>OY728155.1:2068281370-2078281370 GCA_963277665.1 Viscum album
CAAGGGCAGAATGCGTCTCAGTCGAACGGGAGTCAACCTTCTGATTTCATAGAACAGAACCTCTCTCTGTGGGATATTTCATTGTGGAAGGGCATGGTTTAGAAACCAAAAATGAGAAGCTCCTCAACAGTATGTAAACAACCTAACCATTTCTATTAGAAGGCAGCGTGAGAAGCTAAGAAAATAGGGCCTGTGGTAAGCTTGTCTTAACGATAGAGTGATAGCTCGGTATAATCTAGCCAGGTACTCTTCTATATAGTCTATAGGCGGACCACTATAGGCACCAAAAAAGGTGCCTATAGTGGTGCCTATAGTGGTCCGACTATATTATACCGATTGGACTCCATCCGAGCAGCGGTACCGCCAGTGAGTTCTTTATCCTTATCAGTATACGGAAACGGCTCATGAATACATCACCATGGTGAGGTTCGGCTTTTTGGGGGGCAAGAAAGAGACTGATATGGATAAGGTTCTAAAAGATCTGACACCTTAGGGTCAGGTTCTAAAATATCTGACACCTTAGGGGCAGGTTCTAAAAGATCTGACACCTTAGGGTCAGGTTCTAAAAGATCTGACACCTTAGGGTCAGGAACTGAAGCCAGTAGGAATAGATAAGTGGAAGTAACTGATAGGGATAAACTATATAGGGTCAAGTACCGTAGATCTGACCCGAAAGAAAGGGTCAGGTTCTAAAAGAACTGATCCGAATAGGATCAGGTTCAAAGATCTGACCCTTTCTAGGGTCAGGAACTAAGGGTGTGGAAATGGCGGTCGATCAGTTTCATACTATTCAATAGTATGCGATTACTAATGATTATTAAAAACAATGGCAACTCAACTCGGAACAAGTGGTCCACTCCAACTGATGTCCTCTATTCTTCCAGGCAAGGTAGGAGCATGGGGGGTTCAAAAGTCACATCATGAGCCAATTCAATACCACCAAGATAGAAGGTCCAGCAGCTCAACCCCTTATTTCCTTATCCCTATCAGAGAGTGGATGGTTTTGTGGTTACATTGACCTCCCCTGAGCATCACACCCTTCCAAAACTGGTACTTATATATAGAGGAACTGCCTTCGAACCCCGTTATAGAGCTACTAACTGACCTCCGCCAAACCCATACTGCAAGCGATCCACCGTGCACATATATACTATCATGACCCTACTCTGACCTACTCACCCCTAGGCCATAGGGTATGCGTAGGAGGCCAAAGGAGTGCGGGAAGCTACTACCTATATTATACTGAGATGGTGAAACTTGAGTATACCCTCCATTCCCCATTGCCACGTATACCGACACCATCCAACCCCCCAACTGCGCATTTTGCGACCCAGTCCGTAGCAGTGTATCATGGCACTATATAGAGTCAAGTTCAGTACTTTATTCTATGTAGTCTACTCTAATAGTCTACCATCCCCCCTTGTCGCCCAACGGGTACTCTGTCTATATAGTACTGTATAGAGTAGAGTACTGACGACTCCATTACACCTTGTGTTCCTTATCCCTATCAGATTTATATATAGAGAGTACTGAACCTCCCGTTTTGATCTGGCCGCCTTGAATGGTGTCCCCGTGTGCGCTTCCTAGTCATTTGCCTTCCACTTCCGCCGGTCTTGAATGGAAGGTATACTTGACCTTGCTCCACTCGTTTGAACCACCTCTAGCATCAACCGGAACATCGTTTCTATATCATAGAAAGAGAGATTGGGCAAGCCAGCCCATTTTCTAACCATCATTGGGGGATCATGACTAGCGCAACCAGCCCCAACTCTTAGTTCCTTATCCCTATCGGTCGGTACCTCATACCATACTGAGCAGCCTAGCTCCAAGACTTGTAGTTGAGCCTGTGAATCACCTTTCCTAGCCTATGGGGAATACAAGGTCACAGTCAGATAGCTATGAGTGAAAGAATCAAGATAGTTTAGAGTTGACCGTAGCTACCTGGCATTGTAGCGAGGCTCACTCAACGCTTTAGAAATACATCCAATGGGATAATTCATGTATCCTCGGTATAATATAGGTAGTAGGCACTGGGATACTTCACGTATCCCAGGCCAGGAAATGACCAGGTCAGACCTGGCAATGACCTGGTGAGTCTTCTGGCCAGGGACGTCCTGGTCATTGACTGGGATACATGAAGTATTCCAGTGAGTACCTGGTCCTTTCCTGGGATACATTCAGTATCTGACTATCTAGATGATACGGATGGAGGACCTCTTATAATATAGAGTAGCCTGCCTTGTCTGACCAGACTTGGTAGGACCTGGAATACATGAAGTATCCCAGACCTGGGAGGACCTGGTGCTCCAGGCTACTCTAGATTATAAGAGGGCAGGGAGCGCCTGGGAGGACCAGGTGCTCACTGACCAGGGAGTGCCTGGGATACCTAAATCAGGTATCCCAGTGAAGACCTGGGGGCCAACGACCTGACAGGCTGCTCGCCCTATAAGCGTGTGGGCCTGGTACTGATATATATTGAGCTGCTATCTTGGGCGGCTTGTGATGCCGATAGTTGATACTATTAGAGTAGAGTACCGAGGACACCTCCGGCTTGATGAACGCCATACCCGCTAGATGGAAGATGGGCGCACGGTCACCTCTCACTTCCAGCACCAATAGCATTCAAGTGACCCTAACCCCCCATCCCCATTTGTTCCCCATCCAGCAGCTAACCAGACCCCCCAACGGTGAACTATTTCTTGAAGGTCAGGTATTCTAGCATATAAAGTCCGGTCAAAGGGAAAGACTATTAGAGTAGAGTACTGACTCACTCATGGATGACCAACCGGGTTCATGGGGTTTTTCGAGGTGCTCTGTCCCCATTGATGCATTGGCAGCCATTCCAATACCACATGAATGGAACACGGTGCCTGATCTGGTGCCACCTGCAAGCCGAAAGAGAGATTGCCTTTTTGCAATGACTTTTGATGCTATTTTGAACCGCTACGCCAACTCAACTGCAACTACGGTCGTGTTGCTTCCTGCCTCACCGCGGCGTTTCACCGCACCTATCCCGATCTTGTTGTGATTGAGTGGATGTATGGTCTTGCGATTGAGTGAGACCTTTCAGACAAAGTACACGGGGCTCGCCCTATGGTGGTCAACCTGATTCCCCACGCTTCCCAAAGGTGAGACCTTTCAGACAAAGGTTGGAAGAACGACTGATATAAGTCAGTTTGAATTGGACTGATCATAGCCAGTACAGATCGAGTACAGGATGAAGTGGCGTCTGGATCAGTACTCTACTCTAATAGTATCGGCAAAAAAGGCACGAACCGCTACACAACTGGTATTGGAGGATCAAAGTGGCGGCTTTGGCAATCGCACGGATCAACCCCCATTTCCACTTCAAGAGTTGGGGATCATGGTGGTCAGCTCGGCAAGTGGCACCACCGCCTATCGGTTCCACTGGTACTGATATATATTGAAGGGACAATCGAACCATACGGTCCCATGTTCTAATAGAATATATCTACAAATTCAGCTTTTTCTCAGTACTCTACTCTAATAGTGGCGCACACCGGGCACCTTGTGAAGCTGGTACTTATATGGTTTTTTGACGAAGGCTGGTCATGTTGGAATGGTCAGAGACCAGTCAATATATATCAGTACCAGTCTACGACGACCATCAATAGCCAATGGGAGCAATCATGGATGGATGAGTCACCAGTACTATAATCTAAGAGTCCTATCGACCACACCACACCTTGAAAGATCCACCTCCAAAAGGAGTCGTTGGGGTACCCATTGTGTGCTACTACTCTTATTGATTGGGGCGATGAACCGTATGAGCCGAACAATATATATCAGTACCGTGTCCAAAGGTAGCTGCTGGAATGGAGTGGAACCATGTGAGGATAGAAGCAATGTTCGATGAAACCCCCATCTCTTCCAAACAACCACACCATGATGCATCACAGGAATTCCAGAAATCACCTCGTCTTCTTGCAGCAGTTGGGAAAGGCCCATGAACCCCCGCCGCACCACTATACTAGACTAGTAGTAGACAATAGGGAACGCGAGTCAACAACCTTTCACATCGTTCCCTATTTTCTACTACTAGTTCGGAGTTGAAGGAGATTTTGAGCCCTGGTTAGTGAGTACCTGGACAAATCAATGCCAATGACAAAGGACCCATGTTTGCATATAGTATACGATGGTCAATCTACAGTAAATGACACGCGGGGATGCTGGGGGTTTCCAATTTCAGTACTATCTCATCATATCATCATATACCATAAATCTATGAATGCACCTCGGGAACAACACTAGAGGGAGGCCCAGAGGTTGAAGGCCTCTATTTTGGAGGTAAGGTCTCTTTTTGGAGGTGATGTGGTTGACCATCCTTAGAAGAATAAGGAAGCCGATGGTACCCAGCTACTGAAAGCTGGAACTACTCCGGCTATTCAAGAATAAAGGCTCATCAACTCAGTTTTTTGACACAGTAAAAAACTCTGAACGTGATGCCTTGTTCGACTTGAATCAACACCTCGAGAACCATCAATGGGTTCGACCTCGGTATAATATAGGTAGTAGAAATGACAAAGAGGACCGAACAACCAAGAGAGACGAGGTATTCTTGTGAGGAGGTAGATATATGCGAAGGTATTGGTGGTTTGATGGGGGTTCATCGATTCATCCCTTTCGATATGCATTGGCCGAGTCTCAGTACTCTACTCTAAAAGTCTTGCCCAAGGTGGTCGCTACTCTTGTTGATGAACACCTCCACCTTGATGCGGGTATTCTTCCATTTTAGTTCCGATTCTTGGGGTTGTGGTTTTTTCGAGTGACCCGGGTTATCCTCCAATTTGGTGTAGCGACGTCGACTATCACCATCAGGCCACCTTTGAATGGGACGACATATTGGATTGCTTGAATGCTAGACATCTGTCATTGGGTATCGGCCATTGGTGGATTTGGGGGGATCCAACTCGAAGGGTACAACGCGCGATCGGCATCTCTGATTCGAGCTAGTACTAAGGGCTGCCATCGAGGCCAAGGTGGTGTCTTCTCGCGCCTTGCTGATGCCATCAGTACTCTACTCTAATAGTATCGCTCCTGAAGCCAAATCGTACTGTCCCGTGGGTGATCGATGTCTGGTCCGTATGCAGCCAAAGAGCAATCGAGCTCACCAACGAGTCCGGGAAGGGATGGGGTGATTGCAATGCACAAGAAAGCCAATGGGGTCATTTGTCCTATAGGCACATACGGGTACTCGACAGGTTGACATCCGATCCATCCGAGCAGTAAGAGATCTGAAAACAGCAACCAAAACAGTCCTTGGGCTTCAGGGCGAAAACTGGAACTACGTACAGCCATGGGACAAAAAGCGAGCGAAATCAGAGAGAGAAACACAAGTGCGATTTCGGCCACACCACCAGCTTTGGAAGGGATACTACGCAGCAGGGCATAAAGCGGTAGGAAATACCATTCAGGAACAATATGGGTTGGGGTCGGCATCGGATTAGCAGTGATAGAATTGTCGGGATGCAATAATAAATGGGGGTCAAAAAACACAACCAGCGCGAGCCCAAGGGAACAAGCAACCAATACTACTAGATCCTTCACATAGAAATAGGGAAAAGATGCTATTTTATCCATCTCCGAATACACACCCAAGGGATTATTGGAGCCAAATTGATGCAATGAGGCCAGATGAATCAGAGTGGATCCTACTATCAAAAATGGCAGTACAAGATGCAAACTATAAAAACGCGTTAAGGTTGGATTGTCAACGGAGAACCCACCCCATAGCCAAGAGACGATGGTGTTTCCCACAACTGGTATGGCGCTCGCGATGCTGGTTATGATAGTTGCTCCCCAAAAGCTCATCTGCCCCCATGGAAGAACGTATCCCAGAAACGCTGTCCCAATCAATAAGAGTAGTAGCAGCACACCGAAAACCCGAACCCATTCCCGAGGACTGCTAAAACTAGCATGATAGAGACCACGAAAGAGATGCAGGTGAACGACCAAGAGAAACATACTCACCCCATTCAAATGCAGATATCGGAGAAACCATCCCCCAACAACATCTCTCATTAAGGTTTCCACGCAGGAGAACGCGAGATCGACATTCGGTGTGTGATGCATCGATAATAAAACGCCAAAGACCAGCTGCAGTACTAAACAAAAACCAGCTAAAGGCCCGAGTCCCCAAGAATACGATTGATTGATCGGGGTTGGATAAGCAATCAAGTGCTGATGGAGTGTTGATATGACAGGTTGTCTCAGCATCGAGAATCGTTGGCGCATCGTTCAATCGTTGACGTTTCTGCTCCGCCCAAGATCTCAATTGTGATCCACCGCTCCCGCCCCCCTTCCATACGCCTGAACACCCAAGAAAAACCGCCAGGATGTGTAATAGTGTACCAAGCTTTTATATGTGTGAATAACGGGTTTCATAGTCAAGCAAAGTATTACTGAGATAGTAGATATCCTTCTCCTTCTTGCCTGTATCATCATGCTGAGCGAGTACTGCCCCTAGCGCCATTTCAGTGGTCGAAACGTAGAGGAGTAGAGGCCTTCCTGGTACTGGTGGAGATAATACTGGGGCATTTATGAGATACATCTGAAGTTTCTTGAAAGATTCTTGGGGTCCACTCGAACATCGGCGTTCTTCTAAAGAAGATGATTCATGGAATCACATCTCGTGCTGGCTTGAGATATGAATCTTCGAAGAGGTTGCAACTGACCGTCGAAGACTTCGTAACTCCTTCATGTTGCGAGGTGGAGGAAGGCATCAACATGCCTCCCTTATATTATAAGAATATCCGAGATCGTCGGCTGGATCTGCCTCGATTCCTCGCTTGCTGACGATGAATCCCAGAAGCGTCGCCTGATATGAGACTCAAAAGGCACACTTATTAGGGTTTAGGCGAAGGTTGTATTGTAGTAGGCGCTCGCTCTGCGATCTTCTCACTTGCTGTCTTCGATTTGACGAGAATATCGTAAACATAATCTTCAAGGATGTCTCCCATGGAAGATGGATGTTATGGATCTCTGATAGGTTGCCCCGGCGTTTTTGAGACCTTTGGGCATAACTGTCTTGCAAAACGTCCCCCATTGAGTCATGAAGGAGGTCGTCGGTCTGATCTTCTTCAGCGAGCTTGATCTGGTTTCTGCCTGAAAACCCGTCCAACAACGACAACCTCTCGTGTCCGGCTGTGGAATCGACCAGAACATCAATGATGGGAAGAGGGAATTAGTCCTTTGGAGTTTCCTTGTTGAGGGAAGTCGATACATACACGAACACGTCAAGCCAAAAAACGTGAGCTGATGAATCAGTCCCGCGCGTCTCACGCGCTACGGCTACATTTGACATTGCCCCTATCGCGCGATAATCACCGGCTTTTTGGCCGTAGATTGCGGGAGAGACTACTCTAGTTAGCTGAGGGGGTGAGTTAGGAGGAGTTCTTTCTCCGAGATGAGTTCTGCAGTTCTGTCTCTCGGGCAGGTGCAACTAGGGATGGCCAGCTTCTCGGATCAACAACTGGCTCCTCTCCCGGTGGTCGAGTGGCTTTCCGCTCCTCTTCTACCACTGGTTTCGCTTTTTCCCCCCTGCCCCTGCATGGTGACTCACCTGCCTCAATATCAATTGAAAGCATGCGCTGGAGATGGGAGTGAATCGAAATCGGGGGGAGAAAAGCTTCTTCCCGACATCAGCATGATGAACTAGCTTCTACCCGGATAAGGCCACCTTTTGATTGCAGCCAAGGCAAGAATGCCACGAATGGTGTTTAGCAACCTGGACCCTATCTCTAAAAGGGTTTGACTTGAAGGAATCCTTTAGCTACTAATCTAGCTTTGTATATCTCTACCGAGCCATCTGCTTTATGCTTGATCTTGTAAATCCACTTGCAGCTAATGGCTTCTTTCCCTGCAGGCAATGAGACTCAGTCTTATTCTTTTTTTCTTGGGCATTGATTTCTTCCTGTATAGCATATCTCCAGCAATAATGATTGGAGGCTTCAGCAAATGATTCAGGTTCATGAGAAGATTGAACTGACATGAGGTAAGCTCGATCTTTTGGGGAAAACGATATATAAGATAAGATCAAAATCCTTCAACAGGATAAGAAACTTGAGAGGATCGACGAACCTGAGAGAGGGATCCAGAATCTGAGGAAGAGACTGGAAGGGAAGGAACTGGGCTAGACTGCTGATCTTCTGGAGTAGCCTGACCCTGGGAAAGAGACTGTAATCGCCGCCGAGAATCAACATGCTGTGCCAGGTGACTGGAATCCTCTGAGGTCAGCTGGAAAGGCTGACAATCGGCAGAAAATGCTGAGCAAAGCTGCTGGCCTGAAGAGTGAGGCTGATCCGTAACATCAACTACAGAAGAATGAGGTTCGAGTTGATGAACAGGAGAAGGCCGCAATACATCTCCATCATCATTCTCCCCCGGGGCTGATTCATTAGGTTAAGGAAAATATGAGGCGACTCCATTAAAGAGAGCATTAAGGATAGATGGAGTCTCTTGGATTTCACGTCATATCATCTATACCCGGACTGAGCATATCCAAGAAAGACACAAGTGGTTGCCTTGGGGAAAATTTGTCTATTAACTGCGCAGGAATATGAACAAAACACGTGCATCCAAACACTCGAAAATGCCTATAGTACTGCCCCAGTAAGAAGTTCGTGAGGCTGGATGGAATGAAGCTTCTTCCCTCTCTCTTCCCCCCAAAAAAGGAGAGAGATGCCCCGTCCCTTCTTTATGCACATCCATATACATATCCAGACACAAAGGTGTACAATCCGGTCAAAATATGCGGTTCTTTAAGTTCATTCACTATAGGTTCTCATACTTGTTCTAGTGGCTGGCAAAGGCCAACCGAGAGGGGAGAACGAATGGCCCTGGAATCGACCGGTTCCGAGCAGACTCGTGGAGCTGCAGCTTGGATTATCGTAGAATAAGAGGGGCCGCCTTAGCTTAGGAAATGACTTCTAATAACTTAAAAGACAGATGCCGCCGCTGCGAGGCGAGGGAGAAACTTTTCTGGTTTTTCGGTGCACTCATTCCCCTTACGAGAATGAAATGAGGCCCCAGCTTGACTCGAGACCAAGACTCCTTACAACTCGCACCAATAGCGGCATTGAGCGGCCGGAGATTGATTGAAAAGGCATCCCCTCTCCCCCCCTAGCCGCCTACCTACTCGTGTTCGTAGCTCGATCGGAGGTCAAGACTGTGGTCCGGCGGAAAAACAGAAGTCATCCGTATCAAGTGATACGTGAATTGCTCAGTAGTGCTTCACCACTACCGTATCTGGCGGAAATAGCTTAATGGTAGAGCATAGCCTTTCCAAGGCTGAGGTTGAGGGTTCAAGTCCCTCCTTCCGCTCCTGGCTTCGTCGTTGAGTGGTAACGAGTTTAGTACATAAGCCCCTTTAGATATAGGGGCGAGCAGCAAGGCAGCCCCTTGTTTGTATAGGGTTCCAAATCTATCTTACTAATAAGAAGAATGGGGCAAGCCAAAACCTACTCCTAACAAGTTGCTGGCTTTTCATCAGCCGTTGCACGCTAGCGCGCTTCTCTTTTTCAACAGGCTTCTTCAAATATCCCATAAATCAAGTAGGGGCATAAGCATTGCCTCTCGACCCAATCCGTCTTTTCTGGCCTCCCCAACACACTCTTGATACGAAAGAAACCTCCCGCCATAGAGAAGATATCTAAAGTCTGGGTCCCCTCGATCACCCTCCCTTGAACCTGAACTGGTCGAGAGAGATGAACCCGCACCACATTTTATAACCTTCGAATCGAAACCCCCAACTAGAGATGAAATTACAGAACCTAAACAACTCAGTTGAGAGCTCCGTGACTGGAAAAAGGGAAGGTCCACCAATGATTGATAGGCCATTCCCCCCTATCCGTCTCTTGATCCCTCATTCCACTCATCCGTTGTTACTGATTCATTCAAGGCATGGAAGTGGAGCCTAGGCCCTTCCATTGTACTCTTACCTTCTTCTTCCCCTCCGACCTGTGCTAGCCATTCTGCAGTCTTATAAGATGAGTGGGTCTTGGGTCTAGGAAATGACAACAGAGAATCTTATGGAAGACTAACTTCACCTTAAGTGCACCTACCTTAACCTTAAGGAAATAAGAAGAGAACTATTCAATGGGAAAGTTGCTTCCTGAAGGAATTATTATCACTTAGCGCTTGTGCTAAGGAGTGAAACAGCTTGACCATAGGGAAAGGCACTTTTCTCTTCTTAACAGATATGAGATAGATGCAGAGACTCGTCCGGTGGAGAAATGACATAATATAATGCTAATCCCCCTTCAGCCTTGCTTTGAATAGCCCTATGGCAGACGTCAGTGACCTTGCCGAGTCCGATAGCTTGTCCAATGGTGCGAGGCTGAGTTAGGTCTTCCCGTAGAGCAAGGAAGGTTACTGTTGTTGCTGCTGAACTGCTAACTGATGAATGCTCTTACGCTACCGTAACGAGAACGAGAAGAATGAATTCCTCTACTGGAAGGCGGTCGTGAAAGGAGAAGGCAAGAGAAGAGTTAGAGCCGACACCGAGGATAGAAAGATGAAAGGGAAAGGAGGATCTATCTCTTTAAAGGAGGAGAATCGATTCAAGAGGTCGTAAAGCAAGAGCTGCTTCATCTAATAGTTCAGTCGTTAGGCCCCCCAAAGTTAAGCCGTCTTCAATCGAAAGGAAACCCTGCGTTGATATTCGAGGAAGTAGCTCTCGACACGAGGGATATACAAGAAACACCTGCTCTAGATCTCCAAGTCTCCATGGTCGTTCTTTTTAACATCTCTTTCTATTCTTCTAATGTAATGCTCCTCTATATGCATGCACCTCATACTACCCTCCATTGCGCATCCTGTGTAACATCAAGGAAAGGGAACCCTCATAGACACCGAAGTGACAAAGACCATATCCAGTCCGTCCAAGATATACATTACTTTATCATCATCTAAAAGATATTTCTGAATAGCAGCCAACAACTGACAAATAGCTTTGAAACAATTCAAGTAGTCTATTATGGAAGATGTACCTCTCTTGCACATAAGTAATTCGACTTTTAGTTCTTGCTCTACTTCTTCCAAAAAAAGTCATTCCTCAGATATGTTCATATGGAATGCGCTGAAGGGAGATCAATGATCTTGGCAAGAATCTCTTCAGAAAGGGTGGTATTTAGCCATGACACAACCATTTGATCCTTCTGTAACCATGCCAGATTAGGAACAAAAGAGATAAGAGACTTTCGTCACCTACTGTGGATCGTTCAACTTTCTATGGAGGGGCAGCCTCAGTTCCATCAAAAAAACCCGTAAGGAAAAATGCCAGAAAAACGCATCTTAGCTCCAAGATCTCAGTTTTCACTGGGAGCCTATTTATATAAATTATATAAAAAGGAAAAAGCACCATAACGTGGTCGAATGGATGCTAGGCAACTCTTTTTTATTATAAGATGAACGAAGCTGTATCGCTCAGCGCAACAAACAAATAGCTTAGCTAGAAAAAAATAGCATTTATAGATAGATGAAAGAGAAATCTGCCCTGCCCTGTATGGATAGATGGATAGAATGATATGCCTGTACTGTCTTCTAAAGTCCCAAGAAAGTATTCTAATGTACTCCGAGTTTTCTGCCCCTTCCCCACGAGTGTAAGTGGAGTCCGCAGGAGTGGAAGTAGAGTGGTTTTTCTTGACCTTCTCCTCTAGGGTTCATAAGCTTCTACTTTTCCTACTATTTATATTATACAAGACGGATACTTATGGAATGAAAAGGTCTTCCTTGAATATAAGTGAAAAGTGGATCTCCTCTATTTTAGTGGACCCAAAGAAAATAAGTATAGTAGATTGTATGCCTTGGTAGGTTTTGAAGCCTTTTCCTAATGCTAACTCGAAGGGTATTCCATCTAAGGTTCTTTTTTCTTCACTATTGGAAAAGAGGAATCATCACAGAAGAGTCTAAGCTTTGCCCTAGGTCACTTCTATTTCCTTTATTTTTTGAATTTCCTAAGAAACATAAACGGGGTAAAAGCATTAAGAAGGTATATTTGGCCGTCTAGTAGCTTGAGACTGAACTTAGTGAGTAAGCGCGGCGGGTTGGAGGCTTTTTTTACCCAGCCTATACAAGACTCTTTTTACGGTTCGCTTCTTGGAGAAGGAAGTAAAGGAAGAGGAGAGAGCATTTTTTTTATTTGTTTACTCAGGAAAAGATCTAGCGAACCTCGAATCAAAACCTTTCTTTTCTACGCTTTCTTCTCTTATGAAATTGATTGTTTGTGATCGAGGGCGAGGAATGACCACTAGACCAAGACACGGGAAAAGGATAGAGAGATGGATGTTCACCCAACCAGATTGAAATGAATCTGAGTATTTGAGCCCCTCTCTTCCAATAGTGTAGCCAACCAACAAATAATGGTTTTAGCTCGATCGAAACTCTAGTCGTTAAAGGCAAGTAGTTAAGCTATAGTGTGTTCTCCTCTCTCCTTAGATATCACTAAGGCACTAAAGAGCATTGAACCGAATCGGCGGCCATTGATTCATTAGATAGAGGGACCATTTGACTACTGACTGCATGAATGGATGAATCCCTCCGGTCGACATGCGATGGAAGATAATTTGTCGAAAGTATTGGTTTGTCCTGTGATGACGCTCCTTCTTCCAAATAGCCTTGAATGGAGAAATAGTGGTCGACTTGCCCTTGTTCTCGCCCCTATTCTCGTCTTTTTCTCCTGTTCCCGCATCCTTATGAATTTTCATGTGTGTGAGCCCGGGGCAAGGGAAGCGCTTCAGCCCGGATGGAATGGGTAGTCCTCGTCGTGAGTTGATCCGGTGAGAATGTTGTCGTCAACGTATAAAAGAAGGTGGGTAGGAGTTCTACCCACCCGAATGGGAAACTCGCTTTCGAGAGTCTTTCATAAAGCAGTACTGATCCCAGAAAGACAGAGAGCTCCTTCACCATTGGCATTGTGGGCTCATCTCAAAGCAACTGAACTGCCTTAAGAAAGGGCTTTAGCCCGTATATAAATAAAGATATAGGCATACCCCATAGCTCCAACCAAGACATTGTGAATCCCAACCTCATATTGGCAAGAATAAGCTACTAGAATCGGTTTCTATTAAAGAGAAGGGGTTGCAGCAATTATCCCACAAAAAATGGAATGCCGAGCGGCAAGAGGGGTAGCTGGATCAGAGCGGGAGTTCGCCTAGCTAGTGTAAGCTGCAACTGCTTTAGCGGGAGCTGCTGCTAGTCAAGGAAGAGAAGGGCTTGTTTGAAGGACAAATGCCACATACGGTAGAAAAGCAAGAAAATAAGGAATAACTCGTCAGGAAAGAAGGGAATTTTCACTCTTAAGAGGTGATGTAATCTCAGATGCAGCAAAGCAGACTTCGGGCATTCAAACAATATGAGTGAAGTTTCTGTTCTGGAATGTCAAGCCATTTCGAGTAGATGTCGGCATTTCCTAAAGAAAGCAGTTGCAGTAGGAGTAGCCCCCGGAGTGCTAACTCAAAATTGAATAATCGAAGGCGGATGCAATATCATAAGAGAAGAGAGCTGTTAGCGTAGGGTAGATGAAAGGTGCTTGCGGGTTCGAACAGTGCGTCGAGAAGTTACATACCTTCTTGTTCTTGATAGAGTCAATTTCCTTCTCTTTGAAGATAGATTTTTGTTTATTTCTGATCTTTTTTTGTGCTGGATTTGCTTCGATAAGCCACCGCCCAATAGAGCTTAGCCATGTGTATACCAAAATGGTCTCACGAAGCCGGTCACCAGATGGTGTAAGATCAAGTCCTAACTACGAGAAGGGGAGGGGAAGTCCATTTCAACATAGTCAAACCATAACCCTAAGAAAATGAGATTGCTGTTAGAATAGAAGCATCGGCCCGGGCCAATATGCTGATTGCTGGGAGTATAGGGTTTGCTAAGGAATTTGTTTATGGAGCGCCAGCTCGTTGTGATCCTGCCGCGGCGTCAGCTGTCACCGGTGATCCGCGAAAGACAAGAAAGGCCAGCCGGGTTCATGCCTCATTCTTTCTTTTCTTATGAAATTGATAGTGTTAGGGACTCCTGCTACTTTAAAATCAAGGCTACGAACCTCATAGGTGCCAAACTCCTTCCCTTACTAATGTTCAATCGAGGCAGAATAAAATGGGAGTTCCGGTCATTCAATATCTTCCCTTATCAATCAAGGTCTATTTGTCCAATTCTTCCGGGCATTGGCAAGAAAGGAAAGGTCAGACGGGTCTGGTAATGCAGTAAAGTCAAGCAGTCAATTCAGTAATCGACGACACTAAACTAATGCACTAAAGCACAGCATCGGCTACTGGTTGAGCTGACAGGCTGAGTGAGAGCTCCTACGATAGATGATTATGAAATGCCATCTCAATTCCCATCTCCCACCCATCCCATATTTTTTTCGGGGAAACGCCTCGAAAATCTATTCTTCTGTCCAATCCACAGTATTGTTTGGATTTGGGCTAAAATGATAAACGAAATAAGGGTGCCACACGCGCGGATGCGCGATTGATTCCTTTTGTGGTCGTCCTTTAGGAATTATTAGTAAAATGACTCATGAAAAAATGATTTTATTGTTTCGATTGTCAGACGCCAGAAGCGTCTTCTTTTGAACCATCTTCCCGAGAACATACTTTACTTGACTACTTAAAACCAACGGGCACTCCCCAACTGGAACCGGGGGATTCCAGGGAAGTGCTTGAAGATAAAGTGGGCCAAGTTCTAAAAACCCACTTTTGCTTTTTGAGCAAGGACATCCCCCCTAATTCACATACCTGGAAGGAATTGGGGCAGGAAGTGGTCAATCGAATCGGAGAAGGTGTTGAACCCTCTTTTGTCTATGACACCTTAATGGATCCGAACAGTCTACATTTTGTGGATGATTTGTCGGTTGCGACAAAGATTTTCATAGAATGGACTGGATCATAAAATCCTGATGTAGCCTCTCTTGGCGCAATTGAATTTTCAATCGTACAATTAGGACAAGAATCGAGGCAATTCTTCCGGGTAGCACTTCAATGCCAATTTTGAAGACGCTAAGCGCGAGACCAGCCTTGGGCTAAGAAAAAAAGGTCCTGGCTTTAGTAAGGTTAAGGTTACGAATCGAATCAGATGAACCTTGGGAAAAACTTTCTTCCTAGAATCTCAGTCCCTCCGCTCTGAGAAGGATTTCTAGCTAGTCTTCCTTATGCACCGGAGAAAGGACTTAAAGAATCGAGTTATTCACATTCAACGATAGAAATTCTTCTTAAGAGCTGAAAGCAAGAGTTCAGAGTGGCCAAGAAGAATCAAAGTTTATTAAATCAATCATTCCGCATAGGATCCATTCCTTAGCTAATGAATCTTTCTACGAGATTCTAATAAAATATCTTCTCTTGGATATGATAGATTTTTATTTGATTATAAGGAAAGGATGTTAGGACGAGGGCGAGCTCATCAGTCTTGGGGAATGGGAGAAAAAGGATAAGAGTGAGATTCTACTTGCCGCTAAAGCCCTCGACTGGCACAGGACATGCCAATAGAGATGGCGGCTCAAACGGAAACCCTTACGGTGAGGCAGAGACATACATCTATCTCGATTCCTCTGTTTGACCATTCCCATCTTGATTTTGAGAACGATCACTAGACCTCTCAAGCATTGTAGTTGCATCACATACGAAATAAGTGCCGACCCGCGCAAGTGAATGAGGAATCTTACCATTCCACCGTCGGTCAGTTATTCAGCTAGGCAGGGTATCAACGGTCTAACTACGAAATCTTGATTGCAACGCCCGGAATTTCATCCCACACTATTTCTTCTTTCATTTCAAGACCTAATAATATAATAATAAGGGAAGCTTTAGCTTACTTCGAAAGCTTTTCAAAATCAGGCAGACCCGGTAACATTATAGTTGATAAAGCGCATGCCACACTATGACATCCAATAGCAGAGACAGAAATCAAGCTTGTATCTCCGTCTTGGCGCTACGCTCCTTCTTATCTTTCTCCTTCAAGCCAATCGTGCAATCTAGCTCTACTTTACTACTATAATATAATATAGTTTTGAAAGATCACAAACATTCAAACCAGCTACCTTTTGAGAGATACTCAATCCGTTACCATGACTGATAGGATGATCAAGCAAGGATGAAAAGCTACATGTTCCGCTTCTCCTGTTAGTTAGAGAGGAGCAGAGACCGCCCTATATTGTTGGTTCTTTTTCTTCGCTAAAGCCCTTCACCATGAAAGTCAGTCAATGTTGGCTTCCTCGATTACACAGTTGACCACACGCATTCAACGGTAGGGAGTCACGCCTTCTGTTTACAATTTAGAACGTACATTGCAGAGATACTCATCGAGTGGACCATACCAAGGTGCATAGCGACCTTCTTTACTTTTCTGATCTCATTGTGGACATGTAGAGATAGGCACCTTATCTATGCAATAACGATCTCACTCTTCAAGACAGATTCGTGAAAGGTCAATTTCGAGGGATTTAGCGATGGAGTTTTGCCAGCGAGATCAAACAATTTTAGATATAAAGATCTTCCTTAAGTAAATAAGTAAAAGAGGGAAAGGTAGCACGAAAAGTCTCATGATTGGAACGATCGGTCACGTAGGGAGGAGCTCCCTCACTCTGATCGATCCATGGAAGTTGCGGGTCGAGGTGAATGAAAGAGACAAAAGACAGGACCAAGCTATAGGGATGTTTCAACCCGTCTTGCTTGAAGCTTTTCTTGGTAGGAGAAGGAAAAAAGACATTACATTGATTGTCTGGTCTCAATGGTTGTGCTTGACTCTGTATCAGGCAACAAGAGGAACGAGTATGATGGACATCTTGCTGGAAGCTCTGTTCCTAGCACCAAACAAGCCAAACCTCGAGAGGGAGGAGAAGAGAGATATAGGGATTGAGGACGCGGATCGGAATGCTATTTTTCTGTTTGTGGATCAATTAGGTCAGCTAGTCAACAAGGAGAAGGGATTTAGCGCAAGTACGGGATGTTCCAATCGATACTTGTTTGAAGCCTTTGTCCGTCAAACATAAGAGAGATATTTGATTGCCATGGAAGGTTGCACTCGAAAGCCCCATTCCACCTATCTCAAATTGCTTTATTCATGCAAATTCTCTTCTTCTATCTATCTAACACCCATTCTTTCCCCTCCGGAAAGGTTCTTCCCCTTTCTACAAAGCCTACTCCGTTGCATTCCCTTTCCACTGACTAGTTCCGATTTGCCTTCACCCCATGGTTCTCCCATTTTTGGCACAGGGTCCCTCGGGTATTTTCACCCTCTTCGACTTCCAACTTGAACACTTTATTTAAGCGGTACTGCCACTGAGACTTTCAATTTCATTTTATTCTTTTTTTTTTTGTATAGCGAAGATAAAGATACAAAGGTGGATTGGTGCGTTTTCATGCTGAGGTGTCTGTCGTTCTCGGTGTGCTCAATTCCGATTGAGAGGAAGGTCAGTCCTGATCTAATATATGAAATTTTTAGTAATATGAGTTTGACTTCCACCCGTCAAGACAAGGTCTAAGGCGACTTTAAACTTTAAGGGTTCGCTCATGAAAAACCAGATTAGAGGCAATGTGAGTTGCTGCTTCATTATCAAAGAATATTCTCATAGGATGAGAGACCTCAACTCCAAGCTCACTTAGTAAGGTTTGAATCCAAATACGCTCACAAGCCATTGCTCTATACTCTTCTTCTGCATTCGACCGTGCGACAACTGTTTGCTTCTTACTCTTCCCCGACACAAGATTTCCACCTCAAATCAAATGTGCAGTATCCAGTCATAGACCTCCTATCTGTCTGTCGGCGAGCCGGCCCAATCCGCATCTTCATAGGCAGAAACAAGAGGATGTCAAAGGTATATCAAATACCTTTTATTTCCAGGAGACACTTAAGATACCGAAGCATTTCTTCGAGATGTGGGCGTAGCATAAAAATCCAAAGGCCCGGAGAGGAAAAGAAGCTAGTGGAGCACCATGTAGGATTTCATAAGGGAGACCTGTGATTTAGAAGTAGTGTAGGTTGGTTATTGATAACAAACAATAACGTCGTATGAAAAGCTTCTTGTCCAAATATACATGGGAACCACAGAATGAAAAAGCATAGAAAGGCCCAGCCCTCCTTTATTCTAGTCCAGTTGGAGAGGGAAAAGTCCCATCCGTTCCCGAAGTCGCAGAGAAATGGAAGGCTTAAATACCAAACGGAGGCATGATCCACTAAAAAATGGGTCTGCCCGGTGGTTCAAGTCGAGCCTAGCCAACAACGAACATCAGCTTCTAGGGATAGTAGGAACTCCAGTTTCTCCAACAATTATAGTGAACCGGTCGAGGCCAGCAGCTATGAATACCCTGTGCCGGTTGTGCGAAGGCAGCAGATCGGGATCGAAGAGGAGTTGTTTAGCAGAGGTATGAGCCCGACATCCCATTATCCTCCTTTTCGGAGTCCAGCATCCGATCCTTTATTGGAAAGACCTCACTAATCCATCATCTAGCTAACTGAACCGAATAACTTTCCGGCTTCACATTCAACTCAGCGAAATCAAGATATTTGAGGGTGACCTCTCTCTACTATACTTGGCTCTGGATGGCAAACGAACTAATCCCCCCTAACCCTCCTCCGCCGAAACTTAACACACCACCTGTGTACGGGCTGCTAGTCTAACCTGAAATGACCACAACTACACCACTCTGCTAAAATTACACTATCATCATACGAACGCCCGAAAGAGGGCTGCTGGAAAAGAGCAGTTTTTTCAAGTCAAAGAACATGAACCCACCAAGAAACGGAACATTGTGCGGTAGGTAGAGGCAGAAGTTGATAAGCTCATAAAAGTGTTCTCAATTTCGAGGATACTAAAAAGATATAAAATTCCGCCCGGAAGAAAGTGAGTTCTGAAAGAGGCTTCTTCAACTTCAACTGAACAATATAGATTTCTTCCACGGTATGGTTTTATCCCATTTGATCAAGCCCAGCTGCTAACCGCATTCTCCCCCGATCATAAGAGAAGAAACTCTATCAAAGGCAGGCGTATCCACGAAGACCACAATCATCGTTTGCTCGCAAAAAAAAAAGAGCCGGGAAAAACGCTTTATAGGCCAATCCTAAAAAAGAATCATCTTATTGGATCAAGGGTAATTTTCTTAAGCCATCCGTCTTAAGCGCGCAATAAGCAATCTCACTCGCTCCTGTAGGGGGGAAGGGCCAGGACTCAAGTGGGGTTGGAGAGCTGCTGCCTTGCCTTTCTCTAGTTGGTCATTTGAATATACCAAGGGTTTAGGGGCAAAAGTTTTTTGAAAGTGGTGCATGTAATGTACTAGTACTAGTTACTAAATGAAATGGATATCAATCGCAGTTACCCATCAGATAGAAGACAAAGAATTCCAGTATGTGCCGTGCTTTGTCAGTTCTAAAAGCAGGTGGAAGACCCCCCCTTCAAAGATGTTTTCACCGATGGAGGGGCATTGCATCCATTTTATTTAGAGATGACACAAGTGCCACAACTCCTTCTGATTCAATTGCAAGTGGTGGATAGCTTAATAGTAAAAAAAAAGGAGGAAGGAAGCCAGGGAGCAGCACTAGTCTTTCTTGGTGTGATCGAATGAGCTGTTTTGATTTCAAATAGGTTCATTGAAGTCAGTGAATCAGACTAGGTCTTCTTTGCAATCATAGGATCTGGGACAGATGACTTGACTTTCTGGTGAGTTCATTGCCGGTGTTACAGATAAAGTAACTATAAAATCATCCCCTGTTGTCAAAGTAAGCGGTGCTAGTTCTGTTACAGAAGGGCTTGATAAATAAGAATCGGTTGTCCTATAATCTGGTGCTTGAGAATCGGCTGTTAAATAATCTGACTCCCTCATTCATCTTCCTCGATAAATTACTTTTGAATCGACATCGGATATATATTTTCAAACAACTCCTAGATCTCCTCAATAGGAACTGAACAGAACAGTTAAGGGGTGATCCAAGAGTGGAGTGGGCTCGGGCGGAACAGCGTAGCCGGAGAGGGAGAACCAATAGCGAACCAGGTTTGAAGGAGGTTTTTCGGTTCTTACATGATTCTCCGCCATCGGTCAATCGATGCTTAGGGCTAAGTGGTACCATTCGAGTCCAGTTATTTCTGGGTTGGGAGGAGCTGGAGGAGCCGATGCATCTTTCTAGAAATCCCTGAATCCCTTCTCTTCCCGCATTCATTCCCTTTCCATTCGGTGCAATGGTTTGGAATTGAAAGCCACCGAAATGGGGCATGAGCTGACCAAACCACGGTGCTTGGTGTCCCTAGAGCCACCTCGGAATGAGAAGATAAACTAGACTCTGTATAGCAACCGATAGCAACTGTAGAACGACGCTAGCTTGGTTGATCAACAAGACAATAGAGAAGCTAGAACATGCTAAGCTCGCGCCGCAAGAACCCCACTACACACCCCAATGAGTTCAGCTTCTCGGTATAATGCTAATGTTGACCTTTCATAACGACACTACTAAGAGTCTCTAAGTCAGTGGACGTTAAGCGCGGTTCGTTCATTCTTTTTGACATTTTGGTGTGTGTATAGTAGGACTTGGGATGAGCACTTAGAGAACTTGGAAATGTATGTATTGGAGGTCTTGCAACAATAAAGTGTCTATGCTAAGAAATCGTTGTGTGAGTTTGGCATGAGCGAAAATCTTTATATTGGTCGACTAGTGTTTAATGGTTCAGTCTTGATTATGATGATCAAGATTAAGGCGATGCGTCAGTGTCCCATTCCATGGACCCCCTTACACTATTTTGGGATTTTATGGGCTTATGCAGTTATTTCTGGACTAAAGATTCATCAGAGGTTTGTTGGCCCGATCTCACAAAGGGGCTTTTACATGGCCTTATCTCAGTGGGGCAACAGGCATTTGATAAGTTAAAACAGGTGATGACTTTGGAATAGGTTTTGACTTTTCCAGAAAAGTATATTCTTTTGATTGAGTGAGCAGCATCAGGGATAGGGGTTGGTGCAGTCCTTATGCCGAGAGGGAGACCTTTAGCATTGGAGAGTCGCAAACTGGCGGGAAAGATGGAGATATTAATACCAACCGCCTGCTAAGTAAGTGCCTTCTCTTCTAATTGATATCACATTTAAGGCAATGCCATCTATTGCCTTAAAGTTTCTGGAGAAAGAATTCCGTAAAGGGTGAGAAGAATGCGCAGTTAGAAAGGTAACTATCATCTCAGATTCGAAGAGGGTAAGGACCATTTCGCCTATTTCAACAGAATCTGATTCGAGAGTGGATAGAGCAACTGTCCAATTTCGCTCGCGGATAAATGATGGGCTCTTAGTGGGAAATCCCCTGTTCTCTTTGCTATTGCTTGAGAATCCGCAGAAGGGCTTAGACGAGACCTAGCATCTCTCAGCTCAGATTCGGCATATCCGGTCTTAGCAGCAAATCCTTCCTCCGAAGATGGACAGCATCCGCTCTTTGACACATCGTATCCCGTAATGGGCATGGTATCCCAATATTCAAAGCAGAGAGAAAGAGAAGAGTTAGAACAAGAAGGATTAGTTAACACTACCCCGGATCCATATGCATAGTAAAATAAGAGGGTAGACAGAGGTGCAACCTTATTGGCTTAAGCATCCGATTTTTTCCATGAGGAGGAATAATACCGGGTTATCGAATCCCCTGCATGTGAGGGTAGGCTTGATGCCAAAAAGAATCCCAAGGACAAAAGTAAATCAGAATAGGCTTTGAGGGAGACGGAAGGAAGCCCTCTGTAAATCCAAGCCAGATATAAAATGGTAAGGGTAGTTTACCTCCAGGCGAGTAGGCCACAATAACATGACGATACCATTCCTAGTGGAATTAGAAATGGGAAATAAGTTCCTTCCCCCCTTCCTCGGGCATTAAGCCTGGGGGCAATCAGTCTTACCGGAATTCCTTCCTCCAACAAGCTCTTTCAAGTCTTTGTCTTTGAGCTAAGCCTTCCCGCTTTTCTTTCTTCTGTGCCGTCATCTTTTAGCCATCTTTACCTACGTGGGTAACGCGGGTACTCTTCCTATATAGTTTTCGGCACCCCCTTCGTGTCCTATTGTCAGGATTTCATAAGTTCCTTTAGGACAGAGGGAATAGGCCCTGCTGAGCTGAGTGAATCCATGGTCTACCAAGTAGCATGTGAAAGGCCGATGTGATATCCCTGAACTGCTACTTATATGATATGATATGATATGATATGATATGATATGATATGATATGATATGATATGATATGATATGATATGATATGATATGATATGATTGAAGGTGGATTTCGAGCGATTCTCTGCGAGTGCCATCATCAGTACTCTTCTAATAGTGATCGCCATGCAGGTTTTCCTCATGTGAGTCTAATCTATAGGCATTTTGTCAAGTCTCACCCTTGGGAAAACAGGTGGAACAACATTCAGGCCTTACCAGGTCGGGACATTCAGTGAGGACCTGGTCTTCACCTAATTGTGGAAGAGGGGTGAGTATCAACTCTCTCTCGCGCCTTTCTTCAGCTTGTTCCTGTTCGTCTATTCAGGATGGGTTTTCCCACATACATGAAGAGAAGAAGAGAGGAGACCTGATATTAAGGTGTCAAGGTGAGAAGGCCACAAGTGGAAGCAACCTGGTCATTCAGTTGATTCCGCCAGTCCGTGCTTTCTGTCATGCTGGTCGTTCTTTATCCTTATCAGTGTATAATATAGGTAGTAGGGCCGGTTTTACCTACTATTGGATTTGAACCAATGACTCTATCCGTATGAAAGTGATACTCTAACCGCTGAGTCAAGTAGGTCAAGCTGAGTCAAGTCAGAGAAACAGGTACTCTTCTATCACCATATACAAGAGTACCGGAGAAAGCCGCGCAACCAGAGTTCCCCTTACTATACAAGGGGGGGGGAGCGCTAAGAAAGAGAAAGCGTTATCACTATACGAAATGAAGCAGCGGCTAGCACGCTAAGATCAACCGTTTTGAGAACGTGGAGGTCGTCTGTCTGAATATAAGTGGATTCCGATTCATGCTCGGCTGCATTGGTTTTTCACTCCCCACTCTCCACCATAACAAAATGTTTCCACTATATCTCAGGAGTAGTCAAAGGTATGAAGTAACTCGACTGATAAGGTAGGTTCTTTAGATATCAGTATCTGCTACTGATATCTAAGGGTTCTAAAGTAAAGGGTGAGGTTCTAAACCCTTGATATATCAGTAGCACCTTTCTAAAAGGGTGAGGTTCTAAAAGATTTGATCAGAATAGGATCAGGTTCAAAGATCTGACCCTTTCTAAAAGGGTGAGGTTCAAAGATCTGACCCTTTATTTAGAAAGGGTCAGGATATGGTCCAAACTATTCACTATTAGAGTAGAGTACTGATTGTGGCACCCCTACTACTCTTATTGATTGGGTACCTCTTTCCACTCCATTGGTGGTTGTCTTGATGGTCGGGTGCAGGTGGGTCGAAAGGGTAGCGCGATCCGAAACGATCCGTGAGCCGGGGGTGATACGATCCCCATGGCCGAAGAGTCCCCCAACCGCCTGGAGGTGAAAGAGGGGAGAGTGATGCGGTTCGGAATGTATGGCGGATGGAATGCGAACTGCCAACAATGCTACGATTCCAGTGTCACCAATATGCCGAAGGGTTCAAGTTCAAGTTGCTGCCAGGTGGTGCGCCTTTGACCCATGACATTGCCATAGGAAGTCGCTTGGCATCCTGTGTATAGTGGCAGTCCCCAAACGGTACCTGACGAGAGTTGTGTGTTGGGACTACTACCTATATTATACCGAGTATAAACAGACCATCACAAGTACTCTTCTAATAGTGTCATACGGGCCTTCGAGTTCATCCACTCAAGAGAAATTCCGTAGGTCGACTCGCTCCATTCGAGGTGTGGGAGAAGGACTATTAGAGTAGAGTACTGAATGCACTCATTGGTGGTTGCACTACGATTTAAACGGTGTCGTCAACTTCCAGGGAATGTTCGGAACAGAGAACTGACCATCTGCCAATGCCAACTACTATCACGATTGCGGCACAAGAAGAGAGCGTACTGGACAACGAGATATGAAACGAGCTACAAACGGGACATCAACGATCACAACTACTACACACGACAAACACACCTGACTGATCGAGTGGCATTGGCGGTCCAGTTGAAATGCCTTCACCATTCCCCCATTCGGCGAAAAGGTGCATCGACGACTATACAATGGCATCGAACGAAAGAAACCAGATCGGACGTTATTCCGGTTCGTCTCCATTTTCGTGAAACTATTCCTCAAGCAAGGCAGCCGATAAGTCAACGAAGATACATTCCTTTACTAATCCTAGCCACTTTTGTTTTGTTTTTTTTATATTATTTGTCTAAGAATGGATTTACTTTTTTATTGGGATGAACTACTATCAAGGACAACCTCTTTTCTTGTAGTTCGGGCCTTCTCTGTATTGCTGCTAAAGGCAGGCTTCAGAGGGGGGATAGTGTTCGCTCTTGGATTAGCTGTCCGGGGAGTCCTCGCGATCGAAGAAATTACCTCTCTCGGGAACCTTTCCCTGTGGGAGCTCCTAATTTGGAGCTGCAAATTGGCCCACCCAGAGCCGGAGTGAATGTAGAGGACGACCTATCGCCCATAGAAAGGCGGGTGAAAGAGCACCTGGCCTTTTACAAGCCTGGGAAGGAGATTCCCCTGGACGATGTCGAAGCTCTCGTCCGGCTCAAAGGAGACGTCGTGGGGCGCATGGCCCAACTGAATCCCCATCCATTCCGGGTTGAGCAGAGGGATCGAATTCTTTCGGAGTCTATCCTTACTCCACGGGGTCCCGAGTATAAAATTGCAACTCTCGCGAAGAAGTTGGAGGAGTTGGGAGGCGACAATGGCTCCAACTCCCACTTTTTCAGAAAGTTGAAAAAGATGCGAGAAGATTATCTTCTCTTTGGTTGATTTTATTGATTAAGAGAAAAGGAAGCAAGGGAAGAATCGATGAGGAATAACGAACATCAAATCGTGAATGAAAAAGCGTGAGGAGAATGATCAACTCGAGATGTTAGAAGGTGCAAAATCAATAGGTGCCGGAGCAGCAACAATTGCTTCAGCGGGAGCTGCTGTCGGTATTGGAAACTTCCTTAGTTCCTCGATCCATTCCGTGGAAAAAAATCCATCATTGGCTAAACAATCATTTGGTTATGCCATTTTGGGCTTTTCTCTAACCGAAGCTATTGCATCGTTTGCCCCAATGATGGCGTCTCCGATCTCATCCGTATTCCGATCGAACAAAGAAAGGAGACTATTAGAGTAGAGTACTGATGCATGATGGACTCCATTCCAGTCCAGTAGCTTGATTCCCTCGGTATAATATAGATAGTGGAAATCGGCAAGCGGTGTCCGACTGAAGCTCGAACGGGTACCAGGTTCGCGAAACGTCATTGTAGTGTTTGGGTACTTGAACTGGCGTAGCATTGAGGTACTGGGCTGCTTCAGTACTCTACTCTAATAGTGATGACCCCCTCAAGTCAATACTATTAGAGTAGAGTACTTAGTCGCGCGCGATCTTCCAGCATATTGTGTGATGGACCATGCTTGCTGGCGTATTGGCTCACCATGGGTGAGATATGATTGAGGCCTACGGTTGCTCAGTACTCTACTCTAATAGTGGTGCTCCTAATTGAGTTTGATGTTCCACCTGAACCACTCCAACTAGTGCACGAATGAACTACCTTGCGCCCCAAGCTCCTTCTTTATTTGTTTATCAGCCACAACTCACCTCTATGTTTCCTATTGGCCATCGAGTGTCGGGTGCGTTCCTTGCAATTGGGTTGATGGTGGTTTATCTTGATTGGAAAATAGGGACTGTCTTCCTGCTGCCATTTCAATCGCCATGGATTTGGTGGGGCATTTCATCAACGTTGACTCTCCAGTTGCAAAACGAGTGAGTTGGGTGCACGGTCTGGAGGGGGCTCGAGCAAACGCTTTCATCCACTAGCGTTCCACTACGCATAGTCTTCTACTGGCAGTTCAACCTCCAACTCAATGCAAACGAGTTTCATGAATTCGCTAAACCACTGTGGATATATGATTGGCGACCACTCCAGTCCCAAGGCGGCCTCCTACCTTTGCTGTGACGGTTGTGCACAGGGTACTCGTAGATCAGCTGGGTGCCCATATCCATCAAATGATGGGCTCCGTTGGGCAGCACAGTTTGGATCACAAAGGGACCTTCCAGACCATTTTCCAAACTTTTGATCCTTTCACGTTGTTCAAGTGGCTTTTAGCACCTTTGTATCAATACCTCAAAAGATTGAGGGTTGGCTTACAGTGAATCGTAGATGGCTCGCCTGGCCGGCTTTGCCTACAGTACGTGCATATACCATGAAGATGGTATGCATGCACGATAAAAGGTTTTTCCGCCCCCGACATTATTTACCGGCCCATAGATACAACGAGACCTCACCAACGGTAGCCTCCCAATCAGGTGCTTTACGTTCGGCTCCGCCTGGCTTGACAGAAGAAGCAGTGCAGTAAGGGTGCTATCCAAAGTGAAAAATCGGGGGCCCGTTCGATGAATGTGATCTGACCTTTGGCCGCGGATGGTCGAATAATGTGCTTCCAAGCGAGCGGGCGGGCCCTGGGAAAGAGAAATGGCATCGGCTGAGCGGGGTGAGGAGCGTTCCCAGGTCTCCACGGTTCGACCATTTGCAGCGGTGGTCGCCGCTTGAACCACCATTATGTTCTTAAATAACACCTTCTTTTTCAGTGAATAGTGTAACAATTGTGATCCGATCTAAGACGCATGAATGAATATTACCGAATGGAAAGGAAGGCATGCAATCCACACTACTACGATCAACATCTCAAGTGCTTGAGTGTGATATAACAACACGTTTCCTCCTCACCTGGGAGGAGAAGTAGCTTACCTTTATATGTCGAGAGACGTATTCGGAGTATGAGGCGGAAGGGATAAAAGACCTTGTCAGCCGGCCAATTTAAATTGTAATGTAATGGCAAGCCCAAACCGTACGATAAGGGATGTTAGACTATATCTCGAGAAGAAAGCATCTATTCCGAAGGCCGTAAGGAGATATGAAGTGATATGAGCCTGTAGTAATACGGTGATTTCTTGGATTGGGCGGTAGAAACCCTGGACGCGGACCGGTACACAAGGATCTGAAGGACGCCTCTGATACCGACTATTCTTTAAATCCTTACGGACGAGACTACGAAACAACAAAGAGATGATGGAATGGAATGACCGTCGTCGAGAGACTTTAATAACTATAGCATTCCAGAAACGGAGAGCTGATGTGGTTAGACCTATACTCCGAAATGTTCCCAGCATAGGGGACTATGGTTCCATTCTTGTTGTTGCTGGAGGGGGTGCGACCCTCTTCTCAGTGTGGAGCGATATACGAGAAATAGGTGCTCAGCCGGCAATGTCCGATAACGGCGCTGAAGTAGTGAATCTATCGGTACCATAGCAGTGGCATACAACTTTGGGCCTAACGGCCGACCCAGTCACCTTTCGGAATGGGGGATCCCCATTGGTGGGGGGGAGTTCCCGCGGTATCGTGTTCATGACCAGTGAGTTCGGATAGGAAAGCAAGCCGCTACGGTGCCCCCGCCACTTCCGATCTTCCTAGTCCTACTGGATACGTCTTCAAATGAGCAAGAGGCGTATGACACAAATATGAATGATGCGGTATTCCCGGGTGTTCTATTGAATCTGAAGCGGCCATATCATTTGGACCCGATGAATAAAGGAAAGGAGAACTTCGCATATTGTCCTAGCGAGCCATTGGAGAACTCTCTGGTGAGGTATCGTTTTGCGCATCTCTTTGTTCGCTGGAGGAATCGGCCGCAACTAAAAGAATGAAAAATGGCATTCACTGCAAGAAGATCAAGAAATACTCCATCCCGACATACATTCCAAATCCGTATCAAAACCCTTATTACCGTTCTTAGAGTTTCCCCTTCATTCACTGGATCCCTCTTTCTACGAGCGCTGCCACCGAGTAACCACTGTAAGTTGCGTGACTGCGCGCTCCACCTAGGTGAATAAGATATAATTGAGTAGTGCTCCAGATAATAACGAGAAGAATGGTTTACCGAAGCATAGGCCAAATAATAGTAGAGGTTTTCCATCAATAGCCGGTATACCGAATCGATCTAAGGTTCTAATTCGTTGACTGTCCTCTGAAGGCAGGTTGTAAATACAGCCGAAGGGTGAACAAAGACTAGGTTTTAGCTTCGCTAGATCGGATGGTCTTTCAAGCAACTCATCAATCCCATCCAGGAAGAGAAACCATAAAAAGAAAAGCCCTAATTTATTAGTTTTTCAAAACGGATTTCTCCGCATATAGGTAATATGTCAGTTTTTCTTGATTTACCACAAAGAGGGAATTTGCAGTTCATACACTATTTACAAGAAATTACTGGCATCATTCAACGCATTAACCGGTCTCAGTAACCGCATGAACTGGCAGAATTCCCCGCATTTGTTAAAGACACAGGGTAGACCAAAGCTACACTCGTCACTACGGCCTTACCGATTCTCTTGACCCAGGCGGAGGTAGTATTCGATAAAGGTTGATGTTCAGAATCAGTAGTGGAAGATATCGGTAGAACAGTAGTTGGGTAAAACGTGTATTAAGGGAATATCTCCGGATCATATACTACATAAGCAGCTATAGCAGCTATTTGCTTTTTCTTGATATTACTATATGAGCCCAGTACCATGGATGACACCATGGTGACATACTAGTAAGATACGCCAGTTTCCCTAATATCATTGAATATTTACCAGCTCCAGTGTGAGTTCTCAGTAGCTATCTCTGATCTTGTTAATTATCTTGTATCTACGGAACCTGATTTCCTGCGTCTTCTCTCGCTGCTCCTAAATTGATCTCTTCCTACGGCACTGCTGGCTACCAGTAGCTCCTGCGACTGACTTGGCTACATATGCGGCTATTGATGGTTTTGATGGTTTAGGTAGTGTGTGGAAGTCAGATGGGAAGGTCAACCATGGGGTCCATGCTTCCATAGTATATGCGATAACCCATGGACATGGGTAGTTACTCAATCTTAGGACTCGTAGCACCAGCTGCTTATTCCTCAATATATGCCATCCGGTTACACACCAATATCTTATGATTCCCCCAGTAGTACGGTTACTCCGGTTAGCTCAACGCTCTAGTTGTATGGAATGGTTCCGAGAGTTCTGGTATTTTAACAACAATGGCACCATATCTGGTATTTCCATGGTTTAGTCTCTATGTGGTGTAATGGTTATTCCATCAATATCATAGCTATAGCTATAGCATAGGTCAACCAATATTCATAATACTCCTAGAAGACTCAAAAGAGTACCAGTAAGCTCAAGATGGAGAAATAGATGCTATAAGAGGAGTAAGTAGATGAATAAAGCGTAGCTATAGAGCGTTTATAGTGGAATCGGATCATGCACAGGAGCATAGAAGCACCGAACGGAAAGCCCAGTATGATGAACATCTTCTAACTTCGCTCCGGATTCTCTACCATAAATCAAAAAATACCAGTGAAACCACGTATGGTAAGATCAGGAACTCCGGTGAATACCCAACATATCCTAATAGTAGCTATAATATCCTGAACCCAGTGGCTCGGTCTTAGGTATGAACTTGGTATGATAATTAACTGGATCCGAAGGAGCTTTAGCTATCGTAGAACAGCCGGAGTAGTACCGCGAGTACTGTATCGAAGAGACATGGGGAATCAATGACTATAGGTTTACTGGAAGATTTCCCAAGGTATGTAGTATTATTGTATACCTTCTATAGGTAGAGCCGGATATATAAGAAACTGTACGAAATAAATAAATTCAGAAAAATGAATGGAATTCATCAGAACAAGTAGTGTGTGAAGGGATTGGGGAAGTAGATGGTTAATGAGCTCCATGGAAAGGCCAGGGCTTCCACCAGAGGGTTGGTTTACCAACATTAGCAGCCATAGTACTATACCAACACAAAGTAGCATAAAGACCGGAATACCATACCAGTGCGCAATCAACCGTAGTAACAGAATAACCGGAATCTGAGCATACCTCCGGTAATATCGAAGATATAGCAGCCCTAACTCAGTCGGTTGCGGAATCAGATTCATAATGGTTTGGTTGGTATCGTAGTGACGCGGTTTGAGGTGTAGATCTTATTACTGTAGCTATGATATGGCTAGCCAATGACTTGCCATTTTCAATCCATCGATAAGATCTACCGGATGTCTTCGAGAAATTACCAGATATATACCTCGTTGTAGAATATCCTATAGCTATAGTCTTATGTCGCATATGTTGTCACAGCTATAATCATCGGAGATTCGGGTAGGACTGGTAATATGGTAGACAATATGGGTATGGATTTTATACTATGGAGTATGCATCATGATCTTACAACTGTGAAACCAAAAGAAGGCAAATCCGGATGTATCGTACTCACCGAATATCTGGGAAGACCCTGCGGAAGCTTTAGCTTCATTAGCTACATCTCCGGTCTTCTACTGGATAAACAACAACATCTATAGCTTCTCACCCAAATATATTTCTTTCTCTTCCTTTATCTAATCTTGGTAGTATTACGTAATCAATATCCTCGGAGAAATCACTACTATAATCCTGCTTATGTATGATGCTATATGATGTGATTTCCATACTATTGATTCCCTGGGACTATCCCTTAGTTGTATAACCAGATAGTGGAGTCTCATAGTGTATAACTGGGTAATTTGTATAAGCTATCGTACCCATACGGTACTATCGTAACAACATACACAAGATTCCTGCTATAGGATCAGGATCCTTAGATAGGCATAAAACCACATAGCTATGTGAAGAAGTGTAGTGAAGAATCTATGGTGTAGAATCACCATATAGAACTAGAAGAAACCGGTTCCTCCGGATGACCTAATCGAGTAGTAACAGTAGAATCATAGACTAAATGCATCAAATATGCTAGCAAAGTCATAGCAGTAGGTATCTCGTAGAGATTCTGGATTGTACACCGATGATAGAGTAGAAACAACAGCACAGCAGGATCGCGCAAAGCGTTGAAGAATTTACCGGAGCTGCTATAGGGTTTGTTTGGTTTTTTCCATTCCTAGTAGTGCATCTACTATAACATCATTCCTTACTATACTGGTATGGTAGTGCATTGGGTGTGAAGAAAGGTATGTATGAGCTCAGATCTTATTGTTTCTACCAGGTATTTAATATAATTTGATTCTATTAGTAGTTTCTTCTACCGGCTTCGGATATTTTACTATATAAATAAGAGGTGATTGAACCACATGGTATATGAACTAAAGGGTATGCCGGATCCTAGATCGCAGCAGAGCAGAAATGACGCGACACCGCACGTACTGATTCGACGATGCCAGAGCGACCATCCCCATGAGTAGATGTATGGTTTACCAGGGCCCTAAACCAATCGATATTTAGTACGATGGCTTTTAAACATGGCCGATCTGTAACGCGTCTAATGCTAACGCATCCCAGTGTTCTCTATGTCACATCTGCACCAGCCTGCTGGATAGTCGTTGTTCACTGGATTGGTATATCACAGAGGTCTCTAACCCTAATTGAAGATATAACACTCAATAAAGGATCGACTAAGGTGAAGGAATTGAACTCAAGCCCGAAGCGTGCCATCACGCGAGCTAAACTCATAGCACTAGTACTCGAAATTATCTGAATGATGTAGCAATCTTAGAAAGCATGAGGGGGCGCAGAGTCGTACTGAAGAGGGATCGGAATAATCAATAGTATCACTTGCAGCTTCATCCGTAGGTGTCCACTACACCTACCTTCCCACACCCACTCATTGCAGTTATAGCAGTAGCAGGCTCAGCCGGCGCTGCGCCTACATCAGTAGTATCAACGTAAAAGGCTGAATGTGTTCATTCCTCTCAACAGGGTGATGCTTAGTTCGAAGCTTTGGAGCTGATTCGGGTCGCCAAGGTGCTGTTAGTCGGGGATTTTACCGAGCCGGTGTACATGGATTCGAAAGTCCCATGATACATAAGTTGCTGAAGACCTGATCCCAGGTAAACCTGGTGGAACTAATTCTCCAGGGGATCTGGTAGATCTGTTGTAGGCGTTAGCCGGCTTTGCCTGCTACCGAAGGCAAGTGGTTGTCAGACAGCTACAGGATCGTTGGCACACGTGGAGGAAGGCTGGTCTATATCTGGCTACGCCATTCACATATGAACTATATTTCGTGATAATCGTCAAAGTCTTGCTTTTTTAACCGGGATGGGAGCTGTGGCTTGACCACTGATGCAAACGAGCAAATGTAGATCCATAGCTATAGTAGTAGTTTCTCCATACATCTTCTCTTAGTCTTTCCAGGATGGGTTGGATCTTTACCATGTGTTGTTGATACACTATCTAGATAAACCAATTCTTGCAACTACTTGGAGCTCACGGGGTTCCCCCGCTCTCTAGGATAGGAGTTAGTGTAAGTAGATCTATTTCGGAGGCACCCTTTCAACAACCTATGAGGAAAGAAGAGCCGAACGGAGAGTATACTGAGACATTATCTACAACATGTGATACATAGTCCAATATCTCTATCTGATCCTATGTAGCCCTTCTTCGGAAGGTTTCTACCAATTGGGATTTCGAAGTCACCGGAACCCGCTGGTGTCACATGTTGGCCCTACTAGATTTCCTGTTGTTTACCTTACTAGCCCTATCTTGGTTGTCCATATCGGCCAACTCATAAACAAAATTTAGCTTCTCGGAGATGGGGTGGATTCAGGACTCGCGGGGTGGCAACTAAACAAGATAGCTTTAGCAAGTAATGAAGAGCAACAAGATATCGGGGTCGGCCCTTGACTCGTGTTAGTTCCTCACTGCTCTGACCCGCTCCCAGATATGGCCCCAGCCATTCAAAAGCTATGCCTGCCACTGGAGACTACGCCGGGGAAATCATTCTATTAAGATGAAGATATACCTTATTAATGGGGGCATTAAAACTTGGAATTTTCAATCCCAATAAGATCACATGATACCTATGATTACTCACAGGGATCTCTCAACTTAAGGTGACCGGAATTAGCTCTTTTGAGTTGGCTCACCCCTTGCTGCCAAAAAAGAGAGAATACCCAACCTTCCTTCAATCGCAAAGGGCAGTGTCGTCAGAGATAGTGCCATAGCAGGGACTTCCTACTATCATATCAAGGGAGGCAGGTGGAGAGCGTGAGCCCATCTATTTACATAGCCTGCTATTTGATTGCCCATAATCCTCCAGAACAAAAAGAAGGGTTCATCCCTACCCGCCTTTGGCTGAGAAAAGAGGGGCAGCTCGGCCTAGATCTCCTACGGTGGAACCGATGTAAAGAAGATCTCCGGAGTAGCTACAAATAAAGAAGAATCAACTGGGGTGGGAAGGGACGAGTAGAGGACTAGTGTATGTGCTGCTTGAGTTATTGCTTTTATGATAGAATCATACATGGTGCCCAATGGCATCACACCATTAGCTAGAACAACAATAGATTCATACCATTGAGTATACCAACCAGTCACAGTAAGAGCATCAACAGGCACAACAGAAGAAGCTATGATTCCCGTAGATTTTGGTTTTTCTGGACTGGCCGGAGGGAAAGGTCCTAAATATGGAATCATGGATTCGATCAATTACCAAGAGAAGTTCCCCGCACAGAAGGCCTGAACCTAATGTTGCTAGCTTAGATCCCAAGGATGATAGTTGCTTTATTTCTGGTTTCGTAGTTGGATAAGATCCAGATCTTCCATTGGTATACCTTATCCAAATTTAGTAATTCATCATCTCTACGGCCCTGGGACCAGTACTCACTTTAGGTTTAGGAAGGAATTCCCCATAGTATTATCATCTCGTACCACAGTAGATATTATATTAGCAGGTTTCTATTAATTCTGGAGATAGGCCGGCATAGTTAACTATCTACATGGATGCTATCGGAGCTGTCTCACCTGGCTCCATAATTCATTCATATCCAGAGATCGAGATCCCGGTATAGCCAATCATTTTTGTTTTTGTTGTTTCATATGCATCGGTTCTTGATCTATTGGTGTAGCCGTAGGCGGCAACAAAGGGTACATGAAGGGGCTTCCACCAGGCACATAACCATAAGTCTCCGGTGCTGATATAGCATCAGATTCATTTTATCGGTATTCCGGTTCAAACGTATACTATAGTTACTAACGATGGATATTCAGCTGCTTTCCCACCAACTAACCCAAATCCATCATAAGCTATAGCTTCAAGACTCTTTCTAGTCATTTTATAGTAGTAGCATCTTATGCGGCTACTGTAGCATCAGTAACAGTTACAACAACTACTGCGTACCCAGTTGAAGAGGGAATATCTTGCTCTACAGCAGTGGCATCTGGGTGATATGTCGGACCAGAAATCCCAATCCATCAACATCCTAATCCGGAGCATATCCGGGCTAAAGACCTTCTATCCCTGGTGCAGCTGCACCAAGGGCGGGTTGGCTAGTTATTGAGTTACTAAGGTTGTATCACCAGATGGATAGGATCCAGTAGTATTTGAAGTAGTTTAACCAGCTATTGACATAGCTTTGGTATGAACTGCTGCTTTAACTGCATCTGGGAAAACAAGAAATAAAAGTAGCTTCCATCTATGATTTAGAAATCGTGAAACCATGAATGGGTAATGGTTCAGTAACGCTTGCTCATGTGCCGCCAGTGGCTGCTACACCCAGGATTGCTTATGATCTTTCCTTTTATTCGGGCCGCACACAAAATCGTCGATGTTAACCAAACAGAGTCAAGTAGCCCGGGAATGGGTGATCCATCGAAAAGACTATGTCTGGAGCAATTGACTGATATGCTGTAGCTCTGGATGTTACCGAACTACCTGGCCTTAGGCCATCGGTAGGAAGGGAAGACAACTAGCGTAAGCAATAAAAGAAAAGATCCTCACCAGATCAGAGGATTGGCATTTGGGTAAACCAGAACTAGTAGTAGCTGGAACCATGTACATGGTCCATATAGCTCCTATAGCAAAAAGAAAGAAATCCTAGCTCATTAGGACAGGTATGGAGGAGTAAAGGTAGCAGCGAATAGCGGTACCGCCTGCGGCTGCTACCAAGCATAGTGCGATAAGAAGATACGTCGGTAGTTGATGAGCTTTCTAGGACCCGTCATATAGTCTCCCCAGTCTGATTTCCCTGAATCTGCTGCTTATGCCGCTAATGCTGCTACAGACCTAGGTGGGACCTGGTGGAACAAGTGTTCTCCAGGAATAGCTCCAGAATATGTAGAAGAATATGCAGAAGATGATATCGAGAAATGATTAGAGCCTAAGTCATACAATTCCGGTGCAACTGCACCTACCGATCCAGAACGATATGGTATCGATTCTAATACTATGTGACTACCCCTTTGGGGAATTCTGGTGCTTACGAGTTACCGATGGTATGGGATTTCTACCGAAATTGGTACTAGAATCATGCACCTTACCGATTGGACTTTTTCTTAGCGGTTGCCCTATTCGGGAATCCTCGGATCTCTGCTGATTTTCAACTCCCCTTTTCCTTTGGTAAATATACTCCATCTTTATACAAGATCTCTTCGGGGTGGGACCCCTTGGTGCTTTCTTGGTTTCCCACGGTGCAACCCCGCCCCATACCTCACATCCGATTCAAAGCAACTGCTTGGATCTAGCGATGGAAGAAAGGAAATTGGTGCTAAAATCGTTGAGTTCTCTTTCATTATTTGTTGCACCTGGTACTTCCGCATCAAATGCTACATCATAAACTCTTGGGCCTGTCGAAGGCAGGGAATATGGTATCTGGACATGGTCCGACAACGAAAGAAGAAGTAGCCGCCTTCGGCTACATCCGAAGAAGAGAAGAAGAAGCTGGTTAGTCGCTTTCACTCTGGTAACGCAGGAAATAGATCCGAAATATCATCTGAAGAATAGCTTGATGGTTGATCCATGTCAATGGGTCTCATGCTATAGCAGAATATGAATTTGCTGTTTTCGGAGAATCTACTGTTAGAAGTGATGCTATTGAGTGGATCTATGGCCGTAGGTTCCCTGCTACATCTCTGTTCCCAGTACCGGTAGCAAATCAAGTAGATCTCCGGCAGCTACCCATGAAGCGTGCAGTTCCGGTTAGTCCCTTGTTGTATTGTATGAGTGATCGGATTATCTCTCCGTGCTAGTTGAATTAGTCGACATATCCGGACTTCCGGTGATGCTAGACCAATATGAAAATAATAAGCCTACTAGGCTATGACTATAGCAGTAATTGATGAATATTCGACTACTGTAGTTTATTCTACTACTATGGCGCCTATTGTCAGACTCCGTAACGCCATTGAGAGCATTTAGGACTACTGGTCCATCGGATCTTCCGAGTCCCCCTTCTTCTGGAGTTCAAACCCGGGCAAAGCCCTCTTTCCAGTGTTCTCCCGGGGTAGAGAATAGAATATAAATATGGTTCAGGATTGGTGCTGTGGATGGATAATATGATTATTCTGTATCTATGGTTCCTAGCTTTTCCTTTTTTTTGCATTTGAGAACTTTCAGGCCAGATGCTTATTATGGTAGTACTGAATAGGATGCTATATCCATAGCTATGGTATGAACTATACCAGATGTAACATCAGAAACTGAGAAACTATAGCTAACTACCTTGAGAAGACATCGTCCAGATCTGAGAATTCACAGGCTTCTGCCTTTCTATTATGCAGTTCAGTTCGGAAACTTCCTACGTCGGAGAATCGAATACAGTTGCAGAATACTAGAGGAATATCTTAGACTCATATGAGCCAGATACTACTAGAAAATACCATGGAGAACACTTGTTCCACCAGGTCCCACCTGGGTGTGTATCTGCTATCGTAGTACCATTTGTATTGCCGTATTCAATTCTAGACCGCTACAGGAGCAGTTATTACGGATTCTCAATGGCTAGTAGTTTGCAAGAATTAGTAGCTGCTGTAGGTTATTCGCCGGAGGTTGCCCTATAGCTATAGGTAGCAGATATTGTATAAATTGAGGTAATATATTAATTAAAATTAATATCTCCAGAAGAAGTAGAAACAACATCCGGGTATTATGATATGGCCGGTATATGATGAAGTATCATATGCGGAACGATTCACAGAGCTATGTGGAAATAAAAGATCACTTCTACTCCATATTGGCAGTATTTGCTGCAATCTTAGTTGGGTTTTCTTCCGCCGGGTGGCGTTGGGATAGTGTAGGTTTATGTTCAGTATCGGAGCAGTTCATACGGCGTAGCTTCGCTCCATCCGGTCCTACCACCAAGTCGTAATACCCCAAAATCAGTGTTTCTTTCAGTACTTGATTCAAATGCATACCAGATTTTATTCATCTCCGGATGCCCGAAGTGGCAGAAGCTTTATGATTCGAAGTCCCAAAGACATATCACCAGGTGGATTTACTAGGAATAGTAAGAGTTGTAGTCGGATCACCATGAGTAGGAGCTAATGCAAGGTATTGTAGGTCCTCTACTAGATTTCTTCTTACTGCTTTATCATGCCATATGGTATGGAATGGGCGGCATATACAAGCAATCAAGCTGCCTTAGGACCGCAGATAAACTCAAGCAGAGCAGATCCTCCATTGGGGTTGCCATAGTAGGAATGATCATCCGATACCTATAGTTGGAGAATATACATCAGTTGTAGAATCTACTACAACTAAAGATCCTCAGTACTCCACGATGGATGCAGCTGTTTTACCGCTAATTATGATTAGTACTAGCTTTGGCTAGGGCGGAGGGCCAGATCCGTAAACTATCAAAAAGTTGAGGCCTGTAATAGGCAGCAGAAATGTTTGATTCGAGAGCTCTCTAAGTATCGTATTCCCCCGGTGGGACACCTACTAGTAACATCATTAACAACACTGGGCACACCAGTGGATCTACCTCCATTCCAATATTAGTCATTCAATGACTGCCGGCACCCATTGAAAGCGCAACAACCATAAAGGCAGCTATGGCGAAGCTAGTTAAACTGCTATGTCGGACTGAAGCAACTCTAGGATAGGCTGTAGGGAAGGGGGGAGTGAGCTCATAGCAGTTTCTGTGATTGGTTCTTATCGATGGTTTACTAATAGTAGCTGAAACGATACCATAATCAGTAGAAACAACAACCCAGTTCCCTGCAATTGCTTTTGATATTGGCTAGTACCGTGATTCGCTAGTAAGGATGCTGTTAGCGGTGCGCCGTGTCCCCGTGTCTTCGACATGAGGATCTTCCAACAAATTTCGGGAGAGGGTCTTCGGTATTAATATCAATCAGATGGGATTGAGACTGTAAACAACCGTGTGTTCTGGAAAGGGCAGCAAGCTTCAACCTGGACTCATGGGTTTGGAGGATATATCTGGCATTCTTGGGAGGACTGCTGCTCCTGTCCGGTAGAATGGTTGTTTTCCAACCATAGATAGCAGTAGCCGCATATGATGCTACTATAGTTCCTAACGCTGGTACAACCTTCCTACCTCTCCCATTCCCAAATATCATATTGATGTTCTTCCGAGAGTTACCATGGATTCAACTATATTTCCCGAGCTGGGGACTTAGGTTTACTATTTTTGATGAGTTAGCCAGTGGTGGTTACTCGGAGGATTCCTTGTCTTGTTTGGCATTGGATACCTTCTCCAGGTAAAACTGGTGGCCCAAGCTTTGAGTATAGGTGTTCAATACTGATTGAACGGGTAATGTTGTGAAGTCATATCTTTATGGACCTCAGGATGGAATTGGGGGACAGATGAAAGAACATTGTGGAATCAGCAATAATTTCTGTGGAAATATTTATAATAGCTATATAATCGTAAGAGAATACCGAGGGAAGAGAGCTCTTATAATCATAATCATAATCAGAATATCTGCATAAAAACTGAAGGAAATATCGGTAACTGGAGATACAAGGTTATCAGGACCAAGGTAACTAAAGATGGAAACACCAGCTTCGCTTGCAAGTGGTAGGAGTGCCAGGAACCTTGGATTATCCATCAGAGGCTTTGATCATATTTCCTCTTTTTTTGGGCCGGCCATGGCTGCTCCGGTTATTTTTATTATTCCATCCGGCCCACTTTGCTATGCACCTTGTTGGAGTTGTAACTCAAGGAAGAGGATCTTGGTGTCTCATATGCAAGTAGGCTGTTCGGGAGGGGCCGGGGTTGGTTCACCACCTTCTTCCCATCCCACCATATCTTCTCATTCTGATGATTCACCATAGCCAGTTCCTATAGCTTCGCGGTCATACAACCATCGGTCTCCAATGACATGCACGAGATCTTGAAGTAGTAGCTTTATTTGGGCCGGTAGCACCAATCAATATGGATCCGAAGCTCTACTGAATAAGTGATGGTATCGAGATAATAAGGATGAGATGGATTGTATGGAATGGTATCTGGAAGGGCTTCAACTCCTCATATGTCCGGTAGCAGTTAGGATCGTAGCATCCAGCCATATGTTGTCGCAGGTGTTCCCATTGTTTATGAGTAGGTACTGTATCGGGATATTTTCTTGTATTGGCTATGGGTTCACTATGAAACTGGTTTCGAGGACTCCGTCAATGTATACATCCGATATATTATGAAGCTATAGCTTACACCAAGTCTTATGATTTTCATAGCTATATATCTCTGGGGATTTGGTTATTATCTAAGGACACGAGGTAGGCGGTAGCTGAAATTGGATTAGTAGTGGTTTTGATCAATTAGTCAGTGGTACTATGGTCATTCATTAATTCATCCCTATACGAGTTCTTGTTCGGGAGATACGACCGAAGCTACCTAGGGAATTCGATAAGAATAAATAGATCATCCGTACCAGGTATATAAATAAGGATAAGAAGTGATAAATTAACAACACCAACCCAGTAGTACCGGTAAAGGGTGGAGAATAAGCAGCAGGAGACCACGGGGGAAAGCATAAGAATGAGTTGATTGTAGGAGCAGACATAGGGTTCAATATAAGCTACACCAGAAGAGTAAACTAATGGGATTGGGCGGTCTGGACTGAGATCTACGAAATTTGGTTCCTCGGACGTTCCTATGGTGCTCATGATTATTCTACTATTCCTCAAGGCTGAAGCCAATCCTGGCAGAAAAAACCACGACTGAATTTGGATAAAAAAGAGCATGAGTGGACGGCTCTAGTTAAAGATGAATGCTGGGGCCATATCTGGGAGCGGGTCAGAGCAGTGAGGAACTAACACGAGTCAAGGGTTTCCCCGACCCCGTCTAGGCCCCTCTCACCGTTCAACCCGCTTTCGCTAATCACCGCGTAGCCAGCTGCTATCCCTAATCCTTATGCCAGCCAATTCCCAGTTCTCTTCCGCTCCGAAGGGTAACAAATGAGATCGAGTTTGGTGGGTGCCTACGATTCCTCGTAGTATCCGAGCGGATGATGCGAAGGTAAAGGCCACAACGAGAACAAAAGGCAGTATGGCTGTAGGTTGTGTGTTATCGTGCAAGTCAGGAGAGCTCCTCCATGGTCGGCCAACCATCTCGTCCTATCTATATACACAGTTAGCTGCCCCTACTTTGGTCTCACATCCCCACCTCTAATGGCAAAAAGCTTATCATTCTGGCAGAAGTTCCACAACTCATCCGCGCAATAGAAGTCGGTTCGGACCTCCCAGGAATATCTTACACATCTGATCCCAACCAGCTCGATTTGGATAAGACAACGAAATGGAGATGCAAGTGCCTGGACATACATAGTATACTCTCCGCGGTATGTTATTGAAGCCAAAGGAGGAAAATTGGGACCAGAGGCGAAGCCCAAGAGTGTGTTTTATCTATATCGGCAGCTCCGGATGAAGGAGGAATAAGGGTATTAAGGAAAGGGATTTCCCGAGGATCTAAAACCCCAATCCCTTTTGGGGTCCAAATACCTCCGATCTCTACCGTAGGTGCCAAAGAAGAATTAGAAGAAGCCCAAAAAAGAGTAAAAAAGAACATCACCTCCGATACTATAAACAGAATAAAACCATATCGAAGTCCTAATTTTATGACTTTGGTATGATGTCCTTCCAACGTAGATTCACGTAGAACATCGCGCCACCATACGAACATGGTGTATAGGAGAAATATGAGGCCCAAACTGAGGCTAATAAGTAAAAGGCATACCAACGCACAGTCCCATACGTGAACATGTTCCAATATCCAGGCCTCAATGGACCGTTTCAACTTTTAGGCAGTGGCCGTTTAGTCCATGGTCCATTGGATGGTCGGTGCAAGGCCAGAAATTGGAACACGGGCCGCTCGTTCCCGTCCTTCGCTTCAGGGCCTGTCCCTCGGTGTGGTCAGTACTCCATACTGTCGGGCAGCGAAGCTTACACTTGTTCACTAATTATGACGGTTCACCAGGGTTGGTAAGTACCCAAATATGGGTAATATGTTCTCATACAATGTTGCTCCAATCTGACCTAGCTGGCGAGAAAGGAAAGAGAGATACCACTCAAAGCGGAGCTTCTCGTTCCCTTTTATTAACTCCCGCCCAATCAAAGATTGGTCTACATCCTGGGGAATTCATTCAACCAGGTTTAACTGGGCCTCAAGTCATTTAAAACCGATCTACCGTACCGGCGGTGTACCACTGATCGTATCAACGGTTGCATAACGTCTAGCTTTTAAAATGATCCGGGGGCTCTCCTAGAACACCAGTCAGATTTTGCTCGTGTCCACTAAAACAGTTACCCTTTTCCATCAATTATGTAGTTGTTCTTTGGGCTGAAGTTCCTTCCAAAGAGAATACGCGGCGCCTAAAATCATCCCAAGCGCTGCATTTACAAAAGAGCATTTAAGAGCCCATTCTCTCGAATTCAAAAGAAGACCCTATATAATCAAATATGCGATCGCAAGCTTCCTAAAATGGGATGGAATGAGGCCCTCTATCATTGGTATCTTTGGAGAGCTTTCAATCGAATCTGGACCACCTTGTACTATAAAGGCATAACTTGTGCGAGCGCCCACACACGGCAAATTCCTCCTCCCATGATTGGTATAAGTTGGAGACAGCCAGCCAACTACACGGTTAGGCATCTCTTTGTATCTCTATGTGAGGGTCTAAGCTTTCACTAATAAGATGCCCCCTCCTCTCCGGAAGTCGAGTAGGAATTGTTTCGATGATGCTCCAGCCCATTAAAGAGTAGGAAGATTTAGGTTTTTTCTCTTCGTATTTCGTTCTCACTATTATACCACATACTCCCTTTCTTTTGCTCACGTGGGTCGGCCCCCACTACCGAGTGATTGGTGTGGCCCACCGACATAAACTGTTTATACCGCCCACCCCAAGATGGGAAAGAGATAAGAAATAAAGATGGACCTGGCCCAGGTTTACCTGGAGCCCTACGGACCACCAGGTTATACCTGGGCGAGACAAGCTACCTTTAGCTAGGCCACGAAAACAACGTTCGACTTGCATGTGTGAAGCATATAGCTAGATTTCCTTCTAAGCCAGGATCAAACTCTTCTTTTTACTATGATTGGGCCCTGCTGTGGTAGAACCTGGTGAACCGGGTGGTTTGTATGTGGAAAACAGAAGAAAAGCGTTATTGATTTCTAGATGTACATCTTAAGCATGAAAAAATGCATAAATTGGTGTTCCGTAGGTGGAAAACAGAATAAAACCGTTATTTCTTTCTCGATGTATGGCTTTGGGGACCTGCCGGTTGCCAATACCACAGCTTTTCAGAACTCTTCCCAGCCAGTTGCTCCTAGAAAACGATACGATTGCAGATAGTCCTGCGCCCAAACCATATCGGTCAAAGAGCTTTTCTTCTAAGTAGGTATCTTGTGCTACACCCAATTGTATATGCATGCACATTTGGTGCACTTATTTAAGTCGTAGGTGGGCCCACCAGTTCTCGATACAACTCCTTCCCTGGTATGGGGTTCGGCATACTCTGTATTGATGTTCGTTCCCGCTCCTACAATTGATCCAACTATGGATGCCGCGGATATAGCCAAATGGTATGGTGTAGTAGTATGGTAGAGACTATGTTGTAGCCGTAGGTTGTGCCAACATACTATGGGTACCACCGTAGGCGGCGAGCTCCCCTATTTCGATTAAGACCGGAAGCTCCTTTCCGTTCCTTCGGCACCCAAAACTGGGTCAAATCCCAGAGCTAGAGCATATGCTTTATATGTTGTTGAATACGTAGGAAGATGCATTAGTAGCCAAGAGAACAGAATATCAATCGTACCGATACCTTGGGGCGCAAACGAGCCAATAAGTAGAAATGAAGAGTAGGTCGGAAAGTATTCTTTTTCTGACTTTTTCACTGGATATATTACCAACTATAGTATGGTGGTCTTACACCATATAATATCAACTGAAGTCATAGTGGTAGAACCATAAGCAGAGCCATAAGTCTCCGATGCTAAATCATGCCAAATCAATACTCATTCATACCTATATTCTCCATTGCTATATTATCCAGTAGTACTGGTATGGGAATGAGAAATCTAGCACGTGATATGAGTAGCTACCCTGGCTGGAGATTCGACCTAAGCGGCCGTAGATTGAAAGCTTTGGCTCGGTGGTTGTTCTTCTATGCTGCTAGTTACGCTACTGAATCCCTAATCCTAAGATCAAAAGGCTGGAGATGTCATACCAATGATGGCTGCAACCCGATATATTGCTGTTCCCGGAGCTACTAGTAACTTTCAAGCTATAGCTCGGAATGATGTCGATCCGGTACTAAAAGAAGAAACTCCGGAATATGCAGTAGAGACTGTAGGTGATTTTGCTGAATCCATGGATGGCGTAGCCTCCTAGTTGAATCTTGTTTCTCTATATGGCGAAGATGCACATTTACTGCTAGAAACTACTAGCATTGGCTTGGCTACTAAAGAATCGATAACAACCACATAACCTGCATACTCTCCGACTCCAGATCCATAAAATACTTCATCTGGAAGAGCATCCATTTCGAACTATCTTTATTTCCTTGTTTACTGGCTTACGCCCACCCATGGTGGACTAGCGCAAACATACATCAAAGAAAGATCTACTCCCATTTCTCAATCAGTAATAAACTATCGGCGCATTTTATCAACAGAGTGGTCCCTTAGCATCAGATAACTCACCGGTGGGCTTCCCATCGTAATCCTGCTTCTGCTGATTACTATAGATCACCAAACTGGCCCTGAGCCGATACCTATACCAGGTTTAGCCATCTGACTATTGCTATAGGGACCGGTTTTATTCGAAGCCCACGGTTCCTGCGTATCTTTTATAGGTTTGGTCAATGGCCCCATGGCCAATGGTGTGAATCCCATAATAGAATCATTGAATAAACAGTTGAACTAATATCCGGTGTAGAAAAAAGCTATCAATCCAATGATTGAGCTAACCGGTTAAGAGCCGAAGTCTAACGAGAAGCAGAAATACAACCCAGTCGCATATATATCCGGCGGGAATAAGAAACCAATACTCCTAGGAATTGGGTCCTAGAAAGGTACATCAGATCCGGAGGCTTTAGCACTTATAAAACCCAGAAAAGTTCAACAATTTCTTCTATTGGTTTCTGACCGCCTACTCTCATACCATTATTCCCGCGTACTCTCCAACGGTGGTTCCCTAGCTACCGTATTCAAGTAGTTCGCAGGGTTGTTCATACCTGATTCGTTGATCTCGATCTTTCCAGCACTAGTACTATTACGAAGCCGATCCCGCCAGCTCCGGCCGTACTTGCTCTATCTCGGAAGAGGACTCTGCTAAGAGGACCCCAAGCTCCTTGAATTTCTACTAGGAGGGCCCCAGTGTTTCAGATCTAATTTAGATCTGTGTTCCCCCGAGATATATGATCTTCCTTTTCCTCGAGTTAGTACTACTGTAAATTATCCAATCACTTCCGGGGGAGAGGGAATGAAAGGGAAAGGATAAGAAAGAAGATAGGCAACTCTCCACATGATCATAGATGAATTAGAATTTATCGGAACATCTCTGGGTCTTTGTGCTCTACGTCCAGGCCGTATCACCTGGCCCGGAAATCATAAGATTGAGCAAACCAATATTAGAAACAAGAAGAGGATCAAATGCCCTTTCGGTTTAGAGGAGCAATGGATCGATGACCAATTTCCCAGGTTCTTGTCAAAGAGCGCTCTGAGCATCTGCCTAACGCGTCAGCTCCATACGACTCACTGCATCTGGTGAAATTAAATATTCATAAGAGGGTCAGTGCCGATAGTGAACAAGAATGGAATCACGCTCTGTAGGATTTGAACCTACGGCATTGGGTTTTGGAGACCCATGTTCTGCCGAACTGAACTAAGAGCACTTTCTTAGTACGGGAATTTATAGCCACAACGAATAGTTCCTCACTGTCGAAAGGTCCAACTACTGATTCATAAAGGTCCCCCAACTCCCATGCATAGGAAGACTCCGACTCCGTAAGCCGATCCCTAATCGGTGGAAGAAAACCAAAGAAAAGCTATAACTACATAAAACCACATAGCTATAGAAGTGGAGGAGGGGTGGGAACACGAGACCAAGACTGAATCTTCGTAGCTGAATGAGGCCTACTATGGAGATGGGATCACCGGAGGGTGAGGAAAGCACACCGAAAGCAACTCCCTGGTAGAGTCCTCTAGTATAATACAAGCAGTATCAACGAGATCATCAGAAGGAAGACTAGGATCCTATCCGGACTAAGAGAATTTCTACCAATAGCTCTAGCTTTAGCTGTGCTACTTATTTTTTTTGGTGAGGAGTGAGGAATTTAGGTATAGTGTGGTCGTCCACCGGATGTTTATGCAGTTCTTTCATCTATTGGTTTAGCCGGACCATGTACATGGTACCGAGTAAACATAGATGCTGGAAAAACCATAATATCGGTTCATAAGACCGGAGAACCTCTAGATATAGATATTACGCAATGAATAACTACTGGAACATAAGCAACGGTACCAATAACAATAATATCATACATAGTTCGGGCATTAAAAGCTTTAGCTTCAGACGTTGGAATTCCCGAATCAAAGAACTACCCACTACGGTATCTGATCTGATGATCTACGATCAATCACCAACCAACATACATAGTATGAGCTAGACCCTACCCATCCTGTAAAGACTAAGATCAGGAAATACTAGTAATCCAGGATTCTCACCAGATCTACCATATCGGAGGTATGCTCATATGCAGCTATGCTATTTGTCTTTTCTTTCCGATGTTGTTAGTGGGTATTCGATAATCATAGTTGAAGCTTACGGATGATCTTCCGGTGTTGCGCCGTAGACTAGATATCGTAGAAAGCCCTTGATCGCATATGGATAACAAGAACTACAACACCAGATCTCCAGCTCTAATTAGAAAGAAAGACTTGGAATTGAAGAAGTGCACCTGGACTATAGAGCTCCTCACCCACTACAAAGGGAAGACCAGTCTCATTGACTGACTCCGGGGAGGCGACTAGGTACTTGCTCTCAACTGAACAGCTGGAGCATGGTGAGTAGGTGAGTGATGCTCTTTCGGGGACTGCCGGGTACTCTATCTATATAGTGTTGTTGGCAAGGGAACAAGGCGGAAGCGGAATAAGAGGCCTTCGGGACCGGAATCATAGATAAACTCCGTAAAACACTAACTGACCGGGCCAGTACTAATGTTATCTAGAACCATATCTGGTCGATTCCCGCTCAATATTCCCTATTTCCTTAGTTTCCTCAGGAGGCTTTTCCAAAACACCGGTACTCCGGTTAACACCATATTCCTCCTCTTACTCCTACCCTCCCACAGCAGTTACATTCCAAGATTTTGGGTTCTACTGCTTATACAACTATGAGTCTCTCTATGGGTGTTCCACCACCTCTACTATACCATCCCTGGCCCAGCAGGACTGGGATTTCCCACCAACCATAGAACAAACATCAGTAGGATATCGTAGAGACTATATGGGACCAAATCAGAGTATACAACTATGGGAGCCCGGCTTCAATGAAGCCTTTTCCTCATGATCCCACCCGCGGTCGAGATGCTCCAACTTCAATCATAATACTCAGGAAATGGTTGGAAAACCACTAATCAACTACGTACTATAGCTATACTCATCGAAACATACCTCATACCACCGTAGGCGGTAGCTGCTAACTTCAGTACTAGAAAGGCACATCCAAATATCGTTAGAAACCACCAAATATAGGGAGCTCCCCACTTCCCAGGCCTCTCTATCCCCGTTCTCATTAGCTCCTCGAACACTTAGTACTGCTTGATTTTACAAGTATTGGTGGATCGGCTGATAAGCCATATATCGTTAGTTCTCACCATATAGCACTGTACCGACCCGATCTCTTATCATATTCTCTGCTCCCTATGGCAACTAAAAAGAAAGAAACACCAGTGAACCCATGGAAACTGAGATGCTACAACAATAAACCTACTCCCACATATGTAACAGCACTATAGCTCGTTGGAACTGGATAATATCAAGATAAGCTAGAATACCTCCGGCGGCAGAGAGATAGGCAGAAGAATCTTCTGTATTTTCTGGTCTCTCTCTGGTATTGGGCTGAACCCATTGGTGAATCGGTAGCCATAGTAAGACTACGAAACTATAAAAGCTTGATGCAGTTCCTACGGGGTATTAGCGAGAATATGTATGACCTGCAGCTATAAAGCTTTAGCTTTTCGAAACATCTCATACGGCAGCGGCTAGCTACCTTGGGGACTCCTACGGCCATATCTGATTACGAACCTTTTGCCACTAGTACTCTCAAGAACTGCTATTGTAGCAACTGTACCGAAACCTCTACTAACCGGGTATGAGGGGTTGGGATCTTGGGCTTGTTGCTATAAGATCGGCAGAAAGTCTACCTGGTACCATCTGCCGTTGTAGCCGTAGGTTGTGCCAACATACTATGGGTCCCACCGTAGGCGGCAGCCTAGGGCGGAGAATACCTAAAGCAATGGCTCAGGGTCTCAGAATATTTGGTTCGTCACACCGGGCCGGAGGTGGAGCTATGAGCACCGATTGCATCCAGATCGTAGACAACATAGTACCTTGGATCTATTCCTCCAGTAGACTCTGGGGTTGTTCCAGAAAGAGCTACTGAGACTGGTGTTGGTTATGTGGCTGTAGTTTACCCGTGGTTGGAAACCACTACAGTAGGAGTAGCAGCTTTAGCGGCACCAACTACCATCCCTGGCCCAGCGGGACCAGTAGAACCATGTTCATTCCATTCCTCCTTACGGAGTTAGTTGACTCAGTGTATCCAGCAGTTGATCCAGTATAACCATTAGCATTTGCTGCCATAGCTACATTAGCAACATTTGGGGACTTACCCGGTCCCCGGTCTCACCGCTCCTGACCCTGTTCTATCCGAAGCCTATGCTTCAATTCCAGCAGTATCTACTGCTTTCTTTGGGTTCCTTAGACCTCCATTGGAAGACTCACTGTAGTAAACATTAGGTCCAGCAGTGTATGATCCTACTTGGGTTGTAGCCGCTATCGCTTGGTCAACCAATGGTAAACTAGAAGTTTGCCTCAAAGCGGTACGGCCTCGCGGGTTCCCCGAAACATTCATCGTTTCCCAGAAAGATAACCAGAGCCAACGCACCGCACCTAACAAGCCATCTAGCCTTAGGTAGTTCCCCTTGTGAGCTTGGGGTCCGTAGAGAAGTGTTGTCCTATCCGATAATGACATTCTGTGGCGTGATGTTTTCGCAAGGTCCACTGGGATCACCAATTGGATGCTTTCCGGCGTAGATACTAGAGTAGAAGTAGGTGAATCAACAATGGCACAATCAGAGCTAAAGAGCTGGCTAAAGACGGATCGGTACAAGTCCTACAACATCAGGAGAAGCGCTTCGGTACAGGACTCCAAATATAGCTAGAACCAGTGATCTACGATCATTATATCAACATAATTCATCCCTGCGGCTTTCGGCCTATGGCCAAAGGTCAGAAGCTTACTCCAATAATTCGGTGAAAAACTAAAGAAAGCATAGCTATCATAAAAAAGTAGCTGGTTCCAGATGCGTATCTGAGATTTCAGTGAGAAGGGGCAACCAGTTGATATGACCCTCCCCAAGTCTACGATGGAATGCTGACTAATGTGCTTCCGGGGAAGGTCTTTGATTATTTTGATTGGATGAGCCGGGCATCCCGAACTTGGTATACTATCATAACAGAAGGCTCCAGAAAAAGGAGGTAGGACTCTATAAGCTATTCCATACCGCTGCTGGCATGGGAAGCTATAGGGGGAATTCAGACTCTGGTATTTAATGCTCCTCTATGGTATTTTCTCTTGCAATCATATGATGGGGAAGCGGATAACTGGTATTCCATTACCAGGGATAGGATTCATAGAATAGCTCTTTCTGGAACAACCCCAGTAGGAACTGTAGAAGAAGTAGCTACCGATGGAGAATACGCTACAACAGCCACAACTAGCCATCCCTACCACACACAACGTACCGAATGCCCCACGCAATACCCATAACACCAACAGTTGAATAGTCTAGCTCAACTGCATCCAGTCCTAAGTCATACTCCGGAGGTATCCGATCAATCCATAAGTCAAACCATAAATAATGGGCTAAGCATGGTGCATATTCAAGGAGTAGCTAAAGGCCCAATATGCGATATTTCGAGCGCCTGCTCCCACTGATCCAGATTTTATTCATTCACCGAACATTGATCTCGAACATGGTGGTTTATTACGGCGTGCTCCGTGATTGTATCGAGATAGGGAACTGCCCGTTCATCTCCCAACTGCTGCTCTTTATCCGTACGTTGAATACAATGAGCGATCATAGCTCCTGAATTTGTACAATGCCAGTCCTAAAACAATGGATTCAGATCTTCTAGAAATAGCTCATGCAAGGCCATAGGCCGGCAAAGCCTACAGCAGTTACAGAAGCTAGATCTTATGATTCTTATTCACTTGGGTCAGAGATACCCGGTTATGCATGACTATGGGTGACATCCCACTGCTAAAGCCGTATTGTTGGTGGGCGAAACAATCCCAAGTCAATTAGTCTTTCTAGCGGCTTACCCATATGTGATGGTGCTTTTACTGTTACGTAGTTACCAAGGTCTACTTCCTTTCTTTGTTATCGTGATTCTACTCTTATATTGGTTCGTTATCGATTGTGTCTTAGCCTTACGCTATAGTACTAAGTGGGACCCGGTATTGGAAAGAACTAAAAGAAAGGAGAATCAGCTATGGCTTATCGGACCGCAGGTATTCCGTCCTACCGAGTACGAGTCTTCTACTGTAGGAATTATATGGTGTTGATGCTAGATTTATCAATGAAAGTAGGCAACCAGAGATCCTCCCAGTACTACTGGGATCAGGAAGAAATAAAAGGCTTAGTTTGTGCTTTATGAACTCTCGTACGTATGATCAACTAGGGTAACCATGTTCCATGGAGTAGCTAGAATCAATGGTAATAGATCAGAAAGAACTAACAAAGCCTAAGAGAGTAGGAATTGGAAGAAGATCTTAATGCATACGGCGTAGCTTCGCTACCGATGAAACTCCGGGATTGGTAGCAGCCAAAGGCGGTACAATCCCTACTATATCCAATCCAGAAGCTAAAGCTTCAACTACAGTTATGTCATCCAGATAGCTGCTAGAGTTAACTCCTCTTCTTCTTATGCAGTTCAAGCCATAACACCAGATCCCTTTGCAGCGGTAGTCCTTGCTTATGTTACAGATTACGTGGTTGTTACTGCACGGTTTAGTTAATGTCGTACCTATAGTACTGCATTGGTATGAAACCTAGAAGCATAAGGTCTGTGGAGCAATAATAATTCCTGCTTTTAAACCAGCAAATGCTGAATAAGTAGCAAATATAGCCAATACTTCCCCATACCCAGAATCCGTTCCTGGTCCAGTAGAACTGCCTCTACTCCGCTGATTGTTGTACTTACGCAAAGTTTGGCACCAACTGCTGATTGATATGATTCTAGCTATAGTAGCTCTATGGATCCAGATACAGTACCAGGAACAACGTAAACAACTGGGTAAACCGGGGAAACGGGGGGAGCAAGAGGGGAAAACTCATTCAAAGCGGAAGTCGAGTGTACCGACAATTCCTCTTTTCTTTCCTTTAGTGCCACACGCCCACCCGTCATCTCCTTCTTCCAGCTAATTACAATTGGTCTATACAATGTCCATGAGGAACCATGGACTAATTCTCCTATGACTTTCTACCAGTGGGTCGTTTCTTACTGTGGCTTTTCGGCCTTCGCACCGACATCGGTTTCAATTCCCTTCCTCCTTGGGGTGGGGTAGTTGGTGTAGGATCATATCCGGCCAACTACTGAGACTGCATAGCTAGAGATATCGGGTATTCTGTGCATATGATGTGGAACGCTATGCTGATCCTAGGAGCTACAGCATAGACGATACCGTTGGACCAATAGAAAGTAAGATGACTGCGCGACTGTTCGCAAGAAGGCTAGTAATAACTGTAATGATGGGAAGCTCTCTGCTTACACGCTGTTTCCTACAGAACACGGCCGAACGACTTTCACCGAGCAATTGGAAGAAGAAGGAGATCCGAAATATCGCACTATTCCTCCTTATTATTGGTGCCAAGAAAGGGATATGTATGGGCGAGTCATAGCGCCCCCAACGTCTCCTAATATGAGTAAGTAATCGTTCAGGACGGCCCATGGTTTAGGTTTAGTCCATGGCCCTTTATGAACATTCCACGTAGATTCGTTTCGTGTCGTTGGAATAATAGAAAATCCACCAAGCACGGAAGTTTAAGGATAACTGTAGGTCGGTGGCTACCTAAGGAAACTCTGATTCGATCCGCCCCTCGGCTGGGAGGCATCTACCTCATCCCGATCACAAGGAGAGGTTCACCATGATGGGGTCCCTTCCGGCTATCCCTCCTCTTGGGGTCCAAAAAATATGTAAAGCTATGAAGGAGATACCACAAAAATTGTAAAAGTAGAAAAGGTTCATTCAATCTTTGGAGAAAAAGGTACCTTCATGTATGATGTGTGGCGCCTCTCGGCGAAATGGGAGAGGCTTTATTACAAAATCAGAATGAGGAAGAAAAAGGCCCTAAGGTAAACAACGTAGAAAAAGTACCCATTTCTGTACCGGTTCTGGAAGAGCGAAGAAAAAGGGCAACCAATACCACATCGCGTATAAGGCCCATGTCCGTTTCCATTCTTCTCCATCCCGATTTCACACAGCCGCGTGTCGCCACTCCAACTTCATCAGAGATATTCCCTTGGGAATTACCAAGTCTTTTTCACAGTATTAAGTTTTTGAGAAGTAATGGAAGTCGATCAACAGTTCAGCATTATAGGCGCATGATGTCAGACACTCGGGAACAGGTATTCAGAAGAAACAGAAATTCTTAGGGTTCTTTCCACCTCCTTGTTGTTTGGATCTTGACCGGGTCCGAGCTTCCCAAGCTCTATGCTGTTGGGTTTAACGGGGATATCGAAATCACTGGTTTTGCGGGAGAGGACCTCTTAGTAGTTACTTCGCGTTGGTCGGTTCAAGCCGTATCCGAGCCAGTTCTTTTCGTTGCTTTCTTTCGTCACTATTTCTGTCTATCTTAAGTATGAAGCTTACCCGCCACCAGTTCACACGGAAGACAGAATAAAAGCATCAATTTTTTGGTTAACGCCCCGATCTCTCTCCTCTCTCATTACTACCAGGTTGACCTGGCCAGCTCTCTGCCATAACCGGCCTAGTTCGAGTGATTGCTTCACCGATAGACTCCTTTTTTGGTTGCCGCCTACCGGCTACCGCCAACGCTTCAGATGAATCTTGTAAAGAGTCCTTGCGAGTGGGGTTGGTGGGCACCTGTACGAAGGCTCTGGAATGAAGTGCCCGCTGGCAGACCTTCGCAGAGACCTAACAATGACCGATCCGCCTGCCTTCCCGTCCTTTCTTTTGCTCACGTGGGTCGGCCCCCACTACCGAGTGATTGGTGTGGCCCACCGACATCAACTGTTTATACCGCCCACCCAGTTGAACGCGGAGGTTTATAATCCCACCATGGGAATTTACCCATGGCTGTTGAGCTTGCATATTCGACTACGGATCTTCTGCAATACAAATCAGCGAGACACCGACCGAACCCGATGGTGGACCATTAGTGGGCAATCGGTACCCATATTCTGTTGTTTTTGGCCCAATAGTAGAATCAAAGATTCTTCCGGCGGACTTTATCATCATTATTGGGCTATCGCCAAACCCATATGACCTTGTTTACTGCCATCAGAGCATAATTGACTGAGTCTCTAGGTTATCGACTGAAGACGTACTATATGGAATCTGTTACAGGTAAACAATAGTACTAGTCTTAGCAGTAGGTACTGGATCTTGTGAAACAACCATAGGTCATACAACCAAGACAGACCCATATGAAGATGAATCAGGAGAGCTCATTAGGTAGGAAACAACATTAGCTTCATACTTGGACCTCTCCATTGGTATCTCCGAAGCTTATGCTCTTTCTGATGTAGCCTCTGGCGGGTCATGCATAAGATCTTCCTCCAGATCATCAACCATAAGTGGAGTAGATCCATCAGTAACATAAGCATTCGAACAACCTGAGCACAATCAAATGGCATACCGATGGTAGGAAACTAATGATCCGTACCAGTAATAGATGCTACAGCAGAGAGATAGTGTACAACCGGAGGATCTGGTGGCGCAACACCTATCTGAAGAAGGATATAATATCGGTGCTAGTTCACCTTTACCAGAGTTGGCTTCTGTTTTCGTTAGTATGGTTGATCATAGAATAGAGTACATCCTGCGTATGATGCTATATCTAAAAACCACCCTACTTTTATTGATTGAGTTGGCCTTATGGTCGTTGGTTCGGAATCAGTAGATCCCCCGGTGGGAACTATAGTGCTACAGGGTTCTCTTTTTCTCCATTCCGACCAGCCAGCTTTGAAGATTGCTTCCTGCTCAGGAAGACTATATAATTCTCCGGAAAGGATCAACAAGACTTGAAACAGAGCTTGCAGATCCTTCCCTACATCAACAACATTCAATAGTGGCTCACACTCTATGCCTTCATGCAGGGGCGCTACGCCTCGCATCATCTCTACCTTACTCGATCGTACTAACTGCCAAGGAGTCTTTTTGATCTATGATCTGAACTAAAGTGTTCTCTCTTTGTATCTGGTATCGTTCAGTTTCTTCTGGTGGTTTATAACTCAAGAACGCTTGAGCTGGTGAAAAAAAACCAAAAGAATTTGAAGAAAGTACGCCGCTTGGATATTACGCAGTTGATGCTACGCTACTCCTACTATGGCTCCTATGTTTCCGCCCATATTGGACTCAATTCTGGTGAATAACTGGTTATCCCACTGGTTACGTATACTATGATGATACCTAGTACAGGAATGGCATGAGTTGGTCCCGGGTTGGTATTCACCAATAGCTGAAGAAACGTATTCTATGGTATGGGCTCACCTGGGTATATCTGGATTACCAACTAGAGCATCTTTTCCTACTGATGTCTCCGTGGAGCAGTAACTGGTATCGTACCGATGTCATCAATAAACCAATCCTGAGATGATCTACGATCACGAACCAGGCTCAGACAAGCATACCGAAACCACAGTGCATCTATAGCTTTTCATGATCTCGTGCACCCTATAGTACTATAAATACCTTTACGGAGTTGTCCCAACCCCATTATTCCTCTATAGCTATTATCTACCCGGTCGGAAGAAGTCCTTGGACAGATCTAGAAACTACTGTGCTACCGCCTGTGGCTTGCAAATGGTGCGCCTGGAGGCCCCCAGGCTTTCCTGGGACTACTTTGTATCGATTCTAGTTTATTACCATAGTGAGCCAAATCAACGATATTATTGCAGATGAGCTACTCCGGGTCTGTTCCCAATATCTGGGACTTTGGCTTATTCCGTTCCTCCGGATGGTCTCTGGTTGCTTAGATTCTGGTGTTAAAAAGCAACTAATTCCGGAGACTGCGGGTAGTACAATCGATATTCTAAGGAGTTGGTAGATTCTGTAATGGTGAGAACCCAAACCACAGAGACAGATCCGAAGAAGAATAAGTAACTATATCGATAAGAAAGCAAATGGTCAAATATCTGCCGGAAAGAGCGGGATAACTGGGCAAGCAGCACCATATAGCTAGAATCATCTCAATCCCATACTCCGTGGAGAAAACCAAGCTATAAGTCGGAGCATACTCAATCATCCATCCCACACCGGCAAGGTACCGTTGGTCTAGTAGTACCAGGTAGCACAAATGCTATCGAGTTAGTAGTACCAGCTCTGGTGAAAACCCATATACCGTTGATGCTACGCCTCCGAATACTACCAAACCCCTACTATACCGCTTTCTAGCTATGCCGGCTGTTTTCGAGACTATGTCCCCGTCCTACTGAGCTATTCTTGCTTTTATTTGTTTACCTGGAATATTCCAAGGGAATAGAGAAGTTATGAGATCCAAGGATTCAAATGCAATGACCGAAAGAACGGGGCATGTAAAAAAAGGGATCTCTGATTCCGAGCATATATAGCATAGGAACATCAAGTAGCTGCGAAGAGACCGGTATAAGAGATCGATAAGATCTTGGTATAAGGTAAGGAGCATGATGAAGGAACATAAGGAGATTACGCCGATCCATAGCTATAGCTATAACCATCAACCAGTAACTCCGTAAGAACCAGCAACAACAACCGGATCTCCCATAGTTTCTACTTGTTATCGGCAGTCTCTGCATATGGTAAGATAACAGAATAAGTATTCAGTATCCGATCCTAACACTAGAGATAGTACTCCGTAAGTTGGGGCTCCTTTTCGGACTTCTGGAGTTGAAGAGAGTAGAGTGAATGAAGGGGTCGAAAGTACTGAAAGACTTAAATGAAGTAGTTCTGGGAGCTATCATTTCCTTTATCTTATCCTCTTAGAGGAAAACTCCATTACTGGATCTATAGAAGTGGGAACCAGGAATGCATAGCAGCAATAGGAGGTCCCGATACGTGTTTCGGGATGAAGAAATAGGGTTGACAACATGAAGGATGAACTGATATTACTAAAAATCTGTTTCTCATTGTCAACGAAGGATATCATGTCGGATCTAACTTTCTAATCTTGTATCGATACCATATAGAAGAGTATCAAGTGATCTTAGGTTGCTTCACCCGTTTCCGTCATCTATTGGTACTGATGGAACCGATAGGCATAGACCCAAATGAGCAAATTCGGATTGTTCGTACGCCTTCTTCCTCTTCACGGTTGGTTTGCTGTTGGTTTCTCGGATGTATATGTTCATCATCAGTATGAGTCTTCGGATAGTATACCACTAAGTAGCTACTCCAGAGCAGCTGGTTTCCTATGATTCCGGTTGTTCCTTCTGGTTATGTACCTGTTGCATCTATAGCGTCTGCTATTACTTCGTATAGGAGCGTTAGTACTACGGTGGGCGGCGAACGCTACCTAAAAGAAGATGAACGCTGACATCTCCATTCAATATTTCGGTGCTATTGGTCACATCTCGCGCAGTCGGAAGACCCAATCGTTGTAGCCTGTTATGCCGGGTTTTTACTTGGTGCGTGATTCCTAGCTTTATGGTTTCTGCATATTATGTAGTTTCGACATATCTGGGAGACTACCCGGACGTTTTGGGGATCGATCTAATACCTAGAGATCAGAAGTCTACTCATAGGATTTATTGGAGTCTTTCATCATGGGTCAGAACCATAGATCTGGGATCTTAGTCTTTGTCTTAGCGGCCAGGTATTGAGCTGCATATGAGTCCCTGGGTACGGACATTCTCTAAATCTTGGATCTCTTCTTCCAAACCATGTCAGACTTCTATAGCTATAGCTTATTATGAATCATATAGGTCTTCTCCATCTCTGGTCCCACCCGGAATACTACTCGAAATAGTCATAAGACGACTCATGATTTGATGTATTTAGCTATCGACATGGTTGACAACCTTTCTGGGCAGAGATCTAACTACCGATGGAGCCCTAACGCTTGCTTCTAGGTCTGGAGTTTCTGTTGAATTATTCACTACCATTGCCGATTAGGCTTTTCCTTAAATCGAAGATACCCAAAGAATTTTAAAAAGCTAAATAAGCCCGATCCCAGCTGCATAGAAAGAATATGTATTAGTTGTGACAACAATGGCTAGAGGATCTCCAACTGCATCCGACATAACTGGTTATAGCGATAACTATCGGTGGACAATGCCAGTAGAACTAAGATTGACGGGAGCGGGGTCGCAACAACTGCAGGTCAAACTGCCCTTTAGTATACTATCGTTCCTGGGGGAGGAATCTGGTATGACTATAGTCTTTGGGCTTTGCAGGTCATATGGCTTTCGAGCGGGATCCCGAATAAGGAGACCAAAGCGAATGAGCTCATACTATAACAACCATATGCATTCAAATAAAGCCAGTAGCGGGTACAAGACCAATAACATAGGCGAACCATGACTCATTACGGACTGACATAGCACCGGTTTTACTGTTTTCTGGATATGATGTGTTAACTGGTAAATAAGCAATAAGAGATCTAGAGTCCCGTATAGGTATGCGGTAAGACTCAGATCATACTACCCAAATAACCGTACCATCGCTCCGCAGGTACCGGTTGAAACCTAAGAATGATTAGTATAACTGGTCGAAGACCTAACCACATAGCTTTCTTTTCCTGATCCCAGGCCATTCCAAAGCCCAATGTTCAAAATATCACACCAAATAGGAGGCGCACCAGGTCAGGTTGGGGTAATCGATAAAAAAGATATTTCGGCATCAGAAAGAGAAGATCTCAGGCAGAAACCGTATGGTAATGCCCAGATCCGTACTTGATAGATTATCCGGAGAAGCGGAAGAAACAACTATATGGGGATGGGGACAGCCGGTGTGAAGTCATCGTGATAGCAACTGCACTAGCTACATACTCAAGGTAAGCTTTTTAGCTTCCATAGATCTGGTATTTCCCAGTAGTTCATGATTCCTCCTATATATGGGAAAACCACTCAACAATAACAAAATCAACAAAGCACAACCCTGCGAGCAGAGGCATAATAGTTGTATAAGCAGTAGAATACTTGGTGGAACAACCCCGGACATCTAGACAAGGAACTGCATCCATATGAGCCGTAACTCCTCGAATGAAATGAACAGCTATAACATCCATATGCTCCCAAACTACTTGGGTTGTTACCTGGTCTACCCGGATCATACATAGTTGGAGTCATGGCGTTGGTTCTACCAAATCATGAAACCTAGTATTCCGTATAACTTAAGATCTCCTACATATAGTACTGATGCAGTTATCACTACCGATGGATAAGACGCGAAGACAAGGATCCTAATTTATGGTTCATCTTTCTACGGAGTCCCTGAGGAGTTCCTGGTCCTATGAGTCCTCAGTTGTTGGGAACCTATAGAATAAATCATATGAGTAGTAGCTAGATACCTCCGGTCCGGTAATGGACTCTATAAGCTATGGCGCTATGGAAGCAAATCTACGATAATTCATACCCTAACACCATAAATCCTGGACTCGACGGAGCCCTATGCATGCTTTTTTCCTTGCTTTTATTCCGGAAAAGACCAATCGTAGGAGTAGGTGTTGGGTTATTTCATATAGTATTGGTTCGTCTACGCCTTCCGGCGGGGAACTGGCTATAGAAGGAAAGCAGGCGCAGGAGCAACGAGAGATCCAGAGACACTGAAGATAGCTGTACTACTAGTAGAATATTCTGTCTATTATCTGGATGACGATGCATAATACGATCTTTACTGATTATTTCGGAGTTCAGGACTCGGTGTGTACAAAAATGGAATGAAGATCATGTGGAGCAACAGACCACATACCACCCCGAGAGAGCTCTTTGGTACAACTATGAGTATACCTATATTCATCCGATCATCACGCTTATGCGCATTTCAGATATTTTCCTATATGTGGTGCATCTGGATCCGCTAAAGACCCATAGTATGGTAAAGCTACCTATAGTATGTACCCAGTATAACCATAGCTTGCAGAGTTTACAACAAAACCCGGAGAAACAACGGTAGTAATAGTAGGCAGCATAAAGATCTCTTAAGGAACCCACTCCCAGTAGTAACTGGTATAGAGTATAGTATTATAAAAGAATAATAAGATTCATACAACGTGCGTTCAATACCCTCAACTCATTCCGTTCTTTCTTGCTTTCAGAGTGCTTTTGGGGAGAACCCTAGTTATGATGAATTATCCGGCATATCGGTATCGAGTCGAGCAACCAGAACAACATAAAACAGAGAAATAGCAACATCTGCTTCTAATACTCTATTCGAAACTACGGTTATTACTTCTGTATCTGTGCCCTGGATTCTTCCGGCTCGTTCTTCATCTCTTGTATATGCACCAATAGTTCGCCGTACCTTGAGGCTTGCGGAGCAGGACGGTACCTGGAGGTGGACCACTGGGCGGGACGTACTCGGAGCGGTCGGCTGGACCTGAGGAGCAGTGTAGGAAATCTTTACCCACCCTTCAGGTGGGATTTCCAGTAGACAACTCGATGAGGAGGCTTTACTTTTCAGTTGCAGTTTTCCCTTTCCAGTTGTACTTTACTTTCAGTTTGGGTTTGTATATTGCCCCACTTACTTTTCCGCACTTACTGTTGTACCAGTTTTTACTTAGTGTTTACTTCTGCCCGCTTGCTCTGTGGTGTTAGTGGATTACTTTACAAAGGAAATGCCATCCCTTTTTTACTGGTATTTACGCCATGGTGCTAGTCGCCAGCCCCTATCCTATGGAAGGCGGACTTGGGGTAGTCACGACACGGGCCCTAAGGACGGGTCGTGACAAATTAGTATCAGAGGGAGGTTGGTTCTACTGCAGACTCTGATCATTCTTCTATGTGAAGCAATAGTGTTAAGCGTATTGAGTGTGGTTATCAGTCCAAGGAGCCCAGTGTTGGTGCGGCAGCCGACGTATCCGTACACCAGGACCCTGACTTTTGATTTCCAACACAATGCACGAAAACATTGATTGCATGTGTGTTTCAAGTTTTCTTTGTGATTACCTTGTGTCAGCTCACCCGGAATACTGTTCTGACTGTGGCGCACCTGTTTCCTTTTCAGGATGCCCCCACGATGGCAGATAGCTAGGGTTCTGAGATTTGAGCATGACAACAACACACCGAGCGACGAGGCCTTGGTGCAGGGCCGTTTGACAGCAGAGGCACCAGTGGTACCTCTACCTGCCGAGCCACCGAAGCTTCCAGCCCCAGCCGCTGATGATGCACGTCGCCTTAGTGCACTGCATGAGTTCCAGTGCCAGCGACCGCCCAGGTTCCACGGGGAGATGGAACCCCAGGAAGCCGAGGACTGGCTGGAGGCAGTTGTACGAGTTTTCCGGTTAGTGAGGACACCAGCAGACCTTATGGTGGTCCTTGCAGTGAGCCTCCTACATGCGGAAACAGATAGATGGTGGAGCATGATGCTCCAGTTGCACGACAATGCATCACTCATGTGGATGGACGTTGAGAGCCTTTTTCACTCAGAGTTCATCCTAGCCACCCTCCGAGCGGTGCGCATCCAAGAGCTACTACAACTGCAGCAGGGCAGCATGACAGTGGCCCAGTACGCGGCGAGGTTTACCGATCTCTCGCGCTATTCCACAGACATGGTACGAGACCCATTCTTTAGGGCCCGAACCTTTGAGTAGGGGCTCAGGAAAGAGATCAGAGCTTCAGTTGTTTCTCATAGTATTCCGACATAGACAGGGGTGTTGGAGCAAGCCCTCTTAGTGGAGAGTTTCCTTGATGAGCAGTCTCCAGTAGCAGGACCCACCTCTAGACGACATGAGGCAGAGTCTTCTGCAGCGGGTAGTAGACAGATGACATAGGGGTCCAAGAGGACTAGATGTACCGGTGGTCGACCACGTGACACAGGATCATTTGTGAGAGGAACCCGATGTGGACAACGACTTACCATGAGCGGACAATGTTAGTCATGCGGTAGGGTTGGTCACATGGCTCGTGACTGCCCAACCCGCCTTACCGAGGAGCAGCAGACGGTTGAGGGGCCACCCAGGCAGAGGCAGAGGGTCGACCATGGCGGTCCGCAGGGGGTAGGAGGGCGAGGCAGAGGAGCTGGCTGTGCATCTGGAGGTGGACGGCGCTTCAAGGTGTTGCCACCACCACTAACAAGAGATCCACCCCGACCGTAGGGAGCTGGTGGACATGGGAGAGCTCAGCTTCAGGCAGCTGAGGCCTACGATCGTGGAGATCCGGGAGAATATGGACAGGAGCGGGACTAGGTCCAGACATGGAGACTTGTGTTTAGGCTACTTCTAGCGTTGTTGATGTTTGTTTTTAGATGTTTTGTGTCTTTGTACTTTGATATGCAGTAATTAAAGACACCTTTCTTTTGGCGTTTACCTTCCTGTCCTCTCCTTGTGTTGTTACAAAGAGGTTCCAGTTTAAAAATCGTTTACTTTACCCTCACTTTGAGATACCTACTGGAGGATACCCAGTGACCACACACTGATACCGATAGTGTGACTCAACCCTTGGAGGTGAGAGTAACAATTGGATCTCTTGGTAGTAGCGTCGAGGCCTTACGATGTCATCCTTGGTATGGGATTGTATCATCCATGACGGCATTGAATGTATTAGGCGAAGAACGTGGTTCATCTAGGGGATGATACTGGATTTCTCTTCCTAGCAAAGAAGAAATCTCAGCAGGTCTAGTAGGACCAGAAAGGTCCAAGTCATCCAAGAGCGGATGAGGACAGATCAGAGCCAACAAAAGTCTTGTGCTGACAGGAGGCGGAGACCACTAGAGTTCGAGGATGGTGACCACGTTTCCTTATGGGTCACACCTCGATGTGAGTTACGGAGATTTGGTCGAGGCCGCAAGTTGTCTCCATGCTTCATCGGACCATTCCAGGTCCTCAGCAGGATTGGCGAGGTGGCTTATCGCCTGGCTCTACCACCTCAGTTGTACCGGGTGCACGACGTCTTCCACTTATCTCAGCTGAGGAGATACGTGCACGACCCGGCGCATATAATTTACCATGGGGAGCTTGGCGTTGATGATGGGGCGAATTTTACCGAGGTCCCAGTGGAGATCGAGGATCGACGGGAGCGTGTCCTACGTGGATGGTCGATTCCTCTTGTGCGCATCATATGGCAGCACGTGAAACTCCAGGAGAGCACTTGGGAGTGGGAGGCTCAGATGCGTGCTCAGTACCCGCTTTTGTTTCCCTAGTTTATGATGTATCTTTAAGGGGACGTAAAGACCTGTGGTTGGAGTGATGTAAAGACCCTTAAATTTCAAGGAATTTTTTTTTTCTTAATTTTCTTTGTAATTTTACAAGAACGAAGTTTCTGACGGCACGTGATTCCGAGGCCCGGTGTTCCCGGAATCATTTCTTGAAGTTTGGATCGGGTACATTCAGTGAAATAACGAGCGGGTTTTTCTAACTTTTGAATCGGTGCTCGGAATCGAAATCCGAGGGCACCGATGGAATCACAGCACCGATACTTTCTTAGATATGCCTCTTTCGGAGTTGCGTTTTCTCGGGTGTGGTTTTTAATTTTTGGCGTTAAGTGAAGAAAATAAAACAAAGTGGTGCGACAACTTTATTTTATTTCACTTAAAGCCACTTAAATCCACTTAAAGCTGCTTAATCTAAGTTGAAGCAGATAGGGTGGAACCCCAAATATCCTACCCTCTAGGTAGGATATTTGTAAGGTTGGGCCCGCACAAGCCCCACCATTTCTTTTCCCCTAAGTAACACACCTGCGAAAACTCCTCTTTAATGAAAGTCAACTGGTGCGTTTTCTAAAACTCTTAAACGCTCCTATTAATTGGACAGTTAGGTCGTTGCCATTAATTCACCAAACTAATGGGTCGTTTCTTAACATGTTTTCAAACTGTTGGCATAATAATAAAATAAGACCAACACACTTTCTTCTTGGGTGCGGTTTGTTGAGAGGATTTGGAGAAACTGTATCTTCATCCTCCTTTGAGAAGAACGCGATGAAAGCGAAGAACGCAAAGAACGCCGGACTTCGAAGAAAGGCAACGAAGAACGCTGAACCCTTGGAGATCGACGACGCGTCGCCGTGTACCGTGATGCTGACGATTCTCCTCCCCCGACGTTCTTCTGCGGAGATCCTTCCACACGACAATCTTCGATCAACACCGATTGAGGTGGGGAAATACGGATATTTTTAATTTCCTTTGTGGATTTTATCCTTAACATGGATTTAATTCGTGAAATTAAATCTATGTGTTTTCTTTAAGCCTCGGATATCATCGACGCGACGCCGTATACCACGAAGACGCGATGACCTTCCGCGACAGGATGATCCTCTTCTTCCGCGACGGTCAATTCCGCGAAGAACTCTCGTTCGACGACTACTGCGAGGTAGGGGTTTTATTTGAGAATAATATTATTTCCCATGGATGTTTCCTTCTAAAAAAAGAACCCGTATCAAATTTCAATTTTAATTTATCAAAATTGTGCCTTGTTATTTTCTCATGTGTTGAATATTATTCCCAATTGTTATCACCTAACGCGGAGGGTGTGGGCCAAACAAACACGGCCCGACAACCCTCCGTAGGTTTTCGTTGATGCGTGGTTTAATGGCGTTTACGAAATGAGATCGGAATGGTGATTGGAGGCCTTCTCAGAAATGTTCGGATCCTGGGAGATCCATAGGCGCAATCCGCAGGAAAAACAGACCACCGGAGCGCGTCCGGTGGTCCGCGAAAGTTGCCGTCGGAGCGCCACACCGGTGCCGGCGGCCGGCCGCCTGGAAGCAGCGGCGCTCAGCGCGCCGCCGGGAAGACCAGCCGAGGCTGAAGCCTCGGCGGTGAGCGCTGGTCACACAGTCGCGCGGGACCGCGGGGAAGGGACGCGGCCTTGTGCCGCGTCCGGTGACACAGAGCGGCCCCCGCGCGGGGGCCACGACTCATTTGGTGCGGCCGCTCGGCCAGCGCCGAGCCGCCCAGACCGGCCAGCCGGGTCGCAACCAGGCTGGGCCAAGCCGGGTTGCGCCCAACCGGGTCGGACCCAGACCCGGGTCGGGTCAACCCAGTTCAGGCCGACCCATGGGGGTTGGGCCGGGTCGGTCCGGGCCCAGACCCCCCATTTTCGGACCTTTTCGGTCTTTTTCCCGTATCTTGAACTACGGGCCTCCGATTGATGCACCGTTAGCGGCGATGAGAAACTTGGATCGAGACGGTCATTTCAGTTTTTCACACTCAAGGTTTAGGAATACTTTGGGTTCATCCAGGTTGGTTCGTACACGAAACCAACCGGACCCTCGGAGCGGAAACGCTCATAACATGAGCTCTGAATGTCCGATTGACATGCCGTCTGCATTGTTGGATTCCTCTTAGTGAAACAGAACTTTTGGATTACTCCGCTTGAGTTTTGGATGCCGTTAGAGTGTGTTCGGGTTGGTTCGCTAATGAAACCAACTGGGCCCCTAGAACGAAAAAGCCAATAACTCATAGACCGGGCGTCCGATTGATGCGTCGTCTGTCTTGTTGATTTCCTCTTGATGAGACCAATATTTTTTCATACCTCACATGAGTTTTGGATTTAGTTGGATAGATTCCGGGTTGGATATTACCCGAAATCCAACCGGGCCCCTGAATGGAAAAGCTGATAACTCACAGACCAGACGTCCGTTTGACGCGCCGTCTGCGAAGTTGAGTTCCTATTGATGATACAGAACTTTTGGAAATATCAACTCTGGAATATGTGTCAGTTGATGTATCAGCCACTTGGCACATGGAGCGGACCCTCCCGAATGAGCTTGCTGTGTCGGAACCCTAGAGCTGGTTGCGTCTGCGACGACAATGAAGACAGTACGAGAATCTTCTGTGGGTTCGGTAGTGACCACTACGGTACTTTTGGGATACATCAACACTGGACTATGTGTCAGTTGATGCATCGACCTCTTGGATTTTATAGTGGACCCTCCCGGAATGAGCGTGATGTGTGCGGAAACCCTAGATCCGGTTGAGACTTGACAACTGGTGATCGAACGACTCAGTGTTTTACGGATAGCCCAGTGGGAAGCGCTTTGTTGTAGCAGCATAACCACGGTGGAGGAGCACTTGGTTATAGCGGAAGACCCGCGGTTCTCAACCGAAGGAGTACCTCTGGAGGCTATGAGGGAGAGTTCTTGGTTGTAGCGGCAAACCCACTACGGAGGAGTGCTTGGTTGTAGCAGCACGGGAGAGCACTTGGTTGTAGCGGCAAATACACGACGGAGGAGCGCTTGGTTGTAGCGGCTGACCTGTGGTACTCAACAGAAGGAGTACCCCTAGAGGATATGAGGGGGAGTGCTTGGTTGTAGCGGTAGACCCATGCTGGGAAGTGCTTGGTTGTAGCAGCAGGCCCACATTACTCGATAGGTGGATTACTACAGCAGTCCAAGGTTAGAGGGAAGCGCTTGGTTGTAGCGGCATAACCACTGTACTTGATGGAGAAGGAGTTTCCCAATAGCTATGTTTTCAACTTCATGATCGATCCTGTGTGGGTCATTGCAGGGGTTAGTACCTACCGATCCTTTGTGGGTCCGACGACTTAGATGAATCAGTGGCTACATCTGATCATCTCTATCATCTTACGAAGTAGTATTCCAGTGTGAGCTGAATCCTGTTTTTCTTTCCTATGTGGATTGTGTTGCACTATCCTATGTGGATTTACATTTTTCTTTCCTATGTGGATTGTGTTTTGCTATCCGGTGTGGATTTACGTTTTTCTTTCCTATGTGGATTGTTTTGTGCTATCCTGTGTGGATTTACGTTTTGCTTTCCTATGTGGATTGTGTTGTGCTATCCTGTGTGGATTTACGTTTTTCTTTCCTATGTGGATTGTGTTGTGCTATCCTGTGTGGATTTACGTTTTTCTTTCTTGTGTGGACTGGGTTGTACTTGGGTTCGGATTTTGGAGCCGAACTTGGATTTGATGAATTAGGTATATGTATGGGCATATACCTAAGCAGTGTCGGATGTTACTTTGTGATTGTATCTTTCCTCTGTGGATTATCCTTTGTGGATTCGGGGAGACCTACGGGGGTCTCAGGGTCCCTACTGAGAAGCTTATACTCACCCCTACACGGGCTATACCCGCACTATGTTGTGTTGGTTGCAGACGACGGACAATGCTGATCGTGGTCGAGGCTTGCAGAGCAGGACGGTACCTGGAGGTGGACCACTGGGCGGGACGTACTCGGAGCGGTCGGCTAGACCCGAGGAGCAGTGGAGGCTATCTGTACCCACCCTTCTGATGGGATTTCCAGTGGACAGCTCGACGTGGCGGCTTTACTTTTCAGTTGATGTTTTCCCTTTCCAGTTGTACTTTACTTTCAATTTGGGTTTGTATACTGGCCCATTTACTTTTCCGCACTTACTGTTGTACCAGTTTTTACTTAGTGTTTACTTCTGCCTGCTTGGTCTGTGGTGTTTGTGGATTACTTTACAAAGGCAATGACTTCCCTTTTTTACCGGGATTTACGCCTTGGTGCTTTTCGCCAGCCCCTGGCCTATGGATGGCGGGCTTGGGGTAGTCACGGCACGGGCCCCGAGGAAGGGTCGTGACAATAATTTTATGTTAATAAAATAGAATAAAAACATATCTTAAGTCTTTATAAATGTTAAAGGTCAGGAAGGTTAAGTTTTTTATTTTTCTATAGTTGACTTATTATATAAAAAATTTCATTAAATTGTCTCCCAATAAATCATAAATTTAGATAAAATAGGGTATATAGTCTATATATGGCCATAATATGGTTTTTTGGACTAGTATGTAGGTCATTTGTTCCGTTAATATTAATGTTTAACCACTGTGTAAACTTATTTTTTCATAATATCTATAATTAATTTTAATTAATTTCACTTATTTTTGGTTTGAAATTATAATGGAATTAATAGAAACACTAGAATATGATTATTACAAATATGGGATCTATTATTCATAATTATAGTCATGGAATTGTTAGAAATTAAATTAGAATTAATCTCGTAGACAGGAAGAGGCAACGAGTATTTAAATTGAAAATTACTAAAAGTTTAAAACATTTTTATATCCAATTTAAATATCAAATTGGAAAAAATAATCTAAATTGGATTAATAAATGTATAATTGATATAAATTTTCATTAAAACCAATTTGGAATATAATTTAACTATATCATTAAATTTGATTAGATAACATTTTTGAATTAAAATTATGTCTTTTTAACTATTAATCCAAAAATGAAATATTTCATAAAAATACCAGAAATTCATCCAATGTAAAATATTATATTAAATAAAAATAATTTTTCAAAAATAAATTATAAAATTGAAAAAAATAGATTTAAAATAGGTTCTCCAATAAAAGGATATGAAATTTCACTCAAAAAAGTATCTTTTTATTCATAACATTGGATATTCTCCCAACTCATTCCTAAAAAATAAAAAAAAATAAAAAATAAATAGTCTAATAAATTTAATATATATATTTAATTATGATCATTTATGTATTTTTTATGATTAATTAATTTAGGGAAAACTTGTTTGATTTCAGAAATATAGTTTTCCAGCAAAATATTTACTATATTTTCAATATGGATTTCATTTCTTTTCTAAATAATTTATTATAAAATGATCTATTTTATAAACGGTTGTTGATCATATTTTCCCAATTTAGGTAATATTATTCATAAAATCTCTTCCTATAACTGGGAGTTAACTGTAATAATATTTTAATAATAATTTAATAGTATATTGTAGTTCAATAAAACTCAAGCTTTTGGGTAATGTATGATGTCAAATGAACATTAAATTATATAAAACACAAACCAAATATAGTGTATTATTCACTATAATATAATCTAAGTGTTTCATGTAGGTTATTATTAGAAAGGTGTTATATGAAACTGAAGAAAAACATAGTGATTTTTCATAACGCAATATATATTTTTTATTTCCTAAAATAAAAAATATCAAAAAGATTAAATTATTTTCCAAAAACATATTTCAAAACATATTTTAAACTTATAGAGTTAGTGGTTTCATTATTACACCACCAATACATACAAGGAATCATATCATTATGGACTAAATAGTTTAATTTTCATATTAAAATAGATATATAAATTAATCAAGCATTACTATTTAAAATAAAAAATACAACATAGTATCCTCTATGAGTACACTATTATTTACATTATAATATCCTCAAATATCAATCACAATTCAATTCCTGACATCCTAGGTATAGAAACATAAGAAAGGGGTGATCTATATTTCTTATTAAGGGAATTTGTACAATGGAATCTACCATTAATATATAAGCATAGACAATATGGTAATGAAAATTACTAAAACACATTCCATTCTAACTAAAACATGAGAATAAGATTATAGTAACAAAGGATGATTAAATAATCCATTTAAAAAGTCACATGTGATCGTAAATTGTTGATCTATATAATAACTAACCAAATAATCCAATTTAAATAAATCATGAATTTCATTAGTTTGAAATGCATAATATCAAATATTTTAAAAAATATTTTTGAGGCCTCTTCTGAAGATATTTTATATAAATGAGTAAGGCCTCAGAAAATACCCTGGCTAGTTTATATCATGATACTTACTGATGTATTGAGGTGCTATATCAGGTATATCTCATCATTTGACATGTCCAATTAATTCATTATATTATTTTTTTACTTAATCAATTTAAATGTTCATATTGTAACTAGTAAACGAAATGATAATAATTTCCCCAACCAATCAATATACTACTAACCCATCCAATGTAATATGGATAATGGTATCAAAATTGTATATCCCATAAAAATTACCAAAAAAATTTATATAGATATGTTTTATTGTAATAGTATATTATCTATTCATTATAAGATTATAATAATAATGTTTAAATTGATTAAAATACGTGAAATATATTATTTTATTATTTCTTGAGGAAAATATACTTCTTACTTTGAAAATAATTTCTAAAATATAAATATTGTTCATATAATAGAGAAATTTTTGTTATGAAAAATATTTCTAAATGTGTGAATTATATTTAAATGAATTGAGGTTTCATGATGGTGGGAAATTCTATTCATTCTGTATAATATCAAAAAAATTCCTTTCCCACTTTGTTAAGAAAATAAAAAATGTACCTTGAATAAAAAACATTAGAAATATTCCGTTAATATTATTTATAAGAAGTCAATTATGGTTAAAAATTTAAATAAAGAACCATAGTAAGATTTTAATTTTTTTAAATTATTTATATAAATAATTGGTAAAAAAGGAAATATTCATCATTTGAATCTTATAAATAAACAATCCTGAATAATGATGCGATTGTGAAATAAACCCTTACAAATTTAGTATATTTTGAATTCAAAAACCCATAAATGAAATAAAATAAAATGAAACATTATATAGAAATTATAACAATGTATTAATGATATAAAATTTTAACGGGGTAATATATACACCATAAAAAATAAATAATTTTTGAATATGGTATATTTCTCAAAAAAGTAATAGTGAAACTAGAAACCCTAACCTTATATTCTATTTCATTTCTATGGTCAAGACTTGAATATAATGAATCTATATTTATTATAAATATATTTTATAAACATACTCATATATTTAATACCCAATATTATTTACTTATAATATATTATCACCCCATTATTTTAAATTCATTATTAAAATCACTATTTCATTTGCTAACCGCTTCATTTTTCATGTATGATTTTGATCTATTGTTTCTGACCTTGTAGTTTCACTATAGTTTAATCATATCTAGATCATTATTTATGGTATATATATCATATATATTCAATAGATATTTATTTATATTCATCCATAAAATATAAATATTGAAAAATAATTTATAATGTTCATGGAGATTGTAAGTTTAATGTACACATGAACATCATCTTCACTTTTCGATGGATGAAATGAAAGAAAGTATAATAATAATTAGTCAATAATGAATCATTATTATATCATATATATCAAACAAATTCATTAAAATATTCCTTTTTTACTATCCATTTAAAGAGTAAATGTAAAACAAATCACATCAATTTATGGATGTTTTAGTTTACAAGTATAGATGAGAGACATTATCTGTATTCAATGGAAAATAATGTAAGAAGATATACATATATATATATGCTATTAAAGTTACAAAATAATAAATTATATATATATAATTATTTCTAATTATTTTCTTATTTATAACCATCCATGTAAATTGGTTATGTAAATATAATTACACCACTTTGTTGATACGGTAAGTCGTATATACACAAGGGTGATTTTTCCCCTTTTCATAAGATCAAACAATGATAGAGAACTGTATTCACTTTATAATAATAATATCTTATAAATTTATTTTATATACTAGATTTATTATCTTAGGATGTGTATGGAATATTAATATAATGTATGAGTGGAAATAAACTTGAATGTTTCAATATATATGATTACATATTCTTCGGTGCACTCCCTTTATATCTCTTCTTAAGGGACCTCGGGTTTCTATTTTTGACGGGACAAGACATGAATAAGATGTATAAATATTATAAAAAGTAGAATGTTTAGGGTTTGGATGTGCTATATAGATTTATGTGGTGTAAAGAAATAAGTGAGGATGTTCCCATTTATAATTGAAGTGAGGGGCACTTTTGGAATGTCTCAAAAGATTAAAAAATTATAAAAATAATCCAGAAAAAATGATTAAAAATGTCTTATAAATTCACATAGGATTATATTTTAGACCATATATTCTCCCTTTTTTTAATTATTTGTGTTTTATATATAATTTAATACAATATTATATTTCTAAAATATCATTATTGTCAATTTTTAAGGTATTTTTTAATATGTTTAATATTATTTATTTTATTTTTATATTAATTGAAAAATTACCACGTCTATGCTATTAAATAATTTGAAGTAATTATATCATCCCTAAAAATTAAAAATTAAATACCATAATTACGGTATATAGATTATTTTAAAAAAATAATATTTATATACTAAAATGTCTTCTGTGAAACCCTTTAATAATATAGTATACTTTTTTAAAATTTAGAGTGTGATATGTATGAATTTTCTAGAAATAAAATACATTAAAGAACATAATATCATCCCATTTTAAAAAAAAAGGTCATATAATTATACAATTGAGTATTAGGGATAATATAAACTCATAAAAAGATAATGCAACTATTGCAATAATTTGAAAGCCTTTATAAATTTTAACCTAAATTACACGATTTACCATTACCATGGTAATAAAATAACTATAGATTATATTCATAGTTGAAAAAAATAAAAGAGTTGTATGTACTTAGTTTATAAACACTAATTCCAAATATGTAATCTATTTTTCAATATTAAACACATAATAAGTGTAATATTTATATTGAGAATTAATCCCTTAAAATGAAATGAAAATCATTTTTCATTCAGAATTCTATTTTATGGAAAAAAATGTACATATACCAAAATAAGTTATTATAATGATTAAAATATATTAAATTAGAATATAATTACAAAAAATTTAATAACTTTTCTTGGAGACCAAATACAAATCCTAAAGTGAATTTTTAATATATTGAAAATAACAGTTTTTAAAAAATTCATATTTTGCTATTGACTGAAAAATTAATATAGTTTGAAAAATATAAAAATATCAACCATTGATAATGTTGAAATTAATAAATCTAAAATAAATTTTTTTTTCCAATTTATTTTAAAAAACATATAGAAATAATTTATAATATTATCTCACATGAAATTCAAATTTTTTGTGTAAATGTATTTTTGATGAATACACTAGCTTTAGTATAAATAGGATTATTATTTAATAAGAATTAATCAATGATATTATATTGAGTATAAAATTTATATATATTTCCTAAAATTTTTATTCGTATTTATACATGTTAAATAAAAGGCTATGTTATAACTATCACATCAAATAATAATAGGGTATTCTTGTTTGTTTCAACTTGTTGTTGCATGTAATGAAAGCATTCCAAAAGAAAAATTATTTAAAGAAGATTAATTTTTAAACTCTTTGAATCTTATAGATGTTGTGGTTTTGTTTTTTTATTTTATGTAAATTCATCAAAAATTCTTATTAGTTTTAGTATTACAATAATGATTTGGATGAAAATAATTGTAAAAGATTTCATATGAATAAAATGTGAGTAGAATATTATATAGTTTGTTTTAATAATTGTTTTTTAGAAAACACTTCATTAATTGAATTAGCCAACTAATTTCTTTTTTTAAATGACTCAAAAAATCATGTTTACAATGTAAGTCACCACATTATCATTTTTTAGTTCTTCATTCTATAGTTTTATTTATTAAATATATATTTCAAACACATTAATAAATTGATGACATGGTATTTTATTTTAAATCAACATTTTAATTGGTTTTAAAAGGATTTAGAAAACAAATTTTATGTATTTGAAATAATTTCTGGTTCTCTATGAAAACCATGTTTTTTTAAATTAATAATTATTATAAAAATTTTAGTTATGGATAGACATTCATTATGGATAATTGAAATTCCTAGTTTCCTTAGATGACCCTATTAAAACCCAATCCATTGGTTGTCATATTTTCATATATGATTATAATTTGAGGGATAAAATTAATTGGGATTAGTTATTGAATCACTTGAAATATTCATACCAAGTGTAATAATTTTTTATCTATATTTTAGTTTTTTTACTGCCTTTCTAGTAGTACATATTGGGGTGATATAGTATGTCAAATCATAGGTTTCCATATGGATTAAATAATAATTATAGACTACTTTTATCTTGAATTGTATTCTGTGACTACTTTAGTACTTATTAAGTGTATATAATTATCTCTTCTTACATCCATGCTTGAAATTTTAGATAACCAGATATATTGAGCATAGATATGGTTTTATTGTTTGTAGAATATGGTCAATTATGTGTCTCATTTTTTCCCTTGATAATGATCAATTGTATTTATTGGATATTTAATTTGTTGTCATATACTTCTTTGGTAGGTATTATATCTATTGGATTAATGGATTAATACATTTTATGGGTTTTATACCCCAATTGGGTATATATGATAACAGAATGGGATGTTCTCAAAATAAACTAACTTTTTATGATTATTACCTTTTTCATGGGTGTGGGATAAAATGTTACTCTGGCTAGATAAACCAATTTAAATGGGATGGGATGATTAGACTCAAACATCATTTTCACACATCTACTAATATATGTATTTTTATATATGTATATGTGTAATAAATATAACAATACTGTTATTATCACACAAGTAGCATGGACATTGATTATCATCATATATTCTAATATTATGTTTAAAGAAACAATGTAGGTATATCTCCTCCCGAAATAGGCTGTTTTTTAATATAATAGATGTTATTCTATGAATAACTTTATAATTGATAGATTTATTTAAATTTTTAAATGTTCAAAACTATTTAATTATATATTAATTTAAATATGTATAAATTTTCAGGTATTCATTTGTTATATCATTATTTTGTTGAGACACAATTGATGGTTCCCAACTATATATTTATGGTCACATCATGCATGGAATCTACAATGGATATAGAGATATTCTGTTTTATATCAGGTATTAACTTGTAAAACAATACCTAATAAGGTCCCTAAGAATTTTTATCTCACACATATTTAAATTTAGTTCAATTTCCACTAGAGATTTGATATATTTGGTGTGTGTAGGGGATATAATTGAAAAAAATCTCTTATTTCCCAACATTAATTATTTTATTACTCCCTTATTCCATAATATTTATTTTTACTAATTTTTATATTGTATTTCAAATTTAATTTCATTCAAAGATAAATGAATTGAGACTGTAAAATTTTCATTCATATTTAATTTCAAATATGACCTATATGTAGTTCATTTTTTTTTCATGGAAATTGAATAATTATAAATGAGACTTTTTAAATTTTTTCTCGAGATCATCCATGAAAAATATCTATGATAAAGAAGGTAGATCATTCCCCAAAGAGTATAGGAAGATCCATAGTGCATGTGGATAGCCTCATGGATCAAGGAGTTCTATTAGGGTAATAACACTCTATTTCAGGAACTGTTAGGTTATCAAGGACATGGATGTTATAATCTCACCGCTCTTGAATATCTTCATCTTTGTCCTTGAGATCTATAAATCCAACAAATTTTTCTCTTCTATTTTTTAAATTTTTATTTGTAACAGTCAATATTTTAAAAGAAAATATAAGTCTAGTGTAAAAATTAATTTTCTATCCTCACAGTAATTTTCATCTGTTTAATATTAATTAAAATTTAAACATTCCCATTGAATATCTCATCCAAATAGGTTTATATATGTAATAGAAGTTTCGATTTTCATATTTTTGGATAATCTTATATAATATAACATAATTCTATAACATTTCATTTTTAAAAAGAAACGGATGAATTTCTCAAAAACCTTCAATATTATTGATGAAATTTTATTTCCACAAGTGGTAGAAATTTATCACTTATATACACTTTTCCATCTTTACATTGATTGATTTTTAGTTCTTACATATAATTTTTGTTCATCAATGCTGTTGAATAAATTAATATACCTTAAAACAAAAAATACATTTCATAAAGATAAAAAACATCGATAAAATTCACTAATTAAGTTATCAACCAAATTTATTTATTTGAGAGATGATACATTTTGTTTATACAAACATGGAAATATCTATAGTATTTTAATGAATATTACTGTATCATTTATCTTAAAAATGAATATGTATATATCCCAATACCATAGTGACTTAGTTTATGAAACCATAATTGTTTCAATTAGAATGCTTCTTTCAATCCCTAACATTGTTGTATAACACTTGAAATATTCCTCCATTCACTGAGTTATGTTCTTCATAAATGAAATAAATCATATTTAATATAACATTATACAATTTGATTCCCACCACTAATATATAATTATCATTAAAAAACATAATTACTTATGGAATTTTATGATTTTTTATCATCAGTGACTAACTAATAATCTATCCTAGACATAAAAAATAATATGAGGTCCCTATTTTGAAAATTATACACTATTTTGGAGAAAATGTCATGTATAAGAGATTTTGGTTGTGATATAATTAAATTCATCCTAATTTGATAATTTGAAAAATATAATAAAGAAACTCTCTTATAATTTTTGTTTTCTCTATTTCTTAACTCAATGTATAAAAGATTCCCCAAGATTCATCCTTAATGCTTTGATACCACATAATGTGACCATGGTCCGGAAGACACCTAAGGAGGGGGGATTACGGTTTCAATTTTTATTCCCAACTCTAAATGGAGATTTATGGAATGTTGTAAAAAACACATGTAACATATTGAAACAAATAAAACATTCATAATAAAAATATATAGATGGTAAATTAAGTGAAAAAAGCTATAAATATTTCATAAAAAATGGATATATCCAATGGTCATAAACACAAAGTTGTGTTATTGTAAAAAAAACTACTAATCACATTTTGTGATTGTAAGTATGAATCATATCAAAAATAAGGTGTACTAATTATATATTACTTTCCAAGAAATACACCAAATATAAAAATAAAATAATAGTTGACACATGGGACACTCATAGACAATACCTAGAATAATTAATGCACTATGATAGAAATGTGGTTATCCATTTTCTCCACCAATATTTAGAAATTGGTAATCTTTCATAATTATCATAATATATCAAAAAAATCATATAACAAAATCAATATATATAACATTTATATCAATATTTATAAAAAATTCATGAATCATGAACCATTTAATATTTAACTTTTAACATCGTCAATTTTAACTTATATAATCTATCTTCATCAAATGAAATGTGTATAAAAATTATTTTCCACAAATACATCCCATATAATTGAATTAATGTATTTATTAAAAACCAATATATTTTGGAATTAATAAAATCTAAAATATCATTAAATTATCTACAAATAATGATGTCTCATTTCTAATACAACATAGTGTAGTTCATTCGACAACATGATAATAAAAATTATAACATTTAAATATCAAAAAAAATCTTTTCATTAAAAACATTAAATCATTGTATTATTACCCACAATGAGATATTTATTTTCAATACACTAGACAGTAATGTTTATATTTATTCAATATTATCCAGATAATATTCCTATAAAAACAATTTTGACCAAAAATAACCCCCAAACATCTAGAATATTTTATTTTAAATAGTGGTATTTATTCCCAATTATTCATCCATTCCCGATTTAGTGAATACATAATAATTATCTACCTTGTGAAAAAAGCAATACAATGGAATAATGGTAGAACCCTCCTAATTTTTATTAAATGGTACTAACATGAGTAAGTCTATGTCCATACTTTATGAACAATACTTATGTTACTATAAAGAAGGATATAAACCATGAATTGGTTATATAACCCCTAAAATCAAAGGATTTATTATAAAAATAAATTACAATATAGAAAATAATATCAATAATTCAACGTAGATAAAAAAACATAGTTCTATATTAATCACTATAGAATGGTTTTATAATATTCAATAAAAACACATAATAAATATTCTAAATATCCAGTATTTTTATTCAAGACACATTCCATGATAAATTTTATTTATCAGGCCAAAATGTTAACTCTAGATTTATAAAAAAACACAATAACATAAAAATATGAGTCAACAATCAAATCATTCACCCCATTCACTATTTCAAATACCTATAATCCTAAATTCAATATCATGTTGCCTTCTATTTTAGGAGATAGAAATATGTTCATAAACAAAATTTCCTTCCCAACTCTCAAAAATATCACAAAATCTTAAAACAATTTGGACATAAGGATTCGTTTAATTAAAGGGGACTCTATAATTATAATTGTTAATATGAGTTACAAGATTGAATTTATGGTTTGATTATATATTATTCATATTAGGTGTTATAATTGTGATGGTGTTAAGGTCTCACTGGATTAAATAACCGTTTATAGAGGGATTTGGATTCAAATACTTCATGTCCAAGGAGAATAGGATCAAGATATATAAGTATAGTTTTAATACATATTTATTCTGATTACTTTTAAGTAGATTATATTCCATTTACTCACTTTTTCATCACTTGTCAATGAAATTCTCCCTCCTCCACAATTTCTCATACATTATAGTGACATTAATTCCCTTAGGTGGCCGTGATAATACAAATCAATGAATGTGGATTCAATTGTGTTAGTCTTATTTGGATTAGTAGGCTTTCTATGCCTCCCCAAAATATGAATAATTTTATTTCCTTCATTACACCAACCTAAGAACTTTGGGAAAGCATATGTAACACCCCCAAAATTGACCTGCTTTATATTTTCAATTATTAGTGATATATATTTATAATAATTATAATAACTTACATTAAAGGGTTTATTTGTAACTATTCATGAGAAACATTTTGATATCAATAAATATTTTTGTAAATTAATTTGGGTTAAAAATGAAAACAATGATTTATATGAAGAATTATATATCAATATTTTTTTAATGTATGGATTTGGAGAAATTAATAGTTTTTTAAAACTAAATCATGGAAACCAGTCATATATATTAATAGTATCATGACATATCATTGGGATATTTTATACACATTTAAATAATAAATGATATATTATTTATAATGTGACATTATGCATGACTGTAATCCTCCATCCTAATAGGATCATCCAAAAAAAGGATCCACTATACAATCTTCTCTTAGGAAATAATTTTATGACATGCCCGAATAATTATGGTTATGTATTTGAAACATGATTTTGATAAAACCTACTTGGATGATCGAATGAGATAGGAGTCCTAAAGAATATAGTTTAGATTATCTATATGTCATGTTTTGGAAAAGGGTTGTCCCATTAATTATCTAAGATTCATATTTCATAATAATTTTATGATGATCAATTAAAATAGCTTTGTGTTTAGAAAAATTCAAGTATAAAATCAGAAACTAGTGAAAAATGAATCATGCAACTCCAATTGATGTAATGGACTAATATTTTTTGTCATTAATTTAGTTTAACAACAATTATCATATATACGTATTTAATGAATTTAAAATACAATACCCTTTTAATAAAATATTCTTGTATCGAAAAATGGTATCATAACAATTTAGTAGGAAATTGAGATCAATTATATAATATATAATCTTAATTAAGGAAATTTACTAGACTGGTATGGAATCTTTTGAATCATTCTAATGTATAATAGAAAATTCTATGCTTTAGAGAAAATCCACCCTTAATATAAATTTTAAAATATTTTTTACTTATAAGATTTAATTATCATGTATAGAACATAATGATTCACTATTTGTTTCTTGTGAATTAGATATGAAATAAAAAATAGAATTTTAGTATATTCTCATGTAATTAATATGGTTTGGTATAACATTACATTAAATTGACTGGTAGTTTCCTTTATCTATTAATCTCGATGAAACATTCATTCTATTTATATTTATTTAATTGATATGAAAATGTATGTGAGTTTAATAAATGTTACCCAATCATATAAATAAATCGAGGGTAACTTTTTATGATATAGGATTCCTAAGAACATTTATTATGTTGATAGTGTAAAGTAATAGAATCATAAACCATAAATGAATATATGTTGATTTAATTATAGTCTTTTCTATCAAAACATAAATGAGGATACGTGAATCTATGGTTATATTTACATATGATTTTGAATTATAAAAAATACCTATAGGATTTTAATAAAATAAAAATAATTTAAATTTCATGTTTTTGTATTAAATAGATCATTTATTCATACATTTATATGACATAACTAGTTTACAAATGCTTGAATATATATTTGTTTGATAGAGTTCATACAAGATCTCAGTATATATTAAGTAATATTTATCTTTATTTCACAATCTCCCTTTTCTTGTAATTATATACTATGAAATATTAAATTGTTTGCAAACCAATATGGACTCATGGGGTCACATTCTCCATTTGGTGAATAAGTAATATGACTTCATTTAAATAATGTGTTAGAAAATGAGTTATAACTAAATAATGTGTTAGTGGACACACAAAATAGGACATGAATATATTCTCACATGTTATTAAATTTGATTTAATATGGGATAACTTGAATGATAATATTTATAAAATTAGTTTTTAATGATATTAAAATTTTGTTTTGGATATATTTTAACAAGTTGCATCTTATTATTTCACATAATGTGAATATGAGATAAGTCTAAAATACCTTAGTGTAAGTGGTATATTGATGGAAATTTTAACTAGAGGAATAAAAAAGATTTGTTGATTTATACCACATTGTATACTACACACAAATACATCATGGTGTGGTGAGTGTCACTATGTTAAGGTGTTGTGCATGAATTATTTACATGCTATGTGATATAACATTGAATGGCCTTATTCCTCTACTCCAACTATCAAGAAATAATTTTTATCATTATTTAATTATTTTTGGTGTTTGAATATATATCTAAATTTATTAAATGGTAACCAATTAAACCATAATTGAAGATAAACAATCTAAAAAAGTAATTTCTGGAATGTTTGTGAATTATTTGAATCAAGATAAACAATTAATCAGAATATAACGAGCATTATTGGATGGATATATCTATAGGATGATTGTTTGTGATTTGGTGTAGTTGATACATTATGATACTTCTCATGATAAAAATTCTCTTGCACACTCAAACTCACTATCTCCTTTAAAAATGATTATAGTATACTGTAAAGAACATAGGATCCATATACTGATTTGGGATATTAATCTAGAATATCAATACTATAGGTTCAAGGAGATCATTGGAGGTTTCTAAGGGATCATTATCATTCTCATGTAAAGATACTGGATAGATTATATTCATGAGAAAAAACGTATAAAAAAGTATATTATTTTATTTAGACCAATACAAGTTGAAAATCATTTATTATTTTAGTTTTTGTTCATATGTTAGGCTATATTTTGTTATGTGTTAACCACTAAAAAACACATAAACTATCTCCCCTATAATCCCTTCTGTAATTGAAAATTATTATGAGTCCCATAAAATATAATTGTATGCAAATAACAGCCTCTAGAAAAATAAAGACACTTCTAACATGAAGGAGCCTTGAGAGATCTATATCAAACATACTCATATAACTATATCAATAAGACCATAAAAATATGAATCTATATATATCATATGGATTCTTATATAAAACCACTATTTATGAAACTGGGAGACTTTTTGACATGGAAGAAGTCAATTTCGTATATTCAAAATAATATAATCATGATTTTATAAAATGTACTCTCTAAATTAAATTAATGCATAATATTGTATTCATAAAAATAGTTTAGAATATGAAATGGAACTCAACTTCTAATTACCAAAAATTTATTTTTCTTAATTAAGTTGGTGAACTAGATATGACACATTAAATAGTATGTGAAACATTTAATCTATATTAAAATTTTATAAAGACACGAGGAATAATAAATCCAACCACCACATGATATTCTAAATATCAAGAATTGTGTAAGAATAATATCAATTTTTAAATGTTTACATGGTGTGTATATTTTGATCATCGGTTCATGGCTATTTGTATGAATCATCCACACATATTTTTATTTGTGATTAAATGGAAGAATATAAAATATTTTTATAGGCCTTTATAGATAATAATTCTCCACTTATCCTCTATTGATTCTACATTATATGATATAAATAAAATACTCTAAAAAATTACATATTACTCAATTAAAAAATAATATATAGTAATAATTTATTATCCATAACTCATAGTAATAATATGAGTGAATTTTATCATTATAATTTACAAGCAATATTAAAAAAAATCTATTAATTGTTGATAAATTTATATTTTAATTACTATAAACAAAATAAATAAATTTATATTTAAAACATATTACATCTAGTATAGAATGTATCTTATGCCTACAAACATATCATGTCCCCCATTTATCTACTATATTAATGTATTTTTTATGCCGCAATAGTATTATATTATATAACCAACTAAAAGATCATTACATCATCTCTCACAATTATTTTTCAATTGGGATGGTATTTTCAATAGATTTGTTTAGTACATTGATGATACTATGATCACATATCAGGTGTAATATATTCAATTTTATTACAATTAGACATAATTTCCCCTTCATTTATGGAACCGACAATGGTCTACAATGAACTTCATAATCAAAATATATTCCTTTTGAGAATCAAAAATGATGATGTATTCGACCTCTATTGTAAAGTCCACCAATGTTACATATTTAGAAATCTTTAATTTGATAACACCACCACTGAGAAAAAATAAGAAACCAAATTGAGATATCATATTAACATTTTAGATATAGAAATGACAAATATAATTAACGTTTTTTTGATATAATCCTCACCTCTAATGAATAATAATGATTCCTTACATATTTTTTATGTGGTTAATGATATTAACTAAATAAATCAAATCATTCAGATAATTATTATATTTGAATCTAATTGATATGCTAAAATAATATTACATAACATGATGAGTTCATAACAAAAAGTGCATGATAGATTATATGGATGATGAATAAAAAATTTTATCCATGTTTCACAATTTTTACATCATATAATGTAATTCAGTCTTTCAAAGACATGTATATTTTAACAATAAAAAATTTTCATTCTTAGGGATCCCTGTTCTAAACAACCATATTACTTTACCATTATATACTTTTTCCCTCAGTATAAGAATCCAATTCAATCTATAACTACTGATCACTACACTGAATTTATATTCCACTCCCCCATTCTCTTTAAATAAGAAATATTTTCTCACACATTCCATAATGGAATTTAAATTGAAATATAATTTTTTATTTGTCTTATGTCATCCACATAAAAGGCACAAAATACCAAAACACGCCCACTAATGGGATTCTATACACAAGAATCATCCACCTTCATGATGAAACCAAACACTTTTATTCCATCCACAAATAGAACATTTTAACACTAATATTAGTTATAATTATTATAAATGGGAATTTATTAGTTTTGAAACCTAGAAAACTCATTTGGAATATGAAAACGTTAAGTTTTTTTTATAAAAATCATATATAATTACAAATGATATAATTGTATATCATTCATTTAAATAAACATCATGTGTCTGATAGATCTCTCCACACGTAACGCTGAAATAAAACGAGCAGAAAAAAATTAAATGGATGGTAGTTAGAAAATTAATTGAATAATAAAACCACCAATAAATAAAATGTAATTAAAAAGTTAACATTACTTATATTTAGTGGATAAACAATTAATATATATTTATAATTATATGGATTAACCTTTTGTCCAAAATTTACTTAATTTATTAATAAATATAATAAACCACTTTTAAATAATTCTTATGTAAATATAATTTTTTTTATTATTAATGTTGTTTGTATTAAAAATTATTACAAAATAATATTCAGAGCATATAAAATTTAATAAAACTATTTTTTAATAATAATAGTTTGCCTTTATATTATGAATTCTAATTTTAAATATGAATTTACATTATTTTATTTATAAAATATTGACTTCATTTTTAACTCCATAAATTAATATTATCCTTTAGTGAGTTTAAATCCTTTTCTGTATGAATCAGTTTTTATGTACATAGTAAAAACTACATTTTTTTCACTAAAAATTATTATTTATAACTATATGAGGATGTATGTATAACATAAGATCTGAAAAAAAAATCATGATAAAAAAATATTTAAGAAGTAAAAAAATAAATTCACAGTACTACTGTGGTTTTATAAGTCACATTGTTTAATATAAAAGTATTATTTTCACATAAAAATATTTTAAGATTTATCTTTTTATTAAAATATATTTTAATTCCATTTTTTACATTTATTGATATACACCTTAGTAATATTTTACATATAATAAATAAAATTATGTCATTAAATTCCTATATATTGATACATTAATCTAATATATAAACTTTATCCATAAAACAAACATTTCATATATTTGTTTTAAACATTAATATTTTTTTCAAAAATATATTTTCTTTACGATGCTCATTTTTTTTGATAATATAATTTTAATAGATTACGTCATAGTGTTCAAATTAGGTTGGAAGATAAACCTTAATTTCTTTTTTAGATTAATTACTATAATAAAAAAACTAATATTCATGTTACAAGTAAAAATGGTAAAAACTGATTTATTAAGAGTAAATAACCAAAATCATATTAAAATCATATTTTTAAATTGATTTTTGAGTTGTGGGTAAAAAAAAACTAATATTCCCTTTTTATTATATCCATTTTTATTTTTTGATCATGAATAGAAACATAAAATTTTTAGTATTGAAATTATGATTCCAAATGATTCACACTCTTCACTTATAAAAAGAGATCCAACCACCACATCATGAAATACAATTACATTTATTTTTATTCCAAAATATTTTAAATTATATCATCTAAGAACCCTTTTCCTCATCCACAACTGTCACATCCATTATTTTATATTGATATATTCCATTCATTAGTTTTTTCCTTATTATTTCACATTTAATTTTCGAAGTGATTTTGGAGTAAAAAAACTTTTATGTCTCATTAGAAGGTGGTGTAAAGTTGTCTAACTATTAGGGGAGACCATACACAAGCCTTGGATAAACCATATTTTCTTTATAGTGTCTATGAATAAGTCCTACTGTTTGTTACAAGGGCATAAAAACTCCCCAAGGAAATTATTTGGCTGGTCTTTTATTGGACAGAGGTGGTTGCATGGTTTGGATAACTATGTGGTCTAACTATGCGGATCATCTAGGTTATTAATATTTAAAATTAAACATTATACCATCATTAAATTTTAACCCCAAACAACCCCAAAGACAAAACATAGAGAAATCTCATCCAGAAGAGTTTCCTATTCACCCTCTTGGCCCCTAGGAACTCTAGTTTTTGGGTGGTTTAGGCCTTAGACATTCAATAATCATCAATTAAGACTCTCTTTTCACAATTTCTTCCCCATTTTAATGGATTGTCTTATGCCTTTCTATGGTTCTTCATTTATAGTGGGTTAATAACTAATTAGTGTTTAATATTGGTTTTTTCAGAAAATAATAATGTTTTTGGACCAATATTTCTTTTACAGGGTCTCTTGGTGGAGTAGTTGGGGTTTTTTACTGGATTCTGGATATTCCTAATATTGAGGTATGTGATTCAATATTTTAGAATTATTAGATGAAATTGGCCTTCATTTTGGATTAATGAATGTGTACTAAGGAATTTTGAAAGGGGTTAAATGTTCTTTTAAAAGGATTTGAGGTGAGTATATGTTGAGCGATGGTTTTTCGAAGGAAATGGATCATGTTTCATGTGTATATCCATGCATTGTATATAAGGCCCCAGCCTTAAACCTTACTTAATCATGAGTTATTACAAGATTACACATTGAGGATCTTTTCGGGTTTAGAGTTTTAGAGAATTAGATCATAAAAATTGCATTACATTCCACATATAAACAAAGTGTTTACATAAAGATAGTATTCTTCATTCCCATCAATGGAAACACATTTAAAATAAAACATGGATTATTTCTTGACACTTCCTTGACACTATCATCATATCATGTACCTTTCCCTTGACCTGTGAAAAACATTTCAAAAAAACTTGGGATGAGCATAAAAAGCTCAGTATGGGTTATAAAAACATGGAAAGGAAACATGAGTTCATATATAAATAAGAATGAAATCATACTTTACCCATAAAACATAGGCACTTTAACATACCTCATAAAATCATGAATAAATCATAGAAATCATAAGACATAAAGGTAATTTGAGGCATTCATAACATTCTTACGTAGGGAGTAACCCTCTTGGTTACGTTTGGAATACCCATCACAGTATATTCCCTAAATCTCTTCAGAGAAACCTTAACGTTTAACTCCTTCGCGTTACCCAATGCACTGGAGAGCTATATCGGGCTCACCCGCCCTTAGTTTATCACAGAACCACCCATTTTCATAATAATGCCCAAGAACCTCAACATAATCATATCACATAAAACATGCATAAAGGAAACATAACATTACCACCTTTCAATCACAAGATATCAATACAACACATTGATATAAAAACATTATGAAAACAATTTTCGATACCAAAATAAAAGAAAAGTAAAACATGGTATTTATTTTTTTTCTTTTAAAAAGAAGGTATGGCTTGTAGAGGAAGCCAAAACTCAAATAACGGTCACGACGACAGATAAGTCATTGTCGCCGCATACGTACGACAAAAACATTCCCTTTTGTCGTTTAGTAAATGCATCGTATAAAAAATATTCCTTTTGAATAAACGTAAAAGTCAAAGGGGTTTATACACCGTATAAAAGAAAGTTATGTATAAAATAAAATATGCCTCAATGAAAGGAGATTGAGACGAAGTCCCATACAAGGATCATTTTTTTAAATAAAATAGATCTATTATGTGTATTCACTATAATTACACATAATGAAAGTACAAATACAAGATAGGACATAATAATATCATGACGTAATTTGAAAGTAGGAGATTAACCCAAAGAATGGAAATTGGGTTAAGAAGTTCCCATACCTCGTATCCGACTTGACCCGACCATTCTTTAATATCATGAATAATAAACTTGAGTTAATATCTACTTGCTTATGAACCTTTTCAAGTTCATTATTCCTTTTATACTATGTTATGAACATCATGTAATCATTTAAGTTAATAATGTTCATTTTGTCGGTATTTGGTTCTTAAGTCAAAAATAGAATTCTTACACTTACATGTTGTTAATTTGGTCAAAGGTTCGTTATATCCAGAATGATATTAATGATTTGGATAACATATATATCATATATATTCAGCATATACATGTATTTATAATATTACATCACATTTAGAGGTATGAAATGAAATGCACAGTTCATGGAGACGGTAAGCCGTACGTACGCATGAACGCTACTTCCATTTATATTTTGTATTTTTTGGAATGGATTCATAATGATATAAGAGTATATTATAATTAAAGTATAATAACATATATAATATCATTAACTTTATCCTTTACACATCCCACATATGGTATTAACTAATCAAATCACTTTCAGGGGGCGGTAGTCCACACTTCCTAAAATGAAGATATCGTGTTTACCCATAATGAGAACCATAAAGGTATGCCCAAAATGAAAAAAAAACAGAAGATTAAGGAAAACATAAACATATTATATATCATATATAAAAATAGTGACATCATAATGGCCACCTTTGAAGGTGTTAAATGAGTATTGAACAATCATCGTTTCGGGAGGCAGAATTTCACCATCCACGGAAACCGTATGTTCTTTAACCATTTGATGTAGTTGTGTGAGAGTGTAGCTCAAATAAATCTTATAAAAACATCCTAGTATATTTAATATACTGGTGTTGTTACAAAATAAGTAAATAAAAATAGTTTAGGGGGTTGGAGAAGCAAAATAAAACAAATGAACATCAGAGAATGAATTACCTTTAAAAGTGTAACTCCTTTTGATTTGAGCCTAAAGGCTTCCTTTGAAAGGATTCTGCCCAAAGGGAATCCTCTAGGATTAGGATAGGGATGTGGAGAGAGTAAATGGGCAGGGTTTGGCCGAGCCAAAGGCTTGAGGAGTGTGTGAAATGAGGTAGAGGTGGGGGCCTTTTATAAGAGGAGAGGAGGGGCACTTTTGGAAAGTAAAGAAATATTACTTTATTTGAAAATGTGTTTCGGTTTTAAAAGGTCCCACATTGATATAATTCGTGGATAAGGTGATAAGGGTTCGAAATCCACCCATCCAATTGGTTTTGGACATGTGTAGTTCATAGATTTTACATTATCTTTCCATTTTATTTAAATCGTCAAATAATGATGTCATCGCTGCATCATTATTGTGTCATAAATAATTTAATATATTTAATGTCTAAAAATTATAAAAAAAATAATATGATGTAGAAATATTTTTATATTTCCAATGACTATTTATAATCAAAAATCTGATCTTTATAACCCCATGTAAATATTGTTTTCGTAAAACATATTATGTTTGTGTCATTTTTACTTTTACATTAAATAAAAAGTTATTTATGTCATTTCCCAACCAAAGTGTCTCCATGGGGTCCCCAAGTTGACCCATGGCTTTTATCGGTCGGCCATGACACAACCAATGATGGTAGGACATGTTTCAAGCTCATCTTATTTTATTAAAGCATTATTTTTACCTTAAACTACACTAATTACCACTAATCGCGATTAAGAACTTAATAAGTTACTATTCACCAAAAAATTATTATAATCTCATTGAACCACATTTTACTTCTTAATGACAACCATGTATGTCGGATTTTTGAAATTCAAAACACAATGATGGCAAAATTTCATTTAAACGGAAAATCAGTCTTTATAAGTACCACTTAGTGGTTTCACTATTCATAAAAAATTGAAGTTTTTCAGAAAATTACCAAAAATTCACCCTAAGCTATATTTGATATTACGAATTCAAAAATGAAGTCTATTTTAAAAAATTCAAAACATATAAGTCACATTAATTAATTTAATAATTAAATCCTGCTGTCAGTGCAAATAGCGTGTTTTAATGAAACAATAAGTATCAAAAGATTGACACTAGTTTAAGTCCAATTTCAAAGTGAAATTGATTAAAATGACCACCATTGGATTAAATGGTAAAAATATATTCATATTACACATTAAGACCAATTCAAAAGATAATCTAATCATATAAATAAATTAGATTAAAAAGCAGTTTTGATGTAAAATGCAGTATTTTTCACTATTCATTAAAAAATGAACATTGTCAGAAAAATACAAAAAATTCACACAAAGTAAATTTTTATTTCCCAATCATAAAGAATAAGTTTATTTTGATAAACATAGTTTATAAAATTGTCAAAAGATATATTTAAAAAGGGTTTTCCATCATAAGGCAGTAAAACAATCTTTTAAGAATATTAGTGTATTCCATGCTTAAGATTGGATTTATTTTCATTTTAAGCCTCTAAAACACTATCTTAATCATTAATAGACATAGATAAAAATATCTATTATTCATTACTTACTTGGGATGTTACATCCTTCCCCCTTTAGAAAATTGCGTCCCCGCATTTTATTTACTTATCGAATAAATGGGGGTACTTATCACTCATTGCATTATCAGATTCCCATGTTGCCTCTTCAATCATGTGGTTTTTCCACAAAACCTTTACCTGGTGAATCAACTTATTCCGTAACACTTGCTCCCTGTGGTCAAGAATCTAGACCGGTTGTTCCTCATAAGATAGGTTCTCTTCCAGCTGAACTACCTCTGGACTCAAAACATGAGATGGATCTGGCATATACTTTCTCAACATCGAAACGTGAAAAACATTGTGTACCTGAGATAAACTCGGAGGTAAAGCCACTCGGTATGCAACTGATCCAACTCTCTCATGAATTTCGTATGGTCCAACGAACCTTGGACTCAACTTTCCTTTCTTACCAAATCTCATCACACTTTTCCAAGGAGAAACCTTGAGAAAAACATGATCACCTACCTCGAAAGATAGATCCTTCCTCCAGTTATCCGCATAACTCTTCTGCCTGCTCTGAGCTGTTCTCATGTGTTTCTGAATCAGCTGAACTTTTTCTGCTATCTCTTCTACCAATTCTGGTCCCATAAACTTCCTTTCACCCACTTCATCCCAGAAAGCTGGATTTCGACACCGCTTCCCATATAATGCCTGAAATGGTTCCATCTGTATACTGGAATGAAAACTGTTATTATATGAAAATTCAACCAAAGAAAGATGTTAGTCCCAACTTCCCTGATAATCCATAGAACAAGCTCGTAGCATATCCTCCAATGTCTGAATTGTTCGTTCTGACTGCCCATCTGATTGAGGATGAAAAGCTGTACTAAAATTTAATTCAGTACCCAACGACTTCTGAAGGCCTTTCCAAAAGTTAGAAGTAAACCTGGGATCACGATCCGATACAATGGAGAGAGGAACTCCATGTAACCTGACTATTTCTTTAAGATACAAACGGGAAAGTTGATCAAGAGAGAAAGTATCTCGTATAGCAAGGAAATGAGCAGATTTGGTCAAGCGATCAACAATAACCCAGATTGCATTATTACCTTGAGATGTATTCGGTAATCCAACAATAAAGTCCATGGATATATTCTCCAATTTCCACTCTGGCACTGATAAAGGCTGAAGCATCCCTTTCAGTAACTGTCGCTCTGCTTTAACCTGCTGACAAGTCAAACACTTCACAGTAAAATCAGCAATGTCTCTTTTCATTCCATCCCACCAGTAATACTCCCGCAGATCTCTATACATCTTAGTACTGCCCGGATGAACTGAAAACGGAGAACTATGAGCTTCACATAACAACTCTCTCTTCAACTGTGAATCACAAGGCACACACAATCTCTTCCCAAATCACAAAACACAATCATTATCAATGTTGAATTCAGGCAACTTACCTTTCTGAACCAGCTCTACCTTTTTCTGCAACTCACTGTCTTGCTTCTGTGCTTGCTTGATTCTATCTGATAGAGATGATCTCACTGATACCTGAAACAAAACAGAAGGACTTCCTGCACCAATAACTTCTATACCAAAGTTCATCAAATCCTTAACCAAAGGATCACGTTCCAAACGCAACATTGTTAATGAATCATTACTTTTTCGACTCAAAGCATCAGCCACTTTATTTGCTTTTCCCGGATGATAATGAATTGTACAATCATAATCCTTGATTAATTCTAGCCATCTCCTCTGTCTCATGTTTAACTCTTTCTGAGTGAATATATACTTTAAACTTTTGTGATCGGTATATATTTCACACTTTACTCCATACAAATGATGCCTCCAAATTTTTAAAGCAAAAACAACAGCAACTAATTCCAAATCATGTGTAGGGTAATTTACCTCATGAGTTTTCAACTGTCCTGAAGCCTAAGCAATTACCTGATCATTCTGCATTAGGACGCAACCAAGTCCTTTGAATGAAGCATCACTGTATATAACAAACTCACAATTCCTGGAAGGTAGTGCCAAAACTGGAGCATTCACCAATCTTCTTTTCAATTCCTGAAAAAAATCATCACATTCTTTTGTCCAGATAAACTTAACACCCTTCCGAGTTAGCTTAGTCATTGGACTAGATAACCGTGAAAAATTTCTAACAAACCTTCGGTAATAGCCCGCCAAACCAAGTAAGTTACGAATCTCAGTTACATTTGTGGGTCTTAGCCATTCTTCCACAACTTTTGTTTTTTGCAGGATCAACAGTTATCCCATCTCATTGCACTTATAACATTTCACTAACGGTAAATAAAATTTGGTCTTACCTTCACCTTGATCCTTTTTAGTGCAATCACGAGCCTTATGTCCCATCTTACCACAACGGTAGCACTTTCCAGAATTCAGAAGACATTCCCCAGCATGCCTTTTTCCACATTTATCACAAACTGGAAACTTAGTTCTCTTACCATCAGACTTTTTTGAAGAATTCTTACCTTTCTCCTGCCACCTCGGTCTCTTCTTCTGCTGGCTATTATAGAACACTTGGTCATCGGCAAACTCCATTTCCACCTTCTCATCACATCGAACAAGCTTTTCATAACTTTTAAACTCACGAGAAGCTAATGCCCTTCGATATTTTGTCTTTAATCCTGAGTAAAAACGATTGATTTTACTATCAAGGTCTCGGATAAAATTTGGAGCATACCTTTCCAATCGAGTGAACCTTTCTTCATAGGCAGCCACTGAGTCTTCCTCTTTCCTTAATTCCAAGAATTGTTTTTCCATCCTAAGTCGAACAGCCTTAGGAAAATACTTCTCAAGAAACATACCTTTGAATTCATCCCAGTCAAGAGCATCAATCTCATCGGCATCCCTGATATTTTTAACCATAGACCACCACTAATCTGCTTCACCCTCCAAAAGGTAAATAGCAAGACTAACCTTTTGATTGTCTGAACACCCCATGACATCAAAAATATTCTCCAGTGCTTTAATCCACCCTTCAGCTAGCACAGGGTCAGATGTTCCTCTGAATGATGGTGGATGTTGCCTCATGAAATGTTCTACTACTGACATGTTCCTCTGCGGTTGATCTGGCTGATCTCGTGCATGGATACTACCACCATTTATAGCCTGATTCAACTGTGCCATCACTGCAACAAACTGTTCAGTTCCAATTCCAACCATCTCAGGATGCTGATTCGGAAGGTTATTTCCTTTTGTATGCCTTCCTAGCACTGCTTCCCTGTTTCCTCTGCGGAAAACCATTCTGAACAAACATGTCTTAGATGAAGCAACATGGTAATCTTCAAATGCTATATCATTTCAAAGAATTTTTTTTGGATAATCATTTAATAGAATTCTAACTCCTAAAGTTATCTAAACCGACCTCTGATACCAACTATAAGGCCCCAGCCTTAAACCTTACTTAATCTTGAGTTATTACAAGATTACACATTGAGGATCTTTTCAGGTTTAGAGTTTTAGAGAATTAGATCATAAAACTTTCATTACATTCCACATATAAACAAAGTGGTTACATAAAGATAGTATTCTTCATTCCCATCAATGGAAACACATTTAAAATAAAACATGGATTATTTCTTGACACTTCCTTGACACTATCATCATATCATGTACCTTTCCCTTGACCTGTGAAAAACATTTCAAAAAAACTTGGGATGAGCATAAAAAGCTCAGTATGGGTTATAAAAACATGGAAAGGAAACATGAGTTCATATATACATAATAATGAAATCATACTTTACCCATAAAACATAGGCACTTTAACATACCTCATAAAATCATGAATAAATCATAGAAATCATAAGACATAAAGGTAACTTGAGGCATTCATAACATTCTTACGTAGGGAGTAACCCTCTTGGTTACGTTTGGAATACCCATCACAGTATATTCCCTAAATCTCTTCGGATAAACCTTAAAGTTTCACTCCTTCGCGTTACCCAATGCATTGGAGAGCTATATCGGGCTCACCCGCCCATAGTTTATCACGGAACCACCCGTTTTCATAATAATGCCCAAGAACCTCAACATAATCATATCACATAAAACATGCATAAAGGAAACATAACATTCCCACCTTTCAATCACAAGATATCAATACAACACATTGATATAAAAACATTATGAAAACCATTTTCGATACCAAAATAAAAGAAAAGTATAACATGGTATTTATTTTTTTTCTTTTAAAAAGAAGGTATGTCTTGTAGAGGAAGCCGAAACTCAAATAACGGTCACGACGGAGGATAAGTCCTTGTCACCGCATACGTACGACAAAAACATTCCCTTTTGTCATTTAGTAAACGCTTCGTATAAAAAATATTCCTTTTGAATAAACGTAAAAGTCAAAGGGGTTTATACACCGTATAAAAGAAAGTTGTGTATAAAATAAAATATGCCTCAATGAAAGGAGATTGAGACGAAGTCCCATACAAGGATCATTTTTTTAAATAAAATAGATCTATTATGTGTATTCACTATAATTACACATAATTAAAGTACAAATACAAGATAGGACATAATAATATCATGACGTAATTTGAAAGTAGGAGATTAACCCCAAGATTGGAAATTGGGTTAAGAAGTCCCCATACCTCGTATCCGACTTGACCCGACATTTCTTTAATCTCATGAATAATAAACTTGAGTTAATATCTACTTGCTTATGAACCTTTTTCAAGTTCATTATTCCTTTTATACCATGTTATGAACATCATGTAATCATTTATGTTAATAATGTTCATTTTGTCGGTATATGGTTCTTAAGTCAAAAATAGACTTCTTACACTTACATGTTGTTAATTTGGTCAAAGGTTCGTTATATCCAGAATGATATTAATGATTTGGATAACATATATATCATATATATTCAGAATATACATGTATTTATAATATTAAATCACATTTAGAGGTAAGAAATGAAATGCACCGTTCATGGAGACGGTAAGCCGTACGTACGCATGAACGCTACTTCCATTTCTATTTCGTATTTTCTAGAAAGGATTCATAATGATATAAGATTATATTATAATTACAGTATAATAACATATATAATATCATTAACTTTATCCTTGACACATCCCACATATGGTATTAACGAATCAAATCACTTTCAGGGGGCGGTAGTCCGCACTTCCTAAAATGAAGATATCGTGTTTACCCATAATGGGAACCATAAAGGTATGCCCAAAATGAAAAAAATAGAAGCTTAAGGAAAACATAAACATAATATATATCATATATAAAAATAGTTACATCATAATGGCCACCTTTGAAGGTGTTAAATGAGTATTGAACAATCATCGTTTCGGGAGGCAGAATTTCGCCATCCACAGAAACCGTATGTTCTTTAACCATTTGATGTATTTGTGTGAGAGTGTAGCTCAAATAAATCTTATAACAACATCCTAGTATATTGAAGATACTGTTTTTGTTACAAAAGAAGTAAATAAAAAGAGTTTAGGGGGTTGAAGAAGCAAAATAAAACAAAGGAACATGAGAGAATGAATTACCTTTAAAAGTGTAACTCTTTTTGATTTGAGCCTAAAGGATTCCTTTGAAAGTATTCTGCCCAAAGGTAATCCTATAGGATGAGGAAAGGTATGTGGAGAGGGTAAATGGGCAGGGGTTGGCCGAGCCAAAGGCTTGAGGAGTGTGTGAAATGAGGTAGAGGTGGGGGCCTTTTATAAGAGGAGAGGAGGGGCACTTTTGGAAAGTAAAGAAATATTACTTTATTTGAAAATGAGTTTCGGTTTTAAAAGGTCCCAAATTGATATATTTCGTGTATAAGGTGATACGGGTTTGAAATCCACCCATCCAATTGGTTTTTGACATGTTTAGTTCATAGATTTTACATTATCTTTCCATTTTATTTAAATCGTCAAATAATGATGTCATCGCTGTATCATTATTGTGTCATAAATACTTTAATTTATATAATGTCTAAAAATTATAAAAAAATACTATGATGTAGGAAATCTTTTTATCTTTCCAATGACTATTTATAATCAAAAATCTGATCTTTATTACCCCATGTAAAAATGTTTTCGTAAAACATATTATGTTTGTGTCATTTTTACTTTTACATTAAATAAAAAGTTATTTATGTCATTTCCCAACCAAAGTGTCTCCATGGGGTCCCCAAGTTGACCATGGCTTGTCTTGGTCTGACATGACACAACAAATGAGGGTAGGACATGTGTCAAGCTCATCTTATTTTATTAAATCATTATTTTTACCTTAAACTACACTAATTACCACTAATCGCGATTAAGAACTTAATAAGTTACTATTTACCAAAAAATTATTACAATCTCATTGAACCGCATTTTACTTCTTAATGAAAACCCTGTATGTCGGATTTTTGAAATTCAAAGCACAATGATGGCAAAATTTCATTTAAACGGAAAATCAGTCTTTATAAGTACCACTTAGTGGTTTCACTATTCATCAAAAATTGAAGTTTTTCAGAAAATTACCAAAAATTCACCCTAATATATATTTGATATTAAGAATTCAAAAATGAAGTCTATTTTACAAAATTCAAAACATATAAGACACATTAATTAATTTAATAATTAATTCCCGCTGTCAGTGCAAATAGCGTGTTTTTATGAAACAATAAGTATCAAAAGATTGACACTAGTTTAAGTCCAATTTCAAAGTGAAATTGATTCCAATGACCACCATTGGATTAAATGGTAAAAATATATTCATATTACACATTAAGACCAATTCAAAAGATAATCTAATCATATAAATAAATTAGATTAAAAAGCAGTTTTGATGTAAAATGCAGTATTTTTCACTATTCATTAAAAAATGAACATTGTCAGAAAAATACCAAAAATTCACACAAAGTAAATTTTGATGTCCCAATCATAAAGAATAAGTTTATTTTGACAAACATAGTTTATAAAATTTTCAAAAGATAGATTTAAAAAGGGTTTTCCATCATAAGGCAGTAAAACAATCTTTTAAGAATATTAGTGTATTCCATGCTTAAGATTAGATTTATTTTCATTTTAAGCCTCTAAAACACTATCTTAATAATTAATAGACATATATAAAAATATATATTATTCATTAATTACTTGGGATGATACATTGTAACATAAAACAGTTTTATTGATTTTGAAAATGGTGTGAATCACACTTGAAAAAAATATTATTTTTAACATTATTGAAAGAGGTATTGATTATGATAAATGGTGGGTTTTCATGTGTATATTTTATTTTTGAATTATTTATGTGAAAGTGGTGATAATAATTTCCTATGGAATAAAATTTGAGCCCAAGGGGAATCCTGGGTTTCTTGGTGGGTGGACTAGGACTAGTATGTTAGTTTGATCGGCAAGATTGCGAACCATTTCTTTCTAGCATGATTGATGATACAAAAAATAACTAAAATTGATTTTTGGAGACTAGAATTCCTTGGGATGTATTCCCCTCTAGGGGAATAGACCTAAAGATGTTGTGGGTTATGGGTTCCATATATTTTTCAACCAATATATGAGCTTCTTAGGGTCCAACTATTGCTAGTGAATATAGGTATTTCCAACAATGTGGTGTTATCATGTGATGTGGTTCTTTCCATCGATATATATTTAATCTTAAATTTAATATAAATTACAATTCATGTTTTTATGAGATATGTTTCTTTAAATTTATTTATTAAATATATTTCCAAATCCATTATGACAATTTTCATAGTGAATAGTCTTAAAATATTGTAAAATGGAATCTTCCTTTTCGGTGGAATCATACTGGGCTTTGTCTCGTACACTATATATACTATCAGGTGTATTATGACTTTTTTATGTCTGACACAGTTAACGAAAATATGTTTCATAGCAATGATGGATCTGGTTACTAGTGTTTTTCTCATATAGGTGTTTGTGGAGGTGTTTTAAGGGTGTTTCCCCTTTCGTATCGTGCAGGATTTTGACTTTTTGTGTATTTGGATCCCCTCCTACATCAGTATGTTGGTTTGAAATTTATTTTTGTTAAATATTACCATTATTTTGACCTGTAATTGTCGTATCTCTTTTTATTATGGATATTGGTGTCTGTGTGATGCATTATTGTTATTATAATTTTTTATTGATATTTTTTGTTTGTGAAATTATTCCAAAAATTGTATTATTGATACCTATGCACTAGATTTTAGACTGTGGGTATCGATAATGCCATTCGGGCCATGTCAGTGCTTGGTCAGGATCCGAGATAGAAGGAATTCTTGATTGGTTCATGAATAAATGGTATCTAAGAAGGTTATTTCCCTTTTGATGAGTCATTATTTTTAGAGAAGATTCTGGATAGATCGAAGATATTATTTTAAGGGCTTACAGTTCTGATGTTGAGTGGGGTCTTTGGATATTACACCTCATGTTATAGAATGATTCAAAATGATATTTGAAGAATCTAGTTTCACTTATCCTCTTGGTGAGTCATACAGGTTGTAGACTATGAGTAGACATTAGGTGGGGGTGATTTTTTTTGGATTTTTATTATAACGAATGATCTTTTGTTTTTATATATGTGGGTGTTTTGAATTTTTTTCTATTTTTAAAATTGTTCATAATGGTGTATTTATGATTTATTATTGCGATTATTGCTTGTTTTTGTAACATGACTCGCTAGATACATCATGTGAAACCATGAGAATGGGTTCGATAGAATTTTACACCACCAATTAATCATTGACTAGGGAAAACCATATTTTTGGCTATCCAAACCTTATATCATGTAGAGGGATATAGTCTTTCTCATGTTATGGAATCTGAACCAGGTCCTATAAAGGAAAAGGATAAAGAGTTCCTCATGAATAAACCTCTTTCCTTTAGGGGTAGCACATACCCCCATAAAGTAGAGGAGTGTCTTAATAATATTGAGATTATGTTTTATTTTCTTCATACACTGGAGAAAATCAACGGGAATGTGTTTCATTCTTGTTGGAAGGAACTAGTTTGAGATGGTGGGATTAAATGGTGCATTCTAGGAATCATGGGTAGATGAGTTGGAATTATTTCAAGGTCATGTTTATTGAGTAGTATTCCTCTCTGTTCTTGGCCTTTTCCAAGACCCATGTGTTTTTGGTTCTTCTATTGGGTGGTCAAACATTTATGAAGTATGCTACCCACTTTATAGTGTAGGTTTGGTTCATGTCCCATGTTATTTCCAATGATAATGTAAAGGCTCACATGTTTGAAATGGGGATATGTCCTTATATATTATCTTAATTCATATTTTTCATGTTGGAGAACTATGATGCGGTCATTGATCATGATTTTATGAATTATATTGATCATTGTGGAATGTCTAATTTCTCAAAGAACATTTTCAGTAGTGGGCCAGGGTGGAGGTAGTTCATCTGAAAAGAAAAGGATGAAAGATAAGTTGGAGAAGAAGGGGGGAGGTAGTTTTGGATATAATTCCTAACTAACTTAATCCGTGGAGTCAGGTGCAAGATTAGTTTTATGCCATCAATGTTGGAATATAGGGTATATGAAGTTATATTGTTTTGTATAACCTTGGACACTGCATCAGTGTAGAACTATGGTAAACTTATATTGGTTTTTCAAGGTAGAACATCCATTCGTGGGTGGTGAAGGATTAGTGGTCTCCAGGGGATATCAGCTCAGTTAGAGCCATCCCGGACAATGGGTTCTTGGTTTGGTTTTCATGGAGACATGTTTCGATGAATTTTTGGGAATAGTCAGATCATGGAAGAGTTGTAGATTAGTTTCCATTATTTAGCCTATGAATTGATAATGAAACTTCATGCGTAGGATCTGTACCATTTTAGAAACTATAGAGAGTCCTACAAGAGTTTGTGGTACCATTCATATTTAATTACCCATTACTATTTTTTATTTTATATTAGTGCCTCTATTTCATTTTTTTCCTATTCTTGTGGATGCATTGATATTATAAGCTGATCTTATTCTATATTTGATGGAGTTAGTGATGCTTCATGGAAGGAGGTGAAAGCAGGGATATAGATTTCCATATTTTGAACTCACCATGTCACGAGTTAAGCTAGAAAAGGATATCATAGTTCTAGAAATGGACCTCACTGACGTGATTCATGGTACTTATTGGATGGTGGATTTCTAGGCTCACATCGATTGTTATATGTGTTGAGTAATTTTCGTGGATTCTAATAGGTGTACCTAGATTTTTAAGGTGACTAATATCCTCTATCTTGACATGATAGACCTCAACTTCTTGAATTTTGAAATATTTTTAATTAGTTTCTATTACTCTTGATAGAGAATAATGGTGATGTTATTGAGTGTGGAATACCTCCTTTGGTGGATACATTTCTAGAGGTATTACAAGGAGAGATTTTAGGGTTTCCCCCTGAGTGGGATATGGAGTTCACAATATATTTGGAAATGGGAACATAGATGACATATTTTACCACATACAATATTTACCCCCACCAAGTTGATTGAATTAAAAATAAAATTGTATGATTTAGAATCCAGAGGATTAATTTTCCCAGGTATCTCAACTTAGAGAACCCAAATTTTCTTGCAACAATTAATTATGGATCAATCCCATTTTGTGTTGATGAATAGAATTTGAATAAGGTAATGATAAAAAATTTCATTTCCCTATAATGATGAACTTTTATATCAACTTATTGGGGAACAATGGGTTTCTATGATCAAATTTCATTCCAAGTACCACAAAGTCACTGATAGAGAGGTGGGTATTCCTAAAATAGCCTTCCAAAGTAGGTATGACCAAATTTTGTCCTAACTTTTTGGTTGAGGAATGAACCAGTGGTATTTATGGATCTTATTAAGAGGGTGTATCCCATATATCTTGAATCCCCTTTTTTAGTATCTGTGGATGATATCCTAGCATATTAAAAAACTAAGGGGGAGCATGAGCAGCATTTGAGGATTTTGTTAGGCACTCTTTGAGACTATATCCTTCATTTTATCCCTTCTAAGATAACCTTTTGGATCAAAGAGGTGTAGTTTCTAGGTAATGTTATCACATAATGAGGATATTTATTAGACCACAAGAAGTTTTCTGTAGTGATGTAATGAGAGAGGTAGAAGAATGTTTTTGAGATTAGAACGTTTTTTTGGCATGAGAGGGTTTTATTTGTGGGTTTTTTTGGGATTTATGTCACCTAGAATCAGCCATCAAAATTAGTTTCCCAAAAGGGTTATTTTATGTGTTGAGTCAAGAGTGTCCGGAATCTATTGATTATCATAACGAGTGATTGACCAGAACCCATTATTTTATTTTTCCCAAACCTAGAAAAGGATATGTGGTCTGTTGTGATGCTTGAATTATGGGACTTGGATGTGTGCTAATACAGGACGATCATATGGTGGCATATAGTTCATTCTAAATATAACCAAATAAAAATAATTACAGAACCCATAATCTGGACTTTGTGTTAATTATACATAAATTGAATACTGACGTCATTATATTTTTTGGAGAAGTTTTTATTTTATTAGGAACAAAAGAGTTTGTATTACATATTATCCCCAAAGGAAGAAAATTTAAGGTACAGTAATTAGGGTTATTAACTTAAATGTTTTGATTTTGATATCATGAATAATTTTGGAAATGGTAATGTAGTGTCATGTAATTTGGATAGAAAATCCCTTGTAAAATAATCTATAGATTCTAGTGTGGTGTGGAATTTGACTGGTCATTTTCCACAAATGAATCTCGAATCCAAGGGGATTAGTGGAGGTGTGTTCTTGGAATCATTTTAGCTAAAACATTCCCTTTAGGAGTTTATTTGACAAAAGAAGTCAAATAAAGCACTGTTCCAACTTTCCATGCAGTTTTTAAATGGAGGGGAGGTAAATAGTCAGTGGCCTTTTTCTAAAAATGGAGTTTTATGCATTAATGGTTACATTGGGGTAATTTTGTTTTTTAAAGATGAAGTTGATTTAGATAGACACTAGTCTCATTAGGTCATTCAACCTAGTACAACTAAGATATTTTGAAATGTGTTTAATTTTATTGGTGTCTATGTATGAGAAGTGACATAGATTATTTCTTATACCGGCGTTATACCTGTCTTTAGGTTAAAAAAGAACAAGAGACCCTCTAGTTTTCTTCAGTCCCTACCCTTTCAAACTTGTTATTTGGACATCGTCTCCAAGGATTTTATTGGTGGATTGACTTGTACACCTCCGGGTTGGAATGAAATTTAACCAGTGATTGAACATATGACTAAATCTGAAAATTTCATTCTAATAAAAGATTCAAACAATGTGGATGAGTTGGGACAGTTGTACATTAAGGAAATAATGAGGCTTTATGGTATTCCATCAGAAATTGTTTTGGACTGGGTCCCCTTTTTCACTTCATGGTTTTTAGAAGGTATTTACAAGGAAATGGGTTCACTATTCATATTGACTATGAGATACCATCCTCAAATGAGAATTATATCATCCAAGAGATTATTCGGGAATGTGTGTTTTATATTAAAGGATCATGGGATGTACACTTGGTCTCTTTTATGTCGGGTAGAGGATGGTAAAACCTTGTAGTTTGGACTAAACCTTTTGCATGATACGTCTGATAAAGTGATGATGATTATGGATCATTTCTTAAAAACATAGAGTCACCAAAAATATTATGTGTACCAAATGCACTGACATTCACAATTATCTAGGGGTGATGAGTTGTTTCTGAATGTGGCTCCACTCATTGGTCACTTTATTCATTATATGCAACAGAAGATTATACTGAGGAATGTTAGACTATATGAGCTTTCTGAGGGATATGGTAAGGTGGTATTCCAATTAGATTTTCCTTCTTATTTGAAATCAATTCATGATTTTTTACATGTATATCAGTTATATAAGTAGAATCTATAACAATAATATTTATTGGATAAGGAGGAATTGAAATTAGAATCAGATTTATCTAGTTTTGAGATGCCTTTATGGATTCCGGATTACCAAATAAAAGTGCTTTGTGGGATGACCATGCCATTGGTCTCTGTCATTTGGAAGAATGGTAATGATTATCTTGAGAACTATGAGTGTATTTTATGGGATGAGAGCATTATCCATTTCTATTATATGATCAAACATCTATTTTTCATTTCCAGGATGAAAAGTTTCTATGTTTGGGAGAATTGTAACATATATGATATTATTTTTTATTTATTACCTTATTCAATTTTTAATTTTTCATTCTCCTTGGATTTCCAATTATTTTCAGAGAAAAATAGTGTTTTGTGATAGGAAATAGGTTATTCATGGGTATAAGGTGGTCATGGGAAACCATGTTCCCAAAAAATAAAACTATGCTTCTTTGATAGTGGCTATATCAAAGCTATAGGGTTACCTGCACAAGTGTGCGACCTCCCCCTGTAAACTATGTCCATAGTCAACTCATATAAAAAAGAGGTAGCACGATTGTTGAAATATTTTCAAAATCATGTGGGTAATTATGTTCCCTATAACATTCATTAAAATTTGAAATTAAATTTTTCAACCTCCTCTGATTTTAAACCTCAACCACCACAAATTGGAACTATGTGAGATAATCATCCCTATGAGTATCCTCCTATCCCAATTTCCCTCTTGAACTCCAATTTTTTGGTGGTTTTTTCCTTAGAACATCAATATTAATCAATTAATTATCTCTTTTCATGATTTAATCCCTCTTTCTAGGGCCACACTTCCCACTTTCTAGGGTTATAATTTACTATGAGGTTGGATGAACTAATGAGGGTTCATTCTTGAGTTTTTGGTATAAATATTGATTTTTTCCAATATTTCATTGATAGGATCTCCTTGTGATGTCATTCATTTTTTCCATTTGTTTTTAACGATTCTAAGATTGAGGTATCTGATTCTATGTTTTATCAATATCAGATTACTTTGGAATACATAATTTCCTTATATAATGGGTTCTATGATTTTTTTGAAAGGTGTGAAATGTTACTTGAAAGTAATTTGGGGTTCGTATGTGTTGATATATGGTTTTAAAATGGAAATGGGTCATGATTGATGTCATTATCATTGCTCTTTTTCCTACTGGTGTTTTATTAATTATCCAAATTGTGTGAATAACCCATTTAGAAAAGTATTTGGTGTGAATGGGTAATAAAAGTGTTTAACATATGTGAAATGGTGGTTTGTCATGTTTATATTTGATGCTTGATGTGTTTATTTCAGTGTAGTGATACAATTGACATGCGAAATGGAAATTTAGCTCAAATGGATTCTGAGGTATCTAGGTGGGTGGACTATAAGTAGGATGCTAGTTGGATCTGTTGGGCTGAGGCCTAGTTCCATCTAGATGAACTAAAAATACAACACACTCTAAAAAATTGTGGATTTGATACCACTACACCATGGGATACATTCCCTTATAGTGTCTCTTAAAAATATACTCTATTTTCTGGGGTTAAAAAAACATGTTTCACTACGATACAAAGTTCTTATTGTCCCACTAGTGCTAGTGACTTTAGGTATTTCCCCCAACATGGTGCTCTACAGTGAGGTGGTTCTTACCACTTCCAAACTGTGAACAATACTTTTATGATAAGTTGAAAAGAATGTTTTTAGGAATTTTTTCCATTAAAATGATTATGTGCCCCTTATTAAAACATTCATATATAATTGTCCTCTAATTTTATATCATGGAATACTTCTTTTATGTGGCATCCTAATGGCTCTTGTTAAAAACCTAGGCACACCATTGGCATTATGTAGATTCTTTTATGACTGAATGAGGTAAAATCAAGATGTTTTTTTATCAATGGAGCATCTGGTTTCTAATGTTACACTATTACATTTGTTGGTGGAGGTGCCTTGGGGGTGTTAACCCTCTCGTTTTATTGAGGGTTTTGAGTTTTGGTCTACTTGTTTTCCCTCCCATTTTTTTATTTTTTTTGAAAACATGTAAAATGCATGATGTTTTTGAAACTCCTTTGTTTGTGTATAATGGTATTAGGGTTATTATTTTTTATTTACACCTATTTATGGTTATTATTTAGGAGAAAAATCATTCCAAAACTTTTATTGATAATACCCAAACACTAGTTTCTACCATGTAGGGAATAGAACTGCCCATCTAGCCATGTCAGGGCTAGATCTAGTGCATGTATAGATGGAATTCTAGTTTGTATTATGAGAGTAATCATATTTTTGATATTATTTATCATATGTCACATATTTCCAAGAGTATTTCAAAGAGAAAACTCAAGCTCTCGATGTAGGTATTACCTCATTATTAATAAATTTTTTAATATTCATCTTAAAAAACATTTCTAAAAAAATTAATATGAATACATGGTTATAATTAATTAACCAATGTTTTATTATATTAATTTAACAATACATACTTATTCATTACAACCCACAAAGGAAAAAAATTGAGTGTTGATAGTCAATATTCTCCCACTACCACCTCCATGGATCTATGTCTTCAAAATATCATAACATCCACAAATTGATAGTTTTAATATGAGAATCAATGTTTTAATTCAGTATATTCAATATATTTTTCATTATAAAATTACAAATTATAATCTAAATATATCTTCTTAAATAAATTAAAAAATAAAACAAAATTCTAGCTTATGCGCTAACTTCATCCCCAATGATTGACATGTCTTATATTTCTTAATAACAAACCACGACTTGTAGTAAAAGTGTCATTAATTAATAAATATTATATTTATGAAATAATTAATTTTTTTGAATTATAATCCCAACCCTTCCTTCATCCAATCCCATTTTTTAGAAATAATTACATAAATTGTGCATTGTGCATCTTATCACGTCCATGAAAAACATTTTCCATTTTTGATCTAGTCTATTTATTATTTATTAAAATAACATAAAATATTATTAAATAGATTAATTTTATTTGTATAATAACATTATGATGATATTATAATGGTATTACTCCAAAAAAAAACCACTTTCATGATCATAATCATCCATTCAAAATGATATGTTCATGTTTGGGATGGTCAAACCACATACGTGATCAATGATATCAACTAATATCACCAATGTCTATGAGAACTCAATAGATTTTTATATATGATATAAATAATTAAATAATTATTTTATTTGTATTCTAGATTGGTATCATTAATATTAAACTTTTTAATTAAGACATCATCATGTGTATTTTAAAGATCAAAAAAATATGATTGTCACAAATTGATTCTATAAAATATTTATTTAAACATTAATACAATGAAATTATAACATTTTAAAATTTCATGAGCCCCCAATAGTAGTACTTGTTTGATAAGGATATTATAAATGTTTTTAGAATAATGAATAGGAACACCACTTTAATTAAACAAGTTTAAGAATATCATTATAACTCAAAACCAATATTGAAATTAGACAATAACAATCTAATATATATATGGAGAGTTATTATAAATTATTATTACAAGAGGATATTTATATGAATATGTTTTTGAAATTATAAATAAATATAGCTATTATTTATACATTAGAATCACTTTCTTTAGTTGAAGTCACGTATTGACTAAAGGGATTCATTTCATTAATTAATACTCTCCAATAAACGTCAAATTTTATGCCCCATTTTTATTTTTATTTGTTGTTTCTTTAATTTAAATAAAATATATGTATTGTAAAATATTCTATACATAATTTAGGTTATATAAAAAACAAAAATATGTTCCTTTATTCATTTTAATTTCAATTCTAGTCATACCCAATTTGTATAGGTTACCTGTATAAAATTTTCTCCCCTTAAGAAATATTTATTATTGTAAACCATGAATTCATGGTAATGTTGTTTCTAATGAACTTTTTATAGTTTTTATCATAAAAATATGTCGATTCATTGTATAATAAGTTCAGTGTCATGATATCTCTCATTTTAGGATTTATATTTAAATGTTACTCATGCCATAATATTTCATTTACAAAAAATCATTTTAAAATCAAGATATCACGAATGTGATATCCCATATGTTGAGTTTTTATAATAAATATTTCTTAATATTGAAATAACCTTTCTAAACATTTTACCCTTGGTGATAATTTTATCCATTTGTTATTTTTTGAACTAAATTTTCATTAATATTTTTAAAATATGTCATTTTCAACAAAATAATTTCAAAAATATTATCAACCATTTCAATCCATTCAATATATAATGTTTTAACATCCACCAGTTTTTTTAAATATTAAAAATTCTGGCCTAATATAAAACATCAATATTAGAGGTTACATAAAAACTAATGGTTTATTTCATCTAATGATTCTTATTTCTAATATTTATTTAAAATTACTATTCAAATTGAAACCTGTAATTTTATTCTCTTAGTCATTCTTCAAATTAATAATAAAATAATACTTTTTTAAATTTTATTCATAATAAATTATTTAGTAAAACATTAAAATAATTGTACGATATTTTTCATAAGATTTTTATTTTTATGTTATCCTATAATTTTTATTTAGAAGGGTTTTCATAGAAAATGGGTCATCTTCGCCAATATTTTCAATGTAAAATTCTATGATTTTTCATAATGTATTATTCATTTTCAAGATTATTCTTTATAAATGTTTCCTAAAAATAGAGATGTTAAATATATACAATATAAATGATCGATCACTTCATTGGTTATTATAAATCAATATCAATGCTTAAAATTAATTTTTTATTCGAGTTTCTTTCATTGGTGAATTCCCCATTTTTCATTCCTTTGATTGAAGGGTGATCACCTAGGTTTATATACATCAATTGATCAGTGAAATTATTGGATTAACTTATATGATGTAAATACTATAATATATATTCTCTTGAATGAATTATTTTTTCATAGAATATTAATAAATATAACAAGACACTTGTATATTTTCCATGGTAATATTAGGTTACAATAAATTATGGGATTATAAAATTTTCCATTATATGATTACACTTGAAAAGGATATGAAACACTTTTTAATTCTTTGGGTCCCTTATTATAAGATGGGTATTTTTTTGTGTATCACATATATATATAGGTGACTAAGGGTAGGGTCCTATATAACCCTTTTATTAATTGGTTTTTGTTTAACACTCATGAGATGAAAAGGTTACATTAGATGATTTATCCCAAGACAAAAGGTACAAGAGAATATTTATGTCATCATAAAGGGTTCCGTTAGGATATATAATAATACAAAAGGATATACAAGATGATTTATAATATTTTCAATGGTATACTAAAGGATTATCCCAAGCCTAATAATGTACCTAGGAAGTTAGCCATGATCTATTATGTGATGAATTTAATTGTGGGTATCATAAAAATAAGTTTTATATTCTTAAGTTTATTCGACACTCTTATATCATAATCTTATACCTATGGTTATTCTCCATGATCTATTTTTAATGTATCATGATTTCCGATATTCTCTATTTTACATGCTTATATATTTGAGATTAAATGTACTTATATAATGAATTATTAACAAAAAAATTTATCCCATGTTCCTATTAAAGATAAATTTATCCCTTTTCCATGTTTTAGAAAATTATTACAATTTAAACCTTGATGAAATGATAATGAGTTTTCCATTATTGAACATTTGATCTCACCAAATTTTATGATTTTATTTCACCATATAATGATGATAAGTGTGACTTATTGAGAATCTAGAAGGGTTACAAGGGGATTTAGATTATGAAAAAATGGGTGTAGATTAAGATGATTTCATATCTTATCCCAATATAATAGAAAATTTTGTACATAGGGTGTATGAATCATTATGAGATTTATTATCTAATTCATAAAAATATGTATTAATTATGTTATGTTTATCAGGGTTTTCTATAGTTAGTTTCAATAGAGGGTTTAGTTTTTTTTGAATATTAGTTTCGTAATTTTTTTTGATTTGTGTAGTTATTATTGAGATTTGGTTAGTTATTTTTGGGTTTGTTTTTAAAACATTAGGGAAAACCCTAGAGATATGTATAATGGATATGTATAAGTATTGGATAATATCACGATGTATTGATAATATACAAAGTATATAGATATCCTAGAAAATAAGTCTGTATTTTGATAATAAAAGTTGATGAAAGTTCAAGAATTAATATACATATGGTTTAAATCCTTGAAAATTTATTTTTTGGTATTAGTTCAATATTCCACTGGTGAAGGAAATATAGACCTAACTACACACCTGACATGACAATCTCAAGTGACATTGTTTCGATAATCTATTTACTTATTATGAACCATTATGATTGATTTATATTCCTAATCAATTCAGTTAGAGAACTAAGTAATATGATGACTATGGGTAACCTAGAACAAAAACCATATATTTTTATTTTTGGTATATATATAATTTTTTTATTTTCTATTTTTTTATTATAGTTTTCAATCTATGTATTTAACACCTTTTCACATCCATCATTCCTTTATTAAATTTAATGGTTCAAAACTTGAGTAACTAATTAAAAATAGTGTACAATTGAAATTTTACCAAATAAAACATAACAATATAGAAAAAAAACTATAAAACATAAGGAAAATGATATCAAAACTTATGAAAAATAATTAAATCCAGATATATCTTAAAAATAATCCAAACAATAACTATCATGGTATTATTTTTTTTCATATACCAATGATCAGTGACCTTATTTGGGTCTCCCTATCAACTAAATTATAATAAATTGACCAATAAATATTGAACAATATTTCCCCTTATATAGAGGAAAATAAAAAAAGGTTTTTTTGAACCATATGTTTTTTAGAAGTGAAGTTCTTAAATATTGGTCCCTAATAAAAAACATGACCTAATAAAGATATAAGTTTCATTAATAGGTAAGTTTTTAAATTGGAATTCCCCACTATATGGTTTCCCCTAACAGTATATAATAGAATGGGTAGAAAACTCCTTTAGTTGAAAATAAAGTATGACGCATCTATTTGTATCTATAAATAAAAATATCATAATTAATTCAAGGAATACCCCAGTTTCAGTTATTAAACATAGAGTATGTTTGATTATTGAATTAGTCGATTAAAGCCATGTCTCAAAAAAAGCATATAATGGGTTTTTGAATATATTAATATATTTTATGATGTGCACATATATTGGAAATAGAAACTAAAGAATCTCATTATTCCCAGGGTTTTAAGGGTAATAAGTTAAAAACAAATTTCAAGGGAGATTGAAGTGATAAAAACCATAGTGTAAATAAAATTTAACTTTTTACATGCCTAAAATGTGTGTAAAAAGAAAATATGGTTCTATATCTATAGATCATGTTTGTGCTTCATGATATTAAGGATTCTGGTAATTATGGAAACAAGTGTATTGAATATTGGGTTGATAGTAATAACCAACATCAACATCCACCAAATACATGAGAATAATGAAAATCCTATGAAATACCCATTATAAGAGTGCATTTTAATAATTAAGTAGATCACGATAATTAATGAGTACTTATCCATTATCTGGATTTATGGATTTCATGAAAGATTGTAAACCCAATAACTTTAGTATATCTATGATGATTTTTAAAATCATTAAATCAATTAACTAATGATTTTATTTTATTATGGAAAAGATACCTTATTATTGTATCATGAGTTAATGTTTTGGAAATATTCATTATAAAATCCTTATTACCCCTTATTTAGATGAATTTTATGTGATTTTTGAAATGTATTCACTACCTATTCATATAATTCATAATAATAATCAAGATGTGTAAATAACATTTCATATTTCAAATGAATATATTTCCATATATCAATATATGTATGACTTTGAGATATCTCTAAATACTAATTCTATTTTGGTGGATATGATATATTTTTATGAAAGATGTTTATCTCAATGTATTGGAAATAAACTCATTCTATGGGATACCATTATTATAAGGGAATTGGTACACTATGATTGAATGGTTGATATATCCCTTGACATAATCACTTTAATCATACATATATTTTGAATACCAATTTATATTTTTATTATCCTTTGATAATTAAATTTGAGAGGGTTTAATTAATTTAATTAGGGACAATTCAATGTCATGATATTTTACTATATATATTTCCTTTAAAAAAATATACTATGTTAGATACCTTTCTATAGACACAAAACCAAACTAAAATGATTTCCAACATATTATATGAATATTTTTAATAAAATAATAATAATAAATAAAACCTCCATTAAATAATTTGAGATTAACTAAAATAAACTTATTACATTTTGAATATAAATATATTTAATATTATTTAATATTTAATAGGATGGTCCATCATCAAATTTCTTTTTAAAATATTAATGAATTAAAAATAACCTCTTATAAATGATTATTTTATATAATATATATACATTAAATATTAATATTATAGGATTTAGAAATGATTATAAAATATTTTTTAGAACACCAAATGTTTAAGGATAATTTTCGATAAAAAATCATTTCTTCATATTTTATGTTATCATAGAAAAAAATATTTTATATTAATTTATTTTTAATGAGTTAACATCAATTTTAATTCCATATATCATTATTATCCTATTTTGAATTTTTTTTATTTTTTAAATAATTACATTTTAGGTAAACAGTGAAAAGTAATTTTTTTTCTAAAATCCTAGCATTTATGAGAAAATAAAATTTTAATTATAACATAAAATCTTACAAAAATTAAGGGACATACACATATTTATAAGTAATTTTTTTGTAAATGAAATTATATAGTTATAACACCAATGTTTAACCACTTTAGGATTATTTTCCAACAAATAATGGTTTTTGATTTTTATTCAATGAAATATTACTTTTCAAAATTTTGGTTTAGGAATATTATAACATGTAAATAATTTTGTTTATAAAAAATGTATTTATGATTATATATATTGAACTACTAATTTTATCATATAAATTACGTTTGACCTTAAAAATTATTTAAAAACATTTCTTATATTTATTTTGTGTTTACGTTAAAATTAACATTTAACACTATTAAAAGTTATTTAATAAAATTAATTTATAATTTGAAAGTAGAACGTATAAATTTGTTTAAAAGATCAATTTTTTTTGTTCATTACATTTCATTATTATCTTTAATAAAAAAATTACATAGGTAAAATTAAAAAAATTCTTAAAATTTATCACTAAGTGGAAATAAGAAAAATAATTTTAAAACATGTATTTGAAGAACATTTGATGTGTTCAACAACTAAAAATCACCTCAAATTACCATATTTTCCCTTATTAAGTATCTTACACTTGAATAATAATATTGGATTATTGAGAATTTAAATGGTTCTTCCAAAATTGTGCTTCTATTCACATAAAATAGAGGATCTATCCACCAATCCCTGTTACTATATTCCTCTAATTTTCAACCTAAAATTCTACTATTTTTCCATCTTATGACCCAATTCCAATTCTTTATTCATGAAGTCAAAATTAGTTTACTTAAGGCCTCCATTCATAAAGATATTTCATAGAGAAAACTCAATATATCATTGTAGTTATTAACTCCTCCAAAATAATTTCTTATTAATATTCTACTAAAAAATATTTTATGATAACAATAATATAATTGAATCGATATAATTAATATACCATGAAATTTTAATATATAAGGATAATACCTTATTTAATAATTTAAATCAATTTTGAAATGGAAACCTTTGTCTATAGTGTGTACATATATACTCCCACCAACAAAAACAGACCAACATTGTTTTTCATAACCAAATATCATGGGTCGTTATATTGATGAAATTTGGAATAATTTTATTTTAATAACTTATAATTATGACTTTTAAATGAAATAAATAATATTTACTTTCACTCCCTATAATTAATTAAAAAATTAAAACTATGTCAGCTACCACATCCATTAATGGAATTCCATGATTTATTTAACCACATAACATTGTGTAATATCCACACATAAATCAATGTGTGAGACATTATTACATTATTAAATTCTCTATGCTTCTTTTATTTAATCTATTTTATAGGAATTTTAGAGGATGGTATTTATAATAAAAGATACCATGAACTAAAACATGGATAGCTGAGTTGTGTCACAACTAGGTAGTGGTTGGAAAATGCATTTGGCTAATCAATCGTGTTTGAGTAGGTAAATTTAAAACTAAATAAATAACTACAAAACTAGTGATGTGAAACTAGCTTGCTCGGAGTTAGTCACTAGCCAACTGGGGATGAAAAATAGCTTTCAGGTGGAGGCTAACCAATTGTGTGTAAAATAAACCCCGAATATTTTTTATTTCACTCATTTTGTAGATCATTAAACACGCAAATATGACCCCAAACCCCCTATTTCAGAACATATACATTCTCTTTTGACACATAAACTCTTCTATTTTCTATATTTATCCTTTTAATATTTGATCAATCATGTGATGCTACATATATAAGACTTCTTGAGATATACACCAAATTCCTCTTTTTCCTCGAGATATGAGAATGGATATATGAAAGGTCAATGATTTCTATAAAGATACGATGATGATTTCTCCCCTTCTTTATAGATATATTGTGGATCTAGAAAATTATTGATGTCTATGTATCAGATCATGATATACCTACGACTATAGAATATTTATTGTTATGTGTTTATATATATTATTCAATTATCACTTCAAAAGGGATAATTTTAGATCAATTTATAATCCATTGAAATGATCTATGTTATCCATATAGTTTAAATGTGATATTGAGGGTCCATTGGTTGATTGATTGAGGATTATTCATTTCAATGACTTTCCATAGATCATAACTAGGTCTCCCATGAATGCTGCACATTGCAGTGTATGTTATCTGTGATCCATCATCATGATACCTTCTTCCTCATGTACCTCATATAAAATATCTATTTTTGATTATATTTTTATGGTGGATCATTTTTCATAGAAAATATCTGTGGTTATGTTCATGATTTGATGAGGAATTCATGATATTTCATTTAATCCAAAAACTATTCGATGAATGGGTAATGATTTTTTTAACATGGTTGGTTGTGATTGAATGTTTCTTTATGTGTTTTAAATTATTCCAACGTATGATGTATTATTACAGTATTATACATTTGTATCTTATTATACATGTTTTTTATCATTATTACATGTATATTTATAGTAAATATCATAATTACATCCCATATGATGATTTCATATTCTCAACACTACTATATGTAACTACCATGCCATTGGAGGTATTATTCATGGTACATAAAAAAAGTGGATTATTGTGATATGTTTATCCCTTATAGGAAGAGTTTCAATGATATGAAATGATGAAGTAGATAGATATAGATATAGGGTAGGGTATTGATGAAAATAATGCCAAACTCAAAGCACCAACATTGGAAGTATGATGGCCCTATAGTCTGGCCTAAGTTGTAGATGGTATATAGAAACTTTGGATCATGACATGTGATGGAGGTTGGATGTGATGGCCCAATGGCCCAATCCATCTTGATTCCCTAAGACATCAAAGAGATATTTTCACCAGCCATGTTGCTAACTCTTATACACTCCAATAATATTTATGATTAACTTTATGCTATGAAAATAAGGTAGTTATATATAGGACTTTTAGAGAATGGGTTGGAACATGAGTTCATTGAATATGATTGTTTATTTATAATTATTATTTACAATATATTAACATACATATATTTTACATATTCGCACATGTTGTGGATTTATTAGTGTTATCTTACTGTGTTTTATTACTCACACCTGACATGGGAATATTGATTCATATATATACATCATGATAGAGGATCTTGATAAAGTAAAGGGAACATGACAGATAGTTGAGTATTAAATAATGGGATAATAATAATTTTGGGAAAATAATAGAGTTTTTTCACAATGCTTTCTAATTTCTATTCTTATACCTTGTATACTCTAGTTTATCATTCCACATTGGGTGCCACATTTTTTTTATAACAAGGAATCATTGATTATTACATTATGATACTTCGTCTTCGCATAGATATTCTAATGGTGATATTTATGTTTATATATTGTGTTGGTTATTATTTACAAGGATATAGTCTACCAAATAATTTTTTAAGACACTTTATTTTAATTAGAAGCTTATTGTATACAAGGAGGCATAGATTAGGTATTATTTTTCATCAACATAGACCTGGTGGAACTACTAAGGGAATTAAAAATAATACTAAAACTGATATTCTCTTTATTTTTTTAGTAACATGATACTCAGGTAAAATTAGATCAGTTGTGTGGAACATTCAAAATTGAATATCAATATGCCTGGCCAGATCATGTACAAAAAACCTCAACATTTCCATTGATCGGGTTTATATTTCATTATTGTGTGAATTTAGTGCATTCATGAATAATGATTATTTAATATAATATATAATCCATTTATTTCAATATATTATTTAATTAATTCAAATCATATATATATTTTATTTATTTTAGATAGACCTTTATTTTCTATATACTGATATAGATAGTCTCATCTAATATAATATATCTATTTTGGAACATATTTGTTAATCATGATTATAGTATTCTGTTTGGTATATATATTATTGTCACTAAATTTATGGTATAAAGAACTATGGGAAGTTCAAGATGAGATATAGCATGGGTAATGTGTATTCTCCTATGAGAAACATTGTGTGATCATGTAGACTGTTTTGGATCTATCTTCACATGTTTATGTGATTCAATACTCATTGGGAATCTCAAGAAAACGTTTCTATGAAGATGGACAAATTTTTATGATAGGGATGATGTTCCAACTACACCATAGGTTTTGTAGTGGGATGTACCAGACTATTCTTACATAGATGATCATGTGGTTTTGGAAATAGATCCAAACAATCCTATAGTCTTTTCGATTGTACATGCCTCTGGTAGAGGAATAAAGAATACTATAGTTAACCACACCCATGACATCGAACATCGATAGAAACCATCCTTTCATGGAATTGGAATTACATAATATTTTTCGGGATGTACAGATATCATTAAGGGAATATTAGACTTTGTCAAGATATCATATGAATGATGGGTCATGAAATAGTCTTTTATTCTTAAGTGGCCATTAAATACATGTTAGAATTTCATTGGAAAAGTATTTATATTTGAGTTTATTTATTTTTAGGCTGTTAATAACAAATTTACATTTAAAATATTTCCCAACATTATGAATCTATATTGGGAATATGAATTCATGTATCTTTATGAGGGACCCATGACTATGGTTGTGAACCCTTCTCCTTTCACCAAGCTGCTTTATTTTTCAACATGAGTGGTCAGAAATGTGGAACGTATGACTAAGAAGTTTAACATTACTTTTATTCCCTATATCCTCTAGTAGGTTGGAATATGATAATATTTATTTTGATAATTTTTCTAGATAGTATGAAATGTTATAGAGACCACATCCGCTTTTATCATAGACGATTATCATTTATATCACGAAATAGAATGAAGATTGTGATGAATAGTGTGTTAGAGTTAGGGGTGGTTACAATGGGTAAAGACATGAGACATATTGAAATGATTATAGAACATATTATAGGAATGTAACATGTAGAACAATCAATGATATCCACCCATATTTTATTCTAGTTATGGACCTCTAATTGGTATCTTTTCCCCAGGAAATCCTATGTATTCCCACGATAGAAGAGTTATGTTTGAGATTGAATTAACTTTTTTTGTAAAACCCATATTAATACCCATTTTCTTTTATCATTGGACAAGTTGGATTAAATAAAATTATAGAATGGCTACTTGGAATTGAAGGTTTTTATTATTACAAGTACATCATCATGTATTGCACCCATTACATTCACTATGAAAGAAGGTGGTATTCATTCACACTATATTGTTTTGTAGAATATGAATCATGTGACACATAAAAATAGGAACCCTTTACCTTGGATTGATGATTTATTTGATTAGTTGTGTGGTGCATAGTGGTTCACTATGATTGATATCCAATCCGGCTATCGCCAGTTCTAGGATAATGAGGAAGACGCTCTAAATACAGAGTTTAAGAGATGTTATGTGACATACCAATACTTGGTGTTGTTGATAGGACTAATAAATTCAGCAATTGAATTCATGGAAACCATGAAAAAGATATTCCACCTATAAATTAACTCATTATTATTGGTGTTCATTAATGATATACTCATTTACTCACTGAACCTAAAGCAGTTTCATAGACATAACGAGATAGACCAATGTAATCATGAAGAACATTAACTTTATTCTAACATGTTAAAGTGTAAAATTTTGTATGTGGTGAAATTCATTAGGAATGTGGGATGTAATATTGAAAAATTTAAGAAACAATATATTGTAATGGTGATAATGTTCTGGAAACATCTAAGGAATTTTTTTTAGTCCAATTGTGTTAAAGAAGAGAGTAGCGATGTTTCAGTTGTCAAACAAGTGTGACAAGGTTTTTGATAAGATAAATATGAGTTATTCTCAAGAAATATTATTTATTATACCATAGATTGGATTGGGTACTATATATATTACTATTTTTGAGGATTATTTTTGTGGAATGTTTTAATACTGGTGGATCCGAGAGTATGTTATTGGTCTATCAGCTATGGCACCATCAGTGGATCTATCATTCCCCTGACGTAGATCTTGAATTTATAGTTTATTCAATGAACTGTTGAAAAAAATTGTCTTTAGATGAAATTTTACAATAAAAAAACCATAATATCTTCATTTAAATCTTCTCATGAAAGAATATGAATTTGAGGATGATGTGACTGGTGCAGTACCTATAAAGGGTTGACTTTAAAATTTCTTATAACCAATGAAAATGTAATGATATTTTATATTTTCATAGACACAAGATAACGGAGTGCTCATCCATGATCTATGTATCACTGAGATATGGAGGTGGTGAATCAGTTATATCTCTACCATTTATGTTCCATTTATTTAAAAAAACATTTTCCTCTTGTTAAATATTTTTCACCTTACTAAAATAAAAACAATCCAATATCCACAAGAATTCAATTATTTATAGGGTCTACTAGTCAACAGAAGTATCTAGGTCATTGGTATGATATAAAATAAGTATGATACCAATCAATCCAATATAAATCAATATTGTTATTTTGGAATTAAATGATTATGGTTTTACCTTACACTCGTGTAGCACTATGTTCAATACAATAGTGCTTGTGACTATTTTATAATAAATTATGTCATATTACTTTTCTTACAAATTTAAAAAAAATCACTATCTAATTACAAACATGTTACTATGATTCATTGCACCATTAAAAATAATATATTTGAAAAAATTCCTTCATAATCTTACCAAGATTAAGGAAATAGGATCCAAGACTTTATAATGATACTCAATCTAATTTCCCAGTTAGATTACAATGTCTGATTAATCAGTCAAATAATATAAATCTTTTATAATACCACTAAAACATTTATGAACTACTATTATCTCAGTCTGAAAGTCCCATTCTGATTTCATAGTATAATTTCCAACCGAATACAATGATCAAGAAAATATGATATTCTATTTCTTCTATCTGGAAAACTTCCATATTAATGATTAATCTAGAAATAATTTCTCTCTCTAATTCTTTAGTTCTTAACATTCTATCCCATTAACCCATGCATAGTACTAAAATTAGATAAATGTAAAATGTAATTATACTATTTATAGGTGATCTGAATCCATTACAGTTGATATTATGAAAAAAAATTAGGTTAAAAACAATTTGGAACATAAATTTTCAATTAATTTCATATATATATATATACCTTCATCAATTCTTCTCCATAAAGTTTGAACCATCTCAAATATTCAAAACTAAATCATTATTCATTATTTCTTTTCAATCTTCATTATTATTCCATTAGTTGATTCTGAAATTTCCATTACAATGATGAAATTAGATTCTTTGTTACATTTCTCCGATTGAAAAACAATAATATGTCTTCAAATTATGATTCTCAAAACCATCTTCTAATAATTATTTCTTTATTATGATAGAGATAGTAGATTAATCCTTATTTTACTCTACAACAAATAAAATATATTTAAACCATTATTCAAACATAATCACCAACATCTAAGATCCCCTTTATTATATTTTAACAAGATAAATGAACTTCTCATTTACATATTTTTACATACTAGTGATCTTATGTTTTTATGAAGATATAAATTTCATCTCTAGTCTAATAGTCTTGACCCACTTGATACAAAAACTCATAAAGACAAATCATAGTTCATCTTTCTCATTATTAAACCACTTGAGAGGAACATAATGTTTCTATATAAATAATAATAAAAAATTCATCATTATAAAAAATTGTTGAAAATTTTGATTGATCTATAAATTTATTTATCATATTAGTCACTAAAAAATATCTTATTCCTTATGTTCATTGTTCCCAAAACAAAAAATTTATTTTCTTTTTATTTGTCTTAATACATTATCACAAACAATACTTCCTCTAATAAAACTATTCATACGATATTCAAAATATATGATTAATATCAATCAGGGTTGAAATGTATTATGATAGAATAGAGGAACAATGCATTTGATGGACTGGATCTAAAATATTTTAATTCAGCAACTTATTTCCTCCTCTAAAATGATTTACAAAACATATTTTTAATATGATGTTTTTCTCATGGATTCTTAGTCTAGCTGAAAGCTAGTATCTTTAGACGTTCATGTTCTGATTATCCTTCTCAGCTAACAACATTATTTTTAAACTAGTGATATATAATTGATGATATAAGATAACAAATTATCGGCTTCACCAACATCCTTCTTTCAATAACATTTTATTGTATCATGAATTATTGATGAATACGAATATGTTGAGTATCATATTTAGCACTGGGATAAATTAAATTATGAGGTATTTTAACTTTTCATACCTTCAAGAAAGATATATCTTTCCAATATGATCTTCAATACAATTGGTAACACTCATCATTTATTCAATGAAGATTTAATCACACATTTCTTAAATAAATTATTATTTATGATATCTTCATGTTTTGAAAAATCATCAACATATTTTCAGGAGATCCCTGTGGAATAAAATTATCTTCCTCATTATGATATTTCTTTTTGTCTGAAAACAAGGTGAGTATGATGAACTATTTTATCCATAAAATTTTTAATCAATCTGATGGATATCCTTCTGAAATTATTGTACGAAGGTCGAAATATGATTTTCGATACAATCATAAAATTATTTTACAAAGTGTGGTGATTCATTTCCTTTAAATATATTATTTAACACCTATACAACCAACATCTCTCTGATTACAATGGTGAGTCCAATATTCATGTCAATGTTTATATATCTATTTCACATACTGATGTTCTGGATATGATTGATAAAATCACACACATTAATCATCAATATTGATGAATATTTACATTCTCTAAAAACTCTATTTCTTTAATATAGTGAACATATTGATTTTCTGAAAAAAATCCAAAACATAATATATGAATAAAAATATCCCCTATGTATTTGTTGTCAATACCCACATCAAAACACTACCAGTTGTTTTAATTTCTCAATTTTTGTTCTCTCTATCTTCCCAAACAAGAACTTTTGGGTTCCACATGTATAACTGTTTTGTTTTTTTATTAAAATAAATTAAAAAATACACATCATTTAATACCATCTAGGAAATTTTATATTCTACGTTTTGGAAAATTAGATTCATAGACTAAAATTTAACTAAACTATATGAAATAAAATAAAAAAATGTATATACATGTTCTTCCCCCGTAATTAAAAACATCTCACAAATAAATTCTACAAAACCTATGGAAATAAATATTATACAGGGGGTGAGCATTTAATTTTCCCACTAAGGGGTTATAAAATCAATAGTAAGTGCATTTAAAGTTATTTAATTCTTAAAAAATATATAATTATAAATAGGTTTTCAATGAATTGAAATATAAAAGGTTAAATGTTTTATAAAGACAATTAATATCCAAAGTTTTAAAATTTTGAAATATTTCATTAGACTCCTCTAATAAAAAATAATAATTTTAAAGGATTAATTAGAATACTCAGAAGGACATAAGAAAAATGTAAGTACACATATCTGTATATTATAAGGAACTCTACTCCCATATGGTCATGAGTTTACTCACCATTCCATAACATAACATTCAATACCCTACTTCCAAATTTAATAAAGCAATTTTAATATCCTTTCATTATCAATCAATACCCAAAAAAGATTCAAAATAACAGATAAGTAAATTAATTTCATTTGGAAGAAATTAACTTTCATACTTCTCAACATGGAATAATAATTTTTTGAGAAAATTTGAAATAATATTTAGGATAACTCTTTTTTTATAAACAACTATTCATATTTAAATTTTATAAAAATAAATTCACAAAGAAATAAATACATACATTAATAAGAATGAATTCAATCTAGATGATAACGTATATGATTTCAATATTCAAATAATGAGAGGAAAATATGGAGGTGAAGTGACATTTTTTAACATTAAACAATAAATTTTATTTATATTTATCACTTAAATTTTTAATATTAATTATTTTAAAGTAAATGATACACATAAAATGATAATCCTAAAATGATGAAATTTATTTAAATTTTTATATAAATATAAATTACAAATAATTTTTTATTTTTATACACATGAAATAAAAATTATAACATAAAAATAAAATTTAATACCCCAAAAAAATTTAATTCAAATAATAAAAAAGCTGGGGTTTTTTACATTGTATGTAAAAAAATAAAATTAAAAATTATAATTGGTTTTATAATACCAAATTTATTTAAACGAATCATTGTATAATATATATATTTATATATATATATAATTAGTTGAAAATTAAAAGTTAGATTGTTTTCATAAAAGATCTTTAATTCCAATCAATGTTTGAAAAATATAGAAAATTAGATTTTCCAGAACAAAACCTGATAAATAATATTAATTTCTAAAATCATTATGGAATTTGAAAGTATACACATATAGATAAATATATATTGTAAAATAATATTCAACCCTTTCAAAATCTATGAATTGAGAGATTTAAAATAAAACACTAACAAATCATTAATTAAAACAATGAAATAAAATTTAAAAAATTTCCTTTTTTACTCTATATTCTAAAATAAAATAATGTTAATTAGATAGTTATAGATATAGATATATATATATCGTTGAAAATAAAACAGATGATGGTATATTAATAATAAAATCAAATCCTTTCAAAAAATTTGTAGGTTTAGAAATAAAATTTAAACTATCCCTTACCTGAAATAAAAAAGAGCTTTATCGGTGGCAGGACACAAAGAAAAAAAGAAAGAAGGTATTACTATATTTAATACTTCTTTTGATAGTCACACACACACACACACATATATATATATATATTGAAGAAAAAATAATAATCTCAAAGTTTAGTGAGTTTTTGATACATATAATTAATTGGCCACCTTTTTATATTATATAATTATATTTATATTCTTACATTATATTGGTGTTAGCATAAATGAATAAACGGGATTATAATGTTGTCTTCACCGGAGACACTAACAAAACGTGGTTCCTTTTTTTTTGTAATCATCCTTTTTTATTTTCATTATATTTTCTAACATTAGGTTATATTTTTTTTATTTTATTATTTTTATCTTTTCTTATCATTTATTTGGTTTAGAATTTTTAAAGCAAACATATCCAATTTTTTAACGTTTTATCTTATTTAATTTTTAAACTCATGTTTTCTCTTGTTTTGTTGTGTAAATACCATTATTATTTTATAACATTATTATATTATTATTCCTCATTTCCTTTTTTAATTCATGTTTCATGTACTTTTCAAATCTCTTGTTTATCTCTACAATTTGTTGTGATTCCATGTCATGATTGTCATTATAATATATTAAAATAAAATAAAATTGTCTTTTTTATTTGAGTTAAAATCGTAATTTAAAATAACACATCATGTTGTTTGTAAAATTCAAATCAATTTTAAAATATTTTATAATACATCCATCATTCATAATTTTTTATATAAATTAATTTTTTATATTAATATAATTGAATATATTTATAATTTTATTAATTTAATATAATAAAACATATTAAAAATTACTATTTTTATTAAATATATTATCATAAATATAATAATAATAATTTTCTTAAAAATTATCATTTACAATTTATTGTTGTTATTTTTATTTAATTTATCCAAATTTTTAAATGTGTAATTATAAATCTTTTTTTAGTTAAATTAAAATTCGTATATTTTAATAAATAAAATAATGCTTATATAAAAAATATCACCAATTTATTAAAATCAATTATATTCAAACATATCAATTAATAAAACAAAGTAATGATGATAAATTATTTATTAATAAAAATTTATATAAAGTATTAATATATTATGCTAATATTATTTATAATATTAACATTTTGGAATGAAAATAAATATAAATCATATTATTTAATTATTCCATTAATTTTAAGTAAAATGGTATTTATTAAAATAATATAGTCTATTTAAAAATATTGAAATTTCCAAAACATTCTTTATTAAATCATAATTTTAAAAATAAAATTTTGTATTATTTTTAAAAAACATTTAGTTAAGGAATATATTATTTTATTTTCATTTAAGATATTAAAATATTATATCTTAAAATAAAAATTAAAATTTTATAATTAAGGTAAAAATTATTATTATTACACAAAACACATTAGATTAATTAATGTTTTTATTAAGAAGGATTAATTTAAATTAAAGAAAAAATAAATACATCACTAAAATAAAATTAATATTGGAATATATTAGGATGTTACATCCATACAACCTTAAAAACTATTAACTCACAATTCGTTCTTTGAACTCTATAATATTCTTAATTTTTGTAATCATAATTAGAAAAACTATAATTTTAAACATATATTCTCCATAAAAAACATCTAATATTCAATGTTCTCTAGATCGTTTCACTCATAATAGTTATAACATTCTAAAAAGGCACTTCCTTTTTCAGTATATATAAATTATTGGTAATTTTTTATAAAATACACTGAATAATTAAAAAAAATTATTAAATTTCAGGAAGCTTTCTATTCAAGGTTTTGGATAATCACATACATACATTACAAATTATCAAAACTCTATAAAATAAAATAAACAAATAGACTTTGTGTGTGCTGCCTCATCAAAGAAATACATATGAGAGAGAAATTATACTAAACATGTGAAAATACATTTTAATCATAGGGTGAGAATTTAATTTTCCTAGTAAGTGGTTTTAAAATAATTTTAAATTACTTTTAAAAATATTTCTATCATTTAAAATAAATACATGGAAATAGGTTCGCAATTCATATATAATAGTTTCGAATAATATTAAAACCCGTTAATTTCTAATGTAAAAATATTTCAAAATAATTATTTGGATTTCAACATTAGAAAATAATAATTTTGAAGGATTAATTATGATACTCAGTAGTCCATAAAAAAATATTAGGCCACTTAGCCATATCTCATATGGTAAAATTTCCCCATAATGTCATTGGTTCACAATCTATACCATGACATAACATTCGATACTCAAGTGCCAATTTTATGAAAATATTTTAATGGTTATTCTCATCCAAATCATAAACATAAAATGATTCCAAATAATATGTACAAAAAATATATTCATTTGAAGGAAATAATAATCCATACATCTGAATATTGATTTTTTTTTGATAATTCGTAAAATAATATATAGAACAAATCCATTCTTATAACCAAATTTTCTTTTTTAAAAGTAATAAATATAGATGCGTAATAAAATTTATACTTGAATAAAATTGCATCAAATGTCTATGATAACTTATTTAATAGCCATATATAAATTATGAGTGACATACAAGGAAGTTGGTAGGAATTTTTTAAATGAAAAAATAACTTTTATTTAGATTTAGCATATAAAACGATGACATTAATCCAAAATAAATAAATGATAAACATAAAATTATAACCATAAATAATGAAATTTATTTAATTTTATTGTACATATAAATAAGAAATAAATCATAACTACTATACACATGAATAAATAACAATAACATGAAAATTAATGTAAACAACCCTAAATATTCTTATGTCAAACAATAACAAACAATGGTTTTGTAATTATTTTACAATGTAGATTAGAAAATAAAATTAATATTATGAAAAATATTTATAAGGAAAATATTATCTCAATTAATCATTGTATTATATATATAGATATGCAAATATTTAATTGAAAATACAACATTTTTTGTATTTCAAAGAAGATCCTAAATTCTAATCAATGTATGAAAATACAATAGGAGGATATATTTCATAAAGAAAAACATGATAAAAATTATGAATTTCTAACATCCTTGTGGAATTTGAACATATATACATATAAAGGAATATAAATTGAATATTAAAGTAATCCCCTTACAAAATCCATAAATTAATATTTTAATTATAAATCTCATATTAACACAAAATTATAACAAAAAATTAAAAATTAAAATAATCATTTTCATTATAAATTCTAAAAACAAATAACGTATAATAGATAGTTAAATAAATAATTATCTTTGTAAATAAAAATTAATCTAAAATATTAGATATAAAATGAAACCCTTAAAAAATATAAATGCGTAGAAAAAAATTCTAAACAATTCACTGTGTGAAATAAAGTTGAGGTTTGTTGGGTACCTGACACAAATAAAAAGATAAATAGGGTATCACTTGGATAAATAGTTCTAGTAAGATTCTTATATATATTATAATTGAATATTACAATGGAAGATCAAAGTGGAATAGGGTTTTGATTCAAATAATTCATTTTAATTATTTTTTATACTGTACAATTATATTTTTATTCATATATTATATATATGATAAATGAAATCAATAGTGGGGATTCAAATTTGGACTTCAACGCACCAAAAAAACAACATGATTCAATATTGGTCTATATTTTTTTATTTGATGTAGCATTTCAGGGTTCAAATTTTATTCTTCATAAAATTTTAAAAAAAATTCATTTTTTATATTTTATTTTGTTTAGAATTTTTTTAAATTCAAACATATTATTTTATAGTGTTTTATCTTGATTCCTTTTTAAGCTCAGTTTTTTTCTTTGTTGTGGATATAAAGTCATAATTATGAGTTTACTACATTATTATACTACTATTTCGTCATGTAATGATTTCAATATTGTTTGCACTTCTGTTTTTAAGTATTGTTTCTATCTCTTGTTTATTATTTTGTCAGTTCATGATTGTCTTAAAAATTTATTATTCTAAATTCACATTTTCTTTGTTTTTTAATTTGTTTAAGAATTTTAATTTTAAAAAAAACACATCAGATTTTTTATCAATTCAAATATCTTTTTTAAACATTCTAAAATACATATAATGTATATATATTTTTTCAATTTTTATTTTTAATATAATTATATATATATTTAATTTTATAATTTTATAAACAAACATATTAAATTTTTATATGTATATATAATATAATATCATACATATAATAATATTATTATTTTAATATTTTTTACCTTAATTATTATTATTATTATCTAATTTATCCAAATTTATACATTTATAGTTATAAATCATTATTTTATTTAAATAATAGTCCAATAATTTATTCATTAAAACCGTGGTTATATAAAAAATAATTTACAAATTTATGAAAATAATTTATATTTTAACATATAATGTAGCAAAAATAACTATTAAAAATGAATAATTTATTTAAAAATATTTCTATAATGTAATAATATTTAATGCTAAAATTATATCTAATATTAACATTTTAGAGATATAATAAAAATTAATCAAATTATTTACTTAGAACTATAATTTAAGATAGATGGTAATTTGTGAACATAATATAATTTATATAAAATATTAATATATCATAAACAACTATAATAAAAATATAATTTTACATAATGAATTTTATCTTATTTTAGAAATACATTTTTATAGAATATATTAGTTTATTTTAATTTAAGATATAAAAATATTATCTCTTAAAATATAAATTAATATTTTTTAATTTAGGTTAAAAAATATTTTCATTAGAAAAAATACATTAGTTTTATAAAATTTTTTGTAAAAGGCATACATTTAAATTATAAACATCATAAATACATAATTTTAATAAAATTAATCTATGAATTTGTTGGGAAGTTACATTCAAACCTTTAAATTCTTTATCAACTTATTTATTTTCTATCCACATTATTCTGATCTCTCCATATATAAAATCAAATTCAAATGCACCAACAAGACAATTTTATCCCTTATTGACAAATAATGTCATTTCCAGGGATTGAAAATTTCAATCAAAATATTGAAATTGTTACTTAGGAAAACTTAAGTATAACATGAGTTTATTAATATTGATAATTTAACAAAACAAATCAATGTCCTTGTGGGGAAACATAGTTTAGAATACTCAAGTGTATAATCATTGTTGTCGATGTTTTATAAAACAAAATTTTATGTTATACATTTTCTTGTGTCTCACAACACATTCATTTACAGGAAATGTTGAATGAATTTTTAATATTAAATTTAACTTTTTCCCAAATGAAAAAATATATTAGAATGTTCAGGTGTATAAATAGACATTCAAAAACTCATATTTGATACCCTAATAACATTTTTTCAAGGATATTAGGGACTATTAAACTCTTTATTCCTTTATTTCGACTCTTTAACTTCTTAAAAAGTTTCTACAAGTCTAAAATTTTTTTGGTAATAAGTAGGAATCAATATTTGTTGTTAAAAGAGTCAATAAAAATGAGAGTCCACTTTCAATATTGATGTTTTACTCTTTTTATTGGATCTTTTCCTTGGATGTGTTTTCTTTATTTAATTCCTTAGTCTCATATTTTGTAACAATATTCTTGTTATATTTATAATCATGTGATGAGGATGTCAAATATTTCATATCATTTATAATATCTATGCTATAATTAGTCTATAACAATGTATTCATGTCTTATTCTTGGGATGGAAAGATATTTTATGATCTTTTAGTTACATTATGATCAGTCTAATTTCACTTTCTTTATTTATGGTTCATTAAATAACAATCTGTTGACATATCTTAATCATAATTTTTCTCTTTTTCTGATACCTTTTTATTTCCTTGGGCTTTATTGAATTTTTTTTCTCATTCCAACACTCAATCCATTGTTAATTGTTCTTTCCATGTAACTAATAACTCATAGTTTATAAACTCAGTAAGTTTATTTTTCTCATATTTAAAAATATTTTTTTCATATTTCCTCTTTTTAGATAATAAAATCCTGCTAAAACAATTCATTCTATAACACCTGGAATGGCTTTCATATTGTTAGTTCAACAAACCGTTATTTGTCATATTCCAAAACCATTCACAATTATGGAACTTCCATTGATGAAATACCTTCTTATATAACGTCAATACTATCATGATTTTTTGAAATGTTTCTCAGAAACATTATTAACATTCGCACTATGAAATTTTTGACCACCAATCCATCTATTACAAATCATAATTCTTCATTTCATCTTGGTTTTCTTTTTAGATACTTTGGAATCATAATAAATATAAACATTTTTGGGACTCTAGATTTTTACAATCTTATGAGTTCTAAAATTTGTTCATCTTGGTCACATGTAGAACATTATCATCCTTCTTCTTCTTAGTGTCAACTTTAAATTTATTCTAAACCATTAAAGGTAACTATTTATCCTTATGAGGTATACCTTTTATAAATCATTCACCAATATTGGATATATATTTATTAAATCATATAACCCTCTTTTAAGATTTAGAATATTTTTCGTTGGAAAAGTTATTAAAATTTTTATTTTACCATAAACATCACATTAATATTTTCATTTAGATCATTTAATTTCTCTATCGATATTTTAAAATAATAATACTCTTCTATTATCTTGAACTATGCATCATCAAAAAAATTCTTCATTGTTAATTGAATAATCATCACTTTTCAACTTCTTGATATCATTCAGATGACAGAAAATATTCCACATACTTGATTTCAATTCTTCATTAATATTAAATTATAATAATGATTCTTCTACTTTATAAATATTTCTCCAAAATTTATCATTTTTAGATGATGTAATAAGTTTATTATACCCATCATTGAAAATATACTAATCAAATTATTTTTCACTATCTTCTTCTTCAAAATAAATTCTTGAACATAATTCATCCATATGAGTTTCAATTAATATGTATTCCTTAGAAACATTGGTAAAATATTCACTAACATATTTTTTAAACTAAAACAATATTCTTTTAGATTGGGATTTATTATTATCTTTCCGGTTGAAATAATATTTTTCCTTATCACCACGTTTCATTGATGATTTTTTTGCCATTCATTTATCTTCATCACATTCTTATTTACCACTTCCATGTTTATCTCCTTCTTAAAGAAAATAAGAAACAAAGTGACCGATAGATCCACATCCAAAAACATTTATGTTGTGTTTTATTTTATAAATTCATATACCTTTATAAACATTTTTATAAAAAAAATGTACAATTTCATCTTGATTTTTAAATACCTAATTTTTTTTAATCATAATCTCTCTTATTCTTCAATAATTTTTTTTTTATTTTTAGTTATTATCATCCTTGAAAGTAATTTCTTGATAATATTTTTTCTCCTTAATGATATTATCCATACTTATCTAATAAAAAAGGTACTATGAAAATTTTCTAGAGAAAAGGATTCAGAATCTCCATCCTTTGGTGAGGATACATTAGCATCAAACATGGTAGGAATGATTCTCAAAATAAATTCAAAAATAAAAAACCATTCTAAATTTTGACCCACATATCTGATATTACAAATTTTTTCATTCACTGTGGTAATGAATTCACCAAAATATTCATGCTCACCCATCATTATACATTCATACATAAATCTCCAAATTTCATACATTCCCTTACTTACATTATAATTTAATACATAAATATTATTCATCTTATGATAGATATCATTGTAAGTGGAAACTCATTTGTCTTTTATAAAATCACATTTATAGAGTGTTGAGTGTAAATAATTCTTACCTCTTACATCAATCTAATGTTTTTCCATATCATCATTTGTAAAAGCAACATTATCAACACCAGGGTGAAAACTGTATATAAAATTTTCTGAAAGATAATACCGATGGAACATAATATATTAATGAATTAAATCTTTCATGATATGACAATTAATTACATCTATGATAATTATCCTCTTACTATTCATAGATATCAATTTATATATTACTAACTCTTCATAAAAAACATCAGAAAATTATAAATGAAGGGATACTCCAGCTTCGATACCACTTGTTAGTAACCATCTAGGATCTATGTATCACTGGGAGGGGGAGGGGGTGAAATATGATATCATTTTTTTCTGTTTCCTTATCTAACCAATATTATCCACTTGTTAATAACTTGTTACCTTTCATGAAATGAAACAATAAAACAACTACATAAACAAAAGTATTTACAAGGTTCCAAACTCAACCGAGTATCTACGTCCATGATATGGTATGGAATAAATATGATACTATATATTCCCCTATAAAAAATAATTTTGCGTGGAATACAATTATTAGTATACGACCTTTAACTATTATAGTAAAATATTCAATACAATAGTACATGTTCTTTTTATATCCCAAATTATATAATACAATTTGGTGTAACAAATTAAGAAACATTCACCTTGTACTTATCAATAAGTTACTATACTTATTTATCAACATCAAAAAATATGATATTTAAAAAAGTAATCACATTTATAACTAGAAGAAAGCATGAACTTCTTCGACATCATAATGATACTTTGTAAAATTTACCAGTCTGAATATTTAGATATATTTTTCAGTTCGATAATAAAAATCTATCATAATACCACAAAAGTGTTTTAAATTACTTCATTCTATGTCCAGAAATTCCAACCTAATTTCCTAGAACAACGATCCATCCTAATATGATGAAAAATAGAATTTTTGGTACTTATACTTCATCAATACAGAAAACATCCGTAAGTATTATAAATCAAGAAACTCTTTCTCTATATAATTCTTCAACTCCACTCCTTCTATAATATAAAATCATTCATAATAAATCAATCAGATTCAAGTAAACTGTACTTCCACTATTTATAGGTGATCTAAATATGATTTGGGATGGATTCTGAAATGTATTCCCACTCAAACAAATTTCTTAATACATAAATTTTCCTTGAATTACAAATATATCTTTGATTTTTCAACAACTTTATATTTCTCTATATTTTATTTTAAGTATTTCTCTTGATTCTGATTATTTTTACTGATTATCTTATTAAAATGAAGACAAATGATTTCATTTATATTTCACTAATTTAAAAATGACATATTTATTCTCATTAAAATTTTGATAACTAACTAATCATTCTCATTTCATCATTATGATGGAGAGAGTATATTCATCATTAGAGTACTCTACACTATATAGAACATATTAAAACCAATATAATAACATCTTTAACAACATCTATGATCCCCGTGATAACAATTTTTCAAGATTTAAAAAATTATTCCTTTCTTTTATTCCTAGACTGATGATATTGGGTCCGATGAAGTTATCTGTTTCATTTGATGTTTTATAGTCATAACCCTATCAATACAAAAAAAAAACACGTGAAAACAATTATAGTTTAAATTTAGTATGACCCAATTAAAAGGAAAAAAATTTCATTTAAAAAAAATTAATCATTATAGAAATGTTTTATTTCCTTGTTGATTGATCTCTGAATTTAATCTTAGTATTGGTCACCACAATATTATCTTCTATTCAATATTTGTTGGTCCCATCATCTCACAATCTCTTTTCTTCTTATTTTTCCAATGAAAATTTAACAAAAATTTTTGCGGCCTATAAAACTCTAAATATGATATTAAAAAGTTACTAATAATATCAATAAGTGTTAAAATATATTACGATTGATTGATTACCCATGATGTCGGATAGACCAGTTACCACACCATGGACTGTAGAAAAATATTTCTTTATCAATATATGATTCAAAAAACTTCTTTATAGGTTCAATTTTTTATCATGTATTATAGTTCTAACTAAAAACGATCAGCTTCATATGTCCACATTCAGATATAATGTCTTATTTAATAATCAATTTCGAATTCAGTAGTATGATAAGGACAAACTGAGAAAAGACATATTTTTCTTCATTAACAACAACCATTAAAAAAAATAATATTTTATGATTACGTACTAATGAATTTTAATATTTTTAAGATCATATTTATCACCTTCTAAATTATAGTATTATGTATTGTATCCTTTTACCCCTTCCAGAAACTTATTTCTTTCAAATTCGATCCTCAATATGATTGGCATCACTCAACCTTTTTTTCATAATTCTTCCATCTTGGGGTTTTCTACCACAAATAATTTATGATAATTCCAATACAATATGATAATAATCATATTTATATTATATTCATTAATACTTTTATTTTATTCCTCATTATTATCATCCATTTATTGAGGACCCTAGGTGAGTCTGATGAACCGTTTCTTTAAAAAATATCTTCTCAATCCAATGGACTTCTATTAGAATCAAAAGTTTGATGTTCTGAATATGATTTTTATTCTGATAACCCAAATAAATTTAAAAATTTATGTTATTTACTTACACTTAAAATAATAAAAAAACATACAAAATGATATATTCCAAATTATAATAGTTATTCCAATCTTCATCTAATGGTTTTGGATATGATTATGTTGCCAATAGTCAAGATCTGATTTATAGCATTACACACAACATTATTCAATCTATATTTCCATTACCTTTCTCATCATATACATCATTCTTTAAAATTATTAAAATATTGATTTATTGACTAACAATACAACCAAAATACAACTTTGTCCTAACTTTATGTAGGTATCTTAAGAGCTTGGTGATTGAAAATTGAAAGAAAAATAACAACTAAGGAGGTAATTGTATGAAAGAAGAATATACGATTATTTTGAAAAGGATTCAATGGAGGGTTCCATATTAGTGATCAAATGTTATTAGTATACTAGGTGAAACTAAATAGAAATCTTATTTTTTTCCTTATTATGGGATCAACATTCATGTGGTGACATAATACCGGGGAGTTCATTAGATGTAGATGATGTGATATAAGTACATGGTATAGTAATAGTCCTTTCTCTGATTATGGAAACATTGTTGATAGATTCACATTAATAAATGTTTTTGGTGTTTCTTGAAATGAAAAATATTTTCTAAGACCTTAAATTTTTTTTATGTTGGCTAGGGATAAATATCATCATTCAAGTTTCATTTCCCTATTCCTTTCTTAATAGAGGATAACTTTCACGAACCAGTATCCAGGATGCTTATAGTATTTCCAAATTATACCATTGTTGATATGGGATTAAAAAATGATGGTCTTCATGATGATTTTTCCTGGGACAGTGAGGTGTAATTATACTTTTTACATGATATTTTATTACCTAATAAAACTTTCTCAATTTTGAATATTCATTCAGACTCACTTCATAAATGATTTGAAAAACCGAATGGAGAAGAATGTATACTCTTGAATGGAGTTCCATTTAGAATTATAACTGACAAGGTTTAATATTCTACATCATTATTATTTTAAATGTATGAAATGTTACTTACATGCTCATCAGAGATTGAGCACAACCTACCATACCCAGACAGATGAACAATGATAGTATATGTTAGTTTATATGCTATAATTTTTACTGCATTTTTATTGGAGGATCTGGGGTTGATCACCTAGACTTAGTTTATTTAACAAAAAATAACTGTTTCTAAGTATCAATTTAGATTTAAAAGAATGATATTATTTATGGTAGTCCATTTTGTTCACTACCTTAACAGAAAAATTTTGGTAAGGTAGAAAATTTGGGGACCATTATGGTAAAGGAATCATATTTGAATGTGATGTTGATTTAAAAGAGGATTTTCACATATTAGAGTAGGGATGGATCATGTAACAACCACAGTAAGATACCTTTTAGTTTTCTATAGGATTTATTGTTTTCATAAGACTGACTCCTCTGTTACTCCATTAATAATTTAGAATGAAAGGTAATATATCATTTTATATGTTGGAACCATAGTGATCACTGAGTGGATTAGAACAGTGGATTATTTTCTCAATTATCCTTCTTTATAATGAATTATTTATGATGTATTTCACGTTTCTCATCTGTATAGGTGAATTAATGATACTATTATGGTTTTTTATTGAGTGGATGTTGAGATGTAGCATGAAACGTCATATATGGAATTATGAGTTCCAATTGTAGACTATAATGAGATAGTAATTTGGGGGAAAACCATACCACATGTTTAAATTATATTTTATAATTGAGAAAACATGGAATATTCTTGGATTTGGGAGTTATATGTTCAGGATTTGTGGCTAATTTTTTTTCAACAAGGTTTAATTTTCTTCCCAGGGATGTGAACTATTTAGAGTGAGGGGGGAATTACTAAATCATCACTTAATTAAAGTTATTATATGTTTTATTTTTATTAAAATATCCATTTCCCTTTAACTAATCTCTATTATTGTTGTTTTAGAGGTTTCCATATAGGAAAATGGCGTGGGATTTTATAGTTAGAGATATGAGTTGAGGAGAGGTCAACTAGTTTCTTTAAACAACCATGAACTAGCTAGTGGGTGTCTACTGGCTCACCACTGTTCCATTAATGCGGGTCTATAGAAAACAATTAACACAACTACCTAGTAGAGAGGGGGTGTCTTTTATCCATCCCATAGTGATGAATGATCCGTGGTAGTTCCATCTTGAAAACCATTAATATATTGGTTCAAAAAACCTTCATGTGGATACATGTCATGTGTTTATTAAAACCACCCTATGGTATTTTAATTCCCCATAATTTTTCCCGTGATAAAAACCCAATTACAATCCAAACCACCATATCTCAAACTAGATACCTTCTCCATCAAATCTTTCAATCTCTCATTAATCTCCCCATGTCCATTCAATTCTACATCAATCATGTGATGCTAAATTTCTAATCTTTCAATAGATCAACACCAAATCCCCCTTCATACATGAGTTACATGCATGGATCTATGATGTATCCATGATTTTTATGTGTATTAGATGTTTATTTATCTCAACATTCATATATCATTGATATATGTACTAATTTTTTATAGGGACCTGGGGAAATATATATTGGCCTCTGTCTATAGGAATATTTTGTGTTTGTGATTATTGATCTTATTCATAGACCACATCTTAATAGAGGATTATTAAAATAACTATAATAAATTATTATGATATAAGTGAAACTTCTTGTTCAACTATGATATTGATGAACAATACATACCTTTTTTAGGGATTTTTTCTGTCAATGACATGCATTTTATCAGATAAATATCACCCACGAATAGTGGATATTTCCAAGTATGTTATTATAGATATATCATTATGATTACCTTTTTATCATTAATTTTATATTTGATATCTATTATAATGATTAATTGTTGTTTTATCAATGGTAATTTAAATTTTTATAGGTTATCATCCATATTTAATGTGGAATTGATGATCTGTTTCGTCTATTGTCCATAATACCAATAAATTTGTGTCATCTTCTTATGAAATAATTTGAAAATAGTTTTGATGATGGGAACCATAAGTCTTGTGATTCTCAAACATCCCTAGATAATTCTGAATCTCATTTTTCTCTATCTATAAAACATCTTATTTTATGAACTAGAATCGATATTTGAATGTTTGACCTAAAAAGTAGGTTTTTATGGTAGTGGATCACGATGTATGATTTAATAATGTGACTAATATTGGAGTACATAATCAAAGAGATAAATATATGATGTTCCATAACATTTAGGTCACATTAATAATTGTTTTTCTTTTTAATGATTTTGTGTGTGTATAGATTGACCTAACAAGATTGATAATTATTTATTGAATGTTTGTGAATCCCATAATACCCATATATGATCTTTGATTCCATTAGTATTCTTATATAAGAAGTAATCCATGTTATATTTGATCATATGACCTTTATATTTCTACTAGTTCTCATAAAATCATGTTATGTTCAAACTCTATATTCTTTTCCTTGTTATGTGTAATTTTGATTTATTTTGAAGAATTTATATTGGTAGATTGAATAGGTGCTTCATTCTGATATATTTTTCCATTAGATGGAGTGTTTGAACCAAATTTGAAAATGAAAAATTTGGACATGAACAAGTAATATGTGCATTACAACCATAAGGTTAGACCCATGGTAGTAGAAATGGGGGTACAATGGCTATTTGGCCTAACCCAAGGTGTAGACAACATATGAAGGCCTTGATTCCCAAACTATGATATCAGTGCGATGTGAAGACCCTATATCTTGATCTCACTCGGTTATTTGAGACAAATAAGATAAATGATCCCCATCCTTCAAGTCATATCTTTGTAACTTCTAACATCATTATGATTATCATTCCCACATGAATTCGATGCAGGTATGATTGGGGCTCGTGGTTGATTGGTTATCACATGAGTGAAAGACATATGATGGTATATATTTTTTGAATTTATTATATTACATAATATACCTTTTATAACTATGTACCCATGTTATGGATGCATTTTTGGTGTTTTAACATGATTTATTACTCACACCACACATGATAATATCAATGAGCATGAAAACTTCATGCTTAAAAATCATGGTAATGGAATGGTTCCCATAGAATATTGCCTAGTTTTAGTTTGTGGATATGTTAGTGGTATAAGGATATACTCTATATTTTTTAGGAATATTTTAATTAATTATATTCCATTATATTTCACACTCTGGTTTCGATTTCTTATTTGGGTGATTAGATTCATATTTATTTGGAATGGGTGCCATTTGATATTAAATTATGATACCTAGTATCTAACTTGATATTTTCATTGTAATATTTATTTTTATTTATGGGATATGTCTATTATTTCCATCACTATAGTCTCCCCACTAATGAAATTTGGACCCTCACTTCAATTATGTTGCCTCTTTCATATAGAAGGTTCTTGAAACAACTCAAACTCTAAAAAAGAATAAGCATAATTATAATTCATTGTATTTGAATAAGATATAATGGATCTCATTTTGATGAATTTCCAATTTATTAGTTTTGAAGAACTAGTTAGGTACATGATAACTATAAAACCACTATGTTTCATGGTATTCCCCTTTTAAAATTTAATATCTTTGATAGTTTCTTCTTTACCCAATCACATCATTAAAACCATAATATACCATTAAATATGACCTTTGGAATAGAAATAGGACCAATAATAATAGTATTACGACAAATAGAATTGTAACTTCAGCTATAAATGTTTTCCTAAAATATGTATCTTATTTATGAAAATATAATATATTTATATCATGGTTTAATTAAATAAATGTTCTAAAAGTGATAAATTAATTATAGGTATTTCTGTGAAACATAAATGTTTTGTCACATTTTTATAAATAAGGGAAATATTTAGAATATAATTAATTTTTATAAAATGGAATCATAAATTAATATTTAATTTCTTTTATTACTATATGATAAAACTTTGAGACTTTATTTAATTTTTTAATGGGTAATAAAATTGGATATAATATTTAAATCTCAAATATTAGAGAAAATTATGATTTTATGATGAAAATAAATTTATGTTATTTTGAATTTTTTTTCATAATATAGGGTAAAATTTTGAGTTCTACATGTTGGATATTAGTAAGGATGATATTTTTTAATTTTACTAAAACATTAGATTTTCTGTGAATTGTAAAATATAATAATTTACCATGCTTAATAAATACATGAATTATCAAGAAAAAAATTATGTATGACTAATGAAAACCCATAATATATAAATATCCATCATATTTTAATATATTTAGTGATAATACTCAAACTATCCATAGTCTTGAGCTAAAATAATAAATAAATGAATAAGATATTAAGAAAACCATCCCTCTCCTCCAATATAAATACCGCCCCGTATCCCCACTTCTCCTCACACATCCAAATAAATTAAACCAAATTATATTATAACCATTTCCTATCCCAAACCACTATACCACTATCTATTATTGATCATCTCAGAAAAAAACAATTTAAAATCACATTAAGGATGTTGTCAATATTAATAATTAAAGAGACAAATAAATTTCATTCTCTTTCAATTTCATTTAATTTCTTTTATCCTTATTCTATACATACCTCTTATATAAAACCATGAATGATAACTCTAGTATATTATATAAATTGTAATTATATTATGTTATTGGAAGATCCCTTATCATGTTCCATTTCCTTCCCCTTTTATTCTAAAAATGTAATCATCGTATGTGATATATTGATTTACCGCCATCACGGGTGATGAAACATCATTTCCCATTATCACAATAAAAAGAGTTTATAAAAAAATAATCATGTTCAAACCTTATTTTATTATACATATTATAATTTTTTTAGAACTAGTACAAAAATGATATAAATTAATAAGAAAAAACATGTTCATAAAAATTAAAAAACAACTAAAATTATCTAAACTATTATCCTTATAGTTATATCAGATGAATCTTCCTAATATGTAGGAAACAATAAAACATAAAAACATTAAATATTCTCTATATTCATAAAAAAATTGTTTTTCAATTCTAGATAATTATTTCCATTTTTTGTGATTTTTTCATACATGTATATTAGCGAATGAATCATGAAAATCAAGGAAACAAACACTATTGAACAAAGTAATTTATTCATATAACTAATAAAAAAGACCATAAATGTATTTTATAAAATTATTCTATATAAAATAAATGTATCATTGGTTAAAAATAAAATTATTAAGGAATATAATTTAATTATCTAGGATATTAAGCACATGTGCAGAACACTTTCAGCTATAATGTAATGGTTTCTTCATGAACATCCATTTTCCATTCTTCTTAAGAATTCTCTATAGTTACCCCAATTTAATTCTTCATTATTTTTAAATAAATTTTTCTTAATTTTGAGTATATGTTCCAAAATCATGAATCCATATCATTTCATCTTTTTTCATGAGAAATATAGGTATTATAGGGTTTCCTTCTCAATTCCTCTCGAAAAGAAAACATGAATGAATTTTACATTATAATTTCTTACCAATTTTTATGTACCATAGGTAATCTATTTTAAGACTCCATTATTTTTCATAAATATAATACCTTTTAATGAAAAGATATATTTATTCGTTTCTAATTTTAAACAAATAATTATGAAAAATATAAATTATTTTATAAATGAACTCTTACCCGTAATGTAAAAAGTCAATTTATCTAAAAAACCACACGATTATTTTATTTGGGTATATGAAATTATTTCAGAACCTCTGTTGAATCTTATGATTTATTGATATTTAACACTTTGGATTGTAATTTACTATATTTTATAAAATGGTTTATGATCGATTTCGCTGTGCATGTGCTATATTAACATCATTCACCACACCACCCATAATTGTTAGTGATAATGTTTACAAATTGGGGAAATTTATTTACATTTCATATTTATATATTTTTATGATTCAACACATTCCTATGAGGAATGCACTGGAAATAATATGTTATGGGCAAGGAGAGTTATTTCCCATCAATGATTCTGTAGGTCACATGAGACAAAACCAATATGGGAATGGAAGAAGACCTGAACATTAATTTATGATATGGATTTACTTTAGGCCTTAAACTATTACTTTCAACTATATTATAGGAGGCCTCAATGGTATTTTTAATATGCCCAAGATTATGCATTCCCCCTTTCTTATATTATTAGTTGATAATCAATTTTATTAATTAAATATATAATATCAATGTTTATGTGTATTTATCATATAAATATTTACATTTATTTAATAATTTATTCACTCTAACCATATTATTGTAATGATTATTACTTAATGACATATGGTTTTATTAATTCATAGTGACTAATTGTTTATAATAGTTTCCTATACAATACTTTCCCTTACTGAGTATCTAATCTCACCAATTTCGTATGTGTCATTTTCCCCATGATATTGGTATATTGAATGACATGTAGGGATAAATTATAAGTTTATAGATGTTTCCAAAGTATTTTCTATGTATTCTTTATTTTATTTTTTTAATTCAATTCATATGTATGTATATAGTTTTCTAAATACTCTAAACATGTAATTCTTTAGGGATTCATTCCCTTGTTAATAATACAAATATAATTAGGTGTTGCACTGACTCCATGATACTGGGGTCGGGATCATTACAGTTCCTATATGAAGATGTTATGTAGAAATAATAGAAGAATTATGTAGAAAAAATTGGTTTCGTAATATAACCCTAATATTGATATTGATTATAAGAATAGATTAACATCTTAGAATTTTGGTAAGGTAAATATTATGTGGGTATTCATAGAAATGCATCCCTATCTTTATACTAAAAGTGTTCATGATTTTGGAAAATATATTCCTACGACTAACAATTCTGAAAAGTTATATTGGGCCTGGCTTTGTGAAACATGGTATATGAAAATGTCCCTTACAACACACCTATTTTAAAAATCCATGATTATATTCCTAGGGAAAAATAAATTTTATTTAGAAACTACTATAAAGGTTTTAAAATTAATTTGGTCCCCAAAAAAACCATGATTACGATTATGATAATTGTTATGAATAATTGTTTTAATATATATTGAGTGTAAATAGTTTTAATTTTTTACTATGACTACTAATCTATTTTAGTGTAGGTCATTGTTTAGAAATGGAGAATATTAGAAAAAATTGGCATATTAACAATGCATGTATCTCATGTTGGGATTTTCCTCCTATGCAAGAAAAAGATATTTGAGTTACATACATAACTGGAGGTGAGAAAATTATAACTATACTGGGAAATAAAACTCCGGTTATAAAAAATAAATGTAACCATATGGAGAATCTTGATCCACAACATGGATGATAAATGATGGACCACATTATATGATTAAAACCTTCTTCATTTAATAAGATTACAAAACCATATATAGCGGAGTAGTTGATTTGTTCCTTAGAGAATATATTTATTTCATTGGGATGTAATGAAAGGGAGAAGATTATCAAAGTACATTATCATCTCTCACGATACAATGATCAATGGTGGTCAGTAATTGAAAACAAAAAGGAGGAGGAAGAAATTTCAAAATTTGAATGGAAATATTTTAATAAAATTTTCCTAGAAAAATATTTCCTTCATGAATAGTGAGTAATTATGGAGATGTATTGCATGTGGCTGAAACAAAAGTTGGATGAAAATTTTTCCAATTATGAGGCCAACTTTACATGGTTCTCTAGGCATGTTGCAGACTGAATATATAATCTGATGAGTAACATTGGTTGATTATTTGATGGGTTAAAAACATTCCTCAAAAGGGAAATAGTCTCTCATAATTTGTCATCACACAATGACATATTATCATATACCCACAAATTAGTGAAATAAATATCTATGTATTATTAATTCAAGGGAAGAAAATGGAAGAAGAGGGTATTAGAGAAAACAATCGATTATGGGAAGAATAAAAATGATAAATTTCTAATGTGCAGTAGATGTGGAAGGAATCACCCTTGTGCCTAATTAAAAGGAAAATGAGTTTGTAACATGTGTAGTGAGAATGTATATCCATATCATGATTTCAAAGGAAATAACGAAGAAACCAATTTTCAATGATATAATTCTAGGATGATGGGACACTATGTAAATCAGTGTCTACATCGTCAAGGAAGCAATCTTATGAAAATATCATGAGATAAAGGGCATTCTTATGGAATCAAAACAGCAATGGTATGAGTTTATAATGATGTGGTGATAGGTACATTAATAATCCTTTCAAATTAAACTAAATATATATTTGATTTAAGATCATTTTATTCCATTATATCTTCTTAGATTTGTTTAACAGTTAGGTATTTCAAATTCATGATAAAAAAATTAGATAATACTTCTAAAGGAAACATTATTGCAACAAAAATATGTTGATAAATTCATATTATGACACACAAACTCTCTTTAATATATTATTTTATTATCATACCTATGGTTTATTTTGATATAATCCTTAGTATGATCTGACTTTTGAAATATTACAAAAATATTAATTGAATAGAAAAGGAAATTTTAATTCACGATAAAGGTATGGAATTTCTCATCATTAAAGGGGGTACATCATTATCTGAGTCATTTTGGGATCCACCTCCAAGATCCCTTCTAAATGATATTGTTTGAGAGGAAGAGAATGTATCATCCATAAATGAGGAAATAAATATTCAAATTGAATATGTACCTATTTCTTCAGAATACATTTTTTTATTTCCATAAGATTAATCAAGAAATCCTCTTGAGATGGAAGTTGAGTTATATATCTATTTAATACCAAGAGTAATATATATAATAAGTAATCTTTGTAGAATGTACACTATGGTATTACTATAGATGAAGAATCAACTAGAGAATTTTTTTTGATAATTGAATTATTCCACCTATTTTTCTCTACAGGACAGCGTGTTCTCTTTGTTATGAAAAAAATTGGACCACTGAAGTTGTTAATTAATTATATAAAAATAATTTATTTTACAATAAATAATAGGTATCCTCTGCATCAAATTGATGATTTATTTGATAAACCTCATTGAACTTAATAAATTTATAATATTGACCAACAACCAAGATATCATCAATTGTGTGTGAGGATGGAATATATTCCAAAGACAACATTTTTAAATAGGTATGAACATTATGAGTTTATAGTAAAATAATTTTGATTGAGTAATAAACCATCTATTATTATGTATCTAATGAATAGAGTTCACAATGACTATCATGATGATTTTGTTTTGTTATTTATTTATGATTTCTTAATATATTCCAAAATCGATGTGGACCGTGAGAACAACTTTTGGGATTATATAGAGACTCTGAGATTAAAAGAGCTATATAGGATGTCTATAAAGTGTGAATTAGGGCTTAAAACAATTTATTTTCTTGGATATATTTTCTCTATGTATGGAATCAGAGTTTACCATACAAAGATTAATGTTGTTCATGAATATCCTACATCCACAAACATTACCGATTTATGAAATTTTAGTTTTTTACCATGTTATTATTGACACTTCATTTATGATTTTTCCCAATTTGAAAACATAGAAACCAATATTACTCATAAAGGGGTAATGTTTGAATGGAAAATGAATGTGAAGTATGTTTTGATGACCTGATGAGGATATTAGTTATTTATATTATCTTGACTATAGCATCAGGATATTTTTTTGTTTTAGATTTAAAGTGATTCATCAATGAAAAGAATTGGATGTTTCCTTATTAAAAATGAGAGAGTTCTTATGTATACATCAAGGTAATTAAAAAATCATGAACAGAACTATCTAACTCATAATCTTGAGTTAGCAGATATCACATTTTCTTTGAGAATATTAAGACAAAATATATATAGTGAAATATCCTAGAATTAGATATACATATTCACACAATACAAAATCAATATAAAGAAAAGGTGATGGCTCTATCAACACAATTTTTATTATTTTTCAATACAATATATCCCAATGAAGGAATATAAGGTTTTAGTTTCATTGAGAAGGAAGGATCATGGTTTTCTAAAAAAGTAGCAGATTGATAGGGACTCCACGTACATGGATCTAGAAAATATGGATATGGGAATTATCAAAGAATGTAAAATATTATTACATTTGTATTTGGTTCCTGAATGTTATTTTTTTAAATGAATATAATTTCATAGTTGGATGATGCGAATTTTTAAATGAAAATTAAAATTGTGAATGAGTGGAAGCTGATAGACTTCATGTATGAGGATGAAATTCTAAAATTTGTAAGATAATTAGTCGTTCCTCTATAAAAAAATAACAAGGTAATTATTAGATGATTCTCTTGTATCAATTTTCTCTATAAACATTGGTAGCACAATGATGTATATTGATTAGATGAAATATTTATTTTGGTATAATATAAATCCAGAAATTACAGATTATGTATCAAAATGTCCAGTCTGTTATTATGTGATGGCTAAACAAAAAGAACATTAGGATTAATTGTACATCATTTTATTCATACATGGAAATGATATTAAACTAGTATTTATTTTTTACTATATTTCCCAAAACTCCAATAAATAACATTGTAATTTGGTAATTGATTGATAAAGTTACAATATATACACAATTCCTCACTGTAATGTTGGATTTCCTACTAGAGATCCTCACAAGGATATGTATTAATGATCTTGTGAGACTTCATAGAGCACCTATATCAATTTTTTACTATAATATTTTATTTCAATCATAATCTTAGAAATGTATTCAAAAAAAATTTCATACTGAGCTCCATTTGGGTAATGATATCACAATCAAAATGATGGGCTGTCAGAAACGAAGATCTAATCATTAAAAGAAATATTGATACCATGCTCAGTTGAATTTCTTGGAATATGGGATGAGTATTTACATTTTGTAGTTTTTGTACCTCTCCAGTTTTAAGTATCACAAATCATTTTCAATCAAGTTCATTTATGAAAAATCATTCTGGTTTAAATTCAAATATGGTTAATTAATATTATTTATGTTTAATTATAAGATTAAAATATTTTTTTTATGTTTATAATATAATTTTGGAAAATAGAAAAAGAGACAAAGAATGAGTAACTAAAAGTTAATTCAAATAATTACTCACATATAGATATAATATATAGTAACTGATAGAACTAATCACCAACAGAACAAATGAGTCACTAATATAACAAATGACTCACCGACAGATAAAAGACTAATTTACCAATAGAAAGTGTCACCGATAAGAGGAGTCACTGATATAAGGAGTCAACGATATGAATGATACACTTATAAAAGAATTCACTGGTAGAAAGAGTGACTGGCATAATGAGTCACCGACCAAAGGATTCACTTATAGAATGAACTACTCTTCAATAATTATATAATTTTTGTTACTATTAAATTAAAAATTCATTCTAAAAGGGAAATTTATGAAACTCTATATTTGATATTATATCAATGACCTTGTCATTAATTTTTTGAATTGTCATAGAATAGTACGAGGAATGAGGAATCCCTCATATTAAGGATATTGTGTATTTTTACACACACACATATATATATATATAACGAAATCAGTCTCGCAAAATGAAGGTAAAACATATCATGTGAACCTGTAAACTGAAAGAAAGAAGAAAACCTAGTGAACACTCATTCTTTCCAACTGTGAATAAGAATGATTTTTTGAGAACCACATTCTCAATATTCTTATAGTAACAAACCATGGTGAAGAGTACATTCTAGGATCATCTCGTCTCACTATAAACCAGAACAGATAGCTCCACGACATTTTATTTTTATCTATTTCAATAATTGTACTCGAGCTTGATATATACATTACTCAAGGAGTCTCAAAGCATCAAGAACATAACCAATAGAATTCCAAAACGTTTATCATTATTTTTACAATATTTTGTTTTATTTAACTACTTTTCAAGCAGTGTGTGTGTCTGTCGTATAATAACAGATTGTCTCCTAAGCTAATCATATGGATATAAGATATCCTCAATCACTCATCTTTATACACCTTTTTTAACCCACATATAACTATATAAGAGGTCCTTTTGTGGCCTAGTTGTATTTTGTTTCCCACGAACAACAATGGTAGAGGTCTTATTGACCACAACATCATTGTGTGTAGTTGTGAACCCCAATAAATGGTGTGGAACTTATTTATTAAAATAAACTTTTTTATAGAAGGTTATGAATATGTGGAGAGGTTTATGTCTTAATGTGGGATTGAACCACTTCTTTTACCCTACTGTATTTTTTAACGAATGTTTTTCCTATTTTTAACCATATTTTAGAAAACTAAATTTTACATTGATAGTAGATAATAGACAGTGTTTATAATTGTTTTGATTTGTTAAGTTACATTCAAAAGTAATATCAATATTTCAAATTTCTATAAGTGATAATTAATCATTATTTCATGAAGTCAACTGAATAATCAAAACTCGTATGAATAAGCTACTTTGGATTCGACTATTTGAATTTTAAATGTGGTATAATTTCAAATAATAGTATTCAATTATTTATTTTTATAGGAGCTAAATTCATCCCTCCTGAGTGTCCTACTCTGACCAACATATGGAATTTGATGATGGTTTTTAATCATCTTGTTTCAATGATTACAAGGTTGTTTTTAAATATTTTTAACTATGATTTTGGTTGTATTTCAAAGATATCTAATTTTTTGTTAATTCTAAATTCTTATATCATTAAAACCCCTTAAATTATAAACTATTATGGATATTATATTGGAAATTGTTGCTACAACAGACCTACATTTTTTTAGCAAAACTAACCATGATCTGTAGAAAATTAAGATGAAATTACATTTTGAATGTATGGGTTTTGGGAATTGGTCTTCCATTGTAGATGAATATAAGATTCCATGTAGTTCCCAAATGGCATGAGATGATACAATTAAGACATCCAATAATAATTAATAAAATTATATGAATTCGATATATTTTTCATTTAGGGATAATGAATTCAAAATGAATTATCTATATAAAATAGAAAATGATATTTGGGAAATTATAGTTGTTTCACATGAAGGGACCACTAATGTTAAAGAAACGAGACTTAATACATAACCAATTAAAAATTATAATATTAAATTGAATCCGGATGAACCAATATATGAAATTTATCTTAGATTTAATGAGATTTTGAACACTGAGATCTCTCTCCGAAATTATGTTATAGATATGGAACAAATCATGTGAATTTCTACATGTCTACCATACAGAGGGAGGGGAACCTCTGTGTCAAGAATGAAATATTGTGATATCATTATGTTGACAGTAATGGAAGAAATATCTAAGCTTATTATGTATGAAAATTAATTGATAGGAAAAAATAAGAGGATAATAAACCAAAGAAAATGTCTAGGGCCTTCAAGACCACTGATTCTAAACACAATGAAAAGGATAATGAATAAACTCATTCTGATAGTTATTTCATTGAATAATCGCGAAGTGACTATGATGAGGATATGAATCAATTTCCTAGGATATTTAATATGTTCTTTTAAGGAAATATGTTCTTTTGGAACCCCATCTATAAATAAAAATATGACAACAAGGAAAACTGGAAAAAGAATTGGAAAAGTGGTGATAACTCAAATGAGATATTCTATGATGAATGTAAGAGAAGTGGTCATGTAAAACATGATTATCATTAGTTAAAGTATAAGAAGAAATATTTGGTCAATAATAAATGGAGTAAGAAGGAAATGTAGGATACCTGGAGTGCCAATGAGGATAGAACCAGTGAGTCCGAGTCATCACATGATGAAAATATTGAAAAATATAACATGTGCTTCATAATAAACACTTCTGATGTAACTCTTAAATCTCCTGTAAAAAACTACCTCTATTCTAAAGATGAATCTGACTCTGAAAACATGATCATTCAATAAATGTTTGCGTACTGAAAAATGATTTAAGTCTCATGAAATGAATTAAATGATAAATATAATGTTTTAAAGAAACAACATGCTCTTTCCTCAACTATTAAAACAATTATTACTATATTGAAAGGGAAATTTTATCAATTTCATAATAAAAAAATTAATCTTAAATTATAAAATGATTAGTTAAAAAGGCAATAGAAAATTTTACCAATGGAGAGAACACTCTCACCCAAATAAATGGTAAACAGGTAGCACCAAAATATTTTATAGTTCTAGGATATAAACCAGGATATAGAAACATTGGTAAAAATAAATTTTTATCAAATGCAAGAAAAATAATATTTGTTGATAGATTTGGAAAATCATTTGAATGTTCTAGTAGTAGAGAATCGTTTACTACTTCCAGTTTTTTCATACCAAATAGAGTTTATTTTTAAAATACTTTCCAAACTATTTATTAGAAACCCATGAAGCATGTATGGGTTCCCAAATATTTATTGACTAACATTACTAGACCTAATTCAGTCTGGATAACAAAATATTTTAATTTTTGAATGGTATTTGTAGGATTCATATTTGAAGAGATCCTATACAAGCGTATGGTTCCTAGATAGTGTATGTTCAAGGCACATGATAAGAAACTACTCTAGTTTCAAGAATCTTCTAACTAAGGATAGTGGGGGTGTTACTTTTGGTGACTACACAAAAGGAAAAATAATTGTCCTTGGCCAAATTGGAAACACTAATTCAATTTTAATTTCTAATGTACTTTTTTTTGTTGGAATAACGTAAAATATTCTTCATATATCTCAGTTATGTGACTATGGTTTCAATTATATATTTTAAAATGATACATGTAATATGTTTATTTCTAAAAATGAGTTACAATATTATGATTTTTGAAATGATAATGTTTAGGTTGTGAACATGTATTCCATAGTTTGTCAAATAAATTCATGCATACTTTTCTATCAGAATGAATTCATGTATTGGAATAATAGATTAGGCCATCAAATCAGTCCCTCGCATAGAATGAATTCAATGAAATAGTTAGTCAAGGATCTACCCAAACTAGAATTTCCAGACAATAAAGTCTTCAATCCTTACTGAAAAAGAAAAAAATGCAAAATATAATTCAAACCAATGAATGATGTTTCAACTTCTCAACCACATGGGTTAGTTCACATCGATTTATTTGGACCATGTAGAGTTTCATGTCTAAATGGGAGAATTATGTCTATGTTTTGGTGTATGAATTTTCACGGTATACATGGACCTTATTTTTGGGTCACAAGAGTAAAGATTATTCTTATATCACAATATATGATGTATCTATATATAACATTAGTACTATTATAATTAAATCATTACAATGTTACCATGGCTGTGAGTTTGAAAATCATGAATTTGAATCATTTTTCTGACAAAATGGTTATATAAATAACTTCTTTGATCATATGACACCAAAAAAGGGAGTTGTAGAAATAAGGTATATAAAATTACTAGAAATTTCCATGAATGTGATTAATGGGTTTGACTTACATATTTATTTTTGGATTTATGTTGTCAAAATATCATGTTATATAATTATTAGAGTTTTATTTAGACTAATTCTTATGTAACCTCCCTATGAGATATGTAATAATAAGAATCCCAACGTTAGATACTTTAATGTTTATGTTTGGGTGGTTTATATTCTTTACACTAAGGAAAATATGGTAAATTTTACATAAAAATTTGATAAAGTAATATTACAAGGTTACTCCACATATAGTAAAGCCTATAGAGTATTTAACAAAAAACCAAATGTGTGGAAGAATATATAGATAATAAATTTAATGAAACATATCTACATATACCTAAAACCTCTATTAAAATAAATGAGGTTTATTTTTCCAATCTTGAAATAAATTTTAGACTAAATGAACCCACTTTTATGTAATCTATCAGATACAATACTTTTAGAAAATATCCAAACTCTAATTATAGTGAACCCAGACCTACAAATGAAGTTGAACTAACTAGTCCTACATTTTCTAGATTAGTTAAAACTATAAATAACCATACCTTAGTTGTTGTAGTTGGAGACTTTGATAAAGGGACATAGAATATATATTCTCTTAGGAATCAGGTTGTACATCAATACTTTTTATCATAACATTATCTAATGAACATCAATAATGTAATCAATGATTATTTTTTAGTGATAGATATGAAGGAATAGTTGAATCAATTTGAAATAAGTAATGTTTTGAAACTAGTTGATATAACTAATTACACCATAACCATAGGAACTATGGGAGTCTTTAGAAACAATGCAGATGAAGTAGGCATTATTGTGGGAAATAAGGCCATACTGGTTGCACAAGGATATATTCAAATATAAGGTATTGAATTTGAGGAATACTTTTCAATAGTTACTAGACATGAAGACATTAGAATCATACTGACATATACAACTCATCGAAATTTCAAACTATATCAAATGAATGTTAAATCTGAATTATTAAATCTGTATATAGATAAGGATATTTTTTAATAACCCCTTGGTTTTACAAACCATTGTTTTAAAAATATATTTTTTAAATTTAATAAAGGATTCATATGTTATAAATTAGGCTCTAAGAGATTAGTATGATATGATAAGTAGATTTCTTATTTCTAAAGGTATAGCTGATCCTACTAACTTTATAAAAAAATTTATAAATACGATTTAGTAGTTTAAATCTATGTTGATGGTATTTTGTTTGTATCTTTACAGAATTCATTATTTATTGATTTTTAAAAAATGATGCAAACTGAATTTAAAATGAGTTTGATACGAGAACTCAAATTCTATCATGGATTTATAATATTTAAAATCAAATTAAGTATTATTAAAATCAAAGTAAATATACTAATGATCTATTCAATTGGATTGTCATGGATTGTAAAAAAAATGTAGTGACACTCCAATGAGTATCACATGTATGATGGATCATGATGAAATTGTTAAATCTATTGAACAAATCACATACATAGGATTTATTTCATGTTTGTGTTACTTTACTACTAGCCAACCTAATATTATGTTTAGGGTGTGTATGTGTGCCCATTTTTAAGAAAACCCCAAATAATATCATTTAAATCATGTTAAAATTACATTCAAACAACTCATATATATAACAATCAAAAGATTTGTTCTACTCTAGAGGACATTAATTTGATTTATTTAGTTATTCAGAAGTTTATTTTTGAGGAAGAAAGGTAGAAAGTAAAGTAACATACTGAACATGTCACTTTTTTCAGGTCTCTAGTATCATGGTGCATTAAAAAGAATAAATTTGTTTCATTATATACTGCTGAGGATGAATATAATCATATGTGTAGTTGTTGTGATCAAATATTTTAGTTGAAACACAGTTTTCTTGATTATGGATACCAATTTAGACATGTACCTATAAATTGTGATTACACAAGTTCAATTAACATATCAAAAAATACTATTTCCTACTCTAGAACAAAACATATTTATGTAAGACATCGTTTTTGGAGAGATAATTTTCAAAGAGGTCATATAACTCTTGATTTTATTGGAATAGAAAATCATCTTCCGTAAATATTCACTATCACATTGAACATTGAGAGGATGAGTTACATCAAACATGAATTTGGGATGAATGATTTTTAAGGAATTACTATCAATATTTCTATGATAAAACTAATTATAGATATCATGCTAATAAGGCTAACTCATAATGTCAAGCGGATAGTAAAAATTTCATGTTGAAAATTTATCACTAATACAGACATTGATGTCTCACCGAAATAGTTTTCTCACTGAATATGAAATTGATGTCTCACAGAAAAAGTTCTCTCATTGACACTGACACTGATGTCTCACCAACACAGTTCCCTGGATGTCACCAACACTAATGTCTCTTCGTTTTACAGTCAGTATTTGAACACACTATATATATCTATTATATTTTACCAAAACTAAATAGTTTTGATTATTTTATTTTATTTTAACCTAGTTTACTCGATTTACGGCTTATAAACCCCTAAATTATAAAATTTAGTCGATCAGTCCTATTTATTCCTCTTGGAATTCACCTCTTATACTCATATCCTTTCCATCTTGACCTTCAGATCATTCAACTTTCGACCTTTGACCGAACCCTTAGAATGGATAGAATAAATCACAGTTTTAAATGATATAAAGGTAAATAGCAACCCACTAAGAGGTAGAAAAAGATTCAATCAGATCTAAATGTGTTAATATAGGTCTTAAAAAAATTTGGTAACACATGAGAAGTAAGTGACCACCGAATGGTTATTATATAGTACGTCTCTATATTTAAGAGTGATGAAACCATAAGGGTGGCTAGACTGGGTTTAAAATAATGAAAGGACACATTTCCTTAAATGTGTTCAGGAGTTTTATCTTCATGATGAGTTTATTTTGGAAGGAAATGTGATGTTTTGGTATTAAATAATCATTTAATGGAAGGATAGATTCATTTTTAAAGGAGTTTAAATAATGCCTCAATGTACCACATGAAAGAGTCCTTGATGAATACCAGAGAATTAGTCCACCCACTAGTGATTTTTTTTCTAATAAGGAATATTTGATTGAGCTGGCTGGTAATAAGGACAATACAAGTCCTATAGAACCATAGTTGGATAGAGAGAGTATACTATTATTTATGTTTATCCAACATAAGTTATTTCCCAGGAAAGGGGAATTTGCCTCATTGAAATATCAGAATGTATATCTATTGTATTTGATGAAGAAATGACATGAAGTGAATTTTTGTATGTATTTAATGGTCTATATCATTGAGATGATAAATCCATATTGTAAAACTAATTTTCTTTTCTATCCAATAATGATATTTACTATGCTAAATTCAAGAGGATGTGTAGCTAAAATTGAAGAATCCATTTATAATTGTAGTGGAGTGTGCTTAAATAATGAAATTTTAAAAATAATGAAGATAAATTGGAATCTCTAGAGAGGGAGTGGGTTGAAGATAATGAGAATCTATATAAAAATATAAATATAATTGAGCATCCTACTAATCCAAGAGATGTTATTAATCATGATCTTGGATTAGATGAATAGTTTTTTTTATTCTAATGATGAGAAAAATGAATCTTCTAGAGTGAAAGGGTCTTATATAGAAGACAGGAGTGACCCATATATTATTAAGAGTCTAAAGGAAATGTCATTTGGTCTACCTAGTGCACCTTTGGCTCTACCATTAGAGGAACCTATTTTGGTTGATGATGACGATGATGAGACTGGAGAGTTAGGTATTGTGGAGTACAAAAAGTAGATCAAATGGTTCAGAAGTGGAATCTAGGGTTATAAAAGATGTATATAGAGTAGAAGAAGAAAGTGGTAGTGGCTCTGGTAGTGAGGAAAAAGGGGATTGAGAATCTGGTTATAAAAGAAAAGAAGGTGATAGTTCCTGTGAATGAGATAAAGCTGAGTATAAAAGTGGTGAAAGTGACCTTGATTATGATTATCCTAGTGATGATCGTTGTGCTATATATATTATTGATTGGTCTTGAGAACTTGGAACATATTTTATAACCTATAAGTTATGTAGATGTTGGTGATGAGGCAGAAGAAGTAGATGATGTTGGTAAAACTGACAAAGCATTGGTAGGACCAGTAAATCAGTTGGTGTATGTAAGAAGGAGGCATCATGTTGAGGTGGAGAAAAAGGTGTGGAGATATCAAATAGAAGGGGAGAATTAAACTAGGAATTTGAGAGTTGATTCAATAACTCATTTTGATGCATCTATGTTATCTGACTAGAAAAATCCTCAGGGTCATGTTGCTATTTTTTGGATTATCTAGACTAAGGTTATGAGGAGAGGATAATTGTTACTAGAGAATCAGTAGTTAAGGAACCTCCAGTATGTTCATCAACTATAGTTCCAGTACCTACTAATTATGTATCTAAGGCAGACTTCAATGCATTTAGGGATGAAATGTTATTTTTTGTGGGATCAGTCCCTCATGCATAGCCTGCCCCTATAGTACCACTCAGTGAGATTGATGTAGAATTTATTATAGAAAGAGTTGTCTCGAATATCCAACCATAGTTTGTATCAATTTTTGAAGTTTCTGAAATAACAATTCAAGAGATGTATAATGAAATGTTAAATCTTGCAGCTACAACTAGCTAAATAATCAGTTAATAAGAAGAAAATATAGAAAATTCCCTCCATATTCATGTCATATATTTTTAATCCCCTTTTGATGATACTACTTCAACTCTAGATTTGGCCCTTCTAAAGTTGGTAGTCCATGATGCAGTGAATAGTGAATCAACATCCATGGATCCACCTCACTATTATCATCCCATTCAGTATTCAGATAGTGAGGTGAATTAAACAGTGGTAAGGGAAGAACATTAGTCAGTGATAGGTCAATGGTATTGTGAAAGCCTGATTCAGTTAGAGAAATATGTGAGAGACATTGTGTAAGGGGAATCTATTTCAGCAGCTCTGGTTTCTCACCCACCAGACATGCATATGGTAAGGAATATAATTATAGAATATTTGGGAACCATTATGGGTTGAATTGATCTTCATTGTTTATAAAAAATCAGGCAGAACAGTGATCATATCTATGACATGGTATGAATTTATTAATACAAGGCTACAACATCTAAAGATAAAATCACCAAAAAAGAGGATTTTTATTTCAAGAGGATATATAAAAATCATTAGTTAACTATCCAATTATTGTTATTATTTATGAAACTATGAATTCCTCCAATTATCCAACCCTTCAAATATCAAGTTATGTTTATTAAGTATTTTAATCTTACAATTTCACATTTCATTTAGAATAATTAGGATTTCACATAGGCTATGTAGTATGGTGCCGAGATAATCTTGGATTTCGTAACATTAATAATCTTTATCTACATTTCCAGAGTACTGAAATGGTTTCCCATCCTACAACACCTATCAGACAAATTAAAGAAACTAATATCTCATCTTCTTATAGAATTCCTTCTTTGACACTGACTCTGGCTCATACATTTTGTAAGATTCAGCCTATAATATTTTTGGAACTTAATAGACCTCCTTCTTCCACTAGTCTGATCTTTAACCCTTCAGTCATCACAAGTGTTCCTTATCTATATCTCCAAATTAATTCTAATACTCTAGATTCTACATCTACATCTACTGATCCTACACCTGATGCTTCTAAACGTGGAATGATAGTGATGTACACCTCCTTGAAGAAGAAGATGTAGTTGGGATAACTTATTTGATAGGGCTTCTTTTTTGTTTTTCTTGATCTCAAGAATCCAAATAAATTTTCATTAATAGATATATATAGTATCATTTCATGCTCTGATTATTTATTTTATTCCATTATATTTATTACTTAATGCATTTAATCTTTTAGAGAATCAAAAAAGGGGGATAAAAGAAGTAGTATTATAGAATTATGAATTTGTTTAACTATAAAGATAAGAAGAAGACTACCTACATTGATAATTATGAATCTACTAGTCTTACTTTTAAATTGCATCATTTTTTTCATAAAAAGGGGGATATTGTTGTGCCACTCCAGTTTTAATTATCTCAAATCACATCCAGTGATGTTAATTTATGATAAAACATGGTTTTTTATGTTCAAAAAATATTAATTATGTTTATATATGTTCAATTATATGTTTAAAAAATTATGTTGATGTATATACTATAAGTCATGTAAGCATATAGAATAGATAAGAGTGGGTCACCAATAATTTTATCACAAAATGACTCACTTATAGATATAAGAATAAGTCACTAACAGAATGACTCATCAATAGAACAAATGAGTCATTGACAGAACAAACTACTAATTGAAATATACATGACTAGGTCACTCATAGAAGGGGTCACGGATAGAAGGAGTCACTAATAAAAGGATTCACTGATAAAATGATTCACCGATAGAAGGATTCACCGGTAGAAGGAGTCCCTGACAGAAGGAGTTAATGATAGAAGGAGTTGTCGATAGAAGGAGTCACTAATATGAGTCACTGACAGAAGGAGTCACAAACAGAAGGAGTCACTAAGAGAATTAACTACCATTAAATACATAGAAAATTTTCATTACTATAAATTTCAACATTAATTATAACGGTAATATTTATGAAACTCGATACAGATTATTATATTAATAACCATTTCTGTCATTTGCAGACATTGTTAGAGAATAGTTCACGGTATGTGGAAGCCCACATATTAAGCATAGATCCTATTATCTACATCTATATATAAAAAAGGAAATATCTTCGAAAAATAGTAGGTCTTATATATCATGTGAACCTTCTAATTGAAATCAAGAAAAGAACATGAAGAACACTAATTATTTACAACTACGAAAATTAATCATTTTTTAGGGAACAAATTCTCAACATTGTTAGAAAATAAAACCCTAGTAAAGGGAACCTTTGAAGAGTATCTCGTATCACTAGAAACCCAAACACAAAACTTCTACAACACACAGTTTTGGTGTATGTTTCCATAAATCAACTCAAGCTTCACATCTACTATACCCAAGGATTCCAGAAACATTGTGAACATCACTCAGAGCATTCTAACTACTCTCCCATTATTTCTTCTATATTGTGTATTATTTTACTACATTTTAATATGTGTGTGTTTTTGTAGTATAATCACAAATTGTATATTGGGTTAAGATTAAGGATTCATGGTATCCTCACTCACTCATCTATATACACCTTCTTTTCACCCATGTATAATTGTGGAAGTGGTCCCTTTGTGTCCTGGATGTATTTTTTCCCACAAAAAAACTATGGCATAGGTCTTGCTGACATGGAAGTATTTGAGTGATCTTGTGAACGTTGATCTAGGGTGTAGATCATGTTTAATAATAATAACTACCTGGTGGAATGTGATCAGCATGTGGAGTGAACTATGTTTCTTATTGTGATTGAGCCTCTTGTTTTACTCTACTATGTTATTTAAGGTAATATTTATCTATTTTCACACACATTTAAGAAATAAGAATTTTACTATGGTAGTTGGTCTTATGTTAGTTTTATAATTGTTTTGGTTTATTAAATTAATTTTATAAGATATTTCATTCATTCAAATTCCTATAACTAAGAATTAATCAATCTATTGAGAAATAAATTGGATAATCAAAAATCTTATGAATATACTACTTTGGTTTACTTGGTTGATTAAATTTTAAACATGGGGGACTTTGAATTTTTTTTTGAATTAAATTTTTTATAGGAAATCCAATAACTACCTTCTTGAGTTTTATAATCTCACTAATAGTATAGTTCTCCTAAAATAATAGTATCAATTGAAAAATTCATATGAAAAATATGAAGAATTTAATGGAAAGAGATGTTGTACAACAACATTTAGGGATGAATCTGGTGAAATAAAACTTATTGGCTCAGATTATGTGTAGAAAACAACTGTAATGGTACATACTATTGAGACACATATCAAATCTACAAAAAGTAAGAAAAAAATCTATATCGATAGCCATAGGTATGATTTAATGTATAGACTAGGAGATCATGTCCTCTTGAATGTATCTCCATGGAAGGGTGTTATATGATTTATAATTAAAAGGAAATTGTGCTCTAGGTATATTGGAAGTTTTGAAATCCTTGAGTGAATTGGGGATGTGGCTTATCATTTGGTGAAGCCACATTGAATTTCTAATGTATACATGGTGTTCTACATATCTTTTTTAAGGAAGTAAATGCCTGAAAATTTGAATGTACTCATTTATGAAGGAATAAAAGTGGAACATGATTTATCTTACATTGAATATGCATGATAGATTCTGAACACTAATGAACATGTGTTGAGGAATCGTATGACTGAAATAGTAAATGAACATTGGAAAAATTATAAAATTTAGTAGGCAACATTGGAGTTAGAGTAACTTATCATGATGAACTACCTAAATATTTTTATGAGTTGACATTCTGAGAATTCATGAACAAAATGTTTTGAATAAGGAGAGAATTAAACTCCACATTATTTTATGGTACACCACATTTGAAAATTAAAATAATTCATAGTTTATTCATTACACAACAAAAGGTTTAAAACTGTAAAATACTATTAAATTTGATTATTAGAATAGTAATGTAACCATTAGTAAAATTAACATGACCAATATATTGGTAAATTTACCTACAAAAAAATACCTAAAATTTAGGTATCATAATTTTTAAAATATAATAAATTAATATCATAGAATAAGTAATTAATTTTTTTAAAATGATAAATTATATATTTATATTTTTTTAAAACATAAATGTTACGTCAAATTATGATAATTAAATTAAATATTTAAAATAATATTCATTTTTATGTAATATATTGAAATTTACTTTTTTTCTTATTATTAGAATATAATTTTATGAGATTATATCTAATTTTAACAAAATGTCATTAAATCAGTTTTCATATTAAATTTGGTAATTTTCTAGTAAATGAATATTTTATTTAGAAATTAAATATATTTTACATAGAAAATTGTATTCATAAAATAGAGTTAATTTTTTAATTATACACCTCTAAATATATTTAGGGTTAATTTTTGGTATTTTTCAAAAATTGTTGTTTTTTTAATAATGAAATATTATAATTAACTATGTTTAATAAATACATGAATTATTCATTTATAAATGTTGTATTGATTATGTTACACCATAATTAAATTTCTCCATAATTATTTTAAAATAGTTTCTAATATTTCAAAAAAAAAACCATAATCTTGATCCAAAACAATAAACAAATGAATAAAATATTTAAAAACCCCTCCTCCACTATAAATACCCCCTCACCACCTCTTCTACTCCCACTCACAAAGCCCTGATGATTTTTTATGTTATATAAATTTCCAATGCACATAACCCCCCCTTCATTATGGTATTTCTAGTCTCATTAGAAGGCTTTGTCAATGCTCATAAAGAGGTTCTAAAGGAGAAGAATTCAAGATGTAAATAATTTTTCATTCTCTTTGGCTATATTTTAATTTAGTTTCTTATTATTATATCCTTACACATTCTATTAAAAATGTCTGATAACTATAGTATGTTCTATATATTTCAAATTTATTATGTTAAATGAATATCTGTCACCAAACCCCTTCCCATATACTATTTTATTCAAAAATGAAAACATAATCTTTAATGTGGCAATTTAACACCAACATTGATGATGCAACTTCATTTCCCATTTCCACCTTAAAGGATGGATAAAGAAAACATAATTTTGGATAAAAATAATTTAGTATACATATTATATGGAATTTATTATTATATAGGTAGTTTATTTTCATGATATAAATTATATAGAAATAATTAGTTTTTGACGATCATAAACCCACAACAATCATCTAAACAATTATCATTAATGTTATATCTAACGAATCATCATCATATATGTAATAAAAATAATATATATGACCATTAAATATTTTGTACGTTTATAAATAACATATATTTTATATTTTTTATAATTATTTCAAATTAACATTATATTTCATACATTTATATAAGTGAACAAATTATGAAAATCTAGGAAATACAGACTCCCAAATGGTGAAATTTAATCTTATAACTCATAAATAAGTCCATTGATGATCTTGATAAAATTATAATAAATAATATACTTATTGAGTAGGTTATAAATTATATTATCAATGAATATATTTTTCTTATCCATAAAATTATCGGCATGGGAATTTTTTTTTGACATATGGTAAGGTTTTCTTCAGGAAAAACCATTATCCATTCGGGTTACAATTTCTCTCTATTTACCCCAATTCAAGTCGTCATACTGTTTTTATAAATCATGTAAATTAGTTTTATATGTTCAAAAATATTTTATACTGAACAGTTTTTAATTATTTTATGTGAATTACACGTTTTACAATTATCCTTTCTCAATTAGTAGCAATAAGAAAATCTAATTAAAGGGAATTTCCTGATTTCATACACATTTTCAAGTAACATCCATAATCTATTTTAAGACACCATTATTTTTATAAAATCAATAATTTTCAAATTAAGAAATGTTTCTTTTTCATTTCTATTTTTACATAAATAATTATGACAAATACAAATGATTTTTCTAAAAGAACACTTCTTTTTATTGTAAAATGGGCATTCCTTTTAAGAATTACTCAATTATTTTATTAGAGTATTTTCATCCATTTAGAAAACTCTATTGAATATTAGAATTTATAGAGGTGCATTTTTTAGGATTATTAAAAACCACATATTATTAAATGTTTTATGCTCATTTTGACTTTGGATGTTCCATCTTAACACTATTCACCATACTACTTAGAATCATTAGTGATTATGTTTACATGATGGGAAAATTCATTTACCTTTTGTATTTATATGTTGTTTAGGTTCCTACCCATTCAAATGTGTAATATGTTAGACATAGAATGTGATGAAAGGGTACTTATATGGCCCTAATATTCATATATAGGTCTAATTATACAAAACATATAGGGACATGGACTAGACCTTACCCATTTATATTATATATGGACTTTGTTGGGGCATTAACCATTGATTTTAAGATATATTTTCTGTGGCCCATATGGTGTATTTTATATGTCCAGAAATTTTCATTCATTTATTATGATATTATGAATTGATAATCCATGTGACTATTCAACTAGTAAAATATTTGTGGTTATAATTCTTCCTTGTGTATTATTTAAGGAAAGATTTAATTAGTTTTGACTCCTACAATATGATGATCAAGATTATGATTTTGAAACATGTGATTTTTTTAACCACCATGAATTATTTTTTATAATATCTTTCACTCTATTAATTAAGCTTACTAAGCAACTGAGCTCACCCATTTCTTTTATTTTATTTTTCCCTTTGATGTGACAATGTGTATTATTGATTACATAAGGATATAATTATAGATTTTATGGATGTTCCCAAAGAAGTTATTATTTTTTATTTCATTTAATGATGTAATTTAAAACCTATATAATTATATTGTTTTTAAAATCTACTAAAATATTCATTATTTCTGGATGCAAACTCTTGTTCTTAATAACAATGTAATTATGTGAGGCACTCCATCCAGGATACTTGGATAGATGTTTTTATAGTAACTATTTCATATTTCATATAAAATTTCAATCATAAGAAATGAAAATTTTTATCATCCTTGAAAATCATTATAATATGTATTCATTATATCCTTGGGGAATAATAATTCTAAGCTCAAATGCACAGTTAGGGTTATATATAGTGGAATCTCTTATAAAGAAATAATTAATAATTAACCTGGAAAGGATAATAACTGAAAACACAAACCATTTAACCAATCACTTGATATCAATATTCATGAACGAATAATATAAAATGAAAAAATATTATGTATAATAATAAATAAATTTTTCATGATGGAAATTCCAAATATTGGATGTAATGATATGAAACAAAATGTTATCTTTAATTTCATGACCATGTTCTAAGATAGTTTAAACTATTATTAGGTATGAAAAAAATTTAAAAAGGTTAACATTATTTTGTCTCAAGAGACCTACTAATAAATTTTGGCTCCATATATTTATGGGCCCACATGTCGATGCATATTTAATATATTCTTTATATTTTGAAGTATCGATTTATTTCATGTGTAATAGTCATTATCTAAAAATATATGTATTTTGTATGGAATATAAAATATAAATATTTCCCTATTTCATCAAATAAATTTTAAAGTAACACACCAATTATTGGAATCGAAGACATTTTAGTGAATCATAATATTTCATGATAATTATAATATGTATATTTAAAAGAAATTTAATGTTAGATTAATATAACAAATTTAATGTATCAATAAGATGTTAATGACCAAAAAATAATTCAAGAGATGTGTTCTGACCATAAATTCATTAGAAAATATGAATTTTTTAATGAAATCTGGGATTTTAGGAAATATAAAAAATTTATTGTGAAAATTTATAATAAAAAAATCATAAAAATGTTTTATTTTTAAAACAATTGAAATATTATTTAGAAAGCTAATGACTGTGAAATGGTTATTTTTGTGGGAAAATACATTAATTTCATTTATATTAGAAAATATTCGATATTAGTTTTTAATGAAAAAACCCTTATAGATAAAATTAGAAAGATCCATTTCAAAAAATAAAAAAAATCATAGTTGACATAACATATTGCATTAGTGTATAAAAACTACCTTTGTAAATTCATTTAAAAAAATATGGAAACTAAACATAAATATACCTAATCAAATGAGAAATAAAATCATATATTATTTTAAAAAATTATTTTATTTATTAATGTTTCACAAATTGGAAAAGATGGAATAATATATATAAAATAATTATATATATATAATATGAAATTTACTGTGTTTTGATTAATATATTATAATATTTCATCAATTAATGTAATAGAAATCCCAGCAAATGAGATTGTAAAATAAATTTTTACACCATTGGTATCAGATATATTTTAATCACTAGAAAATATAACTTGAATTAAAAATTATTTATCATGAATAAAGATATATTCATTTTAAATTCATAAAAGGGGATGTGTATAAGACACAAAAATATATATACATGAATTATATAGAATATGTCTCATTATAGTAAAAATTAACACGAAATCACATATAATGATCAAAATACTGCAGTGATAATTAATAAATAAAGATATTATGTGTTAAAAATAAAAAATACCAAATAATAAATTGAAATAAAAGATACTAATTAAGATTTAATTTCACGAATAAAAATGGAATATCATATTCAATGAATTATAATTGTAACTCTATGAATGAAAATTGAGTTAAGACACCCCATCCCTCACACATCCTCTAAGTTTAAAATGAATTTAAATACTATATAATGGTTTTTATAATGTTATAAATTTATAAAAAACCCATATTAATATTTTTAAGATCCTATTTTATCCCAATATGACATCTTACCTCCAATTCATTAAAATTCATTCATTATTATCATTTTTCTGTTTGTTTACTACTTTATTTTCTCGTTCATGTTATGTAATGGATGTTTGGGTCATTTTACCTTGAATATGGTTACATAATATATATTATGGAAATAATAATACTAAAATAAAATATATTCCCTAAATTTATCCTTACAACCATTATATAATTTATGAATGATAAAATTATATCATCACTCTATGGAGGGTCTACTCCACATGTACGCACAAGGGACATTATCATTTTCAAAAATAATGGAAGTTAGCAGTGTTGATAAGATATTATAATTGAAGAATAATAATTAAATAATTAATATAATTAATATTCATTATATCCACATTTACCACCATACATTTAAAATTGTGGTCAAACATGAATTACACTACTATGTGGTGACGGTAAGTCATACATATGCTTGAGTATTGTTTTTTCATTCCATTTGATAAGAAAGTGGTGAGAAATGTTTTTCTCATAATAATAATAATATAATAGTGTATTTATGATACAATTTTAATTAATATATACTTTTAATAATATATTTATATTAAGTAGGATTATAATTGTTTTTGAATGATTTGGTAATGATGATAACATCTTATTTTGTATTCATCCATTTAATGTCCTCATAATCGTCCTGGGGTCGGTATTTTTAAATATAATCGACTATAAAGATGGTATAAGGACTCTTATAAGTGAAATGGGTATATTTTTATTATATAGTTCTCTCAATGTAGCATATAGAAATAAATATGTGCTATAATTTTATAAGCGATGAGATGGGAACTATTAGAATTAATTAAACTATTAAACTAATATAAATTATTATTAATGAGAAAAAAGACATTGAATTGATATAATTTTAATAGTAGAGGTGAATTAGATGAAGTAATCTATTAAAGTAATATATTCTAATTTTTTGTTATGTTTTCACCCTTATCATTAGTTTTATTCCCCACCCCGTAAAACCTTTAGTCAATTAGAACAATATACTGGTTTTATACACACTAGGGATAAAAAACATAACATAAAATTCAAAAATGCACACTAAATGTACAATGGTTGACATATTTGATCATATATTTTCCCCTTATCTTAGTTAAATATATATATTTTAAAATAATTTAATGAAATATTATTTTTACAAAATAACATTAACGTCGTATTGGGAACTATTCATTAAATTTAACATAAACGAATCCATAAACGGTTGAAATTAGAATATAAAACATTAAAACATTATTAATATCTTATATTTTTCTACAAACTTAGTGGGATAAAGTATTTCCCCTAAATTTTGTTACTTTTCATATTTTTAAAATCATTTCTTGCATTTTCCACTTAAATGAGTAAGTACAATATTAGTACCCCATAAGTATTTAAAATAATTATTCAACGAATAAAAATGAACATTTAATTTCCTTGATTAAAATATATTAATTATATGAAAAAAAATATTTTATATCCATTAATAATATATTCATTTCCTTATTAGATCTTGTAGAGTATGTTAAATGTAAGGGAGTGACATTTTATAATTTTCATTACATAAAAAAAATTTAAATGTCATTACCAATGTCAAATTTAACTGAAATTTCAAATATTGAAATTTAGATCATATAAGAGATAATTATTTTCATAAAATGAATAAAGGAAAGTTTTTTTGACTTATTAATGCCTTATAATAATAATTTTTACCATAATATCTTTATTTACCCTTTATGGATGTGATGCATTTTATTATAGTTACTATTTAAAATGCCTACAAATAAATGGGAAATGTTAATGAAAATAGATCCTCATGATTAAATATATAGTAACCAAATTTTAGGAGTCACATTCTTGAAGTGTAAGAATTTTTTTAACATTAATACATAAAATATAAAAAACAAATTCTAGAAAAATGTGATTTAAGCAAAAAAAATAACATTCAATAGAAATCATGAAAATTTAGGATTAAAAATTTATTATTATAAATAATATTTACCATATTCCAAATTATCACTAAATAAAAAATATTAGGATACATTAAAATTAAATAATTTAATGATATTATTTGAAAATTCGGTAGATGTCACGAATCATTAATGAATTGTTTTTTTGGAATATTTGTATGAGAATAAATCTATTATAATTCTGGCACATGGAACAAAAATATTATTAAAATTTTTTCAACTAAAATATATAATATTTATAATTATTATTTAAAATATTTTTTCAAAAATAATACAAAAACCATTTTCTTTAATTTTTTTAACTATATAAAATAAATTTTCTATAATTTGAGTACTTGTTATTTTTTTATAAATAAATTATTTGAATTCTTTTAATTTATTTTTAATATTTTGGTTTAAATTATTCATAAAATCCAATCTAATTGGTTTGTGATAACGGTTAATATATATAATAATATTTTAATAATTTATTTCTATTCTCTTAGATCTCAATCAGGAAGATTAATATTTTTATCGAGGATAGTATATTATTTTTTAAGGTTGTTTAATTCAACTCCAATAAAATTAATTTTTCCCTCATAATTATATCTCAGTCATCAACGTTTTAATATTTGTAGACACCTTTTTTCATAACCCATATCATACAATGTGATAACATAACATCTTCTGAAATGGTAAAAAATATATTTGCTATCTCAAATAACAAATAATATGGTATCCATATAAGGATAAAATTAGTGAGAAGTTAAAACATAGAATGGTGGAGAAAATTTGTATCTATATACTTAAATATATTTGTATATACATGGTCATGATAATTTTAATGTCCAAAAAACCATAAATTTGTGATGGTTGAAAAGACCATTGATTCATAAAAAATTAGTGATAATAGTATAAAATCAATATTTCAGGAACCTTTTCAAAAATTAGACAGATTATTTCATTATAAATAGTTATAAATTGAAAAAACATAAATACATATTTCATTTCAATTTAATTATCATAATATTATACATTGGTTATGATTCAATTAATTTCCATTTAATCTCTTACTCTATGAAATGAAGATAAATTTATCAAGTATGAAGCACTAAAATATTCATATAGTTGATAATATGGTCCATTGAAGAATGATCATACATTCCAGATAACTCTAGTAATAATCAAAAACAAAAATATTCTTATTAATAATCCAATATGTATAAATATTAATATAATGAAATAATACATTAATCTATAAAACCTCATCCAAATCAAAACATAAACAAATCTATAAATAATTATTCTTAAGACACCAAAAATTATGTATAACCAAAAAATTCCAAAAATTACGAACTAATTTCTAAATAATTCCAAAAAACATAATATTAATACCCCAAAAAAATAAATTTTCTATCAATGTCACATACCAAATATTTCAATACATTGATCACATATTCTCTTTAAAATTGGGTAATAACATTAATTACTATAATACATCAATGAAAACATTCATGACTCAAAATATTTAATTTACCCACATTACATTAATAAAATAACATATTATATGATATATTATTTAAATCCAAAAATTTTCTAAACATAATCAATGAAAATATAAAAGGCATATTCACCAAATCGGTTCAAGGGTTACCAAAACTATCCCAATTACATTATCAATTTCAATCAAACTTTTTCTCAAAAAAACATTATTAAATTAACTTCAGTAATAGATTATGGAATATAATTTTCTAAATTATTTGTTTCTTCATAATATTTCACCGTAGTATTAGATAAATTTTCTAGGTTAGCAGTACCATTCAATATATTCTTTTAATTTTTTCTTTCAAATCGATTGTAGAAAATTCCATTAACATTTCACGATACATTTAACTAGAATATCATTAATAAAAATACTTCTAAATCATAATTATAAAATCCTAATATATAAAAACATTTATCATTCCACTTACTTCGAAAATAATTATGCATGTTCTGTTAAACTATTAATTAATACCTCTTTATATTCATATTTCATTCATAGTATCTTCATCATCTATAATAAAACCATTACTTGTATAACCTTGTTGATCAAATTATAGATTTTTCAACATAGGAAGTCAATTTTCATAATTTCCATAATTTTGAAATTCAAAACATTAATCCGTTAATTATTACCTTAGTAATAAATTATTCTCGTTGATTATTTTTACTAATCATTTCTTTCTTTATTGACAATTAATTTCCCTAGGTCCTTATTTTCCACATAGAAAACATATCACCATTCCTTAGATACATCCTCTTATGTGTATTTTCACACAACAATGTCATAATGAAAATTGAAATTTCATTACACTATGTTCATTAAGACAAGATCTTCCATATAATTATATATTAAACTAATTTGATGCCTTTGTAAACTTATCTATGTTTATGTTTTTAATCCTCAATCAGTATAAAAGATTAGGAAAATTCATAATTTTCCACCTTATAGATCCCATATCATTCGATTTCTCATGAGAATAATCATTTCATTTTATATTACATTCATCATTAACATGATGTCTTTAGGTTCCTTCGATTGAATAAAACCATATAAAATTCATAGTTTGAGAACTAATTGTATAATCATATATTCATAATAAAATCACTCAAATTCATTCCATATTCCTTTCAATCTATCTTGCATTAGGTTCAACATAGGTAAATATTATCGTAATATACTGAATTCATTTATAACGGTTCATAATGAAAATGTGAATTAAGCCATGAATGTTTTCAATGAGTGTCAATAATGGTCCCCAATAAGAGAACATTCAATATTAACTAGATTTATGGCCAAAAATATATTCAACCAACTCGTTTCAGGTTAATTAAACTTAAGATCATTTGGTCAAAGAGAACATTCACATATAATACCTAGAAGGAAATTCATTTTAAGGAAAAGAAGATTTATATAAACTAAAATATTTGTTATTTTCCTATACTTAGACATATCCATATATACATTCACAATGTTATGGTTCATAATGGATGTATCCAAAAATCTACAAACCAAGGATTTTATGAAATATTCTTTTAATAAAAAATATATTGGATCAAAAGATTATAATCTAGTGCCAGGGTTTACACTATCGCATTGGAATAAAATATAGGTGATCACATATTGAAGGACTGCAAGAGTTTTTAATCTTGAATAACCATACTCATAAATGGGACCAAATTTACATTAAAAATAAAATATACAATAAAAAAAGAATAATCATAAAATATCTGAGACTCATTGTAAAATTTCGTCTTCATATCATAGTGAATGGAAAATTAGGGTGATATCAAATTCCCAATAATGGATAAGTTCAATGGAATCTATTATGGGTAAATAATGTATAATCATTATAAAATGTTATATAATAGAAATATATAATTAGTTAGTTGATCACCATATTAGAAAATTCCTATATGGATAATTTTGAATGCAATAATATCTTAAATTGTAACACGTTAATTATCAAAAATGAAAGGGATTAATATTGGAAGTCTTATTCCAAAGAATTATGATATCATTACTATAATGAAAATTTCACCATTAATGTTTTTAATATGGGTAGGATAACGACCAAAACAAATTTAATAAGGCTAACAAATAGTTTTGTCTCATGATACATATTGATGCATCAAGGGGCTATGCAATTTTTATTCCCACATGCCACCAATTGTCCAATTCACTCCTCATATATTGAATGATGTATTTATTTCATTAAAAATATGTATTATCAATAAGTATTTACATTTTGTAGGTAATATAGAATAAAAAAACGTTCCTAGTCAATAAAATAACATTCATAAAAAACACCTTATTTAGAAATGATTTTTGATTTACAAAATAAAAATATTCATGATTTAATGAATATGTATATTTAATATAAATTTAGAAAACAATTTTTAAAAATAGTTAACGTTTTAGGAGGAATATAATTACAAAAAAATAAACCAATAGATGATATATAAACATCAATTTATTTGAGAATATGGGTTTTTATTAGAATCACATCATTAAATAATAGATGAAAATTAAATAGAAAAATCAAAAACATTTTTTCATAAAATAGTTTTATTTATAAAACCACATAAATAATATAGGATAATCTAAATATAATAGAATATTATTTTATGTTAGATAATTCATTACATTAATATATGTTAAAGAGGCATTAATTTTGAATTTTTGTAAAAAAAATGTGAAAATGAACCATTTATAATAATTATAAATAATCTATTAAATTTTTTAAAATATTCAAGGATAACATAAAATTTACTTTTATTAAATATAGTTAAATTTTGTAATTTTTTTTTGAAAATTATGGATATCGATGAAAAATATATCCCCTCAACGAAGAAATAATTTCAGATTTTCATTTAAATATTTCTTTTCTTGATTCATGTTCCAATGAGAGGATATTATAGCTAAAAATTTAGAAGATAATTAATTATTTATATTACTGTATATAGATATATTGAATGAAGTATAGCTTAAAATATTTCTTCATAGAGAAAATTTTAAATCCCAAGAATTTAAATTTTAAAATATATTATAACATATTTTGATTCTTTTAAATAGTAACACCTAATATGTGTCATATGAAAGGGAAAATTAATAATAATAATTACATATATATATATATATATTAATATTGTATAAATAAAAGTGGAATTATATAAACCACATTAATGTATATAAGTACATATGACTTAATATGACTTAATGTAAGGTAAATTGGGAAAAACGAATTCAAATCATCATAACATAGAAATGAAAATTAATAAATGAAGAAAACAGGTGTAAAAATGTAAATCCACAAAATATAAGTGGAAATAATACATAAACAAATTACATCACTTTTCACACATTATCATGAAATAACACTATTAATAATGTAGGATTATAAACCAATAAATTTAAATTGATTTATAAAACCCATTACATCAGACTTCCCCTTAGTTTAATGTGCTTTATACACTTGTATAATAGTTCTAAAATTTTATTAATTTATACTTAAAAAATATATATATTTATGTAATATCACATATGAACCTATTATAGAATCTTATCACCCATTCGTGAACAAAAAAACATTATTATTATTTTTTTGGGTGTGAATTTTTTTTTCTTATCCATGTTTTGTCACATAAGTCCTAGTCCATAAATCATGATTGTGTTTACACTTTATAAATAATTTTATTCATGGTATAGTTATCATATATAATCATTAAATTAATCCTTATTGACAACCATATAAATCAATAATGAAAAATATATCACATCACATCATTGAGGTGGTATTCTACACATATGGATGAGCAACATTATCATTTTCAATGGATTAAGAGTTAAAAAGGTAAATATGGTATTGTAATTATGAATGAATAATTATTCCTTAAATAGAATATATATTAAATTTTTATTTTTTATAACTATCAATGTGGAATGTTGATGAAAAAATATTTACAACTCTATGTGGAGACGGTAATCCATACATATGCACAAACAACTTTTTCACATTCCATAGGATAGAAAAGAGGTGGGAAATAGAGTTATATAATCATAATAACATATATTTATATTTATGATGATAGATTAATAAAATTTTAATTGGTATAATTAATTTATAGGATGTTGAAAAAGACTGAGATTTGAAAAATTTATCAAAGATGGCTACATATTGTTTTGTAATCTTTATTTTTGTCTCTCCTTGTGGGGCCTAGGTTAGGACATCGATAAAGTATAAAACCAATATAGAATTGAAAAGTATATTGGTTAGACAAATGGTTAGGTCTAGGTCATGATTTTTTCATCACTATGGTGAAAATACTATATAGAATGGTTGTCCTTTTATATGTTACGATATGGGTATTAATGGTCTTTTCCAAATGCGGTGATCTCTTGATGATGATGGTGACGTGTCTTTAAGGGACTTGGCTTGGGGTTGAACACTTCTATAAATTTCATGACTCGAGGTAGGTCAGTAATGATTAGTATGTGGTGTTTTGTATTAAATATCAAATATGGGTTTGTAGCTATCTTTTGAAATCTATATTCGGGACATATAGGTTGATTGATTGAATTGGTTGAATTTAAGGTTCCCACTTAACAAAAATTTGGATTTTTAAAATTATCAAAACAATGTATTCTGATAGGGGAAATAATCAAATTACAATCGGTATTAAATTATAATAAATTGATTTTAATATTAAAATGGATCTAAATGGATATAATTATAATATAGATGAGGATGCGTAAATATCATCTCATATATTAGTAGTTTAATATGATTTTATTATTTATTGGACCTTATATCTTATTTAAACCTCTCCCATAGTTAAATAATTTGTCAATTACCACAATAAATTTTTTTAATAAACAATAAAGATTAAAATTTATATTAAAATACTAATATTATACATGAAATTTATAAAGGATGATATTTTAGATCATGTATTATACCCATTTCGTAGGCTAGTTTTTTTATTCATATTATTTTATGAATTATTATTTTCATAAAATATCATTAAAGTAAATATAGACCCAATTTTTTAAATTTGACTTTAAAAACATCATTACAAATAAGATGTTAATATACAATCATATATAACAATAATAATATGTTTTATATTCCTAAAAAAATTCAAGATACAAAAAAAATATTCCAAATTTAATCACATTTATTATTTTTAAAATGATTTTTATCTTTTAATTGAATAAATATTATGTCTATGTAATGTAATAATTTAACTTGAATATTTAGTCAATAACATTTAATATAAATTAACATGATAAAAGTAAATATAATATTTTTGAAATAATTGGTTTAGATCACAATATATTCTTATCCTTATCTTAATATATAAAACCTGTTAAAAGCAACAGAGTGACATGTAGTGATTTTTTTCTAGGTAAAATAATAAATATTCTATTTCCAAGGTCCAATGGAACCAAATACCAAATCTTCCAATTTTGGATAGATATAGATGAATATCAAAAAAACAATGAATTAATTTTATGAGTTGGATTGATTTATTAATTCCTTAGTGAATTAGTATTTACAAATATTTATCAAGTTATCCTTAACAATTTTGATAAAATTTACCACAGTTATAATTCGTAATGCCTAAAAATTAAATCATCTCATTTAAAAAAAATTTACCGCATGATCCAATATATGTTATAAATTTTTTAATATGAATTTTAAATTATTGAAATAACATAATTTTAAAATAAATATTGAAAACACAGTTGAAAATATTCTTTAAATTTTTTTTTCAGCATACAAATTAACATATAAATAACGATCGAAATCATTGATTAAAATTTGAGTATTATAAATAAAATGGATAACATATTTGAATAATAAAAAATCTAAAATATAAAAGAAAAATATAATAAATATATTTAATGAATGAATTTTAAAAAAATAATTTCTCAATATTGATTAGAATCAAAATGAATTAGAAAATTACAAAAATACGATCCAATGAAAATAATTACTTTTCGGAATTCGAAACTGGTATCCTTTTTAGAAAAAATATCAAAAAGCTTAGTATATTAATAATAATACCATATCAATGAAACCAATAAGAGTCCTTTTAATGAAAAAATAATGTTGATAGATATAATAAATTTATTTAAAATTGACTACTTATTTATTAATAATATACTAATTATAGGAAAAAATTATACATATTTTCAGTAATATGGTTAAACCAATTCATACACACCAATAAAATAACTAGGTGGTAATTTTTACAATGAATAATAATATTTTGATAATATATTTAGGTTCTCTTAATGAATAGTATTTTTTATAATTAAATCTATCAAGCATTGTATACTAAATTTTTAGGGTACTACGACACATATGATTCCTTAAAGATCTAGTACTCAATAATTAATTTTTAGGACGTTTTGTTACACATGGGTGGCCTTAAAAGTGTAATTAATGAAAAAATATTATATTTCTAACATTACTAAGGTTATTATATAATGGATCACACCCTACCTTCATCCCCTATAATATTTGATGAATTATTAATGATTAATGTGTGTTTTCCAGAGTACATCCTCCATGAAGTATGGCATATCATTTTTCTTTTAGATTCGTTTTTATTTTTTAAACTCACTTATTATGCGATTAAACACCTTAAAATATAAAAGTCAACCCTTATTCTCTAATAATGTTATTAGGATAAAATAATCATCTTTAATATTCATAATAATCCATTAATTATGGAATTTTCAGGTTTGGTTGGTCAAACCACCTACTAAAATAATTATACAAAAAATTATCATGGATGATTACATGAACTAAATTATTGAGGATACATGATATAAATAAGAATATAATGATTGTATTTTGTTTCTATAATATTAAAATCAATATTATACACATTAATCATGACACCATCATCTGGACCATAATGTTCACTAAAACATGACAGTCGTCAATTTCATTAAAAAGGGTTGTCACTAAAATAGTCATATAATTACATTATAAATTTGTAAAAAAAATATTTATCATAAATTCAATTATCAATTCAACATGGTAATGATGAATATTTTTTTAACAATAAATGTTTCTACTATTATGAAACTATTTTCTAATAGTCAAGAAAACATAAAATTGTTATAGAGAATATATAATGAATATAAAATATAAATGGTGAAAATAATTAAAAATTATATTTATAAATATTAAATGATATGAATATATTTATAAAAAATATTATTATTATATATATGTTTTTATATAAGACATTAAGTAGCTTTAATGGATGGAAAAAATAATGTTATGGGATTTTGGTTGTCAATTTGGTCTCTTTGAGAAAAGTTATATTTTGTGAATCATTTTTTCATTAATATGAAATTACTTCAATTTACTGACCATTAAATTAATTAAATTTATTTTCTATGTATTATATTGAAAATAAAAAATACAAATAGAATTTATTTTTCATTAATAACTAATTTAATGTGTTATCAAAACCCTACGAGTTTCTTCTGAAAATATTTTATATCATTACAATAATTTATTGTTATATTCAATGATTTATTTAGAATGGGGTCTATAATTCATCCATAATATTTTTTAACATGATAATCTAATAATTTATGTTATAATATTTTCATATTCATGATTTATCTCACCTATGATGTTTAGATATAAATATTAATCAATTTCTAAGGATTCATTTCCAGCCCCAATTTTAAAATGGGATATTTTAAATATGATAAACCATATTGGAAATTTATATACTATTTTTCTATTATATCACAATAAAATTTTATCCTCTTTATTTATCAATGGTCATTATTTTTTCCTCTTTATCTTATTTATAATTGGACTTCCAGCATAATTTTTAATTTATTTAGAATAGAATAATTTTATTTCAAAATAATTTAATGGGATTCATACTTCCAATATGAAATGTTTTATCTGCCACCAAAAAAATTTTGTATATTAAATTATTGTGCATTTAGGTATATATAATTTCATATTTCATAAAAAATAATGTTTTAATATATCTCAAAACATTCCAATCTAGAATCATTCGAAAATGACATTTTAAAGGAAAGAAGTTAATTTTTGTAATAGACATTGTTTATAAAATTAGAAAGAGAAAGTGATTTTTAATACATTTTAGAGGAATTGATTTATGAAAATGTTGAAAATTATTTCCCATGTTTTTTAAATTTAAATTATTTTTTTAACTATATAATCAGTTTTATTTTATGATGGTTTTATGGAAAAAGTATCATGTTCATCATATATTTCAATGTAAAAAATAACTATTATTATAAATGTAATCTTCATCTATTAGATGATATTTCTACTATGTTTTAAAAAATGCGAAATAATATACACAAATAATAAAATGATCAATCAATTCCTTTTTCATTCCTAATAATCATTAGTTTATAACAGTAATTGTTAATTTCATTTCCATTCAATAATGAATACCTAATTTTTTAATTCATTTTATTGATGGGTGTTCATATAAATACCTATAACTCTACTAAATAGTGAAATTATTCTTATAAACAATATTTGGTATCATCCATTTGATATATTAATTTTGTTGAATATTATTTATATACAATATTATTGAATATCTTTCGATACCTATTTATTTTCCACTACTAGTTCATGTTATGATTATAGATGTATTTATGAAAGTTTTCCATTCCCGATTCCAATTGAAAAGGGTATGATAACTATTTAAATATCATTATTTTCTTATGATATGATGTTAAAATATTTTATGGCGAACACATATGTAACACCCGAAGCATTCATGGTACATTTCCCTTTGAATAATGAAATAACGCACATTCTACCCAAATTCGAGATTCTAACACACCGCGACCAATCTAACTAGACGTTATGAATAGTAATACATATTTTTTAAAATTTTATAAATTTTATCTCTCAAAATGGACTTAATTTTTAGATTTGTAATATCTAAATTACCTAACGGTGAATTTTTGGTATTTTCCAAAAAAAGTTCAATTTGTGATGAATAGTGAAAAACACTGCTATTTTATGTCAAAATAGATACATAATACAAATAGATGTTCAATAAAATTCATTGGAGTAATTTTATAATATGATTAGATATATAAAATTTTATCGAACTATTTACCATCTTTTACCCACATCATAGTAGCATTTGGAAATTATTATAAAACATAATTTTACCACTTTTGTGAATTGAATTTCAAAAATCTAAGAGACATAGTTGATATTCATATGTAAAATGTGGTTCAATAAGATAAAAATAATTTTTGGTGAATAGTAACTTTTGACTTCTAATTTACACATTTACAAGTAAATATGGTGATTAATTGTAAAATGATTTTATTATTACCCTAACACATGTCCTAATTCTATTGGATAAGTGTAATTTGAAAAAACAACCTTAGGAATAAAATATGATCCTTTAGGTCAACTTGAATTAGATTAGGGCATTTATTATTATATAATTCAAAGAAATGATAAAAGTGTTAAATTCAATGTTTAATAACTAAACTATTTCTAATATAGGGTTACACATAAGATAAGTTCGACTATAAATATTCATTTTAAATATTAAATTATTTCCTATATAATGTTATTTCATTTATAATTTTTAGACATTTAATAATTTAATTATAATATAATGGTGATGCAGTAATTACCTAATTAATGAAATATTAAAATAATTGATATTATAAATATCCAAATAAATAAAATTTGAGACTTTTTATGAATTACACTAATTTTATAGGTCAATATGACTTCTTAGGTTTGATTAAAATTGACATAAAAGAGTTTTTTAAACAAATATTATATTATTAATTGGTATTATATTCCTTATAATATAATGTTAATCCAAAGGGCTCAAATACTATTATATATGTAATTAATGAACCACTTGGGGTTCGCTTTGAAGTTTATAGTATGTTTATTAACCATATAATATAAAAATACAAAGAGACATGGTAAATGTCAAAATATTTAAATAAGAGTTAAATCTAAAAGATAAGGTAAATATAGTGACTCAAACATATCTAAAACCTATTTGTTGAATGGTTTTAGACCCATACCCACCATAAACTTTAAATTATTAATTTTGGATTCATTATAAATAGAAAATAATTTTATTATTAAATAATATTTCAATCTTTTCCTATGGTGCCCCTCACTCCAATAATAAAAGGGCACTTTCCCTTCTCTCAAATTTACAACTCCGGAGCCATTTGCCTCGGCCAAAACCATCCCAAATATCCTACCAACTAGCCCCACTTAATCCTAGAGGCGTTATTTTTTTCATAAAGCCAACATAAGGAGCCCTTTTGATCAAATCAAAAGGAAGAACTCGAAGAAGAGGTAAATATTTCATCACCCCTTTCTCGTTCATTTCTTTTTCCACTTACACTTTATTAGTTTTTTCCATTCTAAAATAATATCTCCACTATCTTCAATATAATGTGATGTTATTATAAAAATGGTTCAACCATGTTAATTAATATATCCATCCTATAAATGAAAATGTCACCATATGTGTGTACGTACGGATTACCGTCTCCACGTTGTGGTGTAGTTGGTTATTCAAATACATCATCATTTGGATGGTTATAATAATTAGTATAAATGATGTAAATAATATGTATAAAATGATAATTATTCTTTTTATATTATATACCATCTAATTATATATGATGTTAATATCAAAATTTTGATATTGTCACTCGTGCGTACGTATGGATTACCATCTCCACGAACGCGATGATATTCATTCCCCATCATATCCATTCAAGAATAATTTTCATTTTATGATTAAAAATACTTTTTAAAGACTTAATATCATTCTGAATATGAATAATATACATCCTATTTATAATAAATACGACTTACGTAACAAATCATATAAATAAAAACGAGTCAGTTACACCCGAATCAATGACACTACAAAAATATCATTAATAAAGCAATAGTAAGAGATCATATATGATATCATATTAATGTATGTGGTCATTTTATAATTTAATAATAATTATTTCACCATTATACAAGAGGTTAACCTACCCTTGCTGAAGGAAAATTACATGTTAAGGGTTAATTTCAAAATCTCTTTATCATCCGAGGTTGTTTTTACTTAAGTATCCACAGGACCACTTTATCATCCACATCCATGTTTCTTAAAATTTATTTAATAACATATTTAAATTTTACTAGATAATGGGTTTAAATTCATTTATACCCTTATTCGACCTTATATGTTTTGTATGGAATCATTCTGTCGTTTTCCAAACAGGGTACTTTACGACCATTTCAACAAAATTAAGGTTTGACTGTTTTTTTAACTTATACGGTGGGTGCAGTTATTCTACACCATTATAACAACATCGAAGCATTCCATACAATCTTATAAGAATATTTTCAAAATAAAATTTTTCATTATATAGTTAAATTACCTTTAAATCATTTCTAAATAGAAAGATGTATTCCTATTAAATAACTTTTCTTTTATCTATGTCGACATCCTTTAAAGGATTTTAAACTAGTTTGAAGTTGATCTATTATAATAAAAATCATCCATATTGTATTATTTTTTATAGTGGATTTGATATTTATACCATTCATGGTTTATGGTTAATGTATTGACATTTCGTATATATTTTTAATACAAATGTTTATTTTACATTTCAACCCTTTCATATGAGGAATGTATTGGACTTAGTAAGTGATGGGTGGAGCTTGCTATAGCTCCTCGATGCATCGGTAGGTATCATGAGACAACTAGACGTGGAATTGACTGAGGCCTTTCCCAATTTGATATATGGTTTTGGTCGAGGCCTAAATCATTTTTAGATGTTTTGGCTGAGACCTTGAAAAAATATTACAGAATGTCCGGCCTTATATATTCGATCATTATGAAAATAATATTTATTGTTCATGTGGTCATTTGACTAGTAGAATACCCATGATTATGTTTAATTATGCCTTTATTTACAGAGCTCATATTCCTTCCATAAAATTATTCATGTTTATTTTTTGTAAAGGAATGTGCTTTCAATTATTTACTATGAAAAATATTTATGTTATCTTCCGCTATATTTCTTACCCTTGCTGAGCATTTGAGCTCACCCCTTTCTTATGTTTCATTTTCCCAGGATATGAAGGAGTTAGTTATGAGTGACATTCAGGCATAATCTAGGAGTCTTGGATGTATCTAATGGTATAAATTAGTGTTTTATTTCTTTTCATGTTGTAAATTTGAACTTATGTATGAATCTTGTTTACAATAATACTAAACAAATCTGTCTTTCAAGACATGATTTCATTGTGATCATGCCAATGTTATGTAATAATGCACCATCTTTGGGAAACTAGGGTCATGTCTTTATAGTTGGTACCAGAGGAATTTTAGTACAAACCTTAGAAACTAGATTTAGATAAACTCTGATTAGAGCGCATTATCCTATGATAGACTTTGAGGATTAGTATAGAAGAACATAAAAGAATTTTGGTAATATAGAAATTTTGTGAGTTTTCCATGAAATACACCCCTTTCTGGATACGAGTAGTAGAGGAGGCTCTATTATAGATGTATGTAGCGGTAAAACCCAAAAATACGGCTTTAAGCTAGACTTGAATGGGAACTGAAACACAGAAATTGTCCTTGCTGTAATCTTGGTTACTACAGTCCTGGGGGATATGCTTAGGATAATTCTCATTTTCATTACAAACCATTATTAAGGGTTTAAGAGAATATACATCCTCATATAATTTTTTTTATGAGTATGTATTATATCCATAAGCTATTCAATTTAAGTAAACTGTTTTATAAGTTTGGAATTTTGTCTTTCGATTCATAGACTTATCGAGCGTATGCCCTTTTTTATAGATGACACCAAGTGGAAGTAATGGAAACCATATTAACACACATAATCCATGTAGGGATTTTACTTTTACTAAAGATAATTATAGTGGAATTAGTGATGAAACTGGTGCTGATCAGCTTATCACCATACTGGGACAACTCACACATGATATGAATAATTACCTTATCCGTATGGTGCACCATGATCCTCAATGTGGAGGATCAATGTTAGATCACATCATGAGTAAACATCCACCAACATGCAATGGGACTACAAATCCATTTGTAACCGAACAATGGATAAGTTCCTTAGAGAAAATACTTCATGGTTAAGGGAGTTGCAAAATAGAAAAAGATGACAATGATGTTTATCGCCCCAAAGGAGATTGAGATCAATGGTGGTCATTGATTCAAAACACAAAACAAGATTAAGAAGTATCAAACATGGAATGGAGGGAGTTTAATGAGCATGTCATTGAATAATACTATCCTTGTGACCATCAAGCGGATATGGAAAGGAAATTTCTGAGTCTGAGGAAAACATAGGATAAGAATGTCACAATGTTTGAAGAAAACTTTACAAGGATAGCAAGGCATGCTATAAATTATATATGTAACCCCAGAATTAAGATTTACCATTTCATTGATGGGTTAAAACCATTTCTCAATCGACCATTAGTATCACAAAAATTATCATCTTATGAAGATATTGTCTCATTTGCTATCAAGATAGAAAAGGAATTATTTTTAGTCATATGACTTTAAAGTAATAAAATAGAAGAAGAGATCTGCTGGACACTATGGGAAATAAAATAAAGAAATAGGGAAGAAGGGAAGAGTTGAATTTCCTCCATGTGATAATTTTGTAAGGAAGAAACCTGGTTCCTGTCTGAAAAGAAAAAGAGTATGCTAAAAATGTGGACAGAAAGACCATATTTTTTTTTGATTTTAAGGGAATGAAAAAATATATATTAATGTTCAATTCTACGATTTCATGAAAATGGGACATTATGAAAATGAATGTCCTAAGCATCAGGGAAACTTACCTCAGAAAAGGTATAGGTATCAAGGACATTCTTATAATATCACTACTGCTGATGTTAAAGCCTTGAAAGATGTGGTGGCAGGTAATTTAATTGTTTACTCATGTTTAGAAAATTCTATATTTGATTCTAGATCATTGCGTTATTTTCTATCTTCTCAGTTTTCTAGGAAAATTAGAAATTTTCAATTTGACATAACAAGGGATTTGTCCGTCAAAACACCTAAGGGAATTATCATTGCAACAATGTTTTGAAAATAATTTCCCATTAGGGCATATAAATGTTCTTTATGTGATGATCTCATCACCATACCCATGATTTAATTTGATATAATCCTTGTTAATGATTGTATTTTGGACCATGATGAAAACATTTATTGTAAGAAGAATAAGTTTACAATTCTTTATGATTATGAGGAGTACCTTATCTTTATAGTAGAAATGTCACCACCAAATTCTTATCTTGATCCACCCCCAGTAGCTTAACTAAATTCAATTATTGGGGAGGAAGAGAATGAAATAACTATAGGTGAGGAAAGGAATGTTCAAATAGAGGACATACCTATTGTGTAAGAATATGTTGATGTATTTCTAGAATATTATCTTGGACATCCTCCAAAAAGAGAAATTGAGTTTTCCACTAATTTAATTATTGGTTGAAGACCCATATCGAAGACCCCTTATAGAATGGCCACTATGTAATTAGTGGAACTAATGAAAAAACTAGAGGAACTGAGTAATAAGGGATTTATTCTGCCTAATGTTTCTCCATGGGGAGACCTTGTCCTTTTTTATAAAAAGAAAAATGGATCTATGAGGTTATGAATTGACTAAAATGATATCAATGCTATAACAATAAAGAAAAAGTATCCCCTACCTCACATTGATGATTTATTCAACCAACTTCATTGAGCGTAGTATTTTTCAATGATTGAACTTCGATCTGGATATCATCAGTTGTTTATGAAGAATGAAGACATTCCAAAAACAGCATTTTGATCCAGGTATAGGCATTATGAGTTTACAATCATGCCTTTTGGGTTGACTAATGCACCCTCTGTCTTCATGGATCTAATGAATAGAGTTTTCTAGGAATATCTTAATGAATTTATAGTGGTATTTATTGGTGATATCTTGGTATACCCCAAAAACAACAAAGACCATGAAAACCAGTTGAGCATCATTCTAAATACTCTTAAAATAAATGAATTATATTGGATATTTAGCAAGTGTGAATTCTGGATTCAAGAGATTTATTTTCCTGACCATCATTTCTCTAAATATGGAAGCTATAGTGATCCTTAAAAGACCAAGTCAATCCAAGAATGGCCAGCACCGACGAGTAAAATTAAGGTACACATTTTTATTGGTTTAGCAGGTGATTATCGACATTTCATCTAGAATTTATCCCAGTTGGCTAACCCATTAACAAATCTCACACGTAAAGGGGTTGAATTTGTTTCCACAAAAGAGTGTGAATAATTTTTTGATTAATTTATGTGAATAGTAGACAATTCTCCTATCTTGACTCTACCATCGAGAAATGATGTATTTTTTTATTTATAGTGATGCTTCAAAGAAAGGACATGGTTTCTGTCCTTATGCAGAATGATAGAGTTATTGTCTATGCATCACGAAAACTAAAAAATCAAGAAAAAAACTATCCTTCTCATGAACTTGACGTAGAATCTGTAATCTTTACACTAATGATATGGATAAATTATCTATATGGTAAAAAATGTGAGATATATACCGATCACTATAGTTTGAAGTATATTTTATCATAGAAATAACTCAACATGAGGCAAAGGAGATGTTCTGAACTACTCATGGATTATGATTTCACTATACACTACCACCCGGGGAAGGAAAATAAGGTATAAAATGCTTTGAGTAGAAAGGATCATGGAATTTTGAACAAGATGAGAGTTGAAAGGGATCCTATTTTCATGGATCTAGTGAAAATGGATATGAGAATAATCATGGAAGGAGAAACATCAATAATTTTTCAAATGGTTTCAAAACCATCTTTAATAGAAAGGATAAAAATTTCTCAGGCTGATAATGAGGAGTTTCAAAAGAAAATAAATGTTTTGAACAATGCGAGGTTGATCAACTTTATATATGAAGACGTGATATGGAAATTTGGAAGAGTCTTTGTCATACCGATATACCTGGTCTGGAAAGGGAATTGTTTTATGATGGTCATAGCTCCAATTTATCTATACACTCTGGTCGCACTAATATATATAGATATTTAATGAACATTTCTAGTGGGACATCATGAATAGGGAGATTGCTGATTTTTTGTCACGATGTATGGTTTGTCAAAAAGTGGAATCTACAAGGAAAAAACCTAGAGGAGTCAGGAAACCTCTTCCCATACCTAACTGGAAATGGGACAATATTATGATTGACCTTTTCATGGAACTACAAAAGGCTCCTGGAAGGAATGATGCGATATGGGTCATCGTTGATCATCTTACCAAGTCAACTCATTATCATGCTATAAGAGATGATTTACCACATGAACATTTAGCAAGCCTGTATATTAATGATGTTGTAAGACTTTAAGGTGTACCTCTATCGATTGTCTCTGATCGTGACCCCCATTTTACAACAAGATTATATAAAAGTATTTGGAAATCCTTAGATACTGAACTTCATTTAAGCACTGACTACCTCTATCAAACTGATGGAAAATTAGAACAGATGATTTAAACATTAGAAGACATGATGTGATATTGCTCACAAGACTTTCAAGGTATGTGGGATCAATATTTACCTCTGGTAGAATTTTCATATAACAATATATTCTACTCAAGTATTCAGATAGCACTATGTGAAGCATTACACAGAAAGAGATGTCGCACACAAACCTGTTAGGATGATGTTTGGGAAAGATAACTCATATGCCCAGAACTTGTGTAAGAAATGATGGAAAAGGTGAAGGCAATCTAAACCTACATCAAAGCATCTCCAAGTAGGCATAAGAGCTATGCTGATAACCAAAGGAATGATTTGTAATTTCAGGTAGGAGATATGTTTTCTTGAAGATATCTACCTGGAAGAGAATTATAGGATTCAGTAAGAATGTTAAATTCAATCCCAGGTACATTAGACCTTTCGAACTTATAGAACAAATTGGGGTTGTAGCTTACCATTTGGAAATGTTGATAAGTCTCTCCAAAGTTCACGAGGTGTTGCACGTATCACTATTGAGAAAATACATGCATGACCCAACACATGTACTCACCTATGGGAAATTTAACTGGAACATGATCTATCTTATTTTGAAGATCCTGTCAAAATTCTGTATATAAGAGAACAAGTGCTGAGAAACCATACGACTCATGTGGTTAATGTTCTATGGAGAAACCGTAAGATGGAAGAGGCAATGTGGGAACTAGAGGAACAAATGATGGAGATCCACCCAAATAATTTTTTGTAGTAGTATTATAGAAATTTTGAGGATGAAATTATTTTAATAGGGGAATAATGTTACACCCCATGCTTCGACGGTACGTCTCCTTTTGAATAATGGAATAGCTTGTATTATACACAACTTCGAGATTCTAACACACCGTCACCAATCAAACTTGCCGTTATTAATAGTAATACCGACTTTTTGAAATTTTATAAATATTACCATTCAAAATGGACTTCATTTTTTGATTCATTATATCAAAATTAGCTTAAGGAGAGATTTTGGTAAATTTCAAAAAACTTTCATTTTTTCATGAAAAGTGAAAAAACACTGCGTTATTGGATAAATATGAATTTTTATTTATAAAACTAGTTATTCTATTTTTAATTTATTTTATATCAAAATATATACAGAATACATATATATTATATACATAATTCATTGGCTCCATTTTATAATAATTTTAGATATATAAAATTTTATCGAACTATTTACCGTCTTTTACCCACCTCGTATGAGCATTTTCAAATTTGTATAAAACATAATTTTACCGCTTCTGAAAATTGATTTCCAAAAATTCAATACACATGGTTTATTTTATTAAGTAAAATTTTGTTCAATAAGATAAAAATTAATTTTGGGGAATAATAACCTTTGGCATTTATTTACCATAGTTAAAAGCAAATAGGGTAATTAATGGTAAAAATGATATTATTATTACCATAACACATGTACAAATTATATTGGATAACTTTAATTTGACCCAAAAAATCCTTATGATAAAATATAATCCTTTAGGTTTCCTTGGTTAGATTAGGACATTTATTATTATTTAATTCAAAGAAGAGTAAAAAGTGTTAAATTTAATGTTTAATAACTAAACCATTTTTAATATACGGGTATACAAATGATAAATTCAACTATATATATTCATTAGAAATATAATAATATTTCCTACATAATGGTTTCTCATTTAAAATTTATAGACATTAAATAATTTATTTATGACACAAGGTTGATGCAGTAATTACCTTATTAGTGAAATATTAAAATAACTGATATTATAAATACCCAAATAAATGTAATTTGAGACTTTTTATGAATTACACTAATTTTATAGGTCAATATGACATTTTAGGGATGATTAAATGAATTTTTTTCTAAGTAATATTGCTTTTATGAATTTAGAAAAAAGAAATTCAAGATACTGTCAAAATTGAAAAAAAAGAGTTTATAAAACAAATTTTATATTATTAATTGGTATTCTATTCCTAAAAATCTATGGTTCAACTAAAGGGCTTAAATACTATTATATATGTTATTAATGAACCACTTGGGGTTCTCTTGAATTTTTATAGTAATTTTATTAACCATATATTATTAAAATACCAAAAGACATGGTAAATGACAAACTATATAACTAAGAGTTAAATAAATGATAAGGTTAATATAGTGACATAAACCTATCTAAATACTATTGGATGAGTGGGTTTCGACCTATCCCTACTCTATTCTTTAAATTATTCATTATGGAGCTATTAGAAACCGAAAATGGTTCTATTATAAAATAATATTTCTATATTTTCCTTTGGTGCCCCTCACCCCTCTTATAAAAGGGAACTTCCCCTTCTCTCAAATTCACATCTCCAAAGCCATCTGGCTCAGCCAAACCCAATTAAAATATCCTACCATCTATCCTCCCTTCATATTAGAGGCCATCCTTTAGTCAGAAATCCATCCAATGGAGCCCTTTTGATCAAATCAAAATGAATAACCCGAAGAAGAGGTAAATATTTCATCCCCTCTTTCAAGTTCTTTTCTTCATGCACTCCCTCTTTATTTGTTGTTTACATTTTAAATTAATAACTCTAGTGTCTTCTATATACTGTGGTGTTATTATAGAAATGGTTCAACCATGTTCATTATTCTATCCATCTTATAAATGAAAATTTAACCATTTGTGCATACGTACGGATTATCATCTCCAAATCATGGTGTAGTTTTTATTCAAATACTTCATCATTTGGATGGGTATAATAATGAGTATAAATGATGTAAATAATAAAAATAACATGATAATAATTCTTTTTATATGATATACCATCCAATTAAATATGATTTTAATATCAATATAATGATATTGTCACTCGTGCGTTCATACGGATTACAGTTTCCACGAACGCAATGATATTCATTCCCCATCCTATCCATTCAAGACTAATTTTCATCTGAGGATTAAAAATAATTTTTATAGGCGTAATATAATTCCGAATATGAATAATATACATCATATCCACAAAAAAAACATCACTTACGTAACAAATCATATAAAGGAAAATGAGTCAGTTAACATCCGAAATTATGATACTACTGAAATATCATTAACAAAGCAATATTAGAAGATCATATATGATATAATATTACTGTATATGGTTTTTTTATAATATAATAATAATTATTTCACCCATATGCAAGAGTTTAACCTACCCTAGACCAAGGAAATGTACACGGTAAGGGTTAATTTCACAATCTCTTTATCATCTAATGTTGTTTTTACATAAGTATCTACTGGGACCTCTTTATCATCCACACCCTTGATTCTTAAAATTTATTTGAAAACATTTTTACTATTTAATATAAAATTGGTTAATTTCATTTATACCCTTATATAACCATATATGTTTTAGAAGGAATATTTTGGTCATTTTCTAAAAAAGGTAATTTATGACCTTTTTGACAAAATTAAGGTAAGAATGATTATTTAACTTATACGACGGGTGTGGTTATTCTTCTCCATTATAACATCATCAAAAATTCCCCTACAAGCTTATAAGATTAGTTTCAAAATAAATGTTTTCTTTAATAATTACATGACATTTAAATGATTTCAAAATAAAATGATTCATTCCTATTTAATAATTTTCCTTTCATCTATGTCAAAATCCTTTGATTGATTTTAAACTAGTTTAATGTTGATCAATAATAATATAAATATTCCATATTGTATTATATTTTAATGTGGATGTGTTATTTTTATACCATTAATGGTTATTGGTTAATGTATTGACATTCATTATTATATTTTTAATACAAATGTTTATGTTATATTTCAACACTTTTATATTAAGAATGTATTGGACTTAGTATGTGACAAGTGGAGCCCACTATAGCGCCTCGATGCATCGGTAGGTCTCATGGGAAAACTAGATGTGTAATTAGCCGAGGCCTTTCCCAAATTGATATATGGTTTTGCCTAAGGCCTAAATCATTTTTATATGTCTTGGATGAGGCCTTGAAAAAGTGTTTCAGAATTTCCATCATTATACTTTCCCCCTTTATGAAAATAAAATTGATGGATCATGTTGTCATTCCACTAGTAGAATGCCCATGATTATGTTTTACTATGGAATTATTTAATCAGCTCATATTCCTTCCATAAAAGTGTTCGTGATTATTATTTTTAAAGGCATGTGATTTCGATTATTCATTGGGCTTAATATTTATGTTATCTTCCGTAATATTGCTTACCTTACCGAGTGTTTGAGCTCACCCCATACTTATGTTTCATTTTCCAAGGATATGAAGGAGTTAGTTATGAGTGACTTTCATGCATAATCTAGGATTCTTGGATTTCTTTTAATGGAATAAATTATTGTTGTATTTAATTTCAAGTTGTAAAGCTAATCATATGTATGAATCTTGTTTCAAATAATACAAAACAGATCAGTCTTTTGGGACATGATTTCCTTGTGATCATACCAATGATATGTGATAATGCACCAACTATGGGCAACTGAGGTCGGGGTGTTAGAACATAAGTATGTATGATGATGGGTTTTGTTCTATATCACCATCAAATTAATCGGTTTATTATTTTAACTCATTTACACAATAGGGTATATAAGAGTATTTATCCCAATCTGAATGGTATGTGGTAGGATTTAACCCAAGACAAAGGTTATAAATAAGGATTTAACCCATGATAAAGGGGTACATATGAGGATTTTTTACAATACTTAGGGTATATGGGAATAATATTATTTTCTTAAGAATGTATGCCTGAGGTTACCCAAATCCTAATTTTTGATGAATGTCTATTTTCATAGCCTTGAAATATGGTTAGCATAATAATCTTTCTCTAACATTAAAATATAATAACTTTGGGACTATTATTATGCTCCATGACTAGAATTTTATGTCTCTTTATTTCACATACTTTTTCTATGGTATAGGTCTATTCATATGTGATTACATGTCATTTTGTCATGAACTATGTAAAATTATTAAATTTAAATCAAATTTTTAATAAAAATATATCAATTTCAATGTATTTCATATTATTATAATATGAAACCTGATGAAATATTGATATGATTTTCTTTGAATATTTATTGAGGTAACCCCATTCACATGTTTGTATATCCCAATGTTTTTAATATTATTAAAATTTGTGGAAATTCTATAAGTGAGTGTATAAGAGTTATATTTTTGAGAAATTATTGTAGATTATGTTGTTTTATTATATTATTAACAAGACTATAAAAATATTATTCAATATGTCAGGTTAATAATTGTTAGATGTTTTATATAAAGTATGAAATTAATATATTATATATGTTATGTTTATATTGGGTCAATATATTCAACAAATATTTAATAAATTTAAGGATTTTTCAAATTCATGTGATATTTATCATTATCGTAAAATGTTTTTATGATATGACATATTCGTATATACATTATCATTATAATTTGTGATAAGTTATCTCCAAATTCAATACAAAAATTGTTTTATAACCAATTTCCACCTACTTAGCTTTCTTGGAAGACACTCTAACATATATTCCAGGTTATTCATGAGAAACACTTATGTGTACTTTTGGATTCACAAATTTAGGTGATTCAACCATGTTTAAATCATTGTTAATGAATATGAAGTATATATTAATTATCAGTGCCCTTACCTTATTCTCAAATTTAGAACTCTCTATTACCACATGGTAGGATTTGTGGTCATAATGAAGATATATTTTATCTCGTGATTTTATATAATAAATTAAAACATCTCTAGAATGTAACAAATTAAAACAGTCCATCATGATTTTTTTGTTAATTGAGTTAATTCTTCATCCATAACCCTTTATGTAACCATATCAATTTTCACTCAAAATCTTGATAATTTTTTCATGAATTTACTCAGGGTTTTCTCCCACACAATAACTCCCCATTTTAAATATTAATTATTATGGAAAATTGAAATTTGTAACACGAAGTATTACATTTACTAGGATTATAGAAACAATATCACTTAGTTTACTTAGGTTAACAAATAAATTATAAATTTCCTATTTTTTGTATTAATATAATGATAGTAAATATTATACGTGTCTTAATAATTTCAAATACATAAGAAATAAAATATGGTATAACTCTATATTTATATTAATTATATTATATTTATGACTTGTTAAATTTGAATGTATTAATTTCTATATCATATCAAAAGAATGATTTATGTTATTCCTACTATCTCATCATTGATCAAACCATATAAAAATGTATGATTCCTCCAATAATCTTCACCATTTCATTTATTTATTTATATGGAATGAGGTGGGAAAAAAATTCTATAATCTTTCAGATGAACATTAAGTTCCAATATCACTTATTCAATTACCTCATCCAGTCAATTAATCTTAATTGTATTTAATATTTACATCAAAATATTTACTTTAAAATATTCAATGGATTAAATCATTATTCTGATAAGAAAAAAATCATTTTAACTAAATTCATTATTAATGGTTATGAACTGTTATACCTACCACATAAATGATTTCTAATTAGTATATTAATGTCACTATATGTAAGATCATACAGTGTAATGGCCCTATCCCCTCTTCCAATAAGATGGAATTTTTTAATTTTTCATATAATTTTTTTAAAATGTAAACCATTTTTAATGGAATGAGTCAAATTGTTCATGACTATAAAATATTTTTATGGGTTTATCATTTATAAACCAAAGGAGAAAATTTCAATTATTTTTGTTGTTGGAATCATACATAACCAAGTTATCTTGAATGTTATCCACTATATTATCTTAAACTTGAAAATATAAGGAATTAAGGATATTTTATAATGTATAAATCATTAAATTCATGTCTATACAATATTTTTAGTGCTCAATAAGGAATGAAAATATTATCTTATATAAAAATGTTAATGAAATTTAATTTTAATTTATATAAGGGATATCATAAGGGTTATTTAATTCAATAAATAATATTTTTGTTAGACCTAAATTATATGTGTAGACCAATAGTTATATAAATCATTACCTATTTTGAACACGTATATATACTACACCATTCACTAGGAATATCAAATTTTTGAAATTTTTTTATAAGTGTTAATCATCAAAAACTTGTAATGCATTATAGGAATGAAAAACCAATGACTTATAAATAGGTAAATTAATTAATATAACATTCAAATCCATATACTTTGAAAAAATTTCTTTTAATACACTTATATAAATTATAAAAAAATTTATTAAATATATAATTTCTAAATATATGAGACATCAAAATTATTTTTTTATTCTAAATATTTATAAATTAAGAAAAATATTTGGATTAATTTCATGTTTTATATCACATCAATAAGAACTCGTATTGATTGTGGTCTCACTAAAAACAATAACCCCATAAAATAATCTATTTAGTTTACCAAGATATATATTTCCCTAAATACTGGGTCTCATTGAAATTTCTACCAAAACATTATCTATTTATGGCAGTAATCATCCCAATAATATTATATATGACTTTGTTATAGTGTGGTTGGATAACTCATTTCCTAATTTATAATATAAATTTTTCCAACTCCATTATTATGGGAACCTAATCCTATTAAATAAACAAAGTTAACTGTAAACCAAATCATGAAATTTAATATCATAACATAATCAAATAAAGTTCTTCCATAATAAACAATCATTACCCATAATTTTCAATGTGATTTTTTCTTTATCAAAACCCAAACATTTGGATATTTATCATATTTACAAGTGTTCACAAAGGAAGAAATCTTGGATTTCGTATTTATAGGGTTTTAAATGTCTCCCAATTTCCATATGTATCATATTATTACCATGAGTAACTACTTAAAACAATGAAATCATTAAACTGGATGTGATCCCTATATTTATGCATTCTCATAGTCACTTATTAATGATTGATATTCCATTAATAAAATTCAAATGCCACAAACATGTTAATGTATAAAATTTTATACATCACCATATTTGTGTCACTTAACCAATAATAAAGTTTAATTATGAATATACAAAAAAATTACTCCCCATGCATAAGTTACTTGAATCAGATTCATATAAAGATAAATATCCTTATAAAATGATATTCCTCCCAAAATCATGAATTATATTATTGGTATGCAACCACCACTCTCATATGAAATTACAAAGTCCCTAGACAAATGAGTTGTCTAGCCAATGGTCTCCCTACCCATAGATTAATAATCAAGATAGGCCAAAATAACAATAAAAATATAATTCCTAATAAAGAAAAATAACAATTAATCCTCATTATTGTATTAAAACTATAATATAAAACCATTGTCTTGGTTAAATGGAAGAAAATGTATTCCATGCTTAATATGTAAATCATATATGAATGGAGTGAACAATATGAGAATATTTTTTAAATAGTTCAACGAATATTATACAAAACTAATAATAAAAAATTTATATACTTTAATAATGAAATAATAATTAAATAAATAATTTATCTATTTAAAATGACATATGAAAATATTGATTTATTTTATATATTTTTTAAAAAATATAAAACCATAGTCAAGAATTTTTGAATGGTTTCCTTTTCCATGAAATATACATATGGGGAATTTCTAGATGGACCCATCTATAAAAATGATTTACTATTATTGTGCTAGTTTGTTAGGGGAATATAATCAAATAGATCCCTATAAAATTTACAATGAAAAGGTTTGTCCTTATGAGAATCTAATTTTCACGAAGAATTAGGAGTTTTTTTAGAAAACCAAAATATGATTATATAAAAAATGAGGATTTATTTTATGATAATAATATCAATTTAATTTTCCTAAAGTATTTAATTTTACCTAATTGATTCTATAAACCACAAAATTTTTTCATAAAAGGATTATATTTCTATTAGAAAATTCTATAACCTAATGATTATTTATAATTATGGTTAAAGATACTAAAAACATAAAAATTTAATTTATTTTAATTTTTTTCATGTTTTATTCTTCCTTGTGAATTGATACAATACTATTAATGGTTTTTTGGGGTTATAGGTTGTGACTTCGTTTGACCTATAAGACATTAAGATATTTCACTGAATATATCCTTAGAAATATGCTGAGTTGCTGTGGGATTTTGGTGCCCAGAGATCCTCTGCATGCCAATTTTAAAAATATTAAATATAATTTTTCTCACACATGTACTTTATCATGAAATTTGGAAAACATATACAGTTGTCTCTTGGATCAGTTATCTGAGGTCGCGGTTGTGTTCAAAACATCTTGATTTCCCGTGGAACGACATAATGTTTTATGCACCAGGTATGCAAGGGAAAGAGAGTTGGGTAGGTGTCATGTGGTTATTTTGATAATTATATTATAATTTAATAATTATAAATAACAAAAATCTACCCAAAAACCCTTCGGTGAGAATAAATATAGGAAGAGATGCTCATCCTCTATACTCAATTAGAGTATAATGGAAACTAAGAGAAAATAAAATAAATTATGTGCTAATAATCACCATTTATGGCACCAATCATCACCAGGTTGAGTTAAAGCATGATATGGGAATCATTTTACACCAAAAGCATCAATATTTCTCCCTCAAGGTAGGTGGTTCTGAGTTTTTTCCATTATCTCCTTTGATATTCATTGTTTTATGGTTTTAGATACTTAAGGGAATTTCTAGTTATCCCTTATTGGTTTTTAGTTGGTTTCAGGTTAAATTAAGGAAAATTGGTTGAATATAGGGGATATTACAATATGAAATTACTGTATACATAGTTTTTAGTCCTTTGAGGCTCTCCATATATATAATACTTTTTAGGGCCACATGTTGTGTACTAGGGTAACATGTTGTGTTGTGACCCCATGTCATGTTGCTAGAGGACATGAATTGGGAATTATTATGATAGTACATGGTTTTGTAGAACAACATGACCAATGTAAATTGAAATAGGGTTCCAAATAGTGGCATGGAAAAAAACACACATCGTAGTGGGTTTTTAACCAAAACATTCTTTGTAGTGTGGGATTCATGGCATATGAAGGACACGGCTGGTCGGGCTATGTCGAAGAATCCAGACATGGTCCTAGGGAAGAAAAAGACACCATGCATAGGATATGAATTCCATGTATGCCTACATGGATTAGAGAATTGTGTGAATAGTATATTGACTAGCCAGTTGGGTGGGTTCAAATTCTTTGGGGACCCCATTGCACGACGTTTACTCCACTGTAATCATCTTGAGATTTACTACCTTGCATATACCTTTATATGGGTCTCGTAGTTAGGTATGTGAGTATTCTACTGTGATATGTTTTCCACATAGACTGAGATAGTCTCCTCTATTTTATCATATATGATATGAGTTGGCATGTTTCTATAATGATGATTTTGCAACAATGCTAAATCCTAAGTGGTGATCAGGTTGGATCATTGGGTTAACATTAGGAACCGTTCTATTCACTTTTTTCATAGGATGTGGGTCCCCTATTAACATTACAATAGTAGTGTTGTGTTCCCCTATAAGATCTGGGTGTGGGTCCCTTACATTTTGTAGTGTAGTGATGTGAGTTATGGTATGTGTAACACTCCTTTTAGTGGTGCATGACCTATGCTGTAGATCAGTGGGGTTCATAAAGAGATATTACGGGACTAGTACTCCCCCATGGAATCGGGGTGCGGGTTCCCCTTACTTCTCTTATTGGGTAAGAGATGAGTCTCCCCACATTGCGGGTGCGGGATCTATACCATTGTGGTAGTTCATATGGAGTCAGTACTCCCCTATCGGTCCAGGTCATGGGTACCCCATATCATTATTGTAGTTTGAGATTACACTCCCCTATAGCGAAAGGGAATTAGGCCTCCACACATATTGGCTATGTAGAGTAGTTACTGTGCTGTTGGATTAGGGGGTCCTATATCTGTGGATTTGGTACTCCCCGACCATTTCAGGATGCGATTCCTCAGGATATGACATATAGATAGAGTGTGTACTCCCATATCATGTTATAGTTTAGGTCCTATATCAATGGAGTCAGAACTCTCATATCATTCTATGAGATGGGTTATCCATACAAGTTGTTTCAGAGGATTTTGTAGTCATATGTCATACTAGGGATTGGGTCCTTTATCTTCTGTTTTGTAAACCACTATCATGTTTAGGTGTTGTTTTCCCATAGTAATCGATCACATAGATTGATACTCCATTGAAATAACATGGTGCATGTGCTCTAGCCATAGATTGGGTTTACCCTATCATACGAGGGTTTGGAACCTCACATTGTAAGTAGTACTCTCCCATATATGTGTAGTAGTGGGGGGAATGTCCATCATTGAAGTTAGTGATCCCTCAAGGAATTGATGTGTAGGACAATCCATATAAGAGGGATATATGTTTATCGTGATTAATTTGGAGTTAGTCCTACCTCATCAGTAAGATAATGTAATGGTGTCAGTTCCTCTATTCTCTCTCATTGCATAGGAAGCATATGGGGCATTGTCTGAAGATGTTATCTATCCAATGTGTACAGTGGTGAGGGGAGACCTCACCACTTGTGTTTCTTTTTCTTGTGATGGGTGGAAGGTTTCAATGGTTGGACTTCTATTTTAGGCACTGGAGTATGAACTATTAGTTTTTTCTTAATGTATCACATTCTCTTGGATGTACCATTATGAGTGTAAGATTAGTTCTTGATGAGTTTATCTATTAGATGGGATTTATCTGGGATGGCTGAGTTCAAGGTGTGTGTTTTTTTGGTTGTTTGTTACTGTTAGATCCTCTAGTAGAATCTTATCACTCACTATGAGTTTAGAATATCATGAGGAAAATATTCATAGATAGTAATATTTATGGGTTTTTAGTTGTCCATTTAAATTTGTTGCAAATTTGGGATGACACCCCATGTGGATTGAGTGGACTAGTCACGCATAAATGAGAACATTTCCAGTTGGAGTTTCTCTCTCAACTGGGTTCCCTTTGGATAGGTCGACTAGACTATTAGCTTTTGGATTATCACGTTTCTTTTCCGCTTCCATGGGAGCCTAATGAGTATTTTTATACTCACCCATAAATTGGTTTCTCGGAACATGTAATGTCTTTTGCAGATCACATGAAAATTGACCGATTCCCCAAACGACCGAAGAAAAGAGATGCTTAGTAAGATAGATAGACTGAGGTGTTTACTATAACTAGAACATTGAGCTTTTCAAAAGTTTCATTCAATAAGGTTATCCTATTTATGGGAATGTTGGATGATTTTATAGATTTTTTTGGTAGAATTTTTTTTCTATTTTTAAAACTTTAGTAATATTAATTTACTCTTGTTTGGGATAGATGTATACATGCATTTTAGTTTCCATATTTTATATCTCTACACTGATTCATCAAGGTATTTATAGGTGTCTACATATATGTATGTGAGGAAAATTCCCCACACATCTGTGATATGGCAACTTATCATAAGTCACCACCCCTGACTTATTGGATGTTATCTTAGAGAGTTGCATTATGGGACCAATGGGGTTGGCCCATTATAGAGTGCTATCGAAGTGAGTTCCACATTGGGACCACAGTGTCCTTAGATTTGTTTGGGTTTTATGGGGATAGTTTTTTTCTGTTTCAAAATCATCTCTCAGGCCATAAGTCTTAGTGTTAGTGTGATGGCCAATGTATCCATTCACCAATACACTATTTACCTAGTTTTTGACTTGGTAAATTATGGAATGTTAATAGGGAAATAGTGGTACATGCATCGTATCAGAAAGAGTTTTTATATTTCCTTTTCCCGCTTGAGTTAACTACTGAGATATAATATTTTATCGTGGAACATCTTGATTTATGTTTAGGGATGTCACCATGATGATATCTAGACATGGTTCCATTAAGGGATTGTGGTGATGATCCACCCCATGAAGAGGCATCAGTGTAGGGAAATAGTTCTCTGGTGGTACCTCTGGGTGGTGATCCATTGGGACACCACCCGTTGAGTAGCTGGTTATTCTAGATGATTATACTAATAATGCATATATGTTTAATGTGTTGAAAAAGTTCTATGGAAGAAACCTATGATGTATTAGGGTGATCCAACACACCAGTTAGCTGATTACTGACTCAAGTGGTTCATATGACATTCCCAAAAAAGTTATGAAACCTCCCAATCAGAAGTTTCTCCTACTAAAGATCCTTATATTTGGTTTATATGGGTGATGGTTCATTTTAGTGATGATTTCTCATGATTAGGTGACACTCACTTGGTTGGATTTAAGAATAATTTTTATAGAAAATATTTCCCCTCCATTGAGCCATCAGTTAATATCCTAGGGCTTTTACACCTTCATAAAGGTGGAATGACTGTATCAGAGTACTCGGTGAGGTTCATAGATATGTCATATTACTACATGGATATGGTGTAATACATGTTCTTAAAATCTCAGAACATTAAAGAGGGACTTAGAAGAAATCTTAGAGAATTTGTGGTATCTGTGTGCCTTCTAGTTATGATGGGTTACTAGAGTGAGATCAGGTGGTAATGTGCTTCTGGATGAACATACAGGTGGATATCGCCTACAATATTTTTCACATGGATGATGAATATTAATAAGTTGGTAGACGAAATATGTAAAGATCAAGAAGCATGAGGCATAACCATTCTCAATCATAGATATGTTGTCTTATAGATTAGGAGTCATTCCAGGGATTAGGTCAGCCACCAGAGAGGCAGTGATATTCTTGCGATGTGGGTGACATCATTCTAGGGAATTTCTGATCTTCTGTGCTACTAGTAGTGAGACAATCAATGGTAAAACATAGAATATGTTGATTTTAGAGAAGGTTATTCCCCGAGATGGTGGACATGGAGGGAGATATTAGGGAGCGCTCATAGGTGGCAGGAAGTTTGAGATGTTTCCACCACCACCCTAGGTGGTATAGACCAGGCTCATGGAGTTAGAGGATCCAGAAAAGGATAGATACAGGAAATATGGATATTTGACGCAGAATCTCTGATGATGACTAGATGTAAACTCTATGTCATTTCTAATTTCCCTCATAGAAATTCATAGACACTACAAAAGGTAAATTTTTTCTACTTTGTTCTCATAGGTTAACTAGGGTTATTTAGGGAATCAGATGAACACTATGTTGGTGTTTTTAAAAGAAGCATTGATTTCATAAGGAAGAGGTGTCCTTCCACCACCGAGATGCATTTTTGTGATGTGAAAAAAATCATGCGGTTGATCTGTGACACCCAATGAGGATAGTATTGAGGTGTGTTGGACGAGTCCCATTAGATTATGTGTTTATTGTTGGGAAATGTATTAGAGGTTTTCTTACATATAGACCTATAAGACCAAGTGTGATAATATAGGAAGCCCTCTATAGTTTTTTGGTACCCTCATGAAGTTGTAATCATCTTTTTATGTGAGATGGTTTGGGGGGTGTGGTGCGATTTGGCTTGGCATTGGACTCTAGAGGAATAGGGACTATTTCAAAGTATGACGCATTTATTTGATGTCATCAAAACCATGTGGGAATTTCAGTTCAACAAAAAAGTTTATTGTGTTTAGATATGGTGAATTATTTCCTTATACATGCGTGTTCAGGGTTAGGTAGTGAGGCGTAGTGGTAGAGCATGTCCCGATATTCCCTGTGAATATATTGTTATTGAGCCTTTTAAATGGTAGGCATAGTGGAGGGAGAGAAATTCTTTAAACCAATTTATATTGGATGATTTAGACCCTATGTTGTTGTTATAGTGTGGAATTGTTTCTTACGATTCATACCTATACGATATGCTACAAGTGGATGCTAAAGTGTTTCTATAAGGGCGATCAGTGTTACATGAGAAGGATCATTGACAAAGGTCCTGGTAAGTCCACGTGTTTACACTTGGTTATAATTTTTTTCATTGGTTCCATATGGTGATGAAAATCATCTTTTATTGTGGTATTATTTAAGAGTTTAATCTATTGTTTATCTATGGGTGGATTTGAACTGATCAGTTATGTCAGTATTTTCATCAGGAATGAAGGGTGGTGTTTCTCTAGACCCTATGACAATAGATGGAATATGGTTCTTGGTGATTTTCTACCTATCATAGATGAGGAGACATGGTCACACTTTTTGATTATGTTTTCCTATATAGAGATGTATTTGAGTTTGGTTTGGCCATGGATATTACCTAGTAAGCTTGTAAGAATCCCGATAACCCTTAGTGAGCTCGCTAAAATGGTAATTCTAGTGGAGAGATCATTATTCTTTTAATAGTGCCTCAGATTTCATTTTTCTTATCTGAAATATCCTAGGATGGGATAATAAAGTCTGTTAGGTTGTTCCTTTAATACTTTGGGATATTACTAAGTATTTTCTGAAATTAGGAGTTGAGTCATCGTGAGATTCTATGTCCCATAGAGCCTCAACATGGTGATTTTAAAAATATTAAATATATTTATTCAGAAGTGAACAGTTTACCGTAATTCATAGATTATAACATGAGTGGATGCGTAGATCAATAATAGTATTCTAATATTGGGTAATGAACTCTATGTTTACCAAAGGCATAACATAGAATTTTCTACAATTTATGTGTGAGTGATGGAGAGTTGGTGGGGAATCCTATATTGAATTTGATTATTAAATAATAATTTAATAAATAAAGTTAACCTAAAGATACCCCCAAACTGTTGGTTTCATGTATAAATAAGAGGATATTCTCTTCTACTCTCATACTTTTGCGATACATAGAAACTGTTAAAAGATGAAAGTGAGAAAGCACTTCTGATCTCTGTTTTGTTGTTCCAATCATCACCATTTCAAAGATAAGCATGATCCAAGAATCATTCAACACATAGATATTAATCATTAATCCCTCTTGGTATGAGGTATTTATTTTTCATACCTATCCCTTTCGTTATGATTTTTATGTGATTGAATACCTATTTAAATTGCTAGTAATCACTTCTAGGTTGTTATGTTTTTTATTGGTAAATCATGGAAAATCAGGTGAATCGCATGGTAATTCAAAAATGTAAATACTATCTACATGGTGTGTATCCATGTGAGGCATATAATTTATCTCTTTTATTTTTGGGAAGTTGAATTATGGGGACTAAAAGTCATGGAGCAAGATGACACACCATATAGTGACATAATGTCGAGTGGAAATAGTACATGGCCAGAGATTCCACGTGAAAGTACATGGCCATGTAGAAATACAAGTCCAAAGTACATGTACCTGAGGTGAAAACACGTGAATTAGAAAAATTCATATCCATGTTGTCATTTATCTTAATAACTCAATATATTATGGAATGCATGACGTGTGAGGGACATGGATGGCTGAGCTGTGTGGATGAAGAACACTACCATGGGTTAGGTGAGGAAGAACATACCATGTACAATTACACAGATTGAAAAAAGGTATACCTTATACAAGTCTAGGTGCTTGAGTGGGTTCAAAATCAATGTTGACCCCTATTCTTGTCATGTAATATTTTGGTGCATTCTTAAGATTCTTCTCCTTTCATATCTCATTTTATGTGGCTCAGATTCATGATTTTGAGAAGCCTATCATGAGTAGTTATTTTTGTATAAATTGATTGTTTCCTTTATTTAGTTTTATGAGATACAAGGTTTATTATATTAGGAATGACTCTTGTTTAGTGGTGATTAATCATGTGTAGTGATCAGGGGAATCACTATGTGGATTTTAGGGTAATTACCCTTATATTCCCCTTAGGATGTAGGTCCCATGGAAACTTAATACTAGTAATGAGAAGTTACCATATTGTGTCGAAAAATGGTTCCCCTACTTATGGTAGTGTCGCGATTCTAGATATAATATGTGTGATCCTCAATTCTTCAGTTCATGACCAGTGTTGTAAATCACTAGTGTTAGTAAAAAGAGATGCTAGGACTCATACTCCCTTGTGGAATCATGGTTTACATTTCTGTTAACTATCTACCTAGGTATTATATCATAATATTCATGTTCTGGGTTCATGTTCTATTCCGTTGGGGTAGTACTTTTGGAATTAAAAATCCCTATTATAATCGTGGAATAAATTCCCCTTATCATTCATGTAGTTGGAGATAGAGCTCCCATGTCGTGTTGGGGTGTATTCCCTATATACTCATTGGCCAAGTGGAGTAATTACTCCCCTATTAGACTGGGGAGTGTGTCCTCTATCCATGGAGTTGGTAATCCTTATTCCTGTTCGGGTGTGGGTCTTCCATATTTGACATATATATATAGAGTGTGTACTCTACTATTATGTTAGGTTAAATTTTTCTTATCCATAAATTTGGAACTCCCATGCCATTACAGGGTGGGGTTCTTTCATAAGGTTTTATCCAAAATAGTTGGTACTCTACTTATATACTTTGAAGCGGGTCCTCTAGACTCAGGTTAGTATATATCTTTCATGTTAGGGGGGTGTTCTCTCATAATAACCATGATAGTAGAGCGGTAATCCACTATCATAGTAGGTTGTGGGTCCTTTAACTTTATATTTTTACTCCCTTATTATACCAAGGTGGATCTCCATGCATATATAATACTACCCCCCCACTCTGAGTAATAGTGGGGAGAAGGTCCTCCATTTTAGATAGTGCATCCTCAACGGACTGAGTTGTGTGACACTCTATATAGAAAAGAAAGAGGATTCATGGGGTTAGTTAGTATTTATTACTCCCCCGACTATAAAGAGTTATCTTGGTGAGGATTCATCCATACTCTCTAATTGTAGTGGATGAATATATTGAATAATCTAGAGATGTTCTCCCTCAAATATGGGTTGGGGTAAGGGGAAGTGCTCTACACTTAGGGTTCAATATATTTCCATTGGTACGTTGTAATGATGGATAGACCTATGGTGCTGGGAACTACAGTTGGACATAGTTGGTTATTCTGGAGAGAACACATTATCTTGGATATATAATTATGCATGTTAGAGCAAGTCCTAAGGGATTTTATCTCTTATACGGGTTATATCTAAGATGGTTGATCTTGTGGAGTGTGTAATACTAGTTTTACGTTTCTTTTAGAGAATTTATTATAATAATATCAATAGCCATGAGGTCGGAACCTCATGACACTTGGAGTATAAGATGATTATATTGAGGTTTTTTTGGGATTCATTGTGGTGTTTACATGTTTACGGGTTGACACCCCATGTGTACTGAGTTGACTAGTCGTGTATAGAAGAGGATGGTCTGATATGGTGTTTCTGTCTTTATTGTGTTCTATATGGCTAGGATGATCAGACTAATTTTTTTCACTTACTCCATTATCTTTTTGGGTTTTGGGGATCCTATCAAGTATTCTTATACTCACCCATTAATGGGATTTTCCCACATGTGTCAGGACTTTTTTAGGACACAAGCCTTTCATTAGAGTCCTTAGAGGACCTAAGAAAGGAAGATCTTACCGTGGTAGACAAACTGAGGTTTTTACCAGAGCAAGGATGAGGAGCTTCCTAGTTGTTTTATTTGTGATTGATCCCCTCATTCCTGGTAGGCTGGACGCTTTTGCAGTTTTCTTTTAATGGTAGTTTGTTTTTACCTCTTTATGATTTATGTAATTATATTGTACTCTACATTTTTTATAGATAAAGGAATTCATTTTAGAATCCATATTTCAGTTCTTTTCTCGGTTTCATCATTATGTTTGTGGGTGCAGGCATAAATGTTTTTAGGCATAGTCCTCCCATATGTGAGATATTCCAAGTCATCAGTATTCACCATCCCCTATCTTATTGGTGGTGGGCATGGAGATTTGCGACACATGCATTTTTTAGTGAGGTCATGACATAAGATTCCTTCCCATGAGAAGTTTAAGAATGGTTTCAAACCGAATATATCTATTATTAGTGGAATAAATCCAATGAAATGACTAAAATAATAATAATTGTATTTCACTATCCATATCGATGAATCAATAATAGCGTGTTTGATAAAATTTCATAAAAACTTAAAAGGTTACCTCCTTTGAAGGTATCCATCATCTAATTTGTGACAACCGGGCCCCGGTGACAGCACAGACACCCCGCCTTAACATGGCCGTCGGGTCCTTGCCTACCAGGTACCCCCAGTTGCCCCCGCAGACACGTGGGGCCCACCCTATGGTCCACCCACGTGCCCGAACGGGTCATCTGACTAATGACATTCCCCACAGGCCAACACCTGTCCTTTCCAGTGTGCTTTGTCCTCACTCACACACACCCTGGGGAACTTCCCAGGAGGTCACCCATCCTGATCACTACTCCATGCCAAGCACGCTTAACTATGGAGTTCTAATCAGGCAGGCCCCCGAAAAGATTCCTTCCCATGAGAAGTTGAAGAATGGAATAAAACAGAATATATCTATTATTAGTGGAATAAATCCAATGAAATGACTAAAATAATAATAATTGTATTTCACTATCCATATCGATGAATCAATAATAGTGTGTTTGATAAAATTTCATAAAAACTTAAAAGGTTACCTCCTTTGAAGGTATCCATCATCTAATTTGTGACAACCGGGCCCCGGTGACAACACAGACACCCCGCCTTAACATGGCCGTCGGGTCCTTGCCTACCGGGTACCCCCAGTTTCCCCCGCAGACATGTGGGGCCCACCCTATGGTCCACCCACGTGCCCGAACGGGTCATCTGACTAATGACATTCCCCACAGGCCAACACTTGTCCTTTCCAGTGTGCTTTGTCCTCACTCACACAGACCCTGGGGAACTTCCCAGGAGGTCACCCATCGAGATCACTACACCATGCCAAGTACGCTTAACTATGGAGTTCTAATCAGACATGCCCCCGAAAAGGAAGGTGCACCTTGTTGACATGAGTCATATCATTTAGTCATTTAACCCTTTATCATTTGGGGATGTTACAATCACACCCCCTTTAGAGAACAACGCCCTCGTTGTGTGCCTTACATCTCAACCCAGGCAGTGCACCGCACTTAAGGCTGGGTTCTTCCTCTGATACCAAATGTGACAACCGGGCCCCGGTGACAGCACAGACACCCCGCCTTAACATGGCCGTCGGGTCCTTGCCTACCAGGTACCCCCAGTTGCCCCCGTAGACACGTGGGGCCCACCCCATGGTCCACCCACATGCCCGAACGAGTCATCTGACTAATGACATTCCCCACAGGACAACACTTGTCCTTTCCAGTGTGCTTTGTCCTCACTCACACACACCCTGGGGAACTTCCCAGGAGGTCACCCATCCTGATCACTACTCCATGCCAAACACGCTTAACTATGGAGTTCTAATAAGGTAGTCCCCCGAAAAAGAAGGTGCACCTTGTTGACACGAGTCATATCATTTAGTCATTTAACCCTTTATCATTTTGGGGATGTTACATAATTAAATATAAAGATCATTTTTGAGGATCTATTTTCTTTTAATGGTGTGTAAGTACCTCATCTGTGAATAAAAATGAAGAAAAAAATAAATAGTATTAGTTTTGAGTATAAAATTATGTAATGAAGAAAGTCATTAAAGTCCATTACATAGATATACTTCATTAAACAAATTGTTCTATTGGAGTTAAAATTTTTTATACAATATATAATTGGAATACCCCTTGGAATACACCACTTAATTATTTATAATGAATACCTTATTTTTATTTTGTTTTAAAAAATTAAACAATCTATAATTTCTATACCCATTAACAGTTAATCAGTTAATAAGTAACATTTTATTCATAATAATCATATGAAAGTAATTGTAAGGTTATCATATTTATTTTTTAAACATTCACTATGACTTGATATTATGATCAATGAGAAATAAATGAATGTGTAGTGTCCTTCCCCTATAATTTTTTATGTTTTGGTGTATTAAATTAATACTCATATATCTCAATTAATTTTTATTTATATATATGATAGGATATATGTAAATATATATAACTATTGTTACATATTATTTTATACATAGAAGGTTTAAATTTAATCATTATTTCTTTTCCATGTTATGGTGGAAAATTAGTTAATTATATTTTTTATAGAGGGATGGTTTTGATTATTCATCAATAATATATGTGAAAAAACAAATTTTATTATCCAAATACAGTTATGTTTTTTTTCTATGTAATATATTTATTTGAATAATTGATAATTTCATTTCCTTTTCTTAGGAAGATTCTTTATTTTTGGAACATTGTTAATAATACCGTAACCATTGGAAATGAAAACATATTTTCTGTAAAAATGTCAATCATTTGGAAACTTTTATCATCAATCATAAAAAAAATTATTTACCCTATAGAATAAGAAAATGAATGATGAAAAAAGATCATAAAATTATGAAGGAGGTATAAATGAAAACTTTCTATGTTATAAAATAAATATTTTTATAATATATGTATTTATATTTATATTAATATTTTTGAAATTCCTATTTATTTTTATGGAAATTTTTTCAGTATTAATAAAAAATTTGAAATTTTTAATGAATAAACTAAATTATTTCAATGGTGTTACTGTAATTCTATATAAATTAATACATAGAAAACATATTATGATTAGTATTTTATATTTAAATTATTTATTTTAAAAAACATCAAAAAGGGAGAAAATTTATTTTTCTAATTATGAGATTTTAAATTGAATATGGGTTAGTGGACTATAAAATATGTTTATTATAAAAATAGTATTATGAATAATTTAAAATCTGTTATAAATTATTTTTAAAAAAAATAGAGAACATAAGTTTTGTAATTTTTCAATGGATTAAACATTTCCAAAAAATTAAATTCAATTCTTTTCCCAGATAGAGGTCTTGATGCAGGTTTTATGATGGCATTATGGGATAGATATAGTTATAATTATTGGAATATGGTATTAAAATATTAGATTATTTAATTGAAATCAAATAAAATTAAAGGAAAACATTCATGAAATAAACTATTTAATAAAAGTTTTAAACTTCAAGAAGGGGGAGAATGTGATCAACTCATTGTATCCTGACTATGATAAATTTTTTCCTCAAACAGACACTTGAATACCTCCCTCACATGCTGATGAAAAAAAAACTATTAGAAACATATAAAAATGAAAAATATGAAATAAGGAACAATGAATGCATAATTATATAGTTATGAATTTAGTCTCATATAAATAATATAACATTTTTGATTACATTAATTTCAAAACAATATTAAATAATTATAATATCAATGGAAAATCCCATTCTATATTAAATCATTATACATCATAGGTTATATTACAAGTGGTCGCACCCAATAGATTTAATGTAGGACTCGATCGGTGAAACTGTTTCCCCACCATTTAATATTTATAAGGGGCATGTAGCTACTCTTATCGACCTATGATTTCAAGTATGTATCTCTACCACAACTACTATTTCCCAAATATTATTATAATTAATTTAAACCCAAATCTATAATTATATATATATATATATATATCTCACATAAGAAACAACTAGTTACATATTATATAAATCCATTTTATAGATTATTAAATAATCAATATCTATTAAAATTATGTCATCTAAAAACATCAACATTAACACTGTATTCCATAAAATTATATCCAAAATGGATTTCCTTCTAATGGCATTCTAATTCTATGTGCCTTAATATATTAGATTACCATTATTATAAATTCAATAATTTTATATATATTTAATGAAGCTGTAATGTAGACATAATACAATAAAAAAATCTACAACATAATGACATTATTAAAGTATTTCGGCTTCCACAACGACTTAGGCGAAAATAATTCATTTCAAATTCCATTGAAATAGTCATTGTACCTATTCCCCCAATATTTTATTACCCACATCCCACTAATGAAAAATGAAACCTCATAATTTCAAAAACTAATACATTGGAAAACATTTCATCCATATTCTTGCATCTTCCAATCATATTTATTTCTTTCACCATATATTGTAGTTTTTTCTGGATGAAAAATATACACTAGATCTATGCAATTTGACTATGAGTGAAATTGTAAAAAATCCCAAAAGAATTTTGCACAAAATATAATAGATTTGGGATGTTATTTCTGGAATCCTTAATTTGTTCAATATATATCTCATTTAATTCAAATCTATCACTACTTTAATGATGGTTGTAGAATCGTCTTCTCATGTGAATAGTGAAACTATTGATTATAAACATAATATATATAAATTATGGTTTTCACTCCAATGGTAACCAAAAACCCAATGGTACTCTCCCATGTATACATGTGGACAATAAATTGTGAATCAATAAATCAATATAATAGATCATCTATTTTGATACATGCATTTTCTTATTCTAGACCTTTGAGATTTAGATAATATACTCAATAGTTTTAACATGATCCTTTCCCAGATTCCTTATAAAATATCTTATGACTATCACTAAATGTGAAATATATATCTTTATAAATACCATTAAATACATAATTTTCAATCGAATGATGAGGATATGTATCTCTCCATGAAATTATCCTCATATTCCATTTTCATGGATTTATCAATGGATTACATGAACCAACCAACCAACGGGGTTAACATTGGATTACATCTGGTAATGTTATCCTTTTAATGACCACATAAACAAATTCTTAAGAAAATAACTAATTTTTTATCTTAAAATATCGATAAAAAATTATCCCAAAAATAATAATCATTTTTTTCAATATATTTATTTATTAATTATAATGAAAAGTTATCTTTTACCTCTTGAATATATTTCATTTCTAGACAAACCAAGATAATTTCATCTATGATGAAGTGAAAGAAGATAAAACTCCAATTACTGAAAAATATTATGGTAGAAATAAAAGTTCATGTTTTACTAGATAAAACCAATATTGGTTATAAATAATCATTCATATGGTGATATTCACCTAAAAATTATTCTGATCATAATAGATAATTTTCAATATGAACATCTGTCCCTAATTATATTTATATATGAAATTATCCAAATGCTTTATAAATATTTAATCACCAAAACAACCATAATAGAATATAATTTTTCTATCCATATATTTTATATATATAATTTCAAGAAAATAAGACATATCATTTTAAATATGGTATTTTTTTAAAACTACTCAAGAACCTCTAAAAACATTAATACTTCCTTATATAGTATCACATTGTCAAAAAAACCTTATCCTACACCACCTAATACCACTTTATTCCAAATTCACCCTGAAAAACCATTTTCATTGCATCAATTTATACATATACTATAATTCCATTATCTACCATGTTATGTTTTAAGGAAATAATTTCATTGTATATTTAATTGCTAACTCCCTCTTTTTAAAATCGCTAAGACACAATTCATTCAATGAGAAATCATTCCCACATTTATTTGTATGATGAAATTAATATAGATCAATTATAAATATATAAAATAGTTATATGACCTTATTTGACATTAGTAACTCATCTAAATAATATTTTTCTTATGGAACAATATCTTTTGTACATTTTCCTTCAAAATGTATACTCTATGATTAAAATGATTTTGATATTTAGGGTACTTCTTCAAAACCCAATGAATCATCCAAATATTATATGATATATAAAAATTCTAGAAATATTTATCATCCAACAATTCTATTAATATTAAATTGGATGTCCGTATTTGATTCATACTTATCAAATCCATTGTCCACAATGTAATATACATTCCATAGTAAAATCTCATTTAATAGAACATTTCAACTTCTAAAAATTCCTAGATTTTCATTTTACCTAACTGTAAATCCATTGATATCACCACCATATAAAATAAGAAAACATGATATGAAATTCTATTTAAATTTTTATGATATTCATCATCAATATAAAAATATTGGAGACTTCAAAAAACATTAAAGTGGGAAAATGATTCTATTTTTATGGATGAAATTTCTTCTATAATATATTTTTAAAATATTATAGAATGAATTATATTTAAAATATAACATATACAATTAAATGCTTCTAGATAATCCTCATTATACAATTAAAAATGAAATTAAATTTTATAATCCTTACAATTCTACATCTTTTTCATCTGATCCACTTCACTATTCTTTCAACAAGTAATGGGAATTTCCTTCTCAAACATGTTTCCATTTTAGTAAAAACAAATTATAAGTACCTATAAGTGTATTATATAGAATTTTATATCATTATTTAATTATTATTTTCTATTACATTCACCACTATTGAATATCCTCAAACAAACTCACCAAATAGTATATAATTTTTTTTAAATGATTTAATCCAATAATCTCTTTGATAAATAATTATTGAATTTACCAATGTATAATTACCCAACATGAGAAAATAGCAGTGTATACCCCAAAATCATCTATATACATGTGATCAAACATCTATGACACAGTTAGAATCCTAATTTCTATAAATGTTTCTGTTATTTTCATTTTGAGTATAAAATTACCACAATATAAAAAATACATGTGACTGAGCTTCAGTATTACCTTATTAGAAATAACACACATTTTATTCTCACTTAGTTTCCAAAGATGTATATTCCACTAAATATTAATTTATAATTTTTTATTTCTGAAATTTAATCCCCATTAGATATTCCATTCAGATTCAATGAACTATAGTTTACACTTCAATCCATAACCATAGAACCCCATGAAATCAGCAATATTCCGTTTATGAATCTTGTTTTAAAAATTAAATAAACTGGTTTACCAATATAAATTATATAATAAAAAATCACTATATAATCCAATAATAAATAAAACTCATGGAATATATATTTCATCACTCATTCGTAATGGTCACCCTTCCCTATAACCATGATAGTTTTACCATTTTTTAGATAGACCATATCAAACCCTCAAAAGACATAATTCATCATGATTTCAATCTCAAATATAGAATATAATGAAAAATTATAATAAATAATACCAAAATTGAATAAAATACTAACAATATATGGTAAACACTAATCACCATATGTTGTGGTGTTTATAGAAATTGAAATACCTGAAGTTCCCCATTCGAAATTTACCATGATATCCAAGATATTTTTTATCAAGATCACCTTAATTGGGTAATGAAAACATATGATTCTAAGAACAACTAATATAATGTGAATTCTCTATTTTGTTATATATCTCCTTTTATTCAACCATTTTATTGAATGAAATTACCCATAACATTCACATTGGGTGTAGTTATGGAACATTTTTGTATATCTTTCTACCAATTAGTTTATATTAGAATTAGATAATCAATTTACAAAAAAAAATATTTTATATTTCCTTAGGAATAAATTATGGTAGTAACGATCTCATACCAAGATTCTGTAATTAAAAAAGGAAACAATAAATATCACACATATTGAAAAAATTTCACCTTCACAAAATAATACTCTATATAAATCAAATTAAATATTTTCCATTAAAATACATTGGTCTAAATTCAATCATTATAATACCAAATAATTTTTCAATTGTGAAAAATATATCTCTTTTTCTTTCCTTATTATACATATCATATAGGTCATTAAATTATCTATATTGTGTTCATCACTTATTTAATGATATAAGGAATATTTTGTGCTATTTCCATTTTCATCATTCCTCGAACCTTTATATCAATAATTTTCTATTATTCCTTTCTCATTTATTCCATTTTTCATCCATTTATTGGATCCATAAATAAAATATAAAATATGTAATCATACATATTCATCCTCTACAAAATATATGGCAATATAATAAAATTTTCCTATAAATACCTATAATTTAGTCAATTTCATTCATAAAAATTGTATAATCCAACTAAATAGAAAAATAATAGAGATAATAAGATTTAATAAATAGTGATATTTTATGTTTGTAGATCCTTTCTGGTCCATAAAAATTATTATTATAGGTATGGATTTGGTTCAACCATAAATTTAAGTACAACTCTAGAACATCAACTTTGGAATAATACCTTGAAACATCTAAAAGATTAAGATTCTGATAAAATTGATGTGCCACGACTATGAGGATATAACTACAACATAGAAAAAAATTATAATTACACCATAAAAAAGGAAAAGAAAATACTCAAAAAAATATAAGAGAAAAAATTAAGAATGAATGGTAATATGTTATTTACAAGGTCTGAACATTATTCCAATCACCATGTGAGAACATGAATACGTCATATCATTTTATGAATAATGAAATGATTAAAACTAAAATCAATAATGTAATACATTTTTACAATACAAAAATACAATGTTCATAGTACAATTGGTCCCACATTATCTATTTTGGGTGGGCCGTAATCATATATTCAGTTTCTCCAACATCCTTAATTCATTGGGGATCCATCGTTTTAATTAGACACCTCCAGTCACCCGTAGGTCATGCTTACTCAATTTATATTTGATAGAGATTAGTTAAAATCATTCTCACATATTCAAATAATTATTAAATGATTAAACTTTTAAATAATACAATTAAAAAACAGAGTTAGCTTCCATTATGGGAATCTTACAGAAAAATTGAGCTTCTGAGCATCCATCATGTGGACATTGTCACTCGAATTCCTGGTTTGAAAAATTGATCCATTGACCAAATATTCCCCCTATAATTCACATGTTTCCATGATCCCCTATCCGTTTATGTACCCGATTTTAAATTCACATTTTCCAAACATTGGAAGAACAACTGAATTACACTTCACATGTTCCTAACATTAGAATCACTCCTAAAATTTATTAAAATTTACCTTTTGAAGGAGTCTTATGTGTCATAAATATATGATTTTGTAGTAATAAGTTATTACAAAAAAATGTTATCTAGAAAGTGGAAAATATGTTTAAATTAAATTTAGTAAACTAATTTTATAATATAATAAAAATTATTTACAACCCATGGATAATTAAAAGATGTGAAAAATGATTATTTCAAAAAATTAAAATTTTAAAACAAGGATCAACACATTTATATGATCATTTTATATAAGAAATTATATATATTTTAACACATCTTATATTCTATTAATGTATATATGATATTAATTTAAAATTATTGGGAATATAGATTTTATTTTTTTCATAGTATAATTTAATGTATAAAAAGTTTTTATTATACATTTTAAAAAATTTTGGACACTACACATTTATCATCAAAAAATAAATTTTAAATAATTAATGAATACCATGAATTGAAAATATAGATGGATAATTTGGATTATAAAACTCATCACATATATTTCATTATAATGGCCATCATAAAAAATATAATTTATATTTATAGTTATTTATATATAAATATATTATTCATAAATAAATTTTGACATATGAATGTAAGGGTTAAAAATTTTAACTAACAAATTGTAAAAAACTAAAAACTAGTTGTATCAATAATCCTTCAAATATGGTGAATATTATTATAACAATTTGGAATTCTAGAATCTTTTTCATTAATTTGAATGATTTCATTTTTAATTTTACTATAATAATATTTATGAAACGTTTAAAAAAATACTTCTAAATTTTTATTGAATATATTGAATTAGAATAATTTTTTTACCTATTGTGAGATAATAGATATGTAAGGTTTTTCTTAATAACATTCACCATGTGATAAAATACCTTATACTCCCTCTATAAATTCATTTTAACTTAATATTGTATTTATGTAAAATCCCAGAATCAAGAAACATAGATTCATTAGTTATGTTAATTCTATGGTATATTATACAAGTGGTCCATCATCATCCAATATATTAGAATTTTGGGAAAACTAGATACATATATACATTACATTGGAAAAAATAATATTCAAAATAAACACATTTGGGAAGATTATTATCCCTTCCCTCATATCCTAAAAAATTATACATTGTTTACATCTAGTTTTCCTTTGGAAAACATAACAAATAATTAGGGATAGATTATTAGTAATGATTAGAATACAATAGAATAAATCATATGTTAAACAGTGAGTAAGTGACAAATTAGATCATATAAACAACAAATAACCATAATAATTAAAAATTAAGGGAATTTTATACCCATTATAGTAAATTAAAACATGTACAATAATAATCATTCATCACATACTTATAGATTGAAAAATGTTGGATATCAAACGATTTCTTTAATACCTCGTTCAAATACTCAATATAGATATGGGGAGAGGTATACACCAAAACCCAAGATATTTCTTTCCAGAGACGTACTTTTTAATTGACATTATATTTTATGTTAGTGCCCACTCATAACATTATTATGTATACAATATTCACTATAACTATCAAGAATAAATTATAATATTATTCTATAAGGATTCTCTAATGGAATAAATTAATTGGTATATTTATAATGTGAAATAGGGTACATAAATACATCCATATTTATTAAAATAATTAGTACGACTATGAGTACATAATTTAGTCAATATAGATGTTTTGGGGTATCATCAATGTAACAGGATGTAACCTTATGAAAGAATTATAGAGGATATGGTACATTAAATATAATTTGTTATACAGGGAAGTTAAAAAAGGTACAATATTATTAAATTATATAATACTATGTAAATGGATAGAAGAAAATGTCATCCTGGATCATATGATTTTTTGAATATTCTAAAACTTATCCACCAATATTAACTATCCATGTGTGCAATTTTAGGTCCACTCATCATGCATTAGAGTTATGATTGAGTAAATGATCATCCAACTATTCTTTGTGTGATTAACCCAAGTTACATATATGTCATTTCCGCATCCACCATCCAATATCTAGATATGGGTTTACTTTTAATTAAATCACAATAAATTTTAATTATAAAATATTTGGATGGTTTTCCCAACATGGAAATGATTTAATTTTTCAAATACTTATGTATCTCTTGAATAAAAAGTATATGAGTAAGGGATAACAATATAAACATTTAATTCCATTAAATTTCCCTACTATTTTGGTAAAAATTCATAAATGGTAATATATGTAGTAAAAAATGTAAATAGATGGTCAATATAACATAACTCCTTAGAAATGAAAATTGAGACCGAAAAACCCATTTATGTCTTGGGTATAAATCCAATCAAATACTATTTAAAGACATGGAATAAAAAATACCATGAAAAAACATTTTTAGATATATCTCATTATATAAAATGTCAAATATGTTGTATATTCTATACATATATGAAATTCTATGCATAATAAAAAAATCTCAAAGATTGAAATTTTAGACAAAAAACATTTACCTGTTATCCATAATTCCAGGACCATATTTAGACGCAAGCATTCCAAACATAGATCACTTAATACCTGAATCAAGAACCTTCCCAAATCCATATTAAATTATAATATTATAATAATGTAAATTTTTATATTAGTTATAGATACTATACATATTTTTTTCACATTAGGTTTTCATTGTTTGATTGTTTGTACAAGTTTCATAAAAGTAGTATGTTTATTTATTCATATCCAAAGGATCATAGTTTCCTGATAATATATTATACTATAATATATAACATTAATATAACAAAATTCCACTTCCTCCCTCCATTAATGTTATAGTAATTATATATAAATGTGGAATTTGTGTCTACTTATTTCAGTAATTTTACCGATCTAATATGATATTTTAAAATTAAGATAAATAAATAATACATTTATTTTTAAAAAATAAAAATTATTATTCTCTTATAACAAAGTTATAATTTATGTTCCCATAATCATCCATGATATAGATTCATATAATTTCTAAATTAGGTTATTAAACCTACCAAACTATGAAAATATTATAATTAGTTGATGATTATAATTATAAATATTTATTATATAAGAGTTAATATCATTATTAAAAGGGAAAAAATGATATTAATTATATAATTTTATAGTAAAAAATTATATTAACTATTTTTTAGATATAATAAATTACCTATGAGAAAAACTTATATATTACTTAATGGGGGTGATAGTCTGAAAAACAAATTGATACTGATTTCATTTATCAATAAAAGAAGGGGAATTAATGTAAAAGATAATTTTAAATTTTAAAGTAATATATATTATATATAACATATTTATTTTCCAAATTAAATATTTATAACCTTCAATTTTATGCTTTATGAAATAATGGAAGGAATCGATTCATAGAGGCGGTAGTGCACACACATGCACAAATGATACATTTTTTTGAATGGATGTAGTTGAATAGATAATGATTTTTTCTCTTATAATAATAACATCTCATTTTAATAATGATAGTTTTTATAATATATTGGTATATATATTATATGTTATAAAGAGTAATATTAACATAAAAATACTTGTATGACGATAATAATTATTTCTGAATATTTAGTTTATATGTACATATATTTTTAGAAATAGAGAACTCATGTTATCTAATTGTTACCCAAGGAATAATTAATATGGAGAGACTTCATTGAGAATAATAATTTCTAATTTTTAATATAATATTCGTTGGTAACTTATTGGTATTATACAAATTAAATAAGTCCTTTTTATAAGTGAATAAAAGGGAAATTTAGTGAAAACTCTTTCTTTTTCACTGATATAATTACACCATTAAAAGGGTAATGAACAAAAAAATTATAATTAATGATATTTGGGGAATATTTGATTCAAAAAATTCCTAACCAACAATTTAAAAATATTCTTTATACATGTTTTTAGATAGTTACAATTATATTTTTATATTTTCTCATTCCAAAGTTTACCATGTTTACATGTTTTAGAAAAAAAATTTATAATTTATTATAAATACAATGTAACATATATATATTTATTTGGGTGTGCTTCTCCAAAATTACCATCTATTTAAATTAATTAAATTTCTAAATTAGTTAACATTTTGTTTTAATTAAAAAATACTATATATTTGAAATCCTTTTTATAGAAAAATTATGTTTTAACAATTTTTTCTTCTTAATAATATTTAGCATTTATTAAAATAATAATGTTATTTAATATTATTTTATATAGGTCAAAAAATTAAATTCTATTAATTTTGAATAAAGGATAATCTAATTTTTACAGACTAATATAACTCTATTTCAATAAAATAATTCCATTCGAATAATAACATTACTATTATTGAAGTTATTTACTCTAATATAGACAATTTTAATTTTAAAAACAAAAAAATGTGTCTTTTAAAATAATTAGGACCTAGTAATTCTAAATAAAAAATATATAGAAAATTATTAAAATTTTAAAATCGATAATTATATTTTAAAATAGGAAATATATAATGCATTAAAATGATTTTTATGAAAATAGTGACTTACGATTTGAAATATAAAATATATGTATATAAATTAAACACATGTTTTTAAAAAATATAATGTCATATATTAAAAATATATTTGGTCAGTATAAGATTTTATGTGTTTTATTTTTCGCATAAACAATACTGTTGTCCTAAATTTCATGGTTTTAAGAAAAAATCATATTTTTCCATTCACCAAATAATAATAATTTTTTTAAAAAAAATCATAAAATAATTACATTATAATGAAACCAATAATTTAGATTATTTTTTGAAAAAATATAATTCTAATAATTAAAAATTAATAATTTTAAATATGCTCCTTTATATATTCACTTTTTATTTTACATTGTATTACAATCTGGCATTTGGTTTTTACCAACTACGATAGGGTATTATTTATTACATTCCACCCACTATAAATCATTTTTCCCTCAATATTTTTCTATATAGTATTTAATGAAATAATTATTAAATTTCTTCTTTATTTATTATTTAAGATTCCAGTGTTCCATTACTAGTATTTTATTTCTCCAAAGGACATTCACTAATCAAGTAGTCTGATTCTAAAAAATGATCCCTCTAGTGTCAGGAATCTCTAAATGTTTTTATTATAATTGAATTTAAGCTCCCAAAATAATCCATTAGAAGGGATTAGTTGAATTTGATTTGGAATTTATTCTTTTATTAGGGAATCATTAATGAAATCCTTTACATTACATGTATTTGGTGACATAGACAATCTATAAAATACTACACAGATTATTTATAGTATCTAAAAAGTTATAATGTACCTAACGCTTAACTTCTTCATTTTTTTCAAATCATTCAACTCCCTCCCATTGGTTATATATTCAAGTATACATTATCCCCAACATGAAAATCAATATATTTCAATATATTATCAACATTACACATTCTTCAAATCTAGAATACATTTATATAATCATAAACAAAATTTAAATTAACCTACCTATCCTCGCAAATCTATAGACTAACATTCATTATTTATATAACTTATTCCAAAATGGATGAAGTATAACACCTCTTCCCATACAGAGATTCATATGGTAAATTAGGATAATCAACCAGAATATATAATTTTCTAAAAATTCAACCAAATGCAGATGTTGATATCATTGTCCATATAAGTTAGGAGAAAAATATGTCATCATGTATTATATTTTTTGATAGTCCTGTTAGACTACCAATCATTTTGGTGATGATATGTTGTTCTCAAATGTATATCAGTATCGAGATCCTTTGTGGGATATTATATAATCTTACTGAGATAGAATGGTCACGATCATATACAATCAATAGTGGTTCCACATGAAGCCTTATGATTTAGTTGATATATAATAGTAAATGATGCTTAAAGAATATGTATTCTCTTGTTGATATGAAATGAGTAGAATTAGTAATATGATAAATTATTATCCTTATATAATAATTCTTCCTAAGATTATTTGGGGGTCTAATTATAAATTCCATTATAATATTTGGTCCTAACCATATAGGATTTAAAATGTTTTAATAAATCAATTATGTTGTTTTACTTCAATAGTTACCACATGTCTTACAAAGAATATGGACACATTTTTCTAAATTACCAACTTTATACAATCCCCAAGAATTGATATTTTTAATATATATACACCTATATAATACTATGGTCTATAGGGATATTTGAGTTGGGTGATTCATCAAGAAAACCCCCACTTTATCTTTGGTATCTATGGAACACATAATCTCTTCCAAAACATCAACACTCCTTTATATATGAATTATTTCAATTTCACATCATTAACTACATTAATGTTCCTTTATAAGTTCTATTCATATTGTTGTGACTTCTATATCATTCCCAATAAGGATGGTTGAAAATTTGATTGTAAAAGGTTTTATGGAGCCCATTCCTAAAAAGTATCATATCCATCATTGATATATCTTATATATATAATTTTTGTTAATCCTCATCATGGATAGAACTTAATAGTACCTCATACTAAATAAACTAACCATCGTGCTTTCCATTCCATGGTTTTAGTGTACCAATAATTGATATCCCTTCAGTTGGCCCAAAAAATTGTATTCGACTCATTTGGATCTCTTCATTAGAGAAGATATAATTCAAAATCTCATGGTATTTATGTATATAACTTCATTACCCATACACATTGTGTATGGCCCCAACCCTAGTTACCTAGAGTCAGTGCGTTATTATATAACATTAGCTTGATCACAAGGAAACCATGTCCTGAAAGACTAATTAGTTTATTATTATTGGAAACAAGTTTCATACATATGTTCAACTTTACAACATGAAAAATAAATACAACACTAATTTATTCCATTAGAAACATCTAATATTCCTAGATTATGACTGCAAGTCACTAATAACTAACTGCTTTATATCCTGGTAAAATGAAACATAAGAAAGGGGTGAGCTCAAATTCTCAATAAGTGTATGAAATACAGCAGAAGATAAAATAAATATTAAGCATAATGAATAATTGAAAACTCATTCCATTAAAAATAATAAACACTAGCACTTTTATGGTAGGAATATGAGCTGAGTAAATAATGACATAATAAAACATAATCATGGGTATTCTACAAGTCAAATGACCACATGAACAATCAATATTATTTTCATAATGAAGGAATGTATAATGCTAGACATTCTGAAACATTTTTTCAAGACCTTGTTAAAGACGTCTAAAAATGATTTATTCGTCTGCCAAAACCATGTATCAAATTTGGAATGGCCTCTTCCAATTCCACGTCTAGTTTTCTAATGAGACCTACCGATGCATCGAGGATCTATAGAGGGATCCACCCGTCACTTACTAAGTCCAATACATTCCCCATATGAAAGGGTTGAAATATAATCTAAATATTTGTATTCAAAGTAGCATGAAAAATGGCATTACATTAACCATAAACCATGAATGGTATAAAAAGTACACATACATAGTCAAACATAATACAATATGGAAGATTTTTATTAAAATAGATCATATTCAAATGAGTTTAATACCCATAAAAGCTTATTGACATAACTGAAAGGAAAATTATTTAGTAGGAAAATATCATTCTATTTTGAAATAATTAAAAATTCATGTACTTATAAAAGAAAACATTTATTTTTAAAATATTTATATAATATTGTAAGGGAATATTCGACGATGTTATAACAGTGGAGAATAACCACACCCACCGTATAAGTTAAAAAACATTCTTACCTTAATTTTGTAAAAAAGGTCATAATGTATCATGTTTTGAAAACAACGAAAGGATTACTTCCAAAACATATAAGGTAAAAGAATGGTATAAATGACTTTAAACCATTTTCTAGTAAATAGTAAAAATGTATTGAAATTTATTTTAAGAAATATAGATGTGGATGATAAAGAGGTCCCAGTAGATACTTACGTAAAAACAACCTCAGTTGATAAGGAGATTGTGAAATTAACCCTTACCTTGTAATTTTCCATGGTCAAGGGTAGGTTAACCTCCTTTATAATGGTAAAATCATTATTATTAAAATATAAAATAACCATATAAATTAATATGATATCATATATGATCTTCTAATATTTCTTTGTTAATGATATTTCAGTAGTATCATCGTTTCGGGTGTTAACTGACTCATTTTCCTTTATATTATTTGTTACGTAAGTAATGTTTATTTTGGATGGGATGTATATTATTCATTTTTAGAGTTATATTAAGTCTTTCAACATTATTTTAGATAATCAAATGAAAATTAGTACTGAATGGATATTATGGTGAATGAATCTCATCGCATTCGTGGAGATGGTAATCCGTACGTACACACGAGTGACAATATCATACTTTTGATATTAAAATAATATATAATTGGATGGTATATCTTATAAAAAGAATCATTATCCTGTTATATTTATTATTTACATCATTTATACTCATTATTATACCCATCCAAATGATGAAGTATTTGAATAACAAACTACACCACAATGTGGAGACGGTAATCCGTACGTACGCACATATGGTGACTTTTTATTTTATAGGATGGATAGAATAATTAACATGGTTGGAAAATTTTTATAATAAAATCACCATATATATAAGATTCTGGAGTTATTATTTTATAATTTAAACAATAAATAAAGATAAAGTGGAAGAAGAAAAGAACTTGAAATAGGTGATGAAATATTTACCACTTCTTCGTGTTATTCAATTTGATTTGATCAAAAGGGATACATAATTTGTCTTTTTCACTAAAGGAGGGCCTCTATTATTAAGGGAGGATATTTTTTTAGGATATTTGGGTAGGGTTTGGCTGAGCCAAATGGCTTCTGAGATGTGAATTTTAGAGAAGGAGAAGTTCCCTTTTATTAGAGGGGTGAGAGGCAACATTGGAAAAGATTGAAATATTATTTTACAATAAAATACTTTTCGGTTCCAAATGGGTCCAAAATTAATTATTTAAAGGATATGGTAGTTATGGGTCTAAAACCACTCAAAAAATAGATTTTATACATGTTTGGGTCACTATATTAATCTTATCATTTAGATTTAACTCTTAGTTAAATAGTTTGACATTTACCAAGTCTCTGTATTTTTAAATTATTTGGTTAATAAACATACTATAAACTTTGAAGGGAACCCCAAGTGGTTCATTAATGAAATATATAATAGTAAATAATCTATTTTGAAGGTCCTTATATTTTTAGGAGTAGAATACCTATTAGTAATATAATATTTATTTTAAAAACGCTTTTATGTAATGTTTGACAATATTTGTTATTTTTTTTTATAAATTTATAACAGCATTATTACCTTGAATAAAATTTATTTAATCAACCATAAAGTTTAATATTAACCAATAAAATTAGTTTAATTCATAAAAGGTCTCATATTACATTTATTTGGGTATTTATAATACCAATTATTATAATATTTCATTAATAATGTAATTATTGCATCATCATTGTGTCATAAATAAATTAAAGTATATAATGTCTAAAAATTATAAACAAAATACCATTATTTAAGAAATATATTTATATTTATAATTAATAAATAAAGTCGAATTTTTCTTTTGTGTAACCCTTTATTAAAAATGGTTTAGTTATTAAACATTGAATTTAACACTTTTAACTTTTCTTTGAATTAAATAATCATATGTGTCCTAATTTAATCCAAGTATACCTAATGGATCATATATTATTCATATGATTCATTTTGGTTGAATAAAACTTATCCAATAGAATTAATAAATGTGTTAGGGTAATAATAATTTAATTTTTACCTTTAATTTCCCTATTTTGGTTTTAACTATGGTAAATAAAAGTCAAAAGTTACTATTCACCAAAAAATATTTTTATCTTATTGAACCAAATTGTACATACTGTTATCAACCATGTCTCTTGGATTTTTGAAATTAAATTCACAGATGTGGTAGAATTATCTTTTATACAAATTTGAAAATGCTCTTTGGAGGTGGGTAAAAGACGATAAATAGTTCGATAAAGTTTTATAGATCTAAAATTATAATAAAATGACTCTAATGAATTCCGCTGAACATATATATATATATTATATATATATATTTTTACATAAAATAAATTAAAATAAAATAAATAATTATTTAAATAACAAGTTGGTTTTAACCAATAACACAGTGTTTTTTCACTATTAATAAAAAATTTCTAGTTTTCAGAAAAATACCAAAAAATCACCATAAGCTAATTTAGATTTTCTAAATCCAAAAATTAAGTCCATTTTTATGGATAAAATGTATATAATTTCAAAAAGTTGGTATTACTATTCATAAAGGCTAGTTTGATTTGTCGTGGTGTACTAAAGTATCGATGTTCCATACAATACAAGCTATTGCATTACTCAAATAGAAACATATCGTGGATGCTTGGGGTGTTTCATTCATACCTACTTCAAAAACTTTTGTCCTCAAAATTTCTATAATACTACCACACAAAATGATTCGGTTGGTTCTTCATCATAAGTGTCTCTGGCTCCCACATTGACTCTCTCATCTTATGGTTTCTCCATAGAACTTTTTCTAGAGGAGTCGTACAGTTTCTTAGAACTTGTCCACTTGTATCAAGAATTTTGACAGTCTCTACAGAATAAGGTAGATCAGGTTCTAATTCAATTTCCACAAAGGTGAGTACATGTGTTAGGTCATGCATGTATTTTTTCAATAGTAATATGTAGAAAACATCATGATCTTTGGATAGACTTGGTGACATTTCCAAACGGTAAGCTATAGACCCTATTCATTCTAGAATTTTGAAAGGTCTGATGCACCTGAGACTCAATTTAACCTTCTTACCAAATCGTATAATTCTCTTCCATATAGATACCTTCAATAAAACATGATCTCCTACTTGAAATTCCATATCCTTCATTCGGTTATCAACATATCTCTTCTACATACATTGATATACTTCGATGTGGGTTTGTACTACCTTCACCTCTTCCATCATTTCCTCAACATGTTCTATACCGATGAGTTTTCTTTCACCAACATCATCCCAATAGGTTGGGGTGTGAAATCTCTTTCCGTATGATGAATCATATGGTTCCAACTGAATACTTGAATGGAATCTATTGTAATAGGAAAATTATATCAAAGTTAAATATTGATCCCATATACCTTGAAAGTCATGTGAAAAAAATCTCAAAATGTATTATAAGGATTAAATAGTCCGTTCTAATTGTCCGTCAGTTTGAGGGTGGTAGAAAGTGCTCAAACGAAGTTCAGTATCAATGATATTCTGAATATTTTTCAAGAAAATTGATGTCAAGAAGGGATCACGATAAGAAAAAATATATTAGGGTACTCCATGATGACTTACAACATCATTAATATACAATCTTTCTAAACGTTCATGTGGTAAATCTTATCTTATAGAATGAAAATGTGCTAACTTGGTAAGAAGATCAACAATGACCCATATTGCATCATTTCTTCTTGGATTATGGGGTAGTCCCATGAAAATGTCCTTCATAATATTATACTTTTTCCAAACAGGTATGGGAAGAGGTTTCATGAATTCTCCAAGTCGTTGCCTTCCAGCTTTCAGTTGTTGACAAACGAGACATCTTGACAAAAAATCAGCTATCTCCCTCTTTATATTGTCCCACAAAAAATGTTCCATCAAATCTCTGTACATCTTAGTTCTTACAGGGTGTATAGAGAAATTGGAGATATGATCATCATCTAACAATTTCCTTTTCATATCTGGTATATCAGTAACACAAAGTCTCTTCCCAAATTTCAAAATCTCGTCTTCATATATGAGGTCGATCAATCTACCATCGTTCACAACCTTAATTATCATTTGAAACTCCTCATCATCAGCCTAAGAACTTTTTGTCATTATAATAAAATATGGATTTGAAACCATTTGAAAAATTATTGATGTTTCACCTTACATGACTACTGTCATATCAATTTTCACTAGATACATGAAAATAGGATCCCTTTCAACATTCATCTTGTTTAAAACTCCATGATCTTTTCTGCTCAAAGCATCTGCAACCTTATTTGCCTTCCCCAGGTAGTAGTGTATAGTACAATCATAATCCTTGAGTAGTTCAAACCATCTTATTTACCTCATGTTGAGTTCTTTCTGTGAGAAAAATTACTTCCAACTCTTTTGATCGGTATATATATTACATTTTTCACCATATAGATAATGTATCCATATCTTCAAAAAAAATATTACAACTGGAAACTTCAGATCATGAGTAGGATAGTATTGTTCATGAATTTTTAGTCCTCATGATGCGCAGGCAATAACTCTATCATTTTGCATAAGGACACAACCAAATACTTTCTTTGAAGCATCACTGTTAATAACAAACCCATCATTCCCTGATGGTAGAGTCATGATAAGAGAATTGACTAATATTATCTTCAGTTCTTCAAAACATTATTTATACTCATATGTCCAAACAAATTTAACCCCTCTATGTGTGAGCTTTGTTAATGGGTTATATAGCCAGGAAAAATTCTAGACGAAACATTCATAATAACATGCTAAACCAATAAAACTGCATACCTCAGTTATAGATGTCGGTGCTGGCCATTCTTGGATTGCCTTGGCCTTTGACGGATCAATATATATTCCATCCTTATAGAAAATATAGACATGAAAAGAAATATCTGGAAGCCAGATCATGCTAAATTTATCATTGAATTCCTTTCTTCTAAGAGTATTGAGAATTATGTGCAATTGATTTTTTTGATCTTTGTAGCTTTTGGAGTATACTAATATATCATCAATAAATACCACTAAAAAGTCACTACTGGGAAACTATTTGGAATACCCACAATCTATGGAAGGAATGACAACCATGCAAAAATTTAAGCATTCACACCCAGTTCTCTTGTAAAGTCACAACAACAAAAGGGATTCGTGAGATCCCTCAATGCACTGGAAGAAAACCAAGACCCATCACATAACCGCTGTTTCCCTCTGAATTCGGGGATGACAGCCTTGATGGAAGGTTCAAACATTCCGATGGGTTTCTAATGGGTTTGTTCGAATAACCGGAAACATCCAATGATTCCACATCCATTTGGACATACTTTCCAAAGGGAGGAGCTCATTAGTTTGTGGATTGATGAGGCTTAGGAATTTTCATTCATCAAGAGGATGGGAGGTCGGACTCATCACACATTTTTGAGGGGAATTATTGTCTACTCCGGGACTCTATTTATAGATTTAAGTTATGTTCGTGAATCCTTATTACATTACCAAGTATAAAATGAGCTTTCCATCAGATTTGACAATCAATGATTCAATATGTAGAAAATTTAGATAATCTTTTATATGTATTCTAGGTTCTTCATCAATAGAGAATCATCTGTATCTATTTACAGATTCTTGGTCAATGGTATACTTTAAAATATTTATATAGAAGCCTCCTGGTCATTTATGATGACCAGGCTAGTTTTAAAGCCACTCAGTGGGGGACTTGAAGTTTATTGTCATTCAGAAGGACATGGTTTATTTCAGAGTTGGGATCGAACCCGCAGATGGGCTACCTACGTATCCTTTGTTTAGAAAAGGAATCAGAACCCACGTATGTCGAGTAAGGGAGTGTGATGTTTATGATTGATGTCTCAAAGAAGGATTTCATAATTACTTTTACAATCTAAGCTCACGTGAGTCATGCTCGGTGTGAGAAACAAGAGGTATTGGTAAAAATTAGACAATTGTGCCACGAAAGATGCAATCATAAGAAATAATGTGAGAATTATGTATGTATGACTGCTCGGATAAATTAGGATTCATTTCAGAGAAGAAATCCAGGAACAAGGTCCATAAAGGTATATGTGCTTAATCGAGATTTGAATACTCTAACATGGGGCTTACTCCTGAAGAGGAGGCCCAAATTAGGATATGAATTATGATTGGGTTTTACTCCTGAGAAGGAATCCCAGATCAAAGGTAAATTAGTATTGGTTAAGAGGAATTTAGACTGGGGCTTACTCCTTAAAAGGAAGCCCAGGTTAAGAGACTTGAAAAATTAAGGGACTTGGGGCATCATTCTCCAGAGGATGCCCATATTTGATACTGGGGATTACTCTTGAAAAGGAGGCCCAGGTTAATGTATTTATGGTTGGGATTTACTCCTAAAGAGGATGCCCAGATTTGAGAATTATGACTGGGGATTATTTCTGAAAAGGAGGCCCAGATTTGAGAATTATGACTGGGGCTTATTTCTGAAAAGGAGGCCCCAGTTAATGAGTTCTCTCATCTTAAAGGATGAGGTTGAATGAATTAAATCTCAATCTTTAGTGACATAAAGATGTGTAAATCACTAGGTTTTGAGAGAAATTCCACAGAATTCCTTTCAGATAAGGAAGTCAAATCAAGAAAGCTTGCATTGAATGGCATTGAAGAGTGTCTTGAAGACTGAATCTTGAATAGTAGTGGTGGAATGGCTTAAGAGGGGTGAAATTGGCAAGAAGGGCACCCAAAAAGGTAGGGTCACACAAGTCCTGGCAGGCGCGCAGGTACTACGTGGGTGCGCAAGTTCTGTCGTGTAGGTATACCTGCGCGAAACATGGGTACTTGCGCGATGGTAAATAATCAAGGTAATACATGAGCGACTCTTGGTTAAAGCCTTTACAATCCTCTTGAGGTTCTTCTAGAATAGGGGCGTGTAAGTTCTGTTGAAGGAGTAAGGTAGCACGCAAGTGTGGCAATTTCCATTAAGGGCTGCCACTCAGGCGCGCATGTGTTGATGAGTTTCAACACATAGGCCTTCCTCCCCCTCTTTAGATCATACTTTATAGGTAAGAAATTACCTTAGAAGTGTTTCAGATGCTTTGATAAGAGACTAGGGCGCTGGGAACTTAAATCTGAGTTTTTGAAAAAAATAATTACTTCTCAAATGGGGGGCCTCAGGGTCTATTTATAGGCTGGAGAAGACCCGGGTGATTATCCTTTAGGTCACGAAAGTCACTTTCGTGTCCACTAGGCGTCACGCAAGTGGACTTGTGCGACAGTCATAGAACTTGCGTGGCACATGTGCTTTTTGAACCCTTTTTCATACCTTTGTCTATTTTTTATGTTTTATTTAAAGGATGAATCAATTTGTGCTATGTCATTTCCCTTTCCATTATTTTAGACAATGTGATGAAAAGGAGCATAAAAAAAAGTCCCCCCTCAGAGTTGGATCCGGAGAGAATAGAGGATTTGGCTCTGAGGAAAAGAAGAAAACCAATGGAAAGGCGGCACGCAAGTCTGGGCATTCAAATGAGCTTCGAGCACGCAGGGCCTAGCGCATAGAGGTATGGGATTTAGTCGCCCAGGGTATGGCATGCAGGGTTCTAGCCACATCTATAAATAAAGGGCCTCACTTCCGTACAAGGCATCTAGATTTCCGGATTTCAAACCTTCGAGCTCTCGCCACACAGGTAACCTTAACCACGCAGGTTGCTCTGTTTTCCGGTGTTTACTTGATGTCGCGCTTCTGTCAAGGTATCTGGACTTGCGTGTTGACACTTGTGCAACAAATACTTGCACGACACATCCAATACTTGCGCGCCAAGTTTAGACTTGCGCGGCATAATGCCTTAGCCATTCTTTCAAATTCATTCACAAATATTATGAAAAATCAACTTTCTTAAAAGTTAATTTATTCAACTTTTGTACAGAATCATTGGCTCTTAGACCCGGAATAGTCAATGAACTGGCTAGAAAGAGTATTGATGATATGATGAACATCATTGGCCATGATTAATATTATATCTATGATAGAACTCTCCCATATTTGGAAAAGTACTTGAATAAATATCATCTTAATTTCCCATAGAGCATATATCTTCCTCTGTGTGGTCATGGTCATTTGCAAGGAATCAATGTTCCCGATGAAAAGAACTATATGCCTAAAATGCAAGAACACTTCTACTCCTCTATTTTGGTTATTCTGTGCAATAAGAGCAACAAAAATGTTGTGAACATTCAAATTCTCCTTCCATGCCATTTCCTAGAAGATATGAAAATGGCAAACCCATGGGGTGAAATGTTTTCCGCTGCCGGTTGGTGGAGAGAAGACAAACATGGCATTAGAGCAATATCTGAAAAGAGTACTCTCTCCAAATGGCTCTTTACATCGAATTATTCATTCTCAAATCCATGTATACATCTTCCAAGTCTCTTGGACAGAAACAGAGTCACTGTTTGATCAGTAGAAAATTTTCTCAAACTGCACTCAAGAACAAGAAAAGATGGTATCACTGCATCTCTTATTGTATCCAGTTGAATGAATAAATTCCAGGTGGTTTCTGATGAAGCTCGGGATGCCGTAAATCAAATTAAGAGTTATGTTGAAAGCCTCCTGTATTTCTTGAAAAAGAGATGAGACTCCAATCTGTGGATCTCCGTCTAACTCTTATGCATCAATGAAAAACATTTTCACCTTCACTCATTTGTACCTGCATTCTCTTTTGCTACATGGTTTAGATTTTACCTAAGCCAATGGGCCTAGTAAGCATAGTTTGATTTTTACTATGATTAATGTAAATAACCCTATAAACTTCGAACCTTTTAATTGCTCAATATTACCTAAATCATATAAAACGTATGTTTAGTGAGCTTGGAACTTGACTTTTATTCAGTGTTCCTTTGTATGTTGTGGGCAGTTTAAAGTCATGCACGTCGGACATAAAAAGGATAATGTTTAATGTAGAAATAGATTTGACCAAATGAATTAGAATTGACCCAGTTCCTTGACAATTAACCTAAAAACATAGTACCATACTCAAGTATGAGGAAAAAATATGTAAACTTTTATTTATGAATATTTGAATCTAAGTAATGATATGAAAAAGAGCTAAAAGGAATTAGAAGAAGTAGTTCCCAAGAATGAATTTACCATTATTGAACAAACCAGTTAGGGGGTTGAATTATGCAGGGCCACCTAAGGGCATTGGCTGCATAGTTAAATAAAATAGTATCTTTTGGCTAACAAGTCTGTTATGTAGACAGTTTATGCAAGGCATCCTATGGGAATGTGCTGTATAGTCAGGCAAAAGAACTCTCAGAAATATACTTTCCTAGTGCTAAAAGCCAGTGAATGTTTATGGAGATTCTAATTTTCCAAAGTATATAGTTTTCTGTATGGAAATATGTACATGAATATGGAGAAGATATTTCCAAACAAGATTATCGAAAAACTGAATAAATATCACTCCTACGAAGGTCTGGTCCAAACCTATGGAAGGATAATATAAACCACAGACTTTAATACTTTTCAGATCATGAAAAAGGATTTGGGACAAATATTTTAAGGATGGCTATTTTTTGCGGATCCCTACATACTGCCATTTATGAAAAATAAGGACAGAAGATGCATTCTTCTCAAGAATGAAGTTACCACTATCCTAAAAACCTGTTAGGGGGTTGAATTATGCAGGGCCACCTAAGGGCATTGGCTGAATAGTCAAATAATAGTATATTTTGGCTGACAAATCTGTTATGTAGACTGTTTATGCAAGGCCGCCTATGGGAACGTGCTGAATAGTCAGGCAAAAGAACTCTTAGAAATTTTACATTTTTGTGATTAGATGTCATGAAAAGGGTTATGAAGATCTGAAAATATTTAAGGTTATGATTATGAAACATAAATATGGGTATTGTCCAATGTATACAGAGATACACAAATCAATGGTAACCATATTCATGTTGTGTCTAGGTCCTGCATTGAAATGTTGGACTTCACTACGTGTCCCATAAGGATGAGAATCAAGCCATACATAGTTCATAAACTACAGTTTAACGTCTTGTGGGACAAAAGGATTAGAGATCATATTTTAGGGTCATAGATCATGGACCATTATAAGAAATACACAGTGTGTGTTTTCATGGGGACTTTTTAGCCAAGGGACTGAAAGTGGAATTTGGGGTTAGGCCCAAAGACTTGGGGCTAGATTCAAGGGACACCCGAACGTTCCTACGTATCCCATAAGGATGGGAATCAAGCCCATGGAGTTCTAGACATACCCTCTATACAAATTTGTTTCGTACATGTGAAGAGTGAAAGGGGACATTAGTACAGTGATGGTTTAACCCAAGATAAAAGGTTTGGGCATTGCCATGTATGCACGTAGTCTTTGAAATGAAACATGATTGAAAATCAATGTAAATAATGATTCCCTCCCAAGTTAGGGTATCAAAGAATAATGTATTTTATTTTCATACTAGAAAAAAGTGTTGTATAGTTTAACGTCGTATAAAAAAGACGAAAGTGAACCAATGTAAAGATATTGATTCTAGGGGCGGTTTCACGAATAAACATCGTATGAGATAAGGTGAACCAATGTGAAGAGATTGATTTTGGGCTTGAACCTTGGGAGGTTGCCTACGTACCCAGCCGAGAAGGCAAGGATCAAAGTCCGCATAGTTCAATTAAAGAATGAATTAATGATAAATTTGTTCTTGGGGACAATGACCTAAAAAATGATGTTGTGACTTACACATGGTTAGCGGCCCAGAGAGAGTGTTATGGTTGAGGTTTTCCCTAATCTCACGTGAGTCATAATTGGTGTGAGAAATAAGAGGTTGCAACAACCTTAACGATAAACAGTTTAACGTCATTTAGGACGTATGAAGGGACTATGCAGTTTAACGTCTTGCAGGTAAGACTATTGGTGCTGCACAGTTTAATGTCATATAGCAGGGACAAAGTACAGTTTAATGTCATGTAGGATGTATCAAGGACTTTCTGTACAGTTTAGCGTCATGTAGTTTGGACGATGAGGACAATATAGTTTAACGTCATGTTGGACGGAAAAAGGACTGTATAGTTTAGCATCATGTTGGACGAAAGTGAGAATAGTTTAAGGTCATATGCAAGGACCGTGGATGGTGCAGTTTAATGTCATGCAGGACAGTGGTGTAGTTTAAGGTCATACAAGACCTTTGATGATTATGTAGTTTAACGTCTTTCCAGTCGTAAGGGAATTTTATACAGTTTAGCATCATGTAGTTAGGACACCACAGTTTAACATCTTATTGGATGTAAAAAAGGACGATACAGTTTAGCATCATGTTGGATGAAAGTGCGAATAGTTTAATGTCATATGCATGGACCGTGGATGGTGCAGTTTAATGTCATGCTAGACGGTGGTGTTGTTTAAGGTCATACAGGGCCTTTGATGATTATGTAGTTTAACGTCATTCCAGATGTAAGGGACATTTATACAGTTTAGAGTCATGTAGTTAGGACGTGACAGTTTAATGTCTTGCTGGACGTAAGGGACTTGAAAATAGTTTAGGGTCATATTCATGGACCGTTGATGATGCAGTTTAAAGTCATATAGGACCTAGTTTCAGTTTAAGGTCATAGTGGACCATTTAGGGAACTTTTTCCGTAGTTTAACATCGTGTGGGACGATGGTGAAAATAGTTTAGGGTCATATGCATGGACCGTTGATGATGCCGTTTAACGTTTTTCTAGATAGTGGTGTTATTTAAGGTCATATTGGACCATTTAGGGAACTTTTTCCATAGTTTAACATTGTGTGGGATGATGGTGCAAATAGTTTAGGGTCATATGCATGGACCGTTGATGATGTAGTTTAACGTCTTGCTAGATAGTGGTGGAGTTTAAGGTCATACTGGACCATTTTGACGATATATTTTGTGTTAATACTAAATAATTCTTCAAAGATATGGCATTGGTTGGAGTAGTGATGAGTTCTACATCCATCGAGATTAATGAATAATCTCCATTGGAGTAGAGCCTATGTATTGGGTAAATTCCTACCCATTTTGTATCAAGCTTGGGAGGTTTCTTACCTTGTATCATTGGTGTTTTGAGAACTAATACCAATTCTCCCTGAGTGAATTAACGAAGACAAACTTTTTTGTTAAAAGCTCGTGCTATTCGATTCTGATAGACTTCTAAGTGGTGAAAAGTGCACAATATTTTCTCATCTAACCGTTCCAATTCATTCAATCGCTTTTGAGATTGTTCATCTCTAGATGACTGATAACAACTGGCTACTCGAAGAGAAGTCAATTGATCTTTAATGGGCATGAAAGCTTACGTTCCATATACCAGTGAATATGGAGTAGACCGAGTTGCACTACGGGTGGTAGTCCGATATGCCCATAAAGCATGAAATAGTTTATCAGGCCATGATCTCTTATCTTTATCCACCATCGTTTGTAGTATATTTGAAATAGTCTTGTTAAAGGCTTCTATCTGGTCATTGGCCGCTGCAGGATACCAAGATGAATGGTTGGATTTGATGTTGTATTCTTGATACAACTTCTTCACCTTAGATGAACAGAAGTTGGTACCATTGTCCGTCAATATGGTATTAGAGACACCAAATATGGTAATGATGTTCGACATGATGAAGCTAAAAACACATTTAGAACTGACTTCCTTGGGAGGTATTGCCTCTGCCCATTTGGAAAAGAAGTCTGTAGCCATAAGAATGTACTTAAACTACATGGCTGTAGCCGAAGGGTAAGGTCCCACCACATCCATTCCCCATGTGGAAAATTTCCATGAGTATTTAGTTGTATAAAGCAACTCTGGAGTTTGATGAATGAAGTTGTCATGTACTTGACATGAATGAGACTTCTTTGTGAAATCGACACAATCTTGTATCATTGAAGGCCAAAAGTATCCAAGCCTTTAAATCTGATCAGACGTTCTGTGTCCAGACTGGTGGGCACCACAGAATCTTGCATGAACTTCTTTCATCACAACCATTGTCTCTTCACCATCAATGCATCTGAAGAGAACTCCATCAAAACCATGTTTGTAGAGAATTTTTTCTAGGTTATCTAGGCTATCATAAAGAGTAAAATTGACCACACATCGCCAGATTTGTTCTTTCTCGGCTCTATCAGGTGGAAGTGTTCCATTTTGAAGGTATTCCCTGATAGGTGACATCCATCCTGTAGTATGACCATACGGTACAAGAATGGGACTAATTTCATTAATTTCCTATGTTCTGATTCGAACAAAAGGTGAAATTGCACGATGGTGGGAAATACTGATGGTTGTCTCGTCCCGATTTGGATTTTCCAGAGCTATGGATATATTAGCCAGTGCATCAGCTTGAGCATTTTGTGATCTCGGGATATAAGAATATGTCGGTTCTGAAGGGAATTCATCCATTAACTCCCTGACATAATCATACAAAGGGATTAGTTCTTCTTTTCTGATGGAATAATCCCCATTGACTTGTTTGATTACCAGGTCTGAATCACCTTTCACTTTTAAGTGATTCACTTGTGCTTAAAGCGCTAATTGCAAACCTGCGATGAGAGCTTGGTATTCGGCTTAATTATTGGTAACACCTTCCCACAATAAGAAATAATAAGGTAACACCACCTTTTATGGAGAAATGAGCACAATTCTTAAGCCAACTTTTTTGAATTTAGTATTTTCCATTTCCCTCCCTGTTGGGCTTCTGGAAGAACCATCCAAATACATTTCCCATGCCTGAGGACTTTCTTGAATAGAGAAGACTTCCTCATCAGGGAGTTTAATATATGAATATGTGTCTTCCACTAAAGGGTGTTCAGCTAGGAAATCAGCTAGAGCTTGGCCCTTTATCGCCTTTTGAGACACATACTGTATGTCGAATTGCTGCAAAATAACTGCCCACCATGCCAGACGTCCTGTACGCATTGGATGACTAAGGATAAATTTGAGCGGTTTATTGCGAGATACCAATTGTACCTCGTGATGTTGCAAGTAGTGTCTCAACTTCTGAACAAAAAAGATTAATACCAGGCAGCACTTCTCAATACTTGAATACCATGTTTCTACTTCAAGCATAGTTCGACTGAGATAGTAGAGGATGTTTTCATTCCCAGCATCATTCTTTTGAAAATGAAAGTAACCCAATGATCGCTATAGAGCTGTCATGTAGAGGATAAGTGGTCTCCCTTCAACAGGTGGCATGAGTACCGGTAGAATCAAGAGGTATTTCTTGAGAATATTGAATGCTTCTTGACATTCTTCAGTCCACTGGTAAGTGACTCCCTTCTTCATCAATTTGGTGAAGGGTAAACATTTTCCTGTCAAATTGGTGATGAAACGCCAAATATAATCTAAGTTTCATTAAAGTCATCTTAATTATTTCAAAATTTGAGGAGGTGACATACCAAGGATTGACTTGGTCTTCTCCGGATTGACTTCAATACCACGATGGCATAAAACAAAGCCGAGATATTTTCATGAGGTTACCCCAAAAGAAAATTTGAAGGGGTTCATCTTCATATTATGTTGTCTAAGCATGTGGAATATGACTTCCAAATCAGCCAAGTGATTAGAACATTGTTTGGATTTAACCCCCAAATCGTCTACATAGCATTCAACAAACTTCCCTAAGAAGGGTATGAAGATACGATGCATGGCACATTGATACGTTGCACCTGCATTCTTTAATCCAAAAGGAATTACCCGGTAGAAAAACACACCATGAGGGGCTCTGGTGGCTGTGGATTCCTCATCTTTTGGGGCCATTCAGATCTGATTATATCCAGAATATCCATCCATTAAGGAAAGTGTATCATATCTAGCTGTTACATCAATTAAAAGTTCTGTAACCGGAACTAGGAAATCATCCTTAGGACAATGCCGATTAAGACCTATGAAATCGATGCAAACTCTAATTTGTTCGTTCTTCTTCTTTACAGGGAAAATATTTTCCAACCACTTGGGATATTGAACTTATCTGACGATGTTAGCTTTGATAAGCTTATCCACTGTAGCCTCAATTATGGAAGCATAAGTTGGGTGTGTTATTCTTGCGGCTTGTTTAAATCCTCGATGTTCTTCTTGTAAACCCAAGTGATGAGTAGCAACATCAGGATTAAGCCCAAGCATTTCAGCATAGTTCCAAGAAAATATATCCCTATTTTTCTTTAGAAATAAAATATAAATCTCTTGCTCTTCAAGAGTCATGGCCACACTGATTAAAGTGGGGTGTGGATCTTATTTTGTACCCAGATTTATTTCTCTGAGTTCATCCACAGTGGTAGAGATACCTTCTTCAAATGCTGGAGGAGCATCTCTAAGATCTTCCTCTTCTTCTTCATCTTGTGTTATTTCATCCATTTCTACTTTAATAGTAGGTGATAAATCAGAACATTCATGATCAGAAGAGATGTCACAATTTGCACATCTTTAAGAAGAAGCTTCCATTTCCGACCCGATTGATGATGAAGGGTCTTCTTGGGGTATTAAAAAGGAGATGATGGATTGAAAATCGACATCTTTGTTCACCTCTGATGTTTCTATAACTTCTTTTTGCCTAATTGGTGAAGTATAGACTTGTTGGATTTCAGCAGATGAAATGAAGACGTCACCATTTATGCTTTCATCACTGCTTGGTGGGTTACCAATTTCTCCCATTTTGTCTGGGTCGATTGCCGTAATTGAAATTATGGATCTTTCCATAAGATTATTTTTATTTGGGTCTATCTTGTCAATTTGGATGATAGGAAACACATATGTTGTACTCACATGTGTAAATGGATTTACTGGAATCTTCTCCAAACCATATGGAGAATTAACTTTGGTAATCTCATCTGTTATGGATTTATCCCTTCCCTTCATGTGATAGAATTTCACCTCAATGTATTGAGATTCACATGTCTTGAATGACACCTTATAACCATATAATGTCCCAACTTGACCATCAAAACAATATTTGAGACATTTATGGTATGATGAAGGGATAGTCGCATGCTGATGTAGCCATGGTCTTCCACGTAAGATGTTGAAGGCTGAGTCTTGATCAACAACAATGAAATATGAATTTGATACAAGATCTCCAAACTGAGTTCTGAGTGTAACTTCGCCCAGTGGTTCTTGTTCATTTTTATCATATCCTTGTAACATCATGGTAGAAGGAGATAAATCAGATTCTGTGTGGCCCAAACGATGAAGTGTACGAATGGGCATGAGGTTGACTCCTGAACCACTGTCAATGAAAGCTCTTCGAACGTCTATACCATTGACCTTGACAGATAAATAAAAATGTCTAATATGCCCATGCACAACATCATCTTCATCTTCATCAGTAAAAGATATTATTTCATGGAATTTTGCAGGATTATCCTCTATGTGGTAGACTTCAGCTGCAGCAATTTCAGTTTCAAAGTCCTAAGGACTTAACAAAGCCTCGATGAGTGCTTCTCGAAGATCTTTTGACATATTTAGAGCATCCAGAATTGATAACTTGGCTGGTACTTGGGCCAAGTGTTTAAATACATCATACTTTTGATCCAGAGGTCTGCGTTTCCCAACAGGAATTTGTGGTTTATCAGGTACCTTGGAAGCAGATGCTTTGGAAGTTGTTGCATCTTGTATCGGGATAGGAGTTGGAAATATCCCTGGTTTTGGAAGATTAGACTGATTAGATCCATTTACTTGCTGAGAGAAAGAGGATGGAACCTTCAACCGGTCTTCCAAAATAACTGTTCCTGGACTGAATTTGCTATTGTTAGAAGAAATTGCTTGTTCTTGCTGAGCTCGCTGAAGGGCTCTACCACGAGTTTCTGCTGCGTACATAGTTCTAGCAGGGGTAGAATTGGAGTAGTGGATTCTGAAAGGTCCACGTATTCCCTGGTATCATGAGCCTCTGGACCTTCCTATGATTCCCTTGTTTGATATAGGAAATTCAGGCTCATCAAAATTAAAACTGTGACTAGAATATGGATCTATTAATTGAATCATATTAAAAAAACTGAAGATTAACTCTTCATCTGATGAATAATCTGCTTGACTATCCTTTTTAGGATGTGCCGTTTGGTGGGGCAGTGCACGTGGCTTTGAAGTAGATGGCATGAAGTATTCTAGAGTCAAAGATAACTTAGTCTTTGACACATACTCATCTTATTCTGATTCTTTTTCTTTCATTAAATCATGCCATTTGTTTGAGGACTTTCCCTCTGATGAATAGGGTTTTGCCGCAACATTCATGGCTGAAGACACAATCGGTTTCTTTAACTATGTTCGCAAAATATCATGAGTTTGGTTGATTGCCTTTTAACCATCCAATCATCATACTTCTGTGAATTTTTTATTTTGACTTCATGCCATTGGCCTTGCACTTCTGGAACTATAGCAGTGACACATGCTACCTGGGTTGAAGAGCCTTTCAGTTTAACTTGTCCCGAGTCGACCATCTTTTGCAGGAGTTCTTTGAAAAGAAAACCACTCCTAGATGGGATGCCCCATCATTTGATGAATGGGGCAATAATTGGTATGGTCTTCAACTACTGCCTTGTTTGGCTTCTTGGGCTTTGGCAGCTGAACCAAATTATTCTCTAGGGCTGAAATAAAGTAACCCGAGACATGTTCATTTCGGAAAGAGTATGTTTTGATCTTCAAATCCTCAAATTGTTTTCGTCTTTGATCTCTTTGATAATCTGGATGAAACAGTATTTGTTGTTGGCGCTTAGGAGGCGAAGCCCTTCGAGAAGATGACAGTTTTGAATTAAATACAGGTACAAGTGCTTGTTTAATCATAAATGTAGCAGTTTCTGCTTTACCCATTCTCCTTCCTAGAGCTCATGCAATTACACTAGATTTAGCCTTAGCCTGTATAAGGGGATCTTCAATCTACTGAGCGATTGAAGTAAGGTCTCGAAACCCTCTTGTGTATTTCACAGGGATTAACGGCATGCATAATTCTTCAAGTAGATTTTCCACACAGATTGGCAAAAATTCCACTTGAGGGAGTGCTATGATTAGGGAATATGTTAATCCCTTCCAGTAGGTAATGAAATATGAGACCCTTTCATTCTCTCTTTTCTTAGAGTTTGTAAGATCGAAAACTATTGTCTTTGGAAAAGTTGAGTTAAACTGAAGAAGGAATTTTTGGTGATGATCCTCCCATCTGGTAATTGACCGGGATTGCAAGCTTGTATACAAGACAAATGCTAGTCCTTGCAAGGTACGTACGAAGCATCTGAGTTTTACTGCTTCTTGCTACTCCGGAGTTCCCATCATAGGATCACAACAAGACACGTAATGCATCAAATGCTGTTTAGGGTCGCCGGATCCATTGAAAATAGGGAATACGGGGTTTCCAAAATTGGATGGTGGAGAGATTGAATCTACCCATTCAGGGTAAACTTCCTTTTCTGGTTGGACCTATGCACCTTTCCCTTCCATAGATTCTAACCGAGATGTTAATGACTCAATAGAATTTATTAACTTTTGAGAAACATCCGGTTGAACATGGTCATGGGTAGGTGCAATGACTGGAGCTTGGACAGATGTAGTGTTTGGTGCTGCAACTGATGGTAGCACTGCCAACTCTTGTTGTACTTGACTCGTAGGATTAGACCTGTGAGGGTGTACTGATAGAGGAGGATATTCTTGATCCATCTCAGTAGTTGAAACAAATTCCCTTGGCTGACTGATTCCAGCACGTTCACGAAGAAGACTACACTGAAGTAGTTCTGTATTCCACCTCATTAATTCCTTCTTTTCTTCCTCATGTTGTGAAAACCCTTGATCTAGTGAGAGTGATTGGCCTTCTCCAGAGGGAGGATATGTAATTTGATTCTTTCCCCTCCCTTTTTGGATCCTTTTTGGAGAGGGGGAAGTGGATTACTCGAAGGATTACCTAGGTTCTGAGTAATCCATTGATTTCGTGTATGCACACCTTCTTCATTTGTGTCAGTGCGTACATATTCTTGAGCAGAAACCTCTTCATCTAAGTCCCATGAGTGAGCCTCATCTGGTGGATCAGAAACAACGGCATTGATGACATTGATTGATGCATAATGAATTTCTTCCCTTCTATCATCATTTCTTTGATATTGTCTTCTTTCCGGTGTTTGATGAGACATTTCCTTTTGTTGATTTGATCCCTCAGGAACTTCATGACGAATAGTAATTTGGAGGGAATCTCCTGATAATTTGGCTCTTTGTTCCTCTTGAGGCTTCTTCTCCAATCGAGAAAATACAGACTTTATCTGAGGAGGGGATTGATGATTTGAAAAAGTCCCCAGTCCGGTGGAATGGGGTTGTTCCTGCTGTTCCCGTTCAATTCCTCGAATCCTATTTGTTGATTCTGAGGGTTGGTTTAAAAGATTCCCAAATCTTGCAAGCGGGGGTGGCTCTTGACATGCTATGTGTGAGACCTTCTTAAAATCTCTTATGATCTTGCAAACCTTAGTCCGGAAATTAGCTAGATGCATTAACCTATATCCACTTTTATCACCTGGTTCAAAAGACAGTTTGATTATTTCCGACTGTTCTGTCACTTGATTATGTGCTAGCTCCATATGAGAGGATTGTTCAATATTCTCATTTTCTTGATGCAAGAGTAATTCAACAACATGTTCTCTATATGATTTATTTTGAGAGGAACTAAATGAAGCCTGTTCTTGGTCAAGATTTTGATTACAAACAAAGCCCATTGAATGTGGTCGGCCATGGGCAATAACATTGCATGAGACCATTTTCAGCGGTCTTTGCTGATTGGAGAGCACCATGAAATGCAGTGCTCCATGAACACCCCATCCTCTTACACGAATACCAAATGGGGCATTGGAAATTAACTGACACAATCTCCTTAGTGCCCTAAGGCATGAACGTTGAAGGTATTTTTGTTGCTTTTCAGCCTTCGGATATCAAGAGACTGATAGAGATGCCAAATCAATCTGGCGTTGTAACCCTTCTATTATCTTAAGAAGATTTTCATATTCATAATAAGATAATAATTTCTTTTTCAACTGACAAAGAGTTTTCCATATATTGAGACGAATATCATGAATTCCATCTTCCGTCAACAATTCTGAAATGTCATACTGAGAGTCATCCATAGGCCAAAACATGACTGGCACTTCAACTTTCACCCGTTGTTTTCTCATATTCATAATTTCATCTTTATCATTCAATGAATATTATTCTACCTGATTCGAACAGAGTTTTTGTTTCATTGTTGCTTCATTGGATTCAACAAGATTGTTAGAGATCATTTATCAAACTAGAAGATGCATGACATAGGGGTTGCTCAAAGAATGACCTACACCATGTGATATCTTCTGATTGAGAATGTATTTCACCTGCTAGCGATGAAGCATCAGACATGAATGGTTTCTCATTTGCAAATGCCTCAAGATAAGAGGGCTTTCTCGGCACTACATTGTCCACTGGAGCATTTTCTGGGAAATGTGCATCACTACTGTGGAGAGGACTTTCGCAGCGAAATTCATCATCATGGGGAGGAACACCATAATGGGTTACAGAAAAAGATGAAATCTCTTGCTCCATGGTCTTCTAACCACACAAAGGGTTCCTGTGGCTCTCATCTGAAGATCAAACATTGAGATCGACTGAATTTTCATGATACAAGACTTCATGAGAAAGTGTCTGTTTGAAGACCTTCGTAATTAATGTTCCCATTATTGGGAAATGAGGGAGTAGAATCTTAAATTCCAATAGATAACTGTCTGAGGGCTTCAAGAACTCCAGCATCAAGAAAGGCCTTGTTACAGATTGGCTCTTGATCTCCTGACTATTCTAGGTGGGACTTTTTCTTAGACGCCTTCTTACTCGCTTAGGAAACCACTTGTTGAAGAAAGTGGCTGCTCTGAGTAGGTGTATGTGCCTGATCAAGAAAGATGGCCAGGTTAGGCTGACGATCTCCACTCAAATCAAGTGTATGTGCCTGACTTGGTTGTCCATATGATATTGAACAGTATGACCCACAACCCACTTAGACTGGAACATATGTGTGTGTCTGTTCTGGGGTGAATTTTTGATGTGTCACTCCAATGCTAGGGATAGATTTATGTGTCTTTCCCTGAGATGCCGCTAAAATTGTTATAATATCCTGGAAGGCATCCAGAATATGAGCAGGGATTTGCTTCTTCTCTTTCACCATTGATAGAATATGCTTGGTGACTTCAGCTGCTGGAACAGGGATATACGTCCATTCCAGGCTTGTAGTAGGTTTATGTGCCAGCTCCTATCCTCCTTTTCCTATCATTGAATCATGACAGTACTCAAGTGTGGGGGCAGAGAGTTGAGTCTGCCTCCTGTTTGTCGCTGAAGCTTTCCGACTGACTTCTCCGAATGCTACCAAGCGAGAATGTTGGTAGGTTTGATTAATACTAGAAGGTGTATGTGCATTATGATTGCACTTCTCCAAACGTGGTTGATGAGCTCTATCATATGTATTCAGACGAGCTTTATGACTAGATGATGATGTAAAAATAGGTTTATGTTCCTGCCTATAGTACTCCGCCGAAATTACCTGGCGGGATTGGCATGATGCTGCCAGACGAGTCTGCTGGACAGCGGAATTCAAACGGGCTAGTGTATGTGCCTGCTCGTTGCTTGCCACCAAGTTAGGTTGGTGGACTTCTCCGGAGATGGCAGAGATGAGAACCTGCTCACTATTGACCGGATTCCGGTTCTGGTGCCTCGTCTTGCCTGCTCGGGTTCGAGGAACCTGAGCCGAATTCCTGGAGTCGGTACCCTCATCATGTTGAGGGTGCACTACCACACGAGTCTGGCGATGATTGTTGGTGGGAGCCCTCAGGAAGGACTCATGTCTACTTTAATTAAAGCCTTGAGGGACCTACACATTCACCTACTTAGAATAAGGGAGCGAATAATGATTGCGTTCTAGGGATAACGACCCGAAAAGGTTGGAGACGGTAGTCAGCACTGCCTGCTTCTTGATCACTGGACGTCGTTGTCCGGATGACCGGTGTGATTTGTTCACTTGGAGGGCTTGTTGAGAAGCCTCCAGATTTTGGATGGTACCATGTTGATGGTACTCCATAACCAGCTCATTTGATACACAACGTTGAAGACGCTGAGTAGGTGATGTCATCCTTAGAGTGGACGACAATCCAGTAGGAGTAGAAAAAGTGGCATTTTCAGCAGTGGTATTCATAGGTGTGAATTTGAGAGCATCCATTCTAGAAATGCAGACTATCTTAGAAAATTGTGCCTATTTGATATAACAGACGTAATCAAGATAAATTCATCCACTACAAATTTTGGATGAGCACATATGCCAATGCTTTTTTTGGTTGGACCTCTCATTGAGTTTTAAATAGGGGCCTAACAAATAAGTAAAACATCATTTTAACTTGGTTAAGGATTCACATCAAGTTCACCATTTTTTTCCCTCAGAATTTGGGGATGACCGCCTTGATGGGAGGTTCAAACATTCTAATCGGTTTCTAATGGGTTTGTTCCCAGAACCAGAAACATCCAATGATTCCACATCCATTTGGACCTACTTTCCAAAGGTAGGTGCTCATTAGTTTTTGGACTGATGAGGCATAGGAATTTGTATTGGTTGAGAGGATGGGAGGTCGGACTCATCACACCTTTTTGAGGGGAATTGTTTTCTACTCTGGGACTCTCTTTATATATTTAAGTTATGTTCATGAATCCTTATTACATTACCAGGTATAAAATGAGCTTTCCTTCATATTTGACAATCAATGATTAAATTTGTAGGAAATTTATAGAATCTTTTATATGTATTCAAGGTTCTTCATCAATAGAGAATCATCTGTATCTATTCATAGATTCTTGGTCAATGGTATCCTTCAAAACATTTATATAGAAGTCTCTTGGTCATTTATGATGACCAGGTTGGTTTTAAAGCCACTTAGTGGGGAACTTGAAGTTTATTATCATTTAGAAGGACATGGATTATTTCAGAGTTGGGATCGAACCCGCATATGGGATACCTACGTATCCTTCGTTTAGAAAAGGAATCATAACCCACATAGTTCGAGTAAGGGAGTGTGATGTTTATGATTGATTGCTCAAATAAAGATTTCATAACTACCTTTACACTCTATGCTCACGTGAGTCCTGCTCGATGTGAGAAACAAGAGGTATTGGTAAAAATTAGACAATTGTTCCATGAAAGATGCAATCATAAGACATAATGTGGGACTTATGTATGTATTAATGCACAGATAAATTAGGATTTATTTCAGGGAAGAAATCCAGGAACAAGGTCAATAAATTTATATGTGCTTCATATAGATTTGAATACTCTAACTTGGGGCTTACTCCTGAAGAGGAGGCCAAAATTAGGATAGGACTTATGATTGGGTTTTACTCCTGAGAAGGAATCCTAGATAAAAGGTAAATTAGGACAGGTTAAGAGGAATTAAGACTGGGGCTTACTCCTGAAAAGGAAGACCATGTTAAGAGACTTGAAAAATTAAGGGACTTGGGGAATCCTTCTCAAGAGGATGCCCATATTTGAGACAGGGGATTACTCCTGAAAAGAAGGCCATGGTTAATGCAATTATGTTTGGGATTTACTCCTAAGGAGGATGCCCAGATTTGAGAATTATGACTGGGGATTATTCCGGAAAAGGAGGTCCAAATTTGAGAATTATGACTGGGGCTTATTCCTAAAAAGGAGGCCCAGATTTGAGAATTTTGACTAGGGATTATTCCTGAAAAGGATTCCCTGGTTAATGAGTTCTCTCATCTTAAAGGATGAGGTTGAATGAATGAAATCTCAATCTTTAGTGACATAATGATGTGTAAATCACTAGGTTTTGAGAGATATTCCACAGAATTCCTTTTAGATAAGGAAGTCAAACAAAGAAATCATTCCATGAATGGCTTTGAAGTGTGTCTTGAAGACTGACTCTTGAATAGGATAGGTGGAATGGCTTAAGAGGGGTGAAATGGGCAAGATGGGCACCCAAAAAGGCAGGGGCGCGCAAGTCCTGGCAGGCACGCAGGTACTACGTGGGTGCACATGTTCTGTCATGTAGGTATACCTGCGTGACACATGGGTACTTTCATGATGGTTAACCAGCAGGGTAATACTTGAGAGACTCTTGGTTAAATCCTTTAGAATCCTCTTGAGGTTCTTCCAGAATAGGGGCGCGCAAGTTCTATTGAACGAGTAAGGCAGCGCGCAAGTGTGGCCATTTCCCATAAGGGCTGGCCACTCAGGCGCGCAAGTGTTGATGAGTTTCAAAACATAATCCTTCCTCCCCCTCTTTAGATCTTCCGTTCTTGGTATGAAATTACCTTAGAAGTGTTTCAGAATCATTGAGAAGAGACTAGGGCACCGGGAGCATAAATATGAGTTTCTGAAAAAAAAAATTCCTCCTCGAATGGGGCCCCCAGGGTCTATTTATAGGTTAGAGAAGACCCAGGCAGTTATCCTTTAGGGCGTGCAAGCCACTTGCGCGACCACTAGGCATCACACAAGTGGACTTGCGCGATAGTGATAGAAATTGCGCGGCACATGTTCTTTTTTATCCCTTGTTCATGCCTTTGTCAATTTTTTATGTTTTCTTCAAAGGATGAATCAATTTGTGCTAAGTCATTTCCCTTTCCATTTTTTTAGACAATGTGATGAAAAGGAGCATCAAAAACCCCCCATGGCCCAAAATCCACAAGCATACAGCTACACAACAGGGGATCCCATTCCCATCTATGTCGCCTCCCATGCATCAAGAAGAACAACTATACACATCACTAGAATAGAAAAAGAATGTTTTCAGATTTAGAAACAACTTTCCTTTAGTTCTATCTTGTTGTTTGGTTAACCGAGGCACCCACACAAGGATTCTTATTCATTGGTAATCCATTTAATCATCCGTGTTCACGTGATTAACTAGTTTCCATGTTATAACCATTTAATCAATGATTTATCTAGAAAGAAACGGTTCATTAGTGTACAATGAAGGACCCCCAAAAACCATGATTTTTAGTGGACATAATCCCATATAATTCACAACATATAAGACAATTTAGAAGAGTACAAAAGAATCATCAAACACACCCCATAATTCTTTAAAAACCAATTATTATCTTTATTAAGGTTTAGTTTCATCTATCCGTGTAGGAAAATGAACCTACCCACGACGCATGATACACACTAAAAATTGAAAATGGAAAAACCCTAACTATATGATCAATAATCGATTTTTTTCTCCACATGCTAAGAACTAGGGATGTCCAACTTATAGTGGAGAAACTCTGGGGGCTCCAAGAGTGGGCAAGAAAGTCTCCAGCATAGGCACACCACTAGACTCATGAAGGGGGGACTCTAAACACACCAATGAAAGGACAAGAAACCATCCAAGAAGAAGAAAAATTCCCCGAACGATAAAAGATGAGGGCCTAGAGATTTGAGATATGAATTATTTAACTACTTTAATGGCTGATCGTAGTTTATCCTCACGGTTGGGTGGATACACACAATGGAATTAATTATCATTTAATATTTCTCATGGGATGGGTGGCCATAAAAGCTATCAATCAAAGGTTTTCGACATAAACATAGGAAACTGAGTTACAGGGTAGAATTTTAAAGCATGGAAAAAGGGAATGACATCGAGGAAGAGACACACATTTTGGTAAGTCAAGGTTTCCCTGGCTCTTAAGAAATTTTATATATTATTTATGGGATTTACAAATTCATAAAAATGGGGTATTAAACTCTTTTATGTCAAATGATATATTGTGGGGGTAGATCAAGAAAAGATCAGGGAATTGCAAGAAGAGTGAGACACGGTTTTGGGGAGACACTGTAACTGTGTCTCCATCACAGTGCCACAGTTTCAGTGCCATTGGTTCAGTGAGACATCGTGAGTGGTACCACCCTTTTGGTGTGTGGCCATCATGGTGCCCCGTCATGGTGCCACCAGTTCGGTGAGACATCATTAGTGGTACCACCGTCACGTTACTACCATGACTAGTGCCACCATCACGGTGCTACCGTGACCAGTGCCACCCTCACGGTGCTCCCATAACCGGTGCCACTGTCATGCTACCACCGTGATAGGTGCCACCATTTCAGTGGTACTGAGTTTTTGGAAAAATAATGGACTAGGAGGGTCTGGGACAATAGTGTAGTAGGTCTGTAAAAAACAATTATGTTTTATACTTCTTAAAAGAAATAAAATAAAATAACATTATTATTTTATTTTTTTTCAAAATTATCCTAAAATGGACAGGTTGAGGTGGGACCAGCGATTTTTCAAGGCATTGAATGGCTTGACCCTCCAATCTATGTAACAATAATGTTGGGGAAATTAGGAAGCATCCTAATTAATGAGCACCCATTAATTCCCAATGTCGTTACTTACCCTCCCCTCACATATTATATAGTGCTTGGGGGAGGTGACAGAAAGGCTTCTCCAAACAAATAGGTGTTGTAGGAGTGCCGAGACGCCAAACCCTTAGAGGACAAAGACAGTTCTGACGAGCGTTGATGAGTTACACCGAAACCTCGAACGAGGATCGACGATCAAGTGATGTCATTTGAGGCTGTTGCGAGAGTGGAGAATACTAGCCCACTTCTTCAACTATGGGTGTTTCGACATCCTTTATGAGGTAGGGGTTAATTCATTTATTCACTTTAAATTTTTTCCTCTTCCCCGTTCTTGAATAAAATAAAGAATGATGATCAGCCAACTAACGTGTGGATCCGAGATTCATTTGTTTTTGTGGGATGCTTTTGTGGGGTATCTTTTTAGTGTTTTAATTATTGTTTAATTTAAGTGACTATTAAACCCTTTATCCTCCCTCATGTTCACGACCTAATGTAGAGGGAACATGCCTAATATACCCATCATGGAACCTCAACTACTTTGCAACCCTTGCACCCTCCGAGGATGACCGCCGATGCAATGACACTAAATAGCTATGGATGAGGGGGTGCGTTGATGAACATCATGAGACTATGACATAGAGTTCGTCAGTGTGGACGATAATGGCTAGCCGTGGAGGAGGTGCAGTGCACCACTGTGTGCCACCGGTGAGCAATCGGCCGAGGCTCATCAGCTGCCGCGGTCGGAGAAGGCGACCTACTCATTGGATGACCACAGATGGGAATGGCGGTGTGCTGTTGCGCACCGCCATTGAGGGGGAGGTCGCGACCAATGTTGCGAAAGTGGATACCGATCCTGTGCCACTGGCAGGTTCCACAACGACAGGGAGCACCTACGTGGTGCCACTATTTCACAAAACTGAACGGCCTCCTGGCTGTTTGGGATATGGGGTGAAACATCACCCCTTTCTATATCAGGTGGGCCATGATTCATGTAGTCTGGGCCGTCCCCTTGTTGGATGAGCTAGACCACAACCCATCGAGCCTAGCCCGCCACTGCCTGGCCAAGCCGGGTCGGACGAAGGCCGCATCGGTCCGACGAGGTCGGACCGGACCGGGAAATTCTTAAAGGACCATATATTGAAATTCAAGCTTCTGTTGATGAACTGTCAGTGGCACTAGGACCGTTGGATTGAGGCGGTCATTTTGGTATACTCCAATTGACTTTTGCAAATTTTTGGAATATGGCTAGGGTGGATCAAACCCAAATCCAATAGGGTTGTCTACATTAAAATGCTAATACCTCACAGACCAGGCGTCCGATTGACATGTCATCTATAGAATTGGAAACCTTATGAAATGTCGGTCCATTGGGTTAAATCTTGGGTGGGATTAGTTTCAATCTAGGTATGACTAATATCTCAAGGGAAATATTCTACGGAACTCAAGTGAACCCAGTTCAAGGAATCCATCGGCTTTCAGTGAGGCAGAGGTTGGAGACAAACCATACAGAGCATAGTACCAAGTGATCATGTGTGGTTCAGCACTGATCCTATGTGAGACGGATCATCATTGGGCCATCGCTAAGCGATCCTGTCTGGGTCAGTGCCTACCGATCCTGTGTTGGTCAGCGCTCAGCAATCATATGTGGGCCAACACAAAACAATCATGTGTGGGTGAGATCCTATGTGGGTCATTGCTCAGTGATCCTATGTGGGTCATCACATACCGATCCTATGTGGGTCATATCATTTGCGGTTCATTGTGGCGGTTATCACCTATCGACTCTGGGTGGGTCAGATCCTATGTGGGTCATTGCGGGGATTTGTACCTATCGACTCAAGGTGGGTTGGATCCTGTGTGGGTCATTATGTGGGTTAGTATCTATGGATCCTATGTGTGTCAGACTTTATATGGCCAGCATCAGTGCCTCTTTACAGAATATGATTTTCTGCCTTTGCAGCTAATCATTTGTACATTTTAATTCACCTAAACATTGTTTGAGCTGTGTCTGTTTCTTGGGCTTTGTGATTGAGATCATTATTTTTTATTATCCTTTGTGGAATTCTGAGAGACCTTCTGCAGTCTCGGGGTCCCTTCTAAGTATTATTATACACACCCATGCATGGGATTCTCCCACACCTTGTTGTATCTTTTGAAGACAATGAGCTTCTCGGCTGAGATTTGAGGGGGCCTGGATGTTGTGGTACACTGAGGAGACGGGATGACATGGTGTGCGGTGGAGAAAAGTTGTACCTACCCTTCAGGTAGGATCCTTGGTTGATGATCCAGGAGCTTCTTTATAATTTTCAATTGTTTTTGTACTTTACAGTTGTGCTTGTATTTCCGCCCCCCTTTACATACAACACTCTTTTTACTATAGTAGTTTACTTTGGGGATGATTTTTGTTGTGTTCTAGAATGTGTGGTTTCTTCTTATTGTGTAATTGGATTGTGTTTTTGTACAGGTTAAAAATGAAATTCATTTCCATTTTAGGTATACACCTTTCTGATTCTAGTCGACAACCCCAACACTATAGAAGGTGGGATTAGGGTACTCACGAAACGGGCCCCGGGGGAGGGGTCGTGAAAAGGTGGTATGAGGGGAGTTGGTTCTACAAAAAAACTAGGACTATGATATTTTATATGTAGCAATAATGTTAAGTGTTATGAGTGTGGTTTTTAGTTTGAGGAATCTAGTGTTGTTGTTGAAGCCGACATATCCATACACCAGGACCCTGAATTCATATTTCTGAGTCAGTGTACGAAAACACTCATTGTGTATGTTTTTGAAAATTCATTCTTGTCATCTCTTTGAGTCAGCTCACCAGGAAAACTTATTGGTTTTGGCACACCTATTTTCTTTCAGGATGCTGCAACATAGACAGCCAGCCAGGATTTCTGAGAGTGTAAGCGATGATGGACCACCGAGAAATGAGGCCTTAGTGTAGGGCCCTTTTACAGTGCTAGCACCTTTAGGTGGTGTACTAGCAGCACCACTACCCATTGTGCAACCATTGCCACAAGCCTCACCAATAGAGCGTTCACACTGACTGAGCACATTTCATGAGTTTCAAGGCCATATGCCTCTGATGTTCCTAGGTGAGAGGGACCCATATGCGGCTAAGGATTGGCTGGAGGCTGTAGATAGAGTTTTCTTCCTTGTTGGAACACTAGATGACCTTATGGTGATCTTATAAGCATGTCTCTTTTAGAGAGATCCTGGGAGATGGTGGAACATGATGCTCCAGATACATGATTAGTTTAACCTCATCTGGGAGGACATTGAGGGCCTTTTAGGGTAGAGTTTTTTCCATCTACTTTATGAACAGTACGTAAAAAGGAGGAGTTGCATTCAAAATAGGGTAGCATGACTGTGGCCCGGTACTCTGTAAGATTCACAGTAGGGAAACATGACTGTTAGACATCACATTCTACACCACTGATAAATATATATTTATGACTGATAAATGGGTTGTGGGAGAGGTACTGATGCTCCAAATACTCATGAGGTTATAGACATGATATTACACACCCAACATGCATGTAGATTTCTCTTTTATTGGAAATAGACTGATGCTCCAAATAACCGGGGGTTGTGAGACAAGGATTTATGCTCCAAATAGTCATGATGGTGCAAGACATGATTTTCTACACCCATTAATTGACATTGGACTATGGGTCCAAATGATCATACATTCTTTGATCTAAATGTTTAATGAAAGATGATACAATATAATTTTTTGTGAATTGAATTTGATAAGGGGTTCAGACTTGTTAATGAATTGGGTGAATAACTGATTAGTGGAACGACCGCTGAGTGAATTGATATTTTTAGTGCACAGGCTCGTACATAGTGTATGAAAGATTAAATTGTATATATTATGACTGTTTATCCATTCCAAAACACAATCATGGATTTGGTCATTACTTTTATTAGTTACATGGTCTTTAAAAAATATGTTGTGACTGACTTATAAGGGGGATATCAGTCTTAGGTAGGATCTCAAGACTTTTATAATTTAACAAGTCATGAATAATTGATAAATGAAAATTAATGTGTTATGGCTATTGTGTATTCATGAAAAATTTATAATGCATGTTTAGACACCATCTGAGGGTTGAAGCAGGTATGTGGGTATATAGTTATATTATACTACTTACTATATTTATGCATGTTTCCATGATCTTTATTTATTTAATGAAGGTCTAGATTTTGGGTAGAAACCAGTTGTCCTAGACTACAAATATTTATATCTCACACCCTACATAGGCCGCCAATTCACTATGGTACCTTATTAGATTATATTTTGCTGAATGATTCTACTATTTGCAAATAATTGGGAGATAAGAGTATAGTATCTATCAGAATATCAGAATGCTCGAGGAGATCGCCCTCAGGGATTTGAGTCATTGTTTGTTTATATCTTGATATATATGTAAATCATGATGTATTTTTTATCTCTTTTATAGTTATACCATCATAGCATGAATGAATTGTATAACATTGGTTTTGGAAATTTGTTTTATACAAGATTTATAATATTATGTCTTTGGTTACATAATCATTATTCACACTACTTCCACCATTTTCTGATATTTTACACTGTTTTTTTACTCTAATAAAAGGGTATAGTCTTCCCACTAACTATCCTTGGACCCTAATTTCTCGTCAGATGCCTCTGGAGTATGGGGATATGCGAATCTTGTCATGTGGTGACCGGTTTGGCCACCAGTTCATGGGTTAGCCGGGTCAGGACATTACACAATAAATCTACTACATGTAGTCACTCATTATAATAGGAAGATGGTATAAACAAATCTCATATCAATACCATCCACCAAATAAACCATATATTAGTGTATAAGACTATAATTATAGTCAATAAGTTGTTGAATTAATTTCTAGCTTAAACAAAATCATATATAACTTATATTAAAAAACAATATCTTGATTTTTTGGAATATTTACTGATTTGGAGAAGGAATTCACCCACATTGAAGATGAGAAATATTGTTTTTTGATTATTTGAGTCATATTATACTTATTAACATAAATATATCTAAAGAACTAGGTTACATAAATTCCTTGATTACAGAGTAAGAAGAATGTTTCTACAGTTTTGATATCTACTTTTGATGAAACATGACTCTGATGTTCCATGTGGTTGTAGGTGATTATAAAATTACTTAGTTAATGTATGATGAGATATTTTATAAAGATTGGTGAGTAAGATTAATATAGGTTAAATATATGTTGGTACACTGACATGTATTGATACTTGGGATCATAGCCTCAACTTCAACATGATATAATGTTTCATCCCCACAATATAATGAAAAATAAATGATTAATGTTCGAAAACCATATCATACTATTCATATTTTAAGGATATGTAATCAATTACTAGATTCATCTGTATTTATTTTTAGACCCTCATAGGGAGAATTCTTTTATAAGGAAAAATCCATGACCTTGTTTCTTATGTTTTTTCGGGTTAAATATAAGGGGATCTAGGAATTTACTACAAAAAGGGAGAATTTCAACAATACATAGGATTCAAAAGGATTATACATGATAAAGGATTCAACATTTTAGATACATTTTGTTAGGGGATAATACATCAAAACAAAATTCTTTCCCAGTGTCTCATATCACTAAATATCAATCCACATGGAAAACACTCCATTTTTTTCCTTCATGTTATAAATTAAATTAATGCTAAAAATATAAGAGAAATATAATATGGATTAAAATCCTTTATAATTATTAACATGAGAAGTCAATATATATTCCACACAATCCCCTACCATAAATAGGTTAGATAATAATTTAGACCTTGAATTCATGTAGCATAGTAATTTAGATGTGTTTTTATCCCTTCTATATACCCTTTTCCATTTTTTGGGAAAACATAATTTCTGAATTTAAAAATAATAATATTAGGTTTTTAGGATTTTCTTACACCTGAGGATACAAGTCAAGGACTCGTGAGTATGAAAAAAATATGTTATCTAATGAAAGGATGATCAGGAGAATGATCCCAATGGGAATGTATTTCAAATGCTTTATTGAGGGCATCACCCATCATGATTCTATTATAAATGGATTTACTATAATAATTAAGGATATATTCCAAGATAAAAGGAAATTTTATGTCTACCTAGTTCATAGGACTAAATCTATGCATGAATGGAAGATAAAGGGAGAATGACCCTACTATCCATACAAAAAGACATTCCACCTCTTCCAATAATCCATATGGAGTAATAATAAATGATTATAATGCTATAATTTATGTTTCACTAGATATAGGATCCCAATGGATCCTCACACTAAGTCAATAGGGAACACCCATATTTAATCATTACAAATTTATCCTAAAATTTCCTCAGAAAAAATAATTGTGACGAAAAACAAAACATTTTTTAGATGTGTTGTTGATATTTATCCCCCTAAATACATTGTTTAATAAACCTAAACTATCAAGTCCAATGATTCGACAACCCATTGTGAGAATACAAAATAAAAGAGTTGAGATTATGATCAATGTTATTTATAATAGTATCTAGACTCCCAAAAACTATGATAACATGGATTATGGTAGATTTTATTATTCTATCAACTATAAACATTAAAGGAAGTAATATTCATGATCAATGGGGTAGTGAATGTTTTATCCATATTTTAAATAAATTAACATCATTGTTTAGGGTCCCATGGATGAAAACAATGTTGAATAACAAATATAAACATTAAAATTATTGAATTTGGGGTGGGGGAAATAATATGAAATATATATTTTCATATATTAGAGATAATATCGTTCTTTGGGAGAATTAAATTTATTCATCAGTATATTATTCATTATATTAATACTAATAACACAATCACTTTATTTTTTACCACTTCTAAAATTTTATTATATATTCATGATATATCACAATGGAGGATCCCAATTTTTTAGAACAATATCAATCATATTTTAGGAAAATTATGAGATCTTAGATAGATAATTAATGGACATGTTACCAAATGAGGTGGTGATTATCGAGGGTATCAAAAACATTAGATATGATATTTCCCAAGTCGTAAAAGGATTTTATCCACATTTTACTTAACAATGTTGGATTTGGTGAAATTTTATTTCATTTGTGTTGTTAAATATTTTTTCAAAGGGGGAATAATCACTACATTTTTTATTACTTCTATCCTTATCCCTAAAACAGGTAACCTAAGTGGTATTGGCCAGTTTCATCCAATAAGACAAAGAATATTTTCATACAAGACTGTTTTGTGAATTTTTAATTAATGAATTTCTATGAATTTGGAATCTTATAATTTTTATAACTAACATGGATTTATCAAAGAATGGAACATCCACAATGTGATTTTATACCCATAGAAGATGATATATATTCAAAATATATCATCTTTTGGTTATAAAATAATTGTTAAAATTGAAATGTAAAACCATCTAATGATTTTACCCTTTAACCTACAGAGTAGATTTTGAAGGACCAGCCACTAGTGCCCTTTTATGGCCATCGATATGGAAGAATGAGACATGAATTTAATGTCATCGTTTTATATGAATAAACTAGTGAAGATCAAATTATTTCCCTCATCCACCAATTAATTTACATGGGTATGTATTGGTGAGGGTTTCTAGAGGAATCGTGTAATATTCATGATATTTCTAGTTCAATAAATCAAGATGGCATAAAAATTTACAAAACATCTATATATGAGACTCCAAATTATACTAATTCTTCATTTTATGTGGTAACATGAGTAATTTTACATAGTAATGGCCATATTTTGTAGTTAGTTTTGGTTTAGGGTGTTTATATGGTCATATACATCATTGTTCAAGTAATTTCATCTACCCATATTTTCAATTTGATCCATGACTGTGTTGAAACACTCCTACAATATAAAGTTAAAAATTAAATATTGAAGGCGAAAAGATATTTCCTGAGAGATTTTGTTTTCGAAGAATCACATATAAAATTTAATATTGATAAAAATAAATACATCTGATTTATGACCATGATTGTAATGTTTCATGAATAATCTTAAATATTCTCCCCTCAATTTTGGTCCTTCTAGAAAATACATATTTTATATGTGATCTAATGTTTATGAATGATGCTTTGTTTTTGATTTCCATGATATTAATAATAGAATTTCAATTTAATTTTTTCATTGGTATTTGATATGGGAACTTCTATATGTTTGGGAATACAGTTACAAAATTTTGGGATAATTTCTAACTACTGGATGAATAGTGAGAACCATAACGAGTTAGAGGAATCATGATATGCTTAATATTACACAAAAATAATATGGATAATTTATTTGAGAAACATATTTAAAATTATTACCGAATAATGAGATGTTTTTAATGGATGTGGTCATATTAATTAGATACAAAAGTTTAATTCATTCAATGATGCAGATAAAAAAAATGGTATGAGTAAACCATGGAAGCTCAATAACAGTGAAAACCTACCATGGTAGAGAAACCTGAAAAAATATTAAAATTATATTCCATTAATTTTTATAGAAATTTATAGTGAGCTATTATGAAGTGGTATCAAATCTAAAAAAATAGAATCATTCGTATTATTGATTGTCAAGAATAATGAAACACCATGGATGGTCAAATGCATATTTTGTGAAAGAAGTGGGCATACCATGTACAAATGAAATCAATCTATAGATGACTATGTTAAGGAATAAATCATATGAAATATGAAATACCATTAAAAATTATAAATGAAATGATTCAATTGTTGAATAAATTGTATACAATACCATGATGAAGAAAAGAACAAGAACATTCTTATGTTTGTTTGTAATTATGAATTACAGATTTGTAATGAGAAATAAAAATGGAATTACAATAAAATTAATATATATAAGGTGAATATCAATGTATTATATGATGAATACATAAACGTTCATGAGTGTTTTCCATGAGAGGATTACCTAAAATCTCATGTGGAGAAATGTGGGAGGAGGAAACTTGTTCAAAATGTTTAAATGGATTTTATAAAAATTAAATCAAGAAATATAAAATCATCAAGAACATTATAACCACACGCAAATATTCATGTTCATTAATTTAGCATTGAAGTATTATGGCTCCACAAAATTATGTTTTTTGATGAAAAAGACATCCATCATTTAAATTTTATGGTAGAAATACAAAAATGTAAGCATGAAGAATTATACTAAAAGTGAAGTTGGAAAAACATATCATGCCTGAGAAGTGATTCTAAATGTTGTTTCTGACATTAATGTTCCAAAATGGTTCAAAACTATGACATTATTATTAGTATTTTATTTTCAATCTAACCATATAAGTAATTGAAGGAGACTATTGATTTCAAAATAATTTATAAAGTAATTAACTATGTGGTAATAATTATTATAGATTCAAATTAGTCACATTATTGATATTATTTGTTATTTCAAATTGAAAATTAGATATATTGAAAATAGATTCAATAATTATGTAAATATGGGTATCATCCCTTGAGGTAGAGTTACTATTTAGATGGTTCTTTAAAATTTTAATTGCCCATAAATATAAATTTTCATGAAATTTATGGAAAGATTCATTTATTTTGTATGTTTGTATTAACTATTCCTCATGTTTCAAAGAAATATGGTTTTATATTAATTGTACGAATTCTATTTTAATCAATGGATAGATGATGATTATAATTGAAATGATTCAAGGATGTAAATATATCTAAAACATGAAGTGTTGTGTGTTGAGTGATTTTTTTATTAGGATGATTTTATGAAATTGGGATATTAATTTAGAGATGAATAATTTTATCAATGAGTGTCTCCCAATTACATCAAAGAACATTTGATCATCACATGCTAAATACGATTGAAAAATGTAAGGATTTGGTATCATATTCTTCTATTTAATGTAATGAATGGATGACTACATAAAAACACCTTGTTTACTTCAACGATCATGGATCAAATGATTCCCTATTCTCACATAATCTATAATTATTTTTTAATAAGGTGGAGGGTGTGAAGTAAATTATTCTGTAGGGAAAATAAATATAAGATTTGGGATTAATGAACCTACTATGTGTGTTTTTTATTTTTTAATAATTAAGGTATAAATATAAATTTTGATATTCTTGGATGTAGTTGGAGGTCACAAAGAATTTGGGATAAAAGAATAAATGTATATAAAAAATTTTGTGATTGTTCATATAAAACTGCATAATGAAATAGGTTTAAAGAATCACCATTGAATCTAAAATGGTTACTAAGAAACTATTTTTTTTCCTAGGATATAAAAAAAGTATGATATATTTTATTTTAATTCAGGGGGTTTCATTCATAGGATGGAAAATGTGATTAGATATATTAGAAAAAATAAAGGAGACTGGAGAGGTCAATATAAAGATGCCGCATCATAGGTGTGATATTTTTGAATGGAACTAGAATAATTGCTCGATAAAACTTTTATAATGTTGTGTAAGGGTTAGAGAAACCATAATATCATTTAATGAAAATAAAATTTGAATTAGAGATTATAATAAGTAGTGTTATGATATGCCTAAAATTGGTTTAGCTATAGATTGGAACATAATGATATCTATATACTATACATTAGTAAATAAGATCATTGTTTAGGAAAAAATATTGTGTTGTGAGAAGGGAAAAGTTATCCCTATTAATACAGATTTTCATAAGTGTCATCCTAGTGGATAATGATCTACGTTAGGGTCATATGGACACTATTTCAAGGTACTCCAAAAATAAAATGAGTTTCATAAAGTAAAGCATAATGAAAATATATTATCTAAAGGAAGTAAGTACCCAAAAAATTATCCTTAAAGTATAAGACCAACAAAAGAGTTTAGTAGAATCAGTATGATGCTAAATGATATATTTTTAAAGGATACACAAAAATAATTATCTACACATGGATAATAAAAAGTGTATCTAGTATATAAATAATGATTAGTTATAGAATAATATTGGATGATTCTATTATATTACCAACTAATTAAAAAACTAGTCTTGAATGCGATAACCATTTTTTCCGAATAAATATAAATAACAATAAAAATGTTTTCTATTAAAGAGGGTGCTGATATTTGAAGAGATTAGACCATAGAGAGGTATATCAGAGTATGTAAAAAAATATAGAGACATTGATGAACAAATCATAGTTAGATTGATGTGATATATAAAAATACATTTATGAAATGGTGAAACTCAAACATTCAATAGTCAATTTTATGATGATGTTTATAAGGAGAGATTTGACCGGGATCATAATTCTTCAACATTTGCTTTTGAGTAGAAGGTGTGATAATATTTCTTCACCATTGGTATTCAATATTATATGTCTTCATTATAATAATTAATGTAACATATAACATCATTATAAAATTCTGATCCGACCATATGTTTTTCAATTTATATTTAGACATCATAGATCAACATATTCCATGATATATGGATTTATAAAAAATAAAACATGAGGAGTGAATGAAATTAAATTCATATGATATAGATTCACTAATAAACTAAGAGTATGAATTCAAAACATATATAATTTTATTGTGAATCTATTTGGTACTATAATGAAACCTTTACACTATAAAAGAGTGTTTCATGTAATAATTCAAGAGATCATTCATAAATGGATTAAATTTTTAATGAGAAAATTGTAGTAGACTTTAAGGGGATTTAATTTTTGTGGACCTGAATGATTATTGGAAATACCGCGATAAATGTAATAGATGATTATTCACCTAAATTTATAGGAAAATGTTGATTGAATAAAAATCTATTGATATTAGGTTTATGAAGGCTGATATCATAGGAACCTGACTATTGAGTATTATCAAAACTATGTTCTATGACATTGGTAATGTAACGTCACGTGTTTTCAAAGACTTATAGATGCATTAAATTTTATTTTAAACCAATTTATTTAATCTTCTTAATGTTTTTTATGATTTAAGATAGGGTTTTATAGAATTTGGGGACTCTTCAATTCCAGGATCCCCATTTTTTGGTGAAATAGGTGAGGCACATAGTTTTTCCATGGGTAGAGCTAACTATGACACTTGACTTTGTGGGACTTGGTGGGTGCCACATAGTTTTTAAAAACATGAACCACATGTGTCAAGGTCATGTTAACTATTTCTAGTGATTTTTACAAGTGATCCTCATTGTGTTCAGATTATAAGGAATCCCATTTCCAATATATGCAAGGATTGTTCCACTTAGATGGACGCATAACTTGGTAAGGCACAAATTTTGGAAGACCTAGTGAAAAAATTATGCACCCATTAAAAATGGGTAAAATTTCAATTTTATTTCGTTTTTTTAATTCACATACACCTTTATTATCCCATATTCATTCACAATATCACCCAAACTCTTTGTGGTCTCTCTTTGGAGTTTATTTTAGGATTTTATATGACTCCTCTATTCTATATTAAAAAATTCCATAGTTTCTTGTGTTGGATGTAATTTCCCCAACACCAATATCCAATAGTCAATATTTACTTTATTACAATAAAATATTATACAATTAATCAATTCCTCATGTTTGGAATATTTTATTAGTCTTGGTAAACTAGGTGCATTATTGAGATCTATATTAAATTTTAAAATTTTAAATACACAATGAATTTCATAGAGTCTTTCATTATTTTCCCTTTCGATAAACCTGTATATCAGTCATAATATTCTTCATGGAATCTTGGAAAAAATGAATCATATAAACAGAGTGAGATCATATGATCAGTGAGGTTAGGAATAAAATAGAATCTATGAGTATATAAGGAATAAATAATATTGATATGGAAAATAGTTAAAACAGGCAGTATTTAAATAATCTAATAAGATTAGAAACATAAGAATGAACATTATTCTAGTGTGATTATCAAATTTAATATCAATAATAGAATTCATAAGGATTAAATTCATAATGATGGATATCTAAAATGATCCATTGATACTTCATGTTATGAATATAATACTATCAAGGATTCATGAAAATAATCTAATACCAATATGGTTTTATACAAAAAATATAATAAATGTGTAAGGCCTTAGAAAAAGACAGAATTTTTTGGTTTCATGAAACATACCAATTAATTGAGTGGATATTGAAGGCTCTTTTTATCACTTACTAAGTCTAACACATTCCTCACATTAATAAAAAGTGCACTGAAATAAATTAATTTCAACAACTATTGGAATAACTAGTCACACGTAATATCAAAATATCCCCAATAAAACTAATAAAAAACAATACTATAAAATATCAAAAATGGTATCATTAGATTATATCAATAATATAATAATCAATAATTTTTTTAACATATATATAGATACTATAATAAAACCATTGAAACATTATAGAGAAAAATATAAATAAACCCAAATGAAAAATTATTCCATATAAACATACCATTTTAATTTAAAAACAACAAATTTAAATAAAAATATCAAAAAAAAGTAAAAGGGTTTTCATTTAACAAAATATGTAACAATCAAAAGGAATCAAAAAAATAAACAGTATTCAATATGGTGGGAAACTCATTGTTTTCTTGTACACTATGAATAGACCATTCCATTTATCAATTATCAAAAAATTCCATATAAAACATGTAGAAATATTACTTCTGAAAAACATTGAATGAAATTTAATATATTAAATTTACTTTATAATCCTTTTATATCCATGTAAATAAAAATGGAAAATAATATCAATATTATTTACTTGAATAAAATTGATAATTAAATCGTTAATCATTAAATTCATCAAATACAACTTTTAACATTTAAATCATAATAAAAAAGAAAGAATAAAATATAAAAAATATTCAAATGACATAATAAAAAATTAATCATATACATGATAAATCAAACTGGCTCTATATTCACTACATAAAATAAAGTGGGGTTAGAAAAAAAACTATGCCTGTATGAAAGGATATTGGGAAGATGTCTATTACCATATGATTCCTTTAGTAGAATATTATTTAACATCATTTATTATGTATTTAAAGATTTTATTAACATATTTAATAAAAATATTCATATTTATTATATATAATATTATCTTATTATTTTATTTTAACACCTATTTTATTGAAAATATTTTTTAATTACCCAAGTTTTTGGTGTTAACAACTTCGATTTCCTAGGAAGGTGTTTTCATGAATGTCATAGTTCTTTTGCAAATGATGTAAATCTAAAATATACAATATTATATTTATTTCAAATATACATTATTTAATCATTATATACATTTTTTTAATCATTCTATAATGTTTTTCATGGAAAATGAATCACATTGCATTGGGGGGATGGTAGGTCGAACGTATGAACGACCCATAATAACATTCTTATAATGCTAAAAGTGTAAAGAAGTAGATTATATATTAATTTTTACATAATAGTTATAATATGAAAATTTTCATATATATTAAGATTATTTTTATCACTATACCCATCCATATAATGTAGTGATGAAAACAATTACACCACAATGTGGATATGGTAAGTCATACTTGCACAGACATGATGCCTTTTTCGTAGGATTGATAAAAGATAGAGTATGGTTGTATCATAATAGTAACAACTTATTAGAATAAAATATATATTGAATTTGTATATTTTTAATTGAAACAACACATGAATAAGAATTAGAATATAAAATTTTCTTTGATGATTTGGAAAAATGACAATCTCATCTTCTGTGGACATGCACTCGATCTCTTCATAAGAGATCTTGGGATAGTATTTTTGGAATACTGGGATTTGTAGATGTTTTATAGGTACGTTAAATATATAAATTGGTAGTACATGGTTTATCTATGAGGATAATTTTTTTGTGGATAATGGAGGGAGGAGGTTTCCTTTTATAATTGAGGTGTGGGGTGTTTTTAGATACTCTCATAATAATAAATTAAAATGAATTAATTTAAATTTAATTCTTTTCAAAATTGATATATATAGAATAAATATCAATATGGTTATAAATAATATATTAATATTTTTTTAGAAATGTATATGTTACATTCTTACCATTATCTTTTGGTTTAACCCTTATTTTGACTCTTTATCTCATCACGTGAAAACATGTGTTGTTAATAAATAATGTTTATTATATTTACTATATAATTACCTACATTTCATATATTAGTAATGAATTAAATTTTAAACCATATCCCATTCATTTGACTAAATTTTATATTTTTACAACTTTAATATCAATTAGTAAACTATTACTTATTTTATAATATGGTTAATGTAAATTTTGGGGTTATTAAAGACATTTTCATTCGAAAATATCAATAAAAAAAGTTAACATAGAAAAAAATAATTCAGTACCCCCCTATAATGTATAATTATTCTATTAAATTAGTATATCACAATAATTAGTTGAAAATATATTTAATTTTTCATTGGTAAAAAATATTTTTTTCCATTAATAAGATAATTATAGCATCACTATTGTTAACTAATTTTAGGTAAATTTTAATATACAAAAAAGAAAAAATATATTACCATGATAAATATAAATCTATTTTATACAATTAATATTTTTATTCTAACATGGCCTCTAGATAACACCTTATTAAAAATATTTTATTTATAACAATGTTATTATCACATTGTTTTATTTTAATATATAAAATATTATGAATATCATAATCACATATAAATGAAAACCAAAGGACATATAGTAAAAAATGGAATAATTAAGGATAAAGTTTTTCTATCCCTTATAATTGGGGAAACTATAAGGGTAATCTTAGAATCCTTAACATATTTTTTATTATATGATTTTTACCCAATTTTCACTTTTGTGTTGTAACCAAAATTTATCAAAGTAACTATCCATATTGGGAGAAAAATAAAATGTTCCAATTTACTAATTTATTAACTTATTATTAATAATTTGGAAAATATTTTTTAAAATTCAATGAAAATAATAGGAAAAAATTAATAAAAAAAGAAATCCCAAAGAGGGGAAAAACAATGAGTTTTTAAATTAAAAATGGTCAAATGGTCAAAATGTTTTTATATATAATTTCAATATAAAATTGAATAAAACGACGCAAATTGGATTTATTGATTTATAATTTAACTATTTACACATTTTAACATGATTAATATATTATATTATAATATAAATAAATTATATGATAATGAGATTTTCAATTATGATAGAAACTTTTATCATCTATTAATCAAAAAATGAATCATATCATCAAAATGTAAAAAATAAAAAAACTAAATATTTATATTCATATTTCAAAATAAAATTAATTTTTCATATATAATTTATAAAATTATATAAATATATTTCTAAAAAAATGTCACCAATAGAAATAAAACAGGATTTAGAAAAATAGATCAATTTTAATGTGTAAAATTTGGGTTCATTCTTATCTTATTCCGATTAAATATTTTGGATGAACATCAAAACATATAAATATATATTAATTTCATAATTTGATTAATATTAATCATTTTAATAAATTTAATGACATGGTTATAAAAATATTTAATTATACGATTAAGGTAGGTCTTTTATGCAACATAAGCTATCAATGAGATTACATTTTAAATGAGACGTATCATATAATATTGGGGTGTTAAATCCATCCATCAATAAAAAAATTATGTATTCAGAATATCGACATAAAAAATAAAAGGATGAAACATAACAATTATTTTGTGGGAACACCCAAATTTGAAATAGGGTAAATAAAACATTGTCTTAAAATAGGGAAAGATAAATTAATAGGTTACCTCAAAATTATGATTTAGAATAAGATAACATTTTTGGGTAGAAAAAATATGTATATATAAGGGAAATATAACTATAAAATTATGATGGATAGTTATAGATAACATAATCGTTATAATGATAACTGTCACAAAACCATTAATTTTTAATCGTTTAATAGACCATTGATTTCTTATAAAAAAAATAAATGGATAACTTTTTGTTCCAAAATAATTTCCCAAGAGTTTGGGGACTCTTTTAATTTTCAAATAAAAATTTTATAGAATAATCATACTTGATTACATTCCATTTCACGAGAATATTCTAATCATTTGGTTTTCCATCATTTTATTTTCACTTTACTTTGTATAATTGGAGATGGATGTTCAATTTTAATTTTTTTCATGAAGTACTTTTAACAAATCATAAGTTCCACAAGCTATTCCATCATCCTCTAAATGTTTAATAAACCAAAAATGTTATCAAATATTATCAAATTAATAATAAATTACTCTAAAAATATAATATCAAATGTTCAGCTTAATCAATTAAAAGATTAAGATAGATCAAAAATACATCTTTCCAAATTCAAAGTCCAAAAAGGTCTCTACAATTCAATAAACATCCATAACATTATATTCACAATACAATATAATATAGTTGTTATTTATTCATAAAAAATATTTCATCTTGTTAAAATCAATAAAGAAAGTATTCATGATTCTAAATACTTAAAGAAGAAGTATTGTTGTGTAGTCATTATATATTTCATGATTCTTATAACAGGTGAACTATTACATAATGAATTATTTAATACAAATATACAAGAAATGTTTTCATTATACTTATCTAATAAACTATTAACTATAATTCATCATCTTATTCCTTAAAAAATTCATTTTATTTTTTCAAATTTAAACTCTTCACCTTATACAGTGTAACCATTACTTGAATAAAATTGACTATTCTAACAATATATCAAAAGCCAATTCACAATGTGGGAAACACTATTCATGTTTATATAGTTATGAAGAATCTTTTACAGAATGTGCAAATAAGGAAATCATCTTATCAATTTATGATTCCATAGTGTTATCCAAGTTTATCCATGATATTAAAAAATAAATAGGATGATATCCAATACATATACATATACTCCATGTTATTAAAAGGGTTATGTTTTAATATCCTTGATTTTCTATATCTATATCAATGTGTTTCTACTAAACATACATTAATTAAAAAATATAATTACCCTATACCATGTATCCTTGGGTCAGTTGATACATTATAACGTTGGAATGTTATACTATAAATATCATCATAAAAGACTTAATAATTAAGTAGTCTTGGTAAACTAGATACATACATGAAATCTATATAATAATTTAAAAGAAAAAAAATAATTTCATTGAGTCTTCTATTATTTCCTCTTTTTGTAATCCTATATATCAGTCATAATATTCTTCTTAGAATGGTTGGGAAAAATAATTAATATGAGATTGTTTATTTCAAATGCTCACTATGGGTAATAATACAATAAAATCTATAAGTAACAATTTCATAAACAATTTTTCAAGGTAAATAACTGAAACACATGCTATTAAAATTATAACATGATATAGATAACATAAGCATGGATGTTATACATGTCACATAATCAAGATAACTAAATTCATAATTATAAAATTCATAACTATTAATGTTTGAAACATATCAGTGTGGGATAATTCCATGAATGAAATTGTTGGTCGGAGTGGACACTGAAGAGGGGGGTGAATTGAGTTCCAATTAAAATTTCTATTAAAATATTTTCTAGTTAAAATCCCCCAATTTATAAAACAAGTTAAACTGTAGTGAATTTATACAGATTTTAAATGTTCACTTAGCTTCTCAAATATCGATTTGGTCTCAGTTAATTTAACCATAAGGTCAAACTAACTTTTGAAGGTAACCTATTGATTTACAATAAGTGTAATCACTTTCTAACTTAACTATCAAAGTAGCTTCAAAATAGTTTTGTATTTCAAAGTAATAGCAGCAGAATAAATAAGATATATATTATACTTTAAACATGAATTAATGATGCACAACAGATATGCAAAGAGGTTCAGTCTCAAGCCGAGACTTAGTCCTCTCAAATATATATAAATTTGATCCACACCCTGGACCGGGGTTAACAATAGTTTAAGAAACTGTCCAGGCCTCACAGGGACCTCTACCACTATTCTTCGTGGGAAACAAAACAAAGACCAGGCCACACAAGGTCCTATTCCACATTTTATGTGGGTAAACAAGAGTTAAGAGATTTTGAGTCAGGATTTTGATATCCTCCAGTTTAGTACAGGAGACAGTGCATGTATAAGAAATACAGAGTCCACCACACTACTCAAAAGTTAATAAATAAATCACATAGAGAAGATAGATAAGAGTTTAGAAAGCTCTAGTGATTATCAATGCATCTCGAGACTCGTTGGATTCAGCAAGATTGATTTTGAGTCCTTCTCTGGTTTTTCTGTTGAAAAACAGAGTGTCGTAGTTCGGCTTCTCTTCTACAGGAGTGAGAATGATCTCTTGATTCATCGTGTGTTCTTCTGTTGTATTGGATTGAATTCAGGAGAGTTCTTTGAAAGAATTTCAATCTCCTTCTTGTCCAGGATTTTTCTGCTTGTTCATTACAGTGCTCTTGGGTGTATGTAAGTTATTTGTGTTTTATATTCACACTTGCACACCACTTCTTTCTTGTTTCTCATTGTTGTTGTTGCTGCTCGTGTACTACATTTCAATCTTTCTTGAATTCCACGAGTTCTAGAAGTAAGAATGATTCCCTTTTCATTGGTACGAGATACGGTTTCCTGACATGTCAACAACTATCATTAAACAACATTAATTGCATTAAAAACAACAAATATGACCATTAAAATTATTTAAATAATATTGACAAAAAGTTAAGAAACGGTGTCAAAGTGATTATGGAAAAAATGTCTTCTTCATGGTATGTGGTTCACAGTATGAGCTTCACGGTATAAGCTTCACGGTATGTGGTCACAGTGAGTCCATCACGGTGTCTGGTCATAGTGAGTCCTTCACGGTGTCTGGTCACAGTGTCTCATCATGGTGTCGGGGTCACAGTGTCTGGTCATGGTGTCTAGGTCACAGTGTCTGGTCACGATGTCTGGGTCATGGTGAGTCCTTCATGGTTTCTCCATACTTAGACAAATATCTGTATTTGTACTTAGACAATAATATGCAGAACATGGATTAAGTTTAATCACGAGAGAGTAAAAGAGCTTGATCATAAATATAAATGTGTGATAATATATGTGAGATTTATGATCATGCATGAGACTTGTGAATAATAAAGAGAGTAATTAACATCATAAGGTTTGTTATTAGTAAAACATGATGTGTAGTTATTATTGAGATTGAATAGCATTAGCAATATGTGCAATGTAGATTGAGATAAATCAAAAGTAATATGATTTGTTATCATTAATCATGATTAACACATGATGAGTCCAATAATCTCCCCCTTTTTGATGATCAAAAATCAGATATAGGCAGAATATAAATGAAATGTAGTATTAAATATACTAGCATAGAAAAATCATTATAGAACGGACACTTGTAGTTTTTCTCCCCCATTTATACTATTATAGGACTGAAACTTGTAGTTTTTTCTCCCCCTTTTGGGATTATCAAAAAGTAGAGAAAATGAAATGAAATACTTCATTTGGCAGTAAAAAAAGGGTTCAGAACACAATAAAACATGAAACAACAAAAGACATCCCATCAAAAAGATAAACAGTCCTCGGACTCTTCAGTGATCCACTTTGTCTTTTCCTTTATCAGCAACAGGATCTGGTGTTGAAGTAGAAGAAGGCAGAGATGTGGTAGACAATGAGGGTAAGGGTAGACCTTCAAAAACAGATAGAGCCAAAGTGGGAGCCGTAGAAGATCTAGGCTGTGGTTGGTCAAGAATGACTGGCCGAATCTGAGAAAGAGCTTGACTAACTGTCATGGCAGTTGAGGCTAAGGTAGGTAAACAAGGTCTAAGGGGTGCAACGGTTGGAGAAACTATAGCAGTGCTCTGCACATAAAGATACAGCTTCAAAATATTGATGAAATCAGTAATGATTTCACCACCATATTGCATATCCTTTTCAAAATCATCCTTATTCTCTAGAAATCTGTCCAAAAATCTGGTGAACTCTGTAAGTTTCTGAACTTGAGCATTAAAATCTTGAGTCACTGGAGGGATTCTAAAATTCTCCACAAGATATATAAAGTGATCTGTCATATCAATTTTAGAGAAAATCCGGGAGGGATACAAATCTATTTTCTTGGTGATCTATTGTTGAGCATCATTGGCTATATTAGAATGAATTCTAACCATGTCCAATGCTCTATCACTGTTCTGAATCACTTCTGAAAAAGAAAATGGATCCAAGCCACTCAAGGCACTCTGAAGTTCTTCCTTGATTATGGATCTCAGCATTCAATCATCCAATGAAGGTGTGAAGGTCTGACCAGAAGCAGGTGAAGCCTTGACAGCTTCGGTATGAACTTTGAGCTGTTTCAAAACTTTTTGCAGGCTTCCATTGTATTCATCTATAAGCTTATTCAGATTTTCCACAAGCTCTCTCATACATTCCAGCATCTTGGTGTTCCTTTTTTCAATATTCTCATCAAAATAAAGTAGTTATGGATGAACTTGAGACACAATCTTCCTAGAAAGGATGGAATCAGATGGCTCAGGAGAAGCATCAATAGGTGCAGGAGGAGAAACATGAGCAGGCTATGATCTCAAAGATAACTCATTCTGCAAACTTGCTACCATACTTTTCAGATTTTCAACATAAGCACTCAGGAACTTATTATCAACATTGACTTCTTGAATTTCATCGATCATACTTGGTTGAATATGCAAGATAATATTTTCCAAGAGAATTGATGCATCTTCTTTACTTAACTATGTCACTGGGCAAGGTTGAGTGGAGACAATTTTCTCAACTCCAGCTAACAAAGCCTCTCCAAAAATTTTCAGATCATCGTTGGTCACAAAGGAGTGATGCTCAGGTAAGGATGCAGGTAAAGGTAGAGGTTCAGATTCTGGTTGAGGTTCAGAGTCATCTTCTGACTCAGATTTTGATTCAGATTGAGGATGGGGCTCTGGTTCTGGTACTGGTTCTGGATGAGATAAGGACTTTAGTTGAAACAGAGAAGAAAGATCCATTCCAGTTGCAGTCACTTTCTGTGACTCATTCACATCATAAAATCTTGGGAACACATACCGAGAGTACACAGAAAAAGTGATAGAAGGTTGAGAAGCTTCAGCAGATCCTGCTTCCACAATATCATGTTTTTGATGTTCCTCCCCCTCAACTTGTGCTTCCCTTCCTGATTCTTGATTTTCAGGAACATCAAAAATATCCATAAGATCATCCCTAATTTCATCAGAAAACTATTGCCTTTCCAGCTGAAAGTCAATTTCCATCCTTTCTTCAGCAGAGGGAAGAATCTCAGGAACTGACTGTTCCACTGGCTGAACTTCCAGACTTGCTTCTTTCTCAATAGAAAGATTCTCTTCAACAAGATCTGCCTCTAAGGTTTCTTTCTATTCTGAATCAGAAAAACCAACTTCCTTGCAACATTAGGATGTGCTTCTGGATTTACATCCGCACTAGAAGCAGGAGCTTCCTCTTCTCTCAAACTAACACCAACTTCCTCCTCTTGAGGTATTTCAGCAGGGATAACAGTCCTTTCTTTTTCAACATGATCTGTTTCCATTTTAGGTCTTCTAGCTTCTTCTCTAGGAGATACTTCAGCTGTTAGTTCCTCTTCTTCTTCTTCTTCTTCTGAATACTCAACCACTTCATCTGGTTCCAAACCAGGATCAGATAGATTTTTAGGCCTTCTTGGATAGTCAACAGGATTAATCTTTTTATACAGTTGATCATTATCCTCAATCCACTGCTTTTTCCAGGGGTTCTAACTAATCTTCATCCTTTTGATGATAGGCATGTATAGGCAGTAATCAAGGTCATCTAACTTTTCTTCATTCGGTCCAACCATCCCTTTTTCAACTAACATAGATGAAATAATCCTTGAATAAAACAAGGAGGTGGATTTGGAAGTTACTTTGATCAGCTCACAGATATGGTTGATAACATACTTACAAAGATTGATTTTATAGCCATTCTTAAATAGGCTAATCAGGAACACATCCTGATATTTCATCACAACAAAATCTTCTTTTCTTAGACTAACCAAATTCGGAACAAACTTGAAAAGAAGTCTTGTCTCCCCATCTAGTTCAGCACCTATGGCCCTTCACTTGGTGCCATTTCCAGTTAGGCTTTCCATAGTAGTCTCCAGGTCAAAGATTTCGGTTGTTGGAGGAGGGTCTCTCTGGTAATCTTCACAAATTACTTCATGGGGAATTCTTAGGCATGCAGCCCATAGCCTTGAAGAGAAAGAGCACTTCTGACCATCAATCCAGCTGGTCACCATAAAGCTTTCTCCAAACTCAAAAGATAACTTCACATATTGATAGAATTGAGATAAAATCCTTCGGTAAATCGGTCTATTCTGTCCAGTGAACCATTCAATCCATCCTTTTTCTCTTAAAACATTCAAAACTAAAGATCTGCAAGACAGAAACCACTCTGCACAAACCTCTTTTTCAGGTACAACTGTACGACTTACCTGGTTTGGGTTTAGAGGTCCTTTGAGAGCTATCCTCGGTATTCTCTTTTGTTTCTTAGAGCGGCGGTTCTCAGACGAGGGTAAAGATGAATGCTTCATCCTTGGCATTCACTGAAGGTTCGAGAGAGAGGGGAGAGAAGGTTCAGGAGATAGTTCGGGTAAGGAATTGAATGAAACCCTTATGTTTTATCATTTGGGAATGTCAAATGTCATAAAAACAAAAACACGCGAAATCAAATAGCGGTGAAATAATAATTTCCCCGATACGGGTTAAAAATAAAAATAAAAATAACTCTTCATGGTGAGACCGTTAGTATTCATTACGGTGAGACTGTGAGTTGACAGACCGTGATCATAATGTCTTGACGGTGAGACCGTGATCATAACACAATAACTTAGAAACAGTGAGTATGGAACCGTAAAGTAAAGTATTAAACATTAAGATCAGTAAGATATTCATTTATGAATAGTCATACCAAGATCATGTATGATATAGTCTAATCTTTCATAATTTAATGGTTTGGTGAATATATCAGAAAGTTGATATTCAATACCAATGAATTCCAAAGTGATATCAACTTTTTGATAATGATCCCTCAAAAAGTGATGTCTTACATCAATATGTTTTGTTATAGAATGAGAAACATGATTCTTAGAAATGTGAATAGCACTTGTGTTGCCACAATTTATTGAGACTTGTCTAAATTGATATCCATAGTCTAGTAATGTGTGTTTCATCCACAAAATTTGTGCACAACAACTTCCAGCAGCTATGTATTCAGCTTCTGAAGTTGATAATGCAATAGAATTTTTTTTCTTACTACACCATGATACTAGTGACTTTTATAAACGATGACATGTTTCAGAGGTGCTTTTTCTATCTAACTTACATCCAGAAAAATCAGAATCAGACTAACTAACTAATTCAAATGATTGTCCTTTGGGATAGAATAGTCCTAAATTGGGGGTATGCTTGAGGTATTTGAAAATTCTCTTTACAACATTTAAATGCGACTCCTTAGGGATTTCTTGAAAACGAGCACAAGTACAAACACTAAACATAATATCAGGACGACTAGCAGTCAGGTAGAGTAGACTTCCAATCAATCTTCTATAAGTGGTTTGATCAACATATTTACCATTATCATCAAGATCCATGTTATAGGTGGTACTCAAGGGAGTGTCACTACTTTTTGTGCTATCCAATACAAAACATTTTAAAAGATCTATAGAAAACTCACTTTGAGTTAAAATAATTCCATCATCAATTTGAATGATTAGAAAACCAAGAAAGAATCTAAGTTCACCCATTAAAATCATTTCAAATTCATTTTGAATCATTTTAGAAAAATCAGTATATAAAGTAGATTTTGAATATCAAAAAATAATATCATCTACATAAATTTGTACAACTAAAACATCTTTAGAAATTCGTTTTATAAATAGATTAGGATCAGCTATTCCTTTTGTAAAACCTTTAGAAATTAAAAAATTACATAATCTATATTACCAAGCTCTTAGAGCTTGCTTTAAACCATATAAAGCTTTTGATACTTTGAAAATATGATTTTGAAAATGAGCGTTTGAAAATCCAAGTGGTTGTTAAACAAAAACATCCTCAGCAATATATCCATTTAAGAATCCACTCTTGATATCCATTTGATATAGATTTAAATTTAGATGTGCAGCATAAGCAAGTAAAATCCTAATGGCTTCTAATTTGGCTACTGGAGAAAAAGTCTACTCATAGTCAATACCTTCTTCTTGATTATAGCCTTGTTCAACTAACATATCTTTATTTCAAACTATGTTTCCGGATTCATCTACTTTATTTCTAAACACCCATTTAGTGCCTATTGTGAAAGTTTCTTTAGGTCTTTCAATAAGATTCCAAACATTATTTCTTTCAAACTGATTAAGTTCTTATTGCATAGCAATTACCCAAAATTCATCATTAATAGAATCATCAATGTTTTTAGGTTCAAGTTGTGACAAGAAGGCTTGATGTTCAACCTGATTTGTAAGAGAAGCTATAGTCTGTGTCCCTCTATCAAGATTTCCTACAACATCATCTAAAGGATGATTCTTTAGAATTATAGTTGATCTAGTAAAGGTAGGAATAGAATGTTCAGGTTCATCAACAGGTTGGGAATCAACAGATGTAGGTTCTGGAATATTTCCATAACTAGTTGTCTTTATAGTAGGTTCATTTGATTTTTCATTAAGGTCTAGAACAGATATATCTTCATCATGATTTTCAAGAGATATTTTAGGCTCATGTGGATCAGTTTCATCAAATTTTATGTGAACAGATTCTTCCACACACTTGGTTCTCTTATTGAAAAATCTAAAGGCTTTACTAGAAATAGAATAACCTAGGGAAACTCCTTCATCACTCTTGGATGCAAACTTTTCAAGATTATATTTGGTATTAAGAATAAAGAATTTATAGCCAAAACTTTGAAATATTTAACCTTAGGTTTCCTATGGTTCCACATCTCATAAGGGGTCTTCTTAAGAACAGGTCTGATCAAGACTCAATTGATAATATAAAAAGCTGTATTCACAGCTTCAGCCCAAAAGTAAATAGGCAGGTCATACTCATTTAGCATGGTTCTAGCAATTTCATATAGGGTTCTATTCCTCCTTTCTACTACACCATTTTCCTGGGGTGTCCTAGGGGCAGAAAAGTTATGACTATAACCATTGTGTGACCAATAGGATTCAAATTCATGATTCTCAAACTCACGGCCATGATTACTTCTTATACTTTTAATCATAATTACACTAATATTTTCTACAGATTTGGAGTATTTCCTAATGTAAGAACAAACTTCACTTTTGTGAGCTAAGAAGTATACCCAAGTATATCTCGAAAAGTCTTCTACTAGGATATAGACATAGTGTATCCCATTTAAGCTAGAAACTCTAGATGGTCCAAACAAATCCATGTGAACCAACTCAAGAGGTTCAGAAGTTGAAACTTCTTTCTTTGGTTTGAAAGATATTTTATGTTTCCTTCCCTTTTGACATGGATTACAAACATTGTCATTTGGAAACTCAAGTTTGTGTAGGTCTCTCACTATGTTATTCCCAGTTAGTTTTCTAAGTGAGTGTATATTGCAGTGTCCTAATCTTCTGTGAAAAAGCCAAGACTCTTTATGAAAAGCATTTAAACAGGTAATATTTTGAATGGATAAAGAATTTAAATCAACAGCATAAACATTTTAATTTCACAGGGTAGAAAATACTAAAGCATTATTAGAATTAAAAACATTGCAAGAATAATTTTGAAATTTAACATTAGAACCATCATCACATAACTGATAAATAATTAACAGATTATAATTAAGTCCATCAACAAATAAAACATTAGAAATTAATACTGATTCAGTGTTACCAATTCTGGCCTAGGCTGATGATTATCCCTTTAGAATTATTACCAAAGGTGACAAAGCCTCCATCAACCTTTATTATACTCTTGAAGCATGAGAATCCCCAAACATATTTCTTGAACATCCACTGTCCAAATACCATGTCTTCTTGTGAGAACTCTTCAAGAAGGCTCCCTAAAAAACAGATTTAGATAGGAAATGATTTTGGTACCCAGATCTTCTTGGGTCAGACAGGTTAGTAATAAAAGTATTAGGTACCCAAATATGTCTTATGGGTCTCATATAATTTACAGAATCAAAAGATTGTGAAAGATAAACTCTATTTGATTTATAACTATTAATATAACTAGTTGAAGCATATAAATGTCTAGAACTAGAACTAGCAGTATTCTGTCTAGATTTAGGAATAAATCTATTCTTAGTAATCTGTCTCTTTCCAGGTTTGTAGCCTATTCCAGTAGTGTATTTTGGTGCAACTTGCTTTCCTAGCATTTGAGTTAGAGTATCCTTTCCATTTGTGAACTTCTCTAAATCCTTCCTAGGTTTCTCATTTGAAAATTTCAGTTCAGTATTCTCTTTATCCAACTGAGCATTCTTTTCCATTTCTATGTCAAGATCAGATTTATGTTTAATAGTTAAAGCATACTGTTTCTTTAAACCTTTGTATTTTTATTTCAGTTCATTATAGGTTTCTTCGAACATATCACAGTATTCAAATAGTTCAGATTTTGAAATGTTTTCAGAATCAGAATCATCTCCAAAATAATATGAATTTAAAACGGGAGTATCTTAAGGTTACCTTAGATTTTTTTGTCATGAAACACATGTTGGCACGATTATTTTCAGAATCAGACATTTCAGATTCACTTGTGCTGTCCTCAGAAGCACTCCACGTATCCTTCATAGCTTTTTGGTACTTAATGTCCTTGTAATCATATTTCTTCTTGAATTTTAGCTTTTGGTAGTCTTCTTTAATGTGTCCTTTTCTTTTTCACTCATAATAGACAACTTCATCACTTTTATCTGGATTTTTCCAATCCTTCTTCCAATGTCCCTTATTGTCATAATTTCCTTTGTAATTTGATTTTCTAAAGAATTTATTTTTTCTATAAAACATCTTATACCTTCTGGCTATCTTAGCCATTTCAGCATCACTATCAGATTCTGAATTTTCACTGGTTGAACTGTTAGTAGGATGTAGAGCTTTATCTTTATCCTTACTCTTTTAATCAGTAGTCTTGAAAGCCACTGATTTTCTCTTAGGTTCCTCATCTTCCTCTTTATTCTCCTTTAGTTCTTCCTCATACATAATAAGCTTACCAATGAGTTCTTTGACAGGTAGAGCAACAATGTCACATGACTCTCTGATTGAAACAGATGTGCCTCTCCATTGGTCTAGTAAACAACTCAATATTCTCATAATTTGTTCCTTTGCTGGAACAGCTTTTCCAAGTGAATTCATTGTATTTACTATCTCATTAAACCTGAGATACATATCAAAAATAGGTTCATAAGTCTTCATTTTAAAATTATCATATTTAATAGTCTACATATTTAATCTCATTTCTTTAACATTGGTTGTTTCTTCATGAGAAACACCCAAAGTATCCCAATTTTCAAAAGCAGTTTTGCAAGCAGAAATTATGTTAAACTATTCAACTCCTAAAGCACAGTACATGGAATTCATAGCTTTACAATTATTATTGTAAGTAGCCTTTGTAGGTTCATCCAAAGTGGATCTAACAGTAGTGGGAATTTTATATTCTAACTCTATGGCAGTACAAATATCAAAACCCATGCTTTTTAAATGAATTTTCATTTTCAGTTTCCATTGAGCACAGTTTGTACCATTGAAGAAAGGTGACCTATTAGTAGCAGCACCCTCTAGTATATTATCCATAACTAGATTTTAGAAAGATAACATAAAGAGATAAAAATTTTGAACTAACAAAAATTTTAAGTCCTTTAAAAATGAAACTAAAATCACAGTTGAAAAACATAGTATCTTGAAAATCCTTAAACAAAAACCAATCCTATGATACCAAATATTGGTCGAAGTGGACACTCAAGAGAGGGTTAATTGAGTTCCAATTAAAATTTCTGTTAAAATATTTTCTATTTAAAATTCCCCAATTTATCAAACAAGTTAAACTGTATTGAATTTATACAGATTGTTAATGTCCACTTAGCTTCTCAAAGATTGATTAGGTCTCAGTTAATTTAACCATAAGGTCAAACTAACTTTTGAAGATAACCTATTGATTTACAATAAGTGTAAACACTTTCTAACTTAATTATCAATGTATCTTCAAAATAATTTTGTATTTCAAAGTAATAGTAGCGGAATAAATAAGATATATGTAGTATACTTTAAACTTGAATTAAATATGCACAACAGATATAACAAGAGGTTCAGTCTCAATCCGAGACTTAGTCCTCTCAAATATATATAAATTTGATCCACACCCTGGATCAGGATTAACAATAATTTACAAAACTATCCAGACCACACAGGGTCCTATACCACTATTCTTCGTGGGAAACAAAACAAAGACCAGGCCACACAAGGACCACTTCCACAGTTGACGTGGGTAAACAAGAGTTAAGAGATTTGGAGTGTGGATTTTGATATACTCCAGTTCAGTACAGGAGACAATGTGTGTATAAGAAATACATATTACACCACACTACACAAAAGTTAATAAATAAACCATGTAGAGAAGATATATAAGAGTTTAGAAAGCTCTAGTGATTATCAATGCTGCTTGAGACTCGTTGGATTCAGCAGGAGTGCTTCTGAGTCCTTCTCTTGTTTTTCTATTGAATAAAAGAGTGTCGTAGTTCATATTGTCTTCTACAGGAGTGAGAAAGATCTCTTGATTCGTCGTGTGTTCTTCAGTGGTATTGGATTGCATTCATGAGAGTTCTTTGAATGACTTACAATCTCTTTCTTTTCCAGGATTGTTCTGATTGTTCAGTATAGTGCACTCGGGTGTATGTAAGTTCTTTGTGTTGTATATTCACACTTGAACACCGCTTCTTTCTTGTTTCTTGTTGTTTCTATTGCTGCTCGTGTACTGCATTTCAATCTTTCTTATATTCCATGAGTTTTGGCAGTAGGAATGATTCCCTTTTCATAGGTACGAGATACAGTTTCCTGACGTGTCAACAACTATCATTAAACAACATTAATTTAATTAAAAACAACAAATATGACCGTTAGCATTATTTAAATAATATTGAAAAAATATAATAAATAGTGTCACAATGATTATGGAAACAATGTCTACTTCACGGTATGTAGTTCACGGTATGAGATTCATAGTATAAGCTTCACGGTATGTGGTCACGGTGAGTCCATCACAGTGTCTGGTCATGGTGAGTCATTCACGGTGTCTGGTCACGGTGTCGGGTCACGGTGTCTGGGTCACATTGTCTGGTCATGGTGAGTCCTTCACGGTGTCTCCATACTTAGACAAATATCTGTATTTGGACTTAGATAGTAATTTGCAGAACATGGATTAAGTATAATCACGAGAGAGTAGAAGATCATGAATCATAAACATAAAGGTGTGATAATATATGTGAGATTTATGATCATGCATGAGACTTGTGAATAATAAAGAGAGTAATTAACATCATAAGATTTTTTATCAGTAAAACACGATGTGTAGTTATTATTGAGATTGAAGAGCATTAACAAGATGTGCAATGAAGATTGAGATTAATTAACAGTAATAAGATTTTTGATCATTAAAACATGATTAACACAAGTGGAGTCCAATAGAAATGTATTCAATTATTCAAACTAAGAATATAATACAATCAAGGTTTTATACTAAGAAACAAATAAATATTTAAGGCCTTAGAGAAAACCATATTTATATTGTTTTATGAAACCTACCGAAACCTTGATGGGATTCAGTGAAACCCACCAATCAATTACTATGTCTAGTGCATTCATTACATGAATAATTAATACGGTTGAAAAAATTCCAAATTCCATGTATATGAATAACATGTAATATCGAATATAAATACATCTACAATCAAAATGATCAAAAACCATCAAAAGAAACATGATATATGGTATCATTTCAGTACATCCTTAATATAACATTAAATAGATTGTGTTGAAATTTTTGAAAATATTATAACAAAATCATTGAAAAATCTATTGACGAAAAAACTATTATTAAACCCATATCATAACCACTTTCATATAAAAATATCAATTTATTTTAAAAAATATATATTTTTAAAATAAATATATACCAGAAATTAACTAATAATGTTTTTTATTTAATAAAATATCCAACCATTCAATGGAAGAGATAAATTAAATAATATTTATGACCGCGACAAATATGTAGTCTCCATGTATGATAGGAATTGAACATTATTTTAATGAGTTCTCAATTTACAACTGGTAAAAAATTTAAAAAGATTAATTTTTGAAACATTTTATTGAATCTAAAAATAGACATACATTTTCCCTTAAAATCATTTTATATTCATATTTATAAATATGTAAAATAATATCAAGAATATAGACATGGAGAAGATGATTTGATAATAAAATAATTAAACATTCCTGGTGTCCCAAACCACTTTGAACATTTAAATCATAACCCAATGAACGAATAAAATTTTACAAACCAATAAATAAAATTTTAATAAATTAATTAATGACATGTTACATCAAATGGTCTTTATATACTCTACATAAAACAAGGGGGTGTATAACATCAAACTATTCCTCGATGAATTGAGATTGAGATGATGCATTTTACTTTATTATTCCTTTAGTATAACGCGAATTAACCTCATTTATAATGATTTTAAAAATATTAATAAATTATATGAGGATATGATTCATATTTATGATATAATATATAAACTTATTATATTGTTTTATCTCCTATTTTCTGATAATATTTTGTCATTACCCTTCATTCGGTTGTTAACTACTTCATTTTCCTATACATGTTTTGTTATAAATGTCTTGATTATTTTTCATAGGAAACATATCCAAAATAACCATCACTATATTTATTTTCCAATAAACCAAATTTTTTTATTACATATATTTTTATAATCATTATTGAATAGCTAAAAATTAAAAATAATTACATAGTTTCTTGGTGATGGTATGACTTTTGTAGGAACATACGATGATATCATTACATTAATGGTAAAAGTGAATGAAAGTTTATGATATATTAATTTAAATATAATTAATATAATTTTATAATTATTATATTTATAAATTATCTACATCATTATTATCATCCTAGTAAAGTGGTGATGAAAAACAAATTACATCACGCTGTGGAGACGGTAATCCGTACATACACATGAACATTGTTTTTGTTCATCATAAGATAGATAAAAACTTGAATAAGTATTTTCCATTATCATAATAAAATCTAATAATATAAATTATTCCTTAAATATTTCTTTAGAACAAAAAAAAACACATGAGGATTATGTAAAATAAGAAATAAACTTGGATGATTTTCTAAAAAGGATAACATCTTCTTTGGCATACATCCTTTAGATCACTAATTAAGGGATAAATTTTTAATTTTTTTGAAAAACATGATCTATAGGACTTGTATAATTATGTTAAATAGAAAATATTTAGGGATAATTTGTTCTAGAAAATGTGGTGTGAAGAAGTGATGAGGTGTTTTCCCTTTTCTATATGATGTTGGGAAAACATTTGGATACTATCAAAATATAAAATTATTTTAAATTAGTTTTCTATTAATAATTTATCAATAGAGAGTTATTTAAAGGAATATAATATTATATGACATAATTGTTTAATATTAACATTTAATAAAAAGTGTAAATCACATTAGCACCATTATCTTTTTTAACCGTTATTTAAAATGGTAATTCTTATAATGACAGCATGTTTTTTACTATTTAATGGTCAATATTTTATCTATAAAATTGAAGAAGAATAATAAATGTGTCATGTGTGAAATTTTATATCTTATTAAAATCATTTTTCCAAATTTAAAATTTTTATTAATTTTATTTCATTTAATAAAATGTAATTTAATTTAAATTGTCTTTAATGTCACTTTTGAGGCTATTAATTACATTAAATTTTAAAAATATGTATCCAAAAATATAGATTATAAATAAATTAAATAAGACACCCCTAACATGTATTATTAAAATATTAATAATATAATCTTATTAATTATATCAAATTATATTTATTTTAACTATTATAATAAAATTTATTTGATATAGCCATTAATAAAATAATTATTTTATCACTATTATGAACAAATTTATGGTGGTTATTCATTCACTAATAATTAAATATAAATTAACATGATAAATATAAATATATTATATTTTAAATGAATATTTTTATAGAAAATAATCTCCATATCACCCCATATAAAAAATATTTCAGTTATTAAAAATGTTATTCTTACATATTTTTATTCTCATTAATTTAAATTTTATAAATGTAAAATAAAATATAAATGACAAATGAGACCATATATTAGATCCATGGGTTATTAGAGAAGAAAATAATTCACATGATAAAATTTTAGCATGTTTAATGGTAATTTTAAAATCCATAACATATTTTTATTACATGTTATTTATTGGATTTACTATTTACTATGGTTAATATGATTACAAAAAAAAACTATTTATATTAAAATAATAATAATATTGAACAGATTAATAAATGTGGACTATTGTATTACAAATATGGAATTCATTTTTCAAAATTATATTCAAATAATTTTCAGAAATAAATTAAAATTTAATCCTGTAGACAGGACAAAACAACATGTTCTTAAATTAAATATGTTCCAAAGTTCCAATTTTTTTTCATCCAATTTGAATATTTAATTAATTATAAATACCAACATATTTTTTTATTTATTTATTATTAATCTATTTATACTTTAATGGCTAAAATAGGAATCACTTTACCTTATGGAAGTAAAATATTTTGGATGAATGTTAAAAATTATTAAATAAATATTTTATAACATGGTTATTTCTATTCATTACCACCAATTTAATAACTTTTTTATAATAATATTTCACTGTATGATTATGTAGGGTGATGTGTGAAACATATGCTATCTAATAGAACAAATATAAAAAGAGAGACACCATAAAATCATGGGGATTGAAATTGGATCCATCATAGTAAGAACTAAAATACACCTCCATCAATTACTAATTTATCACACAATATGGAATTATAAAATTATTTAAGCGAATATGTGATATTTTAAATAAATTTTATTACTTTTCTTATTTATTCCATTATATATTGAATATAAAGATAATACTAGATAAAGAGGCAATTAATACCATAAAAAATGTTCTAGTATATGGCCTTGAAGTCTCATTGCCATATATCACGTTCTGTGATGTAGAAATGTCGAACATTCAATGGTTTTATTAAAGATATGAATTTTCTAATAATTAAATTATTAGTTATGAAAGTAATTAATGAGATGCACATATTTATATCAACAGATGCTACTTTTGAATAGTACCACCCCTTGAGGTAGGGTAAGGGAAATCCATTGATGTTGAAATTTCATATGTGACCAAATAACCATCTATATGGTGTTATATTGATAATTAAATTGAAATTGATTAATTTAATTTAATTTTAGTAAATGTAGGTCCATGATAGATTCCCTTTTATAAATTCTGGATTATTCCCTTAGATAATTAAATGTTAAATGGTTGGAATCCATATATTGGATTTTATCACTGCATTATATATATTATTTATTGTTATTATCATTTCCAAACCATGTATAATTGGGATGAGAAATGGATAAGTCCATTATTGGAAATGAAATTTTATTCTCCCTTGACGTGTGATGTTGGGAATAAAGTCCCAAATCATTTATTTATGTTTTAAATTATGTTTCACTTATCTCATCACGTTGATACATATTTTGAAATCAATATATATCATCGAATTCTTGTGTTCTATCTAATATTTATAGCATGAGACTCGAATGATTATATAGGGATGCCTTGGATATACCACAGGTCATGGAAAATACTATGAATCTATAAATATCAATATTTTTTTACACACACAAACAAAGAAACACCAACAAATATATATATATATATACAATTAGTTATCATTATATATATATATATATATTGTAACAGCATTTAAGAGGTATCATGAATTAGGATGGAGAATGTATAGCGAGGCGGGTGTCTCGGTGGATCCCAAGCCGACCTAGTATCTATTTGAAATTATACATTACATTATGATATCTACAAAGTTCCATTTTATATTCTGAATATGGGTCATACAATACATTGTGGGTGGTGTCCAACTGTGTATATCTCAAACAGTTTATTCCCTCCGTTAGTTCACAAAAATACTTCTTGGTCACAGGTTGGGACAATGGAAAATGTTTTGATATGGATGATTTATTTTCTATATTATGACAGTGTACGTGTATATTGGGAAGAACATATTCTCATGATACTATTTCATATAAAATGGGGAATTTTTTTTATCTTTTTTATTAATAATTTTTTATAAATATGTTTTTATTTATTCCATACATTTTTCAATTTTGTATATTCTCCTGAAATGGATATCATTTTGTGAATGACAGTAGTTATCATTACATAGATGATTTAATTTTTCTTCCGCTAATTCATATATTTTAATTGAGTCTAATAATTTTTTCTATCACTCACTTATATGCTATAATTTTATAATAGGACATAGTCTCCCCACTTACACACTCGAGTCCATCCATACTATCCGTCTTCCTCTTCTATGTGGAGGCACACTTGACTCCATATAGCCAACCATGTAGAGTTAAATAGGATTGAATCAGTTCTGTGTTGATAAAAGTGGTATCATGGCTTCTTTTTTATTTTCATACTATCTAGGGATGGTTTTACATAATATATGGATGTTTTTTTATTTCTTAATGATCCTTTGTTCGGGATTACATTACCCACATACAAACAAAATCCAAAATTCATTTATAAGGGTTTTTATTATTTATTTTTCATTGTTTACTGTTACAGTGATTTCGCTATTGGGAGATATAACTATATTATGATATGTCATTTATGGATTATTATTTACCCTTGGCTTGGTAATGTGTTTAATTATTGTACATTTATCATCATAGACATGTAGATATTCACATGGGATGAATTGCATCGTTCAATATATGTGTATCTAATTTCTTCATTTCATGTATTGATAATGGTTTCTGTATGTTCCATTATAGTTATATTAAAATTAAACTAATTTTTATAATATTTATTTTAATAAAAAATTATTTAATGTATTTGAACAAATTTAACTTGTTTTTCCATATATCATGGTGGTGAAACTAAAAAAACAAATTATAGAATATTTAAGCCAAGGAAAATTTTTCACATTCATTGAAATTCTAATGGTTGAAATTATGTTGATGAAAAAAATGAATTTCTAAATATCAATTACCTCTATAAATTAGGAATAGTGATTCTGGTAATTGAGCCATTATAATGGCTGGTGGTATTTACATGAAATATGAAATTCCATATTATGAGGCATGTAGCCTTATGACATGGGAATGCTACATGCATCTATCTATGACATGATATATATATATATAACAATGAAATTTAACATGGGGAAATTAAAATAGTAAAATAATTTCTATCAACCAATGGTTATTCTAATTGTAATTTAAGGGTGTTTTTCTCTATTCCATACAGTCGGTACTCCATTTATCAAGACTTTCACTGTGATACGAGACATCGACCCTGACCCAACCTTAGTTGTGAGCAGTAGGGGGTGTCTCTTATGTCTATAATAATCACTTAAAATTACCTAATCTTGGATCTTGGAGTAGGAAGATGGGAGTTGAGTATTTTTAAGGTGTTTTACTTTTTCAATTTAATTATTTGTGATAAATTTGGTGATCAAATTATTTTATGATGTGTGTGTTTGGATTTTGAAAATATATTCCACCTCTATTAATTTGGGTCTATTACTAAAAAGGTGGTGATGATTAATGTCGAACCATTTTATCATCATTTTCAAAATCTATTTTTATGAATTAAATGTGTTTCTAATTCTATATGTATATTATGAAAGAGAGTTCTAAAATTTGAATAGATCTATTTTAATTTATTATTCATTTAATTTATAATGAATATTTCCTTTTTTGGGGATCAATTAATCTAAACAAATATAGTTAAAATTTATACATATTATTTTGTAGAGTGAATAACATTTTGGTAGGTGTTTCATACATATAAGATATTATTACTGAAAATATAATTCAAATAATACTTAATGCAACACTAGCTCTCAACACAATAATTTTCATACTGAAATTCAACAAATTCAAAATACATCAAAAGATTCTAAAATGTGGGTGGATTTATCTAATAATGAGAGGGTGAACACCAATTCACCCATTAAATAATTAAGTCATAGAAAATCATTATTAAAGGATATTTTCCTACATGGAATAAAAAGGTGATAGTCAATAAAGCATTCAGATATTCTCTCTTGAAGTGGATGTCAAGGAATGACTACTCCAACATGAAAAAGAGTGTGTCGACTAGATCCTCATTTAAGCTTCCAAGGAAGATCACAACAGAAATTATGAAAATATTCAATCAAGGAAATTCTCAATATAAATGGGAAACTGCAGATGAGTTTGGTTAGGGTAATGATTTATCATAAGATGATTTGAATCTTTTCCCACGATGGATTCTTGTGTACTTTTTCTATTTCATTAATAAATTTTCAAAATCTATGATTATCAATTTCCTTGGTTAATATCATCTAAATATTCTTAACATTGGATGATTCCTAGGAAACATTGAAGCCATGTTTCCCTGTGTTGATCTCAACGAGTAAGTGTGTTAATGATACCTCCTACCATTATTTGGGAAGGTGAAGTATTTTCTATTCTAGATTTCCAAGAAACATTCAATAAATCTAATGAGGGAAAGTAAATTGTGACTATCATCGACACCTGATTCCCCATTTAAAGGAGGGAAAAACCAAGAAAGACCAATTTCTTTACTCAATCATTTTAAAACACCAACAGATATACTATGTGATAATATACATAGACATCTCCTATTTATGGTGGGTGTTGCTCCTCCCATGTTTGTTGGATAAAAATTTTATTATTGAGGATCTATTATTAAATAGATGAACTAGGAGGGATAATTTTTCATGTATGAGCTAATATAATATTACAAGAATTAAACCTTCTAGGGTTGTAGTTCCTCTGGTACTTGTATGTTCTAATTCAGTTGCACAATAGGTTTTAAATTATAAGGAATAGTCTAATTCACTTTGTTAACAATTATGTTTTCTGAAACAATAATATTTATCAACTGATTGGTTATGCATTCCAATTATCTACATAAGTAAAACAAATACGTGGTCCAATCAAAAACATCACCAAAATGATTTGGTGGAGAGTCATATATATGATAAAAAAGATCTATATGTTATCATTCAACTATAATAAAAAGATTTAGATATAGGGAAAAATTGTGTTATTGATATTCTCTTCTGTTGATCATTTTTGAAACATGGGAAAAACAACCATGTGTATAATATTTGGGTATCTAGATAATAGTTTTCATTGCCTGATCACATACATGAACATAATTTTCAATGACAGAAATTGTATACATTGAATAAATTAAAACATTAATAAACACATGTGTTTATCCGATTGGGTATGCGGGGACATTCTATTTTTACATTTATCCATACATAGGTCCTATATAATGGAAGGGGGTAATGATTTCCATTTAATCAAATATTTGGGGGCCATTCACAGGATTTATCAGGTTGGTGAGAGGTGGTTTTATTTTGTTAGGAATAATGTTCTATAATATAAAAATTAGGACTCTATACATGGAATAATAACAGTTTTGAGAAAATGAAGATGGATAGAGAAGAATAATGGAGGAGAATATGAATGGAGGGGATATAGAAAATCATACATTTTTAAGAGATATTTTCTATGTCCTTACTTGGGGATTCTATGTTTTTTTTATTTTTATTTTTCTACTCTATTAAACAAATGTGTTTCATAATTATTATTATTTATGGTATAATGGTTTAATAAAATTGAATTGCGTAAAGTGGTAGAGTTAGTAAATTCACTGTCTAAATAAGTATCCTAGAATTTCTTGAGTAAATCCTTTTCTAACATAGTTATTAATTTTTTGTATTTAAAAGGCTGAACATAGCTATATCAGTTATGAACTGTTATAACCATAATTACCTTTTATTTTGTAATCCCCTCTAGTATGAGGTTAGGAACCATAACTGTGGACCACATAGTTTCGTTAATGAGTGTGTAAAGAGGTCATTAGTTAAAAACCTAAATGATAATTTCACATATAGGCTAGTAGTTTTAGAGAACCAAAAATCCACATTTTATTTGATCTATAATATCTGACTTTGACTAAAATAAAATAAAAAAAATTACCTATCAAAATAAGTTATCCAATCAACCAACAACCACTATTTCATCACATTAATTTTTTTTTCTTTCACTAAATAGATATCTTCTCTCATATTTCACCCATTATTATACCCAAGTATTCCTTCCATCAATATCATCCCATACTTTTCAACCAAATTTACAAAAATGTTTATTGATTTAGATTTTTTTATTTATCTATTAATTGGACATAAGAAACCCACCTTCTACAAATAAATTTCTTCATGGATCAACAACTAGTCTTCACAACATTAATATTAATTAGTTAATGTAAATAAATAAAATTTTCCATCAATATTAATTACTAAGGCCTAACTATTAAATTTTAGTGTCGTTTCTAGAGAAGGGATCTTCTAACTTCAAAAAAAATTAAACAAATAATAATCATTTTTATTGTTTCAAAATGGGGATGAATAAAAACATAGTGACCATATAATTAACTTGAGTAATTTATCCCAAAAATTTACAAATATATATGTACATTGAAAATCATGAATAAATATTCTCTGTATAATAATGGGATGAACCCTCTCTATTAAAAAAAATTAAAATTCCAATAAGGGTAAAAATGAAAACCCACCAACAATTTTATATAAAATAATTTTATTAGTGAGGGTTATGGAGTTTTAGGTCATGAAAATTTCAAATAGTCCACCATTCATTTTGTGTACAATAACATCTAGGAACTATGAGATTATGAAATCGCAACTCCTTATTCTACCATCTAACCATGTATTACCAAATGATAATTGACAAGATTTCATCAGGTATTTTAATGGACCAATCTTTATACATAGAGGATTGTGTTAGGTGGAGATGAAATTGGGAGTTTCTCCATAATTCATGAATGGATGTGATAAATTCATCATTGAAAAATTCTATGAAGAAATATTTTATTGAAGGGATCAACAACATAATTCCTTTTTCATGATATTCTACTCATGGTGTGGTATTTTTGAAATTAGGAATAAAATCACAGGTAATATAAAAGCTGGAAATGAATTGTTTAATAAAGTATGGGATCTGTTCAATGGGAGGATAACAAAGTTTCTCAACCATAAATTTATGCATAATTTTATCATAGATAATCATTATAATACTATTACATCATATCATCATACCATAAAGTCTAGTTGTCTGAATGATATTTTTTTGATAAAATAGTTGACGTGTTCAAATTTATATTTTAAAATATTTCACATAATTCGGAACATAATTGTTCTAGAAAAACCATAATTAATAATGAAACCATTCTAACTCACCCTATGGAAGTACAATCTTTTTTTATTTACCATGAAAATTATCAACACACTCATAGGATACAAGTTCTTCACTGTGGGGATTTTTTCCATTAACATAATAGCTATTCCAATAAAATTTATTCACATGTCCTCAAAAATGATATATTTCCTAGTTATGACCCTATTATGAAGTAGGGAGAAGAAAATTTCTCTAATTACTACAACCTTGTCTATCGGATCTATCCAATCATTTCATATATGGAGTTGGAAGTGAAAAGACCTACTTTTCCTGTTGATTTTTATTAGAATAAGAAATGGTTCGAAACATAAACAATGATTTATCCATCATGATCACAAAATGATGTCAAAAAGATATAACAAAATCATATGTGATAGTTTTTTGTCCAAAATAGAATAGTGATTTTTATAATTCAAAAAATAATATTTCTTTAAAAATATAGATTTTAATATTGGATTTTTTTTCATAAATTCATGTGTTAGAGATAAGGGGATGCTTCCACAGAACTACGAAGTTGAATAATAAGTATATAATTTTGGTATTCACTACAAAGATTGGTCTCTAGACTCATTTAGATGTCAATATAGTCCCCAAATACAATAACATAAAAATCATGTAAAATCTATATAGTAGAGATTAGATGCAGACAAATTGTGTTATTCAAACAACCCTACTAAAAGTAAACCATAGCTTATTTTTCCTACTGAAAAATTATTAGAAGATGGTATGAAAATCAAGGATTATAAAGGGAAATAATATTTTATAATAATCTTATCGGGTGCCTAAAATTGTGTGTAACATTATCACAATCCTTCACATCCCTAAATGGATCAAGAATGTGGGTTACCACTATTCCCTTCAATGTTTTTTAAAACACAATTGATGATTTTTAGTCAAAGGATCATGATGTTAAATAAATATTCTCAATTGATCATAATTTGTAAAAAAATTATTAAAATGAACATCAATATCCATTTTCATAAAGCACTCAATAAAATACATTCATATCTGAATCCACCAAATTATTTTTTTCATATAAGAAAAACATGAAAGAGACAAATTCCTACAAATGTATAGGGGTGTGTAGTATCATCTTACAAAATAGGATACCTCACAATCATCATGATACATGGAGCTTTTTTCGTTCATTTAATATTTGTTGATAGGGTTTCATTCCTTAATTTATTGTGTGTTACATTTATTGATATTCTATAAATTCTTACATGGAGTCCCATAACGAACTACTGTAGTTTTTCAGTTTGGGGATCAATCAATTACCCATCTTTTCACTGAGTTATATGATTTTATAATTGGGGTGGGTAAAATCATTTTGCTTATTGATTGTCTTTATTTATATATGTAATGAAAGAAATTTTTACTTATATTCTGAAATGAACATTTATTTATCCTAGATATGGGACTGTAATTTGATGGTTCGAACTGAAAAAGGACTGCCAATCATGTTGAATAAAATGATGAAATTTATTTTTTTCAAATGTTTTATTGAGTTACATCATAACCAAATCCAATCAAGAGATGTGTTTCTATATAGTGGTGAATTTTTATATAATGATGAAGATAATATTTTAAGGTGGCACTATAAAACAATGAAAATCATGAGTTACGTTCAAAAATTTACATGTGGATTAGTTTTGTAAAATAAGAGTATCCCCTAGATTATTTTTATGTCTTATTCCTTGTTAAATTATATGGATTTCTTATAAAACCTATTTTAACCCCAGTCGAGGTCACGACAAATGAACAAGAAATGCCTAAAACCATCAATGATAAAGACGAAGCTTTCTAGAATTCATTTTTCAAGAGACTACATGGGGAACATAGGCCCATTATACCCATGTGTCTTCCCTCAAGTGAATATCCACAAAATTTATGTAACAAAAACATTCTGATAAATGGTAATTATGATTTTTTATAGAATAATATAATCTAAAAAATTATTTAATTTGAATAGGGGGTATGGAATGTGGGTAAAATGTTTGATCCAATAAAAGAGTTTATTTTTTCCAATGGATAGTCCATTTCTAACATTAAAAGTATAAGATAATAATTTTGAATTCAAAAAAATCAATTTCATTTGATTATAAACCGTGAGTTTAATCCTATAGAATTATTAAACCCAACTGAAAATAGGTAATCCACGATAAAGTGATTTTATTACTTGATGATGGAATAATATTTAACGTTTTAGATAGAACATGATTATTCCATGTTATGTTAGTTCATAAGAGAGTGAATTCATTATGGTGACCAATAAAAATAATATAAAGATTCAAATTAAAATGGTTAATAAATTCCGTGTTTTTATTTTATATATAAGATAACTTGTTACTAGAAAAGATCATTTTACAATTCTATTTTTAGATCAAATGTTAGAGAGGTTGGATCGAAATAAAATTCTATTATTTTGGAATAGGTTTTATTGTTGTAATTAGATTCTCATTTCCCCTGAGATCTAATAGAAAACAACATTCCAATATCCATTAATTAAATTTTTTTACATGTTAATTCCTTTTGGTTTCAGTATTTATTTGTATACATTCCAAAATACCATGATAGAAATGGTTTTGATATGATTGATAAATTTCTCAAAGTGTTCATGGATGATGTATGCAGTGGATTCTGAAATTGATAATGATTTGAAAAATCATTAATCTACATTGAAAATATGTGAATAAATAATTCATTCGTGGAATTGGAGAAAACATTATTTCAAGGTAATGAAAAGATTTTTTTAGTCGCAAGGTTTCCAAGAATGAACTACAAGATGATATTAATAAAATTGAATTAATTCCAAAGCTGCATCCAAATGAAAAATTCTAGAGTAATAGATGTTTTTGATGACATAATAGCTTTTACCAGATATTCATCAAAAAATAATATCGAATTACTAAACCACTTTATTTTCTTCTTCTCAATGACACACCATTTCTATTTGATGAGAAGTATTTGGACTCAATTAATATACTTGTGGAAATCTAACATATTTTGGGAATATCTCATTCCTTGGATTGTATCATATATTTGAAATCATGTGTGATTCTAGTGACATTACAAGGGGTTTTTTTCAATCGAATGAAAATATGTTTTATGCTCTCTATTATGCTGGAATATATCATGACGAGGATCAATGGAGTTAAACCCAAAATGGAGAAGGAAATTTTAGTAGTTTTATTTTCTTTTGGAAGGATTAATAAGTACATGATTGGATCTAAATTCTTCATTTTCATGGATTAGAAATCCTCTATGTGTATATTTTCTAGGAATGAAACAATACATATACTTATGATATCACTCTTCCAGCTTCACAAATTTAACACCATGGTTATGAGAATGTAATAGTTCGACATTTTTTAAGATTCTAAATACTCTATGTAAAGAATAAAGGGATATAAACACTTATTATATATATATATTACTATTTCTATAATGTGCAGCCCTTGTGTTGCTTAATTTGTTTACTTCCCCTCTATGGGAATTATACCTATATAATTTTCTGAATTATGGTGGAAGAATATAATATCAAGTCTTATAGACTAATTCTTTGTTGATCCTCAATTTTAGAAAATGTGTTCGGATGAAATTGTGTGGATATTTGTTCATGAGTATGAAATTTGTTCTAATATGTATACTTTTCAGTCATATTCTAGTTGGTGAACTCAATGGCAGGGAAATAATTACTAAAAAGGGTAGAAAATCTAGTTTCTAAAAGTCTACACTTTTTAATGAATCTAAAAGTCAAGTTTTTATATGTCATATGTACAAAAGTATTGGAAATATATTGTGAAATAAAGGTAAATCTCATAATATTATTTTGGAAGTTGAAATATTTGATTTTTAGGGAATGTACTTCAGGTTAACTATTTTTTCCTTTGATAGAAATTAATATATTTTTGTTTTTTATTATGTGTCTAAGTGAGTTGATAAAATTTCTCTTCTAAATTACCAATCATCTAGTGTGATCATGATTATAAAGAAAATCATTTCTAGGATTGATGTGCAAATGGATTTTATTACGGAAAACATAACACCCATGAAGAACTATTATTTCATTGATTAAATGGAAAATTATTATTTTACATGAAAAATGGTACATAATTTTATATATAATATATTGGAATGAATATTCTCTATAAGTGGTTGTTAAATAATATATTATCGATTAATTTCCGTATATGAATGAAGGATTTCTCCTTAATGTTAAATAATGGATTGTGGGATTGAAAGAAAACCTTCAATAGGTAAAATGGTATGTCTCTGTATCAGATAAATATTGGAATTCGTTGTCACTTTAACATACAAATACACCATATTTCTTTTTTTGGAAGGTAAATATTTTAATTTTTATTATTAATCATTCTAGTAAATATTTCTTCTATAATTTGGTTTTATAGACTAAATTAGGAGTGAATATTAGGATAATTCTATGATAAATAAGTAATTAAAATTGATTTTCATGATTATATAATTAAAAATACTAATATTCAACTGGGGATGATGGTCCTTATCTTCAGTTATAGGTTCAATTTATTTCTTAGTAAATACATATCCAAGTGGTCATCCACACACACCAATTTCAGTGTTTTGGTAAATGGAATAGTAGAGTATGTTGGAAATAATAAAATCCCATTCACAGTTAATGGTCAATGAGTGAATAATTAAATTTATGGTAAAATAGTGTTTTATCACTTTCTTACTTCTGGATATAATAATTTTATCTTCCAAATTATGACTCTAAACTCAGTGATTCATAGGAGTCAACCGATGGTTCCTTGTTTTCATTTTCTTAATTTTTCTTTTTTTTTCACATTGTTCGTTCTAATTTATTATATCTTATATACCCAATTTGTGAATAATTAAACATCCCAACTATATGTTTCTATTTATATGGGGTTATAAGAAGACTTGGATTGATATCTGAGGAGAAATAATCTTCCCCATGGGTTATTTTGTTTTAATTCAACCATTTTTGACACAAGAAACTATAGATGGGAATATCCCGATGGATTTTATACAAAAACATGACTATATGATTGTTTATAATTATCTATTTTAGGCATATCTATAATTAATTTTGAATTTATTGTATAACGAAATCAATTAACTTTTAAAACCATTGTTTTTTTTCATTTTTTAAATGTGTGTGTTTATAATGATATTAAAAATAATATTCCCCTCTAAAAATTTAAGGGCCCTTAAATTTAATTATCTTTTTGAAATTTAATTTTAAATCAAATTAATATTTATAATGGGTGAAAATTATGGGATTTTAGTTTGAGGGAGATAGAAAATTCTATGTGTCACAACTATACTTCAATTCTTCTATATCACCCCCACTTTTTTTCAAAATGAACCCCTTTAATGAAATTTAATAATTTTTCGGTATGTCTAATTAGAATTTACTCGTGTATCTTGGATCAAAAAAATAATAACTCAATGTTTCCATCCTTTTAAAATTACATTACTTGTTTGATATAATTCATTATGTCTGATGTTTTGAGGATTATATTATCAATAATTATTATTATTTGTATTTTTATAGAAATATTCATTGATGCCTAGTAAAAATAATATTTATTGTTTAGTACCATGTGGAATTTTTAACTATAACATGAGGAATAATGGATATATACTATAATTAATATAAGTATCATGGATAACATGGAACACCTTAAAGATCCAACTCTTTGGAGAATTTTTATAAATCCTTTGAAACATGAGTAAAAGGGAAATTGTGTTCCATTGGTGATTATCTATATATTGGGTGGTGGGCTGGTTTTTGTAAATAAATATTAATCAATTGTTCTCTACACAGTTCAATACACAAATTCATCATTGGTAGAAATTTAAATAATGTTCTATTTTAAAAGATTACAATATAACAGTGTTGGTATTATTTAAACCAAATAAATAAAGATATTATTTCAGAAAAATTAAATATTATGAGTTATTCCCACTATTTTGGAAGTGATTCCTTGATATAAAGAACCTAGAGGAGGGTAAAATATTTTTTTAATTTTTTTGTAGATCTAATTGCAGTTTGGTATGTCTGTTCTTTTATCCTTGAACTATAATATGATATTGTATTGATGTGGGGTTTTGCGATGAACTAACATATGATTCAAGATAATTGTTTTAAAATTATTATTTTATGTTCTTAATTGATTAACTTATGTGATGTTGATCCTCTATAGGATGGTAGTCATTTAACTCGAATCCATTGTTAATGAACCATTTAAATGATCAAATTTACATATAATTCAATATATTATTTGTGGTGGAGTTTTATGTGTTACTATTTAATCACTCTTTTACAGATCCTTGTTGATGAATTAAATGTGTTTCTACTAATTTATTTTGTAACACCCCAAGATTTCATAGTGTGTTATTTCTTCAAAATAATTCAATAAATTTCACTACACGCAACACCAAGTTCAATCGCACCATGACTTACCAAAAAATCCGTACAAAAGAGGTTATGAATAGTATTAACTAAATTTTAAACTTTATATAATCCTTATAATTTTAGAATCCATATTATGAGTTTCTTAGACATAATGTAAGAACAAATTCATTTTCAGTATTGCACTTTTATCAACATTTAATAGTGAACCCTTTTTAAATAAAATATTTTAAAGTTTTTGAATAAATGGGGACATCAAAAATTTAAAATGAAACATCCCAATCTTTCATGGTACACTTTCCTTTGAATAATACAGTAGCGTGTGTTGTACGCAACTTCGAGTTCTAACACACACCACAACTAATCAAACTAGCCGTTATGAATAGTAATTCATACTTTTTAAAATTATATATATTTTATATTTAAAAATGGACTTCATTTTTGGATTCGGAATATCGAATTTAGCCTAGGGTGAAATTTTGGAACTTTTCGGATAATATTAATATTTTGATGAATAGTGAAAATTACTAAATTTTAATTAAAAAAAACTTTTTTAATCAAAATAATTAATATTGACAAATTATGAATTTGAGTGGTTTTAAAGTATATTTAGAATATATTTTTACCATTTAATTCAATGTGTGTCATTGGACATGATTTCACAATTAAACGAGACATAAACAAGTGCCAATCTTTTGATAGTTATTATCTCTTAAAAACACGCTTTTGTTTTAACAACGAGAATTAATTTTAAATTAATTTATGCCACTTCTGTATTTTGAATTTGGAAAAATGGATTCCATATTTGGAATCAGGATGTTCAAATTGTGTAAATAGGTAACTTTTATTTTTAGACATTTTGAATAATTATTTCGGTAAATATTTTATTTACCATGGTTAAAGGGTATATCCGGTAAATAAGGGTTAAAAAATAATATTATAATAACCAATAATTACCCTAAAACGTGTCCTAACCTTATTGGTTCATACATGGCCGACCATGGGCATCTTTGTGTCGATTTTGGGACCCCATGGAGCCACTTGTAGGTGATAGGGACACTTTATTTTAATTAAGTTAAAATGAATACAAAAATGACACAAGCATATATCTTTTAGAAAACAAAATTTTGCATAAGGTTATAGATGTTGGATTTTAGACTATAAATATTCATTAGAAAGATAAAAAGTTTTCCTACATAATTTTATTTTATTTATAATTTTTAGAGATTAAATAAGTTAATTTATTTATGACACAATGATGTTGCTGTAATTACCATAATAGTGAAAAATTAAAATAGTTGATATTATAAATACCCAAATAAATATAATTTGAGACTTTTAATGCATTAAAATACTTTTATAGGATAATATTACATGTTATAATTGATTTAATTTACTTTTTTTGAAGTAATCATTCTGTTATGAGTTTCACAAAAATCAACTATTGAATAGTGTCAAAATTGACATAAAAGATTTTTTAGAACAAATATTATATTATTAATTGATATTAAATTCCTAAAAATCTATGGTTCAACCAAGAGACTTATATCATGATAGTAATATCATTAATGGACCACTTGGTGGTCTCTTGGATGTATATAGTATGTTTATTAACCATATAATATAAAAATACAAAGAGACATTGTAAAAGTGAAACTAATTAACTTAGAGATAATACTTAAAGATAAGGTTAATATAAGTACCCAAACCTGTCTAAATTATATTGGTTGAGTGGTTTTCGACCCATCCCCACCTTAACCTTTAAATAATAAACTTTGGAGCCATTAGAAACCGAATATGAATTTATTATAAACTAATATTTCTAGTTTTTCTAAAGGTGCCCCTCACCCCTCTTATAAAAGGGAACTCCTCCTTCTCATTTCTTCACACCATTAAAGCATTTTTGTTTCTCCAAACTCTGCCCAAATACTCTCCCAACTTCCCTCACTACAACATAGTGGCATTAGTTCGATCAGAAAGCCAACCTAAGGAGCCCTTTAGATCAAATCAAAAGGAAGAACCCAAAGAAGAGGTAATGATTTCACCACCATTTCTCAAGTTCCTTTCTTCTTCCACTTCTTCTTCCTTTGTTGTTACCATTCTAAAATAATAACTCCAGTATCATATATATATTGTGATGTTATTATAAATATGGTACAACCATATTAACTATTCTATCCATCCTTTGAATAACATGTCACCATACGTGCGTACGTACGGCTTACCGTCTCCACGTCGTGGTGTAATTGTTATTCAATAAATTATTATTTGGATTGGTATAATAATGATGTGAAACTCATGTAAATAACAAATATAATATGATAATTATTCTTTATATATGATATAACATCCAATTATATTTTATTTTAATATCAAAAGAATGATATTATCGCTCGTGCGTACGTACAGACTACCGTCTCCACGAACGCGATGAGATTCATTCTCCATCGTATCCATTCAAGTATAATTCTCATTTGATGATTAATAATAGTATCTAAGGACTTTATATCATTCTGGATATGATTAAGATACAATATATCCATTAAAAACATGGCTTACGTAACAAAACATATAAAAGAGAATGAGTAAGTTAACACCTGAAACAACGATAATTCTAAGATATTACTAACAAAGCAATATTAAAAGATCATATATGATATAATATTAATGTATATGATTATTTAATAATTTAATAACAATTATTTCACCATTATAGAGGATTTTATCCTACCCCAACCAAGGAAAAGTACAAGGTAAGGGATTATTTCACAATCTCTTCATTATCCGAGGTTGTTAATACGTAATAATCTACTGGGATTTCTTTATCATCCACATCCATGTTTCTTCGAATTGTATTTCAAAACATTTTTACTATTTACAAAGAATATGGCTTAAAGTCATTTATACCCTTTTGTGTTTTTAAAGGAATCTTTTCGTCGTTTTCCAAACAAGGCACTTTTACCTTTCGACAAATTTAAGGTAAAAATGTTTTTTTAACTTATACGGCGGGTGCGGCTATTTACCGCCGTTATAAAATCATCAAATCCTCCCTTATAAGATTATATGAACATTTTAAAAGTAAATGTCTTATTTTATAATTATGTGACTTTTAAATTTTTTCAAAATGAATATTTTAAGAATTTTTGAAAGGTACTCTTTATCAAGAAGATAATTTTAAATGTTTTAAATATTTATCTTTCTAAATATTTTTAATTAATGTCCATGTTTTCAAAATGATTTTAAGGACCTATTTATATGAACATGAAGATTTAGAAATGATATTTATTTTCAAAAGTTTCAAAGTGGTATGGGACACTTTGATTAAAAAATCTCTTTTAAATTACTTCCTTTATAAATGTGTGACTTTTCAATGATTTTGAGAAAAGAGATATTTCTATCAAATAGTTTTGATTTCATCTATGTCAACATAGTTTGATGGATTTTAAGCTTATTTGAAGTTGAATTATTATGATTAAAAACTTCTATATTATATTGAAGGTTTTGTGATATTTTTGACTCTGGATGTGCTATTTTTATACCATTCATGGTTCATGGTGAAAGTATTGACATTTTGTATGCTAGTTTTAATACAAATGTTTATTTTATGTTTAAAAATTTTCATATGGGAATTCATTGGACTTGATATGTGACGGGTGGAGCCCGGTATAGCTCATCGATGCATCGGTAGGTCTCATGAGACAAACTCGTGTCTTTGCACAAGGACTTGACAAAATCTTATTTGTAGTCTTGGCACGAGGCCTTGGCTATGTGGTTATGATATTCAAGAATTATGCATTCCATCATTATGAAAGTGGTTATTGATATTTCATGTGATTATTCTATTATTAGAATATCCATGTGAATAAGTAAATGGAATTATTTCATTTTATTTTTGTCATGCTATGTTTATGTTCATGTTTAAAAGGCTTTTGTTTTAGTTATAAATTTCCTTAAATGTTTATTCTTAATTATGAATGTTTCCTCTATATTGTTATCCTTATTGGGAATTTTAGCTCACCCCTTTTCTATGTTTTATTTTTCCCAGGATGTGAAGAAGTAATTTATGAATGACCTGCAGGGATAGTATGTGAGGTTATGAGTGTGGACTATGAAGAAAATATGTTGTTGTAGTTTTAATTGTTATGATGTAATGTAAGAATTTATGAATATATCTAGTGCTTCCAAGGCTACTAAACCAATCAGTCATTCGAGATTTGATCTTTCTTGTGATCATTCCAATGTTATGTAATAATGCACCGACTCTAGGAAACTATGGTCGGGGCGTTACAGTTGGTATCAGAGGAAGTTTAGTACATACCTTGGAAGATAGATTTAGATAAACTCTAATAAAATCACATAGACCTAAGATGGATTTTGAGGATTTGTATAGAAGAAATTCTTAGATTTTTGGTATTGTAGAGATTGTGTGAGTTTTCCGAGCAATACATCCTTGTCTGGATACGAGCCTGTAGAGGCGGCTCTGGCACAGATGTACCTAGGGGTAAAACCCGAAAACACTGCATTGAGCTAGACTCGAACGGGAACTGGTGCATGACAACGGGCCTTGCTGCACTCTTGGTTATGACACTCCCAGGGGATATGTTTAGGATAATTCCCATTTTCTTTACAAACCATTATGAAGGGTTTATGATTATATAATTCCTCAAAGGAGACATTTTTATAATTATGGATTATATCCATAAACTATTTAATTTATGTTATGTGTTTTACAAGTTTGGGATTATGTATTGTTATTAATAAACTAATCTAGTGTATGCCATTGTTTAGAAATGGCACCCAGTAGAATGAATTAGAACTCCAGCAATGCACATGATCCAAAGAGAAGGAAGGATCATATCTTTCATGGTCTTAAACTAGAATTTAGAAGAGAAATAGTCTCCCATATATTATCATCATATGAAGAAATAATATCATGTGTTTATAAGATAATTAAAGCGTTTACTGAGTCCTATGTCTTTGAAGGCAAGCAAGAGAAGAAAAGGATGGAAGAGGGAAAGATGGATAAAGGGAAGAGGGAAAAGAAGAATTTTCCCATATGTGATAACTGTGGGAAAAAACACCTTGGAACTTGCCTGAAAGGAATGGGAGTTTATTATATGTGTGGGGTAAAAGGGCACAAAGTATGTGACTACAAGGGTAAGAAAATGGTTTCAAATGTACAATGCTTCATTTGCAAGGAGTTTGGACACTACCCGAACCCATGTCTCAGTGATCAGACTATGCCGAAAATGATGCTATTGGATAATAATCATGTTATGATACTACCACAGATGAAGAGGAATGATTAGTGTTCTTATGTTGATTATGTCATTTGAGTGTTGTATCAACAATGTACTAGTTATAATAATTAGGGAGTATATAAAGATTTTACTACAGTACTATTTCATTATGGACTTGATATTGTGTGGAACAATGAAAAGTGATTCAATGGAAGGTTAAATTTATGGAAAATATATGGCTGAGAGAAAGATAAACCATAATATGGTTCTGATACCGAGGTAGTGATTTTAGAATAATATATGATTGTTTTGGATAAATTATATTGGATATTCTTGACTACCTTGAAACTGATTAATGATTTGTATATTCAATCATTGTTGGGGTTTACAACATTTTTGGATTGAAGGAGTATGTCTATTATTCTATAAGGAATAAGGGATCATGAATGTAATCAATAAGGTTTTATAATAATTCAGGATGTTGCAGTGTTTTAAAAGAATACATGATGAAGTTGATCAAATGGTATTACGTGAAAAAAAGGATCTTCATTGTGTTTACCTTCCTTATAAATTTTGGACTGAAGTATTTTGGATAGTTCTAGTTTGGATTTTTTTGGATTCCCATAAAAGGACAACACGGAGGTCGGGCGGCAACCCGTCGTGTCCGGCAAGGCTGCGAGACTTGAACCCACAACCGTAGGGCAACAAGGGTGTATCACCTACCACTGACCCACGTGATGTACGGGATTAAATAATGTAGTTTTTTAAAAGATCTAGTAGATGAATTATAAATTTGTTTTTTAGGAACCCTGTACGAATTGGATAAATAGAATATATATTTTTCGTTGTATTATATTTTAGAGTGAAAGATGATTCTGTGGTAGAAATTAGTTAAAGGATGGAACTCTACTTGTCAAGAATATATTTTTCTTCTTCTCTTATTATATAATGAAAATAATTCTTATACTTTATTTAAGGAATCCTAAAACCAAAAATGTGTTATCCTAATACCCTATGTTTTGTTGAACTGATGGTATTTAAAATCATCATAGATTGATGAATTTAAGGACCTCAATTTTACACTTGTTTGTGATTGATGACCTCAATCACTACCTATAAATATATATGTTTTCCTCCAATTATATGTCTCCAATTGCCACCAATGTTCTCCTAATAGAGATAATAATTTGGTGGTGACCCTTACATTTCTCTTTTCCTCATATTAAGACTAAATTTTAGTAACCTAATTTCCGATGTGGGTTTTCCCACTAAGATATTTTCTATTTTCAACCTTTTATTTTCAAAGAACAATTTCAAATTGCGAGGACGAAATTTATTGAAGGATGGTAGGATGTAACACCCCAAGATTTCATAGTGTGTTATTTCTTCAAAATAATTCAATAACTTGCACTACACGCAACACCGAGTTCAATCGCACCATGACTTACCAAACAAGCCATACAAAGGAGGTAATGAATAGTATTAACTAAATTTTAAACATTATATAATCCTTATAATTTTAGAATCCATATTATGAGTTTTTTTAGACATAATGTAAGAACAAATTCATTTTCAGTATTGCACTTTTATCAACTTTTAATAGTGAACCCTTTTTAAATACAATATTTTAAACTTTTTTACTAAATGGGGACCTCAAAAATTTAAAATGAAACATCCAAAGCTTCCACGGTACGCTTTCCTTTGAATAATATAGTAGTGTGTGTTGTACGCAACTTCGAGTTCTAACACACACCACAACCAATCAAACTAGCCGTTATGAATAGTAATACCTACTTTTTAAAATTATATATATTTTATATTTAAAAATGGTCTTCATTTTTGGATTCGGAATATCAAATTTAGCCTACGGTGAAATTTTGGAACTTTTCGGATAACTTTAATATTTTGATGAATAGTGAAAATTACTAAATTTTAATTTAAAAAAACTTTTTGAATGAAAATAATTAATATTGATAAATTATGAATTTGAGTGGTTTTAAAGTATATTTAGAATATATTTTTACCATTTAATTCAATGTTTGTCATTGGACATAATTTCAGAATTAAACCAGACATAAACAAGTGCCAATCTTTTGATAGTTATTATCTCTTAAAAACACGCTTTTTGTTTTAACAACGGGAATTAATTTTAAATTAATTTCTGCCACTTCTGTGTTTTGAATTTGGAAAAATGGATTCAATATTTGGAATAAGGATGTTCAGATTGTGTAAATAGGTATCTTTTATTTCTAGACATTTTGAATAATTATTTGGGTAAATATTTTTTTTACCATGGTTAAAGGGTAAATCCGGTAAATAAGGGTTAAAAAATAATATTATAATAACAAATAATTACCCTAAAACGTATCCTACCTTTATTGGTTGATACATGGCCGACCATGGGCATCTTGGGGTCGATTTTGGGACCCCATGGAGCCACTTGTAGGTGATAGGGACACTTTATTTTAATTAAGTTAAAATGAATACAAAAATGACACAAGCATATATCTTTTCGAAAAAAATTTTTTACATAGGGTTATATATGTTGGATTTTCGACTATAAATATTCATTAGAAAGATACAAAGTTTTCCTACATAATGTTATTTTATTTATAATTTTTATAGATTAAATAATTTAATTTATTTATGACACAATGATGATGCAGTAATTACCATAATAGTGAAAAATTAAAATAATTGATATTATAAATACCAAAATAAATATAATTTGAGACTTTTAATGCATTACACTAATTGTATAGGATAATATGACATATTATAATTGATTTAATTGACTTTTTTCGAAGTAATCATTTTGTTATGAGTTTCACAAAAATCAACTATTGAATAGTGTCAAAATTGACACAAAAGAGTTTTTAAAACAAATATTATATTATTAATTGATATTAAATTCCAAAAAATCTAAGGTTCGGACATGAGACTTATATCATGATACTTATATCATTATTGGACCACTTGGGGGTCTCTTGTATGTATATAGTAAGTTTATTAACCATATAATATAAAAATACAAAGAGACATTGTAAAAGTGAAACTAATTAACTTAGAGATAATACTTAAAGATAAGGTTAATATAAGTACGAAAACCTGTCTAAATTATATTGGTTGAGTTTTTTTCGACCCATAACCACCTTAAACTTTAAATAATCTACTTTGGAGCCATTATAATCCGAATATGAATTTATTATAAACTAATATTTCTAGCTTTTCCAAAGGTTCCCCTCACCCCTCTTATAAAAGGGAACTCCTCTTTCTCATTTCATCACAATTTTAAAGCCTTTTGGTTTGGCCAAACTCTACCCAAATACTCTCCCAACTTCCCTCAATACGACCTAGTGGACTTAGTTTGATCAGAAAGACAACCTAAGGAGCCCTTTTGATCAAATCAAAAGGAAGAACCCAAAGAAGAGGTAATGATTTCACCAACCTTTTTCAAGTTCCTTTCTTCTTCCACTTCTTCTTCCTTTGTTGTTACCATTATAAAATAATAACTCCAGTATCATATATATACTGTGATGTTATTATAAATATGGTACAACCATATTCACTATTCTATCCATCCTTTGAATAACATGTCACCATACGTGCGTATGTACGGCTTACCGTCTCCACGTCGTGGGGTAATTGTTATTCAATAAATTATTATTTGGATGGGTATTATAATGATGTCTAACTAATGTAAATAATAAATATAACATGATAATTATTCTTTATATATGATATACCATCCAATTATATCTTATTTTAATATCAAAATAATGATATTATCGCTCATGCGTACGTACGGACTACAGTCTCCACGAACGTGATGAGATTCATTCTCCATCGTATCCATTCAAGTATAATTCTCATTTGATGATTAATAATAGAATCTAATGACTTTATATCATTCTGGATATGATTAAGATAAAACCTATCCATTACAAAGCTGGCTTACTTAACAAAACATATAAAAGAAAACGAGTAAGTTAACACCCGAAACGACGATAATTCTAAGATATTATTAACAAAGAAATGTTAAAAGATCATATTTGATATCATATTAATGTATATGATTATTTAATAATTTAATAACAATTATTTCACCATTATACAGGAGGTTAACCTACCCCAACCAAGGAAAATTATAAGGTAAGGGATTATTTGGCAATCTCTTCATTATCTGAGGTTTTTTATACGTAATAATCTACTGGGATTTTTTTATCATCCACATCCATGTTTCTTCGAAATGTATTTCAAAACATTTTTACTATTTACAAAGAATATGGGTTAAATTCATTTATATCCTTATGTGTTTTTAAAAGGAATCTTTCCGTTGTTTTCCAAACAAGGCGCTTTTTACCTTTCAACAAATTTATGGTAAGAATGTTTTTTAACTTATACGGCGGGTGCAACTATTTACCGCCATTATAAAATTGTAAAAGCTTCCCTTACAAGCTTATAAGAATATTATAAAAGTAAATATCTTATTTTATAATTATGTGACTTTCAAATGTTTTCAAAATGAATATTTTAAGAATTTTTGAATGGTAATCTTTATCAAGATCATAATTTTAAATATTTTAAAGATTTATCTTTCTAAATATTTTTAATTAATGTCCATGTTTTCATAATTATTTTAAGGACTTATTTATATGGACTTGATGGTTTTGAAATGATATTTATTTTAAAAAGTTTCATAGTGGTTTGGGACACTTTGATTCAAAAATCTCTTTTTAATTACTTCCTTTATAAATGTTTGACTTTTCAATGATTTCGAGAAAAGAGATATTTCTCTCAAATAGTTTTGATTTCATCTATGTCAACATCGTTTGATGGATTTTAAGCTTATTTGAAGTTGATTTATTATGATACAAAACTTCTATATTGTATTGAAGGTTTTGTGATATGTTTGACTGTGGATGTGCTATTTTACACCATTCATGGTTTATGGTGAAAGTATTGACATTTCGTATGCTATTTTTAATACGAATGTTTATGTTATGTTTAGACCTTTTCATATGGGAATACATTGGACTTAATATGTGACGAGTGGAGCCCGATATAGCTCCTCGATGCATCGGTAGGCCTCATGAGACAAACTAGTGTCTTGGCACAAGGCCTTGACAAAATCTTATTTGTAGTCTTGGCACAGGGCCTTGGCTATGTGGTTATGATAGTTTGGAATTATGAATTCCATCATTATGAAAGTGGTTATTGATATTGCATGTGATTATTCGATTAGTAGAATATCCATGTGAATAAGAAAATGGCATTATTTCATTTTATTTTTTCCATGCTATGTTTAAGTTCATGTTTAAAAGGCTTTTGTTTTAGTTATACATTTCCTTAAATGTTTATTCTTAATTATGAAAGTTTCCTCTATATTGTAATCCTTACAGGGCATTTGAGCTCACCCCTTTTCTATGTTTTATTTTTCCCAGGATTTGAAGAAGTAATTTATGAATGACCTGCAGGGATAGTATGTGGGGATATGAGTGTGGACTATGAAGAAAATATGTTGTTGTAGTTTTCATTTTTATGATGTAATGTAAGAATTTATGAATATATCTAGTGATTCCAAGTCTACTAAACCAATCGGTCTTTCGAGATTTGATCATTCTTGTGATCATGCCAATGTTATGTAATAATGCACCGACTCTAGGTAACTGGGGTCGGGGCGTTACATATTTATCTTATAATGAATAATTTATTAATTTTTAAGGAATTTGTTGGACTCATTATTTTATTTTATATGGAAAATTACTATTTATTGGGTACCAAATTTATCTATGAAGAAACCCACATAGTTTAACCAATTTATTGTGTAATGTAATTAACAATTTGGGAAAATTTTGAGATAATACTAAAATGTATCTATATGGAATAAAAATAAGTTAATAATATATGCACAAATTTATCAAGTCCCATAAGTTAGATTGTCACATACATCAGCACTTACCTAGAATCATCTTGAAGTAATATTTCCATGAGTTGAGTTTGTAGTTGAATGTTTTGGATAAATCCAACTGCCACATGTAAGGATTTAGAGGTGTTTTCTATCATGGAATACCATGAGGGATTTACCAATTTTGAATTGGGTGAATCCATTAATACATTCTTGAATGTGGGTGTCCCCATTGGAATACAGACTTGAACTAGACAAAACCAAATTCTTCACATAAGCATGATGAAACATAAACTTTGCAATTATGGGAGAATCCGCAACCACATTTCCTTCTGATGTGTAATCTTGTTCTTACCATGGTATTTTTAATACATAATTGAATGCTTACTATTTATATTTAAAATTATAATGAAGAGGGTATGTTATTGAGATATAAATATTTTGATAAAGACAACAACCACAGACTATAATTCCTCTTATACTCAGTATTTCAAATTTGGTGGCATGATAGGTTTGAAATTGTAGATAAAGTAAAATTGGATACACCATCCAATAAAAAACTAAACAATCATGTACTTTTCCTGATCGGTAATGGGTAACCATCACATTCATTTTAAAAACCATATATGGGCCAATTTACCACGTCAATTAAATAGCTACGTGGAGAGTTACCTATGTGACACCAAATGTTTACATGAGGATATTTTGATATGTATATTTATTTTAATGTGTAAATAAATTCCTAATTAGATATTTTACTACATTAATCAGATTAGATAAATGAGTCTAAATGGCTATGTGAAGTGTATCATTCCACATTGATAATCTCTTACATATCCTAATCATTTACAAGAACTGAATAAGATATTTGAAAAATAACATACATCAAAGAGAAAACTACATTGGTAAACAAGTAAACATAACCAATTGGATATTTGGGATGATTCAGATTTGTAATTCATGAAAGGAAGTGGCCTTTCCTTCTGGGTTGAGGTAAAAAATTATGTATGGAAATTTTTATTTTTGATAATAGTAGATTTGACAAGGAATGTAAGAGTTGGTGTAATATTTTTAGGAATTAGGTTCTATTAGTGATCTATTTGGAAAGATTTTTACATGGTGTAAAATGAAGTTAGATAAAATAATGGTATAAGGAGGATGAACATAGAAAAGAATATGACTAGATGGGTGATAGAATACTAGAGGGTTTGAGTCGATGTTCACAATTCCCATGTTGAGGGATTGTTTCTTATTATTTTTTTACACTCTTTCCAAAAGAAAATTTCATATATATTAGTATTTTCTATAATGAAGTATTAATAAAATAAAATTACAGAATATGGATGATCTTGGAGGAACGTTATGTGACTCAGATGTTAAGAATTTTTAAAGTCCACAATTTTCTTACTTGGTGAGTAATATATTGTATATAACTATTCGAACATGTCGAGAAAAATTGTGGCTTATTGTTGACATTTTAACCATGACTTTAAAAATTACATTTGATATTAGGGTGGGCCTTTCATGGGTGATCTACCTAGTTACCACATCATATTGGTAAATAGGTCTTCAGTCAAGAATTTGAATGCTCCTAACACCAACAAGACCACTGTTCAAGAGAACTAGCCACCATCTGTTTCTATGTCCTACTATATCTTAAATTGAGGGCAATAGGGAAATTAAAAAATCACCTACAAAAATAATACATCTCACCAAAAAACGTTTCATTATCAATATCATGAATTTCAACAGTTTATCCAACTCACTATGCTCACTCATCCTTCCCTCATTTCTCATCATTTTGTTATCTTTTATACCACATTATTCATTCCATAAACCACATCACCACCATTCCAACCAACATTAATCCATTGATTCCTACTTAAAATATATTTATTTTATTTCTATTTTTCCTGGTCTCACCAAACACATATTATATTGAAGACATTTTTTTTCAATTGACCCATACTCATTAATATAATAGTATTATGTATGGTTTATAAAAAATTAATTTTTCATAATCCTAGAGACCAACTAGGCTTCATGGAAAATAAATAGGATCCATAGGTGGTAAACCCTACATCCTCATTATAATATCATATACTACAACTTTGTGAACCACCTTCTATACATGAGTTCAGATTCGATGATCAGTTTTGAGAGAGGTTAATGTGGTGTATGAATCACATGTAGAGAGTTTCATAAGATGCCTCTTATGAGGATGAATTAATGTCAGAGTTCTAGTAGTAGAGTCCACATGCATTCATCAGGGATGGTGGACACCATATTTTTAAACCATGGTTGGAGGACATTCTATCTATATTCTATAACTAAATGATGCATTCATAATGGTGGGTCAAACTCAAAATCTATATATAGAATGATTCTCCTAAGCGATGGTTGGATGTTTTCACCTTAGTAGCTCAACATCAGAATATAGCCTTGAAAGACTTATAGATGTCATTTTATAATTACTTTTCTTAGGAAAAATTAGATATTTGTGGGAAAAATTAATAATAAACATTCACCAGGGAGTTATGTCTATGATGGTGTATTATAAAAATGTCAATGAGAATTATTTTTTCACAGTGATTGTTGTTGATAATGAGTTAATGATAATTAAGTGGTTTAGGGATTGTCTTGAATACATAAAAAAACCATGCCAATATAATTTGGTTTACATCCATATTAGAGATACTCAATGATGACCTTATTAGTAAGTGGGATATGGGGATTTTTGATTCTACAGGACGTTGTGGTTCAACACAGAGATAGGGAAGAAGTTCATCTAGTAGATTGAATCAACACCTTGATTCAATATGAGGTGTTGTTTCAGTTACCCTACACACAATTAAAGTTACGTGATAAGATTCATGTGTGGAATTCCCAATGACACTATGGATCCATTCAATAAAGACCCAATTGAATTTCAATCATGTGTAAAAAAAATTTCTATATTATTTTTTCATAGATTTTCCACCAGTACAATGTAATATTGAGTCTTCACTAACTCCAAAATAATGATATTGTTCAACGACTTCACATTAGATAAAAATATAGACTAAAACATATCGATCAGGCCAATGGGGTGGATGTGGTTAAGAGATATAGTCTTATGATATTTTTCATCATTAGAGAAGTACTGTTCAAGATATCCACACTATAGCTTAGGGCCATTGCACTTTCCAACATTATATGGTATAAAAAGAACTAGAATATAAGATCACTCTTACCTCTATTGTATGAGGTATGATTTCTTATCCTCTACATCAATGTCTACACTATATAATATCGGTTCTTCTAATTTTTTTGTATCTTCATTTATTTTGAGATGTTATATTTGAAATAGAGTTCCTTGGTGGGATAATTAATGTACATAATCTATTGGGAATCTCATCAGTGGTAATACACATTTCCCTAGTATTACCTAATGTGGATGAAATATTTTTTTCTTATAGACCCTATTTAACATAGAGTGGATTGGGTTTGATTTCATTTTCATAATGGTCAGGCTAGAAATTTATCTAGGAGATATTTACTTTTATCAACTGTATGTACCTTTCTCATCACCTATAAGAGGTAACTTCATGCATAAGGGTGAATGTGATGTTTATGAATCTTGTTCTATATTTGAGCATTGTCGGATTGGTAGAGTGATATGGAATATTTGTAATCTAATTGTGATTGATTATGGAGTGTAAATGAATATTTTTCTCCAAATAGTGGTTCTTTATTGGGTTTAATTACCTGAAAACATTTCTTCACTACCTAATAATCAAAGGGAAGAGTTCACTATTGATATTGTTATAAGAATAAATCCAGTATGAATTCCTCATTAATCAATGGATACAATATATATTCCATATATCAAGATAATGTTATTGGAAAAGGAAGATAATAATTTTATCTGATGCAATTCTTATCCTTGGGGTTCATATATTTTATTCACCAAAAAGGTTATCTAAACATTAGGCACAATTTGGATTACCAGTTTCAAAATCATATTATGACTAACAATCCATATTCTCTACCATGAACATTTTAACAGGTCGAAAAACTCTAATAAGTGAGGGTCTTCTTTGAGATAAATTTATTGTATGTTTATAATCATGTGTGATTTAAACCATCAAATATATTTTTTATGTCATTCGGTTGTAGATGAGGACATTATGAGTATTTGGAATTATCATTTGTTTATATGAAAATAACAATAGTTATCAGGGTTTGATGAATAGGGTCATCAACCCTATATGGATTCATTTGTGGTGGTCTTCATTTATTACATCTTTATGTATTGAAACTTTCAAAAAGAACATGGAAAACATTTTAATATTATAATGAATATATAGAGATATAATCATCTGTAATATAAGATGATTTTTTTTTACTTTTTTATCAATAGCAGAAATAACATAAATTATATTTTACCATAGAATAGAGTACTTATTTACCCATTGATGGTTATATTTGTGGTAGTCTATGATCATCCCATGAATGTCCTTAGATAGAGAGTTTATTGCGATGGTATGGATAGTACATATAAATTATTAATTTACTATAACACCTTATAAATCATCTTATGATATTGAAAAATGTGTTAAGTCTATGTGGTGCAAATATTATGAGAAATCCTACCTAGATATGAAAAGGTGACAAATTTCAGTATTGATGATCGGTTTTTCTTACCCTATAAGCGGCTATATAAATTTTTTTGATGCATAAGGAATCTGAATGGGTGACCTTTTGATGTAGGGAGAGAGAATCACGAAACACATGTATGACCAATTATGAACCCACCACCATAAATACTCAATTAATGACATTGATTATGATTCTAGGTTTCTGGGCATATGTTGTTGGAGGAATTATTTTTTTGTATAATTATTTTTTGTTTACAAAGACAAAAAAAGTCACAAATACATTTTAACATAACTTGACATTAATATTATATATTGTAAATAGATGAAATACCTTCTTTAAATTGACAATGAGTTCAATTATACACCTAGTAATGGTAATGAAATGGATGTCCCAATAATATGAATTACTTAGATCGAAGTGATTTATGAAGCTAGTAGTGAGTGGATATAGATGGATATGTTTTTTGAGATGCATATGGATGATTAGATGTTTCATAGGTAACATGTTTTAGCGTACATGGAAGTGATATATTCTATTCAGTTTCCATTCAATATGATATATATTTTTCATCACAGGGGATTAGACCTATGGGAAAGTGTCTTAGGTGGGGAAACAATACCTATCTGGAGTATCAATGATGGTGATATTTTTCACATTCATGGGTGTGTCTGGGCACCTGTAGGAATATGGGTAGAATTGATATTGTTTTTTTAGTTTCTATAAATTTTACATTCTTCTTGGATATACCACGATGTACCATGACATAATCTTACAATATTTTTAGACATGGATGAAGATCAAGATTGAATTTTTATTACATGGTGTTCCACCTATAAGATAGTGAAGGTCGATCACCAATGGAAAGAAGATAAATCATATACTCGTTCAATTTTATAAATGAAATTGGGTAACATAATTTTGTATTTGGTGATTGGTTTTCTAAGATACCCTTATTGATGTAATGTTGTATGGGTGATCATTAATTTTTTGAACATGGTCACATGAATTATACCAATTAGAGAAACATTTTCAGTAGATTAGATTGGATTGATTAATGTATGTGAGATTATGCACCATCATGGTGTCACTTGTTCTACCAAATAATACTGGGATGGAAAATTTAATTTTTTTTTTTGAAATGGGTTACAGATGGAACATGGTTCATAGGTTATTCGGAGAGAATTATAACACCCTTATATTGATAGTATGTCTGAACATTCTATAAAAATATTGGAGTACTTATTTAGATCATTCATCCTAGAGTATGGATTTTAACAGGGGATGCACCTAAATATCACAAAATAATATTAAAATAATATATTTTTTGGAAGATATTATGATAGATCCATTTTAGAGAATATATGGTAGGTCATGTTGTTCATTAACGTACTCGTTAGAGGGAGGAAAGGCAGTGATTTTGATACCTCATCTTGATAAAGAGACATCATAATTGAATCGATATATCCAAACGAATATGGATACATCTCAGTCTAGGAATAATTCTTAAAATGAACATCACTGCTAGATTATATATTTTATGGTGGAACATTGGGTCTTTCTATGAGATTCACATATATTAGTTTTTATATGGATATAGAAATAGGAAATGTTGTCACCTTTTTATGATGGGCCACTTGAGATATTAGAGAGAGTTGAACTAGTTGCATATTGTTTTTCAAAAAAAAAAAGGTTTCTAGTCATGAATGATTAGTTTCATGTATCATAGCATCACCGTTATTATTATGACACATATCATTATTTTGTTCCTAAGGATAGCGAGCTAGTGGTCAATGCTTATTTTGAGGGAATCTTATTCCTATCATCGATCATAAAATGACGTCTCTCAGAATAAGGTCAATTCATTTAGTTCTGGCTTTGCAGAAGCATGATTATGTACAATATGTGACATGGGAGTGAGAAGCTGATGTACATGATCAGTGGATGTAGATTTTTGTAGTAGATGTTATACCACTGTCATAAAGGAAACTTGGGGTGATTTGTTTTTACTCATGGTGGTTGTAATATCATCTATTTTTAGATAGGTACACATGTATTAAAATTTTTATCAAACAACTCAATTTGTTATTGTTAATGTTCATTAGCAACTAAGAAATGGTTTACTATAGTAATTGGATTGTTTAAATCCCATAACTCTTTTTTTGGTAAAATCGGTGAGGAACATGCTTATCACATTGTTAGTGTTAATTGTGTACCTCAGGCATGCGGTTCATGAAGGGAGTCACAACGTTTGTCAATATATGAACCCCAAATAGAATGACATTGATAATTTTTTTAGGTGGGTTGCATTTTTGATCAAAGTGGTGTTTAATGGGTTTGGAAAACCATGGGAAAGCCATTCAAAATTACTGCTACATAGAATATGGTAGAACATGGTATTGTAAAATGTTCTACCAAACTGTGAACCCTATCAAAATGAAGGAAATTACCATATTTGATCATTATAATTTAATTCACCTACTACCTTATTCTCCCATATTCACACACTATAGCCTCCTCTATAATTATGGGATCTTTTGGGGATTTAAGTATTCATTTGTGCTACCTCCATTGTCTGACTGCCAATTCTATATCATTCATTGCATTGGATTCATCTTAGTAAGATCTTAAATACATCTATATCATTTCCTTTTTTTATATCTACTGATGGAATTCATATTTTTTAGAGATAATATGACATATTTTCATATAATGATTCTATTTTTATTATTTCATCTATTCTAAATCCAATAAAGTGATTATACTTTATGAGGATTCATCTACCACTATAATGTTTGTGGGTGTAAAGACAAGGAAATTACATGTAATTTTTTTAATTATTTGGGATTATTACGTGACTACAAAAATTGATGACATGTGATTCTGAGGCTTGTTGTGAAAGGAATGGATTTTTAAATTTTTTTAATTTACTTTCAGTAAATGTATATATTGTGTTTTAAAATTTTTTTAATCGGTGCATGGAATTAAAATATGAGAGAACCATTTAATCCACAGTGCGGGATTCACTTAAGGGAAGCATCACTTCAACCGCAATATGTCGGGAGAAAAAGATAAATTTTTTACATTACAAAAAATATAATAAAATAAGTTAACAATGTAATTTTATATCTTTTTTTATCTACCACATGTAGAGTGGTGGTGATAGGGACCATGGAGGTGGTCAGACATTTAATATGAGATATTAAATTCCCAATGGCACATTGGTTATGTATCCATCCTTCATTTAATTAATGTGGCACATTAATTATGTCAATTAATGAACCTCATTAATTCCATGGTGTGTTAATCACCAATCCTCTTCTATTTAAATGAGGCTCAGGTAGGAGATTTTGAACATGGCCTCATCAAGCGAGGAACCTCTGGCGATGTAATGCGACATTCCATCAATGTAGATGGATGCTCGGGCGAAAACAATCTGGGATTGAAGAATACTAATGACTTTATCCAACGAGGACTCGTCCCCACCCCCTTGACCGGGACATCATCCAATGGTTCTCGAGGTAGGGGTTGTTTATGTATTAATTCAAGAGAATTTAACCTTTTCCCCATTCATTAAAATCATGAAGAACAAGGATCAAATAAAACAAGTTGATATGTGATTCATATGAAATTTTAGGTGGTTGTTGTGGGAGTATTGAACGAGTTATATTTCATCTTGATGATTAAATTACTACACACTTGTTAAAATTATTATGTGGAGGACGCAGAACAAACAAACATGTCCAAACCCTCCGCCGCTTCATTCATTTGCGTTCGTTGGGGGACAAATTTTAACCTCAACAGAAAATGGAAATTGGAAGGCATGTAATGGAAACGACATCCCGAGAGGCCCTTATGCACGTTTGGAAGAAAGAATTGACCACTAGAGCCCACATTGTGGCCCATGAATGTCCTGCCGGTGGGGCACCAATGTGGCGACACCCATGATAGATGCTAGAAAATGAATACGGAGGTCGGTGCTCGCTGACCACGGAGGGAGGCAGAAACGTATGGCACCATGATAGACATACTTGTAGTCGACTGCAGAGGTGGGAGGTGGCGTGCCATCACGCTCCATGGTGTGCAAGCTGTGGCTATAATTCCACGACAAAGAAGGGGACCCGCTACCTGTGAGTCCCATGGGAGACGAGGCAACACCACATGGTGCCACCATTTAAAGAGAAGAACGAATCTTTGAGTTGTTTGAGAGGTGGACCACACAACCCAAATGTAGGTATCACCAACTGGCTGTCCGAGCATCCATGGGCCAGCCCATTCGGGGCATGCTAGGATGGTCCAGGATTGTTCAGCCAAAGCCGAGTCAGTCCAACTGGGGTAGACCAGAACATGACCCTTCTCAGGCCCATATACTCATAAAAGGCCGTATTTTGAGAAAAATTCATCTGTTTGAAAAAATGTCAATAGCACATGGATACTTGTATCAAGAAAGACCTTTTGAGATACTCCACGAGTGTTTTGGAGAAATTTTGGGTATGGCCCGGTTGGATCGACCCTGAATCCCACCAGGCCCTCAACACTATATTTCCAATAACTCTTAGACTGGTCATCTGATTGACATGTTGTCTATTGCGTTGGAACCATTATGACATGACATATTATATGGTATCTTCTTAGTGGGACATTTTACTAGTTCAAAAACTACTAATGGATTTAGTAGTAGTTTCTCATGGAATCAAGCATGCTATGAGCAGGATTCCAGTGGCTGGCTATGAGATGGAGGTTGGAGACAGATCATACGAATGTTGGTTCTGAGCATTTTTATGTGGTTCATCAACTAAATATATTGTGTTTCTAATATTCTATATATCTTATGTGGATCAACACCTAGAGATCCTATGTGGATCGGCACCAAGAAATCATGTATCGGTCAACACCTAGTGATCCTGTGTGGATCAGTAGCTAGAGACCCTGTGTGGATCAGTATCTTGCAAACCTATGTGGATCTGCATCTAGCGACCTTGTGTGGATCATCACCTATCTATATTGTATGGAATATCACCTAGCGAACCTATGTAGATCAACACATATCGATCATGTGTGGAACTTTCAGGGGTTTGATCCTATCGATATTGGGTGGGTTAGATCATGTGTGGGTCAACAGGGGTTAGAACCTATCGATTCTATGTGGGTTAGACTTTGTATGGTTAGTAGTTTAGCCTCATGAAATAATAAGATGCTATTTCTTTAAGAATAATAATATGAACTTCTATACTTTAGTTATGCCTGGTTTGAGGTGAGTCTTTTTCTTTGTGCGTTGTGATTGAGATCACGGTATGTGGTTTTTACCTTTTGGAATTTTGAGAGACCTTTGGGTGTCTCAAAGTCCTTACTGTGAATTTTTATACTCACCCCAGCACGGGCTTCACCTGCACCTTGTTATGTCTTGTGCATACAACAAAGATCCTTGTCTGAGACTTGAGGATCTAGGACTTGATGGCGGACAATGGTGACAGTTGATGCGGAGAGCTATGGAGATGATCTGTACCTACCATTTAGTTAGGATCCTTATTGGATGATCTCAGGATATATTTTTTGTTTTCGGTTTTAATTGTATATTTTCATTTGGACTTGTATTCTGGCCCCCTATACATTTAGTACTCACTTTTTCTATTGTATTTCTACTTCGTGGTTACATCATGGTGTGTTATTGGAATGTGTTTTTGTACAAGTTTCAAGGAAATGCCTTCATATTTTAGGAATACACCTTTCTGGTGTTAGTTTCCAACCCATGGCCTAAAGAAGGTAGGCTTGGCGTAGTCACAGCACGAGCCCTAGGGGATGGGTCATAAAAATGTGGTTTTAGAAGTGTTGGGTCTACCGAAGAACTATGACTCTGATCTTTCAAATGGAGCAGTATTGTCATGTGTTTTTAGTGTGGTTTTCAGTTTGGGAGTACAATGTTGGTGCGACGACTAATGTATTCATACACCAGGACCCTAAATTCTGATTTTTGACTCGGTGCATGAAAACACTGATTTCATGTGTTTTGGAAATATTTTTACTTTGATCCATTTTGAGTCGGCTCACCAGGTATAAATTTTTGAATGTGGATCATCGGGTTCTTTTCACGATGTTTCCACATATGCAGTCATCCATGATTCCAGAGAGAGTACATGATGACAACCCACCGAGTGATGAGGATTCAGTGCATGTCCCTATTACTGTGTTTGCATCTTTGGGTGGTGTACCAGCAGCACCACCACCATGTGGGTAGCGGTTTCCACCAACCCCACTAGTAGATGGTGCACACCAACTGAGTGTGTTTTATGAGTTTCAGCAGCAGATGCCTCATGGGATTTAAGGAGAGACATAACCCGAGGCATCTAATGACTGGATAGAGGTTGTGGCATGAGTTTTTCTTCTAGTTGGGACACCAGCAGAGCATATTGTGATAATCGCTGCTAGTATTTTCCGGGAATGGTAGGAAGACGGTGGAGCCTGAATCTCTAGTTACATGAAGAGGTGACCCCCACCTAAATGAACATTGAAAGAATATTCATAGTGGAGTTCTTCCCAGCGACACAACACTCTGTGTGTATTTAGGAGCTTCTACACTTATATCAGGGAAGCCTAACAGTAGCCTAGTACACTAGGATATTCACCGACATCACATGCTACTCCACTGATATTTTATAAGACCCTTTATTCAGGGCCCAAAATTTTTACGAGGGTCTCCGATGAGATATCAGTGCATCAATGATATCACTGATTATCCTGATGTAGGATGGAGTGATCGAGCGAGAATTGTTGGTGGAGAGCTTCTTAGATAAACATGCACTGAATGTGAGAGACACTATTAGAAAAAAGGTATCAGATTCATCTTTCATAAGGTAGTAGGCATATGATGTAGAGGTCGAAGTGGGGAAGACCCTCTGGTAGACATCCCTGGGACCCAGGGTCGGAGGTGCGGAGATCACGAGGAAAAAGAGGTCAGTTGGGAGGCAGAATGTGATTTACGTGTGGTGGGTAGGGCCACATGGCTCGCGACTTCCCAACCCAATGTACCGATGATTAGAAAATAGTCAAGGGACCATCGAGGTAGAGGAAATGATTCGAGTGAGGAGGTCCATAGGGCGGAATAAGTGGCAGAGAAGTAGTTCGTGTAGTAGGCGGTGTGTGGAAATTTAATGTTCTACCTCCACCACCACCAGGTGGACCACCCTGACCACAGAGAGTTGGAGGACAGGGGAGAGAACAACAACAAGTAGCGTAGCCCTCTAAAACTGGCACTCTAGAGATGATTAAAGTTATGATATGTGTCTTTTCCACCCTAGTTGCAGTACTTATAGACACAGGTGCTAGTCACTCTTTCATTGCTATACGACTTGTTCGGAGCTCGGAGATTCTGATGGAGCTGCTGGATCGATCCTTGTGATTAGATACTCCAATGATATATTTTTTGATGATTACACACCGATGAAGGTAGTGTGAGATCACTCTAGAAGGCAAGAGGATCAGTTAGGATCTCTTAGTAGTAGCGTTGAGGCCTTACGACATTATCTTGGGTGTGGACAGGATATCCATAGTCTATTTTTCATATCGACTATTTTAGGTTCAATATGTGGTGTGTATAAGTGGATATTATCATGTTTACCATCACCGGTGAGGAGGAAACCACTGCATCATAGGATGTACTATCTGGTGGGAGGGTGTAGTGGATTACATACAAGTTATCTAGCTTCACTCTCGGAGCTGTTGACGTGGGGAGTTCAAGTTATTCTGTAGTGGAGGACCAGTATATTGATGTCTTCTCTGATGATGTTTTGGGATTACCTACACACATAGAGGTAGAATTTAACATTGAAATATACCCCAAGATGGCATTGATATCTACACTAATATATTAGTTGGCTCCAATAGAGCTTAGTGAGATGAAGATACTATATGAGGACTTACAGTGACAGGGGTTCGTAAGGCCCATTTTTTCTCCACGAGAATCCCTGATCTCGTTTTCCATGAAAGAAGATGGGATTCTAAGACATTGTGTTCCCTATCGATACCTGAACTAGCTGACTGTGAATAACAACTATCCACTACTGAGGATCGATGATCTCTTCGACCACCTTAAGGGAGCTTGTTGGTTATCAATGATAGACATCATATCTGGATATATCCAACTCAGAGAAAGAGATGAGGACGTACCGTAGACAAACATCAGATAATTTTATGGGCATTACAAGTTCATGGTGATGACTTTTGGTGTCACCAACACTCCAGTGGTGTTAATGGGGAACATGAATAGGATCATCAACCCATACCTCGATTGCTTATTGGTGGTCTTCATTGACGACATCTAGATATACTCAACGTCAGAGGAGGAACATGCCACACACCTGCAGATAGTTCTGGATACACTTCGAGAGAACCAAATTTCTGGAAATTTCTTATAGATCCAGTTATGAATATTGGAATTCCACTTTCGGGGGCACGTTATCATGGAGGATGGAGATGCAGTGGATCCAGAAAAGATAGAGACAATGAATTCTTGGGAGAGACCTAAGAGTGTGGCTGAGGTTCGGAGTTTCCTATGCTTGGTTGGGTACTGTCGAAGATTTCTACCTAACTTCTCTAGGGTCGCAGCACCCTTGTTAACCTTATAGAATAATGTTTAGCCATTATTATGGTTGGATAAGTGTGAGCATAATTTTCAGGATTTGAGCAAGAGACTGAAGAGTTCCCTGATCATGAGGCCACCAAAAGAGGTCATTGGGTATTTAGTATATTGTGACACATCAGGGACTAGACTATGTTGTTTCCTGATTCAGGATTGAGCAGTTATTGCCTACAACTCATGGTAGTTGATACCGAACAAGAAGAACTATGCTACCCATGACCACTAGTTAGCAACAATGGTCTTTGTACTGATGTTGTAGAAGCACTACTTGATGGGTGAATAGTTTACTATTTACTCAAATCACAGGAGTCTTAGGTATATCCTCTAACATAAGGACATTAACCTGAGACACTGATGATAGCTATAGTTCATCTAGGATGACGACTTTGAGATAGTCTATACTTGTGGGAAGGAAAACGTAGAAGAAGATGCACTCAATAGGAGGTCTGGTCTACAACTGCTGAGTGAGGCGAGAGAGCAGCTAGCCGCATTGCAGATATCTTTCATTGATAGAGGTATAGTATCTTACCTTTAGTCTATGAGTGTCACTCCGCCACTTATTTTGTGAGTTTGGTAGGCTCAACATGGTGATATAGTCTATGAGGACTGAAGTGCACAAATATTCTCATGATCTGATCCTTATTGATTTTATGAAGGTGGGGTGCATTTGATCCTCTTCAGAGGGCAAGCCATGGTACCAGTGATGCTGCAAGGTTAGGTGTTGAAAAAGTTCCACACATACCCTTTTGTGGTACATCATGAGTAGCGAAGATGTATCAGGACCACCGGTGTTAGTACTGGTGGCCAGGGATGAAGAAAGTAGTGATAAAGATTGAATCATGATGCCTCAATTTTCTACAAGTGAAGGCCCGACATCAAGTACAAGCAGGATTAGTTCATCCAATTGAGGTACAGGAGTGAAAGTGTGATGATATCTCTATGGAATTCGTGACAGGGCTACCACTTACAAACATGGGCCACTATTCCATATATGTGATCATTGACTGACTCACCAAGTCGGCCCACTTCTTACCCATCTAAGAGTAGAGATATTTAGAGGGATTGGGACGCCACTACATGCAAGAGGTTTTTCAACTATAAGGGGTTCATCGATGATCATCTCAGATCACGACATATGTTTTACATCCTGCTTGTATAAGGGACCATAGTAGGTGTTCAAGACTCATCTATGCCTGAGCACCGCCTTACATTTCTAGATTGATGGTTAGACAGATCGAACCATACAAACACATGATGACATGATTTATGCTTCTGTCCTCAATTTTGGCCTTATTTGAGAGGACAACTTGTCCCTAGTGGAGTTCTCATACGAAAACAAAATTTCAATCCACTATCAGCATGGAACCATTTGAGTCCTTGTATGGATGAAAAATTAGATCACCTCATTACTAGACAGACCCAAGGGAGTCAGCACTTATGGCTCCAAAGAAGGTACATGCAACCACAGAGAAGGTGAAGATCATTCAGAAGTGGATGAAGACTGCAAAGAGCTAGCGGATGTCTTATACCGACAGGAGACAGAGACACTTGGATTTTGATGAGGGATAGCATGTATTAATATTGGTCTCACCCCGAAGAGGATTACAGTGGTTTGGCCAGGGTAGGAAGCTATATCTGATGTTCATCGGACCTTTTCAAATCCTCATCATAGTAGGAAAGTTGGCGTACCATCTAGGTCTTCCCCCACAGATGCACTGAGTGCATAATGTCTTCAACGTGTTGATGCTTAAGGGATACGTGCATGATACATTGCACGTTATCTACTAGGGAGAGCTGGACATCGACGATGGGGTAATGTTTGCAGATTTCTTGGTAGAGATAGAACATTGGTAGGAGAATATCCTTCATGGGTAGTCAATTCCTATGACGTGAGTTCTTTGGTACCATGGGAATCATCATGAGTGCACAAGGGAGTGGGAGGCTTAGATACATTATCACTACCCCCATTTGTTTCCCACATTTTGTTGTATCTTTCAGGGATGAAAATCCCTGAGATGGGGAAAATGTAAACTCCTAAAAATTCAATGTAATTTTTTTTAATAATTTTGTATTATTATAAGTCAATGAAAATTGACAGCACGTGATTCCATGGCCCGGTCTACCCTGAAAGGACTTTTGAATTTTTTTTAACCTACCCTCAGTAAACGTACATGCAGCATTTTTTATATTTTGACCCAGTGCTTAGAATTGAAATATAAGAGCAACTTTGAATCTACTAAAACATGATTCTCTTAAGAAAAGATTCACTTCGAACGTAGTAGGTCAAGAGAAAATGATAAATTTAGTAATTTACAGATATAATAAAAAAATAAAAAAATAAATTTATTTTATTTCTTTTTTTTCTACCACCTGTTGAGCGGCAGTGGCGGGGATCATGAAGGTGGTCAGACATTTAATATAGGATATTAAATTCCTGGTCACACTTTGGCCGCATAACCACCCCTCGTGTAATTAATTTGGAAAATTTATTACATCGATTAATTAACATAATTAATTATTTGGTGCATTAATCACCCATACGCCTCTATTTAAATGAGGCTTAAGTTTGGTTTTTGACACAAAATCATCATGTGAGGAACCTCTGTCGAAGTACTATAGCCTTCCACCGATGGAGATGGATGATTAGGCGGAAACGATCAGTGATCGAAGAATTTAGAAGACTTCATCCAATGAGGACTCTTCTCCCTCCATGATCGTAACATCATCCAATGGTTCTCAAGGTTGGTTTTGTTTATGTTTTAACTCAAGATAATTTATTCTTTTTCTCAATCTTGAATAACATGTTGAATATGGATTACCAAAATGAGTTGATCTGCGATTCCAATGAAATTAGGGGTGGTTTTTGTGGGATTATTGAATGGGTTATATTTTATCTAGATGAATTAATTTCTAAACATCTGTTATAATTATAATGTAGTGGGAATGAGCCAAACGAACAAATACAAACCCTATTCCACTTCGTTCATGTTATATTCTTTGTGGGTCAAATTTTGAACTCGATAGAAAGAGGAAACCGAGAGGCACGTACTGAATGTGGAATCTCCAGAGGCCCCTCGGCATGTCCAGAAGTAAGAAAAGCCCCTTAGAGGACACCCTGTATCTCGCAGAAGTCCCACCGGCATGGTGGAGTTGATGATCAGCACCGATAGTGGAAGGTGGTGGCCGACGATTGACGACAACAAAGGGAGGTGGTGCAAGGGCAGACGGACAGGCGGCCGGATCTCTGTCAGCGACAGAGGCGAGAGTTGGTGCACCATCACCCGCCACCGCTACAGAGATGCAGCGATGGAGGGGGCCTTCTACCTGTTAGCCCTGAAGATGACGATGTAGTGCCACCCGGTGCTTCCATTGAAGGATCTGAATGTCTCTTTGAGGTATTTGAGAGGCAGACCACATGACCCCAGAGCGGGTGGCCCCAGCTGATGGGCTGAGCTGGCGCAACCTAGTAGACTCATCCCTCTACGACCCAGTCTAACCAGGATGGTCCTTGTTCGGTTGGGTCTGACCTAGACCGGGTTGACCCGAACCAGGTCGGACCCGCCCCAGACCCCTCTCGGGCCTAGATATGCTTATAAAGTCATATCATGGAAACCATACGTCTTTTCGATGAAATTTCAGTGATGCTCGGATCCTTGGAGCAAGATGATTATTATTTGATACTACATGAGAGTTTTGGTGAATGTTGGATTATGTCCGGGTTGGATCGACTCCGAATCGAACTGGGCCCTCATCACTAAACTTTCATTAAATCTCTGACCGGGCATCTAATTGGCACGCCATTTATTGCATTGGATCCCTTATAACATGATAGATCATTGGGTAACTACTTTCTGGGGCTTCATTCCAGTTGAAAGATGACTGATGGCTTGGGGAGCGGTTTCTCCGGGATTCAATCATGATATGAGCGGGAATCAAGTGGCTAGCTGTGAGATGGAGGTTGAAGACAGATCATAAGGATGTTAGAACCGACTGAACCAGTGTGGGTCAGCACCTAGTGATCTTGTGTGTCTTCGAACCTAGAAATACTATGTGTATCAGCACCTAGAAATCATTTTTGGATTATCACTTTGTGATCATGTGTGGATCAGCACCTTGGGATCATGTTTGGATTTGTACCTAGCGACCCTCTGTGGATGAGAAGTAAGTGACTATGTGTGGAACAACATCTAGTTACCCTCTGTGAATCAAAACCTAGTGATCCTATGTGGATCAAAACCTAGATATCTTATGTGGATCAGAATCTATCAATCATGTGTGGGTCTTGTGGGGGTTAATACCTAGCGATTCAAGGTGGGTCGAATCATGTGTGGGTCAGCAGGGGTTAGTACCAATTGATCCTAGGTAGGTCGGATCATATGTGGGTTAGCCGAGGTTAGTACCTATCAATCATATGTGGGCTAGACTTCATACAACCATCATTATTTCCTCTTGATAGAATAAAATAATCAGTATTTACAACTAAGAATATGTACTTCTGTACTTTTGTTATACCTGGTTATGAGGTGAGCCTTTTCCTTTGTGCTTTGTGATTGAGATCATGCTTTTTTTCTTTTACTTTTTGGAAATATGAGGGACATTAAAGTCTATCAGGGTCCCTAGTTGTCATTGTTATACTCACCCCTAAATGGGCTTCACCCTCACCTTGTTGTGTATTGTGAAAACGACGATCAGCCTTGTCTAAGAATCGGGGTGGTATGACTTGATGGTGGATGGAGACAACGGTTCACCTTGAATGCTTTGGAGATATGTTATACCTACCCTTCAGGTAATATCCTTTTTGGATAGTCATAGGATCTATTTTCTATTTTCACTTGTAGTTGTATCTTCTCAATTGGGCATGTATTCCGGCCCCATTTTCATTCAGTCCACACTTATACTACTATAGTTATACTTCGTGGTTGAATGTTGCTGTGTTCATAGACTGTTTGATTTTACAAGTTTAAATTAAATTCCTTCCCATTTAAGGTATAGGCCTTTCTGTTGCTAGTCGCCAACCCCTGGCCTATTGGGGGTAGGCATCGGGTAGTCATGGCACGGGCCCCAGGGGAGGGGACGTGATTGTGGGGGTGGGGTGTATTTATCCCCAACATATCATTTTTATATATAATTTTTTGTGATACATAAATGTTGTTCCTTCCATGAATTTCCATATAATAATAAATTTTCCTTATTTAAAATTTCTATTCATGCTATAAATATTGATATCCCTGTAATTGTTGTCGGAGGACATTCCATTTAACAGGTTCCACACCATGTGGTGTTCTTATAAAATTCAATAGAACATAGAATTAATTATATGACCAACCAAAACTATAAGTGGTGTTATCCAAATAGTTAATGTGAAATAAATTAATTTAAATATATGAAACTAAATTTCACATCCATTTCACATGCCCTAATATAAATAGTGTATTACACACTAGGATGTAAAATACTAAATTGTTTGAATCCATATTTAATATTCTGTTAAATCATTACAAATATGATGGATTCATATTATCATTTATCATAAATTTATATTGCCTTTTGAGACACAATTAAGGATACTATTAGACATGATTATTTACATTCCATTAACGTATCATGATGGGAATGATGTGTCAGTTCATTTATTGGATGTTGGTCATGATGTCTCAAATTCCCCAAGACATTTTTGGAAAAAACATTTTACATAACCTATTTCATTAATGAATATGATGACTTTTTTATCCCTAATCAAGTAATTGTGTTAGTTCTCTTATCTGTATCATGATACTCTTAGGATTATTCATGGTTGTCCTTGGTATACACAAGTTCTTGGCTTGAATTTCTTTTCTATATATACCTATACATGTTTATACACACAGAAACAAATATAAATATATATATAAAAACATTTCAAGTTACAAAAACAAATATATATATATATATATGATGACACATTTTAAGACATGACATGACATAGGATGAGGTAGGTATAATCAGTAGGGTATCATTAAAAATCCAAGTTATCTTGTTTAATGTTTAAATTATTTTGTTAAATTTTTTATTTATAAATTATAAAATTTTATATAAAAAAGAAGGATTATACTATAAATCATTTGTGATGGGATACTGAGAATACATCAAACACTATTCAGGACACTAATTATTACCCAAATGGACTTATTGTTTGATGGTAGGGTTAAAACTTTGGGTATGTTTACAAATATGATATTGACATTACTAAGATATATTATGGGAGAAAAATTACAAGAATATTCTCAAAATTCAATTATAATTATATTGGGGACGTTTGATATAATTGTTATTGAAAATTTTATATTCATATTTCATTGTATCCCATGTATTTTCAATTTTCATACAGCTTTAGGAAAATGTCATTATTTTTTATAGTGCACTAGTGATATTTACCTAGATTATTCACTTATTTAACTAATTTATTTTATTACAATTCATAAAATTATATTATCTATTATTCAATATTGTGCTCCACTAGGACAAGATGGAATAGTCTCCCCATAGATATAACCCATGCCATAATTACTAGTCGAAATCCTATTGGATTCATAGAGGCACACTTGAGGTCTTTTTGAAAACCAGGTTATGTTACATAGCAGTAAACCTGGTCAAGGAATCTATTATGATAGAAATTAATAAACATATATGGATGAATAATTATTATGGCTGTTATTGGGTTGGTAATGGTTGTGGACATTTGAATATTGAGAATAATAATTATATACATTGAATAAAAATATAAGTATATTTATATTTAATAAGATGTTAAACTTCAAAATGGTGAATATTTCATTATTATTAGAGAGATAAAATTTTAAAATTGATATAATGATATATTGTAGATATTTTTTTGAAGTTATATGAGTACACTAGTGTCATTATAATGTAATAATGCCGAAGTGGAAGAGAAAGAAAAGTGTTTCTAGGTAACCATACTTTAAATTCCATTTAGACCATGATGTAGAGAAAGACATCATATAACCATCATGTATTGCTGAATTATAACGAAGTTTGATGCATCCCACTTGATTATTTCAAGTGAGGAAAAAGATCAATTCATACAGTCTATGAGAAACTTGAGCCATAACAAGTGATCCTTCTTCTAAGAGGCTCATTAATTATCATATAAATTTGGGAAAATAAACTCTGACATTTTCAAAACATGTTTATTTATAGGATAATGATTTCATGTCCACACTATTTCTATAAAGTTATGTAATAATAATATGAAATATATAAGGGTGATTGAGATAAAACCCACAATAAAATAGGGACATAATCACTATTAGGGAGGTAAACCTCATCAGAAAACCTTATTTTCACTTATTTTTCAATAAAATTTTACATATACATGCATGAGAAAAAAATAGAGATTAATATCAACTCATCGATTAATTAATGTAGATATCATGTGATAAAGGTAAAATTGAAACAAAATATTCCCAATAATATCTCCCCTCAGTGTTGGACACTTCACTATATCATTAAATGTATTGATATTAATGATGGTCAAACAATAATATGGATTCTCAAATTTTATTTTATTATTTAATGATTTTAATTTTACAATATATAGTATTCATAAATTTTATAATTTATGATTTTTATGACTACACTAATATAAAAAAATTTGGTTGATATCTACTGAAATAACATATGAAAAAAATAAAAATTAATGTAAATATGTTAACAAATCTTTCTCCTAGGAAAGGATATAACATAGTGTAACCAATATTTAATTTTATTAAATATGAAATTAATTATAATATTTATGTTGAAATTTTATCTATTGATAATATTCTGATCATAATCCCTCTATATTAATTATATGTAGAGAAAAATCAGTTCCACTATACAATAGTCAAGATAGAGAGAAATTATACATGGAATAATAATATGTTCTTATAGATTAATTCACTGCCAAGAAGATCGATCCCAACATTGACCCATGTATTTTGTTATATTCACAAGAAGAAAGGGAAACCAAAATATATAATTAAATACATCCTCTAAAAATCAACGTACTATAGGGAAGACATAAATTGTTAGGATTTAGAGTATGAGTCACACTATGATTTAAAAGATAAAATATAACTCTCTGAAAGAAATAGACTTATATATTTTTGTAATTTTAAGAAATATACATATCGATATGACCAAAATTTATAGTGAGAATTAATGATTAAATAATGATATGTGTAAAATGATATTGATGTGTAAAACAATATTTAAACAATAACGAGTAGTAATATCCCTGAATGCAGAGATAGAAAAATTATTCTCTAGTTTTAAAAATGAATGTCACACTATAATTCATGATAGTTAAGAATCATTGAATGGGATATAAGAAAAGATACATGCTATTAAGGAAAATGAATATTGTAAATAATGATCAAATAAAGGGTAGTTTTTTATTGACCAAATAATATGAAAATATAAAAGAAAATTTAATATAAAAAGTAGATTATGATCATGATAATGAGATGAAAATGGACAGTCAATAAAAACTAAAGATAGTGTTTAATAAGATATACTTTATCAACATGAAAATACAATATAATGAAGTTAAATTGGATAATTTAGATATAAAGTAATCCTTATATTAAAAAATCTTTCAATTGAATATATCTTCCAAAAAAACTACAAGGAATTTTTTTATGAAATATCACAATCATGTGTTAATAACATCTTAATATCTTAATTGATCAATTAATATTATCCTCAAAATGAATGGTACTATCAACATAATTTAATTTTAAATTAAATTGGTCATATTAAAGAGGTAAAACATTATATATCATTCATGAATTTTAATAGAAGAATTATTATGTGAAAACTAATGATGTGAAAGAAATTAAACTAGTATACCAACGAAATGAATCATGATAAAAACGTTAAAAAGATAATTACAAAGTGGTTTATAATGAATAATGATGAGTTAATGTTGGATGATATATATGAGATAAATATTAAATCAATAATATCCAAGAATTTCAAGAAAATTTACTGAAAATGTATGTACAACATCATGTTTTATTGAAAATGATAAAATATCAAGGACATCTGAAATCAATACATAGATTAATTTTCTTATGTAATGAAGCATAATGATAGTGAACAAAGTGGAAAAATAAAAAAAATAGGTACCTAGAAAATAAATTATATAGCCAAAAATGTTGAATAATCCAAAGCATCAGAGACATTCTTATTGTTTATTTGGAAATATGTTGAACTAATTTAGATAATTCATAATAAATGGAATTCCATGAAATGAAAATATCCAAAAGAATAGGGGTTGTTTCACATGAATGTTAATTCATTTCAATGATATGTTTTTAAAAGGGGATAACATAAGATCTCATAAAAAGTTATCTGGGATGTGTTTAAAGGACAGACACAATTCATGTAATTCTATAATAATCACACCAACCTGAGAATAAATATTCATCGTAATGATTAATAAAAAAGGATATTCATATTAATAAATAGAACATGAATAAATAATAATAACACATAATTATGACACTTTTAACAATAATTCATTCATGATTCATAAGACATCTTTGAAATCCAAAAATCCATTCTTGCAGAATTATCCTCAAAGAAATGATGGAAATGAAAAAGTTTCATTGTTGATAAGAGAAACCCATCCTTACTATTAAATTTATAGATATATAAAGGTTCAAACTTATTCTATTATTATAATGGTTTAATTTTTATTCTGAACATTTATAGAATTAATGATTATTATAATTCTTAATTGGAGAACTGAAGAAGTGATGTAAAGTGGAATTATTATTCTATATCTGAATTAGTCACAATAGTGTTTTGATTCATCATTTGAAATTAAATATAACATATGATTAAATGAACTACCTTGATTAGGTATATATGTTGATCCTTCCTATCAATGGGTTAGTCATGAGATTCTTCCAGCATAATAATCTTTTTTACAAGTTCTTATTCTTGGAATGTTTTTTAAAGTTTCATTGGTGAGTTATATAAAGGGAAAAACATAATTAAACTAATAATTTTTTTAAAAATAATAATAATAAATTTTTAGGTTTTCAAGATGGATTTTTAAAGTTTATATTTTTTGTTATAATAATAATAAACTCTTAAATAACAGTTTGGATACCTCCAAAAAATATCTACTTTTTTTATAAATCATGATCTTCATAAGAAAAACATTGTTCATTCATGGTAACATCTATATATAGATCTATGAAAATATTAACATATCCAATCATACATAATTTCTCTGATTGTTTCATTAAATATACAATGAGATAAAAAAAATTGGTAATGTATACAGTAAATAAATAAATGACACATGTCATTCCATTTAAAAACCATGAAATCATATAATCTTTTCAAATCCATGAGATTATATATGAGAAGAAACATTTAGCATATTAATATTTGAGATCCGTTAATCATTTAATAATAAATGAAATTAGTTTTATTTCCCAAATATTCTTATAACACTCTTTATAATTAAAAATAAAGGTAAAATCTTAATCATGAGTGTTCCATTAAAAACATGAAAATTCATGAAAATTTATTTATTAAAATATACATTATTAAACAAAAAATGAATAATCAATCCTATAAAAAATAACATTATATTACCTTATGGAATAAAATCATTTCCATGAAAATTAATTTCAAAGAATTGAAATGTCTAGAAGGTGTCTCGATACATCATCATCAAATAATCCTTAGTATAACCATTATAAATGGAATAAAAATAATTATTTATTTCAAAGATAAGTCCATAGAGAATGTGATAATAAAACAATGCATTAGATAATTATAACTGACTCACACCTCATCATAAAATTTTTCAAGGACAATAATATACATAAAACAAATAAAATATTTCATCTTCATTATCATAATCCTAAAAAATATACTTTTACGCACAATGAAAATTAATTTTCAAATATTGATATTATCATTTATATTAAAAACCCATTTACAGAAATATACAACCTAGAAAATGTTAAGAATAATTTTTTGTTGAATAAAATATAAAATATTATATAGGAATAAAAAAATTAAATTATGGATATAGTTGCAGAAAGATATATTGATGTCCTTTACGTAAAAATAATTTATACTTTGTAAATGATGAAAAAATTCCATATGAAACATGAAAGAAGATAAAAATTGAATTCCTTTATCGGAATGTAAATTTTGGTTTAAATATCATTTATAAAAAAATTATTTCAACATTTAAACATTCTTAGAATAGTAACAACTTAATAGTAATATCCTATATTGAAGTTTTAAAATTTATAAAAAGCATTCGTGAGATAATATATCCAATATTACATGATAAATATTTAACCATTGATACATTATATTCAAAAACCTGAAATAATTTTTATGAATTTTAATTCTTATATAATAATTATAAAATAAAACCAGTTCTTTGTTCATACACCACCTAAATTAAAACATGTTGTAAAAATAGTTTAAGTGTTAATAAAAGGTAATTTATGTAAGAAATCTATTACATTGAGTATAAAATATCATATATGTTCATTGAATTTAAGAATAATAATGTTATGTTTGATATTTATTTGATTAAGACTGATTTTAATGTTCATTATATTTTTATAATTATTTTTATTTCACTTATTATCTTTTCATAATTAATAGATTAATAAATTAAGCTTACATCAGCTGTGTTTGGGGATTTCTGGTTGGTAAATACTAAATAACATATAAGGGTTGATTATGGTCAAATGGATAATTATTATATATTTTAAAAATACTAATAAATATATAAATATTATTTTAATACATGTATTAAAAATTTAGAAAAATCCTTGGAACGTGGTTGTGAAAAAATAATTTACATGACAAAACAAAGATGGTAGTCTGTACATATGCATGAGTAATATTATCATTTTATTCCAATAGGATGGAAATAATTTATCCATTATTTAATATTTATATAACTATAATTATATAATAATTATAATATTATTTATTAAAATCCACAAATATATAGTACCCATATGAGGTGGTTGGAAAAAAAAACACAGAAGTGGGTGAGGTCGTTATGCATATGTACACGTGAGAGATTTTTTTCTAAGTGGTAAAGAAATAACTAGAATATTAATTATTCATTAAATATTGAAATATATTTATTATTATTAGAATAATTATATTTTTTCTATTATTTTTAGCATTAATAAGAGTCACTGGTATAAATGAAATACGTCATCTTTCTATGGTGGTAGTCTCAATTTATACAAAAAATATTATTTATACATTATATCAGATGGATAAGTATATGAAATATGGGTAATAACATAAATAGAGTAAAATTATTTTATATTTGATATAATTTTATAATAATAATATAATTGTAATGAGATAAATAATAAATAAAAATAAAATAGTCTATTATGAACAATTCCTCCATTTAAAATAACCTCTATAGTTTTATACCTAATGCCTTAATAGTATAGTATTATTATAAAACCAATACCACCATGATATTGGGAGGGGTTTTAAGAAATTAATTTGGAATGTATTGGTTATGATAAAAGGATATTTAATGTAAAGTAGGGAAGAGAGGTGAGATCCATTTATAAATTAGGGAGACTACACACATGAATTTTCTATTTAAAATTTTTAATATACTGTTGTCTTACTAAAGAAAACGGTCACCATATTTAATCATTATAAAATAAAACATGAAATATGGTTGAATTATAACCAGATTATAGGATTCATTCAAGTTTATAAAAAATTTACAATTAATATTAACTGAAAAATGAATGTTTCCTAATTTAAAAATATGAAAATTATGATTCCAAATGTGGATTACTTTTTATAAAATTACATTTAAATTAGTAGAATATTTTCTTTTGAAAATAAACCTTCAAATTTTAATGAAATAATAATTGTCCATATATTTTCTTATTAAGTATAAAATGTTTCAACATGAAAGTTATGCATAAAATTGAATAAAAATATTTATTATATTATATTTAATTAAAATATACTAAATAAAATTTTAAGTACATTTAAAACATAAATGGAGATTTTAAATACTTTAAATGAGTTGATAATATTTCATAAAATCGTTATTTTTTTATTCACTAATAAAATATTTTCTTGAAACCACCAAATGATTCACGATAACCTAATATTAGTATTATTATTTTCTAAATTATATTTTTTAAATAAATAAAATATATTAAAGTGGAAGAAAATATTTATAAAATCTATTCACAAATTTTTATAAAAACCTTTTTTAGAGGAAATGTATTTTTGAATTACAATGGGCCTTATTCTCATTATGTTCATAATAACTGTAAATAATTTAATTATGGTTGACTAAATTGAATATACAATGTAATTATCTCATCAAAATAAAATTTTTGTAGTAATTAATTTAATATATTGGGTATTATATTCATTTAAAACATACAATTTTTTTTTGAAATTATCCATTTTACCTTCAAATGATTTTATATTCATTTCCATCAAATTGATTTTAAATATACAAAAATTATATATAGGAAATATTTTTGAATATGTTGATGATATATATAATGGTTATATTACATTCTAAAATATAATATTTCATTCATCATAAAAATATTTTCATTTTCTTCTCTCTTATCATGTCGATCATATATATAATTATTTTTTCGGCTTAAATTTCAATATTTATAGAAAAAAATTTATCAAAAACAATAATTAATAATTTTGTAAGGTTTTCATGTTTTTTCCTCAAATTGTATTAGTGTCTATATTTATTTGTAATTTTTTTCAATAAAAGTATGATGATTCAATTTTTTGATGTTGTATGTATCTTAATATATTATATAAAATATTTATTTAAAGGATAAAAAATTTCCTTCTTGTTACATTTACCCCTTCATAATAATTTTTTTATTTAAATTTGAAACTTTTCCCTATCTTTATTCATCATAACAATGTCATACCTTAAGATATATATTTTATAATTAAATTTTATTTTTTGGTCAATATCAAGAAGTATATTAGGCATTTAACTCTATTGAAATCATAATTTAAATTTATTTTATGAAAACATGACTTGGTTTATGGGAGTTAATATCTATATAAGGCCCACTAGTTTCATTATAAGTTATCACGAGTTTGATAAATTATCATAAAATTAAAATAGAAAATATGATAAAATGTACATTCTATAATTCTTCGCAATTTCAAAACCTGGTATAATAATTGTATTTTCTTGATCATGATCATGAATAATTTTTTTTCTCGAAGAAATAAATTACATTGACGAGATATTATGAATGGAGGGGAATAATTTATCTTTAATAAATTTAAGGAGGAATAAATTGTTTATTTCAAAATTAAGATATTTAGAAATAATATATTGAGATAATAAATAAACTAATGTGTACCAATTTGATGTGATATTGCAAAGATAATAATAATGTTATTAAAGTATATAATTATTTTAATAAAAAATATGATTTTATGTGAGTATATGGTTAATGATACAATTTCAAAAAGTAAATGGAGTTCAAACATAATTTATTTGGAGTTCATGTAAATCATTGTATGATCACGTAAGGCTCCACCCCTCATCATATGAGGTATATTGTATAAAACCCTTCATCTTAGGGGTGTGACCAAGAACAAGTACCTCTTAATATTTTTTAGTGACCACCCTTTTTAATTTCATGGTTCATCTTGTAAAGTGTCCATCACTTTTTCACAGTGAGGACCATTGGTGTTATTATGTAGAGGAAAAAGACATTTTCATTAAAAACCCATTAAAACGTATCTGAAAAATTAGCTAATGGATGATGTGAAAATGAGGATGATATATTTTAGTGGACATTGGGGATTCATATAATTATTTAGATTATGAATTTGACCTTTGAAAATATTATATAGACCAATTAATGAGAAATTCATCCAAACCAAGATTGTACTTCATTCATAAGGTGTAACATCCTACGATCCAATGAAGGTATATAATTTTATCTAAATGTATTGAGAAACCTCAAGGATCCAATTGGTGAAATGATTCAAGAAAATACTTAAATTATTGTATTGTGAACATAGTAAACACAATTTTACTTGAGACTGCCTAAATGCACTATGTAACTTGTAGCGTTCATTGGGTAGTTAAGGGATTTCTGTATCCAAGGACTATTTGAAAACCACCATCATACAGTTCATACTTCCTAATGTTATGTCAGTTTTCTCTATGCTGAACCATTTCAAATATTATAGATCCATCACTTGGCTAGTTCTCTTTAATAGGGTTATCGATGGTAGATCTACTCTAATGTGTGGCTTCCACTGATAAACTAGGAAGTCAAAGCACCTCATTGGGTAACAGGTGTGTCCACATACACACATGTATATATTGACTCAATAAAATCACACTAATTCCTTCTAAGGTTCTTCTAAGATGATTCCAAGGTGTTGAAGGATGTGAATATTTACTTTAAGGCATTTATCGATACATGAAGTGGAAATTAAGGACCTAGGTAATTAACCCCTTCTGATGAACAAAAATATTGAATGTCAATAAAATAAAAAATTTAGAAAGATAGGTGAGAGATTTTTATAATGAAAACACCATGTGGGACAGTGGTATAACAATATCCCACCTTTTTATGCTAACGTTGATATAATGTTAAAATAATAAATTTATCATTTATCATTAATTAAGGAGATGTATAATTAATCCACTAATTTATTATTATATTCATATATAGAAGGAATAAATATTCTAAATAATTATTCTAATGAATATGAAGATGAAATGTAATACGATTTAAAAGAATCCCCTTTAAAAAATATATGTATGATAGAGGGGGGATCTAATAAATTTACGAAATCATTTCTAATTTAAAGTAATAATTCTTCTAATGAAATCTAACCCAATTATTATTATAATAATGTGAAACAATAAATAGACAAATAATAATAATATTGAAGTTTGAATTAAAACAGAAGGGATAATTATGATAAATGAGTTTTTCTGGGATGAAAATATCTTAATACACATTTATGATTTTATACATACCTAAATAATATAATTATTATGGATAGGGATAGAAAGTAAAAATATTTGAAAAGAAAATTAAAAAAGATGAATTGGAAAAAAAATTAATTTTTAGAACTACATAAATTATAATTTCATTCTGTTGATAGACCGTCAAGTTAAAAATAAGATAAAATGTATTAATGGAATAATAAAAAAATGATAGAGGAAAATATGAAGATAATGGAGAAATATAGATTATTTTATACAAAAAATTAAATTAAAATGATAAGAAATAAATAAAATAATAACTCGTATGCACATTTGGAAAATTCTTAAAATACATGCACCTTCATTATGATATTTATTCACCGAAAAATATTCTATGAGTGAACCCATTGAGGTCATATAAAAGTTTGAAAATATTTCAAAAATATTTTGTCTTTCCAAAAGTAATATAAGGGTAATAATTACAAACAATTAAATATAATCCATTATACTCATAATTAAAATTTTATATGGGTAATAATTTTTTTATTAATACAATAAAAATACCTAATAATTTAAGAATGAATTTTTTTAATAAAATTTAAAAATAAATGGTTCGTAAGATGAATCCATGAAATCAATGATTTTTTAAAAATAAAATATTAGACATTTACATAATTTTGAAATATTGAATTTGAAATTTTGAGAAGTGAGATAATATTATTTGAATTAGAAGATACAATTTCAAAATAAATAATCAATCTTAAAAAATTCTTTATTTAAAGATACATGGTTCTCTCTGAAATTATTACAAAGGTATATCATATCTATGATATATAAATTATGAATGAAATTAATTATATTGGATATGTTAATATTTTCGTATTAATTTTTTTATAAAATAGAAAGATTGATAAACATCAAATGAATAACACCAAAAGATAATCATTCCCAAGTCACATTGAATTAATTTTATTTGATAATGGGATGATGATTTTGTGAAAATATTACTAATTATATATTTTTATTAGGAAAATTAAATAAGATTTTACCTTTATGAAAGTGATTTCTTATAAAATACAAAAGTGGTCAACATGTTTAGGGTTATTGTACAAGATTAGATTTTTATGAAATATTAATGGAACTCGTATAGTAAAACACGATATAGACATGGTCAACTGTTCTCCCCATGTCAAATAATGTTTTTTTATAAATAGAATTTTAATGGAAAAACTCATAGTGATAAGGCATTATACTTTATCTATAGAATGATTAGTTTAATTTTCATTATGTTACTCTATGTGACACAATTATCCTAGTAAATATATGGTTCCATTAGTTAGTTTTCTATATACATGAATTCCATCAAAGTATGTGTTGGAAGGATAATTTAATTCAATAGTGGTTTTGTTGGGATAGAATAAACAATATTGTAAGTCCCTTTTAAATAGGATAACGCTTTTGATATATTGGAAATAATATTACATTATAATTTATTAAAAATGATCTTTGTGATAAAAACTAAAAATGATATCAGGTTGGGTCATAGTAAGGTAATTTAGAGTCCAATTCACACTTCTATAAATCATGTTGTTAATTATTTTACTAACTTCATCAAATGAAAGCTTACATGTATTTTTCATTGGTCTCCTAATATTAATATCATGATCCAATTTAAATAATTTTAGATATTCATTGGGTATTTTCAATGGTTTATAAATAATTATATTAAATTTGTGACATTTTTAAAATGGGAATGTTTTAATGTCCATCCATAAAGTCAATACAAATATTTTCTTATTAAATCAAAAAATAAAACAAACAATTTTTCTTTGGTAATGCTAAAAAATCATTAAAATAAATTTGATTTTGTGAAATGTCATTTGAAATGTATTCTAAAATTGGAGTTGAATCATCTTTTCACTTTTAAAACTATTTTATTGAAGAAAATTTCAAACATTCTCATATAAATATGGTTGATCATATTATAAGGCATAATTCCCCTTGGCATGTTTGGAAATATAACTATGAAAAAGTGTATTTTCAAACCCGGTGGTTGTTACCAAAGAAGTAGAAATAAACCATTTATAAAATTTCATTTTATATATATATATGAAAGAGTTTATAATTATAAATGGATGTGGATGGAAATAAAATTATTATAGATTCAAGCTGAGAAATAGTTTCAATGGTTTTAATATTGTCAATTCATTCTTTATTTTTATAAACATTTTAAATTTGTTAATCTTATTTTATATTTATAAAACAATATTCATATAGTTCATTTTCAAGACCCCATTTAGAGTCAACAATTTTTTTTATTAAGTCCTTCTAGTAGATTCCATACATCATTTTGAGTGATTTTATTATTAATATATGGTATATAAGGTAACCAATTTTTAATTTTAGGGGAATCATTATGGAATTTCAGCTCATGGTGAGAGGTAATGGGTAGCTAACCAATATTATTTTTGTTTGATCTATGATCATGAGTTCCCACATGTTAATTACCAAGGAATGTTTCAATTCTATGTTATTATATAGTGTGAAAACCATAGAAAAATATCTTCGCATAAATTCTTGTTCATATTTACCTTCACTAGTATTAAAATATTAATTTAAAAAACAATTTTTAAAAACATGTTCATGAATTTATTTGGATAAAGGTTCATAAAAACAACATAAATTCTCCCTTCCACTATATTAGTCCTTTTTATAATGGAATGGTAATATCTTATTGTGTATGAGTACAAATAGATGATATCATAACTGGATTTATAATTTAACACTATTATATAAATATTTATATTTAAAAAAATTATCCTAAAAAAACTTTGAAAAATATGAAATATTATTTTATATTTTACTAGTGGTCATAAGGGGTCTTGTTATGGAAACACCTATTGATGGCATGATTAATATTATAACCAGAACAATTCATAACCGCATCCCAAATTTTTCTTATAATAGACAAATAGAAATGAGTTTGGTATTTTATTTATTCCAATAAATAATTAATAATATTTTTTTTACTATATCGTAAAAAATTATGCATCAATTAAAAATATTCATTAATAAAATCAAAGTAATCAACTATAAAAATATTATTGTTATTTTCATACTCTACTATCCCCTTATGTTAATCTATGACACTTTGGATACACCATAGGTTCAATCTATGTTTCCATAATATCAGTTCTCTTATACCTATTCACCTAATCAAATGATAACAAGAAATGATCTTTTAAATATAATAAATAAGACTATATAAGATTTATATTTTATGATCCAATCCAAAATATTGAACCTTACTGTTTTCCAAATCCTGCATTGACATCATAACCTCTAAATTTATCTAAATTCATTCATTGATACAAAAAATAAGTAATGAATCCTTATTCAACCCATATTTTTATTTTTTTTAACGATAATATATTTTCCTACATTCTTGATGACTTCCTCAGGTTTAGTTTCTTATATAATTTAGAAAAAATCATAGATAACACAGTGAAAATTTATAGAAAGTTTATATTTTCCAAAAAATCATGTTATTTTCAACGACACCAATTAAATTTTCAATGTAAATTTTATATCTGGATTCCTAACTATATTAACATTTCTACTGATCCTTAATCCTTGTGAAACCCCATTTTAAAACATGGGATGACAATGTGAATATAAGTAATCCATATATAAGAAAATATAATATCGTTTTTCAATTTCAAAACTATTACATCATTTTAGATGCTTGCCTTTAACATAATAAAATTTGAGTTCAATTATTTGTTTACCTACCCATGAAATCATATTTTCCAATAAATTATTTTAATTATCATATTTATAGTAAAAAAATGTCAATTCATAATCATTTGGGTTTCATAGAAAATATGATATTCTATGAAACAATTATTAAAAACATTACTTTTTCACTTATTATAAATAAGTATTCATTCAACAATTAAAACTATACAACCATAAAAAGTCCAAAAAATCAATAAAAATTCATTTTCAGGCATAAAAATATCATGTAAGAACCATGGTACATTATCTTCATGCAATATATAAAAATGGAATATCCTAATTTGTAAATTCAAACATATTTTTTAAAAGATCATAATCATTACCCAATGAATTGGAGATATATATCAGGCTCACCCATCATAATAAAAAAATTCAAGGACTTTAACATGCATGAAACAAAAAAAACTTTTTCTTTTTCATCACTAAACTCAGAAAACATACTTTCAAATCCATTAAAAAAATATATTGAAATATTGATTTATATATTTCCATTAACAGTCAAATTTCAAAAATATAATATCTAAAATAATGTGATAATTTTTTTAGAAAACATGGATACATTTATTTATATAAATTAATAAAATATATTTTTTTGTATTTGGAGAATTCATTGTTGTATTCTTTTTTAAAAACAATACTTTATTAAATTGTAATGGATCTAAAAAATTTCATTTGAAATAAAAAATGATTCCATTAGATAACCATTATATGAAAGTAAAAGAGTTTAAATGTAAATTATAATTTATTAATTAAAATTTGTAAACATCTCTCAGTAAAACATTATATATATGAGAAATATTATAAATAACACATTACGACATTTTAATACCCCATTTTAAGATAAAAAATCAATTATGAAAATATAAATGTTGAATAAATGATCAATTGAAGGAAAAAATATGAATGAATATATAAATAATATAATTTATATGGATGTATAATAGAATACATCCATAATTTATTTTATAAACCAAATGAAAAAATCATTTTGTGAAAATAGCTTATGAATAATAGATTTGGAATTGAGACTAGAAATCCCTTTCTTCAAGTCTTAATTTTCAATATGTTGTTATCATCCTGAAACAAGATGTTACAGAAATTATTTTGTTACATTAAATTATTGTTCAATTTAATTATCTTATAATAAATTCATTTATTTATTATAAAATCATTTCATAGTTAATCACATCATTGATAAATTTCAATTCATGTTTTTTTATAATTCTTGATTTATAAGTCCATAATTATATAAGTAGTATCACTATGGTTATATGGATAAATATTATTAAATTTCATGAATATTATTCGTTCTATATTTATTATTTTTATATATTAATTGTACATTATAATATGTATATAAAAAGTGGTATGGAAATATGAATTATGTTACATCACGAACAATAATGTCTGTACAAACGCATACGTAATACTGTCATTTTATTAATATAAGGGAAATATTGTATGAATAATTTTAACATTAGATAACTATAATTATACCATACATATAATATTATTTTGTTAAATTAAAATATATATAGATTCATAGTGACATAGTGATGAGAAATTAAATATATTGCATTGCATAGAGGAACTCTGAATATACAGACATGGGATATTTTTATTTTTCATTGAATTAAAAATAATGTATTTGAATATATTATAGAACTAAGTTTATATAAAAAATATTATTATATTTCATATTTTTCCATTATAATGATCACACATAAGAATCGTTTATGGAAAATAAAATACATCATTTTTACAAGACAATAATCTCCACACACAAATGCAAGATGTTTTCATTTTCTAAGTGCGGGGTAATTAGGTGTAAAGGGTTTTAAGAGGAATATAATAAAATTTATAAATATAAGAAATACTAATTTAATTATTTCACAATGTTTAAGGGAGTTGAAATGGTTTTAAAATAATAAAAAAATATTTTACACATCATTTATAACATTACAACTTCTTTGGAAAACCTCTTTAGATTTAACCCAAAATCATTGGTAAGATGATGATATGATCAATACCAGATCTATAAGATATGGGTTTGGATGATATAAAATAATATTATTCTATATTTTAAATTATAAATGTCTCTTAAATCATGTAGGAAATAGTAGAGGTGGTTTCCTTTTATAAGAAACGGAGATGACCCAAACTGAAATATTTAAATGTTTGTAATATATTATTGTCGTTGACAGGAGAAATGGGTCTTATATTACTAAATATTTTATATCTGATTTTATAGTGTTAATGTTTTTAAATAAATTAATTTCTAAACATGTTTTTTTGTACACATTATCCCCCATAATTTAAATTTTAAATCCATTAAACTATTCTAACTCCTTCCATGGTTACTAATGCTTTCTCCAATATTAGTATTCATAATGATAAAAAAAGTGAAATCATTAAAAAATGTAATTGATTATATAGTATTTGGATTAATATTTATAAAATTCCACTCCATATTTATTATTAGTTAATTTTATGATAAACCATCAAGACACATTGAAAAAAAATTATCCTGATAAAAAAATTTTAAGTATAAAAAAATTAATTACCAAATGATTGTGGGTACTTAGCTATGTATGAGTCTTTTGGAATAGATTATAGGTCAATGTGTTTCATTTACCAGGTTTGTGGGCATGTTATATATCAAATTTCTGGAGGTATATAGCTCACCTGCACTTCTAATGATTCATATCTCATTATGTAAAGATATACATGATTATTTTTAATCCGTGAAAAATAGAAGACACTATCCAAGTAGATAGTTTGTACAAAAGAATATATATTAAACTATAGTATCTAGACAAAGTTCACTTGTAGATTAATTCACTAATTAGGCCTATACTAACAAGGCCTATATGCAATGACTCCCTCATCATACATCATAACAGATCCAATCACGATACCCGATGAATGATGGAATATATTATAATACCTTCCGAAAACAGGAAGAATCAATATCAGTTCTGATGAAAAATGAACCCTCAACTCATGAAAGGATACTTCACAAGATTCTAACCATATGAATTTCACACTATTATTTTTTAAGACATTATCCAGTTCTAAAAGGAAGGATTAAATCTATATGAATCATCTATAATATCTAGATATCCCTAAAAAACTTGGAACATAAAATCTACTCTTCAGATAGGCACAAGAAGCTGTAGCCCCCACATTCTCTAGGTACACTATAACACTTGACTCTAATATGATGTTACCCGTATAGTGAACATTGTGGATCCAAATGATAAATTTAATGACATTAACATAGAGATTATTGTTCATCAATTTATTTAGGAATATATCATGATAGGATTCATGGTCATGTATGGAGTCTGAATTCAATAATATACCATCAATAGTGACTACCAGGAATGAATCAATATATAGGTTTATAACCATATTCATAAGATACCTGAAGACATCAAGAGAATTTGTGTATCTGAACAACATAACTAGGTACTCTTATAGACCATACCTTCTCCCGAATGGCATGTGAGATATGTATGATGAAATAACATGCACAAGATAATAGCCCAAATAGAATTCTATATTTCAGAACACTCTCACTACTTGGATATGGAAAAATAGGTCATTTGTTCTTGTCAATGGATACTGATTCTTTACCATGAAAAGGTTCAATGGAGAATAGTCCACCCAAACCCAAAGGTTATAATCTTAAACATTGAAATAAAGGACATGTGAACTCCATGGATAACAATTGTTTCATATGATGCCTTTAGCCTCTAGATCCTCTAACTGCTTCTTGAGTTACAGAATATCCATTGGTGTCATCATATAAGGAGGAATGATCAATGTTTCTGCTTGTGGCACAAGATTAATAGTTAATTACACCTCTCACACTAATGGTTGACTAATGAATTCATTAGGAAAGAAGTACCTAAAAACAAAACTGCAGGAGGGAAAACATCATTCCATAACTATTGGATATCAAAGAAAAGTCCAGTGATCCGAGTTATCACACTAAGAGGTCTCTACGGGTCAAGGACAACTCTAATAACACTAGAATTCCATTCACCATTATTGATGATCATAATTAAACATGGTTGTGTAAATGTAACTCTTAGATTTTATCAATCAATATGTTCTTGATAGGGTTCTTACTAATCCATCCAATGATTAAATGAAATCATGTCATGTCAATGATGAAAAGATTCAATATGATGTGGAATCTACCCATCTCAATGGTACAATCCATATAATGATGAACATCCTCTAGTTAGATCTCTAACAAGGTCCTTAGTATCATAACTCCATGTAAGTGTTCTATATCAGGTTCTAGACTCCCCATAATAGTTTCAGATGTAAATGAGTGAGACACAACTATTTCAAATAAAGAATACACTAATTTGGATGTTATAAGAATAATACCTCATATAGTAGAAGGTTTGGAACTATGATCCTCTAGAATCGGTTGGACTGTATTTAACTGCACAATACTACGGCCATGAGTCACTATTTGACAACCCTGCTCAGGCCCTGTAATGACTCAATGTTTTATCAATGATATTCCCTTATTATAATTTTTTATTATATTATTATAATATAATATTACATATATAACATAATAAAAACCTTATAAATGAATAATTAGTAAAATAAAAGGCATGTTTAGAATTTAAGGAATGTATACCGATGAAATAGTAACATGACATTTGGAATAGTAATCTACCACTAATGAATAGTAAACCGGAAAATTGAATAGTAAACTCACTAATGAGTGTATAAATAAATTTTATCCATCTTATAATTTATAATATGATATAATTATATCATAGTTCAAGTGTGTAAATATTTTAAATATTATTAATTATGTGTTTGTATTTGTGTAAGTCATGTATATTTAATTACAATTTTATGATTAATATTATTATTTAATAAAATATTATTCACATAAAATAAAAAAATAAATTATTATTTTGATGTCCTATTATCATAAATTAATTTTATTAGACCTCAATTAATTTTTGATGTGTTAGAATAGAAGTTTTAATTTTAATATTTTTATTTTTCAAATAAAATGTGTTTTTTATTAAAAAATAAATTTCACATATTAAAAAAATTATTTTCATAAAATGGATTTGAATTTTTAATTCCATAAAATAAAAAATATTTTGGGTGAATTTTCTGGATTTTTCTGGAATACATGTATTTTTGATGGATAATAAAATTAGATAATTTAAAATAAATACTAAAACATGAATTTTGTCATCTCTCTAGAGTCATAGATTATATAAATGAACATTGTTTTGAACTAACATGATCTCTTTAATATTTTTTGTCACAAAATCTGGACTTTACATATTCTTGAGAAAAATATTAAACTAAGGATTAAAATAATGAGAAATCCCTCCTTTCTTCCAATATAAATACCACCCCTCGTTACCTTCTCTCCTCACTAATCTCAATCCTTCTTCCTCAACCAAATTGTACCGAAATTTCTCATTATTCCCATATCCAACATCCATCATCCCTTGGTGTCTTAAAAAGACCAAATACTCTTCCCTAAATTAGCTTTCTCGTAATATATATTTTAGAGGTAAATTCATCTCTTCATTTCATTTATTTTCATTCATGTTCCTTTCATTATTTTTTTTTTCTAAACTCCTTTCATCAAAATTTTATGATAAATTCAGTACCATAAATGTACATTAATTTTTTTATTATAATCTAAATATAATTATTATATCTAATTTCCCATCCTTATATACAAGATATGAAAACACCATTCGAGATGTGTTAAATTTTCAAAATCAAGGATGACATGTTTTAAATATCGATTATCATCTTCAATTCTAGTCATGTAATGTTGATTATGGTTTAACTAGACAATAATATATTTATTATGTATATTTTAGTTTCTAGGATATTTTTTACACTTAATATTAATTAATAAATTAAAATGTATTCGATGTGATAAAAAATAGACAATTAACCAAAACAGTTATCAGTAACGTTATATATTATGATTCATATTCAATCAAAATAATGAAATGAATTTTATAAACATGTAATATTATAAATGTTAACTAATAATATACAAATTGAATTCTGTACAACCATTATCATCATACATGATTATCTTTACATGTATATAATTAAACTGATCAAGAAGACCAAGAAAACAAAGACTCCAAACATTGAAATTGAACCCCCTAACACCCGAAAAAGATAATTAATGAACATAATAAGGTTATAAAAAAAATTAATGGAATAATAGGTTTGGGAAATATTAATTAATGACTATAATTTGGTTGTCCAGGATATTAAGATCTAGTGAAGGACACCATCGAACTTAATGTAAGGGATTCTACCTAACCCTTAATTAATCTTTCAGGTTGTTCTATCTTTTTTTTACCCAAATGAAGTTATATATATCATAAATATTCTTGATTTTGTGAATATGAGTCAAAAACATGTATCATGATCCAATAATAATCCACTTTAATGAATACACATGTTTTTGAATGATTCCCTGCTCAATAATTCCCAATAGGCAAGCTCGTTTTAGGGGACCCTTCTGAATTCTTACCCAATTTTATGTATATAATATAATCTGTTTTAAAGTCAAAATTATTTTTATAAACCCACTATTTTTATTATGAAAACCTTTCTGTGTAATGTTTGGTTTTATTTAAAAATTACGATCTTTTATGTTTTAAATAACCTTTGGTATATTCCCTTAACAATAATAGAATGTTTTAATTCTAATGTTTATTAAGGACTATTTATATATGTTATTTCATCAAGATAACGTCAATAATAATTATATATTCTTATTATACCCTTTTATATTCCATTCATGATCTAATTATTTTCCATATTGGACTATTTTATGATACTCCTATTTATTATGATTTAGGACAAGATTATGATTCCCTTTTCCTTCCATGGGTACCTTTATGTTTATGTGTGATTTATTATGTATGATTTATTAGTTTGATAGAATAACAATGAAAATATCATTATGGTTGTGTCCAAATATCCCTCTAATGAAGTAGGAAATGTTTAGTCTAATGATAAATTTTTTGGAATCGTATCGGAAGGTAGCCTTTACTCCTACTAACATGTGTAACTATCTTGGTGGAAAAACTTTACTTGTGCTCCTCTATGTACATTAATCCTTGAAATATGATAAAGTCATGATTTAGGTTTCTTACACATTAATATCAATACATTATTATATGAAAAAATGTTTATATATTATGATTCCATCTATCCACGCCATTTTATATCATTATGTCTTGCCTTCTAACCCATGTGTTAAACATTTATTCATTTGTTTATTCCCTTAGTAGGATTTTTAGGTAATCACGTTGTTCATGTTATCCTCAATTTATAATATGATTATTTTTGAGATAATTTAATGTTAGTAGCACTTTAGGAATATGAAATATATAATTGTTTTATTTATCCCCATGTTTTTAGTTTATGTATATAATCTTACTAGACACTTAACATTTTGATCCTTGGCTTGTAATATGATGTTTTATTCTTCTTAAAATCATATAATGATATGTGTAAAATGATTCAGTTTCTATAGTTGGAATTAGAGGATAGTCTAGTTGTACATCAGATTAGGAATCAAGCACGTTAGTAAGAACATTAAGGATGAAACTAAAAAAAAGAAAACAAACCTAAATTTTAGTAATTATAGATTAAGTGGTTTATCAAGAAAATGCATCCATGAATTGATATGAAAATGTGGAAGTGCCTCTAGCACAGATGTATCTAGTGGTAAAACCATACATTACCACTTTGAAATATACTTGAATTGGAAGGAGTTCATGATAATAGGCCTTACTACACAAGTGGTTTGACATGGCAAGAGGATATGCTTTGGTAAATTCATAATATCATTATGGAACATTATTAATGGAACAAACAAAAGAGACCATAAAAATATATGTTATGGAACAGATAATAGAGAACCTAGTTTTAAACATAGGTAATCACAAGATATGATATACTTTTCCATTAATCATTTATCCTTTTATGTTCAATGATATCTTTTACAATTATTACCTGAGTATTCAATCCCCCTAATTGAACATAATTGTCTGTGTTAATTGAGGGAAATAGAACAACACATTCCAATGATCCTTATGATAGGGAATGTGAATATTGCTCAAATGATATGCCAAATATTCTAGGAATTCATGATCAAAACATGCAGATAGTACCTACTCTAATGGAACATGTTTTGAATAATAACATGAATCATGTGGAAATCCCACCTCTTCAAAGGAATGAGAAATTCTCTCTAGAATTCTATATGGGGAAAATTCCTCCCATGTTTAGTGGATATTTTTATTTACTCCTTGAATAAATGTCAATTAAATTTATTGAAAAGATATTCAATGTCCTCTAGTGCTTAGAAGAGGAGAAAGTCGTACTAGAGGTATATTATTTTGAAGGGGGTGATGATCAGTGGTGGACACTAATCATGAATATAATGTCCCAATAGGATATTTATTAGAAGGATTCATAGTAATTCAACAATTTGTTTTTCAATAAATATTATAAACATACACTCCATCACAAAATGGAAGGGAGTTTCACAGACTCAAGAAGAAGGTTGTTGAGTCCATCGGGGCGTATGAAGAATCTTCAAAAGTCTCGTAATATACACCTCCGTCTTTTTCATGAACACAAAAACCAATGTTGGTAAATTATTTAGTATATTACTATCGATTGTACAAAAATCAATGTCTATTCATGACTTCAATAGATATGAAGATATTTTTCATTGTTTTCTTAAGGGTAAAATGGAGATTGAAGAATATCATTGGTATCATTGTCCAAGTAACTAAAAGTGGAAATTTGTGTCTAATCTGCGTGGCTTGGAAAATAAATCCCAGGATGAAATGAAGATCTAAAATCCCACATGTCATAAATTTTGGGAAGAATTATCCTAGAAACTATCTAAAGGGAACTAGGAATTACATAAAATGTGGAAGAATGTGACATCTAACTAATAACCACAAAATAGATATTAATAATCCCACTAATATGGAAGAATACTGGAAGGTTTAGATAAACCCATAACCTATTGTGGATTTTTACTACAACAACGAACATGGGTATTATATAAAAAATTTCCCTACGCCAAGGGTTTTTAGAGGAAATCAAAAACAACCTCCAAGGAAACATGGAAGGGATTATACTATAACTACTACTTGGGATGGGATGAATAAAAAGGTGGTGACATGTATGCAAGTTAATCATTCAATAATATAAAACAATCTATGTTATTCTGGTTATATGTATTCCGTCATATCTTCCAAGTTTCGTAAAAATTTTCAAACACCTCCTCAAAATTTGGTGATTGAGTTTTTTATGAGAACAGAAAATGAAAAAATTATTGCATCCATGGATTATAACTCCTCTATATTAATTTTTTATGGAATAAACCACCCAATAAATATTTTCATACATCTTATGGTGGAGTTAGATTCTAGTTATGACATGGATTGACTATATTTTTACAAAAAAAACAACAAACTGTTTGGAATATGGCATCACTCTTTACATCTCAATGAATCCTCTAGTTATTTATTTGTGTGAGGAGGAAGATGAATATATTTTAGAATAATCAACTCATGTTTGGATAGATTTTCCTTTTTAGGAATCATACCATGGTCAAATGATTGATAAAAGGGAGAGAATCATTCTTAAAGACCATCCCATTGTAAGGGAATACACTATTTTATTTCCCATGTAATTTCATGGTATTTCTCCTGATAAAGAGGTCAAGTTATCAATTGAAATTATTCCTAGATACCTACCTATATTAACAAATCCTAATAGAATATATGGTGTATAGTTGGAATTGGTGAATAATTAGTTACATGATAATATAGACAACGGTTTTAAACACCCGAGTGCTTTATAGTGTGGAGTGCTAGTCCTCTTCATCAATAAAAAGGGTTTTCATTGCGTCTATCCATTGAATATTGTGAGTTCAATTTAATAATGATAAAAAAAGTATCCCATACCTTAGATAGATTATGTGTTTGATAAGCTTCTTGGATAATGTTATTTATCTAAGGTGGACCTTCAGTAGAGATATCACCAATTAATGTTGGGCTAGAATGATAATATCAAAACATCCTTTTGAATGAGGTATGGACACTATGAGTTCAAATTGATTCCCTTAAGAAAAATAATTGTCTAGAATCATTCATGGACTTAATGAATATATTCTATAGTGATTACCTTGGTAAAATTTATGATAGTCATTAATGATGAAATTTTGATTTACCCTAATACAAAGGAAGAACATGAAGAGAATTTGAATAATATTCGAATTATGTTATAAATGGAGAAAAAATTTGAAAAGTACAATAAATATCAGATATGGAGAAAGGATATATCATTCTGGGGACCTATTATTACCATCAAAGGGATATCTTTAGGCCCAACCATGGAAAGAAAATTGAAGAGTGGCCTAATCCAACATATGTAACAGAGATCTATAGGTTCCCTTGTCTATTTGGGTATTTCGGAAAATTTGTGAAGAAAATTTCATGATTATCAAACCCAATGACCATGTAGACATAGAAGAGAATGAATTCATCTAGAATCATGATTATGAGGAAATCATTAAGGAGATCATGTAGAGGATTATCATAACACCAGTTCTCACACCCTCGATAAGTGAATAATATTTGTGGTGTATAGTGAGGATTAAAATAATGTCTTAGGATATGTGCTGATATGAAATGATAAATTGATATCCTATTCCTTAAGGAAGATGAAAATCCATGAGAAAACTATTCCACGCATGATATGGTGTTGTAAAATGTGATATTTGCATTGAAAATTTGGTAGCATTATTTTAATGATGAGAAGTGTGGGATATATAATGACCAAATGAGTATAAAAAATATATTCACATTGAAAGATCGTAGTATGTTTCAGTAAATATAGATAGAGATAATCATGGTTTATGATTGATCAATCCACTATCTCCCTCGTATGGAATATAAGGCGACATATGCTCTATGTATAAAGATTATTGTATCATAATCAATGATGATAAATAAAAATTATCAAATAAACATAGATTTGTGGAGGATGGACATCAGAATCCTTATGGGATTAACACCATCAATCATTTCTCAAATTATTCTTCATGCACCCCTCATGGAAAAAAATGATTCTCAGAAAATATGTTAACATTCACAAAAAGGTTGGAATCTATTTGAAATGGAATGTACTCTGAAATTAAGTTAGATATCGTATGTGTGCTATGATTTGGGTCATGATTATGAGTACCTTCCGATCATAAATTTAAGAAGGATATTTTTAATTATGGACATAGCTCAACCATTTATATTCAAACTAGGAGCGTAATGATGTATTGAGATCACTGAGAGAACTTTTGGTGGGACAATATGGAGAAAGAGATACCTGAATTTACATAAATGTGCTTGGTATGCCAACAAGTGAAGGCTGAAAGACAAAATACTAAGTGGATTATGAAACCACTATCCATACCATAATGTATGTGAGATAAAATTACCATGGATATTGCCATTTTACATACAATGAAATCTAGAGGAAACAATTCTATATGGGTTATTATTGATCCCCACACAAAGACAACTCACTTTATCACAATTCAAGATGAATTTTCATTAGATCAACAAGTATGGATATATATATCCATAAGGTGGTAAGGCTGCATGGATTATCACTATCAATTGTATCTTATTGATATTCAAGATTCACATAGAAGTTATAGAAAGCCACCAACATGCTCTAAGCACTAAAATTAACATCAGTATTCCCTATCATCCTAAAACTTATGGCCAATCTAAGAGAACTATTCAGAAACAGGATGATATGTTTAGATCATTTTATATAGACTCCAAATGACGATGGGACCAACATCTTCAACTATTCTAATTCTATTACAACAATATTTCCACTCTAGTATATAAATGTCAACATATGAATCCATTTATTGGAAAAGGATCAAAAAACCAGCGTGATAGGATGATGTTAGTGAGCTTATGTTGATAGTACCCGAAATGGTCGATAAAATGATAGATATGGTGAAAACCATTCTGTAACACATTAGGGCATCCCAATGTTGATGAAAGAGATTTAAAAAAATCATCGATGAGAACTTGATTTTAAATTTAGAGATATAGTATTCTTCTACATATCTCTATGGAAGAAGATCAGGAGATTTGGTATGAAATGAAAGCTTAGTCCTAGGTATATCAGCCCCTTCGAGTTTCATAAACATGTCGGAGTTGTGTCCTATTTACTAGAACTTCCACATACCATGTCTAAATTACACTATGTCTTTCTTATATCCCTCTTACAGAAGTACATATCAGACGTTCACATGTACTTTCTTCAATGAAGGTAGAGTTGCAGAATAATCTTTCTCACAAGGAGTATCCATTGAAGATCGTAGATCTTAGGGATAGTGTTCTGCACAACAAGACTACTCACCTATTCAATGTACTATGGAGGGAAAAAATTTACAAATAGGCATCTTGTGAACTGGAAGAATAAATGATGGAAAATTACCCACAACTATTTATACTTTTGAATGTAAAAAAAAATAGTGGAGAAAATTTATAAGGGAGAAAAATGTAACAACCCAATGTTTTATCAAGGAAATTCCATTATTATAATCGAGATTTATAGTATATTCAAATAATATTACACATATAACACAATAAAACCCTTAGAAATGAATACTAAGTAAAATAAAAGGTATCTCTTGATGTTAAGGAACATATACTAATGAAATTGTTACACGAATTTTTGAATAGTAATATTACACTAATGAATAGTAAATTGTCCAATTGAATTGTGACCTAATTAATGATAGTATAAAAAATATTTCACTATATTATATGTGATAATATTATATAATTATATCATAATATAAGTAAGTAAATATTATAAAAATTATTAATTAATTGCTTGTACTTTGGTAAGTCATGTATATTAAATAACAATTTTATGATTAATTTAATATCGTAAAATAAAATTTATTTTCATAAAATGAAATCAACATTTATTATTTAGATTTATAATGATCATTATATAACATAATGAGACATTAATTAATTTATTAATGTGTTAGAGAAGAATTTGTAAATTCAAAATTGGTATTTTTCTAGTAAATTTAGATTTAAATTAAAAATTAAATTTTACATATTTAGAAAATTATTTTCTCAAATTAGATTTAATTTCATTAATTATACAAATTGAAAAAAAATTGGGTTAAATTTATGTGATTTTTATGTTATACATGAATTTATGGTAAATAGTAAAAATGATAATTTATGATAAATTCTAAAACCTGAATATATTCATCATGCTTCAGTCGTAGATTATGTAAATAGCCATCGGTTCAAAATCACATGCTCTCTTTACTATTTTCTTTCACAAGAATCATGACTATTCATTGTCTTGGGAATAATATTAATCTAATGATTGAAATAATGAGAAACCCCTCCTCTCAACCACTATAAATACTACCCCTCTTTTCCTTCACTCCACACACCTCTCAATCCTTATTCCTAGTCATAATTATTCTCAAATATATCTTTATTACATTCTCCCATGTCCATAAACCCTTTTTATCTTCAAAAACCAAATCCTCTTGTCAAAAGAGGCTCTCAAGGAACATATATTCAAGAGGTGAATTCCTCTTTTCATTTCTTTTATTTTTTAGTATTCTTTCCATTCTTTTAATTTCTAACCACATTTAATCCAAATGTTATGATAACTCTAGTAACATACATATAATTTAAATTTTTTATGATTGTGTAGTAAATCATCATCATCTCAACTTTCTCATGTTTTTACTAGATATGATTACATTATCCATGATGTGTTAATTTTTCATATTCAAGGCCGATATGGGATCAATTTCTATTACTATCGTCAATTCGAGTCATGAAAAAATGTTTAAAGTTGAAGAAGACTATAATATATTTATTATATCTAATGTAATACTCTAGAATCTTGTGTACATGTGATATTACATTATAAATAAAAATGTGTTTTATGTGATCCATAACCACCAATTAACCAAAATTTTTATCATTTCTATTTTATATAGTGATTAATCTTCACTCAAAATAAACAAATTAATTTTTTAACCATGTAATATTATTAAAGTTGAATAACTGTATTAAAATTAAATTACGTACGACCATTATCATCTTACATGTTTATCTTTACATGTATATAATTAACCCAATCATGAAAACCATGAAAATAAACACTCCCAAAAAATTAAAGTGAACCTTTTATCCCATCAGAAGACCCTGAATGAAATTAATAATTCTATAATAAATCAATTACATGAATAATAAGTTCATGAAATTTTAGATAATGAAGGTAATTTTTTTATCAATGTCATTAAGATTATGTGAAGGACACCATAAGGCTTACAGTAAGGGATTCTACAAGAATATCCTTTATTCCTTCAGGTCATTATATCTTCCTTTTACCCAAATGAAGTTATCTATTATTTTTATTCACATATTAGAAATTCGGTTTATATGATCCAAAAACATGTATCAAGATCCATTCAAAACTCACATTTTTGGATATATAGGATTTTAAATATATCCCTCCCAAATTATTCCAAATAAGCAAGCCTGTTTTGTGGGATCATTCTGAAATAATAAAAATTTTAATTACACTATATAATATATTTTAAATCCACAATTAATTCTTAAAACCAGTATTTTTATTATGATAACCTTTTTATTTATCTAATGGTTTAATATAAAGTATTATTCTCTTTTATGGTTTAAATGACCTTTTTTATTTTCCATTAACAACACTAAATTTTTTTAAATCTAATTTTTTGGATGTACACTTTTTAAATGTTGTTACATAATGTTTAAATCTTTCTTCATGATATATACTTATTATAACCTATTATTTTTCATTAATGATCTGATTCATTTCCTTAATTGATATTTTTATGATACACCCAATTATTATGCTTTCTGACAGATTATGATACCTTTTTATTTCCGTGGCTACCATTATGTAAAAGTGTAATTTATTATGTATGATTCATTTTGTCGAAATAATATTCTTTAACATGTTATGGTTGGTTAACCACGATATAGATCCAATGAATTGGGTTATTTTTAGTGTTATAAGACAATATGTGAAATGGTCGTGTTAGTTTGCCTTGACTCATGCTACCATATAAAATGATCTTTTTTTAAACATGAATTGTTCTCCTATATGGGGAACAAGCTTTGACATGTTATGATTTTATTTTTTATCTTTCATCTACATTACTATGAATCCATTATTATATGATCCCATTTTTATATTTCATGATTCCATATATCAATGCCTTTTTATATCATTATGTCTTTCTTTATATACCATGTGAAAAGTCATTATTCTTATGTTTATTCCCTTATTGGGATTTTTATCTCACATAGTTTTTCATGTTATCAAGAAGTTATCCTATGAAGATATATGAGAAAAATGTTACTTGGTATCCATGTACCATTATTAAAATAAATAAATTATTTATTTAGTACCATGTGTTTAGGTTTTTGTTTCTAATCATCCATGATACTAGACACTACGATCCTTGGATTCTAATATGATGTTTTATTATGGTTAAAATCATTTAATGAAATTTTTAAAAGGATGGGTTAACTATTTTCCCACTCTTCTCGAAACTGAGATTCACAGGTCTTAATTTATCTTCTATGACTACCACCTCGTCATGATATCTCTTTGGTGTTTCGGCTACCATCCTATCATAAAACTATTGGCCCCACTCTGTAATGTATAGTACAAGTGGATCCCTTCTTACCATGTTTTGAAGTAAATGTCAAGTTGAAGTTGTGGATATGACCAATCCGGTCACAACCTGAACCTCCCAATCGATCTCAAAAACCATGATGCTTTTTATGCCCAGTTTCCCAACCTGATGGAATATCAAAAAAGTAACTTCATAAGGAACCTGACTACATTACCACCAAAAGTAGCCTAAAAATCTCTCTTTCACCAAGAATAATAATAAAAAATAATTGATATGGGTTCTGAACTACCTTGAATTACATCATCATCTCCCCTCCAATTTCTCTTACTGATAAGGGTCCTATTTATTATTTTAGAAATGGTAATCAGGTTAAAAAAATTTGACATTTTATTAGAGGGAATATAACATCCCATCCTTGACTCTCTTAGAGGTCGTACTGTCATCCTACACTATTTTAGGATCAATCTTCTAGAACGTTTTGAAATGGGTAGAGTATTCCATTGCAGGAATGATCCCCTACTACATTATCATGAATTATCTAGTTCTATCAACACTAAGATTCTAGAGAAGGAAATAACCATAAAAGATCATCTAGAAATCTACCAAGACCATATTACGATTCTGATCTTCATACATGATCATGTCACACCATATCATGATAGAATCATGAAACATAAACATTGAAAGTTTGACTATCTTCTCTGGAGTCATCGCTAGATGATCAAATATGGAAAGAATAGCTTTGAGCCATGACTTAGCTCTAAATGTTCTTCTATCCCTTGAAAAGGGGGAGGATGCTACTGTTAAAATTCATGATTCCACCCATCTATATTGGGGGTAGGTCGAATGAAACCATTCAAATTATTTAATATGAATAGAAATACCTCATGTATCAATAAATATGTGCCCATATCAAGTACATGAAGAGGCTACAGAGATAACACTATTGGAAAAATAAAATTTAACTAAAGTCTCACTACCTTAGATGCATAGTCGTCATCGCCTTCAGGGAATACTACTTGAGGACGTCGTGTAGGGATGATATTATAATACAAAAAAAAACTATATAATAGAAATTAATTGTTGAAATTCATTCATATAGAAAACTAGGATATGGTTATATACTTCAAATAAAAACAATCATGCCCCTCTGTATACTTTCAATTCCAAGTATAGATGGTATAAGAGATCATAGAGGCTATAAGAATTCAAGAGATACCCCACTAGCCACTACTAAATATTAGTTTGGTTATATTTCTCTATTTCACACATATAAAATATATTCATTTCCAATTTTAGTCTATATTCATTTAAGGTATTTTGATTATTTTAACGTTAAAATCTTGAAAAATGGTTGAGTTAGAAAGAATACCATATATAATTTATAAGTGTAAAAACTCTTTAGAAACTAAAATATGGCATCCACATTACTCAGAACATAACACATTACATCCCATGAAACCTATTGTACATGTCTTAATAAGATGTAATTAACATCTTATTGTGTCTACTTTATCTTATTTAGGAAAATAATGTTATGTTAATGTAAGCATTTTATGTGTCAATTATTTTGTTCAATCCCTATTATAAATTTCATCACATTTCAATACATAATCATTGATCTATCAAAATGAAATAGGAAAATACATTCTAAAAGTGGATGAGACATGAAACAATGCATGAAATATTAGTCATATTGTTCCTATAATGATTCATTAATTTATTCTTCATCGTTATTTAATAATGTTTACATAAAATAAATCATCATTTTAATAATACCAACATCTATAAATTTTTAATAAATGTAGGTCACCCAATATTGAAGTCGTATCAACCATAACAAGCATAATAAATAATTGTAATTACCCGTCTCTTGTAATTTTGGTTTCCCATGTACATAGGATAACTATATCAAGAAATATGTTAAATACAATATCTCATATACTCATTTTCTATAGTATAATGTTGAAATAGTAATATAAGAAAAAAATGAAAACTCTCAGCTACCAATTTGTAATGAATCGATAGGGGTTCTACTTAACATTTTCCCAAAGATAGTGGGTAAAAGGCCCCATGTCACCTTCCAATATTCTATAAAATTTCGACAAGAATTTATGGAGTAAATGTTGTATGGTGGCTAGACTATACACTATTATCATAGTTAAATAGAGGGTAACAACAATAAAAATACAAAAATTGAAGCATATATATGTAGATAGATAGAATAATAAACCAAAATAAGAAGATGAATTGATCATCTATGAAATGATAAAAAAAAACTAGGTAGTATCATATTCATGGATTCATGGTATGATGATATATAAAAAAAGTGAGCATGGGTTATACATATACTATATTTCTATAAGAAAGTATAGAAAAATAACTCCACTATCATATCGAGCGTATGATCAGTCCACTATTTCTATTATCTATATATAATCCATTGTGATCAATGGCCAGCATCATGGTGCATTACGTAATCTGTACCTACCGACACATAACCTTATTGGGTGCGATAGGCATCCTATATAGGGTCTAAGAAAAAAAATCATATTATCCCAAAACCAATGATGTCTAGAAGTAATCCAATAATTTATCTTAACTAAATTTTTTTCAAGCCTATGTAATTAAATAACAATTATAAGTAAATAAATAGCCTCCCAAAGAAGTTCAATAATGACACCTAGAAGCTCTACCTACTTCAGGTCATGGATAGAATGGATGTCTGATACGTAAATATATATATATTAGTATATAAATATTTTATAATTATATATTTAATCATCCTATATAAACTGTGTTTATGCGGATATACGTGGCCATATAACTGTAATACTAGTTGCTGAAATGACATTAGTTTAACTCAGACGTCCATAACTAGTCTAATGAGCATATAATCGTATAAAAAAGGGTACCTAACCTACATAATATAATAAGTTTGATACTTGCTCCTCGTAACTCTAAATAGTTATATTTCCATGAATGAAACACTCAAAGAGAGGTACGTGGTGGGACAATCCCACAGTCTAACCAACATCAATGGTGCAAGACATCATTACCAAAAACCTATGTAAGGGGTCATGATGCCACCATGCTCTAAATAACCCTTAAAATCATATCACATCCAATATAAAGTCTTATTAATATTATAATCTAATACACATGGAAATTCCTATCATATATACCATTAGTCAATTGTAGTCACCTTAAGGAATTCAATTTCATAATAATCATTTAATATGGTATACATTTATAGGTGTGGACATTACACCCTTTACCATTCATTACATTTAAACTATTCAATTCATTTAAGGAAAATAAAACCATCATGATTGATCTATACCACATAATCCAATCCATTAACATCACTTAATCATGGTATTAAATTAAACAATTCATGGAATGTGAATTCATAAGGATCGAGATTCATTTAGAAGGTGAGGACATTGATGGCTCCATTACAAACTTGTCCAACTGACTTGACAAGAAAAGAAAATCCATTTGAAGGGTATTATGTTCATTAAAAATTTATATAAAAGTGGGAAAAAACATTTCAATCCCAATTTTAACACTTTTGGATATTCTGGCTATTTATAAAATTAAAAAAGAGTGAAATTTATCTTTACAAACCCTAGGGGTGTCCATAACTGAGGTTATCATTCTCTAATATAAAAAATAATGACCAATAAGAGTATATTCAGTTATGAGGATATATTAAATATGATGAACTCAATAAAATGGTGTTTTCTATAACCACCTAACATGTATCATAATAGAAAAAGCTACAAAATACAAAAACTTTTGGGGAAAATGATGAGACTGCCTACCTTATGGCCATATAAGACTTTTTATTCGACGGAACCCTTATATTTTATGTAGGTTTAAGAAAATTAATAAAAGGTACAAATCCTTAAAAATAAGTAAAAATATATTGCCCCAAACTGAGGAAGAATAAATCTACGAGATAATTAGAAAATGAAAGGCATGATTGTGAAATAATGAGGGAAAAATGAAGTTTCATCCTCAAATTACGGGGCAAACAGTTAAGGTACACATTTTACTAAAATATGTTAATCCATTATCAAGTAACTTTTTGGGGATATTACTCACATAGATATGTCACAGGGATTCCTATACTATTTATATTATATGAAAAATCCGACATTCTAATGTCTCCACCTTTCCAAACATTCATGCACCTAGAGTCTATCTATTTCAGACAAACTATGTGGCTCCTATTGAATCATTGTTTCACCATCCATCGTGACATGATACCATTGTGGAAGGTTTCAAATATTTCATCTAATTTTGTGACCTAGTCATTTTCCCATTTTTTGGATCTCTAGGCCCCAAACAAGCCTAAGATGCTCCTTGGTTCTTTTTTGGGCCATTTGAGACATTTACAATGACTAAACGTAGCATTAAAATATAAAAATAAAATATTTTTACTTGTTTCAATAAAAGTTTGAGTACAAGTTTGAATAATATTATCTCTATTAATAAATATATATGTATTTAGTATTTAATTCAAATTTATTTATTCTTTTGGAATGAACACATAATTTTTTCTCTATTAATTCCATCTAAAAATTTGTTTTTTCTTCAAAAAGAATATTTTTATTTATGAAATGATAATATAAATATAGCTATTTTTTTAATTCTGTAACATGAATTTGATAAAATAAAATTCAGTTTTTGACAAATAATGTCAAAATTATCTCATGGTAATTTTTATGAGGTTTTCTAAAATATTTTATTTTATAATAAAAGTTAAAATTCTATTTAAAAAAAATACCACATATGTTACAAAATATTCATTATAATTCATGATGCAAAACATATTAAACATTATTCTTGAAAAATTTTATTTATGGAATAAAATAATACATATGATTTTTCATTTAGAAATAGATGCTGGGTAATTTTGAAATCTATGATTTTAACATTAAAAACTATTTTTGTGAGTAATACACATAACAGAATTCAAAATTATTCTTATAACTCTTATAAATTGAATCAAATAAAATGTATTCCATATCTAATGGGAATATTTATAAATTAGTTAATAATTACATTTCCATTTTAACATATAAGATATTATTTGTGGTAATAAAATGACATACCGCAGTACAGGTAAAATAATATTATAAAATAATGAAAATAGGTAAATTATTAAAATAAATAAAAAATATTGCATTAGATTGTTTTATGATGTTTTCTAGAACTTAACTAGATATTATATCATTTATTCACCTCAAAAGTCATTATAATTAAAAACACCCAAATTTGGTTGTCTTAAAATCTATGATAATCATTATGTAAGAACTAAAAACCACCCCTCGTCAACTATAAATACCACACATAAAATCCAAATGTGTCCCTTATTGCATTTCAGATCTTCACATATCTTTAATGAACACTCATATCCACATTGTACATGTTCAACTACTTATGGATTCATCCAAATACCAATTACATGTTCCTAAAAGGGTTATTAAACGAAATGATATTCAAGAGGTGACATTCTCAATCAACCTCTCTTAAATTCATTTATTTTTATTATTTATCATCGCCACCATCATACTTCATGGAATAATAACTCTATTATCATGTATATAATATAATTCTATATCACTATTCGAATAACTTATTTTCAACCCTTTCATTAGAACCTCTTATTCATCTAAAAAAATCCATTGTCAAACATTTGGGGTTTATGTGTCTCAATGGATAATGATTTTATATTTCCCATTAAAAGCTTCAAGGATTGAAATAGAAGAATAAATATAGTAAATAATATATTAATAGGTTTATTATGTCCTATTTAAATTTTTTTTATCTATTTTAATATTTTAAAAATATGTAAAATGAAACTATGACATGATTATCATAAAAACTACTAAATTAAACTCAATATTTATCATGAAAAGTTTATCAAATGAATCATCCTCATGTACAAAATAAATTTAATATGTGTTGATATTTATGATATGATAATTTTGAAAATAAAATTTTTTATCCCTTAATTAGTTTTATTTCCATTTTAAATGAAAAAACATAATTACACATAAGTGAACAAACCATGTAACCATGAAACGAATGCACCAAAAAAAATAAAAATAATGAAATATTAAAAATTAAATAGTTATAAGATATCGAAACAGTGTCATATACATTACTATAAATATTAATATGTTTCATTAATTAATTAATAATATTATTTAATCCTTTTTACATGATGTTAGTATATGAAAAACAAATGGGAAGTGTGAGGTAAGTGTTTCTCATCTCATTTTTAATTCTTATATATATATTCCTTGTTCACTAATTCTCTAATGTTTTGTATTATATACATAAATGTGATATATTAAATCATTAAACACTTTATATTTACAATATTAGGTGGTTTATATGACAATTTTTTCTCTTATAGTCTATATTATTTGACTAATTACAAACTGTTAATGAAATTATTAACCTAATTTCCATTCATTGGGTTGATCATCTACATCAATTATTCTTTTGTGATAATGATATTTTTGAAATTAATTTTTAATTTAGTATTTTTTGTTTCTAATTGGTAAATATTGATTTACATCTCTTAAAAATAGTCCATAATTGTATTTTAATTCTCAGTTTAGTTATATAATATCTGTAAGGGACTTTCTTTGAGAAATTATGTTTTTATAATTTCACATGATTCCCTTTTCTTCTTCAATGTCTAATATTTCTAAAAATATATCCACAAAACTTTTTTCATATTATATTATGATTCTTAAATTTCATTTTTAATAATGGTTGACTTTTTAAAAAATGGTTTTGATGTTATATTTTGTCATTTTTTAAACAAGGATCATGTATACCTTTTTAGAAAAACAATATAATTTTTTTTAACTTATATGACAACATTGGATTTTCTAAAAATCATAACACCTTACTTTTTTATTCATCATTTATATGATTATATAGGTATGTTAAATTAAAAGAAATTACCCTATAATTGTGTAGCTTTTTAAAACATATGTAATTTTCAAAGTGAAAAGTTTATTGTCATAAATAATTTTTTGTTGATCACATTTAATGTTTTTTCATCTATGACAACATCTTTTTCTGAATATTATGACTCATTGAGGTGGATCTATTATTATAATATATTCCATAAATTATTTAATTTTTATGATTATTTTGATATGGTATTATCATTTTGATACAATTCCACATATTAAATTAGATAATTTGTTATTACATTTATAGATTGGGGAATGTTATTTTCATTTTATATGGTAGTTTTTAAAAAATTTATATGTGGTTTATGTTTCATGTCTTTCATAAGTATAATTCATTTGACATATAAAATGATGTGATATGACTGGTATATCAGCTCAATGTTTTGGTTGGTCTCATGATACAATCTACATTGGCTATTGGCTCATGTCTTACACCTTTATGATTGCTTTCATGGACAATTCCTTGACCGCATGTTTGTTATGTCCCATATTAGGTAGTCCCTCTTTAAGAGATTTGTTCTATATTTCCGTACTATAATTTGATTAGTAGAATATCCATATTTATGAATTATATCTTAGATGATTAGCTATATTGTATCACACAAGCATAATTTTACTATAGAATATTATGATCAGTTTGTTGATTAAATGTCTTTTGTTTTAGTTATTTAACTTGGAATAAATTTTTAACCGTACATATGATAGATTCCACCAAAAATAATCTTTACAATGCATCTGATCACACCCCTTTTGTATGTCTTAAATTCCACAAGATGCCTAGAAGATTATTATGATTGATATGAAAGGATAAGTTAAGGTAAAATGGTGTTCCAAATAAAATTGATATGTTTTATTTTATATTTTCAAATTTAATTTAAAACAAAACTATGTATCTAGTTTTCCAAAAAAATATTAAAATATTCATTCCTTTATATGTCCTTCATTGAATCTTATGTCATTTTAATAATGTTGACATCAATTTAAGATACTAATGTTGGGGTATTTACAATAGTAATCAAAGAAATATTATTAGAATCCTTTTAATCTATATTTATGAAAATAGGGATCAGTGATTAAAAATTAATAATATAATTTTGTAATACTCCCAACAATACCAAATTAATGATTTATATATTGGTTATATGAAAATTTTCAATTTATGTCTTGTATTTTCGAGATAATGAAATCTGATTCATAATGTAATTATGTAATTCTATATATGAACAAATTTAAAAATGGATCATAGCCTATGAAATGAGAACTATATCAATACATGTAATACATGAAGGTCTTTTCCCTCATAGGATTGGTAATGATGTTGCTGATGTAGCTGAACTACATATAAATAGATTGGGAAAGATGACTATTTTTTAATTAATAACCAAAATGTATATGGAATCCGGATCCATAATGTGGTTCAACAATGTTATAATAATGTTGTGACAAAATCCTCTTTCATTGACTAGAACTAAAATTCCAATAGTTGTTGAGAAAAATATATTTTCCATAGAACACATATTTATCTTTGTGGAATGCAATTTAGGGGAGATAGTTATTTTGGAAGTTTATTGTATCATAAGATATACATATCAATGGTGGTCATTGGTTCAAAAAATATAAAAGATTACTAAAATAGAAATCATGGAATGAATGGGTTTTATGGAACATTTCTTTAAAAAATATTTTTCACATTAATAGTGCGATGATATGGAGAGACCAATATTTATTATAAGATAACATGAGGAGGATAATGTTTATATCTATGAATCCAACATTAAAATGTCAAAAATTAATTCCATGAACTACATACATTATATTAAGATAAATAGAGACCATTTCGTGGATCTTGTTAAGAAAATCAGTTAAATGGAACTATTCACCCAATCAATCTCATTACATGGTCACATAGTATCCTGTGTTAAAAATATAGTGAAATAATTATATATGTCTTATTTTTTCAAATTGAAGAATGAGAATAAAACTATTTGGGGAGAAAGGATTGATAAATGGAGGAAGGTATAGAAGTATTTTCAAACATGTTATTATTGTAGAAGGAAATTACAAAGTATATGAAATAAGGGAAAGAAGTTTGTTTAGAGAGTGGAAAAAATTCCACCATGCTAAAGATTTAAAAGGAAAAAAAGAATCTTCTAATGTGAAATTATTCACCTGTATGGGTATGATGCGCTACCAAAATAAAATTCCCAAGCATCAATGAACTATATCTCAAAATAAAAAAATTGATCATAGTAAAACTAATGTTGTTAATATAGCTGGAAGGGAATGAATATTTGGATTATATTTTTAGTTCCTAGAAAGATATTGTATAAAAATATCATTATAATAATTATGAATGATTATGATTTAGACTGTAATAATTTGTTCATTGTGCATTTGAGTGCATATGTGGAATGATACTAATGACCAGGAAATGTTATTCAGTGGAATTTTTCCCTTTTTAAAAACATTTTCTTATTAAAGGAAAACCATTAATATATTAATGATCATGATAAAATGATGAATAAGTCATCGATATGGGTAATGTAAATTTTATTATATGGACTTACATGGGTATTAATGCCTATTTTTTTTAATAAAGTGGTTTATTCTACCTTTAATGCATTTGAAAACATATTTGGATTTATGGAAAATTTCGAATAATATTTTTTTAATTAAGACATAAGGATGCATGAATCATTTCAAAAAGGTTATAATGGTAATTTAGGTTATTACCATTTTTAAAGGGAATACTTGACTAATGTATTAACATGTTAGAAATATAGATATTATGAACTGATTTATATTTATTATGTAATTAATAGTAAGTTAATTTTGAAAATTATCTGACCTTTGTTATAATGTTTTGGATCATGAAATTTTATAAAATTCTTAAGGTTATCCATTTTTTAAATTGTTTAAGATGGTCATTGGATGATTTTTTAATGAATAATGTACATATTCATATTGAATAACATTTTTCCATAATTTTGGTTTTGGAAAATAGTTTGATACAGATGGAATTAATTGCAACCCATTATAGATCATACAATCTTATAAAAGTGAATTTTAGGGAATTGAGCATGAAAAAAAATAATCTACGGATATTAATTTCATATAGTATGGGATGAAATTAATATGTATTTTTTATTGATTACTAAAGATTCCACGAAGGAATGATTTAATATAGGAATGAAAAATGAAACGTAGGAGAAAACCTTCGATGGTAAAACATTTATATAATGTGGAATATATAAATGTTAGTTTTAATATTATATATATTATAGAAATATAATTCTTTTAAGGGATAAACAACAGGTTGTGTGAAATTCCATGAAATCCAAAAATTCTATGGGACAATAACCCAAAACAAATTAAATAACATTATTTTCCAAATTATTATTGTTCAACATCTCTAAGGATAATGAACTTTCATTTTATATTACCACCATCAAGGCTGGTTATAAAGTTTTTATTCAACTAAAATAATATTTTAATAATTATATAATATCCTATTTCATTTTATTGAATTAATATATTGACATAATGTTATCAAAAATGAAAAAAATTCACAGATGTTATAAAAACATCCAAATTAAACAAATCATTTATCATTTAAATTTTAAAAAATGATTCATGGTCATGTAAAAATGAAAAATGATATATGGGAAAATTTAAAATTCTAAAAATTCCATTGTTCCATTTTATTTAACTTATAATGTTCTTTTATGTTGTAAAAGAATATCCAAAGTAATACCCATGTGAACCAATCATGAAACCATGAAACAAATGCACCCAAAACAATGAAAGTATTAAAATATTATTAATAAATTGGTTGTAAGATGTCATAAAATCATAATATAAGTCTTTATAAAAATTAATATGGTTCATTAGGTAATTAATAAAATTATTTAAAGTATTATAATGTGAGTTAACTTATGAATATCTAAAAGGGTGCATGATATAAGGTTTTTTATTACTTTTAATTATGTCAGTTATGCCACTTATTCACCACTATATTCAGTTTTGTGGGTTATATAATTAACATAAATATATCATATCATAAATATAATTATATTGAATCTATTATTTGATAATTATTACTTTTATGTGGAATATGGTTCCACATATTACATTGTGGAAAGAGAATTCTTAACACAATTTCAGTTACTGGGGTTAAACATACACATCATTTATTATAATGTGTTACAGTTATTTGTGAAATAAAATTTTAATATATTATATTTTTTGACTTGTTTTATGTTTATTTACATATGATACTCATAAATGATGAATTTTATTAATTCCCACTTTATTGATATAATATAAATAGGTGACTTTTTTTAGAAATTATATATTTTTATTTTCTCTAACAACAGTATTATTATTCCATGTCATTGTTTTCAAAAATTATTTTCAAAATTTTTCTTATTATTCTTCAATTATTTTTTAACGTCTTTTTAATAAGGTTTTAATTTTAAAAAGTATTTCAACCGTATATTTGTTTTGTTTTCTAAACATCATTCGTTAATAATTTTTAGACAAAAATATATATGAATTGTTTTTTTAAATTATCTACATTAATAGGATTTTCCAACAATCCTGACTCCATAATTTTTTTAATATTTATATACAATTTTATAAGAATATATTATAAAAAATATTTCTTTTATTATTTTACAATTATTTAAATTATATGTTATTTTAAAGTTAAAAGTGTATTTTATCGAAAATTTAATCAATATTCAAATTTAATGTATTTATATAATGTCAACATAATTTTTATAATCATATTAATCATTTTGTATTATCTCTCATTATATCATATTCCATAAATTATTAAACTTTTTATTATTAGATACAATTGGTATATACTATTTTAACAACATTTACTATATTTCTATTGATGATTTGTGATTATTATTACTTCTTACGTAATGTTATTTACATTTCATTTGAATGTTTCAATATAAATTTATTTTGCAGATTATGAATAACCATTTTCTTAATTGGAATGAATTGGACATTGTAATTTAATGGTGAGTCCCTTTATAACCCCTTGATGCATTAGTATAAATCATGAGAAAACTAGTGTGGGTATTGGAATATGTATACCCATTTATGTATGGTGTCTTTGAAGAAGCTGTGAAGTTATATTTATGATTTTTTTCATTATGCATTCCATCATCACGAGAATAAATATTATTATATATGTGATTATTAGATTAGTATAACATACATTGTTATGATTTATTGGGCATTTGATTGTTTGTATTGTATTATTTGTAAATATTTTATTCTGTCCATATTATGATTATATTATTGATTAAATGTATTTTATTGTTATTTAACTTCCCTTAATTGCTTATTAATACATTTCATATATTCCTCTATAATTAACCATTAATGAGCATCTAAGGTCACCCATTTCTTATTTTTATTTTTTCCCGTGGATGATAAAGATTTTCTTATGGTTGTTATATAAGGATAAGCTAGGGGATTAATGATGTCATAAAAGTAATTGATATATTGTAATTTATATATTCAAATATAGTGTATGAATATTCTAAATATATATTTTTACAAAAATAAAAAACTATTCAGTCCTTTAGTATTTGATAACAAGTATCATATTCAAATGTTATAAACTAAAAATTAACATTGTGCAACTGGGATAGAGGTCTTCCAAAAATTTATTTATCGTTAATAATAATAAAATATTTTAAGGGAAAATATGTTAATGTTAATAATGAATATTAAATTTCATTTTCAATTATATAAAATCATTATTTTTTGCTGTTAGTTTTTATATATAATATATTAGATTTTAAATTCATGTTAATATTGTTTTTTGTAATTATTTACTTAAAATTTAATGCATTTAATTTTCATAAATCCTATTTATATTTCCATATGGATTTTCCTAAGAATTATACAATAAAAACGTATTCATTGAAACCAATATTTTGTTTGAAATATTATATTTATATAATTTATTTTTCAAAAATTATTATTTAGAAAAAAAATTATAATTATAATCTTTTTATTTTGATCTTGGTTCAATGGACTCTAAACAATATATATCATAAAAAGAATATCATGAAAAACAATTTACTATCCAATACTTTAAATATTTAAGTTTCATATGTACATAACCATTAATCGGGATAAAAACTAATTTTTTGTATTAAATATATTGTGGAGAGGTGTTGTGAGAATGCTTTTAATTTGGTATACATAGAGGTATATCATGATAATGGTTGGAATATAGTTTTTAAATCTTAATTGATGGGATTCAAAACACCTACCACTAGGGGAATCCATTAATTATTTCAATGGTAGAACAATGTCTAAAACTTTTATAAGTATAACAATCCTTCCAAATCAATGTACCCATAATACAGTGATTAACCAACACCAAAATAAAGTATTGTAAATCCATTTCATAAACCAATTTCATTACATTGGGTTGTATTATTTATTCGTTCTCCATGAAATTATAAAATCATGTATGTAATAAATCGTGAAGATATTATGTTTTATTTAAAAAATTATTATATGGATTCATATTTGATTAAAATATTTATTTATTTATTATTTACCACATCAACATTATGATCATTGTAATGGTTTTTTTCAAACACAAATTGAAATTTATATTTTTTATTCAGGAATTTCACATGAATGAATTTTTTTATCACAGTTAAATAACCCTATTATATTTTATTTGAAAGATATCATTTAATTTATTAGATTTTCGGATACATTTATTTGACTGTCAAATTTTTGGATCTCTTCACAGGTTATTTCCAGTGTTTTTCTATACATTTTTGTAAGATTATTTGAGTTTTGTATTTAAGATGCATTGGTTGAAAAACTATACATCCAAGCCATGAAACATCTATACTATCTTTAGTTGGGATTTCATCGATTGATCATAGTTTTCATTCGGTTGGAAAAAATGCATACTAGAAAGAATGGGGTCACATTATTTTTATATGGTTAAACAAATTGTTCATCCATACCAATAATCTCAAGTAGTGGCTATGTTTTTGGTGAATTTTTAGGCTCATTATTAGTACTAAATAAGAAAACTAACCATGAATTCCATGAAAAAGTTAATTAAATAAAAAAATGTAATTTAAATATTAACACCCTAATAATTTACAAAAAATACCTCATACTCAAAATAACATATGATCCATTGTATTTTAGGATCAATAAAGAGAAATTTTTGTCTCAAAAAGAATAATTTATTGTTGGATCAACATGTAAATTGATGTGGGTATCCTCTATTGGGGTGTTATTTTCTTATTTCTCTTCCATATATCTTATTCGTTCTATTCATTATTTATAAATGTTATAACCGAATTGTGGTTCATTGGATAATGGTTGATTGATATGGAATTTTGGATCTAGGATATTTTATTTCTACTATCAAGATATCTATTATTATATATGACGATCCCCTTCAATAGTATTTCATTTTGGATCCATTGAGGTCATATTACATATTTTACAATTGTGTGTTTCTATTATTTTTATTCATATTTTAAGAAAATATTTATTAATAATTCATAGATATGTGTTTCGGAATTTTTAATGTATATTCAAGGAAAATTATCCTTGAAATTCCATTCAAATTTCTCTTTGAACCAATTATCTCTAAATTGGAATTGGTTTAATTTATGTCACCATTATTTTGATATAACAAAAAATTTTATGATGTTTTTAAATTCGATGTCTGTTTGGATTTATTTTCAATTCTATTGTAATGGATGTTTTTTATGAAATTGAGGCATGTTAGAGTAATTTTTATATCAAAAGTGAATTTCCATGATATAAAAGAAATAGGTGGAAATATTTTACATTTTAAAAATAGTTTAAATTTTTTAATTTTTTGAAATTATCAAGAACCCTCTTTAATTGATTTCATATTAGTTTTGAAATTCATTTTTTGGAATATTTAATATTAATGATATATTGACATGGATAGTGTGTGTAAACCCATGTATTGAGGTGTATTCAAACCTTCTAAAATGTTAATAATTCCTATGAATAATTTACTGTTTATATGAAATAAATAATTGTATTAAAGGTCTATTTAGAATTATTATAACGATTTCTGACATGAAGCATTTATAATTACCCTTTTATTGTTTAATTGTATAAAAGTATTTGGATTATACTGATAATGTTTAACAAACTAATTTCCACCTTAAGATGATCATATATTGTTATAATCCCATATTGTAATTTTTTATTCACATAAATATCATTTATGGGTGTTGAAAAATATATTATTTACTTTGAGGGAGTACTGGGGTGAGGGTGAGATGTTATTTGGGGTAATGAGGTCATGATTGATATTTAAAACGATCCCTATGTGACCGTTGTAAATTGATAATCTCACTCACCATGATTGACTAGTCATGAAAATCGTGATAGTTATATTGGAATAAATAGATATACTATTAATTAAATGACTCACACCCTGTCAAGTGGATCTATATGAAATATGAAAGTATAAGTCTATAAGCATGGGAATATGAAAATTGTTGTGAATGTATATAGTTTATGTGATACTCATGAGACAATATGTAATAATGATAATTAGTCATGTTTTAATTTTATTACTTACTGTATACACTAAATATCATAACATAGTTGTACCCATAATATCCATATATTTTATATTCGATACATGAAAACATTAATTATCACTAAATAGAATCAATGTGATCATACCTAATTGATTAAAGATCTTATGTTATCTACTTCTTTTGATTATTCACCATGAACCCACAAATTGATTCTTATATGTAATTTAATATCAGGTTTATATTCTCATTTTATCTTTATTATCTAAATATATCTTTTTCAAATGCTTTCAATGGTTTTATAGGAAAAAATTAGTTTTATAATGGAAAAGGACATGTTTTACATGGTAATTTTTATAAATGTTTTTAAAAAATTTAAGTCACTATTTTTAAAACATGCTTTTTAATATCATTACTATACTTATATTTTACCATTTTTACTTAACTTATGATGTAACTTCCAATAATGTTTTTTGGAATCCAACACGTGCCTCTAGCTCACAACATTGTTATTCTATTTGGTGTTTTCAGTCCTATGTGATCTTATAGTAGTTGATTGATATATCATATTATAGTATTGTTTTGGGTTATGTTGATAATGGGAGGGTGACTTGGGACATGGTGGGTTGGAGTGGACCACTATGAGATGTGTTTTTTTTATTATTTTTTTTATTTTGTATTGTCTCTTTATATATGTTATGATTATATTGACTTATGTATCTCAAGATGTTTCTGAATTTAACATTGATAGTTGTAATATTTTTTTATTAGTCATTCCCTAATGTTATTTATTGATTCAAATGTACATTTTCACTATCTTTTATAGATTATGAATGCTCTTCTTGATTGTGGATAATAAGTGCAGATGTTGGTTTAGATGGTATTCCATGTGTTTCTTAGAAAATTATATTAGATTAGGTCATTCATTGAATGGAGTCACTTCCCATTGAATTAAATTATTTTATTTTGGGTGAGTCATTATTAAAGATGATTATGATGGAATTTGGATTGAATATTTATCTCCTGAGTAGATTTTTGATCACCACCTTCTAACAATGAGACTTGAGTTACAAGGGATGTGGGGACTCGATTTTTTCAATTGAATAATCTATTTTTTGATGGAAAATATGATTTATATTTTTGATTATATTATATTTGAATCTGGTATTGTATTATGAGTTTTGGGTTGGAATCGAAAGATAAACACAAATGTACTAATCTTTAATGGAATGGATTACTATAAGTTATTTGTGTGACTAATCTGGAAGCCAATCCCAAAACAATTTGTAGAATAATTTGTATTTTACTAGTCAATGATGCTAAGGGATTATGTTTTTATATTGTAACCAAAAAATATACATTTCTTATTATTTTCTAAGTGACTTCATTTGATCGAGGTTAATTAAGAGAGTTATGGATAATGTATGATTCATGATATTGTGATGTTGTTTCATATTTAATCCCTTATGGATGATTTTATGTCCTTTGTGATAAACAAATTTTTGCCTAAAAGTAAATTAAAGAGAATTATTTTTAATTTTTACAATTAAAAATAAGTGAGTTTCATAGAATTTTTGGTATGGAAGACAGATTTTCAAAGATACATTTATTTAATTTTAAAAATGTGTTTAAAAAATATATTTTTTTAATGTATTTGAATTTTTTTTTTGATAAATGGTAAATCAGATTAATGTTTTTGACACCATTTATAAATTTCCATAAGTTGTTAAAGTAATGAAAAATAATCAATATGATGAATATATAATAATATTTATCATTATGAAATGAATTATTAATGTTATATAAATGGCGAAATCTTGTTTTTTGATATAAAAAATGTTTTGATAACTGGGTTTTTAGTTGGATTTTATATTGTTTCTGGTTATTTTTTTTACCCATGTTGATTATTTTGTGTTTGATGGTGAAACTAAATTCACCCTATGATGTTTCACATGAAATATATAATGTTCATCCAATAGTGTACTCATTACAATGGTCTTTCATGTTCTCTATAAGTTTCACGCGTGAGATCATATCTATTCTAGGTATGTCTATCTATGAGTTTTGAGTCCGGGTATAAATTGGGTATGTTTTTCATGGGATATTTTTGACATGAGAAACATTAAAAGAGTTTTGAATTTTTAAAAGGGAGGATGGAATGAAAAAATAACTATAAAACATATTTACATCTTTTAAATTGATTAAATATCATATAACTGTCTTAGGGTTTTAATAAAATAATGTATAGGTAATGGGTTTTTCATTGAATTCTATTTAAAACATTTCCACACCATTAAATCGCATTTGATTCCATGTAAAAATCTTACATGTTGTTTAAAACATCCTATACACCTATATTCTCATCTATATTCAGCTACAACTCTCTTCATATGTCCATAAGGAGACTCTTAGAAGATTTGAAGAGATTTTTTCATCTCTGCCCATTATGGACTGGGTTTGGAGACCTGGTAGGTCCTTTTTTTCTTTGGTTCCCCTATGTTCCTCCTTCTCCCTATATAGCGGTGGAACCATTAGTAGTTGTGGGATTCGGGTGGATGTTGACCCTAGGTTTTTCTCTAGATCTCTTCTGTAATTGTTGATTCTTCGACCTTACATAAATCAGAGGTTTTGGTTGGAGATCATTCTTTGTCAATATCAATGTATGTGGTCTATAATTCAAATAATAATGTCTATATTTCAATTAAAGTATATAATTTCATAATATCTATTGGATGATTCCAATTGAGTTACTGATTAAATTAATTAATTTGGTTAATTATTAATTTGAGGGAATTATGAAATTTGAAATTGGGATTTTTAAAAAGGGGTAATTAATTGTTGAAATAATTGTGTATTTATTGATATTTATTTAATAGTATTGACTAATTAAATAATTATTTATTGGTAATGATGGGGATTATTAATATTTTTTCTAATAATTGAATAATGAGATAATTATTTTTATATTGAGGTAGATAAATTGGATAATTAATTGTAGAATTAGTTCTTTGAGATTAATGATATTAGGTATTTTTTGATGTGTCTATTTACTGTTTAGTTAATTAATGAGATAAGATGAGAATGAAATTGTTGAATTTTATTAATTAATTAGTGGATTAGTTGATGTGATAATAAATTGTGGGACATGGTATGCCTCATTAAAATCCCATAGTGTGATATGAAATGATTAATGCTAAAAGTGGAATTCACATGTCAAAATCGTGTGTTGTACATGATATGATGCATCAAAATACCACATAAGTTATTTAAATGATGAATATTAATAACATCATTCACTTGTGATAATAATTTTTGGGATATGCTCTTCTATAAAAAAATTCAATAGTTTAAATTCAAATGATGAGTGGTAAAAATTTCATTCATGAGTGATAACAGTGAATGGGATGTGGCCTGGCATATAAATACCCAATAGTGTGAACAAAAATTGTTAATGGTAAAAAGGGGAATCGATTATTTGATATACATTAGGGATAATTATGACTATGGAAGTGGATGAAAAAGGTATTGGGAGTTGGAGTGTCCTTGGGAACCTGAGGTTTATGTGGTTAAATAAAAAGTAAATGAATAAATGTAAATTTTTTACCTTATATAATTTATTCAATATTTATCCAAATAGATACACTATTTGACTGGATATTATTTTAAAACTTATTGGTGGTTTCCAACTATGAGGTACTCATACCCTACACAGGCTTTATAATCGGTACCTAAGTAAACATCATGTTTGCAGGACTTGATAAGGTCAGGAGACTTGGGTTGGAAGGATGAATTTGGAGAAAATATAATTTAAGGAACCCGACATGGTTCGTGACCCCATTTGGTGATGTCATTTTATTTACTTTTTATATTCCATTTTGACACGTGGTATATATTATAGCATGGAATATATTCAGTTTAGTTTTGAGAGCGTATTTTTAGTTTTGGTTATCCAGTGTCACTCATATTGTTCTAGTTATTTTTATATGCTATTTGGGTTGTTGTTTATTTATTTTTGTTGTTTATTTACTCTTATAAAGAGGGTATTGTCTTATAATGATTGTTAATAGACCCTCACTACTAGTCGGAATCCAATAGCATAATTGGAGGTGTGTTTTAGGATATGTGATAGATCAACATGGAGAAATGGTGTGTGTCGTCTAGGTTGGGATGTCACAAAGTGGATTCAGAGTTGGGCTTCATATTATTTTCTATTATTTTATATAAAAATTTGGTATTGGTAGATATGATACTATGATGAGTCTTGCCTTGGTCTTGAGATCAGGCTTGGGAGTTTCAATCCTATGAATGGGGGTAAACCCATGTACCTATGGCCAGATTCTTATTATTAATGAGTTTTGTTACAGTTTGATGTTATTTCTCCTTGGGTGATGCACTTGATTTCAGTTATGAAAATTGTTGTTTAGATTTTTTGAGATTCAAATCATGTCCTAGTATGTCATGAGTGATGGGTATTCATGCATCATTATATTCACTCATGATTATTTTGTGACATGCATCATTTTATATTGACATGGGAAAATTGTTTTTTTGAAATCTTTGAACATATAATATTATTTTTCTTGTGTAAATTAATTAAAAATGGTACCTAATATGAGATTAAAAGTGGTAAAAAAAGATGAAAAATGTGAATAAATGGTTGTGTAAATGGGAAAAATTATTTTTTTACACTTTATTAACCTTGACCTAAACGTATGATTGTTATGGGCAGTAGGAGAGCCACAGGTTTCACCATTTGGCAGGTTTTGGGGAAAATTCATGATGTTCTTTATTGTATTCTCATCTTATGAAAATGTTTTTATGTGATGTGAGGAGTCTTGAGATATAGGTTTCGAATTGAAGAGACATGACTCCACAATGACACTTATTGAGATGATGGTGTGAGTACATAGAACGATATGGTCATCTAGTTGTGGAACCTAAGGAACAAGAAGTGTCAGATAGAGAAATAGTATATAATTTTTGTGAGAACATTGCTCTCTTCCTGAAATTCTTGGAAGGTGTCCTATAGAAGGTTATGTATTTTCTTGATCTTATGATGGAGTTTTAGTTCCATCACCCTCATAATTTTACATGAGGGGGTGAATTTTAGGGATCCATTTTCTTAATTTTGTCTATAAAGACTATACTTGACCATTTGGATACTATGACTAAGTAGTGGGTCAATTTTTGTTATTATATGCTATGAGGATCAATGATTCACTAGTGGGAAATTCAGTCTCAGGTTCAATAATAAGATGGTATGTTATGGAAGAACTTAGTGGATATGTTCTTTATAATTTCTATCCAGAGAGGATGATGTACCAAAGAGCATATGAGTTCACATGGTTGACTTAGGGAGACATTTATGTGATGGATTATTCTAGCCTCATTATATATTTTCCTTGATTTTCTCAAGAATTTATAGTTGATGGGATAGCTATGGAAAGATGATTCTATGATGTAATTAAATTTGATATTAAGTCCCAAGATAACCTACTTTGATGAAATAAGTTTGCAGCCACGGTTGATCGGTCTCTCACAACTAAGGGGAAACTGAGGTAGGCTTCTTGTGAAGAAAATACTGTTCCAGCATTATTTTCATGAATTATGACTTTTGAGAGGGGGAAACATTGCTATAGAAAAATTATCCCGGGCAGGGGTAAGTAGAGTATCTTGACATAGGGACTGAATTCTTAGGATCATACTCAAGTGATCATCCACTAGTGTGGTAGGTCAGGACACTTCTATAGAAATTTCACCCAACTCTAATAGAGTATCAAGGCTACATAAATATGGGGAATCTAAAAAGGTTATATTGGAACCTATGGTAGATACGAAATGATGAATGTGTTAGGCCGAATTATAGTGTGGGAAGAAGATATCCTACACCATATCAATCTAGCAGTTGGATTTCTATTGGATAAGGACGTATGGGTAGTGGATGATATTCTTATAGGAAAGAGTGAACATATATGTATAGTGGTATAACTTAAGGGAACCATAATGAATCGCATGGTAGAATTAAATGACAATTACATGTTGTTCGTCCTATAAATCTGAATGACAAGGCTGGACCATCGACAATGAGAGGTACAATTATTTTATCATTCACATTAGCAGGTTCCTTGTTTGATACACGTGAATCTCATTCTAATAAATATAAAAATATTTTGAATGGTGTGATTCTGGAGGTTGTATTCATGAGTGGGGTATTGACACTAGATACCACATTGGGAGTACAATTGAGTGACAAATTTTTGTGCATGTGGTGTCTTCCAAGATTTGGGGAGTATCGATTTTTGTGGGATCATTACGTCCTTGAGATGACATGCTTTGACCTAATTGTGGGTAGCGATTGGATTATTTCATATTGAGCCTACACAACTTATTACTGAATGTGACTAATTTTTACATGTACTGAGAGTTACATGTATATTCACCATGGAGAATGGGATATCCACATAGGTTGTCTAGGGAGAATTATTACAAAAATGAAGATATATCAAAACCCAAGTTGCTAGTCTATTATTGGATGATGGATTGAAGCATGATGTCCTTACACCCGTGGTGGATAGGTTTCAGGATATTTTTTGGATGACATCATATGGATTCCACCTATGAGAGATATTGAGTTTACAATTGATGCCATATTGGGGGATGAGTGAGTTTAAATTTCTCTATACCGAATATAACAAACAAAATATTAGGATACCAATATTCTGTTAGATGAGTTAGATGATAAGGGGTATACTCGATCAAGTATTTCAATTATGGGGTTCTCTTGTGTTGTTTTCTAAGAAAGATGATTAGACTATATTCATGTGTGTTTATTAGGGTAAGTTGAACTAGATTTTAGTTATGAATCATTATCATATTCTATATATCAGTGTTTTCTATTACCAGTTGTGGAAAGCTTGCATCTTATCAATGATTTAATTGGAATAAGGGAATCTTTAGACAAGAGTTTGGCCATCTAATATACTAAGTACTGCTTTCTGATGAAGGTATATCCTATATAATTTTATCTCAATATTTTTTATGTTGATTTATTCACGAATAGTATTTATAAACATGATGTCTATAATACTCCATTCATACGTAGATTAGTTTTTAGTGGTGTTTGTGGATGAGATATTACTTTATTCCAATACACATTAAGTCCATTCTCAACCCCTTGATGTCTTCAAAAGTACTTGGGAGAGTATAAGAAATACAACATCCTACATATGCATCATATTTTGATCAATTAAAAAATCTTAATGGGTTACATAACCATAAATGAAGTTTTGTATGTAGGCATATAGAAGGTTCTGAGTGCTGTATCTTTGGAAAAGCCAAAACAAAAATTCAATATCCATAGATTTTTGGGATTAGCTACATATTGTAAGAGATTCATCTAGGATGATTCCATATTGGCATCATCACATTGATGATTGACCAAGAATGTGATAATGTTTGAATGGTCGAGATAATGTGAGAATGCATTCAAAGAGTTGAATAAGTGGTCGACAACAACACAATTTTTTTGTCCAACCTGAGTTAGATGAAGAGAGTGCATTTTTTGTGATTTCTTGATAGGAATTGGAGTTGTGTTGGAGATCAAGATATAGAATATAAGGCCTGAAAGTTGTGGTTATATGAATGGATCTACCCAACATATGACCTCGAGTTGGTATTAGTTGTTTATGCTTTAATGTGTTGGCGACATTATCCATTGGGAGAAAAAATTTCTATGTATAAGGATCAAAAGTGCTTAAATTGTATCTTTCTCCAACAATATTTGAATAAATGGTAGTATATATGGGTTGATTATATGAATTCGTTCGATTTTGAGATATCATATATACCTGAGAAAGGAAATAGTGTAGATGATGATTAGTGTAGGAAATATGATACTCATATTGTTCAAGATTCTAGTGTTGAGTATAAAATGAAGATTTTTATTATTAAGATATATGATTTAGTGCATGGGAGTCATGATAAGTTGACTCTCAGGTCAGCATTAGTGGATCCAACAATTTTGAGTTAGATTAGAGAAAGGTAGTATGAGGACCTTCAATGATTTACCTTGAGGTAAATCCTTAAATGTAGAGAGTAACCATCTGATTAGAATATTGATGATGATGAAATCATCCATATCATAAATTGGGTAATTGTTCCAAAAAATATGCCTGATTAGTTTATTTTTGAATTTCACGCCTCATTGTTCATGGTATATCATGATGGTATATATTGTACCAATACATATGAAAACAACTTTGGTGGATAGTCCTAAAAAAGGTTTGTAGAAAGGTTCATGAATTTATGCTACACATACCATAGGTGAAGGCTGACCATTGATTACATAGTGGTCTGCTACATCTATTTCCCATTACGGAATGAAAGCGACATGATGTAACTTTGGTCATTATGATGGGTCTCCCAAGGAATCCACTGAACAATGACCCTATTTGAGTGTTCATTGAATTACTGTAAAAGGTAAAACAATTATCAACAATATGAGAGAAATTCGTAGTTGTGTAGCTAGGGGATTTATATGTTCTAGAAATAGTCTATCTTCATAGTGTTTCAAAGAAAATTTCTTTTGACCATGACTCGTGCTTTACATCTCAATTTTAGAAGGACTTATAGATATTTCTTAGTAAATTCTTTTTACTAATTATGAATTTTCATCCACAAACTTATGAGAAGCTAGAGATTACTATATAGGTTCTTGATGATATATCTAGAGCATTTTTCCTAGACTTTGGTTGGACGTCAGAAACACACATTGATTTTGTGGAATTCCCCTATAACAATAGTTATTATAAGGAGATACAAATGTAACAACATCTGTAACATCATTAACGACCATGAAAATTATCTTTTATTCTAGATGGAGGAAGGTTTGTCAGATATTTTAGTACCTAATCTCATTCAGATGACGTCAGAGCAAGTCCAACCTATTTTGGATCATATAGAAACAATATAGAGAAGAAAGAAGTCACATGTATATAGACATTGATGGCCCCTAGAGTTCGTATAGGGTGACCATGTATTCTTCTAGGTGTAACCTATATTAGGATATCACATGATACTATTGAAAGTCATGATACCACTCTTCTTAGCCGGCCTGATTGAGAATCTGGTGTAAATCGGGTAGGTGGTATACCAATTAACTCTTACATAGATATATAATACTATGCATGAAGTTTTACATGTGTCACAAGATAAACTGTATTAGCCCCACCCTTGTCATGTGAAGGATTTGGATGGTGCTGAGCTTGAAATAGATGAATCCACTAAAGATCATATAATATGTATACTGGATCATAGTGAGAAGGTGTTTTAGGGACTGATGGTACTAATAGTTATTGTATTTTGGAAACGTGGAAATGTTTAGAATGAATCAAGGGAGATAAAAATAGATATGATTTATCAGTTTCAAAATATTTATACCTTAGATTCATTGAGATTCTTAGGAGTACTGCTTTAGTACACACTCTTATAATGTTGGGAGATTTGAAAATCTCATCTTTTCCACATACTTATCTCTCTATGTTTTAAGTACAAGTAAACATGAGTTTTGTATTTCATGATTTATTGGTGGGATGAGGAACATTAAAAATGGTATGGATTTTCTACAATGAAAATGGGATGAAAAATAAACTACATAATATTCACCCACCATGTAAATGGATTACAACTCAATTACATGTTTTAGGGTTTCTGTAAAATAAATCTAAGGTGATGATTTTTTTATGAACTCCATTTAAAAGATATATAGGATGTTTAATCATTTAACACACCATGTAAATCATAAACATTCTATTTTAAACATTACGTGTGACATAAGTTTTAATTATATTAAGCTACAACTCTCCTCCTCCATCCCTCGCATGACTCTTAGTATATTTGGAGTGATTTCATCATCTATGATAGTGGGGGATTGGTTCTAGATATTTTGTAAGACAAATTTTCATTGGTTCCCTCATGTTCCTCCTCTTACAATGGAGTGTTGGAACCTTTGGTAGTTGTGGGATTGCGGGTTGATCATGATTTTGAGGTTTTTGTCTAGATTTATTTATTCATTGTTGATTCGACAATCTTAAATCCATATAGGTTTTTTGATGGTGAGTGTTCTTTGTCAATTTTGTATTAGGTGGTTTATATTTCAAATCCAAAATTCTACATTCATTTTGAATTTATGTAAAATGATTGTATATATTATGTTATTTGAAATTGAGTTCTTGAATTAAATAATTATTTTAGGGAATTAGTTAATTGAGGGAATTATGGAATTGGGAATTTGGATTGTTAAATTGGTATATTTTATTTTTAAACTAATTATGGAGCCATTTAAATATTTTAAAATGATTATTAATAATATGATTAATTAATACGAATTGATGGGATTTGAAAATTATTATATTGAATAATTAAATGATGAATTAATTTTTTTATATTGAAGTTATTTACTTATATAATTAATTGTAAAATTATATATTAGAGATTTTTGTTATTATAAATTTTTCAATGTGACTAATTAGTTATTTAATGAAAAATTATGATGATATGAGAATTTATTTATTGAATTTTATTAATTAATTGTTGAATTAATTTATTTGATAATATTTTGTGGGATAGGTTATGCTATATCAAAACCTCGTACTGTGAAAAAATGGAAAATTTTAATATGGTCATTCTCATGAGATAATCACATGTGGAAAGGTATTTTTTACCATAAAATTAAAAGGGTTAATTAAAATGATTAATTGTAATAATTTCATTCATGTGGGATAATCATGTTTTGGGTAGGATCTGTTTTATTAAAACACTATAGTGTGAATTGAAAAGATGAATAGTAGCGATGGCATTTCTATGTGATAACTCTATGTGGGAAAAGTGCTAAAATACCAAAATTTCATACAGTTAAATGAGATATATAATTAAAACAGTGGGATTAAATTATATAATATCCAATGTGGATTGTTTGGACTCCATAATTGGCTGAATAACTTATTGATAATTCATGTTTCATTTAGTACCCTAGGTTTTATGTGCATAAATTAATAGTAATTGAATTAATGTAAACTATTTTTCTTATTGTTTTATATATATTATTTATCAAGATACACAATATATTTTCTGTATATATAGTTTTATTCAATTTTTTAAATCATACTCACACCCTATTTAGGCTGCCTGATCAGTACCTGAATAGACATCATGTTTCTATAATAGGTTCAGGGTAAGGGCCATGCAATAGATAGTTGATTTGGGGTGGATCCGGGATGAGAGAACCAAACTTGGTTCAAGTCCCAATTTGGAGTTTCCATTTTATTTAAATTTTGGTTTTCATTTTGACACCTGGAACATATTATATCACGGTATATCTTCTGTTTTTTTATTGTAATTCCAATTTATGTCATCTCGTGTTACTTGTAATGTTATTGTTAAGTTTATATCCTATTTCGGATTTTATATAATAATATATTCTATGGTATTACACTAATAAAGAGGTTATATTCTCCCTATTATTGATAATAGACAATTGCTACTATTCAAAGGCCTCTGGTAAACTGGGAGGCATGCTTGAGGTCACATGACGAAACCGACTTGGGTCACCTGGGTCGGTATGTCACAACACCTATTATGGATGAATATAACTAGAATCCATATCTTTTGGTGGATCTAGAGGCATTCCATCATTTTATTTCCATAATTGAATTATTTTATTATCATTAAAATACTTATAAAGGTGAATATGGACTTCATGTGGTAGGGAAGTCACTTCAAGAAGTTTTTGGGAGATTAATTTTTCAGTAGAGCCCAGATTCTCTGAAGGTCATGTCCCAAACTCCTCATTTGTGGGACCTGGCTTGGAGTGGTATGTTGTTGGTATTCCTTCTTTATTGTATGAAATAATATCATAGGAATCATTCATGTAAGCCTTAATTTGGTTTCAATATCTTATAGAAGTGAAAAATACATAGTTAATGAGTTCGTAGGTTTTGGTGAAGATGATAAATCATTTTTAGAGTAAGAAAATAAATTCTCATATTTGAAATCTTCCATTACTATGAATTTTCGTTATAATTTGAGTATAAATATATATTTTAGAAAAGATCATCAGCATACATCTTATCCATCATGCCTATAGCTTGTTTTATCTGTGACTGTAGAACACTCAATAAGGCATAATCAGCTAATACAGAGATAATGAAAAACATTAAGAGAATAATGAATATTCCATGGTTGATAATTAAATTTTTTTAGTGAAAGGTAGTGGCCTTACATTAATTTCCAATTTGTAGAACATGTTCATTTAAATTGGTTTTTTATAATGCTCTATTAGTTTTTAAAAAGAGTTGTTATTTGTCTTACCTTAAGAGGTTCATTAAGTAGGGTGACAATATCATAAAATTTTAGTCATGAAATCATCTTCTGACTTCGGGGAAGAAGATTCTACATGATAATAGGGTACAATAAATATGCCTCAATTTGAATATTTTCATGATGTGGAGACTCTTTCGGTTGTTTGATGTTAGGTTTTAGTGTTGTTGATATTGATCTATCATTTTGCCTTTGACATGGTAGTGGAAAATACATGAGTTTTTCTTTATTAGGGGTTTTTTTGAGATTCTTTTGTTTTAAAATCCTTTTGAATGATACTTCTGAAACATGGTTTGGGACTATTTTGAATTCGTGACATGATATTGTTCTATTTTTTAGGAATTCTTGAATTTTGTTCATTGGTGTTCCTCTTGTTCTGACAAGACTTTTAGAGATCAATTTAGATATATTAGATGATATACCCTATGAGAGTTTTGTTCATTTTTTAGTAGTGACCTGAATGTTAAGGCACTTTATAGTTATAGATGGATATATCCTGGGAATGTGCTCAAGTAACTATGAAAATGTAGATTTCTTATGGACTAGGCACCCAATTGTTCTTGTGTTTGATATGATGATCCCATCGAGGAGTAAGAATCAATTCTAAAAATCCAATCATACTATTGTGTACATTTCCAGTGTAAAAATACTTCTCAGTTATTTAGGATTCATGTTGATGTTTGATCTTATATGTTTCTTGTTAGAAATTGGTTGAGTATCCTATAACGATGAGGATGATACACCATTTTTGAAAATCATTAAATTGTGGGACAAATATGCCAAGTCTCTAATCATTAAAATGTTAGGGGACATGTGATTATCATGGAATTTTTTGTGTGTTGTTGACATTTTGGTGATTATGTTTCCTAGACTATAGATAGTAAACCTCACATGATGAGCGAGGGACTTCATATTGTTTCGTCATGTTCTATCATTTTAAATTGAAATTTTCAAGAATATTGTCACAACCCATTCTCGAGACCTGTTTTTGTGACTACCCCAAGCCCGCCTCCCATAGGCCAGGGGCTGACGACAAGCACCAAAGGCATAAATCCCAGAAAATGGGGAAGGCATTGCCTTATAAAGTAAAGAAACACAATAGAGTAAGCCAAAATAACTAAACACTAAGTAAAACTAGGTAAAATAGTATGTGCGGAAAGTAAATGGGCAAGAATGCAAACCCAAACTCAATGTAAAGTAGAACTAGAATGAAAGTACAGAAACTGAAAGTAAGGCAGCAACGTCGAGTCGTCCACTGGATGTCCCACCTGAAGGGTGTGTATAGATAGCCTTCTCAGCACCTCGGGTCCAGCCGTCTGCTCCATGTACGTCCCGCCGAGTGGTCCACCTCCAAGTACCGACCTGCTCCACAGGACTCTACCACGATCAGTGTTGTCTGTCGTCTGCATCCAACACAACGTAGTGCGGGCTTAGGCCATGCAGGGGTGAGTATACGCTACTCAGTAGGGACCCCGAAACCCCTAATGGTCTCCTAGAATCGACAAAGGAAAGATAAAATCACGAAGTAACATCCAACAATACTTAGGTATATACCCATACATATACCTAAGTCATCAATTCCAGTTCAGCTCCAACATCCGAGCCCATGTTCAATTACGTCCACAAAGGATAGTACAACCCAATCGACACAGGAAAGCACAACCCAATCCACATAGGAAAGCAAGTCAATCATATCGAAGATAATGATTGAATGTCAAGACTCAGCTCACACATGTATAAATTTGGTAAAGTGATAGAGATGATCAGATGTAGCCACTGATTCTTCTAAGCTGGGACCCACGTAGGATACTAGAACAGCTAGGCTGTCGGACCCAAATAGGATACTAGACCAGCCACTTTGTTTGACCCACGCAGGATACATTTACAGAGTCAGATACTGCCGGACCCACATAGGATACAAGAACATTAGTACTGCCGGACCCACGTAGGATACAAGAACATTAGTCATCACCATCGAACCCACTGAGGATTTCAGTATGGTCGTCATCGCTGCCGAACCCACGGAGGATTTCAGTGAAGTCGTCATCGTCGTCGTAGTCGCAGCCAGCTCTAGGGTTCCCGCACACAACATGCTTGTTTCCCGGAGGGTCTGCTCCATGAGCCAAGGGGGGTTAATACATCAACTGGCACATAGTCTGGAGTTGATTTATCCCAATGTTCCGTCTCATTGATAGGAACTCAACACGACATACGACGCGTCAATCAGACTTCTGATCTGAGAGCTATTGGCCTTTTCGTTCCAGGGGCTCAGTTGGTTTTTAATTCAAAACAAACCCGACCGTACTCCAAATGCATCCGAACCTCGAGTAGAGAAACCCAAGAAGTCCATCTCTCTGAGAAGAATCCAACATTGTTGATGGCACATCAATCGGATGTCCGGAGCTCAAGTTATAAGTGTTTCCGCTTCGAGGGCCCGATTGGTTTTGTTTTCGAACCAACCCGGTCATACCCCATGTTCTCCGAAACCTTGATTGTAATATACCTAAACGACCTTCCTGATCCAAGTATCGCATCTCAAATGACAGTGTGTCAATCGGAGGTCTGTAGCCCATGTTACGAGCATTTAAATGAACCTGTCTGGTATTAGGGGGTTTTGGGCCCGGACCGTCCCGCCCCAAGAACTCCTGGGTCAGCCCGAACCGGGTCGACCCAACCCAAGTCCGGGTCCGTCCCATTAGGGCCTAGCCCAGCCCAGCTGGTGCGGCCCGACCTGGGCGGGCGGTTGGCCTGGCGCGGGCGCGGCCTGCATGGCCAGCTCGGTGATGGCTGAACTATCGCGAAAGGGGGGGGGGGGCGCAATTATCGGCGTTGCGGTTTCATCAGTGCGCTCAGATTTCGATTCTGAGCACTAGTTCAAAAGTTAAGAAAACCCGCTCATTTGTTCACTGAACGTACCCGAGATAAACTTCTGAAATTGATTCCGGGCACACTGGGCCTCAAAATCAGGTGCCGTCAAAAACTGCATACTTGAAAAATCCCAAATAAAATTAAGAAAAAATTTTCCATAAATTTTACGGGTCTTTACATTACTCCCACCTCAGGGATATATGTCCCCGTAAAGATACATCATAATGTAGCTAAACAAAAGAGGGTACTGAGAACGCATATGCGCCTCCCGCTCCCAAGTGCTCTCTTGGAGGTTCCCATGCTGCCACTTGATGTGCACTAGAGGAATCGACCCCCACGTAGGATCCGCTCTTGTTGATCCTAGATCTCCACCGGGACCACCAAATAAGTCTCCCCATTGACAATGTCCAACTCCCTATGTTTGATGATATGCGTTCGGTCATGCACATATCTCCTCAGCTGAGATACGTGGAAGACGTCATGCACCCGGTGCAACTGAGGTGGTAGAGCCAGGCGATAAGCCACCTCACCTATCATGCTGAGAACCTGGAATGGCATGATGAAGCATGGAGATAACATGCCGCCCCAGCCAAATATCCATAATGCATGTCGAGGTGAGACCCGCAAGAAGACGTGGTCTCCATCCTCGAACTCTAGTGGTCTCCGCCTCCTATCAGCATAAGACTTCTGCCAGCTCTGAGCTGTCCTCATCCGCTCCTGGATGACCTAGACCTTCTCTGTCATGGCCTGGACCATCTCTGGTCCCACAAGTGCTAACTCCCCAGGGTCTATCCAGCACAGAGGTGATTTGAATGGTCAGCCGTAAAATGCCTCGTATTGTGCCATCCCAATGGTGGAGTGGTAATATTTGTTGTACTCAAACTCCACCAAGGGTAGGTGGTCCTCCCAACTATGACCAATGTCGAGGACACATGAACAGAGCATGTCCTCGAGAGTCTGAATGGTCCTCTCCGTCTGACCATCTGTCTGAGGGTGAAAGGTAGTGCTTAGACGTAGCTGCATCCCGAATGCCTCCTACAACACCTTCCAAAGCCGGGAAATAAAGCGAGCATCTCGATCGGAGACAATAGATGATGGCACACCATTAAGGCGTACAATCTTCTGAATGTAGAGACGTCCCAAAATCTCTATTTAGCCCTGCACTCTAATGGGTAAGAAGTGGGCCGACTTGGTGAGTCGGTCGACAATTACCCAAATGGAGTCGTGACCTCTGGAAGTACATGGGAGTCCAGTCATGAAATCCATAGATATCCCATCCCACTTCCACTCTGGGACCCCCAAGTGCTATACCAAGCCTGCTGCTACGTGGTTCTCCGCCTTCACCTGCTGGCAGGTGAGGCATCGAGAAACAAGCTCTGCTACATCTTTCTTCATACCTGGACACCAGTGTTGTCGTCTGAGATCCTGGTACATCTTCGCCACTCCTGGATGTACCACTAAATGGAAAGTTTGAAACGTTCTCATCACATCCTCCCATAAAGTAGCTGGTACCATGGTAATTCATTTGAAAAGGACATGGTGCTCTCTCCCTACAGAGAATCCATCAGGTGCATGTCTTGATGATATCTGTGTACGCCGTGTCTCACAGTCAACGTCCCAACATTGTGCCTCTCTGACCTACTGTAGTAGTGGAGGAGTGACTGTAAGTGACTGAATAAAGACTGCTCGGTCTCTATCCATGAATGATATCTACATAGTGGCTAGCTGCTCCGTCGCATCTCCAAGTAGCTGAATCCCCGTCCTCATACTGAGAGCATTGTCTACTATGTTCCCCTTTCCAAGAGTATAAACTATCTCAAAGTCATAGTCCTGGAAGAACTCGAGCCATCGAAGCTGTCTTAGGTTCAGGTCCTTCTGCGAGAAGATGTACTTGAGACTCTGGTGGTCAGAGTACACTGTAAAGCGCTCGCCCATCAGATAGTGTCACCACATCATCATAGCAAAGACCACTACTGTCAACTGTAGGTCATGGGTAGTGTAGTTCTGCTCATGCTGCCTCAACTTTCATGATCCATTGGCGATCACTGCTCACTCCTGCATCAGGACATATACGAGCTCGGTCCCTGATGCATCACAGTAGACTACGTACCCTGCTCCCTCCTCTGGTAGCCTCAAGATATGTGCGCTGGTCAACCTCTGTCTCAGCTCATAGAAGCTCTACTGACATCTATCTGACCACACTAAGGGTTTCACTTTCTTTTTCAAAGACGAGAGTGGTTTCACAACTCTAGAGAAGTCTGGCACAAATCTCCAGTAGTACCCATCTAGACCCAAGAAGCTCCGCACCTCAGTCACGCTTTTGGGTGGCTCCCAAGCTAGCACTGCCTCGATCTTCACAAGGTCCACCGCAACTCCCACCTCAAAGATGATGTGTCCCAAGAAGTAGACCTCACGTATCCAGAACTAACACTTCAAAAGCTTTCCATAACTCTGCTGCTCTCAGAGTGTGTCCAGTACAACCCGTAAGTGGTAGGCATGCTCCTCCTCAGTTGTCGAGTATATCAAAATGTCGTCGATGATGACCATGAAAAATCAATCGAGGTATCGCTGAATGATCTTATTCATGATACCCATGAACATTATTGGAGAGTTGGTTATGCCGAAAGGCATAACTAAGAACTCATATTGGCCATACCGACATCTAAAGGCTGTCTTCTATACGTCCTTGTCTCAAACTCTAAGCTGATGATAGCCTGACCTGAGGTCTATCTTTGAGAACCACCGAGATCCCTTGAGATGATCAAAGAGGTCATCAATCCTCGGTAGCGGATAATTGTTCCCCACAGTCACCTGGTTCAGGCGACGATAGTCAACACATAGTGGCAAGCTCCCGTCTGCCTTCTTGGCGAACAAAATCGGGGAAGCCCAGGGTGAAACACTGGGTCAGATAAATCCCTTGCCTTGTAAGTACTCCAAATGTACCTGTAGCTCTTGATGCTCAGCGGGGGTCATCCGATATGCTGGAGTGGATATCGGGGCTGTCCTAGGGTATAGGTCAATATAAAAGTCTACCTCTCTTCGAGGAGGTTGTCCTGGAACGTCATCCGGGAAAACATCCACATACTGATCCACCATTGCAAGAAAACTAGGACTTCGTACGTCAACTGATCCTAGGATGAGGCTAGCCAACTGATGAGTGATCGGTTTTCCTCGCCTCTATGTGAGTCCATCCTACGCTGCTAAGTCTCCCTTATCTCCGGTTATGGTGAAACTGCTCCCATCAGTGCGAACACATCGCACATTGCGCCTAATACAGTCGATCTAAGCATGGACTATAGATAACCAATCCATGCCCAAGATGTCATCGTAAGGACTCGACGCCACTATAAGAAGATCACAACCGAAGCTCTCATCTCCTAGAATAAGCTAACACTACCGGAACCAGTGTATAATCGTCGAGTACGCTCTCGTTGGAGTCTCTAGCCATAAGGATCGAGCCAACAGTTCTGTCGGAATCTCCGGGCTCCGAAAAAGGGCATCAGCAATGAAATAATGACTCACTCCTATTTGGATAAGAACTACATCAAGTGTGGAGTAGACACAGATAGTACCTCAAATCATCTCTGGTGCACCATGGTTGTAGGCCTCCGCTGCTTGAAGCTGAGCCTGTCTCTGCCCGCCAGCTCCCTATGGTCGGGTTGGACCTCCTGGTGATTGTGGTGGTAAAGCCTCAAAGCGTCTCCCACCACCTGCTGCTCGGACAAATCCCCTGCCTCGTCTGCCTTCTCTTTACGGATCGCCATGGTCGACCCGCTACCTCTGCATGGGTGGCCCCTCAACCGTCTACTACTCCTCTACACGACGGGTCGGGTAGTCAAGAGCCATGTGGCCCTGCCCGCCGCATGCGTAGCACTGTCTACTCCTCGGATGGTTGGCTCTGCGTCGGGTGCCCCGCACCTCTGACCCGGTGTCCCGAGGTCGTCCACCTGATGGTCTAGTCTGCATGGACCCTTGTGACGTCTGTCAACTGCCATATGCAGAAGACTCTTCTACGTGCCGCCCTGCGGTAGGTCTCGCTACTGGTGTATGTTCAGCAAGAAATCTCTCTATGAGAAGGGCTCTCTCCAATACACCTTCCTGTGTCGGAATTCGGAGGGAGATCATCGATTCCTTGATCTCATGCCCCAGTCCCTGCTCAATGTTCTGGGACCGGAAGAATGGATCATGTACCATGTCCGTCGAATAGCGCGAGAGATCTGTAAATCACACCGAGTACTGGGAGACCTTCATGCTACCCTCCCGCAGCTGTAGTAGCTCGTGGATGTGCACTGTATGGAGGGTGGCAGGGACGAACTACGAGCAGAAGAGGCTCTCAAAGTCCAACTAGAGGATAGGTGCCTCGTCGTGCACCTGGATCATGAAGCTCCACCATCTGCCTACTGCCATGTGCAGGAGGCTCACTGCAAGGATAACCATGAGGTCAGCTGGTGTCACCACTAGCCTGAAAACTCCAACAACCTCCTCTAGCCTATCCTCGGCTACCTGAGGGTCCGTCACCTAGTGGAACCAGGGAGGTCTCTGATGCTCAAAATCATACAGTGTACTAAGACGACTTGCACTCTCAGCGGTTGGGGTTGGTGGCATCAGTGGCTCGGTGGGTAGAGGTACCGCCGGTGCCCCCGATGAAAAAGGGTCATGCATCGAGGCCTCGTCGCTCGGTGGGTTTTCGTCTTGCACAATGCTCAGAACCCTAGCTGGCTACCATCGTGGGGCCATACTAAAAAGAAACATGTGTTCCATGGTCAAAACAATATACCTGGTGATCTGACACAAAGTAATCACAAAGAAAATCATTGAAACAAACATGGAATCAAGGTTTTCGTGCATTGAGTCGGAAATCAGAAGTTAGGGTCCTAGTGTATGGATACATCGGCCGCCGCACCAACACTGGACTCCCTGGACTGATAACCACACTCAATACCATTAACACTATTGCTTCACATAGAATAAAGATCATTTCCTGAGTTCTGCGGTAGAACCGAACTCCTCTGATACCAATTTGTGACGACCCGTTCTCAGTACCCGTGTCGTGACTACCCCAAGCCCGCCTCCCATAGGATAGGGCTGGCGACTAGTACCAAAGGTGTAAATCCTAGAAAAAGGGGAAGGAATTTCCTTATAAAGTAAAAAACACACAACAGAGTAAGCCAACAAAAGTGAACAATAAGTAAAACTGGGTACAATAAAAAGTGCGGAAAGTAAATGGGCCAGAACACATAGAATACAAACCCAAACTAAAAGTAAAGTACAACTAGAAAGAATGTACAACAACTAAATGTAATGAAGCAATGTCGAGCCATCCACAGGAAGTCCCACCTAAAGGGTGGGTACAGATAGCATCCTCATCTCCTTGGGTCCAGCCGTCCGCTACGTGTACGTCCTTCCCAGTGGTCCACCTCTAGGTACCGACATGCTCCACAAGCCTCAACTAAGATCAGTGTTGTCCGTCATCTACATCCAACACAACGTAGTGCGGGAATAGACCGTGCAGGGGTGAGTATACACCACTCAGTACGAACCCTGAGACCCCCGATGGTCTCCAAGAACCCACAATGGATAATCTACAAAGGAAAGTTACAATCACGAAGTAACATCTAACAATACTTAGGCATATGCCCATACATATACCTAAGTCATCAATTCCAGTTCGGCTCCAACATCCGAGCCCATGTTCGATTACATCCACATAGGATAGAACAACCCAATTTACATAGGAAAGCACAACACAATCCACATAGGAAAGCAAGTCAATCATATCAAAGATAATGACTGAAAGTCAAGAATCAGCTCACACGGGTATACTTCTTCATAAGGTGATAGAGATGATCAGGTGTAGCCACTGATTCATCTAAGTCGGGACCCACATAATATACTATACCAGCCACTCTGTCGGACCCATGTAGGATACAAGTACAGAGTTAGATACTTCTAGACCCACGTAGGATACAAGAACAGTAGTACTACCAGACCCACGTAGGATACAAGAACTGTAGTCATCACCGTCAAACCCATGGAGGATTTTAGTACGGTCTTCATCGCTGCCAAACCCAGGAAGGATTTCAGTGCAGTCATCGTTGCTTCCTATCCCATGAAGGATTTTAGTGCAGTCGCCATCGTCGTCTCAGTCACAACCAGCTCTAGGGTTTCCGCACACAACATGCTCATTTTCAGGAGGGTCCTCTCCACGAGCCAAGGGGGGTCGATACATCAACTGACACGTCATCCAGAGTTGATGTATCCCAAATTTCTGTCTCGTTTATAGGAACTCAACACGACAGACATCGTGTCAATCGGACGCCCGGTCTGAGAGTTATTGGCTTTTTCGTTCCAGGGGCACAGATGGGTTTTAGGTCAAAACTAACCCGACCATACTCCAACTACATCCAAACCTCGAGCGGAGTAATCCAAAAGGTCCGTCTCATTGTGAGGAATCCAACAAAGTTGACGTCACGTCAATTGGACTTCCATGGCTCAAGTAATAAGTGTTTCCGCTCCGAGGGCCCGGTTGGTTTCGTGTTCTAACCAACCCGTCCATACCATAAGTTCTCAGAAACCTTGACTGTAATATACGGAAATGACCGAATCGATCCAACGATCACATTGCAACTTACGGTGCGTCAATCGGAGGTCCGTAGCCCATGTTACGGGCATTTAAATGAACCATTCCGGTATTAGGGGGTTTTGGGCCCGAACCGACCCGGCCCAAGACCCCCTGGGTCGGCCCGAACTGGGTCGACCCGACCAGAGTACGGTTCTGGCCCATTAAGGTGTGGCCCAGCCCGGTGGGCACGGCTCAGCCCATCCTGGGCAGCCGGTTGGCCTGGCACGGGCGCGGTCCGCGTGGCCAGCTCTGTGCTGGGCGAGCTGTCGCGGAAAGGGGGGGGGGGGGGGGGGGGGCGCTGCCCCCTGTTTTGAAATGGCGGCCCCCACATAGGGGCCTATCTTTTTTCTAGCTGGGGGGTTATGACCCGTGGCCCTTCTCCGAACAGTCGGCCTGGTGCCGCCGCCGAGGGACCCCGCGGTCCCGCTCCTCTGACACGCTGGCGGCCGGCAGTTCCGGCCGTCGTTCCCTACTCCACCACGGCCAAGGCCGCGGCCTAGGTCTGACCAGTGTGGTGCGATGGTGTTGCGCCCCTCCGTGGCATTCCCTCTCCCGTCGTGGTCTCCTCGTGGTTCTCCGGCTTGGTGCGACAGTGCCGCACCCCTTCGTTGTGGCCCGAGTCCGGCCGCTGGTTCATTCGGCCTCAACAGCATGGCGTGCCGGCAACATGCTTCTTCATCATGATTATTCATGTTCCCGTGCAGTGCCGTTGCACCGCGCTACCTTTGTTCATGCTGCAACAAGAACAACAACAAAGAGGGAGGAGGGTCGGCCATGTTCGTGTGGAACAACCTCCTCCTGTTATAATGATAATAGGTGGCTCAAAAAGAAGAATAAGTATCCTCATCAAGGAAATGCATATTTAATCCATAATATTTGAACTCAAACCCCTTCCTCGATGAATTCATCGAACAAGGTTCGTCGCGGGTAAATGATGTCGCGGAAAAAGGACGTCACAGAAGATGGCGTAGTATACGTCATCGGTGTTCGCCTGAAGAAGGATGTGACGCGTCGTCATTCTACGAAGACGGCGTCTCTCACCGGATATGGAGAAGGAAGAATACGGTACAACGATATACCTTGCGGTGATGTAGTTCTTCATAGAAGACTCGACATTCTTCGCATTCTTCGATGAGGAAGGAGAGTTCTTCAGAGTGCAAGAGTCTTCCTTGTTTCTGCACAACGATTCAACCAATAATAAAATAAGACTTTGCCTTATTTTATTACCCATGCCAACCCTTTTAGAATTTCAATAGATCGCAATTAATTAATTGATTTAATTGATGAGAGTTTAATAATCCAGAATTAATTCATGAGTTTACAATTCATTAAAAGGGGTGCGGGTGTGTTACACAATTAAGTGCACGTGGGAGGTTTTAAGGGATTGAAGGGGTGGGGCTCGTGTGGTCCCCACTTCACTATTATCCTACTTAGAGAAGTTAGGATGCATTGGGTCCCACTCCAACCCCCTTGCATAGGTTAAAACTACATAGAATAGAAATAAAAATTGTGGCACAAATTTTATTTAATTCTTTAGTTAAATCATTTTTAATAACCACACCCGAGCAAATGAAACTCCAATAAAGGTGTTCCTAAGAAAATATCGGCACTGCGGTTTCATCAGTGCCCTCAGATTTCGATTCCGAGTACCTGTTAAAAAGTTAGGAAAACCCACTCGTTCGTCCACTGAACGTACCCAAGCTAAACTTCGGAAATTGATTCTGGGTACACCGGGCCTCGGAATCAGGTGCCGTCAGAAACTGCGTACTTGAAAATCACAAAGAAAATTAATAAGAAATTTCCCTTGAATTTTACGGGTCTTTACATTACTCCCACCTCAGGGATTTATGTCCCCGTAAAGATACATCATAAAATAAGGAAAAAAAGAGGGTATTGAGCACGCATCTGAGCCTCCCGCTCCCAAGTGCTTTCCTAGAGGTTCCAGTACTGCCACCTGATGTGCACTAGAGGAATCGACCACCCATGTAGGATCCTCTGCTATCGATCCTCGATCTCCAATGAGACCTCTACAAAAATCACCCCATCACCAATGTGCAACTCCCCATGGTTGATGATATGCGTCGGGTCGTGCACGTATCTCCTCAGTTGAGAAACGTGGAAGACGTCGTGCACCCGGTACAAATGAGGTGGTAGATCCAGGTGATAAGCCACCTCTCTTGTCCTGCTGAGAACCTAGAATGGTCCGATTAAGTGTGGACATAACTTTCCTCCCCAACCAAATCTCCGTAATCCACGTCGAGGTGAGACCCACAAGACGACGTGCTCGCCATCCTCAAACTCTAGTGGTCTCCACCTCCTGTCAGCATAAGACATATGTCGGATCTCAGTTGTCCTCATCTGCTCCTGGATGACCTGGACCTTCCCTATCGTGGCTTGGACCATCTCTAGTCCCACAAGTGCTGACTCCCCAGGTTCTATTCAGCACAGAGGTAATTTTCATGGTCGGTCGTACAATGCCTCGTATGGGGTCATCCTGATGGTGGATTTGTAACTGTGGTTGTACACGAACTCCACCAAAGGTAGGTGTTCCTCCCAACTGTGACCAAAGTCGAGGACACATGCACGGAGCATGTCCTCGAGAGTCTGAATGGTCCTCTCCGTCTGACCATCTATCTAAGGGTGAAAGGCAGTGCTCAGACGTAGCTGCGTCCCGAATGCCTCCTGCAACCCCTTAAAAATCCGGGAAGTAATGCAAGCATCTCCATCAGAGACGATAGATGACGGCACACCATGAAGCCTTATAATCTCCTGGACATATAGACATCATAAATTCTCTACTGAGCCCTTCTCTATGATGGGTAAGAAGTTGGCTGACTTGGTGAGTCGGTCGACAATCACCCAAGTGGAGTCGTGATCTCTGGAAGTACGTGGAAGTCCAGTCATGAAATCCATAGATATATCATCCCACTTCCTCTCCGGGGCCTCAAAGGGTTGTACCAAGCCTTCTAGTACCTGGTTCTCTGCCTTCACCTACTGGTAGGTGAGGCATCGAGAAACAAACTCTGCTATAACCTTCTTCATACCTGGCCACCGGGTTTGTCGTCTGAGTTCCTGGTACATCTTCGCCACTGCTGGATGTACCGCTAAGGGGATGTTTCAAACTCCCTCAGCACCTCCTCTCGTAAATCAACTGGTACCATGGTACATCCTTAAAAAAGGATATCGTGTTCTCCTCCTATAGAAAATCCATCAGGTGCATGTCCTGAGGATATCTGTGCATGCCGCATCTCACAGTCAAGGTCCCCATGTTGTGCCTCTCGGACCCACTGTAGTAGTGGAGGAGTGATTGTAAGTGACTGAAGAAAGGCTGCTCCATCTCTATCCACGAAGGATATCTGCAAAGTGGCTAGCTGGTACACCACCTCTCCAAGTAGCTGAATGCCCGTCCTCCTGCTGAGAGCATCAACTACTACATTTCCCTTTCCAGGAGTATAGACTATCTCAAAGTCATAGTCCTAGAGGAACTCGAGCCATCGCCTCTATCTCAGGTTCAGGTCCTTCTGTGAAAAGATGTACCTAAGACTCTGGTGGTTAGAGTAGACTGTAAAGAGCATGCCCATCAGATAGTGTCGCAACATCTTCAGAGCGAAGACCACTGATGCCAACTCCAGGTCATGGGTAGCATAGTTTTTCTCATGCTGCCTCAACTGTCCTGATACATAGGCGATCACTGAATGCTTCTGCATCAGGACACATCTGATCCTGGTCCCTGATGCATCGCAGTAGACTACGTACACTAATCCCTTCTACGGTAGCCTCAAGATAGGTGCGCTGGTCAACCTTTGTCTCAGCTCTTGGAAGCTCTTCTGACATCTATCTTACCACACGATGGGTTTCTCCTTTTTTGTCAAAGCTGAGAGTGGTGCCGCAAATCTAGAGAAGTTTGGCACAAATCTTCGGTAGTACCCAGCTAGTCCCAAGAAACTCCACACCTCCATCACGCTTTTGGGTGGCTCCCAAGCTAGCAATGCCTCTATCTTCACAGGGTCCACTGCAACACCTACCTCAGAGATGACGTGTCCCAAGAAGTGGACCTCATGTAATAAGAACTGACACTTCGAGAGATTACCATAAATCTGGTGCTCTCGTAGTGTGTCCAGTACAACCCGCAAGTGGTAGGCGTGCTCCTCCTCAGTGGTCTAGTATATAAAAATGTTGTCGATGAAGACCATGACAAATCGATCGAGGAATGGGTGAAAGATCTTGTTCTTCAGACCCATGAACACTTCTAGAACATTGGTTATGCCAAAATGCATAACTAAGAACTCATAGTGGCCATACCGACATCTGAAGGTCGTCTTCTGCACATCCTTATCTTGAACTCTGAGCTGATGATATCCTGACCTGAGGTCTATCTTCGAGAACCACCAAGTTCCCATGATCTAATAAAAGAGGTCTTCAATCCTCGGTAGCTGTTAATTGTTCCCCACAGTCACCTGGTTCATGCGACGATAGTCGACACAGAGTCTCAAGCTCTCATCTGCCTTCTTGGAGAAAAAAATTGGGGAAGCCCAGGGTGAAAAACTGGGTCGGATGAATCCCTTGCCCTGAAAGTCCTCCAAATTTACCCGTAGCTATCAATGCTCAATGAGGGCCATCCGATATGATTGAGTGGATATTGGGGCTATCCCAGTGTACATGTCTATTTAAAAGTCTACCTCTCTATGAGGAGGTAGTCCTGGAACGTCATCAGGGTAAACGTCCGCATACTGATCCACCACTGCAGGAAAACTAGGACTCCGAACATCAACTGCTCCTAGGATGAGGCTAGCCAACTTATGAGTGATTGGTTGTCCTCTTCTCAGTATGATTCCATCCTGAACTACTAAGGCTCTCCTCTCACCGGTGTAGGTGAACCAGGTCCCATCGGTGAGAACACATCACACATTGCACCTAATATAGTCGATCTGAGCATGGACTGTAGATAACCAAATCCATGCCCAAGATGATGACGTAAGGCCTCGATGCCGCTAAAAGAAGATCCCAGCCGAAGCTCTCGCCTCCAAGAGTAATCTAACACTGGCGACACCAATGCATTATCATCGATTCTGCTCCCGTAGGAGTCTCTAGCCATAATGATCGAGCCAACAGCTCCGTCGGAATCTCCGAGCTCCGAACAAGGGTAACGACAATGAAAGAATGTCACGCTTATATGTCTATAAGAACTACAACAAGGGTGTAGTAAATACAGAGATTAGAAGGTGTCCCCAATATCCTGATTCCGCGTGCAGGAGGCTTGCTATAAGGATCACCATGAGATCAGCTGGTGTCACCAATAGCCTGAAAACTCGAACAACCGCCTCCAGCCAATCCTCAAATGCCTCAGGGTCCGTCTCCCCACGGAACCTGGGAGGTCTCTGATACTGAAACTCGTTCAGTTCACTAAGGCGACGTGCACTCTTCGTGGTTGGGGCTGGTGGCATCGGTGGCTCGACGGGTAGAGGTACCGCCGGTGCCCCCGCTGAAAAAGGGCCCTACACCGAGGCCTCTTCGCTCGGTGGTCTGTCGTCTCGCACAAAGCTCAGAACCCTAACTGGCTGCCTTCATGGGGCCATCCTGATAAGAAACAGGTGTTCCATAGTCAAAATAGTATCCCTCATGAGCTAACACAAAGTAATCACAATGAAAACCTTTGAAACACACATGCAATCAATGTTTTAGTGTATTGAGTTGGAAATCAGAAGTCAGGGTCCTGGTATATGGATACGTCGGCTGCCGTACCAACATTGGACTCCCTGGAATGATAACCACACTCAATACCTTAACATTATTGCTTCACATAGAGGAACGATTAGAGTCTTGAGTTCTGCGGTAGAACTGAACTCCTCTGATACCTATTTGTCACGACCCGTTCTCGGGACCTGTTTCGTGACTACCCTAAGCCCGCCTCCCATAGGCCAGGGGCTGGCGACTAGCACCAAAGGCGTAAATCCCAGAAAAAGGGGAAGGCATTGCCTTATAATGTAAACAAACACAAAAGAGTATGCCATCAAAAGTAAAATCTATGTAAAACTGGGTACAATAGTATGTGCGGAATGTAAATGGGCCAGAATACAAACCCAAACTGAAAGTAATGTACAACTAGAAAGAAAGTACATCAACAGAAAGTAAAGTAGCAACGTTGAGCCATCCACTAGAAGACCCACCTGAAGGGTGGGTAGAGATAGCCTCCTCAGCTCCTCGGGTCCAACCATTTGCTCCGTGTACATCCCGCCCAGTGGTCCACCACCAGGAACCGACCTGCTCTACAAGGCTCAACCACGATCAGCGTTGTCCATCGTCTGTATCCAACACAAGGTAGTGTGGGCATAGCCCATGTAGGGGTGATTATACGCTACATTTTAGGGACCCCTAGACCCTCACAGGTCTCCCAGAATCCACTAAGGATAATCCACAAAGGAAAGATTCAATCACGATGTAACATCCAACAGTATTTAGGTATATGACCATACATATACCTAAGTCATCAATTCCAGTTCAGCTCCAACATCCAAGCCCAAGTTCGATTACATCCACACTAGATAGTACAACCCAATCCACATAGGAAATCACAACACAATCCACATAGCAGAGCAAGTCAATCATATCGAAGATAATGATTGAAAGTCAAGACTCAGTTCACACAGGTATTCTTCTTTGTAAGGTGATAGAGATGATCAGATGTAGCCAATGATTCATCTAATCTAGGAACCAAGTAGGATACTAGACCATCTAGGCTGTCGGACCCACGTATGATACTAGACCAGCCACTCAGTCGGACCGACATAAGATACAAGTACAGAGTCAGATACAGCCAGACCCACGTCGGATACAAGAACAATAGTTCTGCCGGACCCACATAGGATACAAGAAAAGTAGTCATAGCTGTCGTTACCATGGAGGATTTCAGTATGGTCATCATCGCTACCAAACCCATGGAGGATTTCAGTGCAGTTGGCGTTGCTACCACACCCACTGAGGATTTCAGTGCAGTCGTCATCATCATCGCAGTTGCAGCCAGCTCTAGGGTTCCCACACACAGCATGCTCGTTTCTGGGAGGGTCCACTGCATGAGCCAATGGGGGTCGATACATCAACAAACATGTAGTCCAGAGTTGATGTATCCCAAAGATTCGTCTCGTTGATAGAAACTCAACATGATAGACGGCGCGTCAATCGGACGCCCGGTCTGAGAATTATAAGATTTTTCGTTCTTGGGGCCCGGTTGGTTTTTAAGTCAAAACCAACCCGACCATACTCCAACTGCATCCTAACCTTGAGCGGAGTAAACTAAAAGCTCCGTCTCACTAATAGGAATCCATAAAATTTGACGGCACGTCAATTGGACGTCTGGATCTCAAGTTATAAGCGTTTCCGCTCTGAGGGCCTGATTGGTTTTGTGTTCGAACCAACTCGGCCATACCCCATGTTCTCAAAAACCTAGAGTTTAATATATCGAAACAACCGTCTCGATCTAAGGATCGCATCGTAACTGAAAGTGCGTCGATCAGAAGTCTATAGCCCTAGTTACTGAAATTTAAATGAACCTATCCGGTATTAGGGGGTTTTGGGCCCGGACCGACAGAGCCCAAGACCCCCTGCGTCGGCCCGAACCGGGTCGACCTGTCCCTGGTCCAGGTCTCGCCCATTAGGGAATGGCCCAGCCCAGCGCGGGCGGTGCGGCCAGTTGGCCTGGCGGGGCGCGGCCCGCGTGGCCACCTCAGTGTCGGCCGAGCTGTCGCGGAAGGGGGGGTGGGTGCTGCCCCACTGTTTTGAAATGGCGGCCCCCACATGGGGGCCACTCCTTTTTCCATTCGAGGGTTACGACCCCCAGCCCTTCTCCGAATGGCCAGCCCGGCTGACCGGCCGGTGTCGCCGCTGCAGGACCCCGCGGTCCCGATCCTCTGACGCGCTAGCGGATGACTGTTCCGGCTGCCACTCCCTGCTCTACCGCAGCCCAGGGCCACCGCCTTGGTCCGACCGGCGTGGCGCGACGGCGCCGCGCCCCTCCGCCGCTGCCCCGCTCCAGCCACGGTCTCCTCGTGGTTCTACGACGTGGTGCGATGGTGCCACACCCCTTTATTGCGGCCCGACTCCGGTCGCGAGTTCGTTCGGCCTAAACGGCGCTGCATGACGGCACCACGCTTCTTCGACGTGATTCTTCATGTTCCCACGCGGTGCCGTTGCACTGCGCTGCCTTTGTTCGTGCCGCAACAAAAACAAAAACAAAGAGGGAGGAGGGTCGGCCCTGTTCGTGCGGTAAGACCTCCTCCCATTATAACTATAATAGCCAACACAAAAAGAATAATAAATATCTTCGTCAAGCAAGCACAAATTTAATCCATAATATTTGAACTCAAACCCCTTCCTCGATGAAGTCGTCGAACGAGGTTCGTCGCGGGTAAAGGACGTCGCAGACAAAGGACGTCGTGGAAGATGGTGCCGTATACATCGTCTGTGTTCGCCCGAAGAAGGATGTGGCACGTTTTCGTTCTCCGAATATGGTGTCTCTCACCGGTTGCGGAGAAGGAAGAAGACGGTACGACGATCTCCCTTGTGGTGATGGAGTTCTTCATCGTATACTCGGCGTTCTTCGCATTCTTCGACGATGAAGGCGAGTTCTTCAGAGCGCAAGAGTATTCCTTGTTTCCGCACAACAATAAAACCAATAATAAAATGAGGCTTTTCGTTATTTAATTACTCACTCCAAACCTTTTCGAATTTCAAAAGATCGCAATCAATTAATTGACTTAATTGATGAGCATTTAATAATCCAGGTTTAATTCGAGAGTTGACAAGCATTTAAAAGGAGTGTGGGTGTGTTACACAATTAAGTGAATGTGGGAGGTTTTAAGGTATTGAAGCGGTGGGGCACGTGTGGTCCCCACTTCACTAATATCCTACTTAGATACGTTAAGAAGTAGTGGGTCCCACTCCGACCCCCCATGCATAGGTTAAAACTACATAGAATAGAAATAATAATTGTGGCACAAATTTTATTTCATTCTTTAGTTAACTCATTTTTTAATAACAACACCCGAGCAAACACAACACCAGAAAAGGTGTTCCTAAGAAATTACCGGCGTCGTGGTTTCATCGGTTCCCTCATATTTCGATTCCGAGAACCAGTTCAAAAGTTAGGAAATCCCGCTCATTCGTTCACTGAACGTACCCAAGGTAAACTTCAGTAATTGATTCCAGGCACACCGAGCCTGGGAATCAAGTGTCGTCAGAAACTGCGTACTTGTAAAATCTCAGAGAATATTAAAAAAATTTACCTTGAATTTTACGGGTCTTTACAAATATAATGTTTTATGGTTAAGATATTGTAATATCCCATTAACTATTCATTGTTTTTTTGGACCTATTGATTTTTGTATCCAATTATTGAACCTCTTCATAGGTTTTATCTAGTGTTTGAAAATACATTTTTATGTTTTCTTGGCCTATATTTTCTTGGAAAATAGTTTGTCAGATCATGTAGCCAAAAAATAACAAATTTTCGGTATCCCATTTAGGGATTCACTATTTATTCACAATTTATGCATAGATAGAGGAACAATGCAACCAGGATAGGAGTGGGTTGTATTGTTGCAAATGTTTAATATATGTGTGAGGCCTTACTGTATAACACTATGAGTGGATCTGTTTTGGGTGCATGGTTAGCAACATGGTAAGTACAAATTGTCCGAATTGACCAAAACAAATGTGGGACCAATAAATAAATTATAAAACAATATAATAGAAATAAAAAACCCACATAACTAGATTCAAATACCTCCAACACAATCATAATCAGATCCTTCTATTGATGGGAGATATTTAGAGCCATTTTTACCTTTCTAAAACTATTTTCATGGCGGATCAATGTTTCTAGAAAATAAGTGATTCTATTTTTGTTAGTTAATTCTTAATCATACTTCTATCTCTATAATTATTTTTATTCATTATTCCTAGAGTTTATGATGTCCATGTGATTCATTGGATATTGGTTTATTGATTTGTAATTTTGGGTCTGGGATCTCTTTTTTCTTTTACCAATATCTAGCCTCATAGATCTAGTGGTCATAATCAATAGAGAAATATTTTAGATTAATTTTCATTAGAATACTTATTTTCCGTGTATATATTTCTATGTGTTTCATTCATATATTAATTCATTATTTCTTGATAATTTTTATATATGTGTTTCTTAATTTTTAATGCATGTTCTATGAAAATTTATCTTGAAAATCCATTTTTTATATTTTTTGACCCCATTATCATTTAATTGGTCATATATTGATTTTAATGGATATGATCATGATCTCTAACAAAATTATACTAATTGATTATTTTTATTATTGTTTGGGATTTTTTTTCATATAATATTTTAATTATTTTTTTTGGAAATTGAAGGGTTTGGCTCTGTGTTATCATCAAATGTAAAATCATGTCATTTTAATTAAATTAGTGGATCAATTTTATGTTTTCACAATAGATACATATGATTTTATTTTTAAATGGAAAATAAATCATTTTGATTTATTTGATACATTTATTCAAATTGTTGTTGTTTTATTTGAAATAAATGATTTACTCTAATGGAAAGATAGTGTAATATAACCATGTTTTGAATTGTAATCAAACATTTAAATTTTTTATTAATTTATTTAAATTAATTACGGTTTATTTTAAATAAAATATTATTTTAAGGTCATGTATAGAATTATTTTTCATTTTTTCAAAGGAATAAGGTTGATTACCCATTTAAATTTATAATTGTAAAAAAATATTTGATTTGAAATGATAATATTTTATAGCTTATTTGGAACATTAGGATGATCATATCTTGTAATAATCCCTTATTATAATTTTTTGTATTTAATAATTTCCCTTTATTGTTATTGAAAAAATAGATAATTTAATTTGAGGGAGTTTGGGGGTTAGGGTGAGATGTGATATGAGGTAATGATGAATTTATTGGTAATGATAATGATTCATGTGTTATCCTCATAACATTACTATCTCACACAACTCTTTTGAATTGTCATGGTAATCTTTATTTATATATGTGATGACCTATATATATGAATCATTAGTGATATCAAACCCTAAATGGTAGATCCATATAGAACATGAATGGTTCGGGAAACGGTTGGGTGGCTAGGAATTTGAGTGTGCATGGAACTAGTTATCTTGATACCTATGTGACTAAATTAAATCCTAAGAGTTAGTCATGTTGTAATTTTATAATATACTTTGAGTTTGGATAACTATCATACCATGATTTTACCCATGACAACTATATAGATGTTATTCAATTTGTGATAGTGCTCTTCGTCAATACATGGAACCAATGTTTCTTTAATTTTTTGATTACTACCCATATGTGATCTAGTAGTGGTTATTTTGAATCATAAACCTTCTATATTGACTATTTTCAATATTTTTATTTCAGGAATATATCATTATATTTTCTTGATTATCTATCTTTATCTTCTGAAATTGTTTTCAAATATTTTACAGAGAATATTTAATTATTAAATGGTGTAATTATATGTATTAAATTTTTTGTTTGATAAATTATTTTTAAATTTTTAAAACAATAATTTTTAACTAGGATTTATAATCCCTTATATATTATCTATTTTTTGGATTTTTGGATTATCATCTCATGTATCGGTATAGATTATTTTGTAGAGTTATTCCAGACACTTTGGCTTACACTTTTCTTATACCACATGTATTTTTCCACCCTATGTGATCTTATAAAATGTGATCATTCTCTCATATTCCTTTTCTAGTTTGCATTATGGTTTGACAAGGGTAATTGACTTGGGACATAGTGGGTGGTAGTGGAGAACCTAGAGATGGGTTTTTGGAAGAATCATCTTATTTCATGTTTTGTATTGTCTCATTATATATGTTATGATTATTCTGATTCATGCATCTAATGATGATTCCATAGTGTAATTTAATTATTTTAATATTTCTAGGTACAAAATTTCCCCAATGGTTCTTTATGCTGAAGTGTTTTTCAGAGGCCCATGAATATAGGGAACATTCTCATAGTTTGTAGTGAATCATATAAATTATGTTTTTGATGGTATTATATGTTGGTTAATAAAATTATTCCCCTCTTTTTGATCATTATGTTTTAAATTAATAGTAAACAGTTTGACACTTTGGTACTTAAAATTATTGAGATTTTTTTAATAAAATCTGAATTATTTGACCCATTAGTCAAAAATCTTTTATTATCCAAGTCCATGTTTTTTAAAATTGTATTAAAAATGTTTTTATCATTTTATAAATGAATTATTTGTGAAAATTTTCCTAGTTTTGATTTTTTACAAAATGTTTGGAAAAGAATATTCATATAATATTCAAAAACAATGTCTTTTTAGATTTTAGAAAAAATGTGAAATGAATAATTGTTTTAACATCTATGACAAGTATAGAATTTAAATCTATTATAACCACTCATTATTTTTAAATATTACATTATTTTATTCAATGGTTATTATCAAAAAAAAATATATTCAAAATATATTGTGAAATTTTACTTTTAAAAATATTTTTAATGTGACATGTTCAGTTTTGTAAATAATATTTTTAATTTAATTTTATGGTATGTCTATTCAAAAAAGAAATAAAATCATTATTATAAATATGATCCATTGTTCATATATTGTATTGATTGAATCCTTATTATTTTTATGTATTTAATATTATTATTATGAGTAGGTAATGTATTTACATTTTCTATCATGACTAATTTTTGTAACCATTAACCATCCATTTAAATATCCATCTTATTGTTATCATTGGATATTATCATTCCCCTAATTATCCATATATTTTTCATGGATTTACTTAATATATTCAACATATATAATTTCTACAAAAGGTATTTCACCTTGAAGGATATATTTTTGAGTGGGGAAATTTTTTTAAATATATATTCCTTACTCGATAAAACAATTAATTTATTAGGGTTATTATTTATTAAAAAAATTGGTCATTTAATATATTAGGACTGCATTGAAAAATCATACATGGTTGATGCATGGTTATAGATACATCCAAGATGATGTATTATTCTCAAGAGGTGAATACATTGGCTAGAAATTTTTAGGTGAGTTTTTGATGTATTCCAACCTATTATTTCGAAACAATCTTGTGAAATTTCTTGAAAATAGTGGTATAATGATACTTCATATCATCACATCATATAATTAGTAATTTATTTCATTATAAATTCAGTAAATATTTTCGATGTGATTATCACAGTGATATTTTCTCTAGATGATTTTCATTATCAGATTATTAATTACAGGGCGTGTATTTTTATTTATTTACCTTTCAACATGGATTATGAATTATGTAATAATTACAGTCCAATTATTTATTAAATTTCATATGTTATCTGTTATTTCACTTGATATTTTTATTATTCTGTATTGATCATTCTTTATTTACTCATGATAGCTTCTTCTATAGGTAACCCTTAATGACAATTTGTGCTCACCCTTATTTTACATTCTTTCCCAAGAATCCAAGAAGTAAATTATAAATTATATACCATGATTTTATATAGAGAATAACTATATTCTAAAAAAAATTCAAATTTTTTCATTCAAATTTTGTATGATAATCATCTATCTATGTAGTTTACAATTACTAAAAAAACACCTTGATCTTCAGGATGGGATGGATTGTAACTACCGCCAATCTAATAAAGTCGAAACTGGATCTGGTCTTTTGAGATAATGGTTGTTTCATTATGTATTGGAGGATGTTTATCAGAAACCATGGGATTATGATTATGAAAAAATAGAGTATATAACATAATTCTATGATAAAATTTTATGATCTGTACATAAAATATCCAAATGTTTTTAATGATTAGATTATTCCATTGTCATCGAAATATATACCCTTGTGGAGAATAACATTGGTCATAGTTCTTGAATTGATGTACCTATGGGTAAAAATTCCAAAAACCAAGTTTTTAGGATTGAATTGAGAACTACCTAGAACATGAAAATATGGCTTACTTTGTACCTAGTTTGACTCTCATGTAAGATATTCCTTGGATAAATCACATTTTCTTTACCGACCATTATAAAGAAATTAAACAGATGATTACAATGAATGATATATTTTTGAAATAAGGAATCTTTTATTGAAGAGAATGTTTTATGATATGGACATCCTAAAAGTTATAATGTTGTCTTCCTACAATTATTACTGTTTCTTACAAAATATTTTTGTGTGTTAGTCAATGGATGTAACCTGAAGGAGTAATTTTAATGACTAGTATGAATGGAAAAGTGGTTTCTATGATAAAACAATGGGGATGAGACCCATGTGAAAGAGATCATGATTATTCTTAATCATTTATCCAAAAACATGAAACACAGTTGATACCTTAACCAACCATAGAAGTCACCGATGTAGATAAGAATGTATTTATGTCAGATATTGAGAGATGGACACCATGGGGAAAAATATTGATTGAATTCATGTTATAAATGTTGAAGGATAAACCCATTAATGTGTCTAAATATATAAATAAAACTTTTCATGATTTTAACCTTAGGGAATTTATCAATGAATTGTCAATGGAAAATGAATAGGGTAGTGAATGTAAATAAATTTCATCACAGTGAATAGTTTATAGTTTGTTTTCATAAATGTGAGGAACATAAGAAATATCTAAGCCAATCATCTCTTCTAAAGGATAACCGCTAGACCAATGAAGGACTTATCATGAAATAAAATCATTAAAGTATTAATGTAATTAGAATCAAGATGTTTACTTTACAATTATTTTAGAAATTATTGTAATGTCCTACACCTTCATGATTAGCATGAGAAGGCGGTAAGATTCTCTGTGTCATTAGGAGATGTTCTCAAGGAGTAAAATCCTATATATATGTCAATGGATAAATGAAAATTGGGAATTATTATCCCATTGAATAACCCAACCTACCAAAAAAGAATAGAAAACTATATGGACATGACATAGGTCATAAATGTAGATTTCAAACTTTATTTTAATTTTAAATAACAACACTATTCCCTAATAATTCCTATAAATTAATACAAAAACTCAAAAATTTCCAATATGAGATTACTAAGATCAAGTCTCAACGAAAATAACCAAACAAAACCATGAAATATTCCATGACTCCACACAAAATTCCATGATCCAAGAACCACAATACCTCTTATGAATCGTGATTAACTGCTTTCAAAATGATATGTTGTACCATTACACGTGTCTCAAAAAATGACATCTATAAAATTCAAAAGTGCTAATGAAGGGGGTGAGTAAAAATACTCAGCACGTTTTTCCTGAATGAATTACTTACAGATGACTCTAGGATAGAACCATTAAAGAAATTATATAGACCAATTTATATGAAATAATAAATAGTCCAATAATATCCATTAATCCAAACACATTTGTACTAATAATGTTTTCACCCAACTCCACACAATACAAGGAAATCCAAAAATAATAATTACATAATAATTTTACCCTCAAATATTTAAAAAAATACACCTTGAATTACTACAAACAAACAAATCATAACTATACAGTCTCACAATCCAAACCCAATAACCCATCACTATGGCACTATTTGTCTAAACTCATTCCCTCATTTCCAAACCTAGCGGTACATCCTACCCAATTATCTATTATGGAGGCCTTCCATCCACTATTAACACCTTTTTATAGTGGCACTTCTCTCACAAATCTCATTATCATGACACATTCATAAAATTCCTAAGCCAATAATCAATCATATACACCCACTAATGCCACTCCAATATACAAAAAACTATTAAATAACAAAAAATATCTCTTAAACATTAACTATACCAATTAATATTTCAATAAAACACCATTAATATTGAACCCCATTTTTACAACAATTTTCATAAAGAAAAATAGGTTACCGATTCTAAAATCCATGTTTCAAAATCTAATAATAATGAATATTTCACAACAATAACCCATTTTCCCCAAAATCCACAAATCATTATAAAAATAATGAAAATAAATATTTTCACATAATATTATCAATAAATATCTACAATATAAATTAATTTAAATCAATAATTATAGTTATAGAAAATTAAAATCAATATTCTCACATAATATTATCAATAAATATCTATAAAATAAATTAATTTAACTCAATAATTATAGTTATTGAAAAATAAGTTCAGAGAGAAAACACATACCTTAGGGTTTTGGTGAAATCAACCAACTTGAAACCACACAATAAATACAGGTGAAATATCCACCAAAACTAACTTTTATCCCATTTCATAACATAGAAAATCCACACATTCATAATTTTAGGCAATATATACCCTATACATATAAGTAAAGGAAGTAAATCTATAAAATTGAGAGAGAGGGAGAAATAGGTCTATGGAATACAATGAATGATCCCTGTGAGAAGGATTATTGGAGTAAAATCACTTTCACTACACCTTAAAAACACTTCGATTTTCTTCTTTAATGAGTGAGATATCCTATAAAACCCTTTTAGGACCAAAAACTTTGAGAACGATTCATATGGAAGATGAGAGAAAGAGTTTAGGGAAAATCTAGAGCGGTAACATTTTTAATAACCCACATTTTAATGTTGTGCACGGATAGTTCTCTTGGATTGGATAAATGCATGCTAAATGTGTTTAATATATTAACTAAAAAGTGGCCATTCATGGTTTCTAAACATGTTTAGTTAAAACATTCACTAACCATGTGTATCCCACCACATATACATTAATGGTGAATGGGATATCATGTATGGTTTCTATAAACTGTGCTCAAACTATGCTACCATATAAATATCCTCCAAACCATTCCAAATAGCTCCTAAAAATTCCCAAAAATTACCCAGCTACATAAACCTAATAAAAAGAAATAATCAAGGGTTACATATCTCAATTCTACGGTTCTGCATTTACCCCACCATTGGAATTTTTATCCTAGGAAATTTGAGATCCAGTGCTTTACCAAAAGAGATCGATCCATTGATCGAACATCTTTTTCTCATGCTCCACGTTATCATTTTGAATCAGACCATGCTACCAAAAAATATAAACTAGGATGTTGATTTCACCATTCAAGAAATTATATTTACCATCCAAAATCATCACTAGCATGTTTAGCAAGGAAGTATTTCTCTCATGCTCAAAATGAACCCATAGAATCTAATGGTTGGGATCTAACTGATACCTCTTCAACTGAGAAACATGGAATAAATTGTGCACCACACTGAACTGTGGTGGAAATCCCAACCTGTATGCCACCTCTCCAACCCGATCTAGTTTCTAAAAAGGCCCAATAATACCCAGATATTACTTTCCATGCTAGCCAAAACTTTGATTTAGAATCCTATGATAGATTCTCAAAAATAAATTATCTCTCAACTCGAATGAAAATGGTCATTGATTATGGTCCATATAAGATTTATAACAACTCTAAGATATTTCAATTCACTTTTCTAGTAAACTCAATATTCTCCATTGTCTCATAGAAAAGGCTCAGTCCCACCATCTATGTCTCTCCCATTTCCACCCAACAATGTGGAGAAGGACCCAAACACCCATAGAGTGATTCTAACATAGTCATATGTTTCAAGGCCAAATTAGTATTATCGTATAAGAATTTTCCTAAAAAAAGGTCCTCACACAAGCCCCAAAAATCCATTACAGTAGCCTGTAACGTATCTTCCAATGTTTGTATCATTCGCTCAGATTTTCCATCAGTCTGAGGATGATACACCATGCTCATTGTCAATTGGGTCCCAGGAAATTGCTATAAGGATTCCATGAAATGAGATGTAAAACATCGATCTCTATCAAATAAAATCTAAACTAGAATACCATGCCTCATTACAACCCCAATAATATATATTTTAGGCAGATCCTGCACCAAATGAGATTCATGAATCGGGATAAAATGAGATGACTTTGTGAGTCGATATAATATCACCCATATAGAGTTGTGCTTCATGGACGTTCATGGGAGACCTGTAAACAAATCCTTCAGGATCTTCTCCAACTTAAATATAGGTATTGGTATTGATTTTAACGTAGCTACCTGCTTCTAATTATCTTCTTTGACTTCCAGATAATTCAAGCTTCTAGAAACTAACTCCACAACATTTTTTCATACTGCCAACCAAAATTCAGTTTTCAATGACATATAAATACACCGAATTCAGGGATGAATAGTCCATCTTGAATGATAATAAGGCCTAATAGTTTTCTCATAAAAACCCACTGGAACAACCATCCAATTTTGAAAACAAAAAAACTGAATTCCCATTATGTTCCCTACATTTAATGGTCTCCCCCCATTAATTTTGTCCTTGTCACCATAATAATAGAATCATGAACCTCTTCCTCTTTAACCAAACCAACCAAGTCAAGAACAATTGAGACTAGATTTAAAACTACTCAGACAACCCATTCCTCACATTCCCACTACATGTCAATTATGACCGAAATCAACTATCCCTTATATGATGCATGTTTCACCACCAGAGACTATGACTTCCTACTTCATGTATCCACCGCAAAATTTCCCATATTAGGTTTATAGATCACATCTAAATCAAAAATCTTGAGAAAATATATCCATATACTTTTCCTCATGTACAAATATCTATTTGAAATAATATTCTTTATACTCTTATAGTTGGTAAAAACCTTGAATTTATTACCAAGGAGAAAATGAATTCTCATTTTCAAAGCATGAACCACTAGGGATGTCTCTAATTCAAGAGTTGGGTAGTTTTTTTAATGATACTTCAACTTTCGTGAGACATATGGGACCACATGATTCTGTTTCATGAGAAAAAATCTGATCTATGATCCCAATGTGTCACAATACACCACGTACCCTTTCCTAGGCCTTGTAGAAAAAGATCAGTGATGATGTAAGGTGACACTTATGCTCTTCCAAAGATTTCCAACACTGCTCATTATATTGAAGTGGAATAATATTTATTTTCAGAAATATCATTATTTAGGATAATCATGAGAATTCACAAAGAATATTTCAATAATACCCATTGATACAAATAATTCTCTATATTTCCATGACAGTATTTAGAGGATTCCAAGAGAAAACAACCTCTATCATTTCGGATAGACTCAAATACCTTTATCCAAAAAAACATAGGCAATAAAAAGAACCTCTTGTATCCAAAAATTAATCATTGACAATTTGGTATAAAATCTATGATCATTAAAGATCCCCAACATGCTCTCCAAGTTATTCTCATGATCTAACCTTGGTCATTAATACACCAATATATCATCGTAAGATTCAACCACAAATTAATCCAGATATATATGAAATAACTAATTCATCAATTCTATTAAAACCACTAGTTAATTAATTAGACCAATGTGTATAACCAAATAGTCATAATATTCATATCTATTTCTGAATACTATTTTGTGAATATCTTCCTTCCACACTCTCAATTGATGATATCCCGACCTCAATTCAGTATTAGAGATCCACTGAGCTCCCCTCAACTGATTGAACAAATCATCAATTCATGGAAGTGGATATAGATTCTTGATCATACCATGGTATAGTATACGATAACCAACACAAAAAGACAGATTTCCATATTCCTTTTAAAAAAAATAAAGGTACTTACCAATGATATATTCTTGGGAGGATACACCTTTTGTTTTCTAACTCCACCAACATCATTTTCAATTCCTTTAATTAAATTGGTTCCATCAAGTAAGATTGATGTTAGATATAAATAGTCCATTGAAGGAGATCAATAATATTATCAACTTCTCCCACAGGTGTAAACCCTAAAATTTCCTCAGTAAAGACTCCATTGTACTGATAAAAAACTATAGCGAAAAGGTTAAGCTAAATTATTTCCATTCATGATAATGATAACACTGCTAACATATAACAGAGAATTCAAATAGTAGGTGCCAACAATCCTGTTGCACCTAACTACCCATTCTTCTCTCCTCTAAAATGATATTTGACACCGTCATCCATCGTGAAACTATCCATTCATGCATAAACGTCAATCTGGGACTTAAAATTTACCAAAAAAATCCATTCCTAGGTTTATATCATAAGCATCCATCTCAAGTACAATGAAATCACACATCAACTATATCCAATTCAACAATATATAGAATACTCTACATTAGAAGGCTCAAAATCACTTTGACCAATAGGTGATAGATGTTTTAAAACCAAATGCATCTATTTCGTGGTTAAACCCATCAAACTAATAGAATTAGAAGTAGTAAATGAATGAGAATTACTCATATCAATGAATGATTGCAAGACGGTAGAATTTAAAAGGATCGTACCTCACACCATGGATGGTCCAAACTAAACATCCATCAAAATCTGCATGACTCCAAAAAACTAATTTATTTTTACACTACGTTCATTACTTCCATGCTGATGAGTTTTTTTATTCCTAGAATCACCATGAATAACTATAATCTGATGAAGAGAGGTATGCTTTTGTCCCCACCCTATTGAGTCATAAGACACCTGTGACCCCTAAGGAGTATCATTAACACCTGAACATAGATTATTATGACAGTTATGTGGATGCTTCCCCATCTTCATAATGTTATGAAATGATCAAGGCTATTATATAAAATCCCAGTTGATGTGGCCCATAGAGCCACGTTGATACAAATCAAGGAATACTATGAGACTTCAGAAGAAGATTCAATGATCATGTCATTGGATTATGATATATACCCCTACCCTTTACATAAGTGTCCCTCTTCTTATTTAACCCGTATTTAGACTTCCCACCATTCCCATGGGTACCAATATATTCCCACACTTGTAGTTACCAAAATATCCTATATAGTTACAATTTATATATTCCCCATTTCCAAGTAAACAATTATACTAGACACCAGTATATTAGAACTAATTTTCTACCTCAAGAAAACTTAAAAATATATGCCTTCAGTCATGTACTACTCGCCACATCGAGTAAAAATTGCAGTAATCTCATAAACATTTTATCATATTGAATTATTGAAAGGATTTAATTTTTAAAGGAAGGAAATATATTATGTCACAAATTCAGAATGTATTAGGGTTGAATTGATTGCTAAATAAATAATCAAAACTCTCTCATGTCATCCCTTGGTCAGTTCCATCTTCGTACACCAACTCTCACCACTATTGGGAATGATCTTCCAATATGAAAGATGCAAGCTTCTCTTTAATCTCCCCCAATCTTCCAAGGTATTCAAATATACTATTAATTCTCTTCAACCATGACTCCTCTTCTTTTTTGTTCATAATCATCCCAAAAAATGGGTGCATTCTGCTTTTGAAACTAAACCACATGATCCCCATGGTTTAGTTCATCCTATTAATTATGACATTCTATAGGTTGGAGAGCTCTCACTAAAAAAAATATTAGTTTCATGTTCTCCTAAGGATAATGTTAAAACACATTTTTTATTAGCCTCCTTTGGTTGGTCTATACAACACCTATACTGTGACATTTCTATCAGCACAAAACATCCTTAAGATTCACTACCTTATCAAAAAAAGGCATAAAATATCAAATTCAATTGAATTTCAACTATCACAAACAGACATTCCACAATATCACATTTCCCATGTTGTTCCATTTTGAAAAATTCCATCGTGGTTTGAAAATTGGCGAAATTTTGAAAATATCAAAAATATCCACATTTTAAATCCACACATTTGAAAACAATTTCCATATTTTTCACTAATCAATATATTCATACCACAATATAAATCATCATTTCAATGTAATATTCTATCCTAGAGGGAAGTAATTTCTACCTTGAAATTCATGCTCATCTTATTGACTATTCCCATGATAATTAAATTTAAAAGGCCTATATGTGTCTCCAAAATACTTTTTTACCCATCACCATGATATCTTGATGTTTATCATAAATGGTTAAGAAACATCCTTTTATTATATACGATTAACGCTTCGACAATCCTATGACTTTCTACCATACCAACATAATGAATTAACCAAATTCAAATGCCAAATACAAGATCAACAACTGATATCAATGGACCAAAAAAACTACTTTCAAATGAATTTCCATGATCAAAAAAACTGATTCCACTTGAGGCATCGCACCCCTTCCCCATTGTATTGATTTGGTGGATAGATTCTAGTTGGCCTTAATCATTATTCCCAATGTTCCAAAGTCTTGCAATAAATGTCAAGGGATTCAAGAATAGTTGGGGAATGATTTTCCCTTATAATAAATCAACCCAAAAACATGGCATAAAACGCCATAATGACATGATGCATGTCAACAAGGTACACATCAAACAATATCATACTAATAAACATCCAAACTCTTGCTTATAAATTCCCATAAACCAATAAAATAATCCACAATGATCCCAATATTATAGCACTAAGTGGGATACTCAACAAAATACCTAACAAAAACCATATAACACATCATGCCTCCAAAACAAACTCATTGCTCGAAGCACCACAATATCTCCCAAGCATCATGATGAACCACCTTCTAAATGGGGTGATTTACCCTTACCTATGTCTAGGAGAACAAAATATGCCAAAGGACCAATGTGAAAATGTAGAGGGTGAGAACAAATTCTCAGTATTTTTTCCATAAAATAATTCCATACAAATTCAACTATGATAGAACCATTAGAATATTTATAGAAAAAAATTTATATAAAACAAAAAATATTTAAACAAATCCTAGCTATCCAAACACACAATTACCAATCCATTTTTAACCCAAATTCACAAAATACAATAGAATGAAAAAAAACAATGACATAATCTGTTTACCCTCACATATTACCACATGAATTTATTCCTTCCATACCAACACACAAAAACATAACTATAGAGTCTCAAAAACCTAACCATGTAACCAATCACAGTGGCACTTCCTATCCGATCTTGTTTATTCCTTTCCAAACCATGTGGTACATCCCGCCCACTTATACTTGATGGAGTCCCTTTCATCCAATATCCATCCCATTTTTATAGAGGTACTTACATCTAACTGATCATCATCACAATGAATTAATAAATTTTTTAATGCAATAAAAAAGCATATACCCTCACTAAATCTACAACAATATGAAAACAACTATTTCAAAACCAAAAATCCCTTATTACATTAACCATGATAATTAGTGCTTCAATAAAACAAAATTTTTATTGAATCCCATTTTTACAACCGTTTCCATAAGCAAAACCAGGAAACTGATTTTAAATTAAAAAATTTAAAATCCAAAAACAATCAACATTTCACAGTAATAACCCATTTGCACCAAAATCCACAAATCATCACAAAAATGAATTTAAATAAAGAATTGAAAATAATATTCACAATTAATTTCAAGAAAAATTAATTGATTTAAATCATTAATTTTTGTTCTAGAAAATGGAGTCAAGGGAGAAGCTACCTACACTAGGGTTTCTATGAAATTGAACAACTCATAACCACATCACAAATTATGGTTTAATATCCAAAAAAATGCCTTATATCCCTTACCATAATATAAAAAATAAAAAATATCATCATTGTATGCAACATAAACCCTAGATATAAAAGTGACCAAAGTTGATCATGAAAACCGAGAGAGAGGGAGAAGTAGATCTAACGCTAAGCAAGAAAGATCCAAGAGATAAGGCTTATCGTAAGAGAATCTCATTAAAAGAACTTTCAAAACACTTATATTTTCTTTTAAAAAGAGTGGGAGATCCCTTCTAACTATTGGGGACCAAAAAATCAGAGTAGGGTTCATACTGGAGAAGGTATAGGGAGTTTACAATGAATCTCGCATGGTCCAATCTTTAAAACTCCACTTTTTAAAATCCACACACAGTAAGCTCATACGGTTTGAAAAAACTTGTGAAAACAATGCACATGATAATACCAAAATAGAGACCCTATATAGTTACCTCACATGGTTATATATCCCATTCATATACCATTTTAAGCCCAATACATCCACTTTCATAGTTACTTATATATATTGCACGGATTCCACAAATTGTGCTCCAACCGTGCTCCCCTATAAAATCATCCAAACCATTCCCAATACCACCTTAACTCTACAAAACATTCTCCAAGTAAATTAACAATATTAAAAGTCATAAAAAGGGGCTACATACCTCAAATATGAGGTACTATAATGATATTTTTGTTATTAGAATCATGAAACATATAATATTTTGTTAAATTTTAGAATCATAAATGTATTTTTTAAATAAATAATTGTGGATAATATTAAATTCTTATGAGTTCATGGTAGACCATTTATTCAAGTCCTTAAACACTCAAATTTCAAATTTTAATGGAAGTAATGTCAAGTGATTAAGGATAGTTTTTTGGGAAATTTATGGGAATATAACCCATTGGCATGGTATATGAAATATCTATTTTAGGATGATTCCCTTTACATTTTTTTGGAAATATTAATAGAGGAATTTGTAGCCATTTAGATTTATATTTTATTTTATTTCTTTGTAAATATGGAATATTTAAAATTGGGAAATCTATGGTTAAAATGTTAATATATTTTTATGAAATGGATAATACGTTGCATCCATTGAAGGGTGCAAGGATTAAACCAATATCCAAAGGATAATAAGGGTTTAACACATACCAATAACACCTATAATTTACTTTTAAATATATAATTGTTTTCATTAATTTATTTGATGATTAAATATTAATGATTTACCCACAGTGATATATTTTAGTTTTATAGAATAATGTATAACTTATTTTAACCATATTTGTTTTTTGGGAAATATTTATAAATGGGTAAGAAGAAATTTTAGTTGTTAATGGATACTATGATCCATTAGAAGTAAAATTTAGTAATTCAATAATAAAAAATTTTTGATTTTCATTTCATAGAGTAAAAAATGAATTCTTAATTGATCGACGAATAACCAATGGATGAAATTATTATTATAAAATAGAAATATATCATGTAAGTATTGTTCCTTATATTTGTAGATAGTAATATAATTCATAAAAATTGTAAGAGATTTTTAAAATAAAAACATTGACCATATTACCATTATATAGGATTAATCTATGGTTTTTGAACTCATCACATATTTAGGGTTTTGTGGTTGTTTAAATTATTTTCATTTTTCACATTCTTATGGAACACACAACCTTGAGTCTAACTTAACCATAATATATTATACCATTATAAAAATGAAATTTAATTGGTGGTTATGTGTATTATTACCCAAATTAGTAAAATTATGGTATTCTATTTATTATAAATTAAAAAAGAATAATTTGAGACAAAAATCTGGAGAACTATAAATTTTTAATAGATGGTTTAGTCAACACATGTAGACCTAATTTTTGATTAATTTTTTTAAAAAAATAATTATTATAAAATTACATTAAAATTTTATTTAATAATATAAAAATTTACTTCAACTAAATTTTTGGTGTTTTTCAGAAATATTTCATTTTTCAATGAATGATTAAAATTACCGATTTTTATTATAAACAACCATTTTTTATAAATAATTCACAGTGATAAATTATTTTATAAATGGGTTTCTATGTACAAAAAAATAAATTATATTAATATTTAACTAATTTATTTTATTTTACTCAATTTAATATTGAATTTATATATGGAAAAATTCAACACAAATTAGAATTTTCCCTTTGGAAACATTCTTTTTCATAGTGTCAGCGAGTTTAATTTTAAGTTGGATTTTGTGATATATGTGAGTTGAATTTATAAAATTTGATCACATAGATTTAATCATAAAATGTATATTTTATAATACATTTGGCATAATTTTTTACCAATATGAACAATAAAGTATGTAAAAATTAATTGTTGTGGTTAAGATAAAAACTAATTTATAGTGGGTTAAACTGAAACCATAAAGAATTAATTAAACTAATTACATGTACATCACAAATTTTATAGACTTATTTCTACATATTAGCCTCTATGAGTAAATAATAAAACATTTTTAGGCCACTGGTTTGATAGAAATGCATGTGTAATTAATTCTTTTTAAATATTTCATTTATGCCCTCTCCACCACTTATAAAAGGCCACCAACATTATTCCCATAGTAACACCTATAAATAAATTTTATTAAGATGTAAATTTATTAAAATCATATTAAAAATCCCCTATATACATCCTAGATCTCATGGTTTGATCATAAATCCATACTTGGTATTCTTTTTGGGAAAACCAAAAGAAGTTATACCAAGATGAGGTAATTTTGTTAATCGAGCATTTTTTTGTTTCTTATTTCACCAATTTAGACTTATTAATACATTTTTATATAAAAATATTACTATATATCATATAAATAGGTTTTATTATGTTAAGGGAGTGACCTATGTCTCTCTCTAATTCCATTAAAATGGAAATGAAACCATTGATCATGTATGTGGTGGACTACTGCCTTGAGAGCATATGTAATTCAATTTAAATCACCACCATTAATGAATGGATATAATTATTGATTTAAAACATATATATTATATTTTTTATATAATTATAATTATTTAAATTAAATTTTTAATATAAATTCTTATGTTTGATTCTATTTAAAATACAATAGCCCCCCTCATGTTTACATCAAACTACATCCACATGAAGCATTGTGATTAATTTTTAATATGTGTTTTACATGGGTGGTAATAAATTTTAAATTAGTGAATATATGAGATACATATAAAATTATATTTACTATTAAGTATTAATATATCATTCAATTCTTCATCCTTTCACCCATTAAAAAAATGATAATTATGCGCATTGTATGTATGGATTATTATCTTCGTGAAGCGATACGATCAATTCTTCTAGTTCAAAATTAAATAATAATTATGAAAATGTATATAATTTAATAATTTATATTTATAACATATATATAATTCTAGAGATAATTGAATTTTATAAAATCAATATGAACCTGAATATCAATGGAATGGAACCCAAGATAAAACCTGTAAATTAAGACATAAAATATTGAAAATAATGACATATTATTAAAATTGGATTTTAACATGTTTTAATGAGATCACATATGATGTTACAAAAACTAATTTGGTAATTTTATAAATTTATAACATGGATAAAACCATATTACATTTTTTTAAATCACATTCAACAAAAAATAAGTATAGGATAAGGCACATCGTCTAGATTTCACATAATTCAGTCATAATGTAATCTTATGCATCTAATTTCTCTTATAAGGTGTATATAATTCCCCATTACTATATAATATCATAAATTATTCAAAATTAAAGGAATTTTATTCTTTAATTTGTATTATTTTGAATTATGTGAGTGGACATTAAAATTACAATGTGGAAAAAAATTCATGAATCAATTTCTTTTCGTTAGGATATATTTCTTATTATTTATTTTTTAAAATTTAAATTTTTTTTTAAACATTATTGACTATATTATATTTAAATATAACTGTTATATTTGGATTTACATTTGATACACATAACATATTTATTGATTAATTCTCAATTCATTATTTTGATCTTTATAATTTTTAGTTTCATGATCCCATTTTAATTGTGATTGTTTATGCATGAATTACCATTGAATAAAACTATTTTACAATTTTCATAATAGACCAATTTAATTTTAATATCCTTTTTTATTGTTGAAATATTCATATAAAAATACCAATTTTCACTCTTTTATAGTTAAATTTTTTGAGAAATTGTAATTATAAAAATTTTATTTTATTTTTATCTTTGGTCAAAAGTCCTTTCTCATTTAAATGCATTTTTAATATAGTGTTCTCAAAAATATTTTCTAAATTATCAAAATGATTTATTATAAACATTTCTAATCATTTCATTTAAAAAAAGAAATGAATCTACCTATCTTTTCTCAAATATTCCCTATATTTGTTTTATAAAAAATAGAAATGAATATTTGTTTGAACTTCGTCAACATGTAAGGAATTTCAAGTCACTATGACAACACAATGTTTTAAAGAATACATTATATGTTCCAAATAAATTTTAATAAATCAAATAATTTTGTGAACATTTATTTTTGAAAATATTTTTAAAGTAAGATTTTTAATTTACATAATAATGTTTATAATCAAATTTTTTAATTTGTATATAGATCATTTTCAGATCTCTTTTACGTTATTTTATTCAATCATTGGTTGAGGTTTTTATTGTGAGAGTATATTAAAATTAAGGATATTTTTATGGGTTATGAGCAGTTCTTGGTTGGTTTATAGGTTTCTGAATCTATTATTCCATCCCTAGAAAAGATTTAACCATCAAACAGAAGGGTGTTTTCATGGGTGTCATGTTGTTTTTCAAACCTTACATCATTGAGGAGAAACACTCTGTCCACCATGTTGAGTCACATGGCTATGGAATATGGTTTGGAAAATGATGCTCTCCAACCCTATAATACCTGGGGAGAAAATATTTTTCTTTTAATTTTTAATTTGGAATTCTTGAAGCCCCATATTTTCAACCACAATTTCCTAATCTCAACCTATAATGTTTTCTATAATTTTTGAGGTCCCTAAGAGGATCCTAGTGCTCCAAGAAACCTGTTCTTGAAGAATAGCTGATTTGATTGAGGATTTTCACCTCTATTGATATATATTTTCTTTCTATATTGTTTCATCTCTCTCTCATCTCTATTTCCACTTGAATAGGAATGTTTTATCCCCCTCTAGTGGTGGTTTAGATCTTGGATTTAATGGATATGAGACTATTTGAATGGATATTATCTTTTGATCGTAGTTCTTACCCACTATTATAATCTTGATCATTCCATTTTAATTTTGGTATTTTCATTGGGCGAACTTATATCAAAGAAGGTAAGTTAGGTAGTATAAATTTCAATCCCCGTAGTATTTTCTAATTGAGTATATGAATTTATGCAATTTTAAATTCTATGAATAAGATATTTCATCTAAAATAGAATTTAATTATAGTACTTCCATATTATAATGAAATGGGTTGATCTTAGGGAAAAATAAATTGGTTAAATTTTGTTTATTAAATTGTTGGGTTATTAGGATTAAAAAATTGGATAATTATGTGAATATGATTTGATTGATAAGGGGAGATAAGGGGTGGTCATATTATCCATGAAGGGTTAATTTTTTATATGATTAAATGTTAATTAATGGTTTAATGGTGAGTTGTTCATTTTATTCAATGTGATATAATGTGAGAACCATGTTTTAATTGATAATTGAAGTGGATAACCATGAAATGATTTTTTATTGAATGGGTAATGATTTTATCCTTTATAAATGTGATATATGTGATAAATGTTTTTTATTTATAAAGTAGGGTGGGAAACAATCAAATACTTCAAATATCCATATGTGATTTACTTATAAAAAATTGTGGGAAAAATATTGATCCTCATAATAATCATATGTCATTGATTGATAAATGTGGTGTGGGGTAGGGACTAATACTCTAAATACCCATATGGTTCTATAAAAGGTGTCTTATGCCCATTATATTTGAATTAGTATATGGTCCAATGTAGTCATTATATGAAATATAAGGAAAATGATAACAGAAAACCCATGAGTTATGTGATATGGGAAATAACATGTGGATGATTTAGGCTCTAGAAAGATATAAAGATTGTATTGATGGTTTAGGTATCATCATGAATTGGGGATATTTATGTGGTTAATAAATGTATAATTGGGTTGGTGAAATGCTTATATTTTCAATGGTACTTTATTTATATAAAACTGTATACTCTTTTATTGATATTTTATTACTTTATATGTTGTTGGTGGTGCCCTAATCGATGGAATACACAAGATATTTGGGTTTCATGATAAATACCCAAATAAAATTCATGTTTGATCGATATGATAAGAGAATGATCCCTTTGTTAGATAGCCATGTTTGATTGTAGAATGAATGTAGGAATTAGTTAAGATATCAAGATCCTCTTGTGAGCTGTCTGTGTCTTTATTTTTTGGTTTTTCATTTGAACCTATAAATGTACTTGATAATAAAAATCTATTACAATTATGGATATTTTTTTCTTATTTTTTATTATGTTATACTTGTTTTTTCTGGTAATGATATTATTCTGGTTACTTGTTAATCTCCATGGATATAGTTTATTTATTTATACTATTGTTCATCTTTGATAATATAGGTAATATTATCCCCATGATATATATATATATATGACCCATGTTGCATGTCTATAGCCTCTGTTATTTGAGGAGGTTCTATTGAGGTCATATGGCTGAACAATTTAGTGCACTAGAATGTGGTACCCAGGTTGAGATGTCACAAAGGGGTATCAAATGTTTTTTATTTTATTTTTAATAAAACATGGGAATGAAAAATATGATATTAGTATGAATCAAGAATTGTAAATGAGATCATGCATGGGAGTATCTAACAATGTACATTGGTAAAATCCAAGTACACTGGGTGGGATTGTAGTTATTGATGTGTGTTGTTATAATTTGATTTTATTTCAGCTTGGGTGATGCACCTATTGTTTGGAATGTTTATTTTATGATACTATAATCATGTTATGATATGTATTGGGATGTTTATCATATATGCATCATTCTAGTTACATGGTATTTTTTGTGACATGTATCATTTTATGCATGCATGTAAAATCATGTATTGGGTATGTTTTTTAAATGAAGGTGATTTTATTTACTTGTGTAAATCCAACGAATATGGTTCATAATATGAAATTAATAAATATTAAATGAATAATTCAATTTCAATTAAACTAAATAATGGGTTTCTAATAAAAAACATGAATTTGATTTATGGTTTTCTGTGTATTTACCATGACCTTGGTAAGGGATGGTTAATGGTAGTGATAGAAACTCAATTTTTAATGTGAATAAGGCATGTGGAAAAATTGTTGTGTATTTTTGTATATAAATCTAGTTAACATGTATTAATGTTGTTTAGTGTTTCCAAAGACATGTGTTTCTATGTTAAAAAATATGCCTCCATGATGGAACTTATGGATAATAAAAAAGGAGGACATTGAGGAAAATAATTTATTATTAGTCCAACAAGAGGCTTAGATTGTCTCAGTTGATGATTTCTGGGATTAATTTTTGGAGTACATTGGATTCTTTATGATTTATATAGAATAAAACCAAGGGGGGGGGTGGTGATAATAATGCTGAATAGACATGATATTTATAGTTACAGAACCTGCCAACGTTTACCGGAAAGGGTGGACCGAAGGATGTTGAATTTTGGATTGAGTATATCTAGATGATCCTTGACCACGTAGATATTCTTGCTGAGAAGGGAGTCAAACTGTATTTTTATATGTTATGTGGTAATGTGAGGCATTTTTCTTCATCCAGACATGAATTATAAGGATAGAAAATATTGAGTGGTGGTAATTTAATTAGATATTCATTGAAAACGTTTACCTTCAGAATCATAGGTAGGAGAGGGTAGCTCTGTTTACATGGTTAAACTAAGGGAGCGTCTATATGATAGATTATGATAGAAGCAATGATAATTTTAATGAAATCATTCTAGATATGATGGGAGATGAAGCTAATATAGTGAAGTAGTTTCCAAAGGACCCGAAATGTAAGATTAAGATAGATGTTAACATCTTCATGATGATGATGTTTTTATAGGTGGTGAATTGGGCTCCGATGTATGAGGGAAACATAATTGTGGCTTCACATGGATGGAAGGTGGATTAAAAGAGACAAGATTTTGGTATATCTTTTATTAAATGGAAGAATCACTTTCAAAATATCAACTAGTGCAATCTCTAGAAGAGTGTCCACGAGAAGGATTAGTTACAAATGAAATTGCCTTAGTGATCTACCACCAGCATGGTAGATTTGGTGACATACGTAGACACTACCCCTAAACGCTGGAAGAGTGATGATATTTTAGCATGATGGGAAATAATCAAGTATTATTTTTTAACCCACAAAAGATGGTAAATAATGGATTTATGTTAAAAAAGAGTGTTTGATGGGGGTATCTTACCATAGGAATGTATGGTAGTCTGACATCTAATAGTTTTGGTTTTTGAGGTATTTTTTGTTGTACTTGTGGGGAAGATATCATGAACCAGTTGATTAGTTGAGGTTAGGGGACTCATACAATGTATATGGAATAGGGAAATAACATTTTCATGTAGTTTAGCATATACTTTTGGATAACTATTTTGGACCACAAATAGTTTGAGGTACTATTATTGTGGCTTTTACAATTTATAGTTTAAATATAAATATATGAGACACTAATTATTTTATATCATTATAAATATTGAATGGTTTTAGATTGATGGTGGATAATGTGAGTGGGGTTATGGTAGTCATAACACTATTAATAGTATAGTTGAGAGACATCAAATTTTGATAGGGGTGTTGTCTTAGAGTTTTGGAGTATCATTTATATTTGGATATTTAAATCCATCATATGTCATCCTTATACAAGAATTTGGGAATTGTCTGGTTAGTAGATAACTGACCCCACATTGATTATTACCTTAGGAGAGTGAAATTAACATCTCCTGTGGTAGATATATATTTACATCATCGTGAGTGGGATAATTAGAAACGTAGTACATGAACAGTTCATCAGCAACTAGGGGATGTCACTGCCCAGGATACAAGTCTATCGATGTATTATTAGGGTGTGACACATCATCTATTTACACTTGTAGTGGACTATTTTCTTTACTTTTACACTGAATACTTCTCAAGGATTCAATCAGAGAGAGAAGTAAATGTTATAATTGAGCTCACATATGGGGATGTGACAGTTTCATTTTCACCATATAGAATGGCACTCCAAAAGCTTAAAGATCTTATGTATTGAATAAATGTTATAATGGATAATATAATTATCTATTTGATAATTTCACCTTGGGGTTATCTTTTTTTTTGAATATATTCCAATGATACTTTATATTTATGTGCGTATTATCTGAATTTCAACGCTATGATATTGAATAATTGAATCCTCTTACAAGTATTGATGATCTGTTTGACTGGGTGAGTAGAGATTTTTTGTTCTTAATGAATTAAATTAGATCATGTTATCATCATATGAGAGTTAAAGCTTATTATTTACAAGTACCCTATTTTAGAAGCAGGTAAGGCATTTATTAGTTCACCACGATTCTATTTGGGAAGAGGAATGCTATGGAATTTTATATCAACTTAATGAATCAAATATATCACCCATACCAAAATAATTTTTTTGGTTGTGTTTATGGATGACATATTGTGGAACTCAAAGACTCGTGATGGTCAATCCCAACATCTTCAAATAGATCTATGTAAAATAATAGGTAATTATCTATATTCTAGTTTACCAAAGTATCTATTGTCAATCGATTAGGTACATTTCATCAGTCACATAATATTTGATGGAGGTGTTCCACTGGACCCAGATAATGTGTATGTCGTGTTTTCTTGGGATCATCCCAATAATGTCTTTGATATATGAATATTTTTGGGTTTATTAAGCTATTATAAGATGATTATTTAATAATTCTCCTAATTTAGAGTACTACTTTCAGAAATTACCAAGAATTGGATTAAGTTTGAATGGTATGAATCATTTGATATTTCTCTCTAGGAGTTAAAAATGAATTTTACTACCACACTGATCTTGATCCTACCCAATCTAGGTGAGGATTAAACAATGTTTTATAAAACGTCATAAATTGGGCTTGTAGTATTTTTAGTGTAGGGATATTGAGTTGTGGTATATAGTTCACAACAGTTTTGGCCATATGAATGAAATTACCGAACACATGACCTTGAGTTATCATCAATTGAATATTTCTTGAAATTTTGGAGGTATTATCCACTGGGTGAAAATTTTACTATGTATACTGATTACAAGAGATTAATGAATATATTTTCTCAATTATAAATGAATCACCGATTGTAGAGATATGTTTATTATATATATTCATTTTATTTTGTGATGACATATACACCTATGAAGGGAAACAATATTGTTGAAAAATTAATTATGAAAACACAAACATAGTATGTTTATGAGTCTAGTACTAAGTGGAAGATTATGACCTTTCTAGTTGACATGAATGATGTTGTCTGAGACGTATAGGGTCAAGTTAATGTCGGATCATCATTAGTTGCATACACACTCCAGATATAGATTAAAGAGAATAAATACTAGGATCCAAAGTGTTTTTACATTAGGAAAACCACTTATGTCAGGGATTCACCATCATATTAAAATATAGATAAAGTTGTGAACATCAATGTATAAGGTCATGTTATTGTTCCTATGAATTTATGAGTGGATTTGATGCAAGAATATCATGTATCAAGGTGGATGGTGCTTCTAGGATTGATGAAAATGTATCATGTTTTACAGTGATAGTATTGGTGGTATATATGAAAATGAAAGTTCATTGGTTTGTGAAATTATGTCACACATACATATAGATGAAGGTAGAGAATCAATGACCTAGTGGTTTTCAATGTCTATTTCCCATTTGAAAATAAAATTAGGATTATCTTACCATAAAATTTTTCGTTCTTCTCTTGAGGATGACTTCAAATAATAATTTTATTTGGGATATTGAAGATTAGTTGATGAATGTTACAAATTTAATATATACTTTTTGAATATATCAGTGGTTCAGTTAGAAGATTATTATGTTCGAGAGATAGTCCATGTCTAGGGGTTTTTTAGAGTATATTTTCAGATCATGACATAATTATTCATTCACATCTCAGTAATGGATTGAAAAAGGTTCTTGAAAAACATGTATTTCTAATTATGTATTTCCACACATTGATATATGTTCATTCGTAACATTATATACTTGTTTTGGATTATATTTAATGAATGTTTGATCTTGAATTGGTTGGGTATTGGTAGACACACTTAGTGCTCATTGATTTATCTAACAAAAATTGTTATTAGGATACTTTTCAAATTGAACTATATGAGGGACTTTATAGTAGGTCATGCAGATCAGATCTACTTTACATAGAGGTAGTTGAGTCGGAGTTTTTGGGAATGAGTCACGTTTATGAGACATCAGATCACATTCAAATGATTCAAAAATTTTTATCTATAGATAATAGTATGAATAATTAATATATTGATTGAAATTTTTGACAACTTGATATTATAGTGGTTGATCATGCTTGTTTTTGTGTCACCTAGATTGGGTCAGTAATGGATTTAGTTGTAAAGGAAGTTGGTGCCTATATGTTTTAGATTTTTTTAGTTCATGGATTGAATTAGGCTGAAGGCATGATGATTGGGTTTTCCACATTGGAATACTACTATGAATTATGTCATTCATGTGTAATAACTTCATTCGTATCACCCTGACCCTTCACATGTTATCGATGTTGATGATGTTGATCATGACTTCGACATATCCTTTGAGGAGCATAAAATCTGTGTGTGGGAACATTGTGAGAATGTTTTGTGGGGGAATATTAAGCTAAAATGTTTATTATTGTTGAAAAATTCCAATGTTTATGAGGAAACATGGGAGAGAGAATCAGATATGCAGGATTAGTGTCCAAATCATTTTATAATGAAATCATGGAGATCCCTGGTAGGGTAGTTTGAGGATGGTATTTTCTAAGGTGGGGAGATTTTAAGATCTTAACCTCAATATATGTGTCAAAAATATACATTTTATAAATAATTTAACCTTACATTATTCATGCATTTTTTTAAGTTAATCTTTAGTACATTACAAATAATTCGAGAATTTTATAGCGGGTTTTGGGAAGTGCACAGTTGGCACATGGTTATCCCAAACCATATACCCAACCTTAGAACATTTTTCATCACAAAACAAAGAGGGAAAGCATGTGTGGTTCATAGTTTTTCAAACCAGGCACCACATAAGATGAACTTTGTGACCCTAGGTTGAAAAACTCAGTTAGAGTGCATATATTGTTAAAATATTTTCGCCAGCAGATGAAATTATTCACGAGGAATAGTTTCCAAAAAACATTTATATATAAATTACTAAACCCCCATGTTTTCATCCACATGTTTTACCAGACGACCTCGGAGTTTCTATCTCATTTGTGGACATCACTAAGAGGATTCCACGGCTTCAAAAACATAATTCTTGATGAATTGATTAACCGATTAAAGGAATTGCACCTCTTCTAGTATGTGATTTCATGCAATATTTTTTCAACTCTCTACCATCACTAAATACAGACGATGATTACTATTTTATCCCTAATTGGATATATTTTATATCTTGTTTTTCATGGATCATAATCATTTTGATTTGATTTTAGGTTTTGATCCAATATATTCCACTCTATTGTGATCTTGATCACTCTGAATCAATTTAGGGAAATTCGTTGGGAGAACACCCATCATTGATCTCGAGGTAGGTGGTATAAATTTCAATTCCAATACTATTATTATAATTTATTTTATGAAATTGGTAAATTACAATTTCCATGACTGGGAAATTACATCTGAAATTGAATTGATTAATTGATTTTTCATGTTGTAATGAAATGGGTTGATCCTGAAAAAATTTAAATTGATCGAATGATGATTATAAAATTGGTGGGTTATTTGGAATAAGAAATTGGATGATTAATTTGAATAAAAGTTGATTTATAAGTGGGTTTACAAGATGGTTGGATTAACCTTGAATAATTAATCTTTTAAAGTGAATGATTAATGGGTTAATGGAAAAATTTTAATCTTATTCCATTTTATATAATGTTATGAACCATGTTTAAATTGGTAATTGAAATTTTGAACTATGAGTTGAATAATTTTTTAAAGGGAAAATGTTGATTATCCTTTATATATGTGGAATATGTGATATTTGTAATTGATTAATAAATGATTGTGGTACATGAATTGACACTCTAAATACCTAAATGTTATTAATTTTTAAACAAGTGTGGAAAAAACTGATTTATCAAATAACCATATGTGATTTATTAATATATGAGGTTTGGGATATGAAATAATTCATCAAATAACTATGGGGTTCTTGAGATAACAATCAATGACCATGATATTAGAATTACGATTTTATTCATAGTCATGCAAACATATTGAAAAGAAATGACAAATGAAGACCCATGTGTCTTGTGATATGTGATATCCCCTTTAGGAAATTTAGAATATATAATGGGATGACTCATGTATCAATGGATCATGTTTCATTTTGTTGATAATATATTTCTATTATTCATTAATTAAGAATTTAATTAGAAAACATCATATTTTATTAATTTTACTTTATTATTTAAACAACCGGATACATTTCAATTGATTGGATATTGATTTAGTAGTCGTTGGTAGTGTCCTACTGAGTTTTTTCACACCACAATTGGACTTCCTGGTTTTTACCCAAAGAGAATTCATGTTTTCATGATATTATAAGTGAAAAATATATACAATAGATAGATGAATTTGGATGGGAAATAGATGAGGGAATCTGAAATCATGTGAGGACTTACATGGGAGTTGTCAATGCCATTATTTTTTGGATTTTTCATCTGAAATTAAAGATTAATATGGAATAACATATCTTTTATTTTAGTGTTGGATAGTGTTTCTTAATTTGGTTCATCATGTGATACTAATCTATTCTTGTTATGGTATTATTAAACTAATTGGTTATTCTATTTAGGTTAATGTATATTTATTTACGCTATTGTTATTCATTGAAAATATGGTGTATATTATACCCATTTTTTATATATTAGACCATTATTTCTAGTTGGTATCCTCTGGAATATGGGGAGGTTCTCTAGAGGTCATGTGGCTAACTAGCTCAGGGAATTGACATGTGGAACCCGGATCAGAATTTCAGATTAAATGGTATTTATTTTCAGTTATTTACCTATTTATATTGATTATAAATTATACCATTTTCATACTAAGGTTATATATTAAATGGAATTTCTATTTATGTTTTTATATTTCAATATTTATTGTTCCTTATTGATCATGGTTTATTTACTAATGATATATTCTATTGTACATAACCCTTATAGATATTTTTAGCTCACCATTTAATTGATTCATTTCCTATGAATACAAGCTGTTCAACATGACTGATATGAAATGATAAAATGGGTGGAGTAATTATATTATTTAAAAAAATATATAATTCTTTATTCCATTTTAATCTGAAAAAAATTTATATATTTAGTTTACCAGGACTACTAATCTATTCGATAATTAGGGATGTGATCAAATTTTTCCAAAAAACAATATAATAATAATGACCCAACATCTGTGATACATGATTTGGGATTATTAAAAAAATTCAACTTACATTTAGAATTTATAGGGGACCTATAACTAATATTGGAATCCTTTTATATATAGTATGTATATCCACAAGAAACTAATATTTCATAAGGATCAATGTAATTCATTCTCACAAAATCATATATATATGTATAATAATTATGAAAACATGTAAGAACACATTATTTAACTAAATTATATTTTTTCATACAAAATCCATAGATTTCAAACATCAATCATGAGTAACCAATAGTTTTTACTCATTCTTCCAAAACATGACATCCAAACCATCCCCCCATCTATTTGTTCTTATACTTATGTGAACTGGAATTAGATTGAGTCCCTTTTTAAAGATTCACCCCATTCAAACAAAATGAATATATATTCAAATTAAAAAAATTATCATTAAAAATCATATCAAGCATTAATTTTTTATTCCAGGATTCATTCTTCTGTAGACACATAGGCAAAAAAATCAATTCAAATTCTATATAAATAGTCAATTTGACATTTTCTCCACCTTTAAGTAGACCGTGTCCCACTACAGAACAATGATACCATATAATTTCCAAAGATTTGTATATGGTATACATTTTAGCAAGATTATTTTATATATAGAACATCCATATCTCTAACACAATATCTTATAGCATCTTATTAATTAAAAAATTTAGATCAACGTGATTTTTTTGTGAGTGAAATTGCATAATTTTATCTAAATGATTATCTTCAATAAATATCATTTATGTAAAACCCACTTTCTGGAATCATTCATTTATCCTCTATTATTTTATTTGTTAAAATAAATGTATTCTCAATTTTTTTTGAAATAATCATTAGCATCTTCACTAGTGGATAACAAAACTAATTCTTGTAACCTCAATATATTATACTAGTTTTTCCGTCCAATGTTAGACATAAAGGATTTGATACACATAAATGCATCAATACCCCATCCAAATTAATCATCAATATATCCTTATAATAGATATTATGTTTTGACATACCAAGTATCATATTATGAAATTCATCGTCAGTATGTCCCTATAATATAAAATCAATTTTTTACATACTAATATATATATTAATTTTTTTTTGATATTTGGATAATCCAATTTAGTGATTCTCATTGATCATTTAAAACATTCTTCATATTTGGAAAATAAATACCACTATATTTGTAATATATTCCTTCATACAAAAAATGAAATTAAAAATAATTCCAGAAAATTATAAAATTTTTATCTTTCTCCATCCAACTACCCATATATTCCACTTCTTGTGATTTCATATTGGATAACATGAAGTGATAGTCCAATAGTGTTTATATAGGTAACATACAATCATCATTATAAGTCCCAGCATTAAAACCTTCATAATATTATGTTTTGATTAATAATTTAATTTCTTTTACATTGAGGATCATTTCAAATTTAGTGTTTTAGAGAATTATGCCATAACTATTAGATTACATAAAAAAATTTAAAACTACACACATATACTGTAAAGACATGAAAATTCTGTGGAAATTTTTTTCTTGAATTCATGGTAATTTTAATAGTCTGCGAATATTTATAGCTCTTGATTCTGAGGCCCGGTGTTCCCGGAATTAAATTCTGAAGTTTTTTTTCGGGTATGTTTAATAACCTGCGAGTAGGATTTTATAACATTTTAACTGGTGCTCGGAATTGAAATATGAGGTCACCGTTGAACTCGCAGTGCTGATATTCACTTAAGAAGACTTTCACCTTGACGGTTGTTGGTCGAGAATGGAAGGTAGTTTTAGGGGTTTTAAATAAATTAAATAAAAATAAGGCGATACCTTATTTTTATTTTGTGGTGGTTAAATCCTCCAAGAAGAGGTTAAAGGTGGGGGCCAACACACCATAACCTCCCATGAGAGGTTATAGTGGTGGGGTCCACCCACACATAACCTCCCTTGGGAGGATATCATTGGTGGGGCCTACACGAGCTATTAACCCCCTTTAAACCTCCATTTATGTGGGAGATAACTCTTCACCTTCCCCACCATTTAACTGGGCCACCCCATCACATTTATTTGGTTAAGTTTCAATATTTAATTAAACTCATTTTGAATCCATTTTAATTTTTTTCCAACCATTAAAATAATAGTTAATCTATTATTTTTTGTTGGAAATTCATTTGGTGGATCTTGAGAGAGGGATTGGAAGGACTTAGAGAACTCCATCCTTCCAACGAAGAACGCCACTCACCACCGAAGAATGAAGAACTCCTTCTTCGATCCTAAACCATTCCAAAAGAAAATGAGTCGACCACAAAGGATGCCATCTTCCACTTCATCCCATCTGAACGCTCATCCACCAACGACATATATCATCTTCCTTTTCCGACGTCAACGAAACGACGCCCGCCATCCCGCGACTCCGTCAACGATTGACTAGCGAGGTAGGGGTTTTTCTATGTATGAATTTTACCCTCCATTGGCCTTAATTCAAATTATTGATTGCGAACTACCAATTTTTATTGCCATAAAGTGGAATGGTCGGCCCGCATGAACACGAACCGACCACCCCCCTCCGTTACACCTCGTTTGTTGACGACCGCGTTAGGGAGCAGTGGCGGCCGGAGTCGGGCCATCCGCCCAAGAAACCAGTGGAGCAAGGCTACTGGGTTACTGGAAGGGCATGGCACCATTGCGTCGCATAGACGAGTAAGGGTATGCAGCTAGGTCGGGCTGAGGCGGAGGTGGCGCGATGCTGACGCGCCGCACTGGTGGAAGGGCCGCAGCATGGCGGGCCACAGCGGTTGGATGGAGTAGCGTGGCGCTGTCGCGCCGCATGGAGATGGTGAGTCATGGCCAAGGAGGGCCGTGGTGGTGGAGTAGGGGCGCGGCGCTGTCGCTCCACGCCGATGGTGTGGAATCGGCTGGCGGATCGGCGATCCAGACAAGTAAGGACCCCTCAGGTCCCGCGGGTTTACTGAATCGGTGCCTAGCGCGGGTTATATTTTGAAGGGGGGGCACCCCCCACACGTGGCCTATGCGAGCCAAAGGCCGGGCCACCAGCCAGGCCACGCAGGCCGTCGGTCCGGGCATCCCCCTCCGGTCGGGCTGCCCCTTCGGGTCGGACTCCCCCTTCGGGTTGGGCCACCCCCTTGGGTCGGGCTACCCCCTCGGGTCAGGCCGGGCCACCCCCTTGGGTTAGGCTGTACCCTCGGGGTGGGTTAGACCCGCAGACCGGGTTGGGCCGGGTCAGTCAGTCTGGTTTGGACCGGACCCGGACCCGCTATGGCCTGTTATCATTTTCTTCCATATTTGGGGGTATGTGTGTCCGATTGACGAACCATCTACAATGCTGAAACGCTTAATGAGATATGGTTTTTTGGGATACCCCACATTAGTGTTGGACATAGTTGGGGTACGGTCAGGTTGGTTTGAACCTAAAATCCAACCGGGCCCCCGGAACAGAAATGCCAATAACTCACAGACCGAGCGTCAGATTGACGCACCGTCTATTGTGTTGAAATCCCTATGACAAGGTGGATCTTTGAGATACTTCTACATGGTCTACATGACAGGTGTAGTTTCAAGAAATATCTCGTGGAGAAGATCCTCCTGGTAATGAGTGAGTGGAGTACAAAGACATAGTAGCTGGCTGAGACCTGACAACTGTTGACCATTCGACTCGAAGTGTTTCAACTAGCCATGTAGGGGAGAACCTATGTGTTAGCGTAGAAGACCCACAGTGGGGAGCACCTCTATGTGATGTGGAAGACCCACAGTACTTGAAAGGAGGCGTACCTTAGCAGGCTACGAGGGGGAGCGCCTCTGGGTGAGCAAGTAGAACCATATAGGGGAGCACCTCTATGTGACGCAGCAGACCCACGGTACTCGACCAGAGAAATACCACAGCTGTCCAGGAAGGTGGGAAGTGCATCTGTGTGACACGGTAGGCCCACAGTACTCGGTAGAGGAGGAGTACATCATTAACTAACATCTGATAGTTTTACTGCAGATTTTACTTTCTACAATCTCTAAAATAAAATCCTTGTTTGAGCTGAGTTAGTGAATTTTTTGTTTTCTTCATTATTGGGATGGGTTTATAGATTACTTTTTTATATTTATGGGCATATATCTATGTAATTTTTATCCGTAGTTTTCATTCTTTTTGGATTATCCTCGTTGAATTGTGTGATACCTTGAGGGTCTCGGGGTCCTTACTGTGTATCGTTAAACTCATCCCTACACTGGCTATTCCCGCACCTCGTTGTGTTGGTTGCAGATGAAGGACATTGCTAACTGAGGTAGAGAGTTGCAGGACTAGAAGGTACCCATAGGTGGACCACATGGCGTGATGGTACATGGAGCGAACAGATATATGTGGAGTGCTGAGGAGGCCATCTGTACCTACCCTTCAGGTAGGAACCCTGGAGGACGACCCAATAGCTGCTTTACTTTCTTTTGGTGGTACTTGCGTCCAGTTGTACCTGTACTTTACTATGGGGATTGTATTTATATCCCCTTTTAATTTCTAGAACTTCTTCTGTACACATTATTGCTTAGTGTTTTTCTTCTAGTTATGTACTATGATTGTGTGTGTTTACTTTTTATAATGGCAATGCCTTCCCAGCTTAGTGATTTAAGAAATTGTTGTTAGTCGGTAGCCCATGGCCTATGGAATGTGGGCTTGGGGTAGTCACGGAATGGACCTCGAGGATGGGTAATGAAAAATCGGTATAAGAGGAGTCAGTTCTACCACAGAACATAATACTATGATCATTATTTTATGTGATGTGATAGTGTTAAGGGTACTAAGAGTGGTTTTCAATCTAGGGAGTCCAGTGTTGGTGTGGGCGGTGACGTATCCATACACCAGGACCCTGACTACTAATTTCTGACATAGTCCATGAAAACACTGAAATTGTGCGCATCTTTAAAATTTTTCTTAAGTCATCCCAACTAGGTCAGCTCACCAAGTATAATCTTTTGACCATGTCGCATAGTTTTCTTTATGGATGCCTCCCCGCAGAGCCCCGAGATTCATATCCTCTGACAGACCACTGAGCGATGAGGCCTTAGTGCATGGACCCTTTCCAGTTGATGCACCAGTGGTACGACTTCCCATTGGGCCACTGATGCCACCAGCCACAGTAGTAGACGATGTACGCTACTTGAGCGCGTTTCTTGAGTTCTAGCGCTAGAGGCCACCAAGATTCTAGGGAGAGACGGACCCACAAGAGTATGAGGATTGGAAGGAGGCTGTGACGAGAGTCTTCAGGCTAGTAGGTACACCAGCAGACATCATGGTGATTCTTGTTGCTAGCCTCCTTCAAGCTGAAGCAGGAAGATGGTGGATCCTCATGATTTAGGATCATGACGAGGCGACACTTCTCTTAGCATACTTCAAGAGCCTGTTCCGGGCGGAGTTTGTTCCAGCTACCCTACGAGCAGTACAGATAATGGAGCTACTACATCTAAAATAGGGTAGAGTTATTTTAGCACAGTACTCAGTGATGTTCCCTGACCTCTCGCGCTACTCCACAAATATGGTACGGGACCCATTCTTCAGGGCACCGACCTTTGAGCAGGGACTCAGGTGAGAGATCAGGTCATCGATGATCTCCCTCAGCATTCTGACGTAGACGAGGGTGTTAGAGAGAGCCCTCTTAGTAGATAGGTTTCTTGCTGAGCAATCACCAGCAGTGAGATCCACTACTTGTCGACATGCAGTAGAGACTTCTATGGCAGGAAGTAGACAAATGACGCATAGGTCCAAGAGGACCAAACCCATGGGTGAAAAAACACAGGACTCATGATCTATTGTGCGGGGCACCCGGGGTAGTGAGTTACCTTCCAAAAGCAGGTTGTGTTACTCATGCGAAAGGGAGGGTCACATGGCATGTGACTGTCCGACCCACCATTCAGATGATCAGTATACAGTTGAGGGACCTCCCAGGTAGAGATAGAGGTTCGATCAGAGTGGTCCGTATGGAGAAGGAAGATGTGAAAGAGGAGCTGGTCATGTAGTGGGCGGTGGACGGAGTTATGATCTGTTACCACCACCACTACCCGGAGTTCCACCCCAACTACAGGGAGCAGGTGGACAGGGGAGAGCTTAGATTCAGGTAGATGAGGAATATGACCACGGCGCACCAGAGATGTTTCTAGGATCTATATGTGTCTACTCCACCTTATCTGCAGTTCTTATATACACAAGTTCCAGTCATTTTTTAATAGCCACTTCCCACTTTCAGAGCTCAGAGATTCCGACAGAGCCGTTGGTTCGATCCTTACATCAAGAGACTCCTATGGGAGTAGACTCGATGATTACTAACTTTTTCAGAAATGTGAGCTTACTCCAAGAGGCAAGATATACAGCTGAGATCTCCTCATAGTGGTGTCAAGGAATTAAAATGTAATATTGGGTATGGACTGGTTATCTGCAGTCCATGCTCAGATTGACTTTATTAGGTGCAAGGTATGGTGTGTCCGCACATATGGGACCAAGTTCACCATCACAAACGAGAAGGGAACCTATATAGCACCGGATGGAATTAATCAGAGGAGGGTGTAGCCAATCGCTCACCAGTTGTCTTGCCTTAGCCTCGGATCAGTTGATGTGTAGATTCTGACTTATCCTGTAGTAGCAGACCAGTACACGAATGTTTTCTCTAACAATGTCCGAGGATTAACTCATCGCCGAGAGGTGGATTTATACATTGTCCTATACCCTGGGATGGTGCCGATATCTACTCCAGCATATAGGATGGCTCCCGCAAATCATCGTGAGCTGCGGGTACAACTAAAGGACTTTTAGGGGAAGAGATTCATCTGGCCCAGTGTTCCTCCCAGGGCAGCCCCTATATTGTTCTCCATGAAGGCAGATGGGATCTTGAGGCTCTATGCTGACTACCGTCACCTGAACTAGGTGACTGTAAAGAAAAAGTACCCACTCCTGAGTATTGATGATCTTTTTGATCAGATCAAGGGAGAAAGATGGTTCTCGAAGATATACCTCAGACCAGGCTATCACCAGCTCAGAGATCGAGACGGGGATGTGTAGAATATGAACTTCAGTTGTCGGTTTGGCCACACGAGTTCATGGTTATGCCCATCAGTGTAACCAATTCTACAGAAGTGTTCATGTGTATCATGATCAGGATCCTCCAGCCATACCTCGATCGCATTGTCACAGTTTTTATCAAAGACATTTTGATCTACTCGACTACAGAGGAAGAGCATGCCTACCATTTTCAGGTAGTACTAGACACACTCCGAGAGAACCAGCAATATTGTATGCTCTTGAAGTGCCAGTTTTTTATTCGAGAGGTTCACTTTTTGGGACATGTCATCTCTGAGGATGGAGTTGCTGTAGATCTAGAGAAGATTGAGGCATTACTAGTTTGGGAGTCACCCATGAGTGTAACGGAGGTACGTAGTTTCCTGGGCATGGATGGGTGCTACATGAGATTCATTTCGGACTACTCCAGAGTTACAGAACAACTTTTATCATTGATGAAGATGGTTCAACCCTTCATGTGTTCGAAGAGATTCCAGCAAGGCTTTCAGGAGCTGAGAAAGAGGTTGACTTGTTCCCCCATCTTGATGCTTCCAGAGGAGGGCGTAGGGTATGTAGTTTACTGTGATGGATCATGGACTAGACTCAGGTGTGTACTGATGTAGGAGTGAGCTATGATCACATATGGTTCTCGTCAGTTGAGACAACATGAGTAGAACTACACTACCCATGACCAGGAGTTAGCAGTAATGGTCTTCACCTTGAAGATGTGGCGACACTATCGGATGAGAAAACATTTTACTTTGTACTCTAATCACAAGAGTTTGAGGTATATCGTCTCTTAAAAAGACAAGAACCTAAGACAACGGTGATGTATTTAGTTCCTCCAGGACTATTAATTCTATATAGTCTATACTCTTGGTATGAGTAATGTTGTTGCAGATGCACTTATCAGGAGGACTGGTATTCAGATGGTAGGAGATGTGATAGATCCATTGGCTTCCTTACAGATATCCTTTGTGGAAAGAGATGCAACATCCTTTCTTTAGTCTCTTACAGTATCTCCTCAAGTACATTAGTGATTCAGGGAGGTACAACATAGGGAAACTGACTGCGAGACAGGACGTGGTCAGATATCCATTCGGTAGGAACCTGATTGGTTTTCGGAAGGTGGGTAGCATGTCATCCTCTTCAGAGGATATACCAGGGTACCAGTACCACTTCATGAGGGTGTTTTTACGTAGTTACACACTACTCCTCTAGTGGTATATCTAGTGGTGGTGAAGATGTACCCGGACATTCAACGACAGCACTAGTGGCCATGTATAAAGAAGGCGGTAGCGGAGTTTGTCTCTCGATGCCTAACCTGTCAGCAAGTGAAGGAGGAGCACTAGGTACCAGTAGGCCTGGGTCATCCATAGTGTTCCCAGAGTGGAAGTGGAATGGGAAATACATGGACTTCATGACAGGTCGTCCATGTATATCCAGGGGTCATGACTCGATTTGGATGATTGTCGACCGACTCAACAAGTCAGCCCACTTCTTTCCGATCAGAGAGATGGGATTAGTTGAGAACATGGGATGCCTACTTGTTTAGGAGATTGTGAGTTTTCAAGGAGTAACTTATTATATTTTCTCTGACCTTGATGCATGGTTTACTTCCCGGCTATGGAAGGGGTTGCCGGAGGCTTTCGGGACACATCTTCACTTGAGCACCGCCTTCCATCCTCACACAGATGGTCAGACCGAGTTGACCATTAAGACCCTCGAGGACATGCTTCATGCTTGTGTCCTTGACTTCGGTCTTAGCTAGGAGGATCAATTACCTTTGTCAGAGTTTGCCTAAAACAACAGCTATCACTCCCCCATAGGGATGGAACCTTTTGAGGCGTTGTATGGTCGACCTTGCAGATTGCCACTATGCTGGACAAACCCAGGGGAGTTAGCACTCGTGGGACCAAAGATGGTATGGGATACCACAGAGAAGGTGCAGATCATCCAGGGGCAGATAAAGACTACACAGAGTAGGTAGAAGTCATATGTTAATAGGAGGCAGAGACCTCTCAAGTTCACCGATAGTGACCACGTCTTTCTACGGGTCACACCTCAAATATGTCTACGTAGATTTGGCCGAGGCGGCATGTTACCGCCGTGATTCAACGGACCATTCTAGGTCCTCAATAGAGTAAACAATGTGGGTTACCACCTGGATCTTCCACCATAGTTTCACTAAGTGCACGACGTCGTCCACTTATCTCAGCTGAGGAGATACATGCACGATCCATACCACATCATCGACCATGGAGAGATAGACATCGATGATTGGGAAGCATTCATGGAAGTTCTAGTTGAGATTGAGGATTGACAGGAGCAGGTCCTACATAGATGGTAGATACCTCAGGTATGCATTTGTTGGCAGCACGGGAACCTCCAGGAGAAAATATGGCAGTGAGAGGCTCAGATGTGTGCTATGTACCCCTATTTGTTCCCTTAGTTTTATTTGTAGCGTATGGGGACATAAAGCCCTGAGGTGGGGAGAATGTAAAGACCAGGAAATTCTGTAGAATTTTTTTTCTTAAATTCATGGAATATTTATGACTTTGTGAAAATTTACAGAACTTGATTCTGAGGCTTGGTGTGACCGGAATTAAATTCTGAAGTTTTGTTTGGGTATGTTCAGTAAATGTGTGAGAGAGATTTTATAACTTTTGAAATGGTGCTCAAAATTGAAATCTGAGGGCACCGTTGAACTCACAGCCCCGATTTTATCTTTAGAATACTTTCACCTCGATAGCTGTTAGTCGGTAATGGATGTTAGTTTTTGGGGTTTTTAAATAAATTAAATAAAAATATGGTGATAGCTTATTTTTATTTATCATTGGTTAAAACCTCCAAATAAATGTTATAAGTGGGGCCACCACACCATAACCTCCCAAGAGAGGGTATGGTGGTGGGGCCCAACCACACATAACCTCCCTTGGGAGGATATCCTTTGTGGGGCCCACACGGGCTTTCAACCACATTTAACCACACATTTATTTGGGGGAAAACTCATCACCTTTCCTGCAATTTAATTGAGCCAACCCATCTCATTTATTTTTTTAGGTTTCACAATTTAATTAAACTCATTTTGAATCCATTTGATTCATTCCAACCGTTAATATAATAGAAACTCTATTATTTATGGTTGGAAATTAATTTGGTGGAGCTTGAGAGAGGGATTAGAAGGACTTGGAGAACTTCATCTGTCCAACGAAGAACGCCACTCACCACAGAAGAATGACGAACTCCTTCTTAGATCCTCAACCATGCCAAAAGAGAAAGAGTAGACCGTGAAGGACTCCATCTTCGACTTCCTCCCCTCCGAACGCTCATCCGCCAATGACAGGTATCCTCTTCCATTTCTGACGTCGACGAAACAGTGCATGCCTTCCCGCGACTCCGTCAATGATCGAAAAGCGAGGTAGGGGTTGTTTTATCTATGAATTTTACCCTCCATTAATCATCGTTCAATTTATGAATTGTGAACTACCAATTGTTATCACCATAACGTGGAAGGAATGAGCCTCACGAACACAGCTCGACCCTCCACCTTCGTTTATCCTAGTTTGTTGAAAAACGCTGTATAGAGCAGCCGAGGCCAGGGTCAGGCCAGCTGTGAAGGAAACTGGCAGTGTAAGGCCACTGGGTCTCCGGAAGGGCACGACACTCACGTGCCACACGGAGGATCAGGGGGTCGCGCCCAAGCCGGGTCGCGGAGGAGGTGGGGTGGCGCTATCGCGCCATGCGGGTGGAAGGGCCACCGCCAGGTGAGTCGTGGAGGTCTGACGGGGCGATGCGGCAACATCGCACTGTGTGGAGAATATGAGTTCCGGCCAGGGAAGGCCGTAGTGGTAGAGCACGGGCGGGACACCATCAAACCCGCCCGTGCTGTGGAACAGGCTGACCGATCGGCCAGCCGGACAAAGAGGAACCCCTAGGGTCCCATGGGTTTTCTAAACCGACACCTCTCCCTGGTTCAGTTCGGAAGGGAGGTGGGCACGATACCCCCCACACGCGTCCAGCGCGAGCCGCGGGCCGCTCGGCCAGCCGGGTCGGGCCGCCAGCCTGCCGAGCCGCCGGCTTCCAGCCCACGGGGCCACGCGGGCCGCCCCCCTCAGGATGGGTTGGACCCCGGGCCAGACCCGGGTCAGGCCGGGTAAGTCCGACTCGGTCGGACCGGACCGAGATCTGCTATGTCCTGTTATCAATTTTTCTCCATATCTTGGGATACGGGTGTCCGATCGACGAACCATCTGGGTCGACGGAAGGGCTAGAGTGATATGGTTCATTTGGTATACCCCAATTGAGGTTTGGACACAATTGCGGTATAGTTGGGTTGGTTTGAACCTAAAGGCCAACCAGGGCCCCAGAACTGAAATGCCAATAACTCACAGACCGGGCGTCCGATTGACGTGACATCTACTGCGTTAAGATCCTTTGATGAGGCAGACCATTGAGATACTTATACATGGTCTACGTGACAGTTAGAGTGTTGGAATTTAGCTCTAGGAGCAGATCCACTTGGTGACGAGCGAGTGGAGTATAGAGACTTAGTAGCTGGTTGAGACCTGAAGACTGCTAACCTTTCGACTCTGAGTGTTTTGACTAGACCCGTAGGGGAGTGCCTCTGTGTGAGCACAGCAGACCCCCAGTGGGGAGTGGCTCTGTGTAATGTGGGAGACCCATCGTACTTGATATGAACAGTACATTAGTAGGCTACAAGGGGGAGCTCCTCTATGTGAGCACGGAATACCCATAGTGGGGAGCGCCTTTGTGTGATGCAGCGGACCCAGAGTACTTGATAGGTGGAGTACCACAGCAGTCTGAGAAGGTGGGAAGTGCCTCTTTGTGACGCAGAAGGCCCACTGTACTCAGTAAAAAAGAAGTACACCATCATCCGAGCTCTGATAGTATGACTATAGATTTTACTTGCTACAAAACCTAGAATAATTTCCTGGTTTGAGCTGAGTTGGTGAATTATGTCTTTTCCTAATGATAAAGATGGGTTTCTAGATTACTTATGTATATGTATGGGAATATATCTAAGTATTTATTATCTGTTTTTTTCTTCATTTTTGGATTATCCTCATTGGATTTTGTTAGACCTTGAGGGTCTCGGGGGTCCCTATTGAGTATCGTTATATTCACCCATACATGGGCTATGACCGCACCTTGTTGTGTTGGTTGAAGAAGATGGAAAACGCTGACTGAGGTAGAGAGTAGTAGGACTGGATGGTACCCAAAGGTGGACCACTCAGCGTGATGGTACACAGAGCAGACAGACAAACGTGGAGTGTTGATCAGGCCATTTGTAACTACCCTTAATGTAGGAACCCCAGAGGACGACCCAGTAACTGTTTTACATGATTTCAGTTGTACATGCTTCCAGTTGTACCTATACTTTATAGTTAGGTTTGTATTTCTGGTCCCATTTACTTTCCATCACTTCTTCTGTATACAGTATTGTGTAGTTTTTTGCTTCCAGTTGTGTCCTCTGATTTTGTGCGTTTAATTTTTTTAAAGGCAATGCCTTCCCAACATTGGAATCTACGCCGTTGGTTCTAGTTTCCCGCCCCTGGTATATGGAAGGCGGGCATGGGGTAGCCATGGAACGGGCCCCAAGGATGGGTCGTGACATATACTATATCCAAATTTTTTCACAACCATAAAACTCCTTAATAAACAAGAAATATTTTCTAGAAAAAAATCTTCTTGAATTATTCCTTTCCCTTACCCTTTCTTATACCCTATAAAAACATATCAAAAAAATATGATGATAATAAAAATTTCAGTAAGGCATATAAAATAAAGGAAGAAAACATTTGTTCATGAATACATTCAAATCACCAAAACCATACTTTTTAATTATAAAACATAAGCTCCTTAACATAACTCGTGAAATAATAAGATTTATGAATAACTCATAGAATTCATAAATCAAAAAGGTGACTTGGGGAATCCATAATATACTTACATTGTATCATTTAAATCTACATAGGGTGTAACCTTCATGGTTACTTTTGGAATACTCATTTTAGTATATTACATAAATATCTTAGAATAAAAATTAGAGTTTACTCATGTCACGATATAAAAGGAATTATAGAGTTATCACTGACTCACCTACCCCTGTTTTACCATAAAACCACCCCTATACACAATCAATGACCAATAATTATAACATAATCATAATACATGATAAAGAATAATAGAAAAATAACATTTCCACATTTCAATCATGAGACATCATTTCAATATATTGATAAAATCAATAAATTCTAAAAACCATTTTCAATACAAAAATACATAAAAATGAATATAATATTTACTTTTATTTTTAAAAAATGTTATAGCTTGTAGTGGAAGACAAATATCAAATAATTCTCGCAGTAGTGAAATGGTCATTGTCCCCACGTACATTTAAATGAAACATTCCATTTGTCATTTAGTAAAAAAATTCATAAAAAAGATTCAATTTGAAAACTGTTGAATGAAATTAAAATTTAATCATGTTGGTTATACAGTGTATAAATGATGGACTTATATAAATCATCATATGACTCAATGAAAGGATATTGAGACTAAGTCGCTAACCTGAGTTGGAATTGTCTTGTTCATTAATTAGATTCCAAAATAAATAACATAGGATAATATAAACTTTATTATAACCTTATTCATGTTTTATATTCATTTTATACCACTTATTACCATGACATAACATTTATTTAATTATTTGTGTTCATGTCGTATGTTTTCTCGATGTTCAGTACTTAATTAAAAAATTAACTAGTTTTGTTTCCACTGATCAATGTTTTCATATATGCATGATCTCTAAATTATTATTCAAAATGTAAATATCATATATATCCAGAATATATGTTTTTAGGATATTCCATTTCATTTGGAGATAAGAAATATAATACAACATTCATGGAGATGATAGGCCGTACATACACATAAACCTAACTTTCATTAATTTTGAATATTATAGGAATAAAAACTAAATGATACATAGATATATTTGAATTCCAGTAATATATATATGTTATATATGTTACATACATAAATTAATACCATCCTTTATACATTCTATGTATGGAATGAACGAGTCATATCACTTTGATGGGTTGATAGACCATAGTTTCTCAAATTAAATTACCATATTTACACATTATCAAAAGCATAAAATATGATGTAAATAAAAATTATCAAAGTAGATAGTAAATATAAATATACTCTATATCATATTTATTCATTACATTAATTTATATAATATTTTTTTTAATGAATATAATATATAATGAATTACATTTCTTCGTGGAGTTTGTTGGTCATACGTATGCCCAATGAAAATATCATTCAATTAACAGTTAAAAGACATAGAATATAATAGTATGTTAATTTAAAAAATAATTAAAATTTTATATTAATTTTTTTAAATACATTATTATTATCATTATTCCCATCCAAATTATCTCTTGTTGAATAATAAACTACACCATGATATGGACAGAGTAAGTTGTACGTACATACACATGGTGGCTTTGTTATTCGTAGAATGGATAAAAGAATGTTCAGGTTGTAAAATGATTATGGTAAAATATTAACATGTAGAATATTCTATATTTATCATGTTAGAATGGGAACTACATAAGAAGAGGATGTATAAGAAGAATATAAATTTGAAAGAAGTGAAAAAACAAATACCCCTTTTTCGAGTATCTCCTTTTGATGTCCATAGAATAGACTCTTTAGTATGGATTTCAACCCAATGTGTTGAATATAGAAATAATGGAGGGATTTTGGGAGAATATTTTAGTAAAATCATGATGTGTCAGTGGGAATTAGAGACGTGAGAATATTTGTAGAGATGGTGGCCTTTTATAAGAGGGAGGAGGGAACATTAGGAAAGGCATGAAATATTATTTTATTATAAAATTATATTCCAATTATAATAGTTAAAAATTGATAAAATTAGATGATATGATGATTATGGGTCTATATCATCGCAACCAATTTGTTTCAGGCCTTTTTCGGTGACAAAATTAACCTTATCTTTTAGTATTAACCATTATGTAAAAACATTAAATATTACGATGTATTCTTGTATATACATAATATATAGTAACTATTGTAACAATAAAATTCCAATAGAACCAAAATTGGACCATTAATTACATTTATCAAAATATATAAGTCAGTTGGGTGAATCATATAATTTTTGGACTATTATATCATTTAATAAAATTGTAATCGATTTAAAAACACATTCATGTAAATTTTGACTCTATTTAGTAATTGATTATTCTAAAATTAAAAAAATATTTTTTACCATTAAACAAATGGAATTAAATTATTCCTCCTATTTCAATGTTATAAAATAAATTTTAATATGGAAAAAATAATAAATAAAATTTATTTTAATATTTATAATATCATTTATTGGAATCTTTCACTAATAATTTAATCACTACATCTTGATTGTGTGAAAATAATTTCATTATTTAATGTATAAAAATAATAAATAAAATACCATGATATAGTAAATATTTTTTTATTTCCAAGTACTATTTATTTTCGATATGATATGTTATATAACCGTATATTAAAGTTTTTTTTATTAAAATATACATTTTTATGTTATATTTCCCTTTTCTTTAAATTAAATATTATAAAATGTCATTTTCACTAACAAGTGGATCCCAAATTCAAAATGATCTTCATAAGGATGATTATGGTCAGATAAATATCATAATATCATATATGGATACGTTTTAGGGTAGTTTTATATTATTATAATATTATTTTTTAATGTTATTTAATTGATATACCATTTAACCAATGAAAATCAATATAATTACAGAATTTGATATTCATAAAGTCCAAAAATAAAATAAATCTATTTAAATAATTTGGACCATTAGATTCCAAATATGAAATCCATATTTCCAAATTTAAAACATGGAATTAGTAGATAATATTTTTAAATCAATTCCCATTTTCAAAACTAGAAAATGGCTTTAAAGAAGTAAAAACTATCAAAATAATGAAATGTATTTATGTCAAATTTATAAGTGATATTTAATCCGATGACCATAATTGGATTTAATGAAAAAATAATAATCCAATTAAACTTTAAAACCAATTATAATGATGGTATAATTGTATTAACAAATTAGATGAAAATGTGGTTTTGAATTAAAATTTAGAATTTTTCATTATTCATTAAAAAATCAATTTTATCAGAAAAATAACAGTTTTTTTAATAACATACTTCAAAATAATAATTTTTTTATAAAATTAAACATTTAAAATTTAACAAAATATTTTTTTTTAAAAGGGTCCACATTAAAAGGTGGTAAAACGACATTTTAAAAATAATGGTATATTTTATTCTTAAAATTGTATGCATTATCATTTTAAGCCTGTAAAATTCAATAGATAAATTTTTAGATTTTTTTTAAAAAATTAAAATCACAATTTAGTTAATTATGTTCATTACCAATAATAAAATATCTTGGAATTAACTACTATTTAAAATAATATTATAATATTTGTAATATTTTTCATATAACTCTGTGTCGTGTGAAACATATAATTTCAGAGAAACTCATTGTTGCGTGTCGGGTATTTTATCGTACATAAAGTCCCCATTTAACTAATATAAATATTAAATTCAAAATTATTAATATATAAGAAATTGTGTTTTTCTTTAAATATATGGCATGTTAGAATCATTAACTCTTCAATAACAATCAATACTTATTTAATATTATAAAAATAAAATATTTTTTCCTACTTTCTCTATAATGTAATCCTTAAAATACACTTAGATTCTCTATGATAAATTATCTTGAAAAATCTTGAAAAATTATATTCCACATCCCCAATATATTTAAATTTCATAACAACCAAGATATTATGCATATTAATCAAGATAATGATGTTGATAAAACAATCATTGAACATTATTTGGTAGAAATAATGGCTCATAATTCTCCGGAAAACCCCCCACCGCATTGATAAATAAATCAAAATTATGGATCTATTTCAATTGAACAATAATTAAACAATAAGGGATTAATTTAGATAGTAATAATAGGACATGATTTTTTTTAAGATTAGACACTCTAACAACATCATGATGAATTACTCATCCACATCACCATGTGGAAAGGCTGATTTGTCATCTATATAAATATATTTTGTATTTTTGAAGAAAAAAACATAAAAATATCATGATATTAATTTTATTAAAAATATTAGTAAATCATGTAATAGAATTCCATTAGTCCCATATGAAAAACCCCTTTGACTACTAACCAATTTTTTTTACCTATTCTTACTATATAATTCAAATTTTAACTAGAAAACATGGTTTTCATGAATCAGTTTCCTTGCTATTGATTATTACAATTTTCCACAAATTTTGTTTTAATAAAATGATTCCATTTAATATTTAATATCTATATCCCACTTATTATTATCATTGATACTCTGAAATTATTCTATGATCTCAACCGATCAACCAACCATAAGAAGCAATTAAGGTCTATAAATTATAATCTTATAATCCAGTTATCTAATAAAATTTTACCTATAAACCTAAACCTATTATTATAATCTTTTTTCAACCACTTTTTCAGATATTTTACATTTTATATATCTACTGAGATCTTCCATAGTTCTTTATATTTCATGCACATCTTCGAATAATAATTATTCTTCCAAATATTCAATGACATATTTTTTTTTAGAAATTCTTATTTCATAAAACATCTATTAATATCAATGTGGATGTAGCTATTTATTATTATTTATAAACTCCTTCTTCTGCCACATTTTAATACATCTAATAGACCTTCTCATTACCAATAACAATTCACTTCTAATGATCTTATAATATTAAATTTCAAATAATCAATGTAAAAAAATTTCACTACCATAACTAATAAGAAAAAATTCTTGGTATTTTTATTTTTGTTTCTCTGGATATACTTTATCCAAATGGAAATCTATGAGAATTTAGAAAACTATTTATATAGGAGAATTTTATTGATTTTTTATGATAGTTGTTCTAAAATAGCTTACTCAAATAGTGGTCAATTACATCTTCTAAAATGATAATTTTTACAACTAAATTCACTATAAAAAATCCTTGGACATTTTTGAATGTACTAAAATTATCTATATCATTTCCATTAGAATATTTTCATATAATCTACTACACAATTTAATTCTAATTTTCAAGGAAATTCCTTATAAACTTGATTCCTTTTCTCAGAAAACACCATTTGATTTTACTACTACTATAATCTCTACCATTATCAAACTTTTTACACTTATGATTTTATTAATTAATTTTAAAATATATAATTTAAATGAACATACACACTAAACACCATATATTTTGTTAATAATAAACTAATAACTGACCTTCCTTTTTGAATCATCAATAAATGTGAGAATTTATAAGGACCAAATATCAGAACTGATTAGTAGAGATCCCTTAAAAATCTGTATGAATGAGCCCATTCTTCTAGGAGAAAATAAGACTTCTATTTAATATTACTAAATGCTTTATATTTTTGAGTATAAAAATATTACAAGTTCCAAAATTCATGTTACTGAGCTTCATAATACCTTATTAGTTAATACTCACATGTTATTCTCACTGCGTTTCCCAATATAGAATTTTTAAAATTTGATTTTTTTAATGTATTCATTTTAGAAAATTTTGTAACTTCTTATTTCCAAATAATATATAGAAAATTAATATTTAACACCTCTTTCTATAACCATGGAACTATGTGAAATAATATATAATTTATCTATGAATAATGTTAGAAACCCCACTCCATATAGTTTACCAATAGAAATTATATTCATATCGAAGCTATGGTTTTTTAGAAAAACTTATAACTCCTGGAATCATTTGTTTGACATTTAATACTTCAAAACACAAATCCCTATGATTTTGAGAGATTTTTCATTACCTAGATAGGCTATTTCAGTCCTTCCGGTCACATAATTCAATTTACACACCGTATTTGATGTAGATGGAAATGAATATGTGGAATCAATTACACATGAATCCAATGAAATATTAACACTCCATGATAAACTTCTCTCACCATAAACTAAGGAACTAAAGTATCTTTAACATCATATTGTTATCATTTTATTTTTTACCTTTTAATCCACATAATACTTTTTTATTTTTCCCTCATTCCTATAAATAAAACATATGTGTATGGGAATAACTAATTTTCATATATTTTATACCATGAATCTGTTTTAAATTTTATTCTACTCATTCTATAGAACACGATGACTTATAATATCCCCATTAAATGTGGTTCTAGATGATGTATGGAATTCCATATTTTTAATCAATTTATTTATAAATGAATCATTAATTTCATCAAACTTTATACCATTTTTTCATTATATTTTTTCATGAAATTATCCAAATAATCCCAATATTCTAGAAGTGATGAAATCATCAACAATGACAATGTTTATTCCACAAATTTTACATTAACTATTTCAAACTAGATCAGAATACTGTCATAGTTTTTGAAATTATTATCCAATGGAATTCTATATAAAACTATAATAATTAATAACCATAATATCTGGAAGAAATTATCCATTGTTGATGTATTGTAATAAAATTCCTTCATGTTCTTAATCATCTCTGATGTGGACAATAATTATATGATGTTATAAGAAATATAAAATTTCAGTGACATCTATGAAATTTTTAGTTCCTCCTTATAAATAATTTTCCATTATTCTTATTTTATTTATTATAGTGGTAATTATTTTAATAAAACCTAAATGGCCTTATAAAACAAAAAATATTGCATCTATAACCTATCAAAACTGATGTATATCCCATTAAACATTTTTATACAAACTGAGGATTTTTCAAATGATATTCATTTTGAATTGTAAAATTTATTAACAGTTAATAATAGTAGAGACTTGAAAATCAACTAAAGAGTGCAGTTTTATATTATAGAGAATTGGTAATCCATAATCTATGATGATGCTTTTTGGGATTTAGAAATAATACAATTATATTAAAACATATTTAACTTCAAATATAAAATTGGATAAAACATATATATATATATATATATGACTCTAATAAATTCTATATCTATGGATGGGTAATATTTAAAGACACCCCATAGAAAAAAAATTCATATTTCAACCATCACACTCAATAAAAGCTGCACTCTCAAAAAAACAAAAACATTAATAATCAAAATAAATGAAGGAATAATAATAAGTTATTTATATTTGGTAGGAATTAGTCCAACATCAATTATAGAACATTTATAATTATTATTATTTCAGACAGTAAGAAATGATTATGATAAAATTTTAAAATGACAATATTAGATGACTAAAACTCACAGTTCATAGTATAACGTGTCCCATATCAACTGTTTCGGGTGGGCCTAATTGTTCAATCAATTCATATACCTTCCGAAATTAATCGGGGACCCATCGTTGTCCATGGTAACCTCTAAGAACACATTATTCATCAGTTCTTAGAAAATACTTCCAAGAGGTTCGTTAAAATCATTTTCACAAATCCCTCTACATATTCATACTAAACCCTTTTTAAAACTGTAATGAACACCAAATGTAACTCCCCCATAATGATTATTTTTGAAACCATATCTTCAAAACATCTAGTATCTGGATTTATTCACCTAAAATTCATATTATAGATAATGAAAACATGACTAATCTACCTCCAACAAGTCATAATCTTCTATGAGCCTCCAAAATATCGAGTCCTTTTTTTATTTCACTCCTTCTAAACATAGGAAGATAAAAATAATTATACATTACACTTTAAAAAAGATATCTATATACTTAATATTTAATAAAATAGAATTGGGGAATGAGTTTCCCATTTCATAAATAATATTCTTAACAATATATCATTATATTAATAATTATTGAGAAATGTCCAAATGTGATTAATGTCTCATTAACACATTATTTATAAAATTTAATAAAAATTAATTACACCCTAGGGATGCTAATAAAAAGTGATACCTTCATGATTTTCGACATCAAAATTATTTTCTTAAGGATAAATTATTTTAATATTATAATTTTATGTAAAAATATTATATATTTCAGCATGATCACTATTAATTTAAAAATATTATATAATATTAATGATATATTTTTGGGAATATATATTTAATTTAATTTTTTCTGAGCTAAAACATATTAGATAAAAAGTAAAAATTATTATAATTTTTTTAAAAAAAATTAATTTTATCAAAAACATAATTTTAAATATTTAAAATATTCCATTAAATGAAATTAAGGGGGATAATTTTGAATAGAGTCTTCATTATAAATATTTCAATTTAATTGGTATCAGAAAATAATAACATTAATTAAAGTTTATTTTTTCTACTATATTGATTACAAAAAACAAATTTGAGTTACAACTATATGAGAAATAAATTTTTAAAGAATTAATATTACAAGTCCCATAAATTGATGTATCAATTATAGTTTTGGTACGATGAATTTTGGATAATAAATTTTTTAATTTCAGTACCTTATTGATTAATATTAAATATTTATTATTTAATTTTATGATAAGAATATATATTAAACAAGTGTTGTATAATATTTATAATTTATAATGATTATTTGGAAATAAAATATAAAAACTCTTACCTAACATGAAATACTAGATATTTTTTAATTTTTATAGCCTTTTTGACTATATGATCAAATGTTGTATACTCACTATACCAAATCATATCAAGGGATTGATGAATGTATGTAACATCTAAGATTCCAGAAACTAAGAAATAGTTGTTATATTACACTATTTGAAATTAAGAGAAGACAAATATTGGGATATGATAGATAAATAATCTGATATGATTAAATTCATATACACACATGAAAGAGTAATATAAAACATGAAAGAATTCTGGAAACTTTATTTGAACATCCACAATATCCTTAAAAAATAGACAATGTTTCCCATTCAAAATATAGGATAAAAGAAAAAGAATTAAGTATTTTCTAATATGAATAATAATTTTATAATACCATGGTTATAAAATTAAAATAAACATATAATAAGTGATATCTCAAGAGTAAACTAATAACATGAATCCAAACTAATATTCAAATGAGATCATTTTATATCCATGAAAATGAAATAAAACTAGGATAATAGAAATCATTTGTCACAAACTAATAGAATGTGTAATTTTGAACATACAGACATGTTGTTAAGGTCCTATTTCAAGTAAATATAATGATATTAGAAGATTTGTAATCCAATACCCAATATATATTATCTCATGAGACCTATCAGTGCATTTAGGTTATATTTTATTTTTCCCCCACTAGTCGCCTGATTATGTTAAATGCATTCACCATATTATTCAATGATCAATTCTATACAATTTCTATGAAATCCTATGGATAAATAAAAACATTAAAATCCATATAATAAGAAATATGAAAAAAATAAATACCAATATAATAGAATAAAATAATTTTCCAAGAGAACATCCTTAAACTAGCTTACATGTCATTGTTATCTTCTATGTAAAAGGATTCAACCTTGTCAAAGATTTTGAGTATAGAGTTTACATTCAATGAATCAGTTTTACGATGGAAAAAATAATTGGTTTCAATCTTTTTAATGATATGATACCAGTAACATGGTAGGAAAAATCATTAATAATTTTTTTATAAATATTATGAGAATATTCTGAAGCAAATCCCCTATGACTGTCCAGCAAGGTGGGTAGTATTAGCTGAACTCATTGTTAAGTTGAGAGATGATTGATTCAAGGAATAACATATTATTTTAAAAATGATTAAAATATGTCTTATATATTGAAAAAAAGAATCCACATTTCAGTATCTAGATTCGGAATCATTTTCCTAGAAACTGCATACACTATTACATTACCAAAACATTCGATGAGTTTTCCACCAATGAAACGAATGATTTCTACAATAATCTGGTTATGTTTCCAAATAAAAACAATATGATTAAATGATAATTATATTTAAATTAAAATAAAAAATAATTATTATAGAATATCATTAAAATTTATCTATGTCAATTTATTCCCCACACAATAGTAAATAGATGTTGAATATAACATGTGACCCAAAGAATGAAAATTGAGATATTCAAAACCCACTTATGGGTTGGGTATTAACCTAATAAAAAAAATGAAAGGGTTTGTAATTAATTTTATAAAAAAATGAATAATTTAATTTCATGATACATCATCTCATAAAATTTTTATATAAACCAAATAAATGAAAAATTTTAATATTCCAAAACACCACTCAATGAAGGGAATTTGAGTCGAAAAATAGTTACCTATTAACCTAACATATTAGAATGTACATTAACCACATGTACCACATAAATTTCAATCATAAACACATAATTGATATACTTAATAATTTAAATTTTCAATTATATTATATATATATATATATATATTGTCCTTCACTACATTAGTTATAGTTAATTTACATACATTCTCACATAATGTGTTTACAGTATGATCATTTGTACAACATTAATAAACATTTGTGGTTATTTAAACATATCCCAACATTAAATATTCAAATAAAATAAATTTTAATACAATAGATATATTTTTATTGATTTATAATGGTAACCCTAAATCTGGTTATGGTTAGAAATGTTTTCGGAAATTGGAATTTGGGTCAACTTATTTCACTAATTTTAGTTATTGAAGGTTATATTTCAATAATAAGATAAATAATTATTATAAAAACTATAGAAAATTTTAAAAAAAATTATTTTATTTTAACTAAAATAATAATTAACAAATTGTATTTTCCTCCTATGAGGTTTTATAACATTCCTCAAGTAGCTCGTTTAATCATCCCAAATATGAACATGTTATAGTTAATTGATTATTATGATTAAAAAATATTTTTATATTTAATATGATAAAATTAATAATTTAAAATAATGACAATATATGGTTAATTTGAAATTTTTGGGTCATATATCATAATTTTTGTAATAAATGAATAAGATAAAAATGGATACATTTCTTTATGGAGAATATAGTTCAACAAACACCCTATTAGTGTGTCTTTTCTCTAGGAATTTTAGATACTAAGAAATATAAAAATTTTACATTCTATAATCATAATAATATTACATAAATTATTTTTACAACCCAATCCCTTCTTTATGACCAACAATGATATGTTATCTAAATAAATGTATGTCATACGCTCATGTAGGCGGTTGTTTACACACATTCATTAATAATGAGTTGGTATTTTGGAAATTAATAGATAGTAAATAATAATTATTCTCCAATTCATATACATACATAAATTTTTTATATTGATTCTTGTGACATTATATTGGTATTCATCTATACGTTTACTTGGTGTAATATTTTGATGAAAAAAATAAATTGAATGGAATACTTATGTCATTCTCTTAAGAAATCCTTTTAAAATATCCTTAGAAATAAAGGTCTGAAGATAAAAATAGTGATTAGTGGCCCACATATGTGTGAGAGGATATGAGGGAAAAATAATATAGTTTAAAAAATAAATAAAGAAAAAATGGTGTGATAATAAGTTCAGTAAGGTAGTCCAATTTATAAACAATGGAAGGGAATATTGTGGATACACATTAATTGTCAATGATATCATTACACTATTAAAAGGTCATTGACACCACAAGTTCTAAATAATATATATTTTTGTATTCTTGGTTTTATATGTAAGAATATCGCATTTTTCATATAGAGTATAAACATTTTATTAATTATTTATCATTACATATTTACATTTCTTCATTATAGGCTTCTCCTTGTAAACAATGTTTTAATTAAATAATACATACTTTATTATAATTAAAAAGAAACCCATATTTAAAAATTATCTTGTGAAGAACCTTATTTGATAATCAATTTAATGTAATTCAATTAGTAAATATGAAAAATCTACATTTTAGATAAAATCTTATAATATAAACAAAAATAGTTTTTATAGAAATTTTGTTTTAACAATTAAGACTCTGTAATATTATTTAGTATCGATTAATATATAAATTTGTTGGAATATATTTTTATATAGTTCTAAATTTTATATTAAAACAATTTTTTGGAAATAATTATTTTTATTATATAAATATTCATAAAAAATAGTAAAACCATATATTGTGAAGAATATTTTTATTATTTTCCTCATAGTTAACTTTAATAACTGTTATCTTTTTTTTTAAATTAAAATGATATTATTTTAGATAATTAGTATCTATTTATTTAAAATTCAAGTTACATATAACCATATTAAATTTCTAAAAGTTATAAGTTTATTTTAATAGAGGAAATGTATAATATATTTAAACAATTTTAGTGAAAAATTAGACTTATGTTTAAAAATATAAAATATAGTTTTATAAATTGATAACAATATTTTAAATGGTGAAATTTTAAATATCAAAAATATAATTTTTTATAAGGTTTTGTGGAGTTATATTTTTTCATACATATTAGTGATTTTATAAAAGGTGTGGTCTAAAAAATTGGTATTTTAAATATTAACATAAAATAGAAATATTTCAAAGATACTCAAATATTTACTTTATGATAACATCATTTTTAATAATTCAAAAATTAGTTTTATATTGTTAAAATATAATTATTATGATTTTTAATTAACTTTTTATTTATACTCCTAATTAAAGGCTATATAGACTTAACATAACCCGATAATCTATGATAATGATTTTACGTGATATTGTGGTTTCTCATGTATTCAAATTTAACAAACTTAAATATTTTTCTACACAAATTTTTTGAACATATCAGATATTGTAGAATTTTTTTTATGAAATTCACATGTATCGTTTAGGATACTAGGATTCCTATTCTAGTGTGTGATTTCTACCATAGATTTTCTTTATTCGATGTCTCTTATTCTGAAACACTTCATCTCAATTGTCATGAATCTCAAACAATTCTTATTTATATAAAAAATTGAGCTCTAACTCTATTTCCTCAAATGATAGAACATATATTGGATTAGATGAGTATTTACATTATAATGTAACATGGATGATGATGTTTACTATTGATTGGTTAGGTGGAATTACAAATATAAAATATAGAACTCTGATTCATAATTTTATTTCATAATTCTATGTGTACAGTGGGATTACGTTCCATTTTTACCAAATAGTCCAAATAACTACCACGATGAGACCATTAATAATAAAAGATTACCAAATTAAAATAACCATTCATTCCCTAAATTATCTATGTAAATCATTTTTAATATCTTGGATGCTTAAATTTAATCATGAATAATTTTTAATTTAATATTCCTCTTCTCAATTTTATCAATGAAAATTGAATTTTCTACAACTTATTCCTAACTGGTAAGAGTAAGACCCCTCATCTAATATTGTGCTCCATATAGTGAAATATGAATTTTAAAATAAAAACTCTTACTATATGAAAATTTAACAAATTTTATATAGCGATCACACATATGATAAAATTCTATTAAACATGATATCTTCATTAATTTTAATGTGTGGATATTCCATTTCAGACTACCCATCATTTTGGTGATTATGGGTGCTGAATAAATTTCTATTAGAGATTACATACCTTTAAAGAGTCTTTAAAAATATTGATTTCAATTGAGGATCATGATTATACAAAATCAATATATGTTACCTATAGATACTTACTATATCATTGATGTTGAACTAGGAATGGAACAAAGAGCAATATCATCAATTATTATTAAAAATGAGTTGATGTAGTAAAATGAACAATGATGACCCATGTAGCATTATTATTCTACGAAATCATTTTGAGTTCTGTGATAATGCCCATTATAATATTTTCCCACATCCAGAAATGTAAATACATATATTGGATAACATATTATAGATGTTTTCCATATTCAAATTCGAACAGGATTACCAATCATGTGGGCACATGGTCTGCATCTTCTTACTTCATACTATTCCTCCAGAAATTTGTTCTTAAATAATTATACACCATTATTCTATAAGAGTGTAGAGATAAATATGATAAATTTGTTTCATATATAAATCCCCTAATAAACTATATTATTTATATAAAAAATATATCTTCCCAAACATCAACACCACATCTCTATAGTTGTATGATTTCAATTTTAAAAAATTTGGATAATTAATTTTCCTTTTCTAGGTACACTTCAACCCATAGGGATATATCTATACTTTTTATACTATATAGGGTCCAATTACCTAAAAATAACCATTCCCACCTATAATAGATCAATATATATAGGATCCTTGTTAATAATCATCACCGTAATAAAGTTATGGTCTTTCATACACAATTAATGATCCAACTTGTTTTTCATTTGATGGTGGAAGCATAAAAAGGAAAAATATTACTTGAGTCATTAAAACATCTCATTTTACTTATATTGAGCTCTTTTTATGATAATATATTCATAAAATGAATTATCTTTATATATATATATCCAATATTTATCCATATTGGTAAAAAAATGCATATTTTCAAAGAAAATATTCCATATTATATCTTATGTTCAGTAGTTGGATAGCTTATTTCATAAAATTTAAATATCCTTAATTCCTTAAAAAATGCCTAATTATTATAAATAAGGACACAACCAAAACCATTCACGAATAGATCAATATATATAAATATTACTTATTTACCTAATAGAAGAGTAAATATTTCTACATTAATCAGTCTCCTCATAATCTCTTCAAATCATTCCCCACATTCCATTGACCATGTTATTTGAAACCCATTGTGTGTTAGCATGGTTAAGAGGTTGGATAGCCGTGTGAAATGTTGAAAAAATGGCTGATAGAAACCTGACAAACCCAAGAAGCATCACATGCCAGTTTTGTTCTTTATTATATTCTATTAAATTAATAACTTTTTCTTCAAAGGGTGAATAAATATTCCATCCCTTGAGAAAATATTTAAATGAAAGGAAACATCATTAATCCAAATTTCACACTTTATATATTTTCCATTATTTTATTTTATCTATTTTTATTCAGAATTATTTTCAAATGAATCGCATTCCCTTCATCATTTATTTTTTATATTAGTATATATACTATGAATACCAAAAAAATGTTATTCAGATATCCTTTGAATACTCTAAATCACATTCATATATATATATATATATATATGGTTTGTAGTTGAATTTTAAAGGAATTACTGTAATCTCAAAATGTAAAAACTATGTTCATAATGTTATATTCTATATATCATCATCATTAACCCATATCCAATGATAACTAAAGAGAAATATTATCATTGAAAATTGTTGACCTCCATTATTTCTATCTAATAATTATTTAATGTGTGTCATTGGATAAATATTCATTATATAAATATTATTAATTTCCCTTTAATTGATGCATATTATAGACGCATACTTGTTTTTGATTAATAATGTATGGGATCTGCATGGTAAAATTCAGGGGTATATAATTAAATTATTGTATAACTCTTGAAATACTTTATTTTATACCACAAACTCTACTGCTTCCATTCTATATGGATTTCAGGATATTTTTATTTCATCAAAAATGATTTCAATGGAAAAAATCAACTCCATGCATTGGTGAATTATATAGAAATTCTACTAAATGAAAATAAAATTTTAATAAATTGGTACCTACTCAATTCATAGTATACTTTCATAATCCAAATATCACTCTTGATATACTTATGTCAAACAAAATTCATTAATTAGAAAAACAATTAGTGGATTCAAACATGATTTATGTGTGAAATTAACTCTTATAAACATAGGTGATTCTGCTACACCATCAAAAAATAATCATATTTCCATTGGGATAATCTTTTAAATTATACATTAAATGCACATTTATATCAATAATCTTATCATTTTAGACCATAGTTATGATAGTTGATCTTGAAAATAGGGCATTCACATGCATCAAAATTAGTGATTCTTTACACATATTATTTTTAATAATATTTCCACACATTGTAATCATTGATTTCTCCCTTAATATGGGCATATGAAAATATTTGATGTTTATAGAAATCTTATAAGATATAATATATTGAAAAGTTCTTGAATATAATATTAAATTAACTAATATTTAGTATATTATCAATCTACCTTCTATCATGTTATGATGAACATTTTCTTAAACCGTGGAACAACATAAGCATGAAAATTTTCATCTTTAATTTTCAATGGAAGATTCTATCAATGTTTGGGGAATTGGTTCACATGATATCACATATACATAGAGTTAAATAATTGAACATAAATATATTATAACATTATTATTCACTCATGAGATTTATTTCCCCTCTCCTCACACCTGTTGCCAACTCTTGTTCCTCTCATTCAAACATGGTTTTTCTTCAACTAATTATCACATGTGATAAATATCACCCATAATTTATACCCTTAAATGATAATATTCCCCCCAATATTCTCATATGGCCACTTCTTAACTTGATTTTCCTTTAACATATAAATATTGAAGATCTCATTTTCCTTATTAATGTAGTTTCAAAATGTATACTCATATTATGAAATGGTCTGAAATGCTAACTCCAATTGAAGGAAATATATTAACCCATTAGAGAAATGATCAATATTTCTATATACTATACATACACAATCTATTTTATTTATAGATAAACATTAAAATTTATTTCCATACTGAGAAACATTTTCTCTATCTTTTTCATTTGTTGAGGCACTGACTTTCTATTTCATCAATTATCTCATGTAGAATGTATATTTCAGAGAATAACTCCATAAAATATTACAACTCCATATTATTTTCCTGATATTCCTCATTAATGTTTTTAATTAGAAATCACCATTTGATCCACATGACCATTAGATAGAATTCCTTCATGTTGATTTTTTTATCTACTTCCCATTGTGAGAATGATAATCTCTAGTGGAGTGATCAATTATTCAGCTACCAATGAATTAATAGTTCCACTGAATACTATAGTTTGGTACCAATTGAATTGGTCCAATATATATTTAACATCTATTTTTTCTATAGGTATATCAATATGGGTAGAATTATTTTTCATAACATAGGCCCACTACCATAATAAGGGTTTGAACTAGTAAGCATTAACTCTATAATCAATTAATTTATAAGGGGGAAGTCCTGACAATGACTAAGAGTATCCTCACAATAGAAACCCATGATTCTTATAAGTGGATACTATATATTATTTGAAAAATATTAACTATATTATAAAAACACAAACTTAAGGATGATAATAGTATAGTGAATTTGGAATCATTGATGAGAATCATCTAATATGGTGAGAGAACTTCAATTTATTCAATAACAGCCATCCCATTTATTACACCACATATAAAAACTATACATAAACCCATTATTCATAACTATTGGAATGTAAATATAAGACAATGTTAGATTAGATGCTCAGTAAGAGTAAAATAGGAATATTTAGAAAAATAACATGATCATAACAGTATGAGAATTGTATAATGTAATATGAAAACCATAACCCATATATAAAAGATAAAGATATTGATTTATGACATACTTATTAGATGTTTATATTACTTTAATAATAAGAAAATCACTGAACATGGGTCGTGATATAATAAAATAAGTAGATGATATAGAATTTGGATATATATATATATATAAAGCATAAAAATTCATTCATTCTTAGTAAAGGCTTATTTCCAGGTATTATCATGGTAATCCATGGGTGGATACACCTCATGGGGAGGAAACAACACTATAAAAAATTGTAGGCCATTCCAACTAGTTGAATAGTTTCACTTCATAAATCATCATACAATTCGGGGTTCACTCCCAAGATCATCATAGAAGACAAAGTCCTTTACAAAAGCAGGTTTACTCCCCATTCTAGTATTTTCTATCTTAAAATATATTAGTCTTTACCCAATGCATTTTAAATATATATAGGTCCCACCCACAAAATTATAAAAATCACACATATTTGTTGAATAAAATCACAAAATAGCGATCATATCATATCAAATGAAATGAAATAGGTTTCGAAAATATTTCAGCATATCATAATCTGTGGAGACGAGATATGTATCAAAATCATTTCATCATTTCATTATCAAATAACCAATAAATATTATAGTTTATTTCATAAAAATTTTATAATGGTATAACTTATTGAAAAGAAATGGGTATCATAAATTTTTTTCATCGAAACCCATTAAAAGAAATAGAAAATGGTGTCCTTGTTATATATTCTAATAAAATTATAAGTTACATCTAATATTTCTATCCTATATGGAGAATTAGATTTAAAGATAAATCACATTGAACATTTCATATGAAGATAAATTATAATTGAAAATAACTTATTAAAACATATATTTTTTAAATCCATTTAGTGTAAAATAAAATTCAATATAAATAATGGAAGCATTAAAAAAATTTAAATAATAAATTGAGTAAAATATCATTTCTCCTTGAAAAACCCATATAAAGCATTATATATTTTCAAAATCTATTTCACTATGAAATCATTTATTTAAAATATAAAAAAATTTCCCATCAATAATGGAAACAAATTTAATTGAATTTTTTTAAAAAATGTTATGGAAGCATTAAATAATTTATAAGGCATGGAAATTGAAAATATTATTCATGTCATAAATGTTAAAAAAAACTATGTTCTTTCACATTTTTGATTAAATCTGATGATTCATTATTTTCAAAATGAATTGAAGATTAATTCCTAAATATTTGTTGAAATTCCATCATGGTTTAAATTTATTTAATAAATAAATTTAATTATAATAATAATATATTTTAATACATTATTAGAAAACAATCATTCAGATTAGAAATGGTTTTCAACCAATTTATTGTTTTATCTTAGTGATATATATTTTAACTGTTGAGAACATAATGATAGCATAATAAATTAAATAATTTATTCTAATGAAATTTCATAGGGAAAAAAATTATTTATTTTCATGAGATATAGATATAATTATTTTATTATTTTTTTTATAATCATAAATAATGCCAATAAACAATGATATTGTAACATAAAAGACTCACAACATTTGAATCATTGAATCAAAATCACCATGATGGAATATAATTAAATAAAATATAAAATATTTTTATAGTAAATAATTTAATAATAATAAATTACTATAATTTTGTATATGATCTTTGAAAAGGTAGAAGAATGCATTACATAATATATGCCTTAAATAAAGAATATTGAGACAAAATACCTTACTAATTTGGTATCACCTGAAAAGTTAAACCAATTGAATGAAGATACACCAAAATATATATATAAATACCAACAATTTTAATTATAATAATAAAAAAAAAATAATGTTCTTTATGTACACCATGTAAATGATATAGGTGGTGAGTCTAGCATGCGTCTCATAAAAGTAAAATGTGAGAAGAAAATCCTCTATCATATTCCTTGATTTCCCTCATAATATTTTGAAAACTATTTTTAATTTATATAAGTTTTTTATAAATTTATTATATAAGAATACATGTATTTATTATACCCTATATGATTTACCTATGTAATTTAGATAAATTTTTATTAAAAATTCCATGTTAAGGTCATGTTTTTGGTAATAGTTGAATTGTTTACATATATATTTATAATTTTTTTGGACTTATTACAATGATCATCATTATATAAAATAAAAAATAATAGTAAAGAAATAATTATCATTATTATTAATAAATTATATTTGTAATTTCAATTAGTAAATATGGTTTTCATAATTTTAGTATGTTGTAATCATGGAGACATTTTTTCGTATGTATGCATGAGTAAAGTTTTAATTTCCCAAAGATCATTATAGAAAGGATGTAAGAAATAATAAATCATTAAATAATGATAATAATATCATATATATGTTTTTACTTATTTATATATAATTAAACATACTATCCTAGTGGGTTGGTACTGAGAAGAGAGAGTCAGATTGCTTCTTGAAGGTAGTAGTCGACAACTACACGAATGATGTTATCATCCTTCAGTGTTTGAATAGGTAAGAAATAAAATTATATATAATAATTTAATATTGATAAATATTTAATTAATATCATAATTAATTTATTCAAATAAAATAAATTAAGAGGAAAAAATTCCCATGTAATGTTTTAGAGAAAAATTCTTCACATCGCTTTACTAGTCGTTATTCCGTCGTATATAGGAGCAACGTTATAGTATCCACTTTGGAATGGAAATGAAAAATATATATATGAAATAATGACATACAAATTTAGTAATTTTATAAATATAACATATAATTAATCATTATACCCAACCGTGTGATGTGGTAATGGGAAAAGAAATGACATATATTCCCAAGGAGGTGGTCCATCTTACACCAGATCGATTATTTCCTAACACATTTGATGGAAGTGTATATAGTTTTTAGTAATGAATAAAAAATAAAAATATATTATTATATAAAATATACTTAGGATATTATATCCCAATTTTATAATATATATTTATGGATGTTGAGAATGTAGTAAAATAAAAACTCTCGTTGATTAATGTTACCTCTTACTCAGGTATCCTCTACATGTGTACACCAAAATCCTACAATGGTTGGATTTTAGTCCTTAATTAGTTTCATAGGATGATAGGAGTGAATTTGGGTATTTATTGTTGATTGTATTTATCTAAATAAATTAGTATGATGGTATGAAGTGGGTATGATAATGTGTATCTATTTATTAGTGTGGTTAATGGTACACTTTTAATGTTTTGAATGAATTAATTCCACCCTGTTTTTTTCAAGTAAAAAAGGCTTCAATAATATACCATTTCTAATTATAAAAAATATAATGTCAAAATATGTCTATAAAATTTTATTTTAAATTTATCTATTTATTTTTATAATATAAACCTTGTCTTTTTAGTTTAACCGCCAGATAAACCCATTTTTACTTGAACTATCATAATTTTTTTAACTAATCATTTTTATAAATTAATGCTGAATAATATTATATAATATTAAAAATTATTATAACAAATATTTTATCCATTTTTATCAATTTTTTTCTTCATAATTGATAAATTATAATTTAAAATAAATCCTGCAGAAGCGTAGAGAATTTGGTTTTAGGATGTGAAAATAATAATTAGTTTTGCCTTTTCTTTATCTAATTTAAATGTGAAATTTTTTCCAATGAAATAAATTTGATAAATTGATTAATAATTTAATCAATTTTACATTGAAACAAATTTAGAATTTAATTTTTCTTTATAAATATTTTAACTGAAATGGTATTTTTCAACTAAATTCATTATTTTTTATTATTCATAAAAAAATCAATCTTTCATAAAAAATAGAAGAAAATCGCTATATAGTATTTTTTATATAATGATTAAAAAATGGAAATTATTTTTCAATATAAATTTTATAAAATGTTTTAAAATTTAGTTTCAAAATAATTTTGAAAACACTAGAGACACTTCCTTGTATAAGAAAAAATTTAATATAAAATTGGATTTGTTCTTATCTCATTTATAGAAAACCCATAAGATGAATTTTAAACCATTTATTAAATATATATTATAAAATCATATTTAAAATCATTACCTATATGTTGGTATTTTAATTCATTGATATATAAATTTTTACTAAAAAAATATTTTTTTCAAAATAATACTTTGTATAATTTAAAATATTCAGTTATTATTAACAATTAACCTTTCAAAAAATTACCTATTTGATATATATTTTTAATGAATATATTTTCGTAATTAAATTAATTCTATTTATAATTTCCATTATAATTTCATGTTGTTATTTTAATTTTATATAATAAAACTTTAATAGTATGACATATTTCATTTAAACTCACTATGGAATGTAATAAAAGATAAACATATTGTTGTGTGAAATGCATGACGAACTCAGTGTTTTCTGCAACAAATCAAAATTATAAAATTAATATGAAAAAATAATTCATAAAATCTCAGGGTTTCACCTTCTACCCCATAAAATTTAATTTCAGAGATTAAATTTGTCACTTTGGTACAAACAGTTGAGGATACTTCTACACAATTACATCCTCAGGTTCCCTAGTAGTATCTTCATTCTACTGATTTTAACACAATATATTGACCAGGAATGTTGTATTGTTCAATATAAATTTATCTACTCAGTCAAAAATCCTTATATGTAGTTCTTTATAAAGAATATGATCCTCCAATGGTAAGACCTCTAAGATTAGTATGCACAAGGGATTAGGTATGTATATAATCTAGAGATATACTTGGAACACCTATTCAACAATAAATAGGATTATAGGAACCACCAAATGATAAGATGTCATCATAATATGATCATAAATTTCAATGTTATCAATATACCAAGAGAATAGATTTCATTGGTATCATAAGCACAATGTCCCCTTTTGTTATCCTTCAATAAATTTACAATTCATCTATTAGTCAAATAAATATAGATGAATTTTTATATTATATAATAACTAATGGACCACCAGATTCATAAAAGGATGATTGTTACATAATTATATCTCATGATTAAAAAACGTTATGACTAGTCATCCAATATGGGTAAATCTTTATATGGTGATTTAATACGTCAATATCTAAAACCTCATTTAATTTTCAACTTAAATAATTTCATAAGTGGATTATGAAATGAATACTAATAATGTGTAAAATCCAAATAATTATAAAGAAGGTAACTAAATTTCTAAAATGAACTTATTATTGATCCAATAAAATGAAATTTCTATTAATTATAACATGCCTTCAATGTCAACACACTCCTCATGCTTTATATTTAATCTTGGTAATAAAAATAATTACTATAAATCCTTGTTTAACAAATACATCCTTCATTATTCATTAAATGAACCATGGACTATTTAATATATTCCATAAATCCATAAAATGGTATAAACACCATCAATTTGAACATAAACAACTTTTTCCTCAAATCATTATTCATTTATAAGGATATCTATAATGTAATTTATAATTTATCTAAATCAATCATATGTTTATCCAAAAATCATTATCACACATTCAAGAACATATTAGTTGTTATCTTCTATTAATCATTTGTTTTTCTATAAAATGAATCATTTCTACTAAGTCAATTTTCTTACTCATTACTACAATTAATTATATTATTTAGAATCCTTAATGAAAATATTTTTTAAAAAATAATGATGTGATTCTTGATTTATATAACAAAATTCTTGAATTCTAATAAATAATAACTTTAATCATTCCACATTATTACTATGATACTTAAAAGGATTCATCATCTTATTCCCTAATCCCTCTATCATAAAATTTAAAATATGAATCATATCATATGGTTCATAAACTTTAACTTAATATATATTAATAGTTTTAACATAATCATTATTGTTTGAACATCCCATAGTAGTCACATGTCATTTTTGGTAACATAATCATTAAAAGTATAACTGTTTCTAATACAACCTTTTTTCTACACAAGGTTTCCCCATAGGAAACAAATTTTATTAATTCCCATAATTTAAAAAATTAAACATTAATTAACTGATGATACCTTAGGTATTCCAATATTTATATCCATTGAATTGACTAAACTGTTAATATTCTAATAGAAATTTCATTTTAAATTCCCTAATTTTCTATAAATAAAACAACTTCTCTTTCGTCTAAGAAATTCATATGGAGTTAATTATCATGAATTATTGACATATTGTAAAATAAATATATTATCCACCATGTTCTCTATTAATGAAACTCACAATGAACTCTATAATTCTATTTATTGAATATTTTTATAGTTTGTTAAGTTGAAAGTTATTAATAATATATCATGATAACTAATTGGGGATATTCATAATACCATTCCCTCAAGTGATCATACATTTTGGAATCTCATCATAAAATTGTTTTCCACATTCAATGTTATCACAATTCCTTCAAGTTATCAACATTTTATGAAACAAAAAATTATTTTTGTGATGAACACTAATAAAAAAGAAAGACCAAATTGTTTTAAAATTCCTATATGTGGTCAAAATCAGGACATATTATTTTGAACATATAATTATATAGGTTTAATCAAATCAATACCTTATAATTATATAAATCCATCATGATGGTTTGTAAAGAGCTTATAAATTTACAAGGAATATGCTCTGAGTGTTTCAAACTAGGTGTTTTGTAAGGCCCATTATCATACCCAGGGTGATGACCATGTCCTAATAAATTTTCCATTTTGGAGTTATTACCCTGGGTACCACAACTCTAGAACAACATCCACATATAGTCACCAAATAGAGACGTAATTCCACAAAACCACATCCACATTCCTTTAATATATTTCCATAATATTTTTATATATATTTAGTGATAATTATACTTATCCTTAGATATATCCCATGCAATATCTTTATAAATATTTTTAGGTATCTCAATAATTATTTCCCATCATAGTTCCTAATGGTTAACAAAACTGCTCCTCTAAAAACGACTCTAGAAAACCAAGAATATCATTATTTGATATTAAATCATTTCATAAAAATATTTATTATATTTAAAAAACACACACTTGGGTACTAGAATATTGTTGAGCCTTTGGAAATATATTCTACAATATTTTAAAATGGTGAATGATCTTTAATGTATACCATAAATTTCTTCCCATTTAGTTATATTTATTTATATTGTATATATAAAACCATTCTTCTTAACCAGGGTATAAGAAACATAACAATGGTTGACCTTACATTCATAGTAAGGGTTAAAAAATGTAAATAAATAAGCATAATTATATAATAAGTGTATGTTAATTTGAGGATAACATAGGAAAACTATACCCTATAATTAAAAAATTAAAATATTATGTCATGAAAGAAATATTGGATGATCATAAGATAAGAACAATAAGAAAATTGAACAACACAAGACATGAGAGAATAAAATTGGCATAATGCATATAATTTTTGTGTATAGTTAATGATACAAAATATTTTCTATAGTATACAAGGACCATTTCAAAGACATATTGTAAATCTCCATGGGTGGCTAAACCTATTGGGTAGGACACAACACCATCACTAGTGGCCATCCTTTTGTCATAGTGAAATGGGTTCACTCTTAGAACCAATACTGTAGTAATGTTTAATGACGAAGACCATCATCGAATGAAAATTACCTTCTAAAACTAGGTTTACAATCCATTAAAATACTATACATCTCATTGGATATATGTAATTTACCAATGTAATGTATGGAGATATAGGTCTCACACAACACATAATGAAAATAGGTAATATGTGATCCACAATATGAAAACTCATTCATGATATCATAACCCAAGAAACAAAATGGTATTCATAAATATTTCATTTTATTATATCTAGTGTAAATAAGAATTATTTCATAGTCATTTCCTTCTTTTAACTTATAATATTATATTGAAAAAGTGGTGGGTTTCATATGATTTTTTTCTCGGTAGAACCCATGTAAAAGAAATGGGTTTCATAAATATTTTTCCATTATTATAAATTAAGATAAATAATAAGAATTATAACCTTGGTTCATATTAAAAAAAATATAATATGTTATTTAAAAGGACTTCATATTATTGTATGGATAATTTTGAAAGATATATCACTTGGAACATTTTATAAGAAATAAAATTTTCAATAAAAATAACTTTGAAAATAATAAAACATTTTCTAAATCATTTTAATTCCAAATAAAATTTATAAATTAATGTAATAAAAAAATTTAAACATTTCTTGAATAAAATATACATTCTCATTGAATTATTTTTTATAAAATAAATCATTTTCAAAATCCAATTCATGATTGAAATGATTATTAATAATCTAAAATAAATCCCAAATATTGTGGAATACTTTTTCATATTAAATATCATGAAAAAATTTCATGATCATATTGAAATTATTTTGAATTCATAAAATTGTGAAATATTTTTCATGCCATTCATGTTAAACAAAATTGATTCATTTAAAATTTTCAGTAAAACAAAAATTGTAATATTTTGCAATTACATTAATATTCCATTTAAGTCAATTTTTAAATCATAAAATATGGATAAAAATATACCTAATTAATCATTCTATGAATAAAAAAGAACATTTCAAAAAAAAATTAGAAAAAATAGTGTTTGATGAAAAATGATTTTTGACAGAGAAGAAGAATTTTCATAAACACAATCATTTTGAACTCTTGAGTACAAAAAGAGAGGAAAATAGAAGGTAAAAATGTATTATTAAAAAATAAACAGTGGAGAATAAAATTCATGGGATTCATGAGATATATATTGCAATATTTCTATATTGGATGTATAATAATAACCAGTCTTGATAAATGATGAGATTGTAACATACAAATATTACCACATTTACAACATTGAATCATAATCCCCATGAATTAATATCATTAAATGAAACATTAAACAACATTTAGATAGATAAAAAAAAATATTACATGTAAAGTGGGTTGTATATGCAGCTCAAAAATAAATATAGGGGCATAACATAACATATATCCCAATGAATGAATATTGAGACAAAAATACCACACCAATTTAGTAACATTTTAACTCTAGACCCCCTACACCCAAAAGGGATCCTGAAATGGATATATATATAAATACCAATTATTTTAATTTTATGTAACAGAAAATAAATTCAAGGGGGTTATATTCACCATAAATAATAAATTGTTGGTGAAAAAGGAATGTGTCTCACATAAGTACAAATGTGTTATGGTAGTCCCTTACCTTGAGTATCAACATCACTTTTACATGATTAAAACAAATGTTTAATAAATATATTTTTATTATATGTATATATATATATATATTTATTTAATAATAATAATTATATATATCACTATTTATATTATTTAATTATGACTATTTATAATCTTTTTATTTATTATTCCTTATAAAATACTTGTTTCTAGTAATAAACTCTTTGGTTTTTCATATATGTTTTTATTTTTTTTGGGTCTAATTAATATGATCATGGATCCATAATAACCAAAATAACAATCATAATTTAGCTATATTAATAATTAATTAATTATAATTATAATTCCAATCATGAAATATTTTTTGGAGAGAATAAGTACCATACTATCATAGAGCGAGTAGGTTGTACGTACACATGAGTTACACTTCAAATTATCAATGATAAATATGGAAATGAGGTTAAAAATAAATAATACTTATATAATGATAATAATATCATAAATAAAATATTTTATCATAAAATATAACTTCAAATATCATTTATGTGGTGTGGTGATGAAAAGAGAGACACACATCGCTACATGAAGGTTGCAGTCCACACGTACACAGGCAATGTTATCATATTTCAGCGATTGAAAATGTAAGATATAAAATGATATATTATATTTTCAGAATTATAAATATGTATTTTATATCATAATAGTGTTTTCACATCACATATATTTATAGATATGATATTCAATGTAATTTATTAGTGTAAAAGGATTCGCATCACATTGGAAGGATGTAGCCTGCTTTACCGATGAGTGACATTATCATATCTTCTAAAAAATGAAATTTTGAAAATTATATATGATATAATTACTCCATGGGTATAATATTTTATAAATAAAATATTTATATACATTATATAAATAATAATTCTTAACTAGTATAATTGGTAATGGAAAAAATGAATGATATCGATTCCTGAGGCAGTTGTACAACGCACACACAAATGATGATTATGTAACCCATTTGATGGAAATTGAGATGGTTTTAGCTCATTACATAGAATAAAAATAGATATATTTGTAATATATTATTTTTATTATATATGTATAGTATAATATAAATGATGGAGTTTGGAGGGATAAAAAAACAAAACACCCATTCATGAATGTTATCTATTTTTTATGTATCCCACAGAGTTTTAAAGGAAAACCTTCTACGGTTGAATTTATGAAAATAATAAGTTTTAAATGAGTATTGGTGGTAATTTAAGATTTTTTTTGTTAATGGATAATAAATAATGGATTGAATGTGTGATAATTAGAGGAGAAGTGTTGGCCTTTTATAAGTGATGTGACTTTTAGACATGTAATATCTTGAATAAAATCATCGAACTCATGATTTTTTCATGTCACACTACTCCAATAATTAACAATTATATGTCATAAGAAGATATAAGTAAAATTGAAATCATTAATATAGGTTTTGGAAAAAATTTTGGGTGATTTTTAACCCTAATCATTTTACTTTTACACCCCTGTCAAAACATTTTTACATTAACAATCATAATTTTTTTTAAACTTTTAACTTTAATTTTTTTTTAAAAAATTAATTTTTTCGTTCTAGATAATACAAATATTTCTTTTTCCAAATATGTAATCCAATTTTCCATATTTATTTCACATAATTGGAGAAATTTATTTTAAAATTTATCTTACTGATGTGATAAAAAGTAGATTTTCAATGAGAAATGTTCATAAATTTATAGAGTTTGCATATATATTTCAAATATGGAATTTAATCCAATGACCTAGATTAGATTAATATATATATATAATTGACCTAATTTTATTTTGAAACTAATTTAAAATATAATATAAATAATTTAAACCAAAAAGATGTTTTGAAATAAAATTTAATATTTTTTATTATTCATCAACAAATAATCATCTTATAAAGTTAAAAAAGGCACCCTAATATTATTTTGATATTTTTTTAATATAATTAAATATTTTTTTAAAAATTAATTTTCTAGAAATAAGAAAATATTATTTAAATATATGTTCAAAAATGTAGAAAAACTGACATTTATAATAATACAGTTTTCAATCCAAAAATATGATTTCTTCTTATCTCATGTCTCGAAGAAACATTAGATGAATTCTAAACAGTTTATTTAATGTATAATATATATATAAAACAAAAAATATTGATATTTTTTTAATTTATTGAGGAAATGAATGTTTTTTTTCATTAGTAATAGTTTATTTTTGAAACTTATTTCATTTATTTTCAAATTGTTTCTATTTTCATTTCTGAATAACTGGATAACATATAGTTTAGTTTATATACATGTATAAATTATATTTTTTAAAATATTATTAAATTATATAAAAACCTTTTATTTCAATGGATATTGGATAACTCTCATGTTGTAAAATATAATGTTAATATTATTCTACATTTGATATAAACTTTCTCTTGAGTGTAACGTAAATAAAAATCAGTTTTATATGTAATGAAATATAAACATAATGATTTTTGTAATAAAATGTTTGTAAAATATAAAATTAATGTGAGAAATGTTTTCAAAAAATATTAGCGAGTTGCAGATAAGGTTCACATTCCTCTCATTAGTTACAATATTTCTATAATGGCAAACACATATTTAAAATGTGATATTTGATTGTAAAATAAAATTTGAATTATGTTATCTAGATTTATTCTATGTAATATTGTTGGTTTTTCATAATAATTCTGTTATATGACTAGTTTCCTCTAAATATATTCCCCATGGTCAGCACTAATCTTGCAATGATACCAACTGTAGCATCTTAAGCTCCAAAAACAAAGATTTAGTAATTATATTAATTTTTTTGCATATATTAGAAGAGTTCATTAAGAATTCAAAAACTAATTTTTCAAGGAATAAAATATACATACATAAAAAAAATTTAAAACCATATCATGTTATATTAATTGAAGATAAATAAAATTTATCCCTTCAATCATATCATTGATTATGGAACATTGTAATCCTTTAGGTTTCTAGGGGAATGGAAAAAAACTACTAGCGAGACCATATTCTCAATAAGAAGAATCATGGAGTGGTATAATTTACATAACAATATTAAAATATGTTATTTAGATATAATAAAAAAACATTAATCATTAATCTATTAAAATGGAGGGCATTCTAAAACCATGAAAATAAATGAAATTAAGGGTAATAGTATCATTGATCTCATAATGATTGAATATATAATTTAAACATCAGATAATTCTTTCAAGGAATTATTATAAGACAATATACTAGTATAAAAATATCTATACACTAAAATAAAATCTATTCTTTCTCATTTAAAATGTATATGCATTGGGAAAAAATATAATTTTAGGCCCCACACATCACTTGATTATGTCCAATGCATTCACCGTAAGAAAAACAATTTCCATTCAAACCAGTCAATAAGGAAATAATGAATGAAAAACATAAGGCTATACATATAATTATAAATATAAAAAAGAAATACTTCCTCATTTGGTAAAATAATTTTAATGCCTCAGAGTATATCACATCATAAACATATATTTTTTGTGGTATCATCAATATAATTGGAAGTATCGTTATTCACAAAATAAATGTTTTGGTTGATTTCATTGTTCTAGGTTATCCTTGGAATATGGTATTTTTATTCCATATTTTTCTTGGTTGTTAAATAGTGTAAATTTTATGAATAATAGTTCATCTGGGTATGTAAAATACATTAAAATTTTCCAACAATATCCCCTAAGAGTGTATATCATGGTGTGAAATCATATGCCCACACATCATGCATTAGGGTGATCATTGATTAAATGATCAACCATCCATTTTTATGATGAATAACCCTAGGTACATGTGTGACATAGATACATCAACATTACAATATTTTTAATTGCATATTTTTTATAAGAAACATTAGAAACATTTTCTTTATTAGTATGTAATATTGGTTTTCCAGTGGAGAAACATTTTATATTCACAATGGTTCTAGTAACTCTTGAATAAGAGGAATATGAGGGGGGATAGAAATATATACTACTAAATAACAATGATTTCATGAGTAATATGGTAAAAAATTATTTCATTAAAATTAAATCACCACACAGATGATAATAGGTGGTGAATATAATACGATCCCTAGAGAATGAAAATTGAGATGAAAAAACCCACTTATGGATTAGGTAATAAAAAGTTTAAAAAAGTCCTGAAAAGTAGGTCTTCAAAATTATAATAAAATAAAATTAATAAATCCATTTACTTATATAAAAATTTTGTGAAAATATTTTATAATCCACATAAATATAAGTAGGTGAATAATAAAAAATATGTCTCAAAAAGAAGAATTCAAGGGGGGAACACACCAACCTATTTTACCGATTCACACTAATGTAAATTAAACTGATTTATCAAAGACATATATTTCATAGGAAATTAATTCATAATAATTCTCATATACATTTTCAAATATTATATTCATATTTATGCATTCTCATTTTGAGTTTAATTTATTTTACAAATTTTAAAAAACATGCTGTTTATAGATGGAACATTTTAACTTGTTACAAAATATAGAACTTGTTATAAATTTTTATCCAAAATATCATAATTAAAAGATAATAAAATAGAATAATTTATAAATATATAATATTTTTATAATTGTGTTACCTAACCCCATTATTATTTACGTAATGTTTTGTGAAAGTGGAATCATTATCATATTATTATGGTAATTTCAGTGATTGATGATTCATTTTATATAAAAAGACAAATTCATATTATATCAAATATATGATAACAAAAAATAATTATATTATTATAATAATATTATTTTTTATGTTCCCATATCATCTATGATTGATTTTAATATAAATGTTCATGTGGATGGTTAAACAGACACAAACATGAATATACTATAATTAATTGACAGTTATGATTGATAAAGTGTTTTGTTTCGAATAAAATATTCTTATTTCATTAGAATAATTATATTATTTAGAAAATTTTAAGTTACTATGTTATATTTAATGATGGTTAAAAAAATATTAATGAATCGTTGTGAAACATGGGAAACATTACTGTGTAGAGGAGGTAGTCTCCACAATACATGGTTAACATTCTTATTTCTCAACGAACAAGAGGGAATCAAGGTATATGATAATTGTAAATTTCATAATAATTTATATATATATATTTAAAATTTATAATTCAATTACAATTTTAATAGAAACAATGATAGGTGTATGAAAAAAATGGATGACATCGATTTGTGGAGGTAGTAGTGTTCACACATGGAAAAATAACACATTTTTTATATATGTATGGAGAGGAATAAAAAATGGTTTTTAAATTCTTATAATAACATATCTGTATAACAATTACATTAGATTATTTTTCATTTTATCAACAATTTGGGTTTAGAAGGGGGATAGTAAAGAGAAAACACTATGTTTAAGGTAATTCTTACATCCCGAGCTTGGGATTTCCACAAGAAATCTCCCATAAAATAGAAACTCGAAGTATAGTAATGGTGAAGATTGGCCAATATAATTCAATTATTATTCCTAGTTGACCAAAATGTAATTTTTATATAAATACATTGGGAGTGATAAATGTGGTGTGAGGTGGGGAAAGTGGGTCTCTTTTATATGTGAATAAATAATAACTTTTTAGAATACTATTTACTTTTCAATGATATATATACATATATATATATATATAATAATGTTGGCATGTTTCTGTACATGTTTCACCTTCAGATTCATCCACGTCACCCACAACTTGTATCCCTCCCTCTACACCTAAACCAACCACACACTATCCTGCAACCAATTAGGATTTACCATGCCTTTTGGCTCCCCTAATCGATTCCTCTCCCTGATTCCCCTATCCCAGCTCTAGGGTTCCCCTACCACTCCCAGAATACTCTCTTTGTCTTCCATCCAAAAATTGCCCATCTGGCCACAGCTCTTCCTCTGAGTGATGTCCGTTGTCTCATCCAAATTTAGATCTTCCACCTAAAACTTATCCACAATCGGTGACTCCACCTTTAGCCCCTCTACCTACGACTTCTCGAAAACCAGCAACTTCACCATCAATTATTCCTCTTTTGGTCCATCTTCTCCACTTGAAGTTCCCATTCCCTCAAGAACGTAGTGAGTAATTCCATGTATAAACCACATTCAAATGCATAAAACTTGATTTCTTCCAAGATTTTGAAGATAAACATCTTATATTTCAGTCACGATAGTGTGGGAATATAGAAAAAAATCTATTTATAAAACATTGAGATTCAGGTAACTCCTCATGCCATGTTAGTATATATTATATCCTATTCTTCTATAGAACATCCAATTTTTTAGGAAATCACATTGTAGATTCCCAACCAAATGATTTCAACTACTAACTCCTCTTATATTGATGTAGTGTACATATTCATTTAGATTTCATGGATTAGTTAGTGTTTACTCATTATTATGACTCCCTATCTCTATAGAATAACCATAAATGTGATATTAAATTTCCAATATAGATACTCCACAAGCAATAGTAAACTACTATCAGGCATTTTATACAACATTTTCCAATAACATATTTAACTGATCTCTTTTACACTGCATTATATCATCTAACATTTGTATACCTACCTTATTTTTTTAATACATCGAATTCATTGATTATAGGTTCCAAAATTAATTAATATGTTTTTTCTGATAGTATAAAACATTGAAATTACAAAATTAGTCAATTTTTTGTTTTCCTTACTAATGTATTTTATATAGACATTGTTGTCAACTACTAGTGAAATGGTTTCCATGCAGACGTTGGCAGTTCAAAATAATGAAAAACAATAGAGACATGTAAAACCCCTCAAACTCTAGAGATGAAAGGTTTCATTAAAGAGTACTAATGATAGAATGTCAAAATGTTTTGTCATGCTCTATTGTTTTAATTTTAATTTGATATAAACATTTTCATTATTTTAGTATTTTTATTCATTAAAATTACGACAAAAAAAATGTTTCCATCTATTAGAAATTATTTCCTAACACATTTGATGGAAGTGTATACAGTTTTTAGTAATGAAAAAAAAATAAAAATATATTATTATATAAAATATACTTAGGATATTATATCCCAATTTTATAATATATATTTATGGATGTTGAGAATGTAGTAAAATAAAAACTCTCGTTGATTAATGTTACCTCTTACTCAGGTATCCTCTACATGTGTACACCAAAATCCTACAATGGTTGGATTTTAGTCCTTAATTAGTTTCATAGGATGATAGGAGTGAATTTGGGTATTTATTGTTGATTGTATTTATCTAAATAAATTAGTATGATGGTATGAAGTGGGTATGATAATGTGTATCTATTTATTAGTGTGGTTAATGGTACACTTTTAATGTTTTGAATGAATTAATTCCACCCTGTTTTTTTCAAGTAAAAAAGGCTTCAATAATATACCATTTCTAATTATAAAAAATATAATGTCAAAATATGTCTATAAAATTTTATTTTAAATTTATCTATTTATTTTTATAATATAAACCTTGTCTTTTTAGTTTAACCGCCAGATTAACCCATTTTTACTTGAACTATCATAATTTTTTTAACTAATCATTTTTATAAATTAATGCTGAATAATATTATATAATATTAAAAATTATTATAACAAATATTTTATCCATTTTTATCAATTTTTTTCTTCATAATTGATAAATTATAATTTAAAATAAATCCTGCAGAAGCGTAGAGAATTTGGTTTTAGGACGTGAAAATAATAATTAGTTTTGCCTTTTCTTTATCTAATTTAAATGTGAAATTTTTTCCAATGAAATAAATTTGATAAATTGATTAATAATTTAATCAATTTTACATTGAAACAAATTTAGAATTTAATTTGTCTTTATAAATATTTTAACTGAAATGGTATTTTTCAACTAAATTCATTATTTTTTATTATTCATAAAAAAATCAATCTTTCATAAAAAATAGAAGAAAATCGCTATATAGTATTTTTTATATAATGATTAAAAAATGGAAATTATTTTTCAATATAAATTTTATAAAATGTTTTAAAATTTAGTTTCAAAATAATTTTGAAAACACTAGAGACACTTCCTTGTATAAGAAAAAATTTAATATAAAATTGGATTTGTTCTTATCTCATTTATAGAAAACCCATAAGATGAATTTTAAACCATTTATTAAATATATATTATAAAATCATATTTAAAATCATTACCTATATGTTGGTATTTTAATTCATTGATATATAAATTTTTACTAAAAAAATATTTTTTTCAAAATAATACTTTGTATAATTTAAAATATTCAGTTATTATTAACAATTAACCTTTCAAAAAATTACCTATTTGATATATATTTTTAATGAATCTATTTTCGTAATTAAATTAATTCTATTTATAATTTCCATTATAATTTCATGTTGTTATTTTAATTTTATATAATAAAACTTTAATAGTATGAAATATTTCATTTAAACTCACTATGGAATGTAATAAAAGATAAACATATTGTTGTGTGAAATGCATGACGAACTCAGTGTTTTCTGCAACAAATCAAAATTATAAAATTAATATGAAAAAATAATTCATAAAATCTCAGGGTTTCACCTTCTACCCCATAAAATTTAATTTCAGAGATTAAATTTGTCACTTTGGTACAAACAGTTGAGGATACTTCTACACAATTACATCCTCAGGTTCCCTAGTAGTATCTTCATTCTACTGATTTTAACACAATATATTGACCATGAATGTTGTATTGTTCAATATAAATTTATCTACTCAGTCAAAAATCCTTATATGTAGTTCTTTATAAAGAATATGATCCTCCAATGGTAAGACCTCTAAGATTAGTATGCACAAGGGATTAAGTATGTATATAATCTAGAGATATACTTGGAACACCTATTCAATAATAAATAGGATTATAGGAACCACCAAATGATAAGATATCATCATAATATGACCATAAATTTCAATGTTATCAATATACCAAGAGAATAGATTTCATTGGTATCATAAGCACAATGTCCCCTTTTGTTATCCTTCAATAAATTTACAATTCATCTATTAGTCAAATAAATATAGATGAATTTTTATATTATATAATAACTAATGGACCACCAGATTCATAAAAGGATGATTGTTACAAAATTATATCTCATGATTAAAAAACGTTATGACCAGTCATCCAATATGGGTAAATCTTTATATGGTGATTTAATACGTCAATATCTAAAACCTCATTTAATTTTCAACTTAAATAATTTCATAAGTGGATTATGAAATGAATACTAATAATGTGTAAAATCCAAATAATTATAAAGAAGGTAACTAAATTTCTAAAATGAACTTATTATTGATCCAATAAAATGAAATTTCTATTAATTATAACATGCCTTCAATGTCAACACACTCCTCATGCTTTATATTTAATCTTGGTAATAAAAATAATTACTATAAATCCTTGTTTAACAAATACATCCTTCATTATTCATTAAATGAACCATGGACTATTTAATATATTCCATAAATCCATAAAATTGTATAAACACCATCAATTTGAACATAAACAACTTTTTCCTCAAATCATTATTCATTTATAAGGATATCTATAATGTAATTTATAATTTATCTAAATCAATAATATGTTTATCCAAAAATCATTATCACACATTCAAGAACATATTAGTTGTTATATTCTATTAATCATTTGTTTTTCTATAAAATGAATCTTTTCTACTAAGTCAATTTTCTTACTCATTACTACAATTCATTATATTATTTAGAATCCTTAATGAAAATATTTTTAAAAAAATAATGATGTGATTCTTGATTTATATAACAAAATTCCTGAATTCTAATAAATAATAACTTTAATCATTCCACATTATTACTATGATACTTAAAAGGATTCATCATCTTATTCCCTAATCCCTCTATCATAAAATTTAAAATATGAATCATATCATATGGTTCATAAACTTTAACTTAATATATATTAATAGTTTTAACATAATCATTATTGTTTGAACATCCCATAGTAGTCACATGTCATTTTTGGTAACATAATCATTAAAAGTATAACTGTTTCTAATACAACCTTTTTTCTACACAAGGTTTCCCCATAGGAAACAAATTTTATTAATTCCCATAATTTAAAAAATTAAACATTAATTAACTGATGATACCTTAGGTATTCCAATATTTATATCCATTGAATTGACTAAACTGTTAATATTCTAATAGAAATTTCATTTTAAATTCCCTAATTTTCTATAAATAAAACAACTTCTCTTTCGTCTAAGAAATTCATATGGAGTTAATTATCATGAATTATTGACATATTGTAAAATAAATATATTATCCACCATGTTCTCTATTAATGAAACTCATAATGAACTCTATAATTCTATTTATTGAATATTTTTATAGTTTGTTAAGTTGAAAGTTATTAATAATATATCATGATAACTAATTGGGGATATTCATAATACCATTCCCTCAAGTGATCATACATTTTGGAATCTCATCATAAAATTGTTTTCCACATTCAATGTTATCACAATTCCTTCAAGTTATCAACATTTTATGAAACAAAAAATTATTTTTGTGATGAACACTAATAAAAAAGAAAGACTACATTGTTTTAAAATTCCTATTTGTGGTCAAAATCAGGACATATTATTTTGAACATATAATTCTATAGGTTTAATCAAATCAATACCTTATAATTATATAAATCCATCATGATGGTTTGTAAAGAGCTTATAAATTTTCAAGGAATATGCTCTGAGTGTGTCAAACTAGGTGTTTTGTAAGGCCCATTATCATACCCAGGGTGATGACCATGTCCTAATAAATTTTCCATTTTGGAGTTATTACCCTGGGTACCACAACTCTAGAACAACATCCACATATAGTCACCAAATAGAGACGTAATTCCACAAAACCACATCCACATTCCTTTAATATATTTCCATAATATTTTTATATATATTTAGTGATAATTATACTTATCCTTAGATATATCCCATGCAATATCTTTATAAATATTTTTAGGTATCTCAATAATTATTTCTCATCGTAGTTTCTAATGGTTAACAAAACTGCTCCTCTAAAAACGACTCTAGAAAACCAAGAATATCATTATTTTATATTAAATCATTTCATAAAAATATTTATTATATTTAAAAAACACACACTTGGGTACTAGAATATTGTTGAGCCTTTGGAAATATATTCTACAATATTTTAAAATGGTGAATGATCTTTAATGTATACCATAAATTTCTTCCCATTTAGTTATATTTATTTATATTGTATATATAAAACCATTCTTCTTAACCAGTGTATAAGAAACATAACAATGGTTGACCTTACATTCATAGTAAGGGTTAAAAAATGTAAATAAATAAGCATAATTATATAATAAGTGTATGTTAATTTGAGGATAACATAGGAAAACTATACCCTACAATTAAAAAATTAAAATATTATGTCATGAAAGCAATATTGGATGATCATAAGATAAGAACAATAAGAAAATTGAACAACACAAGACATGTGAGAAAAAAATTGGCATAATGCATATAATTTTTGTGTATAGTTAATGATACAAAATATTTTCTATAGTATACAAGGACCATTTCAAAGACATATTGTAAATCTACATGGGTGGATAAACCTATTGGGTAGGACACAACACCATCACTAGTGGCCATCCTTTTGTCATAGTGAAATGGGTTCACTCTTAGAACCAATACTGTAGTAATGTTTAATGACGAAGACCATCATCGAATGAAAATTACCTTCTAAAACTAGGTTTACAATCCATTAAAATACTATACATCTCATTGGATATATGTAATTTACCAATGTAATGTATGGAGATATAGGTCTCACACAACACATAATGAAAATAGGTAATATGTGATCCACAATATGAAAACTCATTCATGATATCATAACCCAAGAAACAAAATGGTATTCCTAAATATTTCATTTTATTATATCTAGTGTAAATAAGAATTATTTCATAGTCATTTCCTTCTTTTAACTTATAATATTATATTGAAAAAGTGGTGGGTTTCATATGATTTTTTTCTCGGTAGAACCCATGTAAAAGAAATGGGTTTCATAAATATTTTTCCATTATTATAAATTAAGATAAATAATAAGAATTATAACCTTGGTTCATATTAAAAAAAATATAATATGTTATTTAAAAGGACTTCATATTATTGTATGGATAATTTTGAAAGATATATCACTTGGAACATTTTATAAGAAATAAAATTTTCAATAAAAATAACTTTGAAAATAATAAAACATTTTCTAAATCATTTTAATTCCAAATAAAATTTATAAATTAATGTAATAAAAAAATTTAAACATTTCTTGAATAAAATATACATTCTCATTGAATTATTTTTTATAAAATAAATCATTTTCAAAATCCAATTCATGATTGAAATGATTATTAATAATCTAAAATAAATCCCAAATATTGTGGAATATTTTTTCATATTAAATATCATGAAAAAATTTCATGATCATATTGAAATTATTTTGAATTCATAAAATTGTGAAATATTTTTCATGCCATTCATGTTAAACAAAGTTGATTCATTTAAAATTTTCAGTAAAACAAAAATTGTAATATTTTTCAATTACATTAATATTCCATTTAAGTCAATTTTTAAATCATAAAATATGGATAAAAATATACCTAATTAATCATTCTATGAATAAAAAAGAACATTTCAAAAAAAAATTAGAAAAAATAGTGTTTGATGAAAAATGATTTTTGACAGAGAAGAAGAATTTTCATAAACACAATCATTTTGAACTCTTGAGTACAAAAAGAGAGGAAAATAGAAGGTAAAAATGTATTATTAAAAAATAAACAGTGGAGAATAAAATTTATGGGATTCATGAGATATATATTGCAATATTTCTATATTGGATGTATAATAATAACCAGTCTTGATAAATGATGAGATTGTAACATACAAATATTACCACATTTACAACATTGAATCATAATCCCCATGAATTAATATCATTAAATGAAACATTAAACAACATTTAGATAGATAAAAAAAATATTACATGTAAAGTGGGTTGTATATGCAGCTCAAAAATAAATATAGGGGCATAACATAACATATATCCCAATGAATGAATATTGAGACAAAAATACCACACCAATTTGGTAACATTTTAACTCTAGACCCCCTACACCCAAAAGGGATCCTGAAATGGATATATATATAAATACCAATTATTTTAATTTTATGTAACAGAAAATAAATTCAAGGGGGTTATATTCACCATAAATAATAAATTGTTGGTGAAAAAGGAATGTGTCTCACATAAGTACAAATGTGTTATGGTAGTCCCTTACCTTGAGTATCAACATCACTTTTACATGATTAAAACAAATGTTTAATAAATATATTTTTATTATATGTATATATATATATATATATATATATTTAATAATAATAATTATATATATCACTATTTATATTATTTAATTATGACTATTTACAATCTTTTTATTTATTATTCCTTATAAAATACTTGTTTCTAGTAATAAACTCTTTGGTTTTTCATATATGTTTTTATTTTTTTTGGGTCTAATTAATATGATCATGGATCCATAATAACCAAAATAACAATCATAATTTAGCTATATTAATAATTTATTAATTATAATTATAATTCCAATCAAGAAATATTTTTTGGAGAGAATAAGTACCATACTATCATAGAGTGAGTAGGTTGTACGTACACATGAGTTACACTTCAAATTATCAATGATAAATATGGAAATGAGGTTAAAAATAAATAATACTTATATAATGATAATAATATCATAAATAAAATATTTTATCATAAAATATAACTTCAAATATCATTTATGTGGTGTGGTGATGAAAAGAGAGACACACATCGCTACATGAAGGTTGCAGTCCACACGTACACAGGCAATGTTATCATATTTCAGCGATTGAAAATGTAAGATATAAAATGATATATTATATTTTCAGAATTATAAATATTTATTTTATATCATAATAGTGTTTTCACATCACATATATTTATAGATATGATATTCAATGTAATTTCTTAGTGTAAAAGGATTCGCATCACATTAGAAGGATGTAGCCTGCTTTACCGATGAGTGACATTATCATATCTTCTAAAAAATGAAATTTTGAAAATTATATATGATATAATTACTCCATGGGTATAATATTTTATAAATAAAATATTTATATACATTATATAAATAATAATTCTTAACTAGTATAATTGGTAATGGAAAAAAAGAATGATATCGATTCCTGATGCAGTTGTACAACGCACACACAAATGATGATTATGTAACCCATTTGATGGAAATTGAGATGGTTTTAGCTCATTACATAGAATAAAAATAGATATATTTGTAATATATTATTTTTATTATATATGTATAGTATAATATAAATGATGGAGTTTGGAGGGATAAAAAAACAAAACACCCATTCATGAATGTTATCTATTTTTGATGTATCCCACAGAGTTTTAAAGGAAAACCTTCTGCGGTTGAATTTATGAAAATAATAAGTTTTAAATGAGTATTGGTGGTAATTTAAGATTTTTTTTGTTAATGGATAATAAATAATGGATTGAATGTGTGATAATTAGAGGAGAAGTGTTGGCCTTTTATAAGTGATGTGACTTTTAGACATGTAATATCTTGAATAAAATCATCGAACTCATGATTTTTTCATGTCACACTACTCCAATAATTAACAATTATATGTCATAAGAAGATATAAGTAAAATTGAAATCATTAATATAGGTTTTGGAAAAAAATTTGGGTGATTTTTAACCCTAATCATTTTACTTTTACACCCCTGTCAAAACATTTTTACATTAACAATCATAATTTTTTTTTAAACTTTTAACTTTAATTTTTTTTTAAAAAATTAATTTTCTCGTTCTAGATAATAAAAATATTTCTTTTTCCAAATATGTAATCCAATTTTCCATATTTATTTCACATAATTGGAGAAATTTATTTTAAAATTTATCTTACTGATGTGATAAAAAGTAGATTTTCAATGAGAAATGTTCATAAATTTATAGAGTTTGCATATATATTTCAAATATGGAATTTAATCCAATGACCTAGATTAGATTAATATATATATATAATTGACCTAATTTTATTTTGAAACTAATTTAAAATATAATATAAATAATTTAAACCAAAAAGATGTTTTGAAATAAAATTTAATATTTTTTATTATTCATCAACAAATAATCATCTTATAAAGTTAAAAAAGGCACCCTAATATTATTTTGATATTTTTTTAATATAATTAAATATTTTTTTAAAAATTAATTTTCTATAAATAAGAAAATATTATTTAAATATATGTTCAAAAATGTAGAAAAACTGACATTTATAATAATACAGTTTTCAATCCAAAAATATGATTTCTTCTTATCTCATGTCTCGAAGAAACATTAGATGAATTCTAAACAGTTTATTTAATGTATAATATATATATAAAACAAAAAATATTGATATTGTTTTAATTTATTGAGGAAATGAATGTTTTTTTTTCATTAGTAATAGTTTATTTTTGAAACTTATTTCATTTATTTTCAAATTGTTTCTATTTTCATTTCCGAATAACTGGATAACATATAGTTTAGTTTATATACATGTATAAATTATATTTTTTAAAATATTATTAAATTATATAAAAACCTTTTATTTCAATGGATATTGGATAACTCTCATGTTGTAAAATATAATGTTAATATTATTCTACATTTGATATAAACTTTCTCTTGAGTGTAACGTAAATAAAAATCAGTTTTATATGTAATGAAATCTAAACATAATGATTTTTGTAATAAAATGTTTGTAAAATATAAAATTAATGTGAGAAATGTTTTCAAAAAATATTAGCGAGTTGCAGATAAGGTTCACATTCCTCTCATTAGTTACAATATTTCTATAATGGCAAACACATATTTAAAATGTGATATTTGATTGTAAAATAAAATTTGAATTATGTTATCTAGATTTATTCTATGTAATATTGTTGGTTTTTCATAATAATTCTGTTATATGACTAGTTTCCTCTAAATATATTCCCCATGGTCAGCACTAATCTTGCAATGATACCAACTGTAGCATCTTAAGCTCCAAAAACAAAGATTTAGTAATTATATTAATTTTTTTGCATATATTAGAAGAGTTCATTAAGAATTCAAAAACTAATTTTTCAAGGAATAAAATATACATACATAAAAAACATTTAAAACCATATCATGTTATATTAATTGAAGATAAATAAAATTTATCCCTTCAATCATATCATTGATTATGGAACATTGTAATCCTTTAGGTTTCTAGGGGAATGGAAAAAAACTACTAGCGAGACCATATTCTCAATAAGAAGAATCATGGAGTGGTATAATTTACATAACAATATTAAAATATGTTATTTAGATATAATAAAAAAACATTAATCATTAATCTATTAAAATGGAGGGCATTCTAAAACCATGAAAATAAATGAAATTAAGGGTAATAGTATCATTGATCTCATAATGATTGAATATATAATTTAAACATCAGATAATTCTTTCAAGGAATTATTATAAGACAATATACTAGTATAAAAATATCTATACACTAAAATAAAATCTATTCTTTCTCATTTAAAATGTATATGCATTGGGAAAAAATATAATTTTAGGCCCCACACATCACTTGATTATGTCCAATGCATTCACCGTAAGAAAAACAATTTCCATTCAAACCAGTCAATAAGGAAATAATGAATGAAAAACATAAGGCTATACATATAATTATAAATATAAAAAACAAATACTTCCTCATTTGGTAAAATAATTTTAATGCCTCAGAGTATATCACATCATAAACATATATTTTTTGTGGTATCATCAATATAATTGGAAGTATCGTTATTCACAAAATAAATGTTTTGGTTGATTTCATTGTTCTAGGTTATCCTTGGAATATGGTATTTTTATTCCATATTTTTCTTGGTTGTTAAATAGTGTAAATTTTATGAATAATAATTCATCTGGGTATGTAAAATACATTAAAATTTTCCAACAATATCCCCTAAGAGTGTATATCATGGTGTGCAATCATATGCCCACACATCATGCATTAGGGTGATCGTTGATTAAATGATCAACCATCCATTTTTATGATGAATAACCCTAGGTACATGTGTGACATAGATACATCAACATTACAATATTTTTAATTGCATATTTTTTATAAGAAACATTACAAACATTTTCTTTATTAATATGTAATATTGGTTTTCCAGTGGAGAAACATTTTATATTCACAATGGTTCTAGTAACTCTTGAATAAGAGGAATATGAGGGGGGATAGAAATATATACTACTAAATAACAATGATTTCATGAGTAATATGGTAAAAAATTATTTCATTAAAATTAAATCACCACACAGATGATAATAGGTGGTGAATATAATACGATCCCTAGAGAATGAAAATTGAGATGAAAAAACCCACTTATGGATTAGGTAATAAAAAGTTTAAAAAAGTCCTCAAAAGTAGGTCTTCAAAATTATAATAAAATAAAATTAATAAATCCATTTACTTATATAAAAATTTTGTGAAAATATTTTATAATCCACATAAATATAAGTAGGTGAATAATAAAAAATATGTCTCAAAAAGAAGAATTCAAGGGGGGAACACACCAACCTATTTTACCGATTCACACTAATGTAAATTAAACTGATTTATCAAAGACATATATTTCATAGGAAATTAATTCATAATAATTCTCATATACATTTTCAAATATTATATTCATATTTATGCATTCTCATTTTGAGTTTAATTTATTTTACAAATTTTAAAAAACATGCTGTTTATAGATGGAACATTTTAACTTGTTACAAAATATAGAACTTGTTATAAATTTTTATCCAAAATATCATAATTAAAAGATAATAAAATAGAATAATTTATAAATATATAATATTTTTATAATTGTGTTACCTAACCCCATTATTATTTACGTAATGTTTTGTGAAAGTGGAATCATTATCATATTATTATGGTAATTTCAGTGATTGATGATTCATTTTATATAAAAAGACAAATTCATATTATATCAAATATATGATAACAAAAAATAATTATATTATTATAATAATATTATTTTTTATGTTCCCATATCATCTATGATTGATTTTAATATAAATGTTCATGTGGATGGTTAAACAGACACAAACACGAATATACTATAATTAATTGATAGTTATGATTGATAAAGTGTTTTGTTTCGAATAAAATATTCTTATTTCATTAGAATAATTATATTATTTAGAAAATTTTAAGTTACTATGTTATATTTAATGATGGTTAAAAAAATATTAATGAATCGTTGTGAAACATGGGAAACATTACTGTGTAGAGGAGGTAGTCTCCACAATACATGGTTAACATTCTTATTTCTCAACGAACAAGAGGGAATCAAGGTATATGATAATTGTAAATTTCATAATAATTTATATATATATATTTAAAATTTATAATTCAATTACAATTTTAATAGAAACAATGATAGGTGTATGAAAAAAATGGATGACATCGATTTGTGGAGGTAGTAGTGTTCACACATGGAAAAATAACACATTTTTTATATATGTATGGAGAGGAATAAAAAATGGTTTTTAAATTCTTATAATAACATATCTGTATAACAATTACATTAGATTATTTTTCATTTTATCAACAATTTGGGTTTAGAAGGGGGATAGAAAAGAGAAAACACTATGTTTAAGGTAATTCTTACATCCCGAGCTTGGGATTTCCACAAGAAATCTCCCATAAAATAGAAACTCGAAGTATAGTAATGGTGAAGATTGGCCAATATAATTCAATTATTATTCCTAGTTGACCAAAATGTAATTTTTATATAAATACATTGGGAGTGATAAATGTGGTGTGAGGTGGGGAAAGTGGGTCTCTTTTATATGTGAATAAATAATAACTTTTTAGAATACTATTTACTTTTCAATGATATATATACATATATATATATATAATAATGTTGGCATGTTTCTGTACATGTTTCACCTTCAGATTCATCCACGTCACCCACAACTTGTATCCCTCCCTCTACACCTAAACCAACCACACACTATCCTGCAACCAATTGGGATTTACCATGCCTTTTGGCTCCCCTAATCGATTCCTCTCCCTGATTCCCCTATCCCAGCTCTAGGGTTCCCCTACCACTCCCAGAATACTCTCTTTGTCTTCCATCCAAAAATTGCCCATCTGGCCACAGCTCTTCCTCTGAGTGATGTCCGTTGTCTCATCCACATTAAGATCTTCCACCTAAAACTTATCCACAATCGGTGACTCCACCTTTAGCCCCTCCACCTACGACTTCTCGAAAACCAGCAACTTCACCATCAATTATTTCTCTTTTGGTCCATCTTCTCCACTTGAAGTTCCCATTCCCTCAAGAACGTAGTGAGTAATTCCATGTATAAACCACATTCAAATGCATAAAACTTGATTTCTTCCAAGATTTTGAAGATAAACATCTTATATTTCAGTCACGATAGTGTGGGAATATGGAAAAAAATCTATTTATAAAACATTGAGATTCAGGTAACTCCTCATGCCATGTTAGTATATATTATATCCTATTCTTCTATAGAACATCCAATTTTTTAGGAAATCACATTGTAGATTCCCAACCAAATGATTTCAACTACTAACTCCTCTTATATTGATGTAGTGTACATATTCATTTAGATTTCATGGATTAGTTAGTGTTTACTCATTATTATGACTCCCTATCTCTATAGAATAACCATAAATGTGATATTAAATTTCCAATATAGATACTCCACAAGCAATAGTAAACTACTATCAGGCATTTTATACAAAATTTTCCAATAACATATTTGACTGATCTCTTTTACACTGCATTATATCATCTAACATTTGTATACCTACCTTATTTTTTTAATACATCGAATTCATTGATTATAGGTTCCAAAATTAATTAATATGTTTTTTCTGATAGTATAAAACATTGAAATTACAAAATTAGTCAATTTTTTGTTTTCCTTACTAATGTATTTTATATAGACATTGTTGTCAACTACTAGTGAAATGTTTTCCATGCAGACGTTGGCAGTTCAAAATAATGAAAAACAATACAGACATGTATAACCCCTCAAACTCTAGAGATGAAAGGTTTCATTAAAGAGTACTAATGATAGAATGTCAAAATGTTTTTTCATGCTCTATTGTTTTAATTTTAATTTGATATAAACATTTTCATTATTTTAGTATTTTTATTCATTAAAATTACGACAAAAAAAATGTTTCCATCTATTAGAAATTATTCACTACTATCTACGGAGTAGTCTATTACTCCCATAAGTGAACCACTATCAAAACATTGTATCATACATATAGTTAGATGCATTCTATTATCAACATTATCCCTGTTAAAAAAATTTTATTTCCTATGCTCTATATACCAAAAATATACTATATTACTGATAGTATTTTAGTGGAATACAATCCTTCATCATGGATAGGAATGTTAAAAATTATAACACAAAGACATAACTACACACACATTTATATATATAAATTTATATTCTATAATAATTTTCATTGTTTTTTTCAACTACTTCTAGTTTCTAGAAAACAATAAATTATTAAATAAATAATAATTCACCGGATTTCAGAAATACATGAAAAAATTAATGATTTTATACATCTAACTTAGAACTATATAGGTATACTGAATTACAAGTTTATATTTAAATAGTAGTACCTTCAGTATTATTTATACTCATACATATTTACATAATGTTGGTTCCAGCAGGAATCTCAGTAGAACAATAAACTACATAGAACAAAGGTCAATGTCATTACTAAACTAGCAATAATGATATAGTAACAACACCAAAAACATGAATATTAATCGTATAATTTCCTATGTTTTCTCTCCACTTTTATTCCATCTAAGACAAACTGGATAAATCCAAATTAATTTACTAGTTCGATTCGGTTAAAATCTATTATTATATTCAATATGGAATTCAAAAAATTACATTGTTTTTATGTAGATTTTGGAATCGATGAATGAAATGTAAATGAGTGTTGTTATTTATTACTATAAATTATTTTTTTTAATTAATATTACTAAATCTCATTAATTATTATATGAACACTTTTTAATTAACTAACTTTATGTAGTCATGTTTTTATTTGATATAATAACTATATATTAATCTTTTAAATTGTACTTTTATCTATAGAATGTTGTTGTATGGGGATTTTGAAGCTCGTGAATTTTTGTAATAACAGGTGGCGATTGGATGAATATAAATCTTCTACTGGATGAAAGAATTCTCTATATCAAAACATTAGAAATTATCCATTGTTTGTTGACTGATATTAAATCACCCAAATTCCGTGAAGTTTCTGCAGTTGTACTTCTATAATTTGTAGAATTACGATTAAGTTAACTACTATATTTTGATTATTACATGAGCTGTATATGTCATATTGGGGTAATCATCATTGATTTGGAAGGCTTATAAGATTTTTGAAAAAATTCATAACTGGATAAATGTCTGGATTGATAATATTAGTACACAAATGTTGGACCAAAGCTGTTGTAGTTTTCTTACTACAGAATTACATTTTTTCATTAGTTTTTTTAATATGTTCAATTGAATTTATTTTATGTTTTACATTTCGATATATAAGGAATAGTTTGATCAATCAATTGGAGGGTTTTGGTTGCCTAAAACACTGGGTTCCCCTTAAGATCCTATCAATGGCCTACATGGATGTTCTAGGAAGCAGGTGCTTCTATTCTCCACACCAGCACCCTGGTAAATTCTCGTTGGAGGATAATATGTTGTAATTTATACTCACATAAGTTTAGGATAAATGGTTAGATTTTTTTGATACAGATGAATTGTTAAGGGGGTATTCTACATTTTTATTATTGGATGGCTATTAGTGGGAACCTACATACCCCACTAGATTTTGTGGTTATAGATTCTTGACTACTTTTATGTTATCTTCTTTTATGGTAATATATGGTTTCCCTTAAATTTTTTGGATAGAATGAAAAATCCAATGTGTTTAATAAACTATTTAGAAAATTAATTTCTTCTATTTGGTTGAATTGATAATGAATGAATTAAAAATAATTTAGAGTGATTATTTATTCTAATCAATGACAATTTTCCTTTCAATTCATATAACTGATGCTCATGACCTATTGCAAGAACACTTTTTTATTGATTAACCATACATATTTATCATTTTATTTGATATCATTAATGTATATTAAGAATATTAATTCTTCTTGTATATATAGAGAATAATACTATTTCAGGATTTTGATGCTCATGAATTTTTGTAATAACAGTTTGTGATTGGCTGACTATACAACTTCTACATTCTGAAAACATTCTGCAAATCTAAACATTAGTAATTATCCATTTCTTTTGGACAATCATTATCTCACCCAGTTTCCCCTAAGTGATGGTAGTTATGATTATACAAAGTGAAAAATTCAGATTATGTTACCTAATATATATTGACTATCACTTGAGCTATAGATGTCATATTGGGATGATCTTTACAAATTTATTATGCTCATGTTAATTTATAAAATAGTCATAACTGGATAAATGTATGGATTGATCATTTTGGAACTAAAATATTTCTCTAAACCTATTGTACTTTTCTTTCTATAGAATTATCATTTATTTCTTTTATTTTTTAATAGTTTCATATTACTTTATTTTAGGTTTTATGTTTGGATATAGAAAAATGATATTTATCAATCAATTATAGGGTTTTGGTGGTCTAAACTGGCATGCCCCCTTAAGAACCTATTGGGGACCACTATGATGTTCCAGGAAGCAGGTTCTATTTTTATCTACACAAAGTACCTGGTAACTTCCCATTAGAGGTTCATATGTAGTTAGTTGTACTCACAGGAATTTCAAATAAATAGTTTGATTATTTATTGATATGAATGAAATGTTAAGGAGAATTTTTTATGTCCATCATTGGAAGACTATTAGTGGACCCCTACATACCCCATCAAATTTTTTAGTTGTTGAATCATGATAGATTTTATTTTAACAAATTTTATGGTAATATATTGTTTCCCTTAAATGACTTCGATAGAATAGAAAATCCAAGGTGTTTAATATGGTATTACGAAAATTACTTTCTTCTTTGGGATGAGTTGGGAATGGAAAAATTAAACTTAAAAGAGAGTGATTATTTATTCTTATCGATGAAATGATTTTTCTAATTTGTATAACCTATGATCGTGAATTATTGAAAGAACACTTTTTAATTGACTAACTATACATCTTCCACTTTTTATTTTATATAATTGCTTTATTTTATACATTTTAATTGTTCTTGAATTTGTAGAATACTATTGTTTGTGTATATTTATGATCATGACTTTTTTTAATAACATTTGGTGATTGGCGGAATATAAATATTTCACATGCTAAAAAGAATTATCCATATCTAAACATGAGAAATTATACAATATTTTAGACTGTCATTAACTCACCCAGTTGCCCCAAATTGAATGTAGTTCATCTTCTACAAATGGTAGAATTCATATTATGTAACAAACTATATTTTAATTATTACATGAGCTATAGATGTCATATTGGGGGACATTTACTTATTTGGAAAGATAATATGATTTTTAAATACTCATAACTGGATAATAGTCTAAATAGATCATTTTGGTACTCAAATGTTTTCCCAAATATATTTTAAATTGTGTGCTACATAATTTTCTTTTCACTATTTGATTATTTTAATAGTTTCAATTAACGTTATTTTTGTTTTTAAGTTAGTATATAGAAGGATGAAGTTGATCAATCAATTTGAAGGTTATGGTGGTCTAAACAACCAGGTTCGCATAAGATCCTACTCAGGGCCGCTAGGAAGTTCCATGAAGTAGGTTCTTATGTTTCCTATACCAGAAACCCAGTAACTTCCTGGTGGAGGTCAATATGTAGTTAGTTATACTCACATGAATTTAGTATAAATGGTTTAATTTTTTTCTTAAGAGGGATGCAATGTTAAGGGGGTATTCTACATGTCTATAGTTGGAATACTCTTAGTGGGCACCGATATACCCCTCCAGATTTGTTGGATGCATATTCATGATAGTTTGTATGTTAAAATATTTTATAGAAAATTATTTTTTCCCATAAATGATTTCTGGAGAATGAAAAATCTAACGTGCATTGTTGATTCTATATACAGGAAATCTCCCACAAGCATAAAACTTTGATTTCTCTATTTCTCATATTTTTAGGTTTTATTTCCCTCCTCCCCCATTTTAATTCCCTACCTCACATTCATATTTCTTTTATAGATTCCATGTTCCCTATTTCAATTTTTTGTTTGATGCTATGTTGTTCCCTACACATGTTCACTCTTTAAACATTCTCTACCTCCACCAAATCCACCCTAGTCTCTTGGAGCATAGTCTGCCTCCGGAGACTCTTCCTCTACTTGGTCCACCTCGGTCCCCATCTGATTTCATACCTATGGTAGGATTTCGGACGTTCTATCATATACTATGTCTCCAATATTCTTTTTCATAATATAAAATATATATATTTATCATATTGGATTTAGAAATATTATACTGATCATATTTTTCCTATTCATTATATGTGTATTCCATATTCAGTACATGCATACTAATATTGTATTTCTAATATTTAATATCTAATATTAATCATATGAATAAAAATATCAAATTGCAAGCAAGTTACATTATTCTTCATTTCAATGAATGTGGATTTTCATGTAGTGTTTATAAGTTAAGGTGGTGTTAATATAGTTTTTAAAACAATAAAGACCATATAAATATTTTAATATTGAATTTTTAATATGAGAAACATTTATGTTACATATTATGGAAAAGCGAACTATAAATAGAACACATTTATTCTACATTTTGTTGTATCATGACTAATTTTTACATATTTACTATATAAAGATTACATATTTAGTATATAAATACAAAATACATTAAAAATGAGGGCTACTTATGTATATTTATTGAAAAATTATGTGTTTGGGTTTTTAGTATAAGTTTAATATATTTAAACCCATAACACTATTTTTTTTCCATGGGGATTTATGAAATATAGAATCATCACCATCTATTTGAAAGTAGTTTTAATGTAATGAACAAATTTGAAAATGCATCACAAATCCTGAATTTTCATAAATAGGATTTTATCCAAGTAGCTTCTCAACTTGAATACCAAATGGTACTCTACATTAGAATCAACATAATTATACATAAACCCTAATATTATTTTCAACCTGCTTATCAGAAAAAATAAGTGTTTCAATATAATTATTTATAGATCTAGTGATTCATATCTTCAATGATGATTATGGATGTTGTTTTCAAAAATCTCCAAGAGTCATTTCATATGAATTCTCAATATTTGTTAATGATTTTGGAGTAAGTGGTGTCAACGTGACACCGAACATTATTAAAAAACATTTACATGGAAAAATACTATATGTCCTTGCAATAGCATTTTAAAATTAAGAATATTCTAATATTGAATTTCTATTATGGGAAATATAAATATTACATATTAAGAAAAAAAATTGGAAAAAGAGTATAATAATTTTGTATTTAATATTATATTTTATTCATTTTACTAATTCAGTATTTGTGGATTTCATTTTCATCATATGCCTAATAATATTGAATTTATAATATTAAATATCTAATATTCATCTTATGAATACTAATTTAAAATCATTAAAAAGTTATATTAATTTCCATCTAAATGAAATTCAATTTTTAGGTATTGACTATATGTTAAGGTGGTTTCAATATTGTTTTTTCAACTTAAAAGACTACTTAAAAATTATTAATATTGTAAAATTGATTTTTTAACATATGAAATATGTATTTTATATATTATGGAAGAGATAATAAAAAATAGAACATGGTTAATCTATATTTAGTAGTAAAATTAATGATATTTACATATTTAATATACTATTATAACATATTCAGTATATGCATACTTTATATATACATTATTCATGTAACTTATTATAAATTATGTCGTTCGATTATCATAATATACATATTCTCTATTCACTATATGTGCTTATTTCATAATCTGTAGGGTTTCATTCAATAATATTTCTTTTCCACATTCATTAACAAACACAACCATATGTCAAACACAATTTTTATGTGAAACATAGTCATAGGTTAACAAACATTTCGATATATTTCCTTGGTTTTCAACTATATCTTTTATATTAAAGTTCTATATTTTGAACATATTTCAATATTAATTAATTTTTCATTAATTTTAAAAATTATTCTGTATTCCTGATAAAATGGTTGAATATTTAAAAATTAATGATTCAGTAAAAGGGGAAATTCTCAATGGTTCTTTCTACAAATTCAAGTAACATTCCACTCCACTCTGTCATTAGATTTTTATTCAATGAAATGAGGTACAATGTCACTAGGATGAATCAGGGCTTATGGGGGGATAAGGTAATAAAGGTCAATATAATCTCCTAAAATAAAATTTTCCCTATAATGTTTCACGTTTCGATGTTTTAGCCTTTGGGTAGGGATCATGCCTTTGCATGCATGGTGATTGGCTTATGGTCTTGGTGATAAAATTCCTTTCACCTATATCAACTTCTACCTCACCAAGCCTTCTAATACAACCATTTGATTTTGTTAATTTTATTTACATGATTGACATTCCAACTATAAATATTATAATGATCATAATTAGTTACTCCATTTGAATTTTTTTAATTTATTTTACTGATTTCAGCAATATGAATTTCTAATATAAATTTTTATTCATTATTAAATTAGGTAAATATTTAATGCTTTGTTGTTGATTTCACAACAATTTATGTAACTTTCATTCCATTATCATGTACTAGTCAGTCATGATTTAGATATATTTAATATTTATTTGAATTATTCTATTCGAAAAATGGTATTCTATTAATGAAAATAATAATTTTTTTATAGTGTCATGAAAATTCATCGGTAGAGCACTAGTTATTATAGTAGACGATGTAAAATGTCTCAAAAACTATGAATTAATGTATTTTATGTTTACTCTTGTAAAAAACCATCAATTAATTTTCACATGTATTTAGTCATGTTATTAATAAATTTATATTATATTTTTATGTTTTCCAGTTGGGTTTTTACAGTGGTAACATGTGTTTAAATAAGAATTTTTCAGAATAAATATAAAGTGACCAATAATTCCTATGTTGGGTGTAAAAGGGATAATTAAACATTTATTTAATCCCATTCAACTACCATATATGATAATATTTTGCATATTAAACCATCTAATATATAGATAAAGTAATTTTTCTAGAAATGGGATGTTTATACAATTCAGAGTTCATAAATATATTAAGTATTATTTACTAAATTAATGAGTTTAGTATACTTATATATAAGATTAAAAATAATATAAAAATTACTATTTATGAATGATTCATTTATTTTATTAGGAAATAATTACACAAAATTTGTAAAAAAATCATGGAGAAAAAATGTTTTTCCTTTGTTGTAGTAACGAACATTTATCCTGATAATATTATTTTTATTTTCAAAAATAAAATATTAAATTTTAGATAATTAAAACATACTTATAAAAAAATATAAATCCATTTTATAATATTATAATTAAAAAAGTGATATGTTAACTATAAATTACTAAAAATTTAATGAATTAAAATATTTTTCCTAAAAAATGAAATATGTGAATTAAAACATCAAATCGATGTTGATCAATTAATCAGAATACTATAAAATATATAATGTTACTTATAAAAGATATATTTGTTTAATACTAGGGTCTATTATTTTTATCTTATGTTTATATACAATATATTATATAAAAGTCACAGTTTTGATAAATAATGATATTTTCACTATTTACCTAAAAATTAATCATTTTTTAAAAAACACACAATTTCATCATAGGAAAAACCATTATAAAAAGTTAAAAATTATTTTTTATTTTAAAAAATGAGAATCTAACATTTAAAAATTAAACTAATAAATATACTCATAACTAAATATCATTTGAGTTTACAATGTGTGGTAATATTAGATATTGTTATTTCCATTTAATATATGATCTTAGGTTTTAAAATGTATCTTAAAATTACACTAATCTTAATTTTCATGATAATAGAAGTATATATTATCTATATAAAAAATTAGAGGGTGTAAACTAAATTTTCTATTCTATCATAAATCTCTGTCAAATATAAAATTTATACTAATATAAAAATTATTTTAAAGGAAATTAATAGCAATACTAATTAATAATAATTTCTGTCTCTTACTTCTATAAAAATTGATCATTCTATGTTAGTATGTTATTTTGTAAGATCAATATACAGTACTAATAAATATATGATATTAATATAATGCTTAATTTCTTCATCTTTAGATAAATGGAAGCTAAAAACTAAGTCTCAAATCTCCCATTAAGGAATATCATTACAAAATAATAAAATTTTGGAAACATGTTTTTAGAACATTATTGAAACCTAGGGAAATTACTCAAGAAAATGAAGAAAATATATGACAATGATATATTAATTGTTAATGATACTTCAAATATCACATCTCGAGGGGTATACTAATGCAGAAATTGATTATAAAAATGTTTCATTTGATATATAATTTATTTGGCTAGAAACAACGGATTTAGATATAAAACATATCATTATGTGATCGATGAAATAAATAATAATGATTAATTAATCCATCATTATCAAATGAATACAGGGTAATAGTGATTAGAAATATCTATGTAATAATTAAAATATAGAATTTATAGTGACATACTCATGAATAAAATTTAATATATATGATTTTTTACAATGAAAATTTATACTAGATAGATTTTCCACATTAATTTAATTATTTGTGGACATTAACCAATAATCAATTAATTGATATTTTTATTAGATTGTAATTAATTAAAACATGAATATAATTTTTAAGTGTCTTTTAACAAATATAAAAACTATAAAAAGATTTTGGTCTGAAAATAAATGTCATTAGAAGATGATTTTCAAGAGACTTTTGATTGATATTTTATTCATTTATGTAACAATAGAATCTAAAATTTGTATAATTTTTATTGGTGTAAATTTTGATGATATTATAATATGGGGTTTGGATTCTACATAAGATTCACATATTTATCTACATATATAGTTTCTATGTTGTTATATGAACTTTATTGAGATAGAGGTGAACCTCTAAATTATAAATTATGTGATTGTTGTTTCATAAAACAAGAGGATCTAAAATATATATCTTCTTTCTATATTTTTTCTCATGATTTATGGCTATTATTTTATATGAGAAATAAAAAAACATTATTTTTCATATCATATTAATATAAAACATTTTTTTATTCTAAAAAAAATTAATAATTCAGATCAAATTAAATTTTATTCTAGTGGTTAAAAAAAATATTGTATATATTACATAGATAATGAAAATTGGGTTTTTTATTTTTTTATGAAATTATTCGAGTATATTAATCATAACTATCCATACCTTTATATTTTTTACTTGGTAAATTATATGAGTACCATATTCTAAGACATTATGAATGTTTTTTCTTAGAATTATTATCATAGAAATCATTAAATAACTTATAATCTATTTTTATGGTCATTATTTCATCGTAAACATTTATTAAAACAAAGAGATTTAAAATTTATTACTATAAATGATGCGTTATGATGTTTGTGGATGTGAAAATATATATTCTCACAGGTCATAATTAATTCATTTCCATTATTTCCTTCATTTGGAATTAATTGATCCCATACTGGTATGATAGAAAATTTGATTGTCACTCCCAAATATAACCTTCAATGGTCCTTAGATTGGATACTAGCCCCAAGTGTATATTACCACACATAAATATAATTTATTAAAATTTATTATTGGGAAATATACATCCCCATGAATAATAAAATGTTTTCCCAATCCATAAGACATAGAAAATGAATAACTATTCATGTAATGTCATATTATTCGAACCTACAAATGGAAAAACCAGAAGTTCTATCAACATCTCTAGGCCAAAATAATATTATAATGAAATCCTACTCCATTAATAAATCTAATATGTCCAAGACTAATTTTTTTCAAAACCACCACTAAATATATTAATAAAATCCAAAAAACATAATATATATTGAAGGGGTGAGAATATAGAAATAATTAATTGGTTCCTCCATGGAACACTCATGTGACTATGTGAATGAAGTATGCTAATTTCTATATTTTTAGAATAAGGTAAAATAGTCAAGAACATTTTTCCTAAATAACTCATCCACCAAACAGTATCCATCACATGATAAAACAATTGTTTCAAACCACACCACATCCTCTTTACAAGTAATCAAAAATAAAATTGTAAAATAATATAAACAGTTATTATATTTACATTAAGTCGAACACTCAAAGGGTACTGAACATAGTATCTCCTCTAAAATTTATCTATCCACTCCCATGTGAATTTATAAGTATAAATATATTATTTTTGGGATTCTATCAACCAACTGGGAGTCCTGTTGGCTTTCTAGGGTTCCACCGTCAAGAAATTCCCCCACTAAAACAAGTATCATCATCTCTACATATCCACAAAGTATTTTTATCTAAATGGTTGGGAAGATATTTAACTATAGGGACTCTTAATGTTTATGGATTTACACCCATAAGAACACTCTCCAAAATAACCAATATCCATTAAGAATCTATCCACAATCGAGTATACTCACTATAGTACATGATGTCCACCTCCATGGAAATTCCCCTTCATAACCAACATTGTCACCACTATAAATTAAATATCAATTATAAATATACATATCATATACTCCATAATAACATAATTATTATCATAAACTAAACTAGGATATTCTTATTTGATACCTAATTCAACCCCTAAAAGGGACTGAAGCACTTTACCGATCACCATTATTTAAAAGATAATGTCTTGGAATCAAAATATACATCAGATGAAAAATTTAATACTAAAAAATAAATGATCAAAATTTTACTCCTAATTATAATTACATTATTAACACTTCATATTTTGATGATCAATACATGTAAAAATGTCTTTTCAATAAAACATTGGACCAAAGAAACTGTAAAAATTGCGCATTCATTAAATATAATATATATATTCCAGAAGAAACCCAACATTGATAAAAAATAATCTTTAATATAAGTATAAATATAAAAACTAATAAACCAATATAATAATAACAATGTGGAATGATAAATCGTATAAAAAAATTCCAAAATAAAAATAAAGACCATAAATATCCCTAAAAAACAAGAATAAAACAAACAGACATCTTCCCCTGGAACCCATAATAAAACCAAATCATAAACAAAAGTATCATTTACTATATCCAAGAAGAACATGTACATATCATGTAATATAATATTCAAAACAATGAAATGTATAGTTGGTGTCATCCTAGAACCACATATAGAAACATTCAAATTAATTCCATTTTATGCAAGATTTAAATAAACATTTCAATGTAATGGTGTCCATTTTAATTTTAAAATCATTTAAGAATGAATGATTAATGAAACTGTTTGGTTGAGTGTATAAAGGGTATTAATGTGTTTAAATTAACAATAGAAAATTAATGAATTTATTTTAAAGTAAAATAACAATAGATAAATAAATTAATGTTGCAATTTATTAATTCCTATAAACACATTATATGAAGAACATTTAATCATTTAAATTATTTTCATTTTTTGGTTGAAACGATTATATATAATTAACTACAATATAAATAACAAATTATTTTTGGAAAACCATATTATTTTTTAACCATGAATGTAATATTCATGGAATGGGTTATAAAAATATATAATGAAATATCAACCAATATTCTACCTAATAAAAACCAAATAAAAACAATCATGGTATAACCTAGTATACCGATATATAATGTTGGACAACAAAAAACTAATTCTATATTAGTGTCTACATATATGATTCTTATTCACAAAACTCATTTTTATTATGGATGGTTTAAATGAGAGGAACCCCCCCAAGTAGAGCATAATAAAAACATGCTGATACTAGATAGAATAGAATATAACTACTGAAGTACCCGTAACAATATTTTATAGAACTATAACTATGTAATCCATTGAAAAAAATACATATTAGAAATAAATATAAGAAATTATATTTATATATAAATTACATCAATCATAACAGAACCTCAACTGAGATATCCTTTCATTGTATACACCCATTTTTATTAAGAATGGCCATATTAAAATATTACCCCAAAATCGGGAAAACCAAATCAACATCACATATTATAAGCATCATCCTCAATTTTTTAATAATCTACACTATATGGATAACTTTAGCGGTATACATTCAATAATAATGATATTTTTTTCAAAAGATTATAAATAGTTATTTTTAATCTATTTAGAAAAGAATTTGTTATAAATTTATATTTACAAAAACAAAAAAAATGATAAAATAAACCTAGGAAGTCAGTGATTATAAAAAATAGAATTTATATAGTCCAAAAAAATGCGTGACAAAAAAAATTAAACCGAGTATCTTGAGAATTTAGAAAAATAATATCTTTTCATTAATCATATGAAAAAATATTTAAATCATCTAGATATGAGAAAATTTTTTTATCACAAATGAAATCATGATAAAACTAAATTACTATGAAAATTTAATTATATATATATTTAATATATCTTTTCAAATGGATAAATCATGGATTAAATAAATAAAATCCAATATATATTTAAATTTAATTAATTACACATGGAGAAAGTAACCACAATTCATTGAAGTCGTGAGAATTATAGATGTTGTTAATCTACCTCAAGGGGTAATATAATAACATAGAAGACCCAATGGAACATGAAATAAAAAAATTCCACAATAAAAATTAAGTGACACATAAACCTGGTACCCCATGATTGTTTCTGTGTAACAAATAACATGAGATATGAATAATATGGGGCGTATTGAGTGTGTCGATGAGTCTAACTTATATAATTGTCCATAAAGAAGAATAAAATTTATGGAGATATCTAAGGGAAATGTGGAATCAATGTAAAAAATTATTAGTGTGTATTGAAATGTAAAATGGATGAAAGAGAATGTGCCCCCTGGAATTAAATTGAGTGAGGGTATAATGGTAATCTCACCTTTGTAATATTGATTAGCTCACATGATTTGGGTTAATTGGTTGGGAATCCATGTACCAAATATATAACAAGAAATTGATTCATGATATTCACCCTACCTAATTACTCCTAACCATGCACAATCCATGTGATTTCCACTAATGAATAACCCCCCCCCAACAACAGACACACACACACATAAGGGTGATCCACATGGTTTTCCATAAACATTGGATATTAATGTCAATACATTGAACCGTAAACCTCTTACATATGAATAAAATATAAATTTTATACTAATATAAATTAAGATCAAGAAATATTGTTTCCCATGACAATATATGACTATTCAACACTATTACACCAAAATGTTCGATAATGTTGAACTACTAAAAAAATGAAGGTTTAAATTTTGGTTCAGATAACATAGTTAATACTATTTATTTGAAATAAATTGACTGAAATATGGAATATAAACACTAAAATGATTGAACACATTAATTCTAGACTCCTCCATGTCAATATAAATAAATTAATTAATTAAAATATATATAATAATGAGTTTTATGTTTCACAATTCTACCCGCTATATAAATTTATTTCTCCAAAAATCATTATTAGAAAATACCAGTTAAGGCAAAGTTTAATTTAAGCTCCATTATAATATACACTATCATAAATTACAAGGGATTCCACATCACACTGTATTATGAGTTATACAATACTGATATGAATCATTTCCCAATGTGTATTTGAGACTAAATCCATTAAATGAGTTACTTGATCATCAATATGGTGATCCATTATACAATCCACATATAAATTTATCATACATATATAATACCAAGAGGCTCTAGTTCATAACACTATAAATTACCCAGATATGATATCCCTTTCTTCTGTATAGTGTACGGTTCAGTTGAGTAAGAAAACACCTCTATCGAGTAGTTATACATCACTTCCATGAAATAAGGAAACCTATAATGCCCTACCCTTTAGAAAAATAACATCACTAATGATGGTATTCCAACTATATTACAGTTTCCTAAAATACATTGATCCTCAAAAAATTAGTAATAAATCAAAAATATCTATATAACAAAACATAATCAATATGATAAAGAAGTTCAACAAGGATTCAAATTCTACGTTCTAACATCACCCCAATGTGAATCTAATAGAAATATAAAAAACGTTGAGAAATTTCCAATAATTATTCATAAATACTATAGTAAAATTCCATCTATAATAGGGTTTAAAATTTTATTCAACATTAAATTTATAATAATAATATTACCTCTAATGTAATATAATTTGATAAATAAAATAGTAGAAAAATATAATTGCATGTACCTCAAGAAGTCACTATATCAGCATTTATTTTTTAGGATAGGTGTAGGGTTATTCTTAAGAGATATATTTGGAGCTATTTTTTTTACACAGACTTAAATTTTAAAACATTTACATATAATTCTAATAGTTTACGCTGTGTATAGTCTTATTATATTTCGAATATGAAGGCTTATTTTTCCCCAACATATCACACTCATGTCACCCCAAGGACATACTACCGAGATAAGTTGATTAAAAGAAATATAATATCATCCAGGTACCACCACCCATCTATTCAAACATAGAATTTATTCCCATTCCTCAACTATAATTTCTATTACCACACAAATTATTATTGGAAATGTAAATCACTTCAGGTATCCTAGCAATGCCAGTCACAAATCTAATGAATTACCATACCACCCCAACATATGTGGTTGGGAAAAAAGAGGAAACATTCTAACAAATTTTCAAAATGATGTAATCTTCATAAATTATGATCTTTATAAGAATCATCTAAAGAACTATCAAGTTAGAATGGTCCTAATTCAAAGTTGAGGTGTGAATGACCTAATGTTAATTTGTAATTCGACTTCAGGTTGTATAATTTCATCACCAAAGGATCATTCATCATATTATAGTAAAATTTATGATTTTCATACTTAATAAAACTATAAAAAATTGTTACATGTTTTTTTCTTCATTGATGGAAATCCCCAATTCCCGTATTGAACATTGAGTATAGAGGTAGAAAACATCCGCATAAGTGGATTATAAGGAATTAAATGGACGATGATAATATCCTACATCTACACTTACACATCATAATAATTGTTCTACCCATTTATGAGAGGTGGAATCATGTTGTGAATGTATTGAACACAGATTTTATCCTAATCCATATAATAATGATCACAATTATGACCTACCGGAGAAGAAAAAATTACTACCATAGATAAATTATGGGCTAATAGAGGGGTTACATGTGAATAAATACACATAGATCCACATTGTGAATCCAACAATAGAAGGTTGGGACACACTATAAATGTTGTAAAAACGTAAAAAATATAATCAATATAGCGATAAATATTAAAAACACATGGAAACTAAATATAAATAAAACACTCAACCTGATAATATCATTAAAGACACACCTATTCCATTAAAATTAAATATATTCATCCAAGGAAAGGTATTAATATTTCCCTTAGAGAGTCATAATAATAACTATTTTAATGATACATTATAACATATAACAAGTCCATTTTTTATATCTAAAAATTAAATTATAAGGTGTCATGAAATTGTTTTAGGAGAGACTACCATAAGTTTACAAGAAAAATAATAATATTTCAAAAAATTTGAAACTTTATAGACAAATAAATTTTACAAATATCCACATTATATCTGTTAAATAAAATTTCTAATATACATTGAACATTATAATGTAATCCCCTCTAAATATATTAATAAACTACCCTCATGGAAAACCAACTTCAATTATGTTTAATAACTCAAATAATAATAAAAATTCATTTAAACATATTAAATAAAAAATATAATTGAAATTGAATAGTTTTTGAAAATAATGTATCAATATTTACAAAATTTTAAATAATTTGATTGTCTATAGTTTGGTCACATGGTTTTTCAAACCAGTTACTAACTATGAAAACTCTATAAAATGAAACTAACTTGTGTTCATGATTTTTGTACAGTTTTCCGGACAACATATATTATCCTTGAGACCCTTGGATTCTTCAAATTCATAATCTAAAAGTTATGTATTTAAAAAATATCTCAAAAAAATCCATTTTAAAACATTATTACCCAAATATAGTCTAAAAATCCAAAATTATTGAGAAAAAACACAAATTTTAAACACACACATCTCAAAGACCCATTGTAACTAAATGTCTAGTATAAAAAATTTGTTGATTAATATACACCAACATACATCTCAAGCTTCAATTATACTGTCTTATTTATATCAAGATTCCCCTAATAACAACTCTTCTATGATACCATTTTTCATATAACTGTACTGGATATCATGGATGTATACCACTTCTAGCTAGTCATAGGGCATGGATGAAATTCTTACTCAGCAAGGGATAGAAACTGGAAACCGTGAATCAAAATATACATAATTGGGTAAGATTTAATCCAATAAAGAAATGATAAAAAGTGGGCTCCCACTGAAAACCTAGTAATGAACAATTTATAGCATATAGATACATATATTAAAAGAAGGTAAATAGTTTCAATAACAAGAATAATGAATTATGTTTTGAAAATAAATAATTAATAAAATTTAAAATGGATATATATCTGAATACAACACCCTAATATCACATTGAAGAAACATAATTAAATGGTTTAATATATACCATAGAGAATATGGTTCATAATTTCAATGTTCCATGATACATCTATTGAATATAATAACAAAATATAATTAAAAACGGGAGTATCCCAAAATTCCACCACCACATGTCAATAGAAAATATTAAGCTACCTGAACTACTAAACCTAAATACCTTGAAATCATCTATTTTATCCATGTGTAGCTGAAAAAGAAACTATCATATGATATTAATGAGAATAAAATTCTTAGTCTGTATCTGGCCTGCAACCCATACAAAACCATTAAAAGTAAATCCAATTTATTCTAGTTTTTAATGAATCATAATATTTTTCATAGATTTTATTCATTAAAGTATGAAATATACATAATGAACTATTGGGAAGTAGGTGGAAGTTCCCAAAAATTTTGTTGAGAAGAAAACAATTCACATTAAATGATATGATATTATAAATTTTTATTTGTATTTTACTAGGATTGAATACTCTATACTATATCTTAGATGTTTGTGTTGAAATTGTTTATGTGGGAAATAATTTGAAATAATAAATATTTGAATAAATTTTCATCATGGCTTTTCCATCAAATGATAGAAGAAAATATTGGTTATAATTTATTAAATAATTGATATTGAATAGTCAATGTTATGGAGAACGCATCCATGGTGTTTTGTGTGTGGAAGATACAATAATTGGTGTTGAATTAATCATGAAATAGGTTTTTTATTGTCTTATGTTATCCCTAAAATCATGTGAGAAAACATAAAATATTATTTGGTAATGTTATGAGACAATGTAATGGTATTTTTAAAATTATACTAAAAGTGTAAGGCAACGTCTTGGATTAAACATGTTCTGTATGGGTAAACAATGATCCATAAAAATGAAATATTAATGTTTAGTGAGTAGTGTAATGGTATTAATATTGTTACAAAATTTAATAAATGTCATATGTGGCTCAAAGAACCTACATAATGGCCATCCAGACTCTATTACATGGTAAATTAAAAATATTTTATGTTCTATAAAGGTAACACAAAGGGACTGATGCTAGGTAATGGTATTTATTATAGACACAATGATCATCCAAATGGTTGAGGACAAAATTAATGGTCATTTGGACCGTATTTATAGGTAAATTAATAACTTTGTAGTGTTCATAGTTAACATCATAATCAATAGAAGTGAAATGAAGAGTTTTTTGAGATATTTATTCTATGAATTAGAGATAAATATATAAAGATAATTCAATGTTCGTAAATTATTAAACATAATGACATGATTCAGATAACCTTGGTTCTAAAAAAATTAATGTGATGAATAAGGTTTTTGAGTTGAATTCAATGTGGAACATTGAAGAGAATACACCATATTGAAGATGATTAGGATATATTAAAATTAGATAAATGATAATGACTATACCATAATGATGATCAAGGGGAGATTACAAACATCCTATGAAAAATGTGGAGATTCAACCCAAAATTATTTAATTTCAAAATGATGTATATAATGGGAGAAGATCCATAATGTGATACTTTAGAATCATTGTAAGCCACTAGTGTCTATATTTGAGATAAAGTATTGAAAATATATCTAGACCATTTGAATTATTTATAGTAAATATTCACCATAAGAATTCATTGGTCAAATTCCATAACCACAATCCCTTAATACAACCATATGACATTGAACATATCACATGACTTCAACATGTGAGTTTATCTTAAACAAATGATTTTGATATATCATATAAAATAAAGACAATATGGAAATAAATTCATATGATACAAAGTCCATAATAAGATAACTGTTAAACTCAATGAAATTGATAAAATATAGTAGGAATATAATGGGTGTTGAAATGAGACATCCACACCATAAGAAGTAGTTACACCTCAAAATCCATAGTTAATTCACACACTTAAAAAATTTAAAATGAATTTAATAAATCAGAATTTGTGTGGGATATGAATTTCAATGAGAAAATGATATTTATAAATGTCAAGAAAATATGATGTGGAATTTCTTCATCCATATTTAGATGAAAATATTGCATGAAAAAATTCAAATGATATTTAGCTTAGGAAATTAAAGATATAAGAAACCTAACAATTTAGATTAATTGAAATTGAGTTTGAGTTTTTTAATGAAATGAACAAAATTGAATAAAGGAATAATGATTCTATGAGTTCTTGAGAATAATAGATCTCCAGGTGTTCATAGGTTATGAATAGTATTCACATGTAGTGCATATTAATATTAAGAAAATGAGACGAATGAAGATATTGGACTACATTAAACTGAATATTATGATAGTCAAAGAGAAATAAAAACATAAATGAATATAGAAATTGAAACATCACTTACTACTACTAACTATATCATGTTCCTAGAGTAGGTCCATCACATGACCTCACACAAATCTATATATATGCTAGAGGCTACAGACAAGCACCATGGGCCTATAGAGATATTTTGGGGGGACTATACCTTTTAGTCATAGTAATAACACAATAAAAATAATATAAACGAATCAAATGAAAAATATGAACAATTAAATGAAAACATATATGGAAAACTGATAAGTTAAAATTTAAAAAACTATTAGAATATTATGGAGACAATTCATGTCATGGAGTAATATAAATAATGTCCTAAACCAAAAATACAAAAATTCCTGAACATAGACAGGAGCCCCAAAATATTCTATAACTCTCATTCTCCAACCCATCAATCCATAAAAAAACCAAACACCAGGTCCCTATTTAAAACATGTACTATAAAATGGGTATAGTATTCTTAGGTACACATGTGACATGGATGATTGAGTAGGGGGTGAGTACAAAAAATAAGGCTAGCACCAAAAATCTCTAAAAAATAACCAGTCTATAAAATAATGTAATTAGGTAGTTAAGGATAAGTAAATAAAATGGGAATAAAAAAACATGACTCACAATTAAGAAATCACCAAAAATCTATTTTATCCATCAAAAAGCATGGTTTTAATCAACCAACTAGCTAGCTGTGATCACACCATGAGCTTATACCATAGCATAAGGGATTTCACACTTTTAACCAGAAGTGGGAATTCTCTAATTAAACCATTCATCAAGGTACCTCGGATCCTCCATCCATTAATCAGACCTTATTTAAATATTTGGGATGCATAGAGCCTTAGTCAATGATCCAAAACCATCATAACCTTATGAGAATAGAGGATTAGTTTGAAATCCTAACCGTGGAAACCTTTGGGTCCAAATACCTCGGTCCAAAATCATTCGATAAAAAATACATTAGTGAGGCCTAGACAATCTGTCTAACCCTACCTAAACATAGAACCTCAGTTCATAAGTTAGGATCAAAGAGAATAAATCAGAAATCCTAAATCAAAAAATACATCCATGTGGGACTGGACATCGATCAAGCCTATCCCATCCGAGTATATCTTTAGTCTAATACCCCACTCATATAACATAGCACAAATTTTTGTGATCATTATTATTGAATGACATATATGAATTAACCAATTTCAACACAAATTCCATTTATAAACCATAACTCATTAAACATCTATAATATTAAACCTCCCCCCTGATGACATATTAATAACTAGTAATAAATTAACATCAATTTTATTTCACAATCCATGATAATAGATAAAAAACATTTAAAATCATCTTGAAGAGACCTATTTGAAACACTAGTCCTCCTCGCGGAAAAACTAATCCATGAACCACAGATTTCATTTACATTTCCTGTAAATTCAAATAATCATTAAGACATTTTTAGAAGAAGGAAAAATTGTACCACATTTCAAATAATCATTTTAAATAAATAATTAAAACCTCTTTCTAAATCACCATGTGGAAAACTGCACCTTTTAGATCAGTTCCCACTTTCAAAACATCATATTCCAGTCCTAAAACCACAACTAGATCAAAATAAAATAAACATCATTTAAAACATTCAAAAATACTCTTATAAAATTTAAAAAAACTAGCTCATAACCCTTTGTATCTCCCCATTTCCCCATCCTATATGAAATTTAACCACTATAAATTTCTCATATTTCATAATTTCCCTATCTCATGTTTTACCCACTAAACTTACTATATCCAATGGTATGGCATATACCACAGGGATATCCCATGTCCAATCCCAATACTTAATGGACCAAATGGGATTCATAAAGGGGTTCCCAACTCACACTAAGGACCAAATTACATTTATTATCCAAATAAACAAAATATAGTATACAATTACATTGGAACAACCACATATAGATATGATACATTGAAAATATGGGAAAATAATTAAGGCACCAATCGCATGTTCATAGACCAAAACTCCCTTAAAACATTCCATGATTAAAACACCAACACCATTTCATGCACTAACTTTTAATTTTCTATGAATGTGATGTTTTCAAGAATTTATTGGATAATAGAAATTTTGCAATCCATATGGTAGAAAATAAATGTATGAGGAGTGTTAGACTCACCCAGATCTTTAATCAACACCTAACATCAGTCCAATGATATTATAATAGAATAAAATTCATTCCTTGTATGTTTAGTATTGTTTAATTTTACATGCAAGCTGTTAGTGGAGGAATAGGGGAGAACTTTGGACCTGAGAGGGAAAATAAAAAATTTCCACATTTTATGGGCCACATGGTTTTCTTACATTTTTTGAGAAATCATGTTCAAATTATGTCTCTCCCTCTATCTAAAAGGGTCCATGATTCACTTTCTTGTTGAAGCACCCCCCATGATTTAGAAGAACGTTATGTGACAATGTGATAACCTCTATCTAATAGGAGGTCAAGATACATGGTTTCCGGGGCTAGGCACACGTTTAGTACTAATTGTACATAAACCATGCATTACACACTGGTTTATATAATTTCTTATAATTTAATGTCCCGATCCCGTTAGAGACCCCTAAAAATTCTCATACAACCAAGAACCACATCATTATCCAAAAAAATATAATTGTTTTTAATAAAGAACATACCACCATGAAGGATGGGATCTTACAACCTTCCAACCATTTAATATCTCATCCCCGAGCAACACATCATATAAATATATTTCTTGAAAAAAATGCAGTTCTTGGGTCCTACCTATCAACTTCTCTATACAATGTTTCCACTATAACAATGCAATTCCACCACAACAGTAGGACCAATAAATATCCCTTCCTCGAATAAAGTTTCCAACTGTGATCCACAATAATTAACATAATGATTCTGAAATGATGTTTCCACCTCAAACTCATAGTTAACAACATCAAATAGAATTAAAAATTATAGGTATCATCACTGAACAACCATATAAAAGGGGTACTAAAAAATCTCTTCACAACATAAGGAGAGCCAATCAGAACACCTTTAGTCTCATCTTCTCCACAACTAATGCCCCAAATATATTGGCGCCCATTAACCATGTTCCCAAAAAATTAATGGTGAACCATTCTCTCATTCCCATGATGGAACACACTTATTTTCGATCCCCATTACCATAACTAATGTTATTCCTTCACTAAAATCCCAAAAACTCACTCAAATCCAATTATATAAAGAGTAAACCAAGAATATCCTTCTTATAAAGGAATTCAACCAGTAGTAACATTGGAAAATGGATGTTACATACAATTAAAGACCAATAGAAATCTTAATAGAGCCAATTGGTCCCACCAAAACAATCATGTCATATCCATACTACCCATCAGAGCTATGGTGCTTCCCAAAAATGGCATTAGCCCTCCTACATCACTAAAAAGATCAATACAGCCTCTATCTAATATATACATCATACTTGATATATCTCCAAAATAATTATAAAAAAATATCATTAGGAACACCATCTAGCATTGGAATCCATTCATGCCATTGATGTCACTCAGAACAAACATGCATGCACTATCCATTCTATGACTAAGAAACACATGATCTCTCTCATATTTTCATATATCTTTAAATGCACTTTCTATTTAAAACATCATAATAGAGGTGGCCCATAACTGAACACAACTATTTCTCTTACCATACCTTGTCATAGAATCCCTGAAAATATTTTTCTAAAACACCCATCATTCACTAGGGGTGTTTCCCCCATTTTGGCCTCCTGTGTCACCATCTCATTTATGGTTTACCACCATATGCCAACACACCGACTAGTTTCATTAGTCGAATTATAGTAAAATTCCACTATTAAAGGATCTAATACCCTAAAATTCATCATTGTGCTACATCACACCAATCAAAATTCCTAACACTAGAACCTCCTTCATCCCAACATCGAGTAAAAATGATTTGGTTCATCGTCAAAAAAAATTCATTTTAGAAAAACACTTATAAATCAAAAACATCATCGAGGTGGTCTACAACTCACTAATCATGATTCTTTTCCTATATAAGTTGAAACATTCCCTTCCGACTCATAATGGATCACCCACTTTCACTATTGGATTATTACTATATCACATGACCAAGATACCTTCATAAAAAATGATATTCATGGTCTCCGAAACACCCCAACCTGCATCCGTTCTTGATTTTTTAGGAGGATCTAGAACAAAACCCACACTAAAATGAACTAATTACATGACTTATCATTAATAAAAATGGCTCTAACATAGGCATATCGACCATATTTCAAAAACACATGATCCTGAAAAAACACATGGCTTAGTCAGCCACTATGATGATGGACCATCAGGTCATTCTTTTGAAATCCAATCGTGTTTAATTATATTATTCGTATTGGAATATCAATTCCACCACATCCATCCCATGTTAGGCTGCACACATACATGAATTATATAACAATCCCTATCATAAGAGTGTCATTTTTACCGTATTACTAAAGAAATTACAATAACCATGATTCATGCTTCAATCACTACATGATCCCCAAAATTGGGATGTGACTGTCTATTTCATCCCAAAGGAAAATAACATACATCACATGCTACTCATTTGGAGCTTCTTATAATGGAAACCTTGGCATTCATTGACATATGTTCTATCTTGATGAAATTTCATATAACCAATCGATAGTGTCATCGTAGCTATAAGGATCCACATATAATGTTACCTGATCATATACTTCATGATTCTACACATATAATGAAAACACTTTGAGGAAGTGGATGATAAGATATTGGGAATTACCTTCACTAGATGAAACTATACTAAGAATTCATCAATGAATACCATCACATGTTATACAATACAGATGTCTCCTCAAACATAGATACACTTTATCCTAAAAATGTCCTTGGGTTTCCCAGACTACAAACATCTCATCAATAACCGGCCACCACAACTCAAGTGGGGTTTCCAAATAATCTCAACCCCACTTCACGACTCTCTACTAAGTATCCATGAACCAATTCTTCTATCAAAACTAAGTTTGTATCACCTCCCATATTGTTGTACAATAACCCTAATGTATGAAAATATTGACAAAGCTATCAACCATACCTATCATAACCCTAATGGTCTCTAACGTAACCATTATTCCAATATTGGTCACATAAAAAATGCTAGTTATTTATCTTGGGAAACCAATTCATCCATATTGAATGGAATGTTCCTTCCCATATCATTTCCACATATGGACATTATCAGATACCAAGGGTTCTCTCACATTTCTACAACCACACACTGAACATGAATTAAGAATCCATGGGTCATACATCCCGTGGCCAAAAACACCTTTGTACACAACTAACCCGGACTCTTGGTCCTTCAGCCTAACTAGAGTCAAGTAATTTATTCATTACCTTCCAACAAACCAATCATTCGTACAAACAAACTCCACCATGTGACCACCCTCACTATAGGTTTCACATAAATATTAAAAGAGTTTATCTATGCTATGTATACCATTGATTGTGTTATTTATAGAATCTTAGTCAGTTTGAAAATGTTATCAAATTTTTAAATTCATTTACCCTAACAATCCTAACCATCGAGACAAACCATACAACCTACTATAATTAATCTGATGTCTCACTGAGAATGAATACATGTCATAACTATAAGCATTTATAATTATACATGGAACCAATCATGCATCGATTCCACCTATGAAAAAAACATCCATGACTCACACTCTAATGCACATATAACACTAGGATAGCTTCACATTATTATAACCTCGATTCCCAAAAAACACCATCATATAACCACAACTCATGTCACTTCTCCAAAACCATTAACTAAATCACTTATCTATTTAGACCAAACCCACTCTAGGGAGCACCCACAGTGTTCCACATCCATGCTTAAAATCATCTACATGTGTCGTATGCTCACAAAAAAATTCATCAATCATGCCATCCCCTCTCATGGGTATCCTCGAATGTCGAAGAACACCAACTCCCTATCACGGAGTCACATCATGAAAGGTAAACTCGATCACCTAATTCATACCCATCAAAGAAAAAACAATTGGATGCGCCTGGGAAAGACTCTTTCCAACATTCCAAATACAGTATTTCTACCATAGTGTATAAAATATTTACTCTAGGGTTCACTCTTTGGATACCCATAGAAATACATTGTCACTGAAAGCCAAACACCCACAATAAAAACAACTCCCATGGTAAGAAACCATGAGGGTTACCACATCCATATCACTCAAAAATATCTCATAACACATATACCATATACCTACTGAGGGTAAAACAAGAATTTATCTTATAACAAACATACAATCCCAAAAAATCCACACAAAAAATATCGAGGTATCAATTTCGGGCACTCTCACTTCACAAAACACACATACATACGGTCAAAACACATCACTAGGGATACCAATTTCCAATGTCCCTATATGTTACATATTTTCCATTTATATTATTAATTAGTTCTTAATATTTAAATCCCAAAATTAAACATTTCAAATAATTCAATTTTAAAAACCAATTAATTGAAACCATAAAAAATTACCTACATTTAAAAAAACGGATTTATTTGTGCATTTCATATTCCAAAAAAAATTCATTGACATATATTTTATGAAGGACCAATATGATTAAACATGAAAAGATGTGTAAACTACTATAATGTGAGTCCCAATGAACTATTATTATCCATAATCATATAGATGACCTATGAATCCTATGTGTATGGCATGATGCACAGGCTCACACACCCTCTATTTACATACCAAGATACAAGTTAGAACCTCATAAATCAATAAATTTTCATCTATTTGAACTACTCAAGATGGAAATATCACCAAAACATAATCACAAAAAACATGACATTAATTACCTCCCTTGAAAACATGTATTTTCTATCAAATGTGGCCTTATAATCACACCTAAACAAGATCATTTTTAAGCCTCGAGAAGACAATAGTAATTTTTTCTACCATACCCCTAATAGTAAGAAAAAAAGTTTATCTGATCCCACATTCTATCATCCCCCACCTTGTATACACCATGTCTTGTGCCTCATGTTGTGTCATCACATGACCTCATAGTGAGTATCCATTTTCTTGAGGCTACCGACTAGTAGGGAAAATCTATGGAAATATGTTGGGGAGACTACACCCTGTTATAATAGTAATACCAAAACATAAATAATATGAAATTATAAAAGAAACAATCTAAACCCTTAATGGACCCCATACCCAAAACCAATAAGTAACCATGTACCACATGCTATAACAATAAGATGGATACACTACATGATAAGTAGTTATAAAAATAATCTGAAAACCATGAATAACAAAATTTGTTGAACATGGATCCAATCCCCTACCCAGTACTGAACTCTTAGGCTCATCTTGTATCAAAAAACTTGTATAATGTGCATGAGTACCCAAATTCCATGGAGGCTAGAGAAAGGACCGGTTACTACACAATAGGCCACCACCAAAACTGTCTTTCCCAACATTAATAAGAAACCTCATTCTATAAGTTATGATGATAGTGCCTTAGTCCGACAACCTAAGTAAAAGAACATATCAGTGGGGACTAACGAATTTGTCTAGCTCGACATGTGGGAGAATATCCTCGATCTGATACACCAAATATTCATATTACCACTAATCCATGTGAACATGATTCTTTATCCATTTAAATATATACACTTTATATTCCTTATCCAATTAGAACACTTATACCATTTACAAACAATTACTCATTAAGAACATGTAATATTAAAACATCTCCCTTATTCTATATTAACATATAGATAACAATTAACATCAATTAAATTTAAAAATTCTAGAAAACAAATAAAAAATACTCATTTAATATCATCATAAGGCCACTCATTTAAAACATGGGTCCTCCTTTTTGAAAAACTAATCCATACCGAAAGGATTTAATTTCCATTTCAAAATACTTCAAATAATCATTAACATATTGTTACAAAAAGTGGAACCAAAACCTCTCTTATATTCATCATTTTAAACAAATCAAAAATTATTTTATAAATCAACATAAATCAAAATCCTCAATTTAGAAAATTTCCCAATTTCAAAAAATCATATTCTTCTCATAAAAGAAGAACTCTATCATCATCCGAAACACTTCTATTAAACTATTTCAAAAGACTCTTAGGAATTTCAGGAAACTAGCACATCCCAGTTTCAACTAACCCTTTCTACCATACCCATTACTAATTTAACCATTAAAGCTTATTTATTTTTACTAATTTCCATATCATAATGTTTACCCGTTCTAATCAACCATTCCAAGGATTTGGAATTTACCAAATGGATAGCCCGATGTCCCATATAAAATCCTTAATGGGCCCATTGGGGTCTATAAATGGATTATCACCTCACACTAAGGTCGAAATCACATTCAATATATAACGAAACAAAAAATAGTGAAGCAATATTTTGGCATAATAAAATACATATATAAAACATAGAGACTAGTAGAAACAACATTAAGATAACTTACTACTGGATCCTAGAAAAATGACCTCTTATACTCATACCATGATTGAAAATCAAACAAAATTTAAATCCGTAAAATATAATCTTATGAAAAAGTGATTTTTTATGGATTATGATGGAGACAAACGATTCTACAATCCATGTTTGAAAAAATAATGTGAAGAGGAGAGTCAGACTCACATGGATCTTTAATCATCATCAAATGTGAGTCCAAATAGATTATAATTGGTTGAGAGCCATCCATTATAAATTTATAAGTGTTCTTAATGCAACCCATTATTGTTTATGAGAAATTTTAATGACTTTTGGGGGAGAATCATTTATTTTTTATAGGCAAAAATAATAAATTTCAACTTTTTACGTGTCGAATGGTTTAACCGCATTGTTGGTGAAATTGTGTGTAGACCAAGTAGATATCACTCTCCAGTTGAGTCCAATATAAAATTCCTCCTCAGAGAACCCAACCAATTTTTATAACCATGGGGTGCTCATGCACCAGCCTCAGCCCAAGTAGAGGTCTGACCTCATTGTTTGTACTAACCATGCTCTAAAAATGTGATTCACACTGATCGGCCTATTTCTATTTCCATACATGCCCTAAATCACCAAGACATCCTGTAAAATTTACATAGGCCATAGAACCACTTAATTGGTAACAAAATAATTTAACCAATATTTTAAACAATGATATAAATCCACAATGGTTGGTATCTTATGAGAACCTATTGTCGTTCTTGTATGTTGATGTTAGAAGAGTGGTGTCATGTTGTTGTATTATAATGAAAACCAAAAGGAATAGGAGAATAAATGCTTTTAGATTACAATTTTACATATTTTATTATGCAAAAATATATGAGTAAACTTGTATACAAAAATAATTTATTTTATAAGACATATTATTTTTGAGGAAGACAACCTGATTACAATGATTAATGAAGAAGATCAATTCATACAACCTATAAATAAATTAATACATCAAAAGTGATATTTCATGAATGTGGTTCATGTACACTCTATTTTATAAATATAAAAAGTCACATGAAATATTTTTACCTTTTTTGTGTTATTATATTGAGTTAAAGACTAAACCATTTATCATGTTTTATATGATAATTTTTAGGAAACTATGTGTGTGTGGGATAAAATATGCCATAAATTTAGGACATAATCATCCATGGGTAAGAAATAATCAACTATAAACCACTACATTATCTTGTATTACATTAATATTCTACATCTACAGGAAAATTAAACAATAAGTAGAGAGTGATCCACACTCACTAAATAAGAAAATAGATGATAATTGGGTAAAATAATTTTTGGATAAATATATATAAAAAAGGAATGTCTATCTCCCCAGCGTTGGATATATCCATAGGTGATCTAAAGAATTTTTAGTAAGGATGTTCGAAGCTCCATTTAGATGCTTATGTTTTGTTTTTTTTATGATTTAAATATCACTTATTAAATGATATATTACTTGAATATGTAGAGAAAATTATATATACAATATCAATATAATCATGGAATATATCAATATATATATAGTTAAGAACATGATGAAGAGATATGGAATGAGGGATTTAAAGGCCTCAAATAACAAAAAAGCCAACAATGACTCATTACTTATTGAAGGTATAAATTTTGAACTCATTCTAATATATTTTTTGAAATTTTTTATCTTGATGATAATGGGGATGAGAAGACATACCTATTATGTATAGAGCGATATAAATATATTTTAACTATAGAAATCCTAACTAAGAGAAATTACACTAGGAATAAGAAGATGTTCTACTAGTAAAATCCACTTCCAAGGTGATAGACAATAGCCCTACACCATGTAGTCCTTTATCTTAACATGATGAAGGTGTAACCAAAATATCTTATTTAAACTATCCTCTAAATGAACCAATTATAGGTTTTAGGACTAAAAAATATAAGAATTTGTGGATAAAATAAGTTGGTAATACAAAAGGAATCATATATAAATCCTATAGATAAATAGTCTCATCTATTTCTATAATTAGATACAATATGAAAAAGTAGATCAGCCATATAAGATATGAGATTTAATTTTTTGTGAAATATTTGAAGAAAAATAAACTAATGCATATATATTTTTATAAATATGTAGCGTCCATAAATTAAATGATTTTTAAGCATGATGATTGATGATTAAATTTTTAAATTGAATGGGTCACTATAATACATGAGGGAAAGAAGCCAAGAAATGGATGGATATAGATATCACTGAATTTCAAGATATAGTTGATATAAATAAATCATAGCTTGTGGTCAATATAATGAGAATTAAAGTGATTGACCATCTACTATAAAAAAATATAAAATGAATGAAAATAAAGATAATATGAAGTTAATGGAAAGAGATGAAAAACTAAATATACTGGATAATGAGAACTAAATTCTCAACAAAAAATTCTACAAGTTTTATATAAAATTTAAAAATCAAGAAATAACTCAATACAGGTCTGCATAGTACTCTAAAATCATATTTGTTTCCATTAAGAAATACTACGGAGGACACTTTTATTGAATGACCTACCTCTAGGGGTAATTAAAGCACAATATTATATAATGATCAACATGTAATATCATAAAATTTAAATGTAGTGTTTTCTTTTGGAGAGAATAATTTACTAAATATATTATCATATATTGTGCATATTTGAAACCTAAATTATTTTAAAAGTGGGGATAAAAAATGATGTGAAACCCACCATAATATCCAATGTTTTTGGAATCATTTGGATGTGGAAATTTTACCATAATGAATATAATTTAGTTAATTAGAATGAATAAAACAATAATGCTTCTAATTTTAGATATATTTTCTCTCAAAAAATGAAAATGAACTAAAGGGGGGCTAAAATTATATATTCAAAGTGAATCCAATTATATGTTATTGGAATTATCTATAATTAATATTTATACACATGGAAAATATTTTGACTCCAATATGTTGTCATGTTTTGAATCTAAGAGGTCTACATTATTATTGCCCACATGAAAATTTATAGTATCTCTAATTACGAGGAAAGAATATAATGACATTTACCAATGGTGTTGGTGATTCTCTAATGGATTGTGTATTGGATACTAAAAAACTGGTAAGGGATGTATTAATCATATTTATAATAATATAAAGAGATTGTTTTAGGACTGTATTGATTGATACAAGAGTATATAGTGTGATATTCCACATGATGTTAATTTCCTATACTATTGTATAATAAGAAATCCATGATGACTAAAGCACACCCATCATGGATAGTTCCTAATTCACACATAAATCATTTTTCTAAAATATCAATTAGTATTTATTTTTACACGCTTATAGGGAGTATTATCGCAAATCCAATTACTTCTGAACCTTATTTAATTAACATTACAAGATTAAATACTATGGGTGATACAGGTCTCGACTGCACCAGTTATGATATCAACCCTATATAGTGCTCTGTTGGATTATATATCATATTGAATTTTTGTTCTCAGATACATGTTTCTTAGGGAGAGGCCTTCCAAACAAACTCTATTTTGTGTTTCACATGTCACTAAATATTATTCCATATATATAATAAATCAACCTTTTCTATTCAAATCAGAACATATATTAAAAAAATATGGTCTCTAAAAATTATTGGCATGGTCATATCCTACAAAATCCTCCCCCCTCTTATAGAAATCACATATATAGAATGACAAATCCCATACAATGAACAACATTAATTCATGCAATTTAATAATGTTACAAATGAAATTTAGTAGTTATTTTTATTCCATTTATATTGAAATTACTATTTTGGGGAAAAATGGGATTTTTGAAATTCCAAATAATATTGTTGGTTTTTGAATTTATTATATTATATTAATTGCGTATGTGCATGGATACCTATGTATGAAAAACATAAATCAGGTAACAAAATATTGAGAAGGTGATGAACCCTAATGGGTATTTCCTAAAAATGAATTAGTCATGTTCATTGATGAAATATATTCTATTTTAAATAGATTTATAGTCATCATTAGGTACTAATTAGAATATAACATTAATATTCCCCCCCAATCAGAAATCTGAATCTATGAATATATTGAAATTGAGGGGACGCCATCATTATTGTCTTTACAAAATGAAATGACATCTCTTACAATAATCCATTTTTAGTTATCAATAACTATATTTAGTCTATCTTAGATGAAGAACTAAAGATGGTATCATAACGACCCCTAAGATGAAAAATTGGGCATATGAAATATTTCCACCAGAAAAACATATCTTAATGATACTAGACACAAATTTTCTCTCAATAAATATATTCATTAAAAATATATATTTCATAGTTGTGCTTTTGGTATTGATCCCTGCCCCTTCAATAATAGTTTTATAATATCATGAAAATACAATACATTGATTCATCCCATTATGGAAATAATATTATAGGAAAAATTATAGAATTCATTCAATGTTTTAAATAACAATATTTGGAGTTATTTCAATAAATAGACAATCTCATAGGATATTTTTCATTAGTTTGTTAACCAAAAGAAGTCATGATAATTATACTCAAGATAAATGGGATGATGAATCTTCTACCCATTTTCCTCTAAATAAATAAAAATTGAGGAGGGTCATTTAGAAGATGAATGTTTGGAAGTAGATATATATATATATATATATCAAAATAGATGATCAAGGTGAAAATAGGATGACATATTTCCATAACTATATTAGGGATAATAATAAAGTAAACATTATTCTTTTGGATTATACCAACTCTATTAAGGATAATTTCACTGGGCCCCTTATGGTTTCCAACATATCAAATTTAAAAATTGGTAAAATATAATTCACATGAGAGGATCCAAATTTTTTATTAGTATATTATCTATTTTTATGAAATATCTTGGGATCAAACGAAGGGCTTGGTAATTTTCTAACTAAAATGTTACTATATGATAAAGAGATTATGGAAGCTATAAAAATCTAAATACTGATATTTCTATAGGGATAAATTTAATTATATGCTCTATTTATTTAGTAGAATGATATTTAGTGAAATATGATGTTATTTGTTGTTTTTTAGTATTTTGATGGAGGATGGACAACACAAGTGTTTTTACAACAATGTTTATTTTTACTATACATATCCTAAGAATCCCGAGTAGTTATTATATATTTTTTTCTATCAGATTATTTTTTTTCCTTTTAATATTTTCATATTTATTCTATAAAATATTCTATTTAATCATTTGTAATTCAAGATAGCTGATTTGGAACGTGGCTTCATCAAAGGGAGGAACATCCATATTGTGTATTGCTTGGATTATGAGAATATATCAGATCATGGTAGACAAGATTATGGTTATATAATCAATAATTAAATTAAAATATAGATTCTATTAATGATGTATGCTTTTATACTAGAGAGTTCATACTGAGGTATCACATAAGTGTTTCATTATATGGGAATCAAGCAGGAATCATGGGTTATATCATTAAACCATTGTTTTCAATTAAATTATTAGTCTAGAATAAATGTTTTCACGCATCCAACAAGTAATTTACTTGCTGAGACATAGGTTATGGGTACAAGAACGATCGAGAAAAATGGTAAACAATAGTGGTATAGAAATTTTTCATGGAAATTAAATTTCTAAAATAATTTACTATCTGACACCAAATTAATTAAATTATTCATTTTTTACCATGTGTATCAATTCCCAATGTAGTCTAGAAATAGGTTGTTACTTTTTTCATATAATTTTATAAATATCCACCATATCCATTCCTAAGTAATATCTTCTTACCTTACAGTCTGATTCATGATTATGTTGAAATCCCCATATAAACAAATCTATAATTTGACTATTAAAGGAGAGTATTGAATGATAGAGATCAAATCATTCGATAGCCTCACATATTAAAGAAAACTATATTATAAAGAAATCAATTTTATACTTACAAACATTCGTGTAAATGTGTGGAGATGAGTCCTCAATATTTTCCACTTAAATATCATCCTTCCAAAAAATGCATATGATGGAATTGATTAGAAAATCATGAATTATGATGTTTATATTAATTCTAATTATATAATAATAAATAATTCAACATCCAATTAATTTTTTTGAGATCTTTTAAATTTTTTTACATGTTATCCCATATTTCTATAGAAAATTGGCATCATTTTTTACCCATTAAATGAATAATGGGGCCTATTATGATTAGGAAAATGATTGTGAATCTACAACGTCAATACAAAATAAATAATAATATATATATAATATAAAAATTTTAAAATATTGGAGAGTTTAGATATATTTTCAATGAATGATATCACATTTATGAGGAATTAATGTATAAATCTTTCACTCTAGAAACTAAAATAACTATAATTAAAAAACCATATAAATGTTATATTGGTAGAAAATTAACCATGAGAATTATTCAGGAAAAAATATAATAAAATGAACATTCCCATGATGTCTTTAAATAATAATTTTGACTTATCCATATGAGATATGCATAAGAAAAATATATAATTGTACACAACTTTAAAATAATAAATAATAACACATTAATGTTGTTATTATATTTTTTTAAAAATGAGAATAATATTGATAAATGAAATCAATCCATATATGGATTTTTATAAATAAGAAATCCATAAAAAAAGTACAAACTAAATGATATTATAATGAACCCAAATTCTCATAAATAGAATTTACATCATTTGAGATGAATAAATAGTTCATCTTACAAATACATTCCATAGGATCATAAATGTATATATCATATAGAATAAAAGTTACACAAATAACTAGTTTATAATAGTTTTACATATTCTATAACATAGTTCATTAAAATTATCACCATTATTAGAGATTCCACATGTAATACCTATCATAATAACTTGGGAAAAAGATACACAATAATGGTAGAGATGTGATTGTTTGTAAGGGTAAACAAGGGAAATATGTAAACATTACATGGGAGTAAGTGTATGGTAACATGATAATAAGAAATGAAAACTATACCATACAAGTCAAAAATTAAAATCTAGATCCATGAAATATTGATTGGCAGTTCATAAGACATTAATTGTAGTTGAATTAAAGTACATAAACCATACGAACATAACATTTGAACCTGTAATAGTTTTTTTAAATAGACATAAATATTGAAAATCAGTTCCAATATAATTGAATTATAATATAAATTAATATTAGAGTGGAATTATTTCACACCCCAAAAAATTGTAGTAGCTAAGGATATCTTCAGAAAATATGATAGTGGACAGAGACTCTTACTGAACTGGGTTGATACCCTATTACAGTCATATTTATCTGATAATATACAAATCCATAACTATTGAATTTAATAGATATATTGTTAGTTCCCATCACATAATGAAAATTTACATATAAATTTGGCATAAGATCATAATATTATCATTTTATTATAACCCATTAAAACAAACATGTTTCACAAACATTTAGTCATATCATAACACATGGAAAAGAAAAAGAAATCAAAATCATTTAATAATTTCATCATCGAACAACACATTAAGAAATAATTTGGATTCCTGATAATTTTATTATTCTATAACTCATGGAAGAATATATGTTTTCTGAAATATTTTTCATGGAATAAAAAATTGATGAGAAATGGGATTCAAATAAATATTATCATCATAAACATAAATGATATTGAATAAGAATAAAGATGATATCATTGGATCAAATCCCAAATAAATCATACGTAATATAAAAATATTTCACCTTATATGGAAAATTAATTAGAATGATTACTAGGAACATTTACTAAGGAAAATAGACTTTCACAATTCTAAAACACATTTCAAAACATAAAACCATTCAAGAATAATTGTTTAAAATAATCACAAAAACATAAAAAATAATATATAAAAAATAATATAAAACTTTTAATGTGTAAAATATCCTTTCTTTATTGAAAATAATATTTAAACACATAAACCATTTTTAAAATCCTTTTCATGGGAATTATCCTTTCATAATTATGAAAGATTCTTTAAAAATAATTAAATATTTCTTGAAATAAAACATCCTTGACACATTGAAAAATATAATTTTAAAATACAATATCTTTTGGAAATACATTTCATTTAAATTATCCTTAAAAAATATAAAGGGAAGTTCAATGAAAACAACTCTCATGATGACATGTAATTACATACATGTCATACACGATAAAAAATTAATTCTATAGACATTTTTTGTAAATGAAAAAATTTATTTTTTTTTGAAAACCACTTGACCATTCAATTTAAAGAATAAATTGAATGAAGGGTAAAAATTTACTTAAAACTTATTTAATAACATCAAAAAAAAAATGGAAATGAATTTTATAAAACATTTATATATAAAAAATTGGTTTTGAACATAGATAAAAAATGTTAGTTATCTCTAGAAACATTTTATGAAATATTGAGAACATATATTGATTAAAATTATGTAAAAAAGTATTATAAATAAATAATAAGTTTAATTGTTATTAATGAATCTATTGAGATGTATATCATATGATTGTACCATTTGAATAATAATTATAAATATTCATGATAAACAGTGATATTGTAAAATCAATATATCATCATTGTGGTAACTATTAAATCAGATTCACCCATAATGATAACATATAACGAAACATTAAATATTTGTAATAGAAAGGGGTTAATTATATAAAATTTTAAAGGGTTAGAATATAAACCACAAAACTTAAGATATCCAAATAGCATAACATTTGATTCAAAGAATGGAAATTAAGACAAAAATCCATCAAAACATTAGTTATTTTTTAAATCATAAGCTCAGTTAAAGAATAATATCAAAATAAACATCACATGTAATTAAAATAATTTTATTAAATATATAAATGGATGTCGGGGTTGTATATTAACATTAGAAATCAAATGATCAATGAATACAACATATGTCTCTTTGAAATAAATGGGTGATTAGAAATACCTTACCACTATAGTAGATTTTGAACCGTAAATCATTAGAAAGAGAGATCATAAATTGGATATATAAATAAAATTAATTATCATGATATTATTAATAAAATATATTAATGGACATTATACACACTATGTATAATATATAAGTGGTGGATATGGCATGTGTCTCACATAAAGAAGTAGTGAGATGGAAACCCCATAATTTAAGTATTGACGCCCATCATATATATTAAAAACTCTATTATAATAAATATATATTTATTATATATCTATGATAAAAACATATATATATATATATATATATATATCAAACCATATATGATTTATTTATGACGCATTATCACCCATTTATTAAAATTTTTATGTTAATGTCACTTCTTATGCAATAAGTATTTAATTTTTTTATGTTTTGATTTTTTGTTTATTCCATCTTAATTTGATCATGGTTCCATAATATCCAAATTTTATAGAGTAATATAAATAGAATACATATTATTAATATTTTTATTTAGATTATTTAATTAATTTTACTCATTGAAAATAAAATAAAATATTCATGGAGATTCTAGGCCATACGTATGCAAGAACATTATTTCAGATTTCTCATAACATTGAAATAGTGAATGTTATATAATGCATTAAAATTTAAAATTCATTATTATTTCATATATAATACATATTTTAATAAAATCCAGCCAAATTACCTTCTTTAAAAAGCATGAATGAATCACATCACTTCATGAGGCAGTAGTCATCCAAACATAGAGCAACGTTACATTATTCCAATAAAATAAAATGTAAATAAGTAATATTTTATATGATAATTAAAAAATTATAATAATATAATATATATCATATAGAAATTTTAACATTATTATTATCTCCAGTAGTGAGTCGTTGTAATGGGAAACGAATTTCATCGATTCGTGAGGCGCTAGTGTACTACACCCAACAATGAGGCCTTCGTATCCCATTTGATGGAAGAGGTGATGAATTTAGGGCATTATATTATCATAAAAACATAATTATACAGAATATATTATAGTTTTATAACATAACTTTTTAATGATATTTAGATTTGGTGATGAATGAAATAAAATAAATCAGTCTGTTAAATACATTTCATCATTGTTTTGTTTCCCATAAAAGTCTCTCTAGGATGGATTTATTAACATTATATGGATTATTTGATTATTGGATCAAAGTATATACATGATTTTGGATTTTAATAGCGGAATCAATGTTTTTTGATGTTTTAATTGCATGTGATATGGGTGGCATTCTATATGTGGGGTGAGTGGTGCACATGTAATATTTTGAAAGAAAAAGATCTACCCACATTTATCACACTAATAAAAAGTCATGAAAATGTGGAATTATAAAATATTATAAGTTATGACATCCAAATATACTTATAAAAAACATATTGGAAATGTTTCCATTTCATTTTAACCATTATGTTTTTCAGTTTAACCTCCAGTAATCCTTTTTTAACAATAATCACAATAATTAAGTTTTACTGCTTTAACTATTTATAATGGCCAAAAAAGATGAAATTATTTTATAATATGAGTTATAATTATTCCAAATACAAATTTTTTTAATATCCATTCATAACCATGTAAATTATTTATTCAAAATAAAACCTGTAGAAGTGGCGAGAAAGTAGTTTTTTAAAGAGAAAATGTTCCAAAGATTAATATGTTTTTATATCCAAATTGAATATGAAATATATTACAATGAACTAAATTTGATAAATTTATATATAATTGATATAATTTTACTTTTATATACATATTATAAATTTCTGTATGTTTTTAATATAAGTAAATGAATTGAGCATTCTTTATTAATCTAGAATCTTCATTATTCATCCAAAAAATACTCTTTTTAGAAATAACAATCAACATGAATAGTATTAAAATTTATATTTTATGAATGAATTTTATTTTTTGGAATACATTATCAAAAGGATATAAAAATTAATTTTTAAAATATTTGCGATAAGTGAGACAAAATAGCCTTTTTGAAAAACATAGTGATGAGGCTTAAAATTGGTTTAATTCATATATTTTGGAAAGAAAATTATAATAGTAATGTTAAAATTTTTATTGAATAAATATTATTTAAATTTCAATAGAATCGTTAAAAATGTATTTATTTATTTATTTTATTGTGGTAATACATGTTTTTATGGATTAATTTAGTTTTTAGAAAATAATTATTTTATTTTCAAATAGTTTTTAAAATAAATATTAATTAATTGGTAACCATGTAATTCATTTTATATACCATATTGAACAATTAAATTTTTATTATTTAGTTAATATTATGTAAATTCTCTATTTATTTGACTATGTAATAACTATTATATTATATATTAATATTTTAAATGTATTTCTTGTTTTTATATCCCAATGTTTAGTGTAACAAAATAAAAATATAGTGTTGTGTGGGAAACAGGATAAATTAACTGTTAAAGGTATCAGGAAGCATTGAAAAATTCAATTTTATTTGAAAATTTACTTCAAAAACATCATAGTGTTAAATTTTACCCCTCTTAAAATTAATTTCTCCCACAAAATTCCACACATTGTTCCCAAATTATATTATGAATCTTGTTGTTTTAGAAAATAATAATAACTAATTTAGAGGTATTGTTTCAAATAACATTATATGAATGATCCAAAATCTAAACTGATTGTTCCTTTTCATTCCCAAACTATGATACCATTGAGTTATGTACATGTGAAAGATGAGGTATATACATCTTTAAGTGATATTCATGGAACAAAATGTGAAGTTGGTATATGTTCAGTGGATGAAATAATATATTAACTACCATCATGATTGGATCTATATTTTTAAATGGACTAATTTACCAAGGTCTTAGCATTCAATTTTATTATAAGACCAATTTTATCTTTTGGTTGTACTTAAATAAATTTCCACGTAACTATTTAATCTATGAAATGATGGCTAATATTTCTTAATAAATCACTAATGGATCACAAGATCTATAATGATAATTCAATCCTTATATATATATTTATCATTATTAAAAATATTATCACATGTTACCCAGTGTGTATAAATCATCATGTTGTGAAATAATACATTATTCTCTAAAACCTCATCAGACATGAAAATTAATCCATTCAATAAATGTTTAACCTTATTGTTCTTAAATAATCTTCATTTATATTGATGGTCATGAAAAATTTTAAAATAAACAAAGCAATAATCCCAAAAATATCATAAAGTGGCTATTTATTTTCATATAAAAAGTATTTGAATACCATGGATGTATATTTTATTGAAACATTTTAATTCCAATAATTACAATATAACCTTAATGAAAGAATACATACTTCCCTATTCCATGAATAAACCAAAAAATTATTGAATACTTCTATAAATCCAATAATGTTTTATTTTCATATATAATTAAATAAATCATGTTTTCCATAAATAATTATTTTCTTACAAGGTCATCAATAATATCCAATTTACAATATCAACATTAATTATCTATGTATCCCATCTCAAAAAATAGAATCTCAATATCAGGAACATTTTGAGGTTTTAATTTCCCTTAATCTTGTGTTTTCCATAAAATATATCATTTCTTATACCTCACTATTCTAGGACATCAATACCAACAAATATATTCATAAAAATATAATGTCAAAAACATAAAATAAAAATCCTTATATATTTAAGGATTAAAATAACATAATCTATTAATTCCCATATATAGACCCATCTTTCTTTCCACTTCATTATTAAACCATTAACTCTGATTCATCATCATATTCCTTAATAAAGAATTCCTATTATATGAAATAATAATCATGTATTAACAACAATCAACTTCAATTTAATCATGTTTATTACATTTAACATAAAAAATACCTTAAAAACCACATACCTATAATTTGTATTTTGTGGCATCTTTGTCATCAGATTTATAACCATTACTCATACACATTACTGATGCTGATAATGAGCTTTCCTATAAGAAAATAAATATATTATTTCTCATACCATCAACATTCATAACATTCACCCATTTAGAATATATTATAAAGTCCAATATTCCCAACCATTTAGTACATAAAAATTTTAATTTTTACTTATAAATTAGATTCATTATGTCATAATTTTAGATAAATAAAAAATATTCATGTTAGCTAAATAAATTCACATATATTATTATTTACACCTTCTCTATATATATGAAAATGAATCTTATTTCCTATATGGTCTCCAATAGAAAATATTATTGTGAACTATTTTCTCCACTAATTTGGTGAGTTTTATAGTTCATTAATTTGAAATATGTTAATCATATATCATTTTAAATGGTTGGTAAAAATAAAAATATCATTTACTCGAGTCATTATTATAAGGACCCAGCCTTAAAACTTACTTAATCTTGAGTTATTACAAGATTACACATTGAGGATCTTTTTAGGTTTAGAGTTTTAGATAATTAGATCATAAAACATTCATTACATCCCAAATTTAAACAAAGTGGTTATAATAAAAGATAGTATTCATTTTTTCCCATCAACGGAAAGATATTTAAAATAAAACATGGATTATTTATTGGAACTTCCTTGACACTATCATCATATCATGTACCCTTCCATTAACCAGTGAAAACATTTCAAAAACTTGGGATGAGCATAAAATGCTCAGTAAGGGATATAAAAATATGGAAAGGAAACATGAGTACATGTATACATAAGAATCAATGAAATAAAACTTTACCCATAAAACATAAGCACTTTAACATACCACATAAAATCATGAATAAATCATAGAAATCATAAGACATAAAGGTAACTTGAGGCATTCATAACATTCTTACGTAGGGAGTAACCCTCTTGGTTACGTTTGGAATACCCATCACTGAAAATTCCCTAAATCTCTTCGGAGAAACCTTAATTCTTAACTCCTTCACGTTACCCAATGCATTGGAGAGCTATATCAGGCTCACCCACACTTAGTTTATCATGGAACTACCTGTCTTCATAACAATGCTCGAGAACCATAACATAATTGTCCCACATAATACAAGCATAAAGGAAAAAAAACATTTCCACATTTCAATCAAAAGATATCAATACAACACATTGATATAAAAAAAATTATGAAAACCATTTTCAATACCCAAATAAAATAAAAGTAAAACATCATATTTATTTTTCTTTTAAAAAAACGGTATGGCTTGTAGAGGATGCCGAAACTCAAATAATGGTCACGGTGGCGGAAAAGTCGTTGTCGCCGCATACATACGACAAAAACATTCCATTTTGTCATTTAGTAAATGCTTTGTATAAAAAATATTCCTTTTGAATAATCGTATAAGTCAAAGGGGTTTATACACCGTATAAGAGAAAGTTTTCTATAAAACAAAATATGCCTCAATGGATGGAGATTGAGACGAAGTCCCATACCTCGGGTCCGACTTGACTCGATCATTCTTTAACCTCATGAATAATAAACTTGAGTTAATTTCTACTTTCTTAAGAACCTTTTTCAAGTTCATTATTCCTTTTATATCACTTATTACCATGTCATGAACACTATGCAATTATTTAAGTTAATAACGGTCGTTTTAACGATAATTAGTACTTGAGTAAAAAATATGCTCTTTATAATTACAAGTTGTTCATGTATCCAATATATCCAGTGTTATACTCATGATTTATATATCATATATATCATATATATCCAGTATATACATGCATTAATAATATTACATAACGTTCAGAGGTAAGAAATGAAATGCACCGTTCATGGAGACGGTAAGCCGTACGTACGCATGAACACTACTTTCATTTCTATTTCATATTTTATGGAATGGAATAATAATGATATAAAGGTATATTATAATTCCAGTATAATATCATACATAATATCATTAATTAAATCCTTTATACGCCCCACATATGGCATTAACGAATCAAATCACTTTGAGGGGGCGGTAGTCCGCACTTCCTAAAATGAAGATATCGCGTTTACCCATAATGGTAACCATAAAGGTATGACATAAATGAAAAATACAGAAGCTTAAGTAAAACATAAACAGATGATATATTATATATAAATATAGTGACATCTTAATGTCCCCCTTTGAAGGTGTTATATGAGTGTTGAATAATCACCGTTTCGTGAGGCAGAAATTCTCCATCCACTGAAACAGTATGTTCTTTAACCATTAGATGTAGGTGTGTGTAAGTGTAGCTCGAATAATTATTATAAAAACATCCTATTATATTGAAGATAATGGTTTTGTTACAAAATAAAGGTATGAAAATATTTTAGCGGGTTGGATAAGCGAAATAAAACATAAGAACACAAGATAAAATACTACCTTTAAAACGGGTAATTCTTTTTTATTTGAGCTCAAAGGCTTCCTTGGGAAGTGTTCTGCCCAAAGTGAGGCTTCTAAGAGTTATAGAGGGATGTGGGGAGACAAAATGGGTAGGTCTTGTCCAAGCCAAAGGCTTTGGATATGTGGGTAAGGAGGTAGAGGTGGGGGCATTTTATAAGAGGAGAGGAATGGCACTCTGGGAAAGTTACAAAATGTTACTTTATTTTCAAATGAGTTTCTGATTTTAAAGGTCCCGCATTGATTTATTTTGAGGATAGAGTGATAAGGGTTTGAAATATTCCTATCCAATAGGTTTTTGACATTTGTAGGTCTTATATTTTACATTATAATTTCATTTTATTTAAATCATTAAATAATGAGGTAATCGCTGCATTATCATGCTGTCATAAATAATTTATTTTATTTAATGTCTAAAAATTATAAAAAAACTACTATGATGTAGTAAATCTTTTTATCCTTCCAATTAATATTTATAGTCAAAAATATGACTTGTATAACCCCATTTAAAAATTGTTTTAGTAAAATAACTCAGGTTTGTGACATTTTTCCTTTAACATTAAATAAAAAGATATTAATATAATTTTCCTACCAAAGTGGCTCCATGGGGTCCCCAAGATAACACATGGATTTTTTTGGCTGGCCATGACACATCAAATAAGGGTAGGAAATGTTTCATGTTCATTTCATATTATTAAAACATTATTCTTGCCTTAAATTTCACTAATTACCTCTAATCGCTATTAAAAACTTAAAAGTTACTATTCACCAAAAAATTATTTTAATCCCATTGAACAACATTTTACTTCTAATGACAACCATGAATGTCATATTTTTGAAATTCAAAACACAGAGGTGGTAAACTTTCATTTAAATGAAAAATCAGTTTTTTAAGTACCACTTAGTGGTTTCACTATTCATCAAAAATTAATGTTTTTCAGAAAAATACCAAAACTTCATCCTAAGATATATTTGATATTCAGAATTCAAAAATGATGTATATTTTAAAAAATTCAAAACATATAAGTTACATAAATTAATTTAATAATTAATTTCCGCTGTCTGAGAAAATAGCGTGTTTTTATGAAACAATATGTATCAAATGATTGACACTAGTTTAAGTCCAATTTCAAAGTGAAAGTAATTCCCACAACCACAATTCGATTAAATGGTAAAAATATATTCTAATTGAAAATTAAAACCAATTCAAAAGGTAATCTAACCATATAATTAAATTAGATGAAAAAGCAGTTTTGATGTAAAATGCAGTATTTTTCACTATTCATTAAAAAATGAACATTGTCAGAAAAATACCAAAACATTATCCAATGTAAATTTCAATGTCCCAATCATAAATAATAAGTTTATTTTGACAAATAGAGCTTATAAAATTTTCAAAAGTTTGATTTAAAAATGGTTTGCCATCAAAAGGCAGTAAACCAATCTTTTAAAAATATTAGTGTATTCCATGCTTAAGATTGGATTTATTCTCATTTTAAGCCTCTAAAACACTATCTAATTCATTAGTAGACATAGATAAAAATATCTATTATTAATTACTTACTTGGGATGTTACATACTTCTCCCCTTTAGAAAATTTCATCCCCGCAATTTATTTACTTATCGAATAAGTGGGGGTATTTAGCCCTCATTGCATTTTCAGATTCCCATGTTGCCTCTTCAACCATGTGGTTTTTCCACAAAACCTTTACCTGATAAATCACCTTATTCTGTAACACTTTCTCCCTGTGGTCAAGAATCTGGACCGGTTGTTCCTCATAAGATTGGTTCTCTTCCAGCTGAACTACCTCTGAACTCAAAACATGAGATGAATCTGGCATGTACTTCCTTAACATTGAAACATGAAAAACATTGTGTACCTAAGATAAACTTGGAGGTAAATCCACTCGGTATGCAACTGATCCAACTCTCTCAAGAATTACATATGGTCCAATGAACCTTGGACTCATCTTTCCTTTCATACCAAATCACATCACACTTTTCCATGGTGAGACTTTGAGAAAAACATGATCACCTACCTCAAAAGAGAGATCCTTCCTCCTGTTGTCCGTATAACTCTAATGCCAACTCTAATCTATTATCATGTGTTTCTATATCAGCTGAACTTTTTCTGCCAACTCTTCTATCATTTCTGGTCCAATCAGCTTCCTTTCACCCACTTTATCCCAGAATGTTGGTGTTCGACACCGCTTCCCATATAACGCCTCAAATGGTGCCATCTATATACTGAAATGAAAACTATTATTATAAGAAAACTCAACCAAAGAAAGATGTTGGTCCCAACATCCCTGATAATCAATCGAACAAGCATGTAGCATATCCTCCAAATTATGGATTGTTCGTTCTGACTTCCCATCTTATTGGGGATGAAAAGCTGTACTAAAATTTAATTCAGTACCCAATGACTTTTGAAGGCCCTTCCAAATGTTAGAAGTAAACATGGGATCATGATCAGATACAATGGATAGGGGAAATACATGCAACCTGAATATCTCTTTATGATACAATCAAGAAAGTTGATCTAGATAGAATTTATCTCGAATAGAAAAGAAATGAGCAGATTTGGTCAAGCGATCAAAAATAACCCAGATTGTATTATTACCTCGGGGCGTCTTCAGCAATCCCACAACGAATTCCATGGATATATTCTCCCATTTCCACTCTGGCACTAGTAAAGGCTGAGGAATCCCTTTCGGTATCTGCATCTCTGCTTTAACCTGTTGACAAGTCAAACACTTCACAGTGAAATAGGAAATATCTCTTTTCATTCCATCCCACCAGTAATACTCCTGCAGATCTCTGTACATCTTAGTACAACCAGGATGAACTGAAAATGGAGAACTATGAGCTTCACATAACAACTCTCTCTTCAACTGTGAATCACAAGGAACACATAATCTCTTCCCAAATCACAAAACAAAATCGTTATCAATGTTGAATTCAGGAAACTTACCCTTCTGAACCAGCTCTACCTTTTTCTGCAACTCACTGTCTTGCTTCTGTGCTTGCTTGATTCTGTCTGATAGAGAAGATTTCACTGATACCTGAAACAAAACAGAAGAACATCCTGCACCAAAAACTTATATTCCAAATTTCATCAAATCCTTAACCAAAGGATCACATTCCAATCACAACATTATTAATGAAGCATTACTTTTTCGACTCAAAGCATCAGCCACTTTATTTTCTTTTCCCGGGTGGTAATGAATTGTACAATCATAATCCTTGATTAATTATATCCAACTCCTCTGTCTCATGTTCAATTCTTTCTGAGTGAATATATACTTTAAACTTTTGTGATCGGTATATATTTCACACTTTACTCCATTCAAATGATGCCTCCAAATTTTTAAAATGAAAACAACAACAGCTAATTCTAAATCATGTGTAGCGTAATTTACCTCATGAGTTTTCAACTGTCATGAAGCATAAGAAATTACCTGATCATTCTGCATTAGGACGCAACCAAGTCCTTTCAATGAAACATCACTGCATATAACAAACTCACCATTTATGGAAGGTAGTGCCAAAACTGGAGCATTCACCAATCTTCTTTTCAGTTCTTGAAAACAATCATCACATTCTTTTGTCCAGATAAACTTAACACCCTTTCGAGTTAGCTTTTTCATTGGACTAGTTAACTGTGAAAAATTTCTAACAAACCTTCGGAAATAGCCTACCAATCCAACGAAGCTACGAATCCCAGTTACATTTTTGGGTCTTGTCCATTCTTCATCAACCTTTGTTTTTGTAGGATCAATAGTTATCCCATCATTAGAAAAAATATGACCAAGGAAAAAAATTTGTTGAAACCAAAACTCACACTTTCTGAATTTCTCATACAATTACTTTTCTTTTAAGGTTTGAAAAATAACCCTTAAATGTCTTTCATGATCTTCTTTACTTTTAGAAAATACCAAAATATCATCAATGAAAACAACCACAAACTTATCCAAGAACTCATGAAAAATTCTATTCATTAAGTCCACGAATATAGCAGGTGCATTCGTTAGCCCAAAAGGAATTTCTACAAATTCATAATGGCCATATCTTGTACGAAACGTGGACTTCGGAATATCTGCTTCCTTTACCTTCAACTGATGGTACCCCGATCTCAGGTCAATCTTTGAAAAATATTGAGCTCCCTGGAGTTGATAAAAGAAATCATGGATATGAGGCAATGGATATTTGTTCTTAATAGTGATGTTATTCAAGGCTCTAAAATCAATACAATGTCTCATAGAACCATCTTTCTTTTTAACAAATAAAACAGGAGCACCCCATGGTGATGTTCTAGGTTGAATGAAACCTTTCTATAATAAATCATGAAATTTCTCCTTCAAATATAAAAGTTCAATTTTTTCCATTCGATAAGGGGGTTTTGAAATTGGATTAGAATCAGGAACTGTGTCCACAGTAAACTCAACCTCCCGATCTGGTATTATTCCAGGAAACTCATCAGGAAAAACATCAGGATACTCATTTACCACTGGAACATCATTAATCTAAATAGTTCCCTTGTTTTCAACAATATGTGCAAGGTAACATTCATTTCCATCTTTTAAAAGTTTCTCAGCCTCTTGATATGTTATCAACAGTAAGGGTTCATTCTTGTACACAAACTGAAAGTATTTCTAAAATGAAACTTCTTTAGCTCTACAATCAATCTTAGCATGGTAAATAGAGATCCAAATCATACCCAGGATAACATCAAACACTACTAGAGGTAAAACAATAAGGTTTTCAAGTAGGTTCTTTCCACGGATAAGGATAGGAAGATTCTTATAAATTCTTTTTGCCTCAACATTTCCCCCGGGTGTTTTTACCACATGTTCAGGAGTCATTTATTGAGATGGTATTCCCATTTTACTAGAAATGTTTTTAGAGATGAATGATTGTGTAGACCCCGAATCAAACAACACACTGACATAATCTGAAAAAACAAACAAAGTACCTGATACAACTTCATTTGATGGCCCGACATTAGCTGAAGTAGTTGCAAAGGATTTCACCACCCCTTTCTGATTATAGTCTAACTGATTCCCATCACTCAAGCTCTTTTTCAGACCATAGTTTTCATAGTGACCAATCTCATTGCACTTAAAACATTTCACTAACATTAAATTAAATTTGGTCTTACCTTCACCCTGATCTTTTTCAGTGTAATCACGAGCCTTATGTCCCATATTACCACATAGGTAGCACTTTCCTGAATTCAGAAGACATTCCCTAGCATGCCCTTTACCACATTTATCACAAACTGTAAACATAGTTTTCTTACCGTCAGACCTTTTTGAGGAATTCTTCCATTTCTCCTGCCACCTTGGTCTCTTCTTCTGTTGGTTTTTATAGAACACTTGATCATCCAAAAACTCCATTTCCACCTTCTCAGCACATCGGACAAGATTTTCATAACTTTTGATCTCATGAGAAGCTAAATCCCTTCGATATTTTGGCATTAATCCTGAGTAAAAACGATTGATTTTACTATCAAGGTCTCAGATAAAATTTGGAGCATACCTTTCCAATCGAGTGAACCATTATTTATAGGTAGCCACTGAGTCTTCCTCATGCCTCAATTCCAATAATTGGTTTTCAATCCTATGTAGAACAGCCTTATGAAAATACTTCTCAAGAAACATACCTTTGAATTCATCCTAGTCGAGAGCATCAATCTCATCAGTGTCCTTTATATTTTTACCCATCGACCACCACTGATCTACTTCACCCTCAAAACGGTAAATAGGAAGACTAACCTTTTGATTGTCTGAACACCCCATGACATCGAAAATATTCTCCAGTGCTTTAATCCACCCTTCTGCTAGCACATGGTAAGATGATCCTCTGAATGATGGGGGATGTTGCCTCATGAAATGTTCCACCACTGACATGTTCCTCTACGGTTGATCTGGATGATTTTGTGCTTCGATACCGCCACAATTTATCGCTTGATTCAACTGCGCTATTACTGCAACAAATTGTTCAGTTCCAATTCCAACCATCTCAGGATGCTGATTCAGAAGTTTATTTCCTTCTGTATGCCTTCCAAGCACTGCTTCCCTGTTTCCTCTACGAAAAACCATTCTGAACAAACATGTCTTAGATTATGCAACATGTTAATCTTCAAATTCTATATCATTTTAAAAAATACTTTTAGATAATCATTTAATATAATTCTAACTCCTAAAGTTATCTAAACCGACCTCTGATACCAACTATAAGGCCCTAGCCTTAAACCGTACTTAATCTCGAGTTATTACAAGATTACACATTGAGGATCTTTTCAGGTTTAGAGTTTTAGAGAATTAGATCATAAAACATGCATTACATCTGAAATTTAAACAAAGTGGTTACAATAAAAGATAGTATTCATTTTTTCACATCAACAGAAACATATTTAAAATAAAACATGGATTCTTTCTTGACACTTCCTTGACACTATCATCATATCATGTACCCTTCCCTTGACCTGTGAAATCATTTCAAAAACTTGTGATGAGCATAAAAAGCTATGTAAGGGATATAAAAATATAGAAAGGAAACAAGAGTACCTGTATACATAAGAATCAATGAAATCAAACTTTACCCATAAAACATATGAACTTTAACATACATCATCAAATCATGAATAAATCATAGAAATCATAAGACATAAAGGTAACTTGAGGCATTCATAACATTCTTACGTAGGGAGTAACCCTCTTGGTTACGTTTGGAATACCCATCACAGTAAATTCCCTAAATCTCTTCGGAGAAACCTTAATGTTTAACTCCTTCCCGTTACCCAATGCATTGTATAGCTATATTAGGCTCACTGCCTTAGTTTATCACGGAACCACCTATCTTCATAACAATGCCCTAGAACCATAACATAATCGTACCACATAATACATGCATAAAGGAAACATAACATTTCCACATTTCAATCACAAGATATCAATACAAAAAATTGATATTAAAAACATTAGGAAATCCATTTTCAATACCAAAATAAAATAAAATTAAAACATTATATTTATTTTTCTTTTAAAAAAATGGTATGGCTTGTAGAGGAAGCCGAAACTCAAATAATGGTCACAACGGCAAAGAAGTCGTTGTCGCCGCATACGTACGACACAAACATTCCCTTTTTTCGTTTAGTAAATGCTTCATATAAAAGTTATTCTTTTTTAATAAATGTAAAAGTCAAAGGGGTTTATACACCATATAAGAGAATGTTGTGTATAAAACAAAATATGCCTCAATGGATGGAGATTTAGACGAAGTCCCATACCTCGGGTCCGACGTGACTCAATCGTTTTTTAACCTCCTGAATAATAAACTTGAGTTAATTTCTACTTTCTTAAGAATCTTTTTCAAGTTCATTATTCCTTTTATATCACTTATTACCATGTCATGAACACTATGAAATTATTTAATTTAATAACGGTCATTTTAACGATCATTGGTACTTGAGTAAAAAATATGATCTTTATAATTACAAGTTGTTCTTGTATCCATTATATCCAGAGTTATACTCAAGATTTATATATCATATATATCATATATATCCAGTATATACATGCATTTATAATATTACATAATGTTCGGTGGTAAGAAATGAAATACACCGTTCATGGAGATGGTAAGCCGTACGTACGCATGAACACTACTTTCATTTCTATTTCATATTTAATGGAATGGAATCATAATGATATAAAGGTATATTATAAATATGGTATAATATCATACATAATATCATTAATTAAATCCTTTATACGTGCCACATATGGCATTAACGAATCAAATCACTTTGAGGGGGCGGTAGTCCGCACTTCCTAAAATGAAGATATCGTGTTTACCCATAATGGTAACCATAAAGGTATGCCATAAATGAAAAATACAGAAGCTTAAGTTAAACATAAACATATTATATATAATATATAAATATAGTTACATCTTAATTTCCACCTTAGAAGGTGTTATATGAGTGTTTAACAATCATCGTTTAATGAGGCAGAAATTCGCCATCCACAGAAACAGTATGTTCTTTAACCATTAGATGTAGCTGGGTGTAAGTGTAGCTCGAATCCTTCTTATAAAAACATCCTAGTATATTTAAGATACTGGTTTTGTTACAAAGGAAAAGGATTAAAAGAGTTTAGAGGGTTGGGGAAACGAAATAAAACATAAGAACTGAAGAGAAAATACTACCTTTAAAACAGGTAACTCTTTTTGATTTGATCTCAAAGGCTTCCTTGGGAAGACTTCTGCCCAAAGTGCAGCTTATAAGAGTTATAGAGGGATGTGGGGAGACAAAATGGGAAGGGTTTTTCCAATACAAAGGCTTTGTAAGTGTGGGTAAGGAGGTAGAGGTGGGGGCCTTTTATAAGAGGAGAGGTGGGGCACTCTTGGAAAGTTACAAAATGTTTCTTTATTTTCAAATGAGTTTCGGATTTTAAAGGTCCCACATTGATGTATTTCGAGGATATGGTGATTAGGGTTCGAAATCATCCCATACAACAGGTTTTTTACATGTTTAGGTTTTAGAGTTTACATTATATTTTCATATTATTTAAATCGTTAAATAATGAGGTAATCGCTGCATCATCATGGTGTCATAAATAATTTAATTTATTTAATGTATAAAAATTATAAAAAAAATACTATGATGTAGGAACACTTTTTATATTTCCAATGACGATTTATTGTGAAAAATATGACTTGTATAACCCCATTTAAAATTTTATTTAGTAAAAAAACTCATGTTTGTGACATTTTAACTTTAACATTAAATAAAAAGATATTAATGTCATTTTCCTTCCAATGTGGCTCCATGGGGTCCTCAAGTTGACCCATGTATTGTATTGGTCGGCCATGACACATCTAATAAGGGTAGGACATGTGTAAAGTTCATTTCATTTTATTAAAACATTATTCTTACCTTAAATTACAAATATTTCCTCTAATCGCGATTAAAATCGTAAAAGTTACTTTTCACCAAAAAATTATTCTAATCCCATTTAACCACATTTTAATTCTTAATGAAAACCATTTATGTCCGATTTTTTATATTCAAAACATAGAGGTGGTAAAATTGCATTTAATCGAATAATTAGTTTTTTATGTATCGCTTAGTGGTTTCACTATTCATCAAAAATTGAAGTTTTTCAGAAAAATACCAATACCTTACCCTAAGTTATATTTGATATTCCGAATTCAAAAATTATGTCTATTTTAAAAAATTCAAAAAATATAAGTTACATTAACTAATTTAATAATTAATTCCAACTGTCTGAGAAAATAGCATGTTTTTATGAAACAATAACTATCAAAAGATTGACACTAGTTTAAGTCTAATTTCAAAGTGAAATTAATTCCAATTACCACTATTGTATTAAATGGTAAAAATATATTCTAATTGAAATTTAAATACAATTCAAAAGATAATATAACCATATAATTAAATTATATAGAAAAGCAGTTTTGATGTAAAATGCAGTATTTTTCACTATCCATTAAAAAATGAACATTGTCAGAAAAATACCAAAAAATTATCTAATGTAAATTTCAATGTACCATTCATAAATATTAAGTTTATTTTGACAAATAGAGCTTATAAATGTGTCATAAGGTTTATTTAAAAATGGTTTTCCATCAAACGACAGTAAAACAATCTTTTAAAAATATTAGTGTAATCCATGCTTAAGATTGGATTTATTCTCATTTTAAGCCTCTAAAACACTATCTAATTCATTAGTAGACATAGATAAAAATATCTATTATTCAGTACTTAATTGGGATGTTACAATTATCCCATTTGGTTTATCATGAAAAAAATTTCCAATGACCACTATTGTATTAAATGGTAAAAATATATTCTAATTGAAATTTAAATACAATTCAAAAGATAATATAACTATATAATTAAATTATATGGAAATGAAGTTTTGAGGTAAAATGAAGTATTTTTCACTATCCATTATATTCTTATAGTTTATATATAACACATTAGGATTAATCAAGGTCATCCAGTGTAATTATTTAAATCCTTCATGATCATTTGAATATATTTTATGAATTAACAAAGTATATCCCCTAAGAGTGTCTAACCCAGTGTGTAGAATGTCATATTATTATGATCCATGTGATGATTGAGTCCATATAAATGTTAATTTTTTATAGTTATTACACCATGTTAAATTTGTGTTAGATACACATCTATATGTATTATCCATATGAGGATTTAATTTAATAGAAACAAATAACTCAATCCATTTCTAAAATTACCATCCCATATGAATATATTAAATCATATAAATACTTATCTGATTTCAAAATTTTAGAAATATCCCTAGAAATATCTATAGGGAACTCAGTTATTTTTTTTCATCATATTTTTTAATAGTTTACTAATCCATTTCCTATATTCCAATTGTAATGTACAAAACATCAAACACATAGATATTATATATTTATAAACGAATATACATATCAAACCAAAAATTCATTCAAGATGAAGATAAAGGTAGTATTCCATTGGAAACATGGACATATAAATAACTAGATAATAATAGTTCTACATCATCTCCCAAATATTTCTTCAAACCACCTCCCTTCAAAGATATAAAACATGCACTACCTATCATTAGAAAATGGGGAAAAGAAACATAGGGAAGGGTGATATCATATTTTTATTAGTGGTAATCAATGGAAATATGTAAATATAACATGAGAATAATAGTATGATAATGTGAGCATAAAATACAGAAACCAGAACCTACATATCAAAGATAAAAATAAATATTCATATGAAAATGATATGCCATTTATCATAATGGAATCAATGAATGTGAACCATGAGACCATAAAAGTGGAAAAAGACATTGATTTGTAGAGTAAAATAAGTACATAAAATCATTTCCTTATTATTTAATGTACCATTTCAAGGAATATCATAGTGGAATGGGTTTAATATGAAAAAAATCGTACTATTCAAGGTTTACTCAAAAGATAATCATAGTGGGAAGAGTCCCATATTTAATTGGATTGAGTCCTCATTATACTTATATTTATCTCAGGAGATATAACTCTTTACACAATTAATTAGAGGGAGATATCGGTCACACCATTCACAGAATGAAAATAAAACATACATATGCCCTGATATCATAAAACATTCATCATATTAGAAACCAAGAAAATTTTCTATTTTCACAAACATTTCCATGTATCATAACATATATAAAAGAAATTATTTTATCAATTATTTAATCATTTCATCATAGTATAACCCATGGAAAAAAATTAGGTGTAATAATAATTTTTCATGGTATAACCCATTGAATATAAATAGTTTTTCTGAACATTATATTATTATATAATCCATTCATTACCAATAGGTTTCATAAACGTATTTTCATCATAATCATAAAACATATTGAGAAAGAATATAATGTTACGATTGGATCATATATAAAGAAACTGTTATAAAACAAAAAACCTTTTCATATTATATATAAAATTATTTTCAAAGATAATTTAAAATATTTCTTATGGAAAATATACATTTCAAATTGAAATATAAAATTTAAAACAAAAATCATTTTAAAAATAATTTTTAAAAAACTAAACATTAAAATATATTAATGAATTATTTAAAATAATAAATAAAATTCATGAGGAAAATAACATGTCATCCTTGAAAAAATAATACAAAAAACATTTCATAAATTATATTCTTTGAAATTATCCTTGTAATCATATATATAACGATTTAAAAATCATTTAAAATATTCCATGAGTAAAATATCCATTCTACATCAAAAAAAATTCTCATAAGAAAATAATTTCATAAAAATTCTCTTTGAAATTAACCGTGTAATCTTATAAAGTAATCCTATAATCTAATAATGGTCATTCTTAGGGGAAATTATATTTATTCCACAAATGTTTAAAAGGATTCCTTTCACATTTTTGATAAAATTCAAAAAAACCTTGTATTCTAAAATGACATGAATATTACTTTTAGTAACAATAAAAATCCTAAATAGGGTGAAATTGACATTATAAATCATATAGTGACATTAAAATAATTATCAAACATTTTTATAAAAAAATAATTTTTGGGAAAATGTGTTTTCGATTGATGAGAAAAAAATATCAGTTTTCCATACAACCATTATTTTTTAATCAATAGTGCATAATTATAGTAATATATAGGAAATAATGTATATTTTAGAAATAACCATAAAAATAAATTTATTAATTTTAATGAGATATAGATCATTATATTTCTTCAATAAAAGCTTAATCATAAACCATCCCACTAAACAATGATATTATGACATCAAATCCATTCAACATTGGTAACGTTATAATAATAATACCCATTAAATAATTGCATCAAATGAAACATTAAATATCATTAATAGAAGGATATTTGTGACATTTCATTTCAAAATGGTATTGTATTCACCTTATTATGGAATATTGATGCATAAGATGAAAATTTTATTAATGAAGGGAAATTGAGAAAAAAACCTCTTACCACTATATAAGTGTTTTGAATTGTTAGAAAAATTAATGTATAATGAATAAACTATAAATATCATAAATATATTTATAATAATTATATAGAATTAAAATGTGTAGTATACTAACATAAAAAATGGTAGAAGTGGTGAATATGGCACATGTCTCCAATAAATAATAGTGTAACTAGAAATCTCTTATTACTATTATAGCATTTGGACCCTAGATCTCATGAAAAATAGATCCTATAGTGAATTTTCAAACAAAAAAAATTTTCAAGATATTTTTTTAAAAAAAAATCAGGTATAATATATACCCAACATAAAATTTATATGTTGTGAATTTAGCATGTGTCTCACAAAAGTAAAAAGTGAGAAACAAATTCCTTACATTAAGTGTTGACATACATTGTACATGTTCAAACCTAATTTATAATAAATATTACTTTATAAAATATCTATTAAAAATAAATAAATATATATATATTTATATGACACCATGTATGATGTATTTATGATGTTTCGTAACCTGTTTATTAACAATTCCATATTAAAGTCATTTTGTAGACAACAGATGTTTTGTTTTGAATGTCAGTATTGAATTGTTAGTTTTGGTCCTATTACTATTATCAAAAATAGACTTATATATGATTATAAAAATTATATCATTATCATATATATTTAATATATATCTATTTAGAGTAATCAAAAATGGTAGAGATTGTAAATGAAATTTACTATTCATAATGATGGTAGACCGTACAAAAGCATTAACTATGTTTTCATTTCATCAAAATATGGATATAAATAACTTTAAATAATATATTTCAATTATAAAATAATTTATATTTCATATTTATCACATAATTCCATTAAACCTATATTTATATCCTTCCATGTAATGTGTGAACAAATAACATCACTTTGTGAAGTGGTATCCCATAGTACACATGAGCGATATTATCGTTTTGTCAAATAATTTAATGTAATATGTTATATGCAACCTAATATCTAAATTACTATTATAATATTATATATATATATAATATAACATTTTAATCACTCATTATATCCTTTCCTGAGATGTCTTCATGGAAAATGAAAAACATTAATTAATGAGGTGGTAGATTATCTTACACACAAATGATGATTTCATATACCAATTGGTGGAGGTATAGATGGTTTTAGGTCATTATATTAACATAAAAACATATCATTTTAAGGAATATCCTTAAATATATTACTTTATAATGTAATATATTGATTTTAGTTAGGTGGAGTAAGAAATAAAATATAATTTTGGGTAACGGATGTGACCTATTCTTTGGAGAACATCATTTTCATTTCACCAAAATCCCTGCTAGAATGTAAATATATCAAACATTTATAATATATTATGATATTTAGGTACTAATTATATTTTTTGTGTAGTTTTTATAATCAAATTGTCTTTGGATGTGTGAAAAGGATATGAGATAGATGCCATTTTATATGTTAGGTGAGTGGAAGAAATGATTTTTTTTGGAAAACAAAATCTGTACCCAAGTATTTCACAAGTCAAATATCTCAAAATTCATCATTATAATATTTTATAAGTAATATGATAAAGATATGGCCATAAAATTTATATTGGAAATTTTTATAGGTCATTTTACACAATATCTTTTTAACTTTACCCTCAGTAACCTTATTTTACCCTTTTCCATTATAATTAATTTTTACATATTTTACATTTCCTAATTTTAAAATATTATGATAGCCATATGAAAAAAATTACACTAATTCCTAAAATTTAATCAATTATTCGAATTTACCTTCACATAAGTGGAAAATATTAATTTAGAACAAAACCCAGAGATGTGACGAGAAACCAGTTTCCAAAAGTTAATATTTTCAACTGTTTAAAAAGGATTTATATAAATATAAAATATCAAATTTATTCTATGGAAATAAGTTGGATTAATATATATATATATATAATATAACTAGTTTTATTTATTAACATTCATTAAATAATTGTTATTTTGTAAAAATAATTAAATGAAAATAAAATTCTTAAGGGAAACTTGTTTTTTTTCATTATTCATCATAAACATAATCTTTTCATTAAAATACAAAAATATCACCCTAAAATATTTTTTTAAATAGTAATTTCAAAAATTTATTTTATATTTTTAAATAAATTTTATAATTGTGGTAAAAAAAATAAATGAGTTCCAAAAATGTGAAAAACCAACCCTTTAAGTAAAATATAGTTTTAATGAACAATTTTATTTAGTTCATATCTTATTAATAAAAAAATATAAGATGAATTATAAAAAATTTATTATATGTATAATACATATGAGTAATTAAAATAAATCACCTAATGTTTTTTTAATATATAGTGGAAAAATGTGTTTTTTTCATAAAACTAATTTTCCATAAAGATATTTCAATTATTTGAAAATGTTTTATATTTTGATTTATAATTAATTGTCAATTGTAGAATTAATTTTATATATATTTTCAAACCACATGTTTTCAATATTGCGTTAATAGTTTTAGTTACCACTATTCGATTGACTGGGTGATAACTATACTTTTATATAATAACATTTTAATATTATGTCACATTTCATTTAAAATCAACATTTCATTTGATGCAAAAAAAAACCAAAATTGTGCATAAGGGAAGCTAAACATAGTATTTTGTATAACATAAAATATTGAAATTTTTAAATTTATGTTTAAATAATATTTCTGAGTATTCCATGGCTTTATAAAAAAATTAAAAAGGCTGACATGGTTAAGAATTCTTTTATGAATTGATGTGAATGAACTGAAAAGGATGATAAAATTAGAAAAGTGTATTCTAAAATCTATCTAGAATTTTTATAGAAAAAATTACAATTGAAAGAAAAATAAACAAAACACGATAAAGGGGAATTAAAATTTTTACATGGTGATGAAATATAAATTCATTAGACATTTTGAAATGGGGATAACTAATGTTCCCATTAGTATATATTTGGACGGTGCAATCCAGATCAAAAAAATTAGAAAGATTCTTTAACAATCACACCAACCAATGAATAAATCATAATGAACATGATAACCAAGATTAGAGATTTGAATTACATAATGGAACATTTAAGAATAAATATACAACACAATAAAGTTATTGAGAAAATTAATATATATAAAAATCCCTATAAATATTAAAAAAAAAGAATCAATAATTCTCTTAGAAATAAATATTGAAATGAAAATTTATCATGCTTGAGAAGAGGTAGTCAACATTTTTTATTACAATAATTTCTAAAACGGTTCCTCTTTATTTCGTAATAATTTGGGTTTTATTTTTATTATATCATTATAGATAATTTAAGGGGATGATACATATCAAATGAATAACAATCAAAATGAATGAAAATTGAATAATTATTCTATATCTAAATTAGTTAAACTATTATAATTATTTATCATTCCAAATTAAAAATAATATTTGATTAAAATGACAATCTTAAGGAAGTAGAGTTATAGATCATCCCCTTAGGGGGGAGTTAGTCATTAGAAGCTTCTAGTATATTTTAATTTCCTTGAAAATATATAATTTTATGAAATTTCATGAATATTTAATTGATGAAATACATGTATGTAAACTCAATCCCTATTAAAATAGAATAACTTTTTTTATTAATAGGGCGATGTTTTTGTAATCAATGACAATATTTTGATAACAACTAAAATGATTAAGTGATATACACAGATTCTCAAATATGCTATGTTGTGTGTTGAGTGTTTTAATTTTTTTGTTAGTATGGGTGTAAATAAATGTATTTCTGTTCCTAATATGGTTAATGATATCAATGGGTGTCATTAAGTGTTAATGAAAACACATTTTTATAGATACTAATGAAAATTATTGAAAATCTAGTGGAATCCTCATTAAATATTTCTAATTATTGGAAAATAAAGCTATCTTGAATCATACACTGAGTTTAGATCAAATTTTACCTTTCTCTATTATATTATTTGTAATTATTTTCTAAAAATGGAGGGGGAAGATAGTGATATTTTTTTATGATAATAAATACAATGGGGAGACTAAAGAACCTAATTTTGTGATTTTTATTTTTTTTTGTAATAAGGAAATAAATAAAAATTATGATCCCGTTAAATATATTTTGAATCTCTGAACTATTTTTGTGAGAAATACCAATGATCATAAGAAATAGTGTGATCATTTGTAAAGTAGAAAGTATTTAATTGGGTCTTAAGACTAACTGATGTATCATAAAACTCTATGAAAAAAATGATATTAATGAAATGAAATTAAAAGAATAATTATTTTTCATCCATTTGATTTAAGGATGTTCAATCATATAAAGTCAATGATGATTGTAAATATTTGATTAAACAAATGAGATTGAAGAGGAAAATACAAGGTGAGAACATACAACATGTGATGGTCCTGGAATCCACTATTATCAGTGTTTAAGAGCATATTTTAAATGTTATGAATGTGTTATAGATGACTTGAAATCATTTCAATAAGAACATATATTATTTGAACAAGTTTTTTAGTAGTGTAATGTCATGTCTTGAATTGATCTGTCTATGTATCTATACCTCCCGATATCTAAATACCATGTAAGGGTAAACTAAGATATAAATATTGCAAATATTAGAGTCTACTGAATATTTTAATTGTATACTAATCATTAAAAACATTCAAAAGTTTAATATAAAAAGAAATGGACATATTTAAGGCTTATATCAACTCTATGACATGGTAAACAAAAAATATTATGAGTTTATTAATTGTAACACTAACAGGGAAAAGATTCTTAAATTTATTTAGTATCCTCATGAATTTCAACCCAAAGATAATGGATCTACATAAGGATCATATAGAATATTTTTATTGTTTAATCACTACCATCCTAAATGTCACACCTTTTATTAAGATATACATTAGGGTAATAGTGAATTTTTATATATTATTAAGTATAAAGAATGAATGAATAATACAATATTATTATTTGTTCTCCATAAATGAATAAAAATTATCACTATTATGTGATAAACATGATTCCCAAAAAATAATAATTTTAAAAATATTTTCAGTTCATGATATGCTGGAAATCAATTAAATTACACCATTGAGAAGACTGTAAATGTGTTTGATAGATATGGAGAGAATTATTATTGTACCATAGTGACTATCTTGCTGAGATTTCAAAGCTACGTATAAAGAAATGGGGAGACTAAAATATTTCATATTTACAGTCATAATGATTTTCATAAGGAGAGAATACCCATGAGGGGAGATTTGAGTTATATAATAAGTATTCGGTGTAGTTATATAATATTATGGTTCAATAATATCTCTTCACCATATTTATTTTCCAATATAATTAATTATTTTAATAATTAATGAAAATTTGACTTCACTATAAACATTTTATCCAACTGTATGAATTTCAATTGATTTTGATACTTCATCATATGAATTCTCATTGAATGTATAAATTTAATAAATTATACCACTTCTAAGATTTATTACATTAATGTTATATGATATGGAGTCACCCACGAGCTGGGCTTAATAATACACCACATAGATATTTTTTGTGTGGAATTTACCGATTTTTAAAATTAGAATTACATTACACTAGAAGGAGTTCCATTTCACAATGCATGCGCTCATTCACTTATGAATTGAATTCTTAATGAGTTTATTCAAGATATTTTATGGTGGGTTTTAAATTATAAGGAATACTATGTTATTGAGAAATATCATGACGAAATTTACAAATCAGCTTAACATGTCTCTCTATTAGATGCTTTACACAGTTTTCATCATAGACTAAAGGAATTCAAAGTCCCCACAGGTTGGCACAATTTTAAAAAAATAAGGAAACTTCACTTCTAGATGATTTCTACTAATAAAATATTACTAATAAAAGTTGTGGGTGGATTAAATAATAATATTTCATGATCTGTCTTTATGATGTTCATCTGCACTGGTGGAAAAAGTATAAACAGTAACTAAATATCAAACATGTAATTTTTAAAATATTAATTAGCATTAATAACCTCCCCAACCACCCTATTTATCCTCTTCTTCAAGGAAAATATTCCAAAAAATGGATTTTCATCAGTCACCAGTAGTTATAGATACACATTATTGATAATGATTATTTATATACAATGCGGATAATGTGATAAAAATAAACTAAAATAAAATTATTCTACTTACAAACATTCCCTTTATAAAAGTTCAAGTCAAGTCACAATAAATAAATACCAAAACACCCCATGGGTGAGAATAAATGATATTTTGTACCTCAAACTGAAAAACTATAATGATACCAACCTATGAGAAATTCATATTTGTGTTGAAAAATGAAACAATTCCCTTTGAATAACAATTAAATTGAGATTCATTTCCTTTTATTATGAAAATATTAATATTTAAGAGAAGGTTTTTCATTTTTATTTTAATAAATTAACATGCTAATGGTTTCATGGGAACCATTTTTTATTTTTATTTTCAAAAATAATAATAGTAATGAAACACCTTTTAGTAACCAATTTTTAAGAATACACATGTGATAAGGGAATCCTTTTAGTAAAAAGTAAACAATGGAATGAATATCCTAGGGAGCTAAAAATTTTATTGAAATAGAAAAAATATAAATGTGTGATGATGTAATAAATTCCATTTAATTTACAATATTTGAAATAATTTTATAAAAACTTAAAACAAAGGGAAAATTGAATAAATTTAAAATTTTTAACATGGGATATTCATTAACATTAAATGAAGAGACCCTAGACATACTCTATTCAGAACCATCTTCTAACCTATTTTTATGATACATTTTTTATGACAAAAAAATGTTCTCAACATGCCTCACCAATGGTACAACCTACCGTGGCCTTTAACAACCACTGGAATTAATTTTGTATACTCTAGACATAATAGACACCACCTCTCAAATATCACTAAAACAACTAGGATCCAATGGTTATTGAAAAAGATTTAGGTGAAGAAGGAAAAAATACAACATCACAATCTTGAAATCCGACATGCATGGTAAGAAAAACATTAGACACCATCCATGTGGGTTTTTCTAAAATAGTGAGAACCCATAGAGATTTCAAATTTTTTATAAAATCAGGTAAATGATACAACGAGGATTACTCATTTAAAAATTAAACCTTTATTATTTGATGATTAATTTAACAAACAAAGGTTTTCAATTCCAAAAGTCATATATTACACGTATACACATATTGACCTCAATAAATATAAGAAAACACACTATAAATATTAAAATATTCACACACCATACATATATATGTTCAAATAAAAAATATATATATATACAACTGTTTATGTTTATAATTAATATTTAAAATGAAAATAAACTTGGAAAATAATTTGATGCTCTTTAGGAATACAAATTTCTCTTAAGCCTTTATAGAGAACTAGGTGATATGTCAACATAGCATCAATATCTATATTTAAAAAAATAATACAGTTTACAAGATAAATCAAGCTCTACTTTTTAATACCCATTATAAGAAATTGTTAAATCATGTTTCATTAAAGAAACCCCATAAAAAAGTTGATAAAACATAGTGAAAAAAAAGAAATATAATTCCATCAAAGAAAAAAAATTTATTTAATTTATTTACCATATAATGTAATGGAAATTACAATGAATCACTGACCAATTATAGTTTTTACATTAAATACTTTGACAACGGGAAACATAGCTCAAAAGACATCTTCTTTAGAAATATTTTCCCAAATCTATCCCAATTCATTAGTAAATTGTCAGATGAATTGAATACGAGGTAATAGAGGCTGTAGATAAACATTAAATATGATATAAATTGACATTAGAAATAATTTATCACTCAAAACCCCCATTAGTGTCTAGTCAATCATGATCTATAACAAAAAGTTGAGAAAACCAGAATAATACGATATTATAATGAAGGTGAACATTAAACCTGACGATTTCACCCTTAAACAATAAAGGAATATAGTTGAATCATAATGAAATTTATTAGACTATAGATTTATTGTGTGCTATATGAGGAGTAATGGGGGTACCCATTTGTTACAATAGAAGGGAGAGAGATATAAGTCTCGATTGGGTTTTAAATAAATATGGGAAAAATACTAATTTTTCTATTTTTAATGAGTTTTATGAATCACATGGTTCTTGTATGGTTTAGCCAATACATGAACTAAACATGTATATTTTACTAGAAACACATAAATGGAATCATTTCTAATCTACCCTAACCATGAAGTCCACAATTGTTTATAATTTTTTATAATTATAAATTCTTTTTAATGGTAAACTTACATGGTTAGAAAACCTCAAGGAACATATGCCTAATAAATTAACCTATAATACCTAACTATAAAAAATATAACCTACACATGTTGATATTATTATAATTACCCAAACCTCCCGAACTGAAAAGATGGTCATCTAGAATGTCCTCATGTAGTATTACATGGTGCCTTGTACTAATGGTGAAAGCCATACCGTCTCATTAATAAAATAATATATCATTAATGGTGGTTGATCGTATCACTGAACTCTATATAGGTGATCTTTATTACTATTCATATATAGTTATCTAGACAACTCTTTGGATGTTTCCTTTTGTCACCGCTGAAGTGAGACTGTCACATCATTGGAGGAAATCATAAAACATCCCTATAACTATTTTAGTGGCACTCATCCTAAACACCATTACAAATTCTATGTTTACATCAATGAACACTCACTATTCCCCATCCACTGAGACCATAGATTTTTCAAGATGTTGTGATGCACAATGTCGATGTCTCTCATAGACCATTTCCTACAACCTGGGTCAGCCATCATCACTGTTGTGGAACCTTCCAGTGCTTCCACCCTCTATTCCTCTAAGACCCACCATCCAGTCATCGACCAGTTTACCCTATCTAATGAAAAACCATTTGGTGAAAGACTTGTGAAGAATAAATCCACTTACCCCAGATAAATCTGGTTCCTTTAGTACATGATCCTAGGTTTAGATGCAGGCTGACTGGGTTCCTTACCACTAGGTTGGAACTCAAATACACAGTTGGTATACATGGTTTTGTATATTATTCAAATATTCGGGTATATAGGTATAACAATGTTGTATATATTCCCATATGTCACAAGCATGGTTATCTATAATCATATTTTAACCATGAAACTAGACTTCGTCAATATTTCATTTTTTGGGTTTTTTTAATTTTTCCTTAAAAAAAGTACTAGTTTTAAACTCAAGAAAAATAATGGAAATAAATAAATTACAAATATATTAATGGAATATGTGGTCCATGTATTAAAACAAACTCCACCGTAGTATCTATATATATGTATAATGTTAGTGATTTCTTGATAAAATGAAAACTGGCACCATCAACACAAAATAATAAACCTCTATACTATATATTCAAACTCATTGTCATCCTAAGTGATATATACCAATACTTATGTGACACTAATTTCAATAATCCAAACCTACGTAGGCCTAGAGTGATAATAAATTATCTGACAGGGGTAACCCACCATTAAACATTTCTTCTAAATAACATAGTCTTAGAAGTAAAATATTCATAAGGGTGAGGATGCACAATAATCACCATGATTTTGCAGAGTTCATGAAACTGAAAAGAGTATTAAAAAGGCTTAATATATGTAATCCATAAATAATATAATAATATACCTCCAAAACAATCCATAATCCCCATTTTAAATAATAAAAAATTACTGAATCAATTAAATAATGAATGGAAGAAAACTATAAATACATCCCCTAAGACCCGCCCAAATATGTTCAATAGATACCAACATTAAAATAGTGAAATCAGAGGAGGAAAAATGGGGACTCATATACAAATCACCAACATCCAATTAATATTTCAAATTAGTCCATATACCAACAATGTTATAACCTATGTGAATAATACCCTCATTGTCATCCATAAATGTATCCAAGTCTTTTAATTTCTAAACCACTCCAAAAGAAATCATATATAACGCAAGAATCCCATAAAACATTCAAATAAAAACATAATATTCTGAATGTTTATAAAAAATGATAATATATGAAAATTTAGAAATGAGAAAAGGGAAATAAATCAAGGATTTTCGATCAAAAATAAATACCACAAAGGTGGATAAGATCCCATTACCAAAATATTATATGAATTATTAAACATTTAGAGGTGTCTCGACAAACCATAGTGAAGATAATCCTTTGGAAAATCTGTTTAAGAGGGATTAGAGTTCCTGATCTGATCACATAGTTTCATAAAAAAGCAATCATTCTATTTCAAATAATAAAAAACTGAATAAGGTTCACGTCATAAAGGATCCTCTGGTATACAAATCTCATAAGATAGGGATCCAACATTAACTCTAAAAGAAATAAATCGAGTACTCAGTAGACTACTCACTAGAAAATTCAACTCATCTTGATACGAATTATTCACCAACTCCTAAAATAATAACTTCACCACAGAAAGGACTTGATCATTGATATCCGAGTGAATACCCCTCATGAAATAATGAGACATCAATAAATCACTAGATGAAAACACTTTAGAAAATAAAAAACACACATTCATATTGTTCATGAACACCTTTACCACTCATTGAATTTGTTGAATGCTTATTTTCTCCCCCTTATTCTTTTCATTAGACTCCTCAAATAGGTACAACATAACATGCGTGGTCTTAAAGAGCTCCCATGATAATGAAATATGGATCAGGGATGGGATGATGATCATCCACATATCCAAACATAGTCCATACCCAAAAATAGCTTTATCCTTCAAATAATTAATGGATCCATGAAATTTGAATAATGCATAAACATCCCCAAGAAAATTCACTACCTCTTAGATACCCAGATCTACATGAAAGACATGAAAACCCCCCAAGTAGACTATCCCAAACACCCTATCATGAGTCTGGGGGTGTCTTCAACCCACCATGTTACATCTTGTTGCCCACCTTCTAATATTTCTCATATTATTGTTCATTTTCCACTTTATTTGTGTCTATCTTGGGACTCTTAATTATGAAGATATTTTTCTAGGTCAAATTCCCCAATATTATAGGTTGTATGTTTTTTTAATTAATTGAGTCATTATATTAATGATTTTTTTTCTTTTTATGTTCTCCGTGAGTTCAGTGAAAATCTATAGTGGATTGCACTTTTCACTCTAAAACATGACATTTTGTAGTCTACAAGTGAAATACAAACATTATAACAAGATTACATGATCTGTAATGTATGTTATGATGAATTTGTGTGTATATTACAAAAAATTAATGCATTACATGCTATGTATTTGGTTCAATTTGTGAATTAGTGAAGTCATGTTTTTATAAAATAAAAGGCATTCCTAGGCATTTTGGAGCATCATAGATTACATGATGTGAAATGGGATAATATTCCATCTAAATCATGTGTTTTTTCTTTTGGGTTTTGTATGGTTGATTTCTAAATTCCATTATCTAGAAGCTCTTTTTATATTGACCTAGAAAATATTCTATGCTATTTTTGGGACCACATCTAGTTAAGAATCAATTCATTCAGTGATTGATCTATGTTGTAGTTAGGCCTCATCTACGAGGGTGAGTAATCCTTTCAGATTCTTCATTTTCCCCGATAATGGTTCTTCCATTGAATGGAATTAATGGATTTTTATCAAATATGTTGATTCTTCTTGATTCATTATAGATCCACAATGTGATCTTCCTCTATATGCTAACATATATTTTTGTTGTGGTGTGGCTTGAATGTTCTAGGAGTTTCAGATGTTTTCCTTCTTATATGCAAAAAATTCTTCCTACTGAATCAATTATGAGATGTGGGGATTGTTCATATGTTCTTGTTGTCGACCTTGTGTTTCTCATTATTGGTTTAACATATTACTAGAATGTGCATCCTATGTTTTCGGTAGGATGTTTCATCTATAGGAATTGTTGGTTGAACTGTATTGCTCAATGTTTTTATAAAAATACATTATTAGTACAATGTAATGACCTATTTATTTACTTTTGTGTGTGGAAATGACTTTTTGAAAACTGATTGTTTTCCCCATGTTTTGAAAAAATTATTATTACATTTAATGAGATCTAAAATAATTTTCTAAAATGATTTAATACTATAGTTTTCATGAAATTGTTTGGAAAATAGATCACATGGGAAGGGTTGGGTACTTATGTATTATGTGAAGTTATATGCCTCCTCCTATTTTCTAGGGGATCACTTTGGGAATGTTCCTCTAATCCCTATGAATATTTTTTCTAGGGACATGATAAACCTATTGTGTGGATCACTTCATTGGGTGTTCCTATTCTCTCTAGATTTGATTCAAATATTTAGATACATGATGTGAGCAATTGTATGTGATTTCATTTGAGTTCCTAATATATCTTGACCTATAGTGATCCTCGGTAGGATGTTACCAATGATTCTAGTTTATACTACTTTCATGGTACCTTCTTAGATTGGATATGTTATTTGATATATTCTTTTTAGGATTTGAATTTTTTCAAGCATATAAAATGCTTCGAAACTATTGTACATATTTTTTTGTGAAATGTTGAAAAAGGTAAAATAAATATTTTACCTCATTATTATTGAAAAACTCCAAAATTTCATATCATGGCTTGTTTTATTAAAATTTGAGAATTTTCATATTATAGTAGAGATAGTTATTGTGGAACAACTTTTTGGGATTATACTAAACATGGCAGCTCACACCCTGGCCACCTGTTTAGTAGTGTGTGGGCCACTACATTTCTTTTTAGGGAAGGGATTTAAAGGCACCATAGTGAGGTATAGAAATTTTTAAAATTAATCTGGGTAGATAGCAGTGTGATGGAGGGATTATTCCCATGATATCACATTGATGTGTGAGTTTTATATTTTAATTATCCTTTAGTATTGGACAACTAATTTCGGATGATTTTATAACTTTTAATTTATTTGATTTCTACTATATAATTTTAGTTATTGTATAAAAATATCACTTCCACTATTTTACTCTATTACATTTATATGAATTCACTGTCATTACTTTAGGTTGGTAGAAATATCTGACTCTAGTTTTTATTTGATGCACAAGCTCTTGTTTTCAACCTATGAGGATCAGGAGCAACAAATTGGTATATGGTAATTTGAGTTGGGTACTTTTACAAGATGGTATCTTGGTTTGGTTTACCACAGTTTTGTGTCAATGTATATTTTCCCTCAACTATCAATGAATTGTGAAATTTATTAGATTGGAGATTGTATTTTTGATAATTAATAGGTCGGTTGTGTTGAGTTCATTGCTAACAAATTCAATTAAGAGACTGGAGTTACCATGTGATTTTGGGATTTCATTCTTGTCTTTTTATTTCTTGATCATAGTCACATTATTTATAATTGTTTTTTGGACTCAAGTAGGATTATTCAGTAGTCTAGTCATTTATTTAAATTTTGATTTCATCAGTATGCCTATGAGATGTCATTTATGGGTTCATTGAGAAGGTGTAATAGATGATCCTCAAGAGAATCATCATATAGATATGTGTTTTATTGAGGTTATCAGGTGGTATGTTTGTTATATTGAACAAAATGTATCACATTTCTATAATATATTTTTTGTGGTAAATCCAGAATATGTAAGGGAAAAAGATTGACTATGGGATATCATGTATAAGAATCTACCATTATTTAGTTGTACGAAATATCATGAAGAGGAAGAGGAATGAATAGATAATATAGATTGAATATTTTACATTAATGATACACTGAAGGGTATCATGGTGATTGGTGTAGCTATCAAACTTGAGGTTCTTAGTATGTAGTTGTGGGATTATATTGTATAATTGGATAGAAACATACTCTAGGACAGGAAGGGTTTCAAGACTCTATTCTTCTAGATTTTTCTTCCAATTCCACTAATGACGGGGATGTCTTTGGGTTCCTCTTAGTGTGATAGAGAGAGTTTTTGATGCTGAAGTACACTAATCTGTTTACTAATATAGTTCATTTTTCTCTTTAGATAGGAAATTAGGCACAATTGAATGATAAGATATACCAATAAGGTTCTCGACCATATATCATACCTCATGTATTTTTTATAAATATTTATACGTATGGATATAAAGTGGATATATCTATAATATATGAGGTTAATATGACATTGATGTTTTGTTGGTATTCCCCTTATCTTCCACCAATTGCCAGTTTTAGTTTTTTGTATGGGAATAATATGGAGTTGAAATATCATCGTGAGAGCTGTGGGGGTAGTTCTCATATAAAGGTATTCTATGGGATTTAAATTATAGATGGTAGTGTTCCCTAATCATTCTATCATTATGGCATGGTAAAATCATAGAGAACTTTCATGTCCATCACCATTAAAGATGTGAAAAAATTATGAATATTGTGTCCAAGTATAGAATTTCTATCAAGATATCTCTATGATAGATTATAATCAACGATATTCACATACAAACACTAAAATGGTTTCATAAAATAAAACAAATAATACAGATCTTTATCCACATGCCTTTGGTGTGAAGCACCATCATGCAGTTTATGATTTTTCATTGAACGTATATATAGGTATTAAAAATGTGAGTGGCGCTATCTTTATTGAATATTAAAAAGAGATTACATTATTTATGGTTGATTCCACCCATACATTTATATCTAAAATATTTCTTCATTTGATTAAACACCAAATTGAGTTCACCTCCATTATTATGGAGTTTGGGACACTTTATGGGAAAATGAATGAACTAGGGTTTCAGAATCCTTTTTGTGAACTATAGATGGCCAAGGAAGAGTTACTCTATGATTTCTTTCTTCTCACACTAATATATGTTGAAAATCATCCTCAGGATTGATTGGTTGGTCTCTTGTTGTATTAATTTTTATTATTATCATTAACATGTATCATTTTTTGTGGCTGATGGGAGATCATGGGTTGTTCTATGATAGTGGGACTAGTGGTCTGGTAAATCATGAATATACCACCCAGAGTTCAAGAGTTTTTTTCTATTATAGTAGTTGAGTCTAATAAATTTTGTCATTTTATTTATATTTCTATTTCTATTTGCTTTTTTCATGATGTTTTCTCCATATATTTTTATAGTAATTACCTATAGTGGTATGTAATGTTCAAGATTGATCTTGTGATAGGCATGTATCTGATTTTGTTACCTTCCAGTCGTATGGAAAATGAATATCTGTAATATATTATGATTACATAGGATGAGATAATGGAAAATGATATTAGAGACCCTAATATTCCTCCATGGGCATCTCCCATAATATTTTCTAAGAAGACAGACTGTTTAATATGATTTTTTCATGAAATTAACAATTTGAAAAAAAAAATGTTAGTAACATGTATCCTTTTCTATATGTAGATGATTTATTTTAACTGTTAATGGAGTTCTAGTTGTTTCTATATATCGATCTTCAGTCATGTTTTCAATAGTTTATTGTTTTGGAGACTATAAAACAAAATCCATCTTTCAAGGTCATACATGGCCATTATAAATATCTTCATATGTGATTTGGTCTCACTGTCACTCCAACGGTTTTATTGGAATTAATAAATCATATATTCTATATGTATCATAAAACATTTGTGTTAGTTTTTTTGGATATTATTTTGGGTATTAAATTTCCAATGAAGATAATTATCTTCATTTGAGTTTGATTTTAGATATCCTAATAAGTATTTTTTTTTGAAATTATTACAAATAAAATTTCAAGATTCGGGATGTGATTTTATTGGGGAATATTATTTCTAAGGAAGGCATATTAGTTGAATCATGGAAATTGACGGTTTTTCATGGGAAGAACCCCATTAAATCATTATGGTATATATATTATTTATTCTTTATGGATATTATCAATAGTTCATTAGGTATTTTTCAAATATGGAATCACATTTGAATGTTATTACAATATAACTAGTGAAATTCCATTTGGATGAAAGTTGTAAGACTTCTTTCAGTGCACTGAAATGACTTATGAAATGGGATCATATTTTGATATGACCTTATCATATTAATGGGTATGTGGTTTTATAGGATTTCTATAGTGTTATTTTGGGTTATGTGATGTTTTGTTATAAGGATGTCATGGGTTTCATATCTCTTCATATTCAACCACATTATAAGAATTAACCCACTCATGATTAAGTACATTATACTATTGTGAATGTGATTATTTATTGGTGGAACTACCATCTTGGGGAGAGGTTTTTGGACATTTATAATAGTATGAGTCTAAGATATATCTTTTTTCAGAAATATTTGAATCTCGGAAAGGGACAATGGGTGGAAAACCATCATAAATTTGAATTTGACATCGCCAGCACTTTAGGGAAATTGAATTATTTTGACGACACTCTAAGAAGGAAAGTACCCTCACAATTAGTTTTGAAATTGAATGAATAATGGAACAATATAGTACATTTATTCTTATTTAAAACTATATATTTAGTAGGGTGTTTCAGTTATATTTTTGACTTGTGTGCAATCATAATCAAATATCCTCGGGTCTATCCTTCGATGATAGCAATAGGATCGTGTGTTCCTAATAATTTGAGAAACCATATATTGTCAAGATATCATACTTTTTTGGTCTATATCATTAGATTTTGTGGTCTATTTTTGTGTTTTTTTCATCCTAACTTCTTTCAGGAACTTTATTTTGTTTGATTGTCATGTTTATTCAGGGTTCATTAAGTTGGGAAGTAAAAAATATGTATTATGTCCTAAGATGGTGATATAGGGGGTCATGTATGAAGTATAACATTGATGATATGTGTTATACTATAACACCTACCAAAAAATAAATGCAAATCATATGTAACCGTTTGGTTATCTCCATTTTTTTTAGTATTGGTTTTTTAATTGAATGTGATATCCATGGACATATTTTTGGATTGCCATCGACTCCCCGAGAGGGGAACTATTTTTGGGTGGTGATTGATCGGTTTAAGAAGTTAGATAATTTCATTCCAATAAAAGACACAACTAATGTTATTGTTATAGGTATGTTATATGCGCCATAGATCACAATGTTACATGAGAATAGATCTACATGTTTATTATATTAGGAACCTAGTTGTACATTAAGGTTTTGAATGAGTCAACAAGAGGTTTTGGGGATATAGTTCAGATTGTGTATTTCTTATCATCCACTAACAAATAGTTTTATCGAGCATGATATTTATATTATATAGGATATTATTCCTGCTTAGGTATTGAATTTATTGGATCATGGTATAGCCATCTGAGAATGGTTATGATTTCTTATGTAAATAGTTATCAATGGTTGATTAGACTCGAACCTTTTTATGTATTGTATGGTTGATATTCCAGAACAGAAAATTGTAAGGAAAAGGTGGGAGAAGCCTCATTGGTGGGAAAAATTATTGTTTAGGAGTTGTTTGTGAGGATTATAGATATAAATTAGTGTCTAGTTACATATTATATTTGATATAAATCATTTGCATATTTTTATTGTCATCCTTCGGAGTTTTCCATTAGTGATTGGGTTTCATTGAATGTTTCACCTGATATGGCCCTATTGTTAGCATAAAAGGTAAGGAAAGATGTCTCCAAGGTATGTATGATCTTTTAAGGACACGTAGAAACAAAATATTTTTTCTTATCATTTGAAATTTCTGGCTCAGTTAATGAATTTTGATGATATTATCCCCATATCATATGTTAGGAAATACCATCATAATCCCTCTCACATTCTGTGATGGAAAGAGGTTGATTTAGGGATATATGTTTATACTACAGAAAAACCGTTAGAGATCATTGAATCACAAGTTAATGACTTATATGGTATGTAAATTTCATTTATAAAAACTGTTTTAGATGAAAGGATCGTATTATTATGAGACATGATAGAACAAGATGTAGATGTGGGAGAAATTGCCTCACCAATGATCATGAATTCATCCTTACGCATAACATCCTAGGGCTGGAATGTGTTATTTTGGTGACATGGAAACCTCCAGTTACCCACTATTAGGCATTTACCTTACCTTTTTACATTATCATCTTTGTTTGTGTACATATTTAGACTCCCCAAGATATAGTGAATTTGTTAATGAAATGACCTAATTATAATGTATTGCAGCTATAAATGTATTTAGGGATTTGATGTACCTACCCTATTTCAATGAACATCCAAAATGTTGTGGAGTTTTTTTGTTGAAAACTATAATTTTTTTCATACTATAGTAGAAATGAAGACCATGTAATAGGGAAACATTCCATCTAATGTCTTTCATGAAAAATTCAAGAGTCTTGTACATAATGTGAACAGATTACATTCCATATAGTTATATTAAATCATGAATGAATAAAAGTAATTTTATTTATAACAAGGTGATGTGTTTCCGGAAATTTTCAATCATAATGGATAACATTATCTGTAATGGGATTACCAACCATATAAATATCACAATTATTTCTTTTAGGGCATTATATGAGCAATTTTATGTTTCATTCATCCATCACCTCATTTTCTATCTTCCATTGAACCCTCCCATGTGATTTTGGGGATCTCCACTCTATTTGAAAGACATATTAAACTATTTATCTCGTTTTTATTCAGGTTAAACAACAACAATTGAGTAATTATTTATTCTTCATTAGTTCCACTGATTGATCTAGAGTCATTAATTTATGTTATTGTATCCATTGATCTGTGATGATGAGAATTCATGGTTATTTATAAATTATCTATAAGATATTTTTCTAGAGCCTATCCTTTTTATTAGATGTGGTGTAGGGTTTGAGTTCATGGATGTATGATTTTCTACATCTTCATTACCAACTATTGTTATTGTTGAATCAATTCTTAGATGTGATGATAGATTCTAGGTCACCATTATTATCCTTCTGTTCTTTAATTTGGGTGGATCATGTTGTGGACATGTGTGACCTGTGTTTGACATAAGTGGTTACATCACTATCCTTCTTTTTGATGAAATACATTTCAATGAGTTTTTAAAAAAAATTATAACATAAATGAAATAATTTATTAATTTAATTGTGTGTGTGGAAATAATGTTTTGATAAAATATGTTTTTCCCATTTCCCATTTAAAAGAAAACATATTTTCAATGCTTTGTAAAATAGAGATCAGAAATGTTTTCAATTCATGTATTTAATGAATAGTTTTTTAAATATTGAAAATGGGAATCCCTTTTTACATCGGTAGAATATGTAGAAATAATCCTTATCTTTTTTTGAGATGATCCCCCATGGGGTGATCCTATACTACATAGTCTTGTTGTTTTAGGGACATGATAGAACTAATGGGGTGTTTTATTTATAAAGTGTTCATATACTCTCCAAATGCGATGAATATATCAAGAGACTTACTTCATGTGATTTTATGTGTTACGATTTGATTTTACTAGTTATGCTAGCATATATTGATCCTTGGTGTGTTGTTATGTCATCTTTTTTTCTTGTAATCTTTTAGTTAAATTAACATGGATTTGATATGGTATGTCATACATTCTTTACCGAATTTGACTCCTTTGATTCATATGATATTCATTGGAATAGTTATACATGTTTTGTTGAAAAATGAGGGAGAATGGGAAATCATATTTTTTCCATGTCTTTAAAAAAAATGTGTTAACCTTTTTATCAAGGTTTATTTTATTTCATGATGATCATGATGAGATTATTGAGTATAAATTTTCTATGGAACACATGAGTTGGACCTTATAGATTTTGTTAGCTCATACCTTTTTCATCCCTTTGATAATATATAGTCCTTTATATTTCATTCAATCCTAGAAATGGAATGGATTTGATGTGAGGTAGGGTGGTTTTCTATCAATGTGTATGGGTAGCTGGTGGCTATATATAGGAATTATTCCCCCAATATCACATCGAGTAGTCAGTTTTCCATTTGAGTTGACCTTTTATGTTTGACTAACACATTGTGGTGTTCAAACTTATTTTGATTAATATCATTTCCACTTTCTCATTTTAGTTATTTCATATAAATATATATTCCTTTGATTCACTTGGTTATATATGTATGTATTCAATGTTGTTTCATTAGGTTTGGAAAAGTCATTCCCTCTAATAATTATTTGACTCTTAGGTTCCAATTGCAAGCTTGTTGGAATCGCGATTTCCCATCAGTTATATGGTATTTTTGGTGACTTTCATGTTTGATTTGGTATTTGATTTATAATCACTATAGTCCAAGACACAATCAAATTTTAATGAATTCAACTTTTTCGATAATAGTTTTTCCCGATAAAATGTGTTTTAAATTTTTTTTATACACAATGATACATAACAATTTAATAATTAAGTAAATGTAATGATAAATTTCACCCTCTATAGTTGAAAATTATATAATCATTGGCCATTTTGACTATTGGGAACTATACCCTTGATAATAAATTTAATGATATAATTAGTGTTTACAAGTGAAATTTGACAATGTTTAAATGAAACTAAAATATTAGTTTATGTTCTCGATGAGTAGAGTGATGTTGTTTGAATACCATATAATGGAACATGGTAGGAAGGTATCATTAATAGGGTTTACCCTTGACTACGACTAATAATACATTCATCATTTGATGTATGAGTGGAATTTAATACGGGATAAGCTCATGTTTGTAAATATTTCCACTTGGTCAATGATAGTAGAGGAACCCCATGAAACTAACACCATTTAATACCTTAATATTAGGGATTATAAGGGTTCTTGGTTGAGGCCTTAGTTACATAATGTGCAATTCCAATTTATAAATAAAATTTATATTCCATTATTTTTGTCTTATGACATCATTTTCATAATAACATTGAGGTGGAACTTGAAAAATTGGGTTTTTTATAGTGATTGTACATTTCAGAAAAGTTAATTTTTTTAATAAACTAAGTTATTTTGAATATTTTTTCTTTTAATGAAATTGTATTATTAAGACACCCTTACTTAAAAATAAATATGAAAATATTTTTTTTCATGTTTCAATCAATTAAATATTTATTTTTGATTTGCTATTATTTCTAGAAAATATCGATTTTTAAATTTAAAAGTGAAAACTATAATATTTAGAATATTTTTATGATAACCTAAATACCATTTTTGAAATAATAATATCAAAAAAAAATTTGGGTTAATTTATAAGAATTTTCTAAAATACATTATTTTTCCATGAATAATAAAAATATAGTAACAGTATTTTAGTATGTTAATGACATAACAATTATATAATATTTATGTAATAACTTTTCAAGCACAATCCATGACATAAAATATATATTATTTTATTAATATCATGTATTTTTGTAAATTTTAATTAATTTCCAAATATATAATTTATAATCTAAATTCAAAAATTGAAGCAATAACATTAAAAATGTTATTATGTGAAAACATAATTTTTCCTTGCCAAAATAAGTAATATAATACAGTGGTCAACTACTTTGGATTAATAAATTAAATGGTGTCCTAGTTTACCAATAACATGGAAAATTTCCATAGGAAAACCCATGGTTCTTCATTTACAACTACCTAGTTTTACAAGACCTATATTTCGAAATTAAAAATTTATACCAATTTTTCTATAAATACCCACCCATTTCTTATTTTACATTCACTAAAAACTCATTTTATATGACTATTTAATGGTTTTAACTCCTAACTAGTCCTCCTAAGGTGTCTTCATGATCCCATGTTCCTAATCCTATTGTTTAGGAGTTACTTTTCAATGAAAAGGAAATATCCTTCTTTTCTCTTCGTTTCAAAACCTCATTTTGTATATGTCTTATGAAATCTATGTAAAAAAAATTTTTCTTCATTTTTATTAATTAATTTTATTCCTAATTATTTTTTATCAATGGGATACCCATGTATTCTCTCTTTTTATTATTTTCTAAAACCATGTATTATACATGTTATGATGCCGACATTACATCTCATGATTTCTTTCTTCCCCACAAACAATTCATTTTTAATTTCTTTATGTGAATACCAAAAGAAAATTAATTTCTATGGGTATTCACAATGATGTAAAAATGATTTATTTTTTTATATTATTGACATACATATAACATTTATTTGACTAATGTGGGTTGAAATTGACAGAATGATCATGTTTTTCAAGAGCCTTGGAAACAACATGACTTTGATATGAAATCAATTTTATTTTTTATCCCTTTTTTGTGTGGGAAATTACTTATAATGATAATTAAGGATCAAATAAAAATTAATCTATGTGGATGGTGTCCCCTAATATAACTCTAATACCTTGGGTAATGAATCTTATCTCTAGAGATAAAATATTTTACGATACCTTGGTAAAAACCATGGTAAAATTATTAACACCTTAGTGAAAAACCATTTGATATTATTATTAATGTATAATCTAAATATTATAGCCACATTTCCAGGTTATGAGTTATGATATATTAATTATAATACTCCTCAATCTGAAATGATATTCATCATGATCTTATTTTTATTCTTCATGATCATTTGAAAACTATATCCCTTCCCAATTCTTATATTATTCCTTTCTCTCACCCTTTCCAATGATGTATGTCCCGAGTTATGATATATTGTGATAGTAATTAAGATGAAACAATTAATTTTATTTAATGTTATTTATAATAATTATTATTGTTATCATTTATTATATACCTTGTTTCCAAGAAACTAAACATTGAAACATAGTCAATTTTGTAAAATGTAATGAAACCTTTATGAAAAAAATATTGGATTCCATAGTTGGTATCAGAGGATGGGTTCATTATTTTTGAATAATGGATTTCAAAATTATTTGATCAGCCCTTGGGAAATTATTAAATGTAGTAAAATAACACAGTATTGTATTGAAGTATTATGCATGTGGTTTCTAAGAAAAAAAATTCTTTTCTAGATATGAACATTTAGATGAGTCTCTAGTACAATTATATCTAAGGGAAAAACCAAAAAAAATTCTTGATTTAAACACAAATGGGAGATGGTTTATAACAACGGGTCTCGTTAAACTACTAGTTTTACAGCCTTGGTGGATATTTTTGGTTAATTATAATCTTTTTATCTACCATTATGAAGGATTTTTGTAAAATATAATTATTTTTAAAGAAAAAAATATTTATGAATGAGGTTTTAAGACATATAATTCCTTTAAAAATATAAAATTCTTAAATATAAAATTTTTTCACTATGTAATTTTCTTTTATAAAAAGGTGGAAAATAATAGCAACCACATAAATAGTGAGCATAATGGATGATGCACCGATGGACCTCTGGTGGAATCTAGAATGGTAATATTGATTTTATTGATGAATAAATAGATTAAATTTATGAGAAATAACATGAATCATTCCATGATACTTGATTTTCACTGAACGGGAAAAAAATTTATATGTCATTTAAGAATCTATGAACACATTCTTTATATTTATTTAAAACTCTTTAATTTCTGAAAAAATTTAGGCTATATAGAAAATATATTTTATATACTCCAATATTTAGATAAATATAAATTCACCCTTATTATATAACACAAATAAGGTGAAGATGATCGGTGGGTAAAACTAGTTAAAAACATGAATCCATGAATGATTATTGATGATCATTACTTTCGATAGATTAGGGGAATATTTTTAAATAAATATTTCCCCAATTCAATGAAAATTAAAAAGAATAAAAAAATCATATAGTTGAAGTAGAAGGAAAAATAATCTAGTGGAAGATATTAGTAGAACATTACAAGAATATATTTCTAAAACTCTAGATTTTCATGGCTCCTAATAAAAAGGTATATAGATTCATCGGTAGAATATAACCACATCAATGAAAGAATATATCCAATTGTGACCATGAATGTTATGGGGAGATTATTTGAAGTGCTATGAATGTTAAATGGGATTTTAGAGAGACGTAGTTGTCATGTAGATTTAATGAATAGAAGAGATCTTTAGAGCTAAACAAAGGGAGGATCATTGATCATGGAATATGGGGAAATAAAGTGAAATATACCAAATGAAACAACTATGGGAATAATCATTTGAAGGAACAGTTTTCTCATGAGTGGGAAATGAACCATGTGTGAAATAGATTACCATATATCATGGAACTATCATAGTGATTTGAAGACTCAACTTATCAACACTAATGATAAATGCAATATTGTGGAGGTACATCCTAATGTTCACATTTTATGTGTGGAATTATTGGTATCATTTTAAATATCAATTAAGATAAGAAATAAATTGATGTGAATCACTAAGAACCCTATAACAGGATAAGGGATAAAGGTCTAGCATTTGATTTAAGAATTTCTATAGTAGATCCTGTAAATGATGTGGTGATAGGTACTCTCTTTGTTCCCCCACATTAAAAGGTACTTTGTATGATTCTTGTTCTATGCATTCCTTTATTTCTTCAATTTTTTCATCAAAGATAAAATCAATCTATAAACTTATAGAATTATAGTTATCAATCAAGACTCCAAGATATATTATCCAATAATCAACTATTTATTAAAAACCAATATTCAATTTTGTGCGTAGAATCCCATCGAAAATATAGTAGTCATTCCGATAATGGAATTTAACACTATACTTAGGATGTATTGGATCTTAATATATATTACTAAGATCAAATTAATATGAAAATAGATCTAAACTATTTTTAATGTAAAACCTATACTATTTATAATGGAGAAATATATCGACATGTGTTTTGTCTAGAAGCGCCACCCATATCCTACTTCATAGGAATTATTTGTGAACATAAAGAAGTAAATGAAAGTATATCAATAGAATATTTCACCATCATTATTAAATACACATATTTGTTTCCATTTTATTTACATATATATCCCCAAAAATAAATTTACAGTTCTTAATTTAAATCATTCATAGATACAAGAAGATTTCAAATAATCCATATAGAATGGAAAATGTGGTGCTTGAGAAATTAAATAAAAAGATTTAGATATTTTCTATAAGGGGGTTATCCTACCTAGTCTGTCTATTTTAGAGAACCTATTCCTCTTGTGAATAAGAGGGGTAGATAAATGTTTTTATTCATTGATTATAGATAACATAATGGGATCATTGTGAAGATAGTGTGCTCTCTTCCATGTATTAATGATTAATTTGACCTTATTTTTATGGATCAATTCATCTCCAAGATTGATCATCAATCTGGTTATCATCAGTTGACGGGAAAGAAATAACATAGTCCGGATACCACCTTCCAATCAAGATATAGGAATTATGAGTTTATTATCATTCTTTTAGGCTTGACTAATGCTGAAGAAATTATTATGTATTTGATGAAAAGTGTCTTTATGAAATACCTTGATATCTTTTTTGTAGTTTTTATTGTGATATATACTACATGATTCCAGCAGCATGATGACGATGTAGATTTTATATTGAAATCTATATAGAATTAATGGATATTTGGAATGTTTATAAAAGGTTAATTTTTGATAAAAAGAGTTTTTTTCATGGGTAACTTTATAAGAGATGAAAGAATATCAATTGACCCAAAAATAGAAAAGGTTGGGGGGGGGTGGCTGTAACCTATATTATTAACTAAGATTCCTAGTTTCCGCTTTTAGTATATTATAATACATGTTTTTTGAAAAAATTCATGCCTTTCTAATCCAATAAACTAGTTAACTCAAAAAGGGATAATGTTCCTCTTAGAAAATGTGTATCAATATTATTTCAATGATCTTAAGAAGATATTGGTTACTACACCCATGTTAACTGTTCCTTATATTGGATAATGAATTTTTATTTCTAGTGATGCATCTATGAAAGGGATTTAATGAATCCTCATGGAAGATGAAATAGTGATTTCTTATGAACCTTAATAATTAAAGCATCGTGAGCAGAAATATATCATAAATGAAATAGAAAAAGTTTTGTTTGTTTTTTTTTGTTGATATGGAAGAACTACCATTCTGTGGAGAAATGTGATATATACATAGACCATTAATGTTTGATGTATATTTATGCACAAATGGAATATAACAAGAGATAGTGGAGATCAATGAAACCACATAGAGACTATGATTTTTTAATTTATTGTCATTCCAATAGAGGACAAAATTATTGACACATTAAGAAATAAATACCATGTTGTGTGGGAAATTATGTGGATTCAAGGAGATCCTTTGATCAAGTACGAAGAAAAACTATATATGAAAATCACAAGGGAAGGGACATATTTAACCCAATATCAAATGATTTCTCCAACATCATTACGAGATAATATAAATAATTCTTAAATATAATATCCATTATTTTAGAAGATGATATAAGCTTTGAAGAAAGAGAAGTTTTCTTGTATTAATTTTTACCCATAAGGATTACGAAAATTTCATACAAGGTTATGTTTTCCATATATTCCATAAATAATGAAGAATCTTATTGGTAAATCTCATAGCTATACAATCTCTATAAATCAAAGAACAATGAAAATGTATAGGGACCTTTATCACCATTATTTGATGGATAACATAAAATATGAAATTTACAACTACACTACACGGTGCTTAGTGTGTCAATAACTGTAGAGAGAGAGAAAAAACATCCTAATTAGGTATTATAACCACTTCTTATAAAAACATTTAAGTGTGAATCTATCCCTATGGACTTTGTCACTAGTCTCCAAAATATATCCAAAAGGAAATGATGTGAATTGGTTTATAGTGAATCTTCTCACTAATATATCCAATTTCATAAATATTAGGGAAAATTTATATATTGACCATCTTTCCATGGTTTTTGTAATGGAAGTGGTTAGGTTGAATGGGATACCACTTTCTATCATTTTCACCACGATACAAGGTCCATATTAAAATTTTGGATATGTCATCAACATGATCAGAGTAATGAATTATGTTTCTATATTTAATATCACCCCAAATTTATGGATAATACAAATGGACTTTTCAAGAACTCAAAAATGATATGGACAATCTCAATAGAATTTAATGGTGGATGAGATTAGCATCTCCTATTAGTTTAATTATTGGACAATAACAGGTTCCAATTAAGTATTTAAAATGAACCTTATGAATCTTTATATGGGAAGCAATGTACAACTCTTACATGTTTGGATGAAGTTGGTGAGATAATGATTCATGGGCCTGATCCAGTGTAACAGATGACAAAAATGGTTTATAACATCCAAAAACACATTAGGGATAATAAAAATCAGTAGAAGATTTTTAACGATAACCATTGATGTGACTTGGAGATTGGTGTCCAAGAGAAAGTGTTACATAAAATATCACATTGGAAGAGAGTCATGTGGTTTGAGAAGAAAGGTAAATTAACCCATTATACATTCCTCCCCTATAAAATACATGATTTATTAAGAGCAGTTGACTATCAGCTATCACATCCACCAAATCTATATCAAATTCATGATGTGTTCCATGTTTCTCTCTTGAGGATGTATATACCATACCTTTCAAATGTATTTAATCCGGAGGTGGTATAACTAGATCATGAACTCTATTATGAGGAGAATTTGGCAGAGATCATAGACCATATATACAAGGTTCTTTGAAAAAACTGCTACCAAACTCATAAAAGTGTTATGGAGAAACAATAAATATGATGAAGGGGTGTGAGAAGTAGAGGAGATACTGAGGAATAAGTACACACACATTTACTCAACTAATAAAACAATTTTATTTTTTTGGGATGAAATTTCCTAATGGGGGTACAATGTAACGAAACATGATTTTTGAATAATATTTATTTCCTGAGAAAATGTGTGTTATATTATATTATTCACAAGAAAATCATATATCATTAATACTGAAGTTAATAAAAATAGAAATTTGACCCTCTGCAATCGACCATTATATGAATATTGGTATATTTTACCATTGGGAAATATACCTTTGATTATATTTTTTTAAGTTATAATTATAGTTAATAAGTTAAATTCCGCAAAGGATAATTGATACATATAGAAAGGTAAATGGCCTCAGCCACTAGATTCTTGGTGTTTAAGGACCTTATAATGAAACATGGAAAGTATTTATTATCAATGGTGTTCTCGATTGACTAAGACCACTTCAGGCTATAAAAAAGTGAAGATTGAACAAAATATCTTATATGAGAGGTTTAAGATATTAGAGATAACCACTCAGTGGATGTTATTTATGTAACCCCATTATACTACCACCATTTCACACATTTTTCAAATGGAATGTGTGGGTTATGTGTTGAAGGAATTTTTATATGAAGTGTAATTCCATTGTATAAATAAAATTATCACTCACTCATTTCCGTTTTAGAGTGATTTTTCTTAATAAAATTGAGATTGAATTTTGTAGATTCGTTTATAGTATAGATATTTTAGATTTAAATAATGATATAATTATTATAATAAAATATTAAATTATAAATAATTTTAATTTTAATGAAATAGTTTGAATAAAACACTCAAACTTTATAATAAATGATAATTATTTTGTCAGGCGTTAAAAATTTTATTATTCATTTTCAACATGGTATTATTTTTCATAAATATGATTTCATAGATTTAAAATTTATAATTGTAAAATTTAGTGAATTATTAGGTAAAAATAAATAAAAAACCTAAAATCCTCATGTTGACATTTTATTTGATTGAATGTATGAGAATTTTCTGAAATACTATATTTTTTAAAGAATAATTAAAATATACTTTATATTTTTTAGTATTTTTATGAATTCATAATTATGTGATGAATAATTAACAAAAATACATGAAATAAAATAATTTATTTCAATAATATCATGTCTTTTATAATATTTTAATATGATTATTAATATATAATTTACTTTCCTTGTTCTAAAATGGAAACAATAACATAAAAAAATGATATCTTGTGAAAAAATTAAGTTTCCATGCCAAAATAAATAATATAAAATGATGTCATAATATACTAGATAAAAATAACATAAAATTTGTCTCTTGATTCTAATAACATGGTAAATATCATAGTTTTTTATTTTCTAGTAACTAGGTTATTGCGGCCTATATATGGAAATTAATAATCAAAATATCAACTATTAATATAAAATACCCACCCATTTTTTCAATTCCATTCACTCCGAATTCATAATCCATAAAGATAAAATAGTTTTAACTCTCATTGAGTCCTCCTAAGGTGTCCTCACTCCACCATGGTCTATATACTTATGTCTTCGGATTTACACTTAAAGGTAAGGGAAATATCCTTCTTTTATATTCATTTCAAGATCAAAATTTTTAATTATCATTTTAATGGTATGGTAATAATCACTTATTTAAAATTTTATCATTCCATTAATTATAAATTATTCTATATAAATAAGATACCCATATCCCATATATTTTTACCCTTTTCTAAATCCATGTTTTATACCTCTGATGTTTCTGATTTTACTTCTCAAAAGTTTCATTTTCTGAACAAGGATTTTTCTTTTTTTTATTAATTTTTTTTACTCAATGATATTGTTCATCCGGGATTATTAATGATGATGAAAAAAGTATTTTTTTTATTCTTTTATTTACAAACAATAAAACATAATTCCATTTATGTTGGTAAAAATGACCAAATGATAATTGTTTTAAAGCACTTTTGAAATTCTATGATTTTGATATTAAAAATGATTTATTTTATTCATCAAATTTTTTTATGAAATTATTTATTTTGATTGATGTGGATATCATGAATATTATTTTATAAAATTTTTGGGACCTGATAGATCATTAATATATTAGGTATTGAATTTAATATCAAGATATGACATATTTTAGGATACCTTCGTGAATATACTTGACAATTTTATGACACCTACTTGACAAACCTTGGTGAAATTGTTGTTAATATCTCATTTAAATTTTTTAGACAAATTACCATGTTATGATTTATGATATATTGGTTACTATATTCTTCATTCTATAATGATTTTATATATTTTCTTCTTGATATTCTTCAAGATCACTTGTAAACTATTTTCGATTCTTATTCCCTTATTAGGCCTTATACTTATCCTTTCCATTGATGTATTTCCCCAGGTTATGAGATGAATTAATGTTACTTATATGAACCAATGATTAGGTTTTACATGTTGTATATAGGAATGTTTTAATTTTTAATATATTATATACCTTGTTTCTAAGAAACTAAATATTGAAAGATCCTCTATTTTGTTCAATTTAATTAAATTATTATTTAATTAAAATCCAATATTATATAAAAAATTTTATACACCCTAAAAACTCTTCTTTTAATCATATTAAAAATATTAAAATATATAGTAAGGAAAATTATTTAAAAATATCAATTAATATCCCATATAAAAAAATTAATTATAAACACTATACAATATATTAGAAAACAAAATCAAACAAGAAACTAACCATATTTTGTCAGTCCAAACCCTTTGGAAACCATTTAAAATATTACATTTTACATTTCAAAATCTGAAGATCTCACATTCAAATTTATAACCAAATTAAATTAATGAATTAATTTTGAAAACATTTTTTCACTTAATTACACCAAAAATTTGAACAATATTTTCATTAAGAAAATCAATTTTCCCTCGACTACAACCTCATATCATTTCACATCACATAACTCCTTGAAAATATTCAAAAATAAATCCCCATTTTCCCATTGATCCTAATAATTTACCCCAAAATACATCTATTATTTAATATAATTTTCATCAAAACACTATAAAAATCATTTTCAATACTAAAAAATTAATATTTTAATATCCATATTTTAAAACAAATTTATTGAAATTTTATCACATTTATCACAACATACAATGATCAAATAGAAATAATGACAGATGAGTCCAATTTATAATTTCATTAGCATACTGTTATTGGCGAATATCATATCAGATGTCATGGTGGACCATGTAGAAACTACACTATAATAATTTGGAGTCATCATTAACCATATAATATAGATACACATCAATTTCAAGGCCATGAGAAGTAACTAAGTACCATAATTTCACATAACATTAACATTCCTAATTCACAAAAAAATTAATCAATCCATAAAATATAATATGAAAATATTGAAATCCCATTAATACTTGGGGCACCAAATATAATTTATTTCATGAAATTTTTTTCATTTTTACCTTGAGAGCCTTTAATATCATATATCCAATCACAATATCCAATCTCCATAACACCCTAAATCAAAAATGTTTTTTATGATACCAGTTTTTTCACAAACCAAATGATGCCACCCCCTATAAAATGCATTACCAAATTACCAAAAGGTCTATAAGGGTTTTATATATCTTGATGGATTGATAGAATTTCTGAGTTGTCATTGAAACCCCACTTGAGAACAATTTTAAAAAAAATATAATGTCTAGTAAAGCAGTAGCTGGAGTTAAAATGTATTTTCAAATGAAATATATTTATGTTTGACATCTATATTGGTGAAATATAAATTCAAATTACAATATAATATAATGCTATATATGATTTAAATACTAAAAACCACAAAAAATCACCCTCACAACCCCATTATTCCTCTCTAATATAGAAATGATTCCCCACAAATGAATTTTCTTCACCCACCAATATCTATTAAAACACTTTGTCTTTAGAAGTAAGTAAAATACTACGTGATATTTTTTGAAAAAAATTAAAAAATAAAATTAACCTAAAAATCGACGTTCCTCTTTTTGACTATATGTGTCTTCTATAAGCAAATAAGATACATTATTATCCATGCGTGAGAAAAATAGATAATTTGAATGAGAAACTGAATGATGATAAAGATACAAGGGTGAAAAAAATATCAATTGGTACTCAATAGAACCCATTTTTATTAGAATTAAATATAATTACATTTTATTGTATAATGAATATATATATATATTAACAAATTTCATTTTCATTTTAAACAAGTATCAATATAATGATTTCCAAAGAATAATATTTCCCTTCGAAATTGATAAAAAATATAATGAAAGAATAAAATTCTAATACTCCATTTATAAGAAGAATATTGTGAGGAATGTAATGTTTTAGTTTTAAATAAGTATTCCAATTTAAACCACAAGGTGCATCAAAAATATAAAAAAGGGTAATACATATAAATAACTGATTATATAAGAGTTTCCAGCAAATGAATAAAATTATAAATGATTTTAAAAAACATCAAAAAATAAGTAAAAGTAGTATACCTATAAAATTTTTAATATGAGATATTCCTAGTCGTCATTTGAAGACACCATAGATATGCATAGTTTAGATCCATCTGTTTTTCCTATAAATGTGATTCGTAGTCTATAACCCACTATATTCTCGTCACTAGCCTCAGAAGGTGCATATCAAACGATAGAAATTAACTAATTTGGAAATTTTTTATATCAATCCTGGAATAAATTGAAACCATATCTCAAAATTATCGAAAACTCCTTTTATCCAATGGATATAAACAACTTGGAGAAGAGAAAGAAAAAAAAGAATCCTCCCAAACACAAAAACTTATTACACATGATAAACCCACATATCTACACAATCCATGATTATTCACCCAAGAATGGAGAGTATCTATTTAGGTATCTTCTTTTCAAGAAAAAATTTTAAATGTTCCAACCATGTCACATCATTATAAAATAATGTTTAATCATTTTAAAAATCACTTTTCAACATGTGGTTTTTAATTTCCAAGGCCACCCTTTAACATTGTACAAATATGCACTTATATATATATGAATACCTCTGATCCCAATGTTCATATTTACTCATATTGGGTAAATATTTATAAATAGAATATCTATGTAGATTTATTTATATATATATATGATTATTAAAGATTTAAAAACGACGAAGTATTTGGAAATCATTTTAATGATCTTTATAGAAAAAATGATCCCTTAGGCCTTTATGAAAAAATAGTCAAAATACCAAAATATATTACATATATCTAGATTAAATTTTTTTAAATAATTTCATGATAAAATAATCTATTCGTGTGAACATACATTTGTAAAAAAAATCAAAAACATGTTTAACTAAATAAAATCAACAGACAAAGATTAATGAAACATAATGAACATAATGGAAATAGTTTTCATGTGCCTAAAATATTTAATTTAATTTTTTTACATAATTATATAATGGAACAATAAATAATACACTCTATAAATTATAGATTTCAATTTAAATGATTTTACATACGGTAAGAAACCATAAACAACGTTTCATTCACCAATAGTTACCAGAATATACATCGATTCATTAGAGAATGGTCATATGATTTGAAAAAGAGGAAAAAGTGGCTAAAAATTTACATGTCCTACTATAAAAATTGAGGCTGGAATGATATTAGAACCAAAATCACCAATTAGGGTTTATATGATCATTATCATAATAAAAAATAGGAGAAAAGTATAGAAAGAAGATGATAGAATGAATATGAACTCTAAAGAATAAGTATTAGTCCTTAAATCATATTGAATTCAAGTAGATTTGTAATGAAATTTATAATTCTATAGAAGGGTCATACACCATTGGAGGTGGGTGATGATCTCCTATGATAGGAGAAAGAATAACAGAGAATTATTGGCGTTAATAAATAATGGAATAATAGAACATTAAATTTTATTAATGAGTTATATAAATCAAATGGTTGCTACAAGATTTTATAAAAAATTGTACCAAATTTACACCCATTTGTGGGAAATATTGATGATATAATACTCATAGTTATTTTAATTCTGTTCCATCCATGCTAAAAAGGTCTACTATAATTGTAGACATACCAACATGGGCAACACATGGTTGATTATGACCATGTGTTACCTATATGACTAACCATACCCTGCCATATCTTTTTTGTTTTCATTCACTAAAAATATTTCATTCAAAATAAAGGCTGGTTTCAAACTCAAATAAAAAATTGAAATAAATAAATTATATAAATAATAATGATATAAATGGGTATATTTGTGTCAACAATGGAAGGAGTTTAGTTTTCTTCCTATCTTATAAGAAAAAATTAATGAAGTGAACTCCAAAGGATCTGAATATAATAAGTCTCAAATCTTAGGGTATTGAATATTGACAATCATGGAAATTGTTTTCTGATACATTATGAATGAAATTAGAAAAATATAGAAGAAATTATTTTATTTAGAGTTCTTAAGTTATTAATATTTTTAAGGATTTTGATGGGGAGAATAAAATTCACATATAGTGAATATTAATATAAGGATTATTTTAATAAATAAGGTATTAAATTTCATGATGGAGATTATTCTGTTAATCTCGTAGATTCAAAAAAAGATGAACTGAAATAACAACAAGTCTTAGATATTTTCTAATATAGTGGGATACGTAAACCAGTATAATTATAATGCCCCAAAAATGATGATGTAGATGTGATGTATTTCTAGATAATCATTCACATAATTCTATTTACACAATAAAGATGATAAACCAAACATATAAATATATTATACTATAAAAGATTTAATGAATTTTGGGCCACCCACATTATTTATGTGAGTAATAAATAATTTAAATAAGAATAATTTTTGTGTGACTGAATCCATCACAATTGATCATGCATAAAGGGGTGAAAGTTCATTCTATTATAAAAAGGGACTATAATCCCTTAAATACATTTTTACTTTGTTATTGATTGGGTGACATGTTTAGTGAAACAAACTTACTCATTAGTTATTTGAATATAAGAATAATTTTGTGTGTCTATGTGTGATAAAAATGCTTATATGATAAGGATATAGACATCCTAAGGGAGGTTCATCTCATAAAAAACATATTTGTTTAGGTGTGTTGCATTTCTGTTGACATCAATGTGGATATCAACCAGTAATAGATATATATATATATAAATATATATTAATATATTTAAAATCTCTGAATAAGTAGAGTGGATATAAATGGATTACTGAAATAGTGGAATACAGATATCACAACACTGAATCATTTCCCCATAGTTTGGGAAAAATTTATTTAAGATGATTGAAATTGATTCAAATGATCTCAAATCACTTTTCTCATTCTCAATTTTTTTGTTTTTATTATTATTAAAATTTCACTTTTTAAATTGTATATGATGATTACATTTTTAGTATGTCTTTTTAAACAATATCAAAGAAATAATGGAATATATATAAAAATAAAATGAATAATATGATTAAAATGGAAGTAAAAATATTATCGAATGCCTCATCAATTAATGGAGATAATATATACTCATAACTAATTAGTTTTATTCAATGTAGAATCCATTCTATTTTTTTATTGTTTTATTTTAATGAATTTGATGATGAGAAGAAAACCCTTTTACATAAATAGGTTTAAAAATTATGCTCCCCAAAAAAATATCTTTATAAGTAAACATCGTATATAGAAAATAAGAAGTCCTAGTTATACCATCCACTTTCAATGATGTGAGAAAAAATGTTCCCCAAGTAGTCCTTCTTCATGATCAAGTATTCTCATAAAATTAGTCCTTAATAGTTGTAAGATGAAGGGGTAACCAAAATATCTTATAACGAAAACCCTTCAAATGAACCTAGAATTATTGGAAAGAACAAAATTAAGGATATATAGTGAAGAAAATAGTTAGTACTTTATAATATATTAAATATTATATCCATATGTAAAAAATACCATATGTTTGTGTATTTTTTAGAAATAACATATATCGAACATGAACATAGATGAAAAGAATGATTGTTTGGAAAATGATTTGTTAATTTTTATACTCCTTTTGAGAAATGACCATTATTCATGTGGGGTTCCTGAAATCCATTAAAGAGAAACTAATGGAATGATTATCTACCTTCTAAATTGATTTTATTACTATATTTCATAATAGATAAGAATCCATTAAAAGGGCAATGAAAATATCCATAAATTTTGGAAAGTATCTAATAAAAATAATTCTATACTTGAGGTCAAAGAGTAGAGAATTAAAGTGATTGAAAATTTTCTATAAAAAAAATTTAAAATACATAATGATCCTTTTAAATAGTTGATGAAGTTTTTTGACAGAAAATTTAAGATAATAAAGAATGAGAATTCATTATTCATATGAAATAATTTCTGATTGATGTTAACTTAAAAATAACTGATGATATGTATTTAGAATATAATAAAATGAATTTATTTTCCTAAAAACTACAATAGATGACTCTTTTTCTGATATAATTTTTTCTGGTTGGAAGAAAATCCTCGGATCATATAATGATGAGTATATAGTGTTTTCAAAATGAATGGTACCATCCAAATCTAATAATATTTTTTTTCATAAATATATTAATATATTGTGTTTTGAAATAAAATAATATACAATGGGAACATCAAATCATGACACATGAAATTTATAAATTAATCATTCCTTGGTAATATAGAAAATATGGGAATGAAAAATAATCAAATTATTGTAATTGTGATGAAATATTTTAATGAATAACGTTGAAAAACCAAAAAGAGGATCATATTTTAGATGTCAATTTCAAAATATGTTCATCAGATTATAGAAAACATGAAAAATGGGATCCTTGGAAAATTAAATATTCAATAGAAAATGAATATTTTGACATAAATATGAAAGATAATTTCATGAGTGGTTTTCATTGGGGGATAACATATTATCTAATGATAAGCTATGTGGTAGGTTCATGCTGGTTTTAATAAATTCATAGTATAGTAATAAAAAATCACATTCCAAAGAAGTAATCTTAAAGAACATACGAACTAAAAATGGGGTTCTATATATGGTAATGGAACATGTAGAAGTAAATATACTACATAATTATATTATTTATAAGATTTATTCATATTTTATTGAAAATACATTAATGAAATCCAAAATGTTTAGTATGAGGAATTTTACCTAAAGTGAATCTACAAAAGAAAACTAAAATTCAATTATAAGATATTATTATCCTTACCCCTCACATTAATGATCTAAAGAGTTTCATAATTTTCAATTATTATCAGTGTTTTATTTTTTTTCTGACCATACAATGAATTTAAGGGGATGCTAAATCTAAAATGGAGAACTAATGAAGTGGTGTATGCAAAGATAGTTATTATATATCTGAATTAGTCACCATGTTGGTATAATTTATTATTTCAAATTGAAAATAATATATACTGAAAAGAGATACATTTATGAAGTAGATATGGGTATCCTCTCATTCAATGGAGTGGGTCACGAGAAGTTATGAATACAATTTAATTTTCCTGAAAAAATTAAACATGAGGTTATTTCATGCATGTTTCAATAGATATTAATATAAGGACCAAATTTCAATCCATCCCATAATTTATATTTTAATACATGAATTATTTTTCTTTTATCCTATACAGCCTTTCCCAATTTTTTTTAGATAATTAGGAAAAAATACACATTATAGTGTATACATTACCTTAACAACTATATTTTTCTCATAAGTCATGTTTATCATAAAAATAAAATATCTTCACTCAAGGTTACATCAATATCTAGATCAATAACTACATTAAGGATTATAATCACCCTTATAACTAATTAAAATCATTTATTAAAATTCGAGGAGAGATATTAATATCATTTTTGGATATATAAAAAATGTAAAGGATACTCATCCTCATGTTTCTAAACAATGATATCATATACGAGAGGAATCATTTAGAATAAGAATTTTTGATATCAAATAATTGTTTCTTAGTCATCAAACCAGTTATACTTTCCCAATATTTTTAAAATATTATTTTATAATACAAGTATTATTTAAAATTTAATGATAATTACGGTTTTATATAAAACATGGAAAATAATTTGTAAAAATGTATCCTTATACACTAAATAAGAATGAATATTAATTTAAAAAAAAAATCATTATATTAACTTATAAAAATAATAAATTACAATGAAAAATAATTTTGATAATATAAAATTTATTTAGATTCATTGAGATAGAAACTCAATAAAACCGTTTCAAAAACCCATTAGCTGTTATAACCAACATGGTTAATAACAATATAAATATTTAACAAATATAATAATGACATAATGAATTTTATAGCTTTATTAGGGAAACCCATCATAATGTAAAATGTCCAAGGGAAATAAGATACATTTATCATATGAAAAGTTAAATTTCTATTATCAGTATCATAAAAATATACTTTTTATCCCATAAGGAAAACATTTATGTATATAGGTATAAAAATTTCATATAGAACCACCTTTTCATAACTAAAATTCCATGAAAAATGTGATGAAGCATGTTTATATGAAGAAATAAAGTAAACCTAGAATGGAATTCAAATTTTAGATAACATTTTTAGTGGCATGAAAAGTCATTAATGTATTATATGTATAAAAAACAACATTATTTCATTTTGAATAACATAATATTATTATAAATATGTCATTAAAACAAATAAAAACATGGTTTTAGGATACAATATCATTTATTTCATGATTAATTTTGATCCATGAATCATTAAATTAACAAAAATTGATGTACTGTATAAAAATTTGAATTTAATTGATGAATAATATAATAAAACCATAAGTATGTTTATTGATCAAAAATATAAAAAATTAGGAAAAAAATATTATGTATTAAATAATATTAATTGAGACTACACATCCCTTACCTTGAGTCCAACATGCCACATAAATTCTTTTACATCATAAATAATAAGTTTATATAAATTATTTAATTGATTAAGAATATGTTTCCAAAAAATGATAATGATATTATTATTCTTATTTCTCCTATTAAAATTTCATATATAATCACTTAATAATTTAAATTAAATTCTGCCATTTTTAGGATGTTTGGTTCATAAGTTAAAATAACTTTGGTATGATTATCATTGTCAAATGGATCAAGAAAATATGATTCCAGTAAAATGAATAATTGTATAAAAATTATTTCTATAAATTAATAAAACTATTATAACCAACCATGATAGGTGGTTATAGAAAATGACTTTTGTTACATCATTGAGATGGTAGTCTGTACGTATGCATGAGTAATGCCATTATTTATCAAAAAATTGATCCAAAGAAGGTATGTATTATTTTAAAATAAAAATTATTATTATATAACATATATTTTATTATTTTTTAAAATCCACTTATATATACCATCTTAGTGAGGGAGTGATCATAAATAAAATATATCAGTTTGCGAGGTTATAATCTGCATGTACTTAAATGAAATGTAATTATTTTTAATTAAATGTTGAATAAATAACTAAAAAAATAAATTATAATTAAATAAGGAAATTTAAAAAATATATAAAATATAATTTCATTCCATTCCTTTATTCTGACTATCTATAAGTATGGGATATTAGTAATTGAATACATAATCTTTGTGTAGTGGTAGTGCACATGTACCCATGGTAGATGTTTTTATTTTCCCCAATATAGATAACTAGATGGAAAAGAATTATACAATAAAAGTATTAAAATTTCTATATTTGGGGAATATTTATGTTATTATTTCATAATTCAAAGGAGAGGTTTGAAGGAGGTAAATGAATAAATAAAAAAGGTAACACTCAGTTAGAAATAATACCCCTTCATCAGAAAAAACCTTAGTTTTATACATAATGCATTCATAGGATGGTATTATGAAAAATTGATACTTTTAGGGAATGGGGAGTAAATATAGCAATTCATTTTTTTGGTATTTTTTGAGTTAAAGAGTTATTTATATTTGGAGAATATATGAGATGTGGTGTCCCTTTATAAATAAGGGAGATGTCACACAAGGAATTATTTAAAATATTAAAATATATTAGTTTCTCATTATTGGTGAATGGATCAAATGTTCATAATATCTGAATATAAAAAGATAAAGGGTCAAAAAATCCTCATAAACGTATTTAGACAATTTTTTATATTTTTACACATTTAACCCCTTTTAACTCTTACTCAGGCACTATAAATTTTAAACAATGTTCTTATATATATGGAACTATAATGAATGTTGTCGCATTAAAAAAATTTAAAATATGATTCTAAATATGTATTAAATGTTATCAAATTTAATTTATATAAGTGGGATACATTTATTTTAAATAATCCCACAAAATGAGAAGGCAAAAAGATTTCTAGAAAAATTCATTTTTAATAATTGAAATATTTTATTACCAAAACTAAAAATAATTTAAAAAAAGGATTGTAAATGGATATTTATTAATCATAAAAAATAGCATAAATTTTAAATTAAATTCACAAAAAACTGGTAAACTTTTAGTATATGAAAATAAATTGTAGTTTTATATAAAAGAATTTTTTTTAAGTATTCTAAAAGAGTTTATTATTTTCAAAAAAACAAAAAAAAATTATTATTCTTTTTATATGTTATTATGATCTATTTTATAAAATTTATATATAAAATTTATAGATTTTTTAGAAATTAAATATAACATCGATTAGTTAAATACAATATAAAAATTATATGAAAATGTATTATTGAAGGATAAAATGTAATTTTTCTCATTAATTTATTAATATTCATTATTAAATTAATATTAGTTAAATAAATTAAATATTTAATTATATTATTTAGTTAGATTAATTTATTAAAATTTATTAACTTAATATATTAATATAAAAATAAATTGAGCACATAAATTACCTTTTATTGAAAATATCTTTGTTTACCATAAAAATATTTATCATCATATCGAGAATCCGTAATTTAGATAAACCGAAAGGATATATATTTATATATATATAATATCTATCCAATGATATATATTTAATTTTAATATTACATTCCTTTATATAACACGTCATAATACCCAAAATTTTATTCATTTATTTCTCTCTCGTCAAGTTTAATGTATTCCAAATTATTTTCAAAGTTTTTATAGTAAATATTGTTTCACAAATAGGAAGGAAAATTAAGTGGATAATGATTTTATGGTTTATGTATCATTATATATATGTGATTTTAGTCAACTTTTGATTTTATTTATTTCATATCATGTTTTAACATCATAGTGTATTAGATTTTATCTTTCAATGTAATATTCTATATCAATAATGTAACATCCCAGGTAAATAAATAATATTACATTCTAAGGTTTATCAATATTTTTGAATAATATTTTAATACTACATTAAAGGGAATCTTATGCTTGATGGCGTACCCAATACGCAACAACAAGTTTTTTTGAAATCTTACGTTGCACACTAATAATATAATAATATTATAATAGTTAATGTCTACCCGTTGTAATGGAAGGAATGAACAGAAATAACTAACAAATTATTACATATGTTTGTAAAATATTTTAACATTTATCCAATAAATTTTAGAGGCTTAAAATCTAAATGAATCCAATTTTAAGAATAAATACTCTAATATTTTTAAAAGATTTTTCTACCGCCTTTTGATGGCAAACCTTTTTCTAAATATACCTTTTGACAATTTTATAATCTATATTTGTCAAAATAAAATTATTATTTAATATTGGCACATTTAAATTTACTTTGGTTAAATTTTTTGTATGTTTCTGACAATGTTCATTTTTTTGAATAGTGAAAAATATTGCATTTCACATCGAAACTGTTTTTTAATATAATTTAAATATATGGTTAGTTTATCTTTTTAATCGGTGTTAATGTTTAATTATAATATATTTTTACAATTTAATCCAATAGTGGTCATTGGAATTAATTTCAATTTGAAATTGGACTTAAACTACTGTCAATCTTTTGATATATATTGTTTCATAAAAACAGGCTATTGGTTCTGACATCGGGAAGTAATTATTGAATTAATTAATTTAACTTATATGTTTATGAATTTTCTAAAATGGACATCATTTCTGAATTTGAAATATCAAATATATCTTTGGGTTAATTGTTGGTATTTTTCTGATAATGCTTTATTTAATGAATAGTGAAAAAAACAGTTTTTAATTCAAACCCTCCTTTTCATCAATTTTGTTTATATATTTAGAATATAATTTTAATTTTTTTAATGTATAATTTAATTATTTTTTATCACTAAATACAATTTTTTTCATTGGAAGTAATTTCACTTTTCAATTGGATGTAAAAACAAGTCAATCTTTTGATAAATTTTACTTCTTAAATACTCGTATTTTGTTTTGACAATGGGATTTATATTTAAATTAATTAATACAATTTATGTGTTTTGAATTTGATAAACTTGATTCCATATTTGGAATCATATGTTCCAAATTATGTAATTAAGACTCTTTTGTTTTTGGACATTATGAATAGTAACGACGGTAATTATCTTTAATTATCGTATTTAATTAGTAATCAGGTAATTAAGGGTAAGAAAATAATATCATAAAAATATAAAATAACCCCAACATGTGTTCTAATTCTATTTGTGGTGTCATGTCTGACCATGGAATGCCTTGTGCCAACATTGGGACACCATGGAATCACATTAGTGTGATAGTGACCTTTTATCATTTTTTAAGAAAGGAAAATGCAACCAATGTATGTAACACCTAAGTAAAGTAATTTTAATTTGGTCTACATAAACTATATCTTAAGCTATAAATAGTTATTGGAAATCTAAAAAGATTTCCTACATCATGAATTTTTTTTTATATTTTTTATACATTAAATAAATTATTTTATTTATGACACCGTGATGATGCAGTGATTACCTTATTAATGAACGATTTAAATAAAATGAGATGATAGAGTGAAATATAATTCTTACACTTGCCAAATATCAATTGGATGGGTGGATTTAGAAACCTTATCACCATAGCCTCAAAATATATCCTTCTGGGACCTTTGAAATCCAGAAATCATTTTATAATAGAGTAATATTTTATAAATTTCCAAGAGTGCCCCTCCTCTTCTCTTATAAAAGGCCCCCACATCTACCACCTTACCCACACCTCCCAAGAATTTGTCTCAGAAAAACCTCACCCATTTCAACTCTCCACATCCCTATCTTCATCATTGAAGCCTCATCTTTGTCATAATGCTCTTTAAGAAACCCTTTTGGTTCCAACCAAGAAGAGTTACCCGATTTAAAGTTAATGTTTCCACTTGTGTTATTTTGTTTTATTTTTCTTCTCAAAACCCCTAAAATATTTTTATTCCTTTATTTTGTAACAAAAAAGTATCTTCATTATACTAGGATTTTTTAATGTGAAGGATTGGAGCTAAACTTCAACACACCTCGGTCTAGTGGTTAAAAAACATACTATTTCTGTGGATGGCGAATTACTGCCTCACGAAACGATGATTGTTCAATCTTATCTTACCACCTTTCATGGTGGACATTAAGATGCCACTGTATTTTATATATTATATATATTGTATTTATGTTTTCCATATTATTCTGTATTTTATATTTAAATCATATCTTTATTCTTTGCATGTTATGAAAATGGGATAATTTCATATGATGAGTGCGGACTACTGCCCCCTCAAGTGATGCGACTCGTTCATGCAATACATGTAATTTATAAAGAATGAACTTAATGAACATATGTGACCTATAAAACATATATATTATACAGGAATTTTAATATATATATCTCTCAATTATTTTTAATTGCATTAATATGTCAACGAAACGGAAGTAGCGTTCATGAATACGTATGGCCTACCGTCTCCATGAATGGTGCATTTCATTTCCTTTTATCTCAAAATGTTATGGAATATTATTAAATGAATATGTACTAGATATATATGATATTTAAATCATTAATACTATTCTGAATATGATTTACTTATAACTACATGGACAATCATTTTCAAACAAGTTCATTTTTGACTCATGTACCAAGCATCGACAAAAACGTCCAATATGAAGTCACATTATTAAACAATTATTATAAAATTATAATATTTGATATGAACTGAATAATAATATTTAAAGGAGGAACTTAAGAAATTATAAATTTACCAAAGTTTATTATTCAGGAATATAATGAAACGAACAAGACAAGTCAGACTTGAGGTAAGGGATCCTACCTCTCTCTTTCTTTTAAGTACTCTTATTTATGTAACATACTTTAATCTCCTCTTTCATATGTTCGAGGATGTTCTTTTATGATCATATATCTGTAAATTTTATGTTAATATCATTAGAGACCCTATTTTATCTCATCAATCCATTTTTGGAAGTTTTATGTGGCGCTGTTAGGCTGCCGAACTTTCATAAGGGGAATTTCATGTCACTTTTTATTCCCTTGAGATTCATGATACATTGGACACTATTTCCTTTTGTGTGTTTTATTTAATGGCCATTATTTTACTATTTGTAAAATATACTCTTATTTATGGGTAGTTACATCTTCATTGTATGACCCTTCTTTCATGGGGTGTACGTTTCAAAAGTTTCCCAAATCGATAAGGGAACCTTTCACACTCCTCTTTTAAAAAGACTTATTTTGTTATGTCTTTTAATTTACATAATTTTATGTTGGGATTTGTTATTCTACATCCTTATTCAAGTAAATTTTATTTCCAAGTGATTAGATACCATTTTGTCTCTCATCAACTAATGTTATGAATTTTAACGTGACACAGTTAGGCTGCTGAATTTTACCAAGGGAATCTCTTAACCCAATTTCGATTTCTTTGGGTTCAACATGTAGTTATTGAATATGTCATACTTTGAATATGTGTGAATGACCTTTTATTGTTTTACAGATAACATATACTTATATTGGGTGTATTTATATTTGTCACACATAATTATGATATTGATTTATCCTTAATTTAAGGATACCTTCTCTATAATGGATTTCATCTCATTTTACATTTCTATTGAGACATCATTGTTGTTAGGAATGAGTTCACTCTTATATGGTGTATATACTATCCTTTGGAATATTATATCATGAGTCTCTTTATTCTCATGATATTATAATGTTCTTATTAAATGTTATTCCTCAATTATTGTACTCAAGTGTCTCTCATTTTGATAAAAAACATTTAACTAAAATATCGTTTTAAATGATTTATTAATTTCTTCTTAAAAATATTTCTCATTAATATCCATGTTTTCAAAATGGTTTTAATGATTTATTTATATGGGTATTAATGGCTTAAATTGTTAAAATCATCAAAGTGGTATGGGACACTTTGATTCAAAAATATCTTTATTAAATGGTTTTAAATGGTTTTGAAAATGGTTTTTTAGAATGGATTCACTATTTCAATATCTTAAAAGGTTATATTGTTTTTTCAAAGTGGGAATGTTATCTTTCCTTTATTCTTAAGTTATGTTATGTGATTATGTTATGGTTATTGGGCAGTGTTTATGAAGACAGGTGGTTCCATGATAAACATAAGGCGGGTGAGCCCGATATAGCTCTCCAATGCATTGGGTAACACGGAGGAGTTAACCGCTAAGGTTTCTTCGAAGAGATTTAGGGAATATACTGTGATGTGTATTCCAAACGTTACCATGATGGTTACTCCCTATGTAAGAATGTTATGAATGCCTCAATTTACCTTTATGCCTTATGATTTCTATTGAGTTATGCATAAATCTTATGATTTCATGAGGTATGTTAAATTGATTATGTTTTATGAGTAAATTATGATTTCATTTATTCTTATGTATACATGGACTGATGTTTTCTTTCAGTACTATTATAACCTTTACTGCACTTTTTATGCTCATCCCATGTTTTTTAAATGTTTTCACAGGACATAAAGTTGAATAGGGTCAAGGATGGGATCAAGGAAATGTCAGGCTATCTAAAACAAGGAACTAGACATGACTCTTTTGTTCAAGAGTTTTTTTTTTGTAAAAAAATGGAATCCGAGTAGATGCGTCTACTTTGTAATCTTTGTGATGTAATAGTTATGTCTTAATTCTCTGAAACTCTAAATCTGAAAAGATCTTCAATGTGAATTATTCATTTAATTCAATAATAAGTAATGTTTAAGGCCGGGTCCTTATAGTTGGTATCAAAGGATGGTTTATATAACTTTAGAGGTTACAGTGTTAAGTTACATGTTGTGTATAACCACAATGGTTATTATATTAGATAGTGTCATTATTATTTTTGAAAGTTGGAATGAGTTTGAGATAACTTGGATAATTATATCTTAGTGTTTATCTTACTCTTTAGTACATAATGATTTTGTTGATATACTGACACTGACATTTCTGGTTTTAGTAAATGGATGGATCTAGCAGGCACCAAAGAGACAATGGGTTTGAAGGAAACTGTGGTGGTTCTTTGACTGAGATACTGGATTAAATGGGGGATTCAATTAGAAATCTCGTGGTTATTCCAAACCAACTATCAGGTGTCATGATAAACCACTTGAACCTTGGTGAGTTCTATAATACATCATGTACGGGAGAACCAACTCAACATGGAAGTTCAGGTAATAATTATAAAGGAAACCATTAGGGTTTATATGATCCTTACTTTTGAGGTAATTATGGGTTACTATATGTTATGATGGAATATGAACGACATGAGATAATCTTGAGGTTAAATTATGTTATGGTTATTTTTGAAGATTTTATCTCATTTTGGGAAATGTTTTAAGAATTATATAGTTTTGGAAAAAGGACAACACGCAGACCCTGTGACAACCCGTCGCGTCGGACAAAGCTGTGGGATTGAACCCATAACCAAAGTGCGATCGGTATTTAACGCCTACCACTGGACTACGTGAAGTCCCCGGTTAGTTTTACTAACGTTTTTTAAATTGGATGATTTAATGAATCAAGAGTAAGTTGATTTTGGGTTATCTATAGAAATTATTAACCTATCATTGAGGATATGTGATTAGGTTAATTACTTTTCATTATGAGACTGTAAGAGAAACTGAAGTTATTGGAAGATAAATGTTAATTTGTACCTTGGGATTCTATGTGATTAAATCCTTAAAATATTTGGGATTCAATCTTAGTTGGGTTTACTTTGAATAATTTTATGGATATATGTTTATTGAATGGTCTTTGTTGAACTTTTGGTTTTGTTTGACAAATTTTGGGGATTAAGAGTAGTTTTTCATTTTGTAAAAAAATCATTTTTGTGTATTATCTGATCTCGTACTAAACATTTTTGGTTTGGTTTTGGTTGAGATCTAAAGATATGGGAAATATATAGTTCCCTTTTGTGTATTAGGTGATTCTCAAGAATTTGATTATAGTACTCTTAATACGAACAAGTCTTCCTAAATACTCGTCTTTTGGTGAGTTTGATTACGGAATCCAGTAAAAGTTGAAAGTCTACATGACAAGTAAGTATGTTTCATTATGATTTATTTTAGCTCAAAAATAAATTCCATAATTAAAAGTAACTTAAAACAAAAATGTTGACTGTTAACTTTTCCTACTGGGGAATCGAATACCGTTTAACCCATCACAAGTTTGTGATTTTATTTTGGTTAACTTTCTCTTAGACATGTTTACTATCACTCTCCATCAGAACATGGCCCTTTGTTTTCTCCTCCATATCCATATTTTCCTACTTGGAATCCGAGTATGGGTTAACTCAGGTGACCTTTTTACTTCTCTCCATTTCTTTTAAAGTAATAGTTTTACTGACTCTTGTTTCGATGTGGGACTTTCAATGAAGTATCCAAGCCCAATTTTGAAATTGTGAGGACACAATTCCCAAAAGGGGGGAACGTTGTAACTTCCCAGGTAAATAAATAATATTACATTCTATGGTTTATCAATATTTTTTAATAAAATGCTAATACTACTTCAAATGGAATGCTATTCTCGATGGCGTACCCAATATGCAACAACGAGTTTCTTTGAAATCTTATGTTGCACACAAATAGTATAATAATATTATAATAGTTAATGCCTAGCCATTGTAATGGAGGGAATGAACAGAAATAAATTCAAAATTAATACATATGTTTGTAAAATATTGTTACATTTATCCAATAAATGTTAGAGGCTTAAAATCCAAATGAATAAAATTTTAAGAGTAAATACTCTAATATTTTTAAAAGATTGTATTACCGCCTTTTGATGTGGAACCTTTTTTGAAATATAACTTTTGAAAATTTTATAAGCTATATTTGTCAAAATAAACTTATTCTTTATGAATGGGACATTAAAATTTACTTTGGATAAATTTTTGGTATGTTTCTGACAATGTTCATTTTTTTTGAGTAGTGAAAAATATTCCATTTTACATCAAAACCGCTTTTTCAACTAATTTAAATATATAGTTAGATTATATTTTTAATAGTTTTTTTAAGTTTAATTAGAATATATTTTTACAATATAATCCAATAGTGGTCATTGTAATTAATTTCACTTTGATATTGGAATTAAACTATTGTCAATCTTTTGATATATATTGTTTCAAAAAAACACGATATTTGTTCTGACAGTTGGAATTAATTATTAAATTAATTAATGTACCTTATATGTTTTGAATTTTATAAAATGGAAATAATTTCTGAATTTGAAATATCAAATATAGCTTAGGGTGAATTTTTGGTATATTTCTGATAATGCTATTTTTTTAATGAATAGTAAAAAATACAGTTTTTAATTCAAAACTGCCTTTTCATCCAATTTTTTTTATATATTTAGATTATCATTTTAATTTTTTTAAGGTATAATTTAATTATTTTTTTATCACTTAATATAATGTTGTTCATTGGAAGTAATTTCACTTTTGAATTGGATGTTAAAACAAATCAATCTTTTGATAAATTTTACTTTTTAAAAACCCGTATTTTGTTTTGACAACATGATTTACATTTAAATTAATTACTAAGATTTATGTGTTTTGAATTTGATAAAATGGATTCCATATTTATAATAATAAGGTAAAAATTATGTAATTAGGACTCTTTTGTTTTTGGACATTATGAATAGTAACGACGGTAATTATCATTAATTATCTTTTTTAATTAGTAATCGGGTAATTAAGGGTAAGAAAATAATATCATAAAAATATAAAATGACCCCAACATGTGTCCTAATTTTATTTTTGGTGTCATGACCGACCATGGTATGCCTTTTGCAAACCTTGGGACCCCATGGAATCACTTTAGTGTGAAAATGACCTTTTATCATATTATTTTTCAAGAATGGAAAATGTAACCAAAGTATGTAACACCTAAGTAAAATAATTTTACTTTTGTCTACATAAAAGATATCTTAGTCTATAAATAGTCATTGGAAAGATAAAAATATTTCCTACATTAATATATTTTTTTATACTTTTTAGACAATAAATAAATTATTTTATTTATGACACCGTGATGATGTAGTGATTACCTCATAAATGAACGATTTAAATAAAATCAGAAGATAGGGTGAAATAAAAGTCTTACCCATGTCAAAAACCTATTGTATAGGTGGATTTAGAAACCTTATCCCTTTAGACTCTAAATATATCCTTTTGGGACCTTTAAAATCCGAAAATCATTTTATAATAAAGTAATATTTTATAACTTTCCAAGAGTGCCTCTCCTCTTCTCTTATAAAAGGCCCCACCTCTACAACCTTACCCACACCTCTCAAGCCGTTGGCTAGGAAAAACCCTGCCCTTTTCATCTCTCCACATCCCTATCTTCATCATTGAAACCTCACCATTGGAATAATGCTCTTCAAGAAACCCTTTTGGTTCAAACCAAGAGGAGTTACTCGATTTAAAGGTAATGTCTTCACTTATGTTCTTTTGTTTTATTTTGCTTCTCCAAACCCCTAAAATCTTTTTATTCCTTTATTTTGTAACAAAAAAAGTATCGTCAATATAATATGATGTTTTTATGTGAAGGAATTTAGCTACACTTAAACACACCTCCGTCTAATGGTTAAAGAACATACTGTTTCTGTGGATGGTGAATTACTACCTCATGAAACGATGATTGTTCAATCTTCTCTTAACACCATTCATGGTGGCCAATATGATGTTACTGTATTTTATATATAATATCTATAGTATTTATCTTTTCCATATGATTCATTATTTTATATTTAAATCATACCTTAATTTTTTTTCATGTTGTGAAAATGCGATAATTTCATATGAGGAAGTGCGGACTACCGCCCCCTCAAGTGATGTGACTCGTTCATGCAATACATGGAATGTATAAAGAATGAAATTAATGAACTTATGTGACATATAAAACATAAATATTATACTGGATTTATAATATATATATCTCTCAATTATTTTTAATTCCATTAATATGTCTAATAAATGAATGTAGCGTTCATGCATACGTACGCCCTACCGTCTCCATGAACGGTGCATTTCATTTCTTTTTATCTCCAAATGTTATGGAATAGTATAAAATGAATATGTACTGGATATATATGATATTTAAATCATTAATACTATTCTGGAGATGATTTAATTATAACTACATGTACAATCATTTTCAAACAAGTTCATTTTTGACTCATGTACCAAGCCGCGACAAAAACGTCCGATATGAGCTCACATTATTAACCAATTGTTATAACATTATAATATGTGATATGAACTGAATAATAATCTTTAAAGGAGGACCTTAAGAAATTATAAATTGACCAATTTTTATTATTCAGGAATATAATCAAATTAACAAGACAAGTCGGATTTGAGGTAAGGGATCCCAACTCTCTCTTTCTTTTTAAGTACTCTTAATTATGTAACTTACATTAAGCTCAACTTTATTATGTTTGAGTATGTTTTTTTATATTACCCTTTCGTTAAATTTTATGTTAATATTATTAGAGACCCTATTTTATCTCATAAATCCATTTTGGATGTTTTATGGGGCGTTGTTAGGCTGCCGAATTTTCAAAAGGGGATTTTCATGTCACAGTTTATTCCTGTGGGATTCATGCTACATTGGCAACTATTTCCTATTGTGTGGTGTATGTAATGACCATTATTTTAATATTTGTATAATATACTCTCATTTATTGGTAGTTACATTTTCATTTTATGACCCTTCTTTCAGGGGGTGTACGTTTCGAAAGTTTCCCTAATCGGTAAGGGAACCTTTCACACACCTCTTTTAAAAAGACTTATTTCGTTATGTCTTTTAATATACAAATTTTTATGTTGGGATATGTTCTTATATATCCTTATTGATGTAAATTTTATTTCCAGGTGATGAGATAAAAGTTTCTCTCTCATCAACTAATGTTATGAATTTTAAAGTAACGCCGTTAGGCTATCGAATTTTACCAAGGAAATTTCTTAACCCAATTTCGATTTCATTGGGATCAACATGTAGTTATTGAATATATAATCCATTGAATATGTGTGAATGACCTTTGATTGTTTTACACTTAATATCCACTTATATTGGGTGTATTTATATTTGTCACACATAATTATGATATTGATTTATCCTTAATTTAAGGATACCTTCTTTATAATGGATTTCATCTCATTTTACATTTCTATTGAGACTTCATTATTGTTATGCACGAGTTCACTCTTATATGGTTTATATACTATCCTTTGTAAAATTATATCATGAATACCTTTATTCTCATGATATTATAATGTTCTGATTAAATGTTATTCCTCAATTATTGTATTCAAGTGTCTCTCATTTTGTTAAAAACCCTTTAACTAAAATATCGTTTTAAATGTTTTATTGAATTATTCTTATAAATATTTCTCATTAATATACATGATTTCAAAATGTTTTTAAGGATTTATTTATATGGATATTAATGGTTTAAAATGTTAAAATCATCAATGTGGTATGGGACACTTTGATTCAAAAATCTCTTTATTAGATGGTTTTAAATGGTTTTAAAAATGGTTTTTTAGAATGGATTCAATATTTCAATATATTAAAAGGTTATATAGTTATTGTAATGTGGGAATGTTATCATTCCTTTATGATTAAGTTATGTGATGTGATTATGTTATGGTTCTTGGGCATTGTTTATGAAGATGGGTGGTTCCGTGATAATCTTAGGGTGGGTGAGCCCGATATAGCTCTGTAATACATTGGGTAATGCGAAGGAGTTAAATGCTAAGGTTTTTCAAAAGAGACTTTGCAATGGCTCGGACCTCTTCGGTCCATTCCTTTGTCAAAAAGAAGTCCACGAAGTGCTCTGGAGGGTAAAATGGACTTTTCCCACAAATTCCAGAATTTTGAAACCTCACGCTGTGTAGTTTGAGTACACGTCATGTGCCCCCTTGCCGGGTATACCTCGTGTGTTTGGCCGTGTCTTTGCCATGTGAAGAAAATGGGTACACGCCGTGTGTCCAATCTACACGCCGTGTAGTCCTTCCCCACTTACGTGTTACCGTGTGTCGACCAGTCATTGGTCGTGTGCCGCGTTGGAGCTGTGTCCTTGCCGTGTGCAATAAATGGGTACACGTCGTGTGTCCAATCTACATGCCGTGTAGTCATTCCCCGCATATGTGTTACCTTCAAACCGTGTGTTGACCAGTCAATGGTCGCGAAACCATGTTGGAGGCCGCATGGAGACCGTGCGAAAACGGCCAAGTACACACCGTGTACCATAAGTACACGTCGTGTACTTTTTCTTTTCACGAATATAAAAGGAGGGGTCCCCTCCTCCTTTCAACTCACACCTCTCCTCCCCTCTCCCCTGAGCAGAGCTCTCTCAAGAGACTCAAAGGCTCTTTCTTCCATAACTTTTTTGTCCGAGCTTCGATTTACGATTCGTCAGTGGCCATGGGATCGTAACGACGACGCAGAACTTCCGAGCTTGGATCTGTTTTCTTTCCTTTGACTTTTCCTCTCCGACTTCCACCCGAGGAGGTTTTTCCGGGACGCCGACGAATGTCTTCTAATGTTGATCCGGGGGATCATTGTGAACAGAACCTGTTGACGTAGGGATTTTACCTTCGTCTCTCTAATTATTTAATCATGCGGGGTGGGTATCCTTTTTGTTTTCATGTGAAATGGTTGAACCTTTAAATAAAGATAATAACTGGTTAAATAATGGGGATGGGAAGTTTGTGATTTCTGTTACTTTACCTTTTATATCGTGTGATATTATGTTGTGAAATGAATAGGCTTATGCCTACTGAAAATAACAGTCGTTGGGGGCCTTTTCTTGTGCAATTAAATGTTTCCCTATCATTCTAGACCGTTTTTGTGAGTGGAAATTTGTTGAATGTAGAAATTGGATAATCATGTAAAGTTGGATGATTAAATGAAAATCTGGAACCCTTGTGTGATCACCCTGGTTAAACAAAATGGAATAATGAACATGTGGGTGTTGGCTTGGTTACGTGGCATGTGATGGGGGTGTTTTGTGGGCTGTTGTGGTTTGGGTGAGCAGTGGGGCTATGGTTGACATGGTTGTGGGAAGGTGTGAATGTTTAATGGTGATGGGCAGTGGGGCTACAATAAGTGGTATTAAAGGGATAATGATGTGTGGTGTGGTTATGGTGGTTAGAAGCGGGGCTGTAGGGATGGGTTTAAATGTGAGCGAAATATGGGTTGTGTTTAAATAATAAATGGAAGAGTTAATGAATGATGGGTCTTGGTAATAAAATGGAAATAAAAATAAATGGGTTGGTTGGTTAATAAGAAGGGACTTGCCGTGTTGCTGTGTTTTCCTAACTTTCTTTGTGGATGACAGGGATATGCTTACAAACGATCGCAGTGGTTGGTTGTGGATAGTTTCCCAGTAGTTAAGGAACTAAATAATCTAATTTCTGCTGAAACGTTAAAACCTAAATGGGGTTAGGGTTGTTTCTTGTATGCATGCTTCGTGGTAGAAGTGTCGAGGCATGTGCTTAGTTTCTCTTTTTAAAAGCCATAGGTTGGGCTGAGTGGTTTCTATATATATATATATATGTATCATTTCTGTTTTATCCCACCACACCCATGTTGAGAACTTAGTGCCGAACACTCTCATTTCATGGGAGAGGGTGTTTTCCCATAGTTACTTGCTCCTTCCTACTCCTTCTCCCCTAGGCTGTGATGGCTTGTGGCGACCTTACACCCAAGACTCTTCGGGTAGGTTTCGATTGGGTTGACTAGGCCCAAGACTCTTCGGGTAGGCTTATAGGCTATAATGGCTTGAGGCGACCTTACACCTAAGACTCTTCAGGTAGGTTTCGATTTCAGGCCCAGGTGTCTTCGGGTGAGAGTTCTGTTACTATTCCCAAGAATCTTCGAGATGAGGCCCAGGTGTCTTCGGGCGGGGATGTGGTTGTGGTTGTGAGGCCCAGGTGTGTGCGGGTGGGATACGTGGTGGTGAGGCCCAGGTGTGTGCGGGCGGGATGTGTCGTTTTGAGGACCAGGTGTGTGCGGGCGGGATACGTGGTTGTGAGGCCCGGGTGTGTGCGGGCGGGGAGAGTGTGACAGTGTCAGGACGTTCAGCTAACTTTTGGGAAATGGTGCGGGGTACCCAATACTCTTGTTCTTATACTACTACTACCTGCTATTTTTGTGTTTTGGTGAGTGTGGGTGGTGAGATTGGGTGGATAGTTTTCCTTGTTAGGTTTCTTCTGTTGTTCTCACGGGAAATTAGGATGTCTTCCCACTTGTACTCAAGAGCTTTAGGTTTCCCTACTGAGTATACTTGTATGCTCACCCTACGTTTACTTTCAGGTTTCCTGGAGGACTACCAGGGCCGTGTGGGACCCTACTAGTCGGGCAGTTGGAGTTGTTGTAGTTGTTGGTCTCTTGTTTTCTTTGGTATTGTACTTTTGAACTTCCTTGTACTTGTACCTTGTTATAAAATTGTTTAAACATGCATGTGGTCTTGGTTTGGGTTTATATACACTTGTTCATTTATTTTTGGTTGTTGACTTGTCCTATTTCCCGATCGAAAATAATAAAAAGGGTATTGCCTCCCATATTTGTGAAAACTCATACCCTTGGTGCGAGTGGCCAACCGAGGGCCTATTGGAGACTAGAGTTGGGGGTCATTATATCCCTTTCACCATTGCCAGCTCAGGAGGGGAATCTTTGGTGGGAGGGGGTCATGAAAGAATGGTATCATAGGTGATGGTTGAGAGATATGATAGAGTCTGGAGTAAGGCACAGTGAAAATTGCCTGGGATAGTAGGGCAACAGTGTCAGTTAATCTTGGTGTGTGACATAGGCCAGGGAAGACAAGCTAGGACATGGGATTTTAGGGCCCCTCGTGATCTGATGCAAGGACTCTGAGCCTACCGAACGACCAAGTGAGACTACATTGATTGCAGGGTAGAGACCCTAGGGAAGGTACATGCATCTTCATGTTTGTGTTTTACTTGATTTGGGTGTTATGGGAAAGAAATTGAAATAAAATGATAAAATAAAACATTTAGTTTTTCCTTACTACTTGGGATTAGGCGATCCTTGTTTACCATACAGCTATGGAACCTGGATGTCATCCCCGGGAGGCTCAGACGGCCGAGGCCCAGCAGATTCAGGCGGTTGATCAGTTGAGGATTGACCGAGAGGAGGAAGATAGCCAGTGGCAGAAGACTCTCTATTCCTTCCAGCGGCAGACCCTCAAGAAGTACGAGGGTATTACTTCGGATACGAACACAGAGGGGTGGATTGAGGAGCTAGGGATCACTTTCACCTTGATCCATGCTCTGAGGGAGTACTAGGTTCCCCTAATAGTCAGTTTGCTAAGAGGTGCGGCGCGACAGTGGTGGACGCTCTACCTCGGAGAGAGGATAGAGGCAGAGGTTCCATGGGCTGAATTTGAGAAGGAATTCTGAGAGGAATTACTTTCTTCCATGATCAAGGCGGAGAAGCGGAATGAGTTACTCTCCCTTCAGTAGGGAAGTGTGACGGTACAAGAGTTGGGGATTAAGTTCAAAGATCTCCTGCACTTTGCTCCGGATCTCTTTCCGGATGAGGAATATCGGGTGAGACGTTTGGAGGAGGCGCTTCGTCCTTCGCTGCAGTATGTGTCACCCCCTTCACCCTTACGACGTACTTGGCAGTGAAGAAGAAGGCAGAGGTCATAGAGAGGATTCCCTCGCTGGGAGGTGCACCGCGTGAGGTGTTCCAGCCAGGTTCGTCGAAGGGGAAGGCAGTCAGCAGTAGGTCTCCTACGACAGGACCTTCCAGGTTCAGGCCAGTGGGGAGCAGGCCCCAGCAGTTCCAGTTCATATCTTCGGGTCCTCGTCCCTTTTCCATGAGCCCAGGACCGAGGTGTTTTTCTTGTGAAGGTTTCAGGCACGTTCAGAGTTGGTGCCCGACCCGAGCTCCGTATAGTGGAGGTGGGCAGGTTCAGCGCCCACCGCAACATCACCCGTTGTCAGCGAGGCCCTTCCAGTAGCAACAGGACCATGCTCCTCCAAGGGCATACTTTGCAAGAGGAGGCCGACCTCAGGGTGCTCCTCAGGGACCTCGAGCAGGGCATGGTCGAGGAAGTGGACGACATCAGAGAGGCAGAGGAGCGGGGTGTGGATAGTTGCACGCAGCAGAGTTAGAAGCTCCAGCAGGACCAGAGGTGGTGCGAGGTACGATTTATTTGTTCAACACTCTTGTTTCTTCTTTGTTCGATTCGGGAGCCTCTCACTCTTTTGTTGCACCTAGTCTAGCCCATTTTTTGGGATTAGAAGTAGAGAGACATTCCATACCACTGGTACTGAGTACACCAGTTGGGGTCCAGACCAGTGTATCTTGCGTTTGTCGGGGATGTGGGCTGACGTTGGGACCACATCGATCTAGTGGAGACCTTCTTATATTACAGATGCAGCCATACGATGTCATCCTAGTCATCGACTGGTTGTTTTCTGTTAGTGTCATTATCAACTGCTTCCGGAGAAGAGTTGTGTTCTCCGATGCAGATGGGCAGCGCATATCTTTCGTTGGAGAGAGGATCTATCAAGCGGGAAGCCGGCGTGTGGAGCCTCTCCTTTCCTTTTTGAGAGGGTTATCAGTGGTTCCAGCTGATACAGAGATGATGGTTGTCCCAGGGGTTGTTGGAGAGTTCCTCGATGTTTTTCCTAAGGAGGTTGTAACTCTACCCCCCCCCCCCCCCCCGACGAGATGTTGAGTTTGGGATAGACTTATAATCTGGTGCCCGTCCGATTTCGATGGCCCCTTATCGGATGGCACCTTCGGAGTTGCGGGAGTTGCAGATTCAGATTGACTATTTGATGGAGAAGGGTTTTGTTCGACCCAGCGTGTCACCTTGGGGTGCTCCAGTTTTTTTCGTGAAGAAGGTAGATAGTGGTCTCAGGCTATGCATAGACTACCGAAGGTTGAACCAGTAACGGTTAAGAACCGCTATCCCCTCCCGAGGATAGATGATCTTTTCGACCAACTGAGGGGAGCAGGTTGGTTTTCCAAGATTGATCTATGATCAGGATATCATCAGCTGAGGGTGAAGGATAGTGACATCTCAAAGACATCTTTCAGGAGTAGGTATGGGCACTTTGAGTTTGTAGTGATGCCATTTGGAGTTACGAATGCACCAACTGTGTTCATGGGACTTATGAACTTTGTCTTCCGAGAGTTTCTGGACCGGTTCGTCGTTGTGTTTATCGATGACATCCTGATCTACTCAAGATCAGAGGAGGAGCACGTTTAGCATCTCAGGGCAGTCTTGGAAGTCCTTCAACACCCCCAGCTTTACGGGAAATTGTCGATGTGTAAGTTATTGACACAAGAAGTACACTTCCTTGGGCACGTGGTGTCTCATCATGAAGTATCAGTGGACCCGTCAAAGGTGGAGGAAGTTGTTTCTTGGGAAGCACCCAAGAGTGTGGCAGAAGTTCGTAGTTTCCTGGGGTTAGCGGGTTACTATCGGAGGTTCGTTTTGGACTTCTCTCGAGTTGCTGCTCCATTGACAGCTTTGACTAGGAAGAACGAGGTATTCCTGTGGAGCGAGCAATGTGAGAAATATTTTGACTACCTGAAGGAGAAGTTGGTCAGTGAACCCGTACTCAGGTTTCCAGAGGATGGGTTGTTGTATGAAGTGTTTTGTGATGCTTCTGGACTTGGTCTGGGGTGCATGCTGATGCAGAAGAAGGGCGTGATTTGTTATGGATCTAGGCAGTTGCACCCTCATGAGCGTAACTATGCCACCCATGACCGGGAGCTTGCAACAGTAGTGTTCTCATTGATGTTTTGGCGACATTACCACTTTGGGGAGCGCTTTGTGGTCTTATCAGATCACAAGAGCCTTCGTTATATCTTCTCCCAGCGTGACCTGAACTTACGGCAGTGGAGATGGGTCGAGTTTCTCAAAGACTATGACTTCGAGATCTCTTACACTAAAGGTAAGGGAAATATTGTGGCCGATGCTCTGATCAGGAAGTCACATAAGGAAGTGGTTTGGGAATCCTATGATGCTTGGAACATGATGGGAGAGTTGGCTGCCCAGCACTTAGATGCAAGGGAAAAGGTGTTAGAGGCTGTTTGTTCCAGATGATGGTGGAATCCTCTTTGTCGCAGCAGTTGGAGGAGTCTCAGTGGGGGGACTCCGAGGCAGAGGTGATGCAGGATCGTGTCGATCAGGGGAATGCTCCAGAGGGATGGCCAGAGGATAGCCGACATCGGATGCTTTTCCGTGGAAGGTTGTTTGTCCCAGAGGCGATGCGGGAGGGAGTTCTCCGTGAGTTCCATAGCTCAGCCTCAACGGTACATCCATGAGTTTCAAAAATGTATCGAGGCCTGAGGGATTAGTTTTGTGGCCCGGGTTGAAACGGGCAGTGGTGGAGTTTGTGGATAAGTGCCTAGTGTGTGAGCAAGTGAAGGCTGAACACCGTGTTCCTGGTGGTTTTTTTCATCCTTTAGATGTCCCCGAGTGGAAGTGGGATGACATGTCGATGGACTTCGTCATAGGACTACCTAGAGCTCAGGGTGGTTATGATGCTATCTGGGTAGTGGTGGATCGACTGACGAAATCGGCTCACTTCTTAGCAATCAAGGAGTCGGGCCCGGTGAGTACCTTAGCATAGAGGTACGTAGACGAGGTAGTGCGTTTTCATGGAGTTCCGAGGACGATCATCTCAGACAGGGATACTCGGTTTACCTCATGAGTCCGGAGGGGGTTACAACATGATTTTGGAAACCAACTACACCTTAGCACTGCTTTCCACCCCCAGACCGACGGGTAGACAGAGCAGACTATCCAAACGTTAGAGGACATGCTTCGAGCATGCGTTCTAGATTTCGGAGGATCATGGGTATGACACTTGCCTTTAGTAGAGTTTGCCGACAACAATAGCTTCCACTCTACTATTGGCATGAACCATTTGAGGATTTGTATTGAAGGCCATGTCATTCACCCATTTTTTGGGCAGAGGTTGGTCAGACAGGTGCTCTTGGGCCAGAGGTAGTGCAAAGCACCACAGAGAAAGTCCAGCTTGTACGTGAGAGGATGAAGGCGGCTTAGGACCGACAGATGTCTTATGCGGATCGTCGGAGGAGGCCCTTGGATTTCAAGGTGGGAGACCATGTGTTCTTGAAGGTTTCCGCTCGACGGGGGCAGCAGAGGTTTGGGAAAGGGAGAAATATCTCACCTAGGTTCATCAGACCTTTTGAGGTGCTAAGGCGAGTCGGCGGGGTGACATATCAGCTGGCCCTGGCACCTCAGTTAGAGAAAGTTCATGACATCTTCCACATCTCCCAGCTTCGTCGGTACTTACACGATGACTTTCACGTTATCAACAGGGGAGATTTGGATATGTGAGACGACACGACCTTCAAGGAACGACCAGTCAGAATCGAGGATTGTAAAGAGAAGGTGCTACATGGATGAACCATTCCCTTGGTTCGTGTGTTGTGGAGGCATGGCAGCCTCGAGGAGAGCACTTGGGAGCGGGAGGCCCAGATGCATTCTCAGTACCCAGAGTTGTTTTGACTTGTGTTTTCCATTGTTCTTATGATCTTTTTGTTGATGCTGTACTCTTTACCATTGATGTATGGAATTTTTGGTTTATCATTTGTGAGACATTTTGTTTTCTTGTTCCCTGGTAATGTGTAAGATGTCCGGATGTGTGGGAAAGGGGAGAAACCTGACCCTTAATCGAGATGCATTAATGTGGATGCGATTGAACCCGTGCGGGCGAGTCAGTGCCACCTAAAGCGGATAATATCTCGACATAGGTGAAGAAATTTCCCAAAACAGTGTGTTTGGGTAGTGTGTTGGTTGTGTGGTGCTAGGGTTAGTGCGAGTTGAAAAATCCAAATGCATGAAAGTGGGAAGACCCAATTCATAATCGAGACGCATTAATGAGGATGTGATTAAACTCGTGTGGGCGAGTCAGTACCCCCTAAAGCGGATAATATCTTGACATAGGAGAAGGAATTCCTAAAAAATATGATTAGGGTTGTTGGTTGGGTTCCTGTTATAATGAGAACCCTAAGAGGTATCTTGTTGGGTTCCTCTGGGATAGTTATTGAATTCTCGGGGACGAGAATGTTTTAATAGGTAGCTAATGTAATGGCCCGGACCTCTCCGGCCCATTCCTTTGTCAAAAAGAAGGCCACAAAGTGTTCTGAAGGGTAAAATGGACTTTTCCCACACTTTCCAGAATTTTGAATCTACACGCCGTGTAGTTTGAGTGCACGCTGTGTACCCTCTTTTCAGGTATACCCCATGTGGATGGTCGTGTCTTTGCCGTGTGAAGAAAATGCGTACACGCCGTGTGTCCAATCTACACGCTGTGTGGTCCTTCCCTGCGTACGCGTTACCGTGTGTTGACCAGTCGTCGGTCGTGTGCCGCGTTGGAGCCATGTCCTTGCTGTGTGAAATAAATGGGTACACGCCGTGTGTCCAATCTACACGCCGCGAAGTCCTTCCCTGCGTATGCGTTACCTTCAAACCGTGTGTTGACCAGTCAACGGCCGCTGAACCATGTTGGAGGCCGCGTGGAGACCGTGTGAAAATGGCCGAGTACACGCCATGTACTTTTACTTTTCACGCCTATAAAAGGAGGGGTCCCCTCCTCCTTTCAACTCACACCTCTCCTCCCCTCTCCTCTGAGCAGAGCTCTCTCATGAGACTCGAAGGATCTTTCTTCCATAACTTTTTCGTCCGAGCTCTGATTTACGATCCGTCAGTGGCCACGGGATCGTAACGACGAGGCGGAACATCCGAGCTTGGATTCGTTGTCTTTCATTTTGCCTTTCCTCTCCGACATCCACCCAAGGAGGTTTTTCCGAGATGCCGACGAACGTCTTCTAATGTTGATCCGGTGGAGCGTTGTGACCAGAACCTGTTGAGGTAGGGATTTTACCTTCATCTCTCTAATTTGTGAATCATGCGGGGTGGGTATCCTTTTTTTTTCATGAGAAATGGTTGAACATTTAAATAAAGATAATAATTGGTTAAAGAATGGGGATGGGAATTTTGTGATTGCTGTTACTTTACCTTTTATATCCTGTGATATTATGTTGTGAAATGAATAGGCTTATTCCTACTGAAAATCACAGTCGGTGGGGGCCTTTTCTTGTAAAATTAAATGTTTCCCTATTATTCTAGACCGTTTTTTTGAGTGGAACTTTGTTGAATGTGGAAATTGGATAATCACGTAAAGTTTGCTGATTAAATGAAAATTTGGAGCCCTTGTGAGATCACCCCGGTTAAACAAAATGTAATAATGAACATGTGGGTGTTGGCTTGGTTACGTGGCATGTGATGGGGGTGTTTTGTAGGCTGTTGTGGTTTGGGTGAGCAGCGGGGCTGCGGTTGACTTGGTTTTTGGAAGGTGTGAATGTTTAATGGTGATGGGCAGCGGGGCTGCAATAAGTGGTATTAAAGGGATAACGATGTGTGGTGTGGTTATGGTGGTTGGCAGTGGGGCTGCAGGGATGGGTTTAAATGTGAGCAGACTATGGGTTGTGTTTAAATAATAAATGGAGGAGTTAATGAATGATGTGGCTTGGTAATAAAACGGAAATAAAAATAAATGGGTTGGTTGGTTAATAAGAAGGGACTTGCCGTGTTTCTGTGTTTTCCTAACATGATTTGTGGATGACAGGGATATGCTTATGAACGATCGCAATGGTTGGTCGTGGATAGTTGCTCAGTAGTTAAGGAACTAAATAAGCTAATTTCTACTGAAACATGAAAAACTAAATGGGGTTGGTGTTGTTTGTTGTATGCATGCTTCGTGGTAGCAGTGCCGAGGCACGTTCTCTGTTTCTCTTTTTAGAAGCCATAGGTGGCATGAGTGGTTTCTATATATATATATATATCTGTATCTTTTGTGTTTTATCGTACCACACCCATGTTGAGCACTTAGTGTCGAACACTCCCATTTCATGGGAGAGGGTGTTTTCCCTTAGTTAGTAGCTCCTTCCTGCTCCTTCTCCCCAAGGATGTGATGGCTTGAGGCGACCTTACACCCAATACTCTTCGGGTAGGTTTCGATTGGGGTGATTAGGACCAAGACTCTTCGGACAGGCTTATAGGCTATAATGGATTGAGGCGACCTTACACCTAAGACTCTTCAGGTAGGTTTTGATTTCAGTCCCAGGTGTCTTCGGGCAAGAGTTCTGTTACTATTCCCAAGAATCTTCGGGATGGGGACCCAGTGTCTTCAGGCGGGGATGTGGTTGTGGTTGTTAGGCCCAGGTGTGTGCGGGCAGGATACGTGGTGGTGAGGTCCAGGTGTGTGCGGGTGGGATGTGTGGTTGTGAGGCCCAGGTGTGTGCGAGTGGGATACGTGGTTGTGAGGCCCAGGTGTGTGCGGGCGGGGAGAGTGTGATAGTGTCAGGAATTTCAGCTAACTTTTGGGAAATGTTGTGGGGTACCCAATACTCTTGTTCTTATTCTACTACTACCTGCTGTGATTGTGTTTTGGTGAGTGTGGATGGTGAGATTGGGTGGATAGTTTTCCTTGTTAGGTTTCTTCTATTGTTCTCACGGGACATTAGGATGTCTTCCCACTTGTGCACGAGAGCTTTAGGTTTCCCTACTGAGTATACTTGTATGATCACCCTAAGTTTACTTTCAGGTTTCCAGGAGGACTACCGGGGCCGTGCAGGACCCTACTAGTTGGGCATTTGGATTTGATGCAGTTGTTGTTCTCTTGTTTTCTTTGGTATTGTACTTTTGAGCTTCCTTGTACTTGTAACTTGTTATAAAATTGTTTAAACATGCATGTGGTCTTGGTTTTGGATTATATACACTTGTTCATTTCTTTTTGGGGGTTGACTTGTCCTATTTCCCGATCCAAAATAATAAAAAGGGTAATGGCTCCCATATTTTTGAAAACTCATACCCTTGGTGCTAGTCGCCAACCCGGGGCCTACTGGAGGTGGGACTCGGGGGTCATTATCTCCCTTTTTCCATTGCCAGCTCAGGAGGGGCATCTTTTGTGGGAGGGGGTCTTGACAGATTTGGGGAATATACTGTGATGGGTATTCCAAACGTAACCATGATGGTTACTCCCTATGTACGAAGGTTATGAAAGCCTCAAGTTACCTTTATGCCTTATGATTTCTATTGAGTTATGCATAAATCTTATGATTTCATGAGGTATGTTAAATAGATTATGTTTTATGAGTAAAGTATGATTTCATTGATTCTTATGTATATATGCACTAAGGTTTTCTTTCCGTACTATTATAACCCTTACTGAGCTTTTTATGATCATCCAAAGTTTTTGAAATGTTTTCACATGACATAAAGTTGAATATGGTCATGGATGGGATCAAGGAAATGTCAGACTATCTAAAACAAGGAACTATACATGACTCTTTTATTCAAGAGTTTTTATTTTTGTAAAAAAATGGAAGCTGAGTAGATGTGTCTACTTTGTAATCTTTGAGATGTAATAGTTATGTCTTAATTCTCTACAACTCTAAACCTGAAAATATCCTCAATGTGAATTATTAATTTAATTCAATAAAAAGTAATGTTTAAGGCCTGGTCCTTATAAATAAAATTATCATGATACATTTTGTTTGGTGTTATCTGTATCACAAGATTCCAAACATAATATTCATTTAATGGAAAAATATATATTGAAATCTTATATTATAAAATACTACCCCTTTAATGAAATAAGTTTCATTTATATTTGAATAGGTTTTATCAAAAAAATCATCATAACATTGTAATAAAATTAGATATATATATATTTGTTCAATTTATTTTCTTATCAAGATGAAGAAACTCAATAATAATGTAATCATATAAATCTAAAACATAAAATGATTTTAATGAAACCTAAATTAGTAGATTTGTGTTACATTACACATATAAATACATTATATTATCATAATATTTGTTAAGTTTGATAAATTTAAAAAAAAATTAGAATAAAAAAATATGTAATATGTATGTACTTGATTTCATCAAAATATATAAAAATAATATCATCCTTTTATGTTAATTATAATTGTCATTGTGAATTTTTTCATCCCTTAGGAACAAATTTATATTGTTTATGATATTATTGTTGTAGGGGGAGGTAAATTTACCTTTTAAAAATGTTTTGTCAATGAAATATTAATTCAAAAAATAAAATATCAATAAATGAAAAATTATTGAAAAGAATACATGATATTTATTATAACATTTTACAATTTAAAAAGAAAATGTAAAATTTGTATAATCAATGAATCATTAAAATATAAATTACAATATTTATTTGAATGAACGTTTGATGATGCAATGAGGAAGTCTAAATAGATGAAACTAAAATTTAATATGGAATTTCATATGATCTTAATGTGAGCCCCAATATCTAAATAACACACTCAAGAGGTCTATGGTATAATGTTTTACTAAAAAGTGACCATTAACCCCTCGCCAATAATTTTTTCTTTTGACATCCCTCTTGAACATAATTTGTCATTATGTAAGTCATCACATGCATCAGTGGAGTGTGGACCATTAGTGAATTGAGGTAGAGGAAATAGAGGTTTTCTTTAGGAAAAACCATTTCAATGTAGCCGAAAAATAAATTAATGGATAAATAACAAAGGATGAATAGAGATTTAGGAGCACCGTATAGATAATTTAAGGATTTGGACCTATAATGTTTTTTCTTTGATAATCATGAAGAGATATAGAAATTATGCATTGATTATGATTAATAATGAATACCATAAGAATTTATATCTTCAAAGAGGGGATAACATTTATAGTCTCTAAATGTATCAAGATATTTCTATTATTTTGCTAGTTTATTGAACATGGATTGAGAAATATTATAATTTATTGACCCTAATAACCTCATACTCAATAGATATTGCTCGATTCCATTGTGTACTTAGTATGTTTCTCTAGGTTGATGATGGGATTCCTATATCTAGGTATTCTAGGAAAACCCTCATCAGTATTCCATTCGTAGACAATTGTTTTTTATAGACATTAGATAGAATCAAAAGATAACTAACAGAACAACTGGTTGAATGATTCTCCATTACAATGTAGTTAGTGGTATATCCCTAATTAGTTGTGGCCACCATTATATCGGGTAGTTGGTGCACCTCACAATGCTTCCAGAGTTTTCTATAAAAAACACAACCATATAGAGCCTCATTAGCATCACTCCAATTCCATATAAGGATAATCTAATATGATTCCTATTAATTAGTGTAATTATATATGGGGTAGAAGATATCATCAAGACTACAATAAATCTTGATGATTACAAGTAATTCCAAATATTGAGTTTAAAAACCCATTAACATTTTCATAAATGACAACATTAGAGAGATATGCGAGTCTCTCCTACCATGAAACCACCATGAGTAAATGAGTTACAATAATAGACACTTTCTTTTTAATTATTGTCATGGAATATCAATACATAAATTCATCATAGAACATGAATGAAGGAGATGTATAAAAAATTAAATAAATTAATGTTATACTAAACGATTTAAAAAAGTAAACATATAATTAATTCCTTTTATAGATATAATGATTAATTTAATGAGGTTTTACATGAAATCCCTTTAAAAAAAATTAAAAATGGGAGAGAGTAAGAAAAATATTTAGTAAACTTAAATAACTCTCCCATTTTAAAAAGTAATCATTTTTAATAAATATTATATCCTTTGTGATTATTAAATTGAGGGAAAAGGGAGAACAATAAAATTATTGATAAATAATTTTGATGAAAAAATTTAGTGAAAATTTCGGTAAATAATAACTTACGAGAGAAAATTACTTCATAACACCTTTAAATTTCAATGACACCCAACAAAAATAATTATTTAAGAGAGATATAGTGGAAGGTAAATGATTAAAAAATAAATACAAAATAGAAAAATTGGAAAAACATATTAACAACTAAAACTCACCAGGTAATATAATCATTATAGAGTGTGTGTGAAATGTTATAAGAATAAAGAAAACATGATTCCATTTAAAAAGAAATAAAATTAGAGGATATTTGAATAATCGATAATAAAATAAAAGAGTTGTTTGAACGGAAAAATATAAAAGACTACATTAAAAAACCTAGCTCAAAAAATTATCATGGCATGTCAAAGAATGGTTTCACCACCATTGATATATTTCATCATTTAATGATGTTGTTGGATTAATTCCTTTAATGTGATACTATAAATCAAAAAGATATCACCTATTTTTTATTTCTAGAAACGGAAAATCATATGAATAATTAGATATTACTATATATAATCACTTTTCATTCATTAATTGTTTTTTAAGTGAGATAAAAATAATTTTTTTGTTAAAATTATAATTGAGTACATAAATTTAAATTGAGAAATTATTAAATAATTTTTTAAATCAAATCCACTAAATATGAATCTAATGTATCAAATATAGTTTAAATATACAATATTATAAAAGAACACTTGTTTGAAAATATAAATTAATAATTTTAAGCAATAATAGAAATTATACTAAAATGTAATATTTATTTATAAAATTAAATATATATCTTTAATAAAACATTATAATCAATGTTACATGGAACCCACTCAAATTAAAACATATTTTATATCATAGACTAGAAAGATAAAAAAATCAAGATATAAGATAATATTTTTTTAAAAGGACATTTTTAACATTGATCATGATTTACATAGATTAACTTTTTAATTTCACAATTGAAACACTCTTAATTAACCATTAATGAATTCTTAAAAATAAAGGACTAACGGTTTGGTAAAAATGTAAGTGAATTTGTATCTCTTTGGAAAAAATCTAATAAAATATCTACTTTTATGTGATCTCTTATAAAATTGTGCTAAAAGAAAATGTTTTTATTATGAGAGTGATGAATTCAATTTTTATTTACATTAATGGTACGCTTATTTTCATTCTTTTTAGGGATATGGTAAAATGTTATTCCAAAGTCCAAGAGACTGTATTTCAACCATATAATTTGATAACAAAATGTTCATGGGGATATGTATCCATATTTTGTTGTAAAAATCCACCTTAATTTTCTTGGTAATACTCCATGAGAGTATATATTTTCCAAGAAGATGGAATATACAACTGATAATTTCCTTATCCATTTTAAATCCATCTAAATCACTATTTTGAAAAGATTATAATTCAAATTATGTTTCTTTTGTGTTGAATAAAAATATATTTTTATAAACATTTAATTAATGAAATATTATATTCCTATATTTTGTATTCTTTCAGATATGATTGAAAAGGACCATAAAAAATAAGTGAACATGATATTTGGACAATCCTTGTTAGGTAAAGTATACTTCTAGTTATAATCTAATAAATCTTCTTGTTGACCATTTTACTAGATTTATCTAATGTATCCTTATAATTATTCCTCATAGTACTGCTAATTTACATAGAATGATTTATTCAAAATCATTTTATATTTTAAATTTTATGTATTCCTTGGATACAAATGGTTCCATCAGAATTAAGATATATATTAAAAATGAGAGATAATTTTATTTCACCAATAAAGTTAATATGAAAACATTTTATCATTAAATTAGAAAACACATAATGTCATTTTTAATTGGTAGAGCCAAAAATCACATCGTCAATGTAAATATTAACAAATAAAAGTTATTTTTAAATTTTATTTTAAAATAAAATTGAGTGTTATTTTAATATGATAAAACATTGGAATGAAAAATATTTGAAATATGTTTATACCATGTTTGAGGATACTTTTTAATCCCTAAAAAACATTTTTAAAAATGTAAATAGAATTTAGAAATGTGAATTTTCAAAACTAGGTGGTCTACTAAAACATTCAAAAAATAATACCAGTTAGACTAACAATTTTGATGTTTATTTGAATGAGATTAAAATTTATATTAAAATATAGAAATAAGGAGATTATTAGGACATTATTATGTTCAATGGGTTAAATGGTTTCACCATATTAGATTACTTATTCTTGGTCATAAAAACATTACAGTATATAATATTTTTTATAGTGATATTACTAGATTCACCCATTTTAATTCGAAAAACCAACTTAGAGTCAACAATAGAATGATCATTAAATTTTTCTGTGAGATTCCAAAAATCATTCAATACAAATTGATTTAGCTTCAAATGAAATAAAAATAAAATATATTGACTATTAAGGTAATCATTATGGTTTCAATGTTATTGGTGAGTGGCGAAGAGAATATGTTCAACCTAATTTAATACTTATCACTGAGTTAAATTTCCCACTTCTAAATCAAAGATTACAATTTCAATGTAATAAAAATTAATTGAAATACATTATAAAATGAATTTTAAAGAGATTATTCTCCTTTTCAATCTTCATTAGTTTCAAAAACAATGTTTTAATAAAATTCAAAATCATTTTAAGGATGGTTTTTTAGAAAAATTTCAAAAAACAACATGGATTGACTCTTACAAAATTTTAGTACTTTTTTAAGGACATTGTATGATTTTATTGAGTTTTAATTCACATGTAAGATACCTTAAATTGATTTGAATATAATTTTCAATGGATTTATTTTGTTTTTAAAATAAAATATTTTTTTACCAAAAAAATTAAATTAGACAACATTATGACTGTTTTTAAAGATGATAGGGGTTTTTTTATATTTAAATTCTTAATGAGAACATGATAAATTATATAAAATTAATTTTACATATCTTTTAACAAATATCATTTTGGATGGGAATGATTCATCTAAAATAGATTGGTTGAATTTCTTAGATTATTTGATTTCACTTCCCTACTACTAGATTTAATAAAGGGTTATGAGAAATGGAGACACAATATTTATTTTAGACTTAAAATTTTAAAAAATCAATAAATTACATATTATATAATTCTACACCATAATCCATATTAATTGTAATAAATTTTAAATTATTTTAATTTATATAAATTATTGAAAACAAGATTAAGTCTTTACTAGAATCACTTTTATGATTTATTAAATGACCCCATGTTAAAATTTTATAGCCATAAAAAATTATAAGAGTATATTATTTTCCACATATAAATTAAATTTTATTAGAACATAAAATCTAAATATTTATTAATTGATTATGATTACAATTTTAAATATAATTTTTAAATTTAAAACCTGAATTTTGTGTCTTACTATGTTTGAATTCTTCAAAAACCACATTTCCATTAGAAATAAATTTTGGGAAATCTCATACTAGTTGATATCAGTTATATTTAATGATATTTTGAGTGTTAAAGTAATGATGGAGTCAATTCCACATCCATGAGTCACCTAAATTTATTTTTATATTTTATATATTTTTTATCTTAATTTAGTGTAAATTAATTGTGTTATTATTTTTAATTCGTGAAGAGTAAAATAAATGTTTTCATTTTTAATTAAAAATAATAAATTGATTATTTCGAATAATATTCTAAAAATATTATCAAAAAAATATAATAATAATTACTATATTTTATATAAATACATTTAATGGTATTAATATTTATTTAATGTTTAGTTAAAAAAACAATTAAACCACAAAATATTGTCTTTCACTTGAATTATATCGATAACTGACGTGGCCTCTAAATAAATTATTAATTATATTGAATTTTTTGAGGTTTCAACACATGTTTTTAAAGAAACTATAATTTAGGAATGATATATATTCATGGAATTTACTAAAAAGAAACTTCTCCCTAACATAATCATCAACATGTTCCATGATCCACATGAGACTAGAATCTCTTGATGTGGGTGATGTAGTTGAGATGATAGAATTTATACTTACACAAAATGTAGAGACTCTTAATGTAATTTTAACTATATTTATTTCATTGAGATTTTTCTATTATACAACAAACATTAGTTTAATGGGATTTTGTTTTTTTTTAAAATTTATATCAAATCACGTTTGAGTCTTTATTTTGAATTTCCTTTTTTGACCATCAATTTATGTCCATATTTTTGAATTAGTTAAACATATTTCAAGGAAGTAGAGAATAATCAAGAACCTCACATTAGGATACTCATAATTTTTATCATTAAAGTATATGGTTTTCTTAAATATTTTTTTATTGGCCTCTATTTCAACGTGGGATGTAGTTATTGCTTTTTTTTAAATTATGCATTCGATAAGTTCGTCTCTAGCCATTTTAACACATTTCTTTTTTGGATATTCTTTTCTTTAGGATATTAGGATCTGTGGAACAACTATATAATTTTCTTACTAGGGCTTAGGTGGATAAATCATAATCATTCGAATTTATACCATTGAATATGACAGTAAATCTCGTTATTATTTTTATAATATATTTATCGAAATTCACAATAAAACATTCAAAATACTGATAAATGATATCTAATCAAGTTTCATTGAATTTCATTGTGTCTCTATATTCTAATTTAATAAAATTAAAAATATAATTACTATTATTTATGTGGAAAGATAATTCAATTCAATTCTTTCATGGAAAATTTTTAGTGTATACATATATTTATAATTCAATTACATGTTGTTAATGACATTGGGAGTATATGTTTCCAAAGATTTGTTGGTGGTAACATACTCATGAAATATAATTTTCAAAACAGGATAAGAATAATATAATGTAATATTGAATTCAAATTATTTCTAGAAGGATTAATTAGTGAATTCATATATTGGAGATAGTTATTTGGAGTTTGATTCCATAATAAAAAAATACTGTGAAATGATTTAATGATTAAAAAATGAAAACAACAATATTTTTTATAGAAATTTTTTTTTGATAAAAAATAATTTATCTTCTAGAATGAATTGGTGTTTGGAGAATATTGATGGAGGGGGATGAATATACCATATTAATATTTATATAAGATATTATATTAAATCATTAAATCCATGAATTTAGATATAATAATGTGTGGAAATAAATATTTGATCGTAGATAACATCAGTGAATGTTTATAAAGAGAATATAAATATAATTAAAGAATTAAATCACTTAAATGAAAATTAATCTTGTATGTCAGATGGTTTTTAATAAATTTAATGATGAAAATATAATTGATTAAAACACAATTGATGATTATTTCAGCTACAGATCGATATGATACCCAGTGTCTCCACCCCATGAATCAATAGTTGAATTTTATAAAACCCTTGGTCTAATTGGTGAATAAAAACCCATAAATCAAAACTATGGATTCATATCTCACACTTAAATATCATTAGTTTTCATTTAACCCATCCAACCATTTTAAAGAGTTTGAACTGTTACTGAAAGGAGTAGGAGGAAAGAGTGGTTTTCATTATGAAACCCCATTAAAAATCACTCTCAAAACTCTAGATGGGAGATGTGCAATGGAAGATGAAATATTTGAGAGGATTTTGTAGATTAATTAATCAATATAAAACAATGAATGTTTCGCTTTGAATATCATTGAGTGATCTATAAATTCAGAGATTATTCAGATAATGAATGTTTTTAAGGGGTTGTGTATCTTTTTAGAAATGGAAGGAATTTTATAATATATAAATGAATTAAGAGGCTTCTATAATTATTATGTTTCAATGATCATGGAGTTAATGACCATTATCCTCTTTTTAAATTTACCCAAAAATTTATAAATCAAGTTTATTTTTTCAATTAATAAATGAATTGCTATAAAATATAGTTATCATCAATACATGCACTAATTTGGTTACTCTGGACAGATATGTTATCTCTCAAATTTAAAATACTGTAAGAATCAAAAAAATTTATAAAATAATCGTGGTATTGTGACCATTAAGATTTAAAAATTAAGGGTTATAATAAAGACTAATTGGATCGGGTGGAAGTAGTACAAGCCTTGACATGTATGATCATACCCTATAAAGCCTATTAATCTAATATTTTGAAGGAGACAACATCATTGTAATTTTCCCATGACCATGGAAAATATGATATTCAAGAACTAATTCTTGAGAAAATCTACTTATGTGAGAATTTAAAGCTCATTGAGATCAGAACCCAAACCATGTTTGCCAAACCACTCAAATAATATATCACCGTTGAACACCATACCTAGAGTGATTATACACGTATATTAAATACTATTTTTATTTAAACCCTAATACTATGAATCTTTATATTATATTTTTAATAAATAAGTGATTATATTTATACCCATTTTATATTTCTATTTAAATTATTAAATAATAAGTTTGATAAAAATTATACTTTGATATGAGGAAACAAAAAAGATATTTCCAAGAAATATATAGTTTCAACACATAGACAAACATTGAAAAATTCAATAAGTTTTTTAAATAAATTCTATATTAGTAAAATATTATTATTGAATAATTCTAATTTAATACAAATAGTAATATAATTTTGTGAAGTCTAATGTAATTTGTATATGCACAAGAAAACCTATTGATATAAAAGAACATGTAATTTACATTATATATTTATTAATATTTAAGAGTGTATGATTTAATATTTTTAGAATTATTTTGAAAAAATAAATATTAATTTTTAAATCATGAAGTCAATGTTAAACAAATGATGATTATTTCATAATTTATCTATAAATATAAATACTTAGGAGAAAATTAAATACAGTTTAAATATTCTGTATTTCTTTTGATATCATAATGAACCAAAACTGATTTAATATATTCCATAAAACAAATCCATGAAAAAAATTATTTATAACCATTAAAATATTGTTCGTTTGATTTTGTTTTATTAATTTTATAATTACATAATGAATCCTCCATATCATAAATTGTATTTTTAGGATTAAAAATAAATTCTTCAAAAATATTAGTCACTCACACATCACCAATAGAATTACATTAATAATTTATCTTCATATACAAATAAAATAATGAAAAATACACAAATTTGGAAGAAATCATGGGTTATAACCATGGTATTGTTTTTTTATTACATTATAAAATAGATTCCAAAAACATATATAGGATGTTAATAATGAATTATCCTATTTTTTCTATATAACTCACACAAACACATGTTTCTCTTCCCTATAAACAATATTTTTATAAATATATGTTACATTTAACTATATAAATCTATCCATATGTTCCATAAATCTCTAAATATGCACTTCCCAATCATTATGATGCACCCTTTCATGGAAAGGGATCCTCTCCTTCTCCAACTTATTCAAGCGCCATATTATGGGCATGCCTCTTATTTCCAATTTTTCATGTTGGGATAGTTTTTTGAACATCCCTATTATAATAAATTAGATTCTCATGTATTGATTTACCCCTTTATCAATCATTAACCCCTTGTCTAAACCATTTTTTACTCCCGTTATATAGCTGAAATTATCTTTCAATTTTCATAATGAAATATTTTTGTAGTCCATACCCATTCCCATTCACACTCAATGGCATTCACCTAATTGTTCTTATAATTCATTTATTGGTTATCTTCATGTATTTAACACATAAAAAATAACTTAACTATTAAAATTAATGAAATAAATCCTCATGTTGTATGATCTACGTGGAAAACTTATCCACTAACATGATATGAAAATGATGGTGGGAAATTGAATTATATAGCCCTTCAACACATTGATTAATTTTTATATCTCATGAGATGTCATGTATGATACACATGATTTTATCCTATGCGCACAATTTTATGTAGTCTTAACTTTTATCCATGACTTATGATTATGATGTCATGTTTTATGTTGTTTCCTCATTTCTATGCAGCCTTTATGTAATCATGTTAAACCATTCCTCATTGTTCAAAATTATGATTCTAACCACTTTTATATTACCTTCAAATCACTCTTTTACCACATGTAATTATTTTACATGTATACAACTATGTTAATTCACTAACATGTATTTATAGCTCACCCATTTACTATGAATATCCCCAAAGTATCCTAAGTTGTTTCTGATGATACAATGAATAAAAGGAATTTTTTTAGAGTTTTTCAATAATGATTTTTTTAATAATTATTTATTTTATCGTGTGATTTTAATAAGTCCCCAAATAATTTATTCTTAATGTTATTATAGAGTTTTATTGAATGCATATTTATATAAAAAATTGGGATTTTATGTGAATTAAAGATATAAGTTTTCAAAGTTCTTATCAGAGGAAAGTCTGTGTATTTGGGGGATTAAAATTAAAAAACTAGTTTACAATCCATAAGGTAAGGTATAAACATTCTAAAACATCCCTAAAATATATTATTGTTTTGAGTGAGTGGTTTATAGTAAAATACATCCCTTTCTAGATACTAAAAATTATTTTGATTTCAAACAACTGTACCTAGGGGTAATAACTCCAAAAATGTTTTATTGACTATGCCTCAATCATTACATTCTATATTAAAAAGAGGATTTGTGGAACATATATTTTGAGACTCTTGGTGTGTATGATATGGTATGTTCATAAGATACTTATGATATATTCATAAGAGAAATATATTAGAAACGTATTTTTAGTTAGGAAATAGACCCTATATTAGAGATATTGAAAAATAGTAATACATGCATTATAAAACATTTTTTATTTATGATTTATCCCTTAAATATTTAAATTTTTCATTTTCGGTGTTTATTACTTTTAAAATTTTCATCCCTAAGTCTATTTTAGATTATGTTAATGAATATAATGAAAAAATGGTTAAAGGAGGGATTACTGCACATTCATGAAAATAAAATGTGATATATGATTTTGGATCTACACATCCTTTCATGTCATGAATGTTTAGTGGAAATGTTCAAACATCACATTCAATGATGGAAGTTGAGTTATCATTAAATATGGGGAATCAGAAAATTATTTCAACCCAATCATATAACTCATTTCCTTTCGATATTTTAAAGATAAGAATCCCAAAAATAATATTATAATCCAAATAGTTTATTTTCATCGAATTATTCGAATATATTATATTACATTATATATAAAGAATATGAATATTATATAGAACAAAATCACACTTCTAATAAAAACTATCCATCTGATTATATAATAGTGAAAGGAGGTGGAATAATATTCATATGTACTAACAACTCAGACATAGATATTATTTCCTGGAATGAAATCCTATATAGAATAAATGATTTTGAATAAAGAATAGATCAAATTTTATGACATTAACATTTCAATGGAATTATATAATGTTATTCTAGATGATTTGCTTTCATTTCTACATAGTTTTGAGTTTTATTAGTCAATCTATATAGTACCTAACAGATTTTTTATAATCTAGAGTACATATATAATTTCTATATTTGAACATAATTATTTGAAGAAAAAATTATATGAGAATATATATAAATGGGTTTTACTCCCATGTGCCTCAACATGTTGTGTTCCGATCCTATTATCCATGAACAATTATTTGACAATGAGCCTATGATTATTTTATCATTGGCAAAACATGAATAATTATAATGAATATGAATCCTCGTCGACAGATTGATTATTGGTTTGATCAACTTTATTATAATGACCCAATGATTACATACATATAAATTACATCACATGTTTTAAATACTTAACATAATACAAAAAACAAACACAAAAAGATCATATTTATTTGGTGATTTTGGAAACATGGGAACATAAACAACTACTACATAAGAGAGCTACATTATCTCCCACTATGTTCATCATTACTGGAACCCTTCTTAGACAATTAATTGTTAATAGATATCTTCATATAAAAGAGAAAAAAACATAAAAATGGGAGATCTTAGATGTTTAGTAAGGGAAAAAAAGTGAGGGATGTAAGTATAAAAAAGAGTAATGAAGTATGATAATGTGATCATAAAAATAAAAGATCATACCCAATATATCAAAGATCACATACATAAATCATGGCATAAGGCTTGGATTTTCATAAGTCATGAATCATGATGTAATAGTGAATTTAATACCTGAAAGCATATCATAGAAATAAAAAATGAAAATATGTCAGACACATAATCATATGAAATTATTTCCATAGTAGTCATGGAATCGATTCCTAGTCCATCTTTGTAGTATTTCTTCACTCCTCAAACCATCTTAATAGACATGGTTCACCCCCATAACCATATTAGTAGTATGATTTCCTTCCATTTGAAATTGTGGTATTCATAGTTCACTCCCACAGACATCATAGTAGTCAAGGATCACTCCTAGTACCATCATAGTATATTTCATGAGATACAAATCATTACCCATTGCATTAGAAGGATATATATTTCACACAAATCTAAAGATGAAATCATACATATGCATTCTAGAAGAACATAATTAATTCATAAAACATTAATAGAAATGGGTTTCATAAAATAATTTATTATTGAAAGACACATAGAAAACATGAAAAATTTATATGTACTAATCAACCATGAACAAAAATCATTAAAATAAAGAATGAAAAATGTATTATTGTTTAATATCCCCTATAAAACATAAATAACAACATTAACCATTTTATTAAATGGAAAATAATTTTGGGATAACTCTTGAAAAACATTTTTGGGAAAAATATCAATTCTTATTTGAAAATATTTTCCTTACTTGAAATTCCTCACAATTTTAAATGAAATTATATTCCTCAAAATCAATATTTTACAATTTCAATGAAAGATTCAATTAATTATGTCATCATAAAATAATTTAAATCCACTCATTCTATATACATTAAAAAAGTATTCTCTTACATTTTCCAAAATGTGAAAAATTAACTTAATAGGAAAATGAAAAAAGATTCTATTAAAATGGTTTAATAAAAAATCATTCATTGGAAATAATTCATTTAAAAAATTCATGATGAATAGAAAAAATATCCTTGAATTTTTTTTATGAATCATAGAAATTGATGTTAAATATACCATATTAAATAATTACATAATAAATATCATAATGTAATGATATTTGGAAAATAACAGCTCTTCATTGAAAATTGATTTTTAGAAGATATATTATTTTTGAAAAAAAACTTCACTGAATATAGAATTGAAAACATATAATGAAATATTTGAAAAAATTTAAAACATAATGCATCTCATTGGAATCCTATTACTTTAAAATGTGTTTAAGAGTTTTAAAAAAATCAGTGGTGAATATAATCAAAAAACATTTCAATGTCTCCCATACTACATGTAAATAGTTATATAATAATCCCCAGAAAATAATAACATTAAACACTATAAAAATATCATGAAATTTATTATATTATTGTTATAACGTGTCAAATGGTAGTATATACACTTTGTAAAAGAACATTGGATAATACTAAATAATCTATATAAAATAAATAAAATTGAGACTAATCTAACATAACCATTTTGTAACTTTTGACCTGTAAATTCTGATGAAAAATAGATCATCAAATTGATATTAAAATAACCATAAATTATAGTATAAAATTAATAAAATACATTCATGGGTATTATGTTCACCACAAACAAAATATTAGTTGTGAATAATTCATTTATATTACCTCTTGAGATACCCATTACGACCATGGATTTGGTCTTTTTCTAAGACCAAAAGTATTTGGATACAGGAAGTGTGAAAATAAGAGGCTTGGGCATATATTTTAGTAGATACAAGGCTTTGTGGGTAAAAATAGGGTGGTGAGGGTGTTATTTATACTTGATGAGAGGTGGGTTTATGTTATTAATTAATTAATACTTTATATTTAAAGCTAAAATTTATTAAGTGAAATTAAATTCAATGAATTATGATGGAAATTAATACTATGGAGACTTTCTAGGGTCGATCCAAAACTAAAAAAAATTAAACGTTGTAGTTTTTTGGTATTTTATGCCATTAGCCTTTTAATTTTAACATGATTCATTTTTTACTTATACTGCATTAAATAATTTTTTAACCATGGTATTGTTTTTAACTAAAATCTAAATTGACCTTAAAACACAATTTGGAAATTTCGATTCAATTTATGGAATCCATTTTATCTAATTCAATTCACATAATTGTAAAAATTAAATTTCAATTTTATCCTGTAGACACAATGAAATAACAACATTTTGAAGTAAAAATCACGAAATATTAAATTATTTTAATATCAAATTTCGATATAAAATTGATTAAAATAACCAAAACAGGTTTAATTGATGTATAATTTAACTAATTACTTTTTAAAAACAATTTTATTTATAATTTTACTATATAAATAAATTAAATGAATATGTTGTTCTCAAATATAAGGACATATTTTTATCTATTCTTAAAAAATAAATGTTATTAGAAAAATAAAAAAAAATTCAAGAAAAGTAAATTTTTAAACTAAAAATTCTAATAAGAAGTTTATTTTTTCATTTAAAATTTATAAAACAATAATATTTAAATTTTAATATAGGTTTTCCATTCAATGTCAATAAAATTACACAATTTCAAATTATATTTTTTTATGCATAAAATTGGGTTTTTCTTTATCGTATTCCTGTAATATATATTATATGAATACTAGAAATTTTTTATTGAATATATAACATATATTTATCATTAATAGCATTCACTAACTGAAATTAATTATTTTATTAAGCCAAAATTTATTTTAGAGCCTAAAAATGAAACTATTTATTGTATATTGAATTGGTATATATTTTCATTTCTAAATAATCAGTAACCAATGAATTCATATTATTAACCTTAATTTTTAATATGATATTTAATACTATTTATAACAATAAATTTTAATGCTATGTGATATCTTAATATTAAATAATAATATTTAAAATATATATTATCGTTTGACCAAACTCAATCTTGCATGTAATGTAAACTATATATGAAACATGACATTTTGTATACCACATTTCATTAATAGTGTTTCATATAATCCAAGATAGCCTATGTGTTTCATGTAGTTCATCCCTGACTTGGTGTTTCCTATAACAAAAGCCAAACATAGTGATTTTCATATAAGGATAATTATATTCTATATTCTGTGAAATGAAAAATATCGAAAAGGTTAAACATATTTGAATAAAAAATTTTTAAAAAATCTAATTGTGCTACATTTTTCACCATTTAATTTACTTTTTCCCTCGAATTTTAGTTGTGTTATTAATGTATTAATACTTGATAGTTTCTTTCATAGAAACCCACATTGTTAAAATAAATAGTAAAACATCCATTTTAAAAAAAATTGTAAAATAATGGTTACACAAAGTAAATCATAACTACATAGGATAACATAGGTGATGATTTTGAAATGTTGTAAAATTATAACTAATCATATATTTTGATAATGGTCACCGATCACCAATAATTGTGTGATCTAGATACATTTAACAATGACAAAACCATAACTAATGAATCATGAATGAGTCCACTGATATCATAAAAAATGATGCTAATAGGACTAAATTTTATATCACTTTTAATTTTATTATTGTTGATGAAATTTAATTAGACGATATATTTAATTGGTTTCAGGAAAACCTAACCCTTTTTTCTTTCCATGATCAATTTTTAATTTATCGCTTATTTCATTAAATTTTGTTGAATTTTTTTTATTAGAACATGAGATCCAAAAATAGAATTATAAATCATTAAAACAATATTTCTCAAAAAAAATTAGAACATGTTATTTAATATTCATTAATCATAAAATATAGAGACAATATTCTTATCTATAAAAAATCATTTGATATAAAACATTCTACAAATGGTGAACCTTATAATTATTCTAAATGATGAAAATCCAAAACTATATTTAATTTGATTAAAATTTTTCTCCAATATATCATTTTGTATCTGTTGGTTGATATATTCCGAACATGTGAATACCTTTAACATGTATTCTCTTGATTCATGGTAATAACATGAAATACAATATTTACTTACTGAGAACATATAAGGCCCCAACCTTAAACCTTACTTAAACTTGAGTTATTACAAGATTACACATTGAGGATCTTTTCAGGTTTAGAGTTTTATATAATTAGATCATGAAACTTGCATTACATTCCACATTTAAACAAGGTGGTTACATAAAAGACAATATTCATTCTTCCCATCAATGGAAACCTATTTAAAATAAAACACGAATTCTTTCTTGACACATCCTTGACACTATCGTCACATCATGTACCTTTCCCTTGACCTGTGAAAAGCATTTCAAAAACATGGGATGAGCATAAAAAGCTCAGTAAGGGTTATAAAAAATATGGAAAGGAAACATGAGTTCATATATACATAAGAATGAAATCATACTTTACCCATAAAACATAGACATATCAAATCATGAATAAATCATAGAAAACATAAGACATAAAGGTAACTTGAGGCATTCATAACATTCTTACATAGGGATTAACCCTCTTGGTTACGTTTGGAATACCCATCATAGTATATTCCATAAATCTCTTCGGAGAAACCTTAACGTTTCACTCCTTCGCGTTACCCAATGCATTGGAGAGCTATATCGGGCTCACCCGCCCTTAGTTTATCACGGAACCACCCGTCCTTCATAACAATGCCCAAGAACCATAACATAATTTTATCACATAAACATGAATAAAGGAAACATAACATTTCCACATTTCAATCACAATATAACATTTTAGGATATTGAAATAATGAATCCATTCAAAAAGAAACCATTTCCAAAACCATTTAAAACATTTAATAAAGAGATTTTTGAATCAAAGAGTCTCATACCACCTTGAAGCTTTTAACATTTTAAACCATTAATATCCATATAAATAAATCGTTAAAACCATTTTGAAAACATGGATATTAATAAGAACAAATAATTAAAACATTTAAAACGATATTTTGGTTAAAGGGGTTTTACCAAAATTAGAGACACTTGAATACAATAATCGATGAATAACATTTAGTCAGAACTTTATAATATCATGAGAATAAAAGGATTCATGATATAATACTCCAAAGGACAGTATATACACCATATAAGAGTGAATTGGTGCATAACAACAATGAACCCTCAATAGAAATGTCAAATGTGATGAAATCCCTTATAAAGAAGGTATCTTTAAATTAAGGACAAATAAATCTCAAAAATATGTGTGACAAATATATATACACCCAATATAAGTGGATATTAAGTGTAAAAAAATAAAATGTCATTCACACATATTCAATGGATGACATATTCAATGACTACAAGTTGAACCCAAAGAAATCGAAATTGGGTTAAAAAGTTCCCTTGACAGCCTAACAGAATCACATAAAAATGAGTTGATGAGAGATAAAAAGTGTATCTCATCACTTGGACATAAAATTTACATCAATAAGGATGTATGAGAACATATCCCAACATAAAAATATGTAAATTAAAAGACCCAATAAACGAAGTCTTTTAAAAAAAGAGGAGGGTGAAAGGTTCCCTTACCGACTTGGGTATCTTTCAAAACATACACCCCATGAAAGAAGGACAATAGATCATTGATTCAAATACTTATAAACGAAATTATATTACACAAAGAGTAGAATAATGGGCAGTACATACACCACTCAATGGAATTTGTGGCAAATGTAGGATAAATCTCCCGAGAATAAAAATGAGATGAAAAATCCCTTACGAAAACTCGGCAGCCTAACGGCGCCACATAAAACTTCCGAATATGGATTGATGAGATCAAATAGGGTATCTCATAACATTACAATAAAATTTAAAGAAAGAGGAATATAAAAGAACATACCCCAACATTAAAAAGAGGAGCTTAAAAGAATTGACATAATGGAGAGTACTTAAAAAGAAAGAGAGAGGTTAGATCTCTTACGAAAGTTCGGTAGCCTAACGGCGCCACTCATTACTTCCAAAATGGATTGATGAGAGAGAATAGGGTATCTCATCACATGAACATAAAAATTACAGTAGGATTAATATAAAAGAACATCCCAATCATAATAAATATGAGCTTAAAATAAATGACATAAAAGAGTGTACTTATAAAGAAAGAGAGTTGTAGGATCCCTTACCTCGGGTCCGACTTGACTCGATCGTTCTTTAATCTCCTGAATAATAAACTTGAGTTAATTTATAATTCCTTAAGAACCTTTTTCAAGTTCATTATTACTTTTATACCACTTATTACCATGTCATAAACATTATGTAATCATTTAAGTTAATAATATTTGTTTTGCCGATATTTGGTTCTTAAGTCGAAAGTGGACTTCTTACAATTACATGTTGTTCGTGTGGCCAAATGTTTATTATATCCAGAATTGTATTAATTAATTTGATATCATATAAGTCATATATATCCAGTACATGCATGCATTTATAACATTACATAATCATTTATAGGTAAGAAATGAAATGCACCGTTCATGGAGACGGTAAGCCGTATGTACGCATGAACGCTACTTTCATTTCTATTTCGTATTTTATAGAATGGAATAATAGTGATATAAAGGTATATTATAATTCCAGTATAATATCATATATAATATCATATTTCCATCCTTTATACATCCCACATATGGTATTTAACGAATCAAATCACTTTGAGGGGGTGGTAGTCCGCACTTCCTTAAATGAAGATATCGCGTATACCCATAATGGAAGCCAAAAAGGTAAGACAAAAATGAAAAATACAGAAGCATAAATAAAACATAAACATATTATATATCATATATAAAAATAGTGACATCATAATGGCCACCTTTGAAGGTGTTAAATGAGTATTGAACAATCATCGTTTCGGGAGGTAGAATTTCACCATCCACGGAAACCGTATGTTCTTTAACCATTTGATGTAGTTGTGTGAGAGTGTATCTCAAATAAATCTTATAACAACATCCTAGTATATCGAAGATACTGTTTTTGTTACAAAAAAAGTAAATAAGAAGTTTTTAGGGGGTTGGAGAAGCAAAATAAAACAAATGAACATGAGAGAATGAATTACCTTTAAAAGTGTAACTCCTTTTGATTTGAGCCTAAAGGCTTCCTTTGAAAGGATTATGCCCAAAGGGAATCCTCTAGGATGAGGAGAGGGATTTGGAGAGAGTAAATGGGCAGGGGTTGGCCGAGCCAAAGGCTTGAGGAGTGTGTTAAATGAGGTAGATGTGGGGGCCTTTTATAAGAGGAGAGGAGGGGCACTTTTGGAAAGTAAAGAAATATTACTTTATTTGAAACTATGTTTCGGTTTCAAAAGGTCCCACATTAATATAATTCGTGGATAAGGTGATAAGGCTTCGAAATACACTCATCCAATAAGTTTTGGACATGTTTAGTTCATAGATTTTACATTATCTTTCCATTTTATTTAAATCGTCAAATAATGATGTCATCGCTGCATCATTATTATGTCATAAATAATTTAATTTATTTAATCTCTAAAAATTATAAAAAAAATACTATGATGTAGTAAATCATTTTATCTTTCCAATGAATATTTATAATAAAAACCATGACTTGTATAACCCCACTTAAAAATTGTTTTAGTAAAACATATCATGTTTGTGTCAATTTTACTTTTACATTAAATAAAAATGTTATTTATGTCATTTCCCAACCAAAGTGGATCCATGGGGTCCCCAAGTTGGCCCATGGCTTGTCTTGGTCTTCCATGACTCAACCAATAGGTGTAGGACAAGTGTCATGGTGTTTTCACATTCTTATAATATCATTTTTACCTTAAATTACACTAATTACCACTAATCGCGATTAAAAACTTAATAAGTTACTATTCACCAAAAAATTATTTTCATCCCATTGAACCACATTTTACATACTAATGACAACAATGTATGTCGGATTTTCAAAATTCAATACACATTAGTGGTAATCTTTCATTTAACTGAAAAATCAGTTTGCTTGATTACCACTTAGTGGTTTCACTATTCATCAAAAATTGGAGTTTTTCAGAAAAATACCAAAACTTCACCCTAAGCTATATTTGATATTCCAAATTAAAAAATGAAGTCCGTTTTAAAAAATTCGAAACATATTAGTCACATTAATTAATTTAATAATCAATTCCCGCTGTCAGAGCAAATAGCGTGTTTTTATAAAACAATAAGTATCAAAAGATTGACACTAGTTTAAGTCTGATTTCAAAGTGAAATTAATTCCAATGACCACTATTGGATTTAATAGTAAAAATATATTCTAATTTCACTTTAAAACCAATTCAAAATATAATCTAATCATATAAAAAAAATAGATTAAAAAAAGGTTTTGAATTAAAATACAACATTTTACACTATTCATAAAAAATGAACATTATCGGAAAGATACCAAAAATTTACACAAAGTAAATTTTGATGTCCTGATTCTTAAGAAGAGTTTTATTTGGTCCAGTAGAATGTATAAGAGTGAACAAAACTATATTTAATGATGGTTCTCCATCAAAAGGTGATAAGTGAACCTTTAGTGAAAACTAGGGCATATACGCCTAAAATTGAATTCATTCCGTATTTTAAGCCTCTATCCTCTACTGGATAAATGTAAAAACATTTAAAAACTTATATAAACATATTTTAGTTATTTCTATCCATTCCCGCCATTACAACGGCTACATGTTAACTACCATTTAAAATAATATTATTTTATTATTAGAGTGCAACGTAAGATTCCCAAGAAACTCGTTGTTGCGTGTTGGGTACGCCATCGAGCATAGCGTCCCCTTTAAAGTCATTTAAATATTTTATGCACAAATATGGATAAATATGAAATGTCAAATTATTTATTTACCTGGGGTGTTACATCCTTCCCCCCTTTTGAGAATTGCGTCCTCGCAATTTTAAAATTGCGCTTGGAAACATCCTTGGAAGTCCCACATTGGAACAAAAGTCGGTAAAACAAACACTTTAAAATAAAGAGAGATAATTACAAAGGTCACCCGAGTTAACCCATACTAGGATTCAATGTATGAAAATATGGACATGGAGGAAAAAACAAAGGGTCATGTTCTGATGGAGAGTGATAGAAAACATGTTTAGGAGAAAGTTAACCACGAGAAAATCACAAACTTGTGATGGGTTAAACGGTATTCGATTCCCCAGTAGGAAAAGTTAATAGACAACATTTTTGTTTTAAGTTACTTTTTATTGAGGAATTTATTCATAAGGAAACATAAACACTTATCATGTGGACTTTCAACTTTTACTAGATTCCTTAATCAAACTCATATTTTTTTTCCAAAAGACGAGTATTTAGGGAGACTTTTTCGCATTAAGAGTACTATAATCAACTTCTAAAGAATCAACTAATCCAAAAAAAAAGAACCATATACTTCCCATTTAATTAGTCTTTAACCAAAACAAAAACCAAAAGGTTAGTACAAGATCAGATAATCCAGAAAAGGGTAACCCTTTATAAAAAGAAAATCTATTCTTAACCTCCAAAATTTGTCCAACAAAACCCAAAGTTCAACGAGGACCATTCTATAATCAATTTGTCCATAAAATTCTTCAAAGTAAACCAATATAAGATTGAAACCCAAATATTTGAAGGATTTAGTCGCATAGTCTTCCACGTTAAATCGTAACATTTATCTCCAAACAACATCAGTTGCTCCTAAAGTCTCGTATTAAAAGGTAATTAACCTAATCACATATTCTCTATGATAGGTTATTCATTTTCATAAATAACCCAAAATAAAATTACTCTTAATTCATAAAATCATATAACTAGAATGAATCAGTCAAACTAACCAGGGACTTCACGTAGTCCAGTGGTAGGCGAGAAATACCAGTCGCACATTGGTTGTGGGTTCGATTCCCGCAGCTTTGTCCGACGCGATGAGATGTCACACGGTCTACGTGTTGTCCTTTTTCCAAAACTATATAATTCTTAAAACATTCCCCAAAATGAGATAAAATCTTCAAGAATAATCATAACATATTTTAACCTCAACTTTATCTCATTCCTTTCATTTTCCATCATATCATAGAGTAACCCATAATTACCTAAAAATTAAGTATCATATAAACCCTAATGGTTACCTTAATAATTATTACCTGAATTTCCACATCGGGTTAGCCATCTCATACATGATGCATTAGAGAACTCACCAAGGTTGAAGTGGTTGATCATGACTCCTTGATATTTGGTTTAGAACAACCACGAGTTTCCTCATTGAATCCTCCATTTTATCTAGTATCTTAATCAGAGAACCACCAAAGTTTCCTTCAAACCTGTTGTCTATTTGGTTCCTTCTAGATCCATCCATTCACTAAAAATAGAAATGTCAGTGTGAGTATATCAACAAAACCATCACGTACTAATGAGGAAGGTAAACACTAAGATACACTTACTCATTCACTATATCTAAAACTAGGACTCTCTCTGAAATCCTAACCATTATGGTAATGTCACTTATGCTTAAAGAATACCCTAACCTCTAAAGTTATCTAAACCTCCCTTTGATACCAACTATAAGGCCCCAACCTTAAACCTTACTTAAACTTGAGTTATTACAAGATTACACATTGAGGATCTTTTCAGGTTTAGAGTTTTAGAGAATTAGATCATGAAACTTTCATTACATTCCACATTTAAACAAGGTGGTTACATAAAAGACAATATTCATTCTTCCCATCAATGGAAACCTATTTAAAATAAAACACGAATTCTTTCTTGACACATCCTTGACACTATCGTCACATCATGTACCTTTCCCTTGACCTGTGAAAAGCATTTCAGAAACTTGGGATGAGCATAAAAAGCTCAGTAAGGGTTATAAAAAATATGGAAAGGAAACATGAGTTCATATATACATAAGAATGAAATCATACTTTACCCATAAAACATAGGCATATCAAATCATGAATAAATAATAGAAAACATAAGACATAAAGGTAACTTGAGGCATTCATAACATTCTTACATAGGGAGTAACACTCTTGGTTACGTTTGGAATACCCATCACAGTATATTCCCTAAATATCTTCGGAGAAACCTTAACGTTTCACTCCTTCGCGATACCCAATGCATTGGAGAGCTATATCGGGCTCACCCGCCCATAGTTTATCACGGAACCACCCTTTCTTCATAACAATTCCCAAGAACCATAACATAATCGTATCACATAAACATGAATAAAGGAAACATAACATTTCCACATTTCAATCACAATATAACATTTTAGGATATTGAAATAATGAATCCATTCAAAAAGAAACCATTTCCAAAACCATTTAAAACATTTAATAAAGAGATTTTTGAATCAAAGAGTCCCATACCACCTTGAAGCTTTTAACATTTTAAACCATTAATATCCATATAAATAAATCCTTAAAACCATTTTGAAAACATGGATATTAATAAGAACAAATAATTAAAACATTTAAAATGATATTTTGGTTAAAGGGGTTTTACCAAAATTAGAGACACTTGAATACAATAATCTAGGAATAACATTTAGTCAGAACTTTATAATATCATGAGAATAAAAGTATTCATGATATAATACTCCAAAGGACATTATATACACCATATAAGAGTGAATTGGTGCATAACAACAATGAACCCTCAATAGAAATGTCAAATGTGATGAAATCCCTTATAAAGAAGGTATCCTTAAATTAAGGACAAATAAATCTCAAAAATATGCGTGACAAATATATATACACCCAATATAAGTGGATATTAAGTGTAAAACAATAAAAGGTCATTCACACATATTCAATGGATGACATATTCAATGACTACAAGTTGAACCCAAAGAAATTGAAATTGGGTTAAAAAGTTCCCTTGACAGCCTAACGACAACACATAAAAATGAGTTGATGAGAGATAAAAAGTGTATCTCATCACTTGGACATAAAATTTACATCAATAAGGATGTATGAGAACATATCCCAACATAAAAATATGTAAATTAAAAGACCCAATAAGCGAAGTCTTTTAAAAAAAGTGGAGGGTGAAAGGTTCCCTTACCGACTTGGGTATCTTTCAAAACATACACCCCATGAAAGAAGGACAATATATCATTGATGAAAATACTCATAAAAGAAAGTATATTACACAAAGAGTAGAATAATGGGCAGTACATACACCACTCAATGGAATTTTTGGCAAATGTAGCATAAATCTCACGGGAATAAAAGTGAGATGAAAAATCCCTTACGAAAACTCGGCAGCCTAACAGCGCCACATAAAACTTCCGAATATGGATTGATGAGATCAAATAGGGTATCTCATAACATTACAATAAAATGTACAGAAAGGGGAATATAAAAGAACATACCCCAACATTACAAAGAGGAGCTTAAAAGAATTGACATAAAGGAGAGTACTTAGAAAGAAAGAGAGAGGTTAGATCTCTTACGAAAGTTCGGCAGCCTAACGGTGCCACTCAAAACTTCCAAAATGAATTTATGAGAGAGAATAGGGTCTCTCATCACATGAACATAAAAATTACAGTAGGATTAATATAAAAGAACATCCCAATCATAATAAATATGATCTTAAAATAAATGACATAAAAGAGTGTATTTATAAAGAAAGAGAGTTGTAGGATCCCTTACCTCGGGTCCGACTTGACTCGATCGTTCTTTAATCTCCTGAATAATAAACTTGAGTTAATTAATAATTCCTTAAGAACCTTTTCCATGTTCATTATTACTTTTATACCACTTATTACCATGTCATAAACATTATTTAATCATTTAAGTTAATAATATTTGTTTTGCCGATATTTGGTTCTTAAGTCGAAAGTGGACTTCTTACAATTACATGTTGTTCGTGTGGCCAAATGTTTATTATATCCAGAATTGTATTCATTATTTAGATATAATATATGTCATATATATCCAGTACATTCATGCATTTATAACTTTACATAATCATTTAGAGGTAATAAATGAAATGCACCGTTCATGGAGACGGTAAGCCGTACGTACGCATGAACGCTACATTCATTTCTATTTCGTATTTTATAGATTGGAATAATAATGATATAAAGTTATATTATAATTCCAGTATAATATCATATATAATATCATATTTCCATCCTTTATACATCCCACATATGGTATTTAACAAATCAAAACACTTTTAGGGGGCGGTAGTCCGCACTTCCTTAAATGAAGATATCGCGTATACCCATAATGGAAGCCATAAAGGTAAGACAAAAATGAAAAATACAGAAGCATAAATAAAACATAAACATGTTATATATCATATATAAAAATAGTGACATCATAATGGCCACCTTTTAAGGTGTTAAATGAGTATTGAACAATCTTCGTTTCGGGAGGCAGAATTTCACCATCCACAGAAACCGTATGTTCTTTAACCATTTGATGTAGTTGTGTGAGAGTGTAGCTCGAATAAATCTTATAAAAACATCCTAGTATATTGAAGATACTTATTTTTTTACAAAAGAAGTAAATAAAAAGTGTTTAGGGGGTTGGAGAAGCAAAATAAAACAAATGAACATGAAAGAATGAATTACCTTTAAAAGTGTAACTCCTTTTCATTTGAGCCTAAAGGCTTCCTTTGAAAGTATTATGCCCAAAGGGAATCCTCTAGGATGAGGAGAGGGATGTGGAGAGAGTAAATGGGCAGGGGTTGGAAGAGCCAAAGGCTTTAGGAGTGTGTTAAATGAGGTAGATGTGGGGGCCTTTTATAAGAGGAGAGGAGGGGCACTTTTGGAATGTAAAGAAATATTACTTTATTTGAAAATGTGTTTCGGTTTCAAAAGGTCCCACATTGATATAATTCGTGGTTAAGGTGATAAGGATTCTAAATACACTCATACAATAAGTTTTGGACATGTGTAGTTCATAGATTTTACATTATCTTTCAATTTTATTTAAATCGTCAAATAATGATGTCATCGCTGCATCATTATTATGTCATAAATAATTTAATTTATTTAATCTCTAAAAATTATAAAAAAATACAATGATGTAGGAAATCTTTTTAGATTTCCAATTAATATTTATAATAAAAAATATGACTTGTATAACCCCACATAAAAATTGTTTTAGTAAAACATATCATGTTTGTGTCAATTTTACTTTTACATTAAAGAAAAATTTTATTTATGTCATTTCCCAACCAAAGTGGATCCATGGGGTCCCCAAGTTGGCCCATGGCTTGTCTTGGCCGGCCATGACTCACCCAATAGGTGTAGGACAAGTTTCATGGTGTTTTCACATTCTTATAATATCATTTTTACCTTAAATTACACTAATTACCACTAATCGCGATTAAAAACTTAATAAGTTACTATTCACCAAAAAATTATTTTCATCCCATTGAACCACATTTTACATACTAATGACAAAAATGTATGTCGGATTTTCAAAATTCAATACACATTAGTGGTAAACTTTCATTTAACTGAAAAATCAGTTTGCTTGATTACCACTTAGTGGTTTCACTATTCATAAAAAATTGGAGTTTTTCAGAAAAATACCAAAACATCACCCTAAGCTATATTTGATATTCCGAATTCAAAAATGAAGTCCGTTTTACAAAATTAAAAACATATTAGTCACATTAATTAATTTAATAATTAATTCCCGCTGTCAGAGAAAATAGCGTGTTTTTATAAAACAATAAGTATCAAATGATTGACACTAGTTTAAGTCTGATTTCAAAGTGAAATTAATTCCAACGACCACTATTGGATTTAATGGTAACAATATATTCTAATTTCACTTTAAAACCAATTCAAAAGATAATCTAATCATATAAATAAATTATATTAAAAAGAGGTTTTGAATTAAAATACAACATTTTACACTATTCATAAAAAAATGAACATTATCGGAAAGATACCAAAAATTTACACAAAGTAAATTTTGATGTCCCGATTCTTAAGAATAGTTTTATTTGGTCCAGTAGAATGTATAAGAGAGAACAAAACTATATTTAATGATGGTTCGCCATCAAAAGGCGATAAGTGAACCTTTAGTGAAAACTAGGGCATATACGCCTAAAATTGAATTCTTTCCGTATTTTAAGCCTCTATCCTCTATTGGATAAATGTAAAAACATTTAAAAACATATATAAACATATTTTAGTTATTTCTATCCATTCCATCCATTACAACGGCTACATGTTAACTACCATTTAAAATAATATTATTTTATTATTAGAGTGCAATGTAAGATTCCCAAGAAACTCGTTGTTGCGTGTTGGGTACGCCATAGAGCATAGCGTCCCCTTTAAAGTCATTTAAATATTTTATTCACAAATATGGATAAATATGAAATGTCATATTCTTTATTTACCTGGGGTGTTACAGAACACACTTTTTTCCTCAATCAAATGATTATTTGATATATTTCTTATGACATAAAAAAGATGTATACTTTGTGCATGATAGTGTGACCCACATGTCAACAATTCCTTAATTAAATATCATTATCTAATTTATTTATTCATAACGAAAATATCTTAATCCAAACATAATTATCATATAATGAGGAACATATTAATGGTTATATTTCCTATATTCAAAATGTCATCATGCCATAAAATCACATTTCTCATCTAACAGAAAAATTCAACATAAACTTTTAAATCCTGAGTGAATAACACAAACTAAAAAATAATTTTATTTCGACAATTATATAACATAATTATTGAATAAATATACATAAACACCTTAATTATATCAATTCATCCTTAATACATAAAAAAAGATACCACCTATTATTACTTAATTCTTATTTACTTTTAAAATTAATATCTAGTCTCATCATCTGCAAAAATGTAACCACTACTTTCACCACCATCATAATTCTCTTAGAGATCTTTCTCCTTAGGACACCATTTTTTATGATGGAAATTCATTGTATAGTTAAAATTATGAACATAAATGTTGTCATAGGGAGGTCAATAGTCACATCCATTTCATTAACTGAACCCTTCATATTTTTTTTATAGTTACATTCATTGTGTAATTATTTTAAAAAGGTAAAACATGTTATTTTACATCTAATACATTTACTTTGGTGATTATTTCGACATTCTTTAAAGGAATACAAACTAATCATCCTTCCTCCATTGTCTTAATTACCTGAACTCTCTTTGAACTCATATCTTCTCTTACATCGTCTGTAGGGGAGTTATTTAAGGTACACAATATTAACCATGATCCTTTAAAATTTATTAGTCATATCACAACATAATTCAAACAAGTAATAATCATATTTGGATTATTTTCAACATATTGAAAATTATACCCAATGTTGACGCATTTCCGCGTAGTTCCCCCCATTTACTAAAACATTGAATAATAGAGTAAGAAAAATTTATTAAAATATAAAACCAACTAATCCTGGAAAATTACATATTGGATGTCAAAATCCTAATACCTATTTTTAAATATATTACAATGTAGGATTATCATTTGGGAAAACCTATAAAAATCCATTGAATTATTACTTTGAATTTCACTATGTTTTCTCATCCTATTTTCCAAAGGATGTATAAACCTTTGGTATTATACCAATTATAATGAACCGGTCTTCATATACATTGACAATACATCCCTATTTCAGAATACTTAATTTATTGTAAAAACAATCACCCAAAGTGTGTATTTTTTGGTGCCTTTATAAACATGGAATCATAAACAACTGGTACATAATCATGATACATTATCTTCTATAATGTTCATTATTACTAGAAATATTCTTAAACATGTCATCATTAATTCATATCTACATATAATGGGGATGAAAACATAAAATGGGTTGACCTTAGATGCTCAATATGAGTAATCAAGGGATACATGTAATAATAAACATGAGAATTGTGGGAGACAGATAAGCGATAAAATTATTTTCAGTTCATATGATGTGAATAATAATAAAATAACAAATATAATCCATTAATGCATATTATATGAATAATACATGGAATTTTGGGAGACACTTAGGCAATAAAATTATTTCAATACTAGTCAATGCATCATTGCCAAGGCTATCTTGGTTGTATCAGTTCACTCATGATACATTTATGGTAGTAATGTTTCAATCCCATAACCATAATCTTAGTATGAGTTCACTCATCATTCCATCTTGGAAGTAATTGTTTAGTCTAATGGCTATCTTAACTCAAGGTTCAATCCTAATAGCATCTTAGTCTATATCATGATATATATATATATATATTTAATCAATATATTGGATGAATATATATGTCTAAACTATCTCAAATTTAAATCACACATATTTTTTTAACAAGATCATAAATCATTCATAACAAATGAAAAAATTCAGCATCATAAAACACTTCATCATATCATAACTGATGGAAAAGAAACAAAATTAATAAATACCCATACATTCTAAATGTAATCCATTCAATGAAATAATAATAATGGTTTAATTATTTCATATCCCCAGTAAAATATAATTATTTTTAAATAACATGCTCTTAAATGGGACATAATTTTTAGATATCTCTTGAAATCTATCCCTGAGGAAAATATACATTCTCTATTGAAAACAGATTCTTTATTTGAAATGTTTTTCAATATTAAGATAAAATTTTTTCTTGGAAAATTACCTATTAATATTTTAAGGAAAGCGTAAATTCATTAAGGAATCCATAAAGCATAAAAAATAATTCATGTTTTATAAGTTAAAAACACTATTCTTGCAGTTTTTCATAAAATTCAAAAATTAACTTGTCAAGAAAATGTAAAAAGACACGTTTCAAATATTTTAATAAAAAACAACCCATGGGTATAAATTAAGATAAAAATATGTAGGATAATAGTAAAAATATCATGGAAAACAATTTTATGAATCATATAAATTTATAATAAATATTTCCTAGTAAATACTTAAATATAAACTATATTGGATGTTAATGAGATTGTGAAATTGAACCATTTTCATTGAGAAACTCAATTCAAAACACAATTTTTTTTTAAAAATCATTTTATTTATAATATCATATAAATCGTATTATTTAATATTATATAAACACATTAAAACATAATACATATCATTAGAATACATTTCCTTGAAATTGAGTTTATGATATATTTTAAAAAACTTTTATCGAGGAAAATAATATTCAAACATTTAAAATTTTCACATTCTATATGGAATAATTTTTATCATAATCCAAATAGAAATTATAACATTAAATGAATCATAATGTATCATGAGAAGAAGTATATTCCATATATAACATGTCTAAGGGAATTATATAATTTTTTAAAAGAACATAGGTGAAAAAAGGTCCCTAAAAGAATGGATATTGATACAAAACTACCTTAATCATTTGGTATCTTATGAACCAAAACCCACAAGAAATAAAGATCATAAAATGGATATATAAATACCAATAAATTATACTAATAATGTCATATAATACATTCATGGTTAGTTATTGTATATGTGCCAATTATATGTTGTTAGTATGGGTTTACATGACATACCATCAGAGTAGTCATAGTTCACTCCCATTTTAATATTAGTGGTGTGATTTCACTCCCCATAACATATTGGTAATAATTTTTCACTATCATGTCCATCTTATATGTCATGTTTCACTCCGAACACCATCTTATATTATATCATGAAATCTAAATCTTTACCCAATATATTTGAGGGAGATACAAGTCCCACACATCTCCAAATTAAGTCATACAAATTTGTGACATAAGAAAATAAATAACTCATTACCGATGAAAATTAATAGGTTTCATAAAACCATTAATCATATCATAACTATGGGAAATGAAAAAGAATAATAATGGTATCACTGGTCAATTGTATACATAATATATTAAATAAACTAATAATAATGGTATCACTGGTTCATATCCCCCTATAAATCCTAGTTATCCTCAATAAATAGGTAATATATAGAGAATAGTTTTTAGATAACTTTTGAAAACCATTATTGATGAAAATATCATTTATTCTTTGAAAAAAAATTATTTTATTTAATTTACATGAAATTTTAATAGATGATATTTTCTTTTAAAATAAAATCGTATGATTATAATTGAAGCTTAGAAGGATTAAGGATAAATAAAAATTAAAAAAAAGTTCATACTTTATATGATAAAATCATTCATCTCATAATTTTTATAAAAATCAAATTCAACCTCATTAGTAAAATTTTAATTTATTCCTTTCAAATGGATTAATAAAAACTCATCGATGGAAAAAATTAATTTAAATTTTTTTATAAGAATAGGAAAACTATACTATAAAACAATGTAAGAAACATGGAAATGAATTATAAATATACCATATTAAAACCTACTTATATACGATCATTTAATGTAATGGGATTGAAATTAACCATTTATCATTGAAAAATGATTTTTAGAAGATAAATAAATTTAAATTAATTTTCACTGAAAATATATTTGAATACTTATAAAAAAAATTTAATGTCATTTTAAAACATAATAAATATCATCATAATCTATTTAATTGAAAATTATATTAATATATATTGTGGAAAAAAAATTTATTAGGAAATATAATCCTCAATCATTTAAAAACTTTCAACAAAATGTGGAATAATTTCTATAATAATCCCCATGAAATAGTAACATTAAACGATACTTAAAATATAATCAAAATAGGGATACTACTAATTTAACATGTCAATGGTAATAGTATACACATCTTAAAAGAAAATTCATGTATAAAAAAACATGTGTCCCAAATAAAGAAAAATGAGACAAAACTTCTTTAATAATTTGTTATTTTTTAAACTATAAAGCACTATGAAATAAAAAACAACAAATTGAAATGTAAATAACCATAAATTAGAGTATAAAAATATAATAACATATTATTTTTTATTTTTTACATCACCAAAATGAATTACTTGGTAGATAAGGTATATATATCACATAATATAAAAGTGTTATGGAGTTCCCTTACCACATGATAGTCTTCTTTCATTAGTGTTCAAACCTCCTCCTCAATATCCCCTCTTTAAGAGACCCTAGAAGACAATGTATTTATTTCTTCTGGTGAGACCAGAAGTAATTGTTCATAGAGAGAGTGAGTAGGAGACTATTAGGCATATATTTGGAGAGCTAAATGGATTTTTGGGTGAAATGGGGTGGTATTTATACATTATGAGAGGTGTGTTTAAGTGAATAATTTGTGAATATGTATGTTTTCAATCCAACCATTTTGATGTTCCATAAATAAAACAACTTAATATGGAAATTAATATTTTTTAGGCTAGATAGGGTCAACCAAAACCTCAATAATCCATTAAATGTTTTTTATTTTAGGTATTTTAATCCTTTTCCCTTTTAACATTAATAGGTTTCATTTGTTACAAATACTGTAGTAAATAATTTTTCTACCATCAAAAACATTTCATCCATATAAATGAAATTTAAATTAAAAAATACATTATACCATATGATTCCAAATATAAAATCAATTTTACCCAATTCAATTCAAATAATTGGAGAAATTAGATTTGATTTTAATCTTGAAAACACAATGAAAAAGCGTGTTTTTAAAGTGAAAAACACAAAAGTTTTAAATGATTAAATATCTTGTTTCTATGTAAAATTAATTTCAATGACATAAATTAGTTCTTTTAAGGTTTAATTAATTAATTATACATTAAAATAAATTTTAAATATAATTTATCTATATTAATAAATTAGTTATATTAGTTGTTTTTCAAATAAAATTCATTATATTTCAATATTCGTCAAAAATAAATCTTATTATAGAAATTCCAAATTAGCATAAAACTAAAATTTTGATACTCTAATTTTAAATAATAAAATTATTTATTCTTATAAAAGTTCCTAAATTTTGAAAGTTTATATTTATAATCGGTTCTCTATTAATAGGTGGTAAAATTATATGTCTAAATAATTTAAGGTTTTATGAAAACAATTGGGGTTTTCTTTATCTTATCCCTATAAAATATATTGGATGAATATAAAAAATATTTCATTGATTATATAACATAATTATTTAATTTATATTATTCGCTAATGGTTTTTAATTTAATTTATTTAGAAAAATGAATTTAGAGCCCACAAATAAATCTATTCCCTTTATAATCAATCATAATATATTTTTATTTCTAATAAATCAGTAACCATGGAATTCATTTTATAAAACTTATATTTTCATAAAAAAGATTATAAAATTAGTAACTACACATTTAACATTTATGTTTTATCTTACTATAAAATAATAATATTTTAAAAATAGACCATTGTTCGATAAAAATTAGTCTTGCATATAATGTAATTTGTCAATGAAACTCACCATTATGTATCAAGCAAGTAATTTTTTTGTATACAAAAAGATAATATATTTTTTGTGTGTATTTTTACCTTAACATTATGTTTTATATAACGTAATCCAATTTTTTTATAAAAAAATATTAATATTCATTATTATGTTAAATGTAAAATATTGAAAAATGTGAAACTAATTTAAAAAATATATTTTCCAAAATCCATTAGTGGTTCATATATAGTACATAATATTTCCTTAAGCTGGATCATTAGTTGGGATATTATCCTGTATAGTTGAAAAATGGGTATATGCCTATGACTGCTTTCTATATAAGGTACGAATAATATGAGTTCATCATCATTCTATTTAGACACACTAATTCTCTATACATTTTCTCAGACTTGATGAATAGATTCTTTAAGATTCATCTTAATATATTTTTATATTGTTTATAGATTATATTCTTATTTTCTCCAAAACCAAGTAGGAAAGTGATATAATTTTAAATATTTTACTAAATCCCTTATGAATAGAAAATGTTACATGAAATGTACAAAAATTTTAATTTTTTTGGGGAAAATAACTATTGTAGGTAATGGTATCACCAAATAAAGTTTATTTGTGGATCTTTCCAATATGTTGGTAATCAATTGATGTCCTAAACCAACATTTATTTTGTAAATTCATTGCTTCCACAGATTAACTCGGTACTATCATTTTTTTTGAGTAACATATCTTGGTTTTTAGTACTAATATCAAAGAATACTCAATAGGTAGTTAGGATTTTCCATACAGAATAATGTACAAAAATATATAAAGAGATTAAGAAGAAACTAATCACAACACTCGTTCTCAAAATACCCAATAATTGGGTAGGATTTGTGATATTTAGTGATGTTTCTATAGATGTCTTAGTTGTGTACTCATGAAATATTAATTCATGATAGAATATTCCTCTAACTTATTAAATATTCATGAGATGAACTACCCAAATCAGGGTCTATAATCATCCTTAGTGATGTTCCTAATGATGATTTAGTGAAATTACATTTAGAGATAAAATTGTGATATATATGCAGATCTTAAAATCCTCAATTATATAGTAACAAAAAATGGAAACTAATATGTGCCAATGATGGTGGTTTTAAATGATAAATTATTATGAATGTTAGATCCATTACCATAATAGGAAGGTGAACAATATATCTGATTCTATGATTAGGGAGGATACCAAAAGCCTATCAATGATGACGATTTAAAGGGATGTGAAATTCATAGACATGAAAAGGTTGCATATGGGGATAATAAAATGATATTCACCAAACCTAGATCATATAAATACTCAACCATCAATTCTTGAGTGGTTCATGTAATCCAAAAAAGTATTTTTAATTATACAAAATAACAATACACTCTTTATTTGATCATTTATAATGATGGAGTTATATGTTTTTTGTCCCACAAAATTTTTTCATCCAAAATAGAAAAAAAATATTTAACCTCTAGATTATTCACATATCTAGTCATTCTCTATATATCCCTGAAGCAGTAATATTTATTGCTATTTCAAGGAAAACATCTATTGGGTTTACATGAATTGAGAGATAGTGGGATTCATATCTAAATTCATTATAATGAAACAATCCATGGTTGAATGATTAAATTCAAAGGATATTATGAAATCAATTCCTGTACCAGTATGTAAATTGGTAAAAACAACTTTATATTTCATCATAGGACTCCCCAATAATCCTAAAGGTAATAATTCAATGTGGGTGGTAGTAAATCACCATAACAATAATTTTAATTTAATTGATATTAAGAATTATTTATCATATGACTAAATAACCATGATATACACATGTGAAGTGGTAAGAATATATCAATTTCTTGTCTATATTATACCTGATCAAGATTCAAGGATTTATATAGGGTGTTAGAGAATCCATTAAAGGTTTTTTGTTATAAAAATTAGACTAACATAGCTAGTCACCCTCAGATGAATGTTCATTCTAAATGGATTATTAAAACTATTGGGGATATGTTAAGATCATTTTCATTAGATTTACAGGAATTTATAGATCACCACTTTCACAAAGTAGAGTTCCCATATAATTGACCCTTTCATTATTGTAATCAAATCATATTTTATAAAGCTCAATATGGGAATAGATGTCAGACACTAATGTGATGGGATATAGTTAGCGAGTAAAATTTGATGGGTTTGGAACTTATCCATGAAATGACAACGAAGGTTAAAACCATTGAGTATCTTATGAAATTTGTACAAAAGTGTTGTAAAATCTATGAAAACACCAAATAATTTTACATTGAGAATGAGGGATGAGATAAATATATCATTTGTATATATTAAAGGAAGAAATTCATATTGTTTTGGAAGAAGGGAATACTTAGTCCTAGATAAATCATCCGCTTTGAGATCCTTTATCTCATCAGACCAGTCGCCTATCAAATTTCACTCACACCTACCATATATAAATTACATGTTGTCTTCCATTTATCCCTCATGAATATGTACATACATGACACCTCACATGAAGGAAATTGAGTGGCGGTATCACTGGTGAGTTGTGTTTCATATGAGGAGATTCCAATGAGGATATAATATTATAGGGAAAAAGCTATATGTAACAATAAAACTAACCTTGTCAATGTGTTGTGCAAGAACAATGATTTTGATAAATGGACCTGGGAACCAAATATGGTTTCAAAACGGATGAACCCACAATTGTTTTAGTGTATGAAAGGAAAATTAGAAGGGTGAATTTTATGAACAGTGGAAGAATATAATGACCTAAAATTTTATAAATGAAATCTATTTTTAATGAATTTATTTATTAATATGTAATTTATTTATAGAAAACATGTGTAGTTTTTAGGTTATTTTGGACCATTATATTGTATGTGAGATTCAAAATATGTTTAATAATAATAAACATTGATGAAATAGTAATTTTATAGTTCCTATTATGATTTTTATATATGGATGGTGAAAAATTCCAATTGACATAGACATAAGGAGCAGTATCATCAATCTATCATATTATACCATATAAGTACCATTTAGCAGAGATTTCAATGGACAAAGAATAATCCGAATTTTCTATTGACCAAGACCATGTTTAGAATCATCAACTAAAATAAACAGTGAATCTATTTATGGGATATGTTCACTCTCATGAAGAGCATGACACAAACCATGTTTCCCAACTTCCCATATAAAATCTCACTAATTCACACCTTACTGTCACGTAATAAACTAGTATAAAAAAAGACAATAAATATAAACCAAAATTGTATGATTTTATATAGTTACATTTTAATAAAATAATCTTTATATTTATCACTTCTAAATATTAATTTTAGAATTATTAAATGATAATTTTGATTAAAATTATATTTTGATAAGATAAAACACACCTATTAAATCATAAATACATATTTTATATAAAGCCTCACTTTTTGATGAAATTAAAAATTATTTGGAATATACGATATTTTACTAAAGTATGGTTATTATATAATATTAATTAAAAATATATAATAATTTAATTTTATTAACACTAATGAAATTTTTATTGGTGTTAAAAAATAATTATATGTAACAAAACTAGTATATTACATTAATTTTGTTTTTTGATGTATTGTAAAAATTTTTATATTTTGATAATTATATTCATAAAATAAATATTATTTTTGTAGTCATCATGTTGAAATTATCTGAATTATGAATTATACATATTTTTTTGAGACATTTTATTTTTTTAGAGAATTAAATACAATATAAGTTTATGTTACATATATGACATGATAATATACCAAAGTTAAGTAATGTAGGAAAAAATATGTATCCATGATAAAAATTTTATTTTCCCTTTAAAATATTCTGTTTTTTTCATTTGATTAATCTTAAAAATCTTTAATGAATCTTTTAAAAAAATAATTATATTTTTTCTGGTTAAAAATTCATTTCTTTTTTAATATAACTTACTTACATACTAGTTGGGTAATTATTATAATGATTTTAGTTTATAGACATAAAAAACAATGGATTCCACATTTATTTTGAAGAAAATAATGTAAAAAATTATGGTAATATTTATTGTCTTGATAACATTTTCTATAGAGTCCAAATCCTACAATTTGAAGTAAATAAAGAATAATCCTCTTTATAGCTATATAAACCAACCTATCCTCTTTTTACTATTCACTAATAACTATTAGATCATGAATTTATTATTTATTTCCCTCTATAGATCCTTCCAAACATTAAACAATCTCTTAATAAGCTCTATCAATGATTTATGAAGCGACATCTCAAGGTAAGGGATCCTCTCCTTATACTCTTTATACGAGAAACATATTTCCACAATTCCTCTAATTCATAACTTTTAAAATAAGGATATTCTTTGATGCATCCCTCTTACTATTGTTATTATTGCGCTATAAAGAGAGACACCTTTCTCTATTAATCACGCAAATTTTAAAAATTCTATACACCTATTATTATACAATAATTAACCTTTGATTTTCCTTATAAATCATTTGTGTAGTAAATACCAATCCCCATTTACATTCAATGATTTAACCTAGTTTTTTATATCCTTTATTTACATGGAATTTTAATGTTTTTACCCCTAAATCATTAATTTTGGGTTTAGAATTGACTAAATAAGTCTTCATGTTTTATTATCTATATAAAAAATTATGCATGTGCATGATACAAAAGTGTTGGGTGGGACATGAATTATATACCCTCCAATGCATTGAGTTGTTCACTTATCCCATGATATGTCATGTATGGTACATAAGAGGTAGTCCTATTTATGATATGATATGTAATCTTGGAATTTATATGTTACTTATTTTTATGATGCGAAGTTTTATTGTGTGAACTCATTTTTATGTTTACTTTATATTATTTATTATCACCCAATTTTAGAATAAAAATGAGTCGCCACCTCAAAATATGGATGTTGAGTTATTATTAAATATGATAAATGGGTAACTTATTTCATCCCAATAATATAGTAAATCCTCTTTTCTTATTTCCAAAATAAACATCCCCAATAAATTCAGTAATTCTCATTTCTGTGTATTTTTATGAAATTCTATTTATAGATTGTATTTCCTTAGAAAAAAAATATAAATTGTCAAGAGAATGAAATAACCCTTCATATACATAATCATCCTCCGATTCAATAAAAATTCATGGAGGAGGATTAATTTTTTTTGTTCCAACATGTTTATATTATTTCTTTTTTTGATAGAGTTTTTAACATAAAATATTGAGACTAAAAAATATATTATTCATTATGATAATTCTCATAGTAAGATAATTCACATATTTTCTTCCAAGATAATTTCATGCCCTTCCTCCTAGTTTTATGGTTGAGTTATCAATTGAGCTCATACCTAAAAAATTTATGATATCCAGTAGTCTATATAAAATTTCCATTGTGGAAACTGAGGTGTAGATGATAAAATTATAGAATATATAGATTTTAGTTTTATATATCCTAGTGAATCACGATGGGTTGTTCCATTCCACTCATTCAAGAAGAAAGATGTGTCAATGTTCATCTATATTGATTATCATAAGAACTAAATGAATCATGATTAGGAAACACTATCATATTTCATTGATTTTTACATGTTCTTTCATATATTTGAAGAATATCATTTCTCTAATGACGATATTTGTTTAGGATATTATCATGTAATTATGAAGGTGGATATCCTAGGGATTACTTTTTTTACAAGGTATGTGCCTTATGAGTTCATATTGATTCTATTTAGACTCACTAATTATCTAGAAATATTTAAAGACACTATGAATTTAATCATTTGGTATAAGACTGATAAAATATTGGTAGTATTTATAGAAGATATTCATAAATAATTTCAATTGAAGGAGGAACATGGAGAGACTTTAAAAATTGTATAGAATAATATAATGAAGGAAAAATTATATTAAAGTATAATTAATTTTATTTTTGGATGGATATGAAAAAACTATTGGGAAACATTATCCCTAGTAAAGGGATATTTATATATCTTTTAGAAATAGAGGAAATAATTAGATTGGGCATACCAACATATGTGATTGAAATAAGTAGTTTCCACTAATTAGTGCGGTACTGTCATTGATTTTTGAGAAACATCTCATGACGGACAAGCCCATTAACCATGATTACTCAGAATGATGTCGAGTTCTTAAATATAAATAAATTCAATAAATATATATAAATAGTTGATGAAGAAGCTGATCAAAACCAATGTTCTAACATTACCCACGAGTAGAGATGCATTTGTGATCTACAATGACATGTTGAAAAAGTGATTACGATTTCTACTCATTAAATATGATAATGATATATATCATACCTACCACTTTTTAAATATCCATGAGGATAAATACCAAACTAATGGTAATGTATTTTCAGTGGTGATCCCCACAATGCTGATTTGGTGACATTACCACTCTGGAGAAAGGTTTGACATATATTGAGATCATACAATCATTAACTGTATATTCTCTCAAAAGGATCCAAATATGAACCAGCTATGTTGGTTAGATCAGATGGAATTTTATGATTGTAAAATAAAATACCATCATAAAAAGGTAGACAATGTGGTAGTTGGTCATAGTAGAAACGATCCTGTAATCCAGTCCATTATGAGGATTTTAACAGGCCTAATCTTTATGGACATGTAATGGATGGATATGGGAAAAAAATTCTCCTTTGCCATACATTACAAAAATAACTACCGAACCAATAATTCTTAAGAGTATAATTTCAAGCCCAGAAAGTTGATAAGGGGCTATTGGAAAATGTTCCAAATATTCAAGAGTTCAAATTAAAAACTAATAGGGTAATAAGGGCTAGAATAATGATATTTTTTAAGACAAAAATATAACTGAAGAAGGATTTTTTAGATGATTCATGTAACACATATTTTTCTATTCAACTAAGAGATGCTATGATATATAAATATTTCAAATAAACAAAATTTGTCGAATAACATGAAGAGAGAGATTTTGGGGATTTTATCTCGAGGATTTATATACCAACAATACAAGATTGGATGAAATCAATATAAGGGTATTATGAAATAATTTCAAATACTAATAAGGAAATGGGAAATCATAATCATGTATTTAATTGTAAAACTCTCCAAGACACCTTATGGTAATAATGACATCTTTCTAGTAGTTGATCAACATACCTTATCAGCACATTTCAATACTATCTAAGATGATTTATATCTTAAAAAACTCACTAGGAAATACATAAGTGATGTGCTAAGACTATATGGAGTTTCGATCTATGTTTCATCTGATACAGATATAAGTTTTACATTAATGTTTTAGAGAAGACATCATCATTTTTTTGTTATCAAACTAAGCTTCTATACTACTTATCACCATCATATGGGAGGTTATTTTTATTGGACAATTGAAACTATATTGGATATGGTAATATCATTTTAAATAAAATTGAAATGATGTTGATATAAACACCTTCACCTAGTGGAGTTATAATATAACTTTATTTTCCATTCATGCTTTCATATGGATCATTATGATAGTCGATATTGGATGAGGTGTTGATCTCCATTATGATGGAATGAAGTTAAAAGGTGATGGATTATGTGATGTAATCTTATCTATGTGACAATAGAGAAGGATTAATCCATTCAGACTCATACTAAATCTAACTAAAACTGACCACAATTATATGAATACTATCAATTGTGGGACATAGTAATTGAGGTAGGATATAATTTTTTCCTTAATATATCATCATGGATGAAATTGCTGATATTTGGAAAGTGGGTAATGATTAGACCTAGATACATCATCAATATTGATACCCCTAATCACATCACATCGGTGGCAGGTTAACTGGCACTCAGACCTAAGGTAACTCAAGTACTAGTTGTATTCTATTTATCGATTATGAAGATGTACATACTAGAATCCTCACATGATCTAAACTTATAGGTGGTACCATTGGTGAATTATCATTCATACAAGGTGTATAAAACTAAGATCATATATCATAGGGAAATGTTTGAAGAAAAGAAATAATTTACCATGTCAAATTATTATTATAGAACCTGAATTTTGAGAATCTGACATGGGAACCAAAAGTGGTAAAAAAAATAGGAGTACCCTCATCTCTTTCTGTGTATGAGAAGAAAATTTCAAGGGTAAAATTTCTGATGGGTTGAATAATTTAATGAAATAATATTTCGTAAATGAAATTAATATTTTAATAAATAAATGACGTAATAAGTTTTGTAGTTATAGAAAAAACGTTGACTTCTTTGATTATATTGGAGAATTATATGGTCTGTAATATTTAAAATATGTTTAACCATCATAAGAACAAATAAAAAATTCATTATAAAATGACCATTATGATTTTTATATAATGATTGTGAGAATGTCCAATTTACATGGACATATAAAAGAATTACATCATCGAGTTGGATCATACCTTACTAATAAAATTTATCAATGGTTTGATGGAGATAGAATCATTGACATTTTCCCTTGACAAATACCATAATGAGATTCAACAACTAAAGTTTGAGTGAAAAAATTTCTGTGATATGTCTAATATCATCAAGATCATGTCCCAAATCATGGTCTATAAACCCTCCCAATGAAATTATCACCAGTGCATACATTACCCATTAGGAATATTAAAAGGACCCGACCTTAAACCTAACATGATCTTGAACTAAATGAATAATTCACATTGAGGATATTTTCAGGTTTACTGTCTCAAAGAGTTAGGACATAAAAATTACTTTATATAAAAAAATTAAAAAGTAGACACTTCTACTATGTTTCCATTTTTATCATAAAATAAAAACTATTTGAAAAAAAGAATCATGTGTAGTTCCATAATTTAGATAGTATGACTTTTCTATGATCCCATTCATGACCCTATTCATTTTTACGTCCTATGAAAAACATTTCAAAACATAGGATGACCATAAAAAGCTCAATATGGGTTATAAAACAAAGAAAGAAAACATTAGTTCATCAATACATACATAACAAAAACTTTTTTACATGCCTCATGAAATCATAAGATATATGAATAACACATAGAAATCATAAATCATAAAGGTAACTTGTGGCATCCATATCATACTTACAATCTAGTTACCACAGATACACAGGGATTTACATTTGAATACCAATCAAAGTATATTCCCTAAATCTCTTAAGAGAAACATTCACATTTACCTCCAACATGTTACCCAATGCATTGGAGAGATATATCGGGGTAACAAACCCTAGGTTTATCAGGGAACCACCTGTATATGTAAACAATGCACAAGAACCTTAACATATTCATGACACCTAAAACAAACATAAAGGAAATATAACATTTCCACATTTCAATCACAATACATTATTTAAATATATTGACATAAAAAATCCATTATCAAAAACATTTTCAATACCAAAATATGTAAATGAGTATATGGTATTTATTTTCCATTTCAAAACACTACGGCTTGTTAAGGAATAAAATTATAAAATAATACTTGCGGTGGTAGAATGTTCATTGTCACTGTGTATGTTAAAAAGAAACATTCATTTTTTTATTTAGTAAAAAAATTTATATAAAAAGATTTCCTATGAATGAAATGAAATGTAAAAGTGGTTTATACACTGTATAAAAGAAAGTCGTGTATAAAACAAAAGGTGCCTCATTGAATGGAGATTGAGACGAAGTCCCTTACCTCATGTCTGACTTGACCCGTGCGTTCATTAATACCCTGAATAATAAGATAAAGTCACTTTATAATTCCATAATAATATTTTTAAAGTGTATTATTCCTTTTATATCATTTATTAACTTGTTATAATCATTATGTAATCAATTATGTTAATAATGTTTGTTTTTTCGATATTTGGTACTTGAGTCAAAAATGAACTTCCTCTATTTACAGGTTGTCTATGTGGAAAAAATTACATTATCTACAAAATGATATTCATGATTTAGATATCATATAAATTATATATATCTATAAATATGTATGAATTTATGATATTAGATAACATTTGGAGATAGGAAATGAAATGCACCATTCATAGAGATGGTAAGTCTTATATACGCATGAACGCTACTTTCAATTCTATTTAATATTTTAATGAAATTAAAACACAATGAAATATTGGTATGGTATAAATACAGTATAATATCAGATATAATATCATTAACCCCTTCCTTTATATGTACCACATATGGCATTTACGAGTCATATCACTGTGAGGGGGCAGTAGTCCGTACTTCCTCAAATGAAATTATCGTGTTTACCTATTATTTAAACCATAAAAGGATGGTATAAATGAAAAATAAATAAGCATAAAGAAAACATAAACATATTATATATCACATATAAATACAGTTCTATATTAATGGCTTCCATGAGTTTTGGTAGAAGATAATTTAAAAATCATCATTTCGTGAGGCGTTAGTTTTCCATCTAGAGAAACAGTAGGTTATTTACCCAGTAGATGGGCGTGTGTGTGAGTGTAGATTGAATCCTTCTCATAAAAAAAATCCTAGTATATTGGGGATAATTATTTTGTTATAAAATAAAGAAATAAAAATGTTTAGTTGTTGGAGAAGTAAAATAAAAGACAAGAATTTAAGAGAAATTGTTACCTTTAATTCAGGTAACTTCCTTCGGTTTGAACCAAAAGGGATTCATTAAGTTACTTATTCCTAAGATAAGTCTTCTATGAGGAAGTGAGGGATATAGAGAGATTATTTGGCCATGTTTTGGTCGATCCAAGATGATAGAGATGTGTGAGTAATGGGTTAGAGGTGAGGTCTTTTGATAAGGAGGAGGAGGGGCTCTATAAGAAAGTGTTAAAATATTATTTTATTATAAGTGTATCTTCAGTTTTAAAAGATAAAAATCTAATTAAAGTCAAATATTAGATGACTCGTGTTCTAAATAAAATCATCTACTAAAAATTGAAGTGGTTTTGGATATTTTTTAAATATTTATAATCATATTTATTTAAATATTTTATTAATGAGGTAAACACTACATCGTTGTTGTGTAATAAAATTTTTTATTCATTAAAGGCCTAAGAATTATAAAACAAATACCGCGATTCATAACATTTACTTAGATTTAATAATAATATTTATAGTTGATGATATAACTTATATAAACCCATATAAAAATTGATTTTCTAAAAGATATAAGTTTAGGTCATTTTTTTCCTTTACATTAAATTAATTAATATATAGTGTCATTATTACTCTTAAGTGGCTCCATGGGGTCCCAAAATCAACTCAAGAATGTCCATGCTCTACCATTACTCATCTAATGATGATAGGAAAAGTTTTAAGGTAATTTTATATTATTATAATATTGTTTTTATCTTAAATTACCCTATTTCGCTTCAACTGCAGTAAATAAAAGTCAACAGATATTATTCACCAAAAAATATTTTATTGTTATTAAACCACATTTAACTTACTGATAACAACCATGTATTCCGTATTTTTGAAATTAAATTCACAAAATCAGTAAAATGTCATTTAAATGAAAATTTCAGTTTTTTAACTACTACATTGTGGTTTCAATACTCATCAAGAATTCATGTTTTTTAGAAAAAATACAAAAAATCCAACCTAAGATATATTTGATATTCTGAAATTAATAATGATGTCTATTTTACCAAATTAATAACATAGAATATGGATAAATTTATTTAAAATTAATTCCCATTGTCAAAACAAAAAACGTGTTTTTAAGAAGTTTTAACTAGTAAAAGATTGACACTTGTTTATGTCCAATTTCAAAGTGAAATAAATTTCAATGACCAACATTGAATTAAATGACAAAAAAACCTACTTTCACTTTAAAACCAATTAAAAATACAATCAAACCATAAAAATAAGTTAGATTAAAATATAATTTTGAATTAAAACACAATGTTTTTCACTTTTCATTAAAAACGAATTTTATCAGAAAAATACCAAACGAATTATCCAAAGTAAATTTTGGTGTCCTGATTCTAATAAATAATTTTATTTAGTCAAATAGAATATATAAACGAGACAAAAACTAGGTTTAATGAGGGTTCTCCATCCAAAGGAGAAAAATCAACCTTTTAGTGAATATTATAGTTTTTATGATTAAAATCAAATTTTCTTCTTATTTATAGCCTTTAACTTTTATTAAATAAATGTAAAAACATGTAACAAACATATATAATCATATTTTAGTTATCTATATTCATTCCTGCAAATAAAATGTCTAGGAATTAATAAACATTTAAAATATTTATATTATATTATTAGTGTGCAACGTAAGATTTCAAAGAAACTCGTTGTTGTGTATCGGGTACGCCATCGAAAATAGAAACCCCTTTAAAGTAAAAGTAATATTAAATTCACAAATATTAATAAAAATGAAAATGTATTATTCTTTATTTACATGGGATTTTCCATCCTTCCTCTATTTTGGAAACTACAACATCAAAAATTTTATGCACTTATCAAATAAATGGGGATATTTATCCATCCTAGCATTTTCAGATTCCAACTTTACCTCTTTAACCATATGTTTTTTCCAAAAAAAACATTACCCGAATGATTACCTTATTTCGCAACACTTCATCTATTTGGTCAAGAATCTTGACTGGTTGTTCTTCATAAGATAGATTCTCTTCCAACTGAACAACCTTTGGGCACAAAACATGAGATGGATCTGGCATATACATTCTCAACTTTGAAACATGAAAAACATTGGGTACCTAGGATAAATTTAGAGGTAACGCCTCTTTGCACACAACTGATATAACTTTCTCCTGGATTTTATATGGTCCAATGAACCTCAAAATCAACTTTTCCATTTTACCAAAATGCATCACACTTTTCCATAGATAAACATTGAGAAAGACATGGCCACCATCCTTGAATGATAGATCCTTCCTCTGGTTATCCACATTACTTTTCTTCCTGATATGAGCTGTTCTCATGGTCTACTAAATCAACTGAACATTTTCTACCATATCATTTCCAATTCTTGTCCCATCAGCTTCCTTTCACCTACATCATACCAAAATTTTGGAGTTCAAAAACGCTTTTCATATAATGCCTCAAATAGAGCCATATTTATTCCAAAATAAATAATGGTATTATTTAAAAATTCAACCACAGAATGATGTGGGTACCAACTTCCTTGGTAATCTAGTGAACAAGAAGGTAGCATATCCTCCATGGTTTTAATTGTTCATTCTAATTTCCCATCTGATTGAGGTTGAAAAGTAGTACTAAAATTTCATTCAGTGCCCAATGACTTATTAAGGCCTTTCAAATAGGTAGAAGTAAACCTGGGATCACAATTTGATATAATAGATAGAATAACACCATGCAACATGACTATCACATTAACGTTCAACTGTGACTATTGTTATAGAGACAATGTATCTCAAATTGGAATGAAATGAGAATATTTATTTAATCGATCAAAAATAACCCAGATTGAATTATTACCTCTTGATATCATCGGTAATCCAACAATGAATTCCATGTATAAATTTTCCCATTTACACTCTGGAATCGGTAATGACTGAAGTATCCCTTTTGGTAACTGTCACTCTACTTGAACCTGCTGGCAAGTCAAACACTTCATAGTAAAGTCAACAATATCCCTTTACATTCCATCCCACCACTAATACTCCCAAAGATCACTATACATATTAGTACTGCCAAAATGACCCAATATCAGATAACTATGTTCTTCACATAATAACTATTTCTTAAACTATGAATCATGAGGCACTCATAATCTATCTCCAAACCCCAAAACACAATTACTAATACCGATAAAATTTGGCCACTTACCCTTCCGAACAAACTCTTGTTTTTTCTACAACTCACTATCTTCCTTGTGTGCTTGCTTAATTCTGTCTGAAAGAGATGATTTCACTAACACTCGAACCAAAACAATGAAATTCCCAACACCAACAACTTCTATGAAAATGTTCATCCAACCAAAAACAAAAGGATTTAATTCCAAATATAGAATGGTTAATGAAGAATTAATTTTTCAACACAATGCATCATCGACTTTTCTTGCTTTTCACAAATGGTAGAGGATCGTGCAATCATAATCTTTGATTAATTCCAGCCATCCCCTCTGTCTCATGTTTAATTCATATTGACTAAATAAATACATTATACATTTTTGGTTAGTATTTATTTCTCATTTTACTCAAAAATGAATGATACCACCAAATTTATTAAGCAGAAACAACAACAACTAATTCCAAATCATGTGTAGGGTAATTTAACTTTTGAGGTTTCAACTGATGTGATGAATAAAAAAATAACTAATAATTATTCATTTGAACACAACCAAGTCCTTATAATTATGCATCACAATAAATAAGAAACTCACTATTTCTGGAAGGCAATCCCAAAACATGAGCATTCACCAATCTTATTTTCAATTCCTGAAAACAATCATCACATTATTTTGTCCAAATGAACATAACACCTTTTTGAGTTAACATAGTCATTGGACTAGATAACCATGAAAAATTATCAAAAACCTCTTTGAATAACCTTCCAAACCAAGAAAACTATGGATATCGTTTATATTTGTGGGTCTTGACCATTCTTCAAAAACATTTTTTTAGTAGGATCCTCAGTTATATCATTTTTTGAATCAATGTGACCAAGGAATGAAATTTGTTGTAACCAAAACTCACACTTACTAAATTTCAAAAATAGTTTATTTTCTTTTATGGTTTTGAAGACAATCCTTAAATGAATTTCATTCTACTATTTACATTTAGAATAAACCAAAATATCATCAATAAACACAACCACCATTTATCACCTAAGTCAACTGAGCCATTACTGCAATAGATAGTTCATTTTTTATTCCAACCAAATCATGTTGATAATTTAGAAATTTATTTCCCTATGTATGTTTTCCCAGAACAAAATCCTTGTTTTCTCTAAAATTAAACCATTATTAATAGAGACATATCTTATTTGAAGCAACATATTAATCTGTAAAGGCTATATTATTTCAATCATACCATAAACTAATTTTTGGATATTAATTTAAAAATATCATAACTCTTAAATTTATCTAAAACAACCTCTGATACGAACTATAAGGACCCTTCCTTAAACATTACATGATCTTGAATTAAATGAAAAATTCACATTGAGGATGTTTTTAAGTTATGATTTTTATAGAATTAGGCCATAAAAATTACATTAAATAATAAAAATACAAAGTAGACACTTCTACTCAGATTCCATTTTTTCGTAAAAGAAAATCTTTTTGAAAAACATTTCATGTCTAGATCCATATTTTATATAGCATGACTTTTCCTTGATCCTATACTTGATTGTATTAATCATTATTTCCTTTGAAAAACATTTCAAAACATGGGATGAGCATAAAAGGCTTAGTAAGGGTTATAAAACAAAGAAACAAAACATTAATTCATCAATACATACATAACACAATCTATTTAACATACCTCATGATATCATCATATTTATGAATAACACATAGAAATCATAAATAATAAATATAACTTGTTAAATCCATATCATACTTACATTGTAGCTATCACATATACATTGGGAGTTACATTGGAATACACATTATTGAATCTTCCCTAAATCTCCAAGGAGAAACATTCACGTTACCCAATGCATTGGAGAGCTATCTTGGGCTCACCCTTCGTAGTTTTATCACAAAACCACCCGTATGCGTAAATTATTCCCAAGAATCGTAACATATTCATAACACATAAAACAAACATAAAGGAAAGATCACATTTCCACATTTCAATAACAATATATAATTTAAATATATTGTCATAAAAAATACATTATCAAACACATTTTTAATACAAAAATACGTAGAATATTATATGGTATTTATTTTATTTTTAAAAACCCTACGACTTGTAAAGGAAGCCAATGATCAAATAATACTCGCGACGGTGGGATGGTCATTGTCACCACGTATGTTAAAAAGAACCATTGTTTTTTTTTCATTTAGTAAGATGCTTCATATAAAAATATTTATTTTGAATGAAATGAAAATTTAAAGGGGTTTGTACACCGTATATAAAATTTGTGTATAAAACAAAATATGCCTCAATTAATGGAGAATGAGACGATGTTCCTTGCCTCGTAGTCACTTGACCAGTTCGTTCTTTAATCTATTGAATAATAAACTAAAGATAGTTTCTATTTTCTTAAGAACATATTTCATGTTTATTATTTCTTTTATATAATTTATTACTATTTTATAAATATTATGTAATCATTTATGTTAATAACTGATGTTTTGTCGATATTTGGTACTTGAGTAAAAAATGAACTTCTTATATTTACAAGTTGTTTGTGTGGTAAAAAGTTCATTTTTTCTAGAATGATATCCATGATTGAAATATCATATATTTCTTTTATATCCAGTACATATATGTATTTATAACAGTACATAAATTTTTAGATAATAAATGAAATGCACTATTCAAGGAGATGGTAAGTCATACGTACACATGAACGCTACTTTCATTTCTACTTCATATTTTAATGGAATTAAAACATAATGATACATAGTTATATTATAATTATAGTATAATATAATATATAATATCATTAACTTCATACTTTATATGTCCCACATATGGAATTAAAGAGTAATATCACTTTGCGGGGGCAGTAGACCACACTTCCTCAAATGAAATTATCGCATATACCCATTATGGAAACCATAAAAATATGATATAAATGAAAAATACATAAGAATTAAGAAAACATAAACATATTATATATCATACATAAATATAGTTCCATATTATTTTCCACCTTGAGAGGTGGTAGGATATAATTGAACATTACTCGTTTCGTGAGGCGTCGGTTTTCCATCCAGAGAAACAATATGTTCTTTACCCATTTGATGGAGGTCTGTGTAAGTGTAGTTTGAATCCTTCTCATAAAAATATACTTGTATATTGAGGATACTGGTATTGTTATAAAATAATGGAATAAAAAGAGTTTAGGGGTTGGAGAAGTAAAATAATAGAAAATAATTTTAGAGAATTCGTTACCATTAATTGAGTTAACTCCCTTTGGATTGAAACACAAGGACTTCTTGAAGTGCCTTATGCCTAAGGTAAGGCTTCTAGATGGAAGAGAGGGATCTTGAGAGCTTATTTGGGAATGGGTTAGATATGACAAGGGGAAATAGAGGTGTGAGTAATGGGTTAGATTTAAAATCATTTTATAAAGTGGAGGATGGGCTCTTTTGGAATGTTTGAAAATATTATTTTTATTATAAACATATCATTGATTTTTATCAATCCAAAACTAAGTAAAGACAATGATAATATGAATACTGTTTGAAATAAAGTCATCCAATAATAATTGGATAGGTTATGGGTATTTTTTAAATATTTATAATCTTATATATTTAAATCTTTTATTAATGAGGTAAACACTGCATCATTATTGTGTCATAAATAATTTTATTAATTGGATGTCTAAATATTATAGAAAATTACCATGATGTATGAAATATTTTTAGCATAAAAATTTTATTTATAGTCTAAGAGATAGATTATATAACCCCATGTAAAAATTGACTTACTAAACGATATATGTTTAAGTCATTTAGTCTTTAAATTAAATTAATTAATTTAATGTGTCATTATTACTCTTAAGTTTCTTTATGGTGTCCTAAAATAGACTCAAGGATGGAAATGGTAGGGAATTACTAATAAAATAATGTTAGGACAAGTGTTAAGGTATTTTTATATTATTATAATATTGTTTTTACCTTGAATTACCATATTTACATTTAACTGCGTTCAATAAAAGTCAAATGTTACTATTCACAAAAAATTATTTTCATCTTAATGAACCACATTTATCATATTAATAACAAAAATGTATGTAAGATATTCAAAATTCAATTCACAGAAGTTGTATAACTACATTTACATGAAAAATTCATTTTTTTAACTACTACTTAGTGGTTTCACTATTCATTAAAAATTGATGTTTTTCTGAAAAATACTAAAAATCCTTCCTAAGCTATATTTTATTTTTTAAAATTTAAAAATGAGTTTTATTTTACTAAATTCAAAACATATAATTTGGATAAATTAATTTAAAATAAATTCCCATTTCAAAACAAAAAACAATTTTCAAAAAGTATCAACTATCAAATGATTGGCACTTGTTTATGTCCAATTTTAATGTGAAGTTAATCTCATTTACAAAAATTGGATTAAATGGTAAAAACGTAATCTAATTACACTTTAAAACCAATTAAAAAGATAATCTCACTATATAAATATATTATATTTAAAAGAATGTTTTGAATTAAAATACAATATATTTCACTATTCATTGGAAAATTAATTTTATCATAAAAATACCCAAAAAATTACCCAAAGTAAATTTTGGTGTCCCGATTCTAATTTTTTTTTGGTCAAATAAGAAATATAAAAGGGACCAAAACTATGTTTAATAAGGGTTCTCTATCAAAAGGTGGTTAATCGACCTTTAAATTAATATTAGATTATTTATTCTTAAAATTGAATTTTTTTTGTTATTTTAAGCATATAACTTTTATTGGATAAATGAAAAATATTTAACAAGCATATATATTCATATTCTAGCTAGCAATATTAATTCCCGCCAATATAACGGCTAGGTGATAACTACCATTTAAAATAATAATATTATATTATTAGTGTGCAATGTAAGATTTCAAAAAAACTCGTTGTTGCGTATCGGGTACCCTATGGAACATAACAACCCCTTTGAAGTAAAATTAATATTTAATTCACAAATATTAATAAATATAAAAATGTATTATTCTTCATTTACTTGGGATGTTACAAATATACTATTGTTAATGGGGTTATATATCTAAATTATAACAGTATGAATTCTCATATTTACATTTAAATAAAATAATTTTTATATTAATTCATTTTTAAAATTACTTTTAAATTATTAAATAATGAGTTTGATAAAAATTATATTCTGTTAAAATGAAATAGAATTTCATTTTTTGTGAAAAATATAGTTTCAATGAAGACACACATTCTGATAAAACAAAAACAAAAAATTAAATAAAACTTATTTTTATAAAATATTATTATTAAATAATATTAATTAAACATAAATAATAATGTTGTTTTATGAAGTGAAATGTAATTTTTCCAAGGGCCAAAAATGATGTTATTGTCAAAAACCATTATTTTTCAATGAATTGGAATTTTTAATTAAATGTTTATAATCTATTATATAGAGGTTTATTTTGATAAAATAATTTTTTTTGAAACCATCTCAATAAAATTATCCAATAGGTAGCTTTTCTTGCTTTTCTGAGAAAATAATATTTATAGGTAAAAATATAATATGTTATAAATATATTGTATGTATTATTATAACATAATGACCAAAAGTAGTGTAATATATTCTTTAAAAACTGTCCATAACAAAAATTACATTTCCGAATTAAAATATTTTATTTTTTATGTTATTTGAATAATTTAATAATAACATTATGTGTCCTCCAAAACCGATAATATATATAAATGTATTAAAATCAATTATTTTTAACACAACTCACTCACCCATCACCAAGGGAAATATTTTATTGATTTCGATTTATAGCATTATAATAAAATGAAAGACACTTCTATTTGTAATAAACAATGGGGAACACTATAAGAAAAGTGGTTATTTGCAACGGGGCACTGGCATGTTGAAAATAGTCAGTTGGAAGGTCTATTCACAATGGGAGAACCGATCTATCACAAATAATACAGTTTATGAGATGTAGAGATGGTTCCCATGACCAAATGATTGACGTAACTTGCACGCCAAACCGAGGGAAAGGGTATTTGTGACGGGCCATAGTTGCCTGTCGTAAATACCTGGTGTAATTTTTAGTATTCGTGAATAGATATAGTAGCTCATCGCAATGACTATGTATGCAGGTTATCCTTTGCGACAGGTCCCATCGCAAAAGAAAATTTAACCTGTGGACATTTGGAATGGGAGTATCGTTGCCAATAATCCAATCACAAGTAATCTAACCTATATATACTCCCATTTGTTTTTTCTTTATTCCACTCAATTCATTACTCCTATCCCTCTCAATTGAAAAATTTTCTCTAAAATATTTTCATAGGATAAAATTTTAATTTAGTGCATCATTCACAGCTTATATCATACAAAAGTTTTAGTTTTTAGGTATCCACCAATTTCTTTTAATTTTTCTTAACTCATTTTATTTTGTTTTAGTTATAATTATTGTTAATTAGTACTGGATAAATAAATTATATTTATATTGTCTTATTTGTCATTGTGTACATTTATTTTAACAAATAATTATGTCTGATTTGTATGAATTAGTATTAATTAAGTGTTACTAAATTAATTATTATTAATTGGTAATAATTAATATTAAATTGTAATAATTAGTAATAATTAGTTATATTTAGTAATATATTGTAATAATTATAAATAAATTTTAATAATTAGTAATAAATTGAAATAATTAGAAATAAATTGTTATAATTAGTAATAAATTTCAATAAATAGTAATAAATTACAATAATTTGTAATTAATTTCAATAAATAATAATAATTTGCAACAATTAGTAATATATTTCAACAATTATTAATAATTAGGGAGAAATTCTAATATTTAGGAATAAATTGTTATAATTAGAAATAAATTCTAATAATTTGTAATAAATTATAATAATTAGTAATAATTAGAAATAAACTGTAATAATTAGTAATAAATTGTAATAATTAGTAATAAATTTTAATAATTATTAAGAACTTGTAATAATTATTAAGAAATTATTTATATAAATATCAAATTACAATAATTAGTTATAAATTGTAATAATTTGTAATAAATTGCAATAATTATTAATTAATAGTAATACTTAGTAATAAATTGCAACAATTAGTAATAAATTGCATCAATTATTAGTAAATTGCAAAAATTATTAATAATTATTAATAAATTATAATAATTAGTAATGATTATTAATAAATTCAAATAATTATTAATAATTATAAATTAATTATAATAATTAGTAATAAATTGCAATAATTAGTAATAAATTGCAATAATTTTTAATATATTTCAATAATTAGTAAAAATTGTAACATTAAGTAATAAATTTCAACAATTAGTAATAATTTGGAAAAAATTCTAATAATTAGGAATAAATTCTAATAATTAGTAAAAAACTCTAATAATTTATAATAAATTCAAATAATTAGAAATAATTAGTAATAAGATCTAATACTTATTAAAAAATTCTTATAATTAGTAATAAATTACTAATGAATTGTAATAATTAGAAATAAATTGTAAAAATTAATAAAAAATGAAATAATTAGTAATAAATTGTAAAAATTATTAATAAAAAGTCATAATTAGTAATAAAATGTAATATTTAGTAATTTATGATAAGTATTAATAAATTTCAACAATTAGTAATAAATTGAAACTATTACTATTAAATAGTGATATATTAAAATAATTAGTAATAATTAGTAATAAATTCTATTAATTTGTAAAAATTTGTAAAAAATTCTAATAATTAGTAATAATTATTATTAAATTCATATAATTAGTTATAAATTCTAATAAATTGTAATAAATTGAAAGGATTAGTAAAAAATTGCTATCATTTGTACTAATTTGGAATAAATTATAATAATTCGTAAAAAATTATTATAATTAGTAACCAGTAGTTATAAATTCTAATAATTAATAATAAATTATAATATGTTGTAAAAATTATTAATATTTTCAAATAATTAGTAATTAATTCAAATAATTAGTTATAAATTCAAATAATTGTTCATAATTTAAAAAATTCAAATAATTAGAAATAAAACTTAATAATTAGTAATAAATTCTATTAATTAGATATAATTAGTCATAAATATTAAATATTAATATTAAATTCTATTAATTATGTCACGACCCGTCCCTCGGGGCCTGTTCCATGAATACCCCAAGTCTGCCTTCCATTGGCCAAGGGTTGGTGACATGAACCGGAAAGGTGTAACCCCCAAACGGAAGGAATTTCATTTAAAAGTGTACAAACACATATAGAGTTCTCACACAAATTATAACACAAGATACCACTTCTGAAAGTAAAAGTAAAGGGGTTACTATATTAGCCCAACTAAGAGAAATGTACAAGAAAAGGAATGAAAAACAAGCTCCAGAGATCATCCGCCAATGATCCTACCAGAAGAGTAGGTAAAACTCTTTGTCTTGCATCAATAATGATCACCATAACTATCAATCACCTCTGAGAACCATCTAGCCCTAGTTCCCATAGTCTTACTCATGATGTCTGTCGTCTATACAAGACAAAATATGTACGGGAAAAGCATGTGTAGGGGTGATTATATCAATACTAAATAGGGACCCCAAGACCCCCAAAGGCCTCTAAGAAATCCAAAATGGTAAACCAAAAATCACGATCTGAATAACTAAGCATAAAGTAAAAGAGATATCCCACAAGGTATACAACTCAAAGTATAGGAATAAAGATTATTAGTCAAAATCTAGATCATTTTATCATGTTGAGATGCTCATCCGCTAATACAAAAATTGTTACTACACTACCACTATAGAAAGGGTCACACTGTTTTCAATCCATGATGGGTCGCTCTATTACTGGTCTACAATGGGTCGCACAACTCATGATGCACAAAAGTTTTCTCTCATGTAGATCCACGGAGGGTCATGCTATTTACTATCCACAGAGGTTCATCCCATTGTAGATCCATGAAGGGTATCTCTCATGAAAATCCACAAAGGGTCTGCCATTACCGATCAATAGAGGGTCCCTCTTCACTTGAAAGTCATCAACTAGATTCCTAAACTACATATGTCTGAGTTCTGAATGATCTTCTCCTCAAGGCGTTAGTGATATTTCAACCACAAAAAAGGTTAACATAGAGGCAACCCAAAGGATCTTCTTTTCATAAGGTTTCGAACATAATTGATAGCGAATTGATCAGATGCTTGGTCTGTTAGTTATAGGACTTTTAGTAAAAAGGGAATGGTTGGATTCGAGTCTGATCCAACCTGGTTGTACTGTAACATATGGAACACTCCGGTTGATGATCTAAAAAGGGCTGCCACATCGCATGGTTCCTCATGTCATAGACGGTGCGCCAATCAAATTCTCAGTATTCATGTTATGATCATTTCAGATAAATGGGGGCGGGTCTAGTCTGACCTGATCGGACCGACATGACCTGACCTAGTCTAGGTGTCATGTGTGGGTCCATCATTAGGTCCGACTCGGCCAGACTGTTGGGAACACTAGTTAGGCTTAGTAATATGGGTCCGGCACTGTTGGGAAGAGGCAGATATTTACCTTTGGCCTCCCTATTGCCCAACTAATCCATGTAGCTCAGGCGGGTTGCGGCCTCTTGTTGCCGCAATGCATTGTTGAGCATGCCCCTACCCACCACATGCAGCCATCGTCGGTGTAATAAAGGTACCTTTGAGGGGCCACTAGATTGGCTTTGTTGGTCTTTTTCCCAAACCGCTTGCACCTACAGAATCAAAAGGTCTTCACCTTTGTTTTGATGGCGTCATACTATCTTTATTGTAGTCTCGATAAATAATCAATAAATAACTCACAATAAAAAACTATGGAGGAGGGTACGGGCATAGTTTGTGTCGGTTCGCACCCATCGCATTAGATTTCAATAATGGGGGAAAGCATTAACCACATAGAAATAGTAAAAACCATATTGAAACCCCCACAAGAATGAGTGATTCATGAATCAAATCATTAGTTAGTTGGTTCGCATTCAACATAAATTTTCATGAATGAGTACAAAAACATCTAATTCTTTGAACACATGAACCCCTATCTATATTCATTGTATCTTCCGATGAAGAAGGATTCAATTCACATCGTCATTGATCCACTATCTTTAGTGTTCATCACCGCATGGCAACCTCAGGATCCAATCCACAAACGTTCATCAATTTTTTTTCATTCTTCGTTTGATAGGTATTTAACCGGTGATTCTTCAGTGATTTCCCCACATTTAATAATTTCCCAAACTCCAACATGTCTGATTATTAAGATAAATAAAAATCACAGTGATCGTGCACCCATTAATGATTCCCATTAAATGATCCATATTTAATGATCCACATTTAAAGATCCATTAATAAAATAGAATCACGATTTCAAGTGATCCATTATTGACCCTCCATTAATTCTTCTCGTTTCTGCACCATCTTTTCAATGTCCTCCAGTCAAAGATGAAAAAGAAATAAAATAATTATTTTAAATTAATTTATTATTTTTTTTCAAAAAGTTTGAAATATATCTTCTCCCTTTGGAACATTCTGGTAGAAGTTGATCCATTTCCTGGAAAATCCTGGTGTTCTGAGATCAATGGTTCCCTAATCATTTTTATTCGAGCACCAATTAAAATTTTAGAAAAACCTACACCCACATTTATAGAATGTACATAAAAAAAGTTCAAAATTCAGTTTTGGGATTTTGGGCCTTATAATCACATGTCGTCATAGCGTGTGGTCTTATATTAATTCCTTTTAATTTAAAAAAATTCACAGAATTTCAATGAAATTAAATTCTCCCCACCTAAAGGATTTACATCCCTGAATGAAAAACAAAAACTAGTCAAACAGATGGGGGTACAAAGCACGAATATAAGCCTCCCACACCCATGTGCTCTTCTGGATATTCCCATACTTCTACAGAACTCACACCAGAACAATCAACTGCCCATCTATTACCCACTCTTGACGATCCTCTATCTCGACTGGGAACTCTGAAAACATTTCCCCATCGTCAATGTCCAGCTCGCCCAAGTAAATGTCGTGCGAGGGATCATGAATATACCTCCTCATCTGCGAATCTTGGATAAAATTATGCACCTAGTGTATTTTTCGGGGAAGTTCTAGGTAGTACTCCACCTCGCCAACTCTACTCAAAATCTGAAAAGTTCGGATGAACCTTGAAGATATGTTGTTGCCCCGACAAAAAATTCCACTATCCTCGTTGAGGTGAGACCCAAAGGAACACATGATCACCCTCCTCAAAACTCCTAGGGTCTCCATCTCCTATAGAAATAATACTTCTCACTGCTTTGTGCAGCCCTCATCTGCTCTTGGATAATCTGCACCTTCTATATGGTATCCTGTTCCAACACGGGATACGTGCGTGCTAACTCTCCAAGGTCTGTCCAGCATCGTGGTGATCTACAATGTCGCTCGTACAAAGCCTCAAATGGTTCCATGTCAATGGTGGAGTGATAGTTGTTGTTTTTAGAAAACTCCCTGAATGGTAAGTGGTCCCCCCAACTTTGACCAATGTCTAGGATGCAAGAACATAGTATGTCCTCCATGTCTGTATGGTCTGCTCTGTTTGACCATCCATCTTGGGATGAAAATTAGTGCTCTAACACAGCTGTGTCCCGAATGTATCTTGCAATACCCTCTACATTCGGGATGTAAAGTGTGTTTCACGATTTGAGATGATCATCTAAGGAACCCCGTGAATCCTCACAGTCTACTCGATGTAAATGCATCCCATGATTCATACCAGTCCCTACTCCCAGATGAGTAGCAAGTGAGACAACTTGGTGAGTTGGTCCATGATCACCTAGATAGATTTTTGGCCACTGTATATACCTAGTAAACTCATCACAATGTCCATTAAGATACCATACCAATTACACTCCATACCTCGAGTGTCTAGGACAAGCTCACTAGAAGTAAGACATGCTCCCCACTGATCGAAAATCCATCATGATCTCATCCTGAGGATAAATGAGATTGTCGGGCCTCACAGTCAACATCCACCAATTGTGACTCCTAAAAATACCACATGTTTTGGGGAGTAATAGTTGACTACTAAAGGTAAGAAGTTCGACCAGCATCAATAATGGACACCTACATCACAACCAACTTCTCCATCGCATCACTAAGCAGCTAAAAACTGCCCATCCTGCTGAGCGTGTCTACCGCCACATTCCCCATTCTAGGAGTATAGACTATATCAAAGTCATAGTCCTAGAGGAACACTATTCATCATCACTATATATGTTTTAGGTCCTTTTGTGAGATGAAATACCTACGACCCTTGTGTTCGATATAATCTTTCTACCGTTCACCCGTCATGTACTGCTGCCACATCTTCAAAGCAAAGACCACTGCTACTAACTCTAGGTCATGGTTCACATAGTTCTGATCATGCTGCCTCAACTACAATGATCCATAAGAGATCTCCCATTAATCCTATATCAAGACACAATCCAGTCCATTCCCCTATGCATCATAGTAAACTATATACCCAATTCCCCATAATGGTAGTATCATGATGGGGGGACTCGTCAGTATCCTCCTAATCTACTAAAAACTCTTCTAGAATATATCTATCAATCCAAAGTCTTGTTCATTCATTTTCAGGGATGAAAAGGGTGCTGCTAATATAAAAAATTCAAGTACAAATATATGGGATAACCCAACCAACCCCAGGAAACTCCGCAACTCAGTCATTATCTTGGGTGGATACAAAGTAAGTACTGAATCTATTATTGGTGGATCTATTACAACTCTAGCCTCTAAGGTGGCGTTTCCCAGAAATTGGACTTCCAAAATAAAAAATGACACTTCAAGAGATTTCCATTAAGCTTGTCCTCTCAGAGTTAATCTTGGACTATCTGCATGTGTGTAGCATGCTCCTCCTCTAATGCCTAGTACACCAAGATGTCATTAATGAAGACAAAAAAACAGGTCATCGTAAGGCTGGAATATCATGTTCTTGAGTCCTGTGAATAGTTCAAGGGTCCTGGTCACAAATAAAGTTATCACCAAAAACTCATAATGTTTATATAAGAAACATATGTGTATATTCTTTACATCCTCATCCCGTACTCGAAGCTTATGATATCCTAATCTATGTTCTATCTTTGATAACCACCTCACATCCTTCACTTGGACAAAGTTGTCTTAAATCATTGATACTGGAATCTTGTTCTTCACCATCACCTAGTTCAGGTTCCGAAAGTCTACACATAGCCCTAAGCTCTTGTTTTACTTCTTGGAAAACAACACGGGGGATGCCATAGAGAATCACTAGGCCGTAAAAACCCCTTCCTCTACAATTCCTATAGAAATTCCCTCAATTTACGAAGCTCCATGAGAGCCAACCGATATTCAGGTGTAGATATCAGGGTCATCCCTAGGAACAAGTCAATGAAAATGTATTACTCTTCGGGAGGATGATTTCATAGGACATAATAAAGAGATTCACCCTTATACTGATCCACCACTATAGGAAATCATTGAATCCTCTCCACCACTGCACCAACGGTGAGGTTAGTCAACAGGTGAGTGATCATTTGCACCCTCCTCTAAGAATTTATGTCAAGTAATTCAAGGGTTTCTTTCTCTGTGGTGAAGGAAAACCAAGTCCCATCTACATGGACACATAATAGTTTACACCAAAAATAGTTTATCTTGCCATGGAATGTGGATAACCATTCCATACCCAAGATGTTGTCGTAAGGCATCGACGTTGCTACTAGGATATCCCAAATGAAACTCTTGACTCCTAGAGTAAGCTCACAATTCCGGAACCCCTGTGTAATCGTCAAATCCTCTCCCATAGGAATGTAAAGATGTATGGATCAAGCCAACGGCTCCACCAGGATCCTTGAGATCCCAACTAGAGCCATGGAAAGGAATGATTGGCTGGGACCTCTATCTATAAGAACTGAAGTAAGGGTAGAGAAGAAATAGATCATACGTAGAATCATTTCTAGAGCTCCATTGTAATAAGTCTCCACTTCAAGAAGATGTGGTCGCAACTATGTTCCTACATCCAATGGTCGGGGTGGACCACCTAAGGGTGGTGGCGGTAAAACATCAAACAGTTTCCCACTTCATGTTGTTAGGCCTACTCCCCATGCATATCTATTTCCCTATGGACCTCCTCGGTCGAATTGAGTTATCTACTAAGTGGTCCATAAACTATATGTTTATCATCAGTACGTATGCTTGGGCAGTCATGAGCCATGTCACGATGCCTAAAACACGAATAGCATTGTCTTATCCTACGTTGACCTCCTCTACATCAAATGCTCCGCACCTCCAAACCAACGTCCTTGGGTTGTCATCCAGATAGTCATACCCATTTGGCCCTTTACGTCATTTCCCACATCCTACTATAGATGACTCAGATACCTATCATTCTGTGGTGGATCTCATTATTTGTACCTAATCAGTAAGGAAACTAACCACTGGAAGTCATCGCTCTAGCACTCCAACTTACGTCGAAATGTTGATAGAAATTATCGATGCCCTGATCTCCCATCGGAGTCCCTCATCAAAGGTATGGGCCCTAAAATACAGGTCTCACAGCATGTCGGTGGAGTAATGGACGAGGTTGCTAAACCTAGAAGAGTACTGGGACACATTCAAATTTCCATACTATTGTTGCAGTCACTCCTAAATATGCATAGAGAATAGTGTTATGGGTGAGAAATCTTCCATGAAGAGGCTCTTGAAGAATAACCAGGATAGGGTGGCCTTCGAGTGGGTATAGAGTGTCATGCTCTTCTATCTCCCTATCATTCCTTGAAAAGGGATAGCAGCTACAACTACTATATGGTCGGTCAATTTCTCTACTAGGGAAAAAACTCGTTAAACAACCTTGAGATAGTCCCCAACTGTCGGAGGATGTGCATCGCATCAAAACCATGAAGGCCTATATCTCTGGAACTCATGCAGTGTGCTCAATTGGCATGCACTGTCATCTAGTGGGGATGGTAGCATCTGCTGCTCTCCTGTTGGTGGTGCTGCTGGTACACCACCTGATGGTGCTATTTCTATACTTGGTACCATCACTTATGCGTCATCACTTGTTGGACCATCATTGTGATATATACATAGAATCATGTTTGGATGTCCCCATGGAGATATCCTATAAGGAAATAGATGTTCCATAGTCAATAGGGTATACCTCCTAAGATGACTCAGATGATATTAAGAGAAACAAATTTCTGAAACACACACAACCTATTTTTTCATGTACCATGTCAGAAAAATAGAACACATGGTCCTAGTGTATGGATATGTCTGCCACCACACGAACAATGCACTCCCTAAACTGAAATACAAAATCAAGACACTATACACCATTATATCCAACGAAAAAATTTCAAACTCGTAGTTCTTCTGGTTGAATGGATCGTCCTCTGATACCACATTGTCACGATTTTCCCCCAAGGCCCCTGTTGTGACTACCCCAAGACTTTCTTCTAAAGGATAGGGGTTGGTGAGTATCACCAAAAAAATATAAATACAAAATAGAAGGAATTTACTTTAAACTTGCATGCACACAGATAGAGTTCGCACAAAAAGCAGAACACAAGCCACCACTACTAAGAGTAAAAGTATGTTCATAAAATAATGTGGCTATTATTCAATCCCAACTGAAAAAATCATACAAAAAATGTAATGAAATTCAAGCTTCTGGGATTTTCCGCCAACGATCCTACAAAAAAAGTAGGTAGAGATCACTTTTTGACGTCATTGTAGCTTATATGACTATTGCACACCTCCAAGCACCATCTACACCTAGCTCCCAAAGTATTAGTCAAGTAGTCTGCAATCTGCACAGGACAAAATAGGTGCGGGTGAAGCCGGTGCAGGGGTGAGTATAATATTAATCAATAGGGACACCGATACCCCTAAAGTTATCTCAGAAATACACAAGGGTAAACCACAAATAAAGATCTCAATAACAAAGCCCAAAGTAAAAGACACATCACCCCAGGTATACAACTTAAAGAATATGAATAAAGTTTATTAGTCATAATATAGATCATTTTATTCTATTTAGAGGCTCAACTGCTAATTCGAGAAGTGTTTCTCCGCTGTTAATCAACAAATAGTCTATGTACACTGATCCACGAAGAGCTACTCTACGGCTGGTCCATGACTGGTCATGATACTATTTATCCACAATTTTTTTCTCTCATGTCAATCCATAGCAGGTCATGATATTTCTGATCCACGGATAGTCATGCTACTACTGATCCATAGAGGTACTCTCTTATATTTATCCATGGAGGGTTTCACTTTTGATGATCCAAGAAGGATCGCTCTCTTTCCAAGCCATGGAGGGTTTCTCTTCACTTAATAGCCAACCACTGTATTTCTGCACCATGTACATAAGAGTTCAGAAGGTCATGATCCTCATTCCATTGGTTATATTTCAACATCCACTAAGACTCACATATAGGTAACCCATTGGACTTTCTTGTAGTATGGTTTCTTACACAATAGACGGCGCATCGATTAGATGCTCAGTCTGTATGTTATAGGACCTTTAGTAAAAAGTTCCTGGTAGGGTTCGAGTTTGATCCAACCCAGTAAAAATTAAACTATTTTTAAAAATAAAATAGATTATATCAATATAACCACCTCATTATTGGGGTTATCATTCCATAGACAGTGCATCAATCAGATGCTCGGTCTGCAAGTTATGATCGTTTCAGTGAAATGGGGTCGGTCGACTATAGGTTTGGCTCGACCTGGTCAGAACGACCTTACCCGACCCTATCTAGGAGTCTGGAATGGGTCCAACATGGTTTTGTCCTAGCTGTCCAATTTTTTCCATGTGTCTAGCTCAATAGGAAAGGTATGTCCCAGCAGCGCGGGTCCGGCCTGTTGGCTGCCCCTGCCCACCACAGGTGGGCCGGTCCCCCCGACCAGGACGCAGCAGACAAACACGCCCGGCCTACCACTCTCCCCTCATAAATCATGGGATGGACTCTTGACCACATTCATGAAACTACGGTGGTCATATGAGGCCTTCCAGACTCATACAAGCAGTCGATGGATGGTGTGCATCAACTCGCCCTAGCGGCCTGGGCTGGCCGCTCCACCATGTGGCACCGACTGGTGCCGCTCATCCACACCGTGCCAACTGGTTCCATTCCTTCATGTCGCCACGCCAAATAGTCGAGACCACCACCACCCAGCACCCACAAACATTGTTACAGCCACCGAAGTCACTTTGGTGGTTCGTTTCCCAAACTGCTTCTTCTACGAAATCCTTATGTCGTCACTATTGTTGTGAAAACCTCAAACTCACATTTCGTCCATCTCAAGAAAACATCCATGAAGGACACACAATAAACAACTATGGAAGAGGTTATGGGCATTCCTCTAGTCATCTCGTGCCCTCCAAGATATATTTCAATCATGGGGGAAAGTATTAACCACACAACAAAAGTAAAACCTCAAACCCCTGCAAGATATCCACCCGTAAGAATGAGTGATTCTCGAATCAACATGTTAGTCAGTTGATCCATGCTCATTGTAAATTTTCATGAATGAGGAAGAAATCATAAAATACATAGAATGAATATACCCCATCTTATATTCATTGGATTTGTTGATTATGATGTATGTGATTCGTATCATCTTTGATCCACAGTTGTTGGAATTCGTCACCGCTTGTCAACCTCTAGATCTGATACCCCATTATTTGTCTCTTCATTAATCTTTCTTCATTGGAGAGAGATTCCATTGTCGGTTCATTAGGTATTTCACCTTGTTTGTTCATTTCCCAAACTCTAACACATTGGATTATTATAATAAATACATATTGAATTGATATTGGACCCATTAATGATTTTCATTAAATGAACCACATTTAGTGAGCCACCGTAAATACCCAAGCCTGACGTATAAGGATATTAAATTTCTTTTTCAGAATACATAATACATGACAAAATCTAATGCCCAAAAACTGTATTAGTTTATTTCCAATATAAACATGGAAAAAAATCTTATAACTTGGTGAATGATCTTTAATATCTCACATAAATATCGTCCTATTTTTTATCTACCTAAAAACATTATTTAAATCATGAGAAAAAGAAAACATAAAAAGAGTGAGCTCAAATTCTCAATAAGGGTAATAATGGAGAAAATAAAACAATCCATATAAAATTGAATGTAAAAACATGAACATAATGCATAAATATCAAAATCAAGATCCCTTACATAAATCATGGTTGTACGTAAGGCATAGATCATAACGGAACATCAATCATGTTAAAATAGAATCGTAATAAAACATGGAATTATGGAAAACCATTAACCGCGTAATATGATTTCTATAGTAGCCATCAAATTTCTACCAAGACTATCATAGTGGATGAAGTCCTCTACTGAACCAGGTTTATATGTCGTTCAAACCATGTATTATTAAACCAAATTTACATGTTGTTCCAGCCATGTCTATATGATGAGATATAAATATTTACCCAATTCATTGGAGGGAGATATAGGTCGCTTCCGTATCATAATGATATCTTTCTTACATGTTCCACAAACGTATAAACCATTCATCATAGCATAACACAAGAAATAAAATGGGTTTCTTAAACATCATTCCATCATAACCTAATCCATATAAAATATATGGATATGCTAAAATTAATTCCATGATAAAAAACAATCAAATCTAAGTAATAATAGGGACAGAAACACAACCCTATGTAATCTTATATGGTAAATAATTTAGATTAAACACATGAAAATAATTCCTAAGAAAAATATCCTTTATTTTTCATAAATGTTTTATTTTCCCAAAATGATGAGAAATTTTAAATGAAATGAATTTAGTGGAAAATAAAAATTAATGATTGGGGAGGAAGCTTCATGGGAATATGGTATTATGATGATGTAAAACCCTTTCATACTTTATAAGTTAAAAAACATTATCCTCTTACTTTTATTGGAAATGTCAAAACATTCCTCATTTATTAGAAAAACATTATATCCACACCATGTAGTAAAAGAAAAAATAGATAAAAATAACATTAAAAATACTTAAAAGATTTTTTGACATTTTATGAGAATATTTTTTGAAAACATGTGCATTTATGATAAATATACCTCTAATAAATACTTACGTATAAATAATCTCAGATAAATATGAGATTGAAAAACATTCCCAATACCTTAGGTCCAATTCCTTACATATGTTTCCAAAACCCATTGTATAGTGTGTTTAAAAATAATTTCAACTTGTAAAATAACCATAATAATATTTATGATATCAGGTATGATTTACTTCGGACATTATATAACCTGTCCATTTGTCAATTCAATGTTCATGTTCCATTTTGTTCAAGAATAATTTCATTTATCGTACATGTTTGGACTTGTAATTTTCATATGAATACTTAGATAAAGATATAATAACTTCCAGAATATAAATAATGATTTATATATATATCTTATTTATTCAATATATAATCATATATAATATATATAAAAATTAAATGGAATACACCATTCATGGAGATGGTAGGTCGTACGTACTCATGAACACTATTTTTGTTTCTATATTTAATTGTACGGTAGTAAGTAAATGACATATACATATATAAATAATTCTATCAGAATTATTATGTCATATATTTTATGATAATTTATTATATAAACATGATAATCATTCTTGAATGTTTAACATGGAGAATGAATATCATCGTGTAGTGGAGACCGTAAGTCGTACGTACGAATGAGAGATGATACCATTCCCATAATTTATTGAATATTATTAAAGAAGATGGTGTATAATATCATGGAATTAGAAATATTCTATAATAATCATATATAGTTATTATTCCCACCATTATACCGATCCATTTAATGTGGTGGTGAAAAATTGATTACACCCCGACATGGAGATGGTAATCTGTACGTACAGTCACGTGTTGATTTTGTTTTTTCATAGGATGGATAAAAGGTGAAATAGGTTTGTTTCATATTTATAATAACATATTATTATATTAGTGATACTAATTTTATTACATTATAATGATACAACTAAATAATAGGAAGTAGAAGAAGAAATAAGTTTGAATGAATCAGTAGAAGGGATTACCTTTTCCACGATGTGCCTCCTTTAAATACCTCTTTGGGCACTAGAGATGTATTCTAAGAATACCAGAACCACTTGAATGTAATTAGGAATTTTTAGAAGTGAAATGGCTAGGGGATGGGAGGTCTTTAAGGATCAATATGGAGTGATTATGAGAGGGATTAGGTTCTCTTTTATTAAAGAGGAGAGGGGAACTTTATGAAAGCTCTAAAAAATTAATTTATTATAAATTAAATTTTGATATAAAATGGTACAAAGTTTTTTTAATTATAATATAAGATGATTTTGGTTTGAATAACCATCAGTTAATAATTTTTTGACATGTTTTGAATATTTTTTTCTCCTTATCTTTTTGGTTTTACCCTTATTTTACCTGTTGTAATCTTACCGTGATTTCATGTTATTTACTCCATATGGGTTAATTTAATTACATTATCATGTAAAAAGACCCAAAAAAGTTATCTATGGCATATTTATTATCCTTTTGGATGAATCATATATTTTTAGTAATTTAATATCATTTAATAAACTATTTTATGATTAAAGTTATGAATTAGGTCAATTTTGGATACTATTCATACATGATTTTTTTAGAAATTCATAAAAACCATATTACTTATAAAAAAAATTAAAGAATCCCTAATATGTAAATTTCATCTATAAAAATCTTTAATGGCATCAAAATATTCAAAATAAATTTATTTTAATATTTCTATATTCATTTATTTGAATCATTCAATAATGAGGTAATCACTACATCGTAATTGTGTCATAAATAAATATATTTATCTAATGTCTAAAAACTATAAATAAAATACCATGATGTAGGAAATTGTATTATATTTCCAATTAATATTTATATACATAGACATCTGTTATATAAAAACAAATTAAAATCAATTTAGTAAAAGATTAATGGTTAGGTTATAAATATCTTTACTTTAAATTAATTCTAATAAGTTGTCATTTTCATATCCAAGTGAATCAATGGGGTCAAAAAATTGACCCAAGGATTCCCATGGTTATATGCGTCTCAACCAATAGGATTAGAGCATGTGTTAGGGTAGTTCAAAATTATTTTAATATTTTTTACCCTTATTTACAAGATTTTCCATTTTACAAAGGTGAATAAAATAATTACTGATGTTACTATTCATAATGTACAAAAATAAAAAATATCTATTTATAAAATATATAAATTTTAATTCCAAATATAGAATTGATTTTTCCAAATTCAAAACGTAGATGTCGTAGAAATTATATTAAAATTAATCCCTCTATGGATAAATGGTTTTCGTTTAATACATTTCAAAAGATTGAAATGTTTTTACATATGAATTCAATGTAAAATTAATGACATCGAATTACATTGTTTTTTAAAATAAAAAAATATTCAATTAAAACTTTAAAACCATTTAATAAAATATTTAATCCATATTAAATATTTTGATGAATTTTTTTTTCAATTAATATTTTGCGCATTTTCACTATTCATCAAAATATGAATGTTCTCGGAAAAATATCAAAAATTAATCGAAAGTAAATTTTTTTGTCCCACATAAAATAATAAGTTTATCTTGTCAAATATAACTTATAATAGTGTCAAAAATAGATTTAAAATGGGAACTCCATCGAAATATGGTAAAACAATGTTTTTTTTAAAAATACTTCTTTTATCCAAATTTTTTTTGTTCTCATATCATGTGTAAAGTGAAATATAGTTTTATATAAAAGTCATAATGTTGTTATTACTATTCATAATGGCTAGTTTATATACTATTTTAATAATATATCATTGTTTCGTGAAATGTGGTATTGTATACCACAAAAGCTATTGAGGAATGTCGCTCTTGCATGTAACACAAGCCATGTTAGTGTGGAAAGTAGTGACAACTTATTTTTGTGTTGTGTATAACATAGTACAAACATTATTAATTTTTACATTTAACAAAAACTTTACTTAGTGATGTGTGAAATAAATTTTATCAATAGAACTTGAAATTGTTTGAAACACAAGATAAAAATCGTGATGAGTATATTAAAAGCTAATAATGAGTTGCATATAGTGCTAGAAAATATTGGTTATGTGTATAACACAAGGCATCAGTGAAAAAAATTCTATCTCATAAAATCTCAGGGTGATAAAATTCTACCCCCTTAAATTGAATTTTTCCCTAAAAATTCATCTATGTTATAAATGGTTTACTACATAAAAGTTTCATTCCTAGAAACCCACATCATAAATAGAAATACTAAAACAAAACTTTAAAATGGAAAGTTAGAAAGATAACGGTTACAAAAATTAACTCATTGTTGGGTTTCCATATAAGAGAACATATTTGGGAATTAAAAACAAGGATTTGGAAGAGTAATCGAAACAAAATGTTCTGATGGATAGTGATAGAGAATATTTTTTGGAGAAAGATAACTACCAGAATGCCATAAATCTGCGATAATTTAAAGGACCGTATGATTCATTAGATAATATGGTACTAGGATAACATTTTTTGTTTTCCATATTATTTCTGTAAAGATGAATAATTTTTCATGAGAATAAATACTTAATTGATTTTGGTAGAATTTCCCTGTCGTTTAGGCCTTGAATAATTTCCACTTCATCTCTAATTTATAGAAATGAAGTCTAATTTATAATTCTTAATATATTAGCAGATCCTGCAATTGAATGATAGGTCATTCTATCCGTCTCTATCAAAAAAATGTTAGAAGAAGTTATTAAATATACATAAGTCCATCTATGGTGAGATTAATCGTATATGGTTCCAAAAATAGACTTATACATCATCTATAATACCACATAATAAAATTAAACATGTTTTTACTAAACATGGAATTCTTGTAGGCTAGAGGTAGGAGATAAAGGTCATTCACACTTAGGTTGTGGGTTTGATTCAAACAGCTTTGTCTGATGCAATAGGATGTCAACCGTCTGATGGGTTGTCCTTTTTCTAAAATAATACTATTATAACATTCAACAAATAATATAAAAAACATTATAGCTTACAACAATACTATATGATATCCAACGTAATCCACTCTAACCTTTAGACTCGTCGAAAACAATTCAATCCAATCTCATAGTACAATGAAAACAATTACAATAATGGTCATATAACAAGCATGTGAATACCGTCATTTATCCCCCATATATCACACGATATATTATCTTGATCACATTCTAAACATTTTAAGGACTTTATCATGCATTCTCTTAAAATATTATAATATTTTATCATAGAACTTTATTGACAACTTGCATTCTATCGAAATTAATTCTATTCATTCAACAAATATATCAAAAATTCAATATACTCAAATCATGATAACATATTTTCCTTTTATTAGTCATGAGCCCATTAATCCTTTCATACGTATTATTTTATCCTTATCCCATCATTTAGTTCATATCATCTACTTTCCAAAAAAATATTTCAATAACTTTTCATGTTTACCGGTAACATATAATAATGGGAAACCATAATAGACCAGTACATAGATATTCTAATATGTCATAATACTATAAAAGATATTCCATGACATAATATTGAAATCAAATTACATAAACATTTAATCACTCCACCACATCATTGTCATACTCGACATCACCAATAGTGACCGCATGTGACATCCCTTTGTCTTTTTCCTTAAGAGGTTATTAATGTGTATCATCATTAAACATTGGATTAGGTAATTGGTTAGAATAATGACCTATTTCCTTGAAATTGTAGAATTTATGTGTTGGTGGTGGGTTCTCTGTAGTATTTTCTCCATTCACATTATAAGAAAACTTTTTTCCATAACTTTGGAAATCAATTTTTTAATGACCATCTTTTATACACTTCAATATTTTTTTAGTCTCTTTAAGAAAATCTCCACCATTCTTCTTTCCACATGTTGAGAAAAAGGAAACATTTTTCTTATTTTCACCATTTTTTTGGGATTTTTCCTTGAACACCATCTTTTGTTTATTGTCAAAAAAATAAGATGGATGTGTAACATCCACATCTAGTTCAACTTTGATAGAAGAATGCCCAATCATTCTACCTTGATAGCACAATGCACAACATCTGCATACCAATTTATGTCTCATATAGCTAATACCCTTTTAATACTTGGTTTTAAGCCACTAAATAATCGATCAACATTTCTTTTTGGTTGGATGATAAATCCAGAATAATGCCTTGTATGTCTTTTAAAATTCACCTCTTATTTCCCAAAATATTCATAATATTTTTTATTATGATCAAGGATATCCTTTTTCATATTTGTTATAAGAATATGAGGGAATAAATTATTGAAAATTAATTTCTTCAACTCATCCCATTCCATGGATTCATTTTCATCTTGCTGCCTTGTATTCATTATTAGAGTCCACCACTGGTCTGATTCACCTTCTAAATGATAGATATCCATAATGACCTTTTAATGTTCTGAATAGAGAAGGATGGAAAATATCATTTCAATGATACTGATCCATTATTCAGCTACAAGAGGATCATGATACCCACTGAATGAAGGTGGAAATTTCCTCACAAAGTACTCAATAGAATGTTGTTACCTTGTATTTTTATTTGAAATTTTAGATTTAATCATAGATTGTGTATGTATATCTATAAAATATTTACCACTATCTCCCATAACATTTGGTTTTTCAAGAGGAAAATAATTGCATTGCCCAGTGTATTGATCATTAACACGGTTCTTTCAGGTTCCATCTATTGTCTAAAACCTAAAAAGAGAATTGTGGGAGGAAAAAATAATTTTAGGAAAATAACATAGTCAAGGGGGAGTGCATTCAGTATCAAACATCTTAGGTTTAATACTAGGTTATTCATTATCATTATCATAATACTAGTACTCTAACCTATACATATACTTAACCTTAGTTACATCCCTAGATATACCTTATAAATATCTCTAGGAATCTCACTAATGTTTTCACAGCATAGTTTCCAAATGTTAACTAATCCTTCACTATGATATCAACTATAGATACCGAATGTTGACATACAAGGGCATTAAATTTATTTTTCAGAATACTTAATACATGAAACAATCATATTCTTAAACACAGTATTAGTTTAGGGCCTTTGGAAACATGGATGACAATATTTTAATTTGGTGAAATATCTTCAACATCTCCCATAATGATCTTCCCATTTTTTCCTACCTAAAACATTTATTTAATTCTTGGGGAAATGAAAACATAAAAAGTGTTAGATCAAATGCTCATTAAGTTTAATAATGGAGAAAATCAAACAAACCATATATATTTGAATGTAAAAAACATTAAAAAATGTTTAAATATCAAAATATTGAGTCATGAAATAAATCTTGGTAGTACGTAAGGAATAGATCATAAAAAAGCATTTATCATATTAAAATACAATGGTAATAAAACAAGTAATTGTGGAAAACCATTAAGCCCATAATATTATTTCCATAGTATCTAAGGCATTACTTCCAAGACCATCATAATGGACGATGTCCGTTACTGAACCGGGTTTACTTGTCGTTCCAGACCAGTTTTGTAGAGACCCGTATCTTGAAGTACATGTACATTACATTACTTTTGCAGAATACTTAGTACATAACAAAAATACACACACAAGGATCGTAATAGTTTAGTGTCTTTGGAAACTCGGAACGTAATCTTATAATCGTGGTGAAAGATCTCCAATATCTCCCATAAAGATCTTCCCTTTTTTTACCTAAAACATTTCTTTATATACTGGGGAAAAGAAAACATAAAAGGGTGAGCTCAAATGCTCAGTAAGGGTAAACAAAAGAAAAATCAATCACATCGTATTCATAAGAACATAACATTTTGGAAATCTTAACCTGCAAAAGAGAGTATAATTTCATAACATGGGATAAATCATAGTAGTGAAATGAAATCCCAATAATCATAACATAAAACATTAATCTTTGTGGCATACACACATAATCATAGAGAATCATTTCTTGTTAGTCAAGACTCATTTCCAAGACTATCTTAGTGGACAAAGTCCCTTTGTGAATCGAGTAACCCTCGTTTCAGTCTTGTTTCACTGAACTGGTATAACCTACCGTTCCAGCCCTGTCTATCTCATGAGATATAAAATCATTACCCAATGCATTGGAGGGAGATATAGGTCCCACCCATCTTATAATGAATCCTTTCTTATGTGTGCCACATAATCATAAAACATACATCATCGCATAACACATGTAACAAAAATGGGATTCTTGAAACATCATGACACCATAAATCAATTCATATAAGATAAAGGAATTCATAAAAATAATTCCATCACAGCATGATCAAATCAATGTAATAATAGGGATAAAAACAGAACCCTTTATTATCTTAGATGGAAAATTTTGATAAAACACTTGAACTCCATTCTTGAGGAAAATATCCTTTCTTCTTCAAAAACATTTTTCCTTTCATAACATGTCATACAACTTTAAAATAAAAGAAGTTGATTAAAAATAAACTTGAAAACTTGTAAAGGAAGCTTCTTGTAAATAATTTTTTAAAAATCCATTCATGCCGTATAAGTTAAAAAAACATTCTTCGTACTTTTGTCGGAAAAGTCAAAAAGTACCTCGTACGAAAAACGACAAAAGATTCCTTTCATACATATTACTAAAAACTCACCGAAGGGTAAAAATGGATTTAAACAATTGTAGTTAGATGGAAATAATATTACATATTTATGAAACATGGATGTGGATGATAAAATACACCCCAATAAATACTTACGAATAAACAATCTCGGATAAAAATGAGATTGTGATATTTCACTTACCTTAGGTCCGATTTGCTTTGTACGTTTCCGAAGCTCCTGTATAATGGTTTAAATAATGTCATTGACTTATTAAAGAATCATATTCATTGTTATGATATCATATATGGTTTACTTATGACATTATATTACCCGTTCTTTTGTAAATTCCATGTTAAAGAAGCGTTTTGGGTAAAATCGTTTCTTTTATCGTAGGTGTTTTGACTTGTTGTTATTGACATTATTATTACTTATATCATGATTTACTTACTTCAAGAATATAAAATATTATTTATATATCATATATATTCAGTATATATATATATATAATAGATAGATAAATGAAATGAAAAACACCGTTCATGGAGACGGTAGTCCGTACGTACGCATGAACGCTGTTTTCCTTTCCCTATTGTCTTGAATGGAAGTAAGTAGATGACATACATATATATATATACATAAATCCAGTAGCTTTATAATGTCATATATTTCATTATTATTTCTTATATATACTTTATAATCATTCTTAAATGGTTAACATGGAGAATGAATCTCATCGCGTCGTGGAGACGGTAGTCCGTACGTACGCACGACCGATGATATCATTTCCATAAATATTGAATTGAATTGGAGTGGATTATACAATATATCAGAATCAATATGATGTTTTAATAACTATGTATAGTTATTCTATACACCATTATACCCATCCATGTAAGGTGGTGGTGGAAAATAGATTACACCACGGCGTGGAGACGGTATTCCGTACGTACGCACGCGCGGTGATTTCTTTTTCCGTAGGATAGATAGATGGTGAAATAGGGTTGTTTCATACTTATAATAACATATCAGTATATGAGTGATACTGATGTTATTACTTCATAATGAAACAACCTAAGAAGAAGAAGTGGAAGAAGAAATAAAGATGCAAGAATTGGTAACGGTAATTACCTCTTCTTTGAAGCGCCTTTTGGAGACCTCCTCTTAGGGAACTAAAATTGGTCTTTGAGGAAGACCAAAACCTCTAGGATGTTTCTAGGGAAGTGGAGAAGAGATTTTGGCACGGGTTGGCCGAGCTTGAGTGCTCAAATTGGTGTGAGGAGGAGGGGGAGGAGGTGTCCTTTTATAAGGGAGGAGAGGGGCACCTTAGGAATATCTCAAAATATTATTTTATATTAAAGTTAAAATCGGTTTATAATGGTTCCAAAGGGTCTTATTTCGAAGCTAAAGTGGGTATGGGTCGAAATCCTATCAACCAATAAGATTTAGACAAGTTTAGGGTATTATTTTAACCTTATCAATTAGATTTAACTCTAAGTTAAATAATTTAACTTTTACCGTGTCTTTTTGTTTTCTTTCACTATATGGTTAATACACATACTATAACATGCCAAACGAACCCCAAATTGTTTATTATTAATATATATATCCTTATCTAAGTCATTTGGCCGAACCTTAGATTTTTAGGAATAAAATAACAATTAATAATATAATATTTGATTTAAAAACTATTTTGTGTCAATTTTGACACTATTTGATATATGAATTTTGTGAAAGTCATAACAGAATTATATGTTCGAACCAAGTTTATTAAATCAACATTAATATATCATAGTAACCTAGAAAATTAGTGGAATTCATAAAAAGTCTCAAATTATATTTAGTTTCGTGTTTATAACATCAATTATGTCAATATTTCATTAATAAGATTATTACTGCATCATCTTTGTGTCATAAATAAATTAACTTATTTGATGTCTAAAAATTACAAATAAACTACCATTATGTGTGAAATCTTTTTATCTTTCTAATGAATATTTATAGTCTAATTTATCTTATGTATAACCCTATATTAAAAATGTTTTAGTAAATATACTTTGATTTTAACTCTTTTAACTCTTCTTTGAATTAAATAAAAATAAATGTCCTAATCTAATCCAAGTGGGCCTAAATGATAATATTTTACACATAAGGTTGTTTTTGGTCCAGATACATTTGTCCAATAGAATTAGGACATGTGTTAGGGTAATATTAATATCATTCTTACCCTTAATTACCCTACCGTGGTAAATAAAAGTAAAAAGTTACTATTCACCAAAAATTATTTTCATCTCATTGAACCACATTTTACGTACTGACATCAACCGTGTCTCTCGGATTTTTGAAATTCCATTCACAGAAGCGGTAAAATTTAGTTTTATGAAAAATTCAGTTTTTTAACTACCACTTAGTAGTTTCACTATTCATCAAAAAAATGAAGGTTTTCAGAAAAATGCCAGAATTTAATCCTAAGCTATATTTCATATTCCGAATTCAAAAATGATGTCTATTTTTCCAAATTCATAACATAGAGGTTGCATTAATTAATTTTATAATTAAATCCCGCTATTAAAACAAATAGCGTTTTTTAAGAAACAATATCTATCAAAAGATTGACATTAGTTTATAACTGGTTTAAATGTGAAATTACATCCAATGACCAACATTGTATTAAATTGTAAAAATATATTCTAAATACATTTTAAAACCACTCAAATTAATAATTTATCAATATTAATTATTTCGATTAAAAAATTTGTTTTTAATTAAAATTTAGTAATTTTCACTATTCATCAGAATATGAAAGTTATCCGAAATGTACCAAAATTTCACCTTAGGCTAAATTCGATATTCCGAATCCAAAAATGAAATCCATTTTGAAAAATAAAATTTACAAAATTTCAAAAAGTGGTTATTACTATTCATAACGGCTAGTTTTAATAACATTTTAATAGCATATCGCTGTTTAGTGAAACTCGTTATTGCGTACTACACACGCTATCGAGGAAGGTCGCGATTGCGTGTAATGAAAGGCAAGTCAAGGATGCGTGTTGTGCAAGATCCTTTTCGTGTAGTGTACAACACAAGACATTAGTGAAATAAAAAGAATATTTTTCATAAAATCTCGGGCTGTTACATTCTACCCCCCTTAAAATGAATTTCGCCCTCGAAATTCGTCGGGGTTATAAATGGTTTAGTATTCGAAAGTTTCTTTAATAGAATCCCACATCGTAAAAAGGAATACCAAAACCAATCTTTAAAAACAAAAGTATGAAACCAAACGGTTACCCAAATAAACTAATCATTGGGTTTCCACATAGGTGAAAATATGGATATGGAAGAAAAATATAACCATCATGTTCTGATGGAGAGTGGTAGAGAACATGGCTATGGAAAATCCAGTAATCACAAATCCATAGATTTGTGATGATATAAGGTACCATCCGATTCATCAGGTATAAGATCACTAGGACAACATTTTTGGTTTTCAAGATCATTTCCCTAAAGTTGAAAATTTGAATTGGAATAAATACTTTCTTTATTTTGGTACAATCTCACTATTGTTCGTGCCTAGAACAATTTCCACTTCATCTCTTAAATAGTTGAATTTGTTATTCGTGAAGTGTTAGCAGATCATGTGATAGAATGACGGGTCATTCCATCTGTCTCAAACAAAAGGTTAGCAAAAATTTATATACATAAGTCGATCTATAGTGAGATTAATCATATATAGTTCCTAAAATGGACTTATACTTCATATATCATATTTCTTAATATAATAAAACAAGTTTCTACTAAACAGGGACTTCCTGTAGGCCAGTGGTAGGCGATAAAGGCCAGTCGCACTTCGGTTGTGGGTTCGATTCCCACAGCCTTGTCCGAAGCGATGGGCTGTCGCCCGTCCTGCAGGTTGTCCTTTTTCCAAAACTATATAACATCCCATCAATAATATCAAAAAAAACAAACAATACTAACTTATGTCCAACATAATCCATTCCAATCTTTTAGGCCTATCCATAATACTGCAGTCGACTCTCATAATATAGTGAAAATGATTACCAGAGATTTAACACCATCATCGATCCCCATATATCATAAGATATGTTTTGTTGGTCACATTCCAAACATTCAAAGTCCTTAATCATGTATTCTCTTGAATACCTTAGTGAAAACATGAATGCAGTTAAAAGTTAACACCTTCCACATACTAAAATCCTCAAAATTCTATATACTCAAACCATGATATCACTTAGTCCTTATATCAATCATGAGCTCATGAATACTGTTAAACTTTTCATTTTCTCGTTTTCCCTTCATTATGCGCATAATATCTCAATCACTTTGAATACCACATTAGACCAATACATAAATATTCCAATATTCCAAGATACAACATTATTTTGGAATCCCATTACATAAACACTTAATCATTCCACCACATCGTTGTCATATTCAACATTGCCAATAGTGATCGCATGTGACTTCCCTTTGTCCTTTGCCTTAAGCGGTTGCTCATGTCGATCATCACTAACCCTTGGATTAGGGAATTTATTAGCATAATGTCCCATCTCCTTGCACTTGAAGCATTGAAGTGTTGGTGGTGCGTTCTCTGCAGTCTTTTCTTTATTCACATCATTAGAAACCCTTTTCCCACTACTTCGACACTCAGCTGCTCGATGACCTTCTTTTCCACACTTAAAACATTTTCTAGTCCCTTTAAGACAATCTCCACCATGCTTCTTTCCACACTTTGTGCATAAGGAAACATTCATCTTCTTTTCACCATTATTCTGAGTTTTCTCTTTGAACTCCATCTTTCATTTCTTGTCAAACCCATGAGATGGATATGTAACACCAACTTCCATTTCTACCTTGATAGCACAACGCACAATTTCTTCATAGCTACTGAAGTCTCTTATAGCTAATGCCCTTCGAAGACTTGGTTTTAAGCCACTGAAAAATCGATCAACTTTACTTTCAGGTTGGATGATAATACCAGAAGCGTACCTTGCAAGTCTTGTAAAATTCGCTTCATAGGTACCAACAGATTCATCATCCCTTTGCTTCAGTTCAAGAAACTCTTTCTCCATCTTTGTTCGGAGAATACGAGGGAAGTACTTATTGAAAAATAAGTTCTTGAACTCGTCCCATTCCCTAGACTCAATTTCATCCCTTTGCCTCGTATTCTTAATAAGATTCCACCATTGATCAGCATCTCCTTCCAAACGATACACTGCTAGGATGACTTTATCATATTCAGAACATTGAAGAACTGAAAATATCTGTTCAGTAGTACTAATCCATTGTTCAGCAACTAATGGACTAGTAGACCCACTGAAAGAAGGTGGACGCTGCCTCATGAAGGATTCAACAGAATGTTGCTCCTTCCTTTGCTCGTTTGGAAGTCCTACATAATTCATAGCTTGAGAAAGTTGTGTGAGCATGGCTACAAGATTTTTCATTCCGACTCCCATATCGTTTGGTTGCTCAGGGGTACAATCATTGCATTGCCCATCACATTCCGCATTAACACGGTTCCTTCGGGTTCCAGCCATCGTCTAAAACCCCAAAAGAATAGTATGAGAGGCAAAAATCATGCTAAGGAAAACAACATAATAAAGGGGTAGTACCCTCAATATCTAACATCTTAGGTTAAATTCGAAGATCGTTAGCGCAATTCTAGGACTATAACCTATACGTATACTTAACCTTAGAGACATCCCTAGACATACCTTAGAAATATCTCTAGAGATCTCACTAACGTTTTCGCATCCTAGTTTCCAAAGGTTGACTAAACCTTTCCTCTGATACCAACTGTAGAGACCTGTATCTTGACGTACATGTACATTACATTACTTTTGTGGAATACTTAGTACATAACAAAAATACACACACAAGGATCGTAATAGTTTAGTGTCTTTGGAAACTCGGAACGTAATCTTATAATCGTGGTGAAAGATCTCCAATATCTCCCATAAAGATCTTCCCTTTTTTTACCTAAAACCTTTCTTTATATCCTGGGGAAAAGAAAACATAAAAGGGTGAGCTCAAATGCTCAGTAAGGGTAAATAAAAGAAAAATCAATCACATCGTATTCATAAGAACATAACATTTTGGAAATCTTAACCTGCAAAAGAGAGTATAATTTCATAACATGGGATAAATCATAGTAGTGAAATGAAATCCCAATAATCATAACATAAAACATTAATCTTTGTGGCATACACACATAATCATAGAGAATCATTTCTTGTTAGTCAAGACTCATTGCCAAGACTATCTTAGTGGACAAAGTCCCTTTCTGAATCGAGTAACCCTCGTTTCAGTCCTGTTTCACTGAACCGGTATAACCTACCGTTCCAGCCCTGTCTATCTCATGAGATATAAAATCATTACCCAATGCATTGGAGGGAGATATAGGTCCCACCCATCTTATAATGAATCCTTTCTTATGTGTGCCACATAATCATAAAACATACATCATCGCATAACACATGTAACAAAAATGGGATTCTTGAAACATCATGACATCATAAATCAATTCATATAAGATAAAGGAATTCATAAAAATAATTCCATCACAGCATGATCAAATCAATGTAATAATAGGGATAAAAACAGAACCCTTTATTATCTTAGATGGAAAATTTTGATAAAACACTTGAACTCCATTCTTGAGGAAAATATCCTTTCTTCTTCAAAAACATTCTTCCTTTCATAACATGTCATACAACTTTAAAATAAAAGAAGTTGATTAAAAATATACTTGAAAACTTGTAAAGGAAGCTTCTTGGAAATAATTTTTTAAAAATACATTCATTCCGTATAAGTTAAAAAAAACATTCTTCGTACTTTTGTCGGAAAAGTCAAAAAGTACCTCGTACGAAAAACGACAAAAGATTCCTTTCATACATATTACTAAAAACTCACCGAAGGGTAAAAATGGATTTAAACAATTGTAGGTAGATGGAAATAATATTACATATTTATGAAACATGGATGTGGATGATAAAATACACCCCAGTAAATACTTACGAATAGACAATCTCGGATAAAAATGAGATTGTGATATTTCCCTTACCTTAGGTCTGATTTGCTTTGTACGTGTCCGAATCTCCTGTATAATGGTTTAAATAATGTCATTGACTTATTAAAGAATCATATTCATTGTTATGATATCATATATGGTTCACTTATGACATTATATTACCCGTTCTTTTGTAAATTCCATGTTAAAGAAGCGTTTTGGGTAAAATCGTTTCTTTTATCGTAGGTGTTTTGACTTGTTGTTATTGACATTATTATTACTTATATCATGATTTAATTACTTCCAGAATATAAAATATGATTTATATATCATATATATTCAGTATATGTATATATATAATAGATAGATAAATGAAATGAAAAACACCGTTCATGGAGACGGTAGTCCGTACGTACGCATGAAGCTGTTTTCCTTTCCCTATTGTCTTGAATGGAAGTAAGTAGATGACATACATATATATATATATATACATAAATACAGTAGCTTTATAATGTCATATATTTCATTATTATTTCTTATATATACTTTATAATCATTCTTAAATGGTTAACATGGAGAATGAATCTCATCGCATCGTGGAGACGGTAGTCCGTACGTACGCACGAGCGATGATATCATTTCCATAAATATTGAATTGAATTGGAGTGGATTATACAATATATCAGAATAAATATGATGTTTTAATAACTATGTATTGTTATTATTTACACCATTATACCCATCCATGTAAGGTGGTGGTGGAAAATAGATTACACCACGGCGTGGAGACGATATTCCGTACGTACGCACGCGCGGTGATTTCTTTTTCCGTAGGATAGATAGATGGTGAAATAGGGTTGTTTCATACTTATAATAACATATCAGTATATTATTGATACTGATGTTATTACTTCATAATGAAACAACCTAAGAAGAAGAAGTGGAAGAAGAAATAAAGATGAAAGAATTGGTAACGGTAATTACCTCTTCTTTGAAGCGCCTTTTGGAGACCTCCTCTTAGGGAACTAAAATTGGTCTTTGAGGAAGACCAGAACCTCTAAGATGTTGCTAGGGAAGTGGAGAAGAGATTTTGGCAGGGGTTGGCCGAGCTTGAGTGCTCAAATTGGTGTGAGGAGGAGGGGGAGGAGGTGTCCTTTTATAAGGGAGGAGAGGGGCACCTTAGGAATATCTCAAAATAGTTTTTTATATTAAAGTCAAAATCGGTTTATAATGGTTCCAAAGGGTCTTATTTCGAAGCTAAAGTGGGGATGGGTCGAAATACTATCAACCAATAAGATTTAGACAAGTTTAGGGTATTATTTTAACCTTATCAATTAGATTTAACTCTAAGTTAAATAATTTATCTTTTACCGTGTCTTTTTGTTTTCTTTCACTATATGGTTAATACACTTACTATAACTTGCCAAACGAACCCCAAATTGTTTATTATTAATATATATATCCTTATCTAAGTCATTTGGCCGAACATTATATTTTTAGGAATAAAATAACAATTAATAATATAATATTTGATTTAAAAACTATTTTGTGTCAATTTTGACACTATTTGATATATGATTTTTGTGAAAGTCATAACAGAATTATATGTTCGAACCAAGTTGATTAAATCAACAATAATATATCATAGTAACCTATAAAATTAGTGGAATTCATAAAAAGTCTCATATTATATTTAGTTTGGTGTTTATAACATCAATTATGTCAATATTTCATTAATAAGATTATTACTGCATCATCTTTGTGTCATAAATAAATTAACTTATTTGATGTCTAAAAATTACAAATAAAATACCATTATGTGTGAAATCTTTTTATCTTTCTAATGAATATTTATAGTCTAATTTATCTTATGTATAACCCTATATTAAAAATGTTTTAGTAAATAAACGTTGATTTTAACTCTTTTAACTCTTCTTTGAATTAAATAATAATAAATGTCCTAATCTAATCCAAGTGGGCCTAAATGATAATATTTTACACTTAAGGTTGTTTTTGGTCGAGATACATTTGTCCAATAGAATTAGGACATGTGTTAGGGTAATATTAATATCATTCTTACCCTTAATTACCCTACCGTGGTAAATAAAAGTAAAAAGTTACTATTCACCAAAAATTATTTTCATCTCATTGAACCACATTTTACTTACTGACATCAACCGTGTCTCTCAGATTTTTGAAATTCCATTCACAGAAGCGGTAAAATTAAGTTTTATGAAAAATTCAGTTTTTTAACTACCACTTAGTAGTTTCACTATTCATCAAAAAAATGAAGGTTTTCAGAAAAATGCCAAAATTTCATCCTAAGCTATATTTCATATTCCGAATTCAAAAATGAAGTCTATTTTTCCAAATTCATTACATAGAGGTTGCATTAATTAATTTTATAATTAAATCCCGCTGTTAAAACAAATAGCGTGTTTTTAAGAAACAATATCTATCAAAAGATTGATACTAGTTTATAACTGGTTTAAATGTGAAATTACATCCAATGACCAACATTGTATTGAATTGTAAAAATATATTCTAAATACACTTTAAAACCACTCAAATTAATAATTTATCAATATTAATTATTTCGATTAAAAAAGTTGTTTTTAATTAAAATTTAGTAATTTTCACTATTCATCAGAATATGAAAGTTATCCGAAATGTACCAAAATTTCACCTTAGGCTAAATTCAATATTCCGAATCCAAAAATGAAATCCATTTTGAAAAATAAAATTTACAAAATTTCAAAAAGTGGTTATTACTATTCATAACGGCTAGTTTTAATAACATTTTAATAGCATATCGCTGTTTAGTGAAACTCGTTATTGCGTACTACACACGCTATCGAGGAAGGTCGCGATTGCGTGTAATGCAAGGCAAGTCAAGGATGCGTGTTGTGCAAGATCCTTTTCATGTAGCGTACAACACAAGACATTAGTCAAATAAAAAGAATATTTTTCATAAAATCTCGGGATGTTACAAGTTTTACTAAATCTGATTTATATACCGTTCTATAAATGTATATATCATTAGATATAAATCTTTACCCAATGCATTGTAAAGAGATATATCTCACACCCATATCATAATGAAATCATTATTACATGTGACAAAAAAATATTAACCATTCATCATAGCATAACCCAATAAATAAAATGTGTTTTTAAACATTATTCCATCATAACAGAATTCATATTAAATAAATGGATTTCATAAAAATATTTCCATTATAAAAAAAATAAATTATATGTAAACATAGGGATAAAAACATAACCCAATGTCATATATTATGCGAACTAATGTTTATTAAACAATTGAACTTAATTCCTAAAAAATATCCATTCTTCTTCAAAAATGTTTTTTTTCTTAAAAAGATATGCAATTTAAAAAAATTGAATATAGATAAAAATATAAACTCAAACTTGTAGTGGAAGGAAAATGTAAATAAGGTGTTCTGAATATGTAAAAACCCATTAATTCTGTATATGTTAATAAAACATTCTTCTCGTACATTGGTGGGAAAAGTCAAAAAGTACCTCGTATGGTAAAAAGTGATCCCTTCCATACCATGTAGTAAAAGTGAAAATGAGACAAAATGATATTAAAAATACAAAAAAATATAAAAAACATTCTAAGAATATTTTTATAAAACATGCAAATGGATTTTAAGTCTACCCCCAGTAAATAAATACGTATAAAAAATCTAAGATAAATATGAGATTGAAAATTTATCCCTTACCATATGTCTAATATCATCCATATGTTTCTAAATCTCTCATTTGGTGGGTTTAGAAATATTATTAACTTGTAAAATAACCATAATAATATTTATGATATCATATTTTATTCACTTAGAACATTATATTACCCATTCATTTGTCAATTCCATGTTAATGTAATCTCTTGGTTAATAATCGTTTCTTTTATCGTATGTGTTTGGACTTGTTATTATTAATATGATTACATAGATCATGATTTAATTACATCCAAAATGTAAAACATTATTGATATATATCATCTATATTCAGTATATAAATATATAGAATAGATAGATAAATTAAATGGAATACACCCTTCATGGAGATGGTAGGTCGTACATACGCATGAACACTATTTTCGTTTCCTTATTGAATTGGACGGTTGTAAGTAAATGAAATATACATATATACATAAATAAATTTGAATTATTATGTGATATATTTAATGATTATTTATTATATATAATTTATAATCATTCATTAATGGTTAACATGGAGAATGAATTGCATCGCGTCGTGGAGACGGTAAACCGTACGTATGAACAAGCGATGAAATCGGTCCCATAATTGTTGAATGGTATTAAATATGAAAGTGCATAATATATAATAATTAGTATAATTCTATAATAATAAATTATAGTTATTATTTCCACCATTATAATCATCCATGTATGATGGTGGTGAAAAATATACGTCACCACAACGTGGGGACAATAATCTGTACGTACAGACGCACATTGATTTCGTTTTTTTGTAGGATGGATAGATGGTGAAATAGTGTTGTTTAATATTTCAAATGAAATATTGATATATTATTGATACTGATGTTATTAATTTATAATTAATAAATTATATAAGAAGATGTAGATGAAGAAATAAATTTGAAATAATTGGTAGAAGAGATTGCCTCTTCCACGACATGCCTCCTTTAAATTCATCTTTGGGCACTACTGTTGGTCTTTTAAGTATAACAGAACCTCTATAAATTTACTAGGACTTTTTATAAGAGAAATGGTCAGTGGTTTTTTATGCTTGAAGGCTAAAATGGAGTGAAGAGGAGATGGAGGAGATGCCCTTTTATAAGAGAGGAGAGGGGCACTTTAGGAATGTTCCCAAATATTAATTTTTATAAAATTCAATTTTGATTTAAAATGGTCCAAAACCTATTTAATCTTAATAGAAGATGATTTTAGTTCGAATAACCATCATCCAATATTTTTTAGAAAATTTTTTAATATTTTTTTATCGTCATCTGTTTGGTTTTATCATTATTTTACCTTTTTTAATCCTACTCTAAAATCATGTTATTTCCACATTGTGGGTTAATTTAATTACAATATCATGTTAAACGACCCATAAAAAGGTATTTATGACATATTCGGACCTATATTGACCATTTGGAATAATATTTTATTTTTATGAATTTAATATAATTTAATAAACTATTTTATGCTTTAAGTTATGAATTATATCAATTTTTGATACTATTCAAACATGACTTTTTTAAAAATTTATAACAATCAAATTACATTGAAAAAAAATTAATGCATCCATAATATGTCAATTTCATCCAGAAAATTCATGTATGGCATCAAAATATTCAAATAAAACATATTTTAAAATTTTAAAATTTATTTATTGCATCTTTCATTAATTAGGTAATCACTACATCATAATTTTGTCATAAATAAATATATTTATGTAATGTCTATGAAATTTTAATGAAATACCATTATGTAGTAAATATTTTAATATTTCCAATGAATATATATATATATATCTATAATATAACTCTATAATAAATTCAATTTAGTCAAAGAAAGGTATTTAGGTTATAATTATCTTTACTTTAAACTATTTATTATAAATGGTTATTTTCACATCCAAGTGAATCCATGAGGTCCGAAAATATACCCAAGGAAGCCCATGGTAATACATATCTCATTAAAAAGAATTACAAAATATTTTTGGGTAGTTTAATATTATTTTAATATTATTTTTCCCGTTATTTAGCAGATTTACCCTTTATCCAAGGTAAATAAACTAATTAATGAAGTTACTATTTATAATTTTAAAAAATAAAAATTACATATTTATACAATTTAAACATTTTTATTCCTATAATGGAATCCATTTTTAAAAATCCAAAACATAGAAGTTGAAATAATTAATTTAAAATTAATCACGTTGTTGAAACAAATGGGTTTTTTGCAACATTGCAAAAAATTGAAATGTTTTTACATTTGAATTCAATGTATAATTAATTATAATAAATTAAATTGACATAAAATATTAACATATATTATAATTAAACTTTAAAACCATTCAATAATATATTTTTACCATATAAATTATTTCTATGAAAAAAGTTGTTCTCAATTAAAATTTAACGTATATTAACTATTTATCAAAATATTAAAGTTATGAGAAAAATATCAAAAATTCATCCAAAGTAATTTTTTAGGTCTCACATTCAAATAAAATGTTTATTTTTTCAAATATAACTTATAAAAGTTTAAAAAACTAGATTTAAAATGGGTGCGCAAACAAAAGGTAGCAAAACAATATTTTTTTTTAAAAAAATACTTCTTTTATCCGAAAAAATGGTTTTTCTAATATCGTTTGTAAGATGAATTATAATGTTATATAAAATTTAAAATGTGGTTATCACTATTAATCACAGCTAGTTTATATAATATTTTAATAATATAACATTTTTTTGAAACTCGATATTGCGTACCACACAAGCTATCGAGGTAGGCCGCTCTTGCGTGTAATGCAAGCCATGTCAGTGTGGCATGTAGTGAATACTTCTTTTGGTGTTGCATATAACATAATCCAAACATAGTTCATTTATACATTGAGAAAAATATATATTCAGTGTTGTGTGAAAAAAATTCTATCAAAAGAACTTGAAATTGTGTGCAACACAATCCAAAAATATTTTTGCAAATACTGCAAACTGATACAGTGTTGCATATAGAACAAGATAATCATGGTGTAGTGTACAACATAAGAATAAAAGAAAAAAATATCTATTAAAATCATGGGGTGTTAAAAAAAATTTAATAATCCATTAATATAACAAAATCACAGTTTCAAATGATCCCTTATTGACCCTCCAATAATGCATCTTGTTGTCGCCTCATCACTTAATAGTAGTGTCACCATCCTCCACTCAATGGTGAGAAATGAAATAATATAATTATTTTAAATTCTTTTATTATTTTTCCTAAAAATTATGAAAAATAAAATTTCTGCTTGGCCCTTACCTAATGAATATATGACATTTTTAGGTGAATCCTAGTATTCTGAGTTCAACAGTGTCCTCATATTTTTAATCCAATAACTGGTTCAAAATTTAGAAAAAACAGCTCACACGTTTTCTGAAGGTACCTAAAAGAAGTAAAAAATTCAATTTCAGGCTCCTGGGGCCTCGGAATCACGTTTCGTCAGAGCATGTGGTCTCCAAATAATTCCATATAATAAAAACAATTACACCAAATTTGGGAGATATTTCAAATTAGTTATAATTAGTAATAATTTTTAATAATTAGTAATAAATTTTAATAAATAGTTAAAAAATTCTAAACTTCAGTTATGAATTGTAATAAAATCTTGAAAATTAGTAATAAATTCTAATAATTAGTAATAAATTGCAGTAATTTTTAATTAATTGTTATAATTAGTCATAAATTTAAATAATTATTAATTAATTATAATTATTAGTAATAAATTTCAATTCTTAGTACTAAATTATAATAATTAGTAATAATTCTTTATACATTCAAATAATTAGTAATCATTAGTAATAAATTCAGTTAATTAGTAATAATTAGTATAAAATTCTAATAATTAGTAATAATTAGTAATAATTAGTAATAATTTTATATATTTAGTAATAAATTATACAAATTAGTTATAATTACTAATAGTTTCAGAAAATTGTTAACTAAATCTAATAATTAGTTATAAATTTTAATATTTACTTATAAAATCAAATATTTAGTAATAAATTGAATCAATTATTAACAAATTGCAACAATTTGTAATAATTAGTAATTAATTATACAAATTATTATAATTTTTATTAAATGGTAATAATTTTTAATAACTTGTAATAATTAGTACTTAATTTTAATAATTAGTAATAATTATAAAAAATTAGTAATAAATTGTAATAATTAATTTTAAATTATAATAATTATAAATAATTAATAAAAATTATCTATAGTTATATTTAATTTCCGATTATTTAATAATAATGGGAAAAATAGTAATAAAGTTAATCAAATTACAATAAATTGGCATAATTTAAATTATATTGGCAGATCCCATTTGCCCAATTCCTTATCTTCTTGAAATTTTTTGCCACTGAAATAAAAATAAAAAATTCAATTTCAAGTACGGATATCTATTCCCATATGAATGAGAATGAAGATCAGCATAGTGAGGCCTTCCCCTCTCCATTCTCATGCATTCAAAAATATATATGCATATGTCATTGTAGATTTTTCATATTGATTTCAGTCAGAGAAAGTTGCAAGGAGATGAGATGTAAATAGAATATGTTCTTTTTCTTGAAGAATCATCTCCTTGAAATATTATTCTATTTATATCACTATAAAAAAACTCCTTCGATGTATGGATATCCATTTTCATATGCCCGAGAATGGAGAACAGCATAGTGAGGCCTCCCTACTCTCCATCCATGTGAATTAAAAAATTGATATTCGTACATCAGATTTGATTTTTCAAAGCGATTTTAGTTGGAGACAATAGATATGAGTCATTGGGAAAATGAGTTATTACCAGTCCACTAAAATTTATGTTGCCTATAATAAGTAATTATTAGTTCAAATATTCATAAATTAATAAATAGAATGTGGTAATTAGTATAAATTATTATATGTTAGTCTATATTAGTATAAATTATTTTTAAAATACTATAAAAAAGGATATAATTATAGATATTATTATAATTTTTAGTTATAGTGAGTTTAATATTCTTCTATTTCTTGGATTGTGTTTTTATAATATCAAATTAGAAAAACTAATTATTTTATATTTTGTAATGAAATATGGAATAAGGAAGTCAACAATAATCATTATTAGATTATCTCGCTTGGATAAATCAGCACAAAAATCCAACCTATTATAGTTTAAATCATGTATATATTGATGTTGACAAAGCTTTCGTATAATTTTCATCATCAGAACCAAAATATGTTTCAAAAGGGACAATTATGTGTCCTTGTAAAAAAGGTGCTCTGAGGATGTTTGTCAAAATTTACAATGTTGGGGGTTATTTCATGAATTTTTGTTTTCAAATAGATTATGTTTTTTTATCAACATGGTGAATTATGTTCTACAGAAGATTAATTTTTCCTGAATCTAGAACAATTCCAAAATTTATAATACAATGTGTGAAGTCTATCTTTTAAACAAGGTGAAACACAAGATGATATTAATTTAACTCTTGAGATAGAACCATCTCATTATTATGAGACCTTGAGGTCTGTTGAGGATTCCTTATATTTAGGTTTAAAGAGTCTCAACAAGGGATGTCTGGATTTATTATATTAAATCAATTGAGATTTTTTGTACCTAGACCTGGATTGCAGCATTTATTAATGTATTAGAAGACAATTGCATTGATTTCATCACACAAAACAAATATTCCGACTAGTAAAACCATAAATCATCACTCTGATAGTTATCCATGGAAATATTTTCTCCATGTGAATCCTTTTATTACTTTAGAAGTCCAAAACGTTCTATTGAGTCTTTCTACTAAGGGTTTCTATCCATTTGGGTCTTACAGTAGTCAGTAGTCAAGTTAGCATGACTTTATAACTCTGTAATACATACCTCCATAGATGTTGATGAGGTAACCATATATATTTTTGACCTTATAAATTCTAGGGCATATGAAAAATAATATTTACATTTATTTAAAACAATTGATTAATGAGTTAAATTTATTGTGTAGTAATGATGTCATTACATTTGATGTTTCTACGAAACATTTTCATTAAAGCTGCATTTATGTGGATAATTACTGAATTTCCAGCATATGGCATGTTATCTGGATGGTGTACACATGGTCTAAAATCATGTCCACAGTTAATGATATATAAGAAAGAGTTAATTCATCTTAATGGAAAAAAACCTAATTTTTTCAACATTCATCGTGGATTCCTTCCAACAGATCAACGAATTAAAAAGAACAAATATCATATCAGAACAAGTATAATTGGAAGAGATGAACCAACAAAAATGATCTCAGGTACATAGTTAAATTCAATTGACTATTCATTACCTCCCCTAAAATTTAAAGAAATAATAATCCAATAGAAAATTGATGGCTTTGGAAATTAACACAATGGGATATAAGAGAGAATTGTTTGGGATCTTCTATATTGGTCTGGTTTGTTGGTCTATCACATTTTGGATGACATTCATATTGAAAATAACTATTTTGATAATTTATTTCATATAGTTTTGGATAGAATAGGTAAGAACAATTATATCTTTGAAAAATTTACAGGTGAGTAGAACTTGAACAGTTTGAAAATTTCAGATCTCATAAGTTAATGAAGCCAAAATCATCTTATACACTCTCCAAAGATAATGAATTATTATTTTTTAAACAGATTTTAGATTTGAAACCTCTATAGGGTTATACTTCTAATTTGGGTAGATGGGTCAAAAATAGTCATATTATCGGATAAAAAAGTCATCAATTTCATGTTATAATGGAAAGAATTATACTATTTGGAATAAGAGGTTTGATGAATTTTATGATTTTGGATACACAAAAAGACATATCATAATTTTTACGAGACATTTGTGTGATCTATGGTGACTATGATCCATTTACCATATTGTAAGAAGATGTTGTTTTAATATTAATATACCTCAAAACAGAATTGTATGGTCCATAAAGAGTGAAATTTCGATGATGAAATGAGAAATGAATTATCATTTTTCAATCATCCCAAACATGGATTTATTGGTAATTTGGAATTATGGATTTTAGATGATGAATATCACTGAGCGCATACACATCTTATTCTCAACTGTGTAGAAATGACACCATTTTTACAGTGAGTTCTCCTATCATATATTCATTAATTTTTGATATAGTAAATTAATATTTTTTTTTATAGTTTATATGTTTATCATATCAAGAAAAAAACTTCCACAAATTATATAAGATTCTATTGAAGAACGTCCCCTAAAAAACATTTCAAACTGGTTTCAAAATATGGGAACATAATTTTTTATTTATTTAACATATTAAATCAATTTATTATCTATTATATTGATAATTGTTTTACATGTTTTCATGTATCCCAATATGCTGATAAAATTGATAATATATTGTGTGTATTGAGTATCCCACCATAAAAAATGGTTAAATCTTATAATGCATATGTGGTTAATGATATTTGATTTCAAACATGTGCATATGGAGAACTAATAAATACATTGAATAATGGTGTTTTATTTTGGGTATCACATCATAGAGAAAAAAATGTATACATTGAATTCATATTGGACGAAATTATTTAATTCTACTATCTAAGAAAACATTACATAAAGGCATTTAAATGTATGTGGTCGGATACTGAGAGTGTATTTCATGTTTATCTGACCCATAGAATCATTTATATTAAATATAAATTTCTTCTAGCAATAAATGAACTCTTTTTATTGGTTCATAAATCCCATCATATTTCTTACTAAAAACATTTCTCTACATCAAGAGATTTGAGTGATTGGTGGAGCATAATAAAAATTAAATCTCAGCAAAATGGGTCTACTCAGAGTGAATATGGTTCCACTGAAGTGAAATGAATTGAAATTTTTCAAGAGACTACTCCAAAACCACATGTTATTATAAATAGAATCATATATCAATGATGATACCCCACAATTAAGGGTATATGATGGCAATGATATTAATTATGATTCAAATGAATTTGAAATGATGGGAGATGATGAAACTGAAACTCATATTGATGATGTTGAAGAAGAATATTATGACATTGACATCATCAGATATGATGATGACGATGAAGATGAAAATTGAAACAGTTAAATGATTTTTATAATCATATATAACATATATCAATTTATAGTAATTATTTTCAATTATTTTCTAACAATAGTGTTTTCATTTTTTAGATGGAGGAGGATCTATTTCATCTATTAGAGGAAGTTGTTCTACATTTGGACAAGTAGGATGTTGGATCATCAGACCCTAGGAATACTAGTGGTTTAGGGGGGACTCATAGGGGTTGTTGTATTGCACAATTTACGATTCATGAACCTATGCTCGAGTGAATTTTATGTCTTGTCTTCAATCCACTCATGTAGTGGTATGTTTACCTATGTATATTAGTTAGTTTCTGATAATTTATTTATATACCAATTTTTTGATTATTCGATCTTTTTTCATAGCTTTGTGTTTATAGAAAATGCATAGGGTAGAAATATATTGTTTAATTATTTTTTTAAATCATGGGTCTAGGGGGATCGGATTCCTATTGATGTGAAATGGAACATGTTCGATCATTGGAGGGAATAAAAATAAATAATATTTATTTTGAAATTATTTAAATAAATAACATGATATTATAAATTTTTTGTAGGTTTTATGGTGTCTCATAGATTAGGGCATGTGTGATTCTATCTAGAAGGCATGGAACGAGGCTATGAGAAAACATTACAGTTTTTTGTTGCATTATATTAGAAGGAAAGCAATGGATAAATAATGTCTTACAGAGTTTGATGAGCCTTGTATAGCCCAAGAACCTGATTAAATTCAATATCAGATCCAAGATGAATTATGTTTAAACTGGTAGGGTGGTTGTTTTCAAATTGGTAGGTCTAAAAACCATGGGATATAGTATGTGATGAATAAAGATGGCAGTCTTACATTTAGATCTCATTCAGAGCATTTGGTAAGTACTTTTTTATTAAATATTTAATATAACATTAAATTTAAATGGTTTAATCTATATTCATATAGCTAGTCGAACAAAAAAGTTATTTTGGAGTTCATCATTTATAGGATGATGTATAGTGATTTGACCATGAAAGAGATTAGAGGTTCTAGTGAGCATCACATTTTGATTAGTATAGTTTATTTTTGAGTTTAAAATTTTATTTCAAATAATATTCTATCTATTTTAATTATAAATTGTAATTGAATGAGTCATATGAGGTTATGGAATCTCAGACCTAGACTGAGAGTCAGGACGAAATCGATACTCAGACGAGTTCCTACATATTTTCTAAGAGAACATGGATGCAGGTGACCCAATATGGATTCGATAAAGGCTGAGTTGTTTGTATTGACTCTTGGTTGAAGAATGTGGATTATTATGGAACCACTATGATATCATCTTCCAGATCGAGAGAGGCTCATAATGAGTTATCAACAGATGCTGCATTGTATTAGGGGCAGCTGCGAGCTCAGAGTGAACTTATAGATAATATGTGTACGGACCAGAAGCAGATGTGTCAATGGCAGCCACAAAAATTGGAAGACCTCATATGATAGTTGCAGCAACAACAAAAAAAGATACAGGAGGATATGCGTCGATGGAAACAGTAATAGGATCAAGAGCAGTTAGAGTATATTTTACATCCAACTGAAGGTATTGGGATGGAGTTCACACCTCCATCTCCTACAGCTCATCTATATAACTCTCCCCCACATTGATCCATTTAATTTTTATGATAAAATAGTTGAATGTAAATTTTCATTGTATTATTATCTATCAAAATTTCTATAAAGTGCATTTTTATATTTTTGCGAATATTACATTTATTATAATTCATTTAATTTATTATTATTTTATGACTCTATTAATTTTTTTTACTATTTTCTTTTTACTTTTTTTATATTTTTCACAAATATTGGGGTTTTTATTATTGTATATACTTTCAAATTAGTAATATTAATAATATTAATAATAATTTTATAATTTCATTATGGATATTATGGAAATAATTATTATATGAATATTATTTTATTATTTTATAATTTAGATTCTTTGAAAAAATTTAATATTACTATTTCGTTAATATTAATAATATTATATTAATTTTTTTTATAAATTTTTTTATTTTTCTTTTTTATACTATTTGATATGGGACCCATTGTAATAATGTTTTTAAAACACATGAGGAAACTATTTACAATGGATGTGCATACCCTGAAAAAAACTGTATTTGTGAGGCCCTTTTCTGCAATGGGTGATTTGCGATGGGACCCCATCGCAAATGTACCATTTTCCAATAGTGCAAGGACCGTGGGATGGTTTTTGGTTTTTATTAAATTATCATATAGAATCCAAAATCATTATTTCTCAATTAATAAAAAAGGGACCTAATTTTTCTTATATAATCCAACCAATCCTCCGATTTCACCTCACTCAAAATCCTTGGGGAACCAATTTACTATTCCCTTCCAACTATATATCCCTCCCATAGTTCTCTAAATCTCTTGGGAATCTCCTATGAATATTTATTAAGTCCCCTATCAAGGTAATTGATGATATTCTTTTCTAATATTTCAAATAACATTCTTTTTGTTATTCTATTTGATTTCCAATTATTCAATTTGGGATACATCCATACACATACTATTTATTTTAAATTTGATTCCCCTTTAATGAATGAACCCCTACTCTCTCATTCACCCATTCAATACTCTATATGTTTTATGAGCTATTTGTCACACATATGATTGTATAAAATAATAATGTGATTGGTGGGAATAGAATTATATATCCCACTAATACATTGGATATGGTTTTTTTCATGAGATTTCATGTACTGTATATGGGATGTGGTCAAAAGAAAACAATTTTATGTTTTATTTTCATTTAGAATTAAATTATGTTTATTATATCATGTTTTTTATTGTTTCCACATCCCTATATTACCTTTATGATATCATTTAATATCATGAGGCATTGTTCATGTTTATTGTCATCTACCCTAATATGTTACTTTGATACGAATACTGTCTCAAATTTTCTTATTTATATTATGGTATGAATTTATAATTCCTTAACTGTACATTATAGCGTAACCATATCTTGTGTACATACCGAGGTTATCCCATGTTGTTTTAGAAAATCCTAGTAATAAAAGGGAATGGATCATAGTTTTAAATAATGACTTTATACTCATGATTTATGTTATTATTTTATCCACCTAATTTCTCAAATACACTAGGATTCATGATGATTTAGTGTTGAATAAATTGTATCTTTATGTTATAAATTAGGAAATAATGTTTATAAAATATATAGCCAGCCATTATTTATTAGCTTAATAAATGAATCAATATTGGACACTTTCTATAGAAAATGGGAACCTAATATCATCAATTAGGTGACTGGTATGGTACCCATAGCTCGATGCTAGTGGAGAACCTCCATTGACTAGCTTTTACTTACTAGAGAATGGTCGATGGCCTTATGTCAAAAGCAGCGAACACCTACCAGTATAAAAAACTGACTATTTATCATCCACTATGTAACAAGTTGCACATCTTCTCTCTTGGGTTACTTCCACCATTTCACCAGGTAGTTGGTGTATCTCAATGAGTATTTAGTGTTATCTATATAGGAACAACTCCATCTAGATAATCATCCACTCTACTATAATAATACTAATTATTCTTCTACATTGATTAAAATTATTTGAAGAATTTAAATAGATGATTCTATGCCATCATGAAGTTTTTTCTATAATGTTAATATTCTTAGTAATTTACTAAATTGAGTTTAATAAAAATATCGAGAAAATTTTTAATGAAAATGATTGAATGTCATGTGATTATTTGAGATCATAAAATAGTATGAGATAGTGTGGCACAAACAATTAATCATCCATCAGATAACAATATCCTAAAATGAATGGGACGTTATTTCTCAAATCATAAGTCAATATCTTAAAACAATAATTGCAAGAACATGTTTAGATAACATTCAATATGAATAAACCATTATTTAATGAAAAAAACCATAATCTCGAATGCCTATATTATAAATCCCAGAGATCAACATAAATCATTACATAACTAATTCAACTTAAAAATATTGAAAATATTGAAAAACAAATTGAATCGACCAAAAAAAATATTTGACAACATATTCATTAAAGATCAATTTTATCTTTAAATTACACTAGTCACTCATAAATAATAATTCAAAATATTTATATACCCTAATCATATAATCTTTAAAATATTCTAACCATTCACAAAAATAACCTAAAAAACAATAAATCCACAATAAAATCATACATGCCTTGATAATTTAACATAGTGTTTATTCATCAAATTAAATATTCAAAAATAATATACTGTATAAAATATGGCATTATTATTCAAAAATAACATTAATCACATAGTCACAAAACACATCTCAATACCATGTATATCTAAACAATAAAATATATGTTCCCAAAATGTAATAAAACTTTTATCATAATTGACCAAAATTACCTTAACATAAAAAACATATTGTCCCTAAATCTTATCATAATCTTTCAACATATATCAATAATACACAAAATGTTTCAATATAAAATAAACATTTCATTAAAATACTTTTTTTATCGCGATGTTTTAATATACATTAGTTAACTATTAAAATAATGTATCCTAATGTGAATCGATCAATAGAACATAAATTTTTTTTATTCCATAAAATAAAAGATCATTAATAAATTGGACAACTATTAAATAAATAACTATTATAATCCTACATGTATAAACATCAATTATTCAATGTTCTTCACAAACATTTAACCAATATTATATATCTTGTTATTTCGTATTTCCATCCTATAAAGGAAATTAATCTTGTCCTAATATTAATTAATCTCAATCCATTCATGATTTCTTCTTTAAAAATACATTACCCATAATTTTAAAATCTAGATTACTATTCATTCGTATCCAATTTTAAAACATGGAATCCCTCATGTTAAATTATATCATGCCTATACATTTTGATAATTCCTGAAAATACATTGGAGTTCCAAAAATTCAGCTAACTAAATATAGGATTATATCTTGATCTAATTATTGCATAAATCAGATTGATATTTTTATAAACTCACATGTATTGTATATATATTTGAAATATCATATCTATCAACTTTTTTACCATAGATTAGAAAATATTTCTACATTAATATCTTAAATAATTTCATATATTGAAAAAATTAAAAATATGTTATGTAATATGATAATGAAATAATCTGGCTTATGTTCACCCTCATTTGTAGCTGATTGGGTTAATAGAAATCTAATTTCTGAGTCATCCATTAAAAAAATGATAAATTCCATAATGAATTTTCAAAATGGATATGATAAGTTAGTCATCCATTAAATAAGTTTTAAAATATATCCCAATATCATTCATGATATTTAGTTATAAATGGGTATTGGGATAAATTATAAATATTTTTTGGTTTGTTGAATACTAGAGAATGTTTCAAAATCACATGATCAAGATTTTATACTTATTAATGTAATTTAGTACTCATGGATATTTAGGAGTTTTGGGTGTCTTTTAACCCCATCCATCATTAAGAATATTTTTTACCCTGAGGAAAAAAATTCCGTCAATCAGAAATGACTATATATGAAAATAAGAGTTAATGAATATTTCTTGTGAATGGTGTGCACATTTAAACCATTTCTTTGATCAATGACACTTTTTGTTATCCATAGATGCAACCACAATATCCATATGTTTTTTTATATTATAAATCTTAATATATTCCCAAAATGGCCATAATTCATCTCAAATTACTAATCACTAATTTTATAAATTAATCATAACATATGATCTCATCCAAAATATTAAACCATAATTATTTCCAAAAATTTTAGCAATATAAGATCCTCTAAAATTTTATAAATTCATTATTTAATAACCATTATAAGGGAATAAACCTAATTTAACGAATAATTTAATTTTCGGAAAAGAATCAAGTTTTCTATATTTAAAATGAACATTGTTAGAATAATGATTTTGGTAATAAGTATAAAATCTTATATATTGAGTGATGATTTCATTTTTTCTACAAATAATTTCGATTATAAAGACACACATACATACCTCAAGTTACCATCCATATTAATAATTGTGACATTACTGACAATTATAATAATCCTTAATACCATTGAATTTTTTTTAAAACATGGGATAATCAATGAAATTCTTATAATGAAACATATATAAAAATGAAATGAAGTATTTTAGTTTTCATCAAGACATATGATAATATAAGAGAATTATACTATATCATAATATTAATTGATCTCAAATAGTCAATTTCTTTTTCATGAAATAATCATTAGTACACAATCACTCCATAAAAATTATAATAAATACAAATTAAAAACTACAATCATGAGGGTTCCATGGAAAAAAAGACAATCTATGGAAAAAAATTTATAAGACACACCATTTTACCCCTAATGTAAATAACAATTCCTTTAAAAATAATTTCAATATATTTCAATAAGATATAAAAAAATTTCCCTGGAAGGAAAATTTCAATGAATAAAAAAACATGTAGGTTTTTTGGGACATTATACTTACAGAGCCCTCATAAATGAAATAACATATTTTTTATTTCCAAATTAATTCTCCACATATCATAATCAATACCCAATGTATTAGAGAGATATATAGGGGACATCCATAATTATAAATTTTTTTGAATAACAATAACATATATGAAATATTTAAAATATTTTATTTAAATAATCAAACTCACATAAATATACTTCAAAACCTGTAAAACAAGCATTTCTGGATATTAATATATCAAAAAACTTTTAAAAATAGTTTTCAAAAGTAAAATAGCTAGAAAATTTTGAATATATTTTTATTTTTATTTAAAATTTTGAATCTTGAAAAGGACTAACAATATCCAAGAATGGTTTTAGTGGTGGGAAAGAATTTTGATGAAAATATATAATTTTTTTACATAGTAAAGAATGTCAAACATTCCATATGAAGTATAAAAAAATATCATTCTGAATATAATTGTAATAATGTAATATTAGTGGTAAAAAAATCCGTTTAACTCAATTATATATTTATTTAAAATTCCACCAATAATGTGTATGTGGAGGAAAAATATTATAAATAAATATTATAAAATTTTGAATCTAATTTTCAGGATAGAATATCCCTAATGACTTGATAAATTTTTAACCAATGAATCAATCAAGGAAAAGACTAATTGATTTTTTAAATTATTTATTTTTTAGGTATTAGTAAAAATACACATAAATAAGGTAGGTTTTACGCCACACAAGTGAAAACATGTTTTAAAAATATATTAAGTCTTAATGAATGGTAATTGAGAGTAGAAATCTCTTACCTCAAGTCTAGAATGTTATATATGTTAATTATCATCCAAAATAATGAATTTTGGATAATTATTACATAATTACAAATATTTTTTTAAATTATTATCTTTATATTAGTTTTTTTAATTTAGTAATTTCTATGACATACTTAATCTGTTAATTAATTAATATAATATCAAGCGTTTTGAGGATGCATTATTCGTAAGTCAAAACTAAATTCAATTGGTTGTCTATGGTCTAGTTTACCATTACAATATCATTTTTATAAAAAAATATTATATATTTTAAAAACTAATTGTACTTTTTTAACAAGAACTTTTGATGTTATTATAAATGAATTATGTTACATCACAGTGATGGTTGTCTAAACGTACACATGGAGAAGATTTTCATTCAACCAAAATGGGGGAAGTAAGGTATGTATCATTCAATATTTATAGAATGATAATTATATCATAAATATAATATTATTTATTTGAATAAAATATTAGATAACAACATTTTATAGATTTTTTTAAAAATAAAATACATCGTTATGTGAGGCGGTTTTCTGTAGGTACACCAATGCGATATTTATATTTATTTTTAAACTTGAATAAAGGAATTATATATTTTATCTGACAATAATGAATGAAATTAATATCATAAATAAAATTATATTTAATTTTGATCATTATGAAGAAAATCCACAATATTCAATGAGGAAAACTAAAATGCATCATCATAATGAGGTAGTAGTTTGCACGTATGAACAAATTATGTTCTTATTTTACATTAGAATGATAATTACATAAAAGTGATTATATAATAAAAATAATAAAATTTTTATTATATGGTATATACTTATTATATTTTATCAAAAAAATTTTGAGTGGTTTGGAGGAGGTAAATAAATAAATAAAAACAATAAAATCTGTTAATAACTGAAGCTATTATTTGGACAACATCCTTAGGTTTATAACAAAATACCACATAGTATGTAACACCCAAGGTTAATAATGATGATAACATTTTCAAATTTTTGAATTTTAATTTAAAGTGGATTATATGTCTGATAGCTTACTCAACACTCAACAACATGTTTCTTTGAAATCTTATGTATCACACAACTTTGAGTTATACCAAAAAATAATATAATATTATTATTATTTTAAATCGTAGTTAACACATAGTCACTATATTAGTAGGAAAGAAGAGAAATAACTAATATATTATTTTAAATGTTTGTTAATTTTTTTAGATTTATCCAATTAAAGATAGAGGCTTAAATTTATAATGAATTCAATTTTAAGCATAAATAATTTAATATTTTTTAAATTTTTGATTTCCACCATTTGATGGAGAACACTTTTTAAATATATTTTTTGTCATTTTTATATGTTAGTTTTTACCAAAAAAAATTGTTTATTAAAAACTAGGACATCAAAATTTACTTTGGGTAAAATTTTGGTATTGTTTTGATAAATTTTAATTTTTATTGAATAGTGAAACATACTGCATTTTAATTAAAAAATTATTTTGTATTTAATTTATTTATATGGGTGGATTATATTTTTTATTTGTATTAATGTTAAATTTGATTATATTTTTACCATTTAATTTAATTTTGGCCATTTGAAATAATTTCACATTGAATTTGGACATAAATAAGTGTCAATCTTTTGACAGTTATTATTTTCTTAAATATACGTTGTTTGTTTTGACAACATGAATTAATTTTAAATTAGTTTTGGAAACATATGTGATTTGAATTTTGAAAAATGGATTCCATATTTTGAATCATGAGATAATAATTGTGTATATATGTAATTATTATTTTTAGACTTTATGAATAGCAACTTCTGTAAATATTTTATTTGCCGTGGTTAAAATGTAAATATGAGTAATTGGGGTTAAAAGTAATATTATAATAATATTAAATTACCCTATCACATGTCATAATCCTATTGGTTGTTACATGTGTGACCATGGGCATCTTTGGGTCAATTTTAGGACCCCATGTATCTTCTTAGGATTGATAATGACACTTTATTATATTTTATTTAAATTAAAGACAAAAATGATATAAACATATATCTTTTAGTTAATAATTTTTATATGGGGTTATATAAATTATATATTAGACTATAAATATTTATTTTATATCTAAATATATTATCTAGATCATGGTATTTTTTTATAACTTTTTGAAAATAAGTAAATAAATTTAATTATGACCAAATGGTGACGCAGTAATAGCTTCGTTAATAAATGATTCAAATAAATGATATTATAAATATTAAAATAAATTTTTTTTGAAATTTTTTTTTTCATAAAATAATTTTATGGACAACTATGACATATTATATTTGTTTTAAAAAAATTTATTTGAATGAATCAAGTTTTTTTCACTTTAAAAAAAATCAAATACTAAATAGTGTCAAATTGAATGAAATGAGTTTTTTAAAACAAATATTATCTTATTAAATGATACAATAATACTAAAAATATAAGATTTGAAAAACTGACTAATATAAGAAATAAAATTTTACTAGTGGACCACTTTTGGATCTATTTTATTTTATAATAAATATAGTAGCCATAGAGTATAAATAAACAAGAAGACATAGTAAGAGTAAAATAAGTTAACTAAGGGTTAAAACTAAACTACAAGGTTATATATGAATCCAGGGCATGTATAAAACCCATTGGTTGAGTAGATTTCTAATAATAATCACCTTATATTATAATTAAATATTTTTTGGAACTTTGGAAAACAAAAGAAATTATAATAAAATAATACTTTCAAACGTTTTTAAAGAGCCCCTCCTCTAATAAAAGCACAACACCTATAACCCATTACTCACACCAGTTATCCCCATTGGATCATCCAACCACTGCCCAATTAATCTTCCTACATCCCTATATACCTCCTATAAGAACTCCCATGGGTATAAGGTAATTCATGTAAACCTTTTGGGTCTAACTATAGAGAGATATCTGATTTAAAGGTAACTTCTTTTCTTAAGTTATTTTATTTTATTTTACATATACAACCTCCTAAAAACTTTTTATCCCGTTATTTTATAAAAACACTAGTATATTCATTATACTAACATTTTGTTATGATAATGATTCAAGCGACACATAGACACACCTCCATCAAATGAATACGAACAGACTATTTCTGTGGACGGCGAACTACTGCCTCATGAAACGATGAATGATCATTTATACCCTACCACCCATCATGGTGGAAATTATTATGGAACTCTGATTAAATATGATATATATTTTATTTTAGTTTATCTATATTATTTGGTAATCCTCATTTATAACATACATTTACGATTTTCATGTTGTATAAAAAAATAATTTTATTTGATAATGTGCGGACTACCGCCCCCTCAATGTGATATGGCTCGTTCATACCATACATGTAACGTATATATGATGGTGTTAATGATACTATTTATTGTATATAAAATATGATATTATACTGTAATTATAATATATATATATTTGTCATTAAGTTTTCAATTTTTTAAAATTGAAAAATTAAAATAATGTAGAGAAAAAATATGATATTATAATTGAATTATAATATACCTATGTATCAATATGTTTTCAATTTTTTAAAAATGAAAAAAATGAAAGTAGCGTTCATCCATACATATGGATTGTCGTCTCAATTAATGGTGCATTTCATTTATTTTGTCCAAATTTTATGGACAATTATACATACATATATACTATATATATATGTGATATATATGATATATAAATCATTAATATCATTCTTTAGATAATGTACTTTCTACCACATGGACAAATTGTAATTATAAGGAGTTCATTTTTTACTCAAATTCTGCACATCGAAAAAATGTCCGATATTAACTCAAATAATTAGCTAATAGTTATTGCACGTTAATAAGTGATATAAAAGTAATAATAAGATGTAAAAAGGTTCTGAGGATAGTATAAATTTACATATGTTTATTATTAAGGAAAAACAATGAAGAAACGGGTGAAGTCGGACTCAAAGTAAGGGAACTTCTATTCCTAATTTTCATTTATTTGGATAAACATCTGCTTCTTGATTATGTTGTGATATGAATATGTGTGAATGAACACTAATTGTTTTAAACATAATATCCACCTATATTGTGTGTATTCATATTTTTAACACATAATTATGTCATTGATTTGTTATTAATTTATGGTTATAGTCTTTGAAAAAAACTTGGTCTCAATTTAAATTCCATTGATACATATTTTTTAATATACACCAATTCACTTTAATATGGTGCATATATTTCATTTTGAAATATTATATCCTGAATATTATGAATATTATTATTATTTAGATATTATATACTTTTATTAATATTATTTATCAATTATTTTTATTCAAACGTCTCTCATTTGGTTAGGAACTTTTTAACTAAAATATATTGTTAAATGTTTTAATGATATATTCATCTAAATATTTCACATTAATGTCCTTATTTTAAAAATATATTTAAGTATTGATTTATATGAACCTTAATATTTTAAAATATTAATTTATTTAAAATCATCAATGTGGAATAGGACCCATTGATTCAAAAACTCTTTATTAAATTTTTTGAATGGTTTTGAAAATGGTTTTGATAAAGCACTGATTATGTCAATATATTGAATTGATATATTGTGATTGCAATGTGGATATTTTAAATTTACTATATTACTATATTATGTGTTATGATTATGTTCTGGTTCTTGTGAAATTTTATGTATATGGGTGGTTTTTTGATAAACCTAGGGTGGGTGACTCTGAGATAGCTCTCCAATTAATTAGGTAATGTGACAAATGTAAACAACATTTTGTATACTAAGAGAGTTAAGGAATATATTAGGATGGGTCTTCCAAACATAACACCCTATGTAGATATGAAATATATAATGTATGTATGATATGGATTCTAGAATATATCTTTATGTTTTATGATTTATGTGTGTTGTTCATAAATCTTATGATTTGATTAGGTATGTTATGATTGAAAAGAATGGTTTCATTGATTTGTATTTATTGATGGGATAATGTTTCGTTTCCTTATTTTATAACAAATAATGATATTTTTATTCTCATCTAATGTTTTTGAAATATTTATCATGGGTTATAAGGAAGGGTAAGAGAAACGATGTATTCATGAATATTTATTCCAAGAAAAGAACTCTTGTTTTATTTAAAGAGTTTTGTTTTTTTGAAAAATTGGTTTGAGTAGTAGTGTATACTTTGTAATGTTTGAGTTATAATGTAATAGTTACGGACGAGTTCTCTAAAACTATATACCAAATAAGATCTTCAATGTTAATTCTTTACTTAACTCAAGATTATGTAATGTTTATGGTTGAGGCCTCACAGTTGGTATCAGATGACGGTTTAGACAACTTTAGGGATTATAAATATCTATTAAACACAAGGTTAGTACTTATGTCTCTTATTTTAGTTAAATACATGTTTTATAACTCTTTTGGATCAATGAAATTCACCTACATATTGAAGGAGGAGGATATCAAACAACATTTGTTTCTATTCCTAATAACACACTTGCAATAATTATTGCAATGTTGCGTTCAGATGATTGTGAAACATTTTCTAACATATATGTCACTTGAAAGAAATTGGTTGAAATATCAAACACCTCCATTATAGATCAATATCATTGTGGATCATGGGTTGTATTTAATCAAATCATATATTTATAATATTTTCATATTTTCATGAAAGGTAAATATTATCATGGAATTTTCATTAAAAAATCATTATCACCTGATTTTAAAGCATATTATGAATTTAAAAAAGTTGATGGGGAAGGAAACCCTTGTGTAATGTATTTATATTTTATTTTAAAATATAGTCTTTCAGAACATACATAGGGTATTTTAGAAGGACAATTGAATGATAGTTTCAACTCAGACACAATATAACTATTTTATAAAATTCATGTTTTATCTGATGTTTTGAAATTATATGTCGTACAAGATTATTTATTGAAACTAATTTTCTATAAAGAACCATATGATCCATATTGTACAAGGTGTATTTAGATGAAGGAAGAAAATGATTTTTGAAGGATATCTAAATAATTTTTTCAATTAATGGACCTTCTACCTACATGAACCATATGACGATGAAGCCATATGGACACCACGATCAAGGTATGATGTTATTTCTTTTTGGAATAGTTTTATTTTATTATATAGAGGTGAAAATATGAGAATATATTAGATGTTGTGGTCTTAATGTATTTGGATGAAAATGAAAGGTATAAGAAAAACATTGAGGTTAATCAATGTAAGGGTTATTTTGAGTTTTATAGAAAGGAAAACACACATACCGTGTGACAATCCATCACATCAAACAAATCTTTGGGAATCGATCTCACAATGAAAGTGTGATTGAGATTTACCAACTAACACTAGACTACGTGAAATACCTGGATAATATGACTTATTCTTTTTAGTAAAATGATTTTATGGATCAATAATTAGTTTATTTTGGGAACTTATGTTTTTTCCAATTCGTATCCTTTGTATAAGAAAATGATTCGGTGATTAAGTGATAAAGGTCATTTTGGAAGACATTGTTTCTTTTGGGGAAAAACTATATGCCTAAGGAAAACTGTATAATATGGGATTTCATTTGTGGAGAAATATATGTGATTTTATTTTGGAAGAATTTATTTTTTTATTGTGGGAATAGGATGATATGGGATATTTTCAGAAATTATTAATCTATCATGGAGAATATATGATTAATTTAATTATAATTCCATTTGAGACATTTTGAGTATTCAGTGTTTTTGGAGATAAATGTTATGATTTACTGTGGAATACTATGTGATTAAATCCTTCTATTATTTTGGATTCAATCATAGTTTGGATTATATTGAAAAATTTTAAGGACAATTGTGTATTGAATAGTCTTTCAAGAACATTGGGTACTTTTTGATGAATTTTGGAGTTTAAGAGAAGTATTTCTTTTTTTAAAGGATTGTCCTTTTTTAGAGATTATCTGATCTCTTACTAACCATTTTTGTTTTTGTTAATGTCTAAAGAGAGGGGAAATATATAGTTCTTCTTTTTTGTATTATGTGATTCCCTAGAAGTTGATTATAGCACTTCAGGATTGACAAAGTACTCTTGAATACTCCTCGTTTGATGAAAATATGAGATTTTTGTAGAAACTTAATAGTGGGTGAAACTATACTATAATGGTAAGTGTAATTACTTATGATATAATTCAATATCATAAATAAATTCTTTAACATTATTAAAGGTAACATAAAATTAAAACACTGTCTGTTAAATTTTCTTACTGGGGAATCAAATACCATTTAACGATAACAAGATTGTGATTTTCTGTTTGTCAAATTTCTCCTAATCATGTTTTCTGTAACTCTCATCACAACATTATGGTTAGTTTCTCTTCCATATCCGTGTTTTCCTACAAGGAATCCTAGTATGGGTTATCTCAGGGGACATTTTTTCTTATCATTAATTCTTTTAAAGTCATAGTTTTATTTACTCTTTTTCCTATGTAGGACATTCAATGATGTTTTCACGCCCAATATAAAAATTATGAGAACACATTCTACAAAAGGGGGAAGGATGTAACATCTCAGGTGAATAATGTAACATGAATTATACATATTTATTATTTTTAATTTAAAGGCGATTTTATGTATGATAGCATACTCAACACGCAACAATGAGTTTCTTTTAAATTGTATGTCGCATACAACTTGGATTTATACCGAAACATAATATCATAATATTATTAATTTAAATGGTAGTTATCAAATAGATGTTGAATTAGAGTTAATTAATATAACTAAAGAAAATATTATTATACATTTTTTAAAAATGTTTTTAGACGTACCAATAAAAGTTAGTGTCATCAATTGTTAATGAATTAAATTTTAAGAAAAAATACTCTAATATTCGTTAAAGGTTTTATTTACCGCAAGTTGATGGGGAACTATTTTTAAATATATTTTTTGGATTTTATAGGTTACTTTTGACAAAATAAAATTATTATTTAGAATAAACACCTCAAAATTTAATTTGGAGAAAATTTTGGTATTTTTCTGATAAGGTTCAATATTTAAATAATAGTGAAAATTATACATTTAAATTCAAAACTGCGTTTTTGACTAATTTATATATATGGTTAGATTATATTTATAATTGGTTTTAAAGTTTAATTAGATTATATTTTTTTCAATTAATCATATTTTTGTCATTTTATGTAATTTATCATTGAATTTGGATATAAAAAAATCTCAATCGTTTAATAATATTTATTTCTGAACAAATGCTTTTTTTATTTTGACAATATGAATTAATTTTAAATTAATTTCTACAACTTCAGTGTTTTCAATTTGAAAAAAAATTGATTCCATATTTGGAATGAAATGTTCAAAATTGTGTATATAAGTAACTTTTTTGTTTTATCCATTATTAATAGTAAAGTCAGTAAATATTTTATTTTCCATGGTTAAAAGGTAAATATGGTAAATATGGGTAAAAATAATATTATAGTAATATTAAATTACCCTAATCCATGTCCTAATCCTTTTGTATGATGCACTTACAACCATGGGAATCCTTGTCTTGATTTTTGGACCCCATGGAGCTACATGACAGTGATGATGTCATTTTATTTTAAATAATTTAAAGTCAACAATGATATAAATATATATCTTTTAGTAAATAAATTTTTATATCACGTTATATAAGTTATATCTTCGACTATAAATATTAATTTTTATTGAAAAATATTTTCTACATCATGTTATTTTGTTTAGAATTTTTATACATTAATTAAATAAATTTAATTATGACACAATGGTGATGCGGTAATTTGCTTCATTAATAAGGGAATCAAAAAAATGATATTATATATGTTAAAATAAATTTATTTTGAAACTTTTTATGACATACACTGATTTTATAGATAACTATGACATATTAATTTTTTTTAATGGAATTTTACTATAATGAATCATGTTGTTATCACTTTAAAACAAATCAATTTCTAAATAAAGTCAAAATGACATAAATGAGTTTTTTTAAAAAAAATATTATTTTATTAAAAGATATAATATTCCTAAAAATAAAATATTCTGCTAAAAGACTTATATAAGGTTCAAAATGTGATTAATGAACCACATATGGTTATATTGGCCTTTTATAGTTACTATATTAACCATAGAGTATAAATAAACAAGAAAACATGGTAAAAGATAAATAAGTAAACTAATGGTTAAAACTAAATTATAAGGTTAATTATGAAACCAAAAATTGTATACAACCCATTGGTTGAGTGGATTTCAAATAATACTCATTGTATCTTCAAATTAAATATGTTTTTGAAATTCTGAAACCGAAAATCATTTTATAATAAAACAACACTTTCAAACTATCTTCAATAGCCCCTCACCCCTCCTTATAAAAGGACACCACCTATAACCCATTACTCACACCTCTCAATCCCCTTGGATCATCCATAATCTTTCCCATTAAGCTCCATAAATCCATATCTACCTCCTTTAATCCTTTTTCTTAGGCATAATGAAATTGAATTAAATCTTTTGGTTCAAACCAATGGGAGATACCCAATTTAAAGGTAACCTCTTCTCTTATGTTCATTTAATTCTATTTACTTCTCCAACCCCATAAACTCTCATTATGACATTATTTTATAATAGAAATAGTATCTTTAGTATAATATAATGTTCTTATGAGATAGATTTAAACTATATGCACACACACTTTCATCTAATGGATACAAACATACTCTTTCTGTGGACGACGAACTACTGCCTCACGAAACGATGATAGTTCAATTATCTTTTTTCACCTCTCATGGTGGTAATTATGATGGAACTGTAATTATTGTAACACCCCAAGTAAATAAAGAATATGAAATTTTCATATTTATCCATATTTTTGAATAAAATATTAATATTACTTTAAAGGGAACGCTATGCTCGATGGCGTACCCAATACACATCAATGAGTTTCTTTGAAATCTTACGTTGCACTCTAATAATAAAATAATATTATTTTAAATGGTAGTTAATGCCTAAATGTTTTAGTGGAGGGAATGAACATAACTAACTAAAAAATTATTATATATGTTTTTAAAATATTTTTACTTTTATCCAATAAATGTTAGAGGCGTAAAATGCAAATGAATCCAATTTTAAGCATAAATCTTCTAATATTATTTAAATGGTCGATTAACCGCATTTTGATGGAGAAACCTTTTTAAATATACTTTTGACAATTTTATATGTTTTATTTGAAAAAATAAAATCCTTCTTTAGAATATGGACATCAAATTTTACTTTGTGTAAATTTTTGTTATTTTTCCAATAAAGATCATTTTTATTGAAAATGTTTCATTTTAATTAAAAACCTCCATTTAATCTGATTTATTTATATGGATAGATTATATTTTTAATTGATATTAAAGTGTTTTTAGAATATATTTTTATCATTTAATCCAATGGTGGTCATTGGAATTAATTTCACATTAAAATTGGACTTAAACTAGTGTCAGTCTTTTAATAGATATTGTTTCTTAAAAACATGCTATTTGTTTTGACAGCGGAAATTAATTATTAAATTAATTAATGAAACTTATATGTATTTAATTTTTTAAAATATAATTCATTTTTGAATTCGGAATATCAAATATAGCTTAGGGTGAATTTTTTGCATTTTTATGAAAAATTTCAATTTTTGATTAATAGTGAAACCACTAAGTGGTATTTAAAGATACTGATTTTTCATTTAAATGAAACTTTGCCACTTATGTGATTTGATTTTCAAAAATCCGACATACATGGTTGTCATTAATATGTAAAATGTGGATCAATGAGATTAAAATAATTTTTGGTGAATAGTAACTTTTAAGTTTTATTAATCACGATTAAAGGTAATTAGTGTAATTTAAGGTAAAAATAATTTTTTAATAATATGAAATGACCTAGACACATGTCCTACCCTCATTGTATGTGTCATGGTCGACCAATAAAATCCCGGGGTCAACTTGGGGACCCCATGGATTCACTTTGGTTGGAAAATGACATAAATTACTTTTTATTTAATGTTAAAATGAAAATGTCACAAACTTGAGTTATTTTACTAAAAAAACTTTTAAATGGGGTAATACAAGTCATATTTTTTACTATAAATATTAATTCGAAAGCTAAAAATATTTACTACATCATGATAATTTTTTTATAATTTTTAGACATTAAATAAATTAAATTATTTATGACATCATGATGATGCGGCGATTACCTCATTATTTAACCATTTAAATAAAATGAAAAGATAATGTAATATCTCAGATCTACACATGTAAAAAACCCATTGGATGGGTGGATTTCGATCTCTTATCACCTCATCCTCGAAATATTTAATTTTGGGACCTTTAAAATCCGAAAAGTATTTTATAATAAAGTAACCTTTTATAACTTTCAAAGACTACCCCTCCTCTCCTCTTGTAAAAGTCCCACACGTCTACCACCTTACCCACACATCTCAAGCCTTTGGCTTGGCCAAAACCTGCCCATTTTGTCTCTCCACATCTCTCTCTTACTCCATGAAGCCTCACATTGGGCAGATGTCTTCCCGAGTAAGACTTTGAGCTCAAAACAAAAAGAGTTACTTGTTCTAAAGGTAATGTCTTCCCTAGTGTTCTTTTGTTTTATTTTTCTTCTCCAACCCCCTAAAATCTTTTTATTTATTTCTTTTGTGACAGAAATAGTATCTTAAATATACTCGGATGTTTTTATCAGGGGTATTAGAGCTTTACTAACACAAACATCCATCTAATGGTTAAAGAACATACTGTTTCTGTGGATGGTGAATTACTGCCTCACGAAACGATGATTGATCTATCTTCTCATACCACCTGTCATGGTGGAAATTATAATGGAAGTATATTTATTTATGATATATATTAAATTTATTTCCTCTCTATGATTCTGTATTTTATATTTAATACATACCTTTATGCTTTGCATTTTGTGAAAATGTGATTATTTCATTTGAGGAAGTGTCGACTACCGCCCCCTCAAGTGATGTGACTCGTTCATGCAATACATGGAATGTATAAAGAATGAAATTGATGAACATATGTGATATATATAACATATATATTATACTGTAATTATAATATATATATCTCTCTCATCTAGTTTTAACTCCATTAATGTGCCAAAGAAATGAAAGTAGCGTTCATGCGTACGTACGACTTACCGTCTCCATGAACGGTACATTTCATTTCTTATCTCCTAATGTTATGTACTATTATAAGTACATATATATAATGGATATATATTTCATAGATTACATATAAATTATGGATATCATTATGGTATTATAATATATATATATCTCTCTCTTTTAACATTAATTCCATTAATATGACAAAAAATGAAAGTAGTGTTCATGCGTACGTACGGCCTACCGTCTCCATGAACGGTGATTTGAAATTTTTATCACCAAATGTTATGGAATAGTAAAAAATGAATATATTCTGTATATATATGATATTTAAAACATTAATAATATTCTGGAGATGATGTACCTATAACTACATGGAAAATTCTTTTCCAACAAGTTCAATTTTTACTCATGTACCGAACATCGACAAAAACGTCTGATATGAACTCACATTATTAACCAATTACTATAACATTATAATATGTGATATGAACTGAATAATAATATTTAAAGGAGGTCCTTAAGAAATTATAAATTGACCAAATTTTATTATTCAGGAGATTAAATAACGATCGAGTCATGTTAGACACGAGGTAAGGGATCCAACCTCTCTCTTTCTTTTTAAGTACTCTCTTTTATGTAATTTCATTTAAGCTCATCTTTAAAATGTTTGGGGATGTTATTTTATATTCCCCATACTTTAATTTTTATGTTCATATTATAAGAGAACCTATTTGATCTCATAAATCCATTTTTGGATGTTTTAAGTGGCACCGTTAGGCTGCCGAGTTTTCATAAGGGATTTTTCATCTCACTTTTATTCCCGTGACATTTATGCTACGTTTTCCACTATTTCCATTGATTGGTGTATGTATTTACCATTATTATACACTTTGTGTATTATAATTTCATTTATGGGTATTTACATCTTCATCGTATGACCCTTCTTCCAAGGGGTGTATGTTTCCGAAGTTACCCAAATCGGTAAGGGGACCTTTCACCCTCCACTTTTTAAAAGACTTATTCTGTTATGTATTTTAATTCACATAATATTATGTTGGGATATGTTCTTATATATCCTTATTTATATAAATTTTATGTCCAAGTGATGAGATACAATTTTTTCTCTTATCAACTCATTTTTGATATTTTAAAGTGACACCATTAGGCTGTCAGATTTTTGTAAGGGAACTTCTTAACTCACTTTCAATTCATTGGGTTAAACCTCTACTAATTGATTTTATTATTCCAAGATTATGTGTGGAATATCTATGTTGTAATTTCCACAAACCTTTTTGTGGACATACTATTTATACACATAATCATCTCATTGATAAATTCTTATGAACATGTATGGGAAATCATAACTCAATCTCACTTCATTGAGTTAAATATCTATGTCATTAGTTTTGTTTTTCCAAGATTATGTGTGAATTACCTCTGATTGTTTCACACATAATATCCACTTATATTGGGTGTATTTATATTTCGTCCACATAATTAGGTGATATATTTATCCTTAATTTAAGGATACCATCTTTATAATGGATTTCATCTCAATTTATATTTCCATTGAGACTTCATTGTTGTTAGGCCCCAATTGAATCTTATATGGTGTTTATACTGTCCTTTGACATATTATATCATTAATACATTTATTCTGATGATATTATAATGTTTGGATTAAATGTTATTCCGCAATTATTTGTATTCAAGAGTCTCTCATTTTGTTAAAAAATCTTTAACAAAAATATTGTTTTAAATGTTTTAAAGATTAATTATTCTAAATATTTATATTTAATGTCCATGTTTTCAAAATGGTTTTCAGTATTTATTTATATGTACATTAATGTTTTAAAATTATAATTCCATTAAAAGCTTCAAATTGGTATGGGACACTTTGATTCAAAAATCTCTTTTAAATGATTTTTGAAAATGGATTGATTAATTAAATATCTTGCAATTACTTATTGTGATTGCAAATGAAATGTTGTTATTGAAATGTTTATATTTTCAATATTTTATGTGTAATTATGGTAAATGGACATTTTATAGGTGGTTACGTGATAAACCATAGGACGGGTGGTTCTGTGAATACCAGGACGAGTGGTTACGTTATAACCTCCAATGCATTGGGTATGGAAGTCGGCCGTATGGCTATTCCATTAAGTGATATGTGTGGATGTCGACCGTATGGTTATTCCATTTAAGTATGTTTATGTCCAAAGTTACCTTTATATGATATGTGTTCTTTATATGGGTTTTTATGGTAATCATCTGGTTACAAAAGGGGTAAGTAATGATCTTTTTTCAGTGAAGAGTTTTTTTTACTACTTCATAAAGGTGAAAAGTATTACATTGATAAAGTATTATTGGATTACTTGTTGTTTTGAAAAACTAATAGTTTTCCTGCTTTGTTTATCCTTTACTAGGCTTTTTATGCTCATCCATATTTTTTGAAATGTTTTCCACATGACTTAAAGATGAATAGGGTCAAGGATGGGATCAAGGAAAGACATGCTATCTAAAACAAGGAACTAGACATGTTTCTTTTTAGGATTTTTTACTTTATGAAAACTGAGTAGATGTGTATACTTTATATCCTTTGAGATGTTATAGTTATGTCATAATTCTCTATAACTCTAAACCTGAAAAGATCCTCAATGTGAATTATTCATTTAATTCAATAATAAGTAATGTTTATGGTCGGGGCCTTATAAGAATATATGAGATGTTTTTTTTATCATATCAATATTATTTTGTAATTATCATTTAAAACATACCTCTATACTTTTCATGTTGTATAAATATGATAATTTCATTCCAGGAAGTGAAGAGTACCACCCCCATTAAATTGATATGACTCATTCATATCATACATGGAATGTATAAATGATGGTTTTATGAAAATATGTAACTTATATAAAATATGATATTATACTATAATTATAATATACCTATGTATAATTATGTTTTCATTTCCTTTAAAATTAAATAACATAAATAAAAGTAGTGTTCATGTGTGCGTACAGATTAACATCTTCATGAATGGTGCACTTCATATTTAGGTCCAAATGTTATGGAATATTATAAATACATATATACTGGGTATATATTATACATAAGATATCTAAATCATTAATAAGAATCTGGAGATAGTGTAATTTCTACCACATGGACAAATTGTAATTATAACAAGTTCATTTTTAACTCAAATTCTGAATATTGAAAAAATGTCTGATATGAACTTAAATAATTAACGAATTCTTATTTTCAAGGAAATAAGTGATATAAAAGGAAAAATAAACATAAAAGAGGTTATGAATAATTTATAAATTAACTTAATTTTATTATTCACTTAGAACCAGGTACAAATGAGTCATGTCATAAACGATGTAAGGGAACATATTCACCTAATTTCCATTCATTGGGATAAGCTTCTAATTCTTGATTATGTCATGCTATGAATATGTATTAATTATATATGATTGTTTTAAAAATAATATCCACTTATATTGGTCATATAATTATTTTTAAGACATAATTATTTTATTGATTTGTCCTTGATCAAAGGATATGATCTTTTCAGGGGACTTTGTCTCAATTTACATTCTATTGAGAAATATTTTTTTTTATACAACAATTCACTTTTATACGGTGTATATACATCCCTTTGAATTATTTTAACAAGAATATCCTTATTCTCATGATATTATATTCATTTATTAATATTATTCCTCAATTATTTGTATTCATGCATCTTTAAATTTGGATAGGAACTCTTTAACTAAAATATCATCTTAAATATTTTAAATATTCATTCTTATAAATTGTTCACATTAATGTCCATGTTTTAAAAATGGTATTAATGATTTATTAATATGGAAATTAATTCTTTAAGAAGTTATTTCCTTTAAAATATTCAATTTTTTATTGGACACATTGATTAGAAAATTCTCTTAATTAAATGTTTTAAATGATTTTGAAAATGATTTTGATAAATTATTGATTATGTTAATATCTTGAAATGATATATTGTTATTGAAATATGAAAATGTTACCTTTAGTTTATGATTTTTTTATATGTTACAATTATGTTATCGTTCTTGGGCATTGTATATGTATATGGGTGGTTCCGTGATAAACCTAGGGCAGGTGAGCCCGAAATAGTTGTCCAATGCATTGGGTAAGGTGACAGAGGTAAACATTAATGTTTATCCTTAGAGATTTAGGGAATATATAATGATGGGTATTCCAAATGTAAATACCTATGTATCTATGAAATATACAATGTATGTATGATATGTACATCACAAGTTACCTTTATGAATTATGATTTATGTGTGTTATTCATAAATCTTATAATTTCATTAGGTATGTTATGATTGAAAAGAATGTTTTCATTGATTTGTATTTATTGATTGAAAAATATTTTCTTTCCTTATTTTATAACCCTTATAGAGATTTTTATACACATACCATGGTTTTGAATTGTTTCACATAGGTTAGAAGTAAGGGTACGAGAAATGAAGTATTGAAGAAGAATTATACCAAAAAAAGAACTCTTGTTTTATTTAAGGAGTTCTATTGTTGTGAAAAAATTGTTAGAGTAGAAGTGTCTATTTTTTAATATTTGAGATGTAATGTAATAGTTATGGCCTAATTATCTAAAAATCTAAACCTAAAAATATCCTCAATTTTAATTCCTGACATAACTAATGATTGTGTAATGGTTACATTCAGGGACTTATAGTTGGTATCAGAGTTTGGTTTAGACAACTTTAGGGATTATGAGTTTTCATTAAACACTTGGTTAGTTCCGATGTTTCTTATTTATGTAAATCCTTGTTTTATAGCTTTTTCTAATCATGGAAATTTAGATACAGATGGAAAGATGAGGATCTCAAACAACATTTCAATATCTTTCTAATGACATGATTGCAATAATTATTTCATAGTCTAGTTTGGATGATTGTGAAACGTTTTCTAATACACAATACAATTGCAAGTAATTTTTTGAGATATCAAACACCTCCACTATACCAAGATATCATCATGGATCATGGGTTGTATTTAATAAAATCCAATTGTTACTATCATCTCGTATTTTCAAAAAAGGTAAATAATATCAATTAATTTTCAAATAGTTTACCTTATCAAAAGATTTTGAAGCATATTTTGATTTTGAAAATGGTGTTGAAGTAGAAGACCCTTGAGAAACCTATTTATATTTTCATTTAAAATATAATATCTTTGAACATAATTATTTTATTTTAAAAGGAACATTTATTTAATGTTTCAACTCAAACTCAGTCAGACTATTTTATAAAAATAATATTAAATCTGATGTTTTGAAATTATATGCCATACATGAATATTTTCATAAAAAAAATTTCTATGAACTCCCATATGACCCATGTTGCATAAGGTGTATTTGGATTAAGGAAGAAATTTATTTTCAAGGATATATCAGTAATTATTGAAATTCATGGACCTTCCACCTACTTGAACAATATGATGATGAATCCATATGGAAACCATGATCGAGGTATGATGTTATTTATTTTTGGAATAGTTTTATTTTAATATATTCAAGTGAAAAAAATGAAAAAATATAAGATGTTGAGGTATTAATTTATTGGGATTAAAATTAAATGTATAAGAAATCCTTTTAGGTTGAAACTTGTTAAGGTTATTTTTGATTTTTATAAAAAGGAAAACATGCAAAATGTGTGACAACCCATCGTGTCATACAATGAAGATGGAATCAAACCCACAACCATAGTGCAATTGAGATTTATCACCTGCCACAGAACTATGTGAAGTACCTGGTTATTATTTCTTATTATTTTTAGTCAAATTATATTATAGATTAATAATAAGTTGATTTTGGGATGTTATGTTTTATAAAATGGATATCCTTAGTATATGAAAATCGTTTGGTGATTAACTGATAATGTTTATTTGGGAAGACATTCTCTCTTTTGGGGAAACACTATATGCCTAAGGAAAATAGAATACTATGGGATTTCATTTGAGGATTAATGGTTAAAATTTCATTTCGGATGAATCTATGTTTTTAATGTAGACATATGGTTATTTGGGTTTTTTTTTGAAATAATTCACCAATAATAGAGAATACGTGATTAGGATAATTACACTTAAATTTAAGACTTTAAGAGTAGCCTATGTTTTTTGACATAAATGTTAATATTTAATGTGAAAGACTATGTGATTAAATCCTTTTATGTTTTCAATTTCCATCTTAGATTGGATTATTTTGATGAATTTTAAAGATAATTGTGTATTTATTGGTCTTTTTTGGACTTTGGTTACTTTTTGTTGATTTTTAGAGATTAAGAGTAATATTTCTTTTTATGAAGGATTATCCTTTTTGGGGATTATCTGATCTCGTACTAACCATTTTTTTGGTTAATGTATAAAGATAGAGTAAATATATAGTTATTCTATTGTAAGTTATGTTATTTTCTAGAATTTGATTATAGAACTTCAAATGTTACCAAGTCATCTTGAATACTCGTCGTTTGAAAAAAAGTGGAGTCTTTGTTAGAGACATATTAAAGGATGATACTCTACATGAATTGTAAGTATATTTCCTTATATTCTTAATAAGTCTCATAAATAAATTCATCAACATTATGAAATGTAACTTAAAACAAATAACATTGTCTGTTAAATTTTCCTACTGGGGAATCAAATTCCTTTTAACCTATCAGAAGATTATGATTTTATGGTATTTAACTTTATCTTTTTCATGTTTTCTATCACAATTTCTAATAACATGATGGTTAGTTTCTCTTCTATATTTATGTTTTCGAACATGGAATCCTAGTATGGGTTATATCAGGTGACCTTTTTACTTCTCTTTCCTTCTTTTAATGTGGTAGTTTTATTGGCTCTTTTTCTGATGTGGGACTTTTAATGATATTTCCAAGACCAATTTTAAAATTGTGGGGACGAAATTTATAAAAAGGGAAAAGAAAGTAACATCCCAGGTAATCAAAGAACATGAAATATTCAAATTTATTAATTTTAATTTAATGGGGATGATATGTCTAATAGTGTACTCAACACGTAACAATGAGTTTCTTTGATATCTTATGTTGCACACAACATTGAAATATATAAAAAATTATATAATAATATTATTATTTTTAAATGGTAGTTAAAAAATAGTTTTTGTATTGGAGTGATAGAACATAACTAACTAAAATATTATTATACATTTTTTTAAAATGTTTTTATATTTATCCAATAAATGTTATTGGCTTAAAATGATAATGAATCCAATTTTAAGCATAAATACTCTAATGTTCTTTAAAAGTTCGATTCACCTCATTTTGATGGAGAAGCCCTTTTTAATTATTGTCTCTTTCACTTTTATATGATTTTTTGTTTTTAAAAATATTAAATTATTATATAGAATCGGAAAAAAAATTTAATTTGGGTAAAAGTTTGGTATTTTTTTGATAAAGTTAATTTTTTAATGATTAGTGAAAAATATTGCATTTTAATTCCAAACGGAATTTTTATCTAATTTATTTATACGGTTATATTATTATTTTTAATTGGTTTTAAAGTTTAATTAGATTATATTTTTACAATTTAATCAAATTTTGGTCATTGGATGTAATTTCACATTGAATTATGACATAAACATATGTCAATCTTTTGATAGTTATTAATTCTTAAAAACACGACTTTTTGTTTTGAGAATGTGAATTTATTTTAAATTAATTTCTGCAAGTTTTGTGTTTTGAATTTGGAAAAATGGATTCCATATATTGAATCTTCAGGTCTAAATTGTGTAAATAGGCATCCTTTATTTTTAGACATTATTAATAGTAACATTAATAAATATTGTTTTCCATGGTTAAAAGGAAAATATGGTAAATAAGGATATTATAATAACATTAAATCACCCTAACATGTTTCCTAATATTATTGCTTGATACATTTCTGACCATTGGAATCATTGGGTCGATGTTGGGACCCCATGGAGCCAGAAGGGGGTGACAATGACACTTTATTTTAATTAATTTATAGTCAAGTCCAAAATCACAAAAACTTATATCTTTTAGTAATAATTGTTTTTGTGTTTAAATAAGTTATCTATTATAATTTAAATATTTATTTTAATTTAAATAGATTTTATACATCTAGTTATTTTATTTATAATTTTTAGACTTCAATTAAATAAATGTAATTATGACACAATGGAGATGCAGTAATTGATTCATGAATAAAGGATTAAAATAAATGGTATTATAAATGAGAAAATAAATTTATTTTGAAATATTTTATGCCATACAATAATTTTATGGATATCTATGACTTATTATCTTTTTGAAGGGATTATTTTCAAATTAATCAAATTCTTATCACCTTAACAAATGTAAGTTACTAAATAGTTTGAAATTGCCATAAATGAGTTTTGTTAAAACAAATATTGTCTTATTAAATGACATAATTATCCAAAAAAATCTAATATTCGTCAAAATTACGTATATAAGTTTGAAAATTTCATTCATTAACCACTTTTTGTTCTATTATAATTTTATTGTAACCATATTAACCATAGAGTATGAATAAACAAGAAGACATGGTAAAAGTAAAAAAAGTTAACTCAGGGTCAAAAACGAAATTATAATGTTAAATATGAAACCAAAACATGTCAAAAATAAATTTTTTAAATTTATTTCCAATAATAAACACCATATATTTTAATTAAATATTTCTTATAGCTTTTTAAATCTAAAGTCATTATATAATAAAATAATGCTTTTAAACATTCCTAAAGAGACCCTCCTCCCCATTATAAAAGGACACCACTTCTAAACAATTACTCACACCTCTCAAACCCATTTTCTCATCCAACCTATGAAAAATTAATCTAATTACATATCTATATTCTTTCTATAATCCTTACCCTAGGAATAAGGCAATTCATGTAAACATTTTGGTTCAAACCAAAGGGAGATACCTGATTTAAAGGTAATGTATTCTCTAATGTTATTTTCTTTTATTTGACATCTCAAACCCCAAAACACTATTTATTACATTATTTTATAAAAACACCATTATATTAAATATAATAGGATATTTTTATGAGATTGATATAAACAGCAGTTACACACACCTCCATCTAATGGATAAGAACACACTGTTTCTCCGGACGGCGAACTACTCCTCATGAAATGGTGATTATTCAATTATCTCTTACCGCCTCTCATGGTGGCCAATATGATGGAAATATAATATAATATTATATATATTTTGTTTTATTTTATATATATTCTTGTTTAATTCTCATTTATAACATACCTACATTCTTATCATGTTGTATATATACGATAATTTTATATGAGAATGTGTGGACTACTGCCCCCTCAAAGTGATATGACTCATTCATTCCATAAATGAAATGTATAAATGATGGTGTTAATGAAATAATGTAATTTATATAAAATATTATATTATATTATAATTCTTATATACCTATTTTTCATTATTTTTTGATTTCATTAAAAATGAAAAAAAAGAAATGAAAGTAGAGTTCATGCGTACGTACGTCTTGCCATCTCCATGAACAGTTCATTTATTTTCTTAGGTCCAAATTTTATGGAATATTATAAATACATATATTCTATTATATATGATATATAAAATATCTAAATAATGAATATAATTCTAGAGATAAATTACTTTCTACCACATGGACAAATTGTAATTTTAAAATTTTCATTTTAACTCAAATTCTGAACTTCGATAAAATGTTTGATATAAACTCAAATAATTAACTAATTGTTATTTTAATGTAATAAGTGATATAAAATGAATATAAAACATGAAAAATGTTCTTAATAATGTATAAATTAACTTATTTTTATTATTCAGGAGGAATAAGGAACAAATGTGTCAAGTCGGACATGAGGTAAGGGAATTTCTTCACATAATTTCCATTCATTGGGATAAACTACTACATCTTGATTATATAGTGCTATGAATATGTGTGAATTTCCTATTATAGTTTTACACTTAATATCCACTTATATTGGGTGTATTTCTACTTTTCAAACATATTTATTTCAGTGATTTGTCCTTAATTTGAGGATATGATATTTGCGTGGGACTTTGTCTCAATTTACATTCCATTGAGGCTTGTTTGTTTTTATATAAAAATTCACTTTTATATGGTGTATATAATTTCCTTTGACTGATTATATAATTATTCTCCTTATTATCATGATATTTAATGCTTTGATTAATATTATTCCTCAATTAGTTGTATTCAAGTGTCTCTCATTTGGTTCGGAACTCATTAACTAAAATATCGCCTTAAATATATTAAAGATTTATTCTTATAAATATTTAAAATTAATGTACATGTTTTAAAAATGGTTTTGAACATTTAGTTATATTTAAATTAATGTTTTAAAATTTTAATTCCGTTAAAATATTCAAAGTTGTATGGGACACATTGATTAAAAATATCTTTATTAAATGTTTTTAATGGTTTTAAAAATGGTTTTGATAAAGTATTTCTTATGTAAATATCCTTAAATGATATATTATGATTATATAATGTAAATTATACCTTTAATTTATTTATGTTTTATGTGTTATGATTATGTTGTTGTTCTTGGGAATTGTTTATGTATACTTGTGGTTCCGTGATAATCCTAGTGCGGGTGAGTCTGAGATAGCTCTCCAGTTCATTGGGTAACGTAACCAATGAAAATGTTAATGTTTCACATAATAGATTTAGGGAATTAAAAGTGATGGGTATTCCAAATGTAACTCCCTATGTAGCTTTCAATGCTACCGTGTTTGTATGATATGGATTCCACAAGATACCTTTATGTTTTATGATTTTATTGTGTTATTCAAATATCATTAGATTTCATTAGACATGTTATTAATGAAAAGAATGGTTTCATTGGTTTGTATATATTTAAGGAATAATGATTTATTTCTTTATTCTATAACCCTTACTGATATTTTTATTCTCATCCCATGTTTTTGAAATATTTTTCCCAGGTTATATAAAAGTCTAAGAGAAAGAAAGTATTCAAGAAGATTTATATCAAGAAAATAACTATTGTTTTATTTAAAGTGTTTTGTTGTCATGAAAATATTGGTTTGAGTATATGTTTCTAAATTTTAATATTTGAGATGTAATGTAATATTTATGGCCTAATTATCTAAAACTCTAAACCTAAAAGGATATTCAGTGTTAATTCTCGACTTAACTCTTGATTATGTAATGTTTAAGGACATGACCTTACATCAAATGGTGTTTAGACCAATATAATTTATCTAGGATGTGGGGATGGGTTTTAGGAATTGATTTTATAAGATTTTTTTTGAGATCAATTTTTTTTAGGTGTTTATATGAGGGGGTGTGTGGTTCCCTTTTATAAGTGAGGGAGAGGACAATATTGGAATATTTCAATAGTTTCAAATATTTTAAGGCCTTAATAAAGAAAAATGAATCCAAAATGAAACATTTTTTAAGTGTATAAAATATATAATTTAAATATTAATGAAATATATGATTTATATAAGTATTAAGATCATTTTAATAATTATTATTTTAGTTTTCACCCAATCAACATGTTTTCACTCTTACTATGGAAATTGATTATTTTTCCATTGTTACAACTCATAATGACCAAAAATAAAAGTTTCAGAATTAAAATATTTGTACTTGATGATTTAAAATAATAATTCCATTTCCTAAAAAATAATGTCTAAAAATTAATTAAATTTATTATAAAATAATTTCACAAGACGTGAAGAAAACAATTTTACAGGAAAGTATATTTTTTTTGTTTACAAATGTTTTAATACCAAATATATTAATAATTTAATTTATAACAAATTTTATTGAATGGTTATTTATTATATTAATCTAATTAATGTATTAAATAATTTTAATCCAAAATATTACTTTATAAATACTAGAATATAAATTAAGTTTTTCTATATAATCAGTAATTGTCACTATTTATTGGAAAGGTAATCTTTTTAGAATAATTCAATATTTCAACTTAACATAATATTTATATTATTACATTAAAATATATATCATTTTCAAATATTTAAATTTTAAAAATTGAAATATGTTCATTATAATATATGAGCACAAAATTCAATAAAAATCATTTCCAATGAATAAAAATTTAGGAAGCACAAAATGCACTTGTTTACATTCTATTATATAATAACAAAAATATAATGAATTTTTATTCATCAAATTGAATATATAATATTATTTCTATATATATTAATTTATTCATAGTAATTAATATAATATATTACTATAAAAATACATTTCCCTTGAATTTTTTTTCTTGAAAATATCAATTTTATTATCAAATTACTATATCATCATCAAATATAATTGAATTTAAAAACTACCTTCATATATATATATATATCTAATATAAATATATTATATATTTTTAAAATAGAGACATATATAATATTAATCTTACATTCCTACAAATATATCCTTTCATATTTTAGTTAAATTTATTTAATTAGGACTCTCTCAACATTTCGATTATATTCAAAATTCATTAGAATGTTTCAATCATTATGGTAGGAGTCAGAAACCTCATAAAAACCATGAGGATAAATATTTTTTGTTTTCAGTGTGTGTGTGTGTGTAAATATTTATTTATATATAAATAAATTTTAATTTTCTTCACAAAATTTCAAGTTGAATCCTAATAATTTATAAGGGTTTATATTTCATTGTAATAGATTATTTCAATAAAAGTATCATGATTGATTTTATTATTGATCTAGAAAGTATATCATGATATAACACATAATATTCATTTAATGGTGAATAAATATTTAAATTATATGGGGGTAAAAATGTATATATTAATTGACTCAATAACACATTACAAATAATAAGTACTACTATTGAGAAGGAGATAGTTTTCTGATCAATGAAAAAAATCTGATGATATTTAATGTGACCTTAGGCTATATACAGAATCTAAAACTAGTTGATCTATGTTTTATTAGTTTTATTTTCTTATATAAGTTTATTTTTTCACCTAATTTTTTAATTATATATATTAATAATGTTATCAATGTGTGTCACTAAGTCTCAACCTAAGCCCATATGAACATACCTAAATAGAAATACTGAAAAACGTTCTAACTTGGTGCCTTATTAAACTAATTATTAAATATCCCTAATGTCTAAATAAATCCCTATTGTTTCCATACCACTTGTTGGTCAATTATACATAAATTGGAATTATTAATGTCATATTTCTTAATAAATGCAACATACCATCTCCTATCGTGTAATTTAAAATTTATTACAATAAATGTGATAGAGTTTAAAATGATTTTTTTTTTAAAAATGAATAACAAAAGAATATTTATGAACCATATTCTTTGATTTATTATTGTATAATAATAAAGGATGAAATATACATGGTTAATTTCTTGAAATTTTTCACATTCCCTAGAGAACATTACCATGGAGAAGTAAATTTGTAACATCCCAGACTTTTTCTATAATATTGTATTTCTATGAAAATTTGTGTTATATAATATTATGCAAAATAGTACATATCTATTTAATAATAGAGTAAATATAATGTTAATTATTTCCATTTGGAACTGAATATTGTATGATAATTGGTGAATTTGACCAACTAGAACTATACTCTTGATAAATTTTTTGATTATAAGTAATGTTTGAAAAGGGATCATTGATATAGAAGGAAGATTCGATGAACTCAACCAGCAGTTAGTTGAATTTGAAGCCCATATAATGTAAATTTTTAGGGATGTATCATCATTATGGTAAACCCTTAACAACTTCCATATTGATCTACAACAAGTGAAGATTTAATGAAATCACGTACAAGAGAAGTTCAATTTAATTGAGATTACCACTTGGTACATGTTAACTGAGACCCCCACAAAACTACAACCATTTCACAGATAACTCATAGTTCCTATAATGATTTTATTTTGAGGCTATATTTACATAGATTGTGACTCTATTGTATAAATAAAATATTAATTCCATAATTCCCATTTTTAGAACAGTTTTCTTACTAAAATTGAGGTGGAATTTGATAATTTCAATTTTTTGATAGAGATTGTAATTTTTAGAAAATTTATAATTATTATAAAAAACAATGGTATTTTCAACAATTTTTATTTTAATAAAATATTATTACTAAAACACTTGTATTTTAAATTAAATTATTAAAATATTTTTATCCTCTTGATAGAAATTTTACAATGCATTTTCAATCGGCAATTTTTTACATAAATAATGATTTTTATACTTAAATACTAAAATACAAACATATGGGGAATTATTATATAATTATATAATTTTAGACATTTAAATAAACACATTTAAATTAGTATTGGGTTCATTTATGATATTTATAAAAACAATTTTTTATGAATAGTATAACTATGACATGATTTTTTCGGTATGTTAAGGACATCATAATTACGTCATAATTTTGTAATAACTAATTAATAAAAATACATGACATAAAATGTATAATATTAATAAACTTAATTATTTCAGATCATTTTAACAAATTTCCAAATAATAATTTGCCATCCAAATTCTTAAACTGAAACATTAACATTAAAAATGTCATTTTGTGAAAAAATTAATTTTCCTTTCCAAAATAAGTAATATAAAATTATGGTAGACTACATTAGATTAAAGAAGCACACATTTTTTCCCAACTATCCAATACCATGGGAAAATTCCATCGTAAAGCCCATGACTTTGATTTACCAATACCTAGGATTCTGTGGCCTATATTTGGAAATAAATAGGGAAATCCTTTAAATTTTATATAAATAACGACCCATTTAACCATTTCCATTCACTCCCAATTCATCCTCTATGAAGATCTGATATGTTTACCTCTCATATGGGTCAACCTGTTTATTCCTCAATCCCCCAATGTCCCAATACTCACATTTTCGAAGTTAATTTTCAAGTTAATGGAAATACCCTTCTTTTCTCTTCGGTTCAGAAACATATATTCCTATATGTCTTCTGAATGTTATGGTCACTATATCCAATTTCCTTTTTATTTATTACCATAAAACAAAAATATATTTTATCACTATGACACACCTTTATCATATCTATTTACCCTGATCTAAATCCAATTTTTATATTCGTTATATTTCCTGTTTTACTTCTCAAAATTTCTCTCTTCTCCTCATGAAATTTAATTTAATTTTCTTTTTTTTAATACACAAAATTTTTTAATTATCATTATAATTCTCCATTATGTAAAAATGATTTATTTTTTAGGGTATTCACAATAATTAAACCATCATTCCATTTACATGGGATAAAATTTAAATAATATTCATGATTGGAATCACCCTGGTTTTGATGTGAAACCCAATTTATTTTATTTTTAGTATGTTTTTTATGAAATAAATTATTATGATCAATGTGGTTCACATGAAAATTTTTACATATAAATAGGGAACCCTGATATCAGTCTAATGAATAAGGGGAAGAATTTAATCTCTCTAGATGAAATATTTTATAATACCATGGTCATTGTTAATATTTATTACTCCATAGTGACAAACCTTCACTTTATTCTTATGAATCATTCATTTATATTTTGTAGCTACAATTAAAATTTATAATTTATGTTCTTTTTATTAAGATATGTTTAAATCCATAGTTATATTCATAATTTTCTTTTTTATACTCTTCAATATCACTTAAAAACATTTTCCCTTTCCTATTCGCTTACAAGGACTTATGCTATCCTTTTACATTTTTATATGTCCCCATGTTATGATATGTATTAAAACTACTTTGGATGAACCCATAAATAATCCTACAATGTTGTTTAGAAGAATTATTATGAATTGATATATTATTTACATTATTTAGAAGAAAATAAATAATAATAGATCCATTATTTTTTATAGTGTAATGAAAAGTTAATGAAATAAAAAGTTGGCAATATTTATTTTGCATCAAAGGATGATTTAGTTATCTGAGGAAATTATTATTTGAATAATTTATAAATATTCATAAATGAAATTTAAAACATTGGAATATATTTTGATATTTTGGTAAAGTATTAATTTCTTTGTTTCTAAGAAACTAAATATTTTTTCTGGATATGAAAAAGTGGATGTGGCTTTGGAACATTGTATCTAGTTCTAAAACATGAAAAAAATACATTTACTAGACTTAAATGGGAACTGTTATACAAAAAATGGGAATTACTGGACTTGTGGTTTAATACTCTTGGGGGATATGTCGGTCAATCACAAGATTTTTATGAACCATTATAACGTATTTATATAAAATTTAATTGTTGTTAATAAATAATGTCTTTGAACATGATGTTATAATCCCCAATATTCCATTATAATTATAACATTCTTAAAAGACACATGTTTCTCACTATGAATTATTCATTTATAAAAAGGTTGGAAATATAATGAACCATGTAAATAGTGATCTCAATAGACCATGAGCTGAAAACCCTCGGATGGAAGTCAGAAAAAAAAACATAATGAGAATGATGAATCAAATTACTCATGTTACGAGTAATAAATTATATCGGGCTGAGATAATAGAATCACCTTGATGGTAAAAAATTCCCATTTTGATATTTATGTGCAAATGATAACCTAATTTTAGTGGATCTATTGAAGCATAGATTTTCGAACAATTAATATGGTCTTTATAAAATATATTTTTTGTATTTTGTTTTTCGTAGAAAGAGAATTTCACCTTGGGTGTGTACTTCTAAGAGGGAGAAGTTTATTATTGGTGGACACTGGTTAAAAAAATACCTTAACACAGACTGATGCTATGGAGTGGGAAATGTTTTGGGTATCCTATTAAATAAAACTATCTCATGTTCATTGAAAATGAAAATAGAGATTGAATATCTACAGATGAATCAAATGGAAAATGAATATGTTGGATGGAATGAGAGGAACATTAAAAAAATTTATCACTACCCCTACAACTTTTTCATGGATATTAATATAAAGGTAGAAAGATTATTTGGTAGAATAATAACCCATATATGGAAGAAACTATCCAAACTAGATTGTGACATTTATTAGGAGATATTGTGAAGTGGTATGAAGGTTGAACTAGATTTTGAAGATACAAAATGGTCTCATTAATAAAATGAAAATAATATTACTTTAGAGATAAATATTGGGAATTACATTGATCCAATAAGTGGAGAAATACAATTTAAACTTCCTAGATATAATAAAAATAAGAAGATTTTTTTTGAAACTGCTTCATCAATAGTGGGAAATGTTACAAGTGTGGAAGAGGCAGAAATATTGACTGAATATATCATTGTGAGGTGAAGCCTCAAATTCTCAAGACTAACGACAAAGAGATCATGTGAAGGCCTAACATCAAATCCAATGCTTCAGGTGTGTAATGCTATAAAATTTTCTATTTATTATTCTATTCCAAAAATAAAGGAGGGGAACCACCATCGACCCTAGTATATTCCTAGTGATCAAGGTTGGGTTTTTTCAATCACAAAAGATGATGTTGAAGCTCTAAATAATGTATTGTCACATTCTCTAATTATTCTCTAAAATATAGCATGAACAATTTTTGATTATAGATCTAAGATGTCTTTTACCCCATATTTGAAAATTATATATAATAAATTCCTGAAATACATGAAGTATTATTATCAATCATGAATTTTGGAGGTAATTTTAATGCATCTTCAGTGCATTGAAACTCTGGAATTGGATTCATCATGAAAAATTTCCTCAAAAAATCTACTAGTTATCCCCACGATAGAATTCGAAATTATACAAGGGATGGACAGGATCATAATGTATATAGGTAGATAATTGCATAATCAAGGAAATCAAGGTAGTATTGAATGTGAAACATATAGTTGTCTCCAAAGGATAAATATCACGATCTTTGTGTTTTCTAGAAGGATCTTCCACGACCTGAATTATGGAATTGATTGGTGAATATAATGAAGGAAATAAACTTATATATAAAAAATTATTTCGAATTTCAGGAATACATTGATGTATTTCCTATTATGTTACATGGATATTTCCCAGTAAAATAGGATTATTTATCCATTAATCTCATTCCCTGATCCATGACGTTATCAAAGACCCAATATAGAATGGAAATTTTGAGATGGAGTAATAAAAGGAATATACTCAATAACTTTTGGAGAGTGGGTTTATATATAAATGTTTGTGTCTCCTTGAAGAGTATTTGTTTTCATTTAATGAATAATGATGCATCAATGTGAATATGAATTGATTATAGTGAACATAACAGGATCAAAATGAAGAACATGTAAAATATTATAAGGATTTATGATTTATTTGACCAGCTTCATGGGGCCCAATTCTTATCCAAGATTGATCTTCGATCTAGTTATCATCAATTACGGGAGAATAAAGAAGACATTTCAAATACTACCATTAGATCAGGATATTCACATTATGAGTTTGTTGTTATTCCCTTTGGATTGACTAATTTTCATGATATATTTATGTATTTGATGAATAAAGACTTTAATTAATACCTTGATAAGATTAAGGTAGTTTTTATTAATGAAATTTTGATATATTCTAAAAGTTATGAGGAGTATCAGGGCCATCAAAGGGATATATTTCAAACTATGATGAAGTAGAGACTTTTCATAATGCTCAGAAAATTTGACTTTGGGATATGATATAACTTTTCATCGTGAACATTGTAACAAAAGATGGAATCTTTGTTGACCTTATAAAGAAAAAGGTTGAGGAGGAGTGGCCAAATCCAACAAAAGTAACTAAGATTCATAGTTTTCTTTTTTAGAAGGATATTATAAGATGATCAAGAGTAAATTTTCAGGAATTTCTAATCCACTAACTATTATAACAAGAAAAGTGGGAAAGTTCATCAGGAAAAATGAGTTTTGAGAATGTTTCCAAGGGATGAAGAAGATATTGTTCATTTAACCTATGTTAACTATACCCTCTACCAGAGAATAACACATTATTTTTATTTATGAATCTTTGAAATAAATAGTGTGAATCTTCATTCCAAAAGGCATGGTGAAATTTTTATGCATATCAACAGGTAAATCCTCATCAGAAAAATTATTCAAGACATTCCAAGGAGATGGTAGTTTTTTTACTCTGATGATAAGGAGGAACTCAATTTATTGGGATAAAGCTCAAATAAACAACGACCACAAAATAATTAAGTATATTTTCACACAAAATCAATTTAACATGAGATAGTAAATATGGTTGGAACTTCATAAAGATTACGTTTTTTTTAATTTAATATCCTCATGAAAGTGATAACAACGTCATTGATTTATTATGTAGGAAAGAACCTATTGTGCAGGTAATGATGAGTATTCAAGGAGATCCATTGATTAAATAGATAGTAAAAATAGAAATTGGAATCATAAAGGAAGGGAAAATATACAACCTACTCCACATTAAATCTCAATCATTACTAGATAATTTGAACAAATGACAAAGAGATGTTTTTTACAAAATAATATAGGTGATGTGAAGTATATAAAGCGTACCAAGTTCATCATCAATCAAGAATGTGTAAAAAAAATTCATACAAGGTTTTGTGATCCATCTATTCCATAAATAATGAATAAGTTTAAAGTTGAATCTGATATCTCTATATTCCCTATACATATTGAATGTAGTAAAATGTATAAGGACCTTCTTGATCATTGTTAGTGGGATAACATAAAAAGGTATAATGCTGACTACACTCTACGGTGCTTTTTGTGTTAACAAGTGAATTTAAAGAGGGAAAATTCTAAAGGGTAATTTCAAACAATACTCATTACAAAATAGAAGTGGAAAAATCACTATGTTCTTTGTCACTTTTCTCTAAAAAATATCCAAATTCAATAATTTGATTTGGGTTATAGTGGATCATATCCTCAAAACTACCCATTTCATTACTATTCAAGAAGATTTTCTTTTAGAAAAACATTACAGGATATATGTGAATGAAGTGGGAATGTTACATGGGGTATTACTACCTATCGTATCTGATCGTGATCCATGGTTTACATAAAATTTCAGGATAATTCATCAACATGCATGATTACCAAAGAATATTTTCCTACAAATTATCACCCTCAAAATAATGTCCAATATGAAAAGACTATTTAGACACTCTAGGACATGCTGAGAACACTCTTAAAAGAATTTGAAGGTCGATGTAATCACTATATCCTATTATATGATTTCTGGTACAACAAAATATTCCATTCACAAATTCAAATGGAACCCTCTGATGCTCTATTTGGGAAGCAATTTAGAACTCCTACATTTTGTGATGAAGTTGGTGAGAGAATGTTTCTTGGGATTGATCTTGAGAAATAGATTATAGAAAGGTCATATGTAATCCAACAAAGCATAAAGGATTTTATGATTTAGTAGAAGATCTATGCTACCAAACATCAATGTACTGGGATTTTTATGTTCAGAATAAAGTGTTCCTTCAAATAAAATCTTGGAATAGAGTCGAGCAGTGTAAGAAGAAAGTGAATCCTAACACCATCTACATTGACCCCTATGAAGTCTTTTATAACATATGATAAATTTCCTATCATCTAGAACATAAACTAAATATATCACATGTTCATGATTCACTAATTATGTCTTTCTAAAGGAGGTGCATACCTTACTATTCACATGTACATAATATTGAGCTAGTACAATTGGAAATTGACATCTATTATGAGATGTAATTAGTGGATATAATGGACATTAGAGTCCTGGTTATATGTAACAAGACTACCCTCTTCTTCAATGTGTTATGGATGAACCATAAATATAAAGAAGAGATGTGTGAACTATAGTAGACGGTGATGCAAAAGTACAAACAAAATTTCTTAATTGATGGAACGAGTTGTAATTTCATAGATGAAATTTCTCATGGGGGGAGAATGTATCGTCTTGAACATTTTGAATAGTATTTGTTTCATGAGAAAATGTTTTTTATATTATATTATACAAAAAAATATACCTCTTTAATAATTAAGTAAATTTAAATGGAAATTTTACCCAATGGATTTGACAACTATATGATGGTTGGGATAAATTCCTTTGATAATAATTTTTACATTATAATTAGTGTTCATAAGTAGAATGTGATATATCATAAATGATAAGGAGTGAAGAGTTTATGGCCTGAACTAGTAGTTCTGTATTATTTAATGCTCTTCTAATATAACTTTTGAAGGAGGTATCATCTTTAGGGTTCTCCCTTGACCATGTCCATGTTGTGATTCATCAAGTAAATCCTGAATGAAATCTTTTATGGGATAAATTCACGTGAATTGATATTACCACTCAATCGATGTTAAATAATGAACCCCATGAAACTGACACCATTTAACACCATACTCGTAGGACATTTGTATGTTATTTGTCAAGGCCCTAGTTAATTAAAGTGTAATTCCACATTATAATTAAAATTTTTATTACATCATTTCTATTTTAAGAATAGTTTGAATAATAAAATTGAGATGGAATTTGAAATTTTGATTTTTTTGATAGGGAAAATTCATTTTTAAAAAGATTTAATTATTATAATAAAATAAACTATTATGAATAATTATTATTTTAATGAAATAGTATGGTTAAAATAATTTAATTTTAAAAAAATCATTAAATAGTTTTATTTTATTTTCAAGAGTCATAATTAATACTATACATTTTCAATGTGCTATTATTTTTAATAAATAATGTTATTATATTAAAGAGATAAAATTATCATATTGGAAAAATTATTATGATAAAATAATTATTATTTTTTCAGTTATAAATTCATAATTGGTTTTAGGTGTATTTATGCAAATTTTCTAGAAAGCATTATTTTTCATCAATTGTAAAAATACAGTTTGAATTTTTCATCTTGTTACTAAAATCATAATTATGTCATAATTTTTTAATAAATAATTAACCATAATCCTTGTATTAAAATATTTTTATTTTATTAATATCTTGTGTTTTAATATATTTTAATAAATTTTAAAATATATAATTTACTTTCTAAATTCTAAAATAGGAAATCATATATTAAAAATATTATTTTGTAAAATAATAATTTTACTATACAAAACATGTAATATAAAATAATGGTAGATTCTTATAAAATAACTTTGGAAAATATGATGGTCAAGACTATGTTTTTTTATTTAGCACTTCCCAGGTTTCCAAGTAATATATTTTGAAATTTTAAAACAAATCCATTAGGTTTTATATAAAAACAGACCCAACTCCCTTTTTAATTCACAAGTTATTCTTCGTTCATGAATATCAGATAATTTTACCTCCCAAAGAGTCCTCCCAAGTTTTCCATGATCCCTAGAAGTCCCAATATATAAGTGTTTAATTGAGTTACACTTCCTTGTAACAGAAATATCCTTCATTTATATTCATTTCAAGAACCTCATTTTGTAAATGTGTTTGGAATATTATGGTAACTCTATATTATTTTATTTTTAGTCAAAAACTTACATCAAATTTATGTACTTTGAATGGGAGACACAACTCCCCTCTCTTTTCACATATTTCTAAAACTTTGTTTTATACCATTTATGCTATAGAATTTACTTCTCAAAATCTCTGTTTTCTCATCTAGGTATTCTCTTTTATTGTATTTTTATCAATACCAAAACCTTTTTATTTTCCCTGGGTATTAACCATGACATAAATATTAATTATTTTACCATATTAGTTAATACATAAAACCATTATTCTCTTTCTATGCATTAAAAATGACATAATGATCATGTTGTTAAATCACTTTTGAAACTCCATGATATTGATATAAACTCAATTTTTTATTCTCCATGGGTTTTTTATAATATTATTCATTATGATATATGTGTCTCACATTAAATTTAATACATATGAAGGGTTCACCCAGATAGTGGTTCAATGCATATTATAGATAATTTAATCTCTATAGATGATATATTTAATTATACCTTGGTGAACAACCTTGTTAATATTTCTGACACCTCAATGAAAACATGTTTTGATATTATTCTGAATGTATAATTAAATTTTTTTGGAATATATTGAAGTCATTATTTATGCTATTTTTGTTATCACATGCATCAATACATAATAATATAACTCATTTTCTTATTGATATTCTACATGATCTCTTGTAAACTATTTCCTTTTCTAATTCCCTTACTAGTCCATATGCTCACCCTTTCCTTTGATCTATGTCCCCAGGTATTGAGAGGTAGTAAAATAACATGGGATGAACAAATGAGGAAGAAATTTTTGTTTCATAGAATAATGTTTTATTATTTCATGTATTATGTAAATTTCTTTCGTGAAACTAAACATTAAAATATCATCTAGTTTGTATAGTGTAGTGACCTTTTTTGTAATAAAAAGGGTGGGAGGAAATAAAAATTCCAAAGAAATGTTGTGCCTATGCGATTAGTTTTGGAAACTACAAGAGTTTTATTATACTCTACAATGTATCATAGAAGTTAGTTTTTCAACTATTTATGTGTAGAATAAATTAAAAGAATAAATATGTTCATTAATTTGATTGAATCATTTTCTATCGAATTATAGAAATGATGATTTGTTATATTTGATGGGATAATGTAGATTGAATAGTTCATGAAAAGGATCACTCATCCAAGGTGTGATGTTAATTTAATCATCTCATATCGATTTTTAAGAATACATTGAATATAGTTTAAATGTGATATATAAGACCAATAATCAAATGATTAACCTGTAATTTTATTTGGAAATGTTGAGATGATAGGTAAAGGTATGTCTAGAAAAATACATATTTAATAAGGTACCTCATGACTTAAACACACTATGTAATGGTAATTTATTCTTTATGTAATGGAAATGTGGATATGTATTGTTCTGTTAAATTGTAACTCTATCATTTCAGAACTTTTTAAGGGTCTTCTAACAGATAAAGGACTTACATAATAGACATATAGACCCTACATACAGGAAAATAAAAAATCTATTGTGTCTAATTAAGTTAACACTGAGGAGAATAAGTCATGTAATGGTAGTAACCATCCATGTAAAGGTGATAAAATGGTAAGATGGCCTATGAAAGGTTCATCAGGAAACATTATAAAGGTAAACATATACCTACATAAACATCAAACATTAGGTCTTGATCAAAAAAAGGATAATGAATATTATATCCATAATATTAATTCTAATAAATTGGAAACGTATATCATATGACGAGTATTTCTCCATAAATTTTTTAATATAATGAATTGAATGACATAATCCTGATTCAAAAAAAAAGAGGAATGATTTTAGATCAAGTTGGTGATGTACTTTATAGAGAAGATACTATTGTGAATAAGATCGAGGTATCTTACAAAGGGTGATAGAATAATGAAATTGACAATGTGATGATCATGGGAAGATTAGAAACAACCTATGAGAAATGATGAGTATAAAAACACCACAGTCATCCCCATAATGATATCTAAAAGGAGATGAGATTAAAAGGAGGTATTGAAGTTACATATTATATGTTTCAACTTTTTTATTGAAAAGAAATGTCTAAAAATATTCCATCAAAAATTGAATTATGCAGTGTAAGTATTTATCATAAGACTAAATTTATTTTATGACTTGACCATAATCCTTTATGATGGAAATATTAATTTTAGGATATTGTACATCATTATCATATGACTTCATCATACAAATTATGAATTTTTTCTAGTTTACATCTTGGAGACCACATCACTCTAAATGCATAGGTTTCAAAGTTATCCCTAAGGTGAATATATGAAAGTAGCTCATAAATTTTTTTAATAAATTTAATGGGTGATAAAATGATTCATACATTCCACAATAAAGAGTTTCATGTCTTAATAAATGATTTTAAACACATGTTGAGGGAATATAAAATGGGTTTAATAAAGTTGGTTTTGAGTTGAATTTGAAATATGAGGATGTAAATGATATTTTGAAATATCTTGTAGAAATAAAGAGCTAATTAATTTACCCAATTTAATATTACAATTTGGATAATAAAATGTCCTATGGTAGTTTGTTCTGAATGTTGATATCTATGGAAGTTGATTTCCAATAATTATGTGAACTGAGTTATGAGTCTTGAGGAAATAAAAGATGAATCATATATGGAATAATTATTTTTATGTTAATTATAATATTTTTCTAATTTTGGGAAATTCAGATGTTGAAAATAAAATTTCACATATAATGAATTTTAATATAATTATATTTGGAATGAAGAAGCTTCCTTACCAAATTTTAGTTAACACTGTGTAATTAAACAAAAGATGAAAATTAAATTACATTATTTATAAATTTATTAATATTGATGGAAGAGTAAATGAGTCTATTTTTTATAAATATAATATATATATGAAGATTTATAGAAATTTTTCTATCCAACCCTTCTAATAATTATATTTTTTATGAAAATATGGGAATGACAACATACATCAACCATATACTATATAAGTAAAATTACACATATGTCAGTCAACCTGAATAATTCATGTGGGTGAATAGGTCAATTCATAATGTCTATGAGTGACATAGACCATCATAAGCAATCATTCTTTGAGGTGGGGAAATCAAATTCTATTATTAAAATGAGACAAGATCCCTTTATTTATTCCTAGTCAGTTTCAGGATAATTTTTCATGGTTAAAAATCCTTTTCATTAATAATATCATTTTGAAAATCATATCCTTCAGTCGGGACAAACCATAATTGGAATAGTGTATAATAATACTTTAGATGATGTTGGGATGACTACAGACGACCTAGATAGCACACCAAACTGCAAATCTCATGGCACAACCAATGTAGTGTGGTCATTGTGGGTTATAAAAACTCTAACCATTCTACAATATTGATGATCAATGACACAAACAATGAAATATTGAAATGTATACTTCCTAAAATAAAATGAGACATGAAACTATAGTATTTTATAATTCAACTCTGAATGATAGTTACTGGTTCATAGAAACAACTCTAGGTCATTGTAGGCCTAAATACTCTCAACCACGAATTACTATAGCATAATTGACTTAATGTGTGGTTTGTGGAATAGTATCATCATTTTAATTAATATCCCATTTTATTTATGTTTGTATTTACATTAAAAATCATCCATAATTAAGAGCATGAATTACTAAATTGATTTTACCTATTTGTGGGTGAATGGATGTTTCCCAATCCATATAAATCATTATATCCTATTACCACCAATTCTTTTCATATATAAGTATCACATATTTTTAAATGAATATTAAATAGATAAAATTATTATCTATAATACAATCATATAGTTCTAGTGTCTTGGGAAACATAGATACATAAAAAAACATTTTCATAAGAGATATACATTATCTCATACAATGTTCCACATAAATATCAACCATCTTGGAAATAATAAACCTAAAACCATTATTAATAACATGAAGAAAGGAAAAAATCATAAATGGTGGGATCTAATTACAAGTAATTATAAAAAATGGTAATATCAAAGATCACCTGAACAAAAAAAAGGAAAAATATATTAATTCTATATATTTTATGTCCTGTATCATAATAATAAGTCATGGAATAAATCGTGGTTATTCATGATACATGAATCATGATGGAATCAAAGAACACGTTCAATGATCGTATAACATTAGGATAAGAAATATAAATATAATACACATAAGAATAGAAATTTATTTATATAGAGTCCAATAATTTATACCAATATTATCATAGTTTACTATGTTCACTCCCCAAACCATCAAATACTTATTCACGGTTAACTCTAAAAAAATCATAGGGGAAAAAGACCCTTATTGAACATTATGGACTCCCCATCTCAATCCATGTTTTCTCATGATAAATTCATATTTACTCAATGAATTAGAGGGATAATTAATTTTTTGTCTAGCCATATAATAATTTAAATTATAAATATTTGTTCCTAAACATCTTGAATTATTTCATAACCCATGGAAAATAAATTGGTTTCCTAAACATTAAAAAATTTCATTATAGAAAACCCCACATTAAATAATCTGGATTAAAAAACATATTGTCATTATAATAAAAACCCATCCATAGAAACAATATAGATGTGGTCTTTATATAATATCTTAGTAAAGAATATTTAATATCAAAATATGTCTACATAGAAGAAAAATTTCCTTAAAAGAATGTAGGAATATATCAAGAGGAATATAATATTTTTTCTAACCCACATATATATAATATATCATATCTCAAAAATTATTATGGAAAAAATATTGTTGAAAATAATCATCGAAAAATGAAAATTAATCATCAAAACATTTAGTTTTCATGATGATAGTAAATTACATTCATTTCTTGTACATTGGATTATATTTTTCTTTCACATTTTTAATTAATATTTAATAGTACATCATCTGGAAAAATAAAAAATCTGTCATTTTACATCATATTTAAAAAAAATTAATCCGGGGTAATAATTACTTCAAACATTATTTTTAGAATAAAAAAATTTTCCTAATTTTTTTAAAAAATATGTACATAAATTAAATAATCTCTTCTACTAAAAAGTGAATAGAAACTTGTTTTTCGTTAAAAAAAATTTCAATATCTTGTGTATATAAGAGAGGTAAATTAAAGTAAAAAATATTTTTAAAAGAGATAACTAGATTAAAAAAATCATGATATAATTAATAGGTAGATCATATAATTACATCCTGATAAACATAATGACAAACAATCAATTTAAAAAATAATAATGTTACATAAAACCATTAAGACATTGGTAACATTCAAATAAAAACATAATGAAAGAGAGAACCTTATATAGGTATGAAAATCCTCATAATTTTCATAATTAAAATCCCTAAAGTCATACATGTTTATTATAAAACCCACATACATGAAATACATGTTCAACATGACATGTTTATCATATACATAAAAGTTCAATGAAAATACCTTACTTCAAATCTTGTTTACATTTATATGCACTTGACACTAATATTTCATAAATATTAATATTTTATACTCTCATTATATAATAATAATCATATATATCATGCCATATAAAATTTTCTTAAAAAACCTTTCCCACCCATTTACTATCAATTATTTATTAAATCTACTGTTTTGTATGATAACTGATTCATTTTTCATGCATGTTTCTGTTTGAAAATCCAATCCTTTATACATTTATCATTATTCCAGAATATCTATATTGTAAAATATTATATTAATATAATATATATTGATTATATATATTTTAAAAAATAAAATTTATTGATTGAAAAATGAATTACACAATTCAAGGATATGGTGGGTTATATGTAAGAAATAATGTTTTTTTCGCTTCACAATGGATGTAATAAAAGAATGGTAATTAATTATTCACCATTACATGATATTTTTATATCATATATATATATATTATTTGGATTAAACCTATACTTTTACCATCCATGTAAAACATAAATTAAAATCAAATGATCTCACATAATGGGGATGGTAGTCCCCAAACACACATGATCGGTGTAATCATTTTTCAGTGGATGTGCAGAAAGAGTATAATGGTATTTCCATTAAAATAATTAAAAATAATCATATATAAGATAAATAATTATTTATTTTAGAATATTTACCAAATATATAAAGGAGTTATAATAAAAAATTTTGAAACACTCATTCTAGAGTTGTAGCACATTGTTGAGAGCACATTTTTGGATTACATGTTAATACTTGAAGGGTTGGTCATTTGGAGAGAACAGAATATAAAAGATGTGGATAATTAAATAAATAATATATTATTTTATATATTTTTCATGATATAAATCTCAAAATGATTGATTAAAAGAGGATAAAAGGATGACTTTTATAAGTGAGTAGAAGGTTATTCATGGAATTTGAAAAAATTAACATATAATTGAATAATTTTAAAGAAAAAGGCATCCAAAATAATAGTTATTCTGATAAAAAGGTAAATATAAAAATATCATCATCCAATAAAACCTGGATAATTTTTTGCGGCAATATAAACCTTGTTTTTTTCATTAAACCCTTGGTTATAAAATTTATACATAATCATGGTAACAAATATTTCAATATTGAATGGTTATGATTCTACTTATAATGTGTAAATTGGTTCATAAATAAAAAATGGATGAAAAATTCAATGATATATATCCAACTAAACCTTTTTTTAAAAATACGATTGTTAAATAATTTAATATATTACTATTTTTAAAAAAATCTAATAAGGTAAATTTTGGCACTACTCATATAATTCAGCATTAAAGACAACAGATCATCATTGGAATAGAAATAAAAACATCTATAACATCTATAATATGATATATTAAGGTATAATATTCATGTAACATAACAAATCATAATAAATTAATATATATGATATTTTTAGCATCCTTTATTTTATTTTTATATTAATTAAATATATATTATGTCAGTGTCACAAAATAAGTATAGGTAATTATTGAATTATGAAAAATAGGAGATAATTTAACAAGTAAATCTAATAATTTATACATTAAGTATAAATTTATAGAAAAATATATCCATATATTATCCATATCATAAAATATTAAGGATATTAATGCCAAGAGAGTAGTAATTTATATTTATTTTTTATTTTTAATTAATATAAAGATCATAATAAAAGAAAAATGGAACCATATTTCTATATAGTTCTGAATTTAATGGATGTGGGAAATCTCCACTCATAAAATTGTATAAAAGACTTTTTTAGAGAAATTTTAAAGCCTTGACACAATATTTTATCATTATTTTACGAGTTTTACCATTAATATGGTGACAAAAATTTACTATGGTTTCAATTAATATCTACAAAATATATATATATTTTTTAAAAAATATAATCATGATAATAAATGTGGAATTTTTTATTAAACACTAAATATCTATATCTTGTAAAAATTACTTTTAAAATTATTGCGTAAAATGTGATGAAAATTATTCTTTAGATGAATAAATTTTTAATTGTAAAACAAGATATACATTCTTATCTAATGCCTACAAAATAATTATATGAATGAAATAATATTTTATTTAATATAATATACAAATATACATCAATAAAATAGTTCACAAGTTGTGAAACGTTTTTTAAAGAAAAAATCACATTATATGAATGAATATATATTTTTTAAAAAACCTATCATTAACATTCCAATTATATATATTTTTTGTAATAAAATCATTATCAATGAATTTATGATAATTAAAATGTTTCTTATAATTTATTTTGTCAAATTCATACAATCTAATTTAAAATCCTTGTTATAATTATAGAACAAATTATATTTCATATAGACTTGGGGTTGTGTGTATCATAAGATATCAAATATTTTTTTTAATAGGAATATATCATAAACTATCCGGGATTTAAATTATACCCTCCCTAAAATTCAAATTACCATATAAATTATATCAATTACATAATATAAATTAATTATATATCTCTTTCATCACATCCTTATATTCCCTTGTAGCTTCTTTAAAAATCTGATTCTTCTAGAGAATAATAACTATGTGAGTAGTCTTGTTTAATAAAAAATTATCTCAATAATATAATATTTCTATGAGTTTATAATCATAGTATATATCATTCTATTTTGAAAGAAACTATTTTTTGTATTAAATGTTATGGATTATGTATGTATGTCATCTAGAGAGATTCATGAAACACATTGTGGATATGAGGGAGCTTTGGTGTAAGCACCAAAAAACATGCTACCACCCCAACACAGTAAATAATATCAAATGGACCAATAATAATAGGGAATAGATTTAAAATCCTTCAAAATATCATTATCTAATAACATATAAAAAATCACATATATAAATATTCACAAATATTTAATTCTAAACTTATCCGATGACATTCATCGTATATTTTATATAGAATCTGAGTTTCATTTATGTCCTGAAGCATAGATATAGCTTAATCTTCCATTTTATTAGCTTTATTGGTTCGATGTAGGTTTATTTCTCTAATATCATCCCCACATATTGGATTTATACACTTCATTCCAAATATGTATTCATAAGTAGCCATCATAAATCATGAATGAATGCTTTTTTGGTAACAAAACTCTAATGGATGATGGTGTGATCTCAACAACCATTTTAATACATAAAAAAGTCCTCATAATATCCTCTAAGATTTCAATAGTTCTATCAGAATGATAATTTTACAGACGATGATAATAATATCTAAAAAAACTCTAAATATGGTGCTTTCTATAGTATTTTCCATAATGTTTAGGAAACCCTTAGATCCCAAATGGATAAAATATATTTTAGAGCATAATGAATATTTACCAACTCAATAATATATACTATGAAAAGATAATAAATAGAGAAATATTCTATGATATAAATTATGTGTTCTAAATTAGAATGAATATTGACTAAATCCAAAATTTCATTATATATTTAGGTTCCTTGGAAAGTCCAACAAATAAATAAATGGAGATAATTATGAAATTCTACTCTACTATGGGAAATGATTATAATATCCTCGAATTCTATATATCATCCTTAAAATGATAAATTACCTAGATCCGAGATACATAAATTGCAATATATCTTTTAATTTTGTCCCACCTAAAATATATTTTATCTCTATATATATCTTTATAGTTCCATGATTAATAGAGAATGATGAATTTCAATCTCATCCAATATCTCCTTGTTCAATTCTGCTATTGATGGGAAACATAAGTTGTTATGGAACATTATAATTCCATCTAAATCATGTTTTAACTCTAGAATGTTTTTTAACTTCTTTTAAAGTTTAAAATATTCTTTATGATCCTCAATCATCACATTCATATGTGGTGGAACTATCATTTAAGAAAATAAATTTTCCCCCTCCATTAATAATTTCTAAATCGATTCTTTGAATGACCATAAATATTTGACATTTTTTTATCCAAATTGTAGATAAACATGTATGATACTTAAGAATTAAATTATAGTTCCCCTTGTTTCCATTCATATTATGTCAATTTATATACCTTTCGGAGTTACTTATCAACTCCCACTATCTTTTATTGCATATATTCAACACTTTTTAATTGAATATATACTTTAGAGATTTATTTTCACTATATTTTTCACACTTTTCTCATTAAAGTCAATTCCTCATTATATTTAATGATAATATAACCAAAACTTACACCAAATCATGATTTGGATAGTTTTCATCATTATACATTTATTATCATGACTCAAATGATATAGTTATATGAACTGAAAATTCTATTTTTATTTTATTTTCAAAAGCTGCATTGAAGATGAGCGGTAAATTTAACGGTATCCAAAATAACACCGTGGGATACAAAATTACAAAAAAGATATGAAATTTGAAATTCAAAATCTCTAAAACTGAACTCGAGGCCTCAATTCTGGGGACACCCATGTCATCCAAGCTCACGTCACCAACATTCTTCATCATAGAATCGATACACCACCATCATCGGCCACTCATCACCATCGACACCAAGGACAGGATAAATCAAAGAAACCTTCAATCTCCAACATCTTTGTCAATGAAAATATCACAAATGTCATCCCACCACCAGATAACACCATCATTCCACCAAAAAACATCAAAAAAGAACAAACAAACATCATCGATTAGCATCGAACAAGATTTGTAACAACTGAAACAAAATACTTCAATGAAGTTGTCTTTCCACTGCTGAAAATCAACATTGGCGAGAATAAGAATCCCATGTCTTCGTTGTCATCTCTCTTCATCGAAGACGCCAATTACCATCGCCACAACGCCCAACAAAATATAAGCCACATCATCTCTTGAATGCAAGCCACACCACCTGGAACCCCCCTCCACATTGGACAACACATCCCAAAAACTCCTAGAGACCATTTCCCCCGACTGACCTAGAAGGGAGCAGTGGACCCGAAGGCTAGAGTAGAGTATAAGAATAAAAGGTATTTATATCCTGAAACGACCGAGAAGTCACCATCAACCACACAAAAAACCACGACGTCGAACAATCCCAAGAAAAACAGAGAACACATCGCCATCAAAACACACCAACATAACCAGATTCACAGCACATATCAACCATCGAACCAGGAAGGAGAAAAAGAGACCAAAACCCTAATAGGAAAGCAGGAATGAAACATAATTATGAAAAAAACTAAAGGAAACCAGAAATGGTAAAGATAGGATGAAACCCTAATGAAAAAGAACAGAGAATCTTGCGATGAGCATACTCCCACCGCCATAGTACCATACCCGTCTAAAAACCGACACATCTGACCAAATGGATTCGGGTGCATCAAGACAGCCCGGCAGAGCAGGGGAGGGAGAGGAGAAAGTTAGACTACTTCAGAAGCGAGAAGGTGGAAAATCCAAAAGGGGAGAATGACTAGGAAGAAGTAGAATAAAAAGAAGGAATAAAACCTGGAGCAGAAGGAGGAGGAAGTCTCATCGCCACCGGGGAAACTTGAAACCTAAAGAGGAAGTGGGCGGAGCCGGGTGGAGGAGTTTGGAGTGATTTCCAGGCAAGTGGGGCACCATAATTCCCCCCATATAACTATTTCATCCTCTATGAGGACACATCCTAGCCCCTTCATTTATTCATCACTATAGAGAAAAAAATTCTCTCCACAACAGGGTAATGTATCTATAGATACACTGAATAAACATCACTTCAATTCCTTGAAATTTTATTAACATTCAATGGTCCAATGCATTTTGTATCCTTTCTTATTTTTCTTGGTGAGCGGATTGGAACGACATGATAAATATTCCATAATGTGTCGAAAAGATCCATATAATCTAATACAACATTAGATCTTAGTCATAATATTTTGTTTGGGTTAATGTTAAATAACATATATATTTGATATATCCACATAAATACCCTCTTCAAATTATATGATGTAAAATGAAACTTTTTATAGCCTAAATCAACAATTACTATATTTCTCATACATATTATCCTTCCAAAGGGTATTTATTACAACCCGTATGTGATCATAATACTATCATATAAACATTTAATATATAAGAATATTGTCAAAAAAGACTATAAAAACTGATCAATGTATTATTTGAGGACCATATTCATTAAATTATTTAGAAAAATAGGGGTATTAATAATACTACATATAATCAATATAAATACATTGCGTCCACACCAAGTATGGAATTGTTTTTGGGGTTTACCCTTTTTCTAGACCCAAAATTGATGTTATCTATAATGAATGTAATTCATGGGAAAGTATTGATAACTTATTAGATGACAAAAATTAATATGGGGTACATGATACATATTACAGATGATGAACTTATCATGAACTAGATAATCATTACAGAGTCTCATTGATCCATCATTCCTATTAAAAAACAGTAGGTTCAGCACATGGTGACAAACATTTGTTAAAAAAATAAATTATTAACCTTATCCTAGAGTTTATTTTTCAATTCCTAAAACTAAATAATGGATATTATTTATGGATTATTTGATATTATTATAGAAATATGTTTGGTTACTACTAAAAACTAATCATACATATTAACAGGAAGACTGTGCAACTATTTTAGAAAGCAACATCATTATGCCACATAATTGGAAAACCATTAATGTTTAGTTTATCCACAAAAATATGAGATAAAATCATTTTTTAAATAGTAATCATGGACCATATAATGAATATTAATTACAATTATTGTTAATATTTATTATCACACTGTTAAATGATGGTATGTTCTTTTTTAAAACAAAAATTGACTTCCCTTAGAAGTTGTTATTTGATTTTTATTATGAAATCCAATAAATTCACAAAATAACATAAAATTCAACTATATTTAGACTATATATATTTGAATTAATCACATTACCAAAAACATCAAAAGAAGTAGAATCATAGAAATTATATGTGATAATAGTTCTTTTAGGTTTTTTTGGATACTAGGATAAGAAATAATATTACTAGTGTATTTTTATGATATAAATGAATTCATATAACTAAAATCCAAAATGATACTAAAATATTTTATAAAATTGGTAACCACCTAGTCATTATTATTCTATTATCAATCCATTTCTAATCCAAGTATGGATAAAAGGACCAGTAAACAGCCTCTATCAAATTGATCAGTAATGGAATATAACTCGTATAATATCAAAATGGTGACAAGTTCATTTCAATATATGACCCCTTTGGTTTATCCTTCGTCATTGTCAATCATCATATATTAAAATATTCCATAATGTTTATTTAATAAGAAGTTATTTAACCCCATAATGTCCCCGATAGTTTAATACAATGGGCATAGTAATCCCTCATTCAACATTAACAATAACTATGGATGAGATATACTAGACCAACTCTTTATAGGTTTTTTACCCCAATATGAATTTGATTTACAATCATTCCCACATAAAATGTCCATCTAGTTATAAATTTCTAATAAAATATAAACCCTTTCATTGACATAGCATATTACATTCTCTAATATATAATATTATTATCAGCATTATCATTGGTATTTTCTCATTCAATTTTTTAAAGATAACTAAAATTTGAAATTATATAACCTATTGTGACTAATAATTTACATTTATCAGTATAAAATTATATTATATAAATATTCAACACATAACATTAGGTTATTTCACAAAATTAAATTTTTCATTAATCATTAGAAACATGGATACACAAAAAACTTTTTCTTACTAGATATAAATCGTCTCCCAGAGAGCTTATTATAACTATCACCCTTCTAAGACATATCAAACAAAAAAATATTGTTTATAACCAGTATATAGGTTCCAATAGAAAGGATTAGCTCTGATTATTAGTAAGGGTAAATAAGGGAGATATGAATGACCATTTAAACAAAACATGAGTATATGGGAATGAGAACATGAAAATTACAATAGAAATCTAAACCCATCATATCATAGATCATATTCTTAATTGATGTAATAGATAATGTAAATTCAAAATTAATGAATCTTGAAGAATAAAATAAGATGATTCATGAACAAATAAAATTAGAGTAACACATTAGTTATTGTAATGAAAATAAGAATAGAAAATAATTTCCTTAGTAGTTTAGGCTCTCTACCTAGAATATCATATTAGATTGGGTTCACTCCCAAAACCATCATATCCTTCATCAAAGTTCACTTCATTGACTATACTAGTGGATATAGTACCAAAATAAATTGGATTTACTCCCCATTCTAGTCCTTGTTTTATCATGACACATCCCTCGTTACCAAATAATTTGGGGGATCTATAATTTTAGGACCAACCAAAACATAATGAAAATGATATACATGAATTACACAATATTATAAATCATATCATAACCCATGTAAGAGAAATGTATTCCATAATATTTTTAACATTCAATCATACCATAACCTATCAATAATATATAAATCTAAGAAACATATTACAAAAATAATAATATTCTATTTAAATAATAAATAATGATGGTGATATTCTTTTCTATATGATTACATCATAATTAACCTTACACTATTTTATCATAGATGAAAAATACATTTAAAATTTAACTAGAATATATCTTTAGAAATATATACCTTTCATTTTGAAATATATTAATTAAAATCCTAAAATATTTCAAAATATTAAAGAATAAATTTTGATTGAAATGATCCTTTGAAGCTGTTAATGGACACTTGAAGTCATTGAGAAGTTTTGATGGTTTTAAATTTTTTTCATTTTTTGTATGGTAAAACACTGAATCCTTTCACATTTATGGTAAAAAATCAAAAATATTTCTTTCCTAAAATTCAAATATGATTCGTTGTAGACCTTTTTTAAAAAGATAAATAATGCTTAAAAATAAATTTAAAAAACATTTGAGAATTTTAAAAATTCATGAAATATGTTTTTGAAGATATATACAAGGTAGAAAAATCATATTCAACTAAAAATCGAAATAAATGAGATTTCCCCTAAAAACCCATTTTTGTCACTTTAGTACTTAATGAAAGGAAAATAGAACGAAAAAAATATACAATATTAATTAATAGAGGATAAATAATTTAAAGACTTTAATTATAGGAATGTAATACAATTTCATCATCACAAACTTAATCATAATCAATCCTAATAAACTATGGCATTATAATACAAAAACCATGCAACTTTGGTAAAATTAGAATAAACAAATCAAGAAAGAGGGAACCATATGTTAATATTTAACTCAACATAGTGTTTGTTAATATAATAATAAAATACATTAATGGGAATTATATAATCATCAAAAAAGAAAAATGTCATAAATACGGAATGTGTCTTCAATAAATAAAAGTGAGATGAGAATTTCTTACCTTAAGTCTCATTTCTCTATTTACACATTCAAAGAACATTTACTTTAAATAATTATTTCTTATTAATGTTTTCTTGATCCATAATCTTATATCATATGTCATATACGATTTTATTATAATATATTATCACTAATTTATTAAAGATTCATTTTAGAAATCACTCTTCTAGGTGATAACTACTTCTTTTTTCATGCATGTTTTGGCCCAGCTATCTCGACATTTTAATTTTGATCATTTTTACATCATCTTAAAAATATGAAACATGATATTAATATAATATATAACTATTTTATATATATTTTTGGTCATTCGTAATGGTAGATATGTAATGGGGAATTATACAGTTCAAGCTGATGGTAGGTCAAATGTTCGCATGACCATTGTATTAACTACTTGACGTATGGAATCAAATAAAGTGTTTAAGGAAAATTATCATTCCTTTATCAATAAAATGAATCAAAATTCCCATATATTAAAATAAAAACTGTTTAAGGAAAAAATATCATTATAAAATGAAATTTATAATGGTTGTGGTGTTAATTTAATCATCATCATTTTGGTTAACCCCATTTTTAAATACTTTTAACATTAATTATGGTAACAAAATTTTAAATATTTATGGATATAATATTAACTATAATGTTGAAATTTGATCATAGATGAACAATGGGTAAAATTATTGACCATATATTATTAAAATTTTCAAATTTAATGAGTTTTATGATTTTTATCTAATTTAATTATATTTATTTTCCCTAGAATATCATTAATTTCATTTTGATGCTACTCATTTAATATTATGTTATTAACTACAATATAGTGATTTAATTTTAGTACAAACAACTAAAGTAACTATAATATATTAAATATGACTTTAAAATTCATCAACATATGCATTCACCAAAATATTATTAATTTTAATTTATTTAAATTAGTTTAATTAATATTTATTTAAAATTAACAAACACTATGATGAAATTTCATAAGAATTTAGTGTAATTATTCAATTGTTATAAATAAATAAAAATACCATTATAATTAGTTATTTCACATTTCAAATAAAATTTTTATAATGAAACATGTCCTCATTTTATCTTTATATAAACATTTTATATATATTAAAGTCAAGTGAGTGAAATTCTCTTGTAATTGTTCTCATAAATTAATATAAATGTAATAATCAAAGTCAAATCGAACAAAATAGCCAAATAATAAATAATTGATATTTAATGGATTAAATAAAAGCACATAATTAGATATAATAAGTTTTTAGTTAAATTATAAAACTATATTCCAATGTTTTAACCATGTTTTACTTGTTTTTATTTTAGTGGTGTGACAAAAATTTACTATAGTGGCTATTCATATTGACTAAAAATGATAGGTACATATTTTAAAAAAATTATACTCATGGTTTAAAATATGGAATGAAATATTCAAGATTCAGTTTCTATAAGTGGAAGGAATTCATTTTAAAATAATTTTGAAAATACAACTGAAATAATTTTTAGGAAAATATTTTTTAAACATAAAACTAGATAGAGATTTATATTTTCTTATATCATTACTAGAATAAAATTGGATTATATTAAAATATATAATTTCATATATAAAAAATATATTTCATTAATATTATTTACTAATTGTGATGATATATTTTCTTCGGATAAAAATCATAGTCCATGTATTAAAATAGTTTAAAAAACTCTTTTAATTTAAAATGATTTTATTTTTATTTCTAAGAATTTGATAACTAATTAAGTTTATGTAATGAGTTATTTATTCATAATTCATTTAGTATTATTTTTACTCACCAATTTATTAGATAATTTATAATAGAATATTGTATTATGGTTTATTAAGACTCAAGGATGCATGTATCACAATCTATTAATGAAATTTTATCTGTAAAATAATATAACATAAACTATTTAGGTGTTATGTATAGATTTATCATATTTATATCATTTTGTTATTTGTTTTATTTATCTAAAAACCATTCTATCATTATGAAACGTGATTTTTCTTTAAAAACATATTAGAGGTCGAGGCCAGATGATAAATGTCAATTTTCATATATTGAAAAATTACTGTAAAATAAGTAAAAGTTAATATCAAGAAATTATTAGATCTATCTTCAGTTAATAGATGATACCTATCAAATACTATCTTTATCAGTTGATGTTATATATAACACTTTAGGGTGAAAACCTAATGGATATTTAAATATAGATTTAGAGTTACTCGATCGATAGGTATTAGGTGTTGTGTGATTTTTTGGAAAAAGCATAGATTTAATCAATAGAGAAGAGAAGAAAACATCTAGGTTGATGAAGAATTTCTTGAATATATATGATAATCATCCTAAATTGAAGAATGTGTACCTAATTTTATGAATATTCAATAAAAAAGATTCAATGGGAGAATATTTTTGATCGTTTGATCAAATTAAACACCATCACAAGTTAGTTATAATTATTTGGAATTAGTCCTGATGACTATGAATGTATATGGGTTTCACTATAGTAATTACATGAAATTTTTTATGTGTATATAAAAATAATGAATAGTTATTTGGGGAATTCAAATATTGTTTTAGAGGATGGAAAAGACCCAATCCTCACTAGAGGATATTAGAAAAATAAAATCAAGGGGATTCTCTGGTTATTTTCTTATCATGGGGGAATGATGCTGGTATATGGTGTGCGATAATCAAAGATTATGATCAAAATATAGGGGAGATAGTCGAGACATGGGAAATGGTTATGGTCATACCTACTTCATTGGTAAGAATAATGGACATTCCAAGAAGGAGTGAAATTAAATACAAATCCACATAAAACTAATATTGTAAAAATGTTAGCCTAAGGAACAGATGATGTGTTATAGAAGATAATAAAAATCCCTATGGATTGCTATATTTTAAAATTATGGGTTTCATTCTATTCCATTTTTTATAATGTCTTCATAAAAAATTATATTTTAAAAACAATTATGGTACACTTTGATGATGATAAACACTTGTAAATTTTTTTGGAAGGGAGACTCACTTCTTAAAACAAACATTGGGTGCTTCATGGATATAAATAATGTAATTAATATCCCAATAATAAGAAGAAATCCTATTTTGTTTAGAAAGATGAATTATTTATGTTTTTGTACGGTATTAATTGGAGTTGCATGAAATATTACCTATGGATATATTGTTATAGCTCATTGATCTGATAATGGTCTATTTTATGACCAAAAAATAAACTATCATTTTAATTCTTGGAATAAAAAATTCTATTAGGATTTACAAAACTGGAAATATAGGGTTGAAATAATGAGTTGGAAGTTGTGGATAAATGATGGAATAAAAAAATTTCAAGGGTATAATTAATGGAATGTTTCCTTATTTAAAGATTGTATCAATGGAATTTTGATGATAGTGCCCTTTACAAAATATATTTGAACACAAATAGATGAGAAGCTAGTCCTGGTTTACCTAGAAGTGTAAGAATATTTTTTTGAACATTACTTTGTAGTGACTATATATTATCTGATATTTATTAATGAATAAAAATGTAATTAATTTTTGTACATTCTAAAAAGAAAATATTATATGTATTTAATATTTTATAACTAGTAGACCATGGTAGTGAAAGAATTAAGTTGAAATTTGAAAATATTGTTATCTGATAGTGGTAGAGGGTATGGAAGTAATGAATTTAGGGTAATTTTTAAAATAATGGAATTCATTTTTAGTTATTTATTATCTTTACACCCAAAAATAATTTAGTTATAAGGATGAAAATGACATTTAATGTATTCTCTATAAGTATTACGATGCAATCAATTTTACCGAAGACCTTTTGGGAAGCTTTAGTGAACATGGATCCATATCTCATCAATGTGAGTCCATATATTCTAATGGGATAAAGTATATATGGGTAGGTATAGTCCAGAATGTAAGTAATATACAAAATTGTGAGTCATTAGTTTCTTCGAGTATGCACACATACATTATAAGGCAATATAAAATATTGATTCTAATTCCATATATTGATTATTTAATTACAATGATACTGATATTTTTTGTCATCACTTCTAGTATAATAATAATAAGATGATAATTATAATAGATAACCTAATTCTTAATGAAGTATTCATATACAAGAACTATCATGATACATAAATTGATATAGGAAATATAGAATCAGAGTTCCAAGAGTGTGTAGAGAATAATGTAGTACCTTTCATTATAATACTGAAACTAGTTGAACACACTCCTCATGTGGAGTTATGGATATGAAAAATATTGAGAAGGCCCATATATAGTTATTTATATTATATACATTATTTTTTATTTATTTAGAGTGGAGAAAACTATTTTTTTCATGAGGAGATATAGTTGATGGAGTTGAACAAGTGGGGTCTAGCTATAAAGAAATGGATTTCATCATTCATTCGGAACAATGCATGGGTTCTAACACCTTAAACACAAGAAAAGAATACATTTAATATCATGTTTTTATGTGGATTAAAGTTTCAACATTATATTTGGATGAGATATATGTTAAGGTGGAATTTTAATGGATTTCAAAAAAACTATACTGTGGACATAACTAAAATATTCACACCTAGAGGGAAGCTCAAACCCATCAATATGGGTATTATTATTGTTCATCAAAGGACATTAATCTTATGTTTCTAGATGAGAATATGAAATTAAATCATGGAAATATGAAAGATAATATTTATGTGCTACATCTAGAATGATATTTTGAGTTAGTAAAGGATGTCCTGGTGTGAAAACAACAATGCAAATTAAATGGGTTGAATCAAGCATTAAGATGTTGAAAAACAGTTTGAGTTAGTCTTAAATAAAAATTATTAAATTTTTTATCTCATGGATCAATTCATATACATCATGTCTTCTAGTGACAAAAAAATTATACATCATGTATATATGGATGAAATTTTATTTAAAATACAATGATTTCAATATATTGATAAGCTAAATGGGTAGTTGGAAGAGGAGTTCATGATGAAATCTATTAGTGATTCATTAAGATTTTGGGGTGATTATTAAGAGAGACTGCATAACAAGATAATTCTTGTTCTAATAGTATGAGTACATTAGATAATATTTTACTTCCTTTAGTATCATTGAATAAAATACTATTTCAATTCACCTTAAAATCCATTTCATACTATTAAAGGGGAAAGAACAAAATGTATTAGAAAATTTTGAGTACATGGGATTGTTTTTGTATTTGTTATTTATTGCATTCTTAATGTATTCCAATGGTTGTACCCAAACTAATGTATGTAATGTTATACCCTACCATGAATATAACATTGGGATGTTTTGAAGTGGACATTAGGATATCTAACCATAATAAATGATGTATATATGGGACATCGGAATATAAAGACATTATAGGGGTATGTGGATGCTAACCATAAAGGTGATGTTGATCGTACTTGGAGTAATGTAGGTTAGGTTTATACTCATGGATTATATTAAGTAATATTGATATAATTGTTCAATTTGGTTCTATATTAATCCTCCAATTAGTCCAAATACCTTGATGTTATAGAATCCTAGATAGAGATAGTTTGGATGAATAATATCTTCCATTTGTTGGGTTGAATGTTAGTTGAAAATTCACTGCACTATGATAGTCAATCTCCCATAAATAATTCAAATAACCCAATATTTCATGATCAATTGAAGAATGTTTAGTTAATGTACAATTTCATAAGTTCCCTGATATAGGATTGGTTGGTGACATTTTATATTTTTTAGGGAACCAAAATTCTTGAAATTCTATTCATGAAGATGACAGGAGGAGAAATTGTGGCACTGATGTTCCTATGTTGTACTTCATTAATTATTGTATTTTGAGTATCATAATATGTACGAACACACTGGGATAAATAAAAAAGGCAATTAGTTGGTATTTAATGAATCATCATCTTGAAAATGATACTTTTATTGGAAGATGTCCAATGGTGGGTGAAGAATATGAGGAGATCAGATTAAGTAGTTTTTTACAGGTCATTAATATTAAAGAATGTAAACCTAGAGGATTATGCTCTTTGTGATATATTGTGGAATTGTATAGCCTAGATCTTTAGATGAAGCTAGTATTAGTACCAGTGGCCTAGATTTCCCACTAGAGCACAAATCCAATATTATTGAAGGAATGCTTCCTCTAAATTTTAGTATAGGTTTTTTTCACAAACCACTTTAATTGATGTCTCCTTTGTTCAATATATTATTCATATTTTTATCATTATTTTCATAGTAGGAAATATATTATGAGGATGTAACTCTAGATATTTATACAACACTCCATCGACATCTGAAATTACAAATATCATTTTTTAACTTTTACATAACTTAAATTATTGTCCAAAAAATAGGGTATACATTCTTCATAGAAGAACATGTTTATAAGATTCCAACCAATCCATTGGATTTTCAATAGAAAAAAAGTTATAATTTCTAAAATCAATAATATAAACCATGTAAATATTAGTAAATATCCTCATATAATAAATGGATCATGAATGATTAAATAATACAAGAAAAACAAAACCATATTTTGAAACCAACCCTATTACAATATTCTCTTCCGAACGATAAATTGAGACAAATTTAATGAATTTAGACTTGTGAAATTCCTTTTTTATAACAAATTAAATTAGTAAGAAAAATAAATTCCATTCACAATGACTCATTAGATATATATATATATATATAACCTTCAAAACATGGATAATATATATACAATAACTCACAACTATAAATTTACTGAGTTATTCATTGGGAAACCAACAAAATTTCATTGAACTCATATGTAACGTTATGGATATAGCATGGGTAGGTAATATAATTTTTTAGAAAACTATTAGGATCTATAAATTAATATAATGTAGAATATTAAATAATTAAATCCAAAAAATAGTTTACTAAGGCCATCATATAGTATGAAAAAAATGTAAATATGATATAAGATATGAGAGGAGGAGGTTTATATGAGTTTACACTAATTAATAAACCTGAAATATAAAATGACTCAATTGAGGAACCTAAAAAAATATGGGATTTGATGGAGAATTCTCCTCTATAGTAAGGAAATATCTAATTTATGAATGTAAAGGAACCCAAAAATATAAATAAATTTGTGCGATAAAATGAATTCTCTTACTTAAATCACCGTAGCTTGAATGGTTTTATATATCATTTAAAAACATGAATCAAGGGACTATATTTGAATTTTCAAACCCACATAGTAAATTCTAGCTATAAAAAAACACATGGGGTGAATATAATGGGTATCCCACCATATGAATGTATTTTTTTAGATTTATAACAAACTACAGGCCAATTTTCCAACTCCACCAAACTAGAGTTATCTAACATGGGATGAAACCCAATGACTTATATAATATTCTATATAGAATCATGTAGTGTGGTTACCCATTCGCATGTTTTATTAATTTTCATGGTTATCCATAACCATGTGTTGATAATGCTCAAATAAAAACAACCTGTCACACTCTTTAGTTTAAACTGATTTTTTATTACAATGTGTTGGTTGTGTAATAACTATTTGACATATATAATTATGAAAACATGAAGAAATCCAACACCAGACACCTCCAAGTAAATAAAATTTAATAAATTATTTAATTCATAAATTGAAGTTGGTTTTATGTGTGATAATAAACATATAATATCATAGAAAATGTGCACAAAAGTATTCATAAATCACTACCATTAAATGATAATGTATTCATACCCCCACCATCCATTTACTCCCCACCATAAGACAATTTGAAAAAGAAAGTACATATGTAATAAACAGACCATGATCCATTAGGGTTTGTTATAATTTTCATTCTAGAGAAAATAAATGCACAATATATCTATCATCTATCATATCATGGGAATGAACATTTTACATAATCCCATTATCCACAAGGAAAAAAACTTCATTGACCCAACCTAAAATGACATATCCATATTCCAATATAGTATAGGCCTATATAAATCACATCACCATTTATAACTCTATTCCAAAAAATTCATTAAAAATAATAGGATTCGACATTATAGAGTAGCATTCCTCCACTCATATCCTATATCTAATAAACATTAACAGAAATTTTCCTAGAAAATAGCGTAAACTTAATTATATATTAGCAATCCCAGTTAAAAATTTTATATTTTACCAATATCACCTCTAATATTATTTAAGTTGTTTTCAATTATATTACTAAAAATTTTAAATAAGGTTTCTTGAAAAATATTTCACAAATATGTATAATAAATTTCTAACACCAATTATCCTAAAAAACAATATTAAATAATTCACATATGAATTATATATATTATTTTTAAAAAATGCTTCATTTGATAATCACATCCACCATTATTCATTTTTCATCTCCTTTATTAAATATTATATATTTATGGAATATTATATATTTAACAATTTTCAAATTTCATTTTTATTAATTAAAAATTCCATTTAATATCCACCAAAACAATTCGTAATCTATCTTATGAAATTATTCAATAATACTAATTATTCAACCTTTCTCATATTCATTAATCATCACCAATTTCGATTGGCCAAATACTTTTTCTTGAGGATTATTATACATTATATACCAATCATGGATGATTAAAAAACCATTGTGGATTCACTTGGATTATATAATATATAGAAGTTTGAATCATAAAAAATTATTTGAGGATGAAAACTCCCCTATAATGGTTTATGATTTCAACTAATCGACCACTCAATATTTCTCTTCATTCATCTCCTAATTAAACCACCCTAATTACAGGGTTTTATCTATTGAAAAAAAATTGGGAAATATGAGTGTTCACATAAAATTTCAACAATTTCAGAAATATTTCCCATATTACATGATATTCAATTTCTTGTAACACATCATATAAATCCAATTCCATAATGACTAAATAATTATTTTTTACCTCTCATTAATTTCAAAAATTAAAATTTTATTCAATTCCTCTCACATTTTAAAAAAACTTATAAATCCACTGAAACATCTACCAATGATTTCTTGGACGCCAAAATATATCATGATTACATTCAATATGCAGTAATAATTATAAATTTAAAAGGAACTACTAAATTAAATAAATAAAAATATTATTCCAAAAATAGAAAAAAAAAATTGAAACCCAAACCACTAAAAAATTACTTAACCAATATGCAACGGTAAACCTAATATCCTTAATCAAAAATATTCTTCAATATTCCAATTAGAGAATAAAAAATCACTTTAATATATTTTTCTGAAAATACATTTTTTTACAAAGTACACTTTTTTGGAATTTAGGTAATTATATTGAACACCCCTCTAAAAATATCATCACCAAAAAACTTCATCAAATATCATAGAAAAATCAAACAAAACACATTATTAAATGAAAAGTATTCGACAAAAAATTAAAGAATTATAACTAAAAAAAATTCAACATATTCAAATTATATTTTGAATTTCCCATTAATGTTCTCTCTTATACATTATCATTCCTTCAAATAAATCACATTTAGAAAATAACTCTCCCATATAATACATTCTATCAGAAATACATAATTTCAAACCTATAGTTGTAATTGTTTCTATAGTCCATAGTATCAAAATTTATTAGATAATAAAATTTAGTGTATCGTTAAAATAATTTTCAATTGTATATAAATGATACAAATCATGAACCATTTCTACTTATGGATCTCTATCCATATAATAAAATACATCTTTAACTCACATCAACACTTCCAATGTGATGATAAATCTGGGTAAAATTATATTTTCGTTAACAAAACTGTAATTTCCTTGCCAAAGGGTATCTAACTAGGATACATGAATTAAAATAAAAACTCCATAAATGATATTTTTTATTCTCGTGATCCAAAAAACCCAAATATAAATTCCATTATGTTGTATTCATAAAACAAAACAACTCCACTACAACTATATGTTTGGAATTCGATTACTTTCACACAAGTTATAAAAAAACATAAATACCACCACATTAATCCCCAACTAAAAGTTTTTTTTCACTCTAATGTTTTATATATCTTATCAATAGTCAGATAAAACCCCAAATAATAACCATGTAACAATTTCATGAATATTTCTATTATACACTTAGGAATAAAACAAATCTATGAAACTACATGTGATACAAATCATAAATCATCGATGAGACAGTCTCCCCACACAAATACTTCTAAAAACCCCAACTAAGACTCCTATACCTACCAAAAAAATGAGGATTCCATTATCATATTATAACTAAATAATCCCCTATCTATATTCTCATTTCCATGGTGAAGAGATTGTTATAAATAAATCATTTTTTAATTCTGATCCGTTCATCAAGAATAATTACTATAACACATTTAACCCAATGATGGGTTATACATGATTACAGCCTCAATATTTGATGAGACAATGACTAATCCTTGCATTATGATAACAAAACCTAGAAAGTACAAAAATGGTATCAGGAATTAACATGTGGATATTTTTTAATATAAAAAATTATCTTTGAGATACACTAATGTCTTCATGAGATGTTCTACACAATCCCCCTATATTATCTAATAAGAAAAAATATTATTAATGATTACTACTAAAAAATCATCATGTTGAGGTTGAAACATTTACTTTTTAAGCACTATAAACACATTTTATCCTTTATTTTTTCTAAAAACATCCATAAAAATTTAAATTGTCAACATAGTAAGTGATCATTTTTATGGATGTATTTTCACTAAACATTCATCTAGGCATATCCAGGTAAAATATTGATCACAAAAACCAACATTATTCGTTCAATGTACAAAACAAACAATCATTCATTTGAATATGATAGTGATTATTCAGAATCACTGAAATATACCACAGTAAATATATACAAAATCTCGGTCATATACATGTATTTATTACAAATATCACTAGAGTATCCAACGATGATGCAATAATTCAAAAACATCCTTGTAATAACTCATAATACTATATTATCAACATTCTTTGACCAGTGAGTGCCATCAAATATTACCCAATATAAGTACAAGAAACTCAAAAATAGAACTCATTCCTAAACATAATTTACCAATGTGTAGGAAATAATTTACCATCCACCATGAAATCATCAACATTATCCCTCATAACCCATAGAAACATCCCATTCATTAGATAGATTACATAAAATGTCAAAATATTTTTTAGGAGGAAATATACAAGGACACAATCTATATCAGCCAAATATGAAAATCATTATACATATTAAACAACACGTGATGACCTAACCAGCCATAGAAAATGAAAACCCATCTCTAAAAAAATTATACAATCATGTGTGATATGAAAAACAATTATCACAAGAAAAACATTGTATTGATTAAATGACTAAAATATTTGTCTACAAGAAAAAAATCCCAAATGAAAACAAACTCAAAACTACACATAACATCTGACCTCTTCTATCCTCCAACTATAGAAAATTATAATATTACCCCAAACTCCCTCTAGTCCATCAACGACATAGAATTATATCACATTGATATTTCCTTAACCAACTAGTGCTTCTTATTATACATGTTGACTAACACATCTGATTATCTAACTATATATTTAAATTGATCCTAGATGACTTCTCCCTCTAACACCATCCTATGTCGGAGGCCACGATGATCAACTACCATCATACTATTATGAAAAAAAACAAGTGATGAGGAAAAATTATGATGGTGTATTTCATCAGCTAACTCGATCAAATTACCGCTTGTCTAACCATTCTAAAAAGGTAGGAAGCACACCTAGTAACAAAAAAACCCACTACAAAAGATACATTAAAATACTAATATTATACATGACATAACCATACTACATAAAATATTGAATATTCAAATTTTAATCAAATTAAAGATTCACCATATTTTTTAATCCATAAAAATTGTATAATACTACTTAAAAACAATATGTTATATTATAATTTTACAATATCATAGAAGAGTAACTAATATAATGAAAAATTTTGTTTCCATATCACTTTTTAATCCCTAAAAATTAATGATAACCAAGCTTCTCATTGGTTATAAAAATACCACAATTCCATAAACTATATAACATACACCCATAATGAATATTTTCAATATTGTATCACCAAAATTTGTTTCTACCAATTATTCATAAGAGTCTAATAAGATCCATTTACTATAAAATCATATAATACACATTTTTCATGTTACAGACACACCATGGCCCCACACGAATAGTGTCTATCAATAATGAAATAAACCATATTAAAACTCACCTATAAAGAATCATGTAATTTACCTCAACCCATTTTAATCAACACATAGTCAATGGATACTTATATATAATGAATTACTAAATAAAATTACACATTAACCAAAATTCTAACCATGTCATCTTATAATTCCCACACACATTGAAGATCACCCCAATATTTAAAAAATTATGATTTATGAAAACATTATATATGAAATCAAACCTATCAAATTATCCTACATTCTGTAAGGTATTCAATTTTTAATTATCTATAGTGTATAGAGTACTTACTTTAATCACATGGTCCACTATAAATCATTCTTATTTATGTGGTCTTTATCACATACTAGGTAAAGATAATATTATTTCCTTACACAACACCCAATCCTCTCTAGTATGTATTCAAAACTCTATCCTAAAGATACCCACATTTATTCAACACTATCATGATTCATACCCACACAAATTCCGTTAAGGTTAATACTGAGGTTGAGTGTGACTCTCTAATCCATGTCATCAATTTATTATATATCATAGATGATCAAAAAAGGTATATAGTAAAACATATATGGAGAAAATTATACTTTATTAATGATAAATCGAAATCAAAATGGATATTAATATAAATTAATATTCCATATTATGTGAGAATTGAATGAAAATAAATGGTATTTCATCCATTAACATACTAAAAATGTGGGAAAACAAACATTTATATCAACCCCACTATAACTGATGCAATTTATAATGAAATCCACCTCCACCAATGAGTCCATTGTTACCATAACTATATTTGGTCAACACAAGAACCAACTCTGTAATGTTATTTAAAAAATAATATATATAAAGAGGGGTGATAATATAAAAATACACAATATTTTTCTCCGCATAACTCTTATTTAACCACATAAATGATGAATTATAACACATATACGTATTAAATATATATTGTAAAAGAATATGACATAAGTATAAAGGTTGTGTAAACTACACATAGAAATGCATTGTATACAATATCATACTTTCAAAACAACATAACATCCATCTACCATATCACCACATTACCACCACTAAACTAATTACCCCTAGTAATCAACAACTAATTAGTCTCCACTAAAAAAATACGACATTGAATTATCACATCCACCATATTTTTATCCTCATATATATTACACTTTATGTGTCGACATTCATTTTTTAGTCCACATTTCACCTACAAGGACTTTAAATTGTTTCCTAGGTTTCATCATACAATGTTTAACCTCGTCCCAACATGTATTATTAATATTATATCAGCACAAATTCTCTATACATCAATGTATATAAAATTGTCAACCCAAAAGTAATCTCACAATTTTTATATTTCCTCATTCACAGTTTCTTCTCACAAAAATCTATATCCATTTTTAAACATTACACCATCATAGACTCTCAATGTATTACTTAGAGTCCACCCAATGAAATTATTTACACTAGAACATTAATTCTAAACACAACATGTAACATATCATTTATGATATCTATATTATCTACACCAATATAATATCATCATTTTCATCATGTATCAAACACCGTAGCTAGATAAATAGTCATCAATCCTTACCCCACATTGAAAAAGTATTATAACCCCAACAATCCATTTATTCCCCCACATAAGCCATCAAATAATAATGTTCCAAAAGAATATAATTACACAAAAGAAATATACTATTCTCCGACATATGTTTATAACAATATAGGTACAAAGTAGTATAACCACACAACATCTCCAGCATTCAACCTAACATGGAAATAAAAAATTTCCAATGTCATCTTATCCTAAAACTATGTTTCTATATAGTGTTGGGTTTCATCCTCATCAATAATCAGAAAATTTCAATTAGAAGTTAACAATATATAACATTATTTAAAAAACCATCATTGGCATGGTGATAGAACTATAGCCTAAATTTTTGGAGCAATGAATTCCATGCACCCATAAAACTATAGTGAGTGATTGTTTTCGATTCCCAGAAGCCTTTAATTGTATGTATTCAAGAAGATCCTTCTAGAAAAAAATTGAGAACACTACCATTTGATAATAAAACACACCGACATAATTTACTCGGTAGTTTAATTATTTTATTCTACATACATGTGAGAATTTAATGATCATTCATTCATAGAAATATTCACTAATAAATACAATAAATGTAATCACATTCCATACCGGGACTCCTAGATGATAACCACCAACCCCTTCCCATGATAAGTACATGTTTCTAGAACTCTCACATTGATGTCCCATTAATGAGGATATGCGAACCCTCCAGTTGATCCTACTACTACAGTTGATATCCATGTAGTAGCCATTATAGTTCTCTAAATTACAAAAAATTCAAGTAAATCCCTCAACACAAGCTTTATTGAGCTCAACACAGTATCTTCTATTGCTTTATCACCATTTTCTTATATCTAGAATGTTTTACTACCATACTATTTATAGTAGGTCCTAGTTAATTATTTGTTAATTGTTACTATCTAATGAATATATAAAGAATGATTCTATATTATGATATTTATGATAAAAAAATAGTTAGATAAAAGAATCCACCTCCTCAAATTTTCATTTTGATGAAAAATTCATGTTATCATTTGTATCTTCTATAGTTACCATCATCCCATCTTGAACATTAGGCATCATATCGAATTCTAATTCTGAAAACATTACTTATTACTCATAAAAATTTCTATGTCCTCTATATGAATACATAATGTGGCCTATTTTTTATTCCCAAAATTAGTACTATTATGAGCTTCTTGCATCCAATGAGCATAAAATATTTAACCACATCCACTGAACTACATCCATAGAGAAACTTGTATAGGGATAATTCTTGCATACTAATTTCTTCTACCAGAACTAAACATGTATTATTAATGGTGTTTTTATTCATCTGGATTAAAATATACAAATTTATATAAACCAAAATGTTAGAGCTTACAAAACCAAAATTAATAAAGATCGTACAAAATCCCACAGATCACTAATTCTATAATTGTTTCTATATGTTATTTCTAGAAATCTATTAATCAAAATGTATTACGTATATTCCTAACCTATATCCCACTAGTCAAAATATATACTTTGATCCAATGATCACGTGGTTCTCAAGAATGATGATTTGTACCATTTAATCTGCAACACGAAAACCCATTCTCATACATCTGGAAACATATATCATATAAATTACTTCAATGAATTATTTTAATGATAAACGAAAGGTGTTACATCATCTAAATTTGAAATCACATTTATAATTATATCTATGTACCATTTCCATGGCCCACCTCCTATTGAAACATGATTTTTTTAATTCTATCCCACCACTCATATAAAACATCAGAGTATTTTATTGTAACACATACCCCAACTATAATATTGGAAATATCTTATATCTGGATCATTAACATAGAGAAATTATGATATCATAAAGTAATGAATTTATAAAAAAATTATACATCCTTACAATGAATGAACACATTGTTTCTTTTCTCATAGTTTGATTTAACCTGATAGTGGTTTTTTAAGGATATAACTATATTATAATTGTAATTTAGATACACATTTAATCTTATAATAATAATTAAAATATATTTTAAATTCAGTAATGTGTTTTTCACAACCCTTTATAAACAAATAGACACTCTGGAATAGGGTTTCCCACCTTCTAGATTATTGTTCCCTTGTTTCGAATACCTATATAATTTATATGTGAGATAATATAAAATTTCATACTACAATACTATAATAAATATTTAAAATAGAGTGATTAAAAATTTAATAGAACAGACATAATCCAGTAGGAAATATATACTCTTTCACCAGAACCAATAATACAATACAGAGATTTCCAAAACCCTCCTCCTAAAATTACATTAGGTTGACATTAATTATAGAAAACTATATATAGACCCTCTACAGGATTATAGCTGAGTGAAAATTTTCTCTATGAAACACTCTACTCTTCTAGGTCAATCTTCTTAAACTATAGTCAAACACCACTAACATATTTTGTGAAACTCCCTTTTACTAATTTAAATTTATCCACCGGAAAATTATATAGTGTACATCAACATTCATGAATATTTTTGAAAAAGTCTATAATGAACTTATGGACATGTTATTTTAAGAGAAACTCTAACAATAAGATGTCACACTGTTAATGGAGTTACATTATATAATGGATCAGTTATGATCACGAGAACATTTCTTGGATCTAGTTATCCATCTTAATACTATGAACACAACAAAATAATTCCACAGACTCTATATTATAGTATTCTGACTCTCTAAAATTACCCTCCCCATAGGAACATCTTCTTCAAAAGATCAAAACCATTTCCACTATCCCTAATAACCTGGATCTCATAGTGGTAAATATCATAAATTATATATGTACTAACTAATTTCTGTTTGGTCTGTGTCTAATTAAATTAGGACTCCTTTTACCTACCACATATTTAGGTAATCTATAATACAACCATCTTATCTATGAGGTGTTGATCTAATGAGAAAATACAATTCAATTATCCTAACTTAGACATGCAATAGAAAAAACTTTGTTGAATGGTAGAAATAATTATATAATTATATTTTTTTTTGGAAAATCTATAAGTTATGCATATAAGGAATAAATTATGGTGACAATAGACAAACTTAAATCTCTCAATTAGGGACCTAACAAAATGTCACCCCCATCGATCCTACCATTCAATTTATAATAGAATCTCCATTATATAAAAAAATTATTCCACCTAAATAAAACATTTAAATAAAATATTTGTGCTATATAAAATGGCCTCCAAATATACTGAACCATCACTTTGGATCACTCACCATCCAACAGAATCTAAAATCCCTCTAGGACTGGAAAAAATTGTATACTCTAGGATCTGTAGTTTCCCTCATCGAATCATAAAACTAAACCATACCCATGAAACATCATATTTAAAAAATAAACATTATACCACTTAATCTAGATAAAATATAGGTCACGTTGATAATTTGAGGTCATTGTTGTTCCTTCAATAAAGATAAAATTTCCAACTAGTTGATCACAACATTCCTCATGATAAAAAATATTCATGGAATGTATTTCAGTAATCCCATACATCCTATTAATTCCATAATTGGGAATGGTGAAAATCCTTCTGTATATCATCAACAGCTTCATTAGTAGAATCCTTGAATTCTTAAAACCATGAATGAGATATCACACTAATAATGGAGCATTCCTCAAGACTCTATCGAGTCATGCTGACTTGTTATAACCTATAATCATGCCTATAATAACAAATATCATTCACATGACATCCCTCTATGTCCTTGAATAACTACTCAAGTAAAACTATATATCCAAAATCTGATATAACAAATATACCAGAATGTTTAGTCAGAGGAAATCCTCCGACCATTTATTTAAAATAAAAGAAAAAGAAGAGTACATCAGACAGGCACAACAAGGTGGGAAAAACAATTACATATCATAAAAGTCAGACCCATCTCCACATCCCTGATACACCATTTCATTCGCAGTAGCCGATTCCCTCTCCGAACATTCATAATGTTTCAGAACCTTGTCATACTTCCTTCTAAGATTGAGCTTCTCCAAAGAAAGGAGCTCCTTAGAAGAGTTTGCAATCCGTCCAACCTTCCCACTAGAATCTCTCGTAGTCATAGGCATTGGCAAGTGAGAATAGTCTTTCCGCGGCCTTCTTCGTGGTGGGTCAGTCTTCACTTTCTCCACCATAGACACTATATTTTTGCAACCCTGAACCATATCACTATAGGAGGGCTAAACCATACCACCATCATTTTTTTGTCTCACTATCAGTGCAGTCCCCCATTTACCAGAAATGTGCACCACCCTATACCCATACCTCTCACCTTGATCCTGTTGAGATTGACTGTTGACATCCATCAAATTAAGGCAGGGGGGTTGTTGACAGAATCACGGCCACCATGCATGCATGTTTTCACATTACAATCTCCAACTAAGCTGTCCAGTAGTGAACCATTGTCCATATTTGCTTCAGAGCCCTTCTCGGCAATGTATGCCCCCACAACCACCAGATCTTGATCACAAGTGCCAACACTAGCTACCCTTGACTCAACATCAGCACCTAAAGAAATAGAATTTTGATCCTCATGATTCCTTTCAACATCCTTCTCATGATCTAGGACCAAATCGGCATCCACCAGGCATGCAAACCGATTGCCGGGCCCAGAATTGGTCGCCTGCCTCCCAGGTGTTTCCTGCATCCCATCCACTGTCATCAAGGAACCAATGTCATTAGTAGTTTCCTTGACAAGGGTTTCTTGATTCCCAGCCAGCTTCACAATCCCAAGATCCATGTATTGATAGTGCCTCTCAATCACGTCTTGAGCTGGGGAATTAAGACCTACAACAACGACTTGCTCATCATGGACATCGACAACTGCTGTAGGTGAACTCACAGTTTCCAGGTAGAGAGAGTCCACACCACCATTTTCCCACCCAGTTCCACATCTTTCTACACAGCATCACAACTTCATTCAACAGAAACATCCCTCTCAACACTAGCACCCACTTCCCTTAGGGGGCTTGCCATCAAGGTTGGAACCTCAATCATTGAAGTTCCAGCAATGCCTCATGCATCCTTAATAGCAAAAGAAGGCTCACCACTACATTTCAGCAGATCAACCTTTCCCAAGTCCCGCTTCAACCTGTTAAAAATATCACGGACCTTCACTCCAGGAGGGTCCACACCTGGCTTCTTCAATTCAACCCCCGTGCCCAGATCCCCACTACCCACTATGTTAACCACCAAAAAATTTATTCTAGTAATAATAAAATTGAATCAAAGATCTATATATCTCTATTTTCTGAAATCCCGCCCACTGGTATCCTCAGCTTCTCAAACATGGATATCCTAGAACCTCATCCACCACAGCATGTTTCGTTGATTTTATTTCATATCCCCATTTAATAATTATTTCAAAACATTATGTCCAAAAAATAAAAACATTATGCGACATAAAAATTTGACATGATGACCCAATGAGATAAGTGATTATGTTTTTCACACATTATTTTAAACAATAGTGGGAGAAAAAAATTATATTTCATTGAAAAAAGTACTCACTCATTTGAGTTAAAATATTATTCAAAAAAACAACCCGATTTTTTAATGATATCTATCCAAAACCATCATATGATAAGTACATATAACTAGATCATTTTATAGAATGAACCATATGTGATGATATGTGAACCCTATGGCTAAACCACCTTCAGCTAATACTTTATCAAATATCTTTAATTTTGGTATCTAAAGAATAGAAATCAACACTAAGGCCTTTAGTACACGATTGATCCATTTCTTCAAAGTAATTTGTTCTATGATATACCAAGAATACATCGATGATGTGGAAATAAACTATGAGTCATAAGAGGTATAAATCCATAACCATTTTCCATCACCATACAATAGTCATAATTATAATTCCACTCCACTCATATCATTTTATGCACCATACATATTGTCAATGGAAACCTCACCTCAACTAGCCATTTTTTGGGGAATAATACAAGTCATCTTCTACAACATTTTTACTTCCCATACCCACCTTTAGAACACTATATTATAATAGGAACTATCTATCATTAATTTTAATGTATTTTTAAAAAACAAGATTCATTCATTCAATAACATGAATCACATATTAATCTTATTCTTTACCATACTTTGTCACAAATATGTTGTACTTGTTTCTCTTCTACACCATATATTCAGCTACCTATGCAAAACTAGAATTTCTAAAAATATAAATTTTACTAATTATTTTGAACCTAGTTTGATAAAATATTTTTGTTGACCTAAACTGAAAATCCATTGTGAGTGGTATTTGCATCTATTTGGAATTCCCAATAATAACATCTAGAGAATCATCTTCCTGATCATCCAAAATAGAAACTAAAAATATTTGTCCCTAAAACCCAAAATATATCCCCTATTAGAAATAATATATCCCTATTTGAATATGAATAAATGCTATAAAAATCAAATAACCTCACAAAACTCAATAGTAGAAAATTCCTTCGACTACAAAAAGTGGAATAACACCACAGAAATATTGTAAAAACAGACTATAAAATTATCTAACATGATCTACCTTTTATCAACAAATACATTATACATTTTCTCTAAAGGTTCGAATCACAGGATCTTTATTACCATTACCCATTCAAATGTTTTTATAAATCCCCCTTTTCTTCTCGAAGTTTTTTTCTATAAATTTTTACAATTCTCAATTCCATATTCAGAATAACGACATAAAAATTGCATAGATTTACCGAAAAATTTTAATAGTAAAATCATATCCATAAATAACATAAAAAATAATTAAAAATCGAATCATATAAAATATTTAATAAAAAATAATCATTTGATAATCATTTCATTCGGACATAATTATCTATCATTGTCCATTAAATACTCTATATTAATGGAATATTATAATTTAATAATTTCTACATCTCATTACCACAAATTATAAATTATTATAAAAACCTAATTCATAATATATCTCATTAATTTATAAAATATGAATAATAAACACCCTAAAAAACCACCCTTCTTGATATAATGATATAAATACATACTCTTACGCATTACATGAAATTACAACTAAATTATATTATAAATATTCAATGTATTTAAAAATTTGGTATATAATGCATCATAATCCTACACAATTACATTAATGTTACACAAATCACATATCACATAACACTTGAATGTTAGGAATTTTGTCGTTGACACATATGATCACCTTGGGGAATAAATTAAAGAAATGATATAATAATAACATTGAATAATAATTAAGAAATCCATGTGTTCATTGAGCATATCATGAGTACACATATAATAAATCAACACTATAAAATTATATCATAAGAATGTTTTTGGAATATTTTATATACATAAAACATGTCATCATAAACAAAGGTTGAGGCACTCCTTCAAGACATCAAAACATAATGAAAACAATTTATGTGTAACATGTTCATTCATCACATAATAAAAAAATATAACAGTATCACATATATGTATAACATTTTGAACAAATATAACCACATATGTCCCCATATAATCATAATATCATATATAAATAATTACCCAAATAAATATAGGCATATATAATTCATTTACCAACAATAAAAAAATAAAATATACATAAATATTTTTGGAACAAGGGATAAAAAAATAAAGGAATCATAATATTGGTAAATAAATTAAAACAATGGGTTACACATTAATTTCTTATAGAATATTTATAGTGTACGAATGTTAAGAATAATAATGTTCCAAAATATAAATATAATAGTATAAAATGGATTTTATTTGGTTTATATATTTTTTCCATATATTTATTTTTTTTAAATAATGTTTTGTCTTACTTTTTATAATTTTTTTTGTTTTTATATAGTTTTATTTTTTTGGGAAATCATGGTATTAATATTCTAACATTGAAAAAGTGAGATTTTAATTCCTTACAATATATTTTGTGTTTCATGTTTATGGAAATTAATTTTTCTAAATTTTTGTATTAAATAATCCTTGGGAATTGGTTGGTAGAAGATCATTTATAATGATATATATGATAACAGCCTATGAGGGCTATGTGTGAATCATGGTATGTACACTTATATATTGAATGATGATATTTTTATCCAACAATGAGTAACAGTTATATTTTTATCCACCTTTCCCAATAGTGAGCCATGAAAGTGGTAAATTACACATGGTATTTTACATGGTTCACCTGCATTGGACTACGACCATGTAGCATGCAATATGATGTTCATATTTACCAAATTCACTAAAATCTATCAACATTATAATACAACATTTGTATCTCTCTTACTGACCCTCCTGGTTCACTACCATTAACTATCGTTCAACTCATTACTCTATTCCATTGAGAAACTCACTACTCTACCCATTGTATCCACTTTATTCACATTACAATGATATGAACATAAACCTACATTGGGGTTTCTCTTTACAAAAATAATGTCAATTTCTTATGGGTATGAGAATCTATGATTAAATTCGTCAAACATCAAACATTCATATGAGATCTAGATGAATCCTATTGTTATATTTCCCAGAAGAACTCCCTATGAACCGCTTTGTCCCTATTATCTCTCTATCTACATATGTCACATAATACATCATACACATTTATTTTTAATGTTTTTTAGTCATTCCTCCAACTTTATTAGGATTATTCCATGTTTCATTCCTCAAAATAAGGAATATACTAGACAATTATTATGGAATAATATATCAATATTTACAACCCATTACTCCCAAAATTTCATTGTGGAATTGGAAGAAAACACAATATTGTGGTGTAGACACTAACTACCTATCACATTAAAATATGTAGTTCTTGAATGTTTATTCTCACATCGACAACGTTTCTATTATTTTCTATATACCACACAATGGCCACATTCTCTATAGTGTAACCAACACTTCCATCGATTGCATGTATCAAGGTCACAAATAAAGAATTATTGTGAAATTAATTTGACTACATCCATATTTAATAAGTTTATATCCTTTAATAATTTAGAAATGGTTTTAGGAAAGATCTCCTTAAACCAAAACACACAAAAATTGTCTTATGAGATGGAAATAAATTATGAAAAATTTCTCCTATTTGATAGAATTTCCCAAAATAATTACTTATGAAAAAAAGACTCCACGTCATAAGAAATAGTTGTAACATTGAAAAAATCCCCTATAAGGGTAGTATATTTTAGTGCAATATTTTTTTGGGAACCTCTAAAACTCAAGTGGTTCAAAAATCCATTTAAATTTTATCAACATCGTTGTGTTCTTCTCTACATCATAACAAAAAACCCTCATTTCCCACATTTTCTATTCCTCTAAAAAACCCCAGAATATAAATATATGCATTCCCTTATGTCTCCAAATATGAGTTTCAAGGTCCTCACCCATCTTTCAATATGGTTATACCGTACATTGGGAACCAATTCATCCAAAATTTTACCCTTATATCATGAACCACTACACATTACATGTGCACATAGATCCATATAAGGAATTTTTTAATAACTAATTCAATCATTGATTGTTTGTATTGTTGGTTTCCATATGTGTCCAGGCTTTCTCCCACATATAAAAGCTCAAACTAGCTTGGATTTCATGCCATGGATTGCCTTATTATTTCATCCCCATCCAAGGACTATATCATGGATCTATATCAATGGATTTTCATCAATTATTATTCTTTTTTCATAATATTTTCAAATCATAGAACACAGACAAACAATAAATGTATTTTGTAAAACAATCTCCTCCTTTGGGTTTTTTTATGATTCTCCTAAAACTCCGATTATTTTCATAAGAGTATAATACTTATAAAATTTATAATGTGTATCAACGTTTCGTAAATCAAAAATCATTATCATGTGTGAGCTATTCTCACTATGACATATATGAATTGGGTGAATAGAGTTTCTTGACCACTCTCCCTTTACCAATAACCATTTCAATAAATTTTAACATTAAAATTCTCCTCATGGTTTTCCATTTTTTAGTCTCCCCTTATCCACTACTATATACAATTATACATTTATTAAAAATATATTGATTTAGTATCCCTCTAGAGAAATGAACACAATGATATCATATCTGTAAAAAGTCTATAAGATGGGGTTACAAATTCAAAAAATTGTGGTAAGAAAACATATTATGATAAGGAGAGAAACTATATAGAATTTTGGTCCATCATAGAATCAATTTTGTGATTGAGATGTTTGTAAAACAAAAATCTAGTCGACACTTTTCAAACACTAGTTCCATTTTCATTTTATTAGTATATTGATATTGTGTTGACATATAATAAAAAATAACAATACCTTCCTCTACTTTTACCTTTATAAGATGGTATTTGGTCTCAATGTACCTTGTTTATGAGTATTAGATTAGATTCTTACTATCATTGATCATAGTTTATTTGTTACGCATAATTTAAATAGGAGAGAATATTTCAACACCAGCATCATCAATTTATTCTATCATCCATTTAAAATTCCAAAATTATAGATTGGAAGAAATGTACTAATCTTATGCAGTCCTTATTGATATGCAATTGTTATTATTTCATTAACATCAAATTCTTGATATCCCTAAGATAAATGGAACCATCAAACATTTATTTTATATCATTTCCAAACCTTCCCAATCTAGGTATATAATCCCCTAAAAATTTCTATATGAATAATAATGACATAACAATTCATATTCCATTTTATGATGAATATATTGAAGAATTACATTTATAAATTTAATTTGGTTCTATAGGAGAATACAATAAAAATGTGCTTCTTGAAAAGTGGAAAAGAAATTATTTGTTTAAGTATAAATAAAATATTCTAGACAACCAATGGTTTTTATTATGTATTCATGTCATCATTTTCCTCCTACTGATCTTTTTAGAATTCTATTCTTGTCACAGACGGACATGTCATCAGACATGATTCATCTATTAGAAATAATTTAATAATGTTTTTGGAATATATTATATTATATTAATATTAATATACCACCAAATAATAGTGTGACCAAAAAGAAAAATAAGTAATTACATAATTATTAAATTTTAACCCCGTGATTTTTAAGAACTACTTTAATTTGTTAGTGATTGATCCTCAAAATAATAGTTCAACAACATAGATAAGTACAATCACATGTTCTCTATTCATATTGATATAAATATTATAATTAATGCATACTCATTGAAAATAAATCCCATTTATACATTTGGATAATATTTAACAAAATTCCCTTTTCTTCTTTCAGGAGGATATAAATGTACTTATTTATAACAAATAATTTTCCTGACAACCCAAGAATTTACAATATATCTCTTATATAGTAATTTTTATATTATTAATAGCTTATGATGCATGCCATCATGAGTCTAAATGATCTGTAATATTGGATACCATAATAAAAAATCCATTAAATTTAAGGGAATGAATAATACTCTTAAAATTAGTAAAAGTTTGTTATTTAATTATTTTAAATAAACAAAATATCATTTAGATGATATATAAATGATATCTAAAAAATTGTATTGATTTTTTCTAAATGATTGTTTACTCATAGTATTCACACATAATTTATAGATGAATTTTACAAATTTTATAGTATCTATTTTAGAATTTTATCATTATTTTTCAATTAGTCATATCAAAATTATATTTGGGTGAATATTTATGAATTTTCATAAATGTTTCATTTCATGATGAATATTGATAAATAATGAATAATAATTGGAAACTAGAATTTATTTTATGTTATTTAAAATATTGAATAATTTTTTAGGTTAAATTATTTCAATAATATATAATTTAATATAATTTATGTCATTAAAATAATTTTCATATTGAATGTTGATAAAAAAACACATCGTAAACATTAGAAAATTTTTCCTTCGAAAACCATCTTTATATGGAATCAATGAACATAATTTTAATATAATGTTTTGATATTTTTTCAATAGTATTTTTAAAAATTGATTAATTATTTGTAATTATCATAATTTATATTTTCAAATAGTTTATACATAATTAATGTAACACCTCGAGCTTCCACGATACGCCTCTCTTTCAATAATGCAATAGTTTGCATTGTACGCAAGTTCGAGTTTTAACACACCGCGACCAATCAAAGTAGCAGTTATGAATAGTAATACCCACTTTTTGAAATAATATAAATTCTATATTTCAAAATTGACTTCATTTTTGTATTCGGAATATCGAAATTATCCAAAGTTGAATTTTTTGTAATTTTCTGAGAACTTCCAATTTTTTATGAATAGTGAAAAATACTTAAAAACAACTTTTTTAATAAAAATATTTTATAGTGATAAATTATACTATTGAGTGGTTTTATAGAATAATTAGAATATATGTTTACTATTTTATCCAATGGTGGTCATTAGAATTAATTTTACTTTGAAATTGGATATAAACAATTGTCAATCTTTTGATATATATTATTTCTTAAAAACACGCTATTTGTTGTGAAAAGAGGAATAAATTATAAAATTAAATAATGCAACTTATATGTTTGTAATTTTGTAAAATAGACATCATTTTTGGATTTGGAATATAAATTTTAGATTAAGGTGAAATTTTAGCATTGTTCTGAAAAACTTCAATTTTTAATGAATATTGAAACCACTAAGTGGTAGTTAAAAAACTGATTTTTTGTTTAAATGAAACATTACCACTTCTATGATTTGATTTTCAAAAATCCGACATACATGGTTGTCATTAGGAAGTAAAATGTGGTTCAATGGGATTAAAATAATTTTTTGGTGAATAGTAACTTTTAAGTTTAATTAATCGTGATTGAAGATAATTAGTGAAATTTAAGGTAAATATAATGTTATAATAATAGGAAATGACCTTGACACCCATCCTACCCTTATTGGATGAGTCATGTCAGACCAAGACAAACCATGGGTCAACTTGGGGACCCCATGGAGCCACTTTGGTAGGGAAATGGCATTAAAAACTTTTTATTTAATGTTAAAATAAAAATGTCACAAACATGAGTTGTTTTACTAAAAAAAATTAAATGGGGTGATACAAGTCATATTTTTGACTATAAATATTAATTAGAAATCTAAAAAGATTTCCTAAATCATGATATTTTTTTATAATTTTTAGACATTAAATAAAAATAATTATTTATGGCACCATGATGATGCAACAATTACCTCATTAATTAACGATTTAAATAAAATGAAATGATAATGTAAAATCCAAGTCATAAACTTGTCAAAAACCTATTGGATGAGTAGATTTCGAACCCTTATCACCTTATCCTCGAACTATATCATTGTGGGACCTTTAGAATCCGAAAATCATTTCATGATAAAGTAACATTTCAATCTTTCCTAGAGTGCCCCTCCTCTCCACTTATAAAAGGGCCCCACCACTACCACCTTACTCACACTTTCCAAGCCTTTTGGCTCGGCCAAACTCTGCCCAAATACTCTCCCAACTTCTCTCATTTACTCCTAGAAGCCTCACTTTGGGAAAAATTCTTCCCAAGGAAGCCTTTGGCTCAAATCAAAAGAGTTACCCGGTTTTGAGGTAATGTCTTCTCTTATGTTATTTTGTATTATTTTGCTTCTCCAACCCCATAAACTATTTTTATTAATTTATTTTGTAACAACACCAGTATCCTCAATATACTAGTATGTTGTTATAAGAATTATTCGAGCTACACTTACACACACCTATATCTAATGGTTAAAGAACATACTATTTCTGTGGATGGTGAATTTCTGCCTCATGAAACAATGATTGTTCAACACTCATATAACACCTATAATTGTGGCCATTTTGATGACACTATTTTCATATATGATATATATGTTATGTTTATGATTTCCTTATGCTTATGTATTTCTCATTTGTGGCATACTTTATGATTTCCATTATGGGTAAACACGATAATTTCATTTTAGGATGTGCGGACTACCGCCCCCTCAAAGTGATTTGAATCGTTAAAGCCATATGTGGGATGTATAAAGGATGGATTAAATGGTATTATACATTATATTATACTGGAATTATATTATACCTTTATATAATTCTAACTTCATTCCATTAAATATGAAATAGAAATGAAAGTAGCGTTCATGCGTACATATGGCTTACCGTCTCCATGAACGGTGCATTTCATTTCTTACCTCTAAACGTTATGGAGTATTATAAATGCATGTATATAATGGATTTATATGAGATAAATGATATCAATATAATGAATATAATTCTGGATATAATTGATATATCACCACATGAGCAACTTGTAATTATAAGAAGTTTATTTTTGACTCAAGTACCAAAGATCGACAAAACGACCGTTATTAACTTAAATAATTACCTAATTCCATAACATGGTAATAAGTGATATAAAAAAAATAATGAACATGAAAAGGTTCTTAATTAAATAGAAATTAACTCTAGTTTATTATTTTGGAGGTTAAAGAACGATCGAGTCAAGTCGGGCATGAGGTAAGGGAACTTCTTAACCCAATTTCCATTCTTTGGGTTAATCTCCTACTTTCAAATTATGTCATGATATTATTATGTCCAAAATTTTATTTGTACTTTAATTATGTGTACATATAGTGAATACACATAATAGATCTATTTTATTTAAAAAATGATCTTTTTAAGGACTTTTCCCCAATCTCCTTTCATTGAGGAATATTTGGTTTTGTACACAACTTTCATTTATATGGTGTATAAACCCCTTTGACATTTACGTTTATTATAAAGGAATATTTTTATACGAAGTGTTTTACTAAATGACAAAAAGTAATGTTTTTCTTGCCGTACGTATGCGGCGACAATGACTTCTATGCCACCGTAACCATTATTTGAGTTTCGGCTTCCTCTACAAGCCATAATTTTTTTTAAAATGAAAAATAAATACCATGTTTTAATTTTCATTCATTTTGGTATTCAAAATGGTTTTGATATGGTTTTTATTATATCAATTTGTTGTATTGATATCTTGTGATTGAAATGTGGAAATGTTATGTTTCCTTTATACATGTTTTATGTGATACGATTATGTTATGGTTTATAATATCTTTAAACCTATTCATATGAGGAATGCACTGGACTTAATAAGTGAAGGGTGGAGCCCGCTATAGCTCCTCGATGCATCGGTAGGTCTCCTGAGAAAAACTAGTGTCTTGGCAAGAGGCCTTGACAAAATCTTATTTGTGGTCTTGGCACGAGGCCTTCTCTACGTGGTTATTATAGTATGCAATTATGCATTCCATCATTAAGAAAGTGGTTATTGATATTGTATTGGATTATTAGACTAGTAGAATATCCATGTGAGTAAGTAAATGGAGTTATTTAATTTTATTTTTTCCATATCATGCTGAAGTTCAGGTTTAAAAAGGATTTTGTTTTAGTTATACATTTCCTTAAATGTTAATGTTTATTTATGAAAGCTTCCCCAATATTGTTATCCTTACTGAGCATCTGAGCTCACCCCTTTCAATGTTTTAATATTTTCCATGATGTGAAGAAGTATTTTATGAATGACCTGCAGGGATTGTCAGAAGAGGATATGAGTGTGGACTATAGAGACATTGTTATTGTAGTTTTTCACTTTATGATGTAATGTAACATTTATGAATGTATCTAGTGTTTCCAAGGCTACTAAACTAATCGGTCATTCGAGACTTGATCTTTTGTGATCATGCCAATGTTACGAAGTAACTCACCAACTCTAGGTAGCTGGGGTCGGGGCGTTATAGTTTGTATCAGACGCAGTTTAGTACTAACCTTGGAAGCTAGATTTAGATAAAATCTGATTAGAGAACATAGCCCAAAGATAGACTTTGAGGATTAGTATAGAAGAACATCCTAGAATTTTGGTATTATAGAGATGTTTTGAGTTTTCTGAGAAATACAACCCTGTCTGGATACGAGCAGGTAGAGGCGGCTCTGGCACAGATGTACCTAGGGGTAAAACCTGAAAACACTGCTTTGAGCTAGACTCGAACGGGAACTGGTGCACGACAATGAGCCTTGCTACACTCTTAGTTATGACACTCCCGGGGGATATGCTTAGGATAATTATCATTTTCTTTACAAACCATTATGAAGGTTTTATGAGTATATACTTCCTCAAAGAAAACATTTCTTTTTATGATTATGGATTATATCCATAAATAGTTCAATTTAGGTTAAGTATTTTATAAGTGTGGAATTATGTATTTTGATTCATAAACTAATCTAGTTTATGACATTGTTTATAAATGGTTCCTAGTGGAAGGAATGGAAACCATATGAATGCACGCACTTCATGTAGGGATTGCCCTCCAGCTCAAGATAATTATTGTGGAGCTGGAGATACAACTGGTGCTGATCAACTTATTACCATACATGGACAACTCACTGAGGTTATGAATAATAACCTTACTCGTATGGAGCACCCTGATCTGCAATGTGGAGGATAAATGTTTGACCGCTTCATGAGGCAAAAACCACCAACATTTAATGGGGGTACAAATCCATTAGTAGCTGATCAATGTATAAACTCTGTAGAGAAAATATTCCACGCCTTGGGGAGTAGCGAAAGGGAGAAGGTTGTCATGGAAGTTTACCACCTCACTGGAGATGCTGATCAATGGTGGTCATTGATTCAAAATACAAAGGAAGATGATGAAGTATCAAATATGTAATGGAGGGAGTTCAAAGAGATTTTCTTAGAAACGTACTTTCCCCGTGATCAAAGAGCAGATATGGAAAGGCAATTTCTGAGTCTGAGACAAAAGGAGGATGAGAATGTCGCAAAGTATGAGGCCAACTTTAAAAGGTTAGCGAGGTATGTTGTAGATTATATACGTAACCCAAGAAGTAATATTGATCGTTTCTTTGATGGGTTAAATCAATTTCTCCGTCGAGCTTTAGTATCACAATCCTTTTCATCATACGAAGATATTTTCTCATGTGCTATCAAGGCAGAAAAAAAATTCTCTATGTCTTATGACAACAAAGTAAAGCAAGAGAAGAAGAGAATGGTGGAACAAGAGACGGATAAAGGGAAAAAGAGAAAGAAGGATTTTCCATTATGTGATAATTGTGGGAAGAATCACCCTGGTACTTGCCTAAAAGGAATGGGAGTTTGTTATAAATGTGGAGAAAAAGGTCACCAGGCTCATGATTGTAAGGGAAAGAAAGAGGCTATCAATGTTGAATGCTACAATTGTAGGGAAATGGGGTATTATGCAAATGAATGTCCTAAGCGTCAGGGAAACTTACATCAGAAAAGTCCAAGGGATCAAGGCCAATATTATGCTATTACTATAGTAGAAGTGGAATAATTAATGTATTGGTGCTTTTGGACTCAAGGATTACATTCTGGTTATAAGGATAATGTGATATATATAAGGATTGTACTAGTGTACTTGTTTTTTTCATTATGGTTTTAATATGATGAAGGTAATCATATTTTTAGTATGTGACAATAAGAGAAACATTTCATTGTTTGGGGAATCTGATAAATTGATTTTGGAATTAAGAGACCTTTTAGATAAAGTCTGGACATAGGTATTTTAGATAACTATAAAGGTTGGGATGGATTAAGTTGAACTTTGAATAGTATTGTTTAAGGTTAAACCATTTCTGAAGATTATTTTTGGAATATTATAATAATATAGTTTTAGGAAAAGGATAACCTGCAGGGTGGGGCATAACCCGTTGCGTCGGACAATGCTGCATGAATCGAACCCACAACCATAGTGTGACAGGCCTTTATTACCTACCACTAGCCTACAGGAAGTCCCTGGTTGTTAAAAAATAGTTTTACTAATCTAAATGGTATGTGTTAATATTTGTAACCTTATACAATTAGGATAAATAGAATATTTTTGAGTTCTATTACCTTTTAGAGTGAAAGATGGGTTTGTGGTAAAAATTTATTAAAGAATGAAAGTCTACATGAGAAGTTTGTATATTACCTTACATTCTTAGTAAATCTCCTAAATAAATTCCTGAACTTTATAAAAGGTAACTTAAAACAAAAATGTTGCTGGTTAACTTTTCCAACTGGGGATTCCATGACTATTTAACCAATCACAAGTTTGTGATTTTCTTATGGTTAACTTTCTCCTAATATAGTTTTCTACGACTCTCCATCAGACCTTGATGGTTTTTTTTTCATCCATATCCATATTTTCATAGAATCCTAGTATGGTCTATCTCGGGTGACCTTTGTACTTATCTTTCTATCTTTTAAAGTTATATTTTTACTAACCCTATTTCCGATGTGGGTTTTATACAAAAGTATTTTCTATTTTCACCCTTTTATTTTCGAAGAACATTTTCAAATTTTGAGGACGCAATTTATTGAAGTAGGGGAGAATGTAACACAACGAGCTTCCATGATACACATCTCTTTCAATAATACAATAGCTTGCATTGTATGCAAGTTCGAGTTCAAACACGCCGCGACCAATCAAAGTAGCAGTTATGAATAGTAATACCCACTTTTTGAAATTATATAAATTTTATATTTCAAAATGGACTTCTATTTTTTATTCGGAATATCGATATTATCCAAAGTTGAATTTTTTGTAATTTTCTGAGAACTTCCAATTTTTTATGAATAGTGAAAAATACTTAAAAACAACTTTTTTAATAAAAATATTTTATAGTGATAAATTATACTATTGAGTTGTTTTAAAGTATAATTAGAATATATTTTTACTATTTTATCCAATGGTGGTCATTAGAATTAATTTCACTTTGAACTTTGACATAAAAAAATGTCAATCTTTTGATATATATTGTTTCTTAAAAACACACTATTTGTTGTGACAACGGGAATTAATTATATAATTAATTAATGCAACTTATATGTTTGGAATTTTTTAATATAGACATCATTTTTGGATTTGGAATATCAATTATAGATTAAGGTGAAATTTTGGCATTGTTCTGAAAAACTTCAATTTTTTATGAATAGTGAAACAAGTAAGTGGTAGTTAAAAAACTGATTTTTCATTTAAATGAAACATTACCACTTCTGAGATTTTATTTTCAGAAATTCTACATACATGGTTTTCATTAGGATGTAAAATGTGGTTCAATGAATTTTAAAATAATTTTTTGGTGAATAGTAATTTTTAAGTTTAATTAATCGCGATTAAAGGTAATTAGTGAAATTTAAGGTAAATATAATGTTATAATAATAGGAAATGACCATGAAACTTGTCATAACCCTATTTGATGAGTCATGGAAGACCACGAAAAACCATGGGTCAACTTTGGGACCCCATGGAGCAACTTTGGTAGGGAAATGACATTAAAAACTTTTTATTTAATGTTAAAATAAAAATGTCACAAACATGAGTTGTTTTACTAAAACAATTTTTAAATGTGGTTATAGAAGTCATATTTTTTACTATAAATATTAATTAGAAAGATAAAAATATTTCCTACATCATGATATTTTTTTAATAATTTTTAGAAATTAAATAAAATAAATTATTTATGACACCATGATGATGCAGTGATTACCTCATTAATTAACGATTTAAATAAAATGAAATGATAATGTAAAATCCAAGGAATACACTTGTCAAAAACCTATTTGATGAGTCTATTTTGAACCCTTATCACCTTATCCTTGAACAATATCATTGTGGGCCCTTTAGAATCTGAAAATAATTTCATAATAAAGTAACATTTCAATCTTTCCAAGAGTGCTCTTCCTCTCCACTTATAGAAGCCCCCCACCACTACCACCTTAATAACACTTTCAAAGCCTTTTGGCTCGGCCAACCTCTGCCCAAATACTCTCCCAACTTCCATCCCTTACTCCTAGAAGCCTCAATTTGGGAATAATTCTTCCCAAGGAAGCCATTGGCTCAAATCAAAAGAGTTACCCGATTTTGAGGTAATGTATTCTCTTATGTTATTTTGTTTTATTTTGCTTCTCCAACCCCCTAAACTATTTTTATTAATTTCTTCTGTAACAACAATAGTATTCTAAATATACTAGGATGTTTTTATAAAAAGTATTCTAGCTAAACATACACACACCTATATCTAATGGTTAAAGAACATACTGTTTCTGTGGATGGAGAATTTATGCCTCACGAAACGATGACTGTTCAACACTCATATAACACCTCTAATGGTGGCAATTTTGATGACACTATTTTCATATATGATATATATATATATATATTATGTTTATGTTTTCTTTATTCTTATTTATTTCTCATTTGTGGCATACTTTATGATTTCCATTATGGGTAAACGCGATAATTTCATTTTAGGAAGTGCGGACTACCGCCCCCTCAAAGTGATTTGATTCCTTAATGCCATATGTGGGATGTATAAAGGATGAAGTAAATGGTATTATACATTATATTATACTGGAATTATATTATACATTTATATAATTATATCTTCATTCCATTAAATATGAAATAGAAATGAAAGTAGCGTTTATGCGTACGTATGGCCTACCGTCTCCATGAACGGTGCATTTCATTTCTTACCTATAAACGTTATGGAATATTATAAATGAATGTATATAATAGATATATATGAGATATATGATATCAATATCATGAATATAATTATGGATATAATGGATATATCACCACATGAACAATGAGTAATTATAAGCAGTTTATTTTTGACTCAGGTACCAAAGATCGACAAAACGACCGTTATTAACATAAATAATTACATAATGTTTATAACATCGTAATAAGTGATATAAAATGAATAATGAACATGAAAAAGGTTTTTAAGTAAATAGAAATTAACTCTAGTTTATTATTCAGGAGGTTAAAGAACGATCTAGTCAGGTCGGACACGAGGTAAGGGAACTTCTTAACCCAATTTCCATTCTTTGGATTAATCTCCTACTTTCAAATTATGTCATGATATTACTATGTCCTATATTGTATTTGTACTTTATTTATGTGTACATATAGTGAATACAAATAATAGATCTATTTTATTTAAAAAATTATCTTTTTAAGGACATTGCCTCAATCTCCTTTCATTGAGGAATATTTGGTTTTGTACACAACTTTCATTTATACGGTGTATAAACCCCTTTGACTTTTACGTTTATTCAAAAGGAATATTTTTATACGAAGCGTTTTTCTAAATGACAAAAAGGAATTTTTTTCTTGCCGTACGTATGTGGCGACAATGACTTCTCCGCCGCAGTAACCATTATTTGAGTTTCGGCTTCCTCTACAAGGCATTGTATTTTTAAATGAAAAATAAATACCAAGTTTTAATTTTATTTCATTTTGGTATTGAAAATGGTTTTGATAAGGTTTTTATTATATCAATGTGTTGTATTGAGATCTTGTGATTGAAATGTGGAAATTTTATGTTTCCTTTATGCATGTTTTATGTGATATGATTATGTTATGGTTTATGATATTTTTAAACCTATTCATATGAGGAATGCATTGGACTTAATCAGCGATGGGTGGAGCTCGCTATAGCTCCTCGATGCATCGGTAGGTATCATGAGACAAACTAGTGTCTTGGCACGAGGCCTTGACAAAATCTTATTTGTGGTCTTGGCACGAGGCCTTGACTACGTGGTTATGATAGTCTGGCATTATGCATTCCATCATTATGAAAGTGGTTATTGATATTGCATGGGATTATTCGACTAGTAGAATATCCATGTGAGTAAGTAAATGGCGTTATTTAATTTTATTTTTTCCATATCATGCTGAAGTTTAAGTTTAAAAAGGCATTTGTTTTAGTTATACATTGCCTTAAATGTTAAGGTTTATTTATGAAAGCTTCCGCAATATTGTTATCCTTACTGAGCATCTGAGCTCACCCCTTTCAATGTTTTAATATTTTCCCGGATGTGAAGAAGTATTTTATGAATGACCTGTAGGGATAGTCAGAAGTGGATATGAGTGTGGACTATGGAGACTTTGTTATTGTAGTTTTTCACTTTATGATGTAATGTAACATTTATGAATGTATCTAGTGTTTCCAAGGCTACTAAACTAATCGGTCTTTCGAGACTTGATCTTTTGTGATCATGCCAATGTTATGAAGTCACGCACCGACTCTAGGTAGCTGGGGTCAGGACGTTACACTTATTGGCTATCCTGAATAGTAGAAATATAAAAAACAAATTAATTTTCCAAAAGTAGAGGTAATAACATGTTTACTAGAGGGATAAACTAAAAAGATAAATGTTATAAATGAACCAAGACATATATAAAAATTATTGGAAGAAAAAATTTCCTTCTTAACCCTTTCATTTTAGAATATAGGGTCATTTTTATGAATTTTCATGTGAATTACATTGTCATTTGGGATTCTTTTGGGAAAATTTCATCACATTTCGATGGAGATCACCTTTCCAAACATGTAAAAGGGTTCTCCCCCACCCACTCACCTCATATCACCTCCGACGAAAATTTTCACCAAAAAACAATCAATAATATCTCCCCAAAATCCTTAGTCACATTCTAGATCTATTGTTCCCCCAAAATTCAATCTGTTGGGTCCTTAGGAGAAGATTTAATGGAGGTTTCTCTTAGAGAAGGTAATTGCATTAAAAAATATACTTAATTATCTTTATTCATTATCTAGATTTAAATATATATGAAAAAAATAGAAATAATAAATTATATATATCATATAATGTGATGTTATTGTATTTTTGGAATAATATTTATCCATATACAATGCCAACAAATGGGAAATGAAATATTTATAGTGTGTAAGAAAAACTATTTCCACACAAAACAATGTTGTTTATTTTACATTACCACCTTTATATATTGGAGATACATATGGATTTAAAACATATATATTTTATATATAATGTAACTATACTAATTTAATTTTAATATCACTTATTAAATTTTATTTTTTTATTCTATTTAAAATACGATAACGTCAGTTGTGTGTACGGTGCACCACTTCCTTGTAAAGTTATGTGATTGATATTTCATGTCCAAATTTAATATATAATTATAAAAACATATATAATGGGAGAATATAATAGTTATAAAATAATATATTTCTTGATAATATGGATATATATCATATTGACATTAACTCGAACATTCAAGACAAATCGCCGAAGATAAAATAAGTCATTCAACCCCCAAAACAACGGACATAATGAAATATTATCCGTAAAAGGGTGGTAAACTCATATCAGAGGATACATTTTTTTATTATAAATATGATTATATATTTTTATGAAGTGATCAAAATTATTAATGATTTTATACTGGCTGATAAAACACATTCAACTAATATATAGTGTGAGGTAAGGGGATTTATCTCAATTTCCCATCATTGATGTATATTGTAATGTAATTCACCTAATTTAATTTATATGTTGTATATGCTACCATTTTATATGTGATAAAAATTCATATAAATAATTCATCTTATTTCATGTTTTAATTTAAATTAATTCATCAATGGGTATTTGACCATAATGTTACTAAGTGGTAATGAATATCATAACTAAATTTATTTTTATTAGGTTAATTTAATATGTTTTAATTTTATATTGTAAGACTCTATTAATAATGAATATTTTTTATATTATTTATTTGACTTTCACTTATTATATATGTATTTTAACTTAATGATAACATTTTATTTGTTGATTAATTTTGACTTCAATGTTATTGTAATTCTAATGGATTTAATGTCAATTTTCATTTCATTTTGAATTTTTTTTCATATGTTCCAATAAATTTCTAAATGGATTATATATTAACCACATTATGTATTTTACAAGAATACATATTTATTCATGATATTTAATGTTTCTATTTAGGGTTATCCATATTCATCTATGACATGTACTATTATTTCAAAAATCATATACCATTTTTTACATATAAGGTTTATAGTGAATGTAATATGAATAATTGGGGAAATATTGATAAATAAAAACCATTTAATAAAAAATTACATTTTATGATAACTCATATTTATTCAATAATTAATCCAATTATTCGATATTGTAAGAATTATTTTTATTTGTAGTGGTATTTGAGGCCTGTAATTATATATTCCCCCAGATGCATGAGTTGGTCTCATGAGAAAATTTTGTTGGCCAAATGAAATGGGTTTCTACTAATACTTATAAACCATATTTTGAAAATTTTTGATGGTATAGGTAGCATTTTTCAATCAATCATAGTGTCTAAAAAGTAATATTATCATTTATTATGAATCCCATTATTACTATACCTGATATTTTTATGATGTTATTATCCCTTGAATCATTTAATTTTATTAAATTGATTTAATTTCATCTATTTTTAGTTATTTACCATTTAATATTTATTAGGCCTTTTATATTTATTATGGTAAAAAAAATTTAAAGTGTAATTTGTTTTCACTTTTTTATATTTATATATTTATTATGATTTTAATATTATTTAACTAGAAAGTCTGTTATGATATTTATGGCGGCATGATATTAATTCTTCATTAATTATACTTATTGATTCATGATAGTTTATATTTTACAGAAATCTTTTTGATCATTTTAGATCACCCATGTATTATTTCTCATACCATGGATTTGAAGAAGAAATCATTTAATATACATCAAAGTATCTATTTCATTTTATTTTGATACATATTATGTTTCATTTCTTATTTCACAATGTAATATGTGTATCGTGTATATATCAGTTTGTTGAAAACTACTAAAATTATCATTCCAATGGGATTTTACCCTTTATATATATTCTAATATAATAATGTAGACACCAAATATTTATTGCTAGAGTTGGGGTAATTATAGTTACTATTTTAAGAACCTTATTATAATACATGGGAACAAGATTAAGGAAATCATAGATTATGAAACATAACCATATGATATACTTTGAGAATTAGTATAGATAGAAACCAAATATTTTTAGTGTGTTTATTATTTGGATTTTCCCATAAATACATCAATTGATCTATGGTATAAGTTAATTTGGTTCTGGAATATAGGTACGTAGGTGTAATAACTCTGAAAAGGGTGTATTCAAATTGACTTGACAGTGGGCCTTACTAAACACCTATTTTGAAACTACCTATAAAAACCTCATCTTATCCTATATTCATATTACATTATTTTATTTATGAGTATTCCTTATATTACATATCATCACACATGAGGATTTTGATTGTTTTTTTCCTTCAGAAAATGTGAAAAATAAAAAACTGGTCAATAAGTGAGATATGTCATATCCCACTATGTTCTTAATAATTGGAATACTTCTTATATGTATCTTACAAAATTAATATATTCATTACCTATGGAAAGGAGACACAAGAAAATATGAGTTCAGATGCTCAACAAGGTTAAATAAGTGAAATACATATGCATAAAGTGAACATAAGTTATTGTTAACGTGATAATATAATTTTGAAAACCATACCCAACATATCAAATATCATACAAATGAGTCGTGGAATAAATATTGGATGTTCATAAGAAATAAATTAAAAGCAAATAAAAAAACATGATCCATAGGAGAATTAAATTTTCATAAGTCCTGAAATTCATGGCATATACAGAATCCATGGATAATGAATTAGGTTTCAAAAGTGTTTTATCATAGTATAACCCTTGGAATTGAATTGGGTTTCATAAACATCATATCAAGATAAACCATTTAAAGGAAATATAACAACTGAATCCTTTATTTATAATCCTATCAATGAATAAGTTACATCATAGTATATCATCTTAATGGACAAGAATTTTGAATGATCACATAGAAATTTTCTTTAATAAATTTTTTTTTTCTGGAAAATCCACTTTGAAATCAAAAAACATGTATAAAATATTTTTATTTCAAAATAACATTTAAATTTTTTAAAATAATCATTAAAATCATTTAAAAACATTCATGAGAATAATTTCCTTTATACTTTGAAAAAAATTAACATAAACATTAAAAAATACATATATTTGAAAATGACCATAAAAGAATATAAAGGAAGATTTGATTAAAATTATCCCCATGATGAGGGGATATTTCATTTATATCATAAAAATTAGAATTATGATTTTGTAACCATTTTCAATAAAATCTATTAATGATTTTTTTTTGAAATAAAATAAATATTCATTTTAATAAATTAAAAATTAATTTCAACAATGGGTAAATTTTAATTTAAAATAACAGTATAATATTATCATATTTTTGAAATAATTTTAAGATAATATTATTTTGAATAAAAATTTATTTCTAGTCGAGGAGATAAATAATTTTGAACTTTATTACAAAACTTCTCTCAAATATCATTATTTACAAAGGGAGTAAAATGTAAATATTACATGAATATATCATGACTAACTAAGTGATAAAAAGTCACAACAATTATTTAGTGTTATATGAGTAGATTTCAATATAGGATATTGTCACGACCCAACCCTACCCGGGATCGAACCACAACTACCACAAGCCTTCCTCCATAGGCCAGGGGCTGGAGACTAGCACAGAAGGCTAAACAACTCGGGGAGGGATTTGCCTGAGTACATGTACAAACATAGACGCATCCCACTCAATGTAGAAGTGCAGAGTAAAAAAAATTAAGGTACTAACTACTATAAACAACCGCAAAAGTGCATCGATCTCTAAACATTACAAGGTAAAAGTTGAAGGTAAACTGAAAAGAAAAAGGGAAAAACACGTGCCCCACAAAAAAGTCCCACAACCCAGTAACAGGTAAAAAAAGTAAATAGTTGGGAGTGTTCCAGACCTTGAACCTGACTACGACCACCGCATGTGGTCCAATCTCCCAAACTCCTAAGATCCACAAAAGTCATGACTAACCTGTCCATCTTCTGCAAGGGCACACCAAGTGCGGGAAAATCCCAATCAGAGGTGAGTATAAAAAATACTTTGTAGGATGCCTTGAAGGCTCAGGGAACTACAAAGGCGGTACTGAAGATGTGAGAAGTATATCGAACAGAGAAAAGCAAAGGACTTCCACCGAGGGTGCAGTAAAGAGTACAGCTCAACCCAACAAGAGGAAGGAAGTTGACTTGTCCAAACGCAAGGAGCTAGAAGCGGTGAGAAGATAAACTTCTCATCGAGTCTTCGCTATATATTTCAAGAGAGTAGACTCATCCAACCATGAGAAGCGAGACATGGAAAGCACGTGGCATACCCCGCATGTCTTCACCTCTCCTGGAAGGAGAGTAACCAAACCCATGAATTGGGTACTAGAACAAGGTATATACATATCTATTGCTCAATCAAGAAGCCCAAAAAAGATCGTAAGGGGATCTCCATCCCGTAGCTCAGCCCAAGAAAGTGATTCACCAACAGTCCCATAATTAAACACCATCGATGCCCAGTATCCCACATGTATGCCCTAAACTACAAGTCAAGGGAAACAAATCACCACACCTTGATACTATCCACTTTGGGCGGCACTGACTCGCCCTCACAGTTCTAGGTCGCGTCACAGGGACGCATCTTGGTGGGGAAAGATCCCCTCATCCTTGAGAGTTCAAGGGTGTGTCAAACCACAACATATCACATCCAAAGTAGTCACATCACGGACCCAAACAACCAAGGGTCCCGCTCTAGAAGTCATGGAGAAAAACCACAGACTTGCCTAGTAGAAAGGACTGAGTCTGAGAGATGTTATCGGGTAACCCATTGCCTAGCCCCGTTAGAGGGTAAACCCTAAGAGATCGTCGGGTAACCCACTGCCCAGTCTCTGTTGGAGGGTTAACCCTAAGAAGTAAATGAGCAACCCACTATCCAGTCTCTGCTGGAGGGTAAACCCAAAGACGATAATGAGAAAATCACCACCCAGTCTCTGCTGGAGGGTAAACCCGAAGAAGTCGATAAGCACCCCACGGCCCAGTCTCGGCTCGAGGGTAAACCCAAAGAAGTTGATTAACAACCCACTGCCCAGTCTCTACTGGAATGTAAACCTGAAGAAGTCAATGAGAAACCCACTTCCTAGACTCTTCTGGAGGGTAAACCCAAAGATGTAGATGAGTAACCCACTTCCCAGTCTCTAATGGAGAGTAATCCCAGAACAGCTCTTGCCATCCCTACTGGAAACAACCTCTTGAGTAGAGGATCAGTGCCCACAAAAAGTATTGGTAACACCGAATACATGAAAACTATACCAGGGAAAACGAAGGGACGTGATACTAAAAGCCCACACAGCTAAATAAAAAGTGACACCCACCAACTCTGCCGATCAAACCGTCGATAACTGAACCAGGGGTAACCACTCAACCCCGCTGGGTTAAATAATTATGAATAGAAGGACCCACTGCATCACGAGAGGTCAAAGGTGCGTAAAGAAGAACATGGAACACACATGGGGCCCACATGAAGTGTGTATGGGAGAGGAGAGGTGTGTAATTTAATAATTAGTGAGATTATACGCTTAGTATTTTTGAAAAACCATTTCTATCCCCATGTTTTTCATTTTTCAAAAGGGTCTAAGGTGGACCATTGAAGAACCATATTGGTTTAATTGTACAAATATGTCCATAATAATAGGTTTGTTAATATATATATGTCATTTTATGCTTATATTTTTAGTTTAACTCCTTTAAACCAAATTTTACCATAACCATGGTCAGTAAAATTTATTGTTTCTACAACTCAATGTTGAAAAAAACAATATATATTTTTTAGATTATATAGAATATGATGATTTAAAAACCTAAATATAATATTTTAAATCACATTCACATAAGTGAAAATATATTATTTAAATTTAATCTCATAAATTTGATGTGAAATGTGTTTTTAAAGAGGAGATGATCAAAAGATTGTAAATATTTTATTTTAAAATTCAATTTGATCTTGATACCAATGTCCTAAATTGGATTAATTAACTTATACTTGAAATAATTGTACATTAAAACTAATTAAATATTTAATTTAGATTTAAAAATAATTTAATTGAAAGTCAGTCTTAAATTAAAATTAAATATATTTCACTATTCATCAAAGCATGAAACATTTATGGAAAACCCAAAACTAAACATTATATAATTTTTTAAAGGTAATTTCAAAAATTAATTTATTTTTTAAAGATTTATTTTTTAAATTTTCCCTAAGTTAATAATATTATTTTTATCAAAAATACAGAAATGAAACATTTCTGAGAATATAATATTTTTCATACATATAAAGAATTCACTGAAATTATATATTTTTTATAAATATGATTTATTTATAATAAAAATTATAAATATTTAAAATTATTTTATTAATATTCATATTGACATGTTTAATATCTAGTATATAATGGTCATATTTAGACAACTATATTATTAATATATCATGGTTTTGAAAAAACTCCATGTCATGTGTCATGCCAACTACGAATTCTTACATGTAGCACATGCATAACATTGTGTTACATATAATTCAATCCATCAAGGATGAATAATTTATTTTGAATAATAATTATTCATTAAGAATAAGGGTGTTACACTCCTAAGAGATATTATTAGGATAATCTACAATTTCATTATAAACAATTATAACATATTTTAAAGTAAGGATACCCCCATAGAAACGAGGTTCATAATTATAAGAGTTGTGTCGCATAAATTTTTAAATTTATGTGCTAAATTTAATTATAATTATATATTATGTTTTAAAATTAATAATTTTCTGAGCTAATACAGTATATTAGTATTTATCAAATTCTTACACAGATGGAATATTGGAATCAATACTTGTGGGAAATATAGGGATTTCTTGGCAGAGGAACCCAATATATATGGTATTATAATTGAGAAAATTAGTTATATATTAATTTAATAATATCTTATTAAAAAAATAACCTTTATTGGAATGACTAACATATTCCCTATCAAGATTATCCTATGTTATATTTTTCAATGTGATAGAATCCGACATCATTTTGTAGGACTAATTACCTAGTTGTAGCTGATCAATTGATTATGTCTCTAGAGAACATATTTATGGCATCATGATATAGTAAATAAGAAAATGTTACCAAAGCAGTGTATTTTCTCAAAGGCAATGCTGATAAATGGTTTTAATTGATCCAAAATAATAGTGATTAAGAGTAAATACATGTCATGAAATCAAAAGCATTTAAGGAGACATGATTTGATAATTATTTCCCTCATTATTATAATGAATAAATTCGGGTAATGTTAATTAGAATAAACTAAAATGATGAATCAATTATTGGGGATTATGAATAAACCTTTAGAAGTACATATACCTATTATATGGATTATATATTTCACATAGAGTTAAATATTGACCATTTATTTGAAGGGATTAATCTAAATATCTTAAGTTTTCTCATTATTCAATCTATTTATTCATATGACGAAATATTTATTTTGTTCCATTAATATAGAGAAAAAATTATAAAAAAAATATTAAAGAGAAATCAAGAGAATAAGAGGTCATACTAAAACCATAATGAATATAATTTGTTAAATAATTAGAAGACAACATAGAGATTTCCATCTTGTGAAAATTATTGAATGAATCAACCTATGAAATTTTTAAAGGGGTGGAGTTTTTAATAAGTGTGTATAAAATGATCAAAAAAATAATTTAATGGGATGAAATAAATTAATACTAATAATTTTTTTATGTATTTGGAGATGGGGAACTATGCAAAAAAAATACCACAACCATTAAGGTATCCCCACATTAAAAATTCAATTGGGAGGAGGCCAAGATTATACGATCACAATAGTTGAGGTGGAAGAACACAATGATCCTCTTACTAATAATATAAGAATTAATTCATCTTTAGATAATTCTATATTTAAATTTGGATCCTCACACTCATTTATGTCTACCAGGTAGTCCATGAAAAGTAGACATTTCTATTTTTTTAAATAATGGACTGGTTAGCCAAAACTACACAGGGAAGTTTCATATCCACAAGGATGTGTTACGATGTCCCTATTGGGGTAAATAAACGTTATTTATGTTTTAACCTTATTATCATACTTATGGTTAACTTTGATATAATCCTTGGTTTGGAATATCATTCATATTATGAAGAAACAATTTATTATAATAATAAGTTAAATATGATTTATGTGGATGATATATAATTCCTTTTCATTAGAGAAGATAATTATCCATCTGGTTCATTTCTAGTCAAACAATATATATCTATAAAAAATTATATTTTTTGAGAATAAATTCATAAAAATCATATGCATAATAAATAAATCCTAAAATTTTGTATATTCCGATTTTAAATGAATACATTGATATGTTTCATGAGGAATTAATTTTACATACCCTGAAGTGTAAAGTTGTTTTTTTCTATAGATTTATTCCCTGATTCAAGTCTATTATGAAATACTCCCAAAATAATAACCATTGAATAATTAGTGGAGTGAAGTATAAACTAAAATGTGTTGGATAAATTTTTTTTCTCTATTCGTTCACCATGGTGATCCCCATTTCTCTTACTTAAGAATAATGATGTAACTGTCATACAACACATTGATTATAAGGAAATCAATTTAAATAAAATAATGAAAAATTATCTTATCTATCACATTTATTAATTATTTTTTGATATTTATTTATGAAAATATTTATAATTGTTTTAACTTTGTTCTATGTATTAGTAATTATGAGTAAAGAATTAATACATTATGATAAAATCATGTTGACGGAGGTATGAGAATTATGAATTTACAGTAATTCAATATTGATTGAATAATTCACACATTGTTTTATTGATCAAATGAATATATTATTCTTGAAATATATCATTGATTTTCTAGTATTCATTGATAATATTTTGGTTTATCCAAAAATATTTTATAAAATTGATAATCAATGATAGATTATTATTATGACACACAAAATCAATGATTTATATTATTCTTTTAGTTCGTGCGATATCTACATTCAAGGCGTTTTTTTTTCTTTTCAATATTCTCTCAAGTGATGTAATAGTAGTTGATACTATAAAGAAAAATAAATTTCAAAAATTTACCACCCCAATGAAAATAATATCAGACCATAGATTGATTGGTTTGAGAAATTAATATGTTTGATTCATTAAATATTTTACCGGATTCGATGACTATTTAACAATGATTACATATAAAGGGGTTATGTTTTGATAGAAAAAAGGAATGTGAAGAACATTTTGATGAAATATTGAGGATATTGTTCAAATTATTTGATTTTGACACTATGATGTGGAAATGATGGGTTTTTTATATATTGTGATGAATCAAAAAAAGTGAAAAAGATGTCTCCTATTAAAAATTGATAATGTTATTTCATGTTCATCATGGAAATTAAATACTCAGGAATTGAACAATACAACACATGATCTTGAGTTTGAAATTAAAATATTTTATTTGATGATATGGATAGATTATCTCTATGGTAAATGAGGTGAGATATGAATGGATCCAAAAATATAAAAATATATATCCTCATAGAAATATATAAAATTGAAAAAATGATGTGGATATAACAACTCATGAAATATGATTTCACAATCCACTACCACCAAAAGACAAAAAATGAGTAAGAAGATTCATTTACTAGGCATCATCATAGATTTATAATCCAAATAACGATTTAAGGATATTATGTGTTAATAGACCTAGTAATGACTGATATTGGAATTAATATGGAAGAAGACATGTCCCTCATTATCAGATGATTCTGAATCCATATTTATTAGATAGTTAAAATGTTCTCAATTTGGTGATGAAATATTTTAGAAGAATATTTAAGGTGTGAATGATGGGAAATTATCTGACTTTTTTTGTGAAGATGTTGTTTTGAAATTTGGAAATGGAATGTTTGTTCAATCTTTATATATGTTAAAAATTGAATTCGTAGAAGATTATAATTTTTCATGTTTTAAAATACACCATGGTACCGCAATGATTCATATGTATTTTTGGGAATTTTTTAAAGCATGACTTGGTAAATTTCTAATTATTTATCCAAATATCTTTTTCTCAACAACTTAATGATGGGAGACGTAATTCTTCAGGATACTCTTCATACTCTAATGTAGAAATGGGATGATATTATTATTTACATTGTCATTGGACTGCTAAATAATTCTATAAATATTAATACAATATGGCTTAACATTGATCAAATAAATTAATCAACACATTTACTCACTATATGAGAAGATTTACCTCATTATATCCATGTAGGGTTCTATATTATTTTATTTGAGAGACTACACAACACACCACTTTTAAAATTATTGGATCAAGATCAATTTTTAAATAAAAATATGGAAAATAATTCATAATTCACTTGATAAATAGGTTCATTTTCAAACATAATACCATCGTCAAATAGATGTAAAGTCCTAGAGAACAATTTAATTAATGAATGACATGTTAGGTTCATTCCAACTTGACTTTCATGGATTTTTTTGTTATTATTTACCTTTGGTTGATTTTTCTTCTAACTATAGTTTTCATTCATCTATGAAAATGGTGTCATTTAACTAATTATATGGTAAGAGATGGCATAATCTAAATGATTGTGATGTTGTTAGAGAAGGTAAACTCTTAGGCTGAATACTTGTTGAAGATATAACACCAAATATTATTAATATTCAATCTCACATTAATGAATCTAAATTTTTGAAAAGGAGTTCTTTCGATAATGGAAGTAAAGATTTAAAATTTCAATTGGGAAATCACATTTTCATCAATGTATCTTTATAAAAGTGTTTTATATGTTTTGTTAAGAAAGGGAAACTAAGACTTAGGCATATTGGACCCTTTAAATTTGTTGTAAGAATTTGATTTAGTACATGTTGTTTTGAAATGACATATAGTCTCTCTAAATTACGCGATGTGTTATATACATCCTTTTTATAAGGTGAATTATTGGACCAAAAAATTCACTCACCTATAATGTAATTTAATTGGAACATAACATATTATATATGGAAACCCATCAAAATTTTGGCTACTAGAGAGCGTGTTTTGAAGAAATAGATGACTCTGTCTGGTATTAGTTCTTTGTAAAAATCACAAAATGGAAGAAGAATAATGGGATCAAGAGGATACTGTGAAGAAGAAATACCTTCATATTTTTATAACATTATATCCAAAAAAATTATAGGGTGAAAATTTTGTAGGAGAGAAGAATGTGACACCCCAAGAATATACAATATATTTATTTTAGAATAAATTTAATTTCACTGATAGCATGAGATTCCTGAATCCCTAAGTTTAAATGAATCATAATATATAATACCATTATAAAATAGACATTAAATTTAGTTATATTTATATTGATTAAAAAATTCTGAAAATTATGGTAATTTTTTATTAAAAATAAAACATTATTCAATTAAATGAAAAATAAATGTATTCTAAAAAAATGTACAATTTCTTCTAAAATTCAGTTCATTGATTCATTGAATAAAATATTAACAAATATTAATGAATATTTTTCAAAAATTTACTTTAAAATGTAAACTTTATTTTTAAATTTAGTCTATCAAAGTTATCTTAAAGTTAAATATTTATATTTTTTGAAATGTTTCATTTGTTGATGAATTGTATAAAATAATCTATTTTAATTTAAAATAGCCTTTTATTTTGAATAATTTATTGTGATAAATTAAAAGATCAATTGTATTTTGATGATTTTTTTGGCTATTGGTTATAATAATGTTTTTTTATTTGATGAAAAACAATCTATCATAAAGGAATATTTTTGAAACACATGTGGATGTTTTATATTGTTGAAGCCCAAAATTAATTTGTGAGAATGTTTTTTGTCACTCTGAATGTTTTTTTCAAAAATAAGAATTCATAAAAAGGTTTTTATAATGATCTGGTCGAAACATGGGTGTTTTTAAGAATATTAGTGATGGGTTTTTTTTAAAAAATCATATTGAACACACTATCAATGTCATATTCAATAGTATGAAGTTTAGGATGCATCATACTAAGTGATGGTTAAAAAGTGAGAAGTTTTTGAGAATTAAAGTGAGAATTTTTTTGAAGAGCTTGAATGATGATGGTGAGGACAATAGTTATACTGTTAATAAATTTTTAGTCCTTATTTTCAGACAATGCTTGGCTCATATTGAAGTTAAAAAAAGATAATTAAAACTCTCTAGATAAATGATTTGGATGAAATATATTAACAAATACGATTTTATTAGTTCAAAGATCAAGAAACATTTATCATCAAATCCCAATGTCTCAGGAATTTAAGTTTTTTAAAGTATGAATGTGTTGTACCTAATGAGTTTTGATGTTTTTCAAAGTTATATAGATATTTTTTCCATCATAATAATAATTACATTATAATTAGGATTATTTCATCATGAGGATTCCATCTAACAAAAGTCGATGTAGTTTAGTCAGATTGTCTCTATGAAGGAATATGAATTAGACTATCTCTATGGAAGAAAGTCATATCATAATTAGATGATGAAGAATTTCATATCATAATGAGAAGATGAAAAATGTAAGATTGTAATGAGAAGTGGAATAAATTAAGATAAAATATGATGACGAAGTTATTAATATTGGATTAATGTGGTAGAAGTTATTCAGAATGAAGCTACTATGGTTAATCCAAAAAAAATTCCATAATTATATTGGATTATTGAAATATTTTTTGTTCAAAAATTCTAATTTCATGGATTTATTGAGAATATTTTATTTTTTCAATTTTGAATTTTAAATGTGAGTTTTTTCATATATTTTAAATTTTAGTAACCATGAAATGTATTTTATTTTCACGAATATTTTATTCTATATTTCCTATAAATAACACAACACATTCAAACATGGAATTTTTTTAAAAATAGTAGAAAATGTAGAGAGATGATGAATTCATGTAAAATTTATCTTCTATGAATAAGATCATATTTAAAGATTTTATAGATGGATGTTTTCTTAACAGACTGAGGAAGATCGGACTGTGGAAGATTGTATTAGGCAATATCAGAATGTAAATATGAGACTAGTTCATGAAGTGAATATTGAGAATATGATGATCAAATTATGTTGATCAGACCGAGTTAATCAAATAGGGTTCATCAGACTGAATTCCATCAGACTCAAGAACATTTGGGGAGTATATTAAACAATGTATTTTTATTTTTTTGATCAAAATTTGATGATAAAACATTTATAAATTATGGGAGTCAGTATAATCATTCCTAACAAGATATAGAAGGTTTCTAATGGGATTTTATTCAATTTTTAGTCCCATATTCATAATGGTTAATCACTATAGTCCCATGGGAGTTTCTATGGAAATGATATAGATTCAATCACTAAGGCCGAACCCTGTAAATATTATATACATTACTTTGTTTATACTTTAGAATTGATGTGTATTTAGAAAAATATTCTATGGAAATTATGGTAAATATTTTGATGGGTTTGTTTTCTATATGCTTTAAAACCTATAAAAAGTTAACCATGTATTACCCCACTGATTCTATTTTTTTTCAATAATTTTCCCTTCTTGAATTGTTATCATGGATAATTTCAATTATATCAAGGTTAGTGGAATTACAATATTTAATGGAAACAATTATTATTGATGGGAAAATAGAATGATTCATTAAGACTTATCTCCATTACTATGTGTTTTTTATGACACTGCAATTGGGTTTCCAAATATTGATATGGATACCCCAATGAATTTCTCATATAAGAGGAATATTGAAGTTCATGGAAAGGATAGAAATTATTTACTTATAACCTTATCAAAAAATTGTTATATGAATGTGAAGTGTCTCAAAACATCAAATATTATGTCAGAAAATCTAGAAAATATTTTCGAATGGAACACTAAATTAAAGAAAGTAAAGGTAAAATTTTGCCGAGAAAGTATGGAGACATAAGAATAAAATATGAAGACTTAATTGATTAATAAATCACCAGAGAAAATTAATTTTCTTTCAAAATAATAGGATTCAGAGGTTTCTTTATATTATTAAAAATTATGATGAAATGTATGAAAATATTTTTGGACAACTTTTATTTTACAATTTACACATTAAAAAATAATTAATATTTCTGTCTTAATAAATTACCTAACTATATAATTACTTTTGAAGTCAGAAAATATCTAATTTTTATAAAGGAGATAAAATATGAAATACATTTTGATGCTATGAGAAAAATGAAAATGTAAGATGTTGATGATTTTGATCCTGGTGACTCTGAAGATAATTAGGATGATGAGTTGAATGGGAAAATCATGCCTCTTATATATAAGAACTATCTAATAGGGAGGTGAAAGTATGGAGAAAAAATCTTCTCAAATTATTTCAATGTGTTAGAATTAAAAACATTGCAATGAATTTTCCTAATAACGGATTTGTAAGATATCATGATGATTTAGATGAAATTCAATAATGTAAAAAGTGGAAGAATATTTATACAAAATAAAAGTCGTCCATAAAATATTAGAATAAGTTCACTAGAGACAAAATAAACCTAATTGGTATGAATCTATAATAAAACCCAACTAAAAAAATCATTAGAGGGTGAATGTTAATATATATTCAAGAATTTCATTACAAAAGTTTAGAAAACAAAAGATTCCTCTGACAGTAAAGAGGTTGTTAGAGAATTGTATGGACAGTATCAACTCAGAACAGAACAAATTTGTTTTCATGAAAAAATAGAACTCTCATGAAAGAAATAATAAAATTGACGAAAAATATTGAAGATGTTTCTTAATTTAGAAAATATGGCATAAATTAGGAGTAATAATACATTAACGATATATGAAATTAAAAATATATAATTTATGAACATGAAAAGATGGTTGAAGATAATAATAAGAAGTTGGTAACTAAGGATGAGTAGGTAAACATGTTTCGATTAAAACATCATGGTTCTGAAGATACAATAGTAAAGATGAATGAAAACTTCAAAAATACATATTTTTTAAAATATTATAATAATATATTTATAGAGATACATCAAATCAAGAATAATTTGAAATCCTCACCCACTATAAAGAATGTTTTATCCATTTTTTCTAACATTTTAGGTTTTGGAAAAAATGTTGGGAATGATTAGATGAAAAAGGATGTGAGAATCCTATTTCATCTACAAAATATGAAAACTCAATCAGGATAAAATATTGACTACATCCAGATTTTTTATTTAGGAAGAAGTTAACAACCTAAATAAAATTTTTATATTGGAAGATCTTTGTTCAAAATAAAATCAATATTTTATGATTATTATTGGAGCTGTGGAATCTATGTGAACATGGATAATAATTTATTTCATTACATATGACATCCCAAAATAATATTTCAACAGAGAAAAAGAAATAGTAAAGGTTAAATGTGCAACTTTCCAAACATACAGGATATTAGAAAATAAAAAACACATTATATTAGAAACATTCAAATAAAAAATAAATTTGAATATATTTAATAAGTTTGTAGAAGATGTGATCAATATGGTCATCATGCTAATAGATGTATTCCACTGATTTTAGAACTTTTTACTTATTAATGGAAAGAAAATGAAGCTAGAAAGGAGGAATATGAGAAAGATAATTTTTTGTTGATAATACCTTGAAATCAAGTAAAAAAGAACAAACCATGGATCTTTTATAGTGGTTTATCATCATACATGAAACAAAAAATAAAATTATTGAAACATATTTAAAATTATAATGAGGGTTTTGTTAATATTGGTAATGATAGTTCATTAAAAATTGAGGAATTGTCAAAGTTGAGATTGAAGAAGAAATTTCAAATCTAATGAATTGTTGTTTATTTATGGAGTAAAACAGAATATACATAGTATATTTCAACATTGTGAGGATTTAAAATAATAATTTTTATAAAATATTCATGTATTATCAGTGCTGTGAAGGATAGAAATGTTATCCCAAAATGAGAAAGAATGAGTGGAAATTTTTTCTAATTTTGAGATCTTAATAGATCATGTTATCTAAGGGATGATTTTGGGAATTGGTTGTGGCACCAGAGACATGGACACCATGAAGAGAAAAAAAATGGGAAACTCTATTAAGAAAATGTTAAATGAAATTTTTTAGAATTGAAATGAAGAAAATATTTTTTATTTGTGTCTATTTATAAAGGGAGGATAACTAGTAAAAGTCCCAAGAGAGTTTAGATTCAGTCAAACAATGCTTAATAAATTAATCGTTATGATTTATGAGGGATGATAGGAAATCAATAGAAAAAAGTGGAATTTTACTTTATTACTTTTATTAATCATTTCACTAAGATAAAGACATCTTATTTATGAATCAAAAATAATAGGATATGGAAATGTTCACTTTTTTCAGAAAATAATATGTGAAATAAATCAAGGTTTATATAAATAATTTGATAATAGAAAATGGTAATACATACAGAAGAAATAATTCTAAAAATTATGTGAGAAATCATGTTATCAATCATTAGTATTGTGCTCACTACACTCTATAATAAAATGGAGTAGTAGAAGGAATGAATATATGTTTTGGGGAAACAGGAAGATAAATGTTAGTAGAATACAAACATTCAATGTTATACTAGCTATAATATGTTATTACTTTTCTATATATTCAAAACATATTGTTTTATGAGGCTAAAATCAAACATGATGTCATATGAAATGTGTTTTTATTAAATGAATTCATTTAAGTACTTCAATGTTTTTTGTAATTATTTTATTACATAAAATAAAAAAAAATGTTTTGGGCAATTTAGGCGTGAATGTTGATAGAGGATCATTTATGGGTTATTCACCCAGTGGAGGAATTTACAAATCATAGAAAACAATATTTAAAAATGTTGTCAGACTCATATGATTTGAATGTTATGGAAAATACAACTTCTATAAAACATAACTATGAATTTTGATGAAGAGAAAGTGAAAGCCCCCAATGAAACAGAATATGAGATTGTAAATGTGCATGAAGATTTAGATGAATCATATGATGATGAATGTGAACATTGGAGGGGGACTTTGAAATTTCCATCATTACCAAAACATGATGATACTAAATGTATAATTGGGAATTAGAAGGATCTAGTTTAAATGATAATAATGTTGAGATAAGAAAATCAGACATCACTTATCTAGAAAATTTAACTAGAATCAGTCTCAAAATATATTCAACTAAAATATTGGGTGGACGATATGAATGAATAGTTTCACCATATTGAGAAAAAATAGATATAAGAACTTGTTTCTCTTATAGAAAATAATAATATCTTCTAAAAAATAGGGTTTATGTAAAATAATTAACAGCCCTAGTAATCATTGAAAAAAATCAATACTATATTTTAGATGGTATGGACATGTGGAATGTGTGGATTTGTAAAAAAACATTTTCCATAGTTTCAAGATTAAAAACTTTTAGAATGTTTCTATCAGTTTTTTCACATCGAAAATCAAAAAGATTATCATATGGATGTAATATAATATTTCATAAATGGTGAAATTTAGGAAGAAGTTTACATTTAACAACAATGTGGTTTTCATATTCATAATGATGAAAACAAGGTTTATAGATTTAATAATTCATTGTATTGGTTTAAACAAGCCCCTCATTACTGGTATTCAAAACATGATAACTATGTGAGAATGTATACTTTTTCTGAAGGAAAAGATTAGTGCAACTTATATGTGATATATTTTGACATTGTATCTCTAATAAATTTTTTTATGTGGATTATATATTTTTTATAAAGGAATAAAATGTTTGTAAATATTTTTTGGAATAAATGAAGAATAATTTTGATGTGCCAATATCAGGAGAACTTACTTTCTTCCTTTTCATACATGTTCAAAAAAATGAAAACTACATTTTCTTATATTAATAAAAGTATGCATGGGAACTATTAAATTTTTTATGGAATAATACAAATAATTTTCTACTCCTCTATAAATGTGTTAAACAATTGGGTAATAATATGTCCAAAAATAGTGTCAATCAGAATGAATTTCAGAAGATGATTAAAAGTATAATTTACCTTACATACATAAGTCCTGATAATGTTTATGCAATTACTTTGTGTGATAGGCATAAAACTAGTCAAATGTAATCACATATATTATTTGAAAAGAGAATTATGAGATACTTCAAAGGAACAACATCACATGTGCTATTTTACAAATGAAATTTTGAGGTGATGTTTTATGGTTATGCTAATATCGATTGAGATACTGATTAAAATGATAGAAAATCCACCAAAGGGCTACATTTTTCTTTGGTGAAGGTTGTGTGACATGGAACTGTAATAAAGAAAGATCAATGAAATTATGAACAAAAATATTTAAAATAATTTTTTGCTACCTAGGCTTGTACTCAGATGTTCTAGATGAATATTTTGATATATTATTTGAATGTTAATGTTTCTAAACTGTAAAAGATACATTTCGATAAGGATATTGAAATTGATATTTCTAAGAATCATGTCCACAATTAAATATCACAAAAGCAATGATATATTGAATCCCTTTATGAATGATAATGTGCCTAATGGATATGTATTTATGGAAAATATCTCATTGAAGTCACAAATTTAGATTATATTTTCAAGGGATATTCCAAAGTAAAGTGCATTTGGGTTGAGGCTAAAAATCCAAGTTCATCCTCCTCAAATGACTTCTGATATCTCATAATTAATTTTCCCACCATTCTTTGGATTATGTCGAAAATAGGGGAGATAAATAATCAAATATGTAATTTGTATGATGTTTTTACATATCTTTATTTAATTAATCTAAATATGATGTTCTCATAAAAGAGAAGAGGTTAAAAAAATAGTGTTTGTAAAACATAAAATTAAGGGGTATCCTAATATAACATAGTCTAAAAATTTTCTTCTCCTCGAGGTATTAGATTCCATAAAAACCAATACATTATCAATTTTTTTGGTGCTTTAACACATTCATATGATAAATTCTATGTTTTGATAAACATTTAAAAAATGATTTATGAAAAGTTTTAGTGAATGATAAATGTTTTTTTGAAAAATTTATTAGTAATAGTTGTCCGAAAATATGAAGGGTGATAATAATGATCATTTGGGTTTATTTTTAACTAAATCAATTTTTGTTTATAACTATTGATTTGTAAAATATTTTTTTTATAAAAAGGTGTATTTTTTGTACTAATTGATCCCAATCATAAATGGGGGAATTTATTTCTATTAGATATATATATTGAAGACACAAATTTTTGGACATAGGATTTTTGACTGAGTTCTACCTCACACAGTTGTTTTTAGAAAAACGAGTGATGAGAGTTCTGTAAAATTACTGGTCAGAAACACCTCAGGTCTTAAACTCATAAGAAAAAATTTCAAGATTCATCATAATCAATGTTTGTTAGAATTTTTGACTAGTTTTTTATTTTTAGAAAGAATGTTACAGAAAAGGTTGAATAATGACAGTTATGTCAGGAGTTATAATGTTCATAAAATTTATAACCCTAAAGTCAGATGAATATTTTCTAATCATTAAGATATCATAAATCATGACAAATATAAATTTAAAATCGTTGTAAAAAATATAGTAATCATAAATATTGTATGAGTTCAAGATATGAAGATAATTTTGTTACCAGAACCAAATGAAATGGGCACAGAATATTTGAGAAGTTTGAATGACATGTAAATTATAAGATTCGACTTTTTAAAAAAAAATTAGCAGAGTTTTGCATCATAATGAGAATTAAATCATAATGAGAATTAAATCATAATGAGAATTCCATCATTACCAGGATTCCTTCTAATTGAATTAAATGATGTTATTTCAGACTTGCATTGTGAAAGAAAGTCAATCAAACCAACATTTAGGAACAATTTTTGATTGTAATGAGTAGAGGAAGAGCAATATATCATAATGAGAAGAGGATGATAGTTATATTTTAATGAGTAGAGTATGAAATTAATATTTTCAGGTGTCAAGGATGAATATTTGATTGTAATTAGTATAGAAATTTAGTCACATCAGAATTAAGTTGAAGAAGTTAGTCAGACTAATAAGGTGGAAGATAATTGGATTGACGTTAAGGAAGTAACATTGGAATGGAGAAAAGATAATATGTTTAAAAAAACTAGTCTTTAAGTATTCTTGAGAAGGTTTAAAGAGTAAATTGTTTAAATTTAATAATTGTTTTTCATATATTTGAATATTGAGTAATGTGGAAATGTTTTTGTGTTTTGTACCTTTTTGATTATGCATTTCCTTTTAATATAAGGAGAATAAATTCATACCATGAAACATTTTCACCAAATTAGATAATGTGTAGATTCTCATTATTCGTTTCAAATTTATCTTTCCAAAAAAAACAATTCATTAGAATATTAGAAATTTGAATGCTTTATTATTGAACTGAGGGTGATTGAACTGAGGATGATCGAACTGAGGAATACCAGATTAAGGAAGATTAGACTAAGAATTTGAGAAGATTTTAAGATGTGATGATTAAAAAATGGGGGAATTGTATTGATTTGGTCATATTGAGTCAATCAGACTATGTTTATTGAACTGAAGGATATCAAAATCAGGGTAATAAATCTTAGGATATTTTTTTGATATAGATCAATAAAAGTATCTATACTTAATTTTGGCTCATTTGTTTATAAGAAATATTTTTAAAAATAAGGTTGTTAGGATTACCATTCCCATTAGATTGAGTTTGATCAAATTAAGTTATTATAGTCATATTTTATTCTTATAATTCAGTATTTTTAATATAATATCATTTGGATGATATTTTCATTTGAATTTATTTATAATTTGGGATTATATTGGTAAATTTTCAGGTAATTTTGAAGCGGGTCCCATTTCCCCACTTATAAAATGTCACTCCCTCGCCTCACTTATTTACACCTCACAAGACATTTATATCAACAAAACCCTCATGAAATATATCCCTAATATCATTATTCACATTATAGAGATTCATAACCTCGAAAAATACCATCACAATGGTCCTTAATATGGGATTTAAAGGACATTTCTCATATAGAAGTTAATTATCATAACAATTCTCTTTCATGTTCTTCATTATATCTCTACCTTCAATTATTTTTTAACACCTAAAATTTAGCAACAATTCTATATCACATATGATAATATTTTACTATTTTTATGGAATAATATTTTTTCAACTCCACTGTCATCAAATTAGACGAAAAATAATTTGTCATGTGTATGGTGGACTATTAGCTCATGAACTAATCCAGTTCACTATCAATTACCTCCATTAATGGATGGATAAAAGTATAGATTGTAATATATATATATATATATATTATATAATATATTATTATAATTATTAAATTTTAATATCACATATAAATTTTTATGTGACATTCCATTTCAAATACGATAATGTCTCTCGTGTGCATGGAAGACTACACCCTCACGATGTAATCTGATTTGTTTTTCATATCTAACATTCATAAATTATAATAAAATTGTATATACATAGTAAATATTATATTTAAAACATTAATTTTATTTTTTTAATATATATATATATATATATCCAATTTATAAGAACAACAACATTCATGACAGAACATGTATCTGAAAACATCACAATTAACACTCGAACCAATAAAAGAAAAGAAATATTATTAAAAAACAAGTATTAATATGTTTTCTGTGGAAGATATATCATATTAAAAATATGAATATGTTTCTAGAAAAAATTCATAGTATGATTAAAACAATTATTCATGAGGTTAAATCATGCTCAACTAATACTAATCTTGATGTAAGGGACTACATGTCAATTTCCGTTCATTAAGGAGAATTGTATTGTTAGAAACCTAATTTGTTTTATATGGTGTATATATATACCATTTTTCCATGTACTATTATTATTTATTAATATTTGTTTTATTTTATGTTTTAGTTTTATTTATTTCATCCATGGTTATTTGACATGATAGATACCAAGTGGTAATGAATTTCATAACTCTTCTTTTTTTCCATTGGACTATATTAGTTCATTGTTTTCCATTGATATAATAAGATTATGATTATAAATAATTGTTATTATAGTATGTTTTATTTCAAATTTTTCTATGTGGATTTACATTAGACATATGTAATCTATTCATTTTTTAATTATCACATCAATGTGTTGATCATTGTAAAATATTTTCTCACATTTCAAATTTTATTGAGGCATTGATTAATATGAAACTATTCAATTTTATATGGTGTATATTATATCACATTGATTTATTTGACAAAAATAAATTTTCATTCAACATTTATAATGTTTGAATTCATTTTTATCAATATTATTGTATGACGGAAATGATTACGTCTTAAAATTATGAACATTTTTGAAAAACAATGATTAAATTGAAAGTAATTTGAAACTGAAAGGGAATGCTGATATATATATATATATATTCTTTAGTCAATTTGAGAATTTTAATATTTTCAAATCGATTAAATAATTAAATCGATTATTTGATATATGATGAAATATGTAGACCCATATTAATGGATGGGGTGTAGAATTATATATCCTCTAAAGGCATCAGTATTTCTCCTAAGAAAAATCATTTCTATAATTTATATGAGATTATACCTATAGTATCAAAAAAATATTCGGAATTTTCTTAATGGTTTAGGTATCACGATTATTTTGGACACCATGTATAATAAATAATAATTACATTCAATAATCATCTAGTTTTTATTATCAATGACAGTTTCACAATGATATTATCTCTAGATGCATTTCATTATTATCTTATTGATTAAATTGAATATGTTTTATGTTATTTACCATTCCATATTGATTATACCTTATCTAGTTATGATAGTTGTTTTATTGATTAAATTTCATGTTTTTTCAGTTATTTAATATTCCATATATATTTTTATAGTGAAATTATATAAGTGGAATGTGTGTTAAAATATTTGCCATGACATTATTTTCATTCCATGGGGAATATGTGTATTAAATAATGCCAGACATTGACACACTTAACCCATTATAAGAATTTCTTCTCACCTGTATTTGGTTTCCTTTTCTGTATGATATGAATACAAAACTAGTATATTAATTTTCAAGCATACAATTGTTATTATTTTATTAGCTGTTATGTTTTATTTTTTATTTCCCAATGTAAAATGGCTATCATGTATGTTGTTGGATCCCCAAAACTACTAAGTTGTTTGGTTATTTAGAATTTGACCCATTGTATCTATGATAATGCAATAGATTACAATCTATCTCAATGTTATTTGAGTCTAGATCATTACACTTTTCATTTATCATCATTAATGAGAAACGCCCCTTGTTTCTCAATATGGATTTCCTCTTCAAGGAAAAAATTCTAGAAATATGATTTGATTTCCATTTGATATATCTTGAATACATTCACAATTTCAAGGCTAGAAATAAAATAATACATTCATGTCATGAGAGAGGTGAATACATCTCATCAGGATAAATTCCATTAACATGGGAATATGATTTTGACGAAATTCTACCGTTGTTTTAAATCCCCTTGTAATCACCATTTATATTGATTCATAACAACTGCATTATTTTGATTAAATTATCATTACATGGACTTAGAAAAGCTTCCCAAGTATTATTTTTATCAATTTTTTCAAGATCCCCATTATAATCCTTTACCAAACTCTCATAATTTCCATCACCTTTAAAATGTTATATTTCTAATGATAATATAGATACCTACTATTGAGAATTATTTATTATATTTTACAACATATTTTTCAATTTTCCAACAATATTTATTTTAGTGATATTAGACCTGATTTTTTCTCTATGAAAAAACTATAATTAATAGGATTTCCTAAAAATATTAGTCCCCATGGGATTCCTCTTAATTCCGTTTAACTCCACTGAACCATGTGTGTCTTCATCTCATTCAAATTAAAAAAAGGATGATTTTAATGAAGACTGATATTATGTAATACTATCAATTTTTCACTAACAACAACCAAATAATCATGGAACTAATTAATATTTTAATGAATATTTGTATAACACCTATTATATATTTTATTTTTTGATTATCGTTTAAATATTTCTCCATCTCTTAGGACATATATTTTTTTTCTCTTCAACTTCATTAGAATGAATCATTTGTCACCAATCTATTTTATGAATTTTACTATATGTTTATTTACATACAATATATCATATGGTATTATCTCTTTGTTATTTTATAAAAAAATCTATTAGTGATTTATTTTTCTTCAACAACAACATCATTAAACTATGATTTCAAAATATACATTTTAATTGACATAGTTTGAGCCAAGTTGTTAATAACCTAATTTATTATTTCAATACCACATTAATTGGGGTGTCCTAATAGCCAATACCTATATCTAATTCCATTATTCTCCAAATTTCTACCAATTTCATGATTTCTAAATTTTTCCCTTCGTCATCTCAAAATTTATAGATCTTCACCAAGATAATATTTCCATATCATCTCTTATATAGATCCTTACTACTATTTACGTTTTTATTGTGTGTGATATGAATAATGCATTTCATTTTTCGCTATTTTATAAAAATAAAACCTAATACCTACTTTTATCAGTATATTTGGGTGAAATTGTAATTCAAATATTCATGTGAACATGCTCAAGCATCCTTGATGGCTTTATATTCATTGACAAGTAGTATATCCTAATAATATACCCTTTCTAACATGAGTCAAATTTGTGAGTATTTAGACTAATTTATTACATGGGGATGAAAATATTTTAGGTAAAACATCACATTTAGTATATTATAAAAATAAGATAAAATATTTCCGTTGTAGATCTCACGAAGACCCCACCTATGCGATAATGGGCTTATAAAGCCAAACCTACCCGTATCAACATTAGTAGCCAATAATTTTTTTAGAGTACAATGTGAAATTACTATGTTATGGACCTATGTTGTTGGCCTCATTTTCCCATGGTCCTGTGTTATTCAAATAAATAATAACATTTTCAATCTCATTAGAAAGGAAAAGAAGATAAAGATGCTAATTGAATATTTTCTCGTCCAAGTCCCTCTACCAAGTCCTACAAACAGTATGATTGTTCCCTAAAAAACTAATAAGGGATAATTAGTAACAATCATCATATTTAAGTCACCTAGGGTTTAAAATACTATGATACATGAGACTAATAATTCCCACGAGTCAAAGCTACTTGGGTGAAGGGCCCATCCATAATTAGAAACCAGAACACCGGTCATCCAAAGAAACTAAATGAGACACATATATCAATGATAAAGTCCATTCCTAAGATATTTTTTGAGGATGTTCATCTACCAAAAGTCAAATTCATGTTTTTTAGTTACTTTTTATGCGAATCACCCACTAACTCTTATATGTAAACCATGTATTTTTTATCTCTAACTCTCTTAGGTCCAACCATTGATGGTCATCTCTAACACACCCAAGTCCACCCATCACAAATAACCCTTATTATTCCATTGTTTTATTTGGGAGAGGAAAAAAACTATCTCACCTAGGTCCACCATGGATAATACACTCTCTGTCTCTCCTAAGACTCACTTTGAAGAGCTTCCCTTTGATCCTTCTTTTAGACCACTAGTGATAGGGAACCACTTTCCTTGGATCCCCTATCCAAGGGGGAACAACACAACAACTCCCCCAAAACCCCCAAATATATATGATCATATAATATGGTAAATAATTTCATCAAATTAATTATACATTTACATGTAAATGTATGTATAAAAAACCTACCTAATTGGTGGATTCCTCATATTGTTCTTAATTATACATTACCATGGTGATGAGTATCCCAACCTTATAGATAATAATATATGGATTCTTTGGTCTAGTGACTACATAGTCTACCCAAAATATAAAGATAAATCTAGTTGAATTCATTTAGATACATAATCCCCATCCCATGGTATTTGAATTGAAAATAGTGAAGATGGGAACACCTAATACTTATCTATCTTCCTAACATCCCCACCGTGACATCACCCACATCTATGAGTGGACATGGACATAATTCATCCTTAATGAATCCATCCACATGTATTCTTCTATTCTTTAATATGAGGAATTACCACACCTTCCATAACCTATCAATCATCCAACAATGGTTGAAGAATATTACGAAGATTTCAAAAACATCCAATCCCTCTTGTTACTCACATCGAGAATGACTCATATGGGTATATAGGATAGTTTTTATAATGTCATCAACATGATCAATTTTAATCCCATAAAATTATTATCTAGTATAACACCTAAACGTGTTTTAACCACCTCAATGTTATCTAATACTATTATTGAAACCCATTAAAACACCTCTATAGGTTTAATCAAAATCATTTCCAATCTCATCATATTTTATTACTATCCAAATGGGATACATTGGATTCCTCTATAAGGATCAAACCCAATACAAAAATCTCACTATAAAAATTGATATATAATAACATTAGATTCATATAAAAACTAAAAGTATATAAACCATTTAAGTTCCCCATGTTGTTTTGTGGAATTCCCTACATAATCTGTGGCTAGGTTTCATTAGCCGAGACATTCTTGCGACATGTTGTTAAACTGAATTTTCTGGTCCTTATTGCCTGAAAATTAAATTTATGATGTGTCCCTTTATGTGGGATAAAACTAAAATGGTTCTTATTCCCATCACAAGGATGTGTAGTAATCCCTACTCAAGGTCCATATCCAAAAATCAAAATAAGTCATGTCTTCATGGATGATGATAAATTCCACAAGTCACCCATTTGTGGTATGAAAATAACTTTATGATAATAAATGACATACTAATTTATAACTTGCATAAATATTTATCCATAAATATAGGGTCTCATATTCATATAGATGTCTCCATTGAGAAGACCTACAAATTCATAAATATGTTACTATAGTCATCACACTACATCAACAGATTGTTATTATATGGGTGAAACATTCTATATACTATATTTAATTAAGGATTCATTAACTATTAATAAATCAATAATTGATTCACCTAGTATGAAATAATTCCAACCAAAATGTTGTTATTATACCATCTTACCATCCTCTAATCCAATTATATTCTTTAAGTGTTATTTGAAACATTTCTTAATTACCACATACCTTGGAAACTAGGGTACTGAAACAACGTATATAAAAAATCTGTTGGGTGTTTCTTATTCTTTGAATAAAATCCTTTTGAATTCTACAATATGGGAGATGAAAATAATATGGTATGTCTATTGTTATGGATTATGTCAACACTACCATAACAATACACGTAAAACCCACATGATATATCAGAATGAAAAAAATCATTAACCCTATGTGAAACACATAGTTAAAAAGAAATAATGTTTATTCACATAATACCACTTTGTTCACACTATTCCTAATTATACAAAAATATTCAACCCCACACGAATCCTTAACTGATGTTATTATGTCACTAATATGTCAAACCCATTTTATTCTCTCAAAAAATAAATTCTTGAAAACATGGATCTAAAAAAATCAATTACCAATTTCATTATTTATTTTGATACTACATTAACAGTTTTTTATTTCTTGTGTAAAATCTATCAATATCATTATAGGAATATTAAATCTAAATGGCGTCCCTCCAACCATATTTCACTTATACAATTTCTACCAAAAAAATTCCTACCATAATTAGAGGATACCATCACTTTCACAATTACATTATTACCATGTATGAAATTGAATGATCAGGTAGTACATCCTCGATGGTATTATACCTAAACTAGAGAATGAATGAAATTCCCTCAAAAGAATGAATCCCCACCAACAATCCCCCAAAAAAATAGTTCATGGTGAAGAAGGAATTATTAATAGGGGATAATTCAATTATTTTTCATTTCCCTCCAATGAATGAAGAAATATATTTCTACCTTATCATATTGAGTAGTTTTGAGAGGTCATAAATGGATTCATCTTAAAAATACAAGGGTCCAACTAATGGTCTCCAACCATTAGCTTCTACCATCAATTTTGAGTGGAAATTTTTTTTCAATAACATAGGGAAGCCACCAAATGGGTAACATATCTACTTATTGAGACCCAAGAACTAATGTAAGACAATGAATGGTTGAAATAAAACAATCTACTATGTGACTACATATTTTTCCATGACATAGAATCTCATCAATAATCCGTGTAATCTTCTAACATGAAAATGAAAATTCTTACATATAACTATCATATCCTCTCACATAGTTTGGAAGAAACCCCACAAGTACACCAAGAAATACTTGGAATAAAATGAGTACATAAAAATCCTAACATATGTATATTAATCCTTCCATAATATCCTAGAATCCATTGGAGAAACCATTAATCAAATCTCATTAGCCATCCCTTGGTAGACTCATATCTCTGCCCCTATATATGAAGACTTTTGGTATATAATTATGGGAAATATAGGTAAAAGAAGTCCTACATCCCTAATCCATCTATATAATAGAAATATATCATTATTCCAGCTTATTAATTCACTCCACATATCCTGAAAATGATGAAAGTGAAGATAAGAATCACTTTTTTCATCCTATAAATATTCCTTGATATAGTGACCAATGTGGGAGTGGTAAATGGGTGGGTAAAACACCTCACATAAAAAATTTTCTGACACATAAATTCAATGTGAGAGTCACATTGAATAAGATTAAAATCTATTCAACTATCCAAGAGGAAAATTAAAAAACCACATGATAAATGGATAGTCAGACCTCACACATATCCCCATTCCAAATAGAGGTCTTCACTCAATCACAGTGACTATTCCAAGGAAGGAATATATCCCTCCAAAAATATGTGAAATAATTTATAAAAATATGATAGAAACCTCATTGCTACTAAGATAAGCCCATGTATATGAAGTCAATTGTCCATAGTGTAAGCATTGTTCATCCAAAAGAGATTATCCAAAATGTATCCTCATTAATGTTTATTGGAATGTTATGAGATGGAAAAATAACCCACCCTACATAATACTGGTGTTCTTGATTCTCTGATATGTTTATTTATGGTGAATATATATCCTAATAATCTATTTCCAAATTATGGGTATAACAGCTTTAATAGAGAAGGAACTCCTTGAAACATTATGGATTGAAGTTCCCTAGGTCCTTGTTGGACCATGTACCATAAAGTATTACTTCATTACATAATTTAAAAATTCATGAGATCCCATATCCAAATAATTTACTTGGAAACCGCCCACATGTCTAGATGATAAAATAAAAAGTAAATTCATCCCCTCGGTATTGTCCTCCATAAAGGTCCTCCATGAGTTATATACTATAGAAATTATTCTTACAATTATAAATGAATTCATGATGGTATTCCTACCCAATATTTTATTTTATGATAATTACCACCCCATAATAAAAATTAGCATCTTCTATATGGTCCTCCCCTTTCCAAATAAATTATGAGAAATCCCTCATATCGAGTGGTTATTTAGAAAATGTTCTCAACCATACATAATCCATCATCATTAAAATGTGATACTCTTTCTCAACCAGAATACATTACTATTGAGTCAATAAGTTTATATTATGATTTCTCTATTCCTTATGGTTTTATGTTTTGAAAATCACAAACACATTTTCTTATGTTCTGTCTTTTTCTTAAGTTCTTTTTTTTTCTTATCATCTGTAATTGTCATTCCATTATACTTATTGATGTATCATTATGATTTTTAATTCCTTTATACTTAAAAATTTGTAATTCTGTTTTATGATACCATCTTTATGATTAAGATTTCGGTGTATAAGTGATTCCAAATTTATGATTCTGAATCTGGTGTATAAGTGATATCACCTTTATGATTCTGAATCTGGTCTATAATTTATACCAACATTATGATTTTGAATCCGGTGTATAAGTTATACTGTCTTTGTGATATCGATTCCAGTGTATAAGGGATATTGTTATTATGATACTAGATCTGGTGTATAAGTGATTCCGATTTCGGAACAAATGAGAAACCAATTTCACAATTCAAATATCTTTTCTTAGTGAATACATTTTCTTGATAATGTTTTTCTTAAGAATTTGTTTTTCATAATAATGTTAGATTTGTTTAATGTATCATTCCAATGTTATTGGATTCCATGTTTTCATACATAAATATCATATTTAACATAACATCATTAATTATACTTGAAATGATGTCGTACAATCTATTACAAACTAACTGCTGTTTATTTGAAATGTGTCCAGGTCCCTCCGAATTTTAAGGAAAATATGACTGTTGGAGTGGAGGTGAGCTTTGGGAAACATTCCCGATAAATACAACTACATTTGAGTGAACATAATATAATGTAGAGCGTGGATGATCTTGACGCAAGTGAAAAAGCTGTGAAGTGATTTCTAAAGAGATATGCTCTTTCAACTCATAGTTCTTTATGAGGATGTCTGGAACAACTTTCATTGGTGTGAAAAAATGTTTAGAATTACATTGTGCAGTCTATGATCGTGTTGTGTCATGACCCGTCCCAGTGGGGCCCGAGCCGCAACTCCCCAAGCCCACCTCCAATAGGCCAGGGGCTGGTGACCAGCACCGAGTAGGCCTACTACTATCATGGTAGGCATTGCCTATAAACATGTACACACACACACACATCTCCAAGATCATAAAGATGAAAAATAAAAACTACTAAAAACGGAATTTGATGCATGCATACACTAAAACCCAACCACAGAGTACGATAGGAAAGTAAATTGCAAGAAATTAAACCCTAGGCCAAAGCTACAAGCCCACCAGAAGGAATGTTTGTAACAAAGTCAACCTATAAAAAAAGGAGATGGGACTACAGTCTGTAGCCATAGGAACGCACCTCGGCCTGTCTGATCTCACTGTGTACCGTCCGGTCCTGGTCCGCCTAAAATCCTGTCAAAGGCTCGCTCGTCTGCACAAGACACAACACGTGCGGGAAAAGCCCGTGTAGGGGTGAGTATATAAATACCCAGTAGGACACCCAGAAACCACAAAGAAAATACAACAAGGAAATACCAAAAAGGAAAGACATAGTTAGCTTCACACTGTATATGTCTAAAGAACATACCACAAGAATATCCAGATACACTGAAGCATAATCGAATATCGTGAATACCACTACTAGGATCCATCTCGAAGATTCCACTAAGCATGCAACCGGGAGATACACTCCTAGTTCTGAAGAGAGAGGTATGAAGTACTCATTCAAGGAGAACACACTCCTCAAGTACCTTGAAAACATGATGCTCAGATGAGGATCACAATCAAGTCTTGGGGTGATTACGACAACTCAGTCTGAGCTAATCTGCTTAGCAGAGGATCGACGCCTGGGTAAATTTGGTCATGTCGATACCAAGAACTCTACCTAGGGTTATAGGAATGAATAGAGGATCTGACTCTAAGTCTCACAGAGGGGATTCCAACAACTCTATTCAGGGAGTTCTGCTAAAGGGATCACACTCCTGTGTAAAGGAGATGATACTAGAACCTTCAGGGAAATGACCAAGGGTACGATCCCTAAGAGAACTAGTCCAAGTCACAGAAGACAAGTGGCTCAAGTCAACAAGAAAAGGTTACACGGTGTGTAGTATGGTTGCACACTGTGTTCCTTGATCCCAGGTACAACCCGTGTAAACGGCCAGCGTCATTCGTTCAAGCTGGGTAAAACCAAACTACACGGCATATAGAAAAGGTACATGTCGTGTTCCTTAACCCCAGGTACTGCCTGTTTAAACAGCCTGTGTCATTCAGCTTGTCAGATAGAAAGCATCTACAGGGCGTGTAGAAGAAGTACACGCCGTGTCCAAGCACGTGGGCTCGCTCCAAGTATTTTGGCCATGTGAACGTACACGGCCTCTGTCCGTGTCCGTGTCGCATGCCCGTGTATGAGTACATGGTGTATCCTGTGTATCTGGTCAGTTCTGGCCGGGGAGGAGTATACATGGCGTGTCCACGACCGTGTACCCTAACTGTGTCCGTGTACTCCCGGAGTACATGTTATGTAATCCCACTGACGAACACATGCCATGTAGCCTATACTATACGGAGTGTAGTCAGGAATTTTCCAGAACCGTCGTCTTCCTCTGCATGCCTCAGCTAACCCTCCAGATTTTTGATCCAACCGCTCGATCATCACAAAACTCTAGATTTGGGGTCGTCCCACCCCTAAGAAACCAATTCTGTCAGTTTCAGGCTTCTGATCGGTCTTGAATTCACATCCCAATCCATCCACATGAAATGGTCATTGAAGGGGAACTTCTGAACCGCATCGATTCATCCGCCGTCGTCACCATCACAGCTCCCCTAGGTTTCCTTGACTTTGGATCTTTGATTTCGGATAGTTGCGTCAACAAACGAATTCTCAACGATTGATTTCCTCCAAGAACATGTAGAACTCAATGATGAACGTGAGGCGGAAGAACAAGAATCAACAAAAGTGGTGAACCTCGATCGTTTTTCGTGACGATCCGGATGTGTCGTCGTTAGACTGAAAACCAAAACAATCTCAAGAATCAAAGCCTCAAATTCCCGCATGAACCCGTCCCACAAAAAAGATCGACCCACGGGCTAATATTTTCATGGATTAGTCCGCGTTCATCATGGAAATCAAAAACAAGGAAGGAAAAAATCAAGACCAACATCCTACCGGGATTTTGCGGCATTCTTCGGCGATGATCTGGTCGTTGCGTCGTCGTCGCCGCGTTGGGAGGTTTCCTCCAGAGCCTACAGAGCTGCCAATGGTTTCAAGGTTATGGAAATTATAACCCTGATCCCCCTGCAAAATCTCCATTTAAAAAGATAAGGGATTTCACTGTAACAAAGATTTAAATAAAATATTTTAGTTAAATATTTTATTACGATTGCGTCCAAAAACCAGATTTTACTACCGACCTGTGTCGGCCGATGTTAGGCCTTGCCTAAGGTAAAAATGCTGTTATGAACGCAATGGTGCCCTCAGATTTATGATCTGAGAACCTATTTAGAAGTTTTTCCTCTTTTTCAGGAAACCCACATGTTCCAGTTATTTAATTATTAAAATTAATTTAAAAATTTGTTCCATGCTCATCGGGCCTCAGAACTGCACACTGTCTCAGGGCCTGGTCTCGAATTAATTCCCATATAACATTAAAAAAAATAAAACACGGATAAAATCAGGGACATTAAATCACATCCACCTTAGGGATTTTACGTTCCTAAAAAACCAAAACAAAGGCTACTAAAAAGATGGGGGTACTGCACGCGAATCTGAGCCTCCCGCTCCCACGTGCTCTCCTAGTGATTCCCATGCTGCCACCGGACCCGCACCATGGGAATAGCTCACCCATGAAGGATCTTCTATTATCGATCCTCGATCTCCACTGGGTACTCAAAAAAGGTTGCTCTATCATCAATGTCCAGCTTGCCCTAGTTGATGACGTGCGATGGATCATGCACGTACCTCCATAGCTACAACACATGGAAGATGTTCTGTACCCGGTCCATCTGAGGAAGTAGAGCCAAGTGATATTCTACCTCTCCAACTATACTAAGAATCTAGAAAGGGACAACTAACCTCGGAGATAGCTTGCCCCCCTCGGCCAAATCTCTGCAATCCCCATCGAGGTGAGACCCGAAGGAACACATGGTCTACCTCCTCGAACTACAAGGGCCTCCGCCTCCTATCGGCACACGACTTCTGCTGACTCTGTGCAGTCTTCATCTGCTCCTGGATGACCTGTACCTTCTATGTAGTAGCTCTCACCATCTCTGGGCCCATGAGTGCTGACTATCCTAGGTCAGTCTAGCAAAGTGGCGACCTGCAAGGTCATACGTACAGAGCCTCGAATGGTTCCATACCAATAGTAGAATGATAAATATTATTATAAGCGAATTCCACCAGTGGTAAGTGATTCTCCCAGCTATGACCGAAGTCAAGTATGCAAGCCCGATGCATTTCTTCCAGGACATGAATGGTCCTCTCTGTCTGGCCATCAGTCTGGGGATGGAACGCTATGCTCAAGCGTAACTGTGTCCCAAAAGCTTCCTAGAATCCCTTCCACAACTAGGATGTGAAATGAGCATCATGATCTGAGAATATCGTGGATGGAACTCCATGAATTCAGACTATCTCCTGCACATAGAGGCGCCCCAAGCTCTCCACTGATCTCATCACCCATATGGCTAGGAAGTGGGCCGATGTGGTGAGTCAATCAATGATCACCCAGATCGCATTGTGTCCCCTAGACGTACATGGTAAACCCGTCACAAAGTCCATGGATATCCCATTCCACATCCACTCTGGCACCTCAAGGGGCCGAGTCAAACCTGCTAGCACCTAGTGCTCAGCCTTTACTTGCTGACAAGTATGGCACCGAGAGATGAACTCTGCCACACCCTTCTTCATTCCTGGCCCCCAGAACTGACGTCAAAGGTCCTGATACATCTTTTCTATGCCTGGATGCACTATAAAAGGGGATGTATGGAACTCCCTTAGAAACTCCTCCCACTACATTGCTGGTACTACCGTGCGCCCTCTGAAAAGAAAAACGTACTTCCCACATTATAAATATGCATCAACAACATCACCTGTGGATATCTGAGCTCGTAGAGTCTCACAGCTAGCATCCTCGCGATGTGCTTCCCGAACTTGTTATAATAGTGGAGGGGTAACAACCATTGACTGAAGGTAAGCTCCCTCATCTCCATCCAAAATAGATAACTGTAAGGACGCCAACTGCCGTGTCGCCTCATCCAGTAACTGCGAACTTGATTTCCTGCTGAGAGCATCCGCCCCTACGTTCCCCTTCCCAGGAGTATAAAAAATCTCAAAGTCGTAATCCTATAAGAACTCAAGCCGTCGCCTCTATCTCATTTTTGGATCCTTTTGAGAAAAGATATATCTGAGACTCTTGTGATCAGAGTAGACGGTAAACCGCTCGCCCATCAGGTAGTGCCGCCACATCTTCAATGAGAAGACTACCGGTGCCAATACAAGATCATGGGTTGGGTAGTTCTGCTTGTGTGGCCTCAACTAACGTGAGCCATAGGCAATCACCGCTTGCCTCTGCATCAGGACACAACCAAGCCAGGTTCCTAATGCGTCGCAGAACACTACGTACTCGACACCCTCCTCCGGTAACCTCACGATCAGGGCGCTCGTCAAACTCTGTCTCAACTACTGGAAAGCTTGCTGGCATCTCTCGGTCCACACAAAAGGCTGACCCTTTCCGTTCAAAGCTGTCATGGGTGATGCAATCCTAGAGAAATAAAGGATGAATCTCTGATATTAGCCTGCCATCCCAAGGAAACTCTTCCCCTCTATCACACTCCAGGGTGGCTCCCATGGTAGCACTGCCTCTACCTTGGCTGGGTCCACTGCTACACCACCTACTGAGATAACATGTCCCAGAAAGTGGACCTCTTGTAACAAGAACCGACACTTAGAGAGTTTCCCATACAACTGGTGCTATCGAAGTGTGCCGAGAACCATCCAAAGGTGTCTCGCATGCTCCTCCTCGGACGCAGAGTACACAAGGATATCATCGATGAATACCACTACAAACCGGTCTAGATAGGTCTAAAATATCCGGTTCATGAGCCTCATGAACACCGCCGGGGCGTTCGTCATGCCGAAGGGGATCACCAAGTACTCATAGTGACCATAGAGACATCTGAAAGCCATATTTGGTATATCCTCCTCCCGTACTCGCAACTGGTGATAGCCTGATCATAGATCAACCTTCGAGAACCACCGTTCCCCTCTCAACTATTTGAAGAGGTCATAGATCCTCAATCGGGGATACCGGTTCTTTACGGTCACCTGATTCAAGCGCTGGTAATCCACACATAGCCACAAGCTCCCGTCTGCCTTCTTGGAAAACAGCACTGGGGCCGCCAAAGGTGAAATTCTAGGTATCACAATGCCTTTCTTCTGCAAGTCGTCCAGCTACACCCTCAGCTCACGAAGATCTGCAAGAGCCATCCGATATGCTGATGCTGATATTGGTGTCATCCCGGGTTACAACTCAATGCATAAATCTATCTCTCGACGGGGAGGTAGCCCAGGGATATCATCCAGAAAGACGTCCTCATACTCAGCCAGTACTGCTAGAAACTGGAAACTCGTAGTATCTACTGCGCCAAGGGATAGGCTAGCCAAATGATGTGAAATCGGTTGTGCCCTCCCATGCCCGAGTCGATCATGCGATGTTGGGGTCTCTCTCTCACCGACAAAATAGAACCTCGTTCCAACATTGCGGACACACCGCACCCTTCGCCTAAAACATACGATCTGGGCATGAACTGTGGATAGCAATTCCATACCAAGAATTACATCGTCAGACCCCTACACTACCACCAAGAGGTTCCAAACGAATCTCTCACCTCCAAGGGTCAGGTCACACTATCTACAGAGGTGTGTGATCTCTGAAACTTCTCCAGTCAGTGTCTCCATGTGTAAGGGTCAAGTCAACGGCTCAGCTGGAATCTCAAGGTCTCGATCAAGATAAGCAGCCAGAAAGGAATGACTAGCACCTATGTCTATCAATATGGATTCCAAGGTATAAAAGACACTGATAATACCTCTAATCATTCCGAGAGTACCTGGGTCATAAGCCTCTACCGCTTGCAGCTGTCCCTGCCTCTGTCTACCAGCACCCTGAGCCTGGGGTGAACCTCCTAGCGGTGGTGGTGGTAAAATATCAAAACTATGACCACCTCTGGCTGCTCTCGCAGCTCCCCTACCACGTCCGCCACCCTACGGATCTTCCTGCTCCACACATTGCCTCTACCTCGGTGGTCCATCCACTGCTCCTTTATCAGTAGTACGACGGGTCGGAAAATCTCGAGTGAGATGTCCCCTGCCATCACATGAGTAGCATCGCCTCTCTCGAGGCTGACTAGATTCACCCTGCAAACCCTGTACGACAGATCCCCTTTCTTGTGATCTCCTTTGAAAATGTCTCCCACGCCTCGGTCCCTGACGTCGGCTCCCTGCTGCCGAGGTCTCTACTTCATCTCGCCCACTACTGACATCTGTCGGCTTTCACTGCTCTGCCAGGAATCTCTCGACCGCCAAATCATGCTTGAGCACCCCCAGAATAAGTAGGAACGCTCATAGGGATGATGCTAGCTTAGATATCTCTGTTCAAGCCCCACTCGAAAGTCTGAGCTCTGAAGTACTAATCTCTGACCACATCCATCAAGTACCACAAGAGGTTAGTAAATCTCGACGAATAGTCAACAACCGTCATGGTTCCCTTCTGATGATGAAGGATCTCTTGAATGCGTAGTGCTCTCAGGATAAACATTGAAAACACCTCTCTAAAGAGACTCTCAAACTCCGACCAAGAGAGTGTCGCCTCGTCATGAGTCTAGATAACCAAACTCCACCATCATCCTACCGAGCCCTGCAGAAGGCTCGCTTCCAGAATCACCATCTTGTCTACTGGTGTCCTGACCAAACGGAAGACTCTGGCCACAACCTCAAGCTAGTCCTCTACTGCCTTAGGGTTAGGCTTGCCTTGAAACATAAGGGGTATCAGTCTATGAAACTCATGGATTTTTCTCAACATGCGCTCCTCCTCAACTGGTACAATAGGCACTAAACAGTACTCCACAGGTGGAAGAATAACAAGCACACCACCTAGTGGTAAAACTGGGGGATCTGGTCCATGTATCGAAGATTAATCATTGAGGGGGTCATCCTCGTGAACGAGCTGCTAGATCCAAGCAGGTGCGCGTCGCGGAGACATCCTGTAAGGAATCAAGATGTGTCCCAGTCAGTGATTATATCTGGAGAGATGACTCAAAAAGGTCATGGAAACCACAACCAATTCTTATATGATGAATGTCCAATTATTTTCCCTGCAACTAGTGTTCTCATGTTCTGAGTCTAAAAGCATGTTATCAGAGTCCTGGTGTATGGATACGTCGGTCGGCCTTGCCAACACTAGATTCTCTGTCCTGAAAACCGAACATGAAACACCTAACACTGTTTCCCCAAACCAACTCATAGACTCTCTATCCTAAGGTAGATCTGACCACCTCTAATACCACTCTTTCACGACCCGTCCAAGTGGGGCCCGAGTTGCAACTCCCCAAGCCCTCCTCCAATAGGACAGGGGCTAGTGACTAGCACCTAGTAGGTATACGACTAACATGGGAGGCATTTCCTATACACTTGTACACACGCACACACATCTCCATGCTCACAAAGATGAAAAGTAAAAAACTACTAAAAATGGAAATTGATGCATGCATACACTAAAACCCAACCAAAAAGTACGACAGGAAAGAAAAGTGCAAGAAATTAAACCCTGGGCCAAAGGTACACTCCCACCAAGAAGAATGTTTGTAACAAAGTACAACTTGTAAAGAAAGTGTTGGGACTGTAGTCTGTAGCCATAGGAACGCACCTCGGCCTGTCTGATCTCACTGTGTACCGTCTGGTCCGGATCTACCTAAAATACTATCAAAGGCTCACTCATCTACCCAAGACACGACACGTGTGGGAAAAACCTATGCAGGGGTGAGTATAACAATACCTAGTAGGACACCCCGAAACCACAAAGGAAATACTACAAGGAAATACCAAAAAGGAAATATTCAGTCATCTCCACACAGTATATGTCTAAAGAACATACAACAAGAATATCCAGATATACTTAAGCACAATCCACTATCACAAATACCACCACTAGGTTCTAGCTCGAAGATTCCACTAAGCATACAACGAGGAGACACACTCCTAGGTCTGAAGAGATAGGTATGAAGTAATCATTCTGGGAGAACACACTCCTCAAGTACCATGAGAACATGATGCTCAGATGAGGATCACACCCATGTCTTGGGGTGATTCCGAAAACTCAGTCAGAGCTAATCCACTAAGCTGAGGATCAGCTCCTGGGTAGAGTTGGCCACGTAGTTACCAAGAACTCTACCTAAGGTTCCAGGAATGAATAGGGGATATAGATCTAAGTCTCACATAGGGGATTCCAACAACTCTATTCAGGGAGTTCTGTTGAAGGGATCATACTCCTGTGAAAAGGAGATGATACCGGATCCTTCCGGGAAACGATCAAGGGTGCGAACCCTAAGATAACTAGTCCAAGTCACAGAAGACAAGTGGCTCAAGTCAACAATAAAAGTAAAAAATACATTTAGTATGGTTACATGATGTGTTTCTTGAACCCAGGTACTGCTCGTGTAAATGGCCCATGTCATCCGTTCAAGCTTTGTAAAACCAAACTACACGGTGTGTAGGAAAGGTACATGCCATGTTTCTTGACCCCAGGTACTGCCCATGTAAACGGCTCGTGTCATTCGGCTTGTCAGATAGAAAGCAACTACACAACGTGTAGAAGAATCACACGCTGTGTTTGAGAACCTGGGCTCGCTCCGTGTACGCTGGACATGTGCCCGTACACGGCCTCTGTCCGTGTCTGTGTCTCCTGCCCATGTACCAGTACACGGGGTATCCCGTGTAACTGGACGGGTCTTGCCGAGGAGGAGTATACATGGCATGTCCATGTTCGTGTACCCTACCAGTGTCTGTCTACTCCCAAAGTACATATTATGTAATCTCGGCTACGAACACACACCGTGTAGCCCATACTACACGACGTGTCATCTGGAATTTTCTAGAACCATCATCTTCCTCCGCGCGCCTCGGCTAACCCTCCAGATTTTTGATCCAACTGTATGATCATCAAGAAACTCTGGATTTGGGGTCTTCCCACCCTTAGAAAACCGATTCTGTTAGTTTTGGGCTTCCGATCGGTCTTGAATGAGCATCCTGATCTGTCCGCATGAAACGCTCGAAGAATGGGAACTTCCGAACTGCATTGATTCATCTGCTGACATTGTCGTCGCACCTCCTCTAGGTCGCCTTAACATTAGATCATTGATTTCAGTTCATTGCATCAAAAAACGAATGAACACCGATCGATTTCCTACAAGAACACGTAGAACACAACAAAGAACGCGAGGGGGAAAAACAATAATCAACAAAACTGCTTAACCTCGATCATTGTTCGTGGAGATCCGAGTTTGCCGTCGTTAGATTGAAAACCAAAACAATCTTAAGAATCAAAGCCTCAAATCCCCGCATGAACTCATCCTGCAATAACGATCGACCCGTGGGCTAATCTGTTCATGGATTATTCTTCTTTAGTCATGGAAATCAAAAATGGGGAAGGGAAAAATCAAGAAAAAAATCCTACCACGATTTTGTGGCGTTCGTCAGCGATGATACGGTCGATGCGTCATCATCGCCACGTTGGTAAGTTTCCTCCAGAGCCTCTAGATCCGGCAAGGGTTTTAAGGTTAGGGAAATTGTAACCCTGATCCCTTACGAAATATCCATTTAAAAAGATAAGGGATTTCCCTATAACAAACATTTTAATAAAATATTTTATTACGGTTGTGTCCAAAAACCAGATTTTACTACCGACCTATGCCGGCGGATGTTAGGCCTTTTCTAAGGTAAAAAAGATGTTCTGAATGCAATGGTTCCCTCTGATTTTTTATCCGAGACCTGTTTAATATTTATTCCACATTTTCATGAAAACCACTTTTGCGCATTATTTAATTATTAAAATTAATTTTTACATTTGTTCCAGGCTCACCGGACCTCGGAAATGCACGCCATCTCAGAGCCTGGTCTCAAATTAATTCCCATCTAATATTAAAAAATAATACATAGAGAAAATCTGGGACATTAAAATTAATTTAAACATTTGTTCCAGGCTCACTGGACCTCGGAACTGCACATCGTCTCAGAGCCAGGTCTCGAATTAATTGTAATATAATATTAAAAAATAATACATGGAAATAATCCGGGACATTACATGCTGACCGTGGGCTTCCGGTTTTGGAAGACAAAGGTTTCAACTTCCTTCTTAATCGAGGGCTTGCTAGGATAACAAGACTGATATTGATCTTCAAATTGAGGGCTTACCTGGGTTTAGGTATGGCATACCTTCCTGAAAGAATAAATCAAAGAACCTTTATCAGAGATTGTTGGATACCCTTGTCTTTATGTTAAAAGAATCATTTTTTGATTTTTTTTATTTCAAGTTGTTTTATTTTCGTTGTATTCTTAACTTTGTTAATTTTAAAAAGTATACCATTCTTCTACATTCAACTTTCATTATTCTGATTATATTAAAGATTATATAACCTTTAAGGTATAATCGTTCTTCTATGAAAATATTTCTTAAGTTAATATCTTAAGGATGTATTGTTTCAGAAAATGTTTCTTTAAGTGGTTCTGTGAATGTTTGTTTAACTTTTTTAAACTAATCATTAATGGTTTGAATAGAATTTTTGAAGAATACAATTCACCCCCTCTTGTATATCGAGAATCTACATTCATCATTTCGATCTTACAATTGGAATCAATGGTGGTATCTAAAATACATATATCCACATATAAGTTTTCTTTCTCAAGTATTCTATTTCTTATTTGATTATACACCTTTACTTCTAATAAGTTCTGTGAAAAGAAATTCCTTTTGGTATGGCAGACGTTCTTGTTGGATCTCTATATAATCTCAATCATACTGGACATCCAATATTTGATGGAAATGACTATGAGTATTGGAGAGACAAAATTAAGACCTTTGTGATAAACGCAGGTGTAGAAAACTAATTTATATTAACTAGGGATTATAAGATTCCTGATAAGGAACATACAACCTTTACTATTCTGAAAAGGTGGAATACCAGTTCAACATTATGGTATGTAATACTTTGCTTTGTTACATGACTAGAAATATATTTATCCAAATTTCATCATCTGAAGATGAAAATATTATTTGGAAGAAGCTTGAAGTAATTCACTTTGGAACATCCAATGTTAAAACTAGAAGGGCTATGCTCAGAGCTGAGTATTACAGTTTCTTCTTTCCTTATAGAGAACCCATATGTAAGGTACAACCAAGATTTATGTCTATTGTTAACAGATTACAATCAATTGGTGAGAAAGGTTTATATGATAAAGTTCTTGTAGAGAATATTATAGACATCATTCCTAAAGAATGGGAATCCAACAAAACTATTATAGATGAAAATAGAAAATTTACACAAATTTCTCTTGATGAACATTTTGGAACTCTTCATCAACATAAAACCAGAATGAAAAAAAGATGCTGATAATATTAAGAAGGAGAATGGAAATAGAGGTGTTGCTTTCACAACTAATTCAAATCATATGAAAGCCAAGACTCCTGAGAGATTTACAAGATCTAAATCTAAGAAGGTTGTTGTTCCATCTGAATCTAGTAAAAGTGAATCTTTAGAAATTGAGTTAGCCAATCTTTCTCGGAGGATGTACAAGATTATTGGATAGAAGGAAATTCAATATAGATACAGAAAGAACGGTGAAAAAGATATGAAAGATGGAGTAGTGACATGATATGAAGGTAGAAGGACTAGTCATATTAGACCTAATTTTCCCTTACTTATGAAAAAAGACAAGAAGGACAGGAATTCTGAGAGAAACAAGAAGAAGTTCTACAGATCGAAGCATAAATAGTTCTTAAAATCTAATGACACTTAGAGATCCAGTGTTGGTGATTCTTCTGACGATTCTTTAGATTATCAATCTTCTAAGAAAAATAATATTGGTTTAATAACCTGAGCTCCATTTCATAATCAATGTCTTATGGACTAGGTACGAACTGATGATTCCTAAACCAATATGTCTTTGAGTGAAAATTTTCCTGATAATGATTTTTCTTAAGATGAATAATCTTCTTCATCAAATAATCATTATGATTTTCATTCCTATAAGGAAGTTTCTAGGTTTTTTTAGTTTCTAGAGATAATAAATTGTAAAGATTCTGAGAAACATGAAAAGGAAATTATAGACAATTTATTTTATCAAAAAAATTATGATTTATAAAATCTTTCTATGAAACATGTGGAATAATTCTGAGAAGGATAATATTTCTAAATATCTTAAAATTATTTTTTTGAAAAAGATGTTTTAGAGGAAAAACTTAACTCTAAGTCTATTATTCCAGAGGATATGAATTTAGTCCTCACACTAAAGTCTGAAATTTTCTCTTTTAAGAAAATTCTTTCAAATTTTACTTCTAGTAAAGTAAATTTTGACTAGATGTATTCTTTGATCTAAACTCATGGTAGTAATCAATGATTAGGTTATTCTCATGAAAACCTATTTTTAAAAACAATTATTTTGTTCCTCCAAGAGCCTCTTTTTGTACTAAATTTCAAAGTGGTGGGAATTGGAAACAGAACTATTCAATAAACAATGTTTAATTTATTGGGTTTAATAAAGCCTATTTTTTTTAAACAAATGCGGATACCCAAATTTTATTATCTAACAATTCCAGATCCAAGCAATATTGGATTATGAAAATATAACATTTAATTTTAATGTCATTTATGGATGTACCCACAACATATGGTACATGGATAGTTGATGTTAATGGCAAATGACTAGAAACAAAGATTATTTCAAAATTATTTTAAATACTATGGGTGGAAAAGTAACATTTGGAGATAACTCTAAATGGGAAATTCTCGGTATATGTAACACTATTCTTCTTGGAAAATCATAAATTTCAAATGTTTTATTTATTAAAGGTCTTAAGAACACCCTCATCAACATAATTATACTATATAATGAATGATACCTTGTGAATTTTAGGAATGACAAGTGCATAGTACACAATTCCAAGGATGAATTTATTCTTATATCCCATAGTCAAGAGAATGTATACAGACTAAACCTAGAAGACCATAGATGTCATGATATTCCTTTACTAAGTGAAATTGAATATCAATCTTGGATTTGGCATAAAAGACTAGGAAACTGTAACATATGGAATCTTTGTAAACTGTCTAAGAAACAACATGTTAAGGATCTACCGAATCGTAGGTTTGATTCTTCAAATGTATGTGATCCTAGTCAATATTGGAATTAGAATAAATCTAGCTTTAAATCTATAAGTGAAGTTACAACTTCTAATTCCTTATGTTTAGTTCACATGGACTTATTTGGTGTAACACAAACTGGAAGTATTGGAGGAAAATACTATGTGTTATTCTTAGTTAATGAATACACTAGATTTACATGGGTCTATTTTCTCACTAAGAAATATGAAGGTTTTTCTTATTTCAATGTTTTTAGAGCTCAATTTAAAAATGATAAAAAACTTCCATTGATAACTATTCATAGTTATCATGGAGGAGAATTTTAAAATTCTTATTTTGAAAGTTTTTTAGTAAAAAAGTTATTAATGACAACTTTTCTGCTCCAATAAATCCTCAACAAAATGGTGTTGTTGAAAGAATAAATCGTATTATTCAAGAGATTACTTGGACCATGTTGAGTGAATATTCTATGGCTAATTGTTTTTGGGCTAAAGATATATGTATTTCATGTTATACTATAAATCGAGTTTTTATTATTACCTTCTTAATAAAGAACCTTATGAGTTATGGATAGGATGAAAACTGAATGTATCTTACGTTAATGTTTTTGGTTGCAATGTATTTATCTTGAATACCAAGGATAACTTACATAAATTTTCACCCAAATACGATGAAGGAATATTCTAAGGCTACTCCACTAACTCTAAGGAATATAGAGTTTTCAATAAAAACACTTGAATTATAGAAAAAAAAGTACATGTTGACTTTTATGAAGATGATCCTTTTATTTTCAAAAAACCTGAACTTATTTATGATATATTTTCTAAAACTGATCACTAACCCTTGAAAGAATACCTTTCAGATAAGAATAATGTTCAAGAAAATGTTTCTTAATCATTTAATCATAAAGATATTTTACCCTATGTTGATGATCAAGTATTTCAAAACCCAAGTCAGCTGTTATATAGAAATCATCCAAGTGATAATATCATTAAAAATGTTAATCAACCAGAAAGATCTAGAAGATCTTTAAAGAATGATGTTGACCATGATGCTTTTCTTTCTCAATTTGAACCGAAGACTCTTGATGTAGCCTTGGGTGATGAAGATTGGATAAAGGCTATACAATATGAACACAATGAAATCATAAAGAATCGGGTTTGGAACATTGTTGAAATATCTAAGGAAACTTCTGTTATAGGAGTAAAATGGGTTTTTTGAAACAAATACAATGAAAATGGAGTTATTGTTATAAATAAGGAAAGATTATTTTTCAAAGGATATAACCAACATGATGGAATATACTACGAAGAAACCTATTCTCTTGTAGAAAGACTTAAATCTATTCATATATTTCTATCCTTTGCAAAATTATTTAATTTTAAACTTTATCAAATGGATGTAAAGTGTACTTTTCTTAATGGTTATGTATATGAGGAAATATATGTTGATCAACCCACTGGAATTGAAGATACAAAACATCCTAATCATGTTTATAAACTTACCAATTATTTGTATGGACATAAACAAGCCCCTAGTTCTTGGTATGATAGATATTCAGGATTTTTTCTTCAAAAAAACTATGTTAATTGAAATTCTGATCCACCCCTTTTTTATTAAGTTAAATAATAAAGATGTTATGATTGTCTAAATTTATTTGGATGACATCATATTCGGATCAACTCAGTAAACCTTAATTAATTTTTTTTTTAATATTATGATATCCGAGTTTGAGATGTGTATGATGGGTGAGTTATCCTTTATTCTTGGTTTTCAAATTTCACAAAAACCAAAGGGATATTATATATCTCAACATAATTTTATCAAAAATCTTCTTAAGATGTTCGAGTTTGATAGTGCTAAGAGTATAAGTACTCCTATCAGAATATCTAATACTCATTATATTGATGAATAGGGAAACCTATGGGGCAGACATCTTATAGTGGGATGATAGGAAGATTACATTACTTAACATCTAGACGACCTGAATTAATGTTCTCTGTATTATTATGTGCAGGATTCCAATCAAATCCTAAAGAATCGCATACAATGGAAGTGAAAAGAATTTTTTTCTAAATAAAGGGAACATTGGATTTGGGACTTTTTTATTCCTATGGAAATAATTTTTAACTATAATGTTTTTTAGATGCTGAAATTTGTGGTTGTAAAATGGATAGAAAAATTACATCCAGAAAATTTCATTTATTTGAAGATTCTATAGTTTCTTGGTCTTGCAAAAACAATATTCTGTAGCACTTTATACTGCTGATGTTAAATATGTAGAAGGTGGAAGTTTTTGTGCTCAACTGTTATTGATGAAACACACACTCACAGACTATGGTATATATTTTTCTAAGACTCCAATAATGTGTGATAACACAATTTCCATTTTCCTATGTAAAACCCATTCACATCACTCTCGTGCAAAGCACATCGATATTAGACATCACTTTTTTAGGGATCAGACACTTTAAAAAGTTATTATTCATCAATTAATCAGAATGCAATAAAAAATGATGATATTTTTAAAAAACCATTTTCTTTTGAGAAGATTGAATACATAAAATAGAAGCTAGGAATGATCTCTATAAGGTAATAATTCATATCTACTTCTTGTTTAAATCATCTCATAACATTAAATTACTCTTTATTTCAGGGGGAGTACATATTTTTTTCCATCCCTTATGCTTTCTATTCTTCTACAAATTTTATCATTCCTTATGTTTTTTGTCTTGATATTTTGACTTTATTTAGAAATTTTGGTATTATAAACTTCGGTATTGAAAATTTCGGTAATTAAAATATCGGTATTGAAATCCCAGATTTTCAATCATTCAAGATAATTCTTATAATACTGGTAAATTCCTTTGAGTATTCCAAAAGGTACACTTCATTACTCATTATTTTCTTATATAACGTTTTAATTGTTTGTTTTTATAAATATTAAATTCCAGATTACCTTACTACAAAAGATCGGAATTCATATTTTTTTAATCATCCACAACCATTAGATTAGATCAGTTTTTTTTAGCCGTTTTATTATCTTAAGGAAGTTGAAAGGTCATAGACTCATCTATATAAGGGGAACCTCATTTATAAGAATCACATCATCCTTACTGATCACTATTCCAATGCTATGTTTCCATCAAAGCGTTCATTCCAATTCTTTTGTCTCTATCACCCTGAATGACACCTGAATCCTCAGCAAACCAGATGTCGACTATCAAGGAAATAAAGGATTGGTCAATCTTTGGGGAAATGTTTTTTTCTAACTTCTTTGAAAAATATGACTCCCTCATCTCTAAGGTGATAAAAACTAATGGACAGGAATGTGTCTGTGTGGCTAAGGAGAAAATTTAGGATCCGTTTTATTCTAACCTGGTTATTCAGTTCTATGAATCTGTTAGATTATTCCAAAAGGATGGTAGTATTTATTTAAATTCAAATTCTATGATAACACATATAAAATCCCCTACAATAAGACAACAAATGTTCTTAGCATTTCATATGATGGGGAAGCTATTATTTTCTCTCAAAAACTCTTCGAGAATGATTGTTCTGTTCAAAAAGAAAAATCTCTAGATTATCTTGGTCTCATGTATGTAAAGAATCAGATGACTTAGAATCTTTCAACAAACCATAAGATGGTAGATCTATGGATGGAAGGATTTCTTATACTATGAAAAGGAGATGAGGACTCCCTAAAGATTTGTGATATCATTATGTTATACTTTCTTGTCAATGAAAGGAAGATCTATATTGTGAAGTACATCTTTCTCACCATCCATGCAATAAAATGTGGATCCATCAGATCTCAAATACATATGTATCCAGCAACTATCTCTAGGATAATTATCATGTGTCTTCAAGAGTTTAATGTTCTATGCTGATCAGTCTCAAAGCCTTTTATGATTTTTTTACTCAGTGATGACAATTTAAGAAGGATGAATGTAGAATAACTAAAAGAATCCATGATTTTTGAAGAAATAGTTTTCCATAACAATGGTGATGTAACAGAATCTTCAAAATTGGTACCCAAGAAAAGGAAACAGGAATAACCTAGCATGCCTATACCAGTTCTTGATGTCCCGGTATCAGCACCTCCTCCTGAAACGAAACTGAAATCCTCTTCCGATGCAACAATTATAAAGTGGAGACAAATGGCAGATACCACAATGACAGAATATCCTTACATTGGCTTAAATCTTGTAGAGTATAAGGCCTTGAAACTTCAGAAAGTTGAAAATATTGGGAAAAAATATATGGAAAAGAAATTAAAAATATATCTTTGTAATTTCATGTTTGTTGGTCTTTATTAAGAGCTGTAAAAAACAAATTTGAATAATTTCATAAACCTCATGTTGTTCATATGATGTAGGTTGTCACTCTAGAAATTTAGAAAGCTAAGAAAGTTCTATCTCTATCAGAACATGTTCATGAAATAGAAGATCATATAGTTCAAGAAGACTATGATGATGTTTTAAGGGAACTGTAAGACTACATTGGAACTCATTCGAGTTCAGTCTCTAATTCTTATTCAGAAGAAATTCCAATGAACAAGAGGAATTAGAAGTTGAGGAAGAAGTAGAAGTGGAAGAATAAGTAGAAGTTGATAAAAAAGTACAATATAAGGAAGAAGAACAAGTTGGATTTGAAGTGGAATAAAAAGAGAAAGAAGCGGATGATCATAAAGGTGGTGAAGAATAAGAGTTTCTTGAGGAAGAAGATGAACAAGTAGATCATAATTTTATCCAAGTTTCAGATGAACAATCTCTAGTTCGAAATCCTGTAACGCCTCGACCCCAGTTACCCAGAGTCGGTGCATTATTACATATCATTGGCATGATCAAAAAATATAAAGTCTCAAAATACTGATTAGTTTAGTAGCCTTGGAATCACAAGATACATTTATAAAGTTTACATTATGTCATAAATGTTAAACTAGAACAACATATGGTCTCCATAGAACACACTCATATCCTCATATTATCCCTGTAGGTCATTCATAAAATACTTCTTCACATCTTGGGAAAAAAACATAGAAGGGTGTGTGCTCGGATGTTCGTTAAGGATAAAAATATAGTTGAAACTTTCATAAATAAGACAAAGCATTTAAGTCAATGTATATCTAAAACAAAATCCTTTTAAACTTCAACTTCAGCATAATTTGTCAAATATAAAATGAAATAATTCCATTTACTTATACACATGTATATTCTACTATTCTAATAATCACTTGAAAATCAATAACCACTTACATAATAATGGAATGCATAATGCCAGACTATCATAACCACATAGTCATGGCCTTGTGCCAGGACTACAAATAAGATTTTGTCAAGGACTTGTGCCAAGAAACTAGTTTTTCTCATGAGACCTATCGATGCATCGAGGAGCTATAGCAGGCTCCACTCGTCATATACAATGTCCAATGCATTCCTCATATGAAAAATTTGAAACATAAAATAAACATTAATATTAAAACTAGATTAAAAAATATCAATACATTATCCACAAACCATGAATGGTATGAAAATAGAACATCCACAGTCAAACATAACTCATTCAATAAAATATAGAAGATTGTATTGTAACAGATTAACCTCAATCAAGAATAATGAAGGATATTGACATATATGAAAATAATCATCAAAACTATTTGAGAGTAATATCTCCTTTTTTCTTGAAAACATTTAAAATTCACACTATTTGTCAAGTACCCATTTAAAAATATATTTTTGAATCAATGTTTCCCATATCACTTTGAAACTTTTAAGAGGAATTTTAATTTTAAAACAATTATGTCCATAAAAATAAATCCTTAAAAACAATTTTTAAACATGGACATTAATGATAAAGATTTAGATTAAAAAATCATTAAAACATTTAAAATGATATTTTAGTTAGAGATCCAAACCAAAAGAGAGAAATTTTAATATAAATAATTGAGGTAAAAAACATTATAATATCATGAGAATATAGGGATTCATGATATACTATGTCAAAGTACATTATATAAACCATATAAAAGTGAATTGGTGTATAACAACAAATATGTCACAATGGAATGTAAATTGATATGAAATATCTTATAAAGACTGTATCCTTAGGTGAGAGATAAATCAAGGACATAATTATGTGTGAAAAATATAAATACACTCAATATTATTGGATATTCAGTTTAAATCAATCAGAGTACATTCACACATATTCGTGTAAAAACAACACCAATGAATTGGATGTTTAACTCAATAAATGGAGATTGAGTTAAAATTACTCTTATCAAGTTCATATAGATGACTTTAGAATTTCTAAATGGAGTGATTATGTGTATAAAAAGTGTATCCACATAAAGGTGAGTGGAAATTATGACATAAGAAAATGAATAGTGATTCCACACATAATCTTGGAGTAAAATTATCAATTAAGTATGTGTAAAGCCGAATGAGTGGAAATTGAAATTTCAAATTCCTTTATTGATTTGGTAACATAAGAAACATACACCCATGAAAGAAAGATCATACAATGATGATGTAAATATCCATAAATTAAATTATATTACACTTTAAATACAATCATGGAAAGTACACACACCACATGAAATAAATAAGTGCTGAACAATGGAAAGCCCACAGAATTAAAAGTGATATAAGAAACCCCTTACATTGTACTTTTTCCTTGGTCTAGGGTAGGTTAACCTCCTTTATAATGGTTAAATAATCGTTATTGATTTATTAAATAATCATATACTTTAATATGATATCATATATGATCTTTTAACATTGATTTTTTGATAATATCTTAGTATTATCGCTGTTTAAGGTGTTAACAGATTCATTTTCCGTTATATTCTTTGTTATGTTAGACAAATTTGTTATTGATGGGATGTATCATATTCATATACAGAATTATATCATGTATCTAAACATTATTTTAAATCATAAAATACAATTTACTCTTGAATGGATATGATGGGGAATGAATCTCATCGTGTTTGTGGAGACGGTAATCTGTACGTACGCACGAGCGACAATATCATTATTTTGATATTAAAATAATATATATTTGGATGGTATATCATATATACATAATCATTATCATGTTATATTTACATTAAGTACACATCATTATTATACCTATCCAAACAATAATATATTTAATAACAATTACACCACGACGTTGAGACGGTAGGCCGTACAAACGCACGTATGGAGACATGTCATTCAAATGATGGATAGAATAATGAATATGGTTGTAACATATTTATAATAACATCATAGTATATATATGATACTGGGTTTATTAATTTATAATGGAAATAACAAAAAAAGAATAAGTGGAAGAAGGAATGAACTTGAAAGAGTGTGGTGAAATCATTACCTCTTCTTCAGGTTCTTCCTTTTGATTTGATTTAAAGGGCACCTTAAGTTGGCATTCTGACCGAAGGTGGGCCTCTAGGATTATGTTAGGGAAGATGATAAGATATTTGTGTAGGTTTTGTCCAAACCAAAAGGCTTTGAAGATATGATTTTGAGTGAAGGGGGAGTGCCCTTTTATAAGAGGGGTGAGGGGCACCTTAGGAAAACCATAAAATATTATTTTATAATAAATTCATATCCGGTTTATAATGACTCAAAAGTGAATTATTTATGGGATAAGGTGGGGATGGGTCTAAATCCTTTCAACCAATAGATTTTTGATAGGTTTGGGTCACTATATTAACCATATCATTTATATTTAACTCTTAGTTAAATAGTTTGACATTTACCATGTCTCTTTTTATTTTAATAATATTTGGTTAATAAACATACTTTATACATCCAAGAGAACCTCAAGTGGTTCATTAATGATACACCTATCATTACATAATTTTTTTTTCTAATCCATAGATATTTAGGATTATAATATCAATTAATAATATAATATTTGTTTTAAATACTCTTTTATGTCAATTTTGACAATATTTAATAATTGATTTTTTTAAAGTTCTAACAACTTTACTAATTCTAAATATATTCCTTTAATCAATCCTAACTTGTGATATTAACCTGGAAAATTATTTTAATTTATAAAAAGTCTCAAATTACTTTTATTTGGGTATTTATAATATCAATTATTTTAATATTTCATTAATTAGGTAATTACTGCATCACCATTGTGACATAAAAAAATTAAATTATTTAATATCTAATAATTATAAATAAAATAACATTATAAAGGGAATTTTTTAGCTCTCTAATGAATATTTATAATCATATTTATCTTATGTATAACCCTATATTAATAAAAAAATTAGTTATTAAACATCCATTTTAACTATTTTAACTCTTCTTTGAATTAAATAATAATAAATATCATAATCTAATCCAAGTGGACCAAAGAGGTTGATATTTTATTACTAAGGTTGTTTTTGGTCTAATTATACTTAGCCAATAGAATTAGGACATGTGTTAGGGTAATATTAATATCATTGTTACCCTTAATTACCCTATTTATTTTTAACCGTGGTAAATAAAAGTAAAAAGTTACTATTCACCAAAAAAAAAATTCTTATTGAACCATATTTTACTCCTTGATATTAACCATGTCTCTTGGATTTTCAAAATTCCACTCAAAGAAGAAGTAAAATTATGTTTTATGCGAATTTTCAAATTCTCCTAGGAGATGGGTAAAAGACGGTGAAAAGTTCAATAAAATTATTATATATCTAAAATTATTATAAAATTACTTCAATAAATTAAAGTGAACTTATATAGGAATTATGTATCTATTTTGACATAAAATAAATTTAAATAAATAATTGTTTAAATAATAATTCAGTTTTAAACTATAACTCAGTGTTTTTCACTATTCATCAAAAATTGAATGTTTTCAGAAAAATACCAAAAATTCACCCTAATATTATTTCGATATTATGAATCCAAAAATGAAGTCCATTTTGAAAGATAAAATTATTAAAATTTCAAAAAGTAGGTATTACTATTCATAATGGCTTGTTTGATTAGTTGTGGTGTGTTAGAACTCGAAGTTGCATACAACACAAGCTACTATGTTATTCAAAGAGAAGAGTATCATGGAAGCTGGGGGTGTTACATTCTCCCCTAATTCAATAAAATGTGTCCACACAATTTTTAAAATTAGGCTTGAGAATATAATGGAATTTCCCACAATGGAAAATAATTCAATAAAACTATCACTTTTAAAGAATTAAAGAGAAGTAAAAAAGGTCACATGAGATAACCTATACTAGGATTCAATGTAGAAAAACATGGATATGGTTGATAAACTAAGTGTCAAGTTCTGATGGAGAGGGATTAAAAACATGATCATAAGAATGTTAACAACAAGAAAACCACACAGTTATGATGGGACAAACGGTCATTAGTTTCCCAGTTGGAAAGTAAACGAACAACATTTTTTTTTGTTTTAAGTAACATTACATAAAGATGAGGAATTAATTTCTGAGATTTACTAAGAACATAATGATATATAATTACTTTTTCTGTAATGTTTCATTATTTAATAAATTTCTACTACTAAGTCATTTTGAAATGATGTTTATTCAAGAAGACATGGTCACACTATAAGAGCTAGAATAAAATTCTTATAGAATCACATGATCCACGAATGATAAAATATATATTTACCTTGTATTTAAAGATTAATCAAAACCAAAATGGTTAGTATAATATCTGATGATCCCCCAAAATGATATTCTATTAGAGGAAGAAACACTAATCCTAATTTGTAAAATTAAAACAACAATACCCCAAAGTTAAATAAATAGAATTCAATAAACAATTGGCCTTAAAATCCTTCAATATAATCCAAAATAATATTGAATCCCAAAACATGTCTGAATTTGGTTATATTGTATTCCACATTAAATGGTATCTCCAAATGACATCAACTACTCTTAATTTCACATACTTAAAATTAGTTAACCTAATCACATATTCTCTATTATGTGTTAATCATTTACATAAATAACCCAAATCACTATAAATTCACAATAAAGACATAGATAAAAAATCCATCATTACTCTTTAAATGAAATCCCATAGTATTTTATTTTCCTTGGGCATATTGTGTTCCCAAAAAAGCGAACATCTTCCAAAATAACATTTATCATTTAATCACCAAAAACAATTTCCTATACTAAGTCTATTAATTTGATAAGACATAAGATCCCAAATCAATATATTATTGATCAATAAAATCATTTAATTAAAATAATTAGTCACACTGACCAGGTCCTTCACGTAGTCCAGTGGTAGGTGATAAATCCCAATCGCACTCTAGTTGTGGGTATGATTCCCACACCTTTGTCTGACGTGATGGGTTGTCACACATTCTGCATGCTATCCTTTTTCAAAAACTATATTTTATAATATTACCAAAATGAAATAAATTCCTCAAAATAACCATAACATAATTTAACCACAAATGTTATCTCATACCTTACTTTTTCATCCCAAAATATAATAACTTGTAATTGCCTAAAATTCAAGGATCATATAAAACCAAATGGTTATTTATAACTATATCCACAAGAGAAATTATAATTCTTCCTCAAATATCATTTTGACATGATAAACTGTAGGGTTACACGTATAAGAGAAAATTCAATCAAAGTAATATCGACAATGAAGAGAACTAATACCTTCAATCATTTTTTCATCCATTTATTTCCACATAGGTTTTTCCTTGACCAAGAGGTTATCTTATAGAATAGGTCACTGACTTGGGTGATGCCAAGGTCCCTTAAATTTACGAAAAATGAAAATAATTGGAATCTTAGGATCATTTTTATTTACTTCTATAGTACTCTTCATTTTTCCTCTGAAATTCTTCACATTATGTCCATCTTTCCCGCATGTAAAGCATTTATTTGGTCCATTGGGACACATTCCTGTGCGTCTCCTTCCACATTTTTGGCATGATTAAAATTCATCTTTCTTCGCCACTTGTTCTCCCTAGCTGGAGCCCTTATCATTCACTGCATTTCTCTTCTTTGTTGTGTCTGGGAGTTGGTTAACATATATGTTGTTGATCATATTTTTGGAAAACTGATTCGGCATGAAGACAATATCGTTTATGCCTATCCACATTCCATTTCATTTCTCATTTCCACCACCATTCCCACTTTTTAAATAATTCTTGATGTTACTATGACTTCCTTGGAATCCAACCATTGACTAAAACCAGAAAGCATTGTGTGAGTAACAGTAGTCATAAAATCATTTATAGAATATCATGACACCATATTCACAATTTGAAACACCTTAGGATTAAACAAGGTAATTTATTCTCATCTTATATTAAAATACTTCAAATCAGTTTGTAATGAAAATGTAAATTATCCTAATCATATCCCCCGAGAGTGTCATAACCAAGAGTGCAGCAAGGCCCATTTTTGTGCACCAGTTCCCGTTCGTGTCTAGCTCAAAGCGGTGTTTTCTGGTTCTACCCATAGGTACATCTGTTCCAGAGCCACCTCTACCTGCTCGTATCTAGACATGAATTTATTGATTGGAAAACTCATAAAATCACTATAATACAAATATTTTAGGAATTTCATCTATAAAAATCCTCAAAGTCTATCTTAGGACTACGTTCTCTAATCAGAGTTTATCTAAATCTAATTTCCAACGTTTGTACTAGACTTCATCTCATACCAACTGTAACACCCAAAACCCAGTTACCCATAGTTGGTGCATTATTACGTATCATTGGCATCATCACAAACGATAAAGTCTCGAAACACCGATTAGTTTAGTATCCTTGAAATCACTAGATACATTCATAAAGTTTACATTACGTCATAAAATGAAAAACTACAACAACATCGTGTCTCCATAGACCACGCTCATATCCTCATACTTTCCCTGCAGGTCATTCATAAAATACTTCTTCACATCCTGGGAAAAATAAAACATAGAAGGGGGTGAGCTTAGATTCTCAGTAAAGATAAAAATATTGCAAAAACTTTCATAAACAATCAAAAGCAATTAAGGCAATGTATAACTAAAACAAACGCATTTTAAAAATGAACTTTAGCATAATATGGAAAAGATAAAATGAACTAATTCCATTTAATTTTTCACATGGTCATTCTACTAGTTGATTAATCACATGAAATATCAATAACTACTTTCATAATAATGGAATGCATAATGCCAGACTATCATAACCACATAGTCAAATCCTTGTGCCAGGTCTACAAATAAGATTTGATCAAGGCCTTGTTCCAAGACACTAGTTTGTCTCATGAGCCCTACTGATGCATCAAGGATCTATATAGGGCTTCACCCATCACTTACTATGTTCAATGCATTCCTCATATGAAAAGTTTTAAACATAACATAAAAATTCATATTAAAACTAGCATACAAAATGTCAATACTTTATCCACAAACCATGAATGGTATAAAAATAGAACATCCACAGTCAAAAATAACTCATTCAATACAATATGGAAGATTGTATTTTAACAGATTAACCTCAATCAATAATAATGAACGATATTGACATAGATGAAATAATCATCAAAACTATTTGAGAGAAATATCTCTATTTTTCATGAAAACATTTAAAAGTCACACTATTTGTCAAGAATCCATTTAAAAATGGATTTTTTAATCAAAGTGTCCCATACTGCATTGAAACTTTTAAAAGGAATTTTAATTTTCAATCAATAATTTCCTTATAAATAAATCCATAAAAACATTATTAAAACATGGACATTAATGAGAATGATTTAGAATAAAAAAATCTTTAAAACATTTAGAATGATATTTTAGATAGAGTTCATAACCAAAAGCGAGACACGTGAATACAAAACATTGAGGTAAAAAAACTTTATAATATCATGGGAATAAAAGGATTCAGGATATATTGTGTTAATGTACATTATATACACTATATAAAAGTGAATTGTGGTATAACAACAAAGAAGACTCAATGGAATGTAAATTGAGATGAAATCTATTATAATGACTGTATCCTTAGGATAAGGATAAATAAACGACATAATTATGTGTCACAAATATAAATACATTCAATATTATTGGATATTCAGTGTAAATCAATCAGAGGAAATTCACACATATTCTTGTAAAAACGACCCCAATGAATTGGATGTTTACCTCAATAAATGAAGATTGAGTTTAAATTACTCTTAGCATGTTCATATCGATGACTTTAGAATTTATCAATGGAGTGATTATGTGTATAAAAAGTGAATCTATAGAAAGGGGAGTGGAAATTATGACACAAGCAAATGAATTGTTATTCCACACATAATCTTGGAGTAAAATTATCAATTAAGTATGCGTAAATCCGAATGAGTGGAAATTGAAATTTAAAATTACCTTATTGATTTGGTAACAAACGAAACATACACCCATGAAAGAAATATCATGCAATGTTGATGTCAATATCCATAAATTAACTTATATTAAACAATTAATACAATGATGGGCAGTACACACACCACATGCAATAAATAGGTGGTGAACAAAGGAAATCTCACGGAATTAAAAGTGATATAAGAAACCCCATACTTTGTACTTTTTCCTTGGTAAAGGATAGGTTAACCTCCTATATAATGGTGAAATAAATGTTATATAATTATATAAGAATCATATACATTAGTATGATATCATATATGATCTTTTAACTTTGATTTGTTGATAATATCTTAGTATTATCATCTTTTCAGGTGTTAATAGATTCTTTTTCTATTATATTCTTTGTTATGTGAGCCATATTTGTTATGGATGGGATTTATCTTATTCATATAAGAATTATATCATGTCTCTAAACATTATTTTTAATCCTCAAATGAAATTTAGTCTTGAATGGATATGATGGGGAACGAATCTCATCGCATTTGTGGAGACGGTAATCCGTACGTATGCACAAGCGACAATATCATTCTTTTGATATTAAAATAATATATAATTAGATGGTATATCATATATACAGAATCATTATCATGTTATATTTACATGAATTACACATCATTATTATACCAATACAAATAATAATATATTGAAAAAAAAATTACACCACGACTTGCAGACGGTAGGCCGTACGTACGAACGTATGGTGACATGTTATTCAAAGGATATATAGAATACTGAATATGGTTGTACCATATTTAAAATAACATAATAGTATATAGAAGATACTAGGGTTATTATTTTTAAAAGGAAATAACTATGAAAGAATATGTTGAAGAAGAAAGGAACTTGAAAGAGGGTGGTGAAATCATTACCTCTTCTTCGGGTTCTTCCTTTTGATTTGATCAAAAGGGCTCCATAAGGTGGATTTCTGACCAAAGGAGGGACTCTAAGATTAAGTGAGGGATTTTTATAGGATATTTGGCTGGTGTTGGTCGAACCAAAATGAATTTAAGGTATGAATTTGAGAGAATGGGGAGTTCCCTTTTATAAGAGGGTTGAGGGGAACCTTAGAAAAAACATAAAATATTATTTTATAATAAATTCATATTCAGTTTTTTATGGCTAAAAAGTGACTTATTTAAAGGATAAGTTGGGTATTGGTATAAATCCATTCAACCAATAGATTTTAGATAGGTTTGGGTCACTATATTAACCTTATCATTTATATTTAACTCTTAGTTAAATAGTTTGACATTAACCATGTCTCTTTTTATTTTTATAATATTTTGTTAATAAACATACTATATACATACAAAAGAACCCCAAGTGGTTAATTAATGATACACCAATCATTAAATAAGCCTTTTTTCCGAACCATAGAATTTTAGGAATAGAATATTAATTAATAATATAATATTTGTTTTAAATAAACATTTATGTCAATTTTGACACTATTTAATAATTGATATTTGATAAAGTTATAACAACTTTATTAATTCTAAATAAATTCATTTAATCAATCCTAACATGTCATGTTAACCTGGAAAATTGTTTTAATTCATAAAAAGTCTCAAATTACATTTATTTGGATATTTATAATATCAATTATTTTAATATTTCATTAATTAGGTAATTATTGTATCCCTATTGTGTCATAAATAAATTATATTATTTAATATCTAAAAATTATAAATAAAATACCATTATGTAGAAATATTTTTATTTTTCTAATGAATATTTATAATTCAATTTATTATATGTATAACCCTATATTAAAAATGTTTTAGTTATTAAACATTGATTTTAACTCTTTTAACTCTTCATTGAATGAAATAATAATAAATGTCCTAATCTAATCCATGTGGACCAAAGAGGTTGATATTTTATTCCTACGGTTTTTTTTCGTAGAAATATACTTAGCCAATAGAATTAGGACCCGCGTTATGGTAATATTAATATCATTTTTACCCTTAATTACCCGATTTAATTTTAACCGTGGTAAATAAAAGTAAAAAGTTAATGTTCTCAAAAAATTAGTTTTATCTTATTGAACCACATTTAACACCTTGATATTATCTTTGTCACTTTGATTTTCGAAATTCCACTCATTGAAGCGGTAAAATTATGTTTTATGTGAAATTTAAAATTCTCCTCTAGATTGGTAAAAGACGGTGAAAAGTTCAATAACATTTTTATATATCTAAAATTATTATAAACCGAATCCAATGAATTACATTGAACTTATATAGGTATTATGTATCTATTTTTAACTAAAATAATTTTAAATAAATAATTATTTAAACAAAAATTTAGTTTAAAACTATAACTCAGTGTTTTTCACTATTCATCAAACATTGAAAGTTTTCAGAAAAATACCAAAAATTCACCTTAAGATTATTTCGATATTCCGAATCCTAAAATGAAGTCCATTTTGAATGTTAAAATTTATAAAATTTCAAAAATTGGCTATTACTATTCATAACGGCTAGTTTGCTGGGTTGTGGTGTGTTAGAACTCGAAGTTGTGTAGAACACAAGCTACTGTATTATTCAAAGAGAAGCGTACCACGGAAGCTTGGGGTGTTACGAATCACATCAAAGGAAAAAGTGTTTTAGTTGCCTCATTTGAAAAATAAATTCCTCAAAATAATTCCAAAAGAATAGAAAACCCGCATTCCTTAACTCCTAGAGGAGTTGAGAAAAGAAAAGATGTTTCAGGTTCTTAATCCTCATCATCTGTTGAACATGACTTTGTCAAGCTATCTTTATGAAAGTTGGTCAGAACCATTCCGGTTCTTACAAAATATAGATATCCAATGCCAAATGATGAAAGAAACTCTGAATCAAAAGATGGAATCGACCAATTCGCTTATGAACATGGTGGTAAAGCAAGAAGCTGACTTTATTAATCATTTGATATATTACCAAGCTCAGAAGGTGATGTATAAGAAATTATTTAACCACACAAAATAAATAAATAAAGAGATAAGATAGTTTATTGACTTCATTGATTCAACATATGGAGCTTTCAGTACTTGTGAAACCGAGTTCAACAAGGTCAATGCATCAATCTCTAAGAATGCTAGTCAACTCAATTCTGTTACCCGATCTGTAAGCAGTGATAAGGAAGTCAGAGCTTAATTATAGAGAAAGATGGCTACTCAATAATAATGAATATTGTCATTATAAAAGTAGAATTAGGGTTAGGATATCTTGTTGAAAATGATTAAAGAAGATCATAAGTAATTGAAGAAAATTAAAGCCTTGATAAGGAAATTGTTGACTGAGAAGAAGAATGATTATTTTTTTTGACATTCTGATGTTTCATTATAATCTAAAATTCATTTCCAAAATTTCCTCAAGAAGCTTCTTACATATATTTATTTTTTTCAAATTTATGCTTGCTTATCCTTACAGTTACATCTTATGTTTCTCTAATTTTTTCTCCTCTTTCTGAAAATCACAAAGGGGGAGATTTTGTTAAAGGAAGAATTTAATAAATATATCAAGAGAGGAGAATATATTAAGGGAGAGTATGGTAATAATGGATAATGAGCATTTAACGGGGGGTTTTCATTTAATAAGATATGTTTATCTAAGGGAGATACTTTTTCTTAATAAATAAAACCAGACACTATAGATAAAGAATATGATCCTTGGAAAACATAACCCAAGGGGAGTTAGTCGTATTCATCAGAAATCTCATTCCAAGAGGGAGATAAGTTTATCATACTTGTTTTTCTAAGTCAATATATTCTTCCTTTTAAAAGTTGTTTGTAATTTCAAAAACGGGGGAGATTTTTGTGTCAATAAGGTTATATTATGACTTCTCTATTCTTTATGGCTTTATGTTTTGAAAATCAAAAACACTTTTTGTCACGAACCGAATCTGGTCGCCTTCAAACTCGGCACCCGACCTCGGCACCTGACCCGGTCCATGGCAAGACCCGAAGGGCATTACCGATCCCCACGGGATGGTACAAGTGCCCGGGTATCATAAAATGAAAATTGGGAACGATTTACCCGAGTTTATAAACATAAAACAACAAAAGAATCCAATGAAACAAATCTGGATTTTTCAAACCAAACAATCTTTTACAAAAATTCAGAACTGAATTACATGGCTTAAAACAACTCAAAAGGTCTATACCAAAGTAAAAAGTCCAAATAAGGACAGCCCAAGAACCCTCATGGCAAGGGGCACCTACCAAAAGCCACCTCCACAAGACTTCACCACCAAGGACTTGCTAGAAACCCGAACCACTGGAACAAAAAAAAACTGTACCCATCCTGCGACAAAAAAAAACCATGTCTACTTACACCCAAGGGTGTAAGTAGGGTGTGAGCCAATGCCCAGTAGGATACCACCACTAAGAGATTCCATGTGATAAACATTTAAAGACGAAAAGCATGCAAGTTTTCAAAAACATGAAAAGCTAGTTACAATTTCTAAAAGATGCTACTTTGAATAAAAACAGTTTTCAAGTGGTCTATCATTAAGAATCAACACTTTTAAAAAAAATATCAACACTACTGAATTTTCCAGACAACTATACCGTATGCCGACGGTAAGTACAAAGTAAACAATGAGCACAAGAAATAGGAAGTAACACCTAGGCACGAGCTAGCTGTGGGTCTCAGGTACCTCGTATCTCGGTGAGAGTAACCATCACAAATATCCATTCTCGTGCACGAGCCACTAGTAGGGAACATACCCATAACCTAGTGGTCCCCAATCATCATCATCATAGTTTAGTTAGAGTTGTAAGCGTCAATCTTGCTAAGTGAAACTGAGGCCAAACCCCACGGATTCACTAGCATACTAGTACACGTCCACCCACCTAGATACCCAGGTTTTCCCCTTGTTCTCAAACATGTTCAACACATCAAGAAATGTACATTGAACATGAAAATATCATTTCCACATCACAAATTCACCAAAAAGACCATATGTATACCACACAAGTCACAAAAAATCCATTTTTCATTCAAAATAATTTTGAAATCCGAATCACACCAAAATAGCCCACAACACATTTCACATTTCTTCAACACTTCCACAAAACCATAAAACAATTTTATAAAACAATTATATGATATTTAAACTCATATAACATCCCACACACATGGAATATAACACTTCTTTCATATTCAAAAATTCAATTTTTCACATCACACTCACACAAAACACTCCACATCACTTTCACATCACTTTCACTCCAAAATATCTCCTTCAAACAATTTAATAAAATATTTCCAAGATGATACATATCACATAGCAGCCTTTTCACAAATGAAATGGACCTTTTAAAAATATACTCCTACCAAAACAGTTTGCTGATATAGTTTCACCTATTACACAACCCAATAAAGCATTCAAAACTTTCATAAAACAATTATAAAGAGTATACCCAAACTTTGCACATAAAATCCATTTCAAAAATCTCTTTTTAAACCAAAAGCACACCAAGACCCTACCAAAACAGAATTTTCAGCCCAATAAACATGAAATAATCCACATTCAAATGTTATATAATCACGTTGAATAATATCACAAAAGATACCCATGAGAACACACAAATCCATAAAACACTTTCAAGGAGTATAACAAGGTTATACAAATAAAACCATTCAAATAAACCCCATTTTTAGGCCCACATGGAACTATATCTTTACCTAACCATAATTGTCAGCCCCTTTCAACAACTAATAAATCACTTCCACATTTTACAAAACTACCACAAGATATAACACATGAAATACATTTGAAAAATACACACTTCAAGCAAAAATGTAACTCTAAAAACAAATGCTTTACTATTGCAACCAAAAATGGTTTTCACATAATGCACAGCACATAAGGAACATTCAAAATTATTTAATCAAGCAAACTAACTCATCATTAAATGGTTACCCACAGAATCACCTACCGAATGTGTCGAAACCCTCAAAACTTGGTGCGAAACCTTAAGCGCACCACCGTTGCACCAAAAGGAATACAAATCCAGACCTAAACCACAAATATTTACCCAAAAGACACCAAATCATACATTAGGATCGAACCCCAACTTCTGGACATGAGGAACTTCAAGAAAAAGGAAATAAAACTAAAAGAGGATGGAAGGAACCAAGAAGGAATTCCCTTACTTGAAATATCTTGAAGGAATCGGCCCCAATCCACAAAATAATGAATCACCAAGTACCCAAAACTGGTATGGAGGTTCGAAGGATTCATATTAGGTCATGTGGGGACTGAAATGGGGGAAAAAGGATGAAAAATGAAGGAGTTATGAAAGGATCAATTTACCTCTTCAAATCTGCCCGATTTTTGAAACCCTAATAAGTTCAGTACTAAATCGCGATGACGAAGAGATCCAAATAGGGGAGAGAGAGCTTGGGCGCGTGTCGGGGTTCAAGGGGCGCATATGAGGCTTTGAATCACCGAAAAGTACTTAAAAATGAATAAGTTATTAATTAATCAAATATTATTTTTAAAACTGGAATTGGGCTTTCGAGCAGGCCCAATCCCTTAAATAAAAACCAACATAAACCTTGGTTATCGATTTCCAAAGGCTCCAAATTTTAATTGTGGTGTTAATATATCAGGGGAGGACATTTAGGAGTTGTAATGAAGGAAAAATATTAAAAAAAGAAAAAGTTATAAAGGAAACAAATTTTATTTTTAAATCTGGAATTGGGCTCGCGGTTTGGCCCAATTCATGAAAACTCATCTATTTCTCCATAAAACCTTTGGAAACCATCCAAAACAAAAAATGAAAGGAAAAAAAATTAATTTTAACTTCAAAATAATTCATGTATGTGACAATTCTCCCCACCATGAAAACTTTCCGTCCCCGGAAAGCTACAGAAAGGCCAGATACAAAAGCCAAACCGAACTGATAAACCAAGATGTACTCCCTTTCCAGGTTTCGCCCCCCAAAGGCCAAAACACCTCCATTGATCAATTAAGGAAGGAATAATTCACAACAAAATCATACACCACTTTCCTGAAACAATCAATCACATTCAGGCTTTATCCCAAAGGAAAACACCTCAAACACTATCAGAACAAGACTCAAGCAATTCACTCAAACGAACAACAACATCGAACAAGGTTACACTTACCTTACTTTAACTAATACATTGGGCACTCTCCAGTCCCAAAGTTTACCCAAGGAAGATGTAAGTAGTTAGATATATCCAAATGATATTACCTACTTCCCATACAATACCAAGGAAAAACATGAGTTACTTGTATGAAGAGACACAAATGAGCTCCCCACCATAAGAGACAACTTAATTTTTTTTCCAGAGACAGAATCAAGACAGTAATAGGGGAAGGCCCAAACAGACTCCCTAGTACAAGGGGTATACATCCATTAGAAATTTACAAAATAATATGCACGATACCCATGGTGGGTCTTCCCACCACAAGAACCAACCATCTTAACTGACCGGCGTGGGCCGACATGAAAAGACCCCAAAATTAAGGAGTTGGGACGGTCACACAGTTAGTCTACACAGTTTGAGAAACTGTGCGATAACTATGTGGATCCTTATATCTGCATGGTTATTTTTTTTGTTCACGGTTAGAACTAACCATGTGAAAACCGTGTGCTCAACTTGTCTAGCCAAATTTCCAACCATTCTCCAAAGACTCAATGGAAACCAAAGGGGGAGGGAATAACATTGTGTGATGACATGGGTACAAGACCCTCCACCTATTTCCACCAAACAGGAACAACAGAAGAAATATGATGACACCATAGGTTTAAAATCTTCCTATATTTCATACTGAGGATAGGACTTTGTACAAGGGTTTAAACGATACTGGGGTTTCCCCTGACTACGCGCCAGCTTCTATCCGGGACCTATGGCTGGAGCTCAAAATATTGAAGCATCTTCGGCCACGCAGTTTGGCTGTTGAAACCCCTCTGTGGAACTTCTTCTTTTGGTGCCACAAACAACTACACCACATACCCTGATGGGTTCATCAAGGCATAACACACTCCATAACTCACTTTACCAAAACCGTACATTTCACTGAAACAAGGGATCAAAATAAGCACACACATCGCACCTTGTTTCTTTGGGTGAGAAACAACAGAAGGGTAGGACACCTATAAACACCATCCACTAAGATAGAGGATTTGATGTTTTTCCCAAGGGATACATACTCCCAACATAACAGAGAACCTAAGAGGATTGTGTGACCTTGACCTTTACAGTCAAAAGAGCACACAACATCACAATGTGTCACCAAACAGGACCTTTGTGATTGATAGAAACAATACATGGAACATGACCATATACCAAGTCCCTAAACAACAGACAAGTCCAAAAAGTGGACACAATATCCTATCAGGACCAAAATCTCAAAATTGGTGGTTTAATAATAACTCTTGCTTCAAGGAAACTATGAAGAACCCAGAGGCCCTCTTAGACACCATCCAAATACTCATCCATGCTAACAAACCCAGAACACTTCCACCTTCGAAAAATTAGGAAACTTAAGAGGCTAAAGTCACTTTCAACCATCCATAATCAATCTACCACTACAAGAGGATACACAAAACCAATAAAGGAAAGGGTGTATACTCAATCTAAAAATCTCAAGAAATGGATTCCTTATATTGATCAACTGGAGGATTTTCCAATAGAGAAACAATCTGGGTTGCGCTTCAGTTATGCATTAACCTTTAATGGGGGTGTACCTTATCCAATGGGAGAACCCAAGGACCCAACCAACCTGGTCCATTGGTCAAAACAAGCCATAAACCAGATCTAAACACATGAAGGGAACTATCTTAAAGGCATCCCAAAACATTTTTAAAAAGAGACCACTAACCGTCCCTACAACACAGCTTACCGACCAAACACAAACCCAAAACACAGTTCAAACAGGAGAGGTTATTGGACTAAAAAAAACATCCCACAAAAACAACATCTTCAAAGACCCATAATACAAACCATCCCAAAACTATTCATCAAGACATCATGTTTTTTTTTCTTTAAAACCATTTATTTGAAATCAAGCAGCTCAGCGGTAAGAGTATCGACCTATGGTACCCCATGGGCCTCACACATGCATGTTTTTGTGCCACACCAGACACCCTCCTCATATCCGTCCCGGCACTCATCCATTCATGCCATCAACCATCCATCATCCCATATAACCCCATGCATGTGGTCACTAAGGGAAATACCAAATGTTAAAACAAAAATTCTTTCCACTTTTCAAAACCATCACGGTCAACCAACGCATCCCTTTTTTTCATAACCGCTAACCACGAGATCAAAATCCCAACTCACATCTTACAAAAATTTTCAGAAAGTCACAACCATTTAGAAAATTACTCACATTCAAGATATTCACATCAATTTAAAAACATCTCATCCCATTAAAACACACTCTGATTGTTTAGAAAACTCTATTGGAAACACTTTTCAAAACCACCTTCAATACAGTTTCTGCCTTCAAAAGAGGTGTAATCACACCATTTTCTATTTCTAAATAATTCTGAAAATTATGTTCCGCCATTTCATAAACCAAACTATTCCCTCTTTATTTGAAAATCATTTCACAAAAACTTTACACTTCTTAAAACCAAAGTGCTAAGGTTTCAAAACCTAAGCACAAAACAGTGCAAGAGGAAACTAGTTTCAGTGGGTGACTTGGACATATGGTTGGCGGCCATATTCCAATCACTTCACTGTCACAGAGAGTGTTCTAGGGAATATCCCCAGCTCCACATGGCTTGCCAGACCCTGCGAGCTCATTGAGACCATTAACCCAACTCTCTTTTCATTTCCACTAATCATCATCAAACCAAGAAAACCAAAAGACATAGACAAATCCCAACTTCCCCTGGCGACTTGAATCCTGAAATGAGGTTTGGTGATCAAGAACACTACCCATAACCAGAATTCCATGTCCCAACAATCCTAACTCCATACTATCCTGACTCTTCCCCAAATAACATGACCCAAAGAGTTAACCTGAACCTCCTTTGATACCATTTTGTCACGAACCGAATCTGGTCGCCTTCAAACTCGGCACCCGACCTCGGCACCCGACCCCGTCCATGGCAAGACCCGAAGGGCGTTCCCGATCCCCACGGGCTGGCACAAGTGCCCGGGTATCATAAAATGAAAATTGGGAACGATTTACCCGAGTTTATAAACATAAAACAACAAAAGAATCCAATGAAACAAATCTGGATTTTTCAAACCAAACAATCTTTTACAAAAATTCAGAACTGAATTACATGGCTTAAAACAACTCAAAAGGTCTATACCAAAGTTAAAAGTCCAAATAAGGACAGCCCAAGAACCCTCATGGCAAGGGGCACCTCCCACAAGCCACCTCCACAAGACTTCACCACCAAGGACCTGCTAGAAACCCGAACCACTGGAACAAAAAAAACTGTACCCAACCTGCGACAAAAAAAACCATGTCTACTTACACCCAAGGGTGTAAGTAGGGTTTGAGCCAATGCCCAGTAGGATACCACCACTAAGAGATTCCATGTGATAAACATTTAAAGACGAAAAGCATGCAAGTTTTCAAAAACATGAAAAGCTAGTTACAATTTCTAAAAGATGCTACTTTGAATAAAAACAGTTTTCAAGTGGGCTATCATTAAGAATCAACACATTTAAAAAAAATGTCAACACTACTGAATTTTCCAGCCAACTATACCGTATGCCGACGGTAAGTACAAAGTAAACAATGAGCACAAGAAATAGGAAGTAACACCTAGGCACTAGCTAGCTGTGGGTCCCAGGTACCTCGTATCTCGGTGAGAGTAACCATCACAAATATCCATTCTCGTGCACAAGCCACTAGTAGGGAACATACCCATAACCTAGTGGTCCCCAATCATCATCATCATAGTTTAGTTAGAGTTGTAAGTGTCAATCTTGCTAAGTGAAACTGAGGCCAAACCCCACGGATTCACTAGCATACTAGTACACGTCCACCCACCTAGATACCCAGGTTTTCCCCTTGTGCTCAAACTTGTTCAACACATCAAGAAATGTACATTGAACATGAAAATATCATTTCCACATCACAAATTCACCAAACAGCCCATATGTATACCACACAAGTCACAAAAAATCCATTTTTCATTCAAAATGATTTTGAAATCCGAATCACACCAAAATAGCCCACAACACATTTCACATTTCTTCAACACTTCCACAAAACCATTAAACAATTTTATAAAACAATTATATGATATTTAAACTCATATAACAGCCCACACACATGGAATATAACACTTCTTTCATATTCAAAAATTCAATTTTTCACATCACACTCACACAAAACACTCCACATCACTTTCACATCACTTTCACTCCAAAATATCTCCTTCAAACAATTTAATAAAATATTTCCAAGATGATACATATCACATAGCAGCCTTTTCACAAATTAAATGGACCTTTTAAAAATATACTCCTACCAAAACAGTTTGCTGATATAGTTTCACCTATTACACAACCCAATAAAGCATTCAAAACTTTCATAAAACAATTATAAAGAGTATACCCAAACTTTGCACATAAAATCCATTTCAAAAATCTCTTTTTAAACCAAAAGCACACCAAGACCCTACCAAAACAGAATTGGAAGCCCAATAAACATGAAATAATCCACATTCAAATGTTATATAATCACGTTGAATAATATCACAAAAGATACCCATGAGAACACACAAATCCATAAAACACTTTCAAGGAGTATAACAAGGTTATACAAATAAAACCATTCAAATACACCCCATTTTTAGGCCCACATGGAACTATATCATTACCTAACCATAATTGTCAGCCCCTTTCAACAACTAATAAATCACTTCCACATTTTACAAAACTACCACAAGATATAACACATGAAATACATTTGAAAAATACACACTTCAAGCAAAAATGTAACTCTAAAAACAAATGCTTTACTATTGCAACCAAAAATGGTTTTCACATAATTCACAGCACATAAGGAACATTCAAAATTATTTAATCAAGCAAACTAACTCATCATTAAATGGTTACCCACAGAATCACTTACCGAATGTGTCGAAACCCTCAAAACTTGGTGCGAAACCTTAAGCGCACCACTGTTGCACCAAAAGGAATACAAATCCAGACCTAAACCACAAATATTTACCCAAAAGACACCAAATCATACATTAGGATCGAACCCCAACTTCTGGACATGAGGAACTTCAAGAAAAAGGAAATAAAACTAAAAGATGATGGAAGGAACCAAGAAGGAATTCCCTTACTTGAAATATCTTGAAGGAATCGGCCCCAATCCACAAAATAATGAATCACCAAGTACCCAAAACTGGTATGGAGGTTCGAAGGATTCATATTAGGTCATGTGGGGACTGAAATGGGGGAAAAAGGATGAAAAATGAAGGAGTTATGAAAGGATCAATTTACCTCTCCAAATCTGCCCGATTTTTGAAACCCTAATAAGTTCAGTACTAAATCGCGATGAAGAAGAGCTCCAAAGTGGGGAGACAGAGCTTGGGCACGTGTCTGGGTTCAAGGGGCGCATATGAGGCTTCGAATCATTGAAAAATACTTTCAAATGAATAAGTTATTAATTAATCAAACATTATTTTTAAAACTGGAATTGGGCTTTCGGGCAGGCCCAATCCCTTAAATAACAACCAACATAAACCTTGGTTATGGATTTCCAAAGGCTCCAAATTTTAATTGTGGTGTTAATATATCAGGGGAGGACATTTAGGAGTTGGAATGAAGGAAAAATATTAAAAAATGAAAATGTTATAAAGGAAACAAATTTTATTTTTAAATCTGGAATTGGGCTCGCGGTTTGGCCCAATTCATGAAAACTCATCTATTTCTCCATAAAACCTTTGGAAACCATCCAAAACAAAAAATGAAAGGAAAAAAATTAATTTTAACTTCAAAATAATTCATGTATGTGACACTTTTTCTTAAGTCTTGTCTTTTTCTTATGTTCTGTTTATTTTTCTTAAGATCTAGAATTGTCATTTCGTTATACTTTAAGATTTATCATTACGATTTATCATTATGTTATACTTACAAATTAGTAATTCTATTTTATGATATTCTCTTTATGATTTAGATTTCAGTGTATAAGTGATACCGACTTTATGATTCTGAATCTTGTATATAAGTGATACCTTCAGTATGATTATGAATCTAGTCTATAAGTGATACTGAATTTATGATTATGAATCATATGTATAAGTGATGTCATCTCTGTGATACCGATTCTTGTGTATAAGTGATACCATTTTTATGATACCGAATCTGGTGTATAACTGATTCCAATTTTATGATTCTGATTCTGGAACAAATGAGATACCGGTTTCACAATCTCATTTACTTTATCTTATGAATCCATTTTCATGAAAACAAATTTCTAAAGAATCCATTTTATTTATAATGTTATGTATCATTCCAATGATTTCGTATTGCAAGTTTTCTTACATAACTCTCATCTTTAACATAAAATTGTTTCTTATACTTGAAACGATCTCATACAATCTATTACAAACTAACCATTGGATGTTTGACACATGTCCAGGCCCCCCGAATTATAAGGAAAATATGGTCACTGGAGTGAATCCTACCATTGTGAATCATTTCCTATAAATTAAAGTTCATTTGAATGAGCATAATATAATGTAGAAAGTGGATGAACATGAAACATGTGACAAATCTCTAATGTAATTTCTAGAGAGAGAGGCTCTTTCAACTCTTAATGCTTCATGTGGATGTCATGAACAACTTGTTATGGTGTGAACAACTTGGTCAAACATGCTTTGTGCAAACTATGGTCATGCTGATTGCGTTCTTCTGAGTTTGGAAGAAAGTGGTTCTGATTTCATTTTTAAATCGAGGGCTTGTAGGGATAGCAATATAGATATCTATCTTCTGATTGAGGTCTTACCTGGGTTTAGGTAAAACATACTTTCTTGAAAGTATAAATTGAAGAACCTTTATCTGTGGTTGTTGGATACCCATCTCTTTGTGTTAAAAGAATCTTTTTGTTAGTTGCTTTCTATTTCAAGTTGTTTTATTTCCACTGTAATCCTAACATTGTTAAGGTTAGAAAGTATAACATTATTATTCTTTCTAATTTTGTTACTCTTATTATATTAGAGATTCTATATTCTTTAAGGTTGAATCTTTCTTTTACGAAAATCATTCTAATGTTTATATCATAAGGTTATAAAGTGTATGAAATGGGTTCTTTAAGAGTATTGGTGAATGTTTGTTTATCTTTGTTAAAATAATCATTAGAAGTCCCAAAATAATTTTTAAAGAATACAATTCACCCCCTCTTGTATATTTAGCATCAACATTCATCATTTTGATACTACAATAACAATAAAATGGTAATTCTACAATCATATATTGTATCATTTTCCATCAAATATGATAGAGGAAATATCTTGTAACCCAGTAGTTTGAAATAAGATAATTTTTGAAACATAAATTTTGGATAGACTAGGTTGAGAATTCACTTGAAAAAGATGAAAATACATATTTCCAATGTTGATACAATTAGCTAATGAAAATATTATTATCAGGATTTTACCATTATAAAATCCCCATTATATAATTCTAATATTTTTTTGAATAATGTATGCAAGAAATCCACCAATGTTTATGGAATATTCTTCACCATCTAAAAACTAAATTATTCACTTATATTGAATTTTCAATCCACATAATGGTAATAAAATAAATAAATCATCAAATATACTTGGTGATACTTCATGATGGATAGATATAATATTTGGAAAATAACATAGATACCTTCTACACTCATCTCTCAATACATTAATATTGGTGTTCTAGGTAATCACAGATCCATATCAAGTGATTGTATCTATGGATGAGAGGACCACATGGTGTTGAATTTCACTTCATTACATGGTAACAAAATACCTTCCATGGTGACATCATGTAATGTAATTTCTAAAATAAAACATCAAGAAATAGTATCTTCTCACAAAAAATGGTATCATCAACATAAATTAATCATTGGTGACAATGAATGAAATAAAAATTGAATATAGAGAGTCATTAAAAGAATCATGCATCATGTATCTAGGAATATTGTGCAAGCCTCTTGCTTAAAGGAATAAAATCACTATGTAGTGTGAGTGTCATTTAATATATATGGGTTTTATGAAAATAATTAAATTCACCCATCCCATGATCAAATAATGATCTATAAAATAAAGAGAGTTATTGTAGACACATTTGTTATGGTAATATAATAACAACCCCAGCCTATTGGGATAAGAATTTTTTTTATCAAAACCCTTTAGGACAACAAAATCTACTGAAATGTTCATGAATATGGAATATAAGATACCCTACTCTGTAAGAGTAGGGGGAAATTTTACCTAAACATCCTCCTCAGTGAAAGATAGTCTTTTATTTTTTTCATGTGTGTTCAAAAATTAACCTTCCTAGTATATCATTTACCAATACCTGATTCCTCACTAAAAACATTCTTGATTTTATTATCATGATATTCCATTCCAATAACCCCTTATCAGGGGATTCCAAGTGGACTAATGATGGAGAGGATGTGGCCCTATGGATGGTGAGAATAATAAATATCAATATAATAAAACCTCTCTTTTTGATTATAGTTCTTTTAAAATATATCATTGACAATCCCAACCCTCTAACCACTATCGTATTAATGTAAGACATATAATGTGTTATACTTTAGTAAAAATCATTAGAACATCCAATATGATGGCTATAGAAAATGTTGATGATATAGAGTAATATTAGGAGGAGGATTAGATATATATTATTAACTACATATAAATAATTGACAAATTAATGCATACCCTATACTATAGGATTGTTATGAATTTTCGGATTCACATGACTACTCTACTACGACTTCCTCGACTAGCATATTCCTGGGATAAGGGAAGGTGTGCATCCATATCATAACCACTACCTAATGTGTTTGAAACCATAAAATAAGATCATTGATTTTATAATCATTGATAATAGATGAATGAGTTTATAAAACTGAATGAATAACTACTCAAAGGAACCATCCCCCCTATATTTGTTCTATAATAAAAACCTCATCTCATTGTCCCATCCAAAATACCTCAATAGTGAGGATATATCGCAATAAATGAAATAAATTAAATCATCCTCATAACTTCTGGTACTAAAAACATAAATATTTTTGACCCCATGTTAGATTGATGTCAGTATATTCCTCCGTTGGGTAAAATTATAGTGATGGGATAAACTCATCCTTGGAGAAAATATTCTATAAGTTACCCACCATATGTAAAATCATTTCCACATAGTAGGCCCATCATTGTGTTCTCCTTTATCCTACTACCTATTAAGTCATTCATTCACATATCATTAACAATTTTGAACCACTAGAGGATCTGTTAGAAGCTATGTGATGATGGTATCACTTGACCAACTAAAGATTAAGACAATCCTTGAATAGGTGTATGTAACTCTCCCCCAGCCAATCATGAGGAATCCTATTTTCCCAAAAATCAATTGTTAAGGGGATGAATAACAACATTGGAGTCACTTTTTGTCTTATTTCATCCCCATTATATTGTACTCTAGAAGAAGGATGTGGCTAAGATCATATGTTTTGTATAGGCTTTAGAGGGAATAACCATCACCTAGTATACATATCTACCAACCAGATCAATCAAGGGGTGGTAATACCTTTACTAAATATTACAAAATCAATTCATCACCACATTCTAGAACCCAATATTCCTTGATCTCTAAAAATATTGACAAAAATAATGTGATAGGGTTTAATATTTCATTACAGGATGGAAGTGTTTGACTTAGTCCCTTAAATTGCAGCTTTTTTCTATTGGGTGTTTCCATTGAGAGTCATAACATAGAACTAAGAACAATACATAACCACATAATGTATTATGGTGGCTTTTAGGATCTTCTATATGTAGCACAATGCTTTTATGATTCAATTTTTTGAAACAAGGATAACCCTCATCTGGAGAAAGCATCTTAAATGAAGAAGGTCGGTAGAGTGGAAATTGTAAGGGTTACATTAAAATTGTCTGCAATGACCAGACCAGCTACAAACCCACACATCCTTTTTTGGATCCTCCTCTTGATTAAAAAAAGAGTATTTACACATCATATTTACATAAAGAAACCTAATCATTACCAATTGTATAACTAGATGAATACTTTTATTCTTTATAAGAAGAGTAAGATCATAGTTCTTGATCAGCAGTAATGGAAATTAACATTCTACAATTGTTTTATCCCAATAGACCTGTTAGATTTTTCTTTTCAGGCCACCGAGATTACTAATCCTGTCATTGAACACTAGGGAACACTATGTTGGACAATTTCATTTTAATAGATCTCAACACATGAAAGTTGATTATGGGATGTGAAGATGTTAAAACCACTAGTATTGGAATTTTGTGTCCATACCAACACTCTCTATGAATAAGGTGAATGGATGTATGTTATAATAATGAGAGAACTGATTTTCACTAAATGTATGACTAGAAAAATAGAAAACTAGAATTCTATTATCCTCTGAGCATTGCTAACAAACCGAGTGTGCCCAAATAAATTTTTCTATGCAATAGAAAAATACATTAATTTAATAACCATCAAAATCTTTTATTCTAATAAAAAACATGGTAATAATATCAGAAAACTAATTTATAAGGATGAACTCACACTAAGGCCAATGATAGACATAACTCTCTTAGACATCGTGCCTTAATCCCAAAAAGTATGTGTTCCAACCCAATAAATATTGTTCTGGGAATCCTCCTTCCAGCTAAAACCTTCATGGTATCTGAGCTAGTACTGGCATAAAATGAAGGTAATTATTGATCCCTAGGTGTTATCAACGAGCACCTGGAATCATAAAATATTCAAGTGGGAATGAATTTTCCACAAAACCTAGAGAAAGAAATACAAAAAGTTAAACGGAATACAAATGAAAATCTGCTAGGAGTAAAGTACCATAAGTCAGCAAGGCATTAAATCCCATTGTACTGTAACCTATGTACGAAAATAGGAAAAACACTTGTGTCCCTAAGGAAACATATAACCACATCCCAGGTTCAATAATGGGATCCACCTCCATGAGATCCTTTTCCCTTACACAAACATGGAAGGAAAAAAGTCTACAAACACATAATGGAGTATCTATGGTGTGAGTCAAAATCCTAGTATGGTCTCACCAATGATTCTATAATAGATTAAAAAAATGTTAACCAATGGAATGAATACAATTTTTAAAATAAAAATATTTGAAATTTGCAACTAATATTTAAATAAATCATGTTATACAGTTCAAATGAAGGAACAATAATTTATGGAATGATGTTACAATTGATGGAATGTTTCTAAAATACTAGCCTAAATAAATAATTGATATAAATCAATTTATATAAATTTATAATTCATTCAATTAAGATTTACAACATTTGAATTCATTTATTTATCAAATATAAATAACATGAAAGAAACATGGACATCTTCCAAATATGTTTGAATGTTCCAGGATATAGGACAATGCACTATCTATGTGATCTCTCCAATATGTGTATACACACATCCCCATAATTGGGAAACTATTGATGTATATCTTAGAGAGGCTGATACTAGTGAATCCTCTTTTTGGAATACAATATGGTTCCTTAATATAATTCCCTCTACTTAAAAAATAAATATTTATTATAAGTAAATGAACCTTACATCACTAAAAACACTGTACTCGTCCCATTCATCATTTTATTGGTCAACTTATCTCATAGATTCAAATTTATCTAGAATATTTTATATGAAAATTATGGTCAGGATCCAGTCATTGGTCACGTTTATTAAATTATCTCACTCTTCAACATATTTCCCTGCCTCTTCAAAATTAGATAATGTGTGAAGATATGGGGGTTCTTGAATATCACAATGTAATCAGATATGTATTAAATTTTAAATTAATATCTATAAATCCATGATGTTGTAGGTTACACCTTTCATGACTCAGACCACCATATGATTCACATATTTAGATGTTGATGTGGCCAGTTAGAAGAAAGACTTAATATATTTCAACATTAATTTCCATTCATGATGTGTTTGGTTGAATGTAAGTCTCAATATATTCTGAATTTAATATCATTTATTTCCACTATAGTTTAGAGTGGTGTAGGGATATTGATGATTGGACCTCCTCTCAGTGATAATTACTAGAGTGTCTTGGCATGAAATAAGTGGTATTTTCAACACTATATTTCTCGATGTCTAGTGTCCCAAATCATTTATAATATTTTTCGGATTCCATTTCATAACACCTAGTCCTAGCTTTCTTATTATTCTATTCACATCAAGTATTTGTTGAAGCCTCAATAATAGGTATATATATTTTTAACAACCCATGATAGTAGGAAGAAATCTCAGAACTGTAATAACTAGAGTTTAACTAAATAGATTCATCGTTTAATGGTAGATTAATTTGTTCTTGAGATACCTAAAAGTCTATAATGATCCAAAATTTCAATTCACCATTGGGTTTATATCAAACCAAAAATGTTTTTTGGGGAGATCATTTGGCAGTTGTAGACACATGAATAGATGAAAAAATATCTATAGATTATATTCTCTATATATGATGTCATTTTCTATCTGGGTTTCCAATAAATAATACCCAAATGTAACAATATCTAACCATAGGTCATCATCACCCTGGTATATGTCAATTAACATTCCATTAAGAAGATATCACTATGGGATAATGTTAAACTCTCCAATTAAATTCCAATTTTTGAGTGATTCACCATGCTTCAGATACAAGGGCTAAATACCAAAGGTAGACTAAATGACTGGATGAAACATGATGTTAGGCAATTCAACTCCACTCAGAACAACATAAGAAATGAAGTGTTCTACAATACTCCCACACAACACATAAATTTGCCTTGAAATTTGAAATGGGGAATTTTCTACTTTTAAAATAAATAATAAATTGTAATTGTTTTCCAAAATAAGGATATACATTCATAATTTTTTTGTTATATAATTTATCCTCATTGAAAACATTCATAGACTCACACCATTATTATATTCATAGTGTGACATTAGGTAGGTACTTAACCACATTACTAGGAGGATAGAGATTTCATTTTATACATGTATTTCACATTTGATCGTATACCCCCCCCCATCACAGTAGAAAAGATCCAGCATAGGCCAAAATATACTTAGAAAACCCCACTTCTCCGATGAAGGAAATCCTATCCAGCACTAAAAAATAGGACCCTTTCCATGTTACTCTAGAAATTAAAGTATCCAAATCGTATAATGAACATAACATCATGTATTATGGTCTTTTTTTAGTAACATCTGGTACAATTTTAACAACTCATATGCCATTTATGGTTTCCATTCAATATCATCTCATGTTCCGTTCTAATGAATAAATTCATCACACATTTTTCATATAATTGATTATCTCAAGATATTTTTGATAAAAAATAAATTAATGAAGACATCCCCATGATTTAGATGGAAAGTAATTTTCATAGGGATTTTTCATCACAATAGCTTTGGGATGATATCATAATTCATATACGCATATGTATGGTCCACCAAGACTACTTCATAAATTCAGACTACTTTCATCTCAACTCTACATTTATATCATTTTTGGCACACCTAGGACACCAACATCAATTAAGCTTTGAATCCCTTCCAGAATAGAAGCCCCAATTAGCCTTTTAAACATTTTATTGATCCCTATTGAAAACATTCAAGATATACTAGTAGATATGAGGTTTTAATTCATTGGCATGATGATTCTGATAAAGGGAACATATATTTTTTTGCATAACGCATATAGATAGCAATGTTCCCTAGTTTATGAACACACCTCTAGATGAGATATTGGATAAAGGAAAATTGGTGAACTTCAAGAACAAAATCATTATTAAACAAATTTCCAAATTTACGATAATGTTATATTCTATATGTATTTAATCTTACTGAAGTAGTTTATTTCTCAGCGGGTTGTCATAATTTTAATTAATAAAATATTTTTTTATGATTCGAAGAGTGGAGTCTCATACTTCTTAATAATATAGCTCATCCAAATTGAGCACTCCTTAATGCATGTGGTATATTTTTCAACATAATCCTCAAAGATTCAATTTTAAATATATAGAGGAAACATCAATTTGTTAATTATATTCAATTATTTGATTTTTTTTTCATTTTAAAAAATAAAATTTAACAATTGGGTGACATTGTATTGTGTTGCTCGGTCACTCAAGGGACCTCACATGGGTCCCTCTCAAAAGAGAACTCACCTAGGCCTCTCACTCAAATAACCTCACACAGTTCCCCCAATCGATAGACCATATGCAGATAACATTTACAAGAAAAACTATTTAGGTCACTCCATCATGTGATTTTGTGGATGTATCTCACCACGGTCATGCCGGCATACATAATGATGGTTCATGAGAGGATAAGTATTAAATAGTAGAATAAGTGAAGAAATATGAAATACATGAGAAATGGGAAAATACTAGTTTTGTTAGTGTTGGTAGGTAACCAAATGGATGAATACTATAATTATAAACATTTGGGTACCTATGAAAACACATGAATGAACCACCTATGTAAAAAAATTAATTATTAAACTGAAGGATAAATTATTTCATACCTCCCATGCATGATAAACAAGCTATCAGGTTCTCCAATAACATGAATTTATGCGAACACATGGAAATTAGTGAGTGAAGGATTAATCAAAATCCATATTCATATCTACTAAATGATGACATAATTCACTCCATCATACACAATCTTGAGGAGTTTTGATTTATAACAATCTTTTATTATATAGGGATGAAAATATTTACTAAAAAATCCTCATGTAGTATAGGAGAAAGGGATTAAAAATAAAATAGGTAGATCTCACATAGACCCCTTCTATATTCCAAGAGACTCATACATTCCAAAACTATATGGCCCAACATGAGAATCTAGTAACTTAATGAGGGCACTGTAAGAAAAAATGCTGGATAAAACTAATAAGGTGACCACCATGACCCTATTTCTTACGTTTTTCTTGTAAATATGACCATTGGGATTCCCATTTGGTAGGATTGGAAGCCAAAGATTCCCCTTAAAGCTCGGCTCATCCAAGTATGTCACCCAAGTCTTACCAACCCACATAATGATCTGTAAGTATAAAAATGAAAAGGTAATTACTAATGGTCAATACATTTAGGTCCATCAAGGTTAGGAATTAAGATAACCTTGAGAGGAACTAATCCCACCCCAGTAAGAACTTCTTTGGTAAATTATGCGTCCAATGCTCAAAATGTGACCTCCAGTCATCCAATGACACCTCAGGAGACCCATTGATCATTTGGAAAGGCTCCTCTATTATTTTGTTTCATAGTTTGTTTTTTCCAAAAATTCAACTCCTATATTCCTAGGATAAACCTTCACTAAACTAGATCCACCTTACCCTAGTCCACTATCCATTGTTCATCTCCATCTCTCCTCAGTCTACACTACATGGAGAATTCTCATTCTACTCATGTTTTAAATGGGATATGCACATAATTCTCTCCCAATTATACCTTCTGTGATACCCAATTCATATCTTCAAAAACTCACCTAGGCAGTCCACCCTTTAATCCGGCCTCTATACCACCAATGATAAGGAATGACATTCCTTGGATCCATTATATGAGGGGGAACAATCCAATACCTCTAAAAATCTAATATAAATGTACGATTAGAGAATAGGTCATGATATTATGACCTATCAATTACACATTCCAATTGTATTGGATGTATTTCATATATCCAGGCTAATAGGTGAGATCACTATAGTCTTTTAAATTTTTCAATTTTATGGAAATGAGGAACCCAACCTAATTGATTTCGATGGATAGATTCTTAGGCCAAGATGTATCATCTACTACCCGAAATTTGCAGAAAATTGTGTTATATCTGTATAGGTACGTATTCCAAGAGCCTAGGGGTTTGAAAATAATATTTTATATAGGAAGACCTAATCCCATTTTCACTTCCTACCTTAACCAAAAAGGATTCATCCTCATTTACCAGTAAATGAGGAGGAAATTCCCCTTTACGGTCCCTCTTGGAGTAATCTCATAGTCTTTCTTATGGGGAGATCTCCTACATTACATAATATAACCTCATTCAATAGTGAATACAGAATATTTTTTAGATTTACATATCCTACACTCTCTAAATTTTCTAACACTGATCATGGATTTCATTTTCTTATAGGTTTGTGTCAATCATGTCATCAACATGATATAATATTCACAACTTGAGCATCTAATCTAGTATTAGCTCAAAAAATATTATCACCCGCATAAATGGAAATATTCATAATGATTAAATCCATTAGGACTTTTCAATAGGTGTAATCCCCAAAATTTTAAACAATATAACATTTAATTTATATATAAATGTGATATATAGGACTCCACCAAGGGGATTAAACCCAGCACCCAAAACAGTCCATCTTTATAGTCCATATTCCCTATAGGTTCATATCAAACCAATGAGGAAATATAAATTTTAGGTCCCTTAGTCTATTTTGGATTAAATAATACAACATATTTTTCATAGTATCTTTTTCCAAGACATATTTGTCACACAATATTAAAAAATTTGGTCTCATACTCATCAATTTACCATCAAATTTATGAGGTTTCATTTCAAGATTCACTAATGTATGTGGGTTTGTATTCCTTTCACAATGATACATAGAAATCCACCTTCATGGGCGTGATCCTAACATATAAATAAATCCCTTCTTCATGGATAATGATAAATTCTTGAGATCACCACAACATGTCATAAAACCAGAATCATGATAATAAAAGATCTAAAATTACATTATCTGCATAAAGATGAATCCATTAATAGATATCCACAAATATATTTTCATGAATCCTTCCAAGAATAATCTCTGATTCATATAGATGATTATAAATGAAATTTAAGAAAAAAAATATAGTTAATATAATGGAGAATCATGTTATATAATTGATTTCAAAAAGGATTCATGAATATTTCTTAAATATATAGAAGAGTAAAAAATTTAGAAATAATTCCCCAAAAAATGGGTTGAGAAACCTAAACTACCATCATCTCAACCAATTTTATTCCATATGTATTTTTGGAATAATTTCCCATGACCACCTACCTTTGGAATGAAATATCATGAATCATTATGAATAAGGAAAAATTTGGGTGTTTCTTGATCCACAAATAAATCCAAGTGGAAACCTCCTGGAAGGTAGTAGGGAATAAATTCATATGTTCTTCATTAATGTCCATTCATCATATTCAATATAATTCCATTCAAACACCAGATAAATTTTATGAATGAAAAAACAGGTGATCTAATGTGAAACTTATAGTTAAAAAATAAAGTGAGTTTTCAAAAATTGGTAAATTTTTTTCTCTCAAGATTCTAGAAGAAATAGTGAGTGTTATTATATGTGAGATAAAGAAAGTCAAAATCTCTACTTATCATTAAAAATCTATCTATATATACTTTCCTTAAATTTATTATCTATCTATTCTATATTTTGTTATAATTTTCATTGTAAAAGATACCAAAATTTTCTTCTCCAAGTAGGAATAAAATTATATTGTCTCTTCTTCCATATAGAAAGATTTAAAAAAATTTCATGTGATGATATAAAAATGTTTGATTAATTACACTATATTCCAATTAGAACAATGTTGACAAATGCTAAGAAGAATATGACATATTCCATAAACCAAGATGAACATTGGTTCTAATAATATCCATTCCAATAATCTTTTCATTTTTAAAACTAAGAATATTTAAGCAATTATCTTTCTTAAATTAAACAACTCAATACTTATTTTTCTTGAGAATTAATTTTGGTATTTATTTATAGACATAGTTTTTTTTCATCAGTTTCCCACAACCCACAAGAAATGACTTATTTAATTTCCTTAAGTAATTTTGAACAAAATTAACCTTCCAAGAATATCCTTTCATTAACTATGTTGGTGATATGTGTTCCACAAAAACTAGTGGATCCAAATTCACTTTTTCATTATATAATACTATAAATATTTTATATGTACCAATAATTATTTATGAGAGTCTGGTATTTTTATTTATTCCTGTTTATAGAATTTTAATGAAAAGTTTTATATTATTTACCCCAATTTTTTCCTTATACCCAAAACATATATTAAAAGTCAATATCCTTTAAAATAAAAAGTACTATATGAAATTATATATTCCTATTTGGATTTATGTTTCTCATTGAAGGCCCACCTAAATATATAACACATATAGTCTGTGAGTCACAATTTTCTATAAAATTTATCTTACTAATGAATTATTGGAATTCATATTATCCACATAGATAGTTTCATTTCTAGTGTTTCATATATCAACCCTCATTCAAGGAGTTGGTGCATGAGGCTTCTAATCAATCAAGGAATTTTCCCTGTCAATTAATCACAATGATTGTGTAATAGGTATTTATTCCTCCTCATGATTTCTTTTGTCTTGGCATGATGATTCTTCCAATTCATTTTCAATCATCATTATAGGAGTATAAAATCATTAATTTTCTTCCCAATTTTGATGCCTGTTTAAAACTACTTAATCTAAATACATAATTTTCTATACTATTTCATTGATAGTTTTTTATAGATAATGAAGGACTTGTGTATTCTCTTCACTTCTATGTCTCTATTTAAATTTTAACATATATTTTTATAAAATTATAAATCTATGTTCTTCAATTTTAGACATTAACTATCATGTTTCATCTATCTTTTCTGGGGATCTTTAAAAATTATTCTATTAACATTTACACAACATAATGTTAAATCCATCAAATATAGTAACACATTATTTATTGAAATACCTCCCCATTATTACATAGGATAAAGATAATAAATCCACCTTTAATACTTCTTGGTATAATACTATATACAATAACACCTTGATAGGGGTGAATCAGTGTATTAAAAATTCTTTCTTGAATAATAATATTTTTCTCTCATGATGAGTAAAATTATAATTTTATTCAATATTATAGCTAATTAGGGATGAATTTCACAAATAACATGAGGTATTATAAATGGTTTTAGAATAATGGGGTACATATATGGAGACTGAATAAAAATATTTTTGTGAGGAAAATTCAATAAAACAACCCTTATTTATAGTTACAATTTATGTTGGGTATCACTTACTCTCATGCATAACTAATAGTAACTATAGAAATAATTGATATCATAAAATTAATGACTAACTAATCTATCAATTGAATCATTTTTCTTTTCATAATGTTTAATTTAACATACCACTACCTTTGGGTTTTTCTTCAGTATAAAAATATCTATTTCCCAAGAGGAAGAGACACATATAATAACTCCTTCATAAAAATTCAAACATATAGATGATATCTAGATGAAACCACTGGATATATATTTTTTAGAAACACCCTATGATTAAATGTGATATTTATTTTTTATTAAACTCTTCATCTCATACTATTTTCTGTAATTTAATTTTAAATATATTTATTAGGATTTATCCTACAACATTAATATTGTGACTTATGTCCCCACTCTTAAATAGTGGCATCCAAACACATTAAGATGGAATAAAACATTAGGAGTTATAAGAAATTAATCCATTCATTAATTCATGAAACTAAAAGAAACAACCATCATGAGACATGGAATATTATAGGAAAAGTCATGGAAATAATTGATATATGGAATGGTCTTCATCAATATGTCCTAGTATTACGTATTTTTTATAAAATAATCCATGTCTACTTACTCTATGGAATAACCAACACTTATTTTGATCTCATGTAGAGTAGAAACAAACACAGTGGAATTGAGAATTGTATGTGACCATGTTAATATTTTTCATGCTGAAATCATTTAGCAACACCTGACACAAATTCTTGTAAAATCTAAATGAACCTAACCAAACACTGAACATGTTGTGGAATAAAAAAAACTATTTTGGTGTGAACCCTTATTGGATACATGGTCCCAAAATCATAGATTCTTCCAAACTATGCCACCCCACATCAAGTTTTACGAATATGGCATAAGAAACATCCGCTTCATTGGTAAAATGGAGATTCTTTATGTGTTGTTACATGGAAAACAAAATAACTCTAGTTTCAATAATATCCACAGAAACCTACTCTACTCCATAGTGTATAGGGATATGGAGTAATCTAGAAACATCAAATCCCACATCAAACTTTCTTATAGAAGATCTATTGAATATAAAAAAATTCATTCCCCAGATTCGGTATATGTGTCAAATATGATCTACACATAGAATCCTACACATTCATGATCTATCCCATGTAACACTTAATTTGTGTTATTTTCCATATAGTTCATACTAAAAATACTTCTATGCACAAAATTACTTGACTATGAACTTTTCGGACCTATAGTTCTAGCAATTCTATCTGGCCCATTTGGTTTCCCAATGGGGTCGATATTTCTCTATCAAATTTGGGGCCGGGATGGCTTGGATACCTTTAAATGGTTGGATTTATTTTTTGAAACATTCACCATAGACTAAGGAATAATCCCATTGGTAATGTTTCTCAAATATTCTTCTTCTTTATTCTTCATATTTTTAACAAAAACATTACAAACAAACAATAAATTTGATTTTGTCCATCATTTTCAAATAAAGAAATTATTGGTTTCTATAAGAATTAAAATGGATCACTAACACTAAATTTAGATACAGATATACTCAATAATTTTAGGAAAAAATAATTATATTTCCCCGGTGTAATATCAAGAATTCATCATCCCCAGATGTTGAATTATCAATAGATGTTTCACCAATAATTTTGAATTTTCATTATCACTAATGTATTGTATAAAAATATTATAGATGTTCATTTCATTAGAACACAACCTCCCACTGAAGTATTCTATGGCATTAATCTTACAACATATCACTAAAAATAATCCTATGATTAAATAACACAAATAGCATATTATGGTTCTCCAATGTAAGATAAGAAGTTGCCCAAACATACTCAGTGTTGTGATACTCTATTTTTTGGAACATAGAATTCCTTAGTGATGTATTATAATGAAGACTCAACATATAACTATTTTCACATATCACACTATGATAGTTCCAATATATCCATATAAATAAATAAAAGTTCAATTCTCACAAAATAATTGTGTATCTATAACACCATCATATATTGCAATTTTGATAATATCATGTAAAATATAATATACCATAAGCAATGTTGACCTTAACACAAATTATGATATTTTATTGAAATATAATTATTTCAATATTCTCATTACAAAATAACTTCTGTTTTGGAGGTTATGAAAAAGGGTAAGAACATTATGAACAATATATATATATATATTAAATTTATTTTTTTTCTTCAATAAATATTTAATAATTAATTCCTAGGGAAAAAATTCAATCGAAAATAAAATCATATATTATTAAAGGATATATATTTTAAAAGAAATATATATATCTATATAGAATTTTTTAATCGAAGTAAATTATGTTGATCACTATAGAATAATAATTATAATTACATTTATTGAACATATTTTGAAAATATTCTATTGGTGGTTACCTGATAAGGAATGAGTATAAAGTCATTTTATATTTCAGAAATATGTTTATTGTAAAAAATGGTATATATTACAGTTTGATTATGAATTATATAATTAAATCTAAAAATACCCTAAAAATTGATAAAATTTAAATAACATTACAAATAATCATGCCAATGTTATATTTGGTTGATGTTTTTAATTTTTTTTTAAATATTTGTTTTTGAGTGGATATCGAAAATCATCAAAAAATTTCAATACTATTTTTTCTTTCCATTAAATAATATAAATACAATTAAATGTTAAATTTTTTATCATCTATATATGTATCATAAGAATACTTAAAAATTTATTATTCAAATTATTCAATGGGAATCACCATAATATATTATTTTGATATAGGTTCATTTGTATGCCTAAAATTGGATATTTTTGGTTAAATCCTTGTGATAAGGTCACAAAAAATCATATTAATTCTTATTGAATTATAATATTTCAAAACAAAATCATTTTATCTTCAAAAAAATGGAAATTTGGTTCCACATTCCTTAGAATATATATTTATATTATTTTACATATATAATAATAGAAAAATATCACTTTTTTAATTAATTATCTCTAATATATTCATATATGGTTAGATATATTTTAGGTAGAACTGAGATTTTTAATTTTGAGGATGAAAAAAATAATTCTTATTTATTCTTATTTTTATTTTTAAGTATTTTATAATTATCTATAACATTTTCATGGCGCTGATTCATCACTTTTAGAAGTAGTAAAAATTCCAATTAAATTATTTCTAAGATGATTAAATGTAATCTATTATATTTGAATAATGGTGTTACCAATCTTATTTTATAATTATTCAGTATATAATTGGATGTTTCTAATTTTCTAAATATATTTTTATTCTGATTTCAATTATGTTATATATTTATAATATTTTGGTAAATACCATCAAATTGTATATAGTTTTTAAAAATAGTTTTTAAATCGATAGAAAACATATAAAACATATCATAACTCAATTTAATGTGATATTTGTTTATTATATTGTGAATGTTTCATGTATTTCCCATATGGAATTCATTAAAATTACTATTAGTACCCTTATAGATTGAAAATTGTTTCACCCTAGTTAATTTTAAAAGGAAAACAAGATATTAAACCAAACGATGAGGATTAAAATGACCCTTAAAACTATCTAATGTTTATGAAATGAATTAATATAGTCAATAAACTCCTTATATTGTTATATATTTTTTTGGAAAAAATTAAATGATTTATAAATAGGATATATATTATTATTTCATTAATTTACATGATTTGAACAAACCTCATTTAAAAATGGGAACCTCCTTTCCTAGCTTCTTCACACCTATTAAGGTATATACCTCAACCAATATCTATAAAAATACATTAAAAACATTTCTGGACATTTCATATAGGTTTTTTCCCCACTAAAGGACCAATCATTAAGGATTACTTTATATGTCAATATATATTTTCAAAAGAATAGGAATATCTCTTAAATAAGTGTATTTATGTGTATTTATTCATGTAACTCTTCAAAAAATAAATATATATATATATATATATAAGTGGATAAAATATCATCAATAAGATCCACATACTAAAATTTTATTATATCTATCTAAAAACCTATTCCATATTGTTTAATATTATATGAGAAATAATAATGTTGCCCATACATACGTGTGAACTACCACCTCCACGAAGCAATTTGCATCATTTTTCAATACCACCTTATAAGGATGATTATTTGTGAGGTATTTAATGAATATATATGATATTCATGAAAACAATACAAGCATATAAAGATTATATATTACCTATATTTTAATACTACCATATGTTGGAAATTGAAAATGAAGTTCATGCATACCTGTGGAGTACCACCTCAACAAACTAATGCAATTCATTTTTCATGATGCCAGTTATAGATAGTTATAAAATATTATTTAATATATAAAAATAGAAATTATTTAATTATTAAATACATAGATAGTATGTAACCATAACCCTTTGAACATGGTTAACGTACAAATGCTATATTTAGAATTATGAACAAAATGCCCTCAACACTTCTGAAATTTTCATAAAAGATTTTGTAACTAAATAAAAAATTAATATAAAAGGAAATTTTCAAGTATAATAAACAATGTAAATTTTATTAGGAATGTATAAAAATAATATATTATTATTATTCACGAGTTGAATAATTTATGATGGTATATAAAAAATAATGTGTATGATTTTTCATTAAAAACATTTTTAAATTATTATATTAAATTACATTTATTTCATCTAGTGGTTCATTAAGAAATTTTAAAAAACTAATTTATTTTTAATTAGAATATTTTAATAGTAAATTTTAAATTCATTTTTTCTTTTACATATATGTTTCCAAAGTGAACCATTTTAATAGTTTATATATTGGTTATTTTTCTATTTATACCATTGTGTCAATTTTTTAACATATATGAAATGTGTATATTTTTATGTCATCATGACAGGAATATTACTTCATAATTTTTCATGATAATTCAATGAAAATTAGTCCACTTTTATTATAATAAAATTTAATTTTAAGAGTTTATAATGGGTAAAGTAATTTTTATTATAATAATTTCATAAACCCTTAAAGTCCTTAAATATTTTTTTAACCAAAATATTTTGTATGATTTTAGGATGGAAAGTTATTCTTTTTTATATTTATAACTTTATTTTGTTATTTTATATTTTATTGGAAAATGGTCGATCCTTATATATAACTGAAAATGAGTGAGTCTAATAAATCTCTCTAATGCTTTGGGTAAACTTATTGAGTTTATAGAAATTGGATTACTCTTGAGGGATATGTAAACATTGTCTATGATGGTTATTACATTATAAGGGTGATTGTTGGGATAATGTCTACAAAAACCTACATTATTTTCCAATGCTCAAACATGTTTTATGAATAATTTCTTAGATTTCATAAGGTAGGCTAATGATATTATGTATAAAGTAATTTTCCATCCCACGTTAAGGGTGAAAAACTGTTTTTAGGAAAATAATTTAATGATTTGTTATGTCTAACTAAATACAATCATGATTAGGATTTTTCATTTTATTACTTCAAATAATATATTATATTAAACATTAGGAAAAAAATTTTATTTATTGGGTTTGTAAGTAATTATATGACTTGAAATCTAATTTGGGCAAAAGAAAAATTTTATTATAGACATTCATGTATTTTAAAATGGTCATATGAGTTTCCTTTCATTTTGTATATCTTATTTAGATTTTTCCAACATAACAGGTTTTTAAATACATTTAATCGCTATTATGTTTGTATATAAACTATATCAATATTTATTATTCCAACATGGGGATTAAACATAATATAAGAAAACATATTTTAAATAGAACATTATTTTAAATAAATGAACATTGTTTTTTATAGAAGCTATTGAAAAATTAGTGGAAGTGTACACATTGTATTGTAACGATTTTATATGTATTATTTTTTTACTGATTCACTAAAACTATATACGAACAATATCCTAAAAATGTAAAAATTGAATCTCTTGTTATAAGTTTTGTAATAATTTGTTTTTTAGGTTATGGGGTGTTATAGTATATATCAAAACACGTATTTAGATAAGTATATTTTTTAGGAAGTTAATATTTTTTAAAAAATTATTATTTTTCTATTACTATGATTTTTTATTTTTATATTATATACTCAAACCAACAAATTTCGTTCAAGTAAATTGATAGAAAATTATAGATCAAAGATAATGATGTTTGTGAAAAAAATTGTGGTGGTGGTCAAAATTAGCAATCAATTGAAATATAGAATAGAGTGAAAAAAATTATGGTCATACCTTAATAGAAATTTAGATTTATGATTAACAAGATGAACCAATGTGACTTTCCTAACACACTAAATAATGTAATGTTGTAGTTTCATGTAAAATTATATTATAATTATCATGAATTTTATTTTGTAAAAAATTATTATATTGGAGATAATGTTTATATGGTAAATGTAACATTGATAGTTAACTTGATATTTTATTTTTTGGTAATTATAGTTAATTTTGATAATTTTTTATTACATTTTGGGAACATATGATTTATTTTATAGATAACAATCAAATTAAAAATAGATTTGATGACCAAGTGATTAATGTTTTTTTAGGATGACCACTCTATTGAGAACATTATATGATTAATGTTAATGAAAATTTTTTTTTTGATATGATGGTATTTTGTTTTCGGAATAAAGTATAACTTTTTTCAGTAGAATATAATATTTTATTATGGATTTACTGTGATTCATGTAATTTATGGAAAAGGTTATGATATTTTAGAGACAAATGGTAAATTGATCTAAAAAAATATCATTGAATCATTCTTAAATTTTTTATTGTGAAATTATTCCATTATATTTTAAATACTATTGTGGTTAGTTTTATATGGAATAATTTGTGTTGGATAGTTTGTTTTATATATTGAGGCTTTGGGTATTAATGTTCCCTTTCTTCATATTGGATATTATCTTATATTTTTGTAACCATTTTTGGTGGTGGTTAATCGAATGAAATTAGATAAATAAATTTTCATCCTTTTATATATCTTCTGATCCATTTGATGTTAACATTAGTGCTTAAGGAATGATAAATTCCTCATGTTTATTAATTATATAGAATATCATAATATGTAGAGGTGGAAGCTACTCCTGTTGAAGGGAAAATTTACCCATATAGTATGGAATGGAATTAGTAAATCATATATTCTGTTAATCATTATGTTTATTCAAAAATAATTCATCCACTCAAGAAACTATAAGATAAATGTATAAATACATACATATAAAATAGAACTCATCTATAAAGATAGTCATTATTAAATTTTGATTCTTGAAGGATAATCATTATATTAATTAGAAAGTTTAATAAATATATAGTTAATATTTAATTTCACTAATATCTAAAAATTAATGTAATTTTAAAAATAAAGCATTATCAATGTGGATTAAAAAAACTCCATCCACATATGTATATATATACAACCCTTTAAATTGATTCTAAAAACGTTTTAAACCCTTTTATAAAACATAAAGTAACATTTTAACAAAAAACTTTCATTAAGGGTGTATAATATAACACCATTGAATAATTTTAAAAAAAAGATAAAATGATTTATAGATCAACATCATGAAACAATGAGCTAAAAAACTATGATATAATATAAAAATGATATTTTTTAAATATAATAATAGTCACCTACGAATTTGGGTTTGTGGGTATGAATATGAGAAACTCTATTATGAAATAAATATAGAAATGTTTTTCTAAATATAAATTTACTAATTAATTCCTGGAAGTATGAACCAAATCTTAAATAAATTCATTTATGATAAAATGAGGTAAATTGAAAAAAAATATTTATACTAATTTTTTTTTATCAAATTCAGTTAATTTAATCACTATAGATGAAATAATTTCATCAAATTTATGGATCATGTTTTAACATTTATATAATTGTGTTTTGTAGATATACAATGAATTTTATTTTATTTTGATCTTCAAAAATACATTTTCTTCAAATATTATTTTATGTTATCTATTTGTGAAGATATCTTTATTAATTTCTTGGACTTTTACCAAATTTATTTGATAAAATGAACATATTTCTTGAAATTGTCATTTCAAATTTATCATAGAGTGGGTATTTGGTATTTTAGTAAAATATTTATTTTTAAGAGAAAAATAAAAAACACTGATTTATTTGAAATTATTCATTTATTTTAAAAAATTATAATTTGAATCATTAATTATTTTTTGCATTTTGTTTTAATGTCAGATATCATCAAATTAATTAATCAAAATATAAGTAATTCGATATGGATTAATATTGTATTTTATTTTTGAATATGTTATGTTTCATGTTTCAAAATAGTTTATTGGTGTTAAAATATAGTGATAAGGTCGCAATATCGAATATTAATTCTAATTGTATGAGATTTATTAGAACATTATCTCCTTATATTTAGTAATATGGAAATTGGTTTGCAGTTTACACTAATTAGAAGCTTCATAATATTTAATCTAATGAATAATTATGAAGCATTAGAGTCCTTTATTAAGAATTCAATTTTTTCATGAAAAATGAAGTAATTAATTGTTATAAATGGTTATTTATAAAATTAATTAAATTTTTTTAGAGAAATAATTATTTTAAATTTTCAACATTGTTATAATTTCTTAGGAAATTTACAAACTTTCTACTCAATTCTTGGGCATGAAATAATAAAATCATGTAAATTATTTTAAAAATGTTCAATGTAATATGACTACGATGAATTATGGTGTTAAAATAATTTCAGGGGACATTATTTGGTACCATATTTATTAATAATTTTTATTTTAATTATATTGTTATCTTAATTAAGTGAATGTTAAGTATTGAAATTAGACACAAAGTGTATAAATAGTATTTAATGATTACTAATCATTTTTAAACCATGGAAAAATGATGATAATCCATTAAAAATAGTATGGAAAATTTAAATTTATATCATTAATTTTATATTTATGTTCAATTTCAATTTTTTTAATTGCTTTACTAGTTCTTATATATTCATTATTATTTATCATGGTTAATGATAGAGTGATTAATGAGGGGTTAAAAACCAAATATCTGGTTTAAAATGACACATATACATATCTATATTTGATTAGATAAATTTTTTTCAAACCCATCCAAATATATTATATTATATGGTGAATTGGATCAATATTATGGAATACCTATGAATGTTTTAGATGGAAATATCTTGATGGAATTAAAATTTTCCATTACTAAAGGGCTCAAATATTTATTGGAAGATTACAATTTAATAATGATAGTTGTAACATCCCTAAATAAAATTTTTAGATTTTGTATGAGGCTTTGAGGATAGATTAGAGGTTTCATGCGTCTCATAAGAGTTTTGGGAGGAAAAACATAGTTGAAGAAAGGATTACCTAATGGTGAATGGTTGGAACATGGTAAGTTATAACTGTGAATCCTAAATGCGAAATCCACTTTCTAAAGGATCATGGTTTGAAAAAAAATTTGAATGTGCAAGTAAAACAGTGTGACCATATATTGTTTATTGTAGACTTGGTGAATCAGTTGTTACCGGTTTGTTAGACCATGTGTTATTCCCATGTGGTTGGGGTGTGTGTATAATTGTATAGGAACTTGGTAGGCGCAAGGTTTTTCCAAACATGTGTCCAAATAATGCGACCCTTTTAAAAGGGTGAAATTACACTCAATCCACTATAGTAATTAAGAAGATATACATGTATTTCATTCCCGTCACCTCCCTCATGTGAACTATGATCCTCCTCCTCCCCCCACACAATGAGTGTTCTTCCCATTTAATTATTGTAATAAGATATTTTCATGTTCATTGTTATCCTTGAATTATCCTTCATCTATATTTGGATCATTTTAGTTATTTTTATTCTTATTATATGATTAGAAACTTCGGTTAGGGATTTCAATTCTGATTCCACTAGAGTCTGGTGGAATCAAATACAAGGGATAAGATTATATCACGACCCTAGATGATGATAACCATAGAGGTCATCCATACTTTTCCAAATGTCATTTCATCATGGAAAATTTCATTGGAGAAATTTAAGAGGATTTGATCATAAATTAAATTAATTTAGGAACAATGTTGATGCCATTGGTTATGTATATTACTGGGAATGGTTATGGGGGTACCCTATAAATCATGTACATATTTTTAGATGAATTTACATCATTCAACGAGAATATGTTGAGTTATCTCTGGATGTTACATCAAAAATTCTATTTTATATTTAATTGTTTAATGTTTTAATTTATGATTCTAGATTTTCATTGATCTATCCATTTTTAGGTAGAAACAATGAATATGAAGCATCATGACTCATCCATCAGCAAGATTCGATAGAGTTGGCCAGAGCTATTTATAAATGGTATAATGATTCATAATTGTATGTGTTTTATTATACCTTCCTTATTTAATATATTCATGTTTAGAGTAATATGTGAAATAGTGTACTTTCATATTCGGGTGACTCACTTTATTAGACATATTCCAATGTATTTTGTTTAATTTTTTTAACATTGTATAATAAATGGATGATCTCCAAGGGTCACTAAAAACTATCATAATCTATATTTATACATCAAATTGAGACTATAACATTCACCAAGGATCCCATATGGGATTCCTCTAATTATTTTAGTGCAGAAATAATCAATTATAATATTACTCTACTTTATTATGATTTTTTAAGATCTCAAGATGGATTATTTTATATATGTATAATATTGGAGTACCACAAGAGGGATGACTATGTTAACATGTAATCCTTTAGGCTTCCTGGTAGGAATAATTTCTTAATCATTTTCATATAGGTCCTAGTGGGAGAAATATTTATTGACCTAACATGAACTATAACATTATGGGTTTTGGTAGTGATGGTTGTGCGTGGCACATATAACCCAAACTAAACATGTTTACAAGTGAGGTTATGGTTCTAGGATTTTTTTAGGTGTTCACCCACCCTCACTCTTTTATTTATACATTCACTCAATTATTATTGATTTAGATATTATTTAAAAAATTGTTCTAAGCTCTTGGATCATGGTAATGTACATATGTGATGTTATTATGGGGATTCCCAAACATTAATCATGGGATTTGGATACAATGTATTTTTTATTTGATTTAATTATGGGGATGCCTAGACATACTCACATAGATCCATCTTCTGAGCCGTTTTGAGAAGATAATTTTATTGGAATTCTTAATCATACATATAGGGATCCATCATACCAGCCTATTGATTGAATGCTACTTCTACTTTAAATATAATTACATTTGTCACATGGATTCATCCCTGAATAGGAATTAAATAGGTATGTCCCGGAGTGTGTCTCAAAACCCCCTAACATTGGGTCTCTCATAGGATAGACAGCTCTCTAGGACCTAGTGGATACCAATGGTTTTCAGGTGGGCATATTTCTTCCAAGTTGCAAAAATCCAATAAACTCCCTATGGATTTAAATGGTATGTTTTTTTGACATATAAGATGATCCATAGGGTCCTATGGATGCAACATTATAGTTACTGACTTTAAATTTCTAGGAGTTGTATATTGAGCTATTTATTGAATGGATTCGTAGTGTAATCTTGGATCAGGTGATAAATCCATATAGATCATATAAGGGTTATCCCCCTTAGAAATTATCCTAGTCTAATTTCATTATTTCATGTTGACCACGACCAAGGAATAATACATTGGAGTTTACTACACATAGTTATATTTGTATGAAATCTAAATCTATGCCAAATATATGTGATGTTCAGTTTACCCCTAGGAATCCATAATCTTATTTTTTGAAGGTGGGTCTAGGAGATCCTATAGTTAGCACTTGTATCCCCCTATATAGATATATCTTACACATCGACATTACTGATATTTTCCTTTGAAGGTATGGTCAATTAGGTTCACATGAACATGATCTGACTTAATTAAAAATATCTTGAGTCTTAAAAGATAGAGCTTCATGCCTTATACATATGATTTCATGATTATCAAGGTTAATGATCAATGTATTGTATATGGTTAATTCATGTTTTTTATTCCATACTAATATGAATATATATATATATATATTAATTTTTATGAAAATATATATACATATAAATCTATATACATGAGGTAATATTGTTCAGGGAAATTCCAGAATGGGTCGAAGCAGGTATGGTCGATCAGGATTGAAGGCCACAGAATCAGCTATGGATTATTTATTGATTCATTTTCTTCAATTAATTTATGTTTTGTCTATTATTGGATGCGTACATTAAATGAGCATGAGCATATGAAAAAATACATTGGTATGAGTTTTGTACTTCACATTATCTGTTTCAGTTATTATTAGTATTTTTTTTCAGACAATTATCTCTCCTATACAAACACTAACATATATTTGATATGTATGTGAACCTATGGGATGATCCCTATTGAGGTTCTTACATGCACCATTCTCGGGAAAATATTTCAATATAGTACCAAAGATGAAATTTACTAGGTTTTATGCACACGTTGATATAAGGATGAGGATTATTCAGGGATGATGGATTTGATGTTTATATGAGTATAGGTAATGTTGTATAGTTCATTGTGTCTATAGTAGGGACATTTAATTATTATTTTTCTTTTATATGAGATTATCCTAGTAATTATTCAATGTTGTATGTATGAAATAGTCATTTAGGCCTTTACTAAATTCCATTTATTACTAATTACTATTGTATATTTATATCAAGTTTTATTATTTTATTACTAAAATGAATAATATCTGGTTATTTGTATTGTTTTCTACTCTGATATGAGGTCATATTCTTACCAATTTAACACACACTCCACTCACTACTATTTGGTAGAATCTGGAATATTCTGAGGTGTGATTTAGGCCTTTCGAAAAATCATATCAAGGCATAGTTTTCGTGTCTTCATTGATAGGAAATTAAAAATTGGTATCAGAGTTACTCACTTCCTATTGAATTACTATTTAGAATATGGAAAATATGAGGATTACGAAAGTGTTATAATCAATGATGGTTGTTATACATGTGTATTGAGAATATTTATTCCCATAAGAATTATAGATTTGTTGGCATATGTGATTTCTATAATCAAAATTAGATATTATAGATGTATATTACTTTCACTTTGAGTGACGAGCTTGATGCATGTATTTTATAATATATTATAGATTTATATGTCTTCTAGTATTTACAAGGGGCATGTGATTGATTTAAACCCTCATTCATTAAATTATTTAAGTGTATCAGGCATCCTAATTGAAATGTAGTTTCAATTAGTTATTAGGATGTTAGTGAACATTTTTTTATAAAAATAAAGGTTTATTGTATAATGTTTATATATATAAATAAATTTTGTTTTCTTGTAACTATTCTTGGGGGAATAATACTCAAATGATATTAATTTTTTATATTTCATTCTGATGGATGATCCTGTGGATTTATAGTAGAACATTTGGATGTGAGTCTAATGACTCATTACTCATCTATATGAGGTTTAGTTACCCTAGTGGGTCACTAGGTCACATGATACCTATGTTTTGGTCCCATGACGGGGCATTGTTTCATGGGACGAGTTATTCAATGTGGTATTATCAACATATCGAGTGTTTTCCCATATAGCTTAGAATGAACTTTTTCATAACTGGTATGTGTTCAATTTATATAAAATTAATTATTGTGGTAATGTTGTGTACATTGGTCAACATCATTATTTGACTCTATTTATTCAGGTAATATTGTGTTGTCACATTTTACAATACTGATAAATAACTAAAAATTTATAATGAACCGAAACATTGAGGGGATAATACCATACACGGATACCCAATATGATGTAATTCATTATTCTCTTCCACATTTATATCATAGATCTCTATGTATAATTGCCTAATGATATTCTCATAAACTATCATGGAAATTAATGATGTTGAAGGTATTTTTGACCTATATAGTTCATTTATATCTTTACATCTTTTAGAGAGGTTTGATATTATGGGATAAGTGGTTAGACCTAGTAGCCCTATGATGATACATAATCGATATGGATAAGTAGGATACCGAGATAAAATTATTTCAAACAATGCCTTTGCATTTATTTTTTGGTTTGATTTAGGGAAACATGTGAGAGTGAATTTCACATGTTCATAAATGCTTTTGAGGTGGTGGGATTAGTATTTAACTCATATAGATACCTATGCATGGAGGTGGTCAGTTTTTTAAATTTAGTCAGGGTGATGTCATTTTATTTTGTGAAGGAAGCTAGGGTACTAGGTTATGAAGATTTGATTTGAATGGGATGACTCTTTGGGTGCCTATGGATACTGAAAATGGGGTTTTTTGTAGCTTATTTGAGCACGGGTAGACACTCATTCATACAATGATATCACATGATATTCTATAATGATAATTAGTAATGTAATAGGTGTGGTTCATTATTTAGTAGAGTAGTTTGATTTAATTTAATATATTAATGACGCGAATATGTTGTGTCATACAGTGAACATGGCCTTGTGATGTATGGCTAATGAGAACATGAGTTGGAAGATTATGCTACACTTTGTTTTTGTGTTTTTCAATTTTAGATGAAAATAATGTCATGTGCAAGTTGAGGAATTATGTTGTCAATAAAAATTGGTGAGCATGGTTTCACATGATTCGGGATAAAATGAGAAATGTCCCAATGTGGTAGATGAAACATCGATATAGACATTGTGTGAAGAGACAAATAACTTGTGGGTGGACATGGACACCTATTTTCGGATGAAATGGTGTTAGGAGTTGGTTAAATTCATATATTCTATATTTATGTAGGCATAGATTAGTAAGGGAGATACATAATAATAATTTTAATAATATTATACTCATGGTTAGATATGATCATTCCCATATCATGGTAGTGTCATAAGTATGATGAGAGATATTCATCTATACACCGAGATAAATAAAATTCTTTTATAGTTTAACATAGGGACTCTTTGGTATTCTCACTCGAGGTACACTAAAAAGGTATAAAATATGATTTGTAATACAGAATTAGTCTTTCATGGGTGGTGAAACTCATTGATTTACAAAATTTTGATATTTACTATGGGTATCATTCTATGGTTCCTGAAAGAGATATGGGTGATTATTTTTTGACACTCAGGGATGAGAAATCATTTAGACATGCAAATAGTTATGTCCTGTAATGGACTTGAATGGTCTATATGGATATAGGATTCATTTCATTGGTGAGATGGAATGAAACCTCCTTAAGAGGGGAGAAATATTTCTTATGTGGAGGTGACCATTTTTTGGAAGTTCCTTGATATTTTTTATTCCAATAGATAAATATAAAACAGTATTCATGGATTCCTTATTAATACTAGGTGATTTTCTTATGTTTTAGAATCACAAAATAGTGAAAGATAGATGGTTTGTCTTAGTGGTGTAACCAGAATTCGGTTACGGGCTTTGATGAGAATGTTCAAAATGATATTAGTATTCCCTGAGATAAATTCATTTCATTTATTTATGGTTATATGTCAACTAAAAAATTAGTGTGTTTTCAATAGTATTCAATAAAAAGTGATTTTAGTTAAATAATTCATTATAGTGTATGCAGTTATTGTGAAACTGCATTAAGATTTTTTTGGGTGATATGGGTGTAGTATAAAGATCTGTTATGTATTTTAAAGTAACAGTTGACAAATTTGTGTTGATATTATTCAATAAGAGTTTCTATGTTTAAAAAAATTAATAAATGAAGGTATGATTACCATGCGTATATAGTTGTAGTTATATGAAAAATATTATTGGATATTCATTATAATTATAGGGTTTGGATTTGATAGGAAATTAAATTATGGTGGTACCTTTGATTGGAATTGGTCAACGAAAATAATAAGCTTTGTTGGAGTGCTCTATGGACTTGTTAAATAATGGGATGTATATATGGTCATGTATCATGTAAAAAATAATCAATTAAGTTTCAAATTTATTTCTCAATAAGGTTTATAATAAATGTACTTATTTTTTATGAGACTGGAGGCATTTTTATAAAATGGATCTTTGATGAACATTTGGAATTTAGAAATGTAGTGTGATAATTTAAAAATAATTCAATACCACTATATTTATGGCAATTCATTTTATTTCCCTTAAGCCTACATAGGTATTAAAAGATATATTGTGGGAAGGTTGTAAGGTCTCATGTATTTTTGAGTTGGAACTCATTAGAAAGAATTTTAATTTTCAATTATTGGATGAGTGATATGTTCAATGTGGGTTATATTGGAATTATGTGAGTTATAACATATATAAATAATATATTTTAAATTATAATGATTCATAAAAATGGATTATATTATTTGGAATAATTCTAGGGGTTTTGGGCCCTGAAATTTTATCATGGAAATGGGTTGTTAATGGAACATGTTTAGTGCATAGTTGGAGAAAACTGTGAAGCCTAACCTTACATGAAATTTCATACAGGGGTGGAGTTTGAAAACAATTATAACATTACATAGTAAATAATGGAGGAATAAGTCATTTATTGTAGACATGTATTCCAATTGGAACATGGTATGTTATAATATGTGTCATAACCATGAGCGTGTGGGTTTGTCTCGGAATGTTGAGGTGTATGGTTCGTCCAAAATTTGTCCAACCATGCAGCTAGACAATGCGACACTTTAAAAAGGGTGAAATTTACCATCTACCCTTATTTAAGAGGTTAAATGCCTATTTTAATCCATTATCATACACCCCATGATATTCTCTCCTTACCTTTCCTCAATGAGAGTTAATCCCTATAATTAGTATGAATAAAGCACCATCATGTGCATTGGAAACCCTGTCATATAGGGTCACTCTATGGTTATATATCTCTCTAGCACCCATTGGATACCAAAGGATGGAGTGTGGGAATATTTTCCCCAAGAATCATGATATTGATGAGATCCCTAAATATTTTATTGATCTCCATGTTTGAGGCCTCGGGTTCTCCGTATTATTACGTGCAAAAACATTTATAGTCACTTTCCATAATTTTTTAAGTTTGGGATATTGAGCCAGTTGTTGAATGGATTCTAAGAATTATCTTATATCTAGGGATATTTTCTTATAGATCACCTAAGGTTCATCCCCCATGGGGATTACCAGATTTCAATGTCATTAATTCCTTTCAGTTAAGACCCAGGACTCATACAATGGGTTGTATTTTACATGGATAGAGTGCTATGAGGTACAACACTATGCCATATTTTCATGATATCTATTTGGAAACATGGAATACTTCATCTTATGTATGTGTGTATGGTATGGTTGTTCCTAGAGTTAGGCAGTGAATACTTATATGGTGATGTATCTTTCTTATAGATATTTTTGGAGCCAATTGATGCTGGAATGGTCGATCAGGTTTGCGAACCCAGGGATAAATATAATTATACATGGCTTTAGTGGTATGGAATCTAAATAAATTATTTTTCTACAAGATGTCCATATTATCAGATTTAAGGGTGTAATGATTGATTGTGGTGGATTTATATTATCTTTAACCTTACCTATTTAAATATATATATATATATATATCAAATAGGGAACACTATTTAGAGACATTCTAACTTGGGCCAATGTTGGAATGGTAGATCGGGATCATAGACCAAAGGATCAAATATAAATTAATTATATATATGTTTTTTATTTAACTTACAATTGTTTCATGGCTAGGATGAGTACATCAGATAAGAAAAAACATGTGAAAAAAAGACATGTAATGAATTTTGGTCTTTATTATATATTCAGATGTAATAATTACTATTTTTATTTTGATGAGTATATCAAATATATACACAATACATATCACTGTTTATATAAGGTACTGTGTAGGTATATCCCTAATGAGTATTTTACTCACACCTTAATTAGGCCACCATTTCACTAGGGTACCTGAGCATACATTCACTTGGTTTTATGGAATGGTTCAGTTATGGGTCATTTGGGACGACTTAGATGTTAATATAGAGACCATGTATGAATTATGGCCTGATCTGAATGTATTAGATGATTTTACATAGTTTATATTTGTTCTATATACACATGTATATTATTTCAGCCTAGGGGAGACCACTGATGTATGCATTACATGTTCATTCAGTAATTTACAACATTCCATTAATTATTATAGAATTGTGTATATTTAATAAATTTGTATTATGTTCATTACATTTAAGGATGATAACTGGTTTTTATATCTATTTCATTCATTGTTACAATGATGTAGTCTTCCCACATTAACACCATATGACCTCACAACTAGTCACAATCTTATTGTGTATGGGAGTCATGTTTGAGGTCTTGTGGAAAACTGGATTGGGGAACCATTTTTGTGGTTACAAATTAGGACATTACATCTTAGTATCATAACTTCTCATTTCCTTATATTACTATTTCATGTATGATTGATTTTATTTTTAGTAATATGCTAGAATTTGTGATATGTATTCAATTGGTTCATCTAGAAACCTTGTTTCTAATGTGAAGTCAATACTTTAGGGGATATTGGATTTTTGTTCTAGATATTTTATGTTAGTATTTTATATTATTTACCCTTTTACAAACTCACATGTTGTATGGATGTTATGTTTTATTAAGTACTCATGTCTCTAGACGCTTTGGAAAGAGGCTAGTGATTAATTGGGTGTGGTATTATGGAAAACATAGGCTAATTTTTTAAATTCTGAAAATTAACCTAAATGTAGTTTTCCCTTTTCAGTTCCTAGTGAAATTATACACAATCGGGATGAATCATAAATATTTGTCTCTGCTGGAAGGTCACATCAATTTATTATGGGATATTTGAATGTTAGGTTGATTGATCATTCCTTATTAAGAATAGGTGATGTTCCCCTATTTGGTTGATAGGGAACATGATACCCAAATGTTGGACCCTATTGGGGTTCCTTTTTTGTGTTTGGTTATTTAAAGTGTTAGAAAAAACCTGTATTATGTTTACCATATTGGTTTCAATAACATTATTCAAAGATGAGACACATTCCTATGATATTAAAATAACCATTTAGGTGGTGATTTCAACATACTTTTGATCCAAATTGGTCAACATTAGATGTTTCTGTCTTTATTTTAACTGATCTAGTAACTTTTCATTTAATAATGATGATAGATATAGAAATGTTTACATTGAAATTGAACCTAAAGGTTACATTACCATTAAAATATTCATATTGAGTGTTATTTCATCATTTCCTTTAACTATTATTTTGATAAACCATCAATGATCCATCAATTATGATGAAGATTGTATTGGATGAATTCATGGTTGGTCGATTTTGGCAGTTTTAACCCTTATAGGTCAATGTTATCATTATCTCCTTTAGATGGGTCATGTATTATGGGGTCGGGGGATTGAACTATTAACTTTTTTATGAGACATAATTTATAGGGATTGGTGGGGGACCCAGAGACAATTAGTTGGGACTAAACAATTATATTTTATTTATTTCTTGATTGATTGAAATTGATGAGAGGGGGTACCTTGGGATTATTGATTCCTTTGAGGAAGTAAACATAGTAGTATGATCATGTACTGACTATTATATGGTGGTTCATTGTTTTTTTATATAGGCTTGGTGATGATTTTCGTTTATGGGATGGAACATGCAGTTCATGGGTATTGAGACTGGATTTGAGGGGAAAACCTTTATGAGTGCCTGCACGTATTGAAAACATGGTGTTTTTAGTAGCCTCTTAGATAACAAGTAGATGATCGGGATTATAATGATAACATGTTATATATGTTCCTTAAAATAAAGCATGATACTTATGAGGTTTTTTATTATCAATAGGAATTCATAGGGGGTATTATCGTAAAATGAGATCGATGTTCCTTATAGAGTGGTCAGCTTGGCCATGTGATGGATGACTCATGGGAGTAGGAGTTAGGTGATTATGGTACATGTTGGATATGATTTTTATTGTTTAAATCATAAATTAGTGGGAAACCATCATTGATAAATGGATTTATGGTGTTTGAAAAAAAATTGGGTAATGGTATCTCATGGGTTTTGATAAAATGTGAAATGTTCATCGATAGTAGACATTGAGAGGGACCATGTGTCCTAAGATGGCCAAAATTTGGCTAGACCTAGGCTTGAATTATCTGGATAAATAGATTGAAGGGTTAGTTAAATGGAAATAGTGATATTTGATGTCTTTTTGACATAGGATGATCGATACAAACTAATCAATGGAATGTTAATGTACACCTTATTAGAGATAATCATGACCTTGTCATTACATTATAATTAGTATAGTGATAGATCATTAACTATACACATGTCTAAATCAAATTAAATTCTAGTTTTACAGATATAATCCTTTTAATTTATTCTCGAGGAATTATACGAAGGTAATATATGTCGTTCATATTACGGAATTCATCATTTATGGTTCATGAACGTCATTTTGTTGTTGAAATATGATTATTACCATGGGAACCTATCCTTGGTCCAGGAATGGGAGAAGTATAATGTTTTCATTGATTCTCATGTAGGAGAGATCATCTAGACATTCTAGTTGTTACGTATGCTAATGGAATGGAATGCTCCAATATTATTGTGGATAGTTTTCATTGATTTGATTTCATGAATTCTCATAAGCTTAGAAGCATGATGTCTTGTAAATATGTGACTATTATTTTTTTGGGCCTTGGATTTTATGATACCATTAGACCAATAGAAGTATTTATTTCAAGATTCCTCAGTAAATTATAGGTATGTGTTTATGTTGTAGCATAACATCATAATGGATATGTGATGGTTGAGATAATATGTGTTAGTGTAAGTTGGTTATGGGTTTTTGTGAACGTGATCTAAATGATATCAGTATGCTTTGGGATAAATTCACCTGATTGGTTTATGGTGATGTGTCATATAAAAAGATAATATTTTTCAGTAATACTTTGATAAAGTTGATTTGACTTTTTTTCTTTCATTTTATTAATGTGGTTAGCACGAAACCCCTTCAATAAAAACATTGTGGTGATATTGGTGTTATTCACCGATCAGTATTGGTGTTTCATGGGAACACTAACATGACTGGTATGAGATTGGTTGAGTTATTTTTAGACATTTAAAACAAATAATGGATTAAGGGAGTGATTCACATGTGTAATATTGTTTAAAAAGATGATAAATTTTTCAATATTGTCATTTTAATGTTTGGGTAGTGTTTTGATAGGAAATTCTATTAGAGGTGGTATTGTGGGTTTCTATTGGATATTATTAGAATTAATCTATGGGGGAGAGAATAAACTGTAGGATGAGGAATGGGATGATGATGTTGTCATGTCTCACATTAAACATGATCAAGTTTGTTTTTTCCTAATTTCAAGATAGTAATTATAAATTTTGTCATTGGTTTTGTTGTGTCAAGCTGTGGGTGTTTCAAATGTCTCTTAGAAGAACATCTTCTTTTCTGAAACACGACATTTCTATTTGAATAGAAATGATTTCCTATATTAGTTATGTTGTATGTTTTTATGCTCCCTAAGGATCATCATGGGGTGAAATTTTTTATTATTGGGAGTTGTTTGATACCATATTTTCATAACATATAAATTTCCAAAATGAATTTAAATGTTCATCTAATAGACATTCCAAATGTTGGTTGGACATTCAAAATGGAATGAAGAGAGATAGAAAATTTTTTAAATAACGTTTCTTGAATTTTTTAGTGGATTGTATGATGGATTAGTGGTTTTTGTACCATCCTAAGTGTTTTGTTCTAAAAACTGGGTTTTTGGAAATGATTAGCTCCTAACATATATTTAGCACATTGTTTGTGTAAACAAGGTGGCCCTGCATTGTAAGCCATTTTATAAAATAGCACAGTTTGAGAAACTATGATGTATAATATGGTAAACCACGAAGAATTATACATTTTACAATAGTAATGGATAATTTTGGTTATATGGTGTGTTAAACCATCTATTATGTCGTGTTAGGGGGTGTCTTGGATAGTCGAGGAATGTGATTAGCACTTGGTTTGGATAACAATGTCGTGAAACGAATGGACCCTTTAAGAATTGTGAAATTACCATACATACAATGAGGTATTTAACGTTTTACACACCCATTTTCTTCCCTTTTCCTCCCTCATATGTTCTTATATCTCCTCCCTTTTTCATGGGAGTTCATCCCCTTAGTGGGTTTGAATCATATGTTGTAAGGTTCATTGGAAATATTGATGAAATACATTGACATTATTAGCATTATTTTCAGTCTATTACTAATTCATCTATGCATAGATTATATAATTTGGTATTTTTTACTCCCCTATAATATGGTAGAATTTTATACTTGTGAAATGGATTTTAATATGCATTGGAAGATGATAACTAGACATATCATCTTCACTTCACTACACATTGTTTCATTGAGGTACATTATTGCTCTGAATTTTCTAAAGCTCTAAGAACAAATATATTTAATTTAATAACTATTTTTTGAACTATTTCTTTAGTATTTTATTTTTAATGATGTATAAGTTATATGAAAGACCGTTTTCATGTGGGTTATTGAATTTACATCGAGCGACAGGCGACTAATGAGATATAAACTATTAATTTTTTGTAATTTATTTTATATTTTATTTTCACATATACTAATTGAAATTTTAGAACTATTAATTATCATTACACTATTAGTTAGGGTCTTTTTAGCTGATGAATCTTGACTAGTACATATGTGAACATGGAAAGAGTGTCCATGAGATATTTATAAATGTGTTTTTCCTCCTAAATGTAATTGTTATATTTTACATTCCCTATGGTATTTATGAATGTTTATAGTAGTTGTTCATGCATGGGATATCATTGTGGTTGAATCTCCTAGTTAATAATTATTTTAATGGTCCATTAAATTTGTTAAATATTATTGATTAAATGGATGAGTACTGGCGGTCACTAACCACCATTTTTATCTTTCTTCATAGTTTGACACGAGACACTAATATTGACCAAGGATATCATATCAGATTCCTCCATTTATGATTTATTATAGAATAACTGTTGTAGTATTTCACCCCATTCATACTACTTGTGAGGATCCCATGTTGTTTTCCATTACTTGAAAAATGACAGAGTACCCCCAATAGGGAAGCATCTATTTACATGTGAACATTAAGGAACAAAGGAAGCATGAAACTCCGTAGCAATGACCTAGAGGACCCAGTGGGTGATTTTTTTTTGAAATACCCTAATCTAGTACATCATGAGTCTTATAAATAATGGTAGAGGATGGAACCTAGAACTCATACCAAATATATTCTTCTGTGAGGTTGTTGTAGTAGGGGTGCGTTAGGCATTTAGACACCATTGTTATTTTATTTATTTATTCAATCAGTTATTGTTGATGTAGATATGATATTAAAAGAAATTCATGGTCCATGGATAACAGTCCTAATGATATGTGTTAATATTATTGTAATTCCAATACATACTTCTTAATATTCAAAATTTTAAAACTTTTTATTTGATAAAATTATTAGGATTTTAGGATTTATTCTTGTAATATATCTGATGAGACTATTGACTAAATGGTACTAATTCTCTTAATAGGTATTCCCATTTTTATTGGGATTCCACCCTTTATGGGAATTATATAGGTTGGTCACTGGGAGTATCTCACAACCCCTCTCATACTAGGTATATCTGATGATCACTTTCATGCTGGAACTGAAAGGATTCCTATGTTTGTTGGTTGGCCACATTTTTCCCATGAAGAAATATATTAATTCACACTAACAGGATTTAATTGGTATACTTTTTTTATTCTTAGGTGTCTCATAAGGATCTGGTGGATACATTATTATGTTTACTAAGTAGACTCGTCCGGGAGTGGTCTGTTTGGATATTTATTGAATAGATTCCAAATTGTTTCTTGGATCTTGAGAGAATTATGTATAGATCGCCCAAGGTCCATTCTAATTAAGGATTATCTAATTTATAAGTCAATATTTTTGATGGACTAGGAATGATGACTCAGACATTGAATTGGATTACACATGGGGAGAGTTGTATAGCATCCAACTCTATACCATATTATCAGGAGTCTGAGTTGAGACATGGGATTGTTTCATATTATTTATAAAAATGTTAGTAATAGTGATCCTAGGTATAGGAATTTTATCCCCCATTATTTAAATAGCCTTATATGAGATATTTCTAGCATTATCTTAACTAGGTATGGTCAATCGGGATTACAGAAACATGATTAAAAATAATTATACATGAATTTAGTGGTATGAAATCCTCCACTATGCCTTATTTGTAAGATGTATTGAAAATTAGATTTATTTGCCCGATAATCAGTTGTGGTTGATTCATGTTATATATCTCATAACTCATATATATGTTTAGTAGAATATATATATACATATATAAATATATATACATAAGGAAACGTTGTTTAGAGACATTCTATCTGGGGTCGAAGTATGTATGTTTGATCGGAAACTCCTTCCAATGAATTTGATATAGTTTATTTATTTAGAATTTTTTTACCCTTTATATCTAGTTTTGTCTCAGCTAGGAAAATCACATTACATGATCATGTAATTATCATAGTATTCCCTGGGGGAATTTTATGTCATTTGTGTTGTCATCCAAAATTGTTATTTTTTTAATTTAAAAAATGAGAATCGCACATATAAATACACTTCATATTATTAAATGTTTCTGGTAAATATTAGTTGTCACATAATTATTTGATAAAAAACCTTACTCAAGCTTCCAATTCAATGGGTTACCCAAGAAGATAATAAATTAGATGCAGGCATAGGTTTTTCTGTGGCTACAGACTGGTCAAGCAGGATGGATGAGATATAAAAATATAAATATTAGGTATGTGGTATGTCTCGATGTGTGTGCAATATATCATTGTAATTGTTTTATATTTCATTTATTAAACTTTTATGTTACATCAACATAGGGTAATATCAATATTTCAAATTTTAAATAGCCATTCGAGCCATTAAATTATTTCATTTACTATAATATCCTTAAACATATATCATTATCCTGAAATATTTTTTTAATATGGATGATGTCGTGTTATTTTTTTTATATTTTCCTTTAATATGGGGGAATATCCTACACACTATCACACCACGGGCCCTCTGTTTTAGTCAACAGACCTAGAAATATAGGGATGAACACTTTATTGATTTTTTAAAATTTTATTAGGGAACCTTTTAATTGTATTATAGGCCAGGATGATACATTTTAAATGAATTAGAAATTTATTATATATAAATATTTTATTTATTTGTATTATTTCCATCCACCTATGTAATAAAATTTCTAATCCTATCATTTCATTATGAAACCTCTTGATAAATTTATATCAACCATGATATGACTAAATACATCCTAAACATTCATCCTCATGTCCTATAGGATATGGGTTCACTAAAATATTAACCTTGAAGTTTTAATGTGTAATCCAATTGCTTATTACAAATAATATGTATAACTCTGAACCAAGATCCTTCATGTTAATATTTTCCCTAGCCTCCATAAAATATTCTATAATAATGAAGAAATGATTTCATCTGTAACCAAAATATATAAAAATATTGTTATTTTAATTTTATAACACCTTTTCATATCCACTTCTACCCATGGTAAATTAAAACATTGATCACGTGTAAAAGTGGACTACCACCTCAGTAGAGAAGTGTGTTTCACTTTCAACCACTGCCTTTCAAGGTTGTTAATTATAATGAATTAAATGAATATATATGATGTTCATGAAATAATAATAAATATATATATAATATTATTTAACTTGTTACCAATCTATCCATTGGAATTATTATATATTTTTTCAGGCATAGGCGTGGACTTCCACCTCCATATACCGTTATGAATAATTTTTCATGTCATCCAATCATGGGTGGTTATAAAATTATATTTAATGAATAAAATGATAATTATGTAATTATTAATATATATAAATATATATATATGGTTTACCTATAACACATTTGTCCATTATCAACATATGAATGTTTTTTGTGAATTATGATGCCAATATCTTTAAAATAACCAACATGAACGTAACTAATTTTGTAACATAATAGAAAATGTAAAAACAAGTAATAGTCGTAATACATCAAAAAAATATAACTAATATGGTAGAAAATTATTATTTTATTATTCATGATATAGAAATTTATGAATCTATAGGAAAATTAGGATATGGTATTTTTGTTTAAAAATTTATTTCAGAATATTATATTCAAATTTTTTTCATTTTTTTGATGCACTTTTAAATGCTTAAATATTTATTATTTTTACACAAAAAATATAAAATAAAATATAAAATTCTTTTTAAATTCATTAAAATTGTATGAAAAATACTTATTTTAAATTTTAACATTTTGGGTAACTTTTGACAATTTTTTATGATTATGTAAAAGATTGTTTCTGAAATATATACAACTTGAGGACAATTTCCTATCATAATTATACATATTGTTTTATAATATTACTATATAAAATTTCATTTTTTATAGAAAATTTGGTTTCCCATTATTCTAAAAATTTAAATTCTTTAATATTATACAATGTAACTAAGTATTATTATCCATATTTTTACATGAAACCCAAAAATGATTTTCAATATGTGTTTTATTATATATTTTATGATATTTTATGATAGAAATATAATATTTTATTAGTATTTAAAATTAAATGGATCTTTTCAAATACATATTAGAATAGGTGAGAAAGATAACGCTCTAATAATGGTTATTCATAAATATAACACCAACGCATTGGTTAATGTGATGGAGAAAACACAAATTAAATTTATACCAAGTGATATATTGGATTCCTTGTGATGGTTAATTATATATATTAATAGTTGTAAGGAAAATGGATGAAGGTACTTAAATTAATTATCTACGAATAAATATTCATTTTTTACACTGTATTTTATTTTATAAGGTTAGATAATGTTTTTTGTATGGGGAAACGTTTTCTTCCCTATATTGGGTAAATATTATATTTTTATAGAAAATTTTTACATTGGTATTGATGTTTTAAATTAAACCCTTATAATTATGATTTTTTATTTTATGATTTTATTATGATATATTTTATGAAAATTTATGAAATATGTTTATTTTGTGTGAATGTAAATAATTACTTGACAATAATGATCATTTTGGAAAAGGGAAAAAATTCTTGTGTGTTTTTATGAATTTTAAAATTTAGTATTCATTTTCAGTATTATTATATCCCTTCTATGATTTTTTTTCTATCATCACACATTTTTAAAATACATTTATAGGTAATATGGTTGACTGGAAACTATATCAAGGTCTACCATTGCGCAAATTGGTATTAATCAAAAAATAAGGAAACTAGTTTTCAATGAAATGAATGTTAAAATTAAAGAATCATGTATTTGTTGAAAATACTAACATTGAGGGTAAGAATAAAATTTTTATATAAATATTAATAATTATATAGAACTCTAACCCAAAAATTTCCACAAAATGAAAAATGTTTAGACCATTTTACATATCATGTAACTATGAGTTTTTATTTTATGGGGCACTATAATTACAATCATTGGAAGGGTATAGATAATAATAGAGTTTCTAATTTTTATTATTGAGAAAATCATAGAATTTATTTCATTTATAAGATAGTTTATTTAGATTTCATATAGTCACACAAACAATTTTGGTTATTGTAAACTTTAGGAATAAGAAGGAACCAAATTAACGATTGGTGTGGAAAACACTTTTAGGGTTGTCGAAATGACTAACCAATCAAAATGGAAACTAGATTGAAAATTATAAACTTATAACAAAATAGCTATGTCATATTATTATTTACAACCTGAATCTCTATGAGTTTCCTAACACACAAAATAACATATAGTTGTGGTCTCATTGAAATTTATGTGATAAAAACTGGAAGGTTATTTAGGAATAATGTTTTTATATTTGGGATTACATTTATAATATAATGGTAAAATATAGGGTTTTTATGATCATTGATTTTTTATAAATAATTTTTAATTGTGAAAATTTTTTATTATATATTGTATATATAATATTTGTTTTATAGACTACCATGGGATTGAAAAGTGTTTTTGTGAATAAGTGATTAAAATTAGTTTTTAAGAAGATAACTATAATGGGAATATTATATAATTAATGTAAAAAATAGTTAACATTTCCATTTTAAGGAATATAGGATGAATTATATTATGGAAGATTATATGGTTTTGTTATGTTATTATTATGATTCTTATTATTTATGAAACAATTATAATATTTTTGAGACAAATGTTAAGATGATATTGGATAAATATGTGGTTAAATATTTATATTTTTTGATTTGAACTTGGTCATGAATATATTAAAGATATTTATAGTAAGTTATTTATGAATTTTTCTTGATGAACCTACGAATTTAATTTTTGGTACATTAGAGATCAATCTATAATTTTTACATATGGATGTTGTCTTATCTTTTGATAACCATTTTTTGTATTGGTTAGTGGATACAAAGAGTAAAAATATATGTCACCATTTTTCATATTTTTTGGTCTAATAAAATGTAGTCTCACTTCCAAGTCATTAAAAATTTAGAATGCATTTTTATCTTTAAAGTATGTGATGATGCAGAAGATGAATCTACAACAAACAAAACTGAAGGAAGAAATTATGAATTTTTTATGAAATGAAATAATGTTAGTATATTTTATCTTAATATCTATCTTAATGGTAAATTAATTCCTCCACTTAAGAAAAATAAATATATATCTACTGAGTCTTATATGGAAAATATCACTCAATAATGAACTTTCTCTTTATGAATAAATTTATCTAAAAATATCATGTTGGGAAATATCACTCAATAATGAACAATTGCATGTACCATATAGAATACCTAAGTAAAAACAAAATATGATATATTATTATTTAATTATGAACATTAGAATATAGTTATTATGTTGGTGGTTATTAATAGTATTAACCACAATATGATATATATTTATGAATGTATTCCTTTATAATTATTTTTTAATAAATGATTAGTAAATATAAACTCCATATAAAAAAATACCATCTAGTAGTGAACGATATATTTTTCATAAAACATATTTATGTGTGCATTGTTTTTTTAAATGTAAATTAATTTAATAACTATAGATGATTAATTTTAATTATATGTATATATCACATTTTTTCATTAATATAATGGTTGTTACCAAATAATGAAAGAGTATGCATATATTTTAACCTTTAAAAAACATTATTCATAAATTTTATTAATGGAATTTTATAGGAAGATATTAAGATTTATCTATGTCAATTTTAGAAAATGTATTTGATAAAATGGGAAAAACATTTAACAGTAGTATGTTAGAATTATTTTAGAGTGACCTTTTGGAGTTTTTTTGAAAGGATTATTTCTGTTGTTAAAAAATAAAAATGTTACGTTTGAAAAAAATATTTATTTTTATTAAATAATATAATTTAAAATTATAATTTAAAATTTTGTTTTTTTTTGTTAAAAAATATCCCTTTGATTAAAATTAAAATATTTAATTTTGAAAGAATCAAAATTATATATTATTTTCTATAAGTTCAATTTTATTTTTAAAATCAGAAAAATATTGTCAAAAAATTGATATAACTGTCACAAAATATCATCTTAATTTTTATTAGATGTGATAATTTCAAATGATACAACATCATAGTAAAATATATGTAAATTTATTTTCTTTTTCTTTTTATTAAAACCTTTATATTAGTTTAATTAATATTAATTAAAATATTTCGATCTTATAAATTATTATCTATAATATGTCTTCATAGGGAAAAAATTCATCAATAGTTCAAAATTGATATCTCAAAGATAAAAAATGATTGATATTTTATTATTATTTTACTAATGGTATAATTAAATCAAATATTTAATGCACGGTTAGTCAAGTACTCATCTAAGTAGTATAAAATACATGTAAATGTTTTCTAAAACATTACATGATATTTTTTTTATGAATCATTATGTTACATAAATTTAAATGATAATTATTTTGTATAAGTGTTAGTGATATTTTTAACATGAAAATTATATTTTTATCATGATTTTTTTAATGTCAAATTTTGTGAATAGTCTAAAAATGGCTTTAAATGGTATTTTATTTTTTAAAAAAATCAAAATAATTATAATGTCATAAAATCTATTGTAAACACATTTATATGGTAAATTTAATAATGGAAAATTAAATTTCTATATAATCTAAACTATAATGCTTTTTAAAATAAATTTCATAACCTTTATAAATTTGAACTTTTAATAAATAGTATTAATATTTAAAGGGTACATGAGAGAGTTAAACTAAAATATAATGTCAATAGTGGAACTTAAAAAGGTAGAAAATATTATTTATTGAATTTATATTAACTTAATCCTCCTTTTATTAGAATATATGACATTATAGATCCATCTTAATTGTGTTAGACTTATATTATGTATTAACATTTCATGTTTTTACTTGATTTAAACCAATCAAACATTTAAAAGGGAACCTAATCACTTTTATTTATAAAACCACACAATCCATTAAGGTATAAAAATCTCTAAAAAACCCCATTCATAAAAAATATCCTAATTTTTTTAATCGTTATGTTATCACCAAATGACTATCTTATATGGCTTAATTTGTAAGACAACATTATTTTTCCAACAAATAGTTATAAATCTTTATTTGGTGTTTTCATGTATATTTATTCTTATAAATCATTATAATATTCTATTACCTTAATTATTGGATAGAATCAAAATCTTACATATACTAATATAGTATAACTTCCTTTCTGAATCAATTTGTTAATCTATTCTTCAATCATATGGGAAATGAAAAGGTCACTTGTGTGTGTGTGGACTAACTCCTCTACGAAGTGATGTTTTCTTCATCAATTTCACAATAGGGTGTGGATTATAATTGAATTAATTATTAAATAGAAAATTCAAGAAATTGTTATGATTCTAAAAAAATTATTTACGTTTTTACTATTCTAGATATTGGAAAATGATATCTTCATTCATTCATATATAATGACTAACACCTCAACGAACTGATGTGAATCAATTTTCATGAAAACCATAACTATATGGGTCTAAATTAAATTTAATGTATAAATATAATAACTATTTCATGATTAATATTTTTGAGACAAGGTTACCATATCCACTTTGATCATTATAAGGACTCGACCATAGAAATTTCATAATGTTATGATTTATGTCAAGAATTCATTCCCTCACATTTAAAAGTATTAATAACATAAATTTTTAAAATTATTTGACATTATCAATAAATAAATAAATATTACATCATAAATTATAATTTTATACATTGTATCAAATTTTCTTACAAAACAATTTATTGTATTTTAATTTTATTTTCATGAAACAACATTACAATTTTCATCTCAACCTAATATTTAACCCTAATCATCTTTAATACCTTGTGAATAACACTTTTAAACATTGGATGAACACATAAATCGCAATAGGATAAATATAAAAAATAAATATAAACATGGTAATCCATGACAACTTATAAAAAATTTCTTATTTTCAGAATAATGTTTTGGATTCAAATAAACATTTTAATACTCATAAATAAATGTAACACCCCAAGATTTTATAGTGTGTTATTTCTTCAAAATAATTCAATAACTTTCACTACACGCAACACCAAGTTCAATCGCACCATGACTTACCAAACAAGCCATTCAAAAGAGGTTATGAATAGTGTTAACTAAATTTTAAACTTTATATAATCCTTGTAATTTTAGAATCCATATTATGAGTTTCTTAGACATAATGTAAGAACAAATTCATTTTCAGTATTGCACTTTCACCAACTTTTAATAGTGAAAACTTTTTAAATATAATATTTTAAACTTTTTAACTAAATGGGGACATCAAAAAAATTTAAAATGAAACATCCCAAGCTTCCACGGTACACTTTCCTTTGAATAATACAGTAGCGTGTGTTGTACGCAACTTCGAGTTCTAACACACACCACAACCAATAAAACTAGCCGTTATGAATAGTAATACCTTCTTTTTGAAATTATATATATTTTATATTTCAAAATGGACTTCATTTTTGTATTTGGAATATCGAATTTAGCCTAAGGTGAAATTTTGGTACTTTTCGGATAACTTTAATATTTTGATGAATAGTGAAAATTACTAAATTTTAATTAAAAACAACTTTTTTAATCAAAATAATTAATAGTGATAAATTATGAATTTGAGTGGTTTCAAAGTATATTTAGAATATATTTTTACCATTTAATATAATGTTGGTCATTGGACATAATTTTACAATTAAACTGACCATAAACAAGTGTCAATCTTTTGATAGTTATTATCTCTTAAAAACACGCTTTTTGTTTTGACAGCGGGAATTAATTTTAAATTAATTTCTGCCACTTCTGTGGTTTGAATTTAGAAAAATGGATTCCATATTTGGAATCAGGATTTTCAAATTGTGAAAATAGGTAACTTTTATTTTTAGACATGTTGAATAATTGCTGCGGTAAATATTTTATTTACCATGGTTAAGGGTAAATCTGGTAAATAAGGGTTAAAATATAATATTATAATAATAATAAATTACCCTAAAACGTGTCCTAGCATTATTGGTTGATACATGTTCGACCATAGGCATCTTTGGGTCGATTTTGGGACCCCATGGTTCCACTTGTTGGTGATAGGGACACTTTTTTTTAATTAAGTTAAAATGAATACAAAAATGACACAAGCATATATCTTTTAGAAAAACAATTTTTACATAGGGTTATATATGTTGGATTTTAGATTATAAATATTCATTAGAAATATAAAGAGATTTCGTAAATAATTATATTTTATTTATAATTTTTAGACATTGAATAATTTAATTTATTTATGACACAATGATGATGTAGTAATTACTATAATAGTGAAAAATTAAAATAGTTGATATTATAAATACCCAAATAAATATAATATGAAACTTTTAATGAGTTAAACTAATTTTATAGGATAATATGATATATTAGGATTGATTTAATTGACTTTTTTCTAATTAATCAATATTTTATGAGTTTCAAAAAAATCAACTATTGAATAGTGTCAAAATTGACATAAAAGAGTTCTTAAAACAAATATTATATTATTAATTGATATTAAGTTCCTAAAAATCTAATGTTCGGCCAAGAGACTTATATCATGATAGTTTCATCATTAATGGACCACTTGAGGGGTCTCTTGGATGTATATAGTAAGTTTATTAACCATATTATATAAAAATACAAAGAGACATTGTAAAAATAAAACTAATTAACTTAGAGTTAATACTTAAAGATAAGGTTAATATAAGTACCCAAACCTGTCTAAATTCTATTGGTTGAGTTGTTTTTGACCTATACCCACCTTAAAATTTAAATAATCAACTTTGGAGCCATTAGAAACCGAATATGAATATATTATAAATTAATATTTCTAGCTTTTCCAAAGGTGCCCCTCACCCCTCTTATAAAAGGGCACTCCTCATTATCATTTATGCACACCTTAAAAGCCTTTTGGTTCGGCTAAACTCTTCCCAAATACTTTCCCAACTTCCCTCAATACAACCTAGAGGCCTTATTTTGATCAGAAAGCCAACCTAAGGATCCCTTTTGATCAAATCAAAAGGAATAACCCGAAGAAGAGGTAATGATTTCACCACCCTATTCCAAGTTCATTTCTTCTTCCACTTCTTCTTCCTTTGTTGTTACCATTCTAAAATAATAACTCCAGTATCATATATATACTGTGATGTTATTATAAATATGGTACAACCATATTCAGTATTCTATCCACCCTTTGAATAACATGTCACCATACGTGCGTACATACGGCTTACCGTCTCCACGTCGTGGTGTAATTGTTATTCAATATATCATTATTTGGACGGGTATAATAATGATATGTAACTAATGTAAATAATAAATATAACATGTTAATGATTATTTATATATGATATACCATCCATTTATATATTATTTTAATATCAAAAGAATTATATTGTCGCTCGTGCGTACGTACGGACTACCGTCTCCACGAACGCGATGAGATTCATTCTCCATAGTATCCATTCAAGTATAATTATCATTTGATGATTTAAAAAATGATGTTTAAGGACTTGATATCATTCTGGATATGAATAATATACAACCTATCCTTTAGATACATGTCTTACGTAACAAAACATAAAAAAGAAAACAAGTAAGCTAACACCCGAAACAACGATAATACTAAGATATTATTATCAAATCAATATTAAAAGATCATATATGATATCATATTAATGTATATGATTCTTGTATAATTTAATAACAATTATTTCACCATTATACAGGAGGTTAACCTACCCCAACCAAGGAAAAGTACAAGTTAAGGGTTTATTTCACAATCTCTTCATTATCCGAGGTTGTTTATATGTAATAATCTACTGGGATTTTTTTATCATCCACATCCATGTTTCTTAGAAATGTATTTCAAAACATTTTTATTATTTACAAGAATATGGGTTAAAGTCATTTATACCCTTGTTTGACTTTTTATAAGAGGTTTATATAGGAATCTTTCCGTCGTTTTCAAAACAAGGTCCTTTTTAACCTTTTCGACAGAATTAAGGTAAGAATGTTTTTTTTAACTTATAAGGAGGGTGCGGCTATTTTCCACCGGTATAAAATCTTCAAAGCTTCCCTTACAAGCTTATAAGAATATTTTCAAAGAAAATGTTTTATTTTATATGGATCTTAAATTATTTCAAAATAAAAAGAGATATTTCTTTAAAAATAATTTTGATTTCATATATGTCAACATCCTTTGATGGATTTTACGCTTATTTAAAGTTGATTTGTTATGATACAAAACTTCTATATTATATTGAAGGTTTTGTGATTTGTTTGACTGTGGATGTTCTATTTTTATACCATTCATGGTTTATGGTGAAAGTATTAACATTTCGTATGCTAGTTTTAATACGAATGTTTATGTTATGTTTAAACCTTTTCATATGGGAATGCATTGGACTTAATATGTGACGGGTGGAGCCCACTATAGCTCCTCGATGAATCAGTAGGTCTCATGAGACAAACTAGTGTCTTGGCACAAGGCCTTGACAAAATTTTATTTGTAGTCTTGGCACGAGGCCTTGGCTATGTGGTTATGATAGTCTAGCATTATACATTCCATCATTATGAAAGTGGTTATTGATTTTGCATGTGATTATTCGATTAGTAGAATAACCATGTGAATAAGTAAATGGAATTATTTGATTTTATTTATGCCATACTATGTTTAAAGTTCAAGTTTGAAAGGATTTTGTTTTAGTTATACATTGCCTTAAATGTTTATTCTTATTTATGAAAGATTCCGCTATATTGTTATCCTTACTGGGCATTTGAGCTCACCCCTTTTCTATGTTTTATTTTTCACAGGATGTGAAGAAATAAATTATGAATGACCTGCAGGGATATTATGTGAGGATATGAGTGTGGATTATAGAGACAATATGTTGTTGAACTAGTTTTTCATTTTATGATGTAATGTAAGACTTATGAATATATCTAGTGTTTCCAAGGCTACTAAACCAATCGGTCTTTCGAGATTTGATCTTTCTTTTGATCATGTCAATGTTATGTAATAATGCACCGACTCTGGGCAACTAGGGTCGGGGCGTTACAGTTGGTATCCGAGGAAGTTTAGTACAAACCTTGGAAGCTAGATTTAGATAAACTCTGATTAGAGCACGTAGACCTAAGATGAACTTTGAGGATTAGTATAGAAGAACTTCCTAGAATTTTGGTATTGTAGAGATTTTGTGAGTTTTCCGAGCAATACATCCCTGTCTAGATATGAGCAGGTAGAGGCGGCTCTGGCACAGATGTACCTAGGGTTAAAACCCGAAAACACCGCTTTGAGCTAGACTCGAACGGGAACTGGTGCACGACAACGGGCCTTGCTGCACTCTTGGTTACGACACTCCCGGGGGATATGCTTAGGATAACTCTCATTTTCTTTAAAAATCATTATGAAGGGTATATGAGTATATACTTCCTCAAAGGAGACATTTTTATGATTATGGATTATATCCATAAACTATTTAATTTAGGTTATGTGTTTTACAAGTTTGGGATTAGGTATTGTTATTCATAAACTAATCTAATGTATGCCATTGTTTAGAAATGGCGCCCAGTAGAAGGAATGAGAACTCTATCAATGCACATGATACAAAGAGAAAGAAGGATCATATATTTTATGGTCTTAAGCCAGAATTTACAAGAGAAATAGTCTCGCATGTATTATCATCATATGAAGAAATAATATCATGTGTTGATAAGATAAGTAAAGAGTTTACTGAGTCCTATGGCTTTGAAGGGAAGCAAGAGAAGAAAAGGATGGAAGAGAGAAAGATGGATAAAGGGAAGAGGGAAAAGATGAATTTTCCCATATGTGGTAACTATGGAAAGAAACACCCTGGAACTTGCCTGAAAGGAATGGGAGTTTGTTATAAGTGTGGAGGAAAATGGCACAAAGTACGTGACTACAAGGGTATGAAAATGGTTTCAAATGTACAATGCTTCATTTTCAAGGAGTTTGGACACTACGCGAACCTATGTCCCAGTCATCAGACTATGCCGCAAATGATGCTATTGGATAATAATCAAGTTATGATACTACCACAGATGAAGAGGAATGATTAGAGTTCTTATATTGATTATGTCAATTGAGTGTTGTATCAACAATGTACTTGTTATAATAATTATGGAGTATATAAGGATTGTACTGTAGTACTATTTCATTAAGGACTTGATATTGTGTGGAACAAAGAAAAGTGACTCAATAGAAAGTTAAATTTTTGGAAAATATATGGTTGAGAGAAAGATAAACCATAATATGGTTCGGATACCGAGGTAGTGATTTTAGAATAATACATGATTGATTTGGATAAATTATATTGGATATTCTTGACTACCTTGAAGCTGATTAATGATTTGTATATTCCATAATTGTTGGGGTTTAAAACTTTTTTGGATTGATGAAGTATATCCAGCATTCTATATGGAATAAGGGAGAATGAATGTAATCAATAAGGATTATGGTAAATCAGGATGTTTCAGTGTTTTAAAAGAATACATGATGAAGGTATTAATATTCTATTACAGGGTAAAAAAGATCTACATTATGTTTACCTTCCTTATAAATGTTGGACTGTGAGTTTGGACAGAAGTATTTTGGATAAATTTTAAGTTTGAGATTAATTTTGGATTGCCATAAAAGGACAACCCGGAGGTCGGGCGGCAACCCGTCGTGACCGGAAAGGCCGCGAGACTTAAACCCGCAACCGAAGGGCGAAAAGGGTGTATCACCTACCAATGGCCCACGAGATGTCCTGGATTAAATAATGTAGTTTTTATTAAAATATCTTGTATATGAATTATAAATTCGTTTATTTTGGAACCCTATACGAATAGTGTAAATAGAAATTTTTTTACGTTCTATTATCTTTTAGAGTGAAAGATGAGTTTGTGGAAGAAATTTATTAATGGATAAAACTCTAATTATAAAGTAAGTATATCTCCTTATGATCTTAGCCAATCTCATAAATAAATTCCTCAACATTAATAAAAGAAACTTAGAACAAAAATGTTGTCCTAGATGGTACCTTAAATCATCACTAATTCATGGCTTTGGGATGGTTGGCCTTTTCATAGCTATGTTCTCTACCACTCTCCATCAGATAATTGATGGTTAGATTTCTCTTCCATATCCATATTTTCCTACATGGAACCCTAGTATATGTTATTTTCGGTAATCTTTATACTTTCCACTATTTATTTTAAATAGAGGCCTCGTTAATTCATTTTTCTATGTGGGATTTCTACTAAGATATTTTGAAACGTCAAAAATGTGTTATCCTAATACCCTATGTTTTGTTGAACCGATGGTATTTCAAATCATCATAGATTGATGAATTTAAGGACCTCAATTATACACTTGTTTGTGATTGATGATCTCAATCACTACCTATAAATATTTTCGTTTTTCCTCCAATTATATGTCTCGAATTGCCACCAATGTTCTCCTAATCGAGATCATAATTTGGTGGTGACCCTTTCATTTCTCTTTTCCTCATATTAAGACTAAATTTTAGTAACCTAATTTCTGATGTGGGTTTTCCCACAAAGATATTTTCTATTTTCAAACTTTTATTTTCGAAGAACAATTTCAAATTGCGAGGACGCAATTTATTGAAGGAGGAGAGAATGTAACACCCCAAGATTTTATAGTGTGTTATTTCTTCAAAATAATTCAATAACATTCACTACACGCAACACCAAGTTCAATCGCACCATGACTTACCAAACAAGCCATTCAAAAGAGGTTATGAATAGTGTTAACTAAATTTTTAACTTTATATAATCCTTGTAATTTTAGAATCCATATTATGAGTTTCTTAGACATAATGTAAGAACAAATTCATTTTCAGTATTTCACTTTCACCAACTTTTAATAGTGAAACCTTTTTGAATACAATATTTTAAACTTTTTGACTAAATTGGGACATCAAAAAAATTTAAAATGAAACATCCCAAGCTTCTACGGTACAGTTTCCTTTGAATAATACAGTAGCGTGTGTTGTACGCAACTTCGAGTTCTAACACACACCACAACCAATCAAACTAGCCGTTATGAATAGTAATACCTACTTTTTGAAATTATATATATTTTATATTTCAAAATGGACTTCATTTTTGTATTTTGAATATTGAATTTAGCCTAAGGTGAAATTTCGGTACTTTTCGGATAACTTTAATATTTTGATGAATAGTGAAAATTACTAAATTTTAATTAAAAAAAACTTTTTTAATCAAAATAATTAATAGTGATAAATTATGAATTTGAGTGATTTTAAAGTATATTTAGAATATATTTTTACCATTTAATATAATGTTGGTCATTGGACATAATTTTACAATTAAACTGAACATAAACAAGTGTCAATCTTTTGATAGTTATTATCTCTTAAAAACACGCTTTTTGTTTTGACAGCGGGAATTAATTTTAAAATAATTTCTGCCACTTCTGTGTTTTGAATTTAGAAAAATGGATTCCATATTTGGAATCAGGATGTTCAAAATGTGTAAATATGTAACTTTTATTTTTAGACATTTTGAATAATTACTGCGGTAAATATTTTATTTACCATGGTTAAGGGTAAATCTGGTAAATAAGGGTTAAAATATAATATTATAATAATACTAAATTACCCTAAAACGTGTCCTAGACTTATTGGTTGATACATGTTCGACCATAGGCATCTTTGGGTTGATTTGGGGACCCCATGGTGCCACTTGTAGGTGATAGGGACAGTTTTCTTTAATTAAGTTAAAATGAATACAAAAATGACACAAGCATATATCTTTTAGAAAAACAATTTTTACATAGGGTTATATATGTTGGATTTTAGATTATAAAAATTCATTAGAAATATAAAACTATTTCCTACATAATGATATTTTATTTATAATTTTTAGACATTTAATAATTTAATTTATTTATGACACAATGATGATGTAGTAATTACTATAATAGTGAGAAATTAAAATAGTTGATATTATAAATACCCAAATAAATATAATATGAAACTTTTAATGAGTTAAAATAATTTTCTTGGATAATATGATATATTAGGATTGATTTAATTGAAATTTTTCGAAGTAATAAATCTGTTATGAGTTTCAAAAAAATCAACTATTGAATAGTGTCAAAATTGACATAAAAGAGTTCTTAAAACAAATATTATATTATTAATTGATATTAAATTCATAAAAATCTATTGTTCGGCCAAGATACTTATATCATGATAGTTTCATCATTAATGTACCACTTGGGGGGTCTCATGTATGTATATAGTAAGTTTATTAACCATATTATATAAAAATACCAAGAGACATTGTAAAAATGAAACTAATTAACTTAGAGTTAATACTTAAAGATAAGGTTAATATAAGTACCCAAACCAGTCTAAATTCTATTGGTTGAGTTTTTTTCGACCTATCCCCACCTTAAAATTTATGTAATCAACTTTGGAGCCATTAGAAACCGAATATGAATTTATTATAAGTTAATATTTCTAGCTTTTCCAAAGGTGCCCCTCACCCCTCTTAAAAAAGGGCACTCCCCATTCTCATTTCTACACACCTTCAAAGCCTTTTGGTTCGGCTAAACTCTGCCCAAATAGTCTCCCAACTTCCCTCACTACAACCTATAGGCCTTAGTTTGATCAGAAATCCAACCTAAGGAGCCCTTTTGATCAAATCAAAAGGAAGAACCCGAAGAAGAGGTAATGATTTCACCACCCTTTTCCAAGTTCATTTCTTCTTCCACTTCTTCTTCCTTTGTTGTTACCATTATAAAATAATAACTCCAGTATCATATATATACTGTGATGTTATTATAAATATGGTACAACCATATTCAGTATTCTATCCACCCTTTGAATAACATGTCACCATACGTGCGTACGTACGGCTTACCGTCTCCACGTCGTGGTGTAATTGTTATTCAATATATTATTGTTTGGATGGGTATAATAATGATATGTAACTCATGTAAATAATAAATATAACATGTTAATTATTCTGTATATATGATATACCATCCATTTATATATTAATTTAATATCAAAAGAATGATATTGCCACTCGTGCGTACGTACGGACTACCGTCTCCACGAACGCGATGAGATTCATTCTCCATCGTATCCATTCAAGTATAATTATCATTTGATGATTTAAAAAATGATTTTTAAGGACTTGATATCATTCTGGATATGAATAATATACAACATATCCTTCACATACATGTCTTACGTAACAAAACAAACAAAATAAAACAAGTCAGTTAACACCCGAAACAACGATAATACTAAGATATTATTATCAAATCAATATTAAAAGATCATATATGATATCATATTAATGTATATGATTCTTGTATAATTTAATAACAATTATATCACCATTATACAGGAGGTTAACCTACCCCAACCAAGGAAAAGTACAAGGTAAGGTTTTATTTCACAATCTCTTCATTATCCGAGGTTGTTTATATGTAATAATCTACTGGGATTTCTTTATCATCCACATCCATGTTTCTTCGAAATGTATTTCAAAACATTTTTATTATTTACAAGAATATGGGTTAAAGTCATTTATACCCTTGTTTTACTTTTTATAAGAGGTTTATAAAGGAATCTTTCCGTCGTTTTCAAAACAAGTTCTTTTTTAACCTTTTCGACAGAATTAAGGTAAGAATATTTTTTTAACTTATACGGCGGGTGCGGCTATTTTCCGCCGTTATAAAATCTCCAAAGCCTCCCTTACAAGCTTATAAGAATATTTTAAAAGAAAATGTTTTATTTTATATGGATCTTAAATGATTTCAAAATAAAAAGAGATATTTCTTTAAAAAGAATTTTGATTTCATCTATGTCAACATCCTTTGATGGATTTTACGCTTATTTAATGTTGATTTGTTATGATACAAAACTTCTATATTATATTGAAGGTTTTGTGATTTGTTTGACTATGGATGTTCTATTTTTATACCATTCATGGTTTATGGTGAAAGTATTAACATTTCGTATGCTAGTTTTAATGCGAATGTTTATGTTATGTTTAAACCTTTTCATATGGGAATGCATTGGACTTAATATGTGACGGGTGGAGCCCGCTATAGCTCCTCGATGCATCGGTAGGTCTCATGAGACAAACTAGTGTCTTGGCACAAGGCCTTGACAAAATCTTATTTGTAGTTTTGGCACGAGGCCTTGGCTATGTGGTTATGATAGTCTGGCATTATGCATTCCATCATTATGAAAGTGTTATTGATTTTGCATGTGATTATTCGATTAGTAGAATAACCATGTGAATAAGTAAATGGCATTATTTCATTTTATTTATTCCATACTATGTTGAAAGTTAAAGTTTGAAAGCCTTTTTTTTAGTTATACATTGCCTTAAATGTTTATTCTTATTTATGAAAGTTTCCGCTATATTGTTATCCTTACTGGGCATTTGAGCTCACCCCTTTTCTATGTTTTCTTTTTCCCAGGAAGTGAAGAAATAAATTATGAATGACCTGTAGGGATATTATGTAGGGATATGAGTGTGGATTATGGAGACAATATGTTGTTGTAGTAGTTTTTCATTTTATGATGTAATGTAAGACTTATGAATATATCTAGTGTTTCCAAGGCTACTAAACCAATCGGTCTTTCGAGATTTGATCTTTCTTGTGATCATGCCAATGTTATGTAATAATGCACCGACTCTGGGCAACTATGGTCGGGGCGTTACATAAACGTCATTTTTGATGGATTTTTACAAAATATTTATTTCGAAATACTAATGGGAAAATAAAACTCTTATAGGTTTATTTTAAATCATGATAAAATCATGATAAATTTTTAAAAATTTATTCTTTTATCCCTTATAATATTGGAAATAAATTCCTTTAATGTCAATAGCATTAGATTAACATTCAAAATAACAAGATTTATGTAAAAACCATAGATAGTGTATATATATCCAATAAATAACATATGGCATCTTATAAATTTTAACATAATTATTTTGATAAACTAATCATTAACTTATGAATTAGTGGGCTATAATGGAACCATTCAGCATTAATATATAATGTTACCATCCGTCATATGTTTATAATAGAAAAACCCATTATTGGTTTAAAACATAACCACAAAATCTTGGATTATAATTAAACCACTGATCCATGGGTTATAATATAACCACTCAATCATGTTTTATATCGATACTAAATTTTTTCACATGTAACTATAAGGACTCGTCCTTAAACATTACTTATTATTGAATTAAATGAATAATTCACATTGAGGATCTATTCAGGTTTAGAGTTTTAGAGAATTAGGTCAAAAATATTACATCTCAAAGGTTACAAAGTAGACACATCTACTCAGCTTCCATTTTTTCACAAAAATAAAAAACTCTTGAATAAAAGAGTCATGTCTAGTTCCTTGTTTTAGATAGCCTGACATTTCCTTGATCCCATACGTGACCCTATTAAACTTTATGTCCTGTGAAAAACATTTCAAAAAAACATGATATGGGCATAAAAAGGTCAGTAAGGGTTATAACAATACAGAAAGAAAACATTAGTCCATGTATACATAAGAATCCATGAAATCAGACTTTACTCATAAAGCATAAGCAATTTATCATACCTCATGGAATCATAATATATATGAATAACTCATAGAAATCATAGAACATAAAGGTAACTTGAGGCATTCATAACATTCTTACGTAGGGAGTAAACCTCATGGTTACGTTTGGAATACCCATCACAGTATATTCCCTACATCTCTTCGTAGAAACCTTAATGTTTAACTCCTTCGCGTTACCCAATGCATTGGAGAGCTATATCGGGCTCACCCACCCAAAATTTATCATGGATACACCCGTCTTCATAAACAATTCCCAAGAACCATAACATAATCATAGCACATAACATAATCATAGAGGAAAGATAACATTCCCAACACAATAACCGTATAACATTTTAAGATATTGAAAATAATGAATCCTTTCTAAAAACAATTTTCAAAACCATTTAAAACATTTAATAAAGAGATTTTTGAATCAAAGTGTCCCATACCACCATGAGGTGTTAAAATTTTAGAACCATTAATATCCATATAAATAAATCCTTAAAAACATTTTGAAAACATGGATATTAATGAGAAATATTTATAAGAACAAATCATTAAAACATGTAAAGCAATATTTTAGTTAAAGGGTTTTTAACAAAATTTGATACCCTTGAATACAATAATTGAGGAATAACATTTAATTATAACATTATAATATCATGATAATAAATGTATTCATGATATAATATTCTAAATGACAGTATATACACCATATAAGAGTGAATTGGTGCATAACAACAATGAAGTCTCAATAGAAATGTAAAATGAGATGAAATCCCTTATAAAGAAGGTATCCATAAATTAAGGATAAATCAATCTCATAATTATGTGTGAAAAATATTAATACACCCAATATAAGTGGATATTAATTATAAAACAATCAAATTTAATTCAAACATATTCGAACTATGACATATTCAATGTTGAACCCAAAGAAATAAAAATCGGGTTAAAAAGTTCCCTTGGTAAAATTCAACAGCCTAACAGCGTCACATTAAAATTCATAAAATTAGTTTATGAGAGAGAAAATGGTATCTCATCACTTGGACATCAAAATTACATCAATATGGATATATAATAACATATCCCAATATAAAAAGATATAAATTAAAAGACATAACAAAATAAGTCTTTTTAAAAGAGGAGTGTGAAAGGTTCCGTTACCGATTTGGGCAACTTTCGAAACGTACACCCCATGAAAGAAGGGTCATACAATGAAGATGTAACTACCCATAAATGAGATTTTATTATACAAATAGTAAAATAATGGGCATTACATACACCACACAAAATGAAATAGTGTCCAATGTAGCACGAATCTCACGGGAATAAAAATTTAGATGAAAATCCCCTTATGAAAATCCAGCAGCCTAACAGCGCCACATAAAACATCCAAAAAAAGGATTGATGTGATAAAATAGGGTCTATAATCATATTAAAATACACTTTACAGAAAGATTAATATAAAATAACATCCCCCAACATAATAAAGAGGATCATAAAGTAAGTTACATAAAAAGATTACTTAAAAAATAACGAGAGGGATAGGATCCTTTACCTCAAGTCTGACTTGTCTTTTTCGTATCTTTATATTCCTGAATAATAAACATTTGTCAATTTATAATTTCTTAATGAAATACATTAAAGTTTTTTATTCAATTAATATCACATATTTAAATGTTATAATAATTAGTTAATTTTGTGAGTTCATATCAAATGTTTTTGTCGATGTTTGGTACATGAGTCAAAAATGAACTTGTTTGAAAAGAATCATCCATGTAGTTATAATTAAATCATCTCCAGAATAGTATTAATGATTTAAATATCATATATTTCCAGTACATATTCATTTTATACTATTCCATAACATTTGTAGATAAAAAGAAATGAAATGCACCGTTCATGGAGATGGTAGGTCGTACGTACGCATGAACGCTACTTTCATTTCTTTGTCATGTTAATGAAATTAAAAATAATTGATAGATATATATATTATAATTACATTATAATATATATGTTATATAGCACACATAAGTTCATTTATTTCATTCTTTATACATTTGATGTATTGCATGAACGAGTCACATCACTTGAGGGGGCGGTAGTCCGCACTTCCTCATATGAAATTATCGCATTTGCACAACATACAAAGAATAAAGTTATGATTTAAATATAAAATACAGAAGCATATATAAAAAATAAATACCATATATATCATATATATAATAAATTGACATCATAATGTCCACCTTTAAAGGTGTTAAAAGAATATTGAACAATCATCGTTTCACGAGGCAGTAATTCGCCATCCTCAGAAACAGTTTGATCATTAACCATTAGACGGATGTGTGTATAAGGTCAGCTCTAATACGTCTTATAAAAACATCCTAGTATATTGAATATTCTGGTGTTTTTACAAAATAATTGAATAAAAAGAGTTTAGGGGGTTTAAGAAGCAAAATAAAACAAAAGAACATAAGAGAATACATTACCATTAAATTAGGTAACTCTTTTGGAGTTGAGCTCAAAGGCTTCCTTGGAAAGACTTATGCCCAAATTTTGGCTTCTAGGAGTATTATTGGGATTTTTAGAGACAAAATGGTCAGGGTTTGGATGAGCCAGAGGCTTGAGAGGTGTGGGTAAGGTGGTAGAGGTGGGGGCCTTTTATAAGAGAAGAGGAGGGGCACTCTAGGAAAGTCTTGAAAAGTAACATTATTATAAATTTTTTTTCGGATTTTAAAGGTACCACAATTATATATTTATAGGATAAGGTTATAATGGTTCGAAATATACTCATCCAATAGGTTTTTTCCTTGTGTAAGTCTTAGTTTTACATTATCTTTTCATTTTATTTAAATCGTTCATTAATGAGGTATTCGCTACCTCATCATGATGTCATAAATAATTTAATTTATATAATGTCTAAAAATGATAAAAAAAACTACTATGATGTAGGAAATAGTTTTATCATTCAAATGACTATTTATAGTCTAAGTTATCTTTTATGTAGACAAAATTAATATTATTTTACTTAGGTGTTACATACTTTGGTTACATTTTCCTTTCTTTAAAAAATATATGATAAAAGGTCACTGTCACACTAAAGTGATTCCATGGGGTCCCAAGGTTGGAACAAGGAATTAAATATTTGAAAAAGACACCACCAATAGCCTTAGGACACATGTTGGGGGAATTTTATATTTTTATGATATTATTTTCTTACCCTTAATTACCCAATTACTAATTAAACACGATAATTAAAGATAATTACCGTCGTTACTATTCATAATGTCCAAAAACAAAAGAGTATTAATTAAATAATTTGGACCTTCTGATTATAAATATTGAATCCATTTTTTCAAATTCAAAAAACATAAATTGTAATAATTAATTTAAAAGTAAATCCCGTTGTCAAAACAAAAGACGGGTTTTTAAGAAGTAAAATTTATCAAAATATTGACTTGTTTTTACATCCAATTGAAAAGAGAAATTACTTTCAATGAAAAAATTGTATTAAATGATAAAAAAATAATTAAATTAAACTTTAAAAACAATTAAAATGATAATCTAAATATATAAATAAATTGGATGTAAAGGCATTTTTGAATTAAAAACTGTATTTTTCACTATTCATTTTTAAAAAAAGCATTATTAGAAAAATACTAAATATTAACCCTAAGATATATTTGATATTTAAAATTCAGAAATGATTTCCATTTTACCAGATTCAAAACATAGAAGTTTCATTAATAAATCATATAGTTAATTCTCGCTGTCAAAACAAATATCAGGTTTTTTGGGAAGCAATATCTATGAAACATTTGGCACTTGTTTATGTCCATTTTCAAAGTGAAATTAATTCTAATGAAAACCATTGAATTAAATTGTAAAAATATATTCTAATTAAACTTTAAAACCAATTAATAAGATAATATAACCATATATTTAAATTAGATGAAAAAAAAGTATTGATGTAAAATGCAATATTTTTCACTATTCATTAAATAAATGAACATTGTCAGAAACATACCAAAAATTTATACAAAGTAAATTTCAATGTCCCAATCATAAATAATATGTTTATTTTGACAAATAGAGCTTATAAAAATGTCAAAAGATACATTTAAAAAAGGTTTTCCATCAAAAGGCGGTAAAACAATCTTTTAAAAATTAATAGAGTATTTATTCCTAAAATTGGATTCATTTGGATTTTAAGCCTCTAACATTTATTGGATAAATGTAAATATATTTAATAAACATATGTAATAATTTTGTAGTTATTTCTGATCATTCCCTCCATTAAAATGGCTAGGCATTAACTATTATAGTATTATTATATTATTAGTGTACAACGTAAGATTTCAATGAAACTTGTTGTTGTGTATTGGTTACGCCATCGAGCATAGAATTCACATTAAAGTAATATTAAAATTTTATTCAAAAATATTGATATACCTTATAAGTTAATATTATTTATTTACCTGCGATGTTACATCCTTCCCCACTTTTGGAAATTGTGTCCTCGCAATTTCAAAATTGGGCTTGGAATCTTCATTGAAAGTCCCATATCGGTACAAGAGTTAGTAAAACTATCACTTTAAAAGAAAGGGAGAGAAGTACAAATGTCACCTAAGTAAACCCATACTAGGATTCCATGTAGGAAAATATGGATATGGAGGAGAAAACAAAGGGTCATGTTCTGATGGAGAGTGATAGTAAACATGTCTAAGAGAAAGTTAACAATAAGAAAATCACAAACATGTGATGGGTTAAACAGTATCCGATTCCCTAGTAGGAAAAGTTAGTAGACAACATTTTTATTTTAAGTTAATTTTCATTGAGGATTTCATTTTTGAGCTTAACAAAATCATAATGAAACATACATACTTGTCATGTAGACTCTCAACTTTTTCTAGATTTTTTAATCAAACCTATATTTTTTCCAAAAGATGAGTATTTAGGATGACTTGTTCGCATTAAGAGTACTATAATAAACTTCTTGAGAATCAAATGATCCACAAAAAAGAACTATATATTTCCCATTCTTTTAGATATCAACCAAAACCAAACCAAAATTTTTAGTACGATATCAGATAATACCCAAAAAGGAATTTGTTTTAAAAAAAGATTTAAAAACTACTGATAATCTCCAAAATTTGTCAAACAAAACCCAAAGTTCAACAAAGACCATTCAATAAACATCTATCCATAAAATTATTCAAAGTAAACCAAACTATGACTAAAACCCAAATCTCTTAAGGATTTAATCACATTGCCTCATAAGATAAATCTTAACATTTTTCTCCAAAATAACATCAGTTACTCTTATAGTCTCATACTGAAAAGTAATTGACCTAATAACATATCCCCCATGATAGGATAATCATTTCCACTAATAACAAAAAAAATCAACTTACTCTTAATTCATAAAATCATATAACTAAAAATAATTATTCAAACTAACCACAGACTTCACGTAGTCCAGTGGTAGGTGATAAATACCAGTTGCACATTGGTTGTGGGTTCGATTACCGTAGCTTCATCCGACGCGACGAGTTGTCACACGGTCTGCGTGTTGTCCATTTTCCAAAACTATATAATTCTTAAACCCCCCCCCCCCAAAAAGAGATAAAATATTCAAAAATAACCATAGTATATTTTAATCTCAATGTTTATCTAATAACTTCCATTTGGCAACCCAAAATGTATTAACCAGTAATTGCCTCAAATTTGAGGATCATATAAACCCAAATGGTTATTTATAACTATATCCACAAAAGAAAGGATAATTATTCCTTGAATAAAATTTTCATATATCAAACATCAAGGATACTATAATAAGTCTTCTAATGTACCCCATCATCAAAATAGACTTAATATATCTAAGAATATCACCATCCTAAAATCTACCATAACTCTTGAATCCCTTATATGTTGACTTCTTAATCATTCAACATTCTTCCTGATCCATTAGCCATTACTTTTCAACTTATTCTGAAATACTTATTTCCTACAAACAAAATCATGAATCATATCCTAAGATTCCAATAATAGGAAAAAATATGTTAAGAAATAATCCATACCTTTGATTGGTCATTTTTAGTTTCTTCATCCTCAATCAGAATGGTATTAGGTATTGGTAAATGAATATTTGTATGATCTTGGTGACCCCATTCCTGAAACTTCTTCATAGGACATGTGTTTTCATAATTAAAATGCACACCACATTTAAAACATTCAATTGATCCTTCAGAAAAAACATCATTCCCTTTCCTAGAGTCAACTAAATGATTCCTTTTTCCATGACAGGTTCTTGCTTTATGACCTTCATTTCCACATCTATGGCATCTTTCTGTCCCTTTGAAACATTTTCATATGTGTTTCTTTCCACATATTTGACACATAGGTTTTTGAACATACTTACCTTTATGATTATTACGTGAACATCCATAGGGATTTGTTTCCCACATATACGATGCCTTATAAAAATCACTATGGTTCAGGTGGTCAATCATGACTCCAGATAGTTGGTTGAGGATAACCACAAGAGTTCATATTGCATCTCCCATATCATTCAGTTGTTCTTTCATAAAAATGTCACAGTTTTCTACAAATCCACTATTACTTTGGTGCCTGCTAGATCTATCCATTTACTAAAACCAAAAAGGTCAGTGTTAGTATATCATTAAAATCATCAAATAATAAATAGTAAGATAAACACCAAGATATACTTATCCAAGTTATCTCAAAATCATTCTAAATTTCAAAAAAAAATTAACGACTCCATCAAATATACTAACCATTTTGGTTATACACAACTTGTCACTTTTTCTTAAACAACCCTCTAACCTCTAATGTTATTTAATCCAACCATTTATACCAACTATAAGGACCCGGCCTTAAACATTACTTATTATTGAATTAAATGAATAATTCACATTGAGGATCTTTTCAGTTTTAGAGTTTTAGAAAATTAGGTCGTAACTATTACATCTCAATGGTTACAATGTAGACACATCTACTCAGCTTCCATTTTTTCACAAAAATAAAAAACTCTTGAATAAAAGGGTCATGTCTAGTTCCTTGTTTTATACAGCCTAACATTCCCTTGATCCCATCCGTGACCCTATTCAAATTTATGTCCTGCGAAAAACATTTCAAAAAAACATGGGATGAGCATAAAAAGATCAGTAAGGGTTATAAAAATACGGAAAGAAAACATTAGTCCACGTATACATAAGAATCCATGAAATTGTACTTTACTCATAAAGCATAAGCAATTTAACATACCTCTTGAAATCATAAGATTTACGAATAACTCATAGAAATCATAAGACATAAAGGTAACTTGTGGCATTCATAAAATTCTTACGTAGGGAGTAACCCTCATGGTTATGATTGGAATACTCATCACAATATATTACCTAAATCTCTTCGGAGATACCTTAATGTTTAACTCCTTCGAGTAACCCAATGCATTGGGGATCTTTATCGGGCTCACCCACCCATAGTTTATCACAGAACCACCCATCTTCATTAAAAATTCCCAAGAACCATAACATAATAATATCACATAACTTAATCATACAATAAATATAACATTCCCAATGCAATAACCATATAACATTTTAAGATATATAAAATAATGAATCCTTTCTAAAAGCAATTTTCAAAACCATTTAAAACATTTAATAAAGAGATTTTTGAATCAAAGTGCCCCATGCCACCTTGAAGTTTTTAACATTTTAAAAAATTAATATCTATATAAATAAATCCTTAAAAACATTTTGAAAACATGGATATTAATGATAAATACTTATATGAACAAATCATTAAAACATTTAAAGCGATATTTTAGTAAAAGGGTTTTTAACAAAATTTGAGACCCTTGAATACAATAATTAAGGAATAACATTTAATCAGAACTTTATAATATCATGAGAATAAATGGATTAATGATATAATACTCCAAAGGATTGTATATACACCATATAAGAGTGAATTGTTGCATAACAACAATGAAATCTCAATGGAAATGTAAAATGAGATAAAATCCCTTATAAAGAAGGTATCCTTAAATTAAGGATAAATCAGTCTCATAATTATGTGTCAAAATATATAAATACACCAAATATATGTGGATTTTAAGTGTAAAACAATCAAATATCATTCACACATATTCAATGGATGACATATTCAATGTTGAACCCAAAGAAATCGAAATTGGGATAAAAAGATCCCTTAGTAAAATTCGACAGCCCAATGGCATCACTTTAAAATTCATAAAATTAGTTGATGAGAGAGAAAATGGTATCTAATAACTTGGACATACAATTTACATCAATAAGGATATAAAATAACAAATCCCAAAATAAAAAGATGTAAATTAAAAGACATAACAAAATAAGTCTTTTTAAAAGAGGAATGTGAAAGGTTCTGTTACCGATTTGGGCAACTTTCGAAAAGTACACCCCATGAAAGAAGGGTAATACAATGAAGATGTAACTACCCATAAATGAGAGTATATTAGACAAATAGTAAAATAATGGGAATTACAAACACCACACAAAATTAAATAGTGGCCAATGTAGCACGAATCTCACGGGAATAAAAAGTGAGATGAAAATCCCCTTATGAAAATTTGGAAGCCTAACGACGCCACATAAAACATCCAAAAATGGATTGATGAGATAAAATAGGGTCTCTCATTATATTAACATAAACATTACAGAAATATTAATATAAAATAACATCCCCCAACATAATAAAGAGTATCTTAAAGTAAGTTACTTAAAAAGATTACTTAAAAAATAACGAGAGGGGTAGTATCCCTTACCTCAAGTCTGACTTGTCTTGTTCGTTTCTTTATATTCCTGAATAATAAGCATTTTTCAATTTATAATTTATTAAGGAACTTATTTAATGTTTTTTATTCAATTAATATCACATATTTTGATGTTATAATAATTATTTAATTGTGTGAGTTCATATCAAATGTTTTTGTCGATGTTTGGTACATGAGTCAAAAATGAACTTGTTTGAAAAGAATCATCCATGTAGTTATAAGTACATCATCTCTAGAATAGTATTAATTATTTAAATATCATATATATCCATTAAATATTTATTTTATACTATTCCATAACATTTTTAGATAAAAAGAAATGAAATGCACCGTTCATGGAGACGGTAGGCCGTACGTACGCATGACCGCTACTTTCATTTCTTTGTCATATTAATGGAATTAAAATAATTTAGAGAGAGATATATATTATAATTAAAGTATAATATATATGTTTTATAGGTCACATAAGTTCATTAATTTTATTCTTTATACATTCCATGTATTGCATGAACGAGTCACATCACTTGAGGGGGCGGTAGTCCGCACTTCCTCATATGAAATTATCGCATTTTCACAACATGAAAAGAATAAAGGTATTATTTAAATATAAAATACAGATGAATATATAAGAAATAAATACCATATATATCATATATAAAATATATTGACATCATAATGTCCACCTTTAATGGTGTTAAAATAATATTGAACAATCATCGTTTTGTGAGGCAGTAATTCGCCATCCACAGAAAGTGTATGTTCTTTAACCATTAGATTGATGTGTGTGTAAGTGTAGTTATAATACTTATTATAACAACATACTAATATATTTATTATACTTGTGTTGTTACAAAATAAAGGAATAAAAAGAGTTTAGGGGGTTGGAGAAGCAAAATAAAACAAAAGAACATAAGAGAAGACATTACCTTTAAATCGGGTAACTCTTTTTGATTTGAGCTCAAAGGCTTCCTTGAAAAGACTTATGCCCAATTTTTGGCTTCTAGGAGTAATATAGGGTTTTTTAGAGACCAAATGGGCAGGGTTTGGATGATCCAAAGGCTTGAGAGGTGTGGGTACGATGGTAGAGGTGGGGGCCTTTTATAAGAGGATAGGAGGGGCACTCTTGGAAAGTCTTAAAAAGTAACATTATTATAATGCTTTTCGGATTTTAAAGGTCCCATGATTATATATTTCAAGGATAAGGTGATAAATATTCTAAATATACTCATACAATGGGTTTTTTACAAGTTTAAGTCTTAGATTTTACATTATCTGTTCATTTTATTTAAATCGTTCATTAATGAGGTAATCGCTGCATCATCATGATGTCATAAATAATTTAATTTATTTAATGTCTAAAAATTATAAAACAAATACTATGATGTAGGAAATATTTTTAGCTTTCAAATTAATTTTTATATTCTAAGCTATCATTTATGAATAAAAAATTAAAATTATTTTACTTAGTTGTTATATACATTGGTTACATTTTCCTTTCTTTAAAAAAATATGATAAAAGGTCACTATCACACTAGAGTGATTCCATGGGGTCCCAAAGTTGCCACAGGGAATCCCATTGTCGGCCAAGACACCACCAATAGCATAAGGACACATGTTGGGGGCATTTTATATTTTTATGATATTATTTTCTTACCCTTAATTACCCGTTTATTAATTGAACATGATAATTAAAGATAATTACCGTCATTACTATTCATAATAGCCAAAAACAAAAGAGTATTAATTACATAATTTGGAACTTCTAATTCCAAATATGTAATAAATTTTATCAAATTCAGAACACATAAATTTTAGTAATTAATTTAAAAGTAAATCTCGTTGTCAAAACAAAAGACGGGTTTTTAAGAAGTAAAATTTATCAAAAGATTGACTTGTTTTTACATCCAATAGAAAAGTGAAATTAATTCCAATGAAAAATATTGTATTAAGTGATAAAAACATAATTCAATTATACTTTAAAAACAATTAAAATGATAATCTAAATATATAAATAAATAGGATTAAAAGGCATTTTTGAATTAAAAACTGTATTTTTCACTATTCATTAAAAAAAGCATTTTTAGAAAAATACCAAAAATTAACCCTAAGCTATATTTTATATTTTAAATTCATAAATGATGTCCATTTTACGAAATTCAACACATAGAAGTTTCATTAATAAATCATATAGTTAATTCCTGCTGTCAAAACAGATAGCGGGTTTTTTTGGAAGCAATATCTATGAAAAGTTTGGCACTTGTTTATGTCCATTTTCAAAGTGAAATTAATTCTAACGACTACCATTGAATTAAATTGTAAAAATATATTCTAATTAAACTTTAAAAAAAATTAAAAAGATAATCTATCAATATATTTAAATTATATGCAAAAGCAGTTTTGATGTAAAATGCAATATTTTTCACTATTCATTAAAAAATGAACATTGTCAGAAACATACCAAAAATTTATAAAAAGTAAATTTCAATGTCCCAATCATAAAAAATAAGTTTATTTTGAAAAATAGAGATTATAAAATTTTCAAAAGTTACATTTAAAAAAGGTTCGCCATCAAAAGGTGGTAAAACAATCTTTTAAAAAATATTAGAGTATTTATTCTTAAAATTGGATTCATTTGGATTTTAAGCCTCTCAAATATATTAGATAAATGTAAAAATATTTAAGAAACATATGTAATAATTTTGTAGTTATTATTTTTCATTCCCTCCATTACAACGGCTAGGCGTTAACTATTATAACATTATTATATTATTAGTGGGCAACGTAAGATTTTAAAGAAACTTGTTGTTGCGTATTGGGTATGCCATCGAGCATAGCATTCCTTTTAATGTAATATTAACATTTTATTCACAAATATTGATAATCCTTAGAATGTAATATTATTTATTTTCCTGGGATGTCACAGTAACTCTAAAAAACAATAATATATTCATAACATATTAAAACGTGCATATTTAAAAGAAATTCCTCCCAGCCATAAAAACATTTACATATATTGAAATATTCATTCCATTTTTATCCCATTTTTTAAAATATCAAAATCCAATAGAGAGATTGTATTTATTTTTAGAAATCAAGAAATTTTATAATGGAATCTAAGGAATATAATATTTTTTATGGTGGTGGGAAATTATATGGATTTCATGTATGTTTAAATGGTACATTCCTTTTTTATTATGTAGATAAATTCTAAACCATTCATATAAAATAAGTAAAAAATATTACTTTAGAAAATATTATTATGAAATGATAAAGGTATATAACATTTTTAATTTAATTATTTTATATTTGTATAAATAAATATACAAAATAAATTTGATAATAAGGATTTAGAAATAAAATTTAGAATACAATCCTTAAAAACATTTAAATAAAGGTTTAATGTTTAAATATCCCTTACCTCGAGTCTGACCTCTAGACATAAAATTTTTACCTTCATAAATAATAAAACTATATTAATAATTTACAATGTTTTGAATATTTTTAAGGTCATAAATCCTTTTATTATATTTAATACAAATTTATATTGAATTTCATTATCATTTATGTTTACATTGGATATTTGAATTATATTCAAATCATTTCACCAAAATGACATTGGCAGGTTGCGTGTGGTCAGTAAAGTGTTTATTAAATCATGTATAAAACACAAATCATATAACAATAATCATTTTTAAAGATAAATTAAAATTTTAAAACTATCTATGAAATATTATTATGTAAAATGGACTACATTATAATCATGTAGATGGTAGGTCGTACGTATGCATGAGTAACATTTCCATATTTCATTGATCATGTTGGAAATAGGGTAATTATCCTTTTATATTTATAAAATTTTTATTATATCATAACTGTCACATAATATCTTTAAATAAACTTATATATAGTATCCATATGACGAAGGTATGAAAATTAAATCTCATTCATACATGGAGGCCATAATCCACAAGTATGTTCAAAGGGCGTTGTCAATATTTAGAGGGTCCAAAAAATTAAAAATAGACTATATATTATCTATTAAAAATGTTAATAATGTCACAAAAGGATTTAAACCAGAATTTTATGGACTCCAACATTGCTTTCAAGCTGAAAATAGACAAATACTATGATAGAAAGGAATTTTACATTATCCTAAAGGTACTCTCATTCATTGGATTGTCCACAAGGGCCTCAGACCTCTTGTATATGTGATACATATCAGCATGGTTAACTTTATAATTTATTGTTAAATAGTGTGTATTATTTAAATATTTATGGGTTCAAATGAAAGGTGATTTTTTGTCTCGTTGTCTATTCATTCTGATTGAAGATACCCACAATCGGAATATCAACAAAAGCCTTTAGGCTAGAATTATTCTTCATTTTCAGTGAAATTGTTAACTAAGTAGTGTTTCCCACCATATTAATGTATCAGATACTATCTTATTCCTCATTCGATTCATAATATCTATTCATGGTATCAATTCAATAATAGAATATTACTACAAATAGATTTTATAGCTCATAAATCATGGGAGGATTAGTATCTATCTCCCATATCGGATCATTGAAAGGTGAAGTAACTACCTAGAGATATATATGGACCTATTTTGATATATATTATTATTGTAATTATATGTTTCCCTGATATATTCATATATAATTATGGTAAATAACTTCATGAGGTTATTTGAAAAAATAATGGGACACATCAAAAATTAGAAAACATGGTTTTAATCACATGGTAGTTGTGTGACATTTGATAACATTGTCATTACTTAAATTACAATTTATATGTTTTCCACTCACAAGTATTCTAAATAATTTAATTATATAATTAATAATACCATGGTGGCCATCAATTTTTATGCACACTCTGATGGAAACACCATTGAGATTTGTGGACCATAATGCGGAGGAATGCTTCGATGTCAATATTAATGGATGAAGTGTTTACATTGAGGTGTATAGCCTTCATGAAACATTGAAGTGGGAGATTATTGAAGGGAATTCAATTCAATTTTTGTTCTTTCAATAAAAATATAGGCTTAATATGGAAAACAAAAATAGAAATTACTTACTCGTGTTATTATTAATAAATTAACATATTATCCATCTTCATATCCACACTCGATGGATGCATGGGAGGGTTGATAACAGTTTATTACCTTATAATTTATCATGAATTATGTTTTGATTCCTAGGGTTTCCAAACCTCCGCATTAACTTCAAAAAATCATAGAGACACAAGAACATCACTCATGATATACTTATCAACTAGAAAGATGATTTCTTTAATCTCATTAGGCTCATTAATGATGCTGATAAATTAATTTTTTATAAGTGTATGTCAAAAGTTATATTAGTAGGGAGCTTCTTCATCTCCCGTCTTCCACTACCAAGTGAAATATTTTATGTGACATCCTCTTGTTTAATGTTATTCATTTTAAACTGAATTCTCCCATTTGTTTCATTCTTAATAACTCTCAATCAATTTTTGGACACAACAAACACACATGAATCAATATAGAATCAAGGGATTTTTAATATGGAAATCCCTATGAATAGGACTCAGGGAACCTGTTTTGGGATTTGGATTATGATCAAGTTGTATGCTCACCTTTGGTGAGATTATTAGTTTTCCTCTAATTTTCCATAATGCTTCTTGTTATTTACCCTTTTGGTTATAGGGATAGATGAAAAATTATCTGAGAGAAAGGAGAGAGAACTGATACATGTGATTATCTAATGGTGTATTTATTATATTGGGAACATTTCTCTTTATGTGGGTAACTCATATAGGAATTTGTACAACATGTACAGAGTCAAAATAATTCCTACTGATCATTCTCAGCATTCCAACATCTAAATTGATTATCTATCACATACGATCATCATGAACCATCAGACTCTAGAATCCACCATTACGAATGACATCTAGGGGAATTGTTTTTTTCGAATCCTTATAGTTAAGCCTTAAAATTTGTATAGATTGATTGTATTTAATGGTTGTGATGTGGTATTGTGGGGTTGTTTTTGGTACTCGGGGTTATGTGATTCTATCCTTATCATCTTATTTTGGTCCTAGAGATTATTTATAAGCCAATGAAGGTTGATGGTATCTTTTTTGGAGTGATATAATCATCACAATATTTACATGTATAATATAGAAATGGAATCCAATATTATTCAGACCTACCTTCTTAGCCTATATGGGATCCTAGGGAAAATTGAACACTTTAATGGTATGTGATGGATCATCATCAATGATAAAATGGATGTACAAAATACATGGATTTATGGAAAAAAACAAGTTTATTTTATTGCTTATAGGGCCTTTCTATCTTTGTTTGTCACTTGATTTTCTATCCATGTTTATTTACATTCTAAGGAAATCCACTTAGTTTTTAGGGATTCTTTCCAACTCTACAACTTTAGACCTCCCTATCCTTATATCTTTGTGTTGTATATGTATTTGTAACTTTTTCTCATTAAAAAAAATTATATTTTCTATGGGTTATGTAATTAATATCACAAAAAAATAAAATCTATCATTATAACCATTCATTATAGGTTGCTGTAAAAAAATGAAATCAATTCATGAGATGGTAGACCTCTCTACACACGAATGAGAATTTTATTTCCAATTTTATCGAAGAGGATATGGATATATGTTATTCCACTAACATAACAACAAATTAGTGTATATATGGTACTATTGTTACTATTTCATTATGCTTTATGAATAATTAAATTATTTGGATGAGGAAATAATACTAAAATATTCAATAAAAATATATTCAACTTCATTAGACAACATCATTTTTTGACACCTTTAGCATGATAAGGTTGATATAATGACCAAAAGAAGTCCTCAGTTATGTGGTATGGGATGTAAATATGGTATTTCATTATTTATGGTTAAAACCAAATTGATCATAATGTTTGTATAGAAGAGGATAAGGGTTCCCAATTATAATTATGGGATAGAAATTCTTGGAATTTTTTTAATGTTTTAAATTAATATAAATTAATTTTTAATTAAAAATGGACCAAAAACTTTAAATAAGATGATATTATGTGGATGAGAATAAAACATGTAATAAAATAATAATTTGAAAATTTTATGATATTATTTTCACATATCTTTTTATAAAACCTCAATTTACCCTTTGGTTTATTATAATGATAACAATGATTTTTACTCATTTCGGGTATATATAGTAAATATAAAAGGATAATTGGCCCATAATTTGGACATTGATTATATTTTTAATAATATACCAATAACATGGAAAAATATAGTATTTTATGTGTTATAAATAATTTAATAAAATATTTTTTATTGTAAAATATCTTTTATGTCATGTTTGAAAATACATAAAATCATAAAATATAATATATGTCTACCTCGTGTAAAATGGTTCAAAAAAGATACGTTTTTTAATATAAGGATGAAATGGAATTAACATAATTAAAAAACATTATTTAAAAATTTTAAAAATCATTATAAAACTTATCTTTTTAATTGCCCACTTGGTTACAGAAATTTATCCAGAACCGCAGTAGTGAATTTTCCAAAATAAAATGGTTACAATTTTAAATATAAAGGGAAAAACATATCATAAATGGTCAAGGAATAATTTGGTTTGACAATATTTCATTATAACTATAATTTTAAAATATTTTTATGACATTAAAATAGTTCCATAAAAAATTATTTGACATAAGATATAAATAATGTCTTTTTTGACACTATTTAATTAATTTGATATTGAAAACCACATAAGAAAAATGGAATTTTGAATTGAATCATTTGAAAAATCAATAAAATGTAGTATTTATCTAAACAAAATTTGTAATGACATAATTAATTCATATTATATAACATTTGGTATTTTTAAAATCATTTAAATTATTTTTATTTTATTTGAATAAATATAGTGTTATCATTGTGTAAAGTTTTAAGATAATCATTTCACATTTAAAAATTAAAAATAATTTCCTATGATAAAAAATAATAATTATTTGAAGAAAACATTTTATTACCAAACATATTCTATTTTAATCCCTTTGTAAATATTATATATAAAAAAATAATGAAAATGACATTTGTTACTTTCCTTTACTTAAATTAATAATAATTTATAGATCAAAAAAATATGGTACATATTTTCTGTGTCTTCAAAACTTTTCTATAATAGAGAAAACATGACTCATAAAACTGGATAAATGAAGGATGTAGAATAATTTTTTTCCTTGTACTTCTATTATTTATCTTTAGTTACCTTATTTACCCTTACCTTGGTGAAAATTATTTACTATAATAACCCTTCATAATGACCATAAATAAAAGGAAAATATTTACTAGATTTGGAAATACTAACTATAAATTCTAAAAGAAGATTTAAAGAATTAACATCTATAAGTGGAATGAATTATTTCAAATTAAAATTTAAAATTAATAAAAAAATGCGGTTTTCAAAAAAAAACTTGTTATGTATAAAAACGTTTTATTTCAAATTCAAGTATGAAATATCTTCTAAAGACTATAATGAGATAAATTTTGATAGGAAATTTATTAATTAAATTTTAAAACTATTCCTAATTATAATTTTACATTATAAATACTCTAAAAGAAACTACAATTCAAAAAAATATCAATATATTAACTATTCATTTAAAAATAAAATTATTCAAAAAAATCACCAAATTTTAATATAAGGTTATTGTGAAATTTTGATTTGAAAAATACTTACTGTTTTAGAAAATATAATTTCTAAACGTGCTCAAAATTGACTATAATATTTTCTTATAAAATTAAATTTTTTTAGAAGAAATTTTTTAACAATAAATCAAATTTAATAAAAATTGGTTGATTATATACCATGTTCTTATCAAATAATTTATATTTTGTTGGTCCTATATATATATTTTATAAAATCGTAAATCATAATAATCACCACGATATTAAGAGATAATATAGGACTATCAAATTAAAGTAATAATATTTTATTCTCTGTTTAGGCTCTGTGTTGTGTGTTATAAACCTGAGAAAACATGGTTTTATTTTAAAATTTCATGTTGTTATGTTATACCACTATTAAATAAATTTATCCATTTTAATTTTAATATTCTCTTATTATTTAGCATCTTAACATCATAAAATTAATTTTTTTTGAAATATCATATTCTATAAATGGTCAATAAAACAACCCCTTGAAACGAGGTAAAATGATACCAGAATATTTTCATGAAAGAAACATAAATAGTTTTCCAAATTGAAATAAATTAGTATAGAGTGAAAAATATAGACATATAGGTGAAATTTAATTTCCAAATAATAATGTATTTTGATAGTGATTATTGACCACATGAATACTAATTATTAAGAGTATATAATTACATTAAATCCATAAGCTATGAAAAATACCATTGATTCTTCATAAATGAATGTAATAGGATTTCTTTTCATGACCATTTTTCAAGTGTTTAGGAAATCCATTATCATTTTAAATAATAATACATATAAATATAGTAATGTTAAAATTATTATTTCATCCCTTAATAAATCACCACCATAATACCCTATTTTTATCCAAACAATGAGTATTAAATATGAATTTTTCATTCTTAACGAAACAAAATAAACTTCTAATGCATCAAATAATACAAAAAATTATGACATGTTATTATTTCTATATTTATAAATTAACCAAATCCAAAATGGTTATCATAAGATAGTATAATTACACACAAGAATAAACCTTCATATAAATTAATACGACATTGATCTATAAAGCCTCAATAATAACATCCAATGTTCAACTTGGATCATTTTATAGATAAATAGACACAAAATTGATCAAAATACTATCGAACATGTTAAAAAAATCAATAATAAATGTTTTTTTGTCACATATTTTTCCTAGATTAATATCATATTTATCTCCAATCAATATTAACCACTCATAGAATCTTATACCCCAAAATTAAAATTCCATAATTATATAATCACTATAATATGATAACAATTTTAATAAATAACCTATTTCATTAAATATCTATTGTAAAATCATATATTATACAAAAATATTACTAAACCATTATTCTTTGAATAAAATCCCATAATATTTTATTTACCATGATCATATACGGTTTTCAAAATAGTCAAATTCTTTTGAAATATCATTAAGCACTTAATTTGTAAATCAATTTTAAATCCAATGGTTATGTACAAGACAAAATAGTTGGTCCAAAAATATATTTAATTATTTTAAATCATATTTATTTATTTAAAAACATTATCACACTAACTATGATATCATTTAGTTTTATGGTTGGCGGTAAATCCTTTTCACCCTTCATGTATGGCTTCATTCCCGTAACGAATACCACATCTAATGTGTTTTCATCCAACCTATGAGTTGTATTTATTTACCAATAACACTAATTTACTTCATATAAAATTCCCAGAAATGGGATGAACATCTTAAAAAAATATAATACATTTATTGTAATGTAATCTATCTTGTTATCTCTAGGGGTTACATATATAATAACAAAAAAATCACTAAAAAACATTTTTGGTAAAATTAAAATAGAATCACAAAGAACCTCAAAATTTGTGTCTAATAAATTGAACATAAAATTAAATTTAAACATATATACCCATGATGGTATCCAAATATAATAATTAAATTTCACATTAAAATATCAGAATATCTAAATTTATCTAAAGCATTCCTCAGATACCAACTATTAGGACCCAATATTTAACATTACATGATCATTAGTTTTAAGACATGATTTAATTATCCTATATTTTAGTATATTTAAAGTTTAGAGTATAAGGGGATTACTTAATTACATTTATATACAAAAAATATTACATCTCAAAGTGGATATTTCTATAAAGTATCCATTTTTTTCCATAAAATAACATGTATATGGTATAAGTAACATTCCATTCCTAACACATCTTCACAATTTTCATATTAACCTCATACTTGTCCCTACTAATGGTAAAAACCATGTGAAATTATTCTTAAAATGTGGGATGCGAACAAAAATATTAGTAAGGGGGATATAAAAAGAAAACAGTTAATTTATTAGTCCATGAATACTATGTAAAAATATTCATTTATCCAAAAATAATTCATCACAAAATAATTATTTTATTACTCAAGAAAGTAATATCACTACCCAAATATTTTTATAAATATATTTTTATAAATATTAAATTAATATATATATTTTATAATGGTTTTTCTAAATCGTGATATGATCAATATATATTTTTCACAAACATATTGTTTCTATCATTAAGAAGTGGAAAATAATTTTCCCTAAACATAAGCTCATTATCTTATCATGTGAAATAATGAGGTCATAGTTAAAACCATAAAAGTATTAAAAAATCATGTTGATAACATGGGACCTTATTTAACTTATATAATATTTCTTTGATGAACACAATCATTTCCTAGTGAATGGTAGGGATCTAATGGAACCATCCATCATTAGCTTATAACATAACCACCCATCCTTGGTTTATAAGGTAACCACTGCTATTTGATTTATAATAGAACAGCAAGTAATTTATTAATAATGGAACCACCCATAAATGGTTTATAAGAGAACTATCTTGGTTTATAATGTGACCTCATGTAATCATAAATAAATCTTAATAACTATAAAAAAATCATAACCACAAAAATCATGCATAATTATAAAAATACTTCGTTAAACCTTCAGAAAAATATTTCCTGATATCAAAATATTGATTCCAGTTAAAAAATAACCATATGATACAAAATTATGTTATTTTGCATTGAACATACTTCAAAAAAATCCCAACCAAAATGGATGCATCAACTATCAGTTGAAAAATGATCTTCTTCCAATAAAACCATCACTAGAATCATGTTTAGTAAAAATAAGGATGAAAAACATATCCATACTCCCACATGATCTAAACTAACCCATAATATAAGGTTTTCCCTATACCCATGACTCATGTACATCTTTCAATATAAGAAGTCTAAATGGTAAGGGAGTAACATATAAAACCTCATTCTTAATCCAAAACATCCCAAAATATAGTGTCATATCCCATGACTAAATCTCATCAATAGAAATATTACCTATGTATGTAGCAACATAGAAAACCTCGTATATTGTAAAATTGAAAACCCTCATCCCATTTGAGATCCTATGAACCCTTTCTACAATATCATAAATTAAAACTGAATAGTGATTACTAAAATTGAAATGAAAACCTACCAATAGTCTAGACACTCTTGATTGTACGTAACATCTCATCACCTAAAATTCTGGAGTTATCTCATTGGAAGCATTTATGACCGAACCAATCAAAAGTGTCCCCTAATATCCATTACAATATTCTAAATATTACCAAAATTAGGATAGGATCACGCATATGCATTAAATAGCCCATATACACGTTTCCACTAAAAATAATTCTATTCATGTCACTTTATGAAAAATGAAACATGGAAGGCATCAATATACCATCTCACATAAAAAATTTCATTTTTAGGTCATGATCAATCAAAAACACATATTCCTCCCCTTTAGAAGGGAAATTTTTTCATTTAGAACCTATCTAAACACATGAACAACTTAGTCATTCTATTTATATGAATATGAACACTCTTTCATTCTTGAATGGTACTTTAATCCTATATAAACAATAGAATATTTTAAGGACTTCTTACCTTATTCCACAAGGATCTAATAATCCAAGAAAAGTTAATTGAATGGAGCTTAATAATCAACAAAATTATATCCTAGAGAAAATCCCAAATACATATTCATTTCATATAGAGGGATAATAAATAATGGACTCTCATTACAAATAATACCTAGAAGATGTTAGACATACCCACATAGGTCGATTTTAAAGAACGGAAAATTAAAAAATAAGGCATAGAGGGGATTTTGAATACATGAAGGAATACCATGGGAAGATTCATTCATGGTTGGGGTAAGGGATAGTAGAAGATGAGTTTTAAATATTTTTAGTAGGGAAACAAAAGAAATTAGATTAAGGTTATTCAAACTGGTTTGAGACTTTATACTAAGTATGGAAATACTAGGAACCAATGATTAACAAGCCACATGATACACACTATTTGATAGATGGTGGGTCTCATAATTCTATAAAATACCAAGATATTAGACTAAGAAATTAGTGACCTCTTACTCATTAAAAAAAATTTATGGTCCTTTATACCCCTCCATTAAATGACACTATCTCCGAAACCTATCTAAGATTTTCTTAAATCAGTGATAATAAATAAGTTAAAAACATAGATATAGATAAAATTTGTTCCTAACATTTAATGATCATTACACCCCCCCACCCAAAAAATAATCCCCCCACCACCAATGAATTTTTCATTATAAAAAATAATATCTACATATTCTCATCATATAACATTATTAACTAGGATTTCATATTTGAATCCCACTCTGAGATCTCTTTATAGATATTCCATTACTACCACATCACATTAATGAGATGTACTATCTTAGATCATAATAATATCTCAATTATTCTTAAATATGAACTATTATCTCACCAATAGTTGCATCAAAATATAACATAGTATCTTTTTTATTAATATTATACATATGATTTAGATAATAATTACTATGTTAGAAAATGTGAAACACATAATACATGTATTGATTTCGTGGAGGAAGAATAAAATTATATGACATACGACAAATCTTCTCCACTACAACTAATAGAATATAAAATAGCAGTTAATGACTCCCATACGTCATCATTTTATGATAAAGAAACCAAATAAATACCCCTAAGAACACCTAATCACTCATAAAGAACTTTAGGGGCCATCATAATTATTCATTATATTAGAGCCACCTACTGTATAATGACCCACACTTTACAAACATTGTTATTTCCTAAAAATTGAAGCACACAAATTACAACATATAAAAAACCACAAAAGGATCGTATAGGTATAGTGTCTTTAGAAACTGGGAAACATAAACAACAGGTTCATAAAGCATCTACATTTTCTCCCATCTATTTCATCATATCTAGAGTCCCTTTTGGAATATCCTACTTAATAACCTTTTTCCTGAACTGGTGAAAGAAAACATACAAAAGGGTGAGCTCAAATGCTCTGTAAGGGTAAACAATAGAAATATCAATCACATCATATTCATAAGAACATAACATTTTGAAAATCATAACCTACAAAAGAGATCATAATTCCACAACATGGGATAAATCATAGTAGTGAAATTTAATCCCAATAATCATTACATAAAACATGAAAATTTTTGGCATACACACATAATCATAGAGAATAATTTATTTGTAGTCATGACTCATTTCCAAGACTATCTTAGCGGACATAATCCATTTCTGAACCGAGTTCACTCCTCGTTTAGGTACTGTTTCACTGAATCAGATTAACCTATCATTCCATCCATGTCATCTCAGGAGATATAAATCTTTACCCAATGCATTGGAGGGAGATATAGGTCCCACCCATCTCATAATGAAACCTTTCTTATTTGTTCCACAAAATCATAAATCATACATCATAGCATAACCCATGTAATAAAAATGGGATTCTTAGTCATTATGCCATCATAACACAATCCATATAATACAGTAGAACATCATAAAAATAATTCCATCATAACATAATCAAAATAATGTAAAAATAGGGATAGAAACAGTACCCTATATTATCTTAGAAGGAAAATAACTTTGACAAAACACTTGAACTCCATTCTTATGGAAAATATCCTTTCTACTTCAAAAACATTTTCCTTTCTAAACATTATATATAATTTTAAACTAAAATAAGTTGATTAAAAATAAAAATCAAAACATGTAAATTAAGCTTCATGGAAATAATTTTATAAAAATCCATTCATGTCATATATGTTAGAAAACATTATTTTCGTACTTTGGCCAGAAAAGACAAAAAGTACCTCGTACAAAAAATGACAAAAGATTCCTTTCATATATTTTACTAAAAACTCATAGAAGGGTAAAATTGGATTTAAACAATACTAGTAGGATATAAATAATATTACATAATGAGGAAACATGGATGTGGATGATAAATATTCCCCAGTAAATTCTGAGATATAAACAATCTCGGATAAAAATTGAGATTGCGAGATTTTCCCTTACCTTAGGTCTGATTTGCTTCGTAAGTGTCCGAACCTCCTGTATAATTATTTAAATAATTTCATTGACTTATTAAAGAATCATAATTATTGTTATGATATCATATATGGTCATATTAATAGATTCTTATCTTTTTTTAGTAATATTTCATTGCTACTTGTTATTCGGGTGTTTATTGTTTTTTGTTCTTATGCGTGGTTTGTAGAATAAATTCTTATTATTAATTTTAGGTTATAGAGTCCTCATTTCCATAATGGTATTAGGGTAATATATATCATATTTATTCATTCAATTCATTTATATAATCATTATGCAATGAAGATCATGTAGAACGAGACGCATCACATCGTGGAGACGGTATTCCGTACGTACGCACGAGCATTGATATCATTCTCATGATCGTGGAATTGTATTGGAGTGTATGTATACTATTTAAGAATCAATATAAATTTACAATAATCATATATACTTATTCTCTACACCCTTATACCCATCCAAGTAAGGTGGTGGTGGAAAACATATTACACCACAACGTGGAGACGGTATTCCGTACGTACGCACACGCGGTGATTTCATTTTCCGTAGGATTTATAGAAGGTTAAATAGGGTTGTTTCATATTTATAATAACATATCAGTATATTATTGATAGGCATGTTATTACTTCATTATGAAACAACTAATGAAGAAGACATAGAAGAAGAAATAATGTTTAAAGAATCGGTAATCGACGGTACCTCTTCTTTGAAGAGCCTCTTCTTAACCTTTTATTAGGGCACTAAAGATGGTCTTTGAAGAATACCAGGACCTCTAGGATATTTCTAGGGAAGTGGAAAAGACAAATTGGCAGGGCTTGGCGGAGCCTGAAGGCACAAAGTGGTGTTAGGAAGAGAGGGAGGAGGTTCCCTTTTATAAGGGAGGAGAGGGGCACCTTAGGAAAAATTAAAATATTATTTTATTATAAAGTCATATTCAAATTTTAATAGCTCAAAATTGATTTATTTTGAAGCTAAGGTGTGGATGGGTCTAAATCCTCTCATCCAATTAATTTATACAAGTTTAGGTTTCTATTTTAACCTTATCATTTATATTTAACTTTAAGATAAATAATTTTACTTTTACCGTGTCTTCTTGTTTTCTTACACTATAAGGTTAATAAACATACTATAAAAGCCAAACGAACCCGAATTTGTTTATTATTAATATATATAACCTTATCTATGTTATTTGGCCGAACTATAGATTTTTAGGAATAAAATAACAATTAATAATATAATATTTGTTTTAAAAACTATTTTATGTCAATTTTGACACTATTGGATACTTGATTTTTTGTGAAAATCATAGCAGCATGATTAGTTCGACAAAAGTTAATAAAATAAGTAATAATATGTCATAGTAACCTAGAAAATTTTGTAATTCATAAAAACCCTCAAATTACATTTATTTGAGTATTTATAACATAATTTATGTTAATATTTCATTAATAAGGTATTTACTTCATCATCATTGTGTCATAAATAAATTAAATTATTTAATCACTAAAAATTATAAATAAAATACCATTATGTGTGAAATATTGTTAGATTTCTAATGAATATTTATAATCAAATTTATCTTATGTATAAACATATATTAAAAAAAATTTAGTTATTAAACTTTGATTTTAATTATTTTAACAATTCTTTAAATAAAATAATATTAAATTTCTTTATCTAATCCAAGTGAACCTAAATGGTCATATTTTATTCCTAATGTTGTTTTTTTTCGACTTACACTTATCAAATAAAATTATGATATGTTTTAGGGTAATATTAATATCATTTTTACACTTAATTACCCTATTTACTTTTAACCGTGGTAAATAAAATTAAAAAGTTACTATTCCCCAAAGATTATTTTCTTCTCATTGAACCAAATTTTAGTCCTTAATATTAACCTTGTCTCTCAAATTTTCTAAATTCCACTCACAGAAGCGGTAAAATTTTGTATAATGTGAATTTGCAAATTCTCTTAGGTGGTGGGTAAAAGACTGTGGAAAGTCCAATAAAATTTTTATATATCTAAAATTACTATAAAATTATTCCAATTAATTGCATTGAAATTATATAGGTATTATGTATCATTTTTGACCTAAAATAAATTTAAATAAAATAAATAATTATTTAAATAAAAAGACCGTTTTTAAATAGTAACCCAGTGTTTTTACTATTCATCAAAAATTGAATGTTTTCAGAGAAATACCAAAATTTCACCCAAGGCTAATATCAATATTCTGAATCTAAAAATGAAGCCCATATTGAAAAATAAAATTTACAAAATTTCAAAAAGAGGTTTTTACTATTCATAAGGACTAGTTTTAATAATATTTTAATAGCATATCGTTGTTTAGTGAAACTCGGTATTGCGTACTACACAAGCTATCGAGGAAGGTCGCAATTACGTGTAATGCAAGAAAATATAGTGTTGTGTGTGGTGGAATATTCCTTCGATGATGTATATAACATAAAAACAAAATATTTCTCATAAAAGTCTCGGGTGTTACATTCTACCCCCCTTAAAATGAATTTCACCATCAAAATTTGTCACATTATAACAAACTGATGAGGATACCTCTCTCTCATCATATCCTGAAGCTCCCATGTAGCTTCTTCAAATTGGTGGTTCCTCCATAAAAATTTCACCAAGAGAGTGGTCGTGTTCTTTAGGACTTTTTCACTACGATCAAGAATCTCTATCGGATGTTCTTCATAAGAAAGTGATTGCACCAGCGGTACAACTTCTAAGCTGAGTACATGTGAAGGATCAGGTATGTACTTTCTCAGGAGATATACATGGAACACATCATGAACTTGAGAGAGATTCAGTGGAAGTGCCAATCGGTAAGCTAGCATCCCAACACGATCCAGTATTTCGAAAGGACCAATATACCTAGGACTCAGCTTTCCCTTCTTTCCAAATCTCATTACTATATTTCAAGGAGAAATTCATTAGAACACTTTATCACCCACTTCAAACTCTAGGTCTTTTCTTCGGTTGTCGGTATAACATTTTTGTCGACTCATATCTGCTCTAATGTGTTGTTGAATAGATCTGACCTTTTCTTCCATCTCATCAACAAGATCAGGTCCTAATAGCTATCTTTCCCCACCTTCATCCCATCAAGTTGAAGTTCAGAATTTCTTTCCATAGAGAGCTTCATAAGGAGACATCTGAATACCGAAGTGAACGCTATTATTATATGAATATTCCACCAAAGGTAGTTGTTGATCCCAACCACCATTGAAATCCATAGAGCAAGCTCTCAACATATCTTCTAGAGTATAAATTTTCCTATCAGACTAAACATCTGTCTGAGGATGATAAGTAGTCTTGAAACTCAACTCTGCATCCAGAGTATGCTGAAGACTTCACCAAAATATTGATGTAAACCTCAGATCCCGATCGGATATAATGGAAAGTGGTACTCCATGCATTATTACCACTTCTTTTACATTTCCTATAAAGTTGATCCATATAGAAATCTTCTCTAATAGTAATGAAGTGTGAAGATTTGTAAGATGATCAACTATGACACAGATAGAATTATTTCCTTTAGATGATTTAGGAAGTTCAGAGACAAAGTCCATAGTGATGTTTTCCCATTTCCATTCAGGTATGGGTAGTTGTTGTAACATCCCCTTAGACTTCTGTCTCTCAGCTTTACCTTTCTGAAAAACCAAGCATCGAGAGACATATTTAGCAACATCTCTTTTCATGCCTTCCCACCAGAAGTAATCTTTCAGGTCCCTATTCATCTTCATGCTTCCAGGATGAATAGGGAATGAAGAACTATGAGCCTCATCCAGTAGCTCCTTCTTTAATTTTGGGATTGGAGGAACACAAACCTGATTCCTGAACCTTATTATCCTATCACAATCAAGGTTGAATTCAGCAACATTTCCCACATTCTTTTGTAACACTACATCTTTTTTTTGTTCCTCTTTAATCTTCACATGTATAGATGGTTGAACATTCATTTGAGAAAGATAATATTTTTCCCCTTCCATGATAATTCCAAGATGCATCCATTGTAAAGCCGTAAATATTTTATCTTTTGTGATCCTCATCAAGGATAAGCTAGCATGGTCGTGTCGACATAATGCACTTCCACCTTGTTTTCTTTCCTAGGGTAGAAATTAATTGAGCAGTCGTAATCCTTAATCAACTCCAACAATCTTCTTGGGTGCATATTTAGCTCCTTTTGTGTGAAAAATATACTTTAAACATTTATGATTAGTATAAATATCACACCTTTCTCCAAAAAGATAATGACTCCAAATCGTTGATGCAAATATTACCGTAGCTAACTCCAAATCATGAGTTGGGTAATTTTGCTCATGTATTTTCAACTATCGTGAGGTATAAGTTATCACCATATCATTTTTCATAAGAACACACCCCGTCCCCTTCTTGGATGAATCGCTATAGATCAAAAACCTTTCTCCACTACAAGGAAGTGTGAGTATAGGTGCACTGGATAACCTTCTTTTCAACTCCTTGAAATTCTCTTCAAATTCCTCCTTCCACACGAACTCAACTCCTATTCGAGTCAACCTGGTGAGTGGGTTAGATAATCGTGAAAAATCATTCACAAAACCTCGATAATATCCAGCCAAACCAAAAAAACTTTGGATCTCAGTTACTGTTGTTGGTCTCGACCATCTTTCAATAACCTCTGTTTCTTTCTTGATCCACAAATATCCTCTCTTTTGAGATTATGTGACCCAAAAATGCAACTTTTTGAAGCCAAAATTCACACTTGTTAAATTTGGAATAATGATTATCCTTTATCAGGGTCTTCAATACAATTCTCATGTGATCTTCATGTTCTTACTTTCTCTTTGAATAGACAAGAATATTGTCTATAAAGACTACCACAAACTGATCAAGATAGTCTCTAAAGACTCTATTCATTAGACCCGTGAAGATAGCAGGGTCATTAGTAAGACCAAATGGCATCACTATAAATTCATAGTGTCCATACCTTGTACGGAAAGTCATCTTTGGTATATCCTTCCTTCTGACCCTTAATGGATGATACCCTGAATGAAGATCAATCTTGGAAAAGTATTGAGCTCTGTGTAGTTGGTCAAATAAGTCATCAATGAATGGGAGAGGATATTTTTTCTTGATAGTGATCTTGTTAAGTTCTCAATAATCAATAAAGAGTCTCATTGATCCATCTTTCTTCTTAACAAACAAAATAGGTGCTCCCCAAGGTGACTCACTAGGGCGTATGAATCATTTTTCAAGATTCTCATGGAGTTTCTTCTTCAATTCTTTCAACTCAATTGGGTCCATTCTATATAGTGTCTTTGAAATAGGCAAAGAACCATGTATGAGTTCTACTGAAAACTCAACTTTACGATTTTGTGGATGACCCGGAAATTCATCCGGAAAGGCATCGTAAAACTCACGTACAATTGTCATATTTTTAATCATGAGTTTCTCACCAACCATTTGAGATAAATGACCTTCATTTAGTGGAATCAAGACCCATAAGATGGACGAAATTTCCACTGGATGGTTATGTTCATCCTTGAATCGATAGACGATCATAGATTGATCTAGAATATGAAATATGACTTCCATTCTTTGGTAATTGATATGAGATCCATATAAAGAAAGCTAATCCAACACAAGAATCCCATAAAAATCCACTATAGGAAGGATCACAAGATATGCAGGAAGAACTTTCCCACAAACTTTAATCGGAGAAGAATTATAAACTTTTGTTGCAACTTTTGTGCCATTAGGGGTAGTCACAGCTAACTCAACATCTAATTATTGAGGTAATACATCAACACCCTTAGAAAATTCTTCAGAAATAAATGAGTGGGTGGATCCAGAATAAAATAAAATATTTTCTTCTTTAGAGTGGATGGTAAGTGAACATTTCACAACTTTTTTCTCATAATCCACATCGCTGATAGAAATTGCATATGACATTCCTTTGTATTTAGCCTTAAGAGTTTGTTGACATAAATCATCATAAAAAACCATTGGATTAGGGCATTGATTAGCATAATTCCCCATTTCCTTTCACTTGTAACATTGATGTGTAGGAGGTTCACTCTGTGTATCCTTATCATTGTTCGTATCACTAGACATCTTCTTCCCATCATTACAGAATTCAAATGCCCAAGGACCTTCTTTTCCATATTTGAAACATTTACATGTCCCATTAAGACAACTCCCTCCATGTTTCATTCCACACATTGAGTATAAGGGATAACTCATCTTCTTTTCAGTGTGGTCTTTATATTTTTCTTTGAATTCCATTTTCCTCTTATCAAACCCGTTTGATGGATGGGTTACTCCAATCTCCATCTCAACCTTGATAGCACATCAAACAATTTTCTCGTAGCTATTGAAGTCACTTATGGCTAACATCCTTCAAAGACTTGTTTTTAAGCCACTAAAGAATCAATCAATCTTACTCTCAGGTTGGATAACAATCCCAGAAGCGTACCTTGCAAGTCTTGAAAAATTTTCTTCGTAGGTACCAACAGATACATCATCCTTTTGCTTTAGTTAAAGAAACTCCTTCTCCATCTTTGATCGAATAATACAAGGGAAGAACATATTGAAAAATAAGTTTTTGAACTCGTCCCATTCCATGGACTCAATTTCATATCTTTGCCTCATATTCTTGATAAGATTTCACCATTGATCAACATAACCTTCCAAACGATAAACTGCTAAGATGACTTTGTCATGTTTAGAACATTGAAGAACTGAAAATATCCTTTTAGTTGTACTGATCCATTGTTATGCAACTGATGGATCAGTAGACCCACAAAATGAAGGTGGACGCTGCCTCATGAAGGATTCAACAGAATTTTTCTCCTTCCTTTTCTCGTTTGGATGTCCTACTTGATTTATAGCTGGAGAATGTTCTGTGAGCATGGCAACAAGATTTTTCATTCCAACTCCCATAATGATTGGTTGCTCAGGGGGACAATAATTGCATTTCCCGTCGTATTCCTCATTAACACATTTCATTCAGGTTCCATCTATTGACTAAAACCAAGAAAAATAGTGTGACCAACGCTATTTATTATAGAAAAACCACATAATCAAGAATAAAATTTCATACTTAAGGTCTTCTCATAGGTTACTCATGGCCATTTCTAAAACACTAAGATTTTGTTTTATGCTTAGACTTATCCTTAGGGTTCTTACTAAATCTTTCACATCCTAGATTCCAAATTTTGACTATACATTTCCCCTAATACCAAATATAACAACCCACACTTTACATAAATTGTTATTTCTTCAAAATTGAAGCACACTTATTACAACATATAACAAAACCATGAAAGGACCGTATAGGTATAGTTTCTTTAGAAACTGGGAAACATAAAAAACTAGTCTATAAAGATTCTACATTGTCTCCCATTTATTTCATCATATCTAGAGTTGCTTTTGGCATATCCTACTTAATAACCTTATTCCTGACCTGGCGAATGAAAACATACAAAAGGGTGAGCTCAAATGCTCAGTAAGGGTAAACAAAAGAAATATCAATCACATCATATTCATAAGAACATTACATTTTGGAAATCATAACCTACAAAAGAGATCATAATTTCATAACATGAGATAAATCATAGTAGTGAAATGTAATCCCAATAATCATAACATAAAACATGAAACTTTTTGGCATACACACATAATCATAGAAAATCATTTCTTAGTAGTCAAGACTCATTTCCAAGACTATCTTAGTGGACAAAGTCCATTTATGAACCAAGTTCACTCCTCATTTCATTTCTATTTCACTGAACCGGATTAACCTATCATTCCAGCCATGCCATCTCATGAGGTATAAATATTTACCCAATGAATTGGAGGGAGATATAGGTCCCACCCATCTCATAATGAATCCATTCTTTTTTGTGCCACAAAATCATAAATCATACCTCATAACATAACCCATGTAATAAAAATGGGATTCTTAATCATCATGCCATCATAACACAATCCATATAAGATAAAAGGACATCATAATAATAATTCTATCATAACATAATCAGAACAATTTAAAAATTGGGATAGAAATAGTACCATATATTATCTTAGAAGGAAAATAATTTTGAAAAAACAGTTGAACTCCATTCTTAAGGAAATTATCCTTTCTACTTCAAAAAAATTTTCCTTTCATAACATGTCATATAATTTTAAACTAAAAGAAGTTGATTTAAAATAAACTTGAAAAAATGTAAATGAAGATTCATGGAAATAATGTTCTAAAAATCCATTCATGTCGTATAAGTTAAAAAACATTCTTCTCATACTTTGGCCGAAAAGTCAAAAAGTACCTTGTACGAAAAATGACAAAAGATTCCATTCATATATTTTACTAAAAACACACCGAAGGATAAAGTTGGATTTAAAAAATTGAAGGAGGATATAAATAACATTACCTATTGAGGAAACATGGATTTGGATAATAAATATTCCCCAGTAAATTCTGAAGTATAAACAATCTCGGATAAAAATTGAGATTGCGATATTTTCCCTTACCTTAGGTCCGATTTTCTTCATAAGTCTCTGAACCTCCTATATAATGACTTAAATAATGTCATTGACTTATTACAGAATCATTCTTGTTGTTATGATATCATATACGGTCCTATTCTTATATTCTTATCTTTTTTTAGTAATATTTCATTACTACTTGTTATTCGAGTGTTTATTGTTTTCTGTTCTTATGCGTGTTTTGTAGAATAAATTCTTATTCTTATTTTTAGGTTATAGATACCTCATTTACATAATTTTATTTGTGTAATATATATAATATTTATTCATTAAATCCATTTATATAATCATTATGCAATGAAGATCATGTAGAACGAGTTGCATCACATCGTGGAGACGGTATTCCGTATGCACGCACGAGCGATGATATCGTTCCCGTGATTGTGGAATTGTATTGGAGTATATGTATACTATTTCAGAATAAATATTACTTTAAAATAATCATATATAGTTATTCTCTACACCATTATACCCATCCAAGTAAGGTGGTGGTGGAAAACAGATTACACCACGGCATGGAGACGGTATTCCATACGTACGCACGTGCGGTGATTTCGTTTTCCGTAGGATTTATAGAATGGTAAATAGGGTTGTTTCATATTTACAATAAAATATCAGTATATGAGGAATACTTATGTTATTACTTAATAATTAAACAACTAAATAAGAAGAATTATAAGAAGAAATAATGATGAAAGAGTCGGTTACGTACATTACCCCTTCTTTGAAGCGCCTCTTCTTAACCTCCTATTAGGGCACTAAAGATGGTATTTGAAGAATTCCAGGACCTCTAGGATGTTTATAGGGAAGTGGAGAAGATAAATTGTCAGGGTTTCTGATCATGAAGGATAAACATTGTGTGAGGAAGAGAGGGAGGAGGTGCCCTTTTATAAGGGAGGAGAGGGGCACCTTAGGAAAACTTAAAATATTATTTTATTATAAAGTCATATTCGGTTTATTAATAGCTCCAAATTAATTTATTTATAAGCTAAGGAGGGGATGGGTAGAATTACTCTCATTAAATAGAATCTTAGACAAGTTTAGGTTTCTATTTTGACCTTATCATTTAGATTTAACTTTAAGTTTAATAATTTTACTTTTACCTTGTCTTCTTGTTTTCTTACACTATAAGGATAATAAACATACTATAACAAGACAAACAAACCCAAAGTTGTTTATTATTAATATATATATCCTTATCCAAGTCATTTTTCTGAACCATAGATTTTTAAGAATAAAACAATAATAAATAATATAATATTTCTTTTAATAACTATTTTATGTCAATTTTGACACTATTGGGTACTTGATTTTTTTTGAAAATCATGACAGCATGATTAGTTCTAAAAAGTTAATTAACTCAATACTAATATGTCATATTAACCTATAAAATTAGTTTAATTCATAAAAAGTCTCAAATTACATTTATTTGAGTATTTATAACATCAATTAGGTTAATATTTTATTAATAAGGTAATTACTGCATAATCATTGTGTCATAAATAAATTAATTTATATAATGACTAAAAATTTTAAATAAAATACCATTATGTAGGAAATATTTTATCTTTATAATTAATATTTATAGTCGAATTTATCTTATGTATAACCCTATATTAAAAATGTTTTAGTTATTAAACGTTGATTTTAACTATTTTAACTATTCTTTAAATAAAATAATATTAAATGTCCTAATATAATCCATGTGGACCTAAATGGTCATATTTTATTACTAAGGTTTTTTTTGGTCGAATTACACTTATAAAATAGAATTAGGATATGTGTTAGAGTTATAATAATATCATATTGCCCTTAATTACCCTATTTACTTTTAACTGTGGTAAATAAAAGTAAAAAGTTAATATTCACCAAAAATTATTTTCATCTCATTGAACCACATTTTAGTCCTTGATATTAACCATGTCTCTCAGATTTTTGAAATTCCACTCATAGAAGAGGTAAAATTATGTTTTATGTGAATTTTAAAATTCTCTTATGAGGTGGGTAAAAGATGGTGAAAAGTTCAATAAAATTTTTATATATCTAAAATTATTATAAATTGACTCCAATGAATTGAATTGAACTTATATAGGTATTATTTATCAATTATGACCTAAAATAAATTTAAATAAAATAAATAAATATTGAAATAAAAAGTCGGGTTTTAAATAGTAACCTAGTGTTTTTACTATTCATCAAAAATTGAGAGTTTTCAGAAAAATACCAAAATTTTACCTTAGGCTAATTTCAATATTCCGAATCCGAAAATGAAGTTCATTTTGTAAATTAAAATTTCAAAAATTTCAAAAAGTGGGTATTACTATTCATAATGGCTAGTTTTAATAATATTTTAATAGCATATCGTTGTTTAGTGAAACTTGGTATTGCGTACGACGCAAGCTATCGAGGAAGATCGTGATTGCATGTAAAGCAAGCCAAGATAGTGTTGTGTGTAGTGAACGATTACTTTGATGATGTATATAACATAAAAATAAAATATTCTCATAAAAGTCTCGCGTGTTACATACTGTGTGTGGTACCTAACCCGTTCCTAATCAATTTCACCCTCTCCATGGAATTTTATACTAGGATCAACCCAATGATATATGACTCCTCCATATGCAACCAACACAATGGTAATTGTCAGGACTAACCATATGTTTCCTAATAAGAATCCACTTGGATCAGATCATGATAGTGTTGTTATATGAAAACATGAAAAAGGGTTGGTGGTTAACATATAATCAACATAATTCTATTGTAAAAAAACATTATCCTATACTTGAGAATATAAATCAAATTCTATAACTACCCATATATCTATATATGATATGTTAGACTTATTTTCAACTGGTTTCCTGAATCATTCTATAAAAACATTCATCATCTAGTTATTGAATGAGAATTATGATCTAAAATGATAATTTTAAGTACTTCATGATGATTCGTGATCTTTTTTTGGTGTATATTTTCCAATTAATCCATCCACTAGGTCTTAGGGAGTGAATGGATTTTTTTCAACTACATTAACTAATGCGATTCAACCCATATACCATCATGACCATTTGATGTCATTGTGATACTTGGGTAAAAATTTGTATTCACCTCATCTCATTTCCAATTAGGAACTATAATTGGATTAAGTAATCATCCTAGTCATTGGTTATTTTTCTCTTACAACTTTGATGTGAAAAAATAAGATATATTGAAAATGTTGTTCCTCCGTATACTAGAAAAGTGAACGCTATACATGTTATCATGGTATATATATTTCAGACAATTATTCACCTACCATTAATTATGGAAGTCCCTTATAAACTGCTCCCTTATAAAAGTATAATGAACTAACCATAAATGGTTATAAATCAATCATTCACTATACAAAAACCAATGATTTTACCCCTCATTAGAAAATAATATGAATTAGACTCTTGGTTGGTTTTCATATGATCTACTATAATCGATGTAAAATCTATAAAATCCAAATTCTTGACCTCTTATAAAAACAATAAAAAACATTATTTTAAAAAGATATTTATTAATTATAATTCATCTCTATATCCACAAAAAACCTACTTTTAGGTTTTCCTTTTATGATAATCCCCAACTAAATTCCCCAATTCTCGAGGAATCTAAAATATTGAATTCAATCGTTTCAGGTAATCAACCCAACATTTATGTAGAAGCACTAAGTACCACATAGTAAATATGTACTACATGATCTTTTATACCATATAATAGACATATATATTTATAAACATATGGCGGTGCTAATATTTTTGGGAATGGACCAAATTAGTGAAATATGGGTTATAAGTAGGGTAGTTCCACTCATATGGTCAAAATGAAGAGTCACATAGGGGTAAAAATAATCCTTATGAATCAAAACTACACCCAAGAAACCCCAAGAGGAATCTTAGTATACAGTATAACCCTTCCCTAGGTCAGGTGAAATCCAAACCATTTTGTTTGTCATCCATGTAGTCAACTCAAAAATATAACATTTCACTTTTTGGTAAACTAAAATTTCACATCATATTTCATTAGGACCATAATTTAGACTACCAAATGATAGAAATATTAAATGAAACATATATAATATATAAAAAAATTAATTCATATTCACGATCTTAATCAAATTCTTATGACAATACAAAAAATTTATTCTCTGTTTTACCAAGGTCAATAAAAATCACTTCCTATGATACAATATTCTATAGAGATAACACATCCAAAATTAAAAATTGAAACTTAAAGAGAATGGAATAAAAAATTCACTCAAAAAACATACTATGATTTTTATGTTCTCTAATTTAAAAGATCATCTCTTTCAATAATATATAGCATAATCATTAAACACCATAACGAAGGATTCCATGTTGGGGTGAATATGTTTCATGAGAGGCATAAACACTACAAGTAACATTGTTGGACAAAATAAAATCCCAAGGAATTTATAAACACAATATCTACTCCTAAATACCATATTCACTGTATCCTTTATCCTATCATGTATATAATGGTTTCTTAATCGCTTATTAATATTGAAAAAACATTAGTCTCCAATGAACAAATCAAATAGATTATACATCCAATGTAATCAATGCTTATTATTTTCAATATTTCATCCAACTTTTAGTGATCCCCACATAAAATAAACCATTTATCACCCTTCTTGGTGTGATACATTCGAGATCCCTAAGAGGAGGTTCTTGTACATATTAAAACCATCACATCAATATTCATTTGTATGAAAAAAATATCTACCCACTCAAATAGTAAGAAATTATACAAAGATATTCATATGGGATTCGAACCTATCACAAAATAAATCATAACTAGGATCACCATATTAAGGGGAAAAAATTAGAGAACATCATGGAATATATCATTCAAAATGTCCACTTATAATGCAAAAATACAAGTAATAGTGTCATTATTTACTATAAAGTCCATCTCAGTCATCCATCGAGTAGTGGTATCCAACAGGAAGAGGAAAATCCAAACTCTACAAAAAAATCCTATTATTCTATAATGGGTTTCTCCTCACCTGATGGTGAAGTAAATTAATCATTCTTATAGTTGTATTTTATGATATCCTAAAAGTGAAACAAGCAATCTATCATAATGATGACATCAAATGTGGTCATATCCAGAAAAATAAAGTCTTATAGGTTACCATATCCTACAACCATTATGGATCATCCTTGGAACCTCAGGGCTTGATTTATTCTCCAATAAATAGGTATATAAAAAGGAAATAAACTAGAAGTATATTACAATTAAATCACTGAAATAGACAATATATGAGAAGATAACATGTAGTGAGACACTTTTCCCTCAAAATAGTATCAATAAGAGTACAAATATACCTCCCACTCTATAAAGAATTTATACCCAAAAATTTTGATTATGGTCCATGATAAAAACACTATTCTACTAGTAGTCTTCAAAGGTCCCTCTAGAAAAAGAATATAATTTTTTTCAGGCCTTATACATTGAAAATACTTGTGTAGGAAACTTCATACAAATATTTTTTAGGTGCCCCATGTATCCATAAGCATATAACTACCTCATACGATTTGGTCATAAACGTTGAAAAAAAGTCTATGATTCCACGTGAACATGAATGTATAATTATATTAATTTTAGAAAATATTTCATTACATTAAATTCTTATAATATTTTAGGTTTATAGTTTTTCAAAATTAGGACAAAACATCTAATAAAAAAATTCCTTTTTCGATCAACATACATTTTTTCCACTATATAAAAAATAGCATAATCCAAAACTACTCTTCAATATATAAAAAATAATCTATATAAGATACTTTTAAAGACCATAAACCTATTTTCATGAATACTTTGGTTACAGTATTACATTTATAGTAGATACATGTGATAGCTTCCCAATTTACCAAATATTTTTGTAGTATTAATAAACTAGATACATACATGATTACCATATTATATTATAAAAATAAAATCCTTTCATAAGAAACATTATTTTATCATTTATAACTTTCATAATATTTTTACTTATATCCAGGGTAAATGAAATAAAAGAAAGGGTGAGAATAGATGCATGTTATAGGTTATGTAGATCAGAGGATATCATGAGAAAAAAGGAATAATCAATACGACATATTAAATAACATAAAACACATGCCATTTAATAAAAAACATGAAATTGAAAATTAATATAGAATGAGTAAATGATGGTTAGATAATTATATATAAATAATCATAGGAGAATGAAACATATACATTGATATCATAACTGGAAAAATAAATACATGAAAATCAATAAATGGTTCCACAATGATTGAATTCATAATAATTGAAATCATAATATTACTTTTTAGGCCTTTTTTGAATACATCATAAAAATATTGTAAAGGTTGCATGCCAATAAATCATAAGCGAATGTTTAAGACCTCAGTGAAACTCCCAACCGGTTTTGTCTCGTGGGTGCTAAAAGTTCATTAATGTGTTTTGAAATTAAAATATCCAAACATCAAATTAATAATCTGAATTCATTCATTATATTAAGAAAAAATATAACTTAGTCAACATGTCTCGAAAATCAATAAATTCCCATATTGAAAAAACTAAATATAGAATTTCAATACATTACCAAGTCCTAATCATTAAAACTGATTAATAGAAAGAATTAGGATGGTATAATTACAAAATATACCCATTGAAAAATAACTCAAATAAATGTTTTTATGAATATATATTTGATTAAAGGATAATTTAAAAAATCTATTGGAAAATATACTTTTCAATATGAAATTCACTTATAAAAAATATATCTATAATATCAGGGAAATAATTATTTAAAAATAATTATTGAAACATGTAATGGTTTTAAAAATCATTGTTTGGTCATAATATTGTGAAATTTCATTCATGTGGAGTATATTAAAACAATGAATCCCTTAACAATTCATGTAAAAATTATAAATGTACAACATTCCGAAAATGATAAGATTATCCATTTGGAACATTTTTTTATAAAGTACATAATGGTTAAAAGTTATTTAAATTCAAAATATTATATTAATAACAAAATTACTATTTTTTTTTGAAAAAATTGATATATGAGAAAAATAATCACGCTCGAATAAGAAACAAGTATGTCTTCTATTAAATAACATTATTCAGATATTTTATATAATTAAAAGTTTAAAATGAAAAGAAAAACATATAAGTTTCATAAATAAATAGTGTATATGGAATTAAATAATATTTAACATATAATGATAATATAATTCACCAAATAGAGATATAAACATAAATAATCTCAAATAATGATGTGATTGTGAAATAACCATTTTATGATTTGGTAACTTATGCATCACAACACACAATAAAATAATAAAATCAAATTAAACATTAAATTTTTTTAATATAAACATAATAAGGATATAACATATAATATTGGAATTATATACACTATATGAAATAAAAAATAGTGAATATGTAAAATGTAACACAGATGCCAAAGTGAGATGACAAAACCCATACCCCATGTACAACTTCCTTCATATGTGTTAGAGAACAAATTATAATAAATATATATATTTATTTTAAATATAATATATTTGAATAACTAAATATACAATTACATATTTGATTTATATATAATGTTTTATCACCCATTTATTAATAACTCAATATTAAAAACATTGTTATATGTGATGACCTCTTCATTTTTATGTATATTTTGGTTCATTTATTTTGGTCCTTGTAAATTTATTATGGTTCCATAATATCAATAATATTAATAATTATATTAATATCATATATATTAATTATATACATAATTATAATCATCCATAAATTATAGAGATATAATAATTAATTATTTCATTCATAGAGAATATACGTCGTACATTTACATAAACATCTTTTTTCACATTTCGACAGATAAAAATAAGTTAATGTAAATAATAAGAATCCTATAAAAAATAATTATTATATCATATATATCATTCATATTCATTATATCTATCTTTATTTATATCCACATAAAGTAAAAATAAAAAATTAATTTCATCACTTCATGGAGGTGGTAACCCAAAAATACGCATGAGGGACATCATCGTTTTCCCATAGATTGGAAGGTAAGAAGGTATATATGTTATTATAATTACATACGAATAATCAGTTCATAAATTTAATATATTTTCATTAGTTCCATATTTATTACCATCTATGTAAAGTGGTGATCAAAGATGAATTACACCACTACGTGGAGATGGTTACATGTACGTACACAAGAGCGATGTTTTCTCTTTCCATAGGATAGAAAATAGAAGGAAATGGATGTCTGATAAATATATTAACATATATGTATTTCTTTTATAATAGTGATAATATTTTATGATGGGTTAAAAAATTATATGAGGCATATGAAGAATGAAATTTGAAAGAGTTGGTAAAGATGACTACCAATTTTTGGTGAACATCATTTATATTTTTTCATAAGAACCATTGTAGTGGTCCTTGTAAAAGAAAAAACCCAATAAATAGTGTCTAGTAAATTTTATAATATAAATTGAAATGGTTTTATTGATCTATAGGTCTCAATGTGGTGTAAAAAAATGAGATAAAGGGGTTTCCTTTTTTAATTGAAGGAATGGATACACATAGAAATTATAAAAAAAGAAATTATAATTAAGTAATTACCATAAAAAATAATTTTAAATGACTATATATTAAATTTAAAATAGTAATATGACTGAATATCTTTATAAAATGATGTTTATATTGGTTTTGGTGTCATTTGGATCATTGTATTTTAGTTAAACCTCATTGTTAAAATAATTTAATCTTAGTCATACTGGCATCTTTTTCAATATAAAAGGTATATAGTTTTATATAAAACATGAAAATTAACACATAAATTGACATAAAATTGTATTTTAGAACATTTCTCATATTAGTTTTACTCTTTAAAATTTTTAACAATTTTTATGTAATTTAATAAGATTTTATATTACATAAAATATCTTTAATGTCATTTTTAAAACTAATTATTTAATTTTACTTTAATAACAAAATAAGAGAGAATTAATTTGATTCTAATTATTTTAAACATACCTTAAATTTTATGTTTCTATTTAAAATTTTTATTACACCATAAATCACTGATAAAATTTATATTATTGTTTTTAATATTATTTATTTGTTTTTCTACTACTTTCACAAACACCATTTCTGCATATTATAAAAATTTATTCTAGTTATTTCATTATTGAAAATAAGAAATAAATTTCCAAAATAAAAATAAATATATTAATTTAAATATAAACCATTAAATTCATTAATTATATATATTTACCCCCATATAAGACATAATTATTTATTTCATATGTAATTTTTTATTTTTTGGTCTTTTGTAAGTGTTGCACAAGAATTTGGATAAGGATCATGTTTTATGAATTTAAAATTAAAATATATAAATAAAAATAAAAATTTATATACGATATTTTCAAAAAATTTAAGGAAAATTATTTATTAATTGTTCATTTTTTTCATTAATAAAAATTGAATTTTCTTATATTGCAGAATCATTGTGTCAACATAGAAAATGATTTTTATATTTACGATGCAACAAAATCATACTTATATTGTTTGAATTATAATAATATAATATATTTATAATATTATGAAAAATTATTCTTAAAATAAATCTAACAATATTTTATATCAAATTTACTTCTTCAGGATAACATTAATGGTACAATATTTCATAAAAACTATGTTTTTACTATTGACTAAAATTTAAAATTTTTTTAAAAATAAAATATCAAAAATTTATACATAGAAAAATTTTAATTTTTCAATACAAATACAATGTAAATTTAATAAATTTTAATTCATATAAATTGAATAAACTACTTTCAATATAAAATCATAAAATGCAATGAAAATAGATTATACAAAAAAATTTGTTTTTACGGCCAAAAATGAACATAAAACAAAAATAATGTATGATGGTTATTTATATGTATGTAATTAGATTATTTAAAGGTAAATATTTCATAAAATATGTAAAAATAATATTTTAATCTTAATGGATCTTTTTAAGGAAAAGAAATCATAATTTTACAAATAATAGTATTTTTTACTATTCACCAAAAAAATCAAACATTTTTTAAAAATTTCAAAGTTTTCACACTAAGATAATATTTATATAATAATTAAAAAAATTATATCATTTTTTGAAATTAAACTGTTCAAATTTCTGAAAAGGATTTACATTATTTAAACCTCAAAAAACTATAAAAAATATTTTCTATGAAAACATATTTTTGAAGAATACAATAAATGTACTAAAAAACAAAGTGATTATTTCCAAATAATTAATCCATATATTTTTTTACTGAGTATTACCTTTTTATATATTTGATAATTTTTTTAATCCTATAAAAAAATCCAATTTAATATTCTAGTTAATAAAATAAAATATTAATATTAATATTTCATTGATTGATTAATCATGTTGTTTTGTGTTGTATACCCTATCTAATAAAGAGCCAATTTTAAAATATCAGGCTTTAACATTCCACACAATTGATAAATAAATTTTGACCATAAAATTTGATCTTCATTGTATTAATAAATACTTTTCAATTTTAAAATATCTTTGTTGAAATTCTATTTCATAAAAAGGATTAATAAAAATATTACATTGATAGAGGGAAAGTGAAATGTGAAGGTCCTCTATACTAAAATATAATTAGTTTTCCAATTAGAATAGAATCGGTGGGATGTGAAAATATATAAAAGGTGGGAAATGTGATGTCTTAGTAATGATGTATAATGATAGAGATCGTTGATCATAAAAAGTTAAATGATCAAGAGAATGTTAATGACTGTACTAGCATAAATCAATGAAGTTTTAAAAGACCATCCATTCATCAAAAATGAAGGTAATATGATCAGATATTTATTTAATGATCCAGTTAATTTATTTGAGGAATTATTTTACCATATAATTTAATAAACATAATTAAATATACTACGTTGAAAATTTTAACTTCATCTATCATTCAATTTCTACAATAATATTATATTTTTCTATAGATGAATGGTATTAAATATGACTTTTCTTGGCCTATAAAGATAAAATCATCATAGGATTGACCGTGACATACAAAAAAAGGAAAAATATATATTCATTATATCTTTATAAATTAACCAAAAACACAATTCTGCACTCTATGTCAGATAATAACCAAAATGAGAAAACAATCATATGAAGAAAAAATACATTAATCTCGAAAATTAAACATCAATGCCCAAAGATAAAAAAATTTGAAAAATTATTATTCCTAAAATTCATGATAATATTCCCAATTAATATTTAAATCTAATGATTAGAATTTTTTCATCAAATTTTTTGCAAGATAAACATAACATTCTTATCTAGATTACATCAATATCTTTTAAAGTATCAAATCTAAAATTTATATTCCATTATCATATTTTCACCTAAATTTATAAATAATTTATTAAAATAATGTATGAATAAAATATAAATTGATTTGAAAATTTAAATAAAATTTTAATCTTGAAATAAAATTCAATCTTAACAAAATTATTTCCATTTACCATAACAATATAATTTCCACACAATAGTTAACTTCTTCAAAAACAATTAGTCACATAGAAACCAAAACACATTTCATTCCATGGTTAATTATATGATAAATCATATGCTTTCAATTTGATAGAACCAATAATTACCTCAACATCAATGATAAGATAAATCATAAAGTTTAGTTTTAAAACTAAAAATATTTTAGCGAATTTTAATTTCATTATTCCTCGAATATATATTTCAATAAAAGCCATACTAAACCCCAGAGACACCTTACCATAAATGTCTCCCCAAATACACATATTATACATAGTATACAATTACATAAAATAGTAAAATTTGTTTTTGAACCATTAAATATATGAGTAACATTATAATTATCAATCTAATACACTTTAGGTTTGACTCATAACAAAATGGAAAATTAATGGTTTTCATTTATTTAATTTTCACATTCACCAAATGGATCATAACCAATTGTGAATTAACCCAATTATATACCCTAGGAGTGTCATCCCAGGTTATTAAAAAGAGCACACTCATTGTGAACTATAATAATGGAAAATATATATATTCAACCATCTCTATGAAGTATTATTTATTGTAGATTAATTTGTTCTGAAAACATGTACACTTTGTATCATCTAGACAGGGATGTGTTGCTAAGAAACCCACATGATCTATACTATATGAAAAACATTATTAAATTATTATGTAATTATAAATATCCTTAGTGTATTTATTAGTTTTAAATTCCTTAATAAATGGTTTCCCAAATCTAGTTCCCAATGGTTCAACTAAAAAACCTCTAATACCAACTATAAAAACCTCGACCTTAATAGCCTAATGTTAGTGCTTACATTATTACATTTGTAATGGGTACATGTTATGACATTTAAAAGTAACTAATAGCTTTCTAGTATTAGTTTTGTATATTCATATATTATTCCCATAAAACACTATAAATAAAAAAATATAGAATAATAAATATTCTTTCATAGTTCATATCATCCACAATATCAATATTTATAACCAAGAAAGGGAAATTAAATAAAGGGTGAGATGAGATTTTCACTGTGGGTTAAGTATTGTGGAATATTTTCATGAATAAATGAGTAATAATCAATATTTAATGTTAAATAAATGAAAACATGTTCCATTAAATCAATTACATTCTTATAATGAATAATATAGAATAATTGATTTGATTAACTAATTATATTTAAATAATCACATGATCATGAATCATATCCATGGATATCATAACTAACAATATAATCACATGAAAGAAAAAAAAACTTTCATACTATTTGTATTAATAATTTTGGATAACTTTACCATATATTTGAGGCCGATTTCAAAGATGTATTAAAGACACACTCAAGGCCACATTCATAGAAATCATACATAAATGGGTATGGAGTAATTTCAATAACCAATTTGTGTTTTTCAAATGATTCATACCAATGAATCATGGGGATATTTAATTATTATCCCCACCCATAATTGATTAATTAAATTTCATTCAATAGACGAATAAATAATACCATTTAATCTACATGTTTTGAAAATCATTAATTGTATGTATTGATAAATACAAAATAATTAAAGTTTATACTTTTCCAAGTCAATAAAATCTTCTACAATCCATATAAATAATGTGGATCTAATTATTAAAAAATATTTCTAATGTATAAGAATAAAATAATTTCTTTTTTTATGGATTGAAATACAATTTATTTATCTTTAAAAACAATCATGAGGAAAAAATCATTTCTCATTAATAATCACTTTTAAAAATTAGATATCTCAAGAATATTAGGAAAACTAATTTCTTTGAAAATAATTTTGGAAACTTTTAGTATATTCATCATATAATTACATGGTTATTATGGTATTAAATTCTCTTCATTCTATGTACATTAAAAAATAATTCCTTTTACTTTTTCAGTATAAAATGACAACATTTACCTCGATTAAAAAATGATAAAAACATTTAATGGTAATATAGTTATATAAATTATAAAATACGTAACAATAACATTAAAATTATATTTTTTAATATTTAAATCATTCTTGAAAACATTTTATGAAAAATATGGACACGGAAGAAGAGTATTCTTGACCGAATGAAAAATGATTCGAAATTCATTAAAAACCATTATTTTTATATCTTAACTAAATAAAAGTGGAAAATTAAATGAATAATGATATTTTTCATAAATAATTATACTTTAATAAATTATTTGTTTTAATATAAAAATAACATTTATTTTTCTAAAGTGGGACTTAAACATAAATAATCCTAAATAACGATGAGATGTGAAATATACCCTTATTACTTTTCTTACTTGTACACCTCATGAAATAAATATCATATCATGAAACATTATGTTAAATTAATATAAATTTATTCATTATTTAACATATCAATGGGGACTTATATGTACCATGTGGATGAAATAAGTGGTATATATGTAATATTTCTCACGGAATCAAAAGTGAGGTGAGAAAACTCTTACCTCATGTTTGACATCCCTCATCTGTTTTCAAGATTCATATATAATAAATATAATTTTTTTCACATTTATTATATATCCATTATCATATATGTATTACCATATATGGTTTACATAAAACCTTTTATCACCATATTATTAAAAAATCATTTTAAAATTAATAATATGAAGGATGACTCCTTCACTTTTTCATGAATGTTTTAGTTTGGTAGTTTTAGGTCTTGTACTTTGATCATTATCCATAATGTAATTCAGGAGATAAATATCATATATATTAATTGTAAACATATCTATAATTATCCATAAATGTAAAATATTTAAAAATAATTTCCACCACTCAAGGAGATGGTTGGTCGTACGTATGCATTAACTTTGTTTTCACTTTTCGAGAAATTAAATGAATTGAAGGTAACTAATAATTAAAAATTATATAATAGTTAATAAAATATATATATATATATATCATACATATTTAATAAATATATCATCATTACCATCAACGTAATGTTCAAATAAAAAATGAATCACATCGGTACATGGTCATGGGATTCAGCACATACGTTCGAGTGAAATTATTGTTTTCCAACTAAATAGAAGGTAAAAAATGGATATAATATTATAATTACACATTAATAATATTTTTATCAACATAATATATTTTTATATTATCTATTTATATAACCATCCAATTAATGTGGTGATCATAGATGAATTAAACTCTAATGTGGAGAGGGTAAGTCATATATACAATAGAGAGATGTTTCGGAGTTTCATATGATGGAAAATAGTTTTAAAATAGTTATCCCATTATAAAAATAAAATATCATTATATTTATGATACTTGATATATTATTTTATTATGGGTACATCAAATTATATGATGTTGAAGTAAAAATAAATTTGAAAGATAAGATAAATATGAATACCTTTTCTTTCATGTAATTTATATCAATTCCAATTAATGACCCCTGGATGATATTTTATGAATAAAAGTACCTATAATAAGTGTTAAGGTGTGTTCAAAAGATAAATATTAAGTAGTTGGTCATGAAATATATCTTAAACTACTATAAATAATTTAGAGAAATGGACATTACTTTATAATGGATGAAAAGGATGCACTTGAAAATTATTCAAATATTAAAATATAATTGAGTAATTACGTAGATAAAATATTCAAAAATTGTTAAAAACATGAATACATAGAGGATATAATTTTTAAATATAATATTTAAATTAAATTTTTATTGTTTGGGTCATAATTATACATTATCCTTTGGTTTTATCCCTTGGTTATCCAATTTTAATGTTAACAATGATTATAATTTTTGTAATATTAATATATTATAATTTCACTAATAATGTGACAATTGAATCCTAAATGGACAAGATATGATATTTTTGACAATTTATATTCATAATTATCCACTTTTATTTTTTTATGATTTTTATAATGTAATGAACTTTTACATAACATAACATATAATAAATATCCTTTTTGAAACAATATTAAATTTGGATTCAAAATAACATGATTGAAGTAGATGTAGAATATAAAAATTTTCCACATCATTAGTATCCTATGTTTATATATATATATATATATATATTTCATGTGATAATATAACCAAAAATGAAAAATTAAATTTATATTTATTAAAATAATTTACCTGGTTTTTCAACTACTTACACAAACATTGTGTCGATGTTGTGAATGAATTTAAGGTAGTTATTTCATTTATAAAAACTAAATCTCAATTATAGTAAACAAATTAAAAAAATAATTTATTAATAGAACATTGTATTCAATTATTATTTATATTTTCCCACTTATATTTCATAAAAAATTATTTAATATGTTATTTTGTCTTTTCAAGTCTTTTGAAAGCATTACACAATCATTTGTATAATACTCTTGTTATATAACTCAAAAATTTGAATATATAAATGAAAATAACTTTTTATTTGTAACATTTTATAAAACAATCATGAATGGACTTTTTACGTCTCTATATTTATCAATACAATGAAAAATTTTACTTTTCCAATGTTACACAAGCATTGTTCCTCATTGAAAATGATTTTCATCTTTTCCCTGAAATAAATTATAATTTATATATATTGAATAATTTTAATATATTATGATAATTTATTCTTTCCCCACATTAAATATATTTTTATATTATATATATTTCTTGGGGATATCATAAAAGATACTATATTTCATAAAAACCATATGTTTTAATATTCATCAATAACCTTATTTCTTTAAAAAATATAGACATATAATAATATTAAAAAATTGAATTAAAAAATTAAAAAATTAGTTAAATTCAATAAAATTAAATTCATTTAATTTTTACAAATATCTTTTAAGGTAAATGTGTCAAATTTATGGAAAATAGTTTATAGAAAAATCTGTTTTTTGCTAAAAAATGAACTTATTCCAATAATCAAGTATAAAGTTCATTAATATGTAATTAATTACATTGTTGATAATTAGAATCGATATAAATTAATTAAAATATAAAATTTATAACATATTTAGACTTTATGATGGTAATAAATTATAATTTTACAAAATGTTGAATTTTTCAATATTCATAACAAAAACAATGTTTCTAAAAAAAATATCTAAATTGAACCCTAACATAATTTGATATTCTGTATTAAAAATTATAACACTTTTCTTAAATATAACTTATAAATTTTCCTAAAATTATTTATTTAGATTTCTTTAAAAATTTAATAAAATTGCTTTTTTTAAGAAAACACATTTTTTAATCATTAAATGTATTTATTGAAAAATAGATTTCATATTTCCTACAAATTAATCAATATATTTATATTGAATAATTTTATTTATATATTTCATAACTTGGTTAATATTATTAATACATCAAATTTAATAGCAAGGTAATAACTATAACATTGAGATAATATTTCATGGGTTTTTTAGGATTGGAGATCCATTTTGTATACACTATTGATTATAGAGTTCCTTCAAAATATAAGGGTGTTACAATAAAAATTTAAACAATTCATACTTTTCTTATCTTTAGAACCTATAAAAATAAAAACATTAGAAAGAGGTATGTTTAGATGATCATTAACGGATAACATAGAAAATAATAATAAAATATCATAAGTGATAATTATATGTGTGTTTTGGTATTATAAATGTATATTAGAAAGTTATATTAAAAATTTTGGGGATGGGAAATGAAAAAGCTACAATGAAAAAATCAAAAGACACACATGTAGTTAGTTGGGGAGACTCAAACCTAAGTCCTTTGAAACACCCCACATGGCCCTTTTCGACTAGGCTGAGCCTTTGAGGAAAAGTGAAGACACTCTAAAAAAGGAAATGATAAAAGAAAAATAAAATAAGAAAATTGATAACATAAATTTTATAATGCATTATAAAAGAGTAATATACATGTAATATAATAATTTCTAAATATAAAAGAAACTTAGGATGGTGAATAATAGGAAAAACTAATGAGAGGTGTGGAATAACTATAAGGATATGATATCATGCAAGAAAACTTATTATTCCCACACTTATGTAAACTAACTGATTATCTCCATGTATTCTGATGGTTTGATGTCAGGGAGCATATTTGGTGGGAAACACTATTTCCCTTCTCCCATGTTCCCACTCTCTAGAGGCGGGGGGCCTCTGCCACACTAGTGGGTGATATCAGATCCTTCATATAAATGGGATAAAGTGGTATTAGTTTCTATTTACATGTATTCCTCTTAGAGATCATTTCGTAGTCCAAGTCTCCCTTAAAAATTTGATTAGTCATCCACAATATCTACTCATAGTGGCATCTCAATGTGAATCTTTCTTAATTATACTTCATCTATACCATCATCGTAGCATCCCATTATTAGAATTTATGATTATTTGGGACACATAATTACATATATGGATGTTGGGTATGTTGAGAACCTATAAATTCTTCTTCTTTCGATGTTGGGGGTATCTCATGTGTGGGTAATCATAGTTGTAAAACCTAAGAAATTACATTTCAGTCTAGGGGTAATTTTATCTATTGGCATAGGGAATCTTAGTCACATCACCTTAGAAATCATATATTCATCACATGAGGTAGACATTTAGATTTAGCTATTGGTGGTCACAAGTTTAGAGTTATATACCGACACTATCACAAATTAAATTCCTTGTGGGGGTTTGTGGGTTCTAGTTTTAATATAATATCTAGAAAAGTGGGTTATGAGTTTAATGTTTGGTCAAGATAGTTTTTCAACAGTTTAAAATGTTTTTGGGATAGGTGGGTCTTATTTTTAATTTACTATGTGGATAGGTTGGTCATAGGATTAACAACATGTAGGGAATGGTCGATCACATGTTTAATGTCTTATAGAGATACTTTGGTCACATGTATAATGTTTTCTAGGGGCTTGTGGGTCATAGGTTAAATTTCATGAGGGGTATGTTTGGTAACAAGTATAATGAATTGTAGATAATGTTGGTTCATAGGATTAATATATTATGTGGAAATGATGTTCATTGATTTAATGTTTTGTTGTGAAAAATTGGTCAATAGTTTAATGTCTTTTACGTATTGTTGCATTATATTTTCAATGTCTTATGGATACTAGTTTTCCACAATTTTAATTTCATATAGTGATAGGTTGTTCACTTTTTTAATGTATGTTGGGAATAGGTGTAGTGCATGGATATTGTATTGGGGTGACAGTTTAGTGGGGTTTAGTGTGTCCCAGAGAGATATGATCACACTTCAGAGTTTCTTCTTTCTAGGGTGATGATATAGAAATTTAATTTTGGTTTCAATGTATCAATATTAATACTCAGGGAGTTTCTACATTAATATCAAAATTACACCATAGGGAGGAATATTGCAGACCCTATTAGGTTATAGGGATCAAAACCCATGTCATATTAGTGAATCATTTAAGGTTATGTAGTAGATCGGCGCAAGAATTTTAATATTGTTTGGTACAGATAGTTGTGTGTTTGGATTACACATTGAGATTTTAGGTATTCCTTTCCTAGGATGGGTCGTGATGGAATCTTAGACCACTGATGGGTTGGTAGATATGAATAGGTAATTAAACATGAATAGGAGGCTTGTGGTGGTTGTTGGGGAGTAGTGGGATAAATATGGGGCTTGCACTCTACGTATTCCCATTATTCATCATAATGTCATTTAATGAGTTTATATCAGCATACTGATGCTTTTAGAAATAATACCGGGGCTTAAAACAAAGGAAGTGGCCCATGGTGGATTTTTGTGACCATCAAAGATACATGTGGGTCTGGTAATATATGGCTACTCATTTTTCTTCCTCTTGTATAGTCATGATGGAATCTTGGCTTGTTGATGATGTAGGGAATATAATTGGGTCTTACATATAATGAGAAGGCACATTGGGGTTACATTGGAGTATTGGGGATATATGTGGGGTTGTCTCTCCTAGGATTCCCATTATATCTTCCTCATGTAGTACCATAAGAGAATCTCGATCTGTTAAATGGTTCGAGAATATGATTGGGACATACACTTGACTGGGTGGCTAATAAGGACTTAATATAGGTCATATCATGATTCATACATGAGGAACTATATATTTGACTCAAATGGTGTCTTGTTTATTTAATAGGTGAAATCCAATTCTAATTACATAGGGTATACAATAGTTTAAATTTATGTACTGAGGAATAATTTTTTAGAGATTTCTATCAAGGGATATTTTTGGACTTGATCAAAAGTGACCCTTTATTGTTCAACCAAGAATATGTGTCAGGTTATGGGGTTTCAAGAATTTATTGAGTGATATTTCAACACAATATATTCTTGGAGACCAATAGGTGAATTTATACTCATGGTATAGGAAAGGTACAGAGATTAGTATATCAATAGAAGGAATTTCAAGGATTATAGAGGAGTATATTGACACATTGTTTTATATGGGGTTGACTTTGGGGCCATATATTTCACAACCCATAATTACCTTGACTCTTCCTAAAAATATTATAAAGATAAAATTTTGACAAATATGTTCAATGAAATTAGAGATATGAATATATATTAATAAAACTATTTCGAAAAAATTTGGATTTTTGGGAAAATTCATCTTCCATGTTGAATGGACATCTTATTCCAACAATGATAATTATGGCTGGAATTTCAATGAATTGTCCTAAAATAATCACAAATAAATGGAAGGGCTCACATGAATAAATTTCTTAAATTTTTTTCCATTGGAGAGATGATATAAATTAATTTGATAATCTCTTTAGAGTTCCACAAATTGATATCATGGTCTCCAATTTTTGTGTTTCCACTCTAAAATTATTTCTTTAATGTGTATTAATCGGTTACTAGTACATGGAAAGATACATTTTGTTAAATTTACCATCATAAAAAAATATTGAGTTTCAGAGCACCCTAAATTATGTTCTGGAAATATTGGGTTTTGTGAATGTCTGAGTTTCATGAATGATTGGATTTCTTTAAAGGCTTAGATTTATAAAAATATATATTACTTCTACAATTTTTTCCCCTGTTTTAGAAGTTTAACTTCATAGGAAAATAACATTTGCTCCATAATTCCATTTTTTCCCTATGACTAGTAAAATTAAATCCTATGAAATGAACAACACTTACAGATTAGGTTATTTGTATTTTTCTCCCAATATTGGACAAAATTCGGGCACTATACAATTCCCCAATAATAATGATGTCCATTTAGAATTAGGAGGGTAAGGGGGAATATTTTGATGAATGATTTAAGAAAAAACATTTCAACATGAGTCCCACTATATATTTATCATGTTGATGAAATTATAAACTAAAATATCTACATACATTTAATTATATCATGGTGTGAGAAAAAAGAGAAAATATAATATCATATACAAGCATGAGATTTATAGATAGTGGAAGACATGATAGGATCATAATGATAAATCAATCTGCATTGGGAGTGTCATGACGAGTTGGAAGACATTTTTTAGAGAGAAGGACACTATGTAGGTTACATGATTTCCCATCATGTGAGGATTCATCATAGGGGTAAACTCAATGGTGTTGTATTATACCTAAAATTTGGGAAAATGGGGGTATGAATCAAGATATTTATGTCTTCGAACCCCAGGTTGAGGGACATTTAAAAAAGGGATAACTAGTGACATTATTTGAAATGTAGGACCCATATTCATGATGCCGATAGTGGGAAAATAATATTGAGGGTGGGATTTTGACTGTGTTCAAAACATGGTACCTATCAAATTATCATCAATATTAATTTAATTATTTTTTGAAGGATATAAGGTTACCCATTTTGGCTATGAATCATCATTTATAGGTTTCTCATTAAATCATTAAAGATAGATGCTATCTAAAATCAATGAATACATGAAGCTTGGAGTGAATTAATGAAATTTTCAAATGAAGATCAATTATATTTGGATTATTTTACATTGGTTCTATGAATAATGGGTTGGAATATTTTTCTCTGAAAGATCCAGACAAACCTTCTAAGGAGATCATCATCTTAGATTCCAACGAATTATCGAGGAACTCGTGTGGTTTCCATAGTGACAAAAATTTAATGCCAGAAATTTCCTATTATATGATGGCCTAAAACATTTCAAAAATTTACATTAGAAAATTTGGAAATGAAATTCAAAGTTTATCATATTGTGTCTTGGATGTTGAATATGTATTTTAAATTTGTACAATGAGTAATATTCAATGCACATTTTAATGTCATGTGAAAATAATGTGTGGGATGATTTTTGTGAATGTATACCCCTTCAAGGTAGTTTGATTCATAGAAATGGAACACAAAAGTTTGTAATTCATGAAGTATTTCATGATTTAGGGTGTTTCAAGGGTTTCCTCTAACTTTTCCTTGATTCAATATGGTACAGTAGGAACAAACTAGTTTTTTTTTTGATCTATTTCGAGTCCAAACGGATTTGAACTACATCAATCTTGGCCTTTGCTTTTTAAAAATTCATAAGGGAGTCAGGAGGGTGAATGATTGAATCTTACTTTCACGACTCGTCCCCAAGGGCATGTGTCATGACTACCCCAAGCCCGCCTTCCATAGGTCAGGGGCAGGCAACTAGCACCGATGGCGTATTCCCAAAAACTGGGAAGGCATTGCCTTTATAACCAATAAGCACATGTAACCCAGTACACAACAAGATAGAAACATAAGTAAACTGAACTATAAAGTGAGTGTGTGAAGTATGTAAAATGCGCAAGAATACAAGCCCAACTAGAAAGTAAAAGTACAATTGTGATACAATACAACTGAAGAAAAGGGAAAGCCAGCTGATATGTCATCTTCCATGGATCATACCTAAAGGGTAGGTACAGATCACCTCCTTAGCAATCCACATCCACCTATCTCCTCTGTGTACCGACACACCGTATGGTCCACCTCTAGGTACCGTCTAGTCTTGGTACTCTCATCCTCAGTCAATGTTTTCTGTCTTCTGTATCCAACACAACATGGTACGGGCATAGCCCATGAAGGGGTGAGTATAAGAATACTCAGTAAAGACCCCGAGACCCTCTAGGTCTTAAAAAATCTATCAAGGATAAATCACAATGTATGAAATCAATAGATAACCTTACTTGGGTATATGACCATACATATGCCTAAGTTATCAAGTAATACTTCTCAATCATGAGGAAAACACAAAGGTAGTGACTCATCTCACACCAGGATTTATTCTAGGTGTATAATCAAGTAATATTCCCTGTCATAATGTCGAACACCTTGGCTAATAGAGAAATAATCCTCTATCGAGTACAGTGGTCTTGTCGTGTCATATAGAGGCTCTTCCCACAAACTTGGAATGCTGAGGTACTCCTCTTGTTGAGTATTGTGGGTCTGATATGTCACCATGGCGCTCCCCACCGTGGGTCTGCCGCATCACCAAGGCGATACCCACATGGTCTGTGGAGTTACTCCTCCTGTCAAGTGCCATGGGTCTGCCACATCACCAAGGCGCTCCCCACAGTGGGTCTGCCGCATCACCAAGGCACTTCCAATGGGGCCTGTCAAGTCACTCCGAGTCGAAAAGGTCAGTAGTCATCAAGTCTCAGCCATCCACTGGGTTCCCGCACTATTCTCACTCATCGTCAAGAGGATCCTATCCACAAGCAATTCTTTTATACACCAACTACCATGACATCCAATGATGAAGTATCTGAAAGGTCCTCCACATCATAGGGGTCTCAACGTAACAGACAGCGCATCAAACAGACACTCAGTCTATGAGTTATTTTCCTATTATTCACGGGGGCCCAGTTGGATTAGTCCCAATACAACCTGACCATTCCCCATTTTAATTTAAATCATAGTGGGGTATCACTCAAACAGACCTAATCCCTCCAAGTTTCCCAATGCTGCGGACGGTTCATCTAACAGACGACTGGTTCCAAAGTTATTACCAAAAGAATGTTCTTGGGTATTAGTGGACCTGGGTCCAGTCCGACCCAGTTGGAAAGAATCGGCCCAGCCCGTTGCGTTCAACCCGGCCTACTGGGAGGCCCGACTTGCTGGGTCTGGCCTGGAAGGCCGCGAGGGGCCGTGGAGGCCTGCGGGTGGCCAAGATGTTGTGGAGGGTGCCACGAGAGAGCGAGGTCACGGGGTGGCTCGGCTGGGGATGGCGGTTCTTCCATGGGTGGTGGTCTGGATATGGGGGGGGGGGGTAGTCCAGCTGTGTGGGGTGGGGGTTTGGCCACTTGGGGGGTGGTCCGGCCGTGGGGTGGCAGTCTGTCCGCACGGTGGCAGTGCGTCCGTGCAGCGGTGGTCCGTCCCCGCTGTGGCGGTCCGGAAATGTGGCGGCGGTCCGGCCACCTGGCAACGGTTCGACCATGGGGAGGTAGTTTGGCCATGGGGCAGCGGCTTTTCTGCGGGGTGGTGTGGGGCTACGGATAGCAGAGGTGGTTATGGTGGGCGTGGGGGTCTTCGGGCAGCAGCTGTGGCCGCGGTCGTCGTGCAGGCTGCGGGGTGGCGGCGGTGGCTGTGGGGCGGCGTCGTCGCCTTCATTGCGGCCGACGGTGGTACTGGCCACCATTATCGTTCCCTAACCATGGATGGTATCCATCCTTCTCCATTACGAAGAACACCACAAGATTTGTGGAAGGGTTGGTCCATGATGGTTTGGATGGTACCCTCTGCGTTAGGGGTGTAGCATATGTCTTATAAAGAACATGAACGTGAACATCAAATCCAATCCTTCCGCAATGCGTGTTCCCAACCCGCAAAAGAATTATAAGGGGTGTACATGGGAATTGATAAACAATTAAATATAAACCACTACCTCATTCACTTGATGACATCAACAAGGTCACAAGGAAGAATACAAATCATTGGGAAAAGATGGACATTGGTGGCATTGGAATTTTCCTCGATTGTCGATTCGGGCGTCATTGAAGATCCATTGATGGACTTTGGAGAAGAAAACATTGATAGAGACGCATTCTTCATTGGATTTATTCATAGGAGTGCTTTTCTCCCAATGCTCCTCCTCTCCCAAATCCACCAAAATGAAATAGTATCCCCCAAATAATGGATTATGTGATCTATTATGTTTGTTGGCTAATAATTCAAATTGGGTTATATAATCTCATAGGTTGGCACATTTAATGTGTTGTGTTGGCTTAATTATTGTGTAGGAGGGTATTCACAATTTATATTGGAGGAGTTGAGGAGGCTCTCCCATATTTAATGAGGGAGTTGAGCAGTTTAGGCCTCGGTTGGTCACCACCACCACAATCTCTCATGGGAGGTCTGGCTTGGGTGGTCCCCACCACCATAACCTCTCATTGGAGGTTAAGGTCTGGTGGTCCCCACTTATCAACATTCACATTGATGTTTCAAAAAATAAAATAAAAATAAAATCTACACAACATTATTTTTATTTTATTAATTTCCAATGAACCCAAAAACTAACATCTACACTCAACAAACTTCCATCGAGGTGAATGACTCTTTAAGCGAAAACTGGAACTATGAGTTCAACATTGCCCTAGGATTTCAATTCTGAGCACTTGTTCAAAAGTTCAAAAACCCCACTTCAATGTTTACTGAACGTATTTGAATCAAAAGTCCAAAAATTAATTTCCGGCAATATGGGCCTCAAAATCATGTTCCATAATTTATGCGGACTTGTAAAATTCCCATTTATTTTAAAAAAATACATGGAAATTCTAGGTCTTTACATTATACCCACCTCAGGGCTCTACGTCCCCATATGACACAACTCAAACTAGGAAAACAAGTGGGGTTATTGAGCACGTATTTGAGCCTCCCGCTCCCATGTGTTGTCCTGTAGGTTCTCGTGCTGCCAGAGAACGTGCACTAGAGGTATCGACCATCCACAAAGGACCCACTCCATTCTATCCTCAATCTCTACCGGAACCCCCATAAAAGTTTCCCCATCATTGACATCCATCTCACCATGATCGATGAAGTGAGAAGGGTCATGCATGAATATTCTTAACTGGGACACGTGGAAGACGTCATGCACCCGGTGCAAATGAGGTGGAAGAGCTAAGCAGTATGCCACCTCGCCAATTCTACTAAGTACGTGAAAAAGTCGTATGAATCACGGGGATAACTTGCAGCCTCAGCCAAATCTCAGTAGTCCTTATCTGGGTGAGACCCCAAGAAAGACGTGGTCACCATCCTCAAACTCTAGAGGTCTCTATCTCTTGTTAGCATACAACTTCTGCCTAGTCTGTGCAGTCTTAATCCGATCCTAGATGATTTCCACCTTCTATGTAGTAGCATGTACCATCTCTAGTCCCACAAGTGCTGACTCCCTTGGATTAGTCCAGCATAAAGGTGATCTGTAAGGATTCTCGTACAATGCCTCAAATGGTTCCATCCCAATTTTGTAGTGGTAGTTGTTATTGTATGCAAACTCCACCAAAGGAAATTGATCCTACAAGCTATGACCTAAGTCGAGGACAAAAGCACGTAGCATGTCCTCCAGGGTCTTAGTAGTCCGCTCAGTTTGACCATCCGTATGTTGATGGAAGGTAGTTCTCAAACGAAGCTGTGTCTTGAAAGCCTCATGCAACCCCCTCCATATCAGGGAAGTAAAACGTGCATCATGATCAGAGAAAATCATTGAGGGTACTCCATGTAACCATACAATCTCTTGAACATAGAGGTGTCCCAAGATCTTTACTGAACCCTACTCTCTTATTAGAAGGAAGTGGGCTGACTTTGTGAGTCGATCGACGATCACCCAAATCGAGTCATGTCCCCTGGATGTACATGGATGTATGTGGATGTCCTATCACTAAGTCCATGGATATCACATACCACTTCCACTATTGGACCTCTAAAGGCTGAACCAAGCCTGCTGGTACCTGATGCTCCACCTTCACTTGCTGACATGTGAGTCACCAAGAGACAAACTCTACTACATTTTTCTGCATTCTCGGCCACCAGTGCTATCGTTAGAGATCATGGTACATCTTTCCCACTCATGGATGTAGTGCTAGCGGGGGTGCTGGGAACTCTCTCAACAATTCCTCATGAACTGACAATGGTTCCATTGTACGTCCTCAAAAAAGGATGACCTACTCCCTGCCTTTAGAAAATCTATCAGGTGCATGTCCTGTGGATATCTGAGCACGTCGTGCTGCACAGTCAGTGTCCCCATGTTGTGCCTCCCTATATTGCTGAGAAAGTGTTGAGTGACAGTAAGAGACAGTAAAAAAGATGCTCTGTCTCTATCCACAATGAATATCTGTAAAGTGGCTAGCTGAACTGTTTCCTCACCTAGCAGTTTTATATGAGACCCGCTGCTGAGTACATTTGCTACAATGTTCCCCTTCCAAAGAGTATAGACTATCTCGAAGTCATATTCTTGGAGGAACTCAATATAAAATTGTTTTATTAGGATTAGGTCATTCTAAGAGAAGATATACCTGAGACTCTTGTGATCAGAGTACACTGTAAAATGATCTCCCATAATATAGTGTTTCCAAATCTTCATGAAGAAGACAAATACTGCTAACTCTAGGTCATGGGTTGTGTATTTCTGCTCGTGATGTCTTAGTTGTCGAGAGCCATATCCAATCACTACTCGCTCTGACATTAGAGCACATCTGAGTTTGGTCCTTGATGTGTCGCAGTAGACTAAGTACCCTACACCATCCTCTTATAGCCTCATGATGGGGGCACTAGTCAGCCTCTACCTCAGTTCATGAAAATTCTACTAGAATATCTCTGACCAAATGAATGGTTTAACCTTCTTCATCAAGGCTGATAGTGGTACTACAATACTAGAGAAATCTGTCAGAAACCTCCGGTAATATTTGGCCAAACCCATGAAACTCTGTATCTCCGTCACACTCTTGGGTGGCTCCCAAGTAAGTACCACCTCAATCTTAGCTGGATCAAAAACAACTCAAGCTTCCGATATGACATGTCCAATAAAGTGAACCTCTCGGAACCAGAAAATTTACTTAGAGAGCATACCATAAAGATGGTGGTCACGGAGTGTGTCCAGTACTACCTTAAAATGATAGGAATGCTCCTCCTCAGTAGTCGAGAAGATCAGAATGTTGTCGATGAAGACCAAAACAAAACGATCAAGGTATGGCAAAAGGATCCTGTTCATGAGTCCCATGAACACTGCTAGATCATTGTTCATGCCAAATAGAAAAACCAAGAACTCTTAATGGCTATACTGACACCCGAAGGCTGTCTTTTTTACATTCTTGTCTCGTACTCTGAGCTGGTGATAGCCTGATATGAGGTCTATCTTCGAGAACCATTGTGCTCTCTTCACCTAATCAAAGCATATGTCAATCCTCGGGAGTCGGTACTTGTTCTTTATGGTCACCTTGTCTAGGCACTGATAGTCAATACAATGACTTAAGATCCCATATGCCTTCTTCGTGAAAAGAATCAGGGATGCCCATGGAGAACCCCTAGGCCGAATGAATCCATTCCCCTACAAGTCCTCTAATTGTGCTCGAAGCTCACGAAGCTCCGTTGGAGCCTTCTGATATGCTGTTATAGATATCCGAGTCATCTCGGTGTTAAATTAAATATAAAATTCCACCTCTATGTTAGATGGTAGACCCATAACATCATCAGGGAAAACATCCGCATACTGGTCCACCACTACAGGATAGCTCAGACTCTCCACATCAACATCTCTGAGGGTAAGGCTAGCCAACAGATGAGTGATCGGCTGCACTCTCCTTCAGGTAATTCCATCCTATGTAGCAACGGCTCCCTTCTCACCATTGAAGGTAAACCTAGTCCCATCCGTGTAGAAAAAACACACCTTGCGCCTAATACAATCAATCTATGCATGGACTGTAGATAACAAGTCCATACCCAAGATGAAATCGTAAGGCCTTGACAACACTCCAAGCAGATACCAGTCAATGATATCTCCATCGAGAGTAAGATCACACTACCGACACTAGTGTGTAATCGTCGAATCTTCTCCTGTAGGAGTATCTAGCCATAAGGATCGATCCAAAAGCTCCATCGGAATCTCTGAGCTCTAATCGAGGGAAGTGGAAATAAAATAATGACTGGAACATGTGTCTATAAGTACTGTAGCTATGATGGAGTAGACACAGATTATACTTCCTATCATCTCCAGAGCGTCGTGATCATAGGCCTCAACTTCCTAGAGATGAGCTATCCCATGTCCACCGGCTCCCTACGGTTGGGGTGGACCTCCTGTGTCAAACCTCTATCTCTACTTAGGAGGTCTTTCGACCATCTGTTGATCATCCGTATGATGGGTCAGACAGTCACGTGCCATGTGACCATGCCCGCTGCATGTGAAACAATGCCCGATCCTCGTATAACATGCTCCGCCTCTTGTGCCCCGAACTTCCAATCCTAATTCATGCGGTCATCCACCTGTAGGTCTGCTCCTCTTGGACCTCTGTGACGTAGGTTTTCTTCCCACTGCAGAAGACTCTGCAACTTGAATACTGGTAGTGGGTTCTGCTGCTGGTGACGGCTCAGCAAGTATACTCTCCTCTAAGAGGGCTCTCTCTAATACCCCCACCAGCTTTGCGATGCTCAGTGAGATCATCGAAGCCCTGATCTCTCACCTGAGCCATGACTCGAAGGTCCAGGCCCTAAATAATGGGTCTCGAACCATATCTGTGGAGTATCATTAGAGGTCAGTGAACCTCTCTGAGTACTGAAATAGTCATGTTGTCCTGGTGCAGATGAATAAGCTCTTGTATGTGAACTGCACGAAGAGTCGTTGGGACAAACTCTGTCTGAAACTGGCGCTCGAAGTCTTCCCAGAAAAGAATCACCTCGTCGTGAACCTAGAGCATCAATATCCAAAATCTGCCTGCTAATGCCTATAGAAGGCTATCGATAAGGATCGCCATGAGATCAGATGGTGTCTGTACGAGTTAGAAGACTCTCATCATAGCCTCCATCTAATCCTCAGGAGCCTGCAAGTCTGCCTCTCCCTTGAACCTGGATGTCCTCTGGCCTTGGAACTAATGGAACACTCTCAAGCGTCATGCACCGTCTTCTGCTGGGGCCAGTGGCATTGGTGGCCCAATGGGGAGTGGTAATTCTGGGGCCTCCACTAGTTCCTCTACTAGAAAAGGGACTTGCACCGAGGCCTCATCGCTCGGTGGGCCATCAGTGTGTACAACTCTCGGAACCCTAGCCAGCTATTTGTGAGGTGGAATCCTGAAAAGAAATAGGTGTGCCATGGTTAATATGTTTTACCTGGTGATCTGACTCAAGATATAGCAAAGAATAATCTTAATAACACACACTCATTCAGTGTTTTCATGTACTGAATCCGAAATTAGATGTCAGGGTCCTGGTGTAGGGATACATCGGCCGCTGCAGCAACACTGGTTTCCCTAAACTAATAACCACACTCACTACACATAACACTATTTCTGTTAAAATTAAAGATCATAGTCTTACGTTTTGCAGTAAAACCGACCCCCTTGATACCAATTTTTCACATCTTATCCCTCGGGGCCCGTGTCGTGACTACCCCAAGCCCACCTTCCATAGGATAGGGGCTGGAGACTAGCACCGAATATGTATCCCCTAAAACAGAGAAGGCATTTCCTTTATAACCTATAATCACACGTAACCAAAAATACAATATGATAGAAACACAAGTAAACTGAACTGTAAAAAGAGTGAGTGCACTAACTAAAAGGGGATAGAATATAAGACCAAATGAAAAGTACCAGTACAACTGTGATACAATACAACTGAATAAAAGGAAAAGTCCGTTGTTGGGTTATCCTATGAGGTTCCTACCTGATAGGTAGGTTCAGATCGCCTCCTCATCAATCCACATCCACCCGTCTCCTCTGCATACCGACACGCTATATGATCCACCTCCAGGTACTGTCTAGTCCTAGTACTGTTTGCCTCAGTCAGTGCTATCCGTCGTCTACATCCAACACAATAAGTTGTAGGCATAGCTCGTGCAGGGGTGAGTATAACGATACTCAGTAGAGACCCCGAGACCCTCTAGGTCTCACAAAATCCCTCAATGATAAATCACAAGGTATGAAATCAACAGATAACCATAATTAGGTGTATTCACATACATATACCTATGTTATCAAGTAATCCATCTAAATCATGAGTAAAACACAGATTTACTAACTCATATCACACTACGATTTATTCTCGGGGTTGTATCAAGTATCATTCCCAGTCACAACATCGAACACCTCATCATCTGGAGAACTCCTCCTCTATCGAGTACAGTGGGCCTACCATGTCACACCGAGGCGCATCCCACTAACTTGTACTACTGAGGTACTCTTCCTATCGAGTATTGTGGGTCTTCCACGACACCAAGGTGCTCCCCACCATGGGTCTTCCATGTCACCAAGACGCTCACCCTCATGGCATGCTGAGGTACTTCTCATGTCGAGTACCATGGGTTTGTCGGGTCACCACGGTGCTCCCCACCATGGGTTTTTCGCGTCACTAAGGCACTCCCCACTGGGCCTGTCACGTCACTCTGAGTCAAAATTGTCAGCAGTCGTCAAGTCTCAACCAACCACTGGTTTCCTGCACTATGCTCACTCATCTCTGGAAGTATCCACTCCACAATCTACTGGTTGATACTCCTACTATAATTAATTCCCACAAAAAAATATCTAAAAGGTCCTCCAAGTCATAGGGCACACAACGTAATAGACTACGCATCAAACAGACTCCCGGTCGGTGAGTTAATATCCATTTAGTCCTGGGGTCCCAGTTGGATCATTGCTCAATCCAACCTGATTATTCCCCATCTTAATCCAAAATAGAGTGGGGGTATCACTCAACGGTACCGACTTTCTCCATGGTTACCAACGCTACTGATGGTTCTTCTAACGGATGTACAGTGCCTAGGTTATGTCCAAAAGAATGTAATTGGGTCATTGTGGGCCCAGGTCCGGTTTGACCCAGCCTGATGGGCGGCCCGGCCTGCTGGGTCTTCCCCGGCCTGCCGTGAGGGGCAACAGAGGGTTGTGGGTGGCTGTTTTGAGAACCCAGTTCTTATCCTTGAGGTATGGGTTTCTTCTTTTCTCCTTTCCTTAAGTGTTTTTATGAAAATAAGTAAAATGGGGGAAAATCCCAAATTTTGGAAATACATGCCATGTCATTTTCCACACGCCGTGTACATCTGGCCATGTGGGATGAGTACACGGGGCGTGTGGCCATTCCAGGGATGAAGGGTGTGGGAACCGACTACACGCCATGTAGTGGTCCTTTACACGCTGTGTAGTCTGTCAGTAGGAAAATGGTAAGGTGATGGACAGATGTGTGGGATAATACGCCATGTACTCAAGGAGACACATCGTGTAGTCATGTCGGCAACTGAACAGTGCCTAGTTGGCGGGAAGCCGTCAGAGGAACAGTTTAAAAATGGGAAGTACAGGTCATGTACTCGGAATTACATGCTTTGTACATTGTTTTTTTCACTTAAAATGAGTAGTAGCCTCCAATGTTCACAGGGAAGGCTTAGAACTAGAAGAGGGAGCTCGTGAGAGGAGGATGAATCTTAGGGGATCCACCTAGTGTTTGTCTGGAATCCGATTCCACCTCGGACGATCTCGTTGGAACCACGCGGGTAAGCCCCCCCTTCTCCTTAAGAAGTTCATACCAATTCTTTACCTTACAGAAGTTATTTACATTTAAATAGACATTCTTCTACATCAGATCTATGTCGTTATTGGGCATTTCTATAATCTACGTTCATGTATAACATTCGTTGGTGTTAAAGATAGGTGGCTTGGTGTTTATTTCCAACGGTCGTGTGTTTTCGGTGTTTTTGACCTACGAACACATATTTGGGGTATCGTTTGGCCGAGATCATGGCTATTTTAATACCTAGAATTTTATAGGTGATTAAATAATGTTGTAAAATTGTTGTTTGGGATCAGTTCTTGGATCCAGGACCACCCCGGGTGTGCGTTCCTCTGTTTAGCCGTTTGGCCAGGATACCCAAGGGTATGCCTTGTTTATTTTATGCCTTAAATGTAATGAATGTAGAATTTATTTGAGAGGAATTTCTAATTTACTACTTGTTTACATGTTAGGAATGTCCTGGATACCTGTTATCCAGAGGGAAGTGTTGTGATTAGCATATGGGCACTGTACTATTAGCCTGTGGGTAACTTCTTCCCTGCCTGTGTGCAATCGATTCTATGCCTCTAGGTGACACTACTTATGCCTGTGGGAAATATCTGTATGCATGTGGGTAGATTCATGTGTTGGATTCTCTTTACCCGAGGGTAGGAGTTTACATGTCTGCGGACGTTGGTTTTTTACATAGAATATTCACGGTGTTGATATTTTAAATAAATGATTAAATGGATATTAAAATGGAAATATAAACTATTTATGTTAGTTACATTCAGTACTGCTTACCTTATTGCATTTTAATACTGCACACTGTTGTTGCATGCTTTCTCATGGTTGGGCACGAGACTTTGGTGGATGCGTACTGGTAATTTATTTCTCACACCCTTTTGGGTCACGCTTTTCGGCCCAAACAGATTACATTTCTGTAGGTGTAGATAAGGGAAAGGGTCCCTATATAGGTACTTGATTGTTGCTGAGGAGTAGGGGACCATGGGATCGGGCTTAGGATCGTGATGCTACCAGATGTTTTGTTTTGGTTTTTATGTACTCCATATTGTATTGTACTATTTGTAACATATTCTCGCTATTTTCTTAGAACTTAAGACATGTTGCATATTCATATGTATAACTATTTTTTATCTTTTACTTCTTCCACTTTTGTTTTATGTTTAAATTATATTCTGCTGCGCTACACTTTGACAAATGAGGGTATAGTTTCCCCATTAGCAGACCTGGGCCCTCGCTGCTAGTTGGCATACTGAGGCTTTTGGGGAAATGCTTTTGAGGTCTTGTGGCGAACCGGGTTCGGGGCACCCGTTGGTGGCACTTGGAACCGGGACGTTACAAAGCGGTATCAGAGGAGTTATTTTCGTTGACTGACTATTTGGAGCATTAGTCAGGGATAGGATGGGAATAGTAGTTGGTAATAAGCTATACCTGGGCGTAGCTAACCCGTGTACAGGGAAAATCCAATTTACCTCGTATTGCAATTTTATTGATTTTGTAATTCACAGTTGATATGATTTCAGTGTTGGGTGACACACTTGTGATTATTCTATTTATATTTTATCAGTGGGTTCTATTTAGTTTCAACCCAATGAGATAAGGGTATGCCATCTAATGCATCATTTAGGCACATGCTAGAAATGACATTCCATTCATAGATCCATGCCATGTAGGAGAATTAGAAATTTCCTGTTATTGTGATAGTTGATGTGCTAGAAAAGCATGCTGTTTTGATAGAAGCTTTGATAAATACCTGCTATGTAATATGGTATTATTGTGTGAGCCTGTTTATAGAATGGATGCCAAAATTTGGTTTTTGGGGAGTATGGGCCCCCATTTATCGGAATTTGGTGGATCATTGACTATTTATTTTGTTATAACATAGATAAGATGTCAATCTTTTATTCGTGGGGAGTATGGGCCCTCATGGATTGGAATTTGACACTTAGGTGTTGTTTTGCAGTGTTTTTTGGGTTCCAGGGATGATTCTGAGGCATACTGTCCAGAAACCCAGTATACACACTGTGTAGTACTTTAAACATGCCGAGTATGGCCTTATTTTTGGGAAGAAAAACAAAATTTTTGCATACACGCCGTGTACCGAGATTAGACGCCGTATAGTCTCTTCCCATGTCACAAACCATGTGGGTGGGGACATGGGAAGGGAAGAGCATGGGGTGAACACGCTGTGTAGCTTATGTACACGCCGTTTTGTCTTGTCTGAGGACAGACCGTGTGGAGTTAGCCATGTGGCTGGGAAATGGGGTAGTGTACATGTTGTGTACGGGTGTCACACAACGTGTGGTGTCATGCCGAGCAGTCAATCGTGTGACAGACAACATGGGAAGTTGGGAATAACACCATACACATCGTGTAGATGATATACACTCCATGTAGTTTTTTTCAACGAGATTTGTGTGGCATAGCCATGTGGAAGGACCCGGGCAGGGGAAGAGAAGTCATATACACGCCGTCTAGTCAGTATACACGCCGTGTAGTCACGACTTACAAATTTTGAATGTCTTCTTCCTCCGGTTCCCTTTTGGGTTTCTTCGTTTTTTGGTCTTTGATAATCTTGTTCTAAGATGTGAATTTGACCTTGTAGTGTCGTACCGCCTAGACGACCACGCGTTGTTCACCAGGAGAGCGGAAACGACAATAATTCAGAGATGGTTGGCCATGGGCTACCAGTTGATTCTCTAGTAGATCTAGATGTGGTGCCAACTGTTATACTGGACACAGGTATGAAGGTGAAGTTCCGTGAAGGCTTTATGCAATTCATGCAGACCTTTCAGAAAGCACCGCAGGCTACCACATCTATGGATGAGCTGACACGTATCTTCCAGCAGCAACATCCAACTATGTTTTATGGGGATGGCGGAACATAGGCTGCGGAGTCTTGGATAGGATTGATGCAGACTATTTTCAAGCATCTTGAGATGCCTCCTGGGCGGAGGGTCAAGCTCGTGATGCATATGCTGCGTGATTCCGCCAAGAGGTGGTGGGATGTTACCACCCGGTCAGAGCATCACAGAGACATGTCATGGGAGGATTTTTTTTTGCATTATTCTTTGAATTCTTTTTCCTAGAGATGTTGAGGATAGATAGATCTCGAGTGTTCATGAATCTGTAGCAGGGCGCTATGTCGGTGATGGACTATTCTGTTCGCTTTACTGAGCTTCGGTGTTTTTCACACGTTCTAGTGGGCGATGAGATACTGAGATCCAGACGCTTCGAGGATGGTCTTTGTTATGACATCTGAGCACTGTTGAATGTTTTTTGGTTGTGTTCAGTATATGCTATTGTGACCCATGCACTGATTATAGAGAGGATCCTACGGGAATCTAGTGGTGTGGGCCAGGGCGGTTCAACACCAGTTACTGGTACTATTTCTGCTATCAAGAGGAAGAGACAGATGGACTTCTCTCAAGGTTGCAGTACCGGTCAGAAGAATGCTTCAGGTGGACAGGTCATGTGAAACCAGTGTGGTAGATAGGGGAACAAGAGACCACAGTGTCCACGAGACCTAGTGGAGTGCCGATCTTGTGGCAGGATGGGTCATCTGCAGTGCTTTTGCAGGGCATTTCCACTAGTGGCTAGTGAGAGGGGTTCTGTACAGACTCCATGTGTGGGAGCTGTACCAGCAGCTTCATACCAGTCAGGAAACTGGAATACGTCAGAGCGTGCAGGAAGAGATGGTGGTCATGACTATGGTAGCCAGAAACTAGGATCTCAGAGGCATCAGGGCATGACAGCTCAGTGTAGCAAGGCTATGTCACAGGGCCACCACATTGGGTAGGCATATGTAGTGCAACAGACCCAGTAGGAACATGATACATGACCTTCTACAGTCAAGGGTACTATTCTAGTAGCTTATCTCTTATCTTCAGTACTTTTTTATATGGGTTCTACAGATAGTTTCATATCTATACCTATTTTGGAGAGCCTTGGGATCTGTGTTTCTACATATTTTGATATCATGACACTAGACACTCTGTTGGGTACTAGAACGGCTGGTGTGCATCAGTGCCAGGAGTTCCCCCTTGAGTTTGGTGGGTGTTATTTCTTTTGGGACCTCTATGTCTTAGGTATGACAGCTTATAACGTCATTCTCAGGATGGACTGGTTGGTTCCCTTTCGAGCTATGTGGATTGCTATCATCGTAGGGTGTGTTTCACATCACTAGAGGGTGAAGAGTTTATATACAAGGGGGAATGGGATGTTCAGGCGAGTCGATCTAGACCAGATCATTGTGTACGAGGTGAAGTCACAGCCCAGATTGCATGTTTATATCTGGACGAACAGGGGACTTGTCAGACGGATTTCACTATAGTGGTTGATCATTTCAGGGATTTTTTCCCTGCCGGCTTTTTAGGTCTTCCTCTGGAGTGTGAGGTGTATTTCTTTATTGAGCTTGTTCCAGGAGAAGCACCGGTGTCCATTCCTCCTTAGAGGATGGCTACGCCAGAGTTTCAAGAGTTCAAGAGACAGTTAGAGGAATTACATGCAAAGGGTTTCATTGGACCCAGTACTTCTCCATGGGGTTCTCCTGTCCTTTTTGTGAAGAAGTCGAACGGTACCCTCAGACTCTGTGTGGATTATCGGAAGCTGAACTAATTGACCGTTAAGAACGGATATCCCTTGCTGAGGATTGATGATCTTTTTTACCAACTTCGTGGAGCACGAGTGTTCTCGAAGAATGATTTGAGATCAGGATATCATCATTTGCGTGTTAGACCATCTGATATACCTCTCACAGCTTTTAATAGTAGGTATGGTCTATATGAGTATACGGTTATGCTGTTCGGACTCATGAACACGCCTGCAGTTTTCATGGCTCTAATGAATCGTGAGTTCCATCAATATCATGTTTCATTTGTGGTATTATTCATGGAAGACATCTTGGTGTACTCTCACATTCGACATGAACATTCCACCCATCTTGAGATCATATTGAGTACACTGAGAGAGCATCAACTATATGCTATGCTCTCAAAGTGCCACTTTTGGATGGACCAGATTCACTTCATAGGTCATATAATCTCAGAGGCAGGAGTTTCCGTAGACCCAAATAAGGTGAGAGAAGTAGTTTCCTAGGAGCATCCTATGAACTTGTTTGAGGTACAGAGTTTCTTGGGGCTGGCTGGTTACTACAGAAGCTTCATACAGGACTTCTCCGGCTTAGCAGCGCAGTTGACGGGTTTGACTAAGAAGGGTGTGAAGTTCATTTGGTAAGAATCTTGCGAGATAGAATTTCAGGACCTGAAAGGAAGGTTGACATCAGTACTTGTCCTAATACTCCCAGATCAGGGGAAGATCTATTCTGTTTACTTTGATGCATCAGGTATTAGGATGGGAGCAGTGTTGATGCAGGGTGATCGAGTTATTATGTACGAGTCTCGGTAGTTGAGGCCACATGAGAGAAATTACCCGACACATGATCTCATGTTGGCAGTAGTTGTGCATGTGTTGCGCTGTTGGAGACATTATCTATTGGGAGATCATTTTGTGGTATTCACCTATCACAAAATTCTCAGGTATATCTTTACTTAGCGTTACTTGAATCTGAGACAGCGAAGGTGGTTTGAATATCTTCAGTCCTTCGACTTCGAGCTTTCCTATACACTTGGTAAAGGTAATGCAGTAGATGATTCACTGAGTAGAAAGACCCAGATACAAGTTGTGCAGGAGGCCATTGGCGAGTGGTAGCTCTTGGATTTGTTTTCTGAGATGCATCTTAAGGTGCACAATAGTCAGGGGCAGTCTTATCTTTCATCTTTAGCTGTTATTTCTACCATCCCGGATAGAGTGAGGATGAGACAGCTATCTGATTCAAAAGTCCTACTTCTATGGGAGTTAGTGGCAAGTGAGGACCCTCCTCCTGGTTGGACAAAAGGCAATTATGAAGAATTTCGTTTCCATGGATGGGTATAGGTTCCAGGAGATATACGTGAAGAGATGATGCTGGAGTTTCATGCTTCAGCTTAGGCAGTTCATCCTAAGGTTACCAAGATGTACCGGGACATGAGGCGTTAGTACAGGTGGCCAGGTATGAAGAGTGAGGTAGCGGGTTTTGTTACGAGGTGTTACTCCTGTCAGCAGGTGAAGGCAGGGCATCAGAGACCATATGGGGAGTTACAGTAGTTACCCATTCCGGAGTAGAAATGGGATGATGTCGTGATGGACTTCGTGACTGTTTTTCCAAGGTCACCTCGAGGCAACGATGTCGTGTGTGTTGTTATGGACATACTCACTAAGGTAGCTCACTTTTTGCCGATCAAGGAGATTTTCTGTGTTGATGAGATCAGAAGGTTGTATATCTAAGAGGTCATACGTCTTCATGGGGTCCCACGTTCTATAGTTTCCGATAGGGACACCCGTTTTACGTCTCGTTTCTGGAAGTGTTTTCAGAGGGCACTGGGTACATAGGTGCTTCTGAGCACAACATACCACCCTCAGACCGATGGCCAGTCAGAGCATATGATACAGGTGCTTGAGGACATCCTACGTGCATGCGTCCTAGACTTTGGGGTCTCTTGGGAGAAGCACATACCCCTAATCGAGTTTTCCTAAAATAACAGTTTTTAGGAAACTATTGAGATGGCACTATACAAGGCTTTATATGGTAGGCCATTCCGATCACCTTTGTGCTGGTTAGAGGAAGGTTAGGAAACTTTACTAGGACCATGTCTCATGAAAGAGACTTTTGAGCGGGTCCAGTTGATTCAATAGTGTATGGCTACTTCATAGTCTCATCATAAGTCTTATGCTGATCGCCGCAAACGACCTTTGAATTTTGTGGTCGGGGATCAGGTTTTCTTGCATGTTTTGCTGAGGTTGGGACACAGACGGATCAGGAGATAGGTTAAACTTTTACCAAGGTATGTGAGGCCATTTGAGATTCGGGAGAGAGTCGAGATGGTTTCCTATCAGTTGCTTTTACCTCAGAGGTACCGAGACATGCACGACATCTTCCATGTATCTCTGTAGCACCGCAATCATTCAGACTTGTGTCACATCTTTCAGCCAGATGTGGTTGAGCATGAGGAAGATGCATCCATTGAGGATCATCCTATTCATATAGTTGATTGGTGCATGAAGGTTCTCTGATGTCGGTCAGTTCCTCTCGTACGGGTGCTATGGAAACATGGCCGAGTGCAGGACGAAATCTAGGAGAGGGAGTCCGACGTTCGTGCTCAGTGGCCGGAGTTGTTCACGGATTCATCTTCACCACCCTAGGAAGGTAAATTCGGGGAAGAATTTCTTTAAGGGAGAACGTTTGTGAGAACCCAGATCTTATCCTTGAGTTATGGGTTTCTTCTTTTCTACTTTCCTTAAGTGTTTTTAAGAAAATAAGGAAAATGTGGAAAAAATACCAAATTTTGGAAGTACACGCCGTGTACTTTTCCACATGCCACATACTTATGGCCATGTGGGATGAGTACATGGGGTGTGTGGCCATGCCAAGGATGAAGGGTGTAGGAAACGACCACATGTCGTGTAGTGTCCCTTTAAACGCCGTGTAGTCAGTCGGCAAGAAAATTGTAAGGTGGTGGCCTACTGTGCAGCATAACACGCCTTGTACTCAAGGAGACACACCGTATAGTCATGTCCGCAAGTGAACAGTGCCTAGCTGGTGGGAAGCTGTCAGAGGAACCATTTAAAAATGGGAAGTACACGCCGTGTACTCAAAAGTACACACCGTGAACTTTGTTTTTTCACTTAAAAGGGGCAGTAGCCTCCCCTGTTCACAGGGAAGACATATAACCGGAAGAGGGATCTCGGGAGAGGACGCCAAATCTTTGGGGATCTACCGAGTGTTTGTCTGGAATCCAATTCCCCCTCAGACGATCTCGTTGGAACCACGCAGGTAAGCCCTCCCTTCTCCTTAAGCAGTTCTTGCCAATTATTTCCCTTAAGAATGTTATTTATGTTAAAATAGAATTTCTTCTACTTCAGATCTACGCCATTCATGGGTGTTTTTGGAAATGACATTCACGTATAACGTTCGTTGGCGTTAAAGGTAGGTGGCTTGGTGTTTATTTCATATGTATGTTCATTTTGTGTGTTTTTGAGCTACGAACCCATATTTGAGGTATCAGGTGGCTGAGGCCGTGGTTATTTTAATACCTAGAATTGTATAGGTGATTAAATAATGTTGTAAAACTATTGTTTGGGATTAGTGATTAGATCCAGGACCACCCTGAGGGTGCATTCATCTATTAAGCCGTTTGGCTAGGATACCAGAGGGTATACCTTGTTTATTTTATGCCTTTAATGTAATGAATATAGAATTTCCCTGAGAGGAATTCCTTATTTACTACTTGTTTACATGTTGGGCTCATCCCGGTTACCTGGTAGCCTGAGGGCAGGGTTGTGATTAGCCTATAGGAACTGTATTATTATCATGTGGGTAACTTCTTCCATGCCTTTGGGCAATCGATTCTGTGCGTGTGGGCGACACTACATACGCCTGTGGGCAATATCCATATGCCTGTGGGCAGATTCATGTGTTGGATTCTCTTTACCCGAGGGTTGGAATTTACGTGTCTGTAGACATTGGTTGTTTACTTAGAATATTCAATGTGGTGATATTATAAAAAAATGATTAAATGGATATTAAAATGGAAATATAAACAGTTTAAGTTCGTTACATTCATTACTGCTTACCTTATTGAATTTTACTACTGCACACTATTGTTGTATGCTTTCACACTGTTGGGAACAAGCCTTTGGTGGATTCCTACTAGGGATTTTATTTCTCACACCCTGTTTGGTTCATACTTTTAGGCCCAAACAGATTACATTTCTACAGGTGTAGCTAAGGGAAAGGGGTCCCTATACAGGTACTTGATTGATGCTGAGGAGTATGGGAGCATGGGACCGGGATTAGGCTCGTGATCCTACGAGCTATTTTGTTTTGGTTTTTCTGTAATCTGTATTGTACTGTACTATTTGTAACATGTTCTGGATGTTTTCTTAGAAATTCATAGATGTTGCATCATCATTTGTATAACTGTTGGTTATCTTTTACTGCTTCTGCTGTTGTTGTATGTTTAAATTATATTCCGCTACGCTAACATTGACAAATGAGGGCATAGTTTCCCCACTATCAGACATGGGCCCTCGATGTTATTCGGCAGCCTCTGGCATTTGGGGAAATGCGCTTGAGGTCTTGTGTTGAACCAGGTTTGGGGTACCCCTTGGGTGGCACCCAGAACTGGGACGTTACAGCTGTGAGGCCACGGAGGGTGCCACAAGGGCGCGAGGCTGTGGGGAAGCTCAGTCGGGTATGGAGGTTCAGCTGTGGGGTGGTAGTCCAGCCACGTAGGTGGCGGTCCTGCCACACGTGGCAGTAGTCTTGTTGATGGGTAGTAGTTCGGCAACCACGAGGTGGTGGTCCGACCATGTGGGGTGGCGGTCCGACCATGGGGCGTTAGTTCTACCCTGAGGTGACACCTCAGTCACGGGGCAACACCTCGGTCACAGTGGTGGTGGTATCTGCGGTTAGTGCAAAGGTTGTGGGGTGGTGTCGTTGCATCGTCACATTTGTCACGGCTGGTGGTGGTGTCGACTTCCATTCTCATTCCCCAACCATGGATGGGTTCTATCCTCCTCCATCCCGAAGAAAATCACAAGATTTGCTGAAGGATCGGGCCATGTTGGTTTGGCCCGTACCCTCAGTGTTAGTGTGGTTGCATATGGCTCATCAAGAACATGAACATGAATGTCAAATCCAATCCTCCCACAGTGACTGTTCTCAACCCAAAACATAAATAGAAGGGGTGTACATGGGAAGTGATAAACAAAAAGATATAAACCCCAACCTCATTCTCTTTATGACTTCAACAACGTGGCAAGGAAAAAAGACGAATCGTTCAGAAAAATTGGACATCAGTTTTATTGGGGATTTCCTCGATGGTCGGTTTGTGCATCGTTGGAGATACTTTGATAGAATTTGTAGAAGAAATCATCGAAGAATAGGTGTTCATCATTGGTGTTCTTCGTTGGAGAGCTTTTCTCCCAATGCTCCTCCTCTCCCAAATCCAGAAAAATGAAATGGTTGCCCCAAAATAATAGATTATGTGATTTATTATGTTTGTGGGCATATAATTCAAATTGGGATAATTAATATCATATGTTACCACAATTAAAGTGGTGTGTTAGCTTAATTATAATGGAGGAGGTTTGGCACAATTAATATTAGAGGAGTTGAAGAGGCTCTATGACATTTAATGAGGAAGTTGAGATGTTTAGGCCTCGGTTGGTCCCCACCACCATAACCTCTCATTAAAGGTTAGGCCCGAGTGGTCCCCACCACCATAACCTCTCATGGGAGGTTATGGTCTGGTGGTCCCCACTTCTCAACTTCTTTATGAAGGTTTTAACAAATAAAATAAAAATAAAATCTACACAACATTATTTTTATTTTATTCATTCATGAAAAATAAAAAAACTAACTTCCACCCTCGAACAACTGTGGTCAAGGTGAATTTCTCTTTAAGAAAAAATCAGATCTCTGAATTCAACAGTGCCCTCAGATTTCAATTCTGAGCACCAGTTCTATTGTTATAAAAACCAGCTCACATGTTTATTGAATGTACCCGAATCAAAAGTTAAAAAAATTCATTCTGGGCACTCCATACGTCTGAATCATGTGCCATCAATATTCACAAACTCATAAAATTCCCATTTATTTAAAAGAATTACATGGAAATTTCAGGTTTTTACAATTTTTATGATTTACCTGATAGTTTTTCATCCTAATACACATATATGCCTCTTATTTTTTGTAATTTTAGTTTAATTACTATCTAGCCCAACAGGTTCACATTTATGGAAATTTATTTAGATGAATGAAAAAACATTAAAGTCTTGATTGTTTGAACAGGGCTCGTATTTTATTATCATTGAGTTATTCATTTGTAGAAACAAGAGTTTCAGGGGTGTTGTGATGAACCTGACATTAAGAGAGAGCAAAGGAGTCCCTATACAACGGAAGATTAAACATTCTTTATGGTTTTAGTACATCAAGAACCTCTATCTGTGTGTCACAAAGAATGCATATATGTGATGTTTCTAAGGCCCATCATGGGGAAAGGGGAACAAAAACAAGGTATTAGTGTTGATTGTGTTTGTATTTGGTCACTATATAGTATATTTAAGCATCACTTCCAATCAAAATGGATAGCAAATAAAGCCAAAAATAATTCTATAATGAGATGTTGTGTCAGAACAATGATGGATGGGGAAAGTACTATTCAGTGAGTATCTGGTGAAGGTGGGGGAATAGGTTTGTTAAACCATCGTAGGTGACATAAACAAGATTTGGATTGCAGACCTCATAGGGATTATTTAACATAGTTTACTATCATAGTTCTCAGACTAATGATACTACTAGTTTAAAATTGTATAGTTGTGACCAAGGGAAGGTGCTCCTGGAAGATTGTTTTGGAACCAAAGTGATTAATACCAAACTTGAATTTGGGGAAAATAGGTCATGTTCCCAGAATGTGGTATTGTGGTACATTTCACCCATTTTATGAACAGGATCCATGGACTATGAGTTTGAAAATGTTTGAAGTTCATGATTCTTGGAAAATATAAAGTGTTTATCCCAAGGGTTTTCATGAGCAAAAAAAAGTGAAGAAAATAAACATGAAGAGTGTGTCAAATAGGCCATGTATTATAGAAATATTCTTCCAGGAAATATTCACATAGTTTAAGGCCATGGTGCATAGACTATAGGGAGACTGGTGAAATGGGTATTTCAACATGATACCAATTTTTTTTTCATAAATAGAGGGGATGATATATATGTTGAGTCGATAATGTTTTCCTTATTACTTTTCCATTTTTTCTTGTTTTGAAAATCACACACACCTTATACTTACGCAAATCTATATTTGACTTCTATAAGGATAATTTCATTCCTTAAGGAAATTAACCCTAACTCAGATTTCCTTACATATATCAATATTTTTCTTAAGAGTAAAAATCAGATTCATATCAAAACCTCGTAATCATATAATTCTAAGGTATGAAGAATTATGTTTTAGGATCCGAATTTTGGATATGAACTATAATGAAGTTCCAATCCAAATTCTGGATATGAACTGTAATGAAGTTCCACTCAAAATTCTGGATATGAACTGTAATGAAGTCTCACTCGGAATTTTGGATACGAACTCTAACAATGTTCAACTCCAAATTCTGGACTCTGAACTTCTATGATTTCGACTCCGGACATTTACTAGTTCGACTCCGAAAATCTATGAGTTCGACTCTGAACTAATACTAGTTCGACTCTAAACTTCTATGAGTTTGACTCCAAAATTTTTCTAGTTCAACTCCGATATTCTATGAGTTTGACTCTGATCATTTACTAGTTCGACTCCGAACTTCTATGAGTTCGACTCCGAAATTTTTCTTGTTTGACTCTGAACTTTTACTAGTTCGACTCCGAACTTTTAATAGTTCGACTCTGAACTTTTATGAGTTAGACTCTGAACTTCTACAAGTTCTAATCTAAACTCTGCAAGTTTAGATTCTGAACTCTGGTGAAACCAGACTCCGAATTTCCTTAGAAATTCTGAATTCGGATTTTTACAAAATTCCGATTCTGAATTCCTATGAAACATAATCCGAATATATTTTTTATTATAGCCTCCAAATTCCATTTTGATTACACTCCAAACTTTTATTTGCTTACATTCTGAACTTTAGTGTTACTTATTCTTACACTCGTTTCAAAATAAAATATGTCGTGCTTTCAGTTACACATGTTTTGTTATAAAACGATGTCGCCCATTCTGTTTCTAACTAACCATTGGTTTAGTGACACATGTATAGGTCCCTTTGAAATTTAAGTAAAATATGACCGTTGGTGGAGGGATCCGACCGTTGGAAATTTTCCTATAAATAGCAGCTCATTTGAATGAGGTCACAACTGATCTTTGACAACTTGTGCTTACATACTGTTGAAGTAATTTCTAGAGAGAGGGGATCTTATTAACTCTCAAGATTCGTGCAGAAAGTTTGAACTACTTGTTCAAACTTTACCTTGTACAGATTGATTCGTGTGACTCTGAATGTTGGTGATTACATTCGAGGGATTTTGGGGATAGGAAGACAGGGGTATCGACTACCTTGAAGTTCGAGTGCTTCCATGCTGAGGAAGACAAAGGTACCAACTACCTTGAAGTTGAGGGCTTGCGGGGATAGCAAGACATATACTCTGATCTTCGTATTGAGGGATTACCCTGGTGTGGGTAAGACATACTTTCGAGAAAGTATAAATCAAGTGACCTTTATCCAAGGATGTTGGACACCCTTCTCTTTGGGTTAAAAGACTTAAATCTTATTACTCATAGTTTTACTACTTGTTTTTCCACTGCAATTTTTTATTGTAAGGAAAGTATAACCTTCTTATATTTCTTAACACTTGTAATCTGATTAGTTTATATTCTATATGAATTAAGATATAATCTCATATTTTAATCTTTCGTTAAGATTCAATTTCAGGATCCATATTTCTGGAACCAGTTTTTCAGAATCACTTTCCAGATTTAAGCAAGTGCATAGGACTAGAAGTTTGTATCATCATACCCTATACCAATATTACAATTGGTATCAGAGGTTGGAATCCTCATAATATATACCAATCTTACAATTGGTATCAGAGGAGGTCTCTAAAATACTTATACTCACATATAAGGTTCCCTTGCTCAGTTTTTTTCTTTTTTATATATTTTCCTTGCTTTGAAATATTTTACTTGAATCCGAACTTTTTTTATTAACAAGTTTTTTTGTAGAAAGACTTTCTTAAAGTTGGAAGGTTTAAATGTTGGTTCCATCAACAACCTAAATCCTACAGGACCACCAATTTTGATGGCAATGATTATGAGTATTGGAGAGATCGAATGAAGACTTTCTTTATCAATACTAGGGTAGATAATATTTTTATGCTTAAAGGAGGTTATAAAATTCCTCATAAGAAAGTTAGTGCTTTCACAAACCAAGAGAAGCATGATTATCAATTAAACTATAAGGTACGCAATACAATAATATGTTCAATGTCTAGGAACATATATAGCCAAATTTCTTCCTATGAAATAGCAAACTGTATATGGAAGAAACTTGAAGTTACTCATCTTGGTACATCTAATGTGATTGGGACAAGAAGAGCTATGCGGAGAGCTGAGTATCATGGTTTTAACTTGCTTTATGGAGAACCTATAAGCAATGTGAAACAAATATTTATGACTATCTTGAATATCTTTCTATCTATGGGAGAGAAAGGTATAGATGATGAAGCTCTTGTGAACAAGATCATTGATATTATGCCCAGTTAGTGGGAATCAAAGAGAACAACTATTGATGAGAACCAGAAGGTCACTCTAATTTCCTTAGATGAGTTATTTTGAACTCTTCTTCAACATGAAACAAGAATTAAGAGATATGCTGACAACATCAAAAAGAAGAATGGGAATGGTACTTTTTATTTTACTACAACTTCAAATCACATGAAAGAAAAGGCTCCTGGGAAAGTAACCAGATCCAAGTCTAAGAAGGTTACTATCCAATCCAAATATAGTGAGAGTGAAGCCTATGAGAATGAGTTAGCAAATCTTGCTTGAAGAATGAACAATATAGTTGGTGAAAGAAATTTCCAATCCAGGTATAAGAAAAAGGAAAGGAAAGATAAGAAATATTCATAGGTCACATGCTATGAATGCAAGAGAAGTGGACACATACGACCTGATTTACCTTTTCGTAAAAATAAATAATGAAAAGAGAGGCATTATGAAAGGAACAGGAAGAAAATCTACAAAGCTAAAGGTAAGAAAAGTCTGAAAGCTAATACTACTTGGAGTGCTAGCTTTGGAGATTCTTTAGAAAGTGAATCCTCAGAATATGATTCATCAACTTAGAAGAATATGTGATTCATTTCTAATACTTTTTTTCAACATACTTGTATTATGGCTAAGGTACGCTCTGCTGAGGCTGTAAACAATTTATCTCTTGATAAAAAATACTATTCCAAAAATAGTACTACTAATGAAGATACTTCATCCTCATAAAATGAAGAACCTTCATATGAAGAAGTATCTAGATTTTCCAAGTTACGTGAAGAAAAAAATTGTAAAATTTCTATGAAATTAGAAATAGAAAATTCTAGGGAGGAAGTTCTTACCAAAGAGATTTCTGATCTTTCTTTAGATCTTAAAGATGAAGAATAGATTTTAGAAAAACTTTCTAAAGACCTTGAGAAAGAAAATTATGATATGGAAGAACATTCTAAAGATCTTATGAATGCTATTTCAAAAATAAAAATCTTTAAGGAAAAATCTAACTCTAAGTAAATAATTCCTGAGGATAGGAATTTAGTCATTAAACTAACGTCAGAATTTTTTTCCCAAAATAAGCTCCTTGCAAAATTTACCTCTGGGAAGGAAAATTTTGATAAGATGTATTCTCAAATAAAACCTAAAGGAAACAGTACTAGAGTAGGTTATACTCACCAAAAACCAGTTTTCAAAAACAACTATTTTGTTCCTTCTAGAGCCCCTTTTTAGACTAAGTGTCAAAGTGATGGGAATTGGAAGAAATATTATTCATTGAAGAGAGTTCAATATCTTGGGTTTCATAAAGCATATTTCTCTAAAAAAATTTGGGTACCCAAAATTTTTTCTCTAAAAATCTCATATCCAAACAAGTTTGGATTCCGAAAGTCTAACTCTTTTCTTATTTTCACGAAGAGAAAGGAAGTACCAACAAAAATACTTAGTACATGGATAGTGGATGTTCCCGACACATGACTGGTAACAAAAAATATTTTGAAAATATTATCAAGATGAAAGGAGGAAAAGTAACATTCAGAGATAATGCTCAGGAAGAAATTGTTGGTATAGTTAATATTGTTCTTCTTGGTAAAAATTTGATTTCAAATGTATTGTTTGTACAGGGTCTTAAGCACAAACTCATTAGAATAATTCAATTATGTGATAAAGGATACCTTGTGAATTGTAGGAATGATAAGTGTTTAGTACACAATTCCAAGGAATAATTTATTTTTTCTGCCAATAGACAAGAGATTTTTTACACATTGAACTTATAAGACCTTAGGAGCTAAGACTTACCTTGACATAGGGCAATGGAAGATCATTCTTGGTTATGGCATAGAATACTAGGTCACTATAACCTTATGAACCTATGCAAAATCTCTAAGAATGGTTTAGTTAAAGATCTACCGGAGCATAGATTTTATTATTCTAAAGTTTGTGATATTTTCAATATGGAAAGAAAAATAAATCTAGTTTTAAGTCAATCGGTGAAGTCTCAAAAAATGATGCATTATTGTTGGTGCACATGGATATTTTTGGTCCAACACAAACTGGAATCATTGGAGGAAAATACTATGTGTTTTTTCTAGTTGATGATTACAATAGATTTACATGGGTCAATTTTCTAGAAAAGTAGTCTGAATATTTTTCTTATTTCAAAAGTTTTAGAGCCCATGTTAAAAATGAGAAAAACCTTCCATTGAAAAATATTCATAGTGATCATGGAGGAGAATTTCAAAATTCTGATTTTGAAACTTTTTGTAGTAGAAAAGATATTACTCACAACTTTTCAATACCTAGAACTCATCAACAAAATGGTATAGTAGAAAGAAGAAATATAATTCTTCAGGAGATAACTAGAACCATGTTGAGTGAATATTCTATAGCTAGACATTTTTGGGCTGAAGCTGTAAGTACTTCTTGATATACTATAAATCGAGTTTTAATTAGACATTTTCTTAATAAAACTGTTTATGAGTTATGGAATGGTAGAAAAACTAGACTCTCCTACATCATCGTTTTTGGTTGAAAGGTATTCATCTTGAATACTAATGATAATCTACACAAATTCGCACCAAAATCTGATGAAGGAATTTTCTTCGGCTACTCCACAACTTCTATGGATTAAAGAGTTTTCAATAAAAACACTTTTACTGTTGAGTAAACAGTGCATGTAAAATTTGATGAATCTGATCCTTTTATTTTTAAACCATCCCAACCTACATCCTTGGATGTGTTTTCAAAAACTGATTATCAACCTTTGATAGAAGATCCTTCTGATAAAGAAAATGTTCAAGAAGATACATCTGAAACATTTACCCCAGAAGACTTTCTACTCAATGTTGATGAAAAGGTTTTACAAAACCCATGTCAAGAGTTTCTTAAGAATCATACCAGTGATAGTATCATTCATGATGTAAATCAACCTGTAAGGACTAGAATTTCCTTAAGGAATGAAGTAAAACATGTTGCATTTCCTTCCCAAATAGAACCAAAAAGCACTGATGAAGCTTTAGGTGATGATGATTGGATAAAAGCCATGCAAGATGAAATAAATGAATTCGAAAGGAAAAAAGTCTGGACCTTGGAGGAAAGACCTAAGGAAACTTATATTATTGGAGTAAAGTGGGTCTTCAAAAACAAGTGTGATGAAAATGGAGTCATTATTATAAATAAATCTAGAATAGTTGCTAAATTCTATAATCAGCAAGAGGGAATAGACAATGAAGAAACCTATGCTCCAGTAGCTAGACTTGAATCTATTCGTATCTTACTTCCCTTTGCAGCATTCTTCAATTTTAATCTTTTTCAAATGGATGTAAAATGTTCTTTTCTTAATGAATATGTTCAAGAGGAAATTTTTGTTGAACAACCTCCTGGATTTGATGATAGAAAACATCCTGATCATGTTTTTAGACTTACCAAAGCCTTGTATGGTCTTAAACAAGCCCCACAAGCTTGGTATGATAGGCATACATGATTTTTTCTTCCAGATAACTATGTTAAGGGAAATGCAGATCCAACTCTTTTTATTAATAAAGATAAGAATTTTTTTTTGATTCGTCAAATATATGTTGTTGACATCATATTTGGTTCAACTCAGCAATCTTTAACTGATTCTTTTTCAAATCTAATGAAATGTGAGTTTGAAATGAGTATGATGGGAGAGTTAACATTTTACTTGGTTTTCAAATTTCTCAAAAACCAGAAGGAACCTATATATCTCAACATAAGTATATTAAAGATCTTTTAAAAATGTATGTTTTTGAAAACACTAAAAGTATTAGTACTTTTGTTGGTACCTCAAACACACTTGATCTTGATGAAGCTGGGAAACCAGTAGATCAAACATCATTTAGACGTATGATAGGAAGCCTACTATACATGATTGCTAGTCGACCAGACATAATGTTTTCAGTATTATTAGATGCAAGATATCAATCCATTCTTAAGGAATCTCAGTTAAAGGCAGTGAAAATAATTTTTCACTACTTAAAGGGAACCATGGATCTAGGATTATTATATACTTCTAGAAATGATTTTATCTTAAAAATATTTCCAAATGCAGACATTGGTGGATGTAGAATGGATAGAAAAAGTACATTTGGAACATTCCATTTCTTAGGAGATTCATTAGTTTCTTGGTCCTTCAAGAAGCAACATTCTGTAGCACTCTCCACTGCTGAAGCTGAATATGTAGCAGCTGGAAGTTGTTGTGCTCATGTATTGTGGATGCAACACACACTCACAGAGTATGGCTTGAGTTTTACTAAGACTCAAATTTTGTGTGATAACACAAGTGCCATTTCCCTTATTAAAAACCCTGCACATCACTCCCGTGCAAAACACATAGATATTAGACATAATTTTCATAGGGATCACAAACTTAGAGAAGATATCATTCTTCAGTTTATCGGAACGCAAGTCCAACTTGTTGAAATTTTCACAAAATCTTTACCTTCTGATAGATTTGAATACATTAAACAGAAGATAGGAATGATAAACGTGGGTTAATCATTCTTCATTAAATTCTTGTTAAACAATTCTCCTTACAGTAATAAAATCCTTTTCATAGGGGGAGTACATTTTCTTGATAACATAATCAAATTTTTCGTAGTCATTATATCTAGGATTTTGTAAAAAAAATTTGTATTCAGTTTTTCAAACATATGTAACTAAAATTTTTCCTAATGAATTTTTCAAAAATTTCCGGAATAGAAATTTTTAGAATGGAAATTCTCGGAACTGAAATTTTGTAATGAAACTTCTGGAACAGAAATTATCGGAATGGACATTCTCAGAACTGAAATTTTCATAATGAAACTTCCAGAACATAAATTCTCAGAATAGATATTCTTGGAACTGAAATTTTCGTAATGAAAGATTTGAAACTAAAATTTTCAGAATGAGAATTTTTGTTTTGATAATTTTTGTAATGAGAATTTTCGTAATGAGAATTTTTGTAATAAGTTTTTCGTAAGGTTTTTTTAAATTTTCTTCAAGAATAATATTACCCATTACAAACAATATTTCTAGCCAATCCGAAAGGTATGATTTCCTTACTCAAGTTTTCGTAGTCATATTTTTCTTACTGGTATTTTCCTACGGGTATTAAAAATTTTTAAATTCTAGTTTTCTTAAATCTGAATATTTTTCATAAAAACTTCAAAATATCAGAGTCAAGTTTTCCTTGCGGAATATATCTCAACCATCATATTAAATCTAAATGTATCTCAACTGTTCGATCAACTGTGGAAACTGAACCGTCGTCTCCACACCTATATAAAGGGTACCCCTGAGGGTCGTCCCACATCGATTTTTCAAATCTTTCACAGCTCAAAGCCCTACGCTCTTCTTAAGGACCGTTCTGATCTTTCATAAGCCCGTTCCGAATCTTCCAGAACTCTCCATTCCACATGTCTGTTGAAGCTACATCTCATGATATGTCTACCTCAAAAAAAATCTCAAAATGGATAGTTTACATGGAGAGGTTAGTGCATCTGAGCTTCTTTAAGTATGATTCTCTTATAACTAAGAATATCAAATTGAATGGCTGGGGGGATGTTTGCCTATCGAAGCAAGACAAACAGGATCTAGTTTATACTGAGTTTCTCATTGAGTTCTACAATTCTGTTTCCTTCCTTAATGAAGATGGCATAGATTTCATTTCCTTAAAGTCTTATGGGAAGACGTACAAATTATCTTACACCAATGCTGGAAGCTTGGTGGGTTTAACATATGATGGTGAATCTGAGTTTTGCTCACACAAGATTCCAGATGAGCAAGGAAGTTTCAACAAAGTGAAGGCTTTGAAATTCCTTGGACTTAAAGATGCCAACACAACTAATATTACTCATCTCTCTTTGAATAATCGGATTCTACCGCTATGGGTACAAGATTTCCTCGTACCAAGAAGGGGTGACAAGGATAATCTGAAGAACAATGAAATTTACATCCTAGATTTCTTGGTAAATCTAAGAAAGATAAATATGATGATGCATGTTTTGATTAAAGTTAAGAATATCAAAGAATGAAATCTGAAAGCTCAAATCATTATGTATCCGGCCCTGATTTCCAAACATATCATCAGATGTCTTGACTCATTCAAAGTTTCTTTCACTTATAAGCAAAGAAATTGCAAGGTTATGTTAGTAAGTGATGATACACTAAAAAGGATAAAGATGGTTTTTTCTGATGAATCCGGAGAATTATATCCTTTACCAGAAGAAGAGGCTGAGACCATTCTAGAGAATGTAGACAAGGCTGAGCCAGTGAACAATGGTACAAAGAAGAGAAAGCTTAAGGAAGTGGTTGCTGAGGAAAATACCCCCAAAGCTAAGGAAACCTAGTCTGAACCTCCCCAACTGAAAAAAAAAATCATACCCAGATGAAGTGGCTGATAAGTGGAGGGAAGACATAGAGAAGAGAAAAAATGGGATCCATAGTTTGGATTGGACCCTTATGAGGCTAAGGCCTTAAAAGAGAATGCTACAGATGAGTTAGAGAAACAAGAAAAAGAGAAGAAGCTGGAGAAGAAAATTTCTAAAGCCGAGGTTGTTCAATCTCTTTTGAAAGCAACAGAAGTTGCTTTTGAGAAGATTCCAGTTCCGGAAACATTCCTCACTGAACCATCTATAATAGAGACTCCAGCAAAGAACTACATCACTCTGGAAAATCATATAGAAAAGTATGTTGTTGAAAGAGAAGAAGAAGTGGTAGAGTAAGAAAAAGAATAAGAAGGAAGTGAAGATCTTGATGACGTGATAAAATAAGTAGAAGTTTATCAAGAAAAGGATGAATCTGCAAAATTAGTCACATCAGGAAAGGGAGTTGAGAAAGAAAGTAGGAAGGATGATGATAAGCAAGAGGAAGAGGAAGGAAATGTGTTGTATGATGAGGATTAATCCTATGATAAAAAATTTCTTGGGGAAGGAGCAGAAAAGAATAAAATAGATGAAGACCAAATTGTTCAACTTTCAAAAAGTGAGCAAGAATCTTTAGATGAGCAACCCATTCTAAAAACTGATAAAGGAAAGAAAGTACTCATGGATACACCAATAAAAGATGTCATCTGGAAGAAAGAGGTTGGTGGTTATTCTAGAAGAAAACTAGTGCAGATTGAGGAAGAGCAATCTCCAATCAAATTATCTAATTCAGAGTAATGAACACATGGTCATGACTTTATAGTTGAATCCTTGAAATAGTTTGTGGACACCATTCTGATATTTCCAACTATAGACTCCAGATGCCAGATGTTGCAACATAGTTTGAATCATAAATCAGAATCCTTATCTATTGTGATGGATAAGTGTATAAATATTGAGGCCGACCATAGAAATTTATTTATCAATTATGATGTACATAGTAAATAGTGCAGTAAAATCACATTGTGGTCTATGAAAATTAAAGAAGACATGGCTGATTTTTATCGCTTTCAGAACGAGGTTAAAGATGCATTTGACACCGAGGATAACAAGATTAAGAATATTCAGGATGAGCTGATCATTCAAAAAAGTTCTTGGAGTAAAAAGTGAAGGAACTGAATGATAAGGCTAACTCTCTTGCTCAAAATTTTATAAGGGATAGAGATCTCCGGATTGAGCATGAGAAAAGACTTGTTAAAGAAGATGAGTTAGTGAAGATGCAGGAAGAGGCCATGAAGGCTCAGGCAGAAGCTTTGAATGCTCAAGATGAAAGGATAAAATCTTTGGATAGGCAATCTGAGGAGGGTAAAATATATTTGAGGAAACTGAAAACCTTGTCGAAAAAACTTATTCCAAAGGAAAGGGAGGACAAATAGTCAAATCTGATCTTTTGTTGAATTTGATTTTCCTTGTAAATTTTTTTATCTCTTTTGAAAATTTTGATGGTTTTATATTTTTATATACTAATGTTTCAGGTACCATATTTTCTTTTCCATTCCCTTAAATTCTTTTTGAAAATCACAAAGGGGGAGAAAGAAAAAATAACTTCTCAAAAGAGGAGAAGGAAAAATTTCTAATGGAGAAGGAAAAATTTCTAAGTGAAATATCCTTAAAGTAAGGGGGAGTTTCGCATTATGAAGATTTTCATTCCCATGATAATAAAAACTTCACTCCAGAAATTCAGAATACAATCCTTAGAGTTTCAATGCCTGAGGGGGAGTTAGTTGTATTCACTATCATCCATGAACAAAGGGTGAAAAGCTTTAATTTCAATGTCTAATGAAAATTTTCAAAGTCCTTATATTCTTTTTCATAAGGATGTTTGTGCTTTCCAAAAAGGGGGAGATTGTTGAGTCAATAAGGATTTCCTTATGAATTTTACATTATTTCTTGTTTTGAAAATCACAAACACCTTATAATTAAAAAAATCTATATTTTACTTATATAAAGAAAATTTCCTTCCTTAAGGAAATTTACCCTAACCTAGATTTCCTTACATATATCAATATTTTATTAAGAGTAAAAATCAGATTCATATCAAAACCTTGTAATCATATAATTATAAGGTATGAAGCATTCTGTTTTAAGATCCAAATTCTGGATATTAATTGTCATGAAGTTCCACTCCAAATTCTAGATAATAACTGTAATGAAGTTCCACTCTGAATTTTGGATATGAACTATAAGGAAGTTCCACTCCGAATTCTAGATACAAACTCTAACAAAGTTCAACTCTGAATTCTGGACTCCGAACTTCTATGGTTTTGACTCCAAACTTTTACTAGTTCGACTCCGAACTTCTATGAGTTTGACTACAAACTTTTACTAGTTCGACTATGATCTTCTATGAGTTCGACTCCGATCTTTTACTAGTTCGACTACGAACATTTAATAGTTCGAATCCAAACTTTTATGAGTTCGACTCTTAACTTCTACAAGTTTGACTCTGAACACTTCAAGTTCAGATTCTAAACTCTGGCGAAACCAGACTCCGAATTTCCTTATAAATTCAGACTCCAGATTTCTACAGAATTCAGGTTCTAAATTCCTATAAAAAAGAATCCAAATATCTATTTTATTATAGACTACAAATTCCATTTTTATTACACACCGAACTTTTATTTTCATACATTTAGAACTTTAGTGTTGTGTATGCTTACACTCGTTTCATTATAAAACGATGTCGTGCTTTCAGTTACACATGTTTTGTTATAAAATGATTTCTTCCATTCTGTTTTTAACTAACTGTGGTTTAGTGACACGTGTATAGGTCCCTCCGAAATTTATGGAATATATGACCATTGGAGGAGGGAGCCGACCGTTGGAAACTTTCCTATAAATAGGATCTCATTTGAACAAGCTCACAACTGATCCTTGACAACTTGTTCTTACATACTGTTGAAGTGATTTCTAGAGATATAGGCTCTTATTAACTCTCAAGCTTCATGCAAAAAGTTTGAACTACTTGTTCAAACTTTTCCTTGTGCATATTGCATTGTGCGACTCCGAATGTTGGTGATTACATTCGAGGGCTTCTGGGGATTGGAAGACAGAGGTGCCAACTACCTTTATGTTTGAGGGCTTCCTTGCTGAGGTAGACAAAGGTATCAACTACCTTGAAGTTGAGGTCTTGCCGGGATAATAAGGCAAAGACTCCGATCTTCATATCTAGGGATTAGCCAAGTGTGGGTTAGATAGACTTTCTTGAAAGTATAAATCAAGGGTCCTTTATCCAATGTTGTTGGATACCCTTCTCTTTGGGTTAAAAGACTTATATCTTGTTACTCGTAGTATTACTACTTGTTTTTCCGCTGCAATTTTTTATTGTAAGGAAAGTATAACATTCTTATATTTCCTTACACTTGTACTCTGATTAGTTTAGTTTCAATAAGCTTTAAGGTATAATGTCATATTGTAAAATTTGGTTATGTTTCAATTTCCGAATCCATATTTCTGGAACCAGTTTTTCGGAATCACTTTCCAGATTTAAGCAAGTGCATAGAACTATAAGTTTGTAACTTCATACCCTATACCAATCCTATAATTGGTGTTAGAGTTTTGGTGAATTTTCTTAGTTTAACTTTGTTAAACATAGATCATTCCTTGTTTAAGAAATTTTTTAATGTTTACAATTCACCCCCCTCTTGTATATTGTGCATCTAAATCATTATTTCGATCCTACAAGATAAATGTTTATAATGTAGTCTTGCATAATGCGGGTATTTGAGGTTGGTCTAGAGATAGGGGGTCTAGGCTTCACTATGTATCCCATTGAATGTGTTGTAAAGCAACACATAAATCTATATTATCTTATGGTAAGAGACCAATTCTAGAAGTGTGGGGAATTCTCTTGAGTGTGGATGAGAAGAATAATATATTGTTTAAATTTCCACAATAAAAGGGACCAAAGATTATGTTTAAGGCCGTGTAGATAAGGCAAAAATTGGATACTATCATTTTTAAATCATAGATTTTTGAAAGAGGGTTTACATTTCATTTAACTCCTTGATTCAATGACTATATGTGGGTGTGTCTCAAAAAGTTTTCTGTGTGGCATGATGGTGCCATTACAAGATAACAAGAGAGATCCAAGACGACTTGATATCTTGAAAATTACAAATACAATATAAATAAAGTATAAGTTCATGATACATGGAACAAGGATCCTCGTTTTATTTGTAGATTTTGGACCATAGAGGGGGAGACATTATATTTGGGGAATGCCTGTGCTCCTCCATTGTTCTTGGGGAATTTTTTTTACCTTGAATCTTAGTCCCATGTAAGCCTTGCTTGGAATGAAAAAATAAGAAGTAGTGGGAAGTTTCCATTTTCAAAATTGATATCATGAATGGAAGATGAAGGGGAAAAATTGGGAGGGTTCCAATAACAATGACTTTCTTAGTAATCATGAAAGGTCACATAGGGGAAAACACCTACAGTTTTGAAACTAAACTAGAATAATGGGATGTATGATTAAAGGTAAATCATGACATATGAGATGTCAATAATGAAATAGGGAAACTAATATGTATGGATTATACATTAAACATGTTTAAAACATCGGCTCCCTAACCAAAATATTCAGGGATAGGGTTAAAAAATTTATGATCGACCATTGACTATGTTTGAAAGAAGGGAACCACCATCCTTCATAAGATATCCTTCAAGCTGTGTGCCCACAATTAAGGGTCAGTGATTTTTTCCTATAAAAATCATTATTATAGGGATTTTTTTAGATCAGGATGGTGACTATTGTCCAACCCAAGGAGGTCATGAAGTGTAAATTCTGACATGTTGGGATTGAATGGGGATGTTAAACACTCATGGAGAAACTCTATCTTCTGCTCAAATATTTTAGATGAATGCATCAGTAGGGGAGGGATGATCATGTTACAAAAGTGGGAAGGCCCTAGAACTGTTTGGTGGTCAGTTTTTTCAAAAGATATACAGCTTGAGTTTTTTTAAAGGAAACCTATGCTTAATAACATATGTATCAGGAAATACCATACCAAAATGAACCATAATTGTTTATTTCCATCACATTATAACCGTTAATTTAGTGGGTATGAATAGTATTTACTAATTTAAGAAATAGATAAAAATCATATACTCAATATAATTTTATTTATATATTATTATTAAATAGTATGAAATTTATAAAAAAATACATTTATTCTTGGTAAAAGTCAGACATTTTAATTACCATTGAAATAATGTGACAACAACATCAAGTATTATTGAAGTATTGGAGGACAAAAAAATATTCCCGAAAAAAATTAATATACTATGATGTTAGGGAACCAAAAGTAAAATAAATAATTTGGGAGCTAAAATTATTTCCCTTTAAATAAATTAAATATGTAACATAGGTACCTTCAAACCATTTATGGTTAAGGGTGGAATGTCTAATTAGATCCCTACATTAGCAGATAAAATAGAAAATGGTTTAAGGGGAACTGATCTTCCCATGAAAATAGTTTATGATAAAAGATAAGTCAACATCAATATCTATGAGGGGATTATAAATTGGAAAATAATATCCCTCTCATTAGGATAATCATTAGACTCATCGGTAAGACAACATCCTTGCCCGTATAAGATATTGATTGAAACAATCATTGATCCCTTTAGAGTCTCAAAATAATCCACCCCTACCCTCATGATCCCATGATTTCAGGAGCTATCCTATTTTAATTTGAAACCATTACTAGGGTGTTTCCACTAAAATTTGTTTCCAAATTGAATCATAATTGGAGGTGGTGTCATTTATATACACTTCATGTTCATCAAAAAAGGGCATGAATTTACCCAATTCATCAAAATTTTACCTATATAAACCGTTATTCACTTCGAATATGTCTACAATATTAAATAAAAACGTGAAGATACTTTCACACTAGCCTTGTTCTAAGAATCCCATATTCACCAGCAACCAATCGCAAGATAGATGGACTAATACATACTTTTCAAGGCATTCGTCTCCACTTGATGAAACCTGAATGAAAAAATTCTATGAAATTGTTGTTCAATGTATCAAATCCATCAAGTCTCTCTAACACTTTACAAAAAATACAATGCATAGTAAATATCAAAAAAAAGTCTGAACTATAATTACTTCGATACATGGATACAAAAGTGCTTAAACACCATGTGAATCCCTTTTCTATAGATTGTATCATTAGTTGTAACAACGTGGTTCCAAAGGTTCGATCTGAGTAGGTATAATCTTGGAAAGATATCATTGAATTAGAGAATCCTTCCAAATCAATGTTATGAATAGTTATAATTGAAGTAATATAGTCCTTCATCAAGAGTATTCAGATGATGTACAGGTGAACACAAGTTTTTTTGGCTTAGCCGTGAGATAAAGACTTTTAAATACATTACACTGATGTGTTTTGAGTGTGGAATGGATGAATGATGGAAAAACTCCAGATTTAGAAAAGAAAATGATAGGGTTAGGGATACCAAGAAAACTTAGGATATCACTAACCTAGATTTACTTCTATAAATGAATAGAACCATACTTAATAATCTACTGGGATTGAAGATGGAGATCCATTAAATCCCCATGAAGAATCCTCCATAGTTTGAAACCATTCCTTTTCGATCAGATAAAATATAATAATATTTTCTTGTGAAAAATATACCCCATACAGAACATCATTCTAACGAATTCCTTGTTAATTTTGGTTATGGACTATATATGGTGTGAGCCACATTTTTAATACCAATAGCACAATATTCCACCTGTCTCTCGAAATAAATGTGCATGTTGAGTTCAGTCACAATTTTGGACCAATGATTTTTCTTATTTATGACTTATATAATCTTTTGAGCTAGATAGATGGAATATTGAAGAGATATTACCCCTACAAATCCAAGTTATTAATATAAAAGACCCTCATGAAGGTGGTTGGAAAGGCTCTTATTGATCATGATTACTATAATCTAGTAGTTAAAGCATCATGTATTAATTTTTCTACTATTCTTCATTGAGGAATAGTCTTGCACCATAGGAATAAAGGAAAATGTAGTTTCACAAGACACTCAGTGTAAATTATCGCCTTAAAAAATCACAGATTATTCCCATAATATATTTCTTTAATAAATCATAATATGAAATATAATATTATCTAGGAATACCTTTTATACTAGGAACACTCTCATGGTTAAGGGTGACTAGCACATCCCAAATCTCCTCCTCCACTGCAATTCTCTTGTGATTCGATTTTATAGCCTCTGACACCACATTAGAAATGGTATCCCACAAAATGGGATGACCCCTCTGGTAAAACTCATTCATGTCCAAATTGAAACCCTATAAAATAAAATTAAAATTAACCCCCACTATGTTTCCATCCAAAATAATATCACGAGTGAAATAAACGTCCTCTAAATAAATTATTAGGGAGATAACCTATTTTATCCCATTGATAGTGTCCTAAAAATTCATTATTTATGCCCCCCTTTTTCAACCAATTTTTATGAATTTTTATTAAGACACATATTCATATTATAGTAGAATATTGGAAAATATTTTCTAATTTTCAATGATATAACTTAATATAGAATCATGACAACAGGATGTAATCATGGTTTCTTCATGCTTAATGTTAATTTCCATAGGCTCTATGTCATGAAATCTGAATGGATGGTTCTTGATCCATTCCTATAGATAACCCTTATGACTCCTATGTATTTTATAAAAACTAAGCTTTGAGGTTTCTTTCAAGGGATTACCCCATGAGGCTTGGAAACCTAACTGATCATCTAGTATCTCTTTTTAATGTTGGGAGAAGAGACAATTGGTATTGAAATCATCACATAGGGTAAGAGAATACAACAGGGGCAATTGTTTTGACAACCCATGCACCAGTTTATGGACACTATCCCTAGCATATGTAGTAATAGGATGAATATTTTCTAGATAGAAATGAAACCTACACTATGTGTGATGACCTCCTATATTATTGTTACACCATGTAAGCTTTCCCAATTAAACAACATGTCCCTTATGATTTTTAGTTCCATGAATGATGAAAAATGTTATATATATTACCAATGAAATAACCCAATTACATTTTTATTTTATGGTTCTATGATCACATTGAATTCACCACAAATAAGACATGACATGAACCCATGATCAAAACCATTAAAGTTATTCCACAACTCTTCCTCTATCCTTGGATCACACATGGCATAAATGAAGGATATAATGCATGAATAATTTACAACATCGATCATCACTATGATTTGATGATTAGAGACCAGTAAGAGGTCAAATAAGAGAGAGTTCCACCAAATTAAAATATGTGAGTATTCATGGTATCACCATGTAGGATATTTAATAGACCAATATTGAGATTGAAATCATTAATCTTGTAAGATGCATGATTGGGTTCCACAATAATAACTAATTAATCATTGTTCTTATAAATTTCATTTGAAATGAAGTCTGTTTTTAACTCAGGAACACAAGACGCGAGTGTTTCACACAATGAGAAAGATCATTAAAAAATAATCTTCTTGGATTTGGCCCGTAGAGTGGCATGAATTTTTTTCTAATGATCAGGTCAAGAAACTTTCCTATTTGAGAGATACCTGGTACAAATGCATTTAGGTTTTGAGGTATTAGAGGGAGTAAGAAAGTATTAATCCTATATAAAATACAACAATTCACTATAGTGGTGGGAGTTGGGAACTGCAGGGCTATCAGGAACCCTTGTTTCTTAGAAACTAAAAGGCAGAGGATCATCCTCCTAATCAAATGATGAAGAACAAATCCAACCCACATGTATCATATCAATTCAAGATGATGGACTTGGATTAGTGAGAGATATGAGAACGAGTATAGATTGTGGCCAGTCCATGAGGGAGGTGATATCCTTACTATGAAACATAGCATCACAAAGGGATTCCCGAAAGACCAAGGCCTCCTCAATGAGAGAAAAAAGTGGAATTTGAGGGATGAATTGACCCAAAGCTAAGCAGTGTCTCTATTTATAATAAATATAATTTTATTCATGGGGAGTACACAAATGAACATAAAGTAGGTGATGTGATGAGGCAGACTCGAGAATGGGGGAGTCATCAGGTGAAGTTAAGAAGATTATGTCTGAGGATCCCACAAAAGGGAGGTCAGAAGATGATAGGGGTAGGAGGTTGGATGAGATCAAAAGGGCGAGCCGGTAGGATTGTGAAATATCTACACACAGATTATGATATACTGACACATCATGATTTTGGTTGTGACAATGCATGCAGTAGTTGGGGTGGTGGGATAAATGATGTATTGATGCCAAACTACTTGTCCATTGGCATAGAGGAAAATCAGGGACCGTTGGAGGAGGGACAAGTATATGGAAACATTGATTCTATACCCTAAATGTCCCTTTTATTTACTATATTAGTTTTCTATGATAATTAACACCCATAGAGAGTCCCCAATCATCCGCAGAAAGGAGGCTTTGAAGAAAGGGAGAGGGAGTCTAGGGAGATGGACCATAATGTTTCCCTAGGGGAGTCTTATTCAAGGTGATCCTCTATGGACTGTTGGTAAATACTGATGCTCCATTTGGAAACATTCTAGGGCCTAAAAGACTATTCCTCATTGAAATCTACCATGGAGGAGTGAAAGATGTAGAAATAGAAACAGTTGAGCACCGAGATGGAAGTTGAAGCTTCTAGTCCCCATGATCTGATGAAGGCCTATAACATCAAGAGGGATGGATTCTCTAACCAAAATATAGACACCAAAGACTATTTTATTATATTTATGTCTTCCTCGAAGGATATGGTTAGAAATTAAAGCATATGCAAACCCTATAAGAATAGTTTTCCCCGACATTTTATAGTTATAGTTTTATATTAAATTATACAACATCAATGAATTATATTTGATAAACTAGGTACCACATTTTAATTAATAATAATTTATATCATATAAAAAGTTCAACATAATTATTATTCTTAATTTATTATAATAATAGAAAAAACTTGTTACCATGGTTAATTATAAAACTAGTTTACTGGGGGTTAAACTAAATTTTTAAAAGGGGTATGATATTTTTATATATTTGTTGTTTATAGATCTTATTATCCATGAAATTAATTATTTATATACTTTTTAGGCACAATAATTTCGGTTGTGAACCAATTATTCCATGTTATTTGGTATTTAAAAATATTTCACTCCTCCTTAATTATGAAAGGGAACCCCCTTGCCTTTTCATATAAGATTTATAAAGCATTTAGGTTCATTCATACCATTCCCAACTTACATATTTACCTCCATCTCTTTATCCTTGAAGCCTTGGTTTGATTATAAAGTCCTCCAATGAAGGGGTTTCATACCAACGTAATAATGATTTTTAATTAAGAGGTATCATTCTTAGCCATGATTTTTTTTATTTCTTCCTCCACATACTTAAAAAATATTCAACTATATTGGTCTGATAACATAATTATATCATGTATTAATATATTTTATTATTCAAATTTAATAACTTAAAACAATCTCTAGTTCCATCAAATTGGAATTGAAACCATCAATCAAGTGTATGGTGGGCTACCAATTCATGAACCAATGTAATTCATTTTCCATCATAATCCCACACAATACTACATAATTATTTATTTAATATTTATGTATGATCTTAAATAAATAATAATCAATAATTAAGATTAATATATCACATGATATCTTAATATATCATCCATTGAAAAAATTATAAATCCATTCTTGTGTATAATGGATAATCACCTCGCAAAACAATATGATTCGATTTCTTGTTACCACTGCACATGAATTCTAAATGTCAGTGTATTTTAAAAAATAATATTATATGTATAATTTAAGATTATTTATGGATATTTTTTCCAATGTTGTTCCCATGTTGAGTATCCGTCTGTCGAGGAAACATTGCATTGTTTCCCCACGTTCCCACTTTCCCAACGTGGACGACATATGCTTCTTATTCAGGGATGTTTGATACATGATCTAAATGAGAATATAGGATTTTAGTATCCCCTTCCATGGATTGTTCCTCAGAAACTGTCACCTAGTCTGAATATCCCTCATAGATTTAGACATTGTTTTTGAAACTCTTCCCGGTGCCATATCTTTGTGGATGCTGATTAATTGCATTGCTTTTATCATGACATTTCAAGGGGTCAAGTTGTGGTAGCAAAATTATATTGTGGGAGTAGTCACATTGTAAATCACTAGCATGTCTGGACACTAAATCACTGATGCATCTGGGTTTCTTCCCCTTATGATATGGTTTCTTGAGGGCATGGAAGACCAAGGTATCCCACGTTGAGGGCATGGGAGAACATGCCATAGTCATGTCCCAGAGGTTGTCTTTAGCTTAATATGTATAGCATAGGTAATTCCATGAGTTTAACAGGTTGCATATATGGATCATACTGATCAAAACACTAATAGAAGTGAATGAAATGGGTGAATCCCCAAGAGGATCCACTTGAGGTTTTTACTAGATTTGTGGATGAAAACATCCAACGAAGACGAATATGAGGATTCTTGGGTCTATATTGAAGGGCTTCCCGGGTTTACCGTTGACTGTTATTAAACCATAGGGTGGTTTATTACATACCATGTCCCATGAGATAGAGATCTAAACCCATATAGTTTGATGGGTTGAGGAGTCGTGGTGTACATAAATTACAATGTCATGGAGATATGACGGGGCATACAAATTGATAGCAGTCCATCACAGGAGGGGTACTCTTGTATGGATGGTTATGGATTGTGTGGGGATATGCATGGTTGGTTTCATGAATGGATTACATGAATCTACGTTGATGTGGAAGCCTAGGTTAGAATTTGGATGGCTGATGGATGGTTGAATGAATTTTATTGTGAATGAGATGGAACCGACATGAGGATGATGGTAGTTTCAGGCATTAACCTTAGAGAGGCTTCCAACGTATCCCTATGGTAGGGTAACAATTACCAAATTTTTTAGTGGTGCGATGGGATTCCTGAGGTGGCAGACCATGATAATGAATTCATGCATAGGACATAGAGGATGTAGAACCTCTGGGTTAGTATATGACCTTACCAAAATGAAATGGTTCAAGAGAGAGACCAGGATAAAACCTGAGTGATCGGCTAGAACCATAGGGTTTCGTCCTATATATCCCCGTAATAGGGAATCAAATTCCATATATCTTATCATGGGGCATAAAATTAGGTTGTGAACAGAGACATTGACCCGAAATCATGTTGGGGCTTACGCGTTGTTTTTAGCCCAAGATTTGGTCTGACGCCACTATGTGACGGACCTAGGATGTGGGTCCCATAATGGGGGACACTGATGTGTAATAGTGTTTTGGGTCAAACCTCATGGAGGCTTCCTACATAACATGTCTATGAGAAAGGGTTCAAAATCCAAGTAGTTCAGTATGGGGGGTTTGAATTGGGGTGTTCACGGAGTATAGTGGCCCAAAGATGATGTCGGGGCTTATGTGTGGTTAGTAGCCTGGGATTGATCTAACTCCTAGGGGGACTAGAGAGTTGGATCCCAACAAAGGATAATACAACTGCTTACCATAGATTGGGATTGAACCTCGGGTAGGCTTCATATGTTCCATGTCTAGGAGGCAAGGATCAAAACCTATGTAGTCCGTATATGTTTAATAGTGTTTGGGGTTGAACCTTAGAGAGGATTAATAAATACCCTCTCTAGGAGACATGGATCCAAACCAACATAGTTTTTAATGATTTAACAGTGTTTGGGGTTTAAACTCAGAGTGGATTTCTACGTACCTTTCCTAAGAGACTGGGATCAAAACCCACATAGTATTGAGAGGTACAGTTTAACATCATGAGGGAAGGAAGGGACATACAATTTAACATCATGTGGGATGAGGGTGAACAGAAATGAAGTGGTCGAGTGGGATTGAACCTCAGGGAGGCTTCCAATGTTTCCTTCTTGTAAAGGGAAAGGATCAATGTCCACATTGTTTGGAATGGGGGGGCATGGTGGTTACACACTAAGGTGGCCTATGGAGGAGTCCAAGGCTAGTGATTACTCTAATCCCTCATGATTCATGCTCGTTGTGATAAAAAAGAGTCATCAACGAATTGATGATCATGTCGTTAAAGTAGTGTTTGTGAGGAATAGAGCAGGGCATATGTGTGGTAAAAGGCTTAGAGAGATGGACATTTTGGATTACTCTAGGATGGAGGATCGATGGAGATAAAGCCCCAAGGGAGAGGTACGGGGTATCAGAGGTCCTTATTCCCATCCCTCTGCTTCCCATTGCACATAGATGAACTGAGGAGGATAAATGACACTACCACTTGCAGGAAAGGCTAGGGGCTTACACTAATATGGTTTCCTTACCTTGTAGATAGATGTCGTTCCATGAAAGGAGGATCTCATTCCATGTGATGACGATCTTACTCCCATGGAGACAATTGGGTGTGATAATTTATGAGGTCGGGCACCCGGTGAATATTTTATGGGGTGAGGCTATAGTTTAACATCATGTGTTGCAGATGATGATTCTTGGTAGTTTAACATTATGCAGCTCAGACAATGAGGATTCATTCCTCACCTCTAGGACATAAATAACTAATACCCACCAACCCTTTTGGAATAGAAAGAATTAAAAATGTCATGTGGACATGGGGTTGTGGATTAATCCATTGAGGGTCTATGGTTAGCATGGATATGCAATGAATTGATAGTCGTTGGTGTTCCTAACCTAGGAAGCATTAGGGTATGCAATTCAACTTGAAGAACCACCCAAGGGACATTACAATCAATTGGTACAAACTTGGAGGGCCGTATGGGACAAGTATTTGTGAATCAAAAGGGTTCACATGAAGGGAACATGTGATGGTCTACTGCTCCATAGAGTGGAGAACATCTACAAAGGGGTATTCTTCACTAAGTGAAGTTTTTTATTATAATAATGATGTATACATTCATACCAAGGGTGTTTTGTGATGTCCACGTTCTTCTGTAGATTAGGACATCGTGAAGCATGGATTCCTTACAAACCGTGGCACTATAAAGAGATGAACTTTGTGAAGCATAGTGATTCTACCACAAAATGGGGTCCACATGTTCATGGAAGGTACATCTCAAAGCATAAGTGTTTCTCCAAGACCTAACTTCCCTTAGAGAGTTCCATCCTTTGGAATGGATCATCGGCTTCAAAGAGGGCATCCCCACATGAATAAGGGGTGGTATTTGAGATAAGGGAAAGGTACTTCACAATTCTCAAATACCATGAAGAGCTCATCATTTTCAATGATTTGTAGAGAAGAAGTTGCTTCATGATTTGAGAGATGATGAGGAAAAAAGTAGGGGTATCCATCCCTTGGGTCTAAGGGAATCCTAATATTTATAGGCGAGAGAAAGTGTGAAGTTCAAATAGTGCATTGCGACGCCACTCGTCTCCCTAGCATCGGAAGAAGATTGCGTCAAGTTTTTCATAATAGCAGAGTCAACCTTCATTTCCTCCTCAGTGTAGAAGCCTCTTTAGTTCCCTTTGTTGTACTCATAGAGGATTCCATCAATTTCATAGGGATCGATGAGGTGGTCAATTTCCCTCTGTAGCTCAAAGATTTCCGTCAATTGTATTGTAAACATAGATTCATCCGCCTCTTTTCTCTACAGTGATAGTAGAGGGGTCTAGGGATTTTTCCTGGTTGTTTTGTAGAGGGGCTTCGTGTAGGCCACAGTGATGAAGTGCGTCTTGAAGTATCTTCATGAAGTATCTCAATTGTATTTAGTGTTCTCTTTGAGTATTTTTCTTATGGACACATTTTGGCACCAACAAATACACCCCCCCCCCCACTCAGACATGGTGGCTGGGAGAAAACGATGGTCAAAGTCTAAGATTATATCACCATGAATATTAGGCCAAATTTCAATCAAGATCACGAAACATGGTCGCGGTGTGTATAAGTGATGTGTGGGTTGAAAACACTGTGAATCTCTCAATGTCCATGCGTTTGGTAAAGATAGAGGGTCCTTTTCTTTTAAATAGGGGAAAATAAACCCTCTTTTTCCCTTACATATCTCCTTGTTTTCAGGCTTTGACTTTTGATTCACAATTCTCTACATGCCCTATGACATCGCTTTTCGAATTGATCCCTATTTTCTCTATGACACACAATGAGTCTTCAAGCTCTATGATTGTGTGCTCTACTCTTGTGCATGTGAGGTCTAGGGCAGGGCTCTACGACCTATCACTATGATCGGCCTCTACGATTGAGCTTTGTGATCGAGATCTATGATCTAGGGAAAAAAACATCTAGTGTTTTGAGCTGAAATGGCTCACCAAGGAGCTTCTTTAGGGTTCTTTGTGGATTCTACATAGAGGTAAGAGATGGAGGATAACCTGGACATCAGGGAATTTGTGATGAGAAATTCAAACCATGAATCCTAGGTGGAGCTGTATTTATATTGCTAGAAAACTTCCCCTTGTGAAAAAACATCCTCTATACGGCTTTGGTTTGGGATATGATGTTCTCATTCCCAAGGAAAGTAGCAACAAGCTAGCATATTAGTTCAAGAGTACATCATGCCAGCACAAGTGGTTCTGGGCAGACGACGATCATACATAAGAGAATCATACACCCGTCAATGTCAAATGATTGTATAACTATGTTAACAACATTTATGGGAAGGAATTACAACCATATATATCTCCCTAGTAGTACTACACCATTTTTATGTAATACTTGGAGAAACTAGAGAATGGGGGGACCAATGAGGGGGATCTATGTCAGGGTGACAATTTCACAAATGATTTGGCATGGGATTACTAGGTCTGTGCATTCTATGAGGATTTTGTGTTGGAGATGAGGCTAGTGGGCCTATAGGAGGCCAAATTGGCCTCCCAATTCCTCATCTACCAGATGAAGCAACTCACATCGGAGTTTTTGAGTAGGTGGTCATCAAGAACAAACACTTTTTATCTTCATAATGGGGAGGTTGGTATCATCCTCTGGTACCTTAATTAAATATCATGGATTCTGATTTTGGGGGTGATGTATGATGAGTTTTTAATAACCTCAGATACATGGGATGACCCTTATCAGTTGATGCCACTTGAAAAAGAATTGATGGACCTAGTTCCAGGAGAGGACTAGTAGTTGGAAAGGGACATCCACATTAAGTTTTGGTTGAAGCAGTTCCAACATTCCCCATTAGATGTGATGTTTCCAATGAGGAATCCCATTTGCTAGAAGGTGGTCCAGCACTGCAAATAACACTCATACAGGTGACTCTTAGAGGAAATCTAGAGGAAGAAATGGGGGTTCAGTGTCAACACTCAGTAGCTATCAGTGTTTAGGATGGATCTATTCATCTCAGTGCCCATTTTCGGCTGGATACTTATTGTAAGGGATAAGATCTTCGATGTACGACCAAGAAAGTTTATCATGGAATCCATGTTGGTGATGGGGGAATATATCCATCTGAGGATCTCAGTGATAACTAATCTATACAATGTACTGTGGTATATCATTTAAGGGAAAAGGTCACATAAGGTGTACATGCATGTCCATCTTCTATATGGTTGGATAGAATCGCATATGGGTGCCTATGAATAACTGAAACGCTATTTCCCCTCGCGGGGACACCATTCGACATGTTATTCTAAATGAAGTGGGGAGTTTCATGACCATGATGATCGTGCCATAGGCAATTAATCAAGTTGGGAAGGTGGATGAGTTAAACTTCAATCCATTCCCATCACTGACAGGTGTGTTCACTGATGATGACTGTGGATCAGAAGAGGATCTATCCTACCTCATGCCCTTTTGATATGGAGTCCTGGTGGTGCAAGTTGATCCTGATCTTCTCTGTGATCCATACACCTTTCACTGCTTAATATGGAAGTTCTTGTTCATGCTATGTCTGATCCTGTAGGTCTACATGGGAGTACTCCATGTGGACCATCTGTGTGTGATGAGGTAGATGTGGCACATGTTAACATGGGAGGATGGGATGATGTAGAATGTGCAACCTCTGCCCACAAATTTTTATGTTCTAGTGAAGGAGTATGCCAAATGTTGGGAGACAGCCTACCCAAGGGAGATACTAAATCAGAAGACTATCTGTGCTAGTGACGGGGTACCTTTTTAACATAGTGGTCTGGGAAGAAAGTCGGAAAGAGCATCATGTGGTGGTGGGGAAGAAGTAGCAGTGAGGCATTCACTATTTGAAAGGAATGCATAAGTGGTGGACTCGGTGCTCCTAGATGAGCAAAGTGAGTTAGTGGAGAGTGCACTCAAGGGGTTCCATAGGCACCCACTCATGCTCCAGGGAGGAAGTTGTGCAGTGTATAAATCCCAAAGGACGTTGTTTTCCCAGAGGCTTGGGACATTTCGGATGTTAACAGACAAATCCTCAATCCTTTCTAGAAGTGGCTCCATCTGAACCATCTCAGAATGGATATGTCAGCGATTGGTCATTCCAAGGATGGATTTGCATTATCTTAGGTAGAAGGGGATCAGTACATCCCTGAGATGGTGGACATAGTGAACTCTCGAGGTAACCCACGTCCAATGACAAATCAAGTGAAGGTACTACTCAATAAAATGACCGCTCTGTAGTTGTATTATACTGAATTATGGGAGCACTTCCTCCAACTGGAAGAATCATAAGGGTCCTCTTGGGGGTGGAGGCTGGTAGAGGGCGCCCTCTCGAGGAAGGTGAGGTCTCAAAATCCGAGCTAGAAGAGTTTGTAGGGGCGCTGGAGGTGAAACCTAAACCCTTTTCCTATGGTGGTCCTCATTTAGGTCACTTAGGCCATCTCAACAATAATTTTACCTATGCAAGAGGGACTCACTCGAAAAACCTTCTCTAGCGAAATTGTAGATAAAACTGTAGAAACTTTTGGATCTGAACCCCTGAAAATGGTTATTACATTACCTAGCAGTGCTTCCATACCTAGGGTAGTTTTCCAAGAGTCTTTGGATTTCCAAACAATATATGGGGGGTCATGCATCAGAATTCTGGCAGCAACAGCTCAGGGGTGAGACTGAATGTTTGATCTCTTTAAGTCTTCTTCGTAGAATTTGTAACTATCATCTATTAAATCAGGCCAACTATCGTCTCTATATTCTCACATGCACAGTTCTTCAAATGGTGTGGTCCACATTGTAAAGGATGGTTGGGGCTCCTTGATCTTCTTTTCCCGGGGAACAACAGTAGTTGTAGAAGAAGATACCGATATTGAACAAGATACAGTGCTCCCAATTATAGGTGGGATCATCAGAAAGACAGAACCTGAAGTAATCGAGGTGGAATCCAGTGATGGGGATCAATCAAATGACATGAGACTTGACCTACCCAATCAGAAACCAGATCAAGATCATGTTGATGAGTTCCTGGAGGCATTCCCCACATATGAACCCACTGAACCTAAGGATCAGGACGAGACATATTCTTATGAAGAGGATTGAAATGTCTTCTATCACCATTCCTGGAAGCTAATCAAGTGCTTAATTGGGGAAACCCCACAAGAAAAATTGATTGACCAGATAGGGAGGCTCTCTTCATGGCTATGAAAACTATTCAATGGAGTAGTGGATTACCATCATCCTCATATTCTCATCTGAGACTTCATGGAACAAAAGATACATGAACATATGACTGTGGCCTTAACATGGGCTCGTAGTGGAAGAATTATGTAAAAATTCAAGAGATCAAGGGGGATGAATATGAGATCCAATTGTAGAGGGCACACACGATCGAGTATTATACGTTCCTCAATGCACAATCATGGCTCATATCACGACTGAAGGCCTAGCTAGTAGAGGCTGAGGGATAGATGAAGCGACCCTCAGGGGTGATGGATATTATCTGAGCTGATGAGGATCATTCCTGGATCAAGGAAGATTAATTATTCTCCATTACCATTGAGGTGGAGTGGTATCTTAATAGAAAATAGCATATCTTGGATGATATAAGCCATAGAGTTTCGGATCTAGGATGCTCTATCGAATAGGTCAACAATCTATGGGGGCAACCTTTGTGCATTTTAATTTTCATGAACTCATAAATGCACTTTAATACTTTTTTATGTTTTTCATGTGCATGAGTTCCATTATTTTCGTTGGATTTTTGAATTTACATCACATTAATGAAATATCTAATGATCAATCCATAAGATCACCTTGGTCATGCTGGATGTGAGAAGGAAGAGATGAAGGCGTCATTATTCTATCTGAATATGTGAGTTCCAACTAGCCTCCAAGAATCCTAGGTCTTGAACAACCAATCCAGACTTCCTAGAAGAAATGGGGAGTCCTGACGAGATAATGATGTTCTCAGGGCAGTCAAATTTTTGTTTTCCCAACATGCTCTAGTGAATGAGTGGGTTAATGCCAAGAGCATTAGAATCAATATGAACATAGGGTAGTGTAAGGTGTGAATCATTATACCCAAAATTCAGAACACTGTAGGGATGTTATGACAATAAAAGATAATTTCAAACCATATTTGAAACAAAGTATCTATATTGTGTTATCCTGAACTAGGGATAACAAATGTGGGTCGACCACTAACCATGTTCGAAACATGGGGCATGACATGAAATGTCATACCTTAGTCTTCTAAAATATTAGCCCGAGAGAGTAAGAACTCCATAAGCCAAGAATCTATACTATTAGGGGGTTTATTCAGGAATGAAAGAGAATGAGGATCCAAATAAAGGGTATAGAAAGCATGGAGGGTGGAGTGATGGGTTCTCAAAATAGAGTCCAACACTATTGAAATAACACCACCATGATGAAAACACATTATGTGAGCACATTGGTAAGATCTGGGATCATACTTACTTCCTGAAAGGATCTCTCTTGCGATAGACTAGAGTGGCCCATAGTTTTACATCACACCAAGGTGGACGATATGCATGTAATTTAACATCGTATGGTGAGGATAGAGGAAAAACAATCCTTAAAGGGGGAACGAGGTTGGGGTAGCTGTATTAGAGGAATTGAAAGATCGTGGTTAGAATAGGGGAAATAGACATCCCAATGTCACTACTTTTCTTGTATGGGAAAGAATCAAGCCATTTGTAGTTTTGCAAGGGCCGTGCAATTTAACGTCATGCAGTAAAGACACAAGGGGGAAATGTATATCTAAAGGGGTATATGATACGTAACCAAAAACCTGATGTGAATGAGAACAGAAGGAAGTTTGTTCTATATCATGCATCTCCAATGGAGATCTCAATCCAAGGGGATGAGAAGGATTATTTTTTGGATGGATCTGAGGAGAAATACTTGGGTGTTCCTACATATCCTATGAGGATACGAATTAGGATAGATGTAGTTTTCAATGTGTCATGTGGTGAGAAACCCACACTTGTGGGGGAAAACCTCTCTAGTGGAGAAGTAATATCCTCCCATAATAATCACGGGGCATCCAGAACATATCCAAGTTAGAATCGTAGTTTAAATCTGTATACTGGGGATGTGGTTGCCATGAAAGGAAAGGTGTGGTGAGGTATATATCCTAACGTGATTAAGGACCAAGTAGCCCACACCACACCGCTTGTTCCCAGTGGGATTCATTAGGCCCCAGACCATAGGTGGCTTAATTTATGTTGTTCCTCAAACAAAGTGTCCATGAATTCATATGTACCCCATTAGGATAGGAGTCAGGCCATACGTAATTCTTAGATTGCATTTTAACATCATGGAGGATAAGAGTCTTGTGTGGTTCGACTTCACCAATACACATCCTACCAAACCCACTAAGCCAACATAAGTCATGGTCGATGTGGGAAAACATGGATTAGTGATGGGATTTTCATGTTAATGGGAGGAAAACACTAGTATAAATAGAATTATTGTTGAATGGGATCCCAATATTATTGACCCACCAACTTAAAAAACATAGATGGGAAGGGGTATAAATGAGTGTAATGGAAGTCCACCTGAACATAAGGGAGTGGAATGATGTAAATCACTGTGCTTGAGATATGAATCACAATGATGGTGGCGTGATAATAGAGGATAACTATTGACCATGTTCAAAATAGAGCATCCATCTTTCATTAGCCTGGGATGGGGGCGGACATATGACAGTTGACCACTAACCATGTTCGAAACACGAGACCTGTAGAAGAATTTCATCCGAGTTATTCGTGGGCATCAGCCCAAGATGGAAGTTAATCTATTATGGCATGATAATAGGACATAAAGGGGTTCCCTTCAGATGTGGAATAGGATGAGGATAAAAATAAAGTGCTCATGAAGTGTGGACATGAAATGATGGAATGACTATGTGAAAATTACACACTATAAGCTCTTTATCAAGGCACATTTGAGTATTCCATTAAGACATGTCATATAGATGGATTCGAATCCATTTCCAAGGGAAAGGGTCATAGGGATGCAAAATCCTATTTTAAAGACATATAGGGGACCATTGAGATGCGACATGGGATAATGGAATCTGCATGGGGTAGAAAAGGGGCAAAACCAGTCATAGATGAGAAAAAAAGAGGCCTTACATATTTTGAAACATCCTTGGGGATGGACCCAAAGACTAAAATTCTAGATTATTATACATATACCATGAGGATGGGAATCAAGCCACATGTAGTTCTCGTAGGAAGATCATAGTTTATGGTCGTATAACTCGGACCAGGCTAGGGCGAGACAAGGGAGGCACATGTTTTGGTTGTTCCAAACCCTTTCATTAATGAGGAAATATGGAGTCCACCCCACACCACATTCTTCCAAATAAATTTCAGGACATGGTGGCTAGAAAAAGGGGTAGGATGTGAGTTATCTAGGATTGGACCCAAAGAAGAAATGTCTTGGCATTCCTAAGTATCCCTTGAAGAAGGGAATCAATCCACTCATAGTTCTAGATAATATTGAGTTGTTTAATGTCATGTAAAAAGGAAATTTTGATCTTAGATTTAAGTTCATTGACCTCAAACCATAATATAAGGGATCAATGGAGACACATGGTGCAGTTATTGCAAAACCCAAGGTGAATGAGGAAAATAGGAGTCCATATAACACCATGTGCACACTGGAAGATTTTAGGATGAGGGGCCAAAAATAAAAATTGGGTTAGCCCCGAGGAATAGTTCTTGAGAATTCCTACGTATACTATTATTATGGAAATCAAGCCATATATAGTTCTGAAAAATCTTATAGTATGGTACCAATTCCAGGGAAAATATTGTTGCGCATGTCTGGCCCACACACCAAAAGAAATGACATTTGATGGATCTTGTTTGTTATTTAGGGTGGATGTGTTTTTCTTGTAAAGAAAAAATCTTAGGATGGAGAATCCGGGTGTCGCTAAAGGAATCAATCCACATATATCCCTTGAAAAATAGAATGGTGGATGATCGATACCAAACATTATGTCCCCTTGATCATGGAAATCATAATGAGTTGCAGTTTCTATTTATGTTTCCAAGACTGTTGTGTCATTGTTTAGGGTCATATGATAAGTCCAACCCACACATTTCAAAGTCATGTGACAAAGACATAATAGTTTACATTCATGTGGGACAAAAATGTGCCAGAAAAGATCAGCATATATGGTGTATCCCTGAAGATGAAATGTCAGGGCATTCCAACATATCTCATGAGGATTGGAATCGTGTTGTGTGTTTTTATGGAGGTTGTCATATAGTATAAAATCATGAGGAATGGATGGGTGAATGAGAGACTAGATTTTAAAGGGGATTACATGGTGTGGCTATTGGAAACCTGGAGTGAATGAGGAAAAAAGCCCACATGACACCATGTGATCCTATAAGGGTTAGGGCCGAAAGGCTGAACAGAAGAGATAATTAGTAGAGCCTGAGATGGACATCGAGACGAAATGTTTGGGTGTTCCTACGTATCCCATGTTCAAGGGAATCAATCCATATGTAGTTTTGAAATTGTAATGTAGTTCAATGTCATATGATAAGGATGTTAGGATATCTTAGTTTAATGTCATAGAGCATAGATGAAATTGATGTGAGGCGCTTGCAAGAGGGTGTAAACCATTACCAAATGACAAACCCACATAATCCATAGTCGATGTGGGAAACAAGGGAAGAGGAGGACTTTACAACACGAGAAATACAGAGAAGGGGGAATAGTGCAGATCCTCGACTGACACCACACTTTGGACTCATCCTCTTAACGCCCAAACATACACTGAGGGATAACACCAAAAATGATGAAATTCCACTTGGAAATGATGAAGTGGAAAGGTATGTGAATCATTCAACCAATATTTACAGCTTAATGGGTGTGGCATAATGATAGGGGCTAATTTTTTACCAAATTCGAAACATAGCATCCATATCATGTGACCTGAAATGGGAACAAACAAATGAGTGCCGACTATTAACCATGTTCTCAATGTGGGACTTGTTTCAAATTGTCATTCAAAATCCATGGGGAAGTTGGCCCAAGCCGGTAGGTGTAACGATCCAACCCTATATACGCAAAGTTAGTGCATTATTACATAACATTTCCATGATCACAATATATCATGTCTCAAACGACCGATTAGTTTAGTATCCTTTGAAGTACTAGATACATACATGAGATTTAAATTACTTTATAAAATGAAAATAACAACAATTTGTATCTTTTTACCTCACTCAAATCTTTTAGCTTATCCCTGCATGTCAGTCGTAATATACTTTTTCGCATCCTGGGAAAAATAAAACATTGAAAGGGGTGAGCTCAGCTTCTCAGTAAGGATAACAATATAGCAGAAGAATTCATATATAATCATAAAAATTTAAGGAATTGTATAAAAATAAAACCCAATAATTTTATACATAAAATTAAGCATAAAATGTATAACATAAATGAAATAATTCCATTTAGTTATTAAAATGGATATTATACGAGTTGAATAATCACATGTAATATCAATAGATAATTTCATACAGATGGAATGCATAATACCATGCATCATAACCACCTAGTCAAGGCCTCTTGCAAAGAATACAAATGAGGAATTTGTTATGGAATTGTGGTAAAACACTAGTTTGTCTCATGATACCTACCGATGCATCAAGGAGCAATCGCGGGCTCCACTCATCACTTATAAGTCCAATGCATTCCTCATATGAAAATATTGAACGAAAACATAAAAATTCATATTAAAACTAGCATATGAAATGTTAATAATTTTTCCATAAACCATGAATGGTTTAAAAATAGGACATCCATAGTCAAACGTATAAAAAACCTTCAATGAAATATGGAATATTGAATTATAATAAATCAACATCAAACATGTGTAAAATCCAACAAAAGATGTGGACATAGATGAAATCAAAACTACCCGATAGAAATATATCTTTCTATTTTTTAAATCACTTAAATATCTTGTAATTAAAAAATAAAAAACATTTATTTTAAAAATATACTTTTAAGCTCGTATGGGAAGCTTTGAAGGTGTTATAATGGTAGAAAATAGTCGCACCCGTAGTGTACATTAAAAACCATTCTTTCATTAATTTGTTGAAAAGGTCATAAAGTACTTTGTTGGGAAAATGATTGAATGATTCCTTTAAACTTGTTTTATAAGAAGTAAAAAGAGGGTATAAATTACTTTAACCTCTATTCTAGGAAATATTAAAAATGTTTTGAAATACATTTTTAAGAAACATGGATGTGGATGATAAGATGTCCCATTAGATACTTACGTATAAACAACCTCGGATAATAAAGAGATAGTAAAATTAACCCCTACCTTTTACTTTTCCTTAGTCGAGGGTATGCTAACCTCATGTATAATGGATAAATAATTGTCATTAATTTATAAAGAACCACATACATAAACATGATATCATATATGATCATATATTATTTCTTTGTTTATAATATTTCAGTAATATCATTGTTTTGGGTGTCAAAAGATTTGTTTTTCTTTATTTTTTGGTTATATAAGTTATGTTTGTATTTGTTAGGATATATTTTATTCATATTTAGAATGATATTATGTTCTTAAACATTATTTTTAATCATTAAATTGAAATTTTTCTTGAATGATTATGACGGGGAACGAAATATTATCTCGTTGTGGAGACGGTAAGCCGTACATACGCACGAGTGACAATATAAATATATAATATGTAAAATAGTAAGTATTTGGATGATATATTATATATAAATAATTTTCAACAAGTTATATTTATTATTTACTTAAATTAAACTAATTATTATACCCATCCAATTAATGAAGTTTTCAATAAGAAACTACACCTCAATGTGGAGACGGTAAGTCGTACGTACGCACATATGGTGACTTTTTCATTAATAGGATATATTTATTAATGAATATTGTTGTACCATATTTATAATAACATCTAATTATTTTTATTTTATTGGAGTTATTATTTTGTTAAGTAAACAATAATGAAAGAGAAAGTGGAAGAAAAAAAGAACCTCGAAAGGGGTGATGAAATAATTACATCTTCATCAGGTTCTTCCTTTTGATTAAACAAGATGGATACATAGGCTGACTTTATGATAAATGTAAGGCATATAGGATGATTTTAGGGTAGTTGGGAAGATATTTGAGCAGTTTTTTACTGATCCAAAAGGCCTTGGAGGTGTGATATTATGTGGAGGGAAAGTACCCTTTTATAAGAGAGGTGAGGGTCACTTTAGGAAAAGCATAAAATATTATTTTATTATACAAACAATTCGGGTTATAATGGATCAAAATTGATTTATTTCTAGGTTAAGATAGTTATGGGTCTAAAAAATATCAACCAATAGGTTTTAGACATGTTTATTTCACCATATTAACCTTATCTTTTAGATTTAACTCTTTGTTAAATAGTTTTACTTTTACGATGTCTTCTTGTATTTTTATATTACATGGTTAATAATCATACAATAAAAGTCCAAGAGATCCCAAAATGGTTCCTTAATGACGTATATATAATTATATAAGTACTTTGGCTGAACCATAGTTTTTAGGTATATTATATCAATTAATAAAATATTTTTTTTAAAAAAAACTCTTTTTTGTCAATTTTGACACTATTTAGTATTTGCTTATTGATAAATTCATAACTACTTGATTAATTCAAAAAAAGTACTTTGAATAAATATTAACATGTCATATTAAACAATAAAATTATTTTAATGCATCAAAAGTCTCAATTTATATTTATTTCAACATTTATAATATCAATTATTTTAATCTTTAATTAATAAGGTAATTACTGCATCATCATTGTTTCATAAATAAATATAATTATTTAATGTCTAAAATTTTTAAATAATATACCATGATATATTAAATCATTTTAATATTCTAATGAATATTTATAATTGAATTTATCTTATGTATAATCTTATATTAAAAATGTTTTAGTTATTAAAATTTGAATTTAACACCTTTAACTCTTCTTTAAATAAAATATAATAAATGTACTAATGTAATCAAATAGGATAAAAAAGGATTATATTTTATTCTAAGGTTTATTTTGGTCTAAATAAACTTATAAAATAGAATTAAGACATATTTTTTGGTAATTACAATATCATCTGTTCCTTTAATTACCCTATTTACTTTAAACCATGGTAAATAAAAATCAAATGTTAGTATTGACCAAAAATTATTTTCAACCTATAGTACGACATTTTACTTAATGATTTTAACTATGTCTCTTGTATTTTTGAAATTAAATACACAGAATTAGTAAAATTACATTTTATGCAAATTTGGTATTGTTGCTAGAAGGTTGGTAAAACACATTAAAAAGTTTAATAAAATTTTATACTTCTATTCCAATTATATATTGACTCCAATGACTTAACTTTCGCAGATATAGGTATTATGTATCTATTTTTACATTAATATAATTTAAAATAATAATAAGTATTATTTAAAAAAATTTGTTTTTAAACAATAACACAATATTTTTCACTATTCATAAAAATTTAATGTTTTCTGAAAAATACATAAAATTCACCAAAAGATAATTTTTATATTCCAAATTCAAAAATTATTTCAATTTTACCAAATTCAAAACATATAATTTGTATCTGTCAGTTTAAAATTAATTCTCATTGTCAAAACTAGAAAGCGGGTCATTAAGAAGTAAAAACTATCAAACGATTTATATGTGTTTTTGTCCAATTTAAATGTGAAATTACTTATAATGAAGTAAATTATATTAAATTATAAAAATATAATCTAATTATACCTTAAAACCACTCAAATTCATAAGTTTACACTTAAATTATTTTGATTAAAAATGGTTGTTTTCAATTAAATTTTTGTATTTTTCACTATACATCAAGATATGAAATTTATCAGAAATGTACCAAAAATTTATCAAAGATAAATTTTTTTTTCCCGCTTCTATATAAAAATTTATTTTCATTAAATTTAATATGTAAATGTGTCAAATATTGGATTTCAAAAGGGTTCATCAATAAAAGCTGTAAATACTACATTTTTTTAAAATAATTCTTTCATTTGAAAAAGTTATTTTCTTCTTATATTATGACTATGAAACACAAAGGATGAATGTTAAAATTATATAATATATATATCAAATTCTCATTTTGGTTAATACTTTTCATAATCAATTTTTAAATGGCTATTGGGATAGGTTGTGTTGCACTTAAACTCGGTGTAGTGTATAACACAAGATATTAAATTAATTTAAAGGGATAATGTACTATGAAATCTTGGGGTGTTACACTATACCCTTACTCATTAAATTTCATCCTCATAATTTGAAATTGTTCTTTGAAAAAAAGGTTAAAAATCAAAAATACCTTTGTGGAAAACCCACATCGGAAATAGGGTAAATTAAATTTAGTCTTAGTAAGAGGGAAAATAAAATGAAAAAGTCACCACCAAAATAGAGGTCTGAATTGGAGAACATTGGGTGAAATTATAGAAACATAATTGGCGGAAAATATAATTATTTATAGGAAGTTATTGAGGTCATAAATCAAAAACAAGTGAACAATAAATAGAAAACGGGGGTCCTCAAAGCCATAAATCTATGATGATTTAAAATATCATCGGTTCAACAAAAAAGGTATTAGGGTAGCACATTATTAGTTTTTAGAACCTTTAGCTAATGTTTAAGTATTAATTTTTTCATAGAATAAGAAAAAATAAAAATACTTGACAAGTAGAGTTCCATCCATTAACCAATTTCTACCACAAACTCATCTTTCTCTTCAAAAGATAATAGAACTCAAAAATATTCTATTAAACCTAACCATAAATGGTTTCAAAAAAACTAATTTATAAATCATTTTTCATACCATTTTAAAAAAACCACATTATACAAACAAGGAAAACACGTAGGCAAGTGGTAGGTGATGTACCCTTGTCGCCCTTCGGTTGCGGGTTCACGTCTCGTAGTCTTTCTTGACCCAATGGGTTGTTTCCCGATCTCCAGGTTGTTCTTTTTTTAACAATCCAAATATAATCATAATAATTTTTTTAACCTTAAAAAATTGTATCCAATGTTTGACATAATCCATTCATACCTTTACACTTATCCAAAATACTTTTGTCCAAACTCACAGTCCAAAATTAAAAAGGAAGGTCACATAACATACATGTGAATACCTTCATCTTGTATTCTCAGAAGACATGGTAATAAACTGAATTACTAGAAAACCATATTTTAATGGGTATGAACTTCTTTATTTCTTTTTTAAAACATAAAATACTGGATATACTTTATAGATCAATAAATGTTTTAATATCCAACAATGATGGAAAAAACATTAATTAGTTCCAAGGTAGTAAATATTATCAAATATACATTATCCAACTCAATTATCTCTTATTCTAAAAACATTACCTCATCCTATTGACTATTTTAAGGTTTATCTTTCTCTCAACCATATATTTTCCAAAAAAATTAACCTGCTATTGAGTCAATTTTGTTGGTTCCACACAACATAAAATCTTTAATGAAATAGTACTGCAGTAAAATTCTTATATACTCTGAAATTCTTATAACATGTACATCCCTAATACATTACTCAAATGAAAAAATTATTTAATAAAAACATTAGAACAATATTCATTCTTCTTCATCTGTGGTAGTATCATAACATGATTATTATCTAATAATAGAATTTTTGGTATACACTGAGGATTAGGACTTTGATTTGCGTAGTGTCCCCACTCCATGCAGATCAAGCATTGCACATTTTATCACTTTTTTGTATCCATGAAATCACATACTTGGTGTCCTTTTTTCCATACTTATAAAAAACTCAAATTGCCTTCATGCATTTACCAAGGTGATTCTTTCTATTATTATCACATTTGGTAAAATCTTTATTTCCCTTCATTCCTTTATCCATCTTTCTCTATACCATCCTTTTCATCTCTTTCTTCCCTTCAAATCCATATAAATTAGTGAATTATTTACTTTTCTTATTAACAAATGATATTATTTCATCATATGATGAGAATACATGGGAGACTATTTCCCTTATAAATGTTGTCTTAATACATGAAGGATGTGATCCTTCTTACACTTTGGATCAAGCATATTGTTGGAGTTATCATTCCTTCTACAGGGTGCCATTTCTATACAATGGCATAGACTAGGTTAGTTAATAAATCACAATGAATAATTCCAAATAAGTAAAATACATACCATAAATTTAATAGTTTATGAATATAATCCATAATCATAAAAATGTTTTCATTGAAGAAGTATATAATTATAAATCCTTCATAATGGTTTGTAAAGAAAAATGTGAATTATCCTAAGAATATCTCCTAGTAGTGTCAATACCAAGAGTGATACAAGACCCAATGTCATGTACCGGGATACCCAGGGTCAAACTCAAAACTCCATGTTGGATTATTCAATCCTAGGTACATATGTTCCCAATCCACCTCTACTTGTTTGTGTCCAGATAGAGATGTATTTTCTAGGGAAACCCAGATAATATTTACACTACAATGAATTTTGTATGTACTTCTATACTAATCCTCAATGTCTATATTGGGGTAATTTTCTATAATTTGAAATATTGTTTCTATAGTTTGTAATATAATTCATCTGATACCAACTATAACTCCCCGACCCTGGATACCCAGATTCGGTACATTATTACATAACATTGGCATGATCACAAGAGATCATGTCTCAAAAAACTTATTAGTTTAGTAGCCATAGAAATACATGATACATACATGAGCTTTAAATTACATTATAAATTAAAAAAACTACATTTTTTATCCTTTTAACACACTCATATCCCTTAGTTTATCTATTTATGTCTGTAAAAATATACATCTTCACATATTGAAAAAAATAAAACATAGAAAGGGTTGAGCCCAGTTGCTCAGTAAAGATAACAATATAGTAGAAACATTCATAAATAAGCATAAACATTTAAGGAATTGTATAACACTAATATACAATATTCTTAAACATAAAATTTAGTGTAAAATGGCCATGATAAATCAAATAATTTCATTTACTTATTCAAATGTATATTCTACTAGTTTAATAATCACATGTAATATCAATAGATAATTTCATAATGATGGAATGCATAATTCCAGACATCATAACAACATAGTCCAGGCCACATTTCAAGACTACAAATAACGATTTTTCAAGGCCTTGTGCCAAGACAATATATTTTCTCATGAGACCTACCAATGAATCGAGGAGCTATAGTAGGCTCGACCTGTCACTTACAAAGTCCAATGCACTCCCCATATGAAAATGTTGAAACATAACATACAAAATTGTATTAAATATCGAATACGAAATGTAAATAATTTAACCATAAACCATGAATGGTATAAAAATAGAACATCCATAGTCAAACATATAAAAAACATCAATAAAATATGGAAGATTGTATCATAATAAATCAACATTGAATAAGAATAATATCCAACAAAGGATGTTGACATTGATTAAATCAAAACTATTTGAGAAAAATATATATTTCTATTATGAAATCATTTTAAAGTCATGTAATTATAAAATAAAAACAATTATTTTTAAAACATTTTTATAAGCTTGTGAGGTAAGATTTAAAAGTTTTATAATGGCGGAAAATATCCTCACCTGCCGTATAAGATAAAAAAACATTCTTTCCTTAATTTGTTGAAAAGTTCATGAGGTACATTGTTTGGAAAACGACAAAAAGATCCCATTGAAATTTTTTTATAAAAATTAATACAAGGGTATAAATGAATTTATCATATAGACTAAGAAATGGTAATAATGTTTTGAAATAAATTTTTATGAAATACAGTTATGGATAATAAGAATCCCCATTAGATTCTTATGTATAAACAGCCTCAGATGATAAAGAGATTGTAAAATTAACCTTTACCTTGTACCTTTCCTTAGTTGAGGGTATGTTAACCTCATGTATAATGGTAAAAAAATTGTTGTTAAATTATAAATGAACCATATATTTAAATATGGTATCATATATTATCCTCTTCTATTTATTTGTTAATTATATTTCAGTAGTATCATTGTTTTGGGTGTTACCTAATTTTTTTCCTTTATTTCTATTGTTATGTAAGTAATGTTTATTTTTGATAGGAAATATTTGATTCATATATATAATGGTATTATGTTTCTAAACATATTTTTTAATCATCAAATGTAATTTACTCTTGAATGGTTATGATGGGGAACAATATCTTATTGTATCGTGGAGACGGTAAGCCATACGTAAGTTGGAGCGACAATATAATTATATTAGTGGTAAAATAATATGTAATTGGATGATATATTATATATAAAGAATCATTAACATGTTATATTTATTATTTAAATCAATTTAATTCATTATTATACACATCCAAATAATGTCGTGTTGAATAAAAAACTACACCACAACGTGGAGATGATAAGCCATACGTATGCACGTATGGTGACTTTGTCATTCATACGATTGATTGAATAATGAATATGGTTGTTACATATTTTTAATAACATCTTAGTACATTTATGGTATTGGATTTATTATTTTGGTATCGAAACAACAAATAAATAGTTAGTGGATGAAAAAAAAGAACTTTGAAAGAGATGATAAAATAATTACCGCTTCTTCGGGTTCTTTTGATTTGATCAAAGGGGCTCATTAGGTTTACTTTCTGATTAATGTAAAGCCTATAGAATGATGTTATGGTAGTTAGGAGGATAATTTAGAAGGGTTTTTCTGAGAAAAAAAAATTTTGATCTGTGAAATTAAGAGAAGGGAAATACCCTTTTATAAGAGAGGTGAGGGTCACTTTAGGAAAAGCACGAAATATTTTTCTATTATAAAATCGTTTTTGGTTTATAATGTCTCGAAAAGGTAGTTTTTTGAGTCTATGGTCGTAATGGGTTGAAAAACACTCAACCAATTGGTTTTATACAAGTTCAAGTCACCATATTAACCTTATCTTTTAGATTTAACTCTTAGTTAGAGTTTAACTTTTACCATGTCTTCTTGTATTTTTATGTTACATGGTTAATAAATATACAATAAATGTCCCTGAAAACCCCAAGTGTTTAATTAATTAAATTTCTATCATTATATATGTACATTGGCTGAACCATAAATTTTAGGAATATTATATCATATAATAAAATAGTATTTTTTTAAAAACCCATTTATGACAATTTTGACACTATTTAGTATTGGATATTTTTTAAAGTGATCACATCTTTATTACATCGAACAAAGTACATTGAATCAATCCTAAAATTTCATATTAACCAATAAAATTCTGGAAATTCCTCAAAAGTCTCAATTTATATTTATTTTAATATTTATAATATCATTTATTTTAATCATTCATTAATAAGGTAATTATTGCATCATCATTGTTTCATAAATAAATTTGGTTATTTAAATTATAAAAAATATAAATAAAATACAATGTTGTATGAAATATTTTAATCTTTTTAATAAATAGTTCTGGTGGAATTTATCTTATGTATAATCCTATATTAAAAATGTTTTAGTTATTAAAAATTGAATTTAACACTTTTAACTATTCTTTAAATAAAATATAATAAATTTCGTAATATAATACAAGTGGATCAAAAAGGATCATATTTTATTCGTAAGGATTATTTTTGTATAAATACAATTATCTAATAGAATTAGGATATGTGTTGGGGTAATTATAATATCATTATTACATTTAATTACCCAATTTACTTTTAACCACGCTAAATAAATATCAAAAGATACTATTCACCAAAAAAAAATTGTTCATCCTATTAAAACAAATTTTACTTACTGATGTAAACTGTGTCTCTTAGATTTTTTAAATTTAATTCATAGAAGTGGTAAAATTACATTTTAGCTAATGTAATTCGAAGGTGGGTAAAAGACATTAAAACAACTAATAAAATTTAATTCATCAATTCTTATTATAAAATTAATCCAATGAATTAAATGGGTATAATATTGGTATTATGTATCTATTTTGACTATATAATAAATTTAAATAAAAATAATTAATATTTAAATACAAATTCTTGTTTAAACATTAATGAATTGTTTTTCACTATTTATCAAAAATTGAATGTTTTCAAAAAAATACAAAAAATTCACCCAAAGATAATTTCGATATAACAAATTAAATATTGATATTTATTTTACAAAATTAAAACATATATGTTGCATTAATTAATTTAAAATTAATTCATGTGGTCAAAATCATAAATTGGGTTTTTATGAATTAAAAACTATCAAATAATTGAAATGTGTTTATGTCTAATATAAATGTAAAATTACTTAAAATGACCTAAATTATATTAAATTATAAAAATAGAATATAATAATAATTTAAAACGACTCAAATTTATAATTTAACATTGTAAATTATTTCTATTAAAAAATGTTGTTTTCAATTAAAATTTAGTATTTTTCACTATTAATCAAAATATGATATTTATCTGAAAAGTACCAAAAAAATTTCCAAACTAAATTTTTATGTCCCGATTTGAAAGAAAATTTTTATTTCATTAAATTGAATATATAAAAGTGTCATATAATGGATTTAAAAGGGGGTTTCCATTAAAAGGCATAAAACAAAAATTTTCAAAAATAATTCTTTTATCTAAAAAATTTAACTTGACCTTATATTATGATTAAGAAACATAAAAGATAAATGTTAAATTTTATAAGATATATGTGAAATTCGAAATTTGGTTAATACAACTCATAATTTCCCTTTTAAATTGATAGTTTGATAGGTCGTGATGCACTTGAATTCGGTGTTCTATATAATGCATGTTGTTGAATTACTTTAAAGAAACAACTAACTATGAAATATTAGGGTGTTACAGTAGGATAGCACTGATGCCTAGCTTCCATGCTGTTCGAGAGTCCCTTCAAATTTCAAAGATGATGAAATCCAAAATTAAGAGAAACATGAAGCATGGAAATGGATGGACACATGTCCATGCAGAACCCAACAGTCTAGGTTCTAAACCAAAGTTCTCATAGGCTTGATGGTGAATTTCCAAAGAGGGTCGAGAGGCCCAATTTGAGAGCAGATGACTCAAAAAGATGAGTGGATGATAGAAGAATGAAGATATATCAAGATAGAGGTATGTGCCATGGCTGTTCCAAACCCTCCGCGAATGAGGAAATTAGACCACACCACACCACATACCACCTCCCAAATAACATAGGCAATGGGGACATAAAGAAGAAGAAGTTTCAAAGAAGCAGAGCTGGAACTAAAGACAAAAATGTTATGGAATTCCTATGTATCCCATAAAGGTGAGGATCAATCCATTCATAGTTCTGAAAGTGTCATGTAGTTTAACATTGTATGTTTAGACAAAGGGATATCATAGTTTATGGTCATAGAGCTTAGGCCGTATATGAGTAGTTTAATGTCATGTGGGTGGGAAATATGGGTGGAAATGTTGAATCACCATTCCTGTCATTTGGGAGACCGAAAAATGGAAAAAATGTTATTGAGGATAACTTCTTACCATGTTCACAACATATCATCTATATTGTGTGACCTAGAATGGGAACAATAAATGATCGTCAACTGTTGACCATATTGACAATGTGGTACATGTTTCAAATTGTCTTCCAAAATCCTCTGGGACATTGGCCTAAGATGATAGGAGACCACAGATCCCTAGTATCTATGTTCTTTCGGGGTCCCTTTCAGATGTGAAGGATGATAAAAACCCAAATGACGGGACACATAATGTATGGTGGTACCCATGATGTTTGACATCATGAGGCAACGACGATTGATAATGGATGGGTGTCTCAATGGGATGTGTGTGGCATGGAAAAAATAGCCCGATGTGAATGGGGACATAGAGTCCATACCACATAAAACAATCTTATATGGGAGCATGGTCAAGGGGGGCGAAAAGTTCAAGGGACATGAGGATGGGCTACAGATAGAAGGTCCCACCCAGTTTGCAGTTTATCATCATGCGGTACGAGTGCTGATTAGTTTTTTGTCCTCCAACCTAAACAGATCATGTAATTTAACGTCCTATTGTGAGGAGGGCGGTGATCTTAGTTTAAGTTCATAGGGTCCGGACTGTGATAACAAGACCCTTTATGTAGTTATTTTCCTTATTAAATCTATTAAGACGGTTTGAGCAATTCTCGGTGTGGGAAACAAGGAATGGGATCAGGTTCTCCCTAGCATATATGGGTACAAAAATGAGGGAATGAGATAAGACCGGTTCAATCCCTACTAGACTATCACTCCTTTTCGAGGCACACTGATGTTTGAAGGGATTGTAGGAAAATATTAATTATTGCACCCAATATTTGGGATATATAAGGGTGTTGATAAAGATGGTGGATGGTTATTAACAATTTTTGTCAGACAACAATCATATCATGTTACCTTCAATGAGTACAAAAAATGAGCGTCGACCACTGACCATATTCAAAACACCAGACACGTATCAAATTTTCATTCAAAATCCTCTAGGATGTTGGCTCCAGACTGTAGGAGGGCATTAAGGTCAGAAATCCATACCATTCGGAGGTCCTTTCAAATGTGAATGATAATGGAAACCCAAATAAATGGGATGTGGGATGTGTGAATATGATCATGCAGTTTAACATCATGTGGTTAGGATGAAAGAGGTGGGGATCTTCATGGAGGGGGATACATGGGGTGGTCATGATAAACTCGATGTGAATGAAGAAAATAAATTCTAATACCACACCATGTGTTTTTAAAGGAATTCAGGTGAAGGGGCAGTACAAAAAGGATATATTGATGTTTGGGGTTTTTCCCATTGACAAAATGTCTGCTTGCATTTTAACATCATGCAAAATGAAAAAGAATTTTAACATCGTGAAAGACATGTGCTAGGTAGTTTTACATCCTTTACCCCAGATGGATCACACAGTTAAACATTGTGAGGTGAGGATCGTACATTTTAATGAAATGTGGGACTGGTGTAGGTAGTTTTATATCCTTCTTCCTAGACGGATCACACAGTTTAATGATGTTCGGTGAGGATGGAATAGTTTAAAGTCTTTTGGGACAGGTTCTGTGTAGTTTCATGTCCTTCATCATGGACGGATCATGCATTTAAACATCATGTGGTGAGGATGGAATAGTTTAAAGTCATGAATGAGGTGTGTTGGGTAGTTTTATATCCTTCATCCCTGAAAGATCACACAATTTAACACTATGAGGTGAGGAAGAATTTGTTTAATGCATGTGTGACTGCTGATGGGTAGTTTTATGTCCTTCAGTATGGATGAATCATGTATTTTATCATCGTATATTGAGGAGTGAATAGTTTAATGTCATGTTAGACTGGTGCTAGGTTGTTCTACATCATTTATCCAGGATGGATCACATAGTTTAACATCGTGGGGTGAGGATGGAATAGTTTAAAGACATATGGGATTGGTGTGTGGTAGTATTAAGTCTTTCATCCTAGATGGATCATTCAGTTTAATGTCTTGATATGAGGAAGGAACATTTTAACATCATGTGGGACTCGTGTTATGTAGTTTTACATCCTTCAACATCGACGGATCACGCAGTCTAACGTCGTGCGGTGAGAAAGAAATAGTTTAAGGTCATGTGGGACTCGTACTGGGAAATTTTATTTCCTTCATCCTGGATTGATCATGCAGTTTAACATTGTGCATTGAGGATGAAATATTCTAATGTCATTCCGAACTATTTCACTCAAGAAGCGTACTACATGAGGAAATTTTAATTAGTGGTAGGAGTGATATGCTCACCATCCATGGTAACTAGGGAGTATGTGCCATTAGGGTAAACCTTGTGAATGATGTTAGGCCTTTCCTTTGTGGCCTCCAGTTTTTGTGGTTTCCTACCAAGTATTATGGGTGTCCTTAGGGCCAACAACATGTCACCTTGTAAAATAGAGAGGAAGTGAAATTTTTTGCTAAAAGCTCTAGATATATTGTTCTAATGCCTATCCATATTGTTCAGGGCCTGAAGCATGTTCTCGTCGAGCACTTCCAATTGAACCAGATGGATTTCTATTACCTTATCTGGTGTTTTTGGATCATAGAAAGTTGTGCGCAATGAGGGAAACTAAAACTCGATGGGTAGGATAGCCTCCATTTTGTAGGCTAAGGAATATGGGGTTACCTATGTATAAATTAAGTGTCATCTACCGATAGGCCCAGATGGTGTTGGGGATTTTGTTCGTCCAACTCTTTTTGTTTTGACCAACCATCTTCTACAAAAATATAGAGAGGGTTTTGTTGAATGCCTCAATCTGACCATTTGTTGGTGAATTATAGTAGGAGGTGTGATTAGAATAGATGATTCACTTGGAATACAACTTTTATAGTTCTGATTCCCAAACGTTGGTGCCCTTATCGGTGATAAAAGCATGAGGGAATCTGAATCGATAGATGATATTGTAGATCACAAATTCTATGATATAACATGCCTTGAAATCCTCCAGCAGAAATGCCTATGACCCCTTGAAAATGATATTCATTGCAATTAGGATTAACCTACACTGTAAAGTTGTTTATGGTCTACAGGGTCCCACAACATCAAGTCCCTAGCCCACAAAGGGCCACGAGTACAATGTAGTGTGGAGAGGATCTGGTGGTCGATGCAAAAATTTATCATTAAATAATCCCACATGGAACCTCTTAGAAAACTATATACAGTCACGAATCATGGAGGAAAAAACCCCCAATATCCAGATCTGATTAGAGAGTTTCATCCCTTTATGATAAGCCCCATAGGAAATGACATGAACTTCCTCGTGACATAAGAAATATCAACTCCTTAAATGTAATGTAGGATAATCCCATATAACATGTTCTTATAAAGGATAATCTCAAGACTATGATCTCTCTAGAGGGTCAACTACAATAGATTTTGTTGGATTCGCTCGTTCTCAGATCGATCTTCTGGGAGATTATTGTGCTGGAGATACTCGATTAAGGGGGTCATCCAGTCCAAAATCACTTCCAACACTAACGTAGGGGGACCTGGGGGTCCTGGTGTAGAGGCACCAATAGTAAGGTGGCTTACTAGTAGACCATCATCGCCACCTAGAGTAATAGGAGCGATGGATCTCTGATGTTCTACATGCATAATCAAATCATATTTATTAGGCTCAACTAGAGATGCAACCAAGCTGGCCAGGCCTCGGCTTAACAATGCAATGAATAACGAACATTAGTAACTTCTGGCCGAGATGGGAACATGTACATCAGCAGGTGAGTATGTTCTAACTATGGTAAGAGCTCCATCTTCCTGATGGCATAGTCGCTGTTTATCTATTTTATGACTTGCTCAAAGTCCCCATTCACATGTAAGTGGGGAACGCCAATCTTGAGGTCCATCTCGAGGCTAGTAATGAGAGCCTGGTACTCAGCCTCATTGTTGGTATAGACATCTGAAAATTGTAAAGAATATGGTATAACGGTTTGCATCAGTGTGATGAAGATAATTCCCAACCCAAAGTATTGAGTTGGGTATCATTGAGCGTTCTGCCGGTATGGATTCATAAAGCCCCACCAATGTGAATTTTCCAATATGGAATGGCTTGGTCTAGGGGAAATACATAATGACAGACTACTAGAGGATCACAACCCATTTAGCTAGATGGAATGTCAACATAGGTAGTTTCAGAATGTAATTTAGAGGATCCACTAAGGAAACTAGCTATATCTCATAGTGCTACAAGTAATGTCAATATTTCTTCATTGCGAATACAAGAACAGGGTAGCTCTTCTCGATAGAGGAATATTTTGTCTCTTTGTAGAGGATCATCCAACTGAGATAGTATAAAGTGTTTGTCATTCCCTAATTGTTCTTTTGGGTGAGAAGGGAACTGAGAGATCCTTTTAGAGTGGTCAAATAATGGACCAGTGGCTTTCCGAAAATAGGTGGCATCATGACCAAAGGCTATAATTGGTTTTGTATGATTTCATTAAAATAATTCTGACACTCCTCATCCTAGTGATAATTGTAACCTTTCTTCATGAGCTCGAAAAAGGGCATACACTTTCAAGTTAGATTTGAGATGAATTAGTGTATATAGGCCATGTTTCCTTGAAAGCCTCAATGCTCTCAATTGTTTCTCAGAGGAGACATCTGATAGATGGCCTTGATCTTTTTATGATCATTAATTATGCCTCTATATCTGAAAATGAAGCTAAGTTACTTTCTAGAGGTGACCCTGAAGGTACACCTCAATCGGTTCATCTTCAGATGGTAGGATTGGAGGAAGATGAACAGTTTCTTGAAATCATTGAGATGATCCTGGAGTTGGAGAGATTTTACCCCCATATTTTCTATGTAGTATGTGACCAATGTCTCAAGGTTCCATGTAAAATATGTGATACATGGTACGTTGATATGTGGCACCTACATTTTTTAGACTGAAGGGAATTTCCCAGTAGTAGAAAGTATATTATGGTACCCTAATGTCTGTAGACTCCTCATCCCCAGAAGTGATTTGAATTTGATTATATCCAGAGTACCCATCCATGATAGAGAGAGCATGGAACCCAATAGTGGCATCAATCAATAGTTCTGTTGTAGGAAGGGGGAAATAATATTTCGAAAAGTGATGGTTGAGATCTCGAAATTCAATGATGACATTGTTATGTCGATTCTTATTCCTAATGTTCAAAATTTTATCTAACCATCTGGGGAACTAAGACTCCTTGATGAAGAAGTTTCTAATGAACTTATCATCCTCAGCCTTGACCATGGAACTGTGAGATGGGTGCATCTTTCTAGGAGGTTGTTTGAAACAAGGATGACTTGCTGGGAGATTGAGGCAGTATATTGAAATCTAAGGATCTAGTCCTAGAACCTCATCCTACCTCCAAGGGAATACATCACGATGATACTTTCGGAAGTCCATGTATCACTGTTGTTCTTCGATAGGCATATAAGAACTAATCAATGTGGGTTTCAAATCCATCTTGTTACTGATGTTCCCTTGTACCAATTCATTGACTGTGGAGGAGACACCTCTTCAAAAGTGGGAGGTGCATCCTATGAAACATATTCATCAGTTATAAGTGGGGGATCCTTAGAAAGAGGTGATTCTTCCATGTTGATAGATCCTCATGTGACACTGGTGCTAGCCTCAGTGGGAATGGACACTGCATCAGGGGGCTCCTTTATTGCCGAAACTGTAGCGATGAAAGCTGCCAACCCCATCCCATCTGAACTACAACCCAATGATCCATGTTTTATGATATTAAGAAATAGTGGTGTGTCTACTTGAGATGATTCTATCCATTTCTATAGAAACAAGAATGTTTGACATATTTTCATTGTAATGGGGTCGAAATCTCGATACCTTATGGGAGTATGGGGCTCTAGGATCACCCGAGCCTGATTTTTATCGGAATAAAACGTGATCTTTCAAAATCCCTTGTAGTTAGGAATCGTCTTCCCCCTCAATAGAGAATAAATAAGGTATTTATCGATGTATGGGTTCGTGGCCTCCATTCATTGGATTGTGGAAATGTTGGCATCATAAAGGACTTTTCATGGGTCGGTTATAACCATACCATGTTCAAACTCGTTAGAAAGAATATACATGTCCTTTCTCTTATAATAATAGGCATACATGTGGAAGGATTAACAGGAGGAAAAGGGTGATGAATCACCTTGGATTATGCCTACTCTACCATTAAGAGAGTACTTATGGAATTACTGATATGAAGAAGGGATTGATGCATGTAGGTGCAGCCATGGACTACAATAAATGTAGTGTACGCATGGTCTTGTGATACTACCATAGACTCAGTGCTAGAAACCAGGCCATAGAACTAGGTATTCAGATGAATCCTTCGAACTGGTGTATGTTATGTCCCATCATAACCTTGAATTTTCATGTCAGAGGAACTCAAATAATCCTCGAACAACACCATATTTTAATTTTTCTAGGTCAGGATAAGGATGGTCCTAATGCCTATATCGAAAAGACTTTAGAAATCCTCCACTTTGTCAAAATGGATAGTGTTGTATAGTGGGAAGTTATTCCCCTATATGGGAGATCATTCATATTCTCCATAGAAAGTGATAATGGCTTGTCATTCCACATGCTTGAGTACCTCATCATGGATGGCTTCTGCGGATACTACTTCCATATCAAACTGGATGGGGCTTCTTTAATCCTCGGCAATGTATTCACACAAACTCACTGATAGGATATGATCATCAAGCATAGATATATTTTTTTGAATGCTGGAAAGATTTTTAAGGATATCATACTTTCGTTCCAAACATGAACTTATGCTAACAAGATGTCGTTTTGCGATAGGGGGTATGGCCAGCCCTTCGGGATAAACCAGCGACCGACTGGTTTTGGTAATGTCCCGCTTCTCACTAGTTGAAATGCATGGAGTGACTACCATTTGATGGATAGATGATTGAGTTCAATCCATGATAGATTTTTTTGTTCATTTCACAATCTTAGTGGATCCACATGATCATGTAGCACAAACAGTGGTGAAGACAGACCTGGTGAAACCTGATGAGAAGGTTATGCACAATGAGCTATATGATGGGTTTGTAGTCTTATTTTGGGGGCATGAAAAGCTTGTCTAGAATCACTGACCAATGAATCTCTATGATTCATATAGTAGAGTCTCTATCGACACTGGCGTTGGAAGGGGACATTGGGAGGATCTGTATGACACTCTTTATCATTGGGAATCATGTAGTAGTTTACCAGCTCCACAGTGTTAACCGAAGCATTCCATTGGTTGTAACTTGAAGAAATATCCATCATTGGATAGATTATAGGGCCATTTTCCAATTATGTGGACATTAAATTGATGAGATTATGGGATTACCATGGCATCGATGGGTGAATTTTTTTTCACTTACAATTTCGATGCTTTCTCTTCTGGGAAGAGGAAGAATGAGATTTTGATGCAGAAGTAGTGGATGCAGTTGACATGGTGACTTATGAAGGCTTAGGTAAATTCAAACATTTACGTATAATAACATGGGAATGGTTGAATATATTTTGAGCCATCCAATCATCATATTTTTTAGTCCTGCGGTTAAGAACCTACTACCACTCACCTTTGTTGTCACTATCAATGTCAGGTTGTATGAGTACACATGACACATATGCCAGGGTCGGACCTATCCTAACTACATTGTTATCAACCTTGTCTTGAAGCTAGTATTTGAATGCATAGCACTTCTTGAAGGTGTTTCCCAGTATCTGGTGGTAGGGGTACTAATTACGGGGATTATGTAGATCAACATCTTTAGGCCTCTTATATTCCGGAAACTGTATAATTCCATATTCCATGGAATATCTGAAATAACTGGGGTTTTAAGCTTCATTAAATGATTAGGCCCGGTTAAATCTATATAAGAAGAGGGATCAGGGAGCTTGGCCCTAATGAGGGGATGGAGTATCCTGTTGAAGAGGTGGAACCATGTTATCCCACCTAGGTGGTAGCAGCGCATTAAGTGGGGGCACCTGCCGATACTATAGTGGGCGCTACAAGGCCAAAGGCTATGCCTAAGATGGCGGGCATCTATGAGGCCATGGAGACAGATCTCCTGGTAATAACTCTAGCTTCATGGGGGCCTCTTTTGGGGCTACCACAGTGGGTTCAGCCTTAGCATATCTTCTCGCATGAACTATAGGAGGCAACAGAGGTTCCTGACTGGCTAGCTGCACGACTTCCTCTAAACAATGGGATTTGTCAAAGAAACCCTGAACTCCCCCTATCTAGTTCTGCATGATGAGAGAGGGTACTAGTTCAGTTTTAACATCCCCACACACATTTCCAGTAGTTTTTTTCTGATTCAGCAACATATCAACAGAGTAGGTGAGACCATTCCACTGGGAGAAAAAGTCTATGATGTGATCATCAATCCTCTACATTAACATAAAGTGTTATGAAATTCTCTTATCATGGGTTGTAGAGATGAACTAGAAAAGAAGCTACCTAAGAAGATTCTCCTAGCCATCTACTGACCCAATGGGTATCTGGATGTTCCAAACAAACACATGCCCTTCTAATGATTGTACGAAACACCAGATTTTGGTGGACTCCTTCATCTCTAGAGTTTCCAGCATGGGTCCACACCTTTAGATGAAGTGGGCACGATGCTGCAGTGGATCACCCATCCCATTAATGGGGTAAAATTTTGGATTTCAAAAACCTTGGGGGCTATCATATCATCCACCCATGCCATGTATGGATTGACATCAGGTGGAATTTCCACATGTTGAGTTTCCCAAACATTGAGGTGGGCAATGAGAAGTTCCAATAGATCATTTGGGAGTGGATTCATATCTTTATGAGGATCCTCAAACAAAATTGAATTAGTAGGTTCATCAACATGATAAGAAAGCCTGGAGACTCGTGTAGCGACTGGTGGGAGGATCTATGGGACTACCGGGGGAATGAACTGCAGAGTGGCTGGGGGAAAGTGAGCTGGGTCCCAAGGTGGGTTATCATGAAACATAGGTAGATTTGGTGAGGCATATCATGATATATTACCATAGAATCTGATATCTACCCTATCTATGAGGTAGGATGGTCAAGGTCACCCAAAAGAACCTCACTGGGGGGAGGGTTTACCTACCCATACTGGTCCGGTTGGGCATTATTGTAGTGTAGTCACCATTCAATGGCACGTCTAGTGATATGTTCATCGACCATATTTTTATGCTCTGTGAGCTGTTGAAGCAATACAAACTTTTAATGGTCATCTCCCATATTTTGTACTAATCCAAATGGGTCAAAGGTTTTGATGGCTCTATGATGTTTTTTCCCTTATTGGGATTCTGATCAAGGGATAATAACTCGAATGGTGGAGAAAGGCCTTATAAATTTCTCTACTGGTGAGTAACCCTCCCCAATAGAAGCAATAGGTGTTTCACCCCCCCCCCCCTTGGGGGTGTTCTCATCATGGAGCTTCATCATGTTCTCTTCTTCTGATAATTCATCTATGTTAACTAAGACTCTACCTAAAGAAAACCCTAAATATCTCCCAGAATGTCGGGTTGACACCATATATAACTGAAATTAAGGGATGAATACTTCCACCATACAAAGATATGAACAAGTAGGGAAGCTTCCTTGATAATTATGTGGATCAGTTTACAACTTTGAATGCATCCTAGCTGGAGGTTCTGATGGAGTCCCAGAAACTCAAGGCATTGGGCCATAGAGAGTGCAACAAAGTCGACCATATGAAATTTCTGGACAATATCATAAAACAGTTGCTGAATATTGGGGTAATCCACCCTCTAATAATGGAGAATGAAGGGAATATCCAAAAGGGTTTTGCGAAAGCACGTGACTCATTACTGGGTAAGAGATTCAGGCGTACTTTAGTTTGTGGTTGAAACAAGCTAGAACATATTTGGTAAATGGTCCCCAGTAAGAATACCCCACAAGCTCCTCAGCTCAGAATTTGGGTTCAGACCATGGTTGCCTCATTCATCAAATGGGGATTGATGCAAGGTTGATAATGGCACTGAAGAGGACCATCGAGATGGTAGACTGGCTGGTAGAAAATATAGAGAAGTCACCACATCTTGGTATGTCCTTCAAAAATGTAATGACTACACCACCACATCTCTATAAGACATACAAGTGACCACAGCATCCCGCACAGGGATTTTATTTACTGACGATGGGTCATACTATTTCTCGTCATCTATTAGTCCCCATAACTACTCTCTATGACATGTGGTTGAGGTAGATAATGATCTTGTTGACGATAGTGAGGATTGCATGACCTGGCCCTAAAATGAGGTAAAAATTTATACTGTTGGATTTATCTACGGAGGGAGGAAGGGATCCAGTGGACATTATTTTTGGAAGGATGAGGATTATAAGACTATTTATAACCCCAGACCTAGACAAAGAGGATCGAGGCGAGGGTTCCATTATCTAATATCACACTTCCTTGAAGTCTGAAAAGAATAAGGGTTTAATAACGGTCTGACACATCCCAATATTCTTCCATTGGTGGAAGATACCCACCCTCCTTCACAATGTTGGTTCTTCTGGGCGGGCTAGGTCTTGAACATGAGGAGGTCATTTAGCAAAACTAGTGCTGGGTTGCAGAGTACATCCATTTGGGTGATCTAGGGTGTGTAGAGAACGTAGAAAAATGTCCAAGTGAACATGGAGAGGGCCTCCGTGTCCACTAGATAGCATGCAGAGGGAATATCTGCATGCATTATTGGAGCATGTAGGACTTCCACTGCAGCTGGTGGGAACATGGGCTATACATCCATGTTTGTTTCCATTAATAGTGATGGTGCGAGGGTAGCCTTTGTACTGGTCAAACTGAACATGGGGAAGTCCTCCGCATTGGATTCGAATAAAGTGAGGAAGGACTCCGCTTCTTATATTTTTGGGACAAGGAGAACATTCATTGATTGATGTAAAAACATGTGGAATACCCTCACGCTAATGGTTGACTAGGTGAGGAGGGTCATCGCATCTGATACCTATGACAGGAGGAAAGACACCATATCTGTGATCATGGGTGTGGAAGAAACATCTATGATGGATGTCAGTGCGGAAGGGATGGCTTTTTCTCATACTGGTGGTGGCATGTGTAGGACCTCCATGTCGCAATTTGGAGTGGGTAGGACCTGTGCTCTCATTGGTTGTGGCACGAGGAGGACCTTTGTGCTAGACTTCATTGTATTTGGACGGCTCGTGACAGGAAACACCAGTGTCAGTGACCAAGAGAGTCCACCCAACCTGCCCATGGGGGGATTGGGGCCTTGATTTGGGTCGTTTTTATATGTTCTCCTATTATTAAAAACAACGCAATGATATAATAAGTTGACATGGAAACATGCCATGGTATTCCCTGATGATGGCGTCCCATGTAGGGTTTCCTACTCAGCTTGCACCTGATGTTGGCGTCAGGTTAACCGGACTAGGGTCAGTGGTTTAGATGTATTACTCACCTACCCTTTAGCCTATGGGATCGGGTGGTGGCACTGACACAACCTAGTGGGGTGCCTCCTTGGCGGCCCCAATATGGGGTCACAATTGGGATGGCCCGAAATTCCCTCAACTCATTGGCGTAAGGGGGTGAGTCATTAGGGAATTATCAAGAGCGGATCCCAAAATGGTTGTATGTTGGAGTAGGGAGCATTGGCATCTTTTGCAGCCCTAGGGTTAGCAGCGATTGTAAGGTGCAGAAGCCTTCAAGTCCTGTCGGGCCATATCTCGAGTTGGGATAGTACCTTCTCCCTCATATTTTCAAATGCGGTCATTGATCACCTTCCTCTGAATGAGTTCAGATGGTGCGTTGGGGCTTGGGTGCCCGACGACAATGGACGTGGAGGCTGTCATAGAAGAGATAGAACTGTGCGATATTTCCATGTTAGTGTGGCCCCTTCCCCTATTTCGGTGCGTGGGTGGTGATTGGTTTCCTTTCATCGCATTATTGGTCCTGAAAAGAAAAAAGATTCACCCATTACTTCAGAATGGAGGAATACAATATCTAGTTCCCCGATGTTATTCCATCTCCCATGATTGGTAAGAAGAATCCACACTGACAACAAAGCAGACCAGGAGGTCCAACATTCCACTACCCCAATCTTTGGTGAGTTTTACCTGAGGCCCACTATTTTCTTAGTAGTACCAAGTTCCAGATAGCCAGATCTAGTGACACTTTTATCCACTGATGTCTGTAACAATAAAAATATCCATATTTAGGAGAATAATTTCACTTCAGGTTCACCATTTTTGTTTCCATCACATTCTTCATGGCATGCATCCATTTATTGAGGACACACTACAATTTTCCCCTTATTCCCACATTCCAATTGAGAGTGGAATCCATAATGTATTCAGATATGTTTTCTCCTTAATCAAAATTGGATGATTGGATGTTGGCCTCTCATTCCATGGATTCCTCCTGAGAACTCGTCACTTAATCCGGGTCTCCCTCCTAGATATAGGTGTTGTTTGCGAAAAACTTTACAATGCCATATCTTCATGGTAATTTGTTAATTAAAATACTTCTGTAAGAAAATTCCAAGGGATCATGTTTGGTAAAAAACATTAAAATGATGTGGTAGTCACGTTTGACATCAATAGCATGTGTGGATGATGAAACACTGATGCGTCTAGGTTTCTTCACTTTATGGTAGGGCTTCTCAAGGGTGTGAAATCCCAAAGAATCCCTTGATGAGTGTGGAAAATTATATACCATAGGCATGACCCTGAGGTTTTCCTTAACTTACCATGTCTGAAAAAAGGTATGCTACGAGTTTAACATCTATCAAAGATAGATCAGACATATCAAAACACTGATAGAAGTGGATCAGATTGGTGCATCCCCAAGATGGATCACCTGAGGGGTTTTCTAGATGAGTGTATCAAAATATCCAAAGAATATGGATCATAGTATTCATGGGTACCTATAAAGAGGATTCTAGGGTTTACACTTGGATGTGATTGAACCTTATTGAGGTATTCTATGTACCATATCCTGGTATATTGGGATCAAAACCCACGTAGTTCTATGGGGTGATGAATCTGAGAGTACAAAAAGGACAATGACTGAAGACATGATGGGGCTTAAACATAGATAGTGGTCCATCACAAGAGGGGAACTCATGGATGGATTTTTTTGGATTGTGTGTGGATTATGCATGGTTGACTACTTGAATAGATGACATGACTCCACTATGATGTGGTGGCCTGGGTAAGAATCAAGATTGCTGATGGATGGTTGAATGTTGTGGTAGATGAATGAGATGGAACCAACATTAAAATGATGGAATTTTTGGAATTTATACACAAAAAGGCATCATACATATCCCCATGGTAGGGAATCAATGTCAACGTAATTCAGTGGAATGATGGGATACTTGAGGAGGTGGCCCATGAAAATTGATGCATGTATATGACCCAGAGGAAGTAGAACCTTTGGGTTAGGACGTGACCTTCTAGAAACACAAAGGGTCAAGGGAGATACCAAGATAGGACATGGGTGATGGGCCTAAACCTCAGGGAGGCTTCCTTCATATCCCCATGGTAGAGAATCAATTTCTACATAGATAAGAATGGGGCATAAAATCATTGTCTGTACAAAGGAAAGTGTCCTAAGAACATGATGGGGATTAGGCATGGTTAGAAACCCAGGAGCTAGTTTAACGCCACGAAGGGATGGACATAGTATGTGGGTCCAAACAAATGGGAAACCATTTTTACTAGTGTTTGGGGTTGAACCTTAGGGTGGCTTCCTATGTACCATGTCTAGAATGTAGGGTTCAAAATCCATCTAGTTTGGTATGTGGGATTAGGATAGGGGTGTGTGCGGAGGACAGTGACCTGAAGATTATGCTTGGGCTAATGTGTTGTTAGCATCTCGAGATTGATCTAACACCTGATGGGGACTATAAATTTGGATCCCAACAAATGGGAATACAAAAAATTACCATATATTGGGATCAGAGCTCAAGGAGTCCTTCTACGTAGCCCATCTTGGAGACAATGATAAAAACCCATGTAGTTCATATATGTTGACCAGTGAATTGGGTTTTAACCTGAGGAAGGATTCCTAAATACCTTTTTTAGGAGACATGGATCAAAACACACATATTTCAGATAGGTTTACCAATGTTTGGTGTTGAACCTCACAGAGGCTTCCTATGTACCATATATATTAGAGAGGGGTCAAACCCCACATAGTTCAGATAGGAATAATTTAATGTCATGTAGTATAGAAGGGTGATATTTTTTCACATCATTCGGGATGATGGTGAAGTGAAATTAAGTGGTTTGGATTATGGGTGTTGGTCTTGAACCCAAGAGAGACTTCCTATATATATTGCTTGTAAAGGGAAAGGATCAATTTTCATAAAGATAAGAATGGGGGGGGGCTTACACACTAAGGTTTCCCATGGAGGATTCCATGGCTAGATATTACTCTAATCTCACATGTGTCATTATCGGTGTGATAAACCAGAGGAATCAAATATCTAACGATAACATCGTGAAAGGTGAGTTTGTGAGGAATATAGCAGGGCTTACACCTGGATTATGGCCTATACATATGGTGATTGGGGGGTTACTCGAGGATGGAAGCCTGATGGAGATAAAGCCCAATGAGAGAGGTATGGGGTATTTGAGGTCCCAGTTCCCATGTCTCCTTTGGACTTTGTGAATAGAAGATGAGAAGATCAAGGATGCAACGTCTCGCAAGAATGTCAAAGGGATTACACCAATATAGTTTCTCTTCCCCACAGACAGATTTAATTCCAAGAAAGGGGGATATAATTCCATGTGAGGATGATCACACTCACATGGAGACCAGTAGGTGAAGAAAGTGTCTGAGTTGGGGCACCCCATGTATATTTCATAGGGTGAGGCAACAATTTAACCTCATGTGCTGAGGATGATGATGCTTGGAAATTTAATTTTCTGCAGCTTAGATGATGAGGATTCACACCTCACCTCTAGGACATACCTAACTGATACCCAACCACCCTTGGGAAATGGACGACATCTACAATTCTATGTCAAGATTGGTTTGTAGAGTGATCCATTTAGGGCCCCACGTTAGCATGGATATGTGAAGAAGTAATAGTCATTAGCGTGGCTATTTGAATAAAAATGTGGCTATGAAACACAATATGAAGTACATCCCGGGGAACCTTAATATCACTGCATAGAAACTTTTAGGGATGTATGGGAGAAGTGTTTGTGAAGAAAAAGGGTTCACAAGAAGGGACCTTGTGAAGCTCTGGTTCTCCATAGAGCAGAGAACCTCTACGAAGGGGTATGCATCGTGAAGTCAAGTAGTATAGTATAGGAATGATGTATACATGTGTATAAAGGGTTCTTCACGATTTGAAAGTGAATTCATAGAGTATGAATTCATGGAACTTGGATGGCTTGCAAGGTGCAGAACTACAAAGCGATGTACATCATGAAGCATAGTGATCATGCCTTATCATGGGGTCCACATGTTCATAAAAGGTATTTCTCAAAGCATATGTGATTCATGAAGACTCGAGTTCCCTTATGGAGCTCCATCGGATGCAATGGTCCATGGGATTTGTGAAGGAAATCCTAGGTTGAATGGGGGTGTTATTTGAGCTAAGGAAATAGAACATCATAATTCTCAAATACCTCGAAAAAATAAACTTTCTCAATGCTTCGCATAGGATAGGTTACTTCACAAATTAATAGATGAGAATGAGAAAGGATGGGGTATCCTTACATTTGGGTCTGAGGGAATCCTTGTATTTATTGGTGAGAGTATTCATGATTCTCTAACATCGTGTTACGATGCTGCTGGTCACTTTTCCATCAGATGCATATTGCGTTAAGGTTTCGTAACCATGGATTCGATCATCATCCCATCCTTAGTTAACAGGCCTCCTTAATTCCCTATACGGTTCATGCAGGGAATTCTCTCAATTTCCATGGAATCAGAGAGGTGACCACATTCCCTCTGTGGCATGAAGCTTTCTATCAATTGAGTCCTTACTGCAGTGTCTTCTACCTCTCTCCTATATGATGATCTCAAAGGGGGACACAACATTGTGTCAGATGCAGTTCTTAGGGGATTCATGCTAGACACTGTTCTAAAGGGCTCCATGATGGTGGTTTGAGAATTAGCCCCTATGGGTTTGGTGTTCTCATTACATATTTTTACTGTGCACACATTTTGGAACCAAATTTTTTTTAAAATATCAATTACGTTCATTCAATCATGACTAAGAAAAATGGAAACATTATTCAGGAAAACATATGGACTACCATCTCTATGATCGTAATGTAGTTCATTTTTCACAACCATGTTTCATTATTTTTAAAATTTATGTATAAAAAAGAATAATTATTTTTTCATTATTATTTTTGATATAATTAAATAATAATCTCATTTAACTCTGCTATCTTTCTAAATTGATTTTATATATTTAAATGGAACATCATCAAAAACCCTCATATTTATCCTAAATGATAATTTAATTGAATATAACATAATAAATAAGATTAAAAGAATAGTAAACATAAAAAAGGATATCAAGACATTATATAATTAACATATATTAATTATTACTAAAGACAAATTATGCAAATGAAAAATCAATATTGAGGTAATGGGTCCCTCTAAACCGCACTTTTCATTGGGTTATGACCATCCTCTCTCAAACATAGATTATATCTATATTTAAAGTCATGTAATTCTTATAAATTCCCAATATATGTAACTTATATATATTGATAGATTATTATACCTTCATTTATGGGGTAATACATGCCTTATGTTCTTTTCATAACTACCTTCAATATGAAATTTCCTTTTATTATGATATCTGACAATATTAAGCAACCCATTTTGTTACCACAATAAATTATTATATTATTCCTTATGATTAATTTCAAGTTATTGTGAAACACATAAATCATGAATGTGTTATGATTGGTATTACTAGATATTTCTCCAATGCATTGAGTAACTAATTAGTCACATCAGTTTCTATGTTAAGGACTATGGGGTAAACCTAATCCATTATGTGGAATTGTCGACTGTGTGATCTTTTATTGGATGTTATCCTTGAATCATGTTTATATCATGTTATAATTTTCTTCCACCTTTCTTATGCTTCCATGATCATATGATACATGTTAAAATAATAAAATTTTATTATATTATTTTCCTAAGTGATTACTCTTTAGAATTATATTTTATGATGTCACATTATAACATTGACTCACCAATCATGTTTCATTATCTTGTTTTTTCCCTTACTAGTTTTTTCAGCTCACCCATTTCTTTAATGTATTATTCATGTTATCCAATGAATTTTTTGCTGGTAAAATTTATTAGGATCTCATTTTGAACAATAAAATTAGGATGACAAGTTTTAGATTCCTTTTGATGTATTATGAACGATGTATTTCAAATACACGGGGTCTTTTTATCCTTATTTTGTATTAATGGTTGTTAATATTAAAATCATGCAATAATATGTGTAAAATGGATTGTGTAACTATAGTTATAATTAGAGGATGTCCTTGTTATTATTTTGGATTAGGAATAGAATAATTTAATTAGAACCCTAGGTAAAACTCTTGGCATAATTCTTAGTATAGAAAAATATCCTAGAGTTTTGGTGAAGGATAGATTGACTAGTTTCTGATGAAATTACCTCCATGTTTGGATCCAATGTTTGTATGTGGCTCAAGAATAGTTGTACCTAGAGGTAATAATAGTAAAAAGGTTTCTCTGAGATGGACTCAATCATCGCATAGTGTAAGAAAAGTTTCCTTTCTGCAGAAATGGTTAGAAACTCTTGGGGGATATGCTTTGGATATTCAAAAACTCTTTATGAAACATTGTGAATGAATTGAAAAAATAGATGTGATAGAAAACCGAATAAGAAAAATTACAACAGGTAACCAATGTTGAAATATAGAGTCTCATAATTGAGGATATATTTATGATTTTTAATTTATTCCTTTAATGTTTGTATGTTTCCCTTTTGCGTGTTCATATATTCTCATCTTGTTTTTTATTTTTAGTTAATGGTTTCAAATACGATTAATTGTTCCAATAACCAACATGATTGGAAATGTAATGATTTCCCCAATGATATTTCTAGCCTATTCAACTGTTATATGACAACATCATCGAGATAATGGATCAACTATATCAATTTAATATTAATTACATGAATCACATAGAAAAGGCTCCTCCTCCTAAGAAAGAGAAATTTGTACTTGTGCCTTTTATATGAGTAAGGCCTCCAACATTTAGTGGATCTTATAGTATCATCATCATAGAAAAATTGATTAATTCTATTGAAAAAATATTCTCTTCCCTATAATGTGCTTAAATGATAATTTTTATTTTTTAGTTTATTAAATTGATGGAGACAAATTAGGGATGACCACTAATCAATAACAAAATCCCAAAGTTGATACTGATTCAATGAAATGGAAACATATAAACAAAATATTTTTAAATTAATATTTTTCATAAAATATTAATATTCAAATATATGGGGATTTCCTCATTCTAAATCAAAAGGAAGATGAGTATATCAGGGAGTATGAGAAAAAATTCACAAGGATCGCATGGTGATCCTCTGGATTTTTCATCAACACTTAAAATATGGTAGTCCATATTTATCTGTTTTAATATCGAATTAATGAAAATAATTATTGATTCAATAATTTAAAAACTATGAATATATATTAATTGTTTCCCTCAAAAATGAGATGGAGATCAGTGACACTCAGTGGTCTCTTTAAAATGGATACAAAGAAGTATTATAGGGCATTCTTATAGAGTATCAACAGATAAATCAAATGTAATAATGATAAACCAACAACCCAATTTTTTTAATTATGCGATGAATAATCCTTGAAACTATATGACAGGAACTGAGAGTTGTTTTATGTATATAATATCGGAATTATTTCAATCATTGATGAGGTGATATGTAGAAACCTCCTAATGTGGAATAAAAACATTCAGATCAAATATCTAGTGGGGGATAAATGTTTCAATGAAATGGAACACATTAATTATGAAATCCAAATCTCTAAGACATGAATTTATAGAGAAATTTGACGATTAAAACATCTAACTACTAGAAGGGAAAAGATTGTATTATGTTATCACTATTATAGTGGTGGATCCCAAAAACATTGTGGTGCCATGTACATTGGTTATTCATTCAATAATAGTGAACATAATTTTTGATAATGGTTATATGAATTATTTATATATAGAAATTTTATTATAAAATATCAAGAACCATATCAATACTTGGTGTGTTGTGATACTTATTATAACATCAAATAGAGTAATAGCAGCATCCCAAGTAAATAACTCCTCTATAGTGAATGTTTGTGGACTAAATCTTCCATAAAGTCTCATAATACTTAATTTAGTGGATATTGATTCTACCTTGTGCATTAATTGGAAATCTTCATATAAATCTCACATCAAATTTTGATATTTGGAGATCACCCTTCACATCCAAATCCATCTACTAATTTTGGAATAATTGTATGTTGGAGGATGAATCTGAATTGGAGTTTTATATTATTGTACAGATATTAATTATTTTCAAGAAATAATATCTAGCTTAAATTATCGAGAAATCGGATAGAATCAAACTTAAAGGCATTTCCATTTTGAGTGATTACATTAATTTACTCCATAAAGAATTCCATGGTCTTATTCTGATCGAGAGGTTGGGTTCTCGATCAAATTTATATTGGATATCTACCCATAACAATGAATCTTTATATAATGGCCACCTTGGATATAGAGGAACTAAAAAAAATTTAAATGAAAATTTTGGAAAAGGTTTTGTACGTATGTGTGGTCACTATAGGGTTTGTTAGTCCTCATCATTAAGAATATGGATAGGTAAATATGCCTCAATATTAATCATCATGAACTCAAAAAAACCATGATAATAACAAGTATTTTCTTCCATGAATAGAATGGTTTTTCAATGAACTACTTCAGGATCATTATTTCTCCTTGGTGGGTCTTTAGTCCGGATATAACTAATTATTGGAGAAGAAGGGAGAAATTCCAAGAAATACCTTTAAAACAAGTCATGGAAAATATGAGTTCATATTATTTCTTTTTTACTCACTAATTTTCTACTAATATTTATTATAATAATGAATTTATTCTTTAGAGATTACCTCAAAAAAATTGTGGTGGTATTTATTGATGAAATTTTGAATTAACTCTGAAATAAATAAGGGCATGAGAAGAATTTGAAAACCATGATTAAATATTTGAGAAAGGTGAATCCAAATGTAATTTATAGTAAATGTGAGATCTGGATGATGTAAGTGTCATTCATGGGCCACATGATCATTTGAGAAGTGAAATATAAGTACACTTAAAATAAAAAAAAACCATTGAGTACTAGACTAGACAATCATCACTAATTGAGATTCATAGTTTCCATATATTTTCATTAACAATTATGATTTTTGAGAAACGTCTCATAATTTTCAAATCCACTAACAATGATACCTTCTAATGGAGTAATAATTTTCTAGACTCGAGAAGTTTTACAGACAATTAAGGAGTTTAAAGGGGGGTGTCACAAACTGGATATGGTCACCACTATTACCAGCACCAAACCCGGCCCATGACAAGGCCCTAAGAGCATTCCCTATCCCCACAGGCTGGCACAAGTTCCCGGGAAACTTGAAAATTCATTTGGGAATGATTTACCCGAGTTTGGATTCATAAAATAACCAAAAACAACAGTAATCCAAATCTTAAAAATAATGCCAAACAAGACATAATAAAATTCAGAACTGGGTATATGTGTTTAAAAAATACACAAGAGATCCAAAGGTGTATAAAATTAGTAGAAAAACATCCCAAGAGACTTAATACGACAAGGGGTTATCACCCACAAGCCGTCTCCACAACACCACACCATGAGAGAAACTGGCAACCCGAACCGCCATCGCCCAAGGCCTTTCCTTTGCCTGTGTCAAACATGACTGAGTCTACATACACCCAAAGGTTTAAGTAGGGTGTGATACTAATCCCAATAGGATATCAGCCTAGTATTCCAAGTGATAGGCATTATAAAATAAAAAGCTTGCGAGAGTTATAAACAGAAAATGTTAGCATTAATTTCTAAAAGTGCATCTTTTAAATAAAAATAACTTTCAATGGGGATAATATTAAAGAATGAGTTAATTTGAATAAAACATGCAAGATACTGGTTTTCACATCCCAAAATACTATAAGGCAATGATAAATTCCAAAGATCCCATGAGCACCAAGCATAGGAACATCCCTAGGAACAAGTTAGTTGTGAGCCCCAAGTACCTTGTACCTCAGTGAAATTAACCATAATAACATTTGTTCTCATGCACGAGACACTAGTAGGGAGCATAACCATAACCTAGTGGTCTCCAATCATCTCTATTATAGTTTTGTTAGTGTTATCCATGTTAGACTTTTTATTTGAACCATGGTCAAAACCCCTCCGTTCACTAGCGTACTAGTACACGTTAGCACACCTAGTTACCCGAGTTTCCCGTCTTTGCTCAAATAGTTACCACATGTTACCAAAATCAATTTCAACATATAATTTTCAGTTGTGGTCACACACATTAAAAACAGTAGCTACACATTCATTGCACCTTTTATATAACTCAATAAACCAATTTTAATTTCCATAAAATAATTTCAAGAAAAATAATCAAATTGTGCACATTAAATTCATCTAAATCCCCACATTTAAAACCCAATGGAGACCAATATTATACCAAACCAGAAATTTATGCATCAAAACATTTTTATAAATCCAATCCATTAATTATGAAACAACACCAAGAGTCACAACATGGGTTGCACATGTAAAACACCCATTTTCACACAAAATTGGCACGTAAAAATCAACCGCTTTGAAAATGCTACCCAAATAAATTTATCAATAAAAATAATGAAGGACGAACATAATGGAAACAGAAATATATCAATCCAACTCATTCTAAAATACCTATATAAGTAATCACCTACCAAAAGAGTCAAAACCCCCAAATCCTTGTGCGTCACTTAAACTGCACCTTCACCGCACCGCAAGGGAGTAAGATTGAACCTAAAACCATAGGATTGGAACAAAAAAATCAAGACTAAAACCATAGGTACGAATCTATATCTTCTTTACATTTGGGGAATAAATAAAAAAAGACGAAAGCCTAAGAAAAAGGGAGGAGGATGGAAGGGAACCAACTTACTTGAGAAATATGGACGCTTTGTGGATCTATAGAAGTTCGGTCCTAATTAGCGATGAATCCGAAATTCAAAGAGGGGGAAATGAAGATGGGGGTGCGGATGGGATCAGTGCGAAAATGTGAGATGTGTAATCACTGAAAAAGGATAAAAATGAATATTTTATAAAATAATTAAAAGATCATTTTAAAACTGGAAATAGGATTTCGGGTTGCCCAACACCTAAATTGATCACCCAAATCCAAGATTCTAATGATTTTTAAGGGGACCAAATTTCTTTGGTGGAATTAATAGTTAAATTAAGGTCATTATGGATGTTTAATGGGTGAAAAAGGTTGAAAAACGAAGGAGTTATTAAAGAAACAAAATTTATTTTTAATATTGGAAATGGGCTCTCGGGTTGACCCAAATTTTGAAAACCCACAATTTCCTTAAAAAATGCATGGAAAACCCCCAAAACAAAGAAAGAGTGTAAATTAAACAAAAAATACCTTTAATATATGTCATTTATGTGGCAATTCTTCCCACCATGAAGTACGTTCCGCCCTGGAAAGTCAACCTAATGCTTGATCGGAAAACTGGTTCGGGTACGCTTCCTCAACCCATGACTTTCTCTCCCAGGTCTCATGTGTATCATTACAATGCAGCCATAGAACCCGGACTAATGGAATAGAAATTCCTCGATGTATCCTCTCTTGGGAGTCCACTATTTTCACCTGCCTCTCAACAACAGAGAATTCAGGCTCTATCTCTAGTTCTTCCCAGCTCAACACGTGGGACAGATCTGGATTGTATTTCTTCAACTGAGAGACGTGGGAGAAATCATGGATGGACGTAAACTGAGATGGTAATACCAACATTTATGCCACCTTTCCAATATTCATGGTGATCTCAAAGAGCCCGACATACCGCGACATCAGCTTACCTTGCTTCCCCAATCGACGATGGCCCAGACGTGGGGCCACTTTCAAGAATACCCTGTCACCCACAGAAAAATCTAGGTCTCGACACCTCCTATCGGTATAAAATTTATGATGAATCTTAGCTATCAATAAGAACTTCCTAATCAAATTGACCTTCTCAAAAGTCTCCTACACATATCTTGGCCCCAATAGTGAAGTCCCTCCTACCTCAGCCCGACATAGGGGGGGCCAACATGGTCGACCATAGAGCGCCTCAAAATGGGCCATTCGAATTGAGGATTGCTAACTATTATTATAAGAAAAAATGAACAATCCCAAATGGCTATCCAATGCACACACTAAATCCAATACACATGTGTGAAGCATATCCTCCAGAATTTGATTCGCCCGCTCTATCTGGCCATCCGTCTGAGGATGGTATGTCATTCTCATCTTAATATATGACCCCAAATCCTTCTAGAGACCTCCCCAAAACTGAGATGTAAAGCAGGGGTCCCTGTCAGAAACAAATGATGATGGAACACCATGAATTATGACCACTTTATGAACATACAAACGGCCCAGCTCCTCCACCTTTGTTGTATCTTTCATCGGAATGAAGTGGGCTGATTTTTTCAGACGATCAATCACCACCCAAATTGAATTATTACCCCGAGGAGTATGAGGTAATACATCAATTAAGACCATGGAAACCCGATCCCACTTTCAGGTAGGAATGGGTAGTGGTTGGAGAAAACCGGAAGGCCTTTGGTGTTCTACTTTCACCTGCTGGCATGTGTAGCATCTTGAAACAAAGTCTACTATGTCCCATCTCATAACAGGCCACCAAAACTGCTGATGGACATCATAATATATCTTGGTTGCACCAGAATGGACGACCCACTGAGATTGGTGGCTATCCTGCATCACCACCTTCCGTAGAGACAAAGGCACCACTCTACGGCCCTTGAAGCACAAGATAGTCTCAGGAGACAGAGACCAATCAGAAAGAGTCTCCCCACCATGAAGCAACTTCATAGATAACTAACACAGCTCATTACTAGGATGCTCCAACAAAATCAACTCCAGAAGAGTGGTAGTCAACTGAATGCTTTCCAATAAAGTACCTCTGCTATGATCCCTACTCTCTAAGTGCATCTGGGTGAAGTGCCCCCATCAAAGTCCACTCATCGCTGGACGTCCTCAATGTCTGCACTGGTACCTTCCTGCTCAAAGCATCCACTACCACATTACCCTTTCTTGGTGTATAGACAATGTCAATGTCAAATCCCTTCAAGTACTCGATCCAATGGTGCTACCTTAGATTGAGATCCATCTGAGAGAAAATTTAGGCTAGGATCTTATGGTCAAAATAGACAACAAATTTCTCCCCAAAAAGGCAGTGTCACCATGTCTTTAAAGTATGCATCACTGATTCCAACTCCAAGTCATGAGTCGAATAATTATTCTCAGGTGACCAGATCTAGTGAGAACCATAAGCCACCACAAGTTCATCCTGCATGAGTACACACCCAAGGCCCATACCTGATGCATCATAATAAACATTATATCCCTTCCCAGACTGGTAAAATCAGCATAGGTACGGTGGTCAACCGCCTCTTTAACTCCTCAAAGGATGCCTGACATTGTGGGCCCCCTTCCAAACATCACCCCTTTCCAGGTGAGTATGGTCACGGGGGAGGCGATCCGCGAGAAGCCCCGAACAAAGTGCCTGTAATAACCTACCAGGCTAAGAAAACTCATGATATCAAACACATTTCTTGGTTTTTCCCCTGACATAACTCCCCTTATCTTCTCAGTATCCACTAAAACCCCATGTTTTGAGACGACATGCCCCAGAATCTACACTTCCCTGATCCAGAATGTGCACTTTGAGAGTTTTGCATACAGGTGATAGTCCCGCAAGGTGATCAAAACAACCTGCAGGTGGTGCTCATGCTCCTCCTCAGATCCAGAATAAACTAGGATGTCATCCACAAATACCACTACAAATGCGTCGAGATATTGGTGGAACACCCAATTCCTGAGTTCCATGAAAACTGATGGGGCATTTGTCAATATGAAAGGCATGACTAGATACTCGAAGTGACCATAACTGCTTCAGAAAGCCGTCTTCAGAATGTCTACTTCTCTTACACTGAGCTGGTGGTATCCCGAACGCAAGTTGATTTTGGAGAACCACTTTTCCCCCTTCAGTTGGTCAAAAAATCGTCAATCTGAGGCAAAGGGTATTTATTCTTGATGGTCACCTTATTCAATTTCTGATAATCGATGCACAAATGGAGTGTTCCATCAGCCTTCTTCTCGAATAAGACTAGGGCGGCCCAAGGAGAGATGCTCAGGCGAATGAATCCCTTGGATTCCTAATCGTCCAGCTATATCTTTAATTCCCTCAAATCGGTGGGGGCCATGCGATATGAGGGAAGAGATATATATGGTGTTCTCAGCACCAACTCAATTGAGAACTCCATGTCCTGCTCTGGGGGTAAGCCTGAGAAATCATCTGGGAAGACTTCGGGGAACTCAACCACTACATGAGGTAACCCACCCTGAGAGACACCACCACCATCCTCTAGTGCGAGCGATGACAACTGATAAGAATGATTCCCCAACTCAGTGAGTGGAGGTCCCATGTGACCTGACCGAGGATCCCATTCTCCATGAAATAACTATGGACTCCCATCTGGTTCCATAAATCTAACTCAACGCCGATAGCAGTCCATATGTGCTTGGAAGTGCACCATCCAGTTTATGCTGAGGATCACATCAAACAGGTCCATATCAAGGACCATGAAATCCCACTTCATCTCAAATCCTGACATAGAGAGTGCACACGATGGGAACCTAAGACCCTACTCCTTTTTATTACCCAGCGGTGTTACAAACTCCATTACAATAGATAAAAGCTTGGTTGGAAGGCTCAATAAGTTCACAAGACAGCCATATAAAAATGAAACTGAAGCACTAGTATCAAACAAAACTGTAGCTACATAAGATGAAATCAGAATGGTACCTTGAACAGTAAAAGTTCCTACATCAAATCCCACCGTTTCCTAATCCACAGCATGAAAAAGTCTGGTCCTTGCCCGAGAATAGCCACCCAACGGTGGCTCTACCCAAAATTGGCTCTGCCCAAAAGATGATCCATCCCTGCCGCCACGACTGCCGAACAGAGACCCCTATGTCCTTGATGGCTTGGACTATGCTAAAACTCCCTTAGGAGGAACAGATCCGGCCCCACTTTGAAGTGGACGCACTATCCCACAAAAGCACTGCATGTGTCCCATACCACCACACTAAAAACAGGTCTTTAGAGGATGAGGGCATGTTGGATGGATGTGACCTATCTCCCTACACTGGTGGCACACGATAGTCCTTGCATCTGAAACCACTGATGAAAACTGCTTGGAAGAGTGGCTTTAACTACCACCTCCTTTCTTTCCTTGCTCTTCCCGCTTCCTCTTCTTTTCAGCAGAGCTACTAGTGCCCATAGTAGATACCCCTCCAAAGATCCTAGACTTCCCCTTTTGATCAATGTCTACCATGAAATCACGATTGAACACCTCAGCATAAGTTCCCAACTTGAATAGGAAGACCTGTGAATAAATTTATGGTCCCACTCCCTTCTCAAATTTCCGAGATTTCAAGTATTTACTTGAAACAATCTAAGGCGCATACCACACTAATTCAGCAAAACGGTTAGCATAATCCATTACTGAACGATCTCCCTGGGAAAGATGCATATATTCTCAAGATCTGGCATAGGATAGAACCTCTAGACAATACTGCTCGTTGAATATGGACTTAAAATCTCCCACCTATTGTTTTCATGCTACCCAGATTGAAGCACTGATTCCCACCACCTAGGGCTAGGACCCTCTAGCTGAAAAGAGGCACATTTCACCCGGACCTCCTTAGGTGTGTCCAAGAACTCAAACATATTCTCTATCTTCTCGAGCCATTCCTATTCCTCTTGAGGTTCCGAGCTACCTCAAAAACAAGGAGGTTTATTTTTCAAGAACTCTTGGGCCTTTTCATTCCTAGGCCTAGATGCATCTTCTCTGGCTGGAGTAGGATCCATAACCCCTCCTTGTCCCAGAGCCTAGATAGCTCGGACATCGGCTTCTATCATCCATTCATTGAGTGGTGTAGGAGAAATCTCTCCGGTTTCCTCCCGTGGGTGAGTGGGAGATTTTCGGGGAGGCATGTTGCTATAAAAGGAAACCTTCACAAGGGGATAAAATCAGTACAATAGTTCTGAAAATTTCAGGAATAACATCAGATATAAATAATCCAAACACATTACAACAGTAAAATAAACAAGTACTTCACCACCCTCGATGTCCACGTGGAATCTGCAGCCCACACGTCTCACTTGGAAGTGAAGATAAACAAACAATTCAGACATCCCATGGTGACTCACGGTCTGTCACGAGGGGTACAGGCCCAGAACCCTACTCATGAACAAAACATTGATCCCCGATAGTCCTATCTCTTGTCTAGCCCGAGTCATCCCAAAATAAACATATAACTCAAAAACGTTAACCCCCTCCGATACCATTTTTTCACGAACTGGATATGGTTTCCACTATTACCAGCACCAATCCCAGCCCATGACAAGGCCCGAAGGGAGTTCCTTATCCACACGGGCTGGCACAAGTTCCCGGTTATCATTAAAATTCATTTGGGAATGATTTACCCAAGTGTGGATTCTTAAAATAACAAAAAAAACAATAATCCAAATCTGAAAAATTATGCCAAAAAAGACTTAATAAAATTCAGAACTGAGTACATGGGTTTAAACAATACAAAAGATGTCCAAAGGTGTATAAAAGTAGTAGAAAACATCACAAGAGACTCTACACTACAAGGGGTCATCACCCACGAGCCGTCTCCACAACACCACACCATTGGGAGAAACTAGGAACCCAAACCGCCATCACCCAAGGCCTTGCCTTTTCCTATGTCAAACATGGCCAATTCTACTTACACTCAAAGGTGTAAGTAGCATGTGAGACTGATCCCAATATTATATCACCCAAGGATTCCAAATGACAGGAATTATAAAATAAAAAGCTGGCGAGAGTTATAAACAAAAAAATGTAGAATTAATTTCTAAAAGTGCTGCATCGAAAAGAAAATAACATTCAATGGGGATAACATTAAAGAATGAGTCAATTTGAATAAAACATTAAAGCTACTAGTTTTTACATCCCAAAAATCCATAAGGCAATGATAAATTCCAAAAAGGCCACGAGCACCAAGTATAGGAACACCCCTAGGAACTTGTTTGTTGTGAGCCCCAAGTACCTCGTATCTCGGTGAAAGTAACCATAATAAAATTTGTTCTCATGCACGAGCCACTAGTAGAGAGCATACCCATAACCTAGTGGTCTACAATCGTCTCCATTATCGTTTTTTAGTGTTATCCATGTCAAACTTGCTATGTGAACCATAGTGAAAACCCCAGTGTTCACTAGCGTACCAGTATACGTTAGCCCACCTAGTTACCCGAGTTTCTCGTCTTGTGCTCAAATAGTTACCACAAGCTACCAAAATCAATTTTCACGTATAATTATTAGTTCTGGTCTCACTCATTTGAAACAGAAACTACACATTCTTTTCACCTTTTATATAACTCAATAAACCACTTATAATTTCCATAAAACAATTTCAATAAAAATAATCAAATTTTGCACATTAAATTCATCTAAAACCCCACATTTAAAACCCAATAGAGACCAATATTATACCAAACCAGAAATTTTAGTATCAAATCATTTTTATAAATCCAATCCATGAATTATAAAACAACACCATGTGGCACAACATGGGTTGCACAAGTAAAATACCAATTTTCACAAAACATTGGCACTTAAAAATCAACAGCTTTGAAAATGCTACCCAAATCAATTTTGGAAATCAAAATAACAAAGGAGGAACATAATGGAAATATTAATACAGAAATACAACTCTTTCTAAAATACCTACATATGGAATCACCTACCAAAAGAGTCAAACCCCCAAATCATTGTGCGTCACATCAACTGCACCTTCGCCACACCGCAAGGGAGTAAGATTGAACCTAAAACCAGATGATTGGACCAAGAAACTCAAAACTAAAACCCTAGGTACGAATCCCTTGCTTCTGTACATTTGGGGATTCAATAAACAAAGAATAAACCCTAAGAAAAAATGAGGAGGAAGGAAGGGAACCAACTTACATCAGAAATATGGACGTTTTTTTGATCTGGAGAAGTTCGTCCCTAATTATCGATGAATATGAGCATCAAAGAGGGGAAAACGAAGTAGGGGCTGTGGATGGGTTCAGTGGGAACATGTGAGTGGTGTAATCACCAAAAACGGATAAAAATGAATATTTTATGAAATAATTAAAAGAACATTTTAAAACTGGAAATGGGATTTCGGGTTGGCCCAACATCTAAATTGATCACCCAAATCCAAGATTTTAATGATTTTTTATGGGGACCAAATTTCTTTGATGGTTTTAATAGTTAAATAAAGGTCATTTTGGAAGTTTAATGGGTGAAAAATGTTGACAAATGAAGGAGTTATTAAAGAAACAAAATTTATTTTTAAAACTGGAAATGGGCTCTCGGGTAGGCCCAAATTTTAAAAATCCACAATTTCCTTCAAAAATGCATGGAAAACCCCCAAAACAAAGAAAGAGTGTAAATTAAATGAAAAATACCTTTAAAATATGTCATGTATGTGACAGGGGGTGTTTTCAATTAACTATCTCTCATTTTGTACTCAATTATGGAACATTTTGTGGTTTACAATGATGATTCAAATAATATTTTGGGATATTTACGAATATATAATGATAATTTGACATCCCACTCCTTTATTAGGATGAATTTTTATGATTTGAACTACTGAACACATGATTTGAATTTTGATACAATGAACTTTTCACAGAAAATATGGTGACATTATATCTTCTGAGATTAGTGTGAAATATATACATATCATACTATACTAAAATATTTATTCACATAAATGGACATTAATATGAACTAGTAAATATTGTTAGAGTTGATCAAGGATTTTGTCTACTAGATTTAGTATTAACATGAAAAACTAAAAAACTGAAATATACTCAATGTTGAAAGGATCCATCAATCTTAACAATGCTGAGAATTATGAAGGATCCAATTTTATTAGACATTAAAATGATGATCATTGAAACCATTTTGTAATGAACATCATTATTCATTTCTCCAATGATTTATTAACCATCACATTTGGATATCATAAAGGATGTTCAATGAGACTATTTTAAAGTTTAGGAGAATCTAAAAGTTTTATGAAAAGGGAAACCCATTAATTTCAATATTTGAGAAGAAGTAGATATAAGATTTCTATCATGAATATGTGTACCATAAAATTAAGAGATATTGATAGATATATTGAATGATTCACATTGCTCAAGCTTCACCATCCAAACATAGATCAATATAATGTTTTGAGATTTAGGATATCCCTATTGGTGGGATAATATAAATTAGAAGATCATGGAATATACATAAATGTGTCTAGTATATGAAAACGTTTTGATGGATGAAAAGTTCTATGGGGTTGATACAACCGTTACCTATACCTATATTTAATTGTGAAAACATCACAACGGAATTTTCCCTTGGCCTTGATAATACATAAAGAAGAACTAATTCCATATGAGTCATGGTGAAAAATCATATAAATAATAATAACATAATTTATATTTTATAACACTTCTCGCTCCATAAACTTGCAAGGAAATACGTCATAGAAGTTGTGGGGATTCATTGATCACCACTATCTATTGTATCTTACCAAGACTTGATTTTTACATCTATGATTAGAAGGAATATCAAATATACATTAAATACCATATTGAAATTCATAATGGTTTATAACACCAAAAAGGAAGGCTAATATATATGGAATATTCAATATTGCAGGATATGCTGACATAATGATCAATGAATATTTATGGAGGATTGGGTCAGTATATTTCTCTAGTTGAGTTCTCATAAAATATTAGTCTCTAAAAAAGAATATGAATAGATCATTATGAATACAATAATTGGAAAATATGTTGAACACATGAGTGTTGGGATAAAGTTGGTTAACATGGGTTATTGTGACCTTAGATGGTTGAGGGAATTAGAGAGAATTTCAAGACCATTTAGTAACTCATTCGGTCTTCTCATAGATGATAAAAGAAATCCGATACTAATAATCAAAGAGACCTAGAGTTTGAGGTTAGGGATAAATTTTACCACTTCATGTATCTATTTTGGACATTCATAATATTCATGAAAAAATAAATCTATTCCCCTGGTATTTCCACAACTTTTAGATTCTCAATCATATCAGAGATGTGTCTTTTCAAATAACACTCTCAGCAAACCCTTTATCAATTACATGACATGTTCCGTGTATCCCTCTTGATAAATTTCATACTATACCACCAGAATGTATTGAATTAAAAGGTGTTACAACTATAAATTGATCTATCTTATGAGGATATATTGTTTAATATCATAGACAGTAGAGGTCAAGTTCTACATAACAAACAACTCACATAGTCAATGTTCTATGGTGGAACCTCAAATATGAAAGGAAAGCCTATGAGCTAGATGAAGCTATGAAATATAATTATTATAAGCTATATTTACATAAGTATTTAATAAAAAATATTAATGATAAAATTTCTTATGGGGGAAGAATGTAACACCAAATAATTTTTTCAAGAAAAATATGTTTGGTAGTATATACAACACGCAACTCCAGTCTAAAAGAATCATGATTTTTTATTACCATTATAATGTAGACATTAATTTGGTGGGATTGAAATATATTAACTAATTTATGATATATATATAATTCTTATAATCAATATAAAATTATTTTTTAATTCTAAGAAAATAATTACTACATTTTTAATAGATATTTATTATTCCAAAATGATTTGTATTAATTGTTTTGGGAAAATATTTTAATTATTTTCTAGAAAATTAATAAATTTTATTTAAATAATCAAAGTAATTTTTTAAATCCTCTTATAAGTAATAACAAAGGCTTAAATATGTGTATTTGTTTTTAATGACATATATTTCCATGAATAGTTAAAATTATCAATTTTTCAAATACTATCACTTATTGCAAATCTATCATATAATTTAAAAGTAAAATTATATTTTGGATTTTTTTAATGTAAAATATAAACTATTTAATTTATAATAATATTATTAATTTCAATTTAATCATCAATTTTGATGATTTTTTTAAAATATTTTATCGTATAAATCATTTTTTTTCTAAAACCTAGTGTTATGTTCACAATGTCTATATAACCTCAAGAAAAGAAAAATTTTAGTGAAATTAGTAGATTATATATCAATTTATATGAATTTAAATTCATATAATTATTATTACTTGTCATATTGGTAATGTAAGATCATCTTATGATTGAAAATTACATTTCTTGAAAACCCATTTTTGACGCATATTACGGGTTTAATATTAAATAAAAATCTTGAACTTATGTGAATAAAATTAGTTATAATAGGTTATGTTTTTCTATTAAGAATAATTAATATTATTCGATATTTTTAATGTATATTATGTTCATAAAAAATAGTAAAAATAGTAGAAAAAATATAACCATAGATAATCTTAAAACTAGTTTGATGAGGGTTAAACTAAAGATGAATTTGGAGTACATGCTTAAAAAAATTATTTTTCTACTTTGGGGGTTTTAATTGATCTTAAATTCCAAATAATATATTATTTATCAAATTTTTAGTCACATTTCTTGAATTTGGCTACCCAATATTGAATAGTTTTGTCTATTTATAGAAATTTCACTCTTCCCTGTTTATAAAAAAGAACACTTGATCCTCTTATCCTCAAACGTACATGACATTATGGATATGAAAACCCCTTCCAAAATCAATTATTCCCATACCTACAAAGGTTCTAAAATTAATTTATTGATTACAAAACACTACATGGATGGATTTTGATGCAGACCTAAATAAGTTGTTTGAAGAAGAGGTATCCTTATTAACAGAACATTTAGTTTTATTTATTGTTCTATATAATTCATATATAATTAAACTTAGATGATATAATAATATAATTATCCAATAAATTCTGATATTTTATTTATCTAGGGGCATAAACTACATCCATATCCTCTTCTATTGAATAGGAAATGAAATCATTGATCATGTGTATGGTGGATTACCTCTTTGTAAACTAATGTAATTTATTTTCTATAATCCCCACAAAGGAATTTTAATAATAATGGATTTAATAATAATATATTATGTTCATGAAATATTAATAATTCTACAAAATTCATATATCACATTATTTATTACCTTACCCTCCATTGAAAAGAAATTCCATCGATCGTGTGTGTGGCTGACTACTACCTCGTAAACCAATGGGATTCATTTTTTATTACCAAATCACATGTATGGTAAATGTAAAATTGTATATTAAAATAATATAATAGTTATGATATTATGATCATTTTATAGTGATTAAATAAAACATGCATTCTTTACTTCTTGGTCATTTAAAAATAGAAATGTTACTCATTTGTATGTACGACCATCCTTATCAATGATTGAATCATAGTTAATTTTTCACAACCACATTTCAAGATAATATATCTAAGTATAATTAATATATAAAAATTATAATTATTTCATTATTATTATTCTGGACATCATGAAATAATAATCTCATTGGCCGTATCTAACTTTAAAAAGTGATTTTTTTCATATGAGACATACATCATCAAAACACACAACATGAAACTAAATGATTATGTAATTTCATTTATCATGACAATAAATAATATAAAAGTATTTATAAACATAAAAATATTCTCAATAATGTAAATAATTGATATGATTTTTTATTCAGTATGATAAATAACACACATGGTGATTCAGACTTGAGGTAAGGTATCTCTCTAAACCATCCTTCTATTTTGGTTATGACCAATCTCTCTATAACTCGCATTATCTACTTTTTTAATGTTATAAAAAGTTTTAGAATTTTGTACATATTTCCCTCCCATTTAAACCAAGATTATTATCACTTTATTTTTATGGGATAATACATCCCTTATTTTTATATATCAATTTCCTTCATAATGAAATCTCATTTGATTATTATATGAGGAAATGTTATGCACATGTTTTCCTTCCATGGGAAATTCTTATGTTATAACATTTGATTGATTTCTGTTTTTAGAACATAAAAGTCATGAACATGTTATGATGGGCACACCTGGACAGAGATCCAATACATTGGGAAAACCTTTAGTCACAAGGGATGTTATGTATGAGATTAGGGATTAGTCCTAATCTATTATGTGACTATGACCACCATGTGATATTGTCACGGTAGTTAGCATTGACCTGTGTTTATATCATGTAATTTTTTCCTTCCACATTTAATATTTTTAAATGAAAACATGATATCAAATTAATATGTCATTCTCCCTTGTGATTACACATGAGTCTTATCTTCTATATTATCATGTTATATGTTTGAATCACATGTTATGTTAATATATCAAGTTTATTTCCTTACTGGGGTTTTTCAGTCATCACATTATTTCATGTATTCCCCAGGTTAGAAAATTTAATTTTCTGATCTCCAAATAATTATGATCTCATTTCACAGAACAGAGAAATAATGTCATTTTTTAGTTTCTTTATCATGATTATTCACATGTTTGGTATGTGAAATTATTTTCTACATCATGATTTTTGGGGATAATTTTAATTTTGATCTTAATCAAATTATATTATCAAATATTTCTTTTTTTGTTGGTTTTGATATTTCCTATATATTTTTTGGAGGATTCTAATAATTAATTATTTATAGAATGGATTAAATTAGACATTGTGTGTAATTGTTGAGGTTTTAGATATTAATGTTTTAATCTATATTAGATAACTTATACTGATCATTTTTATAATTGTAAATATTGAGAGATATATGTAATTACATTTTATTATTTAATAGACCTTATGATCCATTAAAATTTAATTTCAGTGTTTCAAGAATGAAAAAAATCACCTCAAATATTCATTTCATGAAGTAATATATGAAGCATAAATTAATCAAAGCACAACCAAATGATAAAATTGTGTTTATGAAATAGAAATATACTATGTAAGTGTATTTAATTGTGTTATATATAATCATATTAATATAATCCCTCAACTCTAGGAAATGAATTTTGAAATAAAAAATTTATACATTTACCTTCATTTCTGATGGTTTGATGGTCTTTCCACCCCTCAGTAATTTATGGTTATTTGGACATCAAGATTATCACAAAAAAGTTCTCTATCACTATTTATAACTCACTGGACATTATGTTTCTACTTAATTCATATATATTAGCTTCCCTCAAATGTTCTCCTTATATGGTAACCAAATTATGTGTTATTTCAAGTTACATTTATGTTTCTCGATTCCCCCTATCGATGGATGTTTCATTATCCCTCTATATGATGTGGTTATTTTGAAAAAAGTATTTAAAAATTTTAAACCATTTATAAATAAGAAAATATTGTACGGTTTCAATATATTAATGTGGGGTAAAATATGAAACAATGAATTTTTTTAAAATAATAAAATTCATTATAGCTTTATTAACACGCAACACTAAGCATGATGTCAAATGTGATATATTATAAAACATTTATTATAACCTAACTCTTAAATAGATGGGTGAACATATGATGAAACTAAAAAAAATATTGGTGTTAATAAATAAACAGTATTGATTAATTATTTTGAAATTAGTATTACATTTTTGTCAAGTCATATTATGCTTCGAAAACAAATTTTTTCAAATGAAATTTTTAGTTCATTTTTTCAACATAAATTATAATTAATTTATAATACATTTATAAATTATGTTATATAAAATTAACATAATTTTTGAAATCAACATATAAAATATTAATTTAGGACGAAATTTTTGTATTTTTTTGAAATGGTTGATTTATTAGTGAAGTTAAAATATCGATTTTTAAAATAATGTAATTTTTTATTAAATAATGAATTTTAAAAGTACCATTATGTTTTTTATTAATTATTAAATTGATATATAATACATATTATTTAGAATAATATAATTATTTCTTTTTAATCATCGGTTTTTATTTTTTTATATAAGTTAGTTTTAGGACTCAAAAACTTTTTTCCTAAAAATAATATTCTATTAAATTATTCACGTGTATATTAAAATCAATTTTAGCTATTATAAAGATTAAATATTGATAAATGGATGACATATTTCTAATAGTTTTTTTCAAATTTGGTTAATATGCCCCTTTTATTTTTTTCATTAAAAATAGTAATCATAATAAATATTGATTCCTTAGTAAGGGTAAAATATCTAAAAAAAGGTTCTGACTATGAGATAAGGTCTCAAAATGAACCAAAAAACATGAATTTTTCTCATTTTATGAGATTAACTTCATCAAGTGAAACCTAACATAAAATATACGGCATTTTGGTGCCAAATTCCATTGGTAATTTTATTTATTTTATTTTATGTATTAAAAATTCCAAAAAACATCACTCTATTTATTTTAATTTCTTTTATATATTCACATATGTGTCATAACTAGTTTTAAATTAATATGAAATTTTAGAATGAAAATTATCAATTTATTTTAATGATTTTCATTAATGTTTGATTTTATTATATGGTATATTTACCATAAATTCATACAATTTGTTGATAGAGCGCTTTTGCAATCGGTAGAAAAAAAGAGTAAATAATTTTAAAATCATCTAAAGTAATACATTTTTTGGGTTAATTATGGGGTTCCATGGTTTTTATATAAATATAATGTTTAAATTAGGTTGAAAGGTCATATAATCATAATCCATTACTATATTCCAGACATTAAATTCAACTTAGATGAATATATTTAAAAATTAAAATAATGTTATTTTATTAAAAACAATATTTTATTAAAATTTTAAAAAACTAAAAATAATTAATTAAGACAATAGAGAAAAAAATCTGTCTAAAATTTCATCTCTTTGACTTTTTTGAATTTTTTTTACCTTATATGGAAATTTTTAACCGTTTAATATTTAAAAATTCATTATCACTGTTAAGGTTAAAAATGGTTCACGGAGTGTATAATACAATAGATAAAGATTAAAATAATTTAGAAATGTATAATTTTGTTAATAATAATATTAACATTATATCCTTATTACATTCGATTATGTGTCATTTTAGAAGAAATTTTCCATGAATGTGATGTCATAATATATTATAGGTTTGAATAATTTAATGAGCGCCCCTTCCCACCCTTATAAACAAGAACACATCCTTTCTCTAATTAAACCACACTGATCCACATTGATCCATAAGAACATACTCAATTATCATTATAAATTCAAATCCATCAATTAGTGGTACAGTTATTATTAAATTTCCATTTGATGGGTCCTTAAGAATGGTTCTAAAGGATGTCTATATATGAAGAGGTAACCATCCTACCCACCAAATTCAATTTATTTCTTCTTCTACCTCCTCTAAAAATATTATATTCATTATAAATTAATAAATTTAGAATAATACAGATACTAATTTTTTTTATTATGTAAAAATCATTACTATCCACCTTTTTAATCAAATGGGAAGTGAATGTATCACTCGTTCTTACAAGTGGAATATCACCTCCACATACTGGCACAATTAATTTTCCATCATCATCTTCCATGGATGGATATTATGATGGGATTAATGTTTATATTTTATATTTTTAAAATCATTGTACATATGGATTTATAATATCATATCTACCTGATAAAATTCTCATTCATTGAAATTGATATCCTCGCTCATGTGTATGTGTGGACAACCACCTCCACGAAGTGATGATATTTTTCTATTATTTATTTAATTGGATGGTAATAAAGATATATTTAAGGTATTTTTATATTTTTTATCATATAAATATGTTTATATAATTCTAATAGGGTGTAGGTCAGGTGGTTACCAACACTTGGCTTTGAAATCCTTTCTCTAGGGGTTCTTTGTTCATCCCATGATGTCCTCCATCATGGATAATTTACTACAGTGTTCCACTTATTATTAACTGGAATCAGTTAGGTTAAAAATATGGTGATGGTGAGGGGTGGCATGTGATGGGGGACTGATGTTGGTGGGAAGAAGGTATGGTGGTGGCGGGACGAGATGAATCAATGGCGGGTTGGCTGGGAGATTAAAATGATGAGGGGTGGCGGCGTCGAGAGACCAATGTTGGATAGATGAGAGAATGTTTGTGGAAGCACATCATAACCTGAGGGATATTGTGTGATAGTTTCGTAAGGTGTACAGAAGAGGAATGTAGTGGTGTGGAGTGACAGTCATTGAACGATGGATGAGGAAACCCTAGGACCATGGATGAGGATGTCCAATATTTTTTGGGGACATTCAGTGAAATAAATATAGTTTCTATAGTTCATGTTCCATTGGGACATTTATTTGGCCCTTCAAGGCCAATTTTCATTTGTTCATTATGCCACTTGGCCTTCATTACCATGTAATATGATCCTTCGACCCCGAAAAAAAGAGATGTGTTATCTGTGATTAATAACAAATTGAAGTCTTCACCCATATAATTTTAAATAATAAATTTTTTTGTAATGATAAAATAATATTTATCATTTTTTTAGTATAAAATTAAATTATATTCCATGCATATGTACAACCTACCATCTCCATGAATGGTATAAATAATTTTCCTATTTCTACCTTTTATAGATTACTAATCATATATATTTAACAAATATATTAGATATTTATATCATGAATTACATTTTATATAGGATAAGACCAAGATAAAATTACAAGGGCTCAAACATATGATCTAAAACATCCATGAAAAAAATATACAATACCCTGAAACATTGATTTTAATACAGAGTTATTAATAAATGTTTATTGAAATGTTATAAATGAGATTTCTTGGACCTAGTTAACTCATATGTAGCTACACCTGGTTGTCCACATAACCTCAAGCGCACCTCCACACATGCAAGCAGCTGTAAACTAGAACCGAGCGACTAAGATGGATATTAGGGATACCACACCATCAAGATCAAAGTATACCACTAAGGTATAATTAGTGAATAATATCAGAAATGATAAAATATATAGATAAGAAAAATATATGGAAAAATAATAATGATCACTATACATAATTTAATTTCCATTTCAGGATTATATAGAAAATATGATGGAATAATTGGTAGTTTACATACAAATTAAACATGTGTATCAAATGGAAAAAAATACAAATACTTTCTCTGGAATCATCGTGATCCCAAGATCATTCATTAGCTCCATGATCCCATGTTATATAAAATAAAGATTATATGAATAGGTAATTTCCATTTTCTCAGCATGTATCCATGAATTTTATCTGGGTCCATATCAGCAGCTCGAACATGGTGTGAGATATTCTCAGTAGGAAACCACCGATATTTTCTATAATTAGTCCATACACATGAAGGTATAACAATATGAATCAGAATAAGATTCCTTAAATAATAACCATGTTGGGAACTTCTCTTCATGGTATTATCATTTGATCGTACATGCATCAGCCTAAGAATGATGTGTTTGAACTATGGACCATTAAATGATCAGGGTATAATAATATAACCATGGTGTCCATGTAGATGAAATATATAAAGTATGACCAAAGGATTAACCAAATCTTCCTTGTAGAAAAAATATGTTGATAAGACCCAATTTAAAACCAATACATATTTTACCTTAGCTGGTTAAGACATATCATAGAAATAAAGGATCCATACAATAATAAAAATATTGATGTTACAACCTCCTCCATTTAAGACAACTCATCCTCTAGTTGCGCTCTTGTAGCTGGTATGGAATCATCTGATAATAACTCTAGCCACTGAGTTTGTAAATAGAACTCTCTTTATTTGGTATCATTTTATTCTCATCCATGATTCAACAGGACCCTTACTAAAGAAACTAATTTACCTTTTACATACTTCATTATTTGATCATGGGTACAAATAGTATATTCCTTATAATAAGTGTTATCCTCTGAAGCAATATCTTCAGGTTGAAAGGTATCATATATGTCAGATTGGTCTTGGAAAAGTTGAGATATTTAGAACATGTTGTGCATTTATGGACACGTCTAAGGATGATATATTTGATATGCTACTAGCCCGAGCCTCACCAAAATCTCAAATGTTCCAACTCACCTAGATTCCAACTACCATTGTTTTCAAATATTTTAATTCCCCTGATAAGGTGAAATATATAATAAGACATAATCGATTTCCTCAAACATTATTGGTCATAACAATAATTAGGATAATAATTCTTCATATAATTATTTGGTCCCATGCAATTTTTGATAAGTTGTACCTACTCTGATGTATCCTGAATGAGATGAAGTTCCAGTAGTGCTGCCTCTTCTACATCCATTACACAAAGGGTGAATCGCATGATCCACCATACAAGGCCTCCTAAAGAGATATTTGTATTTTTACCTAAATTTTATTTTTTTTAATTGAACCTAGATAGTGTTGAATTCTTTTACCAAGAACCTATAATATCAAGGATACATCCTAGAATCATGTCATATAACACCTTTATTATACACCTTGATTGTCCATTTGACTTAGGGTGGTGTATTGTACTCAAATGAACTTGTGAACCGAACACCCTATAAAACCCTTATAATAACTGAGATGTAAAATTACAATATATATCTGATACATCAATATTTAAAACTCCATGAAATCATGTAATCTATCATTCAATAATAATCTCAAACTCTCCCAATATAAATTTATCCCTAATATGAAATAAATAAAAGTCATGACATTTCATTCAATGGTTGCCCACGCGATGTAACTACATTGAGAAAATATCACTAATACGGTCTCAAAATATATAGAGGTGTCTTTATATTTTCACTCCAGAATGGGGAATGATGATAGAATATCGACTGGTCATTGGATATCAAAATTTACCTATTGATAGGTGGAACACCTAGTGACAAACCATGCTATCCGCCACTTTATTCTCAACCAACAGTACTGGATTCATATTTAATGGTAATTTATTATAATTATATGGTGTGATTACTAATAATAGGAATGGTATTATCATGTAAATTCCTCACAAAGAAAGGTAAGAACCCAGAAACATCCACGAAAGTGAAAGATCTCGTCCCTGTTAACAACACAAATTGACGATGGGTCCTTCCAAGTAATTACTTCTTGTAGAATAAGCCCTTAGGATCATAGATCTACCTCATTATCATTATATTAAGAAGAGAATATTTCAATGATAAGGATGATAAAATAGGATATTCGTGATATAACTGAACCTCTAAATGTATCTTAGAAAATAGGGACATCATCTGTCACTCACTATTATCCTCTTGAACTACATGTGTCTAGATGTTCTTACATAGAATGAAAAAATTCATTACCCTTTTATGGAATATATTCCATCCCAAAATGGTTATGTTACTGGTATTCAAAAAAAATTATATATCATAGGTTCAAATCATGTTGTGTGATTATATACTTGAGTCTTTTGTAGTCTTTATACACCACAAAATACTCTATGAGAAATTAATGACTCCAACAAAGAAAGGAATGAACAATAGATTCTCATTACTGATTTTTTGTTTGGTAATTATGGCCATCATACCTCAACTGATGACACTTGTATTCCACAACACACAAAATATTCATTAGGTGATCTCTTATAATGATTCCAAATAAATCACAACAAACTATATAGGTAATCTCAAGCTATTATCTAATCGGGATCGGTGTTAAATACAATGTTCATTCAATCTCCATAAAGGCCCCCTCACATTCTATAGACAATAAATATTTTATTATCCTCATATTAAATCACAAAAGAGGTGATTCAAGGCTTGAAATATTCCGAATAAAGGACCTATAACATCCAGCTGGCCCCAAGAAACTCCATATTCCAAAAAAATTATTGTCTTGGTCCCATGAATCCACAATTGTCACCTTATTGGAGTCCATTTATACAAATAATTATTAAATGACGTGACCCATCACGTGAAACCAAGTTATCCATTAGTGAAATTTTGTGATCACAGTAAATATCTAGTTCTCTCTCAGTGGACTCAAAATGATATCACTATATTTGGAATGTGTGAGTCAAGTATGTGAGTGTAACAATATTTCATCAATGAAGACTACCAAAAATGAATTTTGATATGGGAATGAAACCCATCTCCAAATAAATGTTTCATCATCTCTCTAAAATAAAATTTTAAGGTTCGGTGGGAACCACATAACTTCATCATACCAAAGAGCATACCCCATTTAAAAATTCAAAATTAAATAAATCCTCACATTAAATGTCATCCAACACATTAAAATTTAAATAAAATTCAAAATCACCACATGAATCAACATTATAGAATACAGTCCACCTCTAGCTGCACACCTTATACATCATTAACAACAATCGTCATACCTACCCCATCCCAGTGAGGACATGAGATAATATCAAAGACAAAACATTTCAAACAATAAGAATCCTGAGATGCATCCACTTGAAACAAATATAGTAGGTAGATAACCAATTTAGTCAAATCCATAAAAATTTTGGGCATGTTCATCATACTAAAAAAAATAAATAGATATTCATAGAGGCCATATCTTCTATGAGATTTTGTACGAGGTATGTCTTAAGGCCTAACTCAAACCTGATGATATCCTAACCTAAAATTGATCTATAGGAAAACCACAAATCCTAGTAAATTTTAAAATAGGTCATCTATATGATGAATTGGGTGTCGATTCTTATCTGTACGCTAATCATGTCTCTAGAAATCCATGCAATGTTTGTGGTACCCATCAACCTTCTTGGAAAATTGAATTGTTGAACCCTATTGAGAGGTACTATATAATATAAAAACATTGGTTTCCAAGTCATGTGATTGCCTCTGTATTCTATATATATTGGTAGGTATCATCATATAAGTTAGAGATGTTATAGGTTATAATCCTAAAGATTACTGATAATGAACTCTATATCTCTCTCAGGAGGAAGTCAAGAAATGTTTTTACGGAATACATCCCTATACCGCTCCAGTGTAATATAGAATTTGGGGAATCACATTATTCATTCATTTAGAAAGATACAATAAATCTATGATATTTCACCCCTGATCCCATAATGCTCAAATTCAAAGTAACTATCCAATACACCGCAATCACCCTTATAAACTAGGATACCATCATCTAGCAATGAGAAAGATATCCTATGATGACAAAAAATAATATGTACATGGTAGGGAACTAACTAGTCCATCATAAAATGACAGAGAATCTCATTATCTCATGAATTAAATGTTCCCACATGAAGTGATATCTACCAATCTCGTGGTGGAAGTATCTGTAGAGGAATACACATTATGATCATATTCCCAGAAGTATATCTAAAATCATAACACCAATTAGATATTGAGTCTCAAGTACAAGGATGTCTATGATAGTCATAAAGAAAAAATAATGAGATGTCCATGTATCAAAAAGGTAATATTATAATGTAGAGTCCATTGAGATCCAACCTTGAATTGTATATGGAACAACACCCTTCTCCTCATGCATAGGATGTATTTTCTATATTTGAATTAATGCACAACCCCGAGCTACAAATTAATTACTTAGTATGGGTCCACTCAAAAAATGCTACATATCTAAAGTCTAGCCTCCTCAACCACATCCACCTCTCAAGGCTATACAGCCAATTATAGTCCAGCTTATATCCTAGTATGGATCTATATATCTTTCTCTAGAATGTTGATCTAGTATCGATCCTATTCCAGTATGAATAGAGGGAAATGTACAAAGAAACCTCTAAAGATTCCCCATTATTCGATAAGATCAACAACCAACATGGATGTGGATACACCAGGGATTTATGGTATCTTGTCTCTCACACTATTAACATATTACAAATCTACTAGTATAGATACTCATGTTTTCACTGCACTATTTAAAACCCCCCAAATGATTTTTCCTACTTGTATATGAACTACCACCCTATAATATTGGTTAACTAGTATACCCTTTTCAATTTTCTTCCCACAAATTAGTTTTAGTGATCATGTTCTGGTTCATAATCCCTGAAAAGTTAATTGGATGGAGGATAAATACCTTATATTAGATGGAATATTAGAGCCTATCCTCATAGTATATCAGTCTTGAAGGCTTGGTAGTAGTGAAATTTTGTGGAAAATGATCAATCATAGTAAATGAAGGTGAGTAATCCATAACTAATAGATATCCTTTCATCAAATCCATATATTACAATGATTTTTCCTCCATCAGTATATTAGGAAATAAATATTCCTAGAAGGAAATATGGAAGTCTCTCTATACCATATCATGATGGTGATCTTGATGATTAATAATTCCCCACTAAAACATGGAACAATAATGAAGGATATAAGCTAAAAGTTTGACCATTTTATAAGGATGAATCACTAGATGATCAATGAAAGAAATCATATCCTATATTTATGTATCAAAATCCTTGAGGACTCATCCCTAGAGAAATGATGTGTATGAAATAGCTGGAACAATCAGGTAAACTCTTCTATTTTAGGGGAAAGACATGGGTCTCCTGGCATGGTATGCATGAGACATAGAATACCATCTAAAAACTAAGGCACAATTCCAATTTCCAGTTTAAGAAGAGGTGTCCAAGGTGTCACTAGAGTTAGTTTAGGTCCCACCACCTCAGGAGGATGGTCATTTTCACTATCTTGATACTTGACCATAGGCAGTTGGGAGGAAAATATCATATATTTATAATAAAACACATCAAAACTCTATAATTTTTGAAAATATGATCACATAATGGAAGATAAGAATATGGGTTTTCTACTCAAAGCATACTAACCCATGTACAAAGGATCATAGTTCATGGTATTTGTTAGATTCTATGTTTCAATATCAATGGTTTTGACATATGAAGTTTCAATTAAAGTTTATAGTGGAAAATACTTGTTAAATTATAATTAAAATCCACATATAAATTAACCCATTTATATTTTGATTTAATCCTCCATGATTATATATGAATTTATGTTTATATCCATATATATTTCTATCAAGATCATGTAAGATGTGTCTTTCATTCCTAATTCTATGCTTCAATGCTTTATAAGATTCAATTGAAACTACATGAAACTACAATAAATATTTTATGATGGTTCAATTAGAAGGATCTACATTCCCAATTTATATAGGTAAAAATCTCATTATGTTACAATTTGAATCCATGTAATTATAACCAAATAATATTTCAGATCATGTGACAAATGTTCTATAGATCAAATACAGTCTAAAATTGGATAATTAAGGTGACATTATCAACCTACATTGGTGGAAACTATTTTGGTTGATATAAACACTTTAATTAATCCAATTATTTTTTCCATGTAATAAACATTATCACAATCTGAAATATAAATTTCAAGGAACTATGAATATACAACAAGAAATGATTTTACTATGTAAGCATCGAATAGAAAAATTCATGAAATAATAGTCCTATTGTTCCTATAATGACGTATGATACAGTACCACATGCAATACATGTCAAAGTGTAATTGAAAAATCATAAACAATAATAAAATCCAAAATTCTTGTGCATCACCCAATTGTGACATTATTACAAATGTTATAGTCATCATTCAAAACATAAAATAACACCCCATAAAGTTTGTATTCTTTTCCTATATGTGCATCAGTTACTCCTAGGAATAGGCTCGTTACCACATCCCAACATGTAATAATCTCATTTCAACTATCCCAAATATTAAGGTAATAAAAATAGGCTCTAGTAAAACATTGTGACATCCAAAAACTGGTTCACTCGAAGGTATCCAAACCTAATTTCCCAAATAGCTTCAAGAATTCCACCCCATTTTTCAAAGGTGCCCAACTAGAAGTGAGGGTCTATAGTTGTAAATATGGGATACTATACACTGATTATACGAGTGAAACACCGTGGGACAACAATTTAATAATAATGGATGTGTTAAATATCCTTATAATAAAAATAAAAAAGAAAATTAAAAAACAAAACTGTATATTAAATTATGTCAATTTCATAATTATATCTAATAGAATAGGTCATACATGGAATAATAGATGCATATAATACAACTATATTAAATGTAAAAAAAGACCAGAAAAATATCAAGTAACATCATGTGCTTAATATCAGTCTTATTATCCATTCTCCCATACTTTATAAAAATTAGTAATCCATGATGGGTTTCTGTCCCTTATCCTTACCTATATCCATAATGTTTCTCTAGGTAAAAATCAGTGGTCTGAACATGATGTGAGACATTCATAGTTGGCCACCACCACTAGTTTTTGTAACAAGACATGTCTGTGAATATAAATGTAATAGTCTGTAGGTAAAAGAATAAGCACATTAATAGGAATTGAAAAATTGTGGCCATGTTGGGATCAGGTACTCATGTGATTCTCATATGAAAATACATGATTGGGACTAGGTCAGATGCTCGTAATGGAGTAACAAATAATTCGTTACGGTCTAAAAATATAACCAAGGTTTCCACATATAATCAATTTATATGTTGGGACCCTTGGTGTAAGCAATGATTATAAGTAGTGATCTTATAAGGATAAATCCCAAGGGAATCCAATTCAACTAAACAATAGAAGGACATGATATCTCACAATAATAAACCATGAATCCCAACTATAGGGTTATATGTGAAATACTAGAGGAAACCTATATATATTCCAATAGAAAAGGGGTAAATTGTGTCCCTTGAACATTTCCATTGTAAATATATTAATAATAATGATTGAAGCCTAAGGAGATAATCCAAGGAATCACATGTCTGCGGAAATCCAACTGAACTCGTGGTGTATATCAGAGGAATGAAAATTTTAGGATATTATGTTATTTAATCTTTCACAGAACACTATGGTAGTAACCTTACTAAAAAAACAAGGACTAAATTCTGAGGTGGGTATTCTCATTGGCAACCAGATCAATGAATCGGGGTGGTGTCATATAAGTGCTCAATTAATTCCTATAGGAATCCAAAGTTAGATCAGGTTTGAAAACTCCTTAAAAAGAAAATTTCTATATCAGTAGTAGGAACCATAGAATTAAGTAAAAGATAATGTCCATTTCAAAAAAAATCCAGCGTACAAAATATTTCATTCAATAAATTTCAATTTCAATTATAAATTAATAAGGTCCATAGATGGTGTCATACCATAAACACATTTCATTAATATTTAATAAGATCCAATTGAAACATACATAATCTAGGATAATGTCACATTTTTATATCTTTAAATGAATTATTCCCTTTGTGATAGAAAAAACAGACACACCAAGTTGTATTTTGGTTAATAAAAAAAATGTTTTTAGTCTTATTCATTGGAAAACTAGATGGTGGATTGTAACACCCTACGATTTTGAAAATGAATTTAATATTGAATGCATGAAACACTGAGTCTCTAAAAAACAACACATTGTTATAACCTATTCAGTAAACGTAATTTTACCATTCCAATTATTTGAATTTTGTAAAATATAACATACATGATTGTGATCAGTATTTTATTTAAAGTCTAATATGACCAACTTAATTTTTAGTGAATAGTAACTTACACTTATGAATAGTGACATACCTTTATGAATAGTAACCTAAAAAATTATATTATGTATATATATATGATCTAAGTGAACGTTTGATGTACATATGTTTTAAAATAAGTTAATAAACGTTTTAAAACTGTATTTTTCAAGTAAAATATTATTTAAATTAAAATTTTATTTAATCAAATTTAGAAAATTATATTTTTAAAATGGACTTAATTTTTTGATTCTACATGTTGAAAAATGTTTTGGGTGATGTTTTGGTATTTTTCTAAAATATTTGAACATTTTAAGAATAGAAAAATACAGAAATTTACACCATATATACATTATTTGTTATATTATCTAATACTTGCATCATGGATGGTGTATAAACACTTGGTTAAAACTCACATGAACATATTACTTTTATAGGTCACATAAATCAATGATATTGGCTATCTTTGGAAAAATAATTAAATGATTAATAAAATAATGGGAAAACCCTCCTCTTGTCCACTATAACCCCCTCACTCCCTCTTCTTTTCATTCCTCTCAAGCCATATAACATATCTATATGTTTCTCAAATATACTTTCAATATCTTATACCATGACCATAAGTCCTTGGACTCATAAAAATACCAAATCCTCTTCAATTAAGAAACTCTTGAGTATGGTTAATTCAGCAAGTAAAATTTCACATTTCTTTTCTTCCATTTTCATGTTCCTTTGGTATGTTTTGTTTCCTAAACTCTCCACATACAAATGGTATGAGAAATCAAGTACCATACATTTAATAGAATGTGGTTATGATAATTTTATAATTCATCTTTGTCTCTCATTTCCCCCACATTTATGCTTAAAAAACATCATCTTATTCGTGTGGACTTATCACATTCAAGGACGATGATGCTTTCCATTTGATTTACCATATTCATATCCTGTATTGAAACCAATTTTTTGGTTGTAAAAGTCTATTATACATGTATTTTATCTTATTTAAATTTATTTAATCCTTATTAACTCATGATTTAATAAAATAATTCAAAACAACATAACTGTGAGCAAAATCACCAAATTAATCCATGAGTTTATCATTAATGTTTTACATAATGATAAACCTTCACTAAAAATAACCAAATGACTTTTATAACCATTTAATATTCTTAATGTTCATTAATAACATATAAAATTAATTCTAGACTTAAACTCCCATCTTACATGAGAAACCATTATCTTTTATAAGTGAGTCGATCATTAATATTATGAAAACAAGCACTCAAAAACAATGAAATTAAATCCATTAACCCATTTGAAAGTCTATGAATGAACATAAAAAAGTTATATTAAACCAAAGAAATGTATAATGGTTTATGGAATTGTTAATTAATGTACCTAATTTTTTTATTTAGTTCATTAAGATCAGGATAATAACACCCTCGTGTTTAAGGTAAGGGGTCCTCTCTCTCACATTTATTCATGAATCCCCCCTATGTTGGGTCCTTTTATTTTTAATTTCTAATGACGGGGTATATTTTTTCACATGCCCCATACTCTCGTTATGATATATAAATAATGGGATACTACTTTTACCTCTCATTAAGCCCTCACAAGAACACCTAATAGCATGCAGAAATGTTTGTAAGGATTTCTTCATCTCACTTCCATTTCTAAGAGATATTATGTATTCACTAATATTACTTCTGTATGGGGTTTTCATAATACCCATTGATATTTCAAATCATGAAACTATTTATTTTAACTATATTGAATGTATCATTTAACGATTATTATTTTTGGTTCATAAATTCAATTGACTGAAACGTTGTATATTTTTTCTACCTGAAACTCCATTTTCATTCGAGTTGCTCTTATTCTCTAATCACCTCAATAAAATTCTTATTTATTATTAATTACTCATAAATAATCATGTGTTAATTCTATATATATGATTATAATTTAAATTTCTTCATATTTTGTGGATAGTTACATGTATTAAAACTATATTTTGAAAATTATTCGGAAATGAAATCTAGATTCAAGGAACTTCTTGAATTCTTACCTATATTGAAGTTCACTATATAATATTTTTTAAGATAGATTTATCTTCCTAAAATAAAAAATTTTATAATTAAAATATATTTTGGTTCATTTTTAGTATTATGAATGAAAACATGCCTTTGCGCTTTGAAATATCATTAAATGATACTTAAACCACACTAAATTTTTTTCATTCTAAAGCTTCATTAAAAAAAACTTTTTACATTATTTCACTTCAGTGGGACATAATTTATACCTCAAATGTAATCAAAATTTACAACCCTTTATTTTTATGGGATATACTTTTTAAACCCATATTTATGGAAAATAAAAATGATTTTCTAAAAGAACTCTTCTTTCCAAAGTAAAATAGATTTTTCTCACCTCACTTTAACTTTTATGGAATATGTGCCTTTTTCACCACTAATTACATGAATTTGGTGTATGTACTACCCATTGGTATATCCTATCAAGAGAATATTTATTCTCATGATATTCTTAGTGATTATGATTTGAATGTTTCAAGGTGGTATTGGACACTTCGGAATGTTTAAGGATTATTTCCTCAATAATTTTTCAATGGTCTTGTTTAAAATTATATGTATTTATGTCAACATAAAATGAATAATATTATATTTCTTAGAGATTATATATTATGATATTATCTATAATATTTTTCTTAATGGTTTATGATTAGTTATAATGTGAATTTTCTATCGTGATACCATTCACAAATTTACTTTTAAGGGTTAGTGTTTATGTTTAATGTTTGAGAAAACTTATTTACATTTTATATTTTACTTTCGATATGAATGTATATGTTATTTATGTTTATAAGAATTCATAAGAGGAATGCATCTGAGTTATTATGTGTCAGTTGGGCTCAATATAGCCCCTCGTTGCATTAGTAGGTCTCATGAGAAAAACTAAAATCTTGGGTCAAGGCCTTGACACAATGGTTATTTTGGGTCTTGGAAAAAGGCCTCGATGATATGGGTATGACATCCCGCATTATGAATTACCTCTTTATGATACTCATAATTGAATTCTCATTTGGTTATTCTACTAATTGAATACCCATGATTATGTTTTATTTTGAAAAAAAAATTCTAAACTCGTTTTCCCACAATACTATATTCATGTTTATTTTTAAAGGTGTGTGTTATTAGCTATTCACTGTTCCAAATGAATAAGTTTATAAAATATTCCACTATATTTCTTACCCTATCTAAGCATCTTTGGTATCCCATTTCTTATGTTTCATTTTTTTAGGATATGAAGATTTTTATTATTAATGACATATGGGGATAAACATAGAGTTAGGGATGTTACCAACTAAACTTATAGGGTGTGTTTCATTTCAAGTTGTAATGTTGATCTTATGAATGTATCTTTTTTTTTTCAAATCTAATAAACTAATATGTCCTTTGGGATGCATATTCCTTGTTTTTTATTTTAATGTACTAAAATAATGCACCGCCTCTAGGGAACTAGGGTAGGGTCCAAAGAATTGGCATCAGAGGAAGTTTAGTTGAAAAATTGGAAACTAGATATAGAAAACGTAGATTAGTCAATGAAACCCTAAGATATAATTTGGGGATAAGAATACAAGGACATCCTAGAATTTTGGTAAGGAATATATTATGTGGTTTATCAAGAAAATACATCCCTATTTGGATAGGAACAAGTAAAGTTGGACTGTCATAGATATATCTTCTTGTAAAATCTGAAAACACTGCTTTGAGTTGGACTCGAATAGAAACCAGTGCATGAAAATGGATCTTGATTAACTATTGGTTCAACAATCCTGGTGGATATTCTTTGGTAAATTCATAAGTTTATTATATACCATTATAAAGTATTTATTACCCCCTTTTAACCAATGTATATCATTCTAGGATTTACGATGCATTAACTTATGTTTTGTGTTATACCATGTTCTGAGATATAGAGAGTTCATAATTTTATGAGATAATATATTATATAAAATTTATGAGAAATGGAACCTAGTAAAAGGAATGTGAACTTCACCGATGCACATGATGAAAATAGTAAGAAGTTTCATATCTCTTATGGTCTTAATTCATAGTTTCAAAACAATATAGTCTCCCATGTTTCCTCATCATATGAAGAAATATTATCTTGTATTAACAAGGTATATAAATAAATATCTGAGTCTTATGGACTCTAATGGAAGGAAAAGAAGAATAGTATAGTAGAAAAAAATATAAAGGTTGTAGACGCCTGAAAAGTCCGTTGTTCCCAAACAAAGCTCCGGATGCGGAAAGCGAGGTCATATTTGGAGTCGGAAGCATGTTTCGGAGGGCCAGGAGGACTTGCGCGGAATTTTGGAGACACGCGCGCAAAGTTGATGAGCCGCGCGCAAACCTCCCGGGATGCGCGCAATGCGCCGGGCCGGCGCGCAATTTTGCGCACCAGTGGCCCGCGCGGCTCCCTTGCGCGCCGGGCCCGATTCCGCGCCCGAGAAGAGAATTTCGCGCCCGCGCACTGGATTCCGCGCCCAGGGTTGCCTATAAATATAAGGCGACCCCCGACGTTTTGAAGGTTGCCGGAATTCGAAGAGTCGCTCGTTCGCGCAATCCAACCCCTTCCGCGCGCAATGCCGATCTTCAGGTAACCTCTTTTCTTTCGCGCAAGAAAGCCTTGGGGTTCGCCTTCGCGCGCAATCCCTTTGGCTCCTTTCCTTTCGAATAACCCTTCACCCAAAGGCATTTGCGCGCAAAAAAAGCCTCTTGCGCGCAATTGCCCCCGGGTGCGCGCAATCCAACCCGATTGCGCGCACCCCCCATTTCCAAAGTGCCCATTCATTAGAGAATGAGCCGTTGCCCCCGTGCGCTATCCGAAGCCCGGTGCGTGCAATCTCTATCATCCGCGCGCAAAGTTCTGGCCAAAGCTCCTCTTTTGCGCGCCGACCCGCGGTATTGCGCGCAAAGCTCCTCTTTTGCGCGCAAACCGCCAGGGTCGCCCCCTTTGACCCCCTGAGGGTACCCGCCTGCGTGGCGCCCGATGACCTTCATCCCGGGTGCCCGCAACGTGCGTTGTCTTCCCGTGCGGCCCTCCAGGCCTGCGCGAAGTGACACAGACCCATTAGGCGGCAGCATACGTCCAACATGACGTTAAACTGTGCCACGTCCGCGCTGCAAGACGTTAAACTGCCAAGTATCTTCGTCCTCAACACACGACGTTAAACTGTACTTCGTCCGGCGAGACGTTAAACCGTCCACTTCGTCCTCAACACACGACGTTAAACTGTACTTCGTCCGGCAAGACGTTAAACCGTCCGCTTCACCCGATCCTGTGCCTCGCACGCAGGGTCCTCCCGGTTTGGATGTGGCCCCACCCGCTCGTCTCTGCAGGGATGTCGGGATTGGAGTGGCCTTCGCCCACGGGGGTAGAGTGTTGCAAACAGAACGAACTACGTGGACTTTGATCCCTGTCTTCTAAACAGGGTACGTAGGAAGCCTCTCCGAGGTTCAAGCCCACCACCTGGTCGTCCCGGTCGTATTTACGTCGGTTCGTCCATCAGTGGACCCCTCCCGGGTTCACACTTGCGTTGATTCACCTATGAATCCGCCTCTGTGGGGGACTGCACGCGTGTATCTCCATTTTGCTTCCCCACGGCCTCGATCTCTTCATGAGTCGGCTTGCCAACGTCCAGCATGACGTAAAACTGTGATCCACCCGGCCGTTCCATCCCCCTCTGTGCGAGGTGGTTTGGTTCAATCCTTCTCCAGGAAGCCTCGATCTCTTCGTGAGTCGGCTTGCCAACGTCCAGCATGACGTAAAACTGTGATCCACCCAGCCGTTCCATCCCCCTCTGTGCGAGGTGGTTCGGTTCAATCCTCCGACCGGCGGCCTCGATCTCTTTGTGAGTCGGCTTGCCGACGTCCAACATGACGTTAAACTGTATATCCGAACTACGCTGACTTTGATCCGCGCTAACGCACGGTACGTAGGAAGCCCCTACAGGGTCCAAGCTCTTCACTCCATCATCCATCCTGATCCTTACCCGGGCCGCCACATCCCGGTGGGGTCATGCCATTTCATCCCACTCCACTTCACTCGGGAAGCCGCCCATGTGCTGGCCCCAGCGTCGGAGGTTCCCCACAAGGGGTTCTGTCATCTGATCCACTCCTCGTGTTGATCAGTCTGATGTCGTCCCCGCTGGACGTTAAACTCGCGGCATACCCCGTGTTAAACATGGGAAGCTGAGGAAAACCTCAGTTAACACAGTTCCCTGCACCCAGTGCGGGATGCCTCAGGCCATCACGCCTTCGAGGAGCCCTATTAGGGACGGAAGGCAGACATGCAGAGGCGCAGTGTTAGGACACGCCCCCGACACCCAGAGCCACCTGGTCTCCTCACCGCAGGTTGCTGCCCCGACCAGACTCCTTGGAGCGTCCGGGCGGAAGCAGCGTAATTAACCGGTGTCCATGGAGACATGGCGCTGGGAACGAGATTCACGAACATTCTTAAATCTATGAGGGAGACCCGGATTAGGCGACGAGTTCCGAGGAGACGTCCACGGAAGGAGGAGCCGACATCCCATCATCCCGGTTTCGATCAAGGAGCAGACGCCCCTGAATAAGGGACGAATGCCGCCCGACCTTGGAAAGCGGGACTGCGGGACCACAAGCCGCGCGCCCATCCCCTCGGGTTGACGGGTGCACGCGTGAACGCGTCCTGGCGGAACAGCGTAACCCGACGCACATCCGCACCGAAACAGAAAAATGGTGAACCCGACGAGAATCTCTTCTCCTCAATACGAAGACCGATGGCTTTCAGAGGTGTTGGAAGACCAGCATGCTGCTCGATCGAGCATTCAGTTTTACCCGCCAGGGGCTGAGGAAGGGAACTCAGGGCTGAGCCCGCTGTTGTTGCCCAGATAGAGGCCCCCAGGCCGTTGGAGCTGCTGCCGGCGAGACCAGCTCCACAGCCTCACAGGAATCCGCCTCCACGGGCTCAGTTCCCAGCCCAGCAGCGGCAGCCTCAGAACCGGCCAGCCCCTCCGCGTAATGTACCGCCACAACCCAGGCGAGATAATCAGGGTCCACCTCCTCGGCAGGCCCCTCCAGCCCCTCGTCAAGACCACGCTCCCAGGGGCCCGCGATACCTGACCTACTAATTTCATGAGGATCAGGTCCCTGGTTATTTCCGGAGCGCCCTGGAGCAGAGGATTGTGCGACTGCCTGAGTGTTGGAGGCCGGAGGAGGCACATCTCACGGATAAACCCCGCTACTGCCCCTACCATCGGGCCCTGGGGCACACCATCCAGCGGTGCTATGTGTTTAAGGATTGGCTCCAAGACCAGATTAACAACAATGTAATCAGGTTGGGCCCAGCTCCGGCACAAGTGGCGGGCGTGTTCGTGGGATCAGATGACGATAGCGGCAATGAGGACGAATGGCAGCTGGTCTCCGACCGCGGATCCCAGAAGTATAAAAACTGGATGTCCCGCAAGACGATCATTCGCTCCCATGGAATCATCCGTGCGCGCTTGAATCAGCCTGAGCCCCCAGAATCTGCGGGTGCTGCTTCGGCATCGTCGTCCCAGCCTGCCTCTTCCAAGAAGAGCAAACGGCGGCGGCGCAAGAAGGAAGAGCGCGCCCCGCCAGTTCCGCCACTATCCCGCACTCTCGGCGACTTCATTCCCCCGAAGATGGGGATCCCTCTTCGGATCTGTCCAGTGGTGAATGATTCGTCCGATGACAGTATTGGGTACGCTTCGGTTAATACCGTCGAGCTGGTAAATCCCTTTTCGGTTCCCGACGTTGAAGAACACCAGGTGGACCTCCCTAGTGTCCCCGGTCGTCGCCACCATCGGAGGAGCCGCAAAAACAGGAGTCGCTGGGGCACAGCAGTTGGTACCTCCAGCCAGGCCGTGCACGCCATTGAGACCAGGCAGCAGGCTCAAAACCGATCTCAGCATGCACAGCCCCCCCATCCGGGGATGATGGATTCGCCTCCGCCACTGTTTGTGGTATGGGATCAGGCAGAACCGCCTCAGTCGCGTCGCGATCAGCTCCGCCCTTCCACGAGTCCATCCCGGCCTCCTGACCCCAGTACGGTGACCATTTCCCGGGCTTCAACCAATGAACAGCGAGATGCGCCAAGCACCAGTCGGCCGCCGGCCCAACCGGCAAGGCCCGTCATGCTTCCAACCGCAGAGCAACCTCCTGCAACCAGAGGCTCGCGCTTGGCCAAAAAGTATGATGTCCTGAAGCACTTGGCTGACATCCCAGCGATACTCTCCATCCTTGAGGCTATGCGCATGTCATCTGAGATGCGTGAGGCACTCGCTGAAGCCCTGAAGATCCCCCTCCAGTTTGAGACAGAGGTTGCGGCTGTAGAGGCCTTTCACGCCGAAACGATTGAGGACGCCGAATGCCAGGCAGTTATCTCGTTTTCTGGTAAGGATGAAGACCCTCCTATACAGGGGCACATTAGTCCGCTGTATGTTACCGGCCAGTTCAATGGCCTTGAATTCCGGCGCTGTCTTGTCGACACGGGGTCCGGGATTAACCTGATTCCCACTAGGACGCTCCGGATATTGGGGTTGTCTGAGGATGACTTGATTCCCTCCGACCTCAGGATCCAGGGCTACGACCGCACCGAGAAAACCCCTGTCGGCAAGATACGTTTGAAGACCCAGTTCGGTGATTTGGTTTCCAACACCGAATTCATGGTAGTCTCTCAAGACACCGTGTACAACGCATTGATGGGAAGGCCCTGGCTCCACCTTCATGCGGCGGTTCCCTCGTCATACCACCAATGCCTCAAATACTCCCTTAATGGTCGAGTAGGCGTGCTTCAGGGAGATGCCTCCCCTTTTGCCACATGTGAAGCCCGCTATCTGGACGCGGACTATTACAAGAGAAAGGATAAGCAGATCCTGGCAGGTGAGGTCGAGCCTGTCGCTGTTGCAAGTGATCCCTGGGCAAGTTTGGATGACGCTTATGTCCTCCCGATTCAACGGTTGGACGTAGCCATGGTCTCGACGGCTTGTGAGTCTCCTGATGAGATGACCGCGACCGCCCATGCCAGCACCAGCGGCCCAGCAGGATCTGGTAGCCCCAATGCAGTTGCCAACACAGCCTCTCCCGTGGACGATCCCTCCCCGAGTGGAGAGGACGTGGAAGATGCACCCCCAGCCTTTGAGGAGGGCGTCTCCGCCACGGTCGATGAGTTAGTACAAGTGAACCTTGGAACCGAAGCAGATCCGAGACCCACATTGGTCAGAGCCGCCATGCCCTCTGAGGAGCGGCAGCAGTACGTGGACTTTCTCAGGCAGCACCGCGATGTGTTCGCTTGGGGCTATGACGAGATGTCGGGGCTAGATCCTCAAGTAGTCGTCCACCGCCTTGGTCTCCCGGCGAACCATCGCGGGTTCAAGCAGCCTCCCAGGAAGATGCACCCATTCCACGGTGCCATGGTTGAGGCCGAAGTTGACAAGCTTATCAAAGCCAACTTTGTGAGGGAAGTTCAGTACCCCAAATGGCTGGCCAACATTGTGCCGGTCAGGAAGAAGAACGGGCAGATCAGAGTCTGCATCGACTTCCGCGATCTCAACCGCCACTGTCCAAAGGATGATTTTCCCCTTCCAGTGACAGAGCTGTTGATTGACGCCACGACAGGGTTCCAAGCCCTCTCCTTCATGGATGGAAACTCCGGATACAACCAAATTCGGATGGCCCCTAAGGATGAGGAGTTCACTGCCTTCAGGGCCCCCCAAGGTACCTTCTGTTACCGGGTCATGCCTTTCGGCCTGAAGAATGCAGGTGCCACCTATCAACGGGTGATGCACCGCATATTCAAGCCAATCCTCGGCACAATGGTGGAATGCTACGTCGACGACTTGGTATTCAAATCGCGCCAGCGTCAGGACCATCTCAAAGATCTTGAGAAAGTTTTCGGCTTCCTCCGGTCTCGCTGCCTGAAGATGAACCCGTTGAAGTGTGCCTTCGGGGTCACCTCCGGAAAGTTCCTTGGATTTGTGGTAAGATACCGGGGTATTGAGATCGACCCAGAGAAGATCAGGGCGATTATCCAGATGCCTCCCCCAGGTAACATCCGGGAACTGCAGGGGTTCCAAGGCCACTTAGCCTATATACGCCGATTCATCGCGAATCTGGCCGGCAAGTGTAAGCCCTTTTCTCGGCTCATGAAGAAAGGTGCCACCTATGTATGGGATAAAGAGTGTCAGACCGCTTTCGAGGAAATCAAGCAGTACCTGCTGCAACCTCCGGTTCTGATGCCGCCTTTATCCGGGAAGCCGCTGGTCCTCTATGTGACCGCCCTGGAACGGTCCCTGGGTGCCCTTCTCGCCCAGAAGAACAACGAGGGAACAGAGAATAGCCTCTATTACCTCAGTCGCATGCTCCTCGATGCGGAAGTTAGGTATTCCCCCATCGAGAAGAGCTGCCTGGCGCTCGTATTTTCCGTACAGAAATTACGGCACTACTTGCAGCACCATGAGGTACAGTTGGTTTCTCGGGTAGACCCGTTGAAATATATCCTGAGCCGGCCCATGTTGACTAGCCATCTAGCGCGGTGGGCTGTGATTCTCCAGCAGTTCGACATCGGGTATGTGTCTCAGAAGGCCATCAAAGGGCAAGCATTGGCAGACTTTCTGGCTGCTCACCCAACCTCCGCGGATCAGCCGCTGGATCTAGGCTTTCCTGATGAGGTCATTCTCTCGGTCGATCATGCCGGTACATGCTGGCAGATGCACTTTGACGGTGCCTCCCGGAGCCCCACCGGTAGAAGACTTGATAATCCTAAGCTCAACAGAGTGGGTTTGGGTATCGTCTTCATTACCCCGGAGCAAGCCGTGCTGCCATACTCTTTCCTGTTGTCAGAGGGCTGTACCAACAATGAGGCGGAATACCATGCCCTCGTCACCGGCCTCGAGTTAGCTCTCGAGATCGACGTGCCCCATCTGTGTGTGAAAGGGGACTTCGAGTTGGTTGTTAAGCAGATCAATGGCGACTATGTTGTCAGGAAGCCGGAACTTGTGCCACTGCTGGAGTGCACCCTCCTTCTGATGGCCCGGTTCCCTTCTCGGCCAGAGATTGTCCATATTCCCCGGTCGCAGAACGGTCGAGCAGATGCTTTGGCCAGCCTTGCTGCGTCACTTGCGGAGCCTGAACAGGATAACCTGACCGTCCGCGTGACGCGCCGCAGGCTCATCGCTCCCGTTGTCCCGGAGGGAGATCGCAACCCGTCGGTAAGTAATCTCACCACGGTTGCCCCTGTGCCCAGAGCCACGAGTACCCCAGATATGGCAGTCGAACCAGCCCCTGATTGGAGGACGCCTTTGGTTGAGAACCTCCAACATGGCATTCTCCCGCCGGATCGGGCTGAGCGCGAGCGAGTTCGACGCCGCGCATCGCAGTTTGTCCTCCAGAGTAGTCCCGGCCTGGAGCAGATCCTCTATAGACGCGGATTTGATGGTGTTCTCCTCCGTTGCCTTCAGGGAGTTGAGATCCCGCGAGTCATGCAAGAGGTTCATGTTGGTTCATGCGGCGCCCATCAGACTGGGCCGAAGCTGTCCCACCAGATTCGGAGGTTGGGATACTTCTGGCCCTCCCTGATCCATGACTGCATAGAGTATGCCAGGAGGTGCCATGCGTGCCAGGTTCATGCGAACTTTGTGCATCGGCCGCCGGAGCCTCTCCATACCACCAGGTATTCTTGGCCCTTTGCAGTCTGGGGGATGGACGTTGTGGGACCCTACCCGCCGGCGACAGCTCGCCAGTGCCGGTTCATTCTGACCACCACGGACTTCTTCTCCAAATGGGCAGAGGCGATTCCGCTCAGAGAGGTCAAATCCTGTTCGATCGCTGACTTCGTGACCTCCAACATCATTCATCGATTTGGAGTGCCTCACGCTATCCTCACGGATAACAGAGCCAATTTCGGAGAAGCCGAGTTGAAGAAGTTGTACGCCAAATACAACATTCGCTCGAACCATACATCTCTCTATCATGCGCAGGCAAATGGACAGATCGAGGCGTTTAACAAAACCCTCTCTAACATTCTGCAAAAAATGGTTGGTCAGAACAAAAAGAGTTGGCCAGACAAGCTCCCCAACGCCCTCTGGGCTTATCGGACGACGACTCGCAATTCCACCCAGATGACCCCTTATTCCCTGGTGTATGGAGCTGAGGCTGTCCTGCCCATCGAGATCCAGTTACCGTCCTTGCGCACTGCGGTCTACGACCAGCAAGCGCCGGACAGAGCTGCTGAAGCCCGTCTAGTCGAGTTGGAAGCACTGGATGAGAATAGACTTCGCGCCTTGCACAACTTGGAGAGGCATCAAAGCAGAATGGCTTGAGCTTTCAATAAGAAGGTTCGCCTCCGCTCCTTCCTGCAGGGTGACCTAGTGCTAGCCCTAAGAGCGCCAATGATCCCCGGCAGGAAGCCACCCAAGTTGGAGCCCAAGTGGGAGGGACCTCTTGTCGTCCACAAAGTTTATCCCAATGGCGCGTACTCCCTAGCGACTATGGATGGTGAGCGTGTCACTCCTCCCACCAACGCTAGGTTCCTCAAGTAGTACTTCGTCTGAGTGTACTACGTCCTGCACGACGTTAAACTGCATACGTCCAAGCTGCACGACGTTAAACTGCCTAGCATATCGTCCGCGATGCAAGACGTTAAACTGCCAAGTGTTTCGTCCAACATGACGTTAAACTGTACCTCGTCCAAGCTACAAGACGTTAAACTATTTAGCATTCGTCCAACACGACGTTAAACTGTACTACGTCTGAGCTACAAGACGTTAAACTGTTCAGCATTCGTCCTGCATGACGTTAAACTGCCTCTCGAGAACTACGTACGGCTTGATTCCCATCCTTATGGGATACGTAGGACCGCCTGAACATTCATGTTTCAGGCCCAGCCCCATCCTTCGAGAAATTTCCATCCCATCTCGAGCCCTTGGCCCAGTTGCCCCCGGGTGTGCGGAGTATGGTGTGAGCGCGAGGCTATGCCCTCATTCACGTCGGTTTGCTCGTCACGCTGTACGCCCCCCCCCCCCCCCACGTTTGGGGATGCCTTCTGCTCCCCCCTTTTTTCTCTTTTCGTCCTGCGTGACATTAAACTGCCCCTCAAGAACTACGTGCGGCTTGATTCCCATCCTTATGGGATACGTAGGACCGCCTAAACATTCATGTTTCAGGCCCAGCCCCATTTCTCAGGAATCTTTATCCCGCGTTGGGCCTCTGGCCCCAGTTCCCCTCCTTTTTGTGTGAGGCGTGTGGCGTGAGTGGGGGATTATGTCCTCGTTCACGTTGGTCTTCTGGCCGCGCCATACGCCTCCCCCGTGTGTGGGACTACCTCACACCCCTCATCGTCCTGCATGACGTTAAACTGCCCCTTAAGAACTACGTACGGCTTGATTCCCATCCTTATGGGATACGTAGGACCGCCTGGACACTTGTGTCTCAGGTCCAGCCCCGTCTCCTGGTTGATCACGGGGATCTACCGTCTTTTGGTTGCTCTCAGGGTGAGTCCTCCTACCCTTTCCGGTGATCTGTTAACATGTTTTGGGTACTTTGGTCTATGACCCGTAGTGTCGGATGCAATCCCAGCAAGTCCCGTGTTACTTGTCGGGCCGCGCGCTTCCTCCTGTTCGAGCCTTCACTCAAAGGGATCCTCGTTAGCGGTTTGGGTGCGATGCCTCAGTGCTCTCCTACCGCTCCGGGTCGAGTTACCGGCGGGTCCTAGGCCGCAAATCGATATGAATCCTGCGATTGAGCGGTTGATGCTCGTTTGCTTGCCCAGTTCTGGGCTGACGCGATCGGATGTTGTGTTGCGAATATGGTCAGCGACATCCTTGATCGCCATGTCGGCTCTTTTAGGCTCCGAACATTGGTTGCACGGTCCTCATCACACTCCGCATTTGTGCGTTGTAGTGGAATCTCGACACTCTCTTCATACTGACCTTCAGTACACCTTTACACGTTAGGCAGGCCAACCAGGATAATGGTGTCTATCGAGGCTCCCACGATCTGAGCACCAAGGGTATATGCTGATGTCCTCAAGGGCCGTGTATAGCTGGACCCTCGTCCGCATAAGGAGGAAGGAGTCGCCCGAACAATCGCGTTTTGGGCCCAGTATATCTGGAGGCTAGCATCTCTGCCCCTCGGGTGATGGACATACGCAGGCCCCTATCCCAGGATCGTTCTCCTGGAATCGTGCGTGACTGCAGGGCTGGGAATGTTCCCACCTCCGCTGAGTCCGCCGTATCGCGATAAGCGGATTCCTCCATGGTCCGAACCACACGACCTTAAACTGTGTTGTCTGGTCCTACCACACGACCGTAAACTGTGATCGTCTTGGCCGCCCGACGAGAAACAGCACTGCATCGTGATGTTCTCCTCAGGGGACACTCACGTTGGGCGCTGGTTAATAACCACGCCATTCATCAATGCCTTTCATGGCTTGATTATTGTGGCAACGCCAGGGATTCCTTAATCACAGGCATGTCGCTGCACGAAAAACCATCCATCTTTAAGGACAAACAAGAAACATCAAATACCGCTTCTTCTGTGTGCGAGGGTCAGACCCGCACCCTTCCCCGCGCTGGTGCCCGATTGTGCTGCGCCGCGCTTCAAGAACTACGTGTGGCTTGATTCCCATCCTCATGGGATACGTAGGAACGCCCGGATGTTTGAAACTTCGGGTCCAGCCCCCACCTCTTAAAGATTCCCCCCTTCTCTGGGGAGTCCGCCGCCTTCAGGCCACCCTCAAGGCGTGTCCCTCGACCCCTTGCAGTGGTCCACTAGTGTCAAGAGTACTCTGGTTTATTGCCAGGAGGGTCAGGTTTAGCTTGGTCAGGTTCCTTCCATTTTCAGGCTTCGTGCTCCCTTTCATTCGGACCCATCGCCTACGCCCTGGGTGGAGCCCCCGTGAACGGTTTGGACACAATGCCTCAGTGCTCTCCCACCGACTCGGGCTGGTGCACCCAATGGCCTCGGGCAGCAAATCGATATGAATCCTGCGATTGAGCGGTCGATGCTCGTTTGCTGCCTCATTCCATCAGCGGTTAGTGCGATATTGATGCTGCTCTTCCGCCACGGTTGACAGTACTCCCATATCGTTACGCCGGTGCCCCCAGTCCTTGATTGAATGGCCTCATGATTCAAATCACATTTTCCACCTCCCATTCTGACCAGGCAAAATCTCGACACTCATGACACTATTCCCCAGTGCATCTTCGCATATCCAGGGGATAGGACCACGATGCGGCGTACTTTGAGGTTCTTATGGTCCGAACTCTAAGACCTTAAACAAAGATCTCCCCTTATGGTCCGAGCTCTAAGACCTTAAACTAAGATATGCCCCTATGGTCCGAGCTCTACGACCCTAAACTAAGATCTCCCCAAACGGGGTTCTGCCTCCAGCATGACGTTAAACTGCACTCGCAGAACTACGTATGGCTTGATCTCCAGCCTGATGGAGTACGTAGGAACGCCCGGGCATTTCGACTCGGGTCCAGCCTCAGGGATCGCTAAGTCCCGCCCCTCCTCGTCACCGGCCGTCTGGCCTGGCTTCGGGTAGAGTGGTGCAGTTGTGATATTCTCCCCGATTCAGCTCGGGATGCCCCGTCGCAATGATGGGAAGCGACGGTTTCCTCGGCAAAGAGGTTCTGTATGAGAATTGGGGTGATTCACGGCCAGATTAGTGCATCCGCCTAATACGCTTTCCCCACGGTGGCGCAATTTTGAGAGCGTTGGATTCTATCCGAACAAATCGTCACTTCGCCCCACGCTTCGCATGCCCTGTTGATCTGGATTTCCACCCTTGTGCCTGAAGGAACCCCCAAAGCGGCATTGATGATGACATGTGATCCGCCTCCTACAATATGGATGATGACCTTCGGTCCGTCTATCATAGTAGTATGGTTGATTGATCCATTGTCTGCTTGCCGTCTTGGGCATTTCCTGGAAGGCCAACCGTTGTGGATTTCTGAATTCGGGACGCGCGATTCACCCTTTCTCATTTCCCTATGTTCGGATAAAATCTCAACACCCCTAGAATTGTCCCGCTCGTGTGTCGGAACAAGTTGGGGGGATGATACATTGATTAGGCTTGAGGTCTCCTTTCCTAGGAATGACCTCCCTCTTTTCTCTAGAAATCCAGGCCCAATTGTGGACGCGTGAAACTTGGTTAACGCTCCCGCAAGACAATGAATTGTGGTCGAGCATGTTAAACCAAAAGATGTAGATAAATATGGTGATTCATATAAATGGATCGAAATATTGAGTAGCGGAAGCAAATGTTTTGGGAATGGCAAAAACAAAGCCCTTAGGGATTAGCGTGCTGGATAAGTCTTTCTAACGCCGCTACCCTTTGGCTGGCGGCCTCCAGAGCTGCTTCTCGCTCTCTGCGTGCCGGCGTCAGCAAGTCGAACAAGGATTTATTGTTGTAAACAATCTCTTTGGCTCCGTAGACCTCCTCGTTCGTCGCCATCTCAGCTCTGCGAGTGGCGGCATCCCCCTCATTTCCTTGATGCGCGGCCATCTCAGAAGCTTCGGGAGTCGTGCGGGTAAAGGGATGAAGCGTGCGGGAGCGGACGAGGCTGGTAGAGAAGTTTGAGGGTTGGCGCGCAATCCTAGTGGACGGCGCGCAATCGGGAAGTCCGTCGCGTAAAACCCCGGGTGTTCGCGCAAAAGCAGGCCGAATTCCGGACAGGTTTGCGCGACGAGCGGGCGAATTCCGCGCCGGAAAAGGCAATTGCGCGCACGAGAGCTTAGAGGCTTATCGCGCGGAAGGCCAGTGTACGGTGCGGGGGACCCAGGGCCCCTATTTATAGGCGAGGCCCGGGTCCGCGCTGCGCGGAAGGCGCTTTGCGCGACCGCGACAGCAAATTTCGCGTCCGACGCCCTTTTTTGCGCGCCACCGTCCCGTGCCACCCAGGACTTCGGCATTCCGGCGTCTCCCTCGGAACCCGATCGTTGCGACCTCTCGCCGATCAGATTCCGAGGGGGGGCTTTTGTAGACGCCGGAAAAGTCCGTTGTTCCCAAACAAAGCTCCGGATGCGGAAAGCGAGGTCATATTTGGAGTCGGAAGCATGTTTCGGAGGGCCCGGAGGACTTGTGCGAAATTTTGGAGACACGCGCGCAAAGTTGATGAGCCGCGCGCAAACCTCCCGGGATGCGCGCAATGCGCCGGGCCGGCGCGCAATTTTGCGCGCCAGTGGCCCGCGCGGCTCCCTTGCGCGCCGGGCCCGATTTCGCGCCCGAGAAGAGAATTTCGCGCCCGCGCACTGGATTCCGCGCCCGGGGTTGCCTATAAATATAAGGCGACCCCCGACGTTTTGAAGGTTGCCGGAATTCGAAGAGTCGCTCGTTCGCGCAATCCATCCCCTTCCGCGCGCAATGCCGATCTTCAGGTAACCTCTTTTCTTTCGCGCAAGAAAGCCTTGGGGTTCGCCTTCGCGCGCAATCCCTTTGGCTCCTTTCCTTTCGAATAACCCTTCACCCAAAGTCATTTGCGCGCAAAAGAAGCCTCTTGCGCGCAATTGCCCCCGGGTGCGCGCAATCCAACCCGATTGCGCGCACCCCCCATTTCCAAAGTGGCCATTCATTAGAGAATGAGTCGTTGCCCCCGTGCGCTATCCGAAGCCCAGTGCGCGCAATCTCTATCATCCGCACGCAAAGTTCTGGCCCAAGCTCCTCTTTTGCGCGCCGACCCGCAGTATTGCGCGCAAAGCTCCTCTTTTGCGCGCAAACCGCCAGGGTCTCCCCCTTTGACCCCCTGAGGGTACCCGCCTGCGTGGCGCCCGATGACCTTCATCCCGGGTGCCCGCAACGTGCGTTGTCTTCCCGTGCGGCCCTCCAGGCCTGCGCGAAGTGACACGGACCCATTAGGCGGCAGCATACGTCCAACATGACGTTAAAATGTGCCGCGTCTGCGCTGCAAGACGTTAAACTGCCAGGCGTTTACGTCCCGCACGACGTTAAACTGCACCATCGTCCGCGCTGTAAGACGTTAAACTGCCAAGTATCTTCGTCCTCAACACACGACGTTAAACTGTACTTCGTCCGGCGAGACGTTAAACCGTCCGCTTCGTCCTCAACACACGACGTTAAACTGTACTTCGTCCGGCAAGACGTTAAACCGTCCGCTTCACCCGATCTCGTGCCTCGCACGCAGGGTCCTCCCGGTTTGGATGTGGCCCCACCCGCTCGTCTCTGCAGGGATGTCGGGATTGGAGTGGCCTTCGCCCACGGGGGTAGAGTGTTGAAAACAGAACGAACTACGTGGACTTTGATCGCTGTCTTCTAAACAGGGTACGTAGGAAGCCTCTCCGAGGTTCAAGCCCACCACCTGGTCGTCCCGGTCGTATTTACGTCAGTTCGTCCATAAGTGGACCCCTCCCGGGTTCACACTTGCGTTGATTCACCTATGAATCCGCCTCTGTGGGGGACTGCATGTGTGTATCTCCATTGTGCTTCCCCACGGCCTCGATCTCTTCGTGAGTCGGCTTGCCAACGTCCAGCATGACGTAAAACTGTGATCCACCCGGCCGTTCCATCCCCCTCTGTGCGAGGTGGTTCGGTTCAATCCTTCTCCAGGCAGCCTCGATCTCTTCGTGAGTCGGCTTGCCAACGTCCAGCATGACGTAAAACTATGATCCACCCGGCCGTTCCATCCCCCTCTGTGCGAGGTGGTTCGGTTCAATCCTCCGCCCGGCGGCCTCGATCTCTTTGTGAGTCGGCTTGTCGACGTCCAACATGACGTTAAACTGTATATCCGAACTACGCTGACTTTGATCCGCGCTAACGCACGGTACGTAGGAAGCCCCTACGGGGTCCAAGCTCTTCACTCCATCATCCATCCTGATCCATACCCGGGCCGCCACATCCCGGTGGGGTCATGCCATTTCATCCCACTCCACTTCACTCGGGAAGCCGCCCATGTGCTGGCCCCAGCGTCGGAGGTTCCCCGCAAGGGGTTCTGTCATCTGATCCACTCCTCGTGTTGATCAGTCCGATGCCGTCCCCGCTGGACGTTAAACTCGCGGCATACCTCGTGTTAAACATGGGAAGCTGAGGAAAACCTCAGGTAACACAGTTCCCTGCACCCAGTGCGGGATGCCTCAGGCCATCACGCCTTCGAGGAGCCCTATTAGGGACGGAAGGCAGACATGCAGAGGCGCAGTGTTAAGACACGCCCCCGACACCCAGAGCCACCCGGTCTCCTCACCGCAGGTTGCTGCCCCGACCAGACTCCTTGGAGCGTTCGGGCGGAAGTAGCGTAATTAACCGGTGTCCATGGAGACATGGCGCCGGGAAAGAGATTCACGAACATTCTTAAATCTATGAGGGAGACTCGGATTAGGCGACGAGTTCCGAGGAGACGTCCACGGAAGGAGGAGCCGACATCCCATCATCCCGGTTTCGATCAAGGAGCAGACGCCCTTGAATAAGGGACGAATGCCGCCCGCCCTTGGAAAGCGGGACTGCGGGACCACAAGCCGCGCGCCCATCCCCTCGGGTTGACGGGTGCACGCGCGAACGCGTCCTGGCGGAACAGCGTAACCCGACGCACATCCGCACCGAAACAAAGGTATGAAGGGAAATAAGGGTTTTCCTACATGTGATAATTGTGGAAAGAATCATCCTATTAAATTCGTGAAGGGAATGAAATTTTGTTTTAAGTGTCGACAAAAAAGGACACCAATTTCATTATTGCAACTGCTAGAAAAAAATTCTCGATGTACAATGCTTCAACTGTAAGAATATGGGAAACTATGTGAATAGATTTACCAATCCTCAATGGAACATGCGCCAATTGATGTTACTGATAATGATCATGTTATGACAGTACCACAAATGAAGGGAAATAATTAACAATCATCATGAAGAATAATTTCATTTGATTATTTTTTTAAAAGTGTTCTGGTTATAAAAATTATGGAAGATATGATGATTGTACTATAGTAATATTTCATTTAGTATTTGAGCTCGTGTGAGGAATTATACTATGGATAAGTGACATAGAAGAATGTTAATATATTGGTAAAGAATATTGTTGTGGGAATGAAATACCCAAATATATTCTTCATGATTAAGATGACGATGATGGAATGATTGGTTTGGAAAAGTATTGAGTTCCCCAAAATTGATTATAGACTTATCAGCAAGTGGATATGATATCAATAATGGAGTTTACAAATTTTTTTGATATAAATAATATATCCAATAGAATGGGTAAGGATGAATTTGATTTTTTAATAAAGATTTGTGGTAATTTATGTTATTGCCACATTTCAAGAAGAAACATGATAAATATATTCCCTCGTTTTGAATGTGAAAAGTTGTGGTTGCTTCATGTTGATGAAATGAAAATAAGGCTGTAGATTCCTTGAGTAAGATAGATCATGGATTCCTAAAACAATCTGGGCATTGAAGGACCATGTGTGCATATATCTAAAATGGATGGATATGGGAATGAATTTTTTGGGTTGGATCATGATCTTTTAGAAAGTTAAACAATTTATTAAATGGATGAAGTTGATAATTGTATAAGGAAATAGAGTTTAATTATACCACAAGATGAAACTTATGATAATAGATTTTGAATAGGTATTTCTAGGAATAATAAAATGATAATTTCATGTTTATGAAATGTAAAAATATATTTAGGCAATTATAGGGTGGAATAATCCCTCAAATCATTTGCAGTAGTCTTAAAGGTTGTTCTGTAATCATAATCACTAATAACGTTAATAAATGTTTTCATAACTATAGTTTATGGTTTTTTGGTAATGAACATTCATCTAAACCTATTTTCTACCACTATAAATTCATAGTTTTGTTTTTCTTTTATGCCTAGGTATTCAATTCCAATCAATTTCACTCCATTCGAAGGGATAATTTATTTAATTACTTATTTAATATTATTTTTACAGCCTCTTTTCTCTTATACTTTTTAAAGAAAAAATTCTATTAACCCTATTTTTTATATTCATTTTTTCAAAAGAAAATTTTCAAGTAACAACCAATAACATTTATAGTGAGATATCAAATTTTGAGGAAGAAATTTTTTTAAAGAGTGGATAATGTAACACCACAATATTTTGGAAATAGATTTAATATTAAATGAATTAAACACTGAGTCACTACAAAACACCACTTCATTATAACCTAGTCAGTAAACATATTTTCACAACCCCTATGATTTGAATTTTAAAAATTTGACATACACAGTTGCTATCAGTAAGTCATTTAGAGTCTGATATGACAACCATAATTTTTATTGAATAGTAATATACCCTTATGAATAGTAATTTTAACCTTATTAATAGTGACATTACCTTATTAATAGTAACTATAAGGCCCCATCCTTAAATATTACTTAATCATGAGTTACATCAAGAATACACATTGAGGATCTTTTTAGGTTTAGAGTTTTAGATAATTAGATCATAAAACATGCGTTACATTCCACATTTAAACAAAGTGGTTACATAAAAGATAGTACTAATTTTTCCCATCAACAGAAACATATTTAAAATAAAACATGGATTCATTCTTGACACTTCCTTGACACTATCATCACATCACGTACCTTTCCTTTGACCTGTGAAAAACATTTCAAAAACGTGGGAGGAGCATACAAAGCTCAGTAAGGGATATGAAAATATGGAAAGGAAACATGAGTACATTTATACATAATAATCAATGAAATCCTACTTTACTCATAAAACATAAGCACTTTAACATACCTCATCAAATCATGAATAAATCATAGAAATCATAAGACATAAAGGAAACTTGAGGCATTCATAAAATTCTTACGTAGGGAGTAACCCTCTTGGTTACGTTTGGAATACCCATCACAGTATATTCCCTAAATATCTTTGGAGAATCCTTAACGTTTAAGTCCTTTGCATTACCCAATGCATTGGAGAGCTATATCGGGCTCACCCGCACTTAGTTTATCACGAAACCACCCGTCTTCATAACAATTCCCAAGAACCATAACATAATCGTATCACTTAAAACATACATAAAGGAAACATAACATTTACACATTTCAATAACATGATATAAATAAATCACATTGATATAATAAAAACATTATGAAACCCATTTTTAATACGAAAATAAAATAAATTTAATACATGGTATTTATTTTTCATTTTTAAAAAAATTTAGGTCATGGCTTGTAGAGGAAGCCGAAACTCAAATAATGGTCACAGCGGCGGAGAAGTCATTGTCACTGCATACGTATGAAAAATAAACATTCCTTTTTTCATTTAGTAAAAAAAATCATATAAAAAAAGATTCCCTTTGAGTAAGAGTAAAAGTCAAAGGGTTTTATACACCGTATAAAAGGTAGTTGTGTATAAAACAAAATATGCCTCAATGAATGGAGATTGAGACGAAGTCCCTTACCTCGGGTCCGACTTGACTCGATCGTTCTTTAACATCCTGAATAATAAACTTGAGTTAATTTATACCTACTTAAGAACCTTTTTCAAGTTCATTATTCCTTTTATATCACTTATTACCATGTCATTAACACTATGTAATTATTTAAGTTAATAACAGTCATTTTAACGATCATTGCCACTTGAGTAAAAAATAAACTCTTTATAATTACAATTTTGTTCATGGGGTAAAGTATCCATTATATACATAATTATATACATTATTTAGATATAATATATATCATATATATCCATTATATACATGAATTTATAATATTACATAGCATTTAGAGGTGTGAAATGAAATGCACCATTCATGGAGACAGTAAGCCGTACATACGCATGAACACTACTTCCATTTATATTTCATATTTAATGGAATTAAAACATAATGATACATAATATTATTATAATTCCATAATGGTATCATATATAATATCATTAAATCTATCATTTATACGTACCATATATGGTATTAACGAATCAAATCACTTTGAGGGGGAGGTAGTCCGCACTTCCTAAAATGAATATATCGTGTTTACCATTAATGGAAACCATAAAGGTATGCCATAAATGAAAAATAAATAATATTAAGTAAAACATAAACATAATATATATCATATATAAATATATTTAAATCTTAATGGACACCTTTGAAGGGTTTAAAAGAATATTGAACAATCATCGTTTTGGGAGGCAGAATTTCACCATCCACAGAAACAGTATGTTCGTTAACCATTAGATGTAGGTGTGTGTAATTTTAGCTCAAATACATCTTATAAAAACATCCTTTTATATTTAGGATACTTTAGTTGTTACAAAATAAATGAATAAAAAGATTTTATGGGGTTGGAGAAGCAAAATAAAACAAAAGAACACAAGTGAAGACATTACCTTAATATCGTGTAACTCCCTTTGGTTTGAACCAAAAGGGTTTCTTGAAGAGTTTCCTGCCAAAGGTATGGCTTCTAGGATGTGTAGAGGGATTTTTAGAGACAAAATGATCATAGCTTGGCCAAGCCAATGGCTTGAGAGGTGTGGGTAAGGAGGTAGAGCTGGGGGCCTTTTATAAGAGGAGAGGAGGGGCACTCTTGGAAAGTTATAAAAGGTAACTTTATTACAAATTTATTTTCGGATTCTAATGGTCCGAAAATTATATATTTCTAGTATAGGGTGATAAGGGTTATAAATATAATAATCTAATAGGTTTTTTACATGTTTAGGTCTTAGATTTTACATTGTCTTTTCTTTTTTTTAAATTGTTAAATAATGAGGTAATCACTGCATCATCAGGATGTCATAAATAATTTAATTTATTTAATGTCTAAAAAATATAAAAAAATAATATGATGTAGGAAATGTTTTTATATTTCCAATTACTATTTATAGTCAAAAATCTGACTTGTATAACCCCATGTAAAAAGTGTTTTAGTAAAACAATACATGTTTGTGTCATTTTTACTTTTACTTTAAATAAAAGGCATTAATGTCATTATCATACCCATGTGGCTCCATGGGGTCCCAAAAATCGACCCATGGGTTGTCTTGGTCTTCCATGACACATCCAATAAGGGTAGGACATGTGTTAAGGTCATTTCATATTGTTAAACCATTATTTTTACCTTAAATTACACTAATTACCTCTAATCGCGATCAAAAACATAAAAGTTTCTATTCACCAAAAAAAATTATTTTAATCCCATTGAACCAAATTTTACTTCCTAATGACAACCATGTATGTCGGATTTTTTAAATTCAAAACACAAAGGTGGTAAAATTTCATTTAAATGAAAAATCAGTTTTTTAAGTACCACTTAGTGGTTTCACTATTCATCTAAAATTGATGTTTTTCAGAAAAATACCAAAAATTCACCCTAAGGTATATTTGATATTCCGAATTAAAAAATTATGTCTAATTTACAAAATTCAAAACATATATGTTACAATAATTAATTTAATAATTAATTTAATAATTAATTCCCACTCTCAGAACAAATAGCGTGTTTTTATGAAACAATATATATCAAAAGATTGACACTAGTTTAAGTCCAATTTCAAAGTGAAATTAATTCCAACGACCACTATTTTATTAAAACATAAAAATATATTCTAATTTAACTTTAAAACCAATTTAAAAGATAATATATTCATATAAATAAATTAGATTGAAAAGAGGTTTTGAATTAAAATACAACACTTTTCACTATTCATTAAAAAATGAACATTATCAGAAAAATAGCAAAAATTTATCCAAAGTAAATTTCAATGTCCCAATAATAAAGAATAAGTTTATTTTGACAAATATAGATTCTAAAATTTTCAAAATACATATTTAAAAATGTTTCTCCATCAAAAGGCGGTAAAACAATCTTTTAAAAATATTAGAGTATTTCATGCTTTAGGTTGGATTTATTCTCATTTTAAGCCTCTAAAACAATATCTAATTCATAAATAGACATAGATAATAATATATATTATTCATTACTTACTTGAGATGTTACATCCTTTGCCCCTTTATAAAATTATGTCCCCGCAATTTATTTACTTATCGAATAAGTGGGGGTATTTATCCATCATTGCATTTTCAGATTCCCACGTTGCCTCTTCAACCATATAGTTTTTCCATAAAACCTTTACCTGGTGAATTACCTTATTTCGCAATACTTGCTCCCTTCGGTCAAGAATCTGGACTGGTTGTTCTTCATAAGAGATATTCTCATCCAACTGAACTATCTCTGGGCTCAAAACATGAGATGGATCTAGAATATACTTTCTCAACATCGAAACATGAAAAACATTGTCTACCTCAGATAAACTCGGAGGTAAAGCCAATCGGTATGCAACTGATCCAACTCTCTCCAAAATTTCATATGGTCCAATGATCCTTGGACTCATCTTTACTTTCTTACCAAATCGCATCACACTTTTCCATGGTGAGACTTTGAGAAAAACATGATCACCTACATCGAAAGATAGATCCTTCCTCTTGTTGTCTGCATAACTTTTCTGTTTGCTCTGAGATGTTATCATGTGTTTCTGAATCAACTGAACTTTTTCTACCATCTCTTCTACCAATTCTGGTCCCATCATCTTCCTTTCAACCACTTAATCCCAGAAAGCTAGAGTTCAACACCTCTTCCCATATAATGCCTCAAATGGTGCCATCTGTATACTAGAATAAAAACTGTTATTATAAGAAAACTCAACCAAAGAAAGATGTTGGTCCCAACTTCCCTGATAATCCATCGAACAAGCACATAACATATCATCTAAATTCTTAATTGTTCGTTCTAACTTCCCATCTGATTGAGGATGAAAAGTTGTACTAAAAATTAATTCAGTACCCAATGACTTATGAAGGCCTTTCCCAAAGTTAGAAGTAAACCTAGGATCATGATAAGATACAATGGATAAAGGAACTCAATGCAACCTGAATATCTCTTTAAGATACAATAGAGAAAGCTGATCTAAAGAGAAAGTATCTCGAATTGGAAGGAAATGAGATGATTTAGTCAAGCGATCAACAATAACACAAATTGTATTATTACCTCGAGATGTCTTCGGTAATCGCACAACAAAGTCCAATGATATATTTTCTCATTTCCACTCTGGCACTGGTAAAGGGTGAAGCATCCCTTTCAGTAACTACTGCTCTTCTTTTACCTGTTGACAAGTCAAACACTTCACAGTAAAATCAGAAATATTTCTTTTCATTCTGTCCCACCAGTAATACTCCCGAAGATCTCTAAACATCTTAGTACTTCCTGGATGAACTAAAAATGGAGAACTATGAGCTTCACATAACAACTCTTTCTTCAACTGTGAATAAGAAGGCACAGACAATCTCTTCCCAAATCTCAAAACCCAATCATTATCAGTGTTGAATTCAGGAAACATACCCTTCTTAACTAGCTCTACCTTTTTCTGCAACTCACTATTTTGCTTCTATGCTTGGTTGATTCTGTCTGATAGAGAAGATTTCACTGATACCTGAAACAAAACAGAAGGACATCCTGCACCAACAACTTCTATGCCAATGTTCATCAAATTCTTAACCAAAGGATCACCTTCCAAACACAGCATTTTTAATGAAGCATTACTTTTTCGACTCAAACCATCAACCACTTTATTTTCATATCCTGAATGGTAATGAATTGTACAATCATAATCCTTGATTAATTCCAGCCATCTCCTCTGTCTCATGTTCAATTATTTATGAGTGAATATATACTTTAAACTTTTGTGATCGGTATATATTTCACACTTTACTCCATACAAATGATGCCTCCAAATTTTTAAAGTGAAAACAACAGCATATAATTTCAAATCATGTGTAGAGTAATTTACCTCATTAGTTTTCAACTGACGTGAAGCATAGGAAATTACCTTATCATTCTGCATTAGGACGCAACCAAGTCCTTTCAATGAAGCATCACTGTAGATAACAAACTCACCATTCCTGGAAGGAAGTGCCAAAACTAGAGAATTCACCAATCTTCTTTTCAACTTTTGAAAACAATCATCACATTCATTTTTCCAGATAAACTTAACAACCTTTGGAGTTCGCTTAGTCATTGGACTAGATAACTGTGAAAAATTTCTAACAAACCTTTGGTAATAGCCTTCCAAACCAAGGAATTGACAAATCTCAGTTACATTTGTGGGTCTTGGCCATTCTTCAACAACCTATGTTTTTGTTGGATCAAAAGTTATCCCATCGTTAGAAACAATGTGACCAAGGAATGAAATTTTTTGCAACCAAAACTCACACTTGCTGAATTTCCCAGACAATTTCTTTTCTATAATGGTTTGTAAAATAACCATTAAATGACTTTAATACTCATCTTTACTTTTTGAAAACACCAAAATATCATCAGTAAACACAACCACGATTTATCACCTAAGTCAACTGAGCCATCACTGCAACAAACTGTTCAATTATGATTCTGACCATCTCAGGATGCTGATTTGGAAGGTTATTTCCTTATGTATGCCTTCCTAGCGCTGCTTCCCTGTTTCCTCTATGGAAAACCATTCTGAACAAACATGTCATAGATGAAGAAACATGGTAATCTTCAAATGCTATATCATTTCAATTTGACCATAAAAAATATTTTTGGATAATCATTTAATAGAATTCTAACTCCTAAAGTTATCTAAACTGACCTCTGATACCAACCATAAGGCCCCAACCTTAAACATTACTTAATCTTGAGTTACATCAAGAATACATATTGAGGATCTTTTCAGGTTTAGAGTTTTATTGAATTAGATCATAAAACATGTGTTACATTCCACATTTAGAAAAAGTGGTTACATAAAAGATAGTACTCATTTTTCCATCAATGGAATCATATTTAAAATAAAACATGGATTATTTCTTGACACATCCTTGACACTATCATCACATCATGTACTTTTTCCTTGACCTGTGAAAAACATTTCAAAAACTTGGGATGAGCATAAAAGGATCAGTAAGGGAAATGAAAATATGGAAAGGAAGCATGAGTACGTGTATACATAATAATCCATGAAATCCTACTTTACCCATAAAACATAAGCACTTTAACATACCTCATCAAATCATGAATAAATCATAGAAATCATAATACATAAAGGTAATTTGAGTCATTCATAACATTCTTACATAGGGAGTAACCATCTTGCTACATTTGGAATACCCATTACAGTATATTCCCTAAATCTCTTCGGAGAAACCTTAACGTTTAACTCCTTCGCATTACCCAATGAATTGGAGAGCTATATCAGGCTCACCCGCCATTAGTTTATCACGGAACCACCAGTCTTCAAAACAATTCCCAATAACTATATCATAATCATATCATGAAAGACATACATAAAGGAAACATAACATTTCCACATTTCAATCACAAGATATCAATACAACACATTGATATAATAAGAAAATTATGAAAACCATTTTCAATACCAAAGTAATAGAAAAGTAATACATGGTATTTATTTTTCATTTTTAGAAAAATTTAGGTTATCGATTTTAGAGGAAGATGAAACTCAAATAATGGTCACGACAGTGGAGAAGTCGTTGTCACCGCATACGTACGACAAAAAAACATTCCTCTTGTCATTTAGTAAAACGCTTCGTATAAAAAAAGATTCCTTTTGAGTAAGTGTAAAAGTCAAAGGGGTTTATACACCTTATAAAAGAAAGGTGTGTATAAAACAAAAAATTCCTCAATGAATGGAGATTGAGACGAAGTCCCTTACCTCAGGTCCGACTTGACTCGATCGTTCTTTAACATCCTGAATAATAAACTTGAGTTAATTTATAACGGATTATGAAAATATTTCAAGTTAATTATTCCTTTTATATCACTTATTACCATGTCATGAACATTATGTAATTATTTAAGTTAATAACGGTCATTTTAAAGATCAATGCTACTTGAGTCAAAAATACACTCTTTATAATTACAATTTTGTTCATGGGGTAAAATATCCATTATATCCAGAATTATATTCATTATGTAGATGTCATATATATCATATATATCCATTATATAATTCATTTATAATATTACATAACATTTAGAGGTAAGAAATGAAATGTATCGTTCATAAAGACGGTAAGCCATACGTACGCATGAACACTACTTCAATTTCTATTTCATATTTAATGGAATTAAAACATAATGATACATAATAGTATTATAATTGCAGTATGGTATCATATATAATATCATTAAATATATCTTTTATATGTACCACATATGTTATTAACGAATCAAGTCACTTTGAGGGGGTGGTAGTCCGCACTTCCTAAAATGAAGATATCGCGTTTACCCATAATGGAAACCATAAAGCAATGCCATAAATGAAATATATATAAGCATAAGTAAAAAAATAAACATAAAATATATTATATATAAATATAGTGACATCTTAATGTCCACCGTTGAAGGTGTTAAAAGAATATTGAACAATCATCGTTTCGTGAGGCAGAAATTCACCATCCACAGAAACAGTATGTTCTTTAACCATTAGATGTTGGTGTGTGTAAGTGTAGCTCGAATCCTTATTATAAAAACATCCTATAATATTGAAGATACTGTATTTTTTAAAAAATAAACGAATAAAAATATTTAAGGGGTTGGAGAAGAAAAATAAAACAAAAGAACACAAGTGAAGACATTACCTTAAAATCGGGTAACTCCCTTTGGTTTGAACCAAAAGGGTTTCTTGAAGATCTTCCTGCCTATGGTAAGGATTATAGGATGTGGAGAGGGATGTGTAGATACAAAATGATCAGAGCTTGGCTGAGCCAAATGCTTGAGAGGTGTGGTTAAGGAGGTAGAGGTGGGGGCCTTTTATAAGAGCAGGGGAGGGTCACTCTTTGAAAGTTATAAAAGGCAACTTTATTACAAATTGCATTTCGGATTTTAAATGTCCCAAAATTATATATTTCGAGGATAAGGTGATAAGGGTTCGAAATATACTCATCCAATAGGTTTTTGAAATGTTTAGGTCTTAGATTTTACACTATCCTTTCTTTTTATTTAAATCGTTAAATAATGAGGTAATCACCACATCTTCATGATGTCATAAATAATTAAATTTATTTAATGTCTAAAAATTATAAAAAAATAATATGATATAGGAAATATTTTTATATTTACAATAACTATTTATTGTCAAAAATCTGACTTCTATAACCCCATGTAAAAATTGTTTTAGTAAAACAATACATGTTTGTGTCATTTTTACTTTTACTTTAAATAAAAGGCATTAATGTCATTGTCTTACCGAAGTAGCTCCATGGGGTTCCAAATATCTACCCATGGGTTGTCTTGGTCGGCCATGACACATCTAATAATAGTAGGACATGTGTCATGGTCATTTCATATTATTAAAACATTATTTTTACCTTAAATTACACTAATTACCTCTAATCGCAATTAAAAACATAAAAGTTACTATTCACCAAAAAATTATTTTAATCCCATTGAACCAAACTTTAAATCCTAATGACAACCATTTATGTCGGATTTTTTAAATTCAATACATAGTTGTGGTAAAATTTCATTTAAACGAAAAATCAGTTTTTTAAGTACCACTTAGTGGTTTCACTATTCATCAAAAATTGAAGTTTCTCAGAAAAATACCAAAACATCACCCTAAGCTATATTTGATATTCCGAATTCAAAAATTATGTCTATTTTACAAAATTCAAAAAATATAAGTTACAATAATTAATTTAATAATTAATCCCCGTTGTCAGAACAAATAGCGCGTTTTTATGAAACAATATATATCAAAAGATTGACACTAGTTTAAGTCCAATATCAAAGTGAAATTAATTACAATTACCACTATTGGATTAAAAGGTAAAAATATATTATAATTTCACATTAAAACCAATTCAAATGATAACATATTCGTATAAATAAATTAGATTAAAAAGAGGATTTGAATTAAAATACAACACTTTTCACTATTCATTAAAAAATGAACATTATCAGAAAAATACCAGATATTTATCCAAAGTAAATTTAAATGTCCCAATAATAAATAATAATTTTATTTTGACAAATATATATTATAAAATTGTCAAAATATAGATTTAAAAATGTTTCTCCATCAAAAGGCGGTAAAACAATCTTTTAAAAATATTAGATTATTTCATGTTTAGGTTGGATTTATTCTCATTTTAAGCCTCTAAAACACTATCTAATTCATAAATATACATAGATAAGAATATATATTATTCATTACTTACTTGGGATGTTAAAATAACCTCAACTATGATATTATATATATAGGATTTAATCGAAATTATTATGTACCTGTGTCTTGGAATACATAAATAAATGTTTTAAAATTTTTATTTTTCAATTAAGTTATGATTTTAAATAAAAATAAAATTAATCAGATTTCTAAAATTATTTTTGGAATAAAAGTTGTATTTATAATTATACATGTTGAAAAACTGTCTGGGTGAATTTATTGGATTTTTTTGAAATACTAGAATTTGTGACGAGTTGAAAAATATAGTAATTTAACGTATATATAAATTATCATTTGAATTCACTATTACAATAATAATGGATGTTGAAAGCATGGTTGGTTTAAACTCACATGTACACATTACTATTCATTGTCACAAGATTCAATACTATTGGATTTCATTGGCTAAATAATAAAATAATGTGTAAAATAATGGGAAAACCCTCCTCTCATCCACTATAATCACCCCTCCCCCTCACTCCCTCTTCTCTCCACTATTATAAAGCCTTTTTACTTGTCAAAATTATTCTAAAATATCCTCCCATGATCCTCCCCAATATCCAACATCCCATGGTCTCATAAAAATGCCAAATCCTCTTCCCTTAAGAGGCTCTCAAGGATGGTTAATTCAAGAGGTAAAATTCCTCTTTTCTTTTCTTTCATTTTCATTTTCCATTTTTGTTTTAATTTCATAACCTCTCCTAATAAAAATCGAATGACAACTATAGTACCATAAATTTAATAGAATATTGTTATTATCATAAGATAATTCATCTTCATCACTACTTTCCTCTTCATTTATGCTAAAAACAACATCTGAGATGTGTTGATTTATCACATTTAAGGATGACGATGCTTTCAGTTAGATTTACCTTCTTCAACTCCGATCATGAAATATTTTTTATTGTTGAACCATACAATTATATATTTATTATATTTTATTTAATGTTATGGAATCATTATTCACTCATGATGTAAAATAATAATACCTAACAAGTTAATTGTGAGATAAATCACGAAATTAATCTAAGCATTAGTCTATAATTTTTTATATAATGATTCACTTTCGCAAGAGATAACTTATGAATTTTATAACTATTTAATGATATTAATTTTCATTAGTAACATATAAAATAATATCTAGACTTTAACTCCCATCTTACAAGAACATCCATAATCTTTTTTAAGTGATATAATCCTGAATATTAAGAAAACAAGCAGCCAGGAAGAATGAAATTTACTCCCTTAACCCATTTGAAAAAAACATGAATGAAATTAATAAACAACTAATAAAATAAATAAATGTATAAAGGGTTCTTAAATATTTAATTAATTGACCTAATTTTGTTATTCAGGTCATTAAGATCAAATGAATAACAACCTTAGATTTAAGGTAAGGTATCATCTCTCTCACTTTTATTCAAGAATCCCCCTATATTGTGACCATTTATTTCTAATTTCTAATGATGGGGTAGGTTATTGTACCTAACATATACATCCCTTATGATATATATATATATATATATATATATATTATGGGATACCACTTTAGCTCTCATTAAGACCTCACAAGAACACTTGTTACCATTCTGAAATGTTTGTAAGGGTTTCTTCATATCACTTACATTTTTGTGAGATATTATGTATCTAATAATATTACTTGTGTATGGTGTATGAATACTTCCCATAAATATTTTATATCATGAGATTAATTATTTTCATTATATTTAATGTATCATTTGATGATTATTAATTTTGGGGCACATGATTCAATTGATTACAATGTTGTAAGTATTTTCTACCTGAACGTCCATTTTCATTTGGGTTGATTTTATTTTCTACTCACCTAAATGAAATTATTATTTATTCTTATGTATTCTTCATAAATTATGATTTAATGTTGCATATATGTGATCACATATAATCCTTCTTTTATTTTATGGCCAGTAACAAGTTTAAAAACAATGTTTCAAAACTACTTCCAAAATGCAATCATGATTCAAGTAACATATCAAATTATTACCAATTTTGAAGTTCACTATATAATATATTTTAAGGAATATTTATATTTCTAAAATCATCAATATTCACATGAAAATTAAAATTGGTTCATTTATGTTTTTTATGAAAGCAAACATTCCTTTGCACTTTAAAATCTTTTCAATGAATTTTTTAAACCATAGTAAAATGTTTTAAATATAAAGCATAATTACAAACAATGTTTAGATGATTTCACTTCAGTGGGACACCATTTAAACTTAAAATATAATATAAATGTACTTACATTTTATTTTCAAGGATGTACATGTTTAAAATAATATTTGTGACAAATACAAAGGATTTTCCAAAAGAACTCTTCTTTTCAAAGTAGAATTGATTTTTCTCAGCTCACATTAACTCGTAGGGGTTATATGCCTTGTTCACCACTTATTCATTACATGGGGAGTATGTATTTAACCTTGATATATAATATCAAGAATCTCCTTATTTTTTTGATATTCTATAGTATTATTATTTGAATATTTCAAGGTGGTATGGGACACTTTGGAATATTTAAGGATTATTTCCTCATGAATTTATCAATGGTCTTAATTTAAAGTAACTATATTTTTGTCGACATCCATTGATGAATCTTGTATTTTATATAAGTTTATGTATTATGATATCATCTGTTATATTATTTAATGGTTTTTCATTAGTTTGAATGTGGATGTTTTATCTTGATACCATTCACAAATTTACTTCGAATTGCTAGTGTTTATGATTAATGTACAGGGAAATTTATTTACATTTCATATGTTAGTTTCAATATGAATCTATATTTTTATTATGTTTTCAACCATTCATAAAAGGAATTAATTTCAATTTTGTGAGATTCGGGTAGGTCTCACTATAGTCCTTAGGAGAATTAGTAGGTCTCATGAGAAAAACTCTGGTCTTGGCACAAGGCCCTGACAAAGTGGTTATTTATGGTATCAAAATGAGGGCGTGATGATATAGTTATGATATTATACGTTATGAATTACCTCTTAATGAAACCATTAATTGAAAGTTCAGGTGATTATTCCTCTATTTGAGTACCCATGATTATGTTTTATTATTGAAATATTTACTCATATTATATTCCTTCCATATAATGTTCTTGTTCATTTTTAATGGTATGTGTTATTAGATATTCACCATGAAAAATGTTTATGTTTATGAAATAATCCTCCATATTTCTTACCATTAATATGAATCTGATCTCACACCTTTATTAAGTTTCATTTTCTCATTAAATGATTAATTTTATTATGAATGATATGAAGGGATAAACCAAGAGTTGTTGATGTTCCCTAAAAAACTTATATGTTTCATTTCATTTCAAGTTTTAATGTTGAACATATGTACTTATATTGTTTCCAAAGATAATAAAAAACCCAGTCCTTCAGGATGAAAATTACTTTTATATACGCCAATGTAATAAAATAAGGCACTGGATCTGGGAAATTGTAGTTTTTTCCTTACAGGGATTATGTTATGACCGTTGATATCCAATGATAAAATTGGGTCTATTAAGGAATTTGGGTTCCAAATTATCCAACTAATATAAGGAAGATTAATTTTACAGGAAATGTACAGATTAAATTGGTATGTAGAAAAATGATGATAAATATAAACAATGATACCTGAGCGATAGTTATATATAACATACCATACTATGGTAGATGAACCCTCATACAATATCAGTATTCTAGTCGAGATTGAATAGATGAAAGTTGTGAAATTGATAGGAGCCCGAAAATAGATAATATTATCTAACATATAAATACTGCTGAATATGGTGACAAAACCCACCAAATGACTATATTTGATTAAATATATTACTATTGTCCATCCGACTCAACAAACAGTGGTCCGATCAGAGTCTTATTGATGGAAAAACATCAAAGATAGTCTTTGAAGGCCATAGAAACTCTCAGGCGGAATGAGATATGTTGTATATGAAATATAATGAAAAAAGGGGTCACATATAAAAAATATCAAGGAAAGAAGTGTAATTTTTTCTTATATAAATAGGATAATGGTTTGGAGTCATGTTTTCCCAAAACCATGTTCCAACCATGTAGGATCACTACCTTAGTGGAACTAAACGTGTGGGATAGGCACACGGTTTTTGGGATACTGTGCCCATCCCATGCTCCCCTCTACAGCACCCCTCATGGTTTTAAAAAAACATACCACAACAGCGGAATGGTTTAATAAAATCATGTTCTATGTATGATTTCTTAAAAACCCTAAGATCAAGGCTATTAATATTCCCCAAACTCTCTAGAAACAACCATTACCTCATTTGGAATTTTCATAAGGATACAACTAATGATTAAAAATTAAACTTTTGGGATTTATATCTCTGATAAAAACTAGGATCATAAAATAAATCAGTCATATATGATATCATATTTATATACAAGATTTTATAGTATAATTATAATAAATTTCAATTTAATAAATAGCTGTTAAGAGTGCATTCGAAAAATTTCAAACATGAGGTAGCAATTTCTCATCTCACTTTTATTTCTATGAGAAATATATCATATTTTCAAATTTTATAATCTTTCTGGTTTATATAACACCCCTTAATTTTTAATGATTATAGTCTAGAAAATAATTGGTATTTACAAATATATCTAAGACTCTCCCTATTATAAGGTTTTGATTCAGTGATTACCAAAATGTTAAGGGATTATCATTTCATGTTTTCTTCTTTAAGAAATATGTTATATTATGCACCTATATTATTTTATGAATCAAAAATACTACCCCATTGACAAGTTTTATAATTAATATCCTCTTTTTCATGATATTTATATATTTATTGTTTATTACTCTTTCATGGGGATAACGATTCAAATGATACAGAAGTAATAAGGGATTTATGATTCAATATCATTTTAATCACGATTTTCTATAATAGAATATATATTAAGGGAAATTAAGAAATAAATATATAATAAAACCATGTATTTTACTTTCTAAAATTAATTTTTGTATAATTAAAAGTTTCCTTTCTTGTTTCTAACATTAATTAAAAGGATACTGAATGAATATTTTTAAAGAAAATGAACAATGTTTTACTATTTTATTTAAAACCCTTTTCTTCCATGTAAATGTTTTCAAAAAACAATACTATTATTATATGATTTTTTAATTTCATTATAACCAATTTTAAAATTTCTAAAAAAATTATTTAAATTAATCTTCTTCTCATTTTTCAAACATTATATTTTTTAATTTTATTAAAAATTTAAAATGGATAATTATTTTAACATATATGTAATGAATTGATTTTCATACCATAATTATTACTCAATTATTTGGGGCCTCATATACATTTTTTTAATTTTATTTTCAAAAAAAAAATTCCTTCATATTTTTAGAACATTTATATTTTAAAAACAAATTGAAGATAAATAATTATTTTTCCCTAAATGAAATCTTCTAGTGATCATATACTGATATTGTTCATCTATGATAACATCCTTCATTCATATATATTATTTTTTAAAGTTGTGATCCAATTATATCATCCTTATTATTTTTCTGGATGGATTAGTATTATGATGATGATATGTTTATGATTATCATTTATTTTCCATAAGTTAATATATAGATATATAAATAATGTTTTAGGATCTTTTGGAATGAATTCTATTAGATTTTGGTTTTTTTATATGTGGTTTTTAAATTATATCTCCCTCTAATGCATTGTGGAAATATTAATGTTATATGACCACATAATAAGGTATACAGGGGGGTTCTGAATACAAAAATAGGATACATAGTAGGTTATCCCAAGCTATGAATTGGGTACACGAGAGGCTAACCAAATCCTAATAGAGCATAAATAGTTTGTTATCCAATGGATGAAGCATTTACATTGGTGGTTAGCCAAATAATTTCATGTTACATATTTAGTTTTGGGTATCCTTAAAATAATATTTCTTTGATAATTATTATGCCACACATTATGCCACTCTTTTGTTGCATGATCTTGTGCCAATGTTATTCTATTTACAATTAAAATCATTGATTAATTTTTGATTCATGTCTTATGTATAATCTATATTTACTTCATGAATCATGTTTATGATATAAAAACTATTGGGTACGGTTTTCAGTGGTTATTTTCATATTCCCAAACCCATACACTAATGATATTCTTATAATATCACTTATATCTGCATTGATTTCCCATACTATGAATTTTGTTTCAGCCTTTATTTGTTTCATTTTCCCTAGAAAATTATGAATGTTTTAATGTATGATATGAATAAAAATATTGATAATTTTTATGAACTATGTGGGAAATGATATACATATTTTTAAAACCAATTGTTTTTCTATCGATGATTCTAAAGACACTACACCTTTACTATTTTGGTGTGGATTTAAATGTTATGTAATGAATATTAATATAATAAGATGTAATATTAAAGTATGAAAATAATGTGTCACTATAAATCATTTACTTATAATCCATTTATGTTAGTTCCATGTTTTCATACTAGTATATTTATTTATTTGATCATGATATAACATTTATAAAATAAATCATGAATAAGATTGAAATAAAATAAATAAATAAATAAATAAAAAAATCTACATATTTTATAATGTATAATTTATTGATTAGAAAATAAAAAAACCATTGACCCAAAGGGGAAACAACTTGTGCTAGTATTTTAATTAGTTACATCATCCCACCAATTCGCTTCTGTATTTACAAGGATGGTTTCTTCTCTGTTCTATCTTGAAACACCTTTTTTCCAATAGATATTTTTTTATTATATATGGTTTATATATCAAATGATTATTATGGGAACGAAATGATTAGTCAAGTGTAGTTACATAAAAATACCTTGGACATATAGGTACTACATAATAATGGAGGGGTGGATAACTCACATTCCATCACATTTGATTTAATGACAAATAATTTTAAACTCATACAATGAAATTAACTAAAATAAATCCAACACATACATAGGTCTGATAAAATCTCATGATCAGTTATATACATGCAATGTAAATTAATTTAAAACAACCATATATCATTTAGTTTTACTTGTTCTTCGATATTATAGAATGAACATGAATTAATAAGATTAATTTTCTTATCAATAAATTTATTTATTTTATATTATTCTATCCAATAATCCTAAAAATTCCAATCCACTATGATTTCTAAAAAAATAATTAAATTTTATTTAATATTTAATAAGATTAATATTCATATTTTTAGTTGGATTATTACTGAAGGAGTACGCATTGGAACAACTCAGTATGGTCATTATTGTATAAAATGAACTAACATGACATATTGTGAGCACACCTTGTGTATTAGTTTCATAGAATGTACTATAAAATAACCACATCTGGAACACATAAAAAATATATTTCTTGAACAATTTAATGTGTTCTTTATTTAGTAAGAAACAACCATAGGTGAAATCTAGTATAAAATAATAGATGGAATTAAATAGTTAGTTAATATATAATATAAAGCCCAATGACTTGTGTGTACTGAAAATTTAATGACACACAAAACTCTGGTGGATGATTTCTAATTGAATAATTAATTAAATTTAATATCTCTATAAAGATAGGTAATATACACAATGTGTGAAAGATGGTCATAATGCATTTATTTCACTTCATTAGTTGTCTATAGTACACACCTAGGGACTCGATCTGCACTTTTCATATAAAGTTATTATGTACATGTCATGTAATTAAATTTACATTATTTTTAGACTATAGACATTGTGTATTAAATACAAACAGTGTATTAATTACATAATTCATCTTGACACCATGTTTTATACGATGAAAACACATGTACTACAAGAAATGTACAAAATATACATGGTGTGTAATCCAAAAAAACTATGGGTCACCATTTAAGGTCTATAAATATTTAGTTTATTTGACTTATCATGTGTTAAATATATGATAAAATATATTCTAGAGATTATTATTTGTTAAATGAACATAGATACATGATGTGTGAAAAAGGAGTACACATTCTGTAGCACTATGTTTTGTGGCTAGTGTTCGTGAAACCTCTTAATGGGTTATTCAGATGTCATATCCATTAATTATTAACCTATCATGGTTATGTTCATGAAAAAAAATATTATAAAGATGATATTTCTATTGCTGGTCAAGAACTGATTATAAATAATAATATAATTTAACATTTAAAATCATATTGATCAATAATAAAATAATTAATTTTAAATTTTAATGAAATATCCCTTTGATGGCACTTGATGGTTCTCACTATGTAATATAATCCCCTATTCAAGATATATCATCAATAGGGTCACAAAATCATGGAATCAACCATTATTATTGATAAATGATTCTTTAAATACATAAAAAACTCATTGTTATACAATAGACATGTAATTTTATGTGGTGATTATATTTCTATCAAATAAAGAGAATATTATCTTCCATAAATATGGAATGAAAAAAATACTTAAAATACTTATTCATTAATAACACAACATTCTTGATTCACACAATTCATCTGAAATCACTAAGAACTATCTCATCATTGTTTATTTAAATAAATCAAATTTCAGGACACATTTCAGGAAACAAATAAATATTATTGCATAATGACTATTACACATTACCAATGATATTAATTCTTGATGATACATAATGATAGTAAATTTATACTAGTGGGTATTTTCATATAATATCCCATCATGCAGATTATAAATTGTGAATATATTAAAATAATGTTTCATTTGCTTATGAGTACTCACATATGATATCCACTATTCTATGTATCCTAATATAGAATGTTATCCAAAACCCACTATGAAGAATCATCTCACAGAAACCTCAATTAATTGTGTTTAGTCCACTGCCAGCACACACCCAGGCCAAATACATATGAAATTCCCAATTTATATGTATCTTTAATTGGTAAATTTCTTCTATAAAATGAAGAAAAATTCATTGGGGTATGTTTATCTTGGGAAAATATGAGAAATGGCATGTTTTTATTAATAAGTGATATCCTCTATCCATTATAAGAAAAATGCCTTGCATATCGAAATGATTCTACCATGGTCAGTGTGAATAATAAATGAAACCATAAGTAGGGTAACATAAAGTTCAATGGATAAAATGTTAATAATGTAATTGGAAATAAAGAGGTTAACTCCCTAAATATACCACTATGAATAACCCATATTAATAGGAAATCTATAGGAATAATAGTAAGAAAGAAACACCAGTTTGACTGAAGATAAAGGGAATAAAGTGACAGATAGTTATAAAAATTTTATGGTGATAAATGGTCATTTTACTATTTTTATGAAAATAACCATAGTCACATAGATACCACATGGTTTTCAAAATCCTGAAACAACCACATTTCTTTCACTATGTCAAGTCACACCACTTCACATTGTTTGGACATAAAAATTATCAAACCATGTAACAAATGTAAAGGAACCATTGAAATAATTTTGAGCCATTCATTATTTCCAAGATGGGTTCTCTAATTTTTTGAATAATTTTTTTGCTTCATCCACTCATCAAATGTCACCCCATAGAGTATTCCTTGGAAACCCATACGATTTTCTTGAAAAATCAAATAACCATGAATACTATTTAAAACCATCCAAAATTTCTATATTTCATCTTGAATCTCTAAATGGTTACATGAGAACCTGAATTACCTCAATGACCTTGATCCATATCCAAAATAATTATCTCTAGATTCTTTACGTCATATAAATTCTAATCTAGATGTCAATTCCAAAAACATACCCTACTCCAAACCCAGAAATAAAATTTTCCCTGAATTTCAAAACCACAATTACATGGGTTATTAAAAACATCCAAAAAACAAAACTTCCTGATCCTATGATGTCTTGGTGGAATTTTAACTATCAATATTGACCCATTATAGTCATTAAATCATCATTAACTCATTGATTTCTACATCGAAATGGTAAACGATGATCCAATATGCATATCCAAACATAGGGCATGGAATTTATAAAAACAGGAGCTACCGACTCATCATTATTTTCAAAATTGATATGGATATCTACCAAAATTATCTATTAATATAGACCATTTTATCATTAAAAAATTCATTCACATAAATTTTGTGCTCATTATTATAATGCACCACTCATATGGTGTGATTCCAGGTTATAGTCATCCCTTCTATAGTAATCACCTACTGAAATGTATTTGTAGATATTTATATACCCAGTATATATAGGTTCTTTCTAAAGACTAAAATATCCACATTGAAACATTAATTATTCATCCTATTTCCAACTATTCATAATAATAATTTCCCAAAGTTAATCAAGCAGCATCATATCAATCAATATTGAGGCTTTAACATCCAAAGGAATCATATTATCAACTAAATATATAAAATGAATTATAACCATGACCCTAAGTGCAATTCCAGGATTGAATCACCATCCAATCCCACAAGATAGGATTCGCTCACTCTAATCACTAGCAAAATATTGATTTGAAACGTCCTCCAAACACATCCAATCCACCCTAAGCATGATTCCAACATCCAAACTCTATATAAGGCCACATATAAAACATAGACATAGTTTTCATTTTAGAACTAGATAAAATTGGATTTAATCACACATAGGAACCTTAGTGACATCAAGACCTTCCAATGATTTGTGTCACCACATACATGAACCTACAAAGACGAGGATCATGCATTTTTTACTAATAAGATGGTTACCACCAAAGGAGAATAATTTTTATCTCTTTATAGAATCAAAACACTAACAAACATGGGACATTATCCATTCATTACCATATATAATTTATTGACATGGTCATCCAACACACAACCAAGAACCAATAAAAAACATTAATTGTTACCATATCCCAAATGATGTGTAATATTTTCCATACCATCAACATAATTTTTATCTATAATTAGGGATACACCTTCCACAGTTAATGGTGGAATCTATAATATATAGATTCAATTATTCACATCCTTGATTCCAACCTCAACAGGCTACAATATCACATGTTTTATCCTCATGAGACACTCTCACTCATGATATCAACCCTTGAAAACATGAAATGATCAATATATTCCACCATTATACTCTAATACTAATATGGTGCACCTGTCACCATATAGGGACACCTCTAATTGCCATAAAATTAGGAGTAACAAAGCCATAATGAATTCCATAAAAAGATTATTCCTTTGAAAACAAATGAATATTCACTAATCAATGAACCAAATTGGAACCATATATATCTATCGAACACTTTCATTCATTCTTCATGTATTTTCTCGAATATCTATGCAAACACTAACTCACCTCAACCAAAGGTAGTCAGAATCTCTAAGATAACTATCATAGTTTCTTATACACAATCTATTTCAATTTCCGTTTAGTCTAATGGGTGTATACTCATGTACCACCCACCTCACACTCCCATGATTCACACATCATCAAACATATGATGATGGTCCAAAATCACTGGCCATGCTCAACTATATATTAGTCTCATCTAGCGAAATTCATCTAACTCAATTCCATCTAGCTAAAAAACATAAGGAACCTCACACATTCCAAATCCAATTGTATGATCACTCACCAACCTGGGAATCATCACAAAAAAGTGTCTCATTCTATATATATAATTGATCTAGGAATATAAGATCATGATCCATTATTTAATTATGAACAAAACCCAAAATCAGTAGTCATAGGAACCCAATAATTACTTCTCTTGAAATTCACCCTTCATGTAAAAATCACACTGTTTCCTTATATCCCCAAATCCAAACAAATCTTAATATTTATAAAACATACATGGTTTCTCCACTCATGAAACGATTACATAACATGAAGAACCTATAAATTGTTTGAATATCTAATTGGAATAAAACATTCATAAAAACCCTCAATCTGGTTACCCTAAAATATCATATCTCATATCAACCACAATAGGAAAACACCCTACAACTTTGTCATTACACTTGACTCACTAATATCCTATATCGTGTCTTAATTGTATTAAGCTCTCCCATACATCCTATAAATCATTTCTTACAAAGGTAATAAATTAACGGAAAACATCCATACTCCCATCTCAAATATAATAAGGAAACTCATATTCCAAAACACCCAGTCTAGTGTTCTCATATACATATATACTCATTAAGAATAACATTTTATGTCATCAACCTACCCTTGGGACATTATTACTAACATGAATCAATATACCATAAAACCCCTAGAGAACTACAACCTCATCCATATACACATAGTGAAATCATACTATGAAAATTCTTTTCAAGGAAAACTATATTCATATGGTTTTTTCAATATAATGACACAAAAAACTATATAGGAAAATTGAATATTGGTTTTTCATGACACTTTAAGAAAGACATCCTTTTTACTTTTCAAAATCACTATCCAAATCACCAAAAAAGTGTCGATAAATAAGTCATATAATTCATATATTGGATAAATATGGTTTATTGAATCTCCCTTACCCAGAGGGATTGTATTTTATTAATAAATGATCATCCCTCTATAAGATTCACTAGAAAAATCATCAAGGGATATAATTTATGGTTCATATGGGTAGAAAACCATCCAAATGTTATAGATAAAATTTTCATATAAGTTGGAGTTGACACTATAAAAAGTAAAAACATAATATTTAATTATATAAGCCATATAGATGAATGATTAAGTTATTTTATTTGTACTTTCTAAGATTAATTCATGTTCTGAGGAATTTTTCCAATAGTAATAGATCCAAAGTTATAAATAAAAATATCAAACATACTTATCATTTTTAAAGAATATCTTTACTATAATAGTTAAAACCCAACAATAGAAATCACATTTACATTGTATCCTAGACTTGTTATCAAAAATTTGTTCGTCCAATAGTTTTTCAATGACCATTATAAGCTCCAACTCATTTATATACCACTTTTTTACCAAATCAATATTTTGTAATATAAAATAAAATATATCAAATACCACATAGTACCACTCCCAAAACTTTTGAGTACTAATTGTTGTTGGGAATGGATTCCTCAAAAGACCTCAATTTCAATACCCATACACCATAGGTTTTAAATGAGAAATTTCAGTCTAAGGTGTTATTTTGTGGTGAAAATACACTCAAATAAGACTGAAAATATCAAAAAATAACCAAAACATATATGACAAAATGTTTAAGAGTTTGTTTAATAAATGAAAAAGATTCATGATTAAAAAATATAATATTGAAGAATATATTTATACATCTCAATGACCATCCATAGGTTCAATCTTCTAAAAAAATAATTAAATAAAGTGTAATACACTATAGGTTCTACTACCATCCCAAAGACTTATCACATATCAGAATCCATAATATGTTTGATTAATCTCATTTTATAATGAAATATTTGGCCCCTACACTACTAGAACGAATGAATAATGAAGTTTACTCAGGTACCCCAGTATCATATCCACCTGAGTAGGGTGTGACTATAACTCAGTTGGGAACAATAATGATCTCCTTGTCATAAATAGTTGATAATGAGCACACAGAAGAGATATTATAATGATAATAAATAAAACATGAATGTGAAAAAAAACCATCATCAATCCATGGATTCTAATTTTACAACCAGGATTGACATTTTAATCTTTGACCAATGAAATATGTCTCATATTATATAATATAAACATTTAAGGGACACCTATCCTACCCTAGAATATCAAGAATATATATACAGAAGCATATATGATCACTTGGGTGAGAAACACTCTTTGATCATCTCAAATATTCAACTCTCAAGGGAAGAGTAGCCAACCCCTAATATCAAATGTGTATGTTGTAAAAATAACCCACCTATAGATCTTAGATATAAAAACTCATGATATAATCTCATAAAAACATAGTAATCTCAAGTATAAATAAATAGAAGAATAAAATATTACGATAAAATCTATTGTATGACCACTCTGTTGAATAGATACCTTATCTACTAATTACTGTATAAAATCATAAAGGAATAGTGGTCATCCTGGATCATTTAATATAAAATTATGTGTGGAATAGTCTTCCAATCAAATAATATCATGTATACAAAATTATGGTAACAAAATCCTATATGGAAAATACCATATATAAATATAAAAGGTATACCATCTTCCTGGGATATTCTCATGTAAAAATACATAGTGGAATAATCGTCTACTAAATAAATATCATGTATAAATACTTAGGCGGAATTGTGGCCTTCCCTGATTCCAATTGAGGTGATTATCTACAACCTAGTTATATCTTATACAAACATATATGGGGATATTAATATTACCCAGGAAATGTCACTTATAAACATATAGGTGGAGAATACCTTTCCCCATGAACATCTCATATATATATCAACAAATGGATAATGTCCACCCTATAATATCTCATGTAATAATCAGGGGGTAGAATCCACCTTGTAAATTTTTATTTAATTAATGAAATGGGTCATCCATTTAAAAAAATCACAACAAATAATTATGGTGGACCTCACAAGTGCACAACTGAACACCACTACTACATCCATTCACAGATTCAAATTGTCTTTTCTCAATACAATACTTTAATTGGTGGTGTACACATGATTGGCATACCCACTATGGTCCCCTGAGACAAATCCTCTCTGAAACACCCTACATGGGATCCTAAATAACATTTTCAAATTTTGGGTTGAATCCCACCACTAGGATGGAATAGTGTCCCTCTTTTCCATCTTCTTCATTTCATGGAATGAATTGACTTACCAAGAATGCTACATCTACACCACTCTAGATAGATGGAATAATTCACATTGTACTTCCCATGTCATCTATGGTCAATAAACTCATAGTAAACATGGAAATAATAATAATCATGGTATACCCTGCAAATATATAATTTACTAGAGGGGAAGGAATTATTATCCCACTATTTAACAAGTAGTCTAATGGTATGGGGTATATCAAGGTTCTATTATGGCCTGTCCAAGACTTCCATGGTGACACTCAAGGACTACAATGATGAGTCCATCACTTCTCCCAACCTAAGAGATTAAAGGCTCCCATACCAAGTACCACCATATCTCATTAAACCTTCTTTCACCACCTCATTGTACATGAATTTCATCGAAGATATTTATAATGAATCCCTCAACCATCAGCTGGTGTGGTATCAATAATGTGTTCATGTGTCTATCATGGAACAATACAGATTAATAATTTCATATTATTTTAATAAAATACATCAATTTATTTTTAATGTTAATAAAAAATTGGTGGATAGGCTGTATATTATGTTTTATTATCGAAATTATAAACTTAGGGAGATTTTATGGACCACCAACTTTATATAGATTAATTTCCATTAAAAATTTCATGGTCATTATCTCAAAATATTGTATATGAATGAACATGGCTTATATCAATACCAATTCTCTTATCTAATTCAATATCATCCAAAAAATAATACAAATCATTAATGTATTATTTAAATTTATTTAAAGTGGCATAATTTCATAAAACTCATTGAGAAACAACGATTCTTATAAACATTGAGAAAAGATGTGTGTTTCACTCTATATAGATACTCAGACCAAATCTACAAAACATACCCAACATAAACAAAAAATTTGACAGTATTTTTAATTTAACCAAGAAAAAACTCAAAATTAAATAATTGAGCGATCAACATCCCATAAAATTATATGAAACAACATGTGTTCTTCGTCAAGAGACATCATCTAACCAAGATGAGATAAAATATAAATTATTCATAATGATTGCACCACGCCCTGGTGGAATAATCAATAAAACCGTATATTTTGTCCATATCCAATTAGATGGATAATAATGGAAAATAGCAATCTGAAATAACGATAGGAAATCACTTAAAATTACATCTAAAATATCCACCAAGAACACCTCATATTAAGGGAAACTGGGATGAAGTGGAGAGGGGGAGAACACATAGTTTGGCCATGTGAGAGGAGAAAATATGTGGTGGGTATAATAAATACATATTGGAGATTTATAATATTTCCTCATTTTTGGAATCCTCGGTGGTTTTTTGGTTATAACAAAACATTAAAAAATTTAAATAAACTTATAGTACACACTATTGTAGAACACACACTTTACCAATGATGAATTTAATTGTTTACCAAGTTATACGCCAACTGTGTGGAACCCTCTGAATTAATTCAAAATTTTGTAGGTTTTCCTCACATGATTCATTGAAATTGTTCATGAACCATTCAATTCAACCCATCATAAAAAATAACCCAATATGACTTTCCCTGATTCGTCACACTATTTTCCATAACCACATGGTAACCATGTACATGGGTAAAACCACTCAAAAACATTAAATATTACATTGAATATTCTAATTATTTCACAAGAACCAAAACAAAATGTTGGGTCTCGAATCATTTCCAAAAAAATACTTTTTACTATTGTCCAACTCTCAAAAAAATATAAATATTATTTCTCAAAACATCCCAATCTTGAGGGAAAAAAATAAAATTTCTCCTAAATTTTATTACACATAATGTTTTAATTCATTATACTAAAATCTAGCCCAAGATAACTAACTCATCCTGAGGGAGGCCACTTTGGGTTTTACTGTATGAAATAATAAGGATTTAAAAATTAATACATATTCAAGGTGAAATCCACATTACATATAAAATTATAGGAATCATATTTATATCAAAGTGATAAACAGTGAAGATTTATGATCATAGATTAATTAGATGAACCCAATGAATCAATATGGAAAACACATGATAAATTATCACTAATATTTATTTAATTAAAAACATATTTAAAACTATATTTGAATCAAACATAAGTAAGTGAATGACTTGTGAAACTACAATACAATATGATTTCTAAACTCACACATTCTCACACCTTTGATAAATAGGAATAATCGATAGAACAAAAATTCTAAAATACCATTTTTGGTAAAACCATGAATTCATAAATATCCCTACTAACCTCAATCTATCTACATGGTAAATTTGATTGCACACTATAAAAGTGATTTCTAGAAAAAATCACAGATCTTATAGTAATTCATAAATTTATATCTCCAATATATAGAACAAGAAAAAATAATTAAATAAACACTGGATCTGATACCATTTTGAACACCCAAACCCAGTTCATGATGTCCAATTTGGAGTGTCATGAGACCTCATGTGTCCTTCCCCAAATAAAATAGGATACATAACGACAAAGAGGGCATCAACCTTACATTATAGAAATTATTCCATCAAAATCAATTCATCAATACATATACTATAATGAATTATTAACAAAATATAAATGAAATCCTGTATAAAATATATAGGTTATCCATATAAATAAAATGACATGAAGTAATGGAATAGTAAACCTATCATAAAGCATCATAAACCAAAAAAACAATAGGCTACCTAAACCTTCTCAAATCAAGTCCTATAATGTGTACCAATCCCCGTGGGAATACAACTAGTGAATGGGCATCGATAGACACCTTTGGGAATGATTTTCCACATTAATTATAAAAGATATGAAAAATTCCTATAAAATATAACATAACCATTAGTAAATTAAACAACTATACATAATAAAAACATTTCTAGACTTCAGAAATATAAATATAGTTGTAGATCAAATAAGAAATCAATCTACACAAATCAAAATCGGAACATCATATGACATCAAGGTTTTCATCCAACCACTCCACAACCAATATCTTATACCCCCAAGCCTGTATACCAACCATCTTAATGAATCACAATTCCCTTACCCATAAAAGAAACAAAAAAGGATTTATTTACACAATCATGTATTCATGTTGTCAGTTCAATATTCCTAGAAGGTTCCTACAATGTTTCCAATAATAATACCATAATAAAAAAACAAAAGTTTCTCATTTTACGGTAATAAATACATATAAAAAATCTTTTTTGAGTATTTCATAAGCCATAGAGAAATAAGAAATTTTAAATATTCTAGAAAAACATGTCTCAAAGAATAATTCACAAAACCATGAATGAATAATAAATTTTATTAATATATGAAGGTTACACATTTTAATGAAAAAATAAATAAATATTTTTTAATTAAATAAATATATAGGTAATTCAATAAATAAGAAAAATTAGATGATGCCCTTAGGTAAGTTATATATTGTTCAAGTAGGATCCTCTCACCTCAGTGATTGATGAAAATAAAATTGTTCACCCAAACCCCCAACATGAATAAATATTAAGGCCTAGAAAATAAAACTACATGAGATATAGTATCCCCAACAAGCCTAACTAATTTTTAGTTAATTTTTTAGTATAAATCCATTACTAAGTATACCTGAACCATCTTTGTGTGATTTTCCTATAATTACCACATAAATACCAAGGTCCCCATCTATAATAATCATCAAATATTCAAATATCTCATTTAATGAAGTTCAAAAAAATAATAGTATCATCAATAATAAAATAATGACCCCAAAAAAATTCTCAAATGCATTTCTAATTCAATATGAAAAAATTGTCACAGAATCATTTTTCAAATATTTTCATTGTTAAAAACTAATCCCATAGAAACATTTCATTTTTCAACACCAATTTAGGAAAAACATTTAAATCAAATGAAATAATAATGTGTTTGATGATAAAATACAACTTAAAAAAATTCTAACCTTAATAGTCACATTCCTTTGGAAAACACAGTTTCTTCTAGGCAAACACGAATTGTCTCTCACTCTCCATCGATCATTCTACAATAATTTTAATTGTCTCATATACAATACCATATGTATTTTCAATATATTTCTTGTAAATAATACAATTCAATCATATAAGAGGATATCCAAATTGAGACAATGGTTAGGTGATTAATGGACTTCCATTTACTTTTATAAATCTAACTATCTCATAATAAAAATAAATTCCTTCTAAAGAGGGTGGAATCACTAGAGTTGTCAAGGGAGAGGCTTAGGTTCAAGGGAATATGACACAGTAGAATTAATGATGCGTTTAGGTGGAAATTTTGATAAAAAATATTATTTTTGAATCAGTAATATTTATCATCATGGGTTGGATTCATGATTGGACTAACTATAGAATAATCATGTAGTTTTCACTATCTATTCAAATAACTACTATTTTTTAATACAAATAAATGAACCATACACAATCCATGAAAATATTATTATCCCAAGATGCATTTTATGGATTTATAATGCCAATTTGTAAGTCCAACCAGTGTTCTACCCATTCACCACCAACACAGAAAACACAAACATCAACAATGGAATGACCGTAAAATTACATACATAATTATTTCATCATTTTTGAGTAATATTACATTAATATCATAAAAATACATGCTCTATAACCATAATGGATTAGTGAATTTGATTACTAGAAATATATTCATCAAATTTTATAAATGATCTCCAATATTTACAAAAAAAATTCATACATTATATTTCTCAATCATACCCTATTTAAAAAAATTCGTCAAATCCAGGGTAAAGAAAGAAAAATAATGTGTGATATCTATGGAATAATAATGGTAAGCATGGGAGTATCAATTAATTAGAATTTATCATTATAATATGAGTATAAGGGTTTTGGAAAATAATATAAACATTTGAAAACAATACCCAAAAATTCATAAATTAAAATAATGTAGTGAAGAGTTTCTAAACAATAATACATGAATAAAATTAGAATCCAGTATCATAATCCATGAGATCTTATCATAAGCATAATAACATTTCATATTACGTGGCATAAAAAGTGTGGAATATTTATAATAACATAAATATTATATCAAGGCTACCCACCATGGAATTTGTTATAGGTTAGTCTTGGGCTCATAACGCATATAACTACATTGGGCTTTTGATAACCAACCATTTACCGTCTTTAAGGATTATGATAACTTCATGTGTAGAATTTGAGAGCGTAAATAGTTATTCATTACTCGTTTCATTGGATGACAATAATTATGAAAACCCTTACCTTTAATACACATTAATTCATGATTTATTACATAGTTGTTCAAATAATTAAATCAAAAGATCTAGATGTCTTGTGTGGAGTGGTAATTTGGTACATTACATGATAACATAAACAAGGGGTAAATTTATATTATTGAAAACTTCCTAAACATTAACACATTATCAGATTATTTGCAAAACAGAATTTGATAACTATGGGATATACATAATAAAGGTGTGATCTAAAAGGCTACGTAAGTGAATGAACATGTAATGACATGAATAAAGTATTACATGATAGAAAATTAGAATTTAAACTATACAAAAAAAATGGTTGACAATTATAAATATGAAAAATTAGGCATGATATAGAATGTAAACACAAACCCAACAAGGGAATGTGGAATGAAATTAAAACATGGAATCAAAAGAATAGGTAAAGGTTTATCACCAATAAAACATTAAAAAGAGTTCTTAGGATAACCTCTAGTTCACAATACATGGAATCTCACTAGACTAAAACATTACCCAATGAATTAGATCAATATATGGGCTCACCCATCATAATCCTATCATGTACATGCAAAAGTGTTCCACATAGATCATCTACATAAGAACATACATCATAATATTTAATACCAAGATAAGTAATATTATATAACATACATCTAAGTCCCCTATCAAAGAAGTGATATTTCATAATTTTGAGCACCCTTGATATGAAATGGGTATGGGTATTCACAATACAATTTTTTGGCATCGATAATCAAATTGAGATTTCAACAGCATAATGGGTGAACATAAATGTTCATGGGTTGGATTAGTGAGAGTAAAAAGGCTACCTAGTAATTTATAAATAAAAAGGGAAGTATGTTATATATGGAATAACATGTCCCAATATTTGGAGTTTGTGTTAAAGGCCTAATATAATGATGATGCTTTAATAAATAGGATAAGGAATTCATCCCTTACCTTGAGAGGGTGAATCCAAAATATTGGGAGGTGATTATTGAGATTGTGAGGCTGATGGTTGGCCTTTATAAATATTACAGTATAGTAAAGAAATGATACATCTTTTTTTTAATAATGATGGATGGGTCTTAGGTGGGTTTATATATTAAAAGTGAGGGGAGTTTTATATTATTCCTCAAACATAGGTTTTGGAATCATATAATAATGTAATAAAACCAAAAACCATCAAACGGTTATTTCTATTGTTTCATCCAATAATGAGTGGTTTTCATTATTTTATAAGAAAAATTGCCGAACTTATTTCTCATGGTGATTTGGTAGTGAGTCATGTTCTTAAATAAATGATTTGAAACCCTTAAAATATATTATCAATATTGGAATATGCATAAAGTCTTTATTAAATTGATAAAATAACCTAAAAAACACAAAATAGTAATGGTGAAATATATATTCTATCTTGGATTCCATTTATGTAGTTTATTACAACACTTTTGGATCATTATAATGTCATAATATATATTTTATATTTATACTGTATTTTATTTTTACCATAAAATTCAACAATATTGGAAATCTATGAGTAAATAACCGCTTGGTAGTTTTGATATTATGACTATAAGAATAATATATTTTTTTACCAAATAATATTCTAAATATATTATTTCTCAATTTAATATAAATTTTAATGCCTGGATAAATTTTTTATTTTTTAGAATAAAAATTTCTAAACCATTCTAAAAATTATTTTTTAACTTCACAAAATTATACTATCAACCATAATTAAAAAATATTTTTAAAAATATTTTTTTAATATAACATAATTTTATCTCAAAAAAAATTTAATTTCTCAAAATTAGTGTCTTAATCAAAATTACATATTACCAAAAAATACCATTTCTATTTTATAGAATCAAAATCAGTTATAAAGTATTAATAATAATATTTAAATATTTCCATTATTCTATAAAAAATAAAATATTTATATTTATATTAGTAGGGTATTGTTTAATATAATTTTTTTACTTGGTAACTCCCTAATGGTAAATTGTGGGATGGTGATATTTTCTTGGGGTTCATTGGCGCATATGTTTTGGGTTTTGATCTTAATGTTCTTGAACTTCTCCTTGAAAATATTTTTCTTATTCTGTAGTTTTTTGATCAATGATTAGGAATGGTAAATGGAAAATCCATGTGATTCTATATCTATTTGAATCTTTGATAAATGGGCTTCATATGGTTCTGTCCTATAGGTTAAGGTTGTCACATCCTTTGTTTGTGTCAAATGGATTTTCACGCACCATATATTTATACAGATCATATGTTCATTGTTCACCAAATATGTTATCAATAGTTATTTTGCTTATCATTTTTCAAATATGATATGTTATAATGAAACCAAATAAGTTCATGTGTTTTTATGGCCCTAAAACAAACTATGAAGTTCAATTCAATCATATAAGGAATTTTATATAATTATTTTTGGACATTACAATATCCCACCTTTATAAAATTCACCCTTAGAATTTTTAATTCATATACTAAAACCATTTTGGGTAATTTTGTTTCATCACATCCTCCAGCTCCCACATCACTTCTTTACTATTTTTTTCACCATTGTACTTTGACTAAGTTCATTGTCTTAATTCATAGATCCTTTTATATATGATATATGATCTTCATCTGTTTCTCCTCAAACTAAAGATCGCACTAAAATGGAGCCACCTATGTATTGAATACATGTGGGGGCCCTGTTATTTAATTTCTCAAGATAGATAAAAGGAACACATCATGTTATTTACATATGTTATGTGAAGGTTATAGTTGATAGTCTACCATTCTGATGAAAGAATGGATCTCAACTTGACTGATGTATCATTGAAAAAGATTTAAATTCTTCAAAAATCTCATGAATTTGTTAAATAGAGATATTTAGAGGAATATCGTAACTCTAACCTCAAACATTATGTATCACTGATGATTATAATAATACCTCTTCTTTTGACTCGAGGAAGCCCTGATATATTGTTTAATTGTCTTGACATTTACCAATATTTAATCAACCATTTCAAGAACTTTATGTTTCCAATCCTAAAATTCATCCCTGCATGTAGGTGTTCTACACATATTCCCATGAATGGTTTCATAGGTGTTAATTTGGATTTTTGAGTATAAAAAATTACTGTATGAGAACTCTACCAGAGGTGGATGTTGACCCCATCCTCCATTGACGTCAATTGAATAAGATCTCAAAATATCCTGGAGTGTCTTGATTGTCCAATCAGATTTTCCATAAATTTTTGGATGATAAGTCCTAATTAAGTTGAAATTAGTAATGGAATAATTTTAGAGACTCTTCCATATCATGGAGGAAAATCATGGATCTTGATCTAACACAACTGATAGTGGTTTTATATAAAACCTCAACACTTCTCTGATTTATATCATGTCATTTTGATCATGTGACAGTTCAAATGGAACTGAAATGAAGTGATAAGTCTTTTTAAGATGATCCATAAATCCCTTATATAATTACTTCCTCGTGTTTTCTTTGGAAGTACAATGAAAAAGTCTACGGTTGTTTTTTTCCATTTCCCCGTAGGTATGGGTAATGGTTTTAATCATGCCCCTGGAAATTTTTCTTTCAACATTTTCTTGTTCTCATTCTAGACATCTTGATGTATATTTTTTGAGCTTCTTTATATTGTCTCATAGGTAGTGCTCTTATTGATATCAATACCACTTTTTCTCCCTATATGGATCAATAAATTTGAGTAATTCAAATCATCCAATATATTCATCCTTAACATAGGATTCTATGGCACACATAGTCATGACTCAAATCATTCAACTATTTCTTCATTAATTTTTAACTCCGATGATTTTTATTTTCTTATATCATACACATTCTGTTTAATTTCTGCATCTACTATTTGATCATCTCTTATCTTCTTCATAATTCATGGATGAGAAATCATTTTTGAATGGATTCATGATGTTACTTCCATTATAATTCTCATGTGCATCCATTTGAAATATAATAGAATCAGATACTTTCCAATTCTCACTAATAATAAAATTTTCAGATTCTTTCTACATAGAGTATCTACCAATTTATTTTCATTTCTAGGATGGTAGTGGACTGATCAGTGATAGTCATTAAATAGGTCTAAAAATATTCAATGATTTATATTCAGTTATTTCTATGTGAATATATACTTTAATATCTTATGATTTTTTAATATTTGACATGTCTCCCCAAAGAGATAATGCCCCTCTATTTTCAGCACGAACACCACTCCAACCAACTCTATATCATTAATTTAGTAGTGTATTTCACGAAACATTAGTTGAATTGAAGCATATTCAATCACTTTTCCTTTATATATTATTACAAAACACAATACCCTCTTTTAAGCATCATTGTATACCATAAAAAGTCATCTAATACTTGGTTGTTTATGTATATGATCATTTATTAGCCTCTTTCTAACTCTTTAAAATAACTTCACATTAATTATGCAAAAAACAAACATCCCCCATTCTATGTTAGATTTGATAGATAGTATGAAAATTGGGATAAAAGTACCAAAAATCTACAATAGTACCCCGCTAATCCAATGAAAATATGGATTTCAATTATAGATAATATCCTTAACCATCCATTTATTTTATCTATCTTAGAAGGGTCCCTAGATATACCATTACATGTGACAACATTTCCCAACAATGTGGCCTCCTTTAAACAAAAATAACATTATTTTTAATTTTAATAATGATTCTTCTCTCATAAGGTCTTTACCATTATGCTAAGATTATCCCCATGCAATTAATTTCATTTATACTATATTTGTGTATAATTTATAAATACTACCAAAAAAATTTAGGTGATTTATAAAAATTATATACAACAATTCCATGAATATTTCTAGATAATTAGTGAGCCTGAATGAAATTACTAAAAACACATTGTGCCTATAACTTTTAGGAAATGTTTTCATGGGGATATCTTTATTTTTAAGCATTATTTGTTAATAAGTTGACTAAATATCCGCCTTGGAGAAGTATTGGTATCAATGTAGCTGATCGAATAAGTCATTAATTTGTGAAACTGTATACTAGTTCTTTATCGCGTTCTTATTTAACAGATGATAATCTATCCAAAGGAACCTTGAAACATACTTTTTCATGAAGAAGATGACTGGTACACCCATGGAAATAAACTTATCCATATCAAACCTTTATCCAGACTATCTTTTAGTTGTTTTTTCATATCCAAATGTCCCACAACATACAATCTATATAAATTATTGGATAATAGAAATTTTATAGGAATAAGCTCAATTAAAAATTCAACCTCTCATTTATGAGGAAGATAAAATCATCCATCGAGAAACAAATCAGTATAATCCTTCACAATGGAAATGTAATCAAGGATTATCTTTTATATAGAATTAATAATTTGAGCAATATATTCCTTCTTATAGGGATGTAATATCCATTCCATAGATTTTGGTGATAAAAAAGATTCATCATCCTCCTTTAATTTGTAATGAATCTTAGGTCGATTCACAATATAGAGTGTTATTTCTTTATTATAGAAATTTATGTTTCCTCTATATAACTAACTACAATATAAACCTAGAATTAAAAAACATTCCACTAAAAGGAGTATGGTAATGTTTTTTTTGGATTCTCAACTCATAAATTTTCATAGGTGACTATTTATATACATGGGATTCAATAATTTACCAATTTTTCATTTTCATCGAAAACATTTATTTCATGATTTTTTGTTGTGTTTGGAAAGTTCTACTAAAAAATTCCTAAAATTACGGAATATAGTGAAATAATATCAAATTGTGTATTCACTATTATTTATATAATAACATGAATACATGTCACCACTCTATTTTTAGGATCCACCTTAGCTCTTGTAGTGGCATATGCTCTCCCATGTTACCATGTAGGTTGTTTCTGTTGAATGTCTCTAAAAAATCTTAGATTTGGGAAGTGATTATTATAGTTTTATTATTTCATACAGTTAAAATACTGTAAAAATGTTGTGGTTGGGTTGGATCATTCCTTTCTTACATTGAATTGGATAGTTTCTCCCATCAATAATAACAATCTTTGTTCCCTTACATTCCACAACAAATGTATTTCATCATCCACCATATGAAATTTGTGCGGTGATTCCTTCTAAAATTTGATAAGTTGGATTTTGTAATTTCTTACCACCATTAGATTTTTTCAACACAATTCAATAATTAAACTCCACTTTTTTCTTCTTATCCCCACAATACCATTGAGATTATATGATATATATTTCAACATTGAGTGGATATCAAATAATTTCCATATAATTATAAACCTCTTGAATCACCGTGTCTTTTAGTAGAGAATGTTTCAACCAACCCAAGAAGCGTTTGACATTGCATTCAGGGGTTATGACAAAGATAGAGGCGTATTATGCTTGTATTGCAATGTTTTCCTCATACACCATGATGAATTCGTCATCCTTTTTGTTGAGATCAAGGAAATCAATTTTTCTTTTAAATTCGAAGAGTATGAAGAAATTATATTTTGAAAAACATTTTATAAAATTCCTTCCACTCAGTCCCTTGAATCCCTTCATCATGCTCATATACCTGGTCAATTTCCCTAAATTATTAGTTTCTCACTCCTTAAGATAAACAACTTGAACAACCTTCTCTTTTTTTATACTTTGAGTGATTTATAATATATTATCAATGTAGTAGATACATTTTTCTATGATTAAGGGATCAAATGATACATTGAGTATCTAAGGTATTTGTTGTATAACGGTCTAAATTACATCTTGATATTTCATATAAGAATTTGGTTGTTCCAACTAATTTAGGATTCAATTTGAACCTAATTGAACTAAAATTTTATCGTCACAAATTTCATTTTTCTTTTCTTATCAAGTATGGAATCTCTTTGGGGAAGTCATCAAATTGACCATCACCTTATCTTTTTACTTGTTTCCTTCTTTTTTTCAACAATTACCTTGAAGAAAGGGAAATTTTGGGATGAGATTTTTTAAATGATTAATAAAGGAGAATCAAAAAAAATTAATGGGATAATTTATAATGTCATTTATACCATAACTTATTAATTTCTAGTCTTCAATCAATATAATCCATAATATATTTTATAAAAAAAACTCTTATGGGAATTTATTATTATATTAATAATTCATCATAATGAGATTGTGAATTTACATAAGAATATCCCATGTGTATTTAAAACTATGTGTACTGTAAGGCTCATTGTTGTGCACCATTTCATGATCCATTCTATCTCATTGATGTGTTTTCAAGTGTTACCCATAGGTATATCTATTCTAGATCCAAATCCACTTTTTGTATTCAAATAGAGATGTATTTTATTGGAATAATATTACCTAATATTTTAAGAAATTTGGGGATTTTTTCAATTGTTTAGTCTTATACTGATTTATTTCACTAATGTTTTATAATCATAATCCCAAAAATAATTAAACAATAATTTGACACTAACTATAACCACCATTGTCTTTATTAAACATTAATTCATGATTTATTACATAAATTTATAGATAATTCCCCAAGGAAGAATGACACATATTTTGTCTCTATGAAATTAGGTACAATACACAACAATTTAAATAGGGGGTATAGTGCAATTATTTAAATCATCATTAGCATGCAAATATTATTCCACCATTCTTAAAACAGTATGGGAGAACCATAAGATATAATTAATAAACGGGTGGACAAAAATCCACGTTGAGGAATAAACATGGAATAACATGAATAATGTATTACACGATTGCCAATGGGAGATTCAATGGGACCTGAATGGTATGGGAATCATAAACATGAACAATAACGCATGATATACTACAACAATTTAAATGTGGTTAGGGAATGTGGAAACTACATAAAACATGGAGTCATAAGAATAAGTTGATGTAACCCACCATAGAATACTAAAAAAATATTATTATTATGACCTCCATCACAAGATATGGTATCTCATGTTACTAAAACATTACCCAGGTATTGGAGTGTTATTTGGGGTCACCAATCAAAATCATATCATGTTCATGCATAAGTGTTCCACATAGATAGTACACATAATCACATATTTAATAAAATTTAATCCCATGATAATTGATTGTTAATTATATACATTTATGTCCCTAATAAAATATTTATATGATAATAAATTTTAACATACATGATATGAAATGGGTATAGTTAATCACTACATAATTGTTTACTATGGAAAATCATAGTGAAATTCGACAACATAACATGGGAATATAAATGTTCACGGTAGAGATTAATGAGAGTGAAATGGGTGTCACATAATTTAAGCATAAAATGTTAATTAAGGTAGATATGTAATAGAATATCCCAACATTTTGAATTAGAGATAAATTTCATAAGACAATTGATATTCTTGAATAATGAGGGGAAGGAGTGAATTCCTTACCTTTTGAGGGTGATTCCAAAATCATGGGACGAGAATCTGGAGAGCTTAAGAGACATTGGGAGGAATCTAAAGAGAGGGTGTAAGATTGAGGAAGTTATAAAAGGTCTTTTAGTGAATATTTATGGGATCATGGGTTGGTTTATATAGGAAACAAGGGGAAGTTCTTTATTATCCCTCAAACATAGTGTTTGGACTGTATATAATAAATTAATTAGAACAAAAAACCAAACCCTGGTTTTTTGAAATGGATTCTAACAATGATTATTGGATTTCATTATTTTATAAGGCCAATGTGATAAATTTAAAAATATTACCCTTGGATATGTGGAAGTGAGTCATGTTCTTAAAGAAATGATTTAAAGACATAAAATATGTTATAGCTTTTATAGGATTCATAATGGATTTATAAATTTAATAAAATAACCTAAAAACGAAATACATTAAACTAAAAACACATATTTTGTGATATATACCATTTATGGAATTTATTACATCACTTTTGGGACATAAGATGTTGTAATACACACCATATATTTATACTTTATTTAATTTTTACCCAAAAATTTGACTATCTCTGAAAGTTATGAAAAATATAACATTGTAATATTTAAACATTATAATTCCAAAAATAATATTTATTGAATCTAGATAATTTTTTAAATATTTTAATCTTTCCTTTTGAAATAATAATCGATAATTATTGACAAACACATAATTTTTAAGAATAAGAGTTTTCAGACCCCTATAAAAATTATTTCTGACTTCAAAAAAATATATTATCAACTATAAATAACAAATATTAATTAATAATAATATTTTATTAAAACATAATTTATTTCAATTAATGATTAATATATCAAAATGAGTTTCCTAATTTAAATGACATATTACCCAAAAATACCAATAGTGTTGTACTGAATAAGAATAATTTATAAAGTAAAAATAATAAGAAGTATGTATAACCAGTACTCTATTGAAAATACAATATACATATTAATATTATTAGGGAATTGTTACAAATACTATAATTATAGTAGTTAACACCCATAGGGTAAGGTGGGTGATTTTGTTATTATTTTGATCTGGTTTGACATACATGATTTGGGATTTTATCTTTATCAGCTTGAACATATCCCATAAATGTGTTCATTTATCATTTAGTTGTGGGATCACATATTGGTATTGGTAAAGGGAAAATATCAACATTTATATATATATTTAAATCTCTAATAAATGGGATTTATAGTGTGTAATCCTAATAGTTGAGGCCATGATTTCCATTTTCTGTATCAATTGGATTTATCAAAACATCATATCTATACTAATCGTATTGTAATTGTTCAACGTCAATATAATCAAAGGTTATAATGTTTACCTATATTTTAAATAAAATTTGGTATTGTAAAACAAAATAATTTCTTGTGTTCTATATAAAATAATATGAAATATTGGAAAGAATTTTTTTTATAGAATTTTAGTTTTTTACCATAATTTACCAAAATATCACATAATCATAATCTATTAATATATACACAAAAATATGATGAAAAAAATTATCATCTCATCATAACATAACCTCATGAAATGAAAATATATTACATTAATATTTCACCATCTTATTCATTAACCATCCATAAATAAAGTAAATATGGTATCATTTAATCATATCCACATTGAATTATATGTAACATCAATATATGTTTTGTAGATAATTTTTTTTAAATGATCACTGAAATTTTTCTTGAGGAGAATACCCTTTTAATTTTAATATTATTTATTTAACATGAAAAAATTTCCAAAAAAGTTAAAAACCTAACTTCTATGAAAATAATAATGGTAACATTTAAATTAATATTCAACGAAAAAATTATCATGGGATGTGGGAAAAACTGTTCGTGTGGTAAAATCTAAAATAATTATTACGTTAACGTCTTGGGAAAAAGCACCTCATTCAAAAAAATCAATAATATCCCTCATAAAACTTTTTTATAGAAAAAAATGGGTAAAATTTTGTTTAATAATTAATTTCATAATATTAAAATCATTTCACAATAAAGTTTAAATAATATATGGATATGGGAAAAAACATTCCAAGATGAATAAAAAACAATTTCATTTTTCCTTTAAAAATGTTTTTCAAACTTTTAAAAACATAGAAAGATAAAAATAAAATGAAAATATTTCATATATAAAATGGCAATTTGTGAAGGAAAAAAAGAATACTTTTTCATATATATATCATATAATTTAATATTTTGAGGTTTAAATAAATCATTCCTGATAATAAGTGTTATTGTAACATTAAACCCTTATAGAAATGAATTTCATTATGAGTGGTTTTGAACTAATATATAATAAAATAAAATAAATTATAATTATATACCATCACCGTATTAATACTTAAAACATCATGAATTATTTACTTGTAAAATCTTATAACTATATTATTAACAATTTTTATTATTATTAACATTTAAGTAGTTCACTGCTTTAATTTTCATGTAGAATTTGATTTGGTGGTTATGGTACTTTCATATTTATCATGGTTAAATTACCTTAATAATATTAAAAAATATATAAATTTTATCTATATTTAATATATTTATTTTTAGAACTATCAATAAAAGAAAATTAATGAAATATTAATTACACCATTCATAGAGAAGATAGTTTGTATGTAGGCATGAATTATTTTTTCATTTTCCTGTGAAAAAAAGGAAAATAATGATAAATAATATTTCATTATCCAAGAATAATAATTATGTCATAAATATTTGATAAATAATTCTTTATATCCATCATTTCGATGTGGTGATGGAAACTAAATCATATCGCTTCCCAGAGGTGGTAGTCAACACGTATGCATGAGTGATACATTCACATCCCATTTGATGGAAATGAGGTGGAAAATGGTATTCTTGTTATAATAATAATAAAATACGTATTTTTAATATTCTGGATTCATTATGTGATTATAGATAAAATAGGGTTAGTGGATTCTTAGGAAGAAATTAACACTAAAATAATTGGATAAGGTGATTCCCTCTTGTTTGAGAGACCTCATTTAAATTACATCATATTAATTATAAAGACGGTCCTTGGAAAATATGTGGTGCTCAATACTGATGGGAAGTAATATAGAAGGGGTTTTAGGTAAGGATTGATTGATTTATAAGGCTCAAATATTTTGAATATTTTAGGACAATGTGGAGAGCATGATGGTTGAATGTTTTCTACTGAATATGAAAGTTGTTATGGAAAATTTAAATAAATTGTTGTCCTTTAATTTCAAATCAATAATAACTATACTTTTTATGTTCTCCAATAATGGTGATAAATTAGAAAATATATTCATGAGTTTTCTATACATAGTTTATTGTAATAAAATGTTTCCTCTATGTTTTTTCCAAAATATTTTTCTACATGTGGCTACATGTTTTATCAAAAGGAGTGTCTAGTGATGTTTTTGAATCTTTAAATGTTTATTTATCTTTAATGTTTTTAACAAAATTATTATTTAAATTCATCATGAAACATTACTAGGAAAAATGGCGATAAAAGTGTTTTTATGGAAAAATTTGAAACTATGATGTTCTATGGAATATTAGTAGATAAAATCTATTAGTCAGTGGTTTTCTTAAGATGAGTTCAAGTTCAAATTTTATGATTATTTGGATAATATATTAATAGAATTTTATAAACTTTGTAAGTGTTGTTGAGAATATTTTCTATGGGAAACACCAAAATTCCATGTGCTATATACAGATCCAAGAAAAAATAAGAAAATATATCAGATAGAATTTTGTGAATATTTATGATTAAAGGAATGTTGCTTATGTACCCAATGATGTTTCGAAGAAGTTTCCTCAAATGAATACGATCTGATTGTATCAGGCAATTTTCTTATTATAATCCCACTAGATTAACCATTTTGATTTATTAAGAATGATTACATTTCTATACTGACTATATTGTCAATATGTATAATGTTTTGAAGTGTTGTTGATTAATGATTACTGAATAGAAGTCTATGAGTCATCAAATTGAATTCATCATTTGATGCCATAAGATGGATGTTTCTATATAAAGTTCATTTTTTAGAGGATGGCATGTCATGGTGATTGAAAAATGTATTCTGATATAATTCATCAGATTGAGGAAGTATCTGAAAGGAGACTGCCAAAATGATCATTTGAAGTCGGGGATGGAACAATGTATATAGTTCAATTGTTAGGAAGTGTTTCTATAATGTTTCATTTATTGAATGAGTAGAATAATGATATATTGATGTAATATGATTTATGAAACATTATTAAATTTATCAAAAAGTATTATGTGATATTTATTATTCAATGTTCACTCATCTAGAATGGTTTTTCAAGATTGAAAAAGTTTTTTAAGAATTAGTTTGAGGTAGTTCATTGATGTTTGTGTATGTTTGATTTTATAAAAATCATTGACAATATCAGTTGAATAGAAAAAAAGTTGTAGTAGTCAAATTATTTTAGTGGAATCTGTTTAAGGACATGTTAACTAGGTTTACATCAATTATTTTTTTGATATATTGTATTATAATGTAGTCGAATGGGGAGTGTGATAGTGTGGAATTTATTTTAAAGGAATTAACCTGATGAAGTATACTGGATGAATTCATCTTCCGAATATCCAATGCAATGATAAAAATACATGTCTTATATTAGAAAATATTGTGAAACGAAGAATGTTCATAAATAATAAATGTGGAGATTATAAATCATCACAGTGACAAAATAATAAACCCTATTGAAGAAGGTTATAGTATTGTTTTTTAAAATATATTTTTTCATCATTTTCTAATTTGAGGAGAACATGCAATATTAATTATTTATAGTGAAACCTTTGTTTAATAATATTAACTAATTATTATAATCATATAAAAAGGACTGTTTTATAGTGGATTATATTGTCTCGAATTATTTCCAATCCATTCCCAAGAATACCTACTCTTATAATTGAACCATTTAAGAACTTTTGTTCATGTGGTTTTGTATGTGTGTTTGTTTTCAGCAAATTAGTGTCTATTTAATTATAGATTAATTTTATATAATAATAAATAAAATAAAAAATGAAAATATTAATAATCCATGCCTATACCTCCCAATGATCACAAATATCCAAATTTAACCTTTTAATAGTTATTAGGGTAATTTTTCCCGTTAGTTACAATTTTTTGAATTTTGTAGAAAATGGAAGATTCTATTGTAATGTTCCCAACCATAGTATCTTAATGTTAGTGTATACATTATTCCATTGGTAGTATAAACAAGAAATCAAATCCCAATAAAATAATAGATTATTAGTATTAAAGAACCTAATACAAACTTGCTTCTCATTTTACATCTGTAATAAAATATAAAAAAATAATGAAATTGAAAAAAAATCAGCATCCTGAATCTCATTCAAAGACTCATTCATCATATCACTGGGTGAAGAAACAAAATAATGGTGAGATCAGATGAATAATCTGAAATTAAACATGTAATGTTAAATAACTAATGAAACATTCATTTTAATCCAAAACATGGGCATGAAGAATGATATGGAAAGAATAAATAATGCTCAAATAATTCCACATAAATAATCATAGAAACATGAAACTTATTCATAGGTATTATAAATATTCTATAAATAATATAAAAATAAATATTAGATTTTATAAATATTTAATTCAATTTTTGGACATCATAAACATGAAACCAAGTCCCTATGCAATGATGTTATTCGTAATTATTTATGGTGCACACCAAGTAACCAAACCAGCATGTCTCATGAGGCCAACTAATGAATCTAGGGGATATATATAAATGGGCCCACCTTTCACTTAATAAGTCAAATTCAATCATCATATCATGAAATAATAAAACTTATCAACATTTTTTAATAATAATAAATTGTATATATGTGAAGAAATAAGATAGGAATATTGATATTTTTTCTTCTCAAACTAATTATAAACCATCCAAACAATTTATACATACGTTATCATTAAATAATAGTCCCAATGCATCATGAGTAAAATAATTATTTTCTGTTTTTATGAATATTAATTCCATAAAACGGTAATTTAAAACATTATTGAGAAAAATAAACATTTTACATTAAAAATTAGTTTTTCAAAATAGTAATAATTGAATGAATATTTAATTTGAAAGGATCAAAGTGAACATGTAATATAATACAAAAATAATATACTAGTCTAGAATATGGTAAATTCTAATAATTTTGAGTGTGTTAAAATAAATATTCATTTCCCATTTTATGTAAAAATCCCAAAACTACCTCGTTCATAAAATAACTAGAAGATTAATTTGAGATAATTATTACATAAATATAAAAATGGTTAAATATTACTACATAAATAATATTAATATAGTAAATAAACTCTTTAAAATAATTTAATGAAAATAAGGACATGGCCGAAAAAAATTCTCAATCGAAATAAAAAACATATTATTTTTCCTTAAAAATTATTTCAAAATACTGATTATATATTAGTGTAAAATGAAAGGAATGAATTGAAATCTATAAAAAGTAGAAGATAATTTATTGGTTTTATGATAAAAATGTCATATAATTCCTCTAATGGAAACATAAGTATAAAATTTCTGAATAATAATAAGATGGTAAAATAAACCCTTACCTAATGTTTGACATTCATCATAAGCGATTTTATCATATAATATAATAAATTTATTAGATATATATACCATAATCATTTGCATACATATCATATCATATCTGATCCACTTATAACATTTCAATGCCAATTTATTTAATTTTATTTATTTAAATCTTCATTCCTTGGTGTTGTTAATTTCAAATTTCCCCATAATTTTGGTTCAGTGGTTTCAATCATTACACTATGATTATGGTTCCTACCATTAATTAATGTTAATAATGATATTAATATCATATATATAGTCATTATATATGTATTTAGATTCATAAATTATGTCAATATATGTAGTGATAAAATAAGTTTCACCATTCTTTGGGATGGTATGTAGAGACCTGTATCTTGACGTACATGGACATTACATTACATTTGCGGAATACTTAGTACATAACAAAAACACACACACAAGGACCGTAATAGTTTAGTGTCTTTGGAAACTCGGAATATAATCTTCTAATCGTGGTGAAAGATTCTTCAACATCTCCCATAAAGATCTTCTTCTTTTTTATACCTAAAACCATTCTTTATATCCTGGGGAAAAGAAAACATAAAAGGGTGAGCTCAAATGCTCAGTAAGGGTAAACAAAAGAAATATCAATCACATCATATACATAAGCACATAACTTTTGGAAATCTTAACCTGCAAAAGAGATCATAATTTCATAACATGGGGTAAATCATGGCAGTGAAATGTAATCACAATAATCATAACATAAAACATGAAACTTTGTGGCATTCACACATAATCATAGAGAATCATTTCTTGTTAGTCAAGACTCATTGCCAAGACTATCTTAGTGGACAAAGTCCCTTTCTGAATCGAGTAACCCTCATTTCAGTCCTGTTTCACTGAACCGGTATAACCTACCATTCCAGCCATGTCTATCTCATGAGATATAAAATCATTACCCAATGCATTGGAGGGAGATATAGGTCCCACCCATCTCTTAATGATACCATTCTTATGTGTGCCACAAAATCATAAACCATACATCATACCATAACCCATGAAATAAAATGGGATTCTTAAACATCATGCCATCATAACATAATCAATAAACAATTGATATCATTTCATCATAAGAAAATTGAAACCATTTAAATCATAGAGTCATTTTACTTGAAACATACACATATGAAATAATGTCATCTTAGATGAAAAATAGTTTTGACAAAACACTTGAAATGAATTCTTGAGGAAAATATCCTTTCTTTTAAAATCATTTTCTTTTCACAAAATTCAATGCAATTTTAAAAGATAAGGGTTTTTGTTGAAAATAATCATGCAATCTTGTAGAGGAAGCTTCTTGAAAATAAGGCGTTATGAAACCGTAAAAATCCGTTCACGCCGTATAAGTTAAAAAAAACAGTCTTCGTACTTTTGTCGAAAAAGTCAAAAAGTACCTCGTACGAAAAACGACAAAAGATTCCTTTCATATCTTTTACTAAAAACTCACCAAAGGGTAAAATTGGATTTAAACTATTGTAATATTACATATTTATGAAACATGGATGTGGATGATAAAATACACCCCAGTAAATACTTACGAATAAACAATCTCGGATAAAAATGAGATTGTGATATTTCCCTTACCTTAGGTCCGATTTGCTTTGTTCGTGTCCGAAGCTCCTGTATAATGGTTTAAATAATGTTATTGACTTATTCCAGAATCATACATATTGATATGATATCATATATGGTCATATTATTAGCTTCTTGTTAGTAATATTTCATTGTTACTTGTTACTCGGGTCTTTATAACTTTTTGTTCTTATGCGTGTTTTGTCGAATAAATTCTTATTATTATCTTTAGGTTATAGATAATTCATTTGCAGAATGGTATTAGTGTGGTATATACCATATTCATTCATTCAATTCATTTATATAATCATTATGAAATGAAGATCATGTAGAACGAGTCGCATCACATCGTGGAGACGGTATTCCGTACGTACGCACGAGTGATGATATCGTTCCTATGATCGTGGAATTGTATTGGAGTATATATATATATTATTTCAGTATCAATATTACTTCATAATAATCATATATAGTTACTCATTACACCATTATACCCATCCTTGTAAGGTGATGGTGGAAAAATAGATTACACCACGGCGTGGAGAGGGTATTCCGTACGTACGCACGCGCGGTGATTTCATTTTTCCGTAGGATGGATAGAAGGTGAATTTGGGTTGTTTCATATTTATAATAACATATAAGTATGTAAGTAATACTGATGTTATTACTTTATCATGAAAAAAATAAAGAAGAAGAAGTTGAAGAAGAAAGAAATTGAAAAGATCGGTAATGGATATTACCTCTTCTTTGGAACGCCTCTTTGAATCCTCCACTTAAGGAACTATGATTGTTCTTTGGAGAATACCAGGACCTCTAAGATTATTCTAGGGAAGTGGAGAGGAGAAAATGGAAGGGGTTGGCCGAGCTTGAGTGCTCAAATTGGTGTGAGGAGGAGGGGGAGGAGGTGCCCTTTTATAAGGGAGGAGAGGGGCACCTTAGGAATATCTCAAAATATTATTTTATATTAAAGTCAAAATCGGTTTATAATGGTTCCAAAGGGTCTTATTTCGAAGCTAAAGTGGGGATGGGTCGAAATCCTATCAACCAATAGGATTTAGACAAGTTTAGGGTATTATTTTAACCTTATCAATTAGATTTAACTCTAAGTTAATTAATTTAACGTTTACCGTGTCTTTTTGTTTTCTTTCACTATATGGTTAATACACTTACTATAACATGCCAAACGAACCCCAAATTGTTTATTATTAATATATATATCCTTATCTAAGTCATTTGGCCGAACCTTAGATTTTTAGGAATACAATAACAATTAATAATATAATATTTGATTTAAAAACTATTTTGTGTCAATTTTGACACTATTTGATATATGATTTTTGTGAAAGTCATAACAGAATTATATGTTCTAACCAAGTTGATTAAATCAACATTAATATATCATAGTAACCTAGAAAATTAGTGTAATTCATAAAAAGTCTCAAATTACATTCATTTGAGCATTTATAACATCAATTATGTTAATATTTCCTTAAAAGGGTAATTACTGCATCATCGTTGTGTCATAAATAAATTAATTTATTTAAAGTCTAAAAATTATAAATAAAATATAATTATGTAGGAAATAGTTTTAGATTTCTAATTAATATTTACAATTGAATTTATCTTATGTATAACCCCATATTAAAAATGATTTACTTATTAAACTTTGATTTTAACTATTTTCACCCTTCTTTAAATAAATTAATAATAAATGTCCTAATCTAATCCAAGTGGGCCTAAATGGTCATATTATATTCATAAGGTTGTTTTTGGTCGAATTACACTTATCCAATAGAATTAGGACATGTGTTAGGGTAATAGTAATATCATATTTACCCTTAGTTACCCTATTTGCTATTAACCGTGGTAAAAAAAAGTAAAAAGTTACTATTCACCAAAAATTATTTTTATCTCATTGAACCACATTTTACTTACTGATATCAACCGTGTCTGTCGGATTTTCGAAATTCCATTCACAGAAGCGGTAAAATTAAGTTTTATGCAAAATTCAGTTTTTAACCTACCACTTAGTTGTTTCACTATTCATCAAAAATTGATGTTTTTCAGAACAATGCCAAAATTTCATCCTAAGCTATATTTCATATTCCGAATTCAAAAATGAAGTCTATTTTACCAAATTCATATCATAGAATTTGCATTAATTAATTTTATAATTAAATCCCGCTGTTAAAACAAATAGCGTGTTTTTAAGAAACAATATCTATCAAAAGATTGACACTTGATTATGTCTGGTTTAAATGTGAAATTACATCCAATGACCAACATTGTATTAAATTGTAATAATATATTCTAAATATACTTTAAAACCACTCAAATTAATAATTTATCACTATTAATTATTTCAATTAAAAATTTTGTTTTTAATTATAATTTAGTAATTTTCAATATTCATCAGAATATGAAAGTTATCCGAAAAGTACCAAAATTTCACCTTAGGCTAAATTCGATACTCCGAATCCAAAAATGAAGTTCATTTTGAAAAATAAGATTTACAGAGTTTTAAAAAGTGGTTATTACTATTCATAACGGCTAGTTTTAATAATATTTTAATAGCATATCGTTGTTTAGTGAAACTCGGTATTGCGTATTACACACGCTATCGAGGAAGGTCGTGATTGCGTGTAATGCAAGGCAAGTCAAGGATGTGTGTTGTGCAAGCTCCTTTTGGTGTAGCGTACAACACAAGACTTTAATAAAATTAAAAAGAATATTTTTTTATAAAATCTTGGGCTGTTACATTCTACCCCCCTTAAAATGAATTTCGCCCTCGAAATTCGTCGGGGTTATAAATGGTTTACTATTCGAAAGTTTCTTTAATAGAAACCCACATCGTAAAAAGAAATATCAAAACCAATCTTTAAAAACAAAAGTATGAAACGTAACGGTTACCCAAATAAACTAATCATTGGGTTTCCACATAGGTGAAAATATGGATATGGAAGAGAAATCTAACCATCATGTTCTGATGGAGAGTGGTAGAGAACATGGCTATGGAAAAGCCAGTAATCACAAATCCATAGATTTGTGATGATATAAGGTACCATCTGATTCATCAGGTATAAGATCACTAGGACAACATTTTTGGTTTTCAGGATCATTTCCCTAAAGTTGAAAATTTGAATTAGAATAAATACTTACTTTATTTTGGTACAATCTCACTGTTGTTCGTGCCATGAACAATTTCCACTTCATCTCTTAAATAAATGAAGTTGAATTTGTTATTAGCAGATCATGTGATAGAATGACGGGTCATTCCATCTGTCTCAAACAAAAGGTTAGCAAAAATTATATGCATAAGTCGATCTATAGTGAGATTAATCATATATGGTTCCTAAAATGGACTTATACTTCATATATCATACTGCTTAATATAATAAAACTAGTTTCTACTAAACAGGGACTTCCTGTAGGCTAGTGGTAGGCGATAAAGGCCAGTCGCACTTCGGTTGTGGGTTCAATTCCCATAGCCTTGTCCGAAGCGATGGGTTGTCACCCGTCCTGCAGGTTGTCCTTTTTCCAAAACTATATAACATCCCATCAATAATATCGAAAAAACAAACAATACTAACTTATGTCCAACATAATCCATTCCAATCTTTTAGGCTTATCCATAATACTGCAGTCGACTCTCATAATATAGTGAAAATGATTACCAGAGATTTAACACCATCATCGATCCCCATATATCATAAGATATGTTTTGTTGGTCACATTCCAAACATTCAAAGTCCTTAATCGTGTATTCTCTTGAATACCTTAGTGAAAACATGAATGCAGTTAAAAGTTAACACCTTCCACATACTAAAATCCTCAAAATTCTATATACTCAAACCATGATATCACTTAGTCCTTATATCAATCATGAGCTTATGAATACTTTTAAACATTTCATTTTCTCGTTTTCCCTTCATTATGCGCATAATATCTCAATCACTTTGAATACCACATAAGACCAATACATAAATATTCCAATATTCCAAGATACAACATTATTTTGGAATCCCATTACATAAACACTTAATCATTCCACCACATCGTTGTCATATTCAACATTGCCAATAGTGATCGCATGTGACTTCCCTTTGTCCTTTGCCTTAAGCGGTTGCTCATGTCGATCATCACTAACCCTTGGATTAGGGCATTTATTAGCATAATGCCCCATTTCCTTGCACTTGAAGCATTGAAGTGTTGGTTGTACGTTCTCTACAGTGTTTGGTTTATTCACTTCATTAGAATCCCATTTTCCATTACTTCGACACTCAGCTGCTCGATGACCTTCTTTTCCACACTTAAAACATTTTCTAGTCCCTTTAAGACAATCTCCACCATGCTTCTTTCCACACTTTGTGCATAAGGAAACATTCATCTTCTTTTCACCATTATTCTGAGTTTTCTCCTTGAACTCCATCTTTCGTTTCTTGTCAAACCCATGAGATGGATATGTAACACCAACTTCCATTTCTACCTTGATAGCACAACGCACAATTTCTTCATAGCTACTGAAGTCTCTTATAGCTAATGCCCTTCGAAGACTTGGTTTTAAGCCACTGAAAAATCGATCAACTTTACTTTCAGGTTGGATGATAATACCAGAAGCGTACCTTGCAAGTCTTGTAAAATTCGCTTCATAGGTACCAATAGATTCATCATCCCTTTGCTTCAGTTCAAGAAACTCTTTCTCCATCTTTGTTCGTAGAATACGAGGGAAGTACTTATTGAAAAATAAGTTCTTGAACTCGTCCCATTCCATAGACTCAATTTCATCCCTTTGCCTCGTATTCTTAATAAGATTCCACCATTGATCAGCATCTCCTTCCAAACGATACACTGCTAGGATGACTTTATCATGTTCAGAACATTGAAGAACTGAAAATATCTTTTCAGTAGTACTAATCCATTGTTCAGCAACTAATGGATCAGTAGACCCACTGAAAGAAGGTGGACGCTGCCTCATGAAGGATTCAACAGAATGTTGCTCCTTCCTTTGCTCGTTTGGAAGTCCTGCATGATTCATAGCTTGAGAAAGTTGTGTGAGCATGGCTACAAGATTTTGCATTCCAGCTCCCATATCGTTTGGTTGCTCAGGGGGACAATCATTGCATTGCCCATCGCATTCCGCATTAACACGGTTCCTTCGGGTTCCAGCCATCGTCTAAAACCCCAAAAGAATAGTATGAGAGGCAAAAATCATGCTAGGGAAAACAACATAATAAAGGGGTAGTACCCTTAATATCTAACATCTTAGGTTAAATTCGAAGATCGTTAGCGCAATTCTAGGACTATAACCTATACGTATACTTAACCTTAGAGACATCCCTAGACATACCTTAGAAATATCTCTAGGGATCTCACTAACATTTTCGCATCCTAGTTTCCAAAGGTTGACTAAACCTTTCCTCTGATACCAACTGTAGAGACCCGTATCATGACGTACATGGACATTACATTACATTTGCGGAATACTTAGTACATAACAAAAACACACACACAAGGACCGTAATAGTTTAGTGTCTTTGGAAACTCGGAATATAATCTTCTAATCGTGGTGAAAGATTCTTCAACATCTCCCATAAAGATCTTCTTTTTTTTATACCTAAAACCTTTCTTTATATCCTGGGGAAAAGAAAACATAAAAGGGTGAGCTCAAATGCTCAGTAAGGGTAAACAAAAGAAATATCAATCACATCATATACATAAGCACATAACTTTTGGAAATCTTAACCTGCAAAAGAGATCATAATTTCATAACATGGGGTAAATCATGGCAGTGAAATGTAATCACAATAATCATAACATAAAACATGAAACTTTGTGGCATTCACACATAATCATAGAGAATCATTTCTTGTTAGTCAAGACTCATTGCCAAGACTATCTTAGTGGACAAAGTCCCTTTCTGAATCGAGTAACCCTCGTTTCAGTCCTGTTTCACTGAACCGGTATAACCTACCATTCCAGCCATGTCTATCTCATGAGATATAAAATCATTACCCAATGCATTGGAGGGAGATATAGGTCCCACCCATCTCTTCATGATACCATTCTTATGTGTGCCACAAAATCATAAACCATACATCATACCATAACCCATGAAATAAAATGGGATTCTTAAACATCATGCCATCATAACATAATCCATAAACAATTGATATCATTTCATCATAAGAAAATTGAAACCATTTAAATCATAGAGTCATTTTACTTGAAACATACACATATGAAATAATGTCATCTTAGATGAAAAATAGTTTTGACAAAACACTTGAAATGAATTCTTGAGGAAAATATCCTTTCTTTTAAAATCATTTTCTTTTCACAAAATTCAATGCAATTTTAAAAGATAAGGTTTTTTGTTGAAAATAATCATGCAATCTTGTAGAGGAAGCTTCTTGAAAATAAGGCGTTATGAAACCGTAAAAATCCGTTCACGCCGTATAAGTTAAAAAAAACAGTCTTCGTACTTTTGTCGAAAAAGTCAAAAAGTACCTCGTACGAAAAACGACAAAAGATTCCTTTCATATCTTTTACTAAAAACTCACCAAAGGGTAAAATTGGATTTAAACTATTGTAATATTACATATTTATGAAACATGGATGTGGATGATAAAATACACCCCAATAAATACTTACGAATAAACAATCTCGGATAAAAATGAGATTGTGATATTTCCCTTACCTTAGGTCCGATTTGCTTTGTTCGTGTCCAAAGCTCCTGTATAATGGTTTAAATAATGTTATTGACTTATTCCAGAATCATACATATTGATATGATATCATATATGGTCATATTATTAGCTTCTTGTTAGTAATATTTCATTGTTACTTGTTACTCGGGTCTTTATAACTTTCTGTTCTTATGCGTGTTTTGTCGAATAAATTCTTATTCTTATCTTTAGGTTATAGATAATTCATTTAAAGAATGGTATTAGTGTAGTATATACCATATTCATTCATTCAATTCATTTATATAATCATTATGAAATGAAGATCATGTAGAACGAGTCGCATCACATCGTGGAGACGGTATTCCGTACGTACGCACGAGTGATGATATCGTTCCTATGATCGTGGAATTGTATTGGAGTATATATATATATTATTTCAATATCAATATTACTTCATAATAATCATATATAGTTACTCAGTACACCATTATACCCATCCTTGTAAGGTGATGGTGGAAAAATAGATTACACCACGGCGTGGAGACGGTATTCCGTACGTACGCACGCGCGGTGATTTCATTTTTCCGTAGGATGGATAGAAGGTGAATTTGGGTTGTTTCATATTTATAATAACATATAAGTATGTAAGTAATACTGATGTTATTACTTTATCATGAAACAACTAAAGAAGAAGAAGTTGAAGAAGAAAGAAATTGAAAAGATCGGTAATGGATATTACCTCTTCTTTGGAACGCCTATTTGAATCCTCCACTTAAGGAACTAAGATTGGTCTTTGGAGAATACCAGGACCTCTAGGATTATTCTAGGGAAGTGTAGAGGAGAAAACGGCAGGGGTTGGCCGAGCTTGAGTGCTCAAATTGGTGTGAGGAGGAGGGGGAGGAGGTGCCCTTTTATAAGGGCGGAGAGGGGCACCTTAGGAATATCTCAAAATATTATTTTATATTAAAGTCAAAATCGGTTTATAATGGTTCCAAAGGGTCTTATTTAGAAGCTAAAGTGGGGATGGGTCGAAATCCTATCAACCAATAGGATTTAGACAAGTTTAGGGTATTATTTTAACCTTATCAATTAGATTTAACTCTAAGTTAATTAATTTAACTTTTACCATTTCTTTTTGTTTTCTTTCACTATATGGTTAATACACTTACTATAACATGCCAAACGAACCCCAAATTGTTTATTATTAATATATATATCCTTATCTAAGTCATTGGGCCGAACCTTAGATTTTTAGGAATACAATAACAATTAATAATATAATATTTGATTTAAAAACTATTTTGTGTCAATTTTGACACTATTTGATATATGATTTTTGTGAAAGTCATAAAAGAATTATATGTTCGAACCAAGTTGATTAAATCAACATTAATATATCATAGTAACCTAGAAAATTAGTGTAATTCATAAAAAGTCTCAAATTACATTCATTTGAGCATTTATAACATCAATTATGTTAATATTTCCTTAAAAGGGTAATTACTGCATCATCGTTGTGTCATAAATAAATTAATTTATTTAAAGTTTAAAAATTATAAATAAAATATCATTATGTAGGAAATCGTTTTATCTTTCTAATGAATATTTACAATTGAATTTATCTTATGTATAACCCCATATTAAAAATGATTTACTTATTAAACTTTGATTTTAACTATTTTAACCTTCTTTAAATAAATTTATAATAAATGTCCTAATCTAATCCAAGTGGGCCTAAATGGTCATATTATATTCATAAGGTTGTTTTTGGTCGAACTAAACTTATCCAATAGAATTAGGACATGTGTTAGGGTAATAGTAATATCATATTTACCCTTAGTTACCCTATTTACTATTAACCGCGGTAAAAAAAAGTAAAAAGATACTATTCACCAAAAATTATTTTTATCTCATTGAACCACATTTTACTTACTGATATCAACCGTGTCTGTCGGAGTTTCGAAATTCCATTCACAGAAGCGGTAAAATTAAGTTTTATGCAAAATTTATTTTTTAACCTACCACTTAGTGGTTTCACTATTCATCAAAAATTGATGTTTTTCAGAACAATGCCAAAATTTCATCCTAAGCTATATTTCATATTCCGAATTCAAAAATGAAGTCTATTTTACCAAATTCATATCATAGAATTTTCATTAATTAATTTTATAATTAAATCCCGCTGTTAAAACAAATAGCGTGTTTTTAAGAAACAATATATATCAAAAGATTGACACTTGATTATGTCTGGTTTAAATGTGAAATTACATCCAATGACCAACATTGTATTAAATTGTAAAAATATATTCTAAATATACTTTAAAACCACTCAAATTAATAATTTATCACTATTAATTATTTCGATTAAAAAATTTGTTTTTAATTATAATTTAGTAATTTTCACTATTCATCAGAATATGAAAGTTATCCGAAAAGTACCAAAATTTCACCTTAGGCTATATTCGATACTCCGAATCCAAAAATGAAGTTCATTTTGAAAAATAAGATTTACAGAGTTTTAAAAAGTGGTTATTACTATTCATAACGGCTAGTTTTAATAATATTTTAATAGCATATCGTTGTTTAGTGAAACTCGGTATTGCGTATTACACACGCTATCGAGGAAGGTCGTGATTGCGTGTAATGCAAGGCAAGTCAAGGATGTGTGTTTTGCAAGCTCCTTTTGGTGTAGCGTACAACACAAGACTTTAATAAAATTAAAAAGAATATTTTTTTATAAAATCTTGGGCTGTTACATGGTAGGTCATACATACACTTGGATGTTACTTTAACTTTTTGAAAAATTGAGAAAAATAATAAAAAAATTATAATAAACCTTTGAATAATTATTATAATGTCATATATATAATATATATTCATTAATTATTCTTTATTAATGTCCTTATAAAGTGGAAAAGGAAAAATATCAATAGTTTATGGAGGTGGTAGTCAACACGTACACACGAGGGACATTACTTTTTCCCAACCGATTTGAAGGTAAATAGGTCGGTAAGATATTATAATTAAAAAAGAATAATTGTCACGAACCGAATCTGGTCACCGCCAAAACTGGCACCAAACCCAGCCTGTGACATGACCCGAAGGGCGTTCCCTATCCCCACGGGCTGGCACAAGTGCCCGGGTATCATTAATATAGGTTTGGGAACGATTTACCCGAGTATGAAAGCATAAAACATTAAAAACAATCCATAATATAAATCTGAAATTTTTGAGCCAAACAAGACTTAAGTGAAAACCAAAACTGAGTACATTGGTTTAAAGATTATACAATTGGTCCAAATAAAAATAATTATAGCATTAAGACAGCCCCAAGGACTCCACACGACTAGGGGTCATCGCCCCCAAGCTATCTCCACAACTCCGCACCAAGAATGGGAACTAACACCATGAACCGCCATCACCCTTAGCCTTTCCTTTACCTGAATCAAACATAACCAAGACTACTTACACCCAAGGGGTGTAAGTAGGGTGTGAGACTAGGCCCAGTAGGATACCACCCAATGATTCCTAAGAGTATGAAATACAATGTGAAAAAGCAAGCAGTTTTCAAACGCAAGGGAAAGTAGTGTTCAAATTTCAAGAAATGAAACCTCTAATTGAAAATAGTTTTCAATCCAAAATTTTTAGAATACTAACACATTAAAATAGAAATGTTAGATACTGTAATTTACTTCCAAACACACCCTAAGACATGGGTAGATACTACAAATCCAATGAGCAACAACATTGGGAACACCCCTAGGCACTAGGTTGTCTTGGGCCCTATGTACCTCGTACCTCGGTGTAAAGTAACCATAGCAAAATCATTTCTCGTGCACGAGCCACTAGTAGGGAACACACCCATAACCTAGTGGTCCCCAATAATCATCCACATAGTTTAGTTAGAGTTGTCGTTATCCAAATGCTAAGTGAAACAGGGACAAAACTCATCCGGTCCACTAGCCGTACTAGTACAAATCCACCCCACCTAGGTACCCGAGCTTCCCCTTTTGTGCTCAATCAATTTCAGCATGCAACATAAATAAATTTTCATACAAAACACCATTACTGGTCAATCATAACCAATACAGTAGCTATCACATTTTATTCCACTTAAAACACGCCAGAAAACACTTAGATTTTTCATAAAACAATTCCTCAAAAATCTTGTAGTGTTTCGGACACAAAACACCTTATAAACCTCACTTGCATACTATGTTCACATATTTAAGTTTCCAAAACATAAAGGAGATCCCACTACATTTCAGTTAAAACACAAAATCATTTTTAGGGCAACCCTATATAGTTTAAGAAACGACATCATTGCAAAGTCTCCATTATTACACAACACAACTCTTAGAATTTCACGTGGTTCACAAACACCATTAAAACCAGATTTTTCAGCAACAAACACAAGGGACAATCATTAAAAACAGTATTTCTATCCCTATTATACTTCAATAAAATCAACTAGTTACTTATAGGGTAGCCCCAATTAAACTAATAATACATTTCTATGAAAAACCCCCAATTTCACATGAAATTGGCCTTTAGGATTCATTTTAAATACAAACACCACTAAAACTATATTTTTCAGAAATAGTAAAATTTAATAAGCATTAAAATACCATAAAAACAGTAGCCAATTCACAAAGATTTCATACACAATGGAATCACCTACCAAAACCAAGGAAACCCTTGAATCCTTTGTGCGAAAACTCAAACGCACCACCGCCGCACCTCAAGAAAGCTAAACCAGACCTAAAACAAGAATTTCAGACCATAAAACACAATATAAAACCTTAAATTTTAAACCCTACTTCCTGGAAATTAGGAACCACAATTATAATGGAAGAAACCCTAACTAAATTGGATGTAACCCTAAACAAATTGAAAGAAGAAAGGAGGAGAACAACTTACTTAAAATATCTTGTAGAATTCACCCCCCAAAATACCAGTATCTTATTTCACAAATACTCAAACCTTCAAGGTCGGTTCGAACAAGAATAGGTAGATCATTTAGGAATTTTAATGGGGGAAAAAGAGTAAGAATCGAAGGAGTTATGAAGGAAACAAATTACCTTTATAAATCTGCCCGAAATTTGAGTTCTTAAGAACTTTCGACCTAAACCGCGATGAAAAGGAGCTGAAACGAGTGTGGGAGGATATTGGACGCGCGGCTGGTTTCAAGGGGCGTGTTTGGGGCTTGGAAGCACCGAAAACCCCTTAAAAATGAATAAGTTATTAACTAATCAAATTTTATTTTTAAAACTGGAATTGGGCTTTCGGGCAGGCCCAATCCCTTAAATAAAAACCCATATACACCTTGGTTATGGATTTCCAAAGGCTCCAAATTTTAATTGTGGTGTTAATATATTAGGGTAGGACATTTAGGAGTTGGAATGAGTGAAAAATATTAAAAAATGAATAAGTTATAAAAGAAACAAAATTTATTTTTAAATCTGGAATTGGGCTCACGGTTTGGCCCAATTCATGAAAACTCACCTATTCTCCATAAAAACTTTGGAAACCCCCCAAAACAAAGAATTAATGGAAATTAAAATAAAAATACATTTAAAATAAGCTATGTATGTGACAATTCTCCCCACCATAAAACTTTCCGCCCTGGAAAGTCACAGTAAGGCCAAAGCAACATCTAAACCCAACTGAGAAACCAAGTGGTACTCTCTTGCCAGGTTTCACCCCCAAAGGCCATAAAACCTCCAGTGATCAATGAAGGAATAATCTCACAAACCTGACTTAAACCACTTTCCTGAACGAATAAAGTACATTCAAGCTTTATCCCAAATGAAAACTCCTCTAACACAATCTGAACAACACTCAATCAATTTACCCAAATAAACGACAACATCGAACATGGTTACACTTTCCCGACTATAACTAAACCATTGGTCACTCTCCAATATCAATTTTTACCAAAGAAAGATGTAGGTAGTTAGATATATCCAAATGATAATACCTACTTCCCATACAAAACCAAGGAAAAATATGAGTTACTCATATGAAGAGACACAAATGGGCTCCCCACCATAAGAGACAACTTAATTTTTTTTTTCCCGAGACAGAATCAAGACACTAATAGGGGGAGGCCCAAACAGACTCCCTAGTACAAGGGGTATACATAAATTAGAAATTTACAAAATAATATACATGATACCCACAGTGGGTCTTCCCACCACAAGAACCAACCATCTTAACTGATCAGCATGGGCCGACACAAAAAGAACCAATTTTTTTTTTAAAGATTTGGAAAGGGTGCAGGGTCAGTCCGCACGGTTTGGGAAACCATGCACTAACTATGTTGATCATTATTTGAACGTGGCTTCCTACCACACTGACACTACTAATCATGCACAAAATGTGTGCTCAAACTTTCTAGCCAAATTTCCAACCATTCTCCAATGACTCAATGGAAACCAACGTGGGAGGGAAAAACATTAGGCGATGACATGGGTACAAGGCCCTCTACCTATTTCCACCGAACGAGAGCAACAGAAGGAAGATGATGAAACCATAGGTTTAAACTGTTCCTATCTTTCATACTGAGGATAAGACTTTGTACAAGTGTTTAAATGACACTGGTGTTTCCCCTGACTACGCGCCAGCTTCTCTCCGGGACCTATGGCTGGAGCTCAAAATATTGAAGCATCTTCGGCCACGCAGTTAGGCTGTTGAAACCCCTATGTGGAACTTCTTCTTTAGGTGCCACAAACAACTACACTGCATACCCTGATGGGTTTATCAAGACATAACACACTCCATAACCCACTTTACCAAAACCAAACATTTCATTGAAACAAGGGATCAGAAGATGCACACACATCGCACCTTGTTTCTTTGGGTGAGAAACAATAGAAGGGAAAGACACGTATAAACACCTTCCTCTAAGATAGAGGATTTGATGTTTTTCCCAAGGGAGAAACAATCCCAACATAACATAGAACCTTAAAGGATTGTGTGACCTTCACCTTTATGGTCAAAAGAGCACACAACATCACAATGCGTCATCGAACATGACCCTGACGATTGATAGAAACAATACATGGAACGGGACCATATTCAAAGTCCCTAAACAACAGATAAGTCCAAAAAGTGGACACAATATCATATCATGACCTAAATCTCAAAATTGGTTGTTTAATAATAACTCTTTCTTCAAAGAAACTATAAAGAACCCAGAGGCCCTCTTAGACACCATCAAGAAACTCATCTGTACTAACAACGAAAGAACACTCCCACCTTTGGTGAATCAAGAAACTTAAGAAACTAAGGTCTCTTTCAACCTTCCCCAAGCACTATCCCACTACAAGAGGATCCACAAATCAGCGAAATGAATGGTTGTAGACTCAATAAAATAAATTTTCGATAAAATATTATTTATATTGATCAACTGGAGGATTTTCCAATGGCGAAACAAAACGGGTTGCACTTCAGTTGTGAATTAACCCTTAATGGGGGCGTACCTTATCCAATGAGAGAACCCAAGGACCCAACCAAGCTGGTCCATTGGTCAAAACATGCCACAAACCAGATCCAAACACATTGAGGGAACCACTGTAAAGGAATCCCAAATTTTTTTTTTCAAAAGAGACCACTAATCGTCCCTACAACACAGCTTACCGACCAAACACAAACCCAAAACACAGTTCAAACAGAAGGGGTTCTTGAACTCAAAACCTCCCACAACATCAACATTTTTAAAAACCCATAATACAAACCATACCAAACTATTCATCAAGACATCATGTTTTTCTTTAAAACCAATTCTTTGAAAACAAACGGTTTAGCAGTAAGCGTATCCACCAATGGTACCCCATGGGCCTCACACATGCATGTTTTTGTGCCACACCGGGCACCCTCCTCATATCCATCCCAGCACTCATCCAGTCGTGCCATCAACCATCCATCATCCCATATAACCCCATGCATGTGGTCACTAATGGAAATACCAAAGGGTAAAACAAAACTTCCTTCCACTTTTCAAAAACAAAATGGTCAACCAACCCAACCTTTTTCTCAAAACTGCTAACAATGAGATCGAAATCCCAATTCACATCTTACAAAACATTTCATAAGGACACAACCATTTAGAAAAGAACTCACTTTTAAGTTATTCACATCAATTTCGAAACATATCATCCCATTAAAACACACTCTAATTGTTTTAAAAAAAACAAATTCAATATAGTTCCTGCTTTCAAAGAGGTGTAAGCGCACCATTTTACATTTCAAAACAATTCTGAAAATTCAGTTCCACCATTTCATAAACCAAACCATTCCCTCTTCATTTGAAAATCATTTCATAAAAACGTTACGCTTCTTAAAACCAAGTCACCTTAAAACCAAAGTGCTAAGATTTCAAAACTAAAGCACAAAACAATGCAAGAGGAAACTAGTTTCGGTGGGTGACTTGGACATATGGTTGGCAGCCATATTCCAATCACTTCGCCGTCACAGAGAGTATTCTAGGGAAATATCCATGGCTCCACATGGCTTGCCAGGCCCTGCGAGCTCACTGAGATTATTCTCCCAACTCTCTTTTCATTTCCCATAGTCATCATTAAACCAAGAAAACAAAAGCACTCAAATAAATCCATACTTACCATGGTGACTTGAATACCTTCATGAGGTGTGCTGGCAAGGCACACTACCCATGACTAAAATTTCAAGTCCCAAAAATCCTAGCTCCAGACTATGCTGACTCTTCCCCAAATAACATGACCCAAGGAGCGAACCTCCTCTGATACCATTTTGTCACGAACCGAATCCGGTCACCGCCAAAACTGGCACCAAACCCAGCCTGTGACATGACCCGAAGGGCGTTCCCTATCCCCACGGGCTGGCACAAGTGCCCGGGTATCATTAATATAGGTTTGGGAACGATTTACCCGAGTATGAAAGCATAAAACATTAAAAACAATCCATAATATAAATCTGAAATTTTTGAGCCAAACAAGACTTAAGTGAAAACCAAAACTGAGTACATTGGTTTAAAGATTATACAAGTGGTCCAAATAAAAATAATTATAGCATTAAGATAGCCCCAAGGACTCCACACGACTAGGGGTCATCGCCCCCAAGCTATCTCCACAACTCCGCACCAAGAATGGGAACTAACACCATGAACCGCCATCACCCTTAGCCTTTCCTTTACCTGAATCAAATATAACCAAGTCTACTTACACCCAAGGGGTGTAAGTAGGGTGTGAGCCTAAGCCCAGTAGGATACCACCCAATGATTCCAAAGAGTAAGAAATACAATGTGAAAAAGCAAGCAGTTTTCAAACGCAAGGGAAAGTAGTGTTCAAATTTCAAGAAATGAAACCTCTAATTGAAAATAGTTTTCAATCCAAAATTTTTAGAATACTAACACATTAAAATATAAATGTTAGATACTGTAATTTACTTCTAAACACACCCTAAGACATGGGTAGATACTACAAATCCAATGAGCAACAACATTGGGAACACCCCTAGGCACTAGGTTGTCTTGGGCCCTATGTACCTCGTACCTCGGTGTAAAGTAACCATAGCAAAATCCTTTCTCGTGCACGAGCCACTATTAGGGAACACACCCATAACCTAGTGGTCCCCAATAATCATCCACATAGTTTAGTTAGAGTTGTCGTTATCCAAATGCTAAGTGAAACAGGGACAAAACCCATCCGGTCCACTAGCCGTACTAGTACAAATCCGCCCCACCTAGGTACCCGGGCTTCCCCTTTTGTGCTCAATCAATTTCAGCATGCAACATAAATAAATTTTCATATAAAACACCATTACTGGTCAATCATAACCAATACAGTAGCTATCACATTTTATTCCACTTAAAACACGCAACAAAACACTTAGATTTTTCATAAAACAATTCCTCAAAAATCTCGTAGTGTTTCGGACACAAAACACCTTATAAACCTCACTTGCATACTATGTGCACATATTTAAGTTTCCAAAACATAAAGGAGATCCCACTACATTTCAGTTAAAACACAAAATCATTTTTAGGGCAACCCTATATAGTTTAAGAAACGACATCATTGCAAAGTCTCCATTATTACACAACACAACTCTTTGAATTTCATGTGGTTCACAAACACCATTAAAACCAGATTTTCAGCAACAAACACAAGGGACAATCATTAAAAACAGTATTTCTATCCCTATTATACTTCAATAAAATCAACTAGTTACTTATAGGGTAGCCCCAATTAAACTAATAATACATTTCTATGAAAAACCCCCAATTTCACATGAAATTGGCCTTTAGGATTCATTTTAAATACAAACACCACTAAAACTATATTTTTCAGAAATAGTAAAATTTAATAAGCATGAAAATACCATAAAAACAGTAGCCAATTCACAAAGATTTCATACACAATGGAATCACCTACCAAAACCAAGGAAACCCTTGAATCCTTTGTGCGAAAACTCAAACGCACCACCACCGCACCTCAAGAAAGCTAAACCAGACCTAAAACAAGAATTTCAGACCATAAAACACAATATAAAACCTTAAATTTTAAACCCTACTTCCTGGAAATTAGGAAACACAATTATAATGGAAGAAACCCTAACTAAATTGGATGTAACCCTAAACAAATTGAAAGAAGAAAGGAGGAGAACAACTTACTTAAAATATATTGTAGAAATAACCCCCCAAAATACCAGTATCTGATTTCACAAATACTCAAACCTTCATGGTCGGTTCTAACAAGAATAGGTAGATCATTTAGGAATTTGAATGGGGGAAAAAGAGTAAGAATCGAAGGAGTTATGAAGGAAACAAATTACCTTTATAAATCTGCCAGAAATTTGAGTTCTTAAGAACTTTCGACCTAAACCGCGATGAAAAGGAGCTGAAACGAGTGTGGGAGGATATTGGACGCGCGGCTGGGTTCAAGGGGCGTGTTTGGGGCTTGGAATCACCGAAAACCCCTTAAAACTGAATAAGTTATTAACTAATCAAATTTTATTTTTAAAACTGGAATTGGGCTTTCGGGCAGGCCCAATCCCTTAAATAAAAACCCATATACACCTTGGTTATAGATTTACAAAGGCTCCAAATTTTAATTGTGGTGTTAATATATTAGGGGAGGACATTTAGGAGTTGGAATGAGTGAAAAATATTAAAAAATGAATAAGTTATAAAAGAAACAAAATTTATTTTTAAATCTGGAATTGGGCTCACGGTTTGGCCCAATTCATGAAAACTCACCTATTCTCCATAAAAACTTTGGAAACCCCCCAAAACAAAGAATTAATGGAAATTAAAATAAAAATACATTTAAAATAAGCTATGTATGTGACAATAATTATTTACTAAATATCATATATATTCATAATTATATCTTTATATCCATCCGAATATATTGGGGACACAAAAAAATTACTCCGCTACGTGGAGACGGTATGTTGAACATACATATGCATGATGTCTTTTATTTTAATTTGATTGAAAGAAGATGGGAAATAATTTTTTTATAATCATGATAAAATATATTTATATTCTTGATACAATAGTTTTTATTTTAGTATTTAAAAAAACATATTGAAACAATAAGAAAAAAACATGAAAGTTTCAGTAGAGATGATTACCTCTTCTTCGGTGGACTTCCATTAGATCCCCTAATAAGGACCATTTTAATAGTCTTCTAAGAAGACCATAACCACTAATTTATATATATATTATTTTATAAATCAATATTTTAATGTTTAATTCAGTTAGGTTTCTCATTATGATGTAGAGAAACGAGAAAAGGTGTTCCCTATTATAAGTGAGGGTACGGGTACATTAGGAATTCCCAAAGAGATAAATTAATATATCTCAATTCTCCTAAAAAATATATCTATATTGATATAATTAAATTATAATATTATTATTTCTCTAAATACTCTTGTATAATATAATTTGGTAATTTTTTGGTAGTAACGACCCATACCCTAGTAGCCTGAAACCACTACCCAACTTTTTTTTAAATTATCATATGAAAAATATTTGAATCCCAAAGGATCGATTAGTTTAGTTGTTTTGTAAAATGGGATAATACATTATACGAATTTTACTTTGGGTGAAAGAAAATAATGCATAAATAAAGTAAAAAATCATCATCCTTGAATCTTAATCCATGAATTAATCATTATATTAAAGTGAAAGGATAAAAAATCAGGGTGAGATTAAATGCTTAGTAAAGGTAAATTACAAAAAATGAAATCATGAATCAATAATAATGAAAAATATGAAAAGGTAAATAGTTGAACTCATATTTCATTAAAATATCATGATATCATGAATATATAAGGAATAATCAATATGAGAAGGTAAATAACTAAAAATACATGCCATTTAATCAAAAGAAATGAGAATGAAATTCCTCATTGGTTAATATCATTGATAAAATATCATGGATAATAATGATATAATTCTCAATGAATGAAATTATTAATTACTGTATTCCATGTCTCAGGTAAATAAAGACACCTATTGTCAAGATCAATCCTCCATACAGATTAAAACTACTATTAGAAAATCATTTAATTTATCTAAATGATTTGCATTATAATACTTATTGATGCATTGAAGGGATATATAAATTCTAGTCCCCACCCATAATTTCATTTCCAAATAATTAATCATATATAAAATAATTTATTTAATTCATGATCATTATACCATGTCCTAAATTATATGTATAGAGTAAATTATATAGACTTATGAATATTTCCCCAATTAATAAAAAGAAACAAATAAAACACCATATGTAAAAATGGTATATACTGTATGAAATAATAAAATATGTTACTCATGAATATGGATATTTAATAGAAACATAATTTATAATGAAAAATTAGTACATTAAAATTATTGATTCAATAAAAAGTTAACAACCACAAAATAAAGTGAGATTTCAAAATAACATTAATCACTTGGTAGATTTTAAATAAAAGCTCTTTATTTGTGATAATTAATATTTAAATATAAAATACTATGAATAATTATTTATTCATGATATTATATGTCAAATTGGAATAATATATACCTTATAAAAGTGATTAAGTGCATAACATTAAAATATTCCTCACTGAAATGAAATTGAGATGAAATCTCTTACCTTATGTCACCTTTTGGATGAACACTTTATAACCTCTTGTATAATGGTTTTGAGAATGTTATTAACATATATAAGAACCATATAATAATTATAACATCATATATGATCCTTTTCTCTTATCACTAATTTATTAACATTCTTTTATTATTTTCATTGTTTCTCGTGTTAATTTCCATTTTTAAGTATGTTTTGAAAGGTAATTGTTTTGTAACTCTTACATAGATAATGATTTAATAATATAAATAATTTAAACCATGATATAAATATCATATACATTCAGTATATATTTATTTAGAGTAATCCCTAAAATTTTGTTATTGGAAATGAAATACACTATCCATGGAAACGATAGGTCATACGTACACATATAAATTGTTTCTATTTTTATTATAATGAAGGAAAGAAAATCAAATAGTACATATGTATATTATCATTACAACCTAATTTTTATTTCATATATATATGATATTTATTTATTAAAACCATCCTTCATAAATTCCATGTAATGTGTGAATGAATCATGTTGCTTCATATTGCGGTAATTCGCCTTACACATGAGTGACGTTTTCATATTCCCACTAAATGGAAAGAATGAAGGTATGTGTGATATAATAAATAAAAAATCACAAGAAATCATAAATATCATGAAATATATATATTTATTATCATTCTATCATTATTCCCAACATTAACACGTATTAATGGAAAAACAAACGGCATCGATTCGTCAAACGATATTCCACTATACACACGAACGACTATTTTGTAGCCTATTTGATTCATGTTTGTGATGTTTTATGTCACAAACATAACTTGAAACCTCTTTACTATATGTAATATACATAGGTTATAATATTATCATGGTATAATAATAATTTTTGTTGGTGGTTAAGTATATAAAATAAACAAACTTTTAGAATAACATTATCTATTCTTTTGATAACCTCCTTAGGTTTTCACTAATGCCATACAAGGATGGATATATTACCATGTTAAGGATTCCAGTATAATGGTTGATAATTTAATTAGTTATTTGGGTAGTGTATGGATGATCAAAATAAAGTTAGACAATTGAAGAAGGGAGGGGGTGAGGTCCCATTTATAGTTGAGGAGGAGTGCCATTCTTTTAAGTACTCAGAAGTATTCACTATTTAAAGGTCTCCCTTACATCATGTGGATCAAAAAATGAATAAAAACTAATGGTAGAGTTTATATGGTCAATAAAAACCTCTAGCACACACAAGATGATTTTTATCATTTTTCCATTAGACATTATGTTTACTAAATTTTACCCTTTATATTTTTACCATGGTAACTAGTTTTCTAACCTAGGTAATTTATCTGTCCAAACTTAATGAAATGATGAAATATTAGAATATTTAGAAAAATTTATTCTAGATATAATAACTAATTTATAAAATAAATATCCCATGTTTGTATGAAATTAATTTAGTTAGAAGTTCATGTAATGAGCAAATACACTAATTTCACTCTCACAATGTTAATAATTTTTTTACGATTTTAGTGGTCAATATGTTCATTAAAAAAGATAAATTAGTGCATAAGTGAAACAAATTTAAATATTAATTTGAATTTAAATTTAAATTTATCATATTTAACATTTATTTTTTAGTAATTTTAGATCATGTAATAAAATATCATTTATTATAAAACAACATTAATGTCAATTGGGACATTATTTATTTAATTAAAATTTAAAAATATAAAGAATATAAGTGAATTATAATATATTAATTGCAAACCTATTTTTAATTTTATTTTCCTATAAAAAATTAATATAATGAAATAATTCCTTTATTTTACTTCACTTTAAATAGTTGTAGTATTATTTATTAAATTAATCATTAAATAAATAATTACTATGTTGGTGTTACTTATGAATTTTAAGAAACTAATTCATCTATAATAGATAATGAAAAATAATTATGATTAAAAATTCATTCATATTTTAAAATTTTATATATAACTGATCATATGTTGTTTTTCCCTATCTCAAGTGTTTATATATGTTATGTAATAACCCTGAATTCCGTGTAAAAGTTTTGAAGATTAAATGGGATTATTTCAAGATCAGAATCTGAGATGACATGTGATTATAAGGCATAGAGTGACCAGATTGTATTTTTGATCTATTTTCAATATTGATTAAATAATTGTGCAAGTAGGTTTATATAACTTTTAAAATGTTTCCCATATTTAAAATACAAGACCAGCATTGAACTCAGAGTGTTGTGATTCACCTATGAAGGGCTTATCATCGATCGGTGTGGGTTGACCAAAAAAATAATTTTTAAGACTTTGAAAAGAAAAATAAATTAACATCAAATGTTATTTTATTATTTTATCTTCATAATTACACAGATAATCATCAGTGATACGGTACAATGATGAGGTGATACTAAATTCATTAATGAACCTCATTAATGAATCAGTGTGGTGACGTTGCAACGTGAAACACATCTTCATTATTTAATTAAATAGAGTTTCACGGTTGATGAAAAACCATGAAATTTCAATGAAGAATGAGGAATGAAACCTATCCAATGATGAATGACAATGAATCAAAAAGAGGTGACGATACCCTTGGAGAGAGAATCAGAACCCGAGATCGACGGTCGGTGATGGGCGATCATCCTCGACGGATCTGCTTTTCTCTGGTAGGGGTTCAAATCTGAGTGATTGTTTTCCCCTGTTCTTCCTATCTAATCCATAAACATGGATCAACCCACTAACTAGTTGATCTATGAATGAATTATTCATGTGGGATTGGGAAATATTATTGTGGGTTTGATATCAAAAATTCAATATTTGTGATTTAAATTATACTCTGTGATCCTGCTGACAAGAAAAATTCTTGTCCAACATGAACCATGTCTGGTTTGTTCATTAGGTGTTCTTTGTGATCCCCTCTATCTCTCCCCTTTTTATTCGTCGATGGACCCTTGAGGTTGAATCAGATCTTTACTATGGGATTCCAAATGAGGTCGGACCCGGTAGGGATGGAAAATGGGGAGGAGTATGTGGCAATGACAATGGAGCACCAAGAAACCCAGAAGCACAAACAGATTAGAAAATGGACCACCCAAGCAAGTCTAGTGGCCCTTGGAGGAGAATGCCAGTGCACCCTATTATCATGTTGATGCAATGGATTCCACAGCTAGAAGGGGTCACGGTGGTGCCGGGGGTGGCATCGATCGGGTGTCACGTCGGTTCGACCAGCGCAGTAGGTGGGTTGTAGTGTGCACCAGCACATGGTCCACATTAGACCGCATGTGGAAGGGAGTCATCCGGCCACAACCAACCATGTGGTTGTGCAAACCGGATGCCAAAAATTGTGTCCAGGCAAGACCCAACCATGCCCACTGATGTGGGCTGGGACACTAGAGAGAACTAGGTCTCTAGGTGGCTTGGTGTAGAGAAGAACCTTCCGACAATGAGGACCATGCTATATAGGAAACCAGGACGCTATGTGGCCTGAATGGATAGAAACTTGTCTGACTAAGTCATACTGGGCCATAGAATGCGGATTGGGTTGCTAGACGACACGGAGCCCTTTACTTGTAGGTGAACTGGGCCAGGACCAGCAAGGCCCAATGGGCCAGGCCAGACTGGGTGAGCATAGACCCAACCAGGTCGTGTCAGGTTGGTAGAATTAGGGAGATTCAGGTAAGAAACTGGGCCGGGTTGGATTAGGTTTGTCCAACCAGGTCGGACCTGGCCTAAATGGAACTGAACCAGGTTTACTGAAACATAAATAGCTTTCAGACCATGCATCCGACTGACGCAATGTTTGTGGTGTTTGGGCCCTTGAGAGTAAATAGTCATTTGGGTATAATCTAAGTGAGAATTCAAGGTAAATGATATGAAACTGATTTATTGGGGAGTAGATTCTCTTGGAATCAAGCATGCTATAAGCGAGAATCCTACGATTTTGTGTGGCGTGATGGACATGTTGTCGTGACAACGGTGGCCCAATAGAAGAGAGGACCTCTATGGTCGAGTGGACGAGTGGACCTCAGTAGTCTAGTAGCTGAGTGGACCTCTATGGTCCGTTTTCTGAGCAGAACTCAGTATTCTAATATCGTAGTAGAACTCAATTGTCTAGTAATCGAGCGAACCACATTGGCCCACTAGCCGAACAGACCATAGTGGTCTGGTAGCCCATTGGAACTCATTGGTCTAGTATCTTGGTAGACCTCAATGGTCTAGTAGCTGAGCGGACATCGGTGGTTTAATTTCAGAGCGATCCTCAAGGAGTAATACGGTATGTGTCCCTCCAAAGCAAATAATGATTCATCCTTACAACTGAAAATATTACTTTCAATACATTTATTTACACATCGTGTGAGATATCATTCCATTAGGATGTTTATTTTTAGTATTAACATTATGGTTTGGGGTACCTACTTATAATTGTGTTACTCACCACTGTACGGGCTTCTCCCACATGTGTCATGTCTCGTGTAGGTGATAAATGGTTTGACAAAGACCTTAGTGGCTAGGACCTAGTGGTGCTTAATGAGACGATATATATTTACATACTTCTATGGCTACAGGAATCTACCCTTAACCTACCCATCAGTTATGGTCATGAGAGGATGAATTATGTTAGTTTTAATTTAACCTTTTTGTTTTGATCTTGTATTACAAACCCTTTTTAATTTAATTTTTTACATTACCCTCAGGGGTTTTCCCATTGAATTTCTTGGTTTACCTTTTGTTTACTTTATGTAGTTTGAGTTTTTTACCTCTGTACAAGTTTAAAGGAAATTCCATACTTTTTTTGGGATATGCCTATTCAGTGGTAGTCACCAGCCCCTAAAATATGGAAGGTGGTCTTAGGGTAGTCACAACACAGGCCCTTGGGGAAATGCTATGAAAATGTGGTATCATAGTGTGGTCAATTATACTAGAAGAAATAAGACTATATAATTTATTTTGGGGTTGTTTTGTTATGTTTTTCGTGTTCATCCTTCAGGCTAGGGAGCCTAGTGTTGGTGCAGCAGCTAATGTTTCCATACCCCAGGACCGTGAAGTCTTCTGTTTTGACTCGGTACATGAAAACATTGGTTTCATGCATCTTTTAATGTTTTCTCATGGTCTTTCTAAGTTAGAGTCCGCTCATCATGTATAATATATTAATCTGGAGGATTCCTCCATGCATACATCCAGCAATGATTCCGGTTCATGACTACAAGGATAGTCCGCATAGTGATGAGGGTTTTGTACAAGAACCGTTTCCTGAGTTGGATCCTTCGGGCAGTGTCCCAGCTTTACCACCGCTCATTGGTCAGGAATTACTACTGATTCTATCAGTATAGGATTCACATAGGCTCAGTTCCTTACATGAGTTCCAGAGATATATACCTCCCATGTTCAGGGGATAAATGGTTCCTCACATCATTGAGGATTGGATGAGGGTGGTGATGAGAGTCTTCCTCATAGTGAGGATTCCACTTGACTAGACAACAGTTCTAGCCATGAGCCATCTACAGGGATCAGTTGAGAGATGGTTTGGTTTGATAATCTAGATGCATGAGGAGGTGAAGCTCACATGGTTTGACTATGAGTAACTTTTCATGGAGTATTATTTCCCTGTGACATCGCGCTCAGTGCCCATACATGATCTGTTTCACCTAAATCATTGTAGAAAGATTGAGGCTGAGTACTTTGTGAGGTTCACAGATCTCTCTTGTTACTCTACAGATATGGTACAAGACCCTCTATTTAGGTATGAGACATTTGAGAAGGGACTGTGCTGGGAGATAAGGGAATCAATTATTTCTCTTACCATCTCTACATAGGTTGGGGTGGTCGAGAAATCTAAAATATTGTAAAACTTCCTCGTAGAAAAGGCATTGACGGTGGGAGAAACCACTGTGTGAAAGGTGACAGAGTCATCCTTAGTGGGTAACTGACAAATGAAGTTGATGCCAATGTAGGACAGGCCATCCATAGGATGACTCCTTAACATATGTTCACCAGTACAAGGCTCATGGGTAAGGGGGAGTCATCAGAGGAGTAGAGTATGCTACGTGTTTGTCAAGCTATGGAACATGGCTTGGGATTTCCTGCCTCACCACACAGAGTACGGACAGATGGTGGAGGGACCACTTAGGTAACAACAATGTAAAGAATAGGGAAGTCTACCAGGTGTAGAATGTGGTAGAGGAGCGGTATGAGTGGTGTGGAGTCCTTACGATGTCATTTTGGGTTTGGACTAGCAATCAGCAGTTCATGATCAGATCGATTAATTTAGATGCACAATGCAGTGTATCCGCGGAGAAGGGAACCATTTTTACTTTATTAGTGAGAAGAAAAATATAGAAGCATTGGATGGACTCACACATAAAAAGTTGTATCCTATCACTCATCACTTGGATAGCACGACCCTTAATGTAATGGATGAGACGAGTACATATTTTTCTAAAGTGGTGGAGGAGTACGAAGATTTTGTTCCAATGGATGTTCAAGTACTTCCTCATTGTACCGAGGTAGAATTATATATTGATCTATATCCCAATATGACAACAATATAATGACCTGCATATCAAATGGAAGCTATAGAGCTCTCGGAGTACAGGGTACATTTGGAGGACTTGCAGAGGAAGTTTTCATATGGCCTAGTGTTTCACCATGGGTAGACACAATATTGTTTTCCAAGAAGGCAGATAGAATCTTGAGGTTATGCATGGACTTCCAGCACCCGAAACAAGTGACTATGGAGAACATGTATCCAATACCAAGGATTGATGACCACTTTGATTAGCTGAGTGGAGCTAGATGGTTCTCCATGATATACCACAGATCAGGCTATCACCATCATTGAGTACAACATTAGGGAATCTAAAAGAAGTTTTTTGATTATGTTATGGACAATACACACACTTAGTGATTACATTTTTCATGAATAACACCCTTTAAGTGTTCATGGGACTCATGAAAAAGATCTCCAATCCATAGCTAGACCAATTTTTAGTGGTCTTAAATACTGAAATCTTAGTGTATTCAGTGTCCAATGAGGAGCACGTGATACGCATGAGGATGGTTATGGAAATAATATGAGAGAACCAGCATTAAATAAACATCTCAAAGTTTGAGTTATGGATACAAAAGGCCATTTACTTGGACATGTCATCTTAGATGCGGGATTTGTAGTGTATACAGTGATGATCAAGGCAGTTCTGGTTTTTTGCAACCTAAGAGAGTAACCGAGTTACCTAGTTTCCTTTGGTTGGTTGGGTACTATCAGAGTGTTGTACCTTACATCCCCAGAGTTTCAAAACCCATGAAAGTGTTTAGAAATAAGTGAAAACCTTTCATGTGGATAGAAAGATGATAGCAGAGCTTTCAGCAGCTATGGAAGATCTTGAAAAGTGATCCTATACTGAGGCTTCTAGAGGAGGGCACCAACTACTTGGTGTTTAGTGATTCATAAAAAACCACGATTGTTTTTCTCCTGATGTCGAGTGAATCATTGATTGATTTTGGCTAACCACAATTGAGATCGAATGAGAAGAACTAAGTGACTCATAGACTTGATTTGGAAGTGGTATCCTTTTCACGGAAGATGTTGCGACCCTACATTATAGATGAACAATGTTTGGTCTACTATAACCACAATAATATCAATTATAACTTTTCTTAGAAGGATGTGAATATGATAAAACAAAACTAGCTAGATTTCCCCTAGTACTATGAATTTTAGATAGTCTACACTCTTAGTAAGGGGAATGTTGTGGTAGATAATATCAGTAGGAGATTGAGTTCACAACTTCTGAATGAGGCCTAATAGCAGTTATCCTCGCCTTAGGTATCCTTCTTGGATATAGAGAAGAATACATTTCTTCAGTTAGTGTTAGTTTCCCTTATACTCCTACGATGAGTTAGGGAGGCACAACATGGAGATGCCTGATGCGTGACTACCTATGCCCAGTTGTCTATAGGGCATGCTCTTGATGGATATTCAAAACATGGGGAGCACCCCATCCTTCTCAAAAGACACATCATAGTACCAGTGGTTTTTCTAGATGAGGTGGTGGTGTAGTTCTATAAATCTTCTTTGGTAGTATATCCAGGTGTAGTAAATATGTACCAGGACCTCCAACATCATTACTAGTGGTCAGGGATGAAGAAAGAAGTGTCACAGTTTTTCTTGGGATTCCTCCCTTGTCAGCAAGTGAAGGATGAGCACCTTGTTCAAATAGGTCTGGCATAGCCCCTTGAGGTACCAAAGTGGTAGTGGAATGGGATATTGGGGGACTTATTAATGATATTTACTTATACGTCTAGGGTAACAATACCATTTGGGTGATCGTAGACTGAATGAGCATGTCAGCCCACTTCCTACCCCATCGAGGGCTGGTTTTATTAGAGACATTTAGATGCCTCTATGTGTAAAAGATAGTTTGACTCCATGGAGTCCCATATAAGATAGTCTCATCTCATGATGCATTGTTTACATCACATTTTTATAGAGGATTTTAAAAGTATTTTGGGACTCAGTTGTGCTTATGAAATCCTTTCACCCCTAAAAATATGGCGAGATAGAGAGAACCATACAAACCATGGAGGACATGCTTGGTGCTTGAATTCATGATTTTGGTTGTATTTGGGAGGACCACCTACCACTGGTGGATTTTCCATAGAAAAACAGATAAAACTCTACTACAGTATGGCACTATTAAAGGCACTTTATAGATGACTATGCATGTCACAATTATGCTGGACATACCCTATGGAGTCAAAACTCATGTGTCCAGAGATGGTACATGCTACTACTAAGAAGGTGCAAGTCATCTGAGAAAGGATGTAGACTATACCGAGTAGACAGAATTCTTATACAAATATGTGATAGAGACCCTTGGAGTTTGAGGAGGGGGGATATGTATTACTATAGCTCTCCCTTTGATGTGGGATATAGAGATTTGGTTGGGCAGCACATTATTTTCGAGGTTCATCGGACCATTTCATATAGTGCGTAATGTGGGAGAGGTGATGTTCTACATTCTTATTCTCCTGCAGTTAAAGAGTGCGCACAACATCTTCCACATATCACAACTATAGAGAATCATGCATGACCCTTCGAACGTCATCGACCATGTGAATTGGAGATTGACGATGGGGTGACATTCACAGAGTATCCAGTGGAGATGGATGATCGACATGTACTCCTCCCACAAACCACCAAAATCCACGACACAAGCCCGTGACATATCCTCCAGAGTTTGTATCGTCCTCTCAGATTGTCCATCCATCTAAGGGTGATACTCCATACTCACGGTCAACTTAGTTCCAAGTTCTTGCTGTAAGGATTTCTAGAAACAAGATGTAAACCTCAGATCTCTATCAAATACAATCAAAACTGGAACACCATGAATCTTTAACACCTTATTTTGGACAGATCACCCACCATATGACATGCAAAAATTGGAAGTAAATGGGCCTAATTTTATATCTGATCCAATATCACCCAAATGGAATCATGCTTTCTGACCGTTCTTGGGAGACCCATGACAAAATCCATCGCTATTTTCTCCGACTTCCAAATAGGTATTGGTAAAGAATGCAACATTCCTGCTGGCCTCTGATGCTCGACCTTGACCTGCTGACATTTCAAGCATATTGAAACATACTCACCCACTCTTCTTTTCATACAATTCCACTATAAATGCACTTTAAACTATTTATACATTTTCTGAATTCTAGGATGAACAACTCACCTAGAATGATGATATTCCATGAGAAGATCCTCCTCACAAGAAACTAGTACAACCATATGATTCCAAAAACACAAAACTGAATCCCCATTTAGTTTCCAAACCTCAATGGTATCCCCACCATTTAATATAGACCACATGGACCTCATATTCAAACCACATATCAACTATAACTAACATCAACTACCAATGGTCCGATACCTGTTTCACCAACTGAGCATATGATTTTCTTCTTAATGCATCCACCACCAAATTTCCCTTACCTAGTGTGTACATCAAGTAAAAATAAAACATCTGGAGATATTCCATCCATATATTTTGCATCAAGTTCAAATTCCTTTGTGAGAAAATTTTCTTCAAGCTCTTATGATTTGTATATACCATGAATTTCTCACCGAAGAGAAAATGACGACACACTTTCAAAGCATGCACCCTTGCTGCCAATTCCAAATCATGAGTTGGGTAGTTCTTCTAATGAACTCTCAACTTCCATGAGCCATATCCAACCACATGATTCCCTTGAATGAGAATGCTCCCAAACCCTGATCGTGATGCATCATGATACACTATGTACCCTTCTCCTAATTCTGGAAAAACCAAGATTGGTGCTGATGTAAGAAGACCCTTTAGCTCTTCGAAACACTGCGGACACAGTTCATTCCACTAGAATGTAACATTATTTCATGTCAAAGATGTCATCGGTGAAGCCAAAAGTGAAAAATCACGAACAAAAAACTGATAATACCCAACTTGACCAAGGAAACTCTATATCTCAAACACATTCTTTGGCGGTTGCCCTGAGATAACAGCCTCTATCCTTTTTGGATCCACTGAAACACCCCTTTCAGAAATCAAATTTCCATGAAAATTAACTTCATGTATCCAAATGTCACACTTTGACAGTTTTTCATAAAACCGATGATTCATCAAGATCCCTATCACTGTCTCCAAGTGCTTCTCATGCTCCACCCTTGTCTTTGAATACACCAGAATATCATTTAAAAACCCCACCACATATGATTCCAGATAACTCTGAAATATCTGATTCATCAATTCCATAAACACAGCTGGTGCATTCTTTAGGCCAAAGGGCATAACAACATATTCATAATGGCCATGTCTACTTCTGAAAAATGTTTTAGGAATATCATCCTTCCTCACCCGCAATTATGTAGGGGCCATCTGATAAGACGTAAGTGAGATAGGACTGGTCCCCATAACGAGATAAATTGAAAACATCACTTATCATATGGGAGGTAACCAAGAGAATTCATTAGGAAAAATATCCATGAACAGATCCACCACTACTGGAAGAACACTATTCTCAACATCCATTACCGATTCCAATGACAACACCACCAACTGATATGAAAATGTGCCTACTACTGGTGCCAAAAATCCTATTTCACCTTGCCTTTCATGTCTCTCTTCTCAAAGGAGATGTCTAAAACCATCGTGTATCGTAAAATACATTGTTCGCTCATCATAGTCGATGTTGGCCTTAAAGGCCACCAGCCAATCCATTCCCAGGATTACATCATACCCATCCATCTCAAGCACTGTGAAATTTTAAATTAGCTCAACCACACCCACAATGATACAACATGATTTACACAAGAAGGATCAACACTCTCTTTGACCCGGAGGATATTGAAGTTTTAAAACTGAGGGCATCATTTCTACCCTTAAACCTAGACAATCAACCACACCTACAGAAATAAAGGAGTGTGAAGCACCTGTATCAAATAGAACTTGCATCAAGGTATAATATAAAATAATATTACCTCGCACCATGGATGGTCCTAACTGATCATCCACCACAACCTGCTCAGCTCCAAACACATGTTTTCTTTCCACACTCTTCTCTTTATTGCCCTGCTGAGGCATCATGGTATTCCAAGAATCACCATAACACAGTTCACTCTACTGAAGAGGGGTGTCCTGTTGTCCCCATCCCATCAAATCATATGATGTCTGCGATCCCTGAGAAGTATCACAAGCACCCAACCTCATGGAATTGTGACAATAATGTTGCAGATGCCCCATCTTCATACAATTATTACATCCTCGAGGTTATTTCGAACAATCTCGCTTGATATAGCTCATTGAACCACTCTGAAAACATACCGGTTTGCTCTGGGGATTCAGAGGAAGATTCACCGATCCTACTGTCAAATTATGTGCCATACTACCACCCATGAAATAAGTTTATCTCCTCCACTTGAACCCATCATTAGAGTTCCCACTATTCCCATTGATACCACCAAGATTCCTCCACCCAAAGCGCCCAACAGATCCGGCTCAGCCACCGAGGCTCTATTCACCATCTCTGTGTAATCATCTATACATAGTACTACTATATTTTAATGGATTTCTTACCTTAACCCCACTTTAGTGATCCTTTCCTTCAATGACGTGCTACCCGCCACCTCGGGTGAAAACCATACTAAGTTCATAAACATAGCTGCATACTCCATCACAAACATAAGATCTTGCTTCAAACTGATGAAATCAGTCGTACACTGAATTCTGAACATATGTGGGTAAAATTTATTATTAACTAATTCCCAAAAGCCTTCCCACATCACACCCTGGTCCATCCCTGCTTGGACTACAAACTCCCACCCCTAAAGGGAATGATCTTCCAACATATACTTGGCCAAGTTCACTTTTAACTCTACCATTGTTGCCAAGAAATTGATAATCTTGTTCATTTTATTCAACCATGCTTCTTTTCCCTCCATCTCTGAATCACCACTAAATATGGGTGGATTATGATTTTGAAACTGAACCACATGATCCACATTCCTTGGTTTATCTATTTTATTTCTACTTCCCACAGCTTGGAAAGCCTGCACGATGCATTGCACTAGCTGTTGGTTCACCTGAGACTCAGGTGCTACCACATTCTCAGTAGCCTCCTCTGATTGGTCTCTACAACGCTTACCTGATGCCATTTATACCAATAGAAAACAAACAACCATGATTCTCACATCCTTAGACATCAATAATTCCCAATTCTAATCACACTACACAACACTACCACACAAGGCTTTCCATAAGTTCACATTTTCTATGTTTCATCATTTTGAAAACCAAACCATTTTCAAAATACCAATTTATTCACATTACAATTTCACACATTCATATCACACCATAAATCATTATACACCAATGAAATAATAATCATAGAGGGAAGTAATTTCTACCTTATATTCCATGCACATCTCATTGGCTACACCCATGACAACGAAATTCTCAATGAATATAGGTGTCTCTAAAACACTTATGTACCTATCTCCCTGATAACTTGAATTTCAGCATAAGTGGGTTAGTTGTATCATTTTATGCTATAAATTCCATGTTCTGACATTTATATGCCTTGCTACCATCCCAAATCAAGGAATACACCACAATGAATGTCATGTCCAAAACCAAGGCGCCAAAGCAACCAAACAACTGCTCTCACTTGAAGGCTAAGGACTAAACAAACCGATACCACTTGTAACACCCTGCCCCTACCTCATTTGCTAGAGGAGGCGGTGAGGGCTACATGGCCTTAGGCAACATTCCCGAGATGCTAAAGGCTGGAAGTAAATGACGAGGGCTTCAAGATCAAATTGGGGAACGATTTTCCCTTAATACATAACCAACCAAACCATCCATTAACCTCCACTATATGATGCATGTCAATAAAACATCCCAACATGAATTCCCAAAAGACAACCACGTTTTTCCACCATAAAATCCAAATAAAAAAACACAATATCAGAGTACTGTGTGGAAGACCAATCAACAAAGCACCATGTTCCCTGATACCACCACATCTCTATGCCAAGCTCCAAGCTCCAAGATCCACCAAGACATCACAATGAACCACTAAAGAAGCGTGATGCCTTACCTTTTCCAACGTCACGGTACACAACATCTTCAAAGACACCAACGTTCCAATGTAGGGGGTGATTACTAAAACTCAGTAGGATTTCTGAAATGACTTCCCTACACATTCCACTAGGATAAAAATGTTAGCACATTTATATAAAATAGTTTACATAAAATAAACACAAGTAAAACCATTTCCATAAGCCAAACATGCCCTAACCAAGCCATCACACCCAAACCAAGAATCCAAGAGAAATCCAACCAAACATGTCACAAGCCATTTCATCATTCACACCCTAGAAAAACAATTTCCAAATTGCAATGCAATGCACAAAAAACAACCAAAACAACCAAACGATGGATCTTCCATCCATCCCATTCACTTATTCACATTTATAGGTACTTCCCGAGCACAACCAAACGGTGGAGCTTCCATTCAACTCGTTCACCCATTCACAACTGGTGGCTCTTCCCGTCCACTTATCCTTTGATGGTGGACCTTCCATCCTCTATCCATCCCCTTTTTATATTGGTACTTCTCTCCACTTCCACACCACATTACCATCAAGCCATAAACAATCATATGACCCACCAAGGTCACAATAAAATGAAATCAACCAATTCCATCGCATACCAATCCACTTCAATAAATCGTCCATTTATTGAAAACCTTTTTCCATGCCAAACAACATCTCAATAAAATAACATCATTATGGAAAACCATTTTCCATCAACCATCTTCCCAAATCAATCTAAAAACCCATTTTAAAATCAATATTTTAAAATCCACAAAAATGGAATTTCTCCATAAACATCCCTTTTCCCCAAAAATCTCCAAAACATCACCAAAGGGGTTTCCAACCAATTTGGAACAACAATAACAATTAATATTAAGCACAAAAAATCAATTTTTATCAAAAATCACTAGTTCTAAGAAAGTGGAGTCGATAAAGAATCCACTTACCTTTAGGGTTCTTGAGAAATCAACCCACAAGCACCCGCACCTTAAATCTAGTGAACACACCACTGAAACCTCTTCGGATCCCATTCCCTAACCATAAAAATCCTTATAACCATCATCCAAGGCAACCACAACCCTATATCTACACACAACATGTGTAGATCTTGAGAAACAATAAAGAGGGAGATGTGGATCTAGAGGAACCCACATAAAAACCAAGAGGAGAGACTTACCTAAGAGAAACCACCTTCAAACCACTACGAAGCCCCTTTGAATCTCTTTAAGGATCAATAGAAGATCACCTTCAACCCTGGAGGACCCAAAATCCCAAGTGAGGCTCGAGTGGGAGAGGATTAGGAGAGGAATGAGGCAATACTGAGTGAACTCAGGATTTAAAACCCTATTTTAAGTGGCCACACAATTATCCCACATGGTTAGGAAAACCTGGTGCTAACCATGCACATGATACTGCCTCGAGAGAAAGGGTTTGCATGGTTACCTCGCACGGTTTGGAAAACTGTGCACATGCCGTGAGAAGCCTACTATCTCCCCATGCACAGTTTCCTAGAGAATCTGAACGGTTTCACCTAATCGTGCTCAAACCATGATCCCTATGAAAAGCCTCCAAAATCATGAAAAACCATTCCGAACTCTCCAAACCGCTTCCCAACTCATCTCATGCACTTTAAACACATAAAAATACATAAAAAATTCCACATACCTCAATCCATGGGTACTATAGGATCCTTCATGGATGGTCAATTCTTCTAGTGCGTGTTTTTTGGTAGCACATGAATCACTATGATAGCATGTGGGAGAGGGAGGCTTAGATTAATGCTTGTACCCAAATTTTATTGATTGGACATTTTTTGGATTTTGGGGACATAAATCCATAAGTTGGGGAGAATGTAATAACACAAAATTCCCTTTAATGTTTTTGAAAATTAAATTGGATTATTTTGAGACTAGGTTCTAAGATAGCATGTGTTTCTGATGCTTGGAGTGGCCATAATGTATTGTCAAACTATTTTTAATCTTCATTTAATAATCTTTTGAGCGGGTTTTTTTAACTTTTAAACCATTCCATGATCAAAAATCAGCGAGCACCGTTGGACTCTGGGCTTTGGGATTCACCTAGGAAGGGCCAAACATTGACCAGTATGGGTCAACTGAAAAATATAGTGTATGGGTCATTTAGAATAAAAATAAAATATCTTTAAAAATTATTTTATTGTTTTCTCTTCATTGTTACGCAGTGACTCGTCAGTGCTACAGTAAAATGATGAGGGGATGATAAATCCATTAATGATCATCATTAATGAATCATCATAGCGATTGTACAACATGTTGTAAAAATTCCTTGATTAATTAAACTGAGATTTAGGGTTTATGAAAACCCTGGAATTACTTAAACAAATGAGAAATTAAACCTCTCTAATGAATAACAATGGTGAATCGAAAAGCGGCAATGATACCCTTGGAAAACAAATCAAAATTGGGGATCGACGGATGGTGATGTGTGATCTTCCAAGACTGATCTAATTTTACTATGTAGGTGTTTAAATCTAAGTGATAGTTTTATCTCCTATTGATCCCTTCGAATCGAACAACATAGATCAAATCACTAACTAGTTGATTAGCATATGAATTTTTCTTGCTATATTGGGAAATATTTTTGTAGGTTTCATACTGAGAATTACATCTTATTGATTTGAGTAATGATTCATGATCGAACTTACAAGAAAAATTCGGAGCTTACATGATCGAAGGTTGTTTTGTTCATTGGGTGTTTATTGTGATCCCCACTCTCTCTCATTGTCCTTCGTTGACGGACCCACAAGGTCATGACAGAACATTGTCGGGGAGATTCCAAATGAGGTTGGACCCCCAAAGCGATGGAAAATGGTGATGAGTATGGGGTAGTGATAGTGGAATCCCATGAAACACAAAAGCACAAATGGATTGGAAAAACAGAACCTCGAACCAAGTCTAGTGTCCCGTAGAGGAGACAGTTGGCACACCAGCACCGGCGATGGTGGCCCGCGTCAGTGCATGGGGGTGGTGCCTATCGGGTGCCACGTTGGTTTGAGTACCCTATGGGGAAGGCCGTGACATATAATAGAAAGTGGTCCACACTGGATGGCATACGAGGGGCAGACATCCACCCTCAGTCCGCCGTGTGGTTGTGCAAACCAGATTCCATCACGTCATCTAGGTTATACTCATGTTAGTCAGCCGATGTGGGCCAGGCTGATGGAGGGAACTGGTCCATTGGGAGGCATGGGCTCGAGGAGTATCATCCAACCATGTGAGCCAGGCTGGAAACAAAACTGACCATCTATGCAGCCCTGCTGGAATGAAACCAGTATGAATAATTCAGACCTGACCAAGGATTGTGGACCGAGTCATTAGCCCACCCTACGAGCTGCAACCCTGGTCAAAACATTCCTTTTCCATCATTGACCATGATCCTAGCCACTGGGCAAGGCCAGATCAGGTTGACCTAGAACCAACCTGGTCTGGTCGGGTTGGCCAAATCCTGGTGGGTCATGCGGGACCCTAGGATAGGTAGATTAGGGTCAGTCCAACCATGTCATATTGGACCAAGAAGCAACCCACTCCTCTTTACTAAAATGGCAATATCATTTAGACAATGAATACAATTGAAGTGTTGTATTTTGAATTGGGACCCTTGTGATGAAAAACTCATTTGGGTATAATCTTTGTGAGAATTCATGGCAGTTGAGATGTGACTAATGGCTTGGGGTGTAGATTATCCTAGAATCTAGAATGCAATGAGAAAGAATTCTACAGCTAGATGTGACATGACGGATATGATGAGGGGGAACTTGGTGGCCTTGTAGTAGAGTAGACCTTAGTCGTCCAGTAGCCAAGTGGACCTCAATGGTCCATTATCCGAGTGGACCTCCATGGTCCAATAGCCGAGAGGACCTTAGTGTTCCAATATCTCAGCATACCTCAATGGTCCAGTAGCCGAGAAGACCTCAATGGTTGTGTAGCCGAGCAGACCTCAGTGGTGTAGTAGATGATATGAACATAGTGGTCCTGTAGCAATGACGGGCACTATAGCGACGGAAGGTCACTGTAGCGGCGGAAGAGCACTGTAGTAGCGGTAGGTACTGTGTAGTACTGTAGCAACGCAGGTACTGTAGCAAAACTATTCACATAATGGGCTTTGGGCCAACAAAATGGGCCTACGGGTCATGTAATGGGCTAAATGCCCACTAGGCCTTCGGGCTATGTAATGGGTCTCCCTCTACCAAGTTAAAGAGGTCCTTGCATTTCTTTAATAATAAAATGAGGCTTCATCCCCAACCTTTTTAAACAAATATCTATATTCTTACTTTTTATACTTTGAGTTATAAATTATATGATTTTACTTTGATTTTTGGTTTTTCATTGTGGTATTTCCATTTTTGTTTGGGTTCTTTAATGAGTACTGTGTTACTCACCCCTAAACATGTGGTGCTCAGTGAAACAGGATGGATAGACTTAGTTCCACGACTATAGGCATCTATCAATCACTTACCATTCATATAGTGTCTTGAGGGAATGAACTGTGGTATTTGTATATTCTTTTGTGGATTTGGGCTCGTATTCTAGCCCCTTTCTACTTTCATTTTGTACTATAATCCCAGGAGTAGTCTTTGGGACTGTTGGGGTTTACTTTGTGTATATATTCAATAGATTGAGTTTTGTGCGTGTGTACATGTTTAAAGGCAATGTCTTCCCTTTATTGGCAAATGTCTACTCAATCCTAGTTGTCATCCGCTGGCCTATGGAAGGTGAAATTAGGGTAGTCATGAGACTGTCACTCGGTGGTATGTTGTGATATATTAAAATTAAAAAGTATCTTCTTGGTCTTTTTCATTTCTTAACATATTATATGGGTCACTTTTAGGGAAAATGGGCCAAAAAATTCCTAAAAATCACGAAAAAAGTCATAATGGTCTAATGTTTTCTCTCCATTAGGGTTTGGGAATGTTTGGGGTCGTTTTTACACATTATATTCTATATTTTACCATTAAGAAATCTATTTTTATCCTTAATAATTACAATTAATTTTATCTATTTTCATTAATCACATTGGCTATAAATTAAATTAATCATATTAGAAATTAAAAATTTTGTGGATTTAAAATAGGGAATCCATTTCTATAAATTAAATTTATATATTTTCTAAGTTTAATATAATATTAATCCTACAGACGTGACTAGATAATGAGTTTCTAATGATAAAATTTTCAATTGTTCACAAATATTTTATGTATATAATCCATATGAAAATGATTCATGTAACACCCCAAGGTTTTAAAAATTAATTGAAATGCATGAATCACTGATTATATAAATAATTACACTTTTTAAGGATATAGTTATAAACATTCCATTAAACAAAAATTTTTCACTTTTATGATTTGAATTTCAAAAAACAAACTTATACAGTTGTGATCAGTAAGTTATTTGGAGTCTGAAAGAACAAACTTTTTTTGGTAAATATAAACTTACCCTTATGAATAGTAATATAAATAGAAATATGATCTTTATTAATTGTAAATCAACTTATTATTTTATTTTCTTAAGGGCGTATGATATTGAGATCTTGATTAATTTTTCATGGTGATATAAATTGAGTTATAGTTTTTAAATTGTTATTTTTCGAATAAATTATGATTTTTTTAAATATTAAATTTATCATATACATAAAATTATTTTTAAAAAATGGATTTTAGTTTTGAATTATTCACGTTGCAAAATGATTATGGAAAATTTTTGGGATTTTTTTGAAATACATGAATTTTGGGTGAATAGTTAAATTCAATAATTTATGAAGGAAACTAAATTAACGAATTTCTACCTCATTCTTGAGTCAGGGATGATGTAAATAGAGATTGTTTTGAACTCAAATGTAACTATAATTGTATTGGGTAACATAAATCCAGACTATTCAAGTCTTCAGCAGAAATATTAAACCAATTATTAAAATAATGCAAAACCCCTCCTCTCCACCCCTATAAATACCACCCTCACTAACCTCTTACTCTCACATCTATTAATCATGGATAATTGTATATGTTCCAAAAAATCAACCTCCCAGGGTTTTTACCCACTTCCATGACCTTCTCATTTCACCAAAAGGCCAAAAAAATTGCCTTAAGGATGATCTAAAGGAGAGAAGATCAAGATGTAAAAATCCTCTTTTATTTTATTGTGTTCTCTTTTCAATTATTTTCATCACATATAATCTCGTCCCCTCACATTATCAAAGAAAAATGAAATCAATGAAATATTAAAAATTTTAAATTTATTTAGTTTTATGGAATAATTAATCAATTTACATCTCCTCCTCCCCCCTTTTATTCAAAAAATAAAAACACCATTTGTGATGTGTCGATTTACCAAAATCATGTACAATGTGTTTTATATTACCGTTAAATCTTTATATTGTGGTTGTAAAACCATGTAAATGGTTGATTTTTTTAATGTCTATGATATGACATCTCTTAGGTTCTATTATTAACCTATATGTATAATTTTATTGTTATATGATAAAACAAGTTCAGGATTATCAAAGAACCACTAAAATGATCTAAATGAAAATCAATAATGATTTATCTAATGATTCATCTACATACTATAGAACCAAAAAATTTTGTGGCATCAATTTATTTTCTAGAAAAATTTTAGTAAATAATTATTTCACTTCTGGAGATTCTCTTCTTTTCTACAAGAAAACCCGTTACGAACCAATAATTGAAACCATGTAAAGAACACACCCAAAACAATGTAATAAAAAATATTATTAATGCACATGTGGAATAATGATATAAAATGATCATATAATGTGTTATGAACATAAATATGTGTCTTTAATATATTAATAACACTCTTTTAACCATTATACATGATGTTTAATTACATTTGAATTAAGACTAACCTGAGGAAAGTCAATTCAAATCCCAATTTCAATTCTTTAGGTTAAACATATTATTCATTAACTATGTGCTACTAAGAATATTTATGTAATGAATTTAATTTATATTATGATTTATTATGTGGTTTTATAGTATACACACATAATCCTTTCATTATATTTATTCTCACTACAATTATATTATTTTTGTAAAGGAGTATCCTTTAATTGTCCTCTTTGAAAATTCAATTTTAATAAATTCAAAAGCAATGTTTTTATGCAATTATTCATGTTATTTGTATTTTTCTTGTTCATGAGAATTTTTTATGATGAATTTTTTAACCTATCTCTCCCTCCAATAAATTGGGTTTGGGTATGTTGGGCGTTGTCTGTTTTTTTACTCCATGTGTAACTGCAATAGTTATACCATATTGTACCCATGAGGGTTACATTATAAGGTAGCCTTGAGGGTTAAAAATCATTAGGTAGCCTTTATGGTCACATTATAAGTATGTAATTCCCCAGCACACATTTATGGTTTTTTATTTATGTTCCATAACTTTTACTGAAAATATAATGTTTCACATCGTAAGTATGTATGAGAGAGAAGAATGTCTTTGTGAAATGAGTTCACATGTTTATAAGTACTCATGGACTACTGGGTTCATTCCTTCTTTTTATATTTCTTATTAATCTTTATATTCTGATACAATTTTTTTAAAAAAAATTCACAGGTTATAATGTTTTTATTATAAATAATGAATCCAAGTTAAATTTTCTTAAGATCTGTCTAAAAAATCATGTTGTTAATTTTTGTTAAAAAAATTATGTTTTGAAAGAAATGGATATTGTTTTAATGTTACCCACATTGTATGTTTGTGGTTTGATATGTATGAGTTATGTCCCATGATTCTAAAACTATAAACCATAACCTTTTTTGAATTTGAAGATGTAAAATCTAGTTGAAATATCTAGAGTATGTAATGTTTATGGTCGTTTCCTTATAGTTGGTATTGGTGAATGCTTTAGATACCATTAAGGATTAGGATGATGTTAATAGAACAACATTAATGATATTCACATTATGTTTATGTTGAAATGGAATTTCATTTAAATATTATCATGTTTATTCATCAAATATTGGGTTGTTCAAAATGGGTTTCCACAAATGAAACAGGGAAGCTGATGTTGGAGGAAATTGAGGGGATGTATAATTCAGAATCCTTAACCTAGAATAGTGGTAAAAAGAACCATGTAGTTTGTGATGGTAACTTATATGTTGAAGTTGTCAATAAATTATGGTTTCATCCATGCAAGAGAACAACTATAGCTACCAAAAAGTAACATGAAGATAGTAGAAAATTTTATTGGGAAACACATTCCTTATTTTTGTGGATATTCTGACCCAATAGTGGCTAAATGATGGATTGAAGCCCTTGAAAATATATTTGATGTTATGGAATGTTTTGATAATCAAAACTTCTGTATTTCCATTTTTTGATTTCAAGGTGAAGCTAATCAGTGGAGTTAAATGGTAAATTATATCTAGGAAACATATGATATTTATTCCTTGGAGTGGGATGAATTTAATGGGCTATCCTATAAATAATATTTTACTATGGTTGTTTGACATAAGAGAGAGAATAATTTCCATGAATGGAGGAAAAAAGTGAACTATTCTGTGACTATGTATGAAGTAGACATCTCTTGACTAAAAACGTATGATCGAAATAATATTCTAGATATTGTTAAAATAAGCAATTACTTTTACACTGGATTGGAACTAATATAATGATGGGAATTGACCACTGGATAATTAAAATTTTATTTAAACCTTTTTCTGATGTAATTGGAGTGTATAAATATAGTTTTCTATGGATCATGTGTACTTTGATAATAGACCAATGAATAAGCCCAGATGAAAAGATATGGGTAAGAATCGATCAAAGAAATATGATGATCAGAACATCCAGTTTCCAGTTTGATAGATGTGTGGTAAAATGAACCATGGGTAATGTCTTAACAAAACCAAGAAGTTTTTTTGATGTGGTATGTTTGGACATATGAAATGATATTTTAATGAAAATGATCTTATGATCAATTTTGATAGTAAAACATTAAAGTGTTTTAAATGTGGTGAGATGGGTCATTATGAAAATGCATTCCTAATGAATGGTCTGAGCAAGGTAAAGGAGCCGGACTATAAGGAGAAATCTGTAGTGAGATACTTTGTCACTGTGTAGGTAGATGTTGGGCCATCCAATGAAGTGGAATCATGTACTTTGTTTATTTACTCATAATTTTCTAAATTCTTGTTTGATACAGGGTCTAAACATTCATTTGTTTCTATGATATTTCCTATTAAATTGGAAATATTACCTCAAAAAATGAGACCAAAACATATTTTTAACACCCTATTATAAATGTTACAATAAAAAGAGATTTTAATAATCTTTCTATTATTATCTGTGGAAGTACATTACCAACAAACCATGTTGTTTTCTCCTTAGTATAGTTTCATGTCATTATGGGTATGTATTGGATTTCTGTTTATCATGATACGATTTATTGTTGAGATAAACTAGTTGTTTTTTATAAATAGATTACGTTTTTATATAATAATAAACCCGTATAGTTGATAATATATTAGAAATATGATAATCTTTTGAAATTTGGAAATTAATATTATCTTGATCATGTTGGTAAAAACAAGAGAACTATTGAGATTAATAATGTTCCCATGGTAAATGAATACCATGAAGTTTTTCATGATGATTTTCCTAATGTTATACCTAATCCGAATGTTGAATTTACAATTGAACTAGTTCCTGATGCAAATCCAAATTCAAAATCCCCTTATCGAATGGCTTAAATAGAACTTCTTGAATTGAAAAATTAGTTACAGGAGCTTCTTCATAAATGTTTCATTCATCCTAGCACTTCACGATGGGGAGAAACTATTTTGTTCATTAAAAATAATGATGGTTACAAGTGACTTTTTATTTATTATTGAGATTTTAATAACAGTACTATTAATAATAAGTATCCCTTTCCACATATTGATGACTTGTTTGATCATCTCTAGGGAGATAAGTAATTTTCAAAGATTGAATTGAGATCTGGGTACCCTGGATTGAATGTGAAGGAGTATAAAATTCCAAAAACAACATTTCAAACTAGTTATAGTAATTATAAAATCATTTTTATTCCATCTGGATTAACTATGCTCCTATTATATTCATATATATTATGAATATAATATTTCGTGGGTTCTTGGATGTGTTTTTTGTTTTTTTATTGAAGACATTATATTATATTCATGAAGTAATGAGGAGCACAAATAACATCTAAGGGATGTTTATAAAACCATAAAAGAAAAAAAACTATATGGAAATTTTGACAAGTGTGAATTTGATTTATAGAAAACTTATTTCCTTTGTCATATTATTTCTAAAAAATCCATAACTAATGATCCTGCTAAAACTAAACTTGTTGAAGAATGGCCAAGACCCACAAATATAACCACGATTCAAATATTTATTGGTTTATAGGATATTGTTGAAGGTGTTTTGAAACATTTCCATAGATATCTAGTTGAATGACTTTTTTAACTCAAAAAGGATAAAATTCATCTAGAAAAAATAATTTGGTGATTATTTTGTAGAATTTAAAATAATAATGGTGAATGCTCCTATTCTAACCATACCGTCTAGAAATGGTTACTTATTCATCTATAGTGATGATTAATTAAAGGGAAATGGTTGTTTTATGATGCATACTGATATTTTAATTTCATATGATTCAATAAAATTGAAACTTATTGAGTAAATTTATCCCACACATGATTTGGAATTATGATTTTCTGGTTTTTTATTTAATAATTTGGAGGAATCATTTATATAGAGTTGAATTTTAAATATATACACACCATAAATGTATGGAGTATATATGTTCAATAAGATGGAATTAAACATGAGGTAGAGAAAATGGATTGAATTGATATAGGGTCATTATTGCACGATCAATTGACATTCTAGAAAAGAAATCAATGTGGACGATGCTTTGAGTTGAAAACATCATGCATCATTAAATTTGTTACAGTTGGAATAAGAACATTTGATTAATGATTTGATGAATTTCTTGAATAGAAGTTTTTGGTACATGAAAATTACTCTACTTTGTTATAGGTTATTTTATTGTCATATTTGATATAAAAAATCAATAATGCTCATAAGGAAGATAGGGAGTTGCAAAAAAAGTATAATGGGTCAAAATGGGTAAGTTTATAGAATTTATCGTTGATAAAGATGTCCTTATAATATTTGGAAAGAGATTATATGGGACTTGATATTCTTATATAAAGAAATAATTGTTGTGCAAAGCTCATAGTTATTCATTTTCAGTTCATCATGGTGTCACAAATATGTACAGAGACATTGGAGAGCATTATCGGTTGGATTGAATGAAAATAGATTTTGCAGATTTTACCTTGAAATTTTTGACATGTCAACAGGTTAAAGCAGAGCGCCAGTTACTGAAGGGGATAGTTCATCCTTTAACAGTACTGAAATGAAGATGAAAAAATATGTATATAGAAATTGTTGTTGGAAAATCAAATACTTCTCAATGTAATATTTCAATATGTGTCATTTTTGATTGATTGACTAAATATGCTCACTTACATCCAATTCGAGATATTATAACTTTGGATTAAATTTCATGACTGTACCTCAAAGAGATTGTTTTGATACATGGAGTTACTCTTTCTATTTCCTCATTACATGATCCCATGTTCACTTCTAATTTTTATAAATGGCTATAGAAATAATTGGGGACAGAATTAAATTTTAGTATAGATTTTCATCTTCAGTCAGATAGGAAGTCAAAGCGGACAATTAAGACGTTGTAGGATATACATCAAGCATGTTCAATAGATTACTTGGGATATTGGGATTGGAATATTTCATTACTATAACTTTCTTATAATAATAGTATTCATCCTGGTATACATAAAGAACCTTTTGAGCCATTATATAGAAGTGGTCTCAAACTCCAGATTTTTGGGATGATGTCGGGTAAAACAATTCTATAAGACAATATTTAGTAGAAGAAGTGTCTATGAATGTAAAGATGATCCAACAAAAGATGAGTACAGCTCAGAGCGGGAATTTTTTTTTAAAAAATAACATGAGGAATATATTTTATATTGATGTAGGTGACCATAGTTTTCTTTGAATCTTCTCATAGAACAGTGTTATACATTTTTGTAATAAAGGGTTGTTGGTTCAATAGTTCATTGGACATTATGAATTCCTAGAAAAAGTTGGACTGGTTTCTTTTCAAGTTGATTTGTCTCTGATTTTATCTCAGGTACACTATGTTTTTCATGTTTTGATATTGAGAAAATAACTTCTAGATTCATTTAATGTTTTTACCCAATGTTGTTCATTTGGAGGATAATATTTCTTATAAAGAGAAATTTATTCAATTTCCGGATAAAATAGAACAAGTATTATGGAATCTAATAATCCACTAGGTAATGGTTTGGTGGAGAAATCACATGTTTGAAGAAGAAACAATGTAATCTGATGTTGTTATGTGGTAATGTTACCCTCATTTGGTTAAAAAGTTAATGAAATTGCGAGGAAACAATTTCTAGATTGTGTAGATGATGTAACAATACAAGGTTTTGAAAATAAATTGAAATCTATTAAACAGTAATTCTATACATAAAAGAACATTTTTTTAAGGATATAGTTATAAACATGGGAGAAAACATAATTTTTCTACTTATAGGATTTTAATTTTGAAATGTGAACATCAACGGTTGTGATCAGTATGTTATTTGGAGACTGATAGAATCAACATGTTTATTTGGTGAATAATATCATTCCCTTATAAATAGTAATGTGAATAGTAATATGACCCTTTTTAATAGTAATTTATATTATTATTTTATTTTCATAAGTTTATAAGATAATGAGATCTTGATTAATTTTTCAAGGTTATATGAAATGAGTTATAGTTTTTAAATTTTTATTTTTTCAATAAATTATGATTTTATTTAAATACTAAATTAATCCTATTTAGAAAATTAATTTTGAAAAACAGGTGATAATTTTTTAATTCTACAACTTATTAAATGGTCATGGTGATTTTTTCGTATTTTTTTGAAATACATTAATTTTGTATGAATAGTTAAATTTTATAATTTATGAAAACTGTTAAATACATGAATTTCTACATCAGGCTGGAGCAATGGATGATGTAAATGGCCATTATTTCGAACTAAAATGGATATATTAATATTTTGAGTAACATGAATCATGAATATTTATAGTATGGACAATAAATTAAACCAATGACTAAAATAATGGTAAACCACTCTTCTCCACAACTATAAATACCACCATCATCCCCCTCTTACTCTAACACCTCTCAAGGCTTGAAAATTGTCTAAATTTTAAAAAATACCCTGATCAAGGTTATTCCCCACACCAAAGACCACTATTTACTAACAAAATCCCAAAAACAATGGCCTTGTGAAGGATGTCAAGGAAAAGGGATCATGTAGTAAAAATCCATTATTATTTTCCTGTGTTTTATTTTCAATCCATTTATTTTCTTATACTATCACACCATATCCTTATCCCAGAGGCATGAAAGATTTAGAATATTATATATTATGGTTTTTATCATGTTTATATACAAACCCATAAAATTACATCTTATCCCACCTTATTCTAAAAATTAAAACATAGTCTGCGATGTGTCGATTTACCAAAATCATGGACGACGTGTTTTCTATTTCCTTTACTTACATAAAAACTGGTTGAAAACCCATTTAAATAGTTTAAACAGTTTCTAATGTCTATGATATTACCTTTATTATTTACTGAAATTAAATTATACACATAATATTAATGTCTTGTTATGAAACAAGTTCATGCTTATTGAAGAACCACTAAAATTATCTAAAATAAAATCGCTAATGATTTATCTAATGATTCATCCTCATACAAAATAATCAAAATTATTTATGATATAATTTAATATTCAAAAAATAGATTAATAACAACCCATTAAACTTCTATAGTTTCACTTCCATTCGACAAAATATCCATTACGATCCATCCATGGAAACCATGTAAAGAACTCACAATGAACAATGTAAATAAAACATATTATTGATGAATGGGTGGGATGCTGTTATAAAATGGTAACATAATCAGTTATAAACATTAATATGTTTTTATAAAATATAAATAAAACTCTTTTAACTATTATAGAAATTATATATACACATTTCATGGAAGTTGAACCTGATATAAGAGAATTCATAACTGAATTTCCATTCTTTGGTTTAAGCTTCTAATTCATTAACTATGTTCTAATGAGGTTATTTGTGTAATGAATTTAATTTATATTATGATTAATTATGTGGATTTACAGTATATTCACATAATCCTTTCATTATATTAATTTACATTTCTATTATATGATTGTTGTATGGTACTTTCAATTTAAAATCCCCATTTAAAATTATATTTTACGAAATACAAAGGCAATATTTTTGTGCAATTATGAATGTTCTATGATTATATTCTAGTTATTGGGTAATATTTATGATGAATTTTAGGATCTATATCACCCAAAATTCATTTCATATGTGCATGATTCAGATCAATGGTTTGGTTACTCCAATTATAACTTTGATAGTTACACCATAATGTAGTCGTGAGGGTAACAAATCCCAAGGTATTCATGATGGTTAAAAAATAACTAATTAATTCCCCAAGATTAATTTATGGTTTTATGTATATGTTCATTAATGTTTTATGGAAATCTCAGGTTTTAGAATGTATGTATATATGGTTTATAAGCATATCATTGTGAAATGATTTCATTTGTTTGTGAGTACTCTTGGACTAATGGTTTATTTCCTTATATTTATATCCCTTTATTAGATTTTTATGATCATCCCATGTTTCTAAACTCTTTTCACATGTTATAAAGATGTGTAAGACAACTAAATAAGTCAAGTAATATGTTATGAAGATTTTTCAATGAAATATTATTCTTATTTTGTGTTAAAAAATTTATGTTTTAGAAGAAATCAATATTGATTTAATGGTACCAAAATTGTATAATTTTGGGTTTATATATATGAGTTATGTCATATAATTATAAATCCCAATCCCAAAAATATCATTTGGAATGTAAAGAAGTGATATCAAGTTAAAATAACTAGATTGTATAATGTTTAAGGGTGGTTCCAAATAATTATCATGAACTAAATTAGATTTAATTATTCATAATTTAACTAATTTGATATTAGGAAAAAATAAAAATATAATTTAGCATTACAAATTGTTTAGATGAAATTACAATTTTAAATATAAATTTAGTGTTTTTTACTATTCATCATAAAATAATCTTATTAAAAAAATAAAAAAAAGTACCCTAAAATAATTTTGACATTCCAATTTCAAAATTATTTTTGATTTTTTCAACTAATATTAAAAAAAATGAAAAAAATTAAATGTTGTTCTCCAATAAATGGCATAAAAATAGGCTCTAGAAAAATTCAACTTCTAATAAATAAAATTCAATTTTTTTCTTATCTAGTGAATATCAAATCTATTGAATGAATGAAAAAAATTTATTGAGTATATAATATATAACATTAATTATGATTATTCAATTATATTAATTCGTTTAAATTATTTGGATAAAATTCCATTGGGTTCCAAAAAATAGTTTACCATAAAAAAATTTCCTTTATATAAAATTTTTGTTCATTTATAATAAATTGGGAAACAATGAATTCAGACCTATTTATCATATGTTTTTTAATCCTATTCATAACATTAAATTTAATTTAATTGAGATATTTTTCATTATAAACAATAATATTTTTTTTTATTTTTTTAAACTCATAATTTTTTGTAATGAAAGCCAACAAAGCAACTTGTCATTAGGTGCACTGAAATCTAACTTCGTATTGTGTGTAACATGATCTATTGAATAAAATTTTATTATTTTCGAATTTTGGGGGCGTTATATTCTCTACATATAAAACTAAATTCATCCTCACAATTTTTACTTCATCTCGGTAATCATGGGTGTGATATTTAAAAATTACACTTTAAAAAATTCTAAATCACAAAAGGGTTAATATAATATACTCTTAATAAGATATAATTGTAATGAAAAAGATCATCTAGAATAAACTCATAACTCAGATTATGAGTCAAATATAATAGGTGGAAATGAAAACATGGATATAGAAGAGAATACTAACACTCAAATACTAAGGTAGAGTTATATAGAACATTTATTACTAGAAATAGGGTGATGCAATTAAGTTTAATTACTACAAAAAAATAAAAAATAGTTATGAAAATGGAAATTGGTATCATCAGATATTATGGAAATAGCATAAAGAGTTTTTTTGAGGCTATCTTTTCTAATTATTAGGGCCTTTCATGAGAAGGTATACTGACTTGATTTTATCCCTTTTTAAAATAAAAATACAAAATTTTGGTTATTACTTTATTAATTTATTAATTTATCCATTTATCCATGAAATGAATATAAAAGAATGAATTTGAAATTCATGAAGAATTAAATATAAATTTTAATGGATTGTAAGACCTTAAAAAGAGTGTCAATTTTTCATAACGATCAAAAACCATTTTACAAAATTTGTATGGTTGGAACAAGTTATATAATATGTATAAATCTTCATGTTGTGATTTAGTAAATTAATATATAAAATTTAATCCAATGATTAGCATAAACCATTTCAAAAATGGATAACATTGTTAATTTTTACAGACATCAAGATCCGAAAAATTATAAAATAATCACAAAATTTTCCAAATAAACATACCATTAATCCATAATATTATATCAATCATCTCTTAATCACCAAATAACAAACATGTGAAAACCATCATCACAAATTCTCTTGAAATATGGTAATAACAGTAAATATGATAATATAATTTTGAATAAAATCATTCTTTCTTATTCCATATGTTAAAATTAATTATAGGATATATTCCTTAAATTTAAATGTTTTTTAACTTTTTAATGTATGAAACACTATGCCGAAAAATCATTCATCGTCTATAAGGTAGTTAGTACCATCTATTTTACTTTATCCATATCAATAATCTATGTATCCATATATTATTATGTCTACATCATGAGTATATTAAGTGTCATATTTTCCCTTAGTAATGTGTTTTCCAAGAAGATCAACATACCACTAAATCATTTTTATTATTAATATGTACCATCAACATATGATATTAAATCCTTAGTTAAAATCTACAACATTAAAATTCTTAAACATTTAAAAATTCTAATATCTATGGAATTATTTTTAAAATACTCAAATTATATAATTATTAGATTCAAGCATGATCAAATAAATAATTTCTCTTCATATGTGGTAATCTCATAATCTTGACCATTGTATGTTTCTTTTAAGATATTATACTTTGATTCTTGGGGAATCAGTTTGTATAATCTACCATATCTTTAAAATTTGGGCATTGTACATTAAAAAAAAATTATTACCCTTAAAATCACAATCACAATCAACTTTCTATCCAAACATATAGAAAACTATCATTCCTTTTATGCATGAACCATGTTTTTTCTTTCCATATTTATAAAGTGTTTGAAAATACATAATTCTATCCTTTCCTTCAACCATCCTTTTTTCAACCATCCTCGTGTTCTTTTTCTTCCCTTTGAAGCAATAATTAATTTATAATTGATTCTATGTCTTTTTAATAAATGATGTTATATCCTCATATGATCAAAACAATGGAGATAATACTTCCCTTTGAAGGTTTATATTAAACACATCAATGATATGATCATTTTTACCCTTTGGATTACGTGAATTTATGTGATTACATTTCCTTTCAACTTGATCCATTTATAAAAAATGGAATAAATAATATTATATCATGTCATTCAGTAACATTTTGTATAATCCCAAAACTAGTGGAATACTTTACATAAGTTATTATCATAAACATAAACATGGTTTTGTTGGGGATATCTACATTTATAAATCCTTCATAATGGCTTGAAAAATGTAAGATATCCATCACAGATCCCTTAGAAATGTCAAACCAGGTGAACAATATGGCATTTTTTCATGTACTAGGTTACAATAAAGTAAATCATGATTCTCCCTTTTATTAGTCACTACCTCTATGTGTATCTATTAAATAACTACATCCACTTGTAAAATCCAGATAGAAATGTATTTCTATAAATTACCACAAACTATCTACCTTAACCTAATATTTGGATGTTCATATATTATTATACTAAAATTGTATCATTGTATTATTTTATATACTCTACTCTATCTTAATTGTAGTTCACAAGGATTCTACTAATCCTACCTACAATACACGCTGTAGAGACCCCAACCCTTGTAGCCAAGAGTGGGTGACTTAGTTTATTATGATGGAATATATAAAATATTCAAATCCAAAATGATCCATCATTTTAGAAGGTTTAGAAAAATATACATATATATTAATCCAATTATATATTGAGAAATTAAAATAATTCATAACCATGTAAATGATTAGAATCTATGAAACTGATTCAATGAATTCATCTTTATATCCTAGGGATGGGAAACAAAAAATTGGTGAGTTCAAATGCTCAGTAAAGTAAAGTACAATGGATGAAATCATGAATAAATAATTATAATCAATATATAAAGGTAATAAAACTAAATTAAAATTCCATTTAAATAACATTGCTTGATGAATTTATAAGGTAAAATTAGTATAAAATGGTAAATGAATGAAAGCACATGTCATTTAGTTAATAAAATGAAAATGAAATACATCCATAGATAATATAATAGTGAAAATTTCATTGATAATACATAATGAATTACCAATGTATGAAATTAATAAATATTGTATATCATGTCTTATGTGCATGAAAAAACCCTATTTTCACGATCTATTTCACAGACAATATAAATCTAAATGTAGAAACTTGATTAATTTGGACAACTGGTTTTTCTAATGATAAATATTGATGCATCATAGATATATATAAATTTTGTTCCCCGCCCTTCACTGAATATCTAAATAATTACACATATATCAAATAATTCATTTAATTCATTTAATTATTTATCATTATGCCTTATCATCTAATGTCTATATTGGTTTAAGGATATATATTTTACAGTATTCACCCAGTTAATAGAATAACCTTCATAGAAAAAATTGTTTGATAAAAATGCTATACAGTTTAGGAAATAATCATATCCATCACACATAAATATGGATATTTTAGTGAAATTTAATTTATATAGATAAATTATTATGAAAATTTTATAATTTCAAGAGAATGTTAATAATCCAAAAAGAATGTGATATTTCTCAATATCTTTTATCACATCGTCATTATCAAATGGAAACCAATTGGATGATATAATTTCAATTGAAATGTAAAAAACATTGAATAATTAATTATTCAGGATATTACACTTCAAAGGGGAGGTATATACACCAAATAAATGTGATTAAGTTCATAACATTACAATATTCCTCAATGAAATGAAATTGAGACAAAATCTCTTACCTTATGATTATTTTTTGTTAAACAGTTTTTATGATTCATTATAATGGTGTTAATAATTTTATTATATGATCCTAGAACCATATTAATATTTAAAATAACATATATTATCTTTGTTTTTTGTCAGACATTTTTCAATAATGTTTCATTGTTTTCATTATTTTTGGTGTTAATTACCTTGTTTTTTAGCATGATTTGAGTTTTTTTATTCTTGTATTGATTATATTTTCATAATATATATATTTTAAATCATGATATTAATATCATATATTGTCATTATATGTGAATTTAGAATAATAGATAAAATTTATTTATATTAAATGAAATATGATTTTCAGGGATATAGTAGGTCATACGTACACATAATCAATGTTTCCAATTTTTTATTGTATTGAAAGAAAGAAAAGTAAATGATATATATGTAAATTATAAAACAGTTATAATTACTATTTCATAAATATCAAAAATTTTATTAAAACCATCTTTAATACATTCAACATATTGTGTTAAGGAACCACGTCGCTTTGTGAGTCAGTAGTCCACCATACACATAAGTGATCTCATCGAATTCCCAAAAAATGGAAATCAAGAAGGTATGTGTGATATATTATTTATATAATCATAATAAAATCATAAGTATAATTAATATAATATGTTAATTATTAATTTATCATTATTTAAAACCTTGTATGGAGGTAATGGAAAACCAAACAACATAGGTTTGTGAGGTGGTAGTCCTCCTTAAACATGAAATATTATTTTATAACTAATTTGATAGATGTGTGTAATGTTTTAGTTGTAACTATATCATAAAAAAAACACAAAATATTTAAGATACAAATATTATTTTATAATAATCAAATAAAAATAATTTATGGAGGTGGAGAAGGAAATAAAATAATAATTCTTTTATAAGAACAACACCTCTTCTTTAGGTATCCTCCTTATGTTTGAAGAAATTCCTTATTCGTTTTCCTTTCTACCAAATATATGGAATCTAGTATTATAGAGGGGAATTTTAGGCCTGATTTATTCTATGATGGTATGATCTAAATGCCTATATTTTTTTTTAATAAGTGATTTTAGTGAGTTCCCTTTTATTGTTGATGAGGAATGCCATTCATTTAAATACTCAAAACTATTCACTATTGGGAGGTCTTCCATAACTCATGTAGTTCCAAAATTGTATATAAAATAATTAAATGGTTTATTTGGATTATATAATCCTTTAAAAATTAAATATAAAGAATCTTTTATCACATTGTTCTTTAGTTATTTGTTTTACTTTATTTTACCTTTTTTATTTTTACCACGATAACTAGATTTTTAACCAAGGTAATTTATAATATAAAACTAAATTAAAGTGGTAATTATTATAAAGTATATAAAAATTTATTTTAAATATTATAAATCGTTTTTTAGAAAATCTTACAAGGTTTTTAAATTAATTTTTTGGGAAGTGTTAGTATTGCGGAAATACACTACATTAAATTTAATCGAGCTAAAAATGTGTTTAATTTTATGGGTTCAATATATTATTTATAAAATATAAATTGGTACATTAATGGATAAAATTTAATATTTATTAAAAATTAAAATTAACTTGGTAGAGGTTAGTATATTTAGTAATTTTAAATCATTTAATGAAACATTATTTACTATAGATTTAAATTAATATCAATTTTGACATAATATATTGAATTGAAATTTAAAAGAATCAATAAAATAATATATTTAGAATATATTTATTGAAAACCTATTTAAAATAAAATATTAATCTAAAATATTATTTGAAGGAAAAAAAATTTAATTTACTTGACATTAATTTTTTTTAAAATCCTTTATTTTAATTGATTTTTAACAAAAAAATTAATGTGTTGGAATTTCTTTAAAATCTAGGTAACTAATACAAATTAAAAAATTAAAGATAAATGAACATGATAAAAAATAATATATCCCTAAAAGTTATATAAATAACTTAATAGATTTTGTCTCTTCACTATCACATGTCTTTATAGATATTGAAATTGAGAAATGTATATTTTTTGTCTTTTTCTTTACCTAATGTATTATATATATCACATTCATGAAAAAGTTTCCCAAAACTCATTAAAATAAAAATATTTTCTAAACCATAAATATAGAAATAATTATAGTTTTGTAAAAGGTTTGGGTCATTTTTATGTCTTATATTCTAAGTTCAAAGACTAAGTAAAATCTTCTTCTCCAAAGTCGTTTAATTAGTTTCAATTTCTTTCCCTAATCTCTCTTTTCAAAAACTATGTTATACTTATTATAAATTATAAATTACTTTGATAAAAAATTTGGAATCGATTTCACAAAAAAAATTCATACAAGTGGATTAATTTAATTTAAAATTAATCTCACAGACATTACATGAAAACATGTTTTTGAAGTTAAGATTTTCAAAAGTTCACAATGTTTTTATATATATCAAATATGGGGATGATTCCAATGAAAAAAATTAGATTAAAATATTTATAATTTTTATAATGTGTCTTTATGAACAAATAATTTTAAAATTTTACATTATAGATTATTTAGATAGAAATTAAATTTTAACAAAAATTTGACATTATTCACTATTCCTAAAAAATGAAATATTTTTATTTTTCATACAATAATCATTCAAAATTTAAGCTTATTTTTTAAAACATACTTTATAATTGTGTCAAATATTATTTTTAATACATGTGTTCCATTAAAAGTCAAAACAATACCCTTTAAAAATAAAGCTTTTTATATGTAAACATGGATCTGTTCTTCTCTTGTGTATTTAAAAGATATTTTATAAATTTAATATAGTTTTTTTAATATATAATATATAAATTTAATTTGTATCATTTAATTATAGTAAATAATTTAAATTATTATTATAAAACACATTTGTGCACATAAAAATAGTTATTTATAGAAACATGTCCTTTATATACCATTATTTTTTTATTCTCATTTTTAATTAATTTTTAAGACAACAAATTCAACAATATATTTTAATATTTCATTTATTTCCATTCATATCTACAAATTGAATAGATATCAGAGAATTCTCATATAAAATAATAATATTTGTAATATTTGGTATAACTCCACCTTGAGTATAAAGGAATACATAAATGAAACTCAATGTTGTGGGCATTACAAGATAACTCAATATTTCAAGTAACAAATCATATGGAATAAAAGTTTTTAATTATGAATTTTTGGGGTGTTAAATTATTTATTTTTTCACCCTTATCATTTTTTAACATCGTGTTAACCCTTTTGATAGTTGCCAAATATTAATGTTCACTTCACTCTTTATGGGTCAAGAATGTGTCCATAAAAGGGAAAATAAACCATAAATATATCATGGTTGACATTTTAAAAAACAAAAATTAAATTAGAAAAAAATATTATTTTTATTATTTTTAAATCTTTTAATAAAATATTATATATTATAAAATATGATTAATGTCATTTTTTGAAATACCAGAAACATTATCGGAAAATAAGAGTCTAAATTAATTAAAAATGATCCCAAAATGATAGGTATTCAATAATAAGAATGTTATAGTCACAATAAAATCATATAATGAAATTTTGAGATGTTTATATATTATTTTCGACCATATTGGTTAACTTAACCCCTTGGTTAAATTTTTTTTGACCTTATACATGGAAATTGAATTTTCAAAATTAAATGATTATAATTTTACTTATACGATGAAAATTGGATTATAAATCAAAAATGGATGAAATTATAAACCATTTATCACCTTAAATATCATATATCCATATTTTTATGATTTTTAAATAATCCAATAATGTATATTTAACATCAAATATGATAAGTTTCATTCTAAGAACAATTCACATAAGTTTTCTTTGAAAACACCAAGATGATAATGGAATTCCAATATAAAACACTAAAACATAAATAATATGTTACATTTTTCATTCAAATTATATATAAACATTAAATAACAAAAAAATCATTACATTTAGAGTTTTTAAAATCATCTAATTTATATTTCTACTCCATTCAAAAGCACCGTGTCATAATAGATTATGAATTTATCGTGATTATTTCATAAATAAAAAATAAAAAAATTATAATTATAATTAAATTCACACATATTTCAAATAATTACTTATAAATAAAAAACCGTTGTTATCCTTTTCAAAAAATATTATTGTTATAAAAATCTATAAAATGACATTTTTACATTATCTTTTTCTTATATATTAAAAGGTTAATATTAAATTTAAATAGAAAAATTCATATTTCTAATGTTTTGATAATTATGGAAGAAACAAACTCATAAAATGAATTCATATAAAGTGTTAAAGTTAATTTTAATCCTTTTGACATTAGTTCTAACCTTAATTACCTAACATTCCATTTAACATTGTGATAAATATTGTCATTTTAAATTTTCATAATGTATAAATGTGAAGACAATATAAATAACAAATACTAACCACTTAATTACAATACTAATATAAAAGTTTCATGATAAATTTTATATAAATCATAGAAATTAAATTTAATACAAATTCATAAAATGGAATGAGAAATATTATTTTAGAAAATGAATTTCTAAGAATAAAAAATTACTTATATAAAAATAATGATTGTTGCTAATTCAAATGGAATTAATTGGGTTATTATAAATAAAATGGATAACATGGAACTTTATGACCAAATACAAAATTTAATTATTTTTTTAAATTATTTTGTTTAATGAAAACTAATATGTTTATTGAAAAATCTTTATTCCTCGCCATTCTTTAAAAATTCAATCATTTCTAAAAATAACCATATTTAACACTAAGTTTATTATTATCTGATAAATTAAAAATTAAAAATTTTATAAAATATAGTTCCTAAAATTTTTAGAAATTAATTATCGTTTATATCCACAAAATGTTATAAAATCATTTTTGAAGAGAAATATCTTCTTGCAGTATAAAATTGCATTTCTTAAAATTGAATTCTTATTTATTATTACCTAATAAATTATATAAAATCATTAAACATATTTTTTATACTTTATTTAATCTTATTAAAAACCTCTAATACAATGCCTGGAAGATAATTATCATATAAAATAATAATATTTTAATAGTATTTAATGATTGTATTCAAGATCGTTGTTAAATGATATGAAAGTTATCGATAATTTTGTTCTCAATTTACGGAGTTCTAAATTATACACCCATTAAATTGATTATTTTTTGGAAATATTATATTGGTCATAAAACATTCAATATTTCAAAATACATTTACCGAAATCTCAAAAATAAATTTGTATAACATAACATCTTTCAAAAAGGGGAAGTGGGAAAGATAATGTTTACCTAAAATAACACATATTCATGTTCCTAAATGCGGATATCATTAGTGGTATGTAAAATATAGACATGAAGCATAAATACAAAATTTGTGGAATAAAATATATAGTGATATAAAATGTGGTTTAGAGAAAATTAAGTCCCAAAAAAACGTAAATCAATGAGGTGTGAAAAAGACAACTAATTCATCTGAAATGAATGTAATATGATAAATTTTTGTTTTAAGATAGTTTTCCAATTATTGAGGAATTTATATTCAAAATAAACTAGTAAAATAATGAAATATAGTTACATTACATGTATAATTCCATTATTAAATAAATTTCCACAATAATCACCTCTTTATCTCCAAATAATGAGTATTGAAAATGATTTTTCAAGCTTAATGACCTAAAAATTACATTCAACAAATCACAATACCCATGGTAGGATAACAATATAATCATCCTATCTATAAATATAAATGAAAACATAAATTATTACTAAATGATAATTTAAAATCTAAAATGTATAATCATTAATATGAATAAATAATATATTAATATCAAAAATCCAATAATAAAAACAATATTTTAACATAGATAATTCCATAAATAAATACCGTTATATCCCAAATAACCTCAATAACCTCAACATTAAGGATGTTTTTTACCTCAAAGGTTATCTCATACCCTTCATCAAACAACTCAATGAATGTAATATAATTCATCCCAAATAGTTAATTATGTAAATCCTAAAGGATATATATATATATTTCACTTAATAAAAAAATGACTCCTAAATTATTACTAATACCATAAAAATAAAAAATAAAAATAGGTATTATTCTTTAATATCATTCCTAATATAAACATAGTCTCTATGAAACAAATCATTTGTGTATAATTAAATTTCATAATTATGAAGCCATCACATATTCTTGTGTTATGTGTTTCACCCTTATCACCATACAATTTTTGGGTTAAAGCCTTGTTGGATTGTTGGATGTGATAGGTTATCACTTTTCATGTGGTTTGTCCCTTTTCTAAACAATATTATTATAATTACTATAATTTTCTAAATAATTAGATGAAAATCCATAAAAATAACATTAATTGCCAAATCAATTTCAAACACAATGGTTTTATATATAAATTTTTTTTCACAATATGAAATAATTGTAATTGAATATTATTTTCATAACACCAATGACCATATTATTCTTAAAATGTATCCAAAACGATAATCTTATGTTCAATAAATAAGAATGCATTATCCCCCAAATATCCTTATCACTAAAACAAATCCTAAACCAAAGAGTTGTATTCCCATAATTATCTCCCACAATAACTATAATCCTAACAAGATCTCATCACATGAAACCTAAAAGGTGGAATATATGCCTTTAAACTTACGATCAAGAATATATTTATCAATGGAAGAAAATTTAGGTATATCTCATATCACTCTAGAATTTCATATGATTCCATAGGTTCTATTCTCTTATTCATCCAAATGGTTAATATTGGAAATGTGATATAACCCAAGCATATCCCCCAGGATTTTCAAACTAATTTCATGGTAGGGTAACACCCACCATGATGTATAATTATCATCGATATATTCTCGAATAAATATTTTCTACAGTTAATACCCATTTATGAATCTGTACTAAAACCACATCCAATTATAGTATCTATACATGGATGTGTAACCTAGAAATCTAAATAATATATACCTTACTAAAATTTTAGGATGTTATTCTATAAATGGACCTATCCTTAAACTCTATAATAGGGTTATATTTGCTAATCGTTGTTTCCAAAATCAACGTCCAAGGGATTCAACTTTGCTTTCCCTAATAACAACTATAAAGGACCAACCCCATGTTTCCTAGATTACTTGTATACATTAGTCCATTTTAAGTATAAACACATTATCGCTTACCAAATGAGTAAATAGTTTAATAGAATTATTGAAATATATGTAAAACTAATTCTCATTTTACATACAAATAAAATTAAAAAACATAGTTAATATGAAAACTATGCGACCCTAAAGTCATTCAAAAAATACTTGTTCATATCTAGACAAATGGATAAAAATAGTGAGCTCATATTCTAAGTATGAATTATGTACATTGGAATTTATCATGAGTAAATAATTCATAATCAATATGACAATTTAAATAACTAAAAACACGATACATTTTATGAAAAACTTAAACACAATGATTTATATAGAAGGAATAAATGATGATAAAATAATTCCTAATAAATAACCACATATGATTCAAACATAACCATGGATATAATAACAATTAAAATAATCGCATGAACCTCAATAATTATTTCATAATTATTTCATTCATAATGATCGAAATCATAAACAAACCATCAAGGCCCTATGACAAGACATCATACAAAATTTTGTTAGGAGTATAATAAATATCCAAAACTAGTTTTTCATCAATGGGAAATATATTATCAGTCCATAAAATCTCATAATAAGTCCAATTCATTGATCATATGAATAAATAATACAATATAATCAATATTCTTGAATAGTAAAAAATTGTATTTATTTGAAGAACTAGCATACAAAATGTCAATACATTCCATAACAAAACTGATCATAATCCATCAAAATAAAGAATAAGGATGCTATCATCAAAATATATATTCATGATATCATAATTAAAATGAAGAGTTGTTGTTGTTGATGAAAATAAATACTATAAAAATTTTAAATAAAATACTCTTTAGTAAAATAACCTTTTCACTTTAAAACTAATTTTTTTAATATATAATATTATAAAAAAAATATTTTCTTTAAACATCACCATATAAACTTTTAACATCATCCTAAAATCACAGTGTTCTCATATGTGTGGTAAATTCCATTAATTATGATTATTTTAAGATAAATAATTATTTCAACATTTTAGTAAAAAGTCAAAAGGTACCTTATTTAGAAAATGATAGGATGATTCCATTGAAATATATTTTAATTAAATTAACACATGGGTAAAAGTCAATTTAATAAATAATATTATAATTTTACAAACATTCATGAAAATTTTTTAATAAAAATATGAAAATGAAAGGATATTATGATCAATTGAATGAAAAAAGGTCAGTTTTCCATAAAAAATATTATTTCATTATCTAGAGTAATTAATAGTCGAAAAAAATGGTATTATGGAATTTATTGAATTAACCATATAATATGAATATTTATTTTTATTATGATATAAATATCAAATAATTCCCCCAAAATAGACATAGTAATAAAAAATCATGACTAATGATTAGATTGTGAAATAAAGTATAACACCCCAGGTAAATAAAGAATATGAAATTTTCATATTTATCCATATTTGTGAATAAAATATTAATATGACTTTAAAGGGGACTCTATGCTCGATGGCGTACCCAACATGCAACAACGAGTTTCTTGGGAATCTTACGTTGCACTCTAATAATAAAATAATATTAATTTAAATGGTAGTTAACATGTAGACATTGTATTGGTGGGAATGGATTGAAATAACTAAAATATGATTATATATGTTTTTAAATGTTTTTACATTTATCCAATAAAATATAAAGGCTTAAAATACGGAAAGAATTCAATTTTAGGTGTATATGCCCTAGTTTTCACTAAAGGTTCACTTATCTCCTTTTGATGGCGAACCGTCATTAAATATAGTTTTGTTCTCTCTTATAAATTCTATTGGACCAAATAAAACTCTTCATAAGAATTGGGACATCAAAATTTAATTTGTGTAAATTTTTGGTATCTTTCTGATAAAGTTCATTTTTTTAATGAATAGTGTAAAATGTTGTATTTTAATTCAAAACCACTTTTTAATCTAATCTATTTATATGATTAGATTATATTTTGAATTGTTTTTAAAGTGAAATTAGAATATATTTTTACCATTAAATCCAATAGTGGTCATTTGAATTAATTTCACTTTGAAATCAGACTTAAACGGGTGTCAATCTTTTGATACTTATTGTTTTATAAAAACACGCTATTTGCTCTGACAGCGGGAATTAATTATTAAATTAATTAATGTGACATATATGTTTTGAATTTTGTAAAATATACTTCATTTTTGAATTTGCAATAACAAATATATATTAGGGTGAATTTTTGGGATTTTTCTGAAAAATTTCAATTTTTGATGAATAGTGAAACCACTAAGTGGTACTTATAAAAACTGATTTTTCAGTTTAAATGAAATTTTTCCATCTTTTTGTTTTTAATTTCAAAAATCCGACAACATGGTTTTCATTATTATGTAAAATGTGGTTCAATGTGATAAAAATAATTTTTTGGTGAATAGTAACTTATTAAGTTTTTAATCGCGATTAGAGGTAATTTGTGTAGTTTATGGTAAGAATAATGTTTTAATAAAATGAAATGACCTAGAAACATGTCCTACCCTCATTGGATGTGTCATGGCCGACCAAGACAATCCATGGGTCAACATGGGGACCCCATGGAGCCACTTTGGTTGGAAAATGACATAAATATCTTTTTATTTAATGTTAAAGTAAAAATGACACAAAGATGAGATGTTTTACTAAAAAAAATTTCTTGGGGTTATAAAAGTAATATTTTTGACTATAAATAGTAATTGGAAATCTAAAAAGATTTCCTACATCATAGTATTTTTTTTATAATTTTTAGACATTAAATAAATTAAATTATTTATGACATCATGATGATGCAGCGATGACCTCATTATTTAATGATTTAAATAAAATGGAAGGATAATGTAATATCTAAGACCTACACATGTCCAAAACCTATTGTATGAGTGGATTTAGAACCCTTATCACCTTATCCTCGAAATTCATCAATATGGGACCTTTAAATTCCGAAACTCTTTTGAAAAAAAAGTAACATTTTGTAACTTTACAAGAGTGCCCCACCTCTCCTCTTATAAAAGGCCCCCACCTATACCTCCTTACCCACACTCCCAAAGCCTTCGGCTCGGACAAACCCTGCCCATTTTGTCTCCCAAGTTCCCTCTCTAACTTCTTGAAGCCTAACTTTGGGCCGAAGTCTTCCCAAGGAAGCCTTTGAGCTCAAACCAAAGGGAGTTACCTGATTTTAAGGTAAGGTCTTCACTTGTGTCCTTTTGTTTTATTTTGCTTCTCCAACCCCCTAAATTATTTTTATTCATTTATTTGGTAACAAATCCAGTATCTTAAATATACTAGAATGTTTTTATAAGAAGGATTCGAGCTACAATTACACACACCTACATCTAATGGTTAAAGAACATACTGTTTCCGTGGATGGCGAATTTCTGCCTCCCAAAACGATGATTGTTCAACATTCTTTTAACACCTTCAAAGGTGGACATTAAGATGTCACTATATTTATATATGATATATAATATTTTTATGTTTTCCTTAAGCTTCTGTATTTTTCATTTATGGCATACTTTTATGGCTTCCATTATGGGTATACGCGATATCTTCATTTAAGGAAGTGCGGACTACCGCCCCCTCAAAGTGATTTGATTCGTTAATACAATATGTGGTACGTATAAGGGATATATTTAATGATATTATATATGATTACATACTTGAATTAAAATACTTTTATGTATCATTATGTTTTAATTCCATTAAATATGAATTATAAATGGAAGTAGCATTCATGCGTATGTACGGCTTACCATCTCCATGAACGGTACATTTCATTTCTTATCTCAAAATGTTATGTAATATTATAAGTATATATATATAATGGATATATATGTAATATATTACATCTAAATTATGTATATCATTCTGGAATTATAACATATATATATATATCTCTCATTTTGTTTTAATTCCATTAATATGAAAAAAAATGAAAGTAGCGTTCATGCGTACGTACGGCCTACCGTCTCCATGAACAAGGCTTTTCGTTTTTTATCTCCAAATGATATGGAATAGTATAAAATGAATATTTACTGGATATATATGATATTTTAATCATTAATACTATTCTGGAAATTATTTACTTATAACTACATGGGAAATATTTTTTCAATGAAGTTCATTTTTGACTCATGTACCAAACATCGGCAAAAACGTCTGATATGAACTAAACTTATTAAAAAATTATTATAACATTATAATATGTGATATGAACTGAATAATAATCTCTAAAGGAGGTACTTAGGAAATTATTAATTGACCAAAGTTTATTATTCAGGAATATAAAGAAACGAATAAGACAAGTTGGACTTGAGGTAAGGGATCCTACTCCACTCTTTCTTTTTAAGTACACTCTTTTATGTCATTTATTTTAAAGCTCATCTTTCTTTTTATTGGGATATTATTTTATATTACTCTTACATTAATTTTATTGTTTATGTGATGACAGACCCTATTCTCTCTCATCAATCCATTTTGGAGGTTTTGAGTGGCACCGTTAGGCTACCGAATTTTCGTAAGAGATCTAATCTCTCTCTTTCTTTTTAAGTACTCTCCTTTATGTCACTTCTTTTAAGCTCCTCTTTTTTATGTTGGGGGATGTTCTTTTATATTCATATTTCTATAAACTTTAATTTAATATGATGATATACCCTATTTGATCTCATCAATCCATTTTTGTATGTTTTATGTGGCATCGTTAGGCTGCCGCGTTTTCGTAAGGGATTTTTCATCTCACTTTTATTCCCGTGAGATTTATGCTATATTTGACATAATTTCCTTTGAGTTTTTTATGTACTGACCATTATTTTACTCATTGTGTAATATACCTTCTTTTATTACTATTTACATCAATGTTGTATTGTCCTTCTTTCACGAGGTGTATGTTTCGAAAGATACCCATGTCGGTAAGGGATCCTTTCACCCTCCTCTTTTTAAAATACTTCTTTTGTTGGGTCTTTTAATTTACCTATTTTTATGTTGGTATATGTTCTCATATATCCTTATTGATGTAAATTTTATGTCCAAGTGATGAGATACCTTTTTTTTATCTCTCATCAACTCATTTTGATGTGACGCCGTTAGGCTGTCAAGGGAACTTCTTAACCCTATTTCGATTTCTTTGGGTTCAACATGTAGTTATTGAATATGTCATACTTTGAATATGTGTGAATGAACTTTGATTATTTTATACTTAATATCCACTTATATTTTTTTTATTCGTTTGTCACACATAATTATGTAATTGATTTATCCTTAAACCAAGGATACCGTCTTTGTAAGGGACTTCGTCTCAATCTCCTTTCATTGAGGCATATTCTGTTTTATACACAACCTTCTTTTATACATTGTATAAAACCCTTTGAATTTTAAGTTTATTCAAAAGGAATATTTTTATACAAAGTGTTTATTAAATGACAAAAGGGAATGTTTTTGTCGTACGTATGCGGCGACAACGACTTCTCCGCCTTCGTGACCATTATTTGAGTTTCGTCTTCCTCTACAAGCCATACAGTCTTTTTAAAAGGAAAATAAATACCATGTTTTAGTTTTCATTTATTTTGGTATTGAAAATGGTTTTCATAATGTTTTTATATCAATGTGATGTATTGATATCTTGTGATTGAATGGTGGAAATGTTATGTTTCCTTTATCCATGTTTTATGTGATACGATTATGTTGAGGTACTTGGGAATTATTATGAAGACGGGTGGTTCTGTGATAAACTATGGGTGGGTGAGCCTGATATAGATCTCCAATGAATTGGGTATCGCGAAGGAGTGAAATGTTAAGTTTTCTCCGAAGAGATTTAGGGAATATACTGTGGTGGGTATTCCAAACGTAACCAAGAGGGTTACTGCCTATGTAAGAATGTTATGAATGCCTCAAGTTACCTTTTATGTCTTATGATTTCTATGATTTATTCATGATTTGATGAGGTATGTTAAAGTGCCTATGTTTTATGGGTAAGTTATGATTTCATTCTTATGTATATATGAACTCATGTTTCCTTTCTATATTTTTATAACCCTTACTGAGCTTTTTATGCTCATCCCATGTTTTTGAAATGTTTTTCACAAGTCAAGGGAAAGGTACATGATGTGATGATAGTGTCAATGATGTGTCAAGAAAGAATCCATGTTTTATTTTAAATATTTTTCCATTGATGGGAAGAATGAATATTGTCTTTTATGTAACCACTTTGTTTAAATGTGGAATGTAATGCAAGTTTCATGATCTAATTTTCTAAAACTCTAAACCTGAAAATATCCTCAATGTGTAATCTTGTAATAACTCAAGATTAAGTAAGGTTTTAGGCTAGGGCCTTATAGTTGGTATCAAAGGTCGGTTTAGATAACTTTAGAGGTTATGGTATTTTCTAAGCATAAGTGACATTACCATATTGGCTAGGATTTTAGAAAGTGTCATAATTTTTAGATAAAGTGAATGAGTAAGTATATCTTAGTGTTAATCATACTCATTAGTACATGATGGTTATATTTATATACTCACACTGACCTTTTTGGTTTTAGTAAATGGCTGGATCTAGCAGGCACCAAATAGACAACAGGTTTGGAGAAAACTATGGTGGTTCTATGATTAAGATACTAGATAAAATGGGGGATTCAATGAGGAAACTTGTTGTTGTTCTAAACCAACTATCAAGGAGTCATGATCAACCACTTGAAACTTGGTATGATCTTTAATGCATCATGTACGAGATGACCAATCGATGTGGAAGTTCAGGTAATAATTATAAAGGTAACCATTAGAGTTTATATGATCCTTACTTTTGAGGTAATTATGGGTTACTATATGTTATGATGTAAGTGAAAGGCATGAGATAAAATTGAGGTTAAATTATGTTATGGTTATTTTTTATGATTTTATCTCTTTTTGGGGAATGATTTGAGAATTATATAGTTTTGGAAAAAAGGACAACACGCAGACCGTGTGACTACCCGTCGCATCGGACAAAGCTACAGGAATCAAACCCACAACCAAAGTACGACTGGTATTTATCGCCTACCACTGGACTACGTGAAGTCCATGGTTAGTTTGAATGATTCTTTTTTAGTTAGATGATTTTATTAATTAAGAGTAAGTTGATTTTGGGTTATCTATGGAAATTTATTAACCTATCATGGAGGATATGTGATTAGGTTAATAACTTTTCAATACGAGACTTTAGGAGCAACTGATGTTGTTTGGAGATAAATGTTACGATTTAACTTGGAAGACTATGTGACTAAATCCTTCAACTATTTGGGTTTCAATCTTAGTTTGGTTTACTTTGAATAATTTTATGGACAAATTGCTTATCGAATGGTCCTCGTTGAACTTTGGGTTTTGTTGGACAAATTTTGGAGATTAAGAATAGATTTTCTTTTTATAAAGGGTTATCCTTTTCTGGATTATCTAATCTTATACTAACCTTTTTGGTTTGGTTTTGGTTAATGTATAAAGACATGTGAAGTATATAGTTCTCTTTGGTGGATTAGGTGATTCTATAGAAGTTTATTATAGTACTCTTAGTGCCAAAAAGTCTCCCTAAATACTGGTCTTTTGGAAAAAAAATATGAGTTTGATTAAGGAATCTAGTAAAAGTTGAAAGTCAACATGATAAGTGATTATGTTTCCTTATGAATAAATTCCTCAATAAAAAGTAACTTAAAACAAAAATGTTGTCTATTAACTTTTCCTACTAGGGAATTGAATACCGTTTAACCCATCACAAGTTTTTGATTATCTTATGGTTAACTTTCTCCTAGACATGTTTACTATCACTCTCCCTCAAGAACATGACCCTTTGGTTTTTCTTCCATGTCCATGTTTTCTACATGGAATCCTAGTATGGGTTAACTCGGGTGACCTCTGTACTTATCTTCCTTTATTTTAAAGTGATTGTTTTACCGACTCTTGTTCCGATGTGGGACTTTCAAGGATGTTTCCAAGCTCAATTTTAAAAATTACGAGGACGCAATTCCCAAAAGGGGGGAAGGATGTAACACCCCAGGTAAATAAAGAATATGACATTTTAATATTTATCCATATTTTTGAATAAAATATTAATATGACTTTAAAGGGGACGCTATGTTCGATGGCGTACCCAACACGCAACAACGAGTTTCTTGGGAATCTTACGTTGCACTCTAATAATAAAATAATATTATTTTAAATGGTAGTTAACATGTAGCAGTTGTATTGGTGGGAATGGATAGAAATAACTAAAATATGATTATATATGTTTTTAAATGTTTTTACATTTATCCAATAAAAGATAAAGGCTTAAAATACGGAAAGAATTCAATTTTAGGCGTATATGCCCTAGTTTTCACTAAAGGTTCACTTATCTCCTTTTGATGGAAAACCGTCATTACATATAGTTTTGTTCACTCTTATACATTTTATTTGGACCAAATAAAACTCTTCATAAGAATTGGGACATCAAAATTTACTTTGTGTAAATTTTTGGTATCTTTCCGATAAAGTTCATTTTTTAATGAATAGTGTAAAATGTTGTATTTTAATTCAAAACCAATTTTTAATATAATTTATTTATATTATTAGATTATATTTTGAATTGGATTTAATTTGAAATTATAATATATTTTTACCATTAAATACAATAGTGGTCGTTTGAATTAATTTCACTTTGAAATAAGACTTAAACTAGTGTCAATCTTTTGATACTTATTGTTTCATAAAAACACGCTATTTGCTCTGATAGTGGGAATTAATTATTAAATTAATTAATGTGACTTATATGTTTTGAGTTTTTTAAAATAGGCTTCATTTTTGAATTTGGAATATCAAATATACCTTAGGGTGAATTTTTGGGATTTTTCTGAAAAACTTCAATTTTTGATGAATAGTGAAACCACTAAGTGGTACTTATAAAAACTAATTTTTCCGTTTAAATGAAATGTTGCCATATTTTTGTTTTCAATTTAAAAAATCCGACATAAATGGTTGTCATTAAGAATTAAAATGTTGTTCAATGGTATAAAAATAATTTTTTGGTGAATAGTAACTTATTATGTTTTTAATCGCGATTAGAGGTAATTAGTGTAGTTTATAGTAAGAATAATGTTTTAATAAAATGAAATCACCTACACACATGTCCTAACCTCATTGGATGTGTCATGGACGACCAATAAAATCCATGGGTCAACTTGGGGACGCCATGGAGCCACTTTGGTTGGAAAATGACATAAATATCTTTTTATTTAATGTTAAAGTAAAAATGACACAAACATGAGATGTTTTACTAAAACAATTTTTACATGGGGTTATACAAGTCATATTTTCCACTATAAATAGTAATTGGAAATCTAAAACGATTTCCTACATCATAGTATTTGTTTTATAATTTTCAGTCTTTAAATAAATAAAATTACCTATGACATCATGATGATGCAGCGATGACTTCATTATTTAATGATTTAAATAAAATGGAACGATAATGTAATATCTAATACCTAAACATGTCCAAAACCTATTGTATAAGAGGAATTAGAACCCTTATCAAAATATCCTAGAAATATATCAATTTGGGACCTTTAAAATCCGAAACTTATTTGAAAATAAAGTAACATTTTGTAACTTTACAAGAGTGCCCCTCCTCTCCTCTTATAAAACGCCCCCACCTCTACCTCCTTGCCCACACTCCCAATGACTTTGGCTTGGCCAAACCCTGACCATTTTGTCTCTCCAGTTCCCTCTCTAACTCCGTGAAGCCTAAATTTGGGTAAAAGTCTTCCCAAGGAATCCTTTGAGCTCAAACCAAAGGGAGTTACCCGATTTTAAGGTAATGTTTTCACTTGTGTCCTTTTATTTCATTTTGCTTCTCCAACCCCCTAAACTCTTTTTATTAATTTATTTTGTAACAAATACAGTATCTTAAATATACTATGATGTTTTTATAATAATTATTCGAGTTACAATTACACACACCAAAATCTAATGGTTATAGAACATACTGTTTCCGTGGATGGCGAATTTCTGCCTCCCGAAACGATGATTGTTCAACATTATTTTAACACCTTCAAAGGTGGCCATTAAGATGTCACTATATTTATATATGATATATAATATGTTTATGTTTTCCTTAAGCTTATGTATTTTTCATTTATGGCATACCTTTATGGATTCCATTATGGGTATACACGATATCTTCATTTAAGGAAGTGCAGACTACCGCCCCCTCAAAGTGATTTGATTCGTTAATACCATATGTGGTACGTATAAAGGATATATTTAATGATATTATATATGATAATATACTGGAATTAAAATACTATTATGTATCATTATGTTTTAATTCCATTAAATATGAAATAGAAATGGAAGTAGCGTTCATGCATACGTACGACTTACCGTCTCCATGAACGGTGCGTTTCATTTCTTATCTCAAAATGTTGTGTAATATTATAAGTACATATATATAATGGATATATATAAGTAATATTTTACATCTAAATTATGGATATAATTATGTAATTATAACATATATATATATATATATCTCATTTTGTTTTAATTCCATTAATATGACAAAAAATGAAAGTAGCATTCATGCGTACGTACGGCCTACCTTCTCCATGAACGGTGCTCTTCGTTTTTTATCTCCAAATGATATAGAATAGTATAAAATGAATATTTACTGGATATATATGATATTTTAATAATTAATACTATTCTGGAAATTATTTACTTATAACTACATGGGGAATCTTTTTTCAAACAAGTTCATTTTTGACTCATGTACCAAACATCGGCAAAAATGTCTGATATGAACTAACATTATTAGACAATTATTATAAAATTATAATATGTGATATGAACTGAATAATAATCCCTAAAGGAGGTACTTAGGAAATTATTAATTGACCAAAGTTTATTATTCAGGAATATAAATAAATGAACAAGACAAGTTGGACTTGAGGTAAGGGATCCTACACCACTCTTTTATTTTAAGTACACTCTTTTATGTCATTTATTTTAAAGCTCATCTTTCTTATTATTGGGATATTCTTTTATATTACTATTACTGTAATTTTTATGTTCATGTGATGAGAGGACCTATTCTCTCTCATCAATCCATTTTGGAATTTTTGAGTGGCACCGTTAGGCTACCGAATTTTCGTAAGAGATCTAACCTCTCTCTTTCTTTTTAAGTACTCTCCTTTATGTCACTTCTTTTAAGCTCCTCTTTTTTATGTAGGGGGGTGTTCTTTTATATTCCTCTTTCTATAAACTGTAATTTAATATGATGATATACCCTATTTGATCTCATCAATCCATTTTTGTAAGTTTTATGTGGCGTCGTTAGGCTGCCAAGTTTTCGTAAGGGATTTTTCATCTCACTTTTGTTCCCATGAGATTTATGCTATATTTGACATAATTTCCTTTGAGTGGTGTATGTACTGCCCATTATTTTACTCATTGTGTAATATAATTTCTTTTATGAGTATTTACATCAATGTTTTATTTTCCTTCTTTCACGAGGTGTATGTTTCGAAAGATACCCATGTCGGTAAGGGAACCTTTCACCCTCCTCTTTTTAAAATACATCTTTTGTTGGGTCTTTTAATTTACATATTGTTATGTTGGTATATGTTCTCATATATACTTATTGATGTAAATTTTATGTCCAAGTGATGAGATACCTTTTTTTATCTCTCATTAACTCATTTTGATGTGATGCTGTTAGGCTGTCAAGGGAACTTCTTAACCCAATTTCGATTTATTTGGGTTCAACATGTAGTTATTGAATATGTAATCCTTTGAATATGTGTGAATGACATTTGATTATTTTACACTTAATATCCACTTATATTTGGTGTATTCGTTTGTCACACATAATTATGTAATTGATTTATCCTTAAACCAAGGATACCGTCTTTGTAAGGGACTTCATCTCAATATCCTTTCATTGAGGCATATTATGTTTTATACACAACCTTCTTTTATACAGTGTATAAACCCCTTTAAATTTTACGTTTATTCAAAAGGAATATTTTTATACGAAGTGTTTATTAAACGACAAAAGGGAATGTTTTTGTCGTACGTATGTGGCGACAACGACTTCTCCGTCGTTGTAACCATTATTTGAGTTTCGTCTTCCTCTACAAGCCATACCTTCTTTTTAAAAGAAAAATAAATACCATGTTTTACTTTTCTTTTATTTTGGTATTGAAAATGGTTTTCATAATGTTTTTATATCAATGTGTTGTATTGATATATTGTGATTGAATGGTGGAAATGTTATGTTTCCTTTATGCATGTTTTATGTGATACAATTATGTTGAGGTTCTTGGGCATTATTATGAAGATGGGTGGTTCCGTGATAAACTAAGGGTGGGTGAACCCGATATAGCTCTCCAATGCATTGGGTAACGTGAAGGAGTGAAATGTTAAGGTTTCTCCGAAGAGATTTAGGGAATATACTGTGGTGGGTATTCCAAACATTACCAAGAGGGTTACTCCCTACGTAAGAATGTTATGAATGCCTCAAGTTACCTTTTATGTCTTATGATTTCTAGGATTTATTCATGATTTGATGAGGTATGTTAAAGTGCCTATGTTTTATGGGTAAAGTATGATTTCATTCTTATGTATATATGAACTCATGTTTCCTTTCCATATTTTTATAACCCTTACTGAGATTTGTATGCTCATCCCAAGTTTTTGAAATGTTTTTCACATGTCAAGGGAAAGGTACATGATGTGACGATAGTGTCAAGGATGTGTCAAGAAAGAATCCATGTTTTATTTTAAATATTTTTCCATTGATGGGAAGAATGAATACTATGTTTTATGTAACCACTTTGTTTAAATGTTGAATGTAATGCAAGTTTCATGATCTAATTCTCTAAAACTCTAAACCTGAAAAGATCCTCAATGTGTAATCTTGTAATAACTCAAAATTAAGTAAGGTTTAAGGCTGGGGCCTTATATAAACTCTTACATCAGGTTTGAATTTTTCAGAAGAAATTTTAACCATATTTTTAATCATCATAAATTTATTATACTCTTATACCAGAATAAAGTGTTTATTAATCATATCCTATATGATTCACTGAAAATATTTCAACACACATATATTAATAATTCCATTTGAAATATATATTTTCTAGTGTTAACTATTTCATTTTTTATAAAAATATTGTTTTGGTAGCTCTAGTTCATGTACATTGATTAAGGTTCCGTCATCTAAAAATTAATAATCATGATAATAATATCCTGTAAAATAAATAAATATTCATATATTTATTTATATAAAACCATAAACTTTAGAGATAGATAAATCATTGCACCATTCAAAGAGATAGTATGTCGTAAATATTCATGAACATTGTTTTCACATTTTGAAGGATGAATGGAATGAAAGATAAATAATATTTCACAATTACATAATTATTATTATATCATATATATTTATTAAATTATCTTCATTTCCATCTAATAAATGTTGTAATGAAAAATAGATCAAATTGCTTCACAGAGGATATAGTCCACATATACGCACAAAACGATGTTATTATTTTACAACAGCATTTAAGGTAATAAGCTATATATGGTATAATAATTATGTATGAATAATTATGTCATAATTATCATATATATTCATTAATTCCATATATATTACCACCTAGATAAATTTTTTATGAAAAATTTGTTACACCGCTACGTGGAGATGGTATGTTATATGTATGCATAGGCAATGTTTATTATTCTCTTATGATAGAAAATAGATTGAAAATGGTTGTGAAAGAATATTAATACAATAAAACTATATTAATTATATTATATTTATCATTTATGTGTGGTTAAAATAAATTTATAGGAACTAGTATATGAAATAAACTTGAAAAGGTTGGTAAAGACGATTTCCTCTTCTTCAATACACATCCTTTAGAATCATTATTATGGTCCATTGAAATTGGTTTTAAGATGAATAAATCCTCTAATTCAATTGTTTTTTGTTTATAAGTGAATTGGATATATTTATTTATCAAGGATACTTAATAAGGAGTAGATAAAAGAGATAAGGTGTGTCATTTTATAAGTGAGCGTAGTGGTACTCTTGTAATTACGTAAAGTTTAAAATTATTATAAACTATGTTTCAAATAAGAATGGATCCATATTGAAATAACTCAAAATTAATATGATTAATATTATAAATCATCACATAAAATTAAAATTGGTTAAGGTTTGGTGATTTTTTTAACACTTCCCTATTTTTAACCCCATGTTAACTCTTTTGACAATTATAGTAAATTAAGGAATATTTAACATTTACGGTTCAATAATTTTACCATTAATGGAAAAATGAAAGATAAATGAACCATGGTTTATATTTTAAACCATATACCATTCACTTCTCCAATGGTAATATTTTAATGAATTTTTAATCATTTAATAAAATATTCATTATTGTAAAATTAAAAAAATGTCATTTTTGAAATTACATAACTATCATAATATAATATGTTTCTAAATAATTTAAAATTGTATAAAATTATATTTATAAAAAAAAATATGGAGTATATGGTCTTAATGTAACTATAAAATAAATTTTTTAGAGGTTAATAGAAAATTTTAAACATTTTGTTTTGTTTTAATCTCTTCAATAACAAATTTTAAACATAAATGTGGAAATGGATTTTTCAATATGAGAGGTTTATAATTTTACATATAAAGTGAAAAAGGGATGAAAATAGCCAAGTGATGAATGTTTTGATCTTTCATAATCCTAGATTTTATATTTAAAAACTTTTAGGATTTTTAAGTAATTAAATAAAATATATTTAATATAAATTACTATTAATGTCATTTTGAAAACTATTCACATAATTTGAATTTGAAAACAATATAACATAAATGTTATTAGAATATAAAACTTTCAAGATTTTATGATATTTTATATTTATCATAATGATTATAGGTAATCATTAAATAACCCAGAAAATATTACTTTTAGAGTATAAAAAATCATTTATGTAATTTTTATATTACTTGCATTTGAACTGTATTAGTGTTGTGTTAGAATTTAAGGTAATAATTTCATACATTAAAATTAAAATATATATATATATATATAACATGATAAAAACAAAGTAATATTATAAATAATAAATTATAAATGAACATAATTTTTTATTCTTTTACACAAAGAATTATAAATACTAACATAAAGAAAGTTAAAATTTTGAATTTATCTCTCACATAAATATATAAATCATTAAAATATAAGTTATATAAAATAATAAGATCATATTTTTTATTTTATGATGATTATGTGAGAAATATAATCATCCATTTAAATAAATTTGAATCCTTATCTCATTGGTTTTTAACCATAATTACCTAAATTACCCCATACAGATGTGATAAATTTTATTAATGTTACTTTTCACAGTGTATAATAATATAAAGGACCTATTTAAAAAATAATATCTTCATGATTATATGTGAAATATCAATTTTTCATGTTTCAATATCTAGAAGTATAATAAATTAATTTTAATATAAACGTGTAATACTAAATAGAAACCATTATTTGGAATAATTCATTTTTATGCATAAAAATTCACTTATATCAAATTCGTGAATATTGATGATAAAAATAGAGTTAATAGTATTGTTTTCAATAATGGAAAATATTTAACCTTAAAATAAAATAAAAAAGATATTTGTTTTTAAAATTAATTTATTTAATGAAAATAAAAGAGTATTCGACAAATAAGTATTTTTAACAATTTCTCAAAAAATAAATTACATCAAAAAGATCACAAAATTACCCAAAAATATAATTTTTATATGATTATTTAAATGATGATTTTAATTTTATAAAATAAAATTTCTAAAAGATTCATAATTCAATTAAAATAACCATGTACCAAATAAAATAAAATCATTTTTTAGTAATAAATTATTTTAAATTATAAAATGACTTTATTAAAAATTTGGAACTTATTAATTAATTACCAATAAGTTATATTAAACCTTTAAAAATAAATTTTGTATTGTTTTTAACCATATTTATACCCACCCAATCAGGTAGTTGGCCAATAAAAATAATGTTAAAAAATATTATTTTAATAATATATCACATTTCACGTAATGTGTAGTGATTCATGTTAATCAAGCTATCATAATAGTTTTCTAAACATTCAGGTTTCTATGAATATAGTGGTTATTGAAGCTATGGATATTAATGGTAGTTCAATCCTTGATGGTAAGAACTATCATATCTAAAAATATAGGATGATTTTTATTTCATTTCCCTTGGATATGACGTTCTTGAGGTTTTTATAGATTATTTCCATCCTTATGCCGAAAGTATTACATTGACAGTAATTGATCCAAAAAAATTGGAGAATTATGGGTGGTCTATAAATTTTATTCTTTCCCCACTCTTTTAAAGTGAGTTTGATAGAGTTAAAGGTATTTTAACAGCTAACAATGTCTGGGTAATGTAGAAGAATTACTGTGAAAGAAATACTAAAATGATGAATAAAAAGTTCCAAATCATGAGATTTAAGTTTAAATAACTTTTTATGGGTGACAATGAATTTTTTTGGTGATTTATTCACAATGGTGAATAATATTATATGCAACATATGTTTTCTTAGTTATAAGTTACTTGATTCAACAATTGTTGAATGTATCTTATTAATTATTCCTCATAAATTTGATACTAATATTTTATCCTTAAAGGATAAATATCATAAAATTATAGTTATATATAATATACAATGCACTCTCAACACTCACATAATAAGAATAGAAATATATATAATAAATAAAGATAAATTGGACTATAAAATTTCTTTTATGGCTACAAAGAAAATTAAATATCACAATGTTATAGTTGAAGAAAAATCCACAATCATTAACAAAAAATATACTTTTTATTTCAAAATTGATGAATTTATGATTTTTTCTAAAAATATAAAAATATAAATGGGAAATACAACGGAAGGGTACCTCAAAAGTGACTTTTTGAGAATTTGTTGGACATTATATGGACTTTTTTCTAGAATGAATGTAAAATTAAGTTAGTGATTAAGATGAGAGAAAGTCAAGAAGATCCCTGAAGAATAAAGGAGAAAAAATATAAGTCTTACTATTTGGGAAAGGATAAATATTCTCCAAATCTATAAAGAGAGTATATTATTCCTTGAATTTAGAAGATGATGATAGGGAATAAGAATATTATAACACAAGTGTTAAAGCAGTTGAGAAGCATCTTAATTTAAAAGAAAATAATTATAATTTCACCAATAATGAAAGTAGATTCTCTAAATAAGAATAATTAGAGACCAAGATTGAGTTTATCCTAAAAATATATTTTAAATAATGTATTTCAAAAATTGTTAGACAATAATAAGAGAATAATAAGATTAAAAAAATTATTAGTAAAAAATCATGAATATTTAATTTAAGAAAAATACAAGTTGCAAAAATATATTTTTGATATAAATAAGAATTTTTTTTTTAAAAACAACCTCATCATTAAGACAGGTGAAAATTTAAAAGTGAAGATTAATAAATAAATATTTTACAATAAAAACATGGTAATGTTTAATAAGGAGTTACAAATATTCAATGATATTTTTTAGAATATGGTGAATATTTTAATAATTTTAAACGTAACAATGATAAATAAATAGTATCCATAATGGTTAATAAGAAGTATGCATATGTCTGGAATAAATATATGTTGAATAATACCATGTTATTGTCCAAAACATTTGGATATGAAAAAATAATGTTTCAATGATTTTAAATTTTGAAACAATACTTACTACAATAGGGTTTTTTTGTGGGGAGAAGATTAAAAGGTCACGAGGTAACCACAATTTGGGGCACAATTAACTACAAATGTGAATGTTAAAACATTTCATGAAAAGAATGAACACAACTCAATTCATGTTGTAATATGAAAATATAAATATTATTATTTTGATCACTTCTTATATTTTGGTGTTTTTTTTAAACAAAATTAAGATGTATTGTTTCAATCATAAATGATACAATTGAACCATGAGGAACTAGAGAAAATATTTGTGGTGGATTCAACCCACTGAAGGAATACAACGTGATAAATTTATTTTGAATATTGTAAATATATTCTAACCCTTAGAAAATATTTTTCAAATATGTGATTATCCTAAAAATCTTGAAAAGTATTTCCATCTCATGTTACTAAAAAATAATTTATGCAACAAATAAAAAACTACATGAGAGGGAATAAAAGGGAAATGAAAAGGACATAGTTACTAAAATTTATCTTTAATATATATAATGAGAGTGAACATAGATATTTTATTATGGGTGTTCTTCAAAAATTATTGGATATTTGATGTGTTTGAATAATATGAAAGATTACAAAGATGGTATGATAACTTTTGGAAATGATGAGTTCCTCAGAATCAAATGTGTTTGATCTTTGATCATTGATTAATAATAGTTAATATCCAAAAGATCCTTTTTTGATTATAGAATTAATCACAACTTTTTGAATGACTAATAACCTTTTGAATAATGTAACAATTTTTTAGTTTATATGGATTCATGGTTAACCAATTTGAAGATTCATAATTTATTAAAATAGTTAAATGAACAATGAGAGTCTATTTTCAAGTTGGTGAGGAACTCATATTTTGATACTTAATCATTATAGAAGAAAATCATATTTGGAAAAAAAATATAGGGGCACACATGTAAAAGTAATAATAGTAATATAATAAATAGATAATTTATTCTGGATATTCTTTATATGAAAATATGAAAATATTATTTTTTCCATATGAATGAAAGAGAATATTACAAAATTAGAACCTAGGAATAATGAGAAACATTAAATACATCCATTTTAGCTAATACGCTAAATCATATGGAGGACCGTGCGAAAGAAATAATAAAATGATGATAAGAAATTTATTTTTTTAACTTTTTACATTACACACATTATATGTATTATATTTTTCTAACCTAAATCAGAGTTTCTCAAAAACAATTAAGCGAAGTTTCATGATAAGTGATGAAAAAAAATATTTTTTATATTATTTGGTGAAAATTAGAAAGGATAGTGTTGGAGAATATACTAAAGATAAGTTTAGATAGTAACTTGAAAATTGTGGAATTTATCATGAATTTAGTGAAACATCAACAAAAATGTTGAATGATATTACTGAATTGGAAAAAAGAAGTTTTGTTTAGGTGGATTAAACATTGTGAATTGAACACGATACTTCCCAAAAAAATTAGATACACTATCAGAGCAATATTACATATTCTAAAAATATATATATATAGGAAAAATTACAATATGAACCCATAAGATATATATTAAAATAAATCCCTTGTTTTAAATACCTATTAGTTTTTAATGTATATTCATTATTAATATCAAATGGAAAAAATTGGAATGTTTGATCAAAGTGGCGTTCATGGAATCTTTTTTTAATACCATTCAAATGGTGGAGGATACTAGTGTTAAAAAAATGAAAGAGGAAATATTTTTAACTCTAAATATTTGATAATTCTTGAACATTATGGTGAGGAAGTTTCATATTCAATTAAATATATTGATTAAATGAATGTTTAAGTGTTTTAAATTGAAAAATTTGAAACTTTTATAAATTATAAAAATAATATTGAAGCTACTCTAGTTTAAGATTATTACTCAGCTACCACAAGTGTTGAGGAAAATTATTTTATATCATTATGGTATTTTTAAGAAAGTGTAATTATAAAAAATCATTGGAGATAAATAAAAGTAGGTTCAAAAAAAATAACATCAAGTTTTTTATAATATACTTTTATACTTTCTAAAATTGAGAAAAAAAATGTTAAATAAGGCTTAGAGCATCAAGGTTGGATTGATGTTTTGTATGAATTTTTAGATCAGATTCAAAAAATTGATTATTGGGAACATGCAAAAAAAGACAATAATAATGTGATTGGTACAAAGTGGGTGTTTTAAAACAAGTTGAATGAAAAAAATTAATGTGATAAGAAACAACACATGACTATTTTATAAAAGTTTATCACAAATTAATGTAATTGAATTTGATGATACATTTTCTTTTCTGGAATGATTATAAATTATCTAAGTAATTTATTATATCACTACATAATAAAGATATAATATTTTCCAAATTTATTTCAAGTCATAATTTCCTAATGGGGAGGTGGAAGAATAAGACTATATTGAAAAATCATGTTTCTTCATGCTTGTGAAAGATGAAAGCAAGCTATGGAAGTTGAAGAAGGTGCTTTATGGATTGAATTGAACTCTGAGTGCTTTTAATTCAAAGTAAGATACATTCCTAAATAATTTGATCTCAAATAAAGTATTATATAAATGTAAACTCTAAATAAAATAAACTCAATAGGTTTTCATAATTTAAATTGGGTTTTCAGATGACATTATATTTGAATGGAATGATAAAGAATCATGTGAAATCCTTCATTATTAGATGAATAAATAAATTATATTTCCATGGTAGGAGAAATTAAATAATTTTGGCCTTCAAATATATTAAAATTATAAACACATTTTCTTATGTTAATAGAAGAATTCAAAGGAGCATCATAATATGTATGGAATGGGAGAATCAATGATATTCTCCGCACCAATTTATTTGGTAATGAATTTGTAAATTATATGGATGGAAAGCTGGTAAATCCATTGAGTTTAGAAATATGGTTGTAACTTTACTATATTTAATTATTTTAGGGAAAAAATATTTTTTTGTGTGCAATTTGGGATAGGTATCAAACTACTCTAAAGGATCCTCATCTATTGGATAGAAAAAAATTATTAGATATATTAAATTAATAACTAATTTGGGTTTGAAATATTAGATCACATAAATAATATATCTATCAAGAGATACATATTAATATTGGGAAGGATGTATATTGGATATAAAATCCACATATTGTGGAGTTTTTTTCTAGTTATAATGTCGTGTTACCTGGATTCAAAAAAATCATTTTAATAACTCTCAGTATAGAAGAGGACCATTACCTAGCTATTAACCATGTTATAACATGGTTTATTTGAAAAAATACATATTTGGATGATTTTTATATTTATCTGATGTTACCCCTGCTCTTTGGTTGTGATAATCCATGTGTTATAAATCTCACTAAAAATCTAGTGTAACATTCTCAATCCAAGTAAATTGGTATTATATTTCACTACATCACAGAGCATGTGGAGAATTATTAAAAATTTATAGAAATTTGTTCTAAAACATAAAAACATTTAGATATTTTCACACAAAAAAATTGTCAAAGGAAACATTTCATAATTAATGGTTTATCAAGGGTGTACAACCTCACCTAATTCTATACAGTTGTATCTATCTCTATCACCTCTCTCATCATGTTCATGGAGAGTTTCATCAAAAGGAGAGAAATGTATTTTAACATAAATATCCATTAGAGTATGTTTTATCTTTTTAGGTAAAAAATGTATTTAGGGTGAGTTTTAAAAGGGGTAGTTTATTATTTCATAATGTCTGGTAACTATTTTTAATGTTTCTAGTAGTGGATATGGTAAATGTTGTTTTTGAAAGATTTATTTTTAAGGTATTACTAAGTAAATTTTTCTTTGCGGTGTATTAGAATGTTTATTAGGTCATTACTTGTATAAAACGTATTTTTCTTCAATCATTTTTTTCCTACATCATGTTCCATCATGTGTGATTTGAATTATTATATATGTAATCCATTTCACAAGTTGCAAATTTTCAGTTATTTATATTCATTGGTTGAGAAAAATTCCAAAGTGGAATATTATTCAGAATATGATAGTTAAGGTTATTTGATGAATCTGGAAATTGTCATTTTGAATTTTAAGAAAGTATTGAATTTATTTGTCCAAACATAAATCATCTTAAATTATTAACTTCTCCAACAAAGGATATTGGACGGAGAAGTTCAGATTCAATTTTTCAAACCAAGACTTTCATTAAAAGATAATAATTATGTTTTTTGTTCTAAATGAATATCTATATTTTGATACACGTTTCATTAAAAAAACTCAGTGATGTTTTTGAATATATAAATGATTTATTGTACATAATGTTTCTAACATCGTGTGTATTGAAAGACATCATGATGTAAGATTATTTAAAAGGGGTAGAAAATAATTTATATTTTTAAAATTAATACTATGATATTTTGAGAAGTTATTCAATAAGAATTTATTTTTTAGAGTTAAAATTGAGTTGACTTCATGTGTGACGGTTATGATGTTTTGGATGATGTAGTAGTATAATGTCAGGTGATGTGTATGGGTAGTTGAGAAAATGGTTAAGGACAAAACCCAATTTCCATGCTAAAGATAAGGGTACATGAAATGACAATATTTGTTATTGGATAATATTTTGTGATTTTTACCTTTCAATAGAATGATTCTATATTTAAAAAGGAAAAGTTTCAGTGAACTACGAATGGATGAGGACCATCAAACAATATCACTCAAGTTTATTGGTATATGTCCCTCATAAAAAATATCTGGGTCTATAATGAATGATTGAATTTGAACAAAGACTATCAGGTTGACATGTTAGAATTTTTTAACTCTTTTTGTCTTTAAAATATTGTACAAAAGTCTCTAAGTCATTATAAATAATTTGTTTTTGAAGTCCTCAGATGTATGTTTCTATTTTAATTTCATCAGTCGGGGTATGGTGTTTGAAGGAAGAAGTTAATGAATTTTTATTCAGTTCATTTTATGGTGTATGTGACTAGAGGAATACTTCCATAATTATCATACAATGTCAATTTTGAATAATAGATTATGCTCTATCAGTTGGAAGTGTCTCTATGAATTTTCAAGGGATGAATTATTGGTTTATTGATATACCGATTTGAAGTTATTTATTAAGTATTCATAAAGATTTCAAAAATAATGTTATGATACTTAAATTTCAATTTTCATTTACATAGAACTATTTATTATGATTAATATTTTTTAAAGATATGGTCTATGAACTTCATTAATGTTGCAGATGATATAGTTTACCTGAATCGTCAAGAATAGTATAGAACAATCGAGAAGTGTCCCAAAAGTTGAGATGTCTGAGAGTTTTGATTTTTGTGTTTAGTTAAGACGGAAAATAAATTTTTGTTCCCAACTTTTCTACTATTAGATCACACATAGAAAGTGGTATATGATCATCACGTACTAACATTAATTACATGTGAAAGAGTTATGTGAAGTGATATAGTGTTAGGATACAAGACCAAATAAATAATATAAATAAAAATCTTATAGATTATTTTCTAACTAAGGCATCCCATCTGTAAGTATAGAACAAACTGTTTACAAAAATGATCATTTTAATTGAGATATGAGGAGACTATAAAATTGGTTAACTGGCATTAGTCAAAGGATACCGGATAATTTTTTGATCTAGTTATATCAGATAATTAGTTTTATGGATTAATTATATGGACAATGTAATAATAATGGTTTCAATTTAAAAAAAAGAACTAGATGGTGTATAATGGATGAACCCATCAGATGAATCTTATCTCAACATATCATATTAGGGCCCATAATTCAATTCCCCAAGCCATCCCCTCATAGGGAAATGCTGAAGACTAGCACTGAGTAGGCATATCTCTAACATGGGAGGCCTTAACCTTATGTACTAGTACACACACACAAACATCTCTAAGGCCATTCAATGAGGAAATATAAAACAACTAAAAAACCATGCATCCATACATGTAAATCCCAAAACTAGAGTATAAAGTCATGTAATGAAAGTTATACAAGGCCTAATAAAATGTATCGAGAATGATTTTAATAAAATTCCAACGTAAAAATAATGACGGGGAGTTCATTCAAGATAACTATAGGAACATAGCTTAGTATGTACTGCTAACTAAGCGATTCTTGGTTTTTGTCCCTTTAAGACTACATCAAAAGGTCAGTCATATTTAGAAGAAACAACATGTGTGGGAAATTCTTGTATATTGGTGATAATACAATACCTGATAGGACACTCTAATACAAGAAATCATAGAAAAAAAAGTTATACAGTTAGCTCCACACATATATATTTATATTATAAATATGAAAATAATATCCACATTAACTCCAAAAGGACATATAGTCTCATGTTAAAGTAACAACCATAATAACATCCAATGATTATAGATTATATGTTCTATATAAAACTCATCTTATAGAACACACTTCACAATTAAAATATAATAGATGTAATTCATCCAATATATATTACACATTTGGTCCCAATTTAAAAAGTATATGGTGGAAGTAAGAGGAGAAAAATACATTCTTGGGATTACACTCTGATACATAGGGTATACCAACAAATCAATCTAAAATAACCCAATATGTAAAGGATCAGATTCTTCATAGTGTCAGTTAGGATGATATGAAGATCTCCACCTAGGTAAATAAGATGATAGGCCACATCATTGCAAGCCTCACAAAAGTATTACAAAAACTCAATCCAAGAGGTCATGCTGATGGTATCACCATCCTATGTCTATGAAATGATTCCATAATAACCCTTATAGAATGGATATAGGTAATTTAACCAAATGAAACTTTTCTATGATTTAGTGGAAAATGGCTCTAAACCAACTTTGAAGAAGTACACTAAATGCACAAGTAGTACATGGTGTGTCGTGTTGACACCAGGTCATTCCCATATAAAAGGATCATGTCAGTGTCCAGGTCAAAGTAGACAACATTCCCATGAATGTGTTCATATACATGTCTATTCCTATGTATAACTAGACTAGTCATGTTAGTGTGGGAGTACACGGTGTGGTCATACCTGTGTACTCCTAGCCATTTATGTGTGGGAGTACAAGGTGTGTCTGTGACCATGTACTCCTATCTATGTCCACATACCCTTTTAGGTACATATCGAGCTATCAAAGAGGGGTCACAAGTCATGTGATACTTATCTTTATCAGGAAAACTTAACCCCTACACAGGGGTCCCACACGATGTCTAATCAAAAATTACTATATGTATATATTTCAATTTAATAGAAATCTAGAACCTTATGTTTCATGGTTTCTTACTCCTCTAGACACCATTATGGCTACTAATTATATTAGGAAATGTGAATATAGTCCAATAGAGACATACAATTGATGATTTCTAGAATCTGTCCTTTTAAATAGTTCAATAAGTTCCCATCATTGGTTCTTGTCACTCTCTCATGCCCCACTCAAATTAGGGGTATTCATTCTAGTATGATTCACTTACCCCTACTACTTGTTCACAATCCTTGAGGCCTATAATGTCTATATCTAGGATATTGAATCATTTTACTGCCAAACGATTGTGAAATGACCACTTCCCTGATATTTGGGACAGACCACTGGGATGATGAAACCCCAATGATGAATGCATGAAGAAAAAATGTTATAAAACTAGAAACATGAAAACGTGGAATGAGCCTCATCAATATTTTTCTATACTCAATCCATTTCAATTAGAATAGATAATCAAGAACCAAAATAATCAAAAAAACCTCCCAATAAATCCCTGCAAATAAAACCATCCCTCAAAATTGTCAGTCTCAATATCAATCTGTTGGTCTGTAGACCTGTGTTCATCATAGAAATAAATAATGGGGAATGAACCTAAATAAAAACATTTCCTAACTGAATTCAAATAAATCACTGATGAAGAAATAATATGCCTTATAGTCAATGTAGAGATCATATGATTCCATTTCACACTGATTGTGGAACCTTGATCCAGGTGTCATTCACCCATGAAATTCCTCTAATGCTCTCCAATGGATCTCGATCATTCCTAGGGTAATTTGGATAACCATTCAGTTTTTTCATATGTATGTATTTAAATAATATGATTATGTAACTACATCATTACAGATTAAATAAATTAATTTTATTAATGTATTCTTTATCCACAACTACAATGACTTTCCCACATACAACCCATATCAAAAAATGGTATGTCGTTCCTTGGGTAAAACTGACACTAGGATCTCAATTATTCCCTTATATTTCATATTCGGGACTACATTTATAATTTATTACTCTTTTTCAACAAAATTTTCATTGTGTTCTGTTTAATATATTTAATATCTTTCAAACATATATTTTTGGAACACAGGGCCTTGAAATCACACGTCATCTTAACTCATAGTGTTAAAAATAATCCTAAAATTAACCCTAAAATTAAATTAAAAATCCAACACATTATATTCACCCCACAATGGTATTTTACATCCTTAAATGTCAAAAAAAATTCTATACAAAAATATGTGGGTACTGAGGAATCTTCAAAACCTCTCACTCCTAGGTGCTCTATTGAAGATGCTCATACTACCACCAAATGAACACTATTGGAATTGTTTTTTCACAAAGGATCCTCCCATGTTTGTCCTCAATATCTATTGGGTAATCAGAAAATGTATCCACCTCCTTGAAACCCGAGGGTGTGAATTTGATTCGTGGGGACGCCCTTGGTCTCCATTATTTTAAACCCCCTAGCCCAGTGCTGCTTTTTTCTCTTGCTCTTTTGTGTCCTGTATTCTCTCCTTTGAATAAATATATATATGATGATGATGAAAAAAAATCACAGTAATACTTATCCAAACGAATCTTATAGAAACACGTGTTATCCCTAATCGAAATCTAGAGGCCTATGTTATCAGTCAACATTAAAATTTTGATGTCTTTTTGCAATCCTCATATGTTGAGGGATGATCAATAACATATCTATAGTGGATAAAACCAGATTTGGGAGCATTAATGATAACACCCATAGGTCAGTCTGGTAAAGTGGTGACTTGTGTGTTCACCTATACATGCATTTAATTATTCCATACCATTTGTGGAATGGTTGATTTTGTTTTACAAAAACCCCACAAATGGTAGGTTATCCTCACATATATGGACACAGTTCAACAGGAATGCTCACAAAATTTCCTCTATAACATGAATGGTTGGATGAGTTTCTCCATCATTATAGGGGTGAAAATCCATGATCAAATGCAATTTAGTCCAAATGCCTCTTGAAATCCCTTACATAACTAATATGTGTAGTGACAATCATGTTTACAAATGATTATTTATGGTACTCCATGGAGTCATACTAACTTCATCACAAAGAGGCATCCCAAGATCTCCACTGAACACCTCTTTTGAACAAGTATGAAGTGGTATAACTTTGTGAGTCATCTATGATCACCCAAATGGAATCATGTCTACTAGAAATACATGGTATTCCCATAACAAATTCCTGGGATATCAAATCTCACTTCTACTATGGAACAGCAAGGTGATGATATAAACACTCTAAAACTTGTTGCACAAAATTCACTTGTTAATAAGTGAGGCCTTGAGATACAAGCATTTTACATCCCATCTTTATCCCTGAACAACCAAAAAAACCTCAGAAGTCCTTTTACATTATTTAATCACATGAATATACCTCCAAATGATATGTATAAAACTCTCTTATAACCTCATCCTATAACATTGTTGATATCATATTTCATCCTCTATAAAGAATTACATTCTCCGCCACCTTTATAAAATACTTAAGGGGCATGTACTGTGGATTTATGTGTATATAGGTTCTCATGGTCATCATCCTCAAGTTGTGGATCCTTGAATCATAATTAAAAATTGGGGTAACAACTATCAATTAAAGGTATGTTTTCCATCCACATCTAAAAAGGATAACTAAAACAAGGACAAATTATCTAAGGAATTATTCAATAACTGGAAAAATGATATACTACTGAGATAAATTGCTAACAAGTTCCCCTTCCCACGAGTATACACAATATCGAAATCATATTCCTGAATGAGAGTTAGCCATTGCCTCTTGGTCAGGTTAATATATTTTTGAGAGAATATATAAATGAGGCTATTTTAGTATGAATAGAAGATAAACTCCTCACCCATTATGTAGTGTCAACCCTTCTTTTATAAGATAATTATCATTGGTGACTCAAGATCATAGTTTTCAAAAAATTTCATATTTGGTCTCAAAAAATGTGAACCACATGCAATCAATTCAGATCTATGCATGAGAAAAAATCCAAAACAATTTCCTGAATCATTATAGAGAAATGCATTTTTTACACCCTACTCTTGAAATCTAATGATTGGAGTGCTCTTAAATCTATGAATTAACTCCTAAATATCCCATTGACACATTTATGCCCACATGAAAGGTTGTCACTTTTGAGTTAAAACTATCATGGTGATGATATCCTAGAGAAGTTGGGTATGAATCTTCAGTAGTAGCCTATCAACCCAAGGAAGCTCTACATATCTATCATTATCATCGGTGGATCCCATGTAAATACTGCCTCAAACTTTTTTGGGAACACTCCTACACTGTCTATTGAGATAACATGTATTAGAATACGGGCCTCCTAAATCTAGAACAAAGACATTGAGAGATTATCATAAAACTATTTCTCCTAGATTACATCTAGAATTATACTCATATGTAATCCATTCTCATCATAGGACACAATGTACGCTAGGATTTCATCAACTAATGCCCCCCACAAACTGGTTTAGGAAAAATTGAACGATCTGGTTCATAAGCCCCATGAACATTGTTCAGGGGTTTATCATTCCAAAGGGAATCACAAAGTTATCATAGTCACCAAAATGACCACAAAATTCCATCTTCTAGTATATCCCCATCCCATAATCACAACTGGTGATAGTATGATATGGTTTCAACCATCAAGAACCATTGTTATTCTTTTCAACTAATCAAAGAGTTTATTGATCCTTGTTAGTGGATACATGTTCTTTATAGTAAACTTATTTAGGTAATTGTAATCCACACATAACCTAAAGATCCCACCTTCCAACTTGGAGAACAATACTGGAGTTTCCCAGGGTGAAACACTTGGTCAAAAAATGCCTATCATCTACAAGTACTCAAACTTCACTCTCATCCCATGAAGCACTACAGAAGAAATCTGATTTAGTGGAAGGGTTAATAGAGTCATATCGAGGTGGAGATCAATTCAAATGAATAAATATTAGTAGGTAGGTATGTCAAGATCATCCTCAAGAAATAAATCATCGTTCTATACCAACACATATGGTAACTAGAAACTAAAACATCCACTGTACAAATGGTTATTCTATCCAACTCATTAGTAATTAGTTTCACACTCTAATTAATGTTTCAATTTTTTCTTTTGGGGTTTTCTTTTAACCAATAACAAAAAACCTAGTCTTGTCGCTAAATACACAACACATACTCCCCCTGAATATTTTTTTGGGCATGAATTGTTGATAACCTCCCAATACCTAAGATGAAATCCTAAGGCCTCGTCACTACTATGAAGATATCCCAACAAAAATTATCATGCTCAAGAATCAAGTCACTCCATCGAAACAATTGGGTCATTGTTGTTTCATCTCTAGTATGAATCTCCAATTGTAAGGTATGAGTAAATGGATCGACTATAATTTCTATGTATCGAAATAGATATATGGGAATAAATGAATAAAAACCACATGTGTATATTATTACTACTGATATGGTATAAATGACACATATTGTACCTTGTATCATCCTTATAGCCTCTATATTTTAAACCATGACCACCTGTAATGACCCCTTTGCTTATACAATATTTCCTCGAGGATGGTGTGGACAACAGAAGGGTGGAGTTGGTTATATGTTAAAGTTCCTACAACATACAACTGATCTCGAAACCCCCTACCATGTTTGTAGACCTATGGACCTATTTGCTAATATCTCTACCTCTTCCCTGATGACAAATCCTATTTCCTTATATTAGTTGTGTCATGGGTTATAATATCTCATACAATATATCCCTTTCTGAGATCATCATAGAACCACCTCTCCCTAGGCTAGCTGGACTCATCCTATGAGACCCAAAATGCAGAACCTCTATCTTGGTACCCCCTCTGGAAACAACTTGCATTTCCGTGTCCCAATAACTTATATTGGACCCCTACTTCTAAAGTCTCTTCTCTTTTTTCCCACTTCCAGAAACCACTATATGGGTCTTACCATCCAAAAAACTATTTACCCCCAAATATCACTCTAGCACACCATCATAGGTACAAATTCACAAAGGTATAACTCTAGCTTAGATTTATTTATTAGTTCCTCATTTGAAGATATGTTCCTAGATAACCTGATAATGAACCATATCCATCATGTTCCTAGTGTGTTTGGTAAAAATCAATGACTACTCATATACTTTCATGAGACCCTAGTAAAGATATAGAAGCTCATAGATTTTCACATCCCTCATTGTATTTATAGATAAAACCTAAATGAAAATGTTATCAAACTATATCCATGCTAGAGTCACCTCATTGTAAGACTGGGTCACTAAACCCCACTATTTTACTATAGATACATGGAGAAATATCACATATAATATCAACATCTGATTTACTAGTGCCCTGACCAGATGGAAAACATCAATCCCTACATCAAACCAGTCATCCATAATATTTGGGTCTAGCTCACCTCTAAACCTAATCGGCCTCTATCCTTGAATCTCATGAAGTGTTCTCAACATGTGCACCTCATCTTCTAGCATAGTGGGTGTAATATATAGCTCAACAGATGGAGGAATATCTGGTGCACCATCATGAGGAAAAAACACTAGAACTAGTCCTTTTATTTATGTCTCATCATTTAGGTGATCATATTAATAATCATTTTGTTGAATCATATCTAGAATATATAATTGATAATCCTTAAATTGACATAATGTGTCATGTTCAATGATTATATATTGAGAGATGAATCATGAATAATATGAAAACCACAAATCATTCCTATATGATGCATGTACAATTTTTTTCCTACAACCATTTTTCTCATGTACCGAGTCAAATGGTGGGAGATTAATGTCTTGGTGTGTGGATATATTGTCCGTCACACCAATAATAGCCTCTAGACCAAAATCCAAACTCAAGAAACTCACTATATTCCTAGAAAAATCTCAATAATTTTGATCTTAAGGTAGAACTGGCTTCTCTGATACCACTCTATCATGACTCATCCCAATGGGGCATGATCTACAGCTCCCCAATCCCAGCTCCAATGGCCCAAGGGATGAAAACTAGCACCATGTGGGAATATCACTAACATGGGAGGGAGAATCCTATGGTATCTATATACATGCACACATCACCACAAATATAATGTGTTTAAATATAAAACGACATATAATCGATGCATTTATACATCTAAATTCAATAAACTAAGTACAGAAACAATTAATGTGAAGTAAATATCTCAAAATACAATCCCACCGCAAACTATTTTAAACAAGTCCAACCTAAATGTAAAATGAAAACTAATATCAAGGTAACTATAGGAACACACCTTAATCTATCTGGATCACTAAGTCTCTCATGGTCCTAGACCCTCTAGGACTCTGTCAAAATATCAATCATTCTCACAATACATGACATTTGTGGTAAAATCCAAGTAGGGGTGACTATGAAAATACCAAAATGGAGACCCTGAAGACAAAAAAAATATAACAAAAATAAAATAACTCATCTCTGCAAAGATATATGTCAACAATACATATGAAAACAATATCCAGTTATACTAAAAAATGATACATAATCTCATGGTAAAGTAACAACCATAATTAAAAACTAGGATTCCAACACAAAATATACATATTTAACTAATTTATGACAATTTAATCCATGAGTCAGATAGGACATATGTAATCTATTTTATAAGTACAACTCATAGAGTTTTAGAATAAAAATAATTCTTTGGATGTCTAAAGAGAACGATACTATGATAAGAGTCACCCCCAAAGCCGTAATGTATACCAAAAACTCAATCTAGAATAACCTTCTATGTATATGATCACTGCTCACATAATTATTCTCTTTTCGATACTAAGAACACAACCTAGGGAGAGAATATGATAATGGATCCCACCCTTGGCCTGTTCGATAGATTCTATTAGATCTATCCAAAAATCATGCTGATGGGATAACCATCCTATGTGTAAGACAAGATTCCATGCTAAACCTCAAGGAATTTATATAGGTAATAGACCCTAACATAGAGTGTCCATAATAAATAGTACAAGATCTCCATTAAACTTTTAAAAAGTATATAATATGTACTAGAAGTACATGTTGTGTCCCTTCAACAAAGGGTCATGTATGTGTAAATTGTTCGTGACCTTGTTAGTGTCAATGAACATGGTGGGCCCATTCCCATGTACATCTAACCATGTCCATGAACATGGTGATACACATGAACACCTGGTCTAGTCATGTCTATGTGGGAGTACAATAGGTTCCCATTCCCATGTACTCTTGGTCATGTTTGTGTACCCTTCAACGTAAATTACAACCCATCTAGGCAAGGTGACATGTTGTGCGATACTTATCTTCATTTTTAAACCCTAGACACAACCTTGTACCCCGCACATTGTGTAATCCCAGATTAGATATTCTGTAGAACATAATTTTATAGGAATCTAGAACCATATTCTCTTTGGTTTCCCCTCCTCCACCTTCTATTATAACTACGAATCATACAAGGAAATGTGGATTTTATTTGACCATTCCTTATCATGTATTCCTTCCAGAATCCATCCTACAAAAAAAATTGGTAAAACCTCATAGTTGGTTCCCATCACTGTCAAATGACCAACTCATGTTATGGGTCTCCAATCCAGTCTAATATGCCATCCTCAACCATCATTGCATGATCCTCATGTCATACCATTCCCATATCTGATATATCAAATCATTTCACCAAGAAAAGTGTGTTTAATGATAGATTCCTTAGTATTTCGGTTGAACCATTGGTAAAATAAAACCCCAATGATGAACATACATAGAACAAACATGGAAAACCCCAAAACACACAAAAAAGAAACAAACTTCATATATGTTTGGTTGTCCTTGATCCAGTATCATAAGAAAAAAATTAGAAACAAATTTTAAATCACATTGCATAATAAATCCCAAAAAATAATCCCATCCCAAAAAAATGACTGATCAGTGAATCAACTTGATGGTTGATTGATTCACGTTCATCATAGAAATCTGTAATGGTGGATAAATCCATAAAAACAAACATTATACCATGATCAAGATCGATCATTGAAAAATAATCAAACTATTTCATTGTCATTGGAAAGATATTATTATTTTATTACCCAACGATAATGGAACCTCAATCGAGTTATTTTTTATCAACAGAATTCCTCAAATTATCTCTTATTGTTCTCAATGATTTGTTTGGTTAGGTGGATAACCCTAAAAAATTTTATTCTAATTTGTGTATTTAAAGAAGAGGACTATGTCATTGTGTCATTACATATTAAATAAACTTATTTTATTAATTTATTCGCTATCCACACCTGTTAGGAATTTTCCACTAACCACTCACAATAACAATGGTTATGTCATGCAAAAGGTGAACCCCATAAACTAAAACTGATAGTGCCATTGAATTTTTGATTTTACCTCCCATTTAGATGTTATTCGACCTTTTTAGTCAAACTACCAGCACATGTTAAATAATATTCTTAATATACTCCCAACATTTATTTTGGGGACACCAATCCTCAGGATCACACAAAATTTTAGTTCTATGTCTCAAAGAAATCATTACAATATCCAAAAATAATACATGGAAAATTTGATCCATTAAAAATCCATCATACGAACAACCGTCAGATTGATGGAATTCATTTCCAAATTATAGGAATGATATTGATGAACAATTACATGTAATAATAGAAATTTGGTAGATATATCAATATGCCCAATGAAAACATATTGATGTATGTTGAGGATGATTGTTACTATTTTTTCGAACATCTATCTTACATTATTTACCTTAGAAATGAGAAAATGCACTGTTAATTGATTATAGTGAAACAAAAATTTATGGATATTGTCTTCTTTTTATAAAAACATAAAAATGTTTTTTCATATTGGATTGTTTGATCATTCGTTATTTCCAATCCATGTAAAGAACTAGAAACTCGTACAAGGTAGTCAACCTTATTAATCTTTGTGTTGTTATATTTGTTGTTTTGTGATTATTTTAAGCAAAGCAATTTATTTTAAATATGAAACTAAAATTTCATCAAAATAAATTAAATATAAAAGGAAAAATAACTAATTCACCCCTCCACCACTTAGGGCTCACATATATCTTAATTGGTTCTTTCATTGAATAGGTTCCCTGTTATATGATATGGGAGGGACACACATAGAATAACATAAAATATATAAATAATATAATGTCATTATCATGTTAATGTGGTACAAAATAAAGTTGATTTTTTGGATAATCTATGGCTGGAATCTCAATAAATGGATTGATTTATACAAGTATATGTGGAATTTTTAACCCTGTGTCTTTGTCTAATCCCCTTCATTAACCTATTTTTACCCTAACCGAAGGAACAATTTTTTTTCTTTTAATATTAATTTCATCCCAAAAAATTGACTCATTGAAAAAATTATACGTGATGAATAAAATTATATAATACATTTCATAAAATTTTATTTCTATTATTGGAAGAGGATAACATTCATATAAGTGTGCAGGACACTACAAAAACCAATTTTTGAAAAATAATTTTGTAAGTACAGAAATGTTTTTTCTCATTACATACCATGTAAAAACAATTTAATGGTAGTTAAAATATTTCAATGAATATATAATCTACGTCTTCCATTATTATCATTTATTAATATCTATTTTTTAATCTATTAAGATAAAAACACATTTCACACATAAAAATAGTTTTCCCAAAAACAACTAATTTTTACTTTAAAATGATTTTATCTTCATTCCTAATGATTTGATAAATAATGTATGAATTAGTATACATACAAAATCAATAAATTTAATTAAAATTACTTTATAATCATGATAAAACTATTATATATAAAAATTATATTAACACAAAGACAAATAAAACTCTAGAACATTTGGTCTTTTAATCTATAAATAATTTTATTTCAATTTGATGATTATTTATTCAGAATTAATCAATGAATATTAATTACGTAAAATATATATATATATATATATATATATATCATAAATTATTTATTATATTTATAATATTCATTACAACAGATAGTTTTTATATGTTATATTATATTATAGTTTTTTTACACTCAAGGTAAAATATAAACACAACTATCAAATACATCAAATTTATTTCAAATATATAGATATAAAATATCAAGATGATATATTTAACCCCCATAAAAATTAATTTTGTTCCTTGAAATTATTTAACTCTACCATAAAAACACGATGATATTTTTTCTTCCTCACATCCACAAGCTAGAATTCTGATTCCCAGAATTTATGAATCTAATAAAAAACAATATCCAAGTTAGTGTACTTATACAATAAATCTGTATCTCTACGGTACAGGGAATATATTACTTGTTCCCTATAATAAAGATAAAGATATTACATTACAAAAACCACTATGTTCAATAAATGTGATGTATTGGGTATGTACATACTCAAAAGTGATATATGAAAAAAAAATATCATAAAAGAGGTTCAATATAAGCACTAATCAATAATACATTATTCCTACATGATCAATAATCTCAATGGGGAAAATATACCTATGGATCAGTTTTATATTATTTTTAAATATAATATCTTTATTAAAAATAAAAAATTAAAGGAATAATTTCTCTCAAACATTTCATTGATGATATCTCTATTGACTGTTATCATAACTCATTCATCAACTTTGAGCCACCCCTGTGGACTGTTGAATGGGGTTGAAATTCTCTTTCATTTCTTCAACTAACCCAGGTGACAATAGAATTATTTTTCCGACATCATTATAACACATTGTTTTTATAAAATTATCTACATAGGTGGATTAAAAATGAGCTATATAAATGCTAAAGTTAGTGATATTATTATAGGAATATTAGAAAAAAATATGGTTTTGATACCAAACACATTTGGAATTTATATAATATGATGTAAACATATCCTCCACAGTTTAAATGGTTTTATCATCTTGTATATCCATCAAATGATGATATGATGCACTAAAACAGAAATCAATATCCAATGATTACTAAATACTTATAAAAAACATTGAGGAAAACCTTGGAACTCGATCAGATAAAATAAAATGTGGTAAAACATGTAACCTTAAAAATTATATAATGTATATATGGGAAATTTTATAAAAATTGATATCATCTTTGATTTTAATTAAATATACTTCCTTTATAAAAGAAATCAACTATAACCTAAATAGAATTATAGAACTTAGATGTTGTGGGGATTTTGATAATAAATTCATGTTGATGTATTTATATTTCTATATAGGTATGTGTAATGGTTGTAAAATATCCTTGGACCTATTCAAATAAACCATAATGTTTCGTCATCTCAATCCCACATATCCATAATTTGTATTATATCAATTCATGTCATCCCTCAAAATTTTTCCCTTAAGGTCTGTATACATATATGTACCTCTAAAATTAATAGACTATGATGTTCCATGAGCATCAATCAATAGATCCATCTTTAATTGTAGTATAATAATGACACAAAATCTATTCATGAAGCTTATAATTCTATCATAATCAAGATTTAACATAGGAAAATTTCTCACCATATTCTGTAGCTCTATATATTATATCTATGCCTATTTAATATTCATATGGATATATGGTTGAACAATCATTTGAGTAAGATAATATTTCTCCCCTCCATCATATTTTTGAGGTATATCCTTTAGAAATACATAATTATTGGGTCATTTTATATCTTTATCATTGATATGAAAATATAATCTTTTTGACTCAATGAATTATCCACACTATCTTTCTTCTTAGGGAAGAGATATATCAATAAATCATAATCATTAATCAACTCAAACCATATTCTCATGAATATATTCTACTCATTCTAGAAGAATATATAATTTATAATTTTATGATCATTATATATTTCACACTTTCCAAAATAAATATAATATATTCTTTTCTTCAAAAAAATACCATTTCAAACAACAAGTCATGCTTCAGGTATATTTTCTCCGGAGACCATAATTAATGAGAGGCAAAGGCTAAAGAACATATCCTAGTCTTTTTTTGATGAATTACTCAAAATAAAAAACTCTTCTCCACTATAAGGTAATGTGAGTGTAGGGTCACTAGCCAACCTTCTCTTCATCTCCTTGAAATTTTCATCATAATCATTAGTCCAAATGAACTTCACTCATTACTTTGATATTATAGGGATATGATTTTTCATTGAAGGTAAATTATTCACTAGGAAAAAATAATATCTATCCAATTTAATAAAATTAATGTTCTTAGTAATAGTGGTTGGTCTTGGCTATATTAAATTACTTATATATTATACGGAACTACTAATAAACCCTCTAGTGAAATCAAGTGTCATAAGAATGATACATTCTACCAGAAAAATGAACACATCATGAATTTGGTATATATTTTCTTCTTCCTTAGTATATTCCACTCAATAGTCATGTGATCTACAATCCCTGCATTTATATTGGATTATATTGGAATATTTTCTTTAAGGGAATCAAAAAATTGTATTTGGAAATTTATAAAGACTCAATTAATTTAATCCATAATGATAGTATGGGAATTAGTATGTCCAAATGTAATCACTATAAAATTATAATGTTTATGCCAAATATGAAAAGTTGTATTCTTTATTACTTCACTTTCCCCACTCAATTGATAATATGAGGAATGCAGGAAAATTGGTGAAAGGTTTTAAGTTCCTTATAGTTGATAAAAAATCATTAATCTAGGGTAATTGATAGTTATTATTGAGCATGATATTGTTATTTTTCCAATAATAAATACATAATCACATTTATCAATCATTATTTTTAACAAAATTAACTAGTTCATGCCAATTTAAATCACTAGGTAGGATTAATTCCTTATCAGGATTCTTATGTAGATTTTTATTTAATCTGCATCACTCAATCAAGGCCATTCTATAACTACTTTTTCAAATATTCATGGCACAATATATTAGTTATGTTGAAAACTCAACTACATGAATCATTGGAGGAATTGGAGACATTTCATGAAATAAATCAACAAAATCATGAAAAATAGGCTTTTCATTTATTAGGAGTTTATCCAGACCCATCAGAGATAAATAACCTTTATTAATAGAATTAGAGACCTGTAAAATGGATGTAATTTCCATTGAAATGTCATATTAATGATTGCACTAATAATTTAGAATTGGTTCATTAAAAATTGATATGAATTATATATAGATAAATCTAATCCATGTCAAAATAACACTAAATTCAACTAGATAAATATTAACACTATTTGAAGAACAATGTTACGAAGACAATTGATTTATAGAGAAATTATAGAATCGTGATGAGATCACCATACCATTATGATATATCACTACTCATTTTATATTTAATCATTAACATGGAAGTATGATATCCAAATAAAATTTATTAATTATAAAATATTTGATAGATCAACACTGAAATAAGACATTATCTATTATTTATTTGAAGGTAATTATAAATTCCCTACTTCATTTTAACAATACACATTAAAAATAGTAATAAAATTATATATTCCATTATCTCTAGGATTAAGAGAATTTTATCACCAATATTCATCACTAAATCATTGATTCACACACTAGTTATAATAATTTCCATTCTTTATTCATTTGAAACATTATATCTTTTGTGTTTTATTCTATGAAATTCACTCTCTATTCGTATCATTTGATAACCTCCCCCAGTCACTTCAAAATTTGTTTTCTAGAAGAAATTATTTTACACACATAAATTATTTACTTTTCCCCTTAAAAAATTGCTATAAATTTCTATCCACACTTATGAAATAAACGAAGACTCATATTAGTTCCTAAATGTTTTTCCTTGTTATAATATCCTTTAAATTTTGTCTTTCTCTTATTATCAAAACCATAAGAATAATGGGTGTCCCTATTCTCCAATTATACATTTATAGAACATAAAATTATTTTTTTCATAGATACTATTGTATGTTATAGTTGATGCCTTTTAGAGATTTTTTAAACCATAAAATAATTGGTCAATATCACATTCATGTTAAATGATTATACCAGAGGATTTCCACACAAATACCATCAAATATTCTTCATGGGTACTAATGGATTCATTATCCTTCTACTCTAGATCAAGAAGTTCATTCTCTATTTTCATACAAGGAATATATGTAATGTACTTATTAAAATATAACCTCTTAAACATTTCACACCACTTATTAAACTTCATCATATTGCACTATATTCTCGATAGGAGTGGATGATTGATCTTATTCACTTTAATAATTAAAAATAACCAAAATAAATTTTTCATGATTTAAGGATTGTGAAGTCAAAATTTCCTTTTCAGTTCTACTGGTCCACTGATATGAGGTTTGAGGATCAAAATACCCCATAAAATAAGGTGGATGATTCTTTATTATTGACTCAATAATACATTTTTTTACATTGAATACGTAAATTTTTCTATTTAAATAGTAAGCTCATGATATAGAGAAATGTAATAATATTAGTGCAGCCTAATGTGATGCTACCCACAAGCATCCCCCCGAAAAATATCTCAACTGTGAGGAGGTAAGGAGCCCAAATTAGATATAATAGTATAAGAACCAAGACAATTATCCTTTAAATCCATGAAATATTCCACTTCATTCAATTCACCCCATGTGTGGAGTAGGGTATTATGGTCTTTGAGGAGATATTTGAATCTGTAAAGATGATAGTTAATAGACCATAGAGACTCAATCTGATGTTTGAGTGCATGAAGGATGTCAAAAAATACATGGTTAACTTTTCAAAAGTCAATATTACTCTCACTACAATGTTATATTATTTTGTTTAGGAATGAAGCCTCCTCGATAAGAGAATATCCTTGGCCATTTTTAGAACTAAAGGATGATATCACATGTCATTGAGAGTCTCGAACTATGCCACTCCCCCACATAATACCATTTCTAAATGACCCATAAAAATTCATTTCAAAACTATTACTTGTAAGAGTCAAACTAATATAATATCCCTATGAAGATAGTTGTTCTCTAGTGTGGGAAAGAAATCATAGATGCAGAATGATCCAAAAAGGTGAAGTAGTCTCCAAAAATTTAAGGAATGGTTCTTGGTCAGTCATAGGAAACATAGAATTAACCCCAAAGAGATGATTCGAACTACTAAACCCATCATGTAAAAACTTATTCTTAAAATCACATATAAACCAACAACCGAAATCCATAAGGATAACCCTTAGATTTTTTTCCTTTTTTTAACAAGATACCCCTTTATACTAGAGGCTGAAAAAATCATGATTGATGGATTCAAGAGCCACAGTTCTTATGAAAACCCTGAGAATTTACTATATGTTCAATTACTAGTCAGCTTTGGAGAATATATGTGGATATTTTTATTTGTTAAGATATGTGAAGACAAGCATTGGGATTCCACCTTACACCCTTCCATTTGATCTCCTTTTCTGTAGGGATAGTATGTTTCTTGATATTCCAAATCAAAAAGTTGTGTTCTATGGGGTTCTCTTTGAATTGTAGAATACTACATCATGTACTATGCACCACCTTTCCATAAAAATAATTATGGTATGAATTCACTTAGAAGATATCATATGATGTACCCACATAACCAAAAATATAACATTTTATATTCAATTGAATGCTTTGGAATAATTCACATTACAAAGGGTTGAGAATTTAATCAGTAAACGATAGGTAGCATCTCATGAGTCCAAAGGAAATGATGGGTGTCACAAACTCCACAAATCCATGAATGGTACCTTCCTTAAATATTATACTTTCCCTTCCCTTCCAAATTTGTAGTATAATCATGATTCATGTCTTGATAAATTTTCATAACCATACCAAAAATATTTCATATTCCAATTACAATAAAAATCAATTTATAAAGAGGATAATTATTGTTTTCCCATAAAATTTACTATTAACATGAATACTCATGGTTCCACACATTCTTTTCATCCAAAAATTAGTGTAAGAAATAAATTTCCTAGTTAAAATTCATATAATGATGAAAAATTAGTCATAGGATATCTAAATCAATACACCTTCTTCTTAGTCTATGAAAATATATATTCAAATCAAGTCAATATATATTATTATAGGTTTTCATAGATTTTATCAACTCATTCATCATATTAGTACATTAATAAATGTGAATTGACCCAAGATTATCTTCCATTTGTGTCTATCTATGTGAAAATCCTTTTTCTAACTCAACATGTACAGCAAACAATATTATTTGTGCCCAATCTATACCTTCTAGAGTTGTTGACTTTATGTATATATGTACAATAACAGCATCCACCTTCTAGTAATTAGATATGAATTTATTTTCTATAATAAAAACACAATGATTACCATAAAAAATATTTAGGATGTTATTATATACTTTCCATTATTCTTAAAATTTTCAACAATGTTCAATAATTCCAGTTAGGAAAAATAAGTAAACTATACATTTATTATTTCTATGGTGTCCCAAACATTACATATAATAATATTTATTCATTTTACATGAATCATATATAAATATCACAACAAAAAATTCCCTAGAACCAATATTTATTACTTTATTTTAATATGAGATATATAATTATCTTATTTACTAAATGTTCACTAACATCCCTCATAAAGATATTCTCACATTTTACACTTCAGATTCATACCATACATAAAACCATTATTCATAAATTGGGGAAATGGAACATAATAAAGAGTAATATTAGGTTATAAGTAAGGGTAAATATGGGAGATATAAAATGATTATATATACTAAAAAAATGTTCATAAGGGTAATAAAATATTATCATGAAATTTTAAAATCATACAAACCAATTCATTGATTGTGATCATGGAATAAGGCTTTAACAAATCATAATATGTGAATCATAGAAGAATAAATGATCGTTATCCATTGGATTGTATAATAAGAATAATAAAATATAATTTAATGTGGAATAAACAGTGTAGCATAATCATAATCATAGAAATCTTATGTCAAGGATACCCACCAATACATTCATCACATGTTACGCTTGGGATAACCACCCACGTACCTACATCATTATTAGACTAAAAACTTGTGTACACTATTTTGGACTTGCTATTACCAGACATGTAATATTTGATCTCATAAATAATTAATCATTACACAATATTCTTTTGGAAATAACATACCCACTCTTCTCAAAATCAAAATACATCTATATGTATGCTATAATATCATCGACAAATTTATAATTTCATGATATCATAACCCATGGAATGAAATAGGTTTCATCAATAAATCATCATCATAATAAAAAATAATCTACATAATAAATAAATATGGTACTATTGGATCATATTCAAAATTAATCATAAGTAATATCCATGGGTTTTTTTAAAGTTGAAATAGCTTTAAAAGATCACTAAAACATTTCTTGAGGAAAATACAATTTTCATTTTAAAATCACATATTTGAAATATAAAAAATATATAGAATATTAGTAAAAAAAATTTACTTTGATAAAAATCATGTAAACTATGAAATTAATTTTTAAATAAAAATAGTTATAATGTTGGAAAAAGTCAGATAGATAGTAAATGTTAAAATAGATAATCCATTCACACATTTGGTAAAAAGTTCCTCATTCAGAAAATGTTAACAAAATTCATTTCAAAAAAATTTATAGGCATTCAAAAAATGGTAAAAATGATTCTAATAAATTATTTAATAATAATAAAAATATTCATGAAAGTATATTAATGAATATATAGACATGGAAGAAATGTTTTCTTAAATGAATCGAAAATAAGCAGTATTTTCATAAAAACATTATTTCATACTTTTAAGTACATAAAGACATGACAAATAATGGAAAAATATAATTCATATAAATACCCATAGGATAAAAAATAAATATTGTTTTAGAGATAGATCGTATAATTTCATCAACATAATAATTTGAATAAATTATCTTGTTAAAAATTGAGATAGTGATATAATGTGTGTTCCCTATATTATGAGATATCACAATCAAAATACAATATATTACACAATGTGTGCTTATTTGAAGGATGTTGTTTCATCCTTATATGTTTATGGGACTTAATGGGTTACTATATTCCACTCCTAGTATATGAATAATATTCACTAATTTTGAAATTTTGTCCTAGAGAGCCACATATAATAATGTATTCAAATGTTTTCTCTATTTTGGTGAATGTGATCATAAGACATGGTGGGATCCACCACAGAGTCTGAAATATTTATGAATATTTATGGTCATAAATTAATAATTAAATTCATATTATTCAAGTTGATAATAATTATTATTTAATTTACTTATTTAAATTAATTACATGTATAAAATTAAATGCATGGAATTTATTATAATTAAAAAAATTATTTACATATTCAAGGTTCATTTAGTATTTAAAAGAATTTGGATCTTAGTTATTTACATGATTTTATCATATAAAATATTTATTACATTATAAGTACGTGGTAAAAAATATAAATGACATTTATGAATTAGTAATTCTTTCATAAAATGTCATTTAGTTATATATATATATTAATAAATTTTTTGGGGGTCATGGTGCAAATATGGTGTATTGAATTAAATCCCTATATATAGGAGGAGAGAGTACCTCACATGAGAACTATTCTTTGACACATTCCATTCCATTCTGGATTAATTAATTAATTTATTTAATTTTCTGTCTTCATGGGTTCCTGATAACTACGAGTGGAAATATTGAATTTTTTTTCAAGGGAAATGGTAGTTTTTATAGGTTGTTAATGGTTTTGGGTAACTGTCAAAAAACCATGTGGTAGGGTATATTGTTAGTAAAATGTTGGTTTGGATGACTAGAGCATGGTTTTTCAAGTCATGTGACTTTCTATAGGGTAATTCTGTAGTGTCGCATGCTTTTCTGGTATGGAGAGCACGGTTAGTGAAAATTTTTGTAAACTATGTGATATTCCTACAAAAAAATTAAATAATCTTATTTTACATGCCTTTTATCATTATTGTTATATCATTTCAATTTTAAAACCTCGCTTCTCTTTATGTGTGTCATAAGAGCTTCCCCCTCCCTACCTCTATGGCTATGTTCCACCCCCTCTCCCGAGCCCACCCCTCAAGGCCATTTTTTCATGATTCATTTTGTATTCATGATCATTTCCCAAAGGTATATCATCTAACTCTCTCCTTATTCATTATTCGGGTTATTTTCCACTACCCATTTCCCCATTCATTCGATTAAACCATAATTTATTTTGGTAACCCATTTTTTTAGAGTTTATCATTTGGTAAGGCATATAATGTGTCACTTGGGTCTTATTATACCATATTTATGCCTCCAACACTAAAGGGAAAACATTTCAGCTTCCCTTCCACTATTTTAGTGGGTTTTCATTGAACATTTTGTTTTTTCAATTTTACTTGTGTATTTTGGTGGTTTTAAGATTCCCCATGGTTTTTAGGATGTTTTATGGCTCCTTGAAGCCTTTCAAAAATATTTATAGGTAATTATATACATATATATTACTCCTTCTATATATTATCTCTCAGTTAGGGGTGTATTTTCATTGGATTAAGGGGTATTTATTTATAAGTGTACATGTGTGTCTATTTTAAGTAGACTCTATTGAAGGTGTTGAGTTCCAGGGTGTTTCATCTTATTGTTCTTCTATTTGAGGTAGGTGTTACTGTGAAATTGCTTCATATTGGAATTTTTATATGATTGTGAATTCTAAAATACCATTTTTAGGAGTGATTAAATATATTTGATAGCCTCTTTACATTTTAGAATCATTTCTTGGTGTTTTGTGCTTAACATAAGTGGTAATTAATGAGAACTCCTTATTTTTTGATTTGAATTAGAATATTTGATTATGGTAAGATTCATGTGAAATGAATTATGGTTAATGAAATTTTTTTCATTTGTAATAGGGGTTTAAAATAAATGTTGGTTATAATTGAGTAAAAATAATGTTTTAAATGGAATTCAGTTTTAAATAGAGTTTCTTAACATCTGGGTGAATTGAATGGGGTTTTAACTTTATTAAAAATGGAAATTTCAAATGTGTCTGTGGTTACCCCTTATGAAATCACGTGGTGGATTGAAATTAATATTTTTATTGGATTGGTTTCTCTTTCTGTATTGTTTTGGGTCTCAAAGAGGAAGTTCCTTCTTGAATGGAATATTTTAATATTTAAAATTAAATTGTTGATTTCAGTTGACCTCTTAAAAATGCATTATATGGTGTTTTAGAATTTGTTTAATGAAATGGAATAATCTTTGATATGATTAATATTTTGAATTAAAGTTATACCTTGTGTAAATATTTCGTTAAAATGTTGTAATTATGTTAGTTATTTCCATCATTTCAAAATATAATTGGTATGTTTTTATGAAATCAATGTAGGACGTTATATTAGTTTAAATTCATTTAAAAAAGATGCTTAGAATTTTTTTTACAATGGAGAATGTGTTTTGATAAATTTTTTCATTTTTATTTTTTTATTATATTAAGATATGTATTGATTGATATAAGAACATTTTTTTATTTTTCATGAATGGAGTAGAATTTGGGTTAACCGGGGTGAATGTGAGGTGGTTGTTTGAGTGGCCCTATGAGACAAAGAGGAAAGACCATGTGAGCATCCATTTTTCTATTGTTCGACTAACCCTGTGAGCTTCATAGGGTGGAAAATTTGAAAATTCATTTTCTCCCAAGTGATCATATATTATCTTTAGATGTTATGACTATGTGATATTCCATTTTAGTTAACAAGAGACCATTTGAGATCATAGAGTTGGGCCTAGGAAAGATGGAGTGAGAATCCTTTTCTTAGCTAGCTTACATACTTTGTTACTCACTCATATTATACCTGATGGTTGCATCCCCTTTGTGCACATTACTCATGTTTTATTGGTTTATTTTCATGATGCATATGATTAGAAAAATTTTAATGTGATTATATGTATTATTCCAATTGTTCACTTTTTTATTGATATCAAAATGTGATTTTGATGATTATGATCACCCTTATCATTCCCTTTTAATTATTTTAATCTTGTTTTTCTTGGTATCCTAGTTTGATTATGTGAGACATGTATGTAAATGTTTAAATGTAACCATTTTAATTTAAATAATAAAATTGTTTCATTTTAGTGAAATGGAAACGTTTTCGTGGAATTTTGGGAAAAGGGTCATGGATGATTTCATGATTTTCAAAAAAAATGTGTTTCCAGTTTTAGTAAACAAAGAGAAATATTTTGAAACTATATTATTAATTTGTCTAGTTTTCCATGAGATTCATATATTTGTAAATATTAATTTCTATCATTACATTCAAATATGAATTCATGAATTTATATATGAAGACAATTTCATAGTTTCATTGGGTTGTGTTGACCTACAAGACTTTTTATGTCAAAACTATATCATTCTAAGTTCATATATAAACCTCATTTGTTCATCATAGTCATGGGGGAGTCCGGTAGTGGAAAACCAAGGGTTCACATAGAGGATAGTCTACCACTTTTTCAATGGTTGTTCTTGGTAAGTCATTTTTTCATTATATAATTCTTATATGTTTATTTATCTTGGATGCTTCATTTATTTTTCTTCGATAAATTTTATCTGATTTGAGAAAACCCAATCAAAAAGTCATTCCTATGATTCCCATGCACCTATCACTAGCCTATGAGGATCCAGAACACCCATTGGTCACTGTGGAAAATTCAGTTAGTTGTCGGATAGGATGGCAGACTATGCTAGTCCAATAAAAAATGTAATTAGATATTGGGTTCTCCTTCTTTGAGAATATCCTAATATTTTTTACGGAAATTTTTTTTTTGGTGTTTTAGGGAATGATAGATTTTTAAATTTTTTGGGATTGATAGGTGTGTATTGGGAGAGTGTCACAATCTCTTTCACACCCTCTTCCTTGAGTTACCATGGGTTTTTGGGATTTTTCCTTCGACTCTCTTGGATTTTTTTATTGTGATTGATGGATATGGTGATTTTTAATCATTTTTGCATAATTTGTTTTCATTGGGGATTGATTATATTTTAGGATGGTGATTAAAAATGAATTCCAGATTTTAGGTTGGTTCATAGGAACTCACAAATAATGACATAACTAAACACTGGATTCTAGAAACTTTCTAGGAGATAATGAATAATTGGAATGTGACTATAAACAATGTGTCCATTCTAATAATGGTTTCACATCTCAGTTTTTTTTCAATTTATAACTCTTGACCATTGGATTTTCAGGGTTTTGGGGAACCTATAGAGGGATTATAGGTGGTCTTGTGATACGTTAGAGTCCTTGGATTTAATTGACACTTATGTTGTGCCTTTTTATGTGTATTCTATGTATGTGATGTGGAATTAAATTTTGTGTGTGAAAAATTGGATTTCATAAGGAAAAAAGTTTTTATTTTTAAAACAAGGTATGATGTATTATTTGTAAAATGATATTGATTTGATAACATGTTGTGAAGTATTGGATTTAAATTTAAATTTGGAAAAATAATTTATGTGTGGTTGGTTTTATAATCAAGTGAACACAATGTTTTAAGGATATATTTCATGTTTCAAAGGAAACTGGTGTTTTCAAAATTTGGAATTTACTTCTAGTGGGTGTATTTAAATGTATTTAGTAGCTTACAAACTATTTCAAATTGAATGAGTGGGGTGTTTTGAATATTGAAGTGGTATTTTGGTATAAAATAAATGTGGTGTTGGTTTTGAAATTAGTTTTTGAAATTTTATGTTGGTAAAAACATTTTTTCTTATAGAAGATTAGGTTTCATATTTTCCATTATGTGTTTTGGAAAAGCATGATCTAATTTTGGGGACATAAAGGCATAATGGCCTATGTCCTATATTTATTTATGTAAACCTCTGGGAAATGTCCAGTGTAGATTCATGTGGTTATCTTAGGGGTTCTTTCTAATTTTTTTATCCTTTCCCATACTATAAATATAGGGGTATGTCCGGTTTCCTCCCTAGAGTGTTGTTCTTTTGTTTTATCTATGGAAGTTCTTATTTATCATCCAATTTAAAGGATTTTGGGTCTCTAGGTTTAGACCCATGATATTTAGTTATTTTTATGAATGAGGATTAATTTTTCATGGAGATTTTTATGTGATCTAGTGTTGGGAATGTATTCATTGATTTATTGGAGACATTTGTAGTTTAGTGGTTGATAGGCCATTTCAGGTTCTTATTTGGGTACCTGTTGTAAGTGGGGTTTATTTGGGGAATTGTTTTTGTATCATTGATTAATGATGTTTGATGTTGCCCTTGTGTGATGTTTACAATGTTCTAGCTTATTCTCCTTACCTCATACAATTCAATGAACCTAGGATGAATATATGAATTCTTGGGGTGTAGTTAATTTCTAATTAGGCTATTGATAGCACTAGGTTAAGTTTTCTTTATAATTTCCTTGAGAAGGTATTGTGAGGAGTTAGATTTGGAAACACTCATATGTCAAATGTGTCCTCTATGTTAAAATACTTGTTGTTTCTTGAAGATTTTTTTCTCATGTTCTTTTCCTCCTTGGTTATGGACACCTTGGGATTTAGTGATCTAGTTAATATACCCTAGGGATGTTAATAGAAGTGTTTCACTCCTTATAGTTTGGTGCCATTACTTTTAGTTGAATTGAGGAGATGGCGTTTTGTGATTATCTTTGGATATTTTGGATATGTGATTGCTTTTGAATTATCTTATAGGTAAGGATTTTGTATCTCATTCTACCAATTATGATCAAATATAAATGGTGGGGAGATCTGAATTCATCTCTATTCCTTTTTTATCTTCATTTATATGTATTTCTATAGAGGATATCATTATATGTGGATTTCTTATTCTTTTGGGGATTTGTTCTAGAAATTCATTCATGTGTTGACCACGACATGGACATTAGACATTCTAGGGTAAGAATGTGGTATAGTGGGTATTTTTTTACCCCTATCAAGTCATGGTGGATTAATTAATTAATTATATTGATTATTTTTATTTTTTCATGGGTTCCGAAAAATTTCAAATTGAAATATTGAATTTTCATTCAATGGAAAGGGTATTGTGCATGATTTGGGAATGTTTTGGAGTAGCCATGTAACAATTGTTCAAGAGGGTATGTGGTTAGGAAAATGTCAATTGGCATGGATAGAGAATAGTCTTTTCAACTGTAAGCCACACCTTGGGGTAACAATGTGGAAACTATTTCTTTTATAATAAGGTATAGTAGGGTTACCCCATTGTATGGTTATCGAAGCACAAAAAAATATTATTTCAATATAATTTTTTAAATTTTAATTTTATTTCCTTTCTTTTTTCATTACTCATACCTATTTATTTAATCTCTTCCTCCCTTCTCCCCCAATGTGTCACATGCCCCCTTTTCCTTCCCTTCTTCCATGGTCGCAGCACAACCCCTCTTTTGATCCCACATATCCATGTTGTTTTCCCATGGTTCCTCATGAATTCATGATCATCATCCCATTGAGTATTATCCTCCTCACTCTTTATTCATTATTATGATGATTTTTTCACAACAACTAACCATGTTCATTCAGCCGATCCCTATGATCATTTGGTAAAACAATTTTTCATATTTCTCTTGTTGTTACAGCATGTAATGTGTCTCCTAGGTATTCTAAATGCATGTTCCAAAATCCCCTTCCATTAGTGAAGTATTTCAGTTCTCTCGCCACCATTTAAGTAGGTTTTCTTCCACCCTTTTTATTATTCCAATTTAATTTTTGGATTTTGGTTATTTTTAATTTTTCCTTGGTTTTATAGGATATTTTTTTCATCCTTGTATACTTGGAAAAATATATATTGGTATGTGTATATATATATATATCTATGTGTGTGTCCTCCATGTACATATTTCCTCAGGGATAGAGGAATATATGAATTTGATTAATGGATGTATATATATATATATATAAGTGTACATCTATGTATGTGTAATGTGGTCATCATCAAAGGCGTTGAATTATAGGGTGTTTTGGAATAGTATTCATCTCTTTGAGGTAGGTGTAACTATACAATTGATTCATTTTGGATTTTTTTTCATGAATATGATTTTTTAAATGTCATTTCTTTGAATTAATAAATATATGAAATAGAATCTTGACATTTTAAAACAATTTCATGTATTTTTTTACTTTACATAAGTTTTTTTCATTATAACTCCATATTTTATGTCTGGAATTCAAAAATTTAATTTTTTTAAGATTATTGGGAAATTAATTATTGTTTTAAAAATGGTTTCTTAAAGGAAAAAGGATTTTAAAAAAATATTGGATCTAACTGAGTCAAAATAAGGTTTTAGGTTATTTTTGCTTTAAATGGAGGTTTTGACCTCATATTGAATTGAAATGGGTTTTAGTTTCATTTAAAATTAAAATATAAAATGTCTGTGTGTGGTTACCCATTTTGAAATTCCATTGTGGATTTATTTTGATGGTTTTATGTGAATGGTTGTTCTTGTAGAATTGTATTTTTTTTCAAAGTGGAACTCCAATATTTAGTGGTACCTTTGAATGTTTACAATTAAATTGTTGATTTCATTAATCCTCTTCAATATGTTTTAAGTGGTGTTTAATTTTTTTTATGGAAATGAATCCTCTTAACCATGATTCAGATTTACCATAATGGGATACCTTGTGTATGGGTGACTTCGAAATTATTTAATTGCATGGGTGATGTCCATCATTTCCATCCATAGTTAGAATGTTTTAATGAAATGAATCAATGATTTTATGGGATAAAATGTATTTCTAAAATTGGATTACAAATAGTTTAACATTGGTGAAGGTGATTTGATAAAATTGGGAATATGTTCATGGTTTTTCTTATGGTATTTATTTATTGATATGGGAATTACTTTTTGGTGTTTTGGAAATAGAGTAGATCATGGGTTATCCTGGGTGGGAGAGATATGGTTGTCTGAGTGATTGTGTGGGACTCGATGGGAAGACCAAGGAAGATTTCATTTTTAGGTTGTTTGAGTGACCATGTGATCCTCATAGAGAAGATAATGTGTTCTTCCATTGTTTTATTGTGGACTATGTGAGCCTTTGGATGGGAATACATTGTGATCTTCTATGTTTTTTACCAAGAGACTTTTCAATCTCATCGATTTGGGCATGGGGAAGAATAAATGGGATTCTATTGCTTATCTATCAAGCATACATTGTAACAAACTCATGTTGGACCTGATTGTTAGTTCTCGTAGGGGCACATTACTCATGTTGTATTGATTTATATGATCTATTCAGTTTATTAGTTTCATTTTTATGTGAGGAGATGTATTATTCCCATTCTTCATTTTTTCATTGATATGGTTATGTGATGTTGATGATTATTCTAACCATTATTATTCTATTTTTATTATGTTGAGCATGTTGAGCCTTATGTCCTGGTATTTTATTCGATCCATGTGGGGAAATGATTAAATGTAATTGTTTTCATTTAAATAAGATATATCATTTGTTTTAGATAAATTAGAAACTGTGCATGGCCTTTCGGGAAAAAGGCCTTGGAAAATTTTCTTGTTTAAATAATGACTATGTTCGTTTTTGGAAATCAAAGAGAAATGTTTTAAAAAAATATTATGATGTTTTTCAGTTTTCCCAGAGATTCAAATATGGTATGTTCCTAATTTCTATAGTTAATTTAGAACAATAATTTTAGAATTTTTTTGAATAAAGTTGCATAGCTTCAGTGGGTTTTATTAACCTACTTGGCTTCGTAGATTCTTCCTATATCATTCTTGGTTCTTAGATGAAACTTGTTTTTTTTCATTATATCCATGGTAAATTTATGATGGTTCTGACCCATTTGGTATCATAGAGGTTAGTATGATTTTCTATTTTTGGTTGTTCTTGGTTAGTTTTTATTCTTCATTATAGTATGCTCTCCATTTAATTATTTTTTATATTGTGTTTATTATTCCACAATAGTTTATCATTGATTTGGGAAAACTATTCTTATTGGAGTTTTTATTACTCTTAGTCACTTCTCGATAGCCTGTGGGGATTGGGAAGGTTTATTAGGCCTTGTGAGAAATTAGTTCAACTGTTGGGTAAGATTGCATCCTATGCCAGTTCATTACAAATTCATTGTGATTTTATAGGATCCTATCAATATTCTCTTGCTTTCTAGAGGGGAAGATATTGATATAAGTAATCAAAATGAGACCCACATTTCACATCATTGGTAATTTGATGCACTAATCATTGAGACATAAAATGCGTCATTGGATTTCTATTCCAATACTCGATACTTGATGATCAATATTCCTATGGACTTTTAAAGCACATATTTATGATCAAGATGGATTATACATTATATTATTTAAGAAATGATAACTATTTAAAATCATATTATGAATTCACATATTCATGTCACACCAATTATATTGGTTTTCTTTTTGTGCTTAACATTCATCATACCTGATCCTCAAGCATTAATTGGTGTATTTTTTCACTAGTGATGATGTTGTTATGATGATAAATGGTTAACAATTAAATCTATATCCCACCTTTATTTGTTGTGTGCACATATAATTTCATTTAATACACTGTAAATCTTCATTTAATTCTTGATTTAATTCAAAAATTTTAATTTACTTTCAAAGTTTAATTCGATAATATTTAGATGATATTTATCTAAAGGAATGTAATTGTGAAATAAATCCCTCTTAAAAACAATGTGAGGAATATTGGGTTGATTATGAGAAAATATTTCTTCAACTAAATCTAATAACTTTATTAAATGATTTAATTTTGATTATTCAAAAAATTGGATTTAAATTAAATATTATTTTTTACGGCATGAACTTGTTAAGAACCTTTGTTTTTGTTTTGAAATAAAATGTCATTTAAAACTTTAATTAGATAATTTTAACTATGAATGATATATTAAATAGAAAATAATTATTTTCCCATTATTTATTTATTTATTTCTGGAAATCCTAATTGAGCTTCAGTAGTTATTGGGTTATTAGGAAAAAAAGCTACTGAATCTAGCTCCTAAATGTAATTGATTATTCGAACTGTAAATAAAAAATGAACATATTTTTCCTTGATGAGGGACTGATTGATTCTATTTCGATGGGATAACACATAGAGATGTGTGAACACTTCAAGTCATTATTGATTGGATATGTTTTGTAAGGATCATATAGTTAGGAACTAATAATCCTTTGGAAATTTTACCACAGTTCTTTTCACATATTTTATTATTAAATGCTAGTGTTTGTTTAATGGTTTTATTCAAGAACATATGTTATATAAAAAATAATTTATGAATATTTATGATATACATTCCATCTTCTTGACATGAAATCCTTTTTGATTAAAAATGTGAGATATATTTTCCATACCTCATATTCCTTATATAAATTTATTCATATATGGGTTATCAATTATAGAATTACATATGTATCATTTAGTGATATCCTATTAGGATATTTTTTTCACACCCAACTGTTTCTTTTAGGAATTTTTCAATTATTTTTTATTGGTTCCAAGAAAAGGGAAAACACCATTTAGAGGTTTTGGTGTGCTTGACTTGTGGGACCTTGTGTGGAAGTGGTGACTGATGGATCTATGAACCACTCAATACATTACTATTATAGGAAACAGTATGGATTGATATTTGGGAATTTATAGGATGATTTTCCATTTTGGGGTCTTTATCTGTCATATTGTGGTATGTTCTCCTTGATTAATGATTAGTAGATAGACTATTAATTGATTTTCCATTTACTATTTTATATTTTTCAATTTTTCTTTTTAGTAAATCATTCCATATAATCATTTTCATTCATAGATTCTATTCCCCTACTCATAGGGATCAGGAATTCCATTTAGGTTATGTCATGACCAATTCGTGTACCAGTGTACGAAGGTATTATGGTTGCTTTATGTAAAAATTGTTTCATTAGAAGTTTGTGTGTCTCTCTTTGATTTCGATATTCAATTTGTATTTTTTAGGTTTATATAATGTTGGAAATTCAAGGATTTAGTGGTATATTATGATATTGTTTAATTACATCTCTCATTGTGGAAATCCTTGAGTCACCATAGGTTCTTTGGAAGAGAATAAATAAATAATAAATTGATTTTATTATTTTATTTTCCCAAATATTATCTAAAAATTTCAAAATCCCAAAAAATATATTCAATTTGAGTGAACTGATATTAATATTCCAATTTAATATGTTAATTTTATGAGTATCCTTGTTTATGTTTTCGTGTTACTAATTGATTTTATATATTAAATTTCCCCACAATAATAAATATGAACAAACCATGATAGGGAGCTACTAATAAACTAGATAAAGTAAAAAATTCAATTTAATCGAAACCTTATAGTGATAGTTGTGTTTTATGTCTATGATTTGGGACAAGTATCCATAAATAGTCTTGTTCAAGATTCACTGGTAGAACCTCAAATAAATAAAACTAGAGATCATGATCAAGTGTCTCATCAATAGAAACCACCATATTAATGGGGATTAAATGATCTTGGGGAAGTATAGGATTATTTTTAAAACAATGATTTTATTTTTGTGTACTTGGATTTGAAATATTTATTAATGATAAACTGTGAAACCTTCATGTTCAAAGGGACTAGTAAAAGGTGATGAGATTTGATAGTTACAATAGAGATACATAAATGATTGGAGTCGAATGACATCAAATCTATTGTAAGGGATAAATTTATAGATGTTGGATTTGTATAATTATATAGAGATTCTCATCCTCCAAGAAGGTGATAGGATAATGAATTAGTATACAAACTGATTTATTGAACTCATTTAGTTTTCCCCGAGGTAATATCGAATTGGAAAATAAAGTACCAGATATTTGAGATGGATCTTTGTTTTGATAATCAATATCTTGTTTTTATGTTGAATATAACTTCCCATATAGATGTACTAGATAGATATTCGATGGATCGAATAGATATGGCTGGTAAGTGGGGGTTGGAGGGAGTTCCACCTACTCCTAGTGGTAGTCATGTTTGTTCCTTTAATGGAAAGAAGAATTCGGATGAGTCCCCTTGTTGATCTATATATAAGTAATCATTTAGAACATTTTATGTGTTTTGAAAAGGCCCATATAATTCATTTCAACGAAAACATATATGGAATTCCAATTGGTTTTGTATAGAGGAACTAAATACATTCGGTTCTCGTAGTCACTCAAAGCACCTACATAAGGTCTACCATGTCTTTTCCTCCATGTGCAGTGTAATAGGCTCATAAAAACTAAACACACTATGGTGTCATTTAATGCATCAAAATATAATGTGTTCCATCCACAAGAATATAGATTAAACATTCATCTTGCATTGGACGATCCTCCTGTGGAAGCTAATGAGGGTCCAACAATGGTGAGAGGTACAATCACTAATGTGTTTTCATTATTAGCTAAATTATTTTATGCTGATGTATATCATTGGTATATATTGAATTTCATTGTGAATTTCTTAAACACCCTTATAGATATTTTTTCATATTTGTTGAATATTTTTATACCCCTTAGAATAAAGATATTGCATGGTCATTGATTCCATTCTATTCCATATTTTTATCATAGGTCGAGCTCATCTTGGTTTTATAGTTCTTAATATAAAACCTATATGTTTCATTAATTTATATATTGGTTGAATACCTATAATACCTAGATTGACTATTACCAATGGAAGGAATTCTTTACTTCCCTCGATAGGGGTTTGATATGGTTTCTAGGGACTATGGGACCTAAGGTCACACAAATCCTAACGACCACTTTTGAAGTTGTTTATGATAATATTTATTTTTTCATTTGACCAAGTGTATGAAGTTTTTTTCCATATTCTCCCTATGGTTGTTGAGTTTTCTGACATGTTACCATTTGAATTGTCTGGTTTCACACTAATATGGGAGGTTGAAATTTTTGTTGACTTGGTTTCAAGAACCCATCATATATATATCCCATATTACAATATAGAACCAATGGAATTAAATGAGTTAAATAATGGGCTAGATGATTTGTTAAATAAGTTATTTATTCACCTACTTGTATAACATTGGGTGGATCCCATTCTTTTTTATTCAGAAACATGATTGAACTCTTTTACATTACATTGTGTAATGTCCTGAACACAAAATCCATTTAATGGTTCCCCAAACCTCATGGGTCACATGGACTCATGCGCATCTCGAAAAATATTGGACATTTCCAACTAGTTGTGAGGGCCTGTGTGAGTCTGTGGGGAGACTATTTCCTCCTTTCCATAGTTAATAACAGTGAAAATATCATGAATTATTCGAATTACTGAACCATACTATTGAAATAAATAATAGAAGAATGATAGTATTAATCAACCAAAATTCATATCATATACATGACGGTGATACATGTCACATGTTTTTAATAAAACATAAAAAACAGTGAAAGAAGGAGGTTTTACAATCCATATAACAGAAGTTAAAAATATGAAAAAGATTATCCCAATATCAATTCATGCCTCGCCTAGATCACATTCTCTCTTTATCCTAAATATAATATCAAGTACCTATAAGAGGGAGATTTCCATTATCATTACCAATATTCAAATTTTTTTTAGGTCCAAAAAGTGACCCAAATAGAGAGTGAGAGTAAATCCTAGCAGGACACCACCCATAGTCTATACCAATATATTTTTGAATATATATATATAGAAGGTAAAGTAAAATATGAAAAGTATAAATCAAGGAATTAATAAAATGTAAACATCCTACATACACTACTTTTCATTGAAATTCATTTTATATTCAATAAATAATTGAATTATGTAGAATTTATAAGTCTTGGGATCCTGCTCAATCATATCATTTCTTATGTAATTGGTAGAACAATAGATTCCTCATAATGTCATCTAAACAATACAAATCAAGACAATATCCCATCTTTTGATTTTTCATTTAGGTACGTCATAAGTTCGTTTATTTCATTTAATTAGTTTATAACCTAAGTCCATCATTGAAATACTTGTGATGGAATTCAAGTATCAATCCAAGTGAATTCAACCAACACCCTATGATCATGTCCATGGAAAATCCTAGATGAAACCATGTATCTCTCTATATATGGTATAAATTCTGTGCCATATTAGTCTATCCTTGGATGTCTTCTATGGAAACCCCATGTATCACTCATTAAATATAATCAATTCCCATTGATACTTTCCTTAGTAATCTATATGGTTTCCAATTATAACTCAACATATATGTGCAGTATCAATGAGTCTATCCATGACATCTTTCATTTAGATTCATGTATCACTTATAACAACATCACATTAACCATTGAGTCCATACATGGTATTCTAAGATGAATTTATATATCACACAAGGTATAAACTTTGATATGTACATGATTTTATCCATGGAATTCTAATTCTAATCCATGTATCTCTCAAAGATATTTATCATTTAACTGATTAATTTAACATTCCACAGTTAGAGCCAATACCATTCAATATAACTAACCTCAAAAGGTTGACTCAAGTGAGGACCAATCTCAAGGTCTTGGTCCTATATTTACTCTTGTGGGTATAATTCACATAACTTTCATATAATTCATAATAAGCTTGTACATGGGTTTAACATCATTTAACTCATGTGGGAATATTTTGGTAATGATCTCCCCATGCTTAATCAATCCATTACATAGCATGGTTTGAAAATTTCTCACAAGGGCAAGAAATTCAAGGTCCATTCAAATACTCACATGGCCATTTTCACTATAAAATTCCTAAAATTCCTATCTTGATATCACGTTTATTAATTATATTGTAACTCAATGGGTAAATAATTAATTATATAAATTCAATCAATTATCATCAATTCAATTCATACCATGTACTTTACCCTCAAGGCCAAGGAAATTCAAGACAAGCATGATTATACAAGCAATAACATCATTGGGTCATGGGGGAATTCAATCATCCCATACCCTTTAACCAATTAAATTAATATCGAACAATATTGAGATTCAATGAATAAAAAACTCAATTTTTTAGATACCCATGAAAGGGATAAATTCATACCTCAAGGGGGGTCCAAAGAATTAATCCATAAAAGGTCACTCAAGGAATCTCACTCATGGGGTGGTCCTTATTCAAGTAATAAAATCTATATATTTTATAAAAAAACCTATAAAATTACCTAAACCGTGATAGGTTACAATATGGTTCAATTTAAATTATAGTGAATCTCAAAAAATGGGTGTAAAAAACCCTGACATATATAAATAGAGAGAAAATTAGAAAATTGCATGATACCACCTACCTTAGTGCCATGACCCCCTCCCTCTAACGAATCCCCTCATTTGATGGAAATTGAGAATCATAGATAATGAACCTCGATTCTCGCCTCCAGTAGGACCTAGGGTAAGGAATACCACCAAAAGTATACAATTCTCACATAATTGGATGCATTACCCTTTTTTTAATATTAACCAAGATCGTGAGATAAGATGTATCAATATAAGAAATAGCTGACACACACATATATATATATATATATATATATATATGAAAGAAAACAAAAACAATCCCAGTTGAAGGTCTCAAAATTCAACTGAAACAAATTCAAGATTCTATAATGTAAAAAACAACAATAAAATCATTGAAGTGACACAAAAACTATCCCCAACATCTGAGATAGTACTTCCATGTACGATCCATGTAGTCCCCTTAGAATCCGGAAAGTAGTTGTATAAATATTTTGTGAGCATAATAGTATACTCATTTGGGAAAAACCAAAGTCTCTCATGCACAATTATAGAAGCATACTAATCCCCCCATGAGAAAATAGCAGAAACAAAAAGCACCTAACAAGGTATTCTAACCACCCAACCTCACCAAATGCACACTCACTAAATCACTCAAGTAAAGTATAGAGCACATCAATGGTAGGGTACCCCACACCAATTTCCCACTAATTAAGTTATCTCATATCCTAATGATGGACATCATGATTCTCCCACCTCTTTCGAACATACCACACCTCATCCCACCATAAAACACCTAGGAGACATTCCAAAACACATCCAGAACACAAAATATTGTGCCACATACCACAACACATCCTTCCTGCAAAAAATTAGTCCACATACAACACCATATCCTGAAAATACCTATGAAACAAAAAATATTTCCTCCTGAAGACACATGGGAAGCACAAATCACCCTCACACACATGGTCGTCACAACCCACTACGTTCTAGATGAATCTTGGCTTATCACCACTTGGAAGAGGTAGAAGGGAAGAGTTGGTGTCGATCCATCCATCCTCCCACCTTGATGTTTTTGGAAGACATCCTCCCCAATAATAATGGGGGTGTTCAGCACATGATTCTCAACTAGGGTAGGTGTTTATATAAATCACAAATAACTACATGTATATATTTATATATCTATCAGACACTCTGGCCACCCTATTGGATTTCCCAAAAATAACCATCCCACAAAACTACCTTTGCTGATACATTAAAATAAACTTATCTGGACGAATGATGGTCACATCACATGTTGTTAAAATAAATCCACTTAACACCTAATAAATTTGGCATTAATAATAATATAGCTGGTATTATATCCATACCCAAGAAGGAAACAACAAGAGAACACAACCTAACTCACAACCAAGGCAAATAGAGGAAGAAAACTATGATAAAAACCCTGAATTCACACATCCTCCCAACTTAACACCCAAGACAACCACTTCCATTTTCATTATTTAAATACTTGTCTCCATGTACATCCACTAACCAAGAAAACCCTCTACTTATATCCATAAACCACAACACACCTCATCAAAACCAACCCAACAACCTTGTCGTATAACAACACCACACCCATCAAACCCTATAACATACACATATCACAACTCGAACCTCCAGCCCTGCAGCTCAATATCGTAACATGATATTTAATTACACCATCTATACCACCCATACGCATGGATGTTATACCATCCATAGCACTAATAAACCCCCACAGAGAACAAAATATAATAGATTCAAACACAACACACAACCACACCAATAGAGCATGGAGTATTTATATTTGACCAACAATCATTCTCTAATTCCACTTTGATAATTCAAGGGGATCATAGAATAAGTCCAATCATGGGGAATCCATTAATTTAACCGTATTTACATTGGTAATCAATTTCAATATTTCAACAGTTCAATAGAGGATCAACAAAAAGTATAAAGCATCACCCGTGCACAAGAAAATACCACCAATGGTTATGATTTCCAGATGGAATACAGATAGAAAAATCATAACATGGATTAAAGATATCATATAAAACAAAACAATAATCGTCATCATCTTCCCTACCACTCATTTATTAGTTTTTTTAAATAAAATCCAACCATATTCACAACAAGTAATAATTATACCAACCCCACATGATATATAATTAAATGTGATATGATAGAATCCCTACTTGGAATAATAGATTGTTTGAAACTGCTATATCACCAAAACCTAGGGTTATTCAAGTAGGTGAAAAAACTCTAAGGTAAAATATGATGGATGGATAAAGCACATATTCAACTCCTTGGGAACGAATTTTTCTAGGTGCATCAAGAGGAAATGAAAGGGTTCAAGGAAGAAAGGATCTCGTATAAAATAAATCTAGATCATAAATCAATAGGGAGACTTTTTTAAAGTCTTATTAAAGATTCATCATGATCAAGATTACAGGGTTGTGATATTTCAAAGTACCCCTCCTTTCAAAATCCCTAGGAATTTAAAATATGATTCATAGCCTCTGTAAAAAATTTAAAATCTTTTGAATATGATAGGTACCTCATTAAACATCAAATAAAATAACCTGACTGAAACTAGTAAAACATGATTTCTTGACAAACTGTTAGAAATGACTCACCAATGGGTGAGTCTCCAATGTGAGTGATTGATGTCACCTACTAACACTTGACTACCTGATACCACTTACCGATGTGAACCCTTAGCGGGACCAAATGAGGTGAGTCACCAACGTGATCTACTAACAACAAGCCTCTGATGTGACCTCCCAAGAGTGAGTCACTGATGCAACCTACCAATAGCGAGTCACCAACCCCACTCACCAATACCAATCACTGATGCCACTAACCAATTCCACCTACTGATAGGGAGTCTTGATGCCACTCACTAACACCACCTACTGACAGAGAGTCACTGATTCCACTAACTGATTCCACCTACCGACAACGAGTCACTGATGCCACTCATTAACTCCACTCATTGACAGTAACTATTGACACCGGAATCACCATTGGAAAAAATTGGAAATGGTAATACTCTTGAAATAAGATATCATGACCTACCAGAACACCTATAACACTACATTTTTACAATAGAATGGATTTTAGAGGTATGGTCTATTACATCAGATACCTCCCAAACTATTCTCAACCATTATAATTTAAATGTCATCCCAGAAGAAAGATGGGTCCAAACTAAAACCCCATGAGATACATCTCAATAATAAAGTACCTCGTTCTTCTGGTAAGCTGATGTGAATCCCTAACATCCATGAAAACAACCTCTAAAATCTGCCACCCCAAATAACCACAAGAAAAACCATAGAAGCACAAAAAGCCACAACTCGCGAACAAGTGAATTAGGGAATTCATTCCTCCATGTCAAGATACTATCCACATTGGGAGTCACTGACTCACACAAATGAGATTAACAATGCATATTGATTAGTAATCAGGTCCTCCAATATTTATATGATAGGACTCTATCAAACATTACAAAACAGGTTACCAAATAATCTCATAGAAATAATGCTTCAAGAATCATAGAGAAAAACATGATAAGTCAAAACTGAAAACAACTTCGGGTATTATGTACACATCTGTGCTTCTAGGTCCCATGTACTCTCTTCAAGGCCACCATGCAACTACAACAAGTTAACCAAAGGAATTATTTATCCACACAACATATTCTCCGGATGATCCTGGATATCCATTGGCTACTATGAGAATGTTGTGTCATACTTGAAATAAAACTCTACTAAGTAAATAACATGGGAGTCATCATAAAGATGCTAAAGAGGCTTTGATACGTGAAAGAAATCATTGATCCTCTCTAACTGTGGTGGTTTTCCAACTGGTATGCCACATCGCCAACTTGTCTTAACACCTAGAAGGGTCCAACAAACATGGGATAAATCTTACTCCCATGGTCAAACTACATCTTCTCACATTGAGGAGAAACCTTCAAGAACACATGGTCCCCAACCTCAAACTTCAAGGGCCTCCCCCAGTGATTTGCGGACAACTCTACTAATATTGTACTACCCTAATACTATCCCAGAAAAGCTGAATTTTCTCGGTCATGGTCTGTAAAACCTTATGACTATGAACAACTATCTTCCCAACCAATATCTAGCATAAGGGTGAATAACACAGCCTTCTTGAACAAGGATTTAAATGGTACTATGCCCATTGAAGAGTAATAGATATTAATGTAGGATAACATAAACAAAGAGATGTGTCACAACCAAGACCCTATAAAATCAAAGACACGTGCTCGCAGCATTTCCTCCAATGCATGGATGGTATGATCTATTTTCTCATCTATCTGAGAGTGGAATGAAGTTCTATGGTGTAATTGAGTTCTAAAATCTTGATGCAATCCCCTCCAAGTTCTTGAGGTAAAGCATGTATCTTGATTTGAGATAAAATACCATAGAACTCCATATATTCACACCACCACATCCACATACTTTCTGGAAAATTCACCCACTTCACCGGATCCATTGATTTCCAAGAAGTGTGCTAACTTAATCATTTGATCCACTAATATCTAGATAGATTCACCGCCTCCCTGATCCATGTGTAGCCCTGTGATGAAATCCATCTAAATTTCCTCCCACATTTACTCGGGGACATCTAAGAGATGCAAAAGACCTCTATGAAAATGGTGCTCAACCTTTACCTGATGGTACACTAAGAACATCCCCACCAACTCTGCCACAACCCGCTTTATCATGAGCCACCAAAACTACTCCATCAAGACACAATGCATCTTAGAAACTCCTAGATGTCTGATAAAGGTGATCTATGAAACTCCCGGATAAATCCCTCACACATCGCCACTAAAACAAACATCTTCCCACGAAACAACATCTAATTTTGACCATCCTCTCACCATCCATCTAGAGCATCAGCATGGTCAACGTGATCATGCATTACCTCTACCTTCAAGTCACCCCACTAAGACTCCTCCAAATTCTATATCAGAGACAACTTAGCTGTCATTTGAAATAGACAACATCTACCACCATCCATTATGACATCTATGTGAAAGGTGTCCAACACCTCCATCACCTTCCAAGCATCCAAAAATTACTAAACAACTACATTTTAAGATACCCTACTCCAGGAAACATCGAAAAATTACAATTTTTCTGAGGTTCAATAGATCTCAAAATCATTGTCTGGAAAGAACACCTTCCACCTCATCTGTCACGATTTCTGATCTCACAGAGTTAAGATATAGCTGAAGCTATTTTGATTTTTGATTACAATAAATCACTCCCTAATGCGTTAATGTCACCAAAACATCAACACAAACACGACCTTTGAAAGATCCAAATCGTGGGTGGTATAGTAACATTCTTGGGAACATAACTACATAGACCCAGAAAAGATCACCCCCCATTACTGCATCAACTCACACGACATGCCTAGATAGGAAGCATCATAAAACAAATCTAACATAGATGCTCCTTCTAGATATTGAAGCATTGGAGCACCGACCAACATCCATTTCAGGTAGTTGAATGCTTCTTGGAAATACTCACTCCACAAAATGTTCTACTTCTTTCTAGTCAAATCCATCAATGATGATTTACCTTGAAATAAATCTGGTAGAAATATCTAGCAATAGCCTTCTAGACCATGTAATGGAGGACCTCTTCCATATTATTGGGTTCTTCCCAAAAAATAGCTACCTTGGACATTGACAGGTCCCCTACTACACCCGGATAAGACATCACCTGTCCAAGGAAGTGGACCCCCCCCCCCCACATCCAAAACATGCACTTGGACAACATAATGTAGAGATGGTATCGTCAAAGAACCTATATTCTTGTCCTGAGATGCTTGGTATGCTCCTCCTGTGACTTCAAGTACATCATAATAACATCAATGAATTGGATGATGAACCTATATAAGTACTCATGAAAGATAGTGTTCATGAGCTCCATGAACCTGGCTAGGGGATTTGGGACACCGAAAAACATAACCATGAACTCAAAATTCCCATACCTGCACCTGAAAGAAGTCTTTGGGACAAAACATTATATTACACTCAACTGGTGATACCCATACCCCAAGATGATCTTATAAAACCAACATTATCCCCTGAAATGTTTGAAATTTTGTATATCAATGGGATAGGGTAACAATTATTGACCTTCACATGATTCAATCTTCAGAAGTTTATGAACAACCTCATACCACCATCATTATTATTTGAGAACCTGACTGAAGAACCCACATGGAAACATACAATGACGGATAAAACCCATCTTCATCATGTCGTAAACCTGAATCCACAAATCACATTACTCTAAAGGTTCCATTCGATAAGGATCCATCGAAATCAGAGAGGCATCAGGTTGAACTTATATCAAAAACTCAACATCACATCGAGGGGGTAGAGTCACAACCTCCATGTGAATGAAATCCATGAACTCCCAAACAACTCTATGAGCCTCCAGCAAATCAGCATCTACCGAAACTAAGGAAAATTTAGCTAATAAAAAAATCTGAGGCTCTACACATTAGCTACCTACCTCACAAGTCCTCTCGCCCAAAAAATCCACTCCCTAACAATCCATGACTAAAAAACATCACTTTTCTAGAAGAATTAAATATTATTATGTAGGTAAAACAACCAATTGATGCCATGGAAAACATAATATGGATGCATCTATAATAGAGAGTGGTCCCCACTAGACTGATGCAGTCCCAACATCAACCTACATTCCCGTCAAACATCAATCAAGCTTTTGTAGCCTCCAACTTGAGTACTCAATACCAGTGGCACATAAACCCTCTATATGTATAGTCCTAAAGGATGGCCTAGAGTGGGTGCAATGAAAGAGTTAAAATATCCTGAATTAAACAAAGAATAATTACTAGTACTCAAAAACATAGTCATTCCTCGAATGATCTCTGGACCTTCTAGAATTGTTGCCTATGTGGCTTAAAACTACCCATGACTAGCTCCTCTACCCCTCTATGAATGAACCCCTTCTCAACCACTCCTGGGTCGAGGTCCATGTGGACCACCCAATGGTCTGCCTCCACCTTCTATGTCTCTCCTCAGTGGTGTAGGAGAATATTGTCTTAGCTGTTGAAATGGCCTGCCTGAGAACATCAGTTGAGGCGGTCCCTAAACACACCCACCTCCACCATACTGAGCTCAAACAACCATCAGGAACTGACTCTAAAGGTTCCAATGATCTCCAAAGATAAAAAATATCATCCCCAAACCTATATCATAGGTAAGATGACCATAGGTTCTAAATAGAAACTACATAGGTCAACTCGCAAATGGTCGAAACCTCAAAGTCACTAGCACCTAAGACCATATTCCAATATACTTTCCCTTTGATGAACGAAGTTGTCTCCCCTGTCGTGGTAGACCTCCTAACAAGTTCATTCAATCAACAACCTACTATTTCTAATGGACCTTTAGGTATGTCAGAATATTTAAGGGAGTAATTGTGTACTAGAGAGAAGGATGATGTGCATCCTATAAGAGTGTCTCCTAAGACTCCTCATATGGAAAGTGATCTATAACAAAGATATGGAGATCCTTGAAATTTATCCCCAAGTCCCATTCCGACATACCCCCTACTAGAGGAAGATTATCTCCTATCTATTCTTATCCACCATGGTAGAAGAAAGGAATTCATCCATGAAATCCTTCTCAGAATCTACCCACATAACATCAAAATCTGTTTTCTCCCCTGGGTACATCATCCACCACTGACACACGCGTACCCTCATCTAACTAATCAACAATGGAATCCAGTACTATGTCTATGCCTGAAAAAAGATGAAGATGATTGCAATCTCTTTGAGCCAACTTTGTGTCTCCACGTATGAAACACTACCATCGTACATTCCCAGAGTCTATCACTAGAAATCTTGTAATGTTTTCCTCCTCTAGTTATCATCCTCCACTAGGTTAACCCTTTGTAAATCAACTTGTTCAACCTTTTGAGTCCCCACTACTGTACATGAAGATGATGACTGACTTCCATAGATGAATTCTAAACAAGGAAGTCTTAAGCCCAAGTTGTACTATATTTTCTTTAAGATTATTTTTATATTTGTTATTTAAATTCCCAAAACACCAAATTAAAACAAGAAACCAATTCTTCCTGATTCAGGTACCTTTCATAGGGTCTGTCCCCTTAAACAGTGTAGCCTTTCTTGGTCTTTTGGAAAGCTCAGAGTCCTTGCATCAGATCATGGGGGGACCTAAATTCCCATTCCCTAACCAGTCTTCCCATGCCTATGTCATGCACTAAGACCACCTTACATAGTTTCCCAACCAACCCATGTAATCCTCCCTGTGCCTAAATCTGAACTGCATCATATCTCTCAACCATCACCTTTGGTACCATTCTATCATGACTCCCTCCCTCCAATGATGCCCCTCCCAAGATGGAAATGGAGAAAATAGAAAATGACCCCATAATCTTGTATCTAGTAGGCCTTGGGGTGGTGACCAGCACCAAGGGTATACAAATCTCATGAAATGGGAGGAGTTACACATTTTTTTATAGTTACCAATATCATGAGATAAGATGTATCAACATCAAAAAACTCCATGAAATATATATAAATTCATGAAGGAAATCCAAAACCCTTCTACACACCTATTTCAAAATGAAAATGATATAATATAAAGAACATCCAATGTAAAAAACCAAAAGAAAATCTATGTAGTGACACAAAAACTATCCCCAACATCCAATATAATACTACCAAACACTATCCACATACACCCCCTTGAAACCAAAAAGTAGTTTTATATATTTAAGGAGAGAATACATGTACACTCAGTAAGTAAAACGCAATGTCTCCTATGAAAAAGTGGAGAAGCAAACTTATGCCCCTCATGAGAAGATAATAGAAACAAAAAGCACATAACAATGTATAATAACCACCTTGACGTCACCAATGACACACTCACCAAAAAATGAATGTCATGTAATACAATATAGAGAACATCGATGATAGGGTTCCCTACAACACTTTCCCACTGATTTTCCACTCTCATACCCTAATGGCAGACATGCTAGCGCCCCCACCTCTTGCAAACATACTACACCACAACCCACCCATAAGCACATCGGTCAGATACCACAACCCATCCCACCCACAAAAACCTGTTTCACATACCACACCACAACCCGCATGAAAACACCTCAGTTTCAATACACACCACATCCTAAAGACAAATTGGAATCACAACACATATCATCCCAAAGACACCTGGGAAGAAAACTCACCCCACACACATGGTCCACACAAACCCATACGTACCCGATGAATCGTGGGATATATATTGCCGGAAGAGGGAGTAGGGAAGAATGGGTGACCACCCATCTATCATCCAATCAGGATGTTTGGGAAAGACACCCTCTACCAAAACAATGGGGGTGTTCGAAACATGGTTCTTAACTACGGAGGTGTGCATGTAGAAATCACAAGGAACTACATGGATATATATAGGTATCAAATACTCATCTAAACCTATGGGTTTTTCAAACAACAACCATCCCGAAAAACTACCTTTATTTCTACCTTTAAATGCATGTATCTAGATGAACAATGGTCATATCCAATTATGAAAAAATAAATTCTCTTAACAACCAATCAAAATGATGTTGTTAAAAATTTATCCAATTATTGCATACCTATCTTGGATACTAACAACCATATCAAAATCCATTCTCACAGCCAAGAAAAACAATGGAAGAAAACTATGGTAAAACACCCCACTTCACACTTCCTCCCAACTTAGAACCCGAGCTGACCAATGCCATTATCATTATTTAATGGCATGATTCGTTTTTCGTATTCTCAACAAGAAAACCCCCAACATACACCCAAAACCAACAACACACCTCATCACAACCAACCAGAAATCTATGTCATATTACTTCACCACACCCATCACACCTAGTAATATAAACATAGAACAACACAAACCTACCACCCTACTGGTGAAACTCTTCCCATCCATTCCATAATCAATCAATCTCTCAACTTGAGACTTCATTAAAAAATGTGTACCATTCCATACACACATGAATTCTCTCAGTCACAACAGCACACAAAACATATGGGACATAGAATAGAACAGATCCAAACATAGAACACAACCACACCATGAATGCAAGAATTATTCGTATTTAACAAAAAATTAATTCGTTAATTTAAATTTCATAATTTATGGGTGATCACAGAAAAAGATCAATCAAGGGGAATCAATATATTTAACCATATATACACTATTAATCAATTTAAAAAAATTATTCGTTCAATAGGTGATTAATAAAAAGTATAAATAATCATATGTGCATAAGAAAAGACAACCAACATCCATGTTTTTCAGATAACATACAACCAGAACAAAGAAAAAAATTGATCAAAGATAATAGATAAAATAAAATGATCATCATCATCATCTTCCCCTCCACTTATCTATTAAATCATTTTAAAACATATCCAACTGTATCCAGAAGAATACATAAGTATACCCACTCCTCATCATACTTAATTAAATGATATATTAAGGAATCCCTACCTGGAATAATAGATGGACATCAACTCATCCTTGCACCAAAACAGAGTGCCACACAAGTAGAAGGAAAAAATCTAAGTAAAATCATCATCGAAGGCTATAGGATATATGAGACTTTTTGGAATGAATGGTTTTGGGAACACCAAGATGAAATAGAATGGTTCAAGGAAGACACAATCTCATATTCAAAAAATATAGATCCTAAATATATGGGTAAACTATTTTGAAATCCATTAAGGTCATATCATGATCATAATTACATGGTATGACTATTTCAAATACCCCCCATTAAGAATTAGGAATTTAAAACATGATTAATAGCCTTGGAATTGCTTTAAAACCTCTTGAACATGATACATAACAAATTCAACGTTAAAAAAAATAATAGGAGAGGAACTAGAAAAACAATAGTTTTTTTAAAAAATTGTAGGGAATGACTCACAGATGGGTGATTCACTAGTGTCATCTACCAATTCTAGACTCACCGATATGAGCTATCAATGCCACCCACCGATGCGACACACCAACACGAGTCACCGATAAGACCTATTTACAGTTAGTCATCAAGGTGACCTACTGACAATGAGTCACTCACACGACCTACCAATAACATGTCACTAAATCCACTAACTGACCCCACTCACTGATGTCACCTACCGATAATGAGTCATTTCTGCCACTCACGGATGTAACCTACCGACATTTAGTCATCGACTCACTCTTTGAAACCCCTCAATGATGTCACCTATCGATAGAGATTCACAAATCCCACTCATCAGTTCCACTCTCTGAATCCACCTACCGGTGCCTGACTCACCTATGAAAAAATTGGAAAACTAGAAAACTCTTGAAATGGTTCATTGTGACATCTTAGAACACATAAAACACTAGAATCTCACAAAGTAAGGGATCAGAGAGGTACGAGACATTACAATCATGCTCGTAAATTATATCTCTCTGGTATGAATTTATAATTTGTCCTAGTGTGGAAGAAATATGACAAACGTATCAAGGAATTGATGGCTTACCCTTAGGGATCGAAGTAGACGAGCCATGTTTGAATCAAATTCTGACCGAAGAACATAGCTCAATTCCATGGATAGTTCTTCAAAGGGATCAAAAGGCCTACAAGTTTCTATTGAATGAATAAATGAACATAAGTTTTAATTTAATAGAAATTAAGACAAAATAGTCATTTGACCTAATATATCTTGGTCGCACAGTTTAGTTGGGTAGTTTTTCAAACTATGCACTAAGTTGCATGGTCATCTATTGGAGTAAGGGGAGCTCCCATGGATAACCCACATGGCTTATAAAATATTTACAATCCATGATAAAACCCTCATTCAAAATCTAGTAAAATTGAAAACCTGATCACACAATCATGCAGATCAACCCACACAGTTATAACTAACCATAAAAAACTCCCATTTTCACTGAAAACATGGGTTTTTTGGATCTGAAATATCCATAGAAACCTTTGATACCTCCGTGTCTTCAGTAGGAACTCACATTGCCTCATATTTATATTTTTAACAATGAATATACTACAAAAATAAATTCATACCTCAATGAAAAATGAATATCATACAAACATCCCCTTCAAAGCAATTCATTCCCAAATTTACCTTCCAAGGGTGGTGAACCATGATATTAGAAAATATCTTTCCATTGTGATCATATATTGGCCTCCATCTCTTAAGTCCGGTCCTTCCCATAGTCATTCTTCCATAACACCCATAACAAAAGAATAAACATGTCTTAGATAATCTTCATTGTACAATCTAATATTAATATGGGATGCTCCTTGAAGGGTGTATCGTCTTAAACCTCAACCTCCATAGGCTGAAAAGATAGATATTGTTTTGAGTAGTAATATAACAAATGAAAAACATCGATGTCGTCATGCATAACTTTGTACCTCTGACAAAAATACCATGGATAGGTTATCATCTCGACTCTCTCCAAAATCTCAAATGGTTGAAATTACCTTGGTGAATGTTTACACGATATTCATATCCTCTTGGGTCCTAGCCTTGCTGAATCCCAGAGAAAAACATGATCCCTAACCTCGAACTCTAGAGTTCATCTATTGCGAATGGTGTTATATTTCAGAAGAGACTACTCAGTAGCCATCTAATTCTGATTCAACTGAAACTATTCTAGGGTCTCCTGGACATGATGAGGTCCCAACATAGCTACCTGCCCTACCTCCTACCAACATAAGATTAATCAGAATGCCCTACCATACAAATCCTCATATAGAATTATCTGAATTGTATCATAGAATATGTTAGTGTAGGTTAACCTAACTAGGGGTATTTACCTCTCTAAAGAGTCCCAGAAAAACTTGGGATTCATTCATGTATCATTTCCTCATGCACTTGAATCATTTTCTATAACATTCCATCTGTTTGGGGTGGTAAGTTGTGCTCAAGAGCACCTATAAACCCAATCCCCTCTATAGCCCTTTCGGAAATTGAGAATAAAACCATGCTTCCCTATCTAAAAATTGGAATGTGGGACCCTGTGAAGTATTACAAAATCATAGAGTTAGAAGCTATGGATCTCATCAACACTGATGGTTTCCCTAGTTGGCAGTAAATGTGGAACCTTTATGAGCATGTCCACAACAACCCACATGACATCATTACCTCTAGTGGGCCATGATAATCCCATCATGAAATCCATCATGACATCAATCCATGTACACCCATGAATGGGTACGTACTATAAAATTATGGTTGTATGTTGGTGTTCCACCATCACCTACTGATAGGTTGAACATTTCATTATAAAACCAGCTACATCTCTTTTCATACTTGTCTACTAATAGAGACAGTGTAAATCACAGTCTATCTTGGTGACACCATAGTTCACTGCCCACTCTGATGCATGAAAATTCCACATCAGCTCCTCACGAATGTCTGAAGATACCGACACATAACCATGTACACATAGTATCACATCCTCTCCTATGGTCTATTTAAAAGTACAGTCCACACCTACCACACACACCCATAGAACTAGGCCTTCTGAGTCAAATAATAACATAATCTTTACTCTATGCATAGGGGTAGAGGTAATAGGTGAGGATGATATAAATGACTTCCCTTGACTATCATTCAACTCAAAGTGCATCTTATAGAACAACACCATAAGCTACCAATCACTATTGGCCTACTATAATGCCTATATCTGAGTCATCTTTCTCAGTGAATTTACTATAGTATTGCCTTTATCAATTGTTTAGGAAAGATTGAAATCAAAATATTGTATGTACACAAGATACTTTCAATGTATTAGGTTCATATCACACTATGAAAAAATGTAAATGAGGATTTTGTGGTCTATTTATACCACAAAATGCTCTCCCAATAAGTAATTCCTCCAACAATGCCATGTGTAAGAAACCACATCTAACTCAGGATCATGTGTTTGGTAGTTCTTACCATGTGGACTCAACTGTTGAGACTCGTACACCATAAATCATTCCCCCTACATAATAATTTATCCAACTTTGATACACGATGCATCATAGTACAAAATTTAACTCTTTCCCGGATTTAGAAAAATCAGTATCAGTTTTGAATTCAACATCCCATTCATCTCCCGAAAGGTTGTCTCACATTAATTTTACCATAATTATTTTACACCCATCTTTTTCAATCCTATGAATGGAACTTCAAAGCATGATAAGTACTATATGAAACTCCTGTAATAACCATACATCCTTCAAAGACATTACTAGGATCCTCCCATGTAACTAATGATCTCACATTCTCTAGGTCCCCTGATACTTATTTCATTGAGATGTTGTGACCCATGAAGTGTAACTGATCCAACGATAATTCATACTGTATGAGCCTAGAATATAATTAATTATCTCTTAGTATATTAAAAATGATATCTAGATGTCTGGTATGGTCATTCTGATTTTAAGAATACACTATGATATCATCCATGAAAACCCCCAAAAAAGAGTCATGGTAATGATGGAACACTTGGTTCATCTGTTCCATGAAGGCTGATAGAGTGTTTGTGAGACTGAATGGAATAACTAAATACTCATATAGACTATACCTACTTCTAAATGTGGGTTTTTGTATGTATTATGGTCTAAAAAGCACTTGACTATAACCATATATCAAATAAATCGTTAAGAAGACATGAGATCCTCTAAGATGGTCGAAGAGGTCATCTATTCATGAAAGAGGATATCGATTAATAACTGTTAACAGTTTTAATTTCTAGTAATACACACATATACTAAGGGTTACCTCCACCATTTCACAAAAAGGATCGGTGAAACCCATTAAGAAGTACTGGTTTAGATGAAACCCTTTGGCTCTAAATCCTATAGCTATCTATTGAGAAGTTTTAGCCCCATCATATACATCCTGTAAGGAGGAACGGATATCGATGCAGCCCCGGAATCTACCTCAATAGATAACTCCACCACCCTAACGGAAGGTAATCCTGAAAATTACTTTAGGAATACATCCTATAAATAGTTAACTATTAGAGAGAAATCGTCCTGATGTGTCCCATGATCATCCATAAATAAACTTGCAGTCTGGGATGTCTTCCAGCCTAGCCCAAGAAACTCTGGTCTAGTTTGACTCACCTAGAAATCTGGTTTACCTTTGTGAAAAAACTCTCCACCGTCTGGTGATGTAAAAATCAGCAAGCATTGAAAGAAATCTTTGAAATCTTGAAAAGGAACAAACCAGTCCATCCAGAGAATTTCATCCAAGTTGCCATCGCAAGGATGTAAAGGTCCCATAAAATGTGACTCCCACCGTCCTCAAGGCGTAACTCCATGCATTGGCGCACACATTCAATCCTAATCCATAATGAAGTTTCTAGTGTCATAATACCACCATAAATATAAACACAGAGCCCAATTCTCCCCAAAATAATAAATAATAAAAATCTATCTGAAGCAACTATATCAAAGAGAGTTGAAGCTAAAACATAATCTACTAAAATAATAGCTATGTTAGTAAAAGGTTTTAGGTCCTGATCCTGATGTGTCTATTGCATTACATATGCCTAGACTATACTGTGGCCCTATGAGACTGCATGGCTACCCTAATCTGGTCCGTCTCATTTCCGCTGTGAATTTGGGGTCTGGATACTATGGCCAAGACCACTAACATAACATTATTAGCCTTATGTATCATTTCTCCCTACCATGTGTGAAGGCACTGACCCTTCTCCTAAATGTGGAGTTGGTATAGACCCTCTCTCACTGGGTTTTGGTGGAAACATTCTAAAAAAGCATTATAGATGGCCCATCCTATATATGAACAATGATCTCCTGGGTCCCTCATACACTATTTCCTCATTTGTACCAACATATCACACTAGTAGAACCTCATATGAATACCTGAAGAGATATTTTGAATTCTAGTATCACTACATGGAATCTCCAAACAACGCTTCTCAGTATCGGCCAATGTAGATCCAGATCTTAGTGTCGAGCTTCCATAGCTTGAAACTCTACATTTTCATAGGTTATACTTTCCGATCAATGCCTAATTCATTATTCTAAATACATTGATTAGATTGAAGACATTTACTTGTGATTAGATGTCATATCTGAGGCTATCCTAAAATTTCCATACATTTGAAATCTTTTCACCCATCAAAATAGGTGTGAATCACTAGATCTCTGTAAAATGGTCCGAATAGTCCCTGAATGTTAGATCACCCTCATTGTATGCAAGAACTCCCAGACTCTATCTAACCTTAGTGTATTAGGATATAAATATTCATGGAAATTTGTATGAAAATCCCTCCAGGAAATCTATAAATGGTGATTAGTCTGGTTCACCACATCCCAACACCTCCAAGAAGAATCATGCAGTTTGTATATAGTGGTATTTACCCTCTACTCATGAGTCATATCTATGTTGTCTAAGATAGATATAATGGCCTCTATCCATAACGATTCATCATATTGTCCACAATCCCCCAAAAACATGGGCAAATGATACTTCTAAAACTCACATCCCCACACTTCCATAGACGAGGTAGGCCACGATGCACCCTTAATGGTATGCATGAACTACATAATGTTTTCATGGAACTATGACTCAATGCCTTCCTCTGGTAAAATAATTGGTACAACTAGAAGATACAATGGTACCCCATGGTCTAGCACATCTAGATAGTGATCATCGCCATGTTATTTGCATATAACTATAGGTCATCGTGGTGATATGATAATATAATTACAAACACATTCCTCAGTACATGATCATTAAATATTTCATAGCTCAAAAGCATATAAATAGAGATTGGATAGTTACGAGCCTTTATATGTGATTACACCCCTAAATGTGCCTGATCGTTGAGGGTTCTGTGTCAAATGGATAATAAAAAATCGAGACACTATGAAAACCCCAATACTAAGGTTGGGTCAGGTTAGGTTCTCTATTATACGAAATTTCAGTTTCACTTGATTTCATATTAATTTAATTTTCATGTGAGTTAAAATTCACATTCATTGAATTGATACTCATCTTATATTTACCACATACCTTTTAGAAGGGTACACAAATTGTACGCCAAATTTTTATCCATGGGGTCCTATAATCCATTTGGATTAAATCATGGAATCGACATATTTCACACCATAACATATCCCAATATACCTAAAAAATGCATATGTATGACATCACCTATCAATACAACATAGTCAATAATGCATCCTAAATGTCATGGCATAATGCATAACATGTGATGTCTATCATTGTTCTATATTAGGCATGAGATGGCTTACCCTCATCTCATAGAGTTGAAAAATAATATAACCCAAAATCCTATCATCAATTAAAGAATAAATCAATTTCCTTTCCCAATGGTGGAATCAATTGAAATGTGAGATCTAAAATCCAAAAAATAGAAATCCAATTTGAGGACATTTGGATTTTCCTTGTACATGGGGAGGGTACACCTGGGAACAGTTTATTCACAGACTCCATTTCTTTTATATCCCTTTATATTGTCACTAAATATTAAATCAACTATAATAGAATCATTTGATACAACATTGTAACATTGTAGGCCCAGAAGCCGCTAAACGATGCCTTGAGCCATGTGGGTTACATTGCATCATGCGCATCTCCCAAAATGCTAGAGGCTGCCGACTAGAAGTGACCACCTGGGTGTGTCTATGGGGAGACTATTTCCCCATTACTAGTGTGTATCCCAACATAAATATCAAACAAGTAGAGGAAATAAATAAACAATTCATTATAAATATATAGTGGAAGAGTAATAGTATGATTCTACCAGAAGTCATATCATATACACGGTGATTATACATGTCACATGACTCTAATAAAATAGCCAAAACAGGGATACGAGGATGTTATAAAAACTATATTACAAAATAAAAAAATGGACAAAAATAAACTCAATAGCACCAGAATCTTCTGATTGGTATTATTCTCTCTTACTACTAAACAACATATAAATTACCTATATGATGGTTCTTGTCCTTATCATTACCTAAAATAATAGATTCTTTGGTCCAAAAAGTAACCCAAATAGGGAGTGAGACTAAATACTAGTAGGCAACCATGTGAGGTCCCATAAAATCAGTTAGTGAATATATATATATATAAGTGAGTGTGCAATAATAAAAGTAGTATCCAAGGATGTAATCAAAATTCAACACCCTACATACACTGGTTTTCATTTACATTTATTTAATATTCACATAAATGTTAAATTATATTGAATTTATAAGTCTCGATATCTAGATTAAGCCTGATATCCCCCCTACGTAACTGGTAGCACAAAAAATTCCTCATAAGGTCATATAGACAATAAAAATAAAGATTGTCTCCCATCTTGTGCTTTAGCATAGAGTCATGTCATAATTCATTTCATTTTATGTAATTATTTTATAACATGGGTCTCTACATGATATCACTAAGTTGAATTTAAAGTATCACTCTAGGTCTATCTATTCAACACCATAAAATCCCATCCATGTTGAACATCTCAAGAACCCATGTATCACCCTAGATGTAGTATAAAGCTCATTCCATATGAGTCCATCCTTGGTGGTCTTCTAAGGAAACCCTGAGTATTACTCACGATATATAATATATTCCCTTTGAGTCTTTCCTTGGTAATCCATTTTTATTCCATGTATTACTCAGAATATAAGTCCATTATCAATGAGTATATCCCTAGAATATCACATTGGGATCCATGTATCACTCATAATAATATCACATTACCCATTTATATTTTTCATTAAATCCTATGGTGAATCCATGTATCATTCTATGATAAAAATCTAATAGTCACATGAGTCCATACAAGGAATTCTAATTTGAATCCATGTATCACTCAAGGATATTTATCATTTAACTAATTAATTTAATATTCCAAGGACAAAACCAAAGGCATCCAATATAACTTAACTCCAAAGGGTGACTCAAGAAAAGAACAACTTAATGGTCTTGGTTATTCATTTACTCACGTTAGAATAATTCAGATAACAAGAATCAAATACATTATAAGAAAATACATGGATTTAACATCATTTGACTCACGTGGTAATATTATGTATGTGATCATCTCATTCTTAATCAATCAATTACAAAACATATTCTCAGCATAACTCGCAAGGGCTAGTAATTCAAGGGTTATTGAAATACAAACATGGTAAATTTCATTATAACAATCCTAACAAGGCAATCAAGTTATCACATGGGTTAATTATATTATAACAAAAAATAATAACAAATTAGTTAGAGGAATTTAATCTAGTTTCATCTATTCAAATCATAACATCTACTTAACTCAAATGGGAAAGAAAATTCAAGACTAGAATTCTTAAAAATTTAATGAAATCCATGGGTCAAGTGGAAATTCATCAATCCCATAACCATTAACCAATTCAATTACTTTCTAACAACATTTAAATTCTATCTATAAAAAAAATACATTTTTTAAACAACCCATAAATGTGATATAGTCATGCCTTAAAGGATCACTACCAAGATTATCATGGTGGACTAAATTCATCACTGCAAAAGTTTAACTCCTCATTCTTTTCCATATTATCACATGAGATATCAATAATTACCAAATGAATTAGTAAAATTTAATGAACACACCCATGTCCTGAACCATACTAGTGGGGCCCGCTCAGTGACTCTCCAAGCCCTCCATTAAGAGGTCGGGGGCTAGTGACTAGCCTCGAGTAGGCATAACACTAACATGGGAGGCATTGCCTAAGTACATGTACACATGCACACATATCTAATCATGCAAATGATAAAATATAAATACCACTAAGGAACAAAATGCATTCATAAAACTAAACCCAACCAACAGAGTACGATGGAATGTTAAATACTGAATGTAATCTAGACCAGAATACAAGCCCACCAAAAACAAAATTCTGAAAAAAAACATGTTCCAACCTGTAAGCACAAATAGGTACTGGGAATATTTATCACAGTCATAGGGACACCTTAGCCTATATAGAACATAGAAACCTCAGTCTAGTCTTGGTCTACCCTGGACTCCCTCAAAAGGATGCTCGTCTGCAGAAGACACAACCCATGTAGGCAAAGCCCGTACAGGGATGAGTATAACAAAAATCAGTAGAGGACCCTGAAAACCACAAAGTAATACACAATGTAAAGGTACAGTTTTCACTACATATTATATGTATACCGAACATATAGAAATATAAACATAATCCATATATACTCAAAACCTAGACGCATTGTCTATGAACATGCTACACAACATCATACCCCTTCTAGGGATTTAGGTTGAAGGTTCCACAAATAACTCATCAAGGATAACTCACTCCAGGAGTTTGATATCTCTGATAGTGACTCAATGATAAGTACCGTTCATTGGGAATTTTTATGATAGAAAGATACACTCATTCTAGGAGAAAACACCCTTGTGTGGGTAAAGATCATGATAAACATATGAGGATTACTTCTAGGGCCTTGGTAGATACCACAACACTTCCAAATTCACCTTCTATGTAGATGATCAGTTCCCTTTGGGAATATTCATGTAGATACCAAACTATACCTTGGGTAAATAATGGATAAGGGATCTCACTTTAGACCTCTTTGAGGGGTACCTGACTCTATCTTAGAATGACATGCTGAAGGGATCATACTCATGTGGATGGTATTGACACCCAACCATTAGAGGAGCAAGAAAAAGGGGGGCACTAAATCAAAATAAACATGTCCAAGATACGGTCTAGAAGAATTTCAAGCCATGTTCTAGGAATTAAATGGCATGTAGAAGGGTTACACCCTATGACTCTCAACTCTGGGTACAACCTGTGTAAAACAGACCCAGTCATAAGAACATGCCGTTTAGAAAAGTAAGTACACGACATGTAGTACGGACCACACATCGTGTCCAAGTTATCCAAGTTCCCTTCGTGTATGCAGTTGTGTTCTCATACATGGGTTCAACCCATGTGTTCAATCCCATGTAAATGATACACATGTTTACTCACCTAACAGGCCTGGTCTGGCCGTGTGGTGGTGTAAACGGATGTGTACTCCACCCTGTGCATGTGTATCATCTGAGATACCTATCGAGTCCCATGTAAGGACCCAAACACTACATTCTTCTGAGAACATTCCGTGTCACGGCATCCCATCGCCCAGAACTCCATCCTCCACTAGGTGGGGCCCACACTACAAATCTCCCAGGAGGCATGACGTGTTCTTCATCACGTGCAGTATGTAAACCCTAGTCGTCACCGCCCACATCACACAACGTGTTCTTAGGGAAACATTTCGTGTGTTCTAGAAATATACATAAATGTGTGACAACTCACCACACAATGGTTATGATCTGATCTTCATTCCAATAATCATTTTTTCCAAAAAACTCCAGATTCTAAGATGCCCCAACACCGCAAAGTTATCTCTATTGTTTTTAGACTTCCAATCGACCATGAAAACAAGTTAAAGTCCACTAGTGTGATGAAATCTCGAAGAACTATCCTACTAGATCCAAGATTATTCTTCATCTACCATTTTCATCACACCTCCAATAGGTCATCGTAATGATAATTTTCAAATTTGGGATCATGGCTTTGTGAAATGGATGCACAAAAATATGTTGTTCATAACCCCACGAAGAACGTGAAGAACATGGTGTTAATAGGAAGAAATCCAATAATCAAAAGAGGAATTCACCACTGCCATCATTCGTCATGGTGTTTTATCAGTCCCATTATAAGGATTAAAGATGATAAATCAAAAATAAATCCAACAATTATCACATATCATTTTTCTGAATCAAACCCCAACAGAAATGGAAAATCACACCCACCTGTAAGAATGCATGATCTATGGATCAACCTCTTCGTGGGTTGATTTGAATTCAATGTTTAATCAACGAAATTGGAAGAACTAAAACAAAATAAAAAACTATTACCTCAATTTGGTTGATGAACAATGGCCGCTTTACGTTCATTGGCGAGGTTCTCTGAATATGAGATATACCGATCGATCATGTCGTCATCATCAGCTAATGGGTTCTCCTCCAAATTTCCAATTAGTTCTATCAATTCATTGGGTTATATGGATAAACCTGATAAAATGAAATATGAAGGTACTTAAATGGGATGAATTTGGTCATTGTGGAAGAAGGAAACATTTAAAATAAATTATTTTTCAATTTTTTTTATTTCCTTTAAAAGTTCAAAAACTAACTTTTACAGCTAACCCAAGCCAGTCGATATTAGGACACACCTAAGGTAAAGTCACTTCTATGAATGCAATTTTTCCCTCAGATTTCTGGTCTAGGAAAACATTTAAATGTTATTCCACTTTTTCAGGAAAATTGCTCGCACATGGTATTTAAAAGATTAATTAATTTCAAACATTTATTCTGGACACTTTGGGCCTCAGAATTACATGCCATTGAAAATCATGGTCTTGTAATAACTCCATTTAAAATTTAAAAATAATGTAAAATAAATCTGAAACATTACATTCTCCCCACCTTTGGGGTTTGCATCCTTGAAAAGATAAAACAAGGTATACTCAAAAAATATGGGTACTGGGCACGGATCTAAGACTCCCTCCCCCACATTCTCTCCTAAATATTACCATTCTACCACGATACATGCACTAAGGGAATGGATTTTCCAAAAATGATCCTCTCCATCAAATCCTTGATCTCCACTTGGTATGTAGCAAATATCGATCCATTCTCTCTGTCCAGCTCACCCCAATCGATGACGTGCGATGGGTAATATATGTACCTCCTCAGCTGTGGCTCATGGAATACATCATGTACCTGGTGAAACTGCTTCAGTAGATCTAGGTGGCATAACACCTCACCAACACTGTGAATTATCTGGAAAGGTTCAATGAATCTCGAAGATAGCTTGCGCCCTAACCAAATCTCTGCAATCTGTATCTAGGTGAGACCCGAAGGAAGACTTGGTATCCATCCTTAAACTCCAAGGGTCACTATATCCTATCATCATAAGACTTTTGTTAGCTTTGTGAAGTCTTAATTTTCTCTTGGATGATTTCCACCTTCTCAGTGGAAGCTCACACCAACTATGGACCCATGAGTGCTAACTCTCCAGGGTCGGTCCGACAAAATGGTGACCGACAGTGTCTCCCATATAAATCTTCTAATGGTGCCATACCAATGGTGGAATGGTTGTTGTTATTGTAAAAAATATCCACCATTGGTAGGTGGTCCTCCCAACAACGAACAAATTCCATGATATAGGCCCGCACCATATCATCCAGAACCTAAATGGTCCTCTCTGTCTGACCATCTGTTTGGGGATGGAACAATATTCTCAAGCATAGATGAGTCCCGAAAGCCTCTTGTAAACCCTTCCACAACCAGGATGTGAAGTTGGTGTTACTATCTAAGACTATTGTTGAAGGGATTCCATGAAGTCGAACTATCTATTTCACGTAGAGGTGTCTAAATTTCCTTATGGAACTCTACTCCTTGATAGCAAGGAAGTGGGATGACATGGTGAGTTGGTCAATGATCATCCAAATGGAATCTTACCCCTTGGAAGTCTGTGGTAATCCCATCACAAAGTACATCAATATTCCATCCCACTTCCACTCCGGAACATCCAGGGGTGAGCCAACCCAGTGGAAACCAGGTCCTCAGGCTTCACCTTCTGGCATATAAGGCACCGAGAAACAAACACCGCTACAGCCTTCTTCATGTCTGACCATCAATTCTACCGTCGGAGATCCTGGTACATCTTTACCAATCCATGGTGTACTACCAAAGGGGATGTATGAAACTACATCAGGACCTCCTCCTGCAACTCCACTGGTACAATAGTGCATCCCCTAAAAATAACAATGTGCTCTCCACCCTGAGAATATCCATCATGAGCATGTCCTGTGGATAACCTAGCATGTAAAGCCTCACATTCGATGTCACCAAGTTGTTCCTCCCTAACTCTCTGCAAGAGTGGATGGGTGACAACCATCGACTGAAGGTATGATGCATCCTCTCTATCCATGAAGGATCACTGTACTGTATCCAACTACTCTGTCACATCACTCAACATATGTGAGCTCAACCTTCTGCTAAGAGCATCTTCCACCTTGTTCCACTTCCCAATAGTATAGACAATCTCAAAATCATAATCCTGGAGGATCTCTATCCATCACATCTAACTCATATTTATATCCTTCTATGAGAAGATGTATTTGTGGCTCTTGTGGTTAGAGTAGACGTTAAACTGGTCTCCCATAAGGTAGTGTCACCACATCTTCAATGTGAACACTACCACTGCCAACTCGGTATCATGGTTTTCATAGTTCTTCTCATGTGGTCTACGCTTGAATAAAACATTAGAAATCACCTCATATCCCTGCATCAAGAAAATATCTGAGCTTGGTCCTTGATGCGTCGCAGAAAACTATGTACTTGACACCCTCCTCTGGCAATCTCTAGATCAGGGCGCTTGTCAAAATCTATCTTAACTTCTCAAAAGCCTACTAAAAATTATCCATTAAAAAGAAGGGATTCCCCTTCATGGTCAAGGATATCATTGGTGAAGATATTCTCGAGAAATTAGGAATGAATATCCGATAATATTCTGCCAACCCATGGAAGCTCCGCAAATATGTTATGCTTCGAGGTGGCTCCCATGATAGCACTACATTTACTTTAGCTGGGTCCATAGCTACCAAATCTACTAAGATGTAATGTATGAGAATTTGGACCTCTAGAATCCAGAACTCTCATATTAAATGCTTCCCATGAAGCTGGTGCTCTCGGAGTACTTCTAGAACCATCTGCAGGTCTCTCAAGCGCTCCTCCTCTGACGCCGAGTACACAATGATTTTGTCGATGAAGAACACTAGAAACCGGTTCATGTATGGTTGAAATATCTGGTTTAAAAGTCCCATGAACACTATGGGGGCATTGTTCACAATTAAAGGCATCACCAAGTAATCATAGTCACTGTAGCGGCATCTGAAATCTGTCTTCAACATATCCTCTTCCCATACTCATAACTGGTGGTAACCAGAAAGAAGGTCAAACTTTGAGAAAAATTGTTCCCCTATTAGATAATCAAAGTGGTCGTCGATCCTTGGTAGTGGATAATTTTTTTTCACTATCACCTAGTTGAGGCATCGGGAATCCACATATAACCTCAAACATCAATATGCCTTCTTGGCAAACAAAACAAGAGCCACCTAGGGTGAAATGCTGGGTCTCATGAACCCCTTCCTCTATAAATCTTCTAGTTGCACGCTCAACTCATGAATCTATATGAGAGCCATTCGATATGCTGTTATGGATACAGGTGTGGTCCCAAGCTGTAAGTCAATGCAGAAGTCGATCTCTCATTGTGGAGGTAGTCCTGAAACATCTTTGGGAAAGACGTCCTTGTACTCATCTACAACTGCTGATAACTGGAAGCTCCTAACATATATTGTTCCATGGGTAAGGATAGCCAATTCATAAGTGATGTACTACTCCCTCTAATGCTTGAGCCTATCCAATGTTGCATGGGTCTCCATTTCACCGACAAAGGAAAACATCGTCCTATCATTTCAGACACACCGTAGTATTTCCCTAAAGCATTCAATCTAGGCATGGACAGAAGTCAACCAATCCATACCAATAATGACTTCGTAAGGCCTCAACGCTTCTAGCAACAAGTTCTAATTTAATCTCTCACCTCCAAGGGTAATATGACATTGTCTGTAGAGATGCATGATCATCGATTCTCCTCCCATTGGTGTCTCAAAGCATATGGGATGAGTCAATGGCTCTACTGAAATCTCAATGTTTCTCACAGGAAATGTGGAGAGGAAGGAATGACTGGAACCTATCTCTATATGTATGGTAGATAAGGTATAAAAGACATAGACCATACCTTGAATCATCTTTGGAGTCCCTGGTTCGTATGCATCGACCGCATGTAGTTTCCCTCTTCCTAGTCCCCCCAACACCCTGGGCCTGGTGTGGACCCCCTAGGGTGGTGGTAGATATATATCGAAACATCTGCCACCACGTATAGCTCTCCCGGATCCTCTGACATGTCCACCACCTGGAGGGTCTTTCTACTCCACTATCTGCCTTTGCGTCGATGGTTTATCCACCACTTCCCTATCAGCATCTCAAAGGTTCGGACAGTCTCTAGGGAGATGTCCCTTACCATCTCATGAGTAGCATCGCATCTCCATTGGCTCATATGATCCAGCCCGAGGGCCCAGGAATTTTGATCCCCTATCCTAGGTCCTCCACTGATGTCCCCCACATCTATATCCATGTGCCTGATGTTGATTCCCAGCTGCAGAGGTCTCCACACCTATCTGTCTGCTTCTGACTGCTGTCGGCTATCTCAACTCCTCCATGATGCTCTCGATCACAAAATACAACTCGATCACTCCATCATAATTTGAAAATCTTAGAGGCATGACAATATATAATATGTCCCATTGTAGACCTCTCTCAAAGGTCTGATCTCTAGAGTACAAATACCTAACCATATCCATCGAGTACTTTTCAAGGTTGGTGAACCTCGATGAATACTCATCCACCATCAAACTGCCCTTCTATAGTTGAAGAAGCTCCTGAATACGCACATCTCTCATCATAACAGGATAAAAATCCTCCCTAAAGTGTCTCTCAAAATCCATCCACAAAAGTGTCTCCTCATCGTGATTCTGTGTGGTCAGACTCCACCATCGTCTTGATGATCCCTGAAGAAGGCTCGCTACTAGGATTACCATCTATTCAAATGGTGTCCTCACTAGACAGAAAACTTTGGTCACCGCCTCAAGCTAGTCCTCAGCCGCCTGAGGGTTGGGATCACCTTGGAACCTAAGGGGTCTTGGTCTCTAGAACTCATAAAGTATGCTCATCATGTACCCCTTTTCTATCAGTTCTATAGGTATCACATGCTTCTCCACTAGTGGTGGGACAACAAGTGCACCCCCTGAGGTAACACATGGAGAACTGGTCCTTTTATCAAAGCCTCATCACTGAGGGTTTCATCCTCTTCATCAGACTTCTGAATCCTAGCATGTATGTGTCTTTGAGTCATTGTTTAAGGAAAAACTTTGTACCATGGTCATTGAGTATATCAGTATAGCAAACACAAAGGGCATGGAAATCACAACCCATTATTATATGATGCATGTACTATTCATTTAGTTCCCTGCAATTAGTGTTCTCTTTTACCAAGTTGAAAATAAGGTTATCAGATTCCTGGTGTATGGATACGTCGGCCACTCACAACTACACTGTAATCTTTGTCCGGATTGCTGAGCTTGAAACACTTTAACAATATTTCCCCAAACTAATCTCACAGACTCTTGGTCCTAATGTAGAACCGACCACCTATGTTACAACTCTGTCACGACCCGTCCTAGTAGGGCCCACACCACCACTCTCTATGCCCGCCTCCAATAGACCAAGGGATGGTGACTATAACTAAGTAGTCATGTCTCTACCACGGGAGGAATTTCCTATGTACCTAAACACACACACACACACACACCTCCAAGCCAGAAATTGATGAAATGTAAAAACCACTAAGGAACAAAATTCATGCATACAACTATACCCAACCAACAGAGTACGATGGACAGTAAAATATTGAATGTAAACTGGGACAGAATATAAGCCTTCCAAAAACTAAAGTCTACAAAATACAAGGTCCAACCTATAAGCACAATGAGGTACTGGGACTAATGCTTGTAGCCATAGGGACGCCTCTTCTTGTAGGGAACTATGAAAGCTCAGTCTAGTCTAAGAAAACCCTAGACTCCCTCAAAATACCGCTCGTTTGCACAAGAGATTACAGGTGTGGGCCAAGCCTATGCAGGTGTGAGTATAACAATACTCATTAGTGGACCCCAAAAACGAAAAAGTAATACACACGATAAAGTTATAGTCCGCACAACACAATATATGTCTACTAATCATATTGAAATAGAAACAAATTCTATATATACTCAAAACACAGACCGATAGTCTAGGGAATAGTTACACAACATCATAACCCTTCAAGGGATTCAGGTCAAAGGTTCCATAGAGCACTCATCAAGGAGAACTCACTCCATGAGTTTGATAGCTTTGATAGTGTCCGTCAGATAAGTACCGTTCATTGCGAAAGGTCATGACAGTTAGATAACCTCATTCTAGGAGAACACACTTGGGATTGGGGAAAGATCACGATACACATATGAGGATCACTTCCAGGGCCTTGTAGGATACCACGACTCATCCTGATTCACCAGATTATTTGAGAATCAGTACCTTAGGGGAATAGTCACATAGATTCCTAACTCTACCTAGGGTCAATAATTCATAGAGGATCTTACTCTGGGCCTCTCAAGGGAATGCATGCCTCTCTCTCGGAATGTCCTATTGAAGGGATCATACTGTAGTGGATGGGATCGATACTTGACTTTCAGGGTAAAGAGAAAAAGGGGGTAGTAACCCAAACGAAACACGTCCAAGATATGGTAGACAAGTGGTTCAAGCAATCTTCCAGGATATACATGTTTGTGTAGAAGGGTTATATGCCGTGTCTATCGACTCTTGGTAATGCCTGTGTAAAATGGCCCAAGTTATAAGAACATGTCATGTAGAAAAATAATTATATGACATGTAGTAAGGACCACACACCGTGTCCATAACTGGGTTTCCCTCTGAGTACGTAGTCGTGTGACTATACACATGTCCAAACTCTATGGGCCATCCCATGAAACAGATACATGGGGTAACCCACCTAACCAGCCAGATCCGGTCATGTGTGGAGCACACAGCCGTGTACTCCACCATGTATTTGTGTATTGTTTGATAGACACACTGAGTCCCGTGTGAGGACCAACACATAATGTTTTTCAGAGAACCCGCAGTTTTGGTGCATCTTGTCACTTAGAACATCAGCCATTGTTGGGTGGGGCCCACATTCCATGTCTCCCGGGAGGCACACCGTGTTCTTCATCGCGTTGAGTGCGTAAAACCTAGCCATTGCTTCTCTCATCACATGGCGTGGTCTTTAGGACACACACCGTGTGTTCTGAAAAAATATAAAAACATGAGACTACCTCATCGTGCCTCGGTGATTCCCCAATCTTCATTCTGACGATCCATTTTCTATGAAACTCCACTTTCTAGGTCGCCCTAATGCCACAAAGTAGTCTCTTTTATTTTTAGGATTCCAATCGGTCCCGAAAATATGTTTTGATCCACCCATATAAAGAATGATCGAGGAACAATCCTCCCTGATCTGAGTGGATTCTTCATCCACCATCATCGTCACACCTTTACTGGGTCATCGCAATTTCGAATCTCTAATTTGGGATTGTTTCATTGAAAAATGGATGTGCAATGATCTGTTGTTCATAAACCCACGAAGAATGAAAATAACGTGTGTATAAAAGGATGAAATCCAATAAACAAAAGACGAACGAACCTTAGCCATCATTTGTCACAGTGGTGATTCTCTCCCATTAGATGGATTAATCATGATATATAAAAAAGATAATCTCACAATTATCCCAAATAAATGTCCTGAATCAAACCCCAAAATAAAAGGAAAATAATGCCCGCCCGTAAGAATTCATGATCCGCGGATCAACCTATTGATGGATTGATCTGCGTTCATTATTTAATCATAGACAAGGGAATCACAAAATCAAAATAACAAACCCATACCTTCATTTGGTTTTAATAACTATCGCTCTATCCCTTTCATTGGTTAGGTTCTTCGAATCTGAGATGCATTGATCGATCACATCATTGTCGTCTGCCAACAGGTTCTCCTCCAATGCTTCAAGAAGTTCTCTCAATTCACAGGGTTATTTGGATAACCCTGTGAACATTCCATAATACGGTTTTTAAAGGGGTTGAATTAGGTCGTTGCATAAAGGAAACAATTAAGATAAATTAATTGTCAATTTACTTTATTTCTTTTAAAAGTTTAAAAATATCTTTTACAGCCGACCCATACCGATTGATATTAGGCCCCACAAAAAGTAAAGTCACTACTCTGAATGCAATGGTTCCCTTAGATTTCTGGTCAGGGCCCCATTTAAAATTTATTCATTTTTTTTAGGAAAACCACTCGATTGTGCACTTTAAAAGTATAATTTATTTCAAATGTTCATTCTAGGCACTCCGTACCTCAAAATCACATGTCGTTGAAAATCGTAGTCTCTTAACAATTCTATATATTACCCAAAATAATACATGAAATATCTGAGATATTACAAACCATCACATAATTAAAACCACACATATGTGTTACCCAAGATCAAAAATACATTAATTAGATAATTACAGTATAACATAAGGAAATGAGACTAGTTTCAAAATATTTTCATCATCAAATAATCATAATATATCTATAGAAATAACATGGATGGTATCATTAGATCATATCCCAAGGAATCATAATAACCCATAATGTATACTTATATAGGTAAAAAAATAAATTTAATGTATCATTTCAACATTTCCTAAAAAATAATAGTTGAAAATAAATTTCTTTCAGTATATTTAGTAGTAAATATTAGTAGAATATTAAGAAAACAATTATTTCAATATAATCAATGAAACATATAATATATGATTCAATGAAAAGTGTTTTTCTGAGGTTGGGGTAATCCATTCATGTGATAAAATTTAATATAATGATTCCATTCACACTTCTAGTAAAAATTTAAAAAATTCACTTTTGGAAAATGATAAGCACGTTTCATTTAAAATTTTGAAAATAAATTGAAATATGGTTGAAAATGATAGTAAATAAATTTTTTGTCAAATTACTATTCCTAAAATAATTTTAAACACATGAACATGGAATTATTTTTTTGACCGAATATAAAATATGGGAATCTTTTCATAAAAACATTTTCTTAATCATTTGAAGTAATTAGGAGAGGATAATTAAAGGAAAATAAGAAAACCAAAGAAATTAATAGAGTATAAAAAATATATGTTTTTATTATATACATATATTATAATTACCACAAAAGTGATTCAAGAATTAACAATTGTAATTAATAATAATATTGCGACATAAACCCTTACCATAGGACCTGAATTTCTACATATGATTTCATAAGTTCTTATATAATTAGTTTTTATGTATTATAAATCCATAAAATTAAAATATTTTTTAATACTAAAATATATAATTCCTTTATAATTTATAATTATCCATTTATTCAAAAATGTTATGAAAATCCACATTTGGGTGAAAATTGGCCTGTTTTCCCTGCGTGTCTAAGGTTAACATTTAACATCCTTGCACCTTCATCTTAGTTTCATAATAAATATAATATTATAAATTTATTACTATAATATTTATGCATTAGATATAATTTTATAAAAATTCAAATTAGGTGGTGATGTAAAATTAAATTCATCACTTCATGTAATGATAGTCTGTACGTACGGACGAGTATTGCTTTCACATTCCAACAAATGTATATAAAGAAATGTAAATAAAAATATATTGTAATAAAATAATAATAATAAAATAAATATCATATATATATATATATATATATATTAATTATTGTAATTCATATTACCATATGTGTATGAAGGATATGATAAATGAATCACATTACTTCGTGGCGGTGGTTTTCCACACATACGTACATGCAAAATTATCATCTCTTATAGAATGAAAAATAGGTGTAAAATGGATGTTAGTTTAACCTAACAATATCCCAATAAAGTAAATAAAATTATTACCACGTTGTTTGAAATTTTTATAGAATATTCTGTGGAAGATGAGGATGAAAAAAACTAAAAAATGAATGGAAAATACAATTACCTCTTCGTCAGGAAATGACCTTTGACTGACACCTTATGCTTTCAAATATTGGCATTTGAGAAGAAAAAATGTTCTATGAAGTATAAAGGATGATAAGAACGTGTTTGGGTTGTTATTTTCTGATCTAGATGTTCCAAAATGTATTAAGGAGTTACAAGGATAGGACCTCTTTTTATAAGTGAGGTTAGTGGAAAGCCTGTAATTACATAAATCATTAAAATATAATAACTTCATATTAAAGTGAAAGTGGATCCAAATGAATAAAAGTACAAATATTAGATAATTAATGGATTAAATCAATTAAACCAACCAAATTTACATAAGTTTTGTGATATTTTGAACCTTTTCCTTTTGTTTGTCACTATCGTTAATAGCTTTTAACAATAGCCAGGGTAAAATATTTTACCATTTTTACTGTTTATTGTGAAAAAAATATAACCAAAATAATTACCAAATTTGGAAATGATTAATACAAATATGAAAATCATTTTATCAGATTCAATTCCATTATTTGGATGAAATTATTTTTAAAAAATGTATGTAAAACACAACAAAACTTGTTTAAAACCTTTTTTATGCATAAACTAGTATTTCATCCAATTCCTTATCTTGTAAAAACCAATAAATGTTTATTATATTATTTTATTAAATATATTATATAAAATTTCCCTAAAAATTATTCAGCAATAGATACCAAATAAATTTTTATGATAAAAAACACATTGTATGAATAAAAAAAATTCTTTTAAAACATTTATTTTTACCGTCAAATGATTTTCATTTCATTTAAAACCAATTGATAACCAATTTTTTAATTATTTATATACGCGAAAATTTTTTTTTTATAAGTTCAATAATGTGGATTAATTTTTTAATAAATCATATATTAACACTGTAATATTAGTAATAAATACATCTAAAATGTGTTTAAGATAAATATTATTTCCTAAATGAAATAAAAATATTTTAACCAATTATATTTAATTTAAATACCAGATAATGGTATACATTTTATAAAAGTTAATAATTTTTATGATAATTTAAAGTTTCCATGAATCACAATATATCAAATTCATTTATTCATTATAGAGAAATATATTAAAAAATCCCAGGGTGTTATAATGAAAATATTAGAATAATCTATATCATGACCAAATACATCATTTAGTCGTATAAAATTTCTGAAATCATAGTGTAGATGGATGCATGGATGATCTATAACTTTAACTAAATATAAAAATTAGTGAAAAATATGTCTCAATCATGGAATATCCTAACATAGTGTTTTGACAGACATAAAGTTCAATCACACCATAACATAACATTAGGATTAACTAAACACATGAACCAACCAAGTCATAGGTTAACATAAGAATTGCCCATAAACAATGTCCAAACACCCTATAATGTTACAAAATTCATTCACTAAAACATAACCAATGACACAATCTTTGCAAAAAAAAATATAACATGTCACATTATTATAAGATAACAACATTTTTTTGCATAATAAAAACCAAAAACTCCAGAATTTATTATTACATATAAGATAATTATTCCTTTTAAATTCATTACTATAAAATCTAAAAATAAAAAATATATAAATCCATAATACCCAAAAATAAAATTTTCCATGTAAAATAACATCGAAATGATTCATTTTTAATTGAAAAATACAACACACTAGTAAATATTTTTAATGGTTAATAATCACCCAATAAATATAAATAAGTATTTACTTTAAAAACATATCGAAAAATTTTGTCACATTAAATAGGCATTTAATATTTTCATTAAAAACTAGAAAATTAATCCATTATTTATCTCATTTTGGTAGAAATCACACTTATCACTTACTTAATAAACACATAAATCCAGAAACAAATCATGTTAGATATAAATATTTAAATCACATTATTCTATCTAATAAATATTATTTGAGTTAGATTAAAATTCAACATCATTTGTTAACCATACAGTTAAATCCAAACATCACATTAGAAAAATGCATAGCTAAATGTAAATTAAAATCAAAGATATGATCAATATAACCTTTCAACCAATCAATCAACATTAATAATAATTACTAAAATATAAATTCATTCGTAATCACTGGAAAGTAAATATTTTCACATACCATATGAATAAAATAAGATTATAATCAAACTAATAATTAATTGATACCATTTTTCAAAGTAATTATAATGAAATTGATCTATTCATCATCTTGATTCCAACACAATAAAAGATTGTGATTCTATAACGAATCAAATAAGATATCTCTATAAAATTGTGAAGGATTATAATGAATTTATAGAATCTAATACCCATATCATTATCCAAAAAAGAACATAAATGTAAATAAAATTTATAAATAATCAAATAAAAATGACTATAATATCCCACATAAAAAATAATCCTAGATAAAACCATCTAAATCCTGGTAGACCACCACCTAAATCCTAGTAGATACCATCAGACATCCAATTGATATTCTAAGGAAAAAGCATAACCCAAATATTAAAATAAATTACACACTTATCACCTATAAATATTAGCACATTTAACATCCATAGTCTTAATATGTACAATATTAATAGTAAGGACCCAAACTCTCTTCTCAAATAAATCCTTGGTTAGAACTAATCTAATCTAATTCTACACCAGAACACATATGAACTAAAAAAATTTATGATAATTATCTTCTTCATGAATACACAATATAGACTCAAATTGAGTGTAATTTTCTAATATAAAATTTATATTTTCAAAGATTACACAAAATATCATATATTTTTTCTACCACTTATCAGTTGTCATATTAACGAAATACCCAACCAAATTAGTGAACCAAGTTGTGAAATAGTGTATAATCATATATTAATTTTAATATATAAAAATTTATTATTGTAGCTCAACTATAAGGTTATTTATAATAAACTTCATATAATTCAATCATGGAACTCTGACTGAGAATGTGATAATTTAACTGACTCACAAAATAATTATGATCACTAAAAAGTCTAACATGAAAAAACTCACCACCAATAAAACATGAAACATAAATATAACATAACAAAATAACTCACATCTTGAATGACTACTCCATAACTATATGTCTTCATAAACATCCATATAATACCAATAAATTTTTCCATTATTAATGTGAAAGTGGTGAATGACATATATTTATTTTCTCAAATAATATTAAAATAAGATCTCTTAAACATTAAAACCAATATTTATTATATTTATGGTACATCTTGTAACATCTAACTCTTATAGTAAAGTGATGAGACATACTCAACGACATTAATAATTATTAAATGATTATATGACAATATCACTTCCATATGGACAAAAAGATTATGATCAAAACGTAATCTGGGGAATCAAAGTAGAAAAAAAATATCACAGGGGACACCCAATGAAAATCCTCTCCTAAATAATAAAACATGAAGTAATTATTCCAAATGGTAAATTATATGACCCATTGAAAATCCAATATTATCAGGTTTATGTGGAATCAATAAATAAATTATTTTTTGGAGATAAATCCGAGTGTGTTTGGATTTTTGGATTTAGATTAAGAGGTTCATTGTTTTGGTGTCTCTTGAGAGTTTAACATCAAGTAATAAACATGGTTTAATTATTTTAAAAGAATAATTTGATAATTCTAATTATGAATTGGATGGCATTACGTCAGGTGGGTTTCTATATCATCTATTAAGACCATAGTGGTATTCCAATAGGATCCAAATGAGTTTGAAAATGGGGCAATAGCCCTACCAATACCATTAGGAACTTAGTTTCCTAATAAATTCCCATTGGGGTCCCACTATGAGTTCATAGTAACGAATCTAACCCTACCTTAAGTAGATTTATTTTTTATTTATAGTTTTTTACATTAAATCCACCTAAAAAATTTTATACCAAGGGAGTTGTATAAATTGTATGTTTGACCCCCCCCCCCCCACTACTATCTTCCTCTCATTCCTCCTCCCATGATATGAGGTTTTGGGTGATATTTTGTTTGATGATTTTGTGTAGGGTATCTTAATTATTTTCACTTTATTATTCTCTTTATTTATTTATTTAATTTTTTAATATATTTTAGATATTGGAATGTTGTTTCACAAACACATATTGAAATAACTTTGTAGTGATTGATTTTGCATATAGGGTGGATAAACAAGGATTGGAAAGTTGGAACGTATGATGTTGGATATAATTTTTCTAGAGGTATGATTACAAATGATTTTTCAAATGGATTTCATCCATTTCATATAAAATTTATAGTTAAATAGGTTATGAATTTTAGGGCCTTCATGTAAGAGTACTAGGAGTGTTTCATGGATTTATTATCAGTTTATCAACTATGTTTCTATATCAAGACATTGTGTAGTGATTTATCTAAGTATTTCTTCAATTATGTAATTTGTTTTGAATATTTTGGTGATTTATAAATCAATTTTTTTTTTCATATAGGCTTCTTATATAATTGGGTATAGATAGTGTAAGCATGTATTAGTAAAATTGAACATCATGTGAGGTAATTAGACTTTTTATATTTTGTCTTTGCTTGTGTTGTCTTATATTGTATTTCTTATATGTCATTTTATCTGTTTTGTGGTGTTATTGTGGTGAATAAAATGATTGTGTCACATTATATGAATCCATGTAATGGTATGGCTTCATGTTAATTTAATAGTCACTAAAGTATCATATGACATGGATAAACAATTCATTTAGTATCACAATATTTGAAAACGTTTTGGTGACCCACATTAAATCTTTCAATATATATTATAATGATACTTAAACGATTTTTATAGAATAAAATTACTAATCCATTACAATGATGTTTTTAAATAAATTGGTAATTAGAAATAAAAATTAAAAAAATGAAATGTTGTTCTAATAAAATCATTTAAATTATTTTTCAATCCAAGTGAATGATTCCCAAAATATTACATTCAAAGGGGTTTTTCAAAGAACTTAGGAGTGTAAGGATAACATAACATTCCAGTTTAATGGTTTATAAAATAATTATTCAATTGTCTTTTGAAATGTCACCTTAACTAGTAATGATAAAACCAGTTGATTATAGTGTCACCACCATTGGTTCTATTTCATGTTAATGATTGGATATAGTGTACTGATATATTATGATCTAGGATAAAAGTGTGAATCCATCATTGGGTGATACAATAGATACCTAAATAATGTTTTCTCTACCACATGAAAACCACAAAAAAAATTGTGGGCATGATTGATTTGATGGTAATGAAGTCAATGTTTTTTTATGACTAGAGGTATCAATGTATTGTTTTCTTCATATGATTATACTATGTAATTATATCCTGAGTAAAACTATACAGATAATCTAGTAGAAAAACTATAAAAAAATTGCTTTGTGAGATGGGAATGGTGTGATGTATGGGATTTTTATTATATACGCTTATTGGGTCCAATTATTTTTTTTATAAATTTATTTTTTCATTGGATTATTGTTATATCAATATTTTTATCTTACATTTTTCTTTGATTTACCTTTTTTTATTATTATTTGAAATTTAAATTTTATGGTTGGGACCCATTTTATTTACCGTTACTAGATTCTGAGATCAATTTCTATTTTCCATTATAGGTTGCAATTTTCTAACTACCAAGTAATAATATAATTGATCTGTAAGGCTTTTCTATATTATGTTTTTTATTCAGGTAATGAGGAGTGACATCATGATGATCATATTAGGATAGAAAAGATTACGTATCCTTATGGTATCCTAAGTGCAGCACCCTAAAATATTAAAAAAACAAAAAACATGGTCAATAGTATATATGAAATGAAACACAATGATTATATGAGAATGTACCACCCCAAGAATTTATAATATATTTATTTTTAAAATAAATTCACTCCCTAGGAGATCTTACAATTCACACAACACTTGGTTTGAATGAAATGTGATACTATATTAAAATATTATTATTTTAACATTCCAAATATAACATATCCCTTCAGTTAGTAGTTTTGAATAATAATATAAAAGGAATGGCGCCTCACTGGTTTGGCTACTCCGGAGCTCTCGGATTGTCTCTGGTCTCCTAGGGTTTCATATTTCCCAAGAGGTGATGTTTCCTCTGCGATGCACTTCTCCCCTTTCTCTTGCAATGAAGTCTCCTCCACACTGCTCCTCTCGGTTTTCTCTGGTGATGATGTTTCCTCCACGCTACTCTCTCTCTCTCTATTTTCTATCACTCTTTCTTGACTCTCCCTCCAATGTGATGGTGCTCTAGTTTTATTTTTATCCACATCTTTGCGCTCTGATCTCGTGTTCCTTAGCTTATCTACAGGTCAGATTTGGAGCACAAGATACGCTGATATTTTTGGGCTAGCGGTTTGGCAGATGGTAGTTATCAAGGCCTTTCCAGAGTAGGCCCTTATTAATAGGGTTTCAATCCCATGTCCTATTCATGTTTTCTCCCACATTTTTTTCCTTGTTATGGTTTTCTCTAGTTCAGGATTTTATTCTATGTTTCCTTTCTATTGGGTTTCTTCCTAGGGTTTCAATCCAAAATCCTTATTCGGTTTTCCCTCATTCTTCCTCCTTTTTTTCTTGTTTTTTACAGATGTTGGAAGTCGATGTTTTATCAGGGATTTGTGCCAGCTGTATCTCTGGGTGATTTTTGATGTTTTGGACATTGTCGAAGACGAAGATCTTCTGTGACACAATGGAAATGATTATGGATTTTCTAGGCATCATTGGATGGTGTCTCTTGATGGATTGGCACTGAAATTTCCATTGGAGGTTCCCTGTTCCAACGACGGTGTTTGTGGTTCTCGGTAACAATATGGGCTTCGATGGATGATTCCTGAGGGTGGTTGATGTCTTCGATGTCTATTTCGATCTTCTGTTTTTCTTCTTTACTGGATGTTCTATCTCTCGTTTGTGGTTTCTTTCTCTGGTGTTGGTCTTTGGTTGTGAGATGACGTGACAATGGCGATGTGCTTCGATGTTCTGGTGGGATTTCTATTCAGCGACAACGATGTGGTAACGGATCAGAGTCGGAGATGTTTTATGGTGCTTGTGGAGAACGTCGGAGAAGTGTCCACCAATGTTGACGCAAGATTATGATGTCGATGGTGATGTATTGACGTGACAGCGGTGACGGTGGTGGAAGGATGAGATCGGCATTGCGATGATTGCAGAATCTTTTCGGGTAGTGGTTTTCTTTGATATCGAAGATGATTGACGGTGGTAGACAGTGATGGGACATGTGATGTGGGCTGGAACATGGCCTGAGTTTGGTGTTGTTTTCAATTTGAAATTTGATATTTGATATCTGGAAATAATTTGTCCATGGTTCTTTGTATTTTACAATGGCGGGTTATGATTTTGTATCTGGTTGGATTGTGTTGGTTTGTGTTGGGTTCACAATTAGCCTTTAAAAGTGTCCCTTGATAATAAAAAAATATGGATTGGATGGAATATAATATTATGAACATTATATAGTTTTAAAAATTTCAAAAAAATCAATAGAAATCTATTTATTAAAAATATATTTTGAAAGAAAATTATATGTTTTATGAAAAACTATATTTTTTAAAAATGTAATTCTATTGCACTTTGTGAAATAAAAATAAAAATTAATTTTTACCAATTTAAGATAATTTATCTGAAAAAATATACATCATTTTTGGATTCAATGTTTAAAAATTATCATTGGGTGAATTTTTTATATTTATATAAATATTTTAACTTTTTCAAGAATAGTGAAAAATACTAATTTTCTATAAAAATGAGACTTTTCATTTAAATTGTTTACTAATTTAAAATATATTTTAATTGTTTAAAATTAAATTAATTCTATTATATTAGATATTAACTAATTTAGGTTATTATAATCAATATCATATTATATTCTGATATTCAATCATTTTACACTTTTGAATGTTTTTCATTAAAAAATACTTTTTTCGACGCCATTGTTGTTTTTATTTTAATTTAAATTCTTGAAAATTTGTAAATTAAATTTTTAAAATTGGATAATATTTTTGGAATACGAATAATATATTTTATCTTATACTATCAACATAATTTTTTACCATAATGAGTCATAAAAATAGTAAAAAATATTTAACATACTTAATGTAAAAAATGGGTTTATCGGGGGTTAAACAAAGAATCTAAGGATTAAAATTTCTTAAAACATTTTAAAAACAAATTTTATATCCAAATATAAACATTATATACTATAATTATTGATAATGACCAATTTTGGAGTCTTTTTTATTGTTAAAAACATGGATATAACTTTATCTTTTCCAAACATCCATGTATGTCCTCTACCCAACTTATAAAAGGTCACAATTATTATCTCTTATTTAAACATACAAACCCCTTTGGATCATAAAATACCTATCCAAATACCACACTTACATACATCCCCATATCCTCTATCATTTATTTTATTATGAATCCCTCATCAGAGGGATTAATGTAAAATCCTAAAGAGGCTCTTTGAAGAAGAAGTAATTATCTTTAACGTGCCTATTTTTTTATTACATACTCCACCTCATTAAAACCTTATTAAAATATGATAATTTATTTAATATAGTATATAATCTTTTCTTGGATATTATTTTGTTATTTTAATAACATAGAACCATCTTCACATACATCAAATTGGAAATGAAAACGTCGATCGTGTGTAGGGTGGATTACTGCATTAGAGACCAAAGTAATTCATTTTCCATAACCACCTTTAAAGGATGGATATAATAATGTATTAAAATTATTTATATTATTTTCATTATATTATTATACTTATGGAATTATTATTTCAAATATATCTTCTTACATTCCCTTTCATTGGAAAACATTAACATTTTTCATGTGCATGGTAGAGTACCACCTCATGAAGTGATATGATTTGTTTTTCACTTATGATTTACATAAAAGGAAATAGTAGCTAATTTATTCAATATATGTGATATTTGTTAAATATAAATAATTATGTAAATATAATATATCATATATATTCTTACCTTCCAATTCGTTGGAAACCAATACCATCCCATGCACGCATGTGGGGAAAACCACCTCCATGTAATGATGTGAAATGTTTTTCGTTTTATTTCTACATTGATGTTGACAAGAATTTATTTGATTAATATATATAATATATATGACATGATAAATATTCTATGAAAATTAATTAATTTTTATTTTCAATTCATCCCATCCTTTGTAAAAACATGGAAACAACATTTATGCGTCCATAAAACCTAACATCTCTATGAACATTGCAATCCATTTTAGTTATTTGTTTTTAATATATTAATATATAAATATATAATTAATATAATTTATGTTTATTTAACTTTTAACATTATTTAGATTATGTATCAATGATAAAATTAGAAAGACCATAATTAACAAACTTGAAAATATATGAAAAATAATGTAGTTATAACCAAAAAGAGTGATTTTAAAAAATAATGGTAATAAATGTGTGATAAATGTATATAGGTAAATGATATATATTATGAATTATATGATTATGGTTCATTAGTATATGTATTAAATTTTGTTTTACTAAATAGGCCGTTCAAAAACATGTGACTAAAGTCTAACCTGAATTAAGGGTTTCTCATCTCAATTTTACTTCTATGAGACATATGTCATATTCACCATTTGTTTCTTTTTTTGTTTAAAAACACCTTTTTATATGTTATATTATGAATATATTTCTCTAATTTTAACTTAACACTTCATTTTTAGTTATTTTATTCATGGGGTATATGATTCAAAAGTTACAAAAGTCGTATTATTTTATTTCGTGTTCTCATCATTTTCTTGGACTGTTTTGGTTTAAGACTCCCTTGGTGAAATTATTTGAAGTTTCTTTCTAAAACTAAATATATTTTATCCTACTATGGCTATTCCTGAAAATTTTCATATAATAATACCATTATACAACTCATTGGAACTCAAAATTATTGGGAAAATGTATTTATGAAAATATAACATTATATTTATCTTCAGATGAAAATCCATCTTCATTAAATTCCATGTTTTTTATAATGTATTGAATTTTTTTAACCTTATAGAAATGAGTTGTTAAAGAAAATTTTACATATTTTTTCATTAAAAATAAGAATTAATTGAATATTTCTATTTTCTTCAAACATGGCTCATTTGGATTTTACTAAAAATATGAATGGATTCATTGTTTTAATAAGTATGACATGAATGAAATTCCTAGACTTCATGAAAAATCAATTTTTAAAATAATAATTAAAATTTTTTAATACATCATTTTCAAATAAAAGATTTCTAAAATATTGTGTGAATTTTTTTTTAAAATATATCAAATCCAAAATTTTATTTTCATATAAAATTATTTATAATGACATTTTTATGGTATTTCTATTCATTAATTAAAAAAATAGTTCACTGTACATATGATAAATTAAGGGTATTTTTTATGGATATCATTATTATTATTAATTTGGATGGTTTATGATCATTTTGACTGATGGTGTACAATTATATTATCATTCACCTTATTACATCAGATAGTTTATGATTATGTTTATTTGGTTTGGGTAAGTATTAAATTATTGTATGCTAGCTTTTAAATAAAATTGTTTATATTGAATACACTTCACCTAGTCCATATGAATAATGCATTGGAAAAATTATGTGATGGATGGTTATGGGTTATAGATATTCCATTGATACATAGCTAGGTCCCACGATACAAATTTGTTGTCTAAATTAGATGAGATTTACCCACATATTTTAATTTTCATGTAAAAGTTTACGATAATATGTTTTAGATGTCCAACATTATGAATTTCCTGAAAATGAGATCATTTAATTATTTCCATTTTATTATTTTATTATTTAAAATATCTATAGACATGTTTAATGATTAGTGGATTATTAATGTGGATTTATTGGATCATTATCTATTCTATTATTACCCTTAATAATCATATTACCTCACCCCTTTCTTTTGTTTTATTTTCCCTAGGATTACATGAAGTATTTTATAATTGATATGCAGGCTACGAGGAATAATGAAATTATCAAATGAAACACTTTGTTTATTTTGTATTTTCAATTATAATGTGAATTTAAAGTATGTATCCTATTTTACAGGACAACTAAACTATTCATACCATCAGGATGTGATTACATTTATTTTATGCTAATGTAATAATGTAACCACTAGCTCTGGGTAACTAAGTACTGGGTCTTTATAGTTGGTATCTGATGATATTTTGGATAATCCTTGCAAACTAGAATTCGGAAAACATATTTTAGGGAACATTACCCCATGATACATATTTATTATAATTATATATGAACATAAAAAATTTATAGTAGATATTATGTAACTTAACTAGAAATACATCCCTATATATATATTAAGAGTGGACATAGTTATGAGACAAATTTTCAAACATTTAATAACTCCAAAAAATTCACGTTAGGATTGAATCAAGTATTCATTGGAATAAGACAACATGAATTATTGTACACCTATTTTTACACTCAAGTGGTATATTCTTGTATTAATTTAATTTTTTTACAACTCATTATTAAGGATTTTAAAATATTTTGTGAACTGAGAACTTTCCCAAAAAACCATGATTATGATTACGAGATTATCCACAAATAAATTTTTAAATTTATGTTAAGTGTTTCCAAATTATCGGGATTTTATATTATGAAACATAACATTATATCTAACATATTTTATTACATTATTCATAAATGGATCATACAAAATGTAATGGGAACCATATCAATGTACATAATCCAAATAATAAGGATGGTTGTATCTTCGACGAAATTAAGAAATATTTTCTAAGGGAAATAGACTCCAAACAATTATCATCATATGAGGCATAATATCTTATAAAATCAATATAAAAAAATAGTTATATATGTATTATTTCTATGAAAGTAATAATGATAATAACAGGATGGAAAATAAAGAATAGATAATAGGATGAATGGGATGAAGGGTTTTTTCACAAGTTATAATTGTGAAAAGAAACACTTTGGTACTTTGTTTAAGGGAATGGCAGTTTTACATAATTAATGAGTGAAATAACCTAATGATTCTTATTGTAATATAAATAATGAAGTTTCCAATATTAATTATTTCAACTATAAGTGTAGAGACCCGAAGCTTGACGTACATGGACATTACATTACGTTTGCAAAATACTTAGTACATAACAAAAACACACACCCAAGGATCGTAATAGTTTAGTGTCTTTGGAAACTTGGAATATAATCTTCTAATCGTGGTGAAAGATCTTCAACATCTCCCATAAAGATCTTCCCTTTTTTACCTAAAACCTTTCTTTATATCCTAGGGAAAAGAAACCATAAAATGGCGAGCTCAAATTCTCAGTAAGGATAAAAAATAAGAAATATCAATCCCATCATTTTCATAAGAACATAACATTTTGGAAATCTTAACCTGCAAAAGAGAGCATAATTTCATAACATGGGATAAATCATAGTAGTGAAATGAAATCCCAATAATAATAACTTAAAACATGAAACTTTGTGGCATACACACATAATCATAGAGAATCATATCTTATTAGTCATGACTCATTTCCAAGACTATTTTAGTGGACAAAGTCCATTTCTGAACCGAGTTCACTCCTCGTTTCAGTCCTGTTTCACTGAACCGGTATAACCTACCGTTCCAGCCATGTCTATCTCATGACATATAAAATCTTTACCCAATGAATTGGAGGGAGATATAGGTCCCACCAATCTCATAATGATACCATTCTTATGTGAGCCACAAAATCATAAACCATACATCATAGCATAACCCATGTAATAAAAATGGGAATCTTAAACACCGTGACATCATAAAACAATTCATATAAGATAAAGGAATCCATAAAAATAATTCCATCACAACATAATCAAATCAATGTAATAATAGGGATATAAACAGAAAACTTTATTATCTTAGATGGAAAATAAGTTTGATAAAACCCTTGAACTCCATTCTTGAGGAAAATATCCTTTCTACTTCAAAAAAACACTTTTCCTTTTTTAACATGTCATAAAATTCTAAACTAAAAGAAGTTGATTAAAAATAAACTTGAAAACTTGTAAAGTAAGCTTCTCGGAAATAATGTTTTAAAAATCCATTCATGCTGTATAAGTTAAAAAAACATTATTCTCGTACTTTTGTTGGAAAAGTCAAAAAGTACCTCGTACGAAAAACGACAAAATATTCCTTTCATATCTTTTACTAAAAACTAAATGAAGGGTAAAATTGGATATAAACTACTGTAGAAGGATATAAATATTACATATTGAGGAAACATGGATGTGGATGATAAAATACACCCCAGTAAATATCAAAGTATAAACAATCTCGCATAAAAATGAGATTATGCTATTTCCCTTACCTTAGGTCCGATATGCTTCGTACGTATCCGAACCTCCTCTTCTTTGAAGCGCCTCTTTGAGATCTCCCTTTAGGGCACTAAAATTGGTCTTTGAGGAAGACCAGAACCTCTAGGATATTTGCAGAGAAGTGAAGAAGAGAATTTTGCAGGTTTTGTCCGAGCTTGAAGGCTCAAAGTTGTCTGAGGAAGAGAGGGAAAGATGTCCTTTTATAAGGGAGGAGAGGGGTACCTTTGGAATAACTAAAACTATTATTTTATTATAAAGTCAAATTCGGTTTTAAATAGATCCAAATTGATTTATTTAGAAGCTAAGGTGGGGATGGGTCGAAATCCTTTCATCCAATAGAATTTAGACAAGTTTAGGTTCCTATGTTAACCATATCATTTAGATTTAACAATAAGTAAAATAATTTTACTTTTACCATGTCTTCTTGTGTTCTTACACTATAAGGTTAATAAACTTACTATAAGTACCCAAAAGAACCCTAAGTTGTTTATTATTAATATATATAACCTTATATAAGTCATTTGGCAGAACCTTAGATTTTTAGAAATAAAATAACCATTACTAATATAATATTTTTTTTGAAAACTATTTTATGTCAATTTTGACACTATTTAGTAATTGATTTTTGTGAAAATCATAACAGAATGATTAGTTCGAACAATGTTAATAAAATAAATACTAACATGTCATATTAACCTAGAAAATTAGCGGAATTCATAAAAAGTCTCAACTTATATTTATTTGGGTATTTATAATATCAATTATTCAAAATTTTCACTATTATGGTAATTACTGAATCATGTGTGTGTCATAAATAAATTAATTTATTTAATGTCTAAAAATTATATATAAAATATCATTATGTAGGAAATCGTATTAGCTTTCTAATGAATATTTACAATCGAATTTATCTTATGTATAACCCTATATTAAAAATGTTGTAGTAAATAAACATTGATTTTAACTCTTTTAACTCTTCTTTGAATTAAATAATAATAAATGTCCTAATCTAATCCAAGTGGGCCTAAATGGTCATATTTTATTCCTATGGTTGTTTTTGGTCGAATTACGCTTATCCAATAGAATTATGACTTCTGTTAGGGTAATAATAATAACATGTTTACCCTGAATTACCCTATTTACTTTTAACCGTGGTAAAAAAAGTAAAAAGTTACTATTCACCAAAAATTATTTTCATCTCATTGAACCACATTTTACTTACTAACATCAACCGTGTCCCTCGGATTTTTGAAATTCCACTCACATAAGCATTAAAATTAAATTTTATGAAAAATTCATTTTTTTTAACTACCACTTAGTGGTTTCACTATTCATCAAAAAATGAAAGTTTCCAGAAAAATACAAAAAATTAGGCCTAAGATATAATTAATATTATGAACTCAAAAATGATGTCTATTTTACCAAATTCAAAACATATCAGTTATATTAACTAATTTAAAAATTAATTTCCGTCGTCAAAACAAATGGCATGTTTTTAAGAGATAATAACTATCAAAAGATTGACACTTGTTTATAACTGGTTTAAATGTGAAATTACATCCAATGACCAACATTGTATTAAATTGTAAAAATATTTTCTAAATATAATTTAAAACCACTAAAATTAATAATTTATCACTATTAATTATTTCGATTAAAAAAGTTGTTTTTAATTATAATTTAGTAATTTTCACTATTCATCAGAATGTGAAAGTTATCCGAAAAGTACCATAATTTTACCCTAAGCTAATTTTGATATTCCGAATCCAAAAACGAAGGCCATTTTGAAAAATAAAATTTACAAAATTTCAAAAAGTGGTTATTTCTATTCATAACGGCTAGTTTTAATAATATTTTAATAACATATTGTTGTTTAGTAAAACTCGTTACTGCATACTACACACGCTATCGAGGAAGGTCACGATTGCGTGTAATGCAAGGCAAGTCAAGGATGCGTGTTGTGCAAGCTCCTTTTGGTGTAGCGTACAACACAAGTCATTAATTAAATTAAAAAGAATATTTTTCATAAAATCTCGGGCTGTCACATTCTACCCCCCTTAAAATGAATTTCGCCCTCGAAATTCGTCGGGGTTATAAATGGTTTACTACTCGAAAGTTTTTTTAATAGAAACCCACATCGTAAAAAGGAATACCAAAACTTGGCTTTAAAAACTAATGTATGAAATGTAATGATTACCCAAATAAACTAATCTTTGGGTTTCCACATAGGTGAAAATATGGATATGGAAGAGAACTCTAACCATCATGTTCTGATGGAGAGTGGTAGAGAACATGGCTATGGAAAAGCCAGCAATCACAAAGCCATAAATTTGTGATGATCTAAGGTAGCATTTGATTCATCAGATATAATAGCACTAGGACAACTTTTTTGGTTTTCAAGATCATTTCCCTAAAGTTGATGAAATTGGAATTAGAAGAAATACTTCCGTGATTTTGGTATAGTCTCACCGTTTATCGTTCTTTGGACAATTTAAACATCATCTCTTAAATAAATGAAGTTGAATTTTTCATTCGTGATGTGTTAGCAGATCATGTGATAGAATGATGGGTCATTCCATCTGTCTCAGACAAAAGGTTAGAAAAGTTATCAAAAAATACATAAGTCCATCTATAGTGAGATTAATCAGATATAGTTCCTAAAATGGACTTATACTTCATATATCATACTGATTAATATAATAAAACTATTTTCTACTAAACAGGGACTTCCGGTAGGCCAGTGGTAGGTGATAAAGGCCAGTCGCACTTCGGTTGTGGGTTCGATTCCTACGACCTTGTCCGACGTGATGGGCAGTCACCCGTCTTGCAGGTTGTCCTTTTTCTAAAACTATATTACTATAACATCCCATCCATAATATCGAAAAAACTTCTATCCTTAAACAATACTAACTTATGTCCAACATAATCCATTCTAGTCTTTAGGCTTATCCATAATATTGCAGTCCATCCTCATAATATAGTGAAACGATTACCAGAGATTTAATGCCATCGTTGATCCCCATATATCATAAGATATGTCTTGTTGGTCACATTCCAAACATTCAAAGGACATAATCATGCATTCTCTTGAATACCCATTGAACCATAGTGAAAACATGAATGTAATTAAAAGATAACACATTACACATACCAAAATCCTCCAAATTCTATATACTCAAACCATGATATCACTTAGTCCTTATATCAATCATGAGCTCATGAATACTATCAAACATATTAGATTCTCTTTATCCCTTCATTATGTGCATATCATCTGCTTTCCAAAAATATTTCAATCACTTTTCATGGTTACTGATGCCATAAAATTATTGAAAACCACAATAGACAAAAACATAAATATTCCAATATTCCACGATACATTATTTTGGAATCCCATTACATAAACACTTAATCATTCCACCACATCGTTGTCATATTCAACATCGCCAATGGTGATCACATGTGACTTACCTTTGTCCTTTTCCTTAAGTGGATGCTCATGTTGATCATCACTAACCCTTGGATTAGGGAATTTATTAGCATAATGCCCCATTTCCTTGCACTTGAAGCATTGAAGTGTAGTAGGTCCATTCTGTGTATCCCTTACTTTGTTTACATCATTAGACATCTTCTTCCCATCATTGCGGCATTCAAATTCCTGATGACCTTCCTTTCCACATTTGAAAAATTTACTTGTCCCTTTAAGACAATCTCCACCATGCTTCTTTCCACACTTTGAGCATAAGGAAACATTCACCTTCTTTTCACCATTATTATGAGATTTCTCCTTAAACTCAATCTTTCGTTTCATGTCAAAACTATGAGATGGATAAGTAACACCAACATCCATTTCTAGATTGATAGCACAACGCACAATTTATTCATAGCTACTGAAGTCTCTTATAGCTAATTCCCTTCAAAGATTTGGTTTTAAGCCACTGAAGAATTGATCAACTTTACTTTCAGGTTGGATGATAAATCCAGATGCATACCTTGCAAGCCTTGTAAAATTCGCTTCGTATATACCAACAGATTCATCATCCTTTTTATTTAGTTCAAGAAACTCCTTCTCCATATTTGTTCGAATAATACAAGGGATGTACTTATTGAAAAATAAGTTATTGAACTCGTCCCATTCCATGGACTCAATTTCATCTCTTGGCCTCATATTCTTGATAAGATTCCACCATTGATCAACTTCACCTTCCAAACGATATACTGCTAAGATGACTTTATCATGTTCAGAACATTGACGAACTAAAAATATCTTTTCATTAGTAATGATCCATTGTTCAGCAACAAGTGGATCAGAAGACCCACTGAAAGAAGGTGGACGTTGCCTCATGAAGGACTCAATAGAATATTGTTCCCTTCTCTGATCATTTGGAACTCTAGAATGATTCATAGCTTGTGTAAGTATAGCAATACTATTTTTCACTCCATCTCCAATAACATTTGTTTTTTCATGAGGACAATCATTTCATTGTCCATTTCATTGATCAACACAGTTCCTTCGGGTTCCAGCCATCGTCTAAAACCCAAAAAGAATAGTGTGAGAAGAAAAATCATAATAAAGGGGGAGTAACTTCAATATCTAACATCTTTGGTTTAATCTAATATCGTTACCATATTTCTAGGACTATATCCTATACGTATACTTATCCTTAGGGACATCCCTAGACATACCTTATAAATATCTCTAGGGATCTCACTAACGTTTTCGCATCCAAGTTTCCAAAGGTTGACTAAACTTTTCCTCTGATACCAACTGTAGAGACCCGAAGCTTGACTTACATGGACATTACATTACTTTTGCAGAATACTTAGTACATAATAAAAACACACACACAAGGATCGTAATAGTTTAGTGTCTTTGGAAACTCGGAATATAATCTTCTAATCGCGGTGAAATATCTTCAACATCTCCCATAAAGATCTTCCTTTTTTTACCTAAAACCTTTCTTTATATCCTGGGGAAAAGAAACCATAAAATGGTGAGCTCAAATGCTCAATAAGGATAAAAAACAAAAATATCAATCCCATCATTTTCATAAGAACACAACATTTTGGAAATCTTAACCTGTAAAAGAGAGCATAATTTCATAACATGGGATAAATCATAGTAGTGAAATGAAATCCCAATAATCATAACATAAAACATGAAACTTTGTGGAATACACAAATAATCATAGAGAATCATATCTTATTAGTCATGACTCATTTCCAATACTATCTTAGTGGACAAAGTCCATTTCTGAATAGAGTTCAATCCTCGTTTCAGTCCTGTTTCACTGAACCGATATAACCTACCGTTCCAGCCATGTCTATCTCATGAGATATAAAATCTTTACCCAATGCATTGGAGGGAGATATAGGTCCCACCCATCTCATAATGATACCATTCTTATGTGAGACACAAAATCATAAACCATACATCATAGCATAACCCATGTAATAAAAATGGGAATCTTAAACAACGTGACATCATAAAACAATTCATATAAGATAAAGGAATCCATAAAAATAATTCCATCACAACATAATCAAATCAATGTAATAATAGGGATATAAACAGAACACTTTATTATCTTAGATGGAAAATAAGTTTTATAAAACCCTTGAACTCCATTCTTGGGGAAAATATCCTTTCTACTTCAAAAAAACACTTTTCCTTTCTTAACATGTCATAAAATTCTAAACTAAAAGAAGTTGATTAAAAATAAACATGAAAAATTGTAAAGTAAGCTTCTTGGGAATAATGTTTTAAAAATCCATTCATGCCGTATAAGTTAAAAAAACATTCTTCTCATACTTTTGTCGAAAAAGTCAAAAAGTACCTCGTACGAAAAACAACAAAAGATTTCTTTCATATCTTTTACTAAAAACTAACTGAATTGTAAAATTGGATATAAACTATTGTAGAAGGATATAAATATTCCATACTGAGTAAACATGGATGTGGATGATAAAATAGACCCCAGTAAATTTCAAAGTATAAACAATATCGGATAAAAATGAGATTATGATATTTCCCTTACCTTAGGTCTGATATGCTTCGTACGTATCTGAACCTCCTCTTCTTTGAAGCGCCTCTTTGAGATCTCCCTTTATGGCACTAAAATTGGTCTTTGAGGAAGACCAAAACGTCTAGGATATTTATATGGAAGTGAAGAAGAGAATTTGGCAGGTTTTGGCCGAGCTCGAAGGCTCAAAGTTGTGTGAGGAAGAGAGGGAAAGATGTCCTTTTATAAGGGGGGAGAGGGGTACCTTTGGAATAACTAAAACTATTATTTTATTATAAAGTAAAATTAGGTTTTAAATAGCTCCAAATTGATTTATATCAAAGCTAAGGTGGGGATGGGTCGAAATAATCTCATACAATAGAATTTAGACAAGTTTAGGTTCCTATGTTAACCATATCATTTAGATTTAACAATAAGTAAAATAATTTTACTTTTACCGTGTCTTCTTGTGTTCTTACACTATAAGGCTAATAAACTTACTATAAGTAGCCAAAAGAACCCCAAGTTGTTTATTATTAATATATATAACCTTATCTAAGTCATTTGTCCGATCCTTAGATTTTTAGGAATAAAATAACCATTACTAATATAATATTTGTTTTTAAAACTATTTTATGTCAATTTTGACACTATTTAGTAATTGATTTTTGTGAAAATCATAATAGAATTATTAGTTCGAACAATGTTAATAAAATCAATACTAACATGTCATATTAACCTAGAAAATTAGTGGAATTCATAAAAAGTCTCAAATTATATTTATTTGGGTATTTATAATATCAATTATTCAAAATTTTCACTATTATGGTAATTACTGCATCATGAGTGTGTCATAAATAAATTAATTTATTTAATGTCTAAAAAATTTATATACAATATAATTATGTAGGAAATCGTATTATCTTTCTAATGAATATTTACAATCAAATTTATCTTATGTATCACCCTATATTTAAAATGTTGTATAAATAAACTTTGATTTTAACTCTTTTAACTCTTCTTTGAATTAAATAATAATAAATGTCCTAGTCTAATCCAAGTGGGCCTAAATGGTCATATTTTATTCCTATGGTTGTTTTTGGTCGAATTACGCTTATCCAATAGAATTATGACATGTGTTAGGGTAATAATAATAACATTTTTACCCTTAATTACCCAATTTACTTTTAACCGTGGTAAAAAAAGTAAAAAGTTACTATTCACCAAAAAATTATTTTCATCTCATTGAACCACATTTTACATACTAACATCAACCGTGTCTCTCGGAGTTTTGAAATTCCACTCACAGAAGCGTTAAAATTAAGTTTTATGAAAAATTCATTTTTTTAACTACCACTTAGTGGTTTCACTATTCATCAAAAAATGAATGTTTCCAGAAATATACCAAAAATTAGGCCTAAACTATAATTGATATTATGAACTCAAAAATGATGTCTATTTTACCAAATTCAAAACATATCAGTTACATTAACTAATTTAAAAATTAATTCCCGTCGTCAAAACAAATGGCATGTTTTTAAGAGATAATAACTATCAAAAGATTGACACTTGTTTATAACTGGTTTAAATGTGAAAATACATCCAATGACCAACATTGTATTAAATTGTAAAAATATATTATAAATATAATTAAAAACCACTCAAATTAATAATTTATCACTATTAATTATTTCAATTAAAAAAGTTGTTTTTAATTATAATTTAGTAATTTTTACTATTCATCAGAATATGAAAGTTATCCGAAAAGTACCATAATTTTACCCTAAGTTAATTTTGATATTCCGAATCCAAAAACGAAGACCATTTTGAAAAATAAAATTTACAAAATTTCAAAAAGTGGTTATTACTATTCATAACGGCTAGTTTTAATAATATTTTAATAGCATATTGTTGTTTATTAAAACTCGTTACTGCGTACTACACACGCTATCGAGGAAGGTCGCGATTGAGTGTAATGCAAGGCAAGTCAAGGATGCGTGTTGTGCAAGCTCCTTTTGGTGTATCATACAACACAAGTCATTAATAAAATTAAAAAGAATATTTTTCATAAAATCTCGGGCTATCACAATAAGGATTTGGGAAACTATGTAAATTAATTCCCAAAATACTAAGTTAATATATCTCAATATAAGCTAAGGGACCAATATCAAAATTTTGTTTTTACTACAAATGATGTTTTATAATAAATGTGATTGTGTTTTTATTCAAGAATTATATTATAGGAGTATTTTTTCAATGAAATTCTAGTAATATAAATTTTGATATGTATATGGATTATACTGTAATACTTTTCTATCAAGCATTTTAGAGAATATGTTGAATGATACCAATTACTATGAAAAGTGATTTAGTGGAAAGACTATCTTCTTATAGTACACATGTTATAGGGAATATAACCATTAATAAGTGCTTTATGTTATCATTTCTAGATATTACTCTATTTTTTGATTGATGGAATATATTTGAAAATAAGAAACATTAATTTTTAGAATCATTATTATTTTACTAAAGGTTTTAAGATGATAAATGTATTTAAAAATTTGAAATTTTAAATAAATATATAAGTTATATTTTCTGTGTAAACTAATGTTTATTTGATTTTAAAATGTAGTGGCCATTGTAAAAAAATTGGAATCAATATTTGGGAATGCATAATTTTAATGGGACATAAGTTTAACGATTTATGGAACGGATGATGTTTAAATTTTTTACCTACTGAATATCTCATGCTACCCAATTTTTTGGGATAATATTTTTTAAAGGACATGTCATTCTCTTATTGATATTGTGACCCATTTAAAGTATATTTTAGTTATTAGACAAAATAAAAATCAATTTTTGATATTCATTTCATGGTGTAAGCGATGAAGTGGAAATGATCGAAGAACAAAAAAATGAAAAAATTATGCATATAAAATATAATTATATAATTTAACTATATTTAATTATAATATTAAATAGTTAATGGTTCCTAAACTCTAGTAAATGGTTCTTGAAAAAACATTATTCTAGTATATTCACTTCTAATAAATTGATTTCCTTTTCAAACATTATAGATTTATGCATTTATGCTGATTAAAATAATATGGATCACCCACTATCTATTGATCAATGATATCTATTACAAATTATTATTACTTATTATATTCATTCAGGACTATAACGTCACTTCCCATTAATATTATTTTAATTGGAAACCATGTAAAGTATTATTTGAGAATACATTTTTACTTCACTTTATCTCTTATCGATAAGATGTTTTATTAACCTTTTTTATGATTTTAGTTTCAAAAAACGTATTTTCAAATATAAAAATCTTAATTTCTGAGATCTGGATTAAATTGTGAAGAATAAATTTATAGAAGGGTCGAATAATATAACACCCTGAGATTTTAAAATAGGGAAATCATGTTCGATAGACTATATAAAATAAAATTTTAAGATTATAAGAGAATATAACATCCCAAGATGTTATGATATTTTTTTATTAAATGAATTGAATCTCTTGGATACCTTTTAATGTATGGAACATTGATTTTGAACAAAACACAATACAATATAAAGTTATTATTTTTAAAACATCACAATTATAACAAAGCCAATAAGTTAGTCGTTATAAAGAGTAATAAGTAAATTATGAAAATTATATTTTTTACACATTTATAAAATAAATTCAATGGAAATATATTTATTGGAAATGAAACAATATTTATTTGAAAAAAAGAAGCATTTTTTTGAAAAATATATTATTCAAAAAGGTTGTTTAATTATTTTGACTGACGATGTACAATTATATTATTATTCACCTTATTACATCAGATAGTTTAGGATTATGTATATTTTGTTTGGGTAAGTATTAAATCATTGTATGTTAGCTTTTAAAAAAAATTGTTTATATTGAATACACTTCACCCTGTCCATATGAATAATACAGTGAAAAAATTATGTGATGGGTGGGTCCGGGTTATAGAAATTCCATTGATACATAGCTAGGTCCCACGATACAAATTAATTGTCTAAATTGGATGATATTTACCCACATATTTTAATTGTTTTGTAAAAGATTATGATATTATGTTTTAGATGTACAACATTATGAATTTACTCATAATGAGATCATTTAATTATTTCCATTTTATTATATTATTATTTAAAATATCTATAGATACGTTTAATGATTAGGTGATTATTTATGTGGATTTATTTGATCATTATTTATTCCTTTCATAATATGGTAATGTTATTGATTAATGGCATATATTTTAGTAATTATATTTCTATAATGATTATTAATACTTATTCATGATAGAATCTATTCTATTATTACCCTTATTGATCATATTACCTCACCCCTTTCTTATGTTTTATTTTCCCTAGGATAACATGAAGTATTTTATAATTGATATGCAGGCTACGAGGAATAATGAAATTATCAAATAAAACCCTTTTTTATTTTATGTTTTCAATTATAATGTGAATTTAATATATGTATCCTATTTTATAGGACAACTAAACTATTCATACCATCAGTATGTGATTAAATTTATTTTATGCTAATGTAATAATGTAACCACTAGCTCTGGGTAACTATGTTCTGGGTCTTTATAGTTGGTATCTGATAATATTTTGGAGAATCCTTGCGAACTAGAATTCGGAAAACATAGTTTAGGGAACATTACCCCATGATACATATTTATTATAATTATTGTTGAACATAAAATATTTATAGTAGATATTATGTGATTTACCTAGAAATACATCCCTATCTATATATTAAGAGTGGACGTAGTTATGATACAAATGTTCATACGTTTAATAACTCAGAAAAATGCATGTTAGGATTGAATCAAGTATTCAGTGGAATAATACAACATGCAATATTGTACACCTATTTTGACACTCCTGTTGTATATTCTTGTATTAATTAAATTTTTTTACAACTCATTATTAAATATTTTAAAATATTTTTTGAATCAAGAACTTTCCCAAAGAAACCATGTTTATGATTATGATATTATCCACAAATAAATTTTTCAATTTATGTTAAGTGTTTCCAAATTATAGGGATTTTATATTATGAAACAAAACATTATAATCTAACATATTGTATGTCATTATTTAGAAATGGAACATACAAAATGTAATGGGAACCATATCAATGTACATAATCCAAATAATAAGGATGTTTGTTTCATCGATGAAATTAAGAAAATTTTTTGAAGGGAAATAGACTCCAAAAAATTAACATCATATGAGGAATAATATATTAAAAAATAAATATAGAAAAATAGTTATATATGTATTATTTCTCTGAAAGTAATAAAGATAATAATAGGATGGAGAATAAAAAATTAATAATAGGAATAATGGGAAGAAGGGTTTTATCATAAGTTATAATTGTGAAAAGAAACAATGTGGTACTTTGTTTAAGGGAATGGGAGTTTTACATAATTGATGAGTGAAATAACCTAATTATTCTTATTGTAATATAAATAACTAAGTTTCCAATATTCATTATTTCAACTATAAGGATATAGGAAACTACGTAAATTAATCCCCAAACCACTAAGGGAATATATCTCAATAGAAGCTAAGGGACCAATATCAAAATTATGGTTTTACTAAAAATGATGTTTTATAATAAATGTGATTGCATTTGTATTCAAGAATTATATTATAGGAGTATTTTTTCAATTATATTATTGTAATATAAATTTTGATATTTATATGGATTATACTGTAATACTTTTCTATCATGAATTTGAATGAATATGTTGAATGATACCAATTACTTTGAAAAGTGATTCAGTGGAAAGTATTTCTTCTTATAGAACACATGATTTAGGGAATATATCCATTAATAAGTTCTTTATGTTATCTTTTCTAGATATTACTCTATTTTTTGATTGATAGAATATATTTGAAAATAAGAAATATTAATTTTTGGAATCATTAATATTTTACTAAAGGATTTAAGATGATAAATGTTTTTAAAAATTTGAAATTTAAAATAAAGATATAAGTTATATTTTCTATGTAAACTAATGTTAACTTGATTTTGAAAATGTAGTTACCGTCCTAAAAAAAATTTTGAATCTAATTTTGGGAATGCATAATTTTAATGGGACATAAGTTTAATTATTTATGGAACGGATGATGTTTAAATTTTTTTACTACTGAATAACTCATGATACCCATTTTTGGGATAATATTTATAGAAGGACATGTCATTATCCTATTGATATTGTGATCTATTTAGAGTATATTTTAGTCCTTAGACAAAACAAAAATAATTTTTTGATATTCATTTCAAGTTGTAAGTGATGAGGTGGAAATGATCGAAGGAAAAAAATGAAGAAATTATCCTTATAAAATATAATTATATAATTTAAGTATATTTCATTATAGTATTAAATATTTAAGGGTTCCTAAACACTAGGAAATGGTTCTTGAAAAGAAATTATTCTATTATATTCAATTCTAATAAACCGTTTCCTTTTCAACCATTATAGATTTATGCATTTATGCTGATTAAAATAATATGGATCACCCACTATCTTTTGATCAATGATATCTATTACAAATTATAATTACATATTCTATACTTTCATAACTATAACTTCATTTCCCAATACTATTCTTTTAATTGGAAACCATGTAATGTATTATTTAAGAATACATTTTTTCTTCACTTTATCTCTTATCGATAAGATGTTTTATTAACCTTTTTTATGATTTCAGTTTCCAAAAATGTATTTTCAAATATAAAACTCTTAATTTCTGATATCAAGATTAAATTGTGAAGAATAAATTTATGGAAGGGTTGAAGAATATAACAACCTGAGATTTTAAAATATGGAAATCATGTTCGATAGACTATATGAAATAAAATTTTAATATTATAAGAGAATATAACATCCCAAGATGTTATGATATTTTTTTTATTAAATGAATTGAATATCTTGGATACCTTTTAATGTATGGAACATTGATTATGAACAAAACAAAATACACTATAAATATATTATTTTTAAATCATCACAATTATAACATAGCCAGTAAGTTATCCGTTATGAAGAGTAACAAGTAATTTATAAAAATTATATTTTTTACACATTTATAAAATAAATTCAATGGAAATATATTTATTGGAAATGAAACAATATTCATTTGAAAAAAAGAAATTTTTTTAGGAAAAATATATTTATCAAAAAGGTGATTTAATCATGCTTTGATAACCTGATTTAAAAAATAAATATTACCACATTTAGAAAATTTATTTAAAATAATAGACTTACATTTTTAAATCTTTATTTCAAAATTATCCTTGGGTGAATTATCGATAACATATTGAGGACAGTAATTTTTTAATGAATAGTGTATAATAATGTTTTTTATTGAAAAAATAATAATTTAAATTATATAAAAATATAAATTATATTTTCAATTGGTTTAAAAGTAAAATTAATTCAGTAATATAAAAAATTAACTACTTTTTTATTGAAATAAATTTCATATCAAATTTTGATATTAAAACATTTTGATTTTTTTTTATATTTTTCTTTAGAAAAATTGTTTTTTTTAATAATATATGGATTTATTTAAAATTAAAATTTTGAATTTATATTAATTTAATTTTTAAAAATTTATTCCATATTTAGAATTATAAAAAAAAATTACCTACAAAGGACAAATAAATTTTTACTGTAATTAATAGTGAAAAAATTGAAATTTTTTTATCGTGTTTAAGGTTAAAATGGGTTTAGTAAGGATTAAATTAAGAAGATAAGGGTTAAAAGTGACCTATAAATTGTCAAAACCCCATTTATTCTTCAGATTTAATACTTATAGCCACTATTATTCTATAATGGCTCGTTTGGGATGCATGTTTACTGATAAAAACATTTGTATCACTTTATCATTTTGAAAACTCTATGTGTTTCCTCTCCCCCACTTATGAATCGGTACCCCCTATCCTCTCATATTCACACTTCTAGAAATATTTAATTCATATATAAATAGAAAAAATTACATAAATAATTCCATCACCATATTTTATATTCCTTTTTTTGTTAAACCCTTTTAATAATGATTTATGTATAAACATAAAGAGGCTATCTAAAGAAGTGGTAAAATTCATAAACACGTATATTTTATTTATTTATTATTCAACAACCTTAAAAAAAATTTAAAATAAAATAATATTCTAAATAATATCTAATATATACTAATATATAATAACTTTTGTCTAATAAAAAATATTTTTCTCCACTTCCATCAAGTGGGAAACAAAACCGTTGATCATGTGTATGGTGGACTACAGCTTCACAAACCGTTGTAATTAATTTTCCATCGCCAACATTAAAGGATGGATATAATTATATATTTAAAATATTTATATTATATTTATGAAATTAATATAATTCATTAATTATTATATCACATATAGCTTCTTAATTTCAATTCTATGGGAAAATAATATTGTCGCTCATTTGTACGGTGTATTACCACCTCCTGAAGCTATGTGATTTGATATTCACATTATCTTCACATGAAACGTAATAATGATAAATTTAATTAATTTATTTTATTTTTATTATAATAATATAATTATTTAAATATAATATTTCTTACCACTTCTTACCTCCCATTTTTTTGGAAAATAATAACATCACTAGAGTGCATGTGTAAACTACTACCTCCACATAACAATGTCAAATGTTTCCCATTTTATTTTTACAAGGGCTGTAATAAGGATTTGTTTGATTAATATAGATGATATATATGAAATAATAATTATTTTGGAAATAAGAATTAATATTTATTTTTATTTTATTCTGTCCATTGATAAAAATAGAATCAGCGTTACTACATACGTACGACCATCAATCTCCATGAACTGCGTAATCTATTTTCTATATCCATATTTAATATAATAATATAAATAATTTTTTAATGAATAATTTTTATATTTATATTATGCTTAAAATTATTTATATTATGTAACCATGATCATTTTAATGGTAAAATATTACAAAACGAAAACTACATAATAAAAGAAACAATTATCACCCGAAATAGTGATTTTAACATAGACTTGTTAATAAAAAATTGATAAAATACTATAAGTAAAGAACATATAGAATTAGTAATATGATTATGGTAATATAATAAATTTTAAATAAACATATATTAATTATATTATAGGTTCATAAAAAAAAGGACATCAAACATGAGGTATGGGTTTCTCATTTCAATTTTATATCAATGAGAAATAAACTATATCCACTAATTATTCCTTTTTTGGTTTATATAATTCTCCATATGATATTTTATAACATGAATATATTTAAATAAATTATATTTAATGTTTCATTTGATGTTATTCTATTCATGGTTATTATGACTCAAAATGTACCATTGTGGTAAGGCTTTATTTCACAATCTCATCATTATTCAATATTATTTTTTTAAGTCCCCCTTGGGAGAATTATTTTATATATATATAATAAACATAATATATTTTATTTTCACTTAGTTTAACCTGATGTTTTTCAAGTAATACTACCATTTTTATACTCTTTGGTGTAAAAAATGATTGGGAATTCTTTTAAATAAAACCAGACATTATTTCTCCCTTCGGTCGAAAAAAAATTTCTAATCAAAATTCCTTTTTTCAAAATCCATTTTCAAAAATATTTGTATCCTCTAATAATTGATTTATTAAAGAACTTTTAACTCATTTTGTGTTTTATATTGTTTTTTTAACAATCTTCATGTTTCATCCAAATAATCCCCATTTGGATTTTACTAAAAAATAAGAAATGAATATTTGTTTTGGACATGTATGGAATTACCATAAATTCCATTCATTTTGAAAACACAATGATTTAAATATTATTTCATATTTTATAAAAAAATTAACATAAAAAATGTTCCAAAAAACATTTCTGAAATATTTGTATTTAGAATATTTCAAAATTGTAATGGTTATTTTTCTAAAAAATTTATTTTAAGGACTGTATTCTGGAATTTATATTCATCAATGACATCATCCATTTTTTTAATTATGATCTACTAGGGATATTTTCTATTGATATGATCCTTATATGATATTTCTATGGTTTTTTATCATTTTAAAAAAGTATGTATAAATTTATTACCATTTATCTAATTACATTGGATTGTTTATGATTATGTTTATTTTATTTGTGTAAGTATTAACAATTTTATGATAGTTTTTTAACATGAATGTTTATGTTGATTAAGTTTCACCACATTTAAATGAGAATGAAATTGACTTATTTTATGATGGGTGAGTCCTGGTTATAGGCATCCCCTCAATGGGTAAACATGTATTGTGGGAGAAATCAGTTATCCAATATAGATGGGTTTCCATAAACAAATTTATATTATCTTTTGAATAGTATTGACTGTATATTTTAGATGTTATGGATTATGAATTAACTAATAATGATATTATTTATTGATTTCCAGGTAATTATTTTATTAGTTTTTGTACCCATCTATATTCTTAAATCTTATGTGCTTATTTTTATTGATTAATTTATTCATAATTTTAATCTAATATATTTTAAATTTTATATATATTAAATGTCATGTGTTTCAATAATTTATATTTATATATTGATTCTTAAGTTTTTATTAATGAGATCTTCCACAATATGATTACCCTTACTAAGCTTTTATGATGACCCCATTCTTATGTTCTATTTTATACAGGATACCTAGAATTGTGATTGATATGCTGGGATATGCTATGAGGAATAATTTTGTTCTCAAATAAGCCAAATTTTTTATTTTATCTTTTTATTTTCAATATAATTTTGAAGTATATATGTATTTTAAAAATACTATAAAATAATTGAGAGTTTGGGGAAGTGATTCCTTTTATCTTATTCCAATTTAAATATGTAACAACTAGCTCCATGTAACTAGAGTTGAAGTATTTAATTTTGGTATCAGAGGAAGTTTAGTATAAACCTTGGGAACTAGATTTAGTAAAATATAGATTAGGGAACATAAACCGATGATATACATTGAGTATAAGTGTATATGGACATAATAATGTTATATTATGTTACAAATTATGTGTTTGATATAGAAAAAAACATTCTTTGGATACTAAATGTTGATGTTATTATGGTATAGATGTACCTATGGGTGACAACTTTGAAAAATATGTGCGAGCCTTGACTAGAGTGTTACCCAGTACAAGAAAATGGGCCCTACTTTTCACCCAATTTGATACTATTGGGGGATATTCTTAGATTAATTAACATTTTCATTTCAAATCAATATTAAGGGAAAGAAAATTAATTTTTATTTGGAAACATTCCCAAATGATCTATGTTTAGGATGAAGATATTAACTATATATAAAATTTTCAATTTATGTTCAATGTTTCACTGGTTTTGGTATTTTTAATTATGATACATAATGTTATAATAAAATATATTGTATGAAATTATTTAGAAATGTAATATATCTAAACAAATTAGAACCATATCATTGCACCTAATCCAAATAATAAATATGATCCTTTCATTGATGGGTTTATGCCAATATTTTGAAGGGATCAATTCTCCCAAAAATTCTCTTCATATGAGGATATATTTTCATGTAAAATCAAAATTGATAAATAATTATATATATATATATATATATTTTGTCTTTAGATGGAGGAAAGAGAATAAATGAATGGTAAAGATAAGAATATATAATATGAAGAAGGGAATGAAGGGTTTTCACGCAAGTGATAATTATGAAATAAAAAACGCTTGAATTTTCTTAAATGGAATGGGATTCTTTTATAATTGTGGATAGAAATACCACAATGATGATGATTTTAAGGGAAAAATGTTCCCAATGTTTAGTGACTCAACTATAAGGATATTGTTCACTATAAACATAAATTCTTAAAGAATCAAGAGAATGTGGCATAGAAGATGTTAAGAGAACAAGCAAAAGATTAATATATAACTATATATGAATTTTAATTATTAATATATATTTTTATTGAATAATTATTCTATATGATTATTTCAACAATTATATTTTGGTTAGAGTCATTATGATATGTATAAAAATCATACTATAGTACTTTTTGTGTAATTATTTGAGATTAATATTTAATGGTACCAATAATAAGGAATTTTGAATCAGTGGAAAGCATAAATTCATATATGAAACATGGTTTGGTAAAGATAACCATTTATATATGCTCTATATTGAGATAATAAGGAAAAATAGATGGTTATGAGATTGTATTGGTGACCCTGAAATTGGCTACTAAATTAATGGATTGTGTTATCTTTGATGTAATTTATTGCAATATTGGATTTTGGAAATACAATTGAAAATATGACATTTTAATATTTAGAAGAATGAATGTTTTAGTTATGTTTTCAATGTGATCAAGTAATTAAAATAATTTTTATGTGAAATATGGAGCTAAATTATGTTGTTTGGGGAATCTAATACTATTTTGATTTGGAAATTTAGGGACCTTCCATTAAAAAAATTTCACTTTGAATTTGGTAATATATATTTTGGATGATCATAAGGTTATTTATTCCTTGGAAAGATGAAATTTAAATTTGGATGTTGTTGGATAACATGTGATAACATTTTTTATTTTTTGAAATTATCAGAGGAAGGAATTTTAATCCTTTTATGGATTTTATGATCCATTAAAAATAAATATTACAGTTTCAAACATAAAAAATATTTCTTAAATATTCATTTCAGACAATAATAGATGAAGTGGAAAAAGATTGATGAAAAACAAAACTATGAAATAATTATTATAAAATAATAAAATATAACAAGTAATTATATTTATTTATATAATACCTTAACTCATCAAAAATTATCTTCAAATAATAATATTTTCCTAGTACCTTGATTTATGATGAACTAATTTTATTTTCACCTTTTAAAAATTTATGATTTTTTAGTTATAATCATTTTTATCACTCAATTTATTTTGATCAATGTTGTCTATAACTCTCTATAATTTTATATTCTTTTCTTCCATTTCAATTTCTTCACATCCCACAAATGTTATCCTACATAGAAACATTGTTTTGTGTAATTCTATATAACCTTATTACATCATTGTATCTTTTATCAATATTATGTTTTATTAAACACTAATATCATGTGGGTTTATAATTTATGTGATTTCAAATATCAAACCCGTAATTTCTAAGATCAATATTAAATTTTAAGATGAAATTTATTTATGGTGGTATAATGTAGCACCCCTTGAATTTAAAAGAAACAAATAATGTTCAATAACATATATGAAATGAAAGACCATGATTATAAGATAATGTAACAACCTATATCATTAAAATATATTTCTTTTTTAAATAAATTCAATTTCTTTGAAATCATTCAATGCATGGAACATCAGGTTTGAACAAAATGTTACACTCTATTAAAAAATTCTTAATTAAACACGACCATTTTAACATATACATTAAATATTTATGTACAGATATTAATAGAAAAATTAGGAAAATTTTATTCATTAGATGTGAACATATTAAATTCAATATATATATATATATTATAAATAAAATAATAATCCTTCGAAAGAAAAAAAAAATTCTGAAAAAAATGTATTTTTCAAAAAGAATATTTAGTCATGCACTATACACAAAATTTAAAATTATTTTTTAATTTTTTTTAAAAAAAATTATTTGAAAAAATTTACTTCATTATCTAAATATAAATTTTAATAAAATATTTAGTTGAATTTTTGATACATTTTTTATAAAATTAATTTTATGATAAATAGTAAAATGTACATAATTTATATTGAAAATTTTCTTTTTGTTTAAATTATTTAAAAACATATCCTATATTATAAATTGGTTTAAAATTGAATATAATTATACTATGTACGAAATTATCTAATTTAGTTCATTTTATTCAATTTTAAGTTGACTTATAATATTAAAACATGATATCCTTTAAGAAACTTTTTCTTCATAAAATACATTTTTTTATAGAACTGTGGGTTAAATATTAAATAGAATTTTTTCACATCTATGAATTTAAATTTGAAAAAAATGGATTCTATATTTGGAATAAAAATAATATATATTATCAAATAAGTTTGACTTAATTTTTGAATATATTTAATATTGAAAACAGTAAATAATATTTATCACCGTTATGGTGAAAATGGGTTTATTGGGGAGTTAGAAAATGAATTCAAGGTTAAAAAATAAAACTTATAACAACCTGTTTATGGATATATTTAGACCATATATAATATATTTTCTGAAATTAATATATTTTATAGGATTTATTTTGTTAAAAACAATGGTGTCAATTTATCTTTTGAAAAATTCCATGTGTGTCCACACCCCCACTTATAAAAGACCACCAACTTTCCTCTCCTCTTCACACTTCAAAACCAATTTGTTTCGGACAATAACTAACCCAGTACCTTTTAACTTACATTCACACATCCTAGAGTATAATCTTTATATTTTTAATCCCCATAATTATGTTTTAGGTGTACAACAAAAGAGGCTCGGTGAAAAAGAGGTAATTCTATTTAATGTGTATATTTGTTTTATTTTTTATTCCACCTCCATCAAACGTTATTCATCTAGGAAAATTTAATAAATAAATTATATAAATTATAATTATATGTTATTATTCTAATTTAATAACCCAGATCCATCACCACTTAATTAAAATTTGAAACAAAACTATTTATCGTGTGCACGACAGACTACCTCATCACGAACCAATGTAATTCATTTTCCATCACCAACATAAATGGATATATATATATAATGCTAAATTAGACATATTTATATGATATTTATGAAATTATTGTAAATATTTAATTATTATATCACATATTCTTTCTTACTTCCCATTCATATAGAAAATAATAATGTCGCTCGAGTGTGTTGTGGACTACCACCTCACTAAGCGATGAGATTCATTTTCACATACACATTACATGAAAGGTAGTAAGGATACATTTAACAAATATATGTAACATTTATGATCTAAAAATACATGTGGAAATATAATATCTTATTTTACTTCTTATCATCAATTCTTTGAAAAAAAAACATGGCTCGTGTGTTTGTGTGGACTACCACCTCTATATAGCAATGTGAAATTATTTTCATATTATTTTTTCTTAGATGGTAATAAAGATTAAATTCATTAATATAAACTATATATATGAAGTAATAATGTTTTTTAGATGAATTAATATATATTTTCTTTTCTTTCAATCCATTGAAAAAATGAAACATCGTTCATGTGTACATATGACATGCCCTCTCCATGAACGTTGTTATCTATTTAACATATCCAATATTAATAGATTAAAGTAAATAAAAATATAATAAAAATATATGAAATTTATATCATGTTTAAAATTATATATATTTTTTAGACACGACCAAATTAAAATGAAAAAATTTACAAAACAAAAATATATGAATAAAATGATGAAATTATCACATTAAATAGTGATTTAAAGAAATTATTAATAAAAAAAGTGTGATAAAAGACTAAATGTAAGTAATATGGAATAAGATATATTATTATGGTTCTTTACTATATATATATAATAAACATGTTTTTAATATACAAGAGATTCATGAACTTATAAAGGAAGTTGTACATGATGTGAGGGTGTCTCTTCTCACTTTTACATCCGTCAGACATACTGCATATTCAATACATATACATATGTGTGGTGTATATATTACCCACATTTTAATTTCATATCATAAATCTATTTGAATTCATTTTATTTCAAGTTTCATTTTAATTTATTTCATTCATGGGGCTAATGATTCCATAGATACAAAAGTGGAATGGGTATATTTCACAATCTCATCATTATTGAGGATTGTTTTTGTCAAATTATCCTTTAGGGGAATTATTTTGTATTTATATGTTAATATAAATATATTTTATTATCTTATGGTTATTCATTAACTTTTTAAATTAATAGTACCATTTCTTAACACCATGGTACTTAAAATGACTAGTAATATGTATTTATAAAAATATGACCTTATTTATATCTTCGGTCGAAAATCATTTTTCATCAAAATACATGATATTTTAAATAATGAAAAATGTATCTATATTTTTGAAAATTAATTATTTAATAATTTTTACCCACTTATATATTTTTACATTTTTAGAGAATTTGTATGTCATTTTTTGGACAAGGTGCCTTTAGATTTTACCAAAAATGCAAATGAAATCCTTATTATAACATGTAAAGAATGAATGGAATTTCCCACCATACTGACCAATAAATGTTTTAGTGATTATATTACATGTTTTATAATTTTATTTTAAGAAAATGTATTTTCAAAATATTTAGTGAACTTTTTATGTTAAAAATATTTTCAAAGTGAAAAAGTTATTTTCCACAAAAAAAACTATTTTTGATGAAATTTTTATAGTATTTATATTCATATGTGACATAAAGTAATTATTAATTATATGGTTCAGTAGGAATATATTCTATTTATATCATCCTTATTATTTATTTGGATGTTTTTTGATCATTTTGACTATGGATATAAAATATAATTACAAATCATTGTATTACTCTACACGATTTATGATTATGTCTATTTGATAGGGGTATGTATTACAATTTCACATTTTATTGTTTCAATATGAATGTTTATATTAATTTTTTTCACCCATTTATTATGAGTAATTCATTGGAAAAAGTAAGTTTCAGGGTGGGCCCAGTTATAGAAAGTCCCTTGATACGTCGACAGGTCTCACGAGACATATCATTTGGAAAAATTAGAAAATATTCTACCAAGATATTTCAAATTTATTATAGAGGTATTGAAAATATGTTTTATATTTCAGAAATTATACATTCCCTCATTACAAGAACAATTATTTTTTCCATGTGGTTATTCGATTGGTTCAAATATACATGGATTAGTTTCAATATTATGTGATTATTTATATGGATTTCAATGATAAAATTTATTTCTACCATATTATGCTCAATTTTTTTGATTTACTGTAATTTATTTTTGTTATTTACCCTACCATATTAATTATACTTATTTATTCATGTTATTTTCTAATGTATGCTTACCCTTAATGAACATTTCATCTCACCCCTTCCTTCTTTTATATTTTCCCTGGGATACCAGGAAGTGTTTTGTGATAAATATTCAAGGATACACTATGATGAATAATAGTATTTCCAATGAAAAAAAGTTTTATATTTTTTGTTTTTTATTTAAATTTGAATTTAAAAAAAGTATATTGTTTACAAAATCTAATAAACTATTCGATGTTTTGAGATGTGATTCCTGGTAGATTATGAAAATTTAAAATGTAACCACCATCTCCGGGTTACTAGGGATAGGTATTTACACTATGGTAGAATCTGTATTGGTGTTCCTTTTGGGTGAAATATGATGGACCTGACATTAATTTAGGTATTAATATTATCTTTCCTCTATAGTTTTTTCATCTCTAACAAGCTATAAAACATGTATAATGTTATTTTATTGCATGTGTAAGATTTAATATTGGTGTATTGAGTAAATATTTTCACATAATTGCACACACATCTACGTGATCACTAGAATTCAATGAGTTTATGTGAGAATGGTAATCCTATAATGTAAGTATATTAGTCCCTACATGGGAACATGAAATTTGATTCAATGAACTTGGGTATACATTTATGATTTATTTCAATTTGAAATACTAGTTAGGATATTATGTGTCGGTTTAGAGGAGAAGTGTTATAGAGTCCAATGAGTAAGAAAACAATAGTGCTAGTGTTGGGTTTTTGTCCATTATATTTTATATATTTTATTGTATTAGTTATGTATCATCCATGAGACAAAAAAATTATTTATATTTTTTATATTTGGGTTTTGTGATCACTAGATGTATGAATCATGTGGATTATTGTTTTCATATTATATACTAGATTACGGGATTTAAATACTAGATCCATGTGTGTTTCAACTTTATATAGTTATTTCTTTTGTATGGATGGGTCATGCAAGATTTTTTGATAGAATTTCGCATGACCCTTGTAGGCTCTCTGAGGGAATAGTATCCCCAAAATTAGCTTAGCTGGAAACATATTGTGTATGTAGAGGTGAGTTAAGGTCATGTAACATTCTAGACTAAGAACTTGTATAGGTAACCACATAAATATATTACAATTCATGATATATAACTATAAGAATATCAAATCGGTAGAACAGTCATCACATATAAAATATCAATGCATTATCATAGTCCAAAAATAATAATATACATCATAATGAATCATATTCTCCCAATGATTTAATATATTATATATCTATATTATTTCATTTAATAAGATAAAATCATATTATGGTCCTACCAACTCGTCTAAAAAATCACATGTGACAACTTCAAACCATTATTTTTTACATTGTTTCGATACCACAATGTCCCAAACTAGCCTCACAAAAACCTTTACTAGAGTAAATGATGAAAATGATTGATGTTTCCTCAAGTTATAACTTAATTAGATAAAGGATAGTATGATAAAATTTATTTAAGTCTTATTTTTGTATTCATTAGATGAAATATTTTTTAAATATTAATAAATCATTAGGTATTTGAGTTTTAGATTATCAATATGTTTTCCTGATGATGAAGATATTTTTATTATGGGGGAAAATTCCACAATGCACTTTAAATTACACCAACATAATTTCTTTATGGTGATGGACATTATGTTTATATAGTTTTTTTAATTTCAAGTTTTTGGTCATAATAGTTTTTTAATTTATTTCAGAAAATTGAAGTGGTATATTTTACACAATAGTATAAAATGTTTACATTATAAATTGTTCAAGAAAAAAATGTTTGTCACTTTTTATAATGTGAAAAATTTTATCTCACAAGTATAGGGTGTGAAAATTATGTTTCATTGAGATGATTATAGTTATGATGTAATTTATTCATCCAAAACATACTTATAATTTCATTCATGATTTCTAATTTATTGAAAATTTATCTATTATTTATTGGGGATAGTATATTTTATATTCATTATTACATGATGGTTTTGGTCAACCAATTTTTTTTGGTTTATAGTTTTTAATTGTTTGGAATTAACATATAAATGGGTAATATTTGAATTTTAAATGGGAATATCATGATATTATTATTAAAGAACTTGATAAATTAATTGATCCATGATTTTTGATGAGAGATGATGCCTTTAATGAATGGAAACTTATAGATTTTCTTTAAGGATGAGAGAAACATATTTTCAAGTAGATAATGGGGAGTTGAGTATGAGAACTAATTAAAAATTGATATAATCTCAATGTAGTGTTATTTTTTGAAATATCATAGGTGTTATTCTATGATGGATACATCAAGGTAAATAAACAATAAGAGATCATAAATTTGATGAAGATAGAGTGAATTTATACAATGACAAAGGTGTAACTGTTTTATGTAAATAATATGTGTGCACTTAGAAGAATAGTTAGTTATTATTTAGTAATATAGTTCTAAATTTTCATTATTTTGATTGGTTTTAAAATAATATAGATAGTTAATATACATGAATTTATGAAAATTCAATATATTTTCGTATATTTTCATACCCTAGCACATCATAAGGTGATACTCATTAGAAATATCCAAGTGAGGGTAAACCTAGAAAAAAAACATGATCCACATTTTTTATATCACTTACATGTTGGATGATAGAGATAGAAGTTTTTGGACAAATAATAAAACAATATATTTCAAAGAGGAAATTTAAAATTGAAACTCTGATTCACCCCACGGCTTCATTCCATGTGTGGGGCCAAAAAGTGAAAACCATCATCAAATGTTTCAATCATATAGATGATACAAATTACTATATAAGAAATTTTGACTTTTGATCATGCATAAAATTATAAAATATATTCAATCATAAAACTGTGATTGGAAATAATCATGGTGGCTAGTATCCCTATTTTAATACTTTTTTTATTTTACACATGTATTTTATTAAATGTTTAAAAACACAATAAAGAAGGAGAATTTCACAATTGATTATTTTTTCATGGAATGAATGTAGTTTTATAATCTTTACATATCACTATCTATACTAAACAAAATTGAAAAATAATTTTTTATAGGATTTTATGATCATTCAGAAATAATTTATTCAACTTGACCAATAGATGGATTTTATGATAATATGACTAAAGGAAACCCATAAAGTGACTGAATTTTAGGTGATATATATTGGGCCACTATTCACAAAATGGAATATATATTTGGATAATCGACTCAAATTTGGATTATTTTAATGGAATTAGAAAAATAAAAAAAAGACCAATATGGCCAAAAATATTAATAAATGATTCTATTGAGTTTTTGAGGTGTGAAAACATTTCCAAACATACTCTACATGATTTTAAAAAACTAGTGTATTCCACCTTATCAATATATTTATTTAGACTGAATTAAAGAGATAAATAATAGAATATCATTTCATTGATGATATGATCTATGAAATATTCTTTCACCCAATCTTGGAAACAATAAATTTGAACTGTAAAATAAAATCCTTACTCCTTGGTAATCCATGGGTTGTGTTAATATACTAAATATTTTCAAGGAATCATCTCATTTCTTGATCTATAAAATAATTTTTTTAAAGGATTAAAGGTAAGTGATAATAGAAGATAGATTCACCTTTTGAGTTTTTGTTACAAAAACCTTATATAAGTAACCATCACATAATCATCGTGTCCTTTAATATGAATACATGTCACTAAAATGGGATCTAAATGTCTCAAAAATAGATGATAATAAAGATCAATATTAACATTTTTCGGGAACTCCATGGTTATTCATGATGAAATATTTAACTCTTATAAATTTTATATTATATTCCCAAAAATAAACTAAATATCCTTTAATGGTATTTCTAACCCCAATCAAATATTTTCAAAAAAAACCCAGGAACAAACATATAAAATAATATGTCATAGTGACTCTCACTATTCCATGTTTTACACAAGCATAAAAAATATTATTTTTTGATAGGATTACATTTAGAATAACACAAAGAGAGGGCAGTGAATTAGTGTGGGGGGATTTTTTATCATGTTTAAACTTTTAACCATTTTTATATCTTTTTCACTTGTTTTTGAATATTTATATTTTCTTATTCCCCAATAGTTATAAAGAATGAACACACACAAAAGGAAAAATGAATACCATAAATTATAATGATATTCTCCTATAATTTGGATGACTATATCCCAAGTATATAGGGGTTATTATTCTACTCTCATGGAGATTCCATATTATTATAAAATAATTCATGAGAATGGGAATGTAAATCAACTCATTCTCCCGGAACTGACCAGGTATAATGCAAGATGTTATATATATCAAAAATAAAAGATGTTATACAGATCCTCATGAAGTGATTCATAGTAAATTATATATATTCCTCAATTTACACCAATATTTTTTATCCTCTTTTTATATATGAAACTATATATTAAACTTCCACGTCTTTACAACAATAAAATGGCTATATCAAAAATTCAAAGATCATGGGGTATCAATATTTCTTTAATCCAAATATATGAATGTGTAGTGGAATTTATATCTCAGACACTTCTGACCCAAATTAAGATCATAAAAAATAGCATTATCACACAAATAGAATTTAATCTTCTTGTAATTTTATGTTTATGAAATGGTTTCATATAATTCTCATAAAAAACCTAATACGTAACAAGTATTATGATTATTTTCAATAAAATTTCTCAATTTTTATTCATTAACTTCATTATATTACCATTGTAGATGTGTATACACATTGATTCTTCTATTCTCTTTAATATGTCACCCACTATTACATGTTCTTGGGATAACACATGTAATATCATTTACTATTGTTTTTTATGAAAAACACTCATATTCTTCCTTTTCAAAATCTCCAGTATACATAGTGAGACTAAATTGCATCAAGAGACACATATCTTATGGTTCCTCAAACCTTTGCATAACTAGAAGGTCTCACATAATCTAGGTTTCTTCATGTAAGCGACTAATGCGCATCTACACCTTCATTCATTAAACCTTGAAGCGAATCATGTTGAAATATGTTATAATACTACATGATTTCAATAGTATTTTCCTTCTTCAAGTAACTCATAATTATTATTCAAATAGGAAAGAATATGGTGTCCTTCTTTGTGAAATATTTTCTTTTAACCTATTATTCGACTTGGTTAGTGGGTCTCATTTCTTATTCACAGAAAATATGGTTCATGGAACATCATCACATAGAGTAATTAATGTTTAGTAGATGTGGATTATCTATTTTTTATAACAATTGGTAATTTAAATAGTGTTTATCGCTCATAGTTCTTCAAAATTTATTGGAAACACACCACCACCACTCATTAATTTTTTATTTTTTTCAAGATTCATTCCTAATCAGGAAAACTATATAAAATCAATCAATTAATTTGAATTCATGATGATCATGGAATTTTTCAAACATTGTTTCAGTTCTTATCGCTCGGATTTTGTTATTCCAAACAAGGTGTCATATTATCATCACATTATTCTTACATCACATAAACACCTCATTATATCGTGATAAAAATTAAATCTTCACATAACCATGATATGAATGATTGTAAAAGTATTTTCATATTTTTTTCTCATTTTATGTATCATGTTCTCTGATGAGAAGAATGAATATCATGGAAACCATGTATCATAAATCAAATTGTTTTTATCTCATGTATGAAAAAAGTGTATCGGTAGATAGTATTTTATAATAGGTTTAATAACTAGTAGTATAAAAATTGAACATAAATGTAAAACCCTAATTCTATGTTTTGTGTAAAGGTATCACTCACCACTACATAAGGGTATAGTTGTGAGGGTTGATTCATGTAAAAGATACATAATAGATAAGTCATGTCATAAAAATCTTCCATTACCAACATTAGGGTAATATATTATATGTGTAGGGGTTTCCAGTGTGTCCATATCTCTACAAACTATAAACCCTTTGTAAGGGTACCTAAAGGTTGAATATAACATTTTGTGATTGGATGGTAATGATTTAATTGATTTGGTAGTGTTTATTATATATGTATCTTTAAACATGTGAATAATATCACTCTTCCATGATCCAATGTCAGTATTCTATTTGGATAGGATCTTATTTATAAGCATCATCATTTCATTGAGAATCCAATCTGGCACATGTTTTTGAAACCAAGAACACCATGCACACAAACCCATCCTTGGGCAATGACACATACTTTTTTAGTCCCCAAGGAACCCCCTTGTGTCCTCAATGTAATCCATGTGTATGTATTTGTAAAACATTGTAGGGGATATATATGTCTATTCTCTAACTTCATTAGTTATCTAGATAATATGGCTCTCTCATTTGATTGATATTTCCCCGTATTTGGGAGATCGTTCTATCCTTGGTTATTTTCTATGAATTTAAATAATTTTTTAATACTCATTATATACATAGTAATTACTAATTATAAAAATTTGAAAGAAAAATTTAATTCATCCATAAAAAAAATTAATTATTACAAAATATTAATCTATTTTTGAATGGAATTTAAAAAATTCCTCATGAAAATTATGATTTTCATGTTATGGGTGGATGTACTTCATGAATACTGCATGGTATATTCACTTGTATGAATAACTCTATACTTATTTGAAGCCTTATTATGGGTTTAATTCTATATATTAGGTTTTAATATATCTCATGGAATTGTTACATTGAGAGTGGGAGAGATCCTTCATGGATATAGAATGTGAATTATCTAAAACTAGGTGTAAAAATATGAAAGACCTATATCTCAGAGGGATTTTCCGAAACAATCACATTAAATAAGTTATTATCTTTAATAGAGGTCCTCTATGTCATTTATCCTTATAGGGATTATTTTTTTAAGATTCTAGATTTTATAAAAAATTGAAGATGGAGATTTATCATTAGTCGTTGATCTGGTGGCTCTCTATCAAAGGATATATCTGTGAAATTTCTCCACTATCTCGTTCATCAACAATTTAGAGGTTGATAATCATTTTAATAATCATGATATCAAGTCAAGGATCTTATACTAATGAGGAAATGAATTTATCATCCATGGTACTTATAAAATAATTCATTTTCATTGAAAAATTAAATAGTAAAATTCATTATAAAAGTATAATGAAATAAGTGGTGTTTATATAAATTGATTAATATATACAAATAGAATATTAAACTCACATGTTGAATGTATAAATAAAATTCAAGTATCTGAAAAGTGAAAATATGATATATTTATATCATGGAATATGTAATTAAATGTTTTGAATGTGGTGAATTAAGTGTTGATATTTTTGTGAAACATAAATGTTTATTTATAATTTTATAATTAATTTAATGATTTAAAATAAAATTTTACATCGTAAAATAGATTCATAAGATAATACTTTATTTTATTATGATTGTAATTTAAATACATGATACCACAATAAATGTTTCAAAAGAGTTATAAAAACAAATATAATTTTAAACTTGGTATTTTATAAAAAAATAATGATTATAATTAAAAATTAAATTTCTCATATTTATAAAAATATGGGCATAAAATGGATTACATTTTTGAATTATAACCTGTCAAAAAGGGATTAGGGTGAATTTAAGGTATTTTTTGAAAATAGCTTCTTTTTTGGAGAATACTGAAATGCGATAATATACCATTCATGCTAAATACATGATTTATTGAGTCATAGATGTTCTATGATTGATGTAAGCCAAAAATAAATAACTATCCTACATTATTTTAATGTATATAGGGATAAAACTCAAACTATACATATTATGGATCCAAATTAATATTCTAATGTATATAATAATGGGAACTCACCCACCTCCCTACTATAAATACCTCCCATCGCCACCTCTTCTCCTCCCACCTCAAAGCCTTACAACGTGTTTAATTTCAACCATGTTCCCTCACCATTCCCCTTACCCAAGTCTAAGACCTACTAGTATCCCCAAAAGGTCAAAACCAATATCCTTAAGGAGGTTCTCAAGGAGAATAATTCATGAGGTGAAATCCTCTTTCATTTTCTTTTATTTTCTATTCAAATTATTTTATTCTATTTTTTCACCTCACATACCCTCATTTATAGGACATGATATCTACAGTATATTAAATATACTATAATGTTACTGTGATAATGAATTATCCATCATTAATCTTATCATATTCTCATCTGATTTTATTAAATGAAAACATTTTCCGTGATTTTTTAATTTTCCATCATCGTGGACGATGGGTATTAATCTTCTATACTACCTTCATAGCCAGTCATAAAACCATTATTATGGTTAAATAAGATTTTATTATACATATTATCCATTATATATAGTTCTGGAACAAATATATAAACTTGATATTAAATAAAATGATATATGTTTTTAACAGAAGTAAAAAACGAAAAAATAAATTAAACCATTTTAATTAATGTCTTATCTAATGAATCATCCTAAAATTAGAAAACAAATTATAAAAGGTATAATTAAAAATTATAAAAACATATTATTAAAATTTCATTCCACTTTTGTAGTTTTTATTCCAGTTGTTAAGAAGATTTATACTGAACCAACCACAGAAACCGTGAAATAATTGCACTAGAAATAATGAAAATAAGAAAATATTATCAATAAATGATAGAAATTATGTTATAAAAACATTAAATAAGGTATTATAATTATTAATTTAGTTCATTAATATGTTATTAACATTCTTTAAACCATTATAAAATATGTTTTATCATGATTTAAATAAGACAACTTCGAGGTAAGGGACATTTCTTTAAAAATCATCTTTTAAATTTCTATATTTACAAATTTCAAACAGAATGATTTTATGATGTCTGTATTCTTGTTAATGATAATTTTATGGTATTATTCAATTTTTATGATGAATTGTTGGACCTATATCTCCCATTAATTCATTGGATTTTTTTTGTGTTGGAGGTCGATCATATGGTCACTCTATGTGAGGCTGTAATGGTTACACGATAAGGTGGTCATGAGGGCTACATTTGTAGGTATCCATGAGGGAAATATTGTATGGTTGCAATGAGGGTTACAAATCACATGGTAGTAGTGAGGGTTACAATATTAATTATGTAAATCACTAACTTACATCATTTTTTAATTATTTTTTCTATGTCATATGGAAAACCCATGTTTTTACAATGTAAGTATAAGATACTTTTAGGGTTAGATGTATATCATTGTGAACATGATTTCATATTTTTATAATTATTCATGTACTAATGTTTTATTTCTTTTTTTTATGTCCCTTACTGTGTTTTTTTGTTCCCATCCCATGTTTATAATGTTTTCACTCGGTTTACATATGGGGAAGAGAAAAGCAGAAGACATGTTGACTATTGAGAATATTTTTCATGAAAATATTTAAAGTTTTATTAAAAAAACATTTGTATCCTAATAAAATTGGATATTATTTTATTAGTAGTAAATTTTTATACTTTTTGGTTCATATGAATAAATTATGTCCAGATTCTATAAAACATTATATTGAAAAGATCATTGGGAATGTGAGGAAGTGAATTATAGATAAATTAACAAGATTATGAAATGTTTTTAGCATGGGTCCTTATAGTTGTTATGAGAGAATAGTTTAGATAAATTTATTGGTTGGAATGATATAAATATAATACTATTAATTATTATTACCTAATAGTTAATGTGAAATAATATAGAATTTGATGATTATCATGTTTCTTAATCTATGATATGTTCATTAGGAATGGTTTTCCATAGAAGAATTAGGGAAGATGAAGTAGGAAGTAACAGAGAGGATGATATCATTTTGAATCAGTAACCAGGAAGAGTTGGAATTGGAACCGATAGGTTTTTTACAGTAATAGATCAGTTGATTCTTGTTATAAATGGTGGTCGAATATATGAATGTGAAAAAATAGAGTAACCACAAAGGAACATGAAGATAGTGTAATATTTATTGTGGAAACACCCTACAGTATTAAGTGGATCTTCTGACCTAGTGGTGGTTAAAGGATTGAAAAAACCCCTTAAAAAGATATTAGATGTCATGGTGTGTTTAGATAATCAAAAGTTCAGTATTTCTATTTAGTTTTTTGAGGTGATGTCGACAGGTAGTGTTCAATGGTCAAGAATATCAGAGATTGTAATGAGATTGCTACCTTGTAATGGGAGTATTTTAAGAATATATTTCTCAAAAAATATTTTCCTATTGTATTTCAAATTAGTATAGAAAAAATTCCTTTAATTCAATCAAATGTAGGAAGACTCAGTGGTTGTTTATGGAGAAAACATCACCCGATTGGAAAGCTACGATCCAAATCATATTCTATATATTGATATTAAAATAAAAAATTTTTTAATTAGGATTCAATCCAAGATATCAAAAAGAAATTAGACTCCCTTGAATTCAAAAGTTATGGGAGGATTATACGATGTGCTAATAGTGTATAAAGGGAGCTTGATGATGATCACATTCACTTATAAATCTATCATAAGAAAATTTCTCAAAGGCATGAAACGTGTATCAATAAGTCAATGAAATATGATAGTTTGAACGTCTAATTTTTAGTTTCTAAAATGTGTGTTAAAAAACTCCATGGGGAATTACATACGAAAAATGGGAAGTGTTTTTTGATGTGGTATGTTTAGACATATGATCTAATATTTCAATGAAAATGATATCAAGATAAATTCTCATAAGAAAACTATAATGTGTTTAAATGTGGTGAGACGGGTCATTATGAAAATACCCTCACAATGAATGATTTGAATAATTGAAAGCAACCAGATTATAAGAAAAATGGTGTAGTGATATCCTCAGCTACTACATCATAACATGTGGGGACATCCAATTAAGTGTTATCATGTAATTAATTTTTTACACAATTTTTTTAATATCTTGTTTGATGTGGGGTTCACACATTTCATTATTTATTATCTTTTTTTGGAAAATTTTAAAATTCCCCTATCTAAATAAAATAATAGGTTACGGTTAAAATACCATGGGGAATATTTTGGAAAAATATAATTATAATAATATTCATATTTTTCTAGAAATACATTACCTGAAAAACATTTTGTTCTAACCTTATCATAGTTTTATGTTATTCTAGATATAAAATGACTTTATTTTTATCATGATAAGATTGATTATAGATATGAATAGATTATTTTTTATAAAGAGTTTCATTTTGTATACCTGAAAGGACCCATACCATTGATAACATATCAATAAGATGAGAAACTATTAAAATATGGAAATGAAAGTTATATTACAATTTATTTTGAAAACAATGTAACTGTTCAGATTAATAATGTGCTAGTGGTAAATGAAAACATGGATATATTTTTTCATGAGTTTATCTGTGTCACACCTTATCTGGAATTTTAATTTACTATTGACTTAGTTCCTGATGCAAAGCTAATTTCAAAAACCTTTTATAGAATGAATCACTTGTAACTTCAATAATTGAAAATTTTCTTGCAAGAGTTACTTGATAAATAATTCATTCATCCTAGCACTTCACCATGGGGTTCTCCTATTTTTTCATTAAAAATAATGATGCTTCCATGTTACTTTAAATTGATTATATTTCTTTTAAAATTATTTGTCACGACCCGCCCCCCAGGGTCTAGGTCGTGACTACCCCAAGCCCGCCTTCCATAGGCCAGGGCTGGGGACTAGCAACGAAGGGTGTAATCCCTAAAACTGGGAAGGCATTGAGTTTATAACCTATACAAACACGCAATGAAGCACAAGTCAAGATAAGAACACAAGTAAACTGAATAGTAAATAGAGTGAGTACAGTAAGTAAAGGGTCCAGAATACAAGCCCATCTGGAAAGAACAAGATATTGAAAGTACAAGTAAACTAGAGAAAAAATGAAGACAACTGCTAGGTCGACCTCAGAGGTTCCTTCCTAAACAGAAGGTACAGATCACCTCCTCATCACTCCACATCTGTCTGTCTCCTCCGTGTACCGACTCATCATAAGGTCCTCTTCTAGGCATTGTCTAGTTTTGGTATACTCATTCTTGATCAATGTTGTCTGACGTCTACACCCAACAAAACAAGGTGCAGGAAAAACCCGTTCAGGGGTGACTATAACGATACTCAGTAGGGACACCGAGACCCTCATGGTCTCACAAAATCCACAAAAGATAAACCTAAAAGAAGTAATTCAACTATCATACCAACATAGGTATATTACCATACATATTCCCAAGTTATCAAATATGCGCATCTCAATCATGAGGAAACACAAGGTCCGACACAAAATCCTAAAGCTCAAATGATCCAAAAAAGAAGAAAAAACAAAAAGGCAAGTACCACACAAGTACACCACATAGAATAATACCACCATTTTATTAACACAAAAGAATGTACCACACATGTATGAACTCATCTCACATCGGGTATAACTTAGGTACAATAGTGGAGATGAATATATGTAACTACTGAATCATCTTACTCTGTTAAGAGGCTCTACTGCTGACCCACACCGGATAGCTCGGTGTTGACCCACACAAGATCCCTCAGTCCTGACCCACATAGGATCGCTCGGTGCTAACCCACACAGGATTGCTCAGTGGTGACCCAGACAAGATCGCTTGGTGCTAACCCACACAGGACCTCTAGGTGCTGACCCACATAGGATCTCTCTTCATTCTTCACGTCACAACTAGCTATAGGGTTCCAGCACTATGCTCGCTTGTCTCCAAAAGGGTATGCTCTACAAGCCACTGGTCAATACTCCAACTTCCACAAAGTCTCACAAAGATATATATCAAATTACCACCATGTCATAGGAGTCTCAACACAATAGATGGCATGTCAATATTACACATGGTTAGGGAGTTGTTATTCTTTTAGTCTCAATGTTCCATTTCGATTTTTTCTCAATTCAACCCAACTGTACTCCATATTTATCCAAACATCTATTGGGGTATAGTCAAAGGGACCATCTCGATCCAAGGTTTTATGTGCTATTGACGGTTCGTCAAATGGATGTACAGTGCCAAAGTTATGGCCCAAGTAAAGTATAGGGTTGTGTCTGGTCTGGGTCCGGTCTGGCTCGGTCAGACAGACCAAGCCCGACCCGGCCTAGGTCAACCCAGTTCGGGTCGGCCCAGCCCACTGGGCATCCCGGCCTGCCGGGTCTGGCCCGTCTGGCCATGAGGTTCGTGAGGCCTCGGGGGCGATGCGAGGGCACAGGGCAGCTCGACCGCAGGGGTCCTGCAATGGCGCAAGGCCGTGGAGCGGCTCGGCAGGAGCTACTCGGTCGGGAGGGCAGAGGCCACGGGGTGGCTCAGTTGGAGTGGCTCGGCCGGGAGGGCGATGGCCTTGGGGCCGTCGGCTGGGATGGAGGAGGTTGCGGGACGAGAGGAGGCTCGGCTATGGGGGGTGCCGCGAGGGGCGAGGCCACGAGGTGGCTCGCTAGAGCAGCTCGGCCGGGAGGGTGGAGGCTACGGAATGACGCGACGGCTATGGGGTGGTGGGACACCGTTCATTCATCGGCAGTTCTCAAGTTCCTCCTATGCCAATTTCCCACACTGGTCACCATCACCAAAGTCGACATCTTTCATCGCGAAGGATACACCATTCAAGAAGAACGACGGAGCGGTCAGGCCATGTTTGTTTGGCCCACACCCTCACTACTACAAATAAGGCTATTAGCGACCGCTAATGGCGGTCGCTAAAGGGCTTTAGCGGCCGCGCAGCGACCACCATTGGCGGTCGTTGTTGCCTCGTCGCTAGAGGCCTTTAGCGACCGCCAATGCCGGTCGCTATAGAAGGCCGGCAGATCGGCCTTCAGCGACCGCCTGGCGGTCGCTGAAGGCCCTCTGCCGGGCACCCTATAGCGACCGCCTATGGCGGTCGCTATTCTAAAAAAAAAAAATTAAATTTTTTTTATTGAATTGAATATAAATATATATATATATAAATATTTATATATATACTATTAAATACAATATTTTAAATATATATATATATATATAATATATTTCAAATGTTTTAATATATATTTAATATATATATATAATATGAAATCATTGTGCTATAATAATTTAAAAACTTCGATTCAAGAAATAATCTCATTTCAGGTCGTTCGGAGCACGTTTGCTCCGAATGGGACCGTCGCACGCCGTTTTAGTGTTTTATGGCGCCGGAAACGCGTTTCCGGCCGCCACGGTCACACGGCACCTCCGAATGAGGTGCCGTCTGGCCGACCATTTCACAATTCACGCCCCGGATGTTGTCGTACGGTTTCGTGGCATTCAGACGTCGTTCGGGTGGTTTTGACCCCCAACGCGCCATTTCAGCGCGCGCCGCGCTGCTGAAAACGACACAATCGGACGTGTCGCGCGCACCGCACGTCCGATGGACGTGTGGCCTCCTCCTGCATCTCAAGAATAATATTTCTATCGTTCCCGTGCGGTTTCAGGTCGTTCGGAGCACGTTTGCTCCGAATTGGACCGCCGCACGCCGTTTTGGTGTTTAATGGCGCTGGAAACGCATTTCCGGCCGCCGCGGTCACAAGGAACCTCCGAATGAGGTTCCGTCTCGCCGACCATTTCACAATTCACGCCCCGGATGTTGTCGTACGGTTTCGTGGCATTCGGAGGTCGTTTGGGTGGTTTTGACCCTCCAACGCGCCATTTCAGCGCGCGCCGCGCTGCTGAAAACGACACAATCGGACGTGCCGCGCGCACCGCACGTCCGATGGACGTGCGGCCTCCTCCTGCATCTCAGGAATAATATTTCTATCGTTCCCATGCAGTTTCAGGTCGTTCGAAGCACGTTTTCTCCGAATTGGACCGCCGCACGCCGTTTTGGTGTTTAATGGCGCCGGAAACGCGTTTCCGGCCGCCACGGTCACACGGCACCTCCGAATGAGGTGTCGTCTGGCCGACCATTTCACAATTCACGCCCCGGATGTTGTCGTACGGTTTCGTGGCATTCGGATGTCGTTCAGGTGGTTTTGACCCCCCAACGCGCCATTTCAGCGCGCGCCGCGCTGCTGAAAACGACACAATCGGACGTGCCGCGCACACCGCACGTCCGATGGACGTGAGGCCTCCTCCTGCATCTCAGGAATAATATTTCTATCATTCCCATGCGGTTTCAGGTCGTTCGGAGCACGTTTGCTCTGAATTGGACCGCCGCACGCCGTTTTGGTGTTTAATGGCGCCAGAAACGCGTTTCCAGCCGCCGCGGTCACACGACACCTCCGAATGAGGTTCCGTCTAGCCGACCATTTCACAATTCACGCCCCGGATGTTTTCGTATGGTTTGGTGGCATTCGGAGGTCGTTCGTGTGGTTTTGACCCCCCAACGCGCCATTTCAGCGCGCGCCGCGCTGCTGAAAACGACACAATCGGACGTGTCGCGCGCACCGCACGTCCGATGGACGTGCGACCTCCTCCTGCATCTCAAGAATAATATTTCTATCGTTCCCGTGCGGTTTCAGGTCGTTCGGAGCACGTTTTCTCCGAATTGGACCGCCGCACGCCGTTTTGGTGTTTAATGGCGCCGGAAACGCGTTTCCGGCCTCCGCGGTCACACGGCACCTCCGAATGAGGTGCCGTCTGGCCGACCATTTCACAATTCACGCCCTGGATGTTGTCGTACGGTTTCGTGACATTCGGAGGTCGTTCGGGTGGTTTTGACCCCCCAACGCGCCATTTCACCGCGCGTAGCGCTGCTGAAAACGACACAATCGGACGTGCCGCGCGCACCGCACGTCCGATGGACGTGCGGCCTCCTCCTGCATCTCAGGAATAATATTTCTATCGTTCCCGTGCGGTTTCGGGTCGTTCGGAGCACGTTTGCTCTAAATTGGACCGCCGCACGCCGTTTTGGTGTTTAATGGCGCCGGAAACGCGTTTCCGGCCGCCGCGGTCACACGGCACCTCCGAATGAGGTGCCGTCTGGCCGACCATTTTACAATTCACGCGCCGGATGTTGTCGTACGGTTTCGTGGAATTCGGAGGTCGTTCGGGTGGTTTTGACCCTCCAACGCGCCATTTCAGCGCGCACCGCGCTGCTGAAAACGACACAATCGGATGTGCCGCGCGCACCGCACATCTGATGGACGTGCGACCTCCTCCTACATCTCAGGAATAATATTTCTATCGTTCCCGTGCGGTTTTAGGTCGTTCGGAGCACGTTTGCTCCGAATTGGACCGCCGCACGCCGTTTTGGTGTTTAATGGCGCCGGAAACGCGTTTCCGGCTGGCGCGGTCACACGGCACATCCGAATGAGGTGCCTTCTGGACGACCATTTCAAAATTCACGCCCCGGATGTTGTCGTACGGTTTCGTGGCATTCGGACGTCTTTCGGGTGGTTTTGACCCCCCAACGCGCCATTTCAGCACGCGCCGCGCTGCTGAAAACAACACAATCGGACATGCCGCGCGCACCGCACGTCCGATGGACGTGCGGCCTCCTCCTGCATCTCAGGAATAATATTTCTATCGTTCCCGTGCGGTTTCAGGTCGTTCGGAGCACGTTTGCTCCGAATTGGATCGTCGCACGCCGTTTTGGTGTTTAATGGCGCCGGAAACGCGTTTCCGGCCGCCGCGGTCACACGGCACCTCCGAATGAGGTGCCGTCTGGCCGAACATTTCACAATTCACGCCCCAGATGTTGTCGTACGGTTTCGTGGCATTCGGAGGTCGTTCGGGTGGTTTTGACCCCCCAACGCGCCATTTCAGCGCGCGCCGCGCTGCTGAAAACGACACAATCGGACGTGCCGCGCGCACCGCACGTCCGATGGACGTGCGGCCTCCTCCTGAATCTCAGGAATAATATTTCTATCGTTCCCGTGCGGTTTCAGGTCGTTCGGAGCACGTTTGCTCCGAATTGGACCGCCGCACGCCGTTTTGGTGTTTAATGGCGCCGGAAACGCGTTTCCGGCCGCCGCGGTCACACGGAACCTCCGAATGAGGTGCCATCTAGCCGACCATTTCACAATTCACGCCCCGGATGTTGCCGTTCGGTTTTGTGGAATTCGGAGGTCGTTCGGGTGGTTTTGACCCTCCAACGCGCCATTTCAGCGCGCGCCGCGCTGCTGAAAATGACACAATCGGACGTGCGGCCTCCTCCTGCATCTTAGAAATAATATTTATATCGTTCCCGTGCGGTTGCAGGTCGTTCGGAGCACGTTTGCTCCGAATTGGACCGCCGCATGCCGTTTTGGTGTTTAATGGCGCCGGAAACGCGTTTCCGGCCGCCGCGGTCACACGGCACCTCCGAATGAGGTACCGTCTGGCCGACCATTTCACAATTCACACCCCGGATGTTGTCGTACGGTTTCGTGGCATTCAGACGTCGTTCGGGTGGTTTTGACCCCCCAACGCGCCATTTCAGCGCGCGCCGCACAGCTGAAAACGACACAATCGGACGTGCCACGCGCACCACACGTCCGATGGACGTGCGGCCTTCTCCTGCATCTCAGGAATAATATTTCTATCGTTCCCGTGCGGTTTCAGGTCGTTCGGAGCACGTTTGCTCCGAATTGGACCGCCGCACGCCGTTTTGGTGTTTTATGGCGCCGGAAACGCGTTTCCGGCCGCTGCGGTCACACGGAACCTCCGAATGAGGTGCCGTCTGGCCGACCATTTCACAATTCACGCCCCGGATGTTGTCGTACGGTTTCGTGGCATTCGAACGTCGTTCGGGTGGTTTTGACCCCCCAACGCGCCATTTCAGCGCGCGCCGCGCTGCTGAAAATGACACAATCGGACGTGCCGCGCGCACCGCACGTCCGATGGACGTGCGGCCTCTTCCTTCATCTCAGGAATAATATTTCTATCGTTCCCGTGCGGTTTCAGGTCGTTCGGAGCACGTTTGCTCCGAATTGGACCGCCGCACGCCGTTTTGGTGTTTAATGGCGCCAGAAACGCATTTCCGGCCGCCGCGGTCACACGGCACCTCCGAATGAGGTACCGTCTGGCCGACCATTTCACAATTCACGCCCCGAATGTTTTCGTACGGTTTCTTGGCATTCGGACGTCGTTCGGGTGGTTTTGACCCCCCAACGCGCCATTTCAGCGCGCGCCGCGCTGCGGAAAACGACACAATCGGACGTGTCGTGCGCACCGCACGTCCGATGGACGTGCAGCCTCATCCTGCATCTCAGGAATAATATTTCTATTGTTCCCGTGCGGTTTCAGGTCGTTCGGAGCACGTTTGCTCCGAATTGGACCGCCGCACGCCGTTTTGGTGTTTAATGGCACCGGAAACGCGTTTCCGGCCGCCGCGGTCACACGGCACCTCCGAATGAGGTGCCGTCTGGCCGACCATTTCACAATTCACGCCCCGGATGTTGTCGTACGGTTTCGTGGCATTCGGACGTCGTTCGGGTGGTTTTGACCCCCCAACGCGCCATTTCATCGCGCGCCGCGCTGCGGAAAACGACACAATCGGACGTGCCGCGCGCACCGCATGTCTGATGGACGTGCGGCCTCCTCCTGTATCTCAGGAATAATATTTCTATTGTTCCCGTGCGGTTTCAGGTCGTTCGGAGTACGTTTGCTCCGAATTGGACCGCCGCACGCCGTTTTGGTGTTTAATGGCGCCGGAAACGCGTTTCCGGCCGCCGCGGTCACACGGCACCTCCGAATGAGGTTCCGTCTGGCCGACCATTTCACAATTCACGCCCCGGATGTTTTCGTACGGTTTCTTGGCATTCGGACGTCGTTCGGGTGGTTTTGACCCCCCAACGCGCCATTTCAGCGCGCGTCGCGCTGCTGAAAACGACACAATCGGACGTGCCGCGCGCACCGCACGTCCGATGGACGTGCGGCCTCCTCCTGCATCTCAGGAATAATATTTCTATCGGTCCCGTGCGGTTTCAGGTCGTTCGGAGCACGTTTGCTCCGAATTGGACCGCCGCACGCCGTTTTGGTATTTTATGGCACCGGAAACGCGTTTCCGGCCTCCGCGGTCACACGGCACCTCCGAATGAGGTGCCGTCTGGCCGACCATTTCACAATTCACGCCCCGGATGTTGTCGTACGGTTTCGTGTAATTCGGACGTCGTTCGGGTGGTTTTGACCCCCAACGCGCCATTTCAGCGCGTGCCGCGCTGCTGAAAACGACACAATCGGACGTGCCGCGCGCACCGCACGTCCGATGGACGTGCGGCCTCCTCCTACATCTCAGGAATAATATTTCTATCGTTTCCGTGCGGTTTCAGATCGTTCGGAGCACGTTTTCTCCGAATTGGACCGCCGCACGCTGTTTTGGTGTTTAATGGCGCCGGAAACGCGTTTCCGGCCGCCGCGGTCACACGGCACCTCCGAATGAGGTGCCGTCTGGCCGACCATTTCACAATTCACGCCCCGGATTTTTTCGTACGGTTTCGTGGCATTCGGAGGTCGTTCGAGTGGTTTTGACCCCCCAACGCGCCATTTCAACACGCGCCGCGCTGCTGAAAACGACACAATCGGACGTGCCGCGCGCACCGCACGTCCGATGGACGTGCGGCCTCCTCCTGCATCTCAGGAATAATATTTCTATCGTTCCCGTGCGGTTTCAGGTCGTTCGGAGCACGTTTGCTCCGAATTGGACCGCCGCACGCCGTTTTGGTGTTTAATGGCGCCGGAAACGCGTTTCCGGCCGCCTCGGTCACACGGCACCTCCGAATGAGGTGCCGTCTGGCCGACCATTTCACAATTCACGCCCCGGATGTTGTCGTACAATTTCGTGGCATTCGGACGTCGTTCGGGTGGTTTTGACCCCCCAACGCGCCATTTCAGCGCGCGCCGCGCTGCTGAAAACGACACAATCGGACGTGCCGCGCGCACCGCACGTCCTATGGACGTGCGGCCTCATCCTGCATCTCAAGAATAATATTTCTATCGTTCCCATGCGGTTTCAGGTCATTCGGAGCACGTTTGCTCTGAATTGGACCGCCGCACGCCGTTTTGGTGTTTAATGGCGCCGGAAACGCATTTCTGGCCGCCGCGGTCACATGGCACCTCCGAATGAGGTGCCGTCTGGCCGACCATTTCATAATTCACGCCCCGGATGTTTTCGTACGGTTTCGTGGCATTCGGACGTCGTTCGGGTGGTTTTGACCCCCCAACATGCCATTTCAGCGCTCGCCGCGCTGCTGAAAACGACACAATCGGACATGCCGCGTGCACCGCACGTCCGATGGACGTGCGACCTCCTCCTGCATCTCAGGAATAATATTTCTATCGTTCTCGTGCGGTTTCAGGTCGTTCGGAGCACGTTTGCTCCGAATTGGACCGCCGCACGCCGTTTTGGGGTTTAATGGCGCCGGAAACGCGTTTCCAGCCGCCGCGGTCACACGGCACCTCCGAATGAGGTTCCGTTTGGCCGAACATTTCACAATTCACGCCCCGGATGTTGTCGTACGATTTCGTGGCATTCGGACGTCGTTCGGGTGGTTTTGACCCCCAACGCGCCATTTCAGCGCGCGCCGCGCTGCTGAAAACGACACAATCGGACGTGCCGCGCGCACCGCACGTCCGATGGACGTGCGGCCTCCTCCTTCATCCCAGGAATAATATTTCTATCGTTCCCGTGCGGTTTCAGGTCGTTCGGAGCACGTTTGCTCCGAATTGGACCGCCGCACGCCATTTTGGTGTTTTATGGCGCCGGAAACGCGTTTCCGGCCGCTGCGGTCACACGGCACCTCCGAATGAGGTGCCGTCTAGCCGACCATTTCACAATTCATGCCCAGGATGTTTTCGTACGGTTTCGTGGCATTCGGAGGTCGTTCGGGTGGTTTTGACCCCCCAACACCCCATTTCAGCGCGCGCCGCGCTGCTGAAAACGACACAATCGGACGTGCCGCGCGCACCGCATGTCCGATGGACGTGCGGCCTCCTCCTGCATCTCAGGAATAATATTTCTATCGTTCTCGTGCAGTTTCAGGTCGTTCGGAGCACATTTTCTCCGAATTGGACCGCCGCACGCCGTTTTGGTGTTTTATGGCACCGGAAACACGTTTCCGGCCGCCGCGGTCACACGGCACCTCCGAATGAGGTGCCGTCTAGCCGACCATTTCACAATTCACGCCCCGGATGTTGTCGTACGGTTTCGTGGCATTCGAACGTCGTTCGGGTGGTTTTGACCCCCCAACGCGCCATTTCAACGCGCGCCGCGCAGCTGAAACGGACACAATCGGGGGGCTGTACGGGGGTGCGGGGGGCTGTACGGGGGTGCGGGGGGCTGTACGGGGGTGTCGGGGGGCTGTACGGGGGTGTCGGGGGGCTGTACGGGGGTGGCGGGGGGCTGTACGGGGGTGGCGGGGGGCTGTACGGGGGTGGCGGGGGGCAGTACGGGGGTGCGGGGGGCTGTACGAGGGTGCGGGGGGGCTGTACGGGGGTGCGGGGGGCGGTACGGGGTGCGGGGGGGGGGGGGGGGGGGGGGCTGTACGGGGGTGCGGGGGGCTGTACGGGGGTGGCGGGGGCCTGTACGGGGGTGGCGGGGGGCAGTACGGGGGTGCGGGGGGTTGTACGGGGGTGCGGGGGGGGGGGGGGGGGGGGGGGCTGTACGGGGGTGCGGGGGGCTGTACGGGGGTGCAGGGGGCTGAACGGGGGTGCGAGGGGGGGGGGGGGTGGGTGGCTGTACGGGGGTGCGGGGGGCTGTACGGGGTGGCGGGGGGCTGTACGGGGGTGGCGGGGGGCTGTACGGGGGTGCGGGGGGCTGTACGGGGGTGCGGGGGGGCTGTACGGGGGTGCGGGGGGCTGAACGGGGGTGCGGGGGGGGGGGGGGGGGGCTGTACGGGGGTGCGGGGGGCTGTACGGGGTGGCGGGGGGCTGTACGGGGGTGGCGGGGGGCTGTACGGGGGTGCGGGGGGTTGTACGGGGGTGCGGGGGGGTTGTACGGGGGTGCGGGGGGCTGTACGGGGGTGCGGGGGGCTGTACGGGGGTGCGGGGGGGGGGGGGGGCTGTACGGGGGTGCGGGGGGCTGTACGGGGGTGCGGGGGGCTCTCCGGGGGTACAAAGGCCATCCCATTGATTACAAAAGTGAAAAATAAAAGTGATAACATCTAATTAATACATATTTCTTTTATCGATACCATACAGAAATTTATAAAAAATATATTGGATAATACATAATCTATAATATCAGATTTATTGATCTGTTGGAATTAGTTCGACTTTTTCAAATGTAGAATCATTCAAGATTATCTGATCAAAAACTCAATATGTGTATAAAATATTTAAAAGACCACCATGGATGATAATAATGCATTACTTAAATGAATAAATACAGTACATCAATGTCAACCCTACCAGTAAAAACAAAAAACATATCTCGTGAATATATGGTGCGTCACGCGTTGCCATCCCTGCTACCTCCTTCTGGTGGGCCAGGTGCCTACAACAAATAAACATTATAAATATTTTAATAACAAAAATAATTTAAATTAAATAAATAAATACAGTATATACCTGCGTCGTATGATCCCCTGTACCATCAGCTCGACGCACATATTCCCGCAGTGCTCTAACCTCAGCTGTCAATTGCGCATTTGTCTCCTCGGAAGCGCGCAGCCGTGCCACAAAATATGACATCTGCTGTGTCATATGAGCAACAGCAGGACCGACAACCGCAATGCGTGACACTACAGAATTAGGAATCCCTGCTCCATAGGTCAAACTATAGCCATGCCCGTCCCGACCAATAATGCGATGAAAGATCTCATCCCGTCGCATGGGAAGCTGTCGCTGGTCCTCTGGCAGATGTTCTAACTCAGCTTCAAATTGATCCTGTGAAATATTTAAATATATATAAATATATATATGTTAATATAAAGATTTATGTAATTATTGGTAAGTACAGACACTTACTATCAATGCTGCAACATCTGGATCATTGCGATCACGAGTCCTTATCCACACCGACATTTTATCAGTTGCTGTACCTTGCCCTCGCAACTGTATATTAAAAGAATATAAACACAAAACCATATTAATTAATAAATTAAAAAATGAATAATATATACCTCATGTCGGATCTGAGACATGTGACGAGTCCCGAGCCTGTGAGCTGGTCCCTGCAACGCTCGATTCTCCGAATGGCGTGTTGACACCTCCTACATTCAATTCATTCAAATTTCAAACAAATCACATATTCTTGAAAATATATATACAGAAAAATAATTAATATACAAACCGCAACACCCTCAGTAGACCAATATGCAACCAAGTCACGCCACTGAGCCGGGAGGACACCTCTCGGGACTTTTTCCAAAATGTCAGGGGCACCCACATTTGGTACCCAGTGGTCCCTCTTCACTTTGCCTTTATAATCTTTCCACAGCTTACAACATTTTCTCATACACACGGGCCGAAACTCTTCAGGGCATACTTTCAAATTTTGCTATAATGAAAATAATCAAACATATTAGTATTATTTATAAATAGAAAATAAAGTAAAATTATTTTCTTACCTGAACCTCCCTCCATAGACGATCTAATGTGTCCTGAGGGATAGAAGCCCAATCACGCGTGGTCAATGGAAATCGATGTGGGTCACGTATGATATGACCCAGCTGACGAATAAATTCCGGGGCATTCGGTCCCACGGGTTGAAATACCTCATCAAATGAAACATCTATCATCATGTCGGAATTCCATGCTAATATGCCACGACTAGGGCCTCTCCTGCGAGAGGAAGAAGCAGCCGAGTCTGATCCTGTTGAAAACAATTTTATATATAAATTGACAAATGTTATATATATATATATGTCAATTACATAAAAAATATAGACAATGACATTCAAACATACCTCAACCCTGAGACGTAGATGCCTCAGATGGATGATGTGGATTTTCTATCTCTTCCCCTGACATGTCTGCAATCATACAAAATATCAGTAACGAGTCCAAAGTGTTTAAAAGATAAATTGGATTGTTCTTAATAAATCAAACTTGTACAACTGTTAATCAAACAAAAAATGGATTGAATAATTAGTTGTGAATGAATTTTAAAAAATCAGAAAGTTAATCAACCTAAATATTTATGACTGAATTAACTTACAAAAGTGAGGATTAAAACTTATAAGGATTTATAAAATGATTAGATAATTTATGATATCCTAGGACATTCTACTGAATAGCGGGAAAACAATTATACCTTTCATTAAGCATGCAAATCGACCGTTTCTCCTTCAACAGACGCTCTGACCCAATAAATATCTTCTTCACGTTGAACTACGGTATGTTGATCAAGTTGTTGGTAAACAAACGGAACAGTCTCGGGTTCATCTTCTTCAAATAAAAACACTCCTCACCGAGACATTTTGACAACAACTTGCCAACTTGGATCTGAAGGCAAAGTAAAGAAGAATACTTGTTCTGCTTGTGATGTCGAGATGAAAGGTTCATTCTCAACTCGTTCATTATTTCTGTATAACATATAGTTAAAATTCACCAATGAAAACTGATATTGATCGACTTTACATCCACGCACTGGATCAACCCAATTACACTTTAACAATATGTACTTCAAACCGTGTGTGTATACAACTTCAATGATGTCTATCAATTGACCATAGTAATAACCAGAATCGACAAAGGGACAACCGATTCCACTGTTTTGTGTTGCTCGTTTGTCGTCAACATCTTTAATGCGAAATCGAAAACCATTAGCATCAATAGCTTTATAACGACGAGTCGTTATAGATGGACCCTCAGCCAGTTGGATAAATACTTCAGGTAGCGTGGGGTCCCTTAACTCCCTCAGCTTACGAACCTACATAATTTATAAAAATCAATACTGATATATGTAGAAAGAATTAGTTTAATACTTCACTCATAATGAAAATCAATTTATACATACATAATCCTTGAACCAATCATGAAATGCCGCATAATGAGATTGTTGAATTTGCAACTCAGTCGCACGATGCATCTCTTCTTTTATGTCACTAATGTGTTTCCTACAAATGATTAAGCGATGTTTAAAAGATCAACTTATGCAAAGAAAACATGTAAAAGTTAAACAAGCACATTGATAATATACTTAATGCATTAATGGTGCAACTGATGGAGTATTGAACAAGATATATCGATGTGCTTGTATCCACTAGATGTTGTCCATATCAAATGTGGTTCCTTCTCCAACTGGACCATCATGAATCCAAGAGGGCTTATCTAATTTTGTTTCAACATCCGTAAGATATTCTGCACAAAAGGTAGTACACTCATCCATCAAATAACCATTGGCTATTGATGCCTCTGGACGAGCTCTGTTGCGTACAAATCTTTTCAATGTACTCAAATACCGTTCAATAGGATACATCCACCTGAATTGCACTGGACCAGCATCCATTACTTCATCAGTTAGGTGCACTGTTAAGTGGACCATAACATCGAAAAATGAGGGGGGGGGGAAGTTTCTCAAAGTGACAAAGCGTAAGTACAATTCGGTCCTGTAAACTTTTTAAATCACTCATTCGTTGATTTCTTAAACAAAGCTGTCTAAAAAAATTACTCATCTCAATCAAGGGCTGAACAACATTGGGGGATAAACAATCACAAATTGCGATTGGAATCAACTGCTGAAGTAATATGTGATTATCATGACTTTTCAACCCTTGCAATGTCTTGCTCGTCAGATTCACACACTTTGAAATATTAGAAGAGTAACCATCAGGCACCTTGACCATCTTCAAAATGGAATGAAATGTCTCTTTCTCCTCTGTAGTCATCGAATACTGTGCAGCAGGCATATATTCCTTGTTTCCCTCAGCTAACTGTAAATGCAACTGTTTCCTTAAACCCATTTCTTCCAAATCACGGCGTGCATTAACATGGTCCTTTGACTTTCCACTGACACCTAAAATGGTCCACAATATGTTATCACAAACATTTTTTTCAATGTGCATGACATCCAAATTATGCCTCAACATGTTAGTTTTCTAATACGGAAGACTATAAAAAATACATTTATTTTTCCAATTGTGACTGCGCTGCCTACCCGCAGCATGAATATTACGTACTGGAGGAGCCACCAAATCCTAAATTTCATATACCGTGCGGATGTTTTCTTCCTCAATCTGCGATAACATTTCGACTCCTTTCATGATCTTTGGTGCTGGGCTGAACTCTCTATAACCATCAAATGCCACTCTGTCCTTTCTGAACCTGTGCTGGGGAGGGAGAAAACGCCTGTGACCCATGTATGCCCATTTTTTGGAATGTTTAAGCCATACAGATTTTTTACTTTTATTGCAACAAGGGCAAGCAAATTCCCCTTTCGTACTCCAGCCTGATAAATTTTCATAAGCTGGGAAGTCATTGATTGTCCACAATAAAGCAGCATACAGTTTGAACATTTCATTCGTTTCGCAGTCATAAGTCATCACACCATCGCCCCAAAATTCATTCAACTCATCAATCAATGGCTGAAGGTAAACATCAATCTTATCCCCCGGACTTTTAGGTCCATCAATAAGAGAGGAAAGTAATATAAATTGTTGCTTCATACAAAGCCACGGAGGAAGATTATATGGAACCAACACCACGGGCCATGTGCTATGAGTTGCACCAACCATAGACTTGAATAGATTGAAACCATCTACTGCCAATCCCAATCGGACATTACGAACATCTTTAGCAAAGTCGGGATGTCTCTTATCAAAATCCTTCCATGCATGAGAGTCTACCGGGTGGGTTAACATGTCACTTTCATGAACTCTTTCTGCATGCCATCTCATTAAATTAGAAACTTTAGATGACATAAAAAATCTTTTCAACCTCGGTTTAAGGAGAAAGTAACGCATTTGCTTTACGGCAATCGGTTTCCCCTGTACCGCAATCTGACTTTGATGAGTCTTATTTCCCCTGTTCTCTTTCCACCTGGAAGCGCCACAAACCGTACAGATATCCAAATGAGCAGTTTCATTTCTAAACAACATACAGTTGTTTGCACATGCATCTATAGTCTCATATGTAAAACCTAAGTTCTCTGTCAACTTACGAGCATAGTATTACGACTCAGGAATCTTAGCGTCGACAGGAAGAACTTTTTTCAATAAAACCAAAAGCATGTCGAATGATGTGTCTGACCAATTATTCAAAGTCTTCAAATGCAACAACTCCATGATAAACGACAGTTTATTGTAAGAAGTACATCCAGGATATAATTCTGTTTTCGCATCATCAAGAACTTCATAAAACCTCCTCGAATCACGATCTGCACCAGAGCGAAGATTTATCTCACCGGTCTCAAGATTCTGGATGTCAATTCCTTCAGGATCAAACCCACGTACCATTTCAGTAAGCATTTCATGCATTGGATCAGTCATCCTTGCATCAACATCCATCTGAGCTGCATCTGTATTTTGACAACGAACATATTCTTCTCCATGACGAGTCCAACTCTTATAATTTTTCAGAAATCCATTAAAGAAAAGGTGCTCCCTCACAGTATCTCGTGTGAATTGATATTTGTTAGCACATTTTCTACATGGACAACTAATATAGTCACTTTTAAATCCTCTCGTGAAGTCAATAAACTGCATAATGCCATTGAAATATTCTCTAGACGTTCGATTTGGAAGATCAATCCAACTCTTATCCATAATAATATCTGTATAACAAACATTTACACAATACTTATTACATTTACATTTTTCAAATCAACTATATTCAAAATAAATATTAACCATTTGTTTATGAACCATTGATAAAATAATAATGTAACTGAAAGCTCATGTTACCTGATTGAGCTACAAACCTGAAAGGGAGGGGAGCCGAAGGTGGTGCTGCGAGGGAGAGGAGGCAGCGAAGGGGAGCCGGATCCAAAGGCGGTGCGGCAATGGAGGGGACGGGCGGCGGCGGCGGCGGGGAGCTGGAGGAGAGGAGGCGGTGAGGGGACGGGGGACGGGCAGCGAGGGGGGGGGGGGGGGTGTCCGGGCTCGGGGGGGGGGGTGTCCGGGCTCGGGGGGGGGGGGGCTGTCCGAGGTGCGGGGAGGGGTGTCCGGGGTGTCGGGGGCCTGTCAGGGGTGCGGGTAGGGGTGTTCGGGGTGCGGGGGGTGTCCGGGGTGCGGGGGAGGGGGGGCTTTCTGGGGTGCAGGGGGGCTGTCGGGGGTGCGGGGTGGGGTGTCCGGGGTGCGGGGGGCCTGTCCGGGGTGCGGGGGGGGGGGGGGGGGGGGCTGTCCGGGTTCGGAGGGGGGGTGTCCGAGTGCGGGGGGGGGGGGGGGTGTCCGGGGTGCGGGGGGGCTGTCCGGGTTCGGAGGGGGGTGTCCGAGTGCAGGGGGGGCTGTTCGGCGTGCGGGGAGGCGTCCGGGGTGCGGGGGGCGGTCCGGAGTGCGCGGGGGGGGGGGGGGGGCTGTCCGGGGTGCGGGGAGGCGTCCGGGGTGCGGGGGGCGGTCCGGAGTGCGCGGGGGGGGGGGGGGGGGGGGGGTGCTGTCCGGGGTGCGGGGAGGCGTCCGGGGTGCGGGGGGCGGTCCGGAGTGCGCGCCGGGGGCTGTCCGGGGTGCGGGTGCTGTCCGGGGTGGGGGGGGGGGAGGGCCGAGAGGCCGGAAGGCGGTGGCCGGAGGCCCGAGGGTGGCGGCCGGGGGCCCGAGGGCGGAGGGCGGCGACCGGATGGCAGGCGGCGGGGGAGGGCAGGTGGCGGGGGAGGGCGGGCGGCGGGGGAGGCCGGGCGGCGGGGGAGGGCGAGCGGCGGGGGAGGGCGGGCGGCGGGGGAGGCCGGGCGGCGGGGGAGGCCGGGCGGCGGGGGAGGGGAGGGCGTCGAGGGAGAGCGGCGAGGGAGGGGGTTAGGGCGGAGGGAGATCGAGGGCGCGGGGGGGGGGGGGGGGGGGGGCGCAGAAACCCCCCGAATTTTTTTATGCAGGTTAGCGACCGCCATTGGCGGTCGCTAATGGTAAGCTATAGCGACCGCCAATGGCGGTCGCCCGAGTCTGGGGGGCTCCACTGCCCCCTTTTCTATTAGTGCCTCCATGTTATAGCGGTAGCAAGCGGCTCAAGAAGAACAATAATATCAATAATGGGTAAAGGATAAATAATTCAAACACCCTCCCTACAAACCTCATCAAAGAATATTCCCAATCCCACAAAAGAATTAGAAGGGGAGAATATGGGAAGTGATAATAATATAGAAGTAAACCCCTACCTTGTTTGTTTGATTCGTTGAAGATTTTCCATAGGGAAGGAGATGATGTGGTTGGGAATAGAAGACCATTGGTGACATCAGTGATTCCTCATATGTAAGTTCGTTAACATTGAAGTTGTTCCTCATCAACTAATGTCCCATGGAAAAAGTTGAAGTTGAAGACGACGTTCTTCGTTGGAGTTGGTCATTGAAGAGCTTTCTCCCAAGGTTACTTCCTCCCAATTCCACCAAAAATTACAAGTAGCCAACATAATATATTATTTTGTGTATTTAGTTCACTGTAATAAATTCAAAAATGCTTAATTAATTCACTAGGTTTTCATAATAAATTATGAAGGATTTGAAGAGGCTCCCCCACATTTAATAGGAAGGTTGAGGGTTTCTCCCATTAAAGGGCAGTTCAAGGGGGTTTATACTTGGGTGGTCCCCACCACCATAACCTCTCAAGGGAGGTTTTGTTCAGGTGTTCCCCACTTGTGAAACATCCACATTGGAGTTTCAAAAAAAAATTAAATAAAATGTAACATAATTTTTTTTTTATTCCTTCAGAAAAAACCTAAAAATTAACTTTCACCCTCGACTAACTACCATCAAGGTGAATGTATCCTTAAGCGAATATTGGTGATGTGAGTTCAACGGTGTCCTTAGATTTCAATTCCAAGCATTGGTTCAAAATTTAGAAAAAAATGCTTGCACATTTAATGAACATACACGAAAAAAGTTCATAAATTCATTTCGAGCACTCTGGGCGAGGGAATCACACGCCATCAAATTTTGTGGACTCGTAAAATTTCCATTTAATAAAAGAAATTACATTTAAATTATGGGTCTTTATATTCTCTCCACCTCAGGGATTTATGTCCCTATAAGACACAACTCAAACTAATGGAAGAAGTGGGGGTATTGAGCACGGATTTTAGCCTCCCGCTCCCATGTGCTATCCTGGAGGATCCTGTGCTACGAGTGAAAGCGCACCAGAGGTTTTGACTGTTCACTAAGAACCCACTCTAATTGATCGTCAATCTCTACTGGAACCTCCATAAATGTCGCCCCATCATCGATTTCCATCTTTCCATGGTCGATGATGTGGTATGGGTCATGCACATATCTCCCCAACTGAGATACGTGGAAGACGTCGTGCACCCGGTGAAACTGAGGTGGATGATCTAATAATTTCTCCAACTCGACAACCCTGCTGATGACCTAAAAAGGACCAATTAATCTTAGAGATGACTTGTAGCCCCGGCCAAATCTCCTCCGACCTCTTCTGGGTGAGTCCTGTAGAATGATTTGGTTACCATCCTTGAACTCTAGAGGTCTCCATCTCATGTCGGCATACAACTTTTTCCTTCCCTTTGTAGTCTTCATCCGCTCTTGGATAATCTGCACATTCTCTGTGATAGCCCAAACCATCCCTGGTCCCACTAGTATGGACTCCCTCGAGTCAATCCAATAGAAAGGTGAGATACAAGGTCGCCCGTAAAATGCCTTGAAAGGTTCCATCCCAATGGTGTAGTTGTAGTTTTTGTTGCACGCAAACTCCACCAAAGCTAAGTGATCCTCCCAGCTGCGACTGAAGTCAAGAACACAAGAACGGAGATTGTCCTAGAGGGTCTGAATGTTACACTCAGTTTGGTCATCCTTCTGTGGATGGAAGGTGGTGATCAAACGAAGATGTGTCCCAAAAGCCTCCTGCAACCCCCTCCATAGTTGGGAAGTAAAATGTACATCACGACCAGAGACAATCATCGAGGGTACTCCATATAGACACACAATCTCTAGAAAATAGAGGTGTCCCAAGATCTCTATTGAACCCCGATCTTTGATCGGTAGGAAGTGGCCCTACTTGGTGAGTTGGTCAATGATCACCCAAATCGAGTCAGGTCCCCTGGATGTACGTGGAAGTCTCATCACGAAGTCCATGGAAATCTCATCCCACTTCTACTCTGAGACCTCCAAAGGCAGAACCAATCCTACTGGTACCTGATGCTCTACCTTCACATGCTGAAAAGTGTGGCACCAAGAGACAAACTATGCAACATCATTCTTCATTCCTGGCCACCAGTGCTGTCGACAAAGATCCTGGTACTTCTACACCACTTTTGGATGTACAGCTAGAGGGGATGTGTGGAACTCCCTCAACAATTCCTCCTGATGTGATACTGGTACCATGGTGCATCCTCTGAAGAGGATGACATGCTCCCCACCTTCAGAAAATCCATTAGGTGCTTGCCCTGTGGATATCTATGCACGTCGGGTCTCGCAGTCTACGTCCCCATGCTATTCTTCCCTGACTCACTAAAGATGTGGGGGAGTGACTGTAAGAGACTGAAAAAATGCTACTCCATAACTATCCATAAAGGATATCAGCAAAGCAGCCAACTGCTCTGTGACCTCACCTAGCAGCTGTATAATTGACCTCCTACTGAGAAAATCTTCAACAACGTTCCATTTCCAAGAAATATAGACTATCTCGAAGTCATACTCCTGGAGGAACTCAAGCCAATGTCGTTGTCTCATGTTCAGATCTTTCTGAGAGAAGATATACCTAAGACTCTTATGATCAAATTAGACTTCAAATGACTCGCCCATCAAGTAATATCACCACATATTCAAGGAAAATAACATTGTTGCTAACTCAAGGTCATGGGTATCGTAGTTCTTCTCATGCTGTCTTAACTGTCATGAAACAGAAGCGATAACTACTCACTCATGCATCAGGACACATCCGAGTCTGGTCCCTAATGCATCATAGTAGACTACGTACCCTATGCATTCCTCTGGAAGCCTCAAGGTGGGGGCACTAGTCAGCCTCTGACTCTTCCCTTTAAAACTCTGCATCCATCTCTCTGACCACACAAAGGGTTTCCCCTTCTTCATCAACGCTGATAGTGGTGCTGCAGCTTTGGAGAAATCTGGTACAAATCTTCAGTAGTATCTAGCCAATCCCGGGAAACTTCGTACCTTCGTCACACTCTTGGGTGGTTCCCAAGAAAGTACCACCTCAATATTTGTTAGATCCACTGCAACTCTAGCCGCTGATATGACATGTCCAAAAAAGTGAACCTCTTGGATCCAAAACTGGGGCCTTAAGAGCTTACCATAAAGCTGGTGCACTCAGAGTGTATCCCGTACTACCTACAAATGATAGGCATGATCCACCTCAATAGACAAGTAGAACAGAATGTCTTCAATCATGAATACTACAAATCAATCAAGGTATCGCTGAATGATTGTATTCATGAGTCCCAAGAACATTGCTGGAGTGTTGGTTACATCGAATGGAATAACCATTAACTCATTGTGGTCGTACCGACATCGAAATGTCGTCTTCTGCACATCCTCATTTCAGACTCTGAGATGATGATAGCCTAACTTGAGGTCTATCTTCGAGGACCATCGTTCTACCTTCAATTGATCGAAGAGGTCATACATCCTCAGTAGTGGGTACTTGTTCTTCACAATCACCTGGTTCATGCACCGATAGTCAACCCAAAGTCTCAAGCTCCCATCTGCCTTCTTGGAATATAGAATTAGGACTGCCCAACGAGAAACACGGGCTGAATAAACCCTTTACCATGTAAGTACTCCTTCTATACCCCCAGCTCACGAAGCTCCACAGGATCCATCCTATATGCTGGTGTAGATATAAGTGTTGTCCCAGGGTACATGTCATTGTAAAATTACAACTCTATGTGAGGAGGTAGGCTCAGAACATCATCATGGAAGACATCCTCGTACCGGTCCACCACTATATGATAACTCAGACTCTCTACATCAACTTCTCTGAGGGTAAGGCTATCCAAATGATGAGTGATCGATTTCACTCTCTTCCAGGTAAGTCCATCCTGTGCTGCAAAGTATCTATTCTCACCGGTGAAGGTAAACCTAGTTCCATCCATGCGGACACACCGCACTTTGCACCTAATACAATATATCTAAGCATGGACTGTAGATAACCATCCCATACCCATGATGATGTTATAAGACCTAGAAACCACTATTATGAGATCCTAGCCAAAGCTCTCACCTCCTATATTAGGCTCGCCATTCCGACACCAGTGTGTAATCGTTGAATTTACTCTTGTAAGGGTCTCTAGACATAACGATCGAGCCAACAGATCCGTACAAATCTATGAGCCCTGAACAAGGGAAGTTGAAATAAAATAATTACTGACACATGTGTTTATAAGTACTCCATATAAGGTAGAGTAGACACAGATCGTACCTCGTATCATCTCTCAAGTGTCATGATCTTAGGCCTTAGCTGCATGGATCTAAGCTCCCCCATGTCCTCCTACTCCCTGTAGTTGGGGTGGACCACCTGGTGGTGGTGGTGGTAACATCTCGAATCGTTACCCACCGCATGCATAACACTACCCACTCCTGGAATGACTTGCTCTTTATCGAGTGCCCCACACAACTGAACCTGAATCCTGCGGTCGTCCACTTGTTTGTCTGGTCCTCTTGGACCTTTGTGAAATCTATCTGCTGTCAGCTCTAGAAGACTCTACTACGTGATGACTGGTAGTGGTTCTCACTGATGGTGACTGCTTAGCAAAGAAAATCTCCACCAAGAGGGCTCTCTCTAACACCCTTCCTATGTCAGGATGCTGAGTGAGATCATTGAAGCCCTAATCTCTCATCTGAGCCTCTACTCGAAGGTTTAGGCCCTAAATAATGGGTCCCGCACCATATCTGTGGAGTAGCGTGGGAGGTAAGTGACCCTCTTTGAGTACTGATCCACATTCATGCTACCATACTTCAAATGAAGAAGCTCATTTATACGCACTACATGAAGGTTTTATGGGACAATATCTACCTGAAGCAAACTCTCAAAGTCTGCCCAGAGAAGAATCACCTCATCTTGAACCTGGAGCATCAGGCTCCACCATCTTCCTACTGCATCCTATAAAAGGCTGGTGGAAAAGGTCAACATGGGATCAACTGGTGTCTGTACCATTTAGAAATCTCTCACCATGGAATCCAGCCTATCCTCAACTGCTTGTGGGGTCGTCTTCCCCCTTAACCTGGGTGGCCTCTGGCACTAGAACTCATGCAACGTGATCAAGCGGCTTTCACACTCTACTGCTGGGGCTTGTGGAATCAGTGTCCTAATGGGTAATGGTACCTCTGGGGCCTCCGCTGGTGCCTCTACTGGAAGAGGGCCCTGCACAGAGGCCTCGTCGCTCGATGGGCTATCAGTGTGTACTACTCTAGGAACCCTAGATGGCTGTCTGTATGGAGGAATACTTAAAAAAATAGGTATCCCACTATCAAAATGTTATACCTGGTGAGATGACTCAAGATATCACAAAGAAAACTCTTCAAAACACACACTCAATTATTGTTTTCATGCGCTACATTAGAAATCAAAAGTCAGGGTCCAGGTGTATGGATACATCGGCCGTCGCACCAACACTTGATTTCCTAAACTGATAACCACCCTCACTGCACATAACACTATTGTCATTAAAAAAGAAATACCATAGTCATATGTTCTACTATATAACTAACTCCCCTAATACCAATTTGTCATGACTCATCCCCCGGAGCTCGTGCCGTGACTACCCCAAGCCCGCCTTCCATAGGACAGGAGCTGGTGACTAGCACCGAAAGGCATAATCCCTAAAACTAGAAAGTCATTTCCTTTATAACCTATAAACAGACACAACCCAGAACACAGTCAGATACGAACACAAGTAAACTGAATATTAAAAAGAGTGAGTACAGTAATTAAAAGGGGCTAGAATACAAGCCCAATTGGAAAGTACAAGAAACTAAAAGTACACGTAAACTAGAGAAAAAAGGAAGACAATTGTTGGGTCATCCTATGAGGTTTCTACCTGAAGGGTAGGTACATATCACCTCCTTAGAATTACATGTCTGTCTATCTCCTCAGTGTACCAACTCATCATAAGGACCTCTTCCAGGGACTATCCATTCCTAGTACCCTAAGTCTTGATCCACGCTGTCTGATGTCTGCACCAAACACAACAAGGTGTGAGCATAGCCCATGTAGGGATGAGTATAACGATACTCAGTAGGGACCACGAGACCCTCAAGGTCTCATAAAACCCCCAAAGGATAAACCTCAAAGCATGAAGTCAACTATCAACCCTACTTAGGTATAATACCATACATATACCTATGTTATCAAGTATACCCATCTCAATCACGAGGACACACAAGGTCCATCCCAAAATCCCAAACCTCTAATCAACCACAAATGAAAGGAAAAACGGAGGAAAGTACCACACAGGTTGTAACGACCCAAAATTTTTTAAATAAATTTTGTTTCATAATTTTATGTGTTATTGTTATACTCAACAAAAATGTTTCATTTGGTAACATGAGTATAATTAAAATAAGACTGTTGGGTTTTGACTGTTATTTGACCATTGGTCAATATGACCGCTGGAAACTAAACATTTTGACTATTGTCTCTAAATACAAGCAATCTTGGTTAATTAATATAGAAAGAAGATTCGATGGCATCACCCAGTAGTCTTGGACCGATCGAAGCCCATCTAACAGAACTTGGGAAGGAGGTAGCACCACTGGGCTTCGCTCTGGACCAAACCCAAGCTGAACTTCATCGTATAAAGCTAGAATGGGATCGCCTTCACGAGAAGTTCAAACCGATAGAAATTACTACTCGTGCGATGTTGGCCGAGCCTCCCTCGGATTCTCTCACCTTAGCACACCTTACACTTAGGTCCTATGCTGGTGTGATAAGGGGCTATGTAAGGAGACCGTAACTGTCTTGTGTAATCCTTTGTTTTAAATAAAATTTCGATTTCTTTTATGAATTTTCAAATGACCGGATGAATATAGTATGCAAATTTTTGATGAATTTTAGAAAAAGGATATTTTAAATATGTTTATGTAAACCCTAAATAATTAAAAATGTGTAATGATTTTCAAAAAATGGTCTTCTGCAATTATGTTCAGTACTAAATTTAGAGTCTAATAAGATCAACTTGATTTTTGATGAATAGTAAATTATGAATAGTGATTTTATGATTAGGATTAATAATGCGTCCAAATGGATTAGTAATCTCACTTAAAGAAAGTATTAAAATAAGCTAGGCACTTTGATTAAGTAATGTGATTCAATAAAATTGTTAAATAACGGTTTCATAAATTATTATTCAAGTATTAGTTTTTTCGGATGAATAGTGTTTTTTAATTAAAAATTTAATTAAAAATAATTAGAAAATTATTTTTATAAAAATGACTTTATTTTTGAACTCAGAGCATCGATATTATGTTATGGTAATTTTTGGGGATTTTTCTGAAAAAAATGAATTTTCGGTGAATAGTGTATTTATTTAAAAATAAAATTAAAAATATTTAGAAAATTATTTTTATAAAATGGAGTTCATTTTTGAAATCGGAGCATTGATATTTAGTTAAGGTGAAAGTTTGGGATTTTTCTGAGAAAGATGAATTTTTCAGTGAATAGTAAAAATGCAGTTTTAGGGTTTCAGTATGTTTAATGACATCATAATTGTGTCATGATGATGTCATGAGATCTTTTAAGGGTTGTACGGCCAAGGGTGATGAATTATTGTTTTGGGGGCCCCATGTGGCCTAACTCCATGATAAATGCCAAGGGAGAGCACATGGGTTTGAGAAAAGCACATGTGAGGTGTCCCTTGGCCATTAATGCCTTGTCCCCTCACTTTCCCTATAAATACCAAGCCCTCCTCTCATCCATTCGACTCCCCAATCATTCCCAATGAATTTCTGGTCTCATTACCTCCCAAGGAGTCCTCCCAAGGTTCCCCCAAGCCCTCAAGGTCCCAACCTTTGAGGTTTAAGAGTTACATTTTAAGGTAAGGGATCCGACCTCTCTCTTTCTTTTCAAGTAATCTCTTTTATGTCATTTCTTTTATACTCCATGTTCTTATGTTGGAGGATTTTCTTTTATATTAATCCTACTTCCTATTTCATGTTCATATGATGAGAGACCCCCCCTTTCTCTCATCAATTCGTTTTAAGAATGTTTAAGTGGCGCCGTTAGGCTGCCGAATTTTTATGGGATTCTTTCACCTTCCTCGTTTTCAAGTTCTATTTTCATTCAAGTCTTTCATGTTCATTTTTATTATGTTGGGGTATGATATCTAAATTATCATACTTATCTTTTATGATCATATGATGAGAGACCCCATTTGATCGCTTCAATTCAGTATTTTTGTAACGCCCCGACCCCAGTTACCCAGAGTCGGTGCATTATTACATAACATTGGCATGATCACAAGAAAGATCAAATCTCGAAAGACCGATTGGTTTAGTAGCCTTGGAAACACTAGATATATTCATAAGTTTTACATTACATCATTAAACGAAAAACTACTAAAACAACATATTGTCTCCATAATCCACACTCATATCCGCACATAATATCCCTGCAGGTCATTCATAACTTACTTCTTCACTTCCTGGGAAAAATAAAACATAGAAAAGGGGTGAGCTCAAATGCCCAGTAAGGATAACAATATAGCGGAAACTTTCATATATAAGAATAAACTTTTAAGGCAATGTATAACTAAAACAAAAGCCTTTCAAACATGAACTTTCAACATGGTATGGCATAAATAAAATGAAATAATGCCACTTACTTACTCACATGGATATTCTACTAATCGAATAATCACATGAAAAATCAATAACCACTTTCATAATGTTGGAATGCATAATGCCAGACTATCATAACCACATAGTCAAGGCCTCGTGCCAAGACTACAAATAAGATTTTGTCAAGGCCTTGTGCCAAGACACTAGTTTGTCTCATGAGACCTACCGATGCATCGAGGAGCTATAGCGGGCTCCACCCGTCACTTATTAAGTCCAATGCATTCCCATATGAAAAGGTTTAAACATAACATAAACATTCGTATTAAAACTAGCATACGAAATGTCAATACTTTCACCATAAACTATGAATGGTATAAAAATAGCACATCCACAGTCAAACATATCACAAAAACTTCAATACAATATAGAAGTTTTGTATCATAATAAATCAACTTCAAATAATCTTAAAATCCAACAAAGGATGTTGACATAGATGAAATCAAAATTCTTTTTAAAGAAATATCTCCTTTTATTTTTAAATCATTTAAGATCCATATAAAATAAAACATTTTCTTTGAAAATATTCTTATAAGCTTTTAAGGAAAGCTTTGAAGATTTTATAACGGCGTAAAATAACTGCGCCCGCCGTATAAGTTAAAAAAAACATTCTTACCTCAATTCTGTCGAAAAGGTTAAAAAAGACCTTGTTTTGAAAACGACGGAAAGATTCCTTTATAAACCTCTTATAAAAAGTCAAACAAGGGTATAAATGACTTTAACCCATATTCTTGTAAATAGTAAAAATGTTTTGAAATACATTTCGAAGAAACATGGATGTGGATGATAAAGAGATCCCAGTAGATTAATACGTATAAACAACCTCGTATAATGAAGAGATTGTGAAATAACCCTTACCTTGTACTTTTCCTTGGTTGGGGTAGGTTAACCTCCTGTATAATGGTGAAATAATTGTTATTAAATTATACAAGAATCATATATATTAATATGATATCATATATGATCTTTTAACATTGATTTGATAATAATATCTTAGTATTATCACCGTTTCGTGTGTTAACTTACTCATTTTCTTTTATATGTTTTGTTACATAAGTCATGTTTGTTGTATCTTATTCATATCCAGAATGATATCAAGTCCTTAAAAATCATTTTTAAATCATTAAATGATAATTATACTTGAATGGATATGATGGAGAATGAATCTCATCGCGTTCGTGGAGACGGTAGTCCGTACGTACGCACGAACGCTACTTCCATTTAATTTTTATTTTAAAAGAATCGAATCCAAATGATACATAGGTATATTACTATTCCAGTATAATATAATATTTTATATATGTTACTTAAGTTCATTAACACCATCCTTTATACGTTCCATGTGTGGTATGAACGAGTCATATCATTTAAGGGGGCGGTAGTCCGCACTTCCTCAAATGAAATTATCGTATGTATATACAACATGAAACGAATAATGGTATGAAATAAAATGGAATTACAGAAGCTTATATATCAAATATATATCATTAATATCATATTTAATTACAGTGCCATCATAATGGCCACCATGAGAGGCGGTAAGATGTATTTGAACAATCATCGTTTCGTGAGGCGTTAATTTGCCATCCACAGAAACATTATGTTCATCATCCATTAGATGGAGTTGTGTGTATGTGTAGTTTGAATACTTATTATAACAACATCCTAGTATATTGAGGATACTGGTGTTGTTACAAAAGAAGATAAATAAAAAGAGTTTGGGGGTTGGAGAAGCAAAATAAATGAAAATAATTTAAGAGAAATCGTTACCTTTAATTTAGGTAACTCACTTTGGTTGGAACCAAAGGACTTCTTGAAATGCTTTCTGCCTAAGGGGAAGCTTCAAGGAGGAGGAGAGGGATGTGGGGAGCTTAGTTGGTCAGAGTTTGGCCGAACCAAAAGGCTTTGAAGGTGTGAAGAAAAGAGAAGGAGGAGTGCCCTTTTATAAGAGGGGTGAGGGGCACCTTTGGAAAAGCTAGAAATATTAATTTATAATAAATTCATATTCGGTTTCTAATGGCTCCAAAGTTGACTATTCAAAGTATGAGGTGGGGATAGGTCGAAAACAACTCATCCAATAGAATTTAGACAGGTTTGGGTACTTATATTAACCTTATCTTTAAGTATTAACTCTAAGTTAATTAGTTTCACTTTTACAATGTCTCTTTGTATTTTTATATAATATGGTTAATAAACTTACTATATACATCCAAGCGACCCCCAAGTGGTCCATTAATGAGGAACCTATCATAATATAAGTCTCTTGGCCGAACCTTAGATTTTTAGGAATTTAATATCAATTAATAATATAATATTTGTTTTAAGAACTCTTTTATGTCAATTTTGACACTATTCAATAGTTGATTTTTGTGAAACTCCTAACAGATTGATTACTTCGAAAAAAGTCAATTAAATCAATCCTAATATATCATATTATCATATAAAATTAGTTTAATTCATTAAAAGTTTCATATTATAATTATTTGGGTATTTATAAGATCAATTATTTTTATTTTTCACTATTTTAGTAATTACTGCATCATCATTGTGTCATAAATAAAATAAATTATATAATGTCTAAAAATTATAAATAAAATATAATTATGTAGGAAATCTTTTTATCTTTCTAATGAATATTTATAATCGAAATTCCAACATGTATAACCCTATGTAAAAATTGTTCTTCTAAAAGATGTAAGCTTATGCCATTTTTATTTTTATTTTAACTTTATTAATATAATGTGTCCGTACCACATACAAGTGGCTCCAAGGGGTCCCCAAATTGACCCAAGGATGCCCATGGTCGGGTATGTGTCCACCAATAAGGTTAGGACACGTTTTAGGGTAATTTTGTATTATTATAATATTATTTTTTAACCCTTATTTACCGGATTTACCCTTTAACCATGGTAAATAAAATATTTACCGCAGTAATTATTCAAAATGTCTAAAAATAAAAGTTACCTATTTACACAATTTGAACATCCTGATTCCAAATATGGAATCCATTTTTCTAAATTCAAAACACAGAAGTGGCAGAAATTAATTTAAAATTAATTCCCGCTGTCAAAACAAAAAGCGTGTTTTTAAGAGATAATAACTACCAAAAGATTGACACTTGTTTATGTTCGGTTTAATTGTAAAATTATGTCCAATGACCAACATTATATTAAATAGTAAAAATATATTCTAAATATACTTTAAAACCACTCAAATTCATAATTTATCACTATTAATTATTTTGATTAAAAAAGTTGTTTTTAATTAAAATTTAGTAATTTTCACTATTCATCAAAATATGAAAGTTATCAGAAAAGCACCAAAATTTCACCTTAGGCTAAATTTGATATTCCGAATCCAAAAATGAAGTCCATTTTAAAATATAAAATATATATAATTTCAAAAGGTAGGTATTACTATTCATAACAGCTAGTTTGATTGGTTACGGTGTGTTAGAACTCGGTGTTGCGTACAACACACGCTATCACATTATTCAAAGGGAAACGTACCGTGGAAGCTTGGGGTGTTTCATTTTAAATTTTTGATGTCCCCATTTAGTCAAAAAGTTTAAAATATTTTATTTAAAAAGGTTTCACTATTAGAAGTTGATAAAAGTGAAATACTGAAAATGAATCTGTTCTTGCATTATGACTAAGAAACTCATAATAGGGATTCTAAAATTATAAGGATTATATAAACATTAAAATTTATCTAATACTATTCATAACCTCTTTTGAATGGCTTGTTTGGTAAGTCATGGTGTGCTTGAACTTGGTGTTGCATGTAGTGAAAGTTATTGAATTATTTTGAAGAACTAACACACTATGAAATCTTGGGGTGTTACATTCTCCCCTCCTTCAATAAATTGCGTCCTCGCAATTTGAAATTGTTCTTCGAAAATAAAAGGTTGAAAGTAGAAAATATATTTGTGGGAAAACCCACATCGGAAATTGGGTTACTAAAATTTAGTCTTAATATGAGGAAAAGAGAAATCAAAGGGTCACCACCAAATTATGATCTCGATTAGGAGAACATTGGTGGAAATTGGAGACATATAATCGGAGGAAAAACGTAAATATTTATAGGTAGTGATTGAGGTCATCAATCACAAACAAGTATAAAATTGAGTTCCTTAAATTCATTAATCTATGATGAATTGAAATACCATCGGTTCAACAAAACATAGGGTATTAGGATAACACATTTTTTACGTTTCAAAATATCCTAGTTGAAATCCCACATCGAAAAATGAATTAATGAGGCCTCTATTTAAACTAAAGAGTGGAAAGTATGAAGATTACTGAAAATAACACATACTAGGGATCCATGTAGGAAAATATGGATATGGAGGAGAAATCTAACCATCAATTATCTGATGGAGAGTGGTAGAGAACATGGCTATGAAAAGGCCAACAATCCCAAAGCCATAAATTAGTGATGATTTAAGGTACCATCTAGGACAACATTTTTGTTCTATGTTCCTTTTCTTAATGTTGTGGAATTTATTTATGAGATTGGCTAAGAACATAAGGAGGTATACATACTTTAGAGTTTTATCGATTAATAAATTTCTACCACAAACTCATCTTTCACTCTAAAACATAATAGAACGTAAAAAAAAAATTCTATTTACACTATTCGTATAGGGTTCCAAAATAAACGAATTTATAATTCATCTACATGATCTTTTAATAAAAACTTCATTATTTAATCCAGGACATCTCATGGTCCAGTGGTAGGTGATACACCCTTGTCGCCCTTCGGTTGCGGGTTCAAGTCTCGCAGCCTTGCCGGACGCGACGGGTTGCCGCCCGACCTCCAGGTTGTCCTTTTATGGCAATCCAAAATAATCCAAACTAGAACTATCCAAAATACTTCTGTCCAAACTCACAGTCTAACATTTATAAGGAAGGTAAACATAATATAGATCCTTTTTACCCCGTAATAGCATATGAATACCTTCATCTTGTATTCTTTTAATAAACTGAAACATCTTGAATTACCATATTCCTTATTGATTATATTCATGCTCCCCTATTCCATATAGAATGCTGTATATACTTCATCAATCCAAAAATGTTTTAAACCCCAAAAAATGATGGAATATACAAATCATTAATCAGTTTTAAGGTAGTCAAGAATATCTAACATAATTTATCCAAATCAATCATGTATTATTCTAAAATCACTAACTCTGTATCAGAACCATATTATGGTTTATCATTCTCTCAACCATATATTATCCAAAAATTTATCCTGCTATTGAGTCACTTTTATTTGTTCCACACAATCTCAAGTCCTTAATGAAATAGTACTGCAGTACAATCCTTATATACTCCATAATTATTATAACAAGTACATTGTTGATACAAAGCTCAATTGACATAATCAACATAAGAACTCTAATCATTCCTCTTCATCTGTGGTAGTATCATAACTTGATTATTATCCAATAACATCATTTGCGGCATAGTCTGATGACTGGGACATAGGTTCGCGTAGTGTCCAAACTCCTTGCAAATGAAGCATTGTACATTTAAAACCATTTTCTTACCCTTGCATTCACGTACTTTGTGCCCTTTTTCTCCACACTTATAACAAACTCCCATTCCTTTCAGGCAAGTTCCAGGGTGTTTCTTTCCACAGTTACCACATATGGGAAAATTCTTCTTTTCCCTCTTCCCTTTATCCATCTTTCTCTCTTCCATCCTTTTCTTCTCTTGCTTCCCTTCAAATCCATAGGACTCAGTAAAATCTTTACTTATCTTATCAACACATGATATTATTTCTTCATATAATGATAATACATGGGAGACTATTTCTCTTATAAATTCTGGCTTAAGACCATGAAAGATATGATCCTTCTTTCTCTTTGGATCATGTGCATTGCTGGAGTTCTCATTCCTTCTACTGGGTGCCATTTCTAAACAATGGCATACACTAGATCAGTTTATGAATCAAAATACATAATCCCATACTTATAAAACACTTAACATAAATTGAACTATTTATGGATATAATCCATAATCATAAGAATGTTTCCTTTGAGGACGTATATACTCATAAACCCTTCATAATGATTTGTAAAGAAAATGAGAGTTATCCTAAGCATATCCCCCGGGAGTGTCGTAACCAAGAGTGCAACAAGGCCCGTTGTCGTGCACCAGTTCCCGTTCGAGTCTAGCTCAAAGCGGTGTTTTCGGGTTTTACCCCTAGGTACATCTGTGCCAGAGCCGCCTCTACCTGCTCGTATCCAGACAGGGATGTATTGCTCGGAAAACTCACAAAGTCTCTACAATACCAAAATTCTAGGAAGTTCTTCTATACTAATCCTCAAAGTTCATCTTAGGTCTATGTGCTCTAATCAGAGTTTATCTAAATCTAGGTTCCAAGGTTTGTACTAAACTTCCTCTGATACCAACTGTAACGCCCCGACCCCAGTTACCCAGAGTCGGTGCATTATTACATAACATTGGCATGATCACAAGAAAGATCAAATCTCGAAAGACCGATTGGTTTAGTAGCCTTGGAAACACTAGATATATTCATAAGTTTTACATTACATCATTAAACGAAAAACTACTAAAACAACATATTGTCTCCATAATCCACACTCATATCCGCACATAATATCCCTGCAGGTCATTCATAACTTACTTCTTCACTTCCTGGGAAAAATAAAACATAGAAAAGGGGTGAGCTCAAATGCCCAGTAAGGATAACAATATAGCGGAAACTTTCATATATAAGAATAAACTTTTAAGGCAATGTATAACTAAAACAAAAGCCTTTCAAACATGAACTTTCAACATGGTATGTCATAAATAAAATGAAATAATGCCATTTACTTACTCACATGGATATTCTACTAATCGAATAATCACATGAAAAATCAATAACCACTTTCATAATGTTGGAATGCATAATGCCAGACTATCATAACCACATAGTCAAGGTCTCGTGCCAAGACTACAAATAAGATTTTGTCAAGGCCTTGTGCCAAGACACTAGTTTGTCTCATGAGACCTACCGATGCATCGAGGAGCTATAGCGGGCTCCACCCGTCACTTATTAAGTCCAATGCATTCCCATATGAAAAGGTTTAAACATAACATAAACATTCGTATTAAAACTAGCATACGAAATGTCAATACTTTCACCATAAACTATGAATGGTATAAAAATAGCACATCCACAGTCAAACATATCACAAAAACTTCAATACAATATAGAAGTTTTGTATCATAATAAATCAACTTCAAATAATCTTAAAATCCAACAAAGGATGTTGACATAGATGAAATCAAAATTCTTTTTAAAGAAATATCTCCTTTTATTTTGAAATCATTTAAGATCCATATAAAATAAAACATTTTCTTTGAAAATATTCTTATAAGCTTTTAAGGAAAGCTTTGAAGATTTTATAACGGCGTAAAATAACCGCGCCCGCCGTATAAGTTAAAAAAAACATTCTTACCTCAATTCTGTCGAAAAGGTTAAAAAGGACCTTGTTTTGAAAACGACGGAAAGATTCCTTTATAAACCACTTATAAAAAGTCAAACAAGGGTATAAATGACTTTAACCCATATTCTTGTAAATAGTAAAAATGTTTTGAAATACATTTCGAAGAAACATGGATGTGGATGATAAAGAGATCCCAGTAGATTAATACGTATAAACAACCTCGTATAATGAAGAGATTGTGAAATAACCCTTACCTTGTACTTTTCCTTGGTTGGGGTAGGTTAACCTCCTGTATAATGGTGAAATAATTGTTATTAAATTATAAAAGAATCATATATATTAATATGATATCATATATGATCTTTTAACATTGTTTTGATAATAATATCTTAGTATTATCACCGTTTCGTGTGTTAACTTACTCATTTTCTTTTATATGTTTTGTTACATAAGTCATGTTTGTTGTATCTTATTCATATCCAGAATGATATCAAGTCCTTAAAAATCATTTTTAAATCGTTAAATGATAATTATACTTGAATGGATATGATGGAGAATGAATCTCATTGCGTTCGTGGAGACGGTAGTCCGTACATACGCACGAACGCTACTTCCATTTAATTTTTATTTTAAAAGAATCGAATCCAAATGATACATAGGTATATTACTATTCCAGTATAATATAATATTTTATATATGTTACTTAAGTTCATTAACACCATCCTTTATACGTTCCATGTGTGGTATGAACGAGTCATATCATTTAAGGGGGCGGTAGTCCGCACTTCCTCAAATGAAATTATCGTATGTATATACAACATGAAACGAATAATGGTATGAAATAAAATGGAATTACAGAAGCTTATATATCAAATATATATCATTAATATCATATTTAATTTCAGTGCCATCATAATGGCCACCATGAGAGGCGGTAAGATGTATTTGAACAATCATCGTTTCGTGAGGCGTTAATTTGCCATCCACAGAAACATTATGTTCATCATCCATTAGATGGAGTTGTGTGTATGTGTAGTTTGAATACTTCTTATAACAACATCCTAGTATATTGAGGATACTGGTGTTGTTACAAAAGAAGAGAAATAAAAAGAGTTTGGGGGTTGGAGAAGCAAAATAAATGAAAATAATTTAAGAGAAATCGTTACCTTTAATTTAGGTAACTCACTTTGGTTGGAACCAAAGGACTTCTTGAAATGCTTTCTGCCTAAGGGGAAGCTTCAAGGAGGAGTAGAGGGATGTGGGGAGCTTAGTTGGGCAGAGTTTGGCCGAACCAAAAGGCTTTGAAGGTGTGAAGAAAAGAGAAGGAGGAGTGCCCTTTTATAAGAGGGGTGAGGGGCACCTTTGGAAAAGCTAGAAATATTAATTTATAATAAATTCATATTCGGTTTCTAATGGCTCCAAAGTTGACTATTCAAAGTATGAGGTGGGGATAGGTCGAAAACAACTCATCCAATAGAATTTAGACAGGTTTGGGTACTTATATTAACCTTATCTTTAAGTATTAACTCTAAGTTAATTAGTTTCACTTTTACAATGTCTCTTTGTATTTTTATATAATATGGTTAATAAACTTACTATATACATCCAAGAGACCCCCAAGTGGTCCATTAATGAGGAACCTATCATAATATAAGTCTCTTGGCCGAACCTTAGATTTTTAGGAATTTAATATCAATTAATAATATAATATTTGTTTTAAGAACTCTTTTATGTCAATTTTGACACTATTCAATAGTTGATTTTTGTGAAACTCCTAACAGATTGATTACTTCAAACAAAGTCAATTAAATCAATCCTAATATATCATATTATCATATAAAATTAGTTTAATTCATTAAAAGTTTCATATTATAATTATTTGGGTATTTATAAGATCAATTATTTTTATTTTTCACTATTTTAGTAATTACTGCATCATCATTGTGTCATAAATAAAATAAATTATATAATGTCTAAAAATTATAAATAAAATATCATTATGTAGGAAATCTTTTTATCTTTCTAATGAATATTTATAATCGAAATTCCAACATGTATAACCCTATGTAAAAATTGTTCTTCTAAAAGATGTAAGCTTATGCCATTTTTATTTTTATTTTAACTTTATTAATATAATGTGTCCCTACCACATACAAGTGGCTCCAAGGGGTCCCCAAATTGACCCAAGGATGCCCATGGTCGGGTATGTGTCCACCAATAAGGTTAGGACACGTTTTAGGGTAATTTTGTATTATTATAATATTATTTTTTAACCCTTATTTACCGGATTTACCCTTTAACCATGGTAAATAAAATATTTACCGCAGTAATTATTCAAAATGTCTAAAAATAAAAGTTACCTATTTACACAATTTGAACATCCTGATTCCAAATATGGAATCCATTTTTCTAAATTCAAAACACAGAAGTGGCAGAAATTAATTTAAAATTAATTCCCGCTGTTAAAACAAAAAGCGTGTTTTTAAGAGATAATAACTACCAAAAGATTGACACTTGTTTATGTTCGGTTTAATTGTAAAATTATGTCCAATGACCAACATTATATTAAATAGTAAAAATATATTCTAAATATACTTTAAAACCACTCAAATTCATAATTTATCACTATTAATTATTTTGATTAAAAAAGTTGTTTTTAATTAAAATTTAGTAATTTTCACTATTCATCAAAATATGAAAGTTATCAGAAAAGCACCAAAATTTCACCTTAGGCTAAATTTGATATTCCGAATCCAAAAATGAAGTCCATTTTAAAATATAAAATATATATAATTTCAAAAGGTAGGTATTACTATTCATAACAGCTAGTTTGATTGGTTACAGTGTGTTAGAACTCGGTGTTGCGTACAACACACGCTATCACATTATTCAAAGGGAAACGTACCGTGGAAGCTTGGGGTGTTTCATTTTAAATTTTTGATGTCCCCATTTAGTCAAAAAGTTTAAAATATTTTATTTAAAAAGGTTTCACTATTAGAAGTTGATAAAAGTGAAATACTGAAAATGAATCTGTTCTTGCATTATGACTAAGAAACTCATAATAGGGATTCTAAAATTATAAGGATTATATAAACATTAAAATTTATCTAATACTATTCATAACCTCTTTTGAATGGCTTGTTTGGTAAGTCATGGTGTGCTTGAACTTGGTGTTGCATGTAGTGAAAGTTATTGAATTATTTTGAAGAACTAACACACTATGAAATCTTGGGGTGTTACAATTTTGAAGTTTTAAGTGGCGTCGTTAGGCTGCCGAATTTTTAAGTGGTTCTTCAACCTTCTCGTTTTGAAGTTCTACTTTCATGTCAATTATTTAAAGTTCCTTTTTGTTATATTGGGGGTATGATCTCTATATATATCATACTGGACTCTTATGTTCATATGATGAGAGACCCCATTTGATATCTTCAATTCAGTATTTTGATGTTTTAAGTGGCGCCGTTAGGCTGCCGAATTTTTAAGTGGTTCTTCACCCTTCTCGTTTTGAAGTTCTACTTTCATGTCAATTATTTCAAGTTACTTTTTGTTATGTTGGGGAATTATCTCTATATCTATCATAATGAACTCTTATGTTCACATTATGAGAGACCCTATTTGATCTTTTCAAATCATTTTTGTTGATGTTTAAGTAACGTCGTTAGGCTGCCGAATTTTTAAGTGGTTCTTCACCCTTCTCGTTTTGAAGTTCTACTTTCATGTCAATTCTTTCAAGTTACTTTTTGTTATGTTGGGGAATTATCTCTATATCTATCATACTGAACTCTTATGTTCACATGATGAGAGACCCTATTTGATCTTTTCAAATCATTTTTGTTGATGTTTGAGTAACGTCGTTAGGCTGCCGAACTTTCATAAGAGAAATCTAATTTTTTTCTTCCTTCCATGTTTTTCATTTCAAATGGTATGTCCTTGAAATTTCATTACCATGATCATGTATCCTTCTTATTCTGTCCATGTACTATTTTATGGGTCATTTATGAATGTTTGACCCATTTTACCTCTCTTTTAATGTCTTCTAAAACCTCAGAACATTGCCGTTATGCTGTAGAATTTCTGTCTCAAAATGTCTATCTCTTTTTCTAAAGTTCTTTTATTTTATTAAGTGAATACTCAAAGCTCTTTCTTCTAAAGGGGTATTCACATATATACCAAAATGTTCTATTTTAAATTCTTGGATTTACATACATGAGACCCACCTTCCTTTTCCGTGGGTTTTAAGGTGACGTAAAGATCTTGTCTTTAAAGCAGTTTTAAAACGTTATGATTATGAAATGAAACCCATTTATTTTATGTTATATGGGTTACTTATGAAATGTTTGATGATGATATATGTGGCTCACATGATAATAAAGGCAAATTTAAGGGTGCGCCCTGATAGCGCTCCAATGCATTGGGTAATGATGTAACCACTAGAGATTACAATTTTCACGATACCTTGGTGAATAACCTTGGTAATTTTCAAATGACACCTTGGGGATGGACCTTGGTGATATGTTCATGATTGTCTATGTTAAATGATGTAGCCACATATTCAAGTTATGAAAATGTTATTTTTATTATGATATGCCTCATGATTTCATTCTCATGCCTTAAAGTTCTTTTCATGACTTTATTGATGTATCTCAAGTTCATATGTAAAATGTTTCACTTGTTTCCCTTGCTGGGCCTTCTGCTCACCCTTCCTTTTGATGTATGTCCCCAGGTTATGAGATGCAGTAATAAGCCTAGGGTGAACATGAGGAGAAGCCTTTCAAGTGTTTAAGAAGAATTTTTTTTTTGTTTCATGTTTTATGTTCCTTGTTTCCAAGACACTAAACCTTAAAGATCCTCAGTTCCGTGTAATGGAATGAAAGTTATGTTATAAAAAGACGGGATTCTATAGTTGGTATCAAAGGATGGTTTAGTTATTTGTGGAAATTAGGATATGAAAACTCTAGGAAGAACCCTATAGAAAAGTTTAATATCGGAAATCTTCCTGGTATTTTGGTGAGTATTGAGTAAGGGGTTGCCAAGCAAATACATCCCTGTCTGGATACGAGCAGGTAGAGGTGGCTCTGGCACAGATGTACATAGGGGTAAAACCCGAAAACACCGCTTTGAGCTAGACTCGAACGGGAACTGGTACACGACAACGGGCCTTGCTGCACTCTTGGTTACGACACTCCCGGGGGATATGCTTTGGTAAATTCATAAGCTTGGTATGAACCATTGTTAAAGGAACAAAGATAAAATAAAATAAAGGTTCACATAAGAATATATGATCATTCATAACCTAGATGGGAACCTAGAAGATCACAAGTTAGGGTATACCTTTCATATACAAGTTATCCTTATATGCTTTCAGTTCCTTTTCATGATTATTAGCTAAGTACTTAAGCCCTTAATTATGCTTTCTCTTCTTAGTTAATGGTGGGAAATGGAAGAACATGTTCCGACAACCAATGTGATAGGAAATGCGACGATTTTCGTATTAATATGACAGGGATGATTAGGGGATTAAAATATGATTATTATTTTGGAAGACGTTCATTATTTTGGGAACCATATTTGATCTAGGTAAATAGATTACTACGGTATTTTCATTGAGGAGTAAGGTTGACTTATATTTTGAAGAATCGATGAATTTAAGGTGAACTTATAGTAATTTAGGTTACTTATGGGAATGACTAACCTATCTTGGGTAAAATATGTTTAGGTTAGATACTTTTTTTATAAGATGTTAGGAGTGGTTGATGTTGTCTGGAGATGAACAATGAAGTTGTTTTGGAACACTATGTTATCAAATCCTTCTTGTATTTGGGTTTCAATCTTAGTTTGGTTTGTTTTGAGGAATTTTAAGGACCGTTATTTATGGAATGGTCTATGATGAACTTTGGGTAGTACCATGGAACTTTGATGATTTAAAAGTAGTTTCCATTCCTATGGGATTCTTTCTTTTTGAAGAGTTGTTTTACCTTAACCTTTCTGTTTTTGGGATAATGTTTAAAGATAGAAGAAATAGATAGTTAATCTTTTGTAGATTATGTGATTCTATAGAAGATGATTCTTGTGCTTTTATGAGACCAAGTGTTTTTGAATTCTCATTATTTGGAGAAAAGATTAGTGTTGGTAGGGACTTGTTAAAGGATGAAACTCTACTTGAAGGTAGGTATATTTTCTTATGTTTTTGTTCTATGTAGTAAATGAAATCCTCAAAATTATGAAAAGAAACGTAAAACAAAAATGTTGTTGGTTTACGTTTCCTACTAGGTAATCAAATACCGTTTACACACATCATAAGTTTGGGATTTTCTCATGGTTAACTTTCTCCTAATCATGTTCTATATCACTCTCCCTCAGAACTTGACCCTTTGTTTTCTCCTCCAGGTCCATGTTTTCCTACATGGAACCCTAGTGTGGGTTAACTCAGGTGACCTTTGTACTTCCCTTTCTTTATTTTAAAGTAATAGTTTTACTGACTCCTTTTCCGATGTGGGACTTTCAATGAAATTTCAAAACCCAATTTTAAAATTGCGAGGACGCAATTTCTTAAGGGGGGAAGATTGTAACGACCCAAAATTTTTTAAATAAATTTTGTTTCATAATTTTATGTGTTATTGTTATACTCAACAAAAATGTTTCATTTGGTAACATGAGTATAATTAAAATAAGACTGTTGGGTTTTGACTGTTATTTGACCATTGGTCAATATGACCGATGGAAACTAAACATTTTGACTATTGTCTCTAAATACAAGCAATCTTGGTTAATTAATATAGAAAGAAGATTCGATGGCATCACCCAGTAGTCTTGGACCGATCGAAGCCCATCTAACAGAACTTGGGAAGGAGGTAGCACCACTGGGCTTCGCTCTGGACCAAACCCAAGCTGAACTTCATCGTATAAAGCTAGAATGGGATCGCCTTCATGAGAAGTTCAAACTGATAGAAATTACTACTCGTGCGATGTTGGCCGAGCCTCCCTCGGATTCTCTCACCTTAGCACACCTTACACTTAGGTCCTATGCTGGTGTGATAAGGGGCTATGTAAGGAGACCGTAACTGTCTTGTGTAATCCTTTGTTTTAAATAAAATTTCGATTTCTTTTATGAATTTTCAAATGACCGGATGAATATAGTATGCAAATTTTTGATGAATTTTAGAAAAAGGATATTTTAAATATGTTTATGTAAACCCTAAATAATTAAAAATGTGTAATGATTTTCAAAAAATGGTCTTCTGCAATTATGTTCAGTACTAAATTTAGAGTCTAATAAGATCAACTTGATTTTTGATGAATAGTAAATTATGAATAGTGATTTTATGATTAGGATTAATAATGCGTCCAAATGGATTAGTAATCTCACTTAAAGAAAGTATTAAAATAAGCTAGGCACTTTGATTAAGTAATGTGATTCAATAAAATGGTTAAATAACGGTTTCATAAATTATTATTCAAGTATTAGTTTTTTCGGATGAATAGTGTTTTTTAATTAAAAATTTAATTAAAAATAATTAGAAAATTATTTTTATAAAAATGACTTTATTTTTGAACTCAGAGCATCGATATAATGTTATGGTAATTTTTGGGGATTTTTCTGAAAAAAATGAATTTTCGGTGAATAGTGTATTTATTTAAAAATAAAATTAAAAATATTTAGAAAATTATTTTTATAAAATGGAGTTCATTTTTGAAATCGGAGCATTGATATTTAGTTAAGGTGAAAGTTTGGGATTTTTCTGAGAAAGATGAATTTTTCAGTGAATAGTAAAAATGCAGTTTTAGGGTTTCGGTATGTTTAATGACATCATAATTGTGTCATGATGATGTCATGAGATCTTTTAAGGGTTGGACGGCCAAGGGTGATGAATTATTGTTTTGGGGGCCCCATGTGGCCTAACTCCATGATAAATGCCAAGGGAGAGCACATGGGTTTGAGAAAAGCACATGTGAGGTGTCCCTTGGCCATTAATGCCTTGTCCCCTCACTTTCCCTATAAATACCAAGCCCTCCTCTCATCCATTCGACTCACCACTCATTCCCAACGAATTTCTGGTCTCATTACCTCCCAAGGAGTCCTCCCAAGGTTCCCCCAAGCCCTCAAGGTCCCAACCTTTGAGGTTTAAGAGTTACATTTTAAGGTAAGGGATCCGACCTCTCTCTTTCTTTTCAAGTAATCTCTTTTATGTCATTTCTTTTATACTCCATGTTCTTATGTTGGAGGATTTTCTTTTATATTAATCCTACTGCATATTTCATGTTCATATGATGAGAGACCCCCCCTTTCTCTCATCAATTCGTTTTAAGAATGTTTAAGTGGCGCCGTTAGGCTGCCGAATTTTTATGGGATTCTTTCACCTTCCTCGTTTTCAAGTTCTATTTTCATTCAAGTCTTTCATGTTCATTTTTATTATGTTGGGGTATGATATCTAAATTATCATACTTATCTTTTATGATCATATGATGAGAGACCCCATTTGATCGCTTCAATTCAGTATTTTGAAGTTTTAAGTGGCGTCGTTAGGCTGCCGAATTTTTAAGTGGTTCTTCAACCTTCTCGTTTTGAAGTTCTACTTTCATGTCAATTATTTAAAGTTCCTTTTTGTTATATTGGGGGTATGATATCTATATATATCATACTGGACTCTTATGTTCATATGATGAGAGACCCCATTTGATATCTTCAATTCAGTATTTTGATGTTTTAAGTGGCGCCGTTAGGCTGCCGAATTTTTAAGTGGTTCTTCACCCTTCTCGTTTTGAAGTTCTACTTTCATGTCAATTATTTCAAGTTACTTTTTGTTATGTTGGGGAATTATCTCTATATCTATCATAATGAACTCTTATGTTCACATGATGAGAGACCCTATTTGATCTTTTCAAATCATTTTTGTTGATGTTTAAGTAACGTCGTTAGGCTGCCGAATTTTTAAGTGGTTCTTCACCCTTCTCGTTTTGAAGTTCTACTTTCATGTCAATTCTTTCAAGTTACTTTTTGTTATGTTGGGGAATTATATCTATATCTATCATACTGAACTCTTATGTTCACATGATGAGAGACCCTATTTGATCTTTTCAAATCATTTTTGTTGATGTTTAAGTAACGTCGTTAGGCTGCCGAACTTTCATAAGAGAAATCTAATTTTTTTCTTCCTTCCATGTTTTTCATTTCAAATGGTATGTCCTTGAAATTTCATTACCATGATCATGTATCCTTATTATTCTGTCCATGTACTATTTTATGGGTCATTTATGAATGTTTGACCCATTTTACCTCTCTTTTAATGTCTTCTAAAACCTCAGAACATTGCCGTTATGCTGCAGAATTTCTGTCTCAAAATGTCTATCTCTTTTTCTAAAGTTCTTTTATTTTATTAAGTGAATACTCAAAGCTCTTTCTTCTAAAGGGGTATTCACATATATACCAAAATGTTCTATTTTAAATTCTTGGATTTACATACATGAGACCCACATTCCTTTTCTGTGGGTTTTAAGGTGACGTAAAGATCTTGTCTTTAAAGCAGTTTTAAAACGTTATGATTATGAAATGAAACCCATTTATTTTATGTTATATGGGTTACTTATGAAATGTTTGATGATGATATATGTGGCTCACATGATAATAAAGGCAAATTTAAGGGTGCGCCCTGATAGCGCTCCAATGCATTGGGTAATGATGTAACCACTAGAGATTACAATTTTCACGATACCTTGGTGAATAACCTTGGTAATTTTCAAATGACACCTTGGGGATGGACCTTGGTGATATGTTCATGATTGTCTATGTTAAATTATGTAGCCACATATTCAAGTTATGAAAATGTTATTTTTATTATGATATGCCTCATGATTTCATTCTCATGCCTTAAAGTTCTTTTCATGACTTTATTGATGTATCTCAAGTTCATATGTAAAATGTTTCACTTGTTTCCCTTGCTGGGCCTTCTGCTCACCCTTCCTTTTGATGTATGTCCCCAGGTTATGAGATGCAGTAATAAGCCTAGGGTGAACATGAGGAGAAGCCTTTCAAGTGTTTAAGAAGAATGTTTTTTTTTGTTTCATGTTTTATGTTCCTTGTTTCCAAGACACTAAACCTTAAAGATCCTCAGTTCCGTGTAATGGAATGAAAGTTATGTTATAAAAAGACGGGATGCTATACAGGTACGTCACACAAAAGAATACCACCATGGTATTACCACAAAAGAATGTACCACACAGGTATGAACTCTTCTCACACCAGGTATAACTTATATACAGTAGTAGATATTATTAGATGTAACTACTGAATCGTCTTACTCAGTTAAGAGACTCTACTACTAACCCTCATAGGATTTCTTGGTACTAACCCACATAAGATCGCTCGGTGATGACCTATACAAGATTTCTTGGTGATGACCCACACAAGATCGCTCGGTGCTGACCCACACATGATCACTCAGTGCTGACCCACACAAGACCTCTAGGTGCTGACCCACACAAGATAGCTCTTCATTCTTCACATCACAGCTACATATAGGGTTCTCGCACTATGATTGCTTGTCTCTGGGAGGATATGCTCTACATGACACTAGAAAATACTCTAACTGCCATGAATTCCTATGATTAAGTATCTCAAAGGTCCTCCATGTCATAGGGGTCTCAACGCAACAGACAACATGTCAATCGGACGCCCGGTCTGTGAGTTTTAACCTTTTAATCCTGAGGTCCCAGTTGCATTTGTCCTCGATACAACCTGACCATACTCCAAATTTATCCAAAACCCTAGTGGGGGTATACTCAAAGAAACATTATCTCTCCATGGTTTCCAACACCGCTGACAGTTCGTCAAACGGACGTCTGGTGCCAAAGTTATAGCCCAATTTATGTATAGAGTTGTATCTGGTCCGTGTCTGGTCTGACTCAGTCAGACCGACCCGGCAGGCCGCGAGGGTCGTGAGGCCATGGGGGTGTCGTGAGGGAATGGGGCCACGATTCCACGATGGTTCCGGAGGGATCAAGGTCGTGGGGTGGATCGTCTACAGCGGCTCTGCCGCAGGGGTACCACCAAAGCGTGGGGTCGTGGGGTGGCTCTGCTGGAGCGGCTCGGCCATGAGGGAAGAGGCTGTGGGGAGGCTCGGTTAGAGGGGATCGACTAGAATGATATAGTCTATGGTGCGGCTCAATCGAGGCGGCTCAGATGAGAGGGCGGAGGCTGTGAAGCACAAGGCGGCTCGACCGCGACAAGTGCCATGAGGGGCGAGGTCGTGGGGCCGCTCAACCGGAGTGGCTCGGCTGGGAGGGTGGAGGCCGCAGAGTGGTGCGATGGATGTGGGGTGGTGGGGTGCCATGCCTTCTTCAGCAGTTCTCGAGTTCCAACAGTGCCAACCGCCGACATAGTTCTCCGTCACCAAAGTCACTTTCTTTCATTGTGAAAGATACACCATTCAGGAAGAATGGCAGAGGGGTCGGGCCAATTTTTTTGTCCCGCACCCTCCATGTTAGAGCAAGAGCAAGTAGCTCAACAAGAAAAAGAATATCAAGAATGGGTAAAGGAAAAAATAATTCAAACACCCTCCCTACAACACCCATCAAACACAATTCCCAATCATGCAAAATAATTAAAAGGGGGGAACATGTGAAGTGATAATCATATAGAAGTAAACCCCTACCTCATTCATTTGATTCGATAAAGATTTCTTGTGGGGAACGAGACGATGTTGTTGGGAATATGTGGGCATTGGTGATGTTGGAATTTACTTTAACATCGTTTCTTTGGCATTGAATACATTCTTCATCAACAAATGACTCATGGAAGAAGTTGGAGTTGATGTCGCCATTCTTCATTGGTGTTCTTCGTTGGAGAAATTTCTCCCAAGGATCCTTCATCACAATTCCACCAAAAATTCCAAGTAGAAAACAAAATATATTATGTTGTATATTTAATTTGTTGGCATTAATTCAAAAAGTATTAATTAATAAACTGGGATGGAATAATAAAAGTTGCAGGGGTTGAAGAGGCTCCCCCACAGTTAATAAGAAGTTTGAGGGTTTCTACAATTAAAGGGGATTTCAATGGGGTTTATACTCGGGTTTCCCCCACCAACATAACCTCTCAAGGGAGATTTATTTCTAGTGGTCCCCACCTATGAAACATCTACATGGGAGTTTAAATATAAAATAAAAAAATATGTTACACAAATTTTATTTTTTCACAAATGACCGAAAAATTAACTTCCACCCTCGACCAACTGTCATCGAGGTGATAGTCTCCATAAACGAATATTGACGTTGCGAGTTCAACAGTGTCCTTAGATTTTAATTCCACGAATTGGTTCAAAAGTTAGAAAAACTCACTTGAACGATTACTGAACATACCCGAAAAATGTTCATAAATTTATTCTGGGCACTCTGGGCCTCAGAATCAAACGTCGTCTATTTTTGCGGACTCGTAATATTCCCATTTAATTAAAAAATGCATGGAAATTCTGGGTCTTTACATAATTACCATTAAGAATAAGTATAAACTACCTCATATTGATGAATTTATTGATATTATCATGGGTGATCAGTATTTTTCTAAGATTCAATTCGGATTTCAGTACCACTGGCTAAAGGTGAAGGAGGATGACAACCTAAAAAGATCTTTCCATACTAGATATATGCATTATGAGTTTTATTTAATGAACATTGATTTGGAAAATTCCCGTGATTTATTCATCTATCTTATGAATATAATATATTTTGATTATTCAGATAAATTTTCTATTGTTTTTGTTAATGAAATTTTGGTTTATTCAACAATTTATGAGGATTATGAATTTTTTTTATAGATTTCCAATAATTTCTCAACGAAAATAAGTTATACATGAAATTTAAAAAATGTTATTTTTGATTGCAATAGATTTATTATCATTGGAACATTTTCAGTATGTATGGTATAATGGATTATCTCACCAATACTAAATTTTTTTATGAATAGAAAATACCTAAAAATACTACATAGACTAATTTTTTTTGGATTCTCATGATATTACTGATGATTTGTTAAAAACATTTTGTGGTTATCTAGAATAATAAATAAGTTAATAGGAAAAGGTGTTAAATAAAATTTCGTAGAATAATGTGATGATTATTTTTAGGAAATAAATAGAACATTGATGAGAGCTCTAGTTTTCGCCATGCCTTCCATAAATAGTGACTTATTTTCTACAGTGAAGCTTCATTGATGGTAAATGGTTGTGTTCTGATGAGAAATGAATTGTTAAATTATTATTCTTTAAAACAATTGAATCCTTATGAATTAAATTATCCCACACAATATTTGAAATTATTATCTTTGGTTTTAACTTTGAAAATATAGATGTATTATTTATATGGATCCAAATGTGAAATATATACTAACAATAAAAGTCTGATGTATATATTAACTAAAAAAGAAATTGAACTTGAGGAAATTAAGGTAAATCAAACTGATAAAGGGTTGTGATTTCATGATCAATTACAATCCATGAAAGAAAACAATGTAGTGGATGACTTGATTCTAAAACATCATAAATCATTAACCATTTTATATTTGGAACATGAACCCTTGGTTTATGATTTGAATAATTTTGTCTTTGATGTTGTTGGTATAGAAAATTTCTCAGTTTTCATAAGTGTCAGTGCTGAAATATCTCTTGGATAGAATTGAGAAAGTGCAAATGGAAGACCATGAGTTGAAGAAAAAGGTAGAATTGGTGAAAGGGGTAAATTTATCGAATTTAATGTCAATAAATATTAGGTCATTAGATTTTGAAAGAGTTTATATGTTCATTTTTATTTACAGTCTATGAAATAGTTGTTAATTGAATCTCATTGTTCTTCTTTTTTAGTTCATCCTAGAAGCATTAATATATTCAGTGATATTTTTGAGTAATACTGGTGGGTTGGAATAAAAAATTATTACTTGTTTTACAATAAATTGTTTGACTTTTCAATAGGTTAAAGAAAATAAACAATTACCAAAGGGGATACTTCATCATATTCTAGTGATAAAGTAGAAATGGGAAAATATATCCATGGACTTCATGTAGGGACTATAAAAGACATATATATTTAACAATGTGATTTGGGTTATTGTTGATCGACAGACTAAATCTGATCATTTCCATCTATTTGAAATATTATGTCATTGGTTAATCTTACTCAATTGTACATCTAATAGATAATTAGGTTACATTATGTTCTTCTCTTCTTTTTATCTGACTGCGATCACAAATTCTCTTATATTTTTTGGAAAGGCCTTTAGAAGTCATTAGGAACATTATTAAATTTTAGCATAGCCTTTCTCCCCCAATATTATTGATAGACCGAGAAAAAAATTAACACAGTTGAAAACAAGTTACATTCCTATTCAATGGATTACTAGTAGATTTTGGATCAACATATTTCTATAACCGTGTTTTCTAATAATAATAGTTTTCATTTCGGTGTATAGATGGCACATTTTGAGAAATTATGTGGAAAGTGCTGTTAAAGTCCATCTTTTTTGTACAACTTTTAGAAAAAGAAGATTATGGGACCAGAATAAGTGGAGGAAGTGGATGATAAAGTAAATATGATCCAGTAACAAATGAGGAAAGCACTAAGAATACTGAAAATTTATAAATTTAATAGGAGGAATGACTTTTATTTGAAGGCAGGTGATCAGATTTTCCTAAAACTGATTCCTTGGAAAAAAATTATTTTTTTGTCACAAAGGAAAGCTAATTCCATAGTTCATTGGACCATATCAAATCATATAGAATGTTGGACCTGTTTCTTACAGATTATATTTTCCTCTGAGTTTTTATTAGGTACGTAATTTTTTTCAGGTTTAGATGTTATGAAATTTAGTGCAAAATTCATCTCATGTTTTCATCCAAGAAGTAGTTCAGTTGGAAGAGAACTTTTCTTATAAGGATTGTCTTTTCCATATTCTAGATTGTAGAGAGAAATTATTTCAGAATAATATAATTTTCTAGGTCAAGTTGTTATAGAGAAACCACAGGGTTCAAGAAGAAACTTGGGAATCTGATAATGCTTTGAAGGAAAGGTATACCCACTTTATTAATAAGTAAAAAAATTGTGAGGAGACTATATCTAGAAGGTGGAGAGAATGACATAATCTAGGCACTTATAAAATATTTTTTTTCAGTTTGAAATTAAATAATAAAATTTACTATAAATGTATAATGAAATAAGTTCTATTTATATAAAATAAGGTATTTAACTAATAGAGTAGTAACCTCACTTATGAATGTATAAATAAACTTATGGTATCTTAAATGGGGAAATATGATATATTTATATCATGGAATAAGTAAATAAATGTATTCAAATTGATAGATTAAGTCTTGATTTTTTTTGTGAATCATAAATGTTTATTTATTATTCTATAATTATTTTAATTATTTTTAATAAAATATATCTTCATAAAATAGATTCATAAGCTAAAATTTTGTTTTCCTATTATGATGAGATAATTTTATGACACCTTAATTAATTATTCAAAGTGTTATAAAATAAATTATATTTTGAAAATTATTATTTTTGAATAAATAATGATTTTAAATGAAAAATAAATTTCTCGTATATAGAAGATTATTTTAATAAAATGGAGTTCATTTTTAAATTCTACACACTAAAAAATGGGTGGGCTGAATTTTTGGAATTTTTCGGAAATAGTTGAATTTTGGTGAATAGTGAAATACAGTAATTTATGATATAAGCTAAATACTTGATTTATTGAGTCACAGATGATGTATGATAGATATTAGACAATAATCTCGAACTTGTATTCTATATTTTGATATATTTAAAATTAATTCTAAAACTATTCATGGTCATGAGCCAAATTAATAAACTAATGAGTATAATAATGAGAAAACACCCCTCTCCTCAATTATAAACACCACCCCACACCACCTCTTTTCCTCACACCTCAAAGCCTTATAACTTTTTTAATTTTTTCCCTATTCCCTTACTAATCCTATTAACAAATTCCTAGTCATAACAGACCCATGAATGGCCAAATCCAAGGGCCATAAGATGGTTCTCAAGGAGATTTCAAGAGGCAAAGTTCTCTTTCTTTTTCATTTATTTTCTTTTCAATTTATTTGCATTTATTTTTCATGAATATCCTCCCCTCATTCAAGTGAAATTATATATCTAATACACTTAATATAATATAATTTTATCATATTAATAGAATATCTTTTATCAAACATCTCATCTTCTCAACTTAGTCTAAAAAATGAAAATATTTTTCCCTGATTTTTCTAATAGTCATCATCATGGACAATGTGTTATCATTTTCATTACTACCTTTAAGGATGGTCAGAAAACCATTATTATGGGTAAATAAGATTTTATTACTCATCCCATCTATTATATAAGGTTCTGGAACCAATTTATAAACATGATATTAAATAAAATGATATATGTTCATAATGGTCATAAAAACCTCCAAAATAAATGAAATCATTTTCATTATCTAATGAATCATCCTCATATTAGAAAAAAAATTACACAGGTTATCATTTAAAATTATAAATTAAATAATACCAATTTATTCCACTTCTAGTTTTTTTGTTCCATTCGGCATGAATATTTATAATTAACCAACAATGGAAACATGATATTAATTCCCCCAAAAAAATTAATATAACAAACTTTTTTAAATAAATGGGAGGAAATATGATATAAAAATATGATATAAGGTATTATAAATTTTAATAAAGTTATTTCATATATTAAAACACTCTTTAAACCATTATACTTGAGGTTTTAACTATTTTGACATAAAGAGAACTAGAGGCAATGAATTTTTCTTTAAAAAACCTCTTTTAAATTTCTATTTTTACAAAATTCAAAAGGAGTGATTTTATGATGTAGTTACTCTTATTTAATGATTATTTTTTCTTCTATGGAATTATTTACGATGAAGTGTTGGACCTGTATCTCTCTATAATTCACTAGGTATGTTTATGTTAGAGGTTGATGATATGGTTACTCCTAGTGTGACTACGATGGTTGCACCAAAAGTTTTTCGTGAATGTTACATTGTAAGGAATCCATGAGGGCTATATTGCAAGGTAGTTGTGAGGGTTAAAACTCAAATGGTATCCATGAGGGTTGATATATTAATTAATTAATGCCCTAATTTACCTTTACCGTTTTATTTATGTTTTCTATGGTATAGGTAAATCTCATGTTTTCAAAAAGTAAGTACACGATACATAAAGGGTGATGAGTATTTAATTTTGAAGATTATTTCATATGTTTATAAGTATTCCTGTATTAATGATTTAATTCATTTTTATGTCCCTTTCTAGTATTTTTGTGGTCATCCCATATTTAAATTGTTTTCACATGTTTTTAGAATCAGTAAAAGAAAATAAGAAGACAAGGTAAATATTGTGATTTTTTTCATGAAAATATTTCATGTTTTATTAAAAAAAACTTTAGTTTTCTTTAAAAAATGGATACTATTTTAGTAGTAACCACTATGTATGCTTCTGGTTTTAAATTTATGAATATTTTTCTAATTCTCTAAAACTCTAAACTGCAATGATCATTGGGAATGTAGGGAAGGGAGTTCTTGTTGAATTAACTGGATTACGTAATATTAAAGGTCACGAACTTATAGAATCAAATATATATTGATTAATATTTTTATTGTATTCTTATTAATTATTATGAGAATAAAAAAAAGTAATTCATTATTGAAAATTGGTGATTTACACCTAAAACCTAGTTTTTTGAGAATCACTGAATGAAATTTCGATTTTGATCCCTTCAATCAGAGGAGCTCAATAGCTCAAATTTATGTCATGGTAAATGGTTTATAATGGGTTTCTTGTACCCTAAAATTATCAATGGTCTTGAATATTTCATATTTATTACATTGAATATGGATCATTTCACCATAGATAGAGAGATATTATTTTATTCTAGTATTCTTCTTGATAACAATTTAGACTCAGAACTACTATATGGATAAACTTCACAGATTCTGACCATTAATCAGAATTCAAGGTGTATTATGAGTATATACCTCTTATTGTGATATTTTTAGAATTATAGTTAACTAAATTTTGAACTACAAGGTGATACAAAAAAAATAAATACCAGTAACTTATCCTAGTTCTTGGAATTGTTTCAATAGGATGAAAAATGAAAAATCCATCTCCTTTGGGAAATTTCAACCCTTAAATAATAGTGATGTTAGGAAATGGGTGAATGTACAATAAAACATTATACCTTAATCAAAATATGAAACCAAAAAATCATTGGATGGTCATGATAATAGAAAGTAAAAGGAGAAAAATTTACCTATTACTTCTAGGGATTTTAACAAACACATTGTTCCAAAAAAATGATGTGATGGGATGTGCAACATACTAGAGTGAAGACACTATCATTTCCATTGAATTTTATTAAGACATAATGAATCTTGTTGTCTTGTTTCAAAATGATAAGGATAATGAGATATATGAACATATAATGGTTGTTTTAGCTTCTGAATCAAGAAATATTGATTTTCCTTTAACTCCTCCAAATGATATGGTGACAGATGGTATCGTAATATCAAAAAATCCCCAGAACTATGTTAATTACGATAAGTCTAAACCTAATGAGTTGGTCGAACACTATGAGATGGGTAGCAAGATTGATTTGAATCTGAATATCATAAATCCACATGAACCATGGAATGATTATTGATGATCTAAGAATAAACCTTGTCCAATTAATGATAGATGTAATATTGCTAACATTTCAACCTCAATGGAACATTTACATGAAAAAAATGATATATGGGTTAATAATATGTCTAAAAATACATATATGAATATTAATTGGAATGTTTTTCTTTCTCAGTCAAATAGGTGTATATAATCATTTGAGAATTATGGAAGTTCCAATGAGGCTTCTCTTACAAATGAGCAATGTACTAAGTTTAAAAATATTGCAATATTAAAGGATGATATGGGTGGAAATTGTGATTCTTTTCTAGGTGTTGTACATAGTGAAATTGAATGAAATATATATTTTGATGTGACAAAGGATAGTCAAATAATGAAATCATCCATGAAGAAGATCTTTGGAGGAATTAAAATGGGGCCTCCAATCCCAATCATAAAAATAAATCAGGATTCCCTTATAGAAATATTATGTCCTAGAAACCCTAAAACAACCAACACTCGTAGGGTTTTAATTTAATAATATAACACATATATTTTGGGATTATCTAAACTAAAAAGGATATTTTATTAAAATATCAAATGTCTTGAAAACATGTATTATCAACTAATTTAAACTGACTAATCCTATAAATAAAATAAAATACATTGGGTATTTATAAATTTTAGTGTATATGGTATTTCTTCCATCAATTCAACTAAATTTATAGTTACACTCAATTATGAATGTTTGGGATAAAACAACTTATTTCCTTAAATTATACCTATATTTGATATCATTAAAGAAGATATTAATGTCACAACATCAAATCCTTGAGTGTATCAATCAATGACTTGTGGACTCTTCTTGGGTACATTAATGTTAATCTCAATCAAATGAGACGATATGTTTGATTAATCAAATTTAAATAACCAAGGAATTGGAGGATTATATTAAACTCAGCAGACCCTATGAAGTGAATTTTATGGGTGAGAAATATACTTTTTATAGATAACACATAAATAAAATGGTGCCTAGAAGATTTTATATATCTTCTTTTAATGAAGTATAATTTAATTCTTGGTCCTCAGTATCATAAACCTACCTTTTAAGAATAATATTAGATGATCATTTAATATTATAAAATCTTTTAATAAGATATGTGAAAAAATTGTTCCCATTTACATTCAATAATGCATATTTGTTGAACCCTAACTATAATAATCTAGTCCATCACAACTAGAGATCATTTAATTACAATGATGATCCTTTTACTTGTCACCTAAATATTAATTATATCAACATTAAGATAAAGAAATGGAGTAGAGAATGTTTCAAATCTCTTGATAAGGAAATCTATCACATTTAATCATCCATGTATCTCATTATAGAGAATGGAACATGAAATTATTTTCCTTCATGTAATGAGTAAGAAACTACATTTTCTCATAATCTGATCAAGCTTCTAAAACTGATGGAATGAATTCAAGGAGAAACCATTAAAGATAAATGGATTAAAAAGGGTGATAAATATTCTTTGCTTTTCAAGTCTCTCTAATGTGAAATAAAATTCAGCAGACCCTGGTCTATTCTCGATGATGATGGAAAATTATTTGAAAATAGGAAAGTTCCATTTAAACGTGTTTTCAATTACTATATCAATATTTTTAATGGTCTTTCCAACTACTTTAACTTGTTATAGAATATCATTCCTACGCTATCCAGTTTTAAGGATACTGAAAATCTTATCTCAATTCCTTTTTCTATTGATATAAAAGAAGACATCATTAGATGTTACTCAAGTAGCTACCCTAGCTTTGATGCCTTCACTGATTTCTTTGTCCAATTATTTTGGGAGAACATGAAATATAATATTTTTGGATTATCATTTCTTCTTTTAAGGGTTCTCACCTCACTCAGGGAATCAGTTCATAATTTATAACCATTATTCCTAAATGGGATAATGAAAATGAGATCCATCTCTTTAGGCCTATTGCCCTTTTTATACATCTAAAAAAACCACAGGCATGGGTAACAATATTTTCAAGATTTATGTTAAAAAATACAATGACATTATCGACTGGGGTTTCGTTTATGATGTCTAATTTTTTTTTGGTTTACATGTGACATTCATTATGTGGGTAAAATTTAATCTATGTTTTCCCCATATTTTAGATTTTATATATATATATCTCCAAAGAGTTCATTCACAAGGATAAGAGGACATTGAAATGATGATAATATATTAGTTATTTTTTTATATTATATAATATTACCTAAGAATAATTTTCTAATCCTAGTGAAGAATCACTAGAAAAAACCCATTTGAGAATTCATAGGATTAGTTGTCCATAATCCTTTAGTTTACACCAATGATATCATTATCATGACTTAATGAGAAAATAGAAACATAAATATTATCAAGGATTCATTTAATCACAGTGGAAATGTTTTGATTCATATGATTAGTTGAAAAAAAAATTTCTTTATTTTTTAATATAATATACCTACAACGTGAAAAGTGGGAATTAAAACTGTACTAGGAATTAGAAAAAAAATTACATTTAAATACATGGGTGTTCCAATGTTATAGGGATGAGCCATATAATGTCACTTTACAAATTTCATAATATAGATTATAAATCAATTAGGTTCTTGTAAAGAATATGATCTATCGATAGTCATCACATCCTTTCTTGTGAAGTTCATTTTTTTTCCAAATTTCAATAAATGGTTATGGTTTATAAATGGACATATTACCTTATTATGTGTGTAAATATTTACATAAAAAATTCATATTGAGTGGAATAGTCCTTAAAATAAGTATTATCACTATCCCATGGAGGTAATGTTTTCAACCCTTTGATCATCGAAAGATTTGAATAAAATATATTTATAATTTCAATCAATTTTATAGGAAAAAATTATATAGTGGATTATTTAAGATTAATTTATGATTATTCTATTTCTTAGATCAATATTTCTCATCATTCTTCAATAATTTAATTCAAATTACATGGAAATAAATATATGGATTACACTTAGGTCCTCCTACTACAAAATTTCAATGAATTCCCTTTGGCTGTTAATTCAGATTTCTTCACTCAATCTTTGGATAGATTATTGGATTGGTTTTCCAATTTTAAATATCTTAAATAATATTTTCTTATTTATGGGTATAAATTTCATGATTAATGATAAATATTATAACTCCCTATATATATTACATGTTGAAACCAAAATATTAGTATGTAACCATGAATTCATCAACACTGATGATTTTATTTTTATGGAAACTTGTTTCCAATAGAATTATAACCACTAAATTACACTAATACTAATCCACTGATGGGAAGAAGAAAAAATAGGTTTAGAATCTGAACAAGCACTAGATTCACTCTTTTTTATTCACAACGCTATGAATAATGGTAGACTCCATGATGATGATCACTTTATTCCACCATTCTATTTTAATTTCCCTTTTCTCAAAATGTGTATTATGTAATCAGTATGGGGGAGACTTAAATATGTTATTATGGAAATGTTTCACTTATTCAGAAATATATTATGTTCTTTTTGACCTAAATGAAGTTAAATCTACACAAAATGAGTCTAAAAATTAGTATTCAAAAGCCTACCTAAGGTTTCATTGTTCTCAATAGCTTCACAATATTTTCTAAGGGGATAATTCATAAGTGATCCATTTCATATTGAAAATTTATTGTTGTTTCTTATGTGTCTTAGTATTTTATCTAATTTTAGTCCTTAATCTGGAAGACATGAATTAATAAGGACTCCTCTATCCTCTTGATAGATTAAATATAACGAGGCTGGGAATCAATATTACACCATAATAATTTGTGAAATATTTTTTTGATTCGATTTACTCTTTTCGATATTTTTCATTTCACACAATATTGAAGTTAGCTTTTATTATAAGAGAAACATATTTTTTGCATTAAGATACATGGAACCCCAATTAAATATTGTAATTATAGAAATACTTATATTGTCTTCTGGTATACTTAACACTATGTGTGGGTTATATTACACACAATACTGAGTTCATTTGATTCCTTTCATTACACATAATGTCGTGTTTTACAGAACCATGATATATTATAAAAAATATTATTATTTAATATAATAAATTATAACCTGGCTATAAAATTTTCACATATTATTAGTATTAACTAACATATTAAAATATATGGTTCATAATATGAGTCCATTGATTACTAATTAATTAGAAATGAAAATATATACCAATTAAAGATAAAGGAAATATTTTTATTTTTATGCTCCCAATTCCATTTTGTCTTAGTAAAATATATTTATTTCAATTAGTGATTGATATTAATGAAATATATATTTTATATATTCCATAAAATATTTTTTATATAATATATTTTTTAAGGCATAATATAAGAACAAACCCAATTTTATTCATAAAACCCTATATTTTGTAAAAGGTAAATTTTACCACCTTTTAATGGTGAATCATTTTTAAATAAAATTTATCTCAAACATTTATATAATCGTTTTTTCATAATAAACTTGTTATTTTATAGTTAAAAATAAAAAACATACTTTGGTTGAATGTTTTTTCATTTTTTCGATAAGTTTCATGTTTTGATGAATAGTGAAAAAACTAAATTTTAATTGAAAAGAACATTTTTAATTTAAATAAAATTTATTGATAAATTATATCAATGAATGTTTTTAAATTTTAAATATACTTTATTTTATTATTTAATACAATTAATTCCATTAGATCAAAATTACATTGAATTTAGATATAAAAACCTTTCAATATTTGGAATTTTTTAACTTTTATAACATGTTTTCTCACCCCAGAAATTATTTTAATTTTAAATTCATTAATGAAGAATATTTTTTTAGACATGAATAATTGATTTTATAATTTGAATTAGTGGATTAAAATTTTCTATGTACTTTTATTTAATTTTTTAGCATTATGAATAGTAAATTGAGTAGATTTATATTAACACAATAAATGGAAAATCGAGTAATTAATGGAAAAAAATAATATTATAAATAATTTAAAACTCCCCTAAAAAATTATATATTCATTTTATGATTTATTTTTGACCAAATTCATTCTTGGTCCGAAATTATATTCATTTTGTAACACCCCAAGCTTCCACGGTACACTTCTCTTTGAATAATAGAGTAGTCTATGTTGTACGCAACTTTGAGTTCTAACACACACCACAACCAATAAAACGACCCATTATGGATATTAATACCCAATTTTTGAACTTTAAAAAAATTTATCTTTGAAAATGGACTTCATTTTTGGAATCTGAATATTGAAATTAGCTTAGGTTGATTTTTTTGAATTTTTCTGAAAACATTCAATTTTTTATGAATAGTGAAGAAACACTGAGTTATAGTTTAAAAATGAATTTTTTTTAAAAAAATTACTTATTTTATTAAAATTAAATTAAGGTCAAAATATATACATAATATCTATATAAGATCAATGTAATTAATTTCAGTTAGTTTAGAATAATTTTAGATATATAAAAATTTTATAGAACTTTTCACCGCTTTTACCCACCTCCTAGGAAAATTTGCAAATTAACATAAAACATAATTTTACAACTTATGTGAGTGGAATTTTGAAAATCCGAGAGATACGATTAATATCAATGAGTAATGTGTGGTTCAATAAGATAATTTTTTTTTGGTGAATTGTAACTTTTTACTTTTATTTACCACATTTAAAAGTAAATAGGGTATTTAAGGGTAAAAATGATATTAATATTTCCCTAACACATGTCCTAATTCTATTGGACATGTGTATATCTACCAAAAAAAACTTTAGGAATAAAATATTATCATTTAGGTCTACTTGGATTAGATAAGGACATTTATTATTATTTAATTCAAAGAAGAGTTAAAAGAGTTGAAATAAAAGTTTTATAACAAAAACACTTTTAATATAAGGATATATATAAGATAAATTGTATTATAAATATTCATTAGAAATATAAAAAGATTTTATAAATAATGGTATTTAATTTATAATTTTTAGACATTAAATAATTTAATTTATTTATGACACAATGGTGATGCAGTAATTACCTACGCAATGAAATATTAAAATAATTGATATTATAAATATCCAAATAAATGTAATTTGAGATTTTTTTTGAATTCCTATAATTTTATTGGTCAATAAGACATATTATTATTGGTTATATGAATTTTATTTTAAGTAATAATTCTATTACGAATTTATCAAACACAAAATACCAAATAGTGTCAAAATTGACATAAAAGAGTTTTTAAAACAAATATTATATTATTAACTGATATTATATTCCTAAAAATCTAAGGATCGGCCACAGAACTTATATAATGATATATGTATCATTAATGGACCACTTGGGGGTTTCTTGGATGTATATATTATTTTTATTAACTATTTAATATAAAAATACAAAGAGACATGGTAAATGTCAAACTATTTAACTAAGAGTTAAATCTAAAAGATAAGGTTACTATAGTGACCCAAACCTATCTAAAATCTATTGGTTGAGTGTTTTTCGACCCATCCCCACTTTATAATTTTAATAATCAGCTTTGGAGCCATTATAAACCTAATATGAATTTATTATAAAATAATATTTTATGTATTTCCTAAGGTGCCCCTCACCCCTCTTATAAAAGGGAACTCCCCCTTTCCAAAAATTCATACCTTCAAAGCCTTTTGGTTCAGCCATCCCAAGACAAAATATCTTCTCAACTTCGCTCAAATCAACTTAGAGGAATTATTTTGGTCATAAAGCAAACATAAGGAGTCCATTTGATCAAATCAAAAGGAAGAACCTGAAGAAGAGGTAATGTTTTCACTACCCTCTTTCAAGTTCGTTTATTCTTCCACATCCTCTTTCTTTTTTATTTACTTTATAAAATAATAACTCAAGTATATTCTATATACTTTGATGTTATTATAAATCTTTTACAACCATATTCAGTATTCTATCCATGCTTTGAATGACATATCACCTTACGTGCGTACGTAGGCCTTATCGTCTCCACGTCGTGGTGTAATTGTTATTCAATATATTATTATTTGGATGGGTATAATAATGATGTGTAATTAATGTAAATAATAAATATAACATGATAATGATTCTTTATATATGATATTCCATCCAATTATATATTATTTTAATATCAAAATAATGATATTGTCGCACGTGCGTACGTACGGACTACCGTCTCCACGAACGTGATGAGATTCATTCCCCATTGTATCCATTCAAGACTAATTTTCATTTTATGATTAAAATTAATGTTTAAGAACATTATATCCTTATGGATATGAATAAAATAAAGCCTATCCATAAAAAACATGACTTATGTAACAAAACATATAAAAGAAAATGAGTAAGTTAACACCCGAAATGACGATAATACTAAGATATCTTTAACAAAGCAATGTTAAAAGATCATATATGATATCATATTAAGGTATATTATTCTTTTATAATTTAATAAAAATAATTTCACCATTATACAGGAGGTTAACCTACCCTCAACCTTGGAAAATTACTAGTTAAGGGTTTATTTCACAATCTCTTCATTATCCGAGGTTATTTATACCTAATTATCTACTGGGACCTCATTATCATCCACATCCATGTCTCTAAAAATGTATTTCAAATATTCTTAATATTTTATAGAATGTGGTTTAAAGTCATTTATACCCTTGTTTGACTTTATATAATAAGTTTATAAATCAATCTTTATGCCATTTTTCAAACAAGGACATTTTTTTACCTTTTTGACAAATGAAAGTTAGAATGTCTTTTTTTTAACTTATACAGTGGGTGCAGCTACTTTCCACCATTGTAAAATCATCAAACCTTCCCTTACAAGCTTATAATAATATTTTCAAATTAAATGTTTTATTTTCTAATTATCTGACTTTTAATGATTTCAAAAAAAGATATTTCTCTCAAATAGTTTTGATTTCATCTATGTCAACATCCTTTGATGGATTTTAAGCTTATTTAAAGTTGATTTATTATGATACAAAACTTACATATTGTATTAATGGGTTTTTGATATGTTTGAATGTGGATGTTTTATTTTTATACCATTCATGTTTTATAGATAATGTATTGACATTTTATATACAAGTTTTAATACGAATGTTTATGTTATGATTACGCATGTTTATATGAGGAATGCATTGGAATTAATATGTGACGTGTGGGGAACACTATAGATCCTCGATGCATCGGGTGGTCTAATGAGACAAACTAGTGTCTTAACATGAGGCCTTCAAAAAATCTTCTTTGTTGTCTTGGCATGAGGCCTTGGATACGTGGTTATGATAGTCTAGGATTATGCATTCCATCATTATGAAAGTGGTTATTGATATTGCATGTGATTATTCGACTAGTAGAATATCCATGTGAATAAGTAAATGGTATTATTTCATTTTATTTCTACAATATTATGCTGAAGTTCACTTTTAAAAGGATTTTGTTTTAGTTATACATTGTCGTAAATGTTTATGCTTATATATGAAAGTTTCTGCTATATTGTTAGCCTTACTGGGAATTTGAGCTCACCCCTTTCTATGTTTTATTTTACCCAGGATGTAGAGAATTATTTTATAAATGACCTCTAGGGATACTATAAGGGGATATTAGTGTGGAGAAAAAACGTTGATTTAGTTTTCTCTTTATGATCTAATGTAAAATTTATGAATGTAACTAGTGTTTCCAAGGCTACTAATCTAATCGGTCTTTCGAGACTTGATCTTTTGTGATCATGCCAATGATATGTAATAATGCACTGACTCTAGGTAACTGAGGTTGGGGCGTTACAGTTGGTATCAGAGAAAGTTTAGTACAAACCTTAGAAGCTAGATTTAGATAAACTCTGATTAGAGCACATAGACCTAAGATGAACTTTGAGGATTAGTATAAAACAACTTCCTAGAACTTTGGTATTGTAGAGATTTTGTGATTTTTTTCAAGAAGTGAATCCCTGTCTGGATACGACAAGGTAGAGGCGGCTCTGTCACAGATGTAGCTAGGGGTAAAACCCAAAAACACCGCATTGAACTAGACTTGAACGGGAACCGGTGCATGACAACGGGCCTTGCTGCACTCTTGGTTACGACACTCCCGGGGGATATGCTCAGGATAATTCTCATTTTCATTAGAATACATTATGAAGGGTTTATGAGTATATACTTACTCAATGAAAACATTTTTTTTATAATTATGGATTATATCCATAAATAGTTCAATTTATGTTAAGTGTTTTAAAAGTATGGAATTATGTATTTTGATTTATAAACAGATCTAGTTTATGCCATTGTTTCGAAATGGAACCTAGTGGAATGAATGGAAACCATATCAATGCATGCACTCAATGTAGGGATTTCCCTCATCATCAAGATAATTATAGTGGAGCTGGTGATGTAACTGGTGCTGATCATCTAATCACCATACTGGGACAACTCACTAAGGTTATGAATAATAACCTTACCCGTATAGAGCACCCTGATTTGCAGCATTGAGGATCAATGTTAAATTGCTTCATGAAGTAGCATCCACCAACATTCAATGGGAGTGCAAATCCATTAGTAGCTGAGCAATGAATAAGTTCCCCAGAGAAAATATTTCAGGCATTGGGGAGTAGTGAAAGGGAAAAAGTTGTCATGGTAGTTTATTGCCTCACTGGAGATGCTTATCAATGGTGGTCATTGATAAAAAACATGAAGGAAGATGATGAAGTATCAAATATGGAATAGAGGGAGTTCAAAGATATTTTCTTAGAAAAATAATTTTCACGTGACCATCGAGTAGATATAGAAATGCAATTTCTGAGTCTAAGGCAAAAGGAGGATAATAATGTCACAAAGTATGAGTATAACTTTACAAGGTTAGCGAGGCATGAAGCATATTATATACATAACCCAATAATTAATATTGATCATTTCATTGATGTGTTAAAACCGTTTCTCCATCGATCATTAGTCTCACAATATTTCTCTTCGTACAAAGATATTGTCTCATGTGCTATGAAGACAGAAAAGGAATTTTCTAAGTCTTATGACTTTAAGGCAAACCAAGAGAAGAAACGATCTGCTGAACACCCTATAAATGGAAATAAATGGAAGAAGGGAAATGTTGATTATCCATCCTGCAGTAAATGAGGGAAGAAACACCCATGTACTTTCTTGAAGGGAATGGGAGTCAGTTACAAGTTTGGTGAAAAAGGTCACCAAGCTCATGATTGTAAGGGAAAGAGAGATGTTGTCAATGTGGAATGCTATAATTTTAAAGATATGGGACATTATGAAAATGAATGTCCTAAGCGTTAGGGGAACTTACCTCAGAAATGGACAAGGGATCAAGGCCAAGCTTATGATATGACTACTGATGAGGTAGAAACTCTAAAAGATGTGGTGACAGGTAATTTAATGGTTTCCTCAAGTTTAGAAAATGATTTATTTGATTCTGGATCATCGCATTGCATAATATCTTCCTAGATTGATATGAAAATTAGATATTAACATTTTGATTTAATGAAGGAGTTATTAGTTAAAACTCTTAAGGGATGTATCATTGCAAAAAAGTTTTGTCAATCAGTCCCCATCAGAGCACATAAATGTTCTTTATCCACTGATCTCATTGTCATACCTAAGATTTAGTTGGATATAATCCTCAATATGGATTGTCTTTTGGACCATGATCTGAATATTTATTTTAAAAGGCATAAGGTTATTATTTTTCATGATGATGATAAGGAACACATTATCTTTAGAGCAGAATCATCACCACCTAATTGTTATCTAGATCCACCCCCAGAAGCTCAACTAAATTCAATTATTGGGGTAAAAGATAATGAAATGAATGTGGGTGACGAAGATAATTTTCAAATAGAGGATGTACCTATTGTGAAAGAATATGTAGATGTGTTTCTGGAAGATTTACCTGGACATCCTCTAGAATGATAAGTAGAGTATTCCATTGATTTAATTTCTGAACCAAGGCCTATATCGACGACCCCTTATAGAATGGCCACTGTGGAATTAGTTGAACTAGTGAAACAACTAGAGGAATTGAGTAATAGCAGATTTATTCACCCTAGTGTTTCTCCATGGGGATCCCCTGTTCTTTTTGTTAAAATGAATGATGGATCTACGGGGTTATGTATTGACTACATGGAGATCAATGCTATAACAATAAAGAACAATTACCCCTACCTTGCATTGATGATTTATTTGACCAACTGCATGGAGCTCAATAATTTTCAAAGATTGACCATAAATCTGGATATCATCATTTGTGTGTGAAGAAGGAATACATTCCGAAGACATCATTTCGAACCAGGTACGGGAATTACGAGTTCACAGTAATGCCTTTTGGGCTGACTGATGAACCCTCTATTTTCATTGATCTAATGAACAGAGTATTCAAGAAATATCTCGATGATTTTTTAGTTGTATTTATTCATTATATCTTGGTATACTCCAAAATCTACGAAGATCATGAAAATCACCTGCGCTTTATCCTGAATACTTTGAGAAGACCTGAATTTATTGGGATGTTTAGCAAGTGCGAATTCTAGCTTCAAGAGATTTCTTTTCATGGCCATATTGTCTCTAAGGATGGAATATTTGTTGATACTTCTAAGAAAAGAGGAATATATGAATGTCCAGCACCAATGAGTATAACTGAGGTACATAGTTTTTTTAGTTTAGAAGGTTATTATCGATGTTTCATCCAGAATTATGCTCGATAGGCTAACCCATTAACAAAGCTCAAGGTAAAGGGGTTAAATTTGTTTGAAAAAAAAAGAGTGTGAAGAATGTTTTGAAGAACTAAAGAGAATATTATTCAATGATCCTATATTGACTCTGCCATTGGGGAATGATGGGTTCGTTATTTATAGTGATGCATTGAAGAAAGGACTTGGTTGTGTCCTTATGCAGAATGATAGGGTTATTGCCTATGTATCACGACAGTGAAAAATTCATGAGCAAAACTATCTTTCTCATGACCCTGAGTTAGCTACTATAATATTATCTTTGAAGATATAGAGACATTATCTCTATGGTAAAAAATTTGAGATATATACTGATCAAACTATTTTGAAGTATATTTTATCACAGAAAGAACTCAACATGAGGAAAAGGAGATGACTTTAACTACTCAAGTATTATGATTGCAGGATACACTACCACCCGGGGAAGGAAAATAAGGTGGCAGATGCATTGATCAGAAAGGATGATAGAGTTTTGAACGTGATGATAATTGAAAGGTATCCTATTTTCATGGATCTAGTAAAGATGGATATGAGAATTACCATGGAAGGTGAAACATTGATACTTTTTCAAATGGTTGCCAAACCATATTTAATAGAAAGTATAAAGAGTTCTCAGACCGATGATGAAGAATTTAAAAATAATATTAAAGATGTGAATGATGGGAGATTGAGTGAATTTGTGTATAAAGATGGAATTTTGAAATTTGGGAAGATATTTTATGTTCCTGATGTACTTGATCTAAAAATGGAATTGTTGGATGATGCTCATAGTTCCAATTTCCCTATACGCCCTGGGAGAACCAAATGTATAGAGATTTGAAGGAACATTTTTGGTGGGACAACATGAAGAGGGAGATTTCTGATTCTGTTTCATGATGTATGGTTTGTCAATAAGTGTAAGCTGGAAGACAACAGCCTAGAGGAGTCATGAAACATCTTCCCATACCTGAGTGGAAATGGGATAATATCACGATGGACTTTGTCATGGGACTACCAAAGACTCCTAGAAGGAATGATACAATATAGGTCATTATTGATCGTCTTACCAAGTCATCACATTTTATTTCAATAAGATAAGATCTACCACTTGAACGTAAATCAAGACTATATATTAATGAAGTTTTTAGACTTCATGGAGTACCCCTATCGATTATTTCTAAACATGATCCTCGTTTTACTTCAAGATTCTGGAAGATTCTTCAGAAGGCCTTAGATACTGAACATCATTTGAGCACTTCTTACCACCCACAAACTGATGGAAAATTAGAATGGACTATTAAAAACATAGAAGACATGTTGAGATCTTGCTCACTTGACTTTTAGGGTATGTGGGGTCAATATTTACCTCTTTTCAAATTTTCCTATAACAATATCTTCCATTCAAGTTTTTGGATGGAACCATATGAAGAGTTATATGGAAAGAGATGTCGCACACCAACCTATTGGGATGTCATTGGTGAAGGAAAACTCATAGGCCTAGAACTGGTGGAGGAAATGATGAAAAAGGTAAAGGTAATCCAAAACCACATCAAAGGAGCTCAAAGTAGGCAGAAGAGCTATGCCGATAATCGAAGGAAGGATATAGAATTTCATGTTGAAGATCATATTTTCTTGAAGGTATATCTATTTAAGGGAGTTATAAATTTTGGTAAGATGGGTAAATTGAGTCCTAGGTACATCAGAACTTTCGAAATTCTAGAACGAATTGGGGTTGTAGCTTATCATTTGGCAATGCCGCCAAGTCTCTCCAACATACACGATTTGTTCCACGTATCACTGTGGAGAAAATACATTCTTGACACAATGTATGTACTCACATATGTGGAATTAGAACTGGCACCTGATCTATCTTATTACAAAGAGCATGTCAAGATTCTTGATACGAGAGAAGAAGTGCTGAGAAACAAGACAACTCATCTGGTAAAAGTTCTATGGAGAAACCATAAAATTGAAGAGGCAACGTGAGATCCCGAGGAACTTATGATGAAGAATCATCTGAGTCTTTTCATGTGGTAGTATACTAGAAATTTTGAGGAAGAAGTTATTTTAAGGAGGGGAGAATGTAACACCCCAAGCTTTTATCGTACGCTTCTCTTGGAATAATACAGTAGCGTGTGTTGTACACAACTTCGAGTTCTAAAACACACCACAACCAATCAAAAAAGCCGTTATAAATATTAATACCCACCATTTAAAATTTTATAAATTTTATCTTTCAAAATGGACTTCATTTTTGGATTTAGAATATTGAAAGTATCTTATGGTGAATTTTTGGTATTTTTCTAAAAACATTCAATTTTTGACGAATAGTGAAAAAACACTGAGTTATAGTTTAAAACTGAATTTTTATTTCAATAATTATTAATTTTATTTAAATTTAATTAATTTCAAAATAGATACATAATATCTATATAATCATAATGTAATTAATTGGACATAGTTTAGAATAATTTTAGATATATAACAATTTTATTGAACTTTTCCCCCGCATTTTAACCACCTCCTAAGAAAATTTTCAAATTCACATAAAATGTAATTTTACCACTTCTATGAGTGGAATTTCAAAAATACAAGAGACACGATTAATGTCAAGGAGTAAAATTTTGTTCAATAAGATAAAAATAATTTTTGGTGGATAGTAATGTTTTACTTTTATTTACCATAGTTAAAAGTAAATATGGTAATTAAGGTAAACATGATTTAAATATTAGCCTAACACATGTCCTGATTCTATTGGACAAGTTTATCTCGATCAAAAACAACCTTAGTAATAAAATATTATAATTTAGGTCCACTAGGAGTAGATTATGACATTTATTATTATTTAATTCAAAGAAGAGTTAAGAGAGTTAAAATGAATGTTTAATAACTAAAACATTTTTAATATAAGGATATACATAATATAAATTCTATTATAAATATTCATTAGAAAGATAAATATATTTTCTACATAATTTTATTTTATTTATAATTTTTAGACATTAGATAATTTAATTTATTTATGACACAATGGTGATGTAGTAATTACCTAATTAATGAAATATTAAAATAATTGATATTATAAATATCCAAATAAATGTAATTTGAGACTTTAAATGAATTAAAATAATTTTATAGGTTAATATGACATATTATTATTGGTTATATGATTTTTATTCTAAGTAATAACGCTGTTATGAATTTATCAAAAATAAAATACCCAACAATGTCAAAATTGACATAAAAGAGTTTTTAAAACAAATATTATTTTATTAATTGATATTGTATTCCTAAAAATCTATGGTTCGGCCAAAGGACTTATATAATTATAGGTGTATCATTAATTTACCACTTTGGGGTATCTATCAAGTACATAGTATGTTTATTAAATATATAATACAAAAATACAAAGAGACATGGAAAATGTCAAACTATTTAACTAAGAGTTAAATCTAAAAGATAAGGTTACTATAGTGACCCAAACCTGTCTAAAATATATTTTTTGTGTGGTTTTAGACCTATAGCCACCTTAGACATTGAATAATCTCCTTTGGAGCCATTATAAACCAAATATGAATTTATTATAAAATAATAGTTTATGTTTTTCCAAAGATGCCCCCCACCCCTCTTATAAAAGGCCACTCCCCCTTCTCTCAAATTCATACCTTCAAAGCCTTTTGGTTCATCAAAAATCTGCCCAAATATCCTCTCAACTTCCCTCAATTTAAACTATAGGCCTTATATTGATCATAAATCCATCCTAAGGATCCCTTTTGATGAAATCAAAAGGAAGAACCTGAAGATGAGGTAATGTTTTAATCACCCTCTTTCAAGTTCCTTTCTTCTTCCATTTCATCTTTCTTTGTTATTTCCATTATAAAATAATAAATCTAGAATCTTATATATACTATGATGTTATTATAAATATGGTACAACAATATTCAGTATTCTATCCTTCCTTTGAATGACATGTCACCATACGTGCGTACGTACGGCTTACCATCTCCACGTCATGGTGTAATTGTTATTCAATATATTATTATTTTGATGGGTATAATAATGATGTGTAATTCATATAAATAATAAATATGATAAGATAATGATTCTGTATATATGATATAACATCTAATTATATATTATTTTAATATTAAAAGAATGATATTGTCGCTCGTGCGTATGTATGGCCTACCGTCTCCACGAACGCGATGAGATTCATTCCCCATCGTATCCATTCAAGACTAATTATCATTTTATGATTAAAAGTAATGCTTAGGATCTTTATATCATTCTTCATATGATTAAAATACAACCTATCCATAAAAAACTCTACCTATTTAACAAAACATATAAAATAAAATGAGTAAGTTAACCATCGAAATGACAATAATACTAAGATAATATTAACAAAGCAATGTTAAAAGATCATATATGATATCATATTAATGTATTTGATCCCTGTATAATTTAATAAAAATTATTTCACCATTATAAAGGAGGTTAACATACCCTCAATTGAGGAAATGTACATGGTAATGGTTTTTTTTCAGAATCTCTTCATTATCCGAGGTAGTTTATACGTAATTATCTAATGGGACCTCTTTATCATCCATATTCATGTTTCTAAAAAATGTATTTCAAAACATTCTTAATATTTTACAGAATATGTGTTAAATTAATTTATACCCTTGTTTGACTTTTTATTATAAGTATATAATGGAATCTTTACGTCATTTTCCAAACAAGGACATTTTTAACCTTTTTGACAAATTAATGTAAGAATGTATTTTTTAACTTATACGGCGGGTGTGGCTATTTTACACCATTGTAAAATCTTTGAAGTTTCCCTAACAAGTTTATAAGATAATTTTCAAATTAAATGTTTATTTTATAATTATGTGACTTTTAATGATTTCAGAAAAAAATATATTTCTCTCAAATAGTTTTGATTTCATTTATGTCAACATCCTTTGATGGATTTTGAGATTATTTGAAGTTGATTTATTAAGAAAAAAACATTCATATTGTATTGATGGTTTTTTGAAATGTTTGACTATGGATGTATAATTTTTATACCATTCATGGTTTATGGATAAAGTATTGACATTTTGTATGCTAGTTTTAATACAAATTTTTATGTTATGTTTAAACATGTTCATTTAAGGAATGCATTGGACTTAATAAGTGATGGGTGGAGCCCACTATACCTCCTCGATGAATCGGTATTTCTCATGAGACAAAATTGTGTCTTGGTACGATGCCTTGACAAAATCTTATTTGTAGTCTTGGCACGAGGCCTTGGCTACATGGTTATGATAGTCTGGAATTATACATTCCATCCTTATGAAAGAGGTTATTGATATTGCATGTGATTATTCAACTAATATAATATCCATGTGAATAAGTAAATGGAGTTATTTCATTATATTTCTACCATATTATGATGAATTTTGAGTTTAAAAGGATTTTGTTTTAGTTATACATTGCCTTAAATGTTGAGGGTTATATATGAATGTTTCCGATATATTGTTATCCTTACTGGGCATTTGAGATCACCCCTTTCTATGTTTTATTTTTCCCATGATTTCAATAAGTATTTTATGAATGACCTGCAAGGATAGTATAAGGGGATATGAGGGTGGAGACAAATTTTTTATGTAGATTTCACTTTATGATATAATGTAAAATTTATAAATGTATCTAGTGTTTCCAAGGCTACCAAACTAATCCGTCTTTTCAGACTTGATCTTTTGTGATCATGCCAATGATACGTAATAATGCACCAACTCTAGGTAACTGGGGTTGGGGCATTACACTTTTGATTCCACTTAGATGATAGTAAGACATTTATTATATTTTACTTGAGGAAAAGTTAAATATGGAATACTCGTATTATAATTACGGAAAAATTTCCAATGTAGAGTTATAAAGAAGACATATTGGATTATAAAACATTATTTTAAATATAAATTGTCTATTTTTAGGGTATTTTTTTAATATTTAGGAAATAAATAATTACCTTAATGACTTATACAATGCTACTGCAGTGCTTGTACATGTAGAAAAAACATAAATAAATTGATTTTAATTAAAAATATAAGAAAAATTTAAGGACCTCAAAACATGGATAAGTCTGTTTTTTCATATCTCGACCATAGGTCACCAATGGTATAATTAATGACCATTTAAAGACACATAGTTATGAATAAAAACCTTATAATTATTTATTTAAAAGGTATTAAACATGTTCAAACTATATGTTTCTAATTAATATAATATTTAAATATATAATTTTATGTATGTTTTTATAAATATAAATATTAATTTTAAATCATCTATTTCTATCATCTTCAGCTAAATTTATTTATAATTTTTAGGGAACATATGATTACCTTAATGGCTTTAACTATAATGATGCATTAATTTTATAATTAAAAATTAAATTAGAGTAATGATATTAAAAATATTCAAATAAATGTTATTTTTGTTAATTAATGTAACCAAATAATTTAATAGACCCGGTTTCCTCCTATTTTATATAATAAAATATTATTTTATAAGATAACATGTTCTATATATATATATATTAAAATATCTAAGAAATGCATAGTTTCAAAATTTACACTATTAACATTGTTTCAAATTTATAGTTTACTAAATTATAAAAAAATAATAAAAAATTTAAAAATAAAAATATTTATGACACAGTCTAAAAGGTTCTAAATTATTCGTTTATGGTGTAATTGAAATCAAATAAATTAATTACATACTCTATTGATATTAAAAAGAAATTCACCTTCGAAAAAATTAATATATGCTAACTATCAGTTAATTTAAATGATTACGTTTAAGATAAAAAATTTAAAAGATATACTGGTTGATGATATTACAACCTTATGCCATTACATATTTTAATAATTATCATTTTGGAGGAATTTGGAATGATTTTGAGTTTATTATAAATTATTATTTTCTAAATTTCCAAAAGTTCCCCTCACCTCAATTATAAAAGGGAACCTCCTCGCTCACTTCTTTACAAAAAATTTATCCTTCAATATTTTAAATCCCCTAAAACTTTTCCTTCAAAACATCAACAACCACATTCTATAGGATTATGTTTTATAAAAATTACAATTATAGAGTCCTTAAGTAGTGAGCTAGAGGGAGCTCATCGAAGAGGAGTTAATCTCCCCCACCAACTCTCTCAATAGTATTTCCTATTCTAATTCCTCTTCATGTGTTGTTTCCATCATATTGTTATAAATCAATAATAACCTATATTATGAGATTTTATTTTTATTATTTAACAACCATATTCCACCTTTCATCTGTAAAGACCCGTAAAATTCAAGGAAATTTTTTTCTTAATTTTCTTTAGAATTTTACAAGAGCGCGGTTTCAGACGGCACCTGATTCCGAGGCCCGGAGTGCCTGGAATTAATTTCCGAAGTTTGGCTCGGGTACGTTCAGTGAACGAACGAGCGAGAATTCCTAACTTTTGATCCGGTGCTCGGAATTGAAATCCGAGGGCACCGATGAACTCGCAGCGCCGATTTTTGCTTAAGAGGACTTTTTCCGAAGGTGCGTTTGCTGAGGAGGAGTTGTTAAAAAAAATGGGGAGTTAAATGTGAAGTAATAAAATTGTGTTACAATTTTATTTCATAATCTAAGTTGTTAACCTATGTGTGGAAGTTGGGTGGGACCTACTTGTTGTTAACTACCCTTGAGAGAATAAAGGTGGGGTGGGGCCCACACGAGCCCAACCCCTCACCTTCCCTAACTCCTCTAAACCCCCCACTTAAGATGTGTAACTCATCTTAACCTTTAAACTTCCCATTAATTGGGTGACTTTCCCTCTCCTCACTTTAATCATGCCAACACACTAATCCAATTAATGGAATTAAGTTTTTGAATTTTGAACTCATAGAATGTCGTAATAAAATAAGATTAGCTTATTTTATTTTTGGGGGTTAGATTGGTTGTGTTGATGATTGGAGGAGAGAGCTCTAAGTCTCTTGAAGAACTTCATCTTCTCCGGCGAAGAACGTCTTCATCCTCAACGAAGAACGAAAACACTCGTCAAGGATCATCGACTCGGCGACCCGGTATCTTCGGACCTCTTCTTCCTCCTCGGACCTTCTTCGTCGGCAAACAAAGATCCGCCAACGACGTGTCTCTTCGGGCATATCTCTTCGTCAACGGATTTGACGAACGACGACCGCGACGCCCGACCTCCGCGACGCCGTCTTCCGCGGAGCGTAGACGAATCTTCAAATCTTAAACCCGAGGTAGGGGTTGTCGTTTTCTTTTGGTTTCCTTATTTTATTCTTGATCGTGATTTTATCAAGACTAACGTGTGACTTGATTTATTTTAAGTTGCGTTTTTATTTTAACGTGAGGGGGGCCGGACCGCACGAACACGGCCGAACCCCCCTCCATCGTTCTTGTTTTATTCATGCGGGTGGAAGCAAGTGGCGTGGTGCCGTCGCACCACGCGGATGATCGTGCTTATAATTTACACAACGCCGTCGCGCTACGCCGAGGAGAATATTCAAGAACGCGACGCCGTCGCGCCGCGTTGGAAGGAATCATGGTACGGCGAAGGGGCGCGGTGCCGTCGCACCGCGCTGGACGACGAACACCGCGGCCGGTTCCGGGCCGCGGCGGGACGAGGAGACCGCGGCCGGTTCCGGGCCGCGGCGGAAGAGAAAACCGGCGGCCGGGCCGCCGGCGTCGGAAGCCGAAGGGGGAACCGGAAATTACCGGTTCCGTTGGAGAAAACCGGCCGGCCAGCTGGCCGGCCGGAAGGCATTAAACCGGGGAAATTAATTCCCCGGCCAGCCTGTAAAACCCCCCTCTTTAAGAGGGGGGCGGTTCCATGTAAGGGGGGGGGGGCAACAGCCCTTCGGTTTTTTTTTTTAAATCGGCCCCCACGTGGGGGCCGTTTGTTACAAAGGCACGGCACAAGGCCGTGCCGCCTTGTCAAAACCGCGGGGCTTAGCCCCCGCGTGCGCCGCCACCTCGCGGCGCCAGGCCGCCGCGGCCCGCCGCGCCGCCGCGCCGCCGCCCGCCGCCGCCGCCGGCCACCGCGCCACCCAGGGGGGGTCGGGCCGGGTCGGCCCGGACCCGGACCCCCCGTTTCGAACCAGTTTTGGTTTTTCGATCATAACTTGAGCCTCGGACCTCCGAATGACGAACCGTCTGCGGCAACGCGATCCTTGGATCGAGACGGTCGTTTCGGTATATCGCACTCAAGGTTTCGGTTTACTTTGTGTTCGGCCGGGTTGGTTCGTTCACGAAACCAACCGGGCCTTCGGAGCGGAAACGCTCATATCTTTAGCTACGGACGTCCGATTGACGTGCCGTCAGTCGCGTAGTGTTCCTCTTAGTGAGACGGATCTTTTGGCATACTCCGCCCGAGGTTTGGACGCAGGTGGAGTACGGTCGGGTTGGTTTTGCCTTAAAAACCAACCGGGCCCCGGAGACGAAAATGCCAATAACTCTCAGACCGGGCGTCCGATCGACGCGCCGTCTGTTGCGTTGAGTTCCTGTTGTCGATACGGAACTTTTGGATACATCAACTCTGGTCTTCGTTACAGTTGATGTATCAGCCTCTCGGCTCGTGGAGCGGACCCTCCGTACGAGCTTGCTGTGTGCGGGAACCCTAGTGCTGGCTGCGACTGTTCTACTGCTACGACTGCTACTGTGACTGCGACGACGACAGTACAGAGATCCTGTGTGGATTCGACGACGACAGCACAGAGATCCTATGTGGATTCGACGACGACGACTTCAGCACTCAGCGATCCTACGTGGATCAGTGCTACAGGTCCTGTGTGGGCCCGATCCTGTGTGGGTCCTTGCGCTCAGCGGTTCTGTGTGAGCCAGCGCCTACAGGTTCTGTGTGAGCCCGATCCTGTGTGGGTCTTTGCGGGGGTTAGTTACCTATCGATCCTTCGTGGGTCCGACGACTTAGATGGATCAGTGATCATCTTTTTCGTCCTTGAAGAAGTATACCTGTGTGAGCTGAATCCTGTTGTTTTCCTGTGTGGATTGTGTTGTGCAATCCTGTGTGGATTATGTTTTTCTTTCCTATGTGGAATACGTATACTTTCCTGCGTGGACTGAGTTGTACTTGGGCTCGGAGGTTGGAGCGTATTTGAATTGATGACTTAGGTATATGTATGGGCATATACCTAAGCAGTATCGGTTGTTACTTCGTGATTGTACTTTTCTTCGTGATTTATCCTTTGTGGATTTGAGAGACCTTCAGGGGTCTCGGGGTCCCTACTGAGTAGCTTATACTCACCCCTGCACGGGCTTCACCCGCACTACGTTGTGTTGGTTGCAAACGACGGACAGCGTTGACCTTAGCTGAGGCTTGTAGAGCGGGACGGTACCCAGAGGTGGACCACTGGGCGGGACGTGCACGGAGCGGACGACGGGACCCGTGGAGCAGAGGAGCTATCTGTACCCACCCTTCAGGTGGGATTTCCAGTGGACAGCTCGGAGTAGCAGCTTTTACTTTTCAGTTGCTGTTTTTCCCTTTTTAGTTGTACTTTACTTTCAGTTTGGGTTTGTATTCTGGCCCATTTACTTTTCCGCACTTTCAGTCGTACTCTGCTTGTTTAGTGTTTACTTTCCGCTTGTTTACTCTGTGGTGTGTGTTTACTTTTCAAAGGCAATGCCTTCCCTTTTTACTGGGATTTACGCCTTGGTGCTAGTCGCCAGCCCCTGGCCTATGGAAGGCGGGCTTGGGGTAGTCACGGCACGGACCCCGAGGGCGGGTCGTGACACATCGATCCTATCAAAAATAAAATCACCACATGTGCATATGTACATCCTATCGTCTCCACACTGGGGTGTAATCTATTTTTCATCACTACCATACATAGTTGGATATAATTATGGAAATAATAAATATATATAAATATTATAACATAATAATTATTCTCAAAACATATATACACCACCCACTTCTATACCATTTCACAATTATGGGAATGATACCATCTCTTGTGTGTATGTATGACATACCATCTTTAAAATGCAATGTGATTCATTATCCATGATCACAATTAAATAATGATTATATATAGTTATAGATTTAATTATATGATATATATTATCTTAATATCATTATGGAAATTAAATTACTATATTCTATATACCATAACTCTGACTTATACGATGAAACATGCATTAGAAAAAGAAGAATTTATCACCCAAAAGTAGAGTAATAATGAAATATTATTAACAAATGAGTAATAATATGACAATTTAGGATATCATATAAATGAATTTGGTTCGGGAATAATTTGATAAAATTATTTAGTCCATTATACAAGAGTTATAGATACATACAATGTAAATAATAACAAAGGTAATGGTTAATTTCCAAATCCCATTATTATCTAAGATTTCTTATAAAGACGTATTTTCTAGGTTATATTTATCAACCATGTCTATGTTTCATAGAAATATATTCCAAAAAATTCATAAAATTCATATAAATTTTTTTAAATTCATTTTTACAAATATATGAACTTTTACAAAATTGTCAGAAAGGAATATTTTTGTTGTTTTTCATGTGAGGTACTTTTTAACTTATTTAGAAAAAGTACAAGAAGAATTTTTTTTAACATATAAGAAATGGATTGATTTTTCTACTTTCAAGATATATTAATGACTTGATTCTTCCCTGACAAGATTTAAAAAAATTTCAAATACATTTTTTTCATTTACTATTGATTGAAATTAAAAAAAACAACATTTTCAAAGAAGAAAAGATATTTTTCTCAAGGATTATTTTCAAGTGATGTATCAAAATTATTTTCGATATAAGATAAAATAATTTGATGTTACATATTTTTTAATTGGGATATTTTTCAATCATTATATCCTTATTATCATGAGGTTTAGTTCATGTGAATGATGTAATTATATTAATCCGACCAATTTATTTCCATGGGTTATGTTATGATTGAAAGTTGTTTATGAAACCCACTTGTTTTAAAGGGTTCTGATACGATTAATGGGTTATGTTATTGAGGCACACATATGTATGGATTTCATTATTTTATGGGTGGGAACTATATCTCCCTATAATTTATTAAGTAATTATTTATATCTCATGAGATAGACATGACTGTAATGATAATTGGTTTTGTTTAACTAATGCTGGTGTAACGACCCGAATCCAGAGCCACTAAACTGGTGCCCTGTGCCTGGTTATCCACATCACCTCTTGTGCAATTCCCCAAATTTCAGAGGCTACCGACTAGCAGTGAGGGACTTGGTAAGTTATTGGGGAAACTATGCCCTCATTTTGTAAGGTATACAAGGGAAAAGAAATAACAGTCCATAGAGGAAGCAGTAAACGACATACCACAACTGAAACCAAACAGCAGAAGAAATGAATATATATAGTAATGATGATAATGATGCAGCAGGTACTGGTATCTAAGGAAAGTATCAAACACCACAACGTGCTGAAATACAACTGAAAATAAAGTACTCAAAGTAACAGCAACTCTAGCAGCATCGCAAGCCTAAGCTCGATCTTATACTCCCCAGCTCCAACCAGCAATCATGTACCTGAAGTAGAAGGCCCCAATCCCTATCCACACCAGCAACAATATAACCAGTTTGCGCTGAAAAGTAGGACCCAAACTGGGTGTGAGACTAATCCCAATAGGAAATCACCACAAGATTTGTTCCCTATCGTCAGTGAGAAAAATAGAATAAATAATGGAAATGAATGAGGCAGAGAAATAGAGGTACACCAAAGTAACAATACTACAAATACCCATTCACATTTATTTATTAATTTAATAAAATCATTTAATTATCAACAAAGGAGTCTAGAAAACAGCTCTATATTCTCAAGGAATTGCAAGTAACACAACATGTATCTCAACAGACTACCTAGAAAACAAGCAGTACAAACCCAAGCTTGTTCTTTGGCTTAGTGTACTCGTCACAACCAACCAAAAAAATAATAATATTGACTCTTTGGGTGGATTCTACTGGAGGAACTCTATAGTCAAATAATGATACAAGGCACATACACTCTAGGAAGCTCCCACTATCAATCCCTATATGGTCTTGCAACGATGGCTATAGACTCTCTAAGGAAGAACTTATGTCTAATTCCTCCTTTGGTCTCGATACATGAGTAAACTAAGAACACTATTGGGAAGCACAAATTCCCATTCTTATAGGTCCTGTGTATGAAACTAATATATAAGAGACTCTCTAGGGAAGCCCATAATCGTCAATTCACATTTTAGTATACCGCACTTGGATCACACAGCCCTGAGCAGTCTAGTCATGCGTAATCGACTATCAGCAACCCTAATTAATTTCATCAACTACTTGGATAATAGCTATAATGAATAAAAAGCATATAAATAGTAGAAAATACATGCAATCAGCTATAACAAGGCAGAAAAAAATGCTACGAGGTTTGCCTCACATGCAACCTATGCCAAATGGCGATAAACAGCCAAAGCAAGGGAAATCATCCATGGGTGATCCTTGAACATGAAACCAAGAATATATTAATATCAATTACCCTCATGCAAACAACAAATATAAGGAAATTAAAATATGGAATCAAAATCCCTAACCCAAGATACTTGATACTTGGGTATCTGGCAATTTTTCCACAAAAACTAAAATACATTAAACTTAGGGAAACAAAACACCTTCATCGATCCTAGGAGATCGATATACTTGAGCCACGAATACTGATTCTCCTTAGAATGAAAATGATCTGATAAAACGTCCAAAACGCTCAACACACGATATCTTGAGAATGAGGGAAAAACATGGAATGAAACTCAAGAAGAAAAGAGAACTCACCGCTGTGATTCCAATGCAATCGACAACGTTCGATTCGTGTAACTGGTGTAGGATCGGTGGTTTGGAGATGAATCAGCCTCCTTGGATTCTCTGGATGGAATTAGGCGTAGAAGAATACAGTAACAAGGATTAGACATGACCCCCGGTCCAATTAATGAAATAAAAAGAAAAGTACATGGCATGTACTTCATGAGTACACGGAGTGTACTCACCCCTTCTGTACATAGCATTTAGCGGCCTCCACCTAATCGCTACACCCCGTGTGTGTGGCCTGGACACGGCTAGCACACGGCCTCGTGCCGAAGAAAAGTACATGGTGTGTACTCATAAATTACATGGTGTGTTCTCATAATATACACAGCGTGTACTCCAAAAATTTTCATAAACTCCTCTTTTTTCAAAAACTTTAGAAAAAGGAATTACATACCTGAGAAGAAGATCCGAGTTCTTGCAAACATTACCCCTTAATGAAATTCATAAATGAATTTCCCTAGAAAGGTGGTGAAGAAGAAACCTGGAACAAATCTAACAACAGTGATCACATATCTTCCTCCCTCTCCCAAATCTCTTCCAACACACGGTCGTGCTGCCATATCACCCATACCAGAGGAATAGACCGGCCATGGAGTACCTTTGTGCAATGATAAACTATCCTGATAGAATGATCCTTGAATGATAAATCCTTCTCCAGCTCAACCTCCTTGGGTCTAAAAACATGAGACGAGTTTGAGAAATAGAGTTGAAGCTGAGAAACATGGAAGACGTCATGAATAGCCTGATATCTATGAGATAATAGAAACCTATAAGCAACCGGCCCGACTCTCTCCAGAACCCCAAACGGCCCGACATATATCGGTGAAAGATTACCCTGTCTCCTGATCCTCTTGTTTCCGAACCTCAGGATAACACTTAGGAAAACCTGATCTCTGAACTCAAACTGCAGAGGTCGTATCCGTTGATCAGCATAAGATTTCTGACGAGACTGTGTAGTAGCCATCCTCTTCCGAATCAACTCTATCTTCTTTGAGGTATCCTGAACAAGACGAGGCCCCATCAAAGCTACTTCTCCTACCTCCAGCATGCACAATGGTGATCGTCATGGCCTACCGTACGTAGCCTCATAAGTTTCCATCTAAATAGTTTTCTAAAAAATGTTATTATAGGAAAACTCCAAAAGAGGAATATGATTTTCCCAAGAACCGCCAATGTCCAGAATGCAAGCTCGAATCATATCCTCAAGCACCTAGATCGTGCGCTCTGACAGTCCATCTGTCTGGGGATGGTAAGTTGTACTCAGAAGTACCTGTGTACAGAAATATTTCTGTAGCCCCTGCCTGAAATGTGAAGTAATTCCGGTGTCCCTATCCGAAACAATAGTACCCCGAACCCCATGAAAGGGCACAATCTCACAGATGTACAACCATCCAAGCTCATCGACACCGAAGGTTTCCTTTATAAGTAAGAAGTGAGAAACCTTCGTGATCCTATCAACGACAACCAATACCATGTTGTTCCCTCTCAAAGAACTCGGTAACCCTATGATGAAGCCCATCGCGACATCATTCCACTTCCACTTGGGAATGGGTGACTGCTGCAAAATCCCTGCTAGACGCTGGTGTTCTGCCTTCACCTACTGACAAGTGGAACATGTCATGACAAAACTAGCCACATCTCTCTTCATAAATGGCCACCAGTACTGGCAGTGTAGATCACGATACATATTAGTGAAGCTAGGATGAACCTATAAGAAAGAGGAATGAAAGTATCGCATCATCTCCTTGTGTATATCTGCTGGCACCCATACGCATCCATGAAAACGCAAGATCTTATCCTCGCCAACAGTCCATCCAGGAAGAGGGTCCTATCCTAACACGCTTTCTCATACGACAAGGCCTTCATAATCTACTAGTTTCCTCATTCAAACTTGGTAAAGAGGTGTAGAGGTAACAACTACTAAAGATAGGAAAGTCTGCCCCTGCCTGTCTTGAACCTCCAAATGCATTTCAGAGAACAGAGCCATGAGCTGCCACTCACTGCTTGCCTCCTGAACTGCTTGTATCTGAGTTCTCCTACTCAGTGCATCAGCCACTGCATTGCTTTTCCCAGGCGTATAGGCAATCTCGAAGTCGAAGGAATGGAGATTCTCGACCCACCTCTGCTATCTCAGATTCAGGTCACACTGCGTGAAGATGTACTTGAGACTCTTGTGGTCAGTATATGCCACAAAATTCTCTCCCAGATGATAATGCCTCCAACAACGCAAAGCATGAACAACTTCAGCAAACTCCAGTTCTTGCATAGGATCATTCCTCTCATGTGGCCTCAACTATAGAGATCCATACACAACAACACGATCCTCCTGCATAATCACAGCTCCTAGCCCGATGCCAGATGCATCACAGAAAACTGTATAACTCCTGCCAGCCTCTGAAAAAACTAGAATCAGTGATGAAGTCAACCTCCCCTTCAGATCCTGAAAGGATTAATCATAGTCTTATGACCAAACAAACATTACCCACTTCATTTTCAAGCCCATCAATGGCACTAATAATTGTGAGAAGTCCTATATAAACCGCCTCTAGTAACCAGCCATCCCCAAGAAACTCCGTACTTTGAAGACATTCTTCAGCTGCTCCCAGGTAACTACTGCTCTCACCTTCTCTGGTACTACTGATACCCCTTTCTATGAGATGACATGACCCAGGAAGTGAATCTCATCCATCCAAAAGTGGCACTTTGATAGCTTATCATATAACTGATGCTCCCTCAGTGTACTCAAAACAATCTCAAGATGGGTTGCATGGTCGTGTCGAGTGTGAGAGTACACCAAAATGTCATCCATGAAACCCACCACAAAGGAATCCAAGTAAGTATGGAACACTATATTAATCAGCTCCATGAATTCTATCAGAGCCTTCATGAGACGGAAAGACATAACTAAGTACTCATACAGGACATACCTGCACCAGAAGGCTGTAAGGGGTATATCAGATGGTCTGACACGCAACTGATGATAGCAGAATCTCAAGTCGATCTTCGAGAATACTCTGAATCCTCTAAGCTAATCGAAGAAATCATCGTTCCTCAGCAAGGGATATCTGTTCTTGACCGTCAACTGGTACATCTTCCGATAATCCATGCAAATCCAAAAGGTACCATCTACCATCTTCACAAAAAGGACAAGCAAACCCCAAGGAGAAGTACTGGGTCGGATGAAACCCTTTGCATGCAACTCCTTCAAATACTTCTTGAGATCCTGCAACTCAGGTGTAGAAATACTATAAGGAGGAATGGACACTGGTGATGCTCTTAGAATGAGCTCAATAGAGAAGTCTACCTCACGCTTCAGAGGTACACCTGAAAAGTCATCTAGAAAGACTTCTCTGAAACAATCCACCACTGGAGGAAAGTGTAATTGTGATGTCCCCTGGTCATCCATATAAAGACTAGAAAATTGTGTCGTAACCCATCCTAGCCTATGATGGTCTGGTACAGCTATACCTACCTGGACATCCCACTCACCTCTATGATGAAAGGACCCGCCATCTGGTGATGCGAAACTCACCCTGCGGTGATAGCAATCGACCACTTCCTGGAAGGGAACCAACTAGTCCATCATGAGAATGACATCATAGCCTGTCATCTCTAAGACATAGAGGTCCCATAAGAAGTGACACCCTGAAACCTATAGAGGTAATTATTTGCACTAACGTACGCTAGACGCCCATGTTCCCAAGGGCATGTTGAGAGTCAACAAGTCAGCAGATGAAAAGTCACAGAGCCCAAGGCTCTCCATGACAGCAACAGAGATACAGCTATGCGAAGCACCAGTATTGAAAAAATATGAAGATAAAACTGAGGCTACGAATATCGTACCTCGAACTTTAGAGGTTCTGAGTTCCTCCTTCTGATGAATCTTCTCTACAGCAAAAGTCTAGGCTGTACCATGGCCCTGTGTAGCAGCCTGAAAACCATTAAATGCTCCTCCATGAGCCTGACCACTACATCCACAGCCTCTACCCTGACCTGGATGACCTGAAGAACTCCATCCCCCAGTATGATGTGGAACTGGTAACCCTTCTCTTGCACGAGGGGTTGAAATCGATCCTCTTTCACTAGCTGCAGGAAGGGGTACCTTCAAAACGCTGCAGATGACCCATCTTGCCGCAAGATCGGCACTCCACTGGGTCTCTCAAGCACTAGGTATTCTTTTTCCAACTCCTCCCACATTGATAACACACCACATGGGTGCCAGAAGGGAGATCACATCTACCATAAGGAATACCTCACTTCCTCTGGTCGCCTCGGGTAGACTCTCGGTGGCGATTCCTGCTGTCTGTCTAAAAAGAATCATCCCTGGATGCTGAACCACCCAATTCCATAGCTCCAGTCTCTCTTAGGTTCCATTCCATGATTTTCAGCTGGTTGAATATCAGATTAATTGAAGTCAATTGGAATAAATTCACCTATGATCCCATCTCTGGTTTGAGTCCCTCCTCAAACTTCATTGCCAAGAACAACTCATCATTCCCTAGAACAAGAGCAAAATGCTGTAACTCTGGGAAATGTGAGGAATACTCCATAAATGAAAGAGTACCCTACTTATAGTTCATGAAATCCCTAGCTCTGTCATCCCTCAGCGTTTCTAGGTAGAAGTAGTCGTAGAACGAACACTGGAACTCATCCCAAGCCATAGTCCGTTGGCACCCCTACCTGAGAAACTACGTCCCACCATCTTTTGTCGGAGTCTCACAGCATGTAATTCACGAGATACACCCTCTTTTTTGGGGGTGTCTTGATATGGTCAAACATGGATAGCATGGATACTATCCATGACTCCGCAGCCTGCGGTCTTCCATCCCCTATGAACGTGGGAGGCACCTACTGCTGAAAAACCCATGTCACCTCTGCCATAGTCGGGGTAGGATACTGAACTCCCTGGAAGGTCTGCATGAATCTCATTAAAACCTCTCTGAACTGATCATCAACACCATTTTCCATAATCCCTGTAGGTTCTATGTCCGGAATGATAAGTGGAACTACTATTAGTCCCCAATTAGTCACATCAGGTGTATGATCACTGCCTGGTTCCTATCGTGCAACGGGAGGACATCTTGGTGCCATAGCTCTGAAAGATCAAAACACACCTTCATTAACGATGAACACAGTTGCAATATAATAGAGTAAAATGGAACAGGAGGTAAAAACATTTAAAATTGGGAAAAACATGACTACACTGCGTGTAGTATGGCTACACAGCATGTTTTCTAGAAATTTTACCATGGGTGTGTACCTTGGCCATACATGGCTGTGTAAACAACCCGACTACATGATGTGTTCTCAAACTACATGGCATATACTGACACTTTTCTCCCTGCTCGGTTACTTCTACCTGACTAAGTCACACAGACTGTCCCAGCCAAAGACTACACGGTGTGTTGAGGATGACACAGTGTGCACTAGACATGCCTTACATGGCCCGTGTTGTTAGAGACATGGCCTGACACACGATCAACACTACACGCCATGTTCCCAAGGGACACAGTGTGCACTTAAAGGAAAACCACAGCTCGTGTGGTTTGTTACAAGGCCGGCTACACGTATGACACTTACACGGCATGTTCCGAATAAACACGGTGTGTATAAGAGAAGATAACTCCGACCTGTGTTGTTCATGACACGGTCGGGTACCTAGAACAATACTACACGGCGTGTTCATACCAAACACGGTGTGTACTACCAGAGTTCTCCCAACCCTTGTTGTTAGTGACACTGCCAACTATATTGTTTACCACAACACGACGTGTACATACCATACACAGTGTGTTCCTAAAGACCATTTTACAGCCTCGTGTCCTTGTCCACACGGTCAGTGACATGACCAAAAACCACATGGTGTGTATTTATAAAGTATACGCCGTGTATTCTGTGTTTTTTTAGTCAGTAGCCTCAGAACTGCACCGGAGCCCAAAAAACACAGAAAATAGAGGTTAAGGTTCCAAATTCCGATCTGTGGGGGCCCATACTCCCCGGGAATCAATGCTGGGCATCATAACAATTCATATAACAAGAAACAATATAACAAAATCACGACCCACCAAATTACGATCCTCGAGGGACCATAACACCTCTAAGACCAATGTTTGGAATCTTTGATAAAGAATCTCTAAACAACTGATACCCTATCCACATAGCAGGTATTTTATCACAACAACTATCACATCAGCATGCATTGTCTATCAAAAATTCTATCATATTAGCATGAAATCGATAACGCTACCTAGATGGAAAGGAAAAATGAATGGCATGTGATTTTCTGACATGTGCCTATATGATGCATGAGATGGAATACCCTCATCTCATTGGGTTGCAACGAAATAGGACTGCAATCATATAAACAGTAAAAACACAAAACAAGTGCATCACTCAACAGTAAAATCAATTAAATTGTAACATTTGCAGAACTATAAAATTACAACATTCGTGGTAATCTTTCTTTTTAACTGTAAGCGGGTTCTAGAACGCCCAAGCACAGCTATTTACCATTGATCTATTCCATCCTATCCCCGTCTAATGTCTCCAAACAGTAAGTCAAATAGAAAAGGAATAAACTCCTCTTATACCACTTTGTAATGACCCGAATCCAGAGCCACTCAATTGGTGCCCCTTGCCCGGTTCGCCACATGAACTCAACCACATTTCCCCAAATGCCAGAGGATGCGAACTAGAAGCGAGGACCTTGGTATATTATTGGGGAAACTATGGCCTTATGTGTTAAGGTATACAAGGGAAAATAAATAACAGTCAATGGATGAAGCAGTAAACGACATACAACAACTGAAACCAAATAGCGGAAGAAATGAATATATATAGTAATGATGATAATGATGCAACAGGTACAAGTATATACAGAAAGCAGCAAACAGAAAAATGAGATGAAATACAACTGAAAAAAGAGTACTAAATGTAACAGCAACTCCAGAAGCATCGCAAGCATAAGATTGGTCCTATTCTCTCTAGCTCCAACCAGCAATCATGTACCTGATGTAGAAGGCCACAATCCAAATCCACACCTACAACCATATAACATGTTTGGGCCTAAAAGCAGTACCTAAACAGGGTGTGAGACTAATCCCAGAATCCAATAACCACAAGATTTGTGCCATACTATCAGTGAGAAAAATAGAAAAAGTAAAGGAAATAAATGCAGCAAAGAAACATAGGTACACCAAAGTAACAATCCTAAAAATCCCCATTCACATTTATTTATTAGTTTAATACAATAATTTAATTATCAACCAAGGAGTCTAGAAAAAAACTCTATATTCTCAAGCCACAACATGTTACACAAGAGCTATCTCAACAGACTACCTAGACAACAAGAAGTACAAACCCAAGCTTGTTCTTTGGCTTGGTGGACTCGTCACAACCAACCAAACAAATAATAATACTACCTCTTTGGGTGGATCCTACTGGCATACCCCTCTAGTCAAATAATCATACAAGGCACATACACTCTGGGAAGCTCTCACTTTCAATTCCCATATGGTATTGTAAAGATAGTTATAGACTCTCTATGGAATAACTTATGTCTTATTCCTCTTGTGGTATCGATACATGCGTAAACTAAGAACACTCTTTGGAATCACAATGTCCATTTCTCTGTAGGTCTTGCATAGAGAACTAATTTATAATAGACTCTCTAGGGAAACCTTTAATCATCAATTCCCTCTTTAGTCTACCGCACCAGGTTCACACAATCCTGAGTAGTCTATTCGTGCGTAATCGACTGTCAGCAGCCCTAAGAAAGTTCAAAAAATACTTTTCTAATAGGTACAATTCATCAAATGAATATAAACAATAGACAATACATGCAATTCTACAAGGTTTACCTCACAGGCAACCTAAGCCAAACAACGATAAAAATCCAAAGAAAGGGAAATCACCCATGAGTGATCCACGAACATGCAACCAAGCATATATTACTATAAATTAACCTCATGAAAACAAGAAATCTAAGGTAAATAAACAATGGAATCAAAATCCCTTACTTGGGATACCCGATACATGGGTATCCGACACTTATTTCACAAAAACTCAAAGACATTCAACATAGGGAAACAAACCACCTAACTAAATCCTAGGAGATCTATATACTTGAGCCACGAATATTGATTCTCCTATGAATGGTGAAGATCTGAGAAAACGTCCAAAACTCATAACCCATGATATCTAGAGAAATATGGAAAACATGGATGGAACTCAAGAAGAAGGGAGAACACACTGCTGTGATTCCAATGCAATCGACGACATTCGATTCAGGTAAATGGTGAAGGATTGGTGGATTGGAGAAGAATCAGCCTCCTCGGATGCTTTGGACGGAATTAGGCATAGAAGAAGATGGAAATAGGGATTAGACGTGACCTCGGTCTGATTAATGAAATAATAAAAAGAACATTGCGTGTACTTCATGAGTACATGGCATGTACTCGCCCCTTCCGTACACTGCATTTAGAGGCCTACACCTCATCGCTACACCCCGTGTGTGTGGCCTAGACACGGACATCACACGACCTCACGCAGGAGAAAAGTACAAGGCATGTACTCATAAAGTACACGATGTGTACTTCAAAAATTTCTAGAAATTCCTCTTTTATAAAAAACTTCAGAAAAAGAAAAGACATATCTGAGAAGAAGATACGGGTTCTTACACCTGGGTTATAACAAGACATAAACTCAATTTAGATACACAAGTTTGGAATGATAAGTTAACTTGGTTTAGTGAAGGAATTTTTCTGTAATGATAGTATTGGGAAATAGACTTCAAAATAATGGATGTTACTTTAAATTTTTATGTGTATTCCACATAATGCATGTCTTCCATTATGCGCTTGAGGAATATGTTCTTGGAAGAACTTATATGATTTATCCCATGAAAAGATATCATGATCTTTGATATGAAATATTTAATTTGTAAATGTTATGTTTATGTTCTTATGAATTATGATTATGATATGATTCATATGTCCCATGTTTTACCTTACTAATAATTTTAGATCACAATTTCTTATGATTATTTTCCCCAGGATATGAATACATATTTATGTAACATGTGTCAAAAAAGGGTTCTAGATATCAATGAAGAAGTGGTAGATAATGTAGATGTTTTATAAACTAGTTATTTATGTTTCCCAGTTTATAAATACACTAATCCTATATGGTCCGCATGTGTTTTTTTGTTTTGTAATGTATATTTTTATATTTATAAGTAATATCTATGTATGTAATGTATGAGTTATTACAGTTGGTATAAGAGAAAAGGTTTTTAGACCTTGGGAAGCAAGGATGTGAAGACATTAGTTATATTCTTTAGGATATTTATATGGATAAGTATGTAAATATTTCTGAATCTCGTAATTTTGGTAATGACCATGAATCACTTAGGATTGAAGCTATGATGTTAGTTATTGAACGCACTTTACCCAGATTATGTTAATTTCCAGATATGATTTTTTCTTCCAACACTATCCTTTTTTAGACAATGGGTGGAACCCAAAGGAACTGTTTTAATGATGAAAGTAATTGGAAATGAAAAAAATGTCCTTTGAAATAGCCAAATTTTATTGGTGAATGAATAAAAAACTTAGAGTTATAATTACACAAGCTATGAATCTCTCAATACATCCAAATGAGCATATAAGGGAATAAAGTTTTATTGAGTCCAAAATTAGGAAATATCTAGCTTATTTCAGTCTACTGGCTAAAAAAATGATCAATAACTCTAAAAAGATATTTCCATCTCTCCAATGTTCATAACATGAGAAATTCATCTTGGGAGTCTATCATTTAGAAGGTGAAACTGATAAATGGTGGAATATAGTCAATAATACAAGGAAAATGGATGAAATTGACTCTATGGATATGGACAAGTTCAAGAAACTATATTTCATTAATTATATTCCTCATATTCTTCTAAATAAGATGGTGATGTACCTCCTTGATTTTAAAAAAGGATAATGAATTCATTTGTACCTATAAATAAAATTATTCAATCCTTTCAAGTTACACTTCTATATTTATCATCCAACCTGAGAGTAAGGTTGATCAATTATTCTGTGTCATAAAAAGAATTCTCCAAGGGACATTATCTGGAAGATAATTCAACATCTTGGAGGAAGTCATTCGATGTGCTCTCAGGGTTGGGATGGAAATTGGAGTTACCCATTATTTTTCTGTGTTTGATGAGAAGAGAGCCTAAAATTGAATGGAAATATAAAAAACATATTGAAAAGAAGATGAGACATCCTTTATTCTAGAAGTGTGGACAGAAACCGAGAGGAATGTATCTTAAGGGGACTAGTAAATGTTTTAGGTGTGTTAAAGAAGTTCATCGAGAAGTTGACTTCTATATTGATGGGAAAATACCACTAATTATGTGAATACAGAAAAGGATACATACAATGAACATCCCACAAATAAATTTTAAAAGTGAAACTAAATGGGGAATTATTCTAACCAGTTCCATAATCCAAGTTTTCTTGACGATGATCAACATTAAAAACCTATTAAGGCCAATGAAAAAGTAAAATCTCATGCGGTCATTATTTAGCGATGTAGGGTACGATAGAGAAATGGTGATATGGATAAGTTTTTATGTTATGGGATTGTAGAATAATGTTTTAGAATAAATATGACAGTGTTATGTAATAATAAAATATCTACATATTATTCCACTATAGTATTTCAATAAGTATTTAAGAGCATGTGATTAATAGTACCAATAATTATGAAAATATATTGAGATATTTTTGGAAAACACGTTATTAACGGAATGATATCCCTTAATATGTGCACAATTTTGGATTGATAAAATAAAGATATGTTTAATAGTATTAATGAAATCGAGAATCATATGATGAAAAGGTAGTTTATGATAACATTGATTGAGATTATAGAATTTTAGGAATTTTTTCAATGTGGAAAGAAGTAATTTTTGAAATATTGCTTGCTTTCACTATAGTATTATGGTAATTATTGTTGTTACCATATTTCAACCAAATGAAAGATAATGGTTTTCATATGTTTTGTGTGTTACAATAAAGATATATATAATGTTAGTTGGGGGATTAATGATAAGCTGAAATTCAAAATATAGTGTCCTTCTTTCTAATGTATTGTATTTTCAACTTATGGAATCATTGAAAGGTTAATATTTTACAAAAAGATTATGATATTATTAATAGGAAGTTTTAGATATTGTAATATTATCTTAAAATATGTGGAATCATGCATATTGGATAACCACTATTAAACATTCTGTTATGGTGTCAACCTATCATCTCTGATTCTCATGATCTGTAAATGCTTAAGGAATGAAAAATTCACATTCTTTTCTTGTAATGGGATATGAATTTATAATTGATCAAGGAACAATGAAATGAAGAGATTATTATTAATCATATAAGTAATTATTCTGATGAACAAAAAATGTTCAAATATTGGAAAAAGACCTTGAAACTAATAAATATTATCCTACTACCTTTTTTTAGATGATTCAGATGGTCCCTTAGATCGTCATGAATTTATGTCTTTTTGTTTGTTAACATTATCTTAAACCATTTTCTACATCACTCTCAATCATAAATTTATAATTAGATATCTCTTCTATACAAGTGTTTTCACTTTCCACCTATGTTCTTTAACATAGGAACCGGATTATGAGTTATGTAATGCCCCGACCCCAGTTACCCAGATTCGGTGCATTATTACATAACATAGGCATGATCACAAGAAAGATCATGTCTCGAAAGACCGATTAGTTTAGTATCCTTGGAAACACTAGTTACAATCATAAAGTTTTACATTACATCATAAAAAAACATCTTGTCTTCATATCCCCTCAAACTATCCCTGCAGGTCATTCATAAATTATTTCTACATAATCCTGGGAAAAAAATAAAACATTGAAAGGGGTGAGCTCAGATGCTCAGTAAGGATAACATTATATCAGAATCCTTCATAGATAAGCATAAACACTTAAGGCAGTTAATAAATAAAACAAAAGCCTTTTCAAACTTGAACTTCAGCATAAAATGGAAAAGATAAAATAAAATAATGCCATTTACTTACTCACATGGATATTCTACTAGTATAATGATCAAATTTAATATCAATAACCACTTTTATAATGATGTAATGCATAATTCCAGAGTATCATAACCACATAGCCAAGGCCTCATGCCAAGACTACAAATAAGATTTTTCCAAGGCCTTGTGCCAAGACACTAGTTTGTCTCATGAGACCTACCGATGCATCGAGGAGCAATAGCGGGATCCACCCGTCACTTAATAAGTCCAATGCATTCCTCATATGAACATGTTTAAACATAAAATAAAAATTCGTATTAAAACTAGCATACGAAATGTCAATACATTAACCTCAAAACATGAATGGTATAAAAATAGCACATCCACAGTCAAACATAACTCATTCGATACAATATAGAAGATTGTATTGTATCATATTCACCTCAGTCGGTAATAATGAAGGATATTAACATAGATGAAAATAATCATCAAAACTATTTGAGAGAAATATCCCCCTTTTTCTTGAAATCATTTATAAGTCACACTATTTGTCAAGAAGCCGTTTAAAAATAGATTTCTAAATCAAAGTGTCCCATACCACTTTGAAACATAAAAAAGTAGTTTTAATTTTAAAACATTAATGCCCATATAAATAAATCTCTAAAACCTTTTTTTAAAACATGGACATTAATGAGAAAGATTTAGAAGAATAAGTCTTTAAAACATTTAAAAATGGTATTTTAGTTAGAGTTTCTAACCAAAATAGAGACACAAGATTACAAATAATTGAGGAAATCAAAACATTTTAATATAATGAGAATAAAGTAATTCATGATATACTATGTCAAATTACATTATATCCACCACATAAAAGTTATTTGGTGTATAACAACAAAGGAGTCTCAATGGAATGTAAATTGAGATGAAATCTCTCATAAAGGTCGTATCCTTAGGTTAAGGATAAATCAACGACATAATTATGTGTGACAAATATAAATACACTAAATATGATTGGATATTCAGTGTAAAACAATCAAGGGACATTCACACATATTCTAGTAAAAACATCACCAATGAATTGGATGTTTATCTCAACAAATCGAGATTCAGTAAATATTACTCTTATCAAGTTCATACCGATGACTTGAGAATTTATCAATGGAATGATTATGTGTTTAAAAATTATATCCACAGAAAGGGGAGTGGAAATTATGACATAATCAAATGAATAGTAATTCCACACATAATCTTGGAGTAAAATAATCAATGAAGTATGCGTAAAGCCAAATGAGTGGAAAATGAAATTTCAAATTCTTTTATCGATTAGGTAACTTACGAAACACACACCCATGAAAGAAGGATCATACCATGATGATGTAAATACCCATAAATTAAAGTATATTACACAATGAATACAATCATGGGCAGTACACAAACACCACATACAATAATTAAGTGGTGAACAATGGAATTCTCACGAAATTAAGAGTGAGTTAAGAAACCCCTTACCTTATATGTTTCCTTGGTTGGGGGTAGGTTAACCTCCTGTATAATGTTTAAATAATTGTTATTAAATTATTCATGAATCATATACATTAATATGATATCATATATGACCTTTTAACAATGCTTTTTTAATAATATCATAGAATTATCGTTGTTTCGGGTGTTAACTTACTCATTTTCTTTTATATGTTTTGTTACGTAAGACATGTTTTTCATGGATAGGTTGTATCTTATTCATATCCATAATGATATAAAGTCCATAAGAATTATTTTTAAATCATAAAATGATAATTATACTTGAATGGATACGATAGAGAATGAATCGCATCACGTTCGTGGAGACGGTAGTCCGTACGTACACACGAGAGACAATATCATTCTTTTGATATTAAAATAATATATAATTGGATGTTATATCATATATAATGAATAATTATCGTGTTATATTTATTATTTTCATGAGATACACATCATTATTATACCACCCAAATAATAATATATTGAATAACAATTACACCACGACGTGGAGACGGTAAGCCGTACGTACGCATGTATGGTGACATGTTATTCAAAGGGTGGATAGAATACTGAATATGGTTTTAACATATTTATAAGAACATCACAGTATATATAGGATACTAGAGTTATTATTTTAGAATGGTAATAACAATGAAAGAATAAGTGGAAGAAGAAAGGAACTTGAAAGGGGGTGGTGAAAACATTACCTCTTTTTCGGGTTCTTCCTTTTGATTTGATCAAAAGGGCTCCTTAGGATGGATTTATGATCAAAATAAGGCCTCTAGGTTGTATTGAGGGAAGTTGAGAGAGTATTTGGTCGGGGGTTGGCCGAAAAAAAGGCTTTTAAGGTGTGAAGAAATGAGAAGGAGGAGTGCCCTTTTATAAGAGGGGTGAGGGGAACCTTTGGAAAAGCTAAAAAATATTAATTTATAATAAATTCATATTCGGTTTCTAATGGCTCCAAAGTTGATTATTCAAACTTTAATGTGGGGATAGGTCTAAAACCATTCAACCAATAGAATTTAGACAGGTTTGGGTCACTATATTAACCTTATCTTTTAGGTTTAACTCATAGTTAATTAGTTTGACATTTACCATGTCACTTTATATTTTTATATTATATAGTTAATAAACTTAATATATACATCCAAGAGACCCCCAAGTGGTCCATTAATGATATAAATATCATTATATAAGTCTCTTGGCCGAACCTTATATTTTTAGATATTTAATATCGATAAATAATATAATATTTGTTTTAAAAACTGTTTTATGTCAATTTTGACACTATTCAATAGTTGATTTTTGTGAAACTCATAACAGAATGATTACATTGGAAAAAGTCAATTAAATAACTCCTAATATGTCATATTATCCTAGAAAATTAGTGTAATTCATTAAAATTTTATATTTATTTGGGCATTTTTGATATCAATTATTTTAATTTTTCACTATTATGGTAATTACTGCATCATCATTGTGTCATAAATATATTAAATTATTTAATGTCTAAAAATTATAAATAAAATATAATTATGTATGAAATCTTATTATATTTCTAATGAATATTTAAAATTGAATTTATCTTATGTATAACCCTATATTAAAAATGTTTTAGTAAATAAACTTTGATTTTAACTCTTTTAACTCTTCTTTGAATTAAATAATAATAAATGTCCTAATCTAATCCAAGTGGACCTAAATGATAATATTTTATTCATGAGGTTGTTTTTGGTCGAGGTACACTTTTCCAATAGAATTAGGACATGTGTTAGGGTAATATTAATATCATTTTTACCCTTAATTACCCTATTTACTTTTAACCGTGGTAAATAAAAGTAAAAAAGTTACTATTCACCAAAAATTATTTTCATCTCATTGAACCAAATTTTACTTCTTGATATTAACCATGTGTCTCGGATTTTCGAAATTCTATTCACAGAAGCGGTAAAATTAAGTTTTATGAAAAATTCAGTTTTTTAACTACCACTTAGTAGTTTCACTATTCATCAAAAATTGAAGTTTTTCAGAACAATGCAAAAATTTCACCCTAAGTTATAATTGATATTCTGAATTCAAAAATGATGTTTATTTTAAAAAATTCCAAACATATAAGTTTCATTAATTAATTTTATAATTAATTCCCGTTGTCACAACAAATAGCGTGTTTTTAAGAAACAATATATATCAAAAGATTGACAATTGTTTAGGTCCAATTTCAAAGTGAAATTAATTCTAATGATCACCATTGGATAAAATGGTAAAAATATATTCTAATTATGATTTGAAACAACACAATAATATAATTTATCACTATAAATTATTTTGACTAAAAAAGTTGTTTTTAAATATTTTTCACTATTTATAAAAATTGGAAGTTCTCAGAAAAATACCAAAAATTCATCTTAGGATAATTTTGATATTATGAAACCAAAAATGAAGTCCATTTTGAAATATAAAATATATATAATTTCAAAAATTAGGTATTACTATTCGTAACGGCTTGTTTGATTGGTTGTGGTGTGTTAGAACTCGATGTTGCGTACAACACATGCTATCGCATTATTCAAAGAGAAGCATACCGTAGAAGCTTGGGGTGTTACATTCTCCACTCCTTCAATAAATTGCATCCTCTCAATTTTTTAAAATTGTTCTTGGGAATATAAAGGAAAGTCCCACATCGGAAAAAGAGTCAATAAAACTGCCACTTTAAAAGAAAGAAAGAGAGGTATAAAGGTCAACCAAGATAACCCATACTCGGATTCCGTGTAGGAAAACATGGATATGGATGATAAACTAAGTTTCAAGTTCTGATGGAGAGGGATAAAAATCATGATCAGGAGAAAGTTCACAATAAGAAAACCACAAACTTGTGTTGGGACAAACGACCATTAGTCTCCTAGTAGGAAAGTAAACGTACAGAATTTTTTTGTTTTAAGTTACATTCATTTATGATATTGACTAAGAATATAAATATATATACTTAAATTTTAGGTAGAGTTTCATTATTTAATAAATTTCTACCACTAACTCATTTTTTTAAACGATGAGTATTCAAGAAGACTTGGTCACACTTGAAGAGCTAGAATAAACTTCTATAGAATCACATGATCCATGCAGGATGAACTATATATTTACATTGTCATTAGAGATTAATCAAAACCAAAATGATTAGTACAAGATCTAATGATCCCCCAAAAGGATATTCCTTGAGAGAAATAAACACTAATCTTAATTTCCAAAATTAATCCAACAATACCCCAAAGTTAAATAAATACCATTCAATAATCAATTATCCTTAAAATCCTTCAATATAATCAAGACTAATATTGAAAACCAAATCTTATTAAGAATGTAGTCTTCAACGTTAAATTGTATCTCCAAATGTCATTAATTACTCTTGATGTCACATACTTAAAAGTAATTAACCTAACAACCCACATCACTATAAATCCATAATAAAAACATAGATAAATATCCACCATTACTCTTCAAATGAAATCCCATAATATTCGATTTTCCTTGGGCATATAGTCCTCACAACAAAGCGAAAAACTTCCAAAATAACATTTATCACTTAATCACCAAATCATTTTCCTATACTAAGGGTATTCATTTGATAAGACATAAGATCCCAAATCAAATTATTATTGATCAATTAAATCATTTAACTAAAAATAATAGTCCCACTAACCAGGGACTTCACGTAGTCCAGTGGTAGGCGATAAATCCCACTTGCACTTTGGTTGTGGGTTCGATTCTTACAGCTTTGTCCGATGCGACTGGTTATCACACGGTCTATGTGTTGTCCTTTTCAAAAACGATATTTTATAACATTACCAAAATGAGATAAATTCCTCAAAATACCATAACATAATTTGACCACAAATTTTATATCATACCTTGCATTTTCATCCAAAATTATAATAAATTATAATTCCCTCAAACCCCAATGATCATATAAAACCAAATGGTTATTTATAACTATATTCACAAGTGAAAAGATGATTATTCCTCAAATATCATTCTCACCTGGAAAACTATAGGGTTAAAAATACAAGAGAAAATTATTCCAAAGTAAACCCATCAACAAGGAGCACTAATACTTTTTAAACATTTCTCCAACCATTTCTTTCCACATAGCTTCTTCTTTGACCAAGAAAATATCCTATAGAATAGGGCGTTCACTTGGGTAATTGCCAGGTCCCCTACATTTACTGCAAATGACTGTAAATGGACTCTTGGGACCATTTTTATCTTCTTCCATAGTACTCTTCATTTATCTTTGGTAATTCTTCAATTTATGTCCTTCCTTCCCGCATGTAAAGCATTTCTTTGTCCCATTGAGAAACTTTCCGGGGTGTCTCCTTCCACATTTCCTGCATGATGGAAATTGAGGATTTCTTTCTCTATTGTCTCCACTACTGGAGCTCTTATCATTAATCACCTTTCTCTTATTTTTTGAGTCCGGTAATCGGTTAATATATATATTGTTGATCATATTTTTGGAAAATTGACTTGTCATAAAGAAGATATCTTTTACGCCTATCAACATTCCATTTTGTTGCTCATTTCCACCACCATTCCCAACTTGTACATCATTCTCAAAGTCACTATGACTTCCTTGGAATCCAGCCATTGACTAAAACCAGAAATCATTGTGTGAGTAATAGTAGTCATGCAATCATTTAGAGATTAACATGTCACCATATTCCTAATTTGAAACACATTAGGATTAACCAAGTTCATTTAATCTCATCTTATATATATAATACTTTAAATTAGTTTGTAAAGAAAATGTAAATTATCCTATGCATATTCCCCGGGAGTGTCATAACCAAGAGTGCAGCAAGGCCCGTTGTCGTGCACTAGTTCCCGTTTGATTCTAGCTCAAAGCGGTGTTTTAGGGTTTTACCCCTAGGTACATCTGTGCCAGAGCCGCCTATACTTTCTCGTATCCAGACAGGGATGTATTGCTCGGAAAACTCACAAAATCTCTACAATACCAAAATTCTAGGAAGTTCTTCTATACGAATCCTCAAAGTTCATCTTAGGTCTACGTGATCTAATCAGAGTTTATCATAATATAGCTTCCAAGGTTTGTACTGAACTTCCTCTGATACCAACTGTGACGCCCTGACCCCAGTTACCCGGAGTCGGTGCATTATTACCTAACATTGGCATGATCACAAGAAAGATCAAGTCTCGAAAGACCGATTAGTTTAATAGCCTTGGAAACACTAGATACAATCATAAAGTTTTACATTACATCATAAAAAACATCTTGTCTTCATATCCCCTCATACTATCCCTGCAGGTCATTCATAAATTATTTCTTCATAATCCAAGGAAAAAAATAAAACATTGAAAGGGGTGAGCTTAGATGCTCAGTAAGGATAACATTATAGCAGAATATTTCATAGATAATCATAAACACTTAAGGCAGTTAATAACTAAAACAAAAGCCCTTTTAAACTTGAACTTCAGAATAAAATGGCAAAGATAATATAAAATAATGCCATTTACTTACTCACAGGGATATTCTACTAGTCGAATGATCACATGCAACATCAATAACCACTTTCATAATGATGGAATGCATAATTCCAGACTATCATAACCACATAGCCAAGGCCTCATGCCAAGACTACAAATAAGATTTTTCCAAGGCCTTGTGCCAAGACACTAGTTTGTCTCATGATACCTACCGATGCATTGAGGAGCTATAGCGGGCTCCACCCGTCACTTACTAAGTCCAATGCATTCCTCATATGAACATGTTTAAACATATAATAAATATTCGTATTAAAACTAGCATACGAAATGTCAATACATTAACCTCAAACCATGAATGGTATAAAAATAGCACATCCACAGTCAAACATAACTCATTCTATACAATATGGAAGATTGTATTGTATCTTATTCACCTCAATCAATAATAATGAAGGATATTAACATAGATGAAAATAATCATCAAAACTATTTGAGAGAAATATCCCCCTTTTTCTTGAAAACATTTATAAGTCACATTATTTGTCATGAAGCCGTTTAAAAATTGATTTTTGAATCAAAGTGTCCCATACCACTTTGAAACATTAAAAAGTAGTTTTAATTTTAAAACTTTAATGTCCATATAAATAAATCCTTAAAACCATTTTTTAAAACATGGACAATAATGAGAAAGATTTAGAAGAATAAGTCTTTAAAACATTTAAAAATGGTATTTTAGTAAGAGTTTCTAACCAAAAGAGAGACACTTGAATAAAAATAATTGAGGAAATCAAAATTTTTTAATATCATTTGAATAAAGGAATTCATGATATACTATGTCAAAGTACATTATATACACCACATAAAAGTGATTTGGTGTATAACAACAAAGGAGTCTCAATGGAATGTAAATTGAGATGAAATCTCTCATAAAGGCCGTATCCTTAGGTTAAGGATAAATCAACGACATAATTTTGTGTGAAAAATATAAATACCCTAAATATGATTGGATATTCAGTGTAAAACAATCAAGGGACATTCACACATATTCTAGTAAAAACAACACCAATGAATTGGATGTTTATCTCAATAAATCGAGATTGAGTAAAAATTACTCTTATCAAGTTCATACCGATGACTTGAGAATTTATTAATGGAGTGATTATGTGTATAAAAAGTATATCCACAGAAAGGGGAGTGGAAATTATGACATAATCAAATTAATAGTGATTCCACACATAATCTTGGAGTAAAATAATCAATGAAGTATGCGTAAAGCCAAATGAGTGGAAATTGAAATTTCAAATTCCCTTATCGATTAGATAACTTACGAAACATACACCCATGAAAGAAGGATCATACCATGATGATTTAAATACCCAAAAATTAAATTATATTACACAATGAATATAATCATGGGAAGTACACATACACCACATACAATAATTAAGTGGTGATCAATGGAATTCTCATGAAATTAAGAGTGAGTTAAGAAACCCCTTACCTTGTACGTTTCCTTGGTTGGGGGTAGGTTAACCTCTTGTATAATGTTGAAATAATTGTTATTAAATTATTCATGAATCATATACATTAATATAATATCATATATGATCTTTTAACATTTCTTTGTTAATAATATCATAGAATTATCGTCGTTTCGGGTGTTAACTTACTCATTTTCTTTTATATGTTTTGTTACGTAAGACATGTTTGTCATGAATAGGTTGTATATTATTCATATAAATAATGATATCAAGTCCTTAATACTTATTTTTAAATCATCAAATGATAATTATACTTGAATGGATACGATATAGAATTAATCTCATCACGTTCAAGGAGGCGGTAGTCCGTACGTACGCACGAGAGACAATATCATTCTTTTGATATTAAAATAATATATAATTGGATGTTATATAATATATAAAGAATAATTATCATGTTATATTTATTATTTTCATGAGTTACACATCATTATTATACCCACCCAAATAATAATATATTGAATAACAATTACACCACGACGTGGAGACGGTAATCCGTACGTACGCACATATGGTGACATGTTATTCAAAGGGTAGATAGAATACTGAATATGGTTGTACCATATTTATAATAACTTAACAGTATATATAAGATACTGGAGTTATTATTTTAGAATGGTAATAACAAAGAAAGAAGATGTGGAAGAAGAAAGGAACTTGAAAATGGGTGGTGAAAACATTACCTCTTCTTCGGGTTCTTCCTTTTAATTTGATCAAAAGGGCTCCTTAGGTTGGCTTTCTAATCAAACTAAGGCCTCTAGGTTGTAGTGAGGGAAGTTTAGAGAGTATTTGGTCAGGGGTTGGCCGAACCAAAAGGCTTTGAAGGTGTGAAGAAATGAGAAGGAGGAGTTCCCTTTTATAAGAGGGGTGAGGGGCACCTTTGGAAAAGCTAAAAATATTAATTTATAATAAATTCATATTCAGTTTCTAATGGCTCAAATGTTTATTATTCAAAGGTTAATGTGGGGATAGGTCGAAAACCATTCAACCAATAGAATTTACACAGGTTTGGGTCACTATATTAACCTTATCTTTTAGTTTTAACTCTTAGTTAATTAGTTTGACATTTACCATGTAACTTTGTATTTTTATATTATATAGTTAATAAACATAATATATACATCCAAGCGACCCCAAATGGTCCATTAATGATATACCTATCATTATATAAGTCTCTTGGCCGAACCTTATATTTTTTAGGAATTTAATATCAATTAATAATATAATATTTGTTTTAAAAACTCTTTTATGTCAATTTTGACACTATTCAATAGTTGATTTTTGTGAAACTCATAATATAATGATTACTTAGAAAAAAGTAAATTGAATCAATCCTAATATTTCATATTATCAAAGAAAATTAGTGTAATTAATTAAAATTTTATATTTATTTGGGTATTTATAATATCAATTATTTTAATTTTTCACTATTATGGTAATTACCGCATCATCATTGTGTCATAAATATATTAAATTATTTAATGTCTAAAAATTATAAATAAAATATAATTATGTAGTAAATCTTATTATATTTCTAATGAATATTTAAAATCAAATTTATCTTATGTATAACCCTATATTAAAAATGTTTTAGTAAATAAACTTTTATTTTAACTCTTTTAACTCTTCTTTGAATTAAATAATTATAAATGTCCTAATCTAATCCAAGTGGACCTAAATGATAATACTTTATTCCTAATGTTGTTTCTGGTCGAGATACACTTGTCCAATAGAATTAGGACATGTGTTAGTGTAATATTAACATCATTTTTACCCTTAATTACCCTATTTATTTTTAACCGTGGTAAATAAAAGTAAAAAGTTACTATTCACCAAAAAATTAGTTTCATCTCATTGAACCAAATTTTACTTCTTGATATTAACCATGTCTCTCATATTTTTAAAATTTCATTCACAGAAGCGTTAAAATTAATTTTTATGAAAAATTAAGTTTTTTAACTACCACTTAGTAGTTTCACTATTCATCAAAAATTGAAGTTTCTGATAACAATGCCAAAATTTCACCCTAAGCTATAATTGATATTCCGAATTCAAAAATGATGTCTATTTTACAAAATTCCAAACATATAAGTTTCATTAATTAATTTTATAATTAATTCCCGTTGTCACAACAAATAGCGTGTTTTTAAGAAATAATATATATCAAAAGATTGACAATTGTTTAGGGCCAATTTCAAAATGAAATTAATTATAATGAACAACATTGGATAAAATGGTAAAAATATATTCTAATTATAATTTGAAACCACTCAATAATATAATTTATCACTATAAATTATTTTGATTAAAAAAATTGTTTTTAAATATTTTTCACTATTCATAAAAATTGGAAGTTCTCAGAAAAATACCGAAAATTCATCTTAGGATAATTTTGATATTCCAAAACCAAAATTGAAGTCCATTTTGAAATATAAAATATATATAATTTAAAAAAGTAGGAATTACTATTCATAATGGCTTGTTTGATTGGTTGTGGTGTCTTAGAACTCGATGTTGCGTACAACACATGCTATCACATTATTCAAAGAGAAGCATACCGTAGAAGCTTGGGGTGTTACAAGTTACATTGGGAACTATTATGTTTATAACGTTACATTTTAAAAAAAAGTTTTAAATTTCATTTTTATGATGTGGGATTGTACGAAATGATATTTCAAGTATTAAAACTTTCATAACCTAGATGAATCTAGATGGAGAAAAAAATTTAAGTTGGGTTTAATGAAACACCATAAGGTTTTTTGAAATATATATTTTTGAATGAATATAATATTTTTAATATTTTTAATTTCACATAATACTGAATATAACCTCATTATATAAAAACACTATGTTTTCCTTGAGTTACATGCAACATGAAGTAGATATTGTGCTACATGAGATATATGTATTAGCTTTTGATATATGCAACAATATGCATAGATTTTGTTACACATAACATTAAGTTCTTTTGATATCTTTAGTTATATGGAATACTATGTTTTACAAAAAAATTATATGTTATTAAATTATTATTATTTAACATTATAATATAAATACTAGAAATTAATTTATCAGTTCTCAATATTAATAACTAAATTATAAAAATATAATGTTTATAATATGAATTCATTGGTTGGAAATTAATTATAAATGAAAATATATATCAGTTTAATATATAAGAAATATTTTTAATATTATACTCGAAAAGTAGATTTGTCTTAATAAAATTAATTAATTACAATAAGTGAATTATATTACTAAAATATATATTTCATATATTCAATAAATTTTTTTATATATTTGTTGAAAAGAATTCATAGGCATAATATAAGATCAACGCCAATTTTACTCATAAAAGCTTATATATTTCGAATGGGTAATTTCGTCTTCTTTTAATAGAGAATCAATTTTAAGCCCAATTTGTGAAACATTATTATATAATATTTAACAAAATATAATTTATTTTAAAATTGTAATTTTTTTTAACTTTGGTTGGACTTATTTATTTATTTGATAAGTTTCATATCTTGATGAATTATAAAAATATATTAAATTTTAATTGAACACAACTTTTTTCATCCAAATAATTTATATTGTTAAATTATAAAATTGAATAGTATTAGTGTATAAATATAATATTTTTATCATTTAATATAAATGAGGTCCTTGGAATCAATTTTACATTGATTATATATAAAAACAGTCTAATATTTTTCAGGTTTTAACTTTAATAACCCTTTTTATCAGCCAATCAATGGGAATAATTTTTAATTAATTACAAATACTTCTATGTTTTTAATCATGAAATATGAATTTAAAAAACGGAATTAATGGTTCAAAATTATGTAAATTTTTTTATTTCATTTTGGGAATTTTAAATAGATACTTTTGTAAATTTTTATTGATATGGTAAAAGGTTAATTAGTTAATTAAGGGTAAAAAATAATATAATAAATAATTCAAAATTACCCAAAGACTCTTAAATATTTTAGTAAGATGAGTTGATCTTGACAAAATAATACCTAGAGTAAAATTTACCCTTTGAATCCACTTATATGAGAGTAAGACAATTATTATATTTTATTCAAATAAATGTTAAAATTTTATCCTTGTGTTTAAATAATAAACCCATTTTTAATATAGAGTATAAAAAATATATATTCGATGATAAATATATTTTTAAAGTCATATATGATTTTATTTTTCAGGTTATTCATTATTAAATATCAAAGAAATAAATAATTACCTTAATGAGTTATACAATTCAGATGCATTGCTTCTACCAGAAGAAGAAAAAAAATAAAATGATTTTAATTAAAATATTAAGAACTATTAGATGACCCAAAAAATGGATAAATCATTTTGGATGTTTATATCATGTAAATTGTTTTCCAAGGGTTTAATAAAATACTATTTGGATCCACATGGATATGAATAAGACCCTTATAATATTTTTTTGAAAAGGAAGTTATATTGTTCACACTGTAGGTTTTTAATTAATATAAAATTTTAATATATGTTTTTCTAGAAATTTTTTTACAAAATAAATAGTCATTTAAAATATAATGTACTTATCTTAATGATGTAAATTTATTTAAAATTTTTATGAAAAATAATTTCCTTTATGGATTTAACAACAATGATGTAGTAATTAATTAAATAATAAATAAATCAAATTATTGATATTAAAAATATTAAAATAAATATCATTTCAAGGAATTAATATAAAAAAATTGTATATGTTGTTTACCAATTTTATATATAATTAATCATATTTTTCAAATTTAAATTTTTCTATTGATATTTCAAAAAAACTATGAATGAATAGAGTCAAAAATTGACACTATTGATATTTTATCCAGATAATGTTTTATGAAATTATTTTGAAATTAAAAAAAGTCAAAAAATTCATAATTATTATTATATAGTCAATATTACTTTATATTATTCAGTTATATTCTTATTTAAATCAAATAAATAACATTTACACTCTTTTATTATTGAAGAATTTGTTTCCACAATTAAAATTAATATATGTAAATTAAGGGTTAATAAATATGATACTATTAAATAAAATAAAAAAAACACGTAAAATTATTTTGGTTATTTATATTTCAAACATAACTCATATAATATTCAAATTCAAGAAATTTTAGTTATATTTTAAAAATATTTAGTTAATTAAAAATGATTTTTTTTAAATTAAAAAAGTGTCCCTCACCTCAATTATAAAAGGTATCCTCCTCCCTGTCTTCTTAAAATAAAATTGGGCCTTTAAGCTAAGACATACCCTACCCATTTCCCTTATAAACATACATCACCAGATTCTAGAGGATATTATTTTATCCAAATACTAACTATATATTTCTTAATAGGTGCTCTGAAGGGAGCTCACTGAATAAGTGGTAATCTCCCTTGTCGACTCTCCCAATAATATGCCTTCTTCTTGCTCCTCTTCTTTAAGTGTTATATGCATTGTAAATAAAAAAATAAAAAATAAAATATATTCTGAGATTTAATTATGATTATGGAACAACCAATTTCTATCTTTTATCAATCCTATGAATAATGAAATCACAACATGTCCATATGAACAACAGACCATCTTCACACATGGGTGTATTCTATTTTTCTTCACCACCTTACATGGATGAGTATTATGATTGAAATAATGAATATATATAATCACTATAACATAAAATTAATTTTGAAAAAATATATATACCATCCAGTATAATACCATTTCACAATTAAGAGAATGTTATCTTCACTTGTGTGTTTGTACAACCTACTGTCTCCACGATGCGATGCGATTAATTCTCTATGACCAAAATTAATGGCTGATTAAATAAATGTTTATAATGAAAAATAAGATATATAATATATTATTATAATTACGAAAATTATAGAAATATATTCTATATTCAATAACTATTATTTATACGATTAAACATGCATAAGAAAAGGAAGCAGTTAACACACCAAAGAAGAGAAATGAAGAAATATTGTTAACAAATTTGTGATAATTTGATCATATATCATATAATTAATATGAATATGCTTCGATGAAAAGTTAATAACATTATTTAATCCAGTATACATGATTTTCATTTATATACGACGGAAATCATTCCAAAGGTAATGGTTAATTTCACTATCTCATTATTATCCGTAATGGTTTATACGTAAGTATTTACTTTGGTATATTTATCTTTCATGTCCATGATTCATAAAAATGTATTCAAAAATATTTTTATTATTCTTAGAGAATTTTTTTAATTAATTCTCACCCATAAATTAATTTTTAAAATACAGAATAAATGAAATTTTTGTTTTACTTTTCCATATAATGTAATATTTAACTTCTCTCGAAAAATTACAAGAAGAATATTTTTTTAACTTATATAGAATAAATGGTTTTTTTATTTCATAGTTCCTTAATGAACTAAAATGTACCTTATAATAACAAAAGTTTATTTTCATGAAAAATATTTTCATTTAATGTTCTCTTGTATTTTAAAGAATGAAAACCTTTTCAAAGAAGAATGTATATTTTCCTCATAAATTATTTTCATGTGATATCACAAAATTATTTTCCGTCGAAGATAACATTCATTGACGTAAAAAAAATTAATGGGGAAATTATTCATTTATTTTAACCTGATTATTTTTATTTTTGGTTTATTTTTATGTTGTAATGATATTTACGAATCCCATTTCTTTCCATGGGTCATGTTATGATAGAAGGATGTTTATGAAACCCAATTATTTTTGTGGGTTTTGATATGACGAATGATTTATGTTCTTGTGGAACATGTAATTATGGTTTTAATTATTTGATGGGAATGACCTATATATCCCTCCAATTCATGGGGTAATGATTTCTATCTCATAAAATAGATTATAATGGAATGTGAAATGGTATCAGTTCAATAATATGGGGTTGGAACGAGATCTATACCAGGTTTAGTAACATATGGATGGAATGAGGAGTGAACATAGTTAAGTAAAGGACATTGTCTACTATGAATATACTAATAATGATGCATGACTAGTATGGAAATGATTTTCTATGCTAATATATATGAAAAAATAATCCATTTCTTATGTTTTTTCCTCAGGAAATATGTTCTTTTATGAACTTATATGATTAATCTCATGACATGATATCATGATCTTTGATATGTAGGATTTAGTTTTCAAATGTTATATTTATGTTATTATATATTATGATTATGATATGATTAATATCTCCTTTTATTACCCTTAATGGGCATCTGATCTCACCCTTTTTAATGTTTCTTTTCCCTAGGATATGAATTAGGGTGTTAAGTAGGATGTTTCAAAAGGGGTTCTATGTATGAAAGAATAACCAAGAGAAGATGTACATGTTTCATAAAATTGCGAGTTTTTTTCCTAGTTTCTAAATTCACTAATATAATTTTCACTACCATGGTTTTTTATGTATTGTAATGAATAATATTAAATTTAAAAGGTAATATCTATGTATTTAAAGTATGGTTCATTACAATAGAGAGTGAATAAGTGACCTTTAGTCTTTATAAATACAATCATTAATAAAAATGGTGGTGGTATAGGTTGTATCTAAAGACTATGTGTTGTTATCCCATTGGTTGATGCTGAAATTCTTGGCATGGTCAACGTGGATGAAATGGGTAGTAAACAAAGTTGGAGAAACTTGTTTTTGGAATGTGTTTTAGACCCCATATTCAATTTTATAAAAATCGTAATATTCATTTCTTATGTATGTTAACTACCATATGGATAAAATGCATTGAATATATCCATCAAATTATTGTCTTATCAAAAAATAATACCAGGAAGAAAATTTTTTGGAAGAGGGTTTTGAAAATAAATTCCTTTTTCTAGTGAATTTATTGCATCCAATGAGTAACCTAGTGTATTTTTTTATTATAACGATATTGTGGTAAAATATATTTTATCAGTTATTTTAAACTCTTTATTTAATTTTTAATAGAGGCTTGTATTTTTGGAGATGTTTATATTCTTCTAAAAATATATTTTCATGGCCTTATTCAAAGTTATTCACTTTTAGTAATTATTTACATCATCTCTACAACTCAATTAGAACATGTATTTGAGTTTAATACCAATTCAATAATTGTTATAATTATTTAATAATGATTTATCTAGCATGAAATTCAATTACAACATCTAAAATATTTCTCTTTGTTCTATAAATTAGGATATGTATTCTCAATGGAATTGATTCAATGATTTACTTTAATTTATATGAATATTTCCTTAGGTGGGTATATTATTCTTTATAATTCATGGGTTTTCTAAAACAAATATAAATTCACTTCTACTCTATTTGAATATTTATTCAACATATTGACATCAAATAATTCATTTACATTGATAATAAATACAAGACAAACCTATGAGGTTAAAAAACCACCCCCATTTTAATTTGTTTTCAATACAAAGAGAAAATTTCATGTCAATATAGTCATCTAATTTTAATATATTATTTCTTTATTCTCAAACATAGATCCATAAAGTTTTCATTTTATTTTTTCCTCCTTATTTATACTATTTACAAATAATTATTGAGGAGATGTTGATATCATTTCATTCATAGAAATTTTCCATCATTTATCCAACTCATAGTCTAAATGATCTATGCATGTAGTAGAGATCATGAATGTTTATGTTATAAAACATAGCATTCAATTTCCGAAAAAATGATACAAATTTTTACAAGAACTATTTCTTATTTAGATCCCTCAAAGGTTATTCACATGTATTCTTATTAAAACATGTTGATTTTAATATTTTGTAATATCTATAGATATTTTCATCATGAATTTCATATACCACTATCAATAGTGATTGAAAAAAAATCATGTTAAACAAGGACATTCTATTGTATACAACACTATAATTTCACAAAACCTTCATATTTTCATTCTATTAATTAAATTATTTGAGTGTAAACATTCCCTTCAGATTTATTTAAATGAATTTTTATTCCCTTGTGAAATATTTATCTTATTAAAGAGAACATCATATTCTAGAATTATTGTATAATATTATTTAGGAGTCTTTCTAGATATTTTTCAACCTAAACATAAAACTTCTTCATCTCTATGTATAGTCTTTTATTTTAAATTTTAATTAAACTTTTCTTGTGATTCATAATTTTATCCATCTTATCTAAATCTTCATTGTGATGACTATCATATCATTAAGTTCATTGGAATAAATTTTGTATTCTCCATATCAATTCATCTGAGTTTCATCCTTTATATCATTTTTATTGGATTATATTATTTGTTTCAACTTCTTGTATTTGTAATCCATGGTCTTCTCACCTTTCTTATATGAAATATTAATAGGGTAATTTTTATTTACTATTTTTTTCATTCCAATGATATTTTTAAATTCTTCACTGATATTAGTGGTGTTATATTCTTACAAAATTTATACACACTTTGAGATGATTATAAAATATAATTTTCACCACCATCATTGCTAAAATCAAATGTATTTTAAAACTAACCAAATCTTTTAGATGTTTATAGATTTCTCTTACATTGTGGATGTTTTATCTTCATCTTTTCATGGCTACCCCTTAACATGGGATTCCATTATAATTTTAAATTTAGAGTATTTTACCCAAAATCCAATCAATAATTCCACAATTATGTTTTATAATTAAAATTTCCCCAAAAAACATGATCACATGTTGTCATCTATATTATGAATATAATTTCCATTATAACCAGCTTCATTTTTTGGTCTTCTTCGCCACTGGTTAGGCATTTTTGGGGTAATAATTTCTATTTGTTCTCTATCATCTTTTTTCATGGTGGTAGGTACCTCTTATTCATTTCTCCGGATTCCTGTTTGTATATAATTATTATATAAAAATGATATTTTTAATAAAATAGATTTATAAAAATTATTACATTGAGATATTGGTAATACCAATTTAATCGCTACTTCTTGTGAGAGATTACTTTTCGATGTAAAGATCTTGTTTCCATATAATAAAGGTTTTCTCAGTATAAACCTTTAATGACCAATTTGTGGTAATCAATCCATACATATTTGAATGTGAAGTCATATTATGATTCATTTCATGATTATCCAATTTGATTTACAATAAAAGAAATCTCATATTGAGGGCATTATTTCAAATTCAGTAAATTTCACTTTTCATTCATAGCCATTCCACATATTCTCCACAACCTCTTCATGTGTAGAATACTTATCTTAAATAAAAGAGTCAAGATACTTGATTCTCATTGATTTATTATCCAATTGAATATTCCTGACTTCAATTTTTCTTTGAATATTTTGGTATAACTAATGAATAGTCTAATAAAATTACTTTGTTTCCCCATCATTTTTATAGATCATTTTATACACACTTCTTCAGGTTAATTTTATCTTCCTTTTTACTCCTCATTCTCTAATTTAATTACTCCAACTCATGTAGATATATTTTCACAAGTGTTGAACTTTTTCTTTAAGTTCTTATCCATTTCATCATAATCAACTTCATAAAAAGTAATTTAATTTTTCACATTTTAACTATAATACAGATACTATAAAAAACATCTTAGGGGAAATAATTCATCACATACCTTAATACATCAATTAAAAAAATCAAATAACTTATTATGACTTCCGTTAGTGCTTGTGCAACATCCCAGGAATTTATAAAATAATACATTTCAATATCTATTAATATTTTTGAATTTAATATTAATTTTTTTAATGGGGTCACTTTTTACGATACCGTACTAGATACACAAAAATAGCTTTTTCCAAAATTTTATGTTGCACACAACACGGCATTTTACCGACAAATAATACAAAAAATATTATTATTTTAAATTGTAGTAAATGACTTGCTGTTGAATTAGATGGAATGACCAGAATTAACTATATTATTATTTTACATAATTTTTTAATGTTTATACATTTTTCCAATGAATTTTATGGGATTAAAATGAGAATGAGTCCAAATTTTAGAATAAAATACTCTAATATTTTTAAAAGTTTTTTTTAAGTTTTTTTGTTGGATAAAACATTTTAAAAATAGAATTTGTCACTATTATATGTTTAAAATGATAAAATAATATTTTTCTTTGTAAGCGGGACATCAATATTTACTTTATTTATTTTTTGAAAAAAAACCATTTTTAATGAATAGTGGAAAATACTGGATTTTTATTCAATACTACCTTTTCGTATTATTTATTTATATAGTTAGATTGTCATTTAAATAGGTTTTAAAAATTTAAATGGATTATATTTTTATAATTTAATCCAATGATTTACATTGTATGTAATCTCACAGTTTAACTATACATAAACAAATGTCAATCTTCTGATAGTTTTTACTTCATAAAAACATGTTTTCTCATTTTGACAATAGGAATTAATTTTAAGGTAATTTCTGTCAATTTTATGTTTTGAATCTGTAAAAGTGGATTCTATATTTTGAATCCAAAGGTCCCAATTATGTAAATAGGTACTTTTTATTTTTGGAAATTATGAATAGTAACTTTAGTAATTCTTTTTATTTATCTTGTTTAAAGGGTAAATCAATAAATAAGGGTAAAAGTAATATTATAAAAATATATAACTAACATTAAACTTTATCTAATCCCATTTAATCAGATATTTCTAACCATTAGAATCATTATGATGAACATTCAACAGTTGGGATCCACTTGTGTGTGAAAATGATATTTTCTAATATTTTATTTATAGAAAAGGGAAATATAACATAAAAAATACTATTTTAATAAAAAAAATTAATATAGGCTTATATAACTGATATATTAACTATAAATAGTAATTCAAAATTTAATAATATTTTCTACATCATATTATTTTATTTATAATTTTTAGACATTAAATAAATATATTTATTTGTGACACAATGATGATGTAGTGATTACCTTATTAAGGAAATACTCAAATAAGTGATATTATAAGTATTAAAATAAATGTAATTTAACATTTTTTTGCCATAAAAAAATTTTAGGGTTACATTGACATTTTGGGGATGAGTTAAAGACTTTTTTTTTGAAGGAATCAAGTTTGTATGGCTTTAATAAAAAACAATTACTAAATAGTGTAAATATTGACATAAATGAGTTTTTTAAACCAATACTAATTTATTAAATGATATTTAATTCTTAAAAATCTATGATTCGGCCAACTGATTTATATAATGTTAAAAATGTAATTAATTATCCACATGTTGTTTTATTAGAATTTTATAGTAATTATAGTAACCATATATTATATAGATTCAAGAAGACGTGGTAAGAGTTATTGCTTTTAACTAAGGGTTGAATCTAAACGATACAGTTAATTTCATGACCAAAACATTTCTAAAACTTATTGGTTGAGATTATTTCAACCTATAAACATTTTCTAGTCGAAATATATCACTTTTGTAAAAATTATAATTCAATAAATAATTTTATAATAAAATAATATTTCAAGACATTCGTAAAGTTCCCCTCCTACCTGTTATAAAAGGTGACCACATCTACCCACATACTCACACCTGTAAAGCCCATTGGCTCATCAAATATCTACAAAAATAAGCTACGAAAATACCTACCTTCATCTTAGAGGCCACAAATTTTCCATAAAACTATCCTAAGGAGACCATTTTTTTAAATCAAATAGAGATACTCGAAACAGAGTTATCTATTTTATCACCTCATTCAAAATTATTTTCTCCTTATACATCCTATTCTTATGTTTTTTTCTACATTAAAGTAATAAATAAATTATATTATACATGTTTATATGTTATTATAATTATTTTAAACCTTATAAATCATTTTATTCAATCTACAAATAATAATATAACCATGTGTGTGTAGGTATGTCTTACCATCTCCACGTCATCATGTAATTTTTTATTCGACAATAATTTAATTATATGGGTATAAGGATGCATATAATGGATATAAATAATTTATTTAACATTATTTTTATTATTAATAATTAATATATCACCCAATTTTTTACCGTTTAACCATTATGTGAATGATGTCATCAATTGTGCGTATGTACAGCCTACCGTATCCACGACGCGATGTGATTTATTCTACAAGATATTAAATAAACCATGATTATATAACTTAATCAAATTAATAAATATGATATATATTATATTTATATTTACTCTATGATTCTATAACTATTTTTAAAATACACCTATATGCTTTCTATAATTTTCAAATACGGTAATTTCTTTTGAGGATATGTGTACTACCGCTCCCTCAAAGTGATATGATTAGTTCATTCCACTAATATAATGTATAAATTATAGATTTATAGAAATTATGTTAAATATATAACATATATATTATAATATAATTTTAATATACCTAGGTATTATTTATTTTTTATTACAATAATTTGACAACGAAATGAAATCAGCGTTTATGCATACATACATCCTACCATCTCCATGAATGGTGTATTTTATTTATTATCTCCAAATGTTATGGACTATTATAAATACATATATAATGGATATATATGATATTTAAATCATGAATAATACTTTTTACCTAATGGAATTCTAACCACATTAATAATTTTCATCAAAAAAAGTTTATTTTTGGCTCAAGTACTGAACATCGACAAAACCTCTCATATGAACTCAAATATTTAACTAATAGTAATACCATGGTAATGAGTGATATAAAATGAATAATAAACTATAAAAAGTTTATAAAGAGATTATAAATAAAACTATGTGTTATTATGTAGTAAATTAAAGAATAAATGAGACATGTCGGACTCAAGGTAAGGGGTTTCATCAAAATATCTTTTCATTGTGGTAGATTCTGATTTATGTGTGACCTTATCCTATAGGGTGTATAACTAGTCACATTGAATATTAATTGAATTCAACTATTTTAAAAAAATTATTTGTATGAATAAATTTACTAAATGAAAAATGTAATGTTTCATTTTAATGTACGCGATGGCAATGACCATTCCACCACCGAAAGCATTATTTGATATTTGGCTTCCTCTACAAGTCGTAACATTTCGTAAAAAGAAAACTAAATATGATTTACTTTTTTATATATTTTTTTTATTGAAAATTGTTTTTAGAATGGATTAATTATATCAATATATTAAAATTATCTCTTATGATTTCAATTTGGAAATGTTATTTTACCGTTATTCTTGTCCATGTGTTATGATTATGTTATGGTTCTTGGGTATTTCTTATGTATAGAGGTGGTTACGGGATAAAACAAGGGTAGGTGATCCCATGATACATCTCCAATGCATTGGGTTACATGAAAGAGGTATACATTAAGGTTTCTACAATGATATTTAGTGAATATTGTGTGATGTGTTATCCAAACATAACCATGAATGTTACTCCCTATGTAGCTATGAAGGCTACAATGTAAGTATGTTATGGATGCACAAGTAACCATTATAATTTCTAATTTCTATAAATTATTCATAATTCATATTAATTCATGGGGTATGATAATGATATTATTTCTTATGATTAAAAATCATGATTTCATTGATTTGTATATATTCATGGACTAATATTTTATTTTTCTATTATATATCCATTAATGATCTTTTTTATTCTCATCCCATGTTTTCTAAATGTTTTTCGTAGGGTATACGTAAGGGTAATAGAAAGGAAAAATTCAAGGAGATTTTTATTAATAAAATCAGTCTTGTTTTATTTAAGGATTTTTATTGGATTGAGTAGAAGTGACTACTTGTAATATTTAAGTTGTTATATATGAGTTATGTCCTAATTCTCAAAAAATATAAACCTGAAAAAATACTTGAAGCAAATCAAAGCCCACTGTTGACTTATATCAAGATTAAGTAATGTTTTAGAATGGGGCCTTATAGTGGGTAGCAAAGGTATGTTTAGAAAAATTTAGAGTGTTGGGTGTTATTTAAGCATAAGTGGCATGTTTTATATAACCACAATGGTTAGAATTTTAGAAATAGTAATAGTACATTATATAAATTGAATGATTTTATGATAACATGAATAAGTATATCATGGTTTTTCCCTCCTCATAAGATAACATATGATGGTTTTACTAATATACTCACACTGACCTTTTTGGTTTTAGTAAATGGCAGGATATAACCGGTGTCAAAGTAACAATGGATGTGAACGAAAATATGGTGGTTTTCTGAATAAGAAACCGAATGAAATGAGAGCTTCAATGAGGACTCTTGTGGTTATTCTAATTCAAATATATAGATTTATGATTGACGACTTGAACCATAGTGATTTTTCTAAGGCATCATATTTGCGGGAAACAAATAACTATGGATGTTCAGGTAATAATCATGAAGATCAGCATATTCAACAAGCTATGTCTCAAGGATGTGGAAAGAAACACATATGAAAACTATTCAATGGTATGGGAAGATGTTATATATGTGGTAATGATGGTCATAAAAAAATAACATTCCATGGAAAAAGGAACCGTTCAGTGGACTCCAGGAAAGAGAACAAAGATTGTTTTGAGTTATCAAATAAAAGTTTTAAATGTGGGGACCATTGTAATTTTTCAAATAGATGTCTGGAAAAGAAGGTTTAGGAATGGGATCAGAATGACCATAAAAATAAACATCTTGAAATAATTAATTCCATTAAAAATGAGGATACAGAAATTAAAAATTACCATTAGAAGGTAAGGATTATTTCATAGCTTGTGTTTTTACATTATTGAATCTTTCAACATGATTCATGATTTTTTTGGATATAAGTATTATGGAATAAGTTGTTAAAACATGATTTAGTGATCATGAAGAATGATGTAATATTAAGATGTCTAGACTTCAGAAATTTGATAGTTAACTTAGATCTATGGGAGATCAAATAATTAAAAGTATTAATTCTCTTTTGTTGATGGGATTACATTGGAATAATTTTCTCAATTATATGTAACACTGTCATGTGTTATGTGAAAATTATATTTGGAGAACAATTACCTTTTCTTTTGTGGATATAATTATACCAAAACTTTAGGGTTTATATAATCCTTAATTTTGCAATAAATATGTTTTATTATATTTTGAGATGAAAAATGTAAGGCATGATATAATATTCATGTTAAATTATGTTATGTTTATTTTTTGGTATTTTATCTCATTTTAGGTAATTTTATAATGATTTTTTTTAAAAGGAAAAAATGCAGATTGTGTGACGACTCGTCACATCGGACAAAGCTGTGAGAATCGAACCCACAACCGAAGTGTGACTGTGATTTATCACCTACCAATGGCCTACATTAATTCCCTTGTTGGTATAACTTATTCTTTTTAGTTAAATGATTTTATAGATCAATAATAAGATGAGTTTGGGAACTTATGTTTTATAAAATGGATATCCATATTATAGAAAAAGATTTTTTCAGTAAGTGATAATAGTTATTTTGGTAAATGTTCGCTCTTTTAGGAATACTATATGCCTATAAAAACTAAAATACTATGGAATTTCATTTGAGGAGTAACAGATGAATTTTATTTTGGAAAATATTTTTTTTGTTGTGAATATATAGCAATTTGGGTTATTTATGAAAATGATAAACCTATCACGGAGAACATGTGATTAGTTTAATTACTTTTATGTATGAGACTTTAAGAGTAGTCGATGTTATATAAAGATAAATGTTAAGATTTATCATGGAAGATGTTATGATAAGATCCTTCTGAATTTAAGGTTTCAATCTTAGTTTGGATTATTTTTAAGAATTTTATGAACAATAGTTTATTGAGTTATCGTTTTTGAACATTGGGTATTGGCTGTAGAATTTTTCAAATTAATATTACAGTTTCATTTAATAAATTTTTATTCTTTTACGGATTATCTGATCTAGTACTAACCATCTTGGTTTTGGATGATCCCTAAAGATATGACAAATATATATTTATTATTTTGGGGATTATGTGATTATCACTAGAAGTTAGTTATAGCTCTTTAGGTGTGACCAAGTCATCTAGAATACTTGATATTTAGAGAAAATGTGCGTTTATGGTAGATATTTATTATATGATGAAACTATACTTGACAAGTAAGTTTGTTTCCATATATTTTTGGTCAAGATCATAAATAAATTCCCCAATGTTATGAAACAGATATTAAAAAAAAGTTTTCCATTAACATTTCCTACTGGGAAATCAATGGTCGTTTAACCCATCACATGTTTATTGATTTATAGTTCTTAACTTTATCCTGAGCATGTTTTCTATCACTCTCAATCAGAAAAAGATTGTTTTTTTTATCTTTTATATCTATGGTTTCTTACATTGAATCATAGTATGTGTTAACTTGGGTTACCTATGTTCTCCTATTTCTTTATTTTAATGTTGTATTTTTATTGACTCTTTTTCTAATGTGGAATTTTAAATGAAGTTTCCGAGCCATATTTTAAAATTGGGAGGACAAAATTTGCAAATGGGGGAATGATGTAACATCCCAGGTATATATAGAATAATACATTTCCATGTATATTAATATTTTTGAATTTAATATTAATTTTTTAATGGATACACTATAAATAATACCATATCAAACAGACAACAACGGGTTTCTCCGAAATCATATGTTGCACACAACACTAAGTAATATCGAAAAATAATACAATAATAATTTTATTATTTAAAATGGTCATTATTTACTAGTTTTTTGTATTGGATAGAATGAATAGAATTAAAATTTTTATAATTTTACATATATTTTAAATGTCTATACATTAATCCAATGAATTTTACAGGCTTAAAATGGGAATGAATCTAATTTTAAGCATAAAATACCCAAATATTTTTAAAAGGTTATATTAATACGTTTTTATAAAGAACCCTTTTTAAAAATTGTTTATCACTTTTATATATTATATATTATAAAATAAACTTCTTATTTAGAATATGGACATCCAAATGTACTTTTGGTATTTTTATGATAAAATTCATTTTTTATTGAGTAGTGAAAAATACTAGATTATGATTCAAAACTACTTTTTTGTCTAATTTTTTTATATAGTTAAGTTGTAATTTTAATTGGTTTTAAAGATTAATTGGATTTTTTTATCATTTAATCAAATTATGGTTACTGGAGGTAATTTCACATTTTAATAGGAAGTAATCATATGACAATCTTTTTATAGTTTTTACTTATTAAAAACTCTTTTGTTCGTTTTAACAATGGGAATTAATTTTAAATTAATTCATACTTATTCTTTGTTTTGAATTTGGAAAAGTGGATTCCATATTTTGAATCATATTTATCAAATTATTTAAATAGGTATCTTTTATTTTTGTACATTATTATTGGTAACTTTAGTAATTATTTTTATTTTCCTTTGTTAAAGGGTAAATATGGTAAATAAGGTTAAAAAATAATATTATAATAATATAAAACACCCCTAAAACGTGTCTTAATCCTATTGGATGAGATATTTCTACCCATTTTCATCCTTATGAATAATTTATTTCATTTAATAGCCTCTTGGGTATAAAAATGGCTTTTTATAATATTTAATTTAAAGAAAAGGTAAATACAACAAAAACATGTATCTTATTATAAATAAATATTAATATAGGGTTATATAAATTAAATATTTAACCATAAATATTAATTGGAAATATAAAAATATTTCCTAAATCATGGTATTTTATTTATAATTTTAGACATTAAATAAATAAATTTATTTGTGACATAATGATGATGTAGTAATTACCGTATTAATAAATGATTCAAATAAATGATATTATAAATAAGAAAATAAATTTAATTTAACATTTTGAGGCCACCAACAAATTTCTTGGATGATATTGATATTCTTAATTTATTTAATTTCTTCGGATCAAATTAATCAAGTTGTTAGTACTTTAATAAAAATAAATTACTAAATAGTATCAAAAATGACATAACCGAGTTCTCAAAACAAATAATATTTTATTAAAAATATAAAAGTCCTACAAATATAATATTTTACAAAATGTATTATACAATGTTAAAAATTTTACTACTGATCCACTTTTTGTTCTATTTTTATTTTATAGTAACTATAGTAACCATATATTATTAAGATAAAAGAACAAGAGATAAGATGTAATGTTTTTAACTATGGGTTAAAGATAAAAGACAAAGTTAATTTTTTTTTATCTAAATGTGTTTGAAACCTATTTTTTAGAAAGATTCAGACCCATATTCATATTATCTGGGAATTTTGTAACTATTTAACCATTAAATTTAAAAAAACATTTTAGAATAAAATAATATTGCAAGCCTTTCCTAAAGTGCCCCAATTCCCTCTTATAAAGGGTCACCACCTCTACCCACATACTCACACCACTAAATCCCATTGGATCGTCCAAAATATGATAACATAATGTCCCAAAATCCCTCACATCCTCCTATATTCAACACATTTAGAATAAATACATCCTATGGATACCTTTTGTGAAAATCAAAAAGTGATACTCGAAAACTAGGTATTTGTTTTATCACCTCTTTCAAAATTATTTTCTTATTCTACTACTGATTATTATGTATTTTTTATACTAAATTAATAAATATAGTATCTTATACTTGATTATATGTTACTATAATTATGTTACAACCTTATACCTCATTTTATCCATTTTACAAATAATAATATCACCATGTTTGCGTACGTATGAGTGACAGTCTCATGCCGTGGTGTACTTTGTTGTTCAACAAGACTAAATTTAGATGGGTATAATGATGAGTATAATTGAGTTTAATAATTAATAAATCATGATAATTATTCTTTAAAATTAATATATCATTTAATTAGATACCATTTAACCATTAAGTGATTGATATCATCGCTCATGCGTATGTACGGGCTATCATCGCCACATTGTGATATGATTCATTCTACATGTTCTCATTAAACCATGATTATATACATGATTATAATGAATAAATATGATAAATATGATATTTTTATTTAATCTATGCTTCTTTATGTTTTATTTACAGCATACCATTATGCTTTCTATAATGTGTAAATATGATAATATCATTTGAAGAAGTGTGGAATATCGCCCCCTCAAATTGATATGACATGTTCTTGACATTCATGAAATGTATAAAGGATATACATAATGAACTTATGTAAAATTTATGAAATATAAATATACTGGAACTATAATATACTTATGTATCATTTAGGTTTCATTCTTTTAATATGAAAATGAAATGAAAGTAGCGTTCTTGCGTACGTACTGACTATCGTCTCCATGAATAGTGTATTTCATTTCTTATCTCCAAATTGAAGTGCACTGTGTTGCATTTGTTGTCAATGAGGCATGAAGTTGTCTTGGAATGAATGGAAGTCAAGGAATGTCAAGATGTGAATACCAAAGGTTGTGATGGTGTTGGTGAGGAATGGAGAATGACCATAGTACTAAGATGCATGTCACTTAGGAGATTCACTAAGTGACATGGGAGATGATGGTTTGAAACATTCTCTAAGTACATCTGACGATTGTAGAGCTGTTCTTTAAGTTCATAGAACTTGTATCAAGATGATACAAAGTCACAACATGATTAGAAGACCATGCATTGTAGTGACAATGCATGAGGAGTTGAAAGTGATCCATCCATAAGTTGTAAGTGGATGAAGTGGTTTAATGAAGTCCATGCACTATCACTTAGTGCATGTGAATCAGAAGATGTTCCAATTGATCTCTGATTAGATCAGTGAAGTTTATTGAAGAAATATTTGATTCAGGAGCTCGGTTGAAGATGAAGAAACCTTTTGAATTCCATATCCTAAGTGAAGATCATGTGAGGAGAAAAAATGGAGGAATTCTTAAGAAGAATAAGAAGAAATGGAAAGAATGGCTTAGAAGAAGGAATGACATTTGAACTTGGTTACTTTGTTTTTAACAAAGTACTTGTTCTATTTACTTGCAACAAATTAGCCATCTCAAGCCAGCCTTAAGGGTTCAACCCCCAAGGCACATGTGGGCCTAAGGCGCCACGCCCAAGGGGGGATCCCATGTGGCCAGCTCGAGCGGCAGGGGCCGTGTGTAAGCCCCCGAGGGCACGCGGTAGTAGCCCGCGCGCCCGGAGGATGCATGGTGGGCGCTAGGAGCGCGCCCGCAGGAGCAAGAGTGGGCGCAGAGCGCGCCCGCAGGGAGAACACGGTGCGGGGCGGCACCGTGGAGGGGGAAGTTCAACTGGGCGGCTGAAGGGAGCGCCTGGTTGATAAGCCGCGGAAAATTCGGCCGCCGTTTCGATGTGGGACGCGATATTTTCCCGCGGAAGAGATCCTGGCCGTCCGAGCCATCGCGCGCTTGATCTGTGCCGCACGATCCATCCGCGGCGCCGCGATCTAATCCATGCCGTTGAAGATCTGATCCGACGGCCCCGGCTTCGTCCTCAACCTCGAGCCATGCCGAAGCCTCCCCGCGAGCCTCCGTCGAACCAGGAGCAACCCGACGACGGATTTCGAGTTCCCGGCCACCATTGCTGAAGCCGAAGGCATCCTCGTGCTCGTCTGGCCATAATGAACAGTACCATGCATTAAAATGAGCCTGCATGCAACAAAAGAGAAAATTCGATGAAGGTCGAAGCAACCGGAGGTGCGAGGTCCGTGGTTTGTGCTCAAAGTATTGAAGAGTTTCCATGCACACGTTAAAATGCATGCACGTGAAGAAGGCCGAAACATAAGCGATCTCGCGTGAAACAGAAAATAAAAAATGGGATTTGCGGCTCGTTTAAAGATTTCAAAGATCCGAAATCTTCGGGAATTTAAGTTGGAAACACGCGGATCATGTGAGGCATCTCTTGCCTATAAAAGGAGCATCCGAGGCTCTCAAAAAGCTTGCTGATGTTTTTGTTGAAGACCTGTTGATCCGTGAGAGCCCTCTGCCTTGCGAAGACGAAGCCCCGCGCACACTTGCGCGGTGAAGTCCCTTGCGCGCTACTTCTTTGCGCGACAAGAAGAAGGAGAAGGAGGAGTCCCCTGTGCGCTATCCTTTGCGCGACAGGAAGGAGGAAGGGCAGCGCCAACTTGAGCGCCCCCTCTGTGCACCGCGGCCCCCTGTGCGGTAGCACTTGCGCGCCCACGGTGCCTTGCACCCGAGGCGTGTGCGCCCTAGAGGCCTTGTGCACTTGCACGCTGCCTTGTGCACCAAGTGTGCCTTGCGCTTTGAAGAAGAAGTGAGGCCGCGTCTAAAGCACTTGCGCGCCTTCATATTGGCAGTGTTAATTGCATTCGGGCAGTGGGTGTGCAAATTAGAGGAGGCCAAGGCTTAGTGCCTTATGTGAGCATCAAGTGAAGACCTAGCATATTGGGTGTATGCTAAGTGAAGAACAAGAACACCCTACGACCACTTATGTGTGTGCCATGTGCTAAGAAGGCCACACTTTGTGTGTGAAGTGAAGAAGGTCGAGAGTTAGTGTGTGCAAGTGAAGGAGGCCAAGACTTGTGTTTGCTAATTGATCAAAGGAAGTGTGTGTGTGCAAACAAAGCAAGAAGGCCGAACCTAGTGTGTGCACTAAAAGTGTAAACACCTGGAAGAAGAGGACATCCACACTAAAGTATAACACACATTAAGTGTGTAAAAAAATTGAATTAAGTGTGTGAAGGAAGTGAGTTGGTGTGTGCTATAATTGATTACACCCTTTGTGGGTTTATTGCACCAAGAGGAAGAAAGGAGAGTGCATGCATACATGCATGCACGTGCACACATGAAGAAAGTTAAATCAGTGGTGTGCATTTGAGTTTTCCAAGACGTGAAGGTTCTTGAAGAAGTTGAGAAGGCCATGCAGTCAGTGCATGAGGATGCAGAGTTTCCATGCACTCAGTGCATGAAGTTGAGGTGAACTGAGACTGGACCAGACTGAAGTTAAAGACATCATTTGTCTGAGTATTCAGTAATTGAAGAGAGGCCAGATCATCCTGAGAAGAAGGAGATAAAGCCTGAGCAAGACAAGAAGACCTGTTCACCACAAGTGATCAGAAGAAGAGCAAGGCCAGCAATCTTTATCCCAGGCTGCTGAAGATACTTGAAGAAGCTTAATGTGAAGAAGAGCTACTCGTGTGACTCGAGGAGCCAGGAGAAGACCCTGTGGGACTCAGGGAGAAGAAGTCTTCAGTGGGATTCTGGAGCAGGCCAGTGGGACTCTGGTAACACTGTGGGACGCAGTATAAAGACCCTCCTGTGGGACTCAGGAGAGATACGGTGGGATGCTGTATCGACCATTGTAATACTAACAGATTATAATGGGAGAATCCATGCTGGGAGAGCATGGCAAGGATGTAGGCCTTTGGTGCCGAACCTTGTAAATCCTTGTGTCCTGTGCCTTTTCATTACTGCATCATTCGGGAAAGGTTGAGAGATACAAGAAGAGTGGATCGAGGTTTTAACCAGCCATAGAGGTTTAATTGATAAAGAATCAATTAGTAAAAAGTTTTAAGGGATCACTGATTCACCCCCTCCCCCTCTCAGTGATTCACACTGATCTGGGCACTTCAATTGGTATCAGAGGGAGGTTACCTCTAAAAGATCCAAGAGAGTCTATATGGAGTGCAGAATTGAGGAAATGAAAGAACAGCCTCAAATGGAGATATCTGCCAAGACTCTGAAAAACAGAATGAAGAAACAGGCCAAGAAGATGAAGAAAGCCTGTCCTAGCTGTGATGAAGTTGGAACAATGAAAGATCTTCAAAGTGCAATCGAATATCTTCAGAAGACAGTCCCTAAGGAAGTGGCAATGTGTATAGCTACAGGCATCCTTGATCTTCAAGAAGAAAAATCACAGTTAGAAGAAGAAGCCAATGCAATGGAAGATCAGTTGGCTAAAAGGGTTGGCATATCCAACACTCTCAGAAAGCTAGTGAAAGCTAAAGATGAAACAATTTCCCTTTGCAATGAAATGTATGAAGACACTGCTGAAGAATTGCAAAGAATCTTGTCTGAGAATGAATTCTTTAAGATAATAGTCAAAGATGTTGTCCATGCACTGGAAAAGAGGCACAAAGTGTCAATGGTTGTCAGAGATGCTCAACTAGAAGACAAAGTCAAAATGGTGAAGGAGCTTGACAATTCATTGCAAGAAATGAAGAAGGTGCATGAAGACCAGATGAAACAGCTGGAAGAAAATTGGGAAGGAAGGCTAAGAACTGTTGAGGATGAGAAGAACTCCCTTAACATGAAATGCCTAGAACCAGAGGTGATATTGAAAAATCAGCAATCACCCAAAGCCAAAACCTCCCAGTCAGCTGGTAGAAGAAATGTTGCCACTCAAGTGAGCATTGAGCAGGATGATTCTAAGAGAATGACATACTCTTATAAAAGTGCAACATCTTCTATAAAGAAGGTACCATCCATACCATCTTGTACTGATGCTTCTAAAAGTGTTTCTACTAAAAGTGCAGGATGGAAGAATGAATCCAAACAAGTATGGATGAAGGTAGTAAAGAAGCAGAGCTCTCTTGAAACAGCACAACAGGTCAAGAAGAGTACCCTACAATCAGAAGGACTGAAGAGGTCAAGATTTGTGGGTCAGTGTTGGTGTTGTAATAAGTATGGGCACTGTGCAAAGGATTGTTGGTACAATCCACTGAATGTCAAAGCACAAAGGAAGCCCATTCCAAGGGGGAGCAAGCCAGAAGAAAAGAAGCAGCATCCACAGGTCCAGAGACATCTGTTTACTGCTAACAGATTTGGATTGCTTGACAACATCTGGGATGTTTGCAAAAGTGGTCAACAATTTGATACATGTCAATCTCCGAATGTATCCAAAGCTGGAAGGAAGAGAAGATCACTGAACCTGGCTAAGAGAGATTCTTTGGGAAGCAAGCAGAAGAAAGTGGAAGATGCTCCCAAGAAGAGTTTGAAGAATGAAGAGAAGACCTTGGAGTCTAAATCCAAGAAGGGTGATGCATCCAGAAGGATCACCAAGAAATGCTTCTACTGTGGAAAGAAAGGACATATCATGGATCTTTGTAAACAAGCCATGAAATTAAATAGAAGCAGACTGAACTCAAACAGACAATCAATCCAGAAGAAGAAGAAGGGATTGATTGAAAATAAGTTGCCTAAGAGAGGTAGCTTAGCAGCATCCAAAGAACCATGTGGAACTTCCAAAACTGAGGCCACTCTTCCAAATGATTTACTAGTCATATGGCCAAATCAGTTGCAACTTGCCAAAGAACTACAAAGAGCTGAAGATGAAGCACTGGCAATTGCTAAGCCAAAAGGGAAACAAAAGATTTCACATGAAGATGTTTTGAGAACCACACCAGCACAAACATCAAAGAAGATCAGATGTGCAAGTGTGAAGAATGGTGAAAATGGGACATCTCGGTTGAGAGAATCTTCTCAACCTTGTTGTTCACATTGATGAACCAAGGAGGTTCCATCTTATTCCCTTATACTCTTGGTATATACATGTGCTAACATTGCAGGGAATTGAAGATGATGATCATTCTCATCTGGAGGATGGTTTGGACAGAATGGAGTGCACCCCTTGAGGGGGAGCCAATCTGGAGAAGATGATGTTCTGAAATTAATATCATCTTGAGAAAGTAGATGAAAGGGGGAGCTTTATCTTTGCACCTGAACATTCTAATGTGTTTTGTGGAGTATGTGCAGGATTTAGCAATTCATTGAATATTTGAACCCCTTAGCATGATCTCACATGTGTAGTGAATTGTGGACAGCATTGAGTATCTTGGTTACATCACTCTTGTTTTCTACACCGGGTTAGCCCAAGTAGACTTAGAGCTGATTTACTAAAGGTTCTTTGCTAAAGAGAAGATGTGACATCATCCCTCTCTCAGTGTTTTTCAAGAAAATACTTTTCATAGGGAGGAAGAGATTTTTGAAAGAGAACCACACCACACCTTTGCATTTGATTGCCAATAAGGGGGAGAAAATATTGGCACACATATTGACCCATTCATATGTGCTGAAGTTGTGTATTGACAACAAATACAAAGGGGGAGATTGAAGTGCACTGTGTTGCATTTGTTGTCAATGAGGCATGAAGTTGTCTTGGAATGAATGGAAGTCAAGGAATGTCAAGATGTGAATGCCAAAGGCTGTGATGGTGTTGGTGAGGAATGGAGAATGACCATAGTACTAAGATGCATGTCACTTAGGAGATTCACTAAGTGACATAGGAGATGATGGTTTGAAACATTCTCTAAGTACATCTGACGATTGTAGAGCTGTTCTTTAAGTTCATAGAACTTGTATCAAGATGATACAAAGTCACAACATGATTAGAAGACCATGAATTGTAGTGACAATGCATGAGGAGTTGAAAGTGATCCATCCATAAGTTGTAAGTGGATGGAGTGGTTTAATGAAGTCCATGCACTATCACTTAGTGCATGTGAATCGGAAGATGTTCCAATTGATCTCTGATTAGATCAATGAAGTTTATTGAAGAAATATTTGATTCAGGAGCTCGGTTGAAGATGAAGAAACCTTTTGAATTCCATATCCTAAGTGAAGATCATGTGAGGAGAAAAAATGGAGGAATTCTTAAGAAGAATAAGAAGAAATGGAAAGAATGTCTTAGAAGAAGGAATGGCATTTGAACTTGGTTACTTTGTTTTTAACAAAGTACTTGTTCTATTTACTTGCAAAAAATTAGCCATCTCAAGCCAGCCTTAAGGGTTCAACCCCCAAGGCACATGTGGGCCTAAGGCGCCACGCCCAAGGGGGGATCCCATGTGGCCAGCTCGAGCGGCAGGGGCCGTGTGTAAGCCCCCGAGGGCACGCGGTAGTAGCCCACGCGCCCGGAGGATGCATGGTGGGCGCTAGGAGCGCGCCCGCTGGAGCAAGAGGGGGCGCAGAGCGCGCCCGTAGGGAGAACACGGTGCGGGGAGGCACCGTGGAGGGGGAAGTTCAACTGGGCGGCTGAAGGGAGCGCCTGGTTGATAAGCCGCGGAAAATTCGGCCGCCGTTTCGATGTGGGACGCGGGATTTTCCCGCGGAAGAGATCCTGGCCGTCCGAGCCATCGCGCGCTTGATCTGCGCCGCACGATCCATCCGCGGCGCTGCGATCTAATCCACGCCGTTGAAGATCTGATCCGACGGCCCCGGCTTCGTCCTCAACCTCGAGCCATGCCGAAGCCTCCCCGCGAGCCTCCGTCGAACCAGGAGCAACCCGACGACGGATTTCGAGTTCCCGGCCACCATTGCCGAAGCCGAAGGCATCCTCGTGCTCGTCTGGCCATAATGAACAGTACCATGCATTAAAATGAGCCTGCATGCAACAAAAGAGAAAATTCGATGAAGGCCGAAGCAACCAGAGGTGCGAGGCCCGTGGTTTGTGCTCAAAGTATTGAAGAGTTGCCATGCACACGTTAAAATGCATGCACGTGAAGAAGGCCGAAACATAAGCGATCTCGCGTGAAACAGAAAATAAAAAATGGGATTTGCGGCTCGTTTAAAGATTTCAAAGATCCGAAATCTTCGGGAATTTAAGTTGGAAACACGCGGATCATGTGAGGCATCTCTTGCCTATAAAAGGAGCATCCGAGGCTCTCAAAAAGCTTGCTGATGTTTTTGTTGAAGACCTGTTGATTCGTGAGATCCCTCTGCCTCGTGAAGACGAAGCCCCGCGCACACTTGCGCGGTGAAGTCCCTTGCGCGATACTTCTTTGCGCGACAAGAAGAAGGAGGAGGAGGAGTCCCCTGTGCGCTATCCTTTGCGCGACAGGAAGGAGGAAGGGCAGCGCCAACTTGCGCGCCCCCTCTGTGCACCGCGGCCCCCTGTGCGGTAGCACTTGCGCGCCCACGGTGCCTTGCACCCGAGGCGTGCGCGCCCTAGAGGCCTTGTGCACTTTCACGCTACCTTGTGCACCAAGTGTGCCTTGCGCTTTGAAGAAGAAGTGAGGCCGCGGCTAAAGCACTTGCGCGCCTTCATATTGGCAGTGTTAATTGCATTCAGGCAGTGGGTGTGCAAATTAGAGGAGGCCAAGGCTTAGTGCCTTATGTGAGCATCAAGTGAAGACCTAGCATATTGGGTGTATGCTAAGTGAAGAACAAGAACACCCTACGACCACTTATGTGTGTGCCATGTGCTAAGAAGGCCACACTTTGTGTGTGAAGTGAAGAAGGTCGAGAGTTAGTGTGTGCAAGTGAAGGAGGCCAAGACTTGTGTTTGCTAATTGATCAAAGGAAGTGTGTGTGTGCAAACAAAGCAAGAAGGCCGAACCTAGTGTGTGAACTAAAAGTGTAAACACCTAGAAGAAGAGGACATCCACACTAAAGTATAACACACATTAAGTGTGTAAGCAAATTGAATTAAGTGTGTGAAGGAAGTGAGTTGGTGTGTGCTATAATTGATTACACCCTTTGTGGGTTTATTGCACCAAGAGGAAGAAAGGAGAGTGCATGCATACATGCATGCACGTGCACACGTGAAGAAAGTTAAATCAGTGGTGTGCATTTGAGTTGTCCAAGACGTGAAGGTTCTTGAAGAAGTTGAGAAGGCCATGCAGTCAGTGCATGAGGATGCAGAGTTTCCATGCACTCAGTGCATGAAGTTGAGGTGAACTGAGACTGGACCAGACTGAAGTTAAAGACATCATTGGTCTGAGTATTCAGTAATTGAAGAGAGGCCAGGTCATCCTGAGAATAAGGAGATAAAGCCTGAGCAAGACGAGAAGACCTGTTCACCACAAGTGATCAGAAGAAGAGCAAGGCCAGCAATCTTTATCCCAGGCTGCTGAAGATACTTGAAGAAGCTTAATGTAAAGAAGAGCTACTCGTGTGACTCGAGGAGCTAGGAGAAGACCCTGTGGGACTCAGGGAGAAGAAGTCTTCAGTGGGATTCTGGAGCAGGCCAGTGGGACTCTGGTAACACTGTGGGACGCAGTATAAAGACCCTCCTGTGGGACTCAGGAGAGATACGGTGGGAAGCTGTATCGACCATTGTAATACTAACAGATTATAATGGGAGAATCCATGCTGGGAGAGCATGGCAAGGATGTAGGCCTTTGGTGCCGAACCTTGTAAATCCTTGTGTCCTGTGCCTTTTCATTGCTGCATCATTCAGGAAAGGTTGAGAGATACAAGAAGAGTGGATCAAGGCTTTAACCAGCCATAGAGGTTTAATTGATAAAGAATCAATTAGTAAAAAGTTTTAAGGGATCACTGATTCACCCCCTCCCCCTCTCAGTGATTCACACTGATCTGGGCACTTCAAAAATGTTATGGAATATTATAAATACATATATACTAGATATATATGTTATTTAAATTGTGAATAATATTCTTGAAATAATGTAATTATTACCACTTGGATAATCATCATAAAAAAAATGTTCATTTTTTACTCAAGTACTAAACATCGACAAAACATCCGATATGAACTCAAATAATTAATTAATTGTTATATCATTTTAATAAGTGATATAAAATTAATAAAAAACATTATAAAGGTTCTAAATGATGTATAAATTATCCTAATATTACTATTCATGAAATTAAAAAATCATAGAGACAAGTCAGGATAAATGTTGGGGAATTATTCCCAATCTCCTTTCATTATGGAATATTTTGATTTATATACAACATTATTTTAAATGGTGTATAATCAACCCCATTTGCATTAAATTTTATTAAATTGTTTTTAAAAATAATATTTTTTTACAAATAATTTTACTAAATGTCAAAAGGAATACTTATTTTTAATGTACATGGAGATAATGAACATTCCATCACAACGATCATTATTTGATATTAAGATTCCTCTACAGGCCACAACAATTTGTAAAATGAAAATTAAATACAAAATTCCTTTTTATGTATTTTAGAGTATAAAATGGTTTTGAAAATGGATTTATTATATCAATATATTCAACTAATGTCATATGATTGCAATGTGGAAGTGTTATTTTTTCTTTTATGCTTGTTCATTTGTTATGATTATTATATTGTTCTTGGGTGTTGCTTATGTATATGGGTGGTTCTATGGTAAACCAAGTGTGGGTGTGCCCTTGATATCTCTCCAATGAATTGGGTAATGTGATAGAGGTAAACATTAAGGTTTATCTTAAGAGATTTAGTAAATATATTGTAATGGGTATTCCAAATTTGACTATGAAGGTTAATCCAAGTGTAGTTGTAAAACAACAATGTAAGTATGTTATAGATGCCAAAAGTTACCTTTATGCTTTATGATTTCTATTAATTATTCAAAAATATTATGATTTCATGAGGTATGTGAAATATATTATGTTTTATGAGTAGAAATTATGATTTCATTGATTGGTATATATTTATGGAGTAATGTTTTCTTTCCTTATTTTGAATATGTTACAAAGTATTTTATGCTCATCCCACGTGTTTGAAAGGTTTTTCATAGGGTATAAGGATGGGTAAGGGAAAAGAAGAATTCAAGAATATTTTAATGAGGAAAATAATTCTTTTTTTATTTAAGGAGTTTAATTTGATAGAGTAGAGGTGTCTAATTATAATATTTAATTTTATATGTATGATTTTTTGATTAATTTTCTAAAACTATAAACCTAAAAATACCATTTAATTGAATTAAAGTCAATTGTTGGCTTATCTCAAGATTAAGTAATTCTTATGGAAGGGGACTTAGAGCATGATTTATCTTTAGTAAAGTTAAAATAGAAATTAACTTATGCCTCAAGATCTCTTTATTACATTGATACCATTGAGGTAATAATGTTTTCCAAATCGTTGAGTTTTGAACCAACCATTTGTTTATCTCCAAAATATTTCATTTCAGGCATCCTTATTTCTTGGAGGGACTTAAACTACTTCTCACTATTTTGATAACAGTTGCATGTTATTCATTTTTATATTCTTACTATTTTCCATATTCATCAATATCTTAAAAGTAATAGAGTATTAATTTGGAACACAAATAAATTTCCAAAATTAAACAACATTATAAATATAGAAAAGAGACTCAAATATTCAATAGGGGACAACTTCTAGATGACAATCCAAACATAGGTGAACCCACTTTGATACCAATTGATATGATCAATTTTGGATAACCACACATATAGGTGGTGAATTGGTGTTGTATTATTGTTTATAACATTAAAACATTTATCCCTATGTATACCGCTGTAACTTTTTCATTGAATGGTTCACATTTCATTTTCAACTGTAGTTAAAAAAAATTCACATAGAAACAATAAAGAAGAAAGGAACTTCCTGATTTCATAATGAGGATTAACTATAATTGGGATGAATATATCCTTAATGTACAGTGGTTATTATGACACTTTAACACCCTAATAATTTAGAAAATAAGATTAAGTTTGACAGTATATTTACCATGTAACACCAAACTCAAACGACCAGTGAAATATATAATCTTATAAAATGAAGTTGTTAAATTAGAGGGATTGAATAGTATAAAATTTTTTGATATATATATCATATTAAATAGGAATTATTGATACATTATTAGTAAATAATAAATCCATGATTTGTAATTTAATTTAATACTTTATAGATATGTTTTCTTTAAAATTATTTTTGTTATATTTCATGAAAAAATTTTTTAATCAATTTTTATAAAATTTAGAAAACTATTTTTAATAAATTGTATTTTTTTTCAATTCATCATATCAAAATTATATACCAATGATATTTTTGGATTTTTCCGAAAAAACTTATCTTTTTGTGAATATTGAAAATATCGATTTTTTTAAAATGTAATTTATTTTATAAATTATGTAATAAATTTAAATTTAATTAAAATAATATTAATTTAACTATATATAATATAATATATTTATTTTTAATCAACATTACATCGGATTTATGTATGTGTTTTTTGGGGTTTAAAAGTGGCTTTTTTCTGAAAACTATTTTAAAGTGAAAACTATTTCCCCTTTTATGTAAAATAAAATAATACCTAAATATGTTTTTTAATTAAATTTCTATAATATATATCAATATATATAGTTATTATTATTAGTCATATAGTTAACATAAAATCATATTTTTTCTTATAAAATCACCTATTGAAAACCCACTTTTTTATCGCGTCTATGGGTTTTATTTTAAATTAATATTTTACACATGAATAAATTTGATTTGGTAAATATTATTCCATATTTATATTAATATAATTATAATTATCTAATATGTTTAACATAATATTTTCCAAAGTATTAATAGTGAATACGGTAAAAATTAATTACTGTGATTAAGGTGAAAACAGGTTTACCGAGGGTTAAATATAAAAGATAAGGGTCAAAATGACCTATGAACTTTGATAAAATCTATTTTATTGATATATATATATATATCCTTCATGTATAAGTATTTATAATGGTATATTTTTTATCTTTTTGGAACATTTAAAACATGGGTTGGACTTTCTCCTTTCAAAAAATTATAATTGGGCCACTCACCTTACTTATCAAAGGCTTACCTTTATCACCTCATCTTTACACCTTAAAATCCATTTTCCTCAGACAATACCTACCCAAATATATAAATAATATCACTCCCCATATCCTAAAATACATTTTTTTAATAAATCTGTCATATTATGAATTTCGGTGGTAACTTAAAGAGATTATGCAAAGAAGATATATCATTCTTAACTGGGTGTCTTTATTATGTTTCTTCTTCCACCTCCTTATAGTATTCATAATTAATAATATACAATAAAAAATTATATAATTTATAATTTTATTCTATTATTTTATTTTAATAATTTATATCATTCCCCCTTTCCATGAAATGGGAAATGAAATCATAAATCATGTGTACAGTGGAATACCGCCTCATGAAACGATGTCATTTGTTTTACATCATCGCCTCTCATGAATTGTTAAAATGACAGATTCAATGTATATATATATATGATATTTGAAATGTATTTATACATATTTTTAATTATATTATATGTACTATATTAATTTCCATTCCCCAGGGACACAATAATGTCAATCATGTGTATGGATAACTACCACCTCGTGAAATAATGTCGTTAATTTTTCACTAATTATTTAAATGGAGGGTAATAAGGATAAATTAAATAGAAGAAACGATATATAAATGCAACAATTTTAATTTTCATGAAATATTTTTCATTATGAAAATATAATATATAATTTTTTTTCTTACATAAAAAAATGATAAAACATTTCAGGTGCACGTATGGACTACCGCCACCATGAAGCAATGTGATTCTTTTTTCAGAACCAAAAAACAAGGATGATAAATATGTATATATATATTGGAAAAATATGTTATTTATTATTTTATTATAATTATTTCAATATAAAATACATCTTACCTTATTTCAATAGTGATCATTAAAAAATTGAAACATTACACATCTGTATGTTTGACCTACCGTCTCCATGATTGTAACATGGTGCATTTTTCATAACAATATTTAATGATTGGTTTTAAATGTATAATTATTGTATGTATTTTATAAATATATCTTGATTATTATTATATATATTTTTAAACTATTATCACTTTTTACATGATCAACACATGAAATTGTTTTTGAAATGATGAACCAAACCTCCTCAAAACACATGACATAGACATAACTGATTTCGTATTTTAATATTTAATTAAATAATTTTTTTTGTCATAGTTATTATATCAAGGTAGGAGGGGGTGAATTTAGTACCCAATTAAAATTTATATTAAAAATAATTTAATTAAAATCCCTCAATCTAAATAAAACAACCCTGTTAGTTAAATCAGTTTTTTGATATAATTTTTCACCTTATAAAATAATTATTAATGATTGGTTAGGTCCTTGTGAAAAACAATATAAAATATTAATTTAACCATTGAAATAAATTTCCTAAATCAAATAATTATGGAATCATTAATTTGAACTAACTATCAATGTAGTGGTTTTTCATTAAGTTAAAAAAATATTCTATTATGAAGTATCAAAAAATAAAGAAAAAACACATAGTAGAATTGAATATAAGAATTTTAGTATTATACTGAGACATACTAATCTCCACTTGAAAATAATATGATACATATAAATTTATAAAAAATAAACATTTGATCCAAAACCTATATTAGGTATTAAAACATTATCACAACTATCTGTGTCACACCGGACCTCTTCCACAGTAATTGTTGGAGTAGAAAAGAATAAATAGCCAATAGCATGACCTCTACCAAAAAACTATGGAAATAAGGATAAACCGTGTTGAGATAATATCGAATAATATTCCAAATTAAATCATTAGTTAATTTTCATATAAAATAGATTACGCACACACTAATCATAATGTAAATGGTAATAAAGAGACTGAGAATATAAATTATATAAAGGGATAGTGTTGGTCGGTCTATTTTCTCTATAGCTCGTGATTACAAAATTTGATATAAAAAGTGGATCGAGTTGGGTTTTAGAAATATTTTTTATAATGTTGTGTCATAGATTATTTTTTCATTACATTAGGAAAGAACTAGATGTAATTTTTGATTTAGATTTCTTATTTGAGTGTTTGTTAGTATGATTCATGTATAATTAAGAAAATAGTGTACTCCTCGATATATTTAATAAGATCCTTCACTTTCTATCATGCACATGAATGAGGGAGTCTACTTATCCTTTTAATATTATTTGTAGTACGTAAGAATATCTATATCCTTTTTTACCATTATACTATATGTCTAACATAGAGTATAATTCATCATTATTTAGCAATGAAGGAACAACCATTAAAATAAGATAGAGAATTGAATTAGATAAACTTGTTTTTAGAAATATTTAATTTAAAATGATAAGTAAAAGAGACAGTGACTATGAGGATTTTAAATGGTGTCATTGGTAGTGTCTAAATATATTGGTGAAATATTTGAACGGTGTTTGTGGATATGGATGTGTCTCTAAAAACTGGTGAAACATTCTAACAGTGAGAATTTTGAGCAATTATAACTTCTGGTGGTGACTCACACATAGTCAAAATTAATTTTTGTTGGTAACTCATAATGATGGTGAGTCATCCTAGTAGTTAAATGATTCCATATCCCAGCAGTTAAACTTTCTTGAGGTTGTCTCAAGGCGACAATGAGACATTGGTGGTGTTTTCTCATACATGATGGTTAGTCTTTTCCAGACTTAACAAAAATTTATTTTTTAGCATTCTTATAACATATAATTATATTATAATACATAAAAGAAAATATCATAAAAATGGTTTCAAAATATTTAATTAGATTTTATCATGGATAAAAAATCATGATATTAAAGGAAAATCATGAAAATCTTGATATTCTATATAAGTTTTAAACATAGTAATCATTAATATAAAACACTATAATATTAAAGAAAAAAGTAATGTAATATAAATAAATAAGAACTTATCATTGTAAGTTAGACTAGATATTTGTATGACAATAAAAAAAGAATAATTATAAATAAATTCCATAATTTTATCCCCCTTTTGGGATTATAACAAAAGGATTAGTGAAATGGGAAACTTAATAAAATATGAGTAAAATAGGATATTCAAGGGAAACATAGTAAGATGAATTTTAAAAATTACATTAAAAATGAACGCATGTTCAGCTACAAAATGCAATAAAAAAGTTGCATAAAACAAACAATGTATAACCATCAACAATATTTGGGCCTGGATAATGGTTTCATAAGAGATTTTCAATTATATTTATTTTAGGAAGAACCAATGGTGACATAGAGTCTAGTCGGAAGAGTGGTAGGAACATTAGTGATATATGAAGGAGGATGAGGATATTGAATGAAAATTTGTCTCACCTGATGCACATCTTGTCTAGGAGTGAGAGAAAATTTTTAAATCTAGTTGGTCAATGTGTAAGAGGATCTTTGCTTACCATATCCACTAGTACTATATGAATAATATTCTAGCCAGTATGAGTACATAAAAGTGAACTTGGCACTATATCAAACCTTATATGGTCACAAGATGCATCAATTTGGTAAATCAATGATTCCTTATGATAACGTTCTTTTTGGATGGAAGATTCACCATTCATTTATGATGTGCTATGAAATAAACCACATTCTTCAGAAATCGAATATGTCCAAACATCAAAAGGCATACTAAGGACCTCTATAACAAAAGGAACCACAAATTTGGAAATAGATGCATCAAGAAAAACAATAGGGGTCTTAATATATCATGAGTCCCAATAGATATCTGTGTATCAACAACTTATTCAAGATGATCATCTTTCATCTAGTCTACCACATGCTACTCAACATTAACAATGACTATTATCTTCTTAGCAAAAACTAAACCACAAACAATATTATGAGGAGAAAATAATAAATGGTTTCTATAAATAGCATCATTAAAATAGTTTTGGCTTCCAATACCATGGGATTTATCCCCGTTAACAAATTCATTTTTTACTTCTCTAGAAGAAACATCTAATTCACCAACAAAGCATGAATTTTCTGATGATCTGGAAGCTAAACAACTCATAGAAGTAAACTTTCTTCAAGAATCTCAACATAATATCTTATAATTTTCCTATTGGAACCTTCAGGATATAATTCATCATCATCATCATCATTTCCATATTCTCCCTTTTAATATTTTTCACCCTCTCCATAATATTTTTCCAAAGATGTTTTTTAATTTCTATTGAATTGAAATTATCAAAATTCTTCAGTCTCATCCTCTTTACTTTTTAGAAAATGTACCTTTCTGGGAGACTCCTAAGTGGGCTAGTAGCTCTGTATGTGATATTAGGAGATCTAAGAGTAAGGCTAAGGCCACTTCCCTAATCAACAAGAAATTACTTCTCTTCTTATCCCCTAGAGCCAGTGGTCTCCTCTTCATTGGTATCATGGTGCTCCACAACCTCATTAGGTTCTAAAAAAGGGTAAAAAATAACTCTCAGTTTGAAGGATGATCAATATGGTTAAAATAATCATACAAATTCTCATTATAATATACACATTATTTCTTCCATTAGGTTCCAACTAATCTTAATTCGCCTATGAATTATTTATGTGATATAGAATACACCACAATACATGATAGAAACTTTATTTTCAAAATCTATGCATTTAGATTTATGCATAACATAAATGATTTTGGGATAGAACAAAGAATTTTTTCATGAAGTTGGCTTGATAATTTCCGGAATATGATGAAATTGTTATATAAAAAGATTTATCTTCCCATCTATTTTCATAAAAGACTGTTGGTATACATCCTGGTAACTCATGGAAGAAAATTCACCCTTCCTTATGCACAAATGATATTTTATGAACATTAAAACTAACTATAAGTTATCCATCGAACTCTAAATCAATAATTATTATAACTATTCCATATCTATTTAATTCATTGATTTCCTCGATATAAGTAAAATTATATAAATATTCTAGAGTGGAAACTTCATAATATTTTAATACACAATCATTTGGAGCTATTAGACAAATAACAAACTTCTTTGAAGAAAAGGAAATTCTATGACCATTAATCATGTTATAGACCCATTATTATTATTCTTATTGAAAACTGAATTATATATACAGATGGAATTGATATAACAAAAAATTTATCAAATGTTATCTTATTTTAAGAGATTCATTTCATCCATCTTTAGTTCTTGAATTAACTTAAACAGTAACAAGTTACTTGAAAGAATCCATTTATCTTGAACATCCATTTCTGTCACAACCAATCTCATTGAAATATCAATATTCATTAGTTCAATAGAATCCAGATGAATTAGTTCCCTTTTTTATGTCTTTGTAGAAAATAACCTCCCAGGTGATGACTTTGATGTTCACTTCACTATGGTCAAATAAGTTGTCTTGGTTGGCTTGGTCAAAGGCGAAAGTAAGGATGAAAGGTTGGGAGGGAAATATCACATAGGAATCAGGAGAAAAATGGAATGAGGATATAAGTTCATTATAATTAAACAATGTATAATATTTATTATCATTTTTATGTTTAGGGATTTGGATAATCAAAATAAAGAATTAGGGAAAAAATTCCAATTACAGTATAAAATAAACTATAACTAACAATAGAATGTAAATATGAATAAAAATATCTGTTTAAAACATATATAATGAAACATAATAATTAATAAAGGCTTGAAACATTCCAATGGTGAGACAAAAAATGTTGAGAATTTCAATTGTGAGACATACAAAAAAGTGAGACATACCCAATTGTGAATCCCAGAAAATTGATGTTAACTAAAATTCACTATACCTATTTCATGTTTGATGTAATTCATTCTCTCCTAATTCAAATTCATAGTGAATATATAAGTACGTTGATGTTCTATACCAATTTATTCAAAAAATTATGTCTTACAATAATATTTTTTGTTCTAGAATGTGACACAAGATTCATAGAAATATTTATAGAACATGAATTATAACATTTTATATGGATATGTCGGAATTGATATCTACTGTCTAAAAATGTGGTCTTCATCAACAAAATTTGTGCACAACAGCTACATTTAGATATCTATTGAGCTTCAACAGTAGATAGTGTAACATAATTTTTTTATTACTACACCAATAAACAAGATACTTTCCAAAAAATGACATGTTTTAGAGGTTATTTTTTTTATCTAGCTTACATCGACAAAAATAAATATTTTAATAACTAAATAATCAATTTCTAGTCTTCTTGGGTAAAATAATCCAAAATTGGTAGTATATTTGAGGTATTTTAAAATTGTTTTCATAGTAATCAAGTTTCACTCTTTTAAATTTTCTTGAAAGGAATCACACATAGACACACTAAACATAATACCAGGTCAACTGGTGTTATAATAGAAAAGACCTCCACTCATGCCTCTATAACTAGGATGACCTACCAGTTTCATATATTCATAAATATCCAATTTATAGGTGGTACTCATAGGAGTGTCATTACTCTTAGTGTTACCCATGTTAAATTTTTTTAAAAGAACCTTTTTATATTGACTTTGATTAAAAATAATTCCTTCATTATATTAAAAAATATGAAAATAATGAGAGAATTTGAGTTCACCCATTTAACACATTTCAGATTCATTTTTCATCATTTTACAAATTTCAGTACATATGAAATTTATAAAAGATTAAAAAATAATTTAATTTACATTTATTTTTACAACAATAAAATAATTTTGAAATTAATTCAATAAAATTTGTAGGATCATGTGTGATAGTATAAAAACACTTGAAATAATAAAAGTGTGGATCATATCATACCAAGCACTAGGAATTAGTTTTAATCCATATAAATCTTTTGTTAATTTGAAAAATTTATTTATAAAATTAGTACTTTTAAAATCACATGGTTGTTCAACAAAAAGAGGGGTTGGTTACTTTTGGTTCTTATATAGGTTTGGTTTCATGTTATGGATATTATTCAAAACTGGATGATTTTTTTCCTACATAATAGAGAATGTTTTCAATTTAGAACCTATGTTAAGATAAGATAAATAATCCACAAGAATTTCTAAAGAGTTCTTAGGCTCATGTGGATCTATCATATCAAATTTTATATGAACATATTCTTCCATAATCTGGGTTCTTTTTTGAAAACTCTATAGGCTTTAGTTGATGTTGAATTATGTAGGAAAATTCCATCATCACTTTTGGGTGAAATCTTTTCCTAATTATCCTTAATGTTTAGAATAAATAATTTTCCTCCAAAAATATAATCTAATTTACCATACATCTCTTATTATTCCGAATCTCATACGAGAAAATTTTCAATATAGGTCTAATTAAAGATCTATTAATTTTGTTACATGTTGTTATTATAGCCTCTTCCAAAAATTATAAATTTATGTAAAATTCGTTTATTATGGTCAGTGATATATGTTGAAGTGTTCTATTCATTCTTTCAAAAACTCTATTCAGTTGGGGAGTTTCTGAAGTATATTAGTTATGACTACAACCATTTTTTGATACAAAATATACAAAATAATTATTTTCAAAATCATAGACATGGTCACATATTAGGGTCCTAATTAAATACCCTATTAAATTTTGTACATAGCTATCATAATTGGAAAATAAACAATAGGATTCACTTTTGTGAGATACAAATAGCATCGAAATATATTTAAAAAATTTATCTACTAGTACAAAGGCATATTGATTACCATTTAGACTTGAAACTCTAGATGGTCCAAATAAATCGATATGAACCAACTTGATGGTTTGAGAAGTTTAAACTTCTTTCTTTATTTTAAAATAAATTCTATATTGTTTCCATTTTTGATAGGGGTTGTAGACTTTTTTAATTTGGTAACACTATTTTGGGTATATCCTTGACTAGAAATTTCCCACCATACTTCCTAAGTGAGTGAATATTATAGTGGCCTACTCTCCTATTCCAAATCCATGATTCTATGTTAAAATCAATCAAGTTGGAAACATTTTGGGAAATTAAATAACTATGAAAAACAGCATAAAAATTCTAATTATGCAAAGTAGTAAATAATAAATCATTTATATAATAAAATACATTTCATGCATTTTTTAAAATTTAATATGAAAACCATAATAAAATAATTTTCAGTTGATAAAAAGTAATACTTCAAACCATCAAAAAATAGTACTTTATAAAGTAAAACAAAATTTATGATACCAATTTTTCCAATGATAATGAATTTCCCTTTATGATTTTCGTCAAAGGTGACATTACTGCCATCAATCATTATTAGGTTCTTGAAAATTGAGGAATATACTATCATATTCTTTGAACATCTGTTGTCCATGCACCATAGTCATTTACATGAGGTCTTCAACCAGCTTCCCTACAGAAAAAAGTTTATAAAATAAATGATCTTGGTATCAAGATTCTCTTGTGTCCAGATGTGTTAGTAATCAGGGCTTTAAAAACCCATATTTTTTTAACATGTATCATATAAGAAGTGTATAATCTTTTTGAAATAAGAACATTTTTTTGTCCCTAATATAATTAACTACCATTAGAATAGTAAGATTCAGACTAAGGAAAAAAGTGCACTTTACTATTCTTATTTTTCCATGTTCGTATCATAAACCTATAAAATACTTAGGATTGACCTATTTTCCTAAAATATGAGTAACTTTTTCACCAACATTATTAAATCATTCTAAAGCCTTTGTAATTTCCAAATTATAAAATTTAATTTATATTTTATCCTTTAATAAATAAGAAATATTTTAATTTTCAATATATAAGTTATATTTAATATGGAAAGATAAATCGTGTTATCTTTTAAAAATTTTATACTTAACATTTAGTTCATTAAAAATGTATTATATCATTTTTCATTATTCAATAATATATTTGTGAGACATGTGAACATCATTTTGTTTATTCATGGAATTATAATAAATATTCACATGTAAAAAATTAGAAATTATAGGTACCACATATACATTAGTCTTAAATAACATATTAGATCAACCTGACTTCTATCCATGAGTAGAATTAGAAACAATCAACGTTCCCTCAAATGAACTCTGTGTTACTTTCACAACATTATTAAACCTTCATTCATTATAATTGTATTTCTTTTTATATTTTATTATTATACATTCTTCCTTAACATGTATTTTTCTTATGTATTCATAATATGTAATTTCATTATCATCCTTCTTCCAATCAATTTTTCAGTTTCCTTTTAAGTAATACTTTCCTTTATATTTTGGATTTTTGGATAACTTGTTATTTCTTTAAAAAATCAACACATTCCTGGCCAGATGTTCCATCTCTTCATCATTGTCTAATGGTGTTTCACTATCACTGCAATTTTCAGCTAGTATCATTTCCTTTTCATTTTCTCTCTATTTGAATGCAGTATACTATAATGCTACAAAATTATTTTTTGGTTCATTATCCTCCCCTCAGTTGATATTAAATTTTTTCGGACATTATTAGTGTTCCATTCTTCTCATTGATAGGAAATTTTCTGATCTCAAATGACTATCTAATAGAAATATATGCAACTATATATCTTTTTGGGAGGCCTCGTAACAATCTCATGATTTCATCTTTGTCAGAAACTATATTTCTCAGCGATCCCATGGTGTTCACAGTTTATTTCAACTTGAGATACATGTCAAAAATTAATTCGTTATGTTTCATCTTAAAATTTCCACTATTAATATTATGTGTATTCAATATCATTTCATTAACATTTTTTGTTCCCTCATGTGAAATGGCTAGTTTACCCTAAATTTCAATGGTAGTTTTACAAGAATATATTTTCTTGGTGTCATAATCTCATAATGCATAACAATGTGTAATCATATCTTTTTAATTGTTATTATAAGTAGTTTTGGTAGCTTCATCCCAAGTACATATATATGTTGTAGGTAATTCATATTTATCCCCTATTGCAGTTCAAATCACAAAAATCTTACTCTATATATGAATTTTCATTTTGATCTTCCACTGAGCATAATTATTTCTATTGAAAATGGGAATTTTATTAGATGCCAATACATGTTGTCTATAATGAATTAAAAGAATTAAATTTAGAAAGAATAGAAATTTAAGATCTTTAAAGGTTAGAAAAAATCATAGTTGAAAGGTTTTGATAAACATTGATACTAATGATTATCTCCTTGGATACCAGATGTTGGTCATATTGAGTGTCTCCAGAGGGGTGTGGTAAATTGAGTACCTAATAAAATATCAAAAATACATGTAAATTCCAAAAATTTTAATTAAACTTCCTAGTTAGTTAAAATATTTTTTTATATATGTATTGAGCATCTAAAAGAATTCTCAAATATTTATTATGTTTTAGTCAAAAATAATATATAATATGGCATTAACCTCTGAAATCAATTTACTAAATCAAATCCTTATATAAACAAAAATTGATCAAAACTATCAAATTAGTGGTTTTTCTTGAATATAAAAATAGAACCTATTCTAATGTACATAAAAATAATGTACATAAAACACATAGTGGAAATTAATACAAGAGGTTCTATATCAATATGATACTTATTGTTCTCTAAATTACAATCACCTAATTCTAAGTAGTTTATATAAAATAAACATTTAACCACAACCTAGATTGAGTATTATAGAAGTATACAAGTTTTTAGGTCATACTGAACCTCTTGCACAATGATCGTGGGAGTGAAAAAGAATAATCAGCCAAAATCAGACCTCAACCCCAACACATGGGAAATAAGATTAAAAGTTTTTGAGAAGTTATCTAAGTATATTCCCTTTTAATGTTGGAGACATTTCATATAGAAAACAGATTATACATACACTACATATAATGTAAATTGAAATAAGATTAATGAAAAAATAAATGTAATTAAAGGGATAGTGTTCCTCAGTCTAACATTCTCTGCAACTTGTGACTCTTGTATGTGATTTGAAAAGAGTCTCATCTCGTTTTTAATAAATCTAATGTATATTAGAGTGTTATAGATTATTTCTTTTCAACTCTAAGAAGTTTATGGATGTAAGTTGGGATTTATTTTCCTCAATCAATTGTATGTTTGTATAATTTTTTTAGTTTATCAAATATTTCACTCTTCAATATTTTCAATAATCTCTAGAAATTTCTATAACAAATATGCATGATAGATTCCACTTCTCATTTTAATTGTAGTAGTTGTAGATAAAATTATCTAAATAATTTCTTCTTCTCATTCTATATGAATGACACAATATTTAACACTTATCTATCAATCAATGAAGAAAACCATTTAAAATAATCTTGACCATTGAATTAGATAAAATATCTATTAGATATATTTAATTCAAATAGATATGTAAAAGAAACAATGATGATGATTCTTTTTAATAGTGACACTGGCGGTGTCTAAATGTGGAAGTGAGAAAATTGAATGGATTCTATGGATCTAGAGGTGTCTCTTCTGATTGGTGAAAATTTTATGTGGTGAGACTTTTTATTAGTGGAAAATTATGGTGATGAATCATACTTTATCAAAATTACATTCTGACTATGACTCATGCTAATGGTGATTCATCCCATTACTTAACCGATTCTAGATCCCACTAATGATACATTTTTGATGGTTTCTCAAGGTGATGTAAAGACATTGGTAGAAGTGTCTCGTAAATGGTGGTGAGTCGTGTCTACACATAACTTAATTTCATTCACAAATGTCTTATAACATAAAATACTATCATAAAACATAAAACACATTAATATCATAAAAAATGTGATTTTGTGGTCATTATGAAAAGGGGCCAACATATATAATATAAATGATTTATGTATAAGTTATTTAACATAAAAATGTTTCCTATGAAATAAAATAATTGATCTATTATTTTTATAAAGGAGTTTAAAACACGTATGATTAAATTTGGAACATAAGTGATGGATTTTTCTCAACTCACTTTTATTTCTGTGAGACATATTCTATATTCCCTACTTATTTATATTATACAATGTTTATACTTCCCATTTTACATGTAATATCATAAAAAATTCATAAGTCATCGTACTTTACATTTGAATTTTAATTATTTCATCCTAGTGGATTTGATGTGAAAGTTACCGAGTGGAAAATAATTTCATAACCCAATTTCATTTAATTTGTTATATTAATTCTCCTTTGTATTGGATTTTCTATAATTTGGTGTCTATTTACTTTTTATTATATTGTATTTCATCTCCAATTTTTTTATGTATATTTTCAATTAATACACATAATTGATTCCTTTATTAGTTCTCAAATTCAATGGTATGATATTTATGAAGGTTATTTGTCTCAAATTCCCTTTCCAGGGGACATACGTCAATGATATGCACCTATCTTATTTTTTGAGGTGTATATACTACTCCATTGACATTATATATTGAATATCATTTTTCATGATATTTAATGTTTCAATTTAATTTATTCTTTTAGGAGGTTTATGAATGAAGAGTTACCAAATTAGAAAGGTAATTATATTATGATTTCCTTTCATTAAAGATTCTTTGATTTGAAGGATATTTTTGATAAGATAATATTATCTTATTTTCTTGAACTATATGTCATAATTATCTACTATTATAGAATTTGGTTTACATTTTTTATGACCATTTCCCCCCTATTTATTAAATAAATAGAAAGAGAGTCATTTACAAGTGATATAGATCATGTAATTTGTTTTCGATTATTAATAGTTCATTTCATCGTCTGGTTTTTCTACAAAAAATAAAAAATATTCATTTAAAAGAATAAACTATTTGCTAAATCAATTATAGATGTTATTTACACTTATTAAAAATGGTTTTAATGTAAGATTAACTAAATTTTCTCTAATGGTTCACATTTAATTACCTTTAACAAAATATTTTTAAATGAATGCTTATTTTTACCATTTAAAACATGAATTGATTTAATAATTTTCATGGCCATAATTTTTATTTAACCATTATTTATATATGAACTACGTTATTTTTATATAAACATAATTTGATAATATTTTTTTAAAAAAAAGTATCTTGAATGTAAAAAAGTGTAGTTTCCTCAATAATGCCTTTAATGATCTTTTAATGGTATTTCTACTCACCCACATCATTGACCCTTGATGGTAATTATGCTCCACTAAGGATATTTTTAATTATTCCATCCATATTATTTCTCTAGATGGATTCAAAATATTTAAAGATAATTTTATAGAAACCTATTCTTTTCTAGGGGTTATTCATGTTCCAAATATATTGTTATAGATCCCATTTTTTATGGCATTATCATGGTACCTATTTCTTTTCGATGGGTATATCATGTTTTGAACAATTTTTTAGGGAACTCATTTCAGTTCCAAGGTTTTATAATGTTATGAATGAAATAATAATTGGTTTATATGTTTTATATTAAAAGGAATTATCTATGTACTTTATTTCTTATTCTAATATTTTTTTATATGATGGGGGCATCCAAATAGAGCTAGGTGATCCTGATATAGCTTATATGATGTGTATTCTTTGAGTGCACACCAATTAAATGGATATATATTTTTACCATATAGTTATTCCATTTTTAATAGTTTTGTAAGGGTTACATAGTTGTTCATTTAAATATGGTGTTTCCAAAAAAAATTAGTTTTAATTATTCATTATATGGTTTATAAATGTTTCCTTTGATAAATTTTTATATCACATGGAACATGATTATTGATTTTGAATATTCTTTCCTTTGTAATGTATTAATTATAATAAACATGTTTATTGATCAAGGTTTATGGGTATGAGTTATCTTATGATATTATCATGAACATTTATTATGTCAGGATACCCTTATGCTCATCTTATTTTCATTGATGACATTAAATGGTTAATACTTATATAAAACCTTACTGGTCATTTTAGCTGACCCTTATTACATTTCATTTTCCCCTGGTTATCTATAATTATGTTGAATGAATTATTTCTATTAGGATTTCATATGAATTATTGTCACTCTCGTGTTTGAATTTATTTTGGTTACGACTCGGGTTGGGTTTTGGGTTAGACTGAGTTTAAAATTTTCAATTTTGTTAAGAAAAACATGTGTATGGGTTTGGTAGCATCTACGCTTGAGTAGAGCACGGTTGAGGGACCACGCAACAACACACTGGTCACCGTGCAACTCACCCAGTATACAGGGAATACTAAAAGTTTAGTGAATAATAAAATAGTGGTTAACAATATTTTTATAGAAATAATCTTATTATTATTATTATTAAAGAATTTTATTTATTAAATTTTTTTTATCATTATTATATTTTTATTATTGTTTTATTATTATTATTATCATGTGTATTATTATTATAATTATTAAGGTCTTTATTAATTATTATTAATTTCATTATGAAAACCATTATGATTGATAATTTTTTTAATTATTATAAGTTAATGGTGTTATTTTATGGTTTCGATAAAAATAAAAAATAATTTTATTCAAACCCCAGTCCACCCAATTCATGTCGCCCCTTTTTACCCCCTATGAGCAGCCACCGGCTAATTTTTTAATATGGGTTTTAAAAAAATAAAAATTAGGTAAAAGGGGCTAGGGTTCCGGTATTTTTAAAACTGGGTCCAAGATGCGTGAACCCCGTTCACGCATCACTGACCCCGGGAAGATGCGTGAACGAGGTTCACGCATCTTAACCGTGCTGAAGGATGCGTGAACCGCGTTCACGCATCCTTCACGAAGTTGATGAAGGATGCGTGAACGGGGTTCACGCATCCTACAATATCTTTTTTTTTTAAATTTTTATTTTTATTTTTATTTTTTGTTTTGTTTTGTTTTATATATATATATATATATACAAACAAAACATAAAATTCAGCAGAATTTATCTGCTATTTAATATCCAGCAGAACTGCCATTACAGCAGTCTGGATTCTGACAGAAACTATCACCCAGGGCTCTCTTTTATAAGAGGGCTTGCCCAGGAAATCATACTGCATTTCCGATGTGGGATTCAGGTTCTCTTTTCCTGCACAGAACATTCTGCATTTCCGATGCGGGATTCTGTTTCAAGTATGTGACTTTGAAAGACTGTAAAATACAAACTATACGACCAATTTAAATAAAACTTAAAACATGAATTAAACATATAATAAATAGTTGAAAATGAAAAGAATTTCGTAAAAAGGGTTGATGAATAATAATTTATAATCTTTCAAAACCACCAACTTGAAACTTAAAAAAGTTTCAAGTACGTGATTTTGAAAGACTATAAAATAAAAACTATAAGACCAATATGAATAAAACTTAAAACATGGATTAAACATACAAGAAATAGTTGAAAATAAAAACAATTTCATAAAAAGTGCTGATGAATAATAATTTATAAGCTTTCAAAACCACCAACTTGAAACTTAAAAATGTTTCAAGTACGTGTCTTTGAAAGATTATAAACTACAAACTATATGACCAATATGAATAAAACTTAATATACGGATTAAACATATAATTATTAATTACATAATAATTAATTAGTTAATTAGTAAATTAGTAATATAATAAATAATTATAAATATTCATTACAATTATTAGTTATTAATTATTAATAATTAATTATATAATAATTAATTAGTTAATTAGTAATACAATTTTTAATTATTATTATAATTATTAATTATATAATTAATGATTATATTACTAATAAACTAATTAATTGTTATGTAATTAATAATTAATAATTATATTACTAATTAACTAATTAATTAATATATAATTAATTTTTAATAATTAATAATTATATTGGTAATTAACTAATTAATTATTATAAAATTAATAATTACTAATTATAATTACTAATTATATTACTAATTATAATAAATAATTATATTACTAATTAATATATAATAATTATAGTTAATAATTATAGTACTAAATAACCAATTAATTTTTAATAGTTAATCATTATATTGGTAATTAGCTACTTAATTATTATATAATTAATAATTAATAATTAATAATTATTATAAATAATTATAATCACTAATTATATTACTAATTAATCAATTACTTATTTTATAATTAATAATTATATTAGAAATTAACTAATTAATAATTATAGATAAATAAGAAATAATTATAATTAATAAATATATTACTAATTAGCTAATTAATTATTATATAATAAATAATAAATAATTATATTTAATAATTATATTATTAATTAACTAATTAATTATTATATAATTAATAATTAATAATTATAATTATAATTATAATTAATAATTATTATTAAGATTTATATTACTAATTAACTAAGTAATTATCAATTAATAATTATACTACTAATTAACTAATTAACTATTATATAATTATATTACTAATTAACTAATTAATTATTGTATATTAGTAATTAATAATTAATAATTATATTAATTATTAACTAATTAATAATTATATTACTAATTAACTAATTAATTATTAACTATTTGTTATATGTTTAATCCATGTTTTAATTTTAATTTATATTGGTTTTATAGTTTTTATTTCATAGGCTTTCAAAGGCACGTAAACGTATTTAAGTTTCAAGTTGGTGGTTTTGAAAGCTTATAAATTATTTTTCATTAATTTTTTTTATGAAATTCATTTTATTTTCAACTATTTCTTATATGTTTAATCTGTATATTAAGTTTCATTCATATTGGTTATATAGTTTGTATTTTATAATCTTTCAAAGACACGTACTTGAAACATTTTTAAGTTTCAAGTTGGTGGTTTTGAAAGCTTATAAATTATTATTCATCAACACTTTTTATGAAATTGTTTTTATTTTCAACTATTTCTTGTATGTTTAATCCATGTTTTAAGTTTCATTCATATTGGTCTTATAGTTTTTATTTTATAGTCTTTCAAAATCATGTACTTGAAACTTTTTTAAGTTTCAAGTTGGTGGTTTTGAAAGCTTATAAATTATTATTCATCAACCCTTTTTACGAAATTCTTTTCATTTTCAACTATTTGTTATATTTTTAATTCATGTTTTAAGTTTTATTTATATTGGTCGTATAGTTTGTATTTTACAAGTCACATACTTGAAACAGAATCCCGCATCGGAAATGCAGAATGTTCTGTGCAGGAAAAGAGAACCTGAATCCCACATCGGAAATGCAGTATGATTTCCTGGGCAAGCCCTCTTATAAAAGAGAGCCCTGAGTGATGGTTTCTGTCAGAATCCAGACTGCTGTAATGGCAGTTCTGCTGGATATTAAATAGCAGATAAATTCTGCTGAATTTTATGTTTTGTTTGTATATATATATATATATATTTAAAACAAAACAAAACAAAACAAAAAATAAATATAAAAATAAAAATTTTAAAAAAAAAGACACTGTAGGATGCGTGAACCCCGTTCACGCATCTTCCCGGGGTCAGTGATGCGTGAACGGGGTTCACGCATCTTGGACCCAGTTTTAAAAATACCGGAACCCTAGCCCCTTTTACCTAATTTTTGTTTTTTTAAAACCCATATTAAAAAATTACCCGCAGCCACCCCTTCCCATCTCTCCCTCTCTCCTACCCCACAATGCACCCCTCTCTTGCAGTGCTCTCCTGTGGGCCCTCAAGTGCCGCCTCACACTATGTCAACACCGCATCACCCACGTCGGCCTCCTGCACTGGCTGCACTAGCCGCTCCTGCCCTTCACCGGCACCACACCAGTCACACCATTCCTCCCCTCGCTGTCTGACTACCACCCTCCCTTAGGCCGCCTCCACCTCCTACTTGAACCCTCTTGCATTCCCCCTCTATGCAACCGCCATCCGGCTAGCCTCTACCACTCCCCATCATGAACCTGTCATCGCACACACCACTGTCTGGAATTTATCTCCTCAATATGGAAATCCACTCCCCGGAGACCTGAATTCCTCTTTCCATCGTTGGTGAACCCCCAGTCTGATCGGCACTATTACTGGTGCGAATCCCGACCAACACGACATCACCCTTCTACGTCAGCCTCCTCCAGCAATGCACCTCACTGTCGTCCTCTCCCTTTGGGGATGATTCTCCCACCTTTCGGTAAGGGGTTTCTGTTTTGTGGATTTTCCCATAATAGGTTTTCAATTTTTAATGAAACTCTATATGTTATGGTTTAATATTTAGGGTTAAAACCTAAAATTGTTTTGTTAGATCTTGTTGTGTATGTTCGTTTCAGCTTCTTTAGTGTGAAGTTGAGGTGGGAATGAGTTTTCGAACAAGTTTTGGGAAGTCTTCCACTCATTGAGGTAGGATTAATTTTTTACTTTACTCCATTATGTTTTTAAATACAATTATTTCTTGTGTTTTTCATTTCTTAAATAAGAATTAAATAGTTTAGTGTTTTTTGTTATTAATTTGATTAGTGTGAATTTAGTTATTAAAATAATTTAGTTGCATTTGATAATTTTTCCCATGTTTATGGGATGTATGGTTAATTTTGATGAAGACCAATTTTTATTGTTTAACAGATTTCCATGAAATTGTTCTATTTGTTTGTTGGATTGTGCAAGTCTTTTATATTCTCTTTCGGTATGTGGTGGGTGTGTGATTGATCACAAAATAGGTTTTTGGATGGGTTTTGTGTGTAACATCATGAGTTACTTTTTAAAATATTTATTTAAAAATTCGTTAAATGGTTTATTAAATAATATGAATGGTTCAAATCATGTTTTGGAAGTGTTATTAGGTGCACATGATTTTTAAAAGAGGGTTTTAGCATGTGGTGCATTTGTTTCCAAGTTTCCCACACTATATTTTTTTTCTTTAAATGGACCACTTGGATCTATAAAATGATTAGCGATTTATTATGGCATGTTTTGGTTTTTATAAAAAAATTTGTGAAGTTTAAAGTGGTCATTTAAGTCTTTAAATAGGGTTTTCTCATTAAGTGATTAGTGATATAGGCCTCATTGGCCATTGAAAGTGTGTTTCTAATTTAAATGGTGCATGGGATTTATGAAATGGGTTTTCAAATTTGAATCTGGTTGTGAAGGTGGTTTTAGTAATGTTATTTATTAAATGAACTACTTTTGTGGTAAGTTTGTAAGGCATGCTAGACCATGTTAGCATAAAAATGATGTCTGGTAATGTTTTTGAAATGGTTTCTATATGTTTTTGGGAAATGAAAAAATGTTCGGAATCTAAAGGCCAATTTAGAATATTGAAATGGATATTTGGAAACAACTCATGGGTTGGGTCTCCCAGCTTGTTGGTTTATTGTGATTTGGGAGGGTCCTCGGTATCGTACTTCTCTCATATCATAATTATGTTAATGCAAGGGAATAAACGTGAGGCAGTCGGGGTGGTGTTGGAATATGTAGTGTGTGTAGTTATATATATGTGAGTTGTTGTTTCAATTGTACAGGATACCCCCTTGTGAAATATGCATGGTAACCTAGCATAACGAAGTGGTTTATTGAGAACAATTGTTGCATTAATTTAGATATCGCACAGGCTAGTGCCCATAAAAGAGGGATGTTTTGTTATTATTTCTATTGGATTAGGCCCCTTGACCAGGCCAGTTAAGGTGACAGTCAGGCACTAGGGGGTTATGATGTCCTTGAGTAGGGCATGCCTTTGGAATGAGTCACATGTGTTCGTATGTTCTGGTTCTCCTCTAAGTTTTTATGGTTTCCTATGATTTCCTGTTATGAATTCCATTAGAGTTTTTTCCTCTTTACATTGTATTTTTTTCCTTACCCATGGTTTTGGTTTTTTTGGGAAATATTGTGATGGTTCGATTGGTTTAAAAAGAATTTATAAGTGAATGTTTTGAAAAAGAAAACTAAACACCCATTTTCCCCCTCTTGTGCCTTGTTTAAAATTTAGAGGTCAATGGATTATGTGTGTTTGTTTTTAAAATTAAATGTACGGTAAAACCTATATTTATATTTTTTTTCAAACCTATTAATCAATATTTTCATTATTTAAAGGTTGTGTAGTAGTAATAGATTATTTGAGACTACCTTATGAGTTTTAATACTCAAGCCTATATTTTTTTATTTATTTAGTTCCTATTGCAAGTTCTAGTTCCAGTTTTGATTTCCTTGAGTGAAATTTTATTTTAGTACTGGAGAGTAATACATGATGTTACATGGATATTTATATGTTAACGGATTAGTCGTGTGGTTGTTTTTCCTTAATATATTCATATTGATTATTTGTTTTTAGATGTTATTTTTTCTACTAATTAGTTTATTTTCATTGGGTGAAATCATTACCTTTTTTTACATTGATGAGGCTCTAGTGCCTGTTCCTAGCCTAGGATGATGGGGAATGCCTCTCGAGCCATGTCGTGGATCGTCTCGGGTGACTGGTCCAGGGTCGACCATGGTTTGTTTGTGACAAAATGGTATTATAGTAGGTCGTTACATTAGGGGACCATTATTTTTAAAAAACCCATCGTTATTTGAGGTTTTCAAGGTATAAGGAGTATAATTTTCAAAGCATGATGTGAATGAAAGGGATGGACATCCTAAACCCTCTCTCATTGTGAACCTAAGGTCTCCATGGGATATCTGGATTTGCCAGTTTCCTTTGATTCTTGTGAATTTTTTTTATTGGGAATTGAAAAGAGAGTTGGGAAAGAATACTTTATGATCTCGTAGGGCCTATCAATCCATGTAGAGTCTGGTAAATTACCATATAATTCTCTCTGTGATGGTGGCGTGAATGGAATGTGGCCACCAACCTTGTGTCCAAGTCACCCACCAACACTACTTTTCACCCTTATGAATTGTTTGGATATTTATTATTTCTGAAAGCTGTTTTTTAAAGTTTTATTTTCTAGATGGTAAAAAGTTGAATATAAAATGGTGATAACCATGTTTTGATTATGTTCTTTGTTCCCTTGTTCCTTAGTGTCTGCGCCTTGAAAGATCCCATGGGTCTCCAAGGTGAAAATACGTGTGGTTAATCTTTGACAAAATCTCTAGTTGATCAACCTATAGACTATGTTCTTGAATTAAAGAAGTTGAAACCTTCCTTGATTTATTTTCAAGAAGTTAATCTTGATGATGAATAGTGGTTGTCAAATATTGAGAGGAACTTTAGTAACATTGGGTTTCATGATTCAAAAAAGGTGAAGTTGTCTAACTTTAGGGTTGAAGGTCCAACCTCGAAATAGTGGAAGTCTGTGTCTCGAAGGAAGCCTTGAGAATATCTCACATGGGAGTTCTTCAAGTCTTCATTTATCCAACAATATTTTTCTGAGTTGACAAATATGAGGAAGAGGATGGAGTTGTGTTGTGTTTAGAAAGGTGTTGAATCGGAACTAGAATTCCATCGACATTTGTTGGAGATAGTTCCATACGACCAATGGTTTGTTTCAAATGATACCAGGAAGGCTTGACAATTTGAATCTCGAATCCGACCAAAACTACAGTTGAATGTTAAAGAGATCAACCTAACCACCTTCTTAGATTTTGTGGGGAAATTATTTCTTGATGAAGGTGAGATAGTTGGAGGACTTGAGGTGGTGAATCCTCTATCCTTGGGAAGTATTGAAGAGGATAGTGATAAGAAGAATGGAAATCGACCTAATGGTGGTGGTGCTGGTAGATGAATAAGGAGGCCCCACGATCTTCAGTAATCTTATTCATAGTGCAATGTCGTGATCCATCACTAGTGTGGTAAACAGGGTCACCAGAAGCTAATGTGCCCAAGTGATCTGACCCCTTACTACAACTGTGGACATCTGGGTCACTTGAAGAAATCTTGTGGAGGTTTTTCCACGAAGCATGTTGAAGCCATTCCTAACTCATCGAAGGTCACCTTATCCCATCAGCAAGAGTAGGGAAACATTTAGGTTTTTTTGGGTTTCCTTTTTATAAATTTATTTGGATATAATAGCCATGTCTGGTGACTTTTGGTGTTTTTTTTCTTCAGTTGTAATAATTTGTGTTGTCAAACCCTTTGAAATTTCATTTTAAAGAAAGTATGTTCTCTGGGATTTTGATCTGTGATGTTTGTATGGGGGTTTCGAAAGCCTGAATATGAGGTAGGTGGTGCTTCAATAATTAGAGCTCCATCTGTAGGTCCCTGAGAGAATATGGTTCATAGTCAGGATAACCCCAGGAGTGTAAAAAGACATTCGTATAATCAATGTCTTTAGTGTTGCACAGTTTTTATTCTTTTGAGGGTGTTAATGTAACACCCCGACCCCATTTACCGAGAGTCGGTGCATTATTACATAACATTGGCATGATCATAAGGAAATCATGCCCCAAAAGACTGATCAATTTAGTATTATTGGAAAATAGATTCATAAATAAGTTCAACATTACAACTTGAAAATAAATACAACAATATTTTATTCCATTAGAAACATCCAAGCCTCATTGATTATGCCTGAAAGTCTCAGATAACTAACTCTTTCATATCCTAGAAAAATGAAGCATAAGAAAGTGGTGAGCTCAAATTCTTATTAAGGGAAAGAAATACAGTGGAAGATAACATAAATATTAATCACGAGGAATACATTAAAACACATGAAATTGAAAATAATAAATATGAACACTTTTATGGAAGGAATATGAGTTGAGTAAATAATTCCATAAAAAACATAATCATGGTTATTCTACTAGTTGAATGACTACAAGAACCATCAATATTATCTTCATAATGAGGGAATGTATAATTCCAGACATTTTGAAAGATTATGTCAAGGCCTCGTCCAAGATGTCTAAAAATGATTTTCTCCTCGGCCAAATCCATATATCAAATTGGGAAAGGACTGATCCAATTCCACATCTAGTTGTCTCATGAGACCTACCGATGAATTTAAGAGCTATAGCGGGCTCCACCCATCACTTACTAAGTCCAATACATTGCTCATATGAAATGGTTGAAATATAATATAAACATTCGTATTAAAACTAGCATAATAAATCTCCATACTTTAATCATAAACTATGAATGGTATAAAAATAACACATCCACAGTCAAACATAATACAATATGGAATATTTTTATTATAATATAACAACTTCAAACTAGTTTAAAATCCATCAAAGGATGTTGACATAGATGAAAGGATAATTATTTAATAGGAATATACCTTTCTATTTTAAAATCATTCAAAAGCCATGTAATTATAAAATAAAACATATATTTTGAAAATATTCTTATAATATTTTAAGGGAAGTTTCGACGATGTTATAATGGCAGAGAATAACCTCCCCTACTATATAAGTTAAAAAAAATATTCTTACCTTAATTTTGTCAAAAAGGTTATAAAGTACCCTGTTTGGAAAACAACAAAATGATTTCTTCCAAAACATATAAGCTCAAATAAGGTTATAAATTACATTAACCCATTTTCTAGTAAATAATAGAAATGGTTTTAAATTCATTTTAAGAAACATGTATGTGTATGATAAAGATTTCCCAGTAGATACTTAAGTAAAAACAACCTTGAATGATAAAGAGATTGTGAAATTAACCCTTACCTTATACTTTTCCTTGGTAGAGGGTAAGTTAAACTATTTTATATTGGTTAAATATTTATTATAAAATTATAAAAGAACCATATACATTAATATGATATCATATATGATCCTCTAATATTTCTTTGTTAATTATATTTTAGTAGTATCGTCATTTCTGGTGTTAACTGACTCATTTTCCTTTATATTCTTTGTTCCATAAGTAATGTTTTTTATTGATAGTATGTATATTATTTATATTCATAATTATTTTAATTATTTAAAAATTGTTTTTAATCATAAAATTAAGATTATCCTTGAATGGATACGATAGTGAATGAATCTAATCGAGTTCATGGATATAGTAATCCGTACATACGCAGGAGCAACAATATCATTATTTTGATAGTAAAATCATATATAATTGGATGGTATATCATATAAAAAGAATAATTATCATTTTATATTTATTATTTACATCATTTATACACATTATTATACCCATCCAAATGATGAAGTATTTGAATAACAAACTACCACACGACGTAGAGACGGTAATCCGTACGTGCGTGCATATGGTGAATTTGTCATTTATAGGATGGATAAAATAATGAACATGGTTAAAACATTTTTATCATAACATAATAGTATATATATGATACTAGATTCATTATTTAAGAATGGAAACAACAAATAAATTGGAACTAGAAGAAGAAAAGAACTTGAAAGATGTGATGAAATATTTTACTCTTCTCTGGGTTCTTCCTTTTGATTTGATCAAAAGGGCTCCTTAGGATGGATTTATTACTAATTTAATGCCTATAGGATGAATGGAGGACAGTTTGGATTATATTTATGTAGGGTTTGGATAAGCCAAATGGATTTGGATATGTGAATTTGAGAGAAGGCGAAGTTCCCTTTTATAAGAGGGGTGAGGGGCTCCTTAGGTAAAGATTGAAATATTATTTTATAATAAATTCATTGTTGTTTTATAGTGGAACCAAAATGAATTATTTAAAGTATAAGGTGGTTATGGGTTGATAACCATTCATCCAATAGGTTTTAGACACGTTTGGGTCAATATATTAACCTTATCTTTTAGATTTAACTCTTAGTTAAATATTTTGACATTTACCATGTCTCTTTGTATTTTTATATTATATGGTTAATAAACATAGTATAAAAATCCAAGAGAACCCCAAGTGGTTCATTAATGACCTATATAATAGTATTTAATCTCTTTGGCTGAACCATAGATTTTTAGGAACTGAATACCAATTAATAATATATTATTTGTTTTTAAAACTCTTTTATGTCAATTTTGACTCTATTTGGTATTTTTTTTACTAAATTCATAACTGAATTATTACTTCAAAAAATATTCATTTAATCAACCCTAACATTTCATATTAACCTAGAAAATTAGTGTGATTCATAAAAGTCCCAAATTACAATTATTTGGGTATTTATAATATCAATTATTTTAATATTTCATTAATAAGGTAATTATTGCATCATCATTGTGTCATAAATAAATTAAATTATTTAATGTATAATAATTATAAATAAAATACCATTATGTAGGAAATAATTTTATATTTCTAATGAATATTTACAGTCGAATTTATCTTATGTTCAATCCTATATTAAAAATGATTTAGTTATTAAACATTGAATTTAACACTTTTAACTCTTCTTTCAAGTAAATAATAATAAATGTCTCAATATAATCCAAGTGGACCTAAAGGATAATATCTTATTCCTAAGGTTTTTTTGGTCAAATTACACTTATCCAATATAATTAGGACATCTTTTAGGGTAATAATAATATCATTTTTACCTCTAATTAACATATTTACTTTTAATCATGGTAAATAAAAGATAAAAGTTGCTATTCATCAAAAAAATTACCTTATTGAACCACATTTTACATACTGATATCAACCGTGTATCCCATATTTTTTAATTTCAATTCACAAAAGCGGTAAAATTATGTTTTATACAAATTTTCAAATCCTCCTAGAGGTGCGTAAAAGAGGTTAAATAGTTCGATGAATTTTTAAATATCTAAACTTAATATAAAATGACTCCAATGAATTACATTGAACATATATATGTATTATGTATCTATTTTAACCTTAAATAAATTAAAATAGAATAAATAATTATATTAAAAAAGGCAGTTTTATCCAATAACGCATTGTTTTTCACTATTCAACAAAAATTGAATGTTTTCAGAAAAATTCCAAAGATTCACCCTAATGTAATTTCGATATTCGGAATCCAAAAATGAAGTCCATTTTGAATGATAAAATTTATGAAATTTCAAAAAGTGGGTATTACTATATATAACGGCAAGTTTGATTGGTTGTGGTGTGTTATGATCTCGAAGTTGCGTATAATGAAAGCTATTACATTATTCAAAGAGAAATGTACCATGGAAGCATGAGGTGTTACATTCTTCCCTCCTTCAAATAATTTCATCCTCGAAATTTCTATAATACTACCGCACAATAGGTTTCAGGTGGTTCTTCATCATATGTTCCTCTGGTTCCCATGTTTCGTCTTCCATATTATGGTTTCTCCATAGAACTTTTACTAGACTTGTCGTCTGGTTTCTCAGAAATTGTTCTCTTGTATCAAGATTTTTAACAGGCTCTTCAAAATTATATAGATCAGGTTCTACTTCAATTTCCACATTGGTGAGTACATGCGTTGGGTCATGCATTTATTTTCTCAACAGTGATATGTGGATACATTGTGAACTTTGGAGAGACTTGGTGGCATTGAATAATGGTAAGCTAAAGCCCCAATTTTTTATAAAATTTTGAAAGGTCTGATGTACCTTGGAATCAATTTACCCTTCTTACCGAATCTTATAATTCCCTTCCATGGAGATACCTTCAAGAAAACATGATCTCCAACCTAAAATTCCAAATCCTTCCTTTGGTTATCAGTATAGCTCTTCTACCTACATTTAGCTTCTTTGATGTGGGTTTGGATTACCTTCACCTTTCCATAATTTACTCATCATGTTCTGGGCCTATGAGTTTTCTTTCACCAACATCATCCCAACTGGTTGGTGTACGACATCTCTTTCCATATAATGTTTCATATGGTGCCATATGAATACTTTAATTGAAGCTATAGTTATAGTAAAATTCTACCCGAGGTAAATATTGATCCCACATACCATGAATGTCAAGTTAGAATGATCTCAACATGACCTCTAAGGTTTAAATAGTCAGTTCTGATTTTCCATTAGTTTGAGGGTGGTAGGCAGTGCTTAAAAGTTGTTTAGTATCCAAGGCATTCTGAATACTTTCCAAAATCTTGACATAAAACTATGATCATGATCAGAAATAATCGATAGGGGTACTCCATTAAGTCTTACAACATAATTAATATATAGTCTTTCTAAAATTTCAACTGATAAATCTTCTCTTATCGCATGAAAATGTGCTAACATGGTAAGATGATCAACAATGACCAATATTGCATCATTCCTTCACGGGGGCTTTGGTAGTCCAATGACAATTTCCATCGTAATATTATCTTATTTACACTTAGTTATGTGAAGAAGTTTCATGAATACTCCAGGTTGTTGCCTTCTAGCTTTCACTTGTTGACAAACCATACATCTTGACATAGAATCATCAATCTCCCTCTTCGTGTTGTCCCACCAAAAATGTTCCTTCAAATCTCTATAGATCATAGTGCTACTAGGGTGTATAGTGAAATTAGAGCTATGAGAATCATCTAACAATTCCCTTTTCAGATCATGTATATCGGGAACACAAAGTCTCCTAACAAATTTCAAAATCTCATCTTCATATATGAATTCGATCAATATCCCATCACTCACAACATTAATTTTATTTTAAAACTCTTTATTATCTTCCTGAGAAATTTTTATCCTTTCTAGTAAAGATGGTTTTAAAACCATTTGAAAAAGTGTTTATGTTTCACCATCCACGATTATTCTCATATACATTCTCACTAGATCCATGAAAATAGGATCCCTTTCAACTCTCATCTTGTTAAAAACTCCATGCTCCTTTCTGCTAAACCATCTTCCACCTTATTTTCCTTCATCGGGTGGTAGTGTATAGTGAAATCATAATCCTTGAGTAGTTCAAGCCATCTCTTTTTCCTCATGTTGAGTTCATTCTGTGAGAAAATATATTTCAAACTCTTGTGATCAGTATATATGTCACATTTTTCAACATAGAGATGATGCCTCCATATCTTCAAAGCAAATATTATAGCTTCTGTCTCAATATCATGAGTAGGATAGTTAACTTTTCAAGAAAAACCTTTGCTTGATAATCAAAAGAATGATTCATTGAAAAAATTTCAGAAGAAGAACCTCAAGACTAGGATACCTACATGGAATTACAAAAGGAAATTGTTTATCAAAAAATAGAGGAAATAGAAATTACTACAGAGAAATACCTTAGGGTTTGGTGATATATCGTTAACAAAAGTATTAAGATGTCCACGCACACTCCTTGATCAATTTTTTCTTCTATTCATGTTCTGATCAATTTTTACTACTCTAGACATCTCTATCTAGCATTAATTGCTGAATTTTCTGGTCCCTATTGATCTGAACTGGATGATGATTTTCAGTGAGGGGGGTTTTGGATCTTGATTATATTTTAAAGGTTATCTACACCTTATTGTTATAATCAGTCTAGATTTGTTTTCCTTTACATTTCTGTTGATCTTGAAGGGTTTTTGGGTCTTCTCTAAGATGCTCTATCTTACTATTATGCATCTTGCTAGATGCTGCCTTGTTCTACATGTATTCTATTTGGTTGATTGGATTTTCCTTCAGATTTTTATACAGATGAGATTGGACTACTGTGATGATATTTTGAAGATGAAGACTGCTTCTGTCTTCAAACATGTATAGTCTATATATAGTATCTCCTGGACTACAAAGGCTCAGTTTACTCCTATTTTTCAATGGATCTCATGATGGATGCAAGAGTCCTCTAGTTATTGTGTGAGCTGTTTCTGTTTTATTTGCACATACCATTATTTTTTTCTTTTTGTTGGTGTAAGTTATTTACATCGCGTGCAAAAACTGTATAACTTTTTTATTTTAATAAATTCCTTGGGGGGCATGTATCGGGTGACCGATTCATGTCACCATTTACCCCAAAAAATGAGTGGGATAGTTTTTTCATGAATTTTTATCTACTGTGATGCGTAACAAATAACTCTATCATTATACATAGGGAAATAACCATGTCCTTTGTTTGAATCATCATTATAAATAACAAACCCATCATTCACCGATATTAGATTCAGGATAAGATAATTGACTAATCTTCTATTCTCTTATTAAATAATTTTTTCACTCAATTTTTTTCAAACAAATTTAACCCCTTTATGTGTGAGCTTTGATAATGGGTTAGCTAACAGGGAAAAATTCAGAATGAATGGTCGATAATAACATGATAATCCAATAAAAATGTGTACCTCTATTATACTCGTCGGTGCTGGCCATTCATGGGTTGCATTGGTCATTAAAGGATCAACAAATATTCCATCCTTAGAGACAATATGGCCAAGAAATGAAATCTCATGAAGCAAGAATTCACACTTTCTAAATTTCCCATATAATTCATTTATTTTAAGAGTCTTTAGAATGATGCGCAAGTGATTTTCATGATCTTAGTAGATTTTTGAGAATACCATGATATAATCAATAAATACCACTACAAAGTCATCAAGGTATTCCTTGAAAAATATTTTAATTAGATCCATGAAGACAGAGGGTTAATTAGTCAACCCAAAAGGCATTACTTTAAACTCATAATGCCCATACCGGGTTCAAAATACTATTTTCGGAATTTCTTCCTTCTTCACACAGAACTAACTATATCCAGATCAAAGGTCAATATTTGAAATATATTGATCTCTATGATGTTCGTTGAATAAATCATCAATGCGATGTAGGGGACACTTATTCTTTTTTGTTATCGCATTGATTTCACTGTTGTCAATGCACAACCTCATATAACCGTCTTTCTTTTTATCAAAAAGGATAGGGGCTCCCCATGAAGAAACACTAGGGAGAATAAATCTTTTCTTACTCAATTAATCTAGTTGTTTTTTTAGTTCCACTAATTCCATAGTGGACATTCTATAAGGGGTCTTCGATATGGCTCTTGAACCTCGAATTAAATAAATGGAAAACTCAATTTCTCATTCTAGAGGATGTCCAAGTAATTCTTTTGAAATACATCAACATATTCTTGCTCAATAGGTAAGTCCTCTATTTGAACATTTCTTTCCTCACCCACAATTATTTCATTCTCTTATTTGACAATAATTGAATTTAGTTGAGCTACTTGGGGTGGATCTAGATAAGAATTTTGTGGTGATGTTTCTTCTCTAAAGATAAGGTACTCCTTATCATCATCGAGAATTGTCACCTCATTCTTCTTACAATAAATTTTCACATCAAGGTCTGAATGGAAATACATACCAAGGATTATATCAAATTAATTTTTGGTTATGATGATGAGATCAGCAGGTAAAAAAAATTTAAATGCCCTAATGGGAACCGATTCACAAAACTGTGTTGCAATGATACTTACCCTATGTGTCTTGACTGAAAACTCTCTTGTTAAGTAAAATTGAAAATATCTTATTTTCTAACCAAACTAGGAAGATATGAAACAATGTGATGATCCATAATCCAATAAATAATTTTCTAAACTTTTGGAAACCATTAAATTACCTGCCACCACGTCTTTCAGAGTTTCAACCTCAATAGTAGTGATAACATAATCTTGGCCTTGATCCCTTGTAATTTTCTGAGGTAAGTTTCCCTGATTCTTAGGACATTAATTTTTATCATGTCCCTTCTCCCTGTAATTATAGCATTGAGAATTGGTTGTTACATTCTTTCCCTTACAATTCCCAGAAAGATGGCCCTTCTGTCCACATTTTTTAGCATTCTTTTTTCCCTTTTAGACATGCACCAGGGTTCTTCCTTCCACAATTACCACAGAGTGGAAATTTAACTCTTCCCTTCAACCCTGTTTCCTTATTTACTTTCCTAGAGTGTTCAACAGATCTATTCTTCTCTTTCTTCAATTTAATGTTGTAAGACATAGAGAATTCCTTTTATGTCTTGATAGCACATGAGACAATAACTTCGTACGATGAGAAGGATTGTGATACTAATGCTCGATGGAGAAATAGTTTTCACCCATCAAGGAAATGGTCAATATTACTTCTTGGGTTACGTATATAATCTGCATCATGCCTTGCTACCCTTTTAATGTTAGCTTCATACTTTGTGACATTCTCTCCTATTTTTACCTCAGACTCAGAAACTGCCTTTCCATATCCGCTCGATGGTCATGAGGAATGTATTTTTCTATGAAAAGATATTTAAACTCCCCCTATTCCATTTTTGTTAATTCTTCATATTCCTATGTGTTTTTAATCAATGACTACCATTAATATGCATCTCATGTGAGGCAATAAAGTTCCATGAAAACTTTTACCTTTTCGTTACTCCCCAAGGCATGAAATATTTTCTCTAAAGAAATTATCCATTGCTTAACTACAAATGGATTTGCAGTCCCATTGAATGTTGGTGGTTGATTCCTCATTAAGTGGTTTAACAATGATCCTCCATGTTGTGGATCAGGATTATCCATACGGATAAGGTTATTATTCATAACCTGTGTGAGTAGTCTCAGTATGGAAATAAGCTGATCACCACCAGTTGCATCACCAACTCCACTATAATTATCTTGAGTTGGAAGGAAATACATACATGGATTATGTGCATTAATACAAGTTCCATTCATTCCACTCTATGCCATCTCTAAACAATGGAATTCAGTAGATTAGTTTATGAATCAAAATACATAATTCAAAAATAGAAAATAGTTGACATAAATTGAACAGCTTATGGATATAAACCATAATCATAAAAATAGTTTCTTTGAGGAAGTATATACTCATAAACCCTTAATAATGGTCAGTAAAGGAAATGAGAATTATCATAATATGTGCCAGAGTTTCCCCTACCTGCTCGTATCCAGACAGGGATGTATTTCTTAGAAAACTCCCAAAATATCTACATTACCAAAATTCTAGGATGTTTTTCTATACAAATCCTCAAAGGCTATCTTTTTATAATATTCAGTAATCATGGTTTATCTAAATCCAGTTTCAACAGTTTGATATAAACTTCCTCTGATACCAACCATAACACCCCAACCCCAGTTACCCAGATATGGTGCATTATTACATAACATTGGCATGATCACAAGGAAATCATGTCCCTAAAGACCGATCAGTTTAGTATTATTGGAAACAAGATTCATATATAAGTTCAAATTTAAAACTTGAAAAGAAACACTACACTAATTTATTCTATTAGAAACATCTAAGCCTCATAGATTATGCATAAAATTCACTCATAACTAACTACTTCATATCCTAGGAAAATGAAACATAAGAAATGGGTGAGCTCAAACGCTCAATAAGGGTAAGCAATACAACATAAGATAACATAAATATTAAGCATGGTGAATAATTGAAAACACATGCCTTTAAAAATAATAAACATGAACACTTTTATGGCAGGAATATGTGATGAGTAAATAATGCAATAATAAAACATAATCATGGGTATTGTACTAGTCAAATGACCACATGAACCATCAATATTATTTTCATAATGAGGGATTGTAAAATGCAGGACATTCTGAAACATATTTTCAAGGCCTCAACCAAGACGTCTAAAAATGATTAAGGCACCATCCAAAACCATATATCAAATTGGGAAAGGCCTTGGCCAATTCCATGTATAGTTGTCTCATGATACCTACCAATGCATCGAGGACCTATAGCGGGCTCCACCCGTCACATACTAAGTCCAATACATTCCTGATGTGAAATGATTGAAATATAACATAAACATTCATATTAAAACTATCATATGAAATGTCAATACATTAACCATAAAACATGAATCGTATAAAAATTACACATCTATAGTCAAACATAATTTAATATGGAAGATTTTTATTATATTAGATCAACATCAAACTATTTTAAAATCTATCAATGGATGTTGACATAGATGAAAGGAAAACTATTTAATTAGAATTTATCTTTCTATTTTTAAATCATTTAAAATTCATGTAATTATAAATGAAAACATTTATTTTGAAATTATTTATATAAGCTTGTATGGGAAGCTTCAATGATTTTATAATGGCAGAGAATAATCGCACCCTCCGTATAAGTTAAAAAACATTCTTACCTTAATTTTGTCAAAAAGGTCGTAAATTACCTTGTTTGGAAAACGACAGAAAGATTCCTTCAAATACATATCAGGTAAAATAAGGTTATAAATGACTTTAATCCATTTTATAGTAAAAATTAAAAATGTTTTGAAATGCATTTTCACAAACTTGGATGTGGATGACAAAGTGGTCCTAGTAGATAATTGCGTAAAAACACCCTCAGATGATAAAGATATTATGAAATTAACCCTTACTTTATACTTTTCCTTGGCCAAGGATAGGTTAACCTCTGGTATAATGGTGAAATAATAATTATTAAATTCTAAATTAACCATATATATTAATATTATATCATATATGATCTTCTAATATTTCATTATTAATGATATTTCAGTAGTATCATCGTTTCGGGTGTTAACAGACTCACTTTCATTTATATGATTTGTTATGTAAGTATTGATTTTTATGGATAGAATGTATATTATTCATATTCATAATGATATTAAGTCTTTAAAAATTATTTTTAATAAAAAATAAAAAATAGTCTTGAATAGATACGATGTGGAATGAATCACATCGTGTTCGTGGAGACGGTAAACCATATGTACGCACAAGCCACAATATCATTCTTTTGATATTAAAATAATAAATAATTGGTTGGTATATCATATAAAAAATAATTATCATGTTATATTTATTATTTAAATCATTTATACTCATTATTTTACCCATCCAAATGATGAAGTATGTGAATAACAAACTACACCACGATGTGGAGACGGTAATCCGTACGTATGCATGTATGGTGACTTGGTCATTTATAGGATGGATAGAATAATGAACATGGTTGAACCATTTTTATAATAACATCATAGTATATATATTATACTATATTTGTTATTTTATAATGGAAACAACAAATAAAGAGGAACCAGAAGAAGAAAAGAACTTGAAATAGGTGATGAAATATTTACCTCTTCTTCAGGTTCTTCCTATTGATTTGGTCAAAAGGGATGCTTAGGATGGCATTATGACTAAAGGAATACCTCTAGGATTAAGGGAGGATAGTTGGGAGGATATTTGGGCAGGTTTGGGCCAATCCAAATGGGTTTGGAGTTGTGAATTTGAGATAAGGTGAAGTGCCCTTTTATAAGAGGGGTGAGGGGAACCTTATTAAAAGATTAGAATATTATATTATAAAAAATTCATTTTCTATTAATAATGGCTCCAAAAAGAATTATTTAAAGGATATTGTCTAGTTGGGTCTAAAACAACTCAACTAATATTTTTGAGATAGGTTTGGGTTACTATATTAACCTTATCTTTTAGATTTAACACTTAGTTAAATAGTTTGACATTTACCATGTCTCTTTATATTTTTATATTATATGGTCAATAAACATACTATAAATTTCCCAGAGAACCCCAAGTGGTTCATTAATGACATATATAATAGTATTTAAGACCTTTTTCCAACCCTTATATTTTTATGAATAGAATACCAATTAATAATATAATATTTGTTTCAAAAACCCTTTTATGTCAATTTTGACACTATTTGGTATTTTGTTTTTTGAAAATTTATAATAGAATTATTTCTTCAAAACAAATATTTTAATCAACTCTAAAATGTCATATTAACCTAGAAAATTAGTATAATCATTGAAAAGTCTAAAATTAATTTTATTTGGGTATTTATATTATCAATTAATTTAATATTTCAATGATAAGTTGATTACTGCATCATCATTGTGTCATAAATAAATTTAATTATTTAGCATCCAAAGTTTATAAATAAAATACCATTATGTAGGAAATATTTTTATATTTCTAATGAATATTTATAGTCTAATTTATCTAATGTGTAACCCTATATGAAAAATGGTTTAGTTATTAAACTTTGAATATCACACTATTAACTCTTCTTTGAATTAAATAATAATAAATCTCTCCATCTAATAAAAGTGGACCTAAAGGATCATATTTTATTCCTAAGGTTTCTTTTGGTCTAATTAAAATTATCCAAAAAAAATTAGGACATGTGTTAGGGTAATAATAAAATCATTTTTCCTTTAATTTCCCTATTTTCTTTTAATCATGGTAAATAAAAGTCAAAAGTTAGTATTCACAAAAAAATTATTTTTATCTTATTGAACCAAATTTTACTTACTCATATCAACTATGTCTCCTGGATTTTTGAAATTCAATTCACTGAAGCGGTAAAATTATGTTTTATACAAATTTGAAAATGCTTCTAGGAGGTGGGTAAAAGACGGTAAATAAATCGATAAATTATATATATATATAAACATATTATAAAAAGACTCAAATGAATTATATTGAACAAATATATATATTTTGTATCTATTGTGACAAAAAATAAATAAAAATAAAATAAATAATTATTTAAATACAAATTCAGTTTTTACCAATAACATAGTGTTTTTTCACTATTCATAAAAACTTAAAAGTTTAATGAAAAATACCAAAAAATTTACCCTATGATAATTTTGATATTCCAAATCAAAAAATTAAGTCCATTTTGAAAAATAAAATTTATAAATTTTCAAAAAGTTGGTATTACTATCCATAACGACTAGTTTGATTGGTTGCGATGTGTTAGAATCTCAAAGTTGCGTACAATGCAAGATATTGCATTATTCAAAAGGAAACGTACCATGGAATCTTGTGGTGTTATAGTGAAGTTGTTGATATAGAGATGATGATAGTTTTTATGCTCCATCAATTGGTCCATTCCCTACTCTCCCCTTGTGGTGGGGTTTTTAGTCCATATTGAAATTCATTGTTTTTAGTTAACCTCATCAATTCTTATGGTGGGTAGACACATCGAGGGTTTCTCTGAATTCATTTTGGATTGTTTCCTATGGTAGAGATTCTATTTTGACATCCCTAGTCAATGTCTCAATTTCGTTTCGAGTATCAGTTTGGTGGTGGGTGGTCTCATGCGGAACTACTAGATTCTACATTCTTTATTTTAGTAAATAGTAGGGGTGTGAGGGATCTGGTGTCGGTCGGAGTAAATTTATTAGAGGTACTCAATAGATGTTGTTTAAACTCAATTTTTTTGATAGGGTCATTGTGTTCCTCTTAGTGATCTTCCATATTTTGTGTTTTAAGGATGAATTGACGGTGGAGAAAATGGTTGAGTTCCATTTGACAATTTTTAAGGTGTGTGTATGTTGATCCTGGATTTACAATCATTAAAGGTATGTGTCCCTCTCTACCAATCAACTAGATATGTTTTCCCATTTTGGGGTAGGTGAAACTTAGTGGGGAGTTCATTTCTATTGCATGGTTTCTTCTTGTTAATCTATCACTTTTTGGTAGTGTTACATGATCTCTTCATAGTTGTTCTTTGGAAACCTCCTTGAACTGTAAAGGAATGTTAGTTCCTGTTTAGGGGATTGGACTTGTTTTTGATTTTCAGGGGCATAAAGCTTTATGGTGGGTAAAAATTTCATGCCTTGGTTTTAATTTTTCATTAGCTATGAATTGGTTTGGGTTTTAGGTGAGCCCATGTTTAAAATCTTTAGTTTTATTGAGAAAAATGCATGTATGGGTTAAGCAGCGTCTATGGTTGAGCATAGCATAGTTGAGGGACTGTGAAACAACACCCCCATCACTGCGTGACATTCCTGATATGTGGGGAAGAATAAAAGTCTAATTTATATTAAACATGTTGTTAAAAATGTTTTTATCGTAATAATACTATTATTAATATTATTAAACATTATTTTTTTATTAAAATAAATTTTTTATCATTATTTTTTATTTAGGTTTTTAATAATAATATTATTATTATCATGTGTATTTTTATGATACTCATTAATAAGTTTATTTATTATTTATATTAATTTAATTACTCAAACTATTATGATGGTTATTTATTTTAATTATTATGAGTCAATGAAATTGTTTTAAGGTGTAGATAAAAATAACTAAATCCTACCCCCTACCGCAAATTCTTATAGCCCCTTTCTACCTCCCATGTGCCATTAACCCCTTCCCATCACTCCCTCTGTCCTACCACCTGGTGCCCCCCCTTATTGCAGCACTCTCCTGCGCACCATCTGAAACTGCCCCACACCCTGTCGGCACCGCACCACCCATTCCGGCCTCCTTCATCGGCCGTACAAACCGTTCCAACCCTAGGCCGGCACCGCACCACCCGCACCATCCCTCTCATTGGTGTCTGGTCACTACCCTATCTCAAGCCACATATGCCTCCTACCTGCACCCATCAGCATGCCTGTGCTTTTCAACCATCATCTAGCCAGCCTCCCCCTCTCACCATCATTAACACACTATCATAAGCACCTCCATCCAGTGTTTCTCTCCTTAGTGTGGTAATCCCCTCCCCGATGACCCACAACCCCCTTTCCATCATCGGTACACTCCTTGTCTGACCGGCCCTCCTGATGGTGCAACTCCCGACCAGTGCATCCTCACCCTCCAGTGTTATCCCTCTCCAGTCATGCACCTCACTGATGTCATCTCCCATTGGTGATTGTTCTCCCCCTTTCGATAAGGAATTATTGTTTTGGCGGTCCCCCGTGATAGTTTTTATATTTTGAAAGAAACATTATATGTTAGAGTATAAAATTTAGGGTAAAATTCGTAAAAAATTTCATTCGATCTTGTTACATATGCTGGTTTCAGCTTCCCGAGTGTGTGGTTGGAGTAAAAATGATTTCTCTCACTAGTTTTGGGATGTCGTCTGACCATTGAGGTATGATCCCTTTGAAATTTATTCCTTTATTTTTTGAAAAACATTTATTTCTGGTGTTTTTCATTTCTAGAATATTAATTAATTAGTTTTGTGCGTTTTGTTAATAATTTGATTACTGTGAATTTAGTTCATAAAATAATTTATATATTAAAATAATTTAGTTGATTTTGATACTTTGTACCATGTTAATGGGAAGTATTTTGTGTTTTGATAAAAACCAAAACATTACATTTTAATATATTTCCATGAAATTGTTCTATTTTTTTGTTGGACTGTGCAAGTCATGCGTATTCTGTTTGGTATGCTACGGGCATTCATTTGATCACAAAAGTTGTTTTAGATGTGTTTGCTGTGTAAAGTCGTGAGTTAAAATTTTAAAAATTGTTTTAAAAATTCATTAAATGGTTTGTTAAATAATTTGAATGGTGTAAATCATGTTTTCAAAGTGTTTTATGGTTCTCGTGATTTAAAATGGGGATTTTTGTGTTTGGTATCTTTTTTCCAAGTTGAAAACAATATGTTTATTTCTTCAAATGACATATTTGGCTCTTTAAAATGATTTGCGATTTATTATGGAATGCTTTGGTTTTTATAAACATATATTTGAAATTTAAACTGGGGATTTATGTCTTTAAATAGTTTTTGAACATTAAGTGATTAGTGATGTATTCCTTTTTGGCCATTTCAAGTGTGTTTCTAATTTAAATGGTGCACAAGATTTATGAAATGGGATTTTAAATGTGTGTCTGGTTGAAAAGGTGGGTTATGTGATATTATATATTAAATGAACAAATTTTTTGATAAGGTTGTAAGGCATGCATGTCCGCATTAGTATAAAGATGATGTTTGCTAATGTTTAAAAAATGGTTTCTATGTGTTTTTGGGATATCGTAAATTTTTTTGAATCTAAAGTTCCATTTATCATTTTTTAATGACCATTTGGAAAATCCCTTTTTGGTTTTGGTATCCCACCATGTTCATTGATTATGATTTTGGGAGGGTCCTTGGTATGGTAATTCCCACGTATTATAATTATTTTATGGTAGGGGACTAACCTTGAGGTGGTCGTGGTGGTGTCAGACTATGTGGTGTTTGCAGTTTTATATATGTGACTTGTTGTTTCAATTGTATGGAACACCCCCTTATAAAATATGCATGGGAACCCAGCATAACAAAGAGGTTTATCCAGAATTATTGATGCAATATTATATATTTCGCACTGGCTAGAGGCCCATATAAAACATATGTTTTTTTACTATTGTTATGGGATTGGGCCCCATGATAGTATAGGTAGGGAGATGGTCGGGCATTATGGTGTTATGATGTCATTGAGTAGGGAATGCCTTCAGAATGAGTCACATGTATTAGTATGTTATGGTTCTCCTTGGAGTTCCTAGGGTTTTATGTGTTTTCCCGTTTCGAGTTCCATTAGAGCCATTTCCATATTTGAGTAGATTTTTGTTCATCACCCTTGGTTTTGGATTTTTTTGGAGAAATTTTGAATGTTTGATTGGTTTAAAAATAATTTTTTTGTGAATGTTTTGAATGAGAAAACACAACTCTCCTTTTTCTCTCTTATTCCTTGTTCTAAATTTGGAGGTCAATGGATTATGTGTGTTTGTTTTTAAAATAAAAAGGTTGGTAAACCATATATTTTTATTTTTATTTCAAACCAATTAATCAATAATTTCATTACATAAGGTTTTTTCATTGGGAACAGATTAGTTGAGCCTACCTGCTGAGTTTTAATACTCACTCCTATAGTGTTTTCTTATCACTAGTTCCAACATTAGGTTCCAGTTATGGTTTGGATTTCCTTGGGTGACTTTTTCTATCAGTACTAGAGAGTAAACCACAAGGTTACATGGAGTTTTAGATGTTGACTGGTTAGTCATGTGGTAGGTCGTCCTTTCTCTTTTCCTTTTTACTATTTAATTTGCAATGTTCTATTTGATTTTTTCGGTTTAGTTTCTTTTATTTGGAAAAAATCATTCACTTTTTGTACTTTTCTGATTCCATGGTGCATGTCACCAGCCCAAGAGGATCCAGAATGCCTCTCAGGCCATTCCACGGATTGGTTCAGGTGATCGGTCTAGGGTCAACCCAGGTTGGTTCTTGAAAATAATGATGGTGACCAAATGAGGAATATGAAAAGATCGATATATTGTGAGATGATGTTCGTCTTTTTGAACATGTTCTTTGTAAATCCATGATGTTAATGGGTTTTTCTAATTATTTAAACTCTAAATCTAAAATTCCATATATTGTAACCAATTCAATATTTCCATTTCATATTGTATGTCTTGGATGGAGAAAATTAGACCATCTTAATCAATATCATATCTAGAATTATAAAATTTATGTCTTTGGTCCTATATTTTGGAGTGTGGATCTAGTGATTTCACACCCACACACACAAAGATGTATTCTTGTTATCAAATAATTCATGGGTATGGGACTACCTTTATAATGGGTTTTCTAGAACTAACTTGGTACAATTAAAGTTGTTCATTATATCACAAGTGAAATCTGTTGGACCACTCCTCCTAAAGTGATTACCATTGAGTTAAATGTAATCCTCATAAAAAAACAATTATTTTCAACACCTTCCTCTATATAAATTTATATGTAAATCAACCACTTATTAAAAATAACCAAATGGTTTTCTAAAAACTTAAACAATCAAACGTGCCCCTCATCTAATTCAGTAAGAATAATATGAATATGTAATGGATTAGAAATATCTTATACATCTAACCAATTTTATTAGAAATAAATAATATCCAAATCACATAGAATAACTGAATATTATTTTTGAATTTTTCATCATTCAATCGTTTCACGGGATTATTATGAAAAAACACACATGCACTATGTAATGTGATATGTATTTTATATGCTTTATCATGTCCTATTCACTATTAACTTGTATTCCTTGTGTATATTTTATAAACATTAAATATTCTATGATCTCCAAAATGTTACCAATTATTATTTGTGCATGGAACATCACATGTAATATCCTATATGTTTGAGTCTTTATGCTCAGTTGTCCCTATATTTATTTTCTCATGAGGAAATACACCTATTGATAATCAATTCTTCTATGAGGCTCAATAACATTAGTGTCTCACAAATTTACCTAACTCAAAAGGCTCATGGAATCATAGTTTCATTATGCATGTTACTAGCTCCAGACTAATCCTTCCTTCTCACAATCTATAAGTAATTCATGTAGAACTCTACAATAATATTGCACTCTGACAATATTATTTTTCATCTTCATGTTACTCTCAAGTGTTAAAACAATATATAATATTAAATAGTCATTACTCACAAAATATGTATTTGGATCCTCTTATTGTCAAACCTAAGTGTATTGTGGTTCTTATTCATGAGAAAGGAAGCGCATGAAAAGTATTTATGTGAACTGATTCTCGTATAAAATATATTGATTCTTTGTTTTCAAGGAACTCTCAATAATTTTAGTAGTGTCTCTCAACCATGGTGAATCGGTATTTATAGGTAATTCAATACTACCTTTCTTCAAATTTATATGTCATTTCAAGATGCAATCTTAATCCTACAAGATATTCCATGTCAATAAAAAATTTTAATGTTCAATGATCTCAATATTTTTTAAAATTGGTTTTCATTCTTATCACATGACTTCCATGAACCCGAAAAAGGTTTCCATGTCACAAAATGGATTCATCCTTCAAATAAAATCCTAATTTTACTGTGATAAACATCGCATGTTTCTTCTAAAATAAAACAAAAAAAAATCATCCATTTTAATTCATGATAAAATCTTTATAAAATCATTTTTTATCATCTTTAGTATCATTTTCTAAAAAATGAATTATTTATATCATGGAAACGATACCAGAAGATTTATATCACTTTAAACTCATACAATAACATCCTTTATCAATATGTATGAGAAAATTAATATGTTTGATCGTTGTAAGGGTGAGTTTCAAAAATAATGGTAAACCCCATTTTTGAACTATATTGTGATGGTTTTTATCATTGTTATTTAAGGGTACCAAAGGGAGGGTTGATCTGTGTAAAGGTATCTTCATATACACATAGGGGTAAGTGGATATTATGTTACCCATTTAAGGATAATATGTTATATCCATAAAGGATTATATGATGATCATATCCTCATGTAAAGAAAACCGTGTGTAAGGGTAGATGAAGGTTGAAGATGAAGTGGGTTGATTAGATGACATAGATTGCATTAATTGGGTATTGAATGTTATATACATATCGTTTAATGCATTAACATTATATCACTTTTGTGATCCCACATCGGACACCAGTGCATGTGGGATCTGCTCATTAATCATCTCTATATCATCAATATTCTTGGCCAACACAGTGGTTTGACACCCACAAAACCATACACACATTCCCATCACTAGGCCACACCACAAACATAAACGATACCATTGGAACCTCCTTGCACACTTTGTGTGTTCCCTCTGAATACCTTTGTAAACTATTCTGGGTTTTATATATGCCCATTTTCATGTTTACCAAGCTAGCTTGCTTGGATAGCTCCCTGATATGGTTGAGCCTCCTTCGACATTTGTGGGACTGAGCTAGCCTAGATAGTTGGATATAGTTGGCCATATATTTTGTTAACATCCATAATATACTTAGTAATTATAATGTATGAAAATTACCAAGACAACATTAATCCCTCCAAAAAACAGATCATGAAAAAATATTAATATATTTTTATCTGGATTTCAATCAATTCCTCATTAAAATTAATATGTGTGTGGTCTTCATCAATGTTATTTACTATTTGTAAAAGCATTGGCAACCCTACAACTTCATTAACATATTTACCTGATATTAAAACCATTTCAATAATTATTATGCATATTTAGTCATTCTTTTTCAAGAATTACATCCAATTATAACTTCTTTGATCTTTCCATTTTTTACAAATTAATAATGGTATTTTAATATTAATGATTCAAGGTTTCAATTCAATTTCCAGTAATATTATATCAGCTTGGGAACTCCTTCTTCCTAATGTTTTAGTTCTCAAAAACCATAATCTAAGAACATCTACTCTATTATTATTATTATTAAAAATATAGACATAAAATACACTTTGTACATTGAAAATAGATATAACAAACTCAAAGTGGGATCAATATGGTTAAAACCATCATGCTATGGTCACATCATTAATATATATTTCTAACAATCTCCCTATAAAATTCCACATTTTTAGTTAATATTTTTTAAATACTTTTCCTTAAATTATATATACAACTATATACATATTTTAATTATTTTTGACGATATCATTCAGTAATATTTAGCAATTAATGATTTTCATTACATTTTTAAATATCTGTTTATATAATAAAAATTAATTCAATAAATGGATTGAATATGTAAATTAATTTAATGAAATACATAAAGATATGATAACTATTTTATCCCAATATTATATGTGAATTGTAAATATACTCTATAAAATTCAATGTGATAAAATTGTACAATAAACAGAAAAAAATATAACTAAAATTTCTAGTTGAGTTAAATATTGTCTCATAAAATTATCTCATGCACAATCATAACATAAAAAACCAAAGAATTTTAATATAATTTTAATTTTTAAAATTAAAAATATGGAGCCTTTAGAGAAATGTTATTATATGATTAATGATTAATATGAGAGTTATTTATAGCAATAATAAGCCCAGTAGGACTACTGGGAATCCTAAAAAACTATTGGGAATAGTAATTTACACTTAGGAATAAAATATACGTAATAAATAATATTTAATATGATTAAAATAAGTAAATATAATCATTATAATATCATAAAATGATTTATAAAATCCTAAAACTCAAATATGTACAAGTTTAAATTTTTACTGAGGTATTTTTAACATGATTATTGAATACATTTTTTTATTACATTTTATATATTAAAATTATATAATTCATTAATTTATTTTTATAAATTAATCCACATTTTTGGAATAATTTTATTGAAATTAACATATGGTGAATACATGTATTTTTTTTAAAAAATAATTGATTTTTTGTTGAATAGTAAAAATTGTATTCTTTTCATATATATTTATTTTTTATGACATCATAATGATTTTTGAATGGATTAATACATTATTAATAATTTTGATGACTTAAATATTATATAATTAGTAAAAACCACATTTAAAAATAATAATCACAATTTCTAATCATATAGATGAATTTTTAAATTCTAAATTATGTTTTATTCTAATAAATACTATTTTTGATATATATACATTAAAAGAAATATTCCTAAGATGAAATTATATTTTGAATTATTTTAAGTTTAATAAAATTATTTATTTCATAATTAATAACTACTATTAGAAATAATAATCATTATTATTCATAGTATTGTGTAGAAATTATCAATTTACAAAATATTTAATTAAAATCACTTCTATACTTCATCCATAAATACAACATCATATCTTCCAATTCCCATTTACTTAGAAAATAATTCCTCATCCTAGTGTCTAAAAATTACACTACCCTAAATTCCAATACTATTTCGTTGAGGTTTTTATCTTTACAACATTCCATTACTTAAGAAGATACAATTTAACAAATAGGGACATTGAAAGGAAGAGGAAAACTTTTTCAACCAGACTCTTTTGAGTTTTCATCTTAGTATACCTCATCTAAATTATTTTTATTTATAATTATTTAATGATATAATTATTATTGGTACAAAAAAATTTATTATATTAAAATAACATGCAACATCATACCCCCTCACATTTATTGTGAAATGAAAAAAATCCTATGTTATAGTCGATAATCACTTCCATGGATGATGTATTTTGTTTTTCAACACCACATCCATGGACGATTTTTATAGAATATTGATGTATAATTATTTTATAATTACTAAATTAAAACATATTTAAGAGTATGATATAATAAAATATGTTATTAAAAAAAATTATAAATAAACTATCATGGTCAGTTATACTACCTAAACCAAAAAGGTATAAAATCATGTTTAATGTACAACATAAAAATTTCCCATTTCTGAACACCATATCCTTAATATATTGGATTTTTTGAACTCATGTGTAAAATTATGATAACATTTATCAATATGGTAATATAACTTCACAATCCCTTAAACCAATATGTTGAAATAATGAACACAAACAATATATTTTTTTAGACTTTTTCACCATTCTCCTATAAATCATCAGTAATATAGTTCCCAGATCTGGTTAGATCAATAGGATAGGATTAGTGAATTATTGACCACTTTTTATTTTTATGGGTTTCACTCTTGTAATCCAACCTATGAAACTTTTCAATGTCTCAAACCACTATAAAAAATATTATCTCACAGCCTCACCTCATATACAACAAATATTATGAAATAATCAACATAGAATTATTTAAAAAGCTTGGAATAAAACACTAAAATTTTATATGATTGGTTGTATTACCCGATCATGGATAATAAATTGTATTAACCATTGGTCACAAACATTAGTAACAAAAAAAGAGTCACATTATGTTCCTGATCCAGAGTGACATGGGAACGTTTTAAACATTACACTTCCTGATACAATTTGTGATCCAAAATGGAAAGATATATTTCGACTCCTAGTTTTTATTAAAATTCATAAAATATATCTTTCTACATGAACATGATGTATCAACATGTCTGATCATATACACCTTCAAGTTTTTGCATCCAAATATTCATCCAAATTTGAATGCCTAACATGCTCAACACTATAGTTCTTCTCATGAACCAGTTCTACTAAAAAACATTGAATACTCTATCACACAACAGGTCTTCTCCTTAAAAATATATCCTTTTTTCAAACACTTCTGAATTCTCATTTTATAAAAATGTATATCATTTTCTCAAAATTCTCTTGCATAGTGATAATGAGTTCAGTTAATAATCTAGTCCAAGGCCTTCATTATTTAATAGCATCATATTTATATTCACAAAATAATATCATGAACAATATTTTTTTCAAACTGGACTTTATATAACTACTTTATCATTAGATATAGAAGATTTACTCATTTTAAATTAGTGATAAAGTTTCAGATTTTATTTTCCTCATTCAAACTTATCTGAATTCTCAATCTGATATTCTTTTTGAATTTACTAAAGACACTATCTATTTAAATATTCTTCATGTGATATAAAATATACCATCATTAATTACAATTAAATAAATATCTTTATAATCTTATGAAATATATATCTATTTATAGAACTTATAATGTGTAACATGTTTCATTTGTTGTGGAAATGAAATCAATGACCAACTTATTCTTTAGATAGAAAACTCTAATATTGGATTGTATTATGATCCATATGGATTGATCATGTTGTTTGAATACTTTAAGAACTTATGAAGCATCGTTTGATCAAATTTTATATTTTTAATTTAATTTCTAACAATTCTCATGATGTCATATGACTTTAAATTTATAAAACCCTTAAAAGTTATATTATAGACTTAATAATGTTGGGTGTGGCTCAATGTCATACAGTGATTCATTTTGTAAACCTTTGAAGTCATACAGAATCTATAAATTCTAACATTGGAACCATTATCCCAAAGTCATACATTATCCCTCAAATTCTAATGATGAATCTCAATTAAATATGCTTCTCTAATGTTATATGATTAGTGAATTCTTATGATTTTCAACAAGTCATATTATGATGTTTTAAAACCCAACAAAGTCTCTTGTTCAAGTCTTTATATCTAGAACAATGATATAAAATACATACACAAGACATGTGATAATGTATTATAGTGAATTAATTGGATTAAATTCCATATGATATGAATTAAGTTCATACAATATACTTGAATTCATACAATATTCTTTAAGAATAAAAAATAAACACTTCATCAAATGACTTTAATACTTCTTAAAATCAGCTCTATTCCTCTCCAACCATTCCAAACACCTCATAAATTTTATACATGGAATCATTACAAATAATTCAGCATTCTTCTAGATAAAAACACCATGCATTTATTCTCCATTTCTTTACCTATTCCTTTTTGTCATTCATGTATCTCAAAAATTCCTCAATATCTATTTATAAAAGATACCACTATTATAAATTTGTTCTCCACACTTGTTTTTGATAGTGATCATTGATTCATTGAGACTTCACATATCTCCATGAATATCAACACACAAGATCATTGAATATATATGGTTGTAAAACTATGTCTCTCAAGATATGTTATTCATGTAGAATGCAGCAGCTTCCAATTCCATTTAACATGGTATCACACTCATGTACTCGGAATTTTTTGAATTAACATATCAAAAAACATATTAATAACAAATGAAATTTATTCACCTAGTAACATCAATCTCCCATTTTTTATTTATTAATCAATACCCCTTTCAAATCCTCTAATGTCAGGTAAATTCAATCTCTCCCTTATTGATAATAAATTCAACGGTACTTTTGGGATATTCTCATCACACTGTATAACTTTTCATACAATATAGACATTTTTTTCTCATACTTTGAATTATATTAACATATTAGGACGTATATGGGATAATTATGGAATAACATGGATTTCCTTATAAAGGAGACTTTAGATTATTCTATATAAATTGTACATGGCCTAGCCTGGTGTATAAACCATGGAAAATGTAACCATGGTTGTAAATGTTTTCCATAACCTCACAAATCAATTATTATAACTCAAAAAATAGTTGAATAAATAAAAAAAGGTAGCTAACACATATCTCAATATCCATTTAAAACAATTCATGTTCTTATCCTACTATTCTCCCTTTTCTCATGTTTCCATCCACCAACACTCCATCTATATAAACATTTCCCATAAAAAATAAGGGATACCTTTTGGATTGGAATACCATTTCCTCCATTTTTTTTGATACCTATAATTACTAGATTCACTTCATGATATAATCTACTAATTGTTTATCCCTCTCATTGGATTAACTCAACACCTACACTCAATAGTAGTTGGAAAAACCATGAATAATACCTCCTTTATTGCGTTGTATATAGAAAACTCATTATTTTAAAATAATTCCATTAATGTTAGTACAAATAAATAAATTTTATTAAGTATAAGGAGGGACCACTTTGTTCCAAAAAAATAGACTCTAATATTTCGAGTTTTCTCTCAAGATATTCCTTTATTTTCTTTCAAAGTCACCCTTGGGACATTTTTTGTACTACTTTTTTTTAATAAATTTTTTTATTCTTTATTCCATGAACATATTTTTGTGTGAATTAGTTTCCTCGACATTAGTTTACAAGGAAAATTCATTCCCTCCTTATTTAATTTATAAATTTATAAGTCATTATTATAAAGGTCACACAGTCATAAAATTATTCAATACATTCACAAACATACTAAATTTTTCATAAAAGATATATTTAAATTATAAATCTATATTTACGGGGATCTTATATTGTTGTTACTCTACCACTTCTGAAAATAATAATATTTACATTATCCTCATCACCCATTTCGGATTCTTATATTTCCTTGGACTCTATTATTTTATCTATCCAAACTATCAAACACTACTTCTTAAAATGTTCAATTTATTTAGTCTTATCATTCATCTTCTTAGTAGAGATAGTAATACATGACTTCCATTTGAAATATAATTAAACCCATACATGAATTATATTCTTGAATAAATTATATTTTATTTTTAATTATCACTTTACCCACACATCTAATTAAAATAATCAAATATGGTTTGAGTCGATATATTTTATGTTTTTATGGTCACAACTCTATTCCTTTGTGAATTAACCCTCATTTCCCACCAAATCTACCGATATGATCTTCATTCATTTCGATAAAAACTATATTAAACCAATAAGAAGAGGTTTTTTGTCTATATCTTTCAGTGATCTAGTAAAATACTCTAAAATTGGATCTATCATCATGATAATAAATATATCTAGAATTTTTAATTTTTATCCTATTTTAAAATGAGAATATTTTTCATAAGGATGGTATATTTATTGGCTTACTTTATTCCTAATATCTATAAGGGTTTACCTCAATAGTAATCATGGTCCTTATATATTTTTAGTTGCATTTAACACTTATACTATTTTAAATAATATGCCAAACATGGGCATGATTAGGTGATGATTTTTCTTACCTGTTAAATCACCTCATTACACCAACATGAGAAAATTCTCTATTGTTAAAATTATATATTGAGTAGTAAAATATAATCTTAATTGGATAATTTTGATCCTCTAGGTATATACTTTTTATCTCAGATAGATATTACACTTTCTACTATAGGTTCTCTTAAATTGTATTTACCATCCTCTCAATATAAGAAACCTTATAAATATTCTTCTAACCTTCATCAGAAAAATATGTTGTATTTATATTATACTCATATTCATCAAAATTATTCCTTTTATTTTATTTTATTAGTTTTATGTTTATTTTTGGATTTGTGAAATCTTCTAAATACATTCCTTCATATCATCTTCAGCTGCTACTCACAATCATTCCTTTCTTCTCCATTATCATTGATAGAGCTATCAAATCCAATATAAAATTGATGTAAAATATTAGATTCATAATATAAAGAGATAGATGATTATCCTTTCTATTTTATACCCACATGACAAGTTCTTTTTCTACTAGAATAATGATTTATATTCTTATGCTTTTTTTATTCCCGCCCTCCTCATCTGATTTTGAATATTCAACCTATGTCTTCTATCAATATTTTATAATATAATCAATATCGTTTCAATTTTAATACCTTACTAATTTATTATCTTTTCCTTTTAATTCTACTTTATGAATCTCTTTGGTTGAAGATAAACTGTTTGGTTGTAGTGTTTCTCATCCTCATTATTATCTAAGTCACTTGTTTCTGCAACATACACATTTTTATTTTTTTTCCCATGTCTTCACTATATCATATTTTATCTTTTTCTTGAAATATTTTTCCTTTTTAATGTTACAATATCTTAGAAATTATAATGTTAATATAGGGATAAATATTCCATATCACTAAAGATAAAACCATGGGATAAAATGTTACATGGAAATTTTTCATCAACATATTCGTAATGTTATATTTCTATAGACTCTCACCAAATTCATAAAAATATTTATCATAATATCATTGAATTAAGTAAAATATTTCTAAATTTTCTCATCTTTATTCATATTTACGCCTTTTAATTTAGTCCTCTAGACTTAAAGCATGGATTACCTGAATATGATGTTTCCTCTCTAACAAATCAACAATTTTTTCAAAACAACCTTTTCAGGTTGATACCACATTTTATTTATGTACACCTTTTACCAAAGATACGTCAAAATATAATTTTATTTATTTTTTCTATAATTATTTGTGTAATATTTTTTGAATAATCCTAGTAGATTTCTCGGTGATTTGTGGAAAATCCACTATTACAACATAGCTCACTTTTAGGTCAAGCAGCTAGAGGACAGATATAACCATTCTACTCGAATTTTGATAAGTATTTTCATAAAAAATGGAACACCGCTATTATTAATAGAATTTATATTATACATACTAAATTATGTAATGGATAAGTCATATGAAACTATCTACTCTAACACAAATTGACATTTAAATACCTGTTTGTAACACTAGAAAGGGGTTGGTTGGATCAATGATTAGATTTTATGTTTTTTTGAGTTACTCACTTTTAATACAACATCTTTGACTAGTTAAGCTATTCATCCACTCATAAAATTATTATCTCATAGACTAACCTCATATATAGTAGGTATAATCAAATTATCAATGCATAATGATTTGAAAGGATTGATATAAAATCCCACTCCATGTACTAATTGACTAGACATAAAAATCATGGCTTCTAAACTACATAAAAACGTGGTTACAAATCCAAGGACCCATGGAATCCATTGTATGTAGTCTTTCTCTGTGTTACATATCTTATATCACATAAGAGAGTCAATAGATTCAAACATCCTACTATAAATTGAGATCTAAAATATAAATATTGCATGCAACTCCTCGTTTCATTTATAACCACATGAAAATATATCTTACTCTATTTAAGGGATAAATCATTTGGACTTCTCTAATACCCCTTCAAGTTAGTACATCCAGTTCATCTTAGTAATATGAATTTTCATCTTTCTCATCCCTCAAATTCCACACATAAATAGGTTCCCCTAAGTAATTTGATTACTTGAGCATATAGAACATTTTGTCCTCAATTAAAATACCTATCAGATTTGAAATCGCTTTCATCCTCCTTAGATAAATATGTATCTCAGGATCTCAAAATTCTTTAGCATAGTGATCTTCATTTATCTAAATGTTCTATTATTATACATTTATTTTTTATACAAATAATTTTAGATTAAAAATGATCTTGTGAAAATATATAGTTTCTAAAATGGAATTTTGGAGACTTATTTATCTCTAGATATGAGATATTCCCATTGATTATTTGTTAGTATACTTCTTATTTTATTTTCCTCATTCAAACTTATTTTAACTCCCATTCAAATCTTCCTTTTTAATTTATATGAGAATTGGTATTTTTGATCATATTCATGTTATATAAAATATGATAGATATAATCCTCCAAATATTTATATATTATAACTCTTATAAGGTTTCCGTGTGTGATTGGAATTTAGGACATGGGACTATTACTTGTAATGTGAAATTAAACTCATCATTTAACATCTTCCTCAACTTGACCTCTTTAATCTTGGCTTGAATCATGATATATGTGGATAAATTAGGATATGTGAATCCTTGATGAACATATCAATAATAACCTAAATAAACATCCAATTTAGAATTTTATTTTAATAATAATCATAATTTAATATAAATTTAATTTCATATTTCACTTCAATGTTATATGGTCTTCTCAAAAAAGTATGACATATTTAAAATCCATGCATTGCTTCATTTTATATGACTTTAAAGTCATACAAATCCTCAATTGTATAATTATACCACCTTTATATCAAATTCATATGTACTCCATAAAATTATAATAACGGGACTAAAAGAATTAAACTACCTCAATTTTTTACACTAAGTTATGTTATATGACTTCCACCAAGTCATATAATGATGTCTTTCAATCAAATAAAGTCTCACGCTAAAATCTTATAGTCTTGAACAAAGTCATACAATATGCACATAATTAATGTGATGATGTATTATGGTAAATAAATATGGTAAAAAGTAATATGATATTTATTGAATTCATATGATCACATTGAAGTCGTGATCTTATTGAACAATAAAAATTAAAAACATTTTCAAATGACACCAAGACATTTTAAAATTGGCTCTAAGCCTCTACAACATTTATAAACACCTATAAACTTATATATATATATATATATCATATCTTTACACCTTTCTCAAATTTCATCAATCTTAATACACCGGGAATGGATTCCCCATTACATCATATCTTCATTATTTAATTTTTAAATCTTGAGTCTTCTACAAAAAAAATGTTATGAATGCTACATATAATAGTCATCAGTTCTCTACACTTTTTTCCGGTAGTGCTCTCAACTCCATCAAAACATTTTGTATCACGATGAATATAATTGAACCTCATCGTAACATATATCAAGATATTACATTTAAGTGGCCTTGTTATGTTCTTTAGTTATTATTTAATATCATCCTTTTTCATTTATCATAACTGCACACTCATCTACTCAAAACACTATAATTTTACTTCAAAAAACCCTTATTGAAAATAAAATACGTGGTCTTCAATTAAAAACTTCATATATAAATGTTTTCATTGTATAGAAACTAAAATTTTATTTTTATTCTACTATAATAAATTCATGAAATCCAAAAAAAATTGGATTTTTTTTTATTTTTAAACTCTTAAAAACAAAACTAACACCATAGTTTGTGTTTACCATCAATGTAAGAGATGATTATCTTCATTACGTCTTTTCATTTCTAATTTTAAAAATTCTATTCATTTATAAGTATAAAATCAATAATAAATTTCTGATTTATTTATAATCCTAAAAACAATTTGAAAGATATTATTAATATTAAAAAAAACCATAATAACTAATTTAATATCATAAAACAATATTATATAGAAATATTTCTTAAATTACAATCATTTTGAAAAAACCATTGAACATTGAACATATCCATCACTGAAATAAAATTATGAATTGCACATTGACTATAACAACCCAATCATAACATACATAGATATTGTATCTTTTTTATGAATATTAAATATATCTTTCAAATAATAATTTCCTTACAACCATATAGTTTTAGTGTACATGGAGACAAGATGTAAAAGCATTTTATTTAAGTACCATCATCATTATATCAATAAATTTTTTTTACATATGGTACCCTTATAGACTCATCACACTTAAATCCTTCCATTGTAACTCTGGTAAGGAAAACATAAGAAATAGTGAGAACAAATGCTCAATAAGGGTAAATATGGAAGATATCAATTATAAATAATTATAAGATATTCATAACGGTATAATAATATTCGCAACTTCATGTTCAAAACATAAATATTAATACCAAGAAAAACATACATCATAAATTTCAATATTATGTAATAACCAATGGCTTGATAAATAATGGTGTTAAATAAGTAATCAACCTCCAAGTGTTATAACATAGACATGTAGAATCAAATTCATAGGAAATCAAAATATTATGAACCTAGATAATAATAATAATTTGCATACATAATCTTCTGGTAATAGTTATAAAGTGATCATATACACACATTATAATATAAACATGGTTGTTCCCAATGATTTCTATACATAATATTTGGAGAAAATATTGAATCAATCAATCTCATGGTTTAAAATATAAATATAGAAATTTACAATCATGTATACACATAACTATATGAGCTTAACTTGATGCAATCATACCGACTCAAAAGAATATGAACATAGTTATTTAATATCATGAACATTATTATCCTTATAAAATAATGAGATATCAATATCACATTACCTAAATAATTTAATAATATATAATTTTATTCCCAACCATAACCTAATCATTATCCATTCATAAGTATGCCAAAAGTCCATAAAACATTTTTCATATCATCATAGCTTTACCCATTGAAAATAAATGTATTTCTTAGAAATATAATTATCATAATCACAAACCATAAAAATAAATAATAAGGAATGTAATAATGAGTAATATACTCAATAAATTATAAGTAACAACAAAGAATATTACTATTGATGAAAATTTCTTTTAAAATATCAGTAGAATATTTCTTGAGGAAAATATCCATTTCATTTTTAAATAACGAATTTAAAATTTATAAATTTACAAAATATTATAGGTAATATTTTCTATGAAAAAACATGGAATCTTGTAAAATAATCTTCAAATAATTGACTTCTCATGATGATTGTAAATTCGGTTCATTCTATAATTGTTAAAAGAAGTATTTTTCTAACACCTTTAATAAAAAGTACCTTATTTAGAAAATGATAAAAATATTCTTTTAATCCTTTTTTGTAAAAATTAAAATAGGTGTCTAAATGAAATTTATTCATAATTTATTAATTTTGAATAAATATATTAAAATCATTTATAAAACATGGATGTGGAAGAAAAAGAATTTCTGACTAAAAGAAGATAAATATGGTCATATTTTCTTGAAAACATTATGTGAACCATTTTTTGTGCCAAAAAGAGGAAAATTGTTTTAAAAAATTATTTTCTAAGAAATTATTATTAAATTTGAAAAAAATTATAAGATAAGTATCATATAACTTCTTCAATATAAATTCATGGAGGAATAATCCAAATTAAAATTAAATTAAAATAAAAACCTCTTAGTTCCAATCTTCTCTTACTTCACATGCATTCAAAAATATTTTATAATAAAATTTTTTTTATTATAAATTTATACTAGATCTATAATAATGAATAAATTACTTTGTACCATTCCATTATATTTTCTAATTATCTATTTATTAACAATTATTCCATAAAACAGATATTGTGGTTAACCCGATACGTTTTTCATGGAAATTTCATTTTAATGGTTTTTTTCCTTAAAAATTTTTAATGGTTTAATCATATCGATAATATAAATTATGAAATTTATTTAAAATTATTTCATTATATAAAACATTATAATCATTCATTTAAATTGGTTATGAAAATGAATTTTTTCACTACGTGGAGAGAGCAGTCAATATGTATGCATGAGCGATTTATCAACAATTATATGGTTGAAATTATATAAAGAAAAGTAATAATTCACCTTTGAAAAATAATTATTATATCAAGAAAAATATTCCATTAATATATCCCTTTTAGAAACCATTTAAGATAAAAATGAAAAAAACCACATCGCTTCATGTAAGTGGAAGTCCACACAAATGAATGAGCAGCGTTATCATTTTTCATGAGATAAAAAGGTAAAAATGAAATTAATATCATATAATTACCAAAGAATAATTATATTATAATTTTCAAATATAATAATTAATGACATATAATAACAAATAAAGACTTATGTTGGTGTAAAATTATTCATATCACTATGTTATGGCTATAGTCCACACATACACAAAATCAATAATTTTCACTTCACATTTTATATAAAAGAGGTAGAGAATGGTTGATCCATAATCATAATAACAATTAAATATATTGAAGATAATAAATAATAACTTTATAATGTATACTATATATTTAGTGGGGTTATAATAATAAATAATATTGAATGAACCGAGATAAAATGTACACCTCCTCATCGAGAAACCATTATTGGCTTACACATTAATCCTTGAAAGGATGGTGTTTAAGTAAAAAAACCCCATCAAAAAAGGGTATGGGTGTTATTAATAGATTAGGTAAGTTATGTTATGACCTATAAGGCTTATTATTTGTTAGGAATAGAGGATAAGTGATATCCTTTAAAAGGAAGGGGGAGGACACACTTGGATTTTTACAAAATATTAAAATATAGTAATTTGATACAAAAGATAAAGGAATCAAAATGAATCAAATTTGATGATAAGATGATACATGGTCAAAATATGAAATAAAATATGATTTATAATATTTTATGTGAAAATATGACCCTTATCTCATTTTGTAACCCTCCGCCAGTTAACTCGTTTTAACCATAACAATGGTTATAAATATTTACTATTTTTATTATTAATTATAACCAAAAATTAATGTTCCCTCATTAAAATTTTTGTATATTATCATTCCAAATATGGATTGCATTTTATCAAATTAAATTCCTATATGATTTATAAGTTAATTTAAAAAAACCTGCAAAGCATGATGAAAATTATATTTCTAGAATAATACATATTAAAAAAAACCTTCAATGCACAATAAAAATTAGCTTTTAGAGATTAATTTAAAAACATACATGCAAGGCATGATAAAAATTAACATTCTATAATAAATAAATTTTTATGTATAAAAAATATTTTATAGAGAAATTAAGAAACAATTTAAATTATAATGAAATTAATTGGGTTATGTTCTAGAAAGAAAATAATTAAATTTTAAAATAGATTTATGAAAATGGGATATTTTAAATACTTGAATTGAAAAGAAAGCTTTCTATAAAATTAGTATATCATTACTATTAACTAAAAAAATAAATTTTTTATAAAGATACCAAAACATAACATCAAGGTAATTTTTTTAGTATTTCAAAAATGATAACCTTTTTATATAACACAATTTAAAAAATTATTAGAAATTAATTTTACTCTATATGAAAAAAAATTAAATAAAAATAATTTTTGAAAAAAATATACTTTTGAAGAAAAAAATGAGTATAAAAAATATTTATAATTTGATTTTTATGAATTAATTATTATGTTTTCTCTATATAAAACCATTTTATATTTTCTTTATAATTTATTTATTCTTATTAATACCACTAACTTAACAACTATATTATAATTGTATATTATATTATATATATTTGGACTCAGTATTGTGTGTAAAATAAGATATCGAATACTTCTTGTTTATTTCAAATGAAAAATATATATCTATATATAATCCTAGGGTGTTTCTGTAAAACATTTATAGATTATAGAACTATGTTCCAAATTCCACTTACTAATAACCATATAGTAAAGTTTCTTTAGAACTATGAACTAAACTACCCCAAATGATCATAACAGGAAACATTAAAATAATAAATAAATTACATATGATAATAGATGGATTATAAAAAATTAAATTAAAATTATAATGTTTAAATAGTGTGAAATTTAAATTTTATATTCAACTATTAATGATGTTATAGAACAATAAATGTAATCTAGGACACTAGGAAGGTGTTTTTTCATCTAAATCTTCGTTAATTTCAAGTATTATTTCACAATTTATTGTCATCTATTATTTTCATTATCATATAAATATTTAAATTTTAACTTACCAGTTTATAATTATTTTTTAATTACTACTTTTATTTTTTACATCTTAAAATTATTCAGTGATCATACCTTACTTTTATTATGTTGGTTCTTTCTTGGACATTTTTCTTCTTGTGGTTATGTTTTATATCTCCCTCTATTCAGCCTTTTCTATTTCTCCAATACTGTCGTTATGTTGTACCTATAAATCCCTTTCTATCAGTGTTTAGTGATACTTATGTTTTTATTGTTTCTTTTATACTCCTTCTTCAAGTTAAACCCTATGATATTTGAAATGATACTTTTATAGTTTTCTATTCCCCCTCCCTTGGTTTAAAATTTTTTAAATCTAGTTATTTTCAAGGATTCCTTATTGAGATATATTATTATTAAGATAATATTTCAAAAATAAATTCACTTTAATTTATAAAATAATCTTTTTATGTGATTTATTCACTTATTTCTTTTTATAAATCGTCAACGATTATGAAAAATAGATTCCACATTTCTATTTGATTTAACTAAGATATTTTTATCCAGAATACTCTTCATAGATTCTATCTATGAAGATATTTTTTATTTTTTTAAAATAAATTTTAAAAAATATTACATGTATGCAATTCCTTTTACATGAATTTTTTTTAACATTTCATAAAAACTAAAAAAATTATTTCGTTAAATTTTTATAATTTTTTTATTTCATTAATATATTATGAAAATATTCTATTTCTCTTTCACATTAAACAAACTTTTGAATTTTTGAAATTATATTCCCCTAAATCATATACTTCCTATAAATAGATATTATGTTAATGTATTCCTTTGGTTCATTATGAAATTTCTTAAATATAATCAGTATTGTGTAAATGATATCCCTAAAACAAAAATGATCAATCACATCCATTATAGTTATTTATAATAAACCTTAAATAATGTTATTATTTATACAAATTACTTTCATTTACGAATATTATATACATATTCTAAATAATGGGTGTTCACATTGATTTCCATACATTCAATTGATCATGGAAATTAATATCTAGATTGTGTATCCAATATTATACATTATCTGAATACACAAAATGAAATAATCATTAGGGAAAGGTATTTTACTAGATAAATAATATATATAAATGGATCCCAATATTTTATCCACATGTTAATCATTCCATATTTTTTTAAGTATTTATGATTTTTTTCATAATCATGTATAAAACACATGCATGATGTATTATGATGTGATGGGTGGGATCAGAATTATATATCCCACTAATCAATTGGGTAATGATTTCATATCAGTAGATATTATGTATAGTTTAGGGCTGATGACCCCATCATGTTATGTTTTGATGTCTTATCAGTGATCCATATCATATGAAATGTTTTATTTTTGTCACACATTATAATGATTATCAGGATTACCAAGCATATATAAAACCATAAACCATATTCCATGCCTATGTGTGATAGTTTATGATCCAATTGATGACTTCTGTTAACATTATTATACCTCTTTTTACATATTATTATTTCATGATGTTATTTGTTTCATAATTAATTCATCTCACAATAATTTCTCTCACTAGTGGATAATATTTTAAAAACAACACTGTACCTTATTGACTATTGTTTACCGCTTAATATAAATTTTACCACACTTTTATATTATTTTCTCCGTTTACCTATGGAGTCATACATGATAAAGAGAGTGTTATATATTTATAAGTTCTCTTTGGGGAATGATGTGGATAAATTTTATGTTATTTTATATGTTATTTATGTTCACTGTACCTAAAACCCAAATATACTGAAATATTCATCTTTGGAGTTGTTTATAATTCCTATGATGTATGAAAAGCTTATATGTTTAACACTAGATCCCAATATAGATATCTATAGGAATCTCGATCATACATAAACTAAATCCTAGTAAACATAGTGCATGTTTACTTAATGTTACATCATATGTAAAAAAATATGAAATCATACACTAATCTTATTTTGGATGACTTTAAAAACATAATTTTTAAATTTTATCATTCATTTTCACCACATGATACTTTATATAAATAAACCTCTAAAAACATTCAATATATCTTCTAGATTCCTAGAAAACCACTACTAGGGTAATTCTCTATGGTATATATGCACACTTTAAAAAATATAATCACTAAAAACCTCAAATTTTTACGATAGAGGCTTTTATAGTGTTGAAAAACCTTTTAAATTCCCCCACATGTAATTTTAATTTAAGGTTGGTCTCTAGTATTGTGATAATACTTAAAAACATATAAAGCGGTTTGATATGATTTTTTTAAAACACATGTATCTCCATACCGATGTACACCAGAAATATCATATATAATAAATAATAATCATTTAATACCCTTATCAATTACATCATGTGACCATGGGATAGGGAGTATATAAATATCATATAACCTACTCATATTTTCTCGATTCATAGAGAATATACTAGACAAGATATAAAACTCATAATATGTTATTCATGTAGGTAGATGGAAAAATCAAATTACCCTCAACTAAATACTTGTTAACATCATATTTATCTTATCTAGGTATGACTAAACACTTTATAATTATTTCTCAATTGAGGGACTAATCCTGATTCTCATCATTCAAGATGACCACTTCCATCTTGGTTAAACCTCAATTGAAGACATGATAATTAAGAAATCCAACCACCCCTGATGAGCTTATCCTCAAGGATGGTGAAATAAATAAATAAAATTATATAGGTTCTCATGGTTGGTATCTTTTCATACTAATGTAGAAGGACTAAATATGCAACATGCACCCCTGTTATAAAAAATAGAAAGTCCATGACACTCTATGTGGAATACATACTATGTCATTCAAAATAAAAACCAAATTTTTTATCCAGTTGTTTAATTATTTATACCTATATAAAACCCAACATGTAATAATCCACACATATCATCATAAGTTATTATAATCCATGATGATCATTAATTATGAATAACACAAATTCGTACTTTTGGAGGTCAATTATCTTTTTTATTTCATGAAAATATGAATCAAGATGAATGAAATATAAATTGAAAATTTCTATTTTTATAACATGATACATTTTATATTCTAAAATTGATTTAAGAATGAATAAAAAACCATAAATAATCACCCAACTCATCATATCTTATATGATTTATCACAAGAGAGGTTAATTTTTGATTTCACACCATGGTTTTCGATAAACATATAACATATAAATAAAATTTTGACTATGTTAATCAGTCTACATATCAAAAAATATCCCACTAAAATACTTTAATGGGTAAAATTTATGAAGAAATATTTTTTGAATAGATGTGAGATAAGGATTTATAATCATTATATTTAACTTTTAGAAAATAATATTAAATATTTTTTACTTCAAAATATCATATTTTATTGTTTTAACATCCCCCATTTTGAAAATAGAACTACTTTTTAAGTTATTTTTCATCATCATAAAAACATTTCATTCATATTTTTCTTAATAATTTGATAAAATAAAAAAATAATTTCATTAATATTATTCTTTACCCAAATATCCTAAAAAATATATGATATAAAATAATGTTATATTTGATTTAAATTTGTATAATATTATATTTATTACACATTGAGATTTTATAAGTCAAAAAATATTTTACTTATCCTCTTAAAAAGGATATTTTTTACAAAAAATATATTTTTAAAAACATATATTCCATGTGTTATGAAATCATTATTTTTTAATTTAATGACAATATTTTAAAACTAAAAAATATAGTCATTTATTAAAGATATTGTATATATTGGGATAAATATTCATTAAATAAGATTTTGGTCTTTAAAATATCACACTGAAGGGCTGTAGGAACTTCGTCCCTCGCAATTTAACAAATATCATTCACAAACACTATTATACTATATGAAAATTCATATTTTAAAATATGTTTTACAAATATATCAAATATAAACATATATTTTAAAATTATCATTATATTCATAAAAAGAATAATGAAAGAGTTTGATATTGACTTACATGAGAAGAATCTAGTGATCTATAGTGATCAATTTGGAGATTTCCATCTGATATTTTCATTAAAAATTCATATATGCAATACACATATAATTGAATTTCAAGAAGGAATGTTTGTTGAGAATTTGGATCAATGGATGAATCACATAAATCTACAATTCAAAAAAACCTTACTAAATTTGTGATATCGATAATGATTCATGCATTCTTTGATTTTCCTCCTGAGTTATGGAAGTTCATTTAAAAAGTAAATGTGGCACATATATCAAACAATTAAGAGGTATTTAAGGATATGTTGTGCCTTTATAAATTTTCAATAGTCACCAGGGTTATCATCATGAAAGGGTATGAAATATGGAAATTTGATGAAAATATTAGATGGTTTTTTGAAAACCAAGGATATTGGGATTGTAGAATGAATATAAAGGGAGGTGGTACTTTATTATTGTATTACCGTTGAATTAAAATAAAAGGAAGCTATATATATTTGGATCTTTACCCTTGGATACTAGAATTATTTGAATTCAATAGAAGGACATGTTTTTTATCCTTTTAATTTTATAAACACACATGTGTAGGTATGTATTTGTATTATGATGTAGAATTTGTTATATTGGAACCTCGTGATTCATGGAACCATTTATTATTTTTTTGGAAGTCCAATTAGTATGGATAAAGAGACTACAAATTCATGGTCAGTATTCTATTAAAGAGTCCGGTTCAATTATACTTGTTAAAATTTTCAGTTGATAGGGTTGTTGTTACAACCACAGAGGACATCATTTCACATGAAATTTAGTATGAAAGGTGTATGATTTTTTTCATGGAAAACAAGAATATTGGACATATTACATAATAATTTATAAGTTCTAAGATATGTAGCTTCTATAACATTAGATACCATGATCAAGAAATGTGTAGGAGGAATGATAATGGTAAGGATATGCAATATTTCACCTATATAGAGTCGATTATTTATGTAAATAATGATGGTATTGTGAATGTTTTGGGGAATGTATTCCCTCAATCAAATCAAGATATTTTTCTAAGAGAATATAATGATTTGATTTATTCTTTAGAGAAAAACTTTTATACGTTATGGTATGAGTGAAAATATTAGTTGTGTGAAGAATTTTGTATCCTATTAATGTAGAGGGGATATATTATATAGTGAATATTCATACCATTGGTTCTAATGTTCATCATACACAAGATAATGCAGAGTTGTTCTTCTGTTAGGTATCGCTTGGTAACGCTTCCAAAATGAGTCATGTTGATGATATTACATGATTTGAGATCTCTATTTATAAATTTAGACCACATGGTGGAAGTTTGGGTAGTGATATTAAATATAATTAACTTGTTTTGGATTTTTTTGTGTAAAAAGTGGAATATAATCAGCTTGATGAGAAAGTTTATATATATGTGGAATAAAATCATCCTATTGTGGTTGTTATTATATATCAACAGGTATAAATTCCTTCCACAAATAAACTTTATTTGACTATAGTGAAAACCCAATGAAAATTATAATAATTAGATAGGAACAAAAAATTGGTAAAAACATATGTAATCAAACCCAAAGAGTATACACAAAACAAGGTGTAGAGAATCTATAAGGATTAAATAACTTTTATTTTACGGAATTTATGGGGGCCTAGAAATTCCCTATGAATCATAGCCGTTAGGCACCATCTTAATTGAAACGAACTAATTGATATACGACTCACTAATACCATGATGGTTATTAATGAGTGGAGATATTTTAAGTGTGATTATCTTGTTTATAATTTTTTCTATCATTATATTTATCGTACTATTATGGAAGCTATATGGTTTCTCCAAAATAAATTCATTCAGCTTATCAACATCTTTGAAATGTATCCATATATTATGAATTCAATTATTATTTACAATATCTCAATGGTATTCACGTTTTTATATGCCTCATCATCATAAATTAATATGTGGGAGTCATTGGAGGAGTTGATTATGTTGATTATGCATCTTCCTAATGATTGGATCATTATTGTGGACATCAATATTAACATGAGGACTAAATGAAAATATGGTTTTATCATCAATATGATAGATAGAGATGAGTTTTATTCCTATATTAATTTTTATATAATGTTTTCAATTTCTATACAAGGTCTTGATTTCAATTGGAAAAGGTATACAATAAATGGTAAACATGATAATATCATTTAAATTTTCTTCTACGACATGAATAGTGGACTAAGTTTTTTAGCATTTGTATATTTTCATTACCAAAATTAAATAATGGTTACCCTAAAATTGTGTTTGATGCCAAAATTAATGGGATAGGGTATTAACCCATGAATTTAACATTCATTAATTCATGGTCAACAATTCATCGATGTAGGGTTCTTGTTTGTTGGATATAAGGGTGTTTATGTTTTGAATTATTTTCAGAACCCAGCACAAAAACCTTAAAGGAACAAGAATCATATATGGGAGTGTAGAAAATAAGTTTCTCTAGAATGGATGATTATATAAAGGATGTTGAAAGAGTTTGTATGAATATCATTTGAGGTAACAAAATCAATATCTTCCAATATTTGAGGAGGTTCAATCTCACTCCATTCTTGATACTATCATTTATCATAAAGAGAGATAAGTTACAAACCAATATAATGTTAACTGGTTACAAGATAGTGATGGGGATAGAAAATTATTTCAAAATTTTATATAGTGAGGTTATTAAAATGGGTATCAATGCAACTCTGGCTAAAAGTTCTCCCTTCTGCTCTGAAATAGAGATCTCTAATACTATTGTTGTATATTTTAGCATCGTAAAAATGATGTTAAAAATTATGGTTGTTCTCAAATGGTTCATAACATTTAATAAAACATTAATGATATATATAATAAGGTTATTATCTCAGTAACCTCTCTTTATGAGGTCAAATTAGCTCCACTATCTCTAAATCTGGATAGTAATATAGCACCTAATAATCTTTTCAAAACAAAATTTGTTATATTGGGATATTATTTACTCTGATTTCTTCAATGCAAAGAGAGAGATCTTTTTCTATACCTCAATTTCATGTGGTATCAACTATCACATCATTTTTTTGTATCCTAGAATGTATGATGTTACTGATAATATATATTTCATGCCTGTTTCTATTGGAAAAACAATTCCTAAAATAGTCAACATGATTATGGATATGATACATGAGAATTTCATTGAGAATTTCATCCCTCCCAGTCAATTTAGGTTCCTCCCAGATAAGGGAATCCAAAATATCTTATTCACAACATTTTAATTTGTTAATTATAAGCGTTAAAAAAGGATAATTTTATTTAAATATTTAGATTTCCAAATCCTTTGACACTATAATATGAAAATTCACTATATATTTTCATAGAAAGTATGGTTTCTCCCTCTCATTAATTTGAATGATTCATGTTATCTTCTAATTTAATAAGCATTCTATCCCCATTAATGGGTCAATAAGGGGTAATATAAATTCTCAATAGGTGTGAGACAATGGGATCTTCTCCTATGAATCTTATTTTCACTTGTAAGGTATTATTTTAGTAGATGCATCATAGATATTTCACATGACGGTTGTTACAATTGAATCGAGGTTGGAAGGAACATTTTGTCATCCCCACGTATTTTTCATGTTGATGATATTTTAATATTTGGAAAGGCCTCCAAGGGAACCTTAATAGCCATAAATGTTTCATTTTGTCACCATAAAAATGTTTATTGATAGACCTTGAGTTGGAGTTAATATTTTATTTTGTTTTTGGTTGGAATTATGATTTCAATGAAAATTTAATTTCTCAAGAAGTTAGAGATATAAATTGATAACTACTTTTTCACTATCTTGGTGTCGCTTTATTATGGGTTAAAGTGAGGAGTTGTTCCATATAAAGTACATTTTATAAATTTGTTAAATAATTTTCTATATAGAAAGGATGGGGAATGCCACATGCTATAAGAATTGACATGGTTAACTTGATGGTAACATATATGTGTCTTCATACCTTCTCCATGTATAAATGGAATGGGAGTGAGATTATGAATCTTCATTAAATAATAAGGAATTTTATTTATACTATATTTTTCAATGAGATAAATATTTTTAACGTTTTAGGGAAGGAGTGCGATGAAACCATGGATATGGGTGGATGTGGAATTAAGGGCCTTTGGAAATTAAAAAATCTTATTTTTGATATATTAATTTGTAACTTTAACAAATCTAATGATAAATATATTTATTTTAAATATATTAATATTTAAATTATAATTATAAATTGGTTGTTAATTCTACACATCATTCACTATATGTCCAGTAATGAATGCTTCATAAAAAAAAGTTATCAATCATTATAAGTTGGGTTTCTACTGATATTTTATTATGAACATATAGGGTATAAATTTTCTTGTCATCTCAATGCCGAAATCTGTTATTTTTCCTCAAAATAAGATGGAAGGACCATTATAGAAGATATTAACTATAATAATAAAATTGATAGATTTTTATCATATGGTGTCATTTAATAAATTCAATTCCATAACATTCTTGAAAAGGATATCATTTTTTTAGAATTATAGTATCATTATGTGGCATATAACTAAGTTTGTCTTTAAATTTAAATGTGTAAGCACCACTAGTTTCCCCAAATGGTTATAAAATTTTATATGCACCTTCATTCACCCAAAGATATTTTTTCTATTGTGAAGAATCTGGAAAAAAACTGTTTTTTGATGTGCAAATGCATAGGTCTAGTTTCTTGCTATGTTCATTCAATAAATTATACATGAATCGTACTAATAATATCAATCTTTATTCAATTGTTTTCAAAAAATCTATGGATGAAAAATCAGGATTTTTTTGATTTTATTCCTTGCATGGATACTGAATTTGTTGGTCTCATTTAATTTACTAAACAAAACTCCAATATGGAATAAATTAATTTTTATGCTTTTATTTCTTATATAAGGTGATAAAAAGTAAGGTATTCAGGATAAAAAATTGGCCTCACTACACATAGGTTTAACTATTATTCAAAGATAATTTCTGGTTGTTCATTGGCTTCAAACATGATCCACGCATAATGATACATATGATAAATCTATCTTCCAAATTATTAGAGTGTGATTATGTGAAAAAAACCACCAGTAGTGAGGTATATCCTTTGGATACACCTACTTTAATGTTGGATAAAGGTAAATACAGAAAAAATGATTATGGGATCTTTAGGTCTTGATTGTTATGGTGGTTTATTATAAATATATTTAGGCTACATGAGTGGATATTATTATTTTTATATTTCGAATGAGCATGCATTTGATGTTGTGTTATAGGTAATCATTTAACAAATTAGATATGTGTTACACAGTGATTGGTGTTTCCTTTGGATTGAGTTCATTTTTTCAGTCCCATTCATAAAGTTGATAATGATCTAATGATGTCCCATAGGGAATTCATAAATGATGGATTCATTGAATTCATGACTCTGATAGTATGAACATTCATGTCTCACGTGTGTATAGAGAGGCTAATCAACCAGTTGATGTCTTAGAAAAGATATCTATTTTGGAGTCTAGTTTAATGTGGTTTTTTTGACTCTAGACTTCATTGTTCCCTTTATATGTTTTTATTCCTAGATTAATATTTATTCGACACATTTTATAATATGTATATAACTCCATCGTTATACATTTTCTATAATAAATTTATAGGGTTGTGTTATCGTTGTTCATAAAAATTTATAATTTTTTAAAAATCGCATCATTTATAATAGAATTTAATTTGTTTAAAATAAAACATCATTATTTAAATCCAATATTTCTTAAAATTTATCTATGAAATTAAAATACTTGATTTAGAAACCAATTTATCCATCCCTCGAAAGAAACATCAAGTTATACCAAAATTTTCTACTTTAATTTTGAAAATTTTTATATAATTATAATGTATTTTTAATGTATGATCAAAATCTTCTACCCATAAAAACAAAATAGATTGTTTTTATAACATTAATATCTAATGTAGAAATTATTGGGTTTTTATTTATACCCTTTGGGTATTATAAGAAATTCTACTTCCATTCGAAAGGTTTTCCGCAATGGAAACACTTCCCTTTCATTATTACACATCCCATAGGATTCAATGACTAAGACTAATTATTAGACCATCTATTCATCTTTTGACTGAAAATATCACCCTTTTATACTATCATCACAATGTTATATAATGGTCCTCCGGTTTATTTAAAGTGAATCCTCAAGATTTTGAGGCGATCGATTAAACCAATATTAAAATCATATATATTATAATTTATAATTAATTTTAAAAAAAATTAGTAAATGATTTTTGAATGAATCTCACAGAAAAATAAATCCTTAATGAAGACCTTGGACTATCAAATTTATTAACATACCATATAATATTGAGTAACTGAGTGGAGTATAACTTCTGATTTTTCATTTTTTATCTAATAAATTTATTTAATACCACAAACTAATCATGCGTGACTTATTTTTGATTGATAATTTTCATGTTAGCTATCATCTTGAATGAATTCAGGTTATCGAGAGTCTTTTGAAACATAGGTTAAATAGAAATAAGTATATGATTGAAAAAAATAAATGAATCCTTCAATTTCCTATAACAATATCAAGATTATTTTATTGTGTATCTCATACAATTAGTTTCTCAGGAAGGGGATACTCTAAAAATATAATTCCCCCACTTTATTAATAACTATTCTTATGTTTCCAAACCAATCAAGAAATTTATTTACATTAATCAACACTTTTTTCGAAATTTTTTATCAAGGTAATATTTAATGACGATAATTTCATTTTTTATACAACAGAATATTTTATCCGATGAGTATAATATTTTACAATGATTTAATCAGGACTTTTATGAAATTTCCTCCAATTAAAATAATGTCCCCCTCAAATATTACATCATATCCACTAGTGTTCTAATATATGTACATGACAAATTAATTTGTGTACTATGATGTTCCTTTAATAACCTAGTTATTTTTTAGTTAATCATATCAATTAAATCACATATTATTCTTACTGAATTGAGAGGGACCCCCCCGCCAAAATCCATCATGTTCATTAATTGACCTTTGTTTCTCTGGTATACCAACTCATTGGATTTCATATATTAGTGTGAAAATAATTAATTTTCATATGAATATATGTAATACTACGAAGCGGGGTTTAAATTAGTTATATTATTTTATAATATTCATTTCCATAAAATTATCCCCATAAACCTTTTTGAGAATTGATCTTGGTAATTTTATAACTCACCTTTACCGACATGTTGTAATAAATAAGTAAATATAAGGCACACTAGATTTACAAGGTTCAGTTCCATTGTGGATACATAATCTTTATTGTGTTTGGTTTTTATCTGGATACAAATATATTTAGTATATTATGAAAAATAACGTAAATAGAATATCTTTCAAAAAAATCCTTTATTTTTTCCCAATAAGATATTTATAATGGATCTCTTCAATTTATAATGGTAGCACAATCATGATATTAAATATATTTGTTCACTATATGTCACTTATACCAAAAAATATGACCTTCCTCTAAGATAGTATGATGTATGAAATCATCTTATGGTCACTGACTCATCTTCCATACATTAATTGATAAATCTAATAATTACTATAACAATTTCTTTTGAACATTATAGATCATTTATCGTATAGATGATCAGTACATTCATCACTGATCTAAATAATCATCGGCACCATGTCATCTGTATGGTATCACAACTATTCCAAAACATTTATTTCAGCTCTCTATTATTTTTTATCTAAAATTATCAGCATCATTGAGATCAGAATGATTTTCCATTTATAAAATTATCCTTGGTCTAATAAAAGTTTTCATAAATAACCATATATTCCACATTCATCATATCTTAGTCAACCTACATTGACTTACATAGAAGATAATTAAATTCATCTTCATCGAAACTCATGGGATTTTTCCCCACAATTTTCAAGTCTCGCATAAATCATGGATAGAATCAGGAATTCAATATTCAAGAATAATTTTTCTTTGAAATATATCACATCATTCTAAATATGGATATTATTAAGAGAATTTTCATTCATGAGATTCACTCTACTCTATTCTACAAGGCACTATTTCTACGTCAACATCACTCAAACCCTTGAAAAAACATACTTATATTTCTCAAATTCTTTAAATTGATTCATCAATGGTATTAAATGTGCATCTCTATGAATTAATGAATATACACCCATAATACATATATTAATGTTGAGCATCCCATTCTATAATTTCTTTAATGAGATATCTAATCTTCACTATGATCAATAAAATATTTTAGATATCAAATCTGAATGTCTAAGCTTCTTCACTATATATCTTTGGGACTAGCCTTGAGTTTATCAAATCATTAACTGGTTCATATTTTAAAACATACAAGATATTGATTAATATTGGATTAAGATATTCGAATTTTATATATGTTTTTTATATTAATGAAATAACAATTCACCGTCATATAAATTATCCAGATAGTCTTTGAAAGAATCATCTCATTCTCAACAAAATTATAATCTCGAGTTGAACATCAAAAATTTAGACACAACACTTCTCATGTTTTCGAGGTCCAAAGAAACCGTTGTTTAAATTTACTCTTAAACAATATAAATAGAATAATATAATGAATTATTTATTATCCTGATAAATTAATTTTTTCACATAATTTTTTAGATGTAGTGTTATTATTTCTTTTATATCACACTTTACTCTCATTTGCATGCCACGATACAAGTGAGGCACAACATGAACTCCCCTTAGTAATATCCGGGAATTCCAATGAAGGTAAATGATAAATTATGGTGTCACTAAAATTAAATATTCATCTTTTTAAAAAAAATTGAATAATACCACCTATCACTTTATTCCAAAATCAAACTTCAATCTATGTGGGTCTTGTTAATTACTTTGTAGGCTCCATGTAAGAAAATTGAACTCCCATTATGTAACCCTTCACCACAACTACTACTCAACCACTTCATCTAGTTTTGACCCATGATGGGTTCTTATGCCTATCATTCCATCACTAACCCATGTTTTACGTTTGTTTCCCCATATAATAAGTTGGTATTAGTTGTTCTTGTCCACTACCTCATGGTGGTAGAACCATGATCCAATAAATATAATTTTTTTTTGAATAGTTTACATATATTTTCCTTTTTTCATGCACAAAATATTCAAATTAACACTAAAACAGAAGGGTTTTCATCCTCTATAAATATTTCATTTTGTAGATATAATAATTGTAACATCATATAAAATAACTATATCATCTAGGATTACATATTTGGGACTAATATCACAAAAAAATTAATTAAATATTCCCATATAACAGAACAACATTCTGGGAAAATAATTAGACAAAAAAATACAACAACTTCAACAATTCTATACAACGAGTTCCTAAATCTCCCACTTTGTATTATTTTTCAACATCAACATCAAAAAAATTAACTCTGTATGATCTCAATGTTTAATCCAAAAACATATTATCTAATAAAAAAGTGTCTTGAAACAAAACTACTTGATTAAGAAATTATATTAAGAGAGTTACATATCTATATGATAATTTTATTAGACAACATATTGATTAGTTATTCAATAATCATTAAAATGTTTAAATTTATGAAATTATTCACCAAGATTTGATGATAACACCATCTTCACATTCGCAAAAGATAATGTATAAATTTGTGTACTAATTCTCTCTCTTTGAAAATAGAATACAATGAAAATTATGGGAAACCAACTACATCGTTAATCGGTGGTGGATGATGAACATGAAGTTTCAACCTCAATTCATATAATATTAACATTAGAATATCTTGGGTGAAAATATCAGTAATTTAAATTTTTTGAGTTATTTATAAATTTTACATCCCTATAAGAAAATATAGCCTTGAAAAATGATACATAATATCAATGATCATGGATCTTTAGATTGGAATGAGATTTTTAGATATATCTATTTCACTATGATAATAACAAGTGTTTTGAAATGGAATTTTAATTATCACTATAAAATATTATAATTGGACAATCATACACATCATTTGAGTACATTCATGTGTGGTATAAACATACTCTACTTCAACAGTACAAAAAAATCGTATAATTTTTTATTATTCCACCTCATATTACATTACACTAAAAAGCATATTCCACTTGAGGTTGATATTCATTCATTATTGTCTCCAAAAATCATAGAATAACCTAAATATTTTAGCAGATTTATCCTTCTATATAACAAAAAATAATTTTAACACCCCGACCCCAATTACCCAGAGTTTGTGCATTATTACATAATATTGGCATGATCACGAAAGATCAAATCTCGAAAGACCGATTAGTTTAGTGGCCTTGGAAACACTAGATATATTCATAAGTCCTGCATTACATCATAAAAAGAAAACTACAACAACATCTTGTCTCCACATTCATATCCCCTCATACTATCCCTGCATGTCATTCATTGAATATTTCTTCACATTCTGGAAAAAATGAAACATAGAAAGGGGTGACCTCAAATTCCCAATAAGGATAACAATATAGAGAAATCTTTCATAAATAAGCATAACCATTTAAGGAAATGTATAACTAAAACAAAATCCTTTTAAACTTGAAATTCAGCATAATATGGCAGAAATAAAATTAAATAATTCCATTTACTTATTCACATGGATATTCTACTAGTCGAATAACCACATGCAATATCAATAACCACTTTCATAATGATGGAATGAATAATGTGAGACTATCATAACCACATAGTCAATGCTTTGTTCCAGGACTAAAAATTAGATTTTGTCAATTCCTTGTGCCAAGTCACTACTTTGTCTCATGAGACATACCGATGCATCGAGAAGCTATAGCGGGCTCCACCCATCAATTATTTAGTCCAATGAATTCCTTATATGAATAGGTTTAAACATAACATAATATTTCGTATTAAAACTAGAATACGAAATGCCAATACTTTCTCCATGAACCATGAATGGTATAAAAATAACACATCCACAGTCAAACATATCACAAAACCTTCAACACAATATGGAAGTTTTGTATCATAATAATTTAACTTCAAATAATGTTAAAATCCATCAAAGGATGTTGTCATAGATGAAATCAAAACAATTTGAGAGAAATATATCTTTTTTTGAAATCATTTAAAATTCACATAATTATAAAATAGAAAATTTACTTTGAAAATATTCTTATAATCTAGTAAGGGATTTTTTGAAGATTTTATAATGGCAAGAAAATATCCACACCCACCGTATAAGTTAAAAAAGACATTCTTACCTTAATTTTGTCGAAATGGTTAAAAGGGATCTTGTTTGGAAAATGACGGAAAGATTCCTTTATAAACCTATTCTAAAATGTAAACAAGGGTATAAATTAATTTAACCCATATTCTATAAAATATTAATAATGATTTGAAATACATTGTTAAGAAACATGGATGTGGAAGATAAATAGGTCCCAGTAGATAATTATGTGTAAACAACTTCAGATAATGAAGATATTGTGAAATAAACCCTTACCAATTAGATAACTTATGAAACATACTCCCCATGAAATATGTATCATACAATGAATTTTTAAATATATATAAATTAAATTTATTACACAAATAATACAATTATGGGTAGTACATAAACCACACAAAAGGTAATAGTGGCAATATGGCATGAATCTCATGGGAATAAGGAGTGAGATGAAAACCCCTTACCTTGTACTTTTTCTTTGGTTGAGGGTAGGTTAACCTCATATATAATGGTGAAATAATAATTATTAAATTATACAAGAATCATATAAATTAATATGATATCATATATGATCTTTTAATATTGCTTTCTTAATAATATTTTAGTATTATCGTCATTTCGGGTGTTCACTTACTCTTTTTCTTTTATATGTTTGGTTACATATGTCATGATTGTTATCCATAGGTTGTATATTATTCATATCCAGAATGATATCAAGTCCTTAAACATTATTTTTAATCATCAAATGAGAATTATACTTGAATGGATATGATGGGGAATGAAGCTCATGGCGTTCGTGGAGTCGGCAGTCCGTACGTACGCACGAGTGACAATATAAATCAATTGATATTAAAATAATATATAATTGGATGATATATCATGTATAAATAATCATTACCATGTTCTATTTATTATTTTATATCAATTACGCTTCATTATCATACCCATCCAAATAAAAAAAATTGAATAACAATTACACCACGATGTGGAGAAGGTAAGACGTACGTACGCACGTATGGTGACGTGTCATTCAAAGGATGGATGTAATACTAAATATGGTTGTACCATATTTATAATAACATCACAGTATATAGAAGATACATGATTTATTATTTTAGAATAGAAATAACAAATAAAGAAAAAGTTGAAGAAGAAAGGAACTTGAAAGAGGGTGGTGAAGACATTACCTCTTCTTCGGGTTATTCCTTTTGATTTGATCAAAATGGATTATTAGGATGGATTTATAGTCAAAATAAAGTCTCTAGGTTGAAGTGAGTGAAGTTGAAAGAATATTTGGGCTGGGGTTGGTCGATCCAAAGGCATTGAAGGGGTGAATTAGAGGGAAGGGAAAGTGCCATTTTATAAGAGGGGTGAGGGGAACCTTAGGAAAAGCAAGAAATATTATTTTATAATAAATTAATATTTGGTTTATAATGCCTCCAAAGTAGATTATATATATTTTATGGTGGGGATATGTTAAAAACCACTCAAACAAGTTGTTTTTGATAGGTTTGTCTCACTATATTAACTTTAAATTTTTTTATTTAACTCTGAGATAAATAGTTTGACATTTACCATGTCTCTTTGTATTTCTATATTATATAGTCAATAAACTAACTATAAACTTCCATGCGACCCCCAAGTGGTCCATTAATAATACACCTATCATTATATCTGTCCTTTGTCAGAACAATAGATTTTAGAAATAGAATATCAATTAATAATAAAATATTTGTTTTAAAAACACAGTAATGTGAATTTTGACAATATTTAATAATTGATTTTTGATAAAGTCTTAACAACTTTATTAATTCGAAAAAAATTCATGTTAAAAATCCTAACATTTCATATTAACCAATAAAATTCTTTTATTGCTTCAAAACTTTTAAATTATATTTATTTTAACATTTATAATACTAATTATTTGATTCGTTCATTAATAAGGAAAAATATTACATCTTTATTTTATCATAAATAAATTTAATTGTTCAGTGTCTAAAAATTATAAACAAAATACCATTATCTAGGATATATTTTTATATATTTCTAATGAATATTTTTAGTCGAAAATATAACATATATAACCCTATGTAAAAACTATTTTTCTAAAAGATATATGCTTATGTCATTTTTTTATTTAATTTCACTTAATTAATATAATGTGCCATTATCACTTACAAGTGGATCCATGGTGTCAAAAAATCGACCCAAATATTCCCATGGTCTGACATGTATCAACCAATAGGGATAGGACACATTTTCGGGTCAATTAATATTTTTATAATATTATATTTTTACCCTTATTTACTGGATTTACCCTTTAACCATGGTAAATAAAATATTTTCCGAAGTAATCCTTCAAAATTTATAAAAATAAAAGTTACCTATTTACACAATTTGGACCTCCTGATTCTAAATATGGAATCCATTTTTCTAAATTCCAAACACAAAATTGGATGAAATTAATTTAAAATTAATTTCCGTTGTTAAAACAAAAAGCGTGTTTTTAAGAGATAATACCTATCAAAAGATTGACACTTTCTTATGTCCAGTTTAAATGTGAAATTATTTTCAATGAAAAAATTGTATTAAATGGTAAAATATATTCTAAATATACTTTAAAACCACTCGAATTCATAATTTATCACTAATCATTATTTCGATTAAAAAAATAGTTTTTAATTAAAATTTCGTAATTTTTACTATTCATCAAAATATGAATGTTAACAAAAATGTAAAAATAATTCACCCTAAGATAATTTTGATATTATGAATCCAAAAATGAAGTCCATTTTGAAAGATAAAATATATAAAATTTCAAAAAGTTGGTATTACTATTCATAATGGCTAGTTTGATTGGTTGTGGTGTGTGTTTGAACTCGAAGTTGCGTACAACACACACTACTGTATTATTCAAAGAGAAGCGTACTGTTGATGTTTGGGGAGTTACATTCTCCCATCCTTCAAATAATTTCATCCTCGAAATTTCTAGAATAATACTTCATGAAAAGACTCGGGTGGTTATTCATCATAAGTTCCTCGGGTTCCCACATTGCCTCTTCCATCTTATGGATTCTCCATAAAACTTTTACCAGAAGAGTTGTCTGGTTTCTCAGCACTTGTTCTCTGGTTTTAGGAATCCTGACAGGATCTTCACAATAAGACAGATCATGTTCCAGTTCTACTTTATCATAGGTGAGTAGATGTGTTTGGTCAGGCATGAATTTTCTCAATAGTGATATGTGAAACACATTGTGAACTTGGGAGAGACTTGGTGACATTTCCAAATGGTAAGCTGCACCCCCAATTCATTCTTGAATTTCAAAAGGTCTGATGTACCTAGGACTCAATTTACCTTTCTTACCGAAACATATAACATCCTTCCAAGGAGATACCTTTAAGAAAACATGATCTCCTACCTAAAATTCCAAATCCTTCCTTTGGTTATCGGCATAGCTCTTCTGCCTACATTGAGCTTCTTTGATGTGGTTTGGGATTACCTTTCCCTTTTCCATCGTTTCCTCCACTAGTTTTGAGCCTAAAAGTTTTCATTCACCAACGTTATCCCAATAGGTTGGTGCGCGACATCTATTTCCGTATAACACTTCATATGGTGCCATCCAAATACTTGAATAGAAGCTATTATTATAGGAAAATTCTACCAGAGGTAAATATTGATCCCACATACCCTGAAAGTCATGTGTGAATGATCTCAAATTGTCTTCTATGGTTTGAATATTCCGTTCTGATTGTCCATCAGTTTGGGGGTGGTAGGCAGTGCACTTGTGAAGTTCAGTATCCAGGGCTTTCTAAAGAATTTTCCGGAATCTTGATTTAAAACATGCATCAAGATAAAAAAAATCAATATGGGTACTCCATGAAGCCTCACAACTTAATTAATATATAGTTTTTCTAGAATTTCAAGTGGTAGATCTTCTCTTATAGCAAGAAAATGGGATGACTTGTTAAAATGATCAACAATGAACCATATTGCATCATTCTTTCTTGGAGTCTTTGGCAGTCCCATTATAAATTCAATCGTAATATTATCCCATTTCCACTTAGGTATGGAAAGAGGTTTCATGACTCCTCTAGGATGTTGCCTTCCAACTTTTAATTGTTGAAAAACCATAAATCTTGACAAAAAATCAACAATCTCCCTCTTCATGTTGTCCCACAATTAATGTTCCTTAAAATCTTCAAACATTTTGGTGCTCCCAGGGTGTATACAGAAATTGTAACTATGAGAATCATCCAACAATTCCCATTTTAAATCAGTTATATCGGGAACACAAATTCTTTTCCCAAATTTCAAAATTCCATCTTCATACACAAAGTCACTAAATCTCCCATAATTCACATCTTTAATCATCTTTTTATAATCTTCATCATTGGTCCGAGAACTATTTATCCTTTCAAGTAAAGATGCATTTGCAACCATTTGAAAAATTATTGATTTTTCACCTTCCATGGTGATTCCCATATCCATTATTACTAGATCCATGTATATAGTATCCTTTTCAACTGTCATCTTATACAAAAATCCATGATCCTTTCTGATCAAAGAATCTTCCACCTTATTTGCCTTCCTCGGTTGGTAGTGTATCATGCAATCATAATCCTTGAGTAGTTCAAGCCATCTACATTGCCTCATGTTGAGGTCTTATTGTGAGAAAATATACTTAAAACTCTTTTAATCGGTATATATCTCACAATTTTCACCATAGAGGTAGTGTCTATAAATCTTCAGAGTAAATATTATAGCTGCTAACTCAAGATCATGAGTATGATAGTTTTGATCATATATTTTCAGCTGTCGTGATGCATAGTCAATAACTTTATCATTCTGCATAAGGACACAACCAAGCCCTTTATATGACGCATCATTATAGATAATGAACCCTTCATTCCCCGATGGTAGATTCAATATAAGAGAATTCCCCAATCAGGAAAAATTTGGGATGAAATGCCGATAATAACCTGCTAAACCAATAACACTGCGTACCTCAGTTATACTCGTCGGTGCTGGCCATTCTTGGATTTCCCTGGTCTTATAAGGGTCATTATAGATTCTATATTTGGATACAATATGGCCAAGAAAGGAAATATCTTGAATCCAAAATTCACACTTCCTAAACTTCCTATATAATTCATGTTTTCTAAGAGTCTTCAGTATAATGCACTAGTGATTTTCAGGATATTTATAGCTTTTGGAATATACCAAGATATCATCAATAAATACCACCACAAAATCATCTAGATATTCCTTGAAAACTCTATTCATTAGATCCATTAATACAGAGGGTGCATTAGTCAATCCAAAAGGAATTACTGTAAACTCCTAATGCCCATACCTGGTTCGAAATGCTGTTGTAGAGACCCGAAGCTTGACGTACATGGACATAACATTACTTTTGCAGAATACTTAGTACATAAAAAAAACACACACACAAGGATCGTAATAGTTTAGTGTCTTTGGAAACTCGGAACATAATCTTCTAATCGTGGTGAAAGATCTCAAATATCTCCCATAAAGATCTTCCTTTTTTTTACCTAAAACCTTTCTTTATATCCAGGGGAAAAGAAAACATAACAGGGTGAGCTCAAATGCTCAGTAAGGGTAAACAAAAGAAAAATCAATCACATCATATTCATAAGAACATAACTTTTGGAAATCTTATCCTGCAAAAGAGAGAGCATAATTTCATAACATGGGATAAATCATAGTAGTGAAATGAAATACCTATAATCATAACTTAAAACATGAAACTTTGTGGAATACACACATAATCATAGATGTAACGCCCCGACCCTAGTTACCCATAGTCGGTGCATTATTACATAACATTGGCATGATCACAAGAAAGATCAAATCTCGAAAGACCGATTGGTTTAGTAGCCTTGGAAACACTAGATATATTCATAAGTTTTACATTACATCATAAAATGAAAAACTACTACAACAACATAATGTCTCCATAATCCACACTCATATCCCCACATAACATCCATGCAGGTCATTCATAATTTACTTCTTTACTTCCTGGGAAAAATAAAACATAGAAAAGTGGTGAGCTCAAATGCCCAGTAAGGATAACAATATAGCAGAAACTTTCCTAAATAAGAATAAACATTTAAGGCAATGTATAACTAAAACAAAATCCTTTCAAACATGAACTTTCAACATGGTATGGTATAAATAAAATGAAATAATGCCATTTACTTATTCACATAGATATTCTACTAATCGAATAATCACATGCAAAAATCAATAACCACTTTCATAATGTTGGAAAGCATAATGCCAGACTATCATAACCACATAGCCAAGGCCTGGTGCCAAGACTACAAATAAGATTTTGTCAAGGCCTTGTGCCAAGACACTAGTTTGTCTCATGATACCTACCGATGCATCGAGGAGCTATAGCGGGCTCCACCCGTCACATATTAAGTCCAATGCATTCCCATATGAAAAGGTTTAAACATAACATAAACATTCGTATTAAAACTAGCATACGAAATGTAAATACTTTCATCATAAACTATGAATGGTATAAAAATAGTACATCTACAGTTAAACATATCACAAAACCTTCAATACAATATAGAAGCTTTGTATCTTAATAAATCAACTACAAATAAGCATAAAATCCATCAAAGGATGTTGACATAGATGAAATCAAAAGTCTTTTTAGAGAAATATCCCTTTCTATTTTTGAAATCATTTAAGAGTCATATATTTATAAAATAAAACATTTTCTTTGAAAATATTCTTATAAGCTTGTAAGGAAAACTTTGAAGATTTTATAATGGCAGAAAATAACCGCACTCGACGTATAAGTTAAAAAAAACATTCTTACCTTAATTCTGTCGAAAAGGTTAAAAAGGACCTTGTTTTGAAAACGACGGAAAGATTCCTCTTATAAAAAGTCAAACAAGGGTATAAATGACTTTAACCCATATTCTTGTAAATAATAAAAATGTTTTGAAATACATTTTGAAGAAACATGGATGTGGATGATAAAAAGATCCCATTAGATTATTACATATAAACAACCTCGGATAATGAAGAGATTGTGAAATAACCTTTACCTTGTACTTTTCCTTGGTTGGGGTAGGTTAAAATCCTGTATAATGGTGAAATAATTGTTATTAAATTATAAAATAATCATATACATTAATATGATATCATATATGATCTTTTAATAGTGATTTGATAATAATATCTTAGTATTATTGTTGTTTCGGGTGTTAACTTACTTGTTTTCTTTTATAAGTTTTGTTACGTAAGACATGTTTGTAAAGGATAGGTTGTATATTATTCATATCCAGAATGATATCAAGTCCTTAAACATCATTTTTAAATCATCAAATGATAATTATACTTTAATGGTTATGATGGAGAATGAATCTCATCGCGTTCGTGGAGACGGTAGTCCGTACGTACGCACGAGTGACAATATCATTCTTTTGATATTAAAATAATATATAAATGGATGGTATATCATATATACAGAATCATTAACATGTTATATTTATTATTTACATGAGTTACACATCATTATTATACCCATCCAAATAATAATATATTGAATAACAATTACACCGCGACGTGGAGACGGTAAGCCGTACGTACGCACGTATGGTGACATGTTATTCCAAGGGTGGATAGAATACTGAATATGGTTGTAGCATATTTATTATAACAGCACAGTATATATATGATACTGGAGTTATTATTTTATAATGGTAATAACAAAGGAAGAAGAAGTGGAAGAAGAAATGAACTTGGAAAAGGGTGGTGAAATCATTACCTCCTCTTCGGGTTCTTCCTTTTGATTTGATCAAAAGGGATCCTTAGGCTGGATTTCTGATCAAAATAATGCCTCTAGGTTGTATTTATGGAAGTTGGGAGAGTATTTGGGCAGAGTTTGGCCGAAAAAAAGGCTTTGAAGGTGTGAAGAAATGAGAAGGAGGAGTGCCCTTTTATAAGAGGGGGGAGGGGCACCTTTGGAAAAGCTAGAAATATTAATTTATAATAAATTCATATTCGGTTTCTAATGGATCCAAAGTTGATTATTCAAAGTTTAAGGTGGGGATGGGTCGAAAAAAACTCAACCAATAGAATTTAGACAGGTTTGGGTACTTATATTAACCTTATCTTTAAGTATTAACTCTCAGTTAATTAGTTTCACTTTTACAATGTCTCATTGTATTTTTATATAATATGGTTAATAAACATACTAAATACATCCAATAGACCCCCAAGTGGTCCTTTAATGATGAACCTATCATTATATAAGTCTCTTGGCCGAACCTTAGATTTTTAGGAATTTAATATCAATTAATAATATAATATTTGTTTTAAGAACTCTTTTATGTCAATTTTGACACTATTCAATAGTTGATTTTTGTGAAACTCATAACAGATTGATTACTTCGAAAAAAGTCAATTAAATCAATCCTAATATATCATATTATCCTAGAAAATTTGTTTAATTCATTAAAAGTTTCATATTATATTTATTTTGGTATTTATAATATCAATTATTTTAATTTTTCACTATTATAGTAATTAGTGCATCATCATTGTGTCATAAATAAAATAACTTATTTAATGTCTAAAAATTATAAATAAAATATCATTATGTAGAAAATATTTTTATCTTTATAATGAATATTTATAATCTAAAATCCAACATATATAACCCTATGTAACAATTTTTTTTCTAAAATATATATGCTTGTGTCATTTTTGTATTCATTTTAACTTAATTAAAATAAAGTGTCATTATCACTTACAAGTGGATCCATGGGGTCCCAAAATCGACCCAAAGATGCCCATGGTCGACCATGTATCAACCAATAGGGTTAAGACACGTTTTAGGGTAATTTAGTATTATTATAATATTATTTTTAACCCTTATTTACCGGATTTACCCTTAACCATGGTAAATAAAATATTTATCGCAGTAATTATTCAAAATGTCTAAAAATAAAAGATACCTATTTACACAATTTGAACATCCTGATTCCAAATATGGAATCCATTTTCCTAAATTAAAAACACAGAAGTGGAAGAAATTAATTTAAAATTAATTCCCGCTGTCAAAACAAAAAGCGTGTTTTTAAGAGATAATAACTATCAAAAGATTGACACTTGTTTATGTTCGGTTTAATTGTAAAATTATGTCCAATGACCAAAATTATATTAAATGGTAAAAATATATTCTAAATATACTTTAAAACCACTCAAATTCATAATTTATCACTATTAATTATTTTGATTAAAAAAGTTGTTTTTAATTAAAATTAAGTAATTTTCACTATTCATCAAAATATGAAAGTTATCCGAAAAGTACCAAAATTTCACCTTAGGCTAAATTCGATATTAAAAATCCAGAAATGAAGTCCATTTTAAAATATAAAATATATATAATTTTGAAAATTAGGTATTACTATTCATAACGGCTAGTTTGATTGGTTGTGGTGTGTGTTAAAACTCAAGGTTGCGTACAACACACGCTACTGTATTATTCAAAGAAAGCGTACCGTGGAAGCTTGGGATGTTTCATTTTAAATTTTTGGTGTCCCCATTTAGTCAAAAAGTTTAAAATATTGTATTTAAAAAGGGTTCACTATTAAAATTTGATAAAAGTGCAATACTGAAAATGAATTTGTTCTTGCATTATATCTAAGAAACTCATAATATGGATTCTAAAATTATAAGGATTATATAAAGTTTAAAATTTAGATAATACTATTCATAACCTCTTTTGAATGGCTTTTTTTTGTAAGTCATGGTGTGATTGAACTCGGTGTTGCGTGTAGTGCAAGTTATTGAATTATTTTAAAGAAATAACACACTATGAAATCTTGGGGTGTTACATTCTCCCCTCCTTCAATAAATTGCGTCCTCGCAATTTGAAATTGTTATTCGAAAATAAAAGGTTGAAAATAGAAAATATATTTGTGGGAAAACCCACATTAGAAATTGGGTTACTAAAATTTAGTCTTAATATGAGGAAAAGAGAAATGAAAGGGTCACCAACAAATTATGATCTCGATTAGGAGAACATTGCTGGCAATTAGAGACATATAATTGGAGGAAAAATGTAAATATTTATAGGTAGTGATTGAGGTCATCAATAACAAAAAAGTATAAAATTGAGGTCCATAAATTCATCAATCTATGATGATTTGAAATACCATCGGTTCAACAAAACATAGGGTATTAGGATAACACATTTTTGACGTTTCAAAATATCTTAGTTGAAATCTCACATCGAAAAATGAATTAATGAGGCCTCTATTTAAAATAAAGAGTCGAAAGTATGAAGATTACCGAAAATAACACATACTAGGGTTCCATGTAGGAAAATATGGATATGGAAGAAAAATCTAACCATCAATTATCTGATGGAGAGTGGTAGAGAACATGGCTATGAAAAGGCCAACAATCCCAAAGCCATAAATTAGTGATGATTTATGGTACCATCTAGGAAAACATTTTTGTTCTAAGTTTCTTTTCTTAATATTGAGGAATTTATTTATGAGATTGGATAAGATCATAAGGAGATACACTTACTTTATAATTAGAGTTTTATCCATTAATAAATTTCTACCACAAACTCATCTTTCACTCTAAAAGATAATAGAATGTAAAAAAATTCTATTTACACTATTTGTATAGGGTTCTAAAATAAACGAATTTATAATTCATCTACAAGATCTTTTAATAAAAACTACATTATTTAATCCAGGACATCTCGTGGGCCAGTGGTAGGTGATACACCCTTGCCGCCCTTCGGTTGCGGGTTCAAGTCTCGCAGCCTTGCCGGATGCGACGGGTTGCCGCCCGACCTCCGAGTTTTCCTTTTATGGCAATCCAAAATAATCCAAACTAGAACTATCCAAAATACTTCTGTCCAAACTCACAGTCCAACATTTATAAGGAAGGTAAACATAATATAGATCCTTTTTACCCCGTAATAGCATATGAATACCTTCATCATGTATTACCATATTCCTTATTGATTACATTCATGCTCCCTTATTCCATATAGAATGCTGGATATACTTCATTAATCCAAAAATGTTTTAAACCCCAACAATGATGGAATATACAAATCATTAATCAGTTCCAAGGTAGTCAAGAATATCCAATATAATTTATCCAAAACAATCACATATTATCCCAAAATCACTACCTCAGTATCAGAACTATATTATGATTTATCATTATCTCAACCATATATTTTCCATAAATTTATCCTGCTATTGAGTCACTTTTCTTTGTTCCACACAATCTCAAGTCCTTAATGAAATAGTACTGCAGTACAATCCTTATATACGCCATAATTATTATAACAAGTAAATTGTTGATACAACACTCAATTGACATAATCAACATAAGAACTCTAATCATTCCTCTTCATCTGTGGTAGTATCATAACTTGATTATTATCCAATAACATCATTTGCGGCATAGTCTGATGACTGGGACATAGGTTCGCGTAGTGTCCAAACTCCTTGCAAATGAAACATTGTACATTTAAAACCATTTTCTTACCCTTGCAGTCACGTACTTTGTGCCCTTTTCCTCCACACTTATAACAAACTCCCATTCCTTTCAGGCAAGTTCCAGGGTGTTTCTTTCCACAGTTACCACATATGGGAAAATTCTTCTTTTCCCTCTTCCCTTTATCCATTTTCTTCTCTTCCATCATTTTCTTCTCTTGCTTACCTTCAAAGCCATAGGACTCAGTAAACTCTTTACTTATCTTATCAACACATGATATTATTTCTTCATATGATGATAATACATGGGAGACTATTTATCTTATAAATTCTAGCTTAAGACCATGAAAGATATGATCCTTCCTTCTCTTTGGATCATGTGCATTTCTGGAGTTCTCATTCCTTCTACTGGGCGCCATTTCTAAACAATGGAATACACTAGATCAGTTTATGAATCAAAATACATAATCCCATACTTATAAAACACTTAACATAAATTGAACTATTTATGGATATAATCCATAATCATAAAAATGTCTCATTTGAGGTTGTATATACTCATAAACCCTTCATAATGGTTTGTAAAGAAAATGAGAATTATCCTAAGCATATCCCCCGGGAGTGTCGTAACCAAGAGTGAAGCAAGGCCCGTTGTCGTGCACCAGTTCCCGTTCGAGTCTAGCTCAAAGCGGTGTTTTCGGGTTTTACCCCTAGGTACATCTGTTCCAGAGCCGCCTTTACCTGCTCGTATCCAGACAGGGATGTATTGCTCGGAAAACTCACAAAATCTCTACAATACCAAAATTCTAGGAAGTTCTTCTATACTAATCCTCAAAGTTCATCTTAGGTCTATGTGCTCTAATCAGAGTTTATCTAAATCTAGCTTCCAAGGTTTGTACTAAAATTCCTCTGATACCAACCGTAACGCCCCGACCCTAGTTACCCAGAGTCGGTGCATTATTACATAACATTGGCATGATCACAAGAAAGATCAAATCTCGAAAGACCGACTGGTTTAGTAGCCTTGGAAACACTAGATATATTCATATGTTTTACATTACATCATAAAATGAAAAACTACTACAACAACATAATGTCTCCATAATCCACACTCATATCCCCACATAACATCCCTGCAGGTCATTCATAATTTACTTCTTCACTTCCTGGGAAAAATAAAACATAGAAAAGGGGTGAGCTCAAATGCCCAGTAAGGATAACAATATAGCGGAAACTTTCATAAATAAGAATAAACATTTAAGGCAATGTATAACTAAAACAAAATCCTTTCAAACATGAACTTTCAACATGGTATGACATAAATAAAATGAAATAATTCCATTTACTTATTCACATGGATATTCTACTAATCGAATAATCACATGCAAAAATCAATAACCACTTTCATAATGTTGGAATGCATAATGCCAGACTATCATAACCACATAGCCAAGGCCTCGTGCCAAGACTACAAATAAGATTTTGTCAAGGTCTTGTGCCAAGACACTAGTTTGTCTCATGAGACCTACCGATGCATCGAGGAGCTATAGCGGGCTCCACCCGCCATATATTAAGTCCAATGCATTCCCATATGAAAAGGTTTAAACATAACATAAACATTCGTATTAAAACTAGCATACAAAATGTAAATAATTTCATCATAAACTATGAATGGTATAAAAATAGCACATATATAGTTAAACATATCACAAAACCTTCAATACAATATAGAAGTTTTGTATCTTAATAAATCAACTACAAATAAGCATAAAATCCATCAAAGGATGTTGACATAGATGAAATCAAAACTCTTTTTAGAGAAATATCTCTTTCTATTTTTGAAATCATTTAAGAGTCATATATTTATAAAATAAAACATTTTCTTTGAAAATATTATTATAATCTTGTAAGGAAAACTTTGAAGATTTTATAACGGCAGAAAATAACAGCACTCGCCATATATGTTAAAAAAAACATTCTTACCTTAATTCTGTCAAAAAGGTTAAAAAGGACCTTGTTTTGAAAACGACGGAAAGATTCCTCTTATAAAAAGTCAAAAAAGGGTATAAATGACTTTAACCCATATTCTTGTAAATAATAAAAATGTTTTGAAATACATTTTGAAGAAACATGGATGTGGATGATAAAGAGATCCCAGTAGATTATTATATATAAACAACCTCGGATAATGAAGTGATTGTGAAATAACCCTTACCTTGTACTTTTCCTTGGTTGGGGTAGGTTAACCTCCTGTATAATGGTGAAATAATTTTTATTAAATTATACAATAATCATATACATTAATATGATATCATATATGATCTTTTAATATTTATTTGATAATAATATCTTAGTATTATCGTTGTTTCAGGTGTTAACTTACTTGTTTTATTTTATATGTTTTGTTACGTAAGACATGTTTGTAAAGGATAGGTTGTATATTATTCATATCCAGAATGATATCAAGTCCTTAAACATCATTTTTAAATCATCAAATGATAATTATACTTTAATGGTTACGATGTAGAATGAATCTCATCGCGTTCGTGGAGACGGTAGTCCGTACGTACGCACGAGCGACAATATCATTCTTTTGATATTAAAATAATATATAACTGGATGGTATATCATATATACAGAATCATTAACATGTTATATTTATTATTTACATGAGTTACACATCATTATTATACCCATCAAAATAATAATATATTGAATAACAATTACACCGCGACGTGGAGACGGTAAGCCGTACGTACGCACGTATGGTGACATGTTATTCAAAGGGTGGATAGAATACTGAATATGGTTGTACCATATTTATTATAAAATCACAGTATATATATGATATTGGATTGATTATTTTAGAATGGTAATAACAAAGGAAGAAGAAGTGGAAGAAGAAATGAACTTGGAAAAGGGTGGTGAAATCATTACCTCCTCTTCGGGTTCTTCCTTTTGATTTGATCAAAAGGGCTCCTTAGGTTGGATTTCTGATCAAACTAAGGCCTATAGGTTGTAGTGAGTGAAGTTGGGAGAGTATTTGGGCAGAGTTTGGACGAACCAAAAGGCTTTGAAGGTGTGAAGAAATGAGAAGGAGGAGTGCCCTTTTATAAGAGGGGGGAGGGGCACCTTTGGAAAAGCTAGAAATATTAATTTATAATAAATTCATATTCGGTTTCTAATGGATCCAAAGTTGATTATTCAAAGTTTAAGGTAGTTATGGGTCGAAAACAACTCAACCAATAGAATTTAGACAGGTTTGGGTACTTATATTATCCTTATCTTTAAGTATTAACTCTAAGTTAATTAGTTTCACTTTTACAATGTCTCTTTGTATTTTTATATAATATGGTTAATAAACTTACTACATACATCCAAGAGACCCCGAAATGGTCCATTAATGATGAAACTATCATGATATAAGTCTCTTGGCCGAACCTTAAATTTTTAGGAATTTAATATCAATTAAAAATATAATATTTGTTTTAAGAACTCTTTTATGTCAATTTTTACACTATTCAATAGTTGATTTTTGTGAAACTCATAACAGATTGATTACTTCAAACAAAGTCAATTAAATCAATACTAATATATCATATTATCCTAGAAAATTAGTTTAATTCATTAAAAGTTTCATATTATATTTATTTGGGTAATTATAATATCAATTATTTTAATTTTTCACTATTATAGTAATTACTGCATCATCATTGTGTCATAAATAAAATAAATTATTTAATGTCTAAAAATTATAAATAAAATATAATTATGTAGGAAATCTTTTTATATTTCTAATGAATATTTATAATCTAAAATTCAACATATATAACCCTATGTAACAATTGTTTTTCTAAAAGATATATGCTTGTGTCATTTTTGTATTCATTTTAACTTAATTAAAATAAAGTTTCATTATCACTTACAAGTGGATCCATGGGGTCCCAAAATCGACCCAAAGATGCCCATGGTCGACCATGTATCAACCAATAGGGTTAAGACACGTTTTAGGGTAATTTAGTATTATTATAATATAATTTTTAACCCTTATTTACCGGATTTACCCTTAACCATGGTAAATAAAATATTTACCGCAGTAATTATTCAAAATGTCTAAAAATAAAAGTTACCTATTTACACAATTTGAACATCCTGATTCCAAATATGGAATCCATTTTCCTAAATTCAAAACACAGAAGTGGCAGAAATTAATTTAAAATTAATTCCCGCTGTCAAAACAAAAAGCGTGTTTTTAAGAGATAATAACTATCAAAAGATTGACACTTGTTTATGTTCTGTTTAATTGTAAAATTATGTCCAATGACCAAAATTATATTAAATGGTAAAAATATATTCTAAATATACTTTAAAACCACTCAAATTCATAATTTATCACTATTAATTATTTTGATTAAAAAAGTTGTTTTTAATTAAAATTTAGTAATTTTCACTATTCATCAAAATATGAAAGTTATCCGAAAAGTACCAAAATTTCACCTTAGGCTAAATTCGATATTCCAAATCCAGAAATGAAGTCCATTTTAAAATATAAAATATATATAATTTCGAAAAGTAGGTATTACTACTCATAACGGCTAGTTTGATTGGTTGTGGTGTGTGCTAAAACTCAAGGTTGCGTACAACACATGCTACTGTATTATTCAAAGAAAGCGTACCTTGGAAGCTTGGGATGTTTCATTTTAAATTTTTGATGTCCCCATTTAGTCAAAAAGTTTAAAATATTGTATTTAAAAAGGGTTCACTATTAAAAGTTGATAAAAGTGCAATACTGAAAATGAATTTGTTCTTGCATTATATCTAAGAAACTCATAATATGGATTCTAAAATTATAAGGATTATATAATGTTTTAAATTTAGATAATACTATTCATAACCTCTTTTGAATGGCTTTTTTTTGTAAGTCATAGTGTGATTGAACTCGGTGTTGCGTGTAGTGCAAGTTATTGAATTATTTTGAAGAAATAACACACTATGAAATCTTGGGGTGTTACAATAGAGAATCATTTCTTGTTAGTCAAGACTCATTGTCAAGACTATCTTAGTGGACAAAGTCCCTTTCTGAACCGAGTCACCCTCGTTTCAGTCCTGTTTCACTGAACCGGTATAACCTACCATTCCAACCATGTCTATCTCATGAGATATAAAATCTTTACCCAATGCATTAGAGGGAGATATAGGTCCCACCCATATCATAATGATACCATTCTTATGTGTGCCACAAAATCATAAATCATACATCATTGCATAACCCATATAATACAAATGGGAATCTTAAACATCATGACATCATAAAAAAATTCATATAAGATAAATGAATTCATAAAAATAATTCCATCACAACATGATCAAATCAATGTAATAATAGGGATAAAAACAGAACCCTTTATTATCTTAGATGGAAAATAATTTTGATAAAACACTTGAACTCCATTCTTGAGGAAAATATCCTTTCTTCTTCAAAAACATTTTTCCTTTCTTAACATGTCATACAACTTTAAACTAAAAGAATTTGATTAAAAATAAACTTGAAAACTTGTAAAGGAATCTTCTTGGAAATAATTTTTTAAAAATCCATTCATGCCGTATAAGTTAAAAAAAACATTCTTCTCGTACTTTTGTCGGAAAAGTCAAAAAAATACCTCGTATGAAAAACGACAAAAAATTCCTTTAATATCTTTTAGTAAAAACTCACCGAAGGGTAAAATGGGATTTAAACAATTGTAGGTGAATGGAAATAATATTACATATTGAGGAAACATGTATGTGGATGATAAAATACACCCCAGTAAATACTAATGTATAAACAATTTCGGATAAAAATGAGATTGTGATATTTTCCCTTACCTTAGGTCCGACTTGCTTTGTACGTGTCCGAACCTCCTGTATAATGATTTAAATCATGTTATTGACTTATTCCAGAATCATATTCATTGTTATTATATCATATATGGTCCACTTATGACTTTATATTACCCGTTCTTTTGTAAATTCATGTTAAAGTGGAGTTTTGGGTAAAATCGTCACATTTGTCGTTCATGTTTTTAACTTGTAATTATTAATATGATTACTTGGATCATGATTAATTATATCAAGAATGTAAAACATGATTTATATATAATATATATTCAGAATATATATATATATATATAATATATCGATAAATGGAATGAAATACACCGTTCATGGAGACGGTAGTCCGTACGTACGCATGAACGTTGTTTTCGTTTCCTTATTGAATTGAATGAAATTAAGTAGATGAAATAAATATAAATAAATCCAGTATCATTATTATGTCATATATTTCATCAGTACTTACTATATATACTTTATAATCATTCATGAATGGTTAATCATTGAGAATGAATCTCATTGCGTCATGGAGACGGTAGTCCGTACGTACGCACGAGTGATGATATCGTTCCCATGGTCGTGGAATTGTGTTGAAGTGTTTGTATACTATTTCAGTATCAATATAACTTTATAATAATCATATATAGTTACTCATTAAACCATTATATCCATCCAATTAATGTGGTTGCGGAAAATAGATTACACCACGGCATGGAGACGGTATTCCGTACGTACGCACGCACAATGATTTCCTTTTTCCGTAGGATGGATAGAAGGTTAATTAGAGTTGTTTCATATTCATAATAACATATCAATATGTAAGTAATACTGATGTTATTAATTTATCATGAAACAACTAAAGAAGAAGAAGTTGAAGAAGAAAGAAATTGAAAAGATGGGTAATGGATATTACCTCTTCTTTGAAACGCCTCTTTGAATCCTCCACTTAGGGAACTAAGATTGGTCTTTGAAGAAGACCAGGACCTCTAGGATTATTATAGGGGAGTGGAGAAGAGATTTTGGAAGGGGTTGGCCGAGCTTGAAGGCTCAAAGTTGTGTGAGGAGGAGGGGGAGGAGGTCCCTTTTATAAGGGAGGAGAGGGGCACCTTAGGAATATCTCAAAATATTATTTTATATTAAAGTCAAAATCGGTTTATAAGGGTTCCAAAGGGTCTTATTTCGAAGCTAAAGTTGGGATGGGTCGAAATCCTATCAACCAATAGCATTTAGACAAGTTTAGGTTATTATTTTAACCTTATCAATTAGATTTAACTCTAAGTTAAATAATTTAACTTTTACCGTGTATTTTTGTTTTCTTACACTATATGGTTAATACACTTACTATAACCTGCCAAAAGAACCCCAAATTGTTTATTATTAATATATATATCTATATCTAAGTCATTTGGCCGATCCTTAGATTTTTAGGAATAAAATAACAATTAATAATATAATATTTGATTTAAAAACTATTTTGCGTCAATTTTGACACTATTTGATATATGATTTTTGTGAAAGTCATAACAGAATTATATGTTCTAACCAAGTTGATTACATCAACACTAATATATCATAGTAACCTAGAAAAATAGTGGAATTAATAAAAAGTCTTAAATTACATTTTATTTGGTATTTATAATATCAATTATGTCAATATTTCATTAATAAGATAATTACTGCATCATCTTTGTGTCATAAATAAATTAACTTATTTGATGTCTAAAAATTACAAATAAACTACCATTATGTAAGAAATCGTTTTATCTTTCTAATTAATATTTACAATCTAATTTATCTTATTTATAACCCTATATTAAAAATGTTTTAGTAAATAAACTTTGATTTTAACTCTTTTAACTCTTCTTTGAATTAAATAATAATAAATGTCCTAATCTAATCCAAGTGGGCCTAAATGATAATATTTTACACTTAAGGTTGTTTTTGGTCGAGACACACTTGTCCAATAGGATTAGGACATGTGTTAGGGTAATATTAATATCATTGTTACCCTTAATTACCCTATTTACTTTTAACCGTGGTAAATAAAAGTAAAAAGTTACTATTCAACAAAAATTATTTTCATCTCATTGAACCACATTTTACTTACTGACATCAACCGTGTCTCTCGGATTTTTGAAATTCCATTCACAGAAGCGGTAAAATTATGTTTTATGAAAAAATCAGTTTTTTAACTACCACTTAGTAGTTTCATTATTCATCAAAAATTGATGTTTTTCAGAACAATGCCAAAATTTCATCCTAAGCTATATTTCATATTACAAATTCAAAAATGAAGTATATTTTACCAAATTCATAACATAGAAGTTGCATTAATTAATTTTATAATTAAATCCCGCTGTTAAAACAAATAGCGTGTTTTTAAGAAACAATATTTTATCAAAAGATTGACACTTGTTTATGTCTGGTTTAAATGTGAAATTACATCCAATGACCAACATTGTATTGAATTGTGAAAATATGTTCTAAATATACTTTAAAACCACTCAAATTAATAATTTATCACTATTAATTATTTTGATTAAAAAAGTTGTTTTTAATTATAATTTAGTAATTTTCACTATTAATCGGAAAATAAAAGTTATCCGAAAAGTACCAAAATTTCACCTTAGGCTGAATTCGATACTCTGAATCCAAAAATGAAGTCCATTTTGAGAGCTAAAATTTCTAAAATTTGAAAAGGTGGTTATTACTATTCATAATGGCTAGTTATAATAATATTTTAATAGCATATCGTTGTTTTGTGAAACTCGGTATTGCGTACTACACACGCTATCGAGGAAGGTCGCGATTGCGTGTAATGCAAGTCAATTCAAGGATGTGTGTTGGGAAAGCTCCTCTTGGTGTAGCGTACAACACAAGACATTAATAAAATTAAAAAGAATATTTTTCATAAAATCTCGGGCTGTTACATTCTACCCCCCTTCAAATGAATTTCTCCCTCGAAATTCGTCGGGGTTATAAATGGTTTACTATTAGAAAGTTTATTTAATAGAAACCCACATCGTAAAAAAGAATACCAAAACTTGGCTTTAAAAACTAAAGTATGAAATGTAACGATTACCCAAATAAACTAATCACTGGGTTTCCACATAGGTGAAAATATGGATATGGAAGAGAAATCTAACCATCATGTTCTGATGGAGAGTGGTAGAGAACATGGCTATGGAAAAGCCAGTAATCACAAATCCATAGATTTGTGATGATATAAGGTACCATCTTATTCATCAGGTATAAGATCACTAGGACAACATTTTTAGTTTTCAAGATCATTTCCCTAAAGTTGAAAATTTGAATTAGAACAAACACTTACTTTATTTTGGTACAATCTCACTGTTGTTCATGACTTGAACAATTTCCACTTCATCTCCTAAATAAATGAAGTTGAATTTGTTATTTGTGAAGTGTTAGCAGATCATGTGATAGAATGACGGGTCATTCCATCAGTCTCAAACAAAAGGTTAGCAAAAATTATATACATAAGTCGATCTATAGTGAGATTAATCATATATGGTTCCTAAAATGGACTTATACATCATATATCATACTACTTAATATAATAAAACTAGTTTCTACTAAATAGGGACTTCCTGTAGGCCAGTGGTAGGCGATAAAGGCTAGTCGCACTTCGGTTGTGGGTTTGATTTCCACATCCTTGTCCGACGCGATGGGTTGTCGCCCGTCCTGCAAGTTGTCCTTTTTCTAAAACTATATTACTATAACATCCCATCAATAATATCGAAAAAAAACTTCTATCCTTAAACAATAATAACTTATATCCAACATAATCCATTCCAATCTTCAGGCTTATCCATAATACTGCAGTCCACTCTCATAACATAGTGAAAACGATTACCAGAGGTTTAACACCATCGTCGATCCCCATATATCATAAGATATGTTTTTTTGTCACATTCAAAGTCCTTAATCATGTATTCTCTTGAATACCTTAGTGAAAACATGAATGCAGTTAAAAGTTAACACTTTCCACATACCAAAATCCTCAAAATTCTATATACTCAAACCATGATATCACTTAGTCCTTATATCAATCATGAGCTCATGAATACTGTTAAACATTTCATTTTCTCGTTTTCCCTTCATTATGCGCATATCATCTTATTTCCAAAAATATCTCAATCACTTTGAATACCACATTAGACCAATACATAAATATTCCAATACTTTATGATACAACATTATTTTGGAATCCCATTATATAAACACTTAATCATTCCACCACATCGTTATCATATTCAACATCGCCAATGGTGATCGCATGTGACTTACCTTTGTCCTTTGCCTTCAGTGGTTGCTCATGTTGATCATCACTAAACCTTGGATTAGGGCATTTATTAGCATAATGCCCCATTTCCTTGCACTTGAAGAATTGAAGTGTTGGTGGTGCGTTCTCTGCAGTGTTTTCTTTATTCACATCATTAGAAACCCTTTTTCCATTACTTCGACACTCAGCTGCTCGATGACCTTCTTTTCCACACTTAAAACATTTTCTAGTCCCTTTAAGACAATCCCCACCATGCTTCTTTCCACACTTTGTGCATAAGGAAACATTCATCTTCTTTTCACCATTATTCTGAGATTTCTCCTTGAACTCTATCTTTCGTTTCTTGTCAAAACCATGAGATGGATATGTAACACCAACTTCCATTTCTACCTTGATAGCACAACGCACAATTTCTTCATAGCTACTAAGGTCTCTTATAGCTAATTCCCTTCGAAGACTTGGTTTTAAGCCACTGAAAAATCAATCAACTTTACTTTCAGGTTGGATGATAATGCCAGATGCATACCTTGCAAGTCTTGTAAAATTTGCTTCGTATATACCAACAGATTCATCATCCTTTTTCTTTAGTTCAAGAAACTCCTTCTCCATATTTGTTCGAAGAATACGAGGGAAGTACTTATTGAAAAATAAGTTCTTGAACTCGTCCCATTCCATGGACTCAATTTCATCTCTTGGCCTCGTATTCTTGATAAGATTCCACCATTGATCAGCTTCACCTTCCAAACAATATACCGCTAAGATGACTTTATCATGTTTAGAACATTGAAGAACTGAAAATATCTTTTCAGTAGTACTGATCCATTGTTCAGCAACAAGTGGATCAGAAGACCCACTGAAAGAAGGTGGATGTTGCCTCATGAAGGACTCAATAGAATACTGTTCCTTTCTCTGCTCATTTGGAAGTCCAGAATGATTCATAGCTTGTGTAAGTATAGAAATAAGATTTTGCACTCCATCTCCCATAACATTTGTTTGTTGAGGAGGACAATCATTGCATTGTCCATTGCATTGATCAACACGGTTCCTTCGGGTTCCAGCCATCGTCTAAAACCCAAAAAGAATAGTGTGAGAGGCAAAAATAATGCTAGGGAAAACAACATAATAAAGGGGGAGTACCTTCAATATCTAACATCTTAGGTTTAATTCTATGATCATTAGCGTAGTTCTATTACTATAACCTATACGTATACTTAACCTTAGGGACATCCCTAGAAATATCTCTAGGGATCTCACTAAAGGTATCGCATCCTAGTTTCCAAAGGTTGACTAAACCTTTCCTCTGATACCAACTGTAGAGACCCGAAGCTTGACGTACATGGACATTACATTACTTTTGCGGAATACTTAGTACATAACAAAAACACACACACAAGGATCGTAATATTTTAGTGTCTTTGGAAACGTAATCTTCTAATCGTGGTGAAAGATCTCCAATATCTCCCATAAAGATCTTCCTTTTTTTTACCTAAAACCTTTCTTTATATCCTGGGGAAAAGAAAACATAAAAGGGTGAGCTCAAATGCTCAGTAAGGGTAAACAAAAGAAAAATCAATCACATCATATTCATAAGAACATAACTTTTGGAAATCTTATCCTGCAAAAGAGAGAGCATAATTTCATAACATGGGATAAATCATAGTAGTGAAATGAAATCCCAATAATCAAAACATAAAACATGAAACTTTGTGGCATACACACATAATCATATAGAATCATTTCTTGTTAGTCAAGAATCATTGTCAAGACTATCTTAGTGGACAAAGTCCCTTTCTGAACCGAGTCACCCTCGTTTCAGTCCTGTTTCACTGAACCGGTATAACCTACCATTCCAGCCATGTCTATCTCATGAGATATAAAATCTTTACCCAATGCATTGGAGGGAGATATAGGTCCCACCCATCTCATAATGATACCATTCTTATGTGTGCCACAAAATCATAAATCATACATCATTGCATAACCCATGTAATACAAATGGGAATCTTAAACATCATGACATCATAAAACAATTCATATAAGATAAAGGAATTCATAAAAATAATTCCATCACAACATGATCAAATCAATGTAATAATAGGGATAAAAACTGAACCCTTTATTATCTTAGATGGAAAATAATTTTGATAAAACACTTGAACTCCATTCTTGAGGAAAATATCCTTTCTTCTTCAAATTTTTTTTTCCTTTCTTAACATGTCATACAACTTTAAACTAAAAGAAGTTGATTAAATATAAACTTGAAAACTTGTAAAGGAAGCTTCTTGGAAATAATGTTTTAAAAATCCATTCATGCTGTATAAGTTAAAAAAACATTCTTCTCGTACTTTTGTCGGAAAAGTCAAAAAAATACCTCGTATGAAAAACGAAAAAAGATTCCTTTAATATCTTTTATTAAAAACTCACCGAAGGGTAAAATAGAATTTAAACAATTGTAGGTGAATGGAAATAATATTACATATTGAGGAAACATGGATGTGGATGATAAAATACACCCCAGTAAATACTAATGTATAAACAATCTCGGATAAAAATGAGATTGTGATATTTTCCCTTTCCTTAGGTACGACTTGCTTTGTACGTGTCCAAACCTCCTGTATAATGATTTAAATCATGTTATTGACTTATTCCAGAATCATATTCATTGTTATTATATCATATATGGTCCACTTATGACTTTATATTACCCGTTCTTTTGTAAATTCATGTTAAAGTGGAGTTTTGGGTAAAATCGTCACATTTGTCGTTCATGTTTTTAACTTGTAATTATTAATATGATTACTTGGATCATGATTACTTATATCCAGAATGTAAAACATGATTTATATATAATATATATTCAGAATATATATATATATATATATAATATCGATAAATGGAATGAAATACACCGTTCATGTAGACGGTAGTCCGTACGTACGTATGAACGTTGTTTTCATTTCCTTATTGAATTGAATGGAATTAAGTAGATGACATAAATATAAATAAATCCAGTATCATTATTATGTCATATATTTAATTAATACTTACTATATATACTTTATAATCATTCATGAATGGTTAATCATTGAGAATGAATCTCATCGCGTCGTGGAGACGGTAGTCCGTACGTACGCACGAGCGATGATATCGTTCCCATGGTCGTGGAATTGTGTTTAAGTGTTTTTATACTATTTCAGTATCAATATCACTTTATAATAATCATATATAGTTACTCATTAAACCATTATACCCATCCAATTAATGTGGTGGCGGAAAATAGATTACACCACGGCGTGGAGACGGTATTCCGTACGTACGCACGCGCGGTGATTTCCTTTTTCCGTAGGATGGATAGAAGGTTAATTAGAGTTGTTTCATATTTATAATAACATATCAATATGTAAGTAATACTGATGTTATTACTTTATCATGAAACAACTAAAGAAGAAGAAGTTGAAGAAGAAAGAAATTGAAAAGACCGGTAATGGATATTACCTCTTCTTTGAAACGCCTCTTTGAATCCTCCACTTAGGGAACTAAGATTGGTCTTTGATGAAGACCAGGACCTCTAGGATTATTCTAGGGAAGTGGAGAAGAGATTTTGGAAGGGTTTGGACGAGCTTGAAGGCTCAAAGTTGTGTGAGGAGGAGGGGGAGGAGGTGCCCTTTTATAAGGGAGGAGAGGGGCACCTTAGGAATATCTCAAAATATTATTTTATATTAAAGTCAAAATCGGTTTATAAGGGTTCCAAAGGGTCTTATTTAGAATCTAAAGTGGGGACGGGTCGAAATCCTATCAACCAATAGGATTTAGACAAGTTTAGGTTATTATTTTAACCTTATCAATTAGATTTAACTATAAGTTAAATAATTTAACTTTTACAGTGTCTTTTTGTTTTCTTACACTATATGGTTAATACACATACTATAACATGCCAAACGAACCCAAAATTGTTTATTATTAATATATATATCTATATATAAGTCATTTGGCCGAACCATAGATTTTTAGGAATAAAATAACAATTAATAATATAATATTTGATTTAAAAACTATTTTGTGTCAATTTTGACACTATTTGATATATGATTTTGGGGAAAGTCATAAAAGAATTATATGTTCGAACCAAGTTGATTAAATCAACACTAATATATCATAGTAACCTAGAAAATTAGTGGAATTAATAAAAAGTCTTAAATTACATTTATTTTGGTATTTATAATATCAATTATGTCAATATTTCATTAATAAGATAATTACTGCATCATCTTTGTGTCATAAATAAATTAAATTATTTGATGTTTAAAAATAAAAAATAAAATACCATTATTTAGGAAATAGTTTTATATTTCTAATGAATATTTAAAATCGAATTTATCTTATGTATAACCCTATATTAAAAATGTTTTAGTAAATAACCTTTGATTTTAACTCTTTTAACTCTTCTTTGAATTAAATAATAATAAATGTCCTAATCTAATCCAAGTGGGCCTAAATGATAATATTTTACACTTAAGGTTGTTCTTGGTCGAGATACACTTGTCCAATAGGATTAGGACATGTGTTAGGGTAATATTAATATCATTGTTACCCTTAATTACCCTATTTACTTTTAATCGTGGTAAATAAAAGTAAAAAGTTACTATTCACCAAAAATTATTTTCATCTCATTGAACCACATTTTACTTACTGACATCAACCGTGTCTCTCGGATTTTTGAAATTCCATTCACAGAAGTGGTAAAATTAAGTTTTATGAAAAATTCAGTTTTTTAACTACCACTTAGTAGTTTCAATATTCATCAAAAATTGATGTTTTTCAGAACAATGCCAAAATTTCATCCTAAGATATATTTCATATTCCAAATTCAAAAATGAAGTCTATTTTACCAAATTAATAACATAGAGGTTGCATTAATTAATTTTATAATTAAATCCCGCTGTTAAAACAAATAGCGTGTTTTTATGAAACAATATCTATCAAAAGATTGACACTTGTTTATGTCTGGTTTAAATGTGAAATTACATCCAATGACCAACATTGTATTGAATTGTGAAAATATATTCTAAATATACTTTAAAACCACTCAAATTAATAATTTATCACTATTATTTATTTTGATTAAAAAAGTTTCTTTTAATTATAATTTAGTAATTTTCACTATTCATCAGAAAATAAAAGTTATCCGAAAAGTACCAAAATTTCACCTTAGGCTAAATTCGATACTCCGAATCCAAAAATGAAGTCCATTTTGAGAGATAAAATTTATAAAATTTTAAAAGGTGGTTATTACTATTCATAACGACTAGTTATAATAATATTTTAATAGCATATCGTTGTTTAGTGAAACTCGGTATTGCGTACTACACACGCTATCGAGGAAGGTCGCGATTTCGTGTAATGCAAGGCAAGTCAAGGATGTGTGTTGTGAAAGCTCCTTTTGGTGTAGCGTACAACATAAGACATTAATAAAATTAAAAAGAATATTTTTCATAAAATCTCGGGCTGTTAAAGTTGTCTTTAGAAAGTCTTCCTTCTCCACACATAACTGATGGTATCCAGATCGAAGGTCAATCTTTGAAAAGTATTTATCTCCATGCAGTTGGTCAAATAAATCATCAATGCGAGGTAGGGTATACTTGTCCTTTATTGTTATAGCATTTATTTCCCTGTAGTCGATACATAACCTCATAGATCCATCTTTCTTCTCAACAAAAAGGACAGGGGCTCCCTGTAGAGAAACAAAAGGGAGAAGAAATACCTTATTACTCAATTCCTCTAGTTGTTTCTTTAGTTCAACTAATTCTACAGTGTCCATTCTATAAGGTGCCTTCGATATGGGCCTTGAACCCAGAAATAAATCAATGGAAAACTCAATTTCTCTTTCTGGAGGATGTCCATGTAAATCATCTGGAATCACATCTACATATTCTTTCACAATAGGTACATCCTCTATTTGAACATTCCTTTCCTTAACCACAACTATTTCATTCTCTTACTCTCTAATAATTGAATTTAGTTGAGTTATTGGGGGTGGATCTAGGTAAGAATCAGGTGGTGATGATTCTTCTCTAAAGATAAGGTGTTCGTTATCATCATCATAAAAAATCATAACCTCCTTCTTCTTAAAATAAATTTTCACATTATGGTCCGAATTCCAATCCATACTGAGGATTATATCAAATTAAATCATGGTTATAACGATGAGATCAGCAGATAAAGAACATTTATATGCCCTAATGGGGATGGATCCATAAAACATTGTAGAAATGATACTTCCCTTAGGAGTTTTAACTGTCAACACCCTTGTAAGATAAAATTGGAAATATCTAATTTACTTAGCAAACTGGGAAGATATGAAACAATGTGATGACCCAGAATCAAATAATGCATTTACTAAACTTGAAGAAACCATTAAGTTACCTGCCACTGCGTCTTTCGGAGCTTCTACTTCTGCAGTAGTGATATCCTAAGCATGGAATTGATCCCTTGGCCTTTTCTGGGGTAAGATTCCCTAACGCTTAGGAAATTCTTTTGTATAATGTCCCATCTCCCTGTAGTTGTAGCATCGAAAATCGATAGTTTCTTTCTTACCTTTGTAATCACGAGCTTGGTGGCCTTTTTCACCATACATGTAATAGACTCCCATTATTTTCAAGAAAGTACTAGGGTCTTTCTCTCCACATTTATTGCAGGATGGATAATAAACTTCTTGCTTCTTCCCTTTATTTCCATTTCCAGAGTGATCAACAAATCTCTTCTTCTCTTTCTTTGCTTTAAAGTCGTAAGACTTAGAGAATTCCTTTTCTGTATTGATAGCACACTAGACAATATCTTCGTATGACGAGAAGGATTGTGAGACCAATTCTCGACGGAGAAATGGTTTTAACCCATCAATGAAATGATCAATCTTAATTCTTGGGTTATGTATATAATCTGCAGCATACCTTTGTAACATTGTAAAGTTAGCCTCATACTTTGCGACATTATCATCCTCCTTTTGTCTCAAACTCAGAAATTGCCTTTCCATATCTTCTCGATGGTCACGAGGAAAGTATTTATTTAAGAAAAGCTCTTTGACCTTCCTCCATTCCATATTTGATACGTCTCCATCTTCTTTTGTGTTTTGAATCAATGACCACCATTGGTCAGCATTTTTAGTGAGGTGGTAAAATGCCATGATAACTTTTTCCCTTTCACTACACCCCAAGGCATGGAATATTTTCTCTATGGAATTTATCCATTGCTCAGCTACTAGTTGATTTTTACTCCCATTTAATTTTGGTTGTTGTTTCCTCATGAAGTGATTTAACATTGATCCTCCATGCTGTGGATCTTGGTGCTCCATACGGGTAAGGTTATTATTCATAACCTGAGTGAGTTGCCCCAGTATGGTGATTAGGTGATCAGAACTAGTTGCATCACCGACTCCACTATAATTATCTTGAGTAAGAGGGAAATACCAACATGGAGTGAGTTCATTGATACAGTTTGAATTTCATCCACTAGGATCCATTTCTATACAATGGCATACACTAGATTAGTTTATGAATCACAATACATAAATCCAAACATGTAAAACACCTAACATAAATTGAAAAGTTTATGGATATAATCCCTAATCATAAAAGTGTTTTCTTTGAGGAAGTATATACTCATAAAACCTTCATAATGGTTTTTAAAGAAAAAGATAATTATCCTAAGCATATCCCCCAGGAGTGTCGTAACCAAGAGTTAAGCAAGGCCCGTTTTCGTGCACCAGTTTCCATTTGAGTCTAGCTCAATGCGGTGTTTTCGGGTTTTACCCCTAGGTACATCTATGCTAGGGCTTCCTCTACCTGCTCGTATCCAGAATGGGATTTATTTCCTAGAAAACTCATAAAAACTCTACAATACCAAAATTCCAGGTTGTTCATCTACACTAATCCTCAAAGTCCATCTTAGGTCTATGTGCTCTAATCATAGTTTATCTAAATATAGCTTCCAAGGTTTATACTAACCATCCTCTGATACCAACTGTAATTCCACGAACCCAGTTACCCAGAGTCTGTGCATTATTACATAACATTGACATGATGACAAAAGATCAAATCTTGAAAGTCTGATTAGTTTAGTAGCCTTGGAAAAATACATATATTAATAAGTCTTAAATTACAACATAAAATGAAAACTACAACAACATCTTGTCTCCACACTCATATTCCCTCATACTATCCCTTTAGGTCATTCATAAAATAATTTTTCACATCTTTGGAAAAATAAAACATAGAATGGGGTGAGCTCAAATGCCCAATAAGGATAACAATATACCGAAAAATTCATAAATAAGCATTAAAATTTATGGCAATGTAAAACTAAAAAAAGCCTTTTAAACTTGAACTTCAGCATAATATGACAGAAATAAAATAAAATAATTTCATTTTCTTATTCAAATAGATATTCTAACAGTCGAATAATCACATGAAATATCAATAAGCACTTTCATAATGATAAAATGCACAATTCTAGACTATCATAACCACATAGTCAAGGCCTTGTGCCAAGTCTACAAATAAGATTTTGTCAAGGCCTTGTTCCAAGACAATAGTTTGTCTCATGAGACCTACCGATACATCTAGGAGCTATAGTGGGCTTCACCCATCACTTATTAAGTCCAATTAATTCCTTATGTGAACAGGATTAAACATAACACAAAAATTTGTATTAAAACTAGCATATGAAATGTCAATACATTATCCATAAACCATGAATGGTATAAAAATCACACATCCACAGTCAAACATATCACAAAAACATAAATACAATATTGATGTTTTGTATCATAATAAATCAACTTCAAATACACTTAAAGTCCATCAAAGGATTTTGACATAGATGAAATCAAAACTATTTGAGAGATATATATCTTTTTTTGAAATCATTTAAAATTAAAATAATTATAAAATAATACATTTACATTGAAAATATTCTTATAAGATTTTAAGGAATGATTTCAAGATTTTATAATGGCTGAAAATAGTCACAATCGTCGTCTATGTTAAAAAAGACATTCTTACCTTAATTTTGTCGAAAAAGTTAAAAATGACCTTGTTTGGAAAATGGTGGAAAGATTCTTTTATAAACATCTTATAAAAAGTCAAAAAGGGTATAAATTTCTTTAAACCATATTCTATAAAATTTTAATGATGATTTGAAATACATTTTTAAGAAACATGGATGTGGATGATAAAGATGTCCTAGTAGATAATTACATATAAACCACCACGGATAATGAAGAGATTGTGAAATAAACCCTTACCAATTTGGTAACTTAAAAAACATATACCCCAAGAAAGATGTATCATACAGTTAATATGTAAATACACATAAATTAAATTGTATTACACAAAGAATACAATTATGGGTAGTACATACACCACACCAAAGGTAATAGTGGCAATATGGAATGAATCTCAAGAGAATAAGAACTGAGATGAAAACCTCTTACCTTGTACTTTTACTTGGTTGATGGTTGGTTAACCTTATTTATAATGATAAAATAATTGTTATTAAATTATACAAGAATCATATAAATTAATATGATATCATATATGATCTTTTAATATTTCTTTGTTAATAATATTTTAGTATTATCGTCGTTTCAGGTGTTCACTTACTCATTTTATTTTATATTTTTTGTTACATAAGCTATGTTTGTTATCCATAGGTTGTATATTATTAATATTCAGAATGATATCAAGTCTCTAATCATTATTTTTAATCATCAAAATAGAATTATACTTCAATGGAAATGATGGGGAATGAATCTCATCGTGTTCGTGGAGACGGCAGTCCGTATGTACACACGAGCGACAATATTATTATTTTGATATTAAAATAACAAATAATTGGATGGTATATCATATATAAAGAATAATTATCATGTTATTTTTATTATTTTCAACAATTACACATCTTTATCATACCCATCCAAATGATAATGTTTTGAACAACAATTACACCATGACGTGGAGATGGTAAGTTGTACATATGCATGTATCGTGACATGTCATTCAAATGATGGATAGAATACAGAATATGGTTGTACAATATTTATAATAACATCATAGTCTATAGAATATACTGGAGTTATTATTTTATAATAGAAATAACAAATAAATAATAAGTTTAAGAAGATAGAAACTTGAAAGAGGTTGGTGAAGACATTACCTCTTCTTCGGGTTCTTCCTTTTGATTTGATCAAAATGGCTTCGGAGGTTGGATTTATGATCAAAATAAAGCCTCTAGGTTGAATTGAGGGAATTTTATAGAATATTTTGGCAGGTTTTGGCCGATCTAAAAGGCTTTTAAGGTTTGAATTAGAGGGAAGGGGAAGTCCCCTTTTATAAGAGTGGTGAGGGGAACCTTAGGAAAAGCTAGAAATAATATTTTATAATTAATTAATATTAGGTTTCTAATGGATCCAATGTGGATTATTTAAATTCTAAGGTGGGGATAAGTCGAAAAACACTCAACAAATATGTTTTTGATAGGTTTGGGTCACTATATTAACATTCTCTTTTTGATTTAACTCTTAGTTAAATAGTTTGACATTTACCATGTCTCTTTGTATTTTTATATTATATAGTCAATAAACTTACTATAAACTTCCATGAAACCCCCAAGTGGTACATTAATAATACAAATATAATTATATAAGTCCTTTTTCCGAAAAATAGATTTTAGGAATAGAATATCAATTAATAATATAATATTTGTTTTGAAAACTCATTTATGTCATTTTTGACAATATTTAATAATTTATTTTTGTTAAAGTCTTAACAACTTTATTAATTAGAAATAAATTCATTTAAAAATTACTAACATGTCATATTGACCAATAAAATTCTTTTATGTCTTCAAAACATTCAAATTATATTTATTTTAACATTTATAATACTAATTATTTGATTCTTTCATTAATAAGGAAAAAACATCATCATTATTGTGTCATAAAAAAATTTAATTATTCAATGTCTAAAAATTATAAATAAAAAACAATTATGTATGAAATCATATTAGATATCTAATGATTATTTATAGTCATAAATATAACATATATTACCCTATGTAAGTATTGTTTTCTAAAAGATATATGCTTATGTCATTTTTGTATTTACATTAACTTAATTAATATAAGGTGTCATTATCACTTACAAGTGGATCCATGGAGTCCCAAAATCGACTAAAAGATGCCAATGGTTGGAAATGTATCAACCAATAGGGTTAGGATACGTTTTAGGGTAAATTAATATTATTATATTATTAGTTTTTTACCCTTATTTACCGGATTTACACTTTAACCATGGTAAAAAAAATATTTTCCAAAGTAATTATTCAAAATGTCTAAAAATAAAAGATACCAATTTACAAAATTTGGACCTCATGGTTATAAATATGGAATCCAATTATCTAAATTCAAAATAGTAAAGTGGTAGAAATTAATTTAAAATTAATTCCCGTTGTTAAAACAGAAAGCGTGTTTTGAAGAGATAATAACTATCAAAAGATTGGCACTTTCTTATGTCCAGTTTGAATGTCAAATTATGTCCAATGACCAAAATTTTATTAAATGGTAAAAATATATACTAAATATACTTTAAATCCACTCAAATTCATAATTTATCACTGTTAATTATTTCGATTAAAAAAGTTGTTTTTATTTAAAATTTAGTATTTCTCACTATTCATCAAAATATGAAAGTTATAATAAATGTACCAAAAATTCACTCTAAGATAATTTCGATATTAAAAATACAAAAATTAAGTCCATTTTGAAAGATAAAATTTATAAAATTTCAAAAAATGGGTATTACTATTCATAATGGCTAGTTTGATTGGATGTCGTGTGTGTTAGAACTCAAAGTTGTGTACAACACACGCTACTGTATTATTCAAAGAGAAGCGTACCATGGAAGCTTGGGATGTTACAATAAATTTTTTTCCTTTAAAAGAACAAGGTATTATTTTTGAATCCATGTTGTGTGATTCCATGCGACCACTCTAGTATATTTCATGTCATTTTCTTATTATACCCAATATCTTTCCATGGTTCAATAAGATAAATAAATATTTTGGTGGACCTATGAAATTCTTCTGTACTCCCACTATTTCTAGATTCATATTTTCTTAATTTCAGAAACACTAAAATAGGTGTACTATTTTTTTGGTGATTCATACAGTCAATATATCATAAATAATTCCTTGGAATTATTTTATTTTTAAATTATGATTTAATCTTTTTGTATATTTATTCCTAGAAATAAGTTCAACACTCTAATCATTAGAATGTCAAATTTCCTATCAATTTTTACCTAAAATTATTCATAATAAATTCTTTTACAACCAAATATTTTTTTTATATTCATAGAAAATTAATATATCAATGTAGATATCCTCATTTATCTCATTTATAAATTTCTATCTACTTTTATTTTATACAATTTTGACTAATTTATACAACTCCCAAATTTACAACCATATAGATTAGGGGTAATCATAAACAAATAAAATGATTTCTTTAGTTTGAATACCATTTTGTCTTTATTATCAAGTATAAAATCTTTAGATTTACAAACATAAAAAATTTATTAAAATTAACCATTCAATAATTCCAAATTAACATTAATCTGATATAATTTATAATTTTGGTGAGAATAAACATTCAAAAACATTTTGATTTTTTCAATCCTTTAAAAATATTTGGAAGTCTCTTAAAAATTAAAACATTCTACCAATGAGTATCCATTACATACTAACCTCTCTTTGTTCCTTAAAATAGAACCCTTTTCATCGAGTTTAGTATTGAAATCCCCATTTAATTTCTGTAACATTATTTCCTTTCTATCTAGGAACAAGATATCATGTTTCACTTTTTTCAATCTAATCCTACTCTTTTTGAATCACATTTATCCACTATATATGATCATCTTGTTCCAAATTTTATTGAGTACCTACATACGAGATAAGTTTCATTTGTTTTCTAAGCCCCAAATTCAATTTTATCTAATTTGTGGTTGCCTTAAATGTGATGATATTATTCTATTTGAACTATTTTTTACAGTTTATTAAGCTATTTATTTTTTCCTTAAAATTTATTATTTTAATAATTGTACTAAACATAATTATTCAAAACATGGAAATATTCGAATCTATCTTTTCTATCATGAACTTGTATAGAAGTTATAACATTATCTTTTGTTAAACCATCTGTATCCTCTTCAATGTATTCTATTAAATCATTCCCCTTTTGATGAATTTTATATCAATGAAATACATTATCTTATATAGTATTTTGTTTCAATATTTATAATCTCTTCATTTGGATGAATATCATATAGAAACACCTTATTCGACTTTTGAATCCAGTATCCTTATGTATGTATGTTTGATCATAATTAATAATGAAGTCCAAAAATTTTATTTTATTTCACTAGGATTACTCTTATACTACATATCATAAGAATTCATTTATAATCCAAACATGACAAATGTATTCTCTGAACAGTCACATTGTTACTTATTGATATTTTCTAAAATAACTTTGAGAGTCTATATTAAAAATTATGTTTCTCCCCATATTTAAAAATATTTTATTTTTTATTTTTCTCAACAAAATTTTTTTGGGGAGTGTAGGGAACAATATAATAATGTTTAATTACATGCTACCTCTATTAGGAATGAAATTAATTATTTTTACAATCCCTTATATTTTCCATTACCAACATTGAAATATATACACTAAACACATTCTAACCTTTAATTTAGATGATTTTTATGATATTCAATGCTTCTGATATATATTTTATAAAAATTACATTTATCATCTAAGTGAAGTGGTCAATAAAAGTGATGAAGTAAATATTATTTCCACCCAAATTTTTTATAAAAATTATTTCATGATTTATTAAATAAATCTGCATATAATAAAATCCCAATGGATAGAGAGGAAAATGAATATGGTTAATTAGATACATATCAAAATGAATTTAAATAAGGATATAATAACATAGTTTAAAAAACTCAATAACATGCTATTATTTTCCATTGACCATCCATAACTGTATGAGATAACCTGGTGATGTACATAATGAATGTGTGAGAAATAAAATCCATTAAGGGAATAATAAAATCATAAAAAAATAAACAATTGGATATGATTTAATCGAATAACCTGGAGAAAAAAAATTGGAGAATAATAATTTTTAACATCTAAGCATTATATGTGATGAAAATATCGGGACATCATAGGAATATATAAACAACATAGGAACTAGCATCAAAATAAAAAATCAAGAATACCTATTGAGTCATAATAACAGAGTGTGTTTAGTCTAACAATCCATACACCACACATAGTATCTGATGAGATAAAAATATTAGCCAAATCATTGGAGGGATATATAATATTAGGCTCTCCTTCGACATTCATATCATGTACATTCATTTTTTTTCTAGATAGATCATATGATATAAGAACACCTCTAATCAATATTATTACAATGATTTAGGATTTGGGGTTATATAAAAGAAATCCCCAAATCAATGACAGATAGGTACAAAAATTTGAATACCCTTGATAGTAAATGAGGATGCATTTTCACAACACAAATTTTTTTCAAGGAAAATAAGAGAATATTTCTTGACCACATAAGAGGTGTGTATAAAGTTTCATGGAAGTTATTAATGAGAGTGAAAGGTTGTATATCATTACATGGTTATCATAAGGATTTTTAATGGAAATGTAAAAATATATTTCAATATGAAAAATTGAAAATCAAAATGATTGATATAAATAAAATACTTGAATAAAGTTCTGGAGGAAGAAGATCCCTTACTTGGGAAGGTGCTTATAAATTTTTGGTAAGATATTATTAAGATCTTGGGATCAATTTTTAGGGGACTTGGAGAGGTATATGGAGTGAAAAAATATTATAATTGAATTTTGAGTAATGTTTATGGTGAAGCTATAAGGGTATTTATAGAAAAAGGTAGGGTAATTATTTATTAATTTATAAAAATATATTTTGGAATTTAAGTAACAAAATAATCAAAACCAAAATCCATGTAACATCCCCGGTAAATAAAGAATAAAACATTTTCATACTTATTAATATTTACGAATTAAATATTAATTTTACTTTAAAAGGGGTTACTATGTTCGATAGCGTACTCGATACGCAACAAACAGTTTTATTGAAATCTTATATTGCACAGTATTAATATAATATTATTATTTTAAATGGTAGTTAACACATAGTCGTTGTATTGGAAAAAATGAATATAAATAACTAGAATATGATTATATATGTTTTTTAAGTATTTTTAAATTTTTCCAATAAAACAAAAATGCTTAAAATACGAAAAGAATTCAATTTTAGGCATATATACTCTAATTTTCACTAAAGGTCCACTTATTGCCTTTTGATGGAGAACCGTCATTAAATATAGTTTTGGTCACTCTTATACAATATATTAGACCAAATAAAATTATTCTTTAGAATCAGGACCTCAAAATTAACTTTCTTTATATTTTTGGTATTTTTCCGATAAAATTCATTTTTTATGAACAGTGAAAATTGTTGTATTTTAATTCAAAACCAATTTTTAATCTAATTTATTTATATGATTAGATTATCATTTGAATTAATTTTAAAGTGAAATTATAATATATTTTTATCATTTAATCTAATAGTGGTCATTGGAATTAATTTCACTTTGAAATCAGACTTAAACTAGTGGCAATATTTTGATAAATTTTGTTTCATAAAAAAACGCTATTTGTTTTGACAGCAGGAATTAATTATTAAATTAATTAATAAAACTTATATGTTTTGAATTTTTTAAAACAGACATCATTTTTTTATTCGAAATATCAAATATATCTTAGGGTGAATTTTTGGTATTTTTCTGAAAAACTTCAATTTTTGGTGAATAGTGAAACCATTAAGTGGTACATAAAAAACAGTTTTTTTTCATTTAAATGAAAATTTACCACCTCTGTGTTTTGAATTTAAAAAATCTGACATAAATGGTTGTAATTAAAAAGTAAAATGTGGTTCAATGGGATTAAAATAATTTTTTGGTGAATAGTAACTTTTAAGTTTTTAATCACGATTATAGGTAATTAGTGTAATTTAAGGTAAAATAATATTTTAATAATATGAAATGAATGTGACACATGTCCTACCCTTATTAGAAGTGTCATGGCCGACCAAGACAATCCATGGGTCAACTGGGGGACCCCATGGAGCCACTTTGGTAGGAAAATGACACTAATATCTTTTTATTTAATGTTAAAATAAAAATGTCACAAACATGTGTTGTTTTACTAAAACAATTTTTAAATGGGGTTATACAAGTCATGTTTTTTACTATAAATATTAATTAGAAATCTAAAAAGATTTCCTACATCATGATATTTTTTATAATTTTTATAAATTAAATAAATTATTTTATTTATGACACCATGATGATGCAACGATTACCTCATTATTTAATGATTTAAATAAAATGAAAAGATATTGTAAAATAGAAAACCTAAAAATGTCAAAAACCTATTGTATGGGTGTATTTATAACTCTTATCACCTTATCCTCTAAATAAATCATTGTGGGACCTTTAAAATCCGAATCACATATGAAAATAAAGTAACCTTTTATAACATTCCAAGAGTGCCCCCCTCTCCTCTTATAAAAGTCCCCCACCTCTACCACCTTACCCACACCTCTCAAGCCTTTGGATCGGCCAAACTCTGCCTATTTTGTCTCTCCATATACCTCTATTACTCCTAGAAGCCTCACTTTGGGTAGAAGTGTTTCCAAGGATGCCTTTGAGCTCAAATCAAAAAAAGTTACCCGTTTTAAAGGTAGTGTCTTCTCTTGTGTTCTTATGTTTTATTTTTCTTCTCCAACCCCCTAAACTCTATTTATTCCTTTCTTTTGTAAAAAATACATTATCTTCAATATACTAGGATGTTGGTATGAGAATTATTAGAGCTAAACCTACACACACCATTGTCTAATGGTTAATGAACATACTGTTTCTGTGGTTGGTGATTTTCTGCCTCACGAAACGATGATTGTTCAATATTCTTTTAACACCTTTCATGGTGGCCATTAAGATGTCAATCTATTTATATATGATTTATATTTTGTTTATGTTTTCCTTATTATTCTGTATTTTTCATTTATGTAATACCTTTATGGTTTCCATTATTGGTAAACGCGATAATTTTATTTTAGAAAGTGCGGTCTACCGCCCCCTCAAAGTGATTTGATTCATTAATGCCTTATGTGGGACGTATAAAGGATGAAGTTAATGTTATTATATATACTGGAATTATAATATACCCTTATATCATTACGACTTCACTCCATTAAATATGAAATAGAAATGAAAGTAGTGTTCATGCATACGTACGGCTTACCGTCTCCATGAATGGTGCATTTCATTTCTTACCTCTAAATGTTATGTACTATTATAAATATATGTATATACTGGATATATATGATATATATGATATCAAAATCATGAATATGATTTTGGATATAATTATCCTTTGACCACATAAACTACATGTAATTGTAAGAAGTCCATTTTTGACTTATGAACCAGATATCGACAAAATGAACATTATTATCTTAAATGATTATATAATGATTATAACATGGAAATTATTGATATAAAAGGAATAGTAATCTTGAAATAGTTGCTTAAGAAAATATAAATTAACACAAGTTTATTATTCAGGAGATTAAAGATCAATCGAGTCACGTCGGACACGAGGTAAGGGACTTCGTCTCAATCTCCTTTCATTGAGGCATATTTTGTTCTAATACAAGGATTTCTTTTATACACTGTATAAACCCCTTTGACTTTTAATTTTGTGAAAAATGAATCTTTTTCTACGAATCATTTTAAAAAATGACAAAAAAGGAATGTTTCTTTCAACGTACGCGGTGACAATGACCTTTTTCGCAGCCGCGAGTATTATCTGGCCTTTGGCTTCCTCAAAAAGCCGTGATGTTTTTTTAAATGAAATAAATACCATATACTCTTTATGTATATTGTTATTGAAAATGGTTTGTATAATGGATTCGTTATGTCAATCTATTTATGTGATATATTGTGTTTGAAATGTGTAAATGTTTTCTTTCCATTATTTTTGTTTTATGTCTTATGATTTTAGAATGGTACTTGGACACTTGACAGGTGGTTACATGATAAACCATATGACGGGTGGTCCCGTGAATACCAGGACGGGTGGTTATGTTATAACCTCCAATACATTGGGTATGGAAATCGGCAGTATGGATATTCCATTAAGTTATATGTGTGGAAGTCGAACGTATGGTTATTCCATTTATGTATGTTTATGTCCCAAGTTACCTTTATATGTTATGTGTTCTTTATATGGGTTTTATGGAAATGTTTTGGTTACAAAAGGGTAAGTAATGATATTTTATTCAGTGAAGAGTAATTACTACTCCATAAAGGTGAAAAGTATTACTTTGATATAGTATTCATGGTTTACTTGTTTTCCTTCTATTTGTATCCCTTACTGAGATTTTTATGCTCAGCCCAAGTTTTATTGAAATGTTTTTCACAGGACATGATTTGGAATAGGTTCAAGGATGGGATCAAGGAAAAGTCATTCTTTCTTAAACATGGAACTAGAAATGATTTTTTTAGAGTTCATGTTTTGAAAAAAAAGGAAACTTTGTAGAAGTGTCTACTGTAACAACCTGATATTTTATGATAAGTATTCTTTTTAACTGATGTCATGTGTTTTATTCTACAACAAGATTGTCTTCTGCTATGTGCAACACCGTATTATCTTGTAGTATACGCAACATTATTCTTAGATTGTGTTACACACAATTTCATGTTCGTTTTATAATAGTCATTCTACACAACATTGAGTGTATATATATATATATTTATATACATACATATATTCAATGTATAAATGAAATATTTTAGGATTCTATTATACAAAACAACGAAGGATTCTTTTACAACACGCAACCCTGACTTGGCTTGAATTACACGCAATCACGACTTTCCTCGATAGCATGTGTTGTACGCAATATCAGGTTTTACTAAACAATGATATATGGTTATAATATTTTTATGAACTAGCCGTAATGAATAGTATTAACTAAATTTTTAATTTTATAACATTATTATTTCATATTACACATTTTATAGAACATGGTATGTGAAAAAAAATTTGGGTAAAATAAGTATTTTTCAAAAAAAATGCAGATTTGCCACCTTTTGATGGCACACCCACATTAAATCCAGTTTTTGACATGTTTATAAGTTCAATTTGAAAAAATAAAATTCTTCATTGGAATCAGGATATAAAAATTTACTTTGGATAAATTTTTGATATTTTTCTGATAACTTTCATATTTTGATGAATAGTAAAAATACGCTAATTTTTAATTAAAAACTACTTTTTTCATTGAGATAATTTATATGGTTAAATTATAATATTGAATGGTTTTAAAGTATAAATAGAATTTATTTTTACCTTTCAATATAATATATGTCATTAGCATTAATTTCACATTGAATTGATAGGTAAAAACATTTCAATCTTTGGCAATGTTTTAACTTCTAAAACCTGTTTTCTTAACAATGGGATTAATTTTAAATTAATTACTGCAACTTATGTGTTTTGAATTTTGAAAAATGGATTCCATATTTAGAATCAGTGGGTCCAAATTATTTTAATAGGATACTTTTTATTTTTGGGCACTATGAATAGTAACTACGGTAAATTTTATTTACCATAGTTAAAGGTAAATCGGGTAATTAAGGGTAAATATAAGATTATAAAATTACACTAACATTTTCCAAAATTCTATTGGATTAATAAAATTCGACCCATATAACCTAAGGGTCGGACTAGATTCATTTCATGGAATTTTGACAATGAAATAATATAATTATTATTAAAACCAAAGAAAGTGGCAACATATCACTCTCTTAAATCTTATAAGTATATTAATTTTAATTTAGTGATAAGTTTCATGAAATTCGAACCTGAATAGTATCCAGAAATATAATAAAATTATCTACATTATATGAATTTATTTATAATTTTTAGGTATTAAATAATTATCATTAAAGGTGACATAATAGTGATGTTGAAATTATTTTATTAAGAGAAATATCAGATAAATGGTTTTAAGAATATTAAAATAAATATTATATTAACTATTTAATGTGTTCCACTAAATTTATAGATAAATATGACATGTTACGAATCTATTAAATCTATTATTTCGAACATATATTCTTTATATTTGTTTATTTAAATTCAAATAAATGAAGAGTGTTAAAATTGACACTATTGTTATTTTATAAAAATAACATATTATAAAATTGTTTAAAAATCACAAATTTTTTTAAAAATTATAAATTTGAATTTATATGGTCTAAAATATTATAAAGTATCCAATTATTTACAATTCACAGAAAATAAGTAATTATTTATAATAATTTAAAATTTATCATTTTATTACCATAAATAAAATTAAATTGATAAATAAGGATAAATAAAGTTGATAATGTTTAAAATAAATTCCTAACTTGTCTAAATTTTATTTTTCGATGATATTACCACCCTATTTCATTTAATATTCATATATTAGTCTTCTTGGAAGTTTTTAAGTGGGGTTGGGATTTAATATAAACTAATATTTCATATATTTCCAAATGTGTCGCTCTCTTCCATTATAAAAGGGAACCTCCTCTCTATCTTCCTCACACCATTTTGATCCTTGAAGCTCGGCCAAAAACTGCCCATTTCACTTCCCCACTTTCCTAGAAACATCCTAGAGGTACTGGCCTCCTTCAAAGACTAATTTTACTGCCCTAAGATGAGGTCTCAAAGAGGCGCTTCAAAGAAGAGGTAATGTCTGTTACCGATTCATTCAACATTATTTCTTCTTTTAATTATTCTTATTTAGTTGTTTCATTATGAAGTAATAAAATCAGTATCATTCATATACTGATATGTTATTATAAGTATGAAACAACCCTATTTCACCATCTGTCCATCCTACGGAAAACGAAATCACCGAGCATGCGTATGTACGGAATACCGTCTCTACGCCGTGGTGTAATCTATTTTACACCACCACCTAACTTGTTTGGGTATAATGGTGTAAATAATCACTATATATGATTATTTTAAATTTATATTGATTCTGAAATAGTATACATACACTCCAATACAATTCCACGATCATGGGAATGATATCATCGCTCGTGCGTACGTACGGACTACGGTCTCCACGAACGCGATGAGATTCATTTTCCATGATTAACCATTCAAGAATGATTATAAAGTATATATAATGAATAATAATGAAATATATGACATAATAATTCTACTGGATATATGTATATATATATATTTATGTGATCTATTTAATTTCATTCAATTCAATAAGGAAACGAAAACAACGTTCATGCGTACGTACGGCCTACCGTCTCCATGAATGGTGTCTTTCATTCCTTTTATAGATCTATAATATATATGTATATGATGAATATATATTATATATAAATCATGTTTTACATTCTGGAATTATTATATCAAGATATAAGTAATAATATCAAGAACGACAATTTGAAACACATACGATAAATGAAATGATTTTACCCAAAATGCTGCTTTAGCATGGAATTTACAAAAGAACGGGTAATATAAAGTCATAAGTGAAACATATATGATATCATAAAAATGAATATGATTTTCTAATAAGTCAATGACATTATTTAAATCATTATATAGGAGGTTCAGATCCATACGAAGAATATCGGATCTAAGGTAAGGGATAATTTTGCAATCTCATTTTTATCCGACATCGCTTATACGTAAGTATTTACTGGGGTTATATTTTTCATCCATGTACATTAAGAAGTTTTCATAAAGTGTTTAATATTTTTCCATGTATGTTTAAAGTCATTTTTACCCATATTGACTTTTACTTTGTGTTATGGAAGTAATCTTTCTTTTGTTTACCATACGTGGTACTTTTTGACTTTTTCGAGGAGAATGTTTTTTTAACTTATACAGAACGAACATATTTTTACGGTTTTATAAAGCCGTATTTTTATGAAGCTTCATCCAAAATATTTCATGACTATTTTCAATAAAATCATTTTCTTTTAAATTTGCATAGAATTTTTTGAGAAGAAAATGATTTCGAAGAAGAAAGGATATTTTCCTCAAGAATTAATTTCATGTGTTTTATCAAGACCATTTTCCATATAAGATGAAATTATTTCTTATGTGTCTGTTTCAATTATAATGTCTCTATGATTTACATTGTTTCAATTTTCTTATGATGAAATGATATCCATTTTTGATATGGATTATGTTATTACGGGATGATGTTTATGAAACCCATTTTTATTCTTTGGGTTATGATGAATGATTTATGTTTATGTTGTGACACAAGTAAGAATGATTTCATTATGAGATGTGTGGGACCTATATCTCCCTCTAATTAATTGGGTAAGGATTTATATATCATGAGATAGAAATGGCTGGAATGGTAAGTTAAACCAGTTCAGTAATATAGTATTGGAAAGAGGAGTGAACTCGATTCAGAAAGGGACTTTGTCCACTAAGATGGTCTTGACAGCAATGCCTTGGATACTATGGAAATCATATCATGTGATTAATAGTTTCCACAATCACATGATTTATTCCCATGATATTTTATCATGATTAATGTTTCTTTATAATATATGCCTTATGTACTGCCATGTTTTATGTCATTGCTCAAGATTTTGATGTTTAAACATTATGTTCATGTTTTTAAGTTCAAATGTATATGATTTGTTTTATTTTAACCATGCTTACCCTTACTGAGCATTTGAGCTCGCCCTTTATATGTTTTCTTTTCCCCAGGATATAAAGAAAGGTTTTAGGTAAGAAAACAAAATGGGAAGATCTTTATGGGAGATGTTGAAGATCATTCACCACGATTAGAAGATTATGTTCCAAGTTTCCAAAGACAATAAACTATTACGGTCCTTGTGTGTATCTTTTTGTTATGTACTAAGTATTTCGCAAAAGTAATGTAATGTCCATGTACATCAAGCATCGAGTCTCTACAGTTGGTATTAGAGGGAAGGTTTAGTCAACCTTTGGAAACTAGGATGCGAGAACTTGAGTGAGATCCCTGGAGATATTTATAAGGTATGTATAGAGATCTCCCTAATGATAAGTATACGCATAGGATATAGTCCTAGAACTATGGTAACAATATTAGAATTTGACCTAAGATGTTAGATATTGAGGGTACTCCCCCTTTACTATGTTGTTTTCCCTAGCATGATTTTTTCATCTCACGCTATTCTTTTTGGGTTTTAGAAAATGGCTGGAAACAGGAAGATTCATGATAATGGAGGATATGATGGACAATGGAATGATATTCTTCATGAGAAACCAAATGAAAAGGGATTTCGAATTCCAAACATCGTTATTATGCCTAATCAGCAATCTCATAATATGATCAATAATCTTAACTTTGGTAAGTCTCCTGACTCAGATAATAAGAGAAAGATGGTGTTTCATGATGATCATAGAGGAAAGAAAGTTCAATTTCCCTCATGTACATCATACGAGAAGAGGAATCATGTAGATTGTTTCAAAGGAACTGGAAGATGATTTGGGTGTGGATAAGAAGGACAAAAATCCAGTAAGGGCAAAGGAAAAGGTTCAGTTAACACTGTGTACAAGGATAATGGTATTGCTACGACATCAAAAATGATTAGATGTTTTAAATGTGGAATGTATGGGCATTATGCAAACCAATGCCTTAGGGGAAAATCTCATGAATTAAATCAGCATGGTCATATGAGTAGTATTTATGTGGATGGTGATGAAGAGACTACAAATGAAATATGAGATGAAAGAAATGATGAAGCTCAGCTAGTGGTTTAAGAAGTTAGTGGAATGATTGTTTGTTTATCAAGAATAATGTATTGTACTATGGAATAAATAATCATCTAAGGATTGTTACACTATTATTTTACCTAAAGTATTTGAAAGTATATGTTGAATGGTACCAGTAACCATGGATGGTTATTCAAATATTTTTGCAAAGTAGATGATATGCGCATAATGAAGTGATAAGATGATAATGAGATGTTTTATTGTATTAATGAGTTCATGACTGATATAAGGACTAAGTGATATTATGGTATGATTATATAGATTTTTTGGGATTTTGGTATGTGGAATGAGTTACCTTTTGACAGTATTCATGTTTTCACTAATTTTATATGGTAATTTATGTTTCAAGTGAATATATGACTAAGGTATTCATGTGTTTGGAATGCAACCAACAAGATATATCTTATGATATATGTGAGATAAATGCATATATTCACATTCTTGGTAGATAACCATTCTAGTAATTGTTTTCTTTATACTATGATCTTGGACCGAAGTATTTTAGATAATCCTAATGATTGGAATTTATTATGATGGACATTAGTTAGTATTGTTTAAGGATAGAACTTTTATCGATATTATTAATGGGATGTTATAGTAATGTAGTTTTAGAAAAAGGACAACCTGCAGGATGGGAGACAACCCATCGCGTCGGACAAGGCTATGGGAATCGAACCCACAACCGAAGTGCGACCAGACTTTATCACATACCACTGGCCTACAGGAAGTCCCTAGTTAGTATAAACTAGTTTTATTTTATTAATTGGTATGATAGATAAAGTATAAGTCCATTTTTGGAACGATATACGATAGATGGACTTATGTATATAACTATTGCTAACCTTTTAACTGAGATAGATGGAATGACCCATCATTCTATCACATTATCTAGTAACACTTCATGAATGAAAAATTCAACTTCATTTCTTTAAAAGATAAAGTGGAAATTGTTCAAGGCATGAACAATGGTGAGATTATATCGAAATAAAGTAAGTATTTCTTCTAATTCAAATTCTTCAACATTAAGGAAATTATATTCAAAGACAAAAAAAATTGTCCCAATGCTCTTATATCCGACGAATCAGATGGCACCTTAGATCATCACAAATTTAAGGCTTTGTTATTGATGGATTTTTCAAAGCCATGTTCTCTACCACTCTCCATGAGAACATGATGGTTAGAATTTTTTTTCATATCCATATTTTCACCTATGTTCTCCTATATGGAAACCCAGTGATGTGTTACTTTGGGTAATCATTATGTTTCATACTTTAGTTTTTAAAATTATGTTTTAGTATTCCTTTTTACGGTGTGGGTTTCTATGAATAGTAAATGATTTATAACCCCGACGAATTTCGAGGGAGAAATTCATTTTAAGGGGGGTAGAATGTAACAACCTGATATTTTATGATAAGTATTCTTTTTAATTTATGTCATGTGTTTTATGCTACAACACGATTATCTTGTTCTATACGCAACACCGTAACATCTTACAGTATACGCAACAGTATTCTTAGATTGTGTTACACACAATTTCAAGTACGTTTTATAATAATCATTCTACGCAACATTGAGTGTATATATATATATATATTCAATGTATAAAAGAAATATGGTTGGATTCTGTTATACGAAATAATGAAGGATTCTTGCACAACACGCAACACTAACTTGGCTTGCATTACACGCAATCGCGACTTTGCTCGATAGCGTGTGTTGTATGCAATATCAGGTTTCACTAGCAATGATATATGGTCATAATATTATTATGAACTAGACATTATGAATAGTATGAACTAAAATTTGAATTTTATAACATTATTATTTCATCTTTCACATTTTCTAGAACATGGTATGTGAACAAAATAAATTTTTCAGGTAAAATAAGTATTTTCAAAAAAATGCAGTTTTCCCTCCTTTTGATGGGGCACCCACATTAAATCTAGTTTTTGACTTGTTTATAAGTTAAATTTGACAAAATAAAATTATTCTTTAGAATCAGGCTATAATAATTTACTTTGGATAAATTTTTGATATTTTTCTGATAACTTTTATATTTTGATGAATAGTAAAAATACGGTAACTTTTAATTAAAAAAAACTTTTTCATTGAGATATTTTATATGGTTAAATTTTAATATTTCATGGTCTTAAAGTATAAATAGAATATATTTTTTCCATTTAATATAATATATGTCATTATCATTAATTTTATATTGAATTCATAGGTAAAAACATTTCAATCTTTGGCAATGTTTTAACTTCTAAAACCCGTTTTTTTAACAACGAGATTAATTTTAAATTAATTACTGCAACTTATGAGTTCTGAATTTTGAAAAATGGATTCCATATTTGGAATCAGTGGGTCCAAATTTTGTTAATAGGTTACTTTCTATTTTTGGTCATTATGAATAGTAACTACGGTAAATTTTATTTACCATAGTTAAAGGTAAATCGGGTAATTAAGGGTAAATATAAGATTATAAAATTACCCTAACACTTTCAAAAATCCTATTGGATGAATAAAAGTCGACCCATATCACTTAATGGTCGTAATAGATTCATTTCATGGAATTTTGGACCATGAAATAATATAATTATTATTAAAACCAAAGAAAGTGACAACATGTCACTCCCTTAAATCTTATAAGTATATTAATTTTAATTTAGTGATAAACTTCATGAAACATCAAAAATGAACAGTATCAAAATATATAATTAAATTATCTACATAATATAATTTTATTTATAATTTTTAGGAATTATATAATTATCATTATAGGTGACATAATAGTGATGTTGAAATTATTTTATTAAGAGAAATATAAAATAAATGGTTTAAAAAATATTAAAATAAATATTATATGAACTATTTAATGTGTTCCACTAATTTTATAGATAAATATTACATGTTATGGATCTATTAAATTTTTTATTTCGAACATATCTTCTGTATATTGTTTTATTTAATTTCAAATAAGTGAATAGTGTCAAAATTGAAACTATTGTTATTTTATAAAAATAACATATTATAAAATTATTTAAAAATAAAAAAAATATTTAAAAATTATAAATTTAAATCTATATGGTCTAAAATTTTATAATGTATCCAATTATGGTCAATTGACAACAAATAAGTAATTATTTATAATAATTTATAATTTATAATTTTATTACCACAAATAAAATTAAATTGATAAATAAAGATAAATCAAGTTGATAATGTATAAAATAAATTCCTAACATGTCTAAATTTTATTTTTTGATGATATTACAACCCTATATACTTTAATCTTATTATATGAGTCATTTTTGAAGTTTTTAAGTGGGGTTGGGATTTAATATAAACTAATATTTCTTATATTTCCAATGGTGCCCCTCTCCTCCCTTATAAAAGGGCACCTCCTCCCTCTCTTCCTCACACCATTTTGAGCATTGAAGCTCGGCCAAGATCTGCCCATTTCACTTACCCATTTCCCTAGAAACATCCTAGAGGTTATGGTATTCTTCAAAGTCCACTTTTAGTGCCCTAAGAGGAGGTCTCAAAGAGGCGCTCCAAAGAAGAGGTAATGTCTGTTACCGATTCTTTCAACTTTATTTCTTCATATACTTCTTCTTATTTACTTGTTTCATTATGAATTAATAACATAAATATCACTCATATACTGATATGTTATTATAAGAATGAAACAACCCTATTTCACCATCAATCCATCCTACAGAAAACGAAATCACCGCGTGTGTGTACATACGGAATACCGTCTCCACGCCGTGGTGTAATCTATTTTCCACCACCACCTTACTTGGATGGGTATAATGTAGTAAATAATGAATATATATGATTATTGTAAAGTTATATTGATTCTTAAATAGTATACATACACTACAATACAATTCCACGATCATGTGAATGATATCATCCCTCGTGCATACGTACGGACTACCGTCTCCACGAACGCGATGAGATTTATTTTTCATGATTAACCATTAAAGAATGATTATACAGTATATATAATGAATAATAATTATATTGGATTTATGTATATATATATGTATGTCATCTATTTAATTTCATTCAATTCAATAAGGAAACGAAAACAGCGTTCATGCGTACGTACGGCCTACCGTCTCCAGGAACGATGTATTTCATTCCTTTTATCGATCTATAATATATATGTATATGATGAATACATATTATATATAAATAATGTTTTACATTATGGAATTATTTAAATCAACATATATGTAATAATATCAAGAACTACAAGTCGAAACACATACGATAAATGAAATGATTTTACCCAAAACGCTGCTTTAACATGGAATTTAGAAAAGAATGGGTAATATAAAGTCATAAGTGAAACATATATGATATCATAGAATTTAATATTATTATGTAATAAGTCAATGAAATTATTTAAATAATTATACAAGAGGTTCAGATCCATACGAAGCATATCATACCTAAGGTAAGGGATAATTTTGAAATCTCATTTTTATCCGAGATCACTTATACGTAAGTATTTACCGGGGTTAAATTTTTCATCCATGTCCATTAAAAAGTTTTCATAAAGTGTTTAATATTTTTTCACGTATTTTTAAAGTCATATTTACCCATCTTTACTTTTACTTTGTGTTATGTAAGAAATCTTTCTTTTGTTTACCATACGTGGTACTTTTTGACTTTTCCGACAAAAGTACGAGGAGAATGTTTTTTAAACTTATACGGTATGAATGCATTTTTACGGTTTTATAAAGCATTATTTTCATGAAGATTCCACCAAAATATTTCATGACTATTTTCAATAAAATCCTTTTCTTTTAAAATTTCATGGAATTTTTTGAAAAGAAAATGATTTTGAAGAAGAACGGATATTTTCCTCAAGAATTCATTTAAAGTGTTTTATCAAAACCACTTTCCATCTAAGATGAAATTATTTATTATGTGTATGTTTCAAGTATAATGTCTCTATGATTTACATGGTTTCACTTTTCTTATGATGAAATGATATCCTTTTTTTATATGTATTATGTTATGATGGGATGATGTTTATGAAACCCATTTTTATTCTTTGGGTTATGATGAATGATTTATGTTTATGTTGTGGCACAATTAAAAATGATTTCATTATGAGATGGGTGGGACCTATATCTCCCTCCAATGAATTGGGTAAAGATTTATATCTCATGAGAAAGACATGGTTGGAACAGTAAGTTAAACCGGTTCAGTAATACAGGACTGGAACGAGGAGTGAACTCGATTCAGAAAGGGACTTTGTCCACTATGATGGTCTTGGCAGCAATGCCTTGGCTACTATAGAAATCATATCAAGTGATTAATGGTTTCCAGAATCACATGTTTTATTCCCATGCTATTTTATCATGATTAATGTTTCTTTATGATCTATGTCTTATGTACTGACATGTTTTAAGTCATTGCTCAAGATTTTTATGTTTAAACATTATGTTCATGTTTTTAAGTTCAAATGTATATGATTTGTTTTATTTTATCCATGCTTACCCTTACTGATCATTCGAGATCACCCTTTATATGTTTTCTTTTCCCCAAGATATAAAGAAAGGTTTTAGGTAAAAAAAAGGTGATGATATTTATGGGAGATGTTGAAGATCATTCACCATGATTAGAATATTACGTTCCAAGTTCCGAAGACACTAAACTATTACGGTCCTTGTGTGTCTGTTTTTGTTATGTACTAAGTATTATGAAAAAGTAATGTAATGTCCATGTATCTCAAGCTTCGGGTCTCTACATCTACTGTGTAATCTTTTGAGATGTAATAGTTATGATCTAATTCTCTAAAACACTAAACCTAAAAAGATACTCAATGGGAATTATTCATTTAATTCAATATTAAGTAATGTTTATGGTCGGGGCCTTATAGTTGGTATCATAGTTCAGTTTAGACATCATTAGGAGTTAGAGAATTGTTAAATTATAAATTAATTTGTGGTATGATTGAAATGATATAGCATTTAAAGATTACAATGTTGCTTTGCCTAAGATATTTCTGTGTTAAGAATGGTTTTTCATAGAGGAAATAGAACATCTTTTCTGGGAAGGCATATAGAGGGAAATGACCTTTCAAATCAGTATCCTGAGATGGTTAGAATTAGAACTAAACAGTTTGTTGCAGTGATGGCTCAGTTGACTCAGGTAAAAAATGTTGGTTCTATTTATTAATGAAATTTTGGTGTTTTCTAAAAGTAAATAGGAGCATGAAAGTCATTTAAGGGTAATCTTGCAAACCTTAAAAGAAAAGAACTGTATGGGAAATTCAGTAAGTGTTAGTTTTTGGTTGCAACAAATTTCTTTCCATGGTCACATTGTTTCAAAAAATGGAATAACTATTGATCCCACTAAAAAAAAAGTTGTGGAATAATGGCCAAGACCCACAAATGTAACCGAGATCCGTAGTTTTCTTGGTTTGGTGGGTTACTACCAAAGTTTTGTTGAAATTTTTTCACGGTTATCTAGTCCAATGACTAAGCTAACTCAGAAGGGTGTTAGGTTTATCTGGACAAAAGAATGTGATGATTGTTTTCAGGAGTTGAAAAGAAGATTGGTGAATGCTCCAGTTTTGGAACTTCCTTCCAGGATTGGTGAGTTTGTTATCTACAATGATGCTTCAGTGAAAGGACTTTGTTGCGTCCTAATGCAGAATGATCAGGTAATTTCTTTTTCTTCACATCAGTTGAAAACTCATGAGGTAAATTACCCTACACAAGATGTAACACCCCAGGTAAATAAAGAGTATGAAATTTTCACATTTATCCATATTTGTGAATAAAATATTTATATAACTTTAAAGGGGATGCTATGCTCGATGGCGTACCCAACACACAACAACGAGTTTCTTGGGAATCTTACGTTGCACTCTAATAATAAAAAAATATTATTTTAAACGGTAGTTAACGACTAACTGTTGTGATGGAGGGAATGAATATAAATAACTACAAAATGATTATATATGTTTGTCAAATATTTTTACTTTTTACAATAAATGTTAGAGGATTAAAAATGAGAATGAATCCAATTTTAAGCGTAAACATTCTAATATTCATTAAAAGGGTCGATTAACCGCCTTTTGATGGAGAACCTCTTTTAAATCAACTTTTTGACAATTTTATGTGTTATATTTGAGAAAATATAATTCTTCTTTAGAATCAGGACATCAAAATTTACTTTGTGTAATTTTTTGGTATTTTTCTGTGAAAGTACAATTTTTAATGAATAGTAAAAAATGTCGTATTTTAATTCAAAATCTCTTTTTAATCGAATTTATTTATATGATTATGTTATCTTTTGAATTGGTTTTAAAGTGAAATTAGAATATATTTTTACCATTTAATCCAATAGTGGTCATTGGAATTAATTTCATCTTAAAATTGGAATTAAACTAGTGTCAATCTTTTAATAGATATTGTTTCTTAAAAACACGTTATTTGTTTTGACAGTGAGAATTAATTATTAAATTAAATAATGCAACTTATATGTTTTGAATTTTGTAAAATAGACATCATTTTTGAATTCGGAATATCAAATATAGCTTAGGGTTAATTTTTGGAATTTTTTTGAAAAACTTCAATTTTTGATGAATAGTGAAACCACTAAGTGGTACTTATAAAAACTGATTTTCCGTTTAAGTGAAATTTTTCCACCTTTGTGTTTTGAATTTCAAAAATCTGACATACATGGTTTTCATTAATAAGAAAAATGTGTTTCAATGGGATTAAAATAATTTTTTGGTGAATAGTAACTTATTATGTTTTTAATCGCGATTAGAGGTAATTAGTGTAGTTTATGGTAAAAATAATGTTTTAATAATATGAAATGACATAGACACATGTCCTACCCTCATTGGATGTGTCATGGTCGATCCTGAAAATCCATGGGTCAACTTGGGTACCCCATTGAGCCACTTTGGTTGGAAAATGACATAAATACCTTTTTATTTAATGTTAAAATTAAAATGACACAAACATGAGTTGTTTTAATAAAATAATTTTTAAATGGGGTTATAAAAGTCCAAATTTTGACTATGAATATTAAATGGAAATATAAAACGATTTCCTACATCATATTATTTGTTTTATAATGTTTAGATATTATATAAATTAAATTATTTATGACATCAAGATGATGCAGTGATGACCTCATTATTTAACGATTTAAATAAAATGGAAAGATAAAATAAACTTTAAGACCTACACATGTCCAAAACCTATTGAATGGGTGTATTTAGAACCCTTATCAAGTTATCCAAGAAAAACATCAATGTGGGACCATTAAAATCCTAATCTCATTCTAAAATAAAGTTACATTTCTTTACTTTCCAAGAGTGCCCCTCCTCTCCTCTTATAAAAGGCCCCCACCACTACCTCCTTACCCACAATTCCAAAGCCTTTGGCTCGGCCAAACCCTGCCCATTTTATATCTCCACATCCCCATATAATTCTTAGAAGCCTCACATTGGTCAGAAGTCTTCCCCAGGAAGCCTTTGAGCACAAACCAAAGGGAGTTACCCGATTTTAAGGTAATGTCTTCACTTGAGTCCTTTTGTTTTATTTTGCTTCTCCACCCCCTAAACTCTTTTTATTCCTTTCTTTTGTAACAAAACCAGTATTTTAAATATACTAGGATGTTTTTAAGTTAAGGATTATATCTAAACTTACACACACCTTTGTCTAATGGTTAAATAACATACTGTTTCTGTGGATGGAGAATTACTACCTCACGAAATGATGATTGTTCAATCTTCTCTTAACACCTTTCATGGTGGCCATTAAGATGTCACTATATTTATATATGATATATAATATGTTTATGTTTAACTTCATCTTATGTATTTTTCTTTTGTGGCATACCTTTATGGTTTCCATTGTGGGTAAACACGATAATTTCATTTTAGGAAGTGCGGACTACCGCCCCCTCAAAGTGATTTGATTCGTTAATGCCATATGTGGGATGTATAAAGTATGGATTTAAAGTTATTATATATGATTTATGTTACATATAAATGATGAATATAATTCTGGAATTAAAATATACATACCTCTCATTTAGTTTTAATTCCATTAATATGACATAAAAATGAAAGTAGCGTTCATGCGTACGTACGGCTTACCGTCTCCATGAACGATGCATTTCATTTATTACCTCTAAATGATTATGTAATATTATAAATATATGTATATTCTGGATATATATGATATATATGATATCCAAATCATGAATATCATTCTGTATATAATGAACCTTTGACCACATTAACAACATGTAATTGTATGAAGTCCACTTTCGACTTAAGAACCAAATATCGACAAAACAAACATTATTAACTTAAATGATTACATAATCATTATGACAAGGTAATAAGTGATATAAAAGGAATAATTAACTTGAAAAAGGTTCTTAAGTTAGTAGAAATTAACTCAAGTTTATTATTCAGTACATTAAAGAACGATCGAGTCAAGGCGGACCCGAGGTAAGGGATCCTACTCCTCTCTTTCTTTTTAAGTACTCTCCTTTATGTCACTTCTTTTAAGCTCATATTTGTCATGTTGGGGGATGTTATTTCATATTAATATTACTGTAATTTTTATGTTCATATGATGAGAGACCCTATTTGATTTCATCAAACCATTTTTTGGATGTTTTAAGTGGCGCCGTTAGGCTGTCGAGTTTTCATAAGGGATTTTTCATCTCACTTTTATTCTCGTGACATTTATGCTACGTTTGCAACTATTTACCTTGAGTGATTTATGTACTTCCCATTATTATACACTTTTTGTAGTATAATTTCATTTATGGGTATTGACATCTTCATTGTATGACCCTTCTTCCATGGGGTGTACGTTTCGAAAGTTACCCAACTCGGTAAGGGGACCTTTCACCATACTTTTTTTAAAAGACTTCTTTTGTTATGTCTTTTAATTCACATACTATTATGTTGGGATATGTTCTTATATATCCTTATTGATTTAAATTTTATGTCCAAGTGATGAGATACCCTTTTTATCTCTCATCAACTCTTTTTCTGAATTTTTAAGTGACGCCGTTAGGCTGTCAAATTTTTGCAAGGGAACTTATTAACCCAATTTTGATTCTTTGGGATAAACTTGTACTTCTTGAATGTAAAGACCCAATGCTTGACGTACATGGACATTAAATTAATTTAGAAGAATAATTAATACATAACAAAAACAGACACACAAGGACTGTAATAGTTTAGTGTCTTTGGATACTTGGAACGTAATCATCAAATCGTGGTGAAAGATCTTCAACATCTCCCATAAAGAGCTTCCCCTTTTTTTCTTACCTAAAACCATTCTGTATATCCTGGGGGAAAGAAAACATAAAAAGGGTGAGATCAAATGCTCAGTAAGGGTAAGCATGGATAAAATAAATCATACCATATTCATTTGAACATAAAAACATAAACATAATGTTTAAACATCAAAATCTTGAGCAACGACATAAAACATGGAAGTACATAAGGCATAGATCATAATGGAACATAAACCATGATAAAATAGCATGGGAATAAAACATGTAACTGTGGCAACCATTAAGCACATGTAATGATTTCCATAGTAGCCAAGGCATTGCTGCCAAGACCATCTTAGTGGACAAAGTCCCATTCTGAATCAAGTTCACTCCTCGTTTCAGTCTTGTAACACTGAACCGGATTAACTTACTGTTCCATCCATTTCTATCTCATGAGATATAAAATCATTACCCAATGAATTGGAGGTAGATATCGGTCCCACCCATCTCATAGTGAAATAATTCTTACTTGTGCCACAAAATAAACATAAAACATTCATCATAACCCAATGAATAAAATGGGTTTCATAAACATCACCCCATCATCACATAATCCATATAAAACAAATGGATATTTCATCATAAGAAAATTGAAACCATGTAAATCAAAGAGACATTATACTTGAAACATACACATATGAAATAATTTCATCTTAGATGGAAAATGGTTTTGATAAAACACTTGAAATGAATTCTTGAATAAAATATCCTTTCTTCTTCAAAATCAATTTCTTTTCAAAAAACGTCATGAAATTTTAAAAGAAAGAGATTTTTTTGATAATAGTCATGAAATATTTTGGAGGAATATTCATTAAAATAAGGCTTTATAAAACCGTAAAAATTCGTTCGTGCCGTATAATTTAAAAAAACATTATTTTTGTACTATTGCCGGAAAAAGTCAAAAAGTAACTCGTAACGTAAACAAAAGAATGATTCCTTAAATACCATGTAGTAAAAGTAAAAAATGGGTAAAAAGAAAATTAAACATACATGAAAACAATTTTATAAAACATGGAAATGGATGATATAAATAACCCCAGTAAATACTTACAAATATGAAATCTCGGATCAAAATGAGATTTGCAAAATTATCCCTTACCTTATGTCCGATATGCTTCGTACGTATCCGATCCTCATGTATAATGATTTAAATAATGTCATTGGATTATTAAAGAATCATATTCATTGTTATGATATCATATATGGTTCACTTATGACTTTATATTACCCGTTCTTTTGTAAATTCCATGTTAAAGATCGTTTTGGGTAAAATCGTTTCATTTGTCGTTCGTGTTTTGACTTGTAATTATTCATATGATTAATTAGATCAAGATTACATACATCCATAATGTAAAACACGATTTATATATAATATATATTCAGAATATACATATATATAATAGATCGATAAATGTAAATAAATACACCGTTCATGGAGACGGTAGGCCGTACGTACGCATGAACATTGTTTTCATTTCCTCATTGAATTGAAGGGAATTAATTGGATGAAATACATATATATATACATAAATCCAGTATCATTATTATGTCATATATTTCATGATTAATTATTATATATACTTTATAATCATCTATGAATGGTTAATCATTGAGAATGAATCTCAACGCGTCGTGGAGACGGTATTCCGTACGTACGCACGAGCAATGATATCGTTCCCATGATCGTGGAATTTTATTGGAGTGTATGTATACTATTACAGAATCATTATCACTTTACAATAATCATATATAGTTATTATTTACACCATTATACCCATCCAAGTAAGGTGGTGGTGGAAAATAGATTACACCATGGCATGGAGACAGTATTCCTTACGTATGCACGCGTGGTGATTTCATTTTCCGTAGGATGGATAGATGGTGAAATAGGGTTGTTTCATACTTATAATAACATATCAGTATATGAGTGATACTGATGTTATTACTTTATAAGGAAAAAACCTAATAAGAAGAAGTGGAAAAAGAAATAAAGCTGAAAGAATCAGTAACAGAAATTACCTCTTCTTTGAAGCGCCTCTTTGAGACCTCCTCTTAGGGCATTAAAATTAGACTTTGAAGAAGACCAGAACCTCTAGGATGTTTATAGGGAAGTGGGTAAGTGAAATGGAGAGGTTTTGGCCGAGCGTGAAGGCTCAATGTGGTGTGAGGAAGAGAGGGATGAGGTGCCCTTTTATAAGGGAGGAGAGGGGCACCTTTGGAATTCTTAAAAATATTAATTTATAATAAATTTAACACCACTTAAAAACCTCCAAAAATGACTCATATTCGAATATTAGATGATATAGGGTTGTAATATCATCAAAAAATCAAATTTAGACATGTTTGTATCTTATTTTAAACTTTATCATTTTGATTTATCCTTATTTAATCTATTTAAGTTTATTTGTGGTAATAAAATTCTAAATATTAAATTATAACTAATAATTACTTATTTGTTGTGAATTTTCTATAATTTTTTACTTTATAAAATTATAGACCATATAAATTAAAAGTTATAATTTTTTTAATATTTTTGTGATTTTTAATCAATTTTATAATATGTTATTTTTATAAATTAACAATAGTATCAATTTTGACACTATTCATTTATTTGAATTTAAATTTAATATATACAGAAGATATGTTCGAACTAAAATCTTTAATAGATTCATAAAATGTCATATGTATATAGAAAATTTGTGTAGCACATTAAATAGTTCATATAATATTTATTTTATTATTTTTAACACCATTTATTTGGTTTATCTCTTAATAAAATAAATACTACAACATTTTTGTATAATTATTTAATATACTTATTTGTAGCATAAAAATTAAAAATAAAATCCTATGATTAAGATAAATCTAATAACTTTCACAATAATACTTTTACTCGAATTTATCATCTTAAAATCAAAATATTGAAATTGTTATATTTATTAAATTATGAAGGTGACAACTTTGGCATCATTTAAGATAAAATAATATAAGTGTCATAATCACTTTTATAAGGCTCCAAATGGCCCAATATTCAACCATTGGATTATTATTTAAATTTACATCAACAATAAGTTTTGGTCAGGGTTTTATGCATTTTATGGTCACTATTAGTTTAATAAAGACTATATTCTTTATTTTCCATTAGATAAACAATTTCTGCATCACTATTGTGTCATAATTAATGATAATTATTTAATCCCTAAAAATTATAAATAAATTCATATGATGTAGATAATTTTATTATCTTTCTGTAGACTACTCATGTTCGATGTTTCATGAAATTTATCACTAAATTAAAATTAATATACTTATAAGATTTAAGAGAGTGACAGGTTGTCACTTTCTTTGGTTTTAATAATAATTAAGTTATTTTCATGGGAAAAAGTCCATTAAATGAATCCAATCTGACCCTTAGGTGATATGGGAATACTTTTATCCATCCAATATAATTTTTACATGTGTTAGGGTAATTTTATAATATTATATTTACCCTTAATTACTAGATTTACCTTTAACTATGGTAAATAAAATTTACCGTAGTTACTATTCATAATTCCCAAAAATAAAAAGTAGATTATTAACATAATTTGGACCCACTGATTCCAAATAAGGAATCCATTTGTCCAAATTCAACACACAAAAGTTTCAGAAATTAAATTAAAATTAATCCCGTTGTCGAAAGAAAACAGGTTTTTCTTTAAAACATTGCAAAAGATTGAATTGATTTAACCTATGAATTTAATGTAAAATCAATGATAATGTCATACATTATATTAAATGGTAAAAATATATTCTATTTATACTATAAACCATTCAATATTATAATTTAACTGTATAAATTATTGCGATGAAAAAAGTTGTTTTTAATTAAAATATAGCGTGTTTTTACTATTCATCAAAATATGAAAGTTACCAGAATAATAAGAAAATTTTATCCAAAGTAAATTTTTATTTCTTGATTCCAAAGAAGAATTTTTTTTCGTCAAATTGTACTTATGAACATGTCAAAAACTAGATTTAAAGTGGGTGTGCCATCAAAAGGCGGCAAAACTGCATTTTTTTAAAAATACTTATTTTACCCGAAAAATTTATTTTTTTCTTATACCATGTTCTAGAAAATGTGTAAGATGAATAATAATTTTATAAAATTCAAAATTTAGTTAATACTATTCATAACTACTATATTATAATAATATATCGTTGTTTAGTAAAACCCGGTATTGCGTACAACACACGCTATCGAGGAAGGTCGTGATTGCGTGTAATGCAAGCCAAGTCAGGGTTGCGTGTTGTGCAAGAATCCTTCATTGTTTCGTATAAAAGAATACAACCAAATTTCTTTTATACATTGAATATATATATATATATACAAAATGTTGCGTAGAATAACTATTATCCAAATTGTGTGTAACGCGATCCAAGAATAGTGTTGCGTATACAGAAAGCTAATACGGTGTTGCGTATAGCACAAGGTAATCTTGGTGTAGCATAAAACACAAGGCATTAATGAAATTAAAAGAATATTTTTCATAAAATCTCGGGGTGTTACATTCTACCCCCCTTAAAATGAATTTTGCCCTCGAAATTCGTCGGGGTTATAAATGGTTTACTACTCGAATATTTGTTTAATAGAAACCCACATCGTAAAAAGGAATACCAAAACATGGCTTTAAAAACTAAATTACGAAATGTAACGGTTACCCAAATTAACTCATCAATGGGTTTCCAAGTAGGAGAACATAGGTGGAAATATGGATATGGAAGAAAAATCTAACCATCATGTTCTGATGGAGAGTGGTAGAGAACATGGCTATGAAAAATCCAACAATCACAAAGCTATAGATTTGTGATGATCTAAGGTACCATCTGATTCATCGGATATAAGGGAACTAGGACAACATTTTTGGTTTTCAATATCATTTCCCTAAAGTTGATGAATTAAAAGAAATACAAACATGATTTTGGTACAATCTCACTGTTTTTCGTGAATTGAACAATTTTCACTTCATCCCTTAAAGAAATGATGTTGAATTTGTTATTCGTGATGTGTTAGCAGATCATGTGATAGAATGATGGGTCATTCCAATTCTTTCAAAAAAAGGTTAGCAAAAGTTATAAGTCTATCTTATGGTAGATTAATTGTATATGGTTCCAAAAATGAACTTATACATTATATATCATACCTCTTATTAAAATAAAACTAGTTTCTACTAACCAGGGACTTCCTATAGGCCTGTGGTATGCGATAAAGGATAGTCGCACTTCGGTTGTGGGTTCAATTCCCACAGCCTTGTCCGACGCGATGGGTTGTCGCTCGTCCTATAGGTTGTCCTTTTTCTAAAACTATATTACTATAACATCCCATCAATAATATCGAAAAAACTTCTATCCTTAAACAATACTAACTTATGTCCAACATAATCCATTCCAATCTTTAGGCTTATCCATAATACTGCAGTCCACTCTCATAATATAGTGAAAACGATTACCAGAGATTTAATACCATTGTTGATCCCCATATATCATAAGATATGTCTTGTTGGGCACATTACAAACATTTGAAGGCCTTAATCATGTATTCTCTTGAAAAACGAATACCCATTGAACCTAAGTGAAAACATGAATGCAGTTAAAAGTTAACACTTTCCACATACCAAAATCCTCAAAATCCTATATAATCAAACCATGATATAACTTAGTCCTTATATCAATCATGAGCTCATGAATACAATCAAACATCACATTATCTTCTTATTCCTTCATTATGCGCATATCATCTACTTTACAAAAATATCTGAATAACCTTCCATGGTTACTGGTACAATTAATCATACACTTTTAAAACTTAGGAAAGAAAACAGTGTAACAATCCTTAGATGTCTCTTTATTCCATAGTACCATGAGATTACTTATACAACATTACACTTGATAAACATGTAATCATTCCACTACCTTCTTAAACCATTGACCGAGCTTCAATAATTCTTTCATCTCACATATCATTTGTAGTCTCTTCATTATCATCCACATAAAAATTACCCATACGACCATACTGATTCTCTTCATTATACTTTCCCTTAGGGAATTGGTTTGCATAATGACCGTACATTCCACATTTAAAACATTTAACCATTGTTGATGTCGTAGTAATACCATTATCCTTATCCATGGTGTTAACTAAAACTTTTCCTTTGCACTTACTGGCTTTATGTCCTTCTTTTCCACACCCAAAGCATCTTCTAGTTCCTTTGAAACATTCACTTTGATGCCTCTTCCCACATGATTTGCATAGGGGAAATTGAACTTTCTTTCCTCTATTATCACCATGAATCTCCATCTTTCTCTTATTAGACAAGTCAGGAAACTTACCAAATTTGAGTTTATTGATCATATTATGAGATTGATGATTCAGAATAATAATGATGTTTGGACTTCCAAATCCCATTTCATTTGGTTTCTCATGAAGAATATCATTCCATTGTCTATCATATCCTCCATTATCATGAATCTTCCTATTTCCAGCCATTTTCTAAAACCCAAAAATAATAGTGTGAGAGGAAAAAATCATGATAGGGAAAAAAACATAGTAAAGGGGGAGTACCCTTAATATCTAACATCTTAGGTTAAATTCTAAGATCATTACCGTAGTTCTAGGACTATATACTATACGTATACTTATCCTTAGGGACATCCCTAGACATACCTTAGAAATATCTCTAGGGATCTCACTAACATTTTCTTATCCTAGTTTCCAAAGGTTGACTAATCCTTTCCTCTGATACCAACTATAAAGACCCAAAGCATGACGTACATGGACATTACATTACTTTAGCGGAATACTTAATAAATAATAAAAAACAGACACACAAGGACCGTAATAGTTTAGTGTCTTTGGAAACTTGGAACGTAATCTTCTAATCGTGGTGAAAGATCTTCAAGATCTCCCATAAAGATCTTACCCTTTTTTTTCTTACCTAAAACCTTTCTTTATATCATGGGGAAAGGAAAACATAAAAAGGGTGAGCTCAAATGCTCAGTAAGGGTAAGCATGGATAAAATAAATCATACCATATACATTTGAACTTAAAAACATGAACATAATGTTTAAACATCAAAATCTTGAGCAACGACATAAAACATGGAAGTACATAAGGCATAGATCATAATGGAACATAAACCATGATAAAATAGCATGGGAATAAAACATGTAACTATGGCATCCATTAAGCACACGTAATGATTTCCATAGTAGCCAAGGCATTGCTGCCAAGACCATCTTAGTTAAAAAAGTCCCATTTTGAATCGAGTTCACTCCTCGTTTCAGTCCTGTAACACTGAACCGGATTAACATACTATTCCATCCATGTCTATCTCATGAGATATAAAATCTTTACCCAATGCAATGGAGGCAGATATAGGTCCCACCCATCTCATAGTGAAATCATTATTACTTGTGCCAAAAAATAAACTTAAAACATTCATCATAACCCAATGAATAAAATGGGTTTCATAAACATCATCCCATAATCAAATATTCCTTATAAAAAAAATGGATATTTCATCATAAGAACATTGAAACCATGTAAATCATAGAGACATTATACTTGAAACATACACATATGAAATAATTTCATCTTAGATGGAAAATGGTTTTGCTAAAACACTTGAAATGAATTCTCGAGGAAAATATCCTTTCTTCTTCAAAATAAATTTCTTTTCACAAAACGTCATGCAATTTTAAAAGAAAGATATTTTTTTTGAAAATAGTAATGAAATATTTTGGAGGAAACTTCATGAAAATAAGGCTTTATAAAACCGTAAAAATTCGTTCGTGTCGTATAAGTTAAAAAAACATTCTTTTCGTACTTTTTCTAGAAAAAAATCAAAAAGTACCTCGTAACGTAAACAAAAGAATGATTCCTTACATACCATGTAGTAAAAGTCAAAAATGGGTAAAAATGACTTTAAACATACATGAAAACACTTTTCTAAAACATGGACATGGATGATAAAAATAACCCCAATAAATACTTACAAATATGCAATCTCGGATAAAAATGAGATTTGCAAAATTATCCCTTACCTTATGTCTGATATGCTTCATACGTATCCAAACCTCCTATATAATGATTTAAATAATTTCATTGACTTATTACATAATAATATTAATTGTTATGATATAATATATGGTTCACTTATGACTTCATATTACACGTTCTTTTGTAAATTCCATGTTAAAGAGCGTTTTGGGTAAAATCGTTTCATTTGTCGTCCGTGTTTTGACTTGTAATTATTCATATGATTACTTAGATCATGATTACTTACATCCATAATGTAAAACATGATTTATATATAATATATATTCAGAATATACATATATATAATAGATCGATAATTTGAAATAAATACACCGTTCATGGAGACGGTACGCCGTACGTACGCATGAACGTTGTTTTCATTTCCTCATTGAATTGAAGGGAATTAATTGGATTTCCTACATATATATATACATAAATACAGTATCATTATTATGTCATATATTTCATGATTACTTATTATATATACTTTATAATCTTTTATGAATGGTTAATCATTGAGAATGAATCTCATCGCGTCGTGGAGACGGTATTCCGTACGTACGCACGAGCAATGATATCGTTCCCATGATCGGGGAATTTTATTGGAGTGTATGTATACTATTAAAGAATCATTATCAATTTACAATAATCATATATAGTAATTATTTACACCATTATTCCCATCCAAGTAAGGTGGTGGTGGAAAATAGATTACACCATGGCGTAGAGACGGTATTCTGTACGTACGCACGTGTGGTGATTTCATTTTCCGTAGGATGGATAGATGGTGAAATAGGGTTGTTTCATACTTATAATAACATATCCGTATATGACTGATACTGATGTTATTACTTCATAATGAAACAACCTAACAAGAAGAAGTGGAAAAATAAATAAAGGTGAAAGAATCGGTAACGGAAATTACCTCTTCTTTGAAGCCCCTCTTTGAGACCTCCTCTTAGGGCACTAAAATTAGTCTTTGAATAAGAACAGGAACTCTAGTATGTTTATAGGGAAGTGGGGAAGTAAAATGGGCAGGGTTTTGCCGAGATGGAAGGCTCAAAGTGGTGTGAGGAAGAGAGGGAGGAGGTGCCCTTTTATAAGGGAGGAGAGGGGAACCTTTGGAATTCTTAAAAATATTAATTTATAATAAATATAATACCACTTAAAAACCTCAAAAAATGACTCATATTCGAATATTAGATTAGATAGGGTTGTAATCTCATCAACCAATCAAATTTAGACATGTTTGGATCTTATTTTAATCTTTATAATTTTGATTTATCCTTATTTAATCTATTTAAGTTTATTTGTGGTAATAAACTTCTAAATTTTAAATTATAACAAATAATTACTTATTTGTTGTGAATTTTCCATAATTGTGTAATTTATAATATTTTAGACCATATAAATTTAAATTTATATATTTTTTAATATTATTGTGATTTTTAATCAATTTTATAATATGTTATTTCTATAAAATAACAATAGTGTCAATTTTGACACTATTCATTTATTTGAATTTAAATAAAATATATACAGAAGATATGTTAGAAATAAAATCTTTAATATATTCATAAAATGTCATATGTATATAGAAAATTTGTTTATCATAATAAATAGTTCATATAATATTTATTTTATTATTTTTAAATCTATTTATTTGGTTTATCTCTTAATAAAATAAATACTACAACATTTTTGTATAATTATTTAATATACTTATTTGTTACATAAAAATTAAAAATAAAATCCTATGATTATGATAAATATAATACCTTTCAAAATAATACTTTTACTAGAATTTATCATCTAAAAATAAAAATATTTAAATTGTTATATTTATTAAATTATGAAGGTGACAACTTTGGCATCATTTAAGATAAAATAATATAAGTGTCATAATAACTTTTATAAGGCTAACAATGGTCCAATATTAGACCATTGGATTATTATGGTTTACATGTACATGAAAAATAAGTTTTTGTCAGGGTTTTATGCATTTTATGGTCACTATTAGTTTAATAAAAAATATATTCTTGATTTTTACTAGATAAACAATTTCTCCATCACTATTGTGTCATAATTAATGATAATTATATAATCCCTAAAAATTAAAAATAAATTCATATGATGTAGATAATTTTATTAGCTTTCTGGAGACTACTCATGTTCGATGTTTCAGAAAGATTATCACTAAATTAAAATTAATATACTTATAATATTTAAGAGAGTGACATGTTGTCACATTCTTTGGTTTTAATAATAATTAAGTTATATTCATGGTCAAAACTCCATTAAATGAATATAATCCGACCCTTAGGTGATATGGGTATAATTTTAGCCATCCAATATAATTTTTACATGTGTTAGGGTAATTTTATAATATTATATTTACCCTTAATTACTCAATTTACATTTAACTATGGTAAATAAAATTTACCGTAGTTACTATTCATAATTCCCAAAAGTAAAAAGTAGATTATTAAAATAATTTGGACCCACTGATTCCAAGTATGGAATCCATTTTTCCAAATTCAATACACAAAAGTTGCAGAAATTAAATTAAAATTAATCCCGTTGTCGAAAGAAAATGGGTTTTTCTTTAAAACATTGTAAAAGATTGAATTGATTTAACCTACGAATTTAATGTAAAATCAATGATAATGACATAAATTATATTAAATGGTAAAAATATAATCTATTTATACTTTAAAACCATTAAATATAATAATTTAACCATATAAATTATTGCGATGAAAAAAGTTGTTTTTAATTAAAATATAGCATGTTTTTACTATTCATCGAATATGAAAGTTACCATAATAATATGAAAATTTTATCCAAAGTAAATTTTTATTTCTTGATTCTAAAGAAGAATTTTATTTTGTCAAATTATACTTATAAACATGTAAAAAACTATATTTAATGTGGGTGCGCCATCAAAAGGCGTCAAAACTGCATTTTTTTAAAAATACTTATTTTACCCGAAATATTTATTTTGTTCTTATACCATGTTCTAAAAATGTATAAGATGAATAATAATGTTATAAAATTCAAAATTTAGTTAATACTATTCATAACGGCTATATTATAATAATATATCGTTGTTTAGTAAAACCAGGTATTGCGTACAACACACGCTATCGAGGAAGGTCATGATTGCGTGTAATGCAAGCCAAGTCAGGGTTGTGTGTTGTGCAAGAATCCTTCGTTGTTTTGTATAAAAGAATCCAACCATATTTCATTTATACATTGAATATATATATATATCTATACTCAATGTTGCGTAGAATAACTATTATCAAAATTGTGTGTAACACGATCCAAGAATAGTGTTGCATATACTGCAAGCTAATACGGTGTTGTGTATAGCTCAAGGTAATCTTGGTGTAGCATAAAACACAAGAAATTAATGAAATTAAAAGAATATTTTTCATAAAATGTCAGGGTGTTACATTCTACCCCCCTTAAAATGAATTTCTCTCTCGAAATTCATCGGGGTTATAAATGGTTTACTACTTGAATGTTTGTTTAATAGAAACCCACATCGTAAAAAAGGAATACCAAAACATGGCTTTAAAAACTAAAGTATGAAATCTAACAGTTAACCAAATTAACTCATCACTGGGTTTCCACGTAGGAGAACATAGGTGAAAATATGGATATGGAAGAAAAATCTAACCATCAAGTTCTGATGGAGAGTGGTAGAGAACATGGCTATGAAAAATCCAACAATCACAAAGCTATAGATTTGTGATGATCTAAGGTACCATCTGATTCATTGGATATAAGGGAACTAGGACAACATTTTTGGTTTTCAAGATCATTTCCCTAAAGTTGATGAATTAAAAGAAATACTTACATGATTTTGGTACAATCTCACTGTTGTTCGTGAGTTGAACAATTTCCACTTCATCCCTTAAAGAAATGAAGTTGAATTTGTTATTCGTGATGTGTTAGAAGATCATGTGATAGAATGATGGGTCATTCCATTTCATTCAAACAAAAGGTTAGAAAAAGTTATAAGTCTATCTTATGGTTAGATTAATTGTATATGGTTCCAAAAATGAACTTATACTTCATATATCATACCGCTTAATAAAATAAAACTAGTTTCTACTAACCAGGGACTTCCTGTAGGCCAGTGGTAGGCGATAAAGGCCAGTCGAACTTCAGTTGTGGGTTCGATTCCCATAGCCTTGTCCGACGCGATGGGTTGTCGCCCGTCCTGCAGGTTGTCCTTTTTCTAAAACTATATTACTATAACATCCCATCTATAATATCGAAAAAATATCAATCCTTAAACAATACTAAATTATTTCCAACATAATCCATTCCAATCTTTAGGCTTATCCCTGATACTGCAGTCCACTCTCATAATATAGTGAAAACGATTACCAGAGATTTAATACCATCGTTGATCCCCTTATATCATAAGATATGTCTTGTTGGTCACATTCCAAACATTAGAAGGCCTTAATCATGTATTCTTTTGAAAAACGAATACCCATTGAACCTTAGTGAAAACATGAATGCAGTTAAAAGATAACACTTTCCACATACCAAAATCCTCAAAATTCTATATACTCAAACCATGATATAACTTAGTCCTTATATCAATAATGAGCTCATGAATACAATCCAACATCTCATTATCTTATTATTCCTTCATTATGCGCATATCATCTACTTTACAAAAATATCTGAATAACCTTCAATGGTTACTGGTACCATTAATCATACACATTGAAAACAAAGGAAAGAAAACAGTGTAACATTCCTTAGATGTCTCTTTATTCCATAGTACCATGAGATTAGTTATACAACATTACACTTGAAAAACATGTAATCATTCCACTACCTTCTTAAACCATTGACCGAGCATCAACAATTCTTTCATCTCACATATCATTTGTTGTCTCTTCATTATCATCCACATAAATATTACACATACGACCATACTGATTCTCTTAATGAGACTTTCCCTTAGGGCATTTGTTTTCATAATGCCCGTACATTCCACATTTAAAACATTTAATGATTGTTGATGTCGTAGTAATACCATTATCCACATCCATGGTGTTAACTGAAACTTTTCCTTTGCACTTACTGGCTTTATGTCCTTCTTTTCCACACCCAATGCATCATCCAGTTCCTTTGAAACATTCTCCTTGATGCCTCTTCCCACATGATTAACATAGGGGAAATTTAACTTTCTTCCCTCAATGATCATCATGAAACTCCATCTTTCTCTTATTAGCCGAGTCAGGAAACTTACCAAATTTGAGTTTATTGATAATATTATGAGATTCATGATTCGGCATAATAATTATGTTTGGACTACCAAATCCCATTTCATTTGGTTTCTCATTAATAATATCATTCTATTGTCCATCATATCCTCCATTATCGTGAATCTTCCTATTTCCAGCCATTTTCTAAAACCCAAAAAGAATAGTGTGAGAGGAAAAAATCATGATAGGGAAAACAACATAGTAAAGGGGGAGTAAACTAAATATATAACATCTTAGGTTAAATTCTAATATCGTTACAGTAGTTCTAGGACTATATCCAATACGTATACTTATCCTTAGGGACATCCCTAGACATACCATAGAAATATCTCTAGGGATCTCACTAACGTTTTCTCATCCTAGTTTCCAAAGGTTGACTAAACCTTTCCTCTGATACCAACTGTAAAGACCCCATGCTTGACGTACATGGACATTACATTACTTTAGCGGAATACTTAATACATAACAAAAACAGTCACACAAGGACCGTAATAGTTTAGTGTCTTTGGAAACACGGAACGTAATCTTGTAATCGTGGTGAAAGATCTTCAACATCTCCGATAAATATCTTCCCCTTTTTTTCTTACCTAAAGCCATTCTTTATATCCTGGGGAAAAGAAAACATAAAAAAGGTGAGCTCAAATGCTCAGTAAGGGTAAGTATGGATAAAATAAATCATACCAATTACATTTGAACTTAAAAACATGAACATAATGTTTAAACATTAGAATCTTGAGCAACGACATAAAACATGGAAGTACATAAGTCATAGATCATAATGGAACATAAACCATGATAAAATAGCATGGGAATAAAACATGTAACTGTGGCACCCATTAAGCACAGGTAATGATTTCCATAGTAGCCAAGGCATTGCTGCCAAGACCATCTTAGTGGACAAAGTCCCATTCTAAATCGAGTTCACTCCTCATTTCAGTCTTGTAACACTGAACCAGATTAACATACCATTCCACCCATTTCTATCTCATGAGATATAAAATCTTTACCCAATGCATTGGAGGGATATATAGGTCCCACCCATCTCATAGTGAAATAATTCTTACTTGTGCCACAAAATAAACTTAAAACATTCATCGTAACCCAATGAATAAAATGGGTTTTATAAACATAATCCCATCATCACATAATCCATATAAAACAAATGGATATTTCTTCATAAGAAAATTAAAACCATGTAAATCATAGAGACATTATACTTGAAACATACACATATGAAACAATTTCATCTTAGATGGAAAATGTTTTTGGTAAAACACTTGAAATGAATTCTTGAGAAAAATATCCTTTCTTCTTCAAAATCAATTTCCTCTCACAAAACGTCATGCAATTTTAAAAGAAAGATATTTTTTTGAAAATAGTCATGAAATATTTTGGAGGAAACTTCATGAAAATAAGGCTTTATAAAACCATAAAAATTCGTTTCTGCCGTATAAGTTAAAAATACATTCTTTTTGTACTTTTGCCGGAAAAAGTCAAAAAGTACCTCGTGACGTAAAAAAAAGAAAGATTCCTTACATACCATGTAGTAAAAGTAAAAATGGGTAAAAATGAAATTAATCATACATGAAAACACTTTTATAAAACATGGACATGGATGATAGAAATAACCCCAGTAAATACTTACAAATATGCAATCTCGGATAAAAATGATATTTGCAAAATTATCACTTACCTTAGGTCTGATATGCTTCGTACGTATCCAAACCTCCTGTATAATGATTTAAATAATTTCATTGACTTATTAAATAATAATATTCATTGTTATGATATCATATATGGTTCACTTATGACTATATATTATCCGTTCTTTTGTAAATTCCATGTTAAAGATCATTTTGGGTAAAATCGTTTCATTTGTCGTCCATGTTTTGACTTGTAATTATTCATATGATTACTTAGATAATGATTACTTACATACAGAATGTAAAACATGATTTATATATAATATATATTCAGAATATACATATATATAATAGATCGATAAATGGAATGAAATACACCGTTCATGGAGACGGTAGGTCGAACGTACACATGAACGTTGTTTTCGTTTCCTCATTGAATTGAAGGGAATTAATTGGATGACAGACATATATATATACATAAATCCAGTATCATTATTATTTCATATATTTCATGATTACTTATAATATATAATTTATAATTATTTATTAATGGTTAATCATTGAGAATGAATCTCATGGCGTCGTGGAGACAGTATTCCGTACGTACGCCCGAGCGATGATATCTTTCCCATGATCGTGGAATTTTATTGGAGTGTATGTATACGATTATAGAATCATTATCACTTTACAATAATCATATATAGTTATTATTTAAACCATTATACCCATCCAAGTAAGGTGGTGGTGGAAAATGGATTACACCACGGCGTGGAGACGGTATTCCGTACGTACGCACGCGCGGTGATTTTGTTTTCCGTAGGATGGATAGATGGTGAAATATTTTTGTTTCATACTTATAATAACATATCAGTATATTAGTGATACTGATGTTATTACTTTATAATTAAACAACCTAATAAGAAGAAGTGGAAAAAGAAATAAAGGTGAAATAATCGGTAACAGAAATTACCTCTTCCTTGAAGCGCCTCTTTGAGACCTCCTCTTAGGGCACTAAAATTGGTCTTTGAAGAAGACCAGGACCTATAGGATGTTTATAGGGAAGTGTGGAAGTTAAATGGGTAGGGTTTGGCCGAGTATGAAGGCTCAATGTTGTGTGAGGAAGAGAGGTAGGAGGTTCCCTTTTATAAGGGAGGAGAGGGGCACCTTTGGAATTCTTAAAAATATTAATTTATAATAAATCTAAAACCACTTGAAAACCTCCAAAAATTAATAATATTAGAGTATTAGATGATATAGGGTTGTAATATCATACCCCGATCAAATTTAGACATGTTTGGATCTTATTTTAAACTTTATCATTTTGATTTATCCTTATTTAATCTATTTAAGTTTATTTGTGGTAATAAAAATCTAAATTTTAATTTATATCAAATAATTACTTATTTGTTGTGAATTTTCCATTATTTTTTTCTTTATAACATTATAGACAATATAAATTTAAATTTATAATTTTTTTTAATATTTTTGTGATTTTAAAACATTTTTATAATATGTTATTTTTATAAAATAACAATAGTGTCAATTTTGACACTATTCATTTATTTGAATTTAAATAAAATATATATAGAAGATATGTTCGAACTAAAATCATTAATAGATTCATAAAATGTCATATGTATATATAAAATTTGTGTATCACATTAAATAGTTAATATAATATTTATTTTATTATTTTTAAAACCATTTATTTGGTTTATCTCTTAATAAAATAAATACTACAACATTTTTGTATAATTATTTAATATACTTATTTGTTGCATAAAAATTAAAAATAAAATCTTATGATGAATATAAATCTAATACCTTTCACAATAATACTTTTACTCGAATTTATCATCTTAAAATCAAAATATTTAAATTGTTAAATTTATTAAATTATGAAGGTGACAACTTTGGCATCATTTAAGATAATATAATATAAGTGTCATAATCACTTTTATAAGGATCCAAATCCCCCAATATTCGACCATTGGATTATTAGGGTTTACATTTACATTAAAAATAAGTTTTGGTCAGGGTATTATGCATTTTATGGTCACTATTAGTTTAATAAAGACTATATTCTTGATTTTTCACTAGATAAACAATTTCTGCATCACTATTGTGTCATAATTAATGATAATTATTTAATCCCAAAAAATTATAAATAAATTCATATGATGTAGATAATTTTATTAGATTTCTGGAGACTACCCATGTTCGATGTTTCATGACGTTTTTCACTAAATTAAAATTAAAATACTTATAAGATTTAAGAGAGTGACATGTTGTCACTTTCTTTAGTTTTAATAATAATTAAGTTATTTTCATGGGAAAAAGTCCATTAAATGAATCTAATCCGACACTTAGGTGATATGGGTATACTTTTATCCATTCAATAGAATTTTTACATATGTTAGGGTAATTTTATAATATTATATTTACCCTTAATTACTCGATTAAACATTAACTATGGTAAATAAAATTTACCGTAGTTACTATTCATAATTCCCAAAAATAAAAATTAGCCTATTAACATAATTTGGACCCACTGATTCCAAATATAAAATCTATTTTTCCAAATCCAATACACAAAAGTTCCAAAAATTAAATTAAAATAAATCCCATTGTCGAAAGAAAACGGGTTTTTCTTTAAAACATTGCAAAAGATTGAATTGATTTAACCTACGAATTTAATGTAAAATCAATGCTAATGGCATAAATTATATTAAATGGTAAAAATATATTCTATTAATACTTTAAAACCATTCAATATTATAATTTAACCATAAAAATTATTGCGATGAAAAAAAGTTGTTTTTAATTAATATATAGCGTGTTTTTACTATTCATCAAAATATGAAAGTTACCAGAATAATATGAAAAATTTAACCAAAGTAAATTTTTATTTCTTGATTCCAAAGAAGAATTTTATTTTTTCAAATTTTACTTATAAACATGTCAAAAACTATATTTAATGTGGGTGCGCCATCAAAAGGCGGCAAAACTGCATTTTTTGAAAAATACTTATTTTACCCAAAAAATTTATTATGTTCTTATACCATGTTCTAGAAAATGTGTAAGATGAATAATAATGTTATAAAATTCAAATTTTAGTTAATACTATTCATAACTGCTATATTATAATAATATATTGTTGTTTAGTAAAACCTGGTATTGCGTACAACGCACGCTATCGAGGAAGGTCGCGATTGCGAGTAATGCAAGCCAAGTTAGGGTTGCATGTTGTGAAATAATCCTTAGATGTTTCGTATAAAAGAATCCAAAAATATTTCATTTATACATTGAATATATATATATATATATATATACTCAATGTTGCGTAGAATAACTATTATCAAAATTGTGTGTAACGCGATCTAAGAATAGTGTTGCATATACTGCAAGCTAATACGGTGTTGCGTATAGCGCAAGGTAATATTGGTGTAGCATACAACAGAAGACATTAATGAAATTAAAAGAATATTTTTCATAAAATCTCGGGGTGTTACATTGAATATGTCATTCTATGATTATGTGTGAATGTTCTCTGATTGTTTTGCACTTAATATCCACTTATATTTGGTGTATTCGTTTGTCACACATAATTATGTAATTGATTTATCCTTAATCCAAGGATACCGTCTTTGTATGGGACTTCATTTCAATCTCCATTCATTGAGGCATATTTTGTTTTATACACAACCTTATTTTATACAGTGTATAAACTCTTATGACTTTTATGTTTACCCAAAAGGAATCTTTTTTATACAAAGCGTTTTACTAAACGAAAAAAGGGAATGTTTTTGTCGTACGTATACGGCGACAATGACTTCTCCGCCACCGTGACCATTATTTGAGTTTAGGCTTCCTCTATAAGCCATACCTTATTTTTAAAAGAAAAATAAATACCATGTTTTTCATTTCATTTATTTTGGTATTGAAAATGGTTTTCATAATGTTTTTATATCAATGTGTTGTATTGATATCTTGTGATTGAAAGGTGGAAATGTTATGTTTCCTTTATGCATGTTTTATGTGATATGATTATGTTATGGTTCTTGGGAATTGTTATGAAGACGGGTGGTTCCGTGATAAACTAAGGGCGGGTGAGCCCGATATAGCTCTCTAATGCATTGGGTAACACGAAGGAGTGAAACATTAAGGTTTCTCCGAAGAGATTTAGGGAATATACTATGGTGGGTATTCCAAACGTAACCAAGAGGGTTACTCCCTACATAAGAATGTTATGAATTCCTCAAGTTACCATTTATGTCTTATGATTTCTATTATTTATTCATGATTTTATGAGGTATGTTAAAGTGCCTTTGTTTTATGGGTAAAGTATGATTTCATTCTTATGTATATATGAACTCATGTTTCTTTTCCATATTTTTTAACCCTTACTGATCTTTTTATGCTCATCCCATGTTTTTGAAATTTTTTTCACAGGTCAAGGTAAAGGTACATGATGTGATAATAATTCCAATGATGTGTCAAGAAAAAATCCATGTTTTATTTTAAATATGTTTCCGTTGATGGGAAAAATGAATACTGTCTTTCATGTAACCACTTTGTTTTAATGTGGAATGTAATGCAAGTTTCATGATCTAATTCTCTAAAACTCCAAACCTGAAAAGATCCTCAATGTGTAATCTTGTAATAACTAAAGATTAATTAAGGTTTAAGGCTGGGGCTTTATAGTTGGTATCAGTGGTCGGTTTAGATAACTTTAGAGGTCAGGGTATTATCTAGGCATAAGTGACATTACCATAATGGTTAGGATTTCAGAAAGAGTCCTAGTTTTAGATAAAGTGAATGAGTATGTATATCTTAGTGTTTATCTTCCTCATTAGTACATGATGGTTTTGTTGATATACTCACATTTACCATTTTGGTTTTATTAAATGGCTGGATCAAGCAGGCACCAAAGTAACAGTGGATGTGAAGGAAACTGTGATTGTTTTTTGAGCAAGAAACTAAATGATATGGGAGCTGCAATGAGAACTCTTGTGTTTATCCTCAACCAACTATCTGGAGTCATGATTGACCACCTAAACCTTGGTGATTTCTCTAAGGCATCATGTATGCGAGAAACAAATCCCTACGGAACTACAGGTAACGATCATAAAGGTAAGTGTGTTCAAAAACCTATGTGTCAATGATGTGGATAGAAACACCTAGGAAAATGTTTCAAAGGGACAGAAATATGCTATAGATGTGGAAATGAAGGTCATAAAGAAAGAACCTTCCATGGAAAAAGGAAGCACCCAGTTGACTCAGGGAAAGGGAATGAAGTTCATTCTGAGGGATCAATTGAATGTTTTAAATGTGGTGTGCACGGTCATCATGCAAAAACATGCCCTATGAAGAGGTTTCGTGAATGGGATCACCAATATCGTACAAATATTCGGTTACCAATACCTAATGCCATTCCGATTGAGGATGAAGAAACTGACAATGACCAATCAAAGGTATGGATTATTTCATAACTTTTGTTTTACTATTTTGGAATCTTAGGATATGATTCACAATTTTGTTTGTAGGAAATAAGTATTTCAAAATAAGTTGGAAAAGAATGGTTAATGGATCATGAAGAATGTTGAATGAGTAATAAGTCAACATATAAGGGCTTCAAGAGTTATGATGAAATTATTAAGAGTATTAAGTCTCTTTTGATGATGGGGTCACATTAGAAGACTTTTTATAGTATGTGTAACCCTGATGTTTAATATATGAAAATCTTATTCAAGGAATAGTTATCTATTCTTTTGTGGACATATATATAAAGAACCATTTGGGTTTATATGATCCTTACTTTTGAGGTAATTATGGGTTACTATATGATATGATGGAAGTGAAAGGCATGAGACAAAATTGAGGTTAAATTATGTTATGATTATTTTTGAAGATTTTATCTCGTTTTTGGGGAATGTTTTAAGAATTATATAGTTTTGGAAAAAGGAAAACACGCAGACCATGTGACAACCCGTCGCGCAAGACAAAGCTGTGGTAATCAAAGTGCAACTAGTATTTATCACCTACCACTGGACTACATGAAGTCCCTGGTTAGTATGACTTATTATTTTTAGAAAGGTGACTTTATGAATTAAGAGTAAGTTGATTTTGGGTTATTTATGAAAATGATTAACCTATCATGGAGGATATGTGATTAGGTTAATTAATTTTCAATACGAGATTTTAGGAGAAACTGATGTTATTTGGAGATAAATGTTACAATTTAACATGGAAGACTATGTGACTAAATCCTTCAAATATTTGGGTTTCAGTCTTAGTTTTGTTTACATTGAATAATTTTATGGAAAAATTGTTTATCGAATGGTCCTCGTTGAACATTGGGTATTATTGGACAAATTTTGGAGATTAAGAATAGATTTTCTTTTTACAAAGGGTTATACTTTTCTGGATTATCTGATCTTGTACTAACCTTTTTGGTTTTGGTTTTGGATAGATTCTAAAGACATGGGAAGTCTATCGTTCTCTTTTGTGGATTAGGTGATTCTCTTGAAATTGATTATAGTACTCTTAATGCGAACAAGTCTTCCTAAATACTCATCTTTTGGAGAAAATATGAGATTGATTAAGGAATCTAGAAAAAGTTAAAAGTCTACATGACAAGTAAGTATGTTTCATTATGATTATGTTAAGCTCAAAAATAAATTCCTCAATGAAAAGTAACTTAAAACAAAAATATTTTCTTTTAAATTTTCCTACTAGGGAATCTAATACCGTTTAACCCATCACAAGTTTGTGATTTTCTTATGGTTAACTTTCTTCTAGACATGATTATTATCACTCTCCATCAGAACATGACCCTTTGTTTTTTCCTCCATGTCCATAATTTCATACTTGGAATCCTAGTATGGGTTAACTCGGGTGACCTTTGTACTTGTCTTTTGTTATTTTAAAGTGATTGTTTTACTGAATCTTGTTCTGATGTGGGATTTTCAATGAAGTTTCCAAGACCAATTTTAAAATTGCGAGGATGCAATTCCCAAAAGGGGGGAAGGATGTAACACCCTAAGTAAATAAAGAGTATGACATTTTCACATTTATCCATATTTGTGAATAAAATATTTATATAACTTTATAGGGGATGCTATTCTCGATGGCGTACCCAACACGCAACAACGAGTTTCTTGGGAATCTTACATTGCACTCTAATAATAAAATAATATTATTTTAAATGGTAGTTAACGCCTAGCTGTTGTGATGGCGGGAATGAATATAACTAACTACAAAATGATTATATATGTTTGTCAAATATTTTTACTTTTTACAATAAATGTTAGAGGATTAAAAATGCGAATGAATCCAATTTTAAGCGTAAACATTCTAATATTCTTTAAAACGGTCGATTAACCGCCTTTTGATGGCGAACCTCTTTTAAATCCACTTTTTGAAAATTTTATGTGTTATATTTGACAAAATAAAATTCTTCTTTAGAATCGGGACATCAAAATTTACTTTGTGTAAATTTTTGGTATTTTTACGAGAAAGTTCAATTTTTAATGAATAGTGAAAATGTTGTATTGTAATTCAAAACCTCTTTTTAATCTAATTTATTCATATGATTAGATTATCTTTTGAATTGGTTTTAAACTGAAATTAGAATATATTTTTACCATTTAATCCAATAGTGGTCGTTTTAATTAATTTCATCTTAAAATTGGAATTAAACTAGTGTCAATCTTTTAATAGATACTATTTCTTAAAAACACGCTATTTGTTTTGACAGTGAGAATTAATTATTAAATTAATTAATGAAACTTATATGTTTTGAATTTTGTAAAATAGAAATCATTTTTTAATTCGGAATATCAAATATAGCTTAGGGTTAATTTTTTGTAATTTTCTGAAAAACTTCAATTTTTGATGAATAGTGAAACCACTAAGTTGTACTTATAAAAACTGATTTTCCGTTTAAATGAAATTTTTCCACCTTTTTGTTTTGAATTTCAAAAATCCGACATAAATGGTTGTCATTAAGATGAAAAATGTGGTTCAATGGGATTAAAATAATTTTTTGGTGAATAGTAACTTATTAAGTTTTTAATCGCGATTAGAGGTAATTAGTGTAGTTTATGGTAAAAATAATGTTTTAATAATATGAAATGACCTATACACATGTCCTACACTAATTGGATGAGTCATGGACGACCATTAATATCCATGGGTCAACTTGGGGACCCCATGGAGCCACTTTGGTTGGAAAATGACATAAATACCTTTTTATTTAATGTTAAAATTAAAATGACACAAACATGTGTTGTTTTACTAAAATAATTTTTAAATGGGGTTATACAAGTCATATTTTTGACTATAAATAGTAATTAGAAAGATAAAAATATTTACTACATCATAGGTTTTTTTTATTTTTTAGATATTATACAAATTAAATTATTTATGACATCAAGATGATGCAGCGATGACCTCATTATTTAACGATTTAAATAAAATGGAAAGGTAAAGTAAAATTTAAGACCTACACATGTACAAAATCTATTGTATGGGTGGATTTAATACCCTTATCACATTATCCTTGAAACAAATAAATATGGGAGCATTAAAATCCGAATCTCGTTCTAAAATAAAGTTACATTTCTTTACTTTCCAAGAGTGCCCCTCCTCTCCTCTTATAAAAGGCCCCCACCACTACCTCTTTACCCACACTTCCAAAGCATTTGTCTCGGCCAAACCTTGTCCATTTTGTCTCTCCACATCCCTCTATAACTCGTAGAAGCCTCAATTTGGTCATAAGTCTTCCCAAGGAAGCCTTTGAGCTCAAACCAAAGGGAGTTACCCGATTATAAGGTAATGTCTTCACTTGAGTCCTTTTGTTTTATTTTACTTCTCCACCCCCCTAAAATCTTTTTATTACTTTCATTTGTAACAACACCAGTATCATCAATATACTAGTATGTTGTTATGTTAAGGATTTGATCTACACTTACACACACCTTCGTCTAATGGTTAAAGAACATACAATTTCTATGGATGGTGAATTACTGCCTCACGAAACGATGATTGTTTAATCTTCTCTTAACACCTTTCATGGTGGCCATTAAGATGTCACTATATTTATATATGATATATAATATTTTTATGTTTTAATTATGCTTATGTATTTTTATGTGTCATACCTTTATTGTTTCCATGGTGGGTAAACATGATAATTTCATTTTAGGAAGTGCGGACTACCGCCCCCTCAAAGTGATTTGATTCATTAATGCCATATGTGGGACGTATAAAGGATGGATTTAAAGTTATTATATATGATTTATGTTACACATAAATGATGAATGTAATTCTGGAAGTAAAATATACATACATCTCATTTAGTTTTAATTCCATTAATATGACATAGAAATGAAAGTAGCGTTCTTGCGTACGTACGGCTTACCGTCTCCATGAACGGTGCATTTCATTTCTTACCTCTAAATGATTATGTATTATTATAAATACATGTATATTCTGTATATATAATATATATATGATATCCAAATCATGAATATTTTTCTGGATATAATGAACCTTTGACCGCACGAACAACATGTAATTGTAAGAAGTCCACTTTCGACTTAAGAACCAAATATCGTCAAAACAAACATTATTATCATAAATGATTACATAATGTATATGACATGGTAATAAGTGATATAAAAGGAATAATGAACTTGAAAAAGGTTCTTAAGTAAGTAGAAATTAACTCATGTTTATTATTCAGGAGATTAAAGAACCATCGAGTCAAGTCGGACCCGAGGTAAGGGATCCTACTCCTCTCTTTCTTTTTAAGTACTCTCCTTTATGTCACTTCTTTTAAGATCCACTTTGATATGTTGGGGGATTATATTTTTTATTCCTCTTACTGTAATTTTTATGTTCATATGATGAGAGACCCTATTTGATCTCATCAAACAATTTTTTGTAAGTGTTAAGTGGCGTCGTTAGGCTGCTGAGTTTTCGTAAGGGATTTTTCATCTCACTTTTATTCTCGTGACATTTATGCTATGTTTGAAACTATTTCCTTTGAGTGGTGTATGTACTGCCCATTATTATACACTTTTTGTAGTATAATTTCATTTATGGGTATTAACATCTTCATTGTATGACCCTTCTTCCATGGGGTGCACGTTTCGAAAGTTACCCAACTCGGTAAGGGGACCTTTCACCCTCCTTTTTTTAAAAGACTTCTTTTTTTATGTCTTTTAATTCACATACTATTATGTTGGGGTATGTTATTATATATCCTTATTGATGTAAATTTTATGTCCAAGTGATGATATGCCCTTTTTATCTCTCATAAACTCTTTTTATGAATTTTTAAGTGATGTCATTAGGCTGTCGAATTTTTGCAAGGGAACTTCTTAACCCAATTTTGATTCTTTGGGATAAACTTGTACTCCTTGAATATGTAGTTCTATGAATATGTGTGAATGTCCTCTGATTGTTTTGCACTTAATATCCACTTATATTTGGTGTATTCGTTTGTCACACATAATTATGTAATTGATTTATCCTTAATTCAAGGATATCGTCTTTGTATGGGACTTCATCTCAATCTCCATTCATTGAGGCATATTTTGTTTTATACACAAACTTCTTTTATACGTTGTATAAACCCCTTTGACTTTTACTTTTATCCAAAGGAATCTTTTTTATATGAAGCGTTTTACTAAACGACAAAAGGGAATGTTTTTGTCGTACGTGTGCGGCGAAAACGACTTCTCCGCCGCCGTGACCATTATTTGAGTTTCGTCTCCCTCTACAAGTTATACATTATTTTTAAAAGAAAAATAAATACCATATTTTATATTTCATTTATTTTGGTATTGAAAATGGTTTTCATAATGTTTTAATATCAATGTGTTGTATTGATATCTTGTGATTGAAAGGTGGAAATTTTATGTTTCCTTTATGAATGTTTTATGTGATACGATTATGTTATGTTTCTTGGGAATTGTTATGATGACGGGTGGTTCTGTGATAAACTAAGGGTGGGTGAGCCCGATATAGCTATCCAATGCATTGGGTAACGCAAAGGTGTGAAACGTTAAGGTTTCTCCACAGAGATTTAGGGAATATACTGTGGTGGGTATTCCAAACGTAACCAAGAAGGTTACTCCCTATGTAAGAATGTTATGAATGCCTCAAGTTACCTTTTACGTATTATGATTTCTATGATTTATTCATGATTATATGAGGTATGTTAAAGTGACTTTGTTTTATGTGTAAAGTATGATTTCATTCTTATGTATATATGAACTCATGTTTCTTTTCCATATTTTTTTAACCCTTACTGAGCTTTTTATGCTCATCCCAAGTTTTTGAAATGATTTTCACATGTCATGGGAAAGGTACATGATGTGATTATAGTGTCAAGGATGTGTCAAGAAATAATCCATGTTTAATTTTAAATATGTTTCCATTGATGGAAAAAATGAATACTGTCTTTTATGTAACCACTTTGTTTAAATGTGGAATTTAATGAAAGTTTCATGATCTAATTCTCTAAAACTATAAACCTGAAAAGATCCTCAATGTGTAACCTTGTAATAACTTAAGATTAAGTAAGTATTAAGGCTGGGGCCTTATAAAAGATTTGGAATTAGATGCTGTTGTTTTTTATCTAAAAATTTGGAGGCATAATTTGTATGGAGTAAAGTGTGAAATATATACTGATCAAAAAGTTTAAAGTATATATTCACTCAGAAAGAATTGAACATGAGATAGGGGAGATGGCTAGAATTAATCAAGGATTATGATTGTACAATTCATTACCATCCAGGAAAAGCAAATAATGTGGCAGATTCTTTAAGTTGAAAAAGTAATTCTTCATTAACCATGCCACATTTGGAATGAGATCCTTTGGTTTTTAATTTGACGAACTTTGAAATAGAAGTTGTTGGTGCAGGAAGTTCTTCCCGTTTTGTTTCAGGTATCAGTGAGATCGTCCCTATCAAACAGAATTAAGAAAGTGTAGAGGAAATACAGTGGGTTGCAGAAAAAGGTAGAGCTGGTTCAGAAGGGTATGTTTCCAGAATTTAATATTGATAATGATTGAGTTTTTAGGTTTGGGAAGAGATTATGTGTGCCTCATGATTCATAGTTGAAGAATGAGTTGTTATGTGAGGCTCATAGTTCCCCGTTTTCAGTTCATCCAGGAAGTACTAAGATTTATAGTGATCTTCGGGAGTATTACTGGTGGGATGGAATGAAAAGAGATATTATGGATTTTACTATGAAGTTTTTGACTTGTCAGCAGGTTAAAGAAGAGCAAAAGTTACCGAAAGGGATGCATCAGCCTTTACTATTGCCAGAGTGGAAATGGGAATATATATCCACAGACTTTGTTGTGGGATTACCGAAGACATCTAGAGGTAATAATGCAACCTGGGTTACTATTGATCGATTGACTAAATCTGCTCATTTCCTTCCAATTTGAGATACTTTGTCTCTTGATTAACTTGCTCGGTTGTATCTTAATGAGATAGTTAGGTTCCATGGAGTTATCCTCTCCATTGTATCAGATCGGGATCCCAGGTTTACTTCTATCTTTTGGAAAGGCCTTCAAAAGTCGTTGGGTACTGAATTAAATTTTAGTACATATTTTCATCTGCAATCAGATGGACAGTCAGAATAAAAAATTCAGACCTTGGAGGATATGCTTTATACTTGTTTGATTGATTATCAGGGAAGTTGGAACCAACATCTATCTTTGGTTAAGTTTTCTTATAATAACAGTTTTCATTTTGTATACAGATGGTTCTGTTTGAGGCATTATATGGGAAGCGGTGTAGAACTCTTGATTTTTGGGATGAATTGGGTGAAAGGAAGCTGATGGGACCAGAATTAGTAGAAGAGATGGCAGAAAAAGTTCAGCTGGTTCGGAAACACATGAGAACAGCTCAGAGCAGGCAGAAGAGTTATGCGGATAACCGGGGGAAAGATCTATCTTTTGAGGTAGGTGATCATGTTTTTCTCAAAGTTTCACCATGGAAAAGTGTGATGCAATTTGGTAAGAAAGGAAAGATGAGTCCAAGTTTCATTGGACCATATGAAATTCTGGAGAAAGTTGGATCAGTTTCTTACCGAGTGGCTTTACCTCCGAGTTTATCTCAGGTACACAAGGTTTTTCATGTTTCGATGCTGAGACAGTATATGCCAGATCCATCTCATGTTTTGAGGCCAGAGGTAGTTCAGTTGGAAGATAATATCTCTTATAAAGAACAACCAGTCTAGATTCTTGACTGAAAAGAGAAACTGTTGCGAAATAAGGTATTTCACCAGGTAAAGGTTTTGTGTAAAAACCATATAGTTGAAGAGGCAACGTGGGAATCTGAAAATGCTATGAGGGATAAATAACCCTACTTATTTTGATTAGTGAATAAAATTGCGAGGACACAATTCCCAAAAAGGGGGAAGGATGTAACATCCCAGGTAAATACAGAATAAAATATTTTCATACTTGTGAATATTTACGAATTAAATATTAATTTTACTTTAAAAAGGATTTGCATGTTCGATAGCGTACCCGATACGCAATAAAGAGTTTCATTGAAATCTTACATTGCACAGTACTAATATAATAATATTATTTTGAATGGTAGTTAACACGTAGCTGTTGTATTGGCAGGAATGAATAGAAATAACTATAATATGATTATATATGTTTTTTAAGTGTTTTTACATTTATACAATAAAATATAAAGGCTTAAAATACGAAATGAATTCAATTTTAGGCATATATACTCTAATTTTCACAAAAGGTCCACTTATCACCTTTTGATGGAGAACCGTCAATAAATATAGTTTTGGTTACTCTTATACATTCTATTGGAACAAATAAAATTCTTCTTTAGAATCGGGACATCAAAATTTACTTTTTGTAAATTTTTGGTATTTGTTCGATAAAGTCAATTTTTTTAATGAATAGTGAAAAATGTTGTATTTTAATTGAAAAACTCTTTTTAAAATAATTTATTTATATGATTAGATTATTGTTTGAATTGGTTTTAAAGTGAAATTAGAATATATTTTTACCATTTAATCCAATAGTGTTCATTGGAATTAATTTCACTTTGAAATCGGACTCAAACTAGTGTCAATCTTTTGATACATTTTGATTCATAAAAACACGCTATTTGTTTTGACAGCAGGAATTAATTATTAAATTAATTAATGAAACTTATATGTTTTTAATTATGTAAAATAGACATCATTTTTTAATTCGGAATATCATATATATCTTAGGGTGAATTTTTTGTATTTTTCTGAGAAACTTCAATTTTTGGTGAATAGTGAAACCACTAAGTGGTACTTAAAAAACAGATTTTTTTTTGATTAAATGAAAATTTACCACCTCTGTGTTTTGAATTTCAAAAATACTAAATTCATGGTTGTAATTAAGAAGTAAAATTTGGTTCAATGGGATCAAAATAATTTTTTGGTGAATAGTAACTTTTAAGTTTTTAATTGCGATTAGAGGTAATTAGTGTAATTTAAGGTAAAAATAATGTTTTAATAATATGAAATGAACTTGACACATGTCCTACCCTTATTGGATGTGTCATGGACGACCAAGACAATCCATTGGTCAACTTGGGGACCCCATAGAGCCACTTTGGTAGAAAAATGACATTAATATCTTTTTATTTAATGTTAAAATAAAAATGTTACAAACATGTGTTGTTTTACTAAAACAACTTTTAAATGGGGTTATACAAGTCATATTTTTTACTATAAACATTAATTAGAAATATAAAAATATTTCATACATCATTATATTTTTCTATAATTTTTAGAAATTAAATTAATTAAATTATTTATGACACCATGATGATGCATCGACTACCTCATTATTTAACGATTTAAATAAAATGAAAAGATAATGTAAACTCTAAGACCTAAACATGTCAAAAACCTATTGGATGGGTGGATTTATAAATCTTATCACCTTATCCTCAAAATAAATTAATGTGGGACCTTTAATATCTGAAACTCATTTGAAAATAAAGTAACCTTTTATAACATTCCAAGAGTGCCCCTCTCTCCTCTTATAAAAGGCCCCCACCTCTACCACATTACCCACACCTCTAAAGCCATTGGATCGGCCAACCCCTACCAATTTTGTCTATCCACTTCCATATCTTACTCCTCGAATCCTCACTTTGGGAAGAAATCTTTCCAAGGAAGCCTTTGATCTCAAATCAAAAAGAGTTACCCGTTTTAAAGGTAGTGCCTTCTCCTGTGTTCTTATGTTTTATTTTGCTTCTCCAACCCCTAAACACTTTTTATTACTTTATTTTATATCAACTCCAGTATATTCAATAAACTAGGATGTTTTTATGGGAAGTATTAGAGCTACACCTACACACACCTTTGTCCAATGGTTAAAGAACATACTGTTTCTACAGTTGGCGATTTTCTGCCTCACGAAATGATGATTGTTCAATTTTCTTTTAACACCTTTCATGGTGGAAATTAAGATGTCACTATATTTATATATTATTTATATTATATTTATTTTTTCCTTATGATTTTGTATTTTTCATTTATGGCATACCTTTATGCCTTCTATTATGGGTAAATGCGATAATTTCATTTTAGGAAGTGCGGACTACTGCCCCCTCAAAGTGATTTGATTCATTAATGCCATATGTGGGATGTATAAAGGATGGAGATAATGTTATTATATATATTGGAATTATCATATACCCTTATATCATTACTATTTCACTCCATTAAATTCAAAATAGAAATGAATGTAGCGTTCATGCGTACGTACGGCTTACCGTCTCCATGAACGGTGCATTTCCTTTCTTACCTCTAAATGTTATGTACTATTATAAATACATGTATATGCTGGATATATATGATATATATGATATCCAAATCATGAATATCATTCTGGATATAATGAAACTTTGACCACATAAATAACATTTAATTGCAAGAAGTCCATTTTTGACTTATGAACAAGATATCGACAAAATGAACATTATTAACATAAATGATTACATAATGCTTATAACATGGAAATAATTGATATAAAAGGAATATTAATATTGGAAAAGGTTCTTAAGAAAGTAGAAATTAACACTAGTTTATTATTCAGGAGATTAAAGAGAAATCGAGTCATGTCATACATGAGGTAGGGGACTTCATCTCAATCTCCTTTCATTGAGGCATATTCTATTCTTATACAAGGCTTTCTTTTATACGGTGTATAAACCCCTTTGAATTTTAATTTTATAAAAAATGAATATTTTTCAATGAAGTATTTTACAAAATGACAAAAAGGAATGTTTCTTTTAACGTACGCGGTGACAACGACCTTTTCCGCCGCCGCGAGTATTATTTGGTCTTTGGCTTCCACAACAATTCATGATGTTTTTTCTAAAATGAAATAAATACCATATACTCATTTAGGAATTTTGGTATTGAAAATGGTTTTTATAATGGATTTGTTATGTCAATATATTTAAGTGATATATTGTGTTTGAAATGTGGAAATGTTTTCTTTCCATTATTAATTCTATGCCTTATGATTTTATAATGGTACTTGGATGTTTGACGGGTGGTTATGTGATAAACCATATGACGGGTGGTGCCGTGAATACCAGGATGGGTGGTTATGTTATAACCTCCAATGCATTGGGTATGGAAGTTGGACATATGGCTATTCCATTAAGTGATATGTGTGGAAGTCGACCGTATGGTTATTCCATTTAAGTATGATTATTTTCTATGTTACCTTTATATGTTATGTCTTCTTTATATGGGTTTTATGGTAATAATTTGGTTACAAAAGGGTATGTAATGATATTTTATTCAGTTAAGATTAATTACTACTCCATAAAGGTGAAAATTATTACTTTGATAAAGTATTCATGGTTTACTTTTTTTCCTTCTTTCTGTATCCCTTACTGAGCTTTTTATACTCACCCCAAGTTTTTTTTGAAATGTTTTCCACTGGACATAATGTGGAATAGGGTCAAGGAAGGGATCAAGGAAAAGTCATGCTTTCTAAAACATGGAACTAGAAATGATTTTTTTATAGTTCAGGTTTTGAAAAAAAGGAAACTTTGTAGAAGTGTCTAATTTGTAATCTTTTGAGATGTAATAGTTATGATCTAATTCTCTAAAATTATAAACCTGAAAAGTTCCTCAATGGGAATTATTCATTTAATTCAATATTAAGTAATACTTAAGGCCAGGGCCTTATAATCCTTCCCAAAATTTTTCCCATGGTTTATACTAGTGATAAGAGTCTTCTAATAATCTATTAGGATACAAATTGAACACATTAAAATAATACCCTTAATAATGTGGAAGTGTGTCATGTTCCAAATAAAAATTAAAATATTTAAAACACTATATTGGTTTTTGGGGGATTCATTATAGTCATGTAAATTAATAAAATAACTTCAAAAAAACATTATTTTATTGTGAAAATTTATTTTTGTTTATTGATTCGTTTTATAGTCTTTATTAAATAATTTTTGGGATATTTTGATGTCATTATACAAACCATATATTTATACACTATTCGATTTTTAACAAATAAATAGATTGTCTTAGAAAATTATGAATAATTAACCATTGGATAATTTGGATGTCTTGATTTAAAAATATATCTACCTTAAATAAATTATTATTTTTCTGATTTCTACATTCAAATAAAAATCCTTATTTGTTGAAAAATTCATTTTTATGACACAAAAAACGTCCCAATACTCATAAAAATTATTAAGGACCTCAATAACTCATATCAACATTTATATTTAACTAAATATTATATAAAAATTATATTTTATGAAAATAAAATTTATTTAAAATATCCTTGATTTATCATAAATATTTTTTGTAATTGAAACTATATATTTTTTCATAAAAAACAATTGTGGTTTCTTCTATCAAAATATATTTTTTTATCAAACTCATTATATAATTAAGCGTATAATAAATTCATAGTGAAAATGGAAAAATGTAATCATTTTTTTCATAATGATAAAATATAAAAATTCATACTACAAGGGTCTAGATATATAACCCCCTATTTGAACTATTGTATATCCTAAGGTTATAATGTAAAATAATTGTAATTTCTGTAGTTGGTTCAACGAACATGGTTTGGGTGATGATCTCAATAAGATTATACTTCTACCGTAATAGGTTTCACTCTAGTTATATTCATTCAATCTTATCTTGGGCTTCATACAACGAAAAATTATAGTGATTTTGTCTCCCTCGAATGATTTGATAAATGGGCCTCATAGGGTCTGACCCTACTAGTTATGGTAATCGGTTCTTTATTCTCTCTAAATTACATTCTATTATAGCCCATTAATATTAGTCAATTTTAGGTATAAATTTTTTATGTTTTTGCTATTATTTTTCATTTATTACACATTTTATTGATTTTTTCATTATTAATGGTTATTTTTATTTTGGAATAATGTATTTGAAAAATAAATAATAATAATTAAAATTAATGTGTCTTAATTTTTGTTTTAATGTAATTTTTTGTAGGTTTTGGTAAAAAAATTGGGACATAAAAGCAATCCCTCAACCCATGAAATAAATCCACTGAGTAGCAACCTGAGGGGTTGTGATAAAATTCACCCATTGGTAAGTCTATAACATGAGTTAAAGATGATATTGAGGTCTTGTATGTAACACACATGAGAGGTTCACACTGACCCATAGTGTTTAGGTATGTATGGAAATGAGAGGACCACTTTTCTGGAATGGGAGAGAACAATATAGTGGTGGAGGACTATAGGCCTTAGTAAGACTTCATTGAACCAATTTTGTCAAAATATCTTTTAAATAGAAGTGTGTAACCAATTGATTTTCCTATGTGGTATTTGGGTTCATGGGCTACTGATCAAACGTAAAAAATCTACACCATTTCACCTGCCACTCGAGGGTCATACTGATTAGATATTCTATGTTTTCACTACTATTCCATTTCCCACATTGTTATACCACAACTCTATATGCTCTACTAAGGGATAACTCTTGAGACACTAGGGATTTCACACAAACTAAATCACATATTTTTCCCATATTATCATAGCGAACTAGTGAGATCTAGTGGATGAAGGGATTTATGTCATCACTCATATAAATTGCACTGTTTTTACTATTTCATGAGTTTGAATTAAATGGATCTGACCCATAGTTTGAAGCAATGTTTCATGGCATGGAATATATATAAATATAACATGAATTTTGTAACACCATGATAACAATTTCACATTGGTCGATAATGAAGAATATGGTAAACTGCCACAGTATAGAGTTTTAGCTACATCATAAAAGATTAAAAATGAATTAATCCTGAAAATGAGGATGGAATAAATTGTAGTTGTGGGAAATAAGCTAAATCGTATAAATTCATGGTTAGGTAGAGGTTGTCCTGCAATATAACATCCCATGTTATATGTTTTGGTGCTTCTGTAATTTTAAATTCCCAAAAAAATTGTGTATGTAGATTATATAGGTGATCATTGGGGAATGATAATTAATAACAAACTTGTGTTTCCCTTTATATCCTTTTAGGACTTTAAATCACTCTATAAATAAAAAATATGTGACCAAGTCAAAGTGTAAAATAGAAACTCTTCAAGGATTATCTGACACTCCCTCTATCTCAAATGATAATATTTTTTCAAAAAAAAGTTAGAAGAATACATTTATATGCAATAAAGATTAAATGTGGAGATTCTATAGGGAGAATAAAAATTCAAAATAATAATAATTCTATATAAAAATAGAAGGAAGTTTCTTCTATGTAAGGGAGATCTATGGGTCATAGAGACCATACATTCTTCGACCTGAAGGGGAAGGATCAACTTTTTGTTTATGACACTTATATAGGAAGAATAATTTAATTAGTTTATCAAACATCCAAAGTGAGAGTAGAGATAGAGGGTCTCCTTTGACCATGATGTTTCATATCTAAGACATAATTTTATTTTTCTCTCCCCAATTTATAACTTGGAATTCATATGTTGGATAAAAAAGTAGTGTGAGTATAATTTCATTATATCTTGTCTCATTTATATTAGATCTGACTTTCTATTCTGCCTTCCTCATTTTCAGATTTAATCATATATTTTAGGGATGGTATGAGTAGATAATAGTTGTAATAGGGGATGAGTTTGATGAAAGTGATTTGTACAAAAATTAAATTCAATTTTACAATGAAGGTTTCATAATTAAATTATTTTTACTTCTTGATTTAGATCATAATATTATTATATAATATTATAGAGAGATAAAATATCCTAGGTGAATATACCTATTATAATATAGGGTTTTAAGGATGTGGCAGTTAAACTAACCTTCACCTTCAACATAAAATGTTCATATTCATGAACACGATGTTATTATTGTCTTACCTTAAGAGGGATTTTATCCTTCCAAGGTAGATATAGTTTAAATTTATAGGCTAAACATGATACTCTATGAGTTATTAAGGATAACTAGTATGATGTATTTTAAAAGTTAAATTGAATTAACATTTTTTAACCACCATATCAAAATTCATTTTAACTTCTCTTTAACATTGATTCATTTGGGATTTGGTCAACTCCACACCTCTAGAGACTTTATATAATTTTATTTTTATCAATATTGTGTCAAACGTTAAATATATTAACTATAATAACCCTTTCCCTCATGTGATTGACCCATTTTTAATATTATTATAATTTGTATTCATTGGTCTTGTTCGGGTTAATATAAATTTGAAAATTTTATTTAGTTAAATGATTCCAGAATTTCCGATAGACATAGAAAATTTGTGGATAAATTTTTAGAAAGTAAAGTGATTATAAATTCAATAAATAAATGAAACATTACTCTCCCACTTTTATATTTTATAATTTAAGTATAGGTTATTTTCCATTTTGTATTATTTTATGTGACTCATGATTTTGGATTGTGATTTCCAGTAAATGCAGAATGAATGAACACATACATTTCGAAATTGATCTTTCAAAACACTCAAGAACAATTAATGAACAAAATAGAAATGTCCAAATCTAAGGATTAGAGTATCAAGACAAACCAATAGTTACAAAACCACACCCACATTTGGAAGAAACACTACATATCTTAGAATATATGTTTAGTAGAGGATTGTTAATCTTGGAGAACAAGGATAATGATGTTGAGGGATTAAATGAAGTAAACAAGGATGAGGCCCAACATGAAGTTTCATTTAGTATAAAATTTTAATATGTGGGTGAATTAGGGGTATGTTTTTATTCTAACAATTATTATGAGTTTTACATAGGGGAAACCTACCTCAATGCTGAGGAGGGAGAAGAAACGTATCCTTATAATTATTTTATATAGGACCATGAGTGGAAGGAGGATATAAGAGCTACTAAATTATTAGAGATAGTGTTAAACTTGGTGGAATATGGTAATTAAAAATTCACTGAATAAGTAGACCCTCCAACACCAACTGTAGATCAGCCCCATGAAGAAGAATATGAAGAATAATTGCTAGCTACTAAATTGGATGATGTTAGTGTATAATTTTAGTAAGTGTAACCACAAACAAAGGAAAATGATTATTACTACGTAGTTTTAATATCCCACGAACTTATAATTCAATAATTAGGGATTTCGACTAGTGAAAACCCTCCACTAAGAATGAAAGTAAACATAAAGAGGAGTAAAAGTAGAATAGCCACACCATAAACTTCTCAAAGTCAAAATTTTATTAATGTGATATATTTGGCTATCTACCATTAACATATTAAATTATTGATGAGTTAAGTTCTATCATAAAAATAATAATAATTATTATTTGTGGGATTTAAATAGAGTATTCATTTAGATTCATTCTTAGTAATTAGTTTAGGACATTATTTTAGGATGTAGTGGAGCCTCTCACTCGCATATTCATTATCTTAATTTCATAGAACATATGTTTTCAGTATTTTTTTTATTTTTATATTTATAAAGAATAATTTATAAATGGAAAATATGAAAATGAGCTTCAAAGTTAAAGGGAAGTAATAATTTAAATTTCAACATTCATTTTTCTTTCCTATTTTTAAAATATTATATTGTTTTTAGTTAAAAAAATTCATAACCATACATAAATTAGTGCTTCCGGATTATTTCAATGAAACTAACAATTTTATTGGAACCCCATAATTACATATATTAATTTTCATGTTGATGGTATTTTATAAGTAATATTGTGAAATTGAATCATTAGAGTTAAACATGGGAATTTTATTTCAATGAATCATGATAAATCTTTTTTGTCACATGTATATGAAATTTTTCTTCTATATCTTATTCTTTGAATTTATTTTGTATTAATTTTTTATTTTTTAAAATTCCCTGAGTGATTATCATCAATATAATATTCTTTTATTATTTGTAGTTTTCTAGACAAAAACATTTATATCAGTCATAGTAATTTAATTGTTAAATCTCAGGACATGTTACCTACAAGGACTAGCTTTTGATCTACTCCAATAAAATTATTACACAAAATAACTATAAAAAAGTTAATGAAGTATTTTATTAATTTAAAAATTATAATTTAAATTTATTATTTTGAATGATTGTCATGGTCTATGTGTGGGGTGGGGGTGAATTAATGGAAACGAGGGATGTTTTTTAGAAAGGAATCAATTTTTGGTGTGTCCATATGTTTTGGAGACGGTCCATTTAGTTTTCATTATATTCATTATTCACCCCTCTTTTGAAAAATTCTGCAGGGTCGAAAATAACATTCTATTGCCGAATAAATTTCATCATTTGGGTTTGGGTGGAAGATATGAGAATTTTCCTTGAAATATTTTCAACAAATTAACTCTAAAATTGAAAGAAAAAGAGGAAAATAAAAAACAAGATGGTTAACTAATTGAATTCACTTTCATTGTTCATGTGACTAAATTGTGATTTTTGATGTAAGTATTGTAAATTTTTAATAGGATAATTTCATTAGGGTCTATTTTGAATATCATGTACTGTAATTTGAGATAAAAAATCAATTTGATCTTAAATACTTTTTACAAAAATTACCTACCTTCATTGAGTATTATATTTGAATGATCCATGTTTTCAAATTCCTCAAGATTTTTAGTTACTTTTTTTCTCTTCTATGTGGAGAATGTATGAATTTTTGGGTTCAATGTTTGTTACATGTTCTCATGTTATAAAAAAATTCTATATTTACATTACTGTGAGTGATGAGAGAATAAAAATAATGGATAGTTAGATTCTGATTGGTGTGTTAGTGATAATAAATTAATTAGATTGAATAGAAAAAAATAATAATTTACAACTATTTTCAAGGGTAAATAGTTATTATTATTATAAGTAAGGAGTTGGAATCATTTTTAATTCATGAAATATGAAAAGACTCTCCCCCATTAATAATTTCATAGTTTCTTTAATAATTAATTTTAAATATTGGTAGAGTGGGTTTGTCCCTCTTAATTATTTTTATAGATATATTCTTGAAGAAAAACATTGTTTAAGCGTGGAGGATTTGATGAGTCCATTTTATACATTCATTTTTGAAATTTTATATTTTAAAACAAATTCATTAATTATTTACCTATTCATTAATTATTCTTCATCATTTATGGTATTATATGTTTTTGAATGATTTTTTTTAAAATTAAATGAAATTAATTAAAGTATATTTTTTAAAAAATATAATTTTTATATGTTCTTTATTTTATTAAACAAATCAATCGGTATAGCTAGCGCATAGCCCATAGAGAAAAATAGCTATGCTTTAACATATGGGGCCACCAATTAATCCACCCATATAGAACAAAAAAACATAATTTAAAGGGTATATAGAGGTCAAGTTTGTTGTGTATGGGAAAAAATAACATTTATCCTAGGGTTTTAGGTCTGTGTGTCAGCCAGAGTATTTCTTCACTGGCATAGGACAACTTACAATGGTGGTAAAGGTCTTTTGGTCTCTGTTCGACTTCATTAAAGTAATTACATTTTGGTTTATATAAAATAACATACTAATGTGGACCATTTTTTAATGTGGGGTGAGGATCCATGTATTAATGTTTGTACAACAAAAGTGTCAATGAAATATCCACCGCTTGCATACCACCTTCCCTCGACATACCATGTTGTTGTCTCTATGGTGTTTCTATAGTTTCTACACCATATTACTCCATGGATGATTATGGTATAACTCCTGATCTTCTAGGTATTTGAATCTTTCTACACCATAGGATTTACCCCTACTTCTTATAGAACTAGAGATCATAAGATGATATAGGTGTTTATGTAACAACCCACAAATGTTCCTACATAGACTTTGAATCCTGAGATTAAACTCACTATTTTTAAAAGAATTGTTTCATTCCATGTTCAATAGAAGAATATATAATGGAGGTTGCTGCATCATGAAAACCTATTATATTATGGTTGGTAGTGAAGAATATAGTTGAAGGGTTATTACACCATAGGGTTTTTACTATATCATAGAAGATAAAAAAATAAAAGAACCAAGAAAATAGGTAAGGAGGAGGATAAGATCATGGTAAATAGGCTACATTAAAACCATTCATATTGAAATATAGGTAGTTTCATGAGATTGAAATCCACATAGCATGTTTTGGTGATTCTATAATTTCATATAATTGAAACCATTAATCGTTCCAGGTCCTCTAGGTGATATTAAGGGGAAATATTTCAGAACTCCCATATAAAAGACTTTCCTAAAATGGATGAGTTTAAAACACTCCAACAATCTGGGAGATATGACTGATTCATTTAGAAAGTGTTAAACTGGCCCTCATGAAGGATAATCTAACACTCCATCTCTCTTTTAGATGATAAAATTTATTCAAATGATGATTAAGCAGGATATTCAGTTGAGATATGTATGACAGGTTGAGATAAATTGAGTGATAAAAACATATAAATTGGTGAATTAAAAAAATAAATAGAAGGATGATATTTCTTTGTTTGGGATATCAGGGGATCTTGAGGTCCTAGACATTCTATGACCTTGAGGGGGAATATATATACTATTTTAGGACATTGATGTATGAGAAAAAATGGAAGGGGTCTATCAAACCTCCACGGAGAGAGTGGAGGAGGAGGGTCATATTAGACAATGATTCTTCAAAAAGGATTTTTTTTCTATATATATTTGTATTCATATGTTATTTCTAAAGTGATGTGTGTAAGTTTTCGTTGTATATTTGTGTATTTATTTTAGATCTAACTTTATATTTCCCCATCTTAGTTAAAAATTAAATTCTTTTCATGAGAACGAGTATGAGTAATTATGAACTATTAAAAGATTTTTTTGATGAATTGGACGTGTATTGAAAAACTAAAATATTTTTTGAAATTTTTTTTTCAAATAGTTATAATTTCTTTTATATCTTGCAACACACACAGCACTGAGGAATAACCAACCTTTGTATGATATAAATATTACTTTTTAAACATTATTGTTATAACATTGAAATTAAACTTGGTTGTATGAATTCAAATAACCATATTTTAAAAATATGTATAATGGTTTAATATCATGAAATTATATTCTGTATTAATTTCTATATATTTCAAATATAATTTTTTTTAAAAACTATTTTACTGCTTTTTATGAGAAATAATATAATTAATTTCTACCAATTCTATAAAATGTTTTTGAAAAAAGTGAATTCATTTTTGAAATCTTCATATGAGAATATCTTAGGGTGAAATTTTTATAATTCTCTGAAAATATTAATTTTTCAATGAATAAAGAAAATACTAATTTTTATTAAAAACATCAATTTTGTTTAAAGAAAATTAAAAGTTACATTATGTCATAAAATGGTTTAAAATTAAAAATATTTCAATTAATTTCTTTTTACTACAAATTTGTTCTACTTAATAAATTTTATAATCAATATTCAAATAAAAAAATTTGTCCTTTTAAGAGCTTTTTCTTTGGAAAACTAATTTTTCATAACTCCTACAGTATTTATATTAAATTTAATTCAGTCTCTTTTGTAAATTAAATTTAATAAAATTTATTTAATAATTTTAATAAACATAATTTATATTTTAAAATAAATCTAAATTAATTTTTATTCTTAAATTATATTAAAAATAGTAAAAAATATTTATAATGGTTCAGGTTAAAATGGGGTTTCTACATTAGTTGTGCATATGTTTACATTAATTTTACACACACATGTAAAATTAATTTAATAATCATTATTCAATAATTATAACTAGGGAATAAAAAAATCTAACAAAGATCATTTTATTTTATTTATTAAAGGATAAATTATTAAGGCTAGTAAAAAGAGACTAGTTACCGTGGTAAAAACTACATTGGTAAAAGTATGTAATCATAGAGGAAGACAAATAACATATTTAAAACGTGTATATTATTTTATGTTGTAGAATTTTCTTTACAATATATTCCATCTAGTCATTTATTTTACTTTTTTGGAGGCATATGTCTTGAGATAGGCATCCCATTATTGAATGTTTTTGGGTATTTAGAAAAATGTCACAACTCTTCAATTACAAAAGGGGACCTCTTATCCTCACTTAATCACACCCATCTAGACATTGTTTCTACCTAAAACTATCAAAATATATCCAAAACATCCTTATCTACATTCTAGAGCTTATTTTATTCCCCAAATACCACCCCTGGTGTCCTAAATAAGAGATTCAAAAGTGGTTGTTATATGTGATGGTAATTGTCTTCATTATGCTCATTCATATTAGTCCATATTTTTTCACCTTCATTAATGTAATTAAAATTGAAATATAATAAAATATATATATATAATATACTTTTAATTTATTAATTTTATTTAATCACCTATATCTATCTTCTCTTACATCAAATGAGAAAAGAAATAATCGATCATCTGTACGGCAGATTAATGCCTTGCGAACCAATATAATTTTTTTTTCATAAAATGGATTAATTGATGGATATAATAATAAATTTAAAGATTATATGTCAAAATTATGTCCTAAAAATTCTTATTTAATTATAATATTACATATATATTCTTACATTCCAAATCGTTTGAAAAAAATTGTCATTCGTTTGTATGGAAGGATACTGCCTCACAAGAAAAATGTGAGGCGTTTTTTATTTATAATTTAATAGGATGGTAATAAATATATATTTATATAATATATATTAAAGTAATTACATATGAATTTTATATTAAGGTTGATTCACTATATAAACTTATTTCATTCCATCAGTGATGAAATGGATACAACGTTCGTGTGTACGTACAACATACCTTCTCTATGAACTATATAATTAAATTTCAATCTATCACATTTATGAATTACTCTATATAAATATATAATGAATATATATGTTATTTATAAAAATTTCAACATTATTCAAATCAATTATCTATGGAAAAAATGATTGAAAATACAAAACTAAAGTATTTTGGAATAACAAAGAAGTTATTACCCAAAACGTGATTTTAATATGGAATTGTAAATTAATAGGTAATAAAAGGGAATAATTTGGTAATATTTGGTGTTATACATATGATTATAGTATTTTAATTGATTTATAATATACCTATGTTTTTTTACATGTGGTTAAAATATTTATGACAAAATTTGAGACTTAAGGTAAGGGAATTTCACCCCACTTTTATTTCTCTCTAACACATGAGTTATACATCACTTAATTATTTGTCGGGTGTATATATATATACTAACCATGAATATATTTTAATATTATTTTGATAAAAATGATATGATATACATGTCCAAGTGAGATTATTTATTTAATCATTAATATGATTCAAAAGATTCCAAAGTGTTAAGGGTTTTATGTTACAAACCCATTCTTCATCCGGATTGTTTATGATTACATTTCCAATGATGAAATATTATGATCCATATCCCAGGAAACACATGAAAATTATAATACTATAGTATCCTCAAGAGATTATAGTATTTCCATTCATTCTAATATAATTAATAACTAAATAGACCAAAAAACAATTTTATTTAATATTAAATTTATTTTTCACTTCGGTTGAAAATTATTTTTCATCCTCGTCCTTATTTTCTAGAAGATTTTTAATGAATTTTTTATCCAATAATTGTTCATATATATTTTTACTAATTTATTAAAATTTATAAATATTTTTAAATTAATCATCATATCATTTTTTTAATGAGGTGTTTTTAAATTCTTACTGAAAATGTGAAAGGAAGTGTTGGTTTAACTTGTATGGAATGAACAACAGTTTACAACATTATTACAACTCAATTATTTAAAGCCCCTATTAGATTTTTTCAAGTTTATTTTCAGAGAATATGTTTTCCTTTAGTTTATGGATTTTTTTTATTTCAATTAATTTATTTCAAAAGTGGAAAGATATTTTTCTTAAACAGTTTTAAGGGTCTTTTTAATGAATTATATTCATCAATAACAATAAAATTTGGTGATTATTATGTTTTAAAAGGGATATTATCCAATGGTACCATATATATTATTTCTCTAGATAGTTTATATTTATGATTATAATGAAAATATTCTTAATAATTCTATTACTTTTCCATGTGTAATGATATTATGATAAGATGAAATGTTTATGAATCACATTTGGTTTCCATGGGTTATGCCATAATGAAATGTTAATGAAACCGATTTATTTTCATGGGATTTTATATTATGAATCATTTATGATTTTTGGAACACTTCTGTATGGTTTTTGTTATGTGATGGTGGTTATAATATAACCAAGAATTAAGGTTATGTTATTACCAAAGAGAGGTGGGATATATATCTCCCATCAAGGCATTTAGTAAATATTCATATCTCATGTGACAAAATATACTGGAATGGGTAGTCACCCTAGTTTAGTAAGAGGATTTTCCACTATGATGGTATTGGGATTGAACCATGACTACTATAGGATTTTTTGGATTGATCCAAATCTACTATGACAGTCTTTAGAGTGAACTTCGACTACTACAGTGGTTTGGGGAGAGAACCAACCCCACTATGATTGTCTTGGAAATGAATCTTAAAAATTAAATAAATTATTTTCTATGATTGTGTTTGTTACATAATTCCATGTCTTATTCCAATTTTATGCTCACATGACCAATGTTCTTTTATTCTTTATGATTAATGTCTTCTGAACTACCTATCTTTATTCCATGAATCTAGATTATGATCATCGATATATAGGGTATGGTTTTCAAATTTTGTTGGCATGTTCTAATTCCTTGTGCTCATGTTATGCTAATGTGATAATTTTTATATCCCTTTTTTCATTATTTTTCATCTGATATATCCCTTTTTTTTGTTTTGTTACACATGTTTTTACTAAATATAGTATGTATGATATGTAAAATAAGGGTTCTTGTTATGAAAAACATAGTGGGAGATGGTGTTTTTCACTTATGAACCAGTTGTTTATGTTTCCCTATTTCCAAAGGCAATGTACCTATATAATTCTAGTGTGTATTATTTTTAATTTTATTAATTTTAATCTATTAAGCATTGAAATATATTTATTTATTTATATATGAGAATTTTTTATCATTAAAATTGATATTAGAGAAAGGTTTAGTTATAATTTTGAAACTAATTTGAGAAAACTTTAGTGATAACTATATGGGTATGAATAATGATAAGTATAATTATATGAAAAATTTCTTATAATTTTTGTGAAGGATAGAGTGATTAGTTTATGAGTAATTATATCCATGTCTCGATACTACCATTGGATGTGACTCAAATATAATATTACATAATGGTAATAACTCCAAAATGGGAACAATGATATGGATATTATTTTTTCTTAGTTGATGACAATTTTCCTTATTTTACACCTTCATTGACACTCCCAAGAGTTATAATTTGGCAATTCAAAAGATCGTTATGAACCATCAAGATGTATTTGAATAGATAATGTTCATAATTAATAGAGGTACAAAATACCGTTTCATATATTGAAAAAATAATGTATCAAGATTTAAAAATCATATGAATTAGTTTTCATGATTGATCACTATGACAAAATATTCCTAATATAGATGGTAAAAATTTGGTTTTGGAAAGGGAATGAAGATATAATTATGATGTTCATGTGGTTATAAGTATTCCAAAAAATTATATTACCTTTTTTTATATTAGTTATATGAATTCTCGTATATCTCGACAATTCTCTAGGAATGTTAATTTATATCTCCAATGATTAGATGTTAAATTAGCATCAAAAATCCAAAATGTAATGATGATTTCATATCATGTATATCATTCTTCTCCAATTATATTTTTTGGTAATATGATTTATGTGATTCTTGTTATTCTACCTTTGGTGGAATTTGTTTTTGTCATACACATGGATTGAATTTCTCTATATAAATACCAAATAAATTATTGAGGAAGGGAACTCATGTTGCATACTCAAAACCAACATATGAAATTTTGTCATTTTGATGATAAATATTATATTTTGAATGAAATTTCACCCATTTAATAGTTCTTGATTCCCATTCAATAGTGGTGTTTATCTTAGTATTTTTGGAGGGAAAATAATCATCAATGATATACCTATATGGGATTTTCTGGATGTGTTTATGGAAGAGTTTACATGTCTTACACAGAAACATGATGTTTATTTCTTACCCAAACACATTCTTGGTTATAAAACTATTTCAAATACTCTCTATAGAATGGCCTAGATTGAGTTATAAGAATTATAGAAGAAACTCTAGGAGAATCTTGACAAGGGATCTGTTCCTCCCAGTGTGTCGCATTGGGTTGAACATATTCTTTTTGTTAAAAATATTGATATATTTATGTCTATATATATATATATATTATTAGATGATTAATAATATATTAGTAAATAAGAAGTATCATCCATCCCATATTGCGGAATTTTTTGATCTACTATATAGAGTTATATACTCTTCTAAGATTGAAATTCATTGTTGATATCATCAATTGAGGGTCAAAAATGAGGATATACCCATGAGAGTATTCCAAAAAAGACAATGAAACTATGAATATATACTAATACCATTTATTCTTAGTAAATCCCCTATTATTTTCATGGATTTAATGAGTGAAATCATTAGAGATTATCTCAATCAGTTTGTGGATGTCTTTGTAGAGGATATTCATATATATTCAATTATAATAGAAGAGCATCAAGATATCTTTAGAATTATGTTCAAGACCCCCTAGCTAAGAATGTCTATGAAAAATTTCCCATGGGTGTATTTTGGTGAAGGAAGTTTCTTTTTTTGGTCATATAATCTTTTGTGAGGGTATTTTGGTGGATCCATAAATGAATAAGACTATTAAACATTGGCCAAAAACTACAACATTGTCATAGATATATAGTTTTCGTGTTTAATGATATTATATAATCTTTCTAGAAAATATAACTTGGTTTTCATATCCAATCACCAAGTTAACATCGAAGGGATCCAGGTTCCTTTGTATAGTTGAATGTGTGAAAATTTTTAAGGAACTAATGAGAAGGTTAGTTCGTGCACCTATGCTTACTTTACCCTTAAGTATTGAAGGGTTTGTAATATATAGTGAAACATCAAGGAAGGTATTAGGATGATTTCTCATGAAAAATTATATAGAGATATTATATTCCTTAAGAAAACTGAACCACCATCATCCAGATTACACAGGTCCATATTTGATGCAAGCTATGCCAATTTTTACATTAAATATGTAGAGGGATTATCTTTATAGAGAGATGAGTGATATATATTCTGATCACACAAGTTTAAATTATATATTCACATAGAATTATATGAATATAAACTAGATAATATGGTTTGAGATGATTAATTATTATGACATCTTAGTACATTACCACTCTATGAAGGCAAACAAGGTGGTTGATTATTTGACTAAAAAGGATCATGCTAGATTATCCATGTTTTGGACCAAAAAATATCTAATATTTATGTAATTAAAACATATGTATATGGAAATGTTAATGGTATGGGAGAAATATTATCCTTCACAAATGTGTGTTCAACCATCTATCGATGTAAATATTAAAGAGGCACATAAGGAATATTTAGATATATAGAAGAAGGTGACAAGTGTTCTTGAGTTTAAACTTGATCGTAATGGAATGATAAGGTTTAGGTACCTTTCATTGGTTACATCCATACCTGATTTCAGGATAGAGCTTTTAGAGGAAGCTTATAGTACATTATACTCCATTTATCATAAAATTAAAAAGATATAGAGATATTTGAATGGCCATTTTGGGTGGGATGGTATGAAGAAAGATATTTAAAAATTAATATCTTAGTTCATATAATTTCATAAATTTTTGTTCAGGAATCAAAATTCTAAGTGTATTTTAAAACAATTACCTACACCATAATGGAAATGGGAAAAATCACAATGGATTCTGTCATCAGACTCCCCAAAACGTATAAATTGAACAATACTATATGGGCCATAGTTTTTTATTTTAAAAATTATTCATAAAAAAATTCTATCAAATAAAATTTATCTTTATTTTATCTTTCTAGGATATACATTAACCATGTTGTATGGTTGTGTCGTGTACCACATTCCATTGTATCTGATTGGGATATGAGGTTCACCTCAAATTTATGTTGATGTCTTCAATAATAAATTTATATTGCGTTGAGTTTTGGTATCATGTATCTTCATTATATATATATATATGTTATTTCTAAGATAACATTTAAAAACTTATTTAATATGTTGATATATTATTCTATGTATTTGAATGGTGTTTGGGAACAACTCCTTCCTCATGTCAAGTTTCTTTATAATAATATCATTCACTCAAGTATTCAGATGAGTCATTTTAAAGACTTTTTCCAAAATAAGTGCACAACTCCATCATGCTAGGAAGAATTTAGAGAATTAAATATATTGATATCATTTAAAGATGATGAAATTTCAAATAAATTTATAGTCATTTAGTAATACATATGGGTATCACAATTTCCCAAAAAACGTTATGTTGATAATCATAAATATGATCTATAATTTAAAGTTGGATACAATGTTTTTCTATGAATTTCTATAATAATTTTTTTTATTAGATTTAGAAAAGGTATTCTTATCCCATGGTATGTTGGAACATTTGATATTCTTGATCAAGAATGGATTGTTGTTCATCACTTGGTGCTTCCACTGAACCACTCTCGAGTCCACAATGTGTTCTAAGTATCATTCATAAGGAAGTACATATGCGACCCTTAACATGTACTAAAAATTGATTTCAAAACATTGGATCATTACTTTTCCTATAAATAAAAACCATTTTATATTTTTTATATTAGATAGAATGTTCTACAAAGCAAGATTACTCACTGGGTAATGGTTTTATGGTGAAACCATCCACTTGAAAAATATACATGGGAACCTAAGGATTTGATGTGGAATAGGCATGAAATATTTTAATGAAAATGGTATAATTTCAACGAAGAAAATAGTTTTAATGGGGTATAATTTAACATAACAAGATTTTATAAAATTTTTTTTTTTCAAATTGTTTTAATTTCTTTGATTGCATATGATACACACATCATTAAGATTTAACAAAATAATATCTACAATTAATATTAATTTTCAAACATGACCATTATAAAATAAAAAATGAAATTAATTTTATTAATATCTCTAACCATAATTTAAACTTATATACAATTTTTTTAGATATATAAAATATATTTTCTTGAAAAGCCTTTTTATGAGTCAAAAATACAATTTTCTAGAAAAATTGTTTTACTCATTGTTTTGAAAAAATAATATAATTAATTTCAAATAATTTTATAATATATAAATTAAAAATATATATTTATTTTTTAAATTATCATGTGAAAATTATTTTGGAGTGATACTTTCATAATTTTATGAAAAGATTAATTTTTCAATGAATATTGAAAAATACTAATTCTTATTGAAAACTACCATTTTGATTAATAGATTTTATGATTGTAATATTGTTTTAAAATGGATAAATTTTTTTTTGATAAATTATATTATTATAAAACATGATTAGGTATTTATAATCCGTTATATATTGAGTTTTTATAAAAAAAAATATACATTTAAGATATTTTTCGTTGGAAAACCAATTATTCATCATGTTTGCAGTGTTTATATCAAATTAAATTATAAAATATATATCAATTGAATTTAATAAAATTGATTCAACATTTAAATTTAGAAATATTTATATTATATAATAATATCAAATTATTATTTTCACCTAATGAATATTCAAAATAGTAAAAATTAATTATTGCAGTTAAGCTTAAAATGGGGTTCTACGCATTACTTGTACATGTGTCAAAATTAATTTTGACAAACAGAGATTATTTATTTAATAATATTTAGATGATTTGGATATAAATTATATAATATGGGTCATTTTATATTTAGGATCAATGTATAAATTTTTTAGATAATGAAAATATACCAGTTAAATTGGTGAAAACTAAAATAGTAAAAGTGAGTAAACTTAAGGGCTATGTAATAACATATTTAAAAATTGAGTTTTTTTTCAATGGTGGGGGTGGGTAAGGAAAACATAGTCCCTAAAATATATTATTTATAAATTTTTAATGCATGTGGCTTGAGAGTGACTTCCCATTATTTAATAGGTTGGGGTTTTACAAAAAAATCCATTATTACACAACTATATATTTGGGCCTCCTCCCACAACTAATTTAAACATAATAATACATTTTACTCTGCCAAACCCTTAAACAAGTATTCCAAACATATTTATAAATAATAAATATCTTCTTCTCTTCCTAAATGATGAACCCTGAGATCCAATGGAGGTTGTTCTATGTGAAGGCAAATGTCTTCACTATGATCATTCTTTCTAACACTTTTCTTACAACTTTATTCATGTTATAATAATTACCATATAATTAAACCATTTTTTAATATATATATATATATACATATATGGTATTTTGTTGGTGGAATAATCTGTATCCATCTCCTCTTCCATGAAATGGGAATAATCGACTATGTGTACATATGACTACTAATTTACAAACCGATGTAATTAGTTTTCCTTAAATTCCTTTGAAAACAATATATAATGACATATTTAAAATATATATGTGATACTTATGATCAAAAATACCTCTAGAATTATAATATCATGTCTTTCTTCTTACCTTGCATCCTATTCGAAAATAATTGTGTTGTTAATCTCTATAGTAGACTACCACATCACGAAATCATGTGTGGTGTTTTTTATTTCCATTATACTTGGATGGTAATGAAGATATATTTTTATAATATTTATGATAAAAATGATATTATAATTATTCAGGAAGGTTCCCTTATAATTCTATTTTCTTTAGTTTCAACCTTTAAGGAAATAAAAACATTTTTCATGTGCACGTATGACCTACCATCTTCATGAATTATTTAATTAAGTATCTATATCTAACATTAAAATATTAAAATAAATATATATAATGAAAATATATGATATTTAAATTATTTTTAAAATTTTAGATATTATTGATCCCTGAAAAAACTAAAATTAAATAAAATATCAAACCAAAAAAACATGAAAAATGAAGTAGTTATTAACCTACCCATGGTTTAAAAAAGGAATTTCTAATAAACAGGTAATAAAAGAATATAATTAAATATTATATTATATTATAAATAAGAGTATGTTTCAATAATATATTTAAAATAAATTTATATTAATTATAAAGGATGACCGAACATGTATGAAGGAAGTCAAGAATTTAGGTAAGAGAATTGTGTCTCACATTTATTTTTATGGGACACAAGCCTTATACATCACTTGTTTATTTATGTTGTTGAAATTTGTACTAAACATGATTAGATTTTATGTTTATTGTCATTTAAATTATAAGATATAAATAGGAACAATAATTTATTTATTTTATGGGGTTATTATTTCTATTATAGGAAAGTGGTATGGGTATTATGTTTCAATCCCATTGTTTATTTGGATTATATATGATTAAGTATTTCGAGGATGAAATATTTTTATATATTTACATATAAAATAATGAATTTTATTCTCATATTTTTGTTTTTGGTCAATAAATGTTTTCTTTTTGATTTCATATATTTAATAACAAAAGATCCCAAATTTTTTTTTATGAAAAATATAATTTCTTTTCATCTTCAGTCAAAAATCCTTTTTCTGACATGTTCACGTTTTCAAAAAATGTTATTAATACTTTTTCCCCAAAATATTGTTTATGGAAATTTTGTCCCTTATACGAATTTAAAAAAATTGTTTTAAAATAAATCCACATTCCATTGTTGAAATGATAATTTTTTGCCTTTTTACCAAATATGTGAAAGGAATATTTTTTTAATTAGTACTGCATGAAAGGAATTTTCCACCATCTAGGAAAAAACATTATTTTCAGATTACATTATGATAATTAAATAATATTTTAATAGAAAATTTTTATATGTATTTTTGTAAAATTTTTAGATTTAAAAGATGTGATTGAAGAATGAAAGGTTTATTTTTATTTAAAAATATTTTATTGATATTTGTTTTGGGATTTCCCTTCATTAATGATAAAAAATTAGGTATATCAAATGGTTTATTATAGATATGATTAAATAGTAACATAAAAATTCAATCTATGTACGTTTTTGGTTTATGTTTATTATAATAAGATATTTATGGAACATTATACTTTTCTATGGGGTTTTCTTTGATGAAACTATGAAATGTTTATGACACTTATTTCTTTTCCACTGGTGATTTCATGATTAAATTTTTATAAAAACTACTAATTTTATGGGTTCTAATATGATGAAAGTTTTATGATATTATGGAACACTTATGTATGTATTTATCTAGGTATAGTGCTTATGTTATAACTAAAGATGGTTGTTATGTTATAACCGATGAAAGTGGATACATTATTACCATAGATGAGTGGGACCTATATCTCCCTCTAATTAATTGGGTAAATATTGATATCTCTTGAGATAAATAATATTTAAATGGTGGTTGAACCATGTTTAGTATAGGATTTTTTACACTATGATAGTGATGGGAATAAACAATGAATGCAATGATAGTTTGGGGAGTGAAACCAATCCACTATGAAAGTATTGAAAGAGAACCTTGATTACTATATTGGATTGGGGAATGAACAAAATCCCCTATGATAGTATTGGAAATGAGTCTTGAATACCATTGAAATGATTTTCTTTGCTTTTTTGTAAGCCACAATCATGGGCCTTATGCCAATGTTATTATCCCATTGATCATGTACATTGATTTATTTATGATTCATGTCTTATAAAATCCAAATATTGTTTACAAGACTGTTGATTATGACCGTTTATATGTATGGTATGGTTTTCAAATGTATCTATCATGTTCCAATACACATTTTCTCATTTTATGCTTATGTGATCGTTGAGATCTCCCATTTTTACCCTTAAGGTGCATTTGATCTCACCCATGAGTTTAAATTCCCTACATTTTAAATAAACATATTATGTATTATATGTATAAAAAGGGAGATAGTTATATTTATTTTATTAGGAGATGATTTAGTTCACCTATAAACAAGTTTTTATATTTCCATATTCCCAAAGGCACTAGACTTGTACAATTTTGGCATGCATCATTTTATTATGTAATTAATATTCTTCTATTATGGTATTATATCAATGTTTTAGATGTTTGGGCCTTTATATATACACAATTAAATATTATTTTATTTCATGGGTTTCATAATTCATTTTATTATTAATTTATTATTTAAATATTGTTCTAATTCTATACAAGTATTTCCAGAGTGAAGCTCTTAGAGGAATAAAAAAATTATAATATAGGGGAGAGGGGGATTAGGGTTTGACGTAAACTCTACCTTCGGTTTAAAATATTAATATTCATTCACTCAACGTGGTTATTAACTTGCCTTTTTATGGATTTTGTCCATCCTAAGATGATCTGGTTGACAATGAGAGGTTAGAATAGATACTACAAGAGTTATTTTGGTTAATTAATATTGATACTTTCATATGTGTAATTGAATTATCATTCTTGAACCATTCTCCCTGATTTCACTACCCCTTCTCTCGAACCCTATTTCATTTTTTTAGTATATCCAATCCTACCCAAAAGATAGTTTAGATAATTTTTTTAGTAAAATTATAAAAAATGTCATATCTATTTAATATTATAATATATTTCCTCATCAGATTAACCCTATATTACAACTATTATACATTCTAATCATTAGTGTAGTCCAAGTTAATATAAATTTCTAAATTTTATTTGGCGGAAGGATTCAATGATGTCCTCTTAGTATATCACTTAATGTATAATAACATAATTTTCACTATAAAAGGTATATATTATTAATTGTTAAGATTCTTAATAGTATTTTATGATATAAAGTAAAATTATACCTTTATTTTTTAAATGTAACAAAAAAAGAAATATTGTCAATTTTTCTATAACTACAATACATAATAAAACATTTATTCATTGACATTATAATTTTATTGATATTCATTTTAATCATCACCAAGATTACCCTTTAAGGATTGATTTTACATAATTATTAGTAAGTCATAATTTATAATCTCAAGTTGTCTAGTAGACTGAATCTCTACTCTCTTATAAATTACATAAACCATCCTTCATTCTTAAATATTCCACACATAATATCATATTTTCATTTTAGTTATGGTAAATCTCTCAGAAAATAATCCATTAAAATCCTAATTATAATTTTCTAGGCATTATGGACAAGCCTCTTGTGCCTCAACTTATTTTAATCCTCCACACTCATATGGAAAGAATAACTTTTGTCATAAATTTTGAACAAATTACTATTGTTTCGATATCCCTTAGTAATAATTTTTTCGTATTTAATGTATATAATTATATGGAAATTTTTTTGGAAGAAAATTGCCTTTATATTATCATAGATTTGGATAACACTCATTATATAGTGTTTAATTCCATAAAAAAATATAAAATCTATGAGATTTCAGTTTTAATATTCTATTTCAATTGTGGAAATTCTTATTATTTTTAAAGAAATATCACATCCAAAAGTAGTTGTTCATCCATTTTGTACTCTAATTCTTCTGAAGACATTTACACCACATTTCATGTATTATGGGTAGTTTATGTCAAGTATGCTTGGTGTACCCTTTTAGATATCTTTTTCTTGAAACCCCAATAGTAATATATTTTTCTTCCATCTTTTATTTATTGTCTTAGATAACTTTTTAAAATATGTATCATGACCATGAAGTGTTTTCATTCACTTTTATACATAATGATTTATATGGAAACATATTCCACAAATCTCCTGTACGTATTCAAATTGGTTCTTCCTTGAAGAATTTTTAAATTTATGTTTCTTAATTCTTGAATATTACTTCAAATTACTAAATATTATTCATTTTATTTTAGTGGTACTCACCTTCATTTTAGGCCAGCACATTGTGAGAGACATGTTGTTCCAAAAGTTATGTTCCTTATTTTTGAAGATCCCACAACACCAAAAAAATATTTATTGATCCAAAATCTCTTATAGTGGTTGTATTTTTGTGTGAAATAAGGTTATTGAGATCTAATTAATGATAGTGTATCGAGTTTCCCTTAGCATGGAAATCAAATCTTCCAAAAATCACTCTGAAATTCTATTTCTCTGGGAGATTTTTTCACATCCTTTATCAATCCAAACTCTATTAGTTTTAGTTATTAAATATTTATTGTTTTTAAACAGACGTAAACTTTTTTGTTTAGTTGAATTATATTTTACATAACTTCAGGGTGGATCTTATAAACATATTATTATTCAACCATAACTAATAACAAAATTATATCTTTTTTTATTCATTAATGTTTTTTAACGTTACAATATGATTATTAAGAGATGATAGAATTTAGGATAGCCACCATAAATACTAATCCAATCCATAAAGAAGTACCAGAAAATACAACATTTTTTTACTTGACCACCCATCAGGAGAAGAAAATACAAAGGGTACACTAATTAATAAGATTGATGAAGTTTGCAATTAATGCAAAAACAACCAATTGGAAAGAAATAGTCATTATCCTCCAACGTGATCAACAAATAATTTGACCCTTTGTCCCGGCCATTGTAGCACATGTGTCGCCCAGGGCATAAGGGGCCTGATGACTTGACGTCATCCTCACCTTCCTCCGGCTTATCACCGATAGTCTGCTCAGGGATCCAACCTCAACGGCGGCAACTAAACACGAGGGTTGCGCTCGTTGTGGGACTTAACCCAACACCTTACGGCACGAGCTGACAACAACCATGCACCACCTGTATCCGCGTTCCCAAAGGCACCCCTCCATTTCTAGAGGATTTGCGGCATGTCAAGCCCCGGTAAGGTGCTTCTCTTTGCATCAAATTAAACCACATGCTCCACTGCTTGTGCGGCCCCCCGTCAATTCCTTTGAGTTTCATTCTTGCAAACGTATCATTTGTCAGGACTATTCGGGGTAAGTTCCTTGGCTTGGACATGTCATTTAGTCCATGTTTCTATTCCTAGATCCAGAGGGGAATACGTTCGATGGAATAATATTTTAGATGTATTACCATGTCCCCAAGATTTAGGACCCCTTTTTATAGGATAATGGATACATTATGGGGTTTGTTGATTTACCACGAGATGATTTTATTGAAAAAGACCGAAGTCGAGGGATTTATTTCACTCAAGATTGGGTGTCACTACCAGGTGTTTTGCCTGTAGCTTCGGGGGGTATTCATGTTTGGCATATGCCTGCTCTGACCGAGATCTTTGGGGATGATTTCGTACTACAGTTCGGTGGAGGAACCTTAGGACACCCTTGGGGAAATGCACCGGGTGTCATAGCTAATCGAGTCGCTCTAGAAGCATGTGTACAAGCTCATAATGAGGGACGAGATCTTTCTCGTGAGCGTAGTGAAATTATCTGTGAGGCTAGCAAACGAAGTCTTGCATTAGATGTTGCTTGTGAAGTATGGAAAGCGATCAAATTTGAATTTTCCGTAGTGGATACTTTGTAATTCACAGTATTGACCGTTAGTTCCCCAGAAAGCGCTTGATCATGTGATTCATTTTGGAAAGCCCATTGGTATATTGAGTATTTATCTGTAAGAACTTAATTCCATATTTTTTGGTAACTCTGGAAAAAAAGGATAATCCGGTCAAACTTTTATAGAACCATTTTATAGAACTATGAAATCTATATTACATTAATTGAAATTTATTTTTACTTAAATATTTCATATTAGTTAGAATCATGTTTTCCCTTAATGTATCTAACCATATTTCCTTATTTTGTAACTTTTATGTTATGGTTCTTAATTTACTCAGGGTAAGAATCTTCCATTTTGAGAAATACTTCTTTACTTATAGTTCATTTTCTAGTTTCCGTTTTCGATAGCATAATGATTTTCTTCAATTTGGTTTTTTTATCAACACATGCCTCTAGTTATGATCTTATCATGTTTTCCATGTATTTTTATTTATCAAATTATTCTTTACAATATAAAGTATATTTTTTTTCTATCAACATGATCCATGAAGGTTCTATAATTCCCTATAAATTTATCTTCTAATGGAAAACTATTACTAGAGTAATCTTCTTATTCTTTAAACAACATTCATATTCTAGTTATTCTTGTAAACTTTTACTTTTTATTAGTTGATTTTCAAATTATGTAAGTGATTTACCCCACTTCCTCCTTTGATATTTTTCTTCCATAATATTATCATCATACTCTCCTCTATTATTCATTAAACAATTTCTTTCAAATTTTATGATTCCCCAAAACCCATTGAATTTGAGTGGGATTATTCCATTATAATTTACTCAACCTTTTTTATATGTTTCTAGAGATAAAGGACATAATCATCTTATGATATTCTCCATTATCATAATTATATTATGATTAACCATAGAACATATACTCATATTCCAATTATTGTACACTATGTTTCCTTGTGTATTTAAAATATCCCTCCTCTTTAATAGTCTTCTTGAATGATGGATATTTCTTTATCTCATATGAAATAAGTATGTAAAATATTTCATAAAGGAAAAAAAATACCATCTAATGAAGAGAAATTAGGATAAAACCTATCTATAAATATCCTAATAAATGTTTAACAATAATTGAATAACATATGAATCTATGAATCTTATATTATTACTAAAAATATCATTCACTTTGGTGAATTAATCATCATTATTTTCATTATCATCAATCTTAATTTCTTTAAAATTACTTTTATAGATATGATGTCACGGTTCCATTACTTTTAAATTTCCTTCAAAGATGATTTCATGTTTATCCCAGGTCTCTTTAGTAGTTTGGAGACTTATCATATTCATATAAACCATATAAGAAATGAGCATGAGGATAAAATTTAGATTATTTCCTTTTGACTCTATATTCATATTTTCTACAAATTTAAATGATTCATATTTTTTACTTTATCCCAAAGTGTTTTCATCAATCAACTACATGATAAGTTAATTAAGTTAGGGTATCATCCTATTCATACATCCCTGATATTTGTTTTATCGAATGTATAAATAAATATGTTACTGAGTGAGTTTATATTTAATATAACAATTAAATATCAATTTAATATAGTGCACCAATATTATTTGAAACCAATTTAATTTCCCAATAATTTATGAGCCACTGCAAAGGGTGTGGAAATCAATGTTATTATTTTATAAATTCCATTACCCTATGTTTAACCTCTCTATTTTTTAAATTTTCAACCCTCTCAATTTTATAACTCACCATTTCCTTCATTCAGCTGTAAAGAGTAAAAAATTCAAGACACATAGAATTTATGTGGTTCATTCCTAATTTGGGTACCTACTTCTTTTTATAGTTGGTTATTATCTCATTACATATAAATTCACTATATTACATAATTGAATACAAATGGACTATATCCCTAAAAATATTTGATTGACTCCAAACATGATCATTATACAGGCTCCCACAAGTTTACAATGATTGTAAAAATGTAACTATAAATATCACTAATCAGTCAAGTTCACTTATGAAACAACCAGTTATCCTTCCTTTGAGCATTTAAGATGTTAGAAACTAGTTTATTCTCACTTCCTTATCTTCCAAAAAATAATTTCTAGAACTCATAATTATTGAAACTATAGTATATGATGTCATTTGTTCAATGATTACCCATATGATAATTACTTTCACCACTACACTATGAAAACTTCATAATAATTACATTTTTATGACCTCATGAATCTTCCAGAAATTGTTGGTCATGCCCTTTTTTATTTTTTTCCCAAATTATTAATAGCACTAAGCTCTGAATGATCTCACCTCTATATACCCATCCTTTCCCTAATAATGTTTTTAATTTAGTGTATATTACACCTTATTCATATGTTAGTCAACCAATTTTGTATTACTCTAAGGATATTTGAGACATTATTCAATAAAACTATCACAAATCTTAGAAACACTAGTCTTTAAGTCTTTTTATAAATCTAATTTAGAATAAAAAATTTAATGTTAATTAATGTTGTATATTTTAATTATATCTTAGTATCATAACATTATATATTTTTAAATGTTCTAGAATTAATTAGTTTCTCTTTACTCTATTCCAAAAAATATTACCTTCTCTTTAGTAATACTCAAACTCATGAAAAACATGGTACAACTATTTCAAAAATTCAATAAACTCATGCAGTATTGAGATTTCATGTGTCTCTATATGTAGAAAATAATATATTCACTTTATTTCCAACTCAACTTTGAGAATTATATTCTATCATCTAAATCAATTCATGAATAGGATTTTTGATATTCACTATGCTTGGGTAAATAGTGTAAATATCATATAGCATACTTCTAATCTACTATATACATAAACTTCTAAACTAAACCTGAGTTTGTTAGATCATTTAGTCAGTAATTTTTACTGGTATATAGTCTCCAGAATCATATTTTCTTATTATATACAAATTTTAAGGATGAAATTTAAATTTAATCAATAATAATTCACAAAAAAAAAAATATTTCCTCAGGAGCCTTCCAAACAATCCACTCATTAGCAACAAATTTGTATTCTAGAATTTAATTAAAGAATCTATAAACCAGTCTCCCAAGATTTTAACATCTATAGAAACCAATTATAATATTAAATCATAAAACTTATAAAAAATAATATTCTATATAATGTGACATATTTTTTATATGAATTCACATTATAACATCTCAGACACTATGAAGTTATTTCCTTTATATTAAACTCAATTATTATTAGTGTGGAACAATACTAGTGTTTCTTGAAATGAACTCTCTATAAAAAACCTAGTATACTAATAAAGATAAAAATTGATCATCCTGTCATAAAATTCAATGTTAAGGCATTAAAAACTATAAACATAAATTATTTTCATTATTCCCACATCAAACTTTAGTTTTGAGTGGAAGCTTGTTCATTACATCATATTATTCCTGTGTGAGCAATGAACTCTTGTATTTTTTCTTGGAAATACATCCATTAGTCATCAGCAGGTTATTGGGGTCTCCATATTCTAGTTGTTTGGTCTTATCTTACCAAAGAAAATCTATGTCATCCCTTTATTCCTATATAGATACCTCGCATGGTTGTGGTAAAGCTTGGTTGTTCCCTCATGGATGTATATAATATCACAAATGATTATCTAGGGATGTAATATTTTTAATATAATGGGGGTTCAAAACCCATTGGGCGTAGGAACTCTAGCAGCACTGTAGCGTACTATTGCAGCAACGACACTGTAGCAATGATGGACACTGTAGTTGCGGCAAGTCACTATAGTGGCGGAAGGGCGCTATAATGGCGGTGGGTACTGTGTGGTACTGTAGAAGGTTGGTACTGTAGAAGTACTATTCACAGAATGGGCATTGGGCCAAAAAATTGGGCATATGGGCCATGTAATGGGCTAAATTCCCACTAGGACTTCGGGCTATGTAATGGTTGATAAAATTTATTATATATTATGTTCTTGTAACCTTTGGGTGATTGATGATGCACAACAAGTGTTTTTGAGATAACCGATTATTAATAATTGAAATTATAAATTATAAATTATAATTAAATTTTGGGTTTTATTTTGTGGTGAACACATAAATAATATTCTAACTCATGTTTTTTATACTTTTTCATTAGATATAAATTTATTTCTTGGTTATGGAATTATTTACTGATCAGGAAAGGTTTTTTGAGGTTAAATAGATTTCTTTCAATATAAATGTGCTACAAGGGACATTGCCACACTGTGACCATTTATGGAAATTTCATTGAGATGGTTTAGTAATAGGAAAGAACATGGTTATCCCAAAAAAATTAATTTTTATATATCGATGTATAAGGAAATTGATAGAATAATTCCACGGTATAATGGATAGTGTATCATAGTAATGAAATGGGTATATTATTTCTAGAATAAATGTTTCGGTAAGTGTTTGAATTTTTATGTTTCGATGTGACAAAATTGTGATGCTTAAACATGTCATTAACGTAATAATAGTATCTTATTTGAGGGTGTAGTAATTTTGGAAATGTAATTATTCAAGTGTGATAATTAATTTTATTATATATTCTGAATAATTATATTTACATCATAATGAATAAGGATTACTGGTAATAAAAATAGAGAAGACCATATTATTTTTTATTTTTTAAGTTTATTAGAAAAGTACTTGATTTATTAAAGAGAAGTTTTACCAAAGAGTGAAATGACAGAGTAGTTATATAATTTTTGAAATAATAAATTCTATGTTTTTTCTCATGTCATTGTGTGAATAAAATGCTCATGTTCTAAATAATGAGTATAAAAAATATTTTGGTGACAGGTGTGTTGCATGATATTTTCAAAATTATTGAGAAATTTTTGAATGAAATCGAATATAATATTATATTTTTAAAGTCTCAATCTTTGAAAAGTTTCTAAAATCGTAGAAAATGTGTCATTGTAAAGAAAAAATATTTTTAAGTGAGAAGAGGTTTTTTATTTATTGTTGAGTCAATTATGGGACACAGTTATTCACTCATGGGATAATCTCAATTAATCAAAAACATTTATAATCATATCAGTGGTGACTAATATGTCATAATTTATCCAATGTATGATTAATAAGTGAGAAACATTCAGACATTCATAAAGGTAGTTGTAGGTTGAAATTTGAATATGAACTTGATGAAATATATACCATCTATGAGATTCTAAGTGAAAACACTAAAAATAGAAAATATTTAACAAAGATATATAAGGAATCATAGAGTACTCATTGTTATAGATGATTTGTAGAAAGAGGAACAATATTAATTATCAAACTAACAACTTAATACATTTTTGAACTTTTTTAAGTATCTATTATTATTTTCAAAATGATTTCTCAAATTTCGTATTATGAGAGACACTTAACATAATAATAAGTCATATATGTTACACATGTTCAAGTATATTCCAAACTCATTTATAATTAAAATGATGATCCTAACAGAATGTATGATTTCATGTCATTATGGAATCATTCTACGGACCAGGTACTCATTTTGGCTATCGAACCTTGTAAAAACAATTCCCCCTTATATATTTTTGATTATGTATGTTTGGAAGTGGTAAAATTAATCACATAAATAAGTGGAAATGGTTTTTTATTTTTTAATATTAAAAAAGAATTAAAATAATTTAATCACCCCCATAGATTTCTCTTGATCTGGAGTGTTCTCTTCAAGCGGTATCAAATGCTAGTTCCATTTGTTTATGATATACTAATTTTTGTTTAGAGGAAAATGGATCCTCTATGTGAGAAGTATTAGTTGTGAAATTTTGGTTTTAAAAAATATAATACCTAAATTTAGTGAAATAAGTGGATTCCTACTCTCAATGCTAAAAACAAGTATATATATAAATATTGTTTATAATATATTTATTTTAAATTAGTTTGTATGTATTAATTGATTTTACTAATTGATTATTCCCTCGTGTTTAAGGATCGATTATGATATAAGTTTATAGAATAAACATTGAGAATAATGGTCATTCTCAAAATACAGTTGAATCATCTCTTTTAGTTATGAGGTTTCTCAAGGTATAAGGGATCAAGATATAATGGTCTTATTAGATGTTTTATGAAATATCAATAAAGTAAATGTAAATGTTATGAAATAAACACTATTGGTTTATAATATGAATTATGAATTATTAAAAATGGTGGAACATGTAATAGTAGATGAATTATACACATGAGTCAATGAAATATTGATCACTGTTAGAGAAATTGATAAACATTTTGTAAATAAAACTTTTCTCGATAAGAAATAATGTATTCTTAATACATGTTAGATGAAAAAGGGAAGTATCTTCAAAAATAAGATAAATGTTCGAAAGGAAATTTCATTTAATTGTTTAAAAGAAGATAAAAGTATGAAATAAATTGTTATGTAAGAAGAATATTATAATGAATAATATTTTAAAGGGAATTTAATCAAAATAATGTCACTCATTTCTAGAAGCGTGATAATAGGAAAATGAAGAACTATGGTAAAGATTACATTAAAGATTTTAAATTTTTGATCCATTAGAATTTTTACAGAAAACAATTAAAATTTTAAATAAAGAATATATTAGTTAATATAAGTATGATAGACTAAAGATATCATGTAAAAAGAATGTAAATATTCTAAAAAATAAAGGTATTCCTCATAAGGGATGGGTAATAATTTCCCTATATAAAAATCGTGATTTTTATTATCAAAATTTGATGATGATAAGAGTAGTTAGAATGAACAGGGAGTTGATAAGTATAAAAATGGTGATGATAAATATTGTTTGAAAATGTAAACGTGTAAGAATTCCAAAACAAGGAAATTTGTGGCTCTTAGAGTGAGGAAAAAAATAAGTAGAATCCATGTTGAAGTGAGAACTCAAGCAATGTATTTCAAATACCTTAAAGATAGAGAATGGGATAAAACAATTTAATAAATACAATAAATTTTCATGAAACATGTATTGTTCTCTTCCTCATAAAAATAAAATTCAAATGAATGAGATTAATCACTTGGATTACTTTCTTATTAAAGTAAACACCTCAATATTAAAAAATAGGAAAGGGATAAATGAAAGAGAATGTTCTGTATTCTATCCAATTGAATTTGATCAATGCTATAAATGAATTAACTAAATATATATATATATATATATATATAATTTTATGATTTTTATTTATTAATTTCACCACATATCAATTGAATGAGGTTTTAAATGAAATAAAATATTCATAGAATTATGAGTCTCATTTTGACCAGAAAATATCACAATTAATGGGTGAAAATATATTTTAACTACTATTATAAATTATGATTTGAATTTATTGGTGAATAAATTCATGGTTATATGAAAAAAATATGACTCTATAAATTCATGAAATTCATGGAAAACTTAATTGAAGGTAAAAATTGGAACCAATATTCATTAAAAAATTATAAATAATCCCAAATAAAATAATAATGTATTAAGAGTATACAAAAAAATAATAAATTCTATAAGTGATAAAAAAAGGAAGTAACAAAATAAGGTGTCAACATCTATAGAATAATATATTTTCAATGGTAAATATGTATTTTATCATTATTATTGGAACTATGGAATCTTTTGGAACATGGAATGAAATTTTTGGATTAAATACCAATATTATCATGATCTTGTATTGTTAGGGAGGAAAATTTTGAGGGGGACTCTATCAAGAATGTATTTTCTAAATAATACTATATGAGTATTTTTTACTTTCATTCTCACAAATACCATTATTTGTTTTAAAAATGAAATTACATTAACATAATTTAAAAAATATATTTATTTAGAAATATATCTTATTTTGTAAGTATTTTATATTTTTTTAGTTAATATATAATTATTTTTCATACCATGCATTTGTGAGCAATAAGTATGGTTTGGGAACCCAACAATTGGAATAAAACATATGGATCATGAACCCTATAATTCTATAAAAGTATGGATTATCATCCCTATGTTTAGAAGAAACCATATGTTTGAGGAAAAAACCAATGTTTCATTAACCCTCTTTTTGTAATCAACTGTATTTTTTTAACTTTATTTATTTATTTATTCACTATATAGAGAAACCCTACATTTTACCATGTCAAATGATATATTTATAAATTCATGATATTATCCACATTTTTGACAATGGTCCCACAAAAGGTATATATATCCTGAAAAGTATTTTATGTATGATTCATAAGATTGTATTCAATGGATTAAATTTTTCAAATACTAAGTGAATTTATGACGTTTTTCAGCATTTAAAATTCAAAGGATCAATATTTATCAGATGATATTAATGGATCTATTCAAATTAAATTCAATATAATTGTAAATTATTAAATACAAAGAGTGATATTGTTTTACATGATGTTTATTTTTTTTAATACAGAACTACTACCAAAAATAAAATAATGAACGCCTCTATTATTATAAATTAGCTACACTTTGGAGACATACATGTTTCAATATTTTGTTCTGTAAAAATTTGATTTACATTCACTATTTCTATTATTAATAATGATCATTTTTAACCAAGATACCTTTGAATAATTACTTTCTTGAAAACCATTGTCTTTATCTGAAATGATCTATTTCATATCAATTTCTACCACAATAATTAATAGGATTCTGGTTCTCAATAAAATAAATCTCATTTTATTTATTGGAGTATGGATCCAAAATTTTCATGGCGGAGTGTGTACCTCTCAGAATAAGATATAGATATTTAACATTCCCTATAAAAACCCCTAAATCCCAATAAAATCCTTATTGTAAAGGTTTCAATTTTTAGTACTTAATTGTTATGGTCTTTTTGATAGGAGGTTATATCTAGTGATAATCATCATTCTCATAGATATAGTGTTGGTGGAGTGGACTAGGGGATCTTTGTGCCCTAAAACATAATAACAATTATCAGGTTATTATTCTTTATTTTTCCACTCCTCAATTTTGATGAATAATAGAACATTTTATATCTATAAAAATCACAAAGAGAGATAAAAGTTAGAACTTTCTAGATTATTAAAAAAATAATTCACACCCCTACTTCAGAATCTTTGTATTATTCTAACCTAATATATTCAAATAACTCAATTGAGAGTGTTTCATAGGAAAATAAAAAAATTGACTAATTATTTTTAACAATATTCAAAAATTGGAAGAGGTTTGTAGATGATATGCCAAATAAGTCACATTTTTATATATTATTTTTTATTTTTTATATTTTATAATCTGAATTGAGTATCGCTTTTAATAATCAAAAGTATCAAATGGGAAAGAAAAAAGGGAGGGGAATGTTTTTTGTTGTTGATGTTTTACTTGAAGAATATAAAAGGGAATATCCATGGATTCTTGATAGTAGATGTTATTCACACCTATAAGGAAAGTTAAATATTTTTTAGGATATTAAATAGTATAATGAATTCATGGTGATATTTGGAAATAGTAGGTCACATAAAATAAATTATTTTTGTTCAAAATAATAAAATGTAGAATTTGAACTATGTGAACTATTTATATATTAATGGTCTGAAACATAATATGGTAAGTGTATTTCAACTGCATGATAAAGGTAATGATTTTGTTTTTTGAAAAAAAGGTTCAATTTTAAGAGGTAAAAATCTGGATTTTTATTTAAAAAGTGAAAATAACCATGGAAAAACTTATTTAATGTTAGTGACACTAAATATTGAATGGTACTTATGTTTAGAGGAGGAAAATAAATTATGGAATCAAAATCTCATAATCTCAGCCAATAAAACATGGGTAACATTAAATGAGGATATAATGTGTTTATGATCCCATTATAAATATAGGTAGAAAATTGATGAGATATATATATCAAAATGGGATGTTTGTTAATTCACTACATAATAAGGATTAGATTCAAACATTTCATCCATTATATCTTATCCACACATAAATTTATTTTTCTATAAGGAATAAATAAAAAATTGTGATAAGTATTTTAATTCTATTATTTATGAATTTTATCACATAAAATTTTCCATGTTCATGATGAACTGTTTTGAGGCATTAAAAATATTCTAGAGTTTTATGAGTGATTAAAAGCAGTGTGGTTTCTATTTAAAAATTATCCAAATATATAACAGTTCAGAATATATTATTCGATCATTTTAAGTATATCTTGAGATATTTGATAAAAATAATTTACTTATTTCACCATAAAAACTATAAAAAATGGGGTTTATACCTGTTATTATAGATTATTGGTAGATATGCCATGTACCATGTTGATTAAGCAAGGTACATCTCTATTTTTTTAGAGATAAGATATTAAAATCAATTTCTTTTATAGACCAAATAAAATCATTTCACTATATTATTAATATTATAATAAATCCAACAGTTTTATATATTTACATTTTTTGGAATTCATTATGTAATAAAACTGAAAAGTAATACTATTGGGATTTTTGATAATATAAGAGTTGATAGAATATTACTTGTATATAATTCAAATATAACATGATTCCACTAATAAAATAAAGATATAAGGAATATTTTGAACATTATTGATGTTAATTTTTTGAAACAATCAAAGAAATACATTTCATTTTAAGAATACAATTTCATAAATGATGATGGGGAAGCATTTTTTATTTATTTGTAGAGAAAAGTTTATAAAAATTCTATGACTTCAAAAGAAGTGTAGGATGATTATAATAATCCAACCATTCCTATTGATGACTATAAAAACTCTTATATCATGAAATTATTAGAAACCTTGTGGGGGTAAAATATATAATTGATGGATAAAGAATATATTTTTATACTAGAAATAGTTTGAGTAAAACAACACATACCTCACATTTTTTCATACAAAACCCAAAGCTATGAATGATGAATTATATGAAAAATATTAAGTTTATATTATAGAGAAATAATTAGATCAAATTGAGAATAATGAAACATTGTAGTTTTTTCCCCTTCTTAAAAATAATAATGTTATCAAAACAATGATGGAAATTTGAAACAAGATTAATGAAAATGATGGAGTTGAAATAAATAATGAAAGGATTATGTTCAAAGGGTACCCAAAAGTTGACGGAATTTATTTTGATTACACCTTCACATAAATTTAAAAAATAATAACCTTTTTATATTCATTTTTTGTTTTATTATAAATAAAATACAAGATTTTCAAAATTGATTTCAAGTCCACCATCCTCAATAGATAGTTTCAAGAGGAAGTGTACATTGAGAAACATGGTGGATTATTTCTTTATGAATATGAATGTTGTGTTTTTATGTTAAAGATGTATCTATATATGTTAAAACAATTCCTATGATAATCGTATTTAATGATAGATGATATCTTGAAGTAGTTAATGTTTATTAAATGAAGAGTGGATATCATTATCACAAAGAGGTATCACTTATTGTTATTGTCTATGTATATGATATCATCTTTAATTAAAATGGAGAAAGATTTTTTGAAGTGTTTTAATTGTATGCGAATACAATTTTTGAAGTTTCCATGATTAGGTAAAGGATTTAATTTTATGTATAATTATTTCTTTTGGGAAATATCATATCTTTCTACCTAAAGAGAAATATTTTTTTGTACTTCTAAAGATGTTTGAGATAGAGGATTAAAGACAATTTCAACTACAATTTTTGTGGGAAATATTTTTTATAAGGATGAAACGGTAAAAAAAGTCGAATCAAGAGAATTATGAAGGTTTATTGGAAGTTTTATTTATTTCATATCTTCACTAAAAAACATTGTATATACTATAACATTTATTTATAGGTATTAAAGTCAACCAAAAGGGTTTCATTTCATTTAGTCAGAGAGAATTTCCAAGTATATTCAAATCATAAGATAATATATACTGATTTATAGTAGTATTGGAAAGAATTATAAGATAATATATTAAAATGGTTATATTATCTATGAATATAGATGATCGATATTCATCATCTAGTTGAGTACCCATTTTTAGAGAATAGTGTGTGTGTTTTAACAAAATTAAATAGATCTTGGAGACCATTATTACTTAAAATAAAGAATATATAGTTAAAAATCATGATATAACCCAATCAGTTTTGATGTGGAATCAATTAGAAGATCCCATGGTGGAATTGAAGTTTACTCTACATATGGGATATGGTAATTATAGTTCTATTAATCTATTAATAAATATGTTTTAGCATTCTGTTCCAGATCACAATGATATAAAATATCAACTCATTAAAGATCTTATAAAAAAATGTTTTAAAATTGTAATTAATTCCAATGAAGGAAAAAATTGAAAATGTATTCTCTAAACCACTTCTGTTGGATATGCTTCATATATTGAGGTTGATGATGGGTGCTTAGCATCATTCCTCTAAAAGATAAGGTAGTGATAATATTCCTCCTTTATAACTTGTTCTATGTATATTGTTATCAAAAGGGGATAAATAAAACATTAATCCCTTTGTATATATTCCTTGATGTATTTGAAAAATGTATTAATAAAGGTGGATAAAACTATATGAGGGTAATATAGGGGTTTTTGTTTAACCTAATTGGGGTGAGATCTATTATTTTTGGGGCATGTATTCATAGATAGTTTTTAAAAAAGATTTCTTGAAAGGTCAGCATGTGGGTTTATTCATTTTTTAAACTGTGAAATATCATAGTAAGATTTTTTTGAGTATGAATAAAAGGACATGTTTTAAACTGGTTCATCAAAAATTTGTTTATAAGTGAAATTATAATTTCATGTGGTGGAAAAATTTAAGTGGTATATATAATTCACTATTATAAATGCATAATATTATTTTAAATTTTCTTTTTTCTCAAATTTAGTTCTTTTGAATTTGATTGAAATTATTAAATTATAATTAATTGATAAGTTTGATGATTTTGAAAATGATTTACGTTAAATTATATGAAAAAAATCTACATAGGTATTTATACAGACCATGGTTAAATAATTTCCTAATATTTCGATTTTTATGTCCTTGGGGGAGATTTTTGATACCCAAGAAACTTTTTTGGTGAGAATCTTAAGTTGAAGTGAGATTATAAAGGATAAAGTGGATGTGATTATTTTTTTTCTTTTTTTTCAACACATTACTCAGGATCAAAAATAGATGTTTTATAATTTTTTATTCTATTTTAAAAAACTACATGGTTCTAGAATGATTTGAAGAAAAATAAGGTGTTTTAAATTGGAAGACTTGTGTTTAAATATATTTTATTTTTAGGTGACATCACTACACTATGACTATATATAAAATAGTTATAGGATGGGAAAGGAAGATTAAATGTATTAATTTACTAATACATGGTTTTTTTTCATTTAATTGTATGAGGAATGTTATGTAACTATTCCATGGTGAAATTGAGGAAACATTATAGTGTAGAAATAGAGAGATGATTTTAGAAATGGTAATTTCAATTAGAATTTCAATTCAAACTTTTATCTCTGAAAAATGTAAAATATCCAACATATCATGGAGGTAGTTATGGTGTCTATTATGTTAGTTATAGAATTAGGAAGAATACTTATAGAAGTATGATGCATATGTTTCATATATATAGTGATTAAATTTACTTACCTTGATAGTGAATAATGTGATCTTGGATTAAGAATAATGAATATGTCATAATGGATCATTTTTTGTTTGTTTTGATATATATATAAAATTTCAAGGGCTCTTATTCCCATGGAGTGAAATAGATCCAATGTTTTTTGAGGTCCCAAATAAACATATCAATTTTCTTTTCAACTTTATTGTGTTTAAAATAATTGTTTTTAGATTTTATGTGTGGAAAATATTCCATGGTGATAGGTGTGTTGGGAGATGTTTTCCGTGAGGTTCATAATATTTAGACAAACATTCCATATAAAACTCTTGATTTGAATTTTTATGCTGATTATTTTCTGAAATATTAAACAATATTTCATTGTGAAGAATAATAATTTTTTTTAAAATAGTTCTTAGTTTTTTTGTGTATTTGTAGATGTAGATTAGTTGATGACTCAACAAATACTCATACTAAATCTTCAATATATCTAATCATATAAATATAGAATAAGAGTCCTTGAATGATCAAATTGAACAAAATGAATACACAATAAATTATAAGTATTTAAATTTAGTCATAAGTTTTAATTTGAATTTGAGATTAAAATTTCAACATAAAGCTATATACTTCTATTGTGTGTATGTATCTGTATTTCCTAAGAATATAAAATATTTATAGAAGATGGTTACAAAATCAGAGATTACTTGTTTTATGAAATTAATAAATAAAAATGTTGAGGAAAAACAAAGTCAAATATATGGATTTTTTTATTTAGTTGAAGACTCTATTGTTATTATAAAATAAATTCTATATCATTCATTTTGTGAAGGGTCACATTACATGGTCGGGAGATTTATTTTTATCTAGAATTATAGAATATTTCCTACTTTAATTTAATCAACATAATGATTTTAGTGTACTATATGACCTTAGATTACTATAAGGTCATTACAAGGATTAGATACTCTCTTTGAGTAGTGAAACATGTAAAAATATATTTTCCATTATATGTCTGTTCCTGGGTGAGTTGGATAGCGATCAAATTAAAAACATCAAAAGCTGGTGAATATTTACTATAGGAAATTTAAAAATGAAATAAAATAACTGATTCTCCACCATAGTTATTTCCCATAGGTCTTGAGGGTTCTTTTCACCGAATCTCTCACAAAATATGGGTACATAATCCTATGAAATTAAACTATAAGGCTCCCTACTTTTTTAGAACCTTCCATGTTGGCTGATATAGGTCTTGACAAGTGTTTTCATATATAATACAATACCTATTATCATCCAACACATATTTATTCACGATTCATTTTAAATTAAACTAAATTTTAATTAATTCATATTCAAAATTATGTTATTTGTCTTGAAATTTTTTATAATAATATAAAATTATAATATTTGACTTAAAAACATTACCTAAAATAAATGTCCCATATTTATTTTTTTTAAAATTTTATCAAATAATACAAAATCCATTCTGAAATATCTTATATAATTTTTAAAAATAAGGCTTTTTATATGATCATTTTATTTTACCATTTATATACATTTCATAAATCAATATACATTTATCATTATTTTATAATTTACAATCACATTATAAATTAACCATTTTAATCCATTTTAATCCAAGATCACATTAATTAAAATGTTTTTGGTATGTGTTAAATTAACCTTATGATTTGATGAGGGCTTTCTTGAGTGATGTTTTTTAAAATTAAAAAAAAATATTTAAATCTTATTAACCCATGGTTTTTCTTTATCTAAAACATTGTACAGTTTATCACTTGTGAAATATCTTTTTCATGAAATACTGTGACTATTTTTGTAGTTTAAGCGATTTTGGAACCAAGCCTTCAAAAGTCATTTTTTTAAAACCATTACGTGGTTTATCATGACTATGTCTTGGTTATGTTATGGGAATTAAATTTTTATAGTAACTATGTAAATTTTATAACCAAACAATTGAATATAGTTATTTTATTTATAATTATTTTTTGTGATAAATTGTTCCACAATCACTTTTCACAAGAAAAACGTTCATTTTATTAAAATTTATAAACCAATAATTATTTTCTATACAAAATACATCATTGTTTGAAAGTCATCATGAACCATGGATGTTTTCATCAAAATACATTTTTTAGATAAATGTGTTTATAATTTATTTATACATTCATAAATTGAATCCAAATGATAATGAATTTTCTCTAATACCAAAATTGAGTTTTGGATGGGGTAACAATTTTCCAAACATAAAAGCATTTATTTTTCAAAACCAATTTATCCAGGTTGATCAATACATTCATTTAGATTAAATAAAATAAACGAGTAACTAATTATTATTTTTTAAGTTCAGATATATTTATTCCTATTTCATATAAAATTAATAAGTATCACTATGAAGTAGCCAATAGACACCATCTTCCAAGGGTTTCCCTGGGATTTGTTAATATCACATATAATGGGGCGTAATTCTTCCAATTAATGGTCAATTATAATTTTTAGTTAAATGTTTTAATATAAATCAGATCAAAAGTGATATTTGAGCTTAGAGTTTCTTTAATGAGTATCACACATTGTCACTCATCACATAGTCTTGGCCTCCTCTTATAGTCCTCAAGGACACTCCCTATGGTTCAAAAAATATCATAATCTTTTGTTAAAAAGGATTTTAACAATGGTTTTTAACTTTAATTACTTTTATAATGAAACATTTAACAATTATGCATTTCATATTAAATTGTTTACATTTCATTGAATATCATTTAATAATATTCCAAAAAAAAATTGATATCATAAAATAGGAGAAGGTGATAATGTTACACAATATTAATTAATGAATAAACATTCATATACATTACCATATAACAATGGCTCTCTCTAAATTATAGTTTACTTTAGAACAATATATGGGGTGGTTAAAAAAATCACATTATACTTTGATCTATAGTGTAAATTTATAACATATTTGACTAAATTATAGTTGATAATTGAGGAAAAATGAGATAAATCCCATTCAATGTGACTCATTTTGAATTATACCATATTTTATGATAATAATGTGTTTCATAGTAAGATATATAAAAAAACTAAAGGTTATAAGATATTATTTGGTTTAATTGTGTCATAAATTGTGGTTTTAAATAATTAAGCATGTAATGAATTCTATTTCTCATATAACCACATGAAGTCATGATCTATTATTGGGTGGGACGTAAGGATCTTGTAATGCAATTACATACCACTAGAATACCTTGAATAAAATAATATGATTAATTTGGAAATGATATGGCACTTATATAGTTTCTAAAAACACGAAGAGTTAACATTTATTCCCACATCGGCTATCATCTAATGAATATTACAGTAGTTTTAACACATAACGAGTAACACCATTCACATATATAATGCATGAATTTTTGAGGCATTAACTAATTCATTATAATCCATTAGTTAATGATTTCAATATCGAGGATCATACTAAATGATTTTATAAATCCCACTACTATTCCCCGATAATGAGTCGGTAATCTTGCTTGATGCTCAGCCAAAGCTACCAAAGACTCACATCTTTCTTCATTATCCTCCTTAACACTATGATATGGTAATATTTTATGGAGTGAATATGAATCTCTTCTGGATGATGGATGATTCATCTTAACCCATTGATACCTATTAAGGTAGTAGTCCCTTAAACACCACTTTCATGATCATCATTGTGCGTTAAAGAATGACGATGAGTCTCTATTGTTTATGTTACACATGCTAGTTTATAAAGTATTATTTATTTATAGTTTCTTCACATTTCATATATCCTAGAATATTGATTTTAGGATTTATGTTTTTATCACTTACTATTGTTATAATAAGATATATTATACCCCTAATAATTTTTGCAGTGTTATCAAAGAATGAAATCCAATTAGAATTTTGAAATCATGTGGGAAATAAAAATTTTGTATATAATATTGCATATAGAATGGAAAAAGAGAGTTCATGTTTTGATTTATTTTTTGGATGTTATATATTAGAATAAGATGTAAAATTTTATTATGTAATAAAAAATTCCCTTTCAATAATATTCAATTTTGACATTAATTTATTATTTGTAAATTTATTATAAATAATGGAAAAATATATTTTAAACTATTTCTAATTTTATAAATGTTTTTTTAAATTAATTATTTATAAAAAATTTATGATAAATTAATTAAATGTTTTGAGGAATTTATGATAAATATTCCATTAATAATAGTTGTGAATATTTTAAATATTTTTACTAAAATGTAATGGAAAACCTTATAATTTAAATATATAATATTAATTTTAATAATTATGAGAGTAATTTATATATAGTTTACAAATTTAAAAAATAAGTATAAATATCATGACTCTATTTTAATTATTAATTGTTCAAAATTAATTAATTTTTATTATTCAACTTAAGTCCTAATTTAGGGAAACTATTTAATCTTTATAAAAAAATATTTTGATTTGTTATTTTATCATGGTTTAAATATTGTTTTGAGTGTGGTTTTTAGATTATGTAAAAGGTTTTCATAATAGATAATTAAATATAAAAGGTTTTTATTTCATGAAATATCATATACTTAATATATATATATATAATAAAATAAATAATATGAAATATTTATATTATGAATATAATGTTTTTATATTCAATGTTTTGGAATGTGCATATTGAATTAGTGAAAAATATAATGTGTTTTTCATTTTATTTTTCTTATGGATTGTTCATAAATGATTATCTCATCATTAAATAATCAAATTCGCATTTCTCTAAATGTTTTCCTTTCTTTGTAAATAATGGTTATAAATTTAATATATTGTGGTTAATGGGTATACATTATTTTAAATTCTTATACTACTTATTATAACATATCAATATTGCATTTTATGCTTTATATGATTACATAAGATTTAGATTTCATCTACCATGGTATTAATTAATAATAAATATATTAGATTGAATTTATTTATTTAATATATTTTATATTTAAAAAAACTTAGATTTAGGATGAATTATATCCTTCTTTGAGTAAAGTATCCCTAAGGAAAAGAGTTTAGGGTTGGACTTCCCACTAGCCTGAAGGCTTATGACTTATTCGAGAAAAGTGTGAGTTGGATTTCTATCATTGTAGGATTACTTATATTGATATTCTAAATATCGTATAGTATTAAAACATTACATGAATATTTAATGTACCTTAAAAATAATGTGTATTTGGATATATATATATATATATATATATATATATATATATATATATATATTTGGCATCTTTTTTGGGTGAGTAACAAAAATTAGGGGTCTTGTATGGAGTTTCACATTAATAATGCTTGAAATACAGATTTAGTCAAAGGAATAGGATTCAAAAACAAATTCATTAGAAGAATACATACACAATGGTAATAATAAGAGATGAAATACTGATATTAAATACATTTCTTACTACTAGTGTTAGATTCCATCCAAAGTGAAACATGTAAAAATATGAATCCTTTATCGAGGTGGGATCATCCATAGTATAGTGCCCATAGATTATGTTCTATAAAGAAACAATGTAATGACATGATCCTAATCACTAGGTGCCTTGATATTATCAGTCTACTTGGTTCATACAAAGATGGGAAACCCAAATTGATAGTATAAAAAAGGAATATAGTTGTGTTTTTCTCTATATTATTGATTTGGATAAATAGTTATCCACTAATCTACCCAAGAGTTATATAGGATATGATTCAAAATTGTTATATATAAGATATCATCATGGGTTATTTATATAATACCATGATTAACTCATGATGAAATATAAATCTTGTTCCACTAATGGATATGGTGAGTTTTAAAAGCGGCCATTATTTTAAAGGGGTCCCTTTTAATAACATTTATTATTATATATTAATTATATATGATACTCATCTAATTAAATCATCTATAATAGATCATAACATCTTGCTTATCAAACATAATGTTGAGATTAATCCTCAGGAAGTAGAATCATAATGCGAAAAACTCATATGAATAATAAATTATGAAGTTGTAATGACCTGATTATTCTCATTGGCTTGAGAATACAATGAGTCATTATTAGGCTTCATGTGATATACCTAGGACAAAAATGGTTGGAAATAAATTACTAAGGGTTTCAAATACATGTGGGGGATGATTTACCCTTTAGAAACTAAAACCATTAATCCAAAAAACCATAACCAAACAACTCACTATATAATGAATGTGTAAAAGCAGGATACCGCGACCATTATCTTTATAAAAAAAATCCAACCAAAATTTTTTATAGTATAATCCAATAAAACTTCAAAGTAAAAAAGTGTAATAATAACTAAAAACTCCATGCTGACTACAAGACTCCATGCTCCCCAAGATCTATGCTCCAACATCATTATACATCACACGTATCATGAGGTAGTGCTAAAAAATTTGACATTTTACATTTTCCCATGTCCCAGAACATAACATTTGAAAAATCACCCAAGATCCAAATCCAGTGTGAATATAAAACTCATTAAGCCATCCCCAATGACTTCCCTACTCACACCACTAGGATAGAATGGTTATAAATATTTTTATAAATCAATTTATAAAAAAAATATGCAAAACAGTTTATACCAAAAATATAAGAATGTTCAAAAACTATTTGAAACAAAAAAAATAGGTGTTATTCAAACCAATTTTACAAAAATTCATAGTTCCATAAAAAACAAACAAGTTAATAAAAGCATTTATAATTATCACATTGGCATACCCATTCAATCGTTCACAACACACACACCCATGCATTCTTTGTTTGATAGGTCCATATTCTTGAGCGGTCTCTTGTCATTACCTTGTGTCCCAATGACACACACCCCTAATCCAAGGTCACTCTCCTTGTACCCTAATGGTATTTGTCCCTTATTCAGGGGAACTTCTAACATGAACTCACAAAATAAAACCCAATTTATTCCAAAACCATTCCAAATTGTCCTTTCATACCATTTTAATAAAAATATACTTTTATTGAAAACCAAAGAACAAACCAATTTCAAAATAAAAAAATAGTTTCAATAAAACATCCCCTTTAATAGATAACATCCAATACATATATGTGACATAATTCAAAAAAATCCCAATTTTAAAATCCATTTTTTAAAACAATGAACAAAAGCACATTATTCAAAACACCTAATTTTCTAGATTTCCACTATTTTCCAAACCAATAGAAATGAATGTTTCAAAAAATTCATAAATAGCCAATCTAAAATGAATTTATCATGAGGAAATCAATATAAAACCATTTAAAAATAGTTCTACAAAGAGGAGTTGAGTGTGAAGCAACCCACCTCCACTGTTTTGACGAAAATTGAAAAAGGATGGTCAACGCTCATGAAACCGGGTCAATTTTCCACAAACCCATATTAGATCACTTATCCTCTAAACAAAGAGAACAGATATCAACATATTTGGAATCCAAAATATTTTATCTACCGATAATGAACATATATTGTAGAAACCAAGAAGGGATGAGATGTAATTCTATGTAGATCTTAGAATACGTGACAAGAACGAAGAAAATGACACTTACTGCAATAAATATACTTGAAAACTCCAATCTATGGCTTTATATTTATTCCAAATGACTTGGGAAAGGTTATCCAACCTTCAATGAAGTAAAATCATGAGTTCGGTCCAATTAGGTGAAATAAAAAAAAGTTTTGGGGAAAAAATCTGTGAGATCCACTTTAATAGGATCTCACTTTTACCCCATGTACAGTAATTTTGCATAGTTAGACAAATCCTATATTAATTGTTTCTTAGATACTATCTAGATATACCCCCACATGACCTCTTTTCATGGTCTCCTTAACTGTGTGCACATTTTTCCGAAGCTCCCTGCCTCAAACCAACTACTATGTACTGTTTCTCCTAGGATTTCTGCTACGATTGGATAAATCATGCGGATCCCATACAACTCTACTTTATCCCCAAAAAACATATTGAAAGTTAACCAAAATATTCTAAAATTCCCCCTTATAATTTATATCTATAAAAACATAAAATATTGTTTCATACCAAAAACTGGGGGTATTAAAGAAGCATTCTTAAATAAGGAAACAATAATACGTGTTATGGAAACCCCTTATCAAATATACAAGTATTTATGTTTTTCAACATTTGAATCTAAATTATTATGAGAATACTAAATATCATAATTTAATGTTTCAATGGAATTTGAATTTAAATTTTAAAATGAAATATAATCTCCTATAATCAATATGATTGCGTATGTAAAATTATTCTCAATATGGTTGGGTATGTAAATTACATGGTTAGACTAGAGGTTTCCTTAAAGTATTATCCAGGTTAAATAATTCATTTCATTCATTTATCAAAATGTTTAGACAAGATTAATGGGTTTAAGAATATTTTTATCCAATATTCAAAATAGTTAACAATACATGAACATGGCATATGTTGTATGGATTTAGGGGTCGTATAGATAGTAATAGTGGGATAATGATTAACATAAAGAAGCAACATTAGTTAGAGAGTCTAATTTTATTTTCAACAAGATATTCCAATTCATTGATAGGTAAAGGTGGAATCAATTGGGGGTAATGATTCATGTTGCAGTAATTTTTAGAGATACATAAAGGGGTGTTGGAGACTCCATGTAATTTCTTTGATAGGTTTCATTATTTTAGAAATATATTCGTTGGTTTTGAATGTTGTGTGATTATAACTATATTTTCTACAAGTGTTATAAATGTTACAGAATTCAAAATCAAGGGAATAATTGATAGTTCCTGTGTTGTTTTAGTTAAATGGATAAGTAGGTGTTTTATAACAAGGATTTGAATTCAAAGGAATTTTAAAGCTCTAATGGATCTATGTAAATGATGTGTATCTTCATCTAATCTCTCTTACATCTGAAAAGATAATTATTTATTTATCAGAGGGTTTTTATAAACAAAATGAGTTGATTGATTTTATATACAACGTACATTATTCATCGTATTCCATAACATGTTTTGAGATGAAGATAAGGAGAAAAGTATTTTATCATTGATAAAAATGTTTATCAATTTATTTAATAAAATATAAGATAAGGTTCTCCCACAACCCATAAATGGAATATTTTTATAAATCCTAATTTTTGGTGTAAAATTATTGAAACACATAGAATAAATTACATGACATTTAAAAAATTCTTATTTGTTAAATATTCCTAGTAATATGAAATAAAAATTATTTTTATAAATATAAAAGTTTTTTTCTAACATAACATTATATCTTAAGTAGAATATAATTTTTAAAGGGAACATGAGAATAATTTTTTACTTTATAAGTTAAAAGATAAAAAACAAAAAAATAATATTGATCTAAAGATAAAGAGATTCTCACATTAATATCTAATTTTTTTTATATGTTATTGTAAAAAAATGAAATGTTTACATTTATTTTCTATGAAAATTTAATACAAATATTTTCCACTGGATTATTCTCATTAATATAATATTTATTTATTTAATTAATGTCCTAAAATTGTTAATGGTTATGAAGTTAAAGACAAATGTAAAGTTTAACATTTAGTTTTTTTAATAAAGTGAATTATAATTTATCCCAAAATATATTATAATATTTTTATCAAATAAAACATAAATAGTAACATTATTTACTAAAGGAGTTCATAGAAAATTGAAATGGAATGGGTTCCAAGGAATATGATGTTAAACATAGATATTGTTTTAAATATAATATAGACTTTTCCATAGTTACATTTTTTGTTGTGGAGTTAAGGATTTTGAATAAGTTAAAGATGTTTAACATTAAGAATATGATTCCTAAATCTCACTATTGTTATAACTTTCATTATTCATGGTTGTTCCTAAATAAAAAGTTTATTGGGAGGGTTTTGTAAAATGGTCACATAATGATTTGGAATAAATTATATATATGTGTAATAAATTGAAAAAATCCAAGAAATAGTAGTCAAAATAAAGTTGATCTAGTTTTCTATCAACATGATATGATATATAGGATCATATATTGTTTTATATTAAGTATTATTAAAAATGTATGATGAGTTTGAAATGTATTATATAATATAAAATATCCACATTATCATTATTTCATATTGGTAGGATAATGTATATTTTGGTATACATTTCCTAATGTGTAATTATAATTGACCTCTAAATGTAAGAGTTTGATTTATCCCTATCTAATATTCATTGTAGAGTATTATATATCATGAATAAATTTTTAGATTATTGTGAGTAGTATTATTGTATAAGATTTATAATATAATCATGATAGAAAAAATTATTTTTATACACTAGACGAAGCACTATGTTTTCCACATTGAGTTTCATAAACTATGCCTCTAGTATACTAGTGAAGTGTGCATAATATTAGAGTCCCCGCTACATGAGGTTAGTGAGATACCTAGCATGATAAATCTCATACTTTTATACCTTTCATATATAATCCTTGAAGGTTATCTATTCAAGGGTTGGCAGGGTAGGTTGATGATCATGTCATTGTTGGAGCTCAACTATGATAAGATTTTTTCTCTCGTGTGAAGTGTACGACATTTGGGCCCTTGATTAATATAGACTATGGAGTGTGTATTAATTAGCACATAGATATTATATATGAAGTGATTATTCATACAAATTAGGGTCCTCTAATGTTTTAATCCATAAAGGTGAATGACATGTGATGTATTTATATAATTGGTCTGTTTATACTAGGAGAATCAATAATATATGTGTTGGAAATATTGTGTTGACATACTCTTTGTCCCATTTTCACTTTATGTATGGGAAAAAGATAATAAATGATAATTTCTTCTTGGATGATATATGGCTGGTGGACACATGTAAAAAGGTATATGTTTTTTATGGATATCATGTAAGATCCCTTTGTAACTTCAGTATAATTGTTTTTTCTAAAGGATACACTTTTCAATTTTATATAGATATAGATATTCATACTTCTCCAATACAACAGAGGAATATATTCTCAGATCTTGTGATTGGATGAATGAATATTTAGTTTGTCTTAGAAATATTCTTTAATTTTTTTTATATATAATCCAAAATATTTTTGTATGGGTATTCACAAGTTATTTTCTAGTATGTGATCCACCATAAAGTTAATTATATACTTCTAAATGTTATTTGAAAAATATCCAAAATTGTTTTGGATATGATTTCACAATTTATTATATATTATATGATATAGGATGAAACAGTAAAAAGTATATTATGATTTAGTGCAAGAATGATATTGATTTGAATATTCCTTAAATACCATTTTGTGTGATACATTTCACCTTATATAATAGGGTAAAATGTAAAAACTTCTCATGGTATTACCTATAGAAACCAAACATTATATGATATCATTTTGATTTTTGTTTATCATAAGTTATAATTAAGAAATCATTTTCTCAACCCATGGATACCAATGCAAGAATACCCTATAAAAGGGAGTTTTGAAAGGAATATTTAATATGATTAAATACCAATATGTTTCCATGAATCATATACTATGACTTTTCTGGAACGACAATGATGCTCATTTTGATGCTAAAAATGTTAATAATTAACCTACAATTTCATGTTGGCAATAATCAAAGGAATGTAACAAGTGTAGTATTTCATGGGGAGTAACACCATTGATGTATATAATGCACGGGTAATATGAGGAATTAAATTCAGAGTTATGATGCATGTTTTAATTCTTATACAATTGAGGGGTTTCCTTGGGGCTTTTATAAAACAAACATTCATGTGACTGCCATTAATTTTTATTGATTTTTAAATTATCAGTCGAAGATCTATATGCCTTATATCTCTCTTCATCTTCCTTTATATAAATTAATGAAATTAACAATTCATGGAGTGAATTTGAATATAATTTGAATATTAGATTATTCATATTACCTTGTAGATACCACAAGTGATGGGAGACCATTTACTTCCACATTGGTCATTATCCTCATTCATGGAATAATGATGTTGAGCCTATATGATCTAAAGTACATATATAGGTGTATATAGTTTTCTATACTTCCATTATATGTATATTTCATAATTAATAGAATTGTTATCTTGGGAACATGGTTTTGATTAATTTTTCCAATTCTAATAAATTTTATTAATGTTCAACCAAACCTATTAAAATATTTATCAAGTAGTATACAGTTGGGTTTCTTTGTGAGAACTATTTTATGGATTGATTATTAGAAACCCCATAATTGGATTATTATATGTTTTAAAAAATAATTCTAATGAACAAATTGCACCAAAACCCTTTGATATCAATATTCAAGTAGGAAAATTCAGTTCATTAAATTTTGAAGTATTAGTTGAATGGAACTTTTATTGGACCCTCAGAGAGTAAATTCAAAGAAAGAATGATGGATAGTGGTATCATTTGAAGGTGGATACGGAAAATGGTTTTTGATGATTTCATTATGGTGGATGGTGCATAGTGGATTCCAAATTTGAAAATGAAAATAAAGATCATCTGAAGTTGAACTATAGGGACTGAACTATGTTCTTGAGGAATCACTTATCCAAATAGAAGAGTTGGCTTCTAGAAACAACAAATTACCCATAAATTTATAATGGTTGTGTGGGATTCATGAACATAAAGCACTACAGATGATACTTTCAAGAATTCCTCAAATATTTTTGGTATATTAAATGTTTTGTAATAATAATTAGTGTGGATAATAATATTATGTGTACTTATAACATGATATTAGTAGTTAGAGAACGAAATTCTATAGGGAATCAAAGGTTTCAAGCACTAACAGGAGTTTAATCATGGAATTTAGATTATGATGTGACCTTTTTGTCTAGCTTAACCCACTATAAAATTAGGAATGGTCCACATGTGTATGTATTCCTAATTGATTCTAATGGATATTAACATAAGGATGAGGTGTCCCTAAAAGGGGGGCCACTAGATTACATGTTGGTTCTAGAGGCTGAAGTACCAAAGATGGAGGTTGAAGTCTATATGGGAAGAGACTTGAAGGCGATATTCCTGAAGTTGGAATAGCCAAGAGTAACTGGTGATACTTCTTCATATAGCTTTTTATGGAATTAATATGTTTTGTTCTTATAATAAGGATTATATTTTTTGAATGTTATATGATATAATATTTCTTCCTTGTATGTTGTAATCAATGTACAAACCATGTAATATTTATTTTTTATTGGGAATATATGTATGATTTCATGTTCCATTGAATTTCATGTGGTTTTTCACTTTTCCACTGTTTAGATGTAAGAACATGAAGATACTACAACTAGATATAGAGGGTGACTCAATGTGGTGGATGCGGTGATAATAAATTCTTAGTTCTAGATTCAAATGATTTGGGGTATGTTCGAAAAAATAATATGGTATGACGGTTTTTTTTCACTGTACTGGAGAACCAAAAGATATAACTTTTAAGGATCAAAATAGTTCCCAAATAACTAACATGTGGTATCAATTCTAGGTTTTTTACTCAGTCATATAGAATTATTATATAGTGTATGATAGAGTATTTTATCATGTATTATGGATATGTACCACTTATATTGTATTGGTGCTATAAGAGTGATTTTGAGATATAATAATTTCCCATTACCAGTATAAGTATATATGTTTGTTTCATTACTGGGGTGGCATAATGATCTTTGTTGAAAGAAAATTGGGTTTTCCTAGTCAATCTGTCTATCTAGTAACCTGAATGATTTAATTAGAATATGGAATCGGTACCAATAGTGTCATTGGGAATATCCAATGTCTAATTGACTATAAGATTTCATTTGGAATGTTCCATTCATTGTGGGTTTTATGATAGAGTGTATATCTACAAGAATTTATTAATGAAGATGACGATCACTTACACCACACTTTTTTAATCTTTGTTCTGTTTCTGGAATACAACATTACATCAATTAGTCTGTGTATGGTGTTCTTATTATTGATGTTACAAATACTATAGGATGTTATATATTCAAATCCTATATAATTTCTTAATTCAGTTGGATAATGAAGTCAACCCTATGTTATGTTATCACAATTAGAATGGTGCACCAATGTGTAGAAAAATTATTCTAGATGTTCATAGTCTAGTGATTGATGATATTTGTTCCCATAAGAATGATGTATTGTTGAGAGTTTTCTTATCAGTTCAATTCAAGGAAGATAAGTTGGGACTATAATTCTTGATTCCATAACAATTGTAATATAGAGGTTCCACAAATCTATATCCAAGGGATGAATAAAAGTTTTACCAAGTGTTTACTAATCCTCTTTGATTTAATAGTGATTAAATTGTGGTTTTATCAGTCAATATCTAAATAGGGAGAAAGTGTAATGTTTTAAGGAACTCAATGATATAGAGGTTCCATATAAAAAAATAATCACAATATATACAGTATGATCATGGTTCATCTTAAAATGGCCATCTAGAAAGTAGAAGGAATAATGGAAGTCCGTGAGAGATTCACACCAAATAGAATTTGTGGTTATAGAATATGTGGAAATGGTTTCCATCTCTTTAAAATATATTCATAATGATTTCAGCATGATGGTGATCATGTGGGTGAAATATTGATTCTACATTTTGGTTTTCAAAATTCCATGGGAGTGAGAGGGAAAGAAGTATGGGATCCCGAGTCATGTGAAATTTTATTATAACTCAATGTTAAAGAGAAAAATATTCAAGAAATACCAACTTTTAAAAGTTTGGATAGATTAAATCCCGAAAATAAGAACCAAATAATGTTTTTATTTTTTATTTCCCTCACAAATAATTCAGGATATATTAATGTACCTTGAAAATTTTAGTTGAAATATAATATATAATTATTAGACTTTAGTTTAAGAAACTATATATGAGGTGAAGTGTGAGATTAAAAAGGTTTTTAGATGGTGTTCTTATCTCAAATTAGATTATCCTATAAAAATAGATGAATTATTTTTTGGATTGAAAGAATTTTTTTTAAAATATTTTGTTAGATCCCTAAGAATCAAGTGGAAATATTATTCTTGATGGTGAATTCAATTAAATGGTTTTGTAAATAGTGGTTTAATATAAGGGTTTTAGTTGAATAATGTTGCATCATGTTTTAATTGTCACTATGGGAAGGATATTCTAAAAGATACTCCAGATGTTTAGAAGAAATATAATTGTTATATAATTTGAAAATTCGATAAAATTACTTGTTAAAAACCACACTAAATCCAATATAAGGACTACCCCCATACTTGGTGCGTGTTTCCTTTCAAGGGAGGTGATGAAAGAATTTTTCACTACTGATTTTGCAAAAAAAAAATATTTTAGAGGATTGGTAGTCTAGGAAAAGGATCTACAACACGATATATAATACTTGAAATTCAATAATAGGTTGTAGTAGTGGAATAAAAAATGAAAATTTTTTGTTTAATAATGATGAATTTCAATGGGATTTCTTCATTCAGATGGAATTAAACACAATGGAAGATGAAGTTCAGGATGAACGTTGGTTATGATATTGTCACTGAATGTTAATGTACTTAAAAGTTTATAGAATTTGTAGAATCTAGGTAGAAGTGTCTTTAGAAGCACATATAATGTAAAGAGTAGGTCAATAGATACAAACCATGGAACAAATTATTAATGATATTTTAGAAAATATTAAGGATAAAAACTCAGATCATGTTATATTTAGTGAAATTATATATGCATTCTAATGAGTTTTATTGATGCTTTTAAATGGAATATCATTGTTCCAATGTTATTGGGATAGATTTCATTTAGTATTGGCTTAGATGATACGATGAAAAATTGAGTAGAACCATGTAGATATTAAAAAAGGTTGAATTTAATTTTACGAGTTGGAATTTTGTGTAAACAGGATAATAATATTTTCAGTGAAGAATTTTTTAGATCAAACTGTGAAAACAATTCTTAAGTATTGGATTTTTTGGTATTGGTGGGAGAAATATTTTCAAGAATGATTTTTGAAATTTCCCAAATCATGTAACAATATGTTTTAATGTATAAGTTATATGCAGATAGTTCACCAAAACCATGGTATTTCTAGATTTTGGTAGCAGAATTTAGTTCACTAGATACTGAAGAATCAGATGAATGGATGTTAGACTAGATCCTTAGAGTGTTGGTTCAAAAAATCGATGTTTTACATTGTTATCATCATAAGGTGAATGTAGAAAAATGATCCATATTAGTTCAATCCATGATGTAGATCATATCAGAGTCTATGTATGATAATGGAAAAGATGATCTTTTAGAGACGTATGTGGAGACGTATGTGATGTTTCATAGGAATCATTGATACACATGGAAGGATAAGATATTTTATGAAACACATGTTCTATAAGTAATGAATGTTCTAATGGGAAGAAATTTCATGTAATTACATTGAATCAAAAAAATGTAAAATCATATCAGTGTAAGCATGATATTAAATATATTCAACTACCAATTTTAAATAAAAATCATAATCCCTTGAGCCATTGAAAAGTATAACAACTACTCCCAGTACCTATAGATCAGATACATTAATTATAATATAATACTACTAAAAAATATTAATAAATATTAATAAATATCTAATCTTAATTTCATGAGAGACAAAAAAAATCATAATATTGGATGAATATAACTAAATATTATGTGGTACCTAGAATATAACTCTATATCTTTATTTTATAACATTTATAATATACATATTAACATTTCATACTAAATCATAAAACTATTTATAATATAACATTGACATCATTAATAATAAAAGTAGTGAATAAACTAAATAACTGAACAATTAATAAATTTAGAAATGAGATAGGCCCCTTATAATTTGGGAATGATTAATGAACCATCCAAAAAATAAATAATCAGGATCATTTCATATTTATTTTAATAAAGAAATATTTATATTTTTCATTTTAAATTAAATTTTATTTGAATTAGTTCATATTCAAAATTATGTTTTTTACAATGAAGATTTTTATAATCATATAAAAATATCATTTTTTACATAAACTCTTTACATAAACTAAATATCACATTTTTATTTTTTTAAAACCTTAATAATATCATCCAAAACTGATTTTTGAATAGCTTAAATAATTTTTGAAAATATTAATTTTAATATGAACATTTTATTTTACTATTTCTGAACATTTAATAAATCAATATAAACACCTTTACATTTATCCTTATTTTATAATTTATACTCGATATAAATTTAACATGTAAATCCATTTTAAACTAAGATCACATCAATTAAATGCTTCTAGTATGGGAAAATCCAACCTTTTTATTTGATGTTTTCTTCAAAGAGTGATGTTTTTTGAAAATTTTACCAAAAACGTTTTTACTAAAAATTAATTAAATCATGGTTGTTTTTTATCAAAGACATTATGAGGTTTATCAATAGTGAAATAATTTTTCATAGAAATACCACAACTATTTTTCTAGGATAATCCATTTTTGAACCAATCCATCTGAATTCATTCTTTCAAACTCATTACATAGTTTATCTTATCTCTCTCTTGATTATATTTTTAGAAAATATTTATATTAACCATGATGATTTTACAACTAAACCATGGTATATAGTAATTTTATTTATTTTTCTTCTTTTTTTATAGTCTCTCCAACATTATATTTTCACTATAAATCAGATTTAAAAAAATTTATAAAACAATAATCAATTTTCATATAGACGACATCATAGTTTGGAAAACATCATGAATCGTGGATGTTTTTATTTAAATACATAATGTTCCTAAATAAAACATTTTACAATTTCTTCACACATTCATAAATTCAGTCCAAATGATATGAAAATTTCCCTAATACCAATATTGAGTTTTTTATGGGATTGCACTTTTCAAAACATAGAAGAAATTATTTTTCAAACACCTTTTATCCAAATTTCTCAATCTATTCATTTGTACTAAATAAAATAGACGAGCAACTAATTACATTTTATTTTATGATCAGACATATCCATTCCTATTTCATATGAGATTGATAAGGATCACTACTGATAATCCAATAGACTCGATCATCGAAAGGTTTCCATGGGATTTTTTAAACTTATAGTTCTTGGTAAGGAATCCTCTGAATAATTTATCAACTATAATGTTCAGTTAATTGTTTTAATATAAATCAGAGATACAGTGATATTTGAGATTGCAGTTTCTATAATAAGTATCACACACTATAACTCATCACATAGTCTTGTCCTCCTTTTATTTTCATTAATGACACTCCCCAAGGTTCCAAACATTTCATAAATTTTTTATAAAAAAGATTTTACCAATTTCTTTCAACTCCAATTACATTCATAATGAAACATTTACCAATTATATATTTCATATTACATCTTCAACACTCTATTGATTATCATTTAATGATATTGAAAACCAATTTTGATAGCATAAAATAGGAGAAGTTTTTAATGTAACACATTATTAATTAATTAATTAACATTAATATAGAATACCATAAAATAATTACACTATTTAAATCATATTTTTCATCATTACAAACTATGGGGAGGTCTAAAACATCACATTGTACTTTGATCTATATTGTAAATTGATGATAGATTTTACTGAAATTATAGTTGTTAATAGAGGAGAGATGTGCTAAATCCCATTTCATGTGACTCGTTTTGGATTATATCTTAAGGTGTGATATGGATATTTTTTTTGGTAAGATATATAAAAAACAAAATGGTGTATGATATTATTTGGTTTAACTATATATTAAATTTTAATTAGGAAATCATAAAGCATGTATAACATTCTATTTATCATATAACCACATGCAGTCATTGTCTATAGTTGGGTGTGAAGTAAGAAACGTGTAATGTTAATACATACCACTACCTTGACATGAATAATATAATATGATTCATTTGGAAATGATATGACACTTATTTAGTTTCTAAAAACATTAATAGTTAACATTTATTTCCACAATGGCTATCATCTAATTCACATTATTGTAGTTTTAACACATAAAGAGTAGCATTATTCTTGTATATAATGCATGAATTTTTTAGGAAATAACTAATGATTTATAATTCATTAGTTAATGATTTAACTATCCAGGATTATCCTCAATGATTTTATAAATTCCACTACTAAGCACCTAGATTGATTTGATATTCTTTCTTGATTATTAACCAAATCCCCATAAGCCTCATAGCTCCCTACATCATCCTACTTAACAATATGATTTTCTAATATGTTTGATATTTAATGTCAATCTCATATTTCTTTTGGATGATTCATCTTAACCCATTGATACTTATTAAGGTGGGAGTCCCTTTACCACCGATTTCATGATCATCGAGAAGCATTAAAGAATGACGATGAGTCTCTACTCTGTAAGTTATACGAACTAGTTTATAAAGTATTCTATATTTCGAGTTTCTTCCCATATCATATTTCATAGAATATTGGTTTTTGTATTCAAATTTTGATCACTTATTTTTTTGTTAATTAGAGATATTATACCCATGATAATTCTAGCAGTGTTATCAAAGCATCCCATGCAATTAGATTTTAGAAATCTTGTGGGAAATAAATATTTTGTATATCATATTGCATATATAAATGAAATGAAAATATTTATCATGATGAATTGTTTTGTGGGTGTTATATATTATAAAAAGATATAAAATATCATAGATTGTGACGTGTTTATAACCTATACTTATTCCACTAGTTATTGCATGTGACCATTGGTTATCGTAAAATATGACAGTCTTATAGTATTTAAAAATATGGAGTACTGAATTTCTATGTTGATACTAATATCTATCATAAAATATTATATGGTATCATAGAAAATACAAGGGTTAAAAATAAAAATATATGATTACATATCATATTTAGATATTACTCTATATGTCATAAACTATGACATATACTGGTAGAATTCAAGGACTATGTATTGATACATATAACACATCATAGATCAAAATATATTATTTCTTTTATAGGCTATGATTATGTTTGGATCGTAAAATTTGATTATGTAATAAAAAATTTATTTTCATTTATATTTAATTATGACTAGAATTTATTATTTATCAATTGTTTATAAGTTATGGACAAATATGTTTTAAAATATTTTTAAAATTTTTAAATTGTTTTATAAATTAATTAGTTATAAAAATTTTATGATAAATTATTTACATGTTTTGAAACATATATTATTGATATTCCACTAATATTATTTGTATATATTAAAATGGTTTTTTTAAAATTAGTATGGAATATATAATAATTTAAATATAAAATGTATATTTGAAAAATTATAAGAGTAATTTATATATAATTTATAAATTAAATAAATAGTCAAAATATAGTGTTTGTACTTTAATTAATTATTTTAAATAATCAATTACTTTTACTTATTATAATTAAATCAATATTTGGTGAAACTATTTAATCCTCATCAAAAAATGTTTTGAAGACTTATTTTACAAGGTTTAAATAATATTTGGTGTGTGATATTTTAGATTATATAAAATATTTTCATAAGATAAAGTACAATATAAAAGGTTAGTATTTCATTAAATGTCATATACATGAAGAAAATATGTCATATGATAAATAATATGAAATATTTATATTATGAAATGAATATAAATTGGTTATTTTAAAAAAAATGGAATTAGCATAATGAATAAGTGATATTTATAATGTGTTTTTAATTTTAAAATTTTATTAATTGTTCATAAATGATTATATAATCTTTAAAAATTTAATTTCTCATTTATTTAAAAGTTTTTCCTTCATAGTTAATAATAGATAAAAAATTTATATCATGGTTATATGCGTATACTTTTGTATAAATTATTAAACCACTTCTTATGAAATGTTAGTTCTAAATTATATGCTATATATGATTACATTAGATTTAGTTTTCGTCTACCTTGATCTTAATTTGTAATGTATTTATTGGATTGAATATATATTTTTGAATATAGTTTATATATAATAAATTTTAGAGTTATTATGAATTATATCCTCCCTTGAATAAAGTATCCTGTAGGATAAGGGCTTAGGGTTGGACTTCTCATTGGCCTTAAGGCTTATGGCTTATTATATAAATGTGAGTTCAATTTCTATCACTATATGATTACTCGTATTGGTATTTTCAATATCGTAAAATATTAATTCATTTCAGGAATATTTAATGTAACATATCAATGATGTGTATTTGGATATATGTAAATATATTTTGAATCTATTTTTGGGTGATTAACAAAAACTATGAGGTTTGTAAAGATTTAAACATTAATATGGTTTGAAAATATTTATTTTATGGATGGAATTGGATTTAAAAACTAACTCATTAGAATCATCCATACACAAATGGAATAATAATATATATTATGCTGATATTGAATACCCTTCTAACTAATAGGTGTTATATTCCTTCAAAAGTGGCACATGTAAAAAACAACAATCCTTCAACCAGGTAGGATTAGCCATAACATGGTTTTAATAGATTATATTGTTTAAGTAATCAAATTAATGATGTGGCCCTAATAACTAAGTTCCTTGATCTTCTTGTTTGATTCGGTTCATACGTAGACAGAAAACCCTAACTATTAGGATACAACACGAATATAGTTGAGTTCTTAACCATATTATTTATTTGGATAAAGATTCATCCACTTAACTACCCAAGAGTCATATATGATATGATTGAATGTAGTTTTCTAAAATATATAGTCATAGATTATTTAAATGATACCCTATGTAAGTCATAATGAAATATAGATCTTGGTCCTCAAATAGATATGATGATTTCTAAAATGGGGAGTTATTTTAAACGAATCCAATTTAATAAAGTTTATTATTAAATATTAATAATATATGATACTTATCTAATATAATCAACTAGTTTGTATGATAGAGTATTCCTTTACAAATATAATATTGAGATTAATCCTCAGGAACGAGAAGCTTAATTAAAAAAACTCATTTCAATAATAACTTATCAAGCATTCTTAAATAAGGAAACCAATATATGTGTTATATAAAATATACGGACCCATACTTATTATTTTACTTAATCATGAATTTTAGACAACAACCAAAATTATTACACATTGAGGATATTTTCAGGTTTAGAGTTTTAAACAATTAGGATATCATACATACAAAACATACCTCAATCGTACAAAGAGGATACAATTACAAACAGTGCCAATTTTTTTCAAAATATAAAACATTAAAACATAAAACACGATTCCTCTAAAAAAACACACCATATAATACATACTGACTCCCTTCTTTCACTTACCAATACTTATATCTAGTGAAAAAACATTTTAAAAATATGGGATGACTATAAAACTTAGTAATGAATATAAAGAAAGAAATCAATAGCCAAGTGATAACATAAAAACCAATAAAACCCATAATCATAAAAAAAACTCATACGCATAGTAACATCATTTAATTCCCATGGTACATATTTACCATATCACTCTCACATTCACCCTTACACATGGAATAACATATTTTGAACTTCCATCTCTAGAGTTCCCAATACAGTGGAGAGATATAGTGGGTCTCACCCATCATATCTTGAGCTATAATGGTCCCAACCCAACATATCTTGAGCTATAATGGGATCAACCCATCATAAATAATGTCCAAGGAACATATCATGGTAATAAATTATCTTCAAATCAATTGATTCGAATCATTACATACACATAAAAAATCACTTTTGAGATTTATTAAAGAGAGTTTTAAAGGTTTTTAATGGAATGTCCCTTAAAATATAAATGGATTTAGAATTAATAGAATAGAATGGATTTGTGTATATACTATAAATTCACATAGTGCAACATATTATAACAAAATTCCTCACACCAAAAATATTAATACCACATAATGAAAAAAGAACAAGGTAACCCAATGAACGGAAATTCGGTTAATAATTCCCTTACCTTGTGTTCTTCTTGCTCCAAAATTGTTCAAACCTCCTCTTGATCTCTTCTCCTTGAGATCCTTCTTAAGACCTCTGGTTGTGTCCTTTTGGTGAGGCAATCATCTCTAGGATGTGGGGAAAAGACTAGGATGAATATTTTGAAGAACATAGGTAAGGATCAAGGCTTGAGTGGTGTGGGAGGAAGAGGAGAATGAGGGTGGTATTTATAGTGGAGGATCAGAGGTATTTTCGATTTTTTGAATCAATATTATAATATTTTTGCTCAAGACTATGAATAATCATAATTAATGTGACCCCAAATTTAATTAATCTCATGTTAGTTTGAACCAAGTGGTCTTACATCACATATGATGTCTTAAATAGTGTATTTACATCTAATTTGAATATACGGTATTTTTCCATATTTCACTATTCATGAATTTTAGAAAAATCCCAAAAAATCACCCTAACCATTTTTTGAGATGTAGAATTAAAAAATTTATGCCATTTTTTTGAAATTAATTATTTATATATTATTAATTTAATTTTTATTTAATATCATACTTAATTCAAAAAATCACAATTTTAATTCTATAAATACTTTTATATAACATTGAAAAATTAACCAAGATTTCATTACCTTAAATCCTTTAGAAAATAAAATAATAATATAATATACTATTCATTAGGGTCATATTACTATTCATATTACTATTCATAAGGGTATGTTACTATTCATCAAAAAACAAGTTGGTTCCATGAGACTCTAAATAACTTACTGGACACAATTGTAGATGACTGTTTTCAAAATTCAAAACATAGAAGTAGCAAAAATATGTTTAAAGGCTAGTTATTAATATCTACATAAATAAAAGTTCCATGCACTTCATTTATTTTTTAAAATTGTGGAGTGTTACATTATCCCCACCTTCTAGAATTTCTATCCCCTCAATTTTATTTAGTAATTAAACAAGTGAGTGTACCTTTCCCTCATAGAATTATCATATTCCCATGTTACTTCTTCAACTATGTGGTTTCTCCAAAAAACCTATACCTGGTGGATTACCATATTCCTAAATTCCTATACTCTTCAATCATGAATCTAAACTGGTTTCTCTTCATAAGAAATGTTCCCTTCTTGTAGAACTAATTATGGGCTCAATACATGAGTTGAATCTGGAACATACTTTCTCAACATCAAAACATTAAAAAGATTTTTGTACCTAGGAAAAACTCATAGGAAAAGCTACTCAGTATTGAAACTAGCCCAAATTTACCATGATTTCTAAGGGACTGATAATCTGTGGAATAATCTTTCCTTTCTTACCAAAACGCATCACACTTTTCCAAGGAGATATTTTAAGGAAAACGTCGTCACCTACCTCGATAGAGAAGTCTTTCCATCTATTATCTGCATAACATTTCTTCTTTCTCTAAGCTATCCTCATGTGTTGTTGGATCATCTTCATTTTCTCATCCACTTCCTCTACTAATTTTGGTCCCATTAACATAGTTTCACCAACTTCATGCCAAAATATGGATTTCGACACTGCTTCCAATACAATGCATCAAAAGGTGCCATCTGTATACTTGAATGAAAACTATTATAAAAATAAAACTCCACTAAAGAAAGATGTTGGTCCCAACTTACCTAGTAGTCCATTAAACAAGCTCAAATAATTTCTTTCAAAGTCTAAATCATTCTTTATAACTGCCTATTAAATTGAGGATGAAAAGTTGTACTGAAATTTAATATTTTTCCCAACGAATTCTGAATCCCCTTCCAAAAGTTAGAAGTGAACCTGGCATCCCAATCTAATACAATGTAAAAAGAAACTCCATGTATCATGACAATATCTTTGAGGTACAGTCGAGAAAGTTGATCCAATGACATTTTATATTGAATAGAAAGAAAATGTGCAGATTTTGTTAGCTGATCATTAATAACCCAAATTTCATTGTTACCTTAAAAAGTATTAGTCTGTCCCACCACAAATTCCATGGATATATTCTCTCATTTCCACTTTGGCACTGGAAAAGGCTGAAGCATCTCCTTCGGTAATTGAAACTCTGCATTAACCTGTTGACATGTCAAACATTTCACAGTAAATTCTGTAGTATCCATTTTCATTCCATCCCACTAGTAATACTTCTGAAGGTCTCTGTACATCTTAGTACTTCCATGATGAACTGAAATTGGAGAACAATGAGCTTAATAAAACAAATATTTCTTTAACTAGGAATCGCAAGGCACACACAACCTTTTTCCAAATCGTACAACACAATCTTTATCATGGTTAAATTCTGGAAACATACTCATTTTAACAAATTCTACATTTTCGTGTAGCTCATGTCTTCGTTATGTGCTTTCTAAATTACGTCTTATAATGATGACTAAACTGAAACATGAAACAACATAGATGTATTCCCTGCAAAAACAACTTCTATGACAACTTTTATCAAATCATTAATCAAGGGATCATGTTCCAAGCGTAACATGGTTAATGATGAATGATATTTTTGACTTAATCATCCACTACTCTGTTTGATTTTTCTGGATTATAATTGATTATGAAATAATAATATTTTATTAGTTCAATGAATATTCTCTACCTAATTATTAATTTTTTATGAGTGAATATATAATTTATACTTTTATGTTCAATATATATTTGACATCTGGCTCTGTATAAATAGTTCCTCCATGTTTTCAAAGAATAAAACCACAGATACTAATTACAAATAATGTGTAGGATAATTTATCTCATTAGGTTTTAGTTTTCTTGAAGTACCAGCAATTACCTGATCATTCTACATTATAAAACAACAAATTCTTATCAAGGAAGCATCAGTATAGATGAAAAACTCACCATTTCATAATATCAAGGCCAAAACTGTAGCATTCAACAATCTCTTCTTCAGTTCCAGAAAAAAAACATCACATTATTTTGTCCAAACGAATTTAAACACTTTTCATGTTAACTTAATTAGTATTCTAGATAACTGTGTAATGTTTTTAACAAATCATCAATAATAACATGCTAATCCAAGAAAACTATGAATCATTGTAACATTTGTAGGTCTTGGCCATTCATCATCCACTTTTTTTGGAAGTATCAACTATTATTACATCCTTATTTACAATTTTCCTCAAGAAAAGAAATCGTTTGCAACCAAATAACACACTTTCTGAATTTTCCATATATTTTCTTTTATTCTAAGGTTTGAAAAAACCCTTAGATGTCTTTCATGGTCCTCTTTGATTCTAGAATATATCATAATTTCATCAATAAACACCACCACAAACATATCCAGGAACTCATTAAATATTTTATTCATAAGATCCATGAATACAAAAAGTTCATTAGTTAACCAAAAAGGGGAAACTGAAAATTCATAATGACCATATCTTATACGGAAAGCAGTCTCTGGGATGTCTTCATTATTTAATTTCAACTGATGGTACCCTAACCTCAGGTCATCCTTCAAAAAATACTACGATCCATAGATATAATCAAAAAATTCCTTGATAATGAGGCAACCGATAGTTGTTTTTAACAATAATGTTATTCAAATCTCTATAATCGATGTAAAGTCTCATTAGGCCATGTTTTTTTTAATAAAAAATACATGATCACCCCATGGTAAAGTGCTAGGTCGGAAGAATCCCTTATCTTATAATTTCTGCAATTTTTTTTAATTCTAGAAGTTCTATTTGGGCCATTAGATAAGGGGGTTTAGAAATTAGATTAGCATCTAGAACTATGTCAATAGTAAACTCAACTTCTCGATTATGAATAACACCATGAAAATCGTTGGTAAAATCATCTAGGTATTAATTTTCCATTGTTACATAATTAATCTGGATAGTTCCCTTATCTACAAAAATATAATCAAGATAACTTTCATTCCCATAAATTATCATTTTCTTTTCTTCCTGATATGTTATTAATGATATGGGTTCATTTTTATACACAAACTGAAATTCTTTTTAAAAAACAACATTTTCGTTGAAATATAACTTAGCATGATAAAAAGAAATCCATCCCATACCCAAAATAACAAAAAACTATACTAGATAAAAAACAACATGGCTTGTAGGTAATCTCATTCCACATAAAAGGATTGGTATATTCTTATAATTTATTTTATCTACAATATTTCCTATAGCTATTTTAACCATGAGATCTGGTTTCAATTCATGAGTTTGAATTCCCAATTTTTACAAAAATTTCTTAGAAATAAAGGTATGTGTAGACCTTGAATCAAGAAAAACATTTAAAAAATCCATGAAAACAATTAATTTACCTAGTATAAACTCATTTAATGGCTTAACATATTTTGAAGTATTGGTAAAGGATTTTACCAAACCCTTATGCTTCCAATCATTCCAATTCCCTTCTTAAGTAACATGTGTTGAAAAAGCATTAGCAAAATGACCCAATTCCTTACAATTAAAGCATCTCTCCATTGACTACTCATTAATTTAGGGATCATTTTCCATTCACTCATAAAGCATGTGTCCAAAAATTCCACATCAGTATCATTTCAATGAATTTACAATACATTCACCAAGATTCCATTTACCACACTTTTCACAAGAAGGGGAATTCATTTTCTTACATATAGACTTCTTTGACAAGTTATTCCCCATTACCAACCAACCTGAACACATATCATTCTGGTCATAGCTATGCAAATATGTGTTAGAAAACTAAATCTCAATATTTTCAGCACAAAAAACAAGCTTTTCATTGTCTTTAAACTTTCATGAAGCCAAAGATCTTTACAGAAATAGTTTCAAGAAAAAGTATAATCTATTAATTCTACATTGAAAATTCCAAGTAAAATTCAGTACATACCTATCTAGTCTAGTAAAATTGGTTTCATATGCTATTAAAAAAATCATCATCCTTCTGTTTTAGTTCCACAAATGTTTTCTCCATTCTGGGTCAAACAATTATTGGAAAAATATTTTTCCAGAAAATAAAACACTCTTAAAATCATCTTATTCAAGACTATCAAGATCATCTCTTTATCTCATATTCTTAACCAGATCCCACCATTGATTAGCTTCACCTTCCAAAAGATAAATGTATAGTGTTAAATTTTGATGTTATGTCCATCCCATGACATCAAATATCATTTCTAGAGCATTAATCCATCCATAAGCTATCATTGGATCTGCAGTTCAACTAAATACTAGAGGATGTTTCCTCATAAAATGCTTCACAAATGACATGATTCTTCATGGTAGATCATGTTTACCTCTAGCATGGATACCACCCCCATTTATTTCTTAATTCAACTGAGCCTTTTCTGTCACAAACTGCTCAATTAGAATTCCCACCATTTCGTGTTGTAGATTGGGACTAACATCAGCCTCATGGTTCCTTTTTACTACAACATCTCTGTTTCTTCTATGGAAAACCATTCTGTACAAACATAACGTAGATGAAGAAACATTTTAATCCTTTAGTTTTATAACATTTCCAAATACCATATATTAAAAATCATTTATGATATTCTTTTAATATCAACCCAACTCCTAAAGTTTTTTAAACCATCCTTTGATGCCAACTATAAGGACCCTACATAAAAACATTACTTAATATTGAATTTCAGAGAAGAAAACTAATTATTACACAATGAGTATCTATTCAGGTTTAGTGTTTTATATAATTAGGATATCTTACATACAAAACATAACACATTCATACAAAGAGAATACTATTAAAAATAGTATCCATTTTTTTCAAAATATAAAACATTAAAACATAAAAAATTATTTCCTTAAAAACACTCCAAATCAAACATCATGAATCCCTTATTTCTTCTACCCATCCTTATATCCTTTAAAAACATTTTAAAAAATTGGGATGAGTATAAAAACTTGTAAGGAATATAAATAAAGAAATCATTAGTCATGTGATAACATAAAAACCAATAAAACCCAAAATAATAATAAAAACTCTTATACATAGGAACATCATGTAGTTTCCTTGGTACATATTTATGATATCACTCATATATTCACCCTTACACATGGAATGACCATTTTTTAAACTTCCATATCTGGAGAACCCAATTCTTGTGAGTGAAATAATGGGGCTCACCCATTATATATTGAGCTATAATGGGCTCAACCCAACATATATTGACCTATAACGGGATCAACCCAACATATCTTGAGCTATAATGGGCTCAACACAACATAAATAATGTACAAGGAATATATCATTGTAATAAATTATCTTGAACTCAAGGGAAACCACTCTTGCCATACACATAAAAAACAATCCCTTTTGAGATTTATTAAAGAGAGTTTTAATAGAATTTTTAATAGAAATTCCATTAAAATATAAAGGGAGTGAGAATTAACAGAATGGATTGGATATGTGTATACACTGTAAAAAAAATAGTGAAACATAATATAAACAAAAAATAATCACACCAAAAATATTAATACCACATAATGAATAAATAATAATGTTAACCAGATGAATGGAAATTGGTCTAAGAATTCATTTTCCCTGGGTTCTTCTTACTTCAAAAGTGTTTAAACCTCTTCTTTATCTCTTTTCATTGATATCCTTATTAAGGCCTTTTGTTTTGGGCTTTTCGTGATACTAGTAGCTCTAGGACGTGTGGAAAATACTTGGGAGGATCATTGGTCAGAACATAGGTAAGCCTCAAGGATATAGAGGTGCTGGAGGAAGAGGAGAATGAGGGTTGTATTTATAGTAGATGAGAGGAGTTGTTTTACATTTTTTTTAAATCATTATTATAGTATTTTTCTCAAGACTATTAATAATCTTAATTATTGTATCCTCAAATAGAAATAATGGAATGTGAGTTTGAACCAAGTGTTCTTACATCACTTATGTTGTCAAAAATAGTGTATTTATCTGAGAATTTGAATATATGGTATTTTACCATATTTTACTATTCATCAAAAAATCAAGAATTTCATAAATATACCAAAAAATATCCCAAAAGTTTTTTTGAAATGTAGAATTAAAAAATGAACTCCATTTTATGAAATTAATTTTCTAAATATTATTAATTTAATTTTTTTTATAAAATCATACTTATTTCAAAAAATTAACAATTTTAATTCTATAACTACTTTTATATCACATTGACAAATTAACCAAGATTTCATTATCTTAAAGCATTAAAAAATAAAATAATAATAAAATTTACTATTCATTAGGGTTATATTACTATTAATATTAATATTCATAAGGGTATATTACTATTCACCAAAAAAACAAGTTGGTTCCATGAGACTCTAAATAACATACTGGACACAATTGTAGATGATCGTTTTTCGAAATTCCAAATATAGAAGCAATAAAATTATGTTTAAAGCCTTGTTATAAATATCTACTTAAAAAAAAGTTTCATGCACATCGTTTAATTTTTAAAACCTTGGGATGTTATAGAAACCCCTTATAGAATATCCAAGTGTTGAAGTTGTTTAACATGTGAATCTAAATTTTTATGAGATGATTAAAAATATTAAGTTAAGGATTCAATGAAATTTTATTCTAAATGACCAAAGGAATTACAATCTATTATAATCAATACAATTTTCTATGTAAAATTATTCTCAATATGGTTGATTGTGTATATTACATGGTGATAACATATATTTCTTTAAAGGATTACCCAAGTTAAATAATTAATTTTTTTATATATGAAAGTTTTTAAGAAGGAATAATGACTTTATGAATAATTTTAATTAATATTATTAATTGTTGAGATTACATAAAATGGGCATATAATCTATGAGTTCTGTTGTGGTGTAGATAGTAAACATGGGTACATTTTAACTAAAATAGTAACATTAGTTAAAGAGTCTAAAAATGTTTATTCAAGTAGTTAATTGCATTCATTTAATGCTAAAGGTGAAATCAAGGAGAGAGTAATGATTCCATATGCTCTATTTTTTTGACATACCAGAAGGGGTGTTAGAAACTCAATGTAATTTCTTTGATATGTGTCAGTATTTTAGAAATTTATTCTTTGGTTTTAAGATTTATGTGATACTAAATATATTTTCTAAAAGTGTTATAAATATAAATTAATTCAAAATAAAGGGATGAATTGATAGTTCATGTATTTTTTTAGTTAAATGGTGAAGGAAGTGTTTCTACAATAGAGCTTTTAATGTAAATGAATTTTTGATTTCTAATGGATATACATAAACGATGTGTATCTTTATTTAATTTCTCTTATATGTGCAAAGAGAAAATTTTCATTATCAAAGGGTTATAGTGAACCAGATTATATGATTGATTGTATACACATTGAAAATGATTCATCGAATTCCATAACATGATTCGAGAAGAAGATACGGATAAAAATGTTTTATCTTTGATAAATTGTTTATCAAGGTATTTATTAAAATATGAGATAAGGTGTTCCCACCACCCACTAATAGAATATTTTAATAAATCCTAATTTTTATATAAAATTCTACAAACACATAGAATGACTAATATGATATGTAAAAATTCATTATTTTTTAAATAAAACATGTAATATGAAATACGAGTAATTTCCTTTGAAATAAATTGGGTTTTGTATCTTAACATTATATTTTTAAGAGAATATAATTTTTAATGGGAATTTGAGAATATATATTAACTTAATAATTTCAATGTTAAAATATAAAAAATTATATCTATCTAATGTTAAAGTGATTCTTACTTTAATATCCAATGAATTATAAATCTGTAATATTAAAGGAAAATGTAAAGGATGCATTTATATTCCATGAAAAAAATATTCTCTATTGGATTATTCTCATTAATATAATATATGTTTTTTAATTAACATCCTAAAAGTGTTTCAGGGTAAAATGGTGAAGAGAAATGTAAACTATTACATTTAGTTACTGTAATAAATTGTATTATACTTTATCCCAAAAGACATTATAATATTTTTATGAAAGAAAAAATAAATAGGTACATTATTTAACAAATGATTTCATAGGAAATTTTAATTTAATGGGTTTAAATAATGATGAAGATAAATATAAAAATAGTTTTAAATATAATACATAATTTTCCATAGTTACATTCGATGTTATGGAGTTAAGGAATTTGAAAATTTAAAAGGATTTTAACTTTAGAAAATATTATTTCTAAAGATCTCTATTATTAAAACTTTCATTATTCAGATTTCTTCATCACTAAAGAGTTTATAGGGGGTTTTATCAAATGGTCACATAATGATATGGAATAAATTATATATATATGTAATAAATTGAATAAAACAAATACAAGAGAGTGTTGTAAACATAATGTGGATTTTGTTTTCTATCATATATTATATAATATATAGGAAAAAATATAGTTTTTTTAAGTATTATTAATAAAATTAATTGTATAAATATTATCATAAAGTAGTAAATATCAACTTCAAAATTATTTCATGTAGGATAGATGATGAGTATATTGATATACATTTCATAATGTGTAATGATTATTGACTATTAAAAGTTCCAATTTGAGTAATCCCTATCTAATGTGTGTTGTTCAGTGTTATATATAACGAATAAATTTTAATATTATAATGAGTCAGATTCTTGTATAAGATAAAAAATATCATCATGAGACACAAAAAGTATTTTTGTACACTCGATGAACCACTAACTGTACAACCTGGAGTTTCATAAAATATGTCTCTATTATACTGGGGATGTGTGGATCATATTTTACTCCCCTACTACCTGAGGTTGGTGAGATACATAGCATGTGAAATTTCATAATTTTATAATTTTCATACATAATCCTTTAGTGTTTCCTATTCTGGGGGTGGATGGGTAGGTTATTGGTCATGTCATTAGTTAGAGTCCAAATATGATTAAATTTATTCTATTATATGAAGAGTAAGACATCTAGTCCATTTATTGATATAGAATGGGGAGTGTTCATTCAGACCTAGATAGTATATATGAAGTGATAATCTATTCCAATGAGGGTCCCCTCATGTTCTCATACATAATGGAGAATGACATGTGGTGCATTCATAAATTGGTCAGCCTAAATTAGAATAATAAATAATATATGACTTGGAAATATTGTATTGAAATATAATATTTCCCATGCCCACTTTATGTATTGGAGAAAATAATTATATGATAATTTTTACTGGCATGAGATACAGATGTTGGATACATGAAAAAAGGTACTTGTTTGCGGAGGATATCAAGTCAGATTTTATTGTAATTTGAGTATCATTATTGTTTTCCTAAAGGATACACTTTTTTATTATATATATCTTCATATTCATACTTTATCAATAAAAAGGAGGCATATTATCTCAAACATTGTGCTTGAATGAATGGATATTGACTTTTTCTTTGAAATATTCTTTAAAAAATGGTTTTTTAGTTAATAAAAAATATTTTTGGATGGGTATCCACAAGATATTTCCAAGGATGTGATTAACCATAAGGTTAATGATATATTTCCAAAAGTGATTGGAAAAATATCCAAAAAAAATTTGGATATGATTTCCCAAATTGTCATATTTGTTATTATGTAGGGTGAAATGGTGCAATGTCTATAATGATTTAGTGATGGAAGGGTATTGAATTAGATATGTCTTAAATCCCATTTTATGTTTTAAATTTTTCCTTATATCATAGGGTACAATGTAAAACTATGTTCTGGAATTACCTATATAAATGAAAGGTTATATAATATTATTTGGTTTATGTGTATCATAAGTTATTATTAAGAAATAAATTTTTCTACCCATCGAGACCCATGAAATAATATCATATAAAAGGGTGTTTCATAAAAAATATTTAACATGATTATGTACCACAATGTGTCCATGAACCATGTACTATAATTATTTTTGTAATGGTTGTGATGTTCATTTGGAAGATAAAAGTGTTAATATGTAACTTTCATTTCCATGTTGGCTATCATCTAAGGAAAGTTACAAGTGTAGTAATTCGGAAATAGTATCACCATTGAGGTATGTGATGCATGGGTTATATGATGAATTATATCATGAGTTATGATGAATGTTTTAATTATTATAAAATTGAGGGGTTCCCATGGGGATTTTATAAAACAATCATTCATGGTGTGATCATCAATTTTTATTTATTTTTAAATTATCTTTCGAATATCCATATGCCTCATATCTCTCTTCATCTTCAATCATAGAAATTAATGATATTATCAATTCATCGGGTAAAGATAAATCCCATTTGAATATTAGATGATTCATATTACCCTGTATATTCCACAAGTGATGGGAGACCATTTTTTCCACAATGGTCTTCATAATCAATCATGGAAGAATGATGTTGAGCCTCTATGATGTAAGTTATTTATATAGGTTTATATTGTTTCCTCTACTTCCATTTTATTCATCTTTCATATTTTACATAATTTTTATCTTAGGCATGAGGTTTTGATTACTTCTTCCTATTCTAATAAATGTTATTAATGTTCAACTCAACCTATTAAAAAAATTCTCAAGCGGTATATAGTTGTGTTTCTATAAGAGAACAATTTTATATATTTATTGTTGGAATCCCCATAATTGGGTTATTATAATTTCTTTAAAAAATGTAAGGAAAAAATTGCACCAAAACCCTTGGATATCCAAATTCCGGATGGAAAATTTTGTTGATTGGATGTTAAATTATTAGTTTAAGGGATATTTGATTAGATAATCAAAGTGTAACTTCAATGGAATAAGTATGTATGGAGGTATCATTGGAAGGTGGATCCGGAAAAAGGTTCAGGATGATTTAGTTATGGAGGATGGAGCATAGTAGAGTCCAAATGTGACAATTAAATGGAGAGTCATCCAAAGTATCAATTTTTGGATTCAACCATTTTCTTCAGGAATCACTAATTAAAATTGAATAGGTGGCTTCCAGATATGGAACATTCCATATCATTGATAATGGTTGTGTGGAATTCATGATGATAAAGCACTTAGGATTATAACTTAAATCATTACTCATAGATTTTTTGTATAATAAATGTTTTCAAAAAATTATTAGTGTGGATCATAAGATGATGTGTGATGCTCACATCATATTATTAGTTAGGTAAATAAATTCTATATAAAAACAATGGTTGGAATCACTAACTAAATTTCAAACATGAAATTCATATTATGATGTGAACCTTTTGGTCTAGCTTGACCCACTATAAAATTCTGGTTGGTCCACATGTGTATGTATGATTAATTTATTCTAATGGAGACTGGAACAAGGATGACTTGTCCCTAAAAGGGGTCCAGTATAGTACATCTAGGTGCTAGAGTCTGAATTACCAAAGTTTGAGGTAGAATTTCATAAGGGTTGAAACTTGATGGGGATGTTCCAGGAGATGCAATGGACAAAAGTAACTGGTTATAATTATTCAGATAGTTTGTATATGGAATTGGAATGTTTTGTTCTTATAAAATGGATGATATTTCTTCTATGAAATATGATGTAATTGTTCTTGTTTTAATGTGGTACATAATTTACAATCCATGTAATACTTAGTGTTCATTGGGAAAATGTGTATGTTTTAATGTTCCATAGTATGTCATGTCCTTGTTCACTTTTTCATTGTTTAGAAGAAATACCATGAGGAGAATAGAATCAGATATGGAGGATGACTCAATGCAGTGGATTGGGTGCCATGAAATTCTTATTTCTATATGATAATGTTTTGGGGGGTGTTCAAACGGAATAATATGGTATGTTGGTTTTTGTTCCACTATGATGGAGAACCAAAAGATAAGTCTTTTAAGGATCAAAATATTGCCTAAATCCCTAACATTTGGTATCAATGGTAGGTTTTTTAATTGGTAGTACATAATGATTAGGGAGTGTCTGATGGAGTATTTTTCCAATATTATGGATATGTATCACTTATATGTTAGTGAACTTATAATATTGATTTTGAGAAATCATAATTCTACTTGACTAGTATAAGTATTGACCTGTGTTTCATTAATAAGGTGGTATAAAGAGCTTGGTTGGAAGAAAATTATGTTTCCGTAGTCAACTATTCTATCTGGTTACCTAAAAGATGTAACTAAAATATTTCACCGGTACAAATAGTGTTTTTTGGGATATCAAATTTCTAATTTACCTGATGATGTCATGCGGAATGTTCCATTAATTGGTGTGTAATCTATTCCTTGTTTTAAAGATACTAGAATTTATGAATAAAGATGATGACCCCTTACACCTCTTTTTTGTCATTTTTCTATTTCTAGATGATAACATTGCGTGGGTCAGTCCTAGTATGATGATGTTATTATGGATGTTACAAATATTTTAGGATGTTATATTTTCTACTCCTATATTATTTTTTAGTTTCATTGGGTAATGAAGTCTACCCTATGTTATGTAATCTGAATTGGAATATCACATAGTGTGTAGAGGGGTTATTCTGGATGTTCATAGTAAACTAATAGATGATATGTGTTCCCAGAAGAAGGATTTATTATGGAGAATTTTTTTCGGACAATTCAATTCAAGGATAATAAGTTGCGATTAGAAGGCTTATTAACTTAATAATTGTATTATTGTGGTTACCCAAACCTATATCCAAGGGGTGAATAAATTTTTTACCATGTTTTCAGCAATCCTACTTGAGCTAAGAGTATTTAAATTGAGGTGTTATAAGTCAATATCCAAATTGGGAGAAAGTTTCATGTTATAAATAACTCAATGATATAATGATTACATAATGGAAAAAAATCATAAGGTTTGTATTATGATATTGGTTCATCATAAAATAGACTGATAGAAAGTTGGAGAAATCAAGGGAGGACATGAATGATTTAAAAAATATAGATATCACGGTTATATAAAATGTGGAAAAGGATTCCAACTCAAGAATAACATATTAATAAGTATTGTGTTATGATGGTGATCATATGGGAGAAATATCATGTCTATGTTATGGATTTTTTATTACCATGTGAGTGAGAGTGAAGGAATAATGTGATCATGAGAAGCATGATGTTTTCTTATAACTCAATGATAAAGATGGAAATATTTTGGAAGAATACACTATTGAAAATTTTGATAATGTCAATCATGGAAATATGAACCAAACAAGGTTTTTATTTTTTATTTCCCTCACAGATAATCCATTATTCTTTATTGTACCTTCCATGAAAAAATTATAAGAACTAAGATACAAGTGGACTAGAATATAGTCTATGAGATTAGATATGAGGTCGAGTGGGAGATTAAAAAGGTTTTTGGATGGTGTGACTATGTTAAATGAAACTATACTATAATAATGGAAGAACAGTTTTGTAGAGTGAATGCATGTTTTTCAAAATCATCTGTAAGATCCATGGGAATATTGAACCAAAATTCTTCTTGATTGTGAATTCAATGAAATGGTTTTATAAATGGTTGTACGCGGTATTGGTATCAGTTGAATCATATTGTATGATGTTTTCATTTCCATTTAGGGAAGAATCTTCTAAAATATACTCTAGAAGTTTATAAGAAATATAATTTTTCTCTAATATAAAAATTCGTTAAAAGTTATCAGAAAAAACCACACTAAATCCAAAATAAGGACTAACCCTATCCTTGGGGAATGATTATTTTCAAGGGAGGTGATGAAATACTTTTTCATTAATAAATTTACAGAAAAAAATCTTTTAGAGGATTAAAATAGAAGAAAAATGATTTATAATAGGATATTGAATCCTTTAAAGTCAATACCAGATTCATGTAGTTGTATAAAACAACTCCAATTTCATTGTCCAAAAAAGATGAATTTCAGTGTAAGTTCTTCATTCTTATTTAATTAGACTTTATAGAAGATTATTTTTTGGAAGGAGGTTGGTTCTGATATTTTCACTGAATTTCATTGCAATAAAAATCTTACAAAATTTGCAGAATCTAGGTAGTAGAGTCTTAAGAGGAACATATACTGGAAGGAGTGGGTCAACAGACAAAACCGTGTTACAATTTTTTTATGAATATTTAGAAATTATTGAGAAAATGAACACCCTTTGGAAAAGAAAACATCTTTGAATAAACATGGGGCTTGGATTGATGAAATAAAACATTAAAATGTGAAGATTAAGAGAAAGTGAAGACTTGATGTGATGATTGCAGCATGATTAATAAGAAAATTTCATTTTATTCAAATCCATCATCATTTCAAAAGGGGTATTATGATATTTTTTCATTATTTCAAACATATAAAACAATATATTACTATATTTATATCAGGTTACGTCCTAGGGATCATTCAAAAACATAATGTAATTTATAGGCTTGCACTGATGATTAAGTGATTGTTTCTAACTTCATAACCCAAACTCATCAATGAAATTCATCAAGAACATGATCTGTTGTATCGTTCTTTTTAGAATTATCTCATAACGTAAAACTAAACATTCATGAGTGTTTTCATATTGAATCCATTTACCATTAAAATTAGCACAAACAAAATACATAGAGAATATTAATAATTAATATTGAGTGTTAATCACCATATATATGGGTATTAAAAAAATTGTCCTTCGAATGTGGGAGTGGAATACTTTTTTTATTACTAAATAAGGATAATTCGAAATAAAAATAAATTTATAACAACCAATAATTAACATAATCATTCAATGTAGACAATATTGAAGTAATGGATTTATATAACATTCCCCGTTGGGAGATAAAAAAAATATGGGAATTCCATGTGAGTGGGAGAAATTAAAATATTAGAAATTAGATTCAACATGAATCTCTCAACCTCACCACCTATTTGAGAATCCCATCACAATGAGAGAGAGGATTTATTCTATTAATAATATAGACAAAATATATACAAAAGGAAGGCAATGATCTGAGTGTGGTAGGTTAGATATCATTTTTTAATATGCCTCCTTGAATTTAAGTGTCTTAACTACTAGTATTCACATTGACCTAATTATTAGGGATTGAAGAACTATTCTAATCAAGAGAATATCCTCTTTTTGGTCCTTTGGCATAGAATAACATCAACCATTGGATAATATTCTTAGGATTGAACATCCCCCAAGACTATAACATCCAGAAGAGGGAATTTCAAGAACCCCAAGTACTGTGTTGAGTCATTCTCTATCTATTCTTCCGGTCTCTTCATTCTATTCTTTTTCAATAATGAACTAGTGAAAAAAACATTAGATAAAATAGACAATTTGAACATACACACAATAACAATAACATAAGGGATTAAGTGGCAGAATAATTATTCCCTACATCCATGATAGAATTATATAGTCATATGTATTTCATGAAATATCATATGAGTTACAATGAAACAATATATTTATTCCCAAACCATTCTACTAGAATAAGTATAAACAATGAATTTTAGTATTAATTCCCAACCTCCTTCATATGTTGAATCATATCACTTTGAGGACCCTCCCAAATACCTTAAAGAGTTCCACCATATTTGTCCCACCATTAAACCATATGTTATCTTCATGTACCTCATAAAATTAAGAACATTTCCATTTTTTCTTGATGGTGTAGCAAAGGAATAGTAATATTATCTACCTACTATTTTGAGTGTGTCTTTTTAAGACCCAACACGACATCTAATTTTATTAGAATCATACCATGTATCAAAAGTGATATGGATGGTTTTTCCCAATAATAAATGTTTTATTATTTATTTATGTACTATATACATTATAATTACCTTGAATTATTTGTTATGTAAAAATTTTATAGAAGTTACAATTTATAATGGGAATCTAGAGGTACAATGATAATGTTATAAGAGAGTATTAAAATATTAATGACATTTACAACTACTTAAATATTGTGAGAACAAAATTTTTATTTGAGGAATTAATCCTATAGATTTTAATTTTAACTCATTGGTTTATACCTAATATGAATTCCTTGTGAGGCTACGGAGGGAAATACGGTGTGTGAGGCTTTTTCGAATCCCAAAACCCTAGCTAGTGGAAGAAAGCACTATGCCACAGGGTGAGTAGAAATCATATAACCCATTCCTCACAGTTTCTCCTTACCATGTAGGTATTTTTAGTGAATATAATTGGGTTAATGTTTTTCCTTAACTATACACTCTAGGTTGTATTCCGATGATAAAAATCTATAATTTTTTTCTAAGGTGGAAATCTTGGTTTACACATGGCATCCCAAACTGTGTGCATGAACCATGTGACACCCCTCTATGAGTCGATTCTAGAGCACGGATGGCACATGGATTGGCCCAACATGCTTCCAAAACATGTATCCAAACCATCTGACCCTATATTTTTGTATAAATTACTATTTCACCTTTAAATACAAATATATTTAACTGCATATCTTATTTTCTCATTCAAGAAGATAACCCCCCCTCTTTTTTCTCCTTGAGATGCTTTTCCTCCTCACCACCTATGTCTATAATTTTTTTTATAATTCATATATAGAATCAAGAGAAGGTAGACTCATTGGATTCCTCTCGATAAGTGCATCAGTCCCTAGGCATGATTCTCTGTTTCTCTTCTCCATGATTGAGTTACATTGATGTGGGGTAAAATGTTATATTTTTAGGGAATTTATCTTTTATTTACTTTTCATCATATTGTGACCAAACTAATGGAAGATACTAGACGGGGATATTGAGACAGGGTTACGCTAGGTGTTCTAAAAACTTTCCCTAAAACTCTTTTCATTTATAAATTTTCTTCATTGTGTGCATGCTAGTTTTTTTTGGGCGATGCTTCAAAAATTCATATTCCTTTATTATAATCATTACACTGATATTATATATCCTTAAAAAACATGTTCAATAAGTTTTTATAGGTTGAAACATCACCTTGGACAATCCACAAAGGGTTTTTTCTTCATTTATACCCTGGTGACCCATGTTGGGTTCATCTATGATATTTTTCAGGTTCTTCTAACATATCCTTTGATAAGGTAAGTATCCCAAAAAAAATAATAAATTTTCTAATGAATTAATGTATTGTATATCATTAACGTCACATGGGTGAGATTATTTATAAATTTATAACATCTTTTGTGTGAATATTTTTATATAGTTTTCACTTGACCTTTTATGATAAGTGATTCAGTTAAATAAATGAATCATAAATTTTTTATTGGAAATTAAATGTTATATGATTATATATTGGATGTATAAATAGAATTGAATTGATAACGGGTTTCAATTTATTATTAATCCTTTTAAATTTGGATGAATTTTAATGGAATTAAACTAATGAAAATAAATTTTCATGATAATTACATGGCCTAAATTGAATAATGATATATTTGTAAGGTGACTATTTCTTAGGGATATTAATATCTTTATAAGAGTGGTTATACTTAAGACATGATTTTATTCCTAAGGAAATTCCTTGAGCAGTCAAAGGAATGCATTCTAATTTAATGAGTTAGTTTATAAGGGATGTACCAACCATGTAATATGGTCCTTGTCTATAAGTGTAAGCTCTGCAAGATCTTGTTGGATCACTTAACAATCTTTTCAGTGATTAGAATTCCTTGGATAGACTCCTTTGATTTAACTTGATGTCTTCATATATGTGGTTCCATAGATTCACCCAATTAGGCCTAGTTAGGCTTAGCCATTGAATAATATGGGGGAGGAATATAAGCTCATTTATCCCCATTCATAATAGAATGCCTTGGGTGAGGCCATTATATTATACATATACCCCATATTGTCATACAGCTTGAGTTATTTCTATGAGTTGGCCAACCATTGAGGACACAAATGCCTTGGTTTCACCTTGTATCCTCCTTCATTATTATGATGATCTATTTGGGTACTGTTTACACCTTGACGTTATTTAAATATATAAACAGGATCTTAATTAATTAAGTAGTCCCATGTTCATACATTATCTAAGGTTGATGTAGGTTTCAGATATTTTTTTGTAATACTTTACATTATTATATTCATGCTCAACGTTTCATTTTATATTCACATAGAATATTTTCATATAAGTAAATGTTGGTGGAAAACTAAGATTACTTTGACATCCTAAATAGTTCTCTTTTATTACCCAGGAAGATTACATGATCATGGGTATGGAAAACGGGAAGCTTCCTGCCTTGGACACGTAACATTCCTAATTGTTGTAGGATGATATCTCACTAACAGATGAACGATCTAGAGCTTGGGATTGTTGGATAGTTTGTTTCCTTTTTGTTACTTTTGTATATCATGTATTCCATTATCGATCAGCTTCCATGTATACCTATTTTTTCATTTTTGTATATACATTAAATTACATCATCTGCAACTTGTTTATTAGATAGATTTCATCTTTTGAGATGGCTATTATTCCATTTCTATTATGATTTCTTATACTTCAAGGATTTTTATTAGACTAATAATATTATCATTAATTCATCTTCTATATCTCTCATGCGCTCCACTATGACATGAGTAAATAGTCTCCCCACTAACACACCATAGGCCCTCACCACTAGTTGGAAACCTCGGGCATATGGGGAGGTGTGCATGAAGCCATTGGCCAGTTGGGTTTGGGGAAACTATATGTTTCACCAGGTTTGGGATGTCACAAAGTGGTATCGGAGAACCTTTTCATTTCATTTATATTTTTATTTTGGAAATATTAAAAGGATATTATGAGCAGGTGATGCTTGGTTATAAGTCGTGTCTAGGAGTAGCTAACCCCTGTTTGGTGTAGATACCATGTTTCCTGAGAATGGGAAAATGTTATAATGTATTCTTATTATTAAAGTTAGTATAATTTCAGCATTGGGAAATGTACATGGGTTGTGATATTTGTTATACATATTGATATTTTTCCATGTCCTATAATGTAAAGTATAATTTTCACATGCATCATTATAAGTACCTATGATTCACATTCCATGAATATTCCATGCCATATAGTTGTATTCCACTACTTTCATTACCTGTGTTGCCTATGATTTTTGGTTACCCATGGTTTTAATATATATTCCTATGCTCATATCATCTAATATAGATAATGAAATTGGTTGTCTAAATTATCATCATTAAAAAATTGTTTCATCCATTATATTTTAATGGTGGCATATTAAAAATCCAATTTCGACCCATTTATGCTATGTAACCCTGTATACATGAGATATACTTCACTATGAATACATGACACCCAATATCAGTTAATAATGTGTATTTGACCTTATAAATTAGAATCAATAATTTATAATAGTGATCCATCATATTTTACCTATTATATTATGTGATTGAATATAAGGTAATTTGGTTGTAATTAATAGGATGTCGATTTAAATTTATAAATAACAGGGGCCTCTATAAATTAGGAATGACACCCCTATTTAATTAAACCTTGTAAAATGTATAAACTCATTTAAAAACATAAAATGTAAATTTTTTATGAGAAATAAAATGGTATATAGTAAATGGGAGGTAAACTGTATTTTATAGAGTGTTTCCCTCCTAGAATTGTAATTGAACCTTCCATATATTGGAACCCATATAAATTAAACACAAACACTTACCAATACACTAGCCTTGTATGTGGGTATTTGGTGGTATTATACCTTGTGCAGTGGACCCTTATACTTATAATCTATCTCTACTAATTATTCAATCTCCTTAAAAACTTATTCTATGGTGTGTTCATTGAATTTTTAGAACTATCTAAGATTATTTCTCCAAGTCGTATGATGGGAGGGTGGAAATGACCATACTCCATAGATGGTGGGCCCCAATCCTCCAGTTATACCACTAAGTGTTCCACTTGAGGCACCACCTACTATACCCAATCTTGGAACTGACAGAAAATTTCATGATGGTGTCCTATTTTTGATATATTCTATGTAGAGTGATCCATAAATTGTACCTATGATGGATGATCTGCCTTGTGAGTTCTATTAATAAAATAACCCCCCTTTTAATCGGATGGAGGTTATCATGTTGATGATTCCCGGCTAGAATCCATCTTATCTATCTTCAAAAATCTGGAGACACCTCTAGAGAGGAGAGTCAAGCATGCCACCTACATGTTGAATAATTTTACCATATATTGGTGGGATGTGATTATTCTGGCAGGTCATCATCAGGTCATGGCCAAGGTGGACTTCCAAAAATACGTTTTATGATTACATTTTCCATCAAATGATTATAGTTGACTAAGCTAGAGAGTTTATTCCCTTGAAGTAATTTTATATTTCTATCATGGAATATTTAGTTCATTTCACTAATTATTAGGTACTTCCACTACATCTAGTCAATGATTATATATTGTGACCGAGAGGATTTGAGAATGGTTTTAAATATGCCATCTACTCGAAGTTGAATTTCTTTTGCATATCTACCTTTTCTAAGATTGTAAATCATGCACATATAATTGTGTGAATTATTAAAGAATTTGATAGTTATAGGAACAAATGTTCATTTCCAATATAGGGTAGTAGTTCTTCTAATACCAAGAAGTGTAGCCTTGAATTTTCTCATCAAGGTAGTTGTGGCTAGAGTATCGGCATAGGTAGCTCTGTTATATGCCATTAGTGTGGGAGATTGTGTTAGATGGAGCCTCATTGTGATAGGGACCCTCTTGAATGTCATTAATGATACGAAGTGGGATATATTAAAATATTTTTTCAAACCATTCCACCTTCTAGGTTTGGAAGGGGATCTAAGCCAACTCCACTTTAGAGGTCTGATGAGTTCTGTTACATCTATTTTCGAGTTAGAGTTGCACCAGGCAAGTAGGTCAAGGAGGAGGTCATATTTATGGTATCCAGACTTCTTATTATTAGTTCTAGAAGAGTGTTCCGACTTAGGGTAGTCCAATTTTAGATCAAGGTTGTAGATCACGATTGTTGGATTATTTATAGTTGATACTTGAGGATCAGAGTATACGACTATCTACAGTATGAGGTACTAATCCATTGGCCTCTACTATTGTGTCTTATTATTTTATATATTTTCTTATCATTCCTTTATCTATTTATCAATCATAGAATATATAATGATTTAAATTCAGTAGTTATGTGGGGTGATGATCCTAGACACATTATTGTGTATATGTTCATAGGGTATACACAAATTCCAGGATTGTCCCATTGAGGTAGGATGTTTTCACTTCTTATGGAACTACATTACACTTAAGATAATGAGATTCGATTTCATTAATATGATGGAGTAATTCTTCCCCGATCAAACTAGTGTTTACTGATATCACCCTATGGTTTCATTTATATCACCATAGGTTGATATTTATCTTTATAGGGGGGATTGGAATTTCTAGGCATGTCGAGATGGACCTGCACATTTTGGGTTGGTTGGGATGATAGCCTAAATGTCTAGGGTCTATAGGTGTAGGGTTTATATCAGGATAATTCTCTTAAGGTATTATATAATTTTAGGGATTTATTTCTATTTGAATTTTTTGGATTACTTTCAGCGATAGAGGTGGATTTTACAATCGAACTCGTTCGAGGTGAATCACTAGTACATATTACTCCATACAAGATAACACATACTAAGCTCCATGATCCCGTGATATAGTTTGGGGGTTCATAATTGAAGGGTTTTATCTGATCCCACATTTCATCTTCGGTTTCACCCTTTGTTTTTGAAAAAAAGATAAGTGTCCCTTAGGAATAGTGTGGATTACCGATGTCTAAACCATTTTTATGGTCAATAACATGAATCCACTACCTCAAATTTATGATCTATTAAACCATCTCTGATGAGCTAAAATTTTCATGAAGATCAACCTGAGATCAATATATTATTATGTGTGATTCAAGCCATCAAATATACAAAATATGGCTTTATGAAGTCGTTACTATTTATATGACCATCTGGTTATGTTGTTCTTTCTTATGAACATGCATATTATTTTTATGTACTTGGTGAATAGTGTTTTAATCCACTATTTAGATTCATTTTTAGTTATTTTTTAAAAAAATTGGTGTATTCTCATACTTATTGAGACAATTCTAAAATTAGTGGGATCATTTTGAAGATACTAACTATGAATCGGTTATATGTAAAACATTTGAAGTGCCACTTTCGGATCATCAATGATCACTTCATGGGTCATATTGTCTCATAATCAAGAGTATATTTTGACCTTGAGAAGGTGAGAGTTGTGGTTTCCTGGGAATATCCAAATAATGTGATTGATGTACTGAGTTTCTTGGGGATGATTGGATATTAGAGGAATTTTATATAGGACATATCACGCCATTCTAAACATCTAAATATTCTGACTAAGAGTCATATGAATATATTACAGTCTAAAGAATGTGAGAGAGCCTTTGAGGATCTGGAAGGATGGAAAACACCACCAACAATTTTGAATCACCTATTTCCTAAAAGAGTTTATATTTTGTTATGTGATACATCAATCATCATGCTTGGTGTAGTAATGATGTATGAGGATATATTAATTTCATTTCGGTATTGAAATTTGTGGCCTCTCAAGCATTATAAAGGGATTCATGATCTCAAGCTTGAAGTAGTTGTCCATGTCATATGCTGATGGAGGAATTATGTCATGGGAGAAAATATTTTTTATATGGACCATGGTAGCCTTAATTATATCTTTAAGATATTAGAATTGAATCTAAGATAGAAAAGATACGTTGAATAAATTTATTCTTTTGACTTTGATCTTGCCAATATTCCTAGAAATGGAGATCAAATTGCTAATGCAGTCGGCTAGAAAACTCAGTCAAAGTATATCCAGGAAGCCATTGATGAGTGTACATTTATAACTCTTCTTCCTAATATGAATTTGTAGTTTCATGAGAGCCACAATAATATTTTTCTTAAAGCCATATCACTTACCTATTTACTCTTGGATTTAGTGAAGAGATGGTAGTTCTCAAAACCATAGGGGTTGGTCATATGGGAGATTATTTCTATTAGGGACCCACCACTGGATTGGTCTATTGATGGAGATGAAATCCAATGTATAAATGGTTGTATCTAGATTCTTATGTATTTGTGATAGGAAATTATGTGAGATTATGATGCTTCTTATTGGGATGTACATCCAGAAATCTCTAAGATATAATGCGATATGTGTTGCCAGTATTGGTTGTTTGGGATGAAATAATAGATAGTAGGTTTTATAAATAGATTTTCTACCTATCGGTAGGTGATAACAGATCACTAGTGACCTACAATCTTGTTATATCCATTTTTTATCTCATAATGGAAATGGGAAGAAGTTTTACTGGATTTTTTGGTGGGCTTACCCAGATCACCTCAAGGTAGTGATGTTATTTGGGTATTCATTGACCGAATGATGAATATTTCCCACTTCCTTTCTATCCTAGATAATTTCATAGTTTATGAGATGGGATGACTATAGGTTTCTGAGATTATATGGAAACCTGGGGTCCCTTTTACCATTTTCCAAAAAGGGATTCTAGTTTCTTAACATGGTTAGGGTAGGTTTTATAGAGATATTTGGGTACACTTGTGCTTCTAAGCACACCGTTTGACTCTTAGACCAATGTCTTGATGGAATAGACTTTACGGGGTTTAAATTACATTCTTCAAAAATGAGGCCTTGATTTGAATATTTATTGGGAGAATCATATCCCTTTCCTCGATTTTTCTTATAATAATATATATCAGGATATTATTTTCATGCTGTTGTATGAGTCCTTAAATGGTAGGTCATTCCATTCAACCATGTGCAATTTAGAGGTAGGATAGATAAACCTATGAAGTCCTCATCACACGTTGGAGACTTCATAGTATGTGAAGTTGAATAGAAATATTGTTTCTATTGCTCAATCATGATCGAAATTGTATAACAATCCCCATCAATGACCCATGAAGTTTGAGGTTGGGTATCATGTTTTCTTACAATTCTCACCCATAGTTGGGAATATGTGAATATGGAGGAAATGTATACCATTTACTCATTTTTTTTTCCTTTTCATATCTTCCATAGAGTTAGGTTGGTAGCCTATCAGTTGATATTACCTTATAGGTATCGTTCCATGAAATATGTATTCATCATTTCTTAACTTCCCCGATATTATTTCAAACCATCTAATAGTTTTTATCCCAAGGATTTTGAGTTGGATACCAGTTCTTATTTTGAGTATTATCCCACATGAATCATTTATTGGAGACCAATGTATCTCAGAGGTCAATCTTTACCTTTAGTATGGGTGTTATGGTAGCACAATCATGTATATGATTATACCTTAGAGTGGGAGGTCCACATACATGACTAGTGGATGGAGTTATTATTAGAAAACATTTTACCACCATGGAAGTAGAACATGGTAATGGGATCCTTTAAGAGGGAAGACTCTAAGAACTCAGTTTTCAATGAGGTGTGTATCCCCTAAATTTTTAGTTTAAATCCTTGGTTTTGAACTAATATAAATTAGTAGTGAGAAAATAGAGAAAAAGAGGGTTCCTGAGACTTTTCCAGATCTTATAACCCTAGATGATGTAACAAATAATTGGGCTGCAGGGTTAGTAAAAACTATGAATCCTAACAGGAATGTTTTCTTCATATAGTGTGGGGGTTTTCAATGAAAAAATTAAGAACTTGTGTTTCCATAACCATGAACGTAGGGTTGCATTCTCATGATGAAATTCTAAAATATTTATCAGAAGTGAAAAGAAATGATTTCATATGGTTTCCCAATCCATGCTTATGAACCTTATGACACCCCTCTATAGATAGAACCTGGTGCAAAATTCATGCCAGAATTGGAAAAACATGCAGCCAAATCAGTCAATGCTAAGATTTTGGTGAATATTATGGTTTCACCATTATATTATAATAATATTAAGCCCATATCTTATGCTCTCATTCTAGTGAACATCCACCCTCTTTTTTCTCCTAGAGAATATTTTCCTTCTTTCCACCTAGGCTCATTGATTACATTGTGATCCAGATATAGATTAAAGATATGATTATCTAATTGTATTACTCAATGTATGTTCTTTAGTTCATAGGCCCAATTCACCATTTCCCTTCTACTCGATGGAGATATTTTTATGGTGGTTCGTATGAGCTATTTTTCAGGAATTTATTTGTTATTTATTTTTCAATATATCTAGGAAAAACTAGGTGTCAATATGGAATGAGGAGAGTCATACCGTGTTATAGTATGTGTTCAATGACTTTTTCCTAAAACTTTTCTCATTTATAAAATTTTTCCCTTATTTTCATACTGGTTTCACTAGACGATGCATCTAAAATTCATATCCCATTATTATAATCATTAGAATTATCATCTAGAGCCTCAATTATACATTTTCATCACGTTTTTTTGAGGTTAATACCTAAACACCATTTGGGTGCTTTTGACTTTTCTGTTGATAAGTTACGTTTTCCTAAATAATTAACAAATATTAAAATGAAAAAATGGAAGGTATATCATTGATATCAATTGGACTAGTTTAATTATATATTGATAATGGATATTTAATGAATATCAGTACATTTTTATCACTGGAAATTATATGGAAAGTGTATCAATTTAAAAAAATGAGTCTTAAAATTTTATTTGTCATGTTAATGTTTTATGATTATACTTGGCCTTTACAAATGGAATTGAATTGATAACTGGTTGTATGTATTTATTACACCTAGATACATTGGGTGAAAGGTAATGGAATGAACCTAATGAATTGAAATTAGAATGATTATTACATAGCCTAAATTGAATAATTATATAATTATATAAGGTATATTTCGTAGGGTCCTTTTTATCATTGTTGGAGTTGTCTGACTTAAGCCAACCTTTTACTCATGAGGGAATTCATTGATCACTCATACGCCAACATTAAAATTCAAGGTGGTGGTTTCTAAGGGAGATACCCACCACGGAACATGGTACTTATCTATTAATGGATGCATAATATGATGTTTTAGGATCCCTTTACTATCATTTGAATATTTGAATTCATTGGATACAGTCCTTGGATACATCTTGATATTTTCAAACATGTCACGTCATGGATTCAACGCATTGGGTACAATAATTATTAACCAATTATTTATATAGAAGAGATACATACACTCAATTAACCTAATTCACAAAGTAATTCCATGGGTGAGCCCCTTGGATTACACTCAGACACCTTATTTCTAGATTGCATGAGTTAATACTATGAGTTGGCAAACCCCTGAGGTCATGATTTCCATGGTTTCTCCTTAGATCCTCCTTTATTGTTATTATGATCTATCTAGGTACTGGTGACGCCTTCACATGATTTAACTATATAAACTAAATCATAATCAATTAAATGGATACATGTTCAGATACCAGTAGAAGCTGTTATGAGATATTTGTTTTTACTATTTCACTTAATTATATACATAGACAATGTTTTAGTTTATATTCATAGACTCAATTTTTATAAACATCATTGGTCATGGACAAATGAGATTTATTTCACACCCTATCTAGGCTATTGTTGGTACCCAAAAATATTATATGATCATCGGTATGGATAAGGTTATTTTTCCTACCTTGGACATCTAACTTGCTTGCTAGCTTTTGGATGGGAGCCTGGTAGTAGATGACTATGCCAAAGATCATGATGCATGGATATTTTTTCCCATTTTATTCTTTTTCTATATCATGTATTGAATTATTTTTATGGTTTTATGTATACCTTTTTTTATCATTTTGGTAAATACATGAAATTACATCATCGTCATTTTCTTTATTATACAAGTTTCATATTTGGAGTTGATTATTATTCTATTTCAATTTTTTACTTCAGCTGTAATGATTTTTATATTACTACTTCCTCTATCGTTTATGCATTTGTTATATTTACACATTAAACCATCCTGAAATGAGGTATTAGTATCCCTATGGATACACCCAAGGATCTCACTACTAGTCGGCAGCCTCTGGCATATAGGGATGAATTCTTAAGTCCATGTGTTCAATCAATTTTAGGTAACCTTTTAGTGGAACATGGGTCGGGATTTCACAAATAGATCATTGGTGTCATTTTTTTGATAGTCTTCTAGTATAAAATTCAAAAAGTAAAAATTATTTTTAGGAATATTAAATCTAGGTATATAAATCTTTTTAGCCTAAAACATAATGTTTAGGTACTAATTAAATTTAATCATCTCTCTTCACTTCTCTTATGGTCAAAAGTTTTAAATCAAATCAAATATAGAAACAAAGTTATAAATGATCAAGTATCCGTCATGTTATATTTATATGATTATCGTGTCATCATAATTCTCAATATTCATTCATTATAGAATAGAAAGATTGTATAATGATTATATTAATGTTTTGGAGCATGTTTTGATGATATAAAGAGATCCTTGATACGTTCCTTCGAGTTATGATTATTGAAAGATGAGTAGAGAACATCAGGAATACATATTCAGTAAGGTATCATATTTATCAATTTTTATTTTTTTCAACATATTGAAATTATTTTAATGTGATCATTAAATAAAATCAGGTACTATTATGTGTGATCATATGTTTCTTGATATATTGTATGTAAAAAAATTTAATTACCTATTTATATGCGAAAAGGAATGGGCCTTTCTAGTCCATTACGTTGTTTTTTCATGTGTTATGTTGAGTCATGAGGAATTTTGTAGGTGTTTTGGAGGCTAGAGTAGAGTTTGTCCATTTTAATGGTCCATTATACAATAATACTATGTGTGATGGAGGATTTCGTGTGGTGGTGGTCATGAAGCTAGTCATTTTGGAGGGGAATTATGAAATAGAGGTCATAGGGATTATTTATTTGGTTCTTAGTGCACCATGGGTAGTGAAATGCCTCAGATGGTCATTTTTATTAGTTTAAAGAGATGAGGTCCCCCCTTGATAAATGATGAGTGGAACCGAAAAATTGTTTTGGGTGTGATATTATATGATATCTTGATGATGATTCTATTGGTACGAGGGACATGATACATAGTCTTATAGGTACTTTCATGATAATTTTTCAAGGGCTGATCTCTTAAGGAAAATTGGGTATGCTGAAATTCTTGGGATACATGGCTTGAAGGATTACGATGATGTTCCAAGTATACACTAATACAAAAAAAAAATTTTTGTATCAGTTTATTTTTGCTTTAAATTTTCTTTTTTATGATATATTATTATAAGATATGTAGTAAATATATTTTTTATTTTCATTTTTAAAACCAATTTTAAAATCATTATTTCAAAAAATCAATTAATAAAATTAAGTTTTTTATTAATAAAAATGATGTTTAAATCAATTTTCAACACCCTTTAACAAAACAAATGTTTAAAGTATTTAATGTTTTTAATTATTTATATGGTGATTATTTCTAGGTATAGAATATAAAGTGAAAAAACCTCAAAAAACCAAAATTAAAATTGTAAAATGAAACCTAAATCATTGAATTACTTTTTTGGGGGGGAAATCCCTCAAGGAATCCACTCAGTGTTTTTGGGTGTTCTGTTTCTTATGAAGAAGTTGGATGACTGCAAATGAGTATTTATTGTGTTCTCCTAAGAGAGTGTTTATGGTTGGGAAATTTTCTAGTGTTTGCCAAATTTTTATGTCACAAAATCAAGAGATTATTTTTTTAAAAGGGATTTTTTTTCACATTAAATAGTTATTGGACTGTGAATCATTTCTTGAAACCCATAAAAGGGGTGTACAGAATGTTGAAGGAAATTCGAAAAGGAATATTTCCGTATAGCATTGTTATGCAGACTATGAAGCACGGTTTAAAGACCATGAATGTAAAATGGTGTATGGTAGGCTCACAGTTTGCTGATTGGTGGAGGTTCGCTAGATGGAGAATCTTTTTCAGTTTAGATTTGGTGATTAATTTCTAGATGATATGGGTCGTCGTGGGGAATGAAAGGCGATACACTGACCATAGAGGGAAAATATTTCATGCGGGGAGTGTAGTACATGGTGAAGGTTATAAAGAATCTAAGATTTAAATAAACCTGTTATAGATATTTTATGCTCTATTTTCCAATAAAAGTATGGGTATTCTCATTATTACCTATATAGAAATTTTCATTACGAAACTTCTACGCTCCGGAAAGGCATTCAGCAAATTCTGAAAGGATCGCGAGGGAAGATTCATTGATGTGAAGTTGTTCATGGGGGATAATTCTACAAATAGTGAAGTAGATTGTGGGAAAAGTCCATGAAACTATTTTTAGGGCTTTGTATCATACAAATGAAAAGATTCTACAAAATAAGGATGGTTTGTGGAGCATCATGATTCCACATAAGGAGAGACGGTCCACAGAACTGAAGGCACCCCATATATGGAGAGGTTGTCCCTGAAGCACTCAATCCATGTAGTTTGTTGAAGTTTGCAATGAAACCAAGGCTGTCCATGGGGGACTCAAGGAAGTTCATGGAGGAACTGTTCGTGAAATTAATTTTTGAAAAATAACAGTATATGGAAAAAGTAGATTTTATCTACTACTAAAAGAGGGACTTCAACTAAGAATCCATCTACAATTGGGTGTATGTTCATTCATTCCAATTAGGGGACCTATATGTCTATAAATTGTTCATGGATACATTCCTAGAATAGTGAGCAAAGGAATAGGAATATAGTGATTCTTTCCATCTGTAGTGACAGAGAGAGAGAGACATAGGGAGTGACCCTTGGGAAAGTAGTTGGATTACCCAAAAACTTATAAAGGATGTGATTTTGAACATACAATATATCTATCCCAAACATTATTATTGGAAGTGAGCCTTAGTGAATTTGGTATAATCAGAACATTGTCATTTTATGCTCCTTGGATGTATCCCAGTGAGGGTGAACCAAGTAGAAATATTTGTTTCCTTGTACTTACTTTATTTAATTACTTTCAGTGCATTATTATCATATAAAATTGGAAAGGATAAAATAAATATACACAATATATATATAAAGTGAGACATTTAATAAGGAGTTCAATTTCTAGTGGTGTAGGAAGAATTTTGAAAAGAGTATCCATAACTGGATTCACCCACCCCACAAGGTATTTAGGGCACTTTTGGACCAAAAAATTGCAATCAAAGGGAGTTTAAATTTATTGATTTGTTTTCTATGACAAGGAATAATCTACAATTGGAATTTAATATTCATTTTCCTCTATTCATGGTGTTCCATTGAAATAAATACAACTACAATGAAGATGCAGAATTTAGGTGGTATTCCTCAGTGTAAAAGCATAAATGGAAAAATGTGATTCAGTTTAAGGTAACCAGCAATGTACTGATGAAAGGTTTGAATGAACTGGATAGTGATAATATTCAATCTTTTAATGATACTACAATATTTAGTGAATAACCCAATGTTCTCAGGGATGATGGTACTTTTGATGAAGAAGAAATTTCAATATTACCATTAATGGATGTTTTCCATGAAACAAATTGATTGTAACTAGAATCTAGATGAAGATAATAACTGTAAAGATATTCATATCCAAACATAATCAATAGATGTCGAAAATTATGAGAGGATTAAATAAAAAACTTATTGATTTGGCTACCGATCTGACAGAGAAGATTAATTCCCATGATGAAGAACTAAAAATTATATCTACAAAGGTAGAAAAACTCAAAGCTAATTACAATGGAAAGACTTTGAACTCAGCATAAATTTAGAATCTAGAATCCAGAAATGATGATCTTACTATATAGAAATCTGAATTGGTTTAAAAGAACCACTGTCTATTGAAATAGAATACATTCTGTAATGCCTCTTCTTCTCAGAAAGATTCTAAAATAAAGGATTAAACTGACATGATAGATAAGATATTCATAGAATTTTATATTGAGATAACTTGTTGGAAGACTCTCATAAGAGAAAATAATGCTCAACTTGAATATGTGGACAAGAATTTTCAACAATTGGGAGAAGATCTATATTCATTCTAGAAAGAAATGGTAAAATCTAATTCCAAATGAAATCCCAAATTGATGGATTATTTTCACTTACTTTTTTTATCCTTCAACTGGTGATAATGAAATTTAAAGAAAATATTCTACATTACATGGAAAAAATGAATGGATTTTCATATCCCAAATTACATATAGTTTTGGAAAAATATGTATTGGATATGATGATCCCTCCCACATCCATAACAGGAAAATAACTGGGGATATTTTTAGAAACGGGGAAAATAAGGTAGATGTTGGAAGGAGAGATAAAAGGTATTTTATAGGAAGTAATGATAGTATGTGTTATTTTTGTGGAATTCATGATCATACTTCATGATTTTTTTATTCATTCGATGATATTTTATGTGGTAAAGATATAAATCTATCTAAATATAAGAATAAGAATAAACACGTTGAGAAATCTGAAATTAGTGTCTCTAAAAAGAATTTATCTATGAAAAGATATTATTATGGAAAATAGGGACACACCATGAGTTTGTGTCAAGAATCCTAACATCTCAATGTCAAAATATGAACTTTAACTGCATCAATATCTCATCCACGAAAGGAAAAAAGAAAGGTATTATTTTAATAGAATATGTTTTATATGTTCTAATCATAGGAATTTGGGAATACATTGTAGTAAGAAAAGAGAAGTGAAGGAAAAGGAAACATAAAAATAGATCCCTTACACTGGTAGGTATAACAAAAAATCCTATTTTGGAAGATAAAATTATAAGTTAAAAATATGTTTTTAGCCCTTGTGGAATCATAAGGAGATCAAAAAAATTCATATCAATCACCTCCTATGTTACACTCACAAAAAATCTATTGGAAATAATGAAGACAAACATGGAATAAAAAATGAAGGATATGCTCCATTTGTGAATTAGATTAATGTAAATTCAGTGGAAGACTCAACCACAACAAGAAAGGGCAGAATGACTCATATAAGTGATAAAAGTGAAATTAATAAACAATGCATTGAAAAATTCACAAGTCATGCCACATGGAGAGAACTGAATGAAACAAAAAGATCCCACCAATGGCAGAAGAATAAAGATAAGATGAATTGTGAAGTGATTCCTATTCAAATAAAGATCCATGAAAAATGCCATATCAATGGAGAATAAAAAAAATTAAAAACATGGGGTTAAACTCAAAATTGTGAAAAATAACAAGCTTGCAAAATCAAAATAGAAAAAGAAGACTCATCATGTGGGTAAATAATGATTAGTCATATGGAAATTACAGTGGATGTTTATTGGGTATTTAGAACATTCACGATAACAGTATACTACTTGGCAAGAATGCATCAATGAGATGATCCATTCAGATCATCCACAATTCTCCTCTTAAGGATTTGAAAGGTTACCCTCTCCCTATCTGTATAAATTATATTAACTAATGTTCAAGTGTCTCGGGTTCATGGGGATATAAGATCCAAGTGTAAGTGGCATAAAAATATGCAATGTTGTGATGTGATGTGCTCTATAATGTCAAATGATTCAAATCTGTTACTATATTTTATGAATGAATCATGATGAATTACTTGAAAGGACTTAATTTTATATAGAATCCTGAGATATGTGGATGTAATTGGTTGTAATGGATAGTGATGGAGTTATTAACTTTGTCTCTTGTTTCCTATACTGATTTTTGACTGAGTAGGATTTGTGGTTTTGTTGATGGATCATTCCTATGTTGTAAAATCACTCAATGAAAATCTCATTCAAGATAGCTAGAACTAAAAATATCTTTCAGTTGAAGAAGATTCTAAAACCTATAGTTTCATGTTAAGAATTGATACTAGAAAAGAAGAATGATTGGGGTCTAAAAATGGGCTTATCAACTAGAAGTTTTTTATATCACAAGGGGGTCATTCTTTCTCTTAATAAGATGCAAGATCTCAATGGTATAAAATGGATGAATGTCTAGGTTCAAGAAGACTGATTGAGGGACAAGAAGAAACGTTCAATTATTTCCTGATTATCTATTTTGATCTCACAATGTGGTATTAGCTAACCATTATCATGATACAAATAAACATTGAGAGAATATTGGTAATGGTTCAAAAAGAGGCTATAAAATTAGTTAAAAGAAATGAAGTAAATGTAATAGAGAATAATTAGACTCTTCAACAACATAGTGAATAGTATCGTGATTATAGTGACTGATAGGTAATAATATCAGGGAGAGTTGAAGTGGAACATGATGATTCACATGCAGATAAAGATGATGATCATGAGGAAGTAGCTGGAGACGAGAACTAGTTACAATCTATTAATAATAAGATTGACCAAATAGAAAAGAATTAGACATGTGAGATTGTTTCAATGCCAACATATGAAAATTTCATTAGGATTAAATGGGTCATCCCTAAAAAATGAATGAACATGGTTTAGTAATTCAAAACAATTCTTGAATTATTAATGAAGGGTACTCCCAAATTGAGTGTATTGATGTTGATAAAACATGTGTACCTATTATAAGGCATGATACAATATAAATTTTCATTTCCATAGCATTTCAAAGAAAGTTCAATGTTTTCTAGATGGATGTCAAGTCATAATTTATGAATATAATTCTAGGAGAAGATGTTTATATGGAGTATCTAACCCGTTTTTTTATTAATGAATATGAGAACATAGTTTTTTGGTAGAACAAGGTTTTATATGGTTTGAAGCGAGAACCAATAGTATGGTTTTCATTTCTATATCAGTTTTTGAAGAATCTTGTTTTCAGTGTGTGGAGCTGATTACAATATGTATATCAATAATTAGAATAATCAAAGGATTATGGTGTTGGTGTATGTTGATGACATAATCATTGGTGGATCTGAAGAATCATAGCGCATTTAGTTTTCCAAATTAATGAAAAGAGAGTTTGAAATTCCAATTATCGGTGAACATATTTTTTCCTTGGTTTACAGGTAACACAAGGAAATAATTGCACATTAATTTCTCAAAATAAAATATTCCAAGAAGGTATTAGGAAGGTTTTAATTGGATAATTCCAAGTATATGACTACTCAAATAGATACCCGGATTAAAATATAATTTGATGATAAAATAATTTCATTTAACATTACAAAATATAGGTAAATTAAATGTAGTCTACTATAAATTATAGAAAAAATACTTGATATTGTTTTTTCAACATGCCAAGTAGCACAGTATCAAACCAATCCAAAGGAAACCCACATTCTTATAGTGAAAATAATACTTCAGTATATCAAGTTCATTGGGGATTATAGTTTGAAGTATAATGAAAAATATCAGTAGGATTTATTGGGATATACATATACACATTGGGATGGTTTAGGAGATGATAGAAAATAATCATTAGTTAGTTCATTCTATCTTGGTAGATTTTATATTTCTAATATAAGAAAGAAACAATATTGAATTTCATTGTGTACCGTAGAAGATAGATATATTTTTTGTACTCAATTTTGCACACAGTTATCATGGATGAAGAAGTAGCTTGAGGATGTGAGAGTTGATGTGAATTATAATATCATAATCCAATGCGATAATTTATGTTCTATAAATCTTAGAAAAAATCAGTTCCATCATTCCAGGGAAAGGAACACTGAAATAAAGTATCATTTCCTCATGGAATAGGTGGATAAAAGGATTATGATATTTTATTGTGTGCATACATAACAATTGGTTTTAGATATTCTAACAAAGGCCTTACAAAAAGAACCATTTGAAAGGCATCAGTTGGCTCTAGAAGTTTAGTCAACTCCCTACACCTAAAAAGTGTGGATGTAGGACCCCCTCTCCCCATGGAAAGGTGTTTTCACATAATATGATAATCTTTGTTCTTTTGCCTATGGAAGACTAGGAACAAGTGACATTGGGTTTGTTGAAAAAGGGGAGTAAATTCTAGCTGTTAAAAGGTAGAAAACTTCTTAGTCAAGACCTGGGTAAAATCTGATAGGTGGAGTAGCGATATAAGGGGGTCATTGAGATAGGGGATTATTTAATCTGATGATTCTTGAAGTGATGGATCTGAGGATATATATCATGATATATTGGGTTTATGATGAATGAATATGAGTGGTTTTAGATTATAATGAAGTAATTAATTGATGAAGGTTTCATTATAATCTTGTTTCTCTTATTGATTATGTCACGACCCATCCCTCAGGGATCGTGTCGTGACTATCCCAAGCCCGCCATTCCATAGGCCATGGGTTGGAGACTAAAACCGGAAAGGCATATCAATAGAACTGGAAGGTATTTCCTTTAACCCTATACAAACACATAGCCAAAAACAAATCAAGATGCAACCATGAAGTAAAAAACTGCAGTAGTAAAAGTGTGTACTAGAAGTAATGGGGCCGGAATACAAGCCCAAATAAAAAAGAGTAAATCTAAAAATGAAACAGAAAATAGCTCCTATGATCATCCACCAAGGATCCTACCGGAAGGGTAGGTACAGATCATCTTCAATTATCTCCACATCGACCAGTCACCTCCATGTACTACCTGGTCCTGGCTCCTGGAGTCTCAATCGATCTGATCTTTTTCTAAACAAGACACAACAATGTACGGGTGAAAGTCATGAATGGGTGAGTATAAAAATCCTTAGTAGGGACCTTGAGACCCCCAAAGATCTCTCAAAATTACACAAATAAATAACATAAGAATGATCTCAATCAAAAAGCACAAAGCAATAGACACAGCTCAAACTAGGTATAACTAAGTACGAAAGTACATATGCTTAGTTGTGGAGCTAGATGTACTACTGCTGATTCACACAAAATTGTTGGGTGCTGATTCACACAGAATTGATGGTTGCAGATTCACACAGAATCACTGGTTTCTAATTCACATGAAATCGCTAGTTGCTAATTCAAACAGAATCGATGGGTGCTGATTCACACAGAATCACTGGGTGAGGATTCACACCGAATCTCTGGGTGCTGATTCACACAGAATTGCAAGGTGATGATTCACACAGAATTGCTAGGTGATGATTCATAAATAATCACTTGGTTTTGAATCACATATAATTGTTGGGTGATGATTCACATAGAATTGTTTTGTACTGATTCACACCCAACCGCTCTTAGTTCATCACGTCTTAGCCTGTCACAAGATTCATACTTATAGTAATCTTGATTCTGGTAGAAACCGATCCTCGAGTTGTTGTCCATATTTCAACTAGCACAAAGTCCCACGAAGAAGATACCCTATGATTTTTCATGTCATAATGGTTTCAATGCAATAGATGACACATCAACCAGACGCTCAGTCTATAAGTTATTGGCATTTTAGTTATGAGGACCCAGCTGGATTCAAGGTCGATCGAACTCAAACATAGTCCAATATTCTCAAAAAACACTCATGAAGTATCCCAAAAGGACCTCCTCACTCCAAGGATGCTATCACCATAAACGATTCCTCAAATGGACATTTGGTTCACAAGATATGGTCATTTAATCATATTTGGGATTGAGAGGGGTCTGGGTCTGGTCCACCTAGCCCGGTCGAGTTGGGCAAAGAGGCTGACCGGGCCGGCCCGCCGGGCCATCTAGCCTACTGGCTGGCACAATCCACATAGGGGTCACACAATCCACCTTCCAAATGACTCAAAGGAGTTGTTTGACTCCATTATTGGCGACGCCAGGTGGTGCCGCCTCGTCACCTAGGAGACCTGTAGGGAGCAGGTCCTAGCCTTTAAGGTGGCTTCAAGTCACAGACCATATCACCACAGCACATGATGGCATGCCACCTCTATCTCTATAGTCCGCCATTGTCACCGACCTGCCCAACCACCGTGGCACCGAGCGACACAGGCCACTATCTTCGTCGTTGGCACCGATCACCAGTGTCACGCCGGTCACTGGTGCCTCACTAACAGAGCTTCCGCAAGCCACCAGGTGAGCTCTGATGATCTGCTATTTCTTCCAGATGCAGCCACAGCCCTGGCATAATATCATATTTGTTGTGTTCCACCCATTTTCTATTTACTGTCGATTTGAAAATCATCCCACGAAGAACGCATCCAAACCAAAAACATTGGAGTTTTCAGGCCTTCGTGTGGTCGGCGCCCTCCGAGTTTGTATTATATCAAATGGGGATAATTAATTCAACATTAATATAAAAAAAATACAATTCTCATGATGCATCAATCCTTTCAATAACAAGGGAAGGTCAAATCACATATTTTAAATAAAACCCTTACCTCGGATTTCATTTGAGATGACACGATGGTGGAAGTTGGATTTGTGCTTAACAAAGCCATCGGCGTTTGACATTCCCTATTTGATTCCTCTGATGTTTCCATCCATGCATATGTTCCTTGGTGGAAGATATCACGTCACTCCACCATAGGTTCTTTTCTTGGTGAATTCATGTCAAAAATCCACCCCAAGCCTCACTTAAATAGACGGAGGATGAGAGCTTAATGCAACCAATCATTAATGAGGTTCATTAATTAGTTAATTAATTCACCACACATATCTCTCAATGGATTGGTTATGAAAATGAAATATCAATCCCTTTAATGTCTTGAAAAGTCACTGGTCCTGCCACCGATGCTCAACCATTGGATAAAATAAATGAAATAACTTTTTCAAGTTATTTTATTATTATTTTTGTAAAGTTAAAATTTTGACTTTTCCTCCTGACCTACTATAGTCGAAGTGAAGCTTTCCTTAAGTGAATCTTGGCACTACGGATTCAACAATGTCCTCAGATATCAATTCTGAGCACCATTTTTTATGTTAGAAAATGTTGTCTGCACGTTCACTAAACGCACCTTAAAAAAAGTTAAAAAATTCATTCCAGGAAACCGGCCCTTAGAATCAAGCGATTTAATTTTTCGCAGACTCATAATAATACCAAATAATTTAAAAAAATTATATGTAATTTTTGGTTCTTTAAATTCTACCCACATTAGGTATTTTCATAATTGAAATCTATCACAAAAAAAGAGAAATAAATGGGGGTACTAAGCATGCATCTGATCCTCTTGATCCAATGTTCTCTCCTAGAGTTTCCCATGCTACAAACGAACATACTCCAATGGAATCGACTACCAATAAAGGACCTGCTCCTTTTGATCCTCTATCTCCAGGGGAAACTCCACAAACAACACCCCATCATTGATGTCCAGCTATCCCCAATTGATAGCATGCGATGGATCATGTATGTATCTTCTCACCTGAGACACGTGGAATACATTATGCACCCCACAAATCTATGGGGGAAGTGATAGATGGTACACCACCTCTCTTACTCTAATTAAGATCTGTAAGGGTCCAACAAACCTCGAAGATAGCTTTTCGCCCCGACCAATCCTCTGTAATCCTCGTTGGGGTGAGACCTGAAGGAAGACATGGTTTCACTCCTCGAACTCCAAGGGTCACTGTTTCCTCTCCGAATAAGACTTTTGTCTGCTCGGTGCAATCTTTATCTGCACATGGATGATCTAAACCTTTTTTGTGGTTGCCTACAAAAAATATAGACCCATAAGTGTTGACTCCCCTGGGTATTTCTAGCAAAGAGGAGATCTTCATGTTTTCCCATACAAGGCCTCAAATGTAGCCATGCTGATGGTTGAATAATAACTATTGTTGAATGTGAGCTCCACCAGGGGTAGTTAGTCCTCCCAACTACAGCCAAAATTGAGGACACAAGAATGATTCATGTCCTCGAGTTTCTATATGGCCTAATCTGTCTAAACATCTTTCTGAGTGTGAAAAAAAGTTCTCAAGCGTAGCTGAGTTCCAAATTCCTCTTGAAATCCTCTTGATAAGCAGGATTTAAAATGAGTGTCATGATCTGAGATGATTATTGATGGAACCCAGTGAATTATCACAATCTCCTGCATGTAAAGGCATCCCAATCCCTCAACGGATCCTTTCTCTCCGATGTGTAAGAAGTGGGCCATCATGGTGAGTCGGTCAACGATCACCCATATGGAATCATGTACCCTGGACGTGTGTGGTAGCCATATCACGAAGTCCATGGGGATATCATCCGACTTCCACTCTAGTACCTCCAGTGGCTAAGCTAAGCCTGCTGGTACCTGATGCTCGGCCTTCACCTACTGACAAGTAAAACATTGACATACAAAATCTTCCACTTCTTTCTTCATCCCTGGCCACCAGTACTAACGCTGGAGTTACTGTTAAATCTTCACCACTCTAGGATGTACCACTAAAGTGGATGTGTGTAACTCCCTCAACACCACCTCTCGTAGCATCGCTGGTACTATATTTCATCCATCGAAAATTACGACATGCTCCCCACCCTCAGAAAATATTTCAAGAGCATGTCCTGAGGATATCTGAGCACATCGGGCTTCACATTCAACGTCCCCAAGTTGTGCCTCCCAAGATTGTTGTAGAAGTGAGGGAGTCACAGTCTTAGGAACGATGTAAGCTACTCTAACTATATCCACAAAGGATATCTGGAATGCGACTAGCTTCTCTATCACCTCACTCAACGGTTGTAGACCATACCTCATGCTAAGTGTATCTACCACTATGTTCCCCTTCCTAAGAGTGTATACTACTCATAGTCATATTCCTTGAGTAACTCTAGCAGTCATTGTTGTCTCAGGTTCAGGTCCTTTTTTGAGATGATAGACCTGAGACTCTTGTGATTCGATTAAGTAGTAAATTGTTCCACATCAAGTAGTGCCGCCCCATATTAAGCGCAAAGACCACTATTTCTCACTCCAGGTCATGGGTAACATAGTTCTACTCATTCTCTCTCAACTTTCGTGATCCATAGGTGATAAGTACTCGCTTCTAAATCAGGACATAATCTAGTCTGGTCCCGGATGTGCTGTAGTATACTACATACACAACGCCCTTTTTTGGTAGCTTCAAGATTGGGTCACACGTCCGTCTCTTCTTCAGCTCCTAAAAAATCCGCTAGAACTTCTTCATCTATAAAAAAGGATACCCTTATTTATCATTTATGAAAAGGGTGCCTCTACCCTATATAAGTAAGGCATAAATCTCTGATTGTACCCAGCGAATCCTAGGAATCTCCTCACCTCAGTCACACATCATGGTAGCTCCCAAGCATGTAATTCCTCTATCTTTTCTTGATCCAATACAACTCCAGCCTCTAAGATATCATTTCCCAAGAAGTGTAAATCTAGTATCCTGAAATATCACTCTGAGAGCTTTCCATATACCTAGTTTTCCAGGATTGTATCCAAAACTATCTGCAGGTGCGTGGTGTGATCCTCCTCCAATGTCGAGTATATAAATATGTCATCAATTAATACCACCAAGAAGCGATCGAGGTATGGGTGTAACATCGTGTTCATGAGACCCATAAACAGTACTAGAGCATTGGTCACACTATAAGGCATCACCAAGAACATGTAATGTCTATACCAACATTTTAAGAATGTCTTCCGTACGTCCTCATCCCATACCCTAGGCTGGTGATAGCTTGATATGTGGTCTATCTTCAAAAACCATTGTTCTCCCTTCATCTGGTAAAAGAGATCATCGATCCTCAACAGAGGATACTTCTTATTCACAATCACATGGTTCAGGCAACAATAGTCCAAAAAAATCCTTAGACTCTCATCTTCCTTGTTGGCGATCATGACCAGAGATTCCCATTGAGAAACATTAGTCCTTACTAACCCCTTTCACTACAAGTCCTCCAACTATACCCTCAGCTCATGAAGATCCATAAGAGCCATCTGATATGATAGTGTATATATAGGAGCCACCCGGGGTACTAGTCGATGTGAAATTATACCTCTCTGTGAGGAGGTAGTCCGGAAACATCATCAGGGAAGACATCATCATACAGTTCCACCACTACAGGATAACTCAGACTCCTCACGTCAACTGCACCGAGGTTGAGGCTATCCAATTAATGAGTAATCCGCTGCACCCTCCTCCAAGAGATTCCATCATGTGCTTCAAATAATTCCTCCTCAATGGTGAAGGTAAACTTAATCTCATCCTCGTGGACACACCACACTTTACACCTAAAAAAGTCAATATGAGAATAGACTATGGATAGCCATTCCATACCTAAGATGACATCGTAAGGACTTGACGCTGCTTCTATGAGATCACATCCAAAGATATTGCCTCCTAGATTGATCTCACACTACCTGCACCTATGTGTAATAGTCGAATTATCTTCCGTAAGAGTCTCTAATCACAAGGATTGAGCCAACTACTCCATCGAAATCTCCGAGTTCTGAATGAGTGTCATGGAAGTAAAAGAGTAACTAGAAACTATGTCTACAAGTACTCCACCTAGGTTGGAATAGACACAGATTGTACCTCTAATCATCTATGAGGTGTCGTGGTCTTAGGTCTCTACTATTTTTAGTTGTGCTCGCCCATGTCCACCTGCGCCTTATGGTCGAGGAGGTCCACCTGGTGGTGGTGGTGGTAGAAACTCAAATTGTCATCCACCTCCTACTACACAAGCTAATTCCCTCCACTTCTACTGCCCGGCGGACCTCCTCACTCAAACCTCGGTTGCTGCCTTGGAGGTTTCTTGACCGTCTGCTAATTTTCGGAAAGGAGGGTCAGGAAGCTACGATCCATGTGGCCCTACCACTGCAGGTGAAGCACAATCCTCTTCCCTGCTGACCCCCTCTTCCATGTTAGCACTACACCTCAGACCCTACATCTTGGGGTTGCACTGCAATAGGATTGGTTTTCATGGACCTCTGTGTCATCTGCCTACTGCCTACTGCAGACGACTCGGCTACCTCTCATCTGGTGGCAGCTCTCATCGTCAGTTCCTATTGAGCTAAAAATCTCTCCACCAATAATTCTTGCACGGGGCACTCCATCTTGCATTGGGATATTGATTGATATCATCGATTTTCTGATCTCTCGGTGGAGACACTGCTCATTGGTCTGGGACCTGAAGAATGGGTCTCGTACTTTGTTGGTGGAGTAGCGTGAGAGGTCAGTGAAACTCACCGAGTACTGGGCCAATAATAAGCTGCCATGATGTAAGTGTAGTATATTCTAGATATGCAAAAAACGTAGTGTTTCTGGGACAAATGAATTCCTTATGAGGCTTTGAATGTCCATCTAAGTGAGGGTTGTCTCATCATGTAACTAGATCATAAGGCTCCAACATCTTCCTATCATTCCCAGAAAAGAACTACCAAGTAGGATCACCATCTTCTCTTCTAGTGTCCCAACTAGGAGAAAAACTCATGCCACAACCTCTAGCTAGTCCTCAGCTGTATGGGGATCTATCTCATCTCGAAACCCCTGAGTCCCTTGCTGTTGGAATTCATAAAACACACTCTATTGGCGTGCACTATCCACCAATGGGGCTGGTGGCAACCGCTGCCCAACGGGTGGTAGTTCTGGTGGTACACCACCCGAAGGTGACAACATAGTAAGAGGGTCCTACAATAAAGCCTCATTTCTCGGTGGGCCATCATATTGTACTCTCTTGGGAGTCCTGGATGGTTGTCTATGTGGTGTCATCCTAAAAAGAAACACGTGTTTCATAGTCAATAAGTTATACCTGGTGAGCTAACTTAAAGGAGATCAATGTAAAAACATTTCCAAAACACATGCAATTAGTGTTTTCGTGCACCAACTCAGAAATTAGAATTAAAGGTTCGAGCATATGGATACATCGACCGGAAAACTAAAATTGGAATCCATGAACTGAAAACCACAGTCAAATCACTTAAAACGATTTCTCAATTTGAAAGACCAGAGTCCTAGTTCTTTAGTAGAACTAACTCCTTTGATACCACTGTGTCACGACCCATCCCCTAGGACCCATTTCGTGACTTCACTAAGCATAACTTTTATAGGCCATGGTTGGAGACTAGCACCGAAAAATCATATCCCTAGAATGTGAATGCATTTCCATTAAGACTGTACAAAAACACCACCCAAGAACACAACAAGATGAAACCACAAAGTAAAAAACTACAGTAGTAAAAGTGTGTACTAAAAGTAAAGGGGGTATGAATGAAATCCCAACTAAAAAGTGTACAAATACAAATCAAATGGAAAATAGCTCTTCTGATTGTACACCAATGATCCTACCTGAAGGGTAGGTAAAACTCATCTCCATTGCTCTCCACATTGAAAAGTCACCTCTATGTACTGCCTAGTCTTGGATCTTACAGTATCAGTTGAGCCACTTTTCATCATCATAAGACACAAAAAGGTATGAGAAATGCTCTTGTAGGGGTGAGTATAACAATACTTATTAGGGACCTGAAGACCCTTGAAGGTGTCTCATAATTCCACAGTGGAATAATACAATCATGATCTCAATCACAATGCACAAATAAATAGACACATCTAAAACAATGTATAAATGATTACAAAAGTGTAGAAGATTATTTGTAGATCTAGATAATCTCATTATGACAATAGGTACTACTACTGATTTAGATAGAATTGCTCGGTGTTGATTCATAAAGAATCGATGGGTGGTGCTTCACGTAGAACCACTTGGTTCTGATTCACATAGAATAACTAGGTGCATATCTACACAGAATTACTTGGTGCTGATTCAAACAGAATCGTTGGGTGTTTATTGATATAGAATCGATGGGTTCTGATTCACACAGAATCATTGGTTGCACATTCACACAGAATTTTTGGGTGTTGATTCACACAAGATCATTGGGTGCAGACTAACAAAGAATCATTGGGTGATCATTCACACAGAATCACTGGGTGCTAATTCATAAAGAATCAATGGATACTGATTCACACATAATAGTTGGGTGATGATTCACACAGAATCACTGGATATTGATTCACATAGAATTTCTCTTCATTATTCATGACTTAGCCATTCACAGGATTCTCACTCATAGTATGCTTGATTCTGGGAGAAACCATTCCTCAAGACATCGGTCATATTTCAACTGGAACAATTTCCCATCAAGAAGTTACCCCATTATCTTTCATGTCATCAGGGTCCCAATTCAATAGACAACGCATCAAATAGACACCCATTCTGTAAGTTAATGGTATTTTTGTGTTGAGGTCCTAGTTGGATTCGAGGTCAATCCAAACCAACCATACAACAATTTCCTCCAAAACACTTGTAGAGTATCTCAAAAGTATTTTATCACTACTAGGATCCTAGTGCCATAGACTATTCATGAAATGGAAGTCTGGTTCATAAGATACGGTCATTTAAGCATATTTCGTCCTGAGAGGGGTTTGGGTTCGGTCCGACCCAGTCGGGGAAACCTGACCCGGTTTGTGTTGCCTCGACGGGGATCTGGTCTGACACGGCCTGACCCTAACCATCCTAGGTTGTCCTGGTTGGGCTAGGATATGGTAGGCTCAGCACTCTAGGTCACGGACCAACCCATCCTGCCCCGGCTGGGTGAGGCCGCTATGGGATTGGCCCACTAGGCCGCAGACTGGACCAACCTACTGAAGGGCTCAAAGGATCTGTTATTCTTCTTGATTGGTGGCGCCAGGTGGAGTCGCCTCATCACTTGCGGGACTCGTAGGGAGTGGGTCCCAACTTTTTTTGAGGCTTAGAGCCGTGACCCGTCTCCCCATGGCGTGTGATAGCACACCGCATCCATCTCTGTGGCTGGCCATTTTCAGCCTCCTGTTCGACCACCACAGTGTCGAACGGCGCCGACCACCATCTCCGCTGCCGGCACCGGTCACCTGTGTCATGCCAGCAGAGCTTCTTTGGGCCACTGGGTGAGCCCTTGTGGTCCATTATTCCTTCGAGATGTGCCTAAGTCCCTCTCAAGATGCCTCCATCATTAGGTGCCTCCTAGTTCCCGCTTGCTTTCGGGTATAAAATCATCCCATGAAAGACGCATCCAAACCAAGAACTATAGAGGCTCCAGGACTTTTTCATTTGGCCCACACCCTCTTCATTTTCACTATATCAAATTGGGATAACTAATTCAAAATTAATAAAAAATTACTATTTCCACATTTCATCAGTCATTTCATCAATGAGGGAATTTCATGTCAAATGTCTTAAATAAATCCCATATCTCATATTCTGTAGGAGATGACCTGGTGGTGGAAGTAGGATCCACACATGACAAAGTCACTGATGTTTTTCATTCATGATTTATTTTCGCTGACGTTGCTATCCAAGCTTCGGTTCCTCGGTGGAAGATATCGCATCACTTCGCCAGAAATTCCTTTCATGGTGAAACTGTGTCAAAACTCCACCCCGAGACTCCCTTAAATAGATAAAGGATAAGAGCCTAATGCAATGAAGTATTAATGAGGATCATGAATTAGTTAATTAATGCACCTCACATCTCTCTCAACTAATTAGTTATAAAAATGAAGGGTTATCAATTTAATTTCTTGACAACTCATTGGTCCCCCACCGATGCTCATCTGTTGAAGAAAAGAAATAAAATAACATTTTCATGTTATTTTATTATTTTATGTACTGTCTAAAATTTAACTTTTTCTTCCGAACAACTACGGTTGAGGTGATGCTTCCCATAAGAAAATCGTGGCACTGTAGTTTCAACAATGTTCTTTGATTTCAATTCTGAGAATCAGTTTAAATGATAGAAAAAATCTCCCCAACATTTTCTAAATGTAGCGTTAAAAAATTTCAAAAAATAATTCTGGACACACCTGGCCTCTGAATCAAGCATCGTCAATTTTTACAGAATCTTAATAATCCCAAATAATTTAAAATTTTTACATGTAATTTTCAGGCCTTTAAATATTATCGCTCAGGTTTTCTTAGAGTATGTGTTGATTAAATGCTTAATCACTATTTTAATCTCAAGAAGAGAATACTAGCATAAGTTTTAAGAATAATTAATGAAGATTAAAATTTTGAAGAGTTCTCAACAAACTCAAAGGGGTAGATTGCTGAGAAATAATACATTTAGGCATATACTTGGTGTTTTTGGGTGTGATTGTATTTGTTGATAAATCTAAATGATATCGAATGAGTATGGTTTGTATTTTCTAAAAAATATGTTTAAGGTGGCGCAACTTCCCAATGTTTGCCAAATTTTTTTGCCTCAAGATATGGAGTTTGGTTTTTGGAAAAGGGATATTTGTATGGAGAACATAGTTCATGGACCATGAAGCATAGTTCATAACGGGAAAATGGGGAGTCCAGAATAGTGAATGAAGTTCAGCAAAGGCAGATTTTTCCATATTAGCACTTTGCGTACTACAAAGTGATGTATGTGGAATGTGAATGAGAAATGGTTTTTGGTAGGCTCATAGTTTTTACAAGGATATAGGTTCACATTATGGAATTTCATTTGAAAATGAGAGGTGGTCAATTTTTTGTTGAAGAGATTGGCCTCCATTAGTAAATAAATGCTCAATGCAGACTGTAGAGGGAAAAAAGCTTGCTGAAGGATCAAAGTATGTGATGAAGGCTATGCCACATCAATGATTTGAATAATATGTATTAGTGAGATTTTCAGATCTATTTTCTTATATAAGGATGACTAATCCTATCATTACAAAAAGGGAGATATTCATTTGAAATAATCTTCACTAAGGAATGAAATTCAAAAAAGTTTTAAAGGATCATGGGGGAGTATTCCATGAAGTGAAGTGGTCCGTGAAAGAGAATTCCACGAATGGTGAACTAATTAATAGGAATAGTCCATGAAAATGTTTTTTGGGGATCTATATCCTATAAAGAAAAATTTTCTGTTGAATAATTATTGTCCATGAACCAGTAGTAGCCCATAGAAGGAGAGACCATCCAATTAAGTGGAGGCAGCCCATGGAGAAAGTGGTTTTCCAAGAAGCACTCATTCTATGTAGTGTGTCACAGTTTTCGGAGGACTCAAGGTAGTTCGCAGAGGACCCAAGGATGTTATAAAAGGAATATTTCATGAAATTAATTTCTATAAACTAATAGTAAAAAAATGGTATTTCATCTATGGGTGGAAAATGACTTTAACAGATCATTCATCTTTAGTTGATGATGCATTCATTCATGAAAATGAAGGGACTAACAAGTCCATAAACTGTGAGTGGATCCCTTCCAATAGACATGAGAAAAGTAATAGGTATATTCTAATCCTTTCCACCTATAGTGATCCAAATAAAGAGATATAGGGCATGACCCTTGGGAAAGAAGAGAGCTGACCATAAACCTTATAAATGAAGTGATCTTGGGAAAAGAAGTGATCTAGCCTAGACATCATTACTGGCAGTAATAATTAGTTAATTTGGTACAATTGGTACATTACCATAGTATGATCCTTGGATATATCCTAGTGAAGGTGAACCATGTAAAAAAATATGTGTCTTTTTTCTTCCATTATTTATTTACTTTTAATGCATTATCATTAGATGGAATTGGAAACGATGCGATCAAAATAAACACTATAGAGAAAACAAAGTGTCCATTAAAATGAATAGGTTATGATCTAGTAGGGTAGGAATAATTTTGAAAAGAATATCCAAACCCTAAATTACCCCACCCCCTCTGAGGGTATCTTGGCCCCTTTCTACTTAATAGTTTTCATTATTCTTTCAGTGTCCTTATAAATTAATTTATTTGGAAGAAATATTTCATGAGGAATCTAATATTATAGTTGTATGGAATTTTAAAATAAATCTTGTTAATATATAGTAGAAGAAATTCATTTAATAAATGATATAAATAATAATTCTTCATCATAAAAATATTAATTGTAAAAAAGTATTTCAATTAATAAAATAAATATTAAATAAATTAAATAATTGGAAGAACTATTAAATGCCATGGTTAAATAACTTTTGAAAAACTGTGGAAGGAAGTGTGAATCAATGAGGTAAATCCGAACTGAGTAAATATAGATTGTTAAAACTTTTATACATCCAGAAAAAATATTTTATGAATATCAATTTATATTATGTGGGAGAGATCTTCAGTTTGAAAAAATTGAAACTTCATTTCTAGATATTTTGAAATTTTACTTTTAATAAATTTAATTTTAATTAACCATAGTAAAACTTCTTGTAAAAATAGTAATAACATCAATTTTTACATAACCAATGTTAAATAATGATTTTCAATATTGATTGTTAAATAATTAATATTAAAACCATCCCAGAAAAAAAAATTCACATCACCGGTAGAAATAACCAATGTGAATACATTTTTAATCTTTCTTATTGAATAACAAGTGTCCAAACTCAAATATTAAGACATTTTCTATACTAATTAAACTTTATTATGGTGGAGTAAAATAAAAAATAGGGGTCTCTGTGTTTTATCCATCAGTGTTGAAGGTCGAAATGGACAAATAATCTTCCCTATACCATGTTGAAGCCATGGTGGCATGTTTGGAAATTGAAATTCCTTTCAACATTTCATGGTACACAACATAATGGTGGTCAAGAAGGTTAATTTTTACTAAATTAACATCACTAGGGGGTAAAACCATTTTAATCAGTAGGAATGTTGGATATCCTTTTATGGGGAGATACATGTCTGTTTTTCTTACCTCTATGTCATTGTGGAAACTAGTCAAACATAACCTAATAAACAAGGACCAGATATACCTTATATTTATTTTCACTTCATTATCTATTAACCCTAGTCATACACTAGCTCCCTCAGAAACCTTTTGATATTTATTTATTAGATTTTAGACTCCTTATATCAATAGTATTAATCCCTATTGATTAAAGGAAATTTTCTCCTCTTCTCCTCTCCTTTATTTTTCACTTTTCACTTGAAGGTTCATTTAATTATAGTCACTCTATATTATAGCTTAGTTTTGAGTATTTGTTAATGGTGTATTACTGCAGATATGATATAAAAATAATTTAATAAAATATAGTTATGTTTGATACTTGTTTCATTTTTTTGAGGCCCTTCAATGCATCATATCAACATAGGGGTTTCAATACATTCTATTTTCTTTGTGAAAATCATGGGATTGTCATGATTTTAGTTCCTTCATTATTTTTTTCAGAAGAAACAAAAAATGGATAAATAATAATAATATGGTTGAATAAGAAATGAATTTTCTATATATGGTATATTTAAATTTTATGAATTATTTCATGTGATGTAGTCGTTGTTAGTTACTTGGAAGGCACAAATAATTAAAGATGAATATGATGAAAAAACTGTTGTTATTAATTTTCCATCACCACCTCTCACTGAAGGATATAATTATAGATTAAATGTTTATATATGATAAATTTGATATTATTCTTCTTTTTTAATTATTATATCACAAATACATCATTATATTCGATTCTATATAAATATGGTCATATCGCTCATGTGTACAGTGGATTACCACCTCGCGAGGCAATGTGATTCATTCATGTTTTACATGGAAGATATTAAGGATGTTCTTTATGAAAATATGTCATAGATATGAAATAAAAAATATTTTTTAAAGGTTATATATTATTTACCTTTTTTATTTTAATTCATTGAGAAAAATGGAAATATTGTTCATGTGTATGTATGACCTACCATCTCCACAAATGGTATATTTCATTTTCAATCTCTAACTTTTATGGACTACTATAAATACATATATACTAAATATATAGGATATTTATATCAATGTTAACATTTTTTAAAATTATAGGACCATGACCAAGTTAATAGGACCAAAAAGTTAAAAAATACAAAATACAAAAAAATAAAGCAATTATTTCCCAAAACATTACATTAAAAAAGAATTTTTAATAAAAGTGTAATAAAATATCCTAATTAAATCATATATTGTATGAAATATATATTTATGGTTTAATGATATTATATTTATTATACATGTTTTTATAACATGTATAATGTAATTCGATATTTATGGTATGGTATTTCTAATCTCTTTATTATTTATGGGAGACTTATACCATATTCAACACTTGTTTATTTTGTGTGGTGAAAATACTTCGCCATTGAAATGATATATCATGAATCTACTTATATTATTTTTATTTTATGTTTCATTTAATGTTAATATTTCATGCGTTATATTATTCAATGTTACCAATTTGGTAATAGTTTTAAGATATAATCTCAATATTAATCTGGATAGTTTATGATTATAAATCCAATGAGGAAGTATTATGAACCATTTATCAATAAACTCATGATCTTTTCTCTTCAATTTATTCCTAATGAATATATTTTCCCTTATTGTTACTCTCTTTATGTACACAAGATTAATAGAGAAATATTTTTTGAAAAACTGACATTGTTTTTTCTTTCAGTTGGAAACCCCATTTTTCTTCCATATCCATGTTTTCTAAAAATGTTTTCAAAATGTTTTAACAGTACCAAAAGGATTTAATAAATATTTTTTACCCACATTCTAATTTTTAAAAAGTGGTTTAAAATTAGCATTCATTTAATTTTCAAAACAAGGCTTGTTTTTCTTTGTTTGAAAATGTGATAGGAATATTTGTTTTTAACATGTATGTAATTCCCATTATTATGACCACTCAATTTTTTAAAGATTAATTTATAATTTTCAAAGGATATATTCAAAGGAAATTTTTTGGGAATTTTTTTTAAATTTTAAATTGTCTTTTTTCAAATATTAAAGGACATTCTCTTATATAAAAGTTTTAAATTTCTTTTTGGGCTTCCTTTATATGTTTCCAATGCTATATTCAATGAAATGGATTTTATGAAATGATTACTTTTCAAAAAATTGAAAGGTTAAAATTATATTTTACTAAATAAAAATTTTAAATGATTTATAAAGATTCAATTTTATGTTTCAATGTTTATTTTCTAAAAAAAATCAAAAATGTTGTATTAATTTTTATTTCTAAAATGTGTTTTTTAAAGAAAAGTTATTTTTATTTGGAATTGTTCCATATGTCTCATCAAAATAATTTTACATCTAAAATGAAATCATTTTATGTTAATTTTTAATTACTAGGGACATGATACAAGGAGGACATTATTATTATTCTACTGAATGGTTTGTGTTTATGATGACAATAAGTTTATGAAACCAATTTCTTTTCCAAGGGTTATACCATGATAAAATTTTTATGAGAACTGCTTATTTTTTAAGGTGTTATGCTATGATGAACTGATGAAATGTATATGAAACCCATTTAATTTTCATGGGTTGTGTTGTGATGTAATGATTATGAAACCAGTTTATTTACATAGACTATATTATGATGAATGTTTTATAATCTTGTGGAAAACATATGATTTATTTTTATTACGTAAATGGTATGACCTGTATCCCATATAATGAATTGCGTAAATATTGATATCTTATGAGATAAAAAAGACTAGAATTGGAATTGAACCCAGTTTAGTGAGGGAGATTGTCCACTATGATAGTCTTAAGAGTGAACCTTTTCTACTATAATTGTTTAGAGAGTGAACCCATTCCACTATGATAGTATTGGAAATGATCCTTTACTACTAGGGAAAGGATATTATATTTTTATGTTAGTTCAATAAAGATATTTCTTATTACATTATAAATATTTCATGGTTTATTTTCATTGATTCCATTAGGATTTTTGTCTTATGAAATGCCATGATTTATTCCATGACTCAATTTTATGATCTATGATATTAAGGGTGTGTATTTCAGTTGTTATTATCCTGTACTCATACCCTTATACTCATGATATTTTTATATCTTCAATTCTTACCCTTACAAGTCATATGACCTCACCCTTTCTTATGATTTTATTACCCATGTTCTGATGAAGGGTATTATCTATGATATATATAGTAAGGGTTATGGTTATGAATAACATTGTATGAGATGGTGTAGCTCACATATAGATTAGTTATTTATGTGTCTGTGTTCCCAAACACATTATACCTTTATGATCCCCCGGAATGTGTTTTTGTTATGTAATGAATATTCCTTTTAAATTATTTTATATCTTTGTATGATAATTTTGGTCATTATAGTTTGTATCAAATGAATGGTTTAGTTAAACTTTAGAGACTAATTTGAGAAAAATTTAGTGCTATCACTAGGTATATGTCTATGGATATGTCTAAGGATAGTTCTAAGGATGATCCAATGTATAGGAAATGTTCTAAGAATTTTGGTTAAGATGTATAGTGATTTATATTAAATTATATCCCCTAATGGATTATACAAGTGGATGTGGCTCTATAACAATAGTACCATGGGTTAATTACTCCATAAACGGTGCTTTGAACTAGACTCGATCATAACTAGGTGTATGAAAATGGCCCTTGTTTCACGCCAAGTTTGACACACTTTGTGTATATACATTGTAAATTGACAAACTCTTTACGAACCATCATAATGGATTTGAATAGTGACACTGAATGACCTAGGGTAACCCTAAGGCTACATAGATTTAAATGAACGTGTAACAAATTAGACATCTTATAAGTGATTATTCATGATTATTTGGTTTACCGCTATTATGTTTTTTATCATACTATGATTTGGGGTTTTAGTCAATGATTAGAACAAGTAGAAATCAATTTAATATTAAATGTGTTAAAAAATTCAGTGATTATGAGCAATGAAAGAGGATGATTAATAGAGATAAATATATTATGGTTATGTCTAATAAGCTATTGTGATATATAATTAGCAATGTGAACTTCTTTGAGGTTACTAACATCCTAAATAAGAGGAATATGTAATTTTATAAAATTTCATGTGCTAATGAACATATAAGTAAGATGATTTGATATCCTAAATGTCAATAATGGGGGAAGAAGAACCAGAAATGATGTATCAAATGGAGGTTAATATGTTTTCTATATGGAAATTATGGTCATAGATCACCACAATTCCAAGGAATTAAATTTATTATGTGTGAGGAACATGGGAATTATCTACGTCAAGGACCTAAACTGGGGGTTATACCCTATACCAATGAAGCAACTACATTTTGTAAAATCATTGAATTAAATGGTTTGATTTATTTATGTATTTGGATTCAATAATTTTTGTAGATTTATTTTACCAATGATATTTTGGTAATAAGAATCATAAAACACCTAAGGATTTTTTTTGGAAGAATATATGAATCTTTCTAAGATTTATTTAATAGTTATTTATTCCATAATGGGTTTATATGTTTAATATTTATCAAAATATCATAGTGTTAGACATACCATTTTAGGTTTCATGTGGCAGTTTTTTATCAAGATTAATTATATTTTGGGATATTTTTATAGTCATACAACCCTTTAGTTGTTTATATTTTTTACTAAAATGTTATTTGAGTAAGAGTATAATTTTCTGGAAATTTTATTAATGGCACTGGTATCCTTTAGGTTTTATCATATCTTTTATGTTAAGTTAATTATGTGTTTTTTAATTATGGAATATTTTTATTAATATGTTTTTCAAAAACTAATATCTTGCATATCAGGCAATAACCTGTTGCATCCGAAAGGCTACATGGCTTAAACCCACAACTACAGGGAAATATGGGTATATCTATTTCCACAAGAATACATAAAATATTATTTTGGTTGGGAATATATAAAGATATATATTTATAACTTTGTATCTTGATTCACATTATGTTAGTAAGTCAAGGATTGTAGACAAAAGTCTAAATGGATTCTACTTCTATTATCTACAATCGAAACGATATGGGAGGGCATAACAATGGGATTTATCATAGGACAACCCAAAACAACTCAGGAGCATAATTTTACATGGGTAGTGTAACACCCTAATATTTTAAGGAAATAATTATCTTTAAATTATTTTATTTCTTCGAAAACATGTGTTTACCAAAACATCAAGTTTAAATGACAAATGATATAATAAAATACTATTATTTTAAAATGGTTGTTATAAATAATTCATTCAATTTCTGGGAATGAAGATTAATTACAATATTATGAAATATATTAATTATTAGGAAAATAAATACTTAATTTTTAGTAATGTAATTTTAATCTTAAAAAATATGTTTTCTTCAAAAAAATTTATTTCTTTCTTTGAGAAAATAAATATAATTAATTATGACTCTTTTAAAAAAGTTATTATAATAAATAAACAAAATTTTTTAATTCAACATTTCAAAGTTATCCTAAAATTATTTTTAAATATTTTTCTTAAAAAATGGAATTATAATGAATAGTGTAAAAATACTGATTTATGTTGAAAACTGTATTTTTTTCAAATAATTTATAAATTAAATTCTATTTTTATTACTTTTTAAGCATTAATTATGTAATTTTATATTAAATTATGTAATTTTGGACTTCTAAGTGAATTTTTTCATCAATTTCAAATAAAACATTATACTTCAAAAGAGATTTTTTAAGAAAAAATACATTTTTCATTACATTTTTTTTGTTTTAATTTAAATTAAATTATAAAAGTTGCAATAAATATTTTTAATCATGAGATATTACTTTTTAAAATATATTCCTTTTATTTTTGGCCAATATGAATGATAACCTGGGTAATTTTTTGTAACCACAATTAAGGGTAAATCGGGTACTTAAGGATGAAAATAAAATAACAATGGTTCTAAAATGACCCTAAAACATAAAAACATTTATTAAATGAGTAATATTTGACCAAAATCATTCATTGGTATAATTTAATACATTTTTTATCCACTTAGATGACATTATTTCCCTTATTTTATTTTATTTAAATGAAATTCAAACCTATGACACTATTATTTTTTATAAGTATAACATTATAAAGATATGGTTTTATAGAAGATATGTTTGAAAATGAGTATAAATTGTAAATAAATACTATTTATAGTCCTCATGTAAATTTTATTTTAATTTTTAGATAAGACATAAATAACTTATATGCTTAGAAATCGATGATGTAGTAATAATTAAATTAATTGAAAAATGAAATAAATTATATTACAAATATGAAAATAAATATAATTTGAGATAATTAATCTGATCCAAAAATTATCTAAAAAACTAAATCATGTTTAGGATATAATAGAAAAATAGTTTCCATTTTTTCTATTTTTTAAATTTTTTAATGTTATCCTAATGAATAGTATCAAATTTGATAGTAATGATATTTAATGAATAAAATATTTAATTATATTTTATATAACTGATAAAAATATTAAATAAGGTCAAATGTGGAAATAAATTGTTTAAAATATAATCCCATGAATAGTTATAGGTCATTTGAAAACATATTCATCTAGAATTGTATTATTATATTTTAATATTTTAAGGAATTCCAAATGTGCCCCTTACGTCAATTATAAAAGGGAACCCCATCCTTATCTTAATATCCACACCTTGGGACTTCATGCTCAACCAATCCCTAAATAATTATATTATACTCAAATACATCCATATTCTCTATTTTATGTTATCACAAAAATACCATTCCCATGTTTCATAATGGATCCTTTAAAGAGCTGATATTCAATAGGTATATTTCTTAAACCACCTCTCTTAATTTCAATTATTCTTCTACCTTATCCTCAAATCATTAATCCATAAAATAATAATTAATTGAGTATTATTTATATACTAGAATATTATATTAAATAATTAATATTTTATATCCAATATTTTTATCGTATATTCTTTTTTAATGAAAAGAAACCATTGTCCAAAATATGTTGATTAATAGTCTCTATTGATAAAGAGTTTTCACTTTCTATTACTACATTCATGGATGGTCATAAAACTATTATTATGGTTAAAATTATTTTAATATGTTTATTAAAAAATATTTGTGGTTATATAACTAATATATAGGAATAATATTTTGTAAAATAATAATAGTTCATGACAGATAAAAAAACTGCAAAAATAATCTAAACATTTATCACAACAGTTTTATCAAATTAATCAACATCATCTCAGTATAAATAATGATATATTATAAAATTTAAACATATAAAATTTCAATAATACCTATTAATTTTACATCAATATTTTTATTCCCATTCAAAAATAACTTCCATAATTATACACAAGTTATCCAATCACGAAATCATGAAAGGATGACTCTGAGAATGATGTAATTCATCATTATGAATCATAAAAATGGTTATAAATGAACATAAAAAATTATAATAAATTGAAAAAATATAGAATAGGTTATTAATTAATAAATTAATTATTATAATTTTATTATCTCGGTCATTACGTTCAAGTGCACAGCACATTCAGGCATAAGGGAAGGGATCACTCCCATCCTCCATATTTCATTTAGTAAATGCTTTATCTATTTTTACATAAATTTATATCTTAATTATTCTTATATACTTATTATATACTCCGAATATATATTCCAAACATATTTATATTTCTCAATTTATACTTATTTGATTGTAAATAGATATTTTAAAAGGTTCCCTTCTCAGTTTCCCTTTATAAGAAAACCAGATTAAAGAGAACTTCTCTTTTTCTTACACATTTTCATGTAAACTACATAATATTTATTAAGGCTCCAATATTTTTGAAAAAAAAATCATTTTATCATGAAAAAATAATTTTAGTTCATTTCTATTTTTATGGAAATATTTATACCTTTATCCTCCTTAAAATCTCTTTATTATAGCAAACTTTTTCTTATTATGATTGTTGTGCCTAGATAGTGATCTAATGAATTGGGTAATGTTTTAGTCTTATTGTATGTTATTTATGGGTTTAGGGGGGTAAATCTAATCCATTATGGGACTCTATCAACCATTTTATATAGTATGAGAAGTTAACCATGACTCATATTTAGGTCATGTTAAATATTTCTACCACATTGTTATGTTTCTAGTATTATAAGATTCCATGTTATAAATGTTATTACCCCTTATGTTTATTCCTGATCCATTCCTTTTATGTTATCTTTCCATGTCTTCCAACTCATTTTTTATGCATCCTTCCCATGTTTATTCCCTCATTTATATTTTTATCCGATCCATTTTTCCTATGTATTCCATAAGTAATTCTATCAGTCTTAAGAGGTTAAATAGATTTCGGAACTCATTATGTTGATTTATAAAAGTTGTTTTATTTTGGTTTCATGTTTTATAATTATGTATCAATTCATAAAAATATTCTTGAATTTTTAATCCATGGTATGTATTTAAAGGATAATAATTCTTGAAATCAAATAATAATATGTGTAAAAGGATTGGGTCATTATAGTTGGTATCAAGAAAATTATCTAGTTTGTTTTGGGAATTTGGACTAGAAAACATTAGTAAGATAGCAAGGGGTAATTATAACACAATGGATAACCTTGATCGAAACATAGGGAATCAAAACACAGGATATAATTTTCAATTATATGTTTAGACTTTTTTCTTCATAGTTTCTTTTATATATTCTCATTAGATATGTATTTAAGGCACCAAATGTTATTTTCTTTTCTAGTTGAAGCATTCAAATAGGGTAACATGTGAAAATAACCAATGTGATACACAATGTGATGATTTCCCTAATAATAATCAAAACCATATGGTAATAAGATCATAAAACTTCAGGAAAATACCATCTTAACTAGATAATGTTATGAATAGTAACATAAATCATGTGGAACTCCCTACTTCACCTATGAAATATCATGTTGCGGTTTAATAATTGATATGAAAAGGGTCTCTATTATTTATTCAATCTTCTAATCCCCTCATCATGTTAAAATGGATTAACTCCATCGAGAATATATACTTCTTTTAGTAGTGCGTAGAAGAATATAAAGTCATCATGGAATTTTATCATGTTGATAGGGAAGCGAATAAATTGTCAAAACTATTCAAAAACATTTTATAAAGATGAAATTTATTCCATGGATTGGGAATAATTAATGAAAATATTTTTCACTATTTATTTTCCCCAAAAACACCAATTTAATTTGAAGAGTTGGTTCCTCAAACTGAATTAGAAATAAGATGATTCCATTGGGGCATATGATAAAATATTCATAAGGCTTGCATGATACACCTCTGGATTTTTCGTGAACACGAAAATAAGGTAGATAACTTATTTAGTAGACTGAAGATGACTTTGTAAAACTATTTAGTGATTCAAGATAGTGAAATATATGAGAATATATTCTATTTTCGCTTAATTTGAAATGAATATTGGAGACTCTCAGTGGTATTATAGGATCAAAGATAAAAACCAGAAGATGGAGTTTAATATGGGAGGTTCAACTAATGAATAACAATGAGGAAAGAAAACCCAACAACTCACATTCCAAAAGAGAGGGAAGAAGAATATTGGGAACATTCTAAAGGAAACAAGGAAGTTCTTCAAATGTTGAAGGGATGGGAATTAAAATAATCATTTCAAAAGGGATATGAATAATACCACTATCATGGGAGAAGAAAGGAAGGTTTAGATCGACACCCATCTTGTATTACATTATTTAAATTTCATATAACATTAGAATTATGTGAGAATATTCTCTAAGAAAAAGTTTTTTAGAGATAATCAATGACCACAACCTCTAAGGTATAAATGAAGGGAATATTCAATCACTATTACGGAGGTAGAGCCCAAAAAATATGTGGTTATAGTTATGTTGTTTGTTCAATCAAGAATATTGAACATAATATTTCATTATAGTTTTATTTATTCTTTCATATGATTAATGTTTAGTAGTAATATTAAAACACCACCTAATAATATGGATGTTGAGTTATCAATAAGAAAAATTAATGGGGAAATTATTACATTTAATTTATATAAATCCACCCTGCTCCAATTGAAATGAACATCTTATAAAATATTATATTAGCTTATTTGTTGGAGTTTGATGATATTTTTAGAATGTATTGATTTTATTAACACAAATACAACCTAAACTATTAAAAGAAAGAGATAACCCTTTATATCCTTAGGAATCCTCCAATTATATACAATTGTAAGGAGGAGGATGAATCTACTTTAGAATCATTAAGTCAAGTGTAGATTTTATTTTCTGGTGAGCATGAATATCTAGAAAAAATGATTGATACAAAGGAGAGGGCTATTCATGAATAATTGAACATTATGAGGGACTATAAAGATGTGTCCCCTAAAGAATTTCATAGTCTTCCTCCAGGTCGAGAGATTGATTTATCAACGGATCTTATATTTGGATCTCTTCCAATATCAAAGAATCCTTATAGGATGTCCACCATAGATTTGGGGGTACTAAAGAAGAAATTACAGGAGAATCTGGATGAGGGTTTCATATTACTAGGGGGGGTACATAGATCCTCTTCATCAAGAAGTGTAGAGAAATTTTCTTCTACAATGATTATCCTGAAATCAGAAAAAAAATGTATAAAAAGTAACTGATAATATAGATAGATGAATTGTTCGATCAACTATGTGGGGATAAGTGTTTTTATAAGGTAGACCTTTAGTCTAGGTATCACCATGTAAATGTGAATAATGAAGATATTCCTAATATTACATTTCAAACAAGTTCTGAACACTATGATTTCTTAGTGATTTCCTTTAGACTCACTAATGCTCCAAAAATATTCTTAGACATAATGAATTGAGTCTTCCAATATTATCTTAAAAAATTGATATTGTATCTATAGATGATATTTTTATATACTCTAAGTGTAAGGAGAATCATGGAGAGAATTTTAATATAGTGATAATGATTTTGACAATGCAGAATCATTATTAAAATTACATTAAATGTTACTTAAACATGGAGGTAGTATCATTCTTGGGGTGTATTATCACTAAAAATGGATATTTTTGGATATTTCTAAGAAATATATAATTGAGGAGTGACTTATTCCATCATATTGAATAAATATCCATATATTCCTTGGCCTACCTAGGCATTACCGAATATTTTTTACAAACTTCTCTTTATTATAAAACTCAGTAACCAAGATTTATCATAAGGGAGTAAACTTTTTCTAGACCAGTGAATGTGAATACTAATTCATAGTGGTGAAAATTAATCTTATCAATACAACTGTACTTACACAACCCAAATTTGGATAATTATTTTTGATATGAATTGTTTCATAAAATAATTTAATAGGATGTAAACTATTGAAAAATGATAAAGTAAATTACTACACCAAAATATAGCTAATTGTTTATGAGAAAACTATGCCACGCTTGATCTAGAGTTGGCAGTTGTGATCTTCACATTGAATATCCAGTGGGAGTATATCCATGGGGAGAAGTGTGAGATATATAATGATCACAATATCCTAATATATATATTCAAACAAAAAAATTATTATATGTCAGTGAATATGGTTAGATCTCATCAAGGATGATGAAATCTCAATCAAATACCATCCTAGTAAAGAAAAAAAGTGGTATAATCTCAATGTCAGAAGGATCCATAATATTTGAAAATTATGAGAATATAGAAGGATCCGATATTCTTAGACTTACAAAGGATGGATATGGGAATAATATGGGAAGGAAAATCATCATTCCTTTTACAGATTATTTCTCAACCATCCCTAATGGATATGATAAAGGATAATCAAAGGAATGATGTAGAAGTTCATAAGAAGGTCTAATCTATCATAAATTTGAAATACCCAGAGTTCAAGATTGATGAGGAAAGAGTCATAAGGATTCATTCATGAATATGTGTACCATAGAATCCTAAGATTAATTGGGGGTTTTTAATGATGTGCATAGATACAAATTCACTATCCACTGGGGGAGCACAAGAATGTATTAATATCTCCAATAAAACTATTGGGTTGGAAAATATGAAAAAGGATATCATAAAATATACACCAAAGCACCTGGTATGTCAGGAAATAACGGATGAAAGGAAAAATTAAAAAGGGATGATGAAACCATTACATATATCTATAGGGAAATGGGATTACATCAACGTGAAATTGTCACATAAATTTTGAAGAAAACTATAAGAAATAATTATAAATGGTTTTTTGTGGATCATATTACAAAGATAGATCACTTTATTCTAATTTTAGAGGACTTATACCTTGATCAAATTGAATGGATAAAAATTTTATAAGTGGTTAGGTTTCATAGAGTTTCATGATAAATTTTATTTCGTCGATATTTATGATTAACCTCAAAGTTATATAAAATTCTCAAACATAATCTAAACACCGAGCTAAACTTCAGTATAGGATAACACCCTCAAAATGATGGCCAGTCTGAGAAATCCATTTATAAATAAGGAGACATGTTGAGAGCATGATCAAATGAATTCAAAAGAATATGGGATCATCATCTTACATTGTTTGAGTTCTCTTACAATAATAATTTTTGTTCACGTATAAAAATAGATCCATATGAAGACCTTTATGGTAAGAGATGTAGAATACCTACGTTATGGGATGTAGTCAGTGAATATAATAATATGGGATTAAAAACAGTCATGAAAATGGTAGAAAAAGGTAAAGGTTATTCAATAGAACATTAGGTATGGCCAAAGTCGATAGAATATCTATGAAGACCATCATCAGTGAGACATATATTTTGAAGTTGGAGATAAGGTATTCATCTATATATATAAATGGAAGAGAGTCATGAGAATTGGGAAGAAGTCAAATCTATGTCCCATGTGCTTTATCCCCTATGATATTTTTAATCATATATGAGTTATTGTATATCAACTAGCACTTCTACCAACCATTTCTCAAGTATATAACGTTTTCAATGTATCCCTCTTAAGAATTTACATACTAGATTCATCACATGTAATTAATTTAGATCATGGGTATTCGGAAAATTGTATCTCTTATGAGGATCAATTGGTGGAAATATTGGATCATAAAGATAATGTTATACACAATAAGACCACTCACCTAGTTAAAGTACTATGAATGAACAAAAAATATGAGGAGGCGACATGGAAACCAGATGGTGTGATGAAGGAGAAGTAACCTCGTGTATTTTTACATTTATATCTGAAACATAATTTTGAGGGAAAAAATTTTGATATGTGAAGAATTTAACACCCCAATAGTTTTATGAAAACGTCTCTTTAAATAATTTGATTTCTTCGATAGCATTTCTTTCATGAAACACCGTTTTTAAATGAAACGTGATTGGCTAAAATATTATTTTTTTAAAATGATCATTATAAAATAGACATTCAATTGGTGGATATGAATAGTAATAACCATATAATGAAATATTATAATTCTTAGGAAAGAATTATTAATTTTATGTAAAGTCATTTTATTCTTCCAAAATATTTTTTTAATCGAATTTATTACTTTTTATGAGAAAATAAATATAATTAATTTTTTCACATTTATAAAAAATATTTCGAAAATAAACATTATTTTTTAATCATCATGTCATAATTATCTAATAATGATTTTTTTTATATTTTTTAAAATGTTTTCAAATTATATGAATTGTGAAATAATTCTAATTTACATTGAAAACTATATTTTTTCATTTAACTAATTTAAAAAGTCAGATTATATTTTATATTAGTTTTAAACATTAATTAGTAAATTTTTATTACAAATAATATTATTTTGGTCATAAAAATTAATTTTTTGCATAAACTTTATATAAAAACATATCAGACATGAAAAATATTTTTTCAAGAAAAAAAGTTTTTCATTACATTTTGCCGGTTTAAATTTAAATTGAATTTAGAATATTTTTTAATTTTAATTAGAAAAAATAAAATCTATATTTTTAATTTTATGTTCAAAATTTAGGATATAGTCCAGTTTTATTTTTGGTCAATGTGAATAGTAACATTGGTAATTTTTGTTACCATAGTTGAAGGTATGTCAGGTAATTAAGGGTAAAAATAAAATAAAAGTGTTATAAAATGAAACACACAATATTCCTAATTCTATTTTCTGATTACTTATTTACTAAAATAATCCATTGGTATAAATTAGGACCTTTTAGAGCCATATAGTTGACATTAAGTATGTATTTTACTTAAAAGAAAAATCAAACTTATCGTACTATTATTTATAATAAGTATAAAATAATTCATTTATGGTTTCATAGAAACATGTTTGACTCTAAATAGTATTTTTTAAGATATAATATGTCCCTTATTTAGGGAAATTTATTTTTAATTTTTAGGAATGAAGTAAATATATTCAATTCTTACACGATGATGATGTATAAATTACTAAATTAGTCAGAAAATCAAATAATGGATATTAAAATTATTAAAATAAATATAATATGAGAATATTATTCAAATAAATGAATTATATATCTTATTATGATAATTATAAAATACTATAAAATAATATTTTACAATATTACTCTATTACTTGATGTTTTCAAGTCATAGTAATGAATCGTATCAAATTTAACAAAAATGATATTTCATGAATATAATATTTTATTGTATGCTTTAAAATTCATAAAAATATTAAATAAGGCCAAAAGAGGTCATATATAGTCTAAAATATCATCCCATGTACATTTATGTTCAATTTAAAAAATCTTAATCCTAGAATAGTCTTATTATATTTTAATATTTTAAAGAAATCACAATGTGCCCCTCAGCTCAATTATAAAGCAGAAGACCTTTCATCACTAAATTTCACAACCTTGAGCATTATATACATACCATACTCTTTCATATTAGCTTATAATCATTCTTAGATACATTATAAAGGTATTTGTGTCACCAAAAGAGCTATTCAAATATCTTTAATTAATCCTTCATGAAGTTGATATTCAAGAGGTGACTTTCTTAAACCACCTCTCTTAATTTCATTTCTTCTTCTACCTTCTCCCCACATCATTAATCCATAAAATCATAATAACTTCAATATAATTTTTATATTTTAATTTTATATGTATAATTTAATATTTTCTATCCATCCCTTTTTCTCTTCTCCTATAATTTATAGAAGGGAAACTATAATCCAAATTATAGTGACCAATCATCTCCATTGATAGAGTTTTCGTTTTCTATTGCCTCCTTCATGGATGGTAATAAAAATATTGTTACGGTTAAATCATATTTTAATAAGTATATTATAACTTTTTCAGGTTCTATAACTAATATATATATAAAATTAAGTAAAACAAAACTAGTTTCTGAAGGATGCAAAAACCACCAAAATAAAACCAACATTTCTCATTAATGGTTTATAAAATGAATCATCCCAATGTTATAATTAAAAATGATATATCTTACCATTTAAAAAAATTGTTCATAAATACCATTTAATTTCAATTCTGGAGTTTTAGTTCAATTAAATAAGAACATCAATAATTATACAAAAGATATCCAATCACGAAATCCAAAAATGAACGGTCCTCTAACGATTAAATTGATCCTTATAACTAAATGAAATGGTCATAAATGAACTTGATAAAATTATAATAAGTAAAATTAAATTTTAATTAGTCCTAAATTATTTAATTAATGAACCTTATTTGATTTTTCATGATATTAAGTGAAATTTAATAACATATTTGGGCATAAGATAAGAGATTACTCTCCACCTCCATATTTCATCTAGGAAACACTTTGTCCCTCTTTGCCTCAATTTATATATTCATTATTATTATATAATTCTTTTATATTCTACATATATGTTCCAAACACACACACACACACACATATATATATATCTCAATTATTCTTTATTTTATGAGGAAATAAATATTTAAGAGGTTCCCTTCTAGTATCCTCTAGATTAGAAAAACCGATTAAAGGGGACATCTCTTTTTCTTACCCATTTTAAAGTACACTACATGAAATGTTTTAAGCCTCTAATATTTTCCTAAAAAGACTCATTTTTCATGAAAAACAATTTTATTTTATTTCTGGTATTTTTGAAATAATTACTCATCCATCCTCTTTAAAGACACTCTATTCTTTTCCCTAAAACTATGCTTATGTAGAATATTTTAAAAGTTACATTACCACTCTTTTTTTCAATTAAATTGGAAATAATTATTGATGGTATATTATTTTTTTACTTTATAAAATTTCAGGAATTATTTAAATCCCTCATTTTTTTCATACCACTTTGATACACCCTTTGGTTATGATTGATGACATGATTATGAAACTTATTTCCTTCCATGGGTAACCCTTATGTTTATTATTTATGTTTGATTATTTATTTGGTATAAATATAGAGAAACTTGTTATGATGGGTGTACTGAGATATCACTCCAATGATTTGGGTAATGTTTTTTTCTTGTGATATGTTATTTATGGGATTATGGAGTAAACCAAATTTATTTTGGGACTCTGTCCACCACGTGATGTAGTTTTTGTAGTTATACTTGACTCATGTTTATATCATGTTATATATTTATTCCACTCTCCTATATTTCCATGATAAAAATATTCAATGTTCCAAAAGTTATGCTTCCTTATTTTTACTCATAATCTATGAATTTATGGTATCATGTTATGCCTTTTAACCAATGTAATGTGCTTTATTCTCATGTTTATTCCATTTCTAGTCCTTTTATCTCATCCCCTTTTCTTGTGCATTGTCTAGGTTATCTTATGTTGTATTAGGATCTAAAAGGGAGTTAGAAGTTCATTATTAATATTTATAAAAGATGTTTTAGTCTATTTACTTGTTTACTAATTATGTACCATGTCTTCCAAATACTTTATACTTTTGGATCCTTGGATTTTATTTAATGGATAATTATACTTAAAATAATTTAATAATATGTGTAAAAGGATTGGGTCACTATAGGTAGTGGTCTATCACCTTATAAATCTAGAAAAATTTATCTCAATCTGTGAATATTTCACTTTTGATATCCTTTCTAGGATATATATTAAATAATTGTTATGGATTTCATGGATTAAAACATTATATTGTATGTGATAGGGATGCATGGATTACCTAGATATTATAGATAGGTCTTCAGTGGGACCTAGATCTGAAAATATGTTTCAGCACAATGTATCATCCCTTTATATATGGTTATTTTGAGAGACAAATTTAAACCCTATAGTATATGATGAGATATTATTCTATATATATCAATGGTGGTTAGGATGAACACCTTCCTATGGTTTAATTTTGGTAGAAAATAGCTTTCACTCAAGCATTCAGATGGATATTTAAAAATTTATATATTTAAAGAATTTTAAAATCCAAAGTATTGGAATTTCATTATAAGAATAATGATATTTGCGTGAGATCTAGATGGTGGAATGATATAAAAGGGTATAGAAACTTAGAAACAATTAAGGGAATCACAATTTCTTTGTAAAGGTTTTACTAATAATGTTTAATGATATTAATAATTTAATGTTTGTGAGAATGTGTTTATATGAATTTCTCCAAGGAAGAAACAAGGGAAAACTTGTTATATTCATCCACTTGAAATACGTTATCTTATAGGGATGGTATATTATCAATTTTTTACTTCTAAGGAAAACATCTCAGGTTCATGATGTGTTATATGTATCTCTCCTGAGGATTAACATACCAGATCCATAACAAATACTAAACATAGATTTCGTACCTATAGACCCAGATCATTTAATGACAAAACACCAATAGTGATTATAGGTCATACGTAGAATTTATTATGAAAACATAGCACTCACATTGTTAAATTTTTTTGATGAAACCACCGTCCTAAATAAGTTACATGACAACCTTATATGTATTGAGGGAGATATGTCATTAGATATGGGTAATAAAATGTAAAATTTTGGGGGTGAAATTAATTTTAAGGGGGGTAGAATGTAAATCCATGAGATTATGTGATTTGTTTTAAATAATTTCGTATTTTTTATATTTTTTTCTTACACACAACATCAATTTTAGCTTGAATTGCACGCAACACTAAGTTTTAACAAAAGGCTAAATACTATTAGAATATAATTATTTAATATGATGGATATCACCTAATATTTTAATAATGGGTGTGAAGAGGATTAACTATATTATGAAAATATATGGTTTTCAAATTTATATAAAAGTAATTATTTTGTAACCAATTAATTTAAAATTAAAAAAATATATTTGAAGATTAATGAAATCTTTTTCTGAAATAACTGTTTTTAAGAACATAAACATGTTTTACCATAATAATTTAAAAAAAATAGTGAATGATTTTAATTAAATTTATTTATTAAATGGTAAATAAAAACATTAACATGAGTCTTATACTTTTCCATATAATAGATAACAATAAATTCAATTTTATACTTAAAAATGTATTTCTCAAAAAAGCAGTATTGTCTACTTTTGTGCACTTATTTTAAAATTAAATATTTCTAATATAAGAAAATTAATTTTGAAAATTAAAATTCAATTTTAAAAAAGTTATTTTTAAATTATCTTATGGTTAATTTTTACTAATTTTCCAAAATAATAAATTTTGTGATGAATTTTTAAAAATACAGGTTTTTATTGAAAATTGGATTTCCATTCAATGAATTTACATGTTAAATTTACTTGTAATATGATTTTAAATGTAAATTTGGAAAACTTTTATATCTATTTTTATAATTTATTTAATTTGAATCAATTTAATATTTAATTTTCAAATAAAACATTTTATTCTTCTGATCATTTTATCTTTCGAAAACTATTTTCTCATCACATTTATGAGATTAATTTGAAATTAATTTTTTACAAATTTATGAATTGAACTAAAAAATATGGATTCAATATTTTTAATAATAACAATATATATTTTATAATAAGTTAAAATTATTTTTTCTCTATAATTAATACTAAAAATCATAAAAAATATTTTCCACGGTTGACGTAAAATGGATTTACATCTGAAGTTAAACCTAAGAGATAAGGGTTAAAAATGACCCAAAATAAGGAAAATGCCAATTTTATAGACATATTGTGAAATTATATATTCCATGTTTTATAACCAACCTTTTTTCCTCTTTTTAGGTGAAATCATGGGTACATATTTTTCTTTCAAAAATGTACAAGTGTACCACTCACACCCCATATAAAAGGTTGTCCTTCTCCTCTCATCTTCGCACTTAAAAACCATTGTTTCAGAATATACACCCCAAAATATCTTACTTAATTCCCATCTCGTATACTATAATTCTTTTTTTCTAGAAATAGATCCTAGGAATACTTTTTTTGCAAACATAAGGAGGTTACCTGAAAAAGAGGAAATGTTATTCAGCGAGAACTTCTATTGTATTTATTCCTACATCTCCATTAATTGTTATATAATCATTAAAATATAATAAAATAAATATATTAAATATAATGATAATTTATGTTTGTTCATTAAATGACCTAATACGGGCTTTACTTCCATCGAATGGGTTACAAATTCACCATTCGTTTTTATTGTGGACTACCATCTTTCGAACTAATGTTATTTTTTTTCCATCACAAACTCTCACGGATGGATGTTAATATTTATTAAATTTTTATTTTTTATATTTATGATATTAATAAAAATATGTAATTATTTTATCACATAAACTCCTTTCCTTTCATTTTGTGTTAATAAAATAATGTCGCTTGTGTGTATAATAGACTATAACCTAGAGAAGTGATATGATTCATTCATGGTTTATATGGAATGTAATAAGTATGGTTTTAATGAACATATTTGATACATATTACATAATTATAATTATATAATATTAAGATATTATTTTATATTATTTTATTTGATCAAGGAAGAAAATGGAAACAGAAATCATGCCTACGTACGACCTATCATCTCCTTGAACTGTATATTTCTTTTCTTATCACTAACTTTTATGGAATAATATAAATATATATATATATAGAATATATATTATATTAATATAATTGATCACATTATGTAGATTATTCAACTAAAATCATTGTAATAGGACCCAAAAAATAAAAAATCAAAACAAACACAAAAAAATGAAGCATATATTACCCAAAATGTGACTTTAACAATGAATTGTTAATAAATTGGTAATAAAATTTCATTAGTAAATTAGATATGGTATGATATATATATATATATATATATTCCTTTTTAACATATGTATAATAAACTTATATTTGTTATACATGAGTTTTTAACGTGTATTAATTAATTCGAGACATAAGGTAGGGAATTTCTAGTCTCTGTTTTATTAATGGGAGACTTTTTCTTTATTCACCACTCGTTTAATTTTTTTGGTGCATATAATTATTCTTTTACATATATTATAATGAATATATTTATACTAGTGATGTTTTATGTTTCATTTAATTTTATCCTTCCATGGGGTTTAGGATTCAATATTACCGAAGTGTCTATGGTTTTATGATATAATCTCATCATTTATTGGAATTCCTTATGTGTATGCTTCCAATGATGAAATATTGTAATCCATATCCCATGAAATTTTTTAATTTTCTTATCCTATAGTTATATCACAATAATACATATTTCTTATTCATTTTCTTCTATTTGTGTACTCAATATTCAAAAATAATATTTTAAAGTGAACTGAATTTATTTCTCTCCTTCCTTAAAAAACTATTTTTCTTTCCACATTCATGATCTCTAAAAAATTTAAAAAATTACTAAAAATTACTTAAAGAATTTATAAATGACATTTTACCAATTTTTTAATTTTTATAAGTAGTTTTAAAATTAATTTTCATGTTGTTTTTGATAACAAGGTTTTGTTTGGATTTTACCGAAAATATGAAAGGAATATTTGTTTTTTAACATGTATGGAATTTACAACAACCAATACCAATTAATTTTTTAAGTATTCCTTCATATGTTTAAAAGGTTATTTTATAAGTAAATAATCTTAATAAATTTATTTTTTAAAAAAATTGAAATATATTTCCTTAAATAAATTATTTAAAATATTGTTAAATATTCCTTAATATCATTTAATGTTATTTTCAATAAAAGAATAAAAAAAATTGTTTTTAAAATATTTTTTAAATTGGAAACTATATATTCCTCAAGAAACATTTTTTAAATGTTACATAAATATTCTATTATGTTTTTAAAAATATATTTTCAAAGAAAAATTATTTTTCTCAAGAAATATTCCTTGTGTCTTTTAAAAAACATGTTCTATATAATATGACGTACTTTTCTGTCAGTTTAAATTTACATGGGATGTGCTCCAAGCAAATCATTATTAATATTTCATTTAATGGTTTATGATTATAATGATGAGAATTTTATGAGACCTATTTCTTTTCAATGGGTTTTATTATGAAAAAATTCTTTTGAAACCCGCTAAAATTTACATGGTTTTTTCTATGATGAAATATATATGAAATTTTTTTTATTTCCATGGGTTATGCTATGATGTAATTCTTATGAAACTCATTTATTTTCATGTATTTTGATATAATTAATGTTTTATAATATTTTGGTATACATATATATTATTTTAATAATTTTATGGGTGGGAAATATATCTCCTTCCAATTAATTAGGTATATATTGATATCACGTGAGATAAAAAAGGACTGGAATTGGGAGTGAAACCAATTCAGTAAGGGGATTTTTTACTATTATAGTCTAGGGAGTGAAAAAAACTACTATGATAGTTAGGGGGTGTGAACCCCTTCCAAACTTATTATTTTGGAAATTATATAAGACTACTATGTAAATTATGGCCTATAGTTAAATGTATTCCAAAAAAACAATTATTTATTCCAATGTTATACTCTTGTGGTTCTTTTTATTTGATTACATTATGATTCATGACTTATTAACATAAAAAATATATTTCATGACTCATATTTGAGATCTATGATTTTAAAGGTATGGTTTTCAAATCTTATTCTCAAGTTATCATGTATATATACTAATGATATAATGATATCTTGATTCTTTAACCTTATTGAGAATTGAATCTAAACCTTTCTTATTTTTTCTTTTCCCCATGTTATGATGAATGGTATTATGTAAGATATTTTAAAATACGGTTCTAGTTATGATTAACTTAGTGGGAGATGATGAATCTTACATATAGACAAGTTTTTTATGTGCCCATGTTTCCAAATTCATTATACCTTTATGATCCTTAGGTATGTGTTTTTGTAATTTCGTTAATATTAATCTAAAATGATGTAATATCTTTTTATGAAATTTTTTTTCATTGTAGTGGGAATTTAAGGAAAGGTTTATTTAAAAATTGGTAACTAGGAAGAGAAAACATTAGTGAGATCCCTCAATATATTTTTAAGGATATGTCTGAGGATAAGTCTACTAATAATCCAATGTATAATAATATTCCATAAATTTTTTATCAATATTGAGCTAGTGGTTTCCAATAAATTATATCCATATCTAGATAGTATAATTGTATGTGGATATGGAATATAGGTACCTATGTGTAATAACTTATAAATGGGCATAATAAGTTGGAATTCATCATTACCTGGTGCACGACATTGGGCCTTGCTACACACCATGTTTGACACTCTTTTGGGATATGATTTGTATAATTTGTAACTATTTTTGAAAAAACATTAAATATTTAAATAATTACTATAAATAACCTAGGTTAAGACTAAGGTTTCATATATTTAAATGAAGATTTCATGATTTAGACATCCTATAAGTTAGTTTTCATAATTTTGAGGTTTCTAACTATTATTATTATTTCCCATACCTTTCTTTATGGTTTTATTCAATGTATAGAACCAGGAAGAATCAGGCCAACAATGAATGTGATGAACCATTCAATGATTATAAGAAAAAACATTATATGATGAATTGAGATATATATATATTGTAATTATTCCTAATGAGTTATCGTGATATATGATTATCAATTAGATCTTCAGTGGAATTCCTAAAGCATCAAATAAGAGGATAATGAAATTTTATGAAAGTTAATGTCATAATGAACATACAGGAAATAAGATTTGGCATACTATATATTATGAAGGTGGGAAAAAGAACATTGATTAATTTTTTAATGGAGGGGAAGATGTTTTATATGTAGAAATTATGTTCATAAAGTAACAAATTTCTTAGTACATTGATGTCTTATAAGTGAGGAACCTGAGAATTATCTAACTATTCTCCTAAACTATGGGATACCCCCTAGACTATGGAAGGACATCTGTTATTAAAAATAATTGAATTAAAATAATTGATGTATTTATGTATTTGGAATCAGGAATAATGTTGTTGGAGTATTTTACTAATTTTATTTTTGTTATATGAATCCTGAAATGTCTATGGATTTCATTATTTTTGAAACATAAATGTCTACATGTAATATTAACTTAAGATTTATGTATTTTATCATAGGTTTATATTTTTACAGTTGATCATATTATTAATGTCTTATAAACCCCTTTTAGTTTTTATGTGATGGTACTTTATCTAGGTTAATGATATTTTGAGATATGTTTTTGACAATACAACCCTTTGATTTTATATATGTTTTATTTAAAATATTATATGAAGATGAATGTCTTTATATAGAATTTTAATTAATGGTATTGGTAATCTTTAAGGTTTATCATATCTTAGATGATAAGGTAATTATAGGATATTTCAATTTTTAACATTTTTAATAATATTTATTTGGAAAAATGATAACTCAAAATCCATGTGACAACTTATTGCATCTACCAAGGCCATGGGGATTGAACCCACAACCAAAGGGTGGGAAGAGTATAACACTTACCGCTAGCCTACATGAATGTTAATCATTTGTGGGACAAAATAATTGGATATATTATTGAGTAAGGACTCTTTTAATGTTAGTAATTCAAGGTAGACATGCAAAGTTCTAAAATAATGATACTACCATTATCCATACCAAAATGGAAACAAGAATGCATCACTACAGGATTTATCATTGGACTCCCCAAAACATCTAAATGGTATAATGCTATATGGGATATAGTATATCACTTTATGAAGTCTTAAAAATTTATCTCTACCTATAAATAATTCTCATTAGATAACCTTTCTAGGATATACATTAATGAATTGTTAAGAATCGCATGGAGTATAAAATTCTATCATGTAGTATTAAGATCTGATGTTTAACAAAATGTTCTGGAGAAGACTTCAGCAGGACTTAGATATAGAGTTATTTTTTAGAACTATGTATCATCCCCTAATAGATATTCAGTTTGAGAGGAAAATTCATAACATAGAGGATATGATAAGATCTCATTATAAATATTTCAAAGCTGGTTCAGATCAACACATTCCACCAGTTTAATTTTTATAAAACATATATCACAATACCATTCAGATGAATCCTTATAAATATATATATGGAAATATTTTTATAAATGAATTGTAATATAATGAAGTTGTAGAAATAAATCTATTGAATCATAATGTAGATGATGAAATTAAAAATATGTTAAAGCCAATCAGCAACACATAGGGGCAGAATAAATATGAAAAAAGTGTCATGTTGATAATCATTGATGATATATAGAATGTAATGTTGCTATGAAAGAGTTTCTGGGAATTTATCTACAGAATAAAAAAGGTAAACTACACACTCTATAGATTGTTCATTTTGAAATACTTGGTCATATTGGTATATAAGCTTATCAATTTTCACTTCCACAAAAATTTTCTTAGGATCACGGTGTTTTCTATGTATATATCTTATTTATGTTCGTAATTGATTAATGAAATTTACTAAACATAGAGGTCATACTATTGTAGTATGACATTCATTATAAGGAACAACTGGTGGAGATTTTGGATATTATAGAGAATGTTCTATGAAATGAGACCACTCAACTTCTCACTGTTTTGTGGTGAAACAACCATCTTTAAAAAGTTACCTGGGAACCTGAGGATGTAATGATGAAAAATTTTCCTTTGTTTTTGGTAAGAATGTTTTGAATTTTGAGGGAAACTTTTTTTTAATGGGAGGTGGAATGTTTCACCATGAGATTTTATGAATTTTTTATCTCAATAAGTTTAATGTTTTGACATTTTTTGCCACACACATCACTGAGTTTAGCATTCATTACATGTAACCTCAATCTTTAGTGATACAAGATATACTATTAAAATATTATTATTTAATATGATTGTTATCACATATATGTTATAATGGTGGGTGTGAATAGGACTAACTATATTATGAAAATATATGCTTTAAACACACACATATATATATATAATTAATTCTATGGTGGCCAATTAATTAAGAAAATAAAAACTATTTGAAAATAATGGAAATATTTTTCTGAAAACTATTTTTATGAACACAAACACATTTTAACTCAATTAATTTAAAAAATAAATTATTTGTGTGATATTTTTTTGTATGACATATTGTATATATTCATTTAAAAATTAATCGCCAATCTTATGTTTTTTATCTTATAGATAAAAATAAAATAAAAATTTTGAATAAAAATATATTTTTCTAAAAAGCGGTTTTGTTTCTATTTTCATATTTATTTTAAATTAATTTTTTCTACTTTTAAAAAAAGTATTTGAAAAAATAATTTTTTTTGAAAAATACAATTCAACATAATATTAGTGTTCTGTTTTTTGATTTTTTTTTGAAAATAATAACTTTTCAATTAATAATGAAAATTTACTGATTTTAATGAAAACTTCATTTTAATTCAAATAATTTACAAGATAAATTTTAATTTAATTTGGTTTAATGAGAAAATTTTGTTCAGTTTTATATCTAGTAATCCTTTTTATTTCATTATGATCAATCTTATATTGAATTGTGACACAAAAACATTTTAAACTTTTAATCCTTTTCTCTTTTGAAACCTGATTTCTCATCGCCTCAGTGGGATTATTTTTAAATTAAATTTATCTAATTTTATGAATGGAATTTAAAAAAATGAAACCAATATTAGGAATAAGTATAATTTTTATTATTTAATTTTTTCAAATTAATTTTTTATATAATTATTAGTAAAAATAAAATAAATTATTTACCATGATTATGGTAAAATAGGTTTAACTAGGCAATAAAATTGTTAAAATGACCAAAATCATTTTTAAAACTCATTTTACGGACATATATTGAACTTATATCTTCTATTATCTATAATGTTCCATTTTAGGTCCTTTTTTCATGTGAAAATGGGGTCACACCTTTTTCTTTCCATGAAACAAAATTGTGGCAATCACTTCACTTATAAAAGGTCACCCATTCTAATCTCATCTTCACACTTACAAAGCCATTTTTTTTCCAATACCTTCCCAAAATTTTCCTCAAATACATATTATCATCCTATAATCCTTATATTTCTCATAAATCCATATTGGATGAATTTTGGTGCAAACCTAGTGTGGTTACGTGAAGAAGATGTAACATTCTTTAAGAAGAATTTTTATTTTAATTATTCATGCACCTCATTAAATTATTATTAAACCATGTAGATATAATAACATTAATATATTAAATATAATAATATTTTTTTTTAAATTTCATTGACTTAAACAATATCTACTTCCAATAAATGGGATATTAAATCATCATTTGTTTTTATAGTGGATAATTGGCTCAATAACTGAGGTTATTGGTTTTCCATCTCCACCTCTCATGATGGGATATAATGATGAATTAAAAGTGTATATGTGATATTTAGTATATTATTATACTTTTTTAATTATTATGTTCTTATACCTCCTATCATTACATTCTATCGTAGTACGATCATGTTGCTTTTGTGTACGGCAGACTAAATTCTCAAGAAGCGTTCTAATTCGTCCATGATTTACATTAAAGATAATAAGAACGGTTTTAATGAAAATATGTGATAAAAATTTCATTAAAATATTTTTTAAATGGTAATATATTATTTAACATTATTTTGTTCAATCTGTCAAGAAAATGGAAATAGCGTCCATGCGTACGTACGACATACCATCTCTATGAATAGTGTATTTCATTTTCTATCACAATCTTTTATGGACTACTATAAATACATATATAGTAAATATATATGATACTTCTATAATGATTAAAATTATTGATATTATTTATCTATGATAAAACTAATAGGAAAAAATAATAGTAAATCAAAACATACATGAAAAAACAAATCATTTATTCCCCGAAATGTGACTTTAACATGGAATTGTTAATAAATGTGTAATAAAGGGTTATAATTAAATGTTATATTGTATGATATATATATGTGTGTGTTTTTGTGTGTGTGTTTATATAATATGTTTATAATAAACCTATATTTATTAAACTTGAGTTTTTAACATTTACAAAGGAAGTCGATACTTAAGGTAAGAGATTTCTAGATTCTTTTATTTCTCAGAGAATTATACTTTATTCACCAATAATTTATCTTTTTTGTGTATATAATACCCATTTGTAATTTTATAGGTGTAATATCCTTAAATTCATGATATTATAGGTTTTATTTAATGTTCTTTTTTCATGGTTTTGCGATTCAATCTTGCCAAAGTGGTAATGGTTTTAGGATCTAGTATCATCGTTTATCGGGACACTATATGTCTATATTTTTGTTGATTAAATATTATCATAAATCTCTCAATAAACTCATGTATTTTATTCTCATATGTTTATTCAATAATAATATACATTTTTCCTTCTTTTTCCACTCTTAATGAAATCAATATTCATAAATAATATTTTTAATCTAAATTCACATTATTTCTCTCTTCATTCAGAAACATTTTTTCTTCCATACCTATTTTTTATGAAACATCATTAAATTTTTTTTTAACATTAACCAATGGATTTAATAAATAATTTTTACCAATTCTAGATATTTTAATTTTTTAAAAGAATCTTCATGTTGTTTTCAAAAAAAGTCTTGTTTAGATTTTAATGACAATATGAAAAGATTTTTTTTACAATTTATGGAATTTACTACCCTCAAAACCACTCAATTTTTAATGATTAATTTATTAATTTCAATGACTATTCTAAAATAATACGACTTTGAAAATTTTTTATGTTTAAAAAAATCAATGTGGAAATTATATTTTCTTCGAGAAATGCTTTATATGATTTTTAAATGATCATTTATATGTTTCCATGGTTTTTTCCAAATAAAGGGATTTTAAAAAAATGTGTTATATTTCCAAACTTTTTTTCAAAGTAGAATGTATATTTTACACAAAAAATGTTTTAAATTATTTTTAAATATTCCATTATAATTTTTAATGTCTATTTTTAAATAAAATTATTTCAAAAATGTTTTGTTAATTTTTTTAAAAAAAGTGATTTTTATTGAAAATTTAATTTCCTTAATAAATATTCCAAGTGTATTTTAAAAATTAATTTCCACCTAAGATGAAATCCTTTGATGTTAGTTTTTTACTACTGCTATGATTTGAAGATAACATTATTATTATTTATCTAACCCATTTTTGTTTATGATGATAAGAAGTTTATGAATGAAATATATTTTCCAATGATTATATCCTCAAATAAAATTATATAACCCAATTAATTTTCCACAGGTTATGTTATTATAAAATGATGAAATTTATGGGAAACCAATTCCATTTACATGGGTTATTAAATGATATAATGTTTATGAAACCCATTTCATTCATGGGTTTTAATATAATGAATGTTTTGTGATATTTTGGCACTCAAATATATAATTTTTATTATGTTATGGTTGGGACATATATATACCTCTAATGAATTTGGTATAGATTGATGTCTATTAAGATAGACATGAATTGAATAGGGAGTGAACAGAGTTAGTAGTAGACTTTTTCCACTAAGATAGTCTTGGGAGTGAACATTTATAACGAAGACCATTTAGGGAGTGAACCCATTCAACCATGATATTTTTGGAAAGAGACTTGACTACTAAGGAAACAATATTCTATTCTTATCTGTATTCCACATATCTATGTATTAAGCCTATTTTATGAGCTCATGGTTCATGTTATTTGATTCTATTATGATTCATATCTTATGAACTATCATGTTTTATGTTAGTAATAATGTTTCAGATCTATGATATGTAGGGAATGGTTTTAAAATTATATTCTCATGTTCTCATGCTCTTATACACATGATGTATAGATATCTAAAATGTTTACCCTTACTCTGAATCTATCGCCCCCATATATTATGTCTCCTTTCACAATGTTATGATGAAATGTATTATGTATGATATGTACATAAAGGGAGATAGTTATTTATAATATAGTCATAGATGATGTATCTTACTTCTCTATTATTTATTTTTGTGTCTTTGTTTGCATAATAACTATACCTTTACGATCATCAAGTGTGTGTTTTTGTAATGTTAGAAATATTCATATAAAATGATGTAAAATATATATATAAGATTTTTGGGTATTTAAATAGATAATACAAGTGATTGAAGTGTGAAATTTATTTATTATATGAAAACAAAACATCATAAATGTAATAATGGTTAAACTCTTTTCTATTGATATGATCCCCTCTACTGATGTGATTTTTTTCCATGAAAAAATATTTTTTATGTGTATATATGATAGAATCACCTTATATAATTGAATTAAAATTAAATATGTAAATAAAAATGGGGTATTTACTATTCTGTAATTAAAATTGTGTTGTTCTACTACATATATATGTATATATGTGCTCAAAAAAACAATAATTGTTGTTGTTTTTACATGGGTAGAAATGTTGTGTGATGATTTTATTGTGTGGTGTGCATGTGGAGAAAAATATTATTAGTCTGGTGATGTGATTGTTTTAGAAAGTAATTATAACACCCTAATATTTTTTTAAATATTTGATTAATTGATATATTATTCCTTTGACAGCATTTGATACACGGAACACCGAGTTTAAACGAATTGTGAAATACTATTAATTTTTTTTATTTGATAGTTATCGTGTTTCCATTAGATTGGGGTGTATGAATAAAACTTAATAAATTATTTAAAAATTATTATTTCAAAATGTATAAAATAAATTCATTGGTTATTAATTGAATTGAAATGAAAAATAATTATTTAAAATAAATATTTTTTGGAAAAAATATTTTTATATGAAAAATTAGTTTTAGCGCAATAAACTAAATTTAAAATTGACGGAGAATGATTTTAATTAAATTTATCTATATTATATTTTAAATAAAAAATAATAATTCATTCAATATTTTCTCTATTAATTGAATAAGAATTATTCCAGTTTTATACATTCAAATATATTTTTTAAGCTGTTTTTTCATAATGTTTTGCGAATATATTTTAAAAATATTTTTTTAACATTTAGAAAATTATTTTGATTAAATGAAATTTATTTTTTAAATAATATTTTTAAAATTATTTTATATTAAATTTTTTATAATTTAATAAAATTATTAATATTATGATGAATAGTGAACAAATACAAATTTTATTACAATTAACTTTTAATTTAAAGTATTTATAGATTAATTTTTTAGTAAAATTTTTTTCAAAGAAAAATTATTTAAATTACATTATTTTTAAACAAATTTAGATTGTTATAATTAATTCTATGTTAAATTTCAATATCAATAAACATTTCATTCTTAAGAAAACATTCTTTAGAAAACTTCTTTTTAACTCATTTGTGAGTTTAATTTCAAATTAGATTCTACCACATCTATGAATTTAACATGATGAATTATATTCCATATTTTTAATCATAATAATTTATATTTTTTAATATTGTAAACATAATTTATGGTCACATTGAATAGTAAAAATCGTAAAAATTTGGTTACCATGGTTAAGGTAAAAACAGGTTTACTATGGGTTATGCTAAAGATATGAAGGTCAAAATAACCATAAAAATTATCTAATTTTTATCTTATGCAAATTTTTATAAATTTTTCCATATATTTTTTTATTAATTATCCAATTAGGTTATTTCATTCCAATAAAATAAATGATATTATTTGAAAACCATTAAAAATTACAAGTCTTTCACTCGCCTCAATTATAAATGCAGACCAACTTTCCTCTCCTCTTCACACTTAATGATCATTTTGGTTTAGAAAATAAAATAAAAAATATATTAAAAAAATACCTATAGTATTATTTATTAAAGCATCATATGAATGATTTATTTTCACACTTGAAGAGGTCATCTACAGAAGCTGTCTAGTTCTTGACCATGTGTTTTCCATTTTATTTTTCCTTCTACCTCATTAAAATCTTCTTAAAATATTATGAAACAATAATACCATATATTTAATATAATTATTTTTCACTATTTTAATATAATAACCTATATACATCTCTTATTCCATCAAATGGGAAAAACCTGTCGAATATGTGTATGGAAGACTACTGCCTCCCGAACAAACGTAATTTTATTCCATCACTTAATCTCAAATATGGATATATTGATGAATTTAATATATATAAATATGATATTTATATCATAATTATACATATATAATTATAATATAACATCTAAATTACTAAAATATAATCCTTTGGAAAATAGTAACATCGCTCATGTGTACATGTCGACTAACGCCTCCACAAACATTAGTGATTTTTTTATTTTCTCTTTATAGAGATGGTAATAAGTTGTATTTAATTAATATTTATTATATATATTATATAATAATGATTATTTAATGGGGAATTAATATTTACCTTTCCTTTATTTGTTCATCAAATTGTGAAACTACATTCAAGCTTAAATATGACCTAATGGCTCCATGAATGATCACATATATTTTTATATCTCTAAATTTTATCGGTGAATATAAATATATGTATAAATAATTTATATTATATTTATATAATTATTATAATAATGAAGATTATGGAACCATGATCACTGTATAAGGACCAAAACTAAAAAACATAAACATACAAGAAAAACGAAGAGTTATAACATGTGATAATTATATTATCAAGGAACTATTAATATTTGGATGGTAAAAGGTTATACATAAATCATATATGGTATGATATATATGATTTTGGGAAATAAATATATTTATAACAAACCTATATTTATTATATAGTAGTTTTTAACATGTACGATTAAATTTAAGACATGAGGTTTGTGATTTTTATCCCACTTTTATTTCTATGAGACACATGCCATATTCACCACTTATTTCATTTATGTTGTGTATATATTACACATTAATGTATTTTAGGAGGATTATTATAAAAAAAGTTTTCATTTACATATGAATATAAGGTTATTTATTTCATTATGATTGTAGTTTAAAATTTTCCAATGTGCTCAGGGATTTATGATTCGATCCTATTTTTAATAAGGATTGTTAATGATTGAATTTACATTAATGAAAATATATGATACTAATATGATAAATCAATTTAATTTTTATTTTTATATGGTAATTTATTTACAATACATTTTTTCTATTCATTTTAGTCAATTTAATCAATCATGATACCAAAATAATGTTGACTAAAAACTGATTATGTTTTTTCTATTCAGCTATTGGTCTTTATCTTCCATGATAATGTTTTATAAAAAAACTATCAATAATATTTTTAACATCATTAGATTATTTTCTAAAGTAAACGTTTTCCATGATGGACTTAATTTTTTTAAAAAAAATCTTATTGTAGTTTTTTAAATGTGGTACTTTTTGAATGTTTACAATAATGTGAAAGGAATGTTTTCATTTAACATGTATATAATGAATGAAATTTCCCTTATTATTGGACACAGAGTTATTTGATGAATAAATTATATTTCATTAATGTTATTTTTCATTGAAAACATTGGCCATATTTTTTTGGGAAATATTTAGATTTAAATCATCAATTTCTAAAATGGTGTTGTCCTCAGAAAATATTCCAATTATTTTATTAAAAGGAATTTTCATCTATGATACATACATAGATGTTAATTATAATTTACCAGGTATATTATACATTTATCTCATAATTATTCTTTATATATATCATTTATGATCATGAGGATGGTATTTTTATTAAACCCATTTATTTTCAATGGGTTATGCGATGATGGATTGGGGAAATGTTTATAAAAACCATTTTATTTGAATGGGATTATGATATAATGAATTTTGGTTGATCCTATGAGAAACATATATATAGTTTTATTTATGTTAATAGTTGGTCTAGATTTAAAGATCTCTCCAATTAATTTTCTAAATTATTATAACTCATGATATAACTAAGTGAAGAAGTCGATATGTTTGATCTTTTAAGGTAAAAAAAGTCAATGATCATAATCTTATCTAAGAAAAAATTAAATTTACTTGATATACTATGGGAAATATGTGCTAATTCCTTTTAATTTCCCCCAATCCATCACTGTCATGTGAAAAAATGAGGTTGGTTAATAGACCTCAAGAATGCATCCTCATATGAAAAAGGCTTCCAACTAGAATAAGGGGTGTATAGAACATAGTGGGGAGACTATATATAAGGGCCCAACCTTAAACCTTACTTAATATTGAATTAAATGAATAATTCAAATTGAGGATCTTTTCAGGTTTAGAGTTCTAGAGAATTAGATCATAAATCATGAATTACATTCCACATTTAAACAAAGTGGTTATATTAAAGATAGTATTCATTTTTCCCATCAACAAAAACATATTTAAAATAAAACATGGATTCTTTATTGACACTTCCTTTACACTATCATCATATCATGCACCTTTCCCTTGACCTGTGAAAAACATTTCAAAAACATGGGATGAGCATAAAAAGAATAGTAAGGGATATAAAAGTACGAAAAGAAAACATTGGTCCATGTATGAAATCATAATTTACTCATAAAACATAAGTATTTTAACATACCTCATAAAATCATGAATAAATCATAGAAATCATAAGGCATAAAGGTAACTTGAGGCATTCATAACATTCTTACATAGGGAGTAACCCTCTTGGTTATGTTTGGAATACCCATCACAGTATATTCCCTAAATCTTTTCGGAGAAACCTTAACGTTTAACCCCTTCGCGTTACCCAATGCATTGGAAAGCTATATCGGGCTCCCCCACCCTTAGTTTATCACGGAACCACCCGTCTTTATAATAATGCCCCAGAATCATAACATAATTGTATCACATTAAACATGCATAAAGGAAACATAACATTTCCACTTTTCAATCATAATATATCAATACAACACATTGATATAAAAACATTATGAAAACCATTTTCAATACCAAAAGAAAAGAAAAGTAAAACATGGTATTTATTTTTATTTTCAAAAAAAGGTATGGCTTTTAGAGGAAGCCAAAACTCAAATAATGGTCACGGCTGCGGAGAAGTTGTTGTCGACGAATACATACGACAAAAACATTCACTTTTGTCATTTAGTAAAATGCTTCATTTAAAAAGATTCCTTTTGGATAAACGTAAAATTCAAAGGGTTTTATACACCATATAAAATAAGGTTGTGTATAAAACAAATTATGCCTCAATAAAAGGAGATTGAGATGAAGTCCCATACAAAGCCGGTATCCTTGGATTAAGGATAAATCAATTACATAATTATGTGTGATAAAAGAATACACCAAATATAAGTGGATATTAAGTGTAAAACAATCATAGCTTATTCACACATATTCCTAGAACGACATATTCAATGAGTGGAAGTTTATCCCAAAGAATCAAAATTGGGTTAAGAAGTTCCCTTGCAAAAAATCGATAGCCTAACGGCATCACTTTAAAATTTAGAAAATGAGTTGATCAGAGATAAAAAGGGTATCTCATCACTTGGACATAAAATTTACTTCAATAAGGATATAAAATAACATATCCCAACATTAAAATATTTAAATTTAAAGACCCAACAAAATAAGTCTTTTAAAAAGAGGAGGGTGAAAGGTTCCCTTACCGACTTGGGTATCTTTCGAAACATACAGCCCATTAAAGAAGGACAATACATCATTGATGTAAATAATAATAAATGAAATTATATTACACAATGAGTAGAATAATGGGAATTATATATACCACTCAATGGAAATGGTGGCAAATGTAGCATAAATCTCACGGGAATAAAAGTGAGATGAAAAATCCCTTACGAAAGCTCGGCAGCCTAACGGCACCAATTAAAACATCCAAAAATGGATTTATGAGATCAAATAGGGTCTCTAATCATATTAAAATAAAATTTACATCAAGAGGAATATAAAATAACATCCCCCAACATAACAAAGAGGATCTTAAAAGAAGTTACATAAAGGAGAGTACTTAAAAATAAAGAGAGTTTGGATCTCTTACGAAAATTATACAGCCTAACGGCGCCACTCAAAACTTCCAAAATTGATTGATGAGAAAAAGTAGGGTCTCTCATCATATGAACATAAAAATTTATAGTATGAGTAATATAAATGAACATCCCAATCATAATAACGATGAGCTTAAAATGAATGACATAAAAGAGTGTACTTAAAAAGAAAGAGAGGGGTAGGATCCCTTACCTCGTGTCCGAAATGACTCGATCGTTCTTTAATCTCCTGAATAATAAAATTTGGTCAATTTATAATTTCTTAAGGATATACTTTAAAGATTATTATTCAGTTCATATCACATATTATAATGTTATAATAATTGGTTATTAAAGTGAGTTCATATCAGACGTTTTTGTCGATGTTCGGTACATGAGTAAAAATTGAACTTGTTGGAAAACAAATTCCATGTAGTTATAGGTACGTCATATCAAGAATAGTATTTATGTCTTAAATATCATATATATCCAGTATATATTAATTTTATAGTATTCCATAGCATTTGGAGACAAAAAATTAAAATCACTGTTCATGGAGACGGTAGGTCGTACGTACGCATGAACGCTACTTTCATTTTTTGTCATATTAATGGAATTAAAAAAAATGAGAGGTATATATATTATAATTCCAGAATGATATACATAATTTAGATGTAATATATTACATATATATCCATTATAAATATGTACTTATAATAGTACATAACATTTGGAGATAAGAAATGAAATGTACCATTCATGGAGACGGTAAGCCGTACGTACGCATGAACGCTACTTTCATTTCATTAATTTTGTATTCAATGGAATGAAATAATAATTATTTAAAGTTATATTATAATTCCAGTATGATATCATATGTAATACCATTAATTCCATCCTTTATACGTGCCACATATGGCATTAACGAATCAAATCACTTTGAGGGGGCGGTAGTCCGCACTTCCTAAAATGAAGATATCGCGTTTACCCATAATGGAAACCATAAAGGTATGCAATAAATGAAAACTACATAAGCTTAATGAAATCATAAACATATTATATATCATATATAAATATAGTTACATCTTAATTTCCACCTTTGAAGGTGTTAAATGAATATTGAACAATCATCGTTTCGTGAGGCAGTAATTCACCATCCACAGAAACAGTATGTTCATTAACCATTAGATGGAGGTGTGTGAAAGTGTAGCTCGAATAAATATTATAACATCATCCTAGTATATTTATGATACTGGTGTTGTTACAAAAAAAATGTAACAAAAATAGTTTAGGGGTTTGGAGAAGCAAAATAAAACAAAAGAACACAAGGGAAGACATTACAATTAAATCGTGTAACTCTCTTTGATTTGAGCTCAAAGGCTTTGTTCGAAAAAAATATACCCAAAGTGAGGATTCAATGATGAAGAGAGGGATGTGGAGAGATGAAATGGGCAGGGGTTGTCTGAGCCAAAGGCTTGAGAGGTGTGTGTAAGGTGGTAGAGATGGGGGCCTTCTTTAAGAGGAGAGGAGGGGAACTCTTGGAAAGTTATAAAATATTACTTTATTATAAAATGATTTTAGGATTTTAAAGATTCCAAGAGGATATATTTCTAGGATAAGGTGATAAGGTTTCGAAATCCACCCATACAATAGGTTTTTGACAAGTGTAAGACTTATATTTCACCATATCTTCTCATTTTATTTAAATCGTCCATTTATGAGGTAATCACTACATCATCACGGTGTCATAAATAAAATAATTTATTTAATGTCTAAAAATTATATAACAAATATCACGATGTATGAAATATTTTTATATTTCTAATGAATATTTATAGTAAAAAATATGACTTATATAACTGCATATAAAAATTATTTTAGTAAAACAACACATGTTTGTGACATTTTAATTTTACCTTTAAATAAAAATGTATTAATGTCATTTTCTAACCATAGTTGCTCCATGGGGTCCCCAAGTTGACCCATGTAAGAACCCGTTTTTTTGCTACGAAATAATTTGGAATTTTCTTGGTGATATTCCAGAGTAGCGCCTTCTAACGACGTGCGATTCCGAGCCCCGGAGTGGCCGGAATTAAATTCTTAGTGCGTTCACACTATAATGCTAAATAAATGAGATAACTCATAAACGGAGTTCCAGAGCTGAGATCTGAGTGTACGGATGGGTCTGGAATGTGATGTTTACCATATGAACGACATAAAACATGTCGGCGCGGGATATTTCGACCCCTCGCTCTCTTTCAGAAGGTTAAACAGATAAATTAATAAATTAATTTATTCATTTAATGATGAAATGCTAGTATCTCTTAAACGGTGGCTCAGATTGGAAAACTGATGGCACAGTTGTGTTCGGAGCATTCCGTTTACCCTAGGAGGTGTATAAGTTTCGCGGGAGCGGGCCTTTTGTGAAAAATGGCCCCAGGGGCGTTTTTGTAATTTAGCAGCTTCAGACGTTAAATTTTATAACTTTTGAACGGGGTCTCGGATTAAAATTCTAAGACCTCCGTTGTGCTCGGGAAGTGGTTTTTACCCTAAGGGAGGTTTAACCGCGACCCCGTCGGGAGTTTGGGTTCGGGCCGATGGGCGGGTGGTTAAGCGTTTTCTATTTAAACGCTTAACACACCCCCCTCCCTCTTCTCCTTCCCTTCCCCTTGGCAGCCCCTCCTCTCCCCTCTCCTCCTCCATCTCCGGCGAGGCGACTCCGGCGAGATGGTCCGATGAAGCGCGGCTCGGACGGATCGCAGCGAAGCTCCGGGCAACGCCCACGAGGTAGGGTTTTGGCGCTTTCATTTTGCCTTCCCGCACCTATTTTGAGCATGTTTAATACTGTCGATTCACTATTGGATTTTTGAACGAACAACATGATTGAGTAGTAGAGTTTTTCCTCTTTCCATCGCTTGTTTCGGTTCGTAAAACCTAGTTCCGAGGGCCCTGCAACCACCCGCCCAAGTTTCTGGGTTTGGAGGTGTTTCCAGCGGTCGGCAGGGCGGTCCGGCGAGTTCCGGCGGGCTCGGGCGGCTTCAGGAGGTGGCTCTGGCGGCGACGGCGTGTGGCAGCGGGTGGCTGCGGACAGTGGTCCGTGGGTGGTGGGGCTCCGTGGGTGATACGGAAGGCGTCCGGGCTTCCACTTGGCGGCGCCGGCGTAGCGCGAAGGAGGAGGGGCCACGGGGTGCGCGACCCCGCGTGCGGCGCAACCGCGACCCGCATGTCGTGGGTCGCTGCGGGGAAAGTGACCAGCCATGATTTTCGATCGGTGGTGACAGGCCGCGGCCAGCTGGCCGTGGTTGAGAAAACTGGACCTGTGGCCGGGCCGCGGGCCTGCTGTGGGCGGACCAGCCGGACCGGGATGGTCCGACCCAAGAGGGTTCCCTTTTTGTAAAAAAATCTTCTGATGCCCATATTTCGTGCTTCGAGCATCCGTTTTGTGCGCTGTCAGTGGCAGCGCAGACATGGAGTCGAGGGGAACGTTTTGAGATGGTTTGGGGAATTTTTAATTCCCGAAACGAGGGGCCTCGGAGGCACGATACGTCTTTAAGTGGACGAACGTTTTCCTGAGATTCTTGTTTTGAACGGCGCGGACGCGTCCAACGTCTGTTTTGAGCACCGTCAGTGGAGTTGCAACCCTGGAACTAAGCCGGAGGTTTCCAATGCGGTTCCAGGCGTTGAGGCCGAAGTTGAGGTGCGGGCCCCACGGCCCGTCTCTTGAGCAGCGTGCAGCGTTTCATGACTTTTTCATCGGACGTCCGTTCGGGGCGTGCGAGCTGTCGATGTTGGGTGTTTTTTCAAGGGGATTGCAATGGTTCAATCTTCCCGCCCAAATTCGGCATGATGGTGCAGGGCCCACGAGGGCCGTTTGGGCGTCGATGGTGATTTTCCATCTTTATCACCGGGCGACCATTTTGGACAAGTGAGTAGTCCATCTTGTGTGTTTTTTTGAGAGGATCGCAATGGTGCGATCCGTTTGTTGAGTTTCGGGACTGAGTGGAGGGTCTCACATGGCACCGCTCGTGTGCGGTGCGCCAGAATGCATCTTTTTCTCCGGATATCTGTTTCACTCTTGTGAGTAGTTCTTTTGACGTGTTTCCCGAGGGGATCGCAATGGTGCGATGCGCCCGACTGTTTTCGGGGCCGGGGCTCGGGATCACGAGACATCGTTCGGGCATGAGGCGGTGTTGGTGACTTTTCCGTCGGATATCCGTTCGAGGCAAGTATGTAGTATAACTCGCATGTTTGTCCACGAGGTATACAATGGTGCGATCCGTTTGGCTGTGCGGAGCCTCTTGCGCGATCTTGTTAAATGTGGAAGCATGAAAGGTGCTCTAGTGGTGGTTCGCCCTACCTTGTTTGTAGCGGGCCCCTTGGCGTGTGATCACGCACTCTTGGGAGAGTGATGTATGTGGTTCACGAGATGTGGTTGGCCATCCTTGGGCCTTTGAGGTGGAGTTGTTACGTCACGCCTTCGCGTTGACGTTGGGTGCCGTGTGCACAATAGCCCTTGGGCTGAAAGTGAGGTATACTCTGGGAGTATACGGGAGGGCATGGAGGTACATGTGGTTTGTACCTGAGACGTTTGTGCGCTCAGTTGGGGTTGAAGTGGGGCCACACGACCTGTGGGCCCCATGTGCGTGTCGTGTTCTGCTTTGCGTACTTTGACCTCTTGTGACGTAGAGGGTCCCTCTGTGTGTTTGTTTCAACTGTAGGGTGGAGTTTTTCCCCTGGCTCGGTGCTCGTTTGCTGACCAGCAGGGTTGAGTGGTCTCCCCTGGTTTTGTTCTCGATGGATCGGCCAGTAGCGGTGCTATTGGAACCCCGGGATGGAACAGGTGTTGAACCCCTTTCGGTGAGTTGTGTTGTAGTTGGGTGGTTGCGCAATACCCACTCCGTGTTCAGTTGGATATTGTTGTACCCTCCAGTGGAGATGGCCAGGACAGTTCTGAGTATTACCCTCTAGCAGGGCTGGGCAGTGGGTTACTCATCGGCTTCTAGGGTCTACCCTCTAGTAGAGACTAGGCAGTGGGTTTCCCGACACACTTAGGGTCTACCCTCCAGTAGAGACTGGGCAGTGGGACACCCGACAACCACTTAGGGCCTACCCTCCAGTAGGGCTGGGCAGTGGGTCGCCCATCATCCATTTCCAGGTCTACCCTCCAGCAAGGTTGGGCAGTGGGTCACCTGTCGACTTATTCCAGGTCTACCCTCCAGCAAGACTGGGCAGTGGGTCGCCTGATGATGTATTTAGGGTCTACCCTCCCGCAGAGACTGGGCAGTGGGTCACCCGATGACATCTTAGGGCCTACCCTCCAGCAGGGCTGGGTAGTGGGTCACCCGTCGTCCAGCTCCAGGTCTACCCTCCAGCACTGCTGGGTAGTTGGTCGCTTGATGATGTATTTAGGTCTAACCTCCAGCGGGGCTGGGCAGTGGGTCGCCTGATGATGTATTATGGTTTACCCTCCTGCAGGGTTGGGCAGTGGGTCACCCGATATCTGTTTATGAATTACCCTCTAGTAGGGCTTGGCAGTGGGACCCCTGTTGGAATTCCAGACTCATTCCTCTCAACTAGGCTAGTCTGTGGCTTTCCTCCGTGATTACTGGATCGGTACCCTTGGTTTTACGGGTCAGTTTTGTGACGGCTTGACTTTGAACAGACCTCTTGACTGCGGGGCAGTGACGGGGTGTGGTTTGACGTTCCCCCAGAACTGTCAAGTATGAGGAGCTTTTCCCACACCAAGACGCGTCCTTGTGACACAATCTAAAACCGTGCAGGCGAGTCGGTGCCGCCCAAATCATACAGTTTCGAGGTGTGGTGATTGATCCCCTTGACTTGCGATTCAGGGAAGACGTGTGGGATACTGGGCATCGATGGTGTTAGCTTCTGGGACTGTTGGCTACTCATTCTTGGGCTGAGCTACGGGACGAAGATCCCCTTATGACATTGTTCGGGCTTCTTGTTTGAGCATAAGGATATGAATATACCTTGTTCTGGTACCCACTTCTTGGGTTTGGTTACTCTCCTTCCAGGAGAGGCGAAGACGCGCGGGGTATGACACGTGCTTTCCGTGTCTAGCTTCTCATGGTTGGATGAGTCTATACTCCTGCTATAGGCAGCGAAGACTCGACGAGAAGTTCATCTTCTCACCATTTCTAGCTCCTTGTGTTTGGAAGAGTCTTCTACCTTTCTCTTATTGGGTTGAGATGGACTCTTTAATTCACTTTCAGTTGTACTCCTCTACTTTTCTTGTTCGCTCTACTGCTCACCCTTCAGTACCTCCTTTTTTTCTCCCTCGTGCCTTCGGGGTTTCTTAGTGAGTATTATTATACTCACCCCTGCTTGGACTTCGCCCGCACTTGGTGTGCCCTTGCAGATGACGGACAGGTGGAGCGTGGTTTCAGTGGAGTGTAGAAGCTTGGGAGCATGGACCGCGTGCGGTGGTCGTGGCTGGGTTCCAGGTGGGAGACCCTTCATCTGTTTCTATTTGTTTACCTGTTGTTGGGTTGTGTCACTTTTTGGTTGGGAGCGTGTTTTGCCCCTTTTCTTCCCAGATTATACCCTGTACTGTTTAGAGGTCGATGCACTCTTGTGGTTTATTTATAGCAGTTTCCCTTTTACTTTTTTTTTACTCTGCACTTTTTCATTCAGTGTGATGTGCGTGTGTGTGTGTGTACAGGTGCTTAGGCAAAGGCCTCCCCGAGTTGTTGTGCCTTCAGCGCTGGTTTCCAGCCCCTGGCCTATGGAGGCGGGCTTGGGGTAGTTGCGGCTCGAGCCCGAGTAGGGTCGGGTTGTGACAACCCATGGATTGTATTGGTCGGCCATGACTCATCCAATAATGGTAGAACATGTGTCAAGGTCATTATATATTATTATAACATTATCATTACCTTAAATGAAACTAATTACCTCTAATCGTGATTAAAAACATAAGAGTTACTATTCACAAATAAATTATTTTAATCCCATTGAATCACATTTTAAATCCTAATGACAACCAAGTATGTTGGATTTTTGAAATTCAAACCACAGAAGTGGTAAAGTTTCATTTAAACGAAAAAACAGTTTTTAAACTACCACTTAGTGGTTTCACTATTCATCAAAAATTGGACTTTTTCAGAAAAATACCAAAAATTCACCCTAAGCTATATTTGATATTCCAAATTCATAAATGATGTCTATTTTAAAAAATTCAAAACATATAAGTTGTATTAATTAATTTAATAATTAATTCCCACTTTCAAAACAAATAGCGTGTTTTTAAGAAACAATATTTATTAAAAGATTGACAGTAGTTTAAGTCCAATTTCAAAGTGAAATTAATTACAATGACCACTATTGGATTAAATGGTAAAAATATATTCTAATTTAACTTTGAAAACAATTCAAAAAATAATCTAATCATATAAATAAATTAGATTAAAAACTGGTTTGAATTAAAATACAACATTTTTCAATATTCATTAAAAAATGAAATTTATCGGAAAAATACCAAAAATTTACACAAAGTAAATTTTGATGTCCCAATTCTAAAGAAGAATTTTATTTTGTCAAATATAACACATAAAATTGTCAAAAGTGGATTTAAAAGAGGATCTCTATCAAAAGGCGGTTAATCGTCCTTTTAAAGAATATTAGAATGTTTACGCTTAAAATCGGATTCATTCGCATTTTTAATCCTCTAACATTTATTGTAAAGAATAAAAATATTTGACAAACATATATAATCATTTTGTAGTTAGTTCTGTTCATTCCCACCATTACAACGGCTAGGCGTTAACTACCATTTAAAATAATATTATTTTATTATTAGAGTGCAACATAAGATTCCCAAGAAACTCATTGTTGCGTATTGGGTACGCCATCGAGCATAGCGCCCGTTTAAAGTAATGTTAATATTTTATTCAAAAATATGGATAAATGTGAAAATTTCATATTCATTATTTACCTAGGGTGTTACATCCTTCCCCCCTTTTGGGAATTGCGTCCTCACAATTTTAAAATTGGTCTTGGAAACATCATTGAAAATCCCACATCAGAACAAGAGTCAGTAAAACAATCACATTAAAATAATGAAAGAGAATTACAATGGTCACCTGAGTTAACCCATACTAGTATTCCATGTAGGAAAATATGGATATGGAGGAAAAACAAAGGGTCATGTTCTGAGGGAGAGTGATAGTAAACATGTCTAGGAGAAGGTTAACCATAAGAAAATCACAAACCTATGATGGGTTAAACGGTATTCGATTCCCCAGTAGGAAAAGTTAACAGAAAACATTTTTGTTTTAAGTTACTCTTCATTGAGGAATTTATTTTTCATCTGAACTAAATCATAATGAAACATACTTACCTGTCACGTAGACTTCCAACTTTTACTAGATTCCTTAATCAAACTTATATTTTCTCCAAAAGATGAGTATTTAGGAAGACTTTTTCACATTAAGAGTACTATAATAAACTTCTTGAGAATCAACTAATCCACAAAAGAGAACTATATATTTCCCATATCGTTAGACAAAAACCAAAACCAAAATTGTTAGTATGAGATCAGATAATCCACAAAAGTATAATCCTTTATAAAAAGAAAATCTATTCATAATCTCCAAAATTTGTCCAAAAAAACCCAAAGTTCAACAAAGACCATTCGATAAACAATTGTCCATAAAATTATTCAATGTAAACCAAACTAAGATTGAAACCCAAATATTTGATGGATTTAATCACATAGTCTTCCACGGTGCAAATTAACTTTTATCTCCAAATAACACCAGTTGCTCTTAAATTCTCATATTTAAAAGTAATTATCCTAATCACATATCCTCGATGATAGGTTAATCATTTACATAGATAACCCAAAATAAACTTACTCTTGATTCCTAAAATCATATAACTAAAACTAATTAGTAAAACTAACCAGGGACTTCACGTAATCTGGTGGTAGGCGATAAATACCAGTCGCACTTTAGTTGTGGGTTCGATTCCTGCAGCTTTGTCTGACGCGATGGGTTGTCACACGGTCTGTGTGTTGTCCTTTTTCCAAAACTAAATAATTCTTAAAACATTCCCCAAAATGAGATAAAATCTTCAAAAATAATCATAACATATTTTAACCTCAAGTTTATCTCATGCCTTTCATTTTCCGTCATAACATATAATAACCCATAATTACCTCAAAAGTAAGGATCATAAAAACTTTAATGGTTACCTTTTTAATTATTAAATGAACATCCACATCGATTGGTCATCTCGTACATGATGAATTACAGAACATACCAAGGTTCAAGTGGTTGATCATGACTCCTTGATAGTTGGTTTAGAACAACCATGAGTTTCCTCATTGAATCCCCCATTTCATCCAGTCTCTTAATCCGAGAACCACCACATTTTCCTTCAAACCTGTTGTCACTTTGGTGCCTCCTAGATCCATCCATTCACTAAAAACAGAAATGTAAATGTGAGTATATCAACAAAACCATCATATACTAATGAGGAAGATAAACACTAAGATATACTTATCATTCACTTTATCTAAAACTAGGAATCATTCTAAAATCCTAAGCATTATGGTAATGTCACTTATGCTTAGAGAATACCCTAACCTCTAAAGTTATCTAAACCGACCTTTGATACCAAATATAAGGACTCATCCTTTAACCTTACTTAATATGGAATTAAATTAATAATTCACATTGATGATATTTTCAGGTTTAGAGTTTTAGAGAATTAGATCATAAATCATGAATTACATTCCACATTTAAACATAGTGGTTACATAAAAGATAATATTCCTTTTTCCCATCAACGGAAACATATTTAAAATAAAACATGGATTCTTTCTTGACTCTTCCTTGACACTATTATCATATCATGCACCTTTTCCTTGAACTATGAAAAAAATTTCAAAAACATGAGATGAGCATAAAAAGATCAGTAATGGATATAAAAGTATGAAAATAAAACATTAGTCCGTGTATGAAATCATACGTTACTCATAAAACATAAGAATTTTAACATACCTCATCAAATCATGAATAAATCATAGAAATAATAAGGCATAAAGGTAACTTGAGGCATTCATAACCTTCTTACGTAGAGAGTAACCCTATTGGTTACGTTTGGAATACCCATCACATTATATTCCCTAAATCTCTTCAGAGAAACCTTAACTTTTAACCCCATCACGTTACCCAATGAATTTTAGAGCTATATCGGGCCCACCCGCCCTTAGTTTATCACGGAACCACCCGTCTACATAATAATTCCCAATAACCATTACATAATCGTATTACATAAAACATGCATAAAGGAAACATAACATTTCCACTTTTCAATCACAAGATATCAATACAAAACATTGATATAAAAACATTATGAAAACCATTTTCAATACCAAAATAAAAGAAAAGTAAAACATGGTATTTATTTTTCATTTAAAAAAAGGTATGGCTTGTAGAGGAATCCGAAACTCAAATAATGGTCACGGTGGTGGAGAAGTTGTTGTCGCTGCATACGTATGAAAAAAACATTCCCTTTTGTCGTTTTGTAAAATGCTTCGTATAAAAAGATTCCTTTTGCATAAATGTAAAATTAAAAGGGTTTTATAAACCGTATAAAAGAAGTTTGTGTATAAAACAAAATATTCCTCAATGAAAGGAGATTGAGACGAAGTCCCATACAAAGCTGGTATCCTTGGATTAAGGAGAAATCAATTACATAATTATGTGTGAAAAACAAATACACCAAATATAAGTGGATATCAAGTGCAAAAAAATCAGAGGTTATTCAAACATATTAAAATAACGACATATTCAAGGAGTGCAAGTTTATCCCAAAGAATCAAAATTGGGTTAAGAAGATCCCTTGCAAAAATTCGTCAGTCTAACGACGTCACTTCAAAATTCAGAAAATGAGTTGATGAGAGATAAAAATGGTATCTCATAAATTGGACATAAAATTTACATCTATAAGGATATAGAAGAACATATCCCAACATAAAAATATGTAAATTAAAAGACCCAACAAAATAAGTCTTTTAAAAAGAGGAGGGTGAAAGGTTCTCTTACCGACTTGGGTATCTTTCGAAATATACACCCCATGAAATAAGGACAACACATCATTGATGTAAATACTCATAAACAAATGTATATTACACAAAGAGTATAATAATTGGCAGAATATATACCACTCAATGGAAATGGTGTAAAATTTTGCATAAATCTCACAGGAATAAAAGTGAGATGAAAAATCTCTTACGAAAACTCGGCAGCCTAACGACGCCACTTAAATCTTCCAAAAATGGATTAATGAGATCAAATAGGTTCTCTAATAATATTTACATAAAATTTACATCAAGAGTAATATAAAATAACATCCCCCAACATAACAAATAGGATCTTAAATTAAGTGACATAAAGTAGAGTACTTAAAAAGAAAGAGAGAGGTTGGATCTCTTATGAAAATTCGGCAGCATAACGACGCCACTCAAAACTTCCAAAATTGATTGATGAAAGGTAGTAGGGTCTCTAATCATATGAACATAAAAAGTACAGTAAGATTAATATAAAATAACATCCAAATAATAATAAAGATGAGCTTAAAAGGAATGACATAAAAGAGTGTACTTAAAAAGAAAGAGAGGGGTAGGATCCCTTACATCATGTCCGACATGACTCAATCGTTATTTAATCTTCTGAATAATAAAATTTGGTCAATTTATAATTTCATAAGTACCTCCTTTAAATATTATTATTCAGTTCATATCACATATTATAATGTTATAATAATTGGTTAATAAAGTGAGTTCATATCAGACGTTTTTGTCGATGTTCGGTACATGAGTAAAAATTGAACTTATTGGAAAAGAATTTTCCATGTAGTTATAGGTACATCATATCCAGAATAGTATTGATGTTTTAAATATAATATATATCCATTATATTGTCATTTTATACTATTCCTTATCATTTGGAGAGAAAAAATTAAAATCACTGTTCATGGAGATGGTAGGCCGTATGTACGCATGAACGATACTTTCATTTTTTATCATATTAATGAAATTAAAACAAAATGAGAGATATATATATTATAAATCCAGAATGATATCCATCATTTAGATGTAATATATTACATATATATCCATTATATATATGTACTTATAATAGTACAGAACATTTGGAGATAAGAAATGAAATGTACCATTCATGGAGACGGTAAGCCGTACATATGCATAAACGCTACTTTCATTTTTTATGTATTCAATGGAATGAAATAATAATGATATAAAGGTATATTATAATTACAGTAGGATATAATATTTAATACCAATAATTAAATCCTTTATACGTCCCACATATGGCATTAATGAATCAAATCACATTAAGGGGGCGGTAGTCCGCACTTCTTAAAATGAAGATATCGCGTTTACCCATAATGGAAACCATAAAGGTATGCCATAAATGAAAAATAAATAAGCTTAAGGAAATCATAAACATATTAAATATCATATATAAATATAGTGACATCTTAATGGACACCTTTGAAGGTGTTAAAAGAATATTGAACAATCATCATTTTGTGAGGTAGTAATTCACCATCCACAGAAACAGTATGTTCTTTAACCATTAGACGGGGGTGTGTGAAAGTGTAGCTCTAATAATTCATATAAAAACATCCTATTATATTTAATATACTGGTGTTTTTTACAAAAAAAAGTAATAAAAAGAGTTTAGGGGTTTGGAGAAGAAAAATAAAACAAAATAACACAAGGGAAGACATTACCTTTAAATCAGGTAACTCTCTTTGATTTGATCTCAAAGGCTTCATTGGAAAGGATTATTCCCAAAGTGAGGCTTCAATGATGAATAGAGGGATGTGGAGAGATGAAATTGGTAGGGTTTGGTTGAGAAAAATGCTTGAGTGGTGTGTGTAATGTGGTAGAGGTGGGGTCTTTTATAAGAGGAGAGGATGGGCACTCTTGGAATGTTATAAAATATTACTTTATTATAAAATTATTTTCAGATTTTAAAGTTCCCAAAAGGATATATTTCGAGGATAAGGTGATAAGGTTTCTAAATCCACCCATCCAATATGTTTGTGAGAAGTTTATGATTTATATTTCACCCTATCTTCTCATTTTATTTAAACCGTTCATTTATGAGGTAATCATCGCATCATCATGGTGTCATAAATAAATTAATTTATTTGATGTCTAAAAATTATAAAAAAATTATAATGATGTAGAAAATATTTTTATATTTCTAATGAATATTTATAGTAAAAAATATGACTTATATATCCCCATGTAAAAATTGTTTTAGTAAAACAACACATGTTTGTGACATTTTAATTTTAACTTTAAATAAAATGGTATTAATGTCATTTTCCAACCAAAGTGGCTCCATGGGGTCCCCAAGTTTACCAATGGATTTTCATGGTCGTCCATGACTCATCCAATAATGGTAGAACATGTTTCATGGTCATTTCATTTTATTATAACATTATCTTTACCTTAAATTACACTAATTACCTCTAATCGCGATTAAAAACTTAAGAGTTACTATTCACCAAAGAATTATTTTAATCCCATTGAACCAAGTTTTACATCCTAATGACAACCATGTGTGTCAGATTTTTGAAATTCAAACCACAAAAGTGGTAAAGTTTCATTTAAACGAAAAAATAGTTTTTAAACTACCACTTAATGGTTTCACTATTCATCAAAAATTGGAGTTTTTCAGAAAAATACCAAAAATTCACCCTAAGATATATTTGATATTCTGAATTCAAAAATGATGTCTATTTTACAAAATTCAAAACATATAAGTTGAATTAATTAATTTAATAATTAATTCCTGCTGTCAAAACAAATAGCGTGTTTTTAAGAAACAATATCTATTAAAAGATTGACACTACTTTAAGTCCAATTTCTAAGTGAAATTAATTCCAATAACCACTGTTGGATTAAATGGTAAAAATATATTCTAATTTCACTTTATGAAAAATTCAAAAGATAATATAATCATATAAATAAATTATATTAAAAAGAGGTTTTGAATTAAAATTCACCATTTTTCACTATTTATTAAAAAATGAACTTTATCGAAAAAATAACAAAAATTTACCCACAGTAAATTTTGATGTCCCGATTCTAAATAAGAATTTTATTTTGTCAAATATAACACATAAAATTGTCAAAAAGTGGATTTAAAAGAGGTTCTCCATCAAAAGGCGATTAATCAACCTTTTAAAGAATATTAGAATGTTTACGCTTAAAATTGGATTCATTCACATTTTTAATACTCTAACATTTATTGTAAAAAGTAAAAATATTTGAAAAACATATATAATTATTTTTTAGTTAGTTCTATTGATTCCCTTCATTACAACGGATAGGCATTAACTACCATTTTAAGTAATATTATTTTATTATTAGAGTGCAACGTGAGATTCCCAAGAAACTCATTGTTGCGTATTGGGTATGCCATCAAGCATAGCGTCCCCTATAAAGTAATATTAATATTTTATTCACAAATATGGATAAATGTGAAAATGTCATATTCTTTATTTACCTAGGGTGTTACACTATACCCCTGGAACATATTTGAAATATAGTGGAAATAAAAAAAATATCAAATTAATAGAAATAGAGAAAAAACTACATCATATAACATGAAGATAAAGGATGAACCAAGTAATATAAATAACAATGAACTATGTAATGTTGGGATGAAATGTAACTAAATATCAAGCTATAATTCGTATTGATAAAAGACAAAACTGATATAAAATACTCAAAATAAGACACCAAATACCCTCGTCTGGATTCACATATTGGTCTTGTCTCCAAACACTAAGACATCTTGAAACAAACAATAAAAATAAGTTCCTTTTTACAAGTCCAAACCAATATCCATGTAATCTTATTGGGTATCTTATAGTGGCCTCAATTGTGTGTGATTGAAACTCAATAGGTCAAAAACACCATGGTTAAACAAAAACTATCTGATAAAAAGTGCATGTAATAAATACATGAATAGTAGTATTAATTAAATAATTAATAGAATATAACAATAATCCTGCATTAGCACCGTGATGGAATAACTCTGATCATGCAGCATTAAAATGCCAACCATAACCCCAAGTCCATGTAATTATCACATAACTTGTAAAATCCCTCTATATAAGCATTTCATCATACCTGTACAAAGTTCTGTATAAAAGCATATCAGCATAACCGGTCTAATCCCTTTATATAATCATCTCATATTAAGTGGGAAAATCCCTTTATATAAGCATTTCAACATAACTAGTATAATCCCTTTATATATTCATTTCATCATAACTGGTGCAAAACCATAATTTAATAATTTTATTTTATGATATAACACAAATCATAATGGAAAGAAATAACACAACATTAATCATGTTCCACAAATAAAATTCATCCAATTACATTTTATCTTTTAATCCCCATTCAATCATAAAATTATGTCTTAACTAATTAACATGATATTTTAAATATTCATATCATATCAAAGTACCTCTAGACATTTAAATAACCAAAAAACCATTTTCCCAAGTGATCATATCACAAAAATCACCTAAGTTGTCATGTCATGATAATTTTTGTTTTGAACTAGTAGTCAATTCATTATTGATCAAGGGTGTGATATGTCCATTTGTTGCTACCTGAATTGAAAAGAAAATATTAGATCCAATGGTTTTCAAGGAGTAGTTTAAAAAAATTATAATCAACAATTATTTTTTTATTTAACATTAACATTATGTAAGTGCAATCACATAATATTTCACATACATAGACAAATATAAATAAACCATTGGTATTTTTCTGGACAACCTTACATTATCTTGTGATCAAAGAAACTCTCCCAATTGGGTATGAAAATAATAAACGTAGGTGAATAAGATCCCAAGGAATTCCTATATCATACAGACATGATGATTAATGCCTAATTCAACCACGATCAAGATATCCCACTACTAAAATGGAGGCTAGCATAAGAGATGATAAAACCAAAGGAAAATGACTCACAAGAGATTAAATGTTAGAGGGTGGCATTTTGAAGGGAAGGAATTTCTCCAGAATTTCCTCAAGTCACCAAAGCATTTGTGAAAGGAGGTTTCATATTAGATGAAATAATGTCATATGCACTGCATGGTTTAAAACCTCTGGTCCCGAGATATTAATGATGTGAACCCATTTCATGAAATTAATTCCTTTATTTATAAAATATGGAAAAAACACATTTCCATAGTTAAAAATAACCCTGATATAATGTTTCACTATAAAATCGAGTTTCAAAATGAATTAATGTTTCACGCTCAGAATGAGTTCATGGAATGTGCCCGACAACAGTTTCATGTCATGTCACATATTGAGGATTTGAATGTGTCCAACCATAAGATCACAACCATGATTCTGCAGAAAAAATCACCGTCAAATCCTTGGAAACAAATATATAACCCTTAAAATCCTTTGACACATTTGTACCTAGACTCCTTTAATTAAAAAAAATATATCTCCAAACATTAGGTCATTTTAATTGGTAAAATATCTCCACCCACCGAAAATATTCATAACCATCATTTTTTAAAGAAAAAAATAAAATCCTAACTAAAAGAGGTTCAACCAAAAATGAAGAGGTACAGAACTAGAAATAGATGGGATCTTAAAATATTCCCACCATATAACATCTCATTCCTGAGCTACTCTAAACAAAATTGTGATGTCTTAGTGATAAATTTAATCCACTATGATCACATATCAAATTCCCACTCCTAGGTATCCACGTGAACACACCCATGTTTCCACAACACTCAAACTAAAGGTATGATCTTTCCCAAAAGATACTTTCCACTACATTCCATAATCCATGTTGGATGGCACTAAAAAGAAATATCTACACCAGGATTTATGTCATCAATATTCACAACATAAGAAGATGTATGATGATATCTATACACATGGAAGATGTTTTTCATGGTATTTTAGTACTGTGTAATGAAAAATTGACACAACACTAGACTGATCCTTCAAACTATCTTGAGTGGCCTAATAAACTAGGTTGTTAGCTTTCCTGATTTTCTGATATGGCTCCCCCCCAACTTCGACAATACCAGAAGGATAACATGATGACACCCCTAGAACTCTATATGTCATCTCCATTGGTTGTTGTAACATTTATACTGATTCTATGTGGTTAATAACCATCTCTTAATCTACCAAAACTTCTGAAACATCTCCTACATAATAAAATTTCAATCCAGATCTAAATCACCTACCTTTGACGAGCAACAAGGTTTAATGAATATCTTACCATATAATTCCTCAAGAGGTTCAAAAAGAATTTATATCTAGAATATTTTATTATATGAAAGAACCAATATTATGATAGGTTACTACTAAAAACCACTAAAATCAATAACAAAGGCTTGTAACATATCCTTGAAAATCCAAATCATTTGTTAATATTGAGCTTCAGTGTGAGTATGATATTCTATAATAATAAGAACCTAAAATACCGGTTCCTTTTAAAGACCTTACCAGCATAGAGATGTGAAATGAGGATCTTTATCAAAAATGTTTTCCCTTAGAACACCATGCATTAAAACTATTTATCACATGTAGAGACTACCCATATAATCATTAGTGAGGATCTCCGTGATGAGAATAAAGTGGGATACCTTCAACAGTTGTTCTACGATCACCAATACTACATCATTTTTATGATATGTCTTCGGTAATCCCATTACAAATTCCATAGAGACACAATCACTATTACATTCTAGAATTAGGAGAGTATTCAACAACCTAGAATGCCTGTAATATTAAGAATTCTTCTGCTGATAGGTGGAGAATATTTATGTGAATCCCTCTATCTACATATTCATTCCATGTCACATGTAATGTTTATGGTGGTAGCAATTCAAATTTCTCATAACTAAATGTACTTCCAATTAACACCTCATGCAAGCAAGTAGTAATCCATACTCAGCCACTATAAAGAAGATAATTTATGCTTTCAAGAGACCATATTGATAGTGGATCCCCATAATATATGTTTTCCCTTAGATATAAATCTCTAAATTAGATAACTACTCGATCTTGATCTGGTCTAAAAGAACAGGTATAAAAGATGTCCATTATATAGCTAATCAACCCTAGGACTCCAAAACATCTAGATGCATGTCTGAAAATAGTTCCTTCACTAAATACTAATCAAAATACTCTAGAACCACCTATATATATGTATTATAGATCAAATTATTGACTATAATGTTTCCCTTTCCTAGTTTATAAGATAGGTTGATATAAAGACCCCCCCCCAGTATCCCCGAGTTGGTTACTTTATTACATTAGCAGAAATACAAGTACTCAAATACATAAGATCGATCAATTAAGTAGTCTTCAATAATTTGGTACACACATGGTAACATTATCCCATAGGTAATTAAACATCAAAATAATGGAATGTAATCTTCATCCTTGAACTCATTCAATGATTTCAACTTAATATCCTTGTTAAAGGAAACAAATTAAGGGTGAGATCAAAAGGTATGTATAGGTTTTGTAAATAAGAATCTATCTTGAATAGATAATAAATAATAAATATGGAATGTTAAATCAGTGAAAAAAACATTACATTTAATCAATATACTTTTATATAATGAGAAAATAATGCATACTAATTTTGGTAATGTAAATAATTAGTAAAAAATTCCATTTAATCAATAACTTTTTCAAAATATGAATTCAGGGATAAGGTCATACTATTAATCTCATGCATAATAATAGTAGAATTATGAATGAGGTAAATTATTAATATTGGGTGCAAGGATCTTATACATCATGGTATATATATTTTCATGACCATTAATAAGATAATTTAATCATTATATCTAAAACTATATTTAATTTTCCAAACTAGTTTGTCTAATGAGACCAATATATGAATCGAGTTGATATTTATAACAAGGACCCACAAATATATTTCATTTCTAATGCATTACTCATATATCTAAATGATCTATTTAATTTATCAATCCATATGAATTATCAATAAGTAACTTTATTTATTAAAATATATGGATTTAACATTATTTCACCAGTTATTCAAATAACATTCAAAGTAATCACCGTATATAAAAGTTTTATAAGGCTTATGAAATAATCATCTCTATTATAAAATAATAAGAATATTTAATGTAAATTTAATTTAAAATTAATAAATATCATAATTAATACATATGTTTATTATATAAAACATAATTAATAAATTAGGTTCATATTATTAAAATAAACTGAAATAAAGTGACACTGAGTCTAATTCTCGTGACTTGTGCATTCCTGTAGATGAAAATGATTTAAACTCACTTATAATAGTATTAATAATGTTATTAATTTATAAAAATCTATATTAATTTTTATTATATTACATATTATCCTTATATTACATGTTACCACTCATTCATTAATAACATATCATTATTTCCATTATTTTAGGTGTTAACTTCTTCATTTTTCAATGCATTTTTTGAATTGGTAGTTCCATTAAAAATACTTTTACAATAGTTACATAATTTAAGGAATTTTATTAATGGATTAAATATCATATATATACTAAATATATAGATATAAAAATTCATCCATAAATATAGATATAGAAAAATGAATTACACCCTTCATTGTGACGATAGGTTGTACATACACATGAATGTAGCATTCAGTTTTTGCTAGATGGAATGAAAGAATGGAAAATAATAATTAAAATTTTAGAATAATTATTATTTCATATAAATTTTATATATTTATTAGTTCCATATTTATAATCATCCAGATATGTTGTTTATAAAAAATGAATTACCCCGCTATGGGGTGATGGTAAGTTGTATGCATGCATGCATAATGCTTTCGTTTTTCATAAGATGGATAAAAAACATAATATTGTTGTCCCATAATAATAAATAAATACTAGAATATTTTTTATCCTATATTTATTATTTAATTATGGTTAAAACTGATTAAGAGGAAGTCTAAAAAGAAATGAATTTGAAATAGTCGGTAAGGATGATTACCATTACTTTGGTGGACTCCCTTTCGATCTCTTCTTAAGGGATCTAAGGTTGGTCCTTTGAGAAGAAAAAACTGATAGAATGTTTATAATGAAGTTGAGGGTAAAATTTGGTAGGGAATGGTTGATATATTAGGCTCTAATTATTGTAAATAGGTGATAGAGAAGGTTCCCATTTATAATTGATGCGAGGGAAACATTTGGAATTTATCAAACTATTAAAATATATTAAGAATATTATTCATAAAAATGCTTCAAAATGGCCTAAAATTCATATGGTATGACTTTTTAGAACATATTGTATCCCCTTTTTTTCTTACCTGATATTTTTATGATTTTTAGATAATCTAATAATATATTATATTCATAAAATATCACTATTGTCAATTTTCATACTATTCATTACTTTGACATTATGAATATCATGAATATAAGTAAAATTATAAAAAATTATTAATTTATTCTATCCTATAAATATCACGATCATATATAGAATTCATGTATCGCGTTAAATATATTTAATGACATTACTCCTAATATTTTAAATATCATTTAATTTTTTTTCATTAGTAGAATAATTACTGCATTCGTGTTGTGTAAGGAATTTAGGTGCTTATATATTAAAGAAAAATTAAAAATTAATTACCATGATATATATAAATATATTAGCTTAATAAATAATATATTTATTAAAACATATCCTCTTTATAGAACCATATTGGAAATAGTACACTAATTAAAAACAAGTGTGACATGTTTGACTTTTCATTAAATAAAATACTATAAAGGTCATGATTTTATCCATGTGTCCCAAAAAAGACATAAATAAATTTATATAATCTAAATATATTAATTATGATAAAAATAAAAATTATATATTATTTATTTATTTATTATAACCAACATCTATGTCATGAAAAAAATTTAATGTGTTACTGTTGACATTGATGGTCTTATGCAATCATTTCACAAGCATTTGGATAGTCCAATTGTCATGAAACTCTAAAAATAGTCTATAAAAATAAATATATGAAATAATAAATAATATTTAATAAAAAATTAGTTTAATGATATGTATTATCCCAATTATTAGTTCTATGTTTCCAAATTTGACTTTTCTAGTGTTGTGCGGGCTTTGTGTCAACATTGAAAATGATTTTTATATTTATCATGAATTAAATTAAACTTTTAATAATATAAATTATTTTTGTTTGATATTTATATTATAATATCATACATGATTCATTCCAGAAGATTAATAAATATTTATATCATAAAAATTCTTTAACAAAATCACAAAAGATACCATATTTTATAAACTATATTTTTTTACTATTCATAAAAAATAAAAAAAATAAAATGATAAAATTTTTCCAATAGACTAATTTTGATATAACTATTTAAAAATATATTTTCATTTTATGAAAACAAATTCTAAAAAATTATGAAATTAATTATAATATTTACTCATTAAATAAATAAAAACAAATTTTTGAAGAAAATGTTTTTCTAAAAAAATTATTTACTAAAACATATGTTATTATTTTATAATAATTTACCAATAAATTTATAATGATTAAGAAACCTATATTTATTTCATTAATCAATTATTATAATTCATGCTTGACAAATTAATGGTCATGTTATATATAACTCCCCGACCCTAGTTACCCAGAGTCGGTGCATTATTACATAACATTGGCATGATCACAAGAGATCAAGTCTCAAAATACCTATTAGATTAGTAGCCTTGGAAGTACTAGATATGTACATGAGTTTTACGTTACATCATGAAATAAAAAAAGATTATGTCCCCTTTGAACACACTAATATACTTAATCATATTCCTACAGGTTATTCATAATAAACTTCTTCGCATCCTGGGAAAAATAAAACATAGAAAGGGGTGAGCTCATATGCTCAGTAAGGATAACAATATATCGGAAACTTTAATAAATAAGCTTTAACATTTAAGGCAATATATAAGACAAAAATACATGCCTTTAAAAACATAAATTTCAGTATATTATGAAAAATATAAATGAAATAATTCCATTTAATTTTTCAATTGGATATTCTACTAGTCGAATAATCACTTGAAGTATCCATATCTAATCTCATAATGATGGAATCCATAATGTCGGACATCATAACCACATAGTCAACGCCTCGTGAGAAGACTACAAATAAGATTTAGTCAAAGCCTTTTCACAAGACACTATTTTGTCTCATGAGACCTACCGATGCATCGAGGAGCTATACCGGGCTCCACCTATCAGTTACTAAGTCCAATACATTCCTCATTTGAAAAGCTTGAAACATAATCTATACATTCATATTAATAAATTCCATACGAAATGTCAATACATTAAACATAAACCATGAATATTATAAAAATAGCACATCCATAGTAAAACATAACTCATTCAATAAAAAATGATTGATTTAATTATAATAAATCAACCTTAATCAAGAATAATGAAGGGTGTTGACATAGATGAAAATAATTAGTATAACTATTTGAGAGAAATATCCCTTTTTTCTGGAAAACATTTAAAAATCGCAATATTTATCAAGAAGTCATTTAAAAGAGATTTTTGGATCAAAGTGTTCCATACCACTTCGAAACTTTTAAAATGAATTTTAATTTTAAAACATTCATGTTCATATAAATAAATCCACAAAAACATTTTTAAAACATCTACATTAATGATAATTATTTAGAAGAATACATCTGTAAAACATTTAAAACGACATTTTGGTTAGAGTTCCTAACCAAATGAGAGAAGCTTGAATAAAAATAATTGAGGTAATAAATTCTTTATAAAATCATGAGAATAAAGGGATTCATGATATTATATTTCAAAGAATAGTATATACCGCATATAAAAGTGAATGGGTGTATACCAACATTGAATTTTCAATGGAATGTAAATTGAGATGAAATCCCTTATAAGGACCATATCCTTAAATCTAGGATAAATCAATGAAATAATTATGTGTGAAAGATATGAATACTCTAAATATTATTGTATATTCAGTATAAATCAATCAATGGTAATTCACACATATTCTTATAAAAACAACACCAATGACTTGGATGTTTAACTCAATGAATGGAAATTCATTTAAGATTACTCTTATAAAGATTATATCAATGACATGAGAATTTATCAATGGAGTGATTATGTGTTTAAAAAGTATATCCACACAAAGGGGAGTGTAAATTACTACATAAATAAATAAATAGTGATTCCACACAAAATCATGGAGTAAAATAATCAAAAATGTATGCATAAAACCCAATGAGTGTAAATTGAAATTAGAAATTCACTTACTGATTTGGAAACTAACGAAACATACACCCCATGAAATAAGGATCATAAAATGAATATGTAAATACCCATAAATTAAATTATATTACACAATAAATACAATCATGGTCTGTATATACACCGCACAATAGGAAAGTGTGGTGAATATAGCATGAATCTCACGGGAATAAAATGTGAGATGAAAACCCCTTACCTTCTGTCCCACTTGACTCGTTCGTTCTTTAATATCCTAAATAATTAACTAAATTTAATTTTTAATTTCATAATAACCTTTTTAAAATTTATTATTCCATTTATATCACTTATTAGTACATTATAAACATTATGTAATCATTTATGTTAATAATGGTTGTTTTGTTGATATTTGGTACTTGAGTCAAAAGTAAACTTCTTATAATTACTTGTTGCCCATGTGGTCAAAAGTAATTTATCTCCAAAATTTTATTCATGATTTAGATATCATATATATAGTATATATCCATTATATATGAATATTTATTATAGTACATAACATTTGGAGATAATAAATAAAATTCATCGTTCATGGAGATCGTACGCCGTATGTACGCATGAACGCTACTTTCATTTCTATTTCATATTTTAATGGAATGAAAAGAAAATGATACATTGGTATATTTTATGTCCAGTATAATTTCATATATAATATCATTAATTTATTTCATTATAAGATACATGTAAGGAATGAAGGAGTCATATCACATTGAGGGGGCGGTAGTCCACACTTCCTCAAATGAAATTATCGCATTGACCCATTATGGAAACCATAAAGGTATGCTATAAATGAAAAATACTAAAGCATATAAACAATATAAATATAATTTATTTATCACATATAAATAAAGTGTCATCTTAATGGTCACTATGAGATGTGGTAGGAAATAATTGAACAATCATCGTTTCGTGAGGCAGTAGTTCGCCATCCCCATAAACAATATGTTCTTCACCCATTATGAGGAGGTGTGTGTAAGTGTAGCTAGAATAATTGTCATAAAAACAACCTAGTATATATAGGATGCTTGAGTTGTTATAATAAAAGTAATAAAATGAGTTTAGGGGCTTAGGAAAGTAAAATAAAAGAAAATAACTTAAAAAAAGATGTTACCTTTAAATCGGGTAACTCTATTTGGTTTTTTACCACTACTTAGTGATTTCACTATTCATCAAAATTTGAAGGTTTTCAGAAAAAATTACCAAAAAATCAGCCTATGATATATTTGATATTCCAAATTAAATAATTATTTATATTTTACCAAATTCAAAACATATATGTTTCATTAATTAATTTAATATAAATTCCCATTGACAAAAAAACATGTTTTTATGAAATAATAACTATCAAATGATTGACACTTGTTTATGTCCAATTTCAAAGTGAAATTACTTATAATGACCAAAATTGGATTAAATATTAAATATATAAAATAATTACACTTTAAAAAAAATTAAAAAAATAATCTAACCAAATTAATAAATTAGATTAAAAAGCAGTTTTGAATTAAAATACAGTATTTTTCACAATTCATAAAAAAATAAATTTTATGTAAAAAATACAAAAAACTTACCCAATGTAAATTTTGATGTCCCGATTATAAAGAAGAATTTAATTTTACTAAATTGAATATATAAAATTTTCAAATATTGGATTTAAGAAGGGTTCTGCATTAAGAGGCATAAAATGAGTATATTTTTGAAAAACACTTCTTTTATATGAAAAGTTGAGTTTGTCCTTATATTATGTCTAAGAAACTCAAAAGTTGTAATTTTAACATTATATAAGATATATATAAAATTAAAAATGTGGTTAATACTATTCATAACCACTTTTTTAATGGCTAGTTTGGTAAGTTGTGGTGGGCTCGAACTCAGTGTTGCGTGTAGCGCAAGATATTTAATTACTTTAAAGATATAACATATTAAGAAACCTTGGGGTGTTACATTATCCCCTCCTAAAAATAATTTCATCCGCTGCATTTAATCATGGAAAAAAAAACTAGGGGTTTTGCATTTTGAAACTAATTTTTTAAATCCCACATCGGAAAAAGAGTCAATAGAATTATCACTTTAAAAGAAAGAAATAGAAATTCAAAGGTCACCCGAGATAACCCATACTAGGGTTCCATGTAAGAAAACATGGATATGGAAGAGAAAACAAACCATTAAGTTCTAATGGAGAGTGATAGAAAACATGATCAGGAGAATGTTAACTACTAGAAATCCATAAACTTGTGATCGGTTAATCGGTCTTCGATTACCCAGTAGGAAGAGTAAACATACAATGTTTTATAATTTTAAGTTACTTTTAGTAATGTTTTTGAATTTATTTATGAGATTGAATATGAAAATAAGGAGATATTATTACATTCCAAGTAAATTTTTATACTTTAATAAATTTCTACCAGAAAATCATCTTCTCTCTAAACGATGAGTATTCAAGATGACTTGGAAACACCTGAAATACTATAATCAAATTCTATATAATCACATAATCCACAAAAGATGAATTATATATTTACCTTGTCTTTATAAATTAAAAAACCAAAATGGTTTGAAAAAGATTAGATGATCCCAAACATGGATAATCCATTAGAGAAACAAATACTAATCTTAATTTCCAAAATTTAACAAACAATACCCAAAGTTCAACAAAGACTATTCAAAACAGTTGTCCGTAAAATCCCTCAAAATAACCCAAACTGTGTTTGAAACCCACGATTCATAAGGATTTGATCACATGGTATTCCACGATAAATCTTATCATTTATCTCCAAATAACATCGACTACTCTTAAAGTCACATAATTAAATGTAATTATCCTAATCACATATTCTATATGGTCGGTTAATCATTTCCATAAATATCCCAAATTTGTATAAGTCCACAATAAAAACATAAATTCTTTCAAAATAAAAATCCACCATTACTCTTCAAATGAAATCCCATAGTATTATATTTTCCTTAGGCATATAGTGTTCCCAAAAGAGAGAACGTCTTCCAAGATAACATTTATCACTTAATCACCAAATCATTTTCCTATACTAAGGATAAATCATAAGTTCCCAAAATCAACATATTATTGATCTATGAAATCATTTAACTAAAAATAACTTGTCATACTAAATAGGGACTTCACATAGTCAAGTGGTAGGGAATAAATCACAGTCAAACTTTGGATGTGGGTTCGATTCCCGCAACTTTGTCTGACATGATGGGTTGTCCCATAGTCTGCGTGTTTTCCTTTTTTGAAAAACTATATAATTTTATAAAATTCCCAAAAATGAGATAAATTCCTCAAAAATAACCATATCATATTTTAACCGAAAATGTTATCTCATATGTTGCATTTTATTCCCAAAAATTAATACCTTGTAATTGACTCTACTTCATGGATCATATAAACCCAAATGGTTCATTATTACTATATCCACTAAATAAAATATAATTCATCCTCAAATAGAATTTTCACATAACCAATTGTAGGGTTATACATACAAGAGAGAAGTCTTCCAATGTAATACCATTGAAAAATAGCATTAATACATTGAAACTTTTTTCCATACATTTATTTCCACATATGTTATTCCTTGACTTTAAGGTTATTCTATAGAATAAGACATTGACTTGGGTAGTTACCAGGTCCCCTACATTTACAGAAAATGACTGTAAATAGATTATTAGGATCATTTTTATTTTCTTCCATAAAACTATTTATTTTAACTCAAAAATTCATTACTTTATGTCATTATTTCCCACACATAATTCATTTATTGTTTCTATTGAGACACTTTCTTAGGTGTCTCCTTCCACACTTCTTGCATGTTGAAAACTGATCTTTTTTTCTCTGTGGTCTTCACTGCTAGAGCACTTATCATTCTCTTTCATTCACTTCATTATGAGTTTGGGAGTTGGTTAATGTATATTTTGTTCATCATGTTTTTGTAAAACTTATTCGGTATGAATAAGATATCTTTTACTCCTATCAACATTTCATTTCGTTGCTCATTTCCACCATTGTTTCCACCTTTTACATCATGTTCAATGTTACTATTAATTCCTTTTAATCAAGACATTAACTAAAACCAGAAAGCATAGTGTGAGTAATAATAGTCATAAAATCATTTAAATAAAATCCGGAAACCTTATTTTAAATATAAGAAACCTTATGATTAACTATTGTTATTTATTCTCATCTTATATCAAAATTCATCAAATCGGTTTGTAAAGAAAATGTGAATTATGCTAAGAATATCCCTTGGGGGTGTCATAACCAAGAGTGAAGCAAGGCCCATTTTCATGTACCAGGATACCCCGAGTCAAGCCTGAAAATCCCTGTAAGAGTTTTCACTCCTGGGTACATCTGTGGCAGAGCTACCTCTACCTACTCGTATCCAGACAGGGATGTATTTTCTTAGAAAACCCATATAATATTTACTCTTCCAAAATCTTTTTATGTTCTTGTAACACCTCGAGATTTAAGATAAGTATTCTTTTTAATTTCTCTGATGTATTTTGGTGTACGTTTCATCAAGATTATCTTGTGTTATACTTAACACTATATTAGCTTGTACTATATGCTACACTATTCTTGGTTTGTGTTTCACACAATCTGAAGTTCTTTCGAATAAAATTAATTTTACACAACACCAAGTATATATTTTGATCAATGTATAAATGAACTATATTTTTATTATGTTATATGCAACACCAAAGGAAGCTTTCACTACACGCAACCCCGACTTGGCATGCATTATATCTAAGAGCGACCTTTCTCGATAGCGTGTGGTGTATGCAATACCAAGTTTCACTAAATGAAATATTATTATAATATTATTATGAAATAGAAATTATGAATATTATTAACTACATTTTTAATTTTATAACATTATCATTCATCTTACACATTTTCTGGATCATGGTATGAGAACAAAATAATTTTTTTGGGTAAAATAAGTATTTTTCAAAAAAATGCTATTTTGTCGCCTTTTGATGGGGCACCCACTTTAAATATTGTTGTGGACACGTTTATGCATTCAATTTGACAAAATGAACATATTAATTACAATAAGTATATAGAAATTTACTTTGTATAATTTTTTAATATTTTTCTCTTAACATTCATATTTTGATGAATAGTAAAAATATGCTAAATTTTAATTAAAAAAAAACTTTTTTCATCAAGATAATTTATATGGTTAAATTATAATATTGAGTTTTTTAAGTATAAATTGAATATATTTTCATCATTTAATATAATTCAAGTCATTATCATTAATTTTACATTTAATTCATAGGTAAAAACATTTCAATCTTTTGCAATGTTTTAACTATTAAAACCCATTTTCTCAATAGTGGGAATAATTTTATATTAAATACTGCAACTTCTGTGTTTTGAATTTGGAAAAATGGATTCAATATTTGGAATCAGTAGGTATAAATTATTTTAATAAGATATTGTTTATTTTTAGACATTATGAATAGTAAATACGGTAATTTTTTACTACAGTTAAAGGTAAATCGGGTAATTAAGGGTAAAAATGAGATTATAAAATTACCATAACACCTGCCAAAATTCTATTGGATGAATAAATGACGATCCATATCACCTAATGGTTGGAATATATTCATTTCATGGACTTTTTACCTTGAAAATGATGTAATTATTATTAAAACCAAAGAAAGTGACAACATGTCACTGTCTTACATCTTATAAGTGTAATAAATTTAATTTAGTGATAAACTTCATAAAACATCGAACTTAAATAGTAACCCAAAATATAATAAAATCATCTAAATCATGTAAATTTATTTATAATTTTTAGGGATGAGATAATTATCATTAATGGTGACACAATAGTGATGAAAAAATTGTTTATTTAGTGAAAAATCAATAATACAGTTTTAATTAAACTAATAGTGACCATAAAAGGCAAAAAAAACTGAACCAAAACTTATTTTTCGTGTACATATAAATCATAATCATCCAATGGTTGAATTTTTTACCATTTGGAGCCTTATAAAAGTTATTATGACACTTATATTATTTTATTATAAATAATGTCAAAGTTGTCACCTTCATAATTTAATAAATATAAAAATTTAAATGTTGTAATTTTAAGATGATAAATTTGAGTAAAAGTATTCTTATGGAATATATCAGATTTTTATTAATTATATTAATTTATTTTTAATTTTTATGTAACAAATAAGTATAGTAAATAATTATACAAAAATGTTGTAGTAATTATTTTATGTAGGGAAATATCAAATAAATGGTTTTAAAAAAATTAAAATAAATAATATACGAACAAATTAATGTGCTATATGAATTTTTTAGATGAATATTACATGTTAGTAATCTATTAAATATTTTGGTTCGAATATATATTCTGTGTGTATTTAATTTAATTTCAAATAATTGAATAGTGTCAAAATTGACACTATTGATATTTTATAAAAATGACATATTATTAAATTGTTTAAAACCACAAAAATATTTAAAAATTAAAAAATAAAAATTATATGTTCTAAAATGTAATAATTTATCTAATTATGGAAAATTCACATTACATAATTAAGTATTTATAATAATTTAAAAATTATAAGATTATTACTACAAATAAAATTAAATAAATTAAATTAGGATAAATCAAAATTATAAGGTTTAAAATAAACATAAAACATTTATAAATATTATTAGTTGATGATATTACAAACCTATATCATCTCATATTCTAATTTAGTGATTTTGGAGGTTTTTATGTGGGTTTTTATTTTTTTTAATTAATATTTTTTAGGATTCCAAAAGTGCCCCTCTCTTCTCTTATAAAAGGGAACCTCATACCTCTCCTCCTCACACTATTTTGAGACTTCAAGCTCAGAAAACCCCTGACCATTACTCTTATCAACTTCCCTAGTAACAATTTTGAGAATCTGGTCTTCTCAAAAGACAACTCTAGACCATTAAGAGGAAGCTCAAAGGAGGTGCGTCGAGGAAGAGGTAATCTCTTCTACTGATTCATTCAAGTTTCTTTATTATTACACATCCTCTTATTTAGTTGTTTCATTATAAAGTAATAACATAAGTATAATGAATATATTGATATGTTATTATAAATATAAAACAACCCTATTTCACCTTATATTCATCCTACGAAAAATGAAATCACCGTGTGTGCGTACGTACGACTTACCGTCTCCATGTCGTGGTGTAATATGGTTTTCCACCACCACCATACTTCGATGGATATAATTGTAGGAATAATTACTATATATTATTATTATAAAATCATATTTATTCTGATATATTATATCATCCACTCCAATTCCATTCAATAATTATGGGAATGATATCATCGCTCGTGCGTACGTGCGGATTACCATCTCCACAACACAATGAGATTCATTCTCCAAGTTAACCATTCAAGAGTGAAAATAAAGATTATATAATAACTAATCCTGAAATATAGGAAATAATGATGATACTTCATTTATTTATATGTTATTTACTTACTTCCATTAAATTTAATACGGAAAGGACAACAGCGTTCATGCATACTAACGGCCTACCGTCTCCATGAACGGTGTATTTCATTCCATTTATTGATCTATTATATATATTATATTATGAATATATATTATATATAAATCATTTTTTACATTCTTGAAGTAATTAAATCATTATATAAGTAATGATATCGAGAACAACAAGTCCAAACACGTACAATAAATGAATCGATTTTACCCAAAACAGTGCTTTAACATGGAATTGACAAATGAACAGGTAATATAAAGTTGTTAGTGAATCATATATGATGTCATAAATATTATTATGGTTATGTTACAAGTTAATAATATGTTTAAACCCACTATACAGGAGTCTTAGACACATAGAGAAGAAATTGGACCTACGATAAGGGATTATTTCATCTTACTTTTATTTCTTTGGGACATTTGCCTTAATCACCATATATTTATTTTGTATGCTGTTTATGATTCCCATTAATGTTTAATAATTTTTATAATGGAAGATATGATATTTACATATTCATGTAATTCTCATTATATTATGACATGTATGATTCCATTGATCATAAAAGGTAAGGGATAATTATTCCAATCTCGTTCTTATCTGAGATTGTTTATTCCTAAGTATTTACTGGTGTTATGTTTATCATCCATGTCCATGTTTTCTCAATATGTTTTCATAAAATGTTTACTATTCTTTCATGTATGTTTTAAGTTATTTTTACCATTTTTTAACTTTTAACACAAGGTATAGAAGTAATCTTTATTTTGTTTACCATATGTGGTGTTTTTTGACTTTTCGGCAAAAGGACAAGAAGATTTTTTTTAACTTATACGACATGAATGGATTTTTATGGTTTTATAATGCCTCATTTTCATGAAGATAATTCTACATGATTTCATAATTATTTTCAAAAAAATCCTTTTCTTTTAAAATTACATCTCATTTTGATAAAATAAAATGATTTTGAAGAAGAAAAGATATTTTTCTTAAAAATTCATTTCAAGTGTTTGATCAAAACTATTTCCCATAGAAGATGAAATTATGTAGTATGATTATGTTTCAAGTATAATGTCTCTATTATTAACATGTTTTGATTTTTATTATGATGAAATGATATCCATTTTTTTTATATGGATTATGTCAAGATGGGATGATGTTTATGAAACCCATTTTATTATTTGGGTTATGATGAATGATTTATGTTTATTTTGTGGCACATGTAAGAATGATTTCATTATGAGATGGGTGGGACCTATGTCTCCCTAAAATTCATTGGGTAAATATTTATATCTAATGAGATAGACTTGGCTACAATGGTAAGTAAAATATGGTTTAGTAATACAGGGCTGGAATGGAAAGTAAACCTAGTTCAGTAATGGACTTTGTCAACTATGATGGTCTTGGAAGCAATGCCTTGGCTACTATGGATATAATAACATGTGCTTAATGGTATCCAAATTACATGTTTTATTCCCATGCTATTTTATCATGATTTATGTCCCTTTATGATCTATGCCTTATGTACTGCCTAGATTTATTTCACAACTCATGATTTTGATGTTTAAACATTATGTTCATGTTTTTAAGTTAAAATTTATATGGTTTGTTTTATTTTATCTATTTTTACCCTTACTGAGAATTTTATCTCACCCTTTTTATGTTTTCTTTTCCCTAGGACATAAAGAATGGTTTTAGGTATGAAAACAAAAGGGTAAGATTTTTATGGGAGATGTTGATGATTTTTCACCATGATTAGAAGATTATTTTTCGAGTTTCCAAAGACACTAAGCTAATACGGTCTTTGGGCATCTATTTTTGTAATGTATTAAGTATTTTGAAAAATTAATGTAATGTTCATGTACGTTAATCTTTGGGTAGTAATAGTTGGTATCAGAGCGAAGGTTTAGTTAACCATTGGAAACTAGGACGTAAAAACATTAGTGAGATCCCTAGAGATATTTCTAAGGTATGTTTAGGGATGTCCCTAAGGTTTAGTATAACTATAGGTTACAGTCCTAGAATTATATTGACAATCATGAATAATCTAGGGTGAACCTATGGTGTCATTGATTAACGAATGTGTGACAAGTTAGACATCTCATAAGTGACTTTTTATGATTGTGTGGTTCCTCGTTATTTTAACTGTTTCTTACACCGTGGTTTTTGGTTTTAGTCAATGGAGGGAACCAGATGGATTTGGGTCAACATTGAATCTAGTAGAAAAATTGGTGGCTATGAGAAACTAAATTTCATAATGCCTAGAAATAAAGATATTGTGATTATGCCGAATCAGTCATCACGATATATGATTAACAAGGTTAACTTTAGTGGTATTACCAATTCATCAAAAAAGTAGAACATAGACTTGTATACGTTTCCACATGGTGAGGAGAAAAGATAATGAAAGAATAATATTTCTAAATAAGGTAAGGCGATCCTTAATGAATACATAAAATGGAGCAGAAGATGTTATTTGTGTGGGGATAAGGGTCATATATTGACAGACTATTATGGAGTTCAATGTCTTATCTTTGGAGAACATGGGAATTACCCAACTCAATGCCCTGACCTAAGAGGTTACTTCTAAATAAAGGATGTACTTATTCCAGGACAATCATTGAAGAGTATGGATTTAAGTGTTTATGTATTTGTATTCAAGAATAATGTTGTCGAGGTAATTTTATGGTATATTAAAATATATATGTATTGGTCCATTGTGGTTTTCTATTAGAATATGGTACCAGTAACCATTAAAAGTGATTGAACTATTTTTGGAAAGTATATGATATTCTCATAAGGAAGGGATAAGGAGATAATAATATGTTTGATAGTATTCATAAGCTCATGACTGATAAAAGGACTAAGTGATATCATAGTTTGAGTATATAGAAGATTTGGGATTTTGGAATTTGGAGGGAGTTCACTTTTGACAGAATTCATATTTTCATTAAGGTTATATATTAATACATATTTCAAGAAAATATATGATTAAGTTATTCACATGTTTGGAATATTACCAACAAGATATATATTATGTTATATGGGAGATAAATGATGGTATTCACATGCTTGGTAGATAACATATTTAGTAATCATTTTCTTTATATTATGAGATTATATTAAAGTATTTTGGATAAGCCTAAAGAATGGAAATTATTAATTTGTACATTAGATAGTATTGTTTAGGGATATAAATTTTTTATATTATTTATGAAATGTTATAATAATATAGTTTTAGAAAAAGGAAAACTCGTAGGATGGGTGATCACCCATTGTGTCGGACAAGGTTGCGGGAATCGAACACACAACTGAAGTGTGACAGGCCTTTATCGCCTACCACTGGCCTACAAGATTTCCCTGGTTAGTAGAAACAAGTTTTATTAACGGGTATTATATATAAAGTATAAGTCTATTTTTGGAACCATATACGATTAATCGCACCATAGATGGACTTATGTATATTTAATATCTTTTTCTAACCTTATGTTTGAGACATATGGAATGACTTATCATTCTATTTCATGATCATCTCAAACTTCACGAATGAAAATTCAACTTCATTTTATTAAGAGATGAAGTGGAAATTGTTCATTGAATGACCAACAATAATATTACACTGAAATCAAGTAAGTATCTCTCCTTATGTAAAAATTCATCAACTTTAGGGAAATGATCTTGAAAACCAAAAATGTTGTCATATTGATCTCATATCCTATGAATCAGATGGTACCTTAGATCATCACACCTTTATGGATTTGTGATTATTGGGTTTTTCATATCCATGTTTTCTACCACTCTTAATTAGAACATGTTTGTTAGATTTCTCTTCCATATCCATGTTCTAACCTATATTCTCTTATGTGGTAACCCAGTGCAGAGTTACTTAGGATGACCGTTATGTTTCTAACATTCCTTTTTAATATTATTTTTTTGTATTCCTTTTTAAGATGTGGTTTTATATGAAAGAAACTTTCAAGTAGAAAACAATTTATAATCCCGATGAATTTTGAGGGCGAAATTCATTTTAAGGGGGGTAGAATGTAACACCCCGAGATTTTATGAGAAGTATTATTTTTAATTTATTTGATGTATTTTGTATTTTGTTTCACCAATATTATCTTGAGTTATACACAACACCGTATTATCTTGTAGCATACGCAACACTATTCTGGGTTTGTGTTTCACACATTTTCAAGTTCTTTAGAATAAAATTAAATTTACACCACACCAAGTATAGATTTTGATCAATGTATAACTGAACTATATTTTTATTATGTTATATGAAACACCAAAGTAATCTTTCCCTGTACACAACCCTGACATGTCATTCATTACATGCAAGAGCGACCATTCTCGATAGCGTGTGTTGTACACAATACCGAGTTTCAGTAAAAATAATAATATTATATTATTATTATGAACTAGCCATTATGGATAGTATTAACTAAAATTTGAATTTTATAACATTATCATTCATCTCCCACATTTTCTAGATCATGGTATGAGAACAAAATAAATTTTTCTGGTAAAATAATTATTTTTCAAAAAATGATGTTTTCCCTCCTTTTGATGGTGCACCCACATTAAATCAATTTTTTGACATGTTTATGAGTTTAATTTGAATAAATAAACTTATTAATTATAATAAGTATAGAAAAAATTTACTTTGGATAATTTTTTAATATTTTTCTGTTAACTTTCATATTTTGATGAATAGTAAAAATAAGATAAATTTTAATTAAAAACAATTTTTTTCATCAGGATAATTTATATTGTTAAATTATCATATTGAAGGGTTTTAAAGTATAAATATATTATATTTTTACCATTTAATTTAATTAAATACATTATAAATAATTTTACATTGAATTCATAGATAAAAACATTTCAATCATTTTCAATGTTTTAACTTTTAAAACTCGTTTCTCAACAGCAGGATTAATTTTAAATTAAATACTGCAACTTATGTGTTTTGAATTTTGAAAAATGGATTCCATATTTTTAATCATTAGGTACAAATTATTTTTATAGGATTCTTTTTATTTTTAGAGATTATGAATAGTAACTTCGATAATTTTCATTTACTACAGTTAAAGGTAAATCAGGTAATTAAGGGTAAAAATAAGATTATAAAATTACCCTAACACCTGTAAAAACTCTATTGGGTGAATTAAATTCAACCCATATCACCTAAGGGTCAGAATAGATTAATTTAATGGGATTTTGACCATAAAAATGATGTAATTATTATTAAAACCAAAGAATGTGACAACATGCCACTCTCTTACATCTTATAAGTGTAGTAATTTTAATTTAGTGATAAACTTCATAAAACCTCAAACATAAATAATCAAGAGAACTATAATAAAATTATCTACATCATTTAAATTTATTTATAATTTTTAGGGATTAAATAATTATCATTAATTGTGACACAATAGTGATGTAGAGATTGTTTATTTAGTGAAAAATCAATAATAAATTTTTTATTAAACTCATACTGACCCTAAAAGGCACAAAAACCTGATAAAAACATATTGGTCATGTACATATAAACCATAATAATCCAATGGTCAAATATTTGACCATTTGGAACCAGATAAAAGCGATTATGACACTTATATTATTTTATTTTAAATGATTTCAATGTTGTCACCTTCATAATTCAATAAATATTAAAATTTAAATGTTGTGATTTTAAGATGATAAATTACAGTACTAGTATTCTTATGGAATATATTAAGTTTATCTACATCATTGTATTTTATTTTTAATTTTTATGCAAAAAATATGTATATTAAATAATTATAAAATAATGTTTTAGTAATTATTTTATTAAGGGAAATATCAAATAAATTGTTTTAAAAATTTAAAATAAATTTTATATGAAAAAATTAATATTATCCATGAATTTTTTAGATGAATATGACTAGCTAGGAATCTATTAAATGTTTTATTTCGAATATAACTTTTGTGTCGATTTAATTTAAATTCAAATAATTAAATAGTGTTAAAATTGAAACTATTGATATTTTATAAATATTTCATATTATTAAATTGTTCAAAAATCGCCTAAATATTTAAAAATTAAAATCTGAAAATTTTCTGGTCGAAAATGTAATAATGTTCTAATTAAAGAAAATTCACATAACATAATAAAGTATTTATATCAATTTAAAAATTATAATATTATTACCGTAAATAAAATTAAATAGATTAAATAAGGATAAATCAAAATGATAAGGTTTAGAATAAACATAAAACATGTCTAAATTTTATTGGATGATGAGATTACAACCCTATATCATATCATCTTTTAATTTAGTGATTTTTGGAGGTTTTTATGAGGGGTTTCATTTTTTTTATTAATTAATATTTTGGGGGTTTCCAAAAGTGCCCATCTCTTCTCTTTTAAAAGGGCACATCATCCCTCTCCTCCTCACACCATTTTGAGCCTTCAATCTCGGCCAATCCGGGACCATTACTCATATCAACTTCTCTAGTAACATTTTGGAGATTCTGGTCTTCTCAAAATACCAACTCTAGTCCCTTAAGATGTAGTTCAAAGGAGGTGTGTCGAGGAAGAGGTAATCTCTTCTACTGATTCTTTCAAGTTTATTTATTCTTATACTTACACTTATTTTGATGTTTCCTTATAAAGTAATAACATCAATATTACTAATTTACTGATATGTTATTATAAATATGAAACAACCCTATTTCACCTTCTATCCATCCTATAAAAAATGAAACCACCGCACTTGCGTACGTACGGCTTACCGTCTCCACGCTTTGGTGTAATCTATTTTTCTACCACCACCATACATGGATGGATATAATTGTGGGAATAATAACTATATATGATTTTTATGACATCATAATTTTTCTGAGATATTATATCATCCACTCCAATTTCATTCAATAATTATGGGAATGATAACATCGCTTGTGCGTGCGTACGGATTACAATCTCCACGACGCGATGACATTCATTCTCCAAGTTAACCACTCAAGAATGATTATAATGTTTATATAATAAATAATCATTAAATATAGGCAATAATACTGAATTTATGTATATGTTATTTACTTACTTTAATTCAATTTAATATGGAAACGATAATAGCGTTCATGCGTACGTACGGCCTACTATCTCTATGATTTTTTTATTTCATTCCATTTTTCGATCTATTATATATATGATATTCTGAATATATATTATTTATAAATATTTTATTAAATTATTTATGTCAGTAAATAATGATATAAGTAATGATATCAAGAACAACAAGTCAAAACACATATGATAAATAAAACGATATTACCCAAAACACCGCTTTATCATGGAAATGACAAATGAACTAGTAATATAAAGGCCTATGTGAATCATGTATGATATCATAAATATTATTATGGTTCTGTTACAAGTTAATAATATGTTTTAACCCGTTATACAAGAGTCTTGGACACATACAGAAGAAATTGGACCTATAGTAAGGTATTATTTCGTCTCACTTTTATTTCTATGAGACATATTCCTTAATCACAATCTATTTATTTTGTATGGTGTTTATGATTCCTATGAATGATTTATGATTTTTATTATGAAAGATATGATATTTACATATGCATGCAATTCTATTTATATTATGACATGTATGACTCCACCGATCATAAAAGGTCAGAGATAATTATTCCAATCTTGTTCTTATCCGATATTGTTTTTTCGTGAGTATTTACTGGGGTTATGTTTGTCATCCATGGCCATGTTTTCTCAAAATATTTTCATAAAATGGTTACAATTCTTCCATGTAAGTTTAATGTCATTTTTACCCTTTTTCTACTTTTACCACAAGGTATGGAAGGAATCTTTCTTTTGTTTACCATACGTGGTACTTTCTGACTTCCCAGCAAAAGTACAAGAAGAATGTTTTTTTAACTTATATGGAATGAACAAATTTTTATGGTTTCATAATTTCACATTTTAATGAAGACTTTTCTACATTATTTCATGATTATTTTCAAAAAATTCTTTTGTTTTCAATTTACATGGCATTTTGATAAAAAAAAATGACATTGAAGAAGAAAATATATTTTCCTCTATAATTCATTTGAAGTGTTTTATTAAAACTATTTCCCATATAAGATGACATTATTTAGTATGATTATGTTTCAAGTATAATGTCTCTATTATTTACATGGTTTTTTTCTTATGATGAAATGATATAAATTTTTTTATATGGATTATGTTAAGATGGGATGATGTTTATGAAACCCATTTTATTCTTTGGGTTATGATGAATGATTTATGTTTATTTTGTGGCACATTTAAGATTTATTTAATTATGAGATGGGTGAGACATATATATACCTCCAATTTGTTGGGTAATGATTTATATCTCATGAAATAGACATGGCTGGGAGGGTAAGTAAAATCTGGTTCGTTAATATAGGGATATAATGGCAAGTAAACCTGGTTCCGTAATGGACTTTGTCCACTATAATGGTCTTGGAAGCAATGCTTTGGCTACTACAGAAATCAAAACATGTGATTAATGGTTTCCACAATTACAAGTTTTATTCACATTCTATTTTATCATGATTTATGCCCCTTTATGATCTATGCCTTACGTACTGCCATGATTTATTTCACAACAGAAGATTTCAATGTTTAAACATTATATTGATGTTTTTATGTTCAAATGTATATGTTTTGTTTTTATTTCTCCATATTTACCCTTAATGAGAATTTTAGCTCACTGTTTTTATGTTTTATTTTCCCCTGGATATAAATAATGGTTTTAGATAAGAAAACAAAAGGGGATGATCTTTATGGGAGGTGTTGATGATTTTTCACCATGATTAGAAGATTTTGTTCCATGTTTCCAAAGACACTAAACTAATACGATCATTAGGTGTCTATTTTTGACATGTATTAAGTATTCTATAAAAGTAATGTAATGCCCATTTATGTCACGCTTTGGTTCGTTATTGTTCTTCTATACTAATCCTAAAAGTTTATCTTAGGGTAATGTTCTTTAATCAGAGTTTCTAAATCAAGTTTCCAAGGTTTATACTAAACTTCCTTTGATAACAACTGAAATTCCCTGACCCAAGTTACCCGGAGTTGGTGCATTATTACATAACATTGGATTGATCTCATGATATCATGTCTCAAAAGAGAAATTAGATTAGTATCCTTGGAAGTAATAGATACATACATGAGTTTTACATTACATCGTGAAATAAAAAACAATGTGTCCCCTTTTAACACACTCATATCCTTAAGACTATTCCTGATGGTTAATCATAATATAATTCTTTGTATCCAAGGAAAAATAAAACATATAAAGGGGTGATCTCAAATTCTCAGTAAGGATAACAATATAGTGAAAACCTTCATAAATAATCATAACCATTTAAGGCAATGTATAAGACTGAAACTAAAGTCTTTTAAAACATAAATATCAGCATAATATAGAAAATATAAATCCAATAATTTCATTTAAATTTTCACATGGATATTCTACTAGTCTAATAATCACATGTAATATCAATATCTAATCACATAATGATATAATGCATAATTCCAAACATCATAACCACACAGTCATGGCATCGTGCTAAGACTACTAATAGTATTTTTTGAAGGCCTTGTGCCAAGATACTAGTTTGTCTCATGAGACCAACTAATGCATAGAGGTGCTATAGCGGGATCCACCCATCACTTACTAAGTCCAATGAATTTCTCATATGAATTGGTTGAAACATGATATAAACAATCGTATTAAAAACTAGCATACGAAGTGTCAATACTTTAACCACAAACCATAAATGGTATAAAAATTGAACATCCACGGTAAAAAATAACTCATTGAATACAATGTGAAAGACTTTATTATAATAAATCAATCAAAATCAAGAATAATTAAGGATGTTGACATAGATTAAAATATTCAGTAAAACTATTTGAGAGAAATATCCCATTTTTCTTGAAAACATTTAAAAGTCCCAATATTTATCAACAAGTAATGTAAAAGAGATTTTTTAATCCAAGTGTCCCATACCACTTTGATTCTTCTAAAAATAATTTTAAGTTTAAAACATTCATGTCCATATAAATAAATCCTTATAACCATTTTAAACCATGGACATTAATGAGAATGATTTAGAAGAATAAATCAGTAAAACATTTAAAATGAAATTTTAGTTAGAGTTTCTAACCAAATGAGAGAAGTACGAATACAAATAATTGATGTAATAAAGACTTTATAATATCATGAGAATGAATAGATTCAAGATATTCCATGTCAAATGAAAGTATATACAAAATATAAAAGTGAATTGGTGCATGTCAACAAAGAATTCTCAATAGAAGGTAATTTGAGATGAAATCCCTTATAAAGACTGTATCCTTAGATTAAAGATAAATAAATGACACAATTATGTGTGAAGAAAATAAATACACTCAATATGATTATATATTCAGTGTAAATAAATCAGAGTACATTCACACATATTCCTATAAAAACAACACCAATGACATGGATGTTTAACTCAATGAATGGAAATTCATTTTAGATTACCCTCATCAAGTTCATATAAATGACTGGAGAATTTATCAAGCGAGTGATTATGTGTATCAAAATAATATCCATTGAAAGGGGAGTGGAAATTACTACATAAATAAATAAATAGTGATTACACACATAATCGTTGATTAAAATAACCAATAAAGTATATATAAAACCCAATGAGTATAAATTAAAATTTGAAATTCCCTTACCGATTTGGTAACTTACAAAACATACACCACGTGAAAGAAGGATCATAAAATGAAGATTTTAATACCCATAAATTAAATTATATTACACAATGAATACAATCATGGGGAGTACATACCCCACAAAAAAGGAAATATTGATGAATATAGAATGAATCTCACGGGAATAAAAAGTGAGATGCAAACCCCATACCTCGTGTCCGACTTGACCCGTTCGTACTTTAATCTCATGAAGAATAAACTAAAGTAAATTTTTTATTTCGTAATAACATTTTTCAAATTTATTATTCCTTTTATATCACTTATTAGTACATTATAAACATTATTTAATCATTTAATCTAATAACGGTCGTCTTGTTGATATTTGGTACTTGAGTCAAAAGTAAACTTCTTATAATTACATGTTGTCCATGTGGTCAAAAGTACTTCATCTCAAGAATTATATTCATGATTAATATATCATATATATCTTATATATACAGTATAAATATTTATTTATAATAGTACATAACATTTGGAGATAAGAAATGAAATTCACCGTTCATGGAGATGGTAAGTCGTACGTACACATGAATGCTACTTTCATTTCTATTTCATATTTTAATAGAATGAAAAATTAATGATAAATAGTAATATTATAATTAAAGTATAATTTCATATATAATTTCATTAATTTTTTTCTTAATATGTTCCATGAAGGGAATGAACGTGTCATATCACTTTGAGGGGGCGGTAGTCTGCCCTTCCTCAAATGAAATTATCATGTTTACCCTTTATGGAAACCATAAAGGTATGCTATAAATGAAAAATAAAGACGAATAGAAAAAAAATATAATATATGTCACATATAAATATAGTTCCATCTTAATGGACACTATGAGAGGTGGTAGGAGATAATTGAACAATCATTGTTTCGTGAGGTAGTAGTTCACCATCCACAAAAACAGTATGTTCTTTTCCCATTAAATGGAGGTGTGTGTAAGTGTAGCTTGAATAATTCTCATAAAAACCTATTATATTAAGGATAATGGTTTTTTTATAAAATAAAACAATAAAATGTGTTTAGGGGGTCGGAGAAGTAAAATTAAAGAAAATAACTTATGAGAAGATATTACCTTTAAATCGGGTAACTCCCTTTGGTTTGAACCAAAAGGATTTATTGAAGTGGCTTATACCTAAGTTAAGGATTCTAGGTGGAATATAGGGATAATAAGATCTTATTTTGGTACATTTTGGATTAGTTAATGGGATTTAGAGGTTTGATTAATGGGTTAGAGTTGAGGGATTTTTATAAGGGGGAGGAGGGGATCTTTAGGAATGTTTGAAAATATTATTTTATTATATAATTATTTTCGGTTTTTAAGGTCCAAAAAATGTTAAAGTATAATATAAGATGACTCTTGATCAAAATAAAATCATCCAATAATAATTGTATGGGTATTAGATATTGTTTTAATTTTCATAATCTTATTTATTTGAATCATTCATTAACGAGGTAAACACTACATCATTATTATGTCATAAATAATTTTATTTATGTGATGTCTATAAATTATAAAAAAAATATCATGATGTAGGAAATATATTTATCTTTAAAAATTATATTTATAATTGAAGATATAACCTATATAACCCTATGTAAAATTTTATTTACTGAAAGATATATTTTTTTCATGTTGGTCTTTACTTTAAATTAATTAATATAAATTGTCATTATCTCTCCCAAGTGGCTCCATGGGGTCCCAAAATCAACCCATGGATTCCCATGGTCGGACATGAATCATCCAATAAGGTTAAGACAAGTTTTAAGCAAATTTTATATTTTTATTATATTATTTTTACCTTGAATTACACTATTTACCTTTAATCACTGTAAATAAAAGTCAAAAGTTATTATTCACTAAAAAAATATTAATCTTACAAAAAAAAATTTACTTATTGATAACAACCATGTATATCGAATTTTTGAAATTGAATTCATAGAAGCAGTAAAATTTCATTTAATTGAAAAAGTTTTTTTTAACTACTACTGAGTCATTTCACTATTCATCAAAAATTGAAGGTTTTCAGAAAAATTACCAAAAATTCATCCTAATATATTTTTGATATTATGACTTAAAAAATGATGTCTATTTTAAAAAATACAAAACATACAAGTATCATTAATTAATTAATAATTAATCCCCATTTTAATAACAAGAAGCATGTTTTTAAGAAATAATAACTATCAAAAGATTTACACTTTTTGATGACCAATTTCAAAGTGAAATTAGTTCCACTGACCAAAATTGGATTAAATGTTAAAAATATAATCTAATTACCCTTTAAAACAAATTAAAAATATAATCTAACCATATAAATATATTAGATTAAAAGGTAGTTTTGAATTAAAATATAGTATTTTTCACTATTCATAAAAAATGAATTTTATCAGAAAAATACCAAAAATTTACCCAAAGTAAATTTTGATGTCCTGATTCTCAGGAATGATTTAATTTAACTTAATTAAATATATAAAAGTCTCAAATATTGGATTTAAAAGGGGTTCACCATTAAAAGGCAGAAAAACAGCATTGTAACGACACAATGTTTTATAAATGGAAATTACTTTCTTATAAATATGTCATTAAAATACATAAAAACACAAAATAATCAACTAATAAGTGCTAGGTAAGCTTTAAATATTGGTTTGTCACTGTTGTGTCTGGAATTTTGAAAATCTGATATACACAGTTGTGATGAGTAAGTTATTTGGATTCCGATAAGGAAAAATTATTTTTTGCTGTGAATACTAACCTACCCTTATGAATAGTGATATACCCAAATGAATAGTATCCTTACCTATTATAGGATTAAAATAGTATTCAATTGAAATTATGATGTACCTATATTTTTAGAATATGTAAATGAATGTTTTAAAAATACTTTTTAATAATAAATTATGATTTTAATTAGATTTTAAATTATTTATATTTAGAAAATTATTTTTGAAAAATGTGATTCATTTTTATATTCTACACGTTGAAAAATGGTTATAGTGAATTTTTGGAATCTTTCTGAAATAGTTGAATTGTTGATGAATTGTAAAATCCGATAGTTCACAATAAATGCTAAATAATGAATTTATTGAGTCATTGATGATACTGTACTGATGTAAACCAATTAGTTCAGGATAACAGGATTAAATTATTATTATTGGTCATGGAATACTCACTATTCCTTTTCTTCTGGGGAAATAATAAATTAAGGAATTTTACATTGAGAAATACCATATCTCCACCACTATAACCCCCCCCCCCTCACTCCCTCTTTTCTTTACTCCTCTAATGCCTTTTACCATGCCAATATTATGCCCAAATATCTCCCCAATATCCTCCGCCACACAAAAAACCTCCTAGCCTCTTCAAAATAACAAAACCTCTTCCATTAAGAGGTTCTCATAGGAGGAAGTCTCAAGTGGTAAATTCCTATTTCCAATTCCTTCTTTTCTTTTAAGTTCTTTTATTTTTGATTATTTGCTCACCTACCTTCACCCAAATGTTATGAAAACTCCATTAAAATACATTTCCTAGAATTTTTTATGCTAATTGGATATTTCATCATCTTTTCTCCTTTCCACACCTTTTATTTGAAAGAAATTAAAGCACCATTTGAGATGTGCTAATTTTGTACATTCAAGGACAACGGTTTATCAATTTCTATTATAATCATTTAATCTCATCATGAATCCATTTTGTCTATGGTTGAACCAAATTATTTATATTTAATATATCCTATTTTTATTATGTAATAATATTTTACAAATGGTGTTAATTTATAAAGAAAATCATGTTCTTTGTAATCAAACCCACCAAAAACGGTTGTCACATTGGTTTTATATAATAATTTAACATTACTCTAAGTAACCAAATTAAATTTAAAACCATGTAATCTACTAGATGATAACTAATAGAATATAAATTCGATTTTGGAAAACCCATTTCATCTTTCATGTTTATCCAAACATAAATATAAGTGAACCGGTCATTAAAAAAAAGTAAACAAACGAGCCCGAACAGTGAAATTGAACCTCATAGCCAATCAAACAGTTATGAATGAACAAGAAATTACTATACTAAATCAATTAATTGTAGAAGAGTTTATGGAATTATTAATTAATAAACCTAATTTTTTATTCCATTCTTTAATAACAAGTGGAGAACACCAATAGATTTAAGGTAAGGGATCCACTAATTTTCACTCTTAATCAAGATTGTCCTCTATGATATGCCCTTCTCTATGTAATACCAAATCATGGGGTATGTTTAATAACCTCCCCCATACATACCTCTTGATTTATAATTGATGATAACTGCTATTTTGTCATCAATTTGTCTTGGTTATACCTGACACCATGCTCATAAAACCATAATGAATTCTACCCAAACCTTATTTGTTCTTTTGGGTTTCCTTATCTATTTTTCAAAATGGTGTTATGTTATCAATTTATGTGAATCATCTGAATTCTATATAGTTTTTCAAAATTCTTCTATCAAGACCCTTTCATCGCTTTCTTTTTGGGATATAAATGTTTTTTTAAAAGATTCCCTCGGTAGAACTCTTCGATAAACCAACCTATATTAAGGGGAATTCCCAAACTTCTACCCAAATTTCAAGTGCAATATATCCTATATTTTATGACACTATTGTCTTTATAATATAAGAATTTTTATTATTAAAACCTTCTTGGTTCAATTCTGTGTTTATATAAAATAATTTCCTCTTTTCTCTTTGAAATACTCTAGTATTTTTCGTCAAACTGCACAAAAATGTTTTAATGCTAATGTTTCTAAAATAAATTTCTTATATGTTGTCACTGATTTTTGACACCACTTACAATGTTATATTCCTATTTTACCCTATGAACATCCATGTATGTTCTAATCCTTTTCTTTTCATGTACACTTTCATGATATGCCCATTTATTATGATTTATGTCATGATTGTGGTACCCAATTCCTTCCATGGGTACCCTTATGATTATGTATGGTTGATTATATATGAATATCTATGGGGTAATAATATATATGTGGGAATAATATTCTTGAATACTTTTATATAGATTCACCTAGACAACACTCCAATTCATTTAGTAAGGTTAAGTCTACTGATATGTGATGAGAAATGGGATTGGCGGTTATCCTTAAACCATAACAAAATGGGAAACAGGATTGGCGGTTGGCCTTGACCTGTACTAAAGAAATGTTCTATGATTCTTCCACATTCCTATGATTCCATGTTTATATGATCCCATTCTTATATTATATTATTTAATATGTTCCATAATTTTTTACCATTATGTCATGCCTCCTTACACATGTGCTTAAGATGTAACGTTATGTTAATCCCATATTATGCTTTTTAGCTCATCCCTTTTTTCATGTGTTTTCTAGGGTACCCTATACAGGTGTAAAGGATCAAAGGAAGTTAGGTTCTATTTATGGAGATTAAATAAAGAAGTGTTTTTTTAGCCCCATGTTTTATGTTTTATGTACCAAGTCTTCCAAGACACTAGACTTAACGATCTGTGTCTTGTGCTCTGATCTATAATTATTCTTAAAATCATGTGATGATATGTGTAAATGGCTTGGGTCACTATAATCCTTTTTTAAAAATAATTGTTTTTTCTGAAAAATTGATTTTATCCTTATATTATGTCTATGAAACTCAAAAGTTGAATGTTAACATTATAGAGGATATATATAAAATTAAAAATTTGGTTAATACTATTAATAACTGCTTTTTGAACAACTAGTTTGGTATGTCATGGTGCGCTCGAACTCAGTGTTGCGTGTAGCTCACACTACTGAATTACTTTAATGAGATAACGTACTATGAAATCATAGGGAGATACATTATAATAGTCGCATTAAATAATAATATTTTTTGATTTGATTCATCTCATTATTGTGTTCAACATAAGCTATCAAACATTGTGTTATTTTTAAAATACCATGGTGTTACACCTAAATATTAAGGAAAAAATATACACTTGACCCAACTTCTATGTTGAAGGTTTAGGTTCCACTGATAAAAGATATACATGAGGCTATTTTGGCTTGTGATCACCACAGTCATCTTTCCCAAAGTAAAGTGTGTCCATAATATTATGTCATGTACCGCCAACAATAACTCTACATCATGATTATGATAAATCCTATCATGTGGTCTCACCTATCCGTATCCATAAGAAACCACTATATCCTCCTATATCAGAACTACTATATGTCTAACTCTAGATGCATCACAGTACATGGTATATTCTTTATCTGGATCATGTAATGTTACGATCGATGTTGATGTTATCCTATGCATAAAAACCTAAAAGTATCTCTTGTAAGAATCTGAAAAAAATAAAATTCACTCCTTTATTGGTCATCCTAGACATCAGTGCTTCCATATCGGATAATTCCTTGATAAACCGTTGATAATAACCTATTAAAACCCTATAAACCTCTAAGATATTCATGGTATTCTACCAAGATACCCTGGATGCAACCTTATTTATGTCTACTAACACTCTAGCCTATGATATTACTTGTCCAAATAAGTGAACTTAATCAATACCAAAACCACATTTTTAAATCTCAATATAAAATTGATGCACTCTCAATATACTCTGGATAATGTCAAGATATTAGACTTAATCATCTACTTACTATGAGTACACTGATATTTCATCATCAAAAACCAACACAAACTAGCTCTAATATTGATAAAAGCCCCAATTCATTAAGGCCATGAATCTCACTGGTGTGTTCATTAGGCAAAACCACGTCACCATGAACTCATTCAAGACAGACATACCCTTAAAAAATCTGATGTATATACAATTGTCTCAATATCAACTGACTAGATCTTGATCTAAAGTGAATATTTTAGAATGTATAGGAACCTCTAATTTAATATAATATATCATCGATGCATTGAAGGGGATTCCAATTCTTGACTATTATCGCGTTCAATCTATGATAATCCACACACAATCCCAAACTCTCATTATCCTTCATAGGGGAAAGAACTCAATTACACCACAGATACATATTGGGCCATATGAAACCTATATCATCCAGATCTTCCAACCAATGTTTCAATTCATAAATCTCTACTAATTCCATCCTATATGGTGGGATATAAACTAGCTCTTCTCTTGACACCAACTCAATCTTGAACATGATATCCTAATAGTGGTAATATATATAACTTGTTAGTAAAGATATCAAAAAAGGGTCTACGACCATACGAAATGTATCCTATTGAATTTCATCATCATATAGATAAAGGCATGTTATTTGACCTATGACATTATTCAATCTTTAATAAATTTTTCATGAATGACTAGCATGAAGATCCCATTCACCCTATTGAAAATAGCTTCCTCCTTCTAGAGATAAAAAGGTAAATATCCTATGATTACATTCGATATGATCCTAGCATAGAACTAGATAATCTATACCAAGAATTAAATGAAAAACTATCATTTATAGATTAAAAAGATCCCAAAATAAATGGTAACTCACAGTTTCTAGAGAAAATTCCTTGCAACTTGGTATTCTCTAACCACACTCCCAATAGAGCTTCAATTGTTAAGACACCATCCAAGATTCCCATGACCAACACCAAATTTTTTTAATAAGGGAATATATAAAGGAATGTGATGACCCTGTATCAAACAAAATAAAAGTAAGTGTAGATGATACATGAATCATACCTTTTTATGGAAGTACTCCAGGCATCCAAACTAGCCAGAGTAGTGTACATAGTGTGCAGCTGAATTTCCCATATTCTATGTGCTCTAGTCTGACTCCCCTATTCTGATACCTTTTGATTGTACTGTCACATTTGAAATGGGGTACCATGACCCATATCATGACCTGAATGCCTAGTGAAACTCCATTTACTGGTCTTTTGAGAACTAAATGGTTCTGTCATGGATGTTGGTACCTTTCATAGTCCCCAACCACTGATATTTTGTTGAATTCCATTAAAACCCTCTATAGGAGGCACATCCAACTACATGAACTATACTCAAAATTTCGGTACAGAAACTGAGGCCACTTGTGACTAAAATTACCACACTGATGAAACCTTAACAGAAATTAATGTTGAAATGACTACCCACTTCAATAACTACTCTTCCCATTGTTTCCTTGGTGAAAACATTCTAAAAAAACACCATTCACCCATAAGAAGAGCTCCTAGATCAGCCTTCTAAAATTGCATGGCCACTTCTAACGGCCTCTCTTAGATTCCATTCTATGGTGAAATTCATATTTATCTTGTCCAAAAATCTACTAAACAAAATAAATGTTCACCTGTAACCTAATTTTATAGAAAAGACCAGCTTGGAAATGCCTCTCCCTAGAAATATCATCAACCCATAAAGATAGAAAAAATAACTGCATGATGGTGACACATCATGTTTATTCCATCACCAACAATCCCTATTGCATTGGGTTTATTAACTCATGAGCCTTCTTATACCTAGGTTTTTCATGATAGAAGTGGATCAGAAACCTTTTCTCGGATTTCTCCTTGGATAACTCCTCTTGAAGCCTAAATTTCTCTTGAATTTCCCACCAATGATTGGAAGGTCTCTAGAGCATATATAAAACAAGATTAAGCCTCTTATATATGGTTTTTTAATGGTTATTGATGATTATAGGGACTGAAATGATCATGAACTCTGATTCTTAGGGGGGGCTCACTCTCGAGTGAACATAATTGGATTCTATAATGGAAAATCTCTCATCAGCCCAAATAAAAAAGTAATAGTGAAAAAAGTATCCCTTTCCATGGATTGAATGACCCTTATGAATATTTCATGAAGATGAATATCCATATAATCCTTAGGAGATATTGGAATCTCTGGTTTAGCTGCATTAGCAATAAACTGATTTTAGATGTCATGACGCTTAATTTAAAGGTGAAGATGAGAAATTTTCTCTCCAAGATAATCAAACTCCTTAGAAAACTATATAACATTAATTTCAACATACATATGTGACAATAATAGAGAAAAAATTACACATGGTCTCTCTAAAAATGCATTAAAAACTGAATTGGAATTACATAACAGTTCCTTCATTTCATTTATCATCTATAACAAGTATCTCATTTCAAATTTCATAGAGGAAAATATGTCACATATAATAAATATGTCTCTATCAGGAACAATAAATGGAAATATAATGCCTTCATACTCATCTCAAACAAAACTAGACCACAATTATAAATATCAATAAATAATAATAACACACAACATGTGAATCACCTAAGGTGAAATAAAATCAACCTTAATAAGAAAAAAATATCAGCATAAATCCCATCCCAGGGTACTAAAATTTTCCCACATTCATGGGTTAACTACTCCCATGAAAAATACCATTACCAATACTCAACAAATAGTAGTATCCTTTCTACATTTCTCAAATCATATAGAAACATAAAATAAATCTAGGACCGAATAACACATTATACCATCCCCATTATAGAACAGTCTCACAATGCCAAATTAGGTCGGTTATTGGACCTCAAGAATGAATCCGCATAATCCCCATGCTTCCAACTATCAGTATGGGTTTAGGGAACATAGTAGAGATACTATTACCCCTATTAAAACATTATAATATATTGTAAAGAAAAAAATATTAGAGTAATGGTAATATTTGAAATAATAAATTATACAATTGGAAGATAAATGATAAAGCATGTAAAACAGATAATAATGAACTTTGTAATGTCTGGTTGAAATGTAACAAAATGTTATGTTGGAATTCATAGAGATAAAATACTGAGATGACATGAATATATCAAAATAATATTCTAAAGAATAGATCTTGATTAACACATTGGACCTATCACCAAGTCCCTACCCATCTACCATGAAAAAATCAATAACACTGTTACTTTTCCTTGTCCAAACCAACATCTATGTAATATACTCAGGTAAAAAAAAGGCTGCCTGAATAGGGTGTGAGTGAAACATAGTAGGTCGATGCCACTGGGTCTAAACAAAATACATTTACTAGTAAGTAAATTTAATAAAGCGATAAAATGTATTGTTAATTAAAAAATTAATACAGAATAAAAAACAACCTTGCTCAGCACTATGCTGAATTAACTCTGATCATTTATCATTACCATTCCAACTATTACCCCAAGTGTATGGCATAATCAAATAAATTTGAAAAGTCGTATGTAAAATAATTTCTTCATAACTGTACCTAATCCCTTATATAACCAATTCTTCATAACCAAACCAATCCCTTTATATAATCATTTCATCTTATCTAGGACAATCCCTTTATATAAACATTTCAGAATAACCGGTCCAATTAATTTATATAATAATTTTTGAATAATTTGGAAATTCCCATTATATAATTATTTAATCATAATCAGGCCATGCCCTCTATAGAAGAATTTTCATTGAACATACAACACAATTAATAATGGAATGAAATAAAACAACATACATCATTATCCAAAATGGTTGATTTACCCATTTACCTTTTATCATTCAAGCCTATTTTATTCATCAAGTTGTGTCTTAAACCCTTAACATTATAGTTTAAAACCCCATATCATATCAATGTATCACCAGCCATTTCAATAACATAAAAAATCAGGTTTCCTAAGTGACCCTATCACAATAATTACCTAAGGTCTGATATCATTCTAATTCACATTTTAATCCAATAACCAGTTCCTTATTGTTCAATGGTAGGATCACTATATAGGTATCCGCAAGCCAGGTCTCAACTATATTAGATCAAAATGTATCAAAGGAGTTTTCCAAAAAAAATATTATAATCACCAATTATTCTGTAAGTCAATGTGCACATTGGGTTGGTGAAATCACATAATTTTTCATGTACACAAACAATTATATATTTACCAATGGGATTTCTTCTAGACCACATAACAATATCCTCGGATAAAAGAAACTCTCTTAAACTGGAAAAACAATGAATAATAATGGTGAAGAAGGTCCAAATGAAAACCAAGATCCCAAAAACAACAAATCAAAACCTGATTCATCTAGGATCAAGATATCTCACCACTAAAATGGATGATAACATATGGAAGGATAAAACCCAAAACTGGATATACTCACTAGAGATTAAAAGATAGACATATATTTCTATAAGGTAAGGAACCCCTCTAAAATCTCCTTGATTCACTAATGTTTTTGAGAGAGGATTCTGAATGGTGGAATACATAAAATCATATTTATAATGTAGTTTAAAATAGTTATTCCTAACATATTCATGATGTGAACCCCTTTCATTTTGTGAAATTATCAATTTATAAAATATTCTAAAAAACACATCTACTCAAGTTAAAATAACCATGATGGAACATTTCAGGGTGTGAAGTAGTTTCACATCGCGTAAATGATTCTTACTCTAAATCAGTTCATGACATGTTCCTGATAATAAGTTCATTTTGTGTAATATGTTCATGATGTAAAAGTGTCCTGTAGACATATCACCACCCATAAACTGCATAAAAAACATAAACCACCTATGAATCCTTCCAAACCCATAATTAACCCTCAAAATACATTGAAATATTTATATCCAGGCTCTATTAATTCAAATAAACATATATCATATAGCATTAGATAATTTTCATAATGAAAATCACTCCACTCTCCCAAAAAATAGTCTTAACAACAAACATTTAATGAATAAAATAATACCCAAAATGAAATAGGTTCAACAAAAACTAAACTGGGATTTACCTGAAAAAAGATGGTTTAGCATCTGACCCTAGATACCACTTAACAGTTCCCCAAGAAAGTGGCCACAAGACCTCAGGCATGTCTCCTTTTACACCAGTGGATTCCAACATGAAGAAAGGGGACTATGATGGGTTTGTGGGGAGACAACTCCCTCATAGACTAGAGTGTAGCACAGTGATATATAATAAATTGGAAATATAGGAAACAAAAAACTAAGACAACATGATTAGTAACCTTCCATAGTAGAAGAAGTAGTACGAAATATTCAATAGCATAAATAATAAATAATTAACATTCTATATAAAAAATAATAGGAAGAATATGATAATAATGGTTTAAAAATGATGGTAATCAAAATATTGTTTAACTATAAAAAAGAGTGAAAAATGAAAAATGGATACTTTTATATAACAAATGTTATACAAAAAATAAAAAAGTAAAAAATACTGCTAATTATAGAATAACGAGCATGGTCATGGTCCCTTTCTCTCATAATCCATCCTAGGTATGTCAATCAAGAATTGGAAGTAGGTCACATCTCATTGCTCATTCCTAAAGTCCTGAAGTCTACTTGAGCACCAATGCAATACCATGTAGGGAATGACATGTAGTCCCAGTATACCACCACCAATAGTGTCATGATAGATCCATTTGATGCAACATAAAATGAATAGTTTTCTGTTAATAAATAGATATCGATCCCTAAATAAATAAATTGGTTCTTTGGTTCAGGTTCTTTCATGGAATCCAAACTAATAAAACTTACCTCATCCTATGCTAGAGGTATGAACTAAGGGTTCATCCAAATTATTATTAAGGTTTATTCATGGGTAATATAAAATATTAATTCCGGAGTGGACCAACGTCAAGCATGTGATTTGGCTAGGAGGAAAAATCTCATTCACATTAATGGAGAAATTTTGTAATTAGCATCAATAAATCCTACATAAATCAAGCTCCAAATCCATTGAAACCAGAATGGAATCCTAATCCCAAAAATGGTGATCTTTAAGGAATCCCAAATGTCTCTACTAGATCCTCTATCCTAACCAATAACACTGAGTATATAAATGTTCATTCATAATGACATCCCTCATATCACTCATGGCATAGTAATCTCCGATTTAATCCTAGGTATCTCACATAGGGGACATAATATCACCCAAGGCATGGTATAACCATCTTTCTCCCAAGTCCATCCATAGTTTATTCCCTAGCGAACCAGTGTCACTCATGCGTATAAGTAATCCACCATGAGATCCCATACAAGGAAAACCAAGTGTCAATCATAGTTTGTCATGTAGTTCCAAATACAAGCATGGTGGTTCCATCCATGATTTCCTTAAGTTGAGACCCATTTTCTATCTCAGCCACCAAGAAGACATGTAATATAGCTTAAAATCCCAAGTCATTGGGAAATCATATAAATATAAAATGCTAAACAATTTATCCAATGTATTTATTCATTTCCAACGATCAAGGAATAAGTAATTGACCATAAAAACTAAAATAAAAGTTTAATGATTAATTCAAATGGTTTGGAATAATTGATAAGTACAAGTAATGAGGAATAAATCATAAGAATTAAACATCATTTATATGAAAATAATCATGAGAAATGAAGTAGGATCATGGGCATCAAACTAAAGGGGAAACTCCTAGAATTCATTAATATTATGTCATATATTTATTATATAATTTATTAAAGGTGAAACACACACTAACATAGTGGTTAACATATCAAGGAATGGGAAAATAGTCCGTTTAAGGTGCGAACACCCAAGGGGTGTCTCTCGACAATGTGAACACCCCAAATATTGGTTTCACTATAAGAAAAGGTTACTATCATCATGAGAAACTAATTAATTTAAATTATTTATTATCCTTTAGGTGTTGTCTTTAGGGGCTAGCTTATAGAACAATGGATCACCATATAAAAGGTGAAGATAATTACGAAAAAGAACTAGACCACCTACCTTTGATTCATAGAGATAAATAATTTATTATAAAACCTTTAATCTAGTAATAATGGGAGTTATTGAATAAATCCTAAAATTAACAAAAAATGGGGGAATTGAGATTGCACCAAAATAGCACACCAGAGGAGTTGTTAAACATAAAATTGAAGGGATGGTATCATAGAGCATACATAAATATTCACAACACACCCAATAGTTAAGGTTTTAGATTTCATATAGAGGAGGATTCAAAAATCCTAGTACTTTTTGAAGAGGATCCTATAAGTGGCTGTGGGTGAAATTTTTTTGAGAGGATAAAGGGGTCAGGATATTAAAATAGTTTTGTGTAAAAGTTTTAATTTGACCCACACAAATTGGGTAACATTATTTGGATGCATTGTTGTCCAAACCATGTTCCAAGCATGTGCCACGACACCACCCAAATAAGGATCCCACATAGGTTTGGTGCATGGTTTTAATAACCATGTGAAAACCGAGTGAAAATACACTATCACAAATGTCTAGAACATTTCATGGGTATATGACTAGGGTAATATGGATGAAGAAAAATAACGCAGGCCCCTACACCCCATTTCTCTACACCATATGGTTAGGGAACCTATGTAGAATAGTCTTCCTAGTTTCACCAAACCATGCCTCCCACTGTACTTCTTAAGAACACATGGATTTGGGCTACGAACAAGAATTAGAAACCCTGTTGACCTCCTTGAATCCTTTTGGAAACATAATGAGGTATAAAAAAAGTAATTAACGATGAAAAATAATTTTATGTAACTTTGACAAATGTTGAGATGTTATAACCTCCCCTCATTAAGACAACTCATCACCATGATTCCATTATCATGGTGGAAAGACATCATCAAAGAAGAGTTCCATCCACTGCACACAAACATCAGTCTCCGAATCCATGGAATCATCTTCTATGTAGCCATACTACCATAGAACTAGGAATAGTGGAACAAACCTTCCTTGAAAAGACTACAAGCTCATATCAATGATACATATCAGATTCTCTACGAAGTAAACATCCACCTCCAAATCAATAACCTTAGAGTCGAAAAATGAGATTGGATGAGAAGATACTTGTGAATATATTATATAAATAAGATTTCATTAATGCAATGGTGCTTTTGAGGTATCCAAAATGGATAGGCTACCAGTCAGACTCATACCATTATCTCAAAAAGCTTGACATATCGAGGTGATAACTTTTCTTATGTTCATATTCATCTATGACCTAATCATTTTGATACATGAATAAATAACAAATGTCACACTTAAAACTCTAGAGGGAAATTTTGATGATTAGTATAATACTTTTTCATGGACTGAGAAGAATTCATATGCTTTTGAATCAGTTGAACTTTCTATAAAGTCACTTGAAGGAGATACTGACCCAATAGATCCACTTCCCTTCTTTCTAATAGGTATAGTGGGGAATGAACAACCTACCATAAAGGTCTTCATTCAGATCTATATGAATAATTTCATAGAAGATATTGTTCTAGAAAAACTCAATTAAAGGAATGTTCCTTTCCCATGAAACTCCAAAATCAAGGATGCATGTTTGAAGAATATCCTCTAATGCATAAATCGTCTACTCTGTCTACCCATCGATTTTAGGGTGATAATATGTACACAATAGCACCTAAGAACCCAGTTCCTTTTGAACCACTTTTCAGAAGAGTGAGGTAAATTGGGATTCTCATTTCGATATGACAGAATGGGGTTCACCATGATGGTGAAATATCTCCTTGATAAATATCCTCCCAAGATCATAAAATGAGAAGTTATACCATATTGGTAGTTGGTGTGTGACTTTTGTCAACCAGCTGACAGTCTCCCTTACTGTATTGTTGCCTCTAGGGGGTCTCCTCAATCCCATCATGAAATCTATAGTGATGTCACTCCACTTCCACTAATTAATTAATAGTAGTTTTAAAAGTCTAGTAGGCCACTGTTACTTCACCTTCACATACTAACAAAGGGAGAATCGAGTGATAAAACCTTCAAACTTACAATTAATACCCAACCTCTAATACTAATGATGAATGTCATAGTACATATTGTTATTCCCAAGGTGAACTTCACAAATTAAGGCATGACATTCCTACATCAACTCTTCCCATATATCATAAATCACCCATATGTGACCATGATAGAGTAGGTTCTCAATCCCATTGAGAACCCAACCATGATAAGGGTTATCACATATGACTCTCTCTCTCAAGTTGAGGCCCTAAAATTCAGACAGTTTTCTTATCTAGAACCACTCTATAAGGAAATAATTCACTACTAGAGATATTAAAAAAAGTTTCCCATTCTATTTATGAACATCCACGTGAAACTTAGAAACTAGATCCAACTTTTTCCACTAAATTTTAGCCTTCAAGATGGCATATGACTATGTTTTTTATATTAAGGTATCTGCCAAATAGATACCCTTTCTAACTCTATAAGGATTCTAAAAATCGAATGAATTCAAGTATTCAAACCACATATGTTGTCTTAGATTCATGTCTCGGTTGTGGATATGTATTTGATACTTTTATAGTCTTCATAAACAATAAACTGCTCACCCATTAAGTAATTCCTCCAAAAACATAGATCACGAACCATGACCTCTAGATCAGGGTCATGTGTAGGGTAATTCTTCTCATGAGGTATCAGCAAACTGTACCCATACACATCATCCTGGTCACCATACATCAAGACTACTCTTATCCTAATTCTTGAAGCATTACAGTAATCTGTATAGCCTCTAATGGATTTGGAAGAATTAAAATTGATAAGGAAGTCAATATTCCCTTTATCTATATAAAATTTGTCTCAAAAGCTTTATAATGGAGGAACATCACACCTTTTTTCATCAAGACCACAACTTGAACATATAAGTGGAATGATTCATGTATGAATTACCTATAATAAATAGATATCCCTATGAAATGGTATATGTCAAAAATATTCTTGGCCTGCTCCCAAGAAACCATGGATTTCACCTTATCTAGGTAAACAGATAAGACTTCCTATAAAATTATATGACCCAAGAAGTTAACCTTACTAATCCAATAGTGGAATTTACTAATCTTTGAATATTTTTTTCTCTCATAGTGTATCCATCATCATCTCAAGTCAGTTTTCATGGTCGTGTCTAGATCGAGAAGACATTAAGATATCATCTACGAAGACTACCATAAAGGAATAAATATGGGAATGAAAAAACAATTCATCATAGCCATAATGAATTTAATAGTGTTTGTATGTCCAAACCTCATAACCAAATAATTGTACAATTTGTACCAACTAAAAAATGTTATAGTGGTATGTCTAATTTCCTCACATGAACCTTATATTAACTCGACCTCAAATCATTCTTGGAGAAAACTATTTCTCCCTATATCCAGTTGAAGTGGTCATATATACGAGGTATTAGATACTTATTCTTAATTATATGTTGGTTTAATCAGTGGTAATCAATGAAGTAATGGAGGTTACTTTCTAACTACTTCAAAAAATGATTGATGATCCCCTATGTGACATGTTGGGTCTATAAAACCCTTTTATTCTAGATCTTCTAGCTTCTTATTGAGTTACTAGAGCTAGGTAGGTCCCAACCTTTTAGGAGGAAAGGACACTAGTGTCGTACTAGGAATTATCTCTATAGTGAACTAACCCTCCCTCTCGAGGGGCAAGCTATAGAAATCATTTGGAAAAAGGTCCTTGAAATTATCCAAAACTAGAGAAAAATGAATAAACAGTATTCCCAACTCACTCATACAGAAAATCATAATATGGGTTGTCACTCCCCCTAGACTAATACCCTTGGGTCCAGCTCGACTAGCCTGGATATCTCATTCCCCCTTATAAACATAATCATTTCCCTTAGGTGATGCCCCTCAGTAGTAGCAATCCACTAGGGAATGATAAGGAATAAGCCATTCCAAAAGGGGAATGGAATCGAATCTAATCATATTGATGAAAAAGAAACATCACAAGAAATAGTACCCACTGTTCTCAAGGGGGCACTCCTACCACTAGTGTATTCCCTCTTATCTAACCCCTTACAGCATGTGGAGAAATATAATATTTTATCAGTACTCAATTTCAAGGCATGTGCATTCTACAACTATAGTCGATATAAAAGAGTGTGATGCACTTGTTTCAAAAAGAGATTAAACTAAAGTATTAGATAACATAATAGTTCCTATAACCATAATTTTAATGGCATCTACTCCACATGAATAGGCTAAACTACATAAATATATCTGTAACTACAAGACTGATATGTTGTCTAACTATCTAGGGTATGTGTTCTCTTCTGATAGTGAAACTCTAAAGCCTAACTACCTCAACCAGGAACACCACCAACTTGTCCCGATAGGCCTATAAAAGACCAATTCCTAATCTGACGTGGAGCCATATATCCCATTCCTTATTGAGGTTTCAATAAGGATCACCTCTCGCCTTATGACTGAGGAAAATATCATCAAAGACATTAAAGGATACCCATCCTTCTACAATATCAGCACCTGAACAATTGCCTCATGCACTGGGGGTCTTTATGGAATAGATTGCCACACAAGTGATACACCACATGACTACCAATACTTGTCACCGAGCTGGTACAACCCCCACATTATCTCTCAAAATGTCACTTCATGTTTCCATATGAACGATCTCCCTACCCTGGAATGGAACTTCCCTAGCTCGCATTTCCATCATCGATGAGATTTTGTTTCATAATAAGTTCTTGGTTAACTATTTATGTAATAATAGGGAATAAAAAATTATTTTCTTATGATCAGACATCATATATAATCCCATCTTCAAAACTCCTCTTAGATGTCAACTCATCCCTAATCAATGTTGGAGAGAAGAAATGGAGCTTAGTGAAACAAGCATAATACTTGAGCATAGTCATAGTTCCCTATTAACGATTCATAAATTCCATGACATAGTATTCTATTAGAGTTTAAGGAAATAATTTATTGTATAAGGCTATCTTTAGGTCTTCCCAGATCATACACCAATGACGCTCATCCTAAGAGATGAAATCCCACCAAATCTTGGTGGAGTCGTTTAACATGTAGGTTGTGATCTTAACCCTATATTCTATATTCGTCTATAGATGGTAAAAGATCAAGATCATGGATCTTAACCATGATATAGATTCTTGAGGTATGATGTCCCCTAAAAAGGAGGGAAGATTCCGATGCTAAAAATCTGTATTCAGCTCTTCTATATTAGGGGTGGGTTAAAGAGTACCTTGTACAGACTTCATAAGTCGGAAGAAACTATCATTTATCTGAGCAATGAAACCCCTTGGAAGATCAGATGGAGGTCCCTTCGGTGGCCCTATAAGCGGTTGTACAGGTGGCTCAGGGACCAGTACCTGTAGAGAATTCTCATTTCCCCTTTATTGGCATATGACATGAGGACATCATGGTGGAATAGCTTTAAAATTTCCTATCACACTCCTTAATAAATATTTAAAACAAGATAGGGAAAATGATAACATAAAATAAATAGGTATAGGGCCTTCCTATAATAGGTCACACCTATATTCCTACTCTTAAAACCATATCTAGGTTGTAATAAAGGACACATATTCCTTAAGAGACACCACATATTTCCCACTACTAGGTAGATTCTTGGATAAGGTCTTTTATCACACCTACAAGATGATCATATCATTTAATGGATATATTTACATTATTTCCATTTTAATTTATTTTCTTAAATCACTTAAAATGGTTTAATTATATGGATAACCATTTCTAATTTTTAAGGGATCATACTTTTTATAAATTAATATTTGGTTTCCACATATTCCTAACAATAATATTTTCCATCAAATGATACCAATGGTCCATGGCTCAACATTCCATAATCAGATACTTAAGGTGTCCCCCTTAACCTATTCAGGAAAACACTGTTACATTAAGGGATCCAAATTTAGTTTTAGTTATGTTTTCTTAGTCCTTTTTATAATTTCAACACAATTCCATGTATAATATTGAAGAACTACAGCAAATAAAATGCATCCTATGCAATGCAAATATAAAAGTATACATGAAATGTAGAAATGCATGACATTTATGTCCTATGGTTCCTAGAATGATGAATGAATTTATACACCCTCATATCATCAGGATAAGGATAAATAACCTTTTATATATACATAAACACTAACAACAATGTAAAACAAGTGCATCACCCAATGGTTAAATTCGTGAAACTCTAACATGAACCAAAAATAACAGCATCAACCCATCATAGGTAATTTGGGTTTCCCATGTAGGCGGGTTTACTACTCCCCAGCATAGGATCATTAGTAAATTATTATATCACATTCTCTTATCTAAACACAAATATTAAAGAAAACTGAAATATCTATGATAACACATTTTTCATCCCACTTCAGATTCCACTTAATGGTGCCTTGAGATGGTGGCCAAAAGACCTCAAGCACGCCTCCTCATACCCAAGTGGTTGTTTACTAGAATCGATGGCCTAAAGTGTGTATGTGGGGAGACTATGACCTCATAGATCATAGTTTATCACAATGATATATAATAAATAAGAAATAAAGGAAACAAACACTAATACAACTGGACTAGTAACCTGTCGTAAGAGAAATTGTAGTAAAAAATAGACCACAATGGAAATAATAAACAAATAACATCCAATATAATTAAATAATAGATATAATCTGACAGTAACTGATAAAAAATGATGATATGTGACTACAAAAAAGATTGTGTGGGGAACAGGGGACACATGGATAAACTACATTCTATAAAAAAAATATAAAGGGTCATAAAGTATCTATTACTATCATCATGAGTATAGGATGAATCCCTTACTCCCATACTCCATATCATAGAATTTAATGAATAATCATAAGATGGATTCATCCCATAGTCTATTCCTATAGTCATGAAGTCTACTTGTGTACCAAACACAAGCCAAAAAGTGTGTGATATATAATCCTAGTAGGCTACCACCAATGGTGTCTAAATCAATCCATTTCATGAAATATAAAATGAACAATATTCTAATAACAAATATATGTAGAGTAACAGATAAATAAATAGATACATCAGTCTAGGATCCTTACTAGAATCTCTACCAATACCACCTTCTTCGGCCAAATCTATATGTATTAACCATGGGTACCTATAAATTATTATTATGGGGTATTCAAGGGTCGTCATAAATAATGCATCAAGATTGGATCTACCCAAATATTCTTATTTCACATAGAGGATGTGTCTCATTCACCTTAAGCAGTAAATTTCAAATTTATCATCAAGTAATCACACATAAATCAAGGACATGATCCATCAAATCTAGTATGGCATCCTGATCCCTTTTAAGAAGATCCGTAATGAATCCCAACAGTCACTATTGGAGCCTCAGATAAAACGAATTTCATTGAGTCCATCCAAGGCGACCCATAACAACATCATTCATATCACTCATGGCATGGTAACCTCTAATTCCATCCTAGTTTTCTTGAATATGGGGGCCATGTATCACCTATTCCATGGTAAAACCATGTTTCCATTGATTCCTTCCATGGTATCTCCCCTATAAACCAGTATCACTCATGAGTATATTTAATCCACCTAGAGAATACAAACATGTAATTCCAAGTCTCTCATGGTGTTTCAAGTTGTTCCAAATCAAAGCATGATGAGTTCATCCAGGACATTCTAATGTCAAGACCTATGTTCTTTTCCATCCCTCAAGTAGGTAAGGTATAGCATTTATAATCACAAGTCCTTAATAAGTCATGTAATATCAGCTAGAAAAAATCCAATGAATTTATTCAAGCCCAAAAATCATGGAATAATGAATTTAGCACAAGGAAATAAGCATCAAAATTAAATTATAAGCATATGTTTTTTCTTAAGTAATAGGTACCAGCAAAGGGGTATAAAGAATAAGAATATAACAACATACATATAAAAATGATAATAAGAAAATAAGTATAATAATAAGCATCAAACTAAGGGGAAAGTCATGACCTACCATTCATATTAATTCAATTTCCTAGTTCCAAAATTTCTTACCAGTTAAACACACACACACATGGTGATTAACATCTCATGGAATGGAAAAATACGTTTTTTATTGTTGTTACACCCAAGGGGTATTTCCTAAAAATGATAAAACCCTGGATATGGTTTTTTCGATAAGATAAGGTCACAATCATCCTAAGAAAACAGTTAAATTTATTTATTTAACATATTTGAGGTGTTTCTTGATGGATTTTGAACATAAAACAATGGTGCACCAAATAAAAATCAACAAAAATGGTAAAAAAGAACTCCCCCACCAATGTTTAATGAATAGAAGATCACTCATCCATTATCAACCTTTAAAACTAGCTATAATGAGAGTTATTGAAGAAATCACCCAATTCCTTGAAAATGGGTAAAATGATCTTGCTCCAAAAAGTAGAAATATAGGATGATAGAAACCCTAAATAAAAGGGATAGGATCATAGATCATACCTCAATATTTTTGAGACACTCAAAGGTAATGGATTTAATGCTCGGGCAGAGAAGGAATCAAAAATCCTAAGATGTATTGAGGATGAACCCGCAAAAGGCTGCTGGAAGAAAAACATGATGGAGGATAAAGGGGTTGTGATATTAAAACATTTTGGGGAAATAGTTTTACATATACCCACACATACATTGTAACATTGTTTAGCTACATGGTCGGCCAAATTGAGCACTAATCATATTCCAAGACAGTTCCCAAAGAAGGGCTTCAGATAGTTTAGGAACATGGTTTTACTAACCATGTGCAAAAAATGAGAAAATCCATTGTTCCAAAACTCTGTAACCATTCTCGAGCATGTATCTAGGGTCTCACAGTTTCAAAAAAAATCATGTGTACCCTTTCACACCATTTCCACACACCACACAGTTAGGGAAACTGTGGGGGATGGTATGCACAGTTTCTACTAATCATGTGGCCTAGTCTGTTTCTTCAAAAACTTTGGATATGGGCTCTGAATGAGCCCCGTACACCATCTTGGCCATCATGAATCCTTTATGAAACACAACAAGGGACTAAAAAGGAATTAAATATGAAATTAATGTTATGTAATTTAATAAAATGTTATATTTTATAGACAAGATATTATATAAATTATCTATTATGATATGATGCATTTTTTAGTTAGGCTTAGAATAATAAATTGATTCTATACTTATTATTATGATATAATTTTATGCCATGAACTTATGGTTAATGATTTATTTATGATGATTTATTACTCTTATGAAAGTTATTTTTAAGATTTTAAATATTTATGCCCTGACCTTTTTATGTTTGTTGCTAGATTGGGTATGAAATTTGTATGTTATGGTCATGATATAAATGTTTTGTGCCTATCCTTTGCTTTTATATGAACATTTATTGATATATCCCATGTTTTCCCTTACTGAGCATCTAAGCTCACACTTTATTATGTTTGTTTTCCATAGGTTATAAACAAAGGTTTTAGGTATGGTATGTTTATACAGATTTCAAAATAAGAATATCTTTGTGGGATATATTGATGATAATTCATAAAATAAGGAAATTATATATCTAGTATCCAAATACATTGTACCTTTATGGTCCTTGGGTGTGTATTTGTGATATGTGTTCAATATGAAAATAAAAATATGCAATATTTATGTATGAAATGTCTATGTCTCTATAGTAAGTATTAGATTAGGGTTTAGTCAATATTTGGTGATTATGGTTAAAAATATTTGGTCAAAACCCTAGGGTAGTCATTATTATAGGATAACATCCTAATGCTTTGGAGATAAAGATATTTTGTGTTTTTTGAATCAATACATCTCTGTATGGATACTATAAGTTGATCTGGTTTTGGAATAGATTCGTTTGGGGGTTACAAACCATAATATAGATGATCAAGTATATCTTTTCCATCATTCAAGTACATGTGAACATTCAGTTGTTGTGAACCTAGTTTGACACTCTAGGGGGATATTCTTGTGTTAATTCATATTTTCATCAAAACCCATTTTGAAGGATTAAATTAATTATGACCATATATTATCTAGTTTTAACCAAATTTTTAATAGGATTAAAAGAATGTGTCATAATTCTTATATCATATAAATTTACATGATAATGTGGCTTGACACTATGATTATTGTTTCTCAGACTCTGTTATTTGGTTTTACTCAATGGATGGAACATGAATACAACAAGATAAAAAACGTTTTGGACAATGAAATGATTTTCCACCTAAGAAACAAAATGATATGAGATCTAGAATGTAGAATATTTTTTCTATTTACAAGAAACATTCTTAGGTCATGAATCATTATTATCTTCCAAAATATCAATAGAGTGAACAATGTATTATTGAGTCTTTCATGAGGAAACATCTACTTCTTATTTTGGGATCTTCTTATCCACTAGTACCAGAGTGATTGATAAAAACCATTAATAATATATTTTCAATTATATAGTACTCGAAACATGGAAATGTTGTCTTAGATGTTTATCGTTTGGATAGAGAATTTGATCAATAGTGGAACCTTATCAAGATTACAATACAAGGGAAAAATCGACTTTATAGAATGTAACCAGTTTAAGAGGATATTTTTTAGTAACTACTTTTGTTGTATTCTATATAAAATAATAGATAATTGATTACTTGATCTTAATAAAAAGGTGGAAGAATCCATTGGAGCTTATGAGGGAAATATTATAATAATTTTAGGGTATGCTTTTGTTTTATTCATTAGCCCTGAAATAAAAATTAATTGATTATTTGGTGGCTTAAAATGAATCCATTAAAAGGTGTTAACTGTAAGATACATTATTATCTATTATGAAATAAATCATTGTGAAACTCATGGTAGAAATGGAAATTGGATATTCCCTACCAGTGTTATTATTTTTATAATAAAATGAAGATCTATTCTCATGAAAACTTGGATAAATTACATGGTGGAAATAAATTACAACAATCTACATGCCATAAATATGGGAAGAAACGTGAAGGGAATTTCTTGACTAGAATTGTGATGTGATTTAAATGTGGAAAGGATGATCATAATTCTTTTCAATTAAAAAAGGTAAGCAATGGCCTAGTTAATTCAATTAAAGAGAATAAAACACCATAAAATGCATCACCTACACTCTAATTCTTAAAAAGAAAAAAGTATGGGCATTATGAAAACCAATTCATAAATCCTAATGTTATGATGATGATCAAAATTAGAAACTACTTAACATTAAATGAAAATAGAAATATAATTCAATAATGGATATTGAAGTGTGATATGAGAATTACATGGTAAAAGATAAACTTATTATCGTCTCAAAAATAGTTAATGACTTATTTGATTCTAGATCCACCCCCTCTTTTCTATCTGTAGAATTTAAAAAGGGTGTCGAATTATGAACTCAATGATTAGTTATTAATTTAGAAATGAATACTACAAATAGTAGGATAGTCATATATTAAATAAATGTTACTTTTCTAATTGATGTTTTAGGTAAATCTCTTAAAATAAGTTTGTAATTATCCCTTTAGTTTAATTTGATGTTATTATAAACCTGGAATAGAATTATTTATATGGATCCTATCTCAATTTCCATCGAAGATAAGTAAAATTTCATATTCTAAATAAACCCATTCTCATTTATTGGTGAGATGATATATAAAAACATCCATTGGAAATTACTTTTATAATGTGGGACTTAATTCCTATCCATGAAACCTATTTATCTTGTATGGTTTGGTAGAAACTCAAAATCAATGACATGCCTATTTTTCCATTATTTTATGATCTATTTATAAAATAATTTCTCAGTCTTCCTCTGAGTTGTGAAGTTGACTTTCAAATAGAACACATAGCTGGTACTGACCTATTTCATAGACTCCATATAGAATACACCCAAATGAGTTGCAGGAATTAAAGAAGTAGCCCTAGGATAATCCTGATAAAGGATTTATTTGTCCAAGTGTGTCACCATAGATTGAACTGGTTATTTTTTTAATATGTATGATCTATCAAATCATATCTACATTTTTTATTTAGAGCATAAAAAATAACTATCAATAAAAATTATCATCTACCCCAAATCAATTATTTTATTATCCATTGAAAGGAGATGAATACTTTTCCTGGACTGATCTTAAAAATGGTTAATATCATTTTAAGGTAAAAATTGAAGGCATGCCTAATAATACCACTCATACAAGGTATGTAAACTATGAATTTATAGTGATTCTATTTGTTATTACAAATATCCCTTCTGTATTCATGGATATAATGAGTATATTTTTTTATAGATTACCTTTATCATTTTTTAGTATCCTTTTTAGATGATATTCATATATATTCAATGAAAAAATAAGTTCATGAAATTTACTTGAGAATTTTATTGAATACCCTTAAGAAGGAGATGTTTTGTGAAAAAATTACCATGTGTGGTTTTTGGATTTGGATGGTTTATATGACATTATTTTGTTGGATCCTTTAAAGGAATTTGTTTTTGAGAAATCACCTATACCAACCATAGTTTATAAGATATATTATTTTCGTAATTTTGATGGATATTATAAACTCGTTTTTTTTTAAATTTATCATATATTTCTAATCCACTCACCAAGTTAAATCTGAAAGGATATAAGTCGTTTTAGATCTATTAATATGAGTAATATGTCAAGTGACTGAATAAAAGGTTAGTCCATGCACCAATGATTACATTTCATTATAGTATATAATGGTTTTTAATCTATAGTGATGATTTAAGGCAGGGACTAGGATTCATTCTAATGATGAATGAGATGATTATAGCTTGTTCATCATGAAAATTTATGGTCCATAAGAAAATTTACCTAGCTCTTGATTTTGAGTTAACTATGGTTATTTCTTCATTAAAGGTATGGAGGCATTATATTTTTGGATAAATACGTGATATATATAATGATAATAATATATTAACATATATATTCACTAAAAAGGAGTTTAATATGTTTTAGAGGGTATGTTTGGTGTTGATTAAATATTATGACTACTCAATGCATTACAACCATAAAAAAAGAATAGAATGACTGAAGCTTTGATCCAAAAATAATACCATCTTATCTATGACGACGGTCACAAAAGATCCTACATATATGGATTTTTAAATGATGGATATATAAATCCAGAATAATGGGGGGAAATATTATCATTATCAAATGAATGTTTATACATTTATGTATAAATTGATTAAAAAATATTAGAAGGAAGATGTAGAGCTATAGATGATGGTGAGAAATGTTCATAAGTTCAAATTTATTGTGATAGAATGGTAAGGTTCAAAAACATCATATTTTTTCAGTACATAACAGATCATATTAATGAGATGTTAGAGGAATCTCATAATTCATCAATTTTTTTTCATCCGGGAAGTATAAATATGTATACAGATTTGACAGAGTATTTATGGTGTGATGTCAGGAAGATATATATTGAAGAACATGTATCTCAATCATTTTATTTCATAATTTTATGTTTTGTGGATAAAATTATATGGTGATGTTACTACCACTACTCATACTATATTTTAAATGAGAAAATATCACCATGGATTCTTCAGTAGACTCCACAAAAAATCTAAATTATACAATTCTATTTGATTTGTAGTCAATCACCTTACAAGGTAAGAACACTTCATTGTTATTACAGATGAATTTTATCTTGATAATCTTGTCATAATATAAATTAAATATGTGATAAATATGTATGTATTACATCATTATATTGTATTTTATAGGGATCCGAGGTCTACCTTGACCTTTTGGAGAAATATTTAGTAGGATTTGGATATAGAGTAATGTTTTAACACTTATTATCATCCCTTGATACATGGTCAGTATTGGATGACCATTAATACCCTAGAAAATATATTGATATATTGTTCTCTATATTTTAAATGTGGTTTAGATCAATACCTTCATATAGTATATTTTTCTTATAAAAATATGTTTCATTAAATCATTCATTTAGATCCTTATGAATCCATATTTGGAAATATGTATAGAAATCCATTATTCTAGAATGAATTTGAAGAACTAATATATTGGTACATGAGCTAGATGAATAAATTTCATATAAGGTTAGGGAAATTTAGAAACACATAAGGGAAAATAATGTTGATATAAATGTTACAATAACAATCATTGGTGAAATCTGGTGTTTAGAGAAGGTGATAAGGTTTTTCAGTGAATATAATAATGGATTAATATTATGGGATTCATAATGAAATAAAATTTCACCCCTATGTTTATTTTCCCCTTTGAGATTCCTGATTATGTTGGTATGAAATATTATCATTTGGGACTTCCACCTAACCTCTCTCAAATTCATGATGTAATCCATGTATCTCTTTTAAGGATGTATATACATGACCCTGCACATGTACTAATATCATAGTTTATACAACTAGAGTAATATCTCCCTTTTGTGGAACAAAATGTGGAAATTCTATATCATATAGAGAAAGTGATAAGGAACCAGAACACTCACCTATTCAATGTTTTCTGGTGAAACCACCAATTAGGGTATGCTATATGTGAAACTGAGGATATAAGAAGGTATAAGTATCCAAATTTATTTGTGATTTAAATTTATGCACTTTTGAAGCAAAAAAAATCTTTTAAATGGGGATAGAATGAAACACATTGAGATTTTATGAAATAGTTTTTAAAAAATAAATTTTATTTCATTGATAACTTCTGTTATATGAAACAATGTGTTTAGATGAATAGAAATAAATGATAAAAATATTATTATGTGACAATGACCCTAATACCACTGAATTGGAGGTTCTGAATATGACTAGCTAAATTATAAAAGACATATGGTTTACATGTGAATAAAATAAATTCATTAGTTGTCTTGAAAGTAAAAGAAATGTTTTTTTTAAAATATCTCTTTGTTCGTGAAAATTATTTTATTTTAATAAAATAAATTAATAATTATTAATGAATGATTTTAATTAAATTTAAATGTTATATATTTTTACAAATGTTTTAAAGTTAATATACTATTTTTCAGGACATGAGATAATAATAAATAAATATTATTCTTAAAATGTATTTTTTTCAAAAAAAATATTTCATATATATGACACCTTGTGTATATATTATAAATTAATTCCTAATTTAATATAAAATAACACTATTTCACCAGGGAAGAGAATACCACCACGTGTGTTTGGTTTAACTTGATGGACGATTCGGGGGGGTTCATTTCTTGAAATATTGTTACTATCAGGTCACCATTGTCATTCTTAATGGAAACTTTCAATTATTCCCTCAACCATAAATGGGTATAGACCAACGTTTCATATGAAGTGGGTTAATTAGGGTTTTAGACCCAAGTTTGCATAGAGACTCACATTGGTCGATAAGATGGGAGGATGGGCTCATGATACCCTATTGAGGGGAATTTATTCCTACCTAAGGGCTCCTAAAAATTTTAGATACGTTTGAAAATATCTTTACAATCATGATATGGGAAATATTACCCTAAAAATGACTATGGGCTAAGTATATCCCTATGAAAAATATAGGGATCTCATTAGTGAACCCATTTTTATGCATCTGAGTATTTTCATCCACTTCCGATTAATGATAAACTGATTATTTTTTGAAGTCGTGTAATCCCAGAGATCCAGAATTCCCTACCACATAAGGAGGATGATAATATTCTAAGGAGGGTATTGAGCCATTATAAGGCATCCTAAATATCCTTTTTATTGATGGAATCAAAACCCTATATAGCTTGTTAAACCTTATAGTTGAATATCTCATGAAAAGGACACATATGATTGCTCTGAGGCAATGGGTATACAAGCCTGAGTCTCAGTGGGGACATTCAATGTATCCCAATTATGGAGAGAATCAGATTTATTTTAGTTCACTTGGTTTTTCAATCTTATGAGATATGAGGTATAATTATCACCCCATGGTAATTATTGGGTCCTTATGGTTAGAGTGTTATAGATATGGTGAGACCCACATTGAGGTGGATACCCATTTGAGTTCAAGATTGGGCCTCAGGTAGGCCTCCTACATATCGTAATTAGGATAGGAATCAGAGTCCTCATAAGTCCGTAACTGACTTGGGACTATCCACAAGTTAAATTCAAGTTAATGGTGGTGAATATATAATGCCACTCATCACACCTTACATAGTGACATTTCTATGGATGATGGAGATTCACGATGTGAATGATATGACCATTGCAACTCCCTAAGCACACATGAGCTATGCTTAGTGTGGAAAACATAGGATAAAAAGTAATCATTCTCACTTTATATGAATGTGGGGACTAGGTAATGGTATAAAACTTTGAATATCAATATGGATATTGAACTTGAGAGAGTTTTCTTTTTTATCTTTATTATGGAAGTAATCTGATTCGTCATAGTTGTCTTGATTGGGGCATATACACTGGTGTTTCCCTTATACTCAGTAAATATCATAGCATTTCATTGGTTGTGTCTTACATTATGAGGTTTAACTTATAATGGTACTTACACATTAAGGATATACATGTATATCAACTCTCGGTATTCCCTTTTTGAAAAGGTCTTCTTTTCTTCCAATCATGCAATTATTTTCTACGTAGCATGCCTTGATTTATTACTTGACATGTTAGAGGTTGTCTGTCTGACATGTCCAAAGGTAAATTTATGATCCTGCTTACATTTCTGCGGGACATTGTATAATTTAGATGGTATATAAAAAAAATTAGATCATCGGGGCTAAATTTTCTAGAGTACATTGCAAGGCATGGATGAATGGTCCTGTGGTCGTCGCATAATCTAGATTATTTGTTCAGTGGGTCTCCCATGATCCAACTGACTTGACTAGGTGTCATAATTATAGATTTCTGACACATATACAGGGTTTCGTGAGAGTTAATGTGAAATATCTCTGAGGGTGTTTCATATCTGGTCTGACATGTCTGTAGGGCATCGCGAGACCTAACCGGCGTGCCCATAGGGTGTTATATGAGTGAGTTGACATACCCGAGTGCTATTCTGAGACTCAACTATCTTTTTACAGTGTCATTATATGAGTCAAGATACACATCTAAAGGAAAATTCAATGTTTTAATTGATATTATAGAGGGATATATGAGGCTAAGGTTTCATTTCGTAGGGTTCCAAGTGACTTCCTTCAACATGTCCAAGAGGACATTTCATGATCCAAATACTATTCTGATAGGAAGTCATGATATATGGGTGACATACCCTTGTGCTATTGTGTGTCATGAATGGTTCATGTGAAGCACATCAGGATGAGCATATACTTCCTTCACATAAGTATCCCACCTTTGGTATTTGTTCTAGACATTATATTGTGAATTTCATATATTTATTCAATGTTATCTTGTATTAAGTCTCGCATGACCTAGAAGATATGTTGGATGTTCCTCACATTTCCTTATATAAGTCCATCACGTGATCTGTGGCTGATAATGAAATTTCTTTTATACATGTTTCATGTCCAATATAGCTATTCTATGGTATCTTACCTAACAATAAACTTGTCGGTCATGAGATCCTACACTCCAAGAAATCTTCTCTTGCACTGGTGCATCTAGATATTAGAAGGAAAAGTCTTCGTCTGAAGAGTAGTGGTATTGGTAATGGAGTGTCCTAATTTTATTCAATTTGGGGTGGAATATTTATAAGACATACCATCCTGATATTTTTCTAGATTATACGACACATATCACAAGAATCTAGGCTAGAGTCGGCAAATAGCTTTAGCATCATGTGTATTCGCTGGTCTTCTATGGATCAATCCAAGGGCATGACCATTTTCGTGCAACCGTGAGTCCCTCCAATAAATTCATCATTTATTTTATTATTTATAATTAATGAGTACTCATTGAATAATGTGTGAATGCTTAAAGACTTCCATATTTCCATACTGACATGTACAAGATACTTCACGAAAAAAGAGAACCTACCAAAAGTCCTTTTCTTGATATCAAGGGACTTGTTTATGATTTTATGGGAGAAAAAATATGCCTTTTCAAGAGGTTGTCATCAGATCAGCTGACTTTTCAAGGGTTCTGGTGAGACCATTCTAAATGCTTCCTTAGTGTGTCGTAAGAGTTTTATGATCCTGATAGTCTTCTACCTATTCTCTCTTTCATTTACTTTATTTATGTAACAAATGTTGTGGATTTTGGGAGTGTTCATGACTAGTGTCAAAGAAAAATTATATACCTCTTAGTGATGTGTTGTGTTAAAAATAAAGGTCTAGTGGAGATGCATGAGAATTTCATGGAAAAATCCATCTGTTTTCATTAGGGATCCAAATGGATTGTGCGAGGACACCTGGGTAGGCTCGAGGCGCTTCACATGATGAGGATTACATGCCAATGGAATTTCATGGGATGGGGTGGACATGTATCCATGGTATTTAGGTCTCTTTAGGATCGCTTGGGGTGAATCATGTGATGTTTATAACTGTGAGTGGCTCCATCCTTCTTCCCTTTTATTTCCATTGTTTATTTTTACAATGGGTTGGGAGTCTGGCATGTTTGGTTGAATGTTATTGAGGAAAACCATTATCCTCTTTACTGATCCATCGCATAAGGTTTATGACTTAAAGAATCCTCGTCCATTTGTATATTTCCCCATTATTTTGAAATGATTTTTTGGATCTGTCTCTAGGAGCTGGTCAACTACCAATCTACATGACTTGTGGGAGCATATACAACTATAACCACATGATCATTTCTTGTCTATGGCGTGTTTGAATGTAGCGAAGGACTCATTAAAGAGACCTCATAGGATATTATACAGGCTATGTGTTGCATCCGGTGCCTTCATATGACCTTATTATGGTCATGCAATCACGTATCCCTTAGATGATCACACGATCTATGGGTCTCGACTACCTTCTCCTTCCTTTCATTTGTGGAAAAAATAATACCCATACCCAGGAATTTCTTCAATTATGAAATTTTTGATTCTCATTTTCATGGAATCAACAAATTCCTCTCTCAAGAGTGATGTCCTCGGGGAAAAGGGTTCAGTTATGAGGAATGAAAATTCCCTCCTAAGACTTAGGTGGTGTCATGAATCAGTGTCTAGGGTAATGTCGGATATGTTGGAATTTTTTTTGTATTCCATGAAATGCCATATATATTATAGAAAAAGATCAATCCATTTTACCAAATAATCAACCTTTAGATTTATCTTGCCATTCCTCTATCACATTCCCTTGTTGTGACACCTTTCAATGATACCTTATTGGAGATTCCTTCATGAGACCTACTTTTGTGAGGAATTTTCCACAATACCTATCCTACCTATGTTTCCACTAAATCTAACCATGAACTATATTTTAGAAAAAATTTGAACATAATTTGTGATGATATAAATTTTATTGAATGTTATACTGGGTATTTTGGCTCAATCATATGATCGATTGAGTATCATGTGATTGACATGACAATGTTTAGGTTATGTTATCTTAAGTCTCCAAGGGTTCATGAGATTTCATGAATCCATGTAGGATTATGAGACCTGTGAGGCCTTCAAATATTAGGCGATTTGTGAAATCCTTATGAGATTCACAAATCCTATATAGATTCATGTGATACACATGATGCGGCCATTTTATGTCTTTCATTTGAAAATATTTTATTTGATTGATTTGAAACATTCTATATACTCTCTTTCATACAGATTTTGGTTCCCTCCAATCTTCTTGCTTGCTTTAGAAGAAGGAACTGAATGCAGTGATAGCTCATCGTGATGTTATAGTAGGGGGAATGGATCCTAAATACCCTCATTATATTGGGTCAGACCAAATTATTTTAATGATGTTGATGGGATTAAAATTCTCAGACTACCCCCTTTCAGATTTATTTCCCATTTATGTGTTTGGTCTTATTAAATATTCTTCCATTCATCTGTTGAAGTCATCATTCATACCATTTTCTTTGATCTCTATAACCCACAATATTTTTTGGGGAAAACATAAATCCGGAGGCTACTTTTTCATCGAGGTGGGGAGTGAATACATGTATATTCTAACATTCAAGACAATAGATTTTGATGGGACTAATCTCAAACCCAATGAGGATTCTCATATGTATAGCTGAATAATTGGGAAGTCTTCCTCTAATCAGATGTTTGGATGGGTTTGGAACTAGGAAATCTAATCATGAGGTATTTGTGGCATGGACAAGGGATGACCCTTCTGGGTAAAATTCAGTGCTTCTAAATTCACTAGGTAATTGAGTCAAATTAGAATTTAAAAGGCTATTTAGATTTTGCGAAAATCTTTCTACTGTAACAAGGTTCTGATGACAGATTTTTTCAGTTGTTGGAGCCTGGATATGACCACATTACACCTTATTCATGGTGACATGTGAATTATACTTTGGGATGTGGTGAAAATTTGTGTTACAGCTATATTAGGTTCGATTTATGATGATTTCTTTCCACCACGGTTTTCTTTGGATAATGTAAAAAGGAATCCTCTTCTGTCTTGGTAGATGATTAAGATGGCTAAAAATACACTCTTAACAGAGCCTCTTCAGGGAGTAGATATTCCATTCAAGACATGGCCATAATTATTTATCAATAAGATTGTCTCTGATCTAGAGGATAATAAGCTGAAATCCTCCCATACAAATAACACTTGTGGTGTACCGGGCACTTAATATCCCTTGGTTGAGGAAAGGAAGTTTCAAGAGTGCGGATGGGAGGTTGTCCATGGTGCCGACTGGGTTGTTCCACTAACTGGTATCATTCCCATTTACTTGAGTGGGTACTTAAATTCCATAAAATAAAATGGTGGAGTTATATTTTCCACTTTCATAGTGGAACCCTCTATGGAATGGGGGAGTGCTTTGGGATATATGTCCCTTTGCTGGCCAAAATCTGTCACCTTATGAACCATGTTGATAAGGGAAAAGATTCAAACTAGATCGTGGTCCCCATATAAGTATTATTTAGTTGTATAAGAGATCACTTTGGAGGTTATGAATATTTAAACATTTAGGGTATCCCCAATGTTCTCAATATATCTTACCTGTAATTAATCAATGGATTAAGAATCCTTCCACTAAAATATTGTGATATCAGGGCTTATCTAATTCACTATGGTAATTTCTCCTTCATTCCATACGTTTTTGTACAATGAGGTGACATTTCGACACTGGTGAGGCATGTCTTGATGCACGAGCTAATTTTATATCACATCGTAAAAGTTCTTTTTCCTCCTGTATTAATGGGGAACATATCTGTGAATGGTATATACCATGTCGATTCAACCACTAATTTCTATATGTCCAGTAAATATTTCCTTTTTCTATTTATATTCTTTCTATGATTTATCTGTTGGTAGTTCGCTAATTTTGGCTGATGTTTACCAGGGAGGAGACTGGTGATAAGATAAACCTTACTCCCTATAATTCCATGATTGGTTTATCATGCAATTCTGCTAAGGTTTTGGTTCAATCATATCCCAGTGGGAAATAAACCCAATTGGTGACCAAGGCCTCCCAACCACTGGCCAGGGAGAACCATCCATGACCTTGAAAGAAAGTTGTTCTCAAGGGTTCGGTATCCCCGAAAGCACCCAGTAATGAAATAAAATGCTTACTATTGCTCGAAGAAGTACCTACTAACACAACTAAAATAATTATAGTGCCGGTACGTGAGACTGCACTAAAGTTATTATTTCATGTCACCACTCATAAATGGTGGTCATGGATAGCATAGAACATAGAGGTCGAGATGTTTGCTATGTTATTCCAAACAGAGTCACTTTTGGAAGGCTTCACCTATATCACTGCCCCTATAGGTATCACATTTAAATATTATATTGAGGAGGTCAAGCCCTTTCTTAAAGAACCTCGCATAACTTTGGTGAGAGTTAAGGATTAGATACTTTTTTCTTCAGTGGTCCATTAAATGGTTGTCTAGGGAATAATTCAAATTTTAATGGGTGAATAGGGATATCCCACTACCAAAGAAGTGATATGTTTCAGATTATTACTATTTTTAAAGAGTCACAGTGACATTGAAATTATATTGAAATTCTTTATATGTTGACATGATGGGAAACTATCGAATATCCTTTGGTTTTACAATCCTCTGTATATTATTTCCATGGTATGGCTGTGTGAGAGGAATTTTAAAGTGATTAGGGGATCAAAAAAAGGGTTCCCTAGTCGATATGCTCAGACGAGGGTGTAAATCATTTCTCCTAAAGCAATAGGTTTATATTCAACACCTTCTAGAGAGCTTTACATGCAATTGAGGAAGAAGAAAATAACGCGATAAGAATTTTCAAGTCCATATCCTCTAAAATCCTCAAGTAAGTATGGCATTCTACAATTATCTTATCTTTTATTATTTTAGAAACACATTATTATTTTTCAAAAAAATGTTTATTTCCCAGCTGGGGTCATCTAGAAGAGCATGTATCTAATAACAAGTATGTGGGAAAGTGTTTTTTTCGTCGGAAGACCCCTCTTTGTCGTGCATGGAAAGTCAAAATGTTGAGGTGGTTAAGGTGGAGGTTCAATCATGTATGTTTACTACTGAATATGTTTGAATGAGTGTACCATTTTATCTATCAGGGGTGGACACACTTTTTTCGGATATTGGAATAGGTATCTATTCTTTTATCACATTATCCTTAATGGAAGTGAGTTTTAGAGAATATCAATACTTTTAAAAGACTTGATAATGATTATATTTCTATCATATCACTTGATATTTTATTTTTTCCCTATATTCCTCAAGAGTTTTGAGTGAAACACATCTTCGAGAATGGTACCAAAAGTTCAAAAAATTCATACCTAACAATAAAGAGTTTCTTCTTCAGTTGTGGAAGGGGTTGGGGTAGTCGACATCGCTAGTGATGCGACTGAGAATTGTATGATTCTAAAATTGGTCATATACATCTATTTCATATTGGCACCATATTATTTATTCCTCTAATGATAATCTATTCTTCTTATTATTGCATTGTATCTTCCCTAAAGTTTAGAGGTTCTAGTGCCTACTCCCTTGAGGGTTCTTTGATTGGATCGACTAATGAAGAGGTATGTTATCTTCCATATTCATTAATGTATTTGAAAATAACCTTTTCTCTTATCGAGCAGGACCCAAAATATATTCTCATTCCCATAATAGGTATATGTGAAGGCCCAGGGTCTGTGTCATTTTATCATTTGATATGGAAAAACATGTGGAGGGAGGTTTGGTCCTTAGTTTCAGAGATCCCCTTGGAGGATTTTAAGGATTGGTTGGGACAACATTTTTTTATGTTTCATTACCTTTGTTATGAGGGTATCAATTATTACTCCCTTCACACCCAAGTAAAGGAAGTCATCTCACTGAGAGGGGAGAAGGGGGCCCTTTAATCAAGGGTGGTAGCTACTGAGGCCTCCTCTTTGGTGAAGCATAATTGGGATGAATATGCGAATGATGCTTCTAAAGTGAAATAGAGGCATCCAATAATCAGCATGTAGTTAATTATGTAAAGGTTTAAATTGGTTGTTTTCTATATAAAATCAATCATCTTCATTTTGAGATCATATTTCTTCAATCATAGCTATCCCAGTTTCAAAATTCAATCTATATATATATTTAAAGGATATACTGTATAAACAAGGACATATTGATGTGGTGGAAAGGTGATAATTGAAGTTATTTCTAGGGAGGAGGGGTTGCAATAGGCTATGAAGATAGAAACTGAATTTTTTGATCAACTATGCCAATATATGATCTCACTATAGTAGAGACTTTCATAACTCAAGGACACATCCAAGCATATATTCTGATGAAATTATGACATTACAATATTTATTTGTCTAGTTTATTCAAAGGGGGGGATCTCATATGTATATATTCCACATTTTCACCTTTATTAAGAAATGAATTTTCCTAAACCTTCCACGATGTATTGAGTTTTTCTTTCATCCATGTTTTCAATACCAGTATACTACATTAATTTGAATTTATAAAGACACCCATCCCTCTTATAATATCATGTAAACACAAATACCTAGGTTTTAATTATGGAATTATAACGAAATAATTCTTAATAAATTCTCTTGAATTCCCACCACCAAGAGATTCTTCATTGATAATATATTTCAATAATGTTTAGATCACCATATTTATATAAGGATTTGATGGGTAGGATATATATCCCATAAGAAGGGTGATAATTTTTCTTCTAAATCTGATAGTCTTGTTGGGAAAAGCTAGGTTTTTTCGATGTCTATATGGTAGGCCTTGCAGGCTTTCATAGACTAAAATCATTGTTGTGCGGTAGTTTAGGGTCTTTTACCTCAAACCTTGAATCTCATTAGCTTTGGTTCTTTTAGATCGAACATTCTATCACTTTAGTTTAGGGTATTTCATCTCAAACATTCTATCACATTATTTTATCATCATTTATCTATTACATTCTATTTCTATAGTTTATTGTATTTTAGCTTGGACCTTATATTGATATATTTTAGGGTCTTCTTGAATAGACCTTCTCTCTATTTAATTTTGATTCTTTTATCCAATACATTCTATAACTTTATTTTAGGGTCATTTTCACTCTAAACTTCTGTTGTCATATTTTAGATAATTTTATTTTGGACCTTTTGTTGTTGTAGTTTAGGTTCATTTAGCTCAGTCCTTTTATTTCTGTTGTTTCGTATCTTTTAGCATGTACCTTATACAATATTAGTTTAGGATGCTTTTGCATGGACCTATTATTATTGTATATTTGGGTCATTAATATTGGACATTTATTTATTTATTTTAGTTTCATTTAGCTTCGTCCTTCTATTGCCTTAGTTTAATGACTTTTAGCTCGGAATTGATATCTCTTTAGATTATGTTATTTTAGCTCGGACCCACTATTACTATAGTTTAGGGTATTTTAGCTCAGGCCTACTATTGTTGTAGTTTAGGGTATTTTAGCTCAGACCGGATATATTGTCTTGTGATATGTTTCAAACATGCTAGGAATGATTGAAAACATATTGAGGTGAGGGGTTCTTAAGTGGTGTTACATAGGCTCATGAAGATTGAAAATGAATTTTTTTTGTAGAGTGACACATATGGTTAACAAGAATAGGCATCTATGTATGATCCATAGGCATATGTTCATAGTCATCCAATGTTCCCTTGAATCCAAGTAACATTTCTAGGGGAAATAGAAGATTAATGTTGTTAATATTAGATGAGGGATAAATACTATGGGTGTTAGGTCCCCCTAGATAGTTAGATCATAGATGATGTAAGGCATAACCCAGAAGTTTGTGTCCATAAATATGATATGGGGAAGGCATGATGGGTATTTCCCATGATATTATATAACTCTAGGTTCCACTATGGTGTTACCTAGGCTCACAAGGACTGAAGATCCTTTATTATAAGGATGATGTGCCTTTAGTTTATGGGTTAAGTCCCTTATTCGTCTGTATCATGGTCAAGAAAAAGGTGACCTCCACTCCTTTTAGAGGGCCATGAAAGATAAGTTAATACTCAAATGTCCATATGGTGAGGTTGGGTATGGTAATATAGCTATCCTGGAAGGATTCTAGAACACTAGGGAAACTTGGATTTTATATTGTAAATATTGAGTCCTACATCTTTTGGTTTCAAGACACAAGGTGTGGTATAAAAAAGTTTCATAAATGGAGTGGCACATTGCTACGTGAAGAAAGGGTACAATATATGGTGTTTTAGAGTTGATGATATCAAACACTCTTGGAAAGTTTATAATGGAGACTGTAAATCATGATCCAAAGTACTTGGGTTAGGTTGATTATATAGAATTGTCATACCAGGAGTAGTTCAAATCACACTAAGGTGTTGAGTACTACAATAGTGATTTCAAGTCTCACAAGGATTGGAATGTCCTTTTTCTGAGTTATGCATTTGGTTGATGACCATAGGCACATATGTGGGATCCATAAGCATACATGCATCATAAAAAAAGGGTCCTTTGAGTCAGGTATCCTTTCCATGCTCCATGGAATATTTTGGTGATTTGTGGAACCTCGAATTATGAAATTTGATTTTTGGAAAGTTAAATTTATAAGAAGTGTCTAAAAACCAAAATGGTTATCTCACCACATAGAAAAAATATTATAGTGCTGAGGAAACATGAAAAATCATTACTCTAACTTTTTACTAAACCAAGGTGTCCAGTGTTCAATGCTTGGATGTTTCTAGAGCTATAATGTAAACCCTATGTTCATTGACCCTTGTTTATTTGTGCCATATTTTCCCCTAATCTCTAGAGTTTAATATTTTAGCGAGCGAAGACTTGAATTGTTGTCAGGACTCCTATTCGGGGTTTTCAACCTAACCAGTTTGTTGCCTCTTTCACTATCAGTTTAATGTATTACTATTTTAACCATTATTGGGTAGAGTTTAAGGTCATACATATTTTACCAATTGTTAAATAAGTTCAAGGTCATAAAAAAATATACCTAATATGTATGATGATACAAAAAATACTAATAAGATGACCCATGGTTAAGAGTACCATAAAATTATCTTGAGCAAGAGATGATAATGTTGTAAATCATGGATCAAGGTTCTCAAGTCAGGAGTAATGACATTAGACAATCATATTGGGTGTAGTTCATATCACACTATGGTGTTGAGTTCTACCATAATTATTTCAAGGCTCACAAGGATCAAAATTCCCTTTTGTAGAGTGATGAAATTGGTTGATGACCATAGGTGCATATGCAGGAGCCATATGTATATATGCATAGTCAAGAAAAATGTCCCTTAAAGGCGGATGTCCTTTCCAATTTCCATGGAAATTTATGCTGATCTAAAGAAGCTGAGGGATGGAGTGTGGATTATGTATTTATGTGCTTTAAAATATTATAGAATCCCCCCATACACTGGATGACTATGGTAAGGCTCTTGTGGTCCCTTAATAGTGAACAGAAAATGGGTGATGTCCTGTACAGTTTATCATCATATAGTGGGGACATTTTTTAGTCAGTTTAATGTCATATGGTGAGGACATGTTTCATGAAATTTATTTTCATATAGTAAGGACATATTTGTGTAATTATAATGTCATGCGACTTGGATGTTCACCTTTCAGTTTAATTTCATATAGTGAGGATGCACTTCCATGTAGTTTAACATCATATGGTAAGAAATTTTTCTTTGTAGTTTAACATCATGTAGTAAGGACATGGGAACCGACATTAAAAATTTATTCACGATATATTATGTACACAAAAAGTTCAATGGAGTTCTCATTCATATGTAGGAAAAACTATCTTTTGCAGATCTGTCTCAATACAGTTGGGGCGTATTAATTTTGCTTCTTATAGTCAGTCCTTGGGTTGTAGATATGGGCTTCACTATATATCCTATGATGGTAGTAATAAAGCCACATATAGTTGTTAAAGGAGATACTCTCTATGTAGGTTTGAACCATACATAGAGGTGGGCATCATTTTCATTGATTGTTGTAGATAGGCCCTGGATTAGAGATCCTACAATCACTATGTATCCTATAATGATAGAAATTAATCCACAAATAGTTCATGAGGAATCATGTAGTTTAAAATCATGTGGTAAGAATATGGGCTTATCAACATGAAACGGGAAGTTATGGGTGGACCCAGGGATTGAAATCCTGGCATCTCTACATATCATATGGTAATTTGAATCAATCCATATGTAATTATTGAAATCCCATATATTTTATCATTATGTAGTGAGGATTAATATGAATAAACATGAAATAATGAAAATTGTGTAGCTGGTCCCATGGGTAGAAGTTCAAGAATCACTATATACCTCATCAAAATGGGAATAAATCCACACATAGTTAATAGAGAATGACATCTCTATGCAAGTCTGGCCTATACACAGAGTGGAGTAAGTTTTATATTTTTTGTGACTAGACCATAAATTGAAGACACTATTGTTTCTAAATATCCTATGATGTTAGGAATTAAGTCGCAAGTAGTTATTAAATTCATGTGTGGTAGGAGACCAACACCGGCAATGGTGGTCCTCTTAGGTGAGGTCTATTGAGATAAGTAGTTATATTTCATGTAGGGGACATCAACCATGTAGTTTAATGTCATGTGGTGAGGACTCATGGTATTATTTTTATTATCATACACCTAGGACCATGATGAACCTATCATATTATTTTATTCATTTTTTTGTGTGGGGATGGCCTTGCTAAAACTCTTAGTCTCATGTGGTTTATGCTCAGTGTGAGAAAAAATGAATGAAAAGGGTTCCTATCACAATGTATAGAAAATTAAGGATATTACTGGAGTATTTTTCATCCTTGGGGGATGGACCAAGATATGGTACTGATAAAACCCTATATATCACATTGAAAATGAGAACCAATCCACATGCAGTTCTAGGAATATCTGTTTAGTTTAATTTCAGGTTGAAAGGACATTACCCATGAAGTTTATAATTTTATGGTGAGGAAATGGATCACAAAATGTGAAGTAAAATAAATACTATGTCTATGAAAAAAACTAGATGTTCGAGCATCACAACATATCTTGTAAAGGCAGGAATCAATCCATATGTAGTCATTGAGGAACCCTGAATTTTAACATTATGTGGTAAGGGTGAGATTGTGCAGTTTAATGTGATGTAGACAAGACTATCATGTACAGTTTAATGTCATATAAACATAATGAATTAGATAGAATTATACTAATGTGGATTCACATATCTTTTACAGCTTAACATCATGTAACCAAGATGAATTTTAAGGACTAACACTATTGTAGATTCCCATAGCAGAGAGTTATGAAAAGTATTTTTTTAACCTCATATTGGTGGGAGGTTTGACACACTCCCCATACATGGTTGCCAACGATTATTCTTAATTATTATAGACCTTATATATGATATAACGGCTCTCCAACAAGGGTACCAATTTTAGTGGATTCTTCCCTGGAATCATTAGGGTCTTGAGAGCCAACACTAGTTCTCCTTGGAGGAATGAAAATTGGTTGACCTTTTTATTAAAAGCTCGTGTGATCTGATTTTGATGAACGTTATGGTTATAAAATGTGTGGAGCATGTTCTCATCAAGTCTCTCTAATTAATCCAACTACATCTGCGGTTTTTCATCATCTGGGAGCTATCCATAAATGGCTATTTCGAAAGAAGGAAACTATACATATATGGGATACACTGCATTGAACCCATACACTAGTGATTATGGTGTTTCTCTTGTAGTAGTATGTGTGGTGGTGTGGTAGGCCCATAAAGCATGGAGGATTTTTTCTGGAAAAGACTTATTATCCTTATTCACAATCTTCTAGATTATAATCCATATATACTTATTAAAGGCCTATATCTGTCCATTTTATACTACATCATAAGGGGAAAAGTTGTTGGAATTGATATTGTACTCTTGATCTAGTTTAGTCAACACTGTAGAATAGAATTTGGTGCCATTGTCTTTCAATATTGTGGGAGGAACCCCAAAACTAGTAATGATTTGTGAAAAAATGTGGATGATGTTTTTCATCATCCCAAATTCTTTGAGGGGTATTTCATCATTACACATAGAAAATAATTCATTGGGAGTGAGGATGTACTTGAACAACTTAGTTGTAGCTAGGGGATATGACCTTACAACATCAATTTCCCAAATGAAAAATTGACAAGAATATTTAACTATAGGTAGAAATTTTGCGGGATGATGAATGATGCTTTCATAGATATATAATGCATGAGGTTTATTTTTTAATTCCAAAAAATCGTCTATCATGGTTTTCCAATAATATCCCATCCTCTTAATTTGGTGGGATACCCTAATCCCAAACCGATGAGTGTCGTAGGAACCCACATTGACTTCTTCCATGATAGTGTGAATCTCTCCTTATACTATGAATGTGAGGAGGATTCCATCAAATAATTTCTTGTAGATGAATTTTGTATCATTTGGGAAAAACTATATGGTAACATTCACCATACATATTTGAATTTATTCTTTTTAGACTTACTTTATTTGGATAATCATGTTTTAAAGATATCTAGTTATAGGCTCCATCCATCCAGGGGTGGTTATTGGTTCGTCCCAATATTGGGATATTTTGAACTGGTTGATCACTTCCATATCATATACAATGATTCATGATACCATAATTCAATTTTTTATATGGTAAATTGATTCCCCTTGACTAGGGTCATCCAGGACTATGGCTACATTACCAATCATTGATGTAAATGTCATGTGATCATGGAATATGAGGCAATGTGGGATCAAAAGGGAACTCTGCCACCAGTCCCCTAACGTATCCGGAGATAGGGGACTGTAAGTCCCTTTTTTATGTCATCTTCTCCATTAATTTTCTTTATCACTAGTTCTAAATCCCATATGATATTCATGTAGGATATTTTTAGCTATATGGGAAATTCCAATCCATTGATGGGGTTGGATTTCAGCCACATTATTTGGGCAGCCTTTGGATTAAGGGGAGAAGGGAGAGTCTTCTTTTTTGGAGAGACAAATAATATCCCTAAGAAAACCTATGTGAGTATAGTTTTTTTAATCCTTTTATAGACAGGTCTTCATGATGCATCATCAAAATACATTTCCCATATCTGAGGATCTCCGTGGGCATAAAATACCACCTTATCTAGAAGTTCAATGTTTATTGGTGTGTTCTCTTTGGTTGGATGTGCTCTAACAAAATTGACTAGGTATTTAACTTTCAAAAACTTCTATGACCTGAAATAAATGTTTTATTTATATAGAATGAATTCCCATCAATCCAGGAACCCAGTTATCAGGAAATGAACAAGAATGTACTTGAGAGAATCAATACAAGGGACCATATGGACTTCATGGTGCTGAAGGTAATGCCTCATCTTTTTTACTATGAATATTAGTTAAAGTTCGTTCTTCTAGAAATAAGATTATTGGGTCTCAGTACCTAGCATATTTTTTCTGAGATACTAGATATTTTTCTCACTCCCCACATTATTCTTCTTCATGGGGAGGGTTCCTAGTGATAATATCATGGAAGTGACATATAAGTTGAGTGGCCTCTCTTCCACCAAACTCTTTAGGACTAATTGGTGTAGTAAATACGATTTGAGACTTTCAAAGTCTTCTTAGAATTCATCATCCCATTGATAGGTGGTTCCCTTCCTCATTGTCCTGGTAAAGGGAGAGTATTTCTCTCCAAGTTAGCTTTGAAATATAGAATGTTATAGTGGTTCCCTTGGAGACCCCTTAGTTCTTTGAGATTTTTAGGGGTGATATTTCTAGAATAACACTTGTCTTCTATAGGTAAATGTAGATTCCATGGTGGCATACAAAAATTCCATGGAACTTAATTGATGATACCCTAATAGATAATTTTAACAAAATTATCTTTAGACTATACAGTCATAAGTCTTTTATGACTGTTTAAAGGTATGTAAAGTGATCACATCGCTATCAATATTTTACCAATAGGTCATCAACATAAAATTCAGCTATCTTTTCTAATAATGTATTAGATATATGATTCAAGGAACATTCATTATCCCAAATAGAATAACATTATAGTAGAATACCCACTAAGGCACTCTGAAGTCCATGGATTCTTCATCATCGGGGGACATCATTATCTGATTGTACCCCAAGAACCATTCCATAAAGAAATATCTTATAAAATAGTAGTTTCATGGATGAAAATTATGTTATTAGGAATAGGAATTTATCCTTTGGAAAATATTGATTTAGGTATCTAAAATTGATGTAGACCCTGAAATAACCATTCTTTTTTATGGCAGGAACAATGTTGGCAAGACATATCGTGTATTGAATTTCTCAAAAAAAATTCTTTGATCAACTTGTTTACTTCAACCACTACATTATTGAAATGAGTGGGTGAATCCCCTTGGATTCCTTTTTGAAGACTTGATTCTCATCAGATTTTCTGAGATGGTGCATATCCACATTTTAATTTCATTAATTAATTTATATGTATTCCCATGTGAACACATATTGGTGCTACATCAGAAATTCAATATACGTCTCCTACTACTTAAGGGGGATGGAGGAACTAATCTGATTAGGTTGGGAGTCTTCTTTCATTCCCTGATTTATCTACCTGAGCTCATTAATACTGGTGGATACACCTTCCCAGAATGCAGAAGGGTGTTCCGAAGTTCATTCTCATCTTTCAGCAATTCTGAGTCCATGGAGACATCTTTAGAAAACGGTAGAAATCAAGGGGCCTCTTCCTCATTATCTGGGAGAGGGAGGCCATGGAATGAGACATTATCATCCCTTATTTTCTGAGTCACTATATAGATATTCCAGAGTTGATTTTATTTTACACTATCACTATTGATAAATGGGGATTGGACATTAGGGACTAGATCTATTACCACAACTAGATTTAAGGGGAGCACATAGACGATGTCGACTATACTTTGGGGATTTTTAGGGGTGCTCCCCAAGACAATGGGGGATAAACCTTATATATTTTAATCTTCCATTAGTTTATTTCCCCCACTTTTATCAAAGTATTCTTCAGTATATGTGGCTTCACAATTTTTTAAAGGAGCATTATCACCATGTAATAGGACAACCTTCCTTTGATGGGGTATTTTTGACAATGATGGAATTTAAAAGTACCATCAACTAGGTATGGATATAGGGCCTTCCAAGCAGGATCTTTCATGTAGTGTATTTCCATATAACCATAAACTCAGCATCAGATGTGATTACCCCAAACCATTCTTATAGTTTCTTTTTTCCAAGAGGCCTTTTCTGATGCTTGTCATACCATTAAATGGTCATCTTTGTGGGAGATATATCCCCATTGATGTATCCTAAATGTCAAAGGGTTTGAATCAGGATGAGATTGATCCCATAATGATTATAAATCATGAAGATTTATAATTTGACATTATTGATCCAGACCGAAACATATAGGGGCATGTGTTCTATTGGATCGCCTCTTCCTGATCCTAGTCATTGAATTAGATGGATACATGTAATTATAATGACATTGTCTCCAATTGATAATCATCGGCTACAACAACTCCTATCTCACACTCATGTGGGCATTAAAGGGATTCAATAAGTGTCTCCCTAAGTTATTTTGAAATATAGATCATGTCAAGGACTAAGAGTTTGGCTGGGACAACATCCAACTATTTTAGAACATCGTAATTTTGTTCTTGAGGTTGGTGCTTCTCGATGTGGGGATGATCTTGGGCATGTGGTTGGGCACACATGAGGTGGATGGGCCTGATTCTTATGTAGATATTGTTGGAGTATCTATTTCAATCAGTGTGGTTGGTGTCAGTCTTACCCATTATCTATGAAAATCAGATAATGGAACTGCCACTAGGCAGTCATGCAGGAAAATTTGGTGTGGATGACTACCAAAGGGATTAATTTAGTGGATGTCACGAGTGGAGTACCTACAATCCATCTCCACCCTACCGTGATGAGGAGTATCATGGTATTGAACATCTTCTACTTTAGTAGAAGATTTTCTAAACCCTTAGGATATTGAGAATGCCTCTCGAATGACCTAAAGCACACTGGCATTGATCATATTAAAAACATGGTCCATTTTCTGCATTATGGTTAGAATATACTGACATGACTTTTGAAATTCTATAGGAATATGAGCCTATTGTTTAATGGTTTCCAGAGCTTACTTAATACTATTTGGTGCTAAAGGATTATGATCCTACTAATGAGAAACTGTTATAATATTCCAATGAGATACCTCATTATTTATAGAAATATGATCTTGTCTCAAAGCATGTGCCATTCTCACATATCGAGTCTTGGTCCAGATGGGTGTATGAGTTAGATCTTGAGAATATGGGATTTTTTTATGGTCTTTCAAGGAATTTTCATGCGACTACATCAAGAAATGTACCACTCTAACCTGGTATTCCCTATTTGGAACATGAATATGAACCTCCTCTTATATTGCCTCAGAATTATGATGGTGTAGTCGTTCATTTGTAAAATTAAGAATATGTGCATGGACTTCATGATCTACTGGAATATGTTAAATAGATTCACCAATAGGAATATGATCATGTTCTAAGCCTTTTTCCATTATCACAAGGTCATCCCAGCTAGAAAAGGGATATATGCCTGATCCTGGGCCTTTAGAGAATGCCGATAGACTTCATTGATACAAATATTAGCTTGTCCCGAGGATTTTTCCCCTCTCACTTGGTGAGCCCCATCCAGAACAGGGATATGAGCCTGGTCCAAGGCCTTTGAGATATCTCATGAAATTTTTCAATAGAAATTTTCCCCTATCATGTGGCATGTTATTCTCCCACCTAGTGATCCTTGATTGGAATGTGAGTATGAGCCATGTCTGATGCACCAATGATTATGTTACTTTAAAGTGGATAAGGGTTTTTAATACATAGTGATGAATTGATGAAGGGATTAGGTTTCATTATAATGATGAATGACATGGTTATATCTTGTTCATAATTAAAATTGATTGTTTATATTGAAAATTACCCAACTCATGATTTTGAGTTAGCTAGGGTTATTTCTAAAATAAAGGTACAGAGGCATTATCTTTTTTGAGAAATATGTGATATATATAATCATAAAAAAAATATTAACATATATATTCACTACAAAGGAGTTGAATATCTACCAGAGGGTATGGTTTGTGATGATTAAATATTATGACTTCTCAATGCATTACCACCCTAAAAAAGAGAATATCATGACTGATGCTATGATCAAACAAGAATATAGTAGATTACCGATGATAAGGGTCACAAAAGATCCAACATCTATGGATTTGAAAAGGATAGATCTTTAAATCCTTGGGAAATCGGAGAAATTTTATCTTTATCAAATGAATGTTCAACCATTTATGTATAAAGGGATTAAAAAATAGTACAAAGAAGATGTAAAGCTACAGATGTTGGTGAGAAATGTTCTTAAGTTCAAATTTTATTGTGATGGAATGATAAGGTTCAAAAACGTCATATGTGTTCCATCCATAATAGATTTTAATAATGAAATATTAGCGGAATCTCATAATTCATCATTTTCTACTCATCTTGGAAGTATTAATATGTATAGAGATCTAAAAGAATATTTATGGTGTGATATCAGAAAGAGTGATACTGAAGAACATGTATCTTAGACATTTTATTTCATAAAGATAAGGTTTGTAGATAAAATTTAAAGGGGGTGTTACAGCCAATACTCATACTATATTTTAAATGATAATATATCACCAAGGATTTTTAATTAGACTCCCCCAAAAAATCTAAATTATACAATTCTATTTTTTTTTGTAGTCAATCACCTTACAAATCTAGCACACATCACTTCTATTAGAGATGAATTATCTCTCGAAAATCTTGTCAAAATATAAATTAAATAAGATATATGTTTTTTTGTAGTACTTCATTATATTGTATTTTATTTGGATATGAGGTTTACCTTGACCTTCCCGAGAAGTCCTTAATAGGATCTGGGTATACAGTTATGTTTTAACACTTATAATCATCCCCAGATATACGGTCAATATGGTAGAACCATTTAAACCCTGGAAAATATATTGATATGTTGTTCCCTATATTTCAAAGGAGGTTTAGATCAATACCTTCATATAGTTGAATTTTCATAAAAAAAATATGTTTCATTAAATCATTCATTTGAATCCTTGTGAATCTATATTTGGAAATATTTTTAGAAATACAATGTTTTTTAATGAGATTGGAGAACCTAATCTATTGTTAAATGAGCTAGATGAGTAAATTTCATAGAAGGTTAGAGAAATTTTAAAACACATAAGGGAAACACAATGTTGATAGGAAATTTATGCTAACAATCATCGATGAGATCTGGTGTTCAGAGTATGTGATAATGTTTTTCTATGAATTTATTCAAGGAATAAATTTATGGGATTAATAATGAAAGAAAATTTCACCCCTAAGTATATTTTCCCCTTTGAGATTCTTGATTATGTTGGGATGTAATCTTATTATTTGGATCTTCCACCAAACCTTTCTAAAGTTCATGATTTATTCCATGTATCTTTCTTGAGGAAGTATATACCTGACCCTTCACATGTACTAATCTCATAGGTCATACAAACAAAGTAATATCTCCCTCATGTGGAACATCTTTTTGAGATTCTATATTATAGAGAGAAAGTGATATGGAACCATAACACTCACCTATTTAATTTTTTTTTGAAAACACAAATTTGGGGAAGGTACATGCGAAATTAAGGATATACTAAGGTAGAAGTATTATAATTTATTTTTTTATTAGATTTATGGAATTTCAATGGAAAAATTATTTTAAATTGGGATAGATGAAAACACCTTAAGATTTTATGAAATATTTTTTAAAGAACTAAATTTTATTACTTTGATAACTTGTGTTACATGAAACACTTAGTTTAAATAAATAGAAATATATGATAAAAATATTTTTATATGAGAGATACCCCAAGAACATTTTATAGGATGTTATGAATATGAATAAATAAATTAGAAAAGACATTTGGTTTACAAATGAATAAAATTAATTCATTTTTTGTCATCAAAGTAAAAGAAATAATTTAAAAAAAATATTTTCTTATATGTCAAAAGTGTTTTATTTTAATAAAATAAATTAGTAATTATTAATTAATGATTTTAATGAAATTTAAATGTTATATATTTTATCAAATGTTTTAACATGAATCAACTATTTTTCTGTACATGAGATAACAATAAATAAATATTTATGCTTAAAATGTATTTTTTTCAAAAAATTTGTTTCATATCTATGACACCTTCTATATTTATTATACATTAATTCATTATTTAATATAAAATATAACTATTTATTCCAATAAGAGAAGACCACCATATGTGTTTGGTTAAACTCGATGGATGATTGTTGGGGGTTCATTTATTAAAAATCATTATTTCCAGGTCACCATTGTGAGTCTTAATAGACACTCTCAATTGTTCTCTCAACCATAAATGGGTATAGACCTACTTTTCATAGGAAAGGGTCAATTGGGGTTTCATACCCAACTTCTCATAGAGACTCACATTGGTTGATAAGATGGGAGGTTGGGCCCATGATACACTATTGCGGGGAATTGATTCCTAATTGAGGACTCTTAAAAAATTAGATATGTTTGAAAATATCTTCCTAATTTTGATATATGACCAGTTACCCTAACAAAATGAATATTGGTTAAGTATATCCACGTGAAAAATATAGGTATCTCATTAGTGAACACATTTTTAGGTATCTGAGATTCTTCTTCTACTTCCCATTAATGAGCAATTTATTACTTTTGAAGCCTTATAACCCAGATATCTAGAATTCACTACCACATAAGGAGGTTGATAATATTATAAGGAGGGGATTGATCTATTATGAGGCATCTTTCATATCCTTTTTTATTGAAGAAATCAAAAACCCATATAGCTAATTAAACCTGTAGAGTTGAACATCACAAGAAAAGGATATATATGAGTGCTCTGGGGCACCATGTATTCATGCCTGAGTCTCAGGGGGGACATTCAATGTATCCTAATTATGGAGAGAATTTGAGTTATTATAGTTCACTTGGTTTCTCAATCCTATGAGATATGAGGTATAATATTCACCCCATCTTAATTATTGGGTTCCTATGGTTATTATTTATAGATATGGAGAGACCCATGCCGAGGTGGATGCCCATATGAGTTTAAGCTCTCGCCTAAGGTAGGCATACTACATATCATAATTAGGGTTGGAATCAGAGTCCTAATAGGTAAATAATTGACTTCATACTATCCCCAAGGTAAATTCACATTTATGGTTGTGAATATATCATGCCGCTCATCATGTATTACATACTGAAATATCCATGGATGATAGAGATTCATGATGTGAATGATATGACCATTGAAACCCCCTAAGCCCACATGAGCTATGCACAATGTGAAAAACAATGTATAAAAAGTAATCATTATCACTTCATATGAATGTGGGGTCTATGTAATGGGAAAAACCATATAAAATCAATATGAAGATTGAACCATGGGGAGTTTTATTATGTATATTGATTATGGAAGTAATCTAATAAGTCATAGTTGTATTTATCGTATAAGGACATGACCTTATTACATACATAATCTTGATTTTATTCAAGAAAACAATTCCTTTTACATGTATGTTCTTATCGAGTTTATAGCTTAAGATAATTAGGACAAAACATTCATAACATTACAAATTGTTACATAGTGGATACCAGAACAGTTTCCATTTTTCTCCAAATAAAAACATTAAAACATAACACAAGACTCCTTGACAATTCTTCAACATTTAATTTGTCTTACTTACTTGTATTACACATCTATTAACCGGTGGAAAATCATGTAAAAACATGGGTTGATCACAACAGCTCAATAAGGGAAGGAAAAGAAGGAAAAATCACATTAGTCCATGAATAATCATAACATATGGAAACATTTTCAAAAGACACACTTTTCACCCATAAATACATACTTCGTGTAACAAGAGATTTAAACAATACCCACACAAACATGAGAACATAAATATAATCATAAAGGTATCTTGGGGCATTACTTATATAATCGTGTAACCATCTTGCCTACCTTAAAATTTGTAACCCTCACGACTACCTTACTTTCTGTAACCATCACAGTTACAGTTGGAGTAACCATATGGCCAACCTCAAACTTACTCATACCCAATGCATTGGGGGGAAATATAGGTCCCACCCTTCATTATAAATAATTCCCTATAACCAAAACATAATCATACAACACGAATAATTCCAAAAAATCATTACTTTGGAGTTTTTAAAAACCAAATTTAAAAAGAGGATTTTTAAAGAAAAACCCTTATAAATATCATAAAATTTAATAGAGACTTAATAGAGTTGATCGAGAATGAATATATACTGTAAATAACCTTAATGAAAAATAATATAAATAGAAACCATCACACAAAAAATTTAAATAGTACTTGAATAATAAGGTAGAAGGTTTACCCAAAGAATAGAAATTGGGTTAAAATTCCTTTACCTTGGGTTAGTCTTACTTACAAATTGTTTAAACCTCCTATATAATGGTTAAAATAGTGTTATTAATATTTTACAGAAACATTTTCATGTTGATAAAATCTTATATGATCATTTAATAACATATTTTCACCCTTAATTGTTAGTATTTTTCCCCTTGCACTGTTTTTGGTTGAATACTTTACATTATTTCTATGATTGGTTCATGGTGGACATTCTTGTCGATTGGAAGTGGAACTCCAGGATTGGAATGGAGTATTATTTTCATATAACCAGTAACATAAATTATTCCATTTATCATTTTTAATTCATACATGAATATGATTCATAAGTTAGAACATTAATGATGTTCGTTTAGATCCTTTTAGTGGTTCTTTGATAATAAAAACCTCATTTTTTCTTATAAATTAGAACCATGAGCACAAAAGAATTCCAGAACCATGGGTGAGTCATAAAACATGTATTATAACCTGTTTCAACCATATAAATGGTTTCATTACCAAACTTGAAAGAGTTAATGGATTTTGAAATCACGTCGTCCACGATGTCGGTAATTCGACACAGACAGACAACGTTTTTTATTCTTTAAATAAGTGGGAGAGGAGAAGAATAAAGACGTGTAATTTTTCATAAAAATGATAAAATCAAGAGTATACATTATTTCTGGATAATTAATGCCTCTTGGGTAAGGAAATATGAAGAAATAATAAAGAAGGAACTCAAAATAAAAGAAAAATTGTGAAATTGCTTACAAAAATTCAACAACCTAACGGCTATGCAACAAGGTTTCAGAATATATTTAAAAGAGAGGGGACAAGGGTCACCCTTCAAGAAATGAATCATAATATATATAACATCAGTAATACTAAGGAAATAATAACATGGTATGGAAACTTGAAAATTATACCACATAAAAGAGAATTTGAAAGGAAAAAAGAAAGAAGTTAAGAATTTTCTTACCTTGTAGAGTAACCCTTAGAACATGAAGGTTGGGACCTTGGGGGATTGATGAAACCTTGGGAGGACTACTATAAAGGTAATGAGGACAGAGCTTAGTTGATGGATAATTGAGAATGAATTCAATGAAGGGGAGAGTTGGTATTTGTAGGAAAAGTGTGGGATTATTTTAATAATTTTCAAGGGACACCTCATGGGTGGTATTTGCAAAACCATGGGCTTTCACATGGTATTTTCTCATGGTATAAGCCCCTTGGGACACCTCACACCTTATTTAACAATACAAAAGTCTAAAATATTTATGAAATCATTATTATATCTTTAATTATGTCATTAGCACACCGAAACTAAAAACTGTATTTTTTACTATTCACTGAAAAATAAAATGTTTCAAAAAAATTCCCAAAATTCACCCTAACCATTTATCGATGTGTAGATTTCAAAAATGAAGTCCATTTTAAAAAAAAATAATTTTTTAAATATTATTAATTTAATATTTAAATAAAATTATACATAATTCAAAAATTAACAGTTCTAATTCTACAACTACTTTTTTATCAAAATGAAATATTAACAAAGATGTTATTATCATCCAGCCTTAGGAAAATAAAATAATAATAAAATTTACGTTTCATTAGGTTCATATTACTATTCATATTACTATTTATTAGGGTTTGTTACTATTCACCAAAAAAACAAGTTGGTTCCAATAGACTTCAAATAACATACAGAACACAATTGTATATGACAGTTTCTTAAAATTCAAAACATAGAAGTTGAAAAATTATGTTAAAAGGATAGTTATAAATATATAGTTAAAAAAATGTTCCATGCATTTATATTTATTTTTAGAAAAACTTGGGGTGTTACATTATCACCACTTTCTTTAAATTGAATCCTTGCAATTTTATTTACATATTAAACAACTGAGGGTACTTTCCCTCATAGAATTTTCATACTCCCATGTTGCTTCTTCAACCATGTGGTTTCTCTAAAAAACCATTACCTGGTGGATTACCATATTTCGTAATACATGTTCCCTTCGATCAAGAATCTGAATTGGTTTCTCTTAATAATAAAGGTTCTCTTCCAGCTGAACTACTTCTTGGCTCAAGATGTGTGATGAATCTAGTACATACTTTCTCAACATTGAATCATGAAAAACATTGTGTACCTGAAACAAACTCGGAGGCAAAGCTACGTGGTATGAAATTGTTCTAACTTTCTCCATGATTTCAAAAGGACGGATGAACCGTGGACTTTGTTTTCCTTTCATACCAAAACACATCAGACTTTTCCAAGGATAGATTTTAAGGAAAACATTGTCACTAACCTCGAAAGAAAAGTCTTTCCTTTGGTTATCTTCATAACTTTTCTGCCTGCTCTGACTGTCCTCATGTGTTGCTAGATCATCCTCACTTTATCAGCCACTTCTTCAACTAATTCTAGCCCCATCAACTTTCATTCACTAACTTCATCCCAAAATGCTAGAGTCTGACACCGCTTTCTATACAAGGCCTCAAATGGTGCCATCTGAATACTAGAATGAAAACTACTATTATAAGAAAACTCAACTAATGAAATATGTTGATCCCAACTTCCCTGAATGTCCATTGAACAAGCTCGAATCATATCCTCCAAGGTTTGACTCATTTGTTTTGATTTCCCATCTGATTGAGGATGAAAAGCTGTACTGAAATTTAACACTATGCCCAAAGACTTCTAAAGTCCCTTCAAAAAGTTATAAGTGAACCTGGGATCTCGGTTAGATATAATGGAAAGAGGAACTACATGTAACCTAACAATCTCATTGAGGTACAATCAAAAAAGTTGATCCAAAGACATTGTATCTCGAATTGATAGAAAATGTGCAGACCTTGTTAGTTGATCAAAAATAACCCAAATCGCATTGTTACCTTGAGAAGTCATTGGTAGTCCCACCACAAAGTCCATGGATATATTCTCCCATTTCCACTCTGGCACTGGAAAAGGCTGAAACATCCCCTTCAGTAATTTCCGCTCTACTTTAACCTGTTGACACATCAAACATTTCATGGTAAAATCAGCAATATCTCTTTTCATACCATTCCACCAGTAATACTCCTGAAGGTCTCTATGCATCATAGTACTTCTAGGATGAACAGAAAATGGAGTACTATGAGCTCCACACAACAATTCTTTTTTCAACTGGGAATCACAAGGTAGACATAACCTTTTTCCAAATCATAAAACACAATCTTTGTCAAGATTAAATTCTGGAAACTTACCCATTACAACCAATTATACCTTTTTCTGTAGCTCATGGTCTCCCCTCTGTGCTAGCTCAATTCTCTCTGACAATGATGACTGCATTGAAACCAGAAACAAAACAGATGTATTCCCTACACCAACAAATTCTAATCCAAAATTCATTAAATCATTAATCAAGGGATCATGTTCTAGACGTAGCATGGTTAATGATGCATGATGTTTCCGACATAAGGCATCTGCCACTTTTTTTGCTTTTCCAGGATGTTAATTGATCGTGCAGTCATAATCCTTTGTCAGTTCTAGCCATCTTCTCTATCTCATGTTTAATTCCTTTTGAGTGAATATATACTTTAGACTTTTATGGTCCTTATATATTTGGAACTTGGTTCTGTATAGACGATGCCTCCATATTTTCCTAGAAAAACCCACAGCTGCCAATTCCAAATCATGTGTGGGATAATTTATCTCATGAGTTTTAAGTTGTCTTAATGATAGGCAATTACTAGATCATTCTTCAACAAAGCACAACTAAGTTCCTTCAAAGAAGCATCAATGTAGATGACAAACTCACCATTTCGGGAAGTTAAGGCCAAAAATGGAGCATTCACCAATCTCTTCTTTAGTTCCTGAAAATAAACATCACATTCCTCTATCCAAACAAATTGAACCTCTTTCTATGTTAACTTAGTTATCAGGCTAGATAACCATGAAAAGTTCTTAACAAACTGTTTCTAATAACTTGCTTAGCCCAGAAAACTACAAATCTCTATAACATTTGGGGGTCTTGTCCATTCATCAACTACTTTTGTTTTGGCAAGATCAACTATTATTCCATCCTTATTTACAATTTTCCCAAGAAGAGAAATATGTTGCAACCAAAAAAACACTTTCTGAATTTTCCATATAGTTTCTTTTCTTTTAAAGTTTCAAAAACAACCCTTAGATGTTTTTCATGATCCTCTTTATTTTTAGAAAAAATAAGAATATCATCAATAAATACAACCAAAAACATATCCAAGAACTCATGAAATACTTTATTCATAAGATTCATGAATACAGAAGGTGCATTAGTTAATCCAAATGGCATAACAGCAAACACATAATGCCCATATCTAGTACAAAAGGCTGTTTTTGGGATGTCATCCTCCTTCATCTTCAGCTGATGGTATCCAGATCTCAAGTCAATCTTCAAAAAGTACTGAGATCCCTATATATTATCAAATAATTTATAAATATGAGGAAAAAGATACTTTTTTTAACAGTGACGTTACTCAATGCTCTGTAATCAATGAAAAGTCTCATGGAACCATTTTTATTTTTAACAAACAAAACAGGGGCTCCCCATGGTAAAGTGATACGAATAATGAAGCCTTTATCAAACAAATCCTGCAACTGATTTTTCAATTCAAGAAGTTCTATTGGAGCCATACGATATGGGAGTTTTGAAATTGCCTTATCATCAGGAACTAAGTCAATTGTGAATTTGACTTCTCGATTAGGTATGACACTGGGTAACTCATCAGGGAAAACTAAAGGTATTCATTTACCACTGGCACATCATTAATTGGAATAGTTCCCTTGTTTTCAACAATATGAGAAAGATAACTTTCATTTAAATATTTCAATAGTTTCTTATCTTCCTGATATGTTATCAATTGTATGGGTTCATTCTTTTATACAAACTGAAACTCTTTCAAAAAACCAACTTCATTAGCTCTAAAGTCAATTTTAGCATGATAATCAGAAAGCATGTACATCCCCAAAATAACATCAAACTCGACTAAGGGTAAAACAAAGAGGTTTGTAGGTATAGACTTTCCACAGACCACAATAGAAATATTCTTATAATTCTTATTTTCTGTAACATTTCCCCCTGGTGTTTTAAAAACAAGGTTGGGTCTCATTTTTTGAGGTGATATTTCCGATTTCCCGTAAAATTTCTCAGAGATGAATGAATGTGTAGACCCTGTATCAAAAAAACATTAGCAAAATCTGAGTGAACAAAAAATGTACCTGATACAACTTCATTGGATGGCCCGACGTCTGCTGATGTATCCATAAAGGATCTCACTACACCTTTATGCTTGTAGTCTAGATTTTGTGAATCATTCGGATCTCTCTTTGTACATGAATTTGCATAATGACCCATTTAACCACATTTAAAACACTTGATAGTTTTCTTATTAGGATTACTCTTTGGATCATTTTCATTGCAATGTTAGGCCATATGTACAAACTTACCATATTTAAAACACTTTCCAATTCTACTAAGACATTCCCCAGGGTTATTCTTGCCACACTTTTCACAAATTGCAAATTGGATTTTCTTACCATCAGATTTCTTTGGTTGATTCTTACCCATTGCTTTCCAACTGGACATCTTCTCTCTTTGTTTCTAAAATTCACATGATCATCAGAAAACTCCATCTCTACCCTCTTAGCATATCGGACAAGTTTCTCATAACTTTTGAATTCATGGGGGTCCAATGCCCTTCGATACCTTGGCTTCAATACTGAGTAAAAGCGTTTGATTTTTCAATCAAGATCTAGAATAAGATTTGGAGCATACCTCACCAGTCACGTGAAGTTAGCTTGATACACATCCACTGAATCTTCCTCCTTCTATTTCAATTCAAGTAATTGCTTCTCCATTCTTAGTCGTACCACCTTAGGAAAATATTTTTCAAGGAAAAGACTTTTAAATTCTTCCCACTCTATACATAAAAATCCTCTATACCCATGATATTTCATACCATTTACCACCACTGATCAGCTTACCATTCAAAACAATAAATGGAAAGACTTACCTTTTGATTTTCCGAACATCCCATAACATCAAATATCTTTTGAAGGGCTTTGATCCATCCTTTAGCTACCACTAGGTCAGAAGATCCATTGAATGTAGGAGGATGTTGTCTCATAAAATGTTTCACCACTATCATGTTCCATTGTGGTACCTTTATTAGTTCTCTTGATTGGATTCCCCCACCACTTATTTCTTGCGTTATCTAATCTATTACTATCACAAACTGCTCAGCTCCAATCCCTACCATTCCGGGTAGTAGTTTCGGAAGGATGTCATTCTATCTGTGCCTCTCCTATTCATCATCCCTATTACTTCTGCGAACAACCATTCTGAACAAACATGTATTAGATAAATCAACATGGTAATCTTTAAATTCTATAATATTTCAAATTAAACATAGAGTAAAAATAATTTATGGTATTCTGTTAACATCAACCTAACCCCTAAAGTTATCTAAACCATCCTTTCATACCAACTATAAGGACCCAACCTAATTACATACAAAATCTTGAGTTTTGTCAAGAAAAAAATTCCTTTTACATTGAGTATCTTTTCATGTTTAGAGCTTTATATAATTAGTACAAAAAATTCATAACATTACACATTGTTACATAGTGGATACCATAAAAACAATTTCCATTTTTCTCAAAATATAAAACATTACAACTAAAAACAATACACCTTGAAAATTATTCAACATTTAAAGTGCCTTCCATCCTTGTATTACACATCCATTAACCTGTGAAAATTCATTTAAAATATTGGGATGAGAATAAAATCTCAGTAAGGTAAGGAAAACAAGGAAAATCACATTAGTCCATGAATACTCTTAACTTATGGAAACATTTTCAAAAGACATGCTTTTCACCCATAAATACTTACTTCTTGTCACATGAGATTTAAACAAGATACACAAAACATGAGAACAAAAATATAATCATGAATGTATCTTGGGGAATTACTTACATAATATTTTAACCATCTTGGCTACCTTAAAATGTGTAACCCTCATGGCTACCTTACTTTGTGTAACCATCGCAGTTACACTTGGAGTAACCATACAACCAACCTCCAACCTACTCATACCCAATGCATTGGAGGGAAATATAGGTCCCACCCTTCATCAAAAATAATTCCCAAGAACAAAAACATAATCATAAAACATGAGAAATTCCTTAAAATCATTACATTGTAATTTTGTAAGACCAAATTTAAAAAGAGGATTTTTAAAGAGAATCACCTTATAAATATCATACAAGTGAAGAAATAATTAATAAAGTGGATTGAGTATGTATATATACTCTAAATACACTTAATTAAAAATAATATAAACATAAACAATCACAAAAACAATTTAAATAGCACTTTAATAATGAGGTAGAAGGTTAACCCAAATAATGGAAATCGGGTTAAGAATTCTCTTACCTCGGGTTTTTCATACATCCAGCTTGTTCAAACCTCATGTATATAGGTTAAAATAGTGTTATTAATATTTTACAGAAACATTTTCATGTTGATAACCTCTTATATGATCATTTAATAACATCTTTTCACCCTTAATTGTTAGTATTTTTTCCCCGTGCACTATTTTTGGTTGAATTCTTTACATGATTTCTATGATTGGTTCATGGTGGACATTCTTATCGATTGGAATTGGAACTCCAGAGTTGAAATGGAGTATTATTTTCATCTAAACAGTAACATAAAGTATTCCATTTATCATTTTTATTTCTTACATGATGATGATTCATAAGTTAGAACATTAATGACGTTCATTTAGATCCTTTTAGTGGTTCTTTGATAATAACAACCTTGTTTTGTCTTATAAATTATATCCATGAGTAAAAAAGAATTCCAGAACCATGGGTGAGTCATTAAACATGTATTATAACCTTGTGCAACCATATAAATGGTTTCATGAACAAACTTGAAATAATTAATGGATTTTGAAATCACATCGTCCACGATGTCGGTAATTGGACACAAACGGACAACATTTTTTATTATTTCAATAAGTGGGAGAGGAGAAGAATAAAGATGAGTAATTTTTCATAAACATGATAAAATACAGAGTATACATTATTTCTGGATAATTCATGCCTCTTGGGTAAGGAGATATGAAGAAAGAATAAGGAAGGGACTCAAAATTAAAGCAAAATTGTGAAATCGCTTACAAAAATTCGGCAGCCTAACGACTACGTAACATGGTTTTAGAAAATATTAAAAAGAGAGAGGAAAAAGGTTACCCATCCAGAAATGAATCATAATATAGATAAGATCAATAATAATAAATAAATAATAACATGGTATTGAAACTTGAAAATTATACCACATAAAAGAGAATTTGAAAGGAAAAACGAAAGAAATTGAGAATTCTCTTACCTTGTAGAGTAACCCTTAGAACATGAATGTTGGGACCTTGGGGGCTTGAGGAAACCATTGGAGGACTAAAATGATGGTATGGAGGCTAGATATTCGTTTAGGGAGAATTGGGAATTAATTTAATTAAGGAAGAGTTGGTATTTATAAGAAAAGTGAGGGATTATTTTAATAATTTTCAAGGGACACATCATGGGTGGTATTTGCAAAACCATGGGTTTTACCATGGTATTTTCCCATGGAATAATCCACTTGGGACACCTCAAACCTTATTTAACTATACACAAGTCGAACATATTTATGACATCATTATTATATTATTAATGATGTCTTTAACACACCAAAACTAAAAACTGTATTTTTTACTATTCACCGAAAAATCAAATGTTTCAGAAAAATTCCCAAAATTCACCCAAACCATTTATCGACAAGTAGATTTCAAAAATGAAGTTTGTTTTTTGAAAATAAATTACTAAGTATTATTAATTTAATATTTAAATAAAATCATACTTAATTCAAAAATTAAAGGTTCTAATTCTCAACTACTTCTTTATCAAAATGAAAAATCAACCAAGATGTTATTATCTTCTAGCCTTAGGAAAATAAATAATAATAAAATTTACTATTCATTAGGGTCATATTATGATTCATATTACTATTCATTAGGGTATGTTACTATTCACCAAAAAAAACATGTTGGTTCAAATAGACTCCAAATAACATACTGAACACAATTGTAGATGATAGTTTCTTGAAATTCAAAACATAGATGTGGAAAACTTATGTTAAGAGGCTAGTTATAAATATCTACTTAAAACATAGTTCCATTCATTTATATATATTTTTAGAAAAACACGGGGTGTTACAGATCCGGACTTATACGCTGTCATTTCCCTTATAATAAGAAGATATCATTTTATGTCATTGGTTGAGGCCTACATTCTGAGGTTTCCATTATAATTGGGGCTTACACATCAAGGATATACATGTTTATCAAATCCTAGGATACCCCTTTTGAGATGGTCTTCTTTTCTTCATGTCATGAAATTATTTTCCACTCGGTATGCCTTGATTTCCTCCTTGACACGATTGAGGGTGTCTTCCTGACATGTCCAAAGGAAATTTTACAATATAGCTTACTTGTATGGGGGACTATGAATAATTTGGATGGTACATACAAACTTTTTTTGATGATCAGGGCTAAATTGTCTACAAGCCACCGCATGGTCTAGACGGTTGGTCCTAGGGGACATCGCATGATCTAGATGATTTGTTTTGTAGGTCTCCCATGATCTAAATGACTTGAAAAGGTTTCATCAATAGAGATGGCTGACATATATAGAGGGTGTCTTGAGAGTTAATGTGGCATGTCCTCAAGGGTGTCACATATCTTGTAGAACATGTTTGGACGACATCACAAGACCTGAATGGCATGCCCAGAGGGTGTCGTGAGAGTGAGTTGACATACTCATGTGCTACTATGAGACTCAACTAACATGTGATGGTGTCATTATATGAGTCTTTATACACATCTAACGGAAAATTAATGGTTTTAATTGAGATCTCTGAGGGATTCATGAGGCTAAGTTTGTATTTTGTAGGATGTCATGTGACTTTCTTCAACATGTCCCAGAGGACATTTCTTGATCCAAATACTATTCTGAAGGGAATTCATGAGTTATGGGTGAAATAAACTTGTGCTACTATGTTTAATGAATGGTTTATGTGAAGTGATCGATGATGAGAATATATTTCCTTCACATATGTATCCCACATTTGGTATTTGTTATAGCCTTTATATTGTGAATTCCATAGATTTATTCAGTGTTATCTTGTATTTAGTCTCACTTAAACTAGAAGATGTGGGGGATGCTACTTTAATTTACTTATATAAGTCCTTCATGTGACCTATGTGTGATCATGCAATGTCCTATATTCATTTTTCATTGTCTCTATTGAAATTTTTCAGTATCTTTCCTAATGGAAAACATGTTGGTCGTGAGATCCTCCATTCCAAGAAATCTTCTCTAGCACTGGTGCATCTGGATATTAGAAGGCCAACTATTTTTCTAAAGAGTAGTTGTATTGGTCATGGAGAGTCCTCATTTTATTCAATTTATGGATTGGTATTTATAAGACTTACCATCAAAATATTTTTCTAGACTATATGGAACATATCGCGTGAATCTAGTCTGAAGTCAAAAAATAGCTTCAGCATCACGCATCTTTGCTGGTCTGTTAGGGATCACTCCAAGTTCATCACCATCTTTATTGTTACTGTGATTCCATCCCATTAATTTATAATTTATTTTATTATTTATAATTAAAGGGGACTCATTTAATCCCGTGGGAATTCTTACAGAATTCCAAATTTCTATACTGACATATCCAAGATCCTTCACAAAATCAAGGAACCTGTAGAAAGACCATTTCTTGATATCAGGTGAATTTTCAATGAATTTTTGTGAGAAAAAAGATTTATTTTCAATAGGTTATCATGTGATCATCCGACTTGTCAAGGGTTCTTGTGAGACCATTCTACAAGCTGGCTTTTCGTGTCACAAGGGTTTTATGATCCTGAGAGGCTTCTACCTATTCCCCCTTTCATTACCTTTATTTATGTGACAAATTTTGTGGATTTTGTGAGTGTGCATGAATATTGTCAAATAAAAATTCTCTACCTATTGATGATGTGTTGTGTGACAAATAAAGGTCTTGTGGAGATGCACGATTATTTCATGGAAAATTCCTTCTATTTTTCATTAGGGATACAAATGGAGTGTGTGAGGTCACCTGGACATACCTGAGGCTATTCACATGATGAGGATGAAATGTCGATGGACTTCTGTGGGATGGGATGTACATGTCTCCATGGACTTTAGGTGTCTTTAGGATCACTAACAGTTCATCATGCGATGTTTATAAGAGTGAGTGGCTCCTTCTTTCTCCCCTTTTATTTCAATTGTTTAATTTTACAAAGGGTTGGGAGTCTCGCGTGTTTGGTTGAATGTTGTTGAGGAAAAACATTCTCCTTATTAGTGATCATTCATGTAAGGTTTATGACTACAAGAATCTTGTTCCATTGCGATATTTCATCACTATTTTCAATGGATTTTTTGGATGTGTCTCTAGGCGCTGATCAGCTACCAATCCGCATGACTTGGGGGAGATTATCCAACTACAACAACATGATCATTTTATTTCTATGACATGTTTGCAAGTGCAGATAGACATGTCGAAGGGACCTCGTAGGATATTTTATAGGCTATGTGCCACATCGGGTGCCTTTATGTGATCTTATGATGGTCATGTGATCATATATCCTGTAGAAGATCACATGATCTATGGGTCTCAGCTTCCCACTCATTCCTTTCCTTTTGTGGGAAAAATAGGACCCATATCCCTGAATTTATTCATTTTTTAAATTTAGGATGATCATTTGGAAGGAATCATCAAATTACCCCCCTCCCCCTCAAGAGTGATGTGCTTAGGGAAAAGGGCTCAGATCTAAGGAAAGTAATTTCCCTCCTGAGGATTTGGTGGTGTCATGAATCAGTGTCTAGGGAGATGCCTGATCTATTGGATGATGCTTGGTATTCCATGAAATACCATATATATAGTGTAAAGGATCCATTCATTTAACTAGATAATCATGCTTCAGATTAATCGTGCCTTTCATCGTTCACATTCCCTTGTTGTGATACCTTTCTATGATTCATTATCGGAGATCCCTTCACAAGCCCTGATTTTTCGAGGACTTTTATGCAAGATATATCTTACCCAATCACCCTCTCAATATAACCATGAACTATATTTTTGAAACCTTTTGAACATTATTTGTGAGGATAGAAATTGTATTGAATGTTATACAAGGTATGTTGGCTTAATCATATGATTGATGGAGTATCATGTGATTCACGTAACAATGTCTAGGTCATGTCATCTTAAGTCTCCAAGGGTTCATTTGATTTCATGATACCTTGTAGGATTATGAGACCCATGAAGCCATCAAACAATAGTTGATTCATGAAATCCTTATGATATTCACAAATCCCATAAAGATTCTTGTGATATGCATAATGCAGCAATTTTATGTCTTCCATTTGACAATATTTTATTTTAATGATCTGAAAAATTCTACTTACTCTCTTTCATATGGATTTCGATTCCCTCTAATCTTCCTAGAGGCTTTCGAAGAAGGAATTGAAGGCAGTAATATCCCATAATTATGTGATAGTAGCAAGCATGGATGCTACTTACCGTCATTCGATTAGGTCAGACCAAATTAGATTGATGACTTTGATGGGATTAAAATTCTATAGCTATCCCATTTTAGACTTATTTTCCCTTTAAGGGTTTGGTCTTATTAAATATTCTTTTATTCATCCATTAAAGTCATCATTAATACCATTTTCCTTGATCTGTATAACCCAGAACATTTTTTCAGGAAAACATCACTCTAGGGAAAACTTTTTTTCCAAAGTGGGGAGTCAATATATTCATATACTAACATTCATTCCAATAGATTTTTATGGGATCAATCTCGAACCCAAGGAGGATTTTCTTATGTATTAGTGAATAATTGGGAATTCTTCCTCTAATCAGAAGTTTGGGTTGGTTTGGAACTAGGACATCTAATCATGAGGTAGTTATGTGATGGACTAGGGATGACCCTTTGGGGGAAAATGTAGTTCTTCTAAATTCACTAGGTAATTGAATCAAATTTGAATTTACAAGGATTTTTGGATTTCACAAACATCTTTCTACTACAACAAGGTTATTATTATAGAGTTGTTTAGTCATTGGTTCCTGGATATGACCACATTCCACCTTACGAATGGTGACGTGGGAATTAGACTTTGGGATATGGTGACAATTTGTTGTGCAACAATATTAAGTTCCATGTATGATGAGTTCTTTCCTACTCAGTTTTCTTTGGATGACTTTACAAGGACTCCTCATCTATCTTGGCGGATGAATAAGATGGCTAAAAATACACTCTTAAAGGAGCCACTTCCTAGATTAGATATTCAATTCATGAAATGTCAAGAATTCTTTATCAAAAATAATGGCTATGATATAGAGGATAATAAGCTATAATCTTCTCATACAAAGGACTATTTTGGTGCACCGGGAAATTATTGTCCCTTGGTGGAGGAAATTATGTTTCAAGAGTGGGTATGGGAGGTTGTCCATGGTGATGAATGGGCTACTCTACTAGTTGGTCTCGTTTCCATGTACTTGATTGGGTACTTACATTCCACAAAAGAAAAGGGTGGAGTTATATTTTCTAATTTCACAGTGGAAACCTCTATGGAATGGGGGATTGCTTTAGGATAGTTGTCCCTAGGCTGGACAAACTCTATCATTATATGCACCATTTTTATAGGGGAAAATATTCTCACTAGATCGTGGGCCCCTTATAAGTATTATTGTGTTGTATAGGAGCTCACATGAGAGGTTATGAATATTTGAACATTTAGGGTATCCCAAATGATCCCTATATAAAATACATGTAATGCATCAATGAGGTAAGAATCATTCCACTAAATTTTCCTAATATCAGGGCTTATCTGATCCACTCTATTCAGTATCCTTGAAAGCACCTCCTATATAAATAAAATGATTACCATTTATCGAATAATCACCTACTGACACAGCTAATGTAATTGTAGTGCCAGTACTTGTGACTACACTAATGTTATTGTTTCATGTCACCTCTCAACAATGGGAATATTGGAGGCAATAAAACATAGAGGACGATATTTTTGGTATATTTTTTCAAATATAGTCACTTTTATAAGGCTTCTCTTATATCAACGCCCCTCCTAGTATGACATTTAAAGACTATATTGAGGATGTCAGGGCCTTTCTTCATGAAGTTGGAACAAATTTGGTAGTGTCATGGGTAAGATATTTTTTTCATCAGTGGTCTATAAAATGGTTGTCCAGAGCATGATCCAAATTTCAATGGACTAATAGGGTTATCCCCTCGCTGAGGAAGTGATATGTTTCATCTTATTCCAATTTTTAAAGAGTCACACTTCCATTAAAATTATATTGACGTCCATTTTATGTTGACATGATGGGAAAATACATAATATCATTTGGTTCTACCATAATTTGTATATTCTCCCCATGGTACAACTATGTGAGAGAAATTTTGATGGAATTATGGGATAAAAAATAAAGGTTGAACGAGTCGAATGGATCAGATGATGGTAGAAATCATCACTCTAAAAGCAATAGTTTCTTCTTCAACACCTTATGGAGATACATACATGGAATGAAGAAGGAATAAAAGAAATTTATTTGAGTTTTCAAGTCCTTGTCCTCTAAAATCATCAAGTAAGTATGGTATTCGACTATTTTGGTATCTTTTATTATTTTAGAAACATATTCTTATCTATCAAAAAATGTGTAGTTTACATCTAGGATCATATATAAGAGCACGTATGTAATTCCAAGGATGTGGAAAAGTTTATTTTTTTTCTTCGGAAGACCCCTTGCTGTTGGGCCTAGCCAGTCAAAAAGCGGAGGTGGTTGATGTGCTGGTTCAATCATGTATGTTGCCTATGTCATAGGTTTTAGTGATCTTACAATTTGACCTGGCATGGGTAGACACACTTTTTTGGGATATTGGCATAGGTATCTATTCTGTTATCACATTATCCTTAATGGAAGCAAGTTTTGGTGAATATTAATACTTTATAAAGAATTTATACTGTGTATATTTCTATCATACCACTTGTTATTGTATTTTTTCCAAAATTCCTCATGATTGTTGAGTGAAACACGTCTTAGAGGATGGTATTAAGAGTGTCGCAAATTCATCCATAAAAATAAGAAGTTTCTTCTTCAATTGGGGAAGGGATTGGGTAGTGTACATCTCTAGTGATGTGATTGAGAATAGTATGATTCTAAAATTGGTCATATCCATCAATTTTCTAGTGGTACCATATTATTAATTCTGGAAATGATAATCTCGTCTTCCCATTTTTCCGTGTATTTTCCAGGATGTTTGTTGGTTCTAGTGCCTACTCCCTTAGGGGTTCCTTAGATTGGGTCGACTAATGAAGAGGTAGGTTTTCTTCCCTTTTCATCAAAGACTATGAAAATAAATATTTCCCAAATAAATCAAGTCCCAGAATATATTCTAATTCCCATAAGGTGTCTAGGTGAAGGCATAAGGACTGTTTCATTTTATCAGTCGACGAGGTGAAACGTGTGGAGGGAAGTTTGGTCCTTAGTTTTAGAGACCCCCTAGAGAATTTTAAGGATTTGTTGGTACAAATTTGGTTTTTGTGTCCTACCCTTTGTTATGAGGGTATCCATTATTCATGCCTTTACACCTGGGTAAAGAAAGTTGTCTCTCTGAGAGAGGTGAAGGGGGCCCTTGAATGAAGGGTGGTAGCCACTAAGGCCTCCTCTTTGTGGAAGCATAATTGGGATGAAGCTATGCATGATTCTTATATAGTGAAATAGCGGAATCTACTCCTCAATATGTAGTTAATGATGTAAAGCGTGAAATTTGTTGTTTTCTATCTAAAATTGATCATCTCATTCTAAGATCATATTTACTCAATCATAGTTATCCTAGTTTCAACATTCACTCTAGATATATATAAAGGATATACTGTAGAAACAAGGACATCTTAATTTAGTGGAAAAGGTATGAATTGAATCTATTTATATCGAGGAGGGTCTGAAATAGGTTTCAAAGGTAGAAACCAAATATTTTGATCAATTATTCCAATATGTAATCTCACTAGAGTAGAGACTTTCATAACTCAAGGGCACATTAAAGCATATTTTGTGATGAAATTATAACTTTAAAATATTGATTTGGATTGTTTATTCTAAGGGGGACTCCCATATGTGGATATTCCACCATTTTTCACATTTTTATGGAATTAATTTTCCTGAAACTTACACGATGTAGTTTATTTTTTCTTTCATCATGATGTGAATACCAGTTTGCTGCTTTAATGTGAATTTCCAAAGACACCCGTTCCTCTTATAATATCAAGTAAACACAAATACCTAGGTTTTAATTATGGAATTATAACAAAATATTTCTTAATAAATTTTCATTAATTACCACCAACAAGAGATTCTTCATTGATAAACTATTTCAACAATGTTTAGATCACCAGATTTCTAGAAAGATTTCTTGGGTAGGATATATATCTTAGAGGAAGGGTGATATTTATTTTTAAGAATCTGAGAGGATTTTTGGGTATAGATTGGTTCTTTGTGAAGTCCATATGGAGGGCCTTGCAGGCTCACATAAATTAAAATCATTGTTGTGCGGTAGTTTAGGGCCTTTTAGATCAACCCTTCTATCAAATTAGTTTTGGTTCTTTTAGATCGGATCATTTATCACATTAGTTTAGGGTATTTTTTTATACATTCTATCACATTATTTTAGGGTCATTTAGCTATTACACTATATTGCTATAGTTTAGAGTCTTTTAGCTTGGACCATCTATTGATGTGTTTTAGGGTCTTTTTTCTCAGACCTTATATAACTTTATATATAATAATTTTATCTAATACATTCTGTCACTTTATTTTAGGGTCATTTTTTCTTGAAACATATATTGTCTTTTTTTATATAATTGTATCTTGGACCTTCTATTGTTGTATTTTAGGATCTTTATGCTCGGACCTTCTATTTATATTTTTTTGTGTCTTTTTACATAGACCTTCTACTTCTTTAGTTTAAGATATTTTAGCATGGAGATACTATTATCGCATTTTAGGTTATTTAATCACAAGAATTTATTTCTTTATTTTAGTTTCATTTAGAATAGGCCTTCTATTTCGTTAGTTTAAGTTATTTTAGCTCAAAATTGATATCACATTAGTTTAGGTTATTTTAGCTCGGACACATTACTACTATAGTTTAGGGATTTTTAGCTCAGACCAATTATTGCTGTTGTATAGGATATTTTAGATCTGACCTAATATATAGTCATGGGATATGTTTAAAACAGTCTAGGAATGACAAAAAAAAAATACTAAGGCGATGGGTTCTTCGATGTTGTTACAGAGTCTCATAATGATCGAAAAGCCTTTTTTGTTGAGTGACACATATGGTTACAAGAACAGGCATCTATATAGAAGCCATATGTATATGTCCATAGTCAACCAAATGTTCCCATGAATATAGGTATCTTTTCTTGGGGGAATATAATATTTTTGTTGTTAATATTAGTTGAGGGAGAAATATTATTGGAGTTAGGTCAACCTAGATAGTTGGAGCATAGATGATATAATTCATAACCCAAAAGTTTGAGTCCATGAATATGATATGGGGAATACATGTTGGGTATTTCATATGATATTATAATAATATTGGTTCTAATGTGGTGTTACTTGGGCTCATAGGGTTTGAGTATCCTTTGTTACAAGGAGGATGTGCCTTTATTTAGTGAGTTAAGTCCCTTATGCGTCAGAATCATGGTCAAGAAAAAGATGATCTCCAATCCTTTTAGAGGGCCATGAAATATATATGAAGACTAAAATTTCCATATGGTGAGGTTGGGTATGGTAATAAGGATATCCAAGAAGGGTTCTGGAACACTAGGTAAATTGGTATTTTATATTGCAAAGATTGAGTCCTGCATCTTTTGGTTTCAAGTCACAAGGTGTGGGTTAAAAAAGTTTCACAAATGGAGTGTCACATTCCTACTTTAAGAAAGGGTACAACATATGGTGTTGTAGAGTTGAGGATATCCAACCCTCTTGGAAATTTTGGAATGGATACTGTAAATCATGATCTAATGTACTCGGGTCAGGTGGATGATATAGAATAGTCATACCATGTGTCACACCCCAGCCCCAAACTACCACAGAGCTGGTGAGATTTCAATAAAACATGGTGTGTAATGTTTTTTATAAAAGAAAAGCTTATTATTGCACATCATGTTCCACTGAAGATAATATTTGTGGTTTAGATTCTGGAGAACCAGATACAGTTATTACAACTCCTTCAATACAGAATAGAATGTTCTGCATAAAGTAGTCACCAAATAGTGTAACTCAAATATACTAAACCTGTAAATGAAAACATATTGAAACATAGGGTGAGCATATGAATTCCCAATAAGGTGGGTTTTCAAAATAAAATAATATTTCAAATAAAACCTTTTAAAAAAAATCCCTTTAAAAATAATCATAAAACATTTTCATAATGGAATCTGCAAAAATGAAGTATAACATAACATTTTTTCCAAAAAGTACAGGTGAACATTTCTGAGAATATTTATAGAGATACAAGGGAACATGTTCCAATAATAATTATGCTCATACAAACTATATGGTTTGAATCTTAAAATTTAAGAGAAATTCTACATTTAATAAGTGTGACATGAAAAAGTTCAAGTACAGAATTTACAACTGAGGGTAATACATGAACAGAGTTGCACATAACATTAAATCATAAACTGGTAGATGAATCTTTGAATGATGAATAAACATTATGCCATAAGTGTTTAATTATTCTGATACTCATAAGTATAGGATCTTAACCAATTATATTCTACTAGTTAAATATTTATGTCGTTAATTAAATATCATAAACATAATGAGTGAATGCATAATGATAGACTTTATCAAGGCATCATGCCATGACCTGATTTGTCTCATGAGAACTATTGATGAATTTTTTTTCTTTCAATAATCTATCCCCAACCTAAAAGGATTTCATTAACTGGTCCCCAACCCGCAGAGATTTCATTAACTGGTCACCAACCTGTAGGGCTTTCATTAACTGGTCCCCAACAAATTTTTTTCGAATTTAATACAATCCTCATATCCCAAGTAAGGTTGTATATTCAAAGAGACCCATACCACTTTGAATATTTAATTTCCCATTTCAAATTATTCAAGGTCTCCCATACAACATTGAATAATATATTTCATTAATCCATAACTGGTCATAATAGTTTAATTACATTATTTATCATTTACATATATATAGTGAATTATGTAATTAAATTTAAATAACAAAACTAACAACTTCAAGACAATTTAATAAATGACAATCAAGGTAGGAAGATTATAGCACAGGTGATAATAACTAATTCACTTAAAATAAAGGTTTTGTCACATATAATGATAACCCTTAAATTCTAAAATTCTTATTATGATAGAAAACATATTATATTCAAAAAATACATAATGTCAATTAATCATGGATTGAATACATAACTAATTTAAGGTAAAAAAAAATATTCATTTGAGGTATTAAATTCATAGTTGTATAAACACCCATTTCATTCATGTTTATGTATTAACAAACCACTGGTGTATTCTCAATTATTTAATAACAATGTTAAAAATTGAAAAGCATGATAATAAACTACACTACATACTAAAACATAATTAATACCGTTTAATATTTATGAAAATTAGTGTGGAATATATATATATATATATATATATATTCATACCCAAAGAATTTAAATAATTATAAGAATCTTGTAATAATATATGTAGGTATGTAAACACCCACCTGGTTAACAAAAAGATAATTCACCTTTGAAATAGGTTGAGTAATCTATTTATGACAAATCTATTTTTTTTTATTTTAGACGTATGTATATAGGACTGGGAAACCCCAAAAATTATTTCTCATAAATTCCCCATAAATACTATATGAATTTAAAATTATCACATTTGTAAAATTCCAAATTATTTATAATTTAGTGTTGTGTAATCTGTTTATACACAAAGGTGTATATAAAGGATTGTATTTTTAAATTGTTCCTTATAGGCCTTTAATATTTCAAAAAACAACATTTTTTATTAATCTTTGGGAAATATAAATTAGATTTGGGATCAAATTTTATATGTATAAATAAATATATATATATACATTTATATATTTACACATAACTGAATATACATAATTTATAAAAGGGTATTACACCAAAAATCTAATGATACTTAAATGACTTAAATATATTGGGGACATTAATTAACAAAAGTTCCTCAATTTCAAATAGTGATATAAAATTTTAAAAGGTTTATTTATTAAACAAACTCATATATATGTTCATGTATACATCAACACACACACACACACACACACACATATATATATATATATATTTATCAAACACAAAATATCTCAAGCCCCTGCTTGTTAAAGGATATAGAAAACCATTTAAGACCTAGAGTTCACCATCATAGGAGAAGTCATTGGGTCTTATCACTACTAGAAATTGAGGCTACTTCCACGGACCAATATCCAATGTTTTAAAATAGTGGCTATATGTCGTTATAGCCATGGTTTTGTGGCCTATATTTATGGTTTTAAAACCGTGGATATATGTTGGTTTCCAATGGCCTATTGCCACGATTTTAAAAACTATGGCTATAGGTCATGGTGATAGCCACAATTTTGAGGCCTAGAGCCATGGTTTGAAAACCATGGCTATAGGAAAAAAATTTCAATAGCCTATAGCCACGGTTTTCCAAAACCGTGGCAATACGGTTCCCGTGATTCTGTGGGGAAAACTTTTCTTGCCAAATTTTGGGCAGGATGAACTAGTACCACGGTTTTGAGGCTATTACCACGAATTAAATATATATATATATATATATATATCATAATATATATATATATACACATACCCAAAGTGCCATGCGGTGTAGTGGTAAGTACACTGGTTTGTAAAGGGGAGGTACAAAGATCAGAAATCACTTGTGAAATTTTGTTTTTAGGTTATTGCCAGAGTTTATAGAGGCTATATCCACAATTTAAACTGTGTCAATAGCTTCCTATAGCCATAGTTTAAATTTTGGATATAGGTCAACTTCCACAGTGGCAGTTTTTGAGGCTTATTGCAAAAGTTTTTTAAACCATAGCAATAGGCAGCTATTTCCATAGTAAAAACTGTGCCTATAGGTATGGATCTACTATCATGGTGACAGCGGCCATGGTTGTCCAAAACCATGGTCATAGGCTATGGCCACATTTTTTGGACCTAGTTCCATGGTTTTGAATCGTGGAAATATGCTCTTTTTCTAGTTGTTTATACTTAACCATATATATATATATATTAATCTATGTATATATATATAAATATATCCAAACTGAAAAAAGGAAATATAAACTATGTATCTTTCCTAGTTCGAAGAAGGAGAAGATTTCCGGAGAAGCATGATGGAGGCGCTGGAGAGGAAAAACACCATAGGGTTCGGGTGAAAAATGAGATATATTTATAAATCATATATAATATATTTTTAATGCAACTTTAAAGTAAAATTGTGGCTCCTAGGATTAAAATAATAAAAAGCACTTCAGTCATGTGGAAACAGAGAAGAAAAGAGGTGCATCCCGAGGTCAGAGGTGTAGAAAAAAATGAAAAGGTGAGTAGCGAGTTACTAGTGTGGTGCATGAAGGAATAATAATAATAAGAAGTTGATGGGTTAGGTATAGAAAATAACCAATGGTAGGGATTTAACTGAAAGATATCCAGTGGTTGAGGTGCGTCTATAGTTTTTATAAAGGATGAATTGTTGAGATCTGCTATGGATTGGATCGAACAACTATAGAAGATTCAGAGTTTTTAAAAATGGATGAATGGTCACGATTAGATCAGATTTTATCAGGTTGTTATGAAAGACGTGGAGTTTTAAAAAAAATAAAAATGGTCAAGATTAGATCTGATGGAATCAAACAGTTGATAAAAATGAGGAGGGAAATCTATTGATGCATGGGTTCAATGGCTGAACCGATCGAACGGCTCAGATCTCACATGACGAGATCTGAAAGCTTAGATGTGATCTCACTAAAAAAATCCATCCCACATCAAAATCGGAAAGGTTTCATGGATTCCTTAAAACCTAGGGGCTCCTAGAATTATTCTATAAATCCCCCTCCCCCCTCCCTGGAACCGCCCTATACCGGGTCTCTATAGGTGCACTTCTACGCCCACCCCTACCGTTGTGCAGTCCTGCACGGTGACGCGCTCTGGCACCCTTTCATGTGAATTCCTATGCATGCCTAGGGCCTACTATGCATGCCTTTCACACGAATTTTAATTCACCCATGCATGCACATCCCTGGTCCATTTTATAGGGGTTCTGCGAGATGCCCACCAAGGCATTGAGTGGCTTGGCCAACTAGGTTTCCCTCATCTAGGTGGGGTAATCACCCATTTTTTGGAAAAGTATAAGTCATTTTTATTGTACACTATAAATTTATTATTTTTATAAACAAAGAAAATAATTGTCCTATCATGGTTAAACAAAGTCCTAAAACCAAAATTTTCATTCGTTTACAAAATTTTGAGTTTTAAAACATCACTGTTCAAAATAAAAGTTTAGTGCATCATAAATAAAATCTTATACTAATATTATATTTAAAATACAAAACATATTTTTAGTTAAAACAATGTTTTATACATCTAAAGAATAAAACATTTATAAAATAATTTATTACATTAAAAATATTTAAATACTTTATTCACTAAGTATGGCTAGAATATTAAATACAACAATGGTCATTAACATCATTTTCCCATAGTAATATTTCATACTCAAAAATATGTTTCTTTGTACAAAAACAAGGTAGTATCAAGTACATAATTCTATTTTTATTTCTTAAAAATGCCAAGGTTATGATTAAAACACAATTAAACTTTAAATCATTATCCTTATAATATATATATAAAAAAATTTATAAGCATATTTATATTTATAACTTCAATTCACACTTTAAACACTTGGAAAACTCATTATACCTAGATACATTAAATTAAACCACCATAATACCCAACGACTATAATGTCTTATTGTCATTAGAGACTCAATGGACACCTAAAAAAGACAATGGTTGGGTTATCTTTAAAGACTTATAAAAACACGAATTATGGTGTTCTAATTCCAAGACAACTTGGTGAGATTGTGCTCATAATTACTCTAATGTTCAGCATGGTTGTTGTGGTACTCATTTTACTGATGTTCATCATGAGGGATCCGAAAGAACCCCACTATTTTCTTCGGATTTGTTTTTTCATTTGGTGGCCTTCCTATGATTTTAATAGGTCTTTTATTAGGTATCCTAGGGTAGTGAGGGTATTTGTTATTTTTTGTAATGGAATAATTTTTAGTGATTCATTTGAAGAAAGAAATTACTCTGTTTATTTGCATGTATTCTTTTGAACAATATGGAAATTAAAATAAGTAACTGATGCACGCCTGTCACGGGGCGTGGCAGAAGCAAATTTATTTTCCCAATGCAGCACAATGGCTGACCAGGGTCGTCTCACTTTAGAAGAATTTTTAGTCGGTTCAATAACTGATTCTACTTCACCTATTCTAATTATTTTTGTTTTTTTATAATTTATTAAAATGATTGTTTTAGGGGTTTTGAAAAATAGTGGAATTAAAATAATTAAATGAAATCGTTAAATCTAAATATAGATGCTGATGCAGACAGAATGAAATTAGGGAAGAAAGGTCTTGGTACTACGGTTGGATAACACGAGTTCATTCATTATTTATTTCTAATTTAAATTCATTTTGATAATTCATTTTATAAAACCTCAATAATGAATTACTTTCCTTTGATTTTTAAGTGTGGTATTTTAGCATGCGTCTGGCACACCATAACACACCTCCTCTAGTAATCAAGTAGGGAAACACCTCAACTGAGAATGTTATTCCAACAAGACCCGGCTCCACTGTATGCTATTCAATTCCTTATAACAAATCCAACTCCACCGTATGAAGGTTTTTCATAAGATAAGAGGGGGAAAATTATTAATCAATGAAAATAAATGGATTTGGAAATAGTGTCTTGGTGGACGACTGCCGCACCCATGCAATATTCCCGTCTCCACCACAAAATTAATTTAAAACATTTAAAATTGACGTTCAATAATAAAGAACAACATGAAACTTCCCCTGGACCCAAGCCTCGAGTTATTCACTTTCCATGGTGAAGTGAATAGAGATCACAATGGAAAGACGGAAGAGATAGATTGAGATTGAGATAGAGATTAGAAGAGAAAAGAGGTGAAAGAAGAAAGGGAAACACTTTAATATAAAATATATGAATTCATTACATGATAAAAGAAAACAAAAATAAAAATTAAATAAATATATAATAGAAATATAAATGGCCCTTGGAATCCTCTCCTTGGTACCCCCGGATGGTGTTGGGAAGGATTGGAATGATTTGGGAGGTAGGGAGCTCCTCTATTTTTATAGACATATATCTATCCTCCGAATGTGGTCGCATTTTTGACCCATTAATTGGACACTTCACGTGTATACCCCTTCATAAAAGATGTAAATTAATGTGTTGGCCGTCTACCCTCCAAATATCTACTGACTTGGAAATAGTGTTTAGGAGATATGGGTTTTTCATTTTTGGTTTTTGTTTCTAGATGAAGCATCCAGGCAGCTTCCTTTAAAAATATGTCATTAAATGCCCACCTTAATGGATTAAGATCTCCATGTAATTTAAATTTTGAACGCCTATTTGAATCCTCTTTCATCCAAAAGTGGAATAGGCTAATTTGGATGGGTGCAGAACGAAATTTGCTTCCATTAACTACGTAGGTTCCATGCTATCCATCTGGAAAAATCATTAACTTCATTGATTTTTTACGGCCTCTATATGATTGATTAAGCCCATGGTCCAGAAGAGAAAAATGAAGGAAAGTATATAATGATTATAAAAAATTTGAATCAAAAAATTTGGAATTATATTTTCTAGTAAATGACCAAAATACCCTTGACGTAAACATTTGTCAAAAATCATGAATTAAGCACTTTTCATAATTTATCTAATTTTTATTCTATAATCCAAATTGTCCATTATTTTAATAAAAAATTTAAATACATGGGTTTTATCATTTAAATACATCAAAAATGCATTATTATTATATTAAAAACATGCACATAAATTTTCTATGTCTAATAACCCCACACTTAAACCATGCTTTCCCTCAAGCATAAAATCTCAACATGGAAATCAGAGGACGCCAATATTACCAATATTCAAATTTCAAAGTAATATAATCAAACAATTTTCAATGCCAAATCAAATTTTCAAAAATCCATATAAAATATGAATTTAATTTCCCAATTTTTAATGAAAAAATTAATTCATATATTTAACTTTTCCCCGTTGAAAAAATGATGGAACTTATTCTTTCATTCATTCAAGATTCTCAATTCATTACTATTAAGAATGCCACATCATGATTTACCTCACCTTTGAATATTAACTCTCCTCTATCACGATACAATTCAAGTAGAGTTATGCTTATATAATTAGAACATTCACTTTATCCATAATCTTGTAAAATAACTACTTTCTTCACTTTGCAAAGACAAAGGGCATATAAAATTATGGGAACTTTTCAATAAAGGTTCAAAAGACTCTGTGGGTTAAGGTTGGAAGGATTTGATGTTTTAAAAATTAAGGCTCAAGGAGAAGTTTTATCTCTTATGTAAAATTCATGATATCAAAAATTGTAATGAAATTCTCCTCTTCAAAGTAGAAACACCCACTTTCCCCCATAACTCAAAGTAAGGTCATGATCAAAGTAAAGAAAAATGAATGATTAATGCACCCTCTTGGTTTTTTTTCTTTTTTTCCCAAAATTTATAATTATATCAAAACTCACATCCATCACCTAACCACATATGATAATAGGACCATCAGTCAAGAAAATAGCGATTTTTGGTTTTCCCAAATCAGAACCCATTTTTCTCATTGTTTTCATTGTTTTTGTTATTTTTAAAAAAAAATCAAGAGGGGAATGAAATGAAGTACAATGAATAATTCCAAAACCTTTTATCATTCCGAAAATAGCACCCCCACACTTTTTCCTTACTATATATAACATCCCTTCCACCATTATTTCCTTCACCCCCCAAACTTCATTTTTTAAAATGTCATGCAATTGCCAAGAGTAGGGTATGAATGGATACAAATGGCTTGAAACATGGATCATCCCTATAAAGGTCATTCATGGTAACTATGGGATAAAAGAAAGATTGATATAATGGTGGTCATTAAGGATAAGGGATTTTCAAAGATGCCTCAATCATTTTAAATATTCTTTTGTACAGTAATAGCTTTGACAAGTTCAAATGCAAGTTCTGCTTGGTGACATGTCACAAGATCACTCGCAAAATATGCTCAAGAATAAATAGGAAGTACTTAGTCTAGAAATCCTCTCAGGAATAAGACATATGATATTAGAAAATCCCACATCGCACGATTAATAATAAAAAATCAATTCACATGAATTTATGAAATTCAATGTATAAAAAATGGTAGTGAAATTTCATTTATATAAATCAACTAATTCCATTAAATCATGATTCAATATTTAAATATCCATGTTTCACATTAAACATTAAATTTTCCATTTTATTTATTCAATATCATTAACATTGAAATCTAAAACATTGCATCACAGGATTACTAAGAAACTCATGTCTCCTAGATAAGTCACGTAAAGAAACAATTCAAGTGTGGACATGCAATTTTATCATTAAAGTTCGAAACATGTTTTAGACCAAATAAATGTATGGAGTTTAAAAGATTAAACATTAAAAATTAAATCCCTTTTGAAATAAAGCCTCATTCATATTAATTTATTTAAGGCTTCATTTTCCCATATATAAACCTAAAAAAGAGATTTTCTCACCTAAGAATGAGGTTCAATTCATTAATGATCAAAAAGATAAGAGGGAGTGTGCCTCATGCTAGAATTAATCCTGATACTGAATTTAAAATTTAAATTCCTAATATTGAAAATGATTTTACAAAAATAACGTAATGGATAAGTCTTGAAATGATCCCCCAAGTGGGCCCTGGAATCTTTTACTGCCTCTAGAGGGTAGTACCAGCTATTATCCAAAATCTGAAGGTGGATGAATCTTATTTGATTTGAACCACCACATGTGGCTTTTACCACCATCTGCATTGTGTTCTTCTTGAGGAGGACTCCATGGATAGAGTTCACTAAATCATCCCCCTTCATATTTTTTTACTGCTGACATGGCGGGGGTAAGATGAAGTATGGAGCATCCTCTTCATTGGTTTCTACTTGTGAAACCTTCTTCTTCTCTTATTTTACTCCCTTTAATGAATCTTAAATATCTTTAGGGAGAATAATGTGTTCCTCAATATCTGTATATTCTTTTTCATCTTCTTTTGCGGTAGTTTAAGGATTGACCAAATCTGAAAATTCAAAATTATAAGGAGTGATGCTCAAATCAGATTGAATGAAATCAGAAAAGGTAGAGTTCATGGAAGGATCATCTCCTTGAGTTGGTTCTAGTTCAATCTCTTCTTTAGTTGAAAGTGATTCTTGGGGTTGATTATCACTAGATGGAGGTAGGTAGTCGATCTCATCCATCTTGACTTCAAATTCCACCAAATTGGGTGGGGTATTATTTTAGTGGTGCTAGCTCTTCTTCTTTTCAAGGCTTGGGAAGATCAAGCAGCTCGTCACATTCATTCCAGAATTTATCCAATTCTTTTTGATCTCCCACATTTCGCTCAGTAGGAAAGTCATATTCCTTTTCATCTATATTGGATATAATTGGTTAAGTGGGGATAAATGAGTCTTCAGGTACCCCGACATTTACCTCCCCTGGTTCATCAATGATGAGTGGTGAAATTTCTTCCACCACTATCTCAAGTTATTTCTATGGCTCATGGTTGGGGTCTTCATCCATGAAAGAACCTAGTCAAATTCCCATTCTATTTTCCTCCCCAAATCATCCTGATTATTACTAATCCTTTCAACCTGGTTATTTAGATCACGATAATAAATTTGTGGTCCTTCATATTGCACCTGCGAGTAATCTTTGCCTTCAAAAAAATTTGAATTTAAAAACATCATGGAAAAAAAAAATTAAAATATTTTTCTTAATGAAAAGAATATAATATTTACAAAAATGTGAATTTTGAAAAGGTGATATAAATAACTACTCATCTCCCCAGTAATGATGCCAGTTTTGATGCACATCTTTCAGAGGGTGTGGCGAAAGAAAATTTATTTTCCTAATGAAGCACAGTGGCTGACCTTGGTCGTCTCACTTGAGGAGCATTTGTCGTCGGTTCAATCACTGATTCTAGTTCACCTATTCTTATTCTTTTTGTTTTTTATAATTTACCAAAAATGATGGTTTTAGGTTTTTTTGAAAAGTAGTGAAATTATAATAACAAAATGAAAACTTTAAATCTAAATGTAGATGCAGATGCAGACAGAATGCAATTAGAGAACAAAGGTCATGGTCCTAGGGTTGGATAACATGAGTTCATTTATTATTTATTTATTATTTAAATTCAATTTGAGAATTCATTTTATGAAACCTCGTTAATGAATTACATTCCTTTTATTTATTATGTGTTTGATTTTAACATGCGTCCGACACACCAAACCAAACATCCTCTTGTAATCTTGTAGGGTAACGCCTCAATAGAGAATGTTATTCCTATAAGACCCGACTCCACCATATGTTTTTTCATCCCTTATAACAAGCCCAACTCCACCGTATGATGTTTTTTCCTAACAGAAGAGAGGGAAAATGATAAATCAATGAAAATAAATGGATTTGGAAATAGTTTCATGGTGGACGACCGCTGCACTCCTGCAATATTTCCATCTCCACCACAAATAAATATAAAACATTTAAAATTGAAGTGAAATAATAAAGAAAACTATGAAAACTCCCATGGGCCCAAGCCTTGAGTTATTCACTTTCTATGGTGAAGTGCATAGAGATAACAATGGAAAGATGGAAGAGATAGATTGGTATGCTGATTGAGATTAGAAGAGAAAAGGGGTGAAAGAAGAAAGGGAATCACTTTAATATAAATGATATGAATTCATTACATGAGAAAAGACAACTAAAGAATGTAAAAAAAAAGAAAGATAAAAATATAAATGGCCCTTGGCCTCCTCTCCTTGGTTCCCCTGAGTGGTGTTAAGAAGGATTGGAATGATTTGAGAGGTAGGGAGCTCTTATATATTTATAGGCATATTTCTATCCTCTGAATGTTTTCACGTTTTTGACCCTTTATTTGGCCGCTTCATGTGTGGAACCCTTCATAAACGTTGTACATTAATGTTTTTCCATCCACCATCCAAATTTCTGCTCATATGGCCACCGGTTGTAGGAGTTATGAGTTTTTCATTGTCCGTTTTTGTTTCTGGATGAAGCATCCAGGCAGCTTCCTTTAATAATATGTCATTCAATGGCCACCTTAATAGATTCAAAACCCCATGTAATTTATTCTGTGAACACATATTTGGGTCTTCTTTCATCTCAAAGTAGAATAACAACATTTGGATTGGTGTAGAGAGAAATTTTCTTCTATTACATAGGTGGGGTCCACGATGCCTGCCTGGAAAAATCATCAACTTCATTATTTTTTTACGGCCTCTAGGTGATTGATTCATCCCCTGGTCCATAAGACAAAAATTAAGGAAATAATATAAGAATTATAAAAAAATTTGAATTAGAAAATTTGGAATTTTATTTTTCAGGAAATGACCAAAAGACCATTTACGTAAAAATCTGTCAAAAATACAGAAATAAGCACTTTTAAAAATTTAACACATTTTTATTATATAATCCAAAATGCCGATTATTTTAATAAAACATTTAAATAAATGGGTTTTATCATTAAAAAACATCAACATTTCATTATTATTATATTAAAAATATGAACATAAATTTTCTCTGTCAGAAACATTATATAATATTTTAATTACATAAGAGGTAATTTCAAGGCGTCACATTATTCCCCCTTTAAAGAATTACAACCTCACAATTCTAAAACACTCATACACTTTTTCTAGAAAAACCGGTCATACATCACTCCTGACATCCCTCTACCAGGACCCCAACCGTGGATAGGCTGCTGATGACTTCAAGTGGCTTCCTAGGGTAGTATTCATCTCCTTGACCTCTTTGGTCCATATACACTGAGAGATGTTAGGGTTGAACCTGTGCATAAAACACAAGTCCTTCAAAAGGGAGGCACGAGGGGTGTGGAGGTTGTAGATTTGAGAGTATACTAGTTCCCTATAAATCCCTCAAACTACATCATGCTTCAAAATATTGATGTCGTAGAGTTCTCCATACATACTATACCTCAGGACCTTGAATAGGGAGGCCGCTCGATGGTCTCTCTCTATTGTAACTTCTAGAAATTTTCCCACGGCCTGGTATTTATCAGCCAAAGTGAAAAATAAAAATAGACATTTGTGATACTTTTCTCTTTTCCTATATTCTTAAAAATGGGAGTTTTAAATACGGTATTAGAAAATATAATCTCTTTGGTAAAGACGGAGGATATTTGGATCGTTAAACACCCAATAGCTTTGTTTGCAGGACAAGCATAAATTATCATAGGGTTTGTGTTCCTATGAACATGTATTGACAATTATAATCTCTTGTAGTTAGGTAATAAGAGACAAGAGGTTGGTTGGTGAAATCACATCTTCCATCTAAAATTATTTTATGCAATAATTTTTTAGTAAGGCAAAAAAAAATTTAAAACAGAGACGTTTTACAAAATCACATTAAAAGATCAAAATGTCAAATAAAACATTATCTATTTAAACAAGGTTAACAAAACTCATGTTTTTACATAACCAATCATTCCCTCTCACAATTCACTGGTAAGTATTTGCTAACATACTCCAAGAAGACTCTTCATAGGTACCACAGACGATGGTGATTTTTCTAATTCCCAGTTAAACGGATCTTTAAGGTATCTCCAAACTCCTCAATCTCCTTGGTTCAGATACAACACGAGTATGTTGGATCAATTGGATGCAGACATCTAAAGTTCCCACAAAGGAAGTCATTAAGTATATGGAGTTTGGAGGCATCCTCTTGAACATGATTTCTATAATGAAAATGGGTAGACTCTTCCTCAAGAATTTTGAAGTCTATGACCTAACCACAAAGACCTTAGGTCATGATTTTACAAAGGTATGTTGCTCAGAGGTCACCCTATTGTGAATCCTCTTTGAAGTCCTCTAGAGAAGAAAAATTATCAACTTGGGTAAAATACTTAAACAGACCCTCAGAGTAATTTCCCTTACGAGCATAAAACGAAAATTGTGTGTTCATCATAAGGAATTAGTCGAAACCTAATCCTCTGTGAATATGGAGTACATGAGGAGAATTGGATACATGGTAGAGGTGTTGACATGAAAATAAAAGGTTTTCAAAAGATTCATATCCATATAAACATTCCATGGACACTATAGTATCTAATATTTTTGACGGAAGGGACAGAAGGCTTGATTCGTCTTCCATGATAAATTTTTTAGAAAACTTCTACTTATTAAGACATAGTAATTTTTTAATGATTCTTTAGATTCCTAGGGTTGTCTAAACCAATACTCTAATACCAACTATCACACTCTGACCCTAGACTACCCTGGAGCCTATGTGGTTTCAATAAAACATGGTGTGTAATTTTTTTATAAAGGAAAATCCAATTACTTTACATCATGTTCTAATAAATAGGATATTTTTTTATTATATTCTGGAAAACTAGATACAATTATTACAATTCCTTCAATAAAAAATAGAATGGTCTTCATAAATTAGTCACCAAACATTGTAACTCAACTCTACTAAACCTTTAAAATAAAACAGATTGAATCTTAGGGTGAGCATATGAATGCCCAGTAAGGAGGGTTTTCAAAACAAAATAATATTTCAAATAAAATATTTTTAAAAAAATACCTTTAAAAATATTCAAAAAACATTTTCTTAATGAAAGATTCAAAACATGAAGCATAACAAAAAATTATTTCCAAAAAGCACAAGTGAATATTTCAAGGACTATTTACAGAGATACCATGAAATATGCTCCAATAATAATCATGCTCGTAAAAACTATATGTTGTGCAGTATATAAAGTAAGATTCATACTAACATTAATAAGTGTGACATGTGAAAGTGAAATTACAGAATATACAACTGAGGGTAATACATTATTAGATTTGGGAATAACATTAAATCATAAACTGGTAGATGAATCTATAAATTCTAAATAAATATTATGCCATCATAAGTATAGGATATTAACAATGTATATTCTACTAGTCGAATATTTACTTGGTTAATTAAATACCATAAAAATAATGAGGGAATTCATAATGATAGATTGTGTCAAGGAATCGTTCCATGAACTGATTTGTCTCATTAGAACAACTAATGCATCGTAGAGCTTTCATTAATTAGCCCACATCCCATAGGTCTTTTATTAACCGGTCCCCAACCTGTTTTCTTTCTGAGTAAAATATATTCCTCATATGCCAAGTAAGGTTATATATTCAAAGTGTCCCATACCACTTGGAATATTTAATTTATCATTTCATATTATTCCAGGTGTCCCATACAACTTTGAATAATATTTTTCATTAATCCATAACTAGTCATAAGAGTTTAATTACATTCTTTATCATTTATATATATAGTGAATTATGAACTTAAGTGTCAATAACAAAACTAAAAACTACATGGAAATTTAATAAATTACAATCATGGTAGGAAGATTATAGAACATGTGATAATAACTAATGCTCTTAAAATAACGGTTTTGTCACATAAAATGATAACCCTTAAATTATAAAATTCTTATTATGAGCGAAAACATGTTATATTCCAAAAATGAATAATGGAAATTCATCATGGATTTAATACATAACAAATTTAAGGTAAACAAAATATTCATATGTGGTATTAAATGCATAGTTGTCTAAACACCAATTTCTTGCATGCTTATGAATTAACATACCATAAGGGTATTCTCAGTTATTTAAACCCAACATTGAAAAGGTGAATAGCATGACAATCAACCACACCACTTACTAAAACATAATTAATACCATTTAATATTTATGAAAATAAGTGTTTCATATATATATATATATATATATTCATACACATAGAATTTACATAATTAGAAGAATGTTGTCGTAATATATGTAGGTAGGTAAAAACCAACTTTCATAACAGAAAGATAACTATCCTTTGAAATAGGTTGAGTAATATGTTTATGAAAAAACTCATTTTCCCACTTTAGACATATGTATATAGGAGTGGAAACCTCAAAAAAATTTACTAATAAATTCTCCATAAATACGATATGCATTTAAAAGTATAACATTTGGAAAATTAAAAATTATTTAGAATTTAGTGCTTTGTAATCCATTTATACAAAAAGGTGTATAAAAAGGATTGTATTTTTAAATTGTTCCTTATAAGCCTTTCATATTTTAAAAAACAACATTTGTTATTAATCTTTTTAAAATCTAAATTATATTTATGATCAAAGTTTATATGTATAAATATATATATATATATATACGTATAACCGAATATAGATAATATATAAAAGGGTTTTACACCAAAAATCTAATGATACTTATATGAGTTAAATATATTGGGAACATTAATTAACAATGGTTCCTTAATTTCAAATCATGATATAAATTTTTAAAAGTTTATTTATTAATCGAAATCATATTTATGTTTATGTATACATCATCATATGTATATATATATATATAGAACATAAAATATCTCAATCCCTTTCTTGGTAAAGGATTGATAACTCCATTTAAGACCAAGAGTTCATGATCAAAGGAGAAGTAAGTGGATCTTATATGCATCCATATATATATATATATATCCAAACTAAAACAAGAAAATACAAACTAGGTCCATTACCTGGTTCAAAGAAGGAGAAGAAGTCCGAAAAATCTTGATAGAGGCAATAGAGAGGAAGAAAACCATAGGGTTCAGGTGAAAATTGAGATATATAAAAAATCATATATAATATATCTTTAAGGAAACTTGAATGGAAAACCAGGGATAGTCTATTTAAAATAAGACCGAGCATGTCAGTATTATGGAAAACGAGAAGGAAGGAGGGGCCTCCTGAGGTCACAGGTGTGGGAAAAAAAGAAAAGGAGAGTAGAGAGTTACTGGTGTGGTGCAAGCTGGAAGAAGAAGAAGAAGAAGGCAACATTATAGGTGAAAAAAACAACAGATGGTTAGGGTTTAACTAAAAAATATCCCGCGGCTGAGGTACATCTAGAGTTTTTTAAAATGATGAATGGTTGAGAGAAGATGTAGATCAGATTGGATGGATACGGAAGATTTGGAGTTTTAAAAAAAAGATGAATGGTCATGATTAGATCAAATCTAATTGGGCTGTTGAGAGTGACACAATGTTTAAAAAAAATAATAGTCTGTATTAGATCTGATGGAATTGAACGCCTAATAAAAATGTAGATGGAAATATGTGAAATAGTGGGTTCGATGGTTGAATCGATCGAACATATCGGATCTCGTGTGGCAAGATCTTATGGTTTAGATGTGATACCACTTAATAAAGTCCAGCCCACATCGAAATGGGATGGGTCTCACAAATTCCTTAAAACCAAGGGTCTCTTGGCATTGGTCCATAAATCCCCCTCCCTGCTCCCTGGTACCACCACGTACTAAGTCTCTGAGGGAACGCTTCTACGCCCACCCCTACCACCGTGACGCAATGCACGATGTCATGCTCTAGAACCCTTGAATGTGCATGCATGTGCACACTTAGGGCATAATATACACACCTTCATGCACGACTTGGCATAAACCCATGCATGCATAGCTCTGGGACATTTTCTAGGGGTTCTATGAGATTACCACCATGGCCTTGAGTGGCTTTGCCTACTAGGTTTCCCTCATCTAGGTAGGGTTCCCACCCATTTTTTTGGAAAAGTTAAAGTTATTTTTATTATACACTATAATTTTATTCTGTTTATAAATAAAGAATATAATTTTCCTATCATGGTTAAACAAAATCCTAAAACTAAGCTTTTCATTAGTTTACAATCTTTTTAGTTTTAAAACTTAAAAGTTAAAAATAAATGTTTAGTACATCATAACGAAAATCTTATACAAGTATTATATTTAAAATACAAAGAATATTTTTAGTTAAAACCTTGTTTTATACATCCAAGGATGAAAACATTTATAAAAGCTTTTCATGAAATTTGATATATTTTAATAATTAATTCACTAATTATATCTAGAATATTAAATAAAACAATAATCATTAACTTCATTTTCCAAAAGTACAAATTCAAACTCAAAAATATGTTTCTTTATACCAAAACCAAGTAGTATCAAGTACATACTTCTCTTTGTATTTCTTTTAATACGTAAGGTTTATGATTCAAACCCATTTTAAATATTAAATAATCATCCTTATAAAATATATAAAAAGACTTTTTTACACACATATTTATAGTTATAACTTCAATGCACACTATAAACACATGGAAAACACATTATACCTAGACACTTTAAATTATACCACCATAAGACCCAACGACTATAAGGTATTATAGTTGTTAGAGACTCAACAGTCACCTAAAGGATGCAATGGTAGGGTTATCTTTAAGTCCTTATAAAAACATGAATTAGGGTGTTACAATTCAATGAATACTTGGTGAATATGTTTCACATCATTTTTCTGATGCTCAGAACAGTTGTTGTGTTTCTGGATGTACAGATATTCATCGTGATGGATCTGAAATACCCACACTATTTTCTTGGTCTTTTTTGGTATTTGGTGGTCTACCTGTGATTTTAATAGGTCTATAGTAGTTATCCTATGGTAGTGAGGTTCTTTGGCCTTGTTTTAATGTAATCATTTTCAGTGTTTTATTTTATTAAATAATGTCTTGTGTTTATTTAAAATTAGTTTTGTGGAAAATATTGAAATTAAAAGAAGTAACATCATACAATATTGTTATTACATAAGAGATAAGTTTGGGGCATCACATGAGGAGTAGTTCAAATCACATTGAGGTTTTGAGTAATACCACAGTGATTTAAATTCTCACAAGGATTAGAATGTCCTTTTTCTGAGTGATGATTTTGGTTGACAACTATAGGCGCATATGTAGGAGACAAAATCATACATGCATATTAAAACAAAGGGTCCATTTAGTCGGGTATCCTTTCCATGGTCCGTGGATGATTGTGGTGATCTTGGGAACCTCAAATCATGATGTTTGATTTGTAGAAAGGTTAATAAATAAAAATATTTTGAACAACCTAAAGGTTGTGTCGCCACATAGGAAACATATTCTATTGGTGAAGAAACATGAAAAATCATTACTCTATGATATTCATAAACCAAAGTGTCTAACGAGAATAGCATAGATATTTCTAGTGCTATAGTGTAAACCCAATGATCTTCCAACCTGATTTATTTGTGCCCTATTTTTTCCTTAACTCTAGAGATGAATATTTTAGCAAGTGAAGACATGAATTTTTCTTATGACTCCTTTTTTGGGTTTTAAACCTAACCAGTTTGGTGACTCTTTCGCTATTAGTTTAAGGTATTACTATTTGGACCATTATAAGCTAGATTTTAAGGCCTCACAAATTTTACCAATTGTGATATAAGTTTATGGTCATGAAGAAGATATACCTAATATTTAGGATGACACACAAAAGCCTAATAAAGAGACCCAGGGTTAAGAGTACCACAAAATCCTCCTGAGTAGGAGATGAGAATGTTGTAAATCATGGATCGGGGTTCTCAAGTCAAGAGTAATAACATGAGATGATCATACAATATTTAGTTTAGATCAAAATAAAGTTTTGAGTTTTACCACGATTATGTTAGGCTCACAAGGATCATAATTACTTTTTGAAGAGTGATTCAATTGGGTGATGACCATAGGTGCATATGCAGGAGTCGTATGAATAAATTCATAGTCATGAAAAATGTCCCTTGAAGGTGGGTATCCTATCTAGTTTACATGGATGATTTATAATGATCTAAAGCACCTTAGGGATGAAGTGTGTCTTATGTATTGAGGTTCTTTAAAAGATGACATAATCACTCCATACTTGGGATGACCACGGTATGGTTCTTTTGGTCCCTCAATAGTGGAAAAAATTTGTGATGGCCAGTATAGTTTATCATTATATAGTGAGGAAATATTTTGTATAGTTTTATGTCATGTGGTGAGGACATGTTTTATACAATTTATTTTCATATGATAAGGAAATTTTTTTTGTGCAATTTTAATTTCATTCGACTAGGATGTTCACCTTACAATTTAATTTCATGTAGTAAGGATACACTTCCTTGTAGTTTAACATCATATGGTAAGAAAATTTTCTTTTTAATTTAATTTCATTCATTAAGGGTATAGAAACCAACATGAAAAATTTATTTATGATATATTATGTACACAAAAAATATGTTCAGACTTTTGGTTCATATGTAGGAAAAAAGTAGCTTCTGCGGATTTGTCTCTATATAGGTGGAGTGTATTATTTTATGTTGTTACAGTCGGTACTAGGGTTGAAGATCTAGGCTCCACTATATATTCTGTGATGATAGGAACAAATCCACATGTAGATCATTAATGAGATACTCTCTATCTAGGTCTTACCCACACACATAGGTGGCCATCATTTTCATTTATTGTTGTATCTAGGCCGCAGATTAGAGATCCTAGCATCACAATGTATCCTATAAAGATAGGAATGAATCCAAAAATAGATATTGAGGAATCATGTACTTTAATGTCATTTGGTAAGGTCGTGGGCTTCTCAACATAAAAAGGGAAATTGTGGCTAGACCCAGGGATGGAAATCCAGGAATCACTTCATATCATATGGTAATAGGAATCAATCCATAATTAATTCTTGAAATCCCATATAGTTTATTATTATGTGGTGACGAAAAAGTTGAATTGACATGAAATAACAAAAATGTTGTGTCTGGTACCATGGGTGGATGTTCAATCATCACTACATACCTTATGAAAATATTAATAAATCCACACATAGTACATAGAGAATCACCTCACTATGCATGTATAGCCCATACACAGAGTGGTCTATGTTTTATATTTTTTTACTAGACCTATGATAGAGAAGACTAGAGTTGCTACATATCCTATGTTTTTAGGAATCAAGTCACAAGTAGTTGTTAAATTCATGTGTGGTAGGATACCAACACCAGTAATGGTGGTCCTCTTAGGTGAATTCTATAGAGATGTGCAGTTATATGTCATGTAGGGGACATCAACCATGAAGTTTAATGCCATGTGGTGAGGAATCAAAGTATTATTTTAATTATCATACACCGAGGACCATGGTGATCCTATCATGTGATTTTATGCATTTTTTGTGTGAGGAATCCCTTGCTGAAACTCCTAGTATGATGGGGTTTATGCTAGGTGTGAGAAATAAGGAATGAAAAGGGTTCTCTCACTATATAGAGGAAATTAAATATATTAAAAGGGTATTTTCTATCCATGGTGGATTGTCCAAGATATGGGATGGATGAAACCATACATATAACATTGAAAATGATAATCTATCTATATGTAGTTCTAGAAAAAACCATTATTTTAATTTCATGTGGAAAGGACATTACCCAAGATGTTTAGAATCTTATGGTAAGGAAATGAATCTCCCAACATGAAGGAAAATAAAGAATATTTCTAGAAACAATACTAGGGGTTTGGGAATCAATACATATCATGTAATGACATGAATCAATCCATATGTATTTATTGGTAAACCAATCATTTTAACATCATGTAGTAAAGGTGAGATTATGCAGTTTAATGTAATTTTTCTAGGATGATCGTGCACTGTTTAATGTCCTGTAACCAGGATGAATTGTAAGTAATTACACTGATGTGGATTCCCATAGCTTTTACAGTTTAACATCATTTAACCAAGATGAATTAGAAGGACTTACACTAATTTGGATTCCCATATCTGATATTTATGCAAAGTAATTTTTTTAAACCTCGCATTGGTGGGAGGCTTGACACACTCCCCATATATAGTGTCCAATGATTATGCTTTCTTATTATAGAACTTATATCTTATATAAGGCCCCTACAACTTGGGATCCAGTTTTGGAGGATTCTTCCATGGAATCTTTGGGATCTTGAGAGCCAGCACTTGTTATCCTTGGAGGAATGAAAATAGGCGAACCTTTTAATTAAAGGATCATGTAATATGATTCTGATGAACCTTACAGTTTCACAATGTGTGAAACATGTTATCATCAAGTTTCTCTAATTCATCCAGTTTCTTCTATGATTGTTCATCATCTCGAAGCTATCCATAAAAGGATATTTGGAAACAAGACAACTAGACATCTATGTGAAACACTGATTTCGTCTCATACACTAGTGACTACGGCATTACTTGTGTAGTAGTATGTGTTGTGGTATGGTAGGCCCATAAAGCATTGAGGATATTGTCTGGATAAGACTTCTTATCTGTATTCACAATCTTCTATATTATATTCAATAGATAATTATTTAAGGCCTATATCTATAAATTTTCATCTACATGATAGGGGGAAAAGTTATTCGACTTGATATTGTACTCTTGATCCTTTTTATTCAACTCTGTAGAACATAAGTTTGGTCCATTGCCTTTTAATATTGTGCGAAGGACCCAAAACGTGGTAATGATATGTGACTTAACAAAGTTTATTTTTTTATTCATCCCAAATTCCTTGAGGGGTATTGAATAATTACACTTGGAAAAGAAATCAGTGGCATTGAGGATGTATTTGAACTGCTTAGTCATAGTCAGGGGATATGACCTTACAACATTAATTTCCCAAATGAAAATTGGACAAGAATATTTAACTGTAGGTAGAAATTTTGAGGGATGATGGATGAAGTTTTCATGGATATATAATGCATTAAATTTCTTTTTTATTTCCACATAGTCGTCTATTAAGGTTTTCCAGTAGTATCCCAGCCTCTTGAAATGGTGGGGGAGCTTGAACCCAAACTGATGACTATCGTAGGAACCCACATGGATTTCTTCCATGACAACATAAAGCTCTCCTTATACTATGAATCTAAGGAGGAGTCAATAAAATAATTTCTTGTAGACAAATTTTGTATCATTTGGGCCCACCTAACTGGTAGAATTCACCACAGATAACTGATTTTTTTCCCATTACACATAGTCTATTTGGAGAATCATGTTTTAAATATAACTGGTTATAGGCTCCAACCATCTAGGGGTGGTTCATGGTTTATTACAATATGTGGAGATTTTTAACTGGTTGATCACTTATATATCATATACAATGTTTTATGATACCATTATTCAATGTTTGATACATAAAATTTATTCCTCCTAACCAGGGTCATCCAAGACTGTGGATGCATTACCAATCATTGGTGTAAATGTCATGTGATCAGGGAATATGAGGCAATGTGGAATCAAAAGGGAACTTTTCAATCAGGCCCCTAACCTAGCCAGTGATTGGGAAATGTTATTCCCTTTTTATTCCATATTATCTATTAATTTTCTTTATCACTAGTTCTGAATCCCCTATGCTATTCATGTAGGATATTTGCAGCTATAGGGACAATTCCTACCCAACTATGGGGGCTTGGATTTCGGCCTATTTATTTGTGCAGCCTTTGGATTATGAGGAGTAGGGAGAGACTGATTTTTTTAGAGAGACAAATAAAATACCTAAAAAACATGAACGAGTATGTGGTTTTTAATCCTTTTATAGACATGTATTCAGGAGGCATTGTCAAAACACATATCCTATATCTGATGATTACCATGGGAATAAAATACATCCTTATCTAGAGGCTAAATGTTCGTTGGTGTGATCTCAAAGGTTAGATGTGTAGTAAGGAAATCAATTATGAATTTCCCTTTCACCGACTTCTATGACATGAACTGAATGTTTTATTTCTATAGAATGAATTCCCATTAGGCCAAGAACCTAGTTATCCTGAAATGACCAAGGATGTACTTGAGAGAATCAATACGAGAGACCAAATAGACTTCATGGTGATATAGGTAATACCTCATATTTTTCACTATGAAGATAAGTGAAAGTTGGTTCTTCTAGACATCATAGTATCAAGTCTCAAAACCAAGCATTGTACGTCTGAGATACTATATATTTTTCTTGCTCCCTGCATCATTCTTATCTAGGAATAGGGTTCCCAGTGAGAATTCCATGGAAGTGACATATTTTATGAGGGGAATCTCTTCCATCGAACTCATTAAGACCAATAGGGGCAGTAAATACAGTTTCATACTTTTGAAGGGTTTGATGAAATCATCATCCCAATGATAGGTGGTTCCCTTCTTCATTGTCCTGGTGATGGGAGAGATTTTCTGTCCAGGTTGGCTAAGAATCATAGAATGTTGGAAAGGTTCCCTAGGATACCCCTTAGTTCATTGAAATTTCAAGGGGTGATATTTCTATAATAACAATAGTCTTCTATAGGTCAATGTAGATTTTGCGGTGGAATACAATAATGCCATGGAACTTTCCTGATGTTACCATGAAAGATAATATCATCAAAATTATCTCTATACTATAAAGTCATATCTTTTTGAAGACACTTTTACGGTATATAAAGTGATCACATCGCTAACAGGATTTTACCAATAACTAATCAATATGAAATTTGGATATCTTTCCCAATAATGTCTTAATGATATGATTCTATGTACATTATTTATCCCAAAAGGAATAACATTACAGTATAATATCCCCTAAGGAACTCTGAAGGCCATGGATTCATCATCATTAGGGGACATCATTATATGATTATACCCTAGGAACCATTTCATGAAGGAATTTTTTTGGAAACTAGTAGTTTCAACGATCAGAAATTCTGTGATCAGGAATGGGAATTCATCCTTTGGTAAATGTCGATTAAGGTCTCTAAAATTGATGTAGACCCTGATATGACCATTATTTTTCTTGGGAGGGACATGTTATAAAGCCATCTTATGTATTGAATTTTTAAAAAATTGTTGTCTTTGATCAACTTGTCGAATTCAACCACTACATTGGTGGAATGAGTGGGTGAATCCTCTGGGATTCCTTTTTGAATCCTTGATTCTCATCAGATAGTCTGTGATGGTGTGTACCCACATTTTAATTTCATTAGAGAATTTATGGGTAGTTCTAAAGGAACAAATATCGGTGCTACTTCAGAAATTCAATATACATCTTTTGCAATTCAAGGGGAATGGAGGTACTAATCATACTAGGTTATGGGTATTCCTTTATTAAAAAATTTATCTACCTGAGCTCATTGACAGTGGTGGATACACCTTCCTAGAATGCGGGAGGGGTGTTCCTATGGTCATTCTCATCTTCAACCAATTCTGGGTCCATGGAGACATCTTTAGACAAAGGTACAAATCTAGGTTCATCTTCCTCATTATCTGTGAGAGGGAGGCCATTGGAAGAGACATCATTATTCATTATTTCCTGAGTCGCTATAGAGATATTCTTGAGTTGATTGTATTTTACATTATCACTAAGGGTAGAGGGGGATTGGACCTCATGGACCATATCTATTACCTCGACTTGATTTATGGGGAGCATATAGTCGATGTCGACCATAATCTTGGGATTTGAAGGGTGGACCCCAAGAAATTGGGGGATAAAACTGTTATATATTGATCTTCTATTGGTTCATTACCTCCCATTTTTTTGAAATCTTTTTCAGTGTATGTGGCTCCACAATTTTTGAAAGGAGCATTATCACCATGTAATATTACAACCTTTCCATTTATGGGCTATTTCAGACACTGATGTATTTTTAAATGTACCCCCATGTGGGTATCAATGTATATCCTTCCAAGAAAAACATTGTATGTAGTGTCTCTCTAGATAACCATAAACTCAGCATCAGAAGTGAGTACCCCAAACTGGTCATGTAGTTTCTTATTTCCAAGAGTTCTTTTCCCATTCTTATCATAACCTTTAATGTGTATCTTTGTGGGAGATAGGTCCCCCTCGATGTATCCCAAATGACATAGGGTTTGAATTGGGATCATATTGATCCAATAACTGTTATCAATCAGAGTGCTTTAGAATTTGACATTATTGATCCAAATTGAGACATATTGGGACATGTGTTCTATTAGATGGATTCTTCCTGGTCCTATCAATTGAATTAGATAGAGACATGTAATTATAATGACATGGTCTCGAATCAATAAACCTAGACTATATAAACTTCTATCTAAAACACATGTGGGCTCTAGAGGGATTCAATAATTGCCTCCCTATGTTATTTTGAAATATAGAGCATATTAAGGATTGAGAGTTCGGTCAGGAAAACTTCCAACTATTTTATAAAATCATACTTTTGTGCTAGAGGTCGGTGCTTCTCAATGTGGTGTTTCTATTGGGAATGTGGATAGTCACACTTGAGGTGGATGGGCCTAGTTCTTTTGCAGAGGTTGTGGGAGCATCTGATTCAAGCACCATTCATCGTGTCAGCCTTACCCATTATATGGGCTAATCAGATAATAGAACCCCCACTAGGTGGTCATGTAGGAAATATTGATATGGATGACTACCGAATGGTTTAGAGAGACCTCCATGAATTTTTGGGAACACTAGAGTGCATGTCCATGTGTCTCATCTACATATTTTTCCTCTGTGTGGATGTGGCCGAAGTATTAGGTATGAGAATTCCCATCCTATCCCATGTATCCTAGGTTCCAACACATGATGCCTCCTATTCAATGGTTATATAAATGGAAATCATATTATGAGTCATATTAATCATCGTAGAAGTAGTCTACTAAGTGTAACACATTAACAGAACAAAATATGGGCCTTTTAAACTGATGAGGATTCTATTTAGCAGGGTGGTTCCCGTACTTCAGATGTCACAAGGAATAAATATGCAAGAGTCGCAGCTTACATTGGAGAATATTATGAATCATTCTCTTTCATTTATTCCTAAATATTTGATGTTACCTCCTTATGTGTAGGAGCTGTTTTACGACTAAAAATCTATGTTATCAGGGAGTCTTTAGCTCGATCACCCATTTTATGAGTCATCCTATTGTCAAACTAATTCTTATTCTTGGAAGAAACATTATTTCAACCATATTATTTATCGGACATGGTAACTATTTTGAAAGACACTGCATTGAAGAGTTATCTTACACCATCTGTAAAAAATTAACCAGGTCATTAAGGAAGTCTTTGAAGAGAAATCAATCTTGAATATTATAAACCATCCTTATAAGGAAAGGGAATTAGTATGGAGGGTTGGTGAGGTTTACCTCATTGGGCTTCCTAGTCTTTGGTATCATGAGAAGGTTTTTGTCTATCGATGAAATGAAATAACTAGATACTTATTCTTTTCTTAATGAGTATGTGTCACTCATTTATTCCTCAAATCTCGGGTGACCCTGGTTTCTATGATCTTCTTTTCAAGGTTGATTATGTGGTTTTTTCACTTGATAAAAGGTGATGGGTTATTTGGGACTCACTTGGGTGAATGGATGAGAACTACTACAAGTTTGATATTGATTATTGCAAATTATGATTTTAAAATCATTTTCTAATATTTCATAAGCATGATCCAAGATTTGTATCTGGTAATCTGAATGAAATCATCAGGATGTTGTGCCATTTTTGAAAACTCACATAACCCCCCTGGATATTTAATTTGGATCAGAGGTATTTGTAGATCGGCATGGATATTTTCATCATAGAGTTTTATAAAATGTCCTTGTGTGATAGGCATTCCTTGTGAGTAGGTTATACCCTTCCACTTAGATATGAAGTCAGACACACTCTCATTTTTTCATCGCTTTTAGTTCTTTATGTCGAAAATTATTGTCTCCCCAATATAGAGTTAAACTGGTAAACGAATTGATGATGAAGGTATTCCCATCCACCAATAGATCCTAATAGAAAGCTGTCATAAAAAACAAAGAATATCCCTATTAGAGAATTCACAAATCACCATAGCTTCATCACCTGATGTTGATCTCGAGGGCCCATCATCGGCCCTCATTGGGATAATAATTTTCTGAGATACTTTTTAGGATCTCTTGTACATTCAAAGGTGGAGATAGTAGGGTTTCTAAAATTTGGTGGAGGGGATCTTCCATCCAGCCACTCAGGACATGGCATCCTCTTAGGCTAAAAAGGTGTGTGTTACCCCTCTATGGATTCCATTTGAGTATCCAGAGACTCAATGACATTATATATCTTTGGGGGTACTTCTATTTGAGATGTATCTCTTCCATAGATATTTGTTGGTTGTTAATGAGGTGGACCTAACTTCACATCCCACTGATTCCTAATTCATCCTTATTCTGAATTATTTCCCTAGAAAGGGAGAGATTTTTTCTGCAATAGAGGTAAGTTATGATCATTTTCAACTTCCTCATCTATGTAGGTTGGCTTCCAAGATCCGGAGCCGACCTGTCACTAAAATTAAACATTTTTTGGTGGATTGAATATAATAGAAGGTGGGATATTTTCTTCATCCAAAAGATGCTACCCTATGGGGATATTTTCTCTAATTAATTACTCATTGAGTTTTCAGATAGTTTTTATTTCACTACCTTTTGTGATAGATATTCATCCACAAGAGGAATATCACCTCTTATGGGTGATTATTGGTATGTGGCCACACCTTTCCCTTTTTTTGGAAGTATTCTTCTATAGAGTTGGAAACTCATTATTTGGAGGTTCTATATTTTGGATCCTTGTCTAGATCATGGTACATGGAGGCTCTATTGGTGCATCCAAATCACCCTCATCTCAGGGTATGTTTTTTTTATTCGGTCCCTTAGCATTCAAATCCTGATTCACAATGTCTTCCATAATTACAGTAAATAAATTTATAAAGGAATATTGGGAAATTTTGTTTGTTCCATTACTCTTGACGCAATAGTTTGATTCATCACTTCTTTAATAAATTCCATTATTCGAACCATTTATCATATTGAACTATTTTGTATCATGACCTTTTAGGGCTATGATGGCCTTACTTGTATGCTTCTCTTGACCAGTTCTATGAATGGTGACGTTGAGGAAGTTCCCAGTCATGTATTTTGAGTGATCTCCGGCCATCAGAAGTTTTTCTTGTTGTTTGAGGAACATGTGGGTTGTCGACCATTGATTTATCCCTCCCAACATAATGACGAATAATTCTATCTATGGTGATTATTATGGTTGAAATTCCCTTATCATTATGGGGTTGGGGTTATTTGAGGAAGAAATTGGTATTGATTGTTACTGTTGTTGAGGATCCAATTCTTTTATTCCTGGATTTGATGACTCTCGGAATGGACATAAAGAAATAAATTCCACCAGCCCAGTGGGGTGGGGTTGATCTGTAATCATCATTGATATCCCTAGGACCCTTTTAAGGGAATGATAAAAATAGTGATGGTTCTTGAGATATAAATCCCCCCAATCCAATGCATTGGGTTTTTTTAAAATTTCTTCTAATGTGTTATGAATATTCTATAGTATTGAATATATGAGGGGCGGAGATAGTGGTAGATATTCCCCCAACCTGGTGGGATGGGTCTTCTCCTGGATGGCTGTTATAGTAGCTTCTACTATGGCCTATTTGATATGCCACAACTATGCACTCTTCAGAGCTGGGTGTTATGAAATTCCATGATAAGGATCATTCATTATGGTATGTTTTCTGGATGATTGTTAAAATTCAAAATTTATATCTGAAATGCATTCTCAATTCATTGAGGGCTCCAATTTAGAATCATTTTGGTTATCCTCTCCTTTTGTTCATGGTGTAGGGGTATTGTTGTAGTGGGGGAGTTCCATTGTAGTGACCAACTACCCCAATAATTACCGATTGCCCTAATTTCCGTGAAGGTTATAACATTACAGGATACAAAGTTTAAGGTGTTCTGATGTTCGAGGGGTCCAGAAAAGTGTAACGCTCTATACATTCCCCATCCATGAATACAGATGCAAGATTTAGATTTGGAGATCAGTTGTTGAAGTGTCATGATGTTATGATGGTAATCATGTTTCAAATCTTTGTTGTTCTTTTCTGATTTTGGATCCTGGTCCATGGAGATTGTAACAATATCTAGCTAACAATGGAGTAGTTTGATGGTTTCATGGTCACCCTCATATCCTATATATGTTATGTTCCAATCCTTGAGTCACTGATGTGTAGCCAACATATTTTGATAGAGATATGACATGCACTCCATCTCAAGCACACTTGAGATATCATAGTCAAAAGTGGTGAGGGGATAGAACATTATGTGGAATTTTTTCCAACTGACACTATCCATAGGTCACTGTCATCATCATATTAATCAAATTCATGTGCCTCTATCTGGTCAAAGAATAGAAGATGATTCTACAGGTCTCCTACAGATTATAGTGTTGTTATACTTGAATTTGATGGGGAACTGTATGTCATTGACCTTAATGTTTTGGAAACATCTCTATATGAAAGTGTTATAGTTTTGAACACCTCTCTATATGGATGTGTCTAGGAAAGGGGATGATTTTCTTTTATTTGGTAGATATCACTGTGGGGAGTTTGACCATAGTGGATGTCATGAGTGGAGTTCATGTGATCCATCTCCACACAACTGCAAGGAGGAGTATCATGGTATTGATCATATTCTACTTTAGTAGAATATTTGAAGAACCCTTTTGCAATTGAAAATGTGTCTATAATTACCTCAAGGACACTATCATTGATTATATTAGAAACATGGTCCATGTTCTTCATTATGGTTAGAATATGATGACCTATCTTTTGGAATTGTGCGGGGATATGTGCCTATTGTGTAATGGTTTCCAGAGATTACTTATAACTATCTGGGGCTAAGGATTATGATGAAAATGATGATAAGCTGTTAGAATATTCCAATGAGATATCTCATTATTTATAGGAATATGATCATATCTCAAAGCATGTTCCATTCTCACTTATCGATCCTTGGTTTGGATGGGAGTATGAGTTTGACCATGATACTTTGGGATATGTCGCTGGTATTTATAGTAATGTGTACGAGCCCACATCGAGGAATGTACCAATCTCACCTAGTAATCCTTGTTCATAACATTAATAGGATCCACCTTCTGTATTGGCTAATAATTATGATGGTGTAGTCATTCATCGGTAGAAATAGGAATATGCACATAGCTTTCGTGATCTGTTGGAATATTTTAGATATATTCACTGATAAGAATATGAACATGTCCTAATCCTTGTACCATTATCACTAGGTCATCCCTAGCTATAAAGGGAATATATGCCACATCTATGGCCTTTAGAGTTTGCCTATAGACTTCATCAATATAAATATGAGCTTGTCCTGAAGATTTTCCCCCTCTCATTTAGTGAGCCGAGGCCATAACGGGGATATGAGACTGGTCCTGGGCATTTGGAATATGTCATCAAAATTTTTATTAGGAATCTTCCCCTATTGTGAGGAATGTTTTTCTCTCACCTGGTGATTCAATATTGGAATGTGAGTATGATCCTATTCTAATGCATCACCCTTTAATAGAATATACCAATAATCCCCCTGGGTGGGAGAAAGATTTTGAACTTAGTCTGGCACTGCGACTTGTTCACAATGATCAGAGTATTGAACTGTCCCAGTTATAGGGATATGAATATGTGTATGTACTTTTATCTGCAATAGTTACAGAATATGTCAGTAGAGTTCTTCCACTTTTGTTATAATATATTGTCATTTTAGTAAAGTGTGTGCAGGGATATAAGACTTCACATTTTCAGAATCTATAATGTAGTGGAGGATTTCTTCAATTTAAGTGGGGATATGTTCCCACTTATGTCTTCATTGTGCCACTGAAATATGTTTATGGACTTTTTTCATAGGGATATGGATATGTGCCTTCCCTAGGCCTATTATGGGAATATCCCCACATAATTGTTTTGAGTGAGCAGAGATATGTTACTACTTACTGGTTTTTATAGGATTATTCCAAAAAATAATCATCAATTGGAGTGTGAATATGATCCCTCTCTCTTATATCTAGTTCCTTCCCCGCCTAATGAGCCTTTCGTGTTGCTCATGCATGGGCATCATATATGGTAGTGTTTTGGGTGGTACCCTCATCAGGTTACTGGTGGGTACTTGTGGGATGGTACTGGTGGTGACAGTTGGCATGTTCCCTCCTTAGCGGCACCTAAATGAGAAGGGATCCATATTTGTATTCTTTTTCTATATTAATTAGATATTAAGGGTTGAATTTTTCATGCTCTGGGGATAATCTACCAAAGTGGTTGGTTGTGGTGACGAGTTCCATGTCTTAACTCCAACTTTTCTTGGGCAATGAGAACGTTCTATTTTCCTTCATGGTGAACCTCCATGGTAGCTTCCAGGTTTGGAACTACACAATGCAGGTGGTACTCTCAAACCATTGTATTTTCCACCTACCATTGGGGTTGTTGAGATGGTGACACTAGTCTGTGACCCTCAAGATTTGAAGCCATATGTGATTTACCAAAACAATATCTTGATGAACAAGAGATTTTCTTAGAACAAGATAAGGTGGATGAGAGTCATATATGCAGTCATACAGACAATAAGGATCAAGCTTACCGATTATCACAAAAACATAGGCCTAGTTTTCTCAATCATATTTTCATAGTTGACACAATTCTCCTTTTATTCCATATCCTACCTTTTTACTTGTTTTGACTTTTTGAAATGAGGATGGAATTATTTCATGAGAACTCTGGTTATAGGGGATTAGTTATATGAATATGTCGGTCTTAATAAATTGTATGTGTAGGTATTAAAAAACAAAGTTTCATATCATATGATTGACTGGTCAATCTATCATTTGAGAGTTTCATTATAGTCTATCACTATTTCTGTATTAATATAGTGGGAAAAATAGTCCAAATAACAATAACTCAATCAGTTTTCTATTATAGAGATTCATGTTGGGTTCACCATTTCTATTTTGATTGGGAAGAAATGGATTCCAAGTTAGTTTGGATCGACCCAATAGTTGATTGTGGGGGGTTCATTTCTTCTGCAATCACTAGAACTGGGTCACCATTTTTTATCATAATGGAAACACCCAATGGTTCCCTCATCCATAAATTGGTACAAACTTGCTTTCCCAAGGTAGTTGGTCAATTGGGGTTTTAGACCCAAGTACCCTTAGGGACTCACAATGGTCGATATGATGGGAGGTCAGGCTCATCATACCCTTTTGAGGGGAATTGTTTCTTACTTCGAGAGTCTCTTATATATTTAAGATATGATAGTGAATCTATTCATAATCCTGATATGGGACTGGTTACCCTAACCAAATGATTATGTGTTAAGTCCCTCCTTGTGAAAAAATATGGGGATCTCATTAGTGAATCCATCTATACCTATCTGAGGTTCTTCATCCACTTCTTGTTAATGGGAAATTTCTTATGTACAGAGGCCATATAACCAAGATCTTTGGAATTCACTTCCACATAAGGAAGCATTTAGTATTCCAAGGATATGATCGAGCCATTATTAGGCATCATACATATACTAGTTATTGTAGTAATAAAAACCCACATAGTTCACTAAAACTATGTTTTTTTAACATCATATGGAATGTAAATATATGAGTTCTCTAAGGAATTGGGTATTGAATCAAAAGTCTCAAGGGGGAGTCCAACGTATCTTGATTATGAGGAGAATCAAAGTTATTATAGTTCAAAATGTTTCTTAGTCTGTTGAGGGATTAGGTAGATTAATCAACCCTTTGGAATTATTGGGTTCTAATAGTTCACGTGTCACAGATATGGAGGGACCCACACTGAGGTGGATACCCATCTGAGTTTGGGTTCAGACCTTATGAAGGTGTCTTTCATATCATAGTTATGGAAGGAATCAATGTCCTCATAGTTCAATAATTCCTTTAGGACTAGACCAAAGGTAAATAAAATCTTATAGAGGTGAATATATCATGCCCCTCATAAGGGATTACATAATAACATTTCCACAGCTGACATATATTTTTAATATGAATGATATGATACTCAAAACTCCCTAACCCAAGTGAGTTATTCTTGACATGAGAAAAAGGGGATAAGAGGTAATCATTCTAATTTTATACTGATGTGGGGATTATGTACTAGTAAATAAATTATAATATTAATATGGATCTCTAACCCCATGGAGGTGTATTATGTGTCCTTGTTATGGTAGGGACCAGAGTCATCATAGTTACCCTTATCATGGCTTATACAATGATGTTTCCTTTATAATTGAGACATATCATATTATGCCACAAGTTTAAGCTTACATTCTGAGTGTTCCATTATAATTGGGGTGTAAACACTAAGGATGTACAAGTTTATCGAATACTAGAATGCCCTTTTTGACCCGTCCTTTTTGTCTTCCTGTCACACATTGATTTTATTATTGGAATGCCTTTATATCCTGCTTAACCTGTTGAAGGGTTTCTTCCTGACACGCCCAAAGGCAATTGTAAGATTTACTTGATATGTTTGGGGGACTTTACATAATATTGGTGGCATATCGAAATGTTTGAGAATGATTAGGGATGATTTTTACATAGTACATTGTAAGACCTAGGTAGTTGGTCCTATAGGCCATCGCATGACATGGCTGATTTATTTAGAGGGTGTCGCATGATCCAACTCACTTAACCAGGTTTCATTGTGAGATATGGATGAAACATATGGAGGGTTTCATGAGATTAAATGTATAATTCTTCTTAGGATGTCTCATTTATTGGGTGAAATGTCTATAGGGAATCATGAGACCCGAATAGAATTCCCAGATGGCATCACCAGTGTCTGTTGATGTAGTCGGGTGCTACAACAAGACTCAACCAACATGTGTTTGTGACGTTATTTGAGTCATGAGACACGTTTAAAGGACAAAATAAGGTTTTAATGGAGATCCTGGAGGTCCTTGTGACACTATGGTGGTGTGTCTTAGGGGCGCCATATGACTTGCTTCAACATGTTCTGAAGGAGTTTTCACGATCCAAATAATATGCCAAAGAGATGTTGTGAGATCTAGGCCACATACCCTAGTGTTTCCGCATGTCCTAAATGGTTCATACTAAGTGGGAGAGGATTATATTATATGTTCTACATGTAAGTATCCGACATTTGGTCTTAGTTATAGCCTTTATATTGAGAATACCTTAGATTTATTTAGTGTTAACTTGTATAAAGTCTCATATGATATAGCATATATATGGGATGTTATTTTCATGTCCAACTAGAATTCCTTTATGTGTCCTACTAGAGGACCTCTATGTGATCTATTAGTGTTAACACAAAGTACTTTATGAATTTCACAATGCCTCTTCAACTATTCTTGGTTATCATACCTGATAGAAAATGTACTAATCGTGAGATCCTCTAATCCAACAAATCAGTTCTAGCACCAGTGCTTCTGGATGTGAGAATGAAAATCCTTCATCCAAAGAGTAGTGGTCTTGGTCAGGAGATTCCTCCTTTATTGATGATGTGGGGGGAAGGTTTTATAAGCCTCCCCACCCAGATAATTCATTGGATTGTGTGGTGCATGTTGCATGAATTCATGCTAGAGTCGGTGAAGAGAGTTGGCATCATGCGTCTTCCCAGGTCTGTCATGGATCGATTAGATTGTTTCACCTAATATTTAGTGATTGTGACTCCCTCCCATAAGAACCTATTTTATTGGAATAATTAAAATTAATGGGGACTCATTGAAGCATGAAATAGTTCTTAAGGGATTCCATATTTTCATACTAACATGTCTAAGGGCCTTTACGAAATTAGGGCTCTAGTCAAAAGGCCATCATGTGATCTCGAGTGACTTATCTAGGAATTTCTATGAGACAAGAATGACTTGTTATGAGGCCTTTGCGGGATCAGGCCAAATTTTCAAGGGGTCTTAAGAGACTATACTATGGATATCCTTGGCATGTAACTATAGTTTTAGGACCATTATAGGCTTCTTCCTCCACCATCTTTTATATTATTTATTATTTTGTAAAGTTCAAAGATTTTTAGATGGTGATTGAGTATTGTCAAAGATAAATATTATACCTCTCTGTGATGTTTCATGTGACCAATAATGGTCCTGTTGAGATGCATGATCATTTCATGGACAAATACCTTAGTTTTTCATAAGGGTTCCAAACAGGGAGTGTGAGGTTTCTTAAACGTACCCAAGGCTCTTTTCTTGATAATGAAGACATATCAATGGGATTTTGTAATATGGGTCAAACATGTCATTATGGTCTCGTGGTGTCTTATAAATCGACAAGGGAAACATTGCACGAAATTTATGACCTTGTGTGGCTCTCATATACTCCCCCTTTATTTCCTTTGATTTATTTAACAATGGATCTATGCACTTGTGATTCTGGTTGAATGTTTTTGAGGAACAGTATTCTCCTCATATTTGATAGGTCATCGGAATTTATGACCACAAGATTCCTATTACTTTTGGATATTTCCCCACTATTTTTGAAGGTTTTTTCAGATGGTTTTCCAAGCGCATGTAGGATTATAATCCTCATATCCTGGGGGAGCTTATCTAGCGGCATCTATATGATCATTGGTTGTTTGGGGAACCATCGCAAGAGTGGAAGGTCTTATTAGAAGAAACTTTCAAGATCATATGAAGGCTATACAATGCACGTATTGCCTTCGTGTGACCTTATGATGGTCATGTTGTCACATATCTCTGGTAATTTCAAGAGATCTGCAATTCTCAACCACTTTTATTCCTTTTCTTTTTTGGGGAAAATAATACCCATATTCAGGTATTTCCTCCTTTTTGAAATTGTTGATACTCATTTGGAGGGCATGAACAATCACACATAATTCAAACTGTATGATTGAAAAGTCTAGTGTATTTTAGAAATTAGGAAAATTATATAATAATTTGAGACAAGGGATACATTAGCATTATTGAAGACTTCCTTAACATGATCATTCTATTATATCATTATAAAAACTGCATGGGATAACCTAAGGATATACATAAGAAAGGGGTGAGCTATAAATCCTAGTAAGGGAACAAAGAAAACATAATATAAAGAGTGTATTACATGTAATAAAATAGGAATTTCAGTGGTATATAAAAGGGGAGAGAATCATAAACATGAACAATGAGGCATTATATAGCATGAAATCTTAAATACAACATGAAAATATGGAAATAAATTTAAACATGACATCATAATCATAAGTATTTGTTAAACACAAAGATAGAACAACTTAATGTGCTTTGGATAACCTCATGAGAACTATACATGGCGTATTATGAGACTAAAACATTACCTAATGCATTGGAGTTCTTTCTGGCTGCAACCATCAGGTAGGCTTTACCGGGCTCACCTGGTGCTATCTGGGAACACCCATCATTTTCATATCAGGTACATTAATAGGTCATATAACATTAAAACCTATTTTATCACATCTTATCCCACAATAATAGAGTTTAGATTACATAAATGTGACTCCCAAATAAAATATTTTTAATTGAATAATCGTGAACCACCTTGATTGGAAATGAGTATGGGTATTCATTATACCATTTTTTGGGCATGGGAAATCATATTGAAATGTTGATAACATAACAAGGGAACATAAATGTCATTGGGATGGATTAATGAGTGTAAAAGGTGTATCTTATAATTTATACACTATAATGGTAAAAAGGGGGATATGGAATAACATATCCCAACATTAGAAACTTTATATAAAAGGCATAAAATAATGAATATGATTGAATAAAGAGGATAATGATAGGGTTTTGGTATAGTAACATATTAGCTGAAATGATATAATGAGAGAGGATAAATGAAATATCATTAGTAGGAAATCAATTAAGAAGTATAGATTCATTATAAGGTCCAAAAAAATATATACAATTGATATTTAAAAGATTAAATATAAATAATTTTCTTGTATTGAAAAAAAGAGGGAGTGGACCCTCATTTTTGATATGGAAAATCACCAGAAAATTACGATAAAAAATGGTTCTACCAAAATGTTTAAAGCAGTGATTAAAGTGTGTGAAATGGTTATCTCAGCACATTGACATAAAAATTTTAATGACCCAGCCTTAAAAATTATATATTCTAGTAATTTGAAAACTATAAATCACATTATTCTCCAAAAATATATTTTAGGTTTACAGTTTTAAAGAATTAGGAAAAATATTACAATGTAAAATCTTAAACAAAAAGTGGAATATTATAATCAATATACACTTTTTCCACCAAATAAAACCCAATTAAAAACACGATTTTGTTTTATGATGCATCTTTAAAAAAATCATCACTTAATCCTTGTCCCCAATATTCCTTAATCTCTATGAAAAAACATTTTGAAACATGGGATGTCAAAAAAAGTTCAGAAAAGAACATACAAGAATGTATTCTACTAGTCAATTTAAAACCCATAATACATTTCCCTAAAAACTTTCCTTTTTACCCTGAAAAAGGAATCATTATTTAAAAAATCGCATTATCTTACCTTTTAATAAAAAAACGATTTTCATGAAAGAAAATAAGAAATAATATAAAAGAGAATTATTTAACATGGAATATAATTATACTCAAATTAAATAACCATCTGGTCAACTTCCATATATGTCACTCTTACAAAGGGAATATGCATATGGATGAATTCCATACCCAATGAGTTAGAGTTTATAATGTTACTATCCTTCATTGTTTTATTATAGAACTACCCATTTATGATTTATCATGTAACCACCCATCATTGATTTATCATGTAACCACCCGTATAATTTCCAAGTACCAATATATAATCATAACACATAAAATATTAAAATTTTCAACATTTAACTCATAAAATTCCATTTTTAATCACATGAAAAAATTTCAAGATATGGAAATAATCAATCAATTTCCAAACCAATTTTTAAACCAATATATCTAGAAAAGGGAACAGTGGATTCGTTTTTCTTTTAAAACATTAGGGCTTATAGTGTAAATAAAATATACAATAATTGTCACAATGGTGGAGAAATAATTGTCACCATATATGTCAAAAACATTCCTTTTTGGTCTTTAAATAAATTTAAATTCTCTATTTATAAAGCAAAAAAATATTTATTTTTGAAAACCTTTCAATGTAATTAAAATTTGAAGGGGTTATTTATACACCTTATAAAAGTTATAGGGTGTATAACATCAAAATATTTTTCATTGAAAGGGGATTTAGATGAAGTCCCATACCGTGACTCGAACTCATCACAAACCTTCATTATATTTTAGAATAATAAAATTAGGTTAATTTTAACTTGCTTTAGAACATTATTTTCATGTTTATTAATCCTTTAATATCACTTATTACCATGTTATAAAAATTACTTAATAATTTAAGTTCACATCGTATGTTTTGATGATATTAGTTAAATGAGTCCAAAATGAATCTAGTAAATTGAATAAATCTAAATAGGTTATTATTTCATAATATCTAGAATAATATTTTTTAAAAATGAACTACATAACAATCCTGGAGACGGTAAGTCATATATATGCATGAGTAACATTTTTTTAATCATCATTATGGAAAGAATTTCAGTATTATATTAACTTTCCATAATTATCATAATGTAATTAATATCATATTAATAATTTAAATGTACTTAGATATCTTTTTAATGTGATTTAGCATTGGAAAACATATCTCTTATCTTCAAGGAGGTGATAGTTCACACCTACGCACGAACGACATTATCGTGCATGGAAGGTAATAACATAAATGTTAGATTATTCTTTAATACTAATAAATATGTCATTAATAACATATATAATCATTAACTCTATTATTATAATCAGTTTTTTTAGATAGTGATGGAAAAAAATTATTTCGGTTTGTGAGGTGGTAGTCCGTCGTACACACAAACGATTAATTCATTTCCCTTTTGAAGAAATTGGATATGGATTTAGGTGTTGATATCAACATAATAAAATCTAAGTATATTAAGGATAATGGATTTATTATTTCATCATTTTTATGAATATTTGAAGGTGGAGGAAGAAGAAATTAAAAAGAAACACCTAATTAAAAATGATACCTCTTCTTCAGATGATAACTTTTGATTAAAACATTAACACCCAATAAAGAGGGTGTTCTTACCAAATTAATAGATTTAAAATATGGGGAGGGATTATAGGAACATACTTAGATAGATATTTTACAATCAAATTGGGGTCGAGTATAATAATTATATTAAAAGTAGTGACATTTTATAGGATAGGGGAGGGGGACTCTAGGAAATCTTCATAATATTAAATTAATATAAATTAATTTTATAATAAAAATGGATCAAAAAATATTAATTTATAAGATAAGATTTATTTGGGTTCAACTAAATTCATTAAAAAAATTATATAATATTTATCTTTTTTAAAATCTTATCTTTTTTTCTATAACAAGTATTTGACCTTTTAAATTCTTACTGTGATATCATGTAATTTTCACATTGAGGGTTGATATAATTACTATAAAATGAAAATTGACCAATAAATAATTAATTGATAACATATTGAGACTTTTCCCAATCTATTGTTAGAGATTTAATTTTTATTAATTTTCTATTACTTAATAAAATATTATTTACTTTAAAATATCAATAATATCAATTTTGTCACTATTCATCACCTGACTTTTTAAAAGTATCATAACAACATGATATTTTCAAACCAAAAATTTTAAAACATCAATAATATGTGAATAAATTTCAAAAATTAGTGTATAACATTAATTATATCAAATTATATTTATTTTAATATTTTTAATATTATTTATTTATTTCATGCATTAATTAAACAATTATTGTGTCACCATTGTGTCACCATTTAAGGTAATTATTTTAACACTAAAATTTATAAGTAAATATAAATTGTATAGTTAATCATTTCATATATATAAATACTATTTATTGTTGAAAATATCACTTAGAAAACACAATAATAAAAATATTGTACTTGTTAAAAACAAGAGTGTGAAAAAATTGACTTTTCCTTGAATATAATATTATAAATTTCATACTCTCATCCAAGTGGCTTCCAAAGGATATAAAATCAACCCAGGGATGATTTTGGTCGAAAACAAACTCATCCAATAAAATTATAAAAACTATTAGGGTAATTTTATAATATTTCTAATATTGTTTTTACCTTTAATTACCATCTTTACCCTTAACAATGTTAATAAAAAATATTACAAAAGTTATTATTCATATTGTACAAATAATATAAGGGACCTATTTAAAAAAATTTTACCTTATGGTTACAAATATGAAATCCATATTTCTAAATTATAAACAAAAAATTGAAGAAATTAAATAAAAATTAATCTCATTAACGGATTTAGAAAATGGGTTTTTAAAGAAAAATGTCTAAAATATTGAAATGTTTTTTTATCAAAATTCAATGATAAATTTATTAAAATGACATGAATTGGATTAATTGTTAAAATAATGATATAATAATACATTAAAAACATTAAAATATATTATTTACCCTTATAAATAAATTTTATGAAAAGCTGTTTTCAATTAAAATTCAATATTGTTTACTATTCATTGAAAAATGAATCATATCAGAAAAATAATAAAAATTAGAAAAAATTATATTTTTATAATCCACTTTCAAATAATAATTTTATATTTTCAAATATAATTCATAAATTTGTTGAAACCTAGACTTAAAATAGGTGTTCTATCAAAAGGTGGAAAAACTGCTTTTTTATAAAAATACATCATTTTGTATAAAATTAAATTTGTTCTTATACATATTCTAGAAAACACATAAGATAAATTTTAAACATTATATTTAATATATTATATATTTCATTAATATAATCCAACATGGGTGATTTTTTATTTATTAGTATAAAATACAATTGTACACATTTGAATAGTTTTTCAGAAAAACAATTTTATTTTATTTTAAAAAAATAATTTACACTAATTAATAATTATTGGGTAAAATAATTAATTATATTTATGTTTATATAATACATACATTCACAATTCAGTTAATACTATTCATTATAGCCATTTTAACAACATGGTTATAAAGGAATCATTTAAAAAATATATTTAATTGTTCCTTTAAGATTGATATGGTGTGTCATGTGTCCTATCGAACATTGTATTTGTTTTTAAAAAAAATTAGATATTAAGTTATCACCCCTACCCTATAAATTTTTTCCTCTAAATTTTAATTCATTCTCGGTAACTAAGGTTTGAATTTTATAAATACCCTTATTGAAATCCCACATTAGAAAAAGGATTAATAAAACATCCACTTCAAAATAACAAAAGGGAAGTATGATGGCCACCTAAGATAATAAAATATAGAGTTCCTTATAGTAAAATTTTTACATGGAAGACAAAACCAACTATCAATTTTATGTGGAGCATGGTAGAGCTCATGGTCATGAGAAAGTTAACAATCACAAAACCATAAATCTATGATGAGATAAAAGGTTGTCGACTTATTAGTAAGAAAAATAAATGAATGAAAAATTTTATGATCCTTTTCATAGATTTGATAAATTCATTTATTTCCTAGAATAAGAGAATAAATTAATATACTTACTTGAATTTTTGAGTTTCATTCGTTAATAAATTTTCACCACAAACTCATATTTTATCTCCTAATGAGGAGTTTTTACGATGAATTCTTCATGCCCAAATAACTAGAATAAAATTATATAGAATCACATTATTCACAAAAGACTAAATATTTATGTCTCCAATGATTATAAATTATCCAAACCCGAAATGGATATGATAATATAAAACAAGTCTCCAAAAAGAATAAACCATTGTGAGATAAAAAAACTAATTTTAGTCACCAAAATTAAGTAGTAGTACCAAATGTTCAATTAATTCCATTCAAAAAATAAAAAATATTCCAAACTAAAATTGAAATTCAAAATTCATAAGGATTTGATAACATAGTCTTTAATGATAAATTTTAACATTTATATGCAAAAAAAATCAACCGCTTTTAATATCCTACACAAGAAATGTAAATTTTTAAATCACATACTATCTATGATATGCTAATTTTTTCCATTAATAACTCAAATCACTAAAATTACATAATAAAATACAGGATCCTTTCAAAATATAATTCAACCATTACTTCTCAAATAAAATCCCATGTTATTATATTTACATTGATCATATTTGATTCCTAAAATTGTGAATGTTTTTCGAAGTAACATTCATCACATAATCCTAAATATGTAATCCAATATGATAATTTTTTTTTTCCAAAAATGAACTTATTATTCATCTATATAATCATTTAACTAATAATGAAATTTCATATTAATCAGGACATCACATAAACCAGTGGTAAGAGATTCACCAATAAGGCCCTTTGGTATGGATTTGAAACCTACAACCATGCTATACATGATGGGTTCTCACCCATCATGTGGGTTGTTCTTTTATTAAAACTATATAATTCTTATAACATTACCAAAATTTGATAATGTCCTAAAAAATAACCATAACATGTCTTATCCTTAAATTTTATCCCACACATTTCATTTTTCTTCCTAAAAATAAGTAAACGATAATTTCCTCAAAAATAAATTTGTCCAAAAATACCATTAATTACCTTATAATTTCATAAAGAAAAGCCTCAAAATGGGTTTATAAGAAATTGAACTTATAATAAACCTTAAAATTATAAACCTATTATGATATATCTAACTCATAATAAAACATCCTAATCTCTAAAGTTGTCTCAACCATTCTCTGATTCCATCTGTAAGGACCTGAACTTAAACATTACACAGTCTAGTAATTTTAAAACTAGAAATAACATTATTTTCCCAAAGATCCTATAGTTTTAGAGTTTTCAATAATTTAGATGACTCTTATAAAGTAAACACATAATTATATGTGGACTCTTATACTCAGTATCCACTTTTTCTACCAAAGGAAACCCTTTTAAAAAAAATATGGTTTATTTTCATGATTCATCACCATAATTTCATTCATGACCTAAATATTGTACCTACTATTTCTTAAACCCTATGAAAAACATCTCAAAACTTGGTATGAGAGAAAAAGTTTTGTAAGGAGATTATAATGAAGGAAACCATTTGTCTAGTGAAAACCCATACAACATTTCCTTAAAAAATACCTTCTTTACAATAAAAAAATCAATATTTCAAAAATAACATTATCTTACAATTTTAAAATAAATAAAATTTCATGAAAATTTATAAACAATCATATAAAATATTTGTAGATGAATTGTGACATAATTATACTCAAATACAATAACCATGAATCCACTTCCATACATGTCACTCTTAAAAATGGAATAACCATATAGTCAACTTCTAGACGCAATGCATTGGTGGTTATAAAATAACCACCCATGAGTAGTTTTTCATTGAAAAAACCATCCTTGTTTTATCACACAACAACCCATAAAATTAGATAGTACCATTATATAATCATAAAACATAAAATATTTTAATATCAAGTATTTCACTCAAAAAAATTCATTTGCAATCACAAGAAATAATTTCAAAATATTTCAATAATCAATCCATTTTAAAAGAAATTTTCAATACCAAAATATCCAGAAATGGGAATTATATATTTCTTTTTCTTTTAAAAACCTTACATTTTGTAGAGGAATCTAAATATAAATTAATAGTCGCAACGGTGGACAAGCCATTGTCACTGAATATGTTAAAAGAACATTCCTTTTGTCATTTGTAAAGAAAGTCAAATAGTCTATATATAATACCTAAAAATATTCCTTTTTTAAATCCTTTGAAATTAATTAATATTTAAAGTGGTTTCTATAATAATTAGAAAATAATGTGGGTTTATAACATCAAACTATGTCTCGATGAAAGGAGATTGAGTTTCATGAAGGTAACATGATTTTGAAAAGATTGAGCGGAATCTAGATTTCCCATTCCCACCCCGAATTATGTGTCAAACACCTTAGAGAGATTCCGTCATGGCTTCGTTCAAGGAGGCGTTGCTATCTGGCTCTTCTTTTTCCACCTCCATCCCCATGTTTCCCTATATCCCACCCATTACTGTCTCGCATAGACCCCTATCCCTAGTTAATGGATTGCCGGTAGTCAAGGTCTCAGAGGGGGAACTGGTGAAACATCTTCCTATCATGATCTATTGTTGTTGGCCGGGTTTGTTCTTGAAAAATCCTTATTGGAATCTTTCAGACCACTCGTGGCTTCGTGGGATCTTCTTTAACCGGATTTATTGTCTTCCCTCGCTATGGTCTCCTTCTGCATCCAATTTTTCAATAGGGATGACTTTGGGTGAGTCTGGTATTGGGAGGATCGTCATTGTGGTGATCATCATTTCATTTTAACTTGATGGTCATGGGATGTTCACTTAGGAAAGCCCTCATGTATGGTGGATGTCTAGATCAACCTGCCTAGGATTCCTCTTCCATTCCACAACTCACACATCCTCTAGTCCATTGGTGATGTGGTGGGGTCCTTCTTATGTGCATGTGCCTCGGCCTCATATCTCTTTGTTGTAGGCTGCCCTCGGATCTGTGTGAAGTTGAACATGGCTATGAGGTTCCCCCTTCAGTTCCTGATCTGATCTGGGGCCTTTAATTAGTGGTTGAACCTTATGTATCAATCGCCTCCCCACTTCTGGGAGGTTTGTAGTATCCAAGGGCATTCAATGAATTTTTGATTAAGGATGTATCTAAATCTTTATCACTAGGGAAGTGGTAAAAAAATTACTATGGGATCGGTAGGGTTTATGGTGCCTCCTAATCCTCATCTAGGCCTTAATTCCTAGCTAGTACTATATTGTACCATCCTCCGCCATTTTCGCAGGTGGGAGGAGATGTTTGTGGCTCCTAGGTTTTTTTTGGTTTGAATTTGAATTCTTATTCATTACCTGGTTCCCCCTACACCCTTATATTTCATGTTCTGGAACCCCCTCAACAGGCTTCTGCTCCCCCCAGATGCTAGGGCATGTACCCCTCAACAGTTAGTCGTTCCCCCAGTTCATACCTCGAACTATGAAAATCCATAACACCTCTATTCTTACCGGTGGGTGACTCTTTGGATGATCCCCTAAGGTTCTCAGCTCGGGTCTTGTGCTCCACCTCACTATTCTCTCTCCCTGGTCCCTCTTCTTCATAGCCCCTCTGGATCATCATTAGTCCATTAGAGCCTCCAGACTGTCTTCTTCTTTAGCCTCCATTGGGGGCCCTTACTCCGACCATGCCATAAGTTGTTCAAAAGGCTATTTTTGAGGCCCATAGATCTCCATCTAGAGATATCATTATCTATATGATTCTGGTCAAAGATTCTTCCAGGGTTATATCTCCCCTTTACTGCACCTCCATCAGGTTTCCTATTATGGAGGCGATCCCGGACGAGCCGAAGGTGGTGACTCTTTCTCTAGTGTCTCATTCTGTATCCACCCCCTCAGTGTAGGTCCATAGCTCAGCTGGGCCAATGACTCACATCAGGGTTCACAAAGCTGCAAAGTTCTAGGTATGTTTTGGTTCATCTCCATCCAATTGAGAGACCGACCATTTGTTTTAGTCATGTTGTCAGTTATTATCTGGAATGTTAGAGGTTTGGTAGTGCACGCTAAAACTGATTTAATATCATCTATGTCAATGTATCGCCATATTTATATGGTTTTTATTTTTGATCCTAAATAGGAGGCATCTCGTTTGGATCTATTCGATAGTAGGATGGGTTTCCCTCATTATTTGCATGCATTTCCCCAAAATAAGTACATATGGGTCTTCTAGAAACAAGGGTTAGATATTTAGATAGTGGACATATCATCTCAATGTATCACCACTATTGTATCTTCAAGTTGTTTGGATATCCTTTTCACATTAATTTAAGAATGTTGTGACTCCAGGTAAAGACTTCTCCTTTGGTGACACATTGAGGGTTTCCAACCATAAAATAAGACTAAGTTCATTGGTAGATAATTCAATACGGGGGCACAAGTGACTGAAAAGAAAGGAGGATTGTGAGGCTATACTAATGAAATGAGGGACTTCCATATCTACATGGAGACCAAAAGACTTATGTATATATCATACGGTGGAAACAATTATACTTGGTAGAACTACAGAAGAGGTATTCAGTGTTGGTGGAGACTCCTGGACATATGTCTTTATAATCTTTAAGGTGTTGATTCTTTTGGAAAATCTTCGGTCTTGCAACTTCCAAATATCCTTTCAGATCATTCCCATATCCTTATAAATTTTAAGTGAAGCTTATCAAGGCCACAAAATTTCTTCTACACATCCGAATGGAATAAGAGGGAGGGGTTCCTCTCCATGCTAAAGACCTCATAGGAATTGTAGGTTCAGGGGGAGGCCTGTTTGAACCTCTTCTATCGCTAGAGACACCTTCAGTGTTGCATTCAAGAGTGGCTATATATTAATTTTGTAATATGTTTCCCAAAAAACATACTAAACACCCATAACATAAATCATCAATAGTTGTATCAATTGTTTTAAAAATATTATTATCCTTTACCATATCATCCCAAGACTCTTTAGGTTTTTCCAAAAATAAGACACATATTATGGGTTATCAATACATTAATCATGTGTTTTCTAAAATATCACTTTATCACTAAATCTCTTTTATAGGTTATCAGAAACATTCAACATATAATCCATGTCCTTATAGAAAAACTACTATGTAACAATCCTTATATGTTTCATGATTCTTATATCCAAAATATCATTGATATACTAATTCTAAAACATAATTTTCAAATACCAATACACAAACAATTTAGTCCTTTAACTTCAATGGTTTCTATAAGATAGGTAATTCCATAGTCTATGATATAACCCATGGATTAGGGAATAGAATTATATATTTTCCCTTTTCTCCACACATCAGATATTGAACAACAAAGGGTTCTATATTATGTAATTTATTCCATTCATTCACACTATTAATTTTTTAAATAAACTAGATACTTTAAGCCCTAATTTTCCATAAATAAAATGTAATATTCCAACCCTATTCATTATGTGGAGTCAAGGATGAATTTTTATATATTCTTAAGTGAAATCTCCAAGTTGCTAAAGGCTACAAATAAAGGTCATGGGATTCAATACAATTGGGGGATGATTTTCCATTTTTGGAAATAAAACAACCCAAACTGACCCATCATAAAAAAACGACCACTACTAATGTATGATAATAATTTATTACATCTCAAATTAATACCTATAATATAAAAACCAAAATATAAAATATTACCATAATGGAAGAATATTAACATCAAAATTCAAGAAGAAAACTAACAAGACACATAAACTCTAAATGTAACTCCAAAGGTCCCAACATGCTCCATGCTCAAACACTACAATAAATCCCAAGTATCATGATCCATCACTAATAAAATTTGATACATTTCATCTACCTATATCATGATAGAAAAATATATAAAATCACCAATGTTCCAAATCATGGGTGAGTAATGAAACTCTATAGGCTTCCACCAAATGACCTCCCTACTCATGCCACTATGATAGAACATGTTAGCACATTTATATAAAACCATTTATATAAAACCATTTTAACCTATTCAATAATATATAAAAAAAGACAAATAGTTTCATACCAAAACATGTTTCAAATAAATTAAACATATAATTCATTAAAACATTTCACATTCCTTTTAGACATACCGATTCCATGATTCACAAAAACACCCAGACATGCATGATTCTCTAACAATTCCTCAATCAAGAGAGTTTTCTCATCCATCCACTATTTCATCACTAACTGGACAATCTTCTTGTGGCCCAATGACACATTCCCCTTATCTAGGGTTACGTCCCTTTGTGCCCCAATAATACATACCCCTTATTTAGGGTCACATCAAAAGCATGAACTCGCACAAACCCATGTTTTCCAAAACCATTTCGAATAAACCATTTAAATCCATTTAAATAAAACCAATATTTTATTGAAAACCTTTAAAAACCCATTTACATAAACGCAAAAAATATATATTTTAAAATCAACATTTTCAAATCAATAACACAAAGCACTTTGCACAACTAATTTCAAAAAATCCACAAACCCACAAATCCACATACCATCTCAAAAGAAGGTTTCTAACATGATTTAAAAATAAATTTCACAATCATATTCAGTAAATTTAAACAATTTGAAACTTATCCTTGATGTTTTTATAAGAGGAGTTAAAAGTGAATCCACATACCATGGAAATATTGTTGAAAACAAATAAATGAACAAAAACACCGACAAAATAGTTTCCATCTCCAAAAACCTACCTTAGATTTCATTACCTAAAATAAAAACATCCAAATATCATCATTAGTGGTTTAAAATACATTAGATATATCCAAAACAGGATATATCTATGAATCCAAGTGAAAGAATATAAGTAGATAAAAGGAAAACTACCAAAAAATGAAGACTTGCCAAGGGAATCAGCCTTTAATACACCAAGAATATCCTCTAGATTTCTTATTGTTTGAAGGGGAGAGTAAACTGAATCTTTGGGAGGAATAAAAATTGACATAAGGTCAAGAATTGTTAAAAAGAGATGCATAGAGGTAAAAATGTGTTAGATCCACTTTTCTTGGATCTCATTGTTAAACCGTGCATGGTCAGTTACACAGTTAGAAAAATTGTGTGCTATCCATTTTCCCACCACTTTCTTAAGAAGAAACTTCTGCAGTTGGCCTGCATGGTTAGACAAATCATGAAACAACTAAGCAGAAGCCCTCTGTCTTACTTTGTATGGTTTCCCCTGGGTGGTTACATCGTCTGGACAAACTATGTACCTAACCATTCACCTAACCATAAGCCCTTATTCCACCTTTAACGATTTCTTATATAAGTTGAAAGCTTTCCACTAGTAGTTCTCAAATCATACACCATTATATAATTACTAAAAACATTCCAAAAGTCTTCTGAACCCTCACAAACATCACCTAAACACTTTATATGAAAAAATGCATAAAGAAATGGTTACATACATGAAATAGGGGTACTATATATTCCCTACCATTGGCATTTCCATCCTTAGTAATTATAAACCCATTTCTTCCCCAAAATATTTGGGACTACTGGTCAATAATTTATTTCTCTCATTCCCAAGTCACTTCCTGAATCTTAACATCTTACCAAAAAACCCATAAGAGGCTGACACTATTCCCAGGCAAGGACTTCTCTTGCATATCCACAATATGCACTAAAACATGAACCAATGATGCTTCTGAATCATGGTCATCGTGCACCTATAGAATGACATGGTCAGGATCAGGTTGAAAATTTTTCAATTAAGAAACATGAAACACATTTTGAACCACACCGAACCATGGGGAAATCTAACTGATATTCCACCTCACCTACCCATTCAATTATCTTAAAATGTCATATTTATTTAGGAGATAAATTGAACTAATTTCCATAATGATGATTCCCAAGACTTTAAGATATTCTCAACAACAGATGATCACTCATCTCTAATAAAAATGGTTATTGGTGATGATCCACATATGATTTATGATGACTCTATTTTGTCTCCATATATTCCCTGATCAACTGAATATTCTTCATTGTCTCTTGGACAAGGGTTGGTCCAACCAGTGATGTCCCACTTGTTTCCACTCAACAAAGTAGAGAGTGAAATGGAGGACCATACCATTATTCAAAAGGAGACATATTTATTGAGGCCTGATAACTATTTTTAGATGAGAAATCCTCTAATTGTATGGGCTATTCCCATGAGCCACTAAAATACATTACACAAGACTGTAAAATGACTTCGCACAATTGTATCTCCCATTCAAATTGTATATCCATCTGAGGATGATACACCATACTCATAGTCAACTATGTCCAGAGGGATTTCTATAAGAACTTCTAGAATCAAGTATTAATCCTAGGATCTCGAACTTATACTATCGAAACTGGTACACCATGCCTCATTACAACTTCTCAAAAATATATTTCTGAAATTCCTCCACTATATGAGATTCAAAAATATGGATAAAATGAGAAAAAATTAGGAGATGATACACTAAAACCCAAATGGAATCATGTTTCCAAATAGTAATTTGGAAACCTTTCACAAAATCCATTACTATCTTCTCCCATTCCCAAATATGAATAGGTAATGAAATCGACATACCTACTGATCACTAAGGCTATGCCTTAACCAGCTGAAAAGTTAATCATATCAATACAAACTCACCCACCTTCCTCTTCATACCAACCCAAAAAAAATTTGATTTCAATTAATTATACATATTCTAAATTATATCATGAAAAACCATATTGAATGGTGGTAAGAATGAAAAAGTTGTTCCTAACAGGCCATAGGTATGATCATCATATTTCAAAACCACAAAACTAAACTCCCATATAACCTTCATCCCTCAATGTCCTCCCCACCATTAAGCTTTAACCTCATAGTAAAACATTCTAAATCAAATTCATGTGCCTCCTTAAATATATCAACCAAATTAAGAAATAATTAAACTAGAAAGATAACTGCATCTTCATCTCCTTCTTCACATCCCAAGTGAATGTTGGATATCACTAACATCAACTTACATTGGTCTAAAGCCACTTTTCCCAACTAAGCATATGAATTTCTTCATAATGCATCTTCCACCGAATTGACTTTAACTGATGTATACATTAAGTCAAAGTCGAAAATTTAGAGATATTGCATCTGATTTATTTTTATCATATTCAAATAACATTGTGTGAAAATATTTTCAAATCTTTTATGGTCTGTAAACACTATAAATTTATCTACAAAGAGGTAATGGCGCCAAGTATTCAATGCTTGTAATACCATAGATAACTCCAAATCATGTGTTGGTTAGTTATTCTCATGAAACTATAACTATTGTGATCCATAAGAAACCACATGATATCCCTACGTGAAAGAACATCTCAACCCATATCTTAAAACATCACAATACTCCATGTACTCATATCCTGATTCTATCAATACCAAGATTGGTGCTAATATAAGGTGAACGTTAAAATCGTTAAAAGGCATATGACATTCATCATTTCGTTGGAATGGAACAATTTCCCTTGTTAAATATGTCATAGGTGAGGCCAGTCATGAAAAAACATGAACAAAGTGTTAGTAATAACCAGCTTTACCAAGGAAACTACATATCTCAAAGACATTCTTTGGATGTTTCCAAGATATAATGGATCCAATCTTTTCTAGATCCATAGAAAAACATTTGTTAAAGATAGCATAGTCATAGAGATGTAATTATTGTATCAAGAGATCACACCTTGATAGTTTTGCATACAGATGATGATCTCTAAAGATTCCCAACAGTATTTCCAAGTGTTGCTCATCTTCATAGTTTTTCCTTGAAGACATCAATATGTCATCTACAAAAAACCACAGCAAAAGGATCAAGATACCTCATAAATATCTAATTCTGCAATTCCATAAATACCATTGGTTAATTTGTAAAATTTAAAGGTATTGACACATATTATTAATTTCCATATCTACTGTTGAATGTTTTCTATGGAATATTGTAACACCCCAAGTTTTCATAGTATGTTATTTCTTCAATGTAATTCAATAACTTGCACTACCTGCAACACTGAGTTCAAGTTCACCATGACTTACCAAACTAGTTGTTAAAAAGTGGTTATGTATAGTATTAACTGAATTTTAAATTTTATATAATCTTTATAATTTTAGAATCCATATTATGAGTTTCTTATACATAATATAAGAACAAATTCATTTTTTTCAGATTAACACGTATTTTTTTAACGCAATTTTACAGCCATTTAATGGAAAACCCTTTTTAAATCAACAATTTGAAACTTTTATATATTAAATTTGACAAAATAAACTTCTTCTTTAAAATCAAGACATAAATTTTAGTTTTGATAAATTTTTGTGTTTTTCTGATAACATTCATATCTATGTGAATAATTAAAAATAATAAATTTTAACTAAAATCATCATTTTTAATCACAAAAATTTATAGTGTTCAACTATAAATTTGAATGTTTTGGAAGTATAATTAGATTATATTTTTACCATTTAATCCAATGTTGGTCATTGGAAGAAATGTCACTTTGAAATTGGACATAATCAAGTGTTAATCTTTTGGTAGTTATTATTTCTTAAAAATAATCTTTTTCATTTTGATAACGAGAATTAATTTTAAATTAATAAATAAAATTTATATGTTTTGAATTTGGTAAAATATACTTCATTTTTGAATTTGGAATATGAAAATTATCTAAAGGTCAAATTTTTTATGTTTCTGAAAACTTTCAATTTTTGATGAATAGTGAAAAACACTACGTTATTGGTTAAAACTGACATTTTATTTAAATATTTAGTTGATTTATTTTAATTTATTTTAGGTAAAAATAGATATATAATACTTATATATGTTAAAAATAATTAATTTGAGTCATTATATAATATGTTTAGATATATACAACTTTATCGAACTACTTAATGTCTTTTACCCACCTCCTAGGAGCATTTGAAAATTTGTATAAAACTAAATTTTACCACTTTTGTGAATTTAATTTCAAAAATCTGAGAGACATGGTTGATATAATTGAGTAAAATTTGGTTCAATAAGATAAAAATAATTTTTGTTGAATAGTAAATTTTAACTTTTATTTAGCACAGTTAAAAATAAATTGGTAATTAAAGGTAAACATTATATTATTATTACCCTATCACTTTTCCTAATTATATTGGATAAATTTAATTCACCAAAAACAACCATTGGAATAAAATATGATCCTTTAGGTCTACTTGGATTATATTAGGAGATTTATTATTATTTAATTCAAAGAAGAGTTAAAAGTGTTAAATTCAATGTTTTATAACTAAACCATTATTAATATAGGGTTACACATAAGATAAATTCAACTATAAATATTAATTAGAAAACTAAAAATATTTCCTACATAATTTTATTTTATTTATAATTTTTAGACATTAAATAATTCAATTTATTTATGACACAATGATGATTTAGTAATTACCTTATTAATGAAATATTAAAAAACATTGATATTATAAATACCCAAGTAAATGTAATTTGAGACTTTTTGTGAATTACACTAATTTTATAGGTTAATATGACATGTTAGGGTTGATTAAATGAATTGTTTTCTATTTAATAATGCTTTTATGAATTTAGCAAATACAAAATACCAAATAGTGTAAAAATTGACATTAAAGAGTTTTTAAAAAAATATTATATTATTTATTGGTATTCTATTACTAAAAATCTACGTTTTGGACAAAGGGATTAAATACTATTATATATGTAATTTATTAACTACTTGGTGTTCTCTTGGATGTTTATATTAAGTTTATTAACCACATAATATAAAAATACAAAGAGACATGGTAAATGTAGAACTATTTAACTAATAGTTAAATATAAAAAATAAGGTTAATATAGTGACCCAAACCTTTATAAAACCTATTGAATGAGTGTTTTTAGACTCATCCTTACCATAGACTTTAAATAATTCTTTTTGGAGCCATTAGAAACCGAAAATAATTTTATTATAAAATAATATTTCAATCGTTTATTAAGGATCCCCTCCCCCCGCTTATAAAGGGGAACTTCACCTTCTCTCAAATTCACATCTCAAAAGCCATTTGGATCGTCCAAACACTACCCAAATATCCTTTGAAGTATCCTCCATTCATCATAGAGTCTATACTTTAGTCATAAATCCAACCTAAGTATCCCTTTTGATCAAATCAAAAGGAAGAACCTGAAGAAGAGGTAAATATTTCATCACCTCTTTGAAGTTATTTTCTTCTTCCACATCTTCTTTATTTATTGTTTCTGTTATAAAATAAAAAATTCAGTGTCTTATATATACTTTTATGTTATTATAAAAATGGTACAACCATATTCATTATTTTATCCATCCTATAAATGACAAAGTCACCATATGTGTGTACGTACGGATTACCGTCTCCATATCGTGGTGTAATTTATTATTCAAATACATCATCATTTGGATGGGTATAATAATGAGTATAGATGATGTAAATAATAAATATAACATGATAATTATTCTGTCTATATGATATAACATCCAATTATATAATATTTTAATATGAAAAGAATGATATTGTCACACGTGCGTATGTACAGATTACCTTCTCCACGGAGGCGATGAGATTCATTCCACATCATATCCATTGAAGAATAATTTTATGTTTATGATTAAAAATAATTTTTAAAGACTTAATGTCATTATTATCAGGAATAAGATACATCCTGTCCATAAAAAACATTACTTATGTAATAAAGCATATAAAGGAAAATGAATCTGTTAACACCTGAAATGATGATACTGCTGAAATATCATTAACAAAGAAATATTAGAATATCATATATGATATAATATTTTTTGTATATGGTTCATTTATAATTTAATAATAATTATTTCGCATTATATAGGAGTTTAGCCTACCCTCAACCGTAAAAAATTACCAGGTAAGGGTCAATTTTAAAATCACTTTATCATCTGAGGTTGTTTTTATGTGAGTATTTACTGGGACCTCTTTATCATCCACATCCATACCTCTTAAAATATATTTAATTTTTTTTACTATTTTCTATAAAATGGGTTAAAGTAATTTAGACCCTTATTTGGCATTATATTTTTTTAAGGCATCTTTTTGTCGTTTTCCAAACAAGGTACTTTACGACCATTTTGAAAAAATTATGGTATGAATGTTTTTTTAACTTATACGGTAGGTGCGGTTATTCTCCACCATTAAAACATCGTCGAAGCATCCCTTAAAATCTTATTAGAATATTTTCTAAATAAATTTTTTCTTTTATAATTACATGACTTTTATATGAATTCAATATATAAAGATATATTCCTATTTAATAATTTTCCTTTCATCTATTTGAACATCCTTTGATAGATTTTAAACTAGTTTGAAGTTAATATATTATGATACAAATCATCCATAATGTATTATGTTTGATTGTGGATGTGTTATTTTTATATCATTCATGGTTTATGGTTAATGTATTTCCATTTCGTATGCTAGTTTTAATACGAATTTTTATTTTATATTTTAACCCTTTCATATAAGGAATGTATTGGACTTAGTAAGTTATGGGTGGAGACTGCTATATCTCTATGGTGCATCATTTGGTCTCATGAGACAACTAGACGTGGAATTATCCGAGGCCATTCCCAATTTGATATATGGTTTTGGCCGAGGGAAAATCATTTTTAGAATTTTTGGTCGAGGCCTTGAAATGTGTTTCAGAATGTCTAACATTATATATTCCCTCATTATGAAAGTAATATTGATGGTTCATGTGGTCATTCGACTAGTAGAATACCCATTATTATGTTTTATTATGGAATTATTTACTCAGCTTATATTCTTTCTATAAAAGTGTTCATGTTTATTATTTGTAAAGGCATGTTTTTTAAATTATTCACCATTCTTAATATTTATGTTTTCTTCTACAGTATTTCTAACTCATACAGAGTGTTTGACCTCACCCCTTTATTATGTTTCATTTTTCCATGATATTAAGAAGTTAGTTATGAGTGAATTTCAGGCATAATATAGGAGGCTTGGATATTTCTAATGGAATAAATTAATTTTTTATTTCTTTTCAAGATGTAAAGTTGAAATTATTTATGAATATTTTTTCTAATAATACTAAACTGATCTGTATTTAGGGACATGATTTCCTTGTGATCATGCCAATGCTATGTAATAATGCACCGACTCTGGGTAACTGGTGTTGGGGCATTATAGTTGGTATTAGAATAAGTTTAGTACAAACCTTGGAAACTAGATTTAGATAAACTCTGATTAGAGAACATTTTCTTAAGATAGACTTAAGGGATTAGTATAAAAGAACTTCATAGAATTTTGGTAATGTAGATATTTTTGCGTGTTTTCTATGAAATACATACCTGTCTGGATATGAGAAGGTAGAGGCTGCTCTGGCACAGATGTACCTTGGAGTAAAATCTGAAAACACCACTTTGAGCTAGACTTGAATGGGAACTGATGCACGACAATGGGCCTTGATTCACTCTTGGTTATGAAACTCTCAGGGGATATACTTAGGATAATTCTCATTTTCTTTAAAACCATTATAAAGAGTTTATGAGTATATACTTCCCCAAAGAATACATTTTTATAATTATGGATTATATCCATAAACTGTTCAATTTATGTTAGTTATTTTACAAGTTTGAAATTGTGAATTGCGATTCATAAATTAACCTAGTGTAAGCCATTATTTAGAAATGGTTCCCGGTAGAAGAAACAAGAACTCAAACAATACATATGATCCAAAGAGTAAGAAGTATTATATCTTTCATAGTATTAATCCATAATTTAGAAGAAAAATAGTATCCCACTTACTCTCAACATATGAAGAAATAGTATCATGTGTTAATAAGATAAGTAAAGAATTCTCAGTGTCCTATGATATTTAAGGGAAGCCAAAGAAAAAAAAGGATGGTAGAGAGAAAGCTGGATAAAGGGAATAAGGGAGAGAAGGATTTTCCCATATGTGAAAATTGTGGAAAGAATCACCTTGGTAAATGCTTGAAGGGAATGAGAGTTTGTTATGAGTGCGGAGAAAAAGGACCAAAGTACGTGATTACAAAGATAAGAAAAAGGATTCATGTGTATAATGCGTCATCTGTAATGAGTTGGTCCTGATACTGAGGTAGTAATTTTGGAATAAGAGATGGTTTATTTGGATAAATTATATTGGATATTCTTGAATATCTTGGAACTAATTAATGGGTTTTTTATTTCATCATTGTTGGAGTATTCAAAATTTTTGGATATAAGGAATATATCTAGTATTCTATAAGGAATAATGAAGAATGAATGTAATCAATAAAGTTTTATGGTAATTTTGGGTGTTACCGTCTATTATAAAAATTCATGATGATGGTATTAACATTTTATTACGTTGAAAAAAGGATCTTCATTGTGTTTTACATCTTTATAAATTTTGGACTGTGAGATGGAAAGAAGTATTTTGGATAAGTCTAAAAGTTGGAATGAATTAAGATTGAAATTTGATTCTATTGTTAAGGTAAAATAATTTCTTCTGATTATTTTTTGGATTTTTTATAAAAGAACAACCCGGAGGTCGGGCGACAACCAGTCGTGTCTGGAAAGGCCACAAGTCTTGAACCCACAACCGAAGGGCAGCAAGGGTATATCACCTACCATTGCCCTACGCGATGTCCTGGGTTGTATAATGTAATTTTTTTAAAAGGTCTCATAGATGAATTATAAATTTATTTTTTTGTAACCATATACGAAAAAGATAAATAGAGTATTTTTATGTTCTATTATCTTTTATAGTGAAAGATGAGTTTGTGGTAGAAATTAGTTAAAGGATGGAACTCTACTTGTCAAGTATATTTTTTCTGTTTTTCTATGTATAAATTAATTCATAAGCTTTATATAAGGGATCTAAAAACCAAAAATGTGTTATCCTAATACCTTATATTTTGTTGAACCGATGATATTTTAAATCATCATAGATTGATGGCTTTGAGGCCCTCAATTTTACACTTGTTTGTGATTGATGACTTCAATCACTCCTAATAAATATTTATGTTTTTCCTCTAATTATGTGTCTCTAATTTCCACCAATGTTCTCTTAATCGAGATCATAATTTGGTGGCATCTTTTACATTTCCCTTTCCCTCTTATTAAGAAAAAATTTTATTAACCAAATTTCCAATGTGGGTTCTTTACAAAGGTATTTTTCTATTTGTAACCTATTATTTTCGATGAACAATTTTAAATTGCGATGAAAAAATTTATTGAAGGGGGAGAATGTAACACCCCATGATTTTATAGTATGTTATTTTTTAAATTTAATTCAATTACTTTCACTACATGAAATACTGAGTTCAAGCGCACCAGGACTTACCAAACTAGCTGTTAAAAAGCGGTTATGAATAGTATTAACTGAATTTTGAATTTTATATAATCCTTATAATTTTCGAATCCATATTATGAGTTTCTTAGACATAATATAAGAACAAATTTAATTTTTCAGATAAAAGAAGTATTTGTAAATGAAATTTTACAGCCTTTTAATGGATAACCCTTTTTAAATCCAATATTTGAAACTTTTATATATTAAATTTGAAAAAATAATCTTATTCTTTATAATATGGACATAAGAAGTTAGTTTTGATAATTTTTTGGTTTTTTTCTGATAACTTTCATATCTAGGTGAATAGTGAAAGATAATAAATTTAACAGAAAAAAACTAATTTAATAAAAATAATTTATAGTGTTTAAATATACATTTGAATGTTTTTTAGGTATAATTAGATTATATTTTTACCATTTAACCTAATTTTGGTCATTAGAAGTAATTTCACATTGAAATTGGACATAAACAAATGTCAATCTTTTGGTAGTTATTATTTCTTAAAAATATGCATTTTGGTTTTGACAATGAGAATTAATTTTAAATTAATAAATGATATTTATATGTCATAAATTTTGTAAAATAAAATTCATTTTTGAATTCGGAATATCAACATTATCTTAGGGTTAATTTTTGGTATGTTTCTGAAAACATTTAATTTTTGATGAATAGTGAAAAACAATACGTTACTGGTTAAAACTGACTTTTTATTTAAATAATTAGTTATTTCATTTTCATTTATTTTTGGTAAAAATAGATAAATAATACACATATATATTCAACGTAATTCATTGTATTCATTTTATAATAAGTTTAGATATATAAAATTTTATCGCACTATTTACTGTCTTTTACCCACCTTCTAGAAGCATTTACAAACTTGTATAAAACATAATTTTACTACTTATGCGAATTGAATTTCAAAAATACTAGAGACATAATTGATATTAGAAAGTAAAATGTGGTTCAATATGAATTTTTTTTGGGTGAATAATAACTTTTGACTTTTATTAACCACAGTTAAAAGTAAATAGGGTAATTAAAGGTAAAAATGATTTTATTATTACCCTAAAAAATGTCCAAATTCTATTGGATAAGTGTAATTAGAAAAAAAACCTTATTAATAAAATATGATCCTTTAGGTCCACTAGGATTCGATTAAGACATTTATTATTATTTAATTCAAAGAAGAGTTAAAAGTGTTAAATTAAAAGTATAAAAAATATAAAAATTAATATATGGTTACACATAGGTTAAATTCGACTATAAATATTTATTATAAAGATAAAAATATTTCTTACATAATGGTATTTTATTTATAATTTTTAGACATTAAATAATTTAATTTATTTATGACACAATGATGATGTAGTAATTACCTTATTAATGAAATATTAAAATAATTGATATTATAAATGCCCAATTAAATGTAATTTGAAACTTTTTATGAATTAAAATAATTTCATAGGTTAATATGACATTTTAGTGTTGATTAAATGAATTTTTTTCTATTTAATACTGCTTTTATGAATTTAGCAAAAACAAAATACCAAATAGTTTCAAAATTGACATAAAAGTGTTTTTAAAACAAATATTATATTTTTAATTGGTATTCTATTCCTAAAAATTCAAGGTTCATCCAAATGGATTACATACTATTATATATGTCATTAATGAACCGATTGGGGTTCTCTTGGAAGTATATAGTGTGTTTATTAACCATATAATATAAAAATACAAAGAGACATGGTAAATATCAAACTATATAACAAAGAGTTAAATCCAATAAATAAGGTTAATATAGTGACCCAAACCTATATAAAACCTATTGGTTGAGTGGTTTGCAACCCATACCCACCTTAGGCTTTAAATAATTCATTTTAGAGCCATAATAAACCGAAAATTATTTTAATATAAAATAATATTTCAATCTTTTCTTAAGGTTCTGCTCACCCCTCTTATAAAAGGGCACTTCCCATTCTCTAAAATTCACATCACCAAAGCCATTTTGATAAGCCAAACCATACCCAAATATCCTCCAAAATATCCTCCCTTTATCCTAGAGGCCTTAATTTTTTCATAAAACCAACCTAAGGAGCCCTTTTGATCAAATCGAAAGGAAGAACCCCGAAGAAGAGGTAAATATTTCATCACCTCTTTCAAGTTCTTTTCTTCATCCACTTCCTCTTTCTTTATTGTTTCCATTATAAAATAATAAATCTAGTATCTTCAATATACTATGATTTTATTATAAAAATGGTACAACCATATTCATTATTCTATCCATCCTATAAATGACAAAGTCACCATACGTGCGTACGTACGTATTATCGTCACCACGTCGTGGTGTAGTTTGTTATTCAAATACTTCATCATTTGGATGGGTATAATAATTAGTATAAATGATGTAAATAATAAATATAAAATTATAGTGATTCTATTTATATGATATACCATCCAATTATATATTATTTTAAAACCAAAAGAAATATATTGTCGCTCGTGCGTACGTAAGGATTATAGTCTCCACAAACGCGATGAGATTCATTCCCCATCATATCCATTCAAGACTAATTTTTATTTGATGATTAAAAATAATATTTAAATACTTAATATCATTCTTAATATTAAAAAGATACATCCTATCCATAGAAAACATTACATTCGTAACAAAGCATATAATGGAAAATGAATCAGTTAACACCTGAAACGATGATACTATTGAAATATCATTAACAAAGTAATATTATAAGATCATAGATGAGATAATATTAATGTATATGGTTCTTATATAATTTATTAATAACTATTTCACCATTATACATAAGGTTAAACTACCATCGACCAAGGAAAAGTACAAGGTAAGGGTTAATTTCACAATCTCTTTATCATCCGAGGTTGTTTTTACGTAAGTATCTACTGGGACCTCTTTATCATCCACATCCATGGTTCTTAAAACGTATTTCAAAACATTTTTAATATTTAATATACAATGGTTTAATGTAACTTATTCCCTTATTTGACCTTATATGTTTTGAAGGAATCTTTTCGCCGTTTTCCAAACAAGGTACTTTATGGCCTTTTTGACAAAATTAAGGTAAGAATGTTTTTTAACTTATACGGAAGGTGTGGTTATTTTCTACCATTATAACATTGTTGAAGATTCCCTTACAATATTATAATAATATTTTCAAAATATATTTTTTCTTTTATAATTACAATACTTTTAAATTATGTCAAAATAGAAATATATATTCTTATTAAATAATTTTTCTTCAATCTATGTCAATATTCTTTGATGGATTTTAATCTATTTTGAAGTAGATCTATTATAATAAAAATCTTCCATACTATATTACATTTGATTGTGGATGTGTTATTTTTAAACCATTCATGGATTGTGGTTAATTTATTGATATTTCGTATGATAGTTTTAATACGAATGTTTATGTTATATTTCAACCCTTTCATATGAGGAATGTATTGGACTTAGTAAGTGACGGGTGGAGAACTCTATAGCTGCTCTGTGCATTGGTAGGTATCATGAGACAAATATACATAGAATTGGACAAGGCATTTCCCAATTTTATTTATGGTTTTGGCCGAGGCCTAAATCATTTTTAGACATCTTGGTCGAGGCCTTGATAAAATGTTTTAGAATGTCCAGCATTATACATTCCGTAATTATGAAAATAATATTTATGGTCCATGTGGTAATTCGACTAGTAGAATACCCATTAATCTGTTTTATTTTGGCATTACTTACTCAGCTCATATTCCTTCCATAAAAGGGTTCATGTTTATTATTTGTAAAGGCATGTGTTTTCAATTATTCACCATTCTTAATATTTATGTTATCTTCCATTGTATTGCTTACCCTTACTGAAAATTTGAGCTCAACCCTTTCTTATGTTTCATTTTCCCAGGATATGAAGGATTTAGTTATGAGTGACTTTCAGGCATAATCTAGGAGGCTTAGTTGTTTCTAATGGAATAAATTAGTGTTGTATTTCTTTTCAAGTTGTGAAGTTGAACATATGTATGAGACTTATCTCTAAAAATAATAAATTGATCAGTCTTTCAGGACATTATATCCTTATGATCATTCCAATGTTATATAATAATGCACCGACTCTGGGTAACTAGGGTCGGGGTGTTACCAATATCCTCCTTCTGAAACCACTAATGGTGATATCCTGACCAAAATTCAAATTTAGAGAACCACTATTCTACCCTTAATTGATAAAATAAATCCACAATGTGAGGAAGTGATTACCTGTTATTTATCATAACATGGTCAATATTATGATAATAGAAAAATAATAGAATAGTTTCATCCACATTTATTGACAACAAAAACAGTGCTTCCCACATAGAAATACTAGGATAAAAGAACCCTTTACTTTATAGCTCTTCCAAATTAACATTAAATTCCCTTAATTATGTCGTTTCCATTGGATAATATGAGAGTAAAATATGAATGATCGGTAGAAAGAGATCAATTGTAAAATCCACTTCTATTGCGGGTGGAAACAATGAAATATTATTAAGAAATATGTCCATAAACTGATGAAAAATCACTTAAAACTACCATTATTTATCCCTTAAATCAATTCAAAAGCCAATGCTACCAATTGTTAAGAGATCTATCTAGCTACTGATCCCAAAAATCCTGATGCATCAGCCTTTACATTTTGGTATCCTGTAAAGAGATGCTCGACATCATCCTCAAACGTAAAATTAATTGTTTGGGTATAACAGTTGATGTGGGCCTTAAACATTGTCAACCAATCTATACCCAGGATTATGTCCTATAAATCCATCTCAAGAATAGTGAAATCCCATATCATCTCAACTCCATCAATAGTTATAGAACATGATCTATACACAAAGTCTTGATATTCTCATTTACCAATAAGATTTTGATATTTCAATACATAGGGGTTCATCTCAACATTTAAACACAAAAGATCAAAAGCATTATAGGAAATAAAAATTGAGATGCACATGTATCAAAAAATTCTTGTATAAGGTTATAATTTTAAATAATCATACATCGCACCATCTATGGTCCAGACTTAACATCCCCCATTACTTTTTCATCTCCATAAAATTTATTTATCATTTCAATTTTTTCCTTTATTTCCGTATTTATATTTTCCTACCTAAGGAGGCATGGTATTCCTAGAATAAGCATATTTATATCATTTTAGTTGATGGGAATTTATCTTCTTCCCTTGTATGGTCAAAGAATACAACATCTTCGATATGTGAGAAGTGTCCCAAACTCCTAACCTTGGTGAAATATGAGAATATCACTGAATATTCACCATATAATATCAATTGTGGTATGATATATGTAGTTTCATACACTCTTGATTCACGTGTTTGAAATAACCACATTAGAGACATCCAAATTTACCCTTTGGTCTTGGAGGAAGATTCACCAATCTAGTTTTCTAATTCAAGGTCATTCCACAATCTTTGACATAGGTGTCCCTCTCATGCTTACTCCCAGCATTAGAGTTCCAACTATTTTCCATAGGTATCAACAAACTCCCTCCACCCATATATCAGGATATTACCCTTTCTACCACTATCTCTTTATTTACCATCTTCATATAATCCGTTACACAATACACAACAATATTCAAGAGAATCTTTTGCCTCATCCCCGATTCAAATATGTGTGACTTCATGGATGTTTTTGAAGTAGCTTTAGGTGAATAGTGTACTAAATTCATAAATATATCCACATACCTTGTCACTGAGAGTATTTATTAATTTAAAATGAATCAAAATCTGTTGTTCTGAAAATCTTGAACGTGTAAGGATAGAATTTTTGGTTGAACAATTATTCAAAATCCTCCCAACCAATTCCTTGGTCATCATTACACTAAACAACTAAATCTGACAATTTTTGTGAGAGACCCTCTGGCATATATGTCACCAACTAGACATTCACCTCTACTGGTGTGCCAAAGAAATTGAAGATACAATTCATCCTATTCAGCCACACCTCTGCCATCTCTGGTTCCGAATCACCCTGAAAGATGGGTGGATTATATTTATGGAACTTATTATAATGATCCAATTCCTTGGTTCATACCTTCAGATACCTCTATAATTATCTTTTAATTCTAGGAAAATACAATGACCACCTTTTGGTTCACCTGTGGCCTAGCTACAACTGCATTCTCAACAACTTTTTGGGTTGGTCTCTACAGTGCATATTTGGTTTCATTTTCTAAAAAACCAAAAAAACATATAAGTATAGCCCTCTATCTAATTAAAGCTTAACAGTTTCAAATTATACCAAATTAAAAAATATCACAAAAGGCTTTCCAAAATTCACACTTTTTATTTTCCACCCATTTTGAAAAGTTGAACACTCTTTTGAAAATAAAACTATTTTGAAAATACCACTATAATTAATTTTTTAAAATTTTACATTTGAAAACAACTTTAACAAATTTTAAAAAAAATATTTTGTTTCTAACTCATAAATCGTTACTCAAAATGAAATATTAACTCCTAGTGGAACTTTATTTATAAAATGCATGTCATGTTCATCTCATTGGTTAAACCAATTACAATGAGATTCCAATTCCTATAAGTTTCTCCAAAACAATTTTATACCCAACCCCTAGTAACTTGTAGTCCAACATAGAAAGGTTATATACTACTTTTTATGATCTAAATTTTATGTCTTAAAAATCCTACTCCTTTATACTATCCCAACTCCAAGACTAACTATAATGATTGTCAAGTTTAAGACTGAAAAAATCATACCACTTGTTCCAAAAGATATTAGGACCGACCAAGACTGATTTTACTTTTAATCCACGGACCAAACAAGATGATACGACATATTAGATCCCTCCCTCATCATTGTCTTGAGTTGAGGTGGAATTTCTACTTGTCCTTAAGTGATATTCTCATAGTGTCAAAGGCTTGCAATGAATTCCAAGGGATTCAATAAAATTGGGGGATGATTTTCCCTATTGGAAATAAAACAAACAAAAAAAACATTTCATCAAAAAATACTAATGATGCATGGTAACAATGTAAGACAACTCAAAATAATACCACTTCTATCAAAACCAAACTACAACAGAGTACCGTAATGGAAGACTAATAACATCAAAGTGCAAGAAAAAAGAACCAACAAGATGCAAAGACATCAAATGTAGATCTAAAGCTCCTAACATGCTCTAAGAACCAACTACACAATACAACCCATGCATCAAAAAAATGTGATAAATTTCTTATACCTTTATCCTGATAGACCATATCGGATATAGCATAAACATGCCAAAGCATGGGTGAGTAATGAAACTCAATATGCTTTCCCCAAATGAATTCCCTACCCACACCACTAGGATAGAAAGAATTATCAAATTTAAAAAAACCCTTTTAAACAATTCAAAAATATATAAAAAATCTAAATAGTATCACACCTAAATAGTTCCCAAGGAATGTAAACAAACAATTATTTAACACATTTCACATTCATTTTTTTCATACCCATTCCATGATTCACCCACACCCACATATGTATGCTTATATGATATTTTCATACCCATGAGTGGTCCCTCATCCATCCACTAATTTTTCACAAAGAATACAATATCCTTATCCCCCAATGAAATATACTACTTATCTAGGGCCACATCCCTTTGTACCCCAATGGTACATGCCCCTTATTCAGGGTCACATCGAAAGCATGAACTCACACAGACCCATGTATTCCAAAACCATTTCAAATAAAAAAATTCAATACATTTATATAGAACTATAATTTTATTGAAAATATTTTAAAAAACCATTCACCTACATCCAAAAAAATCTATATTAAAAGATTAACATTTTCAAATCAATAAAACAAATCTATTTTCCCAACCAACTTCCAAAAATCCAAAAATCCACATATCATCACTAAAAAAGGTTTCCACCATGATTTTCACATAAATTTCACAATAAATTTCAGTCAATATAATAAATTTCAAACTAATCCTTTAGTTTCTTATAATAAGATTCGACAGTGAAGTTACCAACCTCAAATATTACGGAGAAAACTAAGAACGACTTGAAAACTCCAAAAAACTAGGTTGAATCTTACAATAATCTCCTTATATTGCATTACATAACATCAACACAACCAATTATCATCATGATTATAATTTAAAACCATATATATATACACTATAATTGAAATTATAATCCATGAAAGGGATGATAAGTAGATCTATGGAAAACTACCAAAATCAAAGACTTATTAAGGGAATCGAGCTTCAATGCATGAAGAATTACCTTCAGATTTCATTTGTATTGAATGGGGATATTTTTCATCCACTGAGAGGAATAAAACATTACTTTGGGATAGAAACAGTGAAAACAAGAGGATTAAATGTGAAAATGAGTGAGATCAACTTTTTTAGGATCTCGCTTTTAAACAGTGCATGGTTAGTCACACGGTTAAGAAAAATGTGCACCAGTCTCTGCCTTAAAAAGTGGCTTGCACGGTTAACTCACACGGTTATAAAAACCATGCATCGACTATTGATAATCCATATATCCCACTTTTCCTGGTTTCTCATGGGTGTCCATATGGTCCGTCCAAATAGTTCACCTACCAAAAATCCCATGTTCCACCTTGCATTTTTCCTATAATAGTTTCATGGTTTCCACTAACCGTTCTCAATCTATATACCTTATAAGAGTTTTGAAAACATTGAAAAATTATCCCCCCCCAATCACCCAAACACATTACATACATAAACACATTACCTAATTAATTGGATCTCTATCTGGTCACACCTATCGTGTAAGTTATAACGGGCTCTCTCGATGTAAACTGGGCACACACATTATAATCATATTTGTACATGCATAAGTATTCCACATAGAACATATAATATAAGAACATATTTTATCACTTTTTATCCAATTATAATGGTCTGTGGATTACAAGCATGTAATTAAAAAATAAAATAATTATAAGATCATAAAGGTGAACACCTTGGAAAGGATATGGGTAAAGGTATTCATTACACAATTATTTAGCATGGAAAATTACAGTGAAATTCTAGCACCATGATGGGAGAATATAAATGTACATGGGAGGGATTAATGATAGTGAAAGGGTTATATCATTATTTATAAATCATAATAGAGGTAATGATGATTTGGAAGAACATATTAAAATACTAGGAATTGGGAATATAAGGCATAAGATAATGAATATTATTGAATAAATAGGATAATGAGGGGATTTCATCATAGTAATGGCCTAGGTAAAACTATGTAATGATCAAGGTAAAGTATTGGTTATTCATTAGAAATAAATTATAAATTTGAGGAATCATTATAGGGTCATGGAAAAAATTTATATTTAAAATGTTAAATACAAATAATGTTCATGAATTGAAAAGAAGAGGGAGAACTATAAAACTTTTAGTACGAAAAACCTCTGGACAATTTTTGTAGTATCATAGGTGTACATAAATGTTTTTAGGATGATTTAATGAGATTTTTAGGGGTATATATTCACATGAAAATAAAAAGGGATGTAATACGGTTGTATCAAAACATATCCAAAAAATAAAAATGGAAATTAATATGAACCACATAAAAGGGGTCATTCAATAAAGAGAAAAGAGGGAGAACTCTTACCTTGAGAGGGTGATACCAAAAGATTGGTAGGAGTATATTGATAGTTTTTTGGAACCTTATGATGAATATAGAGAGAGTATGATAGATTAAGTATGTGCTATATTGTTTTTTAATGTATAGGAATGGGTGATTGGGTGGGTTTATATAGGAAAAGAGAGGGGAGTTCGTTATTATTCCCTGAACATAGGTTTTGGAATCTACACAATAAAATAATCAAAACCAAAAACCTTATCAGGGGTTTTGACCATGGTTTCTAACAAATAGAAATGATATTAATTATTTTATAAGTTTATTTCTCAAACTCATTAAAATATTACCCTTGCTGATGTGGAAGTGAGTAATGTTAATAGAAAAATTATTTAAAAACCTTAATATTTAATATATTTTTTTGAGGATTAATAATAGATATATAAAATTTTTAATATAATATAAAAATACATTATTTTAGAGGGGGAACAAAAATTTGGTCTTTTAAGGCATCAAAAAATCCAATTTTTATCAAAATAATAATTTTATCATTTATAAAGTAACAGAAGAAATATTCATTAATATATATTTCAAAAAAAATATAAATATTCATAGGCTTTATGATATTTTTTTAGTCCTTGTTGATTTATTTTTACCCTTATATAACCTATTTTCCTTTTACCATTGTAAAATTTTTTACTATGGCTATAATACATATTGTTAAAAAGTATATTGACCTTGTTATCTAACATTAATTATTATGATTAAAAATATTGAATCAATTTTATAAAAAATATTTCAAATAGTTCTAAGAGTTTAATTTAAAATAAAATCCACAAGCATGATGGAAAACAGTTTTCTAAAAAATGAACTTTTCGTGGACAAAATGATTTTAATTTGACACAATAAGTTGTAATAATCATTATATGAATTTAAATTCACAAATATTGATATATAATATAAAAAATAAATTAAAATCATTTATTGTTAGGATTTATTTGAATTACATAAAATGTAGAAACATTATGCATTTTAAACAGTTTTCAGTCAAATGTGTTTTTATGCCTAAATATAAACTTATACATAAATAGAGTATAAAGAGGATTTAAATATAATTATTTGTATTAATTATAAATAAAGAATTATTGTTTAACATTTAAATTAAATTAAAATAATAATGTTACTTTTAAATTACGTAATTTATCAAAATGAAATGATGGTTTTAAACAAATTGGTATTTTTAACCATTTACTAAGAAATCAACATTTTATAAAAATTACCAAAATTTAAACAAATGTAATTTTTTTATGTTGATATAAAAAATTTATTTAAATTTATAAAATAAATTTTATAATTGTTATACAAAATTATTTTAATATTTTTTCATAAAAATATATAAAAACATTTTTGAAGAAAACATATTATTAATGAATAAAATAACATTATTAAAAATTGAGTGATTATTTGATAATAATTGTCAATAAATTTATATTTAGTTCGAAATATATATATTTCATATATAAGTTAATCATATCATACCTGAAAATTTAGAAGATAGGTTAAAATGGTCATATAATTATTATTTGTTTGGGTTTAATGTCACATAAAGCATACCCTATCAAACACAATTTTTTTTAAATATCAAGGTGTCACATTCTACCACCCCCATAATAAATTGCATTCTACAAATTTTAACATGGTCTTCTTAAGCTATTTTTGAAACTTGAAAATATTTGTTTTTCACCCATATCATAAAAAGGGTTTATAAAACAACCAATTGAAAAGAGAGAAAGGGAAGCATGAAAATAATCACATAACTCTGTTTACAATTTGTAGAAAATTAGTTTTAAGTGAAAAAATAGACCTGGAATAGAAAACTAACACCAAATAACATAATATAGTGTTATAGAGAACATGGTCATGAAAATTTAATAGGCCACAAAACTATAAAACTGTGATAGTTAAAAAGACCATCAATTCATAATATGAGAACATTTTTGTTTCGTGACTCTTTTCCTAGAGTTAAGAAATTACATTATAATATATACTAGAAACCTAAGTAATTATACTTTCTTGATAAGTATAATTTCATACATTAATGAATATCCCTTATAATCTCATATTTTTATCCAAGTTATGATAACTCAAGATGAAATTTTTTATGCATGAAGCACTAGAATAATTTTTTAACTGGTCACATAATCCAACAAAGAATGACAAGTTATTACTCTATTATTTTGAAAATTCAAAAAAAAAAATTGGTATAAAGTAAGAAAATAATGAAAAATAATATACCTTAATATATTAATCTCTAAAATCTCAAAAAATATCTCCATGTATTTTCATAGATCATTCCTTAAATAAATACTTATATATCCCAAAGGATATAAATTACCTCAACATTAAATAATGTTTAAACCTAAAATGGTCCCTTATACCATTTATCATAAATATTTAAATATATAATATCATTCTTATCAACTAATCCTGATGGGTATATATACCTGAACTAAATAAATCATCACCCAAAATATCATTATTCACCTTAAAATCAAAAGGATGTTATTTTTGATATGTTCCCCAAAATATCATACTAAACTACCATCACATAAATCAAAAAAAGTCATATCAATAATTTTAAAAAAAATTATCCTTAGACATATCATCCCAAGAAACATTAGGTTTGTCCCAACATAAAACACCTATTATGGGTTATCAACCACTTAATAGTTTATTTTAAAAAAATAACATTATCACTAAATCACGTTTATAAGTCAGCAGTACCGTTCAACATAAAATTCAAGTTCGTTAAGAAAAACTATTATGAAATAATCCATATATGTTTTTTGATTCTTATATCTAGATTATCATTGATATACTACTACAAAAAAACTCTTAAATAGCAATACATAAAAACGTCAATCCTTACACTTCAATTATTTTAATAGAATAGGTCTTTCCTAATCATGAATTTAACCCTTGAATTAAGGAATTAAATTACATAATTCCTATATTATCCACATGTAATAAATTGAATAAAAATGGTTCCATATGTTGTAATTTATTCCATTCCTTCACAATATTCATTATTAAGGAAACTAACTACTTTATACCTATTTTCCAATCATAAAACACGTTTGAGTTCCTCTGTGGAATTTTTCGTGGTTATGAATTCCATATTTTCACATGCATGAAATTGATTACTCCTTTTTTAATTATCTATATTAGATGAACTTCCTTGAGACTTCATTCTCCTATTCATTAATATCATTGGAAATTAATGTATGTTCTACATGTTAATTTTTATTTTTGATAGTTGGTTTGGGATAATCAAAATATGTATTACATGACCTCCCATAATGTTAGGCATCTCATTTGTGTAGTCATCACATTTCATGTCATATTTTTTGACTCGTTTATTCATATTTCCAACCATTAACTAGAATAATGAAAAAAATTAGGGACAAATAATTTTAAACTATTAATCACATAATCGAGTAGAGAATAAAGTTATAGGGTTTACCAATAAATGAAATTTATTTCCTTAACGTATGACTTTCAAGGATTAAATCTACATTATACCTCATCTATTTCCTAACATATACATTTATATAAATTCATTTTCCCTTAATAAGGGTTCATAATGAGCTTGTGAATTTACAAAAGAATGTCCCCCTATAGTGTTAAACCAAGTGTGTAGCAATGACAAGTGTTGTGCACTAGTTCCTAATTGATTCTAGGTCAATGTTGTGTTTTTTGGTGTTAACCCTATGTACATCTATTCCAGATCCAAATCCTCATGATTTATACACATAGGTAAGTATTTTATTGGAAACCACTTACTCAATACTTTAAAAATAGTTAGGGATGTTTTCTTATGTTTAGTGTTATCCATAAATATTTCTCTAATATTTTCTAATCTTAGCCCAAATAGAACTAAAATTATTTTTGATATAAACTTTGAAACATTGTATATTTAATAAACATTAATTCATTATTTATTTCATAAGATTACACATCATAAAACCCAGAAGATAGATAAGTATAATGTATTTGGGGAATTTGGTACATTACATAACAACTTAAAAATGGGGTACATTAGCATTATTGAAAACTTCATTAGCATGCCCATAATATTAAATAATTCGTATAATTATATAAGATAACTTGGGACATACATAAGAAAGGGATGATCTATACATCCCAGTATGGGAATAAAGAAAACATATCATGAAGAAGGTATTACATGTTAGAAAATTTGCATTTCAATGGGATATAAAAGGGAAGATAATAATATACATGAACAGTGAGGAATGATATAGCATGATAACATAAAGGCAACATGGGAATGTGGAAAAAAAATTAAACATTACATCATAAGCTCATTCAAGGTTAAAAACCATGAAAATATAAAAAAATGTACATATGATAACCTCCCATAAGCTATAAATGTCACAGAATGTGACTAAAAAATTACCCAAGTCATTAGAGTGTTATCTGGGTGCACACATCATGTATATTATAATGGGATTTCACCACTATCAGTGATTTATTCCTAGGGGTGTGCATCCTTTGTTGTTGTTTTAGGTGTGATGTTGGCAAGGCAGGTGGTATCGGTGATCAGGGTTGGAGGTCAGTCTGTATGAGATCCCTTGTTAAATCACTAGCCCATTTCAAATGAAGCTTTAGATTTAGGTTCCTTTGTCGCTCTCCCAATCGGTCAGTGGCGCTAGTTTCATGGAGGTTTTGGGTAGTAAATTCAATCGTCTGAAAATTTTCCAGGAGGATATTCCATTTCTGGATTTTTTTTCATGAGATAGTGGTCCTTTTTTGAAGGTAGATGTGTGCATTGAATCCTGGGTTTAGAGTTTCTAGGACATTGGTTTGGTTTGGGCTTCCTAGCACGGGGTGTGTTCAGTTGTTGAGGTCTTCGTCACTCCAATCTACCTTGGCTTAATAATTCCACATATCATATCCCATTATATCTAGAGTGGTTGTTTGTGTGAAATTCTAATATGTGATCCTCGTGTAGTTGACGAGGTTTAAGGTGGATCATTCTCAATGGCTTTGTCACATTGGTTTGTTAAGGGTTTGATTTTATGTCTTTTTGTTCTGATTTTTCTTCATTACAATGGTGTGTTATGGTATCACAGTTATGGATGGTATTGCCCATGGTGGTGGTTTAACATTGGAAATATTGAAGTGTTTGTTACTAGTAGTGGTGTTGGTCGCCTCGGTCGGCTTTTGATGACCATAAGGTGATGTCGATGATGGTGATTACATTTTGAATTTTGAATCTTGAAAGGAGGTTTGTCGACCGAGACAATATCACATTTTCAAACGTTATTTTTTCTCCAAAGGGGGTGATAGTTCTTGGTTCTTGGTTCTTGGATTGAATATGCAATTTGAATGTTGAATCTTTATTGGGGTTTTTTGGCATTGTCTGGTTGTTTTCATTTGGATGATGTTTTCTAATATGAATTTTGAATTTTTGTATTTGAATTTCTCTGTACGATGGCTTTTCAAATGGGTTGGATCATGTAGTGAATTTTTTTTAGGTTCCCACTAATCCAAAAAGTGGTTTATTTTAAAAATCAGAAAAAAAGTATTTGGGGTAAATAATGACAAGAAGGATAGAATTTCGGCATTGTAACGGATTAGGTAAAATTCTACAATGAGAGGTAATAAATTATATATAATTATTAGTTAATAAATTTGTAAGTAGATGGATCATTATAAGGTCATTAAAGGAATAAATAATTTACATTTAATATTTTAAATAAAAATAATGTTCTTGAATTGGAAATAATAGGGATAAGTCCCTCACTTTTGGTACAATAAATCGCAAGAAAATTTCAACATCAGTCCAGGTGCACAAAAAGACTCATGTAAGGGATTAATTATATTAAAAGGGTTAAATCATCACCTGTACATAAAAATTTAAGTAATAGTGATGTATAAGAACATACTCAAACAGGAAATAAATGTAAATTAAGAGACATAACTTAAAATAAGTTCTTGAATAAAATGAAGAGAGGTGGATACCTTACCTTGTGACTGTGATTCCAAAAGCTTGGGAGGAGTTTCTTGAGAGTTTGGAGCACCTTGAGGTAAATATAGATAGGGGTGGGTATAGTAATTATTGGTTCCATGGTTTATGAGTGAATAGGAATGAGTTATTGGGTTTGTTTATATAGTAAAAGATATGGGATTTCATTATTATTTCCCAATCATAGGTTTTGGACTCTATAAAATAAAATAATCACAACCAAATACCATCCTATCACGAACCAATCATGGTCAACCCTAACCAAGCCACACAATCCATCTTTTTATAGCACTAAAACGAATTCATAATCCCCATAGGCCGGAAACTAATTTTGGGAATCAAGATAAAACCATTAGGAAAATTTTTTCCCATGAATAAAATATAATAAAATAAATAAAAATCAAACTGAATAGTAAAAATATGCACTCACATATGAAATAAATAAACTGATGCACGTACCTCTATGTGACCTCATTGGTCACCACAAAACACTTAACCACTCTTGCTCCAAGAGAAATACCAAATTAGAGAAACCTAAAACTGAAAAGATAAATTAGGCATGAGCACAATTATTCTTAGAAGGAATGCCAAAAATAAACCACACATGATTCCACACCTCTAAATTGAAATCATTTCTTTAAAGTTTGAAAATAAGATACATTAAAATATTCTATTCCACTCTTCTATCAAAATACATAACAATATGTTGTTTTTAATATAACTCATTTTCAATTCAAGTTCTAAAACAATTCCCAAAGCACACACATCATTTCAATAAATTCTTGTAATACCCTACTAGTTCTAGAACAAGTATTTTAATATAAAAACCAAAGTAAAGGTGTCATGAGATAAAATTACCAAAAGTGACACAAAAGAAAATAGGAACATACAACTATATAATCATCAGAATTTTCTAAACATCCCTAGAGAGGTCTCTCAATGTACTCAGTTTGGAACCGCCACTCAGTGTATAGTGGAGCTCCTAAATCTCTATCCTACTGGACACCATTAACTGACCAATCAAGTGTCACAGCCCACTTGACCTTTATAATATCTAAATGCTATAAAAATATCTAATCATGGTTGATCGAAAACCATCACTTCACCCACTAAATGGTACCTAGGAAGCCTATTGTAAAAGTATACTATGTAAGTAGGAGGTCTTTACACACATGACTCACATTACCTGTCATCACTAGACTTGTCTACCCCATACACAGACACTACCTATACGATTACCCATATAGGGAAATATACAATCTGTGTTCCCATTATATATAAAACCAATCACAAGTACCAATCGAGTCGTCACATCACATGAACTTTTAATCCATTTCAAAAATCACCTAAAGTTTCTAACCAGGCATTCATACTTTCAAAACCAAATTTCACATCCATAATGTCATACGGTGCCAACCATGCATTCATTCTTTAAAAACCAATTATCACTTCAAAAATAAAATAAGGTTCCTATTGGGCCTTTAATACTATTATTTATATATACCATGAAAATATTCCAAACAATTTCTATAAAAAACTTAAACACCACTTCCACAAGTACTCACCAAACATGACTCAACAATTTCCAAACCAAATTCACTTTGCAAATCCATTTCCAATTCTAGGTTAAAAACACACAACATATTTTAAAAGTGCCAAATAGGCCTTCATGTAATATGAATATTCAACCCTTTATTTAAAATAAACTAGTTTTTCCAAAGGCCATTAACATTACACACCCAGTTGCATTTATAAAAACATCTTGACAACCATTTCCAAAATAATGGGAAATGACACGTTCATACGCAATGAGTAATTTAGTAAACTATTATAAAACACCTATGATACATTAAATTTGAAAATATCATAAAAAAGTATTATAAAAGTTATATAAACAAATGGGAAAGTAAATCCAAGAGGTGTAATTAATTTTACCCAACCCATATATATGAATATAAATATATATGTATACCACATAAATATAAAAATTCATTTTTAAAAGTGATATGAAATTAAGGAATTCATAATTAATGGAGCGGTAATAGGGATCCTACCTCAACAAGGATGTGGGCCATTCTAGGTCACTTTGGTTCTTGACAAATTATGCAATGACCAATTGAAACCATCTCACACTCACATGCACATACACCCTTATATATATACATCCTTTTCTCCAAGGCATTTATTCCCCATGCCATGAAGGAATATTCCCAAGGGGATACACACACATATATATAGATACATACCTAATTATAAATGTGATCACTACTAAGGATATCGAGAACATCCTATAAACAAGTAATGTGTACTCTAAATCACCAATGGGACCCAAAATAAAGGATCCAATTAAACAACATAAGAAATCCCTTTCCCCGAGCAGTTTCGATGAGCCGAGATGAGCCAATCTACTTCTCCTTCAGTGGAGAATGTCGAAACATGAAATAAGTAGGCTTGAGAGACCTGTTGAATGACCTATTGAGAAGAGGAATGTCAACAATTGGCTCACCAAAAACCATAGGGTTCGGCCGAGCGACGTTGTCTAATGGGGAGGAGGAAAAATGTTGATTTAATGGAGGAGGAAGGATGAGTACATCTTACATCGAAGGACCTAGGGATATTCCAAAATACAAAGGTGGAAATCATTGAAGGAAGATAGGGCCGAGAGGGAGGAGAGGTGCACGACCTTGGGAGAGGGGAGGCACATCACACGATGCATATAAAGGTGGAGAAACAGGGGGAAAATAAAAAAAGAAAGGAAGAAAATGAAATAAATAAAACATAAAGGTAAATAAAGTAAAAGGAAAAGAAACTAAAAACATAAAGGATAATAATAATATTCATAATAATAATAATAATATTCATATAAATAATAATATTAAAAATGATAATAATAATAATATTATTATTATTAAACATTCTTTTATTTTTATTTCATTCTACTTGTTTTATTATATATTTAATATCATTTCATTTATTTTAAATATTGGGAAACTGTGTGATCCAAGCACGGTTACCTGCAGATATACACATAGTTCAAAAAGTCATGCCCAAACTATGCCACATGGTATTACCCCGATGATAGACCCTCATGCATGGTATCTTCATGGTTACTCTTAACTATGTGCAACTTGTGCGCTAGACCCCACTTCAATTGAAAAAAATTAAATTCAACCCAGACTGGCCCAAAAAACGAAAGAGATGATATAAATAATTCAAATAATTAAATTTTTGAGGTTTTGGTGTGAGATTTATCCCCACCATAAGACATTATTCCCCTAGAAATTCACTCAGCCAAGAGATACACAAAACTAAAATTTTTGCACGATCAAAACCAAGAGAAACCGTGAACCTCGGGGTGACCTTTCACTCTAGAAGTCACACTCAACCAATCAAGAAGAAACCACATCACAATAATGAGTGGAATACATTAGGGGAGTTCTACCAACCACTAGAACTCAACTATCACATGAACCTTAAAAACTCAACCAACAACACCAGGCATGGAAACCCAAAACATGAGTTAACCCCAAACTCCACTACATTAACCGAGAAATACTCTCTCACCACAACAAGAGACTCAATAACTCCCAATAAAAACTAATCCAAATTCTTTAATATGAGGGAAAAAACACAACAGTAGAAACGGTGAATTCCGCATACTAGTCAAATATCCCCACACAATGGTATAAATTCACAAAAAAAGAACCATGAAATAGTCAAAAAACTCATACACAATCCATATACATTGATTTACACAATAAAATACATCTCATAACCCAAATACAAGATTGTGAAAAGATAGTATTTCCATGTCTCTATCTTAGATAAAATAAATTCAAAACAAGAAGGATATTCCAACATGAGACTGGATCTATCTCCACTCCAACACAGGTGACCAAAATTAGGCCAATGTTGATTACTCTCTATTTGATTTTCCAAGTATGTGAAAGCTTCAATGTGAGTCCAATGTATGGAGCCTTGATGACCAAAGCACCGACTTTCTCATAGTAAGGATCTGACATCATCTGGCCATACTTTCTCCTCTAAATTATTCCACTTCCAAAAAATCCCATGTGACCCATATGGCCACATCATCAGAAAGCATCTAGAGGATTTTTATGAGATAGAATTTTAATGACAAAACTAGACACATTGGAAGCACCCAAGGGGTCGACCCAGTGAATGAAAAGTGGAGACTAACAAAAGAGTCTTATCGAGGGTATGTTTTTATGGTATATACCCTACATCAGATGGGGAACCCTCATTGTCATGAATAAAACTAAACTGTCAACCACCTATATTTTAGGAACCAAATCATCCAAAAACTCATCATCCACCAACACCCTAAGTTGATCCTTTGACACTACTTCCAAAGAAAATGAAACTAGCTCCTGAATCTGGTTAACATAAGTCTTCGTCATCCAATAACTTTTTTGAATTCTCATGATCCCTACCACATTCATCTCCATTACTTCCTCAGGAAAAATCACAAGATCAAAGTTGTCTTAAAAAAATTCCATAACACCACCACTTGTAACAATACTAGGATAACCACCCTCCACCAATTCAAATTCATACCTCCAAACAAACTCAAAAATGTTTTAACCATCACCGCTTTGGGAGTTATTGAAAATGCTTTCAACTTCCTCGAGCCACTCTATTACCTCTAATAAACCTCTATCACCATGGAGAATGGACAACAACCAAAAAAAGATTGTTCCCAACACTCCACTAGGATTATAAGAAATTCTAAAGACTGGAAGACAGAAGAATCATATGGGACCATTCTGGGAAGCATACTCCAAATAAAAAAAGAATACAAAAATGAATCAACAACCAACCAAAGCTCAACCAAAAAGGATATTTCCAACCAAAATCCCAACTCATAGACCAATAAATCACATACCATGTTGAATATGAATCAAATCTCGACCAAAATAAAACCAAAACATCACAAACCAAATCAATAATCCTCTTTTGAAAATCACTATTTTCCAAATTCACCCACATTCAAATTTAATCCCCATTTGAAATAAAAAATAAATTTCCATTTTGAAAATCATTTTATACCATTTGTTTAAAAATTAAAAATACCATCATTATCTTTTTATCAAAAAACATTTTCCTTTTAATAAAATATTTAAAAACCATATCAATCTTTTCCTTTCAAATACTCACCCATGGAATCCTATAAACCATCACATGTGATTTCTTCCCCACATCTGCTTATATCATCCACACATACATGTCAACATGAACATTCCCTACACACACATATGCTAACATCCATAAAAACACCAAAGGTAACACATACACTTTCTCCATTAAAACTAATTATTTCAAACTTAATTATCATTACATATTTTATAAAAAACTTCAAAATATGAAATAGTTTCCCTTTAACTCTCAAAACAACCTAATATTTTTAATTTTTGAAATTGTTCCTTTCAAAATAAAGCCTCGTTTCAATAGTCAAGTAGGAACCTCGCAACTAATTTAAATTCACACAACCAAAACAAATATAATAACAACACTCACACCGACGCTCCAAGATAGGGAACTAGTTTTCATGCCTAACTCAGCTACATGGTTTAGCAGACCATGCTCCAAGAAAGCACCAACCACTAAGAGTGTCTTGAACCATACATGTAGGATCCAAATGGGTCTCTACTCCATGTATGTTTATAACGAAACATCATCTCACTCACCTGGTCATCCCGCATCAACACAAAACAATACCAAAGACTCAAATCTAGGACAACCCATAGTGACTCGAGGATCAGAATGATCAAGATTTCACGATGCTCTTCCCATGCCTACCTCATGGGTCTAGATAATCCTCATCTCTAACTACCTGAGACCCCAAATAACAAGGGCCTCCCCTTATACCATTTGTTTTCAAAAACCAATCCAGGTCAACCCTAAATAGGTCACCCGAGCCGCCCCATGATAAGGCCTGAAGAGTGTTCTCGATCCCCATGGGCTAGAAAAATGTGTAATGAATCAATATAAGACCATTGGGAATGATTTGGAGAGTGATAAAAAGATAAAAAATGAACAAAAATCAAACTAAAGAGTAAAAAATAAGTTCTCGTAATGTAAATAAATAAACGGTTACACATACCTTCAAGTGACCTCATGGGTCACCATGAAACATTGAACCATGCTCACTCCAAGAGTGATACAGCATTAGAGAAACCTAAAACTAAAAATATAAAGTATGCATGATCACTGAGATTCTTAGTAAAAATGGAAAAAAAATAAATGACACCCAATGCCACAACATTAATGTGAAATCCTTTCTTTCTAGTTCTAAAATAGGATACATGAAAATAATTTTTTCAACCCGTTTATCAAAATAATTAACAAGATGCTATTTTTGAGAAAACTCCTTTTCATTTACCATTCTAAAAAAATTCGTAAAACACATACATCATTTCAATAAATTCTTTTAAAAACTAACTAGTGATAGAATATGTATTTTCATATAAAAATTAATGTAAAGATGTAATGAGATCAAATAACCCAAAGTGATAAAAAAATACAATAGGAAAACAAAAATATATTATCATGTTCATTTCCTAAACATCCCTAGAGCGATCCCTAGATGTACTCGGTTCAGAAACACCTGATGTCGTATGGTGAAGCTCCTAAGTCTATGACCAACTGACCACCCTCAACTAACTAATCTAGTGGAAAAGCCCACCTGTCCAATATAACATTCAAGGGGTACCGACCCATCTAATCAGGGTTGATCATCAACCATCACTTGACCCTTTATAATACACCCATGAAACCCATGGTAAATGTATACTAAGTAAGTATGAGGTCCTCACACGCATGACTCACCTTACATGTCGTCACCTCTCTTGCATACCACTTACACAAACACTACCTATAAAATAACCAATATAAATAAATCCCCAATAGGTGTGACCATCATATAAACAACCAATCACATGTTCCAAATTGTCCTTAACATCACATGAAATTTTAAACCATTTCACGATGCACCTTAAGTTGCCAACTGGGAATTCACACTGTCAAAAGAAAATTTCAAGTCCAAAATTAAATATGGTTACAACTAGGTATTCTATTTTACAAAACCAAATGTCACTTAAATAATGACATAAGGTTCCAATTGGTCCTTTAATAATATCATTCCAATATACCATAAAAATATTCCAAACCATTTGTAAAATAATGTGAAACACCACATCCACAATTACTTTCCATATGGGCCTCAGTATCTTCCAAACCAAATTCACATTGAAAATCCATTTCCAATTCCAGGTTAAGAACACACAACACATTCAAAAAGTTCCAAATGGGCCTTCGTGTCACAAGAACATTAAACCATTTCTTTAAAATACGCTTGTTTTCCCAAAGAGATTTTAATTTACACACCCAATTGAATTCATCAAAACTTCTAAAAATCTATTTCCAAAACAATTGAAAATGACACTTTCACAAGATATGATTTATTCAGTAAACTATTCTAAATCACATAGGATACTTCTCATTTAAAATTAACCTGCAACAGGATTAGAAAAGATATATAAATAAATGTGAAACTAAATCTAACAGGCTCAATTAATTTTCAGAAACCCATAGATATGAATAAATACACACACACAGACACACACACACACATATATATATCATATAAATATAAAAATCATTTTTAAAGTTCTAAGAAATCATAGAATTCAAAATTAAGGGCACATGAATTGGGAATATACCTCTACAAGGGATCAGACTAATCTAAGACACTTAGGAACTTTAAAAATTGTGTGGTTACCACTCAAAATTGTCCCACACTTTCACACACATAAACCCTTATATATGTATATTTTTCATTTAGTTTGAGGCGTGTATTCCCCACACCATGAGAAATACTCCCAAGGGAGATACATTTATATCAATAGATATATACCTATGTATGGACATGAACACCACCAAATAACCAATGAACATCCTGAAAAAAAAGTCTTATGTGCTCTAAATCACCTACGAGACCAAAAATAAAGATGAAAATTAAACAACAAAATAAAACCCTTACCTCAAGCGGTGTAAGCGAGCTGAGATGAGCCAATCTGCTCATCTTCAGTGGTGGATGTCGAAACATGAAGGAAGGATGCTTGAGAGACCTATCACATAACCTATTGAGAAGAGGAATATAAAAAATTGGCTTTTTGAAAACCAAAGGATTCAGCCGAGTGACGTTGGATGTTGGAGAGGCATAAAAATACTGATTCATGGGAGGAGGAAGGAGGATGAGTTATTACCTCAAAGGACCGTGTGATATTCTGAATGAAATCTATGGAAATCAATGAAGGAAGAGATGGTAAATAGGGAGGAGAGGCGTGCGGCCATGGGAGAGGGGAGGCACCTCACATGATGCATATAGAGGTTAGGAAACAAGGGGAAAGAAATAAAAAAAATAATAAAAATGAAGAAAATGGAAAATAAAAATAAATAAAAATGAAAAAAAATAAAAACCTAATATGATAATAATAATAATATTCATAATAATAATAATAATAATAATAACCCTAATATTAATAATAATAATTTTACTAATTTTTATAATAATAATATGGATATTATTATTATTATTATTAAACATTCTTATAATTTTTACTTCGTTCTTCTTGTTATATTTTATTTTTAATTTCATTTCATTTATTTTAAATATAGGGAAACTGCAAGTTCCATACACTGTTATCTGCTGCCAAATGCATGGTTGAGCAAGTTGTGCACAACCTGTTCCACTCAGCATTACCCTTATGAAATACCCTCATGCACAGTTGTTGCACGATTAATCTTAACCAAAAAAAAACCCATGCTTAAGACCCCACTTTTCATGAAAATTTTAATTTTCAACCCAGACTCGACCAAAAACAAAAAAGAGGATATAAATGAATAGGATAATTAAATTTTTGAGGTTGGGGTGTGACACTTCCCATGTATTTTTTCAATGGTTTCTGAAAAAGTGATTTTTCATTATTTTTTAATTACTGGATCTGAACTCAGAAAACATTTACACTTTTTGATGTGGATTTGAGTCTTATTTACATATAAATTATTTTAAAACAATAATAAATAATATTGATTTTGGAGGATACATAAAAGGCTTTATAAGATGAATCAAAAACCCTCAAAAATAAATTATTTTAAAGTGGAAACATATGTGTGTTATTTAATACAATATATTGTATATATTACATCACTTTTGAGTCATTATGATGTCATAGTACACACCACATATTTATATCGTACCTAATAATTACCCAAAAATCTGAGATTCTCAAATTTGATTGATAAAATCACTATTTTCATAATTTAGATGCGATATTCCAAAAATGATATTTAATTTTTAAAATTAATTTTCAAAATATTTTAAATTTAAATTTAAATATAGAATAATCATTTATTGAGAAATGGTATGTTTTTTTACCAATATTATTTTTTAAACCCCTGTAGAAATTACATTTTGACTTCATAAAACTATATTATCATTTTTATTAAACATATAATATTTAATCAATACATCCTTTTTCTCTAAAATTATTTAATTAATGAAAAATAGTATCCATATTGAAACTATATATTACCCTAAATACAATTTATGTTTTAACACATTAAAAATACAATTTTTATCATAATCATTAAGTAAAAAAAATATAATTATTAATATAAATATAATTTAATATATAAATTTTAATATTATTTTGGTTACTTTTTTTGTAGTATTTTTTAAAATATTCTTACCCTTAATTAACCTATTTTCAATTTACCATTGTAATAAATATTTACTGTAGTTACTATTTATATTGTAAAAAAATATTGTAGCCCTTATTACCTAATATTAATTATTATGACAGAAAAAATGGAAATTATTTTATAAAATTAATTCACATAGATGGATTAATTTAATTTAAAATAATACCCATAAGCACGATGGAAATCAGATCTCCGCAAAATGAATTTTCCCTGGAAAAGATTATTTTACTTTAACTATATTGCTAGTAATCTTCATTATATTAATTCCAATTCATATATATATATATATATATATATATATATTATTCAATTTTCATTTAAAAAATTTCTACTTAGGGTTTATTTAATTTATCATAATGGAAAAACGTTATTCCCTTTAAAACAGTTTTCATAAAAATGAGTTTTCAAGCCTAAAAATAAAGTTATAGAAAAAAAATGTTTAAAGATGATTTAAATATTATTAATTAAATTAAATATAACTCAAAAATAATTATGTTACACTTAAAAAAATTAAAATAGGAATGTTACATTTAAATAACTAATTTATCAAAAAAATGAAAGTTTTAAATATATTTTTATTTTTAAGTATTCACTGAAAATTCATTATTTTCATAAAAAATCCAAAATTTCAACCTATGTTAATTTTGATATTATAATATATAAAATGGTGTTAATTTTAACAAATAATGTTTTGAAATTTTCAATAAAGTAATTATAATATTTTTTATAAAAAAATATAAAACATTTTCAAAGAAAACATATTTTTGAAGAATAAAATAACATTACTAAAATTTGAGTGACTATTAACTAAGAATTTATCAGTACATTTATGCAGATTAAGATATATATATATATATATATATTTATTTATTTATATACATATATATTTAATAAATAAGTAAATCTTATTCATAGTTTAAAATAAAATGGTAAGGTTAAAACGGCCATATAATCAATGATTTTTTTCATTTTAGTGTTGTGTCACACATACGTTATTAGACAAAAATTACTTTTTTTTAACTCTTCGTGTTAAAATCTATTTTTTTCACTTATTTTAAAATTAATTTTTGTAAATTTTATAAAATTAATTGGAAAAAATGAACTTCCTTTTTGATAAAAACATTTCAAAAAAAATTACGTTGATTTTTTTTAGAATTTTTTAAAAAAATTAATATTTCGATGAATACTGAAAAATACATATTTTTATTAAAATAGTTTTTTTAAATAAAAAAGTCCCAATTTCTTATAATATTATTTAAAAGTAAAATTCATTAAATTAGGTAATTAGTAATCCTATTTTTATCTCATTAATAATTTTTTTATTGAACTCTAATAACAAAACCTTATATACTTAAGAAAACAATTTCTTTATAAAACCACTTTTCAATGCATTTGTGGGATTAATTGTAAATTATATTTTTCTAATTATGTAAATTGAATTTAATAAAATGGATTAAATATTTTTAATTATAATAATTTATATTTTTTATTAGTTTTAATTTAATTTTGTTCACAATTAACTGTAAAAATAATAAAAAATATGTTTCTATGGTTAAGGTGAAAATTGGTTTATCAAGAATTTAACTAAATATATTAGTATTAAAATGGCCTAAAAATTTCATAATTAATAATTTATAGATATATTTTGACATTATCTGAATCAAAATTTGGAAATTATTTATTTTTTATCCTTCTTTCCAAGAAAGTTAAATGACATTATTTGAAAAAAATGAAAAATTACTAGTGATCCGCTCACCAGAATTATAAAAGGGCACTGCCTTACCTCACCTATCCATACTTCAACCAAATGCTTAAAAACACTACCCAAATCCATTATTTATATCCCTCCACATTAACTAGAGTCCATTATTTTATTAAAAATTATCCTACGAAGGAGTTAGGTATAAACCTAAAGGGGTTGTTTGAAGAAGAGATATAGTTTTTAACCTCGCGTTTTAATTTTCTTTATTCTTCTACCTCCTTTAAATATTCTAAAACTATACTAAACAGATAAAATAATTGTCTTAAATATACTTATATGTTTTTATTTTAATTTAAAAACCTATATCCATCTCTTCACCCATTAAATGGGAAATAAAAACATTGATCGTGTGTATGGTAGACAACTGCCTCATGAACCAATGTAATTCCTTTTTTATCATTGTCCATCGTAGATATATTTAAATATATTTTTAATTTATATGTTTTATATTTAAAAAATAATTATAATTTTTTAATTGTAATATCAAATCTGTCTTCTTAACATTATTTCTGCTGAAAAATTATAACATCGCTTGTGCGTAAGTGTGGACTACCATCTCCACAAAGTGATGTGATTTGTTTTTCATTCATGTTTTAAGTTCAATTTAATAAGAATAAATTTAATTAATTTATATTATATATACTTTATAATAATTTTTCTTTAAATTTTAATTAATATTTACCTTTGTTTCATTCCATCTTTCAAAAAGTGATATAATTTTATTACTTACAAATGGCCTACTGTCTCCATAAATGGTTAAATTCTCTTTTTTATCTAAAATTTTTATTCAAGACTCTATATATGTATATAATTACTATATATGATATTTATATGATGATTAAAATTATATATATGATGGAACCATGATCAAAGTACAAACATCAAAATATACATTAAAACAAAGCAGTTATGATCAAGAATAGTGATTTTAACAAGAAATTATTAAAAAAAATGTTAAAAGGTTATAATTAGATCATATATGGTATTAAATACATGATTATTTTTCTATAATAGATATATAATAAACCTATATTTTTTACATTGTATTTTTCAATGTGTAAATAGATAGTCAAGACTTGATATAAGGGATTTTCTTTTAACTTTTACTTCTATTAGACTTATTTCATATTCACCCATTATTTATTTTATGTGGTGAATAAACTTTGAATAATTATATTATATTATTATTATTATTAAAATTATGGGGATTTACATATCCATAAATGTTTATTTCTTTTAAGGGGATTATGATTCAAAATACACCAAAGTGGTTAAGGATTTCTTTTTCAATGCTATTTTTAATCCAAATTGTTTATGCTGAAATTTAATGTGAGGAAATTATAGAATAATTAATTGATAAATATCATTCACATTTATTTTTCCATTTTTATATCTTTATACTACATTTTTTCCTTTAGTTTTCCTAAATTTAAGTACTCAAGATACATAGAATTGTTTTTAAGGAAAACTAACTATGTTTTCCAATTCAATTGAAAATATTTATCTTCTATGTTCATGTTTTATAAGAATGTTTTCAATTTTTTTTACTATTATACAATTATAGTTTAATTTCATTTTAAGCTTTTATTAATTTGAAAAAAACAATTAAAAGGAATATACTTTTCATTTCCAAATATTGTACTTTTTGAATTTTTACAATAATTTTAATGGAATGTTTTATTTTAACTTCTATGGAATGAACTGAATTTCTCATTTCCATGACTACATAGTGATTTGAATGTTCCATTACATTTCTATATTTATTTTAAAATAAAAATTCTTCCTTAATATTTGGGAAATTTTTATATTTTAAATATATGATTTTAAATTTATATTTGTATTTTCCTAGGGATATATTATAGTGATGCTTTTAAAGGAATTTTCATCAATGAAAACATCCTTTGATGTTAATTATACTTTACTAGGGATTTTATATAATTATATAACCCTTATTTATTCTCTATATGGTTTATTATTACGTTTATGGTATTTTTTTAAAACCCATTTATTTTCCAAGGGTTATTTTATAATAGATTAATGAAATGTTTATGAAATCTTTTTTGTTTTCATGGGTTTTGATACGATGATATGATGAATGTTTTATGATCTTTTTGAATAGGTATGCATGGTTTTTAATATGTGACATGTGGACTTGGAAATATATATATCCCCTTAACTAATTGGGTAAGATATTATATCTATTAATATAATTATGGGATGAAATTATATGTTCTTGAACTGCTATGGGAAATAAGTCGATGTGATTCATTCATTATGAGAAACATATTAATGTTCATGATCTTCTATTGGAGACAAGTCTATGTTCTTGATCCACTATGGGAAATAGTAGTTGATGTTTGATCTGTTATGATTTTATAGTCCCATTATTTAACCTTTACATTTAAAATATTGTCTATACTTATTATAGTTTCATACTTTTATGACATGAAATTATGGTTCATGATTGATTTATGATATCTTATTACACTTATGATTCATGATTTTTGAAAAGTTGAATATTTATCCCATGACTCTTGTTTGTGATCCATGATATATTTTGTACTAACATTGTAAATTTTGGACATGATATCATATATATATGCTTCACTTATTCATTCATATGAACATTAATTGATATCTACAACATTTATCCTTACTGACTATACAATATCACCCATTCATAGGTTTCCTTTCCTTAGGTTTTAAATAAAAAATTTAAGTATTGTATGTTTATGAATATTACAAAATGGGAGGATATTTTTGGGTTTTTTGATTATATTTCATGAAATTTGAAGATTTTATATCTAGTGTCCAAATACACTAACCCTTTATGGTTCTAATGTGTTTATTTTTGATATTTCGTGAATATTTATCTAAAATTATGTGGTAGTTATTTATGAAAATTTATTTACATTATAGGATGGTTCTTGTGATTATTCTTAATTAGAATGGTTTGTGAGGTAGTGTTTTTTGATGCGATGTATGTTGGTGAATTTGATGTGGCTAGTATTAGAATGTGTCTTGTTATATAGGATCACTAAGAATTTAATGAGGTGTTAGTAGTGTGATGTGGGGATTTTTTGTGATTATTTATGGTACAAGATGTAATGGATTAATAGTGAATATTAAATGTGGTTAGTGGGATGTAATTAAATAGTTGTAGGTTGTAATTTAAAGTAAATTCTTGGAATGAATAGGTAATGGATGTAAATAAATATAGGTGATGAATAAAAATGGGTTCTCATTTAATATGGGAAATAAATGGAATAAATAACATATTTCTTTGGTTAATTGTTGATATGAAATTGGATTAATAAATTTTTAGGTGTGTAGTTGTGGCTGGTGTTATATATGTGTTCATGTAGCTAATGGTTAGTTTTGTTGTAGAGGAATAAATAGTTGTTAATAGGTACTAGAGAAAAAATGGTGGGATATATGAGTTTTTATAGTGTATTTTGTGTGTCCCCTAGGTTGGGATTTTTGTGTGGGTATCTAAAATTTTATTTTTGGTGATTTCTCTATTCATCCCACCCAATTCATATGACCATACAACTTCCCAAATGTTTTCAGTTTTGGGTGTTTTCCTTAAACATATGGGTTTTTAAGGGTGTATTTATGGATACCAAATCTTCCACAATATCCCTTAAGTGGTCGGATATGTCAAAATTTGTGGTGCTCCTGATGATGGAATAGTTGATGGAGATGCATAGTGATGGTGCAATTGGTGGTGGATCTTGGTGTTGATGTTATTTTGAGGGGGTCATGAATGGTATGTGGAGGGAATGAGCTTCATGTTCTTCATATTCAAAATACCCTAATTCAATAGAAATATGATGTGATGGATGAAGATATTATTGGATTTTAATGATAATGGATTAGTTGAATGGGCTAAAACTCTGCATTCCCCACCATAATTATTTTATTATGTTATGATATGGATGTGAGCATAAGATGTTTGATGTTGGGGTATGAGAGAGGAAAAACATTGGTTAAGAGGTTTTAGGGTCAATATGACTATATTTATAAAATATTATAAATTATATTATCTGTGAAACTTGGTGAGTGAGCCATGGGTAGTTTGGTAATGGGTAGTTGAACTTGTAGGTTCTTATTGATTTTACTACTTTTCACTAGAGAATTGGTATTCTCTTATATCATTCTGATTAGAGGTTCTGTCAAGGATCCTACTGATTATACATTTTAATATAACACCCCATAACCAAACATCGAGATCTAGTGAAAAAAATATATTCTTTACATATAGTCTTTGATACCAACTAAAACAACTCATGTAATGCCCCAACCCTAGTTTCCCAGAGTCAATTCATTATTACATAACATCGGCATGATCCAAAGTGATCAATTCTCGAAATAACAATTAGTTTAGTAGACTTTGAATTACTAGATACATACATGAGTTTTACATTACATCCTGAAATAAAAAAAACATTGTGTCCCCTTTGAACAAACTCATATCATTCATCCTATTCCTATAGGTTAATCGAAATATACTTCTTCACATCTTGGGAAAACTAAAACATAGAAAGAGGTTATCTCAGATTCTCAGTAAGGATAACAAAATAGCATAAAATTTCATAAATAAGCATAAATATTTAAGGAAATCTATAAAACTATAACACCGGCCTTTTAGAACATAAAAATCAGCATAATATAGAAAATATAAATCAATTAATTCCATTTACTTTTTCACATGGATATTCTTCTAGTCGAATAACCACATGTGATATTAATATCTAATATAATAATTATTGAATGCATAATGCTAGATATCATAACCACATAGTCAAGGGCTCATGCCAAGACTAAAAATAAGATTTTGTCAAGGCCTTGTACCAAGACACTAGTTTGTCTCATGATACCTACCGATGCATCGAGGAGATATAGCGGGCTCCACCCGTCACTTACTAAGTCCAATTCATTTTTCATATGAAAATCTTGAAACATGATCCTAACATTCATATCAAAAACTAGCATATGAAATGTAAATACTTTAACCATAAACCATGAATGGTATAAAAATAGCACATCCATAATCAAACATAACTAATTCATTACAATATGAAACATTTTATTATAATAAATCAACATCAATCAAGAATAATGAAGGATGTTCACATATTTGAAAATAATTAGTAAAACTATTTGAGGTAAATATCCCATTTTTCTTGAAAACATTTAATAGTCGCAATATTTATCAAGAATTTGTTTAAAAGAATATTTTTAATCAATGTGTCCCATACCACTTTGAAACTTTTAAAAGGAATTTTAATTTTAAAATATTCATGTCTATATAAATAAATGCTTAAAACTAATTTTAAAACAAGGACATTAATGAGAATGATATAAAATAATAAATTTGTAAAACATATAAAATGACATTTTAGTTATTGTACCTAACCCAATGAGAGAAGATTGAATACAAATAATTGAGGTAATAAAGACTTTTTAATATCATGATAATAATGTGATTCATGATATTCTATGTCAAAGGATAGTATATATAGTATATAAAAGTGAATTGGCACATACCAACAAAGAATTCTCAATGGAATGTAATTTGAGATGAAATCCCTTATAAAGACTGTATCCTTAGATTAAGGATAAATAAATGACACGATTAGGTGTGAAAAATATAAATACACACAATATTATTGTATATTCAGTGTAAATAAATCATAGGACATTCACACATATTCTTATAAAAACAACACCAATGGCTTGGATGTTTAACACAATGAATGGAAATTGAGTTAAAATTACACTTATCATGTTCATATCAATGACTTGAGAATTTATCAATGTAGTGATTATGTGTATAAAAAGTATATCCCCACAAAGGAGAGTGGAAATTATTAAATAAATAAATATTTATTTATTCCGCACATAATCTTGGTGTAAAATAAATAATAAATTATGCGTAAAACCCAATGAGTGTAAATTGAAATTCCAAATTTACTTACCGATTTAGTAACTTACTAAACATAGACCCCATGAATTAAGGATCATAAAATGATTATTTAAATATAAATAAATTAAATTATGTTAAACAATTAATACAATCATGGGCAGAACATACACTACACAAAAGGAAATAGTGGAGAATATAGCATGAATCTCACAGGAATAAAAAAGTGAGATGAAAACCCCTTACCTCGTGTCCGACATGACCCGTTTGTTCTTTAATATCCTGAATAATAAACTAATGTTAATTTATAATTTATTAAGAACCTTTTAAAATTTATTATTCCTTTATATCACTTATTAGTACGTTATAAACATTATATAATCATTTAAATTAATACCAGTTTTTTGTTGATATTTGGTACTTAAGTCAAAAGTAAGCTTCTTATAAGTACATGTTGTCCATGTAGTAAAAAGTACATTATCTCCAGAATTATATTCATGATTTAGATATCATATATGTCTTTTATATCCAGTATATTTATGTATTTATAACTGTACATAACTTCTGAATATAAGAAATGAAATGCACTGTTCATGGAGATGGTAAGCAGTACATACACATAAATGCTAATTTTATTTATATTTCTTATTTTAATTGAATGAAAACTTAATTATACATAGGTATATTATAATTCTATTATAATTTCATATATAATTTCATTAATTTATTTCTTTATAATTTCTACATATGGCATGAATGTGTCATATCACTTTGAGGGGGCGGTAGTCTGCAATTGATCAAATGAAATTATCACATTTACCCATTTTGAAAACCCTAAAGGTATGTTATTATTGAAAAATAAAGAAGCATAGAAAGAATATAAATATAATATATATCAAATATAAATTAAGTTCCATCTTAATGGACACTATGAGAGATGGTAGGAGATAATTGAACAATCATCGTTTCGTGAGGCAGTAGTTCACCGTCCACAAAAATAGTATGTTCATTTCCCATTGGATGGAGGTGTGTGTTAGTGTATTATAAATACATCTCATAACATCAATATATTATATTGATGTTACTTTTTATGTTATAAAATAAAGTAATAAAATGTGTTTAGGGGGTTGGAGAAGTAAAATAAAAGAAAAGAACATAAGATAACATGTTACCTTTAAATCGGGTAACTCCCTTTGGTTTAAACCCAAAGGATTTTTTGAAGTGTCTTCTGCATAAGGTAATGATTCAAGGTGGAATATAGGGATATTCAGATATTATTTGTGTATAGTTTGGATGATACAATGGGATTGAGATGTGTGATTAATGGGTTAGAGGTGAGGGCTTTTTATAATGGGGAGGAGTGGCTTTTTAGGATAGTTTGAAAAAATTATTTTTTATATAATTATTTTTGGTTTCTATAGGTCCAAAAAATATTAACATCATAGATAAGATGACTCCTGTTAGAAATAAAATCATCAAATAATAATTGGACTGGTTTTGGATATCGTTTTAATTTTTATAATCTTATTTATTTAAATCATTCATTACTGAGTTAAACACTGCATCATTATTGTGTCATATATAATTTAATTTATTTGATGTATAGAAATTTTAAAAAAAATACCATGATGTATGAAATCTATTTATATTTCAAATTAATATTTATTTTCAAAGGGAAAACATAAATAACACTAGGTAAAAATTGTTTGACTAAAATATATATGTTTGTGTCATTTTTGTCTTTAGTTTAAATTAAATAATATAAAGTGTCATTATCACTCTTATGTGGCTTATGGGGTCCCAAAATCAACCTAATGTCTTCCATGGTCATAAATAACTCATCCAATAATTTTATAACAAGTGTTAAGGTAATTTAATATTATTATAATATTATTTTTACCTGGAATTTCTCTATTTACCTTTAATCGCGGTAAATAAAAGTCAAAAGTTACTATTCACAAAAATTATTTTCATTTCATTGAACCAAATCATACTTACTGATAACAACCGTGTATTTCAGATTTTCTAAATTCAATTCAAAGACGTGGTAAAATTTTATTTAAATGAAAAGTTTGGGTTTTTAATTACTACTCAGTGATTTCACTCTTCATCAAAAATTGATGGTTTTCAGAGAAATACCAAAAATTCAGCCTAAGATATATTTGATATTCTAAATTATAAAATGATTTCATTTTTACAAAATTAGAAAAATATAAGTTTTATTAATTAATTTAAAATTAATTCCCGTTGTCAAATCAAAAAAAGCGTGTTTTTAAGAAATAATAACTATCAAAAGATCGACACTTGTTTATGTCCAATTCCAAATTCAAATTACTTCCACTGAACAACATTGGATTAAATGGTAAAAATAAAATCTATATACACATTAAATCAATTTAAAAAGATAATCTAACCATATTAATAGATTATATTAAAATGGAGTTTTGAATTAAAATACAGTATTTTTTACTATTCATAAAATATGAATTTATCAGAAAAATACCAAAAACATTACCCAAAGTAAAATTTGATATCCCGATTATAAATAATAATGTAATTTCACTAAATTGAATATATAAAAGTGTCAAATATTTAATTTAAAAATGGTTCTCCATTAAAAGGCGGAAAATCATCATTTTTTTTTGAAAAATACTTCTTTTATCTGAAAGATCGTGTTTGTCCTTATATTATGTCTAAGAAACTAAAAATTTCAATGATAAAATTATATTATATATATATAAAATTAAAAATGGGTTTAATATTATTCATAGATTCTTTTTGAACAACTAGTTTGGTAAGTCGTGGTGTGCTCGAACTCAGTGTTGCATGTAGCGCAAGCTATTGAATTTCTTTAAAGAGATAACGTACTATGAAATCTTGGGGTGTTTCATTCTCCCCTCCTTCAAATAATTTCGTCCTCAAAGTAACAAAAACTAGGGGTTTGACATTTCAAAACAACATTGTTGAAATCCCACATCAGAAAAAGAGTCAATAAAATTATCACTTTAAAAGAAAGAAAGAGAAGTACAAGGATCACCCGAGATAACCCATACCAGGGTTCCATGTAGGAAAAAATGGATATGAAATAGAAAAAAACCATGAATATCTGATGGAGAGTGATAGAAAAAATTATCATGATAATGATAACTACCAGAAAACTATAAACTTATGATGGGTTAAACAATCATTGATTACCCAGTAGGAAGAGTAAACGATCAACATTTTTTTATTAATGTTTATTTTAATAATTTTTTTTAATTTATTTATGATATTAAATAAGAACATAAGGAGATATTATTACTTTTCATGTAAAGTTTCATCCTTTAATAAATTTCTACCAAAAACTCATCTTTTCTCCAAACGATGAGTATTCAAGATGACTTGGTCACACCTGAAACACTACAATCAACTTCTATAGAATCACACAATACAAAAAAGAGGAATTATATATTTTCCTTTTCCTTAGAAATTAACCAAAACCAAAATGGTTAGTAAAAGATCAGATGATCCCCAAAAAGGATAATACTTTAGAGAAAAAAATAATACTCTTAATCTCCATATTTAAACAAACAATACCCAAAGTTCAACAAATAGTATTCAAAAAAAATTGTACTTAAAATTATTGAAAATAACCCAAACTAAGTTTGAAACCCAAAATTAAGAAGGATTTGATCACATAGTCTTCCATAATAAAACTTATTGTTTAACACCAAATAACATCGACAACTCTTAAAGTCACATACTTAAAAGTAATTAACCTAATCACATATTCACTATGATAGGTTAATCATTTCAATAAATAACCCAAATATCTATAAGTCCACAATAAAAACATACATTCTTCCAAATTAAAAAACCACCATTACTCCTAAAATGAAATCCCATAGTATTCCATTTTCCTTAGGCATATAGTTTTCCCAAAAGAGCGAACATCTTCCAAAATGACATTTATCACTTAATCACCAAATAATTTTCTTATACTATAGATAAATCATAAGTTCCCAAAATCAATATATTATTGATCTATAAAATCATCTAACTAAAAATAATTAGTCATACTAACCAGGGACTTTATGTAGTCCAGTGGTAGGTGATAAATACTAGTCGCACATCGGTTGTCGGTTCGATTCTCACTACATTATCCGATATGATGGGTTGTCACATGGTCTGCGTGTTGTCCTTTTTCAAAAACTATATAATTTTATAACATTCACAAAAATGAGATAAATTCCCCAAAAATTACAATAACATATTTTAACCACAAATTTTATCTCATACCTTTCATTTTCACCCCAAAAAGTAATAATCTATAGTTGACTTGGACTTCAAGGATCATAAAAACCAAAATGGTTCTTTATAACTATATACACAAAATAAAAAATAATTCTACACCAAATAGAATTTTCACAAAACAAATTGAAGGGTCACACATACAAGAGAAAATTATTCCAATGTAATCCCATCAATGAAGAGAATTAATACTTTTAAACATTTCTCCATCCATTTATTTCCACAAAGGTTCTTCCTTGAGTTAGATTTTATCTTATAAAATAGAAAATTCCCTCAGGTAATTCCCAGGTCCCCTACATTTACATCATATGACTATAAATGGATTCTTAGAATTAACTTAATTTTCTTTCATAAAACTCTTTGTTTTTTCCTCGACAATTATTTACATTATATCCTTCTTTACCACACATAAAGCATTTATTTATTCTATTAAACACTTTCATGGGTGTCTCCTTCTGCATTTCTAGAATGATGGAAATTGATCTTTCTTTTCTCCATGGTCTCCACTACTAGAGCTCTTATCATTCTCTTCCTTTCTCTTCGTTGTTGAGTTCGGGAGTTGGTTAATTAATAAGTTGATTATATTTTTCGAAAACTAATTAAGCATGAACACTATATCTTTTACTCCTATCATCATTATATTTCGTTTCTCGTTTCCACCTATGTTCCAACCTTGTAAATCATGTTCAATTTTACTATGACTTCCTAAGAATACAACCATTAACTAAAACTAGAAAGCATAGTGTGAGTAATAATAGTCATAAAATCATTTAAATTAAATCAATAAACCTTATTTTCAATATAAAACACCTTAGGATTAACCAAGGTTATTTATTCTAAACTTATATCAAAAATTTTCAAATTAATTTGAAAAGAAAATATGAATTATCCTTATAATATCCCCCGGGGGTGTCATAACCATGAGGATAGCAAGACTCGTTGTCGTGTATCCAGATACCCCGAGACAAGCCCGAAACTCCTTGTTAGAGTTTTCACTCCAAGGTACATTTGGCCCAGAGCAGCCTTTACCTGCTCGTATCCAGACATGGATGTATTTTCTTAGAAAACACATATAATATATAACTACCAAAATTTGTGGGTGTTCTTCTATACTAATCCTCAAAGTTGATCTTAGGGTAATGTTCCCTAATCAGAGTTTTTCTAAATCTAGTTTCCAAGGTTTGTAAAAACTTCCTTTGATACCAACTGTAACACACTGCGCCTAGTTACCTATTGTTGGTACATTATAACATAACATTGGCATGATCACAAGAGATCAAGTCATTAAATAACTATTAGTTTAGTATCCTTGGAAGTACTAGATACGTACACAAGTTTTGCATTACATCATGAAATAAAAAAACATTTTACCCCTTTGAACACACTCATATCCTTAATCTTATTCATACAGGTTAATTGTAATATACTTCTCCGCATCCTGGGAAAAATAAAACATAGAAAGGGGTGAGCTCAGTGCTCAGTAAGGATAACAATATAGTGGAAACCTTTATAAAAAAGCATAAAAATTTAAGGCAATGTATAAGGATAAAACACAAGCCTTTTAAAACATAAAACTCAACAGAATATGGAAAATATAAATCAAATAATGCCATTTAATTTTTCACATGGATATTCTACTAGTCGAACAATCAAATTTAATAATAATAGCTAATCTCATAATGATGTAATGCATAATGTCGGACATCATAACCACATAGTAAAGGCCTTGTTCCATGACTACAAATCATATTTTGTCAAGGCCTTGTTCCAAGACAATTTTTTGTCTCATGATACCTACCGATGCATCGAGGAGCTATAGCGGGCTACACATGTCACTTACTATGTATAATGCATTCCTCATATGAAAAGGTTAAAACATGATCTAAACATTCGTATTAAAAAAATAGCATACGAAATCTCAGTACTTTAACCAGAAACCATGAATGGTATAAAAATAACACATCCATATTCAAACATAACTCATTAAATACAATATGAATGATTTAATTATAATAAATCAACATCAATCAAGAATAATGAAGGATGTTGACATAGATGAAAATAATCAGTAAAACTATTTGAGAGAAATATCCCCTTTTTCTTGAACACGTTTAAAAGTCCCAATATTTATCAAGAAGTCGTTTAAAAGAGTTTTTTGAATCAAAGTGTCCCATACCACTTTTCATCTTTTAAAATGAATTTTAATTTCAAAAAACGCATGTCTATATAAATATATCCTTAAAACCATTTTTAAAACATGGACATTGATGAGAATTATTTTGAAGAATAAATCTGTAAAACATTTGAAACGGAATTTTAGTTAGAGTTCTTATCCAAATGAGAGAAGCTTGAATACAGATAGTAGAGGTAATCAGGACATTATAATTTCTTGATAATAAAGAGATTCATAAAATTATATGTCAAAGGAAATTATGTACTACATATAAAAGTGAATTGGTCTATACCAACAAAGACTTCTCAATGGAATGTAAATTGAGATGAAATAACTTATAAAGACCATATCCTTAGATTAAGGATAAATCAAGGACATAATTATATCTAAAAAATATAAATACACTCAATATGATTGGATATTTATTGTAAATAAATCATAGTATATTCAAACATATTCTTATAAAAACAACACTAATGACTTGGATATTTAACTTAATGAACGGAAACCGAGTTAAGATTACCCCTATCAAGTTCATATCAATGACTTGAGAATTTAGAAATGAAGTGATTATGTGTATTAAAAGTATATCCACACAAATGAGAGTGTAAGTTACTACATAAATAAATAAATAATTATTCCACACATAATCTTGGATTAAAATAACCAATAAAGTATTCATAAAACCCAATGCATCTAAATTGAAATTAGAAATTCCTTTACTAATTTGGTAACTTACGAAACATACACCCCATGAAAGAAGGATCATAAAATAAATATGTAAATACCTATACATTAATTTATATTACAAAATTAATACAATCATGGGCAGTACATACACAGCACAAAAGGAAATAGTGGCAAATATGGAATGAATCTCACAGGAATAAAAAGTGAGATGAAAACCCCTTTCCTCATCTCTGAATTGACCTGTTCTTATTTAATATCCTGAATAATAAAATATAGTTAATTTATACTTGATTATAAAAACATTTTTAAAATTTATTATTCCTTTTATTTCACTTATTAGTATGTTATAAACATTATGTAATAATTTATGCTAATAACTATCATTTTGTTGATATTTGGTACTTGAGTCAAAAGTAAACATCTCATAATTACATGTTGTCCATGCGATAAAAAGTACATTATCTCCAAAATTATATTCATGATTTAGATATAATATATATATATATATATTATATCTAATATTTCTTTTTTTTAATAGTACATAACATTTGAAGATAAGAAATGAAATGAACCATTCATAGAGACGGTAAGTCGTACGTACACATGAATGCTACTTTTATTTCTATTTTTTATTTTAATGGAATAAAAACATAGTGATACTTATGTATATTATAATTACAGTATAATTTCATATATAATTTCATTAATTTATTTCTTTATAAGTTCCATGTATGGTCTGAACAAGTCATATCACTTTGAGGGGGCGGTAGTTCGCACTTCCTCAAATGAAATTATCGCATTTACCCATTATGGAAACCATAAAGTTATTCCATAAATGAAAAAATAATGAATCATATAAAAAACATAAATATAATATATATCACATATGAATATAGTTCCATATTAATTCCCACCATGAGAGGTGGTAGAAGATAACTGAACAATCATCGTTTTGTGAGGCAGTAGTTCGTCGTCCACAGAGACAGAATGTTCTTTTCCCATTAGATGGAGGTGTGTGTAATTGTAGCTCGAATAAATTTTCATAACAATAACATAGTATATTTAGGATACAAGTTATGTTGTAAAATAAAGTAATAAAATTATTTTAGGGGGTTGGATATGTAAAATAAATTAAAAGAACTTAAGAGAAAATGTTACCTTGAAATCGGGTAACTCCATTTGGTTTGAACAAGAAGCATTTATGAAGTGCCTTATTCCTAAGGTAAGGCTTCTATTTGGAAGACAAGGATCTTGAGAGCTTATTTTGGTATAGTTTGGACGATCCAAGGGCCTTGAGAGATGAGATTAATGGGTTAGAGGTTAGGGATATTTATAAAGGAGTGGAGTGACTCTTTACGAAAGTTTGAAAATAATATTTTATCATATAATGACTTTCGGTTTAAAAAGGTCCAAAACTTTTTAAGGTATAAGATAAGATGACTCTTTTTTCGAAATAAAATCATTCAATAATGATTGGATAGGTTTTGAGTATTTTTTTAGTTTTTATAATCTTATTTATTTAAATCATTCATTAATGAGGTAAACACGAAATCATTATTATGTCGTGAATAATTTTATTTATTTGATGTCTAAAATTTATAAAAAAATATCATGATGTAGGAAATAGTTTATCTTTCTAATAAATATTTATAGTCGAAAAAATAACCTATATATCCCCTTGTAAAAATTTATTTACTAAAAGATATATGTTATTGTCATTTGTGTCTTCCCTTTAAATTAATTAATATAATGTGTCATTGTCACTCCCATGGGGCTTCATGGGTTCCCAAAATCGACCCAAGGATTCCCATGGTCTGACATAACTCATCCAAAAAGCGTAGTACAAGTGTTAAGATAATTTTATATTATTATAATTTTATTTTTACCTTGAATTACCCTATTTACCTTTGACAGCGGTAAATAAATGTCAATGGTTACTATTCACCAAAAATTATTTTAATCTTATTTAACCCTATTTTACTTACTGATAACTACTATGTATGTCGGATTTTTGAAATTCCATTCATAGAAGTGGTAAAATTTCATTTAAATGAAAAATTTTGGTTTTTTATCTACTACTATTTGATCTCACTATTCATCAAAAATTAAAGGTTTTCAGAAAAATAAGAAAAATTAAGCCTAAGATATATTTTATATTTAGAATTAAAAAATGATTTATTTTTTACCAAATTATAAACATAGAAGTTTCATTAATTAATTTAAAATTAATTCCCATTGTCAAAAAAATCTTGCTTTTAAGAAATAATAACTATGAAAAGGTTGACACTTGTTTATGTCCTATTTCATAGTGAAATTAGTTCCACATACCAACATAGGATTAAATGGTAAAAATATAATCTAATTAAACATTAAAAAAAATTAAAAATATAATCTATCCATATAAATAAATTAGATTAAAAGGCAGTTTTGAATTAAAATAAAGTATTTTTAACTATTCATAAAAAATGAATTTTATCAAAAAAATACTAAAATTTTAACCAATGTATATTTTGATGTCCCAATTCTAAAGAATAATTTAATTTCTATGAATTAAAAATATAAAAGTCTCAAATATTGGATTTAAAAACGGTTCTCCATTAATAAAAGAAAAAGCTACATTTTTTTGAAAAATACTTCTTTTATCTGAATAATTGAGTTTGTCCTTATTTTAAGTCTAAAAACTCAAAATTTGAATTTTAAAATTATATAGGATATATATAAAATTCAAATTTTGGTTAATAATATTCTTAAATGCTTTTTGAATGGCTAGTTGGGTAAGTCATGGTGTACTTGAACTCGGTGTTGTGTGTAGCGCAATCTATTGAATTACTTTAAAGAGATAATGTACAATTAAATTTTGGGGTGTTACATTCTCCTCTCCATCAAATAATTTCAACCAAAAATTTATAACATATAAAAAAACATGGGTTTTGACATTTCAAAACATCTTTGTTGAAATCCCACATCGGAAAAAGAGTAAATTAAATTATCACTGTAGAAGAAAGAAAGAGAAGTACAATGGTCACCCGAGATTACCCACACTACTATTCCATGTACAAAGACATGGATATGGAAGAGAAAAAAATCCAAGAATTTCTTATGGAGAGTGATAGAAAACATGATCAGGAAAAACATAACTACAAGAAAACCATAAACATGTTGTGGGTTAAACAGTCTTTGTTTACCTAGTACGAAGAGTAAACATACAAAGAAATTTATGTTCCTTTTAATAATGATTTGGAATTTATTTATTAGATTGACTAATAACATATGGATATATTATTACTTTTCAAGTAAAGTTTCACCCTTTAATAAATTTCTACCTCAAACTCATCTTTTCTCTAAACGATGAGTATTTAATATGACTTGATCACACCTGAAACTCTAGAATTAACTTCTATAGAATCACATAATCCAAAAAAGGGGAATTATATATTTCCCTTGTCTTTATACATTAACCATAACCAAAATGGTTAGTTCAAGATCAGATGATCCCCCAAAAGGATAATATTTTAGAGAAAGAAATACTACTCTTAATCTCTAAAATTAAACAAACAATAGCTGATGTTCAAAAAGACCATTCAAAAAAATTGTCCATAAAAATCTTCAAAATAACCCAAACTAAGTATGAAACCCAAAATTAAGAATGATTTTATCAAATAGCCTTCCACAATAAATCTTATTATTTATCTTCAAATAACATTGACTACTCTTAAAGTCACATACTTAAAGTTAATTAACCTAATCACATATTTTCTATGATAGGTTAACCATTTCCATAAACAACCCAAATCAGTATAAGTCCACAATAAAATCATACAATATTATAAATTAAAAATCCGCCATTAATCCTAAAATGAAATCCCAAATTATTCTATTTTACTTAGGCATATAGTGTTCCCAAAAGAGAAAACGTCTTCCAAAATAACATTTATCACTTAATCATCAAATCATTTTCCTATTCTAAAGATAAATCATATGTTCCAAAAATCAACATATTAAATATCTATAAAATCATTTAATTAAAAATAATTAGTCATACTAACCAGGGACTTCACATAGTCCATTGGTAGGCGATAAATCCACGTCGCACTTTAGATGTTGGTTCGATTCCTGCAACTTTTTCCGAAATGACAGGTTCTCACACAATCTTTTTTTTGTCCTTTTTCAAAAACTTTATAATTTTATAATATTCCCAAAATGAGATAAAATTCTCAAAAATAACCATAACATATTTTAACCACAAATGTTATCTCATACCTTGCATTTTTTCCAAAGAATTAATAAACTCTAATTGAAAAAAATTAAAGGATCATATAAACCCAAAACTATATCCCCAAAATAAAATATAATTCTTACTCAAATAGAATTTTCATATAAAAAATTGTAGGGTTACTTATACAAGAGAAAATTTTTCCAATGTAATCCCATCAAAAAATAGCATTAATACTTTTAAACATTTTTCCATCCATTTATTTCCACATAGGTTCTTCCTTGACATCGAGGTTATCCTATAGAATAGGAAATTGATTAGGGTAATGCTCAGGTCCCCTACATTTATGAAAAATGACTGTAAATGGATTCTTAGTATCAGTTTTACTTTCTTCCATAAATTTTTTTATTTTTCTCAGATAATTATTTACTTTATGTCCTTCTTTCCCACACATAAATCATCTCTTTGTTCCATTGATACACAAACCTGGGTGACTCCTTCCACTTTTCCTACATGATGGAAATTGAGATTTCATTTCTCCATGTTCTCTACTACTAGAGCTCTTATCATTCCATGCATTTCTCTTATTTGTGGAGTTTGGGAGTGGGTTAATCTATATGTTGTTGATCATATTTTTGGAAAATGTATTCCGCATGAACACGATATCTTTTTCTCATATAAACATTCCATTTTTTGGCTCATTTCCACCACTACTACCACATTTTACATCATGTTCAATTTTACTATGAATTCCTTAGAATCCAGACATTAACTAAAACTAGAAAGTGTGGTGTGAGTAATAACAGCCATAAAATCATTTAAAGAAAATCCTGGCACCTTATTTTTCAATCTAAAACAACTTATGATTAACAAAGGTTATTTATTCTTATCTTATATCCAAATACTTCAAATTTTTTTAAAGAAAATGTGAATTATCCTAAGAATATCGCACGAGGGTGTCGTAACCAAGAGTGCAGCAAGGTTGTTTTCATGTACCAGGATACCCCAAGTCAATCCCAAAACTCCTTATTGAAGTTTTCACTCCTAGGTAAATTTTTGCTAGATCCGCCTCTACCTTCTCGTATCCATATAGGGATGGATTTTATTGGGAAACCCGTATAATATTTACTCTACCAAATTTTTTGTATGTTCTTCTATTGTAATCCTCAAATTTTATCTTTGGTTAATGTTCTCTAATCATAGTTTTTCTATATATTGTTTCCAAGGATTGTACTAAACTTCCTTTGATACCAACTATAAAACCCCGACCCCAGTTACCCATAGTTGGTGCATTATTACATAACATTGGAATGATCACAAGAGATCATGTCTCGAAATACTGATTAGTTTAGTAGCTTTGTAAGTACTAGATACATACATGAGTTTTACATTACATCCAGAAATAAAAAAATATCTCCCCTTTGAACACACTCATATACTTAATCCTATTCCTGTATTTTAGTCATAATATACTTTTTCTCATCTTGGAAAAAATAAAACATATAAATGGGTGAGCTCAGATTCTCAGTAAGGAAAAAAAATATAGTAGAAACCTTTATAAATAAGAATAAACATTTAAGGAAATGTATAAGACTAAAACCAATGCTTATAAAACAAAACTTCAGAAAAATGTGGAAAATATAAATCAAATAATTCCTTTTACTTTTTAACATGGATAATCTACTAGTTTAATAATCACATTTAATATGAACATCTAATCTCATAATTATGTAATGCATAATACAGGACATTATAACCACATAATCAAGGCGTCGTGCCAAGACTTCAAATAACATTTTGTCAAGGCCTCGTGCCAAGACACGAGTATGTCTCATGAGACCTACCAATTCATCGAGGAGCTATAGTGGGATCCACCCATCACTTACTATGTCCAATGCATTCCTCATATGAAAATGTTGAAGCATGATCTAAACATTCTTATTAAAAAATAGCAAACAAAATGTCAATACATTAACTACAAATCATGAATAGTATAAAAATAGCACCTCCAAAATGAAACATAACTCATTTAATACAATATAAAATATTATATTATAATAAATCAACCTCAATCAAGAATAATGAAGGATTTTTACATAGATGAAAATATTCAGTAAAAATATTTGAGACAAATATCCCCTTTTTCTTGAAAACATTTAAAAGTCCCAATACTAATCAAGAAGTTGTTTGAAATAGATTTTTGAATCAAAGTGTACTGTAACACAATTAAACTATTAAATGGAATTTTAATTTTAAAACATTCATGTCCATATAAAAAAATCCGTAAAACCATTTTTAAAATAAGGAAATTAATTAGAATGATTTAGAAGAATAAATATATTAAACATTTAAAACAAAATTTTAGTTAGAGTTACTATCCAAATAAGAGAAGCTTGAATAAAAATAATTGAGGTAATAAATACATGATAATATAATTATAATAAATAGATTCATGATATTCTATTTCAAAGGATAGTATATATAGTATATAAAAGTGAATCAGTGCATACCAACAAAGAATTCTCAATGGAATGTAAATTCAGATAAAATCACTTATAAAGATGGTATCCTTATATTAAGGATAAATCAATGACATAATTATGTGTGAATAATATAAATACACTCAATATGATTGGATATTAAGTGTAAATAAATCAGATTATATTCACAAATATTATTATAAAAACAACACCAATGACTTGGATTTTTAACTTAATAAATGGAAATTCAGGTAAGATTACCCTTATCAAGTTCATATCAATGAGTTGAGAATTTATCAATGTAGTGATTATGTGTATAAAAACTATATCCACAAAAGGGGGATTGGAAATTACTACATAAATAAATAAATAGTGATTCCACACATAATCTTGGATTAAAATAATCAATAAAGTATGCATAAAACCCAATGAGTGTAAATCGAAATTAGAAATTCGATTACCGTTTTTGGTAACTTACGAAACATACAACTCATGAAAGAAGGATCATAAAATGAATATGTCAATAACCATAAATTAAATTATATTACACGATTATTACAATCATGTTCAGTACATACACCACACAAAAGGAAAAAGTGGTGAATATAGAATGATTCTCACATGAATAAAAAGTGTGATGAAAACCCCTTACCGCATGTCCGACTAGACCAGTTCATTCTTTAATCTCCTGAATAATAAACTAATGTTAATTTCTAATTGATTAAGAACATTTTTCAAATTTATTATTCCTTTTATATCACTTATTAGGACATTATAAACATTATGTAATCATTTATGTTAATAAGGGTCGTTTTGTTGATATTTGGTTCTTGAGTCAAAAGAAAACTTCTTATAATTACATGTTTTCCATGTGGTCAAAACTAATTTATCTCCAAAATTATATTCATGATTTAGATATAATATATATCTTATATATCCAGTATATATATTTATTTATAATAGTACATAACATTTGTAGATAATAAATGAAATGCGCCATTCATGGAGACGGTATGTCATACATACGCATGAACGCTACTTTAATTTCTATTTCGTATTTTAATGGAATGAAAACATAATGAGAAATAGGTGTATTATAATTATAGTATAATTTCATATATAATTTCATTAATTAATTTCTTTATAAGTTCCATGTATGGCATGAACGATTCATATCACTTTGAGGGGCGGTAGTACGCACTTCCTCAAATGAAATTATCGCAATTACCCATTATTGAAACCATAGTGGTATGCTATAAATAAAAAATACATCAGAATATAAATAATATATATATAATATATATCACATATAAATACAGTACCACCTTAATGGTCACCATGAGATGCAGTAGTAGATAATTGAACAATCATCGTTTTGTGACGCAGTAGTTCACCGTCCACAGAAATAGAATGTTCTTTTCCCATTAGATTGAGGTGTGTGTATGTTTAGCTAGAATAAATATAATAAAAAAACTTATTAAATTGAGGATAAATTTTTAGTTATAAAAGAGAGGAATAAAATGAGTTTAGAGGGTTGGAGAATTAATATAAAATAAAAGAACTTAAGAGAAGACGTTACCTTTAAATAGGTTAACTCTCTTTGGTTTGAACCAAAAGGATTTCTTGAAGTGCCTTCTGCCTAAAGTAAGGCTTCTAGGTGGAATATAGGGATCGTGAGAGCTTATTTGGGAATAGGTTTTATGATCCAAGGGGCTTTAGAGGTGTGAGTAATAGGTTAAAGGTGATGGATTTTTATAAGGGGGAGGAGGGGCTCTTTAAGAAAGTATGAAAATATTATTTTATTATATAATTATTTTCAGTTTATAAAGGTCCAAAAATTATTAAAGTTTAAGATAATATGACTATTTTTCGAAATAAAATAATCCAATAAAAATTGTACAGGTTTTGGATATTTATTAATTTTTATAATCTTATTTATTTAAAACATTCAATAATGAGGTAAACACTGCATCATTATTATGTCATCAATAATTTTATTTATTTGATGTCTAAAAATTATAAAAAAATGTAATTATATAGTAAATACATTTATCTTTGAAATTAATATTTATAGTGGACGAGATAACCTATATAACGCCATGTAAAAATTATTTACTAAAAGATATATATTTGTGTCATTTTTGTGTTGACATTAAATTAATTAATATAAAGTGTCATTATCACTCCCAAGTGGCTATATGGGGTCCCAAAATAGACCCAATGATTCCCATGGCCGGATATCACTCATCCAATAAGGTTAGGACAAGTTTTAAGATAAATTTATATTACTATAATATTATTTTTACCTTGAATTACCCTATTTTCCTTTAACTGTGGTAAATAAAATTCAAAAGTTACTATTCACCAAAAAATTCATCTTATTGAAACAAATATTACTTACTGATAAAAACCATGAATATAGGATTTTTTAAATTCAATTCATAGAAGTGGTAAAATTTCATTTAAATGTAAAAGTTGGTTTTTTAACTACAACTCAGTGATTTCACTATTCATCAAAAATTGAAGGTTTTTAGAAAAAATAACAAAAATTCAGCCTAAGATATATTTAATATTCTGAATTAAAAAATTATGTCTATTTTATCAAATTCTAAACATATAAATTTAATTAATTAACTTAAAATTAATTCTCGTTGTCACTAACAAAAAACTTGTTTTTAAGAAATAATAATTATCAAAAGGTTGACAATTGTGTATGTACAATTTCAAAGTGAAATTACTTCCACTAACCAAAATTAGAATAAATTGTAAATATATAATCTAATTACACTTTAAAACAAACTAAAAAGATATTCTAACCATAAAAATAAATTAGATTAAAAGGTAGTTTTGAATTAAAATACAATATTTTTTACTATTCATAAATAATAAATTTTATCAGAAAAATAACAAAAATTTACCCAAAGTAAATTTTGATGTCCCAATTCTAAAGAATAATTTAATATCACAAAATTATATATATATATATATATATAAGTGTCAAATATTGTTTTTAAAAAGGGTTCGCCATTAAAAGGAGGAAAAGCAGCATTTTTTTAAAATACTTCTTTTATCTGAAAATTGATTTTTTCCTTATATTATGTCTATGAAACCGAAAAGTTGAATATTAACATTATATAGGATATATATAAAATTCAAAATGTGGTTAATACTATTCATAACCTATTTTTGAATGGCTTGTTTGGTAATTCGTGGTGCGCTCAAACTCGGTGTTGTGTGTAGTGAAAGCTATTGAATTACTTTAAAGAGATAATGTACTATGGAATATTGGGGTGTTACAACTCGTAACATAAATCACATATAATTACATGATTTATAAAAAGGGTTTCAATTTCTTAAATTAATAGGATATTTTTTGTTTTTACTATTAGATAATTAACAAATCCATTAGATAATAGAGTGTAACTTCCACAAAACATTCATTTTTTCCTTAAAAATATTTCTTATATTTGAACTCATATTTCTTCATGAAACTTTTTATTTTTTCAAAATATTTCAACATTAACATTACAATAATTTCTAATCATTCTTAAGAACATTAGAATTTTTTTTTAAAATTTCGGGTAATAAAAACAAAGATCGTTAAGGGATATAAAAAGAATGAAAAGCCATTAGTCCTATTAGAAATCTATAAGGAAGTTTTTCTTTAAAAAAATAAACTTGTATCACCAATAATTATTTACTTACTCTTTGAAAGACATTATTACCCAAATTTTTTCATAAAACATTTTTTATCAATCATAAATTCAAGATCATAATCATGATATTTTGATGAGAAAATGTAAGAACTATTGAAATACCGTTTCTTGAAAAATAAGATACACACTATAAGAAGGTCAAACACATTCATAAACCCATTTAAATAACTTATGATATCAAAATATTTCAATTAAAACCCCTATAAATCCTTTAAATCCATGTATCCATTTTGGGAAAATATCCTTATAATCATCCTTATAATTGAATAACCTTCATGATTATTTACAACATCTCGCCTCTTAAGAATATATCATTACCCAATGAATTAGATGGATATTTCAAACCCAACAAACATCATATATAATTTTCATGTACCATATCATGGATAAAATTTTAATAATATTTTATTTCAATAAAAAAACTCATAATAAATTTAATTTGTTCCTATAAATAAGATAACATTTAGTTATCTCATAAAAATAGAGAATAAATATCTATTTCTATTGAAAATGTTTTATAAACTAAAAATTACTAGAAAATTAAGAATAATTTCTTCCTTGAAACCCCATATATACTTATAGATGAATCATGATATCAAATATTAGATATGATGGTGGGAAAAGGCTTTAATGTTGTAAACATTAAAAAATAGTCTTCTTCGGTTTTGTCAAGAAAGTCAAAAATATCTGTATGGAAAACATTGAAAAGATTCATTTTTGGACCTCTGTAAATAATTTAAAAGGTAATTGAACAAGAATTTAATCATAATTTTGAGTATAAATAGGAATATTCTAGAAGAAATGTAAGGAACATGGATATTGAAAAAAATAATTAGAATTAATACTTTTAAATAAGGTTTTAAAAAGGAATTCATTAATACTTTAGTAACTTTTGAATCAAAAATAGATTTAATGAGATTAAATAAATTGGAATTTTATACAAAATTAATTTTATAAAATTATTGATAAAATAAATTTATATGGTATTTTATTGACCACAAAAAATGAAAAATGTTTTCAAGATGGAATCGGTCTCAAAGAAAGTATATTGATATGAGAAATCCTTATAACATTGGTAATACATGAATAAAAGATCCACTGAATTAAGTAAATGTGATTTTATGAGCCAAATTATTTTCATTAAATAATGTTTTAAAATACATTCACTGGTAGTAAGTACACCATATAAAATCAATCATCGTCGAAAACCTAAAACATCTCTCAAGAAATAGAAATTGAGACCAAGAAACCCTTACAAAGATCATGACCTTTAAAATTGGAATCCTTCAATGAAATTATTGTGTGGGAAACTTTATATTCACATAAAATTAATAAATTTAACATAAACAATAAAATAAAAAACACACATAATCTTGGTATAACATAGTCAAGGAAGAAGTTATATAACCCGATTAAAGAAAACTAAATTAAAAATTCCCTTACCTTGGAATTCCACTTGGTCAAACACATTCTACACTCATCCATAATAAATATATAATTATTATAGATGTATAATATAACCATTCTAAAACATATATTACTATATATCATTCCCCATTAATTTTCAATTATCCAATTTTTAAAAATTATTTTCTAAAAACAATGTTTATCTATTAGTTATAATGTTTCACATGTGTGTTGCGATTCGGCAGTTTTGGTCTATAAACCATATTCATATTATAAATAAATAAATAATATTAAACATCAATTTTCTTTTTGATACATTAAATATAATTTCAAAACCATTCTTGTAATGTGAGGATGAAAAATGAGATACGTTATTCATAGAGGTGGTAGTACACACGTATGCATGACTGACATTTAAATTTTTATAATCACTGAAAATGAAATAACGTAGAAATATTTTCACCTTTATAAAATCAAAATAATATTTTTTCATTCCAAAATATGTTTATTGGGAAAAATAAGCCAAGGTAACTAAATAGAGCCAAAGGGGATGCTTTGTGATACTCCCTCACAAAGCCCTTCAGTACAGTGGTTGGTGCAATGTTGAGGACTTCTCTATGCCTACCAAAGAGAAAAGTTATGGTTGAATTTGTGAATACTAAAAACTTGATAGAAGTCTCTAAAACATAAAGAGAAGTACGTTCACCTCTCTGAGTTCCTTAAAAATGAAGGAAGCCTCAACGATCACTGTATATGGAATGAAGGAAGCCTCTATGTTATAGAGGAGATTATGGTCAACTTAATGACTCTGAGAAACTTGAATATATATACCTCATGTGTAAAAGTGAAAGTTTATCTGTGATTCACCCTCCAAACATCACACCGCCCCTATTTCCTATAAATACATAGCTCCACCAACTCCAATAGTGGAGGACACCGACCTTTTGCCTTCCGAATTCCCAAATCCCAGAGCACCCTTTGCTCTACGAACCAATCGGGAAAATGAATCATCTGAGGTACTTGATCATTGAAATACTCTTTTCCCTTTTCTTAAATTTATCCCCCATTTGATGATGGATGCCCTTTGAAAATCATTTGGGCCATCGCAAAGGAATGGGACCCCTTCATGTACTCGAGACATTGCGAAGCACCCAGGATTCGCAATGTGCCATCCAAGTACATGTGAACCTCATGCTTAGGTTGGGTCACTATGATTCGTGAAGATCTCTCCTTTGTGAAGCACTATCCTTTAAGATCCCATTGCTCTGTGAATCCATATTTTCTACAAGCCATGTGCTCTGTGAAGCCCTATTCTCTCTGAGCCATGTGCTCAGTGAAACACTATACTCTACGAACCCCTATACTGTACGAAGACCTATTCTATGCGATCCTCTAAGCTATGTGAAGCCCTGTGTTCTATAAACCCCTCTCCTTTGAAAGGCTATAATAATTTTAAATCCCCTCTCTATGAGGCCTCTTATTCATGAATCTCTTTCATGTGTAGCCCTCAAGTCCTGTGCAAAATTATTAGAAAGTCCCTCAAGCGGTGGTCCATGTTTGGTTTCTTTTCCTCATGTTTCTTATCATAGGCATGCTAATGGATATTGATTTTTTCTCAAAAAAACTAATATGGACCCCCAATGGATCACTCCACCAGCCTGTTACATCCCGAAATTATTGGTGCCTTCCATTCCCCAAGGGTAAAATTTCCCCTATTATTTATATCCTAGGTGTGAGGAGTGAATCATCATCTTCATAGCTACATAACATTAAACTACCAAGAACCCAAGTCTACGACACATGACATTAAACTGTGATCATCTCATAAGTGACAAGCCTTGAGAGGGTCGTTAAGGGGATGGGAACTAGAACCTCCCCCCCCCCCATGCACTTGGATGTAATGTGAACCTCGGGTAGTCTCTACATAATCCCCAATCCAACTTGCCATAGTTCTCCATCTACGGTGGTCATATCCTCCTCATACATCTGGAACCCTACTCAGGCTTCCCACCAAGAGTACATCCCAATCTTGTTCTTATGGGATTATAACCATGCGTAAGACCCACTCCATTCCTTGCAAATAAACCTTCCATGACGTGATCATCAGGTCTATTTTTCCCTCCTGTTTCTTAAAACGAGCATGAATCATGCGGGATTAGACAAAGAATTGAGCATGACATCCTTTCTGGGCCACCTTAGTGTGTAATCCACAAGCCCCTTTTATCGAACTATGTGGACTTTTATCCTTTCCATTTTCAAGAAAGGTACGTATGAAGCCTCTCTGAGGTTCAATCCCATCACCCATTAGTCCCAACCACTTCACGTAGGCTCACCCTCATCGAAAATGGCATTAAAATGGATGCCCCTTTCGACCCGCATGACGTTAAACTGTATGCATTCAAACTACATGGGTGTTGATCCCTGTCTCTGAGACAGAGTACATAGAAAGACTTTCTAAGGTTCAACCCCAAACACTGGTAAACTTTAGTTTCCCCTTTATTAGGACCCACATCCTTGGCCCACCCCTTAGTGGTGTTAGACTAGTTCCCAGGAAGCTAACCATGTGTAATCCCTAGACTCAATCCACACTCTGTTAACCAAGAGATACCCTCTTATTATGGGTTTTTAACCATGCGTAAGCCCCAGCATGTCTTCGGGTTGTTGACCTTTGTGTACACTCAGATTCCATGCCCATACAGAACTATGTGGACTTCAATTCCCTGTCATGGGGATACGTATGAATCATCTTTGAGGTTCAATTCCAAAACAATCACCTCTACAATGGTTCTTGATTCTATCCCTATCCATTCCATCCTTTGACACATCATCCATATCCATCCTGACTATACCTCTGCTACCACATCCCAGTGAAATCATTCCATCCATTCAGGTATCTAACCATGTGTAATCCAAATTCATCTCATCTCTCTTTATATCACATGATCTTCTAACCACACATAAGACCCAGCATGTATTTGGGTTGTTGTCCATTATGTACACCCTCATCACATGACTTATCCCATCTCAAACTATGTGGGTTTTGATGCCTATATTATATAAAGGGTATGTATAAGTCCACCATGAGGTTCAATCCCAGCCAATGGTAAACCTTGGTGTCCCATTTTCTATGACCTAATCATATTTTGATCCTCCCTTTGAGGTGTCTAGGTTAGCCTTCATGGTGTGATATCTTCCCTCTATGGGACACACCACCTCAGATATGTACCCATTGGGAATCTTGATCCACCCATCTGGTAAACGTTTATGTACTACATCCTAAGGGCATACCCATCATATCCACTCCCATTTGGGTTTCGATCAGTCCAATTCATCTCCTCTAGATGTTATCCTCATGGCATACCCCATCATAAACATGATAAGATGAGTAAAACCTCAGAGACATGCATTTGGAATATAATTGCATACATTTTGATGTGGTAACCCTTGGGCTTCTGCTCCCTCAATATGCCATATCATAACGGGAATAAATCTAGGTGTACTAGTGTTGTAGCGTCCAAACATGCCATCAATTACCAACATGACTACTCTCCTAAACAAAGTTTTCTACCCTAACATGGCCTATTGGAATGTCATGATAAAAGTAGAGAAATTAACTAGCATCCCCAAAGATATGGCACTAGGATTGGTTTAATGAATAACATCTTAATCTTTATGGTAGACCCGGAATAGGAAAAAAAAATTAGGAGTAATCCCCAAAAAGAAATGTTGACATCCCATCATCCCATTTTGATCGAGGATCAAACATCACTAAAGAAGTCAGGAATTTTTCCCGCCTTTGGAAAGAAATAATGAGGGGAAACAATCATCACATCCTCGACAAATAGATGTGCATTTCCTAGATAATGCATCAAAAACCGAAATGGTGAACTCGACCTGAATATCTTCTCCCCAATATATGTTTTAGTAGTGTTAGGGGCATCAACAGATGACTGTGTCACCGGATCTAGCTATCTAGTGCTGGTCCCACCAAGGAAATAGTGGGCCTGACATTAAATTCACCAGCATTTGGGGCATTTAATCATTGTGAATTATCATTTGCGGTGTTGTAAGAATAGATCTTTCTATCCATACATAGAAGATTGAACATTATTGGGGAATTGGGAAACACTTTCCTATAATATATACCAATGGGTGAAGTTTTCTACTTTGTAGGGCCCAATATATAGCTACAGGAAACTTATCACCTCTTACCCACAGATGTAGGGGAAAGGGAAATGCCAACACAGTAGTCCTACATGGCTTCATCTCTTCTGTGAAAACTGCCACAACTATATTTTTCAATCTCCCATGCCATACTCACCCTCGAAATTTATTCAAAGTAGGTTGATTAATACTCTTATACATCGATACAAATAGGATGGGGTTATCCCAACAATGGATTTTTCTCTTCAAGACTTGGAGACCTCCATGCCCAATCAATGCCACCACCCCAAATGGATACGTAGGGAGTCGATGATTCCCACTTCTGTCTAAAATACATTCAGGAGCATCTCCCTAGATAAATCTTCCAACTCACTACCATAAACAAACAATGTAAGGGAATTCTGAGTCCCCCTGACCGTGACATCATCCTGGGAGCCACCGAGGGGGGATCCTACCCAGTTGTTTTAGCATCGCCATCCAGTCCCACATACCAAGGTGAATGTGGTGAATACCACTGCACAACGAACTTGGATTACCCTTTCTCAATATCAGGTACAATATCATGAGGATACCAACCATGAGGCATCATCTTCTATGGATCCAGTTGCCCAAGCCACCGCGGGAATGCACCAATGGGCCCCTCTTGTTGTTATGGAGTAGGGTATTCACTCTGTTCTAGAGTATGGGAGCTTCCATATCCATTCTAGGTTGAGGTACCAGCTACCCCACAAGCAGGATGAGTTTACTCTTCTTGTGATGGGTGCAATCGTTAGTCTTCATTGGATGACCTGTGATGATGAAATCTCGTATGGAAGTCCTCCCTGTACCATCATTAGATAGACTGGAGGTCCTCTCTACTCTTTTGTCCATAATGGTGGTCCTCCCCATGCCACCACATCAGCCCATGTAGAGGTCCCCCCATCTTTTCGACACTCAACATGAAGGTCCTCCCCCTTCCCCTAGTCTCAGGATTGAAAATTTACCATTCCCACTAGGTTATCAACATCAGGATCATCCTTTCACTATCACTTACCATCATGGAGGTCCTACCCATGTTTTTACCAACTTCAATACAGTCCCTCCTCACTTCATCGACGGTCATCATGAAAGTAATTCTCATATCCAGTATGGTCAATACAAAGGCCCTACACATTCCAAATCTATGAGAGTTGGATGACGGAAAATCCATCCATGTGCTATGGAAAACCACTATGGAGGTCTAACACATGTTCTAACTAGCTCCAATTGGGGACCTCCCCACTCCAACATTCTAAATAATGTAGTTCCTACCCTTATATAGTTCAACATCTTCCCAGGTGCTCCCTACACCACAACTTTTCCAAGAAGAGTTTCTACTCATGTGGAAGATATACATTTCCCTGAAGAACCATCCTGAGGAAGGAGTACTAGTCTTCACCGCTAGAAGAAGAACCCTGAGAAACCTCATATTTCAATCAATGCACATATGATTTTCAAATTCTTAAGTGGAGTGTGATTTGATATTGGATCCTTCACCTCGATCCTTTGTGTCAGGGGATGGGGTTGCTATAAGAAACATCTTCCTCATCATTTTGGAAAGTGAGGTCCACTGGATCCATGAATCCCTCTACAGATACATGCAAGAGGAGGAATATTTGGAACATTTCAAGGGTTTTTCTATGAAATCCTCCATATCATCACCAGGATCATTCTCCAACTCAATAAGTGATCACATAGAATTATTTTGGGGAATGGTAGACCGAAAGTAATAGCTTATTCCACTGCCAACAACTACCAACCCTATATGAAAAGTATTGTTCAGTAACCCTTCTTATATATATGTTGTGGAAAAGTCATAAAAGTACCTGGGAAGCAGCCCAAGATGCAGTGGTTTTTCTTCTCGTACATTGTACTCACTGTCGGCCAGCCTACAACTACAACGGTCCACGTCAGTGTCATTATTGGTCCCTCAACCCTCAACCCCAGTCGATGAAACAGAAAATAACGTTTTGAATCCTATGTCTAATCCCAGAAGTATGTGGGACATTATCATGGTGGTCCTTTCCCCAAGATTTTCTGGCCAATTACAACTTCAAACATCAATATTTTGGAGTCCCTCACTGAGGATGAAGTTATATTCATCCACCGAACTTTAGAGACATCACATTTTTTTCTCCATTTTCAATGTTTAGCTTACCCAAAAAGTAGTGAACACTTCGACGACATTGGATAGCAGTGCCACCTATTTGATCTTTCCTCGCACCCTATTTCTCAGTACCATGTGTCACCTGGTTATCATCAGACCCTCCTACAATGATGCATTTAGAACAACATTATGCTCCACAAACAAATAACTTTACATAGCCTTTTTACACCTTCTGATTCATTGCCTCTTGGTTGAGACCACAGTAAGGGAAATGAGAAAATTGGGATAATGAAACCCTCTAACCTATCTAGCGCAGTCCAAAATATGAAGGATGATCCTGAAAAAGAGACACCACACCAAAAGTTTGTTACACATATAAATATTGTTCATGAGCTCATCACTGAGCATTTTGTAGAACGGTAGCCAGATTACAGTAATCCTCAACTGGTCCAGTAGGGAAAAGTATAGCTTCCACCAAGTGAGTTGCCTCCTAGTTACCTCAACCACCCTACCCATATAGATATGGTAGAGACTATAGTTTATGGAATGAGAGCATGATATGCATCGCCAAATCCATGGGAGAGATGAAAAATCCATCCTTAGGACTCAGCTCATGTTCCACCAGCCACTCCATAGGTTCCACCATTCTCTCCAATGGTTATTCCACTATCTCCTTAGGTAATTCTGCCAGTCACCCCATGAGCCTCCAGGCCTGCTTACCATGTTGAAGAACCTAAAAATATGTGGGCGGTCATGTACCCTCATCTAGAATAGAATTATAATCTTTATGATCTGATGGTAGCACTTATTGCTCTCCTCGAGGCTCTGGAGACATGATAAGTGTAAATCCCTCCTATTGGTAAGCCTTATCCAGCATGGGTGGATAATATTCCATCACCCCCATGTTTTGGAAATACTAACTTCTACAACTTTAATGGGACAAGAGATTCGCTTCACCATCTAGTCAAATTCACTTCATGATGTGGACCCATGCTACTTACTCCATCATAGTATGAAGCCACCAAAATCTGGTGTTTTGTACAGAAATTGGAAGGGCCCACATTTTTTTGGTACATCTAATTACCCATTGATTCAATAGCTAGTTGGGAGGATCTTGGTAGGTAGTTTCTCTATAATTTTAGTTCCACCACCAAGTAGACTAGTATTTATGATCTCATCAAGTTCACTAAAAGGCCATATGTGTGAGTCACAGGCTTTGTGTCCAGGTATAATGGTCCCACATATTTACTTGATATGCCTCTAACCCAGGAACATCTACTAACGATGTGTGTGAAGAGTTTGAAGACCTAAATGATCCATTCTCTGATCACTCAGAACATCCTCAGTGGGTTCTGTGATTTCTCTAACAAATATCAATGTTTAGAAGAAGCCTTACAGCAATCCAAGCAGAAAAGTCTGTTGCCTCCTTTATCTCCCACAAGAAGATCCTCCAAGGCTTAGACTGCTGGTATTACAAAAATAGTGTCCCCTAGGAAGCTGGAATTTTAACTGGCAGAGCCATATCTATATCCTCACTATGTTTCTCCACCTGAGGTGTAGCCTCTGGCTCAGTAGTGCCCGCCTCATAATCGGCAGGAGCCCCTGTGTAACTCACCACCACCGCCTCGGTGAGATAATTAGGTTCCACCTCCTCATCAGGCTCCACATGCCTTTTGTTAGGGCCATGCTCCCATAACTCCTTTCTTGGATTGGAGAAACCAAACCTACTCATTTAACTAGCCTTAGGATTCCAGTTTTTTTTAATCTCATTGGACTGGGGAATCATGTGGTTTCTATAATGCATGAGTCCTGGAGAGGTGGATCTCACTAATCGCCCCAATTACTACACCTATCACCGGTTCCTTCGGTAGACCCACAAGTAGTGATATGTGTTTAAATACTAGATCTAAGACCAGTTCGATAACAATGTTGTCATATTTGGTCCATCCCTGCCATAGGTTTCATGTGTATTTTTAAAGCCTGATAGTGATAGTGAGGGTGAATAACAAAAGGTTTCTATCCACCAGTCTCAAAAATATGACAACTGAATGTATCACAAGGTAGTTGAATGTGCCCATTTTATTATCTTTGAATGTTTAAATAGGCCCAAGCATTCATAAGTCACTACGCTACGTTCAGCGACTACCTCTATGTCAACATCTCAACCTCCATCCTCTTAGAAAGGTAAATTCCAACAGCACAAGTGAGATAAAGGCCCTCTAGCGGTACTAATTTCATCCTTTAATCTCAAAAATTTAATTCCCAAGGACATGAGTATTTCCCACAAAATCCTCCCAACAATGGATTATTCTTCAAGTGATGGCCATGGGTATGCTTGGGTCAATACAGTAGAACTGATAAATCGTTACATGGTTCCCGATGATGAAGAGTGTTAGAAGGACCCTCCCAATGTCCCCATTCAATGCCAGCATCGACAAATCGTTGTGTATGTGAGTTTTCAGAATTCATTAGACAATGCTACTAGCCAATCCATGCATGCCACTAACACCATACAGTAGGCTCATCATAGAGCTCAACACACGTAGCCTTCTCAGCTCGTTTCTTCATATTCACCCCCTCCATTGTTTGTACTACTTGATCAGGTAGAGACACCATGACCATGCTATAGTCAACCATGGTCCATTTTTAATGGACCTTAGTCCTCTGGATATTAGATGGTAGCCACTCTATCTAGTTTGAAAAGTGAGCAGCGGGACATCCCCAACACCATTCAGAATCTGTCAGTTTGACCAATAGCACCTATCATTCCTCCTATAGCTAAGAAACCTCTTGTTGGAATAAGTGTGTTCCTAGAGTGGATGTAAGAAGTTCTCAAGCACCTTTCCATCATTCTTGTGAGTCTCTTGATCCTCAAGGCACTCTACCTGTCTGTATATATGTGTGAAGCCCTTAAAGAGGCTTTAAGGAGCCCCCTTTAGTTTGAAACAGATGTAGCATCTGCAGAATCCTTCCATACTAATGAATTAGAGAATGCAGTACGTTAGTACATCATCTCTTTCTCAAGAGAAGGTGAAGGTTCTTTTATATAAGGGAACATCCACCCAATGAACAACAATAGTGAGTTCGATAGAGTGGAGGTCCATCGTTTTCTTTTTCACACGGGTTGGGATCAATATTATCACATCCCAGAAGATCTATAAGATGGGGTTGTATGAAATAGATATGAGTACCACCAACCTGGAGATTCAAGGTTATAATAGGATAGAGTAGACACCTGTTGAAAATATATGCCTGAATACCTAGTCCGGTGGCCTAGTTTCCAGCACTGAATTTATGGTTGTCTCACAGGACACCGCTTAAAATGCATTAATGGGTAGACCATGGCTCCACATACATGTGACATTACCTTCCTCATATCTCCATTTCCTTAAGTACTCCCTTAATTGTCAAGTAGGAATACTCCAAGGTGAGGTGTGTCCCTTTGCCTCTGGTGAAGCCCACTACTTGGATATTTACTACAATAGGATCAAGGATAAGAAAGTTCATGGAAATGAGTTCAAACAAACTATCGATGTGGCCGACCCATAGACAGACTTGGATGATGCCTACATCCTACTAATTCACTACTTTGAGGCCACAACCATAGACTTTGTGAAATTCTTTGTTGTCTAGGGGGAAAGGGTGAAGGGTGTTCCCAAGTCTAAGTAACATCATAATATCACCTCGTATTCCAAAAAATTCATCCTCAGTTAATCCCAGAGTCCCTTACCCCAATAGATTATTGGGATGTCGGCCCGAAGACAGTAGTAATACATCATAATTTATTGTTTCATTGGGATGGGATAAACTGGATCAACACTACCTGCCACTATAGTTTTGATATTATCAACCATAGCCCCATGGGTATAAGGCCTAAAGGAATCAGGTCAACAGCTTTCGTCACCATGGTTTCAACAGTGTAGGATTCCCTCAGTGATGTTTCTAATACCACTCAGGCTGGCAGTAGTGTCCTGTTAGGATCAGCCAATTCAGAATAGTTGCCTCCTACCGATAATCCTCTAACTGTTGATGATGAATAAGATTTGGAATATTCTCCTCCCATGTTTTATGAGCATGTCTCAACTATAATCAATGTGATGATATTGGTAAAACTCATCATCAAGATATATTTGAAGCTAGCGTTGATCAGCTCAGCCGTGTCTATAGAAGAGAAACTATGATATCTAGATTTAATGAAACAACATCAAGATATATTTTCATGTAGCTATGAAAAGAAGCTAGGACTGGATCCTTGGGTTCTAATCCACTTCCATGGCCTCCCGAAAAACCATCACAGGTTTGAATAGCCTCCTAGAAAGATGAACCCCTCTCACAGTATCATGGTTGAGGACGAGGATGATAATCTCGTCAATGCCAGCTTTATCAAGGAGGACCAGCACCCGAGATGGTTAGCTAACATTGTACCCGTCAAGAAGAAAACCTGATAGATTAAAGTCTACATCGACTTCTGGGATCTCAATCTTCATTCTATGAAGGTTGATTTTCCCCTTCCTACCAAAAAACTATTAACTGAAGCCATTATCAGGTTCCAGGATCTCTCCCTCATGGATGGGTATTCCAGATATAATCAAATTTGGATATCTTTCGAGAATGAGGATTCTACCACCTTCAGGGAACCATAAGTTACTTTCTTCTACTGGGTAATGAATTTCAGCCTAAAGAATGAAGGCTCCACCTATCTTAATGACATGAAATTCATATTCAATTAAATCCTAGGGACATTGGTTGAATTCTATGAGGAGAATATGGTGGTCAAATTTCACCAGTTCTAGGACCATCTCATAGATATTGACAAAGTGTTCAGCTTCCTCTGTTCCCAACACCTAAAGATGATCCCCTTGAAGTGTGCCTTTGGGGTTACCTCTAAAAACTTTTTGGGCTTCATTGTCAGATACAGAGGAATTGAGGTTGATCTAGAGAAGATCAGGGATATCATCTAGATAACTCTTCAGAGAAAGCATTTGGAACTCTGAGGTTTTCAAGAACACTTATCCTAAATAAACATATTTATCAGAAACTCGGATAGAAAGCATAATCCCTTTACGTCGCTCATGAAGAACGGTTTCGATTATAAGTGGGAAGAGAAGTTCCAGACTTATTTTGAGGAAATTAATCAGTACAATCTATATCCTCCAGTTTTGATGATGCTCATTTTGAGAAAGTCGCTGGTCCATTATATGGAGAATTTGGAATGGTCCCCCGGCTCCCTTCACATCCAAAATAACAATGAGGGAATATATGACAGTTTATACTATCTCACCCACATGCTCCTTGATACATAGACCAATTATTCCCCTATAGAGAAGAGATACCTTGCACTGTTATTTGCAATGCAGAAATTGTGAAATTACTTGTAGTACCATGAGATGTATTTGGAGTCTTGATTGGATCCATTGAAGTACATTCTGAACTACCCCATGTTGAGAGGTTGTCTAGATCAGTGGTTAGTGATCCTTTAACAATTAAAAATCATGTTTTTTATAAAATTCTATCAAGGGACAGGCATTAGCAGACTTTCTAGCCACCCATCTGGCCCCTGTAGAGTATTCTCTGGATAATGATTTCCTATTTGAGGTAATCCTATCAGTGTATCACGAAGTTCCATGAGGGAAGATTCACTTTTATGGAACATCATTCAATCCAACTGTCATAAGGCTCAATGATCCTAGACATAACAGGGTAGGCCTAGGTATCGTATTCACCACACTGGCACAAGTTGTCCTACCCTATTCATTCTTATTTTCAGAAGGCTGCACCAATAATGAGGTTGAGTATCATGTCCTCATCAAACTAGACCTTGAGATTTATGTTCCCCACCTTCATGTGAAAGGGGACTCCGAACTAGTAATAAAAAAAATCAACATAGACTACATCATTAGGAAGTCAAAGCTCGTACCCTTGCTATAGTGAAAACATTAGTCGATGGCTCAATTCCCTTCTTAACTAGAAGTTACTCATGTCCATTGATTGCATATTGGCCTAGCTGATGCCTTGGATAGCCTTGTCGCATCTCATTCAAAGCCTGAATAAGATGATATTATTATCCCTGTGGTACATAAAAGGGTCATTTATCCCATCACCTTGGATGATGATGATAACCAGTAGGTGAGAAACCTTACCGTTGATGCCTCATCATCGGGATCTCAGAATCCACCTTCCATAATATTAGATGGGACCCCTAACTAGATGACTCCCTTTATTGAGTTTATCTAGCACGGTAATATTCAGACAGACCGAGATGAACGTGAGCGAGTCTGTCAGCATGTTGTTTAGTTCACCCTAAAGAGTTGTTCTAGTCTTGAGAAGAACCTCTACAGACATGGATTTGAGGGGATTATCCTTCTTTTTATTCAGGGAAATGAGATTTCATACATTATGAAGGACGTTAATAATAGTTCCTATAGATATTATTCGATATGGTCGAATCTCTCTCATCATATCATATGATTAGGAAAATTTTGGCCCACCATGGCCCATGACGGCATCAAGTTTACAAGAGGTACCATGTGTTCCAGATCCATGCTAGTTTTTTGCATCATCTTTTAGAACCTATCCATACTACCATGTACTCTTGGCCCATGGTGGTCTGGGGACTCAATGTTGTGGGACCATATCCACCAGAAACTTCTCACTAATGCAGGTTCATCATGACTGCTAAAGATTTATTTTCCAAGTGGGCAGTGTCAATTATAGTCAAGGAATTCATGTCTTGTTCTATCATTGAATTTTTGAGCCCCAATATCCTCCACCGATTTAGAGTCCCTCATGTCGTTCTCACCGATAATGAAAAAAACTTCCGAGTAGTCGAGCTAAATAAATTTTATGCCAAGTACAACATAGTTTATGAGCATACCTCTCACTATCACATGCAAGAATATGGTAAGATCATTGTGTTCAACAAAACCCTCTATAACATTCTGAAAAATATGGTTGGTCAGAATAAGAAAAGTTGGTCTGACAAAATCCTCATTGTTCTTTGGGATTACCGGATGAATACTTGTAATTCCACCCTAGTGACTCCATATTACATGGTGTATGTAATAGAGGAAATCCTGACCATCAAAATTTATTTTTCATTTCTTCACATATACTTTAATGATCAGAATATTCCAGACAAGATAGCAGTAGTCTGCCTCGCTGAATTAGAAGCCCTCGATGAGAACAGGATTCGTGCCTTGTACAATATGAAGAGGCGTCTGAACAAGAGTTCCAGATAATTCAATAATAAATTCCTTATCCATTCTTTTCTTCATGTTTATATGGTGTTTTATTTGATAAATCCAATAATACCTAATAGGATTCCACTAAAATTGTAGCTCAAATGGGATGAACCTTACATCATTCATAAGTTTTATCCTAATAGTGTGTACTATATGCTCACTATGGACGGTGAGCATTTTACTCCTCCTACCAATTCCAAATTACTCAAGTAGTATTTATCTTAAGAATACTTCCTCTCATTCCTACCACATGATGTTAAACAACGTGATATTTCGATACTGAAAGATGTAAAACCAATAAGCACTTGTCTCATTTGATAATAAAATTCAAAATAGTCGAAGCACTACAGACTTAAACTAAGATCCATTTCATCCTAAAAGATATTAAACTGTATATGGAATGAGATCTATGACCATAAACTAAGATCCCTTTCATACTTAAAGATGTTAATATGTATATGGTTTGATCTCTATAACATTAAACTAAGATCCCTTTCATCCTCCAAGACATTAAACGATATACGGTCCAAACTCTATGACCTTAAACTAAGATCCATTCTGTCTTGTGAGACGTTAAACTGTATACAGTCTGAGTGCTCTGACCTTAAAATAAGATCCCTTTCATGTCGCATGTTGTTAAAATGTATACGGTATGAGCTCTATGACCTTAAAGTAAGATCTCTTTCATTATGTATGATGATAAACTGCAAGTGGTAAACATATCTTGTGGTCTGATCTCTACGGCTTTAAACTAAGTTCTCTATCATCCTTACCACATTATGTAAAACTACATGGCATTTCAATAACTATGTGTGTCTTGATTCCCATACTTATGTGATACATAGGAATGCCCGAACATTTCATCTTTGGGTCTAGCACTAGTTTTTAGAAACCTTCTCTTTCGCTTGGCCCCATTTCCTATGTTTTCCTTATGGTATGTGGGGTGGTATAGACTTATGTCCTCAATCGTGTCGGGTTTGAAATGACCGAACCACATACCTCTCTTGATATCTCTCCATTCCCCATCCTTACTACATGATGATAAAATGAATGAAATTTTTAGAACTACATGTGGCTTAATTCCCATCACAATGGGATACATATGAATGCCCAGACATTTCATCTTTGGTTCTAGCCACATGTATCAAAGATCTTGCCTTCCTTATATAATCTTAGATTAAGTATCCAAGGAGCATGTGGCATGGTGGGGACTTTTTTCCCCATTCACGCCAGGATTGAAAAAGTCACACTATGTGCCCCTCCTTTTAGAGCATCCCATTTGCTTTATATCCTTAACACATGAAATTAAACTAAATAGCTATTAAAAACATTTTGTGGAATGATTCTATTCCTTATGAGGTATGTTTGAAGACCCAGACCTTTTTTTGGGTCTAGCAATAGGTCCTTCGATCATTTCTTGTCCCTTGGACAGAGGTCCCACTTTGGATTGTACATGGTGTGGTGTGGATTTTTCATGTCCCCATTCTCATCAGGTATGCTTTATCACTCCTTGTGTATTCCCATTAGGACCTCCTTCTTCCACATGTATCCAAACAATATGTTGTTAAACTATGTTTCCTAGTCCCAAAAGACATTAAACTATTGTTTCTTTGTCACAAAATGTTAAAATTCATAGGTTGGTCCACTTATATAACCTGAAACTATGATACTATCGTCCTAGATGCATGATGAAAAATGGTATTGTATTATGGTGTCATCTCTTGAGAGGGTATCATGGTTGGCATTGATCATCCACCATGCTATTTGTCAAGTCCTACATACGGATTTATTCCTACAGTGATTATTGATTCCTCTATCGTGGTTTTATTACTCCAAAAAACACACCCACACTAAAGAACATACAATATCAATCAAATGCCTCCCCTTTTGGTGAATAGTCTAGACCATCACAATAATCCCATTAAGAACTATGGGTTGATTGATTCCCACCCTTATGGGATATGTAGGAATTCTCGGGCATGCCATCTTCAATTCAAGACCAAGGTTCCTCAAATAATTACTTCTTCCCATACCCATGGCCCGAACTCTGTTGCAAGCACATGATGTGGGTGGACCTTTTTTGTCCCCATTCACATCAGGTTTATAATAGCCAGGCCATGTACTTCCCTTCGAGGATCTCTCTTCCATTATCCATAATCCTTACTTCATGACATTAAACTGCATGGATCTCAAGAACTATATATGGATCGATTCGCATTCTTATGGGATACATAAGAACAGATAGAAATTTTTTCCTTAGTTTTAGTCTCTGGTTCTTATATTCCTTCTCCTGACCCCTTGTTCGAGATTCTCTCCTAAGATCATGAATGGTGTGGTATGTGGAATTCTTTGGTCCTCATTTATGATAGGTTATTCTTAAATTCCATACATGTTTCTCTCTTGAGACACCTCTACCCATTGTGTCATTACCACATGATGATAAACAACACGGAATTTTCAAAATTATGTGTGGATTGATTCCCATCTTTTTGAGATATGTAGGAATGGCTTGTCATTTCATTTTTGGGTCTATCCCCATGTTCATGAATCCACCTTTTCCTTTTTTTTCTCCACTCACCTCTCCGATTTGTCCGCCATACGTTGGACCCTAATACCATTTTTACGCCCCACCAACATGATGAGATGCACTGTGGTTTAAGACATAGAGTGTTTTATTCTACATGGATATGATTTCATCCATTTCCAGGATTTGTGTCTCCCTTTCATTGGTTTTTCATCATCTTTCACATCTGAAAGGACCCTCGGAAGATATGGATTCTTATCCTTGTGGATTTACTACCAATTGGGTCCAATGTACCAGAGGATTTGGAATGAAAATATGATATAGGTCCCATGTATCATATTTGGTCAATGGTAGACCCTCTTTTGTGGTTCCCATTTTAGGTCACACAATATGGACGATGTGTTTTGACCATAGTCAAAAGTTATCCTCCATCATTATACAACCCCCATTATGCCCAAAATATTGGTCTCAGGATTCACATCCCTTTCGACACCATCAAGTTCAAGTTTCATTTTTACACCCTTATTGTTATCCATCCATGCACCTTTGTGCATTAAGGTAAAAAATCAGCATCGTGGGGTCATCTTCGTCTCCACACCATCTACCCTACTGACTATTCCATGTGATTTAATGATCTTCTCCCCCTTTTTCCCACACTGAGAATATCTCACATGGTCTTAGGGATATGAGTAAGTTTTTTTAGGCATGGAAGAACCACACTTCTTTTGGTCCGAACCCTAGGACCTTAAACTAGGATATCAAATCTTAAAATATGAATGCAAGTCCATTCTTAATGACTCTAAAATATTTGTGTGTTCTCTTGAAATTTTTTGGTGCTGTGTGGAATTCTTTTTCCACATTAATGTTGGGATTTCTTAATAGCACTGAATTACATATTGCTACCTTGGAAGTCTCACTATATGATCCAATCTCTATGACCATAAACAAAGATCTCTTCCATCATTATCATTCAATGCTAAACTACGTCTTATTCATCTAGATTGTGTGTTTATAATATACCCTCCGTATAATATCTTTACTCAAGAATACATTGTACCTCTAGAATAGGATTTTTTCCATAACACATTTAAGAACTACATTTTTCATTATTCTCAACCTCATGGGAAATGTTGAGACACCCAGGAACTTTGCCTCCAGTTTTGGCCATATATTTATGAAAGTTTTCCATCAACTTTTTCATATCTGGGACCTTTATTTTCAAAAAGTTTTAATATGGGGTGGAATTATTATATCCTACCCATGTTCGGTTTACCCTGTGGTTTTACACCACACCTCTCTACACCTTATAGTTTGAACTCTTTAACATTAAACTTAGACCTTCGTTTGCAAAGTCTAGCCATAATGACTTTGAAGCAGATGTATTCTTTCATAAGTGTGTGGTGTGGGGTGGAATTATATGTCCTCATTCACATCATGTTGAAAATAACCACACCACATACGGCCATTATGATCTCTTCTTCCTTCAACCATACTGGATGATGATAAACTACAAAGGCATGTCCTGCACACACAACATTAAAATGGGCACATTATGGTTCGATCTCTACAGCCTTGAGCTATAATTCAACCCATCTATGTTTTCCCGACATTAAACTTCATGAAAATGATGATATTCCTATTTAATAGGGGATATACCTCCATTTTGGTATTGGATACTTATCGTACCTCCTCCAAGAACTATGTGTGCCTTGATTCCCATCCTTATGGGATACATAGTGATGCCCAGAATTCATTTTTGTGGTCCAGTTGCAACCACTTTCACCTAACTAGCCTCATATGGCTTGGGTTCTCACAAAAGTATTTGGTGTGGTGTGGACTTCTTTAGTCCTCATTCATGTCGGGTTTATAATAATTTCACCATGTACTTCCTTAAAGATTACTACTCCTAGAGCTCATCCTACATGATACTTAAACAACATGGGTAATGTTTACGCTTCACACATTCCTCCATTTGGGTCTTCATTATCTTTCACATCCAAAGGGACCCCCTAACAGTATGGTTTCTAGGCCTCAATGCTCTCTTACCATCCTAGGACAACGTCCCAGAGGATTCAAACAACATTTTGAGATAGTTTCCATGTAGTGAATTTGGTGGTGGTTAATCCTTATTTGTATGTTCCCATTTTAAGATAATGCGATATGGATGTTGTGTTTCGAACATGGTAAACAATTATCCTTTTTCATCATACCACTATCATTACATCCCAAATATAAAATGTTTTGAATCACATGTTTAATGCCCCTTTCCATTTTACAGATCCTTAACACCCATAGTGTTGTAACTCCATGCATTCATTAACGTTGAGTAGAAATTTTGGTTCTATTAGGATTTTCCAACCTGACATTTCTTTTCCACCATGGAACACTCTCCTTATACAGAGAAGGCCTGACAAAGCACCTTGTTTCCAACACTGAGCATGGATCATGTAGGTTTAGGTGTTTTGATAAGGTAATATCCATATACAAGGCTATGTGACCTATAGGTCCTTCCATACATCCTTAAATTATGACATTGTCATCCTCACAACATGACGTTAAACTGCACGGAATTACAAGGACTACATATGGCTTGATTTCCTCACTTGTAGGATATGTAGCAACATCTGGGCATCTTATCCCTAGGTCGATCAACCTAATTTTATACTCCCTATATTGTCCTTATCGGCCACAAAATCCTTATTAGGAATGTGTGATGGTGCAGACCTCTCTGATCCTCATTCATTTTGGGTTATGAACCACACCACATGTTTCTTCATTAGGGTATCCATGTCCTCAACGCATGACCTTAAATTGTGGCCCTACATTGAAAAATTTAAGGGTTCCCCATGATAATTATGGGATGCGTCAACTTCCTCTCTAGAGATGATTTCCCCCACCAATGTTGGTCTCTTACCACGCTATGCTCAAGAACTAAGTTTTTCATGATTTTCATCTTTATGGGATATGTAGCGACACACAAGAATTTCACCTTGGGCCCAGCCCCAAGACCATTAACTTTCCAAGTTATTTTCCCCTAATCATGGTCTAAACTCAATGACATTAAACTAGGGGTTACCATTCCTTGTAACATGACTTTAAACTCTTGGGTAGGGTCCTCGTGGTACGCCCTTAAACTCTGTGCATCGTCCTAACCATATGACATTAAACTATTTCATACATCTTCCTCACTATATGAAGTTAAAATTCATGCTTATTTTATCCATTTACATGATGTAAAACTATAGATCATCTTATGTCCTCGTCCAAGACGTCCCTTTCAGAAGTAGTCTTGATATCGATTCAGATCGATATTCTCACCCGATGCATTTTTTTAACAGAGTTGTAATTCTAAGAGTTTTGGACTCCATTTGAACAACCCATCACTCCACAGCATGCTTGGAAATCCCTTTATTCAGATCCTTACCCTCTTTCACATCTGAAGGGACCCCAAAATTCATGTATTCCTGACCTTTTAACCCATCCACCATTTATGGATGACGTTCTAGAAGATATTGAATGAGATTTCATGTTAGGCCCCATGTTTTCGAATATGGTTAGTGGATGGCCTTTGTTTTTTTGTCCCAATTTTAGGATAACATGATATGGATAATACATTTTGAACATAGTCAATAGTTATCCTCTATCATCATGTCACCGGTCACTGTGTTCTGAATTTATGGTATTGTGATTCAAACTTCTCATTACCCTCTGGTCAGATTGATTCTAACGCCCATAGAATTATTCCATTGATGTACTAGAGTATTATGGGATGGTTAATTCGGCTGCTTCAAGAAATCTATTCTCCAATTGTAACCCCCACCCCAATCTCAAATATATTGGATGGTCTTCCGAGCCCTAAGTTCCCGAAAATTGGCTAGAACTCTTATACACAAAGTGAAATATTATGTAGTAATCCCTTATTTTTTACACTGGGTATGACCCACATGAGCATAGGGATTTATCGCTTGTTATTTCATGGATATGACTAAAATGTAGTAATGTACAAAACTACAATAAGAAAGCAAGCCAGAAAGTATGTTTGTGAGTTAGTGTGATTTACATCCCCCCATTGGTCGGTCCCTCCAATAGATGGGTTGACCTCTCCAATGGATTGTCTTAGATCTACCACCCTAGGTATTGTGGGCTCCAGGATTTTTTGTCACCTAAAAATCTCTTTCTCTTCTTTATTTGTTTTGGGGCCCAATTCATCAGCCTTGATCCATGCCTGATCCTCCTCGGCTAAGATATTAACTATTTCTTAGGATGCCCACATAATGTTCTCCCCAAACTCTATCAACTGTGCCATCAATCATGATACAAGTTCAAATTGTGCATCAAGGATAGAAAAATTGTCATTCTCCCACATCCTGAGGTGTTGGATCTCTTGTTCAACCTCTTGGTGTCTCTTGGTGTTGACAGACATTCCCCTCTACCAGCCGACACCAAGTCACAGTTATGTTCCCATATTTCTCTTCTATTTAGTCTCTAATGACCATATGTGGCATCAATAATCCACTCCTCTAGTACATAGTTCTTGGATCTAGGAATGAAATCTCCCCGTCTGGTTTATACACTCTACTTTTTGGGTCTATTTGATGAATATCTTGATTAGTTTCTATAACCAATAACAGATTGAATTTATATCCTCTTCATCAAAAGCAGTCACATCCTGGGCCTCTAGGTCGGTATGTCTGTTTTCTAGGATCGCCTCTAGAAATTCAGCAGCAGGATCTTCCTCTGGTGTCCTATCTGGTAGGCTAGGCTACAGATCATGCGGCTATTCATCATCACTAGATTCCACCTCAATAATTTTAGGTTTGGTCTCACTGTTAACCACACCCATAGTCACAATTTTCGTGATTTGTTTCACGAAAACCAATGTTCCCCTTGGGAAAGGAGCATCAGGAGCCCTAGTTGTCCTCACTAGTATGGCCCATGCCATTTGAAGAACTGTTTAGACAAAACTATATGATGTTAGTGGGACGGTCTCAATAGACAACAGTTATGTATTCTATGAAGAAGAGGACTTATAGAGGTCCATAAATGGGTCTCCCTCTTAATCAGTTACTATCATAATCCTAGGATGTGGCCCCCATATATGGTTGGGAACTCCAAAGACTATGGGAGAACAACCAGGGGTGTCGTTGGCCTGCTAGATTCTGCAACCACCATTGTCACAAGAGTAGGTCCTGAAGCCATGGCTGTTATCATGTGTGAATGATTTTTACATATAAGGTTCCCCTATAGAGGGAAAATTTTAGTTGAGAAAGCCTAGATGACCTGAATTAGGAACATAATAGAATGATAGGGAATTTACCTCAAGTGTTTTGACAAGCTCTTCCATCTCTGAGGCCGCATCCTCACCTCCCTCCAAAGGGCTCCCCCTGTCAGCTTATTCTCCCTAGGAGGACACTTCGGATTCTTCAAGAAAAGGTAATATCTCCCTCATGTCATAGATAGATGGTTGGGTGGGACTGTTCTACCAAGTAGTACATTCACCTCATCTGTCATTGTATGTAGAGTTCCCTGGGAATGCATGAAGTCCTCCAGCTCAGTGATGCATTGTTCCCCTTCTGTATGAGACCCTAGAAAGTTTCCATTAGATGGCCGATCTCTGATAGATCCATACCATGATGATTGATGAGTTAACACTTCTGATAAGGCTTGATAAATTATTTTTTGACTTTCCAGTTATCCAAAACCATTATAAAGACAATATCTAAGGGATTATCTATGATACACAGTCGCTTCCCCGGAGACTTGGTGGGTATCCTATGGAAATCCTCTAGCTAGCCTTCTTCTCTTTTGGATATATTCCGCTGGGGTCACCATGTCCATCGTTGTTGTCTTCCCTCTGCATGATGCAGGCCTTGGGATCACTAGCTCTAAAAAAACCTCTCTACTGAGATGTGCATCATCGCCACCACCATGTTGTGTTCTTTTCATTTTCGAACCCGACCATGTGGTTGATGGGGTCCTCATCATTGGTATGAACAGTTCGTCACTTCAGCATCTCAACCAAGTAGGATGCTTCCCATCTGTTGGCATATTCCTTGACCAACCCATATGAAGCAGTGGGCAGAGTTAGTTTAGTCAACATTTTCCAATCCTCTTGTGTGAACATGAGACACATCTTCCTCATCACGCATGGATGATCCTTGTGGAAAAATCCAAGATGTACTGGCGGGGTCAACCTTTGCGAGCACCAGAATTTCCATACAAAGAGGTTTGGGGTGTATGGATCATAGATTGGCTCACGGTCTCCTGATGCCACCAAACACCCACCCCATAATTCTGTGAGATAAGACCAGTGCTCCTCAGTTCCCTGGACATCATCTGTGAATACACCTGTAGGCAGTGGAAATGGATGGAATTTGAATTTATCTACCTTCCAGATTCTATTCAGCACAAGTGGTGGAGTCAACTTGGCCAGAAATCTCCCCACTACATTCAGGATGGCTGGTTGGAATTCTGATCCAAGATGAGAAATAAGGATATTATATTTGTATATGCTCATGTATTCCACTATCCACCCACACAAGAAATGAAGTGGTCCACATACCCATTGTGGATTCTTCCCTTTACTGATGTGCCAAAACACCTTGTATAGCTTGGACATCATTGGATCCCCATTTTTATATGCTTCTCCATCGCTATCATGGACACCATAATGAATGTGCTCAGTCGCAAACATGTGTCTCTTTCCCTAACCAAAAACATCCAGCCATAGATAAGAGAAAAGATAATCCCTGCTATCCTAACCATCAGTTTTTTCTTGGTCTTGACATAGTATCCAAATATCTTTCATTGGTTGTCCTTCAGGATTCTCCAATATGAATTCTCTTTGATGCATTGGGATACCTTAGGATAAGTGGGAGGCCTAACTAGTAGCTTCTTGTGACCCTCTTCCCCTTAAGTGTCATTCTTCTATGGTATGTTTATGAAACTCCCAAACCACAACTTAAAATGGAAGTCCCTCACTGACTGATTTTCCTCAACCGACACCAAGTCCATCTGTGCCTTTTCCAGCTATGATATCTACTCTAGATCCTCCCATGTGTTCTCCACAGGGAGTAACTCATCATAAAATTTCCCCAAAAATGGAATTCATGGGATCTTATGAATGTCCCAAAGGTTGATGCCGACCTCCCCGGGATGAAGATAAAATGTGTTGGTACTCTATGACCATCTTCTTAGAAAATATGGTATCATGTATTTCTATTAGTAAATGTGAAATTATGAGGCCCATATATCTTTATACATCACCACTCTCTTTAGATCTTCTTCTAATTCCTCTTAGGAAGAACAAACCCAGAAATCCTATACCTAGTCCTCTGTGAAGTTAACTCCCTTGCATAGGTCCTAATAGTCGGTCCACCCCTTCTCCAGATACACTAATGTATCCTTGTGGATGGTATGGAACTATGGGGGAGATATCTCTGACTTCAAATCTTTCCCATAAATTTTTTTGTCATGATTGTTTAGATAGCCAGCATTAATGAGTGTATGATCCTTCCATGTATGACTGTCAGTAGCCTTGAACCACAAGTGATGACATAGTTTACTCCTCAACCAGTAAGATGGTTCATCCCTACTTGTATCAGGTTTGATAAATCCATCCCTCAAACCAAATCCAAACATATGCATTATCTTGTAGAGAGGAATGTTCTTTTGGATTTTTGATAGGAACTCCAAAAGGGAATCATGATCTGAATGGATTCTCACATATTCCTTGGGTAACGCCCCAACCCCTCTAGACTAGAGCCAGTGCATTACTTGTTATATTGGCATAGTTGGAAGGATTGAAAATCCTGAAGGAACAATTATTTTACTAGTCTTAGAGAATCTAGATACATGGATGTAACTCAAATTACATTGTACAAGGTTACAAAGTACAATACATAACAAAAATTAAAAACTGAAACCACATGAACTCAATAAATGATCTAATATTCATCACCTGTTGAAGGTAAACAATGAAAGGGGTGAGATCAAACACTCAGTAAGGGTTAAAAACAGAGGAATCAAGAATTCAATCAAATAAAATCATAAACAATTTGACATAATTAATAGGTCATGGTGAATAAATGAAAAATTCACGCCATTAATAAACTGAGAATGAAATTGCATCCATAGATTTTTTTCATAGTGAAAATCTCATGGATAGTAATAACTGATAAGGAATAAAGATAATAATTATTAATTTGATGTAATGTATCGAGAACATGATAACATAATACCATAAAAACAGTTTAGTTATGCGGGTAGAAACCCGTTTAATTTTTGGGAACAAACTCAAAGGGTTTGTCGCCAACTGATTTGTCTCATGAGACCTACTGATGGATCGAGGGGATGTAGCATGCCCCAACCTCCGCTTCATGTCCAAATAAATTTGTATACATAGATTCAACACAATATCAATATTCCTTTTCATTATCCGGATAGAAAATATGATACGGATTCATCAATATTTCCATAGTCAAAACAACATTCAAAATAAATACTGTATGTAAAATGGTATAGGCCATAGAAAATAATCATATCCATGATATGAGAATAAAGAGAATTAAATGGAATATAATTTGAATTGAAAATTGATCTCAAATTTACATTAGGTACACCATATAATAAATTGTAGGTGCACAATACTAAGCAAGTCTCAATGAAGTGAAAATGGAGACAAATCTCGTTACCACATTGTAATCAATTGATTCATTTGACCAAAAGTTAATAACCACCAGAATAATCACAGAATACCAATAATATAAATATAATCATGATAATAAATATTAAATAGCAGTAGACCTATACCAAATATAAGAATTAAGAGGCAAATAATGGAAATCCAATAGAATTGAAAGTGACGTGAGAAAACCTCATACAAACATTTCGGCATAGTAACGAGTGTTCTTGCGAGAGATTAATGAGAGGTAAAGGGGTTTCCCATTATTTATATATCATAATGGTAGTATGGGGCAGGTTAGAAAATATACCCAATCCTTAGGTATTAAAAATAAATGATCCCAACATAGGGTAGATTCTTGAACAAAAGTGAGAGAGCAGATCCCTTACCTTATGCTTGAAGGTGTTCTTGATTGTTCCTAGAAACTAGAGTAATAAAACTTAATTTATTTAATTAATAATTCCAGAACCTCATAAACATTTAATTTATATTTTATACCTTATTAGTTTCATTAATGGCCTTTTGTATAGGTTTAAGAGATTCAATTTTATTGTTTTGTTAGCATTACCTTCTTTGGTTTTCATGATCTGTTTACTTGTATTCATTAATGGAAGTTTGTTTCAAATGTGGTTAAACATCCATAATTGTTAATATATTTTATTAGTGACATTAAAAATATATAAATAATCTTATAATGATTCTAGTTATATACCATATGGATGACTCATTCCATGAGTTAATAATAAAAGCATGGATTTGGCTTGGTAGTTTTGTGCACAATAAATATGTTTTGTATTATTATTTCATATTATGTGTGTGTAAGGAATAAAAAACATTAAACAAGATAAAATACATATATTATGATATGGTTCAACCATTGAAAAGGTTTCAAGACCAGTATTGAATATAGTAATACAAATTTAAAACTTGTCTTCCTTGAGTGTGATAAATTAACACATGTCGGACGGTGTTTTCATTTATTGTATAAAATAGGGGAAAAGAGATATTATGATGAAATAATCCATTAGAATAATGAAAATATAGTACATGTAAGGTACTGGAATTATCATAGCATTTTCATGAGGTGAGGTGAGAAGAGAACAAAAAAATAATAAAACATGAAAAATATTTTGAAAGAAAAGAGAAGGGAGGTTCACCTCTTGAGTACTTCTCCTTGAGATACTCTTTATGAAATTTTTTTATCCTTATGGTGATAACAGTAGGTATTGGACGTGGGGAGAGGGATTGGGAAAAGTATTTGGTAGAATTTAGGAAAGGCTTGAAGCTTGAGAGGTGTGGGAGGAAGAGGGGGTGAGGGTGGTTTATATTGTGGAGGGGAGAAGAGTTTTCTTAACATTATAATCATTATTTTATTATTTCATCTCAATACAAGAAATAGAGAGTCTTCCATGACCAAGAATAGTAATTTTATCATGTCAATATGAATAATTTGGGCTTACATCAGCAGAACATCATACATGACTCTATAATTAGTGTGTTTATCATATTTGGTAAACTATAGTATTTCACTATTCATCAAAAAAATTCAAGTATTTCAGAAAAATACCAAAAACTCATCCTAACCATTTTTCAATGTATAGAATCGAAAAATGAAGTCCATTTTTCAAATATAATTTTCTAAATATGATCAATTAAATATTTAATAAAAATCATTATTTAATTGAAAAATATAAACAGTTAAAATATTCTTCTTCATTTTTAAGGTTCCTAAATTTATTAATACATTCATGGGTATGGATACCATTAATAAGAGTCAAGTTAATATTTATAAGGGTAAGTTGCTACTAATAATTGTAGGTTAATATTCATATGGGTAGGTTACTATTCACTGAAAATTATGTTATTTCTATCAGACTCTAAATATCATCCTGAACACAACTGTGTGTGTCTGATTTTCAAAATTCAAAACACACAAGTGGAAAATTTAAGTTCAATGGCTAGGATATGACTATCTCATAAATAACCAAGTCTTGTTTCAATGAAACTTAATGGTTTATGAAATTTAGGTTATGACTCGAATGTATTTCAAAAAACATTACATAAAATGTTTGGGGTGCTACATTATTCCCTCCTTCAGAAATTTCATCCTCAAAATTTTTAATTTATATAGCCCACTAAAAAGATGGGGGTTGTTCTTATTCATAACATCCTCGGGTTCCCATGTTGCTTCCTCCATATTATAGTTTCTCCAATTACCCTTTACTTAGAGAGTCATCCCATTTCTCAATACCTGTTCACTTGTGTCAAGGATCTCGATAGGCTCTTCACAATATGAAAAATTAGGTTCCAGTTCTATTTCATCATAGGTGAGTACCTGCATTGGGCCTGGCATGTATTTCTTTAAAATTAACATGTGAAACACATCATGAAATTTGAAGAGACTTGGAGGAATTTAAAAAATGTAAGCTACAACTTCAATTCGTTCCAGAATTTCAAATGGTCCAATGTACCTGACGCTCAATTTCTCTTTCTTACCGAACCTTAAGACACCCTTCTATAGAGATAATTTCAGAAAGACATGATCTCTAACTTGTAATCCAAAATCATTTCTCCATTATTCAACATAACTCTTATGCCTACTTTGGGATGCTTTAATATGGGATTGTATTTTCTTTACCTTTGTTGTGGTCTCTTCAATAAGTTCTGGGCCTATAAATTTCCTATCACCATATTTGTCCCAACACATTAGTGTTTGAAATCTCTTTCCATACAATGCTTCAAATAGTGCAATTTGAATACTAGAATGGAAACTATTATTATAAGAAAATTCTACCAATGGTAAAGATTGATCCCACATACCTTGGACGTTAAGAGACCATGATCTCATCAAATATTCCAGAGTTTGAATGGTCCTTTCAGAATGTCTGTTAGTTTGTGGTTGATAAGCAGTACTCATACGATGCTCAATATTCAAAGCCTTCTAAAGACTTTTCTAGAATATTGATGTCAACTAGGGATCTTGATGGGACCTAATCAATAGAGTTTCACCACAAAGTCTTACAACATCATTAGTATAAAGTCTTTCCAGGTGCACAATTGGTAAATCCTCTATTATATAAAAGAAATTTGTTGATTTTGTGAGATGATCAACAATTACCCTTATTGCATCATTCCTTTTAGGTGTCCTCAGTAGTCCGGTGACAAAATCCATCATAATATTATCCCACTTCCACATAGGAATATGTATAGGTTGCATCACTCCTTTGGTATGTTGTCTCTCTGCCTTCCCTTGTTGACAAATTAGACCCCTTGACACATAGTCAGTAATTTCCTGCTTTATATTATCTCACCAAAAATATTCTGTCATATCACTATACATCATTATGCAACCCTGGTATATAAATAAATTTGATCAATGGGAATCATGTAATAGTTCTCTTTTTATCTCAGGTATAGATAGAACGCACAACCTCTTCCCAAATTTTAGAACTCCTTCTTCATACACAAATTTTTCCAATCTTCCATCCTTAACAGCATTAATTTTCTTGTGCAGATTCTCATCATCAGATTGAGATATTTTTATCTTCTCTAATAAATATGGTTTTTAAATCATTTGAAAGAGGAATGATGTTTCCCCTTCTTTAAAAATTCCCATATCTATATTTAGTATATCCACGAATATATGATCTTTTTCAATACTCATTTGGGTCAGGAGTCCATGATCTTTCTTGCTTAATGCATCTGCCACCTTATTTTCCTTTCATGGGTGGTAGTGTACTGAATAATCGTAATCTCTGAGTAAATAGAGCCATCTCATTTTCCTCATGTTGTGTTCTTTTTTTGTGAAAATGTATTTCAAACTCATTTGGTACGTATATATCTCACATCCTTCTTCGTGGAGATAATGTCTCCATATTCTCAGAGAAAATATTATGGATGAAAACTCAAGATCATGAGGTGGATAATTTTTCTCATCAGTCTTCAACTATCTTGATATATAAGCAATAATTTTATCATTTTTCATAAGGATGAAACCCAGTCCATTCATTGACACATCGTTGTATATCACAAATCCCTCAATTCCAGATGAAATAGTCAAAATTAGAGCATTGACCAGTCTTCATTTCAATTCATCAAAGAATTATATATATTATTTCATCCATAAAAACTTAACCTCTTTTTGTGTGATCTTGATTAGAAGGTTAGCCAGTCAGGAGAAATTTTGAATGAAACATCGATAGTAACCTTCTAAGACAATATAACTACGTATCTCAGTTATGTTTGTGGGTGTGTGACATTCTTTAATTTCCTTTGTCTTCATATGATAAACTAATATTCCATACTTAGAGATAAAATGGTCAAGAAAAGAAACTAATTAAAGCCAAAATTTGAACTTGCTAAACATACCATATAATTCATTTCTTCTAATAGTTTTCAAAATAATCTACAAGTGATTCTCATGGTCTTCATTGATTTTTTAGTATACCTGAATATCATCGAGGAATACAACAACATTGTTATCAATATATTTATTGAAAAACCTATTCATTAAATCTATTAAAGCATAGGGTGGGTTAGTCCGTCCAAAATGCATCACTGTAAACTCGTAATGCCCATACCTGGTTCAAAATGCTATCTTAGGAATATCTTCCTTCCTCAAACGTAGATGATGATATCCAGATCAAAGGTCAATCTTTGAAAAGTATTGAGATCCATGATGTTGATCAAATAAATCATCAATCTGGGGAAGAGGATACTTATTATTTATTGTAATAGCATTGATTTCCCTATAATGAATTCATAGCCTCATGGATCTATATTTATTCTTAACAAATATGGTAGGGGATCCCCATGGAGAAATACTAGGTTGAATAAATCCTTTTTCACTCAAATACTTTAGTTGTTTCTTTATCTCCACTGATTACACAGTGGCCATTATATTGGGAGCCTTTGATATAGGTCTTGTACCAAGTATTAAATTGATGAAGAACTCAACTTCCCGCTCTCGAGGATGTCTAGGAAAATCCTCATGAAATACATAAATTTATTCTTGCACTATATATACATCTTCAATTTGAAGATTTATTTATTCACCCATAGATATTGGGTTATCTTCCCCTCCAAGAATTGCATTCAGTAGAGCAACTGGGGGTGGATCTAGATAAGAATCAAATGGTGAGTTTTCTACTCTACAAATAAGGGATTCTACACCGTTTTCTAAGATTGTAACTTCCTTCTTCTAGTAATTAATCTTCGCATCATAATTTGACATCTTATTCATATCGAGATTTATATGAAAGTCAACCATTGGTATGACGACAAGGTTAGAAACTAAATCACTTGTATGTGACATGAGGGGGACTAATCGACATGCCTTTGTTTAAATGATACATCCCCTAAGACTTTTGACTGACAACTCCATTATTAAATCAAATTGGACATGTCTAATTTTTTTAGTAAACTGGGAAGATATAAATGAATGTCATGATCCAGAATCGAATAAAGTGTTGTCTAGGTTTGAAGAGGCAATTAAAGTACCTTCCACCACATCCTTAGGAACATCAACTTCCACAGTTGTAATCGCATAATCTCTCCCTTTCTCTCTTGGCCTTTTCTAAGGCATGATTCCTTTGTACTTAGGAAACTCATTTTCATATTGCCTCATATCTCTACCATTATAGAATTGAATATCATCAAATTATTTCTTCCCCTTTCATTCATCAGATAGATGACCCTTTTCTCAACTCTTATAGCAGACTCCCATGCCTTTCAAGAATTTCCTGAGATGATTATTTCCACAGTCCTCGCATAATGGGTATTTCTTCATTCCCTTGTTCTTCATTGGCGCTTTGCCTTTCCCTTGGTTATTAGAGTACCTCTTTTTATCTTGGATTCCCTTGAAAAAATTTGATATTGAATTTTTCTTCGCTGTATTAATGGCACTTGATACAATTTCATCATATGATGAAAATGATTGAGAAGCAAGTACCCTTTGAAGACATGGCTTAAGAACTTAAAATAAATGAACAATCTTGTCTTCCAAGTCACGTACAAAATATATGGAATACCTATATAGCCTTGTGAAGGTAGCCTCATACTCTGCAACTCTATCTTCTTCCCTTTGTTTTGAGCCAAGGAATTTCCTCTTCATTTCAGTTTGTTGCTCATGAGGGAAATATTTTTCGAAGAATATTTCCTTAATAGTCCTCCATTTCATATCTTCTTTTTCTTCTTCCTCTATGGTTTTTTGGATCAAAGACCACCATTGATCTATGAAGCCCTTGAGACACTATACCTTTAGTACTGCCTTTTCATTTTCATTAAATCTTAATTCCTTGAATATCGTTTCAAGGAATATCATCAATTGTTCATCAACCACTGGATTAGTAGTCTTACTGAAATATGGGGGATTCTAACGCATGAAATGTTCCAACACATCTGTGGAATGGTAATTTGTTATATCCAGAGTAATATGTCCCAATATGGTCATGATCTAATCCGCTCCTACATTGACTATGTTTACTTTCTTAGTGGGTAGATCCCTAAATTTCACACGAGTATTGATTCCCATTATTCTATTAGACGTCATTTCTAAAAAATGGAATACACTAGATTAGGTCATCAATATCAAGTAGAAAATCAGTTAACATAGATTAAAATTCTATGCATGACTAATCTCATTCACATGGTTTCTCCGAGGAAAATTTTACATCAAAATCCTTCATAATGTCTTGTAAATAAAATGTGAATTATCCCAAGCATATCACTTAGGGATTCATAAAAAAGAGTGTAGAAAGGTCTATTGTCGTGTCCCGAGATACCCTGGGTCAAGTCCGAAAGTCTTTTTCGGATCTTTCACTCTTAGGTACATATGTGCTAGAGCCACCTCAACCTGATCTTATCCAGATAGGGATGTATTTGCAAGAAATATTCACATAATCTATTCCTTACCAAAATATCAGGACGTTCTTGTACGTTTATCCTCAAATACTACCTTAAGGCTTTGTTCCCTAATCTATATTTTCTAATCTAGTTTCCATGGTTCCTACTAAACTTTCTTTGATACCAACTATAATGCCCCAAAACCTCTAGACCGGAGTCGGTGCATTACTTATTATATTGGCAGGGTTTTAAGGAACAAAAATACCAAAGTAATGATCAATTTAGTAGTCTTGGAAAAACTAGATACATATATTATACTCAAATATCATTGTAAAAGGCTACAAAATATAATACATAACAAAAACTAAAAAACGCAACCACATGAACTCAATAAATGATCTCCTCTCAATCACCTATTGATGGTAAAAAATTAAAGGGGTGTGCTCAAATGCTCAATAAGGGTTACAAATAGAAGAATAATGAATTCAATAATAACCAAATCAAAAATAATTTTACATAATCAATATTTCATGGTGAATAAATGAAAAACTCATGCCATTAATAAACTAGAAAGAAACTGCATCTATAGATTTTTTATAGGGAAAACCTCATGGATAGTAATAAATGATATTGAATAAAGAGAATTATTATTAATTGGACGTCATGTATCTGGAACATGATACCATAATACCGTAAAAACGGTTTAGTTCTGTGGGTAGAAACCCGTTGGATTTTTGGAAACAAACTCGAAGGGTTTGTCGCCAACGGATTTGTCTCATGAGACCTACTAATGGATCGAGGGGCTGTAGTAGGCCCCACAAGCCACTTCATGTCCAAAGAAATATTTATACATAGATTCAACACAAGATCAATATGCCTTTACATTATCCATATAGAAAATAGGATACAAATTCATCAATATTTCCACAGTTAAAACAACATTCAAACTAAATACCGAATGTAAAATGGTATAGGGCTTAAAAAATAATCATATCCATGATATGAGAATATGGAACATTAAATGGAATATAATTTCAATTGAAAATTGATCTCAAATGGGCATTAGGTACACCATATAAGAAAAAGTAGGTGTACGGTACTAAGAAGTCACAACAAAGTGAAAATTGTGAGAAATCTTGTTACCACACTATAATCAATTGAGTCTTTTGACCAAAACATAATAACCACCAAAATAATCGAAGAATACCATGAATATAAAGATAATCATGATAATATATATCAAATAGAATTACACCTATAGCAAATTTTTGAAATAAGATGTGAATAATGGAAATCTAAAATAATTGAAAGTGAGATGAGAAAACCTCGTACAAACATTTCGGCATGGTAACGAGTGTTATTGAGAGGGATTATGGAGAGGTAAATGGGTATCCCCTAATTTATATATCATAAGGGAAGTTTGTGGGAGGTGAGAAAACATACCCAATCATTAGGTATTAAAAATAAAAGAGTACAACATAGGGAATATTCTTGAACAAAAGTGAGAGAGAGGATCCCCTACCTTATGCTTGAAGGTGTTCTTGATTGTTCTTAACAACCTGAATAATCAAATTTAACTTCATTAATTAATTTTTCTAGAACCTAATAAACATTTAATTGATATTTTATAGACTCATTAGGTTCATTAACAGCCTTTTTGATGGGTTTAAAAGATTTAATTTTATTGTTTTGGTAGAATTTCCTTCTTTGGTTTTCATGATCTGTTTACTTGTATTCATATATGGATGTTTGTTTGAAATGTAGATAAAAATAAAGAATTATTAATATATTTTATTAGTGGCATTAAAAAGATATAAATGATCTCATAATGATTCTGGTTATATACCATAAGGATGACTCATTTTATTGGTTAATAACAAAAACTTGGATTTGGCTTGGAGGCTTTGTGCACAATAAATTAGTTTTGTATTATTATTCAATATTATGAGTGTGTAAGGATTCCATAACATTAAAAACGATAAAATAAATATTTTATGCTCTGGTTCAACCAATTAAAAGGTTTCATTACTAGTATTAAAGATAGTAATGAAAATTGAAAACATGTCTTCCTTGAGTGTGATAAATTAACACATCTCGGTCGGTTTTTTCATTAATTGTGAAAAAGGGTGGAAAAAGAGATATTAAGATGAAATATTCCATTACCATAATGAAAATACATTAAATTTAAGGTATTGGAATTATCATAGCATTTGGATTAGGTGATGTTAGAAGAGAGCAAAAAAATAATAAAACATGTAAAAGAATTTGAAAGAAAAGAGAAGAGAGGTTCACCTCTTGAGTAATCCTCCTTGAGAAACTATTTATGAACTTTGTTTTTGTATTTTTAGTGAGACCAGTAGGTCTGGGACATAAGGATAAGGCTTGGGAAGAGTATTTGGCAGAATTTAGGTAACTCTTGAATCTTGAGTGGTGTGGGAGGAAGAGGGGTGAGGGGTGGTTTATATAGTGGAGGGGAGAAGAGTTTTCTTAATATTATAATCATTAATTTATTATTTCCTCTAATGATAAGAAATAGTGAGTCTTCCATGACCAGGCGTAGTAATTTTATCATGTGAATCTAAATCAATTGGGATTACATCAAAAAAACAGCATACATGACTCTATAATTAGTGTATTTAGCTTATTTTGTAAATTATGGTATTTCACAATTCATCAAAAAATTCAAGTATTTCAGAAAAATTCCAAAAAATCACAATAACCATTTTTTGACAAGTAGAATCCAAAAATGAACTCAATTTTTCAAAAATAATTTTCTAAATATTATGAATTAAATATTTAATTAAAATTATTTTTTAATCAAAAAATATAAGCACTTAATATATTCATCTTCATTTTTATGGTGCCTAAATTTATTTATATATCCATGGGTATGGATACCATTCATAAGAGTCATGTTACTATTCATAATGGTATGTTACTATTCATAAGGGTTGGTTACTATTTATAAGGGTAGGTTACTATTCTCCAAAAATTAAGTTAATTCTATCAGACTCTAAATATCATCCTGAACACAACTGTGTATGTCAAATTTTTTAAATTGAAAACACACAATTGGAAAATTTATGTTCAATGGAAAGGTTATGACTATCTCATAAATTACCAAGTGTTTTTTCAATGAAACTCAGTGCTTTATAAAACATAGGATATAACTCGAATGTATTTAAGAAAAACATACCATAAAATGTTTGAGGTGATACATTATTCCCTCCTTCAGAAATTTTGTACTCAAAATTTTTCATTTATAAATCCCACAAAAAAGATGTGGGTCGTTCTTCTTCATAACATCCTCAGGTTTCCATGTTGCTTCCTCCATATTATAGTTTTTTCAAAGAACCTTTACTAGACATGTCGTCCGATTTCTCTGTATGTGTTCCCTTGGGTCAAGGATCTTGATAGGCTCTTCACAGTATAACAAATCAGCTTCCACTTCTATTTTTTCATAGGTGAGTACATGTGTTTGGTCTGGCATGTAATTATTTAACAATGACATGTGGAACACATCATGAACTATGGAGACACTTGGAGGTATCACTAAAAAGTAAGCTACAACTCTGATTCTTTCCATAATTTCAAATGGTCCGATGTACCTGGGGATTAATTTCCCTTTCTTACCAAACATTAAGACACCCTTCCATGGAGATAATTTCATAAAGACATGATATATCACTTTTAATTCCAAAACATTTCTCTGGTTGTCATCATAACTCTTTTGCCTACTTTGGGCTTATTTAATAATGTCTTGAATTGTCTTTACCTTTTTTTGGTCACTTCAATAATTTTTATGCCTATAAGTTTACTCTCACAGACATTGTCCCAACAAGTTGGAGTTCAACATCTATTTCCATACAATGCTTAATATGGAGCAATTTAAATACAAGAATGGAAACCATTATTGTAGGAAAATTCTACCAATGTCAAGTATTGATCCTGCATACCTTGGAAGTCAAGAGAGCCTGATCTATGCATGTCTTCCAGAGTTTGAATGGTCCTTTCAGACTGTCCGATGGTTTGGGGGTGATAAGAAGAACTCATACAAAGCTCAATATTCAAATCCTTCTGAATACTTTTCTATAATTTTGATGTAAACCAGGGATCTGAATAAGACAAAATCGATAGAGGAGCATCATTAAGTCTTACAACTTAATTAATACAAAGTCTTTCCAGGTGCTCAAGTGGTAAATCCATTCTTATATGAAGGAAATGTGCTGATTTTTTGTGACAATCAACAATTACCCATATTGTATCATTCATTCGAGGATTACTTGGTATCCCAATGACAAAATCCATCATAATATTATCCAACTTCTACATAGTTATAGTTAGATGTTTCATCACTCCTCTGGGATGTTGTCTCTCTACCATATCTTGTTGAAACATTAGACACCTTGACACGTAGTCAGCAATTTCACGCTTCATATTATCCCATCAAAAATATTCTTTTAGATATCTATACATATTTTTTCTACCCAAGTGTTTAGGGAAATTTGAGCTATGAGAATCATCTAATAGTTCCCGTTTTAGCTCAGGTACTGATGGAACGCATAACCTGTAACGCCCCGACCCTAGTTACCTAGAGTCGGTGCATTATTACATAACATTGTCATGATCACGAGAAAGATCAAGTCTCGAAAGACCTATTAGTTTAGTAGGCTTGGAATAACTAGATACATCCATAAATTTTTACATTACATCATAAAAAAACATCTTGTCTTCATATCCCCTCATACTATCCCTGCAGGTCATTCATAAATTACTTCTTCATAATCCTGGGAAAAATAAAACATTGAAAGGGGTGAGCTCAGATGCTCAGTAAGGATAACATTATAGTAGAAGCTTTCATAAATAAGCATAAACACTTAAGGCAATTTATAACTAAAACAAAAGCCTTTTAAACTTGAACTTCAACATAAAATGGCAAAGGTAAAATGAAATAATGCCATTTACTTACTCACATGGATATTCTACTAGTCGAATGATCACATGAAATATCAATTACCACTTTCATAATGATGGAATGCATAATGCCAGACTATCATAACCACATAGCCAAGGCCTCGTGCCAATACTACAAATAAGATTTTGCCAAGGCCTTGTTCCAAGACACTAGTTTGTCTCATGAGACCTACCGATGCATCAAGGAGCTATAGCGGGCTCCACCCGTCACTTATTAAGTCCAATGCATTCCTCATATGAATAGGTTTAAGCATAAAATAAACATTCGTATTAAAACTAGCATACGAAATGTCAATACTTTAACCACAAACCATGAATGGTATAAAAATAGAACATCCACAGTCAAACATAACTCATTTGATACAATATGGAAGATTGTATTGTATCACATTAACCTCAATCATGAATAATGAAGGATGTTGACATAGATGAAAATAATCATCAAAACTATTTGAGGGAAATATCCCCCTTTTCTTGAAATCATTTAAAAGTCACACTATTTGTCAAGAAGCCATTTAAAAATAGATTTTTGAATCAATGTGTCCCATACCACTTTGAAACTTTTAAAAGGAGTTTTAATTTTAAAACTTTAATGTCCATATAAATAAATCCTTAAAATCATTTTTAAAACATGGACATTAATGAGAAAGATTTAGAAGAATAAGTCTTTAAAACATTTTAAAATGGTATTTTGGTTAGAGATTCTAACCAAAAGAGAGACACTTGAGTACAAATAATTGAGGTAATCAAAACTTTGTAATATCATGAGAATAAAGGGATTCATGATATACTATGTCAAAGTATATTATATACACCACATACAAGTGATTTGGTGTATATCAACAAAGAAGTCTCAATTGAATGTAAATTGAGATGAAATCTCTCATAAAGGCCGTATCCTTAGGTTAAGGATAAATAAACGACATAATTATGTGTGAAAAATATAAATAAACTAAATATGATTGAATATTTAGTGTAAAACAATCAAAGGATATTCACACATATTCTTGTAGAAACAACACCAACGAATTGGATGTTTAACTCAACAAATGGTGAAAGAGTTAAAATTACTCTTATCAAATTCATATCAATGACTTGAGAATTATCAATGGAGTGATTATGTGTATCAAAAGTATATCCACAGTAAGGGGAGTGGAAATTATGACATAATCAAATGAATAGTGATTCCACACATAATCTTGGAGTAATATAATCAATGAAATATGCGTAAAGCCGAATGAGTGGAAATTGAAATCTCAAATTCCCTTATCGATTTGGTAACTTACGAAACATACAACCATGAAAGAAGGATCATACCATGACTATTTAAATACCCATAAATTAAAGTATATTACACAATGAATACAATCATGGGCAGTACACATACACTACATGCAATAATTAAGTGGTGATCAATGGAATTCTCACGGAATTAAAAGTGAGATAAGAAAACCCTTACCACGTTAATCAACTGAGTCATATGGCCAAAAGTTAATAACCACCAAATGATTTAGAGAATAAAATGAATATAAATATAATCATGATAATATATATAGAATTGCAGTACACAATACACCACTTTCAATAATTTAGTGGAGAACAATGGAAATCTCACGGAATTGAAAGTGAGATAAGAAAATCCCTTACTTTGTACTTTTTACTTGGTCGATGGTAGGTTTACCTCCTTTATAATGGTGAAATAATTTTTATTGAATAATACAAGAATCATTTACTTTAATATGATATCATATATGATCTTTTAACATTGATTTGTTAATAATATCTTAGAATTGTTGTCATTTCGGGTGTTAACGGGTTCATTTTACTTTATATTCTTTGTTATGTGAGCCATATTATTTATTAATGGGATGTATATTATTCATATCCAGAATGATATCAAGTCCTTAGATACTATTTTTAAATCATCAAATTATAATTGTACTTGAATGGATATGATGGACAATGAATCTCATCGCGTTCGTGGAGACGATAGTCCGTACATATGCACGAGCGACAATATCATTATTTTGATATTAAAATAATATATAATTGGATTTTATATTATATATACAGAATAATTATCATTTTATATTTATTATTTACATGAGTTACACTTCATTATTATACCCATCCAAATAATAATATATTGAATAACAATTACACCACGACGTGGAGACGGTAAGCCGTACGTACGCACGTATGGTGACATGTTATTCAAAGGATGGATAGAATACTGAATATGGTTGTACCATATTTATAATAACATCACAGTATATATATGATACTGGAGTTATTATTTTATAATGGTAATAACAAAGAAAGAGGAAGTTGAAGAAGAAAGGAACGTGAAAAGGGGTAGTGAAAACATTACCTCTTCTTCGGGTTCTTCCTTTTGATTTGATCAAAAGGGCTCCTTAGGTTGGCTTTCTGATCAAACTAAGGCCTCCAGGTTGTATTGAGGGATGTTGCGATAGTATTTGGGCAGGGTTTGGCCGAACCAAAAGGCTTTGAAGGTGTGAAGAAATGAGAAGGAGGAGTGCCCTTTTATAAGAGGGGTGAGGGGCACCTTTGGAAAAGCTAGAAATATTAATTTATAATAAATTCATATTCGGTTTATAATGGCTCCAAAGTTTATTATTTAAATGTTAAGGTGTGGATGGGTCGAAAACAACTCAACCAATATAATTTAGACAGGTTTGGGTCATTATATTAACCTTATCTTTAAGTATTAACTCTTAGTTAATTAGTTTCACTTTTACAATGTCTCATTGTATTTTTATATTATATGGTTAATAAAATTACTATATACATCCAAGCGACCCCCAAGTTGTCCATTGATGATGAAAATAGCATTATATAAGTCTTTTTCCCGAACCTTAGATTTTTAGGAATTTAATATCAATTAATAATATAATATTTGTTTTAAGAACTCTTTTATGTCAATTTTGACACTATTCAATAGTTGATTTTTTTGAAACTCATAATAGATTGATTACTTCGAAAAAAGTCAATTAAATAAATCCTATTATATCATATTATCCTAGAAAATTAGTGTAATTCATTAAACGTTTCATATTATATTTATTTGGGTATTTATAATATCAATTATTTTGATTTTTCACTATTATTGTAATTACTGCATCATCATTGTGTCATAAATAAATTACATTATTTAATGTCTAAAAATTATAAATAAAATATCATTATGTAGGAAATCTTTTTATCTCTCTAATGAATATTTATAGTCGAAAATCCAACATATATAACCCTATGTAAAAATTGTTTTTCTAAAAGATATATGCTTGTTTCATTTTTGTATTCATTTTAACTTAATTAAAATAACGTGTCATTATCACTTACAAGTGGATCCATGGGGTCCCAAAATAGACCCAAAGATGACCATGGTCGACCATGTATCAAAAATTAGGGTTAAGACACGTTTTAGGGTAATTTAGTATTATTATAATATTATTTTTTAACCCTTATTTACCGGATTTACCCTTAACCATGGTAAATAAAATATTTACCGCAGTAATTATTCAAAATGTCTAAAAATAAAAGTTACCTATTTACACAATTTGAACATCCTGATTCCAAATATGGAATCCATTTTTCTAAATTCAAAACACATAAGTGGCATAAATTAATTTAAAATTAATTCCCGTTGTCAAAACAAAAAAGCGTGTTTTTAAGAGATAATAACTATCAAAAGATTGACACTTGTTTATGTTCGGTTTAATTGTAAAATTATGTCCAATGACCAAAATTATATTAAATTGTAAAAGTATATTCTAAATATACTTTAAAACCACTCAAATTCATAATTTATCACTATTAATTATTTTGATTAAAAAAGTTGTTTTTAATTAAAATTTAGTAATTTTCACTATTCATCAAAATATTAAAGTTATCCGAAAAGTACCAAAATTTCACCTTAGGCTAAATTCGATATTCCGAATCCAAAAATGAAGTCCATTTTGAAATATAACATATATATAATTTAAAAAATTAGGTATTACTATTCATAACGGCTAGTTTGATCGGTTGTGGTGTGTGTTAAAACTCGAAGTTGCGTACAACACACGCAACTGTTTTATTCAAAGGAAAGCATACCGTCGAAGCTTGGGATGTTTCATTTTAAATTTTTTGATGTCTCCATTTAGTCAAAAAGTTTAAAATATTGTATTTAAAAAGGTTTCACTATTAAAAGTTGATAAAAGTGCAATACTGAAAATGAATCTGTTCTTGCATTATGACTACGAAACTCATAATATGGATTCTAATATTATAAGGATTATATAAAGATTAAAATTTAGTTAATACTATTCATGACCTCTTTTAATGGATTTTTTTGTAAGTCAAGGTGTGATTGAACTCGGTGTTGCGTGTAGTGCAAGTTATTGAATTATTTTGAAGAAATAACACACTATGAAATCTTGGGGTGTTACATTCTCCCCTCCTTCAATAAATTGCGTCCTCGCAATTTGAAATTGTTCTTCGAAAATAAAAGGTTGAAAATAGAAAATATATTTGTGGGAAAACCCACATCGGAAATTGGGTTACTAAAATTTAGTCTTAATATGAGGAAAAGAGAAATGAAAGGGTCACCATCAAATTATGATCTCGATTAGGAGAACATTGGTGGTAATTAGAGACATATAATTGGAGGAAAAACGTAAATATTTATAGGTAGTGATTGAGGTCATCAATCACAAACAAGTATAAAATTGAGGTCCTTAAACTCATCAATCTATGATGATTTGAAATACCATCAGTCCAACAAAACATAGGGTATTGGGATAACACATTTTTGACGTTTCAAAATATCTTAGTTGAAATCACACATCGAAAAATGAATTAATGAGGCCTCTATTTAAAATAATGAGTGGAAAGTATGAAGATTACCGAAAATAACACATACTAGGGTTTCATGTAGGAAAATATGGATATGGAAGAGAAATCTAACCATCAATTATCTGATGGAGAGTGGTAGAGAACATGGCTATGAAAAGGCCAGCAATCCCAAAGCCATAAATTAGTGATGATTTAAGGTACCATCTAGGAATTTTTTTTTTAAAGTTACATTACATAAGGAAGAGGAATTAATTTATGATATTGACTAAGAACATTATGAGATATACTTACATTTTAAGTAGATTTTCATTCTTTAATAAATTTCCACCACTAACTCAATTTTTTTTAAACGATGAGTATTCAAGAAGACTTGGTCACACTGGAAGAGCTAGAATAAACTTCTATAGAATCACATGATCCATGCAGGATAAACCATATATTTACATTGTCTTTGAAGATTAATCAAAACCAAAATCGTTAGTGAATGATCTAATGATCCCCCAAAAGGATATTCATTGAGATAAATATGCACTAAACTTAATTTCTAAAATTAAACCAACAATACCCCAAAGTTAAATAGATACCATTCAATAACCAATTGTCCTTAAAATCCTTTAATATAATCCAAACTAATATTGAAACCCAAAACATATAAGAATTTGATTATGTAGTCTCCCATGTTACATTGTATCTCCAAATGACATCAAATACTCTTAAAGTCACATACTTAAAAGTAATTAACATCATCACATATTCTCTGTTATAGGTTAATCATTTACATAAATAACCCAAATCACTATAAATCAACAATAAAAACGTAGATAAAAAATCCACCATTACTCTACAAATGAAACCTCATTGTATTCTATTTTCCTTGGGCATATAGTGTTCCCAAAAAAGAGAACATCTTCCAAAATAACATTTATCACTTAATCACCAAATCATTTTCCTATACCAAGGGTATTCATTTGATAAGACATAAGAACCCAAATCATCTTATTATTGATCAATAAAATCATTTAACAAAAAAATAGTCACACTAACCAGGGACTTCACGTAGTCCAGTGGTAGGCGATAAATCCCAATCGCACTTTGGTTGTGGGTTCGATTCCCACAGCTTTGTCCGACGCGACGGGTTGTCACACGGTCTACTTGTTGTCCTTTTTCAAAAACTATATTTTATAATATTACCAAAATGAGATAATTTCCTCAAAATAACATAATTTAACCACAAATGTTATATCATACTTTTCATTTTCATCCCAAATTATAATAACTTATCATTTTCTCAAACCCCAATGATCATATAAAACCAAATGGTTATTTATACCTATATCCACAAGAGAAGAGACAATTCTTCCTCAAATATCATTCTCTCATGGTAAACTGCGGGGCTACAAATACAAGAGAAAATTATTCCAAAGTAAACCCATCAACAAGGAGTGCTAATACTTTTTAAATTTTTCTCCAACCATTTATTTCCACATAGCTCCTTCTTTGACCAAGAAAATATCCTATAGAATAGGACATTTACTCGGGTAATGGACAAGTCCCCTACATTTACGTCAAATGACTGTAAATGGACTCTTGGGACCATTTTTATCTTCTTCCATAGTACTCTTCATTTTTCTTCGGCAATTCTTCACTTTATGTCCTTCCTTCCCGTACGTAAAACATTTCGTTGTCCCATTAAGACACTTTCCTGGGTGTCTCTTTCCACATTTCCTGCATGATGAAAATTGAGGTTTCTTTTCTCTATGGTCTCCATTGTTGGAGATCTTATCATTTATCATCTTTATCTTCCTTGTTGAGTCTGGGAGTTTGTTAATATATATGTTGTTGATCATATTTTTGGAAAACTGATTTGGCATAAAGACGATATCTTTTACGCCTATCAACATTCCATTTTGTTGCTCATTGCCACCACCGTTCCCACCTTGTACATCATTCTCAAAGTCACTATGACTTCCTTGGAATCCAGCCATTTACTAAAACCAAAAAGCATTGTGTGAGTAATAGTAGTCGTAAAATCATTTAGAGATTAAAATGTCACCATATTCTCAATTTGAAACATATTAGGATTAACCAAGGTCATTTACTCTCATCTTATGTATATATTACTTAAATCAGTTTGTAAAGAAAATGTAAATTATCCTAAGCATATCCCCCGGGAGTGTCGTAACCAAGAGTGCAGCAAGGCCCGTTGTCGTGTACCAGTTCTCGTTCGAGTCTAGCTCAAAGCGGTGCTTTCAGGTTTTACCCCTAGGTACATCTGTGCCAGAGCCGCCTCTACCTGCTCGTATCCAGACAGGGATGTATTGCTCGGAAAACTCACAAAATCTCTACAATACCAAAATTCTAGGAAGTTATTTTATACTAATCCTCAAAGTTCATCTTAGGTCTACGTGCCCTAATCAGAGTTTATCTAAATCTAGCTTCCAAGGTTTGTACTAAACTTCCTCTGATACCAACTATAACACCCCGACCCTAGTTACCTAGAGTCGGTGCATTATTACATAACATTGGCATGATCACGAGAAAGATCAAGTCTAGAAAGACCGATTAGTTTAGTAGGCTTGGAATAACTAGATACATCCATAAATTTTTACATTACATCATAAAAAAAACATCTTGTCTTCATATCCCCTCATACTATCCCTGCAGGTCATTCATAAATTACTTTTTCATAATCCTGGGAAAAATAAAATATTGAAAGGGGTGAGCTCAGATGCTCAGTAAGGATAACATTATAGCAGAAGCTTTCATAAATAAGCATAAACACTTAAGGCAATTTATAACTAAAACAAAAGCCTTTTAAACTTGAACTTCAACATAAAATGGCAAAGGTAAAATGAAATAATGCCATTTACTTACTCACATGGATATTCTACTAGTCGAATGATCACATGAAATATCAATAACCACTTTCATAATGATGGAATGCATAATTCCAGACTATCATAACCACATAGCCAAGGCCTCGTGCCAAGACTACAAATAAGATTTTGCCAAGGCCTTGTGCCAAGACACTAGTTTGTCTCATGAGACCTACCGATGCATCGAGGAGCTATAGCGGGCTCCACCCGTCACTTATTAAGTCCAATGCATTCCTCATATGAATAGGTTTAAGCATAAAATAAACATTCGTATTAAAACTAGCATACGAAATGTCAATACTTTAACCACAAACCATGAATGGTATAAAAATAGAACATCCACAGTCAAACATAACTCATTTGATACAATATAGAAGATTGTATTGTATCACATTAACCTCAATCATGAATAATGAAGGATGTTGACATAGATGAAAATAATCATCAAAACTATTTGAGGGAAATATCCCCCTTTTCTTGAAATCATTTAAAAGTCACACTATTTGTCAAGAAGCCATTTAAAAATAGATTTTTGAATCAATGTGTTCCATACCACTTTGAAACATTTAAAAGGAGTTTTAGTTTTAAAACTTTAATGTCCATATAAATAAATCCTTAAAATCATTTTTAAAACATGGACATTAATGAGCAAGATTTAGAAGAATAAGTCTTCAAAACATTTTAAAATGGTATTTTGGTTAGAGATTATAACCAAAAGAGAGACACTTGAGTACAAATAATTTAGGTAATCAAAACATTGTAATATCATGAGAATAAAGGGGTTCATGATATACTATGTCAAAGTACATTATATACACCACATAAAAGTGATTTGGTGTATATCAACAAAGAAGTCTCAATTGAATGTAAATTGAGATGAAATCTTTCATAAAGGCCATATCCTTAGGTTAAGGATAAATCAACGACATAATTATGTGTGAAAAATATAAATACACTAAATATGATTGAATATTCAGTGTAAAACAGTCAAAGGATATTCACACATATTCTTGTAGAAACAACACCAACGAATTGGATGTTTAACTCAACAAATGGTGAAAGAGTTAAAATTACTCTTATCAAATTCATATCAATGACTTGAGAATTATCAATGGAGTGATTATGTGTATCAAAATTATATCCACAGTAAGGGGAGTGGAAATTATGACATAATCAAATGAATAGTGATTCCACACATAATCTTGGAGTAATATAATCAATGAAATATGCGTGAAGCCGAATGAGTGGAAATTGAAATCTCAAATTCCCTTATCGATTTGGTAACTTACGAAACATACAACCATGAAAGAAGGATCATACCATGACTATTTAAATACCCATAAATTAAAGTATATTACACAATGAATACAATCATGGGCAGTACACATACACCACATGCAATAATTAAGCGGTGATCAGTGGAATTCTCACGGAATTAAAAGTGAGATAAGAAAACCCTTACCACGTTAATCAACTGAGTCATATGGCCAAAAGTTAATAACCACCAAATTATTTAGAGTATAACATGAATATAAATATAATCATGATAATATGTATTGAATGGCAGTACACAATACACCACTTTCAATAATTTAGTGGAGAATAATGGAAATCTCACGGAATTGAAAGTGAGATAAGAAAATCCCTTACTTTGTACTTTTTCCTTAGTCGATGGTAGGTTTACCTCCTGTATAATGGTGAAATAATTTTTATTGAATAATACAAGAATCATTTACTTTAATATGATATCATATATGATCTTTTAACATTGATTTGTTAACAATATCTTAGAATTATCGTCATTTCGGGTGTTAACGGGTTCATTTTACTTTATATTCTTTGTTATGTGAGCCATATTCGTTATTAATGGGATGTATATTATTCATATCCATAATGATATCAAGTCCTTAGATACTATTTTTAAATCATCAAATTATAATTATACTTGAATGGATATGATGGACAATGAATCTCATCGAGTTCGTGGAGATGGTAGTCCGTACATACGCACGAGCGACAATATCATTATTTTGATATTAAAATAATATATAATTGGATTTTATATCATATATACAGAATCATTATCATGTTATATTTATTATTTACATGAGTTACACATCATTATTATACCCATCCAAATAATAATATATTGAATAACAATTACACCACGACGTGGAGACGGTAAGCCGTACGTACGCACGTATGGTGACATGTTATTCAAAGGATGGATAGAATACTGAATATGGTTGTACCATATTTATAATAAAATCACAGTATATATATGATACTGGATTTATTATTTTATAATGGTAATAAAAAAGAAAGAGGAAGTGGAAGAAGAAAGGAACTTGAAAAGGGGTGCTGAAAACATTACCTCTTCTTCGGGTTCTTCCTTTTGATTTGATCAAAAGGGCTCCTTAGGTTGGATTTCTGATCAAACTAAGGCCTCTAGGTTGTAGTGAGAGATGTTGAGATAGTATTTGGGTAGGGTTTGGCCGAACTAAAAGGCTTTTAAGGTGTGAAGAAATGAGAAGGAGGAGTGCCCTTTTATAAGAGGGGTGAGGGGCACCTTTGGAAAAGCTAGAAATATTAATTTATAATAAATTCATATTTGGTTTATAATGGATCCAAAGTTTATTATTTAAATTTTAAGGTGGGGATGGGTCGAAAAAAACTCAACCAATATAATTTAGACAGGTTTGGGTCATTATATTAACCTTATCTTTAAGTATTAACTCTTAGTTAATTAGTTTCACTTTTACAATGTCTCTTTGTATTTTTATATTATATGGTTAATAAACTTACTATATACATCCAAGAGACACCCAAGTGGTCCATTAATGATGAAAATATCATTATATAAGTCTCTTGTCCGAACCTTAGATTTTTAGGAATTTAATATCAATTAATAATATAATATTTTTTTTAAGAACTCTTTTATGTCAATTTTGACAATATTCAATAGTTGATTTTTGTGAAACTCATAACAGATTGATTACTTCGAAAAAAGTCAATTAAATAAATCCTATTATATAATATTATCCTATAAAATTAGTTTAATTCATTAAATGTTTCATATTATATTTATTTGGGTATTTATAATATCAATTATTTTGATTTTTCACTATTATTGTAATTACTGCATCATCATTGTGTCATAAATAAATTACATTATTTAATGTCTAAAAATTATAAATAAAATATCATTATGTATAAAATCGTTTTATCTCTCTAATTAATATTTATAGTCGAAAATCCAACATATATAACCCTATGTAAAAATTGTTTTTCTAAAAGATATATGCTTGTGTCATTTTTGTATTCATTTTAACTTAATTAAAATAAAGTGTCATTATCACTTACAAGTGGATCCATGGGGTCCCAAAATAGACCCAAAGATGCACATGGTCGACCATGTGTCAAATAATAGGGTTAATACACGTTTTAGGGTAATTTAGTATTATTATAATATTATTTTTTTAACCCTTATTTACCGGATTTACCCTTAACCATGGTAAATAAAATATTTACCGCAATAATTATTCAAAATGTCTAAAAATAAAAGTTACCTATTTACACAATTTGAACATCCTGATTCCAAATATGGAATCCATTTTTCTAAATTCAAAACACAGAAGTGGCAGAAATTAATTTAAAATTAATTCCCGCTGTCAAAACAAAAAACGTGTTTTTAAGAGATAATAACTATCAAAAGATTGACACTTGTTTATGTTCGGTTTAATTGTAAAATTATGTCCAATGACCAAAATTATATTAAATTGTAAAAATATATTCTAAATATACTTTAAAAACACTCAAATTCATAATTTATCACTATTAATTATTTTGATTAAAAAATTTGTTTTTAATTAAAATTTAGTAATTTTCACTATTCATCAAAATATTAAAGTTATCCGAAAAGTACCAAAATTTCACCATAGGATAAATTCGATATTCCGAATCCAAAAATGAAGTCCATTTTGAAATATAACATATATATAATTTCAAAAATTAGGTATTACTATTCATAACGGCTAGTTTGATCGGTTGTGGTGTGTGTTAAAACTCGAAGTTGCGTACAACACACGCTACTGTTTTATTCAAAGGAAAGAATACCGTGGAAGCTTGGGATGTTTCATTTTAAATTTTTTGATGTCTCCATTTAGTCAAAAAGTTTAAAATATTGTATTTAAAAAGGTTCCACTATTAAAAGTTGATAAAAGTGCAATACTGAAAATGAATCTGTTCTTGCATTATGACTAAGAAACTCATAATATGGATTCTAAAATTATAAGGATTATATAAAGTTTAAATTTTAGTTAATATTATTCATGACCTATTTTAATGGATTTTTTTTTGTAATTCAAGGTGTGATTGAACTCGGTGTTGCGTGTAGTTCAAGTTATTGAATTATTTTTAAGAAATAAAACACTATGAAATCTTGGGGTGTTACATAACCTCTTCCCAAATTTCATAACTCCATCTTCTCAAACGAAGTCTTCCAATATCTCATCCTTGACAACATTAATATTATTGTGCATATTCTCGTCATCAGATTGAGAGATTTTTAACTTATCTAATAAAGATTGTTTTGCAATCATTTGAAATAGGAAAGATGTTTCCCCTTTTTTAACAATTCCCATATCCATCTTCAGCAGATCCATGAATATAGGATCTCTTTCAATCCACATTTTGGTTAGGAGTCTGTGATCTTTCCTACTTAATGCATATGCCTCCTTTTTTCCATTCATGGGTGGTAGTTTATTGAACAATCATAATCTTTGAGTAACTCAAGCCATCTCCTTTTCCTTATGTTGAGTTATTTTTGTGTGGAAATGTAGTTCAAACTTTTGTGGTCCATATAAATCTCACATCTTTCTCTGTAGAGATAATGTATCTATATTTTCAATGAAATGATTATGACTACTAACTCATGATCATGAGTTTTATAATATTTCTCAGGAGTCTTCAACTGTCTTTATGCATAAGCAATAACTTTGTTGTTTTGCTTAAGGAAGCAACCTAGTCCATTCTTTGACGCATCACTATCTATCACAAATATATCATTTCCATATGGAAGAGTCAAAATTGGAGTATTGGATATTATTATTTTCAATTCATCAAATCATTATGTATATTCATTCATCCATACAATCTTAACCCCTTTATGTGTGATCTAGGTTAGTGGGTTATCCATTCGGGTGAAATTCTGAATGAAACATTGACAGTAACCTGCTAAGCCAATAAAACTACGTAGCTCAGTTATATTTGTTGGAGTGGTCCATTTTTGGATTTCCTTTTTCTTAATAGGATCAAATAATATTCCATTGTTTAAGATAATATGTCCAAGGAAAGAAACTGATTGATGCCAGAATTCGCACTTGCTAAACATCCCATATAATTCATTTCATCTAAGAGTTCTCATAATAATTTTCAAGTGATTATCATGGTATTCATAGTGTTTTTAGTATACTAGGATATCATTGATGAATAGAACAACACAGTTTTCAAAATATTTCTTGAAAACACTATTCATTAAGTCCATGAAAATATAGGGTGAATTAATCAGTCCAAAAGGAGTCACTACATACTCCTAATTCTCCTACCTAGTTTGAAATGCTATATTAGGAATACCTTCCTTCCTCAAATGTAGCTGATAATTTCTGGATCGAAGGTCAATCTTTGAAAAGTATTGTGATCAATGAAGTTGATCAAATAAATCATCAATCCAGGGTAGATGATACTTATTCTTCATTTTAATTGCATTGATTCCTCTATAATAAATTAACAGCCTCATTGATCCATATTTCTTCTTAACAAAGAGGAAAGGGGCTCCCCATGGAGAAACACTAGGTCTAATAAATCCTTTTTTACTGAAATCCCCAAGTTGTTTCTTCATCTCCACTAATTCTACAGTGGCCATTCTATAGGGAGTATTTGATGTGGGTCTTGCACCATGAATTAAATCGATGGAGAACTCAACTTCCCAATCTGGAGGATGTCTATGTTAATCCTCTAGAAATACATCAATTTATTCTTTCACTATATGTACATTGTCAATTTGATGATATCTTTCCTCATCCGTATATATCAGGTTCTCTTCCTCTCCTAGAATTGCATTCAGTAGATCTAATGGGGGTGGATCTAGATAAGAATCAGACAATGAGGTTTCTTCTCAAAAAATTATGATTCTACACCACTTTCAATGATTGTAACTTCTTTCATTTTTCAATAAATCTTCACATCATAATTTGACAGCCAATTCATATCTAGAATTATATCAAATTCAATCATTAGTATGACGACAAGGTTAGAAACTAAAGCACATTTCTTTGACATGAGGGGGACTAATCCACATGCCTTTGTTGCAATGATATATCTCCTATGAGTTTTGACTGACAACTCCTTCATTAAATCAAACTAGAAAAATATAATTTTCTTCGAAAACTAGGAAGATATAAATGAATTTGATGATCCAAAAACAAATAAAGTGTTGGCTATGTTTCAAGAAACAATTAATGTACCTTCCACCACATCATTAGGAACTTCAACATCCCTGGTTGTAATCTTATAAGCACACCCTTGCTCTCTTTTCCTTTTCACATGCATATTTACTTGGCGTTTAGGACACTCATTTTCATAGTGTCCCATCTCTCTACAATTGTATAATTGAATGTCATCAAATTGTTTCTTCCAATTTCATTTTTTAGATAGACGGCCCTTTTCCCCACACTTATAGCAGACTCCCATGCCTTTCAAGAATTTCTTGATATGATTCTTTCCACAGTTCTCCCATAATGTGAATTTCTTCATTCCCTTATTATTCTTTGGTGCTTCACCTTTCCCTTGGTTATCAGAGTACCACTTTTTATCTTGGTTTCCCTTGAAAAATTTTGATCTAGAAAATTGCATCTCTGTTTCGATGGAACTTGGTACAATTTCATCATATGATGAAAATGATGGAGAATCATGTTCTCTTTGAAAACTTGTATTAAGACCTTCAAATAAATGATCAATCTTGTTTTCCATGTCATGTACGTAATATATAGAATACCTATCTAGCCTTGTGAAGCTATCCTCATATTCTGCAACATTGTCTTCTTCCTTTTGTTTTAAGCCAAATAATTTCCTCTTCATTTCAGTTCACTTCTCACGAGGGAAATATTTTTCAAATAATATTTCCTTAAAAGTATTACATTCCATATCTTCTATTTCTTATTCCTATGTGGTATTCTGGATCAAATACCACGATTGATCTATGTCTCCCTTGAGAAAATATACCACAACTACTACCTTTACGTTTTCATTGCATCTTAATGCCATGAATATCTTTTCAAGGTACTTGATCCATTGCTCAGTAACCCCTAGATTAGTAGACCCACTGAATGATGAGGTTTTTTTACGCATTAAATGATTCATCACGGGTTTTGAATTGTTATTCATTATGACCAGAGTATGTTGTCCCAATTTGGTTATGATCTGATCAGATCCCACATTGACTGTGTTGACTTGCTCAGTGGGGAGATCCCTACATTTCCCAAGAGTCTTAATTCACCTTCTTCTATTAGAGGCCATTTCTATATAATGGAATACACTAGATTAGGTTATGAATATCAAACATAAAAGCAACTGACATAGATTCAAATTCTATGCATAAATAATCTCATAAACATGGCTTCTCTGAGGAAAAATTTACATTAAAATCCATCACAATAGCTTGTAATAAAAATTAGAATTATCCTAAGAATATACACTGAGAGTTTCATAAAAAAGAGTGCAGCAAGTCCCATTGTCATGTACTAGGATACCCCAGGTCAATCCTGGAACTCCTTGTCAGAGCTTTCACTCCTAGGTACATCTGTAGCAGAGCAACCTCTACCTGCTCGTATCCAGATAGGGATGTATTTTCTAGAAATATTCACATAATGTATTCCTTACTAAATTAACAAGACGTTATTGTACTTTTATCTTCAAATACTACCTTAGGTCTTTGTTCCCTAATCTATATTTTCAAATCTAGTTTCCAAGGTTCCTATTAAACTTACATTTATACCAACTGTAATACCATGACCCCTCTAGACCGGAGATGGTGCATTAATAGTTATATTGGAATGGTTAGAAGGATTTAAAATCCCAAAGGAATGATCCTTTTAGTAGTCTTGGAGAAACTAGATATATAGACATAACTCAAATTACATTAGAAAAGGTTACAAAATACAATACATAAAAAAATCTAAAAATTTAAACCACCTAAACTCAATAAATGATCTCCTCTTCATCACCTATTGAAGGTAAACAATAAAAGGGGTGAGATAAAATGATTATTAAGGGTTAAAAATAGTGGAATCATGAATTCAATAATAATATAATCATAAACAATTTGAAATAATCAATATGGCTTGGTGAATAAATGAAAAAACTCACACTATTAATAAACTGAGATTGAAACTACAACCATAGATTTTGTCAGAGTTAAATCCTCATGGATAGTAATAAATAATAATGAATAAAGAAATTTCCTATTAATTGGATGCCATGTATCTGGCACATGATACCATAATACTGTAAAAATAGTTTTGTTCTGTGGGTAAAAACTCGTCTGATTTTTGGAAACAAACTCGATGGGTTTGTCGCCAATTGATTTGTCTCATAAGACCTACCGATGAATCGAGGGGATGTAGCAGGCCACACCCTTTGATTTTTGTCCAAATAATTATTTATACATATATTCAACACAAGATAAATAAGCCTTTATATTATCTATATAGAAAATAGGATATAGATTCCTCAATATTTCCACATTCTAAACAACATTCAAAATAATTATCGTATGTAAAATGGTATACGGTTTAGACAATAATCATATCCAAACTATGAGAATATGGAAACTTAAACATAATATAATTTCAATTGAAAAGTGATCTCAAGTGGAAATTAGGTACACCACATTAGAAATAGTAGGTGCACAATAGTAAACAAGTCACAACGAAGTGAAAATTGAGACAAATTCCGTTACCACGTTGTAATCAATTGATTCATCTGAACAAAAGTTAATAACAAAAAAAATAATCACAGAATACCATGAATATAAAGATAATAATTATAATATATATCAAATGGTAGTACACCTATACCACATATAAGAAATAAGAGGCGAACAATGGAAATCCCACGGAATTTAAAGCGAGATGAGAAAACCTCTAACAAACATTTCGGCATGGTAACAAGTGTTCTTGAGAATGATTCATGAGAGGTAAAGGTGTATCCCAATATTTTTATATCATAAGGGAATTATAGGGGAGGTGAAAAAACATACCCCATCATTAGGTATTAAAAATAAAAGAGCACAATATAGGGGAGATTCTTGAACAAAAGTGAGAGAGAGGATTCCTTACCTTATGCTTGAAGGTGTTCTTGGTTGTTCTTAACAACCTGAATAATAAAATTTAGCTTCATTAATTAATAATTAAATAACCCCATAAACAATTAATTTATATTTTATAACTTTATTAGGTCCATTATTTCCCTTTTTGATGGGTTTAAGAGATTCAATTTTATTGTTTTGGTAGCATTTCCTTCTTTCTTTTTCACGATCCATTTACTTGTATTCATGAATGGAAGTTTGATTGAAATGTGGTTAAACATACAGAAATGTTAATATATATTATTATTGAAATTAAATAGATATAAATGATCTTATAATGATTCTGTTTATATACCATAAGGATTACTCATTCGATGATTTAATAATAAACGCTTGGATTTGGCTTGGCGGTTTTGTGCACAATAAAATTTTTCTGTATTATTATTCCATATTAGGAGTGTGTAAGGATTCTAGAACATTAAAAAATATAAAATAAATATATTATGATCTGGCTCAACCATTGAAAAGGTTTTATGACCATTATTGAAGATAGTAATGAAAATTGAAAACTCGTCTTCCTTGAGTGTGATAAATTAACACATCTCAGATGGTGTTTGCATTTATTGTATAAATGGAGTGGAAAAAGAAAGATTATGATGAAATATTCAATTAGAAAAATGAAAATCTATTACATGTAAGGTACTATAATTATCATAGAATTTGGATGAGGTGAGGTGAGAAGAGATCAACAAAATAATAAAACCTGTAAAATAATTTGAAAGAAAAGAGAAGAGAGGTTAACCTCTTGAGTACTCCTCCTTGAGAAACTCCTTAAGACCGATGTTTTTGGCCTTTTGGTGTTACCAGAAGGTCTTGGACGTGGGGAGAGGTCTTGAGATGTGTATTTGGAAGAATTTAGGCATGGATTGAATTTTGAGTGATGTGGTAGGAAGAGGGGGTGAGGGTGGTTTATATAGTGGAGGAGAGAAGAGTTTCCTAATATTATAATCATTAATTTATTATTTCCCCTCAAGACAAGAAATAGTGAGTATTCCATGACCAAGAATAGTCATTTTATCATGTGAATCTAAATCAATTGGGCTTACATCAGTAGAACATCATAAATGACTCTATAATTAGTGTATTTAGCTTATTTTGTAAATTCTGGTATTTCACTATTAATCAAAAAATTCAAGTATTTTAGAAAAATACAAAAAATTAACCCTAAACATTTTTCAATGCATAGAATCCATAAATGAATTCCATTTTTCAAAAATAAATTTACTCAATATGATTAATTAATTATTTAATTAATATCATTATTTAATCTTATAATATAAACACTTAAAATAACCATCTTCATTTTTAAGGTGGCTAAATTTATTTATACATTCATGGGTAAAGATACCATTTATAAGAGTCATGTTACTATTCACAAGGGTAAGCTACTATTCATAAGTGTAGGTTACTATTCACGAAAAATTATGTTAATTCTATCAGACTCTAAATATCATCCTGATCACAAAATTGTATGTCAAATTTTCAAAATTCAAAACACAAAAGTGGAAAATTTAAGTTCAATGAGTAGGAAATGACTATCTCATAAATAACCAAGTGTTGTTTCAAAGAAACTCAGTGCTTTATGAAATATAGGATATGACTCGATTGTATTTAAGAAAACATACCATAAAATGTTTGGGGTGCTACACCTTGATGCCCAGATTATTCACCATCTCTTCCCTTTGGTCAGAATCTGTAAGGACCCCCCAAGAAGATTCTTGGTTGGCCATTTCATCCCAAGACATTAGTATTATTTGTCTTAGATCATAGAGATTGATGGAAAAGATGTATCACAGAGCTAAATTGTACATCCAGTTGTAGTGTTCTTCCAATGATCTCGCAAACAGAGCTCATTGAGCGAATGATAATAGAGTATAAGGAACCATTGCTCGGTACAGTGTAAAAAGAACCTAATTCGCAAAGTATGTCTATGGGGGGTGGGGAGATTCTCAATTCAAGAGATAAAATGTGGAAACATGGAAGAAGGTGAGGAAAAAGGGTGGTCTTAATCCTCTATTTATATTTGATGACACCTGAGATTCACGAAGTGCTCTGTTGTAGAAATATTCACTGCATTCTTAGCCCATGATTTCTGTTCCCTCATCACATTTCCACTTCATGATATTCCTAAATTTGTGAAATCAACCCTCATAATCAAATAATAGTTTTATCCACATATCCAATTCTGAGGGGGGTCATTTTTTAGTTCCAAAATATGTTCATTGGGAAAAATAAAGAAAGATCCCTAAATGGTGCCAAAGGGGATGCTTCACGATGAACCCCCGCAAATACATTAATCACCATGGCCAGCATAAAGTCATGGACTTCTCTGTGCTCACCATAGAGAAAAGTGATGGTCATCTCTGCGACTACGATGAACTTGACATAAGTCTCTATACCATGGAGGGAAGGATGGTCACCACCGCGAGTCCCTCCAAATTGACGGAAGCCTTTGTGACCGCCACAGAGGGAACGAAGGAATCTTCGGTGCCACAGAGGGGATGATGATTGACTTCATGACTCTGAGAAACATGAAAAAATATAGCTCAAGTGGGGAAGTGAAATTTTATCCATGATTCACCTCCAAAGAATCACACCACTTCCCATTTCCTATAAATACCTGGCTCCCCCACTCCAAAAGGAGAGGACCCTGACCTTTCACCTTCAAAATTCCCAAATCGAAAAGAACCCATTTCTCTATGAACCAACCAGAAAAATGAATCATATGATGTACTTGAACATTGGGAAAACCCATTCCCTTTACTCATCTTTATCCCCTATTTGAAGAAGTATGTGCTTTGCAAATCCGATGGGCCATTGCAAAGGAATGAAACCCCTTTTGGTACTCGAGACTTCACAAAGCACCCATGATTCGCCAAGCACCCTCCAACCACATGTGAACCCCAAGATTAAGTTAGGTCACTATGCTTCATGAAGCTATCTCCTTTGTGAAGCCCTATCCTCTATGATCCCAGTGCTCTAAAAGTCCATATCCTCTATGATACCTATTCTCTACGAAGCCCTATCCACTACAAGCCCTGTACTCTATGAAGCCCAGTGCTTTATAAGAACCTATGCTCTAAAAATTCCTACTCTCTGTGAGGCCCTAATCTCTAGGAATCCTTGTTCTATACAAACTCCTATACTTTATGAGCCAATGGGATTTCTCAACCCCCTCTTTGTGAGGCCTCCTGATTCATGAATCCCTTTTTAGGGTGGCCCTCCAAGCTTGTACAAAATGGTTACAAAGTACCATGAGCAGTGATCCATGTTGCGTTGCTTTTCCTCATGCTTCTTTTCATAGGCATTCTAATGTATATTTCTCCTTCTCATATCCACGCTAATGTGGAACCCCAATGGATCACTCCCCAACCCCATTACATCACAGAATTATTAGTGCCTTCATTTCACTAAGGGTAAAATTACGCCAGTTATATAAGTCTAAGGGGTGAAGAGTGAATCCTCACTGTCCAAGATATAGGATGTTAAACATCCAAGAACCCACACCCGTGACAGATGACATTAAACTATGATCATCGCATAACTAAAAATCCTCAAGATGTTAGTGAAGGGGATGGGAACTATCACCCTCTCTCTACCTCTCCCTCTGCATTTTTTCACTATGTGAACCTCAGAAAATCTCTACAAAAGCCCTGATCCAACTTTTCAGGGTGGTCCATGTACGGTGAACGTATCCTCCTCGTACATATGGACCCTTACTTGGGATTCCCTCCTAGAGTAAGACCTAATATTTTTATTATGGTCCAATAACCATGTGTAATCCCTACTACATTACTCACAAAATCACCTTTCATGATGCAATCGTCAAATCTATTATTGCCTCTTGTTTCTCACACCGAGAATCACTCACTTGGGATTAGGGTAATCATTGACCATGACATACTCTACGAGCCACCTTAGTGTGTAATACACATGCCCCTTTTGTCAAGCTTCATGGACTTTGATCCTTTACCTTTTAAATAACGGTACGTAGGAAGTGTCTTTGGGGTTCAATTCCATCAGCCATTGGTCCCAACCACTTCATGATGGCTCACCATCATCCTGAATGACATTAAACTATATGACCCTTTCATCCTACATGACATTAAACTATATGAATTCATACTACATGGGTTTTTATCTCTATATCCTAGACAAGGTATGTAGGAAGCCTCCCTAAGGTTCAATCTCAAAAATTGGTAAACTTCAGTGTACCCATTATTGGGACCCACATCCTTGGCCCACCCCTTAGTGGTGTCAGACTATTTCTCATGAAACTAAATGTATTTATGCCCCACAAACATTCTATACTCCTTCAATAAAGAGTGTCCATCTTGTGATTGGCTACTTACTACATGTAAGACCCATCTTGTCTTCGTGTTTTTGTCCTTTTTATAAACATTGATTCCATGCTGCATCCAAAACTATGTGGGTATTGATACCCTGTCATGGAGATACATAAGAAAACTCTTCGATATTCAAGCCCAATATAATCACCTCTATAATTTATCTTTGTTCCATCCCTATTCATTATATCCTTTGACACTTAATCCATATCCATCCGGACATTACCCACGCTACCAAATCTCAGTGAAATAATTCCATCCATTCAGTCATATAACCATGTGTAAGCCTCATTCATCTCATTTCTCTTTGTAGTACCTCGGATGCTAACCACGTGTAAGTGCCATCTTGTCTTTGGGTTGTTGTCCGTTGTGTACACCCTGATCCAATGACTCGTCCAATCTCAAACTACGTGGGTTTTGATCCCTATATTCTATACAGGGTACATAGGAATCCTCCATGAGTTTCAATACCATCCAATGGTAAACCTTGGTGTCCCCTCTGTTGGGACCTAATAATCTTCTGATCCTCCCTCTGTGGTGTCTATGTCAGCCTTTATGGTGTGATTTCTTCTCTCTATGGGACACACAACGACAGATCCCTCCCTATTGGGAATCTTTATCCACCCATCTGGTAAACCTTCTAGGTACTCCCTCCTAAGGGGATACCCTTATGACCACTCCCATCAATATTTTGATCTGTCTGATCTGTCTCCCTAGACGTTAAACTCATGGAATACCCAGTTTTAAACATGGGAATCTGAGGAAAACATTAGAGACATGCCACCAGTATATAATTCTCCTCATTCAATGTGGGATTCCACGGGTTCCTCACCCTTGAGAAGCCCTATCATAATAAGAAGAAATATAGGTGTACCAGTGCTTTAGAATATATACAAGACAGTGATTCCCAACATGACTACTCTTCTAACTTAAGGTTGCTACACTGACTTGACCAATTGGAATGTCCTGATAGAAGTAGTGTAATTAACTAGCATCCAAAAAGATATCGAACTAGGAAGGGTTTTATGAAAAATGTGATAATATTTAAAGAAGACCCAGACTAGGAAAAAAATTTCAAGGATAAATCCCTGGAGGGAGAGGCCAACATCATGTTATCCCATTTCAATCAAGGAGGAAACATTTCTTAAGAAGTAATGAATGCCTCTCACCTTTGCAAAGGCAGAATGTAGGGAAAAAATCATTGTGTCCTATATAGATACATGCACGTTCCTAGAAGAAAGTGTCGGAAACAATAATAGAAATATCATATTTATTCACAAAATCCATCCTTGTGAACATCCATGTGACACAATGATGAAGAATGAATTACATTACTTCATAGAGGTGATAGACTACATGTATATATGAGTAACACATTTTTAAACATGGGTGGTTATAGAGGTATATAATATATAATATATTAATCATTATTAATATTTCATATATATCATATATATCTATTAATTCCATATTTATAACCATCTATGTGAGGTGGTGATGAAAAAAAATAACATTACTTCGTGGAGGTCGAACTCTGCATGTACACACGAGGGTCATATAAATTTTATATAGAATTAAAGGATTGTATAAAATATTTAGAAAATTAGCATAGTAACATTTTAGTATATTAAATACACTTATGTAATTATATGATTATTTTTAGAATATATTTTAAGGAGTTATATTAAGAAATAATCAAAAATAATTTGGTTAAGTCATAAACATCCTCCTTGGATATCATCCTTTATCTTACACCTTAGCCCTTATAAGATTGTTCTTATTGGAAGAAAAATATCTATAAAACGTGGTAATGAGATATTTGGAGGGATTGAGATATATATTGGCTGATATATGGTGCTTAAAGTGTGTGAATAATTTAGGAGAAAAGGTTCCCTTTTATAAGTGAGTGTAACCTTATAAATATTAAGCACTTTAAAATATAATAAATTAATTTCTCATCAAAAGTGGATAAAATTTAGTAAAATTTATAATATAGAATATTTTATTGTGTAAATACACTCAAACAATCAAATCTTTTCATGCTTGAAAGAATCTCTATGCCTTATCTCTTAGTTTAAACCCTATTTAACTCATTTAAACCATATCATGGTGAGAAAATCTTTGCATTGTAATTGTTAATTATAAATAAAAAATAAATTGAACTCAATAACAATTAATAAAATTATGATATAAAATAAGGAATTAATTTCCAAATATTCAATTACTACAATTTTAAAAAGTAATTTTAAAACAAGTACGCATAAAGAAACAAAAAACATTGTTTAAAAATCCCTTTAGGCAAAAAAACATTTAATCCAAAATAAGGTATAATGTTGATTCCCATGTAATTATTAAAATTATTTTTATTAAAATGATACTTATTTAAATTTAAACATATCCAAAATTTAGATGAACATTTTTAATACTTTATGAAAATAAAATAACCAAAATAGTTTTTATTTGAATGAAAATATTAATTATTTTTCCAAAATGTCAAATAGTGATTTAAAAGATAAAAATTATATTACATATTGAATATATATTTTTCTATAAAAGAGATCATAAACAATAAATTGATTCATATATCCTGATAATTTTATAAAAATATTATTATTTGAAAACTCCATATTCTTCTCTATTCACCCAAAAATAAACTATTTTATAAAAATATCAAAAAAATCTTAAGATTATTTTGACACGATGATGTAAAAAAATAATTTAGTTTAACAATATTAAATTATATATTTATAACATTTAGCATTTAAATAAAATTAAAAATTATAAATAAAATCGTCTTTTATAGAAAAATAACCTTTTAAAACATTAAGGGTTCTGGGCCTTATATCATATCAATTAACAATGGGGGAAAATTTATTTGTTTGAAAATTTTATATTTATAAATTATTGATGTTGAATATTCATTTTAATAAATTATTATTCTCTTTAATTCAATTTTTCATATATCACATGTATTCAACAATATATTTAATTAAAGTAATACATAATAAAATATCGGGGTGTTATAGTAATGAATACCCCGATATATATAAACTATATTTCAGGTAATATTGAGGTATTTGGTGATCAATTTATACTATACTACAATAGATTATATTTTTTAAGTTTTTTCATTCTAGGATACTTTTTTTGAATTATTTAAGAGACTTATAAATATTTCATATCTTGCATTATGGGATTTTTTATTATCGGATCTTCGTTTATTTTATATTTTTTGGTGTTGATTGGTAGTTTTATATATTATCTATTATTATTAAAAAAAGTAAAGGTATTGTCTCTAATAATATGATTTATACCCTTGGTGTTATTCTGCAACTTGTGTCATATTTGACGTAGGCTTCGAGGTTCACTCCTTTACTTTGTTGGTCTGGGAAGGTTACCATTGGAAGGGTGTCACAACACATTGGTATAAGAGATGATGGTTAAGAGAAAAATATGTGGATTAGAGTTAGGAATATTGAGAACTACGTGACTTGGTTGGGAACAAATATTAATTGACCTTGGATCTTAACGTAGGCTTGGGAAACCGGTTAGGAAATGAGATTTTTGGGACCTATGATCTAACACCAGGAGTTTTAATAGACCAAATGACCAAGTGAAGTGGTGTTTCTTGTAGGGTAAATACCTAAGACAGGTAAAAGAATCATTATTTGTTTTTATTTTGTTTTAAAATGGGTGATTTTGGCTAAAAAATTTAATTTGATTACATTTAATTTAATCTCATACCATCAGGATTAAGAGTTTATAATTTCCTATATAGATATTTGTTATACATATTCTACACCTGGTGAGTGTTAGAGAATTTTGGTAGGATGAACTGATTGGACATCATAGGGGTAACCTTATTGAGGAGGCTGGGTTATGTAAAAGGACATTATGTACATTCTTTTGCCAGATATTATTGATATATGATGGGATCATCTCTGATTTAGAGTTTGAACACTAGCTTAAGAAGTTTGATATTTCATTAATTTTATATTGGAATTTATTTATATGAGATGAGTAGTATATAAGTGTTTTTTATTGTATCTCATAGAGAATATGGAATCAAATGTCTCATAGAATAATTTCTAGAAGGATTTTGGTTCAGTGTTTTTTCTTAAAAAATGAGAGTAGAGAAGTGGAAGGATTTTCTCTCCCTACAGCAAGAGACCCTGAGAATTATAGATCTTGTGATTAGGTTTAAGTTCCTTATTAATTTCAATACTAATATATTTCCTAATTATTAGTATAAATTATAGTTCATTGAGGTGGAATTGTGTTTTTTTGTCAGATATATAGTCCCTCCATTTACATTGCCTAAGTACTTGGAGGTGTAAAAGAAGGTTAAGGTGATAGAAATGATGCATTCTCAGGGGGTGATAGTATAGATTTTATAAAGTTATATATTTAGATAGAGGATCTTATATTGAAATATATTTGAGGTTCTAGTTTATAGGGATTTAATCCTAGAACATTCCCTTCCGATTTTCTAGGTTAATAGTTCTTTCATATCTACCACGAGCCCCATGTTTGTGAGATTAAGTTGTGGAGTCTATAGACAAAGGAAGATGTGGTTCCTATACATTAGGGGAGTTAGTCTGACATGGGTGGTTAAATTTTTTATATATGACATCATATTATCTTCCATAGGTTGTTTCAATAGCTAGGATATCAAAAAAACTCTTGTGAGTTGCAGTAGGGCTAGTGAAGCTCAACCTCCTAACTTCCCTCTCCCCCAGGGATCTATATCAGAGATTTCCCATGGATATATATTTTATAAGGGTTTCTGAGGCATATAATCTTGACATGGGAGACTTAATTTCATCAAAGTGTCAACTCTAAAGGGACCAAAGATAACATGATTTATAATTTCATATCATTTATATTGGTTTAAGAGTTTTTTTATTCAGGATAGTTGAACTCCATCTAAATATCCTCAGTCCATGTTGTGGGGTTAAAGTTGGAGAGAATTCTATTTACCCTAGTTTTGACTAAACCATTTGGAGTTCAATCAAAAACATTAGTGTGTTTTGGGGATGTAAATTGATATTCCGGAAGCATCAGTCATCTGGGAATTTATTGATGCTATAGATGCAGCTATGCAATTTCATACTTTCTATTGATTTGTTGCATTATGTATGTGAAATTAAACATTTACTATAAAGGATGATTTTGTTTTGTATTATGTGGGGTCAATATGTATTATTTGTTAGATAGTGAGATTATCAAATTTTTCATCAGTGTTTAGAGATGTTATTTTTATAGCTAGAAGTGTGGAATTTATACTCAGATAGGGCGTTGGGATTTCTTAAGGTCATTAATGAGTATCCTAACATTTTCCCCAAGAAAGTTGTAACCCTACACCATTTATTTTACATTGAGTTCTGGATATAATTTTAACCCGATGATTCTCTAATTTTGGTGGATCAATATAATATATAACCTCATTAGCTACATGAATTGATATTTAATGTCAATGATTTGATGTATAAGGGCTTCATATACTAGTTTTTCTCTTTAGGCTGCTCTAGTACTGTTTTACAATAAGGAAGATGGTGGTATGATGTTATATTTAAATTACTGGTAGTAAAACTATGATAAGATCAAGGATCAATGTCCCCTTCTACGGATAGATAGATTGTTTGATCTATTTAATATAGATATATATTTTTAAAATATTGACTTTCAGTCTTGGTATCATTAAAATAGGTTTATGAAAAATTACATATCAAATATCAATTTTGAGTAAAAGTATGGAAACATCAATTTCATGTTATTTTTTATTATAAAAACACCATCTATTTTCATGGGACTTGGTAACTATGTTTTTTATGTGTTCATAGACTAGTTTTTAGTCGTCTTTATCAATGATATTATCTTATACTCAATATCTAAAAAAGATCATTTGTCGAACCTGAATGTTAACCTGCACACTCTATACACCACCTTCCATATACGAAGTTTCCTAATTGAAAATTATTTATGCATAAGGTAGACTTACTTGTACATGTGGTGTATTAGTGAGATGTAGTTGTTGTTCCCTTGAATATTGAGGCAATTGTTTCTTTGGAAGAACTAAGAAACACAGAAAATATTGGTATTTTCCTTGGTCTCATATTCTATTATCAAAGATTCGTGATCAACTACTATTTATTTGTGGACCTATTGATAGCATTTCCTACGATGGAATAATATTCCTTGTGGATAGATCAGTGTATTTATACATCTATCTACCTGAATAAAAAGTTTATCAGTACTCTAATTATCCAACATCCAAAATGATGGAGTGATTTCTGAGGTCTCATATGATTTTTCCCATATGGGTATTCAATGTTTTCTAATGTGGTATAAGTTTGTGATGTCCTATGGGTTTTTGTAGTTACATCCCTATAAAAATAATTACGCTACCCATGACATATAATTAGAAGTTGGGTTTTTACTCTGAAGTAGTGGAGACATTACCTTATTATATAGAACTTGGTGGTCTTTAAGGATCAAAATATCATAGGAAATGTATTCTCTCAATGAGATCTAAATATATATCAGTAGAGGTGGAGTGATTTTATATAAGGAAATAGCCTTAAAACAATACATAATATTGTTTTTTAGACTTGATTGTATTTATTGAATTCCAAAAGAGCTTTTAGGTATAGAGTTTTATTAAATTGGATCAACACAATTACATAACAATCCCACATATTACAAATTGTATACTTGCACAAAATATACATTATTCCACAATATAAAACATTTAAAAATATTTATGTTTTTCATTTATGAAAATTATTTAGGGATTATAAATTGATTTCTTCTCTATTCGTACTCATCCTTAAACCATATGAAAAACACTTAAAAACATGGGATAATCACCAAAAACTCACTAAGGGAAAAAATTAAGAAATTTTTTTAGTCTAGTCAACATCAAAAAAACCCATAAAATGTCCACATTTTCTAAATTACTCTTTTATAATTTCAAACAATTCATATCAACATGGTTAAAAAATTATTGATGAAAAATCATAAAAACCCAAAACAGGACAACTGAAGACCTTATGGGAATATTAGAGCATCATATTCAGAACTCGTGTTTAGCTGTGTTAGAAATAAATACAACCTAGTTAAATTCAAAGAATAAACTGCCTCAGTTTACTCCTTCCTTATTATCTTTAAAGATAAAGAACATTATCAAATTCATTTGATAGCTATATCAAGATTACATGTTGAATGAAATATATCAAGATCACCCATTATATAAGCTATGTCAAGATCACCCATCATATAATTTTTAATTGGATTACAAGTCATCATATAAAATTCTCAAGTAATATATCATGAATAAAAAATTTTACCCTTCACCTTTTCATCATAAACTTCATGAAATACACTTCCAAACCATATAAAAATCACTTTTTGATATCAAAATAATTGTTCCTTTTGAAAACCAATTTTCAAAAATTAAATACCCATAAAAATGGAAAGATGATTTTTATTTGAAAAAGAAACATAGAATCATGTAATGTAATAAAAATGAAACATAAATTTTATAGTGGTAGGAAAATCCATTGATATTGAATATGTGAAAATTGAACATTCATTTTTTGATCAGTAAATAATATATAAATATTAAATAATAATACTTAAAAAAATCCCTTTAGGAGTCATTTTATAGAAATTAAAACGGGGAAATAAAATTCAATTTATAATTCATTTATTTTAATACAAATAAATTAATAATATAAATTTATAAATATTATAAGGACCCGAACTTATTACATACATAATCTTGATTTTAATCAAGAAAAAAATTTCTTTTACATTGAGGATATTTTCATGTTTAGAGATTTAGATAATTATGACAAAACATTCATAACATTACACATTGTTACATAGTAGATACCATAAAAACAGTTTCCGTTTTTTCTCAAAATATAAAACTTTAAAACTTAAAACAAGACTCCTTGACAATTCTTAAGCATTTAACATGTCTTCCTTCCTTTTATTACACATCCATTAACATTTGAAAAATCCTTTAAAAACTTGGGATGAGCATAAAAGCTTAGTAAGGGAAGGAAAATAAGGAAAAATCACATTAGTCCATGAATACTCATAACGTATGGAAACATTTTAAAAAGACATGATTTTCACCAATAAATACTTACTTCGTGTAACATTAGACTTAAAAAATATCCAAAAAAACATGAGAACATAAATATAATAATAAATGTATCTTGGGGAATTACTTACATAATCTTGTAACCATCTTGGCTACCTTAAAATTTGTAACCCTCACGGCTACCTTACTTTGTGTAACCATCACAGTTACACTTGGAGTAACCACATGGCCGACCTCCAACATACAAGTACCCAATGAATTGGAGGGAAATATAGGTCCCACCCTTCATCATAAATAATTCCCAAGAACCAAATCATAATCATACAACATGAATAATTCCATTAAATCATTACTTTCGAATTTCGTAAAACCAAATTTAAAAAGAGGATTTTTAAAGAAAAGACCCTTATAAATATCATACAATTGAAGAGAGACTTAATATAGTATATGGAGTATGTATATATGCTATAAATAAACTTAATGAAACATAATATAAATAGAAACCATCACACAAACAATTTAAATAGCACTTGAATAATGAAGTAGAAGGTTAACCCAAAGAATGAAATTCGCGTTAAGAATTCTCATACCTCGGGTTTATCTTACTTCCTACTTGTTTAAACCTCCTATATAATGGTTAAAAGAGTGTTATTAATATTTTATAGAAACATTTTCAGGTTTATAAGATCTTATATGATCATTTAATAACATATTTTTACCCTTAATTGTTAGTATTTTTCCCCTTGCACTGTTTTTGGAAGAATTCTTTACATGATTTCTATGATTAGTTCATGGTGGACATTTTTGTAGATTGGAAGTGAAACTACAGAATTGGAATGGAGAAGTATTATCATATAACCGTTAACATAAATTATTCCATTTTTCATTTTTAATTCTTACTTGAATATGATTCATATGTTAGAACATTAATGATGTTCATTTAGATCCTTTTAGTGGTTATTTGATAATAAAAACCTCGTTTTTTCTTATAACCTAGAACCATGGGTACAAAAGAATTACAGAACCATGGGTGAGTCATAAAAAAAGTATTATAACCTGTTTCAACCATATAAATGGTTTCATGTCCAAACTTGAAATAATTAATGGATTTTGAAATCCCATCGTCCACGATGTCGGTAATTCGACCCAAACAGACAACGTTTTTTATTCTTTAAATAAGCGGGAGAGGAGAAGAATAAAGATGAGTAATTTTTCATAAAAATGATAAAATCCAGAGTATACATTATTTATGGTTAATTAATTCATCTTGGGTAAGTATATATGAACAAATAATATGGAAGGAACTCAAAATAAAAGAAAAATTGTGAAATCTCTTACAAAAATTCGGTAGCCTAACAGCTAAGCAACATGGTTTTAGAAAATATTAAAAAGATAAGGGAAAAGTGTCACCCATCCAGAAATGAATAATAATATAGAGAATATCCAGAATATGAACGAAATAATATCATGGTATGGAAACTTGAAAATTATACCACATAAAAGAGAATTTTAAAGGAAAAAGAAAGAAATTGATAATTTTCTTACCTTGTAGAGTAACCCTTAGAACATGAAGGTTGGGACTTTGGGGGCTTCATTAAACCCTGGTAGGACTACTATGAAGGTAAGGAGGCTAGAGATTCTTTGAGGGAAAATTGGTAATGAATTAAATGAAGGGAAGAGTTGGTATTTATAGGAAAAGTGAGGGATTATTTTAATAATTTTCAAGGGACACCTCATGGGTGGTATTTGCAAAACCATGGGCTTTCCCATGGTATTTGCTCATGGTATAAGCGAATTGGGACACCTCACACATTATTTTACTATACACAAGTTGACCATATTTATGACATCATTTTTATATAATTAATGATTTCATTAACACACCGAAACTAAAAACTAAATTTTTTACTATTCACTGAAAAATCAAATGTTTTAGAAAAACTTCCAAAATTCACCCTAACCATTAATCGATGTTTATATTTCAAAAATGAAGTCCATTTTTTGAAATTAATTTTCTAAATATTATTAATTTAATATTTAAATAAAAGAATACTTAATTGCAAAACTAACAGTTCTAATTCTACAACTACTTCTTTATCAAAATGAAAAATTAACCAAGATGTTATTATCTTCAAGCATTAGTAAAATAAAAAAATAATAAAAATTACTATTCATTAGGGTATGTTATTAATCACCAAAAAAAACAAGTTGGTTCCAATAGAATTCAAATAATATAGTTAACACAACTGTAGATGAGAGTTTCTTGAAATTCAATACATAGAACTGGAAAAATTATGTTAAAAGGATAGTTATAAATATCTACTTAAAAAAAGTTCCATCCATTTATATTTATTTTTATAAAAACTTGGGGTGTTACAAATATGGTCATGGAAGAAACAAATTCAGAACATAACATTTTAAAACATGTAAAACAAGGTTTTATGGTAAAGTATCCCTTACAACTAGTAAAATTTTAAACCAATGAAACATGTAAGGAAATTAAATTTAATTTATATGAAAATAATTTAATTTTTTTAGAATAATGATAAATATATCCATACGTTAGTTATACACCTCACAAATGAAAACATTTGGTGAAAATTTCTCACAATGTAAGAGAATTAAGACTAGAAATCCTTTACCTTGAGTCTTAATCATCATTTACATAATTTATCTATCTAGATAATAAAATTATGTTATTTATTTAAATTCATAAAAAACAATTCAATTATATTATTCATTTTTTACCATGTTATATTCAACTACTTAATTAATTAAGTTCACATCGGGTATTTTGATAATATTTGGATCTTATGTTGAAAAATGACTTAGGTAGGTTGACTATAGTCAAAATGGTCATGATTCAATCATATAAAAATTAATATTATTAAATAATTATCATATTAATACATTAATTATACAACAACCCAATCTTAACATATATAGAATTACATCACACTTGTGAAATACTTTAAACATTACAAAAACAATCTCCCAAACACTATAATAGTTTAGCACCTTTGGAAACTTCGAAAAAATATTTTAGATCAATGTAATATCTTCAATGATTCCCACAAAGATCCCACCCTTAGTAATTATACTTAAAAACCATTCTTCATAACATAGGGGAAATAATCATAAGAAAGGGATGATCGCTGGTGCTCGGTAAGTGTATTTAAAGGAAATGTGTAATTATATTGTGAACATAAGGGTATGATAACATGATCATATCATTAGAAGATAATACCATTCATATCATAATATTAGAAACATGAATAATGGTATAAATCTTGTCATTTCATAAGACATGAAGCATAATAAAATAAATAATTCAAGCTAATAAATTATATCTTAGGAATAAGACATGGAATTATAGAATACATAAACATGTAATATCATTCCCTATAAGTCAAAATGAATTTCTAGAATTTTACAAGACACTTCACAGGAACTAAACCTACTAGATAGGAACATCACCATCCCTAGTTACATTCTTTTACTTGTAAGGTATTTAGTTTCCCCATATTCTATCTTCATGGTGACTACACCTACTGTTCAGGGCACACCACCATTCCCAATCACAGTCCTTTCCTTATAAGGGTTCAAATTTCCCTATCATCCCATAGTGTATTATGACCATTTATTTTATTCCCATCATTATCTCATGAGATATAAATATTTGCCCAATTCATTAGAGGGATATATAGGTCTCACCCATCTAAAAATAAAATAATTCATACATGTTCCATGAGATAATAAAAATTTCATCGTATCATGACCAATAAAAAGAGAGGGATTTTATAATTTTTAAACCATAACCTATGAAATAAAATGGGTATCATTAACATTTCATCTCATCATAAGCTATGGAAAATATATATGTTTCATAATACTTTAATCAATGCATTATCTATAAATAGAATATGGTTTAAAAAGAGTATAAATTGTGGAAGGTAAATGTGTGTTATAAGAATCATTCCGTCAAAACATAAACCAGTTAATAAATAAATTTGAAATAATAAAAAGAAATACTTGAAAAAAATTTGGAATATATTTTCAATGAAAACATATAATGATATCTTGAAAATATTTTGAAAACCTTTTTCCATTAAATCATATAAAAGAATCATAGAAATATTTTTAAAACTATTTTCATTGAAAATAATTTGATAAGATATAGTGAGAGCTTCAAAATGTTTAAAACAAAATTTTTAAAATCATAAAACATTTTTAAAACCTCTTTATTTAAAATTATATTTGAAAACTTATAAATAAATCATTTATAACCATAAAATAATTTCGAAAAACTTTTTCATTGAAAACCACTTTAAAAATAATGAATGTTCAGAATATTAGGGAATAAAATTCATTTAAAAACAATAACATTCTAATATTTTAAATTAAGCTTTAATGGAATTTCATCCATGATGGAAGGTAAATCTATACACATAGAACTTTTTGTTTGTAGCATAAAATGGTTAAAAACTTACCCCCATCAAAAAATGACAAGAAGATTCATTTATTTAAAGAAAACTTTTTTTAGAAGGTAAATCATGGGTTTAAATGTATTTTAATAATAATAGGATAATATTAGAATATTTTTGTAAACATTTATTTTTGAAAAAATGTTTTGAAGGAACACAAATTTCTAATTGAAGATAGGCTAAAATAGGGATTTCTTAAAAAAAACATGCATAACTATATTATAAATGAATGAGTGAAAAAATGAAAGAAATACTTGAATATTTAATAAATTAAAAAAGGATAAGAAAATTTATGAGATTTCTTGAGATATGTATCTTAATATATTATTAAAATAATCATAACCATAAACAATCTCAAAAAGCGATGAGATTGTTCAAATAAACTCTTACCACTTTGTAACATCGAACCATACTCAAAATTTAAGAAAATTTAATAACCTGAATATTAATTTATCATGATATATGGATATATATGATATGAAATTACAATGTTAGTATATACACCTCATGGAAAAATATAGGTGCTTAACATGGCATGTGTCTCAAACAAAGAAAATTAAGACACAATTACTTTACCAATTTGGTATCTTTTGAAACATAAACCCAATGAAATAAAGGTCATTAAATTGATATGTAAATACCCATATATTTAAGTATAATAATCATATAAATCATCCATTGGTGGTATAAACACTACAAAAAACTAATGTGTGATGAATAAATCATGTATCTCATGGAACTAAAAAGTGAGATGAAATTCCCTTACCTTGTATCTTTACTCATGTCGCACCCATTAAAACCTCATTTATAATAAATTTTATTTTATTATAAATATTTTACAGAACCATATTCATATATCTAATACCATATATGGTTTTATTATTACATTATGTTACCCATTCGTTAATAATTCAATGTTAATGTTTCATTTTGGGTAGTATTCGCATTGGTTTTCCCATGTGTCTTAATTTATGGTATCTTTTTTCCCTATACATATATTGTGATTTAAAAAATGTCACACATGATATAAATATCATTTATATTTATTTGATTTTTATTATAATAATCTATATATTAAAAAATTATGAAATGGAATACATCATTCATGGAGACGGTAAGTCGTACGTACGCATGAATGTTGTTTCCATTTTTATTGTCATATTAAATGAAAAAAAAATGAAATAAATTCATATATGTATATAATATAATTAAAATATAATTATAATGTCATAAATTTTATAGAATTTCACTAAACCCATCTTTTATATACTCCATGTAGTGTGAGAACGAATCACATCGCTTTGAGGGGGCGGTAGTCAGCACTTCCTCAATCGAAATTATCGTATTTTCAAAAAAAATGAAACTATAATGATATGTGTTATAAAAAAAATTAATAAGATTAAATAAATTATAAATTTTATATATGTTATATATAAACAGTGTATCTCTCATAATTCCTACCATGAGAGTCGGTATAAGAAGAACGAACAATCATCATTTTGTGAGGCGGTAGTTCATCACACACATAAATAGTGTATTAGTTACCCATTAGATGGAAGTGTATGTAAGTTTAGGATGAACTATTATAATAAAAAATAATATTATATTTAATATAATGGTGTTTTTATACAATCATGTAATTACAATCATATAGGGAGTGTAGAATGGAAATAAAAGAAAGAAGCTTAAGGGAGGGTGATACCTCTTAATCAGGTAACTCCTTTGGGTTTTCACCAAAGGAATTAATTGGAATTATTTATGACCTATGGGAGGATTAAAGTAGTAATGGAGGGGTTTTTTAAGTTTATTTGGATGATCATGGATGAAAAAAGTGGTTTGAGAGGTTTTAGGAAGTAGTAGAGGTGGTGGCCTTTTATAGGGGAGGAAAAGGACTCAGTTGGTATTTTTAAAACAAGTTAGGTGTACCCACATTATTTCAAAACAAAATTCATCCAAAACCAACCAAAATAAATAATTTAACGTTCATGGATGATTAATTTCTATCCAATTTATTTTGGATAGGTGTATAGGTAATTTGGGCCCTTAATTTTATGTTTTATTCCGTTGTTAAGCTTAATTTTACCGTAATCATTGTAATTAATTTTAATTAATTTTCATAATGTTTTGGGTCAAAATTTTTTTTAACTTCTTAGAAATTATAATTTATACTAATTAAATATATATATTTTATTTTGATAAATTATAATCACAAAATTGGCAGAAATTAATTTAAATTTAATCCTACTTATGGGACAACACTAGAGGTTTTTAAACTAAAAATATCAAAAATTTCCTATGTTTTCTAAAACCAATACCAATTATAATTTGGTTATAATGGCTTAAATTAGATTAATTTATAAAAATATTATCAAATTAAACTTTTAGACTAACTCAAAATATAATTTAATGATAAAAATAAATTATATGAAAAAGAAGTTTGGGATTAAAATTCAATATTTTCATTATTCATCAAAATATGAAATATCACAAAAAAATAAAAAAAATATACCCAAACCTAATTATTACCTTCCCATTTAAAATATAATTTTTTTTGACATATAATCTTTATAAAATTTCAAAATATTGGATTTAAAATCGGTTCTCCGTTTAAAGGCAATGAAAGGGCCTCAATAAAAATATAGGTTTTATGTGAAAGTAAGTTTGTTCCTATCTTTTGATTATCGAATCTATTGGATAAATATAAAAAATATTTTATTGAATATATAATATATATTATATTAATATAACTCAGTAATTGTAATTAATTTAATTTATAATGATAAAATAACTTTTTGAGCATAAAAATGGTTTTTTATAAAAACATTCCTTTTATATTCAACTGGTTCTTATATTCAATTATAATTCATTTGTAACTAATGAATTTAACCATATATTTTCATAATATAGATAATACTATTCATAACCATCAACATAACAACTAGGTTATATCTTATTATATTAAATAATAATTTTTTTAATAATATATAATTGTTTGGCAACACTCGTTCATGCATGTTTCGCAAGCCCACAAGGAATGTCAGTCTTGCGTGTAATGTATAATAACCTCGTTGTTCTATGTAGAGAAAGTAAAATTTTATGTTGCGTTTAGTGCATGATAATTTGGTATTGTGTATAACATTATCAAAAAATTTCTCTTTAATATAAAAACTAAACTATTTTCATTACTATGTGAAATGTATAAAATAAAAAAGATTAAATTAATTCGAAAAAAATCAAAAAATCTTAATGTGTTACAATATACAATTCCTTAAAATGAATTTTCCCCTATAAATTATTTTAGTTCATAAAATGATTAATTATTTTAAGTTACCTTCATAGAAACCCACATCATAAAAATGATTCCAAAATATTCCTTTAAAAAGGGAAATATGTAAACATAATGGTTACCAAAAATAACATATTACTAGGTTTCCACATATGAGAACATAAGTGGAAATGGAAGAAATGGAAATGGAATAGAAATCTTACTATAAATATCTCTAGGAGAGTGATAGATAACTTGTTTAGGAAAATTCAATAATCACAAATCCATAAATCTGTGATTTTCTAAGGGGCCATTTGTTTCATCAGAAAAGAAGGAATTAGGATTACCTTTTTGATTTCAATATACATTCCCTAAGGTTGACGAATTTTCATTAGAAGTTATACTTACTTTATATATTTGAATTAACATGATTTCATTCATTTTTTGTTCTTTGACCAATTTCTAATTCATCCATTACCTCAAGTAAAGGATTTACAAAAATTAACTTTGATTCATAAAGCACTAAAATATAATTTTAATGGATCTAATGACCCATAAAAGAATGGTAAGTGAAAATATTTGTCTCTAACCATTTTTCAAAATCAATATACATTAATCTATAAACAAAAAATGCAACACTACTGGTTCATCATTAATATTTATTCTTCAAAAAAATACATTTACCAAGACATCGAGTAGGACATTGGTAGCCATGAAACCCCTATCATCCTTTAGTCATGGGTTCAAGACCCACGATCTTACCATAATTGACTCATTTTTATCCGACATATATGATTTCATTTTCAAAATCCGCACTAATATAGATTCAAAAATATTATGGACATCCTTGAAATATATTTAATCATTAAATATCCTTTTAATCTTGGTTTTTAATACATAAATACTTCCTACAAAGATTAAAATAATATTTTATGAATGGTAAAACTTATAAACCTTATGAAATATTAAAATATAAAATAATATAAATAAGGTTATGAAATCTGCTTAACATTGATCCCACATATATAAAAAATTATCTCTTGGTTGTTACATTACAAACATGTGAATACCCTCATCACATATTCTCTTGAAATAGGGTAATAACCAGAATTACCATAAATAATTTTGGAAAACATGCATGCTTCCTTATTCCAAACATACTGGATATTTTCCTTAAATATATGAAATTGAAAACTTTATCCATGATAATATAGGCTACTTTTTCAACTGATCCATTATCAGTTTTAGGGTAATCAATATCATCCAATCTACTTATTCGCATCCAATGTATAGTATAAAAAACATTATATTAACATATAAACATATTGAGGTTTATATTAAATTAATAAAAGTATAACATTTTCATTTAATCTCTTTTCCATTCCATAAGAACATTCAACATAAACTTTTAAAAACTTATCAAAAAACATAAAATGAATAATACATTCATATTTCACCATAATTTTTTAATCTGAATATATAAAAACTTTTTTTATTCCACTGAATCCATAAGACATAATAAGGATACCTCATCCTGTTATTTAATACCTCTTTCCTTTCACATTTCATATGTAGTCTCATCATCATCATCAATATAACCATTACCCATACGACCTTGATTATTCTATTTGAGATCTTTCATCTTAGGACATCGATTTTCATAATGAACATTAATTACACACTTAAAGAATTTTTACCTTTTATGATGTCTTAGAGAGGCCAATATTTCAATCAATCTCATTATCTTAACCCTTAATTTTTCCTATGTAATTATTTTCATTGTGTATTTCTTTTCCACTAACGAAAAACCTTCCAGTTCCACTAATACATTCACTTAGGTGATTATTTCTGCTTTATTTATTTAAAGGAAACTAAATCTTCTTCCCCTGTGGTATCCATTACCTAAACTCTTAGTAAACTCATTTATTCTCCTCCTTGGTGAGTCTAAGAGTTGGTTAAGGTACATGTTTTTTATCATGTCCCTGGAAAACTGATTATGAATCATCATAAAATCCTTCACTCTAGTGATCATCTCATTTGACATCTCATCAAAAAATTGTCCATCATATTCAATATTAATCTGGTTTATTTCGGTTCCCACCATTTACTAAAATATAGAAGAATTGAGTAAGAAATAATTATCATAGTGGTGAATCACAGAATCATGAAAAAAACTTATATAATTTATAAATTATGAAACATTTCATAAACTATGACATCTAGGTTTATCCTATGTTATTCATAGACAACATATATTTAAGTCCTTGATGACATTTTATGAAGATTTTGTGAATTCCCAATTAATATCTCTTAGGAATGTCAAACCAAGTGTGCCTTAAATCCCATTTTTGTGTACGAGATTACCATAATTCAGGCCTGGGACATATTAATGGTGTTGTTACCTTTAAGTGAATCTGTTCTAGAGCCACATCAACTTTTATTATCAAAACATGGATGTATTGATATAAAAAAATCATTATATCTTTTACCAAAATTATAGATCATTTTTATATACTTTTCTTTATCCTTGGATTTATCCTTATACATGTCATCAGGGTTCTCGCTAAGGGTGTCTCATCCTAGTTACGAAAGGTTAACTAAACCTTGACACTGATTTCAGCTATAACAGTCCAATATTAACATGAATTGACATTACATCACACTTGGATAATACTTAAAACATTAAAAAAATGGACTCCTAAAGACCATATTTTTTTAGTGCCTTAGGAAACATGGAAAATAATATTCTAACTTAGTAAGAGATCATCGATGTTTTCCTAAAATACACACCCCCTTAGTAATTCTACTTAAAAATCATTATTTATAACATGGGGAAAAGAAATATAATAAAGGTGTAATCTCAAGTTCTCAGTAATGGTAATTAAAGGAAATGCATAAGAATATCCTGAAAATAAGTGGATGAGAACATGATCATTACATTAAGAGATTATACCCTCTATATTATAAGACCAGAAATATCAATCTTGGAATAATTCATGCCAGTTAATAAGACATGAATCATAAGTAAATAAAGAACATAATCCATAAAATTATATCGTATGAATAATATATTTAATTATTTCATATATAAACATTTGATACAATTCTCTATAAGTCACGATGCATTTCTAGAACTTATCACAACACTTCATGGGAATTGCACCTTCTGGGTGGGACACACAACTATCCCAAGTCACATTCTTTTCCTTGTAAGGTATCGGGTTTCCCCATCATCCTATAGTATATCAATTTTCCCCATATTCTATCTTCACGGTGACTACACCAACAGGGCAGGGCACATCACCATCCCCAATCATAGTAGATTCCTTTTAAGGGATCAGGTTTTCCCAACTTCCCATAGTAGATCAAGCCATTAAATTTATTCACATCAGTATCGCATGAGATATAAACCTTTACCCAATAAAATTTAGGGAGATATAGGTCCCACCAATATCATAATAAAATCATTTATACATGTACCACAATATAATAAAACATTCATCATATCATAACCCATTAAAAGAGATGGGTTTTATAATTATTAAATAAAAACCTATGAAATGAAATATATATCATTAACATTTCATCACTTTATAACTTATGGAAATTATATAGGTTTCATAATCATTTCATCAATACATTACCTGTGAAATGAATCAAGTTTCAAAAGAATATAACCCATGGTAGAGATACAGGTTTCATAAGAATCATTCCATCAATACATAATCTATTCAAGAAGTAATATGAAAGGAAACTTTGAATAAGTTCCTATAATGTCATGATTAACATCAATGGATGATATCTTAAATTGAAAATAACATGGAATGATTTTTTGAAAACATTTATTGAGGAAAATATCATTTATTATTTGAAAAAGGCTCTTTAGAATGTAAACAATTTTCAAAAACATTTTCTTCAAAATAAAATTGAAAACATGCAGAGAATTATTTGAAAACATTTTGGAATCATTTTTAATTGAAAACATATAATGATATCATATTAATTCTTTAAAAAACATTTCCCATTAAAAAATATAAAAGAACATGAAAATACTTTGAAAACCAATTTCTTTGAAATGACTTTGAAAAATTATAAAGAGATATTTAAAAATATTAAAATACTCTTTATTAAGACCTAAAACCATTTTTAAAACCATTTTATTTAAAAATAGATTTCGAATATTTTAAATAAAACATTGATAACTGTAAAAAAATTGAAAATATTTTCGTCGAAATCCACTTTAAAAATAACTAATATTAAAAATATTAGGAAAGAATTTTATTTTAAAAAAATAACTTTTTATCTTGTAAAGGAACCTTCAATGTAATTTTGTTCAAGACAGTGGGTAAATCCATACACACAGAATATTCCTTCTGTATGGTGAAAAGGATAAAAAGGTACCTTGATTGTAAAAAGATAAGAAGATTCCTTTCATTAAAAATAACATTTTTTTAAAGGTAAAACCAGGGTATAAAATTATTTTAATTATCATAAGATAATATTATAATATTTTTTGAAACTTTTATTTTTGGTAAACGTGGATTGAAGGAACACAAATTTATGATCGAAGAGAGGGAAAAGTAGGGCTTTCTTGAAAACACTTTCTAAACTATATTATGTACCAAAGAGTGGTAAAATAGTACAAATACATTAATATATCTTAAATAACCATGGAAAAATAAAATTAATGAGTTTTCTTGAGATATGGATCATAATATTTTATCAAATGAAACAAAATCAAAAACAATCCCAAAAAGTGATGAGATTATTTCAATTAACTCTTACCACTTAGTTACATGGAAGCATAATCTATATTTATGAAAATGAAATTACATGAAGTTTAAAATATCATCAAAGAAGTGTATTCATGACATAATATTTCAAATTCAATATGTAAACCACATGAAAAAATAATGGTGTATAACATTCCCTGTGTCTCAAAGAATAAAAATTGAGACAAAATTACTTTACCGATTTGGTTACATTTGAAACAAAAACCATATGAAATAAAAGTCATAAAATTTATATTTAAATCCCCATTAATTTAAGTAAAATAATCATATAATTCATCCATGTTCATTGTACACACAATAAAAAAGGAATGTGTTTTTGAAAAATCATGTATCTCATTGAAATTAAAAGTTAGATACAATTATCTTACCTTGTTTATTGACTCTCATAGTACTCATTAAAACCTTTTGTATAATAAATTTAAGTTTATAATTAATATTTTAAAGAACCATATTCTTATATCTAATACCATATACGTAACTATTATGACTTTATGTTACCTTTTTGTTAACAACTATATGTTAAGGTTTTAGTTCAGGTAGTATTCACTTTGTTTTTCACATGTGTCTTAATTCATTATAAAATTGGTACTTATACATATATCATGATTTCTAGAATGTAAACATGATATAAATATCATGTATATTCTTTTTTATTTGTATTATAATAATCTATAAAATATTTAATTATTAAATGGAATACATCGTTCATGGAGATTGTAAGTTATATGTACGCATGAACCTTGTTTCTATTTTTATTGTAATATTGAAAGAAAGAAGAAAAATGATGTATCTATATATAAGAATTTAATATCATTATAGTATAATTATAATTTTATATATACAATATTTGTTCACTTAATGCATCGTTAATAAATTCCATGTAGTGTGTGAATGAATTGTGTCACTTTGAGGGGGCGGTAGTCCACACTTTCAAAAATAATATTATCGTATTTGCACAAAATGGAAAATATAAATATATATGTTGTAATATAATTATATAATTTTAAATATTTTATAAATTTCATATATATTATATATAAACATGGTCTATAACATAATTCCTACCATGAGATACGGTGACGGAAGAACGAACAATCATCGTTATTAAGAAGGTAGTTCTTCGTACATGTAAATAGTATTTCTGTTACCCATTATATGGAATTGTGTGTAATTTTATATTGAACCCATAGAATAAAAACATACTAATATATTTAATAAATTTTTTTTTATGAAATCATGTAATTAGAAGAATTTATGGAGTAGATAATGGAAATAAAACAAATGTGCTTGAGGGAGGGTGTTACCTCTTAATCCGGTAACTCCTTTTGGTTTTCACCAAACAGATGTTTTGGAAGTTTTTCTAACTAAAGGGAGGATTAAAAGAGAAAGTTATAGTTTTGGGTAGATTATTGGTCATATATTGGAGAAACATAAGTGTTTTTAGAGTTGTGAGGAAGTGGAAGTGGTGATGGCCTTTTGTTGGGGAGGAAAAGGACTCAGTTTGTGATTTTTAAAACAAGTTATGTGTACCAATACTTTTACCTAAAAAAAAGTAATCAACAACCAAAAAAGACACAATAATGGGAGTTTTGTGGCTGATTAATGTCCATCCACTGGATTTTGTAGATTTTTATATGTCATTTCGTTCCTTTTTTACATTTTATTCCATTTTTAAGCTTAATTTTACATTAATCTTTGCAATAAATTTTAATTACATTCACTACTATTTTTTTCAAAACTAAGTTTACCATATTATAAATTATAAATTATAATTATTAAAAATATTGAATCAATGTTTCTAAATTATAATCTCAAAAGTGGAACATGTTAATTTAAATTTAATCATGTTGAGGGGACGACACTATAGGGTTTTAAAGTAAAATGATCAAAAATTTGATAATATTTTTAAATCAAATTTCAATTTGAAGTTGGTTACAATGAACTAAATTATATAAATTGGAAAAAAATTTATCTTATTAAATATTGAAACTAATTTAAAATATAATTAAACCATATAAAAAAGTATGTGAATAATCTTTTTTGAAATAAAACTTTAGTATTTTTCAATATTCATCAAAATATAAAACTTCATAGGAAAAATACCAAAAACTAAACCTAACCTAATTTATATGTTTATATTTCATGGAGAAATTTTATTTTGATATAAAATCTATATAAGATTTCCAAAAATTTGATTTAAAATAGGATTACCATTAAAAGGTGGTAAAAGTGTCTTAATAAAAATATAGGTTTTATGTGTGAAATTGGGTTTGTTCTTATCTTGTGTTTGTAAAATATATTGGATGAATCTAAAAATATTTTATTGAATATATAATATATATTACATTAAAATCACTCACTAATCATAACTAATTTAATTTATTAGGAAAAAAACATCTTTTTGAGCATAAAATTGTTTTTATAAAAACATTTCTTTTATATTCAATTGATTCTTATAGTCATTTATAATTCATTTGTAACTAATGAATTAAACCATGTATTTTCATAAGTTTTCTAATATTATTCATAATCATTAACATAACTGTTAGGTTATATATTATTATATTATATAATAATATTTTGAATTTTATATAATAGTTTGGTAACACTTGGTGTTGCGTGTTGTGCAAGTCATCAAGGGAAGTAAATCTTGTGTTTAGTGTACACTAAACTCGGTGTTATGTGTACTGAATGTTAAACATTCTATTGTATGTAGTGTATGATAATTTGGTGATGTTTATAATGAAACCTAAACATTTTTCTTTAATATAAAAGCTTATCTATTTCCAGTGTTTTGTGAAATTTAAAATATAAAAAAGATTTAATTAATTTGAACAAAAATATTTCAGAAAAATTTAAGGTGGTAAAATTATACTTTTAAACCAACCGTGAAATATGATTATGAAAAATTAATTATGTTACAACAATGGAGATGGCAGGCCATACAAACACATGATTAACATTTATATTTTTCAAAGAATGTGAGCTAAAGGAGGTAATTACTATTTTATTGTTATATAATGACTATTATATCATAAATATAATTTTTAATATTTAAATAAACTTATATATATCATCCATGTGATGTGAGGATGAAAAATGAATCACATCTCTTCATATAGTGGTAATCCACCTGTACACACGAATGATGTTTTCATTTTTCAATGAATGGAAAGGTAAGAAAACAGATTATACATTATATTTAAAAATGATAATTATATCATTAATAACATATAAATATAATAAAACCACCATTATAATCATTAATGAGAGGCGGTGATGGAAAATGAAATACATCAGTTCGTGAGGCTGTAGTTCGGTGTACACATAAATGTTGGTTTAATTTTTCCTTTAATCGAAGACGAGATAGATAAATTTTATTAAATCTACATAATAACATATAATTTTTTGTTATATGATATTTTATTATATATAAATTATTTAAGTATTTTTTAAATATGTAGAATAATAAATAAAACTAAAACATTCTGTTAAAATTTATACCTCTTCTTGAGACAACCTCTATTTTTTAATACTTTAAGGCCTATAAGGTTAGTAGTGTGTATAAAATAAAACCTTTATTAGATGTTAATATATTATATTAAGGTATTTTTACTATTATTAGATTAAAAAATTCTATTTAAGTGTGGAGAGTATAGAATAGGGGGTGTCTTTTTATAGGTGAGGGAGAGGACACACTTGGTATTTTTGAAATGATTTAAATATTATTATTTAATTTTCATTGACAAGTGTCCCATAAAAATTTCAATTTCAAGACTAAGTGGATTATAGTGTAATTTTATTCATCCAATAAAAATTAATATGAATTTTTTATCCTTATCACTTATCTTTATCCATGGTTTTCCTGATTTCCCCTTTTATAGTGGTGACACATTTTTTATCGAAGTTACTATTCATAATGGTCAGAAATGAAATTAAAATCATTAAAATATTAAAAAATGATTATTAAAAATATTTTAACATTTATAAAATTAAATTTTTAGAAGTGGAAAAACATACATTAAAATTAATTCAGTAAAATGTGATGAAAAGATGTTTTCAAAAAACAATGTCTTCTTTAAGTTTAAAAATTATTTTTACCAAAATAAAGAATAATTTTGGTAAAAAAGTTACAAATTGAATTAATTTTATCAAAATTAACATAATTTCATTTTAAAACCTATCTAAATCAAAATTTGGCTTCATAAATATTAGAAAATAAAGGATAATTTTCTATAAAAATATGTATCTTCCACTATTTTCCAAAAAATTAACATTCTAGAAAATTAAAAACAATTAAGCCTAAGAAAATATTAAATGATTAATTAAAAAATAATATAATTTTTTAAATTATATTTGTAAAATTTATAAATTAATAATTCAAATAGTAATAATTAAATTATTTCCATTTAGATTTAAAATTTACATAATATTCTAATTAGGAATATAATTATATAATAACTAATTCATGAATATTAATAAGGCATAAAGTTGATTTATTATTAATAATATTTAGTTTTTTACATTTTTTGATATTTTTTTAAATGTTTTTCCTCATAATTTTATTCAATATTTAAACTTGTGGGGATTATTTTCCTTTATAACATTTTTCGATTTCCATGTTACTTATTCAACAATATATTTTTTACAGAAAATCATAACTTGATGAATTACCCTATTTCGCAATACTTTCTCTCAATAGTTAAGAATATTTTATTTAAAAAATAAAGAAAACTTGTAAAAGTTAATTACCCTTTTATAAAAATGAATTACCCTATTTCGCAATACTTATTCAACAATATATGAATTGAATGTAACAAAATATATCTTTGATATATAGTAAAGAAAACTATTAAAAATACATAGTATCTATAATATAAATTATATGTGAATTTTTACTCAATCGATCATCAATAACTCAAATTGGATTATTATCTTGAGATTTCCTTGGTAATCCTACCATGAAATACATAGAATTATTTTTCCATTTTCACTTAGGCACTAGAATGGATCGAAGCATCCCTTTTGGTAATTGTCATTTATCATTAACCTATTGAAAAGTCAAACATTTCAAGGTAAAATCTACAGTATCTCTATTCATTCCATCCTAATAATAATACTCCTAATGGTCTCTATATATATTACTTATTATAGGATAAATAAAACATGAAAATATGTGGGAATCACTAAACAATTCATTTTTCTAGTAGGATATAGCTGGCACACATAAAACTTTTCTAAATCTCAAAACACATTCCTTCTAATTGTTGTGTTCTGGTAACATAATTTTATTTAACAATTCAATATTTTCTTTCAAACATGGGACTTCAATATGAGATTTCATAATTATTTGTGATAAAGAATACAATACTAAAACTTGAAATAAAATTTTAGTAAGTTCTTTGACGTACAATTTATTGGAAATAATTCATTAAATCATTTACCAAAGGATCATGGTTTAAACATGATGAGTTTTTTTATGAATTTTATTTTCAAATCAAAGCATCAACTACTATTTTTAAATTTTATATATAGTAGTGGGTAATGAAATTATAATCATTTATCAAATACAACCATTTTCTCTAGCTCAATTTTAAATCATTATGAGTGAATATGTACTTTAATATTTTATTATCAATAGTTATTTCACACGTTTCTCCATATAAATTATGGCTAAAAAATTAAATAAAAACCAAAAATAGATAGATCTTGATCATGTGTATCATAATTTAACTCATGTGGTTTCAATTGACAAGAATCATAAGCTATTACCTGATCATTCTTCATTAATAAAACCAATTGCATTTGACGAAGCATCCCTAAAGATAAAAAATCACTATTTTTTAGGGAAGGTCCAAAAATGGATCATTCACCAATCATTTTTTTAATTCTGAAAATTATAATAATACTCACTAATCTATATGAATTTGAACCCTTTTCAAGTTTACATAGCTAGTGGAATAAATAACTGAGAAAATATGTCAAAAAATGAGGTTGATAACACACTAATCTAAGAAATCAATGAATAAATATAACTATTTTTCGTCTTTCCCATTATTAACACACTTTAGTTTTAACAGGGTTAATATTAATGACATATTTAGAAAAAATATTCCTCAGGAAATAAATCTCTTGTAATAAAAATGTACACTTAATAAATTTATGAAATATTTCTTTTCATTTAATATTTTCAAAAAAATATTTAGGTTTAATTCATGATCCTCATTAATTTTAGTATATACCGAAATATCATCAATAACCAAAACCAAAAAATATCTAAATAGTCATGGAAACACTATGCATATGATCAATTAATATAGCCAGTTCATTAGACAACCGAAGGGGCATAACCACAAACTCATAATCCCTATATCTATCCAAAAAAAATTATCTTTGGAATATATTCCTCTTTAACCTTAAAAATATGGTATCCTAACCTAATACCAGTCTTCAAATAATACAGAACTCATTAGATATGACAAAATAAATTATCGATAAGTGGAAAATTATACTTTTTCTTAATAGGGTTTTTATTCATGTCATTATAATCAATGAAAAGTCACATTAAACCATATTTATTTTTTACACAAAAAATAGGATCATCCCATGGTGAAGTTCATTGATGAATGAAACCTTTTTCAAGAAACTCATGAAATAACATTTTCAATTCCAAAATCTCTACTTGAGCCATTCAATAAAGGGGTTTGGAAATTAGATCAAAATCAGGTGTTAACTCAATATTAAACTCAACCTTCTTATTAGGAATAACACCAAGAAAATCATAAATAAATATATCCATGTATTCATTCACTACAAGAACATCACGAGTTTAAACATTTTTTTTCCTTTTAATAATAGGATCTAGGGAACTATCACTACCGTATTTAATCAATTTCATAACTTCTTGATATGATATTAATTGTATAAAATTATTTAATATAAATTTATTATATCCCCAATCTATCTTAGTATGATAAACTAGAATTCAATTTATACCCAGAATAATATCACAATAAAATATGGGATGTTTAATAATATTTTTTGGAAAATCCAACCCACTAATAACAATAGAAAGATTACTATAATTCTTGTTCTTTTTAATAGTTCCACTTATAGTTTTCAAAAAAATTCGTATTTTCTTATAATGAAATGATATTCTTATTTTACATTAAAATATCACATAAAATAATTAATTTGAAGTTTCATAGTCAAATAGGCCATTGAAATAATTAAAATTGAAAATTAAAATATAGGGCACAACTAAATTAAATGTCCCAACATCAACCATAGTAGTAGAAAATTATTTTTCCACACCATTTTTATTACAATCTAGATTATTTACACCCAATAAAACTAACTTCAAACACATGTTCACATAATTTCCCAACTCATTGAAATTAAAATGTTTCAATGTTGATTGTCTATCTATTACCCTATTCTTTGATTGATCAGGACTCTTTTTTTTGTAGTCACAAGACATATAAAAAATATAACTACATTAGTAAAAAATTTCATGTCCTGTAAAGATTTACACAAGCTTTTTTACCATACTTGAAACATGTTGGGGGATAAATCCATATTTATTAGCTAAATGATCCACTATTACTTTAGATCTTCGCCACTTGTTTCACTTGTATTTATGAGTCATATAAGTATCAGAAAACTCAATCTCAACTTTCTAATAACAAAAATAATTCTCATAATGTTTAATTTATCATAATTTTTAATTTAAAAATATGGTAATGTTATTTATAAACTTGGCTTAAATAAAAATAAAAGTTATTAATTTTACATTCAATATCCTGAATACAATTCAGTGTATACATAAAAAATCATGAAATAATTTATTCAAATGTGGCTACTAAATCATCCTCATTTTTCCACAATTCCATTAATTTTTACCCATTCAATGTTAAATAGACTTATAGATACATTTCTATATGTTAAAATTCTTAAATGTATCCCATTAAATGGAATAAAGTTCATCTCTCTTTCCCTAACTAGAATTATTAACCAATGACTACCACTGATCAGATTCACCTTAAAAAATTAAATTTAATGTGTTTAATTTTGATTTTATTAACATCCCCTAACTTTAAATATAATCTCTAGAACACTGATAAATCATTATTGAACCACTATATTTGAGGTTACATTAAAATTTAAGGGTTTTAGATTCATAAAATTATCAAATATCAACATGCTCTATTATGGTAAATATGGTTTCTCTCAAACATGGATTTTATCACCATTTATCACCTCAATCAATTGATCCATCATTGAAATACATTTCTATGTTCTAATTCCAACCATTCCAAGCTAATGATTTGTAAGGATTTTTTACTCTTGATACTTTCTTACATTGTCTTCCATGTTCCATTTGAGGATAACTATTCCAAATAGATATAGTTTAGATGAATAAATATGGTAATCTTTAATTTATATATCATTTCTACTTGACCATAAAGTAAAATATCTCAAGGTAATTATATTAACATTATAATAATATCTAAATTTATCTAACCTTTTATTTTATTCAAACTATAAGGACCCAAACATAAAATATTACAAAATATAGTTTCATTAGAAAATAATTAAATTTCATAGATTTAGAAATATAACTTTTATTTTATGTTTTAGATAACTATATCATAAAAATTAAATAAAATCCTATATATTAAAAAGTGAACTCCTCCACTCAATATTACTTTTTATCAAAATATAAAATTTTTAAAATAAAATGCATTTTTCATTCTTGAAAAATCATCATAACTTTCAATTGGATTTCTTCTTTTTTACTACACATCCTTAAACCCTATAAAAAACATTTAAAACATGGGATAAGTAGAAACTTATTAGTAAGGGACATAAAAGTAAGAAATATATTAGTATATTAAAAATCATGTAAACCCTTATAATGTTTATAATTTTCACATTATTCTTTGAACGTATAATTAAATCATGTCCTTATTTGGAAAAAAATTCTCAATGAAAAACCTCAAAACCCCATATCAAGAAAACTAAAACCCTTTATGAATCGTAGAGCATCGTATTCCTAACTCGTGATCCCTAATGTCACAAACTACTAAATCCAAGTTAAATATACAAGAGAAACAACCCCAATTAACATCATCCTTATTTTATTTTAATATATGAAACATTTCTCAATTAATTAGATATCTATATCCATAACACTTATTCTATAAGTTGTATCTGGAAAACCCATCCTACATGATATATCATGCTCACCAACCATATAATATATATCTAGCTCACCCATAATCATTTAAAATTATCATGTACAATATCATAAATAAAAAAATTAAACTTTCACCTTTTCATCATAAATCCCTTGAAAAACTCTTTAGGACCCATTCACAAACCACTTTTAGATATTGAAATTCCCATTCCTTTTCAAACCCCATTTTCGAATCTAAAATACATATAAATAAAAAGAAAATTATGTGTTTTATTTGAATAAATAATGGAATATTATAAACTCATCCCAATATAAAATAATTATTTTTATGGTGGGAAATTTTTTTGACTCCATACTCTTTAAACTATAGAATTATTTTTTCTCTTTTGTAAAAAAATTAAAAATATTCCCTATAAAATATGTAAAAAGATTTTTTTTAAATCCATTTAAATAAAGAAAAACAATAAATAAAATTTCCTTTAATGTTAATTTATGTCATATAAATACATTAATAATATAATATTTATAATATGGTCATAGAGGAATAATATTTTAAAAATAAATGTCTAAAAATTTTAAAACTAGGTTTTAGGGTAGTGTCTCCCTTATGAATTTATAACTTTTAAAGCAATGAATCATTGAAGGAATGAAATTTTTATTTATTTTTAAATTCATTAATTATTTGATAATAATGATAAAATACAACCATAATTCAATTTATACACTACACAAAATAAAACATGTTTCAAAAATATCTCAAGTCTCAAAGAAACGAAATTAAGACAAAAAATACCTTACCTTGAGTCTAAATCTTCACATACATTGATTATCTTATTGAATAATAAAATTATATAAATTATTACTTTTATAATAACGTATTTTATGTTAATTATTAATTTTATTTTACTTATCATAATTTCAAATTAAATTACATAATCAATTAAGTTCACGTCAGATGTTTTGATGATATTCAACTCATATTTCTAAAATAACTTTATAGGTTGACTATAGTAAAGTAGTATATTATTACATAATCACTAGAATAATAATGACTTAATTATAATTTTTATACATTTATTATACTTAAAAAACCATACATGATGGATTTTTATGAAAAAATAATTATATTTCAATCAGGGAGATTATAGGTCGTACATATATATGGGTAACATTTACATGTTTCAATGAATAAGAGAGAAAATGGTTAGTATTATTTTAAATTTATATAATAATTATTATATCATAAATATAATATAATATCTTAATATACACTGATATATAACATTCATGTTATATGGTGATGAAAAATAAATCACATCACTTCGTGGATATGGTAATCTACACGTACACATTAAAGACATTATCATTTTTCAATGGATGGATTGGTAATAAAATTTATGATATGTTATTTTTAAAAATGATATTTACAAAATTAAAATCCTAAAAATACATTACATATATCATTATAATCGGGTTTAAGGGGAAATGGTGGAAAATGAACTACATTAGTTTGTGAGGTGGTAGTCCTCCATACACAAAAATGGATTGTTTAATTACCCATTTTTGAGAAGAGGATTTGGATAATAGTTATTCCATAAAAATAATAACATATGAGAACATGATATTTTATTTTTTTTATATAAAAGTGGTTATAAGAGTTTCAAATTAAGTGGAATAATAAATAAAACTTGAAATCTAGTTAGAAGCTATAACTCTACATCAGGAAACCTTTTTTTCTTTATACCTTAAGCCCTATAAGGTTGGTATTCTGCTCAAAATAATACCTTTAGGATTATATTATTTATTCTAGGAAGGTATTGGGATAGTTATTCTCATAACCAAAAGGATGTTCATGCACCAATATAAGAGGATGTGGGGTGTCCTTTTATTAGTGAGGGAGAGGAAACAATTGGTTTTTTTTGAAAAGATTTAAATATTAATACGCCATTTTCATAAAATGGTGTTCCATAAACAATTAAATTTCTATAATAAGGTGATAATGTTCTATATAAATCCATAAAATATGTATTATGTTTAATATATTTGGCCAGATCAATTATTTTTAACCTAGGTTAACCTGATTTACCCTTTTACCATTGTGGCACATTTTTTACCGAAGATACTATTCATAATGGTCAAAAATGAAATTGGACTCATTAATAAAATTTGAATGATGATTCCAAATATTCAATCCATTTAATATAATTAAATTATAAAAAATAATTTAATTTAAAAATAAACCCATAAAACATAATAAAAAGTGTTTTTCTAGAATAAAATTTTTCTTGTGTGTAAAAACATGATAAACAAATCATGAATAATGATGATAGAAAAGGTATAAATTTAATTAAATTTGTAAATACATAATAAAAATTCATTTTAAAACCAATAAAAATCATAATGATGCTTTGAAAATACTATGTTCTTAAAAAAAAATTATCTTCCACTATTCACCCAAATACAACTTTTTTAGAAAATTATCAAGGATTAACCCTAAGATAATTTAGAAATGATAAATTAAAATATAATATAATATTCAGAAATTAAATTTCTAAAATTTAGAAATTAATCTTTTACAAGAATCCATGTAATACATGAATAAAAATTTAGTAACAATAAACCAATTTTGTTTTTGATTGAAATTTTCCATAATTTTATTCTCAAGAATATAATTATATAATATATGATTCATCAATATTAAATAATAAAATCTATTTACTACTAAAAATATAAAAATTATTATAATTTCTCTAAGATTTTGACTTCGAGATCTTTTACACCCCCATGAATGGAAATGTGGTGGTTGATGCATTGAACAAAAATTCAAATGGAATTTTTTTTACGTATAGCGATGTATGGATAGAAATGAAGGAGATAGAGGATATGAAACTTGGTGTAGATGAGTTTGATGGAAGGGGATGTTTTTATTAGATGGTGGTGTAATCTTACTTTTAGAAATTATAATATTTTCAATGGGAAGACTCATAGTCAGTGGTATTTTGCGATCACGTTATTCATAGAAATGACCCTGAGAGATGGTTTGAGGATTAGTATAATTAAAAACAGTTTTGGGGGATATTTTTTTCTTCATTATATATGTGATGGTAGTTACTTTTTTAGTTATATTTATCACCTTTGGGAATCCATTTGGGTATCTCAATAGTGTATCAGGTTATGAGGAGGTAGTTTTTGTGGCCTGGGATAAAGGGATTGGTTGTAGATGTTAGTTTCTAATTTTTTTACATTCTATAGATAAAATAATATAACCATGTTCTATGAGGGTTATTACCAGAATTATAGGTCCCTATGTGGAAGTGTGAGGATATTTAAAAAAGCATCTATTTCCCATGATCCCAATGTGGATAAGATTTTATCATGGTGTTCATTTATTGAATTAAAAAATAATCCCATTTAATATAGATTATGGATTCATGTTATTAGGATTATCTAACAAGGAATTATGTGGATGAGATATTGAAGCTTCATGGGGTACATAGGACCATCATTTTTATAGGAATCCTTGTTTTTATTTGTGAGTCTAGTGTGATTGTTAGCATACTTTCAATTCCCAATTAAAATTGAGCATAAATTTCCACCTATATAATGATGGGTTGATGGGGAGGACTATCCCGACCTTTAAAGGCATGTTACAGACATATATCATGGATTTCATTGGTTCCTAGGTGATTCACATTTCATTTGGTTGAGTTCTATTATACAAATATCTACCACTCCTCCATCATTATGACTCTTTTGTGGCTATATGTGAGTGACCATGTAAATCCACATTTTTCTATAATGATATTAAAGAGACAAATTCCCTTATAAATAACATAGTGCATAGAATGACTATGAAATTATGTGTAATTTGGGATCTGATAAAGGGACCACAATACAATCTGGAATCTTATTATAACCAGTGAAGATTACCTTTTTCTTTTCATGTAGGGGATCATGTGTTTTTATTGGTTTCTCCTCATCATGGAATGTACATTTTTGGTTTTTTGTGATGAGTTAGTGAGGTTACATATTAATTAGAACTTCCCCCATGGACTGAGGGTATCTATGACATGTTCCATGTGTTTTACCTCCACTTTTTCCATAATAATGACATTCATGTGAATGATTGAAATTATTATTATGTGGTGTATGATTTTACATTTACAAATTGGCCGATTGAGATCCAATATATTTGAGAGAATGTTATATAAGGTAAATTTATTCCTTTGGTTAATGTTCTCTAGAGGTATGAAATTTTGAGGAGTTTGAATGTGAGTGTGAGTTGTAGATGCATACATAGTGTCGTAAGTTGTTCGAGGATTGATTATGTTTAAATTATATCTAAATTTATTGATTTCCTGATTTCATTTATGAAATGGATTATTCCTCATGGTTGTAGTGTCTTGTGGGTGGAATCTTTGTTATTTGAGTTGTATCATCCCCATACTATGATTTTGTGTTTTGATGTCGCATGTTATAAGTACTCAATGTTCTTTTGCGATAGTCTTGTTTAGATTATAGAGAGTTCTATGAGAGATATCTCATTGAATGGTTTTTAGATAATTCATTATTCAATCCTTTGATTTTTTTTATTATTTAGGATGAGAATATTATAGATAGGTATCTGATGTAATGAAATAAACATTTCAATTATGTTCCTTTGTGTTTATAGGTTTTTGAAAGAACCTTGTGAGAGTTTGGAGGTACTCTACTGGCTAGAGTGAACTTTTGACTTTTTCAGTTCCACCACACTGTAGTTTTGGGCATGGTGTGGTCATGGTATTGGAGCATATTTTTTGGCTAATTAAATTGGAAGAGAGATCATAAAACTCTTACTTTTTTATGATTAGGTCACCACAGGCAATGAAATTACTAGGCTATCCATTTTGGTTGGTTTTTAGAGAGGATGCACCATCCTATGAAAACCAAGGATGGGAACCATGCTATAATCATGGGTATGGTGTTTCATGGTAGCATAATGAGATTTCAATTATCATGTGGTACACCATACCCAGGACTGTAGAAATTTTGATGAGTTTTATTCATGGTATGTTCCTCCTATATAAAATAGGTACATAGACACTCTTGGGATGAGATTATTGGTGGAATATAAATTCATGGTGGGCCAAGCACATGATATAGGAGGAAAATGGTGAGTTTAGATTCTCTATGTCATTTACTTCAGTGTGGTTGTTTGAAATGGATGGGGGCACCACTATATATTTTAGAGAATTTCATAGGGTCATACCAGCATTTGAGATGCCAAGTATCATTCCATGGTGTAAATAAAGATAGTTGTAAATATTTTTAATGGAGGTTTTAATAAAAACATATATTTTAGGGGGTTCAGACCATTCCAAATGTTGGGAAAATATGCTTTCCACTGACCAAGGGAGAAGATGGGAATTTTTTGTTCCTGTACAAAATGGTTCAGGATAGTCAAATTTTCTCTATAAATTGAGTTCAAGATATTTCTTATATCAATTTTTATTTTTCCCCCATAGAACAAAACTCTAACTCTGTCGCTCTCACCACCCTACATCGATTTATTTTTAAACATTTTATACTCCTTGTATAATTCCCCATACCTTACATACATTGATATTACTTCAATGTTGAAGAATATTCACTAAAAAATATAACAAATCTATGATTGGACCATATATGTATAGTGTCTTTAGAAACTGGTAAACATAAACAAATGGTTTATAAGACATCTTCCCTATCTCCCACTAATTTCACCATAACTCGACCCCCTTTTGACATATCATACTTAATACACATCTTCATGACCTAGGTAAAATAAATACACTAAAGGGTGTGCTCTTATTCTCATTAAGGGTAAACTAGGTAGATATCAATCATATCATAACCATAAGACATAGGAACATAATATTTGAAAATCTTATCCTGCATATGAAATATTGTGATATCATGTCATGGGATAAATCATAAAAGTTCATAAAAATAAATGTCCATAATCCCAAAAGTCAAAACATAATACTTCATGTTTTTTGGCATACACATAAGCATTGAAAATAATTTTATATTAGTTAAGTTCCATTTCCATGAACATCTTAGTAGACAAAGTCCATTACTGAATTGAGTTCACTCCTTGTTCTAGCCCTGTATTACTAAACCGATATCATCTCCCATTCTATCCATGTCTATCTCATGAGATATAAATCATTACCCAATTCATTTTCGGTAGATATAGGTCCCACCCATATCATAATGAAACCATTCTTACATGTTCCATAATAACAAAAATCATTCATCATAACCTAAGGAATAAATGGGTTTCTTAAAACCTCATTCCACCATAACATAATACATAAAAAAATGGATTTCATAAATAGAATTCCATCATAAACATAATAAAATCATCGGAATAGTAAGTATATTATACTTGAACCATTACCCTCTTAAATAATATCTTCTTATATGTAAAATAAATTTAATATAACACTTAAAATTAATTCTTGAGGAAAATATCCTTTCTTCTTCAAAATTTTTTTATTTTCACAAAATGCCACACCTCCTCTTCCAATGGCTTGAAGGCCTTCATTTTTTTATTGATTTTGATAATCCACCTTTCAAGGGGTGAGGTGGAACCCTAACAAGGCCCGTAGGCGTAATAATTACATGGCTCGTAGGTTTTAGAGGATTTCATTTCCTGTAGGCTTCAAACATTACATACAACCCAGACTAACTACTTGGAACTTCTCCTCCCCAGTATCTTCATCGTGAAATCAGCTCTCCACCTTCGCATGGCTATTTAGCTAGGCATTCCCGTGCATTCACAGGCTTGTCCCGATGGCAGGTGTCATACCCTCTCATTCTTGCAATCTGTTTAGCTTCTGCTATGGTGAAAGCTCCTTACTCATCCTCCTTGTAGAGCTTGTTCCTTGTAGGTTTTCTAGTTTTCAACTACACTAAGTTTGCCCGAAGGCCTTGAGGTGGACCAAAGGCCTTAATGACCCAATGTCCTGGGTGGCTCGAAGGCCTTACAGGACTTAGGGACCAAATCGGTGGCCCGAAGGCCCAAATAGAGGCATATTCCTGGCTACTGCAGTGCCAAACAGTGCCTATTACAGTTCCCGTTATAGTACCTTCTACAGTACTACACAATTCCCACTATAGTACCTACTACAGTACTACTACAGTACTACTACAGCACTGCTATAGTACTACTACAGTACTTCTATAGTCTTGAAAATTCTGCCTCTGCCTAGATTTGATCCTTGGTCATTTGGATGCTCTTACGGAGTCCTTACCAACTGGGCTAAGGCTCATGTGCTCTCAAAATGCCACACAATTTTTTTTAAAAGTATTTATTTGAAAATAAAATTTAAATAGTGTTAAGGAAATCTCATGGAACTAAGGTTTTATAAAGACATAAAAATCATTTCATGACATATAAGTTAAAAAACATTATCCTCATACTTTGGCTAGAAAAGTCAAAAAGTACCTCATATCGAAAAATGACAAAAGATTCCATTCATACCATTTAATAAAAATTCACCAGTGGGTAAAATGGACATTATAAATTTTTATAATAATATAAATAATATTACAAATTTTGGAAACATGTAATTGGATGATAAATATACCCCAGCAAATACTTACATATAAACAATCTCTGATAATAATGATATTTTGAAATTATCACTTACCTTAGGTCTGATATCCTTCGTATGTAACCAAATATCCTTTATAATGATTAAAATAATGTCATTGAATTATTTCATAATCATATATAATTTTATGATACCATAGATGATCATATTATTATCCATTTGTTAATAACATTTCATTATTACTTGTTATTTGTGTATTAACAGTTTCATTTTCTTATGCATGTTTTGTCGAATATGTTACAGTTATCCTTAATAGGTCATAGTTATATCACTCCAAAATGATATTAACATTATATCTATAATATTTATTCATTCTATAAATTTTTATATTAATAATTTAAATAATATCATGTAGAATGAATCACATCGCATCGTGGAGATGATAAGTCGTACATTCTAATGAGAGACGATAACATTCTCATAATTGTGTAATGGTATTGAATTGGATGATGTATAATATTTCATAATCAATATCATGATATAATAATAATAATAAATATTTATTATTTCCATCATTATACTCATCCAAGTATGGTGAAGCTGAAAAACATATTATACCATGACGTGGTGACGGTATGTCGTACGTACACACGCATGGTGATTTATTTTTTTGTTGGATGGATAGAAGGTGGAATATGGTTGTTTCATAATTATAATAACATTTTAGTATATAATTGATACTGGATTTATTACTTTATAGTTAAACAACTCGTGATGAGTATGATGAAGAAGAAATATGTTTGAAAGAATTGGTAGAGGAGGTAACCTCTTCTTCGACATGCTTCTTCCAAATATCCTCTAACAGAACTATTGTTGATTTTTGAAGAATACCAAGACCTATATAATGTAACAAGGGAAGTTTATATGGGAAAATGGGAGGGTATGTTTGATATTTAAGCCTCGGATTCATGTTAAGAGTTGAGGGATGAGGTGCCCTTTTGTAATTGAGGTGATAGGCACTTTTGGGATCTCTAAAAATATTGATTTATAATAAAATAAAACCCCATAAAAAAACAAAAAAATGTGATAATTTTAAATATTAAAGGATATAGTCTTGTAATATCATAAACAAATAAATTTTAGACATGTTTTTATGAAAATTTAAACACTATCATTTTAATTAACACTTAGTTATTCTATTTAATATTAATTAAGATAACAAATATTTCTATATTAAAATGGTGCAATATTTACATAATTGATATAAATTAGACCATAAATAAATACCTTATAACATTTATACCAAATCATAAATATTATATATATTTAAAAATGTTTTATTATTTTTTAAAATAATATAATAAAACATTATTTTGATAAACAATCAATAGTGTCAATTTTGAAACTATTCAATTCATTGATTTTTAAAAATATTATGTAAACAATTTAAAATATAAAAAACTATTTTATTATATTAATAAGAGTTATATTTATTCTATTAAATTCATTAGTCATGTTTATTATTCCCAAATATATTTATTTTAATATTTTTAATCACATTTATTTTTTATCTCTATTAAAAAACAATTAATTCATCAATTTTGTGTAATTATTTAATATAATTATATTTGAATAAAAATTAAAAAAAAAATATATTAATAATATAAATATTCCAGAACCAATAATAATATTTTTAGTCAAATTTATCTTCTATAAAATCCAACATTTAAAATTTTATACTTATTAAATTATGAATGTGATAACTTTAATATCACTTTATATAATATAATATAAGTGTCAAAATATCTTCTATAAGGCTTGAAATGGTCACAAACATGACTCTTGGATGGTTATGGTCTAGATTTACTTGAAAAATAATATTTGGGCTTGTGTTCTGGTCTTTTTATGGTTATTATAATTTTAATAAAAAAAATTGCTTTATTGCTTTTTCCTTGATTAATTAATTTTTACACCATCAAAGTATAAGTTTTTAAGGGAAATATTTATTTACTAAAAATTATAAATAAATTACAATGGTAAATAAAAATATTTTATCTTTCCAATGTGTATCCATAATCGAATTTTTATTTTGTATATCATTATATAAAAAATTATATAGTCATTAAAATTTGAATAAGACATAAATAAATTAAATGTCTTAATCTCATCTAAATGGATTCTGAAAGACATAAATTCGACCCAATATTGATTTAGTTCAAAACACATTCATAAAATGATATTAAGACAAGTGTTAAATTAATTTAATAATAGTATTCTTACCCTTTATTACCTAATTTACCCTTTTACTGTATTAATATAAATTGCTAAAGATACTATTCATAATACCCTAAAATAAAATAAAGCTATTTAAATAATTTGGACCTAATGATTACAATTATGGAATCTATTTTTAAAAATTTAAAACAAATACATTTTAGTAATTAATTTATAATTATTCCCATATTTGGAAAGAATGAACGAGTTTTTAAAAGTCAAAACATTGTAAAAGATTGCATTGTTTTTACGTCTTAATTCAATGTTAAATTAATGATAATTACATAAATTATATTTAATGATCAAAATATATTCTATTAATACTTTAAAACCATTTGAAATTATAATTTCACCATGTAAAAAAATTTAATGAAAAAAATTATTTTCAATTAAAACATAGTGTATTTTTACAATTCATCGAAATTTTAAAGTCATCAGAAAAATAATAAAATTTCATACAATGTAAATTTTTATATATTTCTTCCAAATAACAAGTTTTTTTCATATAAAAATTATTAATGTATAAAAATATTAATTTATAAATGTTTCTTTGTCAAAATGTGGTAAAATGTTACCTTTTAAAAATTTAGGATTTTATGCATGAAATAGGGTTTATTTGTACCCTATGACAAAAATATAAATTGGATGAATATCAAAATAATTATTAATTATATAACATATATATTTCCTTAATTTAATTTACCAATAGTAATTCACCAAAATACAAATATATAATTGATTTATATTTTTCATATATAATTGGTAGCGTATGAGTTCACCATAAATTTTCATAAGTTATTTATATTTATTCCCACTAACCTAATCACTAGTTTTAAATGGTAATCTTATAATAAAAAATATAGAGGTTTGTTTAAACTCTTTATTTTGTGCAATGTGGGATATTGAAGAAATAAAATTATTTAGATAAAATATTTCATAAAAACATCTAGGTGTCACATTCTAACCCCCTTAGACTGAATTTCACCCTTGAAATTTTTCACCTGGATACAAATAGATGTGAATATCTCTTCCTCAAAATATCTTTGATTTCCCTCATAGATTTTTCAAATTGGTGTTTCCACCACAAAATTTTAACCATGTGAGTGGTCCTTTTTTGCAGAACTATTTAACTATGATCCATAATCTCTATCAGTTTTTCTTCATAAGAAATATCTTTCTCCAGTAGTACAACTTTTGAGTTTAGCACATTTTATGGATTATGTATTTACTTTATCAGGAGATATAGATTGAACACATCATGAACATGAGAGAGATTCAGTGGAAGTGGAAATCGGTAAGCTACCTTCCTAATAAGATCCAGAATTTCAAATGGACAGATATACCTAGGGCTTAGCTTTCCCTTATTTCCAAATATAATTACTCTATTCAAGGGAGATATTCATAGAAACACCATGTCACCCACTTCAAACTCTAGATCTTTTATTCGATTTTTAGCATTATGTTATTTGAATCTGAGCTTCTCTTATGTATTTTTGAATAGAATTCACATTTTCTGCCATTTCATTAAGAGTATCGGGTACTAATAGATTTATTTCCACAAATTCATCCCAAGAAGATTTATATCTACACATCTTTCCATAGAGGGATTCATAAGGATCCATCTTAATACTAGAGTGAAATCTATTATTATAAGAAAATTACACCAAAGGTAGCTGTTAATCCCAAGAACCTTCAAAATCCATAGATAAAGCTCTCAACATGTCTTATAGTGTTTGAATTGTCCTCTCAGACTAACTGTCTTTCTGAGGATGTTAACTAGTGTTGAGACTTAACTTAGTATCCAGATCCTACTAAATTATTCACTTTAACTTCAAGGTAAAACTCGGATGCCAATCAGATATAATGGAAAGTGGTACTACATGCAATCTTACCACTTCCATAACATATATCCTTGAAAGGTGATCAATAGAGAAATACTATCTAATATCAATGAAGTATGTTGACTTCGTGAGGCGATCAACTATAACCCATAAATAATTATGGACTTTATATTTTTTGGGAAGTCCGACAACAAAGTCCATTGTGATTTCTTCCTATTTCTATTCTAGTATAGGTAATGGTTGTAACATCTTCTTATACTTCTGTCTCTTAGACATTACATGACGACAAACTAAGAACCAATAGACATTTTCGGTAACATCACTTTTTATGGAATCCCACCAGAACTACTCTTTTATGTCCCTTTACATTTCTGTTCTTCTTGGATGAATAGAGACAGAATAACTATGAGACTCATCCAATGGATCCTTCTTTAATTCTGGTATGGGAGGAATACAAGCCTTGCTCCCAAACTATATTATTCCATCACAATCAATGTTGAATTCAAGAACATTTCTAACCTTCTTTTCTATTTCTAAACCTTCCTTTTTCTCCTCCTTAATATTAACTTTTTTAGATGGGTTATCATTCATTTCATAAAAATAATATTTATCCCCTTCATTTAAAATTTCAAGATCCTTCCTTTTCAAATCCATAAATATTTGATCTTTTGCGATCCTCATCCTGGATATATTTTCGTGGTCATTTCAACTCAAAGTGTCGGCCACATTGATTGCATACCCTGGGTTGTAATGTATTGAGCAACCATAATCTTTCATCAACTCCAATCATCTTATTTGAAACATATTCATCTTATTTTATGTGAAAATGTACTTTAAACATTTATGATCAGAATATATATCACACCTTTCACCATAAAGATAATTTCTCCATATCTTTAGAGTAAAGATTACTATATCTAACTCTAAATCACGAGTTGTGTAATATTTCTCATGGATTTTAAATTATCGTGATTTAGAAGATACCACCATATCATTTTTAATGGAAAAACTTCCCAACCCCATTTTAGATATATCCCTATAGATCACAATCCTTTCTCCACTACAAGGTAGAGTGAGCACAGGTTCGTTGGCTAACCCTCTTTTGAGTTCTTTGAAATTATATTCACATTCCTTTGTCCACATAAACTTAACTTCTTTTCAAGTAAACTTGGTGATTGGATTTTATTATCATGTAAAATCATTCACAAAACATCATTAATATCCATCCAAAAAAGAAAAAAATCGATTGAAGTTACCTTTTATAGTCTCTTCCAACTTTAAATAACTACGTTCTTTTTGTATCCTTAGATATTCCCTATTTTGAGATTATGTGACCCAAAAATGAAAATTTATATATCCAAAATTCTCACTTTGTAAAATTTTTATAAATCTTTTACTTTATCAAGGTCTTCAGTACAATTCTTAAGTGATCTTTATGTTCTTCGTTTCTATTTTAATAGACAAGAATATAGTATATAAAGACTACCACAAACTGATCAATATAGTATCTAACAACTCTATTCATTAGATCCATGAACATATCAGGGGTATTAGTCAGACCAAAAGGAATCACTATAAATTCATAGTTTTTATACCATGTACGGAATGTCATCTTCGGTATATCCTCTTTCTTGACCCTTAGATGACGATATCTGGAACAAAGATCAATCTCAGAAAAGTATTGATCTCTACGTATTTGGTCGAATAATTCATCAATGCCAGGAAGAGGATATTTTTTCTTGATGTTGATCCAGTTGAGTTTTTAATAATCAAGGAAGATTCCCATTGATCCATCTTTCTTCTTAAAAAATAGCTTAGGTGCACCCCAAGTTGATGCACTAGGGAAAATGAATCCTTTGTGAAGATTCTCTTGCAGTTTCTTTTTCAATTCCTAAAACTCAATTGGTTCCATTCTATAAGTTGTATTTGCAATAGTAAAAGTACCCAATGTGATTTCTATTAAAAGATAAACTTTACGATTTGGTGGAAGACCTGTTAATTATTCAAGAAAAACATCCTCAAAATCCCATACAATGGGTTCAATCATAACTATGATTTTCTCCCCAACCATTTGAGATAAGAAACATTCATTTATAGGAATCCAGACCAATTATATGGAACAAATTTATATTTTATTGTTATATTCATCCTTTTATCGATAGTTGGTCATATATTGATATGGAATATGAAATGTGACCACCATTCCTTGGAACTTGATATGAGATCCATATAGAGAAAGCCAATCCATGCAAATAATCAAATCAAATTATTCTATGGGAAGTATCATAAGATTTTTAGGAATTATTTTCCCACAAATTTCAACTATAGAAGAATTATAAACTTTTGATGTGATAGTTGTTCCATTTAGAGTTTTCACAGCTAACTCAACATCTAATTATTGAGGTAATATGGAGATACCCTTAGAAAATTTTTTAGAAATAAAGGTGTGGGTGGATCCATAATCATATAAAACATTTTATACTTTCGATTGGATGGTAATTGTACCTTTCACCACTTAATTATCTTAATCCACATCACTGATAGTGATGGCATGTGACATGCCTTTTTCTTTGTCCTTAAGAATTTGCTGACGTCGATCATCATCAATAACCCTTGGATTAGGGAATTGATTAGAATAATTCCCCATTTCCTTTCAATTGTAACATTTAAGTGTATAAGGTGAAATCAGTGTAGCATTTTATCTATTATAATCATTAGACGTATGTTTCCCACAACTTCGGCATTAAATTACCTAATGACCATATTTTCAACATTTAAAACATTTACTAGTCCATTTTCAACAATTACCTCCATTTTTATTTCCACACATTGAGCATAAGGGAAAACTAATATTATTTTTAGTGTGGTCTTTATATTTTCCCTTGAATTCCATATGTCTCTTCTTATCAAACCCAAAGGACTAATGGGTTACTAAAGTATCCATATCAACCATGACAGCATGTCGAATGATTTAATCATAGATATTAACATCCCTTATGGCTAATTCCCTTTGGAGACATGGTTTCAAGCCACTAAAGAATTGGTCAATTTTACTCTCAGGATGGATAATAATTACAGAAGCATACCTTGAAAGTTTGGTAAAATTTTCTTCATAGGTACCATTGGATTCATCATCCTTTTTATTAAGTTCAAGGAACTCATTACCCATTTTTATTTAAAGAATATAGGTAATGTAATTATTGAAAAATAATTACATCAACTTGTCCCATTCTACAGATTCAATTTCAACTCTTTGCCTTCTATTCTTGATAAGGTTCCACCATTGATTAGATTCACCTTTCAAACAATAGACTACTATGATGGCTTTATCATGTTATAAATATTGGATAAAGGAAAATATCTTTTCAGGGGTATTGATCCATTGTTCAGCCACAAATGGATTAGAAGACCCACCGAATGAAGATGGGCACTGCCTCATGAAAGACAGAACAAAATATTTTTCCCTCCTTTGTTCATTTGAAATTCCTGCATGATTCATATATTGAGAAGTTTTGTGAGCATAACTTCAATATTTTTCATTCTATCTACCATAACATTTGGTTTATCAGGGGTAAAATCATTACATTTCAAATTTCATTTAACATTAATGTGGTTCCATCAAGTTCCATCCATTGATAAAAACCAAGAAGCATAGTATGAGCAATGCTAATCATAATGTAAAAACCATATAATCTAGAATAAAATTTTAATTTAGGACACTTTCAGTTTTGTACTTGGTTATTCATGAACTTTTCTAAAACCCTAGGATTGTATCCTATATTTAGAAATATCCATAGGGTTCTTCCTAAGGTTTTCTCATCCAAGTTTCCAAAGGTTAACAATAAATTTCCTATGATACCATTTATAATGCCCCATACATAACATATATTGATATTAACTAAAAGTTAACGATTATTCATTACAAAATATAAAAAAGCTATGATAGAACCATATATGTATAATTCCTTTAAAAACTGTCTGAAATGGTATAAAAGCCTTATTGTTTTATTTTTTATGGATAATACACATTTAAGGGTTGAAGGGGAACACTTACATGACCTATATTCCCAAGGCACAAGTCCTGACACGACCTGAAGGCCAATACATTACCTGAATGCCCAGAGGCACACTATACCCATTACATGACCTGTACGCCCAACCCACTAGAACTACCCCTCCCCATATTTTTCATCATTGATCTCCTAAATCCACTGTAAAGACCCAAAGCTTGACGTACATGGACATTACATTTCTTTAGCGGAATACTTAATACATAATAAAAACAGACACACAAGGACCGTAATAGTTTAGTGTCTTTGGAAACATGGAATGTAATCTTCTAATCGTGGTGAAAGATCTTCAACATCTCCCATAAAGATCTTCCTGTTTTTTCATACCTAAAACCTTTCTTTATATCCTGGGGAAAAGAAAACATAAAAAGGGTGAGCTCAAATGCTCAGTAAGGGTAAGGATGGATAAAATAACTCATACCATATACATTTGAACTTAAAAACATAAACATAATGTGTAAACATCAAAATCTTGAGCAACGACATAAAACATGGAAGTACATAAGGCATAGATCATAATGGAACATAAACCATGATAAAATAGCATGGGAATAAAACATGTAACTGTGGCATCCATTAAGCACATGTAATGATTTCCATAGTAGCCAAGGCATTGCTGCCAAGACCATCTTAGTGGACAATGTCCCATTCTGAATCGAGTTCACTCCTCGTTTCAGTCCTGTAACACTGAACCGGATTAGCTTACCGTTCCAGCCATCTCTATCCCATGAGATATAAAATCTTTACCCAATGCATTGGATGGAGATATAGGTCACACCCATCTCATAGTGAAATCATTCTTACTTGTGCCACAAAATAAACTTAAAACATTCATCATAACCCAATGAATAAAATGGGTTTCATAAACATCATCCCATAATCACATAATCCATATAAAAAAATGGATATTTCATCATAAGAAAATTGAAACCATGTAAATCATAGAGACATTATACTTGAAACATACACATATGAAATAATTTAATCTTAGATGGAAAATGGTTTTGATAAAACACTTGAAATGAATTCTTGAGGAAAATATCCTTTCTTATTCAAAATCAATTTCTTTTCACAAAACGTCATGCAATTTTAAAAGAAAGCGATTTTGTTGAAAATAGTCATGAAATCTTTTAGAGGAAACTTCATGAAAATAAGGATTTATAAAACCGTAAAAATTAGTTTGTGCCGTATAAGTTAAAAAACATTATTTTCGTACTTTTGCTGGAAAAAGTCAAAAGGTACCTCTTAACGTAAACAAAAGAAATATTCCTTACATACCATGTAGTAAAATCCAAAAATGGGTAAAAACGACTTTAAACATACATGAAATCACTTTTATAAAACATGGACATGGATGATAGAAATAACCCTAGTAAATACTTACAAATATGAAATCTCGGATAAAAATGAGATTTGCAAAATTATCCCTTACCTTAGGTCTGATATGCTTCGTACGTATCTGAACCTCCTCTACTTTGAAGCGCCTCTTTGAGACCTCCTCTTAGGGAACTAAAATTGGTCTTTGAAGAAGACCAAGACCTCTAGGATGTTTATAGGGAAGTGGGGAAGTGAAATGGGCAGGGGTTTGCCGAGCTTGAAGGCTCAAAGTGGTGTGAGGAAGAGAGGGAGGAGGTGCCCTTTTATAGGAGAGGAGAGGGGCACCTTTGGAATTCTTCAAAATATTAATTTATAATAAATCTAACACCACATAAAAACCTCTAAAAATTTCTCATATTCGAATATTAGATGAGATAGGGTTGTAATCTCCTCAACCAATCAAATTTAGACATGTTTGGATCTTATTTTAAACTTTATAATTTTGATTTATCCTTATTTAATCTATTTAAGTTTATTTGTGGTAATAAAATTCTAAATTTTAAATTATAACAAATAATTACTTATTTGTTGTGATTTTCCATAATTGTTTACTTTATAACATTATAGACCATATAAATTTAAATTTATAATTTTTTTAATATTTTTTTTATTTTTAAACAATTTTATAATATGTTCTTTTTATAAAATAACAATAGTGTCAATTTTGAAACTATTCATTTATTTGAATTTAAATAAAATATATACAGAAGATATGTTCGAACTAAAATCTTTAATAGATTTATAAAATGTCATATGTATATATAAATTTTTTTTAGCACATTAAATAGTTCATATAATATTTATTTTATTATTTTTAAAACCATTTATTTGTTTTATCTCTTAATAAAATAAATACTACAACATTTTTGTATAATTATTTAATATACTTATTTGTTGCATAAAAATTAAAAATAAAATCCTATGATGAAGATAAATCTAATACCTTTCACAATAATACTTTTACTCTAATTTATCATCTTAAAATAAAAATATTTAAATTTTTATATTTATTAAATTATGAAGGTGACAACTTTGGCATCATTTAAGATAAAATAATATAAGTGTCATAATCACTTTTATAAGGCTCTAAATTGTCCAATATTCGGACATTGGATTATTAAGGTTTACATTTACATTAACAATAAGTTTTGGTCAGGGTTTTATGCATTTTATTGTCACTATTAGTTTAATAAAGACTATATTCTTGATTTTTCACTAGATAAACAATTTCTGCATCACTATTGTGTCATAATTAATGATAATTATTTAATCCCTAAAAATTAAAAATAAATTCATATGATGTAGATAATTTTATTATCTTTCTGTAAACTACTCATGTATGATGTTTCATGAAGTTTATCTCTAAATTAAAATTAATATACTTATAAGATTTAAGAGAGTGACATGTTGTCACTTTCTTTGGTTTTAATAATAATTAAGTTATTTTCATGGGCAAAAGACCATTAAATGAATCTAATCCGGATCTTAGGTTATATGGGTATACTTTTAGCCATCCAATAGAATTTTGACATGTGTTAGGGTAATTTTATAATATTATATTTACCCTTAATAACTCGATTTACCTTTAACTATGGTAAATAAAATTTACCGTAGTTACTATTCATAATTACCAAAAATAAAAATTAGCTTATTAACATAATTTGGACCCACTGATTCCAAATATGGAATCAATTTTTTTAAATTCAATACACAAAAGTTTCAGAAATTAAATTAAAATTAATCATGTTGTCGAAAGAAAACAGGTTTTTCTTTAAAACATTGCAAAAGATTGAATTTATTTAACCTATGAATTTAATGTAAAATATATGCTAATTGCATACATTATATTAAAAGGTAAAAATATATTCTATTTATACTTTAAAACCATTCAATATTATAATTTAACCATATAAAATATTGCGATGAAAAAGTTGTTTTTTATTAAAATATAGCGTGTTTTTACTATTCATCAAAATATGAAAGTTACCAGAATAATATGAAAAATTTATCCAAAGTAAATTTTTATTTCTTGATTCCAAAGAAGAATTTTATTTTGTCAAATTGTACTTATATACATGTCAAAAACTAGATTTAAAGTGGGTGCGCCATCAAAAGGCGGCAAAACTGCATTTTTTTAAAAATACTTATTTTACCCGAAAAAATTATTTTGTTCCTATACCATGTTCTAGAAAATGTGTAAGATAAATAATAATGTTATAAATTTCAAAATTTAGTTAATACTATTCATAACGGCTATATTATAATAATATATCGTTGTTTAGTAAAACTCGGTATTGCGTACAACACATGCTATCGAGGAAGGTCGCGATTACGTGTAATGCAAGCCAAGTCAGGGTTGCGTGTTGTGCAAGAATCCTTCATTGTTTTGTATAAAAGAATCCAACCATATTTGATTTATAAATTTAATATATATATATATATATATACTCAATGATGCGTAGAATAACTATTATCAAAATTTTGTGTAACGCGATCCAAGAATAGTGTTGCGTATACTGCAAGGTAATACGGAGTTGCGTATAATGCAAGGTAATCTTGGTGTAGCATACAACACAAGACATTAATGAAATTAAAAGAATAGTTTTCATAAAATATCAGGGTGTTACATTCTACCCCCCTTAAAATTAATTTCTCCCTCGAAATTCGTCGGGGTTATAAATGGTTTACTACTCGAATGTTTGTTTAATAGAAACCCACATCGTAAAAAGGAGTACCAAAACATGGGATTAAAAACTAAAGTATGAAATGTAACGGTTACCCAAATTAACTCATCACTGGGTTTCCACGTAGGAGAACATAGGTGAAAATATGGATATGGAAGAAAAATCTAAACATCAAGTTCTGATGGTGAGTGGTAGAGAACTTGGCTATAAAAAATCCAACAATCACAAAGCTATAGATTTGTGAAGATCTAAGGTACCATCTGATTCATCGGATATAAGGGAACTAGGACATCATTTTTGGTTTTCAAGATCATTTCCCTAAAGTTGATCAATTAAAAGAAATAATTACATGATTTTGGTACAATCTCACTGTTGTTCGTGAATTGAACAATTACCACTTCATCCCTTAAAGAAATAAAGTTGAATTTGTTGTTCGTGATGTGTTAGCAGATCATGTGATAGAATGATGGGTCATTCCATTTCTTTCAAACAAAAGGTTAGAAAAAGTTATAAGTCTATCTTATGGTTAGATTAATTTTATATGGTTCCAAAAATGAACTTATACTTCATATATCATACCGCTTAATAAACTAAAACTAGTTTCTACTAACCAGGGACTTTCTGTAGGCCAATGGTAGATGATAAAGGCTAGTCACACTTCGGTTGTGGGTTCGATTCCCACAGCCTTTTCCGACACGATGGGTTGTCGCCCGTCCTACAGGTTGTCCTTTTTCTAAAACTATATTACTATAACATCCCATCAATAATATCGAAAAAACTTCTATCCTTAAACAATACTAACTTATGTCTAACATAATCCATTCCAATCTTTAGGCTTATCCATAATACTGCAGTCCACTCTCATAATATAGTGAAAACGATTACCAGAGATTTAATACCATTGTTGATCCCCTTATATCATAAGATATGTCTTGTTGGTCACATTCCCAACATTCAAAGGCCTTAATCATGTATTCTCTTGAAAAACGAATACCCATTGAACCTTAGTGAAAACATGAATGCAGTTAAAAGTTAACACTTTCCACATACCAAAATCCTCCAAATTCTATATACTCAAACCATGATATAACTTAGTCCTTATATCAATCATGAGCTCATGAATACAATCAAACATCTCATTTTCTTCTTATTCCTTAATTATGCGCATATCATCTAATTTACAAAAATATCTGAATAACCTTTCCATGGTTACTGGTACCATTAATCATACACTTTAAAAACATAGGAAAGACAACAGTGTAACAATCCTTAGATGTATCTTTATTCCATAGCACCATGAGATTACTTATACAACATTACACTTGATAAACATGTAATCATTCCACTACATTCTTAAACCATTGACCGAGCTTCAACAATTCTTTAATCTCACATATCATTTGTAGCCTCTTCATTATCATCCACATAAATATTACCCATATGACCATACTGATTCTCTTCATGAAACTTTCCCTTAGGGCATTGGTTTGCATAATGCCCGTACATTCCACATTTAAAACATTTAACCATTGTTGATGTCGTTGTAATACCATTATCCTCATCCATGGTGTTAACTGAAACTTTTCTTTTTCACTTACTGGCTTTATGTCCTTCTTTTCCACACCCAAAGCATCTTCCAGTTCCCTTGAAACATTCTCCTTGATGCCTCTTCCCACATGATTTATATAGGGGAAATTGAACTTTCTTTCCTCTATGATCATCATGAAACTCCATCTTTCTCTTATTAGTCGAGTCAGGAAACTTACCAAATTTGAGTTTATTGATCATATTATGAGATTGATGATTCGGCATAATAATGATGTTTGGACTTCCAAATCCCATTTCATTTGGATGCTCATGAAGAATATCATTCCATTGTCTATCATATCCTCCATTATCGTGAATCTTCCTGTTTCTAGCCATTTTCTAAAACCCAAAAAGAATAGTGTGAGAGGAAAAAATCATGCTAGGGAAAACAACATAGTAAAGGGGGAGTACCCTCAATATCTAACATCTTAGGTTAAATTCTAAGATCGTTACTATAGTTCCATGACTATATCCTATACGTATACTTATCCTTAGGTACATCCCTAGACATACCTTAGAAATATCTCTAGGGATCCCACTAACGTTTTCTCATCCTAGTTTCCAAAGGTTGACTAAACCTTTCCTCTGATACCAACTGTAAAGACCCAAAGCTTGACGTACATGGACATTACATTACTTTAACAAAATACTTAATACATAACAAAAACAAACACACAAGGACCGTAATAGTTTAGTGTCTTTGGAAACTTGGAACGCAATCTTCTAATCGTGGTGAAAGATATTCAACATCTCCCATAAAGATCATCCCCTTTTTTCTTACCTAAAACCTTTATTTATATCCTGGGGAAAAGAAAACATAAAAAGGGTGAGCTCAAATTCTCAGTAAGGGTAATCATGGATAAAATAAATCATACCATATACATTTGAACTTAAAAACAAGAACATAATGTTTAAACATCAAAATCCTGAGCAACGACATAAAACATGGAAGTACATAAGGCATAGATCATAATGGAACATAAAACATGATAAAATAGCATGGGAATAAAACATGTAACTATGGAATCCATTAAGAACATGTAATGATTTCCATAGTTGCCAAGGCATTGCTGCCAAGACTATCTTAGTGGACAAAGTCCCAGTCTAAATCGAGTTCACTCCTCGTTTCAGTCCTGTAACACTGAACCGGATTAACTTTCCTTTCTAGCCATGTCTATCTAATGAGATATAAAATCTTTACCCAATGCATTGGAGGGAGATATAGGTCCCACCCATCTCATAGTTAAATCATTCTTACTTGTGCCACAAAATAAACTTAAAACATTCATCATAACCCAATGAATAAAATGGGTTTCATAAACATCATCCCATCATCACATAATCCATATAAAACAAATGGATATTTTATCATAAGAAAATTGAAACCATGTAAATCATAGATAAATTATACTTGAAACATACACATATGAAATAATTCCATCTTAGATGGAAAATGGTTTTGATAAAACACTTGAAATGAATTCTTGAGGATAATATCCTTTCTTCTTCAAAATCAATTTCTTTTCACAAAACGTCATGCAATTTTAAAAGAAAGAGATTTTTTTGAAAATAGTCATGAAATCTTTTGAAGGAAACTTCATGAAAATAAGGCTTTATAAAACTGTAAAAATTCGTTCATGCCATATATGTTAAAAAACATTCTTTTCGTACTTTTGCAGAAAAAAGTCAAAAAGTACCTCGTAACGTAAACAAAAGAAATATTCTTTACATACCATGTAGTAAAAGTAAAAAAATGGGTAAAAAGAACTTTAAACATACATGAAAACATTTTTATAAAACATGGACATGGATGATATAAATAACCCCAGTAAATACTTACAAATATGCAATCTCGGATAAAAATGAGATTTGCAAAATTATCCCTTACCTTAGGTCCGATATGCTTCGTAAGTATCTGATCCTCCTCTTCTTTGAAACGCCTCTTTGAGACCTCCTCTTAGGGAACTAAAATTGGTCTTTGAAGAAGACCAGGACCTCTAGGATGTTTATAGGGAAGTGGGGAAGTGAAATGGGCAGGTTTTGGCCGATCATGAAGGTTCAAAGTGGTGTGAGGAAGAGAGGGAGGAGGTGCCCTTTTATAAGGGAGGAGAGGGGCACCTTTGTAATTCTTCAAAATATTAATTTATAATAAATTTAACACCACTTAAAAACCTCCAAAAATGAATCATATTCAAATATTAGATGATATAGGGTTGTAATCTCATCAACCAATCAAATTTAGACATGTTTGGATCTTATTTTAAACTTTATCATTTTGATTTATCCTTATTTAATCTATTTAAGTTTATTTGCGGTAATAAAATTATAAATTTTAAATTATAACAAATAATTACTTATTTGTTGTGAATATTACATAATTGTTTACTTTATAACATTATAGACCATATAAATTTAAATTTATAATTTTTTTAATATTTTTGTGATTTTTAAACAATTTTATAATATGTTATTTTTATAAAATAACAATAGTGTCAATTTTGAAACTATTAATTTATTTTAATTTAAATAAAATATATACAGAAGATATGTTCGAACTAAAATATTTAATAGATTCATAAAATGTCATATGTATATGGAAAAACTTTGTATCACATTAAATAGTTCATATAATATTTATTTTATTATTTTTAAAACCATTTATTTGGTTTATCTCTTAATAAAATAAATACTACAACATTTTTGTATAATTATTTAATATACTTATTTGTTGCATAAAAATTAAAAATAAAATCCTATGATGAAGATAAATCTAATACCTTTCACAATAATACTTTTACACGAATTTATCATCTTAAAATCAACAAATTTAAATTGTTATATTTATTAAATTATGAAGGTGACAACTTTGGCATCATTTAAGATAAAACAATATAAGTGTCATAATCACTTTTATAAGGCTCCAAATGGTCCAATATTCGACCATTGGATTATTATGGTTTACATTTACATGAAAAATAAGGTTTGGTCAGGGTTTTATGCATTTTATGGTCACTATTAGTTTAATAAAGACTATATTCTTGATTTTTCACTAGATAAACAATTTCTGCATCACTATTGTGTCATAATTAATGATAATTATTTAATCACTAAAAATTATAAATAAATTCATATGATGTAGATAATTTTATTATATTTCTGGATATTACTCATTTTCGATATTTCATGAAGTTTATCACTATATTAAAATTAATATACTTATAAGATTTAAGAGAGTGACATGTTGTCACTTTCTTTGGTTTTAATAATAATTAAGTTATTTTCATTGGAAAAGTCCATTAAATGAATCTAATCCTACCCTTAGGTTATATGGTTATACTTTTAGCCATCCAATAGAATTTTTACACGTGTTAGGATAATTTTATAATATTATATTTACCCTTAATTACTCAATTTCCCTTTAACTATGGTAAATAAAATTTACCGTTGTTACTATCCATAATTCCCAAAAATAAAAAGTATCTTAATAACATAATTTGGACCCACTGATTACAAATATGCAATCCATTTTTCCAAATTCAATACACAAAAGTTGCAGAAATTAAATTAAAATTAATCCTGTTGGCGAAAGAAAACGAGTTTTTCTTTAAAACATTGCAAAAGATTGAATTGATTTAACCTACGAATTTAATGTAAAATCAATGATAATGGAATAAATTATATTAAATGGTAAAAATATATTCTATTTATACTTTAAAACCATTCAATATTATAATTTAACCATATAAATTATTGCAATGAAAAAAGTTGTTTTTAATTAAAATATAGCGTGTTTTTACTATTCATCAAAATATGAAAGTTACCAGAATAATATGAAAAATTTATCGAAAGTAAATTTTTATTTATTGATTCCAAAAAAGAATTTTATTTTTTGAAATTTTACATATAAACATGTCAAAAACTAGATTTAAAGTGGGTGCGCCATCAAAAGGCGGAAAAACTACATTTTTTGAAAAATACTTACTTTACCCAAAAAAATTATTTTGTTCTTATAACATGTTCTAGAAAATGTGTAAGATGAATAATAATGTTATAAAATTTAAAATTTAGTTAATACTATTCATAACGGCTATATTAAAATAATATATTGTTGTTTAGTAAAACCCGGTATTGCGTACAACACACACTATCGAGGAAGGTCGCGATTGCGTGTAATGCAAGCCAAGTCAGGGTTGCGTGTTGTGCAAGAATCCTTTGATGTTTTGTAGAAAAGAATCCAACCATATTTCATTTATACATTGAATATATATATATATATACTCAATGTTGCGTAGAATAACTATTATCAAAATTGTGTGTAACGCGATCCAAGAATAGTGTTGCATATACTGCAAGCTAATACGGTGTTACGTATAGCACAAGGTAATCTTGGTGTAGCATACAACACAAAACATTAATGAAATTAAAATAATATTTTTCATAAAATATCGGAGTGTTACATCCACACCTTTCATTTATGACTGGATAGCATTTTCCCAGACAAAGCTACACGGTTCCTAGTCCTAATGGTAGTTGACATGCCCTCACATTCTTTCAATTTGGTTAGATCTGCTTTTTTGAATCCTACTCTTTGCTCTAATCCTCATCTAGGACTACTCTGTGTTAACTAGTCTACTCCATTGTCTCTATGGCCTGATGAACCTGAGGTCCAAAGGCCTTTGATGACCTGAAGTCCCTGAGGCCCATAGGCCCAAACTGGTGGCCTGAAGATCCAAATCAAGTGAATAGTTCCAACTGTAATTGTACCAAATAGTACCTCCTACAGTAATTCTATAGTTCCTACTACAGTACTACTACAGTACTTGGAAATTCTCCTACCACTGGTTTTAAACATGGGACTCTTGTATGCCAAGCGGGATCCCTTACCACTTGGGTATAGGCTCATTATCTCTTTAGAAATTGGGAAAATGAACAAATGAATCATAAGACATATTTATTGTCTCTCAGTTATTTCACCATAACTAGACTGCCTTTTGACATAACTTAATTAATACCCTTCTACATTACCTGTGGAAAAGAAACATATAAAAGGGTGAGTTCTACTGCTTAGTAAGGGTAAATAAGCGATATGTCAGTCATATCATAATCATAAGACATAAGAACATAACATTTGAAAATATTCTCATGTATATAAAAGATCGTGATATAATGACATAGGGAAAATCATAAAAGTTCATAAGAATCAATGTATATAATCCAAAAAGTCATAAAATAAGGAATGATGTTTTTTAGAATACATATGAGAAAATAAAATCATTTCATATTAGTCAAGTCTCATTTCCAGGACTATCATTGCAGAAAAATTCCATTACTTAATTGATTTCACTCCTCATTCTAGCCCTGTATTACTACACCGAGATTATTTCATGTTCCATACATAACTATATCATGAGATAAAATATTTACCCAATGAATTGGAAGGATATATAGGTCCCACCCATCTCATTATGAAACCATTCTTACATGTTCCACAATTACATAAATAATTAATCATAACCCAATGAATAAAATGATTTTCTTTAAACATCATTCGACCATAACATAATCCTTTTGAAAAATAGATTTCATAAATATAATTCCATCATAAAAACAATAAATTCATCGGAACAATAAGGATATTATAATTTAAAAATAAACCTATTAAATAATACCTTCTTATATGGAAAATAATTCGATATAACACATGAAATTAATTCTTGAGAAAAATATTATTTCTTCTTCAAAAATGTTTTCTTTTTTAAAAATACCATGAAATATTAAAAGAAAATTATTTATATGAAAATAAAATTAAAATCATGAAATCTAAGATTCATGGACATAATGAGTTATGGAGATTTAAAAATCTTCTCATTCCATATAAGTTAAAAAATATTCTCCAGATACTTTTTTCTAGAAAAGTCAAAAAGTACCTCGTATCAAATAATAACAAAAGATTCTGTTCAAACCATGTAATAAAAATTAGCCAATGGGTAAAATTTACTTTAAACATTTCTATAATAATATAAATAATATTAAATATTTAGGAAACATGGATTTGGATGATAAATATACTCTAGTAAATACTTGCGTATAAACTATCTCATATAATACTTAGATTATGAAAGTATCACATACCTTAGGTCTGATATCCTACGTATGTGTCTGAACCTCCTATATAACTATTTAACTAATTTTAATGACTTATTTAAGAATTATATTCATTTTTATGATATCATATATGATTATATAATCATCTATTTTTCAATAAAATTTCATTATTACTTGTTATTCAAGTATTAACTAATTCATTTTCTTATGCATGTTTTGTCAAATAAGTTTTTGTTCTCCTTCATAGGCCATAGTTATATCATTCCAAAGTGATATTAAAATTATATATCTCATATTTATTCATTATATATAATTATATAATCATTATTTAATGAATATGATGTATAATTAATCACATCACATTGTAGAGACGGTAGTTCGTACATACACACGAGCGATGATATCATTATCATAATTGTGGAATGGTATTGAAGTGGATGGTGTATAATATTTCAGAATCAAAATCATGTTATAATAATAAAATATAGTTATTATTTTCATTATTATACCAATCCAAGTAAGGTGATGGTTAAAAATAGATTACACGACGACGTGGAGACGGTAAGTCATACGTACGCACGCGTGGTACTTTCATATTTTATAGGATAGATAGAATGTGGAATGTAGTTGTTTCATAATTATAATAACATATTAGTATATAAGAGATATTTTATTGATTACATTATAATAATAAAAACTAATTAATTGTAAGTATAGGAAGAAATAAGTTTTAAAGAATTGGTAGAGGAGGTAACCTCTTATTCAATGTGCTTCCTCTAAATCTCTTCTTAGCGCACTAGAGTTGGTTTTTGAAGAAGACCAAAACCTCTAAAATATTACTAGGAAAGTTTATAAGTGAAAACTGCAGGGTATGGTAGAGATTTAATGCTCATGGTAAAGTGAATAGGTGAGGGAGGAGGTGTCCTTTTATAATTGAGGTAAGGGACACTTTTGGGTTCTCCAAAAATATTAATTTATAACAAAATAAAACTGCATCCAAAAACCTCAAAAATCTCTCAATTTAGAATATGATATGATATATTGTTTTAATATTGTCAAATAAATAACTTTAGACAAATTTTTATGTGAATTTAAACATTTTCATTTTAATTAATAGTAAGTTTTTCTATTTAACTTTTTTAAGATAAAAAATATTTCAATTTTAAAATGGAAAAATATTTACATATTTTATGTCAATTATATAATAAATAAATAATTTTGAAAATTTTATACCATATAATTATTATTACATATTTTTAAAAATGTATATTATTTTTTAAATAATTTAATAAACCATTACTTTTATCAATAATCAATAGTGACAATTTTGACACTATTCAATTCATTGATTTTTAAAAATATTAAGATGAAAATTTAACTTATAAAAAACTATTTTATTATATTTTTAAGAGATTAAGGTCATCTAGGAAATTCATTACTCAAAAATTATATTTATTTTATTATTTTTAAGAATATTTATTTGTTATCTCTATTAATAAAATAATTACTACATCAAATATGTATAATTATATATTATAATGATTTTCTAAATAAAAAATCAAATAAAATAATATTATGAATATAAATGTACTATATTTCATAAGAATATTCTTAGAAAAATTTATCTTCTCAAAAAACCAACATTTAAAATGTTATACTTATTAAATTATGAATGTGAAAACTTTAATATAACTTTAAATAAAACAATATAAGTGTCACAATCTCCCAGATAAGGCTCAAAATGGTCACTAACTAGACTCTTGGATGGTTATGGTTGATATATACTCGAAAAATAATATTTTATGACGTTTTTTGGTGTTTTCATGGTTATTATTATTTTAATAAAAATGTTTTTTATTGATTTCTCATGAATTAATTAATTTTTACACCATCAAAATATAATTCTTTAATGTGATTATTTATTTTATAAGAATTATAAATAAATTACCATTATTAATAAAAATATTTTATTTTTAAAATTTTTATCTATAATTTAATTTATCATCTATATAGCCTTATATAAAATTGATATAGTTATTAAAATTCGAGTAATATATAAATAAACGAAATGTCTTAATCTCATCCAAGTGGCTTCCAAACGACACCATTTCATCCCTAGGACGATTTAGGTCAAACAAACACTCATAAAATTATATTAAGAAAAGAGTAAGGGTAATTTTATAATATTATTCTTACTCTTAATAACCCAATTTACCCTTTTACTTTGTAAATAAAAATTAACGAAGTTACTATTCAAAATGCCCAAATGTAAAAGAAACCTATTACATAATTTGGGCCAAATGATTAAAAATATGGAATCCATTTTTATAAATTCAAAACATAGAATTTTACTTAATTAATTTAAAATTCTTCTCATTATCGGAAAGAGATAAGAGTTTTTTAAACGTTAAAACATTACATAATATTGACTTGTTTTTAAATCTGAATTCAGTGTATAATTAATGATAATGGAATACATTATGTTTAGTGATAAAAATATATTCAATTTATACTATAGAACTATACAAATTTATAATTTAACAATATAAATTTTTTTGATGAAACAATTATTTTCAATTAAAATTTTGTGTATTTTTACTATTCATTGAAATTTGATAGTTATCAGAAAAATATTAAAAATTCATCCAAAGTAAATTTTTTATATCCCACTTCCAAAGAACAATTTTTTAGTCATATAAAATGTATTTATGTGTCAAAATATTAATTTAAAAATGGTTCAAAATTAATAGGTGGTAAAAATTTCCCTTTTAAAAATATAGGTTTTTATACATCAAATAGGGTTTATTCATACCTAATGACAAAAATATCTATAGTATGAATATACAAAATATTTATTAAGTATATAAAATATATATTTCAATAATTTGATTTAATTATAGTTATTCAAAAAAATACAAATATATAATTGATTTATATTTTTGTTTAAATAATTAGTAGTAAATGACATCACCATACATTTTCATAAGTTAGTTATATTTATTCCCCCTAACATAATAGATGGGTTAAAGTAGTCATTTTATACTAAGGTGTCTCAAGATTTGTTTGAACTTATGACTGTGTGTAATGAACACTTTTGAATAATTAAAATTAGTTAGAGATAATATTTCATAAAAACATTCAAGTGTCACACCTTGGGACATTATAATAAAACCCTCTTGATTCAATGTGATACTATCCTCATATCCACTCCTTCCTTGTCCTCTTATATTTCAAAGGTCCATTCTATTAGAGTTACACAATTTTATAGATGATTTTTGAGCATATATTGATGGTTTATTATTGTGGATATTATCCATATATATTTTCTTCTAATTCAATGGTGGTTAAGCCTTATTTTATTTTCACTTACGTGGTGGTCCTTGAAAGCTTAATATTATGGTAAGGGATTCAAGAATCTCAGTTTTGTTTGTTAAAATAATGTAATTATCATTATTTTGGTTCTTTTTGGTATTTGGTTTCAATTTACCTAAATAATACAAATAAAAATAAGATTAATATATATAAATTGAAGTGTTTCATATGTGTTTTATCTATATGTTTTTTTATATCATGTGACGTTTTTTCATTATTTTTAATTTTTTAAAGAAATGTATGAATAAATAAATAATAATATAAATAAAAAAGTGATATATGATTCATAAGAATGATGTTTGGATTGAACATAAATATTTTTTTTAAACTAAACAACATAAATTAAATAATAGATTCATATTTGACGTTTTATTTTAGATACATTATTGTTGTGTTTTTTCATTAAAAACTTACTTTTGATTAGTTTATAAGTTGTAATTACCTCTCATAATTGAATTATAATTAAATATTTTAATAGAAAGTTGGTGATTGTTTATTCTAGAATTGAAATGATGTATTGTTGTCCCATATGAATATATATATATATATATATTTATATATTTATATATTTATATTCTTGGACAGATAGATGTAGTTGTTGTCCACATATGGATTGAAATGTTCTGTGATGGGATATTTGTATGGTGTAGATGTGTATATAAATATATTTGAAATTGTGATGTAATTAGTTGATAATGGAAGGGGTCATTGATCTCAGTTTTCATGTTATACATGGTTGTGATGGATGATGAAATGTGTGTGTTACATTTTATGTGGTCGGTAATATTGTGTGGCGTGTTGTGCATGATTGCTGAGACTTCCATGAGGTGTTGTTTCGACAATGTGGCAATTTTTTTAATAATTCATGATGGTATAGTTTGGAATGGATTAATAATGAATATAAAATGTGGTTATTCGGTTATAATTAAATATATGTAACTTATAATTGAAATGTAAATTATTAGAATGAATGGTAACAGATTAGAATATATGTGGATGATGGATGGAAATGTTTGGTCATCACATATTGAAAATAGATAACATAAAAATTTTAATTTGTGTGGGGAAAGGATAAATATTCTATTTAATTGATAAATTTATAGTTTTTTAGTTTTGATGGGTGATATTTGTTTTTATTCATGGATGGTAGTGTTTTAGAGATAGGGATGGTTGTGGATGTGTAGTAGTGTTGTGATTTTTAGATAAATGAGTTGTTATAGGGAAATTTTTGTCCTTTCTTATGTTGGGATTTTTGTGTGACTATATATAATCTTATTTTTTTTATTATTTATATATGCACCCCACCTAATTTAGATAAACTTACTGATGGACAAATGCTTTGGGATCTATGTTTTTCCCAAACATCCAAATTGCTGAGGTTGGACGGCAGGATACCCCCTATTGCACACTATCCCTTCATTAGTAGTATATGGAATAATTGGTATTGATTCCGGATAATGGAATATATATGGTATATTCAATGAGATCACATATTTAGTGTTGGTTACACATGGTGATGTTATTTAATGGGTGTTGTGCATGGAAGGATGAGGTCATGAGGTTGATGTCCTTCAGGTTCATGATACCCTACTTATATGGACTTATGATTTGATAAATGTAGATGTGATGGGATTTTAGTGATAATAAAATTATTATTATGGATTAAAATATGTGTTTTCTATTATAATGATGTGATGATGTTATAGAAGGTATTTGAACACAAGACATTTGAAGTTGGGGTGTGAGTAAAAAATCAGTAGAGAAGTTGTTACGTCATTTCAGTGACTATATTCATATGATTTTATGATTTTATATTATGTGTGGTACTTGGTTAGTGGTAATTAGTGATTCTAGAAAAGTATTATTGACATGTAGGTTCATTTTCAATAATCTACTTGTTCAATGATGAATTAATATTCCTTTTTCACATTTTCATGAGAGATACTGAGGAGGATCCAATTGAGTATACATGTCATGCTAAACCCTATATGTATATAGTGTATTTTAGTTGATATAGAGTTCCTCAATGACTATTTATATTTTACTATCTTAGAGTGGGTAGTTTCTATTGGCGGGTCGCATATAATCTTTTTTCATTAAATTTATATTATGGGTAATTCATCTTAATGTGTGATTTATACCCATGATACTAGTCACAAACCCATGGCCTATTAAATGTGGTATTCTAGCGTCACTCATTCTATTAATATATGGTATGGTATATGTAGTAGTAGAGGGGGATAATTGTAGTAATATGCTTCCACTATGTACCAAGTTCTTTAATCTACAACAATTAGTGGATGACCTGGCCATAAATTACTCTTTATATCAAAAATGTTTCGAATAAACTATATATTATCCATTATAAATTAAATATCTAGAATTATAAATTCACAATGATATATGATTCATGAATATTGGAATAGTTTTTTAAAAAAATTCTAGTTTCCTTCGCCACCAAATTAGAGACCAAATTATAAATTTAATACTTGTATAAGGGACTCATATGCACGGATTATGTCCCGATCGATGTTATGCTAGGTGGTGTTCTAGTTGATAAAACATATACTATCACTCATTAATTAATAACTAACATGGTATAAAATTCCCAACAATTTAGTACATGATAGGTAACACCCACTTAAGCAGTATATAAGGAAATCTCATTTACCCCAAAACAAATAGCGGACAATAAACATGATAAAATGCATACATTTTTTAAGAAAATTTGCTTAAGATCAATGTAATTAAAATTTTTCACTTAATTATAATTTATTTTTACTTTTTAATTACACTTCTCTAATAAATTTCTTAAACATTAGTATTCATTTGATTTTTGTTTATAAATAGATATAAATATATAGACACAAACACACATAAATATATATATATATATATATATTCATTCATTTAATTATTTATTTGTGTATGGTTATATATATAGAAATATAGATACACCCACTCACATGCATAATTGAACCACTATATCACCCTAATAATTTACAATTCTATGCTCAATAGCATGATTTACACACAACTCCCAACATTAGAAAAACATTGATATAAAATTAAAAATATTTTTTTAAAATGTGATCATTATAACTTAGCCATTAAATTGGTATGTATGAATAGTAATAAAAAAATTATAAAAAATATGTATGAAGGCTTTAAATATTTCAAATGTATTGATTGATTCATAAAAAATAAGTACTCAATTTTTAGTAAAGTCTTTTTAGGTTTGGAAACTATATTTTTCTCAAAAATGTATTTCATTTTATTTCATGCACAAAAATTATTTTCAAATTATAAAATGTTTATAAATATTATTTCATTTAATTAATATCATTTTTTAATCATAATTTCAATTTTATATTATGGTGATTTTTCATATTTTTCTAATAAGGATTATTTTTCATTAAACCTGATAAAATACCAATTTTTATAAAATTATTATTTATTTTCATCAAATAAATTAATTTAAAAGTCACATTATGTTTTTAATATGATATTAATTTATCATAAGACTATTTTAATTATTAATAATTTAATTATTTACATATTAATCAACATTATACTTTATTTCTAGTATAAATTCATTTTTGGGCAAAAAAACACATTTTTCCAAAACTTGTTTTTATGCATGAAATGTGTTTTTATCTTAGTATATTAAATGAATGTTTATTTATTAATTATTTTAATTAAATTTATAAATAAAATATTAAATAAAATAATTCAACTTGTATTTTTATTTTTTGCTGAGAATAGAATAATAAAAAATCCAATTTTATGTTAAAAATAAATTTTTCAAAGAATAATTTTCATTCTATTTCATGTCATTATTTGAAAAATAATTTATAAAAATTATTAAATTTTAATTTTACATAATTTATTAAATATTTAAAATCAAAATTTTCAAAAATCTAATGTTTTTAATTTATTTTTTTGTCAACATGAATAGTAAAAATGTTAAAAATTTGTTACCATTGTTAACGTTAAAATGGGTTAACTAGGGGATAAAATAACATATTAGGGTAAGAATTACTTGTAAAAATATCTAATTCCTTTTTTTGATGTTTTAAAACCCTATGTTATACTAAATTATAATTATTTTTTATTTTTAATTATTATTATTGATAAATAAATTATCATATTTAAATATTTAATGTAATTCCATGTATTTACTCTACCTCACTTATAAAAGGGAACCTCCTCTCTTCCATTATTTAAAAAAATTACCCTTTTATAATAGTAAATACTCACCCCAAATCATTTGTAGATTCACTCCATTCCTCCTAAATACATTGGTCTTCTCATAATAATAATATTTCAAGGCTTAAGGTGTAAATCAAAGGAGGTTTCACAAGTAAGAGGTATGAATATTAAATGATCTCTTCCCATTTTATTTTTCTTATACATCCCTTAAACCTATTATATTTATCATAACATGATGAATATAGTATAATAAATATATGGATATATTATTGCAAGTATTTAAAAACCATCTCTCACCTTATTTATGATGCTTTCATGGAGGCGTGAAAATATATCCCTTTCGGGGGACGTACAGTTGTGTTGCCCCGCATTCTAGCTTTCCAAAGGCGGGCGACATCCATCCCTTAATTAGGGGTGTTTTCTCCTTGATTGAAACTAGATGATGGGATGTCAGTCTCACCTTTCGTGGATTCCTCCACGGATCTTCATACTTAGTCTGAGTCTCCCTCATAGACTTAAGACGTTGTTCATGAAACTCTTACCATTTCCATTTCTTCATGGACACTTGATAATTACACTGCATATGTGAGGACATTCCAATGGGTCAAGTCAGGGCAGCAACCATCGGTCGGGGGAGTAGTCATGTTGGACATCACTAGCATGTCTGGACAATGGAATACAAGTGTTTTTGGTATTTTTTTCCCTTATAATAGGGCTTATCAAGGTCTCATAAGCCCAGGGCATCCCAAGTTGAATGCGGGGAATTATATGTCATTATAATTTATCTTAGGTTTTCCTTAAATTCCCAGGTTTGACACAGGGTATGCGGCAATTTTAACATCTATAGGAGATGAATCAGACTGATCACAACACTGATGAGAGTGTATTAGATGGGTGAAACCCCTTGAGGGTACACTAATGTTGGGGATAAATCCTAGTTAGTTTGATGATTTCTTCTAGAATCTATGAGAGAGTTGGTGACATGATAACACCAGGACGTGGAGGCCCGAGTAATAATCATGATGGTTATGGATGGTTGAGTGATGTGGATGGAGAATGAGATGGAACTGACGTGAGGATGATGGTGATATTGGGATTGAGCCTCAAAAAGACTTCTTATGTATCCATGTGGCAGGTAATCAATGTTTGTGTAGTTCAGTGGGGCAGTAGGACACCTGAGGAGGTGGCCTGTAAGAATGGACGCAAGGATGGGACCTGGAGGAAATGGAACCTCTAGGTTGGGGCACAACCTTCCCAAAACACATAGGCTCGAGGGAGAGACAAGTTTGAGACATGGATGATGTGATTGAACCTATAGGAGGCATCCTACTTATCCCTGTGGTAGGGAATCAAAGTCCACATAGTTCAGGATGGGGCTTAGAACTGGGGTGTACACATTGGACAGTGACCCAATGATATACTGGGGCTTATGCATGGTTAGCATCCCCGGTTGGTCTGACACCACTAGGAAGGACCAATGATGTGGGTCCCAGTAAAGAGGACTACAACATCTTACTGCTGAATGGGGTACAATGGATTACCATTGATTGAGAGACACAACGGCTTACCGATGTTTTGGAGACACAACGGGTTACCACTATTTGGGGGACACAATGGCTTACCACTATTTGTGTGTAAAAATAGATTACTATTGACCAGGATTGAACCTCATTGAGGATTTATACATACCTTATCTAGGGGGAAAGGATTAAACCCACATATTTCTAAATGGTCATGATGATGGAATTGTGCTGGATGAAAAGGAGGCATACAGTTTAACGTCATGCGGGAGGAGGGTGAACCAACATTAAGTGGTCAGGATTGATGTATTTTGGGGTTGGACCTTAGGGAGGATTCTTACGTACCCTGCCTTGGAAAAGATCAAAGTTTATTTAGTTCATAATGGGTTTGATGAGCTGACTTGAAGAAGGATAGGACTAGTGGGTGTTGTTCTTGAACCTCAAGGAGGCTTCCTGCGTATCTATTCTTGCGGATGATCAAAGTCCACGTAGTTCGGAATGGGTTTTGTGCTTACACGCTAAGGCTTCCTAGAGAGGATTTCATGGTTGATGCCCACTATAAGGCCACATGATTCATTAATGGTGTCAAAAACAAGAGCTATTAAAGACCTAATGATCACGTCGTGAATGGTGCATCTATGGGAGGTGGACTAGGGCTTACGCGTGGTTAGCAGCCCAAAGAGGAAACAAGGGATTATGCGTGGTTCACAGCCCAAGGAGATAGAGATTGGGACTTACTCCAAGATGGAGGCATGATGGTGGAAAAGCCCAGAGGGAGAGGTATGGGGAATCGAGGATCCAGGTTCCCATATCTCCTCTTAGTATTTATCAGAAAAGAAGATAGGTGGAGTAGGGGTATAACCTCATGTAAGAAAGGTTAGGGGCTTACACCAAGTTGATTTCCCTTCCCTGCAGATACGAAATGCTCCAAAAAAGAGGATCTCATTCCATGTGAGGAATATCTCACTCCCGTGGAGATGAGCAGGCGTATAGAATTTCTGAGCCGGGGCACCCCGTGTAGAGTGCATTGGGTGAGGGAACAGTTTGACATCATGTACTGAGGACGATGGTTATGGGAAGTTTAACATCTTGCGGCTCGGATGAGGTGATTTCTCTCCACACCACTAAGACTTCTATAACTAGCACGCTTTAACCCTTAGTGAAGGGAAGGAACCAGAAACGTCATGGTGAGGGGGTGTTGCGGAGTGATCCAATGAGGGGTCTATGTTAGCATTTCTATGCAAAGAAGAAGTCGTCATTAGAGTGCCTATGTGAAAAAGAATGAGGCGAAGCGACACAATGGGAAGCACCTCCCAAGTGTCCTTAAAGTTTCTTTGTAATAGCCTAGACGGTTGTACAGAAATGGGGTGTGTAAGGCATTTTGTCATAGAAGGAGGTGTTTTTGCCAAGAGGATGGGCTTCACAAAGAGGATGATCTTCAGGAAGAGAATGGGCATCACGAAGGGACTGATCTTCATGAAGAAGTTGCAACTCGGGAAGGGAAGGGACCAATAGGAAAAGAGGGGATCCGCAAAGGTAAAACACTTTATAAAGATGGGGATCTTCGAAAAAGGAAAAGGCTTCATAAAGTGCTACCATTAAGGGAACATGGCTTTGCTTTAGTGAAGGCCTCTTTTTTTGGGATAATTTCGCTAAGTATTTAGGCTTCGCAAAATCACAAGCACCCTGAAGGGGCTTCTTCCTCCACAAAGGGCATGGGCATTCAAAAAGGGCATCCCCATCGTAGGCGTAGGTTGAAAAGAAAGAAAAGGGTGATAGATCACAAATTCCAAGTATATTTTGGAATCCATGTGAAGACTTTACGAAGGTCTACGCGAAACAGGATGTAGAAAGGTCAGAGTAACAATGGTTTGGTATAGGGGGAGCAACTTCTATTTATATGAAAATCCTAACTCTGGGGGCGTCGATCTCACCATGGAGCCGTGCGGCGCTGCACAATGGCATCAGCTCATCAACCCACGGGGGGGCCTCATGGAGGAGGGTGAGACACCGTGCAGGGATCAGTGGATGTGGCTAACTCTGAGTGCCTCGTGAAGGAACTAACGCCACGAAGGGTCTTCCATCAGCTCAGACTCTCATCTAGCAGGGGCGCTGTAGAGCCTCTCGCGGACCTGTCTAGGAGGAACTGGAATCGGCCGCACTGAGGGCTTCACACAGTGCCTTTTCAAGACAGGTTGGGGGTTCTTCCTGACCTGTTCAAGAGTGATTTTTCAAATTGCGTTATTGAACTTATGGGATGAGTATGACTCCTATGTGTTTTCAGTGCCAACACCATCTCATCTATTGGTAAACAATAATGTTGCTCATGCATACATGTGGACTACCACCTCCACGAAGGGATGTAATTTTTTTCATTTCTTCTCTACATATATGGTAATAATAATATATTTAATGAATATATAAAAAGATGAATTATAATTTACCTTTCCATAATTCCATCACATGAAAATTGCAAACAATTCTTGTGTTTGTGTGTAGACTACCATCTCCCTAATGTGATGTAATTTATTTTTCATCACCTCATTGTATGATTTGTTCTACATGTGTATATAATAATTAAATATTATACATAGGATATTATTAAAATTCCTTATATTACATAACCATGATCAATTTACATGAACCATAACTATTTAAATGAAATATATTTGAAAAATGAAAAAATTATCACCCAGAAATAAGGATTTTAATAAGGAATTTTTAATAATCGGGTGTTTAAAGATTATAATTAGGTAATATATAATATTATTAGTTTATAAATGGTAATTTTATAAATTTATAAGAAAGAAAAATTTATTATACATTATGTTAGAGAAATTACAAATCAATTTAGGTATGAGGTATAGTTTGTTTGTCTCAATATTGTTTAGTTAACACATGTTGAATTTTATGAATTAATTTATGTTTATGAGGTATGTATACTTACCCTTTGACATGTTATATCATGTATACATATTAATTCATTTTATTTATATTTAAAATTAACATTATTTCATCCAATGGGATTTTATTCGAATGTAACCAAATTAGAAAGGTTTTATAATCTCAAGTTGTCTTCTTTGGGAAATATGTTTTGTTATACACATATATTATATTATGAAGTGTATCTACTTATCCTTTGATATTTTATAAAATTAATATATTTATATTAATGGTATTTAAATTTAAATTTTAAATTATTTCTTTCATGAGAGTTAAGAATCAAAAGGTACCACAATATTAAGGGTTTTATGATCAAATCAAAATTTCTACTAGGATTTTTTATTCTTAAATTTAAAAGGTTGAAATTATATGATATATCTTCGATAAATATCATGTATATTCTTATAATATGTTCATTTATATAAATTATAATTTCATTTTTCATTTTTCTCTCTCTAAATACTCAAAATTCTGAAATAATGATTTTAAGGAAAACTAGAATAGTTTTTCTATTCAGTATGGAATATTTTTCATCCATGTATATATTTTAATTGAATTGTTTTAATGAATTTTTTCATTACTAATAAATTATTGAATAATTAAATTTTTACCCATTTTTTACTTTCTTTAAAATGTATTAAATGGAATCTTCTTTTCATTTTTTGAACAAGGTTCTTTTTACTAAATGCGTGAACAGAATTAGTGATTTATTGTTTATATCTTGAATGGAATTTATTGTGTTCAAAACCACCCAATTATTTTAAGTTTTATTTATATGTTTCCATGGTTCTTTTCAATTAAATTGTTTCCCTAATATTCTGGAAATTTTTTATTTTAAACAATTATTTCCAAATTTAAAATGGTATTTTCCCCCAAGAAATAATTCATTGATCCTTTTGATGTATTTTCATCTATAAAAAAATTCTTTTATTTTTTTAAATTAATGGGGATATGATCTAATAGTAATGTCATTGTTATTCCTCCTTAAAACTAATTATTATTATGATGAAATATTTATGAAACCCATTTTCTTTTCCATGGGTTAATCAATGATGAAATATTAATGTTTTTATGAACTTGTGGGAATCATATGAATTAATTATGATTATGTGATGGGTGGTTATATTATATCCATCCAATGTATTGGGTAAATATAAATATTTTTTGATCTTAAATGGTATATAGTAGGTTATCCTAATACCAAAAACGGTACACTAGAGGATATCCCAAACCCAAAACAGGTGCATTGGTTGTTCGCCTAAGGTTAAAATGTGATGAAGGTCTTATTGGATAGCATTAACATAATATTTCTTTGATTATGATTATTCTCAAAATTATTACACTATTTTATGGAATTATATTTTTCCATTTTAGTGATCTCATAAATAATATTTTTTATTCCATTGTTATTCATGTAATATAAACTACAATATTTATTCCATGATTCATGATAATGATATATGAATTATTGGGTATCTTTTTAAAATTTCAATCTCATGTTATAATAACCTTATGATCATTTTATGATTAAAATTGATCAGAAATTTATATCTCCCTTTTTTAGATATACTATTCTTTTAATATCACCCTTTATTATGCTTACTTTTCCCCATGATATAAAGAATGGTTTTAATTATGATATGTCTAAAAAGGTTCCAGTTGTGAAGAACATAATGGTAGATGATGTAGGTCATTTATATACCAGTTGTTTATGTATCCAAGTTTCCAAATACACTAAGAATTGAGGGTTATTTCATGAATTATAATGATATGTACATAATACTCATCTAATAATATGTAATATTTTATTAAATAATTCTTGGGACACCTTAGTTAATGTCTAAGCAAGGTTTAGTTATTTCTGAAAACAAGGATGATGATACTTTATTGAAAATAATTATAATTAGACTAATTATAGAAAAACATCCTAAGATAGAGTAAACAAATAAATATGGATTTCCTAGAAATTGCATCAATTTCTGTATACTATCAAGTGGATTGAACTATGGTACAAATGAACATAGGGCTAACAACTCTAAATGCGGAATATTGGGTATTAACTCAATCATCCTGGATGCATATTGAGTGGTTCTAAGACTGTAGTCCTTGATAGACACTCTTATGGGATATGATTGGGTAAATTCACATTTTATTTATAAACCAATATAAAGGATTTCAATATATAATGACCTAGGATGTATTAGGATAAAACTATGGTGTAAAAGATTAAAGATAATGTTTCCGGATTTAAATATTCATTGAAAGTTTCTTCATGAACATATGATTACTCGCTATGACTATTATTGTTAATAATATTCTTTTTGGTTTTATTTAATCACTATAACCTTGATAAATCGTGTTAATGGTGAATTTTATGGAAGATGCAATGATTTTACTCATGATAAAAGAAATGAAATAGAATACTTAATGGGAAAGTTTTTGATTATGCTTAACAATAAATCTCAATATATGATTAAAACCTAGAATATAGATGAGTTTCTAAATGAACCAAATAAGATAAAAATGTAGTCTAATGATTCTTATTATGGAAATAAGATTAATATTTCCACATTTCAAGAATATGGGAAGAATCTCTGAGGAAAATGATTTAAAGATATGGGAAGATATTTTATTTGTGGAAATGAAGGAAATAAAGAAAATAATTACCAAGTGAAAAAAAATAAAATTTCAATTTATGGAAGTACATTACATTATAATGTAATATCTATAGTTCAATTTTTAATATATCAAGAACTAGGGAATGATCTGAGTCAATTACCTAATATAAGGGATAACTCCTAAACAATGGAAAGGATTTTTCTATTCCAATCATTGAAGTATAATGATTCAACTTTCTATGTATTGGGATTCATGAATTATGTTGTAAAATTTTCATATCAATGATATAATAGTTATAAGAATTGTGAAACATATATGTATTTATTTTCAGTAGTTTTTAATTTTGGACATGAAATAATTATATTAAATGGAACCAATAACCTAGAAAAATTATTTAGTGGTAAGGTGATATTTTTTGAAAATACATTATTAGGGATAAATAGCCCTTAATATGAGACTATTTTTGAAATAATAATATTTATTTTGGATAAATAGTTCATTTATATTGATAAAGTAATTTGGATAGTGTGGGCGACTATGGAAATGATTAGTGATTTTATGAAAAATTGTTTTATGTTATATTTGATGAGGATTATTTAATTTTCTAATTTATAGAATATAATCAATAGTCTGTGATTTTATTTAAGGAAACGTATTGTGTTAATTTTTTGATGCATATATTTTTCATTGAGGTTTTATAGTGATTTAGGTTATTTGTATTTTTTAGGATAATATATGATCAAGGTCTTCGCTTGTTTGGTATGTGACATTTTTAGATGCATTTTGTTAATTAGGGATTAAAATTAAATTTATTTTGGAAAGTTTAAAATATTTGTTGTAAATTTTTCAGTTTTTAATACAAGTTAATAATACTTTGATGGTTTTTAGAATTTATCTATTTTTTGATACAATTAAGTAGATCATTATGAATTATTATTGAAATATTTGATGTTAATCTTTTAATATATGTTTTATTTATAATATTTATATTATAATTTACAATCCATTTTTCATTCCAATAACTTAAGATTTAAAAGAGTAATATCTTTCCATAATTTTATAGATCTTATGATCAATTGGAAGATTATTTTTGTGCTTCAGGAATGAAAAGTTCATAATTCCAATTGATCATTTGAATATGGGATAAAAATAGGTAGAAATTAATTTAAACATACAACCATATGATGAAATTATTTTTTTTTTATTTGAAGAAATTAATTATGTACATTTTCTCATATTATGTGGTAAAATAACTCCTTAACTCATGGAAAAATAACATTTAAAATTAAAATGAATTTATTTTTACACATAGTTTGATAGGATTGATGGTTGTTTTCATCCATCATTGATTAATGGTTTTGTGGTCATTAACTTTCTCATTACATTGTTCTGGGTAAATATTTATTTTTCATTAAAAAGTTTATTTCTCCTAAATGACCATATTTTTACATCCCACTGATTTTCTCCTTATTTGGTAAACTGATTATGTTTTAATTTAGGTAATCATTATGTTTCTCACATCCCATTTTTTATGGATGTTTTATTATCCCTTTATATGATATTAGTTTTTAAAAAATGTGTTCTAAAATATTAAACCCCATACTATTGATAAAAAAAATTCTTAGGATATCTGTTATTAAATGGGGGAATTAAATAAACTTAAAATTAATAATATTATTCTACATAACTTTCTAAACATGCAACATGGAGCTTTAAGTGAACTATGATATGCTATAAAAATAATATTCTGTAAATTTTTCTATTATAATCTAATTGTTAAATTGGAAAGAATTAATAGTAATTATCACATTATGATAAATATTTAAAAATATTTAATTATTAAAATTAATTTATTTAATTATAACAAGTAAATACCCAATTTTCATTAAAGTCATTTTAGGCTTAAGAATATGTCTCTTCAAAAAAAATTATATTTTGTGTATGGAAATTATAATTCATTTCTAGTATTTGTATAAATTTTATTTTATGTAATTAATATCATTTTTTAAATCATCATGTTGATATTATATTAGGTTAAATTTTTTGGATTTTTCTAAAAGGATTTTTAGTGAATAGTGAAAATACCGACTTTTATAAAATTTTCATATATTTTCATTAAATCCATTCATTTAAAAGTAAACTTATTTTTAAGATTTGATATTAATTTAACATAATTTACATTTAATTTTAAATTAAATAATTAATTAACTTAGACTCTTCATTATACCTAATTTTGGGCATAAGTTCATTTTTTGCTTAAAAATACATTTTTCTAGATGTTGTTTTTATACACATAATGTGTTTTTATCTAAATAAATAAAATTAATATTTTTTATTAATTTTTTTAAATAAATTTATAGATTATATATTCAAAAAAATATTGTAACATTAATTTTATTATTTTCATGAGGCATAGAATAATAATAAATTTAGTATTACGTTGAAAATACATTTTTCAAAAAAAAAACAGGTTTTCATTACATTTCGTGTGCTTATTTTCAAATTAATTTCTACCAATTATAGAAATTTTATTTTATAAAATCTATTATAAATTTTTAATAAATATTTATAATGTTTTAATTAGTTCACATTCATTTTTGGCCATATTTAATAGTAAAAACATTAAAAATGTGTTACAATGATTAAGATTAAAACAAATTAACTGGGGATTGAACTAAGAGATAAAGTTATTTATTCTAAATAATATTCTATAATTATTATATTTATTTTATTTATAACAAATATTAACCTAACTTAAATTTTTTTCAATTTGGAATCATTTTAATGGATAAAGTTATTATAATATTTAAATATTTTATGTAATTCCATGTGTGTCCTCTCCCACGCGAATAATATATAACCTCCTATCCACCCTTATTTACAAATTTTTAAACATTATTTCATCCAATCCATAACCCAAAACCATGCTATATTTCTTATATTCATCCTTGATCCCTATTTATTCTTTTAAAACTAATTTATCAAGGCTTAAGGTGTATGCAAAATTTGTCTCTCAAAGAAGAGGAATAAATATTAACTGAGCTCTTTTAATTTTATTTCATCCTATAATTCATATAAACCTATTTTATACATAATAAAATTAATAATAAAATATCATAAATATACTTATATTGTATTGTGATTATTATTCAACTATTTCCCACCTCATTACATTAAATAGTAATTAAAAGTATCACTCATGTGTACGTGTGGACTATCGACTCTACATAGTGATATGAATCATTTATAATCATCATATTTCAGGGTTAAATATTATCATGGATTGAAAATTTATATATGATATTTATCCCACAAATATTCTTCATTAATTGTAATACAGTATCTTTCTTCTTATAATCCCATCTCTTGGAAAACGATAATTTCACTCGTGCGTACATGTGGACTACAACCTCTGTGAAGTGATGTGCTCTATTTTCTCATTTTTTTTCTTTTCATGTATGTTAATAAGGGTATATTTGTTCAATATTTATGATATTTTTTATGTAATAATTATTCTATAAAGGTTAATTATTATTTATGTAATTTTTTCCATCCATCGATTAGAGAAAACATCACTCATGCATATATATGGACTACCTCTCCACGAAGTGGTGTAATTCATTTTTCATCATTTCTTTATATGGATGGATATAAAATTGAATATAATGATTAAATATTATAATTATGATATTACTATCATTATATAGGTTATCTATCCATGATCAATGTCCAAGGGTTGTAACTTGCGAACCAAAACATACATGAAAAATAAAACAATTATCACCAGGAAATGAGGATTTTAATATAGAATTACTAGTAAATGGGTGTTGAATGGTTATAAATGAAACATATAAGATATTATATGTTATCAAATGGTTAATTAATGAAATTATTAAAAAAATTAAATTTACTTTATATGAGATTATATAACTTAAAATTCAAGTCAAATAAAAGGTAAGGGTTCTTCTTCTCAATACTTTTTTGTTCAGACATAATGTTTGATGTTATGAACCTATTTATGTATATAAGGGGTATATATTACCATTTTAACATGTTATATAATTTATTATTCTTAATTCATGGTATTTTAAGTTATAATTCAAATTATTTAATCCATTCGAATTTGATTTGAATGTTACTAAAGTAGTAAGGGTTCATTATCTCAAATTTTCTTCTTTGGAACATATGTTATATTATACACCTATCTTATTTTATGATGTTTATATTTTTGTAGTTGGTTCCCTAGGACCAGGTAATTCATACTTTATATTTCATTAATATTGAAATTGGTGAATATTAATATAAATATCTTATCACATATTGATTATTCTTCTGCATAACATTGATATAGTAATGTCCAATTGTATTTGTCGCATTGATAAGGTCATAGTAGATCCAATATATAATGAAAACCATGAAATACATAAAAACATTCAAAAAAAATTAATATGTTCAAATAACATACTATTATGGGGAACATAGTATATAGACTGTCAGGTGTTAAAATTGATAAGAGGATGAGTCTTCCTCTCGTGAAGTTCACACTTCACAATCTGCAAGATAGCAGATTATAATAACGTACCATCCAGTATGAATTATACATGTTTTTTGATATTATATATTCTAATCTAGGAGTTTATTCAATGGTCTTTATACTTTAATAATATCGTTAATGCATGTCATGACTCATACACTTAGATTTACTAACAAAAATTGTCCCTCCATTTTTTTGGCAGAAAGTCTGGTATGTTGGGTGTGTCATGAATGACATGTTATTAATGGATAAGTATAGGAAGGATTTTTCTATTTTATATTTTTGGAATCTTATATATTTTCTATTTTATTTAAATATATCTTTCACATTAATTCCATGGCCATAGTGTAATTACATTTATATCAAATATTAAAAGAAATAATTATCTTGCATATAGGATGATGGAACATATATGAAACCTGTTTATGATATATTGAGGGAAAATGAATTTATTACATAGTGATCATTCATATGTGGTTGTTTATGTTGTGACATAAAGTTCTCTCTCTTGTGTTCCATGACCCATTACTATATAATAATCTTAACATATATGCAAGCCTTCTTAATTCCAATGATAATAAATCTTAGTGGGTCACACACTAAAATTTTCATTTTATCTTGACTAAATTATATTTTAATTTAATTATTAGAATAAATATTATTCTTAATACTGAAGAATAATTTTATTCATGATTTATTTATCACAAATATTCAGAAGATAAAAAATAATTATTTATTCTATAACAAAAAATTTGTGTAGTTATGTAAATATATAATAAATATTTATTCATTAGATTTTGGATAAAATATTTATTTCATTGAGTATTTAATTAAAATTTATATCTTGGTTTGTGAACAAAATATTTATTTAAGTGAATAAAAATATTTATTTGTGCATTCAATAAATTACAAGGAATTCAAGTGGATCAAGATCGTTTCTATTTATAAATATTAATTTACAATATAATATTATAATATTTATCATTTTGTAAGTTAGGTCTTGCCATAAAATGTTATTATTATTATTATTATCATCATTATATGGAGTGGGGTTTTTAAGGATTATAATAGTATTTAAGGTCTAGTATGTGTTTAAATAATATTTCAATCTAGACACAAGCTCTATAGATAGATGGTTATGTCTGTTGTATAAGATTAGTCGAGAATTGAGAATCACTGCACACAATGGAATTATCTATCCAATTCCTCCTCATATATTCCTCTCAATATTGAGAAGCCCTGGAGAGTTTCCTTCATGCTCTTAGAAACTAAAACTTGTCAAGAATAAAAACATAAGATGATTTATTTATCATTCTAGCACCTAAAAATCAATTGAAATTGGTCAAATATCAATGGCTCACATGTGGATCACCACTAGAGGGATTCTATACATGAATCCTTAAAATATAGTGATGGTAATATGAAAATGGTTTTTAGAATATTAATATCATTATCTAAGAAAGTTCCTAATATGGGGTATCCCTTTTATTCTAATCATAAATAAATTAATTATAAAATTGACATCAAGATATACTCTATTGGGGTGTTGATTTACTATGTGCTAACAGAAAGATTAATATAACATCCACCAAAAGCACTTAATTTATTCCTAGAACCTTAAATTGTATCAAAGGGGTCGTGTTTAAATTTTATAATTATTTATATGATTAATTATCTATATGTGCAGAGTGGTAATATTTACATTTCAATCATTATTCATTCTTTAATTTGATTATTTAAATTAATATTCCAAAAAAAAATTTCTTTGTTCAATATTCAATACTTTTTAAGTCTATGAACATATAAATAACGATTATAGATTTCATCAATAAGTGTCAAGGAATTTGGTCGGATAACATGGGATTATAGAATGTGTATAAGAAGTAAAAATCATGTACCCAAGTGCACTGTAGTTGGTCGTGTCAGATGATACATGATGTGCGAAGTATTAATTACATGCAATGCATTTACTACACCCCACATGAAAATGGGAAAATATGGCACATTTTTTATTTAGAATACACAATGTTTTGTCTACTAGGTTTAATGGTGAAATTTGTCAAAATCATGTGTTCAAATAAATGGTCAAAACCATGTGAGACTGAAATCCATGATAAGTAATGAAGTATGTGACATGTAGTCAACATACATGACATGTAGTTCATTAATTCCCAATTTTTTAAATACACATTTATTTCTCTGTTGAGTTTTGAAGACACATGGAATGTGAGATACATAGCATGTAACAGGATTGTACATGTCATGTATTCCCATGTCTGATGAACATATTGAGTTATTTTTTGGGTTACACATACATAAAATCATAATAACACATGGCATGTAACTGGTTTGTACATTTAATGTAGTTTATCTATGGAATGTGCAGAACCCCCAAGTGTGTACCCTCGATACACGGAAACTATGATACACAACGTGTAACTCAAAAGTAAACAGCATGTAGTCCCCCAAAAAAGAATATAATTAAATTACATTAAACTTCTAATTATTTAATTTAAACCTTATTTTATTGATTGGAACTTATTGTGTTTGACAATTTAATAAATTTTTTAATGAATTATAAAATGAATAATTTATTTATTTAAATTAAGATATAGTTATTGGTTTTGTCATTCATTTTTCATAAAAATCATAATGATGGGTATCTTAAATATAATTTGGATAGTTATTAAGATGAATGGAAGATAATCAATTGTTTCTTTATTTAATTAATACATGTATTTTAATCATTATAACAAAATAATGAATATAAATGCATATTAAAAAGTATAATTCTATATACCTATAGTATTTTTATGCCCATTTGTGAGATTAAATGGGATATATATTTGTGTTATTTTTAGTTATTTATATTTATTGCATGGGTCTATAATTATTAAATATTAAATTAAATATAATGTATTGTGATTTATCCCTCACTCCATTACTATGTAGGAAATGCATGTTCAAGGTTATTTATGTAACCCAATTAACCAACCCTTTGGTTCCCCTCACCTATTTGTAAGTTATAAATACATGTAATTAATGGAGTAACCCAATGCATGTGAAGCCAATTACAGATGGAACAGAAATGGTATTATCCCAGGTGATACACAAGTTGATGGGTGGAATATTGTAAATCATCATAATAAGGAAAAAAATAATTTTCCTTTTAAGTCATAGGTTGATTTATTTTCCACTCAATAAATCAACAGTTAGATGTGCTCAAGGTCATGTCATTTATTTATTTATTTAGTGTCTTCATATACATTATTTATTTCATATATGTAATATTATGATCACATAAATAAATTTATTAATATGAAAATTTGGAATATAAATAAATCAATTATGCATAACTGTTTTATCAAAACATTATTAACCTATAAAGTTATATCCACTTAATATTAACAATACATGTAAAAGATAAAACAAAATAATTTTATGCAAAATAAATAAAGATCCATAAAATAAATATTAATATAGATTTAGACTTAAATTAATTAATTTTGAATCAAAGCCTTCAAACTAAGAGTTTACCAACCTTTTTGGGATACTTACTTTTAACATGGAGTTCTTATGAAGGTTGTGAATTGACCTAACTATCGTAAGCCAAGTGGAGTATCCCTATCTATACTTTATGTAACATTGTGGAAAGTGTTGAGGAAATCTATGTTATAATTTCATACAATTGGTGTCAACTCGATGGATTACGGAGATACAAGCCCACATTTAACAAAGACTAAACTACCTAAATACATTCAACTAGATTGACCAACCCTTGTTGGGGTTATAAAAATGGTTATAAAGATCATTTCCACTAAATGTATAAGAAATTATACACGTTGAGTTCAATGGTGAGTGATATTTTGAATTGATAACATAATGAGAGACTTTATAAAATTAAATTCATTATATCTCACATAAATTGTAATCTAGTGAATTAATAATTATCTACTCTTTTATAGTTGTAGAATATAGAAATAAAAACCTCAAAAATAGTGTGATCATTCCTTAAATTAGATTATGTACTTACAAATAAAATTTTCTAGATATGGAAAAATTATTCATGCAATTCATTATTATTAGAAAGTTTGTATTATGTGTTGGAATCCACTATTCATGTTCTTATACCACATAAGGTGAGAAAAGGTGAAAAGGATTCCTACTAAAGATATGTTGAGGATGCGTCTTATATATTGTATTATCTTACCAACTATCTCTAGATATTTTATGATATAATATAAAGACTTTGATGCTTACACTATTATATATCACCTCTATTATCTTGAGAAAGTGAAGGAACATATAACAATAAATAATATTTTCAATTCACTTTATTAGTGCAAAATAGAATAAGAAAATCAAACAAATGATCATGGTTTCAAAATGTGAGAGTTTACTTACTAGTTATAAAAAATGGGATTCCACTTAGATAAGAAATTATCCATCAATCTTATCTTATCATCCTTACCACCAAATTTATCCTTATTTTTCCAAGATAAAATATATGAAATGGATAATTTTCTCCAAAACCTTTTTATATATTTCACTAAATGGATAAAGAATGGATGAAACCTATTTCTCCACCCCTTATAGTGAAAAGTTTGAAAGACAATTCTGAAGATTCCTTATTGAACCTAAATCCAAAAGATCTTTTATAACAATATTAAAAAGAAAAAATATTCAAAGGAAGAATAATGAACATGAGGTTATTTTCATTTTATGTAGAAATAAGGTACACCTCAAAAGAAATTAAAAAGAATTTAATAAGAAATAATTTTCATTCACCTCAGGTATATATATCATGTTTCTATTCATTTCATTTATATTAAATAAAATATTTTAACAATATACATGTATCTAAATATACGAAGCAATCAAGAACAGAAAGTTTATAGAGTGAACTCAAAAGGAGTTGAGAAATGGTGATTAAAATTTCATCCATGGAGAGATCTCAATTTCATATTTCCAAATGGATTGATTGAATTTTATTAATAAGTGTTACCATATATTTATCTCAGTTTCCATCTAGACACAACAAGACATTATTTCTATTTTCAATAATAAAAATTAGTGTCCTTTAATACTTAACTAATGGTTTAGTAACTCTTGAATAAAAAATATTCATTTCAATGATTTATGAATAAAAAATGTAAGTAAATTACCTTCTTATAGAAAGATAATTATTTTTTAAATTAAAGTAAAATTAATTTAACTTTTTTATTTATATTAATTAATTTTTTATCAATTTAACAAAGATTATGAATATAAAAACAAAATAATTTAATAATTCTAGATAAATAAAAATTTTAAATAATAGTATTTAATAAAAAATTTATATTTAGTTCAATATGGTCATGTGAACTATTATAAAGTGAAAGGTAACGTCATATAATATTTGAGATTTATTAATGAAAATTTATAAATACTCAGTGAAGTAAATGAGTTCACTTTATAAATATAGAGGGATCTTTTAGTTGACATGTTAGAAAACATGTTTTTCATTTAAATATTTATCATTTATATAGAGTAATGGTTACCCCAAACTCACATTTCCTTTTATACATTAATTTCATTATAATAGTAAAAGTAATATCAAAGATGAGTCTTATATATATTTCAAATCATATATTATTCTTTCCAAGACATATTTCTTAAATATAAGTGAAACAACTAACCATATTCTAACAATATTTTATAATGGATATCATATCAACTACAATATAATAAGAATATATTAGGATACTTCCACAAGTATTTTTTGATAACCATTTTCTAAAATCTATCCTTAACTACAAATAAACATAAAAACACAAAGGTTCATCTAATTTAATGATCATATTGACACTATAGATATTAATATCTCATCAATATAGATTACATTTCTAAAAAGGAATACAATATATTTGAAGATAGTGGGAGAAGACTCAACTTTGATCAGTTAGGGCTCAAGATACACATGAGTTGGTATGTGGGGTGTTATACTCCACTAAGCTTGGTGGTAGGAGTAGTTCTGGAGACACATACTATGTGAGAATATATAACCAAATATATTGTTCATGTTCACCATAGTGGGTGATATATATATATATATATATATATATATATATTATTCATTAAGAATAAATATTCCTATAAAGAATCAATAAATGGAAATAGTTTAAGTTTGAAAAGTTTGTATAAATTCAAGTAATGGACTCCATGTATCGAGATTCATGGACTTCTTATTTAAAATAATTTTATGACTTGATACTACTAGTGATTATACAATAGAACATGGAAATGGATGGTATAATATTGTACCAATATAGTATGATAGATAATTGATAGGTTTAGTCAATGACTAAACGTATTTACCACTCATCATGACTGAAATAATTTTTGAATTCAACTTATCAAATAATATTTTGATGATCATCATATTGGGATACTAATTATCAATGATGCCACAATTATAGGAATACTTACTGAATATGTCTATATAATGCATTTAAAATGAGACCTTGTAGTATATGTCAACTAGGAATAACTAAAAATGGATGATGAAGTCAATAGATTTTAATGATATATATAGATTACATAAATTTATTTATGACCAAATCATATATAGTGATCATAAAATATTCATTAGGAAATCAATGAGTAACATTTTTTTCCAACTAGTTAGTAGGAGCACTATAGTTTTTCAATATAAATATGTCAATAACATATGGAAATAATTATTCTGTCCAACCAATTTGGTAATACTAAAAAACGAAATTTCTATAGGTTTAACAAAATGTACAAACCATTTTCTGGAGAAAAGACCTAAAAATGGGTCACTAATTTTTATAAATCTAGTCATGATACATTTTTTAACATAGTATTTAAAAATAAAATTTTAAATAATTCAAGACAGAATAGTTGTTGGTTTATAATCCTTATACTTGACGATACATTGACATAGTAAAATATTATAGAGATTAAAATAATTTCACTATATTAAGTTCTTTTAATTAATCTCATGTTCTGGTATATGTACTGACATTTGATATTTAAAATAGTGAAATCCTAAAAGTTGAATATATAATTGATCTAACATAATTTAAGATACATGAAGTTAGAACTATATGATAGTACCTAAACATGTTAAACTAGTTGAGTTGTTGGTTTTTGGAGAAGTGAAAAAACTATTTATCAAGGGAATTGAAAACATATCTTCATTTATTTCAATTTTATCTAGTATTATAAATAATGCTATATAAAAATTTATTAGAAACTAATTATAGCCATTTGTTTCCATATCTACAAAATTTGAGTACAATGTGACTCTTGATGTAGTTAAGAATCCATTTAGAAACATCATATTCTGATTTTGGGTTATACTAAAAGAAAGAGTCTTGTAATTATGATAAGATATGAATATAGTATTATTTATGATGTTAAGACTTTAACATGGGAACAAAATATGGACCCTCAGTTTTATCACTACTTTAGTAATTTTTTCAAGTTAGTAATGTTACGGTAAGAAGATATTCCATAAATACATGTATCTTTGCCAACCCCAATCATGGAAACATGATATGTCAATCATCTGTCGCCACACATAGTGGAACTATGTTCAGAATATGATAACTAACCCGCCATTATTAGTTTGATCTAGTGTAAGTGGGAGTTTGTTAGAGTTGGTTTGTAACACCCTAAGTTTTTATAAACCATTTTCTTCAAGTAAATTTATTTTATTTTATATATTTAATTGAACTATACACCAAGTTAATATTTTTTTATAATCTACACCAATATAAGCATGTTCCATATACAACATCATATTTTCATTCATTAAACATAGCACTGAGATTCTACAAATTGTTATTTTATATTTATAATTATTTAAATGAGATAGTTATAACATAGATGTTAAAATTACTAATATGAATAATAAAATATAATTTTTAAATATTATTTATAAGGGTTTTATAAAAATAAAACTTATTTGTAAGAAAATATATAATTTTTTGGTAAATTATTTATATGTTGGAAAATAGTATTTTCTCAAATAAACTTCTTTTTATGTCCATCTGTGAATAATAATAAAATTAATTTTTGAAACTTTTAGAAATTTAATTTGATAAAATAAAATTAATTTTTTAATTCATAATTTAAAAATTATCTTTGCGTGATTTTTTTATTTTTCTAAAAATCTTTATTTCTATATGAATAGTGAAAAATACAGAATTTTAATTTAAAACTACTTTTTCATCTAATTTATTTATATTGATAAATTATATTTTAATTAGTCATAAAAGTTTAATTATATATATTTTACATTAATTAATCTAATTTATTTCATTTTAACCAATTTCACATTGAAATTAGAAATAAAAAATTTTCACACTTCTAAACATTTTCGCTTAAAAACCCCCAATGTCGCGCCACACCTGTGTGGTTAATTTTGAGTTAATTTCTACCACTACGATGATTATAATTTTTAAAAATTTCTTTAATATTTTTAATAATAATAATTTATAATTTATAATAATTCTAACATATTTTTTGACTAAAAATATTAGTGAAAGTAATTAAAATTAATTGTATAGATTAAGGTAAAAACAAGATTACTTAGTGCTTAAAGTTTAACTTAAGTAGAAAAATAACCTAGAAACATGCCCAAAATACAATTTATTGTCATATATATACCAATTACCATTTTATCCCACATTTTTAAAATTATTTTAGGCGCATTATGTGAGGGATACATCTTAATATTGTTTACCTTTTTATATTTACAAGAATGTCACTCGTCCTATACTATAAAAGGGAACTCACACCCATCACTTCTTCATATCTCTCAATCACTTTGTATTGACCAAACCTTGAAAAAAAATCCAAAAAAATTCCCTCAATTAATCCCATAATCCCTTATTTGGTTATAAATCCAACAATGTGAACCCTTGGTTCAAACTAAGAGGAGTTACCCAACGAATAGGAGGCATCTTTCCACAAACTCTTTTATTTATATTCCTTATTAAGCCCCTAAAATATTCCAAATATATGATTATATAATAACTTAAATATTATTAAAATTATTAAATATTTTTATATTAAGGCGTATACTTACACCTACACACACTTCCATCAAATTGGTTACAATCTTATCGTTCGTGTGTACTGTGAACTATCACCTCATGAAACAATGTTGTTCATTTTTCATTTTCCAACTATAATGATTGGTAATTATTATTTAAATAATATTTTTAATGTTATGAATTATATTTATGTTTTATTTATTCTTTAGTAGTTAATATATAACATATACCATTATGTTTTCCATTTTTTATAAATATGATAGCTTAGTTTGCGGACGTATGGGCTACTGCCTCCTCGAGGTGATGTAATTCCTTCACAATTTACATGTAATTTATTAAGGATTATTTTAGTACATTTATTTGAAAAATATGAAATAATAATTCTTCATATGTTATATTATATATATTCATTTATTTCATTTACTTACTTCCTTTCAAAATTACAATTAGATTGAAACAATATTCATGCTTACGCACGACCTACCGTCTCCATGAATGGTGTATTTCATTTTATATTTATAACTTTTATATATTGTTATAAATATTTATATATTAAATATATATTATATTTATATCATGTTATACATTATTTAAATAATTAAATCAATACCTAAGTAAGAGTATCAAGAATTATAAGTCAAAATATATATGAAAAACAAAGTGGCTATTACCTGAAACGTAACATTAACATGGAATTGTTGATAAGCGGGTAATATAAATTCATAATAAAATCATACATGGTATGATATATAGGAAGTTTTTTCCTTTTTAGATGTATAATAAACTTATATTTGTTATATTAGAGCTTTTAATGAGTACATTGAGAGTCAAGACATAAGGTAAGGCAATTTCTAAAATCACTTTGTTTCTACAAGACTTATTCCAAATTCACCAGTCACTTATTTTGTGTGGTGTATATTATCACACAAAAAAAATTGATATTATATTATTTTATTCTTCTCTTACTGTTGAATATTTTTTTTTGAGGCACATGTTGATACTTAATTTAATTTTTTTTTAATTTTGGAAGTCTCAGAAGAGTTTTTAGCCTGTGCATGGTTTGCGCATGGTTAGTGAAAACCATGCCCCTTGACCAGGAAACCATTGGTCATGGTTTCATTTTTAGGTAATTTCGTATTAAATATTTGTAACATGGTTTGAAAACCATGTTTTAATCCATTTGGGGTATCCCCTGTGGATAGTGAGTGGCACACAGTTTAGAAAACCATGTGAGTTGCCTACAAATTTTAAATTTAAATTCCTAAATCTCTCTCCAATCCTTTTTACCCAAAATCTATCCCCTCCATCCTTATTCTATTTTTATCAATATGGGGTCCCAACACCCCTCATTTTATCCTCCTTCTCTATGGATTCTCCTCTAATGATCTAAGGTGGATTCTTAGTGCTGTTTGGTCACTTTTCTATTCCTTCTATGATCTCCTCTTTGTTTCATGGTTATCTCCTGGTATGTTCCACTCTTTTAAAAACTCTAGGATTATTTTTGGATAATTTTAGTCAATTTATTTTATTTTATGGTGTGTGTATCATGTATTGTACTTGGATCTACCTTATCTTGAAGTTTGGTTGCATTTGTACATCATTGAGCTAGGTGTCTCTATCTTTTTCCCTTCTGATGCATTCCATTTAAAGATTTAGTATTATAAAATGATATATAAATGTGTTTTTAATGATCATGGTGCGTTTAATTGGATAATTATGGTGTTTTTTTGGAAAATATTTTTTTAAGTGTATTTAATGGGGGTTTTCTAATAAATATTTTAATTATGCACATAAGGTGTTTGATAATGTTTCTATTAGTTTATTGAAGTTAAATTTGGAACTCGTGATGATGTTTATCGTTGGTTATATTTTCTTTCATGGTTCTTAATTACGTTTTAGGAATGTTTTGTTAGTTGGATTCCTCTTTAAGAGTTGTTGAATTATGGTAAAAGTCTTAAAAATGGTTTTTGTGTTCTTAAATGCTTACTAGTGATTTTTTCATTGGATGTGACTTGTGTGTTGGTTTAAAATAAAGTGATGATTCTCAAAAAAAGGTGTTTGGATGACTTCATGGACACTCTAAGTGTTTCATTCTATATTTTCACATCCTTGGGTGCCTGGGATGCACTCATGGATGGGAATTCAAATGATAATTACACTTGAGATTGATCCCCCCTCTTTCTTTAAAATTACTCATTGGTTTATAAATGGTGTATTGGTTTTCTTTGTGATATTAAATTTTTTTTAAATGAATTATTCGAATATTGGAAATATTTAAATTGGGACATATTTTGGTGAATTTTTTGTATAAAGGAATGTTTGGAAAATTTTATAAGGTTTCATGATTTACTCTTGTTTGGAAATGGTTTTGAAAATGTATTTGGAGTTAAAACAATTAAAGGACTATTTGGGATTGTGAGCATAAAATCGGTGTCCCATATTTTTTTGGAAATGATTTGAAACATTTTTTAATATATTTGAGGTGATATTGCTAAAGGTTTGGCTGGAACATTGTAATGTTTTGGGAAATGAATTGTGGTTTTGGAAGTATAAATTCATGATTAGCACATAGATATGTTTTGAGAAACTAGCTTGAAAGATCACGTGATGAGATGGCTCAATTGGAACATGCAAATGGTTTGTTATATTACAGGAATGCCTATGGATGATTTAACATTGTGGTTTATCATGTGGGTGGTGTCAATGATTGGGGTAGGCTAGTGTGGTGGCGAAAGGTAAGGTGAGTCATATGTGTGAGGGCCTCCTACTTACATAGTTTGTTATTACCATGAGTTTCCTAGAAATCTTTTAGAGGATTGAGTGACATTTTCTTGTAAACTCCAATTAGATGGGTCTATACCCCCCTGACTTTATATGTCTTTGTGGTATGTACCACTAGATTGGATAGTTTAGAGTGGTTAGTTGGTTATTGACTATGGAGCTCCACCATATGTTGGCATGTGAGTCTAACTTGAGTACGTCCAGGGATTTCTCTAGGGATGTTTGGGAAATTCTGATGGTTTACCGTCTATAATTTCTTATTAATATTCTTTCACAATTTTTTTCTATTTAAACTGATTTTCGTTTTCTGTATACCTTGGTATTGCCTTGGTTTTGGGTAGGATTCTAAATTGGAAAATCCTCTTTGGTAAATTTAGATGTGATGTGCGGTGATTAAAAAAAGAAAAGATGTGTTTATTAATTAAAATGATAAAATTTTATTTTTATAACTATGTTTTAAAATAGTGTTTCTAGACAATTTTTTGGGAAATGAAATGTATGGATTCTATGGTGGTATCCTACAGAGCTATTAAGCTCACGCCCTACTTCTACCATTCAATGTTGGTAGACTCGAGCTATTTCTGGGTTTATGTTTCTGGTTTGTGTGCTCATTATTGGAGAAGTTTGGTCTTTTGGTTGGATGTGACAAAGTGGTCACATGGAGATCATGGTAGCATGGTTAAATTTCAATTTTTTATTTAGTTTCAATTTTGTTTAGCTATTGTAACTAAATATGTATTTCAATTTATTTGAGATTTAGTTATTTTTATCTCTTCCACTTGTTCTGTTTATTTTTTATCATTTTAATTATTTGGGAAAACATATTCTCCTTGGTGATTATTTTGATGCCATATATTAGCTTCCAGCTTATGGGGATTGGGAATGCCCTTCGGGCCATGTCTCAGACCGGGCCAGATGTCAGGTCGGATTGCATCTAGTCTTCATTTCTGATATATATATACTACCCATTAATGTATTATATGATTAATTTACTTAAATTTATAGGTATTTATATAATCATTTTATGATATCTATTTCATGGGGTTTTTGTTTCTAAATTTACCAAATCATTAAAGTAATTTTGTTTTAATTTTCCTTCTTTGAGACACATGTTTTGGTATAAACCTATATTATTTTACAAGGTTTATATAATTAAAATTTTCAAGATATATCATGAAAATAATTATTTTAAATATAATATAAGATTATTTTTATTTCCTTTTCATGAATAGAGAGTGTGATTCAAAGTTACAAAGTGGTAAGAGTTTACTGCAAGAATCCTATTATTTATCAGGATTGTTAATGATTATGCTTTCATTATTAGAATTTTATTATACATATTTGAAGAACAATAATAAAGATTTATATCCTAAGTTTGGTCACTATTTCATCCTATATTAGTAAACTTTTCCCACACTTTGGTACTTATGATAATTAAAAAAATGCTTTTAAGAAAATGTGACCTCATTTTTCTCTTCAGACGTAAATCTGTTTTATTCAAAAATCGTGTTTTGAAAAAAACAATTCAAAATTGTTTCTAAATATTATTATTTAATATCATTTCAATGAAAATTTATTTAAATTTTTTTATGTTTTCAAATATTACTTTATATGTTTTCAAAACAATTTTCAAAGAAAACATTTCTCAATTTTATTGTTTTAAAAAGTTTATTTTCAAAGAAGAATGGATATTTTAACCAAGAAATGTTTTTAAATAGATATTTCAAAATTATTTTCTATCTAATATAAATTTTTTTGGTGTTACCGATTACTTTATGGGTATATTATCCAAGGTTTCCATTTATATTCTTTCTCTGAATGGTTTATGTTTTGATAGAATGATGTTTATGAAACTCATTTCTCTTTTTTGAGTTATATGTTTATGAAATCCATTTCTATTTAATTTTTTATAAGATTATGAAATCCTCTTATTTTTATAGGTTATTCTTTGATGAAATGATTATTTCACCTATATTTTTTCACAAGTTATGATATGATGATATTTTTGTGATACCAATTTCATTTCATGGGTTATGATATGATTATTATGATCATGTGAAACATGTATGAATGATTTTATTATGAAATGGGTGGGACCAATATCTTCATCCAATTCATTGGGTACAGATTTATATCTCATGAGATGGAAATGGATGGAATAGGGAGTGAACTCAGTTCAGTAAATAACGTTTTCCACTAAGATGGTCTTGGGAGTGAACCTTGATGACTAGGGTTTATAATTTATAATAATTCCACAGACCTGGTTTGACACTCCCATGGGATATGGTTTGGGAATTAAAAAACTCTTCATGAAAAATCATGATGGATTTAAATATAATTTTTCTTTGAATAACCTAGCAAGAAACTAAGGTTTCATAGTTAAAATAAGGTGTCATAATTTAGATGTCCTATATGTATTTTTTCATGATTATATGGTTCTTCTCTCTGATAATTGTCTATTACTCTATGATTTTTGTTATTAATAAATGGACAAAACCTGAAGGAATGATGTTAATGGTGATTGCAATGGATAGTGAAATGTTTTTTATCCTAAGAAACCAAATGAAATGGAATATGGAACTAAAAATATAATTATTATGATCACCAATATTTCTAAAGAAATGAATCATGCTAGACTTAAAAATGATCAAAGGAGGGAAAAAAATTGTTGAGTCCTTCTTGAGGCAACATCCACCTTTTTGTGGGTATTTTATTCGACTTATTGTTGAAAAATCGATTAGTACCACTGAAAGTATATTCTATGGTTCCTATTTTTCATAATATGAGAAATAAATTTTGGTTGTTTATAGTTTAGAAGGTGAAGCAGACTAGTGGTGGAATTGAATCAATAATACAAGGTTGTAAGTGAAAATAGAATTTATTTATTGGGATGAGTTCAAGAACTTATTTTTCAATATGTGCATTCCTCATATTATTCATACAATGTTGGAGAAAGAGTTTCTTGAGTTACAGAAAAGGGATGATGAATATATTGGTACCTACATAGCTAATTTTACAAGACTTGTGAGGTTCACATATGGTATTATCATCCCACCTAAAAGTAAAGTTGATAGGTTATTCAGTGTCCTAAAGAAAAGTATTATAAGGGTGTTTCCCATAAGATAATTTAGTAAATTTGAATAGATTGTGTACTGTGAAATTAAGGTTGAAAGGGAGTTTGTAGTTATGTATCAACCTCATGGTTTTGAAAATAATATTAAGATGGAGTTCAAATGAAAATATAAAAACCATGTAGAAAAATAAAATTAATTTCATCTATACACTCAATGTGAAATGTATCATGGAGGAAATTGTCTTAAGGGGTATAATAAATGTTTTGAGTGTGTAAAAACATTTATCAGGAATTTTATTTTTAAAATTATGGGAAGAGTAATCTAACAATTTGAATGGATAAGAAGATAAAAATAATTCACCTCCACCACTTCAGTGCTACATGTTATGGATAATGTGCATTATGTTAATAAGTTCCCAAACTAGAAGGTTAATGGTGATGACCAACATTAATAACCTCTTAATTTGAGGAACTATGGAAAATATCATGTGTCATTATTTTTTATGTGGGTGTGATATTGATGTGGTGAAAGGTACACTTATAATCCACAATAGAATTGCTAATGTCTTATTTGATTCTGGATCTACGAACTCTTTCATATCTAAATAATTTGATAAGGTTATTATGATTCCAGAAAAACTATTAGATGTGGAATTTTTAGTAAAAATCCCTAAGGGTGCAATTATTTCATTTAAAGCCTATAATTCCTCTCTAGTTTATGTTTGTGGGAATTTACATCCTAAAAATATTATCATTATTCTTCTAGTTTAATTTCAAGTCATCTTAGTAATGGAATGGATTTTTGTGTATAAATACCACATCAATTGTCAAGGAAGGGAAGTTATATTTGATATTTCAAACCAACCTTTGATTATCTATCAATGTGATGATAAATATGAATTTCATATGGACACCATACCATTAGAATGGGTCTTAATTATCATTTATAATGTGTGTTTGTCTCAAATGGTTGGGGAGAGAATGCACATTGATTATATGTCTATTTTTTTGGAGTTTTTGGATGTCATTCAAGAATATTTTCATAGCCTTTCACTGAAATGTAAAGTTGAGTTCACGATAGAACTCATAGAAAGTTCCAAAACTGTTTCAAATACTCCATATAGAATTACCCCAATTGTTTTGCATGAATTGAATAAGTAACTCTAAGAAATCCTTGATAAGGGGTTCATTCGGCCAAGTGTGTCACCTTGTGTTGTACCTATTCATTTTTAGAGAAAGAGTGAAAGATCAATGCGACTCTGTTATGATAATCAAGAGTTGAACTAGATCACCACCAAGAACAATTATCCACTTCCATGTATTTATTACATTTTTTTATCAAATGCTTAGAGGTCAATACTTTTCCAAGATTGACTTTTATTTGGGATATCATCAATTGAGGGTTAAGAAGGAGGATATACCCAAGATGGCATTAAATATAAGGTATGTACAATATGAATATATAGTGATTCCTTTTGGTTCTAATAATTCCCCTAAATTAATTATGGGTTTGATTAATAGATTCTTTAGATATTTCCTCAATCACTTTGGGGTAGTATTTATAAATCATATTCTTATATATTAAATGGGAAATGAAGATCATTAAGATCACTTGAGAGTTGTAGTAAATACTATGATGAATGATAAACTGCATGATAAAATTACAAAGTGGGAATTATTTCTATAAAAGGTTTTATTTTTGGGTCATATAATCTCATGAGAGGGTATAGCAGTAGATTTATAAAAGACAGAAGTTATTGAATGTTGGAATAGACCAACCATAGTGACTAAGATACATATTTTCTTCGTTTTATCAAGATACTATGAATTGTTTGTGGATAATTTCTCATGAATATCTAATCCTCTGACTATGTTAACTCATAAGGGTACCAAGTTCCTCTGGACATATGAATTTGAGGAAAATTTCAATGAACTAAAGAGATATTTAGTCAGCGTACCTTTTATTGCATTACCCTATAGATAAGTTTTTTTAATATATAGTGATGCATCCATTAAAGAAATGTGATGTGTTCTCATGAAGAATAAAATGTTTATAGTCTATTCCTCATGAAAACATATGATTCATAAGAAAAATTATCCAGCCCATAACTTGGAGTTATCTGTGGCATTTTTTTCATTAAAGATGTGGAGGCATTTTATTTGTGGAGGTAAGTGTCATATATATACACTAATCATAAGAGTTTGAATTTTATAGATTCACACAAAAGGAGGTGAACATTCTCCCTCGAGGATAGTTATATGTTATAAAGGATTATGACTGCTCAATATATTACCACCCTGGGAAACCGAGCAAGGTGTCCAATGCTTTGAGTCGAATGGATCATGTTATCTTATACAATATGAGGATCATGAAAGACACAAAAAATTTTATTTTAAAAGAATGGATCTGTAAATATTGAATTAAGGGGGAAAATTATTCTCTTTATCAATTTAATGATCAACCCTCTATCCATTTTAAGATTAAATCGGAACAGAAGAAAGATGTATACGTAAGATCCCATCCATTTCTAGAGTGTCCTTGAGATCGTTTTTTGTTAATATTCTATTCATTTTTGAGTAATTTTTTTGGTTTATGACTTGAGGTTTTATGGGTCAAATATTCAAAAAAAATGGGGGTGTTCATGGTTAGTGCATAGTTAGGGAAATCTATGTGCCCCAGCCTAGCCACCCATGTGAACCCATTTAGAGGGGATTTGCACGGCTGGTCCTTGGTTTTTCTAAACATGAACCCTCTTTAGGAGTAACTAAGAACCCCTAAAATAATATGCACTCAGTTTAGGAACAAGTTTATGGAAAACAGTTCACCCTAGTCTAGTTAACCATTTTAATGATTTAATTAAGAATGAAAATTAATTCTAAAATTCTCTGAACCCCTGAAACTCACTTATTTTGACCCCCATTTAACCCTAGGTCAAATTTAATGTTTCTAGAGATCTCCTAATGAATTCCAAGACATAGTGACTATTTTTCATTAAGAAAAAAATATTGAATTGAAGGTCCACTTTTCTCCCAGTCATTGAATCCTCTCCCGGTTCTTCTCCCATGTTTCCCCCATTCATTCCACTTTATTTAGCAGATGTGATCCATTTTTATCGATAAATAAATATCTACTTTGTGATATATAGATTTATGATTCTATATATAGTTATAGGTTTAAAATATATTGATTTATTTAATCTTGATTTTGGGTTTTGAGATTCTGATCTAGATCAACACCGTTGTTTAGCTCAATTTTTGGGGATTTCCTTTAATCTATTATCAATTGGAAAATTGAGGTAGATGGTCTAACCATCAATTCCATTAGTTTTGATTTAGATATGTGTATGAGAATTGTATAATTTCTATAATTATTTATTAACATGAATTCATAAATTGGGATAATTAATGTGCCCAATTGATTAATTGAATTATTTTAGAAATAGATAATTAATTAGGGAATTAATTATAAGATTTAGGGGTTTTAAAATTAGATAATTAATTTGAGGATTAACTAGGAGATATCTAATTGGTTTAATTGGGATAATTAATTATGGGCTTAATTATGTTATATTGATAGTATAGATTAGGATAATTAATTGTGGAATTAATTATAAAGAATTGAGAATGAGAATGAGATAATCAATTGTGGGGTGAATTATGGGATTTGAGTTTATGAATCTTGATTCAGTAGTTTTTAAATTAATTAATGTGTTTGATGACTTCATTAATTGGTTAATTAATTAAGGTTAATTAGGTGACAAACTAATTATTGAATAAGTAAGGGAATTTATGTTAATAATTAATTACTGAATAATTATGTGTTTTTGAATGGTAACACGGTAATTCAAGTATGATGTAAATAATATGAATATGGTCATTATAATCTGTGTTTGTGAATGAGAACATAGTAATTGAAGACAAAATTAGAGAATGGGAACATGGTTATTCAAATGTGTGTTTATGAATAGAAACATGGTCATTTAAGTATGAATTTGATATTGGGGACATGGTCATTATAGTGTTCGATATATAGATGGTAACATGGGAATTCAAGTGTGATTTTAAGAATAATAAAAAAATTACTCTGAGATATGACCTCAATTAAGAAGAATTTGTTCTCCAGTATGAGTGAAAGAAGTTATTGAGATATAATATCACCTTTGAATACCTAGAGCTATAGCATGAGATAAAGTGGGTATTAAGATATGATATTACCTAAGAATACTTCGGGCTCTGTCATGAGCTAATGTTGGCGTTGAGGTATGGATGTCCTTGGGAACCCAAGAGTTAATGTGGTTAAGTAAAGAATAAATGATAATGTTCTAATAGTTTACTTATAAATTATACTTATTTTTATATATATTTGTATACACTATTATCTGAATAGATATTGTTTTAGACACCATTGGTGGTGGCCTACTGGGTTGTACTAACACCCTACTCGGGCTGGCTGATTGGTACACGAATAGACTATATTTTTATAGGGTAGGTTAAAGAAAAATTCCCTAGGTTAGATGGATAATTTTGGGATGGATCATAGATTAAGGATCCTGACATGGTTTAGGACCCATTTCGGATTAATCAGTCTCTTTATTTCTATTTTCATTTTTGACACTTGACACGTACATTTGCCTGGAATGTTTTCATCTATAGTTGGATATTGTATTTTTCTACATTGATTAACTTGATATATTTATATTTTTTATCATTATATATGCTTTATCTATTGTTGTTTATTTCTAATGTGTATTAAAATGGTCAAAGAGGGTATAGTCTCCCCATTAATGACTTATTAGACCCTCACTGCAAGTTGGTAGCCTTTGGCGTACAGGTAGGTTCACTTGAGGTCATCTGACTCACTGGCTCGAGGTTCTAGTGTGTGGTACCCATAAAGAAATCCTATATTTTTATAAATTAACATTACTTTACTCTTTTAGAATACTTAATACCTCACACAAACAATAATCTAAAGACCGTATTAGTCTAGTACCTTTGGAAACACGAAAACATAAACACAATTACATAATTGAGCTACATTATCTCCCACTGGTTTTTTCTCAACTAGAACCCTTCTTGGAAACATCAAATATAATACATATCTTCATAACCTGGGTGAAAGAAAACATAAAAATGGGTGATATTAGATTCTTATTAAAGTTAAATAAGGGATATATAAAAACATAATAATGAGAGTAAGGGTATGAGAACCTGATCATGAAAATATAAGATCATACCTTTCATATAAAATATCCAAAATAGGAATCATGGCACAACGATTGGCAGTTTATAAGACATAAATCATAAGGAAATAAAAAAATTATTCCTGAAATAATATCATAGGAATAAAACATAGAATTTTCTAAGTCACATTACCATATAATAATTACTTCCATTGTATTCAATTAATCTCTACCAAGGCCATCATGGTTGTATTGGTTCACTTCCCATATCATCTTGGAAGACATGATTCCCTCCCATGGCTATATTAGTGGAAAATGTCCTTTACATATATCTGAAAATATATGAATCATTACCTAATTAATTTGAGGGAGATATAGGTCCCAACCATATCATAGTTAAATCATAAATTTGTGTTCCATAAGAACATAAATAATTTATCGCATCAAAACCCATGGAATGAAATGGGTTTCATAAACATCATGAAATCATAACATAACCTACAGAAAAAAATGGGTTTCATGAAGACAATTCCATCATAAATATAACTATTAATATAAATAGTAATAATATACACATTGAATAATATCCCAATAAAAAGATAAGTCAAATTAAACAACATTATCTAAGATAGAAATGTTTTTGAGAGAACTCTTAAAATCAATTCTGGAAGAAAATTTCATTTCTTATTTGAAAAAAATCTTTACTTGAAATAACAAACAATTTTAAAAGAAAAAAACTCTTCAAAAATGACCTTATAATATTTTAAGGGAATCTTAAACACATAAATGCTCTATAAAATAATAAAAATCAGTTCATGTCAAATAATTTAAATAACATTCTTCGTGTACTTTTTTTGGAAAAGTCAAAAAGTACCTCTTTAAGAAAATGGAAAATGATTCCTTTCAAAATATTTAATAAAAATTCATAAATAAGTAAAAATTAATTTATAAAAATTTATTAGAAGATTAAAAATATTCTATAAATATTTTTTAAGAAACATGGATGTTGATGATAAATATACCCCATTAATACTTATGTATAAACAATCTTAGAAAATAATGAGATGTTGAAGTTAACTCTTACCTTAGGTATAATTTCAGTCATGCATATATGAAACACCTATATAATGGATTAAATAATTTTATAAAAATATTCTAGAACCATGTTTATATTATATCACATATTATCATGTTATGACCATTTTGTTAACAATATTTCATTATTACTCCTCTTTCGGGTGTTAATGGCTTCCTTTTCTTATGTATGTTTTGTCCTATAAGTTATTATTTATGTGGATAATATATAGTTTTCGATTTTAAGAATAATATTAATGTAATATATAATATAGTTATGCAATATATTCAATTATATAATCATTATTTACTGGTGATCATGGAGAATGAATCACATCGCATCATGGATATAGTTTGTCATACGCACGCACGAGCGATGATATCATTCCCTTAATCATGAAATGGTTTGGGAGTGCATGGTATATATTTTGTTATATAATAAATATCATGTTATAATTATAATATATATTCATTACTTTCATCATTATACACATCCAAATAAATTGGTGACGAAAAAACATATTACACCATGGCATGGAGACGGTACGCCAAACATAGACATGTGTGGTGATTTTATTTTTCTTATGATGTATTAAAGGATAAATATGGTTTTTTTCATAATAATAATAACATATAAGAATATATTTAATACTATAATTAGTAATTTATAATGCAAACAACACATGAAGATGAAGTAGAAGAAGAAATACACTTGAGAGAGTTGGTAAAAAAGATTGCCTCTTCTTCAGAGAGGTCCCTATAGATCTTCTCTTAGGGAAACTAGAGTTGGATGTTTGAGAATACAAAAACCTCACAAAATTATATAATTATTTCTTTAGTATAAGTGTTAATGGTCTTGTTGATATAGAAGGCTCAAGGTGCTGTGAGGAAGTGAGGGAGGAGGTTCCATTTTATAAGAGAGGGGAGGAGAACATTAAGGAACTCTCAAAATTTTAAATTAATATAAATTGATTTTCAATTTATAATAGCTAAAAAATGAGATATTACGAAGGTAATATGATTATGGTTTGAAATAATCTTATACAATTATTTTTAGAAAAGTTTAGGCCCCAATATTATCCTTATCTCTTAGCTTGAACTCTTAATTAAACCATTCAACTTTTACCATGACAACATTCCATTTTTACTCATTAGGGTTAATATAGTTACTATAAAATTAAAAACTAACAAAAAATGGATCTTTGATTAAATATATAACCTTATTATAGTTTTTTGAAAGAATTTAATATTTCTAAAAATTTTAATTCACTTAATAAAATATTATTTATTTTAAAGTATCATTTATGTCAATTTTGATACTATTCAATATTTGTCTTTAGGAAAAGATCCTAAAACATGATAAGTTAGAACCAAAACTTATAATATATCGATAAAAGATAAAATTTATCTATAGAATTATTTTATGTTATTAATTATGTCACATTATATTTATTTTAATATTTTTAATATCATTTATTTGATATTTCCTTTAATTAAACAATTACTTCATCATTATTATGAAAGCCTTAAATTAAATTATTTATTCTATAAAAATTAAAAAAATCATGATGAAGATAAATTTATTATATTTCAAATTACTATTTATAGTTGAATTTATCATCTTTATATCCCTATATTAAAAATGATATTGTTATTAAAAATATAAGTATGAAATTTCTAACTTATCTTTAGATAATAATAATTTTAATTTTAATATTCAAACCCAAGTGCCTTAAAAAGGTTATAATTTTTTAATAAGGTTAATTTTTATCTAAACCCACTAATAAAATAAAATTAGAACAAGTTTTAAGGTAATTTTATATTATTATAATATTATTTTTACCTTTAATTGCCTTATTTACCCTTAACCTTGGTAAATAAAAATTTATTAATGTTATGATTCATAATTTCCATAAAAAATTAAGTTGATCCTATAATAATATAACTATAATACTAATTACAACCACTTTTTCCCTTTTAAAAAATCAATTAATAGAAGAGGAAAAATTAAGTTTAACATTAATCCTGAAGATGTTGACAGAAGGTGGGAAAAAAAGGAAGTTCAAAAGTTGAATAAGTTTTTATATAAAATTTCAACATAAAAATGATTCCAATAAACTAAATTGGATAAATATATGTATTATTAATCTATTTTTACTTTAAAAAAATTAATTTATAATAATTATTTAAATGAAAAAAGGAAATTTTTAACTACAATACAGTATTTTTCACTAATCATCAAAAAATAAAACTTCTCATAAATATACTAAAAATTTAAAATAATTAAATTTTTAAATTAAAAAATAAAAAATGAAGTTTATTTTATCAAATTAAATTTATAATTATGTCTAAAATTAATTTTTTTTTCATAAAAGGACATGAAAAGCAGTTCATTTGAGAAAATAGACTTTTTAAAAATATAAATACTTTTGAAAAATAATTCAGTTTTCCATTATAAAAATGTTGTATTTATATAAAAAATTATAATTAATATTTTAAAAGTATTTATTATTTTTTATATTACAAATTTCAAAAACAAGGTTTTAATAATCTTATTTAAGTAATTATAATAATAAAATGATGTTTCTTGGAAACTCTATTTTGTGTGTAACGCATTCCAAATCAGTGTTTCATGTACCGCAATCCATGTTGGTGTCGTGTGAAAGGAATGTTTGATTTATTGCAATGAAATATGTTAATTAAAATTAATTTATTCTAAAAAAACTTCACATAAAACTCACAGTGTTACATTATACCCCACATAAAATTAATATCACCCTTGAAATTATTTAATCTGATGCAAAAAAATGTTGATAATTCTACCTCATAATACCAAGAAGTTCCCGCATAGCTTCATATGGCTACTGTTTTCTCCAAAAAAAAACATTGACCAGGTGAGTGGTCTTCTTTTGGAAACTTTCTCTGTATGATCCATAATTTCAACTGGTTGTTTTCCAAAAGAGAGATCATGATCCAAAAATATGACCACTGATTTTAGTACCTATGAAGGTTTATGTGTATACATCTTCATGAGATATACATGGAAGACCTCATGGACTAGAGAGATTTGGAGGAAGTTACAATAAATAGTCTATTTCTTAGATACAATGTAGAATTTCAATGCGACTGATATATCTATGGATTATTTTTCATGTCTTCCTAAATCTCATAACCATATTACATGGGTAAATTCATAGAAACACATTCTCTCGAACTTCTAATTTCATATCATGCCATTGGTTATCATCATTACTTTTCTTCCAAATCTTTACTGCCTTGATATGTTCTTGAATGGTTTCAACATTCTGAACCATATCTTCAGTGATATCAGGTCCCAATAGATTTCTTTCTCTAACTTCATACAAGTACGTTAGATATCTATATTTCTTCCCATATAAAGATTCATAAGGATCCATTTAAATTATTGAGTGAAAGTTATTATTGTAAGAAAACTCAACTAGAGGAAGGTGTTGATCTCAACCACCTTTAAAATCCGAAGAACAAGATCTCAACAGATCCTATAGGGTTTAAATTATTCTTTCTGACTGACCATCTATGTGAGGATGATAACTAGTGTTGAAACATAATTCTGTATCATGTGATTACTGAATACTTTACCAGAATTTTGAGATAAATCTTGAGTTTGTTAGATGTAATAGAATGTGGTACTCCATGAAACCTTACCACTTTCTTAATGTATATCCTAAAATTATCATCCAGATAGAAGTATTCTATGATAATAATTAAAGGTGTTAACTTAGTAAGGTGATCAAGTACCACCCATATATCATTAAACCATTTACTAGTTTTGGGGAGTGAAACTAAAAAATCCATGTTGATGTTCTCCCATTTCCATTATGGTATGGGTAATGGATGAAACATCCCCTTATATGTTTTTCTTTCTTCCTTAACTACCTTTCATACCGTGCATCAAGATACAAGCTTCTTAATATCTCTCATCCCACCATAATTATTCTTTCAATAATCTATACATATTCATACTTCTGATATTAATAGATAACAAAGAGTATCGAGTTTCTTCTAATAGCTCATTCGTCAAAACTTTTGTGGAAGGAATACTGGAATGGTTTCTAAACCTTATCATTCCATCCTGATCAAGGTTAAACTCAGGAACAGTTCTGAACAACATTTGAAGCTCCACATGTTCCCTTTATGCCTCACAAATCTTCACAAGGATTATGGGTTGAATATTCAATGGATAAAGATAAGGTTTTTCCCCTCATTTAGGATTTCTAGGAATTTCCTTTGAAAATAAAGAAATATTGGATCTTTTTATATCCTCACCATGTATAATATATCATTATCCCTTAAACTCAAACCATTTTACACCTTGATTACATTCCTGGGGTGGTAATGTATTGATAATTCATAATCTTTTATCATCTCTAACCATCTTCTCTAACATATGTTAAACTCCTTCTGTGTGAATACATATTTCATACTTTTATAATTGATATATATATCAAAAATTTTACCATAAATGCAATGCCTCTATATCCTTAATAAAAAAATTACCACAACTAACTCTAAATCATGAGTTGTGTAATTTTTCTCATGAATGTTAAACTATCAGGATGAATAAGTTATAATCTTGTTATTATTCATAAGAAAAAATCACAATACTTTCTTGGATTCATCACAATAGATTAAAAATACTTCAACACTACAGGTTAATGTAAGCATAGGTGTTCTGATTATTATTCTCTTTAGTTACTTGAAATTTTCCTCACATTCATCTGTCCAGATGAACTTTGTAACCTTCTAAGTTAATTTGGTCAGATGACTAGATAGACCAGAGGAATTCTCCACAAACCTTTAATAATATCTAAAAAATAATAAACATACAAACATCAATCAACATGGTTGGTCTAGTCCAGCATTAAAAAGCCTCCTTATTTGATATATCTATTAGTATACCTTCTCTCAAGATTATATGGCCCAAAAATGAGACATCCTATAACGACCCACACTTTACATACATTGTTATTTCTTCAAAATTGAACCACACTTATTACAACATATACAAAAACGATGAATGGACCGTATAGGTATAGTGTCCTTAGAAACTGGGAAACATAAACAACTGGATCATAAAGCATCTACATTGTCACTCATTTATTTTATCATATCTAGAGTCCCTTTTGGAATATCCTACCTAATAACCTTCTTCCTGACCTGGGGAAAGAAAACATACAAAAGGGTGATCTCAAATGCTCAGTAAGGGTAAACAAAATAAATATCAATCACATCATATTTATAACATAAAATTTTGGAGATCTTAACCTGCAAAAGAGATAAAAATTTCATAACATGGGAGAAATCATAGTAGTGAAATGTAATCCCAATAATAATAACTTAAAACATGAAACTTTGTGGAATACACACATAATCATAGAGAATCATTTCTTAGTAGTCAAGACTCATTGCCAAGACTATCTTAGCAGACAAAGTCCATTTCTGAACCGAGTTCACTCCTCATTTCAGTCCTGTTTCACTGAACCGGATTAACCTTCCGTTCCAGCCATGTTATATCATGAGATATAAATATTTACCCAATGAATTATAGGGAGATATAGGTCCCACCAATCTCATAATTAAACCATTCTTATTTGTGCCACAAAATCATAAATCATACATCATAGCATAACCCATGTAATAAAAATGGGATTCTTAAACATCATGCCATAAAAACATAATCCATATAAGATAAAAGGTCATCATAAATTTAATTTCATCATAACATAATCAAATCAATGTAAAAATAGGGATAGAACCAGAACCGTATATTATCTTAGATGGAAAATAATTTTGATAAAACACTTGAACTCCATTCTTGAGGAAAATATCATTTCTACTTCAAAAACATTTTTCCTTTCTTAACATGTCATACAATTTTAAACTAAAAGAAGTTGATTAAAAATAAACATGAAAATTTATAAATAAATCTTCATGGAAATTATTTTCTAAAAATCCATTCAAACCATATAAGTTAAAGAAAACATTCTTCTCGTACTTTGGCCGGAAAAGTCAAACTGTACCTCGTACGAAAAACGACAAAATATTCCTTTCATATATTTTACTAAAAACTCACCGAAGGGTAAAATTGGATTTAAACAATTTTATGAGGATATAAATAATATTACATATTGAAGAAACATTGATGTGGATGATAAATATTCCCCAGTAAATTATGAAGTAAAAACAATCTCCGATAAAAATTGAGATTGCGATATTTTCCCTTACCTTATGTCTGATTTGCTTTCTAAGTGTCCAAACCTCCTGTATAATGATTTAAATGATGTCATTTACTTATTCCGGAATCATAATTTTTGTTATGATATCATATATGGTAATATTCTTAGCTTCTTATTAGTAATATTTCATTGCTACTTGTTATTCGGGTTTTTATTACTTTTTGTTCTTATGCGTGTTTTGTCGAATAAATTATTATTATTCATTTTAGGTTATAGATACCTCATTTTAAAAATGATACTAGTGTAATATATATCATATTTATTCATTCAATTAATTTATATAATCATTATGCAATGAAGATCATGTAGAACGAGTCGCATCACATCGTGGAGACAGTAGGCCTTATGTACGCATGAGAGATGATATCGTTCCCATGATCTTGAAATTGTATTGAAGTGTATGTATACTATTTAAGAATCAATATCACTTTAAAATAATCATATATAGTTATTTTTTACACCATTATACCCATCCAAGTAAGGTGGTGGTGGAAAACAGATTACACCACGATGTGGAGACGGTATTCCGTACGTACGCACGCGCGGTGATTTCATTTTCTGTAGGATGGATAGATGGTGAAATAGGGTTGTTTCATACTTATAATAACATACCAGTATATTAGTGATAATGATGTTATTACTTCATAATGAAAAAAATAAAGAAGAATAAGTAGAAGAAGAAATAAAGTTGAAAGAATCGGTAACAGACATTACCTCTTCTTTGAAGCACCTCTTCTTAACCTTCTATTAGGGCACTAAAGATGGTCTTTGAAGAAGACCAGGACCTCTAGGATGTTTCTATGGAATTGTAGAAGAGAAATTTTCAGGGTTTGTCTGAACTTGAAGTCTCAATGTGGTGTGAGGAAGAGAGGGAGGAGGTTCCCTTTTGTAATGGAGGAGAGGGGCACCTTTAGAAAAACCTTAAATATTATTTTATTATAAAGTCATATTCAGTTTTTAATAGCTATAAATTGATTTATTTCATATATAAGGTGGTTATGTATAGAAATAATCTAATCCAATATAATTTAGACAAGTTTATGTTTCTATTTTAACCTTATCATTTAGATTTAACTTTAAGTTAAATAATTTTACTTTTACCGTGTCTTCTTGTTTTCTTACACTATAAGGTTAATAAACTTACTATAACAAGCCAAACGAACCCCAAGTTGTTTATTATTAATATATATATCATTATCTAAGTCATTGTACCGAACCTTATATTTTTAAGAATAAAATAACAATTAATAATATAATATTTGTTTTAAAAACTATTTTATGCCAATTTTGACACTATTTGGTACTTGATTTTTGTAAAAATCATAACAGAATGATTACTTCTTAAAAAGTTAATTAAATCAATAATAATATGTCATATTAACCTATAAAATTAGTATAATTCATAAAAAGTTTCAAATTACATTTATTTTATTATTTATAACATCAATTATGTTAATATTTCATTAATAAGGTAACTACTGCACCATTATTATGTCTTGAATAAATTAAATTATTTAATTACTAAAGATTATAAATAAAATAAAATTATGTAGAAAATATTTTTAGATTTCTAATAAATATTTATAGTCCAATTTATCTTATGAATAACCCTATATTAAAAATGTTTTAGTTATTAATCTTTGATTTTAACTATTTTAACTATTCTTTAAATAATATTAAATGTCCTAATCTAATCCAAGTGGACCTAAATGGTAATAGTTTATTCCTAGGGTTGTTTTTGGTCGAATTACACTTATCCAATATAATTAGGACATGTTTTAGGGTAACAATAATATCATTTTTACCATTAATTACCCTACTTACTTTTAACCATGGTAAAAAAAGTAAACAGTTACTATTCCCCAAAAATTATTTTCATCTCATTGAACCGCATTTTAGTCCTTAATATTAACCGTGTCTCTTGGATTTTAAAAATTTCACTCATAGGAGTGGTAAAATAAAGTTTTATGTGAATTTGCAAATTCTCCTAGGAGGTGGGTAAAAGACGGTGAAAAGTTCAAAACATTTTATATATCTAAAATTATTATAAAATGACTCCAATGAATTAAATTGAACTTATATAGGTATTATGTATCAATTTTGACCTAAAAATTTTAAATAAAAAAATAATTATTTAAATAAAAAGTCGGTTTTTAAATACTAACCTAGTGTTTTCACTATTCATCAAAAATTGAAAGTTTTCAGAAAAATACCAAAATTTCACCCTAGGATAATTTCGATAATCCAAATCCAAAAATGAAGTCCATTTTGAAAGATAAAATTCAAAAAAAATCAAAAAGTGGGTATTACTATTCATAACGGCTAGTTTTAATAATATTTTAATATCATATCGTTGTTTAGTGAAACTCGGTTTTGTGTACGATGCAAGCTATCGAGGAAAGACGTGATTGCGTGTAAAGAGATCCAAGATAGTGTTGTGTATAGTGAAAGATTCCTTTGATGATGTATATAACATAAAAACAAAATATTTCTCATAAAAATCCCAGGTGTTACACATCCTACAACCAAAATTCACACTTTTCAAATTGTATATATATTTACTCCTTCTATAGGGACATTAGTAAAATTCTCAAGTGGTCTTCAAGATCTTACATTCTTTTTGAATAGAAATGACTATTATCTAAAAAGACTACCACAAACTGATTAAGGTAATCTCTAAATACTCTATTCATAAAATCCATGAAAGTAGTAGGGGAATTCGTAAGACCAAAATGCATCATAATATACTCATAGTGTCCACAACTTGTACGGAATGTCATTCTTGGTATATCCTGCATCTTGACCCATAATTGATGATATCGATAATGAATGTTAATCTGGGAAAAGTATTGAGATATATAGAGTTTATCAAAAATATAACCAATACAGGGAAGAGGATACTTTTTCTTGACTGTGATCTTGTTCAACTCGTGATAATAAATGCAGAGTCGCATTGATCCATATTTCTTCTTCATAAAAAGAATCAGTGCATCCCAAAAAGACACACTTTTCTAAATGAATACCTTATCAATGTTTTCAAGTAATTGCTTCATAAATTCACAAAACTCAATTGGGTCCATTTTATTGAGATTCTTTTAAATTGGTATAGAACTACGTATGAGATTTATAAAGAAATAAATTTTACATTTTGGAGGAAGACTAGGATAATATTCTAGAAATATATCCATAAATTCACGAACAATAGTCTATTCATCAATTTAAATTTTATCCCAAACCATTTGAGATAAACATCCCTTTTGAATGGGAATTAATACCAATACACTGGATGTAATCACTATATGAAGTTCATACTTATCATCACAGTGATAAATGATCATTTGTTGGTTTAAAATATCAAACATAACTTTTATTCCTTAAAAATTTTATGTAGGCATTATATAGAGAAATCCAATCCATGCCTATGATGACATCAAATTATATCATAGGAATAATGATATTTTTTCCGAAAACACATTCCCATAAACATCAACCAAAGAGGAATCATATACATGAGATGTAATCATCACACCATTTGGGGTTTTTACTAATAATTCCATATCTAATTGTTTGGGTGGAATCTTGACACCCTTATAAAATTATTTAGATATTAATGAGTGGGTAAATCAAAAATCAAATATGAAATTAGAAATTTTATATTGGACGGTAAGTTTACCTTTCACCATGTCATTATCACATCCCTCGTCAAAAAAAGAGATCGCATGAGACTTCCCCTTGTCCATCAGCTTAATAGGTTTATGAAATTGATCATAATAACAAGCCCTTAGGTTTAGTCACTAGTTAGCATGATTCTCATTCTCATTACACTTATTGTACTGAATCATGGGAGGTGAATTCTATTCCAATTTCATTCCATTCTCACTATTAGATGGATTTTTATAATAACACTTTAAATAAACAACCCAATGACCTTACTTTTCAAACTTATAAAAGTTATTATTCCACACAATACAATTCCTTCAATGCTTCTTACCAAATGTAGAGCATAAAGGAAATTTCCTCCTTTTCTCTTCATGGTTTTTAGATTTCCCTTTAAACTCTATCTTCATATTCTTGTCAAAACCATGAGATTGGTATGTGAATATGGTCTCCATTTCAACCTTTATTTCATATCACACAATCTATTTTTAGCAACTAAATTCTCTTATAGAAAATAACCTTCTGAGACTTGTCTTTATGCAACTAAAGAACCTATAGACTTTACATTCGAGTTGGATGATAACTCCTAAAGAATACCTCGCATGTCTCATCAAATTAGCCTTGTAGTTACCAACATATTTATCATCCCTTTACTGTAACTCAAGGAACTATTTCTCCATCCTAGTATGAATCATACAAGAAAATAATTTATTGAAAAATAAGTTATCGAACTCATCCCAATCCGTGGATTCAATTTCATCTTGTTTCCTTATATTCTGAATTAGATTCCACCACTGATCTGATTTTCCTTCTAACTGATAAATGGAAAAACTAACTTTCTCATGATCTGAACACTAGAGAATGGACAATATATTTTTTTTGGTACTGATCCATTGTTCAGAAACAAGTGGATCAAAATATCCAATGAAAGAAGGTATAAATTTCCCCATGAATGACTAATCAAAATGTTGTTCCCTCATTTTCCCTTTAAGAATTTTACTGTCATTCATATATTAATAACGTTGTGTGAGTATATCAATAAGATTTTTCATTCCATCTCCCAGAGCATTAGGTTTCCCAAGAATAAAATCATTGAATTATATGTCACAGTAACTATTAACATGGTTCCTTCAAGTTCCATTCGTTGACTAAAACCAAAAAACATAGATTAAGAATGAAAACGCTGATGAATAACCCTAGTAAAACATAAGTAACATAAAAAATATCTTTTAAAAACAATCATAACATAACCCACAGAAAAGAAATGGGTTTCATAAACCCAATTCCATCATAAACATAACCATTAATAGAAATAATAAGGATGAAAACACTGAGGAATAACCCTAGTAAAACGTAAGTAACATAAAAAATGTTATCTTATACGGAAAATACTTTTTAGAGAACTATTGAAAACAATTCTTAAAGAAGTTGTATTTTATGAATTAAAATCATTTTTTTACTTTAAATTTTGTTAAATTTTAAAAGAAAATTTTTTCTTTGAAAATAACCTTGTAAAATTGTAATTAACGCTTCAAGAAAATAAGTCTTTATGAAAGTGTAAAAATCTATTGATGTCATATAATTTAAAAAAACATTCCTCTCATACTTTTTTCAGAAAATTCAAAAAAGTAACTCATTAAGAAACCAAAAAAACATTCCATTAAGAAGTATAATAAAAAGTCATAAAATGGTAAAAATGACCTAAAAATTTATAGAAGAATAATAAAATTATTTTTGAAATAAATTTTAAGAAATGTGGACATGGATGACAAATATACCTCAATTAATAATTCTATAAAAACAATATTGGAAAATAATGAGATTGTGAAATTAACTCTTACCTTAGGTATAATTTCATTCACACATATATGAAAATCTTGTATAATGTATTAAATAATGTTATTAACTAATTGAAGAACCATATTCATATGATATCACACATGATCATATTATGGCCTATTTTTTTATAATATTTCATTATTACTCTTCTTTTGAGTGTTAATAGCTTTTTTTCGTGAATTTGCTTCATATAAGTTCCAGTTTATGAGGATACGATATAGTTTTTAAATTTACAGAATAATATTATGGTAATAGATAAAATATTTTTCATTAAATGCAATTGTATAATAATTCTTTACATCTGGTCATGGATAATAAATCACATCATGTCATTGAGACGGTAGGCCGTATATACGCATGAGAAAAGATATCATTCACTTAATTATGAAATTGTATGGGATTGGATGGTATATATTTTGTACCAAAATCAACAAAAAGTTGTAATTTTATTATATATTCATTATATTCATCATTATACCAATCCAAATAGAGTGGTGATGAAAAAGACACAGATTACACCGTGACATGGAGACGGTAGGTTGTACGTACGCTTGGGTGGTGATTTAATTTTTTGTAGGATGGATAAAAGGTGTAATATGGTTTCTCCATAATCATAATTACATATCATCATACATTTACATGAATATAAAGTAGAATAAGAAATACCCTTGAGAGAGTCGGTAAAAGAGATTATCTCTTGTTCATAGAGCTCCCTCTAGATATTCTCATAGGGACTCTAGAGTTGGTATTTTCAGAAGAAAAAACCCTCCATTACAAAGTTACGAATTTTGGGACGAAAAATGGGTAGATATTGGTTGATATAGAAGGCTCAATATGGTGTGATAAAGTAAGGGAGGAGGTTCCCTTTTTAAAGAGAGGGGAGGAGCACTATAGGGAACTCTCCAAATATTAAATTAATATAAATTGATTTTCAATTTATAACAGATCTAAAGTAAGTAATTTATAATATACGATTTGGATGGCTCAAAATCATCCAAACCAATGATTTTTATACATTTTTAGGTCACAATATTAACCTTATCTCTTGGAGTTATCCCTTAGTTAAACCCTTATTTTTAACCATGATAACTTGGATTTTTTACACATTAAGATTAATGAAGTTGGTATAAAATTCCAAAATAACCAAAAATGTATCATTGAAGAAATATTTAATCTTATTCTATTCATTTGGCCTAATTTTTTATTTTTATGAATTTTATATCATTTAATAAAATATTATTTATTTTAAATTATCATTTATTTCAATTTTGATATTATTCAATATTTTTCTTTTTAATAATATCCTAACAAAATGTTAACTTTTAAAAAACATGTATAATATATAAATAAAATATAATGGTTGTCTATAAATTGGGTGTATATCATTAATCACTTCACATTATATTAATTTTAATATTTTTGATATCATTTATTTTATATTTTCTTTAATTAAACAATGATTGTATCATAATTTTGAAAGCCTTAAATTAAATTATTTTTTCTATAAAATTTTAAAATTAATTATCATGATGAATTTAAATTTATTATCTTCCAAATTATTATTTATAGTCAAATTTATCTTCTGTATAACCCTATATTAAAAATTATATAGTTATTAAAACTATGAGTATGATATTCTTAACTTATCTTTGAATATAATATAATAAATGTCATATTCATACCCTAAGTGGATTAAAAAGGTTATAATTTTATCCTAAGGTGGTTTTTCGTCTAACACCACTCATCCAATGAAATTATAACAAGTTTTAGGGTAATTTTATAATATTATAGTATTATTTTTACCATTAATTACCTTATTTTCCTTTAACCTTGGTAAAACAAATTACAAAATTTTCAATACATAATATCCATAAAAAAATTAATTTGATCAAATTCGACTAAAAATATCATACTGATTAAATTTTGTGTGTCTGTTTTTATAAATTCAATTCAGATAAGCAGAAAAATTAACATTAATGCAAAATACGCAGACGTGGTGAGAAGACTGGTAAAAAGAATGTTCAAAAGTTCAAAAAAAATTATATCTAATTTCAACATAAAAATTATTACAATGACTGAAATTGTATTAATATATTCATAATTTATCTATTTTGACTTTAAAATAAATTTAAAGTATAATAATTATTTAAACAATAAATGTAGTTTTTAACTATAATGCAATATTTTTAACTATTCATCAAAAAATGAAACTTCTCATAAAAATACTAAAATATAACCCTAATTTAATTTTGATGTTCCAATTTAAAAAATGATGTTTATTTTATCATATTAAATTATTAATTGAGTCTAAAATTAATTTTATTAGTTTTCATAGAAGGACATTAAAAAACATTTCATTTGAGAAAATATTATTTTTAAACCAATAGTGACTTTACCAAAAGAATATTTTTTTCATTATAAATATGTTTTATTTTTTAAAAATTATTATATATTATATTTGAAAATTATTTATTAATATTCATGTTACTAGTTTTAATGTCTAGGTAATAACCATCTTATATAAGTAATTATTACAATAAAATGATGTTTTGTGGAAACTTGATGTTGCGTGTCATGTATGAAAATTCAGAGTTGGTGTATCATAATCTAAGTTAGTTCCATATGAAAGGAATGGTTTTTTACTGCAATTGAATAAATCAATGAAAATTAATTTATTTGAAAACAAAATTTCACAAAAAACTAGGGGTATTATAACCTGCACTGAGATGTTACAAAGTTATATCAATGGTAGGTTTTATTTTCTTTTTCTTTTTAATTTCAATTTGGGGAAATTTATATCAGAGACTAGGAAGAGTTGGGTCTTGTACATGAGCTCATGGAAGGGATTTGAAATCCCATTTAATTTGGAAACCCAAGTACTCAGAGTCAGAGTTTTTGTATTGTTTTTTGTTGTAACATTTGAAAATTATTTCACCTTAGGTGGCACACTTGTGGTGTCATGAGAAAATTATTTTTGAAATTTTCTAGGAATTGACATGTGGCCTGAAATGACATGAGAGTGGATTCTTGATTCACCATTCAAGGCACTCATGATTATTTTGTGACATGCATCATTTTAGGTATACACCGTAAAATAGGTTTTGGGTAATTTATTTAACCTAAACTATTTTCCCTTACTCATTAAATTAAATTGAAAATGGTGCCTAATAAAAAAATGGATGTTTTATGTGATGAAATAATTTGAATAATTGGGTGTCAAAATGAAAAAAATTATATGAGAATGATAATGCCCTTAGATTACCATGACCTAGGTGTATAATGGTTAAGGGTAGTGACAGTGCTTCAGTTTTAAACGTGTGGTGAGGTTTGGGGAAAGTACTTGTTGTGATTATTCCTATTAAGTATATGTGATAAATGTATTTTATGAGTCCTAAGATGTTTGTTTGTTATTAGAGATATATTCCTACATGATTATTGTTTTTGAAAGGATGAAAAGAGGTTATGTTTGGTATTTCTCTACCCATAGTTGAACTTCAGGTACCGAAAATTTTGGGTGTGGAAGAAGAGAATAAGTTCTAAGAGAACATTGTTCACCTCATAAAATTTATGGGAAGAGACCCAGTGCGGGTTGAGAAGAGAATGTATGACCTAACAAAATAGTTTTAGTTATAGTACCCTCTGACTTTTAATGGAGAGGGTGGACCTAATGGATATGAGTTCTAGGTTGAGTCCATCACGATGATAATTGACCATTTAGAAACACCTACTAAGAGGACAGTCAAGTTGGCTGGTAATATGCAATGAGAATCAGCGAATCACTTGTGGGATGTTCAGGCACAGATTGGATAGGCTGATGGTATGTTATGAAAGGACTTATTAGAGAGGTTCTTGGAGAACCTCTATCCAGAGACACTGAGGTGGAAAAGAGAATAATATTTCTCATGGCTAACTTAAGGGAACATTTCTATGATGGATTATACTAGATGCTTCAAAAACCTAATGTTCTTTTCACTAGTGTTTTCAAGAGATGAAACTTATATAGTGAAATGCTTTGAGGATAGACTTAAGTGCAATATTAAGTCGCAAGTTGATATATTTTTGTTAAAGCTGTTTGATAATTTGGTGGATCATGTTCACATAGTTGAGGGGAACCTGAATGGGGCTTCCAATATTGGACATTTAGTTGATTCTAGATGATAAAGTGGTTTGTTATACAATAGAAAAAAGCACTGTTATGAGAACTTCATCTATGGTAGTGGAAAGCTGAGTGGTCAGATAGTATTGTGGATTGTACAAGACCTTACTGGAGTGATTTATCATTAATGTTGTAAGTCGGTACATTATCTCATAAAGTTCCCCATAACACTACTAGAGTTATAGTCTTGTGGCATGACGGGTATCTACATATGCTTTTCCATACACCGTGACAAACAGTCAGTGATGTTGTATCTATATAGAGTCATACTGTGGATAGGGGAACTTCTAAATCATATCATATTGGTAGATAAAGTTACACTAAACGAGGGAGTAATGGAAGTGGACATGGTGATTCTAGGAAAGAGTGCCCATATTAGTAGAGTGGTGAAACTATGGGAGTTATACTGCATCATAGGAAATATGGGTAGGACAACTACATGCAGTGCGGCCAATACTAGTGGATAGTGAGGCTAGACCATCAAAAGTGAGTGGTATTATTCTTGTAGATTCTATATTATCTAGTTATTTATTTGATATTGGTGCCTCTCATTCTTTTATATTTGAAAAACTTATTAATGGTTTGATCCAAACGGTGGTGTTTGTGAGTGGGGTTATGATTATTGATACACTATTGGGATTAAGGTCTAGAGACATCTATATATGCAAGGTATGTGCTCTTAAATATAGGGAGTATCATTTTTTGTGGGATCTCTGTATCCTTGACATGTCAGGGTTAAACGTAATTATGGTTATGAACTAGATAGTAGCATACTAAGACCACATAGATTTTTACTGGAGGAGAGTGACTTTTCCATATCCTAAGTGTGACCATTATATTCACTATGGGGAGAGGGATATCCAAGCAGGATGAGTAGGGCCAATTACTCAGAAAATTGGAGATCTCACAGCCCAAGATTCTAGTTTATTGATGGATGATGGAGGTGTAAAGCATGATATATTTCCCCCAATGGTGGAATAGTTTTAAGATGTTTTTTCATCAAGACTTCTCAGAGATGTGACTTGAGAGAGATTTTTAATTCACTATTGATCACATATCAGGGGATGAGCTAGTATCTATTCCCCCATATATATAATTACACTGACTAAGCTTTAGGAACTCAAGAATCATCTAGGGGATTTGAAGTATAAGGGATTTTTCATCCAACTATGTTTCCTTAGGGATCAATTATGTTTCTTTTAAAGAAGGTTGACAAGAATATATATTTTTCTATTGATTTTTGGAAGTTGAACTAGATGACCATGAAGAACTGGTATCCACTTCCATGTATCGATGATCTATTTGAACAGTTGAGAGGATATTGTGTGTTCTAGAATATTTACATGATATCGGGGTATCATCATCTGAGAATTCAGACTTCTAATATATCACGTATTGATTTCAGAAGAAGGTATTTCATTTATGAGTTCATTGTAATGTTGTTTGGGTTAATGAATGCGCCAAAAGTGTTCATATACTTAATGAACAAAAACATCCATCCATACATAGATTAGTTGGTGGTTTTGTTTGTGGATGACATCTTGGTGTACTCCAAGACTCGTGAAAATCATGCCCAATATATTAACATCGTCCTGAGTACACTAATAGATAATTGTCTATACACCAATCTATATAAGTTCCAATTGTGGATTGATCAAGTACACTTATTTGGTCACATCATTTCAGAGGAATGTATTTCAATGGATCTACAGATGGTTTAGGTAGTGTTTTTTTGGGAGCATACCAAGAACATACTCGATACCCATATATTTCTAGGGTTAGTGGAATATTATTGAAGATTCATCTATGACTTTTTCCATTTGGCAGTTCCACATTCTGTCTTAACTAAAAGGGAGATAAATTTTTATTGGTCGAAAGCATGTAAAAATTATTTCTATGAGTCAAATATGATTTTGAAATCGGCACCAAATTTTATACTACATAATCCACATGATGAGTACATGATGTATTTTGATGCCTATGGAATAGGGATTGCAGCTATGTTGATGCTAGGATATCAATTCCTGGATTATGGGTCTCAGTATTTGAGGCCACATGAATGGAATTACCCTATGCATGACCTTGAGATAGAAGAATTGGTTTATTCTCAAATGTGTTACCAGAACAATCTAATGGGTTCTAATTTCACTGGGTATACAGATCACAAGATCTTAAGGTATATCTTCTTCCAAAGATATTTGAATATTTAACAGTATATATGGGTAAAATTAATGAATTAATTTAATTTCTAGATAGAAAATATTCTAGGGGAAAAAAATAGTTTTGTTGATGCTTTGAGTAGTAAGACTAAGAATCAGATAGTTCAGGACTCTAGTGTTTAGTGGAAGATGATGACTTCCCTAGCTGAGATGCATGTGGTGGTTCAAGATAACCAGGAACATATGACACTAGTATCATTTTTAGTAGAGTCTTCCATTTTTAGATGTATCTAAGTGAGTCGGTATGAGTATTAAGAGTGTTTTACCTTGAGGGAATGCCTTCTAGTTGGGATTTGGCTTTATTTTGGTTTATAGATGAAGATGGGATCATCTATATCAGGAATCTGGTTTTTGTGAATATAAGTATTAAAGAGGAGATGATGTGATAATTTCATTCCTTGAAGTGGGTGGTACATCTAGGTGTGACCAAAATTTAATGTGACCTATGATGATAGTTTTTGTGGCCTAGCATGAAAAATGATATAGCAGGGTTCATGACATGATGCAACACATTTCAGTTGATGGAGGAAGAGAATCAACAACCTGGAGGTTTTTTATAGTTGTTACCCATTCCGGAGTGGAAGTGGTATGATTTGATAATGGAATTTATGGTGGGTCTCTTCAATACTCCAAGGAATAATGATGATATCTGGGTTGTTGTTGTTTGACTGGGAAATGTAACACATTTATTTCCTATACGGGAGACATTCTCAGTGGAGAAGCTAGTATATTTTTGTATTTAAGAGATCTTATATCTGAACAGGGTGTCATTGATAATATTTGTAGATCATGAATCATGTTTTACTTTATGATTATGTAAGGTCTTGTAGAAATATCTTGGTACATAGGTATTATTAAGTAATACACTCCACCCATATAAAAATGGTTAGTGAGAGTGTACTATACAAGTGCTTAAGTATATGAAATAGGATTGTGTTCTTGACTTCAGTGGTTATTGGTAAAAGAACTTAAATTTAGTGGAGTATGTCTATAAAAACAATTATTATAAAACTATATATATGGATACATATGAGGCTCTTTATGGTGGGCCATGAATATCACCAATATACTGGATGGATGCTGGTGAGCCATAGTTTTTTTATTGTTTCTTGTATAGGAGATGTTAGAGAAGGTTTGGATTATTTGGAAATGTATGTTTATGGATCAGTGTATGTATAAGTCATATGCTGACAGAAAAATATGAACACTAGATTTTACATATGGTTACCCGGTATTCATTTGGGTGTCTCCTATATTGGTTCACCGCAGGATACAGAAGTAGGGAAAGTTGGAGACCAGGTTCATTAGACTATTTGAGGTACTGGAGATAAATGGGTTGGTAGCATAATGACTGGATCGTTCATAAAAATATAGTTTTTTGAATTACATTTTCCATGGGTCGCAATTACAATGGTATCACCCCAACCCTTCTCATGTGATTTATGTGGACGATGTTGATCTAAATAAAGATGTGTCATTTGAGAAGCATCTCATACATGTGTTGGATTGTCGTGAGAAAGTGTTGTGTTGAAATACCATTATAATACTATGTGTATTATGGAAACATGAGTGTGTGTAGGAGGATATGTGGGAAAGGTAATTAGATATGTAGGACTAATGGATTGATCTTTTTGACTCAAAATCTTATAGGAGCTTGGGAGTATATCTTGAGGATGAGCTGTTATAATGAGGGGAGATTGTAAGATCTCGACCCTTTCATGAGTTGTCTTGAGCTTGTTTTTAGGTACTATTATATTCATTTTTGAGTACCATTTGTTTGGATTATGACACGAGGTGTGTTTGGGTTAAATATTGAGAAAAATTAATGAAAATGTGGTTTGGTATAGTTGATGCACGGGTAGGGAAAATCATGCGCCCCAGCCTAGCTAACCATGTGAATCTAAGTAGAGGGTATTCTCATGTATAATTCAAGTTTTATATAATATTGAGCCTTATTATTAGTAACTATGTACCTATAAAATAATAGGTTCCTTTTTTAGGGGCATGGTTAGGGAAAACTGTGCACCCCTACCTAGCTAATCTTGCACAAGAATTAATTAATCCCACAAATTTATTTTTAAATTCCTTGAACCACCGAATTGTACCTATTTCGACCCCCATTTGACCTGAATTCATCTTTCATGTTTTTTTATATCTCAAAATAAATTCTAATCCCTTCTAACCATCGTTATTTTTGAATCAAATCCCATATCGAAGGCCTAATCCTCTCCCAATTAGTGAATCATCTCCATGTTCTTCTCTCATCCTTCCCTCATTCTTTTAGCTTAATTTTAGCGATGTAATACAATGTTATAGACTGATCTATATATATTTGGTGAGATCTGGATCTATGATTCTATATCTAGATATATTTTTACAAGATCATTGTTTATTTAATCTGGATTTGGGGTTTTGAGATTCAAATGTAGATCTACAGCATTGTTCCATTAATTTTTTTTGGATTTCCATTAGGTGATTATCCATTAGTTAATTGAGGTAGTTAGTCTAATATTAAATTGACATTGTAATGATTTTGATACGTGTTTGAAAATTGTATAATTGCTTGTGTTTTATATCAATTTGAATTCCTAAATTGGTTTAATTAACTTGTCCAGTAGATTATTTAAATTATAATAGAAATAGATAATTAATTGGATAATTAATTTTGAAATTTAGGGGTTATAAAATTGGATAAATAATTGGAGTATTAATTACGATATTTTGGAATCATTATTTAGATAATTAATTGGGGGATTAATTATGAGACATCGAAGTGGTTGAATTGAGATAATTAATTGTGAGATTAATTATTTGATTTTGACATTATAGATTGACATAATTAATTGCTGAATTAATTATCAAAAATTGAGATTGATAATAAGATAATTAATTATGGGATTAATTATGATATTTGAGTTTGTGAATCTTGATTAATTAGTTGTTAAATTAATTAATGGGTTTGATGACTTAATTAATTTTTTCATTAATTAAGGGTGATTATGTGATAAATTAATTTTTGAATTAGTAATGGAATTTATGTGAATAATTGATTGCTGAATTAATTATGTATTTATGAAGGATAACATGCACATTCAAGTATGAAGTAAATAATGGGAATATGGTCATTCTAATGTGTGTTTATGAATGGGAACATGCTCATTCAAGTATTAATAAGAGAATGGGAACATGGTTATTATAATGTGTGTTTATGAATGGAAACACGTTCATTCAAGTATGAATTAAATGATGGGTACATGGTCATTCTAATGTGTTATGTATGGACGCAAATATGGGAAACAATTTATTAATTAAATAATTTTAATAAAGGTATTTCAATATATGACCTCAAATGGGAATAATTTTGGCTCTGACATGAGCTGAAGCGACTATTGAGATATGATATGACATTTGAATACTTTGGGCACTGTGTTGAGATGAAGTAGGAATTAAGATATGATATTACCTAGGAACAGTTTAGGCTCCTTCATGAGCCGAAGCTATCATTGAGGCATGTGTATCCTCGATAAACAATGAGTTAATGTGGTTATGTAAAGAATAAATGATAATGTGATAATTATTTACTTATTCATTTAACTTATTTCATTACACTATCACATACACTATTATCGAATGGATATTGTTTTAGACACCATTGGTGGTGTCCTACTGAGCTGTACTCACACCCTACCCAGGATGCCTGATCGGTACCTAAATAAATGTTATTTTTATAGGATAGGTTAAGGGAATAGGCCCAAGGTTAGATGGATAATTTGGGGATGGATCTTAAATGCGGGAACATGACATGGTTCAGGATTCACTTGGGAGTTGTCAGTGTCTTTATTTTATGTTTTCATTTTAGACACTTGACACATACATTAGCATAGAAATTTTTCTACTTTAGTTGGATATTTTATTTTCCCATGTTGATTATCTTGAGATATTGGTATTATTTATGGTTATATATGTTTATGATATTGTTTTTTACTTCCACTACTGTATTACTCTAATCAAAGAGGGTATAGTCTTCCTAGGAATGATTTATCAGACCCTCACTACTAGTCGATATCCTCTGGCATATGAAGAGGTGCACTTGAGGTTATGTGATCAACCAGCACAGGGAACTAAGACATTATAGTATCGCCACAAAAGAAGGTTAAAAATATTCCTCAGTTTAACCTGGATTATTATGAAATGATATGGTTTTTGAACCATGTACGTCTTCCATCCATACCAAATTTGAAGAAGTATCTATTAGAGTAAGATCATAGCTCTGCATTCTATATTTATACTAGAATATTAATCTTTATAGAGACTTGAAATAATACTTCTAGTGGGATAGAATAAATAGAGCTAATGCAGATTTTGTATCTCGATGCTTGGTATGTCGCAATGTTAAGGTTGAAAGACAAAAATCTAAGGTGATTTTACATACATTACCCATAACAAAAAGAAAATTTGAGAACATCACTATGGATTTTTTTATTAGACATCCCAAATCCTCTAAAGGGTTTAATGTTATTTGGGTGATAGTAGATCATCAAATAAGTCAAGAAACTTCACTGTTATTGTAGAATATGTAAATATGGATCATCTTTCCAGTATATACATTAAATAAGTGGTGAGTTTTCAGGAAGTACCACACTCTACTGTATATGATCGGGATCTGAGTTTTACCTCAAATATCATGAGAAGTCTTCAATAATCCCTTGATATGGAATTGAGTTTCAACACTACTTATCATCCTTGGATGGATGGTTAGTTTGAAAGAAAAATTCAAACCACAGAGGATACATTGATATCCTTATCTCTAGATTTCAAATGTTGTTGGAATCAACACATTCCTCTAGTTGATTTTTATTAAAAAATAGATTTCACACAAGAATTCATATAAAACCTTATAAATCCCAATATGGAATGAAATACAGAGCTCTAACATGATGGAATGAAGATGGTGAAATAAAGTTATCAGGACCTGAGATCGCTGAAGAAATAACCGAGAAGGTTAGATCCATTCAGAAGCATATCAAGCAAGATCAAAGTCAGCATAAAATTTATGATGATAACCATCAATGTGATATAAAATTTTAATTAATTGAGAAGATTTGTCTAAAAATTTCTCCATGTAATAAGGTTTTCAAATTTGAGAAGAAAAGGAAACTAAGCCTTGTGTATATGAGTCCCTTTGAAATTATTGATCATATCAGGATGGTAGCTTATAACTTGGAACTTCCTCATAATATATCTCAATTAAATGATGTGTTTCATGTATATCTCCTAATGAATAGCCTACCAAACCATTGTCATGTACTAGAATCTTAGATCATACAGTTCGTTTGGGAACCTTTTATAAGGAACAACCAATTGAAACTCTGGATCATACAGAGAAAGGTCAATGAAAAAAGATAAATCACCTTGTTAATGTTTTGTGGAGAAATCACTAGTAATATGAATCTATGTTCGATATTTTGGAAATTATTTGGTATAATTCTTCTTATTTTTATTAAAACCACGAATTTGTGGAGATAAATTCATTTTAGGGGGGGTAGAATGTAACACACAAAGTATTTATAAACCTTGTTTTCAGTAAATTAATTTTTTTTATGTCTTGCATTGCAGGATACATCAAGTTAATATTTAATTATATTCTACACTAATAAAATCATGTTCTACATATAGCATCGGGTCAGCATGCATCAAACCCAACATAGAGTTTCTACAAAATACAACATTATTATTATATTTATTTAAATTTGATTATTATAAAATATACATTAAACATAGTAATATGAATAATAAAAACTAATTTTTTAAAAAATGAAACTTATTTTTAATAAAAAATATATTTTTTTGGTAAATTCTTTATATTTTTGAAAATACCATTTTCTCAAATGAACTGAATTTTATATCCCTCTGTGAACAATAATACAATTAAGTATAGAAACTTTCAAAATTTTAATTTGATAAAATAAAATTCATTTTTGAACTTATAATTTAAAAATTAGCTTAGAGTGATGTTATTGTATTTTTCCTAAAATCGTCATTTTTGGATGAATAGTGAAAAATATTGAATTTTAATTCAAAAATTATATTTCAACTAACTTATTTTTATTGATAAATTAAATTATAATTTGTTTTGAAAGTGTAATTAGATCAGTTTTATAGAAAATAATCTAATTTATGTCAATATAATCAATTTAACATTGAGATTGTATACAAAAACATTTCAAACATTTAAACATGTTCACTTAAAAAACAGGGTACCAAGACACATCGGTGGGATTAATATTAAATTAATTTCTACCAATTATATAATTATAATTTAGAAAAATGGATTCCATATTTGGTATCAAAAAAATTTATAAATTATAATAAATCCAACTTAGTTTTTTATCCAAAATATTAGTGAGTGTAATAAAAATTAATAATAATGATTAAGGTAAATACATGATTACATAGTGGTTAAAAATTAACTAAAGTGACCAAATAACCTATAAACATGTCAAACAGAACTTTTTAGGACATATTTAGTCACATTACACTCTTTTATCCAGTTCTTAAAATTATTGGGGGCACATAATATAAGGTAGACCTCTCAATAGTGTTTACCTTTTTATATTTACAAGAATGACACTCATCCTCCAATGTAAAAGGGAACTCACCTCCCCCTAACTTCTTTATGTGGGATCGATATATAGATGAATATGTATATTAGATGGAACAATACAAGAGGGGGGTGAATTTTATGTTTATAAACTTTGTGTTTAAACACTTAAGAAAATTAGTTTAAAGGATCTTAAACTAATACAATTCACAAAAAATACAATTAACCACAATTGTATTGAGTATAAACGTATGATATGATGTAATACTATAAGAAGTGTAAAGAAATTGTATTCAAAATGAATACAATAATCAGAGTAACACAATAGTGAAGGATTCTACCATAAAGTGTATAGAATCAATCAATAAAATACGTAACAGTATGATTGTAATTAAAACAATTACAAATGAATATGAAATGAAGAAAAAAAAAATACAATTCCCTTTCTAAAGCAAACAGAAGCACAAATGAAAAGGTATTACAATTATTTTATCCCAAAGAGAAGGGTATCCTTTCACCTAGGATAATAGGTTTGTCTTACCACCACCTTGGTAAGCCCTCGATATGATAATCGGTACGTCTGTCTTGTTATCCCCGTAAGTCCTCGATACGATGATTGGTACGACTGCCTTGTTATCCCTACAAGCCCTTGATACGATGATCGGTACGTCTATCTTGCTATCCTTGTAAGCCCTTGATCGTTATCACCCGATCGGTCGCACAAATAAAAACAAAGAATTTATTGAAATACAAAAACTAAGAACAAGCCTTCACATTTTGTAATTTCAAGGCTTTCACATGAAGCAAGAGAGAAGTCACAACATCTCTCTCTAGAACATGATAGGAGCAATGAATGATCAAAGTCTCTCATTTTTTTCTCCGCTTCAAATGACCTCTTATTCACAAGCCTCAGGTTTCAACAGTCATATTTCCTCCAACAATCATATTTCTCCAAAAACTCAGAAGGACTTGGGCACGTGGCATTATAACGGTCATATTGAAATAGAAAACACGACATCGTTTTGATTAGTTTATAACTAACTCCACGACATCGTTTTGGTTAAAATAGAAGATATATGATGATGATAAACATGAGTAAGATTGGAATGTGTTGATAAAGGATAAAATCACGCATGTGATAAAAAAATATGGGTACTATTAGTATTACTTAGTGTAATATATAGATATGATACAAAGTGAGTATGATTCACAAAAGTCAGTATGATTGACAGAGTCAGTACGATTGACATAGTCAATACGATTGACAGAGTCAGTATGATTGATAGAGTCAATACGATTAAAAGAGTCATTATGATTGAAAGAGTCAGTATGAGTGACAGAGTCGGTATGATTGACAGTGTCAGTACGATTGATAGAGTCAGTACGATTGACAGAGTTAGTATGATTGACAGAGTCAGTATGATTAATAGAGTCAGTACGATTGACAGAGTCAGTACAATTACTATATATGAATACATTTGGGATCTCCAAAACAAGGCATAAAATTCAAAAGATAACTTTTGACTCAACAATCTCCCCCTTTTTGGAAAGCACAAAACAAAAAGTAAAAACAAAAATAAATACTTATCCCCCACTAAGTTATTGAAAACTCTTCTTAATATTAAATTGAATACAACTAACACCCCCTTAGGTATGTACTTTCCTAAGGATTTTATTCATAAATTTCCCTTGATTTAGAAGTATTTCATTAAAACATTCTCCCCTTATAAAACATTCTCCACCTTTGTGATTTTCAAAAAGAATGGCGTAATCTTGAGTTTCCAAAAAGAGTTAGAGAAATGAAATGCAAGGCAATGGGAAATATAACATACATCTCATTGAGATAAAAAATGTCTATAGAATTCTAGAAATGAACAAAGAAAGATACAACAACACTAAATTTTTTTCTATTTCCTTTTCTTTCATGATCAGCTCATGAAGAACGGCTTTCATCTTTTTGATTTTTTTTCTTTTATTTAGAGATAGAATCTCCTTAAGATTTGAGAAGCTCTTGTTGATCGGAAAAAAGCTGATCCTAATTCTTGATAGTCTCTTCTTGGACTCTGATTACTTCTTCAAGAGTATCAATTCTATCTTGCAAATTCTTATCGTCTTTAGATAACACAGAATTTTGCTTCTTCAACAGAACTATTTCATCTTTGAAAGATGAAACCTTCGAAAACTTTAACTAGAAGGCATTCATTCTCTCTTGAATATATTTTATTGAAAGAATATTGGCTCCATGAGTTTTTGACATCTGATTCAGCCTTTCAATGGTTTCTTTTTCAAGATTATTGAAAGAAATAGCAGGATCATTTGAAATCCTTTTTAAGTCTTAAATTGATATTTTATGATCATTCACTGAGCATTCTATTTTTTACTACCACTTAGTCATTATATTGCAATCCTTCTTATGAGTATCTGAACTTTCAGATAGTACTTTTGAATCGGCTTCAATTGACAACACTCTCTTTCTCAGTTCTCTTACAGAACCAAAATTCTTCCTTTGATTGTCAATGATGAAATCAATTTTCCCTTCAAGTCTAGGAAAATAAGGAATGTTTTTCACAATCCTTCTCAAAACATGAACATTTTAATCACACTTATTGAGAGAAATTATGTGTTCAGAATCAGTATCCTCATCATAGGAATCCAGTTCATTTGATCAGCTTGAGCCTTCAACTAGCTGTTTTTCTTTTTCTTTTTCTTTTTCCTTTATTTCTTCATCCACTTTTCCACTAATAACGATTAATTTTTCAGTATGAGAAGATTTATCACCTTTATTTGCTTGAGAAGGAATTCTATCTGGAGGGGATTCAAGAGATTAGGTCGGTGCTTGATCAGCATGAAGATTTTGTTGAATATCTTGAATTTTCTTTTGAAATGATTCTTCTCTACTCTTTTTTGAACTCGGAAGAAATTCTAAAAGAAAATATTCTCCCTCTTCTTCAACTTCCTCAACTTCATGTACTTCTTTCAAAAAAAATTATCTTTATCTTTATCTGGAAGACTCTGTATGATAGGTTCTTGATGCACTTCTTTCGTTAGTTGAGCACTATCCTCCTCAAGAATTTTCATGATTTTAGAAACATCAATGTCTTGAGAATTCCTTTTCAAAAGAGTTTTCTTTTTATTTTCAGCCTGAATGGTATCCTCTTCCATTATCCTCTCAGCAAAGGCTTCACCTATATCAAGACCGAACTTAGGATCACCTTCTTTTCTTGGTTCTCTATATTTCCTCCACTTGTCCACAAACTCCTTTCTATATTTAGGTTTCTTCTTTGGCATAGAATTGGTTTTCGGATATGACTTTTGAGGAGCAACAACAGTTAGATTATCTTTGATCGGAATAGGTGATGATTAATTTGGTGACGATTGATTTTTTGCCGATTCAGCTTCTACATCTTTGAAAAAAATCTTTGAGTTTTCATTGAAACAAACATAAAACTTCTCCTATATATTCTTACTTATCCAGGAAGGCTTCATCTCTTTCAATTTCCCTTTCAAAGGAATATTACAAAACTTCATGCTTTCAAGAATGAAATTTGTAAGAATAGAGGGATACATAATCAAATGGGACTTGATTTCTCCGGACTTGACATTATTGATGGTTTCAAAAATGTACCCTGTGAAATTTACCTTTCTCATGTTTACAAGATAGTCTAGCATAAAAATATTTGAGACTTTAAGAGTTCCTCTATCCCCTTTACTTGGGATAAGAAAACCTTGCATCTAAATCACCACGAACCTATTATCTGGAGATAAATGATATAATTTTCGCTTCTCTTAATTTATAATAAATAATGACTTTTCAACACTTTCTTTATTAAACGTACTAACTTCCTCTAGAAGTTTATGAGATGGATAAAAATAATCACCTCTGTTGAGACATTTAGAATGTGGGATACTTGTTTCACAGACATTGAGATTTTTATATCCTACACAGCAAAGTTTATTTTCATATTTTTGTCAAAAGACATGGTTTTGTAGAATTGACTAAATTCTTCGATAAGAACGGGATCTTGAGATATTGGCTTTTCAAAAAAAAGATGGTCCCAGCCTTGAAACAAAATAATCCTTTTGATTTTTGAATCATACGTGTCAAAGAAGTCCCAAGAAACTAACATTTCTCTTAAGATGTCTTTCTCTGAAAACGTTTTTGAAGTCATTTCAGCAGGAGTGTTGGCAGAGGAATGATACATATAGATGCAAAAAATAGAAGATCGTACGGTGTGTTAAAACAAAGGGGCAAAGCTTCTCCATGAGATCTAAAAACCGGTGTGGGTTTGGGGGGGGGGGGTCTATTTATAGGCAAAAAAAAGATGATTGTTGATATTCAACGGTTGAGATTAGAAGAAAAAAAATCAATTGTATGGATTTAATGGAGTCTTTTTAAAAAAACTGAGAAACAATAAAAATAAGAAAAAAAACAGAGAAAGAAAGAATTTACCTGTCGGATATTGTAAGCAAATTGTTGGTTTAATAGTATTAACATAGTGAAAGAAAAATACAAGTGTATGAGGAGAAATAATATGATTGGTTGCAAAACCAATTGAAAACAAATTCATTACCATAGGTTGTCAAGCCGATGGAAAACAATGTCATTAACATAGGTTGTCAAGCTGATGGAAGACAAAGTCATTACCATAGGTTGTCAGGCTGATAGAAAACAAAGTCATTACCATAGGTTGTCATTATGATGGAAAAAAAGTCATTACCATAGGTTTCCAGTCCAATGGAAAACAAAGTCATTTATATAGGTTGTCAAGCTGATGGAATACAAATTCATTACCATAGGTTGTCAAGCCAATGTAAAACAAATTCATTACCATAGCTTGTCAAGCCAATGGAAGACAAAGTCATTACCATAGGTTTTCAAGCTGATGGAAAACAATGTAGTTACCATAAGGTGACATGCCGGTGGAAAAAAAAGTTGATACCATAGGTTGACATGCCGATGGATAGAAAATTAATATGGTAATTAAGAAAACAATATGAAAAATGATTAAAACAATAACCAAATTGTCAAAAAGATAATCAGAAATAAAAAAAAACTAATAAACGGAAAGTTTTAAGAAATATATAGGGTGAAGAAGAAGAAAAATCTTCTCCCCATTTTAATAGGAGTTTAATGTAAGGATAAGTGTGAAACATGGATTAGACATGAATTAATATTTTAATGTAATCATTTCTAGATTCTATTTTTTAAACTCAAATCAATCGGAAGGTAATGGTTTTGTAAAAATGTCACCAAGTTGTTCTTTAGTTCCGATTAATTGTAAAATAATATCTTCTTTTTGTGTGTGATCCCTAAGAAAGTGATGCCTAATATCTATGTGTTTTGCATGAGAGTGATGTGGTGGGTTTTTACTAAGATCTGTGGCACTAGTATTATCACATAGAATTTGAGTTTTAGAAAAAATCAATCTATAGTTAGTGAGTGTGTGTTGCATCCACAACACTTGAACACAACATCTTCCAGCTGCTAAAAATTCAGCTTCAGCAGTGGAAAGTGCTTCTAATTGTTGTTTATAGTAGGACCAAGAAGCCAAGAAATATCCTAAGAAATGACATGTTCCGGAGGTACTCTTTCGATCCATTCTAAAACCACCAAATTCCGCATCTGAAAAACAATTTAAAACGAAATCATATCAATAAGAATAAAAAAGACCTAAATCTAGAGTTCTATTTAAATAACAAAAGATTCTTTTCATGGATTTTAATTGAGACTCTTTTGAATTATATTGGTATCTTGAACATAAGCATATGGAAAACATTAAGTCTGGTCGACTAGCTGTCAATGTCACGACCCGACCCAACCGGGCTTGAGCCACGACTCCCCAAGCCCGCCTCCAATAGGCCAGGGGATGGTGACCAGTGCCGAGTAGGCTATCACACACATGGGACGCATTAGCCTAAGGTACCTGTACACACGCACCCACAAACACCCGCCGGAAAGCTCCCTCAGCACAGCTCCGGTAAACACCTCGGTCAACTCGCTCACTAAGCTCTACCTGCTCCGGGTCCTCCTGGAACTCCGTCAAAAGGCTTGTGGTCTGCACAAGACACAAACATGTGCGGGCAAAGCCCTGTGCAGGGGTGAGTATAAACATACTCATTAGGCACCACAAAAACCCAAAACCCAGGGGAGAAACTGAAAGGCAACAGTCCGATCAACCCAGCCAGAGGGAACCCAGACGAGAGAGAAACTCCATCTCGTGACCATCCTCGGCTAAACACAACTATTCATCTTAGCTCAGCTCAGGTGTATGCCCATACATACACCTTGAACAATCCAGATATAATTAGCTCACGCAACAATCCACATGAGGTACCGACCTCAACACCAGCTGTTGTCCCAACCAGGAGAGTACACCACACGAACACTGTCATACCAGATGACACTCATCTGAGAGATACACTCCATCGGGTCCCAAACAAACATCTCAGACGCTCACCTGAGAGACCACGCTCGTCGGATAACATCACTGAGGAAACATCACTGAAACACCATAACCACCAAACTCCTCGGATAGGGGATCACCGCTAGGGTCCGCTAGGGGATACCAAGACCCACTCCGGTATACGTAGCTCACAGATAGGGGATCACTCCCAGGGTCTGCTGGGAAATACCACGACCCAATCTGGCATACGTAGTTCTCACAGATAGGGGATCACACCCAAGATCCGTTGGGGGATACCACAACCCGATCTGGCGCTCGACGGAAACTCCACACTCAGATAGAGGATCATCGTCCATATAAAGATGGTCACGACGATACTGGAACCCTATCTGGTATAACTCGCAATGTGGGGGATCGAACCGACGATGCAGCAACCCTACCGAAACCACGCGCTGAGTAGGGGATCGCATAACCAACGATACTGTAACCCTACTATAAACCACATGCTGAGTAGGGGATCATATACCCGACGATGCCAGAACCCTACTGAGCATGGCCCACCACGTATGGGATCATATTTCTGATGATGCCACAAACCCTACGGGGTTAACCTACTAGATAGGGGATCGCCGCCCGTAAATAAGCGGTCACAGCGATACTAAGAACCCGATCTAGGGTAAAGATGCTAGAGGATTCACTCCGAGCCCACCGGAGGGATACCACAACTCTAACAGTTTAAACATCCCATCGAGAGGATCACAAACCCATACGAAGGTTGTGATTCCACACGAACCCTCGTAGAAACGAACCAAGGGAGAACCCTCAACCACTGCTGGTCCAAACGTCGCTAACCCGAGCGACCCGCAACAATGACACATTGCGCACCTCCTAGGCCAAAAGCGAGGCCACCATCACGTTCCACTTGAAAAAACACGCAGGATAGGCTGTTTACTCGCCTGAAACGGAGCACCGGTGAAAAAGGCACTATTCACCTTAGCTAGCTCGTGCGGGGCCCACACAACGATCCTGAAACTCATCGAGCGGACCATACCACGACGATCCCCTCGGATAAACCAAGCGGAATCGACTACTCGCTCGTCCAAAACGGACACCCGGTGAAAAAGGTACTATTCTCCGAAGGCTAGCTCGGGTGGGGCCCACGCCTGGATTCCGAAACTCTCTGAATGGATCGCACCATTGCGATCCTCTCGGAAAAACACACATGATCGACTATTCATCCACCAAAATCGGACTCCTGGTGCAAAAGCTGTGTTTCGCCGCAAACGCCAACACCCGGCCTCGTGGGGCCCGCACCCCGTTCTCAGCCCCAACACCCGGAAACCATCTCAAAAAGTCCGTCATACCATCATGGTCTCAACGCCACTGACGGCACGTCAATCAGACGCTCCGGGTAGAAGTTACAACGGCCCGAAGTCAAAAAATAATAAAATAATATTATTTTATACGATGTTTCTAACTCCTAGACCACGATCCCGAACCTTTAAACCCTCGAACCCACACTGGAGGGTTCGCCTCGTCGTCAGGGTTGCGTCACCGCAAACGGCGCGCCAATCCGGCTCCTGGATTGCAAGATACGGGGGTTTAAAGCCCCCCGTATAAGAAAAGAGGTCGGACCGTCCGCGACCGGCCGGTCCGGCCGGCCGGGACCGGCCGCCGCCACCGGCCCGCCGCCGGGGCTCCGTCGTGGCTCCATCGCGGGCCCCCGCGAGCCGCCGGGCTCCACCGGCGTCGGCACCGCCGCGCCGGTGCCGCGCCGGCGGACCTTCCGCGGACCGCCGGGGGCACCCCGGTGGTCCGTTTTGCGATTCGAAGGCGTCTACACGACCCTCGGGACCCGATCTACACTGCTACGGCTTCAATTTGCAGAAAAACGCAGCAAAAACGGGATCGGGGGTTTAAAATCAAATCTGCCTACCTCGCGGGCGAAACGCCAACGTTCTGCCTCAGATCCGTGCTCCAGAGCTTCCGATGCGCGCTCCTGGAATGTCCGCCGTCGAATTCTGAGCTCGTGGGCGCTTCATTTGCTCGATTCGGTTGAGTGGCGGCGAAGAACTTCAAAGAACGTCGAGACGAACGATAAAGGGGGGGTGCTGATATTTATATCAGCCACCCGCCGGCGCCAAACCCGCCTCGGACCCGACGCCCGATTCGATCAATAGTAATGTCACCCCTAGGGTAAACGCACCGTTCTGAACGCAATGGCGGACTCAGATTTTCCATCCGAGACTCTGTTCAGATGTTATTCGAGCCGACGCTCGCACACTAACTTTGCTACTTATTTACTGAAACACCCTTGGTTGTGTTTCTCACCGCAGGCCCGCGCCCGCAATGTTTACACCCCGCCAAGGGTAAACGGCACGTTCCGGACGCAACCATGCCATCAGATTTCTTTTCTGAGCTACCGTTTAGGAGATAGAACACCCCCACCACGTGCATAGTATAAAAATAATATATATTTTTATAAAATTAATTCCGGGCACACAGGGCCTCAGAATCGCACGTCGTCTTCGCGCCTAGCTCTGGAATTATTCCTAGAAATATTCCAATGTCTGATAGGGCCAAAAACCCGAGTCGCTACATCCTCCCCCCCTTAGAAATTTTCGTCCCCGAAAATCCCTAAGTACAAGGGAAGCGATCAGACTCTCAATTGGGTCTCACACACCAGCGATCTCACCAACAAACACCCACAGACGGTCTTATCAATGCCCTGAACAAAACTCGAGCAAGAAACCAAAAGGAAAGAGTACCGCTAAAAAGTGTCTGAAAACTACTACAGTAAATAGAAAAGACACAAGGTGTACCTCTATCCATCTGTGGTGCCTCTGGGTCAACTGCCTCCAGGTCATGCAGTTTTCCTCGCCCTCGACCACCAGCTCCCTGAGCTTGGCGTGGACCACCTGGGGGTGGGGGTGGTGGAAACTAGTACTGCCTACCACCGCCTCCCGCTGCACCAGCTCCGCCGCCACGCCCACCACCCTGCGGACCTCCTTGCTTGAGATGTTGCCTCTACCAAGGCGGTCCATCGACCGGTTCCCTCTCAACAGCACGTCGGGTGGGAAAATCTCTAGCAAGATGTCCCCGACCATCGCAAGCGTAACACCGCCTCTCCTGTGGCTGACTAAAACTGTCATGCGAGCCCTGTGAGCCCTGAGGCTCAGATCCTCCATCCTGGGGTTGCCTCCTAAAACGTCAGCCACGTCCAGACCCCTGAGTCTGTCGTCGGCTACCAGATGCTGATCCGACCGACGATGTCTCAGCTCTCGAGAGCCCAGCACTAACAGGGGGAATCTGCTCAACCAGAAAACTCACCACCACCAACGTTCGCTCCAGCACTCCAGCATAGGTGGGCAGTCTCATGGAAACCACACCTTCTCGGATGTCCCTACGTAATCCCTGCTCGAAGGTCCGAGCCCTAAAGAACGGGTCTCCAACCATATCCAGGGAGTAGCGCGACTGGTCTGTAAACCTCGTTGAGTACTCTGACACAGTCATGCTCTCCTGTCGAAGCTGCAGAAGCTCCTGGATCCGCACTGACCTCAGCGACAAAGGATAGAACTCCTCCCTGAAGAGCCGCTCAAACTCTGCCCACGTGAGCATCTCCTCATCATGGGACTGCGTCACCAAACTCCACCATCACCCGGCAGAACCATGCAGACGGTTCGCCGCTATGACCACCATCTGATCTGGAGGTGTCCTCACTAGGCGGAAAACTTGGGTGACTACCTCAAGCCAGTCATCAGCTACCTGGGGGTCTGGATCACCCCGGAACCTCAGAGGTCGCTACCTCTGGAACTCGTGCAGCGCACTCAGCCTGCGCGCAACCTCGTCCTGCACTTCCGGCACGACCAACTGCTCGACAGGTGGCGGCTCAATTGGCAGACCACTTGGAGGTGCAACCTCAGAACATGCGCCCTTCTCCACAGCCTCTTCACGGGGCGGGTCGTCAGTACAATCCTGCAGCGGAACCCTTGCTAACTGTCGTCGTGGAGGCATCCTGAAATACATTCAAGACGCACCACAGTCAAAGAGTATATCTGGAGAGCTGACACAAGAAGGACAAGGAAAACCCAAAAACCCAGTCCTATATGATGCATGTACCATTATGTCCCCCTGACCAGTGTACGAATGACCTGAGTCGAAAGGCAGGTCATCAGAGTCCTGGTCTAGGGATACGTCGGCCGCCGCACCAACACTGGAGTCTCTGGCCTGAAAGCCGAGCTCGAAACACCCTAACACTGCCGCTATGAAACCCAAACCAAACTCATAGGTAGACCAGCTACGCTCTGAGATCCAAAAGGTGGAACCTCCTCTGATACCACTCTATCATGACCCGACCCAACGGGGCTCGAGCCGTGACTCCCCAAGCCCACCTCCAATAGGCCAGGGGCTGGCGACCAGTGCCGAGTAGGCTATCACACACATGGGAGGCATTAGCCTAAGGTACCTGTACACACGCACCCACAAACACCCGCCGGAAAGCTCCCTCGGCACACCTACGGTAAACACCCTGGTCAACTCTCTCACTAAGCTCCGCCTGCTCCGGGTCCTCCTCGGACTCCGTCAAAAGGCCTGTGGTCTGCACAAGACACAAACATGTGCAGGAAAAGCCCGTGCAGGGGTGAGTATAAACATACTCAGCAGGCACCCCAAAAACCCGAAACCCAAGGGAGCAACAGAAAGGCAATAGTCCAATCAACCCAGACAGAGGGAACCCAGACGAGAGAGAAACTCCATCTCGTGACCATCATCGGCTAAACAAAACTAGTCATCTTAGCTCAGCTCAGTTGTATGCCCATACTCACACCTTGAACAATCCAGATATAATCAGCTCACGCAACAAGCCACATGAGGTACCGACCTCAACACCAGCTACTGTCCCAACCAGGAGAGTACACCACACGAACACTGTCATACCAGATGACACTCATCCGAGAGATACACTCCATCGGGTCCCAAAAAAACATCTCAGACACTCACCCAAGAGACCACGCTCGTCGGATAACATCACTGAGGAAACATCACTGAAACACCATAACCACCAAACTCCTTGGATAGGGGATCGCCGCTAGGGTCCGCTAGGGGATACCTAGACCCACTCCGGTATACGTAGCTCACATATAAGGGATCACTCCCAGGGTCCCATGGGGAATAACATGACCCAATCTGGCATACATACTTCTCACAGATAGGGGATCACACCCAAGATCCGTTGGGGGATACCACAACCCGATCTGGCGCTCGACAGAAACTCCACACTCAGATAGAGGATCATCGTCCATATAAATATGGTCACGATGATACCAGAACCCTATCTGGTATAACTCGCGATGTAGGGGATCGAACCGATGATGTCGCAACCATACCGAAACCACACACTGAGTAGGGGATCGCATAACCAACGATACCGTAACCCTACTATAATCCACATGCTGAGTAGGGGATCGTATACCCGACGATGCCACAACCCTACTAAGCACGGCCCACCGCGTAGGGGGTCATATTTCCGATTATGCCACAAACCCTACGGGGTTAACCGGCTAGATAGGGGATCGCCGCCCGTAAATATGCAGTCACAACGATACTAAGAACCCGATCTAGGGTAAAGATGCTAGAGGATCCACTCCGGGGCCACCGGAGGGATACCACAACTCTAACAGTTTAAACATCCCATCGAGAGGATCACAAACCCATACGAAGGTTGTGATGCCACACGAACCCTCGTAGGAACGAACCAAGGGAGAACCCTCAACCACTGCTGGTCCAAACATCGCTAACCCGAGCGACCCACTACAACGCCACACTGCGCACCTCCTAGGCCAAAACCGAGTCCACCATCGCGTTCCACGCGGAAAAACACGCAGGATAGGCTGTTTACTCGCCCGAAACGGAGCACCGGTGAAAAAGGCACTATTCACTGTAGCTAGCTCATGCGGGGCCCACACAACGATCCTGAAACTCATCGAGCGGACCATACCACGACGATCCCCTCGGAAAAACAAGCAGAATCAACTACTTGCTCGTCCAAAACGGACACCCGGTGAAAAAGGTACTATTCACTGAAGGCCAGCTCGGGTGGGGCCCACTCCTGGATTCCGAAACTCACTGAATAGATCGCACCATTGCGATCCTCTCGGAAAAACACACAGGATCGACTATTCATCCGCCAAAATCAGACTCCTTGTGCAAAAGCTGCGTTTCGCCGCAAACGCCAAAACCCGGACTCGTGGGACCCGCACCCCATTCTTAGCCCCAACACCTGGAAACCATCTCAAAAAGTCTGTCATACCATCAGGGTCTCAACGCCACTGACGGTACGTCAATCAGACGCTCCGGGTAGAAGTTACAATGGCCCGAAGTCGTAAAATAATAAAATAATATTATTTTATACGACGTTTCTAACTCCCGGACCACGATCCTGAATCTTTAAACCCTCGAACCCACACCGGAGGGCTCGCCTCATCGTCAGGCTCGCGTCGCCGCAAACGGCGCGCTAATCCGGCTCCTGGATCGCATGATACGGGGGTTTAAAGACCCCTGTATAAGAAAAGAGGTCGGACCGGCCCCGATCGGCCGGTCCGGCCGGCCTGGACCGGCCGCCGCGGCTCTGCCGCGGGCCACCGCAGGCCACCAGGCTCCGCCAGTGCTGGCGCCGCCGTGCCGGTGTCGCGCCGGCGGACCTTCCGTGGACCGCCGGGGGCACCCCGGTGGTCCGTTTTGCGATCCGGAGGCGTCTACACGACCCTCGAGACCCGATCTACACTGCTACGGCTTCAATTTGCAGAAAAACGCAGCAAAACCGGGATCGGGGGTTAAAACTCAAATCCACCTACCTCGCGGGCGAAACGCCGACGTTCTGCCTCAGATTCGCACTCCAGAGCTTCCACTGCGTGCTCCTGGAATGTCCGTCATCGAATTCCGAGCTCATGGGCGCTTCGTTTGCTCGATTCGGCAGAGTGACGGCAAAGAACGGCGAAGAACGTCGAGAGGAGCGATAAGGGGGGGGGGGCGCTGATATTTATATCAGCCGCCCGCCGGAGCCAAACCCGCCTCGGACCCGACGCCCGATGCGAACAAAAGTAAGGTCACCCTAGGGTAAACGCGTCGTTCTGAACGCAACGGAGGACTCAGATTTTCCATCCGAGACTCCGTTCAGAAGTTATTTGAGTCGATGCTCGCACACTAACTTTGCTACTTATTTACGGAAAACGCCACTGGTGGCGTTTCTCACCGCAGGCCCGCGCCCGCAAAGTTTACACCCCGCCTAGGGTAAACAGCACGTTCCGGACGCAACCGTGCCATCAGATTTTTGTTCTGAGCTACCATTTAGGAGATATCACACCCCCGCCACGTGCATAGAATAAAAATACTTAATATTTTTATAAAATTAATTCCGGGCACACATGGCCTCGGAATCGCACGCCGTCTTTGCTCCTAGCTCTGGAATTATTCCTAAAAATATTCCAAAGTCTGACAGGACCAAAAATCCGAGTCGCTACAGTCAATTATAACAAACTCCCTATCATACCTCTATAAATTGTTTGATCTTCTGGTTTCCCAGTTTCATCAAGGTCAAGTGTATTGGAGGTACCAATTGGAGTGATAATACTCTTAGTATTGTCGTATCAATACTTTTTTAGTAAATCATTAATATATTTATTTTGAGATATATATTTCCCTTCTAGTTTTTGTGAAATTTGAAAACCTAAAAATAATGTTAACTCAGCCATCATACTCATTTCAAACTCAGATTTCATTAAATTTGAAAAAAATTAGTTAAAGACTATTGCGTTGATCCAAATATGATGTCATCAACATAAATTTGAACAATCAAAACATTTTTATTTTCCATTTTTATAAAAATGGATGGATCCACTGCACCTTTTGTATAATTGTTTTGTAAAAGAAATCTTGTAAGTCTATCATACCATGCTCTAGGGGCTTTTTTAAGTCCATATAAATCTTTGGTAAGTTAAAAAACATGATTAGGATATTTTGAGTCAAGAAAACCATGGGTTTGTTCACCAAAAACTTCTTGTTGAACAAAACCATTTAGAAAAAAACATTTAACATCCATTTGAAATAATTTGAAATTAAAGTATGCTGCACAGGCTAATAGAATATGAATAGATTCAAGTCTAGCTACCAGAGAATATGTTTCTTTATAATCTATTCCCTCATGTTGATTATAGCCCTTAGCAACAAGTCTTGTATTATTTCTTAAAATTCTTCCATTTTCATCACATTTATTTCTAAAAACCCATTTTACACCAATTACAGTTGTTTCTTTAGGTCTTTCAAGTAAAGTCCAGACTTGATTCCTTTTAAATTCATTTAGTTTATCTTGCATTGATTTAATCCAATATTCATCACCTAAGGCCTCACTTGGACTTTTATGTTTTAATTGGGAAAGAAATTCAAGATGTTCAATTTCATTTCTCAAGGAATATCTGGTCCTTACATGTTGATTTACATCGCCAATGATTTTGTCACTGGGATGATTCCTAAGAATCAATTGATTTGGGATTTGTAAGACCTGTTCATCAATGTATGGTAGAAAATATTCTGGGGTAAAAGTTTTAGAAATACTTTCTTGAACATTTTCTGTATCATAAGGAGCTTCTTAATAAAGGTTGATGATCAGTTTTTGAAAACACATCTGAAGACGTAGGTTGGGGTTGTTTGAAAACAAAAGGATCAGTTTCATAAAATTTAACATTTACTGTTTCTTCAACAATACAAGTGTTTTTATTGAAAACTATATATGAATTAGAAGTTGTAGAATAGCCATAAATATTCCATCATCATATTTTGGTGATAATTTTTGTATATTATCTTTAGTATTCCAAATAAATACTTTGCATCCAAAAACTTTGAAGTATGAAATTTTAGGTTTTCGGACAGTCAACAATTCATAAGGTGTTTTATTATGAAATGGTCTATTTAAAACACAATTTATAGTATAACAAGAAATAATAAATGTTTCATCCCAAAAGTGCTTAGAAATTTAGTATTCACTCAACATGGTTCTTGCCATTTCTTGAAGAATGTGATTTCTTCTCTCAACAACACCATTTTTCTATGGAGTTCTTGGAGCTGAGAAATTGTGATTAATACCTATCTTACTAAAAAATGATTCAAAATCTGAATTTTTAAATTCACCACCATGATCTCTATGGATAGTTATCAATGGTAGGTTTTTCACATTTTTTAACTTGGGCCCTAAATATTTTGAAATAGAAAAAGGCTTCGGATTTCATTGTTAGAAAATAGACCCATGTAAATCTAGTAAAGTCATCAACTAAAACAAATACATAGTATTTTCCTCCAATGATTCTAGTTTGTGAAGGACCAAAAAGATCCATGTGCACTAGCTGTAATGCATTAGAAGTTGAAACTTCATTAATTGATTTAAATCTAGTTTTATGTTTCTTGCCAAATTGACACGGATCACAGACCTTTGAAGAATCGTATCTAAGATTCGGTATACCCGTTACAAGTCTTTTCTTTGAATGTTTACAGAGGTTTCTCAGGTTGCAGTCTCCTAGTATTCTATGCCATAACCATGATTGGTGTTCTATTGCACTTAATCAAGGTAAATTTCCGCTTCTAAGGTCTTCTAAGTTAATAGTGTATGCATTCTCTTTCCTATGGGCAGATAAAATGAATTCATCCTTTGAATTATGAACTAAGAATTTATCATTTCCAAAATTCACAAGTTATCCTTCATCACATAATTGACTTATGCTGATGAGATTGTGCTTAATCCCTTTAACAAACAAAACATTTAAAATAAGAACTTTTACAAGAAAAACAATATTACCTATTCAAACAATCGTTCCTTGAGCATTATCTATGAAGTTAACCTTTCCACCTTTTGTTTTGATAATCCTTTCAAAGAAATATTTGTTTTTGGTCATATGTCGAGAACAACCACTATCCATGTACCAAATATTCTTGTTGGTACACTTCTTATGTTTTTGAAAAAGAAACAATTAGTTTTTCGGAATCCAAACTTGTTTGGATCTAGAAGGGTTAGATAAAAGAATTTTAGGACTCCACATTTGTTTTTAAAAATGAGCTTTATGAAATCCTAAATACTGAGTTCTATTAAGAGAAAAATCTCTTTTCTAGTGTCCAACACATTGACACTTAGTACAAAAAGGGGTACTTTGAGGAACAAAATAGTTATTACTAATAATCGGTTTAGAAGGAGTATAACCAAAACCAGAATGATTTCTCAAAGGTCAAATTTGAGAATACATTATATCAATGTTTTCCTTTCCATAAGTAATGTTTGACAAACATTTATTCAAGGAAAAAATTTATGACTTTAGTTTTAAAACTAAGTTTTTATCCTCTATAACATTTGATTTTGAACTAGAGTTAGGCTCGAGAACATTTTTCTTAGAAATTACATTTTCAAGATCCTTAGAATGTAACATCCCAGGTAAATAAATAATATTACATTATAATGTTTATCAATATTTGTGAATAAAATTTTAATATTAATTTAAAGGGAATTCTATGCTCGATGGCTTACCCAATACGGAACATTGAGTTCCTTTGAAATCTTACGTTTCACTCTAATAATAAAATAATTTTATTTGGTAGTTAACACCTAGCCATTGTAATGGCGGGAACAAATAGAACTAACTAAAAAATGATTATATATGTTTGTCAAATGTTTTTACTTTTTACAAGAAATGTTAGAGGATTAAAAATGCGAATGAATCCAATTTTAAGCGTAAACATTCTAATATTCTTTAAAAGGTCGATTAACTGCCTTTTGATGGAGAACCTCTTTTAAATCCACTTTTGACAATTTTATCTGTTACATTTGACAAAATAAAATTCTTATTTAAAATTGGGACATAAAAATATACTTTGTGTAAATTTTTGGTATTTTTACGATAAAGGTCATTTTTAATGAATAAGTGAAAAATGTTGTATTCTTATTCAAAACCTCTTTTTAATCTAATTTATTTATATGATTAGACCGTCTTTTGAATTGCTTTTAAAGTGCAATTGGAATATATTTTTACCATTTAATCTATTGGTGGTCATTGGAATTAATTTCAATTTGATATTGGACTTAAACTAGTGTTAATCTTTTAATAGATATTGTTTCTTAAAAACAAGCTATTTGTTATGATAGCGGGAATTAATTATTAAATTAATTAATGCAACTTATATGTTTTGAATTTTGTAAAATAGACATCATTTTTGAATTCAGAATATCAAATATATCTTAGGGTGAATTTTTGGTATTTTTCTGAAAAACTTCAATTTTTGATGAATAGTGAAACCACTAAGTGGTAGTTTAAAATACTGATTTCTCGTTTAAATGAATCTTTACCACTTTTGTGATTTTAATTTCAAAAATCTGACATACATAGTTGTCATTAGGATGTAAAATTTGGTTCAATTGGATTAAAATGATTTTTTGGTGAATAGTAACTTTTATGTTTTATTAATCGCGATTAAAGGTAATTAGTGTGATTTAAGGTAAAAATGATATTGTAATAAAATGAAAATATCTTGAAACATTTCCTAACCCTATTGTATGAGTCATGGCCGACCACGACAACCCATGGGTCGATTTTTGGGACCCCATGGAGCCACTTGGGTAAGATAATGACATTAATGCCATTTATTTAAAGTAAAAGTAAAAAATGACACAAACAGGTATTGTTTTACTAAAAAAAATTTACATGGGGTTATACAAGTAAGATTTAGGACTATAAATAGTCATTGTAAATATAATAATATTTCCTACATCATAGTGTTTTTTTTATAATTAAATAAATTAAATTATTTATGACATCATGATGATTCAGCGATTGCCTCATTATTTAACGATTTAAATAAAATGAAAAGATAATGTAAAATCTAAGACCTAAACATGTCAAAAACCTATTGTATGGGTGGATTTATAACCCTAATCATCTTATCCTCTAAATATATCAATTTGGGACCTTTAAAATCTGAAACTCATTTGAAAATAATGTAACCTTTTTTTACTTTCCAAAAGTTCCCCTCCTCTCCTTTTATAAAAGGCCCCCACTTCTACCACCTTACCCACACCTCTCAAGACTTTGGATCAGAAAAACCCTGCCCATTTCATCTCTCCACATCCCTCTATTCATCATTTAAGCCTCACCTTTGCGCATAATCCTTTCCAAGGAATCCTTTGAGCTCAAATCAAAAAGAGTTACCCGATTTAAAGGTAATGTCTTCTCTTGTGTTCTTTTGTTTTATTTTGCTTCTCCAACCCTCTAAAATATTTTTATTCGTTTATTTTGTAACAAAAAAAGTATCTTAAATATACTAGGATGTTTTATGTGATGTATTCGAGCTACACTTACACACACCTTCATCTAATGGTTAAAGAACATACTGTTTCTATGGATGGCGAATTTCTGCCTCACGAAACGATGATTATTCAATCTTCTCTTAAAACCTTTCATGGTGGACATTATGATGTCACTATATTTTATATATGATATATATGGTATTTATGTTTTCTATATTCTTCTGAATTTTATATTTAAAACATGCCTTTATTCTTTTTATGTTGTGCAAGTGCGATAATTTAATGCGAGGAAGTGTGGACTACCGCCCCCTCAAGTGATGTGACTCGTTCATGCAATACAAGGAATGTATAAAGAATGAAATTATTGAAAATATTTTACCTATATAACATATATATTATACTGTAATTATAATATATATATCTCTCAATTATTTTTAATTCCATTAATATGACAATGAAATGAAGGTAGCGTTCACGCGTACATACGGCCTACCGTTTTCATGAACGGTGCATTTCATTTCTTTTTATCTCCAAATGTTATAGAGTAGTATAAAATGAATATTTACTGGATATATATTATATTTAAATCATTAATACTATTCTGGAGATGATTTACTTATAACTACATGGACAATCATTTTCGAACAAGGTCATTTTTGACGCATGTACCAAACATCGACAAAAACGTCTGATATGAACTCACATTATTAACCAATTATTATAACATTATAATATGTGATATGAACTGAATAATAATATTTAAAATAGGTACTTATGCAATTATAAATTGACCAAAGTTTATTATTCAGGAATATAAAGAAACGAACAAGACAAGTCAGACTTGAGGTAAGGGATCCAACCACTCTCGTTCTTTTTAAGTACTATCTTTTATGTCGTTTCATATAAGCTCATCATTCTTATGTTTTAGGATTTTATTTTATATTAATCATACTGTAATTTTTTTTGTTCATATTATGAGAGAACCTATTTGATCTCATAAATCCATTTTTGGAAGTTTTAAGTGGCGTCGTTAGGCTGCCGAGTTTTCGTAAGGGATTTTTCAACTCACTTTTATTCCTGTGAGATTTATGCTTCATTTTCCCCCATTTCCATTTGAGTGGTGTATGTACTTACCATTATTCTACTCTTGGTGTAATATAATTTCGTTTATGGTTATTTACATCAATGTTGTATAGTCCTTCTTTCATGGGGTGTACGTTTCAGAAGTTACCCAATTTGGTAAGGGAACCTTTCACCCTCCTCATTTTAAAAGACTTATTTTTAGGTATTATAATCTTATTATGATGGGATATGTTCTTATATATCCGTATAACTATAAATGTTATGTCCAAGTGATGATATACACCTTTTTATCTCTCATCAACTCATTTTCTGAATTTTGAAGTGACGCTGTTAGGCTGTCAAATTTTTGCAAGGGAACTTCTTAACCCAATTTTGATTCTTTGGGATAAAGTTGTACCCCTTGAATATGTCGTTCTATGAATATGTGTGAATAAACTCTGATTTTTGTACACTTAATATCCACTTATATTTGGTGTATTCATTTGTCACACATAATTATGTAATTTATTTATCCTTAATCCAAGAATACCGTCTTTGTAAGGGACTTCATCTCGATCTCCTTTCATTAAGGCATATTTTTTTTCTAATACAAGGCTTTCTTTTATACGTTATATAACCCCTTTGACTTATACTTTTATTCAAAAGGAATCTTTTCTATACGCAGCATTTTACTAAATGAAATAAAGTATTTTTCTTTTTAACGTAGGCTGTGACAATGACCTTTCTGCCGTCGCGAGTCTTATTTGATCTTTGGCTTCCTCAACAAGCCGTTATATTTTTAAAAGTAAATAAATACCATATACTCTATTTTGGTATTGAAAATGGTTTTGATAATGGATTTGTTATGTCAATATATTTAAGTGATATATTTTCCTTGAAATGTGGAAATTTTTTCTTTCCTTTATAATTTTTTTATGTGTTATGATTTTATAATGGTACTTGGACATTTGATGGGTGGTTACATGATAAACCATATGACGGGTGGTTCCATGAATACCAGGATGGGTGGTTACGTTATAACCTCAAATTCATTGGGTATGGAAGTCAGCCATACGGCTATTCCATTAAGTATGTTTGGAAGTCAGTCGTATGGATATTCCATTAAGTATGTGTGGAAGTCAACCATATGGTTATTCCATTTAAGTATGTTTATGTTCCAAGTTACCTTTATATGTAATGTTTTCTTTATATGGGTTTTATGGTAATCTTTTGGTTACAAAAGGTTAATTAATGGTCTTTTATTCAGTGAAGAGTTTTTACTACTTCATAAAGGTGAAACGTATTACTTTGGTAATGTACTCATGGTTTACTTGCTGTTTTGAAAAACTAACAGTTTTCCTTCTTTGTGTATCCTTTACTGGGCTTTTTATGCTCATACCAAGTTTTTGAAATGTTTTTCACAGGAATTAAAGATGAATAGAGTCAAGGATGTGATCAAGGAAAGGAGTTCTATCTAAAACATGGAACTAGACATGTTTCTTTTTATGTTTTTTTTATTTTATGGAAGCTTAGTAGAAGTGTCTACTTTGTGATCTTTTGAGATGTAATAGTTATGTCCAAATTCTCTAAAACTCTAAACCATGAAAATATCCTCAATGTAAATTATTCATTTAATTCAATATTAAGTAGGGTTTATGTATGGGGCCTTATAGTTGGTATCAGAAGATGGTTTAGATAACTTTAGAGTTTAGAGTGTTAAGTGACAAGTTGTGTATAACCACAATGGTTATTATATTAGATAAAGTTGTTGTTATTTTTGACGGCTGGAATGAGTTTGAGATAACTTGGATAAGTATATCTTAGTGTTTATCTTCCTCTTTAGTATATAATGATTTTGTTGATATACTCACACTGACATTTCTGGTTTTAGTAAATGGATGGATCTAGCAGGAACCAAAGTGACAATGGGTTTGAAAGAAACTATGGTGGTTCTCTAATTAAGATACTGGATGAAATGGGGGGGTTCAATGAGAAATATCGTGGTTATTCTAAACCAACTATCATGTGTCATGATCAACCACATGAACCTTGGTGAGTTCTCTAATACATCATGTACAAGATAACCAACTCGACATGGAAGTTCAGGTAATAATTATAAAGGTAACCATTAGGGTTTATATGATCCTTACTTTTGAGGTAATTATGGGTTACTTTACATTATGATGGAATATGAACGACATGAGATATAATTGAGGTTAAATTATGTTATGGTTATTTTTGAAGATTTTTTCTCGTTTTGGGGAATTTTTTATGAATTATATAGTTTTGGGAAAAGGATAACACGCAGACCGTGTGACAACCCGTTGTGTCAGACAAAGCTATGAGAATCGAACCCACATCTAAAGTACAATTGGTATTTATCGCCTACCACTGGACTACGTGATGTCCCTAGTTATTTTGACTTATTCTTTATATTTATATGATTTTATGAATCAAGAAAAAGTTTATTTTGGGTTATCTATGGAAATTATTATCCTATCATAGAGAATATGTGATTAGGCTAATTACTTTTCAATGTGAGACATTAAGAGTAACTGGTCTTATTTGGAGATAAATGTTAAGATTTACTTTGGAAGACAATGTGATTAAATCCTTCAAAGATTTGGGTTTCAATCTTAGTTTGTATTACTTTGAAGAATTTTATGGATATTTTTTATTGAATGGTCTTTGTTGAACTTTGGGTATAGTTGGACAATTTTTGGAGATCAGGAGTAGTTTTTCTTTTTGTAAAAAAATATCCTTTTTGGGTATTATCTGATCTTGTACTAAACTTTTTTGTTTGGTTTTGGTCGATATCTAAAGACATGGGAAATATATAGTTCTCTTTTGTGGATTAGGCGATTCTCAAGAAGTTGATTATAGTACTCTTAATGTGAATAAGCCTTCTTTAATACTCGTCTTTTGGAGAAAATATGAGTTTGTGTAAGAAATCTAGTAAAAGTTGAAAGTCAACATGAAAAGTAAGTATGTTTTGTTATGATTTAGTTAATCTCAAAAATAAATTCCTCAATGAAAATTAACTTAAATCAAAAATGTTGTCTATTAATGTTTCCTACTTGGGAATCGAATACCTTTTAACCCACCACAAGTTTTGTGAATTTCTTGTGGTTAACTTTCTCCTAAACATGTTTTCTATCACTCTCCCTCAGAACATGACCCTTTGCTTTTTCTTCCATATCCATATTTTCCTACTTGGAATCCTAGTATGGGTTAACTCAGGTGACCTTTGTACTTCTCTCCCTTTATTTTAAAAGTGATAGTTTTACTGACTCTTATTTCGATGTGGGACTTTCAATGAAGTTTCCAAGCCCAATTTTGAAATTGAGAGGACGCAATTCCCAAAAGGGGGGAAGGATGTAACATCCCAGGTAAATAAATAATATTAAATTCTAATGTTTATCAATATTTTTGAATAAAATGTTAATATTAATTTAAAGGGAATACTATGCTCGATGGCTTACCCAATACGCAACAACGAGTTCCTTTGAAAACTTACGTTGCACTCTAATAATAAAATAATTTTATTTGGTAGTTAACACCTAGCCGTTGTAATGGCGGGAACAAACATAACTAACTACAAAATGATTATATATGTTTTTCAAATGGTTTTAATTTTTACAATAAATGTTAGAGGATTAAAAATATGAATGAATCCAATTTTAAGTGTAAACATTCTAATATACTTTAAAAGGTCGATTAACCGCCTTTTGATGGTGAACCTCTTTTAAATCCCCATTTTGACAATTTTATGTGTTATATTTGACAAAATAAAATTCTTATTTAAAATCGGGACATCAAAATTTACTTTGTGTAAATTTTTGGTATTTTTATGATAAAGTTCATTTTTAATGAATAAGTGAAAAATGATGTATTTTTATTCAAAACCCCTTTTTAATATAATTTATTTATATGATTAGATCATCTTTTGAATTGGTTTTAAAGTTCAATTAGAATATATTTTTACCATTTAATCCAATTGTGGTCATTGGAATTAATTTTAATTTGAAATTAGACTTAAACTAGTGTCAATCTTTTAATAGATATTGTTTCTTGAAAACACGCTATTTGTTTTGACAGCGGGAATTAATTATTAAATTAATTAATGCAACTTATATGTTTTTAATTTTGTAAAATAGACATCATTTTTGAATTCAGAATATCAAATATATCTTAGGGTGAATTTTTTGTATTTTTCTGAAAAACTTCAATTTTTGATGAATAGTGAAACCACTAAGTGGTAGTTTAAAAAACTGATTTTTCATTTAAATGAAACTTTACCACTTCTGTGATTTGAATTTCAAAAATCCCACATAAATGGTTGTCATTAGGATGTAAGATGTCGTTAAATGGGATTAAAATGATTTTTTGGTGAATAGTAACTTTAAAGTTTTATTAATCCCGATTAAAGGTAATTAGTGTGATTTAAGGTAAAAATGATATTATAATAAATTGAACATATTTTGACACTTGTAATAACCCTATTGTATGAGTCATGGCCGACCAAGACAACCCATGGGTCAATTTGTGGGACCCCATGGAGCCACATGGGTAAGATAATTACATTAATTCCTTTTATTTAAATTAAAAGGAAAAATGACACAAACATGTATTGTTTTACTAAAAAAAAATTACATGGGGTTATACAAGTCATATGTTTGACTATAAATAGTCATTGGAAATCTAAACAGATTTCCTACATCATAGTATTTTTTTTATAGTTAAATAAATTAAATTATTTATGACATCATGATGATGTAGCGATTACCTCATTATTTAACGATTTAAATAAAATGAAAAGATAATGTAAAATATAAGACATACACATGTCAAAAACCTATTGAATTGGTGGATTTAGAACACTTATCACCTTATCCTTGAAATATATCAATGTGGGACCTTTAAAATCCGAAACTCATTTGAAAATAATGTAACCTTTTTTGACTTTCCAAGAGTGCCCCTCCTCTCCTCTTATAAAAGGCCCCTACCTCTACCACCTTACCCACACCTCTCAAGCCTTTGGCTCAGCCAAAACCTGCCCATTTCATCTCTCCACATCCCTATCTTCATCATTGAATCCTCATCTTTGGTCAGAATCCTTTCCAAGGAAGCCTTTGATCTCAAATCAAAAAGAGTTACCCAATTTAAAGGTAATGTCTTCCCTTGTGTTCTTTTGTTTTATTTTGCTTCTCCAAATCTCTAAACTCTTTTTATTCCTTTATTTTGTAACAACACCAGTATCTTCAATATACTAGGATGTTTTTATGTGAAGTATTCGATCTACACTTACACACACCTTCGTCTAATGGTTAAAGAACATACTGTTTTTTTGTGGATGGTGAATTTCTGCCTCACGAAACGATGATTGTTCAATCTTCTCTTAACACCTTTCATGGTTGCCATTATTATGTCACTATATTTTATATATGATATAAATGGTATTTATGGTTTCTATATGCTTCTTAATTTTATATTTAAAACATTCCTTTATGCTTTTCATGTTGTGCAAATGCGATAATTTCATACAAGGAAGTGTGGACTACCACCCCCTCAAGTGATATGACTCATTCATGAAATACAAGGAATGTATAAAGAATGAAATTAATGAACATATGTGACCTATATAACATATATATAATACTGTAATTATAATATATATATATCTCAGTTATTTTTAAATCCATTAATATGACAAAGAAATGAAGGTAGCGTTCATGCGTACGTACGGCCTACCGTCTCCATGAACGGTGCATTTCATTTATTTTTATCTCCAAATGTTATGGAGTAGTATAAAATGAATATTTAATGGATATATATGATATTTAAATCATTAATACTATTATGGAGATGATTTACTTATAACTAAATGGACAATCATTTTCAAAGAAGTTCATTTTTGACTCATGTACCAAACATCGACAAAAACGTCTGATATGAACTCTCATTATTAACCAATTATTATAAGATTATAATATGTGATATGAACTAAATAATAATCTTTAAATGAGGTCCTTAAGAAATTATAAATTGACCGAAGTTTATTATTCATGAATATAAAGAAACGAACAAGACAAGTCAGACTTGAGGTAAGGGATCCAACCTCTCTCGTTCTTTTTAAGTACTGTCTTTTATGTCATTTATTATAAGCTTGTCATTCATATGTTTGGGGATGTTATTTTATATTAATAATACTATAATTTGTTTTGTTCATATTATGAGAGACCCTATTTGATCTCATAAATCCATTTTTGGAAGTTTTACGTGGCGCCGTTAGGCTGCTGAGTTTTCATAAGGGATTTTTCATCTCACTTTTATTCCTGTGGGATTTATGCTCCATTTTCAACCATTTTCCTTTGATTGGTGTATGTACTGCCCATTATTCTACTCGTGTTGTAATATACTTTCGTTTATGGGTATTTACATCAATGTTGTATATTCCTTCTTTCATGGGGTGTACCTTTTGGAAGTTACCCAATTCGGTAAGGAAACCTTTCACCCACCTCATTTTAAAAGACTTATTTTTAGGTATTTTAATCTTATTATGATGGGATATGTTCCTATATATCCTTATTTCGATAAATGTTACGTTAAAGTGATGAGATACCCCTTTTTATCTCTCATCACCTCATTTTTTGAATTTTGAAGTGACGCTGTTAGGCTGTCAAATTTTTGTAAGGGAACTTATTAACCCATTTTTTATTCTTTGGGATAAACTTGTACTCATTGAATATGTTGTTCTATGAATATGTGAGAATAACCTCTGATTGTTTTACACTTAATATCCACTTATATTTGTTGTATTCGTTTGTCACACATAATTATGTAATTGAATTATCCTTAATCCAAGAATATCGTCTTTGTAAGAGAATTCGTCTCGATCTCCTTTCATTAAGGCATATTTTTGTTCTAATACAAGGATTTCTATTATACGGTGAATAAACCCCTTTGACTTATACTTTTATTCGAAAGGAATCTTTTCTATTCGAAGCGTTTTACTAAACGAAAAAAAGGATGTTTCTTTTTAACATACGCGGTGACAATGACCTTTCCGCCGCCGCGAGTATTATTTGATCTTTGTCTTCCTCAACAAGCCGTTATATTTTTAAAAGTAAATAAATACCATATAATATTTTTTGGTATTGAAAATGGTTTTGATAATGGATTTATTATGTCAATATATTTAAGTGATATATTGTGCTTGAAATGTGGAAATGTTTTCTTTCCTTTATAATTGTTTTATGTGTTATGATTTTATAATGGTACTTGGATATTTGACAGGTGGTTACGTGATAAACCATATGACGGGTGGTTCAATGAATACCAGGACGGGTGGTTACATTATAACCTCCATTTCATTGGGTATGTAAGTCGGCCGTATGGCTATTCCATAAAGTATGTATGGAAGTCGGCCGTATGGCTATTCCATTAAGTATGTGTGGAAGTCGACCGTATGGTTATTCCATTTAAGTATGTTTATATCCCAAGTTACCTTTATATGTTATGTGTTATTTATATGGGTTTTATGGTAATCTTTTGGTTACAAAAGGGTAAGTTATGGTCTTTTATTCTGTGATGAGTTGTTACTACTTCATAAAGGTGAAAAGTATTACTTTGGTAAAGTAATCATGGTTTACTTGTTGTTTTGAAAAACTAACAGTTTTCCTTTTTTGTGTATCCTTTACTGGTCTTTTTATGCTCATCCCAGGTTTTTGAAATGTTTTCCACAGGACTTAAAGATGAATAGGGTCAAGGATGGGGTCAAGGAAAGACATTATATCTAAAACATGGAACTAGACATGTTTCTTTTTAAGTATTTTTATTTTATTTTATGGAAACTTAGTAGAAGTGTCTACTTTATAATCTTTTGAGATGTAATAGTTATGTCCTAATCCTCTAAAACACTAAACCATGAAAAGATCCTCAATGTGAATTATTCATTTAATTCAATATTAAGTAAGGTTTAAGGCTGGGGCCTTATATAGAAAGTTTATACTTATTATATTTGACTTTCTCAAGGGTTTTTAAAATACTTTCAAAATCAGAAGTTTTCATATCAAGCTCATTAGAAGGATATGATAATTCTTTAGTTAAAATTGAAATTCTAGAATTTTTTTTATCAAGTTTTTTCTTGAGTTTAGAATTTTCATTCTCAAGTAGTTTAGCAATCCTAGATTCTTCTTCATAAGAATGTAATGTATTATCTTATGATGACAAAGAATCATCATTTTAAGATTCATAATATTTATCCTCAGTATAATTTTCATTCAATGAAACATTTTTAATAGCTTCATTATTGTGTACCCTAGCCATGAGACAATGATCATCAATTGGTAATCTGGTTATAAGTCCAATATTCATTTGTCCTGAGGATTCATATTTTGAAGAATTGTCTGATGAATTACCACCACTTGCACTCCAAGTATCATTGGCCTTCAAGACTTTCTTTGTCTTTGTCTTGTAATATTTTTTCTTATTTCTTTCTGAATGTTTCTCATTTCTATCTTTTCAATTTAGTAAAGGACAATAAGGTCTTATTTGACCTACATTCTTACATTCATAACAAGTTACCTCTGAATCATTCTTATTCTTTATATCTTTTTTTTGAATATGTATTGGAAGTATTTCTTTCCCACAATCTTGTTCATCCTTTGAAGAAGATTGGATAACTCATTATCTGAATGATCACAATCACTTGATTCTGATAAAACTACTTTCCTCACTTTGGATCTTGTTATTTTTTCAGGTGTTTTGTCTTTAGATGTAGTATTAAAAGCTACTCTACAGTTTCCATTTTTCTTCTTATTGAAATTAGAATCTCTCATCATTATTGTCTCGTGCTGTAGAAGAGTTCCAAGAGTTCATCAAGAGTAATCTGATAAACTTTTCTTTTTTCATCAATAGCTTCCTTTTTTACTCCCATTTGTTTGGAATTATATCAATAATTTTGTCAACAAGAGCTTCAACATCAAGATCTTTTTCTCCCATAGATCGTAAACTATTGAAAATTTTTATATCTCTTTTTTACACATTACATACCGGCTCTCCATAAGGAAAAGGAAACCCATGATACTCTGCTTGAAGCATTTCTCTTCTTGTTTATATAACCTTGGATGTACCAAAATGTGTGACTTCCAATTTATTCCAAATACATTTGGATGCTTCATAGGATGATATCTGGATATATATATTCATGTTCATAGATCATAGAAAAGTATTGTGTACCTTGTAATTCAGTTTACATTCTTTCTTTTCTTAATTAGTGAATGTACTGACTTCTTTATCAGGAATTTTGTAACCTTTAGTAAGTATAATAAAATTGTCTACACCAGTATTGATAACTAATGTCTTCATTAGATCTCTCCAGTACTCATAATCATTCCCACCAAAGATAGGTCATCTAGTTGGATTTATATTGTCAATTGATCCAATATTCATTCCTTTCATCTAATAAAACAAAATCTTTTCCACTCCCCACGTTAGTGTAGTAAGTAGTTGAAACAAAAATTTGAAAGAGATAAATAGAGATCTTAATACAAATCAGTGGAAACCTGCTCTTATACCAATTTTTTGATTGATATATAGATGAATATGTATATTAAATGGAATAATACAAGAGGTGGGTGAATCGTATGTTTAAAAAATTTGTGTTTAAACACTTATGAAAATTAGTTTAAATGATATTAAACTAATACAATTCACAACAAAAACAATTAACCACAATTGTATTGAGTATAAAGGTATGATATTATGTAATACTATAAGAAGATTAAAGAAATTGTATTCAAAATGAATACAATAATTAGAGTAATACAATAGTGAAGGATTCTACCATAAATCATATATAATCAATCGATACAATATGTAAAAGTATGATTGTAATTGAAACAATTACAAATGAATAAGAAATGAAGAATGGAAACAATACAGTTCCCTTTATAAAACAAATAGCAATAGAAATTAAAAAGTATTACAATTATTTTATCCCAAAGAAAATGGTATCCTTTCACCTAGGATAAGAGGTCTGTCTTACCACCACCTTGGTAAGCCCTCGATACGATGATCGGTACATCTGTCTTGCTATCCCCGGAAGCCCTCGATACGATGATCAGTACTTCTTTTTTGTTATCCTCGCAAGCCCTTGATCGTTATCACCTGGTCAGTCGCACAAAGCAAAACAAAGCACTTATTGAAATACAAAAACTAAGAATGAGCCATTCACAATTTTTAATTTCAAGGATTTCGCATGAAGTAAGAGAGAAGTCATAGCATCTCTCTCTAGAACTTGATAGTAGCAAAGAATGATCAAAGTCTCTCATTTTTTCTTCTCAGCTTCAAATGACGTCCTATTTATAGGCCTCAGGTTCCAATAGTCATATTTCCTCCAACATTCATATTTCACCGGAAAACTCGGAGGGACTTGGACACCGGGCATTGTAACGGTAACATTGAAACAAAAAACATGACATCATTTTGAATAGTTTATAACTAACTCCACAACATCGTTTTGGTCAAAACAAAAGATATATGAAGATGATAAACATGATTACGATTGACATGTGTTGATAAAGGATAAAACCAAGCATGTGATAAAAAATATGGGTTTCATTAGTATTACTTATTTTAATATATTGACATGATACAAAGTGAGTAGGATTCACAAATGTTAGTACGATTGATAGAGTCAGTACGATTGATAGAGTCTGTAGGATTGACAGAGTCAGTAAGATTGACAGAGTTAGTATGATTGATAGAGTCCGTACGATTAACAGATTCAGTACGATTGACATAGTCAGTACGATTGACAAAGTTAGTACGATTGAAAGAGTTAGTACGATTGACAGAGTAAGTATGATTGATAGAGTCAGTACGATTAAATGATTCAGTATGATTGATAGAGTCAATACGATTAGTATATATGAATACATTTCGGATTTCCAAAACAAGACATAAAAGTCAATATAGAACTTTTGACTCAACACTTTACACCTCTCAATCACATTTTCTTAGAGATAAACAACTAAAATATTCTCCCAATTTCACTCAATTCATCTATAAACCAATATTTTTGAATAAAACCAACCAAGTAATCCCTTAGGCCAAACCAATAGAAGTTACCCAAAGAAGAAGTAATATAATTCCATAATATATTTTGTTTTCTTTTCATTCTATGCCCACTAAAATATTATTATTCTAGGACTATATAATAGAAATAATATTATAAATATTATGATATATTTTTAATATAATGCTTCCACCTATACCTACACTAATATCTATTAAATGAGTAATAAACATACCATTCTATGTACGGCTAACTACCACCTCATGAAACGATGTTGTTCATTTTTCCATTACCGCATATCATGGTTGAGAATTATGATGTACATAATGTTTTTAGATATTTTATATTATATTTATGATTTATTTATTATTATTAATTTATTATATAACACATACCATCATGGTTTCCATTTTTTGTAAATACAACAACTTTGTTTTTGGACGTGTGGACTACGGCCTCTGCAAATCGATGTGATTCATTCAAACTTTACGAGGAATGTATTAGGGATGGGTGTAGTAAAATTTTATGATATATATGAGCTAAATGTGATAATTTAATTATGTATATATATATAATTTAATTTATTTCTTTCAAAATGAAAATTAAAATAAAACAGCATTCATGTGTATGTACAACTTACTGTCTCCATGAACGGTGTATTTCATTTTATATTTACACATCTCATATAAAATTATAAATATTTATATACTGAATATGTATGATATTTATACCATATTTAACCTTCTTAAAATAATTAAATCATGACCTAAGTAATAGGATCAAGAATAATAACTCAAAAAATATACAAAACACAAAGTGGGAATTACCTAAAACATAACATTAACATGGAATTGTTAATAAACAGGTAATATAAATTCATAATAAAATCATATATGAAACTAGATATAAAAAAATTATTTGGTAGAATTAAAATAAACATATATTTATTATACAATATTTCATATTTATTACAATGAGAGTCAAGACATAAGGTAATGGGGTTTCTAGTCTCACTTTTATTTATGTGAGACATATTCCTTATTCTCCACTCATTTATTTTTTTGGTGTATATACTTCCCATGAATGTATTATATGATTCATACACTTAAATTTATGGGTATTTACATATCCATTTTATTATCTCTCTTTCATGTGGTTTATGTTTCAAAATTTACCAAATTGGTAAAGTAATTTTGTCTCAATTTTTCTTCTTTGAGGCACATGTTTTGTTATTCACCTATATTCTTTTACAATGTTTATATTCTACCATGAGACATTTTATATCTTAAATATATTTATTTTGATGATATTTTATTTTTAATGTAATATTATTCTTTACATATAGAGTATGACTCAAAGTTACCAAGTGGTAAGAGTTTATTTCAATAATCCCTTCATTTATTAGGATCGTTTATGAATATGCCTTCATTGATGAAATCTTTTGATACACATTTTAAAAACACACATGAATTTTCACATCCTTTTTTAGTCATGATTTCTTCATGTATTAGTACCATTTTCCCACTCTTTTGTAAATAAGATATGTCATAAAATATTTTTAAGAAAATCTGACCTAATTTCTCTCTTCGGTCAAAAACCTATTTTATTTAAAAATCATGTTTTAAAAAAAATAAAAAATTATTTTATAAAAAAATATTTTATAAAAAAATATTTTAAGTTAATTTTCGATGGAAATTTATTTTATTTTTCTTTTATTTTCTTAAAATCTTACTATATATGTTTTCAAAACTATTTTCAAAAAAAATATGTTTTAAAAAAAATCTTTTTTAAAAATCTTTTTCATAGTATAAAATATATTTTCCTCATGAAATTTTTTTAAAGATATATTTCAAAATTAATTTCCTTCTATGATGAAATCTATTGGTATTAATCATTATTTTCTGAGGATATGATCTAAGGGTTCCGTTCATATTGTTTATCTTAATGGTTTCTGTTTTGATGGTATGTTGTTTATGAAACACATTTCCCTTTCATAAGTTATATGTTTATGAAACCCATTCCTATTTCACAGGCTATATGATTATGAAAACTGCTTCCTTTCTTGGGTTATTCTTTGATGAAATTATTATGAAACTTGTCTCTTTTCTAATGGTTATGATATGATGACATGTTTATGATAACCATTTCATTTCATTGGTTATGATATTATTGTATATTATCTTATGGCACATGTATGTATTCTTTCATTATGATATGGGCGGTACATATATCCCCCTCTAATGTAGTGCGTAAATATTTATATATCATGAGATAGATATTGCAGGAATAGGCAGTGAACTTGGTTCAATAAAGGTCTTTGTTCGATAAGATGGTCTTGGGAGTGAACCCTGAATAATAAGATAGTCATGATAGTGAACCATGACTACCAATATGGTATGGGGAATAAAATCATACTACTAATATGGCCTTGGTAGTGATTTCTTGATTACTATAGATATCATTTTATATTCTTATATGTCTTCCACAATTCCATATCTTATTCCTATGTTATTCTTTCATGGATTATGCTCATTATTCTCTTACGATACATGTATTATGAACAACCAATATTTATGCCATGAATCATTTTTATGCCCTTTGATATGAAGGGTATGATATTTTTATGTTATGATCATGTTCTCATACCCATATTCTCATGTTTGTTCTTAAATATCTCCCTTATTAACCCTTATTGTGAATCTAATATCACCCATTTTTTATGTTTCCTTTCCCTAGGTTTTGAAGATATGTATTATGTATGATATTTCTAAAAATGGTTATACTCATAAAGAAACTAGTGGGATGTAATTTATATCATTTATGTTCAATTGTTTATGTTTCAAAGTCTCCAAATATACTAAACTAATATGGTCTTTGGGCATCTGTTTATGTAAGGTATTAATTATTCCACAAAAATGATGTCATTTCAATGTATGTTAAATGATTATCACTGTATAGATCACTAAAAATAACTAATTTGTACTCTTGGTTAAATTTATATTAAAAGGATTGGATATTAGTATAATTATCATATAAAACAATGAATTTTATTCAGTATAACATTGATTTGATAATTTTATATTGTATATGTCACATTGATAAGGTCATATAAGTTCCCCACTTTGATAAGAAACATGAAATTACAAGAAAATATTCTTAAAATAGTTCTAAAGTCAGATAACATTATATTATAGGGAACATTGTATATTAATTCTCTAGTGCGAGTCCTCGTAAGCGGATGAGACTTCTTTTAATGAAGTTCGTACTTGATAATCTCCAGGATGAGAGATTATGAGAACAAACCTACCAGTAGGAATTCCACATGTTTTTGTGCCATTGGATGTTCCTATATTTTACTGTGTGTAATGTTCCTTAGATGTTAAAATTATCATTAATTCATTCCATGACTCATGCGCTTAGATATACTAACAAAAATCATTGTTTCATATGTTAGCCGGGAGTAGGGTACATTGGGTGCTTTGCGAATGACATGTTTTTAATGGATAAGTTGAGGAAGTATCTTCCCTTATATTTTTATGTAATTTTACATATTGTCCCTTTGATTGGAATATAACTATCGAATATATTATATAGCCATTGTTTAACGACGTTTATTTCATATATTCAATGAAAGAAATATTAATCAAATAGGTTGATGACACAAATGTGAATCTGGATTAATGAGATACTGAGACAAATAGATTATATTACATAGTGAGAATTTGTATGTGGTTGTTAGAAATGTGACATTAAGTTCTTTCTCTTTGGCACCTTGAACCATTAATAGATTGTAATCTTGGACTTTAGGTAATCCTACATAATTCCAACGAGAAATAATTCTAGGCTATCACACAATAAGTGTTTCCATTGATCTTGATTAAATTATATTTGAATTTAGTTATTGGAATAAATATTATTTTGAATACCTATGAATAATTTTATTGATGTTTTATTGATCACAAATGTTCACAAGGTTATAAATAAAAATTTAATCCTTAGTAAATAATTTATTTCATTACCTGAATATATACGAAACATTTATTCACTATATTGTGGATAAAATATTTATTTAATTGAATATTTAATAAATAAATATTTTTTTATTTTTGAATAAAATGTTTTTTTAAGTGAATAAAATTATTTATTAGGGTATCCAAAAAATGTTAAGGAATTCGAGCAAACCAAGATTGTGTTCGGTGATGAATATTAATTTACTGGCTGGTAAAATAATATTTATCATTTCATAAGTTAGTGCACACCATATAATAAAAATTATATCGTTATTCTCATATTTTGGGGGGGTTTTACGGATTATAAAATTATTTAAGTCCTAGTACAGAATTAAATTGTATCATAATCTAAAATCTTTCTCTATGAATAGATTATTATGTCTATTGAGAAGGATTAGTTGAAAATTGAGAATCATTTCACTCAAATAACTTCACTTTACAATTCCTCCACCTCTATTCCTCTCAACAATGAGAAGTACTAGATAATTTTCTTCAAACTGAAAGTAACTAAAATTTATTAGGTCAAATGATGTGAGATGATTGATTTTTGGCACTACCACCAAAATATAAATTAGTGTCTATTGAAGATCAAATTAGAATGAGTGGATCACAGTTAAAGAAATTATACATTTGGGCCCTTACATCATAGTGAATGTAATCTATTAAGATATATTTATAATATCAACATCTACATCAAATAATTTTCTTAAGATGAGGTAACCTTTCTTATCCGATAATAACAAGTTAATTATGAATTTAACATTAAAATATCCTCTATTGGGTTTTCCCGAAACTCTATTAAGATAAATTATAATATAACACCAACCAAAGGTTATTATATTATTCCAAGAAGCTCCATATAAAACACCCCATTTTTATTTTATCACCTTAATATCATTTTATTAATAGTATTTAAATTTTAATTGGAATTTATTTCTTTCATGGGTGTTAAGATTCAAAAGCTACCACAATGGTAAGGGTTTTATGTTACAATATTTCTTTTTATCAGGATTATTTAGGAATATATTTATCAAGATAAATTTATATGATAAATCTCCTTTAAATATCATGTATTTAACTATACTTGTTTTATTTCTATAAATTAAAAGTTTTTTTTTCATTTTCTTTTCTCTATGTACTAAAACGTCTCAAAGAAGGTTTTTAAGGAAAACTGAATTTGTTTTTCTATTTTTCAAAGAACCTTATTATTCAATGTCCACATATTCTTTAAAATGTTTTAAATTATTTTTTTACACTAATATGATTTATTAAAGTCATTTTTACCCATTTTTTAAGTTCTATTCAACTGTTTAAAATGAATTTTCTTTTTAATTTCTTAACGAGGTACTTTTTACCCAAGGGGTAAATAAAATATTTTTTTAAAATTTAAATCATGAATGGAATTTCCTTATATCATGACCAATTAATGATTTATTGTTTTCTTTATAGGTTTCCATGATTATTTTCAAAAAAAAAATTTCCTAGTCTCTTTTAAATTTTTATATTTTAAATAATTTATTTAAAAATAAAAGTGCATTTTCTTCAAGAAATATTTCATTGATAAATTAAAATTTTGTTAATATATAATAAAATACTTTTATGTTTCTTATATATTACTGGTGATATTATCTGATTTTACCATTTTTATTCTTTATTTGTGCGGTGTATGGTTATAATGATGAAATATTGATGAAAATCATTTTATTTTCCATCGGAAAATATATACTAAAAAGATAAATGTTTTCCTCATATTATGGAATAAATATGAATGTATTATGATTAATTTATAGGTGGGTCTATTATAAACCTTTGATTAATTGGGTAAATATTAATGTTTTTTAGCTCAAAGGGTACATAAAAGGTTTTCTCAAGCCCAAAAATTGTATATATGGGGTTATCCCAAGCCCAAATTAGGTATTGTAAAAGTAATCCCAAGCCTAAAATGTGATGAATGTCTTAGTGGGTAGCCTTTACATCATTTTATTATTATTATTATAATTATGTAAAACTTTATGAAACTCTTTTATGACATCACATTGTGCCAATTTTATGCTCTCATGGATCATGTTCTTTGGTTCCTTAATGATTTATGTATTATGAACTGGAATGCATTATGTCATGACTCATGGTTATGATCTATGAATTTTTGGGTATGATTTTCAAATTTTAATCTCATGATATCGTACCCTTATGGTCATATTATGATTAAAAATTATCATATATTGATATCTCCTATTTTTACCCATACAAAATATTTGAGTTCACCATTTATTATGTTTCTTCTATTACATAGGATATGAAGAATGTTTTTATGTATGATATATATAAAAAGGGTTATAGTTATAAAGAACTTAATGGGAGATTATAAAGATCTTTTATGTTATAATTTCTCACACATAGCGATCCAACATAAATAACCCCCAAAACTAGAACTTGAACCAAATCCTCATATAACCGTAAGGAATTCCGGATCCCCACGGGTTAGCTACTACCACTCGGTTAGCAAAGTAAAACTAGAGGGAATGATATCACCCAACTTAAAATAAGATACAAAATATATATACATAATAGAAAGGGGAAGTTGAAATGAACAAAAATAGACATATTTTATTACCACAGAAAATAAAAATAGTGATACAACTCAAAATAAACTAAAAAATCCAAAGGACATGCTCAAATGTAAAGGAAAACAAAAATAAGAGTTAACTAATCCATGTGATAATGTGGGGAACATCCCACCATCTCACCACCAGTTACCCATACCTAGCTGACATAAACCTCACCTCCTCATTGTGGGGCCTTTCCTTTTCATTCATCAAAAGACAATACCAATTCTAGAGACCACTGAAGGGGTGTGCAAGGTATGAGATAAATAGTCTAAGTGGAATCCCGCCTAGGATTTCACTATCAAGTCCTGATATGATAATCCTAGTATGCTCAATTTATAGAAAAACATGGAATAAGAAGTAGTAAAGTATTAAAATCATTTTAAAACATTCATATTTTTTCAAAATTCCAAATCAAATATGGTATTAATAGTTTCAAATCATAAACACAACAATACATTTTTATTCCATCAAAAGAAAGTACATCAAAGTCAAAGAAAAACATATTCAAAGAACAATGTTAAAACACACAAAGGATAATCTTATGATCATGTTATATTCATCACCCATACATCAATCATGACTAGTGTGCACTAAAAGTACCTATTACCCATGCATTAAGGTCTATGAAATAGAGGAATAGCCTAGAAAGTGAACCCCTTTACCAATTCCTATAGCCAAATGCATCACAATCTAGGATAAGGCACACACCCCATAAAGTGAACCCCATTACAATATAAAAATATGATACCCAATAATACACCTTCCATATAAGTACATGAGGATCCCATATACTACATTTCAAATCATTTCAAATGGATTAAATATTTCACAATATCATTTCAAACACATTTTTACATCAAAAATTTATTTGAAAACCGTTTTCTCAAATTGATTTCACAATTATTTAAAATCATAATTCTTTTATAAAAAAAAGTGGAAAAATATTTTCATAAAAATATAATTTATGTGAACAAAGAATTAAATCATGTTATTTAATTTAGAAAACAATTTAATAAAATAGGATTAATAAAATGTTGAAATAAAATATCCTAGAGAAAGAAATATCAATCTCAAACATGTGTTGAACACTACCCACAAAGGGTTCTACACACAATAAGAGGAATAAAGAATAATAAAAAGGGCCCTAAAAATGATTCCCACATCTTATAATTGATCCCATAAATGAAACAGTTGGAATAGAGGATAGATCACGAAATACCTCAAGAAGCACATGTGTCGCACCACAACTAACATGAAGGCTTGACTCTAAAAGAAGATCACATAACGGATCTAGAAGCGATAAAAGAATTATCACTATATGATCATCATGTATATAAACACAACCCAACACTGTTTCTACAATATGATCAATGAATAAGATGAATGGTCTCTTACCCAAAGAGAAGAAATGCAACCAATACAATGATTGAGCACTAAAAAATGAATATAATGGAGGATGAGATACCCAAAATCAATTTTTACTTATGTTCTGAGGAATGTAATTGAAAACTAAATGAGAGTAGAGTCACATTTGGATCATGATAAAACCCAATACGAACAAGGGGTTTACATAATAAATTATAGTTTTATGATGTAAACATCCCATAACTTACATACACTAAAAAATATATCATATCTTGTTAAATTAGTACGAGTGACACATTTATGATGTAAGAATTATTTTACAGCGTAAAAATATTTTGAATCCTAAATAATTTTCATGTCTTATTCCCTATGACATATTTACATGGTAAATTACACACTTATGATATAAATGTGCTTTAGAGGCAGTGCCCAGCATGGGTCCTATAGTGACTCCCAAAAAGTTCTAATACTCTTTAAAACCCAAAATACTACTCTTGAACATAAAAATATCATAATTTTAACCAGGATGTTACAAACTCCCAACCGTAGTACATACCCTCCCTAGGAAGTCATGTGAAAGAAGGGTTATCTTGAATGTAGTGAGGCTACTTCCCCCACACTGAAGATTCTTGCTCCCACATCTCATGATAATTAGATCTGTGTCACCATAACACTATGACCAATGGAATATAAATCCCATACAAGACGGTCATCTAAGAATTAATTATCTTCAGTGGCTTCCCTATAATGGAAGTATCTGGCTCCAACTAAATAACATCCCATCATATAATGTGAGAGGGATTAGGATGGTATTTCCTAAGTAGAGTTATATTGAAAATATCATGGATGACTATCAATTGATCTAGAAATTACAACTGATATGAAACCTACCCAAATTTATCATTATCCTCAAATGGTTCAACATATATCATATCCAGCTTCCCCTATTTTCCATGTCTATAGTGACACAAACAATGAGAAATTTTCAAGAAAACTTGGTCTCTAAGAAAAATTCCAACGAATTACATCGATGATCCTCATGTGATTTTTATTGAATATGAACTATAACTAAGAATAAATATATATCTTGAATCCTCACTAACATCTCTTTAATGATACTTAGTCTTACAAGAGTGGCCTCTCCCAACTCTTCCCAACAAATATGTGAATTGCACTAGTGACCATAAAAATCCTCAAAGGGAAACATTTTGATCGATGACTAGTATCTTTTATTAAAAAAACTGAACCAAAACCAAATGGATATCCCATGATCCACCAAAATCCAAGACATATTCATAGAGAATATCTTCTAAAATATGTGTAGTATTCCCTGTCTGACCATTTTTTTGTGGATAGTATGTTGTAATCAATGAAACCAGAGTCGTCATCATCTTCTGGAGACTCGTACAGAACCAATATGTGAACCTAGGATCTCTATCAATAATAATAGAAAATGGAACATAGTGTTACCTCATGATTTCTTGCACATATATCTTACCCAGATCTTTAACATTATTGGACACCCTTATCATAATTAAATAATCATACTTTATTAACTGAGAAAATACCACCCATATAGAATTCTTCCCTTAAAGGGGCCTTGGAAATCCATCAACGAATTCCAAAGATAACTTGTCCAATTTTAAAATTCACATTACCAAATTTTGAAGAAAACTGTAATGAATTAAATGATCTACCTTTATCTTTTGTAGGTGTAACAGTAGGACACATAATTAAAAAAGTCACACTTCATATTTGGCCACCAAAAACACAATATCATGTCATAATAAATCTTAATAATGCCTGAATGAATGGATCGTGAAGAAATATGACTGTTATTGAACAATAACTTCCTTATAAATGATGGTATGAAAACCCAATCCCTGAAGTTTATAATACCATCCGATGGGATATACTAACGAAAAATGTTCTCCCCACCATAAAAGGTTTCCTTGATTCCTCTGAACTCATCATCCTACTATTGACCCGCCAAGATAGACTCAACGAGAGATGATTATAACTATACACTAATAAAAACCATACATAAATCATCCTCTTGGGAATCTAGATATAACTAATAAAATATACCCATTAGTTTTCACTCTTCCTTCAATTACAAAAAAGAACGTTGTGGAAATTTTCTACTTAGGGCTTCAGCAATGCTATTACCCTTCCCCAAGGTGTTAACGATGTTGAAGTCAAACATCTAAATATATTCCCCCTATCATAATAGTTTTATATTCAAGTCAAAATGTGAAAATATGAATCTAAAACTCTTATTATTATAAAATACCATGAACCTCTTCCCAATAATATAGTGCCTCTAACACTTTAGCGCATACATAACTCTGGATAGTTCCAAATCATGAGTGGAGTAATTATTCTAATGCATAAAAAGTTAAGGAGAGTTATAGGCCACAACATTATTATCTTGTATAAGAACATAACCCATACCAACACAAAAATCATCAAAGAACACCACATACCCCTTACTAGGCTCGGGTAAGATCAAAAAAGGTGTTGATGTCATTATATGTTTCAACTCATCAAAAGAAGACTAACATTTTTCATCCCATGTGAACTTTACCTTTTTCCTAGTAAAAGTAGTCAAGGGTGATGCCAAATTTGAGAAATTATCGATGAACAGTCAATAGTATCCAACCAGACCCAATAATCTTAGTATCTTGACGACATTTCATTGATCCTCTCATGATAATAAAAACTTCACACTAACATGTTCAACTAAAAGCCCATATTCATAAATTATGTGACCCCAAAAACATCACTTCATGAATCTATAAATTGCATTAAAAAATATTTCCATAAATATAGTGAATCCCCAAGATCTTAAAAACTAGATTAATCTAGTTCCCATGATCACACTCAAATCTAGAAAAAACTATAATATCAACCATGAACACTATAAAAGATCTATCAAGATACTGATGGATTATTTGGTTCATTAGAGTAACAAAAATTTTATGAGGGTTATTCGGACCAAATTAAAGCTCAATATATTCATAATTGTAAAATATTCTCTAGAAATAAGTCTTCAAAGTATCAAAATCTCTAATCTTGAGATGATGATAACCCAACTGAAGAATACTTTTCAAAAACCACTTCTCCCCCTTTAACTAATCAGATAGGTCATCCATACATGTTAAAAGGGTACATATTCCTAACCATCACCTGGTTCAAATTATGACAGTTCATACACAAATTAATTGAACCATACTCCTTATTAGAAATATCATGGGGGATTCTAATAGGGATAAACTAGGGAAAACAAAACCTTTTTCTACCAAATTATACAACAAGATCTTGATCTCTTTCATCTCTATCGATTCAATGAAATAAGATGGTATCAAGATTGATTGTATACCTAGAACTAGATAAATAAATAAATACCATCCTCCCACTAGAGTAAGACTAGAAAAGTCATCAGGGAAGACATCATGGTAATACCTAAAAACAGAAGAAATATCTACAAAATAATAAAATTCATTGGTATCAACTACAACTGAACACAACAAACTCCTTAGCTATGGAATGGAAGGTATTGTATGATCATACCTCTGATATCACTCTCCCTAAAACACCTAAGAGATCCCACTAGTAGCAATGAATTAAATTCACTGATGATAACAATAAATCTTACCATAATGAGAAACAATTCAATCCATCTTGATGATAATGTTAAATAGTTATATATCTAGAACAAGTAAATCCCAATCTAACTCTATGCCAGCTTTGATAGAAATAAGATGGACATCGAAACCCCTACTCATTCCTCATTACAATAGGTTTCTCCAACTCTATAACAAAGAACATGACTTCTGTTGTAATTTTTATCAAATTAACAAAAATTTCTAAAATATATGAGTGTGATGTACTAGTATCTAATAATGAAGTTACTATATAAGATTCAACAAAAATGGAACCTCTAACTATAGTTGGGATCACATTAACCTCCATTGGGAACTCATCCACTATGTGGAGGTGCTTACACTTATGGTCTATAGATGGAGCACTATGAACTTTAAATATTCTGACTATGTTGCATCATAATTTAGAACTAAAGACCCTTGAAAATAATGAGGCATCGAAATAGCCAAAAAAATCCTCTACAGATGGACTTAGTGTCCACAATGAATGAAAATCATAGAGGGTGTAGAAAAGGTACATTGTTTATGACCTATATTTTCACACTAATATAAAGTCAAGGGCACACTACTAGATATTTATGATGGTTTAGAGGAAGCCTATAGCTGTGAACCACCACTATCGCCCCTGTGATTATCCTACAACATTCTCTCCTTTCCTAGAATTGCATTAAAACTACCACAGGATGGAAGAGATAGGGAATAATAAACAAATACTATCCTTAGTATCCATATATTCTATCATAACTCTATCAACTATCAATTCAAAGGTATAACTATACAGCATATATAAAATTTATTGAATGTCTTGTCAAAACCATGTAGTAATTTCTAATCTTTCAATTGGTTTCACATCACCACCTCCAAAGAAAACCCAACTAGCTCCATAAAAAAATTGGTTTTCTCTAATACTAAGTTATATCCCTACTACAGATAGGGGAACTCCAAATATTTTTCTATCATCAAAGACTATGGGAAGATCTTATGAAATAAGAGGGTCTTAAAAATATTCTAATCCAAGCCCATGTACTGACCTACTTGTACAATGGAATATCACCATCTATTACTGGTACCCTCAAGCCTGAACATTGTGCATTTCACATTGACATCCTCATGTGTCTCCAAGAATTTTAAGACCTTGTCAATATTTTCTAAAAATTCCTCCACCTATTGGGGTTCATTCATACCCTTAAAGAATAGGTGATTCTCATGTAATATCTCTCATGATCGATCTCTATTTCTTTAATATCCTGTTTTTTCCTCGAACACTTAATTCTGAACTCATGGTACATTCTAGTCCATATCACAAACTAATAAGATGACAGCCTCTATAAGATTGTTATCAAAGGGTGGATTCCCTTGGGGAAAATCTCCCATTACACCCTCTTAAGAACTAGTATAATTTTTATCCGAGTATTTATTCACACCAATAATATAAATAAATGATCATATAATAGGATAATCTCATTTTTAACAATATAATGAAAATAAATAACTAATATCATGGTCAAAACTAAATAATAAATACAAAAATCCTATCCCATGGTAACTTGAGGCTCATCAAAGAAAGAGATGGTTATGCACTCACAGCAAACTACCTCTCATGTTATGACAATCCTATCTATAATCTACCAACTTCTTGGGACTAGTTATAACCATGATCTGATACCAAATTTTAATGACCCAAAAAAGATAACCATAAAAACAAGAACATAATTTGAATCACCATAAACCCAAAGGATGTTCCTAATACCCACGAGTTGGAAACTAGAACCCAATAATAAATGTACAACCATAGGGAATGATTTATCCCAACATAAAACAAGATATATGGAATATATATATACACCAAAAAAGGAACAACTAAATAGAAATAAAAGATACATATTCCATAACTAAAGAAAACAAAATTAGTGATACAACTCAAAAGAAAATAAACCAAACATAAAATTACATGTCCACCTCTAAAAGAAAACTAAAACAAGATCCACCTACTCCATGTGATAATGTGAAGAACATCCCACTATGTCACCACCAGCTACCCATACTCAGCTGACATGAAACACACCACCACACAACCGTGACTTTCATTTTCTAGTCTCAAAAGGAAATAATAGGTATAAACACCACTGAATGTGTGTACATAGTGTGATCTAAATAGGCTTAGTGGGATCCAATCAAGTTTTTCCATATCAAGTCTCTATACAATAATCCTAGTATGTTTGATTTATAGATAAATGAAAAGATAAAAAGTAAACTTTCTCTAAATCAAATGAATTGTAAACATTTCCCCTTTTTTTAAAAAAACATGTAAAAACAATTTCAATGTATAAATCCATCATGATATTTCCATTTCAGAAAAACCAAGAACATCAAAGTCAAAATAATAAAACAGCAAATCATAATGGTAAAATACACCAAGGATAATTTTACGGTCAAGTTAGTTTAAGTCATGCATACATCAATCATGAATATTGTGAACTAAAAGTCCCTATAACCCTTGAATCAAGGTATTTTTAATAGAAAAACACCCCATAAAGTAACCCCTCCTATAATGTCTAATCATGTTATAGAGCCAAATACATCACGATCAATGAGCTGGAGAACCCCACATAAATTGAAACCCTTTAAATTAAAAAAATATGAGTCCCAATAATACACCTTCCAACTAAGTACACAAGGCTCCCTTGTGTTTTATTTCAAATCATTTCAAAGTAATTGAATATCTAAAAATACAATTTTAAACACCCTTTTCCAACAAAACCTTCTATGAAAACCCATTTCATAAATCCATTTCAAAATTATTGGAAATCATCATTATTTTAATAAAATAGTGGGAAACCATATTTTATTAAAAAAAATTACACACCAAACATATTAAATCCTATAATTTCATTTAGAAAATAATTAAATAAAATAATAGATATCAATAGTTCACATAACATAGTCTATAGATGGAACCGAAAACCATAAAATCGAATAGAAGACTACCCAAAATAGGGCTCACACACACCAATAGGATTAAAAAAATATCAACGATGGACCTAGAATTGATTCCCACATCTTATAATTGATTCCAAAAAATGAATGGTCGGTGGAGAGGATAGACCACAATATACCTCAAGAAACACAGACACCTCAAACCACAACCAACTTAAAGACTAGAATCTAAAAGAAGATATAATAATAGATCTATAAAGGATAAAATATTCATCATTATATGATCTTAATATCTATAAACACATCCCAACACTGATTTCATAATAATATAAATGAAGAAGTAGAAAGGTTGTTTACCCTAAGGGAAGAAATGTAGCCAAGCTGGTGATCGCTCACTATAAGAGGAACTCAAATGAGGATTTGACAACCAAAATCACATGAAAGTTCCTAGGTTTTTTGGTATGGAAGAATGAACTAAATGATATGAGAGTCAAAAGTGCAGCGTGAAAAAAACCCACTGACCATGAGTGGTTTACATTATAAATTCTATTTGTATGATATAAACTTCCCATAATATATATGCGCTGGAAAACAATTATTTAAAAGTAAAATTATACCAAGTGACACATTTATAATGTGAAAATAGGTTTAAAATGTAAAAATATTTTATTCCCCAAACAATGTTCATGTCTTGTGCCCTCCGACATATCTGCACCTTATATCACACACTTACGACATACATGTTCCCTATAGGTAATCCCTAGCCCATGTCCTGTATAGACTCTCAAAAGGATATGATACTTCTTGAAACCCCAAATACCCCTCTTTAACTTATAAAGAGTAAGCATTTTTTCCAAGAAATTTTATTTTGTATCCATGATTCCAAATACACTAAATCTTTATGGTTTTGGCATATATCATAGTGATATGTAATGAATATTCATCTAATAATGTGTAATATTTATATATAAAACTTTTCATTCACCTCAACCCCACACATGATTATATGAGTAAATATTTCCATCCACACATCCATATATATATTTATATATATTTACACACACTTATTTTTATAGAAAAATATATATATTTAAAAACCTAGGCATATTAATATATTTGTACATATGTTTAAAAAATATACAAAGATATATACATGTGTGCACGCATAGATAGATATATATAAACAACCAAATAAAATATATTTATGTGTATTAAAATATATATACTCAAATAAATAAATATTTACATACATATACATATATGTAATATCCAAATAGGGTCTGTCATTGTGTGGGGTTTATGTAAGGAATTTGGAAAATGGAGGAACCTTGATGAGGTTCAATGAGCATTATAGAGGTTTCATGTTAACTATATGGAGTTTTCCAAACTAATTTTATTACCACAACGTAAAGGATTAGTTCATGGCATAAATGTTTCTAGGAAATGGCGTATTTCTCTAAAGGTGATCTTCACAGTAAGTCCATGGTAGGTTTTGTGTGTAGCCTAAGGTTTGAGGTTGGGTGGTTCTACCTATAATAGTATTATCTTAGTAGTATTTATTGGGAATTTTTTACCATTCCTTTAATGATGGATATATACAAGTATTAGTAACATTAATCTCAGTATAAGTTTTATTTTATCATGTCATGATGCAACCATGTCTTTTCATTATGTAATGCTCTAATAATTAATTAGAACCCCCATTTTTTGTTCTATATTTCATTCATTTTCAATAAAAAATTTGAAGACCATATGTGGATATTAAAAGGAAAATGATCTATCATTTCTTTGATTAATCCCTTATATTCTAGATATCAATAGGTAGTGATTTGTGGTGAGTTTCATTTTTTTTATTTGGGATTTTTTCCCTTTTCGTCATCTAGGAAAAATATAGAAGCAATTTTTGGGGGTTGTTTATGATGGAATTGGATAATAATTTGATGTTATTATTGTGTTTTAGAGTTTTTTGGGTTTCCATTCTTGATTATAGACCATTTATCATCTCTTCTTTACTTTATCATTGTATAAAAATTATAAACCATCGATTGAGGTAAGGGATTTTACGAACTCACTTATTTTATGTGTAAAGTTTAGAGGTTATATGATTTTTCTCTCATTGGGATGATTCTATGGATTGGACAAATGAATATAATTAACTTTATATAACAAAATTCATGGGAAGGTGGGTTTTCATGGGTTTACTTGTTTTCATGATATTGTTCATAATATTACCACATGTTCAGATGAGAATCATTCTTATTATGAAGATTGTGTTCCATTATTATGATTTTTATTCTTTTATCACCTCTTATAAAAGGATACTCACTTAATGTTGGTAATCAAAAAAAAAATTTCAAAAAATAATAATTATGGAATTTAATTTTAAATGTTTTTGTTTTCTTCTACTAGAATGTTTTTTTTATTGTGCTTTTTTTGTACATGGTAGGGTATATGTAACTTTTTATGGGTACTGGTGTGTGTTGGGAATAGAGGTTTTTTTTGGGTTTTTGTGTGGATTATCAAATATGGATGAATTAGATATTATGGGGTGTTCTATGGGTTAGTTTATTGTATGGTTGATGGTGGTAAGTTTGTTATGGTGCCTTAGGGAATGTGATTGGTGGGTTTTGATTAGGTGGTTTCTTGTGTAATATTTAGATGATGTTATAGTTTCTTAGTGGCCATAGAATGTGATTACTAATGTAAATTCTTGTAGTGGAATTATATTTAATCAAATTTACTCAAATATGTAAATTAAATATAATACATGAAATGAATGGATAAATGGTTAGGAAAAAATGTGGTAAATTGATAATGATGGTTTTCATTAGATATTGAATTAAGGGGTATAAAGAGCACAATTTTTTCGTAATTGGTAAATATGGAAACAGTGTTAGGTAAGAAAAATATAGAACTAGGGGATGTTTTTATGGATATTTTTTTGGTAAAGTTGTTTAGTTTTGATGTTATTTTTGGAAGCAATAGTGATGTGTGACAATTGTCGTATGGTGATGGTTTTGGGTCGTGATTTGTGTTGTTTTGATGTGAACCCTTTAGGGTTTTATTGTGTGAGGATACATATATAATTAAAAAATTTATGATTTCCTTAGGAACCCCACCAAATTTGGATAAGCTTACCAATTCCAAAAACATTAGGTTCTAAGAGTTTGGTAAGGGAACATATGGCTAATTACTCCCAATTCCTTTTTCTCCCTTCCAATTGTGGTCTAGTGGTTAGGTTATATGGATGTGATAAAGATACTTAGTGGGGTTAGTACATGATTGGGGATGGGATAAGGTTTATTTACATTAATTTAATGATACCATTTGATATGGATATTATATGAAGTTGTTATTTGGATATGTGATGTGTGGGGTAGTTGTAGTTATAGTATGGTTGGACTAATGTAAACATGAGATATTAGACACTACAAGAGGTTGGGATAGGTATATTTGTATTTCAATCCATATCAGATGTGATGGTATTTTTATGGTGTGATTTGGCTTAGTTTTCAAATGTATTGTCATCATAGGATGTTTGATGTTGGGTGTGAGAGAAACAGACCAGTGAGGAAGTAGTCGTAGGATGAATTCTTTCTATATTATTCAATATTATCTAATTTTACTTGGTTTTGATATTTGGTGAGAAGTACTTGCTGTAACACCCTTGGAAATGTGAGACTAAAAAAAGATAAATGTTATTACCCATATCAATAATGTGAATATTTATTTTTGGGAACTTTCATGATTGGAACTCTACTCTTAACTGTGGTTGTCCTGGAGTAGTTCGTAAAGGGTGTCCAAGTTGGAAGTGTCATAGGATGTGTGTGAGTGGGGAAAAAACACTTTGATAGAACATGTGTTGGTCTATAGGGGTATTCATTATTCTGATAAGTAATTTTTTTGGGTAATATCTTATGGTCTGTGAAGGAAACCAAGGTATTATAGAAGACCAAAGGGGTCAAATAAAAATATTCATTTCCCATGGTGTTTGTTTTGTGATAAAATCTATCAGAGCTAATACTCATCTTGAAGCACAGAATCAATTCCTAGTATTTATATGAGGGCCCCACAATAAGTGCATTATGCTTTGAAGTGGGGAGATTGTAACACCCCTAGAAATGTAAGACTGAAGAAGTATAAATGTTGTTAACCATGTCAATAAGGTTAATATTTATTTTAAAGAGCCTATTAAATTAAAATTCCATATTAAACTATGGTTTCCCTAGAGTATTGTCAATATGGGTGTCCTCTTGGGATGTTTGTTAAGGATTTTGTGAATGAGGACAAAGAAAACAGAAAGAACATGTATTGGCCTTTGGGGCAGTCATTAGTCCGATAAGTAACCTCGATGGGTATTAGCTTGTTTTGTGTAGTGAATGAAAACAAGGTATAATAGGAGACTCATGGGATCCGATATCTAGATTCTTGACTTAGGGAGTTCAGGTCAACACATCTTATGAGGTTGGGTGATATTTGACCTGATAGGTGCATTTTCATTTGGATATTTGTTTGATGAATCATTATTATTATTATTCTCATAGATTTTCATGATTGGTATTGAGTATTATCCTACAAAATATAAATTTTATACTCACCCTTAAATATTTAAACTATTTTTTAGGTTTTTATGGTGTGTTTGTTGACTTAGATGTACAGAACAATATTGGAACTTGGGAATGTTTATGGAGTCTCTTATTAATACTTTTATTTGGTATTTTATTTTTTAGACTTTTATTTTTTATGATGTATTAATGAATTATGGGATTATTTTGTATTTGTGTTTGTCTTATCTCACATTTTTGGTTTGTGGTTTTTTATTTGTATTCCTGGTATTTATTAGGGTAATGTCTCTAAATTTCATAATTTAAATCCTTGGCTCTAATCACTAACCTAGGGCCTATTGGAGCTAAGTATCAGAGGGATTACTATCTACTTTATTGTAGGCATATGATGTGTTCACAGTGGAGGTGGTTTGTAATATAGTGGTATCAATGTTTTTTATTAATATTTTTGGTGGATACATGGGTTACACACTGGTTCGGATTTAATGGATTGGTAGGGAAACAATACCCATTAATATTAGTTTGTAACATAGTCTATGAATATTCTCTTAGACCCTATATTTTAGATCCCATCATGATCTAATGTAAATAACCTTTGTTTACTAAAAAATTTAAAAAAATGGTTCTTATCATATGTTATAGACCTATGAGAGGTAAATGCATCATGGTTGTTACGATTGTGTTTGAATTTGGTTGATTTTTGTAATATTAATTTAATATTATTAAATAAACTTTTTTCTAATATGATTGAGATTTTTTCCTTCTATTTTTAGGGATTCCTACTAGTTTCCATCTTCATGTGTTTTAGGTTTGATAGGTTCAAAAGGGAAATCTGGATAATTGTTGAACAGTTAAACTGGTTGAGGAGGATGAGATATGGGGAAATAATTTATGTGACTTGCATCATTAGGTAACAGAAAAGTATGAAGGAAACATTTTTTATATTAATGTAGGGTGTTTGATAGATAATCTTAAGATTTCTTGATTCTAATTTTTTTATGGGTATAGTATCAGATTTCATTGGCCATTATTCTGATATGGTGAGTGGTTTGGTAGTGGTGGACCTTGTATTTGGTGAGTGTAATGAAAAAAAGATTCTTTGGATGATTTTTAGTGGACGTTTCATTCTGAGTTTCTATCATTGACAATGAGGGAATAAAAGTGGTGGGAGATGCTCTCAATTTAGCAGGGGACCCTAGTTATATAGGATCTGAAGAATACTTAAGGAACTTATTCACATCACCACTAATTTATGTATAGATGATGATTTTATGTATTGGTTTTTGGAATATTCAGTGTTTCCCATTATTCAACATGAGGTCACCCCATTTAAATTTATCACTTAATTTGAGGTATAGAAAAGGTTGACAGTATTGAGAGGATGAATGCAAAATCTAGGGAATCCTGATAGGGAATTAATTAGAGTTATTCAAGGAATAGATTCGTTTGTAAAGAATTATATTTTTCTATGTCTTCCTATATTTTACGATTAAGTTGTTGACCTCAACAATTCTCCTCTCATTTCTCTAGGGTCTACGATTCATATATCCCCACTGATAGCTTTGTGACAGTCTAATTTCATTGTAGAGTTTGTGATAATTAGTGATCTTCATGACTATATAATAATGGGCCCTAGTAAAGAATATGTGGAAATATTACTTATCATCCCATGAAATAATAGCGACCTCATAGGTTGTATCATTATTAAATTTAGCAGACCATATTTTCATTGAGAAGAGATATAGATGGAAGAGGACACCCCGTTTATATACCTTTCCATCATGAACATAAGTTAGAGTATAGTTGTAGAGATAGACATGAGTATTGGGACAACAGATATGGACAAGCACTAATTCGTGCTATGGATGTGTTGGATCCAAAATGGTAAGAGATCATTTTAGGTACCTGATTGTGTAGCGATTCACAATTCATGTCCACCCTTATACCATTGTGTTAAAATTATTTTGTATCCTAAATTCAAAAGTTAATAAAAAAAATTTAATTCATGATTGATTAAATAATTTTATTTTTATCACTACTAAAATGGAAATTTTATTTATTTTTTTGATCGCATTGTAGGAGGAGGTGATTTGGAGGATCTTGAATGAAGTTGAAGCAAAATGGGTCAAATTGCATGGAATCCCATGAAAACCTATCCAATAATTTGAATGTCCTATGAAATCCATTAATATAAATGGTATGAAATTTTTTGAGATGATCTAAAACTCCATGGGATACAACTCATATCAAGATACCCAAGCCCAATTCTTCCATAAAGTGGCCCAACCATGCTAATCTATCCAGGGAACTGAATCTGTGAAGAGTCAAAAGTTTGGTTCAACATTTTAACTATATATCCCATTTAATATGTCCAATTGTCACAAAATTTGACATGGGGATAATAAATATACTGACAAACAACTATTTAATTTTTTACAAGTTGATATAATGACATTTACCAACCCAAAAATGATACACAAGTGGTATCTCAAATACTAAGTGCCCAAAATGACTTCCAATTTTGGTTATAAAAGGGCACAATGGGAACCTCATTTTCATGTTCAACCAAGGATTGATGTGATTTCATTTGTTGGTTAAATAGGGTTCCTATCATCCCCTTGAAGGTTTTGAAACTCCCTATCCTCACTTAGATATCTAAAATGAAGAAGTATTTCCACCCATGTTTTCACCTCTGTAATGCCCCAACCCTAGTTACCCAGATTCGGTGCAGTATTACATAACATTAGAATGATCATAAGAGATCATGTCTCAAAATACGAATTAGTTTAGTAACATTGTAAGTACTAGATGAATACATATGTTTTAAATTACAACATGAAATAAAATAAACACATTTATGTCCGCTTTGAACACACTCATTTCCATTAACCTATTCCTGCAGGTTAATCGTAATATACTTCTTCACATCCTGGGAAAAATAAAATATAATAAAGTGGTGAGATCAGATGCTCAAAAATGATAAAAATATAACAGAAACTATCATAAATAAGTTTAAACATTTAAGGCGACGTATAAGACTAAAACAAAAGCCTTTTAAACTTAAAAATCATCATAATATGGAAAATATAAATCAATTAATTCCATTTACTTATTCACATGGATATTCTACTAGTCTAATAATCACATGTAATATCAATAGCCAATTTCATAATTATGGAATGCATAATTCCAAACATCATAACCACATATTAAAGGAATCATTCCAATACTACAAAAAAGATTTTGTTAAGGTCTTCTGCCAAGATACTAGATTGTATCATGAGACCTACCAATGGTTCGAGGAGCTCTTGCGGGCTTCACCCATCACTTACTAAGTCCACTGCATTCCTCATATGAAAAAGTTGAAACATAACATAAACATTCATAATAAAACTAGCATACAAAATTTTAATACATTGACCATAAACCATTAATGGTATAAAAATAACACATCTATAGTCAAACGTATCACAAAAACTATAGTATAATGTGAAATATTGTATCATAATAAATCAACTTCAAACATGTGTAAAATCCATCAAAGGATGTTGACATAGATAAAATTTAATCTATTTGAGAGATATACCTATTTCTATTTTGAAATCATTTAAAAGTCACATAATTATAAAATAAAAAATTTATTATTAAAATATTGTTATAATATTGTAAGGGAAGTTTCAAAGGTGTTATAGTGATGGAAAGTAGTCGTACCTGCCGTATAAGTTAAAAAACATTCTTACCTTAATTTGTCAAAAAGGTTGTAAAGTACCCTGTTTGGAAAATGATGGAAAGATTACTTTTAAAAAAATTATAAAAAAGTCAAAAAAGGGTATAAATTACTTTAACCCGTAATCTAGAATATAGTAAAGATGTTTTGAAATAAAATTTTAAGAAACAAAGATGTGGATGATAAATAAGTCCCAATAGAAACTTACGTATAAACAACCTCAGATAAATAAAGAGATTGTTAAATTAATCCTTACCTTGTAATTTTACTTAGTATATGGTACATTAATCTCATGTATAATAGTTAAATCATTTTTATTAATTAAACAAGAACCACATAAAATATTAGGATAACATATATGATCTTCTAATATTGCTTTTAGAATAATATTTTAGTAGTATCATTATTTCAGGTGTTAACTGATTCATTTTCCTTTATATGTTTTGTTACATAAGTCATGTTGGTTATGGATATAATTTATTTGATTCATATCCAGAATGATATTAAGTTCTTAAACATTATTTTTAATCATTAAATGAAAATTATTCTTGAATGGTTATGATGGGTAACGAAATCTTATCACGTCGTGAAGACGGTAAGTCGTACGTATGCACGAGCAACAATATCATTCTATTGATGGTGAAAAGGTATATAATTGGATGGTATATCATATATACATAATAATTAACATATTATATTTATTATTTACATCAATTATACTCATTATTATACCCATCCAAATAATGAAGTTTTGAATAACAAACTACACCAAGATGTGGAGACGGTAAGCTGTACGTATGCACGTATGGTGACTTTGTCATTCATAGGATGGATAGAATAATGAATATGGTTATACCATATTTATAATAATATCTAATTATGTAGAAGGTAATGGATTTATTATTTTGGTATGGAAATAACAATGAAAGAGGAAGTGGAAGAAGGAAATAACTTTGAAAGAGGTGATGAAATTATTACCTCTTCTTTGGGTTCTTCCTTTTGATTTGATAAAAAGGGATCCTTAGGTTGCCTTTTTGATCAAACTAAGTACTCTAGGTTAAATTTATGGTAGTTGGGAGGATACTTTATTAGGTTTTTGTTGATCCAAATGGATTTGTAGGTGTGGTTTTGAGGTAAGGGGAAGTCACCTTTTATTAGAGAGCTGAGTGTCACTTTATAAAAAGATTGAAATATTTTTTATTATAAAATCATTTTAGGTTTATAATGGCTCAAAAAGAATTTATTTCGAGTATAATTTGGTGAAAGGTATAAAACCTCTCAACCTATAGGTTTTAGGAAAGTTTAGGTCACCATATTAACCTTATCTTTTACATTTAATTATTATTTAAATAGTTTAACATTTACTATGTCTTCTTGTATTATTATAATACATGGTTAATAAACTTACTATAAAATTCTAAGAGAACCTCAATTGGTTAATTAATGACATATCTATCATTATAGAAGTATTTTGGACGATCCTTATATTTTTTGGACTATTATATATTTTAATAAAATAGCATTTGTTTTAAAAACACATTTATGTCAATTTTGACACTATATAGTACTTGGTTTTTTTAAAAGTAATAAAAACTTTATCACTTAGAAAAAAATTTATTTAATCAACCCTAACATGCCATATTAATCTATAAAATTATTGTAATGCATCAGAATTCTCAATTTACATTTATTTTAATATTTATAATATCAATTATCTTAATCATTCATTAATAAGGTAATTCCAGCATCATCATTGTGTCATAAATAAATTTATTTATATAATGTCAAAAATTTATAAATAAAATAAAATATTGTAGGAAATCATTTTAGATTTATAATGAATATTTATAGTAAAAATTATCTTTTGTATAACTTTATATTAAAAAAATAGTTATTAAAAGTTAAATTTAACACTCTTAACACCTCTTTAAATAAAATAATAATAAATGTCCTAATCTAATCCAAGTGGATCAAAAGGGTAATATTTTATTCTTAAGGATTATTTTGGTTGAAATAAACTTATCTAATAAAATTAGGACATGTGTTGTGGTAATTATAATATCAATTTGACCTTTAATTACCCTATTTAATTTTAACTGTGGAAAATAAAAAAAAATTACTATTCATGATAAAAAAGTTATCCATCCTATTGAACGACATTTTACATACTGATGTTAACTGGGTCTCTCATATTTTTGAAATTCAATTCACATAAGTAGTAAAATTACATTTTATGCAAATTTGCTAACGTGCCTAGAAGGTGGGTAAAAGATGTTAAAAAGTTCAATAAAATTTAATATATCTAATATTCTTATAAAATGACTCCAATGAATTAAATTGAACTAATATAGATATTATTTATCTATTTTGAATTTAAAATAAATTTAAATTATTACTAATATTATTTAAATAAATTTTGGTTTTAAATAATAAAGTAGTTTTTTTAAATATTCATCAAAATTTGAATGTTTTTAGAAAAATAAAAAAAATTCACCCTAAGATAATTTTAAAATTAAGAATACAAAAATGAAGTCCATTTGGATAATTAAAATTTATAAAATTTCAAAAGGTGGTATTACTATTCATAATTTCTTTTTAAATGGCCAGTTTGATTAGTTGTGGTGTGCTAAAACCCGATGTTGCGTACAACACCAGCTATTGCATTATTTGAAGAGAATTGTATCATGGAAGATTGGGGTGTAACATTATCCCCTCCTTAAAATAATTTCATCCTTGAAATTTCTAGAATATTACCACATAAAAATATTTAGGTGGTTCTTAATCATAAGTTCCTTGGGTTCCCACATTGCTTCTTTCATCTTAGGGTTTCTCCAAAGAACTTTTACCAGACGAGTCATCCGGTTATTCAACACTTGTTCTCTAGTATCAAGAATCATGAGAGGCTTTTCACAATAAGACATATCGGGTTTAAGTTCTAATTCTTCATAGTTGTGTGGATGCATTGAGTTAGGCATGTATATTCTCAATAGTGATACGTGGAAGACATCATGAACTTTGAAGACACATGGTGGAATTTCCAAATGCTAAGCTACAACTCTGATTCATTCAAGAATCTCAAAATGTATGATGTACCTAGGACTTAATTTACCCTTTTTACCAAATCATAAAACACCTTCTAGGGGGATACATTCAAGAAATTATTATCACCTACTTGAAATTTCAACTCCTTCCTTCGGTTATCGACATAGCTCTTTCGCCTAATTTGATCTTATTTGATGTGGGTTTGAATAATCTTCACCTTTTCCATTGTTTCCTCAATAAGTTTCAAGCCAAAAAGTTTTATTTCACCAACAACATTCCCAAAAATTGGTGTGCAAAATCTCTTTACATATAATTCTTTATATGGTGTCATCTGAATACTTGAATAGAATTTATTGTTAAGAAAAATTATACCAATGGTAAATACAGATCCCACATACCTTGAAAGTCAAGTGACCAAGATATCAACATGTATTCTAAGGTTTTAATAGTCTGTTCTGATTGTCCATCAGTTTGACGGTGGTAGGCAGTGCTCAAAAAAATATTAGTATCCAATCCTTTCTAAATACTTTTTCAGAATCTTGATGTAAAATGGGGATCATGATGAGAAAAATTTGATAGCGGTACACCATGAATTATTACTAATTCATTAATATATAGTCTTTCTAAACGTTCAGGTGGTAAATCTTATCTTATAGCAAGAAAATGTGTTAACTTGGTAAGAAGATCAACAATGACCCATATTGCATCATTCCTTCTAGGAGTCTTTGGTAGCCCCATGACAAAGTCCATCGTAATATCATTACACTTCCACTCAGGTATGGGAAGAGGTTTTATGACCCCTCCAGGATTTTGTCTCCTATGCTTCACTAATTGACACACCATACATCTTGACACATAATCAGCAATCTTCCCCTTCATTTGCCCCACAAAAAACGTTATTTCAAATCTCTATACATCTTAGTGCTACCAGGTTGTATAGAGAAATTGGAGCTTTGAGAATCATCCAACAATTCACTTTTTATATCATGTATGTCAGGAACACAAAGTATCTTCCCAAATTTCAAAATTCCATCATTATATACGAATTCAATCCATCTCCCATCATTCAAAGATTTAATTTTCTTTTGAAACTCATTATCATCAGTCTGAGAACTTTTTTCGTTTCTAGTAAAGATGGTTTGGAAACCACTTGAAAAAGTATCGATATTTCACCTTCCATGATTATTCCCATAGCCATCTTTACTAGATCCATGAACATAGGATCTCATTCAACTATCATCTTCTTCATGACTCCATGATCCTTTCTACTCAAAGCATATATCACCTTATTTTCCTTCCCCGGGTGGTAGTGTATTGTACAATTGTAATCCTTGAGTAGATTGATCAATCACCTTTGCCTCATGTTGAGTTCTTTTTATGATAAAATATACTTCAGTCAATTTTGATCAGTATATATCTCACATTTTTCAACATAGAGGTAGTGTTTCCATATCTTTAGAACAATGATTACAGTTTCTAACTCAAGATAATTAGTGGGATAGTTTTTTAATGAATTTTTAGGTGTCGTGACACATGGGCAATAACTCTGTCATTATGAAAAAGGACACAACCAAGTCCTTTATTTGAATCAACACTATAAATAACAGACTAATCATTCCCTAGTGGTTGATTCAAGACATGGGAATTGACTAATATTCTATTAAATTATTCAAAACATTCTTCAAACTCTTTTGTCCAATCAAATTTAACCCTTTTATGTGTGAGCTTGGTTAATGGGTTAGTCAATCAGGAAAAATTCTGGACGAAATGCCAATAATAACCTACTAAACCAATAAAACTACGTACCTTAGTTATACTCATTGGTTCTGACCATTCTTGGATTGATCTTGTCTTACAAGGATCAACAAAGATTTAATCCTTAGAGACAATTTTTCCAAGAAAAGAAATCTTCTGAAGCTAGAATTCAAACTTGCTAAACTTCCCATACAATTCATTTATTCTAATAGTATTCAAAATAGTGCACAATTGATTTTCATGATCTTCATAGCTTTTGGAGTATACCAAGATATCATCAATAAATACCACTACTAATTCATTAAGATATTCCTTGAAAACTCTATTCATTAGATCCGTAAAAACATAGGGTGCATTAGTCAATCCAAAATGCATTACTGTAAACTTGTAATGCCCATACCAGGTTCGAAATGCTTTCTTCGGAATGTCCCCCTTTTTCATGCACAACTGATGATATCCTGATCGAAGTTCAATCTTTGAAAAATATTGAGCTCCATAAATTTGATCAAATAAATCATCAATGCGAGGTAGGGGATATTTTGTTTTTTATTGTTAAATCATTTATCTCCCTATAGTCAATGCAAAACCTCATTGATCCATATTTCTTCTTAATGAATAGAACAGGGGACCCCTTCGAGAAACACTAGGGAGAATAACTCCTTTATTACTCAATTCCTCTAGTTGTTTATTTAGTTCCACTAATTCCATAGTGGTCATTCTATAAGGGGTCTTTGATATGGGCCTAGAACTAGGAATTAAGTTAATGGAAAACTCGATATCTCATTCTAGAGGATATCCAATTAAATCACTTGGAAACACATAAACATATTCTTGTACAATAGGTACATCCTATATTTGAGAATTCCTTTCCTCACCCATAATTATTTCACTCTCTTCCTCCCCAATAATTTAATTTAGTATAACTATTGGGGGTGGATCTATATAAGAATCAGATGGTGATGTTTCTCCTCGGAATATAAGGGATGCTTTATCATCCTCAAAATTGTAACCTCCTTCTTCTTATAATAAATTTTCATATCATGGTTTGAAATCCAATCCATTCAGTGAATTATATCAAATTAAATCATGGTTATGACAATAAGATTAGCAGATAAATCATGTTTATATGTTGTAATGGTAACTGATTCAAAAAACATTATTACAATGATACTTCACTTAGGAGTTCTGAAAGACGACTCCTTTGTTATGTCAAACTAGAAATATCTAATTTTCTTGGAAAACTGGGAAGATATTAAAGAATGTAATGATCCATAATCAAATAAATCATTGGCTAAATTTGAGGAAAAAATTAATGTACCTACCACCACATCATTCAGATTTTCAACCTCAGTAGTTGTGATCACATAAGCTCAACCCTGCTCCCTTTGTATTTTCTGAGGTAAGTTTCCTTGGTTCTTAGGAAATTAATTTGAATAATTCCCCATTTCTCTAAAATTGTATCATTCAACATTTATAGCTGCTTTCATTCCCTTGCAATCACGATCTTAGTGGCCTTTTTCTCCACACTTGTAAGAAACTCCCATCCCCTTTAAGAAAGTACCAGGGTGTTTCTTCCCATGTTTTCTGCAGGTCGGATAGTCAACTTATCCTTCTTTCTCTTATTTCCATTTCAATAGTGTCTATCAGATATATTCTTCTCTTTATTATCTTTGAAGTCGTAAGACTTAGAAAATTCATTTTATGTCTTGATTGCACATGAGACTATATCTTCGTACGATGAGAAGGATTTTGAGAAAAATGCTCCATGGAGAAATGGTTTTAACCCAACAAATAATCGATCAATCTTAATCCATGTGTTAATTATATAATCTACATCATGCCTTGCTAGCCTTGTAAAGTTAGCCTCATAATTTGTGACATTCTCATCCTCCTTTTTTATTCTGAGTCAGAAATTTCCTTTTAATATCCTCTCAATGTTCACGAGGAAATTATTTTTCTATGAAAACTCTTTAAACTCACCCCATTACATATTTTATACTTCATTATCCTCTCTTTTTTTTCAATTAATGACCACCATTTATATTCATCTCTTGTGAGGTGATAAACTGCCATGAAAACTTTTTCCCTTTTGCTACTCCACAAAGCATGAAATATTTTCTCTAGGAAACTTATCCATTGCTCATATACAAATGTATTTTTACTCCCATTGAATGTTGGTGGTTTTTGCCTCATGAATCGGTCTAACATTGACCCTCCACATTGTGGATCAGTGTCCTCCATACAGGTAAGGTTATTATTCATAACCTAAGTGAGTTTTCCCAATATAGTTATAATCTATTCACCACTGGTTGCATCACTAGCTACTCTATAATTATCTTGAGAATGAGGGAAATCCATAGATAGATTATGTTCATTGATACGATTTCCATTCCTTCCACTAGGTTCCATTTTTAAATAATGGCTATCCTAGATCATTTTATGAATCGCAATGCATAACTCCAAACTTGTAAAGCACTTAACATAAATTAAATAGTATATGAATATGATTCCTAATCATAAAAAATGTTTTCATTGAGGAAGTATTTACTCATAAATCATTCATAATGGTTTGCAAAGAAAATTTGAATTATCCTAAGCATATCACCTCAGAGTGTCGTAACCAAGAGTGCAGCAAGGCTCGTTGTCGTGTACCAGGATACCCAGGGTCAAGCCCGAAACGCCTTGGATGAGTTTTTACTCCTAGGTACATCTATTCTAGAGCCACCTCTACCTTCTCGTATGTAGAAAAGGATATATTTCTTGTAAATTTCACAAAATCTCTACATTAAATTTTTTTGGAAGTTCTTCTATACTAATCTTCAAAGTTTATCTTAAAGTAATGTTTTCTTATAAAATTTTATCTAAATATTTTTTCTAAGGTTTATACTAAATTTTCCTATGATACCAACTCTAACTCCCCAACCCTAGTTACCCAGAGTCGGTGAATTATTACATAACATTGGCATGATCACAAGAGATAAATTCTCGAAATACTGATTAGTTTATTAGACTTGGAATTACTAGATTCATACATAAGTTTTACATTACATCATGAAATAAAAAAAGCAACATTATGTCCCTTTTTAACAAACTCATTTTCCTTATCCTATTTCTACAGGTTAATCTTGATATACTTCTTCACATCTTGAGAAAAATAAAACATATGGATGGGGTGAGTTCAGATGCTCGGTAAGGAAAACAATATAATAGAAACTATCATAAATAAGCATAAACATTTAAGACAATGTATAAGACTAAAACAAAATCATTTTAAACTTAAACATCAGAATAATATGGAAAAGATAAATCAATTAATTCCATTTACTTATTCACATGGATATTCTACTATTTGAATAATCACATGTAATGTCAATAGTTAATTTCATAATGATGGAATGCATAATGTCGGACATCATAACCACATAGTCAAGGCCTCTCTCTAAGACTACAAACAATATTTTTTCAAGGCCTTCTTTCAAGACACTATATTGTCTCATGAGACCTACCGATTCATCGAGGATCTATAGAGGGCTCCACCCGTTACTTACAAATTCCAATGCAATCCTCATATGAAAAGGTAGAAACATAACATAAACATTTGTATTAAAAATAGCATACGAAATGTTAATACTTTAATCATAAAGCCTGAATGGTATAAAAATAACACATCCATAGTCAAACATATAAAAAAAACTTCAGTATAATATAAAAGATTGTATCATAATAAATCAACTTCAAAGAAGTGTAAAATCCATCAAGGGATATTGACATAGATGAAATCAAAACTATTTGAGAGAAATATCTATTTCTATTTTAAAATTATTTAAAAGTAATGTAATTATAAAATAAAAATTTTATTATGAAAATATTCTTATAATATTGTAATGGAAGCTTATAAGGTGTTATAACGGCAGAAAATAGCTGCACCCAACATATAAGTTAAAAATCATTCTTACCATAATTTTTCAAAAAAGGTCAAAAAGTACCTTTTTTGGAAAACAATAGAAAGATTACTTTAAAAACATTTTATAAAGAAGTAAAAAAAGGGTATAAATGACTCTAACCCATATTCTAGGAAATAGTAACAATGTTTTGAAATCTATTTTTATAAAACACATATGTGGATGACAAATAAGCCCTAGTAGATACTTACGTATAAACAACCTCTGATAAATAAAGAGATTGTAAAATTAACCCTTACCTTGTACTTTTCCTTAGTAAAGGGTAATCTAACCTAATTTATAATAGTTAAATAATTTTTATTAAATTATAAAAGAACTACATACATAAATATGATATCATATATGATCTTCTATTATTTCTTTGTTAATAATATTTCAGAAGTATCATTGTTTCAGGTGTTAACTGATTCGTTTTCCTTTATATGTTTTGTTATGTAAGTCATGTTTTTTATGGATATTATGTATTTGATTCATATCCAGAATGATATTAAGTTCATTAACATTTTTTTAATCATAAAATGTAAATTATTCTTGAATGGTTATGATGGGGAACAAAATCTGATCGCGTTGTGGGGACGGTAAGTCGTACGTACGCACGAGCGAGAATATCATTCTATTAATGGTGAAATAGTATGTAATTGGATGGTATATCATATGTAAAGAATAATTAATATGTTTTATTTATTATTTAAATCAATTATACTCATTATTATACCCATCCAAATAATGAAGTGTTGAATAACAAACTACACCACGACGTGGAGACAGTGAGTCGTATGTATGCACCTATGGTGACTTTTTTATTCATTGGATGGATAGAATAATGAATATGGTTGTACCATATTTATAATAACATAATATTATATATACAATACTGGATTTATAATTTTGTTATGGAAACAAATAAGAATGTGGAAGTGGAAGAAGAAAAGAACCTTGAAATAGGTGATGAAATGATTACCTCTTCTTCGGGTTCTTCCTTTTGAATTGATCAAAATGGATCCTTAAGATAGATTTATGATCAATTTAAGGCATCGAGGTTGAATTTAGGGTAGTTTGGAAGATATTGAAGTAGGTTTTGTTTGATCCAAATGGATTTGGTGGTGTGATTTGGAGAGAAGTGGAAGTACCCTTTTATAAGAGAGGTGAGGGTTACTTTAGGAAAAGTTTGAAATATTATTTTATTACAAAATAATTTTCGGTTTATAATGGATCCAAAAGTATTTATTTCGAGGATAAGGTGGGTATAAGTCAAAAACCTCTCAACCAATAGGTTTTAGACAAGTTTATGTCACCATATTAACCTTATCATTTAGATTTAACTCTTAGTTAAATAGTTTAACATTTACCATGTCTTCTTGTATTATTATAATACATGGTTAATAAAATTACAATCAAATTACAATAGAACATAAATTGGTTCATTAATGACATATATATCATTATATTATTCCTTAGGCCGCAACTTATATTTTTATGACTATTTTATAATTTAATAAATTTTGACACTATTTAGTATTTTTTTGAAATTCATAACAACTTTATCACTTCGAATAAAATTTATTTAATCCACCCTAAAATGTCATATTATCCTATAAAATTTGTTTAATTCATCAAAAGTCTCAATTTAAATTTATTTTAATATTTATAATATCAATTATCTTAATATTTTATTAATAAGGTAATTACTGAATCATCATTGTATCATAAATAAATTTAATTATTTAATGTATAAAAATTATAAATAAAATACCATATTGTAGGAAATATCTTTATAATTATAATTAATGTTTATAGTCTAAATTATCTTATTTATAACCCTATATTAAAAATTTTTAAGTTATTAAAAGTTAAATTTAACACTTTTAACTCTTCTTTAAATAAAATAATAATAAATGTCCTAATCTAATCCAAGTGGATAAAAAGGATCATATTTTATTCATATGGTTGATTTTGGTCTAAATACTCTTATCCAATTGAATTAGAACATTGTTTGGGGTAATTATAATATCAATTTTACCTTTAATTTCCCTATTTACCTTTAACCATGTCAAATAAAAATCCAAAGTTATTATTCCCCAAAAACTATTTTCACCCTATTGAACCGAATTTTAATTATTGATGTTAATTGTGTCTCTCATATTTTTAAAATTATATTCACAGAAGTGGTAAAATTATGTTTTTTTCAAATTTTCTAATGTGCCTAGAAGGTGGGTAAAAGACGTTAAAAAGTTCATTAAACTTTTATACATCTAAACATATTATAAAAATAATCCAATGAATTTAATTAGACTAATATAGGTATTATGTATCTATTTTGACATTAAAATAAATTAAATAAAAATAAAAATTATTCAAATAAAAGTCGGTTTTAAATAATAATGTAGTGTTTTTCACTATTTATCAAAAATTGAATGTTTTTAGAAAAACACCAAAAATTCACCCAAAGATAATTTTGATATTCCAAATCCAAAAATGAAGTCCATTTGGAAAAATAAAATTTTAAAATTTAAAAGTGGGTATTACTATTCATAACTTCTTTTTAAACGACAAGTCTGATTGGTTGTGGTGTGCTAGAACTTGATGTTGCGTACAGTGCAAGCTATTGCATTATTTGAAGAGAAGCGTACTGTGGAAACTTTGGGTGTTACAACTTCCTTTAAATGTTGGGATAAACGGTGTGTGTTTATTAGGAGGTATCTATACACAGGTCTAGGGATTCTTGATGCTTATATTATCTACTATTTTGTATTAATTTGGGTGTTAAAACATTTCATTCCATTTATATTACATTATTTCATATTTAAATGATTGTTTTCAGTCATGAGATTAATATACACTAATTTCTAATCAATTGGTGTGATGTTTTGAGTGTGTGACTTATGTATTTCGGATTGGAAAACACAAGAAAATTTTTCATAACCAATTTCTTGAGATTTAAATCTGATTTGAAAGTTCTTATTCTATGTGTAAGTTCTAGACCATGGTAGTATGATTATTATGTCATGTTTTGGTTCTTCAATCATTGGTGTAAATGATTAGAAATTATTTAGGATTTCAATTAATTTCAACCATATAATTAATCCAAATCTAAATGATTCTCTAATAACAATGAACTTGAAACGTGTGTTGTGAAATCATAATGACCCCATTATCTCATATTTTTCAAAATACACTTGGTTTTTTAGTTATTAGACTATTTAAATCGAGTTCTTTTCTTCAACCTATTTTTACAACCACCCCTGCTTTAGTAAATTTTATTAAAAATTCACACTTTAAATCCATAAACATTCATTGAGAGACAACTTAGGGTTTCACATTTACTACGAAATAATTTTTAAATCATAATCAATTTGAAGTTTCAGGACAACATGGTCAAATTTTGGCACATTTATGGAGGACTGCTTTGGTTTTAGTGCATGTTTTTTATATTGTTTTTGTAAATTTTGTGAATATTTTTTTGTTTTATCTTCTAACTTTACATATATTTTTGAGTTGTTGTTTTTCACTTGTGTTGGTTTTATGATTTCTGCATTCTACTCTTGAATATTTACCTCCTTTCAAACTGGAACTGGAGAGGATCCAACGTCAATGACACTGAGACACATATGAGAACCCTTTGAAGGAGGACACACTAAACCATGAGACTTTTCAAAACTCATCTTCTTATAGAACCATAATTAAAACTAAAATTAACGTGTATATCATGAATAAAAATAACCAAACACTAAAATAACTAACCACAAAGTATGTTGATATCCATCCCAAATGAATTCAAATACAAGGTGAAGAAAAAAAATTTCAAATAAAATCTTGTTTAATTCACTTATTATGAATATTCTATGGAATTTCTAGAGAAGACCCGTATAAGAATTTAAAAGAATTTTAAACTATATGTTAAACACTAAAACCTAATAATGTGGATGAATAACAAGTAAATATTAGGGAATTCTATTTATCATTAGAATACAATGAAAATATTGTCAATATAATGTTAATTCTCCAATAAGAGGTTGGGCGGATGAAAATCTTCTTTTTATAGAAAAATATTTCCTAGCCTCTTAAATTGCAATAATATGGAAAAAAAAATTGGGATAAGACAATCATAAAGGGATACACTTCATGATTACTATGAAATATTTGAAATGATTTTTTCCAGTTTTCCACACCATAAAATAATTGATCAACATTTAATATAGTATTTTTGTGATGTATTAATTCTTATTGATTGAAACATGATTGGTGCTTCTGTAGGTGGTGTGTTAGTTGATAAATCCCCAATCGTTGCAAGGATCATCATTGTGAACATGGTGTAGAAAACTCAACAATCTAGTTCAAGGTCTAGTGTTCCAATTTAAGGTGTCCATGAGGTTAAAAATTTTGAGTTTGAGAAGAATGTGGACACAAAGTTTGATTAGGTAACTACCCCTCTCCAACAACTTGATATTTTCCAAGGGAAATCTAAATATCATTCTCCCATATATTATAGTATCTATTCTATTGACACCCACTATTCTGACCAATTCCCTCAACTGATATAAATACATGATAGTTATGATGAAATTCTATCAGTATGGGGTATTAAAAAAAACCTCAATAACCATGGAACCAACCTTGGCAGAGTATTCATCCACCACCACATAGAAAGCATCAACCACCACAAAGGACTTTCCAACAACCCCCTCTAAAACTCAATTATATCCTATAAGATTGGATGAAAAAAATGGATTCAAAAAGTATCCAAATTCAAAAAAACCACCCATGCATCCATACAAGACTTAAAACCCAATTAGGACAACTCACCAACTCTATTGGTAAAATCCAAAGTCATGGGTCAAGTAAAATACTTGCTTAAAAACTAGTAAACCCTAAAGAAAAGGGAAATGTTAGTCCCATAACCCTTTATAGTGGAAAACCAATTAAAAACTAAATAACCCCTCCATTAGATTCATCTACTCCTTAAGAAACCACCATCCTAACCACTAAGAATCATCAAAGAGAGGAAAAATATTATCTTGAGAAAAAAACACCAACGGAAAGATTTTTTATTTTGATGAGTTTCCTAGAACAAAAATTCCTCTCCCATTACCCCAATGGTATTCCAAACCAATAAACAAAAAAGAAACTAAACTTGCTAAAGAAACCTAGTAAATTTTCACAAAAGTGCAGGTAAAAATTTCCTAGATCGATACCGTGAAGAAAATTCCATGATACGAAATGTTTCTTAAAGAGACATGTACACATCGAAGGTGACTTCAAGGTGATGAAAAGATGAGCTTGGGGAGGAATGTCTAAAAATTAATAAATCCATCACCTCCCACCAAATTAATTGATCATAGAACATTTTCGATTCCATGTACCGTTGGGGAGAATTTATTTTCTTATGCTATGCTTCATTTGGGTACCTCTATAAAAGTGATGCCTCAAAATATTTTACCTTCATTAAAATTTGGGGAACTAAATTCCATCATAATTTTTATTTAACTAGAAAAAAAAGAACAACACACCATGCTGGTGTGTTATATGATGTTCTTGTGAGGGTGTAATATTTAATTTTTTTCTACTGATTTTTATGTACTTAAAATAGAAGATGATATGATGACTGTATATTCCATAATTATATTGGTGAGGCCTTTCATAAAAACATAAAATATCATAATTTATGTCCATAATGGTACATTATCAATGGATTTTGGTGGTTAAATTGTCCCCTTCAACATCCTTGATTCCATGAATCACCCCTTAGAAGAAAATTACTCACATTTAATTAATTATATTAATGTACTCCCTTCAATTGAAAAAACTTAGTTTATTTCCCCTAATCCCCTTTCTGAGTTTTCATCCAAGATAGAAATTCTAGGTAGAAAATCAAGCATTTAATGTTGTATTGGTCTAGAAAATGTCATGCATGTTAATTAATTATTTATTTCTTGAGCACTGAAGGATCCCTTGACCATCGATAATAATACAAAGATTCTAAATTATCATTCCTAATCTAAGGATGTTACCATTGAGAAGTTCGATTAAATCAATGCCCTCTCACTTTCGTATTCATTTCTATAAATCCAAAATCCCCCCAAAATTGGATCTTAAAACACTGCCTAAAAATTTGAAATATTCATATCTTGAGAATGGAAATAAGGTGTATGTCATAATTTCTTGTTTACTACCTAAAATCATGAATTTTGAGTTCTTGAAATTTTTATGTAGTATGAAAAATAATAATGATGGACACTTATAACATTCCTAGTATTAGACCATCAATTTTAACACATCACATATTGTTAAATAATGGTTATGACCCAATGAGGTGGGAATAATGTCAACTAAACCCAAACCTCCTAGATGTTTCTAAAATAGAGGTAATAAAATTATAGGTTATTAGAATAATTTACCCCATATTTTATAGCTAACGGGTTCTTCCAGTTCAAGTACTTCCCAAACAATGGTTCGATAACAATAAAAATTAAAACAATGAATTGGTTCCAACCCATGTCTATAATAGTTACTGTGTCTTTATAAACTATCAAAAACTGAAAAAAAACACAATGAAGGACCATTTCCCATTTTTGTTTATTAACCAGATTCTAGAGAGGATAGTGGGGAAGTCTCAATAATGTTTCCATGATGCATATTTTGGATACTTTCATATCCACATTGAACCCTAGGATCAAGAAGATACAACTTTTACTTGTCCCTTTGACAAAGTTTTCTATAGGAGTATAACATTTGTTATGTGAAATGATATAGGTAATTTATAGTGATGCATGGGTAGTATTTTATTAGATTACCTATAGAATTTCATGGTAGTATTCATGGATGATTTCACTCTTTATGGATCCTGTTTTGATCAGTGTTTTAGTATTCTTGGTTATTCCCAACACCACTATATTGAAAATAATCTTATATTAAATTATGATAAATACCATTTCATGTCGTGAAAAGGAATATTACATGGGAATTTTATTTATGGGGATGGTATCCAAGTAGATAAATCAAAAGTGGATGTCATTTCTTCATTACGATTCCCCAAGAATGTGCAAGATATGCAATCTTTCTTAGGTCATGTTGTATTTTATCACCATTTTATTCATGAATTTATCAATATTTAATTTTCCCTCTCTCTCTTACTATTAAAAGAAATTGAATTAGTTTTTGATAAGGAATGTGAGTATGATTTAAAAAAATTCAAATGGAGTATTATATCACCCTCAGTAATCCAAACACTTTTGTGGGATTTACCATTTGAGATCATGTTTGATGCCTCTAACAATGTATTTGGGGAATTATTATCACAATAGGTTGATCGATATCTACATGTCATGGCATATTCCTCATGCACACTGTACCCTACCCATGAAAAATACACCCCAACTAAAAACAAATTCCTTATTATTTTATTTTCCTTGGATAAGTTTAGGTCATAACTTTTAGGGTCCAAATTCATTGTGTTCTCAGATCATGAAACCATCTGGTATCTTCTTAAGAAACCAAAAGCCAAACCACGTCTCATTCAATAGATGATTCTACTTATATAAATTAATCTAGAAGTTAGGGATAAAAAAGGAGCATAGAATTTGGTGGATGGCCATATCAGTAGGATCATCCCATCCTCATACATTACTCATCCTTCTATATTCCCACAAATGACATGTTTCTTGATGGGAAATTATACTACATGTAAGATGTTATTTCTTAGTATGCTAAAATTGTAAATTATCTAGTATAATCATTCAATCCTACTAATTTCAATGAAAACTAAGCTAACCGACCAAAATATGAGTCTCATTTATATATTTTTTATGACCCTTACCTTCGGTGAAAATTTTGTGATCAAGTCGTCAAGAATTGTCTTCTTAACAGTATGATTTAGTCCATCCTTAGGTTCTGCCACACTCTTTCTTATGGGGGCCACTTTGGTTTCCAATGGACTACTTGAAAGGTCCTCGATTCTGGTATCTTTTGGAAAACATTATTTTTCTGATTCCATTTATTTTTTTAAATCTTTTCCTCATGATTAAGGAATTTTAAATGTATCTAAAAGTAATTAAATTCCAAAATAACCCTTTAACTTCCCTAACATTTTAAATATTTGTTGGATTAACATTATGGGGCCATTTCCCAATTCCTTTGGAAACTTAAAACTTCTTTTGAAAATAGATTACATGTTAAAATGGGTAAAGGCATGATCCATGAGGATAGAGGATTCCATGATAGTTGTAGAATTTTTGAGAACCCAAATTTTATGTAGGTTTGGATAACCTAGGATCATCATCAATGACTAGGGTTCTCATTTTTTCAATCGAACAATGCAATCACATTTGTGTAAGTATGGGGTCATAAATCAAGTGTATATCGCATATCACCCATAAAAAATGGAAAAGTCGAGGTGTAAAATAGATAGGTGAAACAAATTCTAGAAAAATAGTCAAGTAGAGGTGTTAAATAGAGAGGTGAAACAAATTCTGGAAAAAATGATTCAACCCACTTGAAAGGATTGAATTCTTAGACTCGATGATTCATTATAGGATTACTATACATATTTTAAAACTCCCATTAGAATGTCACCTTGTTGGATTGAATTTGTAAATAGTTGTCACCTCCATATTGAGATAGAGCATCGGGCTTATAGGGCCATTAGACTATGAAATTTTAATATTTATTGTGTAGGTTCTCAAAGGAATATACATATTCATAAGTTAAAGGAAATGCATAGATATTCATATGAGAACTCCTATATCTATAAAAAGAAAATCGTGGCTTCCCATGATCGCCTCATCCTTTATTTTCAATTCCACATTGCAAATAAGGTTATCTTTTTCAATGTAAGGCTAAATTTATATCCAGATAAGCTTTTTTCTTGCTATTTTAGCACATACACTATTGTGAATGTTTATCAATTTGGTATTGTTCAGGTTAAAAATTAAGAAACAAATAAAACCTTCAATGTTAATGAAAAGTGGCTGAATCAATTTCATAGAGCTATTCTAGAGTCCTTAATATAGGAACTACAAGTTCAAGAACCAACCTATGAATGAAACTCATCAGGTTTTATCATTCCTTCCATCATTATCTTTTATTATAGTGAGGTCACTACATACTCTACGTGCGGGGGATGGGTATATTCCTGAGTTAGTTAAGAATTTTCATCATCTTTCTTCTTTTTTCACTTTTTATCTTGATAAGAACTATTTTTACCATCTCCCATTTCCCTCCTAATTTTTGTGTAAAATTTTTATTTTTTGATGCCCACTTAACCATGGATATTAATGAAAATGCATGATGAATTTCTCTATTTCAAGTTGTTTTAACATTTTTATAAAATAAATAATGGAATGTGTGTTTCTACATGATTTTAACATTAAGGTGTGGATTTTTCTTGAAAATTGGTTTTTTTTCAATGATATTAATGGTTATATCTATATTAAACCATTACGAATAATGGTACCCTTTGTGTGAGTAGTTTATAGTAAAATTGTGTCACTTAATATCTCTACACATATTCACATCCAACTATGATGTGTGAATTTTTTCTTACTAAATAGGAGGTAAATATATGTTAGTTTAATATTTATCATATTTCTAAAATTATTTTCCCATGTGATAGTTCCTTATCCTATATTTTTTATTACTATATTGGATTGACCTATGCAAGTGTACCTTTTATCAGACTATTTCATTCCCTAAAAAACTAAAACAAAACAAATATGGTATGTGTCTTTGGTATTTTAAAAAACACTGTTACACAACCTTTTATCTTATTATAACTATTATAATTAGTGTCATGAGGAGATCAAACAACGGATGAGAGATGAGTCTGAGGTTTTCTCCAAGTGAAATTAAAAAAAACAAAAATAATAATAAATTATGGTAGTGATGAAATGTACAACATATGAAGATATTTATCTCATGATATTATAGTTTGACTTTCAGAAATTCTTAAGTGATTAGATCCTAAAATTGAATTGCAGATAATATAAGATAGGTTCGGTGGACAGAATCATTTAATCAGACAATTCTTAAAATAACCTTTACATACTGGATAGAAATTTGGACTAATAGCATGAAATTTTTGTCACACACACACATATATAATTACTAACATGGTTAAATTTTTAATTATTTTATCATATTTTTATCATGCATCTCTTTGAATTTTGTTCTCATGCAATTTATGAGACAACATTTTCCATTACCATTGAGAATAAATACTTGGTGTGATTTTTTCTTTGATCATATTTCTATCGAATATTAAATTTTTGTTGGATGTTAAATATTCATGAAGTTTTTAATATCTACTTACATCATTTTTGTAAATGTTACTCTTTCTTTGAGTGAAAATTTTTAGGTGTGGGGGTGTGATCGTGTAGTGATTCGCTATTAATTTATACCATTATATCATTGGGATAAACTAATTTTGTATGAAAATTTCCAAATTTAAAAAAAATTACTTAAAGTTTGATTAAATTATTTTATTTTTATCAATCATAAAATTTAAATTATACTTTTTATGACTTCATTTTAGGAGGAGGGGATTTAGAGAATCCATAATGAAGTTAAAGCAAAATGAGCCAAACTGCATCGCATCCTATGAATACATGTCACTAATTTCGTGTTCCATGAAATATATGAATCCAAATGTGCATAAATTTTGTGATACAATCCAAAAATATGTGATATACAACTCATATCAATACACCCATACCCAATTCTTACATATGGTTTCCCAAAATAACTGATCTATCTAGGGAATCTAATCTTCATGAATTCAAAAGTTTGGTTTGGTATTATGAAAATTCATCTCATTATAAATGTCCAACGGCTGAAACGTTTCACATTGGGATATTTAAGATACTGTAATAACTATTTTATTTTTTAAAAGTTGAGATAATTCCATTTACCAACCCAAAACTGTGACACAAGTGGTATCTCCAAAACTGGGTTCCCAAAACCATTTCCCATTTTCAATATAGAAGGCCACCATGGGCACCTCATTTCAAAGTTAGAACACAGAGTGAAGTGCTGCCATATTTTAGTTATAGAGGAGTCATATCATCCCCATTATGTTTCTTTATCTCCCTATCCTTGTAATGAGATATGAAATGAATAAGGATATCTACTTGAGTTTTCTCCTCTTCTCTATGTTGGGCGAAAAGGTGGGTGTTTGTTGTGATGGGGCTACACACATATCAAGGGATTTTTGATACATATATTAGACATTGGTTTGAACTAATTTGGTTGATAAAAACATTCTTTCCACGTATCTTACATTATTTCATATTTTAATGTGTGTTTGAATGCATGTGGTTGATATTCTCTTAATTTCTAACTGATTCATGTGAGGTTTGGAGTTCTTGAATTGTGTTGGTCTAATTCTCATTCCCACTTTCTTGAGATTTAATTCTGATTTGGAAGCTCTTATTCTATGTGTATGTACTAGACCTTGCTAATATGATTTTTATGCCAATGTTTGCTTCTTTAAGAATTAATATAAAATCTTATAAACTAATTGAGATTCCAATTATTTTCAACCAAAGAATTACTTGAAACCGAAATAAATCTCTAAAAACAATGAACATAAATTTCTTTTTGTGAAATCATCATATTTTTCAAAATTAAATTGGTTTCACAACTATTAAACTCTTTAAAATATTTTATTTTCTTAAAATTGTTTTCAAAACCATCCCCTCTTTTAGTAGTTTTTATTAAAAATAAACACTCTGAACCCATCAATGCTACATGAGAGATGACATATGGTCTATCCTATTATATAAGATCATCTATAAATCATAACAAAATTGACATGTCATGAAAATGTGTTCAGTACCATATTGTTATATTCATCTTGGTCTATGATATGTTTGAATCTAGAGCTCTATAATTCTTTATTTTACCTGGCTTGGTCTAATCCATAGGACTCAAGGTAGAGAGGAATCAAATTCCCCTAGTTTTAACTATTTCAATAGAAGGTTATATGATTTTTTGTTTCTTAGGGATGTGAGAAGATGATGGGGTAGTATCAAACATCTTGGGATTTATTCCATCTTCAAATACCATTGTACAATGTCATTATCAGCTTCAAGTTATTATATTCTATGAATTCAATTATTGATTTTTTAGGAGGGTTGAGTTCTAGGACAAGGAGGGATAGTGTGTGGTATTTTTAGATAGTGATATTTGTAAAAGGTTCATAGGTGTTTGGAACCAATAATATCTCATCTATACGAATAAATATTTAATTTAGTGTATCAACTTAAAATGGATTTTCCTAGAGTCTTGGAGGATTTTCCTAATGTTTTTTTCAAGGATATTGTGATTTTACCCCCCTTGACATGACATCAAGTTAAGGATGTATTTACAGTTAGGTGCCTCTCTATTTTTTATGGTTCTTTATTGAATAAAAGCTTATAATCTCTGGGAGTTGAGGATTCAAATTGATGATCTAATGCTAAAGGATTTAATCAACCCATTGTATTATTCTGGGGTGCTACTATTTTATTCACCAAGAAGGTGGATGGTGTTCTGAGGTTGTTTATAAACTACAGATGGTTGAATTGGGTGATGATCAAGAATGGTTACACTCTTCTAAGGATTTTTGATATATTAGACTAGTTAAAGGGATCTATCTGGTTTTAAAACATTAATTTTATTCTAGATATCATCATATGAGGGTGAGAGGTGTGGTTGTTCTGAAGACCACACTTAGTTTTCATTATCGACACTTTAAGTTTTTTGTTCATTTTGTTCAGTGTCATGAATTCCCCAATTGTTTTATTAGGACTCAGGAACTCTATGTTCCATGAGTTCCTCGATCATTTTTTGGTTGTGGTTATCGATGACATTCTCATATACATAGGGTTATAGGAGGATCATTTGGAGCACCTTAGGGATATTTTACAAGATCTTCATCAAAATAATCATTATGTGAAGATTTACAAGTGTAACTTTTGGATATAGTAGTTACTCTTCCTTAGAAATTTGGTTTCTTATAATAGGGAGGCATTGGATCCATCAAATATTGTGTTCAAAATTTTTTTTGAAGAATTAAATAACATCACAAAGTTTAATAGTTTCTTAAATATTGTGGGATATTATCAACTTTTTGTGTCTAAATTATCAAAGGTCATATCCCCATTAATATACATGTCTAGATTGTACTAGGATTTTGTTTAGACTAATCAATTTCATGATGTTTTTAACTACATAATGGGGAGGTTGGTCAGTTACCCTTTTCTCCAATATCCTGAGGAGGGAGTGATGTTTTAGTTGTTTTGTGATGATTCCCACCAAGAGTTGGGTTTCATTATGATGATTTAGAGGTAAGTAAAAACTTATGTTTATAATAAGTTATATCCCCATTAACATAACTATTAATCCAATGATATCATGTTGGAAATATTTATTTTTACATTGATCATGTATTAAAATTACCACACAGATGAGTTCTTTGAAGTTTTCATGTACTACAATATTTTGAGATATATTTTCTATCAATGGGATTTAAATATTCAATAGTGGTAGTGGATGGAGTTTCTTTAGGACTATTACTTTGGTATATTTTATACCCTAGGGGAGGGTATTTTATTTGATAATGCATTGAGAAGGAATTCACGAGGTAATCATGTTCGAGAGTCTTGTGATACTATGAGGGTGATGGAGGAGATATAGGAGATGAAAATTGATACAAATGAGGCATGTGGCAGAGGATATCTATTATAAATTAGAGTTAAATCATCCTTGATTTAGTGGGTGGAGCAGTATTAGTGGGGAGACTTGGAGGTAGAGGTGATTAAAAATCGTGTTCTCTATAATGAAGCTCCAAGAGGGTGTTTAGAGGATGATCATCATCAAATGTTGTTTATAGGGTGGTTTTTTGTTCCATTGAAATTCCTGAGGATCTTCTCTATGAGTTATATAGATCATTAGTGAAATTGTATCCTATTGTTTCAAAGATTTATCATGACTTGATAGGATATATTTGGTGGAACAAGACGAAGAGATCAATAGCTGAGTACATACTGTGAGTTTTGTTCTACTACTAGGTGAAGGTATAATATGATGTTCCAATTGTTTTTTCCATCAATAGGATTACCCCAAGTAAAAATGGTAGGAAATCATGATGGATTTCATCACCGGTTTCCCTTGATCTCAGGAAGGATTCTTTTCTATATGGGTGATCAGGGATTGGTTGATAAAGTCATCACACTTCCTGGTGATCATATATTTGGCTTCTATAGAGGTTTTGTAAATAATTTATGTGGATGAGGAGGTACTACCTCATATGATACGAAGTACCATCATATCTAATTGGGATGCACCTTTTACCTCATAAATCTAGATAATATTATAGAATTATATTTGATATTAGTTGTGCCTTATCACTATATTTCATCCTTAGATAAAAAAATTAGACCGAGTGGACTACATAGACACTAGAGGATCTATTTCATGCTTATACATTGGATTTTAGAGGATCTTGGGAAATGAATTTGACCATTTTTTATTTTTTATTGAAATGACATTCACTCTTCCATTTATATATCCATTCACAGAATTTTATGGAAGGCTTTATAGATCTACGTTGTGTGGGGTGAGGTTAGGGAGCTTGATGTTTTAGGGGAAAATGTAGTAAAGGAATCTATAGTGAAGATCTAGATGGTTCTAGAGTAGATGAAGGGGATTCAAAACTATAATAAGTTGAATGATTATTAGAAAAATGGGTTTTTATATCTTGGTATTATTGGTCATGTCTTATTGAGGGTTTCTATCATCATGGGTATTGTAGGTTTAGATAAGGAAATTATCTATATCCCCAATTTATTAGTCCTTTTGAAGAGTATCAATTTTTTAGAGAGGTGGTGTATCGAATATTAATTCATCCATAGTTAGACCGTTTTAATCAATTATTTCACATGTCACAACTCTATTGATATAGTAATAATTATTTACATGTAATTTATTTGGGAGAGTTAGATAATGAGGATGATGGGATGTTCTAGAATGTCTAGTCATTATTCAAGATCTTTAAGATAAAGTATTTTTATTGTGAATTATTCCCTTGGTGTAAGTATTGTGGAGGCACGGTGGTGTAGATGAGTATGTGGGAACATGAATCATACATTCATTCTCAATATATTAATATTTTTTGTCATATTTATTCCTTGTTTTATGAGATTATTGATTTTACATTAAATTGTTTGAAATTATTAATATTTAAGGTTGCGTGAATTTTTTATTTTAGTTTTGATGTATTCTTTATGGTGGAATTTATTTAAGAGGTATCTTCCAAGGAGTGATTGGTAAGTGGTGTTTGTGGATTTTACCTTCTTTTTTGGTATTGATTATTGAGAATGATAATTTTTTTAGAGGTATTTAATTTAATAGCCTTGAACTTTCTATTATGTTCATTTATGATATTTTCATGTTGGAGGATTTATTATAAGTTTATTGGAATTAAACTGTTTTTGGAGATTGGATTTCAACTAAAAATATAAACTTATGTCATTTTCATTCGAGTCATGACATGTGCTATCAACTATAGTATATGGTGGTTCTATAGGGAGTTTATTTCTAGTGTTATAGGGTGTATCACAACATGGGGTGCTTGTAATAAATTTAGAAAAGGGTGGAACCTTCTGAATGTTCAATGAACCTTACACAGTTTTCATTTGATGATTATGAATTTTCCTTTTCCAATTTATTGGTCATGGCATGAAGGCTTAGTTTGAAAAGAGATTTGTTATAGGAAATAGTGGATTTTTTCTATATTTTAGCTTCATGGTGTAATCATGGTAGTCACTGTGTGTAGCCTGGGTGTCAAGATTCAACGGTTCTTCCTAGATTAGTTTTAGGGAAAGATTCATCTTGATCATATTAATTTATAAATTTTTACCAATCCTTGAATGAGGGAGATATAAGAGGATTTTCAACATGAATCTCAAGATTAGTTTGATTCTAACTGATCATATTATGATCGTGTCTTGTAACATTTTGAAACTCTACTTTTCTATTTAGAAATAAATTAGTATCATATTCAGTTATAACTTATTTTTTCATTTTTTCTTTAATTTCCAATGACCTAAGGTGCATATTGGGAGATCTTTGAGCCCCAATCTATTTTATTTATCCCTCAACATCAACTGATTAGCTAATAGTGATCCGAGTTGATTATCCCTTTCTTTATTTTGGGTTTTCTCCATGTTATTTATCTAATAAGGATAGAAGAATATTTGGGGGTTTTTTTATGGTATTGCGTTATGGATTGATGATTATTGTTTTGTTTTAGATTGTTTGGGGTTTCCGTGTGTCATTATAGTTCACTGGTCATCTCTTTTTTACTTTATCGTTGTGTGGTGAATTGTGAAGTGTCAATTAAGGTAGGGGATTTTAGGAACTCTCTACATTTATGTGTAAATTTTAGAGGTTTTATGATTTTTAATTAATTTTTTATATGGTATAGATTGTAAAAATTAAGATAATTAACCAAACATAAATAAATTAATGGGTAAGGGATTTTTTTCATCTGTTTAGTTTTTTATATAATATTTTTTGTGAGAATAATTCTTGTTTGATACTATTTCTCACAATACCTTTTGTTATTAATATTGAATTCCATTTTTGTTATTGGTTTTTAGTAATAACATATCATAAAAGGATAATAACTTAAATTTATAAGTAAAACAGATGTGTAAAACAATAGAATTATAGAATTTAATATTGAGATTAGTTTTTTTATGAAGTTATCTTGAAAGAAATTTTTCATTCGATTTGGGCAACCATCATGGTAGTATAAATATATTAGTCATTTTTATTAAATTTTATTGGGTATTGAGTTGTTTTTAGTCGGGGAAATGGTGTGGATTGTGTAGTGGGGCTATAGTTTGTTAGTATGGTATTTTTTGGGTTGGTTTGAGCGGTTGATTGATAGTGGTCTAGATATTTTTGGTTCCCTAGGGTATGTGATATGTGGGGTTTGATATGGTGGTTGTTTTTTGTAATTTTGGGATGATTTTATAATTTCTCAGTGGTTATAGAATGTAATTACTAATGGAAAATATAGTAATGGTAGTGGGACAGAATCAAATTCACTCATTGTTGTAAAGGAAATATGATCATGAAATGACCCGATAAATGATTAGGAATAAATGAAATATATGGATAACAATATATTATCATTAAATATGAAATTAGGTGTCATAATGAAATTAAATTGTTTAGAAATTGGTAAATATATAAATGGTGAAAGGGTATTACTAATCTAGAACTAGTGAATGTTTTGTGTGGATGTTTTGTGTGGGAAATTGGATTGGTTTTAATGTTATACTTGGAAGTGGTGGTGGTTTGTGGAAATGATATTATAGTGATAATTGTGGGTTTTCATGGTGTTATATTATATGAACCATTTAGGATTTAATTATGTGATTATATATATATATATATATATTGTATTTTTTTAGGATTTTATACACACCCCACCCAAGTAGGATAATCTTACTGATGCCAAAATGTTTTGGATTTAGGGTGTTTTTTACAAACATATTGGTTAATAAAGTAATGGATGGATAACTATGTTCTCTTACCAATCCTCCCTTACAGGTGTGTTATGGTAGTCATGTTATGTGGATGTGGTGATGATACTTGGTGGGGTCATGCTTGGTTGGAGGGACATGAAGTTGATGTCCTTTATGTTTGTGATACCCTACTAATATGGATATGATATGTGGTTATGATGTGTGGTGGTGATGTGGATATTTGATGCATAGGGGAAGTTGTGATTATGGTATGGATGGGTTGATTCTAGCACAATATGTTTGAACCTACCATATTTTGGGATAGATAGGGTTGTGGTTTGACCCATATCATATAAGATAGGATTAGAATTGAGTGTTATGGGTTGGATTTGGAAGGGATTAAGAGCACATGATGTTTGATGTTGGGGTTTGAGAATGTGAAAGTAGTGAGGAGGTGAAAATGGGGTGCCTTATTTTTATATTCTTTGATATTATATTTTTATATTGGGATGCGATATTTTGGGAGGTTGGGTAATAGTTGATTTAATTTGTTATCTATTCAATTTTTTCTTTATATAAATAGTATATTTATACCAAATTTTATGAAGTGGTCTTATGTATGATCATTATGAATATAAATTTTATGTTCCCCCTCTATATATAATCTATTTATCATGTTACTGTGGTGGTTTTGTTGACAGGCTTAGATAGTACTAGCTTGGATATCATGTTTGGAAATTGTGTCACTTTGTAAAAATTTCTTTTGATATCTTATTTTAGATATTATATTTTTCTAAAAATTCATTAATTGCGGCAATATTATGGATTTTTGTTTATCTTATCTCATGATGTGGGTTGGTAGTTTTATTTTTTATGGAGATTTCCATGAACCAACCTAAGACAACCCTAAATTGAGCACCTGAGCCAGCCTATAACATGACCTGAGGTGAGTTCTAGATTTTCTTGGGCCAGATAAAATCACCAAGGAATAAAATATAATCCCACTAGATTAGTTTTTTCAAATAATAATAATAATAAAGCATAATGAAATTTACAACATTCATGAATTACCCATATATAAGTTGGATTCACATGGTAACCAAATAATCGATTTCAAAATATGATACATATTAAATAAGGAATAGCCATATATAACATCAAATAAATGGCCATAAAATAAAAAAAATCGGAAATCGAAAATAATATCTCAATATATAGGATGTTTTGATTGTTTGATACATATATGGTACTAAATAAGAGAAAATAATCCCAAAACCTGACTGATAATCTTCACACTACTCATGGTCACCATCCTACCTAAATAAAAAATAGGATCCAATGTATATTGAAAAAAAGATTACTTAAATCAAAATTCTTCTAGAATATGAAATTTTATATAGGTTTGATCATAAATATTCTTAGTAGCTATCCTCTCCACAATGCATTCATAATTTTTAAAAGAAAAACCATTTAATGAATTTTTGAAATACATTTAAAGAAAAATAATACCCCTTTGAAAAATATAACTAAATTAAATCGCATTAATAATTTCCAACATCCCAATTTCTAAAACCAACTTATTTATCATAGAGAAACCACCAATTTCTCACAAAAATTTATGTAGTTCACTTTATTAAATAAAAAAATATGAGTTTATTTGAAATTTTGATAAGATAAATGAATTAATTTGAAAACATCCTTTTATTAGTTTTCTTTAAGAAAACTTTGTAACTTATATGACAAACATTAATAGGTATAATGCCACTAACTATATGAAATTAAAGTAACTAGAAATATTATTCATAAGAAATAGATAATAAATAGTGGCATCATTTACTAGATGAAATAAAAATAATCAATAAAAATGATACATTATATAAAAAGAAAAGAACAATAATTAAAACACATCATGGGACCAACCCTATAGAATTTAATATAGGGACTACCTAGTGAAACAACTTCATAAGATATGGAAATACACTCAAAAATTGGGATGTATATAATAATTTCACTAGCCCATAGTGGTACTATATGTATTAATTAACTATCCATAGTATCAAACTTAACTAGTGGAAAGCAATTTCTCTATTCTATGTTCTCTAGACCAATTTACTATGTTCCCACGACCAACTAAGTGGATGTGAGTAAATAAATCATATGGGTAATAATATGAAATATCAAGACATATAAGATCACCATTCACCTTTTTTCAATAAATAAATCAATAAACCTACCATGTTCCATCAAAATATTTCCCACTATCAACCATCAAGACCAAAACAATACTAAATTAGGGTTCTGTTCAAATAATTTATATAATGTTACAACTAATCCTTGACACCTCTTCAAAATAATCAAATAAAGAAATCCATTTTTAAAACCAAACACGGTGAAGTTATTTCATGCAATGATTTCAAACAAAAATAAAACTTAATTACATCATAATAGCATTTTTTAGATTTAATATGATACCCAAAAAACGTTAAAAATACATATTATATAGTCTAATTTAAAGGCATAATCACCTAAATAACCATGAATCACGAAACAATATTTAATTTACCAAAACACACCCATTGTTTTAAAGACATGCTTTTAATATTTGTTCAGAAAACAAAACACCCATCATGGTTTTAGAATTCTTTTTTCAAGAGAAATTTTTTAATTTAGACAAACATTATGTATATACAATAAATTTAAAAAAACCTTAAATTGAAATTAACCCTTTTCGTATTCCAATAAATCCATATTAAATAACCATTTTTATAAAAATAATTCAATATACTTACTAAATGTCATAAAATGTTAAAATTTAATGTTAGAAATTATATTACATCATATTTTTTAATGTATAGAACCATGCATGGAGATAACCTACCTTAAACATTTCATGGGGGCTATGAATCCTTTGAATATGATATGAGGAGGACCCAAATAACAACATTCACCCCTTAAATTCAATAACTAAAAATGATTTAGATAAACCCTCACTTAGGTTTTGGCTAAAATGGAATCATGAGATTGGGATAATAGGAAATATGAGAATGAAGAGGAAAGAGAAGATAAAGAGAGAGAAAATAGCCTCTAACATTAATAAATCCACCCAGATTCAAGTAAGAGTCCAAAAAATCCATAGCGGAAAGGAGGGAGAGTCACATGAGGATCCATATTATCTTTATTGTCTGATTAAGGAGGAGATTTGGTTCAAGAGGGTTTAATTTATGCAGGGGTACAATAGGTATTTTCTAATTTTTAAAACCAAGATAGATCTCATGGTTTACCATACCATTTACCAACCATGAACCCCTCATTAGACACACCAAGGTAGATGCATTTTTAGGAAAACTATGTAACCACCATGAAAATTAACACCAATAAAGAATTTTAGGTTTTTCATGGTTAAACACGTGATTAGAAAACCATGTGTCTATCACTGCAAACAAAAAATTCAAATTTTCAATGAATTTGAACCTAAAATTTGAAAAAATGGAAAAAATCAATTATTAAATAATATAATAAGAAAATTTATGGTTTGTGTGATCCTATTATCCCCACCATAATATATTTTACCCAAAAAATCATTAGTTTAGGATATATCATATCCAACCGAACAGAAAATATAAGAAGTGACTGGCTCATAGACAAAACCAAAAATGAACCCAACTCAATCAAGGAATGTCTCAAAATCCAAAGGCAACCAGAATTCTTGATTCACACTCAAATATAGAACACCATAATGTGGATTTAATGTGCGCGGTTAATAAGGGGATGATACTTTTATATGGTCTCCCCACTATAGAAGGTTTTCATTAATCTGATGGGTTCACAGGATAAGAGTACACTAAAAGGATCGCAATGAATCATGAAATAAACTCTTAAACAAATAGATTAACCCAAAAAGTTCATTCAAGGGTCTTCCCACAATATCTTGGAGTTAATAATCTTGGTCTCTAATTAGAAAATAGATATAGAACATCCCAAATTATAATTAAAATGGTCATGGAAGGAAAAGATAAAAGATAAAATATTAAAGAAAAGAGGAGGGATATCCAAAAAAATATCCTCCAAGACACTATCTAGACTTATGATGCATATATAAAATTCGATAAACTCATGAAAATACCCAACCATCCACCATAATAATAGTTTATTATGACATAAATAATGTACCACTAACCACTAGACATAGAGTTCAATTCCACCATCACAGTCTTATTGACAACATCATCTTCTAAAAGAGAGTATTCCCACACTATTTCCATGATAAATAAATTGATAAAAATATAAGGATCCTCAAAAAAACAAAAAATAAAGAAATTTTTCTCTCTACAATTCTACCTAGATTTATGGTATGGTTGACAACTAGAAGGAACCTCCTAAAAAACCACAGGAGGCACAAAGTTGAGACAAAGCCTAAGACATGAACTTTTCATAACCCACTAGGACTCTTCTTGCTATAATACTATACAATTATGAATATAAAACTGAATAAATAAGATAAAAACTAAATTCATCCCAAACCAAATAAACTATAGGTAAAAATTAAAAACAAGATAAACAAATCATAACCACCACTCGAAGAATCAAAATATCAAACAAAATCAAAGGCAGATTTTTAAAATTCTTATAAAATCATTATATTTTTTCCAAAAAAATGTTTTAAATCATAAAGTTCATTATAAAAAAACATTATCACATCCTAATACATAAAATTACTTTCAGATAACTTTAAAACAATCCTTTATAAGTTTAAAACTTAAACTTACACCATTTAAAACTATGTTTCCATTATAAGAACAAAAATTATCTCACTTTATTTTAAACAGTCTTAGAATTTAAAGTTAAAAATAATCTATTATTGTGTTAAAGTCAAAAAATTCTACTTAGAAATAAACTTTCAATGTAATATTTCCCTCCTTGAAGTTTTTTTTGAGAATCTAAATATCAATTTAATTATAGTTTATCCTAGAAAACATATTTATTAATTTCAAACTACATTTCATAATTCCATTATAGATACCATCTTACATATCCAAAACTGTTATCTCATTCCAAATAATTTTTGAAGAACCCATTTATTACTTTTCTAATCATGCTCATTTTTCATTAAAACCACGTTTTTAGTATGGTTCATTACCAAAAATTAATCAAATGAAATCAAAACATGTCAAAATTTATTCTCCAATTAACCTCAAATAAATAACCACCATACCCCCAAAGAGTTCCATAACCAAAATGGATTCTACAAAAATGTTAAATAGGGGTTAGTTGTTGTGCACAATTTGGATGCATGGTTGGATTGTCCATGAACCAATCATTCAATTACCATGAGTATCTCAAGAGAGAACCATGTGTATAGTAACTTTATAATGTCCCAAGTTGTGGAGGATAATTATCCACATATATTTCTTCTCCAAATTTCACTAAAAATAATAATTAATCTCTAATAACCCCCATAAACATAATATAACTTAGTATACCATCCATAAAAACAATATATATCATAAATAACAAAAAAAACAAAATCAAAGACTCAAAGCCCACTATATTTTGTTACTCAAGGTTATTCAAGAGAAATGGATACTTATACTCTCCATTAACCTACCTCTTGAGTTGCTTAATTCCTACCTACAATATTCTAGAATAAAATAAATAAAAATAGGTGATCTGATACCATTTTTTCTTGAACCAACTCAATTCACCCTTCAACCAAGCACTAAATTTTGTTTGTGACATGACCTGAGGTGCTTTTTTGATTTCCCCAGGCTAGAGAAAAGCCCCAAAGTGTTAAATATAAGAACCAGATAATTGCTTATCATAATAAGAATAATAAATAAACAATGGAAAATTGTATATAATTCAATATAACCTATCTATAATTCAAACATGTATGAAAACTAAATAAATTTTTTTCTAATAAAAAATGACATTAGCATAACCAGACATAACATCATAATAATGGACTTAACATAAAGACTAAATAATTGTTTTTGAAGGAGATCTCAAGATAGAATAGATTCATAAGGTTCAATATATTCATGTTACCAAGTAAATTATAATAAGACCAATCAGTAAACCAAAAAATTTGTGTGGATCACAGTCACAATACTACCTCTCTAATGAATGTAATCCAAATAATTTAGTGTAAAGGATTCTACAAGTAAGAACACCTATAAAACCTAGAAGAAACCTGAAATTCTATATATGATTGAGTATAAAGATACTCAGTGGATATCCACCTCACACCCTAAGAATAATAATTAAAATAAAAACCTTTACATGTTAGTTTGAAATAAATTTTAATAAAAATATTTCACTTTTATATAATTTATTTATCAAATAAAATTAACAATATCCAACATCCCATTTTCAAAAAACAAATTCTTTACTTAAGAATACCCAAAAAATTTCAAGAAAAGTTTACATGGGTCCCTTTGTTAAGGAAAATAGATGAGTTTCATTAAAAACAATATAAGATAAATGACTTCATTTGAAAACCTCCCTTTATTAGTTTTATTTCAAAAAAATTTAAAAATTGTCTCAAAAACATTAATATAGATATTTTAACTGTTTTTATAATTAAATTATCTAGAAAAAACATTCATAAGAATGACTGACTAAATGTAAGAATCTGAAAAATAGTTGTATTCATTAAGTAAAATAAAATAATCAATAATAATAATAAAAAATATAATATGGAAATAACAAAAACTAAAAAAATGGGAGCAACCCTATGTAAGATAAATATTGGGTTACCTAGTGAAATAACTTCACGAGTTAGAGAAATACCCACAAAAAAGTGGGATGGATATAATGACTTAGCTGGATGGTAGTGGTACTATATATATTACATCACTAGTGAGGTTGACACATGTGACTAGTGGAAAGGACCTCATCTATTCTAGGTTCTCCTACCTAAGTTCACAATTTCCCATGTCTAATCAACTATAGGTGATTAAATTAATCATATGGTAAAATCACATGAAAAAAGATAAAACAAATTACCACTTATTTCACCTCCATTTTAAGAAATATCTCACTAAATATGCCATTTTTTATCAAAATATAACCCACTATAAATGGACAAGGTTAATAAAATACTAAACATGGGATAGATTCAAATCCCCTCTATTGAGTGTCAATCAGGCTTTAATACCACATGAAAAGAATCAAATCAACAAATTCATTTCCAAACCCAAACATAGTTAAATTCTTTAAAATAAAAACTTTAATCTGTAATAAAACACATTTACATTATAAAAACATTTTTTATGTTTAATATAAAACCAAAACAACATTTAAAACATAAATTATAAAGTCTTACTTAAAGTTCAAATCACATAAACACCCAAGAATTAAAAAAACATTAATTAACCCGAAAACATATGCGGTTTTAAATTAAGAAATTTATTGTTTGTTTAGAGACCAAAAACACATCATGGGAGAAGAAGTAATTTTCTCAAATATCCTAATAAGAATTTAAAAAAACCTCAAGTTTGCATAGTGTAATGATCCATCTTGGGTTGACCAAACCCATCGCTCACACTATTCCACTACACGGCTTGAGGAATGTTCCTGATCACCTCGAGCTAGAAACTAGTGCTAGGGTTTCATAATTGAGTATATGGGAATGATTTACCCTTATGATAAACCAATATCAATAATGAGTTTCAACTATGAACCCATTATGAGGTCTTCGTATATTGGACAACCCTTCCAAAATAAATAATCATACACTAAGAACCACATCCAAACATTTCATAATAAAAATAAATGATACCAAAATATTTTTTCAAACATTTTTTCACATAAATGAAACCATTTATTTAAAAAAAAATATCACAATAAACCAAAAAATAACAAACTAAAACAAAACAAGGAGGTTAGAGAGGTTCATACACCACATGACCCAGCTGGTCTATCAAGCATAAGATATAACCTTCACCATCACCATGGGAATCCCTAGTCACAACTTTAACAAACAAGGCCTTCTTCCAAACAGAGAGTAATAGTAAACCAATGTATAATACAAGACCTAATGACCATAAAAAAATATGAAAACTACGTACCTATCGATGTAATTATTTAGGTTGTGAGTCGAGGCCTAGTATCATAGCACCAAGAGCCCATTTCATTTCTTTTATAAATCGATAATAATAATTTTTAAAATTATGTTATATAAAATTATTTTTTCAATGAATAACATGATATTTAAATAAAAAAATAATAAATCATGTCATCTCTTAAAACACATAAATTATAAAACATGCATAAAAATGGGTTTACCATGGAAATTTCATTTCAAAAACCAACCATTAACTTTAAAACATACTTTCTTTAAAAATACTAAATTAAACATTCCCTTTACGTTTAACTCATCACTTAAAAAACAACCACTTTGTTTGAAATAAATTTCAAAAGAAACATTTTATAAAAACTTTAACTTAAAAAAACCACTTATTTTCCCTTTAAACTGATAACACACACTCACTCCTCAAATATATGTAAAGAAAAAAGGGAATGAATAATAAAATAAAATCCATAGAGAGTCACAAACAAATGATAATAATAACATAATGATGTATTTATAACAAAAGTACTTGATCTTAAATGAATAATACATAAATGTAGTCTCATATAAATATGTAATAAAGTCACATTTCAATGAACATTAAATGGGGTAACATATGATATGTAACATCCCCACCCAACCCATTGGGTGGGATGGGTAATAGGGGATACATAACTTAGGTGAAATCTCCGAGATGCTAAAGGCATGAAATAAATGCCAAGGGATTAGTAGAATATTAGGGGCTGATTTCCCCTGATGTTAAATTATAACTTGAAAAGATAAAATAAAATCAACCAAACCAACTATATGATGCATGAAAGGAAAACTATTTTAACATAAGACTCCAAATAAACCAACATTAGAGTAGTAATAGAAACAAAACACGTCAACCAACAAAGATAAAAAACAAGAATCTATGACACAGAAGTGGTATCATTCTAAGAATCATCCAATATAGCTCCAAGATCCAACACCAAATGCATTTTTCACTATATTAAGATGAATATCTAGATAATTATGATATATTTACCTTCCCAGATTTCTGGTAAACAATATCTAAAATTCATTAAGATCCCAAGAATACGGAGTGTTTAAAACACAATTAGTAAATCCAAGAGACTTTAAAATAGACTCCATTAGGACAAGAAAAATTTAGTATATTTTATATAAAATATGTGAGAAATAGAAAAATAGTTTAAATAAAAATAAATAACTAAGTTCCATGTAAGAAACAATTTATGAAATATTATTATAATTATTTTCTAAATGGTATAAACATCCAATGTTCACACACACACATGCCATGGACCTATATATACTCATCAGTGGAGATTCATCATATCACCAAGTATTTTTCTACAAACCCACATTAATGGAAGTACTTCATAACCGTGCTACATCACACGTTGATGGTGGTACTACATGACCATGATCAATAACAATAAACACAAACTAACCAAACTATGGAAATATACCATTTAATTAATTTATTGAAACCATATTTTTATCATGTTTTTTTATAAATAATTTTCTTTTCCTTATTTAAAATCTATAATTTTGAACTCCTTCAAAATATGGATTTTCATTATATATTTTCCAAAGAACTTATAAGTTTAAAAAAGGATTTAGGAAGATACAAAACATAATTTTCTAGAATAGTAGACTGATAAAAAAGCTGCATACCTCTCAAAAAGTGATAATAATGATGAAAGGCACAATGAAACCTCTAGATTTGGACATTAAACATATTCATTCAGTAAATCCAATAAAGATATCATCAAAAGACAACATATATAATAGATATATCAATAATAGATTAAATATATTGTTATGGGTGAGGTAATATTAGGATATCTAAATATAAATAGAGAAAATAGAGAATAATTTTTTATTCTGGAGATTCAATGCACACAGATCTGTTAGAACCATCTTTTGGATCAAAATGAACTCTAAAAGCACAGAGAGAAGGCAGAGAGTTTTGATATAGAAGAATAAAAATGATGTTTAGGGGATAAAACCCTTTTTAAAATCTAATTTCTTTAATAATAAATGAACATTACATAGTTAGGCCACATGGTTTGGGAAATCATGCACTAATCCTACATATGGTTCTGTCTTCAAATCAACCCCTCACATAGTTGGTTTTCATAGTTTAACAAACAAAGATCCGATCATTTTTTCCCTCTATATTCACTTACATGGTTTCACCAAGAACACACATGGTCTAGAAAAACTGTGTACCATCCCGATGACTCCCACAATCTCTTTCATAGTTTCTTAGATAATTTTCACAATTTCCCCTAACCTTTTTGATGCTTTGAACCCTTAAACCCCCTTCAAAAACAACACAAAACCATTAATAAACTTATAAAACTCAACCCTGGTATTATATAACATCAAAATACATAATAAAAGTTTAATTTACTTAATTATAATGGTGTAAAATTCTAATAAATATTATTCTTTTAGCCTCTTAAAATCAATATATTTTTTGTTCTATGGAAATGTTTTGCCCATTGCTCCTTTAGAAAGTCTTATCATTCCCATGTATCATTTTGAATCTGACCATGATTCTATAAAACACACACCAAATAGATACTATTTCAATATATCAATTTATCTTTGATATCCACTATTTGTATCATCACATGTAACAAAGTAGTATCCAAATCAAGATAAAAATTATCCCATTGAATTACATGGTCATAATTATGTTGGCACTTCTTCAATTAAGATACATGAAATACATTGTGTATATAGATGAATAATGGTGGTAAAGCTAAATGATAATCCATATCACCAACCTATTATAGCAAAATTTTAATATACTAATGAGTTAATTAACCTTGTTTTTACCCAAACATGAATTCCCTAGACTAGGCTAAATTTTCATGAACACGCAATATCCCACATAAAATGTAAATAGTGGTAAATGATGATCTGTATAATACTTTTAATGTAACAAAACTATCATATTTATTTTATTTATCATTCCCATTTTAACATTCTTCTCTTTAATATGGTAGGTCCCAAAAACAAATCTTCTCTGATCTCTACCTAATAAAGTGGATACCTAAATGGATATTGATATCATTCTTCAAAAGGATCCATATATATCAAATCCTAGTAACTATTATTGTATAATAACTCCACTAGTGATTTATGATCTTCCCATGAGCCTCCAAAATCCATGATTCATTCTAATAACCCATATTTTATCATTTAGATCATCTATTCTAATTTGTTTTTTCTATTTGAAGTTGATAAGACATGATCATGGTTAAATTGGTACTAAAAGATTGTTGTAAAGACCACCAAATATGATAAGTAAAATAATGATATTAATTTGAGATGATTGAAAGAGTTATTACATATATCTTTATGACTATTAAAATATAAATATTTTCCATATATTCCACCATAATGTATTCAAGATTAGGGACCAAGTGAGAAGAATTTGTGAGATAATCCATAATCACCCATATATATTTTCATTTCTAAACCATTCTTGGTAAACATGTAAAAGAATCCATAGTTATGCTCTCCAATTTCTAGAAAGGTATATGTAAAGATCATAATATACTAACTGGTCATTGGTGCTCAGCCTTGACATACTAATAAGTAAGGCATATTGAGATTTTCTCTACCACTTTACTATTCATTCCATCCCACTATAAATGGGTTCTCAATGACATGTACATATTATTAATTCTTGGATGAACAATCCATTTAGAGTGGTGATTAGAAGAAAGTATTTACTCCTAAAAATAAAATAGAATAACCATTCAATCATGAAAAATAAATAAGGAGTTTCTATCTAGTTTCCATCTATCAATAGTCTCCCAAAAATTGTGTTTTAATATAATAGTAAGGAAATTAATATATTTTTTTTAGAATCCCCAACTAGTTCAAAAAATTAAATAATAATAGTCTACGAATATAAAACAGTAACTACATCTTGCTCAGTGCAATCCAAGTTCATATCTAATATCATAGACACCAATTACCACTGATCAAAATCTTCTTTAACTAATTTATTACATAACATATGACTCAGATAATATTCATTGATATTTCATTTTCCCAATGTATAAACTAATTTGAAGTTAATAAACTTGAGATATTTCATCAATCTTCATTGTCTAAAGTTCAAATAAGATTGAAATATGATTTGTTTCATGATTTTTAGTCTATGAAAATTGTTTATTTCACACCAAAGAGAAAATGAAAACATGTTTTGAAAGCATGAACCACTATATCCAATTCATAATCATTTTTTGGGTAATTCTTATCATGAATTTACAACTATCATGATCCATAAGCTACCACATGATCTCCTTTCATGAGAACATATATAAGTCCAGATCTATATTCATCACAATAAACCATATAACCCTTAAAATTTTCTATAAATAAAATAATTTGTCTGATGGTGAGAATTTATTTATGATCTAGAAAGTATTGTCTAAAATCCTCTCTTGAGTAGAAGAGAGTCCATTTTCTCATGTGAACTGTCAAAGGAGATATAAGTTGTGAGAATTCCTAAAGAAGCTGATGACAGTAGCATACTAAGCTCAGAAATTTTAGTATCTCAAAGATTGTTTTTAGTGATTTCCAAGAGTCAACGGCTTATATTTTTTTTGGTTATACAAACAAAACATTCTCATAAATGACATGTATAAAAAAGTAGACCTATAATATTCATAAATTGAATTTAGATAATTTTTTATGGAACCAATACTCTTAAAAAATATTTAACACAATCTCAAAATTTTCTTCATGATCTTTCTGAGTTTAATAATATACCATAAGGTTATATATAAATATAAATATTAAATAGTCTATATATTGATGAAATACATGATTAATAAAGTCCATGAAAACTTCTAGAGAATTTGTAAGACCAAATAGAATGACCAAATATTCATAATAACCCTAATAAATCATGAAATCTATTATCAGAATATCCTCTTTCCTAATCCAAAGTTGGTGATACCAAGATCATAGATAAATGTTTGAGAACCATTGAGCACATATAAATTTATAAAAAATGTCATCAATTTGTTGTAGTGGATATATATTTTTTATCCTAACCTAATTTAGATTATGATAATCAATACAGATTCGTAAAAACCCATCTTCATTCTAAAAAAGAACTGGGGAAGCTGAAAGAAATGTACTTATTCTTATGAAACCTTTTCTTTCCAATTATTCAGATTGTTTCTTCAACTCATTTATTTTTTATAGTGCCATTCTATATGACGAAAGTGAAGTAGGATTTTTACCTATAGTTAGATAAATCAAATATTCCACTTCACATTTATGTAAAAAAAGTGAAATAATCATGAAACACATCTAGATATTGATCCACAATGGTTGTAAAATTTATAGTCTTACTCATTTAATTATTCCACAAAGTCACTACTTCTAATTGATAATAAATAGTTCCAAACATTTTTTATAAGGGTTATACTTTTCCAACCTTTAAATCGTATCTTGATTTAAAGAGATGTGTTGACACATAAGGAGATATAAAATTTACACCTCACACAAAAAAAATCAATGTGAGACTTGAAACCAAGTTACCAATACATTCCCTTGATCAAGTCAAATATATCCATGTCCGAAAAAAGTCCCAAATAACTGAACTCCATCAATATTTATAGAAATTATTGAACATTTAAATCCATTACACTCTCACTGAATGAGAGGTGTCTTGATACTCATTTTGTGTGGAATAATCTTGATATGAAACCCTGTATTTTCAATGATTCACATTTGAATAAAAGAGTGGGATACACTAGAATCAAATAAAAAATGTATAAAGATCAAGTTAAGAAGAATAGTACCTCACACAGTTGAAAGACCAGTTTGTTCATCCCTGGTTATTTTCTTCATTCCATACATCTACTTACTCACTCCCCATTGATCATTTATTCTGTATTGTGGTTTAATTAGCTGATTATTCATGGAAATATTGAAATAACCATGGTTTTCATAGTTTTATGGTATTCTAACCAGACCTTTTAGTAGAAGCATAATATTTCTTAGAGACATGACATGTATTTCCAATAACAGATGAGGTTGTTCTATATAAATAACACTAAATATGTCCCATATGATTACAGTTGTGACATCCTCTTTGTGATTTCAAATAATTTAGCTTGATATACACGATTTAATTATATTGGAAATATCCAGGCATTCATTTGTGTCATGGAGGAAATTTAACTGATTTAATGGTATAATTCGGAGATTCTATACCACCTTGGATGTATGTGAACCTAATCAACTCATTCTAAAAATTATATTTCCCAACCATTACCTTAGATAAAAACATAATTAATCTTTCCTAAATTACAAATATATTCATTTATTACATAATATATCTTCTAACTATCTTTATATAGTTAGTAATACAAAGGGAAACTATCCTAAAAAAATCTATAGTGGAAATAAAAACTCAAAGATGCATTCCTTCAGGGGTTCACTGGCATTCACTTTTATAGAAAATCAAATAAGTTCATAAAAGTGGATACATATTCCATAACTGGTAGATTTATTTTCTTTAGGTTAAAGAAATATATCATTATTTTAACTTTAAGGTGTTGGGGTATAATTGGGTTTTAACAAGTTCTTTAAATCTCTCTCATATAAGGAATTGGTTGACTTTATCTTGGAAATCAAAATCCCACTATTGGAATGGAATATCCTCCAGCATGTATACTTCTAGTTTTATGTTTAGATCTGTTGGTGTCCCAAGTAAATAAAAACTTCATTTTATTTTTTTAATCCATGCTTATTAATTTTTAGGTTTTTAATCCCCATGAAATATTGGTGGATTATTTTTCTAAAATTAATGATAATTATTCAGTTTATGTGGTTAAATATTTTTATTTACCTTATCAATAGGTTGAAAGGATTAAATGATTCTATGAACAAGTCATTGGTATATTTTTTGATTAGGTAAAACCATGTTTTAGATTTCCTCTTCTTGTGTATTTCCACATTTTCTAACCCGTGGAATTTCTTTACAACTAGAATAAAATACCACATGGTCATCACTCATTAGTAACTGAAGGATTAGAACACTTCAAGTCTTCTAAACCAAAAATCATTATATCCATTTTACAAAAAACATAAAACATAAAATTATCAATTAAATCATAGTGGTAAGTCTCTTTACAAATGTATGATATGCTACAGTCATCGACTAAACCCTTGATGATGAGTTGAAAACACACATAGAAGTTTCATAGAACACTTTTATACCCGAACAACCTGGGTAAATTGATGTTTTACATAAAGAGGTTATCTGTGTTTTTTTATTCTATAAATTTCAAGTTCTAATATCCTTATATTCATTATACCATCATAATATGATAGAAAACCCAAGACTTATACAATTAGTAATATCCTCACCCAAACAAATGGCTTGGGATGGCTCTGGGGTATTTTTGACCTTAAGTGATTTCCCGAAGACACCAAAGGCTATAAATAAATTATAAGGTCTTAGTAAAATATTAGATGATGATTTTCCCTAAAGTCACAAACATAAACTGATAATAAAAAATAAAAAAACCAAACCAACAATATGATTCATGAGAAGATAACTATTTTAACATAAGACTAAAAATAAAAACCAACATCATGGTAACTATATAAACAAGACACATCAAAAAAATACCTAAAGAAAACATAAATCTATGACACAAAATTGGAATCATCCTAAGAATCACTTGATCTTTCTCTAAGCTCCATCTTCATATGCATTACCCACTATATCAACAAGAATCGATATAGAAGTATGAAACCTTGACCTTCCTTATGTTCTATTAATCAACATGTCCAAACTGACCAAGAAGGGGGTGATTATAACACTTGATATGAAATCTCATAACATCCCCATGATTTATAAATAAATTTAATGCAATGCACACAACACTGAGTCTCTTCAAAAAAAAACACTTTGTTATTATAATTATTTAAACAAGATAGTAATAAACTAGCCACTAAACATAATTTCTTCCACTTCCGTGAAATGAATTTTAAAAAATAGACTACCACAGTTGCAATCAATAATATATTTAGAGTCTGATAGGATCAACATGGTTTTTTGGTGAATACTTGCTTACCCCGTTTGAATAGTAATATTACCCTTATAAATAGTAATATTACCCTTATGAATTGTAAATTAGACAAATTTATAGTAACATCACCTATGAATGTATAAATAAATTTTAGGCATCTTATAAATGAAAGTATTATATATTAATCACATAGTGTGTGTAAATAAATGTTTTAGACGTTATTACTTGTGTATTTGTATTTTTATAACACGTAAATGTTTATTTACAATTTTATAATTAATATAGTGATTCAAAAAAAATCATAAAATAGAATAATAATTTAATATTTTGATCTATTAGGATTATAATATAATTTTATGTGACCTTTGTTAATTTTTATAAGTGTCATAAAATCAGTTATAATTTAAAAATTGGTATTTTTTGAGTAAATAATGATTTTAATTGAAATTTAAATTTCTCATATTTAAAAAAATATTTTCATAAAAAATATTTCATTTTTAAATTCTACATGTCAAAAAATGGTTAGGATTAATTTCTTGGATATTTTTGAAATTGTTAAATTTTTTTGAATAGTAAAAATACAGTTTTTAAGAAAATGCGGAATTTTTTATGACAACATCAACAGATTTTTATGATATAAAATTTATTAAAATTATAGAATAAATAATTAATTATTTTCTAAGAGAAATTTGTTATACATATAATTCATAACATATAAATTATAATTTCCTTGATAATTATAAAAGAACCAGTATCATTATCGACACAGTGTTTGCGTCGCACTGACAAATCCATTTTGGTTCCTTAAAAATAATAATTATGAGATAAAAATTATTTTCACAAACTTGTTAATAATTATAATGTATAGTAGATGTTTTTGGATGATAATTTTTAATTTTATTGTCATAAAATATTAATCTTATCCAAATGTGCGTGCAATGCTTACGGGGGGCAAGAAAAGACAAAATCACAAATTTAAGAAGTTTTCTTGACATGTGTATAAGTGAATATATAAAATTAATGAATATATAATTTTATTTTGAACGTAATTAATTTATTTTTATTATATTAATTTTTTTTATTATATGAATTTATTTTTAATTTTTTTATATTAAATAATGAACATTAATGTTTATGCAATGCTGATGTAATTCTTGTCCACACAAAAGAAAAAATAAATAAAATTATTTTAATTAAATTTATAAGAATACTTCACCCATAAAAATTATAAAATTAATTTTATGTTTAATATTTGACTAATATGACTTTTTTATTATAATTGGGGACTTTTTAGACCCACATGGATCACATTAGTCACTTTATATTATTTTATAACAAAGAAATATAACTTGTTCACACTATAATTTTCAATACGTATATTCTTTTACAATGAAGTTTTATAGAATTTGTTTTAAAAAAATAATATTAGTTTCAAATATAATAAAATCATCTTTTTCATAGAGTTTTATTTTTAATTTTTAAGTTATAAATAATTACATTAATGGCTTGAACAATTATGATGTAGTAAATATTTAATTAATGAATAAATAAAATTAATTATATTAAAAACAGTAAAATAAATATAATTTGATATTTTTAAGTCTATTAATTAATTATATAGGTGCAGAAAATATATATGTGATATAATAAAAAAATGTTAATTCAAATTGGAAATATTTTTTTGATGTCCATAAAGTCATGATTGTGAATTTTTTTTAATTTGACAAAATTATTTTTCCATGAATAATATATTTTATTACATTATTTAAAAATAAAAAATACTAAAAAAGTCTAAATATTATAATATTAATTATAAAATGGTATATCCTATTATTTTTAGGTCTTTTGGAAGTCTTAAACCCTTTAATAAATTTATTATAATTTAATAATTTGAGGGACTCCAATGTTATGCCTCACCACAATTATAAAAGGAGGCTCCTTCTTTCATAAATTTTCATCATCTTAAGCCTTGTTTTTTAGAAAAACATCGCAAAATTACCTCATAATCATCCAATACCACATTCTAGTTCTTCTATTCTCACAAAAAGACCACTTTAAAGATTCTTAAGGAGGTATTCAAAGATACATTTTCAAGAGGTAAGATTCCCTCTTCTTCTCTTTAAAATTCTTTCTCACTACCACCTTATCCCTACCTCTTTCTTAATGATTCATGAAAATATAGTGTAATATATATAATGTAAAAAAAATTATGGTAAAAGAATTATAAAATCTCGCATCTTATCCCTTTATTTTTAAATAACAAAATCGTCGTCTTTGGTGCATCAATTCAACACCTTCACAGACGATTATTCTTCGTTTCCCTTTTACCGAAATCAAGGGATGTTTTATTTCACATTTAATTGTATAAAATGACATATATATATATATATATATATGTTATCAATTTTTTATTATTATTTCTTTTTTATGTGGAATACCATAATAAACCAACATTTGAAATAATGGAAATAATGCACCTGAAATAATGGAAATAACAAAATATTGTTAATAAATGGGCGGAAAATGTTATAAGAAAATTATGTAAGGTATTATGACATGGGTTTAATTTTTTAATAAATTATTAATTCTATTAAAACCATTATCCATGAGGTTTGAACAAATTTTAAGGAGTTTGAACCCAAGGTAAGGAATATCTTAACTCAATTTCCATTCATTGAGTTAAACATCTATGTCATTAGTTATGTTTTTTCAAGAATATGTGTGAATAACCTATTATTTTTTTATAATTTATATACAATTATATTTTGTGGATTTATATTTTTCACAAATAATTATTTCATTTATTTATCCTCAGTTTAATGATATGATCTTTGTAAGGGATTCTACACGAACCTTTGTTTTCTCTTCGGGTTACTATTTCTCCATCTTTACTCAAATTTAATGATTATTAATTATTGTTTATTTATTATAAATTTTCTATATCTACTTCAAGATTAAATATCAATATCATATCATCCTTATTTTATGGTGATAAACATCTTTTAAAATGGTTCCCTTCTCAATTCTTCCTGATAAACAAGACCGATTCAGGGGAACTTCTCGATTTCTTAACCATTTTCAAATGCACTCCAAAATATGTTTTAATCCTATATTATTTTTATAAAATCACTCATTTTATAATTAAATATTATATTGGTTTATTTTTGGTTTTATGAAAACAAAAATTCATTTTTCGTTAAAACACCCTTAATATTTTCCATAAATTACACTAAAATGTTTTATTGCTAAATTTTCTTTAAAACATTTTTAACAATATTTCACTTCTGGGGGACATCATTTATGCGTCAAATATAATTTCAATGCACATCTATTTTCTATTTTCATATATACATGTTTAAAATGTTATTTTATGACAAATATAAATGATTTTCCAAAAGAACTCTTCTTTACATAGTAAAAAAGTGTTTTTCTAGTATCACTTTTATTATATGAGATAACTTCTTTGGTTACCATTATTTACTTATGTGTGGGTTATAAAATACCCTTTGATATATTATATAATAAATTACATTATTATCATGATATTATAAGTTTCATTTAATGTTAAAATGTATTATGATTTAAATTATTCAATGTGGTATGGGACACTTTGGAATGATTAAATATTATTTTCCTCAAGAATTTCTCAATGATTTTTTAGATTAATTTAATCTACGATACTTCAAAGCGGTCTGAGAAACTTCTATTTGAAGATACAATTTTATTAAACATATAAGGAATTAAATGGACTTACTATGTGATGGTTGGGCCCTACTGTAGCCCCTCGATAATGGAGGTCTCATGAGACAAATAGAAATGGATTTTGGTCGAGACCTTAACCATTTATTTTTAAAAGTATTGGTCAAGGCCACAGTGATTGGTTTGTGATGTCTGACATATAAATTCCCTCATTATGATATTATTAATTGATAAATCATGTGATTATTTTACTAGTAAAATATCTATGTTTAAGTTTCATGTGATTATTTATCTATCATAACTTATTCGTCCTTTTTTCTTGGTATATTATGATCAAGATTATGTTTTAATGGAATACGCTTTTATTTATTCATCATGCCTTATTATTATGTTATATATTTTGTTGTGTTACTTATCTTTATTGGTAATATAAGCTCACCTCTTTTCATATGTTTCTTTTCCCTATGATTCTAAGAGGTATTTTATGAATGACTTGTATGGTTAATCTAAGAGTTCTTGGGTGTTACCAATAGATTTTAAATGTTTTATTACTTTAAATTTCTATTCCAAAGCTCATATATGTAATTTCACGTCCAAAACTACTGAAAAGATTAGTAATTCAGGGTGTGATTCCTTGTAATCATACCAATTTAATAAAGTAACTGGTTTAAGCTACTAGGGTCAGGGTCATTACAATTGGTATTAGAGAAATTTTAGTAGAAACTTTGGAAACTAGATTTAAAAAACATATATTAGGGAACATAACCCTAAGATATAATTTGAGGATTGGAATAGAATAACATCATACATTTTTTGTAAGGTATAAATTATATGTAACATTTTTTTCAATATATTCATGTATGGATACTACAAGTGGACTTTGTTTTGGCATAGATGTGCCTAGGGGTAACAACTCTGACATGGTGTCCCAGGCCTAACTCTAGGTAACCTAGTACACAAAAATAGTTCTTACTGCATGCCTCGTTTGGCACTCTGGGGGGGATTTTCTTAAGATAATTTACATTTTCTTTATAACTCATTGTGAAGGATTTATATGTAAATATGTCTCCAATGAAACCATGTTTATGATTATGAGATTAGCTTTGAAAAAAAATTCAAATTTTGTTAAGTATTTCACCTGTATTGGGATTATACATTTTGTTTCATAATGTTATGATCTAATCTAGTGTATGAAATTGTCTATAAATGGAACCTTCCAGAAGTAATGGGAACCACATCAATGAACATAATCTAAAGTGTAAGAATGATTATTTCGTTGATGAATTTAAGCCAGTATTTTGAAGGGAACTAATCACTCAAACATTATCATTATATGAGGCGATAGTATCATGCCCTAACAAGAATTAGAAAGAGTTTTCTAATTATTATGGATTTAAATGAAGCAATATTAGAGAATAACAACTAGGAAACTGATAAATAAAGGGAATAAGGGAAATAAGTATTTTCCCACATGTGTTAATTGTGGAAGGAAATGCCTCGGTATATTCTTAAAAGTAATAAGAGTTTTCTAAAAGTGTTTAGAGAAAGAAAACCATTATTGTGATTTAAAGTGTAAGAAAATGTTTTCCAATATATAATGATTTAGCTATAAAGAGATTGGAAACTATGCAAATCAATGTCCCGTGCATCAAAGAAATATACACCAAAAAAAGAAATTGAATAATGGTCGAGATTATGATACTACCATAGACGAAGGGGAATGATTAATGTCCTTATGTTTAGATTATATAATTTTTCCTTTTGAGTATTTTAATAAATTATGTATTGGTTATAAGAATTATATAATATATAATGATTGTACTGTACTTCTATTTCATTAAGGATTTTAAGTCATATAATGAATGGTACTAAGGAAAAGTGACTCAATAGCAAGTTAAACTTTTGGAAAAGTATATGGTTGAGGAAAATAAAACCCTTAATATGTTTCTAATATTGAGATTTCAATTTTATAATAAGTAGATGATTTATTTGGATAATAAAAATTGGATAGAACTTACTATCTTGGATCTAAATAATGGATGGTCGACAAAGTGGTACAGTCTATAACTTTTTGGACATAGGAAATATATCCAAATTCTTATGTTTTACATAAGAAATAAGGAATCATGAACGTATCCAATTAGGTTTTATGGAAATTAAAGTTATTTACATTCTTAAAGATAACACAAGGATAATACACTCACATGTTTGTAGGTGGTGATTAAGAGTCACTTCATGTTGTTTAAAAATTTATTTATGGAAATTTAGTGACCTTGTTTTTAAAGTTTTGGATCATGATATTTTCAAAAATTTAACCATTTATAAAATGGTTAAATTTGATATTTGGACAAGGTTTTAGATATTATTTTATCCTATGATACAACTTGTGCCCTAAAATGATATAGGAATTGTTAAAGGCACAACCTAATGATAAGATTGTGTTTATATAAACATATCAAGTACTCATATTTCCTTACATTGTTATTGAGTGAAATAATTTCTCAAAATTAGGGAAATGATCTTGAAACAAAAAAAAGTTATCCCAATACCTTAGTTTTCGATGAGGGTTTTCTACAAAGGAATATCTAGTATCAACCTTTTTCTCTCTTCTGAAGTGAAATTTTAAATTTTTTAGACACGGTTTATTGAAGTAATAGAGAATGTAACACCCCGAGTATTTATAAATAAATTTAATATAATGCACAAAACACTGAGTCCCTATGAAACAAAACTTTGTTATTATAATTATTTAAACAATATAGTTATAACCTATCCATTAAACAAAATTTTTCTATTTTTGTCAAATAGATTTCAAAAAACAAACATACATAGTTCCTATTAGTAATATATTTATAGTCTCATAGGATCAACTTACTTTTTTTGTTAAATAGTAACTTGAACCTTTTAAATAGTAATATTACCCTTATAAATAGTAATATGACCCTTATGAATATTAAATTTTCCAAAATGAAAAGAAACTTCACCCATGAATGTATAAATAAAATCCAGGCATCTTATAAATTAAATTACGAAATAATTATATAATAGTGTAAGTAAAAAATTGTTTTAGAAATTATTAAGTATTTACTTGAATTTATATAAAACATAAAATGTTTATTTACAATTTTATAATTAATATAGGGATTTAAAATAAAATTTACTTTCATAAAATAGAATCATAAGTTAATATTTTGATGTTTTAGGGTTATAATATAATTTTATGAGACCTTATTTAATTTTTCAATGTATCATAAAATAATTTATAATTTTAAAAGTATTATTTTTTGAGAAAATCATGATTTTAAATAAAAAAATTAATTTGACATATTTAGGAAATAATTTTCATGAAATAGAATTAATTTTTTAATTATACATGTTTAAAAAAGGTTAGTGTGAATTTTTAGGATTTTTCTAAAATAGTTGAATTTTTAGTGAATAGAAAAAAATATAGTTTTTAAGAAAATACGTAATTTTTTATGGCTGCATCCATAGATATTTATGATGTAAAATAACTTAAACTTTTAGAATAAATAAGTAACTACTTTATAAGTTGAATTTTTTTTATAAATAATTCAGAACATATAAATCATAATTTTCTTGATAAGTATAAAAAGAACCATTGTCATTATCGACGTAGTGCATGTGCCGCACTAACAACTCCAATTTGGTTCCTTAAAAATAATAATTAATAGCTAAATATTAATTTTACAAACTTTTTATTAATTATTATTTATAATGGTTGTTTTTTTCCAATAATTTCAAATTTTATATTTATATAATATTAATCTTCTCCAAATTCTTGTGTAATGCTTGTGTAGGGAAAGAAAAGACAAAATAACAAATTTAAGAAGTTTTCTTTACATGTATGTGATTGAATATATATAATTAATGAATATTTTATTTTATTTTATAAATAATTTTATTATTTTTATGATAAGAATTTTTTTATTTTTATATATTAAATAATTAACATTAATTCTTATGCAATGCTGATGTGAGGCTTGTACAAGCGGAAAAAAGAAAATTAAATAAAAAAATTTAACTAATTTTATAAGAATACATAATTGACCCATAAACTATATAAATTAACATGGATGTGTGAGTTTCATCCAATATCTATTTTTTATTCTAATTGGGGATATTTTGGAACGACATGGATCACATTAGTCCCTTTATATTATTTTATTAAAAATAAAGACAACTTGTTCACACTATAATTTTCAATTAGTATAGTATTTTAATATGAGGTTTTTCATAAGTTTTTTTTCAAAACTAATAGTATTTACAAATAAAATAGAATTTTATTTCTCATATAATCTTATTTTAGATTTTTAGGTGATAAATAATTACATTAATGGATTGAACAATTATGATGCACTAAATAGTTAATTAATGAATAGATCAAATTAATGATTTTAAAAATATTAAAATAAATATAATTTTATATTTTTAAGTTAATTAAAATTTTCTATAGGTACTTATAATATGTATATGATATAATAAAAATTTTAATTTGAATTTGAAACTTTGTTATTATGTGATTAATGTCATGCTTGTGAATAGTTTTTTATTTAAAAAAATTAATTTTCATTGAATAAAATATTTTATTAAATTATTTAAAAATAACTAAAAATAAAGAAAATTTAAAAAATTGTCAATATTACTTATAAAATAGAATAACATATGATTTTTATGCCTTATGTAAGTCTTAAGCACTGTTATAAATTTATTATGTTTTAACAATTTGAGTAATTCTTATGTTAACCCTCATAGCAATTATAAAAGGAGGCTCCCTCTTTCAGTAATTTTCATCACCTTAAGCCTTATTTCATAGATAACCACTACCAAATTCCATTCTCCATATCCCTTTCCACATTATAGTGATTTTTGTATCACAAAAATACCACTTTTAATAGCCATAATGAGGTCTTTAAAGATACATTTTTAAGAGGTAAGATTCATTCTTCTTCTCTTTCAAATTCTTTCTCACTTCTACCTTATTCATACCTATCATCCAATGACTCATGTCAAATCCTGTGTAATATATATACTATATTTTTTCTAAGTTTTTGGTAAAATAATCATAAAATATCTCATCTTTTCCTTTTATTCATAAATAGTGAAACCATCGTCCATGGTGTGTCAATTCAATGCCATCGTGAATTATGATTCTTCGTTTCCATTTTACTAAAATTGTGGGATGTTTTAATTTAAAGTTTATTTTTAAAATTAAATATATATATATATTATCGATTATTAATTATTATTTCATTCAATAAGGATGATCATAATAAACCAACCTTGGAAACAATGAAAAGAACGCACCCAAAACAATGGAAATAACAAAATTATGTAAATAAATGGGTGGAAAATGTTATAAGAATATTATATTAGGTATTATAAACATGAGATTAATTTTTTAATAAATTAGTAATTCTATTAAAACCATTATACATGAGTGTTGAATAGATTTTAAGGAAGTCAAACCCGAGGTAAGGGATATCTTAACTCAATTTCCATTCATTGATTTAAACATCAATGTCATTGGTTATGTTACTCCAAGAATATGTGATAATGAACCATTATTTTTTTAATATATATCTAATTATATTTTTTGGATTTATATTTTTCACACATAATTATTTCATTTATTTATCCTCACTCTAATGATATGATCTTTGTAAGGGATTCTACCCGAACCCCTATTTTCCCTTCGGGTTATTCTTTCTCCATCTTTACTCAAATGTAATGCTTATTTATTTTTGTATATTAATTATAAATTTTTTTATATGTTTTAAAATAAAATATACATATCAGATCATCCTTATATGATGAGGATATACATGTTTGAAAAAGGTTCCCTTCTCAATTCTTCCTGATTAACAAACCCAATTCAGGGGAAATTCTCGATTCCTTAACTGTTTTCAAGTGAACTCTAAAATCTCTTTTAAGACACTATTATTTTATAAAATAACTCATTTTTTATGAAAAAAAATATTGTTTTATTTATTGTTTTATGAAAATGAAAATTTCTTTCCTCCTTAAAACCTCTTTAATATTTTCCTTAGACCGCACTAAAAAGTTTTCTCTCTAAAGTCTCTTAAAAACTCTTTCTACATGATTTCACTTTAGTGGGACATAATTTTTGCATAAAATATATTTTGAATGTCCTTAAAATTACTTTCCAAGTATTTACATGTTTATGATCTTGTTTTATGACAAATACAAATAATTATCCAGAGGAAATATTCTTTCCAAAGTAAAAAATGGGTTTTCTCATCTCACTTTTACTTCTATAAGATATTTTCCTAGTTTACCCATACTTAATTTTGCATGGTTTATATACTACCCTTTGATATATTATATCATTAATTATATTATTATTATGATATTATAAGTTTAATTTAATGTCAAAAGGGATTATGATTTAAATGTTTCAAGGTGGTATGGGACACTTTGTAATGTTTAAAGATTATTTTCTTCAATAATTTCTCAATGATATTATTAGAGTAATTTCATCTATAATAATTCAAAGTGCTATAAGAAAATTTGATTTAAAGATTTAATGTTATTCAATATATGATGAATTCATTGGACTTATTATGTGATGGGTGGGGCCTGTTATAGCCCTCAATGCATCGATAGGTCTTATGAGATAAAAAATATATTAGGTGAGGCCTTAACCATTTATTTTCTAAAGTCTTGGTTGAGGCCTCGCCAGTAGTTTTTTTTTGATATTATTACCTAATAAATCATGTTATTATTCGACTAGTATAATATCCATGGTTCAGTTTCATGTGATTATTTATATGTAATTAATTATTCAGATTTTATTCATGCCAAATTATTCTCAATATTATGTTTTAATGGAATAAGTTTTTATTTATTAATCATGTCTTATTGTTTATGTTATAGATTACACAGTAATATTACCCTTACTGAGCATTTGATCTCACCAATTTTCATATGTTTATTTTTCCCCATGATTTCAAGAGGTATATTATGAATGACTTTAAGGGTTAATCTAATATTTCTTGGGTGTTTCAAATGGATTTTCTATGTTGTTTTTCCTTTTAATTTGTAATGTAAATTCGATGTATGTAACCTACTTTGCAAAACTACTAAACGGATTGTTACTCTGGGATTAAATTCCTTATAATCATACCAATGTAATAAAGTTAGGCATCGACTCCGAGCTACTAGGGTTGGGGTCCTTTCAAAACCCCATATTCTTCCCAATACACACCTATATTATAGGACAAATGTAATGCCCCAACCCTAGTTACCTAGAGTCGGTGCATTATTACATTTCATTGGCATGATCACGAGAAAGATCAAGTCTCGAAAGATCGATTAGTTTAGTAGCCTTGGAATAACTAGATACATCCATAATTTTTTACATTACATCATAAAAAAAAACATCTTGTCTTCATATCCCCTCATACTATCCCTGCAGGTCATTTATAAATTACTTCTTCATAATCCTGGGAAAAATAAAACATTGAAAGGGGTGAGCTCAGATGCTCAGTAAGGATAACATTATAGCATGAGATTTCATAAATAAGCATAAACACTTAAGGCAATTTATAACTAAAACAAAAGCCTTTTAAACTTGAACTTCAGCATAAAATGGCAAAGGTAAAATGAAATAATGCCATTTACATACTCACATGGATATTCTACTAGTCGAATGATCACATGCAATATCAATATCCACTTTCATAATGTTGGAATGCATAATGCCAGACTATCATAACCACTTAGCCAAGGCCTCGTGCCAAGACTACAAATAAGATTTTGTCAAGGCCTTGTGCCAAGACACTAGTTTGTCTCATGAGACCTACCGATGCATCGAGGAGCTATAGCGGGCTCCACCCGTCACTTATTAAGTCCAATGCATTCCTCATATGAATAGGTTTAAACATAAAATAAACATTCGTATTAAAACTAGCATACGAAATGTCAATACTTTAACCACAAACCATGAATGGTATAAAAATAGAACATCCACAGTCAAACATAACTCATTTGATACAATATGGAAGATTGTATTGTATCACATTAACCTCAATCATGAATAATGAAGGATGTTGACATAGATGAAAATAATCATCAAAACTATTTTAGAGAAATATCCCCCTTTTCTTGAAAACATTTAAAAGTCACACTATTTGTCAAGAAGCCATTTAAAAAATAGATTTTTGAATCAAAGTGTCCCATACCACTTTGAAACTTTTTAAAAGGAGTTTTTATTTCTAAACTTTAATGTCCATATAAATCCTTAAAACCATTTTTAAAACATGGACATTAATGAGAAAGGTTTAGATGAATAAGTCTTTAAAACATTTAAAAATTGTATTTTAGTTAGAGATTCTAACCAAAAGAGACACTTGAATACAAATAATTGAGGTAATCAAAACTTTTTAATATCATGAGAATAAAGGGAATCATGATATTCTATGTCAAAGTACATTATATACACCACATAAAAGTGATTTGGTGTATATCATCAAAGAAGTCTCAATGGAATGTAAATTGAGATGAAAGCTCTCATAAAGGTTGTATCCTTAGGTTAAGGATAAATCAATGACATAATTATGTGTGACAAATATAAATACACTAAATATGATTGAATATTCAGTGTAAGACAATCAAAGTATATTCACACATATTCCTGTAAAAACAACACCAACGAATTGGATGTTTAACTCAACAAATGGTGAAAGAGTTAAAATTACTCTTATCAAATTCATATCAATGACTTGAGAATTTTCAATGGAGTGATTATGTGTATCAAAAGTATATCCACAGGAAGGGGAGTGGAAATTATGACATAATCAAATGAATAGTGATTCCACACATAATCTTGGGGTAATATAATCAATGAAATATGCGTAAAGCCAAATGAGTGGAAATTGAAATCTCAAATTCCCTTATTGATTAGGTAACTTAAGAAACAAACACCCATGAAAGAAATATCATACCATGATGATGTAAATACCCATAAAATAAAGTATATTACACAATGAATACAATCATGGGTAGTACACATACACCACATGCAATAATTAAGTGGTGATCAATGGAATTCTCACCGAATTAAAAGTGAGACAAGAAACCCCTTACCACGTTAATCAACTGAGTCGCATGGCCAAAAGTTAATAACCACCAAATGATTTACAGAATAACATGAATATAAAGTGAATCATGATAATATATATCAAATGGAAGTACACAATACACCACTTTCAATAATTTAGTAGCGAACAATGGAAATCTCACGGAATTGAAAGTGAGATAAGAGAATCCCTTACTTTGTAATTTTTCCTTGGTCGATGGTAGGTTTACCTCCTGTATAATGGTGAAATAATTGTTATTGAATAATACAAGAATCATTTACTTTAATATGATATCATATATGATCTTTTAACATTGATTTGTTAATAATATCTTAGAATTATCGTCATTTCGGGTGTTAACGGGTTCATTTTACTTTATATTCTTTGTTATGTGAGCCATATTCTTTATTAATGGGATGTATATTATTCATATCCAGAATGATATAAAGTCCTTAGATACTATTTTTAAATCATGAAATTATAATTATACTTGAATGGATATGATGGACAATGAATCTCATCACGTTCGTGGAGACGGTAGTCCGCACGTACGCACGAACGCTACTTCCATTTAATTTTTCATTTTAAAAGAATTGAATCAAAATGATACATAGGTATATTATTATTCCAGTATAATATAATATTTTATATATGTTACTTAAGTTCATTAACACCATCCTTTATACGTTCCATGTGTGGTATGAACGAGTCATATCATTTTAAGGGGGCGGTAGTCCGCACTTCCTCAAATGAAATTATCGTATGTATATACAACATGAAACGAATAAGGATATGAAATAAAATGGAATTACAGAAGCTTATATATAAACTATATATCATTAATATCATATTTAATTACAGTGCCATCATAATGTCCACCATGAGAGGCGGTAAGATGTATTTGAACAATCATCGTTTCGTGAGGCGTTAGTTTGCCATCCACAGAAACATTATGTTCATCATCCATTAGATGGAGTTGTGTGTATGTGTAGTTTTAATCCTTATTATAAAAACATCCTAGTATATTGGGGATACTGGTGTTGTTACAAAAGAAAGGAAATAAAAAGAGTTTGGGGGTTGGAGAAGAAAAATAAATGAAAATAATTTAAGAGAAATCGTTACCTTTAATTTAGGTAACTCACTTTGGTTGGAACCAAAGGACTTCTTGAAATGATTTCTGACTAAGGGGAAGCTTCAAGGATGAGTATAGGGATGTGGGGAGCTTAGTTTGGCAGAGTTTGGACGAGCCAAGTGGCTTGAGAGGTGTGAGGAATGAGTAGAAGTGGTCTCCTTTTATAAGGGAGAAGAGGGGCTCTTTAGGAAAGAGTGAAAGTATTACTTTATAATATAGTTATATTCGGTTTATAATGGTCCAAAAATCATTTAGGTCGAATATAAGATGACTCATATTCTAAATAACCTCAACCAATAAGAATTGGACAGGTTTTAGATAATATTTTAATCATTATAATCTTATTTATTTAATTGATTTATTAATGAGGTAAACATTGCATCATTATTGTGTCGTTAATAATTTAAATTATTTGATGTCTAAAAATTATAGATAAAATATCATTATGTAGGAAAGATTTTTAGCTTTCTAATGAATATTTATAATCGAAAATCCAACATGTATAACCCTATGTAAAAATTGTTCTTCTAAAAGATGTAAGCTTATGCCATTTTTATTTTTATTTTAACTTTATTAATATAAAGTGTCCCTACCACATACAAGTGGATCCAAGGGGTCCCCAAATTGACCCAAGGATGCTCATGGTCGGGTATGTGTCCACCAATAAGTTTAGGACACGTTTTAGGGTAATTTTGTATTATTATAAAATTATTTTTTAACCCTTATTTACCGGATTTACCCTTAACCATGGTAAATAAAATATTTACCACAGTAATTATTCAAAATGTCTAAAAATAAAAGTTACCTATTTACACAATTTGGACATCCTGATTCCAAATATGGAATCCATTTTTCTAAATTCAAAACACAGAAGTGGCAGAAATTAATTTAAAATTAATTCCCGCTGTCAAAACAAAAAGCGTGTTTTTAAGAGGTAATAACTATCAAAAGATTGACACTTGTTTATGTTCGGTTTAATTGTAAAATTATGCCCAATGATCAACATTATATTAAATGGAAAAAATATATTATAAATATAATTTAAAACCACTCAAATTCACAATTTATCACTATTAATTATTTTGATTAAAAAAGTTGTTTTTAATTAAAATTTAGTAATTTTCACTATTCATCAAAATATAAAAGTTATCCGAAAAGTACCAAAATTTCAGCCTTGGCTAATTTCAATATTCCGAATCCAAAAATGAAGTCCATTTTGAAATATAAAATATATATGATTTCAAAAAGTATGTATTACTATCCACAACGGCTAGTTTAATTAGTTGTGGTGTGTGTTAGAACTCGAGGTTGCGTACAACACACGCTATCGCATTATTCGAAGGGAAACGTACCGTGGAAGCATGGGGTGTTACATTCTCCCCTCCTTCAATAAATTGCGTCCTCGCAATTTTTAAAATTTTGCTTGGGAATATAATGGAAAGTCCCACATCGGAAAAAGAGTCAATAAAACAATCACTTTAAAAGAAAGAAAGAGAGGTATAAGGGTCATCCAAGATAACCCATACTAGGATTCCATGTAAGAAAAAATAGATATGGATGATAAACTAAGTGTCAAGTTCTGAAGGAGAGGGATAGAAATCATGATCAGGAGAAAGTTAACAATGAGAAAACCACAAACTTGTGTTGGGACAAATGACCATTAGTCTCCTAGTAGGAAAGTAAACGGACACCATTTTTTTTTAAAGTTACATTACATAAGGAAGAGGAATTCATTTATGATATTGACTAAGAACATTATGAGATATACTTACATTTTAAGTAAATTTTCACTCTTTAATAAATTTCCACCACTAACTCAATTTTTTTTTAAACGATGAGTATTCAAGAAGACTTGGTCACACTGGAAGAGCTAGAATAAACTTCTATAGAATCACATGATCCATGCAGGATAAACCATATATTTACATTGTCTTTGAAGATTAATCAAAACCAAAATGGTAAGTGAATGATCTAATGATCCCCCAAAAGGATATTCATTGAGATAAATATGCACTAATCTTAATTTCTAAAATTAAACCAACAATACCCCAAAGTTAAATAGATACCATTCAATAACCAATTGTCCTTAAAATCCTTTAATATAATCCAAACTAATATTGAAACCCAAATCATAGAAGAATTTGATTATGTAGTCTCCCATGTTACATTGAAACTCCAAATGACATCAAATACTCTTAAAGTCACATACTTAAAAGTAATTAACATCATCACATATTCTCTGTTATAGGTTAATCATTTCCATAAATAACCCAAATCACTATAAATCAACAATAAAAACGTAGATAAAAATTCACCATTACTCTACAAATGAAACCCCATTGTATTCTATTTTCCTTGGGCATATAGTGTTCCCAACAAAGCGAACATCTTCCAAAATAACATTTATCACTTAATCACCAAATCATTTTCCTATACCAAGGGTATTCATTTGATAAGACATAAGAACCCAAATCATCTTATTATTGATCAATAAAATCATTTTACAAAAAAAAATAGTCACACTAACCAGGGACTTCACGTAGTCCAGTGGTAGGCGATAAATCCCAATCGCACTTTGGTTGTGGGTTCGATTCCCACAACTTTGTCCGACGCGACGGGTTGTCACACGGTCTACGTGTTGTCCTTTTTCAAAAAATATATTTTATAATATTACCAAAATGAGATAAATTCCTCAAAATAACATAATTTAACCACAAATATTATATCATACCTTGCATTTTCATCCCAAATTATAATAACTTATAATTTCCTCAAACCCAATGATCATATAAGACCAAATGGTTATTTATAACTATATCCGCAACAGAAAAGATAATTCTTCCTCAGATATCATTTTCACATGATAAATTGCAGGTTTACACATACAAGAGAAAATTATTCCAAAGTAATCCTATCAATAAAGAGCACTAACACTTTTAAACATTTCACCATCCATTTATTTCCACATAGGTTCTTCATCATATGTTCCTCGGGTTCCCACATTGCCTCTTCCATCTCATGATTTCTCCATAGATCTTTTACCAGACAAGTCATCCGGTTTCTCAACACTTGATCTTTGGTATGAAGAATTCTGATAGGCTCTTCACAATAAGATAGATCGAGTTCCAGTTATAATTCTTCATAGGTGAGTACATGCATTGGGTCAGGCATGTATTTTGTCACTAGAGGTATGTGGATCACAACATGAACTCTGGAGAGACTAGGCGGATTTGAATTTTGGTAGAATGCGTTCATGTGTCACAATGGTACCTCAGGAATTTTTCAAAATCATCTACTTCCTTTACCCAAAAACTCCTCATCCATTTTGGATTATATCGATGGAAGCATCGATGCATCATAAAAAAATAGGTATTTCTTATATATAATTTTGAGACATCGTCTTTAACATGTTTTTTTTAGAAAACTTCTCACTGATTCATCTTCAAATATTTCAAAATAAGGTTTTGGTAAATCAGTTTTCGTATATCCCAAAAGACATAAATATATAATTTGATACATATAGGCTGCTCGAAGGTCTCCCTCTTCTGCAGCATCTAGAAAATCATTTAGTGCATCGTAATTTTGAGATAAAGTGAATAATTTGAAAAGACCCAGATGGTACTTCCCACGCTTAGCATGGTAAGAAAGTTGAGAGCGCAACATTATCCCATAGTCGGTACTTGATCCTTGAAAGAATCGTGCAATGCTAGAGGTATTGGATGTCTCATAAAGTTGTTTTCATGTAACTTGGACATTTGAAAAAGTTTCAACATCGTCTGCGCATGACTTCTGGATAATAATTGTAAGTAGTTCTTCAGGAAGAGAGAGAAGAGTTGTTCGTGATCTTGCTCCCTCCATGTTTCAACTAACAAAAGAAAATACAATTAGGGTTTTTTGAATACTTATCTAGTAACAATGTAAAAAAAATAGACATAATAGGATAATCTTGTAATTGAACAATATATCCTAACTTGGGGTACCCTATGTTAAAATCTAGGTTATCCACTATCTATATGCCGACATATATTCTTAGGGGCATTTTTTTTTGTATTCCCTTAATAATGGTTTATACTAATCTTGTGAATTTACCAAAGCATATCCCCCGGGAGTGTCGTAACCGAGAGTGCAGCAAGGCCCGTTGTCGTGCACCAGTTCCCGTTCGAGTCTAGCTCAAAGCGGTGTTTTCGGGTTTTACCCCTAGGTACATCTGTGCCAGAGCCGCCTCTACCTGCTCGTATCCAGACAGGGATGTATTGCTCGGAAAACTCACAAAATATCTACAATACCAAAATTCTAGGAAGTTCTTCTATACTAATCCTCAAAGTTCATCTTAGGTTTACGTGCTCTAATCAGAGTTTATCTAAATCTAGCTTCCAAGGTTTGTACTAAACTTCCTCTGATACCAACTGTAATGCCCCGACCCTAGTTACCTAGAGTCGGTGCATTATTACATTACATTGGCATGATCACGAGAAAGATCAAGTCTCGAAAGATCGATTAGTTTAGTAGCCTTGGAATAACTAGATACATCCATAATTTTTTACATTACATCATAAAAAAAACATCTTGTCTTCATATCCCCTCATACTATCCCTGCAGGTCATTCATAAATTACTTCTCCATAATCCTGGGAAAAATAAAACATTGAAAGGGGTGAGCTCAGATGCTCAGTAAGGATAACATTATAGCATGAGATTTCATAAATAATCATAAACACTTAAGGCAATTTATAACTAAAACAAAAGCCTTTTAAACTTGAACTTCAGCATAAAATGGCAAAGGTAAAATGAAATAATGCCATTTACATACTCACATGGATATTCTACTAGTCTAATGATCACATGCAATATCAATATCCACTTTCATAATGTTGGAATGCATAATGCCAGACTATCATAACCACTTAGCCAAGGCCTCGTGCCAAGACTACAAATAAGATTTTGTCAAGGCCTTGTGCCAAGACACTAGTTTGTCTCATGAGACCTACCGATGCATCGAGGAGCTATAGCGGGCTCCACCCGTCACTTATTAAGTCCAATGAATTCCTCATATGAATAGGTTTAAACATAAAATAAACATTCGTATTAAAACTAGCATACGAAATGTCAATACTTTAACCACAAACCATGAATGGTATAAAAATAGAACATCCACAGTCAAACATAACTCATTTGATACAATATGGAAGATTGTATTGTATCACATTAACCTCAATCATGAATAATGAAGGATGTTGACATAGATGAAAATAATCATCAAAACTATTTTAGAGAAATATCCCCCTTTTCTTGAAAACATTTAAAAGTCACACTATTTGTCAAGAAGCCATTTAAAAAATAGATTTTTGAATCAAAGTGTCCCATAGCACTTTGAAACTTTTTAAAAGGAGTTTTTATTTCTAAACTTTAATGTCCATATAAATCCTTAAAACCATTTTTAAAACATGGACATTAATGAGAAAGGTTTAGATGAATAAGTCTTTAAAACATTTAAAAATTGTATTTTAGTTAGAGATTCTAACCAAAAGAGACACTTGAATACAAATAATTGAGGTAATCAAAACTTTTTAATATCATGAGAATAAAGGGAATCATGATATTCTATGTCAAAGTACATTATATACACCACATAAAAGTGATTTGGTGTATATCATCAAAGAAGTCTCAATGGAATGTAAATTGAGATGAAAGCTCTCATAAAGGTTGTATCCTTAGGTTAAGGATAAATCAATGACATAATTATGTGTGACAAATATAAATACACTAAATATGATTGAATATTCAGTGTAAGACAATCAAAGTATATTCACACATATTCCTGTAAAAACAACACCAATGAATTGGATGTTTAACTCAACAAATGGTGAAAGAGTTAAAATTACTCTTATCAAATTCATATCAATGACTTGAGAATTTTCAATGGAGTGATTATGTGTATCAAAAGTATATCCACAGTAAGGGGAGTGGAAATTATGACATAATCAAATGAATAGTGATTCCACACATAATCTTGGGGTAATATAATCAATGAAATATGCGTAAAGCCAAATGAGTGGAAATTGAAAACTCAAATTCCCTTATTGATTAGGTAACTTAAGAAACAAACACCCATGAAAGAAAGATCATACCATGATGATGTAAATACCCATAAAATAAAGTATATTACACAATGAATACAATCATGGGTAGTACACATACACCACATGCAATAATTAAGTGGTGATCAATGGAATTCTCACGGAATTAAAAGTGAGACAAGAAACCCCTTACCACGTTAATCAACTGAGTCGCATGGCCAAAAGTTAATAACCACAAAATTATTTACAGAATAACATGAATATAAAGTGAATCATGATAATATATATCAAATGGAAGTACACAATACACCACTTTCAATAATTTAGTAGCGAACAATGGAAATCTCACGGAATTGAAAGTGAGATAAGAGAATCCCTTACTTTGTAATTTTTCCTTGGTCGATGGTAGGTTTACCTCCTGTATAATGGTGAAATAATTGTTATTGAATAATACAAGAATCATTTACTTTAATATGATATCATATATGATCTTTTAACATTGATTTGTTAATAATATCTTAGAATTATCGTCATTTCGGGTGTTAACGGGTTCATTTTACTTTATATTCTTTGTTATGTGAGCCATATTCGTTATTAATGGGATGTATATTATTCATATCCAGAATTATATAAAGTCCTTAGATACTATTTTTAAATCATAAAATTATAATTATACTTGAATGGATATGATGGACAATGAATCTCATCGCGTTCGTGGAGACGGTAGTCCGCACGTACGCACGAATGCTACTTCCATTTAATTTTTCATTTTAAAAGAATTCAATCCAAATGATAAATAGGTATATTATTATTCCAGTATAATATAATATTTTATATATGTTACTTGAGTTCATTAACACCATCCTTTATACGTTCCATGTGTGGTATGAACGAGTCATATCATTTTAAGGGGGCGGTAGTCCGCACTTCCTCAAATGAAATTATCGTATGTATATACAACATGAAACGAATAAGGATATGAAATAAAATGGAATTACAGAAGCTTATATATAAAATATATATCATTAATATCATATTTAATTATAGTGCCATCATAATGGCCACCATGAGAGGCGGTAAGATGTATTTGAACAATCATCGTTTCGTGAGCCGTTAGTTTGCCATCCACAGAAACATTATGTTCATCATCCATTAGATGGAGTTGTGTGTATGTGTAGTTTTAATCCTTATTATAACAACATCCTAGTATATTGGGGATACTGGTGTTGTTACAAAAGAAAGGAAATAAAAAGAGTTTGGGGGTTGGAGAAGCAAAATAAATGAAAATAATTTAAGAGAAATCGTTACCTTTAATTTAGGTAACTCACTTTGGTTGGAACCAAAGGACTTCATGAAATGATTTATGACTAAGGGGAAGCTTCAAGGATGAGGATAGGGATGTGGGGAGCTTAGTTCGGCAGAGTTTGGACGAGCCAAGTGGCTTGAGAGGTGTGAGGAATGAGTAGAAGTGGTCTCCTTTTATAAGGGAGAAGAGGGGCTCTTTAGGAAAGAGTGAAAGTATTACATTATAATATAGTTATATTCGGTTTATAATGGTACAAAAATAATTTAGGTCGAAGATAAGATGACTCATATTCTAAATAACATCAACCAATAAGAATTGGACAGGTTTTAGATAATATTTTAATCATTATAATCTTATTTATTTAATTGATTTATTAATGAGGTAAACATTGCATCATTATTGTGTCATTAATAATTTAAATTATTTGATGTCTAAAAATTATAAATAAAATATCATTGTGTAGGAACTCTTTTTAGCTTTTTAATGAATATTTATAATCGAAAATCCAACATGTATAACCCTATCTAAAAATTGTTCTTCTAAAAGATGTAAGCTTATGCCATTTTTATTTTTATTTTAACTTTATTAATATAAAGTGTCCCTACCACATACAAGTGGCTCCAAGGGGTCCCCAAATTGACCCAAGGATGCTCATGGTCGGGTATGTGTCCACCAATAAGTTTAGGACACGTTTTAGGGTAATTTTGTATTATTATAATATTATTTTTTAACCCTTATTTACCGGATTTACCCTTAACCATGGTAAATAAAATATTTACCACTGTAATTATTCAAAATGTCTAAAAATAAAAGTTACCTATTTACAAAATTTGGACATCCTGATTCCAAATATGGAATCCATTTTTCTAAATTCAAAACACAGAAGTGGCAGAAATTAATTTAAAATTAATTCTCGCTGTCAAAACAAAAAGCGTGTTTTTAAGAGGTAATAACTATCAAAAGATTGACACTTGTTTATGTTCGGTTTAATTGTAAAATTATGCCCAATGATCAACATTATATTAAATGGTAAAAATATATTCTAAATATACTTTAAAACCACTCAAATTCACAATTTATCACTATTAATTATTTTGATTAAAAAAGTTGTTTTTAATTAAAATTTAGTAATTTTCACTATTCATCAAAATATAAAAGTTATCCGAAAAGTACCAAAATTTCAGCCTAGGCTAATTTAAATATTCCGAATCCAAAAATTAAGTCCATTTTGAAATATAAAATATATATGATTTCAAAAAGTAGGTATTACTATCCACAACGGCTAGTTTAATTAGTTGTGGTGTGTGTTAGAACTCGAGGTTGCGTACAACACACGCTGTCGCATTATTCGAAGGGAAACGTACCGTGGAAGCTTGGGGTGTTACAACAAAGTTAACTCATTTTATATGAAATTTATGAGAATCATACAAATATTTTAATAATAATCCATAAAAAAGTTCCATGTAAGAAAATATTAATCAAATCATATTTCCATTACTACCCATTTGGAATTATTATTCCATTTTTACACAGCACACATTACATGGAACTCCATATACTCATGAGTTCAAATTCATCCTATCACAAATCCATCGGTTGGTGACCCACATCGACAATGGTACTTCATGACCATGCTTTTTATAACATTGACAGTGGAAATTAATAACCATTATCTATCCCAATGAATTAACACCAACCCAATAATGAAAAGATACCAATTAAATCATTCCTTGAAACCACATTTTCATCAATTATTTTTTATAAAATATTTTTTCATTCATTATTTCAAATCTATAATTTAAAAATCATTCAATAACAGGGATTTTCATTATAGATTTTTCAAGTATATTATGAACAGGATAAAATAATGATTTAGGAAGAACCAAGAAATCATGTTATAGAATATTAGAGTGGGAGATAATCCATATACCTCCCAATATGTCATAATGATAATGAATGAAATAAATAAACCATTATATCTATGTTCAAAATCCATTTCCTTCAATAAACCCAATATAAATCTCAACAAGACGTTTCATAGATCATATATCTATCCATAATGAATTATATCGAATGTTTTTTTTGAGAAAATATGAATATATCTAAAGGGAAAGATAGAAAGATAAGACTTAACATTGATTATAAAGATCTTATAGACATATATTTTCCAATATTGGCTTCGAAATCAAAAGGAACCAGCAATAATTCTTAAGGAAGGAGTGGAGTTCGAGGTCTTGAGTTTTGAGAAGAAATATGATAGTTTCATTCCAAAAAACCAGGTTAAACTATAATTTTTGAAATAATAAATACATGGTGCATTGTTAGGATACACTATTTAAGAAACTATGTTATAACCATGCACATGATTCTATTTTCCAACCTCCCACTCACATGGTTGGATCACATTTTTTGATAAACCATGCACCCACCATGATTTTTCCCTCAATATCCACTTACAAAATTTCACCTAAAACCCACAATGTTTTTCCAAATCATGCACCAATAATTAACTAACCCAATTTTTATCAGAATATATTAAATTTTTTCCTAGATATGTTGCACCTTTTCCCATAACCATGTTCAAATCTTGCACTATTTACAACCCTTCCTAAACACTCAAAACCCATCCAAAAACTCCAAAAATTCAACATAAGTATTATATAACTTCAAGATGCATAAAAAATGATAAATTATCTGAAATTGGGGGTTTCATAGGATACATATCATGAGAAAACATTGTATGAGATAATGGGATAAGTATTATATTTGCATAGGTGCAACCAACTTCTCTAGGGTTACTGAACACACAACTCATCACCCAAATCACCCTAAACTATTCTCATTGTTGACATATCCCAAATATAGGTCATTAAAGTATACTATGGGATAAAATATTGTTTATAACTCTCAACTTGTATAGCTAACATCCCTCAACTCCCAACTTAGTAGCCTAGGGTTCCTTAAGTCTTATATAACTGAGGTAGGACACTATTAATCCAATATCAATAACATGAAAACCACATATCCCAAAGGAAATAAAAATCAACAATCACGTATATCCCACCTTCAATACACTCCCATAAAATATGACCCCCAAAACCAAATAGTATAATATGAAGTGTATTTTATTTAATCGTTAACATGTGATCAAAAGCATAAAAAATAGGTAATAATGGGTCTCAACTATAGTGTAAACGTTATCCAATAAAATTAAAATCACAAAAAAAAATTATCAAATGGTTCTTTTCTATGAAATCAATAACTACACCATTGGAAATCCTTTTTTAAATCCACCTTTTAAAAAATATTTGTAAATACAAGGGAACACACCACAAAACTAAATTATAGTCTCAGAAAATCTAATATAACTACTCAAAAATCACAACAATTAACACATCCCCTTTTAAATTGAGAAAAACTCTTAAAAAATTAAACACCTTTAAAAAATTAAACACTATTTAATATAAGTATTTCCCTTTTAAAATATGGATACACCCCACTTTTGATATTTAAATTGGCACAAAAATCATGACCAATCATATTTCTTAATTAAAATTACCAATGATGTTTTATCAAACACATAGAATGCATAAAACACTATTTTAAAAACAAAGTTCCATTGTACTATGAAATTCACCCATTTTTTCAAAGTAAAACCCCACCTAAGCATGGAAAACCTTTTAAAACCCAAAACTAGGAATTATATACATCATTAAATTTTTTCAAAAACACTTTTAAAGCATCAAGAATTAAATTAACTATTTAATAAGAGGAATGATAAAGGAAAACCCAACCTCAAGATAAGAAACCATATTGTCTTTATCTAAAACCACTAGAATAGGTATTGTATGATGAATCGCAATCCTTAGAAACTGAAACCAAAAATTTCAATAACCCTACATATCAAAAATGGTCAATAATGAAAATTAGTGTTAGATAATATTGATTAAAAATGATATAAAATAAGATAGGGGAGAAGGATATGATCTTACCTTTCAATCCATTTAATAGCCACCAATAAACCATAAAAAATACACAATAGAGAGACTTAGAAGGAGGATAAAGGCCCTTAGGAAGAACCTATATTGAGGGAGTTTGAGTGATGAAGAGCAGGGGTGAAGCCTCAAATAAAAACAAGGTGAAAAGACAAAAATACCCAAAATAGAGTAGTTCACATGGTTTAATCCTATGGTTTACTAAACCATAAGGTGATTGTGTGATTGTGACGATTCAAAACTGCCCTGATCACACAATTTCTACTAATTTTTTTCTCTAACAATGAACCTAACCATATATACCTATAAAATATTTTAATATTTAAAAATTTCACCCTAGGATACCCCAAACATAAGGAATAAATCAACCACATAAACATAAAATAAGAAAATAGCATTTTGAAGTGTCAGAATTCTACCCACCATACCACTTTTTCCCTCAGTAAAATAATTGATAAAATTGCCTAGAGAAAAGGTCTAGAAAAACCATTCAATAATAAGGACCCATCCACAAGGCCCATTTCCCAAACCTAAAACTATAAATATGGGACATGGGTAGCCCACTCCTTAAAAAACCATCCAAAATGGTTTAATATGTTCTATCCAACAAAGAAATATGAATCTTAAAAGTAGATTCCTCAAACAAATAAATTTTAGGATTCACACTCCTTTGATCTACATTAAATTCATCAGGTCCAAAAAAATGCACATAAAAAACATTGATGTGATTTCTAAGTCATGATTTAGAACAACGAAAAAACAAATTTGACACCACAAAAACCTATGAGGTCACAAAAATCAAAAAAGTGGCATGTCCTAAATAATGACATTCTGAAATATATCTCTGTACAAGAATAATAAAACATTCAGAGAACTACTAAAGTTATTTCCCCCAATTTAATTAATCTAATATTTTGGAAAAAAAGATAGCAACACCTTCAAGAATTATTTTCACAAAAAATGTCATGGTTCCATAAATCATAATCTATGATCTCTAAACACCATAGGAGGTAACATCGACAAAAAAAATATAAAATTTCACTAGTATATATCACTAAGTCTATTTAATCTATAAAATAATATAAAAAAATTCAATAATTAACATTCCTAAAAATAGAATGAAATGGTTTGGTCTTTAGGACATAAAATTACACAATGTGTAACTCAAGTCCAAACTTGCAAGACACCCACTCTTAGTTATCCCAGAATAAAATACCAATCTAATAACTCTCTTAGTATAATAAAAAACGATAATAATAACACCATTACCCCACACCACACACATGTCATTCTCATTTTATCCATCAAATATCATTCAACCCATGGTCTACACCATTCATAAAAGATAATATGAACTAAAAGTAATGAGTAATGAATAACTCAAAGCATATGATTACAAAGGAAAAAATATCTTTAATTTATTAAAATAAAAGATATTATGCTTAAAATAGATATGGATCAAGGTCTAAAAACATAGAGGCCACTAAAATTGAACACTCCTAATACTAAAAACCCAATTTCAACTCCCTAATAGAAGTAACACCAAAACCACTTCTTATAGTAAAGTTGGGTTAAAGATTTTTTTCAAGTATATTTTCATCTAAAAAACCTCAAAAAATGACTAAGACAGAGACATTAATGACTTTTATTCAAATCTATCCAATAATAGGACCTAACATGCCCAGACATCCCACACTATAAGAACACTACAATCTTATTCTTCTTGTAGTGACCCAGACCCCAGTAGATTGGAGCTAGTGTTTTCTTTTTTACATATTAAAATGTTACAAGTAATCACATACTCAAGGAATGAATATTTTTGTATTCTTTTTTAACAAGATACATAAATTAAATTCACATTACATTTAAAAACATAAAATTCACAATGAATTTTATATGAAAATTTCATTTTCCTGCATAGTTTAACTTTATATATCAATCAAAAAATACTTCTTAGTATCCGAGGAAAAATAAAACATAATAAAGGGGTGAGTTCAGAAGCTCAGTGATGTTGAGAGTATAAAGAAATATTTGAATAAATAAGGCATAAAAATATTCATATTATCTAGAAACTTGAACATGAATATTGTAACTAATAAAATAATCACATGGGATATAAATAACTAAATTCATAATGATGGAATGTAAAAAAATTTACATCTAAAACATATCATCTAGTATTTCTCCAAGACATCTAATATCATCATGGGTTATTCCAATACATCAATATAAATGGGTAAGGCCTCATCCAAAATCATATTTATCTTGTCTCATTATACCAACTAATGAATCGAGGGGATATATTGGTCCCCTCACATCACTTAAAAAGTCCAACGCATTCCTCATTCGATTGGGGTGAAATATAATCAACATAAACATTCATATTGAAAAACTAGCATACAAAATTTTAATAGTTTCCCCAATCAATAAACATAATCATAAACTATTCTGAGTAAAATAATGAATTGTAATAAAATTTCACATCTTCAATTAAGTTGATCATATATCATAAAAGGAAATAAAAAGGTTGTTATCAAGACAATATATCCAAATTGGATTATAAGTAAAATATATCATTTATGTTATTGATGAATATAAATACCATAAAAATATCTTTAAAAACATTCTTGAGTAAAATATCCTCTTTATTTTGAAAATCACATTTTAAAACTAAAAGTTACCAAACTAAATTGAAGATAATTTTCATTGAAAATATCCCATTCAAATTATAAATTAAGTTTTAAAACATGTAGTGGTTTTGTTGGAATGAAATTAATTACATTCTAAATATGTTAAAACAATGATTACTTTCACTTTTTTAGTAAAATCTAAATGGGAATTTTTTTGAAAATGAAATGAATATTCCTTCCAAAATTTATAACTGAATAGGGAAAAAGTTTGGATTTTCATAAAAACATTTAATTAAAAAATTTAATCATATAAGATAGAAAAAATTATACAAATAATTTCAAAAGTTCATGAATAACCATATGATAATAAATTAGATTGATTTTAAGGTATAAATATCATATAATTCCCACAATTTAGAATTAAACAAAAATATTTATGATTAATGATGAGATTAGGAAAAAACCCTTACCACTTTGGTAAATTTTGGAATCATAATCCCCATAAGAGAAATAACATTAAATGAAACATTAAATACCATTAAGAGAAATATATTAATGATATAAAATATATTATGGGAGATTATATAAATCACATAAAGGAATAAGTGGGGAATATAGAATATGTCTCACATAAGTAAAAGTGAGATGAGAAAACCATACCTTGAGGCTGAATCATCATGTACATTCTTTATCTTCTTGAATAATAAGATTATGTTAATTATTTAATTTATTAATAAAAATTTTCAAATTTATTAATCCTTTTATTTTATTTATTACCATGTTATATTTGATTACTTAATCAATTATGTTTTCATTAGATGTTTTGAGGATATTTGTATTATGTGTAAAAAATGACTTATGTAGGTTGATTATGGTCAATGAGGTCATTTTTTAAACACATAAATAAAATAATCATTAAAAAATTATTATATTTATATATAAATTATAATTTTAAAACTAATAATTAATTATGGTTATGAAAAATTAATTATGTTACAATCATTGAGATGGAAGGTTATACGTACGCATGAGTTACATTTCCATTTTTCAATAATCACTATGAAAATAAGCTAAGTAATGTTTTTCATTAAATAATGATTATAATATCATATATAAAAATTAATTATTTAATTATACATATAAATATCATCCATGTGGTGTGACGACGAAAGAGTGCCATGTCACTTTGTGAAGGAGGTAGTCCACATATACCCAAACAACGTTATCCATTTTTAGTGTATAAAATGAAATGATATATTATATTTCAATAATGATAAATATGTAATTTATATCATAATTATTTCATTTATATCAAATATAATCCTTAAATATTCTTTATCACTTTCCATGTAAATTTTTAGTGAAAGAAAAATCATATTTCTTCACAAGATGGTAGTCTGCCATACACATGAGTGATGATATCATATCCTATATGGAATTGAGAGTAAAATGGTATGTATTATATAATGACTCCAGAGGTATAATTATGTTATAAATATCATATATATACTTTTTATCCATCATCATGCCCAACCATGAGAGGTGATAATGGAAAAAATGACATCAGTTTGAGAGGTGGTAGTCTACTGTACACACAAATAATGATTTCACAACCCATTTGATAGGAGTGGAGATGGATAAATAATATACCATAAACATAATAAAAAAAAAATATATGGTATATAATAGTGTTACTATATTTTATGTTTTAAGAAAAAATTGAAGGTGGAAAGAGAAAAAATAAAATGAAAGAGCTTTGTTAAAACAATTATCATCTCTAAGAGAACCCACCTTTGGATCTCCTATTAAGAATCCTAGGGTTGGTATTTTGAGAATTATAGAATCCAGAAAATGTATATATATGGAGATTTAGAATATAATTTTTAATATTTTTTTCCAACCAATGGTTGTTTATATGTGTGCTAAACTAATGGGATGGAGTTCCCTTTTATAAATGGGGAAAACGAGACCCTCTTGGAAGTTACATGAAAATGTCCTAAAAGAATCCAAAATAATAAACTCATTTACATATAAAAATCTTATAAATAACACTATATTATAACTATATAAGTATAAAATGTAAATATGTTAATAAAATAGGATTTAAATAATTTTTAAAGATATTTTAACCCATATCTTTCTAGTTTAACCCTGAGGTAAACGGTTTTTACCTTAACCATGATAAATAATTTTTACTATTTTAACTATTCATTTTTTTCAAAAGTTAATTAGAAATTATTAGATAATATAAAATATTATTCTTACAAATAATTAATCCATTTTCCAAATTACATTCACATAAGTGAAAATATTTATTTTAATATTAATCCCACAAACACGATTAGAAAGCATGTTTTCAAAGAGAAAATATTCAAAAGTTTATAAGGTTTTTGTATCAAAATTAAATATAAAAATTATTTAAATGAGATAAATTCGATTAATTTATATAAAATTTTAATAATTTTATTTAAAAAATAATTTAAATATAATTTATCATTACAAATAATTTAAAATAAAATAAAGTTATCAATTAAAAATCTGTATTTTTCATTATTCATAAAAAAATGAAAATTTTCAAAAAAAAACCAAAAATAGCACAAAGATATTTTTGATATGATAATTTAAAAAATTATTTTTATTTTTAAAATAAATTTTATAAATTTGTAGAAATTAGTATTAAATTATGTGTGTGAAGAGTGACTAAACTGTCTTTTAGAAAAATACAGTTTTTCAGAAAATATTTATTTTTATATTAAATAAATATTATTTTATTTCTATTCAATATATAATCATTAATTTCATAATTTATTTATTACTAATAATATCTTCCAATTTAATGGTTAGGTGATCACTATCATATTAAATATTAATATTTTTATAATATTTCACATTTCATTTAAACTCGGTGTTTCTTATAATGCAAGAAAACACAGTGTTGTGTGTAATGTAGGCTATTAAAGAGATTAAATTTATTTGTAAAATATATTTCTTAAAGTATTGGGTTTTATCTTTTCTTATAATCTTAGATTTTTGTGTCATACACTCTATCGAAAACAATTTTATTCTTATCGAATCTCAAGGTGTTAAATTATCCCCGACTTAAATAAATTGCTTCCTCACAATTTAAACTTGATCACAGTAATCAAGGGATTGACATTTGGAAATAACATTATTGAAAAACCCACATCCTAAAATGGTTAATAAGACATCATCTTAGTAATATAGAAAATTAAGTATGAAGGTCATCTAGAATAACACATAAAATGGTTTTCAAGTAAAAGAACATTTATGTGAAATGAAAACATAGATATTTAATAAAATTAAAAATAATTTTAGAGAGTGATAGAAGTCATTGATCCCAATAAATTGAATTATTAAGGTAAAGTTAAGGAACTCAAAACCATAAACATGTGATGATTTAAAATCCCATATTATTCATCAGATATGAATGTAATATGATAAACAAAATTCAAAATCATCTTCTAAAAGTTAAGGAATTTTTTTACTATCTAAGATTATAAGGAAATATACTTAATTGAAAAACTTATATTTGATAAGAAAAATTCCTTCCTTTGGTAGTGATTTGTCCAATTTATAACTCATCACTTACTCCAATAATTTAATATCCAAAAATGAATTTGTTATGTTTGTAGAACTAAAATTCAATTTTAATGTTTTTTAATATCCATAATAGAATGATAAGTCATTCTATTGATATATACTTGTTATTTTTTTAAAATGGTTAGCATAGGTTATCCAATGTGTATGAATCTTCATATGTTGAAGTAACACATTAATCTCTAAAAACCAATCCAAAGTTCAAATTAAACCATTTCATAAAAGGTTAACCATATAACCCTTCCAAAAGATTAAGATCTTTAACATTATAAAGAAGGCCACTAAATTTCTAAAATGAACTTATCATTAATCATTTTAAAGGTAATTAGTACAATCAAATTTACTTTATACATATCAACCATCTCTTTATCCCAACATATTTATCTCAACCTTATGAACATATTAATGTTATTTTCCATAAATAATGTGTTTTACATGAATTTCAAAATTCCACTAAATCATTTTTCTTGGTCATCGGTGATGTTCAACATACAGTTTTTAAATCATTAATTAAAAAATACTATAGTACAATCCTTATAAATTTTAAGAATTCCATTTATAAAATACTTTTACAACATATTTCTTGTCTCCAAATACAAAATAATATTAATTATTATATATCATATATATTAATAACATAATATTGACCTTGATCCCTTAGCTCCTTTTTTGGTATTCTCCCTTGATTCCTAAAGAATCAATTTGTGTAGCACCCCATCTCTTTACAGTGGAATCATTTTATATTGTAATATTCTTTCATTCCCTTTAAATAATGAGCATTAAGTCCTTATTCTCCTTACATAAAGAAAATTGTTTTTCTATTTAAGAAAATTCCAAGGTGTTTCTTTCCAAAAGTATCACATGTCAGAAAATCTTTCTTTCAATTCTTCCCATTATCTTTTTTTCTCCACCATCCTCTTCTTCACTTTATTCCCTTAGAATCTATAATACAAGGATAATTTTTCTCTTTGTTTATAGAACAAGACACTATATCCACATAGGATGATAATGTTTTGGAGACTATTTTCCTTGGTAGGATTTTCTTAAGCTTATAAAATAAATGGTCACTTTTTCACATTGAATTATGTACTTAGTTTGCACCATACCTTTATATATTTTTAAACTTACCTTAATACATAGAAACATTTTCCTCTTAAATATTTCTTAGTATAAAGAACTATATTTCCATATCTTCTCATTTATCATGAAAAAAATATTTCTCTAAGAATATTACCTTAAAATCCTTCCACTCCATGATGGTTATTCTATCATCATCCTTAGTGTTTTGAATCAATGTCTACCATCGATATACATCTCCTGATATATGATAAACTACCATGAAAACTTTATACCTTTCACTAATTCCCAATGAATGAAATATCTTCTCTAACAAACTTATCCGTGGCTCAACTAAAAATGGATTTATAGTAACATTGAATAATGGAGGTTATTGACACATTAAGTGGCTTAACAATTATTACACCACATAGTGGATCAACCGGATGATATATATGGAAAATGTTATTACTTATAACTTGTGTCATTTTTTCCAATGTGGTTATAATTTGATTAGTTTCATCTATAGCACTAGATCCAACTTCATTATCATTCCTAAAAGTATAATCCCTATAGAGAGTATGTGCATTAATATGGTTCACATTTCTTCCATTAGGTTCCATTTCTAAATAATGGAATACACTAAGTTAGATCATAACATTATGAAGAATAATGTATAATCTCAAAACTACTGAAACACTTAACAATGATAATCTTATAATAATAAACATGGTTTATTTGTAAATATCATTATTTTCAACTCCATCATAATGGTTTGTAAAAAAATGTGAATTATCCTAAGCATATCCCCCATGAGTGTTAAAAAGGTGTGTGGTAAGGCCCATTTTTATGCACTAAGTAATTATTAGAATAATCCCAATACTCACTTTTTGGATTTATTACCTCTATATACCTCTATGATAGAACCACATCCACTTCTAGTATCCAAACAGGGATGTATTTTTTATAAAAAAAACATAATATCCTCCTTTTTAAAACATTAGGATGTTTTTTGTACTTATCCTTAAGTTCTATCATTGGATTATTTTCCCTAATAAATTTTTTTCCTTAATAGAGTTCCCAATGTTTCTACTAAACTTCCTTGAGTACCAAATTTAGCATCCCTGACCTCAGTCAACCTGATCCAGTGTCTCCTTTATTACATTGGAATAAGATACATGGAATCATATCCCATGTATATGATAGTTTAATAGTCTTGGTAAATTATATGCATACATTATATTCAAATTAAATTTTAAAACATAAAATAAAAATATAATTTTCTTTGATAATTTCATTATCCCCCTTAGAATATCACTAAATATCAATCAAAAAATATTTCCTACTATCATGGGGAAAATAAAACATAATAAATGGGTGATCTTAGATGCTCAGTAAGGATAATATTACAACATAATCTATGAATAAATAATCCATAAATATTATTTTCAGGTAAATAACTAAACAATTGTCATTTAATCAATAACATGAGAATAATATGGAAGGAATAAAAGATGATCAAATAAGGATATTTAAATAATCACATGATATTGAAACTTGAGGATGGATATTCTAACTAATCGAATAATCACATGTAATATCAATAAATGAATTCCTAATTATGGAATGAATAATTTTGAACATATAAAATGTACCATTAAATATTTCTCCAATAAATCTAATACCATTGAGTCTTGTTCCAAGACATCAATATAAACCGGTAAGTCCTTGGCCAAAACCATATCCAGTTTGTCTCATGAGACCTACCGATGCACTAAGGGGATATGGAGGTCCCTATCTATCACATACAAATTCCAATTCATTCCTTATATGAAAGGGTTGATAAAAATAAATATAAACATTCGTATTGAAAAATTAACATATGAAATTTTAATACTTATCCCAATTAATAAACATAATCACAAACCATTCATAGTAAAATAGTGAATGGTAATAAAATTATAAATGTTCAATTAAACAGATCATAAATAATTCAAAGTTATAATAAGTATGATATTAATAAAAATATGCCCATTGAATTATAATTATAATAAATTATTGATGTCATTGGTGAATATAAATACAATAAAAATATCTTTAAAACATTCTTGAGGAAAATATCCTTCACATTTTGAAAATCACCTTTTAAAACTAAAATTTCAAAAAACATTTTGAAAACACTTTTCCTTGAAAGTATCCTTTGAAACTTATAAATTGGTTTTTAAAACATGGAGGGGTCATCATGGAAGGAAAGTCCTTACATGTCGAGTATAATAAATTAAATATTCCTTTCACTTTTCTAGTAAAACCCAAACGATTATTATTTTGAAAATGACATAAAGATTAATTTTAAAACATTTTTTAAAAATTAAAAAAATGGTAGAAATTTAATTAATAATTAATTTTGAAAATGTTAAAAACAATTTTGATTTTTTTATAGAAAACATGGATTTAAATGAAAAAAGATTTCTAACAGAATAGAGAAATAAAGTTGTATTTTATTAAAAATAATTTCTTAATCATTTTTAATACTAAAGAGAGGGAAAATGGTACTATTACTCTAAAAGGTTTATTAATAAACATATAATAATAAAATATATTTTTTTAAGATATAAATATCTAATAATTACCCAATAGAGACTTAATGAAAAATAGTCCCGAATATTGATGAGATTATGAAATGAATCATTACCATTTTGGTAACCTTTGAATCATAAGCCCAATAAAATAAATAATATTATGTGAAACCTTAAATACATTTAAGAGAAATATATTCATGATATAACAAGGAAAACTTTTTAGTATATAAACCACACAAAGGCATAAGTGGTGAATATGTCATATGTCTAATGGAAGTAAAAGTGAGACAAAAAAACTCTTACCTTGATTTTGACTCGTTACGTATGTTATTTATCTTCCATAATAATAAAATTATTTTAATTATTTACTTACATAATAACCTTTTAAATTTTATTATTCCTTTTATTTTACTTACTAACATATTATATATGATTACTTATTTAATTAATTTTATGTCGGGTGATTCGATGATATTTGGATAATGTGTTAAAAATGACTTTGGTTGGTTGAAATAGTCAAAGAGGTAATTATTTAAAAATATATAGAATAATAATAATGAAATAATTATCAAGAAATAATTATCATATTTATACATAAATTATAATTTAAAAACCAATCATGAATTATGGATATGAAAAATAAACTAAATTACAATCATAGAGAGTGTAGGTCATACATACGCATGAATAACGTTTCTATTTTTCAATGATCATTATGGAAAGAAGATAAGTAATATTTTAACTTTATAGGATGATAATAATATAATATATAACATATTATTTCTATAATTATTCTTAATATATATCATCTATGTAGTGTGGTGATGAAATACAGTCGCATCACTTTTTGAAGGCAGTAGTCCACATGTACACAAATGATGTTATATTTTTTTAGTGTAAAAAAAATTAAATGATATATTATCTTTTAATGTAATCCCAAATAGGTTAAATAACATTAAAGGGGGTGAATCAGGGTGTGAAAATTAAAACAAGTACCAATTTTAATATTGTTTTTTTGTTGTTACCACCAGAAACTGCTTCTAAAGGATTCACAAAATTCATCCAACATGATATGGGATCATAGCCTATTTCATAGTCTTCGATTTGAATAGTCATGGAGTTCTAACAGAGTTACAGATTATTACTTATGAAAATTTGAAGATAGGTTGGAAAATGGTTCATGAAGCCCATTTGTGGTGTTCTGGTTGATGGAGCTCCCTACCCGACCACTATGAAATTTAATGGTTGGAACCATGAGTCCAACAATCCCCATTACCTCCATCAAGGAAGTTACTGAATACCTCTACAATTCAGATGAGGCCCATGACCACTACAAAGGTATTTGATGGATTTCTCTATGAGTTTAAAAAACATTGTGACCATCGAAACACCCTTTTTTCTTCGTGGAGAACATCCTAGAACTGTGAGACCCCCATGCATATAAATACCCCCACATGCCTTTACTTCATTGGGAGACACCATTGGGTTGAACCCTCACACTCTTGATTCACTGTTCTCATGTGCTCCATGATATCCACTTCTATAGATCCCCTAGGCTTTTCAAAGCAACCTCTCTTATGTTCTTGAGAGCCTCCACCCCACATGGGATTCCCTTCATGGAGGTTTATTCCCTTCATGATGGAATAAGCCCCTTTGAATAACTTTAGGTTTTCTAAATCATTCAGCCTTCACGAAGCATGCCTCCTATGAATCAGGGCATCCTCTATGAGCCCTGATTCTCCACGAGGTCCTATTCCCCAAAAAGCTCCTTTGCAAAGCCCTATCCTCCATGAGCCCATGAGATCTAAAAAGCCATATCCTTCATGAAGATCCTACTTTTTTTCACCAGTCCATATTATAGGGACTACACCCTTGCACCCCCATTTGGGATCAGTATTGGCCTACAGTCTTGGCCCTTTGGGTCGGTCCCTTGGCTATTATCCCTGACCCCCATGAAAAATCAAGAGTTGCACTGTGAACTTTTAGGGCCGAGTCAACCCCATTATCTATAGGTACCCTATGTAGTACCAACTTCCACTAATGAAATACCATGATTTGAGATACTCCTTCACACTCAATGAAACACCTTTAGTCAACCCTACTCCTCTTGTTACCTTTACCATGTCGTGAGCTAAGATCCTTATATTAGATTATCTAAGCATCTTGAGTTGAGAAATTCCTCAAGAAAATCATTAAACCCCATCACCTAGATATTATGTCAAGTGGAACTAGAAATGGATTATCTTTCATAAGTCTCAACACCATCAATTTCTAAGTGTCTTATGCCTAATAGTCTTCACTGCATGACTTTAAACTATATTACACCATATATGACAAACATAGGATGCCCATTATTTCAAACAAGAGACACCTTATGAATAAATAAAAAGATTCATATTGTCCTAACTATATGACTTTAGACTATATCATACTCTATAATGAAAGAATAGGATACCTTATGCCTCAAGCTTAAGATGCATCATCATGAGATGAACATCAAACAACCACTATGGTCCTCCCCTTAAGGTGTAATCCCCAAAAAATTCTCCCTCGACCAATAATCATGTCGAGATTCCCTCATGGCCTTACATTAGGATTAATTTATGGGTTGATTCCATGCATAATCCTTATACACCCTTTCTTCTCCCTAGCATCACCCGGGAAACTTCCACATGTAAACCCCATTCACTATTCCTCCACACCCTTCATGTCGGGACTTGCTGATTCCTTTCCTTCCCAAAGTTTGGGTAGGTATCAATTATGTAAGTCTAAGGGGTAAGGAGTGAATCCTCTATGTCAGAGTTGCAGGATATTAAACTACCAAACACCATCTCCTTATGAAATGATGTTAAACTATATTTTCTCTCCATGCAATTCACATGGGGTGTTCCACCTTAGGAATTATTCATGCCCAGTAGTCTCCATAATAGTGAGGTCTTCTTCACCCTATTGGAATGGAATGACATCCTCCTATCATGGGACTAGATCATCCTCATGTGTCGCTCCTCGATTAAGTCCCAATCTCCATCTCCCTAGGCCTCTAGCCATGTGTAATCCACACACCATCCCTTCTGGCCGCACCTTTTGTGACACAACCATCAGGTCAAATGATACCTCTTGTTTCATACACTGAGCATGACCCACGTGGACTTAGAGTAATAGTGACCATGAAATACTCTTTTGTATGCTAACCATGCGCAATCCTCAACATGTCTTTAGGTCTCTAACCATGCGTAATCCCCAACATATCTTTGGGCTGCTAAACATGTGTAATCCCCAACATGTATCGTGGTTTCTATCCATTTCTATGCCTCGATTCTATTCCCTCTCACATATAACTACATGGATTTTGATCCCTATCTTCTAAATAGGGTATATAGGAAGCCTCTTTGAGGTTAAACCCCATCACTCCCCACAACCCACTTGTTCCGTCTATTTCTAATCAGTTTACAAGTCTTGTTTGACATTAAACTTCATGCTACAACCTACGTAGGATTTGATAACTTTAGAGTACGTAGGGATCCTCTTTGACATTAAATCATAATCAATGGTAAACTCTGGTGCTCTATCCTAGGGATGTACCCTCCTGATGTGACATCTTCCCATTATGGGAAACATCTCCCAGATCAACCCCCTAAGGTGTTCTGATCCATTAGCTAGGGTCGCTAACCGTGCATAAGCCCCAAACATATCACATCCATACAACCAAGAGTGATCCTATTTCCAAGGGGCACTTACCATTTGCAATCCTCTGGAATGTATTCGAGTCACAATCCATGTGTATGCCCCAATTATATGCCTCCATCCATAACTACGCAGACATTGATTCCCAGCCACTAGGATACGTAGGAAGTCTCTCACAGGTTCAAGCCCATCATCTATTCCCATCACAACCTTTCCCATAGGCCTCTATGTCTCGGGAGGGTCATGCCATAACCCATAGGTTCCTTTTCCTTTGGGTCACTATCCATACGCTCCATTCTCACGGGACACCTCTTCAGGTGTCTCACCACCCCACTTGTAGAACTATGTGGACTTTGATTCCCAACCACTGGGATATAAAGGAAGCCTCTATAAGGTTCAATCCCACCACCTTATATACTCCATCCATTCCACTTCAACATTTCCTCCATATAAATCATGATTTTACCTAGGCCTCCACATCTCAATATGATCACATATTCCATTTAGGTTGTCTCAGCATGTAAGACCCATTCATCCAATTTCTACTCCTAGTACCACCCATGCATCTAACTACGTATAATCCCTATACAATTCATATTCCTCCAACCAAGATTGATCCCCTTATGAATGGCCCTTATCCATGTATAAGACCCAAATCACACCTTATAATTATGTTTTGTTTGTATCCTTGTCCTATACATAGGGTGCGTAGGAAACCTCTCTGAGGTTCAATATTAGGTAATGGTAACCCTTAGTGTTCCCCTATTTGGGGTCCACCTACCAAATTTTCCCTTAGTGGTGTTCATATCATCCTTCACAGTGTGACATATTCTTTTTATGGGACACACCACTCAAGGGTCCATCATCATCGGTTGTTCTGATCCACTCATCTGGGAAACCATCCTGGAGCTCCCTCTAAAGTATGTATGTATCTGATCCAGCTTCATAAGTGTTCTGATCAGTCTGATCCATCTCCGAAAAATGTTAAACTCACTACATACTTTGTGTAGAACATATTAAGCCTGGGAAAACCTCAGATACATGCCTCTAGAATAAGATAACCCATGATCGATGTGGGAGACTCGGACTATATACCTAGTGTGATTAACCATAATCCACAAAGATATAGAACTAGGAATGAGGTTCATGAACAACATCTTAATCTATGAGGGAGACTCAGACTAGGTGATGAATTATAAGGAGAAATCCACAGAAGGAGAAACTAACATCCCATCATCCCATTTCAATCCAGGAGTAGACATATCAATAGAAGTGATGAATATAACCCACCTTTGGAAAGATGGAATGCAGGGTACAATACGCCCATCAACAAGCGTCGATGACGTGGGCCTTGGTGAAAAACGTTAGAAATGGTTTTCAAAAAAAAACACTCTTATCTCATTTTCCAATAGAAAAGTATGAATAGAAATTAAATCATACATGAGACACAATGATTTCTCTTGGTTCACCCTCACTAGGCTACATCCAAGGATAATACAATTGAAATGTTTCAATGTACCAAATCCACTAAATCTCACTTCTAAATTACAAGGTTCGGGCTAGGTCACTTCTACGCCCAAGCTCACTTCCTTTACAAAGTTTAGGGTTAGCTCACTACATCCCCAATGGTCACTCCCTGAGTCTCTTTATATAGATCACTAATGGTGGAAATGATCACCTTCTTCCTCTCTCTTTTCACACTACTCTAATGACTATCCACACACAATTTATGTAAATGTAGTTACCTTAATTTTTATGAACGAATAAATCCTCGGTTGTAGATTGATGCTCCGTTGAAGTCTTGTTTTCACCAATAGATGAAATCCACTTTTTATCATAATTTTTCTTTGAAAAAATTTATTTTGTGAACTATTTTAGTCCCTCAATGTACTTTTTTGAATCCTCCACAAACAGCATTGCACTGTGTGGTGCGAGTTCTTTGCAATCACCTTTTCTTTCAAGGACTACCCACAACTTTGTGGACTACTGATACCACATGAACCACCTTTTCTATGAAGTCCCTTCTCTATGATATCTTCTCCTTTGTTGAATTATTCCTTGTGAACCACATCATACTTCATCGAATTATTCCCACAGTGATGATATTTTATAATGGAATTAAATCATTCTAAATGATCTAATTAAGGATCTTTATATAGAATAATATATCTAAAGAACACGCTAATCCAAATTACAAAAAACTTCTATGTGGTACAACATTCACCATGAACTTCTATGCGGTTTTCATAGCACCTTATCCTTTACGGCAACTAATGTCTTCTACAAATTAGAAACCCTTTGTAGCATCCATAATCACTACCTCATTTCCACAAATGACATGCCTCCCAAAAACTGATGAGCCTCCCACAAACATTGAGCCTCCCAAAACTATTTTTCCCAAAATTATCCACATAGTGTGATTCACAATCTATATAGCACTACTGTGAAGAAATATTTCTTTGATGATTTTCTTTGAGGTTCTGTGTGCCTTTTTATGGTCTGTGAACTATGTTTTTTAGTCCGAAAACTGTGATTTACAAACTCTTTTGTATAAAACCTTCCTTTTTCATATAAAACTCTTAATTTTGAGGCTAGAAAATTTTTCAAGCACTAGGAAATGATTCTACATTAAGTATTTAGTTTAGAAACACTAACCATACTAATTCACAGTCATCGGATTTTTCAACAAACACAATCACCCCAAAAAAATTGAGACAACACCTTGAGGTATTTTTTAAAATCATTTAAGAGTGAAAAATATGTTATTAATATCATAATTATTTTGTTTATATCACATATAATAATCAAATTGTTCCTTATCACCTTCTATATAAAGTATCCTTAAAAGATAAATCACATCACTTCGTAAGGCGATAGTCTGTCATACACACAAGTGATGTAATTGTATCCCCTATGGATGGAAAGAAAAAATTTATATATGTTATATTCAATCCAATGGTATAATTATGTTATAAAAATCATATAAACACTTTATATATATCATCATATCCAACTATGATATATGGTAATGGAAAAAATAATGGCATTGGTTTCTGAGGGGTAGTTTGCCATAGACACAAATGATGACTTCATAACCCATTTTATGGAAGTAAAGATGGATAAATAATATTCCATCAAGATAATAACATATCAATATATTGGATACACTAGTGTTATTATATTTTAGGTTTTGATAAATAATTGAAGGTGTAAGAATAAGAAATAAAATGAAAGATATTTGTTAAAACAATTACCTTCTCTAAGAGAATTTTTCATTAAATATCCTCTTAAAGACACTAGGGATAGTCTTTTGGGACTACCAGAATATATTGATGGTAAATAAGGATTTTTGGAATATAATGTTCAATGCTTTATTGAGAAATAATTGTTTTATATGGGTGAATATTTTAGGTGAATGAGTTCCCTTTTATAAGTGGGGAAAAGGGGACCCTCTGAAAATTACATGGAAATTTCAAAAATGAATACAAAATTATAAATTCATTAGCGTGAAAAAGCTTACAAATAATCCTATATTATAAATTTTTAAGGTTAAGGTGTAAATATTTCCATGCAGTAGTATTTAGGAAATTTTTATAGTCATTTAACCCATATCTTCTTAGTTTAACCCCATAGTAAATCAATTTTTACCTTAACCCATATCAGTGGAGCGTGCTCTACCACTGAGATAATATCTCATTGTGCAGGTCACCTCCTCCAGAGGAGGAAGCCCTCTATGCCAAATAAGTAAGAGAAAAGAAACTCCATACCTCTCTCTTTCCTTTTTCCCCCTATGTCGCCGCACGTGGCCTTTAAGGGGATCCTATCTACTTGGTGGAGATGGAAGTATTCCTTCGTTTCTTGATGGTGAAGCAAGACCCAAGTTCCTGAGCTTCTAATGATCCTAGGTATCTCTCCTATGGCGCATGGGATCCAAGAGGGAAGAGGATCAAGTGGGGACTTGAAAACAGCTTGATGCACTATCTCCCTTCAACCCTTTGAGTGAAATGCGGAAAAAAGAATGAAACAATGGGCTGAACCCTTCATCTCCACCCTCTAGTAACTACAAAAAAAATAAAGTTCATTTTCAACCCCAATTGAAACTTGCATTGGAACTCACAGTATGAAGATACAAATCATATGTATAGTCTCTAGGGAGTTGAGTAAAATTTCATGTAATTCTATAAGAATATAAATTTCATCATTTCTATATCGATTCATAATTCATATGAGTTGAGGAAACATCACATCACCCATACTAAAATAATATTTTTTATAAAAAAGGTAAAATAAATGCTCCAGGATGGAAATGAGGGAATGTCTACAATACCTGGATTGAATTAGATACAATTGGAAGGATTTTGTAGGTTCATGGATCTGGGCTTGACAGAATAACTTTATATGTTTCCAAAAAATGAAGATACAGATCAAGAATTTTAATTTCAATTATTTTTGGAAACATATAAATTAGTAGAATCGTCAATCAAATAATGAAGTAAAATGAATCCTTGTTCATACATGGGCTTATCCGCTACGCAATGAGCAACTTAAAATAGCAGTTTTTGATCCCTCAGACCCCGTTCTTGATCCAATGTAGAGACAAGGTTTGTTTGTAATACCCTTCATGACTCATTTAGTAATTACCAATTATAGTCAAGGTTATGAGCCTTACGAGCTACCAAGATGCTCTACCCCACTCTTAATAACTGGAAACTCATGGAAAAACAATAATGGTGAAATGCACCCATAGTACCGTATCTGTACAACTAGAATAACCCATTGATAATGAATGGTAAAGGGTCCCTCTGTGTATGTGCAGTAAAATAAATATTTCAAAATGAATTATCAACTCGATATTATTTCCCCTAGAAACAAACACACATAAATCATTTTGCGAAGGATGTGTCCTGATAGTCCAAAGTCTTGGTAGTTATCTCTCGGCCTTCCGGTCAATAAACAAAATAGATGAAGACATGTGGGTGCACTATTACATGGGAGCGAACTCCAGTAGAATATGAAGTGGACAAGTTATGCCTTGAAATGAAAGACAATTATGAATCTACTGCTTTGTCTACGAACAAGGAAGATATAAGTCATGCAACTATGAATCTCATGGAGAGTTCGATCCTGGATTAGGATTAACATTGGTGACATGCTTAACACATAGAAGTCAGATGGGAAGTGGTGTTTTCAGTGGAGGATGGGTGAGTAACACGTAAGAACCTGCCCTTGAGAGGGGAACAATAGCTAGAAATGGTATAAAATACCCTATAGAATAAGCCTGAGGAGAAAAAGGATGAATCCCCCTGAGGAGGGTCTTCTGTCTGATTCGCTAGTTGGTGAGGTAATGGCTTACCGATGCGACGATTAGTAGCTGGTTTGAGAGGATGATCAGCCACATTGGGACTGAGACATGGCCCAGACTCTTATGGAAGGTAGCAGTGGGGAATATTTCGCAAAGGGAAAATCCTAATGGAGAAATGCCGCGTGGAGGAGGTAGAAGGCCCACGGTTCGTGAAATTATTTTCTCAGAGAAGAAGCAAAGATGGTATTTGGGGAATAATCATCAATTAACTCTATGCCAGTAGCCGCAGTAATACAGAGGATGCAAGTGTTATCCGGAATGATTGGGCGTAAAGCGTCTATAGGTGGCTTTTTAAGTCTTCCATCAAATCCTAGGGCTCAACCCTGGATAGGAGGTGGAAACTACCAATCTATATTATGGTATGGAAAACTACCAAGATGGAGTATGGTAGGGTTTTTGGGTCCCTTTTCTTTTTCTATTGAAGAGTATTTTATAGTTTTTTTATAATTGTTTTAATTTTTCACTATTCATTTGTGTCAAAAACTTATTTGAGATTATTCGATTAAATAAATTATTATGGTTCTAGATATGGAATTTATTTTTCCAAATTCCATTCACATATGTAGAATTTTTTTTAATATTAATTCTACAGATACAACAAGAAAGTAGGGTTTCAAAGGGAAAATGTTCAAAAGTATACAATGTTTTTATATCAAAATTATCCCAATTAACTAGATTTCATTAATATATATATAATTAAACTAAACTTACATTAAAACTAATTAAAAATATAATTTAATTTTAAAAATAATTTAAACTAAAAGAAATTTTTCAATTAAAATTTTGTTTTTTCATTATTCATCAAAAAATAAAACTTTTCAAAAAAAATAAAAATATTTCACCCTAAGAAAATTTAGATATTTTGATTTAAAATTTATCTTTATATTGTAAAATAAATTTTCTAAATGTGGTAAAAATTAATTTTAAATTATGAGTGAAAATAGGAACTAAATTGTATTTAAAAAAATACATTTTTTTGAAAACATTTCATTTTCTTTTAAATAATTCTTATTTTATTTTTATACAATATATAATAATTATTTTAATAATTTATTTATTACTAATAATACCAACCAATTTAATAGCTAGGTGATAACTATCATATTAAATATTAATATTTTAATAATATTTCACATTTATTTAAACTCGTTGTTGTGTGTAATGCATGATAAACTGAGCATTTCATATAATATAATCTATTGAAGATATTGAATTTATTTAAATATATATATATATATTAAAGTAATAGGTGTTATACATTCTTTTAATCTTCTTTTTGTGTATCATAAATGATATCAAAATTAATTTTTTTTAAATCACAGTGTTTTACACTTCTCACTAACCTAATCACCTTTACTAGCACCAATTAGGGTCAAAGCATGACCATCCAAGAGTTTCCCAACATACAATGACTCAGTGATGATAGAATTATACATCACTTCCATAAACATATTCAATATTGACTGAAACATCATTGAACCAAGATTTAGATTAATTTTTTTTCAAAGAACCAAGCCTTTTTCAAATCATTAGTAACTTACTAATGAGATAAAGGGTCAAGTCCAGTGAAAAGTGCAACATAATCCTTCACTAACTAATCACCCTAATGAACACTCAATAATTCCATTACCTTTGAAATTATCACTTCTTCTGGATAAAATCCTAGATGAATTTGGACTTGAAATATTACTAAGACAAAACCTTGAATGTTTGGGCATGGATAGCGAGATTTCATGAATTTAGACCCAATAATTTGAACAAAAAAGGAATGGTACACCTCACCCTATAGGTTTATAAATTTCTTAATGACTAAAATGTCTCTACAAATTTAAAAATCCACTCTTTCACCTCTTAAGATCATTGATCACCACTAAACACTAGTGGATTTCAATTCTGAAACACTCGTGCCTAATCTATGAGATGAGAATAACAAGGAAATTTCATTTCATCAAGAGTGTAGGTAGAATCCGAGATGATTAATACTTCATATGGATTACTAGAATGATTACCTAATAGATTCCCGTCTGTACTTGTTTATTCCATTCCAAGGGTAACATTTTAAAACATCACTAAAAATATGATTTTTAACCAAACCACATTAAATCCTAATATAGGGGTATGAATGGAAAAAACTAAAAAATGATACTACAAAATACACTTTATAAATCCTATTTATAAATTCATAACTAGACCTATTTAAATTTAAAAACACTATACAAGTTCATAAAAATACCCATCAAGGTTCCATTTCAAAAAAATACCATCCAACTTTTCAAGAGCAATAATAAAAGAAACCCGCTTCCTGAAAAAAAAATCCTACATTAAACTAAACAAACAAAAATACATTACCCTTTCATAAAAAACATTATTAGGAAACTAAAAAATCCACAAACCCATTTCAATATTTTCACCAAGCATAAAAACCAAGAAATTATTTCCCTAGAAACCATAATAGCCAAAAAATAATATCATTCATTCAAATTATTCATGATAAAATAAAAAATTATTCCATAAAAGAAACTTTAAATACATAAATAATGGTTTTAAAATCATGTTTCATTACAAAACCATGATATATTTTTTGAAAATTTAATCAAAGAACAATTAAGCCCTAAAATATTCACATGATCACTCAAAAATAAGTATCAACAATCAAGAATCATTTTAATTCACTATATGATTGAATGAAACTAAAATTATAAACATTAACCACTCTTCATAATTTTTCGACATTGTTTATCAGACTATTCACCAACCACGTGAGTTCCACAAAAATTTCTCTAAAATAGAATGCATCACCTATTTGTGGTTTCAAAAATAGTGTGCCTTAATCAGATGCCTCTTGTCTTTCCTCTAATTTCACTAAAAAAAATAATTTCCAAAATTGACTCATATGATCTCATTAAAATTTAGTATATTATGAAACCACATCAAAATATATTACCAAAAAACAACTATAAATCCTAAATTCAAAATAAAACACCAAAAATATAATGGAAACATGAGTTGAATCTTGAGTAATATATAGAAAATCACTCTTATACACCCACCAATCAAGCTCGGATGGTTCTATCTCCCATATTCTATCAATCCCTAAATAACAATATTGATCTAATACAATTTTATAATGAACCGTCTTAGGTCAACCAGACCCATCATCCAAACCATTCTTCTACAGAACCTGGGGTGCATTCCTAACTACCCTAGGCTGACGGCCAGTTCTAATGTATTGTAATTGAACATTTAGGCATAATTTCACCCTTAATAAAACATCGATCCAGAATGGTTTGTAATAGGGAACCAAATATAAGGTCTCATTACATTATAAAATTATTCCAAAATATATAATATGATACTAAAAAACTACATACAAACACGGAATAATAAAAATACATGATACCAATCACTTTTCCTAAATATTTTACACTTAAATGAAATGATTTTTTATTTAAATATCTCACCATCCATAGAATTAAACAAAACTAAAATAAAAATAGGAGGTCATAGATGATGATATGCCATATGACCCAACTTTTTTATCAAGCTGGAGAGACAACCTCCACCATCACTATGTGAATATGAAGTCACCACTATAACCAGTTTCATCTATTTCCCAATGGATATTAGTAACAACCCAAAATGAAAGATAATACTTGAGATCCTATAGAAAACATAAAACTATATACCCACTCATGTGAGGGTGTAGGTTGTGAGCCAACTCCTAGTAAAATGCCACCAACAGTCCATTTCATTCATTTTATAAATAATCCAATAATTCTAGTTTAAAATTAAGAAATAGAAAAGTAGATTTTAATTATCCATTATTTTTATGGAAATAAACAAATAATACCTTATATTATTACATAAAACACAACATTTATAATCCATTTTGCAAAGAGAATTTTCCAATGAAATTTCTTTTCAAAGAGTATATATTACCTTTAAAATAACCCACTTTTAAAATAATCAAGTTAAGCTTTATCTTTCTATTTAACTCATCATTTTTGTGAAACAAACTACCATATATTTTAAAATACATTCAAAGGAAGATTTTTCAATGAATTTGACTTAAAAACAACCACCTCATTTCCTTTTAAAAAAATTAACACACACTTAATCCTTAAATATAATTAAAGAACATAGAGAAAGTTTAACAAAATAAAATCCATTGTGATTCATAAAAAAATTGAAAAAAACAAAAGGTAAGCCTTATAATAATAATGATCAATCCTAAATAACCAATACTTCAAAGTAGGCATAAATCATGTGATAACAAACTCACATATTAATAAACATAAATGATGTGTAACACAGGATACATATATTGAGGAAACTCCTTAGGGATTAATAGTAAAATTACTTGAGGTACATAGGTTAAACCAAATATCGATGGTTAACAGTCGCAAAAATTATTACTGGAATCACAATCAACTAGTCTCAGCAATGTAATATCCCCAATCCAAGTCATAAAATTCTAATAGGTGGTATTATCTAGTGTGTAACACTCAACTATCATATCCAATTTCCCTCAACTACCCAATTAGTATCATAGGGTTTCTCATTCCATAGATAATGGAGTTGGTCCACTATCAATACCATGTCAATAAAATGACAACCACATATCCCAATGGAAATAAATCACATCAATCTTGAAAATCCCTCCTTGAAAACACCCCCTTAAAATATAACCCCAAATCCAAAACACTTAACATGTATCATAATTCATTTAAACATTAAAAAATTATGATAAGCCTAAACATTTGTAAATAACATGGATTAATTAAGGTGTAATCATTAGATAATAAAATTTACCATTCACATAAGAATCCAAATTTAAATTTTCATTAAAACCAAGAATTACACCATTGTAAATCCCACAGTAAATCTGATTTTGGTAAATAAAGATGAAACATAAGGGAACACACCACAACACCGAAGTAAAATCTCAATAAATTAAAATAAATAAATTAATAGACACACAGATTAACACATCACATTTTAAAACAATGAAAACCTTTTTTAAAAATAGGGAAACCCATTTTAAAACAAGGGAACACCCTTTAAGAAAAATAAAACCCTTTTAAAACAAGGTAACACTTCACATTAGTAGTAAATTTTTTCTCAAAACATCATGACCAATAATTTTTGTTGAAGAAAATCACCAATGTAATTTTATCAAACAAATAGAATATAAAATACCATTACATAAAAAAGTTCCACAAAAATATAAGATCCACCACTTTTACTCAAGGAAACCCCAACCCAAGAATATAATACCTTTTACAAAACCAAACTATATATCATATACAAAATTACTTATGTTCAAAAACACTTTTAAATAATCAAGAATTAAAATAACTCTTTATTTAAAGGAAATTAAAATGGAAACACATAACTCAAGATATAAAACCTTGATAACATAAATGGAAACTAATGGAATAGGTCTCAAACGTTGGTTCACAACACTTAGAAACCAAAACCCTCAATTAGAATAACCCTATACATCTAAATCATTCATCAATGGCCAATAGGGTTTGAGGAGATTAGACAAAAAGGATATAAACCAAAAGTGGAAACAATGAGAGGATATTACCTTTTAATCTAGTGAAGAACCACCAAGAATAAATCAATAATACACCATAGAGAGGCTTATAATGATGATGAATTCATTTAGAAGGATCCTATATTAGATGAGTTCAAGTGGGGAAGAGTGGGGGAAGCATAAAATAAAAACAAGGTGGAAGAAAAAATACTAGTAACCAAGCATGTCTCATGGTTCACTTATATAGTTTCAAAATTATATGGTGATCATGTGATCACCATTATCCATATAACGCACTATGTCAATATAGTTTGGAATATTCCTAAGGTACCTTAAATATTTCTGTTTGTCGGAGTGGATACTCAAGTGGGGGGGGTGAATTGAGTTCCAATTAAAAATTTCTATTAAAAATAATTCTATTAAAATCCCACAATTAAAAACTAAGTTTAAACTGTAGTGAATTTTTAAAACTCTAAGGGTTCGATTAGGTTCTCAAAAGATTGATTAGGTCTCAGTTAATTTAATCAGAAGATTAAATTAGCTTTTGAATCTAACCTAATGATTTACAATATTTACAAACACTTTCTTGATTAACTATCAGAGTAACTTTAAAAAAAATTTATATTTCAAAGTAATTACCAATGGAATATTCGATATAGGTTAAAACAAAAATAATTAAGCACAACAGTTTTAAAACAAGAGGTTCAGTCTCAAGCTGAGACTTAGTCCTCTCAAACAATTTATATAAATTTTGATCCACACCCTAGATCGGGGTAAACAATAGTGCAAAGACTATCCAGGTACTTAGACCTATACCACAGTTCTTCGTGGGAAAACAAAACAATAGTACACATGCTATCCAGGTCCTACATGACCTCTACCACTATCCACGGTGGGAAATGGGAGTATAGGGAAATAGTGAGTGAGGATTAAATTATCCAGTTCATCATAGAATTCAATGTGTGTATGAAATAAACAGATTACACACACTACTCAAAAGTAAATAAAAGAATCACTAAGAAAGTATATATGAGTTTAGGATGCTCTAGTGATTGGAGGTGCAGCTCTGGACTCATTTTGATTGATTAGAAATGATTCTGAGTCTTTCTCTATTTTTTGTCTAAAAAACTGAGTGTTGTTTGGTTCCTTGACTTTTAGGTTCATCTTGATCAGCTTGAGTTCATGAATAGCACGTTGTAGTTCTTCACTCCTTGATTAAGATTCAGATTATGTTCTTGTATGAATGGCTTCATGTTTTTCTAGTATGGATGTAGCATTTCTTTACTATGTTTATGCACTTCTATTCAGCACTCTTTAGCTCTGCTCTTATGCCCAGCCTTTTTCCTTCCTTTTATAGCTTTCCGCTCTGGTAATGGGAATGATTACATTTTTACAGGTATGAGGTACGGTTCCATGACATGCCAACAACTATAATTAAATAACATTAATTTCATTAGAATCATCAAATAGGACCATTAGTATTATTTTAATAATATTAAAAAAGAATATAGTTTGAGTAAACAGTGACTAGTTAAATCTTTCATCAGTAGCTCTCTATCGGTTGACATATAGCGGTGGACTTTGTATAGTGGTGAGCTCCTATCAGTAGCTCTTTGTTCTTATACAGGTATCTCCTTGTATCGGAAGCAGTTACTCCATGTATCAGTAGCTCTATGTATGGGTGACTCCTTCTATTGGTATATTTGGTCTATCAGTAACCTCTCATAATGGTGACTACTAATATCGGTGGCTTTGTCTATCGGTAGACTGTGTATCAATAGGTCTTTGTCATTTGACTCGTGCATACCGATAGACTCTTCCTATCGGTATCTCTTCTTGTATTAGTAGCTTTTCTTGTATTGGTAGCTGTCTGTATCGGTAGACTTGATCTATGTAATGGTAGACTTACATATTGGTAGACTTATACATATCGGTAGCTCTATTCTATTTCAGTGACTATCTATTCATTCTATCGATAACCTTTTTCTATCGGTAGACTAAGTACCAGTAGGTCTCTGTTTGTCTGTATCAGTAGCTATGTGCATACCAGTGGACTTAACACTTATCTGTTCTATGCAACACATATCCAGATTGAGTTAAAATTATTTCAAAGTGTGTATAAACATAGATAAAAAGTGATTAGAAAATTCCACTAATTATTTTGATATTATTGTCAACATAGGATTATAAAAACATATTAACACATAATTAGGATTATCAAAACATGTGAAAGCATAATTGGGATTATCAAAACATGTGAGGTCAAAAATATCCCCCTTTTTGATAATCAAAACTCATGGTATTTTAATCCAAAATAATCATTAAATGGGTCTTAGTTATTAGTGTGAGTAATGACACTTTCAAATGTGATATTTTAAAAGTTTTATAGGATATGGTATTTAAAATGAAATTGTATTAGAGAAAACAATATAATATAAAACACATGTACCAGAGGTAAAATATAAAACAAATGTACCAGTGGGAAATTTATTATGCTCATAAAATATAATGATTTTTCATATCAGTTTTCTCTATCCTCCATTAGATATTATTTCTCTCCTAGATATGTTTCCCTTGGATATTATTTCTCCCCCTTTGGGATTAGCAAAAAGTGGGATAAAAAGGAAATATAGGAAAAGAAAAGTTACAGAGGGTAAAATAAAGGAAGATCATATATATATTCCTTGGAGAAAACAGATACAAAGAAATACATGAATGAAAACAAAATAAATACAGGTAATTCCCATCAAAAGATCCTAGACACTAATCAATCCATATCCTAAGCATGAGATTTTCCCTTAGGATTAGAAGAGGATTCGGGTGCAGTGGATGCAGGTGGAGGCTTAGGAATACCAGAAGTGATCAGAGGATACTGAGCTATTGAAATTGTTCCTGGCTTGTACTGTGTACCTCTCTAAGTGATCATAGGAGTAAGGATGCTGATGGCTTGGAATGGTGTCATATGAGCAGGATAAGTAATAGAGGCAGAGGCAGGTAAAGATGGATGTACAATAATTGGTCTGCACCCACCGTGTTAGCGGTTTAAAAATACTTCTAACAAATAATTAAACATATGTCGTGGGTATAAATCACAAATATTTAAATGAATCAAATCCCTACCTCAAGCATCGTCGAGCGAGGGTTCATCGCAGAAAAGCACGTCGTGGAAGAAGGCGTCGCGGAAGGGGAATCGTCGCGCCGCGGAAGGAGCATCGCCGAAGAAGCGTTCCGGAATAAGGAACGTCACATCGCGCCGTCGATCTCCAAGGTTCCGACGTTCTTCGCGTTCTTTGCGTTCTTCGTGTTCTTCACGTTCTTTACGTTCTTCACGTTCTTCGTCGAGGAGGAAGAACTTCAAGAGCCTGAGAATTCTCCTTAGCCTCTCAACACCACCCCCTAATAAAAATAACAGTTGTCTTATTTTTATTTCACAAGCCATGCTTTTTAAAATTCAAATACGAAAGAAACAGTTAAGTGAATTAAATGCAACGCTTAAACCTCCACATTAATGAGGCATTTCTTAACCAGAATAAATGCATGGTTTGACTTCATTAATAGGGGGTGCGGGTGCGTTACTTAGAAGAAAAGAAATGGTGGGGCTCATGTGGGCCCCACCTCACAAATATCCTACCAAGTGGGTAGGATATGGTGGGTCCCACATCATCCACTTAACTTATGTTATGCAAAATAAAATAAAAACTTTTTGCACCACTTTTATTTTATTTCTTAGCTTAACCCCAAAAATTAAAAACCACACCCGAGAAAAGGCAACTCCGAAAAAGGTGTTTCTAAGCAATTATCGGCGCCTTGATTCCATCGGTGCCCTCGGAATTCGATTCCGAGCACCGGTTCAATAGTTAGAAAAATCCACTCGTTCGTTCATTGAACGTACCCGAGCTAAACTTCGGAAAATGATTCTGGGCACACCGGGCCTCAGAATCAGGTGCCATCAAGAAACTGTGTTCTTGTAAAATTCCCAAGAAAATTAAGAATAAAAGTTCCTTGAATTTTTCGGGTCTTTACAAGGATGGATAAATGAACCACCTTACCACCCCAAAATCACGGACAAAAAACCACCCCACTGCCTTAATAGTACATCCAAACAAACCACCTATCTTCTCCAAAATCATGTCCAAACAAACCATAATCCCCACACCACATCGCAACCACACATCACCACCCCAAAAGCACGAACACACATCACTTCACATAAAGATCATTTTATATATTTACAAAGGGTATTTTATCACATTCCACTTTATTTTAGGGAAATTATCATAGAAACCATAATACAGGGGAAACCATTTTATTAATTAAATATAAGTGGTTAGTCAATTTCTATTTCAGGGTTATATCACAAAAATCACAATAATAGAAGCAGTCACATCATATATATTCAGCGAAAAGAAATCCCCTAATAGCCACAATTTTTAGAAGGGCATAAATCCTATACAATCTACAATATCATAATAATATTAAACTTGTAAAATAATGAGAATAAAACCCCCTTACCCTTTTAATTTCAATTTAACCATTTCATTATCTTTGATTAAGTTAGTACAACAACAACCCATAGATAAACAATAGAAAACCCAACCTTTGTGATTCAAAATAGAGAAAAACTAGGTATTCCCTACCTCAAAGAAGTATTTCCTACTCCTTGAACACTTCAGGGTGAAGAATAAATGCCAAAAAAACAAAACCACACCACGAAAAACTGCAGATCAAACTATAACACATCAAAGTATTGTAAAAATGAATACCAAAACACACCCCAATCCAAAACAATGTCACTAAATTGAATCCTTATGAGAACAAAAGAAAACCACCAAGAATTGAGAAGAACCTACCATGGATCAACCATTGATTTCCAACAAGTATTAACTAGAACCAACAAATTTGAGAAACTATATAGGAAGGATGGAGATCCTCTCAGGAAACCTCGGACTTGTCAGCAATGAGTGGGAGGAGGAGAAACAATAGGGTTTGAGAAAAACCTAATCGGTCCAAATATTATAAATTCCCTGCATCATGGATTTACATGATGTGTAATCCCCTTTCATATCATGTAATTTTGTGATTTCATGGTCCTCCAAAATGTGTGTCACCTCAAAGGATTAATAATCCAAATTATTAAATGTCGTGAAATGACCTCACGCAGGTCGTGAATCACCTTTACATATCGTATACACTTTTCCTTGTGTGTATTTCCTAAAGCAGTTCTATTGCACCTCCAGCCTTCTCCAAATACTCCTTGAAACTTCTAAGGCCTCCTCTTCAACACCTCTAACACCCAAAACTTGAAAACTAATAGACCATGGGGGGACAAATCGTTACATCATATACCTTCTAAACGATGTTTTCCCCCAAGAATCCAAAACCAAACCCAAAAGGAAAGTTGTCCAAAAAACACCTTGTGAGATACATCCCAATGATCTCATTATACCTAAAACTATTCTACTAACCAAACATGCCAAACGAAATGGATGCAAAACACCCCACACAACCTCATCACTACACATCCACAAACTCCCTCATCTCACACAACCACACAACCTCACAACCAACACACAACCATATCAAACTCCATATAGACCAAACCAAAAACCACTACAACTAAAAAACCTCATCATCCATAACATAAAAATTAGGTAATTTTATCCTCCATGTCTATATATTATCCAATATAAGTAGAAATGACTCACCTACATGGTTTTAATTGCATTCTAGTTAATGCATCTCTGTTAGAAATCAGGTCCTCCCCCTTTTATATGGAGGGACTTTATTACACACCAGGCATCAAAAACTATGGAAAATAGTTCATCACATAAAATAGGATCCAAAAATCACATCACAAATAAAAATATAGAAAACAAAACTCAAAAGATAACTTAAGGTGATTGGCATGTATCTATGTTTCTCAATTGCATATACTCTACTCTAGTCTACCATGCCTCCACAAAACATGAACCAAATGGATGGTTCTTACATATAAAACTTTATCTTGATGGTCTTGGATCTATACTGGCATCTCCACAAATGTTTCATCGCCCTCAATAACCAAATTTTCATAGTCAACAACATGTGATTCTTCATGAAGATACTGATGAAGCTGAGTGGTGTGGAAGACGTCATGGTCCTTTCCAAGAGTGGTAGAAATGCCAACTAAGCTGGGTGGTGTGGAATGTGTCATGGATCCTTTCCAATAGTGGTGGAAACAACAACTAATATGCCACCTCACCAACTCTCCCCAACACTTTAAAGGTCCCAACAAACCTTGGAGAAATCTTACATCCTCTTCCAAACCTCTACTACCCACATTAAGGGGAAACCTCTAAGAACGCATTATCCCCAACCTCAAACTCCAAGGGCCTCCTCTTGTGATTAGAATAAAACTTCTTCTAGTCCTATGCTTCTTTCAACTTGTCACAAACAAGATCAAATTTCTCTATTTTTATCTAAACCACATCAGGTTCAAGAACTACTACCTCCCCAACCTCTGTCCAGAAATACATACAATGAAACAGTCATATGTACAATTCTTCAAATGGTTCCATGCTAATGAAATAGTGATAGGTATTATTGTATGAAAACTAGACCAAAATTAAGTGTCATACCCAAGATCCACTAAATTCTAATACACACACCCGAAACATATCCTCTAGTATTTTGATAATCCTTTACATCTTCTCATTTGTCTAAGGGTGTACAGTAGTGTTGAGGCATAACTAAGTGCCAAAAACATGTCGTAATCCTCTCAATACTCGTGAGGTAAAAAATGTGTCTTGGTCCAAGACAATGGTTCTTGAAACTCAATGAAACCACACCAACTCATCCACATACCTCATAGCCAAGTCATCCACTATGCCTAACTCCTTGATCACTAAGAGGTGGCCCAATTTCATCAACTGATCTATGATCACTCATATAGAATCACAACCTCCCTGAGATTTGGGTAACCCTATGAGTAAATCCATCAGTATTTAATCCCATTTCTACTAAGGAACATCCAAAGGATATAAAAAACTTCTAGGAATATGATTTTCAACCTTTAACTACAATAAAACCAAATACTTCTCCATAAACTTCACCACCACCCATTTCATCCTGGGCCACCAAAACTACATCCTCAATACATGGTACATCTTAAAAACATCTAGGTGTACCTAAAAATATGATATATGAAACTCAAGGACTCCCCCACACATCCCCATCAGAACAAACATCCTCCCATGAAATAATATCTAATTTTGACCATCCCTCTGGAGCATCACCATTGACAACATGATTGTGCATCACCTCAATCTTTGAGTCTCCCCACTAAAACTCATCCACTTGCTACATCAGAGAAGACTACATCATCATCTGAAACAAAATTCCTTTACCACCATCCACCCATTCATCTAAGTGAAAGGCTTCCAAGTCCTTCATTTCTCTCCAAGCATCCCCAGACTCCTGAACAATACCCTTACATTTCTTCCTTCTCAAAGAACAGGCCACAAAATATCACTATCTAGGGTTGTAGGAGATATCAAAATTATAATTATGAATAAAATTTATCCACCTCCACTACTATAATTTAATATAATGATCAGAAAAGATATAACTCAATCTCTTATGATCTGTGAAGTCCACAATGTGAATCCCAAACCTAGATGGGAAGCATCACAAAACACCTCAAACATCGCACCCTTAGGAAACTGAAGCACTAGAGCACTACAAAACTTCCCATTTATGTAATTGGACACTGCATGGTACTGATCAGTCCACCAATAATCTTGGTATTTCCAGGTCAAAGATATCAATGGGTTTATAAATAGAATAAAAATGGGTACAAAACTATAATAATATCCTAAAATATCAATGAATTTGTGACCCTTTTCCACATTCTTGGGTGATTCCTAGGAAACAAGTACCTTAAACTTTGATGGGTCTAATTCTACACCCTTATAAGACACTACATGCCTATGGAAATGCACCTAACATGTCAAAAAAATACACTTGGACAAATTTTCATAGATCTAGTGGAGTCGAAGAATATATAAGATAGTTTTGAGATGATCAACATGCTCCTCCTCTAAATTCAAGTAGATCAAGATATCATCAAAAAAAATATGATGATGAATTGGTCATGGAACTCATGGAACATGGAGTTCATAAGCACTATGAACATGACTGATGCATTTTTAAGACCAAATGGATTAAATAAAAACTCGAAGTTCCCATACATGCATTTGAAGGTAATCATTGGGATATCACCCTCCTTCACCCTCAACTGGTGATATCTATACCACAAATGAATCTTAGAGAACTAAATCTTCCATCTAAGGTGGTTAAAATGATATTATATCATTAGAAGAGGCTAATAGTTCTTTTTTCACCTAATTCAACCTCTATTAGTCTATACTAAACCTCAGACTACCATCCACCTTCTTAGAGAACAATACTAGAACACCCCTCGGTAACACACTAGACCTGATAATACCCTTATTTATCAAAAAATATATATATCTTAATCCTCAACTTGAAAAACTCTTAATATTTCATCCAATAAGGATATATCAAAATTATAGAAACATCAGGCTAAAATTCTATCCCGACCTTAACATCACGTTGAGGGGTTATCATCACAAAATCATCTGGGAAACCAACAAGGAACTCCCCCAATGACCCTGGGAACCTACCCCATCCCAACATCTATTAAATCCACTGAAAAATCATCCATTAATGAGATAAGGGGATCCACACACTTACTACCAACCTGAAAACTCTACTTTCCAATGAAAACCACACACTGGCCATCCACATTTGAAAACATGAATCTCCCCCTGAAGTAATTGATAACAATAGATATGGAATACAACCAGTCGATGTTGAGGATAACATCATACAGCTGTGTCCGTATTAAGAAAATTTCTACATGGGACTAATATGGCCCTATCCTCATTTTATATCCCTATCACACATCAAACAAGCTGGTCTGGCCTCTGACCGGCGTAGTCAACACTAGGGGCATGAAAACCCTCTCTATTTTTATTCATAGAGATCGGATAAGAGTGTTCACAAAAAAAGAGTGTGAATCTCTTGAATCAAACAAACAGTACTACAAAATAGGATTTTAACTATGATATCCTTTATCATTGCTGGAAAAAAGCACTGATGAAGGGAACCTTTATCAGTGCTAAAAGAAGCACTAATAAACAGGTTCCTTTTATTAGTTCTTGACTTTAGCATTGATAAAAGGTGCCCTTTTTCAACACTTTTTTAGCACTGATAATATGTAGCCTTTATCAGTTCTTTTCTTTAGGATATATTATATAAATTCATATATCAAATAATTATTGATAAAAATGAATAAATTTAATATACATATATATTATAAATATTAGTAAATAGTATATATTAAATTTAAATATATATGAATATATATAATATATCCTAAAAGTGATTTATATAATACAAAATATTAATTTTTTATATTAAATAATCCATATATTTAGTGAAAATGGTTTATAATTAAAAATTAATATGAATTAAAAATACTGAATAATTGCATCGAGTAAGGGACATAATTGAATATCGTTTGATTTTTCAATTTATCATATACCAAATGTGTGTTATATTGATTTCAAAATCATATACATAATTAATGCATTTTATTTATAATAGACACACATAATTATTTATGTAATTAATGAAATCTTATATAGAAGCACATACACCTAATATTTATGTAATTTACTCAAATTTTAGTAATCATTTTAAAATTTCATTATAACATGATACATTTAATATATCATTTCCTCAATTAGTAAATTTTATTTTTTAAAAATTTATTAAATTTATGTATTAATTCATTTTTTATATTTTTTATTTTTTATTTTTTATTTTTTATTTTTTATTTTATATTTTTTATTTTTTATTTTTTATTTTTTATCTTTTATTTATTTATTTTTTTAGGAATTTAATCATTTATTATTATTATTATTATTATTATTATATTTATTTACTATATTTTAATATTTTAAATATGTAGTAATCTCTATTTCAATATATAACCATTTATTTAATCTTTTAAATTTAATTAATAAAACTTATCCATTTTTTCAATATTGTTAACGTTTACTCATTTTTAATTATTAAATTTCACACATTTTTAACATTTGAGCACTTAAGTTTAACTATTCCATAATAATGTTAAAAATATATTTATAAATAAATATTTATAAGTAAATACATTTTTAAAGTATATTTACTATATTTATACATTTATATATTTATAATGATAAATAAATAAATATTATTTAAAAAATATATATTTATATTTATATTATTATAAATAATTGTATTTATTTATTTATTTATTTAAATAGTTATAAAATTATAATAAATTTATTTAAATAATGAATATATTTACTATATTTTTATTTATATATATTTATTAAATATAAAAATATATAATTATATATATATAATTATATGAATATATAAATATATAAATATTATTTTTTAAAAGAATTATTTATATAATTATAAATAAATAATTTTATATTTAAATAATTATAAAAATATGATAAATATATTTAAATAATGAATATATATACTATATTTATATTTATATATATTTATTAAATATATATAATTATATAATAAATTTGAAAAATATTTATAATTATAATTATAAATCCTTTATCAAAGCTAATGTTTTAGCACTGATAAAGATGGATTTTATTAGTTCTTTTTTAGCATTGATAAATTTGTCTTTTATCGGTGCAAATTAATTTAGCGCTGATAAAAGGGGTCTTTATCATCGTTTTTTTGAATCATTGATAGAAGTGTCCTGGATCTATTTAAATATCCCTAATTAGTCACAAACCAATCGTGATATATGAAGCTTTCTGTGGAATCCACCTACTGTTGGCCCTCCTCCTCCTCGAATCTACCCTCGAATCAAGTCTCAAATCAAGGATCAAACAATTTCAAAGCTCGAATCCAAGGCTCGAATGATTCAATGGTAATGAATCCAAGGCTTAAACAAAAAAAAGGTTTGGTGATATCTTTACTTTCTCTTAGATGATTCAAAGCTTCAATCAAAGGTATGTTATTTTCTCCACCTCCTCACTTATTTATTGCTTGTTTGGTGATATATATTTGTTTTTTTCTTCATTATCTCTTTATTTTCATTATCCATAGCTGATTTCCCATCAAGAATGAATTTATATTTTGGGTTATTTATTATTTTGGGTTTTTATTTACCCGTTAAGGTTTTTTCATATTTCTTGGTAGCATAATAAGGATTCCACACACCGATTTCATCATTCTAGCATATTAAGTTTAACTATTTTGAACTTACTTACATGGAAATAATTAAAATATTGTGTTTGTTAAAATTCCCCCCATGGATTTTATTTAACAAATCAAAATGTATTTTATGAAATGATTCTTGAAGTTCAGGTGTGGTTTGTTTGGGTTTTTTGTATTTTGATGTCTCAAAGGAATTACATCGCGATTTTTATTTTATGTTAAGTGTCAGGAATTTTAACTCTTTGTTTTTTTTAATATCCCATATAAATATCCATATATATATTCATTTTGAAATATATATATATATGCATTATTTCAGGTATATATATAAGTATGTAGTCATATGAAATATAGATAGGATTCATTCAATAAAGTAGATGATAATTTTTTCCTTGGTTTAAAAATGCATTCAAAGAGAGACTATTAATGTTTTTTTCTTAAATTATGACTTTTATACATGTTTGTAACTTTTTAAAATTACTTTTATTCTAACTTTGGTGGTTTGAATAATATTGAAAGAAATGATTTTTCATTGAAAATCAGCAGTAGTATCAAGTGGTATAGCCTTGTTGGTACCATGAAATGACTTTTATAAAAATTTATCCCCATTAATGGAAGCTTTCTATATTATTTTTTATGAACTATGATTTTTTTATTTTAAACGCATAGATCATATTGATGGGTGCTGGAAGGATGTTTGAATATACTTGGTTGGGTCATGTTTATTTTCAATTGATCTGTTTTCTGAAAAGGCGACCAAACCTCCCATTACTATCATAATAAGGATCAAATTCATCTTAGAGAGGGAAAAGAGATAGTTACAAAGTAGTCTGGAGTAGATTGTAGAGGCCCCAAATTGGATCAAAGTTATTATGGGAGTCTAATAACTTAAGATAGTTGTGGGTCTCTAGTAGGTTATAAACATAATAACTCATCATCATTCTTATAGGTGGTTCTAACCCATGTATGTTTGGAGTCACCTCATGGGATGTTTTAATATTTCCCAGGATTACATATGATTCATTTACTACTATTTACATGTATATTATTTTTGAAATACACTATATTTAATATTGATCCATTATAATGTAATCGATTTTTTAAAATTTTTATTGGTTTTTATTTATTTATTTATTTATTTGACTAAAGTTTCATTTTATTGTTACATATTATTTTCATTATATGGTTATAAATAGGAATATTCAATAACCCTAGAATATTTACAGAGTCGATAAGAATATTCATTCAATAAAATAGCAGTTATTAACTTGGAAATTTGTATTAAGAAAAGTTATGGAGATTGATAACATTTGATATATCATTGATATTAAATGTAATAAATCTTTAGGTTGTTACATCACTTGTTCCAAAAAATAGAATATAGGTTATCAAATTCTATATAAGTTTAGAATAATTATTAGCAAATATTTTTATGTATTAATCATTTTAGGTCTATATGTATTGGTTTCACCCCTAAGAATATTTAATTACCATCAATGTATATGAAATAACACTTTATTTACTAAAATTTCTTATCAATAAATTTTTATATCTTCAAGTTGATGGAATCATAGTTTATTATTCTTGTTTATTATATTTGGGTTTCTTATTACTCTCTAATTTTCTATATTATAATTTCATTTGATTATGGGAGTAAATAAATAATTGAGGGATCATTTTAATAGAGGTGGAACTTGTCTTATTCATTGGATTAAAAGTATTAAAAATGGAATTTATCCTATAAATATAGTATCCATAGAGTCCCCAAGGATTCATATATCATAACATGTCCCCTCTCATACCCCTTGAATCATAGAAAAGAACATGTACTCTCCCCAAATCTCACCTTTAATAGGCCATGAGTTAATAACAAGTGCCAATGGTGTAATTCTCACAAATTATAGGCATTTCCCCTTTTAAAGAACACAATGAAGTACATCTGTCATCCTCATCATCTTCATCTTCTAAAAAATTGTTATTGAAATTTGTTTCTTGAGGCTCATACCCCATATCTTTTATGTTTCTTGAACTAATTTGAGAATTAGTCATCTCATGGATGACTACTGGTCAAAGTAGTTCAAGAAATATAGGTGCATGTCCACAAGAGATGGATGATGAAATTTAAAAAAAATGAATTAATTACTGATTTGGAGATGAAGCTGATGAGGAATGTTCTCTATAACATTCACCTTTGGATAAATTCATAGGATAACTCCCACCATAGTGGATTAATTATATTCTTAAATTCAATTACCCATTTCTTTCAATCCATACTAAAATTATTTAAAACAATCAAATGGTGGGTTTCTCCTATTAAAATTATTTATAACGTTCATCTTTTATAATGAATATCTTATGTTTATTTTTTTATTTATTATAAAAAAAATAATATTTTATAAACATAATAAAATGGATATGACTTGAAAATTGATTCACACTAATCATTTGACAAAAGATTATGGAGGTAGAGATAAATAGTTCATCATGTTTCTAATAGAGTATCCAAACAACCCTAATCAAATCCATTTTCCATGTTTGTATTGTTTTTATTCAAGGAAAATTAGTCTAGAAAAGTTGGAAGAACATTTTATTTTTCACTGAATAGATTAGAACTATAAATGTTTAATTAAAAATAGGGAATAACTAAACATGGACACTGATTGGGATGATACTACGGTTTATGGATCAATTGATTTGAATACCATTGAAAATGATGAAGGAGATGACATGGAATAAATAAAATAGAAATGTATGATGACCTTTGTGATTGTACAAAGTAGTTTTAGAAGTTAAATAGTTATTCTAAGAGACCATTGTATACCATTTGTACTAAATACAAAACATTGTCAGCTATATTGAAGTTATATAATTTGAAATCTAGCACTAAATGAAGTGACACAAGCTTTAGAAAACTATTTTTTCTCCTAAATAATATGATATCAAAAGAAAATGAAGTACCATGTCAAAAATATGATGCTAAATGAATGTTATGTTCAATGGGAATGATCTCTAAAAATACAAGTTTTCCAAATGATTTCATATTGTTGTGAAAATATTGTTAATAACTTATAAAATTCCATAAGTATGGCTTGGATTGATATAAGAAAAAGGAATCAAGTCCTTTAAAAGTTGTATGGTACATTCCAATCATTCCACGGTTTAGAATACAATAAGGATGTCAGGAAACGGTGATATAATTGACATTGAATGTAGATAAAGAATTAAATATGGAAACTTATGTCATCAAGTAGATTATCCAAATTGGAAGAAAGTTGATTATGAGTATCCTGAATTTGGAAATGAGCTAAGAAACTTCCATCTTTTGTTATTTATAGATGTAAGAAATAATTTTTATGTATAGATTAGTACTCATAGTACATTGAATTTCATGTTGGTAAATTATAACTTTATTCCATGGTTATGAATGAATCACTAATGCATTATTTTGTCTCTACTTATATCTAGAACCAATAAATCAGGGATGATATTGATGTCTATTTTGGATCCATTGATCGATGATATGAAATTGATGTGTGATATGGGTGTTACAGTGTATGATTCTCATAAACGTTAAGAATTCATATTGAGGGCCATGTTGAATAGGATGATAAATTACATTTCTACTTGTGGAAATTTATCATGCTATATAATTAAAGGATTTTTGGGGTGTCCTATTTTTGAAGAACTCACAAACTTAGTTTAGTTCGAATGTTCCTTGAAGACTGTGTTTTTTTGTACATTGTAAATTTTTCCCTTGACAACATAAATATTGATCCTATACAACAACATTCAATGGGAATATCAAACATGGTACAACGCCATATCCAACAACAGGTGATCAACTATTTGATAAATTAAAAAAAATATTAACACTATTTTTGATAAACCATTTTAGAAAAAACATAATAAATCATATTGGAAGAAGAGATCAATTTTCTTGGAATTAATGTTTAGGAATTTTTTATATGTATGATATTTTCTTGTGGCATGAATGTAGAAAAAAATTTATTTGATTGTGTTATTGTAATGTTACTAAATGTTCCTAGAAAAATCAAAGATGGATTCAAGGGTAGGTTGGACATGATTTACATGGGGATAAGGGAAGAGTTTGCACAGGTAAGTATAAAGGGTTTACTTTTCTTCTCTAGAAACATACACTCTATCAAGATAGGTAAAATTGATATTTTTTCTTTTATGTAATAATATAAGGGTTCTAGAGGTGTATTCAAAAAATATAAAGAATGTGATGTCAATGAATAATTTGAAGTTATAGGGACTAGAATCATATGACTATCATGTTTTGATACAAGATTTTATACCTATTTTTTCATTTCATTATACTTAAAAATTTAATATATACATTCAATAGACTCTAATTATTTCTAAAATCCATATACAGTAAATTTATAGACCCGAGGAAGTTTCCAATCATGAATAATGAGCTTGCAGCCAAATTATGTGAAGTATAGATGTTATTACCACCATAATTCTTTGATATTATGGTCCACCTAATGGATCACTTAGTTAAAGAGGTTAAAATATGTGTTCTTATCCATTACAGATAGATTAACCCCATTGAATGGTATATAAAGATTTTGAAAGGGTTTTCTAGAATCAAAGTCTGCTAGAAGGTTGTATTGTAGAGTGATATATTATTAAAGAAGTTGTTTAATTCTATATTGGTTACCTATCAGAAGTTGATAGCATCAGTCTCCCAAAGTCTCATCATAGTGTACACTTTATGGGTGAAGGTATTTATGAAATATATGTTTTTACAATTACCTTCACCGAGTGGTAGAAAGTGTGCCTTTACATTTTACATAATAGTGAAGATGTTGATCCATGCGTTGAATCCCATAAAGAAATTATTAGAGATTTGAATCTGTCAAGGGATGAGGGAAGGATGTCAAATACACATAATAAATAGTTTATTGTATGGTTCTCATATCATATTTATAAGGAGTTATCTAAAAATATGAATTCAATTGTTGAATGAGTTTGATGGCCAGCCAAGGGAACGAATGAAAATTTTATATCTTACACTAGTTTTGTAATCAATGGTTATATGTTCTATACAAAATTACATCATAAATGAAGTATGATGAAAAATATAAGATTTATACTTATGGAAAAAGAGATTAACATATTTGGTTCCAAGGATAGAAATCCAAATTATAAAAATACGTCATATTTTGGTATTATTGAATAGATATAAGAGTTTTATTAAAAAACATTTCAACTTCTGATTTTCCCTTGAAATGGGTTGACAATAAAAGGGTAATATAAGTTAATGAAATGGACTTCATGAAGGTGAATTTTAGCACATAATGGGAAAAATAAAAGGTGATTATAATTAAATCACAAGTAGTACAAGTATTTTATGTCTCAGATCCAACAAATATGAATTGTTCAATTCTCCTATTGGCAACTAAAACAACTATAAGGGTATATTAAAATTCAATCAAGGATGACCCCTTCATTGGGAGATCATAATTAGATCATGTTGGTCCCAATATAGACAATGTATTGTACATTAGCTGGGACCAAAAAGAGGGGATTTTGATTCTTGATGGAGGATCCAAATCCCTAAAACCTTTAAAAAATAAATAGAGTTTAATGATAAGGTAAAATTTTTATTTAATATACTATGTTTTTTCCTCATAATATTATATATTATCTACTACATTAACATAATATAAATTAAATATTTTACTACTTATACAGATAATGTCTTCTACTCATGATGATGTTATCAATCCCATAGAATAACATACTATAACTAAGGGAACTACTTGGGAAGACATAAAGTTAATGTTAGGATATAATTTATTTATTTTACCAAAAAAAATATATAATGAAACTTTGAATTAATTTTCAATATTATTTGTATAGTTTGTTTATTTTAGAATATTTATATCTATATTTCATTTCTTTATTCACCAAAACATTCATATACTTACTCTAACACAAAAACTTTTCACACTTATAGTGTTATAATTTATCAATTTCATTTCTATTCCCTCCACTTTTTTATAAGAAGAGAAACAACACTTACTTTAGTCAATAACTGGGGCAATATTGATGTTTTCACAGTAAAATCATTGTCCATAAAATTAATCTATTATTTCATATTTGCCTTTAATTTATTTCTTTTTAGTTTTACTTGTATTGAATTATTTTCTTATATAGGTGGAATCTTTTTTTCGAGTTAGGGTGGTTTTTTCTAAGCTACTCATGTTCATGAAAGACTCGATTTTAAGACTACCAATATGATAATGAAAATAAGGAAATTGGTCAAGTATATATATAATAATAATGAAAAGGTTAATTCATACTACTTATTTAATTAAATTTTTCACCATTTTATCTACTATTTATAAGTTAATTTATTTATCATTTTTATCTAATAATTATTTAGTTTTTGCACAGATATTTTGGAAATTCATATTTTTCTTTCAACTATTTAAAAAAAGACACAAAATAGATGGCATGCTCCTTTCTGCCAATTTTATGATGATTACCATTTCTATTCTTTGTCGAACTTCCAACACTGCATATTGAGACAATGTTTTTAGCTGAAAAAAAATTTCTACTAAGAACATAGACTCAATATTCAATTTTATGATTTTATAAATAAAGGCAATAGAAAGAATTATAACATTATAAAATTTGGATTTTTTGAGACTCTGGGATGTGTAGGAAATAGAAACACCTAAATCTGATGCACTGTGTGACTGATATAACTCCAAGTGCAACTTTTAATTTAAAATTTACATTAATTTTAGTAAAAATTAAAATTAATATAATGAAAATCAATAAAATTAAATCATATTGTTTTGATACTTTAGAAAAAAACTTACACACGTCATTTTTTATGTGTAGGAATCAGTCTCACCTCAATATAATATACAATTTGCTTGATATGACTCAAAGTGTTTGTTATCAGTTTAAAATTGTTATTTTATTTCAAAAAGTGTCACTCACTGAAAACCAAAAAAAAATCTCGAATTATATTGATAATTTAGTTTAAGGAAACATAAATTATTTTTTACATGTTTGAATAAGTCTCATATCCAACTAAAACATCATGTGAATGGTATGAATCAAAGTGTGTCTTTCTAGTTTAAAATGACATTTTGTTTAAAAAGACATGTGACATACTCAAAACCAATAAAACGAATTTTATTGTTTTTATAATTTAGTAAACGATCCATAAGTCATTTGGGTCATGTAGTAATCGATTCCACCTCAATATTATGCATGGTTTGATTGGTATGACTCCAAGTGCATCTTTTAAATATATAATTGTCATTAGTTTAAGAAAAAAAGAAAACTGACATACTCAACACAAATAAGATGAATTATTATTATTTTCATACTTTATCAAAAATTATTCATAATTCATTTTTGACATGTAGTAATAATACTCATCTTAATCAAATACAACATGTGCCCGAAATGACTTGAAGTGCATGTTATTAGTTTAAAAATGACATTGTAGTTCAAAAAGTGTCACTCAATAAAAAATGTAAATATATTATTATATTATATTTATAATTTATTAAAATTATTCATAAATAATTTTTGATATATAGGAATTAGTTTCACATCAATCTGATACATGATGTGACCAGTATGACTCAAAGTACGTGTTTCCAATTTAAAATTACATTTTAGTAAAAAAAAACAAGTGATGTACTCAAATATGATAAATTGAATTCATATTGTTTGTATACATTATTAAAATGATACATAAATCATTTGGGATGTGAATAAATCATCCTCACCTAAATCTGATGCAGGGTGTGACCATTATAACTCCAAGTGTGGAATTCCAATATATAATTTACATTAATTTTAATAAAAAAGAAAAATTACATACTCAAAACTAAGAAAATTCATTCAAATTATTGTGATAATTTATGAAAACAAATTATAATTCATATTTAATGGTTAGTAATCATTATCATCTCAATCTAACACATGATGTTCCCAGTATGACTGAAAGTGTCTATTATGAATTTAAACATGACATTTCAGTTCAAGAAGTGTCTCTCACAGATAACCAATAAAACACATTTGGATTGCCTTTATAATTTATTAAAATGATTAATTAATCTATTTTTATGGGTATGATTTGGCCTCACCACAAACTGGTGAATGATGTGACGGTATGACTCAAAGTGTGTGTTTCTAATTTAAAATGACATTTTGGTGAAAAAGTCAAGTAGTGTACTCAAAACCAAGAAAATTAATTCTTATTATTTTTATACTATATTAAAATGATCCAAAATTCATTTGGGATGTTTAGGAATTATCCACACCTCGATATTATTCATGGTTTAACTGTTATCACTCAAATTTTATCTTTTAAATATATAATTGTCATTAATTTTTGTAAAAAAGACAATTGGCATACTCAAAACTGAGAAAACAGATTCGTATTGTTTTGATACTTTATGAAAATGATCCATAAGTAATTTTTATGTGTATGAATCAGCCACACCACAATATGATATGTGATGTGCTCGATATGACTCGAAGTATCATTTATCAGTTTAAAATTAATATTTTAGTTCAAAAAGAGTCACTCATTAAAAACCAAGAAAACACACTCATATTATCTTGATATTTTGGGAAAATAATTAATAAGCCATTTTTTATGTGTATGGATCATTATCTTGTCAAAATAACACATGATTTTCCCAGTATAACTCAAAGTGCACATTTTTTGGTTTAAAATGATGTCTTAGTAAAAAAGACAAGTGATGTACTCAAAACCAAGAAAACACATTCATATTGTTTTTTTCTTTAGGAAAATTATCTGTATGTTATTTGGTACATGTATGAATCAACCACATGACAACTTGATGTATAGTGTGGCCGATATGATTCTAAGTGCCACTTTTTATATATAATTGACAATAATTTTAGCAAAAAATACAATTGACATACTCAAAATAGATAAAATGAATTTGTATTATTTTGATACTTTAAAAAATGATCAATAAGTAATTTTTGATGTGTAGGAGTTAATCGCACCTCAATCTAAAACATGATGTACCTGGTATGACTCAAAGTGTCCATTGCTAGTTTAAAGATTGACATTTGAGTTCAAAAACTATCACTCACTGGGAACCAAGAAAACATTCCCATATTCTATTAATAATTTGGGGAAAAAAATAATTCATCATGATGAATATACCTCTCCTAAATCTCTACACTACAAATAAGACCACCACACCTAGTCATTAAATAAGCTTAGAGTCAGTGAACTAGATCACAAGGGGGCCTAAAACCCTATGTCCTAACTGGTCTCCCTATCCTATGTCATGCACCAAGGTCAACTAACCTTGTTTCCATACAAACCCATGAAATTATCACTATTACTAACTCAAAACTCCGTCCTATCTATCAATCATCAGCTCTGATACCACTCTGTCACAACCACCTTCCTCCAAAGATATCACAATGAGGGGAGAAAGATAATCACCCATGATTCCCACCTCCACTAGGCCATGAGTTGGTGACTATCACCAAGGGTATAAAAATATCATGTATGGAATTAGTTACCCTATATAATATAAATATGATTGGGAGATAAGATGAATAATCCATAATAAAATCCATGATATAATACAAAAAGAAACAAAAAAAACCCCACATTTATGTATAAATAAAAATTATATAAGTAAAAGTCTCCAAAAGTGAATTCCTAGAGGAAAATATAAGGCAAAAACATAGTATCTATCCACATTCCAAGCTAGTAATGACCATCATGGTAAACATAATCCTCCTAGAAACCTAAAAATAGTTTTATATACATACTCTAAACATGAAAGTATACTCATTCGGAAAACTAAATTCTCTCGTGCACATGTGAAAAAAGCATACTAATAAACCTGTGAGAAAATATCAAAACCAAATAGCATCTATACGACTATACTAACCAAACACATCCTCAACAAGGCACGCTTACCAAATAATTCATGTCAGTAATATAATATAACAAGAATCACATTGATATGGGTACCCCACACCACTTTCTTTCTGGTATGCCACTCTCACACCCCAATGTCATATGTCTCGGTGCTCTCATCTCTTTCATATACCATGCCACCCCACAAGCATGATCACAACACATCTCACCCTAAGACACATGGGATCACCACCCCATAAGCACAACCACATCACATCTCGCTCACAGAGACCTGAGCTATCACATCAAAACCATTATCATAGCTAGAGAGGTAGGGTATTTTTAATATATAGTAAATCAACCCCTTTCCATCCTCTTACCATGAATAACCCCAAAGAAGCTTCCCAACAAGAACATGCATATCACTCCTCACATGAAAACACTTGGGCCACCGCCCCACAAGCATGGTCACATCTCACCCAAAAAAACCTCAGCCATCACAACCACCATCTAATATACTAAAAGACCTCTGACCACCACATATTGTGAAATACCTACAATTCCTGGAAGAGAGAGTGGAAAATAGAGGGTATCTGACCATCTTTCCTCCTCACCATATGTCGAGAAAAACATCCCCTGCGTGACTATGTGGGTGTCGGCACATAGTGCTCAATGTGGGTGGGGTGAATATAGAAATCACAATGAATATAAAATTATATATAATATCAAACACTAAATCCCAACAAATGTGTTCACAAAAAAAAAATCTAACCAACTCACAACATCACCACATTTACAGCCACATCTAAATGCATAACACTACACAATACACAAGAACCATTTCACATTTCAAACTAATTCCATTTAATCCTACCATTATTTTCATTATTTGGCACTAACAATATTTAATCACATAACCCATCATTTAATTATTCATTAACCATTATCATCCCATTAAACAATCCAACCCATGTCATTTCAATCATTATTAATTAATTATTTATTCCATCACTACACATGCATCTAGCCCAAAGCAATCACCTCCTCGCCACCCAAAAATCATGGCCAAACTAACCACCTCCCCACCCCAAAAGCAGGGTCAAACGAACCACCTCACTATAACAAAAGTAAATCCAAATAAACCACCTCCCAACCTCAAAATCACATCTAAACGAACCACCTTTCCACCTCAAAAGAATGACCAAACAAATCATTATCCCCATACCCCATCACAATCACACATCACCATCCCACAAGCATGACCACACATCACATCACACCAAGAAAATTTTATAGATTTACAAATGGGATACTATCACATTCCACATTATTTTAGGGGTTTTATCACATAATCCATAATATTAGAGAAACCGTTTTATTGACCAAATATAAGTGGTTAGCCGATTTCCATTTTAGGGTGATATCACAACAATAACGAGAAAAAAATATATCACAACATATATATCCAACACAAAAACAACCCCCTAACAACCATAATTTTTAGTAGGTCATCAATCCAATATAATCCAAAATATCAAAATAATATAAAAGCTGTAAAATCATGATAATCAAACCCATATACCCTTTAAATTTAAATTTAACCAGTTTTTTTTATCATTGATTAAGGTGGAAAAAACATAACCCATAGATAAAAAAATAAGACCCCAACCTCATGATACACATAAAATAGAAATGAGGTATTTCCTACCTCAAATGTACTTTTCCCAACTTATTTCACATCCTATGGTGAAGAATAAATGTCCATAAACAAAAAATGTGCCATTAGAAACTACAGATCAACCTACACTACATCAAAGGATCATAAAAAAACACCCCAAACCAAAAAAGAATCATTTCTGCATCGAATACCTCAGAGAATAATAGAAGAAAACTACTAAAAAGAGATAAGAACATACCGTAGATCAACAAAGTATTTGCAGAAAGGTTGAATCAGAAGTGAATTGGAGAAAGATGAGAAGAGGGATGAAGGTCCTCATGGATTTCCTAGGAATCATCTATAATGAGAGAAAGGAAGAGTGTCCATAGTGTTTGAGAAAAAAACCCAATCACTCCAAACACTATAATATCACTGCATCAAGGATTTACACCATATGTTATCCCCTTTCAAATCATGTAATTTTTTGATTTCAAGTTCCACTGAAAAACATGTCACTTATATGGTTAAATCAGCCATATTATTACACATCCTGAACTGACCTCACATAAGAGGTAAATCACCTTTACATATTTTATAAACTTTACATGGCATGTATTTTCTATAGCAGTTCTGTTGCACCTCTATCTTCCTCCAAAAACTCCTAGAACCTCCTCAAGCCTCCTTCGTAACACCTAAAACACCCAAAACTAGAAAAATAATGGACTGTGAGGGCACAGACCAAAATAGTATAGTGGAATAGAGTTGGTCTAACTAGTATTATGATTCAGGTTTAACATGGTGAGAGGAAAACCATGTTTGGTTCCACATGTGGGACCTAGTTGATATATTGGTGGGCCCATAGAAAATATTCTTTAGTAGGTGATTCCTATAGTGGGGAGAACCATAAATTTGGATCATCTTTAGAAAAAAATGTCTTATAGAGTGGATAATTCTAACCCTTAGAATCAATCATTTTAATATAGCATGATCTTTTAGGAAATATGGGTGTGGTGAGAACTATCTCACTGTTTTAATTGATATCAAGTAGGGAAAATAATTCTAGTGAACGGTGTGTTTTGTGTTTAGAGTCGCACCGAAAAAAAAATTATGATTTTGGATCTCAAAAGAGGAGAGTTTTTAGTGAATGGATAATCAGGGGCCAAGGGGAAATACTTTTATGTTTACCATATATTATTAGGGATGATAAGAATTTTGGTGGTGAGTTTCTAATTACCCATATCAATACATGTTATAAAATTCCTAAGTGAATTTAATTTTTTTTCATTCAGGGAATAGTTCATTTTGAGAAACAGCTCTTGGATTGAGAAACTAAGTATTTTGATGGATCAAATGAATTATTCTAGGTGATTATTGAGTTGTTTTATGTTGTAGGACAGTTCTGGAGTGATATTGGGAGGATCAAGAGTTACTTGTAGATTCTTCGGTCTTTCAAGGGACATTCACAGTGTGACACAGGCTGTCACATAATGAATAATCATGGATGGTTGGTTTTGGTGTGTTGGATCAAATACTCATGGATTGAAATCATTTTTTATATAGAAAATGATCTCAAAATAGTTTTTTGGGTGTTTTAAAATTAATTTCATTCTTAGGAGACCCCTTCATTTCTCCCACATGCCTTATTCCCATGATTTTGGGATTCCATCAGTTACTCAACCATCATTTCTCATTGGGTCAAAGAATAATTCGATCTTATGGACTAAACATGGTAAGGATGGCATTATGAAATATATTTAATCTCTTTTTAATTTTTCACTAATTTGGGAGTTTTATTTGTATTTTTTGGAAATTTTCAGAAAAGCATGGTGGAGATTTACCTGATATATGGGGATTTTTTTCATCCTAGCTAGATGATAACCTAATACAAGGTCTGCACATTTTTCCACTATGTTTCATCAAAGTTGCATCACACCATATATATACATAAAATTTTACCTTAAGTTTTATTTAAATTAATTGTTGAATTATCACTATTGGATAGTTATTTTTCTATGAATGATGTTTGGGGGTCAGTTTCATACCTTCCACAGTTTTCTGGTTGCATTTTCTACATGATGAGGCTATTAGAGATATTTTTAACAATTATTCCTTTAAATATTTAATTTTTTAATAGTTTTTAAATGTAAAAATTTATTTTATAGGTTTCTTGTAATGAGGTGGATGATGTAGAGTGTGGGTGGTGACCATGGGATGTGATACAAGAATGATAAAAACAAGGAAAGAAGTTTTCAGGCTATGTTAAAAGTGGGAAATCACTAAAAAATTAATTAGGTGGTCTTTATACTCATAGAATGGTTTAAATATAATTATTATATTGTATGTGATGTAAATCCATGACATTGATGGAATTAACCCATTTTAGATAATCAAATGAAATGTTTAATTTGGATAAAAGTTTAATTTTAAATGTTGTGTCTTAATTGAACTAGACAAGTGTTGACACCACTTTGGTTGGGGTGTACTGATTTGTTGGACTCGGTCACCAATGTTTAAGCCTATATTTCTAGTAGATTGACTTGATTCTTGTACCCTATTTATTAGTGTTCTTGAGTTATATTTAAATAGTTAAAACTTAGATTCATTTCCTAAGAACCTTTGGATACATAAAATATGGGGGTTTTGACATGTGATGTGTGACCCTATTAAGCCTTTTGAGGGCCCTTGTGGTGTTTTAGCCTCTGTGAAATGACCATATACATGAAAGGCTTGGGTTATAAAAGTGGACTGACCTAAAATGTCATTTTTATTTTAGAGGGGTCATGAGACTTCTCTCTTGACCTTTCTAATGTGGCATGACCAATGTGTAATGTGATATTGTTTCCTATTTATGGAATTATTGAGGATAAAAACATCCTCCCCTAGACTGGTTATGACCTGAGTGACTTCAGGTGGTATTGAGGGATCTAGTATAGTGACTCCATCTATTTATTAAATTAAGGAGCCTAAGGGGGTCCCTATGGATATATTTTCCCTAGTGATATGGTTTTTCTTTGTATTGAAAGTGATGATGTGTTTAGTTGTTCACCCAACCCTTGTTTTTTATTTTATTATGGGACCTAGTGTATGCCCTTGTGGTTGTTTTATTTTTGTATGGAAAATTTCGATAGGGGTTTTGTTTTATTTTTTCTTGGAAAATATTATAGGAATGGTCATTTATTTTAATTTGGAAGAAACCCTTGGGTAGGTCTCATTACCGTGTAAGTAAACATCCATAGGAGAGTTAAATGATACTTGTGGGATTATACCCTCTACTATGAAAACTCCCATAGTAGAGTTATGTGTTACTGATGGCTAATAAAACTCCAATTAAGGAGTTATTTGGTACTATTAGTGGGGTTTCCATCGATTTAGAGCCTATGTTTTATCTAGTATACTAGGGTAAATCTTTATAGAAGCATTCACTAGGTTTTTGATACTTATGTTCTCATCTTGAGACTGTGAAAACTCTATTAGGGGAGGTATTTTGTACTATTATATATACTATGTAGACCTTGGTCTGTTATATTTAGAGGTGTGTTCATCATGATGAAATCATAGACACCCCAGAACTGGTCAAAGAGGGTATGGTTTATTGGGGTCACAAACCTAAGGATTGAAAATAGTGTGGTATATGGGTTGCCCCAATTTACTTGATGTGTTGATAGAGATTTTGACATCAGGTCAAAGTATGTATTTTTTGTTACTTTTTTATTCATTTTCATAAGTTATTTATTATTTTGATCATGCCACGTGCATATATCACTGCATTTCTAGTATAATATGGAACCTTGTTAGTGGTTACCTACTGAGTTTTATACTCATACCCTTCTCAAGAAGACATGGAACTTGGGTACTCAAGTAACACTCCCTTATTATAGATACAAGTTGGGCCAAGTTATGGGATTTCATGATCAAGATAGAACATATCGGATGGGATCTGGTGTTTATTATAAGGCGAGGCTCGTGGGAATTAGTGGATTTGAGTATACCTTTTCTCCAATTTTTTCCCTTTTCTTTATTTTTATTTTTTACATTTGATCAAATAATTGGTGATAGATCTTGTAAGATTATAGGTATACATTCAAATTATTTAAATATTGATTGGTAGTTTATTTATTTTTTTGTTATCTAGTGTATTTCTAATGTTATGATGTTTCTTGGTTGTGTATTTATGATACACACTCTGATATAAGGGGTATAGTCTCCCCATGGTACCATAATAGACCCTCGCCACTAGTCAACATCCACTGGTGTATAGGGATGTGTACTTTAGGAAAGTAGTAACCACTATTCTGAGCATATATGAGTGGTATAGGGTGACGTGATGTTATAATCAAAAACTATCTAGGTAACTAGTTAATACTTCATTATTTCCCAAATAATTCACAAAACCATGAAGCCGTATAAAAGCATAAAAAACATTCAAAATTTTACCTGTGAGTCACCTTAAACTCAAGGGAGTAATCAACTACATAAACATAAATAATAAAATGTGATTTTTGTGTGCCATATATAGGAAATTTAAAATAATGTGTAACATTAAATCTAAATGAAACCCTTTTTCATTCCATGAAATCCAAAGAAACAAACCTATTTTTTTAAAAAAAATCATTAAACATGTAATGACAAGAGTTTTTAATCCTTAAATAAATAATATGTTTGATATATTTCTCTACACACAACACTAAAACTAAAAAAAAATATTTCTTTGTATTGTATACATAAAATTGGCATGTATAAATAGTGGTGATAGAATTATAAAATATATATATATATAAATATAATAACCAAAAAAATAAAAATTACTTTAAATATTGACTCAACTAGTACTACTAATAAACTAATAAAAAAAATTCTAAAATGTAATTCATTTTATGTATAATATGTTTTTACACAAATAAATGATTATCATAATATTAAGTAGTAATTTATAGGAAAAATAAATGTTATTATTTCAAAAGTTATTTTCCTACAAAAAAATAGTTTTTATTTATCTTTTATATTTTTAATTAAAAATAAATTTTTTAAAATTTTAGGATATGAATATGATAAAATCAACTTCATTTATAGAACATTATATGGATTTTAAATAGTTCCTTAATTAATCAATAGAATATATTTATATGTAATTATCCCTCAAGCTAAAACTATATGGATTAGTTGTTTAAGGTTAAGTTAATAGTGGAATAAAATGATCATAATACATCTAGAGGAATAATTTAAATGATTGAAAAAGAAAATAACCCCAGTGTAACAAAAAAACATAGAATGATGTTTACATATATATAAAATATTATTAAAAAATAATTCTTGAATGATACCACCCAGAAAGGGATCAAAAATTGGATTTTTTTGCATCATGAGTTAAATCCCCCAAAATATAAATTTAAATAATAAGGTGGACTATGAAATATAAATCCCAAGAATGTAAATAATTTTGAAAATGAAAAATGAAATAAAGGTGGAATCATAAAATAATTTTTAGAAAACATTTTTAACATTATCATATAAGATGAAGTTATAGATCACTTCCAAAATTATTCTTCAAAACATGAAGTTAAAACTATTTTAATACCATTACATTTAAAAATAATATTCCATAACAACGCCTTGAAAAGACATAAATTTTACCTATGATAAATTTGTTTAGAAAGACAAAACATATGGAAGTGAAAGGAAAAAAAGGATTTTAATACCATGAAAAAAACCTTTGTTTTAAATTCATGTTTTAAAAAGAGTAACAAAACATTATTTTGTATCAAAATATTTTATAACTATAGAGGTAGAGAAATTACCATTCAAAAATATATTATTGTGGGAGAACCCAAGAATCATAGAAACAATTTCATTATGAAATAATATAACTCAATGAAATAATATTTGAGTTATCAATATAACTTATTGGAAACATTCTCATTGATGTAAGAAATATTTCAAAAAGGTGTTTCAGGTGGTAGCAATATAAATTCATGGAACAAAATGACACTATAGTTTCTTGGAACATGTCCTTGAAAGCATGTTTTAATGTTTTTCATTATGAATTCCATATGTATATGATCAATACTTATTTTTATCCATGTTTTAATTAATTTTTATGGATATATCTTGTTATTAGTTTTAGCTGATTATGGAATTTTAATGATCAATTACTCCCCCATAATATTTATTCCATGTTTATGCCTTGTTTATGTTATTATTTCCTCAGTTTTATATTTTACATTACTGAGTGTTTGAGATCATTCCTTATTATGGTTAAATTTCCCCATGTTATAAAGATAGGTATTGTAAATAATATATATAAAACGATATGTTGTGTGGATATTTTTTGGGAAATGTTAACGACTCATTATGGATTAAGTAGTTCTTATATAGTGGAAAAAATTCTATTACTTGAGAAAGGAATTGGATTTATTGTTTATGATTTTTTATAGTTCTCTAAATCTCTAAACCCAAAAGGTCTTTTTAATTTATGTGATGTAATATTTTCATTAAGGCATGTAAATATGGATATTTATGTCTACTAATATACAATTGGTGTCAAATACAGTATGTAAAGTATGTGTTATTCACACCAGGCTTGGGATGAGGGTCAGGGATGTCACAATGGGTTTTGATGTAGTGTTTTGATAACATTAGAGATTAGGATTTTTTTAGGATGATTTAAGGGTTGATAAGTTAATGTTGGTGGAGATTTTAATGGTATAGATAACCCTTTATGTTATTTAAAGTAGTATTGGATATTTTGGGGATTAGGACATGAAAAATTTATTGAAAATACTAGGAATAATTCTAAGTATTGGATGAAATTCTGATGTTATGATGAAGGCATGAGTATATGGTTCTCCTAGAAATTTCATCCTTGTTTTGATACTACAAGTGGATACATGATCATGTATAAATGTGCCTATGGGTAATAACCCTAAAAAGGGAGGATTTTGTATTAACTTTATCATCATCTTTTGTGCAACAAAGAGTCCAAAATACACACCTAGTTTGATACTCATAGGGGATATGATTTGGTTTTTTGCATTATGCTTAAAAAATTATAAATTATTTAAGTGTTATATTGACTAATTAGGTTATAGAACCTAATAGTAAAATGACCACGAATAACCAAGGATTGAACAAAGATAATCATAGGTTTAACTAAAAGTACCATATGTTAAAAATGATGGTGTCATAGGGGAATATATCTTCAGATTGATGTTCTCATAATAATATTTTTATTTTATTATAACTATTTTGGTTTTAGTATTTTATTAGTACAGTATCACAGAAATGATCATTAGAAAGGTATTTATCTATAAAAACTATGTCTTTTAACTAAATAAGAGACCATACTTAAATGACTGATGATTTCATTATATGATTGTAAGGATGGAAAAAAGGTGAGTTTTCTTGTTTTACATATGGTATTGTGGTCAATATCGGAATATAAATTAAATATTGATAATCTTATCTATTTTCATTAGTGATTTATATTTATCAATGATATTATGGTATATTCTTAAAATTATGAAGATTGTGTGAGACAGGTATGGATTTTTCTTCATTATTTCTAATTTAAAGTTTTGGAAACATATATTAAATTCTATCAATAACCTTGAAATGTTATTTTATGAAAAGGTTGTATTTTTCGGATACCTATTGAATAACACATGAGATAGGTATGGATAACTCTTAGGTTTATTATATTCTTGATGTTTATATAACAAAGGATTGATTAATTCTAAAAAATTTAGATACGAAGTATTTTTAACATTGGGATTGATAACTGATTCATGAAATTTTTGGTGAATTTCATCCTATTTTTTGGGAATGTAGTATATATTGACTAGTGTGTGACCTTATGATTTATCGTCTAATATTGTTTGAGGGTTAAACATAGTTTTAATTACCAAAAGGATATATAATTTCATTGTGGTTTAATGTATTGTATAATCATAAAATAGTAAAAGTTTGTTATATAGAATATATGATTAGGGTATATACAAACATGGTAACATTGTTTTAGGAATTTATAAAGATAAGTAACTTTATATAGACTAATAGAGTAATGTGTGTGCAATATTAGTGGTTATACCCTCAATTATGATTATGTTATGAATACTCTCACCTAAATTATTCAATGTGTAATAATTAATAATTAGTGAATGAAAATTATTTAAGGGTGATAAATATAACATATATATATTTTAATATATCAACTCTTTTAAATGATACAAATTTGTTAGATTGATTTCTCCACACATAACTCTGAATTAAAATCAAACCATGATATATTTAGATAAAAATATAAATCCTAAGTATGGACATTGAAATCTATCTATTGAATTAGAAGGAATGAATAGGAGTAACTTCTTTATGAAATATATGAATAGATAAAATAAAGGATACTTTTAATATGAATTAAATTCAATTATTTTACCTTAAATGACTAATAAGATCATTTATTATTTAAAACATATTTTTCAAAAAAAACCCTATTATGGGAAATGAATTTCTATTTCAATAAAAATATGATTAATGATAATAAATTATGTTTTATATTAATAATTTGTTAACAAAAAATTATTTAGAATATTTCAATAATAATAATAATAATGGTCAATAGTTGAAAATTTCATTTTCCAATAAAAGAAGTTTTCCATTATATTTTAGGATTTTATTAAAAAATTGAAATTATAAATTTTTTAATTTGAATTTAACTAAATGAAAATAGTTTTTGGATTTAGAATAAACAAAATATCCTAATAATATTTTTTAAATTTTTCTGAAATAATTTCTTTTTATGTTAATTGTGAAAAAATCATGATTTTTCAAAAAAAACTACTTCTTTTATGACATTTTCAAAATAAAATAATAAATTAAGTATTTTAAAAAATATTTTATATAAATTATATATGTTTATAGGAGAAAAAATTCATTTAAAATAATAATGTTGTTTTTATAAAACCCAGGTATATCATTTTGGAAAAATATGTAATATTTTATTTTTTAAAAATGTTTTTATTCTCTTATATTAAAAATTACTTTTCACAACTTGTATAAATTAAATAAATACAAATGGATTTAATATTCTATATAAAATTTATCATATTGTGTAATAATTAAATTTTTAATTTTTTGGAATAAAGGTATGATTACCAAGATTAATGTTAATAGTCATGATAATGGTAAAACTATTATTTTCAAAGAATTATTTTATTAATATTGTGTAAATTTTACCGAATAAATTAAATTAAACTATTTTAAATGATTAATATAATATTATTTTTAAACACATATATAATTATATTAAATCACTTGTAATTTTATGTCAATGAAAAATTATATTAAAAACATAAAATGGTTAAAACACCAATTTTCTGACAAAAAAAATTTCTTTACATAAAATGTTTTAATTTAAAAGATATTTTTTTTATTACTTATAAATTGAATTTGGTTAAATGGATATTAAAATTAGGTCCATAAAATATAAATTTTGTAAGAGTAATTATATTATATTTTTATTAAAACATAAATCACTTAGCTAAAAACTATTTACCAAGGTAAAAACAAAAAATGGTAAAAATTAAAATCTTAAGAACAAATGGATTCCAAGATGTTTAAAACATGTTTTTAAATTATTTTTTGAGTCTTTTTCACCCCCAAATCTATTATTAAAAACTTTTAGAGTCTTCTACCCTTGAATAATGTAAATATATCATTTAAAATTAAAGAGTGTTCTGAAAAGTTCTATTTTCTTCACTTATACATGGGTAAACGTCCAACCCTTCATTCAGCATCCATTCCTTCAAATTAATTCCTAAAATTATAAAAACAAACTACTCATATATTCCCTTTCTTGTTAATAGTATTTGGGTCTCAATTATTTATCTTAATTCCTTCATTTTCAAGGATACTTTCAAGAGAAAGTTCAAAGTCCCAAAGTGAGTATTATATAATCTACAAGGTTTTATTCTTAATATTTCTCTCCCCGAACTATCATTTACGTGGTAATATGATAACCATATTATAATTATTATAATTAAGTGTTATTATATTAATTTAATAACTTTTATTTATTTATTTCCATCCACTTATAAAAACAAAATAATATTAATCATGTGTTGTTTGGACTATCACCTCCATGAAGTAATGTTTTACGTTTTTCATCTTGATTTTTTTTATTTATAAAAAAAAAATATAATTAAAAAAATTAAAAAAATATTAAAAAATAATTATTATTATATTATAATTATATTATACACTTCATTAACCATACTCACCCTTCAATATATATCATCTTCATGTTTGGGAAGGTTTAACCATCTACTGGAATAATGCTATAAAACTATAACATGGATGAATAGAACAACTTAAATACTAATGTTATTATAATTAATAATAAATTATATATTATTTTTTAATTTCTTAATGGTTATATTATGTATTAAACTTATTATTAAAATATCATCTTTAATCTCTAAATTTACTAAAATAAGTCAATGTTAATTCAATTTTCAAACAAACATATGAAAAAAATATAATAAATAAATATAATATAATAATAAATCATTTATAATAAATTAAATATAAAATATTACGTTTAATAAGAATTTATTAAATAAAATTAATTTTATTATTCAAGAAGTTAGGTGCATGTGTAGAAAGAATATGGAAAAAGGTAATGATTTTCATCTCAAATTTCTCTCTTTTAGAAATGTTTGGTATTATGAACCTATTTTCATTTATATAGTGAATATACTTCCTATTTTATATATCATATCATGAATTAAATTTTAATCATGTAATTTTTAAGTTTTAATATAGGCCCATTATTTCAAGGGGGTTGGATTATAATGTTACTCAAGACACATAGGTTCTTTGTCTCAAACTTTAATTCCTTTAGACATATTTATGTTATGCACTATGTTTTCCATTGAATACTGTATTAAGTACCCATGTATGTATCTTTATCATATATTTTTTTATTCAGGAGAAATACTAATCAAAATGAGTTCCATTTCATCAAATAGCTTCTACTCAATTGTTACCCCTGTAGTAAAGCTTTTTGGAAACTCAATTTTCATTCATTGTGTTTTGATTATCCTCTTAGAATTAAAATTTAGGTACATTATACCAATTTATTATATTATATATTATTTTATTTTATTATATTAATTTACATTTCTTCTACATGAAAAACCTTTTTGAAATATTTCTCACTTTAAGGAGTTATTACCATAAGGTATATTGATAACTCAAATCTCACTTCCTTGAGTTATATTGTCTCATTATGAACTTATTTCTTCCCTTATTGGGTTATACAAACATAATATGTTAATATATGGTTATTTCTCTACACCTATAGTAAAAATTATAATTTGATGCAAAATAATGTTTTGTAACTCCTTTTATATTGTGTGTTTTGAACAAAGGTATTTATCATGATATTAAAAGTCTTTTTTCCCTTCCATATGTTTTTTATTCCTATACACATTTCACAAAAATAAAATTTCTAACTTTTCAAGGATATATTATATAATATTATTAAAAAAATTAATGGTTTTATAAGATTTTTCACATCACCTATGGAAAAAGGCTTTTGGAAGTGACCTGTAACATTGTCTTTTACAACAATGTTAAAAATGTTTTCTAAAAACTATTTTATGCTTCCACTTCCATTTTACTTTTAATTTTAAAAATGTTTTATGTTATTGGGATTTATGTTTCCTGATACACCCTGTCATGACCCATCCCTCGGGGCCCATATAGTGACTACCCCAAGCCCGCCTTCCATAGGCCAGGGGCTGGCGACTAGAATCAAAGGCATAAATACCTAAACTGGGAAGGAATTGCCATTATAATAGTAAACAAACACAATAGAGTACACAATTGGAAGAAAAACACTAGGTAAAACTGTATACAGAAGATGTGTTGGAAAGTACAAAGGGGTCGGAAATACAAGCCCAACAGGAAGGTACAACTAAAAATCATGTACAACTAAAGTTAAGTAAATAAGCTACTGGGTCGTCTTACGGGGTTCCTACATAAAGTGTAGGTACATATGGCCTCCTCAGCACTCAACATCCATCCATATGCTCCGTGTATCATCACACCGAGTGGTCCACCTCCAGGTACCGTCCAGTCCTGCTACTCTCTGCCTCAGTCAGCATTGCCTACCATCTGCAACCAACACAATGAGGTGTGGGCAAAGCCCGTGTAGGGGTGAGTATAATGATACTCAGTATAGACCCCAAGACCCTCAAGGTCTCACACTATCCAAAAAGGATAACCACAATGTAAAGAAGTGACGGATAACCATTACTTAGGTATATTCCCATAAATATACCTCAGTTATCTAGTAACCCATCTCAATCATGAGGAAACACAAAAGTCATTGACTCATCTCATACAAGGATTTTATTATAAGGGGTAGTATCAAGTAACAACCCTAGTCACAATGTTAGAACCTCGGCTGTTGGTGTACTCCTCCTCTATCGAGTACAGTGGGCCTGCTACATCACACAGAGGCGCTTCCCGATATCCTTGGACTCCTGAGGTACTCCTCTTGTCGAGTACCATGGATCTGTTGCACTCACATAGAGGCCCTCTCCCCCGTGGGTCTCCTGTGCTCACACAGAGGTGCTCCCCTGGAATCCTGTTGAGGTACTCCATGTGTCAAGTACCATGGGTCTGCCATGATCACACAGAGGCGCTCCCCACCATAGGTTTTCCACGCTCACACAGAGGCCCTCCCCACTGGTCTAGTCAAAACACTCCAAGTCGAAAGGTCAATAGTCATCAGGTTTATGCCAGCTACTAGGTCTCTGTACCCCGCTCTATCGTCTCTGGGAGGATCCGCTCCACGAGCTACCGGTTGATACTATAACTGTCACAAAGCCCCGAGAAAATGTATCTCAAAGGTTATCCCCATCATAGGGATCTCAACGCAAGAGACGGCGCGTCAATTGGACGCCCAGTCTGTGAGTTATTGACATTTCTGTTCCAGGAGCCCGGTTGGTTTTTAGGTTCAAACCAACTCAACCATACCTCAATTGTGTCCAAACCTCAAGTGGGGTATGCCAAAAGAATTGTCTTGCTCTAATATTTCTATCTCTGTAGAAGGTTTATCGATCGGACACCCATAGCCCAACATATGGGTGAAAATGTTTTTTCAGATCAAACAGGTCTGAATTGGGGCCTGACTTGGTCTGTGGGTCTGATCCACCCTGAGGATGGCCCGGCTCGAGGGAAGCCCGGCCTGGTGGTGGCCCGAACCGATGGGGCAGCCCGGCCAGCACTATGTCCGACCCGGCAGCCCAGCGGCCCGGCGGCTCGCGAGGGGTAGCCTCAGCCACTTCCAGGGGGAAACCACGCGCCCCCTGGTTTCCAAACTGCAAATCAGTTCAGGTGTGAGCCGAAACCGGTGCCAGGTGGCACCAGTCCATAACAAGTGGGACCCGCTGGGTTCCGCTTATCTCAGCTGGACGAGCTTCCAGCCGCTCCAGCACCTCCATTATGGACCGCCATGGCCGCAGCTCCCTTACTCCATGCGGTACGACGGCGTCGCGCTACTCGGTACGACGGCGTCGCGCTACTCTGTCCGACTGGCATAGCCCGTCGGGCCGCGGCCCTTCCACCCGTGCAGTGAGACGGCTCTGCACCCCTCGAGCGGGCCGGCAGGCCGCCTTGCTTCGCCGCAGCCTGCGCTAGACACAACCCGATTCTCCATGCAGCGTGATGATGTCACGCCCCTCCGGCGACCCGACGGCCTTTGTGCCACCGGTTTTCTTCATGGTCGGCCCGTCGTCGGCCGTCGTTGCTCCGCTGCGGTCCTCTCATCTGGCGGCGCCGTTGCGCCCCTGCCACCATCAACAAGGGAAGAAAAACTTAGGGCAGTCGGGCTGTATTTTTTCATCCCGCTCCCTCCGTGTTAGGGTGGTAATAATCGACATCAAAGAGCACAAAAAACGCCAAATAATCGACTGTAAAACTCATACATAAAACAACCCCTACCTCATTTGTCTATTTTCGACGGTGGAAGTAGAGTTTGGAGAAGACGAAGTCGAAGACGACATCGGTGTTCTTCGTGGTCAACTCTTCCCTTTCTTTCCCTGGTTGAGGTTTGTTCTTCGTTGGAAGAATAGGCGTTCTTCATGGGCGACGGTTCTTCATTGGAGAGTTCTTCTCCTCCCCAAGCTCCACCAAAATTCTAAGCCAAAAATAATAGAGGGTTTGTCTATTATTTGTTGGCACAACAACAAAAATAGTTATGTGTAACTAAATGAGAAAACTCATTTAATTAATGGGGTAGAATTGATTCAAATTCAAAATTAGGTGAGGTGGAGAGTTTCAATTAAAAGAATAGAGGTGTTCAAATAATTAATGGGGAGTTAAAGGAGGGTTTAAAGCCTGTGTGGTCCCCACCTCTTTGATTGACAAGATGTGTTTAAACCTCGTGCGGGCCCCACCACCATAACCTCTCATGGGATGTTATGGTGTGGTGGGCCCCACCCCTAACCACCTCTAGGAGGTTTTAACCACTGCAAAAATAAAAATAAGCTAGCACTTATTTTTATTTAAATTTTCCCTTAAAACTCAAAATCTAACTTTCATTCTCAGCTGAATGTTGTCGAGGTGAAAGTCCTATTAAGCGAATACTGGTTCTGCGAGTTCAACGGTGCCCTCATATTTCAATTTTGAGCACCGGTTCAAATGTTATAAATTCCCACTCATACGTTTACTGAATATACCCAAACAAAACTTCATAATTTGATTCTGGGCACACTACACCTCAGAATCAAGCGCCGTCAGTTTTCACAGACTCATAAAATTCCCATGTATTTAAAAAAGATTCCACAGAAATTTAGGGTCTTTAAATTCTCTCCGCCTTAGGGATTTAGATCCCTGTAAGCTAAAACTCGAACTAAGGGAACAATGGGTGTACTGAGCACGCATCTGAGCCTCCCGCTCCCATGTGCTCTCCTAGAGGTTCCCATGCTGCCAGCGAACGCGCACCAGAGGTATTGACTGTCCACATTGGACCTGATCCTGTCAATATTCAATCTCCACTGGAACCTCCGTGAATGTTGCCCCGTCATCGATGTCCAACTCTCCATTGTTGATGATATTGGAAGGTTCATGCAGGTATCTCCTCATCTGACATATGTGGAAGACGTTGTGCACCTGGTGCAACTGAGGTGGAAGAGCTAAGCGGTTAGCCACCTCGCCTACTCTGTTGAGGACCTGGAAAGGTCCGATGAATCATGGAGATAACTTGTCTCCTCGACCAAATCTCTGTAGACCTCGTTGAGGTGAGACCCATAGAAAGGCATGGTCTCCATCATAGAACTCCAGAGGTCTCTGCCTCCTGTCATCATAAGACTTATGTCTTCTCTATGTAGTCTTCATCCACTCCTGGATGATCTTCACCTTCTCTGTGGTAGTGCGTACCGTCTCTGATCCCACTAGTGTTGTCTCCCTTGGGTCTGTCCAGCACAGTGGTAATCTGCAAGGTTGACCATACAAGGCCACAAAAGGTGTCGTACCGAGGGTGGATTGATAGTTGTTGTTGTAGGAAAACTCTACCAACAGTAAGTGATCCTCCCAACTGCGACCAAAGTCAATGACACAAGCTCGGAGAATGTCCTCAAGGGTCTGAATGGTCCGCTCAGTCTGACCATCTATTTGAGGATGGAAGGAAATGCTCAAGCGAAGCTATGTCCCGAAATCCTCTTACAACCCCTTATATAGACAAGAAGTAAACTTTGCATCATGGTCAGAGACAATAGAAGAAGGTACTCCATTAAAACGCACATTCTCCTGCACATAGAGGCATCCCAAGCTCTTTACTAAATCCTGCTCTCTGATCGGTAGGAAGTGGGCCGACTTGGTGAGTCGATCAACAATCACCCAAATCGGGTCGTGACTCCTGGATGTATGTGGAAGACCCATCATGAAGTCCATGGATATCCCATCCCACTTACACTCTGAGACCTCTAAGGGATGAACCAAGCCTGCTGGTACCTAGTTCTCTGCCTTCACTTGCTGACAAGTGAGGCACTGTGAGAAAAACTCTGCTACCACCTTCATCATACCTGGCCACCAATGCTGTCATCTGAGGTCCTAGTACATCTTCACCACTCCCGGATGTACCGCTAAAGGTGAAGTGTAGAACTCCCTCAACACCTCCTCCTAAAGTGAAACTGGTACCAAGGTATGTCCTCTGAAAAGGATGATGTGCTCCCCACCTTCAGAAAATCCATCAGGTGCCTACCCTGTGGATATCTTAGCATGTCGTGTCTCGCAGTTAGTGTCCCCACACTGTGCCTCCCTGACTCGCTGAAGAAGTGGAGGAGTGACTGTAAGAGACTATAGATAGGCTGCTCCATCCTTATCCAAAAAGGATATCTATAAGGCAGCTAGCTGCTCTGTCACCTCTCCTAGTAGCTGAATATCAGATCTCCTGGTGAGATCATCTACTACAATGTTCCCCTTCCCAAGAGTATATAATATCTCAAAGTCATAGCCCTGGAGGAACTTGATCCATCGCCACTCTCTTAGGTTCAGGTCCTTCTAAGATAAGATATACCTGGACTATTGTGATCAGAGTATTTTGAAAAAAATTTTCCCATAAGGTAGTGTCTCCACATCTTCAAGGCGATGACCACTAATGCTAAATCCAGGTCATGGGTAGCATTGTTCTTCTCATGCTGTCTCAATTGCTGAGAAGTATATGTGATCACTACTCGCTCCTGCATCATGACACACCCAATTATGGTCCCTGATGTGTCGTAGTAAACTACGTACCCAATGTAACACCCCAAGATTTCATAGTGTGTTATTTCTTCAAAATAATTCAATAACTTGCACTACATGCAACACCGAGTTCAAGCGCACCATGACTTACCAAACAAGCCGTTCAAAAAAGGTTATGAATAGTATTAACTAAATTTTAAACTTTATATAATCCTTATAATTTTAGAATCCATATTATGAGTTTCTTAGACATAATGTAAGAACAAATTCATCTTCAGTATTGTAGTTTTACCAACTTTTAATAGTGAACCCTTTTTAAATAAAATATTTTAAACTTTTTGACTAAATGGGGACATCAAAAAATTTAAAATAAAACATCCCAAGCTTCCACAGTACGCTTTCCTTTGAATAAAACAGTAGCGTGTGTTGTACGCAACTTCGAGTTTTAACACACACCACAACCGATCAAACTAGCCGTTATGAATAGTAATACTTAATTTTTTGAAATTATATATATTTTATATTTCAAAATGGACTTCATTTTTGGATTCGGAATATCAAATTTAGCCTAAGGTGAAATTTTGGTACTTTTCGGATAACTTTCATATTTTGATGAATAGTAAAAATTACTAAATTTTAATTAAAAACAACTTTTTTAATAAAAATAATTAATAGTGATAAATTATGAATTTGAGTGGTTTTAAAGTATATTTAGAATATATTTTTACCATTTAATATAATTTTGGTCATTGGACATAATTTTACAATTAAACCGAACATAAACAAATGTCAATCTTTTGATAGTTATTATCTCTTAAAAACACGCTTTTTGTTTTGACAGCGGGAATTAATTTTAAATTAATTTCTGCCACTTCTGTGTTTTGAATTTAGAAAAATGGATTCCATATTTGGAATCAGGATGTTCAAATTTTGTAAATAGGTAACTTTTATTTTTAGACATTTTGAATAATTACTGCGGTAAATATTTTATTTACCATGGTTAAGGGTAAATCCGGTAAATAAGGGTTAAAAAATAATATTATAATAATACTAAATTACCCTAAAAAGTGTCTTAACCCTATTCGTTGATACATGGTCGACCATGGGCATCTCTGGGTCAATTTTGGGACCCCATTGATCCACTTGTAAGTGATAATGACACTTTATTTTAATTAAGTTAAAATGAATACAAAAATGGAATAAGCTTACATCTTTTAGAAGAACAATTTTTACATAGGGTTAAACATGTTGTATTTTCGATTATAAATATTCATTAGAAACATAAAAATATTTCCTACATGATGATATTTTATTTATAATTTTTAGACATTAAATAATTTATTTTATTTATGACACAATGATGATGCAGTAATTACTATAATAGTGAAAAATTAAAATAATTGATATTATAAATACCCAAAAAAATATAATATGAAACTTTTAATGAATTAAACTAATTTTCTAGGATAATATGATATATTAGGATTGATTTAATTGACTTTGTTCGAAGTAATCAATCTGTTATGAGTTTCACAAAAATCAACTATTGAATAGTATCAAAATTGATATAAAAGAGTTCTTAAAACAAATATTATATTATTAATTGATATTAAATTCCTAAAAATCTAAGGTTCGGCCAAAAGACTTATATCAGGATAGTTTCATCATTAATGAACCACTTGTGGGTCTCTTGGATGTATATAGTAAGTTTATTAACCATATTATATAAAAATACAAAGAGACATTGTAAAAGTGAAACTAATTAACTTAGAGTTAATACTTAAAGATAATGTTAATATAAGTACCCAAACCTGTCCAAATTCTATTGGTTGAGTGGTTTTAGACCTATCCCCACCTTAGCCTTTGAATAATAAACCTTGGAGCCATTGTAAACCGAATATGAATTTATTATAAATTAATATTTCTAGCTTTTCCAAAGGTGCCCCTCACCCCTCTTATAAAAGGGCACTCCTCCTTCTCATTTCTTCACACCTCTCAAGCCACTTGGCTCGTCCAAACTCTGCCCAACTAAGCTCCCCACATCCCTATCCTCCTCCTTGAAGCTTCCCCTTAGGCAGAAAGCATTTCAACAAGTCCTTTGGTTCCAACCAAAGTGAGTTACCTAAATTAAAGGTAACGTTTTCTCTTAAATTATTTTCATTTATTTTCCTTCTCCAACCCCCAAACTCTTTTTATTTCCTTTCTTTTGTAACAAAACCAGTATCCTCAATATACTAGGATGTTGTTATAAGAATGATTCAAACTACACATACACACAACTCCATCTAATGGATGATGAACATAATGTTTCTGTGGATGGAAAACTAACGCCTCACGAAACGATGATTGTTCAAATACATCTTACCGCCTCTCATGGTGGCCATTATGATGGCACTGTAATTAAATATGATGTTAATGATATATATTTTATATATAAGCTTCTGTAATTCCATTTTATTTAATACCATTATTCTTTTCATGTTGTATATACATACGATAATTTCATTTGAGGAAGTGCGGACTACCGCCCCCTTAAAATGATATGACTCGTTCATACCACACATGGAACGTATAAAGGATGGTGTTAATGAACTTAAGTAACATATATAAAATATTATATTATACTGGAATAGTAATATACCTATGTATCATTTGGATTCGATTCTTTTAAAATAAAAATTAAATGGAAGTAGCGTTCGTGCGTACGTACGGACTACCGTCTCCACGAACGTGATGAGATTCATTCTCCATCGTATCCATTCAAGTATAATTATCATTTGATGATTTAAAAATGATGTTTAAGAACTTGATACCATTCTGTATATGAATAATATGCATCCCATTAATAACGAATATGGCTCACATAACAAAGAATATAAAGTAAAATGAACCCGTTAACACCCGAAATGACGATAATTCTAAGATATTATTAACAAATCAATGATAAAAGATCATATATGATATCATATTAAAGTAAATGATTCTTTTATTATTCAATAACAATTATTTCATCATTATACAGGAGGTAAACCTACCATCGACCAAGGAAAAAGTACAATGTAAGGGATTTTCTAATCTCACTTTTAATTTCGTGAGAATTCTATTGTTCACCACTTAATTATTGCATGTGGTGTATGTGTACTGCCCATGATTGTATTAATTGTGTAATATAATTTAATTTATGGGTATTTACATCATCATGGTATGATACTTCTTTCATGGGTGTATGTTTCGAAAGTTACCTAATCGATAAGGGAATTTGAGATTTCAATTTCCACTCATTTGGCTTTACACATATTTCATTGATTATATTACCCCAAGATTATGTGTGGAATCCCTATTCATTTGATTATGTCATAATTTACACTCCCCTTCCTGTGGATATAAGTTTGATGCACATAATCACTCCATTGGTAATTCTCAAGTCATTGATATGAATTTGATAAGAGTAATTTTAACTCATTCTCCATTTGTTGAGTTAAACATCCAATTCGTTGGTATTGTTTTTACAAGAATATGTGTGAATGTCCTTTGATTGTTTTACACTGAATATCCAATCATATTTAGTGTATTTATATTTGTCACACATAATTATGTCATTGATTTATCCTTAACCTAAGGATACAACCTTTACAAGAGATTTCATCTCAATTTACATTCCATTGAGACTTCTTTGTTGATATACACCAAATCACTTTTATGTGGTGTATATAACGTACTTTGACATAGTATATCATGAATCCCTTTATTCTCATGATATTACAAAGTTTTGATTACCACACTTATTTGTATTCAAGTGTCTCTTTTGGTTGGAATCTCTAACTAAAATACCATTTTTAAAATGATTTAAAGACTTATTCATCTAAATCTTTCTCATTAATGTCCATGTTTTAAAAAATGGTTTTAAGGATTTATTTATATGGACATTAAAGTTTACAAATTAAAACTCCTTTTAAAAAGTTTCAAAGTGGTATGGGACACTTTGATTCAAAAATCTATTTTTAAATGGCTTCTTGACAAATAGTGTGACTTTTAAATGTTTTCAAGAAAAGGGGGATATTTCTCTCAAATAGTTTTGATGATTATTTTCATCTATGTCAACATCCTTAATTATTCATGATTGAGGTTAATGTGATACAATACAATCTTCCATATTGTATCAAATGAATTATATTTGACTGTGGATGTTCTATTTTTATACCATTCATGGTTTGTGGTTAAAGTATTGACATTTCGTATGCTAGTTTTAATACGAATGTTTATTTTATTCTTAAACCTATTCATATGAGGAATGCATTGGACTTAATAAGTGACGGGTGGAGCCCGCTATAGCTCCTCGATGCATCGGTAGGTCTCATGAGACAAACTAGTGTCTTGGCACAAGGCCTTGGCAAAATCTTATTTGTAGTCTTGGCACGAGGCCTTGGCTATGTGGTTATGATAGTCTGGCATTATGCATTCCATCATTATGAAAGTGGTTATTGATATTGCATGTGATCATTCGACTAGTAGAATATCCATGTGAGTAAGTAAATGGCATTATTTCATTTTACCTTTGCCATTTTATGCTGAAGTTCAAGTTTAAAAGGCTTTTGTTTTAGTTATAAATTTCCTTAAGTGTTTATGCTTATTTATGAAAGCTTCTGCTATAATGTTATCCTTACTGAGCATCCGAGCTCACCCCTTTCAATGTTTTATTTTTTTTTCCAGGATTATGAAGAAGTAATTTATGAATGACCTGCAGGGATAGTATGAGGGGATATGAAGACAAGATGTTTTTTTTTATGATGTAATGTAAAAATTTATGGATGTATCTTGTTATTCCAAGGCTACTAAACTAATCGGTCTTTCGAGACTTGATCTTTCTCATGATCATGCCAATGTTATGTAATAATGCACCGACTCTGGGTAACTAGGGTCGGGGCGTTACAGTTGGTATCAGAAGAAGTTTAGTACAAACCTTGGTAGCTAGATTTAGATAAACTCTGATTAGAGCACGTAGACCTAAGATGAACTTTGAGGATTAGTATAAAAGAACTTCCTAGAATTTTGGTATTGTAGAGATTTTGTGAGTTTTCTGAGCAATACATCCCTGTCTGGATACGAGCAGGTAGAGGCGGCTCTGGCACAGATGTACCTAGGGGTAAAACCCGAAAACACCGCTTTGAGCTAGACTCGAACGGGAACTGGTGCACGACAACGGGCCTTGCTGCACTCTTGGTTACGACACTCCCGGGGGATATGCTTAGGATAATTTACATTTTCTTTACAAACCGATTTAAGTAATATATACATAAGATGAGAGTAAATGACCTTGGTTAATCCTAATATGTTTCAAATTGAGAATATGGTGACATTTTAATCTCTAAATGATTTTACGACTACTATTACTCACACAATGCTTTCTGGTTTTAGTCAATGGCTGGATTCCAAGGAAGTCATAGTGACTTTGAGAATGATGTACAAATTGGGAACAGTGGTGGCAATGAGCAACAAAATGGAATGTTGATAGGCGTAAAAGATATCGTCTTTATGCCAAATCAGTTTTCCAAAAATATGATCAACAACATATATATTAACCAACTCCCAGACTCAACAAGGAAGAGAAAGGTGATAAATGATAAGATCTCCAGCAATGGAGACCATGGAGAAAAGAAACCTCAATTTTCATCATGCAGGAATTGTGGAAAGAGACACCCAGGAAAGTGTCTCAATGGGACAACGAAATGTTTTACATGCGGGAAGGAAGGACATAAAGTGAAGAATTGCCGAAGAAAAATGAAGAGTACTATGGAAGAAGATAAAAATGGTCCCAAGAGTCCATTTACAGTCATTTGTCGTAAATGTAGGGGACCTGGCCATTACCCGAGTGAATGTCCTATTCTATAGGATATTTTCTTGGTCAAAGAAGAAGATATGTGGAAATAAATGGTTGGATAAAAATTTAAAAAGTATTAGCACTCCTTGTTGATGGGTTTACTTTGGAATAATTTTCTCTTGTATTTGTAACCCCACAGTTTGCCATGTGAGAATGATATTTGAGGAAGAATTGTCTCTTCCCTTGTGGATATAGATATAAATAACCATTTGGTTTTATATGATCATTGGGGTTTGAGAAAATGATAAGTTATTATAATTTGGTATGAAAATGCAAAGTATGATATAACATTTGTGGTTAAATTTTGTTATTTTGAGGAATTTATCTCATTTTGGTAATATTATAGAATATAGTTTTTGAAAAAGGACAACACGTAGACCGTGTGACAACCCGTCGCGTCGGACAAAGTTGTGGGAATCGAACCCACAACCAAAGTGTGATTGGGATTTATCGCCTACCACTGGACTACGTGAAGTCCCTGGTTAGTGTGACTATTTTTTTTGTTAAATGATTTTATTGATCAATAATAAGATGATTTGGGTTCTTATGTCTTATCAAATGAATACCCTTGGTATAGGAAAATGATTTGGTGATTAAGTGATAAATGTTATTTTGGAAGATGTTCGTTTTGTTAGGAACACTATATGCCCAAGGAAAATAGAATACAATGAGGTTTCATTTGTAGAGTAATGGTGGATTTTTATCTACATTTTTATTGTTGATTTATAGTGATTTGGGTTATTTATGGAAATGATTAACCTATAACAGAGAATATGTGATGATGTTGATTACTTTTAAGTATGTGACTTTAAGAGTATTTGATGTAATTTGGAGATACAATGTAACATGGGAGACTACATAATCAAATTCTTCTATGTTTTGGGTTTCAATATTAGTTTGGATTATATTAAAGGATTTTAAGGACAATTGGTTATTGAATGGTATCTATTTAACTTTGGGGTATTGTTGGTTTAATTTTAGAAATTAAGATTAGTGCATATTTATCTCAATGAATATCCTTTTGGGGGATCATTAGATCATTCACTAACCATTTTGGTTTTGATTAATCTTCAAAGACAATGTAAATATATGGTTTATCCTGAATGGATCATGTGATTCTATAGAAGTTTATTCTAGCTCTTCCAGTGTGACCAAGTCTTCTTGAATACTCATCGTTTAAAAAAAAATTGAGTTAGTGGTGGAAATTTATTAAAGAATGAAAATCTACTTAAAATTTAAGTATATCTCATAATGTTCTTAGTCAATATCATAAATGAATTCCTCTTCCTTATGTAATGTAACTTTGAAAAAAAAATGTTGTCCTAGATGGTACCTTAAATCATCACTAATTTATGGCTTTGGGATTGTTGGCCTTTTCATAGCCATGTTCTCTACCACTCTCCATCAGATAATTGATGGTTAGATTTCTCCTCCATATCCATATTTTCCTACATGGAACCCTAGTATGTGTTATTTTCGGTAATCTTCATACTTTCCACTCTTTATTTTAAATAGAGGCCTCATTAATTCATTTTTCGATGTGGGATTTCAACTAAGATATTTTGAAATGTCAAAAATGTGTGATCCCAATAACCTATATTTTGTTGAACCGATGGTACTTCAAATCATCATAGATTGATGAGTTTAAGGACCTCAATTTTATACTTGTTTGTGATTGATGACCTCAACCACTACCTATAAATATTTACGTTTTTCCTCCAATTATATGTCTCTAATTGCCACCAATGTTCTCCTAATCGAGATCATAATTTGGTGGTGACCCTTTCATTTCTCTTTTCCTCATATTAAGACTAAATTTTAGTAAACCAATTTCCGATGTGGGTTTTCCCACAAATATATTTTCTATTTTCAACCTTTTATTTTCTAAGAACAATTTCAAATTGCGAGGACGCAATTTATTGAAGGAGGGGAGAATGTAACACCCCAAGATTTCATAGTGTGTTATTTCTTCAAAATAATTCAATAACTTGCACTACACGCAACACCGAGTTCAAGCGCACCATGACTTACCAAACAAGCCGTTCAAAAAAGGTTATGAATAGTATTAACTAAATTTTAAACTTTATATAATCCTTATAATTTTAGAATCCATATTATGAGTTTCTTAGACATAATGTAAGAACAAATTCATCTTCAGTATTGTAGTTTTACCAACTTTTAATAGTGAACCCTTTTTAAATAAAATATTTTAAACTTTTTGACTAAATGGGGACATCAAAAAATTTAAAATAAAACATCCCAAGCTTCCACGGTATGCTTTCCTTTGAATAAAACAGTAGCGTGTGTTGTACGCAACTTCGAGTTTTAACACACACCACAACCGATCAAACTAGCCGTTATGAATAGTAATACTTAATTTTTTGAAATTATATATATTTTATATTTCAAAATGGACTTCATTTTTGGATTCGGAATATCAAATTTAGCCTAAGGTGAAATTTTGGTACTTTTCGGATAACTTTCATATTTTGATGAATAGTAAAAATTACTAAATTTTAATTAAAAACAACTTTTTTAATCAAAATAATTAATAGTGATAAATTATGAATTTGAGTGGTTTTAAAGTATATTTAGAATATATTTTTACCATTTAATATAATTTTGGTCATTGGACATAATTTTACAATTAAACCGAACATAAACAAATGTCAATCTTTTGATAGTTATTATCTCTTAAAAACACGCTTTTTGTTTTGACATCGGGAATTAATTTTAAATTAATTTCTGCCACTTATGTGTTTTGAATTTAGAAAAATGGATTCCATATTTGGAATCAGGATGTTCAAATTGTGTAAATAGGTAACTTTTATTTTTAGACATTTTGAATAATTACTGCGGTAAATATTTTATTTACCATGGTTAAGGGTAAATCCGGTAAATAAGGGTTAAAAAATAATATTATAATAATACTAAATTACCCTAAAACGTGTCTTAACCCTATTGGTTGATACATGGTCGACCATGGGCATCTTTGGGTCAATTTTGGGACCCCATTGATCCACTTGTAAGTGATAATGACACTTTATTTTAATTAAGTTAAAATGAATACAAAAATGGAATAAGCTTACATCTTTTAGAAAAACAATTTTTACATAGGGTTATACATGTTGTATTTTCGATTATAAATATTCATTAGAAAGATAAAAATATTTCCTACATTATGATATTTTATTTATAATTTTTAGACATTAAATAATTTATTTTATTTATGACACAATGATGATGCAGTAATTACTATAATAGTGAAAAATTAAAATAATTGATATTATAAATACCCAAAAAAATATAATATGAAACTTTTAATGAATTAAAATAATTTTCTAGGATAATATGATATATTAGGATTGATTTAATTGACTTTTTTCGAAGTAATCAATCTGTTATGAGTTTCACAAAAATCAACTATTGAATAGTGTCAAAATTGACATAAAAGAGTTCTTAAAACAAATATTATATTATTAATTGATATTAAATTCCTAAAAATCTAAGGTTCGGCCAAAAGACTTATATCAGGATAGTTTCATCATTAATGAACCACTTGTGGGTCGCTTGGATGTATATAGTAAGTTTATTAACCATATTATATAAAAATACAAAGAGACATTGTAAAAGTGAAACTAATTAACTTAGAGTTAATACTTAAAGATAAGGTTAATATAAGTACCCAAACCTGCCGAAATTCTATTGGTTGAGTGGTTTTAGACCTATCCCCACCTTATCCTTTGAATAATCAACTTTGGAGCCATTGGAAACCGAATATGAATTTATTATAAATTAATATTTCTAGCTTTTCCAAAGGTGCCCCTCACCCCTCTTATAAAAGGGCACTCCTCCTTCTCATTTCTTCACACCTCTCAAGCCACTTGGCTCGTCCAAACTCTGCCCAACTAAGCTCCCCACATCCCTATCCCCCTCCTTGAAGCTTCCCCTTAGGCAGAAAGCATTTCAACAAGTCCTTTGGTTCCAACCAAAGTGAGTTACCTAAATTAAAGGTAACGTTTTCTCTTAAATTATTTTCATTTATTTTCCTTCTCCAACCCCCAAACTCTTTTTATTTCCTTTATTTTGTAACAAAACCAGTATCCTTAATATACTAGGATGTTGTTATAAGAATGATTCAAACTACACATACACACAACTCCATCTAATGGATGATGAACATAATGTTTCTGTGGATGGCAAACTAACGCCTCACGAAACGATGATTGTTCAAATACATCTTACCGCCTCTCATGGTGGCCATTATGATGGCACTGTAATTAAATATGATGTTAATGATATATATTGTATATATAAGCTTCTGTAATTCCATTTTATTTCATACCATTATTCATTTCATGTTGTATATACATACGATAATTTCATTTGAGAAAGTGCGGACTACCGCCCCCTTAAAATGATATGACTCGTTCATACCACACATGGAACGTATAAAGGATGGTGTTAATGAACTTAAGTAACATATATAAAATATTATATTATAATGGAATAGTAATATACCTATGTATCATTTGGATTCGATTCTTTTAAAATAAAAATTAAATGGAAGTAGCGTTCGTGCGTACGTACGGACTACCGTCTCCACGAATGCGATGAGATTCATTCTCCATCGTATCCATTCAAGTATAATTATCATTTGATGATTTAAAAATGATGTTTAAGAACTTGATACCATTCTGGATATGAATAATATACATCCCATTAATAACGAATATGGCTCACATAACAAAGAATATAAAGTAAAATGAACCCGTTAACACCCGAAATGACGATAATTCTAAGATATTATTAACAAATCAATGATAAAAGATCATATATGATATCATATTAAAGTAAATGATTCTTTTATTATTCAATAACAATTATTTCACCATTATACATGAGGTAAACCTACCATCGACCAAGGAAAAAGTACAATGTAAGGGATTTTCTAATCTCACTTTTAATTTCGTGAGAATTCTATTGTTCACCACTTAATTATTGCATGTGGTGTATGTGTACTGCCCATGATTGTATTCATTGTGTAATATACTTTAATTTATGGGTATTTACATCATCATGGTATGATACTTCTTTCATGGGTGTATGTTTCGAAAGTTACCTAATCGATAAGGGAATTTGAGATTTCAATTTCCACTCATTTGGCTTTACACATATTTCATTGATTATATTACCCCAAGATTATGTGTGGAATCCCTATTCATTTGATTATGTCATAATTTCCACTCCCCTTCCTGTGGATATAAGTTTGATGCACATAATCACTCCATTGGTAATTCTCAAGTCATTGATATGAATTTGATAAGAGTAATTTTAACTCATTCTCCATTTGTTGAGTTAAACATCCAATTCGTTGGTATTGTTTTTACAAGAATATGTGTGAATGTCCTTTGATTGTTTTACACTGAATATCCAATCATATTTAGTGTATTTATATTTGTCACACATAATTATGTCATTGATTTATCCTTAACCTAAGGATACAACCTTTACAAGAGATTTCATCTCAATGTACATTCCATTGAGACTTCTTTGTTGATATACACCAAATCACTTTTATGTGGTGTATATAACGTACTTTGACATAGTATATAGTGAATCCCTTTATTCTCATGATATTACAAAGTTTTGATTACCACAATTATTTGTATTCAAGTGTCTCTTTTGGTTGGAATCTCTAACTAAAATACCATTTTTAAAATGATTTAAAGACTTATTCATCTAAATCTTTCTCATTAATTTCCATGTTTTAAAAAATGGTTTTAAGGATTTATTTATATGGACATTAAAGTTTACAAATTAAAACTCCTTTTAAAAAGTTTCAAAGTGGTATGGGACACTTTGATTCAAAAATCTATTTTTAAATGGCTTCTTGACAAATAGTGTGACTTTTAAATGTTTTCAAGAAAAGGGGGATATTTCTCTCAAATAGTTTTGATGATTATTTTCATCTATGTCAACATCCTTCATTATTCATGATTGAGGTTAATGTGATACAATAAAATCTTCCATATTGTATCAAATGAATTATATTTGACTGTGGATGTTCTATTTTTATACCATTCATGGGTTGTGGTTAAAGTATTGACATTTCGTATGCTAGTTTTAATACGAATGTTTATTTTATGCTTAAACCTATTCATATGGGGAATGCATTGGACTTAATAAGTGACGGGTGGAGCCCGCTATAGCTCCTCGATGCATCGGTAGGTCTCATGAGACAAACTAGTGTCTTGGCACAAGGCCTTGGCAAAATATTATTTGTAGTCTTGGCACGAGGCCTTGGCTATGTGGTTATGATAGTCTGGCATTATGCATTCCATCATTATGAAAGTGGTTATTGATATTGCATGTGATCATTAGACTAGTAGAATATCCATGTGAGTAAGTAAATGGCATTATTTCATTTTACCTTTGCCATTTTATGCTGAAGTTAAAGTTTAAAAGGCTTTTGTTTTAGTTATAAATTGCCTTAAGTGTTTATGCTTATTTATGAAAGCTTCTGCTATAATGTTATCCTTACTGAGCATCCGAGCTCACCCCTTTCAATGTTTTATTTTTTTTCCAGGATTATGAAGAAGTAATTTATGAATGACCTGCAGGGATAGTATGAGGGGATATGAAGACAAGATGTTTTTTTTATGATGTAATGTAAAAATTTATGGATGTATCTAGTTATTCCAAGGCTACTAAACTAATCGGTCTTTCGAGACTTGATCTTTCTCATGATCATGCCAATGTTATGTAATAATGCACCGACTCTGGGTAACTAGGGTCGGGGCGTTACACCCAACATCCTCCATTGGAAGCCTCAATATGGGGGCACTAGTCAGCGTCTTCCTCAGCTCCTGAAAGGTCTGCTAGCATCTCTCCGACCACACGAAGGGTTTCCCCTTCTTCATCAAGGCTGATAGTGGTTCTGAAACTCTGGAGAAGTATGGAACGAATCTCTGATAATATCCAGCAAAGCCCAAGAAACTTCGTACCTCTGTTACACTTCTGGGTGGCTCCCAAGAAAGTGCCACCTCAATCTTGGCTGAATCTACTACAAATCCATCCTCTGAGATTATGTGTCCTAATAAGTGAACTTCTCAAATCCAAGACTGGAACTTCAAGAGCTTACCATAAAGTTGGTGCTCTCAGAGTGTGTCCAGTACTAACTGCAAATGGTAAGCATGCTCCTCCTCAGTAGTCGAGTAGATCATAATTTCTTCAATGAAGACTATGACAAAGCGATAGAGGTATGGTTGGAAGATCTTATTCATGAGACACATGGAAACATCTGGAGAATTTTTTATGCTGAAGGGAATAACCAAGAACTCGTAGTGGTCATACCGACATCTGAAGGTCGTCTTCTAAACATCCTAGTCTCAAACTCTGAGTTGGTGATAGCCTGATCTGAGGTCCATCTTCGAGAACAACCATGCTCCCTTCAGCTGATCAAAGAGGTCATCAATCCTTGGGAGTGGGTACTTGTTATTCACAGTCACCTAGTTCAAGAGACAGTATTCGACACAAAGCCTCAATTTCCTGTCCTCCTTCTTGGCGAAAAAAAAACGGGGCTTCCCAGGGAGAAACATTGGGCCGGATGAATCCCTTCCCCTGCAAGTCCTCTAGCTGTACACTCATCTCGCAAATCTCAGCAGAAGCCATTTGATATGTTGGTGTAGATATCAATGTCATCGCAAGGTACATGTCAATGTAGAAGCCCACCTCTCTGTGAGGAGGTAGTCCTAGAACATCGTCAAGGAAAACATCTGTGTACTGGTCCACCACTATAGGATAGGTCAGACTCTCCACATAAACTGCTCCAAGGGTAAGGCAAGACAACTGGTGAGTGATCGGCTGCAACCTCCTCTGTGTAAGTCTGTTATGTGCTGCAAAGGTTCCCTTCTCACCGTTGAAGGTAAAACTGGTCTCATCCGTGTGAACACACTGCACTTTGCGACTAATACAGTCAATCTGAGCATGGACTGCAGATAGCCAGTCCATACCCAAGATGACGTCGTAAGGCCTTGACGGCGCTATGAGGATATCCCAGCCAAATCTATTTCATCCTAGAGTAAGCTCACACTGACAGAACCAGTGCATAATCGTCAAGTCTTCTCCCTTAGGAGTCTCTAGCCATAAGGATCGAGCCAATGGCTCCGTCGGAATCTCCAAGTTCCGAACGAGGGCAGTGGAAATGAAAGAATGTCTGGAACCTGTGTCTATAAGAACTGTAGATATGGTGGAGTAGACACATATTGTACCTCGAATCATATCTAGAGTTCCATGTTCATATGCCTCCACTGCCTGAAGCTGAGCTCTCCCATTTCCACTTGCTCCTTGCGGTCGAGGTGGACCTCCTAGTGGTGGTGGTGGAAACACCTCGAAATGTCATCCACCGCTAGCTGCTCGACCAGATCCTCTGCCATGTCTGCCTTCTCCATGCGGACCACCTTGATCGAACCTCTGCCTATTCCTGGGAGGTCCCCCAACTGTCTTCTAATCATCTGAATGGCGGTTCGGACAGTCACGAGCCATGTGACCCTACCCTGCCACTTGAGTAACATTGTCAACTCTTGATAGGTAAGTCACAACCCCGGGTTCCCGGCACAAAATATCCTGAGTCCTACGGTTATCCACCTGTGGTTCTGGTCCTCTTGGACCTCTGCGTCATCTGTCTACTACCGACTACAGAAGACTCTGCTGCATGTCAACTAGTAGTGGGTCTCGCTTCTGGTGACTGCTCAGCCAAGAAACTCTCTACTAGGAGGTCCCTCTCTAACACCCCCACATGTTTTGGCATGCTGAGGGAGATCATTGATGCCCTGATCTCTCACCTGAGCCTCTGCTCGAAGGTCTGGGCCCTAAAGAATGGGTCTCGCACCATATCTGTGGAGTAGCATGAGAGATCAGTGAACCTCGCTAAGTACTATTCCACCATCAAGCTACCCTATTGTAGATGCAGTAGCTGCTGTTTCTGCACCACACAAAGGGTGGATGGTACAAACTCCACCCGGAACAATCTCTCAAAGTCTTCCCATAGTAGGGTTGCCTCTTCATGAACCAGAAGCAACAGGCTCCACCATCTGCCTAATGTTTCCTGAAGGAGACTCGCAGCAAGGATCACCATGTAGTCAGCTGGTGTCCCTACTAGCCTGAAGACTCTCACCATAGCCTCCAGCCAATCCTCACCCACATGTGGGTCCATCTCTCCTTGGAACCTAGGTGGTCTCTAGCACTGGAACTCATGCAACGTGCTCAAGCAGCGTGCATCGTCTGCTTCTTGGGCTAGTGGCATCGGTGGCCCAACAAAAAGTCGTACCACTGGTGCCTCAGTTGGTGCCTCAAATGGAAAGGGGCCATGCACCAAGGCCTCTCCGTTCGGTGGGCGGTTAGAGCATACAACTCTCGGGGATCTATAGGGAGGCATCCTGAAAGAAACATATGTGACACGGTCAAATGATTATACCTGGTGAGCTGACCTGGTTGAGCTGACTTAAGGAAAACTTTGAATGACATGCACACAATCAGTGTTTTCATGCACTGAGTTGGAAATCAATAGTCAGGGCCATGGTGTATGGATACGTCATCCGCTCGCACCAACACTGGACTCCCTGAACTGAAAACCACACTTAGTACCCTTAACACTATTTTTACATAGAAAATATTGATCATAGTCCTAAGTTCTACGGTATAACTGACTCCTCTGATACCAATTTTTCATGACCCGTCCCCAGGGACCCATATCCTGACTACCCCAAGACTGCCTTCCATAGACCATGGGTTGGAGACTATCCCCAAAGGACTAAATCATTAAACTACTAAGGCATTGCCTTTATAACAGTAAACAAAAACAATAGAGTACACAACTGGAAGCAAAACACTAGGTAAAAATATATACAGAAGAAGTGTTGGAAAGTACAAAGGGGCCAGAAATACAAGCCCAACAGGAAAGTACAACTAAAAAGAATGTACAACTGAAGTAAAGTAAAGCAGATACTGGGTCGTCTTCTGGGGTTCCTACCTGAAGGGTAGGTACATATGGCCTCCTCAGCACTCCACATCTGTCTGTCTGCTCAGTGTACCATCACACCGAGTGGTCCACCTCTGGGTACCATCTAGTCCTGTTTCTCTCTACCTCAGTCATTGTTGTCCGTCGTCTGCAACCAACACAATGAGGTGTGGGAAAAGTCTGTGAAGTGGTGAGTATAACGATACTCAGTAGGGACCCCGAGACCCTCAAGGTCTCACACTGTCCAACAAGGATAACCACAAAGTAAATAAATGATGAATATCCATTACTTAGGTATATGACCATACATATACCTAAGTTATATAGTAACCCATCTCAATCATGAGAAAAACACAAAATTCATTTACTCAGGTTATAACATGATTTTATTCTAAGGGGTAGTATTAAGTAACAACCCCAGTCACACTGTCGGAACCTCGGTTGTTGGTGTACTCCTCCTCTATCGAGTACAGTGGGCCTGCCACATCGCACAAAGGCACTTACCACTATCCTTGTACTTCTTAGGTACTCTTCATGTCGAGTACCGTGGATCTGCTACGTTCACACAGAGGCTCTCTCCACCGTGGGTCTGCTGCGCTCATACAAAGGCTCTCCCCTGGAAGCCTGCTGATGTACTCCATGTGTTGAGTACCATGGGTCTTCTGTGTTCACATAGAGGCGCTCCCCATTGTAGGTCTTACGCTCTCACACAGAGGTTCTCCCCACTGAGATAGTCAAAACACTCCAAGTCAAAAGGTCAGCAGTCCTCAGGTCTCAGCCAGCTACTAGGTCTACATACCCCGCTCGCTCGTCTCCAGGAGGATCCACTCCATGAGCTATAGGTTGATACTCCAACTATCATGAATCCCCATAAAAAAGTATCTCAAAGGTTCTCCTAATCATATGGATCTCAACGCAATGGATGACAAATCAATCAGACACCCGATCTGTGAGTTATTAACATTTCTGTTCCAAGGGCCTGCTTGGTTTTTAAGTTAAAACCAACCAGAAAATACCCCAACTGTGTTCGAACCTCAAGTGGGGTATGATAAAGGAACCATCTCACTCTAATATTTACCTCTCCATAGATAGTTTATCGATTGGATACACGTAGCCCAAGATATGGATGAAAATGTGTTTTCGGATCAAATGGGTCCAGACTGGGGTCCGACCCAGCCTGAGGGTCCGACCCGACTCGAGGGTCTGACCCGACCCGAGGATGGCCTGGCCCGAGGGCGGCCTAGCCCAATGGCAGCCCGACCCGATGGGGCGGCCCGGCCTGGTTGCGGCCAGGCCCGGTGGCGGCCCGACCAGCGCTGGGTCCAGCCCTGTGGCCCAGCGGCCCGGTGGACCGGCGACCCTCGGGGGGTCCGCCTCAGCCGCGTCTAGGGGGAAAACCGCACGCCCCCGGTTCCTGAACAGAAAATTCATTCGGGTGTGAGTCGAAACCGCAACCAGGTGGTGCTGGTCCAGAACACGCCGGACCCGCTGGGTCCCGCTCCTCCCGGCTGGCCGACCGTCCAGCTGCTCCAGCTCCTCCACTACGGCCCACCCTAGTCGTGGCTCCCTTGCTCCACGTAGTGCGACGACACCACACTGCTCTGTCCGACCACCGTGGCCCACCTGGCCGCGGCCCTTCCACCCGCACGACGCAATAGTGTTGCGCCCTTCCGATGGCCCGGCAGGCCGCCTTTCTCTGTCACGGCCCGTTCTGGTCGTGGCCCGATTCTCCATGCGGTACAACGACGCCACGCCCCTCCGGTGACCCGGCAGCATTTTCACCACCGATTTTCTTCATGATCGGCCTATCGCCATCCACTGTTGCTCCATTGCGGTCCTCTATTCTGACGGCGTTGTTGTGCCACTGCCGTCTTCAACAAGAAAAGAAAAATGGAGGGTGGTCGGGTTGTGTTTTTTCGGCTTGCACCCTCCGTGTTAAGGTGGTAACAATCGGCCTCAAAGATCATAACAAACGATGAAAAAAGGAGGGTAAAACTCATACATAAAGCAACCCCAACCTCGTTTTTCGATCCTTGATGGTGGAAGGAGAGTTCAGAGAAGACGAAGTCGAAGGCGGCGTCAGCATTCTTCATGGGCGATGATTCCCTTTCTTTCCCTGGTTGAAGTTCGTTCTTCATTGGGGGAAGAGGCATTCTTCATGGGTGACGGTTCTTCGTTGGAGAGTTCTTCTCCTCCCCAAGCTCCACCAAAATGCTAAGCCAAAAATAATAGAGTATTTGTCTATTATTTGTTGGCACAACAACACAAATAGTTGTGTTTAATTAAATGAGACAACTCTTTTAATTAATGTGGGTGGAATTGATTCAAATTCAAAATTAGCAGAGGTGGATAGTTTCAATTAAAAGAAGAGAGGTGTTAAAATAATTAATGGGGTGTTAGAGGTGGGTTTAAGGCTAGTGTGGTCCCCACCTCTTCGATTGACAAGATTTTTTTAAACCTCGGGTGGTCCCCACCACCATAACCTCTCATGGGAGGTTATGGTGTGGTGGGCCCCACCCCTAACCACCTCTTGGAGGTTTTAACCACCGTAAAAATAAAAATAATCTAACACTTATTTTTATTTAACTTTTTCTTTTAAAACAAAAAAAACTATCTTTCATTCTCAATTGACTATCGTCGAGGTAAAAGTCCTCTAAAGAGAATACTGGTGCTACAAGTTCAACGGTGCCCTCGGATTTCAATTTTGAGCACCAGTTCAAAAGTTATAAAATCTCGCTCATATGTTTACTGAATGTACCCAAAAAAACTTCAGAATTTGATTCCAGGAACACTGTTCCTCGGAATCAAGCACCTTCAGTTTTCACATACTCGTAAAATTACCTTGTATTTAAAAAAATCCACCAAAATTTCTGGTCGTTACACACCCTATTATTTATATTTATCTTTTGGGGAATTGAACTCACAAGACTAAACAATATAATTCTCAATCCCTTCTTGGGTGGTATCATTCAAGAATTATTTTTCAAGGAAATTTTTTGTATATTACAATATCCTTATAGGTTTCCTTTGTGACAGTAGGGTTATTTTCTATTCAAACCATCAAAATTATTACTTCAGATAGATTATGATCATGTTATTTCAATATTTACTTAACAATATACCACTACTCCGTATAGTTTTTCCTTGAGGGATTATTACATAGAAAGATATTCCAATTATTTATTGGGGAACTATTAAAAATACATATATTTGTTATTTTAATATGTATGTTTATTGGTAACTTAGTAAATTTTACATTTTATTGTTTAAATATCCACCAAATTTATCGGGATGGGTTGTGATCATGTTATCCATTTATTGACATGTGAAAACGTATTGGCATTTTATTCATTGTTATTCCAATACATATCCATCTGATATCATTTTTTTTATTTCGAAACACTTTTAAAGGGAAGTGAGAACACCTGCAGCAGTACAGATTAAGCCCCAAAAGATATGAAATTTTTGTTAAAGAAAAATTTGATCTAATTAGAATCAAACTCCCTAAACATTATCTAGGATATAGAGCTTACCTGAGTGCCAGGATCGACCCTCAAGATGTCTTGATAATGTTTCGCCAAGATGTCCCAAGACTACATATATTCCTCCAAGTTAATCTTCCCCATATTGAAGCCTCTAATCAAGATGTGGTTCTGTTTATCGATCCATTTACCTTTCCCCTTTGTCTTTTCCACTCTAAGAATTTTCCCCAACATTTGGTTGATGACTTCTTCTGGAGACTTAATATCTAAGACTTGATCCACCATTTCTTCATCTTAGTGAAGAATAAGGTCCATGTGATTCATCACCGAAGAAATATGTTTCTGATAGTCAAAAAGAGTATCTAACTCTCATTGATGCCCAGGAGTCTGAGCAGGTCACACATCCTCACTCTACAGCCTAGGAGTGTGTGCAACCCCTGCCAGGTGAGGTTCATCCACAAGGTGCACTGGACTGACCACTTCTTGAGAGACAGACACCCTTGCGGGCATTCCAGCACCATTACATGTTTTTGAAGGAGGTTTACCTTTGCTTGAGGACCTAGTTACTGGTGGACTGGGCAGGTTGGAATATTCTTTACTTGGTCACGTCCTTCGGGTATGTTTGATAAAGCCTTATGAATCTATAATGGTGTTTTTCCCTTCCTTTAAGAGGATCTAAAATAATCCTCTATAATCCCCACTTCTTTGGACTCACCAGGGGAGTCTGAAGCTGAATCATCAACTTGGAAGACCTCCCCTATCTTAGCATACTCATCACCGGGACTTTCCTCCATCACAATATATTCATTGGGATCATGACCCCCACCTTCTCCCAACATATCAAACTGGTTTTGAGATTTCTTGAAACTCCCTCCAGATTTTTCCTTCTCAGCATAAAAACGTTTGTCCTGTATGGCCTACACTGATATGGCTGGACCGCTTGGTTGTAAAAAGCCACGACCCATGTATTAGAAATAAATTGGAGTTTCATCCAATACCATGTTTTGGGGATCCTCACCCATGGCTATTTCTTCATCAACTGCCTCATTCACAGAAGCTTCCTCGAGTGGAAGCAGCGGCATACCCATACCAACATCCAAGTGCACCTCCATCTCCTTATGCCCTTCCACTTCCTGAACCGAACCTTCCTTCTCGTTGACCCCAACCCTTATGTCTGGAATCTCTCCAGAAGAATAGGGATTACCAAAGTCCTTTTTAAGGTGGTTGAAAATATCATAGACTGTTGGGTTCTGTTGAGCATCCTTTGAAGCCTTCTGTGGAACCTTCATATCTGCCACCCTTGGATCAAAACCCATTGGTGCATTCTCCCTCTAGAATAGCTGATTATACACTTCTTCCACATTCAAGGTAACACCCTCAAGACCTGTAGTAAATCCAAAATCACTCTGAGTAGCAGGACCCCCCCCATGATGAGAATGGCTACGGCGGCATACAGATTGTAAATGCCCCAAGCGTTGACATGAAGTACAATAGTCTGACCATGATTCGAAAACCACTGGTTGTCTATAGAAAAAATCGTCCCCCAATATGATCCATATCCAATCTACCGGAGGCATAGAAACATCCACTTCCACACATATGGATGGGGATATTGGGTGACACACTGAGTTGGTGTGGCTATCTGAACACAAGAAATTCCCAACCAAATTTTCTAGCATTCAAATGATGGAGGGGTTTTGAAAATGAAGGGGGAGTCCAGGAAAACTTACCCAAATTACTATTGTTGGAGTATTGCATTTCATATGGAAGTCATAGTACCATTGGAAAAGGTAGAACTGAGATCCCTTGTAGGTGCAAGGATCTCTGGCCCATGCTTGAATCAGGTCCTCCTATGATGAGAAGCGAACCATAAAATGGCGGTTATCGAGAAGCCCGGCGGTAGTGCGATCCTATAAGCCCCAGGCACCGAACACGAATCTATCAAAAGCATCGACCAATGGGTGGATATTCCTGAAATGGGTCACCAAAGACTTGTTGAGGAGCACTAAATCTTCTGAGAACTCTGATAGTGAAAGAGTAAGATGAGGGTATCCCTTATGCAAATCAGGGACTTTAGGGTAGATCTCAATTTCAGGGAATGGCGGGAGGAAGTTAGAATTGGAGAAAAGAGAGAAGGTGGGATGCACTCTGAGGGGTCTATCCCCCTCCGGTGGGGGAGGGACCAAATCTATTGCCATCGCCACCTAGATCCACTCGAAATGTAGAGCTCCTGAAGCCATCACCGCTATTAGTTCCTTCACTAGATATTCTAATACATATGATTATTGGAAAATTAATGTTGTATTATTTAACCATACACCTTCTTTATCTATATGATTTATGATCATGTTATACATTTTATTAACATATACAAAATTATAATTGTTCCATATGTTATTATTCTAATAATTATGATTATTTGAAATGGTGATTATGAATTATTTATTCATTTTCTCATATGATGAATTAATTGGACTTAAACAAGTGACATGTGGGGCCCATAATTATATAGTCCATCAATGCATATATGGTTCTCATGTGACAAAATATCTTGTATTTTGGTGTGTACCTCTCCCCATATTAGTATAATGTCTTGAAAACAGGCCTTAATAGTGTGTTTTGATATTCAGAATTATGCATTCCATCAACATGTGACCATTAATTATTGTTATCCATGTTTTCATTTATTTTAATGGATATATATTGATCTGTTTTTCAGTTTATTATGGAATTATGATGATCACGTACTCCATACATAATATTTATTCCATGTTTATATCATGATTTCATCAGTTTTATGTTTTTCCATATGGGGTTTTTGAGCTCATCCCATCTTATGTATCAATTTCCCCATGTTTTAAACAAATGTATTACAAAAGATATGTATAATATGATAGCTTATGTGGATAATTTGTGGGAGATTTTGAAGACTTATTATGGATAAATTATCTCTTATAGAGTGGGGAAAATGTCCATTTGTTTAGAAATACATGGTCTTTATTAGTTTATTATTTTTCCAAATTGTCAAAATATCTAAACATAAAAGTTCTTAGGAATGTATCTGGTGTATCATTTTCACTAGGTCATGTATATATGGTTAGTTATATGAAATAATTTATAGTTGGTATCAAATATAGTAATTAAAGTATTTGTTATTCACATCGATCTCAAGAGTGAGGGACAGGGGTGTCATAGTTCATATAGTCCCACTTTTTGGATGACTTAATGTGGATTGGTTTTAACATAGAGAGGTACTCTAAAATTGTTTTATAGTTAATAAAAAAGTGTTTTCGATGCATATTTTAAAAATTATTTCATTTAATGTGATAAAATTTTAATTTAATGATATATTTCTAAAAGTTTTTTTAAAGATATTCAAAAGGAGTTTTCATACATTTTCACAAGGTTTTGTAAATGATACAATATAAGATGGAATGATAAAAAGTTTATAAGGATTTAGTGTAAGTGGTAGATTGAATGATATATTCCCTAAATCTATTATGCATGTGATATAATTTATCTATGACATATTATATGATATAGGGATATCATAAGGTATCACTGCCCATGCAATTCATAGGGTATAACTAGCCATATCATACAGTATATTATACAATACCATCCTACTCTCATTGATTTTTAAGAGTCCAAGTGATTGTTGTTATCATCATTAAAATGAACTTACACATTGGATATCATAGATTAATTTCTTTATAAGAATAAACATGTGGGAGTTTGATTCATTTAATTCAAGTGTTTCATGAACTGGATGTGGCATCTACTCATTCATAATAACACATGAGTAAATGCATGAACACTCAAGGAGTATCCTTAAGAGTTTTATAAAAAAATTCAATATAAATTTTATAGGGATGATCTTGTATGAGCTTAGATCCTATAAGATCACTTACACTTTACCCTTTTTCTTTATGTCGAACAAGCATGTCTTGGGTGATGATAGTATCTCACTCATACGATGGGTGATTCGAAAAAACCCAGGGATACCTCTAGAGGAGGGATGTCTTTTAGAAACCTCTATTATTATCTTTGTCAATCATAGATTAAGATAAATAAAACAACCATATCGGTTTTAAGGTTATTAGGTTTCTCCATTTATAGTATGCATGATTTCATTTATCTATAATGGTTGATCATGGAAATCAGGTTTCATTAATGTTTCACTATATTTAACAAGTGGTGTTAAAACCTTTAAAACCCATTAATATGAATATCAAATGTCATGTTATAATAATAAGCTACTTCCCTCATCCAATCATAGGGTACGATATTGTCACATCAGTGGAAATGAGATATTGTAGTCACTACCTTTATTTGGAAGGACTTACATGGTAGTCATATTTTAATGTTGTAACATTTGAATCTATTCCACTAGATATCCTTAATAACAAGCGTTTCAAATGATGAAATTCATGGGAGAAACTATTCATTCATGATATGAATGAAGAATCAGTTGAAACATTACTCATGTGTTTTTAAATGCCTATGTAAATGTTGTATGGATTTTGAATGAATATCAGGGATTATATAAGGAGATGGTTCTCGTATGATGGATGTGAGAGACTGATGTAGAATATGGTTTCAAGTTTTTATGATCTAAAAGATCTATTTATCCACCTCCCTTAGCTTCTATTAGATTTTATAATATCATATGTAGTAGAGATTATCACTCACGTTTTGAGAAATTCATTATGTCCCATGGATACACCATAGAGGAGGGAGTATGATGGATTCTATTAATGAATCTCTATTAAAAAATGGGATCAATATAGTGGTAATATCTCAATTCAAGGAAATTTATATTGTTTCTTCATTTTTATTTACTTCACAATTTTATTATTCATGCGTATTGTTCCTAGTTTATAGTTTATTAATGCTTCCACTACTTATTTTAAGACTTAACTGATCCTAAGAATCCCATCAGGTGTATCAAATGTATTATATGTAATTTAAAACATGATATCAAGCTTTAAAATAGATCTATAATCACTAATAAATAAAAAAAATTGAATAACCATTTACAATTCAGTGTGTGTCATTAAATATTAATGGAGGCAGTGGGGTTTGGTATCATGGTACCAAGATAGTCTATATGATTTATTCTTACATATACTGATACATTCCAGGTTCAATTTCACACAAGTCCTATATTGTGTTCCTTTCACCTTACATGGCCACTATACCACTTAGTTTAACAAGATGTAGTACTGTATTAATCATACTCAATCCATTTAAGTGCCTTTTTATTCTCACAATAAGGTGCCCATGATGGATTCATTCCTATTAAGATTAATACTACATGACTTAATAATATATAAATTTACAGTGTAAATGAATAATCATATGTGGCCACTAAGTTAATAATACATGATCCATGCTCACTCACCCTATACAGATCCATTCATAATAGGTTAATGTGATGTGAGGCCTTATATCATAGGATATGACAGCCACCGTGTTAAATATGTGTAGTTTATTCCCATGTGTTTTTTAAAATTCTAGGACCTATTGTAGATTAATATCATTTTGAAGTGAATTTAATCATACACATGGGTTTCCTAAATAATTTAATATCAAGAAGTTTACAAGTTATGACCTTCCCCCACTAATTCCCCTCTTGGTCTGGTGTTGAATATATAAGGGACCCCGAAAACCCATATCATATATGCCATGGGTTATAAACTATCCCTGAGAGCATATAATACACTCATATGGGAGACATTACCCTCAAGTTCTCAGGAAAATATAAATAACCACCAAAAAACTCAATAATATGAATACATAACCTTAATACCAATACATTATGTGTTATAAAATTCTAAATAAAAAATAAAAAACTAAAAACCACTCCTATGGTAGTGAACATGAACACCTATAAATCATGAGGAACCTCCTCAATTCAACGATGACCATCTCGATCCCTAACTCCCTCAAGCTAATGAAATATATATATATATATATATATATATATATATATATATGGGTGAGCATAAAAGGATACCCAATATGATCCTCCCGAAAACCTATCATGAAAATTTGGAATAATAATACTAAAGTTTTGGTGAATAAATAGAGAAACCAGCTTGTCACCTAAACATATAAACTATATTTTCAGCCTTACTAAGGCACCCTTTCTAACTATCACATATAAGTTATAAAAACTTGTAAATCATGTATATAATAAGGTTATCCCACTATTAAGTTTTCACTAGACTATTCACCCTAAACCCCAATTTATTATATCTTGGGTCCCGCATTCCTTCGATAAGTCATGCAACAATCCTTTAAAAATAAATCACATCCACACACACATAATCAAACAAACATAAAATCACATCCCACAATCTTTTAGTAAAATCATGATCCATCACAGCCCATGAAAATATACACTATCCATTAAGGCATCATAACTCATGTATAAGTACACATGCCAACGAGCATGTACCCTAGTGGTACAGGCTTCTTCTTTGCATCCAAAAGAGCCAGGATCAAATCCGGGAAGGGGCGAATTTCTGGGGGTACTGTACCATGGAACTGTAGTAGTACTATAGCATTGGAAGAACTATTGTTGCGGCGGAACTGTAGTTATGGAGGGACTGTTGCAGGTACTATAGCGCCAGCTATACTGTAGTAGGTACTATAGCAGCGCGGGTACTGTAGCATTACTGAGGGGTCATTTGGGCAAAAAAATGGGCTTTCAATCAATGTATTCAGGGCATTTGGCCTTGGGCCTTCAGGCTATGTAATGGGTCTCCCTCTACCCAGTTTAAAATGTTCTTTCCTTTAAATAATAAATTGAGCCTTCAGCCCCAACCTTTTAAAAAAAATTACACATGTAACTATAGTACCCATAATATCCAATATGCAAGAATATTTTATAACCATATGGAACCACAACCTGCATATTCAATTAAATCATAATTGAGATCCATTACAACCTGTATGAGCACATAACCTAGAATGGTATGCCACCACTACTTGAATATGCCTACTTACATTCTATATCTAAAAGATAGAATGGGATAGGGGTAGTAAATCCTTGGTTACCTTGATAGCCTATAATTTGGGAATACACCTAGAAACCAAGGTCAAATATATTCATTAGCCTCCCCAACCAACTCTGGTGGTGGAGTTTAAGAAATATCATATCATAATGATATATAAAATACCCAACCATTATAGGGTAAACTGCCTAAAACTAGACTCATTTTAAAGATAACATCCCATGTTAAGGAATAAAATCTAATAAGAATACAAACTACATGGTTTAATTCCTTCATAAATATCTAATAAATTCCTAACTATTTAATAACATTTCCTTATTAACCTTGAATAATATTTATATCAATCATCAAGCCAATGAGATAAATGTTATTATTATATTCATGTCAAATCTTCCTTAACATTAAATCCAATCCATATTCATTAATATGAATTCATCATAATTTAATCATTAAAACCCATCCTCATTCCCATTCATTCATCATTAAATTATCATTCCATAATTCTAGGAATTAAGACACATTCGTATATCTAATAAGATAATCCCATATGGGAATTAATAATATACATCTAGCATGAGGCATAAAAATTGAATCATAAGTTTAAATAATTTAAATAATTATCTCAAACTAATAAAGCCATATCAATATTAATCTCAACATATTCGCATTCTATCTTTATCATTCTACCTTCAACCGCGTCAATCCACCAATATAGAATTATATAAATAAAACTCCTCATTACACTAACCAACTATTCTAGGTCTTCAATATATCATATATAGGGTTTAAATTATTTAAATATATCAATATTAGTAGTAAATAATTTTATTTAAGTGGTAATAAATATCAATAACATTAAATATTCCACTTATTCAAGCATACAAATATAATAACAAGGTCCCAATGTATTCATCCTTTAGTTAATAATTTCAATAATATCTATTTGTTTTACCAACATGAGTTTATTAAATTTATTAATTAAATATGAGACGATTTTGGTAAGATTCAAAAATATATTAATATTACTAAATAGTGATTAATGGACTATAAATAATGCACAAATAAATGATTAACAGCTTAAGCAATTTATAAAGGATGAATAGATTCAATTCATTTGTTGTCTTCTTTATCATGCCAACTTTAAATGGAATATCCAATTTTAAATATATATGAAATATGTGAATGCATAAGTAAATCACAACATAATATTGATACACTATCTAGTAAATATCATGATGTAGTAACTTCAATAAATGAGTTCACAAGTGAACCTCATCATTATCTCTTCCAAAATAATTCCACATTATTATCTTCTTAAAGTTAATCTTAACATTTATAAATTAAAAAACTGGAGAATGATTCATCGAAATTCACAAATAAAATAATTGAGAGTTAATGAATCCTCAAACTACTCTAAAAAGATCAATGGTTTGTTTTAATACACCTACTGTGATATGTTTATTATGTTACATTGCACACACTTCTAGAGAGATAAATAGTGGGAGGATTATAACACCATTTTCATCCAAGATAATCTAGTATCATAATGTATGTTCAACTATGGTATTGATTAATGGGAACTCACATGACCCCAAGGTTGATTTTTAGGTTGTCTTTATTCAGAAAAGGTAAGATGAATCAAAAGTAATGAGATGTTAAAATTTAAGAAATAGAATCGCATGAAAATACTCCAACACTTCTACGCATTTTATGGAGAAAATTATTTATTCTTTATTTAATCAAGGTGGGTTAATTATTATTAAATTTAAGATTTATTCCTTTAAATAATGGTAAATGGAATTCATAATAAATATATTTATTATTTAAGATGAGATATCATATGTAATATAATATAATTAGCCAAAAGTTTGAAAATTGGATTTAAACTCGAAAAAACCAGATTGACGTTAAAATAAATATAAACCTTCCCAAACATATAAAACTACTATAAAACATCCTTGTGATATTTCCCAGTCAGGATCAATGTATTACTAAGAGGGGGATGGGAAAATCTAGGATATCTTTTCCTTTTATGTTTCATTTATTTTGAAAAAACTTTTTCATTATAGGAAATATTTATCACATTGTTGAAAACAAAATATTCACACATCCACAAAAACATAGGTATTTATAAGGTTCAATGCACCAAAATAATAGCTACATCATCTGCATGGTTGGTAAATAATCCAATACCACACAATCCACTTGGAAAAAATCTTTTTGTGTGGATACAACATGTTGGATACACCCTTACACATGTGTAGAAATATGTTCTTGAAAATAGATTATGTTATTTTATAGCACAAACGATGTAATACAAGTTTTTTTAATAAGTAATGAAACCATCACAAGTTTGTTCAAAACATGTTATTATGATGCCTTATCCACTTCCATTAGAAGACCTTCAAAATACAATTCTTCACTTTCCTACCCAGCAGGAGGTAGAAACAACCTTTCTGTACATTGTTATGAAAACTTTATCTAATGGATCAATATGATTATTCTATCTCATACCTTAGTATAGAAAAATAATAATAAATAATAACCTATAAACAATTCTAACCCACTTATTATTTCCCAAGAAACCTCTGTCTGATTACTCAGTCTAATCTGGTAACTCTAACTACTCTACTTCCTTATGATTTTTCTATATATAGATGTTTCTTAAGGAAACTTTTTCCAAAATCCCTGTTCTCTCTTATTTGTTCTTTTTCTTTCTTCACACATTAATAGTATAAGTGTTATAAAGTATAATGTGCTTTCTTCTATTTATTGGAGAGCCAAAATTGTCATGGGAGATAATATAAAAAATGTTTTCCCACATAACTAAACTTCCCTAAACTCAAATTCATATTCATTTTAACTTCCAATTTGAATCTTTTAGTGATTATCTACTATTCTCAAATCTTCTCAAATATTCTTCAGACTTCATACTTCTTTGAACTTTCTAACCGTTCCTCTGTTCAATACCAAGATCATTATGAGTTTTCTTAATTATGGTGAAAAAACATGAAAAACTGAAAATTTCTCATTATGATGACCACTTGTAAAAATAAAATCCTTCTCATTCTATTTATTCATACCAATTGAAAAAAAAACTTTTAAAAACATTGAAAATATTTCTCAATAAAAATTTCTACAACTTCTTTAAACTTATGTTGTTTTTATTTTTCCATAAACATTATTACAACTTCTAAATATATCATAACTCATTATGAAACACTTATAAAACCCCCTTTGAAAAAAACTTCTAAAAAACTCTCTAAAGAATTATCCTTTTGTTATTTTCTTCAAATTGATGATTCATCACCACTTATTGTCTGATGACTCTTTACCCACTTAGAAAATAGATTAGAGTATCTTTTTATCTTAACATAATTGTAATAAAATAAAACCTGATGAAAATGTTTCAATACATTTCTTACCATCATCCGGTTGATTGATATCTTCCTTTCATGAACATATCGATCCCAAAAAACTCTACTTTTTATCTATGGATAGATAGTTTAATTCCTCTATTTGATTGGTGTCATACTAAATCTTATGAATCGGTGCCAGTAGTGAATTATTTCATCTAAAATTTCCAATTATTTAATAACCCTCTTCAATGTGTGATTCATATAAATTGATGGATCAAATAGTCTAATGCATCAGTCAATCAATACTTTATAAAAGCTTCGACTTCAGTAACTTCAAAACTCCACAAAATTTCTTGATTCATAAACTTCATTTTATATCATGAATTATTCATGACTTTGTGAACATTAGGATCAGCATAAAATTGTCTAGAAAAATTATACAATTCCATGACTTACCATCCTTCCAACATCTTCTCCCCCTTTCCTTCATAAGGTTTTCATCACAAGTCTCTAAAAAATATATAATTAATGATAAATCAAGGATCATTAAAGAGTCTTCATATTTAGTATCAACTCTTATATACAATGATAAAATTCTTCATACCAATTGAAAATTTAATTTTGAAAACAATTTGTCCCAAAAAAAACATACTTCAAAAAACATCTTCTGAAAATAAAACTAAAACTAATGAACTTTCTTTCCAAAACTGTAACTAATCTTCGGATTATTATGCTTCATTTCATCCAATAGACTGCATCTGATGGGGGTATGACTATAAACTTTGTAAAAACCACTTAATCTTCCATATTTCCACCAGATTTTCATCAAGAATTTATTTACGCACTTCACTCTTCTTCAGAAACATATTCCTTATATTGATCTATTGACAAAAAATAAAACTTGAAAACAACATGGTACCAAAAAACTCTTACTTTGTGTTTGTTGTTAATACCCATTAAAAAAATACTCACTTAAATAAACTTCTTCATGACCCCCCCCCCTCCCCTATTTTTTATATCTTCTCCACCTATATTTATTTTCCACATATCTTATCCCCCATATTGAAAATCAAATTAAAAGGTCTAGTCATGATAATTTTTCTTAATATCAAAATCATGAAACCCTTATTCAGGTTAATATAAGTATCACATGAGTTTCTTAATAAAGATACTTTCATTAAACAACACTAATTATATGTGGGAGAACCTGATGTAGAAAAAAAGAGTGTATAATCAAGTATATCAATGTTGTCGATAAAAAAACTTCCACGTAATACCTTTTCATTCTTATTTCATTATTCTCATATCTAGGGTAATCTAAGAATATTTTATTAAGATAAAAGTAACTTACACCCATCACAACAAACACATGAAAAATTTTAAGTATAAAATCATAACTTTCCAAAAAAAACTATTTTCCATAACCTCATTACTTTCCTTTTCAAGAAAAGTAGGACACTCATAAACAACTTACTTATTTCAACTCCTTTAATTTCCCATAAGTTAGTACTAATTCATAATTATTTAAGGAATAACTAGGAACATAAATAGTTTCAAAAATAAATATTCTAACTGATATTCCTCTCTTATTTTTGAATTTTTCTTCTTCTTCTTGGATTTTTCATTGAATGAGTTTTCTTTCTTCTGTTTTTCCTTCTTGTATTTTTGTAACAAAATTCTTTTCATCTATAGACTCTTATAATGATTATGTAAACTTCTTTTAAAATTTAATAAGATCATTTTTAAAGTGATTTTATAAAAAAAATTAATCCTACCTTTTTTTCAGAAAAATAGTGAAACTACTTTTGGTAGAATTCCCTTCTTTCTCAAATCTCTTGCATTTTTTATAAACCATCAAACCACAATATTTTGATATTTTTTATCAAATTTTTTTACATATTCAAAAATATTTTCATTCCATTTTTCATCCAATATTTTTTTTCTTATACTAACTTTATATCCATGTCAAATTGTTCTAACTAGATGACTAAGCGCCCTTTCCTTTTGAACATAGCATGTTTGTTTTTATCAACTTTCAAAACATCCTTCTAAAATTTATTCAAAACATTCTTCTCATATTTATTCATTTTATAGGATTAACTCTCCATAAAAATATTCTTTCAGTAACTCATTTAATAGTTATAATTTTTTTGGTTAAACCAACACATATTATCCACATACCCAAAACCACCACAACACCTATAGTACCCACAGGAGGAATACTTTCTTCTATAACATCAATGATGTCCGGAATTGTGAATATTTTTCTCATCAACTTTCTTATCTTTCACATAAGAACAATGTTGAGTCTCAAACCATCTATTATCACCTATAATATTATTCTTTGATTAATATTTCTTCCCATCCTTATCGATTCATTAGTGGTGGAAACCTTTTTGAAATATAGAAATTTTATAAACTTCTTAAATTAAAACTTTGTTGGTTCTAAACCCATACCCTATTTTAACATCTTTCTTCTTCTAAGGGACATTTTGAAAAAAAATTTAAACTTTGAAGGTAACTTTTGTAGATACTTCTTAGGTTTACATTTTCTTTCACTTTCACGAACTCCGTAGATAGAGTTTCTAAACCATGTAATTCCCTGTTCAACTTTAAAAAAATAAAAAAGTTATAACTATTATTATTTTTCCTTCAACTTAACTTCAAGATTTTCATTGTAATTTTTTTTCTTAAGATAATTCTTTATACAATAAATATCCTATAGAAAATTGAATTTCTATTCAGGAAAACTTTCTTGGTCATTTTTTGTAGAATTGTCCTTCTTAATATTCTTATTCTCTCTTTAAAATCTTACAATCTTAATTAAATATTATTTCAATTATCTCTTCATATGAAACTCTAACTTAGTTTGTTAATTTTTATAACTAATATTTTCATAACTAAAAAATACTTCATCATCAATAATTGAAATAAACATGCATTATTCATCAAATTTAGTGAACTTTTTAGTTTTTACTTCATTATTATCTTTTGAGGAAAATCTCCTTTAGAGAGAGGAAAACTTATTATCCTTTCCTTTGGAGTAATATTTTTCAAAATGTTTCTTCCAATATCTTCTTAACCAACCTTCTTCTTCATCGATTTATTATTAATCAATTTCTTCCTTATTCCCTCTTTGAGGACAATTGATATCAAAGTTCCCAATGACTCTATAACAAAAACAACTTAAGTGAGGTTTGCCTTTATACTTTACTGTACTTATTTTCATATTTTTAGAAAACAAGGATAAAAATTCATAAAGTTTGTTACATGCCTCATTTTTAGATTCAGAGTTAAAAAATTCTTCTTCTTTGAGAATCTGATAATAATTTCCTTATTTGTCATCTTTGAAGGAAATTTCTTGATCAATATTTATTTAACCTTACATAAATTTATCCATTTTCATTTCATAAGTAATGATAGTACTATGAAGTTAATGTATGGACCGAGTTTTAGGATCTCTATATTCTAAGGATGAAACTTTGTAATTAAACATAACAAGAATAATTATAAAGATTTTTTCAACAATAGTTGAGTCTTCCTACTTCTAAACAAGACATCTAATCGTGCTTATAGTTTCATTCACCCTTGTAAATAATTCACAAACAAATTAATCCTCACTCGTATTAATATGTTTATACTTTATCATCTAAACTTGTAACTTTGCATTTTTCACTTTTGTATTGCCTTCATAAATGTTATTCAGCTTATCCTAGAAACCTTTGGTGGTTTAAACTCCCTTTACACTAAGAAACTTGCTTTAAAATAGTAAATAGAGTAAATACATTTTATCTTTTCTATAATTATTAAGGTTTTTCTTATCATCAGCTGTAAAGGAAGAATTCCCAACATGAGGAGAAAATCCATCTATACCAACTTCCCAAACATCATACCAAAGAAACATAAGATATTTTAGAATTCTAGTTTTCTTAATCCGATAGTTATTATCACTTATGATTAGAATCCTCATAGTATTCACTAAACATAGATTCTCTATAACAAATTATTCTTGAAAAACATACAGAAAATAGTAAAAAAAAGGAACCTTCACTCTGATACCACTTAATAATACCCAGCAAGGATCAATGTATCATTAAGAGCAGGAGGGGGTGAATTAGTTATATCTTTTTATTTTATTTTTCCTTTATATTTAAACAATATTCTCCTCCTATTAAATATTTTTCACTTTGATGAAAATAAAACATTCACACATCCACAAAAACAAAATTATTTATCAGGTTCACTACTCAACAAGAGTAGTTGCATACTTTTAATGGTTTGGAAATAATCCATTACGATAAAGACACTAGAAAAAAAACCTTTTGTGAGAATATAACAACTAGGATATACCCTTATAAATTTTTAGCACTATGTTCAATACAACAATTCATGTTCTTCTTCTAGCACAAATAATATAATACAAGTCTGCGTAACAAGTAATGAACCTTCACAAGTCAATTCAAAACAAGTTACTCTGTTGGTTTATTAACTTCCATAATAAAACCTTCAAAACCAAATTATTCACTTTCATACCTAGTGGTAGGTAGATACAAAGTTTCTAGAATTTGTTAGGAAAACTCGGTCTGATGGATCGATCTGATTCTTATGTATAATACCTCAGTCTAGAAAACAAAAAATAAATAATACCTCATAAAAAATTTTGAACCACTTATTCTTACCTGATAACATCGGTCTGATTACTAGGTATAATCTGGTAACTCTAACTACTATCTATTATTATTATTCTTTTGTCTGAATATGTTTCTTAGAAAAAATTTATCCAAAATCCCACCTCTCTATTCTTCAGCACTCTCACTTTATTCACATGTGAACAGTACAAGTGTCACAAAGTACAATGAACTTTATTATATTTATAGGAAATCTAAAAATGGGTTGGGAGAGAATCTAAAAAAATATTTTCCTACTTAAAAAATTCCTAAAACTCAAATTCACATTCATTTAAACTTTGTCTTTGAATCTTTTAACACTTCTTAACTATTCTTGAATCTTCTCAAAAATTCATCTTTATTCAAACTTTCTAACCATTATTTAGTCTAATACCAAATTAATTCTAATTATTCTTAATTATGATGAAAACATATGAAAAAATGAAGACTGATCGTTATAATTACCACTTGTAAAATCAAAATCATTCTCATATAGTTTCTTTGTAAAAACTAAATTATTCCTGTAAAAAACATTGAAAAACTTCTTCCATAATAATTTTTGCAAATTTGTTAAAAAAATTGATTTTATTTTTGCATTAAAACCATTGAAAATTCTAATGATATCATCACTCTTTGAGAAACACATTGAAAACGCCTTTGAAAAAAATTACAAAAAAACTCTCCAAAAAATTCTCTTTTTCTTCTTTTCTTCAGACTAATGAGTCAACACCACTTCTTTACTCTTGAATATTGACCCACATAGAAAATAGATTAGAGATTATTTTTCTATTGAACTAATTGTTATAAAATTCAAACTGATGAAAATGTATGACTAAATTGTTGATCATCATCTATTTGATTGGTCTCTAACTTTTTTACAGGCATCGGTCCCAACAAACTCTAATTTCTTATCTATGTCTACAAACTTTCTTGCCTCTGGTTGATCGGTAGTATACCACACCTATTGGACCAGTGTCAGTAGTGAATTATTTCTTCTAGAATTTATAACTAATGAATGACAATGTGTAATATGTGATTTAGATAATCTGATGGATCCAAAATTTCTATAGATCAATCAATTAGTGATTCAAGAAAACTTCGACATCAGAAACTTCAAAACTCCCCAGTATTTCTCCCTTCACAAAAATTATCTTTTAACAGAACTTATTCATGAATTTTAGAACATTGGGATATAAATGTCATCATCTAAATAACATTGTTAATTTCCATGACTTCCCATCCTTCTAGTGTCTTCTCCCTCTTTCCTTCAAAAGTATTGCATCACAATATTCTAAAAAACATATGATTTTTGAGAACACCAATATTATAAAAGATACATATTATTTAGTATCAATTATTCTAGACTATTATACAATTATTTATATTGATTAAAACTTTCTTTAAGGAAACAATTTGTGTCTGAAACACAAATTCTTTTTAAAACTTATTTAGAACTGAAAACTAAAACTGATGAACTTTCTTACCAAAACTGTGTCCGGTCTTTTGATTTTTATGATTCCTTTTATCTGATAGACTGCATATGATAGGGATTTTTATTTTAAACTTTGTAAGAACCCCTTGATCATCTATATTCTCACTATATTTTCATCAATATTCTTTTTACACACTTCACTATTCTTCATGAAAATATTAATCATATATATATATTGACAACAAATACAACCAAAACACAACTTGATAACAACAACCTGGACTATCACAAAATTAAAGAATGAAAAATTGAGTGTTTATGAAATTTTGGGCTCTTAAATAACATACGTATCAAATGATTCTCATCCTAAAAATCAAACAAAAACTCTATAAGGGAATAAAAACATAGAAAAACACCCCACAAGATAGCTCTAAAATAGAGATATATCTTCAATAAGAATATAAACAACTCATCTTAATAAAGGTATAAAATCATAAAAAAAATCTTCAATCATCACATCCATCAATAAATGGTTATACATATCATCCAAACCAATTCTATCACATAATAACTAGGAAAATTGATCAATAATTTGTTACTCATATTTCCAATTACTCTCATCTATGACATTATATCACCATAATAAAAAAATAAAATGGAATAGAATTCCCACAAAACATGCCATCATAATGGTCTTGAATCTTAATAGGTAGTTTTAATTCTTTGGTTTTTTAAAATAAAAACTATGTTCAATATCATATGTGATACGCAACACTAAACCTAAAAAACCAATGATTATTTAAATATGACTATTTTAATCTTTCTATTAAATTTTGTAGATATGATTGGGATTAACTAATTTATGAAATATATAAATTTTTCCTACCCAAAATGAATGTATTTATAAATTATTATCAAATAATCACTCAATATTTGGTAATTTCTTTTATTCTTCAAAATATGATTCCTTTACAAATGCTTTTTTTATTTTTGGGAAAAATATTATAATTATTATATAGAACATTTATAAAATTTAATTTATAATAATAACTCTATTTTTCATATAATAATATCAAAATTAACTTAGGGTGAGATTTTTGGGATTTTTCAAAAAATATAGATTTTTTAGTGAATAGTGAAAATACTATTTTTAGGTAAAATTTTATTTATTTTTAAGTAATTTAAAAGTCCCATTATTGTTATAATTTTATTTTGAAGTAACATGAGTATTATATATTTATATTTAATCCAAAGTATTACATTTATATCATTATAATCCCAGATTTTTTAATAAGTATATTTTTAGGCAAAAAAACGCATTTTTTGAAGTTTTTTTAAAAGTCATATTATTTATCTAATATAATTCATTAAAATAAGACATAATTAGAAATAATTAATATGAAATTATAAAATATGTGTCAATATTTTTTAAATTTTAATTCATATAATAAATATTACTAGTTATAGAGTTAACGTAAAATCATATTTTCCATGAAAAAATCATTTTCTAGAAAACTATTTTCCATTACACTTGTGGGTTTTATGTTAAATTAAATTATTCCACCTCTATGAATTTGTTTTTATAAAATTTATTCCAAATTTTTAAATATAAAAATTTAAATTAGGTAAAAATTTCAACTTAGTTTTTGAACAATATTAATAATAATCGTAGTAAATATTTATTACCATGGTAAAGGGGAATATGTTAGTTATGGATAAAAATAGTTCAATAATGAATAGAAACAAAGTAAATATAATAACATGTATATATATATGTATATATATATATGTATTAATTGAAATATCATAATTACTTATTTTATTTTTTTCTTTATAAGTTTTTAAGTAATGATTTTCATAAAAAATAGATTTTTGATATGTTAAAACAGAAAGTGTATTTGTCTTAAATTATAGTTTTAATGAAGAAATTATTTTTTTTATTAAATAAATAATTTTTAAAATAAATTATATTTTAATAAAATATTATTATTAAATATTATTTATTAAATATAAATGATAACATAATTTTATGAAGGGAAAATGTTATTTTTTATTATGTTCAAAAACTGTTATTGTCAAATAAAACCATTATTTTTTAATAAATGGGGATTTTAATTTAAAATTTTAATTTCACTTATTTAGAAAAAAAAATTATAAAATAAACTTCATTTTTAGAATTATGAAATTTTAATTATGTAATAGTGAATTTTTCAAAAAAACATCGAAACAATCAAATTTTTGTGTACAAATTAAATATAGTATAACTATAAGGTGTGTATTATGACATCATAGTGACACAAAAGTGATAAAATATATACCATATAAGGTTTAAATGATAAAATATATTTTTCCCCTTTAAAATAATTTGTTTTTTGTTTATTTTATTAATTTTATAAAGCCTTTATGAATCCTCTAAAACTGATATTATATTTTAAGGTATTAAAATCATTTTATTGTAAACATGACTCATGTCCACATCACCAAGGGTAGTATTTTAATTATTTAGGCACTTAGAATTATAATATAATGAAAAAAACTTCTCTTTTTTAGAAACCGTGGGCAAAAAACATTGTGATGTTTTATTATATGGAGTCCAAAACCTATGTTTGGGAAATAATAAAGAATTACCCTCTCTTTTCCTATATAAACTCAACCAATATCTCATTTATCTTCATTAAAAAACCATGTAACATGTCTTTAATATTTCATAACCTCTCTATATTCCTCCCACATTTCCCCCAATCTCTCAAAAATCTCCTAACAATATTTTTGTATCACCCTCCCAATGTAAGGGATCTCCCTATATTCTTTTATTCCAGTGTCTCTTTTATGTAATGCCTATTAAATTCCATTTTTTCTTATTTGGGTATTATTTTATGAATCCTTATTACTGATATTTTGATTTAAATGTGATTATATTCCCATTTAACTCTCATTAATCCCTTCCATAAACCTTTATGTACACTTGTTATGCTACTAAAATTGTCCAGCAATTTTTTCATACCCAAAGTGAGGGACCTCTCCCTCTTCTTTTAAATTCAATAAAATTCATTATATTTAGATTATCTAATCTCAATTTTTTATTTTTCATGATATTTTAAATACCCCTATACATTAAAATTTATTTCCTTAAAATAATATATCATTTATCCCCTTTTATTATAGTGTTTACCTAAGCTGTTACTATGATGAAATCCTCTCCTTATCTAATTTATTCAAGCATCTTATTCATTTTATTAAATTTTATTTCCAAATCCTAATGTTGTGATATTTCTCTCCACATCTATATTACTTAAAATTGTATTTACAAATAATTATATACCCATTTGTCTATCACTATAAAAAAAATTATACCTTTATGTATTGTTGTATTGCTGGAAAAATTTCACAGTGATTTTTCAATTCCAAATACTTTTATTGTGAATAACATCTCTATTGTCACTAAAGGGTATTCACCTGGACATAAATATAATAATTTTATAATTTATTTACATATATTTAATCCACACTCCATTATCATAGGATTAAATTTGATGATATGTGTTCTTATGTATATGATATATGTGGAACATTTATGAATGTACATGATATGATTATGATGGGTGCACCTAGATAGTGCCCCAATGCATTGGGTATTGTTTTAGTATCCTGATATTCCATTTATAGTGTAATTAATGTTATCCTAAGAAAATTATGTTATATTGTATTGGTTTTTAACCTTAAATTATTTTTATGATCTCATGTTTTAAGTTGTTTATAAATTCCCATTTTCCCTTTGCGTTATCATGTTATATCATGCCTTATTATTCATATTTATGATTATTATCCCTTTTATGTCCCATTGAAATCCTTATTTTATAATGTGTAATATCTTCTTTACCTTTTCTCCTTACTAGTATTTATATCTCACCCCTTTCTTATGTATGTCCCTAGGTTATCCGAGGTAGTTTTAGAGGACCAATGATTTCTATAAGAATGTTAAAGAAGTTTTCAATAATTTTGTCGTATCTCATGTTCATGATGTTATGTTATGAACCTAATTACCAAATAGACTATACTACTCTAACATATGGGTTAGATTATTTTTAATCTTATGTAATAAATCGTGAATTAATGTGTAATAAAAACAAGAGCCATCGTAGTTGGTATCAAATGGAAGTTTAGTTATTTTGGGATTAGGATTATAAAACACTAGTGAAAGATTTAGGCATAACACCAAACATAATAATAAATCCCTAAATTTTGGTAAACTATAGAGAAATTGGTTTCCAAGAAAATAAATCCATGTACAGATACTACAAGTGGATAAGGTTCTTGAACTGATGTACCTAGGGGTGAAACCTAAAAACACTGCATTGATCTAAACTCGATTGAGAACTAGTGCATGACTACGGGCCTTATTGAACACTTGGTTTGAAACTCATTAGGTATATGATTTAATAAATTCAAAATCTCACTATGAACCATTATCCAGGGAACAAGAATGCCTATATGAGTCCATGTAAGAAAATATATAATGGATAACTTAGATTGAATCTTATAAATTAATAAGTTAATGAAATACATGTCATTTATAAGTTATATCTTTAATATTATTGTATTCCTATTTATGTGTTTAATATTTTAGAATTAATAATCCCTAGTTTTCCATTTATTCTATTCAATGGATAAAAATAAAAAGAACTGATTCAATAACTAATGTAATGGGAAATGTGATAACTTCCCAAATAAAATGCCTATCATGATAGGAACTCAAGTAATACATATTTTGATTATGCCAACACATCTATCAAAAATCATAATTAATAATTGTAACAAAGAGGAAAGTCCGCATATATCAAAGAATAGGAGTATATAGTATCAAGGAAGTTCAACTAACAAAGAATATAAAAGATATAAGATTCAATTTTCTACATGTCAAAAATGTGGAAGGAGTCACCAATAAAAGTTCCATAAAGGAACTCGAAGGTGTTTTATTTCATTAAAAAGGTAATAAAGTAGCTACTTTCCATAAAAAAATAAATATTATTATATGATGGAATAAATTACATCCTATAAAAACCCTTTGTTGTTTAATGTTTTATGTTTGTAGAATATGTTCATTATCTGAGTCAATACCCTGATCTAAGGGTTAAATACTAGAATAAGGAAGCACTTGTGATGTATAAATAATTTATGTATAAGTATTAAAGTGTTTATGTATTGGTATTTGATAGTTATGTTGTACAAGTAGTGTAACGACCTGAAATTTTTTTAAATAAATTTTGTTTCCCAATTTTATGTGTTATTGTTATACTCAACAAAAACGTTTTATTTGATAAACATGATTATAATTAAAATGAGATCAGTGGGTTTTGACTATTATATAACCATCGGTCAATATGACCGCTGTGAACAAAATGTTTTGATATAAGTAATCTTGGTTAATTATTATAGAAAGAAGATTCGATGGCCTCACCTAGTAGTCTTGGACCGATCGAAGCCCATCTAACAAATCTTGGGAAGGAGGTAGCACCACTGGGCTTTGCTCTGGATCAAATCCAAGCTGAACTTCATCATGTGAAGCTGGAACGGAATCGCCTTCGTGAGAAGTTCAAACTGATAGAAATTACTACTCGGGCAATGTTGACTGAGCCGCCCCAAACTTCTATCACCCTAGCACACCTTACTCTTAGGTCCTATGCTAGTATTATAAGGGGTTATGTAACGAGACCGTAACTACCTTGTGTAATCCTTGTTTTAAATAAAAATTGGGATTTCTTCTTATGATGAAGTTTATGAATTTTGAAATGACCGGATAAATATAGTATGCATATTTTTGATGAATTTTAGAAAAAGGATATTTTAAATATGTTTATGTAAACCCTAAATAATTAAAAATGTGTAATGATTTTCAAAGAAATGGTCTTCTGCAATTATGTTCAGTACTAAATTTAGAGTCTAATAAGATCAACTTGATTTTTGATGAATAGTAAATTATGAATAGTGATTTTATGATTAGGATTAGTAATATAACCAAATGGATTAGTAATCTCACTTAAAGAAAGTTTTAAAATAATCTAGGCACCTTGATTAAGTAATGTGATTCAATAAAATAGTTAAATAACGGTTTCATTAATTATTATTCAAGTATTAGTTTTTTCGGGTGAATAGTGTTTTTTAATTAAAAATTTAATTAAAAATAATTAGAAAATTATTTTTATAAAAATGACTTTATTTTTAAATTCAGAGCATCGATATTATGTTATGGTAATTTTTGGGGTTTTTTCTAAAAAAATGAATTTTCGATGAATAGTGTTTTTATTTAAAAATTAAAATAAAAATATTTAGAAAATTATTTTTATAAAATGGATTTCATTTTTGAAATCAGAGCATTGATATTTGGTTAATGTGAAATTTTGGGATTTTTCTGAGAAAGTTGAATTTTCAGTGAATAGTAAAAATACAGTTTTAGGGTTTCGGTATGTTTAATGACATCATAACGGTGTCATGATGATGTCATGAGATCGTTTGAGGGTTGGCCGGCCAAGGGTGATGAATTATTGTTTTGGGGGCCCCATGTGGCCTAACTCCATGATAAATGACAAGGGAGAGCACATGGGTTTGAGAAAAGCACATGTGAGGTGTCCCTTGGCCATTAATGCCTTGTCCCCTCACTTTCCCTATAAATACCAAGCCCTCCTCTCATCCATTCGACTCCCCACTCATTCCCAACGAATTTATGGTCTCATTACCTCCCAAGGAGTCCTCCCAAGGTGCCCCCAAGCCCTCAAGGTCCCAACCTTTGAGGTTTAAGAGTTACATTTTAAGGTAAGGGATCTGACCTCTCTCTTTCTTTTCCAGTAATCTCTTTTATGTCATTTCTTTTATACTCCATGTTCTTATGTTGGAGGATGTTCTTTTATATTCATCCTACTGCCTATTTCATGTTCATATGATGAGATACCCCCCCCCTTGCTCTCATCAATTCGTTTTAAGAATTTTTATGTGGCGCCGTTAGGCTGCCGAATTTTTAAGGGATTCTTTCACCTTCCTCGTTTTCAAGTTCTATTTTCATTCAAGTCTTTCATGTTCCTTTTTATTATGTTGGGGTATGATCTCTAAATTATCATACTGATCTTTTATGATCATATGATGAGAGACCCCATTTGATCGCTTCAATTCAGTATTTTGAAGTTTTAAGTGGCGCCGTTAGGCTGCCGAATTTTTAAGTGGTTCTTCACCCTTCTCATTTTGAAGTTCTACTTTCATGTCAATTATTTCAAGTTCCTTTTTGTTATATTTGGGTATGATATCTATATATATCATACTGGACTCTTATTTTCATATGATGAGAGACCCCAGTTGATCTCTTCAATTCAGTATTTTGATGTTTTAAGTGGCGCCGTTAGGCTGCCGAATTTTTAAGTGGTTCTTCACCCTTCTCGTTTTGAGGTTCTACTTTCATGTCAATTCTTTCAAGTTCCTTTTTGTTATGTTGGGGAATTATCTCTATATCTATCATACTGAACTCTTATGTTCACATGATGAGAGATCCTATTTTATCTTTTCAAATCATTTTTGTTGATGTTTAAGTAACGTCGTTAGGCTGCCGAACATTCATAAGAGAAATCTAATTTTTTTTCTTCCTTCCATGTTTTTCATTTCAAATGGTATGTCCTTGAAATTTCATTACCATGATCATGTATCCTTCTTATTCTGTCCATGTACTAATTTATGGGTCATTTATGAAGGTTTGACCCATTTTACCTCTCTTTTAATGTCTTTTAAAACCTCGGAACATTGCCGTTATGCTGCAGAATTTCTGTCTCAAAATGTCTATCTCTTTTTCTAAAGTCCTTTTATTTTATTAAGTGAATAATCAAAGCTCTTTCTTCTAAAGGGGTATTCACATATATACCAAAATGTTCTATTTTAAATTCTGGTATTTACATACATGAGACCCACCTTCCTTTTCTGTGGGTTTTAAAGTGATATAAAGATCATGTCTTTAAAGCAGTTTTTAAAAAGTCATGATTATGAAATGAAACCCATTTCCTTTATGCTATATGGGTTATTTATGAAATGTTTGATGATGATATATGTGGCTCACATGATAATAAAGGAAAATTTAAGGGTGCGCCCTGATAGCGCTCCAATGCATTGGGTAATGATGTAACCACTAGAGATTACAATTTTCACGATACCTTGGTGAATAACCTTGGTAATTTTCAAATGACGCCTTGGGGATGGACCTTGGTGATATGTTCATGATTTTCTATGTTAAATGATGTATCCACATCTTCAAGTTATGAAAAAGGTTTATTTTTATTATGATATTCCTCATGATTTCATTTTCATGCCTTAAAGTTCTTTTCATGACTTTATTGATGTATCTCAAGTTCATATGTAAAATGTTTCACTTGTTTCCCTTACTAGGCCTTCTGCTCACCCTTCCTTTTGATGTATGTCCCCAGGTTATGAGATGCAGTAATGAGCCTAGGGTGAACATGAGGAGAATCCTTTCATGTGTTTAAGAAGAATGTTTTTTTTTTGTTTCATGTTTTATGTTCATTGTTTCCAAGACACTAAACCTTAAAGATCCTCAGTTTCGTGTAATGGAATGAAAGTTATGTTATAAAAAGACGGGATGCTATAGTTGGTATCAAAGGATGTTTTAGTTATTTGTGGAAATTAGGATATGAAAACTCTAGGAGGAACCCTATAGAAAAGTTTAATATAGGAAATCTTCCTGGTATTTTGGTGAGTATTGAGTAAGGGGTTTCCAAGAAAATACATCCCTATCTGGATACGAGCAGGTAGAGGTGGCTCTGGAACAGATGTACATAGGGGTAAAACCCGAAAACACCGCTTTGAGCTAGACTCGAATGGGAACTGGTACACGACAACGGGCCTTGCTGCACTCTTGGTTACGACACTCCCAGGGGATATGCTTTGGTAAATTCATAAGCTTAGTATGAACCATTATTAAAGGAACAAGGATAAAACAAAATAAGGATTCACATAAGAATATATGATCATGGATAACCTAGATTGGAACCTAGGGGATCACAAGTTAGGATATACTTTTATTCTAAATGTTTATCCTTTTATGCTTAAAGTTTCCTTTTCATGATTATTAGCTAAGTAAATAAGCCCCTAATTATAGTTTCTTTTCTTAGTTAATGGAGGGAAATAGAAGAACATGTCTCAACAACCAATGTGATAGGAAATGCTACGATTGCCGTATTAAGATGACAGAGATGATTAGGGGATTAAAATATGATTATTATTTTGGAAGACGTTCATTATTTTGGGAACCATATTTGATCGAGGTAAATAGATTACTATGGTATTTTCATTGCGGAGTAAGGTTGACTTATATTTTGAAGAATCGATGAATTTAAGGTGAACTTATAGTAATTTAGGTTACTTATGGGAATGACTAACCTATCTTGGGTAAAATATGTTTAGGTTAGCTACTTTTTTTATAAGATGTTAGGAGTGGTTGATGTTGTCTGGAGATGAACAATGAAGTTGTTTTGGAAGACTATGTTATCAAATCCTTCTTGTATTTGGGTTTCAATCTTAGTTTGGTTTGTTTTGTGGAATTTTAAGGACCGTTATTTATGGACTGGTCTATGATGAACTTTGGGTAGTACCAAGGAACTTTGATGATTTAAAAGTAGTTTCCATTCCTATGGGATTCTTTCTTTTTGAAGAGTTGTTTTACCTTAACCTTTCTGTTTTGGGATAATGTTTAAAGATAGAAGAAATAGATAGTTAATCTTTTGTAGATTATGTGATTCTGTAGAAGATGATTCTTGTGCTTTTATGAGACCAAGTGTTTTTGAATTCTCATCATTTGGAGAAAAGATTAGTGTTGGTAGGGACTTGTTAAAGGATGAAACTCTACTTGAAGGTAGGTATATTTTCTTATGTTTTTGTTCTATGTAGTAAATGAAATCCTCAAAATTATGAAAAGAAACGTAAAACAAAAATGTTGTTGGTTTACGTTTCCTACTAGGTAATCAAAGACCGTTTACACACATCATAAGTTTGGGATTTTCTCATGGTTAACTTTCTCCTAATCATGTTCTCTATCACTCTCCCTCAGAACTTGACCCTTTGTTTTCTCCTCCATGTCCATGTTTTCCTACATAGAACCCTAGTGTGGGTTAACTCGGGTGACCTTTGTACTTCCCTTTCTTTATTTTAAGGTAATAGTTTTACTGACTCCTTTTCCGATGTGGGACTTTCAATGAAATTTCAAAACCCAATTTTAAAATTGCGAGGACACAATTTCTTTAGGGGGGAAAATTGTAACGACCCGAAATTTTTTTAAATAAATTTTGTTTCCCAATTTTATGTGTTATTGTTATACTCAACAAAAACGTTTTATTTGATAAACATGATTATAATTAAAATGAGATCAGTGGGTTTTGACTATTATATAACCATCGGTCAATATGACCGCTGTGAACAAAATGTTTTGATATAAGTAATCTTGGTTAATTATTATAGAAAGAAGATTCGATGGCCTCACCTAGTAGTCTTGGACCGATCGAAGCCCATCTAACAGAGCTTGGGAAGGAGGTAGCACCACTGGGCTTTGCTCTGGATCAAATCCAAGCCGAACTTCATCATGTGAAGCTGGAACGGAATCGCCCTCATGAGAAGTTCAAACTGATAGAAATTACTACTCGGGCAATGTTGACTGAGCCACCCCAAGCTTCTATCACCCTAGCACACCTTACTCTTAGGTCCTATGCTGGTATTATAAGGGGTTATGTAACGAGACCGTAACTACCTTGTGTAATCCTTGTTTTAAATAAAAATTTGGATTTCTTCTTATGATGAAGTTTATGAATTTTGAAATGACCGGATAAATATAGTATGCATATTTTTGATGAATTTTAGAAAAAGGATATCTTAAATATGTTTATGTAAACCCTAAATAATTAAAAATGTGTAATGATTTTCAAAAAAATGGTCTTCTGCAATTATGTTCAGTACTAAATTTAGAGTCTAATAAGATCAACTTGATTTTTGATGAATAGTAAATTATGAATAGTGATTTTATGATTAGGATTAGTAATATAACCAAATGGATTAGTAATCTCACTTAAAGAAAGTTTTAAAATAATCTAGGCACCTTGATTAAGTAATGTGATTCAATAAAATAGCTAAATAACGTTTTCATTAATTATTATTCATGTATTAGTTTTTTCGGGTTAATAGTGTTTTTTAATTAAAAATTTAATTAAAAATAATTAGAAAATTATTTTTATAAAAATGACTTTATTTTTGAACTCAGAGCATCGATATTATGTTATGGTAATTTTTGGGGTTTTTTCTGAAAAAATGAATTTTCGATGAATAGTGTTTTTATTTAAAAATTAAATTAAAAAAATTTAGAAAATTATTTTTATAAAATGGATTTCATTTTTGAAATCAGAGCATTGATATTTGGTTAATGTGAAATTTTGGGATTTTTCTGAGAAAGTTGAATTTTCAGTGAATAGTAAAAATACCGTTTTAGGGTTTCGGTATGTTTAATGACATCATAATGGTGTCATGATGATGTCATGAGATCTTTTGAGGGTTGGCCGGCCAAGGGTGATGAATTATTGTTTTGGGGGCCCCATGTGGCCTAACTCCATGATAAATGACAAAGGAGAGCACATGGGTTTGAGAAAAGCACATGTGAGGTGTCCCTTGGCCATTAATGCCTTGTCCCCTCACTTTCCCTACAAATACCAAGCCCTACTCTCATCCATTCGACTCCCCACTCATTCCCAACGAATTTATGGTCTCATTACCTCCCAAGGAGTCCTCCCAAGATTCCCCCAAGCCCTCAAGGTCCCAACCTTTGAGGTTTAAGAGTTACATTTTAAGGTAAGGGATCCGACCTCTCTCTTTCTTTTCAAGTAATCTCTTTTATGTCATTTCTTTTATACTCCATGTTCTTATGTTGGAGGATGTTCTTTTATATTCATCCTACTGCCTATTTCATGTTCATATGATGAGATACCCCCCCCCCCTTTCTCTCATGAATTCGTTTTAAGAATTTTTAAGCGGCGCCGTTAGGCTGCCGAATTTTTAAGGGATTCTTTCACCTTCCTCGTTTTCAAGTTCTATTTTCATTCAAGTCTTTCGTGTTCCTTTTTATTATGTTGGGGTATGATCTCTAAATTATCATACTGGACTTTTATGATCATATGATGAGAGACCCCATTTGATCGCTTCAATTCAGTATTTTGAAGTTTTAAGTGGCGCCGTTAGGCTGCCGAATTTTTAAGTGGTTCTTCACCCTTCTCGTTTTGAAGTTCTACTTTCATGTCAATTATTTCAAGTTCCTTTTTGTTATATTTGGGTATGATATCTATATATATCATACTGGACTGTTATTTTCATATGATGAGAGACCCCATTTGATCTCTTCAATTCAGTATTTTGATGTTTTAAGTGGCGCCGTTAGGCTGCCGAATTTTTAAGTGGTTCTTCACCCTTCTCGTTTTGAGGTTCTACTTTCATGTCAATTCATTCAAGTTCCTTTTTGTTATGTTGGCGAATTATCTCTATATCTATCATACTGAACTCTTATGTTCACATGATGAGAGATCCTATTTTATCTTTTCAAATCATTTTTGTTGATGTTTAAGTAACGTCGTTAGGCTGCCGAACTTTCATAAGAGAAATCTAATTTTTTTTCTTCCTTCCATGTTTTTCATTTCAAATGGTATGTCATTGAAATTTCATTACCATGATCATGTATCCTTCTTATTCTGTCCATGTACTATTTTATGGGTCATTTATGAAGGTTTGACCCATTTTACCTCTCTTTTAATGTCTTCTAAAACCTCAGAACATTGCCGTTATGCTCCAGAATTTCTGTCTCAAAATGTCTATCTCTTTTTCTAAAGTCCTTTTATTTTATTAAGTGAATACTCAAAGCTCTTTCTTCTAAAGGGGTATTCACATATATACCAAAATGTTCTATTTTAAATTCTGGGATTTACATACATGAGACCCACCTTCCATTTCTGTGGGTTTTAAAGTGATATAAAGATCATGTCTTTAAAGCAGTTTTTAAAAAGTCATGATTATGAAATGAAACCCATTTTCTTTATGCTATATGGGTTATTTATGAAATGTTTGATGATGATATATGTGGCTCACATGATAATAAAGGAAAATTTAAGGGTGCGCCCTGATAGCGCTCCAATGCATTGGGTAATGATGTAACCACTAGAGATTACAATTTTCACGATACCTTGGTGAATAACCTTGGTAATTTTCAAATGACACCTTGGGGATGGACCTTGGTGATATGTTCATGATTGTCTATGTTAAATGATGTAGCCACATCTTCAAGTTATGAAAAAGTTTTATTTTTATTATGATATGCCTCATGATTTCATTTTCATGCCTTAAAGTTCTTTTCATGACTTTATTGATGTATCTCAAGTTCATATGTAAAATGTTTCACTTATTTCCCTTACTGGGCCTTCTGCTCACCCTTCCTTTGGATGTATGTCCCCAGGTTATGAGATGCAGTAATGAGCCTAGGGTGAACATGAGGAGAAGCCTTTCAAGTGTTTAAGAAGAATTTTTTTTTTGTTTCATGTTTTATGTTCCTTGTTTCCAAGACACTAAACCTTAAAGATCCTCAGTTTCGTGTAATGGAATGAAAGTTATGTTATAAAAAGACGGGATGCTATAGTTGGTATCAAAGGATGGTTTAGTTATTTGTGGAAATTAGGATATGAAAACTCTAGGAGGAACCCTATAGAAAAGTTTAATATAGGAAATCTTCCTGGTATTTTGGTGAGTATTGAGTAAGGGGTTTCCAAGCAAATACATCCCTATCTGGATACGAGCAGGTAGAGGTGGCTCTGGAACAGATGTACATAGGGGTAAAACCCGAAAACACCTCTTTAAGCTAGACTCGAACGGGAACTGGTACACGACAACGGGCCTTGCTGCACTCTTGGTTACGACACTCCCGGGGGATATGCTTTGGTAAATTCATAAGCTTAGTATGAACCATTATTAAAGGAACTAGGATAAAACAAAATAAGGATTCAAATAAGAATATATGATCATGGATAACCTAGATTGGAACCTAGGGGAACACAAGTTAGGATATAATTTTATTCTAAATGTTTATCCTTTTATGCTTAAAGTTTCCTTTTCATGATTATTAGCTAAGTAAATAAGCCCCTAATTATAGTTTCTTTTCTTAGTTAATGGAGGGAAATAGAAGAACATGTCTCAACAACCAATGTGATAAGAAATGCTACGATTGCCGTATTAATATGACAGAGATGATTAGGGGATTAAAATATGATTATTATTTTGGAAGATGTTCATTATTTTGGGAACCATATTTGATCGAGGTAAATAGATTACTATGGTATTTTCATTGAGGAGTAAGGTTGACTTATATTTTGAAGAATCGATAAATTTAAGGTGAACTTATAGTAATTTAGGTTACTTATGGGAATGACTAACCTTTCTTGGGTAAAATATGTTTAGGTTAGCTACTTTTTTTATAAGATGTTAGGAGTGGTTGATGTTGTCTGGAGATGAACAATGAAGTTGTTTTGGAAGACTATGTTATCAAATCCTTCTTGTATTTGGGTTTCAATCTTAGTTTGGTTTGTTTTGAGGAATTTTAAGGACCGTTATTTATGGAATGGTCTATGATGAACTTTGGGTAGTACCATGGAACTTTGATGATTTAAAAGTAGTTTCCATTCCTATGGGATTCTTTCTTTTTGAAGAGTTGTTTTACCTTAACCTTTCTGTTTTGGGATAATGTTTAAAGATAGAAGAAATAGATAGTTAATCTTTTGTAGATTATGTGATTCTATAGAAGATGATTCTTGTGCTTTTATGAGACCAAGTGTTTTTGAATTCTCATCATTTGGAGAAAAGATTAGTGTTGGTAGGGACTTGTTAAAGGATGAAACTCTACTTTAAGGTAGGTATATTTTCTTATGTTTTTGTTCTATGTTGTAAATGAAATCCTCAAAATTATGAAAAGAAACGTAAAACAAAAATGTTGTTGGTTTACGTTTCTTACTAAGTAATCAAAGACCGTTTACACACATCATAAGTTTGGGATTTTCTCATGGTTAACTTTCTCCTAATCATGTTCTCTATCACTCTCCCTCAGAACTTGACCCTTTGTTTTCTCCTCCATGTCCATGTTTTCCTACATGGAACCCTAGTGTGGGTTAACTCGGGTGACCTTTGTACTTCCCTTTCTTTATTTTAAAGTAATAGTTTTACTGACTCCTTTTCCGATGTGGGACTTTCAATGAAATTTCAAAACCCAATTTTAAAATTGCGAGGACGCAATTTCTCAAGGGGGGAAAATTGTAACGACCCGAAATTTTCTTAAATAAATTTTGTTTCCCAATTTTATGTGTTATTATTATACTAAAAAAAACGTTTTATTTGATAAACATGATCATAATTAAAATGAGATCAGTGGGTTTTGACTATTATATAACCATCGGTCAATATGACTGCTGTGAACAAAATGTTTTGATATAAGTAATCTTGGTTAATTATTATAGAAAGAAGATTCGATGGCCTCACCTAGTAGTCTTGGAACGATCGAAGCCCATCTAACAGAGCTTGGGAAGGAGGTAGCACCACTGGGCTTTGCTCTAGATCAAATCCAAGCCGAACTTCATCATGTGAAGCTGGAACGGAATCGCCTTCGTGAGAAGTTCAAACTGATAGAAATTACTACTCGGGCAATGTTGACTGAGCCGCCCCAAGCTTCTATCACCCTAGCACACCTTACTCTTAGGTCCTATGCTGGTATTATAAGGGGTTATGTAATGAGACCGTAACTACCTTGTGTAATCCTTGTTTTAAATAAAAATTGGGATTTCTTCTTATGATGAAGTTTATGAATTTTGAAATGACAGGATAAATATAGTATGCATATTTTTGATGAATTTTAGAAAAAGGATATTTTAAATATGTTTATGTAAACCCTAAATAATTAAAAATGTGTAATGATTTTCAAAAAAATGGTCTTCGGCAATTATGTTCAGTACTAAATTTAGAGTCTAATAAGATCAACTTGATTTTTGATGAATAGTAAATTATGAATAGTGATTTTATGATTAGGATTAGTAATATAACCAAATGGATTAGTAATCTCACTTAAAGAAAGTTTTAAAATAATCTAGGCACCTTGATTAAGTAATGTGATTCAATAAAATAGTTAAATAACGGTTTCATTAATTATTATTCAAGTATTAGTTTTTTCGGGTGAATAGTGTTTTTTAATTAAAAATTTAATTAAAAATAATTAGAAAATTATTTTTATAAAAATGACTTTATTTTTGAACTCAGAGCATCGATATTATGTTATGGTAATTTTTGCGGTTTTTTCTGAAAAAATGAATTTTCGATGAATAGTGTTTTTATTTAAAAATTAAATTAAAAATATTTAGAAAATTATTTTTATAAAATGGATTTCATTTTTGAAATCAGAGCATTGATATTTGGTTAATGTGAAATTTTGGGATTTTTCTGAGAAAGTTGAATTTTCAGTGAATAGTAAAAATACAGTTTTAGGGTTTCGGTATGTTTAATGACATCATAACGGTGTCATGATGATGTCATGAGATTTTTTGAGGGTTGTCCGGCCAAGGGTGATGAATTATTGTTTTGGGGGCCCCATGTGGCCTAACTCCATGATAAATGACAAGGGAGAGCACATGGGTTTGAGAAAAGCACATGTGAGGTGTCCCTTGGCCATTAATGCCTTGTCCCCTCACTTTCCCTATAAATACCAAGCCCTCCTCTCATCCATTCGACTCCCCACTCATTCCCAACGAATTTATGGTCTCATTACCTCCCAAGGAGTCCTCCCAAGGTTCCCCCAAGCCCTCAAGGCCCCAACCTTTGAGGTTTAAGAGTTACATTTTAAGGTAAGGGATCCGACCTCTCTCTTTCTTTTCAAGTAATCTCTTTTATGTAATTTCTTTTATACTCCATGTTCTTATGTTGGAGGATGTTCTTTTATATTCATCCTACTGCCTATTTAATGTTCATACGATGAGATACCCCCCCATTTCTCTCATCAATTTGTTTTAAGAATTTTTAAGTGGCGCCGTTAGGCTGCCGAATTTTTAAGGGATTCTTTCACCTTCCTCGTTTTCAAGTTCTATTTTCATTCAAGTCTTTCATGTTCCTTTTCATTATGTTGGGGTATGATCTATAAATTATCATACTGATCTTTTATGATCATATTATTAGAGACCCCATTTGATCGCTTCAATTCAGTATTTTGAAGTTTTAAGTGGCGCCGTTAGGCTACCGAATTTTTAAGTGGTTCTTCACCCTTCTCGTTTTGAAGTTCTACTTTCATGTCAATTATTTCAAGTTCCTTTTTGTTATATTTGGGTATGATCTCTATATATATCATACTGGACTCTTATTTTCATATGATGAGAGACCCCATTTGATCTCTTCAATTCAGTATTTTGATGTTTTAAGTGGCGCTGTTAGGCTGCCGAATTTTTAAGTGGTTCTTCACCCTTCTCGTTTTGAGGTTCTACTTTCATGTCAATTATTTCAAGTTCCTTTTTGTCATGTTGGGGAATTATCTCTATATCTATCATACTGAAATCTTATGTTCACATGATGAGAGATCCTATTTTATCTTTTCAAATCATTTTTTTTGATGTTTAAGTAACGTCGTTAGGCTGCCGAACTTTCATAGGAGAAATCTAATTTTTTTTCTTCCTTCCATGTTTTTCATTTCAAATGGTATGTCCTTGAAATTTCATTACCATGATCATTTATCCTTCTTATTCTGTCCATGTACTATTTTATGGGTCATTTATGAAGGTTTGACCCATTTTACCTCTCTTTTAATGTCTTCTAAAACCTCGGAACATTGCCGTTATGCTGCAGAATTTCTGTCTCAAAATGTCTATCTCCTTTTCTAAAGTCCTTTTATTTTATTAAGTGAATACTCAAAGCTCTTTCTTCTAAAGTGGTATTCACATATATACCAAAATGTTCTATTTTAAATTCTGGGATTTACATACATGAGACCCACCTTCCTTTTCTGTGGGTTTTAAAGTGATATAAAGATCATGTCTTTAAAGCAGTTTTTAAAAAGTCATGATTATGAAATGAAACCCATTTCCTTTATGCTATATGGGTTATTTATGAAATGTCTGATGATGATATATGTGGCTCACATGATAATAAAGGAAAATTTAAGGGTGCGCCCTGATAGCGCTCCAATGCATTGGGTAATGATGTAACCACTAGAGATTACAATTTTCACGATACCTTGGTGAATAACCTTGGTAATTTTCAAATGACACCTTGGGGATGGACCTTGGTGATATGTTCATGATTGTCTATGTTAAATGATGTAGCCACATCTTCAAGTTATGAAAAAGTTTATTTTTATTATGATATGCCTCATGATTTCATTTTCATGCCTTAAAGTTCTTTTCATGACTTTATTGATGTATCTCAAGTTCATATGTAAAATGTTTCACTTGTTTCCCTTACTGGGCCTTCTGCTCACCCTTCCTTTTGATGTATGTCCCCAGGTTATGAGATGTAGTAATGATCCTAGGGTGAACATGAGGAGAAGCCTTTCAAGTGTTTAAGAAGAATGTTTTTTTTGTTTCATGTTTTATGTTCCTTGTTTCCAAGACACTAAACCTTAAAGATCCTCAGTTTCGTGTAATGGAATGAAAGTTATGTTATAAAAATACGGGATGCTATAAGTAGTATAGTAATGAGATTATCGATATAAGGATCATGAAACATCTAAGAATTGTTCCACAATAGTTTTTATTTAATTACTTGAAATATATGTTGAATGTTACTGATAACCTATTAAAGCGCTTTAGTGATAAAGTGATATTTTATAAAACACGTGACTAAGGGATTGATAACCCTTAATAAGTGTTTAATGTTGGGATAAAACTAAATATTCTTTGGATGATATGTCTAAATATAATCTTATTTTTAACATCATTGATACAAATTTTAAAGATTTATGTGATGGAAGTTTAGTATGATGTTTTTGGAAACTTATCACAGGATCAAATATTTTTTTATTTTTAGGTGATTAATGATATTTTGGGAGATGTATTATTTGGGACTGGGTATATATACCAATTAGGTTTAATATAAATGATTATTTAGGAAAAAATTTATTATGTTTTTGGAGGTGTAAAATGAAGGGTATGAGAAAACCTTTGAGGTTAAAAAATTATTTAATTATGAGGTTATTAGTGTTATATATGGTTATTTATTTAAGTAATGATCAATGTTAAACTTTTGGGATATTTTGTGGTATTTTGGAGATTAGTGTATTAAGTTTTATTAATTTTTAGAATTACATTACTTTATGCTAATTATTTTGGATTTAGTAAATATGATAGGAATAGATTATTATTATTTGTTTGATTATGTAATACATTATAATTTTATTCTAGTGCTTCATGCACTAAAAAACATCTTCAGTACTCATCCTTAAGAGAAAAGATGATATTGTAGTCAAAATTGATTTAAAGTATGAAATTATCCTTGTTAATATAGTATATTTATTTTTGAACTTAGTCTATATAGTAGAGTAATTCCGCAACACTTGGAAAATAATCTTAAAACCAAAATGTTTCCATATTGTGATCATTTCCATTGAATTGAGGATCTTTTCACCAATCACAGATTTTTTGTTTTGTGGTCATTTAATTTCTCCTAAAAATGTTATATATCACCCTCTATTAGTTATTTGGTGTTAAATTTATCTTCCATGTATATGTTTTCACTTCCCACTAATGTTCATCTGGTTGTAAACTTAGTTTTGTGATGACCTTCCTTCTTTCATTTCTCAATTTTTAAGTGGATATTTTATTAACCCTTTTTACAATGTGGGTTTTCAATAAATATATTTTCAATTCCCAAGAAAATTATTACTGAGTTCAAGTTTCAATTAAGATGGTGGAATTTTTTAAATGGGGGAATAATTTAATGCCCTGAGTTTTTAAAATATTAAACTATGTTCGATAGCATAAGTGATATGCAACACCAATCCCAACAAATAATCATTATTTAAATATGACCATTTTATCTTTTCCATTAAATTTGATGATATGAGTAGTATTAAATAATTTATGAAATATATATATATATATTTCCCACTCAACATAAATTTATTATTAAATTCTTAGTAAATAATCACTCATTTCATGGTAATGTATTTTATTCTTCAAAATAAGTTTTCATTAAAAATGAATTTATTTATTTCAATTAAAAAGTATTATAATTATTTTATTGAAAATTTATAATATTTATTTAGTAAAATTAAATTTATTTTTTATATTATTATATCATGATTAACTTAGTGTTCAATTTTTGGATTTTTCTGAAAATACAGATTTTCTAGTGAATTGTGAAAAATATAATTTTATGTAAAATTTTCATATACTTTTAATTAATTTAGAAGTCCCATTTTTAGTTGAATTTTATATTAAAAGTTAAATAAGTATTATTGAGTTATATTTAATCCACGTATTTACATTTAAGTCATCCTTACACTGAATTTTATAATAAGGTTATTTTTAGGCTTCAAAACACATTTTTCGAAAAACTTTTCAAAATGCATAATGTTTATTTATTAAAATAAATTAAAATAAAACCTAATGAGAAGTAATTTAAATAAAATTTTTGTATTATATATCTATATTTATTAATATAAATTCATAAAATGAATATTACAAGTTATAGAGTTAAAGTAAAATCATCTTTTTCCTTGAAAAACCCATTTTCCAGAAAACCACTTTTCATTATGCTTTCAAGTTTTATATTAAATTAAATAAATAGAAATATTTGAATTTATTTTGATAAAATTTATTCCATATTTTTAATAATTATAATTAATATTATATAATAAGTTCAACATAATGTTTTAACAATATGAATAGAAACTATAGTAAATATTTATTACCACAATAAAAAGAAAATAGGTCAATTAAGGGTAAAAATAATTCAACAAGGACTAAAAAAATTTAAAACTAATAGTATGAATTTATATATTTTTAAATACAAAAATGACTATATTTTTTTATATTCTTTAAATTATTAAATAGTGATTTTAATTAAAATTGTGTGTTTGATATGTTAAGGCAAAAAATTGTATTTGGGGTAAAATACGGTTTTAATGAAAAAAATGATTAATTAAATATTTTTTTAAATAATTTATATTTTAATAAAATGTTATTAGTAAATAGTACATATTAAATATAAATGGTAATATAATTTTATGAAGTGAAAATGTAATTTTTAGAAGGGTTAAAAAACGGTTATTATCAAAAAATCAGTTTTAGTAAATAGAAATTTTAATTTAAAATTTTAATTTATCATATTTATAAAATTATTTTAAAAAAATATAATATTTTAATATTCCGGTAAAAATTATCCAATAGTGAATTTTTCATAATTTCTTTAGACAATCAAATTTCCAGGTAAAAATTAAATAAGGTATAAGTATACGGTGTGTATTATAACTTCATAGTGACACAAAAGTGATAATATATACCATCTAATGTATCAAAGACAAAATATATGTTTCCCATTCAAAATAATGTGTTTTGAGGTTATTTTATCAATTTTATAAAACCTTTATGAATTCACTAAAATCTATATTATAATTTACAGTTTTAAAATCATTTCTTTATAAACGTGACTCAATTCTATATCACCAAGGGTGATATTTTAATGAGTTAGAACCTCATAATTACAAAATAATTAAATACACTTCTATTTGGTATAAAAAATAGGAAAAAACAATGGGAGGTTTTGTGATTTTTATTATTTTATTATACAGAGTCCAAAACCTAAGTTTGCAAAATAATAAAGAACACCCATATCTTTTATTATATAAACCCACACAATATCCCATTAATATTCACTTAAAATAATTTATAACATTATTACCCTTCCATAACCTCTCCATATTACTCCCAAGGTGACCTTGAGATCTTGAGAAGATCCTCCCATGATTTTGGAATCACCCTCTCAAGGTAAGGGATCTTCCTCTCTTCTTTTTATTGAAGTACCTCTATTATGTTAGGCATATTAATTTACATTTTTTCTTGTTTGGGTATGTTTTTATATATCCATATTACCTCAAATTTATATACATGTGATAATATACCCCTTTCACTATCATTAATCCCTCCCATGAACCTTTATGTACACCTGTTATGCTACTGAAATTGTCCTACGATTTTCCATACCAAAAATGAGGGACCTCTCTCTATTATATTAAATTCAATAACCTTCATTGTATTTATCCATTTTAATTTAAATTGATTATGTTTTCATTAACTTATAAATATATATATACTTTCCAATTTATTTTCTAATAATAATATATCGTTTATCCCATATCATTATTGTGTTTACCTAATCCATTACTATGCTGAAATCCTCTCCTTCTCCACTTTATTCAAGCATCTTAATCATTTTATTTACTTTTATTTTAGACTCATAATGTTCATATATATTAATACAAATCCTTATTACTTTTTATTATATGTAAAAATTATGATATTCCTCATTCTCCCTCATTAAACCATTTTATGAACCTTTATGTACTCTCTTTATGCTGCAGAAATTTCACTGTGATTTATCCATGCCAAAAAACATTGTTGTGAATACCATTGTTATTCCCATTGTAGTGTATTATCCTGGAAATACCTATACTTATTTTATTGGGTACTTAAATTTATGTAATCCAAACTCTATTATCATGGTATTAAATGTGATAAAATATGTTCTTATGTATATGATCAATGTGGCACACTTATACATCTACATGATATGATTATGACGGGTGAACTGAAATATAAATGGGTGATATTTTTATAGATTACATTATGGATAAACCTAGATATCACTCCAATGTATTGGGTAATGTTTTATCCTAATTAAATTCCATTTATAGGGTGTAGGAGTTTATTCTAAGTACATTATGTTATGTTGTCTTGGTGTTTAGCCTTTACTAATTCTTATAAAGTCATGCTTAAAGTTCTTTTTTCAATCTTATGTTTACTTTATGTTATCATGATATATCATTCTTCGTTATTCATAATTATTATTATCACCCATATTATATCCCTTTGAAATTCCTATTTTATAATATTTAATATCTTCTTCATTTTATGATTTTCTTATTCCCTTGCTAGGCTTTATAGCTTTCCCCTTTCTTATGTATATCCCTAGGTTATCCCATGTAGTTTTAGAGAATTGATGATTTATAAGAGTTTTTTAAGGAAGTTGTCTATAAGTTGGTTGTATCCCATGTTAAATATGTTATGTTATGTACCTAATTAACAAATACACTATACATATAGATCTTCTATGTTGTATTATGTGCAATATTTTGTAATAAATTCTGAATTAATGTGTGATAAAAATAAGGGTAATCATAGCAGTTCCTCAAGTTTCAAATCAAAAAAAAATCTATTTCACACTAGTCAGTGACATGGGAGTATTCGTGAAGACATCAAAGAATATGTGACATGTGAAATATGTCATGGATTTTATCCATCTATGGGAGTAGTACTAATTGACACTATAACATCCTAAATATTTCTTTCACATAGTTACAACCCTTTTTACTATCTTTTATTTTAGATTTTTTATCAGGTTATTTTGGGTTTATTTTAGAGTTTTTAGAGTTTTTTGGGAATTTTCATGGTTACTGAATGTTTAGATAAAGCCTTTTGTATCTTCCCAAGAAATGGTTCACTTTAATTTAGAGTTATATAGGTGTACTCATGGTTAGGATAATGGATTTTCAAACCATACAGCCTTCCACACAAATAGTGAATCTCGAGGTAGAATATTCTTCCATGGAAGGTACATGGTTTGTCAAACCATGAGGCCAAATAGAGTGTATTATCCAATATCCCAGAAAGGGGATCACAATTGGCACAAAGTTTAAAAAAATATTCATCAAACTATGTGATGCTAATTGATTAATCTGAATTATGATCTTATGACTTGATACTCATTTAAATTGCTTCATTCTTCTCACATTAGAATAATATCTCATCCAAGGAGACTCCACTAAGTGATTTTGGAGTTTACTAAACTCTCAGTGGTAAAATTTTATGGATCAATGGGTGTTGGATATAGTGTTTTGAAGATATGTAACCATTATTTGTTGTACTTAATTATTCTTCAAGAGCTTCCCTTCTCTTCTTAAAAGGGACCTTAGATAAGAGCTATTGAATCTAGATATACGTTTTTTGAAATGATCTAATTTTATTTAATATATATCCATCATTTAATTGGGATGTTTTTTTCTCATATCATCATTATTTGTTGTGAATTATTTATGAATAATTTAGGTATATGTTCTCTCTCTCATTGTTCTAGAGATAATGAATTAGAGATTATTATTTAATATTTGTGTTTCTAGGATTATACCTTATTTTATTTTTTCTATTTAACTCTTTGGTTTTTATCCCATTTAGGGATATTTATAATGTCATAATTTAGGTAGTTGTTTCTTTAAATAAATTCCAATAACTAAAAAAATCTTCTCGATTGATTTTAAATGGATTTCCAATTAATTTCCAAATCCTGATTTGAAACTCTTTATTAATGTTCTCAAAATGACATGGAGAATGTGTTAAACCAGTTGGTAATGGATCTTAATATAATGTTTTTATTTTTGGAAAGATAATTGAAATTAAAATGAATGATTTAAATAATTATTTAATGATAAATAATGAGAAAAGTGGATAAGAAATTTTTTATATATTTGAAATTAAATGAAATATTTTTAAAGGCATTAGTTTTGATGAAAAGCATTTGATTTTGGTTTTTTAAAATTAAATGGAATGTTTAAAAACATGAAATGGGGATTCTTGAATGATGATTGATGAAACTCATTAGAGATTAATTTTTCCCCTTCATTAGTTTACTCAAATCACATGGGATCCTGATTGGTTATGTTGGTATTCTAGGAAATGAATTCTAGGAATGTATTATCTCAACCTAGAAATAGATTGATGATCAAAATTCTACAAATCATTGATGAGTGTAGGAATCTCATTCATTGGGGTGGAATCTAATTCCCCCTATGCCAGAGATCTATGGATTTGTTCACACTTAGAGCCATATTTCCCTGAGATGTATGAGAATCATTTATCCTTGATCTAACTAACCCCAAGGATTATATCTATAGTGCTATTATTGAAAATTATTGATACATTACAATGTTTATTAAATTTTTTATTCCTTCCATATTGATGGAAATTATTATTCATGCATGTTTTATATACATGTTTTATTTTTTTCATAGAAATTATTTGAAAAGAAAAATGATTATAAATTGAGAAAATATTACCATGACATGTTTTATCTAAAATTGAGCATATTTGGTTTATTTTTTATGGAATTATTATAATATATTTTTGTAAAATTCAACTAGTATCATGTTTTTAACACCCTAAATATACCATTAGTGATATGTATACTTTCTTTTTTTAGTTATAAGAAATGGTAGAGCATCGCTAAAAGATAGTGGGTGTTCTTGATTAGCAGGACCTTAATATTTTGTGGTGATGGGAGGAGGTTGTGTTCCCCCTATTATGATGAGATATTGAGTTTATATCATTTAGGGTTTTTAGATGACATGGGTTTATGTTCCACTATGGGACTTGTACTTGTCTACTTGTGGTACTTTTCTCTTAATGAATGTACTGGAATACTGATTTTTTATGTTTTCTTTATAATATTTTCATCAATATATGTGCCTAAATTATTCCACTAGATCTTTTCTTGATAATCATACATTATTCAAAAACTCATAGGGATCAATAATTCCCTTTTATCCATGTCAAAATATTGGTTTGGGTATAGGTAATTCAGGTTATAAAGGTTATTTCTTGATAAATTAGTATCAAAGGGTGAGGTTGATCCTCTTCATTGAAGTTGGTATGTAGTTTGGTATATCCTGGTAGTTAGGATATTGGATTTTTTTGGGACATTAGGGGTATGTTGTGAGAAAGTTTTGAGCCATATCTCATCAAAAAGAGCCTTAAGTTTCCATGGGTGGTTGGTAAAAGTGTATTTTAGGAATTTATTGATCTGGTCCTAGGATTTTACTGAACATTGATATAATATTTGTATTCTTAATTTAAGATTTTAATAATATTATTGATAATATCATTTATATTTACTGATGTTCCTTTATTTTTTTTTGATATTGTGTATTACAATTCCCCCAATAAGTGTTATATTTAAGAATTATGAGGGATCTACTGATAAACCGTAGAGAGTGAACCCTCTAGTTGACCAAAACCTAATAGAGGTAGTAGTGTGTGTGGTCCATGCTCTGGTCCACGAGGCCACACTCGTTCCCATTCAGGCTCCAAGAGTGGAACCTCAAAGGAATTACATCTTAGATCAAACCCATGAGTTTCTTCATTAGAAAGAACCTTTTATAAATGGTCCTCAGGAGACGGTGGATTGGACTGAAAAGATTGAGTGACTCTTTGAGTTCTTAGAGATGATACATTACAATATGGTGAAGTTTTTCATCTTCATTATTTAATGTCCTAACAGGTGATGGTGGGATTTATAGTTCTAATAAAGCTAAATGAGGGTTTGGAGTGGAAATATTTCAAGACACTTTTCATAGTGTAATTATTTCCAGAATTTTTGGTATTTTCTAAGTCCATGGAATTTATCAACCTTCACTATGGTGATTAGAAATTAACTTTATGTACCATTTATTTTTTAAAACTTTCTCAGTTTTCACCAGAGGTGGTTTTGAATTATAAGTTAAAATATTAAAGGTTTAATATGGGTCTTAAATAATATATCTTATATCAAGTATTTATGTTGAATCACACCTATTATATTGATATTCAAGAAACTGATCAATTGGCAGAACTTGACCTGACTAAAAATTCCGAGTTGAATGGATTTTATTCCTTTCATAGTGATAAATTAAGTATTTAATTTAAAGGTAATAGAAAGTAGAATAAATCTCATAGTGTATACAGTGATGGTGGTGGTGGTCCCCAATAGTATCCTTCTTCTAAATCATTAGTTGTTTCTAGTAAAGTCCCATTGACTTGTTTCCTATATAGAAAGGTTGGGAACTCAAAATTTTCTTCCATATAGGCACCAAATATTTTTATCTCTTGAGGATGTTCAGGCCACCTATATAGGTTCTACCAAGGTTTTACTACTCTATATATAGTTATGGGATATTCAATACTAATATGCTCTAGAATAGTTATATTCCCCAAGATCAAGGAGGTTCCATCCATAGGCATCATGAATGAAGATACTTCATGTAGTGTATGAGTCTCTGGTGGGAGGTGATGTGGGTTATATGATAGTGAGAGGTACCATTTTTATTACCTTTTCTTTATTTATTTCTTTATTTGATATTGGAACCTCCTATTCTTTCATATCAACATGCACTATTGATTTGTTAAATCTTTTTATGGAGCTCATGCCTTATATGATGTAAATTGGAAACCCTCTTGGGATAAAGAGTGAGTAGGATCTCAAATTCCATTCATGTACTTTCTCTTTATTGAATATCGAGATCATATGGGAATTTTTGGTTCTTAAAATTAATCCACTAGATTTCATTCTTGGTATAGACTAGTTGGTGGCTCATAAAAATCGTATTGATTATTATCATCATTGGGTATCCTTCACTATCCTCAATGGGTATTCACATGTTCCTCTAGGAGAATGGGACCTGAGGGATAGCTGATTCAGACCTCCTCTTCTAATTTTTGGTAGGATGATATATTTTTATGTTTTTGAACTAGATAAATAATCCACTTTTAGTGAACTACCACCAGTATCTATTTAAATTCCTAGAAGTGTTCTCATCATAATTTTCTAATCTACCACAAAAGAGGAAGGTAGAATACTCTATCGAATTATTTTTTAGTACTCAACCCATATCCATACCCTCATATTGTATGGAACGATCTAAACTAAAGGAGTTAAAGAATTATTTGGATGACATGATATCCAAAGTCTTTATTTGATCATATTATTTCCTCAAGTATCACTTCTTCTCTTCACCAAGAAGTCTGATGGAACCCTTCTCTTATGTATTGATTAAGAGAAGATCCATCAAGATATGATCAAGAAATAATATTTTTTCCCCTTTATACACAATTTTTTTGATTCTTTTAAAGGTTTTGAAGTTTTTCTCTAATAGTGATTTTTGATCTGGTTACTTCCATCTCAAGTTCAAGAAGTTTGATACCCTAAAGACTAATTTTAGGAGAAGTTATGTCCACTTTTAGTATCATGTTATAGCTATTGGTCTCACCAATGATCCTACTCTTCTTATAGAGATGATGAATAAGATTTTATACTAGTATCTAAACTCTTTCATTGTGGTATTCATATATGAAACCATCAATTATTCAAGAAAATGATTAGGATAAGGTTCTTTATTTGATACCATTTTTTTGGTATTCTAAAGAATCAATGACTTTATTTAAATATATCAAAAGTAAAATTCTAGAGTCATTAGGTAAAGTTATTTGGGCTGGTGGTTTTGGAACATTGTATCTCGGTTGATCCTGAGTGATGAAGGATGTCATGTCATGAGAAGAACTACATAATTTCTTAAAGACTTGGAGAATCATGGGCTTGGTAGGTAACTATCATTATTTTATGAAATATTTATCTATATTGGATTCATTGTTGACTTATCCTACTCATAAGGGAGTGAATTTAGTTTGGGATTTGATATTTAATGATTTTTTTGATGATTTGAAGCATCATTTGACATCAAATCTAATTTTTACTCTTCTAGATGTTGGGAAAGGCTCCATGGTCTGTTTTGATGCTTCTGGTTTAGTAATGGGATGTGTTTTCATGTAGGGTGATCACATTGTGGATTATGGTTCTTTTCAGATTTAGCCACATGAGAATAAATGCCACATACATGATCTTGAAATCACAATTGTGATGCATACACTTATGTGTTGTTTTAATTAACTCTTTAGGGAAAGGTTTACCATTTACTCTAATCACAAGATATTGAGTTACATATTCCCACAAAATTATTTTAATCTCTTTCATGGGTGAGGAGTAGAGTACCTAAAATATTTTCATTTTGAATTTTCCTATACCCCTAGAAAGGGGACTGTTGTTGTTGATGATCTGAGCAAGAAGTTATTATCCAAAACCATGAAGGAATCATCTAGGTATTTAAATATCCTAGCACTATTTTCTTGAATAAATTAGGGAGTCTGAGAGGATGATACTAGAGAATTTTGGAAATATTTTAGGTCACATCCTCTCTTTTTGAAAATTTTATCTAGGAACATAAGATTGATGATGAGTTTTGAGGAGTTAAGGATTATTTATATGGTGGGTATACCATTTGTGAGTTTTCTCTGTCATCATAGGCAATTATTTATTTCTATAACCATTATATCTTTCTGTTACCTATGAGGAAGGTTGTGATGGGGGGTCATCATCGTTCCTAGTGAATGGTGTACTCAAGAATTATGAAGATGTTTTTTTGTATGAGGTGTTGATTTTGGTGTCTAGGTATGAAATAATACATTTCTTATTTTGTTTCTTTTTTAGGTACCTATTAGTAGATTAAGGATGAGCATCAAAATATTTCTAGTATGTATCAGCCCCTTCCTGTGTTAACTTGGAAGTGAGATGAGAAATTGATGGATTTTAGGGTTGTGTTTCCACATACTCCTTAAAGAAAAAATGAAATTTAGGTGTTGATTAAATGATTAAAAACATAAACTCACATTATTCATATTCATGTAACTACTAATGTCACGGATTTGGGAATTCTTTATGTGCAGGGATTTTCTAATTACATAGAGTTCTATCTTCCATTGTTTTTTATAAAAATCCTTTTTCAAAATATCAGTTTTGTAGAGGCCTCAAATATGTGATATGTTCCAATGTTAATTTGATAAAAGTTTACTATCCTTGGGAAAATGATTAAACAAAATGGTCTATATAGATTCTAGAATACATGATTCATGCTTAAAACCTTGACTTTATAGGATCATTGGATTTCCATTTTAGGATGGTTGATTATTTATATAATAATAGATAACAATCATCCATTAAAATGGAACCCTTTGAGGTCATTAATGTTCAGCCTTGTAATTGTACACTTTTTTGGTCATAGATTTATGAGGATTCCCTTGTGGGAAATATTTTGGTCAAAGAGACAACAGAAAATATGCCAATGATTCAATAGAGGTTGGTGATGCTGAAGAACCAATATAAATGATATGTGGATATCCATTGATATCCTATCTAATTCTCTTTTAGTGAATAGGTTTTCTTGATAGTCTCTCCTTGATTGGGACCCTGGCAACATAGAAAATAGTAGAAGTTGGCATTCAGGTATGTGGGACCATTTTAGGTTATTCTGTGGATTAAAAAGGTGGAAAACCATTTGGAACCACCCCATGTTTTGAATTGGGAGGACCTTGATGTGGAAACTGATATGATAATGATAGAGAAACTAGTATTGGTCGTTGATATTCAAGGGAAGGTTCTATATGGAAAGTCTAACCCTTTGGTACATGTTCTGTGGTAACATGGATTTGGTTATTATGTGATGATAATTATGGAGTAGTGGCCTCATATGTTTGTGTTATGGTCTTCTTGATGAGTCGTCCTAGGGTCCCAAAACAACATGTGGGGATAATTATAACATATAGACTCTTGATTTCAGGTACTTACAACATTTTTTACCATATTTTGTTTGGGGATTTTTTTTGGGGTCGTTTTGGGAGTATTTAATATGGTTTTAGAGTTTTTTTGGCCTATTAATGATTGTTTCATGGTTTAAGAAAAACATTCAGCTCTTCCCAAGAAACTATTCACCATAAGGTGGAGTTCTAGATAAGTGTGAACAGTTAATCTCATGGTTTGTAAAATAATATGGTTTTCCCCTCAAACTATGTGCCTGGAGGTATTTTTTTTATGGTTGGTGAATAGTTTTTAAAACCATATCTCTAAACTATGTGTCTTTTAATGTAACCCATAAAGGTGTGTATGGTTGGTGCTTGCTTTGAAAAACCATGCAGCCAAACCTTGAGACAAGAATTAATTAATCCAAATTTGTATCTTTATGCCTAATACTCATCCAAATTGCCTCTTTATTTTTGTGTTAGAATATAATATTGACCGAGGGAATCCACTTAGATATTTTGGATTTTCCTTGCCTCTCGGGGATCATTTTTTATAGATCTTTGGGTGTTGGGTCTAATGTTTTAAAGGTATGTGATTATTTTTTTTGTTCTTCTTTTGATTCTAGATTATATATTCACTTATTGAATAGAACCTTAGATAAATGAGTTTATTCTAGATATATGGTTTTTGGCATAATATAATTTGGTTTCTTATAAATCCATCTGGGAATTGGGATTTATTTCTCAAATATTTATTGGTCGTTGTGTATTCTTTGAGATCATTAAGGAATGCATTCTCTCTATATCTATCTTTTTTCTCTAGAGATGATGAATTTTAGATTCTTATTAAATATTTTAATTTCTAGGATTTTCCCTAGTTTGATTCTAGTCCTTAAAATATCCAATTATGGATATCATGTTGGGTGATTAAAAATACTATTATTAAGGAAGTTAAATTTGTAAGGAAATTCCTATCAATTAAAACTATTCTTGATTGTTTCCTTTGAAATGGATTTCTAATTGATTTCTAAATAATTGTTTGAGACATTTATGAATGTTTTTAAAATGAAATGGTGTGTTTTGAGAAACTCGATTATAGATATTTAAATAATTTTTTAAATTATAAAAAGTGATTTTAAATTTGAATGAATAATTTAAATATTGATTTGATGATTATTCTTGAGAAAAGAAGTCATGAAATGTTTTATAGATTTTAAAATAAATGAATTAATTTTTAACGCTTTATTTTTGATGAAACACATTTGATTTTGATTTTTAAAATAAAATTTCTGGTTTAAAAACTTGAAATTGGGATTCATTAATGATGATTGATGAAACTGATTTGATATGTATGTTGTCCCCATTAGTTTATTTACTTGAAGCACATGGGATACTGGTTAGTTAAGTGTGTAGTTTAAGAAAATAATGTTATGCATGTATTATATCTACCTATAAATGGTTTGAAAATGACAATGATATAAAACTTTTATGAGGGAAGGGATTTAATTCATTTTGGTAGACTCTTATTCTACCTAATTATAAGATATAGGGATTTATATACACTTGAATCTATATTCCAAAATGTTGTGTATGGATCCTTAAGGATTGTTCTAACTAATCACAGGTCTGATATCCATGGTTCTATGATTTAAATTATTTATATATGAAAAAGTTGATGAAATGATTTATTCATTCCTAAATGATGTAAATGATTATTCCTGCATGTTTTATATACATTTTTTATTCTTTTCGTTGAAATTTTTTGAAAGTTTTTTTTATAAATTGAGAAAATATTACTATTACATGTTTTATCTAAAATTAAGCATATTTAATTTATTTTTTTATGGACTGGTTAATATGTTTGTGAAATATTACTATACTAGTATTTCTAACACCCTAAATGTGTCTTTGGGTATATATAGACTTTATTTTTCTAAGTATAGAAAAAGGAAAAGTACCTCTTGGAGATAGTGGGTGTTCTTGATTAGTAGGACCTTGAGAGTTGGAAGTGATAGGCATAGTGTTTTTTCCCACCTATTATGAGGAGAACTTTATTTGATGTCTTTGGCTGATTTAGGCTGAATCGAGTTAATGTACAATTTTGGTACTTGTACTTGTATACCTATGGTACTTTTCCCTTGATGGTTGTATTGGCATGCAAACTTTTTATGTTTTATTTCCATTGTTTTTTTAATCCTTATGGTGAAATAATTCCCATTGATCTTTTCATGATTCTCAGACAATAGTCTCTAATTGGTGGGGATCAATAATGTCCTTTGGGCAATGCCAGGATTGGCTCAGTCCCCAACTTAGTGAGTTATTTGGTTTGATTTATGATAGATATGAAACTTCTCCAACATAATCCAACACCATAAAATGCCCAAAAAACTATGTTCATAGGTTACTCCCATGACTAACCCTTCTTTACCCATAATGAGGATATAATTTCAAAAATAATTGATCTCTAACGTCAAACTTCAAATTTCTCATCCTATGATAAACATAGGACATATGAACATACTGAGATTCCTTAATATACTTAGAAATTTCTCTATCATGCTCTAGACTAATTATTCTCAAATAAAATATGACCATCCAACCTTTTTCTAACATAAGAAATATCTTCAAGTATGGCCATAAAATTATTTGAATAAGGCTATACTAATGGTGGAGTGATAGTTTTTGTTATATGAAATCTCAACCAAGGATGGGTTACTCACCCACATGCCTCAAAAATACATGACGTATGCATTTAACATGTCTTGAGAAGTATAGATAATCCTATTTGTATTTAAATTCATCTATAAATTAAAAGTGGTATTGAGGAATAGATAAGATCCAAAATAAAACTGAATATCTCTCCACTCTCAAGATGTTTAATGAGGATCACAATCAGAGATGATCATCTTCATAACCTCAGGAAGCCTCACAATCTCCTCCAATTACTTCCTTGTTAAGACATATATCATGATCGACTTATTAATTAACAATAAGTGAGTTGACTTCATCAAATGGTCTATAATCACCCAAGTAGAATCATATCCACCCTAATCTCTAGGAAAACCATTAATGAAATCCATCAAAAATTTCTTACAGTTCCTTTTTAAAAAATCCAATGGTTGAAGCAACCCTCTATGAACACAATGGCTATCCTTTACCTTACAGTATACTAACCATTTAGATAAAAACATTGCAATCAGAATCTTCATACAAGAACACTAGAACCAACACTTCATGTCATGGTACATCTTATACACAATATGATATAAAGCCAACGGTGAGTAGGTAAACTTTTGAAGACCCATATCCTACATCACTAAAGGAATTGAAACCCTCTCTCATAATGAAACATGATATTGATTATCCTCTCACCATCCCTCTAGGGTATCACCATAGACATCATGATACCACCAAAACTCCACCTTAAAATCTCCCATTTTGGATTATTCCACAAGTTATACTAAGGATTACTATATAGTCATCTGGTAGAGACATACTATACCATAAACTTATCTCATATCAAGGTGAAATGATAGAAGCTCCTAGATCACTATACATGAATCTCAAAAATCACATAGAATGTTACCGTATAACTTCCTGCTCAATGTGACAACAACAATATTCCCTTTCTTTGGTGAATAAGAAATATAAAAGTATAAATCCTGTAATAATATCATCCACTATCATTTTCAAAATATTAAATTATCATGGGGGAATATATATCTCAAACTATTTTGATCTCTAAAGACCATTAAGCACTCAACAACAATATATTACTCCCACAAATTCAAGGAAAACACATCTATAGTAAGATCTAGGACATGGGTAATGTAATTGTGTTGATGAGTTCATAACCATCAAGATCCATATGAGAAAAATGTTATATACTACATCAGAATAAAACCTAATCAAAATAATGAAGTTTCATAATAAATATCAAACAAAACACCATCCTATAGAAAACAAAGAACATGATCGTTGATCGACTTCTCTATCATATACTCAAAGGCATCCTGACACTATTTGGGCTATATGAGGTCTCGATCCTTCTTTTTCAAGGATCTCAGGGGAGTCAAAATGTAATATTAATTTTGTAAGAACCTTTGATAATATCCTACATGACCAAGGAAGCTCTGAAATTATACAAAATTTTTAAGGTTATCCAAGAAACAGCCTCCTCAATCTTCAATGGATCCATAATTAATCTCTACTAAGATATGACATGTCCAAATAAATTCACCTCATGGGCATAGAATTTTCAATTTTATGGATTCCCAATTAGTTTAGGATTCCAAATAACCTCCAATATAAGTATCAAATACTCTAAATTATCTTCCTCATACTCAGAGTATATAAGGATTTCATGAATGAGAACCACCTAAAATCAGTCCAGGAACTCAAAAAATATGTAGCCTGGGAGTCCCATGAACACAACTGGTTTGTCTATAAAACCTAAGGGCATTACCTTAAACTCATAGTGTCTATAATGAAATCCTTAGTATGTCTTCAAAATATATTTTTCCTTCACCCGTATATGATGGTATATTAACCATGGATAAATCTTAGAAAACCAACTATCTCCCTTCAGCTAGTAGAATAAATTATAAATCCATGAAATAGGATAATGAATGGTTTTATAGGGTTATTAAATGATCTTTATTAGTGGAAAATAACCTAAAAGGTATTGATTTATCTTCAAGAATAAAAATTATAAGGAATATTTTAGAAACTACATACCATTAATGAAAGTGTTGTAGATTACATATTTATTATTTGATAGAATATAGTTTGTTAAAATCACTGAATCGTCACAATTAATCATCCTACCTTCATAGGAAATATACCATCTTAAGTACCCTAATTTAAAACTTAAGGATTTATAGCACCTTCACTTTTTCTAATGAATAGTTCTATGGGAAGGAATAGATAATGTTTCAATATAACTCACAAGAAACAAGGTTACCCAACAGGAGGGATCTCATCTCTTTATATATAAATAATGACACTCTTTATTTAATAAAGGGTTTTGATCATATAATTTGTATCGGGTTCCATTTCATGTCACCCATTACTTTTTGTTGGTATTAATTTATTCAACTTTTCTAATGAATATTCCAAGCCATGAATGATCCATATCATAGATCATAAATGGAGTAAAAAATCTATGGGATAAGATAGTGTAGATGCATGGATCTAATGAATACTAAATCATAGACTTAATGATACTATTAAATTTAGGAAAAAGAATAATTTCATGATTCTATTATAACCCATTCCAATTGTATTGTGTGATATGAATCTCATGTATAATTCACCATACAATTTAATTTTGTTACAAAAAATGAATAACTCATTTTAATTGATTATCCATCAATCTACCACTTGAACTTAATATTCATAACGACTTGATTAAATACATTATAACTCTTAAAAATACATCAATATGTCAATTTTATATGGTTTTATCAAACTCCATTCATTTTTTAAAAATAAAAATCTAAAAATTAATCTTTATCAAATGACATAACTCAATGAACTTGCGGAACTTAGTAGCATTGACAATATATATGCAATTCTCATTTCATATATGTAAGAAAATATAATCCTTTATTAATTTTTTTGTTTTAATCAAGATACTAAGGTATCTGGTGTGATCACCATCAAACATACTCAAATCTAATTTTGAAATTTCTACTACAAGATGCTCTATATACATCATATTTATATCTATATTATGACTTTCCTATGGAATCGAGTGAAAATTAGATATGAAAATTTTCAATCTGGTATAGGTCATCTCACTTTTTCTTAATTCTCAAAAAAAAATTAACCTTGCCGATAAATACATCACACACCATTCATCTAGTAGATAAGAACATCACATACCATTCATCTAAATTGTTGAACACGTCTTGTAAGACTCTACTAAGTTTTTCCATGAATTTCCTCAGTCTAATTAAATCAAGGTCTATATGTATTTTCTCATCATATGAGTGGAAAAATCCATATGGGTCATGCCCGAACCACCCCCTGATTACTTAAGACGCAATTAATTATGTAATATTGGTATCAAAGTAAGAAATATCTCATTCTAGGTATATGGATAACATAAAGTAAGAAATATTAATTATAAGTATTCACATGTAAGTATATAAATGATTTTATGTCATTACATATGATATATATAATTTGTTGGTTATTCCAAATAATAAATCACAACTTATTATTTCATGATTCCACTCATCATAACTCATACTAATCTATAATGATTATCTATCGGGGAAAGTATAAATTCATACTTTGAGTAGATATTATCATTTCACCATTTTTGTAAATTGTAAAACACATAAATTAATGATAAATAGAGATTAAATTTATAATAAATATATTATACATTATTCAACTTTTACATAAATTCGTTAATTATCATATATCAAGAGACTCTATGTTACCCTTGTGTTTATATTGAGGTATTGGTTTTGTTAATGGATCTACTACATTATCATCTGTAGCCACCCAAAAAAACATACATCACCCCTCTCAATGTTTTATTATCTAAGATGGTAGTTTTGAAGGATGTGTTTGTGTAAGAACCCAGACATTCTTTTCAGGTATGTTTTTCCTTTTTCTGTAGTTTTTGAGAAAAGAGGAGTTTCTGGAAATTTTTGAAGTACATGTCGTGTAATTTATAATTACACGTCATGTACTTCGATGCCGTGTGAGGACGTGTGCTGGCCATGTCCTAGCCACACACATGGTCTTGTGGGGTGATGTGGAGGCCGCTTAAAGTGGAGTATGGAAAAGCTGATGACATGCCGTGTACTCCAAAATTACATGTCATGTACCTTCTTTTTTTCATCAAATAGACAGGGGTCGTGTCTTAACCCCAAGAACTATCTTCTTCTCCAGCTTCTTCGACAGAGAGCATCCCATACAGCCATGAATCTCCTCTAAGACCCCAGCCTCCATCTGTTCTCTGAATTGACCATTGTCGATTGCGTTGGAACTGCAGTGGTAATCTTTTCCTTCTTCTAGAGTATCATTTTCCAATTCCTCCTTTCATGCAAGTTATTGTGGGTTCAACATTTTGTGAGTTTTCTTATATCTATGAAGTTCTAAAGAGATTCAATCCGCGTGGTTCAAGTATATTGATCTCCTAGAATCAAGGTAGGCGTTCTGTGCCTTTTCGTTCAAATTCTTTGAGTTTTATGTGCAATTCCCACCAATACCCCAGAACGAGGTATTGCGTGTTTACCGTTTTCCCCTGCTTTTTTCCTACCTTGATTGTATTGCTTGTGTAGAGGTAATTTGGTTATGTATGAGGACAATTTCTATGCTTGGATGTTTTTCCCATGCTTTTCTCTTTTTACGACCTTTTGGTCGTGTTCATCCTTTGGTCGTTAAACCTGTTTTCTATTCCTTGTGACCGTATGGTGGATTGTTGTTTCATGACATGCTTGTTATGTTATAGACTGTTTATCCAAGTAGCTCTGTAGGTTTACTTTGGACTTATAGCATTTTAATTCACTAACTGGCACAGGGTCATGAGAAACTAGTTCTATAGACTATAATGGGATAGACCGAGTGAGCTTCCTCAGAGAGTCTTGGACATTATAGACTATAGGGGGTAGGTCGAGTGAGATTCCCAAAGAGTCTTGGATATTATAAATTACAGGAGGATAGACCATGTGATCTTCCTCAGAGATTCTTGAGATTTATAGACTACAGGAGGATAGACCGAGTGAGCTTCCTTAGAGAGTCTTTGTTTTGTTTGAATTTCTTTAAACCACTCTAGCATATAAGAGGAATTGACCGAGTGAGCTTCCTCAGAGAGTCTGTGATAGACCTGAGGCTATAGAAGGAATTGAATGAGTGAGCTTCCTCAGAGAGTTTCTAGACCTTGGGGCTATATGGGGAATTGACAGCGTGATCATCCTCAGAGAGTTCCTAACTACCCTAGAATATACGGGGAATTTACTGAGTGTGCTTCATTAAAGAGTCTTATAATTCGTATCACAAAACCAGAGGGGTTTGGCTGAGTGTACTGCCCATAGGGTTGTTGGTAATTCTTGGATAGATCCATAGAAGATGGTTGTGAGTACATCCTAGAGGTATTTCTGTTTGTGGTTAGCTATTTTCTTCACTGTTGCTTGTTGATCTGTGGATTGTTTGCTGTTGTGTATCATCTTGGTTGCTATTCACTGTTCATTGTTTACTATTTACTGCTTGATATACTATTACCTGTCATATGCTCACTGACTGTTATTCACAGATCTTCTCATGGTTGCCTTCTGGGATTTAGTCTCACACCCTGTTTGGGTCATGCTTTTGGGCCCAAACAGATTATATTAATGTAAGTATAGACAAGGGCCAGATCCCTTCGACATCAGGTACTTGATTGCATTGGAACAAGAGAGCATGGGACCAAGCCGAGGCTTGCAATGCGGAGGAGCTGCTTATCTGTTTTTCTTTTTTACTTGGGTTTGGTATTGTATTCATCATTGTGAATTGTTTGGATGCTTTCCTAGATATATGTATCATGCATCATATATACATGTGCTCCTGTTATTTATCATATTTAGTCTTCCGCTGTTCACTTGCATATGGATTTTTTACTACTACCGTGATTGTTTATTGTTTATCTTCCGCTGTGTACTCTGCCAATGAGGGAATATTTTCCCCACTATCACACCCAGGTCCCTCACTGCTAATAGGCAGCCTCTGGCATTTGGGTAAATGCGCTTAAGGCCATGTGACCAACTGGGTACGAGGCGCCTCTGGGTGGATTCCCGAACCGGGATGTTACAAAGTGATATCGGGGGAATTCTTTTCTCTTGACTTACTGTTTGGAGCCTACAGCCAGGGATAAAATAGAATAGGTACTTGGTAATAATTTGTGCCCAGGAGTAGCTAATCCATGTACAGGTAAAATCCATACTACCTTGTTTATTTCAGTTTTACTGGTTTCCACTTTTACAGTTGATTTGATTTCACCGTAGGGTGATTCACATGATTTGTTTTGTTATCGTTGTTGTTATTGTGGTTCTATTTCTATCACAACTCGATGAGATGAGGATATTCCATCTCATGCATCATATAGGTACTTCTTAGAAATCACATTCCATGCATTCTTTCCATGCTATCTAGGATGCATTAGAGATTGCATGTTGTTGTGATAGATGTTGTGTAGATTATGCATGCTGTTGTGATAGATTCTTTCATAGAATATATACTATTTGATATAGAATTTGTTTTTATAGTAATTTTCTTAAATGGACACTGAACTTTGGTTCTTTAGGTATTATGGGACCTCATGGACTAGAATTTGGTGGATCATTGCTTTTTTACCTTGTTTATAACTTTTATAAGATGAAAATCTTTGATTCGCGGGGAGTTTGTGCCCTCACGGATACGAATTTGGCACCTTAATGATTGTTTTTCTATGTTTTCTAGGCTCTGAAGCAGTTTCTGAGCTACTGCCTAGAAAAACCCAGAATACACAGTGCGTAATTTATGAATACACGTCATGTAGTTTATAAACTGTGTTACTGATTGTGTGGGAATAAACATGGGGTTGTGAAAAATCTTCAAGAACACACCGTGTATGGTGAGTACACACCATGTTATAGTGACTGTGTGTCTACCCATGTGGCTAATGACATGGATGGATGAAACTTTTACTTTACACGTCGTGTTTTATTTTCACACGTCGTGCTATAAGTAATCGGTCGTGTCACGAACAACACGAGTCGGGGAAAACATTCAAGTACACGCTGTGTGCACAGGGAGCACACTGTGTAGGGTGAACCCTATACCCGGCTATGTCACGAACAACACGGTCCGAGGAAATCCTTCAAGTACACTCTGTGTTCCCATGGAGCACGCCGTGTAGAGTGAGCTGTGTAGTCGGTCGTGTAACTAACAACACGGGTCATTGAAACTTATCTCATACACACTGGGTCCTTCATGAACATGTCGTGTATTCTAGGATTAAGAGGACTGTGTGGGTTATCCATGTAATGAGACTCAGTTAGGGGAATAGAGTTCAAGTACACATCGTGTGTGGGGACAACACGTCGTGTGGTAAGGGCGTTACATGACCAGTTGTGGAAGAAGTACACCCCCAAGTAAATGGCATAAAAGAACAGGTCATGTAGTTTTTATACACGCCATGTAGTTGTGTTTTGTAAAACTTGAATGTTTCATTCTCCTGTTCCCATCTTGTACTCTTGTGTTCTCAGTCTCTGATAATCCTGATCTAAGGTGTGCTTTTGACCTTTTAGATTTATGCCACCAAGACGTCCTGCGGTTGAATTTCAGCTTCCAGACGGTGATCAAACACCAGATATGGCCAATAAGGAACCTCCTGCAGATCCTCCTGTTATGCCAGCCTTGGCACCCGTAGTTATACCAGTTGTAGGCGCTGATGTACAGTTTTGGGAAGACATTCTGAGGATGATTCAGACCTTCAGGGGAGCGCCACCTCCTACCCCATCGATGGAAGAATTGATGAGGGTTTTTCAGTAGCAGTACCCTCCTACTTTCTCAGGGGATTGAGGACCTCGGTCTATAAAGTCATGGCTATAGGTCACGCTGACAATTTTCAAGCATCTGGAGATACCTCCAGATAAGAGGGTGAAGCTCGCTACCTATAAGCTTCGAGACTCATCCAAGAGGTGGTGGGAGGTGATCTCGCTGTCAGGGCACCAGCAGATTATGACTTGGGATGAGTTTCAATGAATCTTCTATGATTACTTCTACCCGGAGACCTTGAGGGCCGATCGAGCCTGGGAGTTTATGATTCTGGAGAAAGGTACTCTTTCTATTATGGATTACTCATCTCGCTTTACCGAGCTGTATAGTTTCATGCCTATTCTAGGAGGCGATGAGTTGTTCTTTACACGGAAGTTTGAGGATGGTCTGAGGCACGACATCTGCTCGTAGGTGAACATATTCAGGTTGACTTCGATATCCTCTATCATCAACCAGGTGCTGATCATAGAGCGCAATCTGAGGGATTCTGGAGCAGTGAGCTAGGGCGGTTCGACATCCAGAGTCAGTGTTCCTCCTGCTGATAGCAGGAGGCACCATAGGGAGTCTTCTTAAGGAGATGGGAGTAGGCGGAATGTATCTTCGGGCAGCCAGGTAGTACGCTACCAATGTGGGAGGAGTGGGCATACTAGGCCTCAGTGCCAGAGAGACCTGATGGGGTGCCGATCTTGCAGCAAGATGGGCTATCTTCAGTGTTTTTGTCAGATCTTCTCACCTACAGCTGGCGGTAGGGGTTCTTCTATGACCTCGTGTTCAAGAGATGCATCACCAGTTTCTCACTAGTCTGGGAACAGGAGTTCTTCCGGCCGTGCGGGCCGAGGTGGAGGTTGCGGCCACAGTGGTCCGTCACCAGGATACTAGCGACATCAGAGTGTATCAGCTCAGATTGGTCATCCAGGGTCGTAGGTCCATGGTACAGTCCAAACATTCACTATGGAGCAGACCCATCAGGATCAGGATATCGAACCTTCCACAGTTCAAGGTATGATCTTAGTATCCTCATTTTTATCTTCATCTCTTTTCAATACTAGTGCTACGCATATCTTTATCTCTGTTGCTGTTGTGTAGAGCTTTGGGCTCTGCATCTTTTCCTCTGCTGATACTTTGAATCTAGACACACCATTGGGGACTAGAACGGTTAGCGTACATCAGTGCAGAGAGTTCCCTCTTGAGGTTGTAGGGTGTCACTTCTTATGGAACCTCTATGTCCTAGAGATGACAAGCTATGATGTCATTCTTGGAATGGACTGGTTAGTTCTCTTTTAGGCAGTCGTCGACTGTTATTTCCAAAGGGTGAGTTTTATATCACCAGAGGGCGGATCTTTTCTTCATAGAGGTGAGTGGGATTTCTAGGCGAGTCAAGAAAGACCCGAGCATCATGGGATAGGAAGATTTACAACCGAGATTGCTAGTCTTTATCTGGATGACCAGGGGACTTCACAATTAGACTTTCCTCCAGTGGTGGATCGTTTTAGGAATGTCTTTCCAGAGGACTTTTCAGGTTTTCCTCTAGAGTGTGAGGTAGACTTATCGATTGAGCTCGTTCTGGGAGTGGCATCGGTGTCCATTCCTCCTTATAGGATGCCTACACCTGAGTTGTAGGAGCTCAAGAAGCAGTTGGAGGAGTTACAAGAAAATGGTTTCATCCGACCCAATTCTTCTTCTTGGGGTTCGCCTGTCCTATTTATGAATTAGGCAGACAGCACCCTCGGACTTTGTGTGCATTATTGGAAGCTAAACTAGTTGACGGTCAAGAACCGATATCCCTTGCTGAGGATCGATGATCTCTTTGATCAGCTTCGAGGATCCCGAGTGTTCTTGAAGATTGACTTGAGATCCGGTTATCATCATTTTCACGTTAGACCATCTGATATACCTCTTATAGCTTTCCGGAGTAGGTATGGTCTATACGAGTATATGGTTATGTCGTTCGGTCCCACGAACGTTCCTGCAGTTTTCATGGCACTAATGAACCAAGTGTTCCATCCATACATAGATTCCTTCGGGGTGGTTTTTGTGGATGACATCTTGGTGTACTCTCACACTTGACATGACCATGCTACCCATCTTGAGATCGTTCTGATTATATTGAGAGAGAATCATTTATATGCTAAGCTCTCAAAATGACACTTTTGGATGGACCAGATTCACTTATTGGTTCATGTTATCTCAGAGACAGAAGTATCAGTAGACCCAAAGAAAGTGATAGTTGTAGTTTTCTGGGAGAAGCTAAAGAATGTCTTCGAGGTGTGAAGTTTTCTAGGGCTGGCTAGATACTACAGGTGTTTCATAAAAAACTTTTCATGCCTAGAAGCACCACTAACAGGTAAGACCAAGAAAAGGGAGAAGTTCTTATGGTCAGATTCTTGTGAGTCAGCCTTTCAGGAGCTAAAAGAGAGGTTGACATCAGCACCAATACTATTCTTTCTAGAGCCGGGAAAGAGCTATACTATTTACTATGATGATTCGGGTATCAGGATGGGAGCTGTGCTTATGTAGGGAGATGGATTTATTGTGTACAGGTCTCAATTGTTGAGGCCACATGAGAAGAATTACCTGACGCATGATCTCGAGCTGGCGGTAGTTGTTCATGCATTACGTTGTAGGAGACATTATCTTCTAGTAGAGCATTTTGTGGTCTTCACCGACCACAAAAGTCTCAAGTACATCTTCACTCAGCGTGATCTGAATCTGAGACAGCGCAGGTGGGTCGATTATCTTCAGTCCTTCGACTTTGAGCTTGCCTATATTCCGAGAAAGAGAAACTCAGTGGATGATGCGTTGAGCAAGAGAACTCAGATACATGCAGTTCAGGAGGCCAGTAGTGAGTGGAAGCTTATGTATCTATTCTCTGAGATGCATTTGGAGGTGCACGATAGACAGGGGCAGACCTTTCTATCTTCTATAGTTGTTACCTCTACACTTCTTGATCAGGTACGGATGAGGCAGCTATTCGACTCAGAAGGCCTAGTCCTGTGGGAGAGTGTGTCAGGATAAGACCATCTTCTTAGATGGACAGTGGGTGAGGATGAGATCTTGCGTTTCCAAGGATGCATATGGGTGCCAGCAAACATACGTGAGGAGCTGATGTGGGATTTTCATTCCTTAGTTTGGGCAGTTCATCCTGGCGTCACCAAGATGTTTTGTGATCTACACCACCAGTATTGGTGTCCAGTTATGAAGAGAGATATTTCTGGTTTTGTCATGAGGTGTTCCACTTGTCAGCAGGTGAAAGCAGAGCATCAGCAACCAGCAGGTCTTTTACAGCAATTACCCATTATTTAGTGGAAGTGGAATGATGTCTCAATGGACTTCGTGACTGGTTTTATGAGGTCACCTTGAGGGAATGATGTTGTTTGGGTTTTCATCGACAAGATTACGAAGGTTTCTGACTTCTTGCTGATAAAGGAGACCTTCAGTGTTGATGAGTTGGGACGGTTGTACATCTGAGAGGTTGTACGTCTACATGGAGTTCCACACTCCATTTTTTCTGACAGAGATGTGTACTTTACTTTTTTGGTTCTGGAAGGGTCTTCAGAAGGATTTGGGAACACAAGTACTTTTGAGTACAGCTTACCATCCCCAGACAGATGGCCAGTCCGAGCGTATGATTCAGGTGCTTGAGGATATGCTCCGAGCTTGCATTCTAGACATTGGAGGTTCTTGGTATAAGCATATACCACTTGTGGAATTCTCCTACAACAATAGTTTTCAGGTGACTATTCAGATGTCACCTTAGGATTTGTACGGTAGGTCATTCTGATCACCTTTATGCCAGCTTGAGGCAGTAGAGGAGGCTTTGTTGGGACCTCGTCTTGTTCAGGAGACCTCAGAGCAGGTAGAGTTGATTCAGAAGAGGATGACTATGGCACAGTCTTGACAGAAGTCTTATGTTGATCAGCAGAGACGACCTCTGGAGTTCGGGGTTATGGATCACGTTTTCCTGTGTGTCGCACCGAGGTTAGGACACAACAGGATTCAGAGATAGGGTAAGCTTTCACCAAGGTACGTTGGGCCATTTGAGGTGTTGGAGAGAGTTCATCCAGTAGCCTATCGGTTGTAGTTACCTCAGAGGTACCAGACTATGCACAACGTCTTCCACGTTTCTCAACTTCGACATTACTTTTCATACCCATCTCATGTCTTTCAACCTGAGGAGGTTGAGATAGAAGTGGATGCATAATTTGAGAATCATCCTATACGGATTGTCTATCGAAGTAGGAAGGTTCTCTATGGTTGGTTTGTTCCTCTAGTATGGGTGCTATGGCAGCACGGGTGAGTACAGGACGAGACTTGGGAGAGAGAGGCCGATGTCCGATCGTAGTGGTCGGAGCTATTCGGGGTTTCTTCTTCTACGCCTCGCTAGGGGAATTCGGGGATGAATTTATTTAAGGGGGGAATTTTTTAAGAACATGGGCCTTCTTTTCAGGTATGTTTTTCCTTTTTCTGGAGTTTTTTAGAAAAGATGAGTTTTGTAAATTGTTAAAGTACACATGGTGTATTTCGATGCCACTCGAGTCCATGTGCTGGCCATGTCTAGGACACACACACGGTCATGTGGGGTGATGTGGAGGCTTCTTAAATCAGAGTACGGAAAGGCCGAGTACACACCGTGTACTCCATAATTACACACCATGTACTTTCTTTTTTTCATTAAATGGATCGGGGTCTTGTCTTAACCCCAAAACTGTCTTCTTCTCCATCTTCTTCAACCGAGAGCATCCCGTACGGCTGTAAATCTCCTCCGAGCCCCCAAGTCTCCATCTGTTCTCCAAATTGACCACCGTGGATTGCATTGGAACCACAGTGGTAAGCACTTCCTTCTTCTAGAGCATCGTTTTCCAATTTCTCTTTTCTTAAAAGTTACCATGGGTTGAACGTTTTGTGCTTTTTCCTAGATCTACAACGTTCTAAGGAGACTCAAGCCTCATGGTTCAAGTATATTGATCTCCTAGAATCAAGGTAGTTGGTTTGTGCCTTTCTGTTCGAATTCTTTCAGTTTTATGTGCAATTTCTACCAATACCCTTGAACGGGGTATTGCGTGTTTACTATTTTTCCCCTGTTGTTTTCCTACCTTGCATGTACTACTTTTGTAGAGGTAATTTGGTTATGTATGAGGATAATTTCTATTATTGGATGTTTTTCACATGCTTTTCTCTATTTACAACCTTTTGGTCTTTTTCAACCTTTGGTCGTTATACCTATTTTTCATGCCTTGTGACCGTAGGGTGGGGTGTTGTTTCCTGACATGCTTGTTATGCTATAGACTGGTTAGCTAAGTATCTCGGTAGTTTTACTTTGGCCTTATAGAATTATTATAAACTGACTGGCATGGGGCCGTGAGAACTTGGTGCTATAGACTATAAGGGGATAGACCGAGTGAGCTTCCTCAGAGAGTCTTGGACATTATAGACTATAGGGTGTAGGCCGAGTGAGCTTCCCAGCGAGTCTAGGATATTATAGACTACAGGAGGATAGACCGAGTGAGCTTCCTCAGAGAGTCTTTAGATTTATATACTACAGGATGATAGACCGAGTGAGCTTCCTCAGAGATTCTTTGTTCTGTTTGAATTTCCATAAACCACTCCAAGCTATAGGAGGAATAGACCGAGTGAGCTTCCTCAGATATTCTCTGATAGACCTGAGGCTATAGGAAGAATTGACCGAGTGATCTTCCTTAGAGAGTCTCTATACCTTGGGGATATAAGGGTAATTGACCGCGTGATCATCCTCAGAGAGTTCATGACTACCCTAGTGTAACGCCCTGACCACAGCTACCCAGAGTCGGTGCATTACTTCGTAACATTGGCATGATCACAAAAGATCAAGTCTCGAAATACCGATTAGTTTAGTAGCCTTGGAAACACTAGATACATTCATAAGTCTTTCATTACATCAAAAAGTAAACAAACTACAATAACATGGTCTTCATAGTCCACACTCATATCCCTTGCTAACTACCCCTGCAGGTCATTCATAAAATACTTCTTCACAACCTGGAAAAATATTAAAACATTGAAAGGGGTGAGATCAGATGCTCAGTAAGGTTAACAATATATCAAAAGCTTTCATAAATAAACATTAACATTTAAGGCAATGTATAACTAAAACAAAAGCCTTTTAAACTTGAACTAAAACATAATATGGAAAAAGTAAAATGAGATAATTCCATTCACTTCTTCACATGGATATTCTACTGGTCGAATAATCACATGCAATATCAATAACCACTTTCATAATGAGGGAATGTATAATGCCAGACATTCTGAAACATTTTGTCAAGGCCTCGGCCAAGACGTCTAAAATGATTAAGGCCTCGGCCAAAGCCATAAATCAAATTGGGAAAGGGCCTCGGCCAATTCCACGTATAGTTGTCTCATGAGACCTACCGATGCATCGAGGAGCTATAGCGGGCTCCACCCGTCACTTATTAAGTCCAATACATTCCTCATATGAATAGGTTTAAACATAACAAAAATATTTGTATTAAAACTAGCATACGAAACGTCAACAATTTCTCCATAAACTATAGATGGTATAAAAATAACACATCCACAGTCAAATATTTCACAAAATGTTCAATGGGAGTTTTGTATAATAAATCAATTTCAATTAAACTTAAAACCCATCAAAGGATGTTGACATGGATGAAATCAAAGCTATTTGAGAGAAATATCTCTCTCTTTTTTGAAATCATTTAAAAGTCCCATAATTATAAAATAATACATTTACTTTGAAAATATTCTTATAAGATTGTAAGGGAAGCTTCGACGAAGTTATAATGGCGGAAAATAGCCTCACCCGCCGTATAAGTTAAAAAAACATTCTTACCTTAAATTTCTCAAAAAGGTCAAAAAGTACATTGTTTGGAAAACAACTGTAAGATTCCTTTCAAAAACGTATAAGGGTATAAATGAATTTAACCCATTTTCCATTTAATAGTAAAAATGTTTTGAAAGACATTTTTAAGAAACATGGATGTGGATGATAACGAGGTCCCAGTAGATAATTATGTATAAACAACCTTGGATAATGAAGAGGTTGTGAAGTAAACCCTTAACTTGTACTTTTCCTTGGTTGGGGTAGGTTAACATCTTGTATAATGGTGAAATAATTGTTATTAAATTATACAAGAACCATATACATTCATATGATATCATATATGATCTTTTAACATTACTTTGTTAACAATATCTTAGATTTATCGTTGTTTCGGGTGTTAACTTACTCATTTTCTTTTATATGTTTTGTTACATAAGTCGTGTTTTTCATGGGTAGGTTGTATCTTATTCATATCCAGAATGATATCATGTCCTTAAACATTATTTTTAAATCATCAAATGATAATTATACTTGAATGGATACAACAGAGAATGAATCTCATCGCGTTCGTGGAGACGGTAGTCCGTACGTACGCACGAGCGACAATATCATTATTTCGATATTAAAATAATATATAATTGGATATTATACCATATATACAGAATCATTATCATGTTATATTTATTATTTACATGAATTACATATCATTATTATACCCATCTGAATAATAATATATTGAATAACAATTACACCACGACATGGAGACGGTAAGCCGTACGTACGCACGTATGGTGACATGTCATTCAAATGATGGGTAGAATACTGAATATGGTTGTTCCATATTTATAATAACATCACAGTATATAGAAGATAATGGAGTTATAATTTTATATTTGAAATAATAAACAAAGAGGGAGTGTAAGAAGAAAGAAACTTGAAAGAGGGTGATGAAAACGTTACCTCTTCTTCGGGTTCTTCCTTTTGATTTGATCAAAAGGACTCCTTAGGATGGCTTTCTGACTAAAGTAAAGAATCTTGGATGAAGGGAGAGAAGTTGGGAGAGTATTTGGGCAGAGGTTGGCCGAACCAAAAGGCATGAAAGTGTGAATAAGGTGGTAGAGGTGGGGGCCTTTTATAAGAGGAGAGGAGGGGCTCTTTTGGAAATATTGAAATGTTACATTATTATACAATGATTTTTGGATTCTAAAGGTCCCACACTTATATAATTCGTGGATAAGGTGATAAGGGTTTGAAATATCCTCATCCAATAGGCTTTGGACAAGTGTAATCCTTGGAGTTTGCATTATCTTCTCATTTTATTTAAATCGTTAAATAATGAGGTCATCGCTGCATCATCATGATGTCATAAATAATTTAATTTATTTAATGTCTAAAAATTAAAAAAAAAACTATGATTTAGGAAATCTTTTTATCTTTCCAATGATTATTTATAGTCAAAAATATGACTTGTATAACCCCATGTAAAAATTGTTTTAGTAAAACATTTCATGTTTGTGTCATTTTTTACTTTAACATTATGTAAAAGGTATTTATGTCATTTTCCAACTAAAGTGGCTCCATGGGGTCCCCAAGTTGACCCATGGATTGTCTTGGTCGGCCATGACACATCAAATGAGGGTAGGACATGTGTCAAACTCATCTCATATTATTAAAACATTATTTTTACCTTAAACTACACTAATTACCTCTAATCGTGATTAAGAACTTAAAAGTTACTATTCACCAAAAATTATTTTAATCTCATTGAACCACATTTTACTTCTTAATGACAACCATGTATGTCGGATTTTTAAAAATCAAATCACAGAGGTGGTAATATTTCATTTAAACGAAAAATCAGTTATTTAACTACCACTTAGTGGTTTCACTATTCATCAAAAATTGAAGTTTTTCAGAACAATGCCAAAATTTCACCCTAAGCTATAATTGATATTCCGATTTCAAAAATGATGTCTATTTTAAAAAATTCCAAAAATATAAGTTGCATTAATTTATTTTATAATTAATTCCCGCTGTCACAACAAATATTGAGTTTTTAAGAAACAATTTATGTCAAAAGATTGGCAATTGTTTATGTCTAATTTCAATGTTAAATTAATTCCCATGACCACCATTGGATAAAATGGTAAAAATGTATTCTAATTATACTTTAAAACCACTAAATATTATAATTTATCACTATAAATTATTTTAATTAAAAAAGTTTTTTTTAAGTATTTTTCACTATTCATAAAAAATTAGAAGTTCTTAGAAAAATACCAAAAATTCAACATAGGCTAATTTCGATATTCCGAATCCAAAAATGAAAAATAAAATTTATCAAATTTCAAAAAGTAGGTATTACTATTCACAACGGCTAGTTTAATTAGTTGTGGTGTGTGTTAGAGCTTGAGGTTGCGTACAACACACGTTATTGCATTATTCGAAGGGAAACGTACCGTGAAAGCTTGGGGTGTTACATTCTCCCCTCCTTCAAATAATTGCATCCTCACAATTTCTAGGGTATTACTGCATAAAATGACTCGGGTGGTTCTTCATCATAAGTTCCTCAGGTTCCCACGTTGCCTCTTCCATTTTATGATTTCTCCACAAAACCTTTACCAGACGAGTCGTCCGGTTTCTCAGCACCTGCTCCCTCACATCAAGAATTCTGATGGGCTCTTCGCAATAAGATAGATCAGGTTCCAGTTCTAATTCCTCATAAATAAGTACATGTGTTGGGTCGGGCATGTATTTTCTCAATAGTGATAAGTGGAAAACATCGTGAACTTTGGAGAGATTTGGCGGCATCGCCAAACGATAAGCTACAGCCCCAATACGATCTAGAATTTCGAAAGGTCTGATGTACCTGGGACTCAACTTACCCTTCTTACCAAAACGTATAACTCCCTTCCATGGAGATACCATTAGGAAAACATGATCTCCCACCTGAAATTCCAAAACCTTTCTTCTGTTATCGGCATACCTCTTCTGCCTACTTTGAGCTGCTTTGATGTGGTTTTGGATTACCTTCACCTTTTCCATTGTTTCTTCCACCAGTTCTGGTCCCACAAGCTTTCTTTCACCAACTTCATCCAAACAGGTTGGTGTACGACATCTCTTTCCGTATAACGCTTCATAAGGTGCCATCTGAATGCTTGAATGGAAGCTATTGTTATAGGAAAATTCTACCAGTGGTAAATATTGATCCCACATACCCTGAAAGTCAAGAGAGCATGATCTCAACATGTCTTATAAGGTTTGAATAGTCCGTTCTGATTGTCCATCTATTTGAGGGTGATAGGCAGTGCTCAAATGAAGTTCTGTATCCAAGGCCTTTTGAAGACTTTTCCAGAATCTTTAAGTAAAACGAGGATCACGATCAGAAACAATCTATAGGGGTACTCCATGAAGTCTTACAACTTCAATAATATATAGTATTGCTAGACGTTCAAGTGGTAGATCCTCCCGTATAGCCAGAAAATGTGTTGACTTAGTAAGACGATCAACAATGACCCATATTGCATCATTCCTTCTAGGATTCTTTGGTAGTCCCATGAAAAAGTCCATCGTAATATTATCCCATTTCCACTCAGGTATGGGAAGAGGTTGCAATACTCCACCAGGATGTTGCCTTCCAGCTTTCACTTGTTGACAAACCATACACCTCGACACAAAATCAGCAATCTCCCTCTTCATATTGTCCCACCAAAAATGTTCCTTCAAATATCTATACATTTTGGTGCTCCCAGGGTGTATAGAGAAATTGGAACTATGAGCATCATCCAAAAATTCCATTTTTAGATCAGGTATATCGGGAACACAAAGTCTCTTCCTGAATTTCAAAATTCCATCCTTATACACAAATCCCTCAATCTTCCATCATTCGCATCTTTAATCTTCTTCTGAAATTCTTCATCATCGGTCTGAGAACACATAATCCTTTCTAGTAATGATGGTTTGGCAACCATTTGAAAAATCATTGATGTTTCACCTTCCCTAGTTATTCCCATGTCCATCTTCACTAGATCCATGAAAATTGGATCCCTTTCAATTCTCATCACATTCAAAACTCCATGGTCTTTTCTGCTCAAAGCATCTGCCACCTTGTTTGCCTTCCCCGGGTGGTAATGTATCGTGCAATAATAATCCTTGAGTAGTTCAATCCATCGCCTTTGCCTCATGTTGAGTTCTTTTTGTGAGAAAATATACTTCAAACTCTTGTGATCAGTATAAATATCACATTTTTAACCATAGAGGTAATGTATCCATATCTTTAAAGCAAAGATCACAGCTGCTAACTCAAGATCACGAGTAGGATAGTTTTGCTCATGAATTTTTAGCTGTCGTGATGCATAGGCAATAACCTTATCATTCTGCATAAGGACACAACCAAGTCCTTTCTTCGATGCATCACTATAAATAACAAACCCATCATTCCCCGATGGTAGAGTCAATACAGGGGAGTTGACTAATCTTCTCTTCAGTTCTTCAAAACATTCTTCACACTCTTTTGTCCAGACAAATTTAATCCCTTTACGTGTGAGCTTTGTCAATGGGTTAGCCAATCTGGCAAAATTCGGGAAAAATGTCGATAATAACCTGCTAAACCAATAAAACTGCGTACCTCAGTTACACTTGTCGGTGCTAGCCATTCTTGGATTGCCTTGGTTTTAGAAGGATCAACGGAAATTCTATCCTTAGAGACAATATGTCCATGAAAAGAAATCTCCTGAAGCCATAATTCACACTTGCTAAATTTCCCATATAATTCATGTCTTCTAAGAGTCTTCAGGATAATGCGTAAGTGATTTTCATGATCTTAGTGGCTTTTGGAGTATACCAAGATATCATCAACAAATACCACCACAAAGTCATCAAGATATTCCTTGAAAACTCTATTCATTAGATCCATGAAAACAGAGGGTGCATTAGTCAATCCAAAAGGCATTACTATAAACTCGTAATGCCCGTACCTTGTTTGAAATGCTGTCTTTGGAACGTCTTCCTTCTTCACACACAACTGATGGTATCCAGACCAAAGGTCAATCTTTGAAAAGTATTGAGCTCCATGCAGTTGGTCAAACAAATCATCAATGCAAGGTAGGGGATACTTGTTCTTTATTGTTATAGCATTGATCTCCCTATAGTCGATGCACAACCTCATAGATCCATCTTTCTTCTTAACAAAAAGAACAGGGGATCCCCAAGGAGAAACACTAGGGAGAATAAATCCCTTATTACTCAATTCCTCTAGTTTTTTCTTTAGTTCAACTAATTCCACAGTGGCCATTCTATAAGGGGTCTTCGATATGGGTCTTGATCCAGGAATTAAATCAATGGAAAACTCAACTTCTCGTTCTAGAGGATGTCCAGGTAAATCTTCCGGAAACACATCAACATATTCTCTCACAATAGGTACATCCTCTATTTGAATATTCCTTTCCTCACCCTCATTAATTTCCTTCTCTTCCTCCCCAATAATTGAATTTAGTTGAGCTACTGGGGGTGGATCTAGATAAGAATTATGTGGCGACGATTCTGCTCTAAAGATAAGGTGTTCCTTATCATCATCATCAAGAATCGTAACCTCTTTCCTCTTACAATAAATTTTTGCATCATGGTCCGAAAGCCAATCCATACCGAGGATTATATCAAATTCAATCATGGGTATGACGATGAGATCAGCAGGTAAAGAACATTTAGGTGCTCTAATGGGAACTAATCGACAAAACTTTGTTGCAACAATACTTCCCTTAGGGGTTTTGACCCACAACTCCCTTATTAAATAAAATTGGAAATATCTAATTTTCTTAGCAAACTGGGAAGATATGAAACAATGCGATGATCCAGAATAAAATAATGCATTTGCTAAACTTGAGGAAACCATTAAATTACCTACCACCACGTCTTTCGGAGCTTCCACCTCAGTAGTAGTGATAGCATAAGTCTGACCCTGATCCCTTGGCCTCTTCTGAGGTAAGTTCCCCTGACGCTTAAGACATTCATTTGCATAATGTCCCTTCTCTCTACAATTATAGCATTCCACGTTGACAACCGCTTTCTTTACCTTGCATTCATGAGCTTGGTGTCCTTTTTCACCACACTTGTAACATACTCCTTTTCCTTTTAGACAGGCACCAGGGTGCTTCCTACCACAATTATCACATGGTGGAAATTCATTTCTACCCTTCTTCCCTGTTTCCTTATTTCCTTTCCCAGAGTTTTCAGCAGATCTCTTCTTATCTTGCTTTGATTTAAAGTCATAAGACTTAGAGAATTCCTTTTCCGTCATGATAGCGCACGAGACAATACCTTCGTATGAAGAGAAGGTTTGTGATACTAAAGCTCGACGGAGAAATGGTTTTAACCCATCAAAGAAACGATCAGTCTTACTTCTTGGCTTACGTATGTAATCTGAAGCATACCTCGCTAACCTTGTAAAGTTAGCCTCATACTTTGTGACATTCTCATACTCCTTCTACCTCAGACTCAGAAATTGCCTTTCCATATCCTCTTGATGGTCTCGAGGAAAGTATTTTTCTAAGAACAGCTCTTTGAACTCCTGCCATTCCATGTTTGTTAATTCATCATCTTCCTTTGTGTTTTGAATTAGTGACCACCATTGATCGACATCTCCAGTGAGGCGGTAAACTGCCATGACAACATTCTCCCTTTCACTACCCCCAAGGCATGGAATATTTTCTCTAAGGAATTTATCCATTGCTCAGCTACTATAGGATTTGTACTCCCATTGAAGGTTGGTGGTTGTTGCCTCATGAAACGGTCTAGCATTGATCCTCCACGTTGCGGATCAGGGTGCTCCATACGAGTAAGGTTATTATTCATAACCTGCGTGAGTTGTCTCAGTACGGTGAGAAGCTGATCAGCACCAGTTGTATCACTAGCTCCACCATAATTATCTTGAGCAGGAGGGAAATACCTACACAGAGTGCGTGAATTGATACGGTTTCTATTCCTTCCACTAGGTGCCATTTCTAAACAATGGCATAAACTAGATTAGTTTATGAAATAAAATACATAATTCCATATTTGTAAAACACTTTACATAAATTGAACTATTTATGGATATAATCTATAATCATAAAAAGAAATGTTTCCTTTGAAGAAGTATATACTCATAACCCTTCATAGTGGTTTCTAAAGAAAATGAGAATTATCCTAAGTATATCCCCCGGGAGTGTCGTAACCAAGAGTGCAGCAAGGCCTGTTGTCGTGCACCAGTTCCCGTTCGAGTCTAGCTCAAAGCGGTGTTTTCGGGTTTTACGCCTAGGTACATCTATGCCAGAGCCGCCTCTACCTGCTCGTATCCAGAAAGGGATGTATTGCTCGGAAAACTCACAAAATCTCTATAATACAAAAATTCTAGGAAGTTTTTCTATACTAATCATCAAAGTCTATCTTCGGGCTATGTTCTCTAATCAGAGTTTATCTAAATCTAGCTTCCAAGTTTAGTACTAAACTGCCTCTGATACCAACTGTAACACCCCGACCCCAGCTACCCAGAGTCGGTGCATTACTTCGTAACATTGGCATGATCACAAAAGATCAAGTCTCGAAAGACCGATTAGTTTAGTAGCCTTGGAAACACTAGATACATTCATAAGTCTTTCATTACATCAAAAAAGTAAACAAACTACAATAACATGGTCTTCATAGTCCACACTCATATCCCTTTCTGACTACCCCTGTAGGTCATTCATAAAATACTTCTTCACATCCTGGAAAAATATTAAAACATTGAAAGGGGTGAGCATAGATGCTTAGTAAGGTTAACAATATAGCGGAAGCTTTCATAAATAAACATTAACATTTAAGGAAATGTATAACTAAAACAAAAGCCTTTTAAACTTGAACTTCAACATAATATGGCAAAAGTAAAATGAGATAATGACATTCACTTCTTCACATGGATATTCTACTGGTCGAATAATCACATGCAATATCAATAACCACTTTCATAATGAGGGAATGTTTAATGCCAGACATTCTGAAACATTTTGTCAAGGCCTCGGCCAAGACGTCTAAAATGATTAAGGCCTCGACCAAAACCATAAATCAAATTGGGAAAGGGCCTCGGCCAATTCCACATCTAGTTGTCTCATGAGACCTACCGATGCATCGAGGAGCTATAGCGGGCTCCACCCATCACTTATTAAGTCCAATACATTCCTCATATGAATAGGTTTAAACATAACATAAATATTCGTATTAAAACTAGAATACGAAACGCCAACAATTTCTCCATAAACTATAGATGGTATAAAAATAAAAATCCACAGTCAAATATTTCACAAAATGTTCAATGGGAGTTTTGTATCATAAATCAATTTCAATTAAACTTAAAACCCATCAAAGGATGTTGACATGGATGAAATCAAAGCTATTTGAGAGAAATATATCTCTCTTTTTTTTTGAAATCATTTAAAAGTCCCATAATTATAAAATAATACATTTACTTTGAAAATATTCTTATAATCTTGTAAGGGAATCTTTGACGAAGTTATAATGGCGGAAAATAGCCGCACCCGCAGTATAAGTTAAAAAAACATTCTTACCTTAAATTTCTAAAAAAGGTCAAAAAGTACATTATTTGGAAAACGATGGTAAGATTACTTTAAAAACGTATAAGGGTATAAATGAATTTAACCCATTTTCCATTTAATAGTAAAAATTTTTTGAAAGACATTTTTAAGAAACATGGATGTGGATGATAACGAGGTCCCAGTAGATAATTATGTATAAACAACCTTGGATAATGAAGAGGTTGTGAAGTAAACCCTTACCTTGTACTTTTCCATGGTTGGGGTAGGTTAAACTCTTGTATAATGGTGAAATAATTGTTATTAAATTATACAAGAACCATATACATTCATATGATATCATATATGATCTTTTAACATTGCTTTGTTAACAATATCTTAGATTTATCGTTATTTCGGGTGTTAACTTACTCGTTTTATTTTATATGTTTTGTTACGTAAGTCGTGTTTTTCATGGGTAGGTTGTATCTTATTCATATCCAAAGTGATATCATGTCCTTAAACATTATTTTTAAATCATTAAATGATAATTATACTTGAATGGATACGATGGAGAATGAATCTCATCAAGTTCGTGGAGACGGTAGTCCGTACGTACGCACGAGCGACAATATCATTATTTTGATATTAAAATAAAATATAATTAGATAGTATATCATATATACAGAATCATTATCATGTTATATTTATTATTTAAATGAATTACATATCATTATTATACCCATCTAAATAATAATATATTGAATAACAATTACACCACGACGTGGAGACGGTAAGCCGTACGTACACACGTATGGTGACATGTCATTCAAATGATGGGTAGAATACTGAATATGGTTGTTCCATGTTTATAATAACATCACAGTATATAGAATATACTGGAGTTATAATTTTAGATTTGAAATAATAAACAAAGAGGGAGTGGAAGAAGAAAGAAACTTGAAAGAGGGTGATTAAACGTTACCTCTTCTTCGGGTTCTTCCTTTTGATTTGATCAAAAGGACTCCTTAGGATGGCTTTCTGGCTAAATTAAAGCTTCTAGGATTAAGGGAGAGAAGTTGGGAGAGTATTTGGGCAGAGGTTTTCCGAACCAAAAGGCTTGAAAGTGTGAATAAGGTGGTAGAGGTGGGGGCCTTTTATAAGAGGAGAGGAGGGGCTCTTTTGGAAAGATTGAAATGTTACATTATTAAACAATGCTTTTCGGATTCTAAAGCTCCCAAACTTATATAATTCGTGGATAATGTGATAAGGGTTCGAAATATCCTCATCCAATAGGATTTTGACAATTTTAAGCCTTGTATTTTTCATTATCTTCTCATTTTATTTAAATCGTTAAATAATGAGGTCATCGCTGCATCATCATGATGTCATAAATAATTTAATTTATATAATGTCGAAAAATTATAAAAAAAATACTATGATGTAGGAAATATTTTTATCATTCCAATGACTATTTATAGTCAAAAATATGACTTGTATAACCCCATGTAAAAATTGTTTTAGTAAAACATTTCATGTTTGTGTCATTTGTTACTTTAACATTAAATAAAAGGTATTTATGTCATTTTCCAACTAAAGTGGCTCCATGGGGTCCCCAAGTTGACCCATAGATTTTCTTGGTCGGCCATGACACATCCAATGAGGGTTGGACATGTGTAAAGCTCATCTCATATTATTAAAACATTATTTTTACCTTAAACTACACTAATTACCTCTAATCGTGATTAAGAACTTAAAAGTTACTATTCACCAAAAATTATTTTAATCTCATTGAACCAAATTTTACTTCTTAATGACAACCATGTATGTCGGATTTTTAAAAATCAAATCACAGAGGTGGTAATATTTCATTTAAACGAAAAATCAGTTATTTAACTACCACTTAGTGGTTTCACTATTCATCAAAAATTGAAGTTTTTCAGAACAATGCCAAAATTTCACCCTAAGCTATAATTGATATTCCGATTTCAAAAATGATGTCTATTTTAAAAAATTCCAAAAATATAAGTTTCATTAATTTATTTTATAATTAATTCCCACTATCACAACCAATAGCGTGTTTTTAAGAAACAATTTATATCAAAAGATTGGCAATTGTTTATGTCTAATTTCAATGTTAAATTAATTCTAATGACCACCATTGGATAAAATGGTAAAAATATATTCTAATTATACTTTAAAACCACTAAATATTATAATTTATCACTATAAATTATTTTAATTAAAAAATTTGTTTTAAAGTATTTTTCACTATTCATAAAAAATTAGAAGTTCTTAGAAAAATACCAAAAATTCAACATAGGCTAATTTCGATATTCCAAATCCAATAATGAAGTCCATTTTGATAAATAAAATTTATCAAATTTCAAAAAGTAGGTATTATTATTCACAACGGCTAGTTTAATTAGTTGTGGTGTGTGTTAGAGCTTGAGGTTGCATACAACACACGCTATTGCATTATTCGAAGGGAAACGTATCGTGGAAGCTTGGGGTGTTACACCTAGACTAAAAGGGGAATTGACTGAGTGTGCTTACTCATAGAGTCTTATAATTCGTATGACCGAACCAGAGGGGTTAGGCTGAGTGTACTACCCAGAGGGTTGTTGTTACTTCTTGGATAGGTCTAGAGGGGATGAATGTGAGTACTTACCAGAGGGATTCCTATTTTTAGTTAGCTATTTTCTTCACTATTGCTTGTTGATCTGTGGATTGTTTGTTTCTGTGTATCGTCCTAGTTGTTGTTCACTATTCACTATTAACTGTTTACTGCTTACTGTACTATTACCTTCCATATGCTCACTGACTATTAGGCACAGATCTTTGGGTGTTTGACTACTGAGATTTAGTCTCACACCCTGTTTGGGTCATGCATTTGGGCTCAAACAGATTATATTGATGTAGGTATAGATAAGGGAAAGCGCCCTTTGACTTTAGGTACATGATTCCATTGGAGTAAGAGAGCGTGGGACCAAGCCAGCGCTTGATTTACTGAGGAGTTTCTTGTCTGTTTATCTTTTGTACTTGGGTTAAGTATTGTATTCAGCATTGTGACTTGTTTGGTTGCTTTCATAGACATATGTATCATGCATTATATATACATGTGCTTCTGTTGTTTATCATATTTAGTCTTTCGTTGTTCACTTGTGTATGGATTGTTTACTGCTTCTGCGATTGCTTATTATTTCTCTTCAGATATGTACTCTGTCAATGAGGGCATATTTTCCCCAATATCACACCCAAGTCCATCGCTACTAGTCAGCAGCCTCTAGTGTTTGGGGAAATGCACTTGAGGCCATGTGACCAACCGGGTATGGGGCACCTCTGGGTGGCTTCTTGAACCGGGACGTTACAGTTTGGTCCTTTGTGAGCCCTGGGTTTCTTGTTTTGAGTGATGGATCCAATTTTTACATAGTAAAGATCAATCACTCTCATGATTATAGAAACCACCACTAGATCATATTTTATCTTTTTGATCCAAAAATCTTCCTTCATAGCATCTAATGCTGTGATTTACTCCATCTATGTTGTAGAATCTACTATAGTGTCTTCTTTATAAATATTATGACTAACAACTATTATACTTATGAAAAACACCAAACTATATTGAGATTTCATATTAATAATACTCCCACATGATTAGGGTGATCACTGAGAGGGGAGTGAATCAGTAATCTATAATTCATTTTAATTTTTTTACTTTTAACATCCTTCACCTCTTGTTAAAGAGTTATAACCCTAGTATTATTATGAACACACTGACAAATAAAAACATGTTATATTTAAAAAAAAATCACCACATAAAATGAGATATCTTATAATTGTTATGATCTAGATTACAATAAGATTATATAACCCACTAGTATCAACCTATACGTTATAGAAAGAAGTTTTTATCCCTAAACTTACATTCAACTATAGTCTTTTAACATTTTATGTGCATCTTATGCAATTTTAATAATGTATAATGGTTTTTTAATAATAATATATTCCTCTAAAAATGTATACTTTAATCATGTCATCATTGTATTTCTTATTTATTCCTAACTAGCAATGTTGCAGGTATGTTCTTCTTCATTTTACTTTTTCTAAATAATATCAAGAAACAACTACTTATTATTATTTCTTATTCTTCTCTCTCTTTAAAATATAGCATATGTTCAATACTGCACAATATTGATTATTCTAAAAATTTCATGAAACATATTTTCTTCTACATTTTTACATTTTAAATTCACTAAATATTAGTGGATATTATTTCCATTATTTAATTATTTAAATACAATAATATTAAGCCTCAACAAGAACTCGGGTCAATGGTTTTGGATTGATCTCCATTTTATTATAACACTTAATTTCAAATATTCTAATTTGAAATACCATATAATATTTTACCATGATATTTTCTTTCAAATCCTTCAAAAACATTTATATAATCTTCTCTTCAAAATCCTCAATGAAATCTATTATAGTTAAATTTTTTAAAATAGCCTCCATGTGTGCATGGTAGTATATAGAACACATCATAGCACTCCCCTTTGTAATGTATAACCGTCAAACATAATCTTGAATCAAAACCTATTATTTTGATATTTGTTTCAATGTATATGGGTTCAAAAATAATTTGGTGGTTTTATATATTATTCAGAAAAATATTTTGGAAACTCATATTTTTTACCGGGTAAGATATCATACAAATTATTTCTTACACATGGACAAGTATATTATGTGATTTAGAAAATTACATAGTCTTTTATCCATCCTTACAAGATCCAAATATCTTATGGAACTCATCTTATATGTTCATTGTATTGTACATGGAATACATCTTAATTGGTCCTTATATATTACAAAAAGAACATATTATATATTCCATATATCTTGTGAAGTATAAATATTACATTACCAATGTATCTTGCATAAATATCTTCTAATGTATTCCATATATCTTACATTTAAGACAATATACATGATCTATTCTTCTTCCTAAAACCTCTTAGTATGAAAAAAATCATATGAAAACCATGTATCTTACAAAATGTAAAAAGGTTATATTATTCCTTGGTGAAATGGGGTTGAACATACTTCTTCAAACTTAATCTTTTAAATTAATCTTTTAAAATTTTCTTGGCCAACGCATCTTTTATTTTCTATATATAATGAAAAAAATTTAAATTAAAATGATTTCCCTCCATAAGATCTTTGATGAAGTGATATTTAATATTAATGTTATTAACCCCTGAATGATGAATATTATTCTTAGATAAATTAATCAAACAATTATTACCATATCCTAATAGTAATTTAATCTTCACTTACACCTTAATATATTCTAACGGTGTCCTTATACACATCCTTTATATAATGGCTTGTGTTGAAACCAATGAATCTACTTCATTGGTTCTCAAATTAACAGTACTCTACTTCTTTGTGTATGATAGATAATATATTTTCAATTATTTTTATATGTATTTTAATGATTTAATCCGTAAAAAATGTCTTTTATGTGAAATTGTGTCAATTTTTAAATTTGGATGGGTTTTCATCAAAATTTTTAAAATTCCTTAATTCTATAATTTTAATAGTTTTTTCACTTTGGTATTTTGGGAATAGATTTTTCAATACTAATATAATTTTCTAAATTAATTTTTTAGGGGTCCTTTATCTTGTGTAATTCATTTCTTCCAACTAGGATAAGTGTAGAATCTACCATTTTGAGGATCAAAAAAATCATTCAAAATTGAAATATTAATGGTCCGATAGAATTTATCTATCTTCATTAAATAATGAATAATTAGAGATGAAAAACTCCAAATGATTTGATTTGATATGGATAAGAAATATGAATACAAGACACATATTCTCATTAAACATATTGGATAATTTCTCTCATTATAGAAACTTATGAATGCAAAAAAATTGAACAAAGATTAAGAGACACTTCGTCTAGAAAACTTCACTTTTGTAATTCAGATATAAACTTTTCACAACATATAAAATGGATATAATGATTTATGGATAAATGGTTAAGACACATACCAACAAATTTTAATCAGGTAATTTTTCAATATTCATCCTCTAAATAGGAATAAATCAACCGAACTTTATGAGAAGAGAAATAGAACTAAATATTTTCCTCCCCTCTTCACAATATATTTTTACCTCCACTTAATTTATAAGAATGGTGAGAGGGAGGGAGTGATATGATATAGAGGAGACAGTCTAGAGAAGATTATTTTTTCATAAAGTAATTGAACCCTTAAGGGATAAACCCCAAGTGTTCATGTATAGTGGAATCCTGAGGATGTTATTCCGTTTTAAGTTTGTGGTTTTAATTATTATCTTTTTTATTTCAATGGAAAATACTTTTCATGAATTAAGGGGTTCATTTTTTTCATTATTAAACTTTATTCGAAATTATTATAGATTTTTATATAACATATGAATGTAAATTGGTTACTCTCATTATTTAAATTTTTATGGTGATGCCTTGATTTTTAGCACAGTGAGTTTAAACTTTTTTGGTTGGTCGTGGATCTTTGGGTAATCAAATCACTTTCATAAGGGGATTAGAAACCATATTTGAGGTTTCTATATGGTATATAGGTAATTTAGGTATATTATTTGATATCTTCATGTCTAAATTATAATATATATTTGGATAACTCATTTTTATAAAATAATAAAGGGTGGGTCTCAAGGACGAAATGTGTCCACTATAGATATACCAAATATATCATTTTTTATCATACTTGATTCAAACCTATTAGTTATAATTTTTAATATTTATCAGATTTAATTTAATTTAATTTTCTTTAGATCCTTTGGAATACTTACTTTTAACACTAATTTTGAAATAATTTACAATGTCATATTTTGATAACTTTGTCTGCAACCTCCTTATTAGAAAACAATGTGGTCATCACAATACTACATTTTAAAGGAGAAATTACTGATTTGGGATTCATAATAAAAACCCTTACATCAACTAGTAAAATTTATGAGGATTTTGTCAACATTTTTTTTATTTTTTTATTTTTTTGAATTTTTTACTATGTTAACCACTGGTTAATAGTCTTTAAAAAATGGATTTTCATAGTGGTTTCTCTTATCCGTAGCATGTTCAAGAAAAAATCCATGAGATTTATAGTGATAACTCTTTGAAACAACTAATTAATGAGGGTCATATATTTACTTGATGTTATAGTAAACAAATGGAACATATTTCTACACCCTGGGATATTTGTAAAAATAATCTCAAGAAAATTAAAATTGTGTCCCACCAAATTTTTTTATTGATTAACCTTTTATGGATGAGTTAATAGATGAATTAAAACTTTCTTTTTAAATTTTAGATTCAAATTAGAATAGTAACTTTAACATTATAGTATATTTTATTTTTATAAATTGTAAATATTTGGAAAATTGTGGGGAAGAGTTTGTTAAAAATGAAATACCACGTGAAATACCTTGTTTTGAAGATGAAAAACTAGATCTTTTGTATTAAAAATTGTCCAAATTAGAAGAAACTCTCAATCTATGATTTTTTAAGATCATTTAAAGGAATCTGAGATGATATATACATTGAATACAACTATTTTCCACTACCAAACAATGTAGGACCTAAGAAAACATCGGTAGATGTCTCAAATTTGATCCACTTTTGATATGTTATTTTTATATTAAATTGTTAATTGTTTATCCCTATAAAAATTGTATTCTTTCTTCTTTTGAGTGCACTAATTTTTCAAATGAAGAGGTAGTAATGGTTTGAATTAAAGAAATAATGGTGATTATAATTGAGCAGTACATTGGTATACATGATAATGGTTATGATGAGATATTTATCTAAGAATAAATCACTTTTTAAGATTAAATTTATGTTTTACCACATCTTGGAATTTAATTTTAATAATCAGTATAGGTAATTTTTTAGTATAAAGTGTTGGTAATTTTACATTATTTTTTGTTCCCTCTCCTACTAAATAATTATAATCACAAATACATGGAGTTTAACTTGAATAAATATTCCTTTATAAGATTCTACTTTTTATGTGAGCATAAAAGGATTAGATAAATTTAATTTTTGTGGTTTTTTAGAAAGAAACCACACCCACATTTTGATTGGGGTGACTAGATAGAACTGTATAACAAGGGGAAATGAAATCCCGACACCAAATTGGGGGGTTAAACCAAGGATATTTTCCCTTATCTTTATTTTTATTTTTTTATTTCCATTCTTTCAAAAAAATTGATGCTTTGTTTTTCACATTTAGGTTTCCATGTTGAATCTTTTAATAGGATAGATCAAGTTTGTTGCTGCATAATAAAAAACTATGTCGTCTCTTTACTCTCCACTTATTTTTGTCATGTATTATCTTTTTCATTTTCATTTCTTATAAAAACTTATATACAATGAAAAAGTTGTAAAAAATAATTTTGGGGTAAGTATTTACATGGTATAATAATACTTTTTGAGTTTTATTTTCATATTTTTATTTTGAGTTTTTATTTTGAATTTTGTGTTTTTTATTTCAATTTTTTTATTTTTTTTTAAAAAATGATGTTAAATGTAACTACCTTTATGAATTGAAAATTGGTGTCAATTAAAGTAAACAAATTGATCCATGGATCTAAAGTTTAATGAAATATGAAATGTGTTTTGTTCTAAAATGAAATTGTAAAAATTCATGAAAAGACAATTGACTTCTAAATTCCATTTAGTGAATGTTATCCCAAGTTGAAAATCACTTTCCTGTGAGGATTATAAGACAATTTTACATCTTCTTCACAATAAACCCACTTATTTTTTTAACCAAATAATTCTTTCTTTAACTAGAACTTTTCACATTTATGTCAAAACCTGTAAGTTTTAAAGATTTCATGTTGAAAATGATTGAAGCAATTTTTTTTATTTAAATACATTTTTTTAAATAACCCTATTTATTTAAAATAAATTTTACATTAGATATTTTTATTCCTTAGTGTCTATGAACTTCATGTTATTTAGCCTCTTTAAAAACTAGTTTCTCTATCTAACCCACTTTTGAAGAACGTTGCATGATTTTAGTAAATCTTAAGTATGGGTGAGATTATTTATGACTTACTATACTATATTGGGATAATTTTGGGTCAAGAAAAATAAAAATATAGAGATATAATTTTTTTATTTAAATTTAATACTTTCTTGATCTTTAAAAGAAACTAAATAAATACCTTTCTAGAGAATTCAAGAAAAAAAGGATGTTCCTTTATATAGGTTTAAAAATGTTCTGAAATTTTGGGAATACATTATTGTGATAAAGATTCTGAACTAGATAATTTGGGGGATATCCGTGAAATAAATTTTGATTTTATTTTAGAGATAATTCTATACCATGAATAAATATGAGAAGACCATGATTAAGTGGAAACTAGAACCATTTTATCTTGCTTCAACGATGAGCCAAGTCAACTCCTTCTACCTCGGAACTTTTGACAATTGAAACCCACCAACCTTAAAACCTCTAGAAAACCTTTTTAATTCCTCATTATGGATACATTTCTTTAAATAAATTCGGTTTATATTTAGAACTTTTACAATCTTATGATAACCCTTTCATTATTTTATATGAGGAGAACTTCGTTTTAATTAGAATCATGTGTTGAGAGGAAAATATATGAGGTGATCATCCTTGTGCATGGAAGAATGAAAGAAATTGAAATGGAATGGATATAAATAATGGAAAATTTTGAATTTAAATATTTTAAGAGTCAAGATAATCTGGGTTCTTTGATTATAATTTTTATAAAATTCATTGGCTTGTGTTTTTAGTTTAACACTGGAATCTTATTTTGAGTTCTCACTTGTCTAGAAGTCCATGTATAAAGTGTGGTGGAATTGATAAAGCTGATATTTTCAATATTTTTTACTTGTATTTAAATGTATTAATCCCCATTAATTTTTTTTTAATATAAAATTAAATAATTTTTTTAATTTTGATAATTTTTTAGCTAAAATGTAGAAATGTATTAATTCTAGAATTTTTACATTTTCTATTACTTTTTTATTTTGGTCATAATTTTATTAATTCTAATCCAATTATCAATATTATTTTTTTGTAGGGACCCCTGGATCATGGGATTAATTTTTTTTAATTGGGTTAAGATATGAATCGATCATTTTGAACCCTAAAAAATCATTTAAAATTTGAAGATGAATGGTCTGATAGAAATGACTTACCATTAGCCCGAATAGCCCGAAGGCCTTCTTTTTATTTTATTATGGTTGATCCCCCTTTTAAGGGTTGATGGGGAACCCGTACATGGCCCGTATGCCCAAGGCACCGAGCCCTATTGACCTGCAATACACGACCTGAAGGCCCCGAGGCATACCATGCCCATTACATGACCTGTAGGCCTAAGACACTTGAACTATCCCTCCCCAGCTTCTACGTCATTGATCACCTAGCTCCCCACCATGCATTTCTAATTGATTAGAATTTTCCCATACAAAGCTCCACGGTACCTAGTCCCGATGGTGGCTGTCATGCCCTCTCATTCTTCCAATCTGGTTATCTTTGCTTCTAGTGGCTTCTACTCATGTTTCTCGGATCCTCTTCTGGGGCATGTTCTATGTGAACTGGGCTACTCCATGGTCTATGTGGCCCAAAGGCCTTTGATGACCTGAAGGCCCTGGAGACCCGTAGGCCCAAACCGGTAGCCCAAAGGCCCAAATCGGTTGAATAGTTCTGGCTGCTACAATACCGAACAATAACTACTACAGTACTGCTACATTACCCCATAAATTATCCTCCACCTGGTTTTGAACCTAGGACTCTTGGATGCCAAGCAGGAGCCCTTACCACTCAGATACAGGCTCATTGGCAATTGACCTACCATTAATAAATAAGACATAACTCAAGATAAACACTACTAAATGTTGTGATTCCAAATAGAGAATAAATGGTACTCCAATATGATCATTTTCATTAAATATCATATAGAAATTTTATCATTAAGTAAGTTTATAAATTATATAATGTTAAGGAAGATGAAGAGATACTTCATCTAGAAAAATTTCACATTAGTAATTTGGGTATAAATTTTTAAAAACATGTCCAATAGATCAAAAAATTGGGTGATGATTTAAGAGTTGTAAGAATATCTTTTAATAAGTTAAATTTTCAATATTCTTCCTCCAACTAGGAATAAGTTGAGAAACATTTAGTGGAAATAAATAGAACATCATATTTTACACCCCTCTTCAATATATATTTTCATCTCCACTTAATTTAAATGGAAGTTGAGAGTGAGGGAGTGATATATTCTAGAGGATATTGGATAGATAAGAGGATTTTTTTAATTAAGTAATTATGTCATGAATGGTTAAATCCCAAGTGGCCTTGTATGGTGGAAGCCTGAGGATGCTCTTACCTTTTGTGATTTTCATTGTTATCTTTTATTTATTGCTGAAAATTGTTTTTCATGAATGAATGGGGTCCTTTTCTTTCATGGATACACTTTTTTATAAATTATTCTATATTTATGTTTAACTTGTGAATGTAAATTTTTTACTATCATTGTTAAAATTTATTTTGTGAGGTATCTCCTTTGAGTATAGCAAGTTTAATTTTTTTTTGTTTCTCAGAGGTATTCAGTTTATTGAATCACTTCCATAAAGAGATTTTCACACATATTTGGTGTCTTAATATGTTTTATATGTAATTTAGGTGTATATGTTTAGGTCATGAAGTATAAATTGGGAAATATAATTGTATAATACCTTTGTACACAATGATAAAGGGAGTGTCCAAAGGTTCAAACTTGTCCACTATTATTATATCAAGTTTGTCCTTTTCAATCTGTTTTGGATCTTATTCAAAGAAAAACCACATTGTTTATCTACACATATTATAATATTTTTGAAATTTATAACATTTTATTATTTATGTTTTATAAACATAATTCATGTAATATGAGTAAATTCATTATTGAAGGAAATAAAATATTTATCTTCTTTTTTTAATTTCTTTCTCATGGGCCTATAGATATCTGGCTATATAAGAACCAAGGGATGATAAGTGTGAACCAAAACTTCTTTGAGTGAAGTATTTTTTGTATTTCCCTTCTATAATGTGAATAACATTTAGTTTATTTCTCTCTTCATCTTAGGAACATCACAAAAAATTTATCTATGGGTAATCATAAAATATTATTTTGGCTAATATGACTGAATTATATGAAACAGTTCATTTATTCTTTTATACTAAAGTATAATTAATTCTAATAATCTCAAAATTTAAATAATTTACTTTTAATTCATTAACCACTAGTCAAAATACCTCCATCTTCAATCATTTTTTCTAAGAAACCATATTTCCGGAAAATAAAATCATTCCCTTTATCATAGAGCTGTGAAACACCTAATATGTTGTGTCTCAGCCCATCAATATACAAGGTTTTCTTATACTTCATATTTTCCTTTATAATCATATTTGAACAAAATCCTTTTATAATGAGTGACCAATAATCCCAAAAGTTTTCTAATACTTATTTTCATTATTCAATATTATTTAACTTTAAGACTTCTATAATATGTAAATAGAATACACTATCTAATATCCGCAGACATTCACCTATTGAATTCTTGCTTGAAACATTAATAACAAGAGTTGTTTATTTATTTTTCACATTCTTATTTCATGAAATTTAAAAAATTATGTTTATAATTATTTTGGTTGGTAACATGGTGATATATATGTCAGAATGGGGACTAAGACTATCACATCACCCATAAATTTTTTTAGGAGCTCCAAATCTATTCTCTGGTTTCTGTCCATATTTTTCAGGTTGTCTCTAGATTTCTTTTCATTAAGTAGGATAACTCTCCCTCAAAATCTAACTCCAAAATATCTTATAATCATATGAGTGTTGGTAATTAAACCAACATATTGTTTCCAGGTTCCCAAAGCCTTTATAGTACCATCAATATCCATTAAATTCTTATTTACCTCTAAAAAAATATTGATGTTGAATTATTTATTTCATGTATTCATATTTTCAAATTTAAATTGAAAAAAATATTGGATAAATAATAATTTCCCCAAAATATTTATTTATTTATTTATTATATTTGTAATTTTCATTTTTAAAAGTAATCTAGAAAATGAAATAAAAATATATATATTTGAAGAATTATTTTTGTTAAGAAAAATGTGTGTTTTTTAGGTGCATGGGGGTTGTTTTTGGTAAATTAATATGAAGGGTATTTTGTAAAATTATCATCACTAGGTCTACCATCAATAATGTGAGAAAGTCACCTATCCACTTGAAGGAAACCTAGGAGGGCTTGACTAGCACAGTGAAGGTAAGCACATGTGAATCATGGAGAGAATAGGTAGGTGTGTGCATAAGTGGATATTCTTATACTATCACATGTGGGGTGACATGGGATTCTAAGGGAAATCACTAGTATAATTGAATAATTCATTAACCATTTAGGGGAATTTTACGGGTAATAATGAATCCCCAATCACATGAAAAATTCAAAGTGAGATGAATATTTTTCAGGTTCTATGAATTCATTACCAAAATTTCATAGCTTCACTTGGGGCCCACATAACCCACCTCGAACATATATCATTGTCACCCAAAGGTCGTCATTTATTAATCCCCACCACTACTATCACTAGATAAATCCATTATCTCAACTAAAAATCTTTCCCTCGAGCTATCATTCCATTTTAAAATCTAGAATCCACCATGAAAAATATAAATGAGATTAGACAATCCATTGTGAATCCTTACTGAGCATGAAGAAATGGGGAATAATGGAAGATGATTTTTGGCTTACCATAAGATAGTTCAAAATGTGAGTCTAGTTAATGCTATGAATAAAGTCTGGGATATGAATAGAGTGAGGCTAATGTATGAAGCACTGGAAATCACATAATTCATGTGGTGATTGGTCATACATGGTTTGAATGTATAGTAAGTGGATATTTTTAGAGATACAGTCTTACATGATTTTATGAAGATTTAAAGGGAACCTGACCACATGAGTAATGTGCAGCTTTGAAGGGATATTTTTTCATTTGAAAGGTCGAGACTTGTGGATCATTATTCTTATAAATAGAAGGGTTCTAGTTACTATTTTGGGGATTAATACCCAGAGTCTGCACATAAATTACCAAGTGATTTATACTACTGTGAAGTTGTTGTTGTCATTCTTCTTGGGTTATCTTTTATTTTTACTCGTTTAGGACTAGCATTAGGGGTAATTCTATTATGTCATGAAATGTAAGGTTGGTTAATTATGTTAGTAGGGTTTATTTTCTATTTTATTTTCCATGTTGAGTTGTAAAATCATCTTTAAATTCTGATCACTTATCTATTTGTATCCTATGATCATTAACAAATAAATCATGGATATTATTTTAATTGCATGAACAATCACCTTAAATTATGCATGATCATTGCATGGTTTCGGATTATTATGTTTAAACATGATATCAATCCATTAATCAACCCAAGTACTTGACCATAATAAAAGGGTATTTTTTATTTAAAGGTAATGTACCATGACTCATGACTTACATAGTCTTGACTCTGAAAACAACATGGCTGAAAAAATTATCATTGTATTCCCCTAACACATGAACTCAAAATTAAAAGGTTTGGCATGTTATCTCAAATTTTATTTCCCTTCAACATTACAATTTCATTATTATTCAATCACATTAATTTTACTATGTTTTTTGAAACTGTCTCATATTTTCAATCTCAAAATTTTTAAATACTACTATAATTTAGTTAGTAGTAAATAATTTGTGTTTTGTTTAAAAATATAAAAAATTTATTACCCCATTTGAACTAAAGATTCTATTTAGGCCATGTAAAATATATAATTCCATTTTTGGCGATGCTAAATAAGTTTAATTTTGAGTTTAAAGTTATTTTAAATTTTTATATTTAATTTTATATTTTACACTAGGTGTTTCGTTTTTGTCAAAAATATTTTACTCGAGTGAGAGGTGAAGAGATACAATACTATAACATTGAGTTGTAAAATAGTGTAAGAAAGGTCAAAATTGAAACTATGGTTAGAGTGGAATGTCAAAAAGTAATAGATAAAGGAGTTCCATAAAGAGATCCATGTATGATGACATTGATGTTGTATGGAAGACTATAAACTATTGGTTTGAAACCAATAATATCGGTACCACATATTGCAGTAAACCAATTTTAGATAAATACATATAGAATTAAAATTATATCTAACTCAATAAATTTTTTTATGCAACCTTATGAGGATATGACCACCCATCTATATATTTTTCTCAAACTCTATGATATTTTTCAATTTCAAAATGTTCAACTAATGCAGTGAGGCAAAGATTGAATATATTTTATTTAAAAGATAGAGGAATATAATGGATTGAAATCCTACCACCTAATTCCATCACCACATGGAAGGATTTGGAAAGGAATTTTCTAGCCTGTTTCTTCCCTCCCTCAAAATCAATGAATATTCATTTTGAAATATTTAACATTGATCAATTTGAAACTGAATAAATCTACAATTCATGGGATATTTTCAAATACTTAATAAGAAAATGTCCACATCATGGAATTGGGATGTGTTTTCTTATCCAAAATTTTTACAAGGGTTTTTTAAGGTAAATATGTCCATTTTTTATTATACATCTAGTGGGTCACTCATGAATAATTCCCTAGTAGAGAGTTATGATCTACTGAATGAAATGAAAACTAATAGCTTCTAATGGAAATATAAAGGGGGGAAAGGAGGGGATTGCACATGTTTGATAAAAAAGTATGTATTCTATCTCAAAATTAATTATCTCCTAATAATATTGACACCATGATTTCCCAACACCAACCACAAGGTACATACATCGAAGAAGTAAATTTTGTTGACTATAATTTCCAAAATAAATTTCAAGGTTGGCGACCACAATAATAACATGATTGAGGGTATGAAAATAGTATACTATGGTATAAATAACCTCAAGGTACCTATATAAAAATCCAAATTATTAATTTGGAATAGACACTATCCACATTTATCACCACATCCAGGGATACCATCTAATAAATGAAAGAAGACTCTAAAGAACAAAAGGTTTCACTAATAAACATGGAATAAAAAGATGGTCATATTGTCACCCAACTCAATGAGAGGCCTATAAGAGTGTTTATAGGTGATATATAGGTTATACCATGAAGATAATTGAAGTTTATAACCTTAATAAGTGGTAAAAAGTGAATTATCCCATGGAAAGAAAAAAATAAAGATAAATAAGATAAAAAAAAAGAAAGAAATGAAAGAAAATGAGAAGGAAAATAGAAAGGAAACTAATGAATAAGTAGGATAAAATACCTCACCGCCATATAGGCCAACCCCATACTTTCTATAGAGTTTAAATCTATAAAAAATTTAAGCACCAAAAAATTAAGTTTCATAAACATTTTAAAGATATATATTAACATCCCTTCTTCATATTCTCTTTCCAACATAAAAATGTATTGAAAATCATTAAATAATTAGTTTCAAGTAAGAAAAAGTTGGAGTAAATTAATATTATCACACTCATAATATATTTCTCATCTATCAAGTCAAGGGCGTTACTAAAAAAGAAAAAATATCTATGTTGTTTTTTAATTCTTATTCACATAAAGTCTGATAAATTTGGGAGTGATAATTATGAATTTGGTTCAAGTGTGAATAGTAAACCATACAACACAATCAATAGTTTGTTATTGGTTAACATGATTACCATGAGAGTTTTAATCCAACTAGTAGATTTTATAATAAAGTACCTATGAGGCTTGATCGAAGAAATATTGGTGAAATTATAAAATTTCATAATCTTGGTAGATTTTCTAACAAAGGATATAAATGAATAAATAACACCACTAATCGTTTTAGGACCATTCTTAGAAATTCAAATATATTTAATTGTTGTCCAAAATGGTGAGTTTAGATTAAGGTTTGGTGGTTTTTAGGTTAGTTTCAATATATATTGATCTATGAAAAACTATGATAAAAAATATGATGAAATTAATAATTACATCAAGTTGGAATATGGTGTTATTTTTTTTATTAAAGTAATGAAGGAAGTGGTTCCTATCTAGATCTAAGAAAAAGGTGAAACTACTAGAAAAAATATAAGTTTATGTGGAAATATTACAAAGGATGAAAGAACTATTGTACCAAATGGGTTTTAATAGTGAGAGTAGGTTTTGTTGGTAAAAAATATAACTTCTAAATTTTTAGGACTAACCAAAAACTGGTGGATTGTTCTGATGGAGGTGGAGAATTTTTTGACCATAGAAAGAGTGAAGCTGATTTCAAGGGATGATAAAAGGATAACCTATATAATTAAGACACATGAATAACCATTTTTTATTCTATACTATGTAAATTTTTTCAAACCATATATCACTTTAGCTTAAAATATATAAATTCTATCTTAAAGACCCTGAAAGAAATCACTTCTCGGAGGTAACCCCCATTTTTTAAATTTTTTTCATAGGATTTAGTGATGTTTTAGGATAAATATCCACTTCCCATTTTTCTATTTTAGATTTAAATAATGGACCTTATGCTTTCACTTGTGTATTCTCTCTTATAGGTCCATCAAGAAAAAAGATATTGGACATGCAGAAAGAAGAGAAAAGAAATAGCTTCATTGGAATGAGATGCAAGTTTTAATTATTTATTTATTGTTACTCCCCAAAAATTTACAAATATTTTTTTTGAGATTTCAATTTAAAATACATTCCCAAAATTTATATTTTATTAATTTTTTATCTTGGAGGAAAATATCACTTAGGATAACCATCTTTTCATGTTTTAGATTTCTTTTTTTATAAGTATTAATGAGAGAGATGGGGGTATAAATTATTAATGATAAAAATGGGGGGAATAAATTTAACAAATCATGATTTAAGGGGATGAGTTAATTTTTATAGAAGGAATTTCTTAGAGATTTTCCATGATTAAAATTTTTATAACATGAATTGATTTATTTTTTATTAGTTTTCATGTTCATGAGTGATTTCCCAATCATATGTTATTATTACTAATATGATTTTAAGATAATTTATTCTATTATTTCTTTAGAATATTTCTTGATAATTAGGATGTTTTATTCTAGAACTTATTTTTCATCTTTTTAAATTTATGATTGTAAAAAATAACCTTTAAAATTATTAGGGAATATTGTTTCTTGATTATCCCATATCCTTGAGACCCTTTATATTATTTATCTTACTTTATCCCATAGAAACCATGAATGGACTTTGTTCGGAAAGAGCCAAATTTAAAGCACAATAATATCCCTTCTCACCATAATATGTGTGTTTTAATGATATTAAATTGAATATATATGGGGGATTTGTTATTAATGATTAAGGGGGACAGATCGCATTGATAGGAGATGTTGGGTTCCTTCATGGGATGTTGGAAGAAGGTTGTTATTTTATCTATCTATGTATTCATTATTACCCATCTTGAAAAAAATGGTTTATGCCTTGGGTATGTCAAAAATCACCATTACTATAAAAATGAACATGATATAAATATTATAATTATTTTCTTAAAGAGATTATTTGGGTTTGGATGATGGATTTGAAAATTGTACCAAGAAAAATTTTAAAAAATAAGAAAAAATTAAAAAAATAAGAATGTGTATCTTTCATTGTATTAAATGATTAATAAACTTTTATTTAAGTTAGTAGAAGTGGTGTGATGAAACTTTTAGAAGGATATATTCATTTTACTTTACTTTTTTATCATGAAATGTGCTAGAGTTTAACCATTTTTTGAGTTTTAATTGTTTTTAGAATCAATTACCTACCTACCCAAGCCTAGAAATAATTTGAAACTTAATTCAAACTCATCATGATTACTCTTGATATTTTTATTTATCATTTTAATATTATATATATATATTGTAATTATATAGTAAAGAGAATTATTTGTGATATGAGAATAACAATTTTTAGATTTTGACCTTGAGTGATGGGTGAAAATAATTTCAATTGAGGTATATTACAATTGGAATGTGTATTGATGATAAATTTAAAAATATAAATAGAGTATTTTAAAAAGTAATTTCACTTAAAAATAATGTAAAATTAATTGTTAACTTGATTTCATTGAAATGTGAGGAGTTAAATAATTTTCTTATGTGATGTTTTAAAATTTATTTCTCAGTGAAAATTGTTCTATTTTCTTAACATTGATGGATGAATATTAATAGGATGTTGTTCCTTGGTGAATATGTTGAGATTTAATTCTTGAGTAAAATATTGAGCTTAAGTATGGGAGTATTTTTTCTATATTTAATTCATAATTTAATGGTTCCAAGAGTCCATATCAATGTAATTTTTGGATAAATTTCTCATTAATATACTCAAGGAGACAATGTTGAAGATATATGGGATCAAAATAAATCATATATTTCTTATATTTAATGTTATAGACTATATTATCCATATTTATAATATATAAAATTTTTATCATATTATAAAGGACATAAAACATCTCATTTTTATATATAGAAAAACTCTTATTATTAATAGTGAATGAGAATCCCTTCTATTCTGAAAAAGATACAAAAATCATATTTCTATTTACGACAAGAACATAAAAACAGTTATCTAATTTTAATATTAATCTTCTTTATAAATTCAAATCATAAGTTTTGAATTCTAATGTATAAATTCTTTCTCTAATACCAACATGAATGTCTCCTACAGCCTTTTTTAATTCTCTCATATCTTTGAGTCTATGTCTATTAGAACAAATATATAATGTACACCCATTATCCAATATCCATGATTTAGAGTTAGTGAAGTTTACCTATATAAAATTTACATTTAAATAATATAAATTATTCTCTTTGAGAACAATTCTTGATCTTTGATACCAACTTTGAACTATTTATACGGCATACATATAAGGGATCTCAAAATGATCAACACGGAGTAAGTCATAACATATAGCAGATACAAGTCTATGGATGACTATCATGTGTTATATCATTTCATGAAGGACTTTAAATGAAATTAATACCACTAAAAATGATTATCTCATACATAATATCTATTTAATGATAAAAAACCCAAATTTAATCCTTACTTTCATTAGTTATATCTTGTAAATAATTCATGACCATATCTAGTAGATAAAAACTTACCAATAATATCATAAATGATTATTGGATAGTTGAGTGAATAAACACTTAAACCAAATCCATCATATGAACTAAATAAAATATATTAATCTTTTATCCTAACTATTGGGGTTTCTAATCTAAGTGTATCACGAAGAAAACACCAAGAAAAGTTTCCACACTATTAGTGTCACCTTATTACTTTCTTGCCTTATTTAAGATAATTCATGGGAACAAAATATTAGGATCATATATACTAAATGACCGAGGTCTTGATAAGTGTCACTTTAGAAGTAATCTCATGCTTAGTATTTTAAGGGGTTTTTTAAAAGTCTTGCTCAATTAATATACATCTCATGTATATTAAATCCATTACATCTCATGAAAACTTTATTATCTAATTTTTTATTCATTTATATATGAAAGATTAAAATTATTTAGTTTCAGAATATTATCCTATCCACTAAATTAATGTTTTCACAAAACAATAATTTTTAACTCTTTACACAACCCAAAAATTTATGTTACTCATCCAAAAATGGAAGCTAAAAATATTCATACATATTTTAATTCATCTAATGCATAAGGTATGTGAACTCCTTATATCATGTCATTTAGTTATATAAGATTGAAAAAATCCACATGAGTAATCCTGAAGTGACGGATAATCAACCTTTCACCTTTTTATAATAAATAATAATCCTCCAAGAAGGTCAGTTGTCCATCCCCAATTCCCACTCCCAGGAGAGACCTCACTTAAGTTAAAATTTAATTCCTAAAATCTGTAACACCTAATATTTACAAACTCTATTAAATAAATATTCTCAAGATTATGTTATCCCAACTGGGTTAAATACCCTGATATGGGGTGAATCAATGTATGATAGATTAAAACAACTTCCCCTTCAGATATTGTTTCATTATTAAAAAATCATTCTTCTCTCCCTTTCCCATGGCAATTTATGATAAAAAATAAAACAATGCATGAGACAAAATAATTACTTGGTTGACCCACACTGGGCTACATTCAAGGAGTGTAGAAAGGAAATGTTCCTAAGTACCAAATCAACTAAATTACACTACTATTTACAAAGATTATAGTAAAGTCACTCTCCCAACTGGTTTATAATCAATCAAAATTTGAAATCTCATATCTCTCTCATTTGAAGTGTGCTCACTGCTCCTTTATAATATTCTTCCATTGACTACTTGAACCAAAATTTTTTACACCCTATTTGTTGCATCATAATGTTTTACTTTCATCCACTTTATTAATAAAAATTTACCAAATAATTTCTAGTAAAATACTTCTAGTTTTCATAAGGTACACCTTTGAGAACCCCTATCCCAAATTTTATGAAACAACCTAATTATTCAAGAAAATTTTCAAACATTCAAGAAACTTTTCCTTTTGAAAAACTCAAAACCTTTTTTGAAACATTCTAATCTTTCACAAAACTTATTTTCATTAAAAACTGATGGTCTTACAAATAATTCATGTAAGAAATATTTTATAGAATTCCTTCATAAATTCAGAGCCTTTGGATATTCATTAAGTCGTTCTCTAATCAACTGAGGGGGTATCAACCTATTTATATTCATTTCTTTTCCTTTTCAAAACTTTCCACATAACCACCACCATTTCTCAAAATTATTCTTTCTTATTCATTAAACTACCTTTGATTGTAAAACTTTGTGGATATTATCCATTCATTAAGATTTTCATAATAAAATAACTTATCACCTTTTCCTTCACACCTAATCCAACTTTTGAGAAGTATTTTTTCATTAAAATACAGACCTTTGTGACACCAAACTTTCATGAATTCCATGAATTTTTCATATTTTCCTGAGGAAGTCTAAGAAATACATATTTAAGGAAACTTGTCCCTTCCTCTAAATTTTAGACCACAAAAATATGGATTATACTTGGAGCCAATACCACCCTTGTTCATTCAATTTTATGTAAAACTTACAAAGCTTCCATACCTATTTATTAAATCATTTTCAACATACGTGATCAAAAATCATGTATTAACTCCACAAATGACCCAGTCAGCCTGCTTTTTCTATAAACAAAATCAACCCAAAAACAATGCATGGTTACCATGAGGTATTTTTCACAATATGTCTTTTTGGGTTTGTTGGAAACTCATCACCCTTTGATACCACTTTAAATATTATGTTTCCAATGTATTGACAACACGTTGTGCTCTTCTATATTCCACAAAGAAATCACTTCTTTTGATTCCAAATAGTGATCAGTGATTTACTCAAAACACATTCTATGACAACATGATCCATGCTTAATATGAGAAACAATAGTATCAGGAAAATTTCATTAATGAATCACTTCATTCCTAAACTAGGATATTGTTTTAATCATAAACCCCATATTTCGTGGTATATAAACTTTGAACAAACATATTTAACATCATTAAATTTAAAAATCACCATATTTCATTGTTCACCCTATCATCATCTCCCCATATGTTGATCAATAAATTTTCTTCACTTTTCTCAATGAACCCAAAGATCACTCATTTATGGACGAAACATGGTAAATAACACTTATCATCACATAAGAAAAAACAAACCATACCTCAGGAGAGGGGATCCCATATCCACACTTTTTCATGTATGGGGAGTTGACTAGACTCTAAGAACCAGTCAATTACATTAAAATGCTTCTTTGGGTAATTCCTTTGTTAGAATATTTTCAATCTATAGTTCAGTAGGAACATAATCTAACTTTATAAGCTTGTGATCCATCTTATTCTTGATAAAATGATACTTCATTTCAATGTGATTTATCTATAAGTGATAGAATGGAATTTTTCTAAGATTTATACAAATTGAATCATCACAGTGGATTATGATCATAGAATTAATATCAACTTACATATATTCATGTTTCTTATTCATCCACAGTAACTGCATGAAATATTGAGTATCCAAAATTTATTCAACTATTGTGGTGCTCAATGAAATGCAATCTTGTTTATTGCTTATCCAATAAATACACAACCAAATTGGATAGAATACACTAATTGATGTTGATTTTATATCATCTTTTGAACCAACACGATCTTCATCTGTTTAACCTAATAAATCCTATTGATATTTTCCATTATACAATAAATTTAAATCCACCCTTCCCTTAATATAACAAAGTATTATTTTCACTATAAGTAAGTGGATTTCCTTGGGATTAATTTGATACCACTCTGCTTAAAATCAATAAAAATAATATTTTTTCATGTCGCTATTAAGTACAACAAACTGTTTGTGGTATATCTATATTAAATTAACCTATTTTTCCTCATCATCTAATTAAAGTTTTACCGAGAGTTATATATAGTATTGAATTCAAACAATATTAGTCTTTTTTTAATCAATTTGTTATCTATTTTAGTACGTAGTGGTCTTTGCCTATGTTGACTGAGGTTTCCCACTTCTCCTCAAAGTTTATTCTCAATAACAATTTATATTTGGTGTGGTGTACTAATTAATGTGGTATTTCATCCTTGAACCACCTATAAAACAAGGAAAAAATTTATTTTAAAAATCATTGACATTTCAAACTCACTTTTCATTAATTTTGTAAACTATTTTCAATTTGATTTATCTAATCCACCAAATATTATTTAATATACATACACCAAAACCATCATAATTTAATTACTATCATTTTTGACATAGATATTGAAATAAAATCCACCAAACTAAAACCCAATATTCATTAGAAATAATCAAGTCTTGAATACCATGCTCTTGGTGCTTGATTTAACCCATATAACATCTTCCTTAGTCGAAAAAAAATCTTCTCTCATCTTTAAGAATGAGAAAACCATTTGGTTTCTCTATATACAGTTCTTCTTCCATAACCCCATTCAAAAACACTAAATTGAAATGAAAATACAAAATTTTGACCATTTTGTTCAATGTTATGGCTTAGAAAAAGAAAATAGTATCGAATCTTGAAATAGGTATAAATGTATCATCAACATTAATTCCATCGATCGGGGAGTATCCCTTCCACACTAATCATGATTTGGTTTAAATTTCTAACCCATCTTTATTTAGTTCGTTCTGGAAGACCCATTATCTCCCTAGTATATTCTTATCTATCTATCTCAAAACAATCTACCATGTATGATTCTTCTCAATTTTTTCATGATCTTCATTTTTTGAATAAAACCATATCTTAGCTCTAGTTTCTTCTTCAAAACATTTAGGCTCTACCTATGATAGTAAGGATTACTACTATAAAGACTTCATTCTCCATGTTTGAACTGGCACTACCTGAAATCCGATGATATTTTTCCTATCAATTCCATCTCAACTCTTTGTCTTCCATGCAGATTTTGATTTGACTTCACCCTTCCCATATTTAGTATCTTTTTCTAAATAATCATTTTCCACTTGTACTTTCCCTATGTTTCTTACCTAATAGTAAAAATAATCATGGAATTGTTATCTATGTTTTTGGATATTCTATTAATTATCTAATATAAAAAAATCATTACTTTCAACTATTTTTACTCGCCTCTTTTTCAAGAATATATATGACTTTCATTTTCTTAAGTGGCCAAGAAATATCCCCTAATCTCTATGAGATTAAAATATTATGTTTCTATACTTATTTAGAATAAAACACTTACTTCCAAATATTTTAAAGTATTTCAATGTTGGATTATTTCCATACCACATCTCATATATATCCTTTTATTATTTCAGACACAACAAATCCATATTGGATATGTAGACCAGTGTCAAGACTACATCCTTCCATAATTTCTCTTGTAACTGCTTTTTGATCAGAATTGTTCTAGACATGTTTTTAATGATCTATATTCTCCTCTAAACCACACCATTTTATTAATGATATCACTCCCAAAACATGGTTCTTTATCCCATGTTTCTCAAGATAATCCTCCACTTAGTTATTTTTGAATGTCATGCTATTATCATTTTGAAACATCATAATATTTTGTTCAAGAATCCTTTAGAGGTCCCTACAATATTGTGTTATAAAAATAAACATGTCAAACTTGTAGGAAATGAAAAATATTCATGCCATCCTACTAAAGTTATTAATGAAAATAATATAATACCCCTTCTCATCAATGGATCTTGGTGAGATAGGACCACACACAACTGCATGCACCAATTCAAACACCCTAGTTGACTTTTTTTCTTTGTCCATGTATGTATTTCGGATAATATTCCTTTTTGAAAAGCATAACATGTTTGAGTATGATCGAGTGATAGCTTGGGGATATCTCGAGATACATCAGATTCTAACATATCTTCCTGGGGTGGTTGGCAGATATTACCAAGTATTTTATTCCATAACCTATTTTTTCTTCCTCTATGGATATAAAGAACATAAGATCTTCTTCATTGACAACGTATAGATTCTATTTCTAGTGCTTTACCTATAAAAAATATATATCATCCTTCCCATTAACTGTACACAGCTTTTTGGTAAATCTTATACCATGAACTGAGCCACACAACTGACTAACACTTAGAAATTTGTGACTGAGACATTCAATAACCAAGATATCTGCATGTATAATTTATTTTTCCCCAAATATGACTTTTTTCAAGCCAGTAATATTTAAATATTCATCACTTAAAAATTTTACAACACCATATTTTTTTCTTATAACAATATCCTTATATATTTTAATATGGGATGTTCATCCACTATAAATGATCCATACATCAACATGATCAGATGCTTTAAAGGAGATATCTGCAACCAATGTCTGCTTATCTCTTTTCTTTTTGATCCACTTCATTGACTTCATACCTGATGTGGTCTGATATTCTTGATCTTACTCAAAGTATAATGGACCAACTTCATTTTAAAAAGATAAAAATTGATTTTTTATTTTCAACTCATTCGATGATTATTTAAGCTTTTGTTTATGACCACTTTTAGTATGATTTAGAAAATTTCTATGAATCATTGAAGATAAATATGTGTCTTTGTGTCTTAATACTATATAGTAGAAATAGTGATCTTCAAAATAATTCTTGGGATATAGAACTCTATGTGGTCACCTTTTCTTATCTTGTTCCCTATTATACCATTTTTTGACAGAACATACATTTTGGGAATGTGCCATCTTTCCACAACTATAACACGTGATAGGAGGTGAATTATAGTAAGTCATTATTTTGGGATTATTTTTTCATTTGCTTCACTAAAACATCTGATTCTAATTTTTACCCAAATCAATTTTTAACCTTGGAGTGGGTTCTTATGGTCTAACATCAATCATAAGATATTTTTATTTTTTATCAAGCCCCATATCATCATTTTCATTTAGATATGATTGTTTCTTATATTTCCTTATACCTCTATTCATCACTTCCTTATTTTATATCACTGTATTTATCTTCTTTTCGGATATCATAATGGGAGCCAATAGTCTCTCCTGATCTTCTAATTTTATTCACAGGTCAACAAATTTCTCTTTATATTCTTAAATACATTTGATTTGATCATTTTTTATGTTATTGAAACCATTGATCACACTCTTCTATTATTCAACTTTGAGCTTGTACTCAACTACCTTTTCTGAGTTATTTGGAAGAGAAGACTTGATCATTTCAATTTATTCCTTCATCACAGATTTCTCTTCTTCCTTCTACTATATATAGAGTTTTTCATCATAACCCACTCTTTTGGATTTCTTCTTTTTGGATCTCTAAAAATCTATCTCCTAAAGAGTGAATTTTAATTCATTCATTAGATCACCCCTTCCTTAAACTTATCCTTCATCATTTTCTCTTTGCACCCTTATCTAGGAGTTACCTATAACTGCCCCTAAAATAATTTTCTCCATAACCATTTCATTTCTCAATCTATTCAACCTTGGATTCTTATAAGTTATCATTTTCTTAAGAAATAATATTTTTTTAATAAGTCTCTCTTAAAATTTAACTTACCTTTTATATAGGATGATTAATTCTTCAAGAGAATTTTGACTTCATCTTCATCATCATCTAGAAAATTATTAGGGAACCTTGATACAATATGTCTAACCTTTCCACATCTAAATCATGCAAGTAGAAGTTTCCCATTGAATTTTTCTCTTCCTCTTTATATATTTGAGGAAAGGAATGACATGACCTCATTGGTCTCTTCTAATTTCTAATCAACTTCAATAGTGAACTTTTCATGACCTTGAATGCCACCTCCTTAGACTTACATTTTTTCAATAACTCATTATCATCATTTATCATATCTTATGCAATAATAGTACTATTAAAACTATCCAATGTCAGTTCCTTTTGATCTTTTCTTCTAGTATAGAGAATTTTAGATTGAACAGAGGTGGAATTCTTCTCTAGATGAACTTAATGATCTTTTTGTCTTTAATAATTTCTCTAAGACCATGCATGTATTCAACATTGACATGGTCAAATAATGCATCTACAGACTCATTGGGATTTATTCTCACCTCCTCATATTTTCTCCACGGAACCTATAATTTTGCTTCTATGAACTTTGAGTTAACTTTATAGATATTTAACATATTTTTCAACATAGAATGCATTGACTTACATGAAATCAATTTCATGTATATTATGTTATATAATGCTCATCCTATGTCATTAATTCCTTTGGCATCAGAATCCAATTCTCTTAAGTAGGCTTCTAATAAAAATCCAATTTCCACAACAGAAATGATACCATACATCATAGTTATAAATATGTATATACCTAATGATTGGAAATAGGGATGAATCTGATTCATCCTCAACTGAAAATTATTTCCATCAAACATCAGAATCCCTTTGTAATTAAAAACCTCCATTTAAACCGCTGAGAGAGAAATAATAATTTTAAAATTTCTATCTGATAAAAAATATAATCCCAACTAGGAAAAATACCCTCATAAGAGCAGGTGAATCAGGGTATGATATATTAAAAAAAATTCTCCTTTAGATATTGTTTCTTCATTAACCAAACACACTTCTCTCCCTTTTATATAGCAATATATGAGAAAAAATTAAAGAACGCATGAGATGAAAAAAATTTACCCAGATCACCTGCATTAGGATATATATAAGGAGCATGAAAATGAAATTTTTATATTCACCAAGCCCACTAAATAAAACTTATTTTTACAATGTTCTTGAGCAGACTCACTATCCCTCCTGTTTTATAACCAATCACAATTTGAAATATCACTACTCTCTCAATTGAAGTGTGATCACAGCTCTTTCAAAAGATTCCTCTATTGATTACTTGAATCAATATTGTTTATAATGAATTTGGTTTATTGTTAAGTTATATTTTCATCATCTTTATGAATACCAATTTATAATATAATTTCTAGAAAAATTCTTCTGGTACTCATAAAATCTTCTTTTTTGAGCCATCTCTCAACTTTCACAAAACTAACCAATTATTTGAGAAAACTTTAAAAACTTAATAATACTTTTAATTTTAAAAAAATCACAAACTTTCATAAAACATTATAAGATTTTAAAAAACTTTTATCATTCAAAAACTATCATTTTATAAATACTTTTCATAGTCAATCATTCGTGACATTCCTTTTCAAATTTAGTGCCTTTGAAATTTCATTAAAAATTTATCTAATACACAAAGGGGATATGCACCTACTTATTGACATTAACTCCCCTTCATTAAACTTTCAATATTTCCATATCATTTTCCTAAAAATCTTCATTCTTGTTCTAAAAAACTCCCTTTATTCATGAAACTTTAATGAAATTTCTCATTTTCAAAACTTGTTTTAATCATGTAACTTACTGCATTTTCCTTCATTCATATTCCATATTTTTTGAAATAGTATTTCACTCATCACTAAACATAATGACACTAAAAATTCACAAATTCCATGGATTTTCCATATTTTCATGAGGTATTATTAGAAATCCGTCTTTCATGAAACTTATCCCTTTCTCTAAAATTTGGACCTCCAAAATTTGGCCAACAATGGGAACTAATTCCACCTTGTTCACACAATTTCCATACAACTTATATAGCCTCTATACCTCTATATTGGAGATTTTTCACCATACCTAGTAAAAAATAATGCCAAAAACTACAAAAATAACCTTTTCAACCAAATTTTTCAATAAACACAATCAACCAAAAAACACTACAAGGTTACCTTCATGTATTTTTTCCCAATAGCTTATAACTCTACAAACAAACCATGGTTAAAGAAGATGAAAAATAAAACTTATGGAGTTTTACCTAGTATGTACTACAAGGCTCTATCTCTAAGAATTAGTTTATCATATAAATTTAATCATACACATTATTCACATTCTATAACTAATTTATAAACAAGAATAATATAAAGGAATAAACTAATAAATAAAAAAATTATTTATTATCAGAAACATGAGAAATAAGTATGAGCCTTTAATATTTTATTAAGTCATGAAAAATTCCATTTTATAATGAAAAACACTTATAATTTATAAGAAATTGATAAATTACATGAAAATTTATCAAAATATAAATTTATTAAATTTTGTATACATGTCATATTTTATGGACTATCAATCAATAAAAACATGTGAATGATACTAGAGAGAGGAATTTTATCTAGTCAATCATATTCTACAATATATCTAAATATTATTTTATGATTCATATTGTATAATATGAAAGATTATATCGTAGTACCCCTATTATATTTTATGATTCACCGCATATTATATTTAAACGATGACCCTCTATTTTCATGAAAACCCTAGATCAAACCATATTTTATGATACTATATATCATATGATATGGATCAGTTCAAATACATGGATATACTATATATAGTACCTTATAATATATACATGTTTAATGTTACAACAAATAAAACCCAAAGGATCCTATGTATCACATTAAATAATACTAAAAAAAATATTATATGAAACCCAATTCTTAAAAAAATTAACACCTCTAATCCTTTAAAAACAACGATCTAATACCAATTATGGGTTTTAGGGGATCATATAATGATATTTTGCAGTAGAAACTATCCCACAAAATTCATGATATATCTTCAAGAATCAAATTTGTAAATAATATCGAAGAAACAGCATACCTAAAATGAAAATGTTGCAGCTTCTATATTCTTTATTCAATGAAATACAATTGATGAATATTTCCAAAGTAGAAGAACTAAGACTTCAACCTTCATTGTCAATCCACTTGCCTCAGTATCCAAGTTAACAGCCTAAGGATTCTCATATATCGATAGGGAGTTTAGCACCATTATTTTTTGTGATGAATGGTGCTACATGAAGTAAGACTAAGAGATTTGGTAGGCTTCACAAGAAACCCAGTAACCCAATATAATATATCTCATCCATTTATATATCCACCCCAACAAAATTTATTTAATGAAGAGTGTTGACCATAAAATTTGTATCAGGTTCCATCTCATGGAACATATTACTTCCTATTGGTGTTCATTTATTGAACTTGTTCAATGAATGCTTCAAGACATGAATGATCCATCTAATGGATCATAATCCAAGGAAAAATCATATAGGAGAATATGATGTAGATTTATGCATCCCACACATGTTGAATCATAAGACTGACCGTACTATACGATATAGGAAGAAGAATCATATCATGATTATCTTATGATTCATGTCAAACATATGATAAAATATACATCTCATACATATCATTCCATGTGAGTCAAGTAAATAATAAAATAAAAATTTCTCCTTTTATGTGAATATCCATCAAATACAATTCCTTCATTATAAACTAGTTTAAGCCATAATAATTGATACATGGTCAAATAATACCATCCTCCTCCTCTAAATATAATACTAGAGCACCCTAGGGTGACACACAGGGTCAAATAAAATCCCTTTATAGTAGGTCATCAATCAAAATCTATAAATCTCACAATGTAGAAGGTTTTATCCTATATTGGGACCTCTATATTGGATAGGCTCTTAGTTGAAAATCTATCCCAAACTCAATCTCACATAGATAGGGTAGCATCACAATATATTCAGTAAATCTATAAAGTTATTCTTCCACAACCCAAGGAAACACCAAGGGATAAACCACTACAAAACTCAGAATTAACTTATCCATATTAAAAGATAAATACTCTGAACATCTTCAAACCATCTGATGATGTAACTCATTGATAAACATGGAATTTTTACCTCCAACATTATAGAATTAAACTAATATCTAAAATCAATCAATATTATCATTACAATACCCCTATAAAAGTGATTATTATAAGAATAAATGTTACTAATCACTCCAAATAAGTGAAATTTTATTTTTATGGTACTATTTGATTAGATTTCAATACTTCTATGTGTTTGTACTAGGGTAGTGTCAGGGTGAATAACCTACTGGGAAGTTTGTTAGGGTGTGTGTGATTAAGGAAAAAACATGCATAAAAAAAATGTGTTTTTATATGGGGACAATCATTAGTCTGAAAAGTGACCCATGTGAGTATTATATTTTGGTGTATTGGGAAGGAAACCTGTGTATTATAGGATCCCCATGGGGTCAAATGATATGGTTCCTGTACTGAGGAAATCATGTTGTGAAAAATGGTATCATAACTAATACCAAGCCATATGTGAAATAAAAATACTTGGGTTTGAGGTGTGGGTTCCACAAAGAGGGTGTTGTGATTTAAAGGGGGAGTGTAACATCACTATAAAAGTGGTACATAAAAGATTAAATGTTACTGCCCATTTACACAAGATGAACCTTTCTTTTCAGGAGCCTACATAATTAGAACATAGTAGTTATGTTTTCTTAGCCTAGAGTAGATTCACTATGGGTGACCTCTAATGAATTTTCTTTGGGCGTGTGTGAGTGAGGAAAAATGATGTTGAGAGAAAATGTTTTGGCCTACGGGGACAGTCATTGGTCTGATAAGTGACCCTGATGGGTAATAGTTTTTGGTGTGCTAGAAAAGAAACCAATATATTACATAATACACATGGGGTCAAATGATAAGTTTCACGTACTAAGGAGGTCAAGCTATGACAGACTATACTTAATACGGCTAGTCCATTCCAAGGATGGTGTTTTAAGGATGTATATGCAAACATAGAAAATTTCTTAAAGAGTGGTGTTTCCTAAAATAATCTCACAATATCTACAAACATCATAAAATCTATATTGAATTCCAAATAATTTAATTCAGCACTAAGGGAACTAGAATCCTCTCTACATCAATTCATAGAGAATGGACTAATTTAGGTGAAACAAAGGAGGGTGTATCTCTTGAATTAGACAATTTATACAAATAGGTAGAATATAAACACATAATATCTTGCATGACATTTGGATAATATGGAATTGAAAACTCTAAGGTATTCATCTAACCATGTCCAACTCTACAACCTCTCTAGACTTTTTGTATACTTCCTCCATAGTTGTGCTCTACTCTATGATGGTGAGAAACATCTTGATTTTTCACTCAGTGAGATCTATCTCCTTACTAATAAACAAAACTTAGAGCACCTTACTACTACTATTGTTAACTTTTTGGAAAATGTTTCAATGGTTTTACCTATAGTGGACCACTAAATCCACACTAATTATTAAGGTAGATTAGACACTCTAAATTCCCATAGAAATGACCTCCATGGGAAAATAACAACTTATAATCTACTAGTAGGGATCTAAGAACTAATGAATTTGGTGAAATGGGATGAAGAAAGAAGAATCCAACTCCTTGTAAATTTAAAATTTGATTAACTAAACAACTAAGAACCTATAGCTAATGTTATACTCTGTAAAGATTCTTAGATACTATCAACCTTGGATAGTCCAATCGGATCAAACCTTTTATCTATAAACTATTCATTCTATAACACCTCGAGATACATTAGAAATATGAATGGGATGACCAATAATTGGATCTCTTTATGAACAACCTCTTCAAAATGTCTCATTATGGCCTCCCCATTGGGGAAAAATCTGAATCATGATGCAAAAGGTTATTGAAGTGAATATTGAAATCTCACACACTATATTTCCCTTGGAATAGGTAAATAATCTCTTGATGGCATGCCTCTTTCACATTTGAAAAGGTAAAATCATCCTAAAAATGATTATTTTACTTCTACCATAATACTTATGACTCCTGGAAATCACCCAGAGATAAAATCTAACACTGATTTGTAGCTACCAACAGTATATCGATGACTAACAGAATCCAATTCTCCCTCCAAGAATATATCATCCCAAATTAAATACTTATATCCTACAAATAATCCTCAGTCTTCAAATCAGATACATATCCCTCATATTTTTGTAGGTTCTGATGTTAAAACTCATAAATTTTCTTCCTCCATGTTTTATCTTCATCAACTTCAACCCTGCAATGATCTGCTAACACATCTTGTTGAACATCGTCAGCATAAGCCTAATAGAAAGATCAACCTAAATCCATACCTAAAAATAGAAAATGCTTATGGATTCCTAAAACCGAAATATAGAGTACTCAAGGTAAATTAATTAAAATTTATCATAACTCTCATTATCAATCCTATTCAAACACAAGAAAGAACAATCATGATGCATATTCCTAACCTAGGTCTCTACACCACAAGTGGAATCACTTCACTTTGTATATTCAATAAACTTAAGTTCCATGAATCATATCACAGGGGGCCAGAAATTTAGTTTCCTATATGGTCTTCTTTGTTTATATTATACATTAATCTCAACTAATAAAGTTTCACTACCAACCCATGAAATCCTCAATAGTGTTTATCCTAAATTTATATCTTTTATCTCAACCAAAATATTTGATACCACTTTTTTTGAACCAACCTCAATGGTACCCCTCTTGATACATCAATGAAGATAAGAGTGACCAATAAATCTCACCGCCAATACGACATGGGTTGGAAACTAACACAAAGGGTATACACTCATATAGGAGGTGTTACCCATAATTTTCTAGGAAAATATAAATAACCACTACCCAACTCCAAAATATGAATAACTAATCTCAATACCAAAACATGATGTGCCATATTATACAAAATAAAAAACAAAATAAAGCATTAACCAACCCTATGGTAGTGACCAAAAACATCCACAACTCATAAGTAACCACCTAGAGCAAATAACATCCAACTCGATAACTATCTCCCTCTTTTTTAAATAAAAAACATATATGTATGTGTGTGTATGTGTGTTTGTGTGTCTCTGTGTGTGTGTGTGTTTGTGTGTGTGTGTGTGTGTGTGTGTGTGTGTGTTTCTGTCTGTCTGTATGTATATATGTATATGCGTATATATGCATATATGTATATATATATATACTTAGTCAGATCCTCCCTAAAACCTATCTTTCAAATTTGGAAAAATAATACCTTAGATCTAGTGAATAAATAGAGAAACCAACTCATCACCTAAAAAGGTAAACAATATTTATATCCTCACCAAGGTTCACCCTCCAAGTATCACATAGAAGTAATAACATATAATAAATCATGTTTATAAGAAGGTTACCCCACTACCACTTTCCCACTAAAAAGTATATCTAAACTCAAATGTCTTACATCCTAGAGTCAGAATCCCCTTTATAAGTCATACTTATAATGATCTGATTCATCAAGGCCTTCATGGCTTGTGGAAAGTTGAGTGTGGAACCCCAAGCCTACCTCTAATAGTCCAGGGGTTGGAAACTAGCACTGAGAATGTATATCTCACCCATGGGAGGCCTTAGGATAAGGTACCTGTACACACAAACACATCTCCAAAATTCCATATATTGAAGAAAAAATCTACAGATGATACCAAATATTCATGCATACAACTAATACCACATCATATTATTACATAATTATTGGAAAAATAGGGACAAATATAATCCCACTGAAAAACTATAAAAGATTCCAACATTCTAGAGAGAAATAGACTTCTAATAAGATGAAACTCCTATAATATACTTTGATCCATCTAGCATGACTATGTTCCACCTCCCCTTGGACATCCTAGAAATCCATAAAAATTCCTATCATATTTATAAAAACAACACATATGGGTAGAGCCCATGAAAGGGTTAGTATAAACATGCCCAGTAGGACACCCTAAAATCACTAAACACATAGCATTAAATAAATTCAACTCAAAATAAATGATGAAATAATACATATATACTTATGATAGATTCCAAGATTCAAAGTAAGGTCACAAATACACTTTCATACTGTGATTCCACTTAATGCTTTAAGGAAATACTCATCTGAGAGAACTCACTCCTAAGGTACTCTTAACACTGATGGCCCTTATCTGAGAGGTCATGTTTATCGAGCCTTGATATAAATAATTACATGTTAGAACTTAAAATATTTTGGTACATGTTTAGGGGATCACACCTAGGGATAATTGGGGGAAACGTGACCCTAACTAGATTAACCCACTAGGTAGAATATTGAATTATCGGTGTATATGTTATGTGATACCTGACCCTTCCCAAAGAGAAAGATGGGAATAAGGATCCAACCTTTAAAATCATGTAGGAATTATTTCTCTAATTCACTCAGGGGGTCATATGTAGAATTCTTGACATTATATTCTATAATGAACCCATATGGGAGGTGGACTGATTAAACTCATCTTAGAAATGTAAACTCACCCAAATACACTCAAAATTGGGTACACACTCAATATAAAATGGAAGTTTTAATGAGGGAAACAAGGGTTTAAAATTTCCCTAAAAATGGATATACATAATGTACTATCAATACGGGATATGACCCACTAAGCCCAATCCTAAATGTATCTATTTCCCTTAACTCCATCCCATGAATGTGTATTCTATTCATGCCTATGTACATTGTCTAGGTTTGTGTTCTATAGATATTAATGTGTACATAGTTCATGATCGTTCTCGTGTAACTTGGGGTACATGCTGAGTTTTCAACTTTTTTTCACATGATGTGTGTACAGACCACACAGAATTTGATAATTCTCATTGTGAATAAACCATAGTCATCACAAAAGAGGATCCACGTGAATTGTGTTCTTTTGAACTACATGGAAAGTGTGTTGGTATTTTCATAAATGATTAAAAACCATCATACGTCCTCACCCATGTCACTATGTCCCCTGATTCTACCATGAAACCCGTCATAAACCTTAGATCCAGGGTTGACCACACCTGATCTATTTACGGTGGGAACATTTCATCCACCTATCTACTCGGGAACTTCCTCCTTTCAAACCACATCACTACAATACCAAAACCGCAGATGAAAAAATCATTGATCCAACTTATAGTCTTTCAATATCGTCATCACACCACGATCACACTTTTGATCTTGAATATAAACCCACAAAAATGATCTGTTTAACAAAATATTGATTTCACAATGATAAATTTATGGGTATTTTCAAATCATTGTTCAAATAGATAAATTATGATGAATGCTTGAAGAATGTAGTTAGAAAAGAATGGAAACACGAATGAGAAACTGGACATTAGTCATTGTTTTGGTTGACCATGGTCTATTAAAAAAGTAAATGAAAACATGAAATAATAGTGATGAAACAACAAAACAATATTAATTCCTATCCCATGAATAATTATCTCCAATGAAAATTCCAATAGTCAATCTGTGAATTAATTCACTAAAGTAATTAATTTACATTTGACATGAAATAATAATTATTTGGGATTAAACCACAAAAAACAAGCATCTTACCCTAAGAATGGATCAACCGCTCATGCAGAATGATTTTTCATCATTGTCATTAGTAAGATCCAAGAACTATTCCATTAAAGACAAACTCCTTTGAAAATAGATCATTGATCCATGACCCCATTATTGTGGCCAGAGAACTCCTCTATAGTTCTCTCAAATATCTAGGGTTATGTATCTAACCTTGGTATTTTTCCTTAACTATGTTTCAATAGGATAGTAATTTTATCATAGCCAAGATAATAATAAATTATTTATTTATTTTGTTTATTTTACTATTCCATCCATGATTGTTCTCTAAAAAAACACATACCACATACAAAGATTATATAACACCTATGGTAAAACCTACATTCTAGATTCAATGGTGGTATCATTTTTCCCATATAGACACCATTAGAGATATATTCCAATATTTTATAAGAACTAAACATGCATGATATATTATATCGAATATTTTTTATTATATCAACATTTTGGATCCATAGACCCTAGAATCCCATGATGACTCCACACCTAACTCTGAAATTATTATTTAAAATATTCCAAAGTTTTATAAGAAATAAATAGAGTTATTACATTTTATAAAACTCAAGTATTTTCATCCCAAATGAAAAAACCCTACTCAAATAGGTGAGTTTAATGAGCTTGCATTTGGTTCTCCCACTCCTGAGTGCTCTCTTAAAGATTTTTATGATGTCATCGAATACACACCAAGGGAATTTCTCTCCCATGCAAGATATTCTTCTAATTATCCTTGATCTCCAATGGGTACTCTATGAAGGTTTATATATCCTCTATGTACATATATCCTTGGTCAATGATGTGTGATTAGTCTTGTACATACCTTCTCAGTTGGGGCACATGGGGGACATTGTATTCCTAATATAACTATGGTGGTAGGGATAATAAGTATGCCACCACTCCAACCCTAAATAGTATCTATAAAGGGATAATGAGTCTTAGATATAAATTTGTCCCCTATCCAAATATATACAATCTTCGTTGAGGTGAGACCTTTGGGAACACATGGTGTCCCTCTTTGAACTCCAAAGGAATCCTTCATTGGTCCACATAAGACTTATGATGGATTTGGGAAGTCCTCATCTTCTTCAATATGATCATTACCTTCTCTATCATCTATATCATTAATTATGGTCTCGTGATTATTGAAAACCATAAATTATTCCAACATAATTTTGACTTTCATGGTCTCCCATACAAGGAATAAAATAGTTCCATGTCGATGGTAAAGTGGTAGTTGTTTTCATATGAAAATCTCTGGAAAGGGTAGATGATCCTCCCAACTATGAACAAAGTATAAAATTCAAACCCAAATAATTCCCTCTAAAACCTGATTTTCCTGCTCTATCTGGTCCTCTTTTTGAGGGTGGAACATCTTTCTCAACCACAACTATGTTTTAAAGGACTCTATTAATTCTATCCATAAAGGTTATTTGAAGAGAGAATCACAGTCTGACATCATCATTGAGGTAACTCCATATATACATACTATCTTCTATGCATAAAGGAATCTCATGATCTCCACTGAACTCTGCTTTTAGATATCAAGGATGTAAGCTGACTTTGCGTGTCAATCTATGATCACCTAGATAGAATCATGAAATTTAGCTAACCCTGGAAGTCCTATCATGATGTTTATAAAGATCCAATCCCACATCCACTTCAAAACCTCAAGGGGATGAACCAACCCCATTGAAAGCTGATTCTAAGACTTCACCAGTTGAAAATGATGCATTGAGAGAAAAAACTCTACTACACACCTCTTTATTATTGAACACCAAAAATGGCACCAAAGATCCTAGTGCATATGTTCTACTCCATGATTTACTACTAATGGGGACGTATGAAACTACCTTAGTACCTCATATTGGAGTTTTATTGGCAGCATTATCCATCCTTTGAAAAGGATGATGTATCTTCACATTTAGAAAATCTATTAGGATCATGCCCATTGGATATCTGTAAATGCAAGGCCTCATAATAAATATCTCCAAGATGAGAATCCCAAACAAACTAAAGAAGTGAAGGGGTAACAACTATCAACTAGAGATAAGTTTCATCATCCTCATCCTCTAATTAAAACTACAAAAAAGGCCAATTTCTCTAACACCTACCTCAATAACTAAGAACAAGATTTTCTACTAAGATCGTCTTCTATAAAATTTCCCTTTTTAGATTATAGACTATCTCAAAATCATGATCCTATAGGAACTCTAGCCACCGCCTCTACCCCATGTTATGGTCTTTTTTTGAAAATATATACTTGGCACTATTATGGTAAGAATAGATGATAAATCACTGTCCCATAAGGTAGTTACCCATATCTTTTGGGTGAATACAACTAGTTATAGATTCAAATTAGGGTTTGTTTAGTTATACTCTTGAGGTATCAGTTTCTAGGACCCATGAATAGTTATTGCCTACCTTTTAATTAGAACATATACAAGACCATTTCTAGAGGCATCATAGAAAATTGCATACTCAACACCCTCCTATGGAAGTCTCAAGATGAATTTTATTGTAAAACTCTTCTACAACAACTAAAAATACTATAAGAACATCTATTTCCAAACAAAATTCATCCCATTTTATGTTAATTTAGTTAAGGTTTCTAAAATCCTAGATAAATCAAGAAAAAAACTCTCATGATAGCCTATCAACCCATAGAAGTTTCGCACCTCAGTCAATCTCTTGGGTGGTTCCTAAGCTAGCATCACCTAAACCTTTACTAGGTCCACTACTACTCCCTCTTCTAAGATGAAATGTCATAGGAAGTGGACCTCTTGAATCCAAAACTAACACTTTGAGATATTTACATTAAGATTATTCTCACATAGTAGATCTAAGAAAATCCTAAAGTGTCTCTCATGATCCTCCTATGAATATGAGTACATAAGGATGAAATCAGTGAAGGCTGCCCTGAACTAGTACAATATGGGATGATAGATCCAATTCATAAGTCCCGTGAACACTAATAGGGAATTCATCAAACTGAAGGGAATCACTAAGCACACGTAGTGCCTATAGAGATAGTGAAATTTCATATTTGGTATATCATCCCCTCAAACTCATAGATGATTGATATCCTAACTTGGGATCAATATTTTAGAACCATTGACCCCCTTTCAACTATTTGAAGAGGTCATTGATCATAGGAAGTGAATACTTATTCTTGATAGTCACATGATTTTTGTGACCATAATCCACACAAGGCCTCAAGATCCAGTCTTCATTTTTGGTAAACTATACCAAGGATAACTTGGGAAACACACTGGGTCTGACAAATCCATTCATCTACAAATCCTCTAACTACACCTTTATATCTCTAAGCTCTATGGGGGTCATCTGATATAATTTTTCAGATGTCAAGGTAGTCCCTAGGTGAAGTTATATGTATAAATCAATCTCATAATGGGGAGGTAATCCTAAAAAATATTACTAAAAGGATAATTCCATCTAATTTATGAGAAATTGGTTGTATCCTCTTGTGTATGTGTTCATCCTTCTCTGACTGGACTTCCTCTCACCAACAAAAGAAAATTTCATCCCATAAACTTGGAACACAACATCCTCCACATAAAATAGGATATAAGTTCCTGAACTATGGAGATATAGTTTATACCTAGAATGAAATCATAAGACCTCATCATGGCCATGAAAATATCCCACAATAATTTCTCTCCTCTAAGATTCAATTCACACTATCGGTAGAAGTTTTTAATTACTGAATCTCCTTCAGTGAGAGTCTCTAAGAACAAGGTTCAAGCCAAAGGCTCTACTATAATATATAGATCTCAATGAATAGATATTTAAAGAAAATATTTCCATGTACTTGTGTTAATAAATACTATATATAACGTAGATAAAACACATATCGTACCTCAAATCATCTCGGGAGTCTCTAGGTTATAAGCCTTCATGACTAGCAGTTACCTGCATCCCTAACCACCATCTCATGAAGCCTAGAGGGTACAACATGGGGGTGGTGATAGTAAAATTTTATAACATAAACCACCTCATGCTTCTCTCCCAGCTCATATTCCATGTCTTACACCCTATATACCTCCATGTTCTAGCCACTATCTCTAACTAGCTAGTCAATCGACCGTCTCCCCATCAACCGCACAGTGATTCATAAAATCCTACACGATATGTATTTACACATTATTGGCATATCATCACCTCTCCCTCAGCTAACTATAATCATATAAAGATACATGTATGATAGGACCTCTATCTTATTACTATCTCTAGAAATATCTCGCATGTCTGGATCCCTAAGTCTATTATTGACTACCATCTATTGAAGTCTCAACCCTAGGGTTCCCGCTATCGACACCAAATATTGGTGACTAATCAACCAGAAATCTCTCCACCAACAATGTATACTCTAGAACCCAATTATAAGGATAAATTCAAATAGATATAATGTTATCCTGGATATATCAATAAAGGCCATTCTTGAAGGTTCATGATCAAAATTACACATCAAGAACCATGTACATAGAGTTTTGTCATAGGTTATTAGACCTCAATGCATACTTTGTTTCAGACATGATCACCTACTAAAGATCCATAAGCTCTTGGATACATATTACCCACAACTTCATTGATGAAAAATCATCTCTAAAGAGGTTCTAAAACTATTCCCAAGTGAGATCCACTTCTTTATGCGTTTAAGTCACTAAGCTCTACCACCTACCTATAGATCCATGGAGAAGGCTCTTTTCTAGGACCCCCATCTGATCAGGAGGGGTCATAACAAGGCAGAAGAATCTCCCAATTTCCTTGATCTAGGACTCTACTTTTTAGGGTTATATATCACCCTAAAACCTAAAGGGTATATACCTATAGAACTCATGGAGTGTTCTCACCCTGTGCACATACTCTTTTGGTACTACCTAAGAAACCATCTACTCGATGGGTGGAGGTAGTATTGATAACCCACCTAGAGGAAAAACATATTATACAATCCCCTAAATTAAAGCCTTTTCACTAAGAGTTTCATTCTAATGATACTGTTGGGGAATCTTAATTGGATATCATCATGGAGGAATCCTAAAAAAAGTTCAATAATCACCATTGTTAAAGATCATATCTAGAAAGATGACACAATAAGGACATTAAAACAATAATAAATCAATATATGATACATGTAATTATGTTTTCCCTAAAACTATTACCTACATGTACTGAGTAAATAAGAATGTTATCAGAGTCCTAGTGAATGGATACGTTGGTTGAATGACCATCCCTAGATTCCATATCCTGAGAAATGAACTCATAAAACTTTAACATGGTTTCCCTAGTTCCTAAATGAAAACTCATTGTTAGACTTTCTCCAAACTCTGGTCCTAAAATGACCTACTCTGATAACACTTTGTCACAACCCAACACATTGGGATCTTCCTAGCCAGCGAAAAGCTGAGTGTGACCCCAAGACCTCCTCTAATAGGCTAAGGGCTAGTGACCAACGTCAAGTGGGTATATCTCACATATGGGATGTGTTAGCCTAAGGTACCTACACACACACATATCTAAATACCCACATATTGTACAAATAAATCTATATATAATTCCAAATATTTATACATACAACTAATCCCACATTATAGTATGACATAGTTATGGGAATGAAAAATGGACAAATACAAGCCCACGAAAAACTATAAAATAGTTAAAACTACTGGAGAGAAATGGATTGTTTTCAATATGAAACTCATGGAATAAAATATGATCCATCAAGAAAAACTATGATCCACTTACTTAAGGTCATCTTTGGACTCCATTAAAAAATCAATTTCGTAAGACACAACACAGATGGGTAGAATCCATGCATGGGTGACTATAAAAATACCTAGTAGGACACCCTAAAATCACTAAAAACATAGAAATAAATAGATTTAGCTCAGAAAGAAGGATGATAAAAAATACATATATACTCAAGATAAAAATCAAGTCTCGTCGTTAGGTCACAAACACTACCATAATAGGATTTTGTTTAAGGTTTCATGGTAATTACCATCTGAGAGAACTCACTCCTCGGGTCTTGCTAACACTGATGGATCTCTTTGAAAAAGTCATTTATGTTGGGAATATCTATGAATAAATACACATTGAAACTCAAAAAATGTAGATACATAGATAAAGGATCAAACCCAGGGCCAATGGTGGGGGAACCTATCCCTAAATAGATTAACCCAATATGTAGGGGATTGAATTTCTAATGTGTAGGTTACATGATACCTATCCCTACCAATAGATAAATTTGTGGAGAAGTATCCAACCACATGCCTCATGGAGGGATACCTTCTCTAATACACTATGGATATCTTATGTCCAACGCTATGGACAAGATTTCACACCAAACCCTCAAGGGGGTGAACTAAGTAACTCATCCTAAAAAATAAACTCACCTAAACACACTTAAAAGAGGGTATGTACCCAAACTAAAGTTAAAGTTTTATTATGGGAAAAAAGGGTTATAACTGGACTTGAGAAATGATACATGGTGTGTAAAATATATATATATAATATCCTTATAAGATTGGTCCTACCCATATCTATCTTTGTGTACTCCTGTCTATGACCATGTGTTTTGGTCATCCTCAAGTACATTGGTTGTGATCGTGTACCCTAGTTATTCCAGTGTACCCTAATCATTCCCTTATACACTGGTTCTATATTGGTCATGTAAATTCCTGTACAACCAATGGTATATGATAGGTATCCAGATTTGGGTCACATGATGTGTGAACATTCCACACATAGTGTGATATTTCTCTTTGTAAGTAAACTCTAGACACCATGTAAGGGGCTCAAAAGGTGTGTGTTCTTCTAAACTACTTGTTATGTATGTTGGTTTTTCATATAAGGTTAAAAACCCTATCCCATATTCACTTGAACAGTATTTTCCTCTGATTTCATTATGGAATAAACTATGTACCTTGGATCTAGGGTTGAACATGATCGATCCATCACCAGTATACATATTCCATCCACCCATTCACTTGAGAATTTCCTCTCATTGCACTACATCACCCCAAATCCAAAGACATGAATGAAAAAAATGTTGATCCAACTACATATCTTCTATATTAATCACCACACCATGATAAAACCTTTAATTATATATATATACCCTCAAAAATGATCTATTTCACTAAATATTTATTACATAATGATCGATCTATGGGTATTGATGAACCACTGACCAAACAGAACACTAACGAAAAATTCTCGGAGAACGAGAGGAGAAAATCATGTAATAAAAGAGTGAGAAAATAGATGTTGGTCATTTTTTGGGTTGGCCTTTATCCATTGATGAATTAAATGATGAACATAAATTAATAGTGATGAAACAACTAAACATTATCAATTTCTATTCATGGAAGAATGATCAATAACTTCAAATCAAATAGTTGATCTTCGAAATAATTAATTAAAGTAATTAATTTGTGTTTGATATGAAATAATAAAATATGGGTATTAAACCATAAAAAACATCATACCTCAATAAATAATCAATAAATTATTATGAATTATTATGAATCATTGTTTTTGGAGAGATCAAAGAACACGGTTGTTGAAGACAAACTCCTTAGAAAACTAATCACTGATCCTTGATCTTGTTATTAGCGCCAAACCACTCCTCCACAATCCTCTAAAATATATAGGGTAAGGTGGATAACCATAGTATTTTTCTATAACCATGTTTAAATAAGATACAGATTAGGTCACCACCAAAATCATAACCAATAAATTATTTAATTTATTTATTTTATCATTCCTACCATGATTGTTTTTCAATAAAACTCCCAATGCATATAAATATTAAGTCACATATAGGGTAAACCCTGCATTAAAAATTCAATGGAGGACTTAGTTTTCCCATTAGAAAAACATTTTAGGACATATTCCATTGTTTTAGAACAATTGTACAAGTGTGATATACCATATCTAATATTTTTATTATATCAACACGAGGCTCCACGGGCACCAAAATCATATACTAACTCTATGACTAACTCTAAAAATATTATTTAAAATATTATAAATGGTTATAACGGTAAAATATTCATTAAAATACCAAACACATAAGAAGATAAATCATTTTCATATCCAGCTAATCATATCCATATCCCATCGCATCCCATAATCAGGTAATAAGTCTAAGATTCATCAAAAGCCATATAAATATACACCATACCTTAAGTCGTTATAGTTCAGGAATAAGTACACATTTAATAACCATATCCATCATAGTTGAGATATAATTATATTCTATAGCCTTAAACTTTTATATATTGCATATGTAAGTATATCATAACTGAGACCCATTGCATCTTGTATGTGTACATGCCCTATAACAGTAATTCACCACTTACTATATATTCCTACACACATTTCACATATAAAAGAGAGAGTGGGGTAAGGGTGGTTAGTCATTTAATACCTCGACAACCTAAATGTTGGGAATTACACCTAAAACCCAAGGCTAAATATGGGTATCATCCTCTCTAACTAACATAGGTGGTGAAGCTTAAGAAATATTGAAACATAATGATATATATGACACACAAGAATTCTAGGGAAAACTACCTAACCCTAGAATATTTCTAAATTTATATTCTCACATAATGACCTAGATATCATCACTAAGGACTATAAGCTAATGAGAGTACATACAATAAGGTTCAATTCCATTATAAATCTCTAATAAATTACCAGTATCTTAATTATATTCCAACATTATATTATATTAATATTTATATCAATCATAAAACTAGTGATCTAAAATTTATTATGACATTCATGTTCATTATTCTTTAATCTTTTATCCAGTTCCATATTGATTTTTCATGACCCACCTTCACCAAGATGTGGGAAGGGATGAAAAATTTCCAAACCCTTCCTTCTTCAAGTTGAAGGAGAGATAATGACCCCCGAGTCCCACCTTCAATAGGACCTGGAGTGGCGACTAGCACCAAGGGTATAGAATAAAACGTAATATGGAATGCATTACCCTTTTTATTTAGTAGGATCAGAAGATACAGTGGTAATAACCCAAAAAAACTTTAAACCTGAATGTAAAAGTAAATCCAAAACCCATTCCCATATGCATGTTCAAAGATAAACCCATACAAAGTATAAGAAAACTCCAAAGGAAATGTAATAGAAGAAAGGAAAACAACAACAGAAACTGTCACAACATCTGAGATAGTACGGCCCTGCACGGTCCTTGAAGTCCTTCTGGAAACCTGGAAGCAATTTTATATACGTATGGTGAGTATACAGGTATACTCGGTAAGGAAAAACCAAAATCTATTGTGCACAAGTGGGGAGGCATCCTAATGTCTCGTGAAGAACTAGAGGTAACCAAACACCTAGAAATAAAAACTATCCACCCAGCCTTACCAAGGAACACTCCACAAATAACGCAATTTAAGTAAGGTAGTAGTAATAGCACATTGATATTTTGGTACCACACACTACTTTCCCACTGGTTATTGAAGATATACTATGTGTCAGACCTCCCCTACCATTTTCACTACAGTCCCAAAATCACCCCCAAAAACAACATTATGGGACACCACAACCACGTATCCCCACCTACAGACACCTGGTCCACCGCAACCACAAATCCCCACCCACAAACACCTAGGCCATCGCAGCCATATGTAACCACACCTACAGACACCTGGGAAAGAACAATTACTGCCACACCCAAAGACACCTAGGCCTCATACCAAAGACACTTGGGGAACAAACCTGCCCACACACACCTGGTCCAACCACCACAACATACCATGCCCAACGATTCTTGGGCTATAATGGACATCTGGTCATCACAGCCTGCCCAAAGAGTCTTGGAATACTCGGGATAGGGATCAGAAATGATCTAATAATCATCCACCCTATAGAATATTGGGAAAAAACCTCTCCTGTGAAATAGGGGTGTTTGTAAAGAAATTCTCAACTTGGGTGGGGTGAGAATAAGAAACATAAGAACTAAATTTGTACATATAGGTAAATAGGCACTCATACCAACCTAAGGGTCCCGAAACCAGCCCATACACAAACACCCTTGTTAATATTCATTCATGCATAAAGCATAACATCCACAACTAGAGAACCACCCATTCTATTGTCATGTTCAAGTGGTTTCATTAGAAATTAATTCTCTACTATCGAGAAACTAAAAGGCATAGAAACAAGCCAAAACACTAGCTGAAGGAAAACAGTCAAGTAGCAATTTAAGCATTCACACCTGGTTCTCTTTTAAATTCCGAACAATAAAAGGGACCTGTGAGCTCCCTCAAAGTATTGGAACCAAAATTAGCCCCAATATATGGCCCCACATAACCTCAAATCCACAAACCAAAAACTAAACAACAGGGGATCCCATACCCATCCACATCACCCCACAAGCATCAAGAAGAACAACTATGCTTATTAGTAGAATAGAGCAAGAGAGTTTTCATATTTAACCACACCATCCATCAAGTTCCATATTTATTTTTGGTTAACTGGGGTGACCACACAAGGATTCTTATCCATTCATCATCCATTTTATCAACTAACTTTATGTGATTAACTAGTTTCCATGTTACATCCATTCAATCACAATTTTATAGAGAGAAATAATAGTTCATTAATGCACAATAAAGGACCACCAACAACCACTATTTTCAGTGGGCGTGAGCCCATAATATTCATAACATATAAGTAAAGATAAAAGAGTTTATAAGAATTATCATCAAAGACACCCCTTCATTCTTTAAAGTCCATATATTATCTTTGTTACGATTTGGTTTCATCCATACCCCAAAGAAACCTTATCATACCCACCCCACATGACACACAGTAAATAAAGACATAGGAAAACCCTACTTGGATGATTAATGATCAAAGTTTTCTCTTTGCACCAAAAACTGGGGATACACGACTTAGAGAGGAATAACTCCAAGGGCTCCAAGGGTGAACAGGAAAGGCTTTAGGACAGGCACACGATTCCTCTATAGAGTAAGTATTTAGAGATTAATTTATAAAATTGAAAGGAAATATGAAGAGAGGATATCAGTTTAAGAAACAGACCAGATCCCAAAATCCGGGAGACGATTTCAAAGTACTTTAAAGTAAGATCGTGGATTGACCATGCGATTGGGCAGTTTCACATGTTTGGATTAATTGAGATTTAAAAATTATTCTGAAAGATTGTGGAGATAATGGATGTAAGGTAATATATTTCCTTTAAATAGAGAAAAACATGTAGTGGGGTGAAACATTAAAACACAACAAGGTGTGACACTAAGGAAAAAAACCACACATTTTGATAACTCAAGGGTCTCCCAATTAATGGGGGTTTAATACACCTTTAAATAGATTTAAATGGATTTTAAATGTGTATTAAAATTGTTTTATATCAAAAGATACATCATTGGGGAAAACTGGAAGGTCCTCAAAAAAGGGAAGAAGTCGCTATTGGGTGAGCCACTGTCACCTTGACACCATTGCCCTGGAACCATTGCCCTGGTACCTTTGCCTTGGAATAGTTTCCCTAGCATCATTGCCCTGTCATTATTTCCTTGGCATTGTTTCCCTGGCACCGTTGCCCTGGCACTGTTTCCCTAGCATTGTCTCCCTGGCACAGTTTCCCTAGAATCTTCACCGTGTCACTGTTTCCCTAGCACCGTCGATGCCACCGATGCTCCTCGGTTCCACCAAAGCTCCTTGGTTCCACGGATGTCGATTAGTGGCCCCGACGCTCTACGGTTCCACCGACACCCATCGGTTCCACTAATTCCCCTCGGTTCCACCGATGTCAATCAGTTCCACTGACGCTTATCAGTGCCACCGTTCGTCCATTCCTGAAATTTTGGCAAACTATCTAATGAGTCACCGATGGTCCCCAAGACACCCCAAACACCAGAATTTGGAAAAGTAATGGACCAGGAGGGTCTGGTCTATTACATCAGATACCTATCAAACTATTATCATCCTTGAGAATCCAATAATAATCTTTAAGAAAAGAGAGGGGTCTGAACAACCCCCTCGTAAGATACCTATCAGGGACAAACAACACTAGATTTGTTCGAAAGATGGAACAACCTCGATATCAAGGAACACCTCTCCCTCATCAATCTCCTAAACAACCATGGATAGGATACCGTTCTCCTCCCCTAAGAAACCACACAAACACATAAAGGCATCACTGTCTAGACATATGGATTAGGGAGTCTATTTCCCCCATGTCCAGATATTATTCACTTTAGGAAGTGTTGACTCGTCTGCATGGGTTTAATCGTATCCAACCTAGTGCATATTTATTAGGGACCTGTTCCTCCCCTCTCCATGGTCAAGACATTTCACACACACTTAGAGAACAAGGGAAACAACACGTCTCAGAGTTAACAAGGTCAGGCAGTACACCACAGTCAAGCACAAAACAAAATAGGACAAAACTCAAAATAGCTCTGGGTACTGGGCACGCATATGTGACTCCCATTACTAGGTACTTCCCTTGAGGCAATCATTCCTCCATAACACACAAACCAAGGTAATGGTTCACCCATGAAGCACCTTCACCTCACGATCTTTGATCCTCACTGGTCGCTCCATGAACGTCGCATCGTCCTTGATATCCAGCTTTCCCCAGTCGAGGGTGTGTGAATCATCATGTAGATACTGATGAAGCTGAGACACATAAAAGACATCATGCACCATCAGTAGAGGAGGTGGTAGCTCCAACTGATAAGCCACTTCGCTAACCTTCCACAACGCCTCAAAGAGTCTGATGAACCTGGGAGAAATATTACTCCCATTGTCGAATCTCTCTTGCCCACGCCAAGGGGAGACCTTTAAGAACACATGTTCCCCAACCTATAACTCCAATGGTATCCTCTTATGGTCAGTGTATGACTTCTATTGATCTTGATTCACATTAATCCTCTCAAGAACAAGTTGGAACTTCTCTATCATGCTCTGAACCACCTTCAGGCCAAGAATATGTGCCTCCCCCAACCTCTCTCTAGCACACCAGTGAATGACACGGTCTTCTATAAAAGGATTTGAATGGAGCCATGTCAATGGTAGAGTGATGGATATTGTTTTAGGAAAACTCTACTAGTGGAAAGTGGCGTACCCATGATCCTATGAAGTCCAAAACACATGCCTATAGAATATCTTCCAACGTCTTCATGGTCTGCTCTGTCTTCCCATCTGTATGAGGGTGGAAAGCAGTGCTAAGGCATAGATGGATTCCAAAATCATGTTTCAATCCCTGCCAGACTCGTGAGGTAAACTATTTAACCTGATCTGAGACTATGGACCATGGAACCCCATGAAACTACACCACCTCATCTACATACCTTTGTGCTAAGGCATCCACCACACTGGACTCCTTGATTTCCAAGAAGTGAGCTGATTTCGTCAACCGGTCTACCACCACCCAGATAGCATCATATCCTCCTCAAACCCTAGGTAGTCCCATGACTAAACCCATTGAGATATTGTCTCACTTCTACTCTGGGAAATCTAAGGGATGCAACAGACCACCCAGAACACAGTGCTCAACCTTTACCTACAGGCACATGAGGTAGTTCGACACAAACTATGCCACTGCTCGCTTCACCCCGGGCCACCAGAACTGAACCCTCAAGCCCCGATAGATATTTAAAACTCCTCAGTGTACCTCCAAGGGTGATTTATGGAACTCATTGAGAACTCTCTCATGCATCATCTTGGGGGAAAACAAATTCCTATAGAAAATCATCTAATTCTGACCATCTTTCAACCATCTTTCTGGAGCATTGCCCTGTCTAACATGATCACGCATCACATAAGCCTCTAAGTCCCCCCACTGAGACTCCCCCACCTACTGTACCAAGGAATATTTTACCATCATCTAAAACAAACAGCCTCTACTGCCATCCACTTTTGCATCCATGTGCAAGGCAACCAACTCATCAATTGCCTTCTAAGCATCTGCTAATTCTCGAACTGCATCCTTCGGTGACTTTATTCTCAAGGAATCGGCCACCACATTCCCCTTTCCTGAGGTGTAGGAGATCGTGAATTCTTAGTCCTAAAGAAACTCCATCCACCTCTGCTACCACAAGTTTAGGTCCCGCTAGGAGAAGATATACCTTAATCACTTTTGATCCGTGAAGACCATGAAGCATTCCCCAATAAGGTATTGTCACCACAACTTTATCCCAAAAAATACCGCTACAAGATCTAGGTCATGGGTGGCATAGTTACATTCATGTGGAAGTAACTTCCTAGACCCATAAGAGATCACTCCCAACTACTGCATCAGCACACACCCCAATCCAAGGCCTGAATCATCATAGAACACATAAAATGCTACCCCTTCTTCTGGAAACCTCGGTATTGGGGAACTGACCAGCTTCCACTTCAGATAACTGAAGGCTTCTTGGCATTGTTCACTCTAAATGAAAGATTGGTCCTTCTTGGTCGAGTTTTTCAAAGGTGTTGAGACTCAGAAGAAGTTGGGAACAAACCTCTAGTAGTAACCTGCTAGACCCAAGAAACTATGAACCTATACCAAGTTCTTGGTTGATGCCCAAGAAACAACCACTTCGACCTTCAACAGGTCCACTTCTATCTCCTACCGGGACACCACGTGTCCAAGAATGTGAACCTCTTGTGTCTAGATCTTTCTCTTGAAAAATATACCATAGAGATGGTGTTGTCAGAGGACCTCAAAAACTGTCATCAGATGATTAACGTGATACTCCTATGATCTTGTGTAGATTTGGATGTCATCAATAAACACAACTACGAACAGGTCTATATATTCTCAGAAGACAGAGATCATGAGCCCCATGACCACAGCTGGTGCGTTCGTAATGCCGAATGGCCTGACCACTAAATCAAAGTGCCCATATCTACACCTGAAAACAGTCTTCGAGATTTCACCCTCGTTAACTCTCAACTGGTGATATCCTAACCATAGGTTGATCTTAGAGAACCAACCTACTCCCTTTGACTGGTCAAAAAGTCCATCGATCCTCGAGAGGGGGTAACGGTTCTTGAACATCACCTGATTCAGACTTTGATAGTCTATACATATCCTGATACCACCATATTTCTTATTTTCAAACAAGACTGGAGCACCCCATAGTGACACGCTCAGTTAGATAAAACTCTTCTTCATCATATTGTTGATCTGGATCCATAAATCTCACAACTCAGAAGGCGTCATCTGATTGGGATCCATCAAAATTAGACAGGCACTGTGTTGAAAGTCTATCCCAAACTCAACATCATGTCGAGGGGGTAGAGTCACCACCTCTTCAAAAAATATGTCCAGGAACTCACTGACAACCCCTGGGACTTCCACCATTTTTGTATCTTCTGACTCCACTAACAGCTTATATAACAAGGAAAAAAGGGGCTCCACTCTTCGATTTCCCTCTTAAAAACTCTACTCATCGACAAAAGTCACAAGTTGGCCACCCATATCTGAAAACACAACCCTTATCTGGAAGCAGCTGATAATGGAACACATAGAGAAAAACCATTCGATGCCTAATATGACATCATATGGTTGCATCTATAGAAAAAGAAGGTCCCCTATTGACTAATGTGGCCCTCCCATCAGTCTACATCCCCAGAAAACATAATTCAAGATGTTCTGAACTCCAACTGGCATACTCAATATCAGGGTACTGGGATGTATTTCTGCATCTAGGCCCATATCATGGTCTAGACTGGGTGAAACAAAAAAGTGTGAATCTCTTGAATCAAACAAGGCACAGGAATGGTTACTAAACAAGCTAATCATACATCGAACGACCTCTGGCCCTAATAAAATTGTTGTCTCTACAACATGCAATTGCACAGGCCCAAATCCTCTGCCCCTAATCTATTATTCACCTCCCCGATCACACCCTGGTTGAGGTCCCTGGGGAGCGCCCTAAGTCCGGCCTCCTCCTGCAACATCTACACTTGGAGGAGAGGGAGTTCGTTGTCCCTGCTACAGCTGCTGAAAAGGCCTGGATAGAAACTGTTGCTGCTGAGGTGGGCGCTGAACCTGCCCACCTCCAATGTACTGCACTCAGTCTGGGAACTTGTTCTGAAGGTTCCCACGGTTTCCACATATGAATCATCTCTGTCCTAGGCCCGCAAAGAAAGGGAGAGGATGGGGAGATCAAAACTAGAACTGTTGGGTCCTTCTCCCCATCGGTCGAAACCTAGAAGGCCTTGATACTAGAGGGATATTTCTAATGACCTTCCCCTTTAACTAACCCAATGGTCTCCCCTCTCGCATCACCCCTCTCAGCGTGTGCATCCTCTTCACCACTTCATCCTTATTATAAACCTCTAGGTATGTCGGTAGAGTGAAGGGAGTAACGGCATATTAAAGATAAGGTCGGATTGCCTCCTCTAAATGTCTCTCCCAAGACTCCTCATCAAGAAAGAGGCTTGGATAAAAAATGAAGGAGATCCTTGAAATTGATCCCCAATTCCCTTACAGACATTCTCCCCTGTTGGAGGGAGAGAAACTCTTTCCTCTTCTCAGCTTTCATCGTAGAATAAAGGAATTCATCCTCGAACTCTTTCTCAAAGTCATCCTAAAAAACTTCACTCTCCATCCTCTCTCTGAGGTAGATCATCCACCACTGATGCGATTATCCCCTTATTTTATTGAATTCCAAAAAACCTAGTACTCATCCAGATCCCGGATCAAGACAAAAGCTATCACCAACTCATCGAGCCAGATTTTTGTCTCCATGTCTAAGACGCTGCCCTCATACTTCCCAGGGGTCTAACACTGAAAGTCATAAATCATATTCTACCACTGGTTATCATCCTCCTCTCGATCAGTCCTCCACCAATCAGTCATGTCATCCTCTTGGGCCTCGATCACCCTCACTACTCGTGGTCATCATCTGGGTGCCATAGCTTCCAAGTACACAAGCAATGCCTTATCCTGAGTAGTGTAGAAGATATCTTTTAAATTTTTGTTAAACATGTTATTTATTTAAATTCTCAGAACACCCAGAACACACATGAACACAGGTCATTATGATGCATGTACCTTTCTTAGGGTCTTTACCCTGCAATCAGTGTAGCCTCACTTGGTCGTTCGGTAGGTCCAGAGTCCTTGCATCGAATGAGAGGGGGCTAAAATCTTGTGTCCTAGCCGGTCTTCCCTGGCCTATTTCATGCACCAAGATTTCATAACATTGTTTCCCTACCATCCCATTTAATCATCATTCTGCCTAAACTCAAACTCCTTTGTATTTCTTAACCTCCTTTGATACCATTCAGTCGCGACCCACCTTCACCAAGATGAGGGAAGGGATAGAAAACTACCATACCCTTCCCACTTCCAGTTGAAGGAGAGATAATGACTCTGGAGTCCTTCCTTCAATAGGCCCCAGAGTGGCGACTAGAACCAAACTTATAGAATAAAATGTAATATGGAATGAATTAACCTTTTTATTTAGTAATATTGAAAGATAAAATGGTAAAAACCCAAAAAACTCCAAAACTGAAGGTAAAAGTAAAGCCAAAACCCATTCCCATGTGCATGTTCAAAGATAAACCCATAAAAAGTAAAAGAAAACTCCAAAGGGAAGGTACCAAAATAAAGGAAAACAATAACAACAACTGTCAAAATGTCTGAGCTAGTACGACCCTGCACGGTCCCTGAAGTTCTCCTGGAAACCAGTACGTGATTTTATATACGTAGGGTGAGCATACATGTGTACTCAGTAGGGAAAAACCAAAATCACTCATGCACAAGTGGGGAGTAATTCTAATTCATTGTGAGGAAGTATAGGTAACCAAAAACCTAGAAAGGAAAACTATCCACCAAGCCTTACCAAGGAACACTCCCTGAATAATGAAAGTCATGTAAGGTAATAGTAAAAGAAAATAGATATTTGGGTACCCTGCACCGCTTTCCCACTAGTTATTGAAGACATCCTACACATTAGACCTCCCCAATCATTTTCACTACAGTACCACTACCACCCCAATAACAACCTTATGTGACACAAAAACCATGTATCCCTACCCACAGACACCTAGGCCACCACAAGCACGCATCCCCGCCTAAAAACACTTAGGCCACCACAACCATACATAACTAAGCCCATAGACACCTGATCCAGAACAACTACCTCCATGCTCAAAGACACATGGGCCTCATCCCGAAGAAACGTGGGAAACAAACTTTCCCACACACACCTGGGATGACCACCACAACATACTCTTCCTAAAGAGTCTTGGTATATAATGGACCTCAGGCCATCAAATCCTGCACGAAGAGTCTTGGGATACTTGGGAGAGGGAGCGGAAAGGAGCTAATAACTATCGACCCAATAGGATGTTGGGAAAAACACCCTCCCCCGTGAAATGGGGGTGTTCGACATGAAGTGATAAACTTGGGAGGGGTGAGAATAAGAAACAAAAGAACTAAATTTGTATATATAGGTAAACAGACACTCATACCATCCTAAGGGTCCCAAAACCATCCCATACACAAACACCCTCATTACTATTCATTCATGCATAAATCATAATAGCCATAACTAGAGCACCACCCATTCTGTTATCATGTTCAAGTTGTTTTGTTAGAAATTTAATCTTCACTACCAGTAAACTAGGAGGCATAGCCACAAGCCAAAACAACGGCTGAAGGAAAACATTCAAGCATCAATTTAAGCATTCAACTCCATTTCTATTATAAAGTCACAAAAAAATGGATCTATGAGATCCATCAAATTACTAGAAGCAAACCAAGCCCCAACCTATGTCCCCACATGGCCTCAAATCACAATCCAACAACTGAAAAACAGGGGATCTCATCTCCATCCACATCACCCCACAAGAATCAAGAAGAACAACTGTGCTTATTAGCAGAATAGAGCAATAAAGTTTTCAAATTTAACCACACCATCCATCAAGTTCCATATTTCCATTTGGTTAAATGAGGTGATCACACAAGGGTTCTTATTCATTCAGCATCCATTTTATCAACCAAATTTACATGATTAACCAGCTTCCATGATATAGCCATTCAATCAAAAGTTTGTAGAGAGAAAAAGGGGTTAATTAATGCACAAGAAAGGACCACCAATGGCCACTATTTTCAGTGGTCATGGGCCCATAAAATTCATAACATATAAGTTAAGATAAAAGAGTACACAACATCATCATCAAACACACCCCTTCATTCTTTAATGTTCATTTATTATCTTCATTAATATTTGGTTTCATCCATGCCCTAAGGAAACATTATCATACCCATCCCACATGACACACAGTAAATAGAGATTAAGGGAAAACCTACTTTGATGATCAATGATAGAAGTTTTATCCTTTTGCTAAGAACTGGGGATGCATGACTTAAGAGAAATAACTCCAAGGTATCCAAGGGTGAGTAGGAAAGGTTCCAGCATGGGCACATGGTTCCTCTCCGAAGTAAGTCTTTAGGTAATACTTTAGAGAATTGAAAGGAAATATAAATAGAGGATATCAGTTTAAGAAAAATATTAGATCATAAAATCAGGGAGATGATTTCAAAATACTTAAAATTCAGATCGTGGTTCGACCACACATTTGTGCAGTTTTACAGGTTGGGATTAATAGATATTTAATAATTATCATCAGAGACGGTGGAGGTAATGGATGTGAGTTAATAGATTTCCTTTAAATAGAAAAAACTTGTAGTGAGGAGAAACTGTAAAACACGACAAGGTGTGACACTGAGAAAAAGTCCACACGTCTTGATAACTCAAGGGTCTCCAAATTATGGGGGTTTAAAACACCTTTCACTGGATTTAAATGGCTTTGAAATGGGTATTAAAATAGTTTTATATCAAAATATCTGTCACTGGGGAAAATTGGAAGGTCCTGGAAAAACAAGGAAGGACTCGCCATTGGGTGATACATCATATTTCTAGAACTATTTACCTGGAAACATTGCCCTAGCACCATTACCCTAGAACCATCGCCCCAGCATCGTCACCCTGGCACCGTTTCCCTGGCACCGTCGGTGGTACTGTCGTTGTGTCACTATTTCCCCGGCACCATCACCCAGGCACCGTCGCTCTAGCACCGCCCTGGCACCGTTGGTGCCACCATTTACCATAGGTTCCATCAACGCTTATCGATTCCACCGACGCTCTTCAGTTCCACTAACACTCCTCGGTGCCATCGATGCTCCATAGTGCCACTGATGTCGATTGGTGCCACTAACGCTCCATGGTGACACTGACACCCATCGGTGCCATTGACACCCCTTGGTACCACCAATGACAATCAGTGTCACTAACGTTCATTGGTGCCACCGTTCTTCTATTCATTTAATTTTGGAAAACTCTCTGATGAGTCACCGATGGTCCCCAGGACACCCCAAACACCAAAATTTGGAAAAGTAATGGACCAGAAGGGTCTGTTCCATTACATGATTAATATGAGTTCTTCATTATTTAATCAATAATAATTGACCCATTTTCAATTCATTCATTATCAAATTACAATTCCATAATTTTGAGCACTAATAAACATTTATATATCAAAGAAGATGAGCCCAAAGGGGAATTAATAATATGCTATAATAATAAGTCATAACAATTCATGAAAAATATTAAAGTAACTTAATATGTCTCTTAACCTAAGTAAACCATCTAAATATCAATTCCAATATCTTATAATATCATCCACATCATTCAATAATCAATCACATCAATCCACCAACACTAAATAATATCAAAACTACTCCTCATTATTCCAACCAACCATTCATGGTTTTCAATAAATTACAACTATGGTTTGAATGATTTAAATATATCAATTGAAATAAATATCAATAACATTAAATGTTCCACTTTTTCAAGCATTAAAAATAATATCAAGGTCTGGATATATTAGGCCTTTTTTCTAATTTCAACAACATCAATTTATTTTAACATATTGAGTTTATCAAATTAATTAATTAAATATGAGAAAATTATAGAAAACTTTAAAAATATTTTAACAGTGATAAAAATTCTATAAATAATTTTAAAATCAACGCTTAATAACTTAAGTAATTTATAGAGGAATAATATATACATTTTATTATTTATATTATTTATTATGCAAAATTTAAGTCTCTTATCTAGTTTTAAACATATATTCAATGTGTGAATTAATAAAAAATTAAAAAATAATAATATTACACTCTCTTTAAAATATCATGAAAAATAACAATAATTATGAGTTCACAAACGAACTCATCATCATCTTTTCTAATATAATTCCATGTTACTATCATTTAAAAGTAAATTTCATCCATTTATCCAATGGAAAAATAAAGCATGATTAATCCACATTCACACATGAAATAAATGAGAACTTATGAATCCTATTCCTGGAATGTGAGTACTTATGGTCCATTGTGATATTCTTGTTGTGTTACACTACACATGTTTCGGGAGGGAGAGGGAAAGATAGGTTCACAACACCTGGTTCATGTAATAAAAACTAATATCACAGTAAATGTTTGAAGTTGGTATTGCCCAATGGATATCACAGAAACCAAGGGATGATTCATAGGTCTTTTGAGATTGAGTAAGGATAGATCAATTAGAAGGAATGAGATATTTAAATTTAATAAATATAGTCACATGAAAGCACTACAGCACCTAGACACATTTCATGGAATATAATTTTTAATTTTTATTTAATCCAACCGAGTAAATTATTATTGCATTAAACATTTACTCAATTAAATCTTGGTAAAGAGAGTGTGTAAGAAATATATATCCCATATAGGATTTAATACTCACATGTAATATACCATATAGAGCCAAAATTTTGAAAATCATATTTAAACTCAAAAATTATAGAATTACTTAAAATCGACTTAAACCTTCCCAAACCACCAATGCTGTTAGAAAAACATCATTGGTATCCCTTAACACCTGATAATGAAAGGATATTTTTGGGAAAAAAATTTCCATTACATCACAATTAAATCTCACATGAGTTATTCTCAAAGGAGGCATCTTAACATTGACTATTCCTATGTTCCATGGTTTGAATCTTATGTAGGGCATGTATATATCATTAAAAACAATAATCTTAAAAAAAATCTTAAACAAAAATTATGAATTGAATTATAATGGTTTATAATTTTTTTTATAAATTATAATAAAAGGTATTTTGTTATATTTATTAAATTATAAAGGTTTTTATAAAATTGATTAATTATAAATTGTTTATAATCAATTAAATGTTTATGAAACATTTAATTAATAAATATCAATATATATTAATCGTTAAAATTGAAATAGCCTTTTTATATTATATTAAAATCCATATGATTTAGAATTAAAGTGTTTATTTAGAAATTATAAGGGTGATTTATAAGATGTTTATAAATTACAAAATACGGATAAATAATATAAAAGTTTTTATATTTAAATTATGTATTTTTCATTATTATTTATTAGAATTTTCCAAATTATGGCCTTATTTGGGAAATTATTTAAACCACGTCAAAATTATTTTTGATGGTTGATTAGATAAAGGTTTATGTAATAGTTAATATGTGATATTTAGATTATTTTGATCGTTTACATAATAAAAATTGAATTATAAAATGCTTAAAATTCATTTATTTTCAATGATTTAAATTAATTTCATATAATGAATAATATGAAAGAGGTCAAACCTATAATAAATTTAAATTTTTTATATTTATTAAATTATGGAATGTCCATAGGATTGAATAAAATTATAAATATTTTATGATTATCTTTAATTTATGAATTTCTCTTAAATTGTGTATCTCTTGCTTAAATTTATGAATTGTTAATTTATTTAGTTTATTATTTTGTTTATTATCAATAGATATAATTGTTTTATTATGAATATTTGTGTATGATTTAGTTTAAATTGTTAAATTTCTTCTATGTTATCAGACATTAAAATAGTTACATTCTAGGCATCATAAATGATTTTGTTTTCATTTGCCTTTAATTGTCCGTGTACTAGGTTATGAACATGAATTAGAAAGTTAAGTATGATTTATAAATAACATGAAAGGGTGTTCATATATATTATGAATAAGATTCATTTTGAAATTTTTAAATATACTTGGATTTTAATTTGGTTTAGTAACATAATTTATGAGTTGTGTAAAGAGTTACACACCCACATGATCTTAATAGATTGATTTGGTGGAAATAATGTTATTCCAAACTAAATTACTAAAATCACACATACACATAAATGGAATATATTGATAATATGGTGATATTAAATCCCATTTAAATTTTTAAGTTTTATATTCCTTCTAATGAAAACACATGTCAATGCCTCGATCATCCAATCGGGTAGGTTCATGCTAAAGTTGGGTGCCCATGGATTATACAACATAAGGCGTAGTTTAAATATAAGGACCCAACATTATTACATAAATAATATTGATTTTAGTCAAGAAAACAATTCCTTTTACATTTAGGATCTTTTAAAGTTTAGATCTTTAGAGAATTATGACAAAAAATTCATAACATTACACATTGTTACATAATGGATACCATAAAAACAGTTTCCATTTTTCTAAAAATATAAAACATTAAAACTTAAAACAAGACTCCTTGACAATTCTTCAACATTTAATGTGTCTTCCTTCCTTGTATTACACATCCATTAACATGTGAAAAATAATTTAAAAACTTGGGATGAGCACAAAAGCTAATTAAGTGATGTAAAAGAAGTAAAAATCACATTAGTCCATGAATACTCATAACGTATGATAACATTTTCAAAAGACATCCTTTTTGCCCATATATACTTACTTCGTGTAACATGATATTTACATAAGATCCAGAAAAACATGAGAACATAAATATAATCATAAAGGTATCTTGGGGCATTACTTACATAATCATGTAACCATCTTGACTACCCTAAAAGTTTTAACCCTCACGGCTACCTTACTTTGTGTAAACATCGCAGTTACACTTGGAGTAACCATCCGGCCAACCTCCAACTTACTCATACCCAATGCATTGGAGAGAAATATAGGTCCCACCATTCATCATAAATAATTCCCAACAACCATATCATAATCATACAACATTAATAATTCCATAAAATCATTACTTTGGAATTTCATAAAACCAAATTTAAAAAGAGGATTTTTAAAGAAAATCCCCTTATAAATATTATAAAATTGAAGAGAGACTTAATATAGTGGATGGAGTATTTATATATTTTGTAAATAAACTTAATTAAATATAATATAAACATAAAATATTACACAAACAATTTAAGTATCACTTGAATAATGAAGTTGAAGGATAACCCAAAGAATGGAAATCGGGTTAAGAATTCCCTTACCTTGAGTTTGTCTTACTTAAAACTTGTTTAAACCTCATGTATAATGGTTAAAAGAGTGTTATTAATATTTTACAGAAACATTTTCATGTTGATAACATCTTATATGATCATTTAATAACATCTTTTTACCCTTAATTGTTAGTATTTTTTCCCTTGCACTGTTTTTGGTTGAATTCTTTACATGATTTCTATGATTGGTTCATGGTGGACATTCTTGTCGATTGGAAGTGGAACTCCCAAATTTGAATGGAGTAGTATTTTCATATAACCAGTAACATAAATTATTCCATTTATAATTTTGAATTCTTACATTAAGATGATTCATAAGTTATAACATTAATGATGTTTCTTTAGATCCTTTTAGTGGTTCTTTGATAATAACAACCTCGTTTTGTCTTATAAATTAGAACCATGAGTAAAAAAGAATTCCAGAAACATGGGTGAGTCATAAAACATGTATTATAACCTGGTTCAACCATATAAATGGTTTCATGACCAAACTTGAATTAATTAATGGAGTTTGAAATCACATCATCCATGATGTCGGTAATTTGACACAAATGGACAATGTTTTTTATTCTTTAAATAAGTGGGAGAGAAGAAGAATAAAGATGAGTAATTTTTCATAAACATGATACAATACAGAGTATACATGATATCTGGATAATTTATTCCTCTTGGGTAAGGATATATGAAGAAATAATAAGGAAGTAACTCAAAATAAAAGAAAAATTGTGAAATTGCTTACAAAAATTCGGCAGCCTAACGACTACACAACATGGTTTTAGAAAATTTTAAAAAGAGAGGGGAAAAGGTTCACCCATATAGAAATGAATCATAATATATATAATATCAATAATAATAAGGAAATAATAACATGGTATGGAAACATAAAAATTATACCACATAAAATAGAATTTTAAAGGAAAAAAGAAAGAAATTGAGAATTTTCTTACATTGTAGAGTAACCCTTAGAACATGAAGGTTGGGACCTTGGGGGATTGAGGAAACCTTGGGAGGAATAAAATGAAATTAATTAGTCCATATCTTAGTTGGGGGATAATTGGTAATGAATTCAATGAAGGGAAGATTTGGTATTTATAGGAAAAGTGAGGGATTATTTTAATAATTTTCAAGGGACGCCTCACGGGTGGTATTTGCAAAACCATGGGCTTGCCCATGGTATTTGATCATGGTATAAGCCACTTGTGACACCTCACACCTTATTTAACTATACACAAGTAGACCATATTTATGAAATGGTTATTATATCATTAATGATGTCATTAACACACCGAAACTAAAAACTGTATTTTTTACTATTCGCCGAAAAATCAAATGGTTCAGAAAAATTCCCAAAATTCACCCTAACCATTTATCGACGAGAAGATTTCAAAAATGAAGTCCATTTTTTGAAAATAATTTCCTAAATATTATTAATTTAATATTTAAATAAAAGCATACTTAATTCAAAAATTTATAGTTTTAATTCTACAACTACTTCTTTATCACAATGAAAAATTAACCAAGATGTTATTATATTCTTGCCTTAGGAAAATAAAATAATAATAAAATTTACTATTCATTAGGGTCATATTACTATTTATTTGGGTATTTTACTATTCACCAAAAAACAAGTTGGTTCCAATAGACTCCAAATAACATACTGAACACAATTGTAGATGACAGTTTCTTGAAATTCAAAACATAGAAGTGGAAAAATTGTGTTAAAAGGATAGTTATAAATATCTACATAAAAAAAAGTTCCATGCATTTATAGTTATTTTTAGAAAAACTTGTGGTGTTACATTATCCCCACCTTCTTGAAATTGTGTCCTTGCAATTTTATTTACTTATTAAACAACTGATGGTACTTTTCCCTCATAGCATTTTCTGACTCCCATGTTGCCTCTTCAACCATGTGGTTTCTCCACAAAACCTTTACCTGGTGGATTACCTTATTCCGCAATACCTGTTCCATTAGATAAATAATTTTAACTAGTTTCTCTTCATAAGAAAGGTTATCTTCCAGTTGAACTGATTCTGGGATCAAGACGTGTGATGAATCTGGCACATACTTTCTCAACATCAAAACATGAAAAACATTGTGTACCTGAAACAAACTCAGAGGCAAAGATATGCGGTATGAAACTGTTCCAGCTTTCTTCAAGATTTAAAAAGTACCAATAAACCATGGACTTAGTTTTTCTTTATTACCAAAACGCATCACACTTTTCCAAGGAGAGATTTTAAGGAAAACATGGTCACCTAACTCGAAAGAGAAGTCTTTCCTTCTGTTATCTGCATAACTTTTCTGCCTGCTCTGAGCTGTCCTCATGTGCTGCTGGATCATCCTCACTTTATCAGCCACTTCTTTAACTAATTCTGGCCCCATCAACTTTCTTTCACTGACTTCATCCCAAAACACTGGAGTCCAACACCGCTTTCCATACAAGGCCTCAAAAGGTGCCATATGAATACTGGAATGAAAACTATTATTATAAGAAAACTAAACTAATGAAAGATGTTGATACCAACTTCCTTGATAGTCCATTGAAAAAGATCTAATAATATCCTCCAAATTTTGAATCGTTCATTCTGACTGCCCATCTAATTGAGGATGAAAAGTTGTACTGAAATTTATCTCTATGCCCAACGACTTCTGAAGTCCCTTCCAAAAGTTAGAAGTGAACCTGGGATCTCGGTCAGATACAATGGAAAGAGGAACTCCGTGTAACCTGAAAGTCTCCTTGAGGTACAATCGTGAAAGTTGATACAAAGACATTTTATCTTGAATTGATAGAAAATGTGGAGACTTTGTTAGCTGATCAACAATAACCCAAATCGCATTGTTACCTAGAGAAGTCTTTGGTAGTCCCACCACAAATTCCATGGATATATTCTCCTATTTCCACTCTGGCACTGGAAAAGTCTGAAGCATCCCCTTCGGTAATTGCCTCTCTGCTTTAACCTATTGTCATGTAAAACATTTCATGGTAAAATCAGCAATATCTATTTTCATCCAATTCTACCATTAATACTCCCGAAGGTCTCTGTACATATTAGTACTTCCAAGATGAATATAAAATGGAGAACTATGAGCTTTAGACAACAATTATTTCTTCAACTGAGAATCAAAAGGCACACACAACCTTTTTCCATATCTTAAAACACAATATTTATCAAGATTAAATTCTGGAAACTTACCCATTTTAACCAATTATAACTTTTTCTATAGCTCACGGTCTTCCTTCTGCGCTTGCTTAATTCTGTCTGACAACAAAGACTGCACTAAAACCTGAAACAAAACAGATGTATTTTATGCACCAACAACTTCTAATCCAAAATTCATCAAATCATTAGTCAAGGGATCATGTTCCAGACGTAGCATGGTTAATGATTCATGATGTTTCTGACTTACGGCATCTGCCACTTTGTTTGATTTTCCAGAATGGTAATTGATCGTGCAGTCATAATCCTTTATCAGTTCTATCCATCTTCTCTGCCTCATGTTTAATTCCTTATGAGTGAATATATACTTTAGACTTTTATGGTCAGTATATATTTGGCATTTGGTTCCGTATAGATGATGCCTCCATATTTTCAAATCCAAACCCACAGATGCCAATTCCAAATCATGTGTGGGATAATTTAGCTCATGAGGTTTATGTTGTCTCGATGCATAGCCAATTACCTGATCAATTTGCATCAAAAACAACCAATTCCCTTCAAAGAAGCATCATAGTAGATGAAAAACTCATCATTTTTGGAAGTTAAGGCCAAAACTAGAGCATTCACCAATCTCTTCTTCAGTTCCTGAAAACGAACATCACATTCCTCTGTCCAAACAAATTTAACCCATTTCCATGTTAACTTAGTTATCATGCTAGATAACCGTGAAAGGTTCTTATCAAACCTTCGGTAATAACTTGCTAAGCCCAGAAATCTTCGAATCTCTGTAACATTTTTGGGTCTTGGCCATTCATAAACTACTTTTTTTACAGGATCAACTATTATTCCATCCTTATTTACAATGTGTCCAAGAAAAGAAATTTGTTGCAACCAAAAATCACACTTTCTGAATTTTCTATATAGTTTCTTTTCTTTTAATGTTTGCAAAACAACCCTTATATTTTTTTCATGCTCCTATTTATTTTTAGAAAAAACCAGAATGTCATCAATAAATACAACCACAAACTTATCCAAGAACTCATCAAATACTTTATTCATAAGATTCATGAATACAGCAGGTGAATTAGTTAATCCAAACATCATAAAAACAAATTCATAATGCTCATATCTAGTATGAAAGGATGTTTTTGGGATGTCATCCTCCTTCACCTTCAACTGATGGTATTCGGATCTCAAGTCAATCATGGAAAAGTACTGAGCTCCCTAGAGCTGATCAAATAAGTCATCAATATGAGGCAAATGATACCTGTTTTTAATAGTGATGTTATTAAAAGATCTATAATCAATTAAAAGTCTCATGGAACCATCATTCTTTTTAAAAAACAAAACAGGGGCTCCCCATGGTGAAGTTCTAGGATGAATGAAGCCTTTTTCAAGAAAATCCTACAACTGATTTTTCAATTCAAGAGGTTCTATTGGACCCATATGATATGGGGGTTTTGAAATTGGCTTAGAATCAGGAACTAAGTCAATTGTGACTTCGACTTCTCGATCAGGTATGACACCGGGTAACTCATCAAGAAAAACATCAAGGTATTCATTTACCACTGGCACGTCATTAATTTGAATAGTTCCCTTATTTTCAATAATATGAGCAAGATAACTTTCATTTCCATATTTCAATAGTTTCTCAGCTTCCTGATATGTTATCAATTGTATGGGTTCATTCTTGTATACAAACTAAAACTCTTTCTGAAAAACAACTTCTTTAGCTCTACATTCAATCTTAGCATGATAATCAGAAATCCAGTCCATCCCCAAAATAACATCAAACTCGACTAAGGGTAAAACAACAAGGTTTGCAGGTAAAGCCTTTCCACAGGCCACAATATATAGATTCTTATCATTATTATTTTCTATAACATTTCCCCCTGGTGTTTTAACAACAAGTTCGGGTCTCATTTATCGAGGTGATATTTCTAATTTCCCAGAAAATTTCTCAGAGATGAAGGAATGTGTAGTCCCCGTATCAAACAAAACTTTTGAAAAATATGAGTGAACAAACAAAGTACCTGATACAACTTCATTGGATGGCCCGATGTCTGTTGATATAGTCGCAATGGATCACACTACACCTTTCTGCTTGTAGTCTGGCTTCTTTGCATCCTTCGGGTCTCTCTTTGGGCAGGCATTTGCATAATGACCCATTTCACCACATTTAAAACACTTTACAGTTTTCTTATCAAGATTAGTCTTTGGATCATTTTCATTGCAATCTCGGGCCATATGTCCAAAATTACCACATTTAAAACACTTCCTAGTTCTTCTAATACATTCCCCAGGGTGCTTCTTGCCACACTTTTCACAAACTTCAAATTGGATTTTCTTACCATCATATTTCTTTGGTTGCTTCTTACCCATTGCTTTCCAATTGGACCTATTCTTCTCTTTATTTCCAAAATGCACATGATCATCAGCAAACTCAATCTCTACCCTCTCGGCACATCGAAATAGTTTCTCATAACTTTTGAATTCATGGGAGGCCAACGCCCTTCGATACCATGGCTTCAATACTAAGTAAAAGCGATTGATTTTTCTATCGATATCTAGAATAAGATTTGGAGCATACCTCACTAGTTGGGTGAAGTTAGCTTCATACACAGCCACTGAATCTTCCTCTTTCTGTTTCAATTCAAGGAATTGCTTCTCCATTCTTAGTCACACCACCTTAGGAAAATATTTTTCAAGGAAAAGACTTTTAAATTCATCCCACTCTAAGGCATCAAAATCCTCTCTACCCCTGATATTCCTTACCATTGACCACCACTGATCAGCTTACCCTTCAAAATGATAAATGGAAAGACTTACCTTTTGATTGTCTGAACATCCCATAACATCAAATATCTTTTCAAGGGCTTTTATCCATCCTTCAGCTGCCACTGGGTCAGAAGATCCATTGAATGCAGGAGGATGTTGTCTCATAAAATGTCTGACCACTGTCATGTTCCATTGTGGTACCTCTATTGGTCCTCTTGCATGGATGCAACCACCATTTATTTCCTGTGTTAGATGGTCCATTACTGTCACAAACTGCTCAGTTCCAACCCCTACCATTCTGAGTTGTAAATCAGGAAGGATTTCATTCTGTCGGTGCCTCTCCTCTTCAGCATCCCTATTCTTTCTGCAGACAACCATTCTGAAAAAACATGTCTTAGATGAAGTAACATGGTAATCTTCAAATGCTATAACATTTCAAATTAATCATAGAGTAAAAATCATTTATGGTATTCTATTAACATCACCCTAACCCTTAAAGTTATCTAAACCATCCTCTGATACCAACTATAAGGACCCGACATTATTACATACATAATCATGAGTTTAGTTAGGAAAACACTTCCTTTTACATTTGAGGATCTTTTCAAGTTTATAGCTTTAGAGAATTAGGAAAAAACATTCATAACATTACACATTGTTACATAGTGGATACCATAAAAACAATTTCCATTTTTCTCAAAATATAAAACATTAAAACTTAAAACAAGATTCCTTGACAATTATTCAACATTTAACATGTCTTCCTTCCTTATATTACACATCAATTAACCTGTGAAAAATCATTTAAAAACTTGGGATGATCACAAAATCTCAGTAAGGGATGGAAAAGAAGTAAAAATCACATTAGTCCATGAATACTCATAATGTATGATAACATTTTCAAAAGACATGCTTTTTAACCATATATACTTACTTTGTGTAACATTAGATTTACACAAGATCCACACAAAAAAGAGAACATAAATATAATCATAAAGGTATCTTGGGACATTACTTACATAATCTTGTAACCATCTTGGCTACCTTAAAATTTGTAACCCTCACAACTACCTTACTTTGTGTAACCAACGCAGTTACACTTGGAGTAACCATACGGTTGACCTCTAACTTAATCATACCCAATGCGTTGGAGGGAAATATAGGTCCCACCCTTCATCATAAATAATTCCCAAGAACCAAAACATAATCATACAACATGAATAATTCCATAAAATCATTACTTTGGAATTTCATAAAACCAAATTTAAAAAGAGGATTTTTAAAGAAAATCCCCTTATAAATATCATACAATTGAAGAGAGACTTAATATAGTGGATTGAGTATGTATATATACTATAAATACACTTAATTAAACATAATATAAATAGAAACCATCACACAAAAAATTTAAATAGCACTTGAATAATTAAGTAGAAGGTTAACCCAAAGAATGGAAATCGGGTTAAGAATTTCCTTACCTCGTGTTTTTCTTACTCAACATTTTTTTAAAACTCCTGTATAATGGTTAAACGAGTGTTATTAATATTTTATAGAAACATTTTCATGTTTATAACATCTCATATGATCATTTAATAACATATTTTCACCCTTAATTGTTAGTATTTTTCCCCTTGCACTGTTTTTGGTTGAATTCTTTACATGATTTCTATGATTGGTTCATGGTGGACATTCTTGTCGATTGGAAGTGGGACTCCAGAATTATAATGGAGTAGTATTTTCATATAACCAGTAACATAAATTATTCCATTTATCATTTTGAATTCTTATATGAATATGATTCATAAGTTAGACACATTTATGATGTTCGTTTAGATCCTTTTAGTGGTTCTTTGATAATAACAACATCGTTTTGTATTGTAAATAAGAACCATGAGTACAAAAGAATTACAGAACCATGAGTGGGTCATAAAACATGTATTATATCCTGTTTCAACCATATAAATGGTTAAATGACCAAACTTGAATGAATTAATGGCTTTTGAAATCACATCGTCCACGATGTCGGTAATTCGACCCAAACGAACAACGTTTTTTATTCTTTAAATAAGTGGTAGAGGAGAAGAATAAAGATGAGTAATTTTTCATAAACATGATAAAATACAGAGTATATATGATTTATGGATAATTTATTCCTCTAGGGTAAGGAGATATGAAGAAATAATAAGGAAGGAACTCAAAATTAAAGAAAAATTGTGAAATCGCTTACAAAAATTCGGCAGCCTAACGGCTACGCAACATGGTTTTAGAAAATATTAAAAAGAGAGAGGAAAAGTTTCACCCATAAAAAAATGAATCATAATATAGATAAGATAATTAATAATAAGTAAATAAGAACATGTTATGGAAACTTGAAAATTATATCACATAAAAGAGAATTTGAAAGGAAAAAGAAAGAAATTGATAATTTTCTTACCTTGTAGAGTAACCCTTAGAACATTAAGGTTGGGACCATGGGGGATTGAGGAAACCTCGGGAGGACTAATACTAAGGTAAGGAGGCCATATATTCTTTGAGGGATAATTGGGAATGAATTTAATGAAGGGAAGAGTTGGTATTTGTAGGAAAACTGAGGTATTATTTTAATAATTTTCAAGGGACATCTCATGGGTGGTATTTCGAAAACCATGGGCTTTCCCATGGTATTTGCTCATGTTATAAGCCACTTGGTACACCTCACACCTTATTTAACTATACACAAGTCTACCATATTTATGAAATCATTATTATATCTTTACTGATGTCATTAACACACTGAAACTAAAAACTGTATTTTTTTACTATTCACCAAAAAATCAAATGTTTCAGAATAATTCCCAAAATTCATCATAACCATTTATCGACATTTAGATTTCAAAAATGAAGTCCATTTTTTTTCAAATAAGTTTTTAAATATTATTAATTTAATATTTAAAAAAAATCATACTTAATTCAAAAATTAACAGTTCTAATTCTACAACTACTTCTTTATCACAATGAAAAATTAACCAAGATGTTATTATCTTCTAGCCTTAGGAAAATAAAATAATAATAAAATTTAATATTCATTAGGGTCATATTACTATTCATATTACTATTCATTAGGGTATTTTACTATTCACCAAAAAATAAGTTGGTTCTAATAGACTCCAAATAACATACTGAACACAATTGAAGATGACAATTTCCTGAAATTCAAAACATAGAAGTGGAAAAATTATGTTAAAAGGCTAGTTATAAATATCTACATAAAATAAAGTTCCATGAATTTATATTTATTTTTAGAAAAACTTGGGGTGTTACAGTAAATGGAAAATTATAAAAGTTAGGTAATAAAATCTATTTTTGATATTTAGTTTAAACTTAGCTGGGACACCTTATGAGATTGGATATCAGGGGAATATATTTGAGATTATATCCATATGATTGGATTTTGATAAAGGTTTTTCCACTCAAATATCAATGAATCATATCGGATATGATTGGTATGACTATCTATATAAATATCATAGTGGTGAGAGGAACACTAAACTGGGGTCATTTATTAGTAAAGTATGGATCTTATCCAACTAATGGATATGATGAATTTAAAATGGATCATTATTTTAGTGGGAGTATAATTAATAAAAGTACATAAAAATTTATTTGAAACATGATACGCATCTGATAAAATATTTTTTTGTAGATAAATGGAATTAACATAATCAAACTTTTCTTTGAAATTAATCCTTGAAAAGAAGAATGTTAATTTACAAAACTCTTACTAATGGTAACCTAATAAAATTTTTTGTGTAAGATAAATTTTATGTGTTAGAGAAAAACCTTCCTAAATTAAAAAAAATTATTGAAGTTGTTCAAGAAATGAATTTAGATACTTATACGAATCATATAATTATTCACTTGAGGTTATAAAGGAATTAGATGCATGATGACCTAAGTAAATTTAGTCTCCAATAATACACGCAATATGATTGGGTATGTTAATGAATTTGTGAGACTAGAGGTTTTCTTAAGGATCATTCTAGTGAAGGTATTGATATTGTTTTCATTGATAGAAATTTTCTGAAAATATGAATGTGTACAATAAATTTTACAATGTTTTCTTAGTATTGAGTAAATTTGAACTAAGCATGTGATGTTTAGGTTATATTGTTATATTAATAGTAAAATTGGATAAATTTTCAAATTGAAAGAAGAAAACTTAGTTGGAGAGTAAAACAATGCTTCTTTGAGTATCCATCCAAGTCCATTGAAACCTAGAGTTATCATGAAGGAGGAGAAATGATTCTATGGGATATAATTATCCAAAATACCTAATAGAATTTAGGAAACTCTATGGAATATCTATTTCAGGTATCTTTGTTATAGAAATTTATTCTTTAATTTTGATGGGTATATGATACCAAGCATATAATTTGAAAATATTGTAATATACAAGAGTTAAAAATTAAGGAAAGAATTTATTGATCTTGTATTTTTTATTAAAATGATGAATAAAAGAGTTTCTATATCAAATATATGAAAGTAAAAGGAATGTATCAAGCTCAGATGGATCCAAGTAAAGGATATGTTTATTCATCTCATTTCAATTATGTGATAATATAAGTTATCAATTAACAAATATTTTATATGAAAAATATTATATGATGGATTCAATACACATGGTTTATTATTCAAAAATTTCTATAACATGTTTTGAGAGGAATATAGGGATTAAAAAAAATTATCCAGGGTAATGGAGTTTATTTGATATTTTTTTTTAAATGTGAGGAATCGAGACTCCACCCCTACAAATGAATATTTTAAAGAATAAGATATTATTTTAAAAAAAGATTCAAACACATATAATACTATATATGATATAAATATTTATTTTATGTGTTATATATTCCCACTTAAGTAAATATTTTTTATTTATTAATATGAAAGAGTTTTTGTATCTTAGAAAAATATTTTGAAAATAATATAGTGTCTAAGAGGATAATGGGAGGATATTATGACTTATATAAGTTTAAAGTAAAAAAATAAAAGATTATTCAATTCAAAGTGAATGTCACTTTATATCATAATGGAGTTTATGATGTGTCGGTAAAATAATAATTTGAATAGTTACATTAGTTACCAAAGTATTTAATGGAAAATGTTTTATGGGAATAGATCTAATAATTATGATGATGTACTTAGAAAGAGTTATAATTAGAAAAAAAAATTAACAATATGATATTGGATGTTGTGGAGTTAATGAGTTTCTATATGTTTAATAATTATAAAATTAGAAATATAATTCCTAAGTATCATTGTTATCTAAACAGGCTTACTTCATAAATATTACTCATAAACAAGTTAAGTGGGTGGGTTTTTGTAATGACCTGAAGTTTTATAAATTAAATTCCCATTTTAAATGATTAAAATCCTTATTAAGTAATAAATATATATAAAGAACATATGCTACTTTGGTTATTTTGGACCATTATAAGTTATATCATATTGGATTTAAAAGACCATTAAGAATCATAACCATTGATAATATAGTTGTTGTATAATGATTGTTAAGATTAGTATATTTTAAGGGTTATTATAAAGTATAATTTACATAGACAGAATAATCCATGGCCTCAGTCAGTAGGATTGTACACTATGAATCCCATTTATTGTAACTTTTGATGGAGATAGCATCACTGGGATTTTCCCTTGACCAATACCAAGTTGAGATTCAACAAATAAAGCATGAAAGAAATTTTTTACGGGTGAAGTTCAAGATTACCAAGATCCTAACCCAAACCATGTTCACCGAACCACCCCAAGAAAGTGTCACCATCATACACCTATCCCTTAGGGAATATACTGGTGTAAAAAGGGGTTATTTATCTAGACCATAATAGTATGAATTTGTAAATTTTTTGTTTTTTTTAAAATGAGTGGCCCCTTAAACCACTTTATGTTCTGATAATAACTAATATTTATTTGTTTTATTTTATTTGGAAGTCTTAATACTCGGACTTATGAATTGATTAAAGTATGGTTAATCTTGATTATATAGTAAAATTAATTTCCTTAAAATATCTTTATATTTCATGTTTTTATTAGTCAAAACATGTAGTATGAGTATCATGAAGTATTACTAGGATAAATAAGTCATTTTGGACCTTAAAATTTCATTTGTAAGTGATTTTTATTATTCTCACATAGTCGTTTTATTGTTCACCATGTAGCTGATTTGAAATTCATGTAGTCTATTTTAAATTCACATTGCCGGTTTTACAGAATCAGTTACCTTATATATTTTAGACATATCTTGGGATAAAAACACTAAATTGAGTGATTCTTTATGATATGGAAATATAAGAAAATTATATCAATTTAATTATAAGACATAAAATTATTAATCGGTCTCTATCATGTTATAAATTATGTTCTAAGAAACAGCATGTTTTCAATATGAAATCTACATTTTTTCAAAACTATTTTGATACATCGTTTTGATTGTAACCTGATATCTATAGAAGTTTAATTAAGGTGATTATTTATTATTTGGAAATATAATTAAATTTTGTAAATATAATTCAACTAGACCAAAATCTAATTTTTTTCTTTTAGAAGGACTTATCTAGGCCTGAAATTTGATAATATATGCTATTTACAAATTCCCTGAATCAGCTTTGTGAAATTGGATACATGAATTCAGCTATATAAATTCTCTTACATGAATTCAACTATGTGAATTACCTTAGGATATTTTTCTATGTGAATTACCAAATGTGATTTGGATAGTTAAATTTCTTTATCTGATTCATCAACATGAATTCCCTTATGTGAATCGGCTACATCAATTCGCTTTTGTTAAGTATAATGGCTACGTAATAATCTCCTACATGGATTTAGCTCTGTGGTTCTATTAATTTCTATATGATTTTTTAAAACTAATAAATATACAATATTTTTCATATTATTTCATTTTTCATTTTTCTACAAGTATATTTTAAGTATTTTTATTATTTTATTTATCCTATAATTATATATTAATTATTTAGAATCCATGAGAATAGTTTTTAGACTGTTTTATGATGAATAAAATGGGATTCATATGGGATTTGGTATGAATTAATATTCATGAAAAAATTTTGGAAATTAAAATATCCAAATTCAAATTCGTTGAAATATGAAGGGATAGTCTTGATTATTATCAAGGAGTATTCTAAGGATATAAATTATTTTTATTTACTAATTTATTAATTTTTATAATGAGTTTCATTGTGTAGTTTTATTTATTTTACAAGATATCGGGGAAAAATATAGGAATTGTATTTTTCATTTATTAAATATTTAGACATGGGTCTTTACCAAGGAAATAAACATGAAAAACTCTAAAGTATTTCATTGGAAGAATAAATACACAACATTTTTCAAATTTTTAAGATGTTGTACAAAAGTAGACTCTATATACATAGAGTGAATAGAACTAGTGTAGAATTGGAATAGAGGTTGAGTATTATCTTGAACCATACATTTGATTCATTCTTTTTTTATCAAATACTAATCCTACATGAACTAAAATAATTCGTTTCTTTGCCGCTAGAGAGTTGTTTGTTACCTCAAAACTCATAATATGAAGTGTTAATTATGGTTTTATGCTGTTACTTATTCCTATTAATTTTATGTGGGCATAATTTTAAATGGTTATACTATCAATTAAAAGGTAGTTAACTCGACTGTGACTCCCAAAAAAAGACAGTCTATTTGGTTTGTACCATCAGTGGAAAAAGGAATCAATGTTTGGATAGTGCCTCTAGGTGGGAAAAGGCAATTTTGTTTGGGTTTAAGACTCCATGGGAAAAATCTTTGTAATTATGTTGTGAATCTATGTGGGAAATATTCATTGAAATATTCCATTATACTGGTTATAGTGGGTCTTATCACTCTTAGTTTGTGAGAGGGGTGAATATTAGACTAGGTTCATTTAGAACCAAACCACTAAAAAAATATCCTATGTCCTTTTTATTTTTATTTTCCATCGAATTTACATTAAAACTTTGAAATAACTTTAAATTAATTTTAAAATATAAAATTCACCCCCATACTTATTGGATATATTTTTATCTTAACTCTGAACTAACAATTGGTATTAAGGGAGGTTCCATAGCTTATATATATTTGTGTTAACCACTTCCTGAATTAATCATCAAAGGAAAAAATATCATTTTTTAAGATGGTTGGAATGAGTTCAAATGATAGATGGATATCTCAAAAACCGCCACATTTTGATGGCCCAGATTATGGATATTGGAAATCTTGGATATAATATTTATTAAATTAACTCAACATTGATCATTATACAATCATTATAAATCCATACAAGCTGCCAGAAGGTGAACCTAAATCATTAGTTGGAAATGATGTGGTAAAGTATGTTCTGAATAAAAAGGTTATGAATATCCCACATTTTTAAATAAATAGAAATGATTATATTCATGTTTCAATATATAAAATTTCCCATTACATCTAAAAAAATTAAAGTTGTATATCTTGGTTCACATAATCATATTATAACTAAGTAAGGTATATTGAGATCTGAATATCAAGAGTTTAAAAATGTTGAATATTAAATTATATATAAAATTTTCTATAGATTTTCTAGTATTGTAAATATTATTAGTTCTTTATGAGAGACTCTTGAAAATATATTTATTCTTGAAAGAATATTTAGATAACTTCTTAAGAAGTGTCATGTAAAAAACATAGTAGTAGATAAAAGTCACAACTTCCAGGAATATAAACTTGATGATAATATCATATCATTATTATAATATGATTTAGTACTCAAAAATATTGTTGAAGAATATAATTCAATGAATAAATGAATTTTTTTAATAAAATTAATCTACTTATTCTTCTAATTATTAGTTACAGATAAGTGATAATAATTATACATCTTATGTTATAAAAGTTGGATATAGAAAAAAGAAAGGTTACTCAAGGATATTTTAGAAAGAGTATCCTAAGGATAATCAAAAGAAGTATAAGAAAGCTAATTTCATTTCTAATGACACTCAAGATAAAAACAATTATGAGTGTATAAGAAAGGTAACATCGATCCCAATTGTATAATATTAAAGAAGTAACAAATGATAAGAAGAAATACAGTAAATAAAATAATGAAATTAAATTCATATGGAGTTATATTGAGGGTTCAGGTACTAATAAAGAAACCGGTTTTGAAAGGGATGTGGAAAATTTGTAATTAATATCTTCATAAAATAAAGTAGTTAATTATAATTATTATTTATCTTTATAATCAGATTCTAAAAACCTCATTATTGATTAATTTTTAATGAATTTTATAGGCATTAATTGAAAGTTGAAAAAGTCACTAGTTTATATATGAACCTTAAGATACAACATAAGGATGTTCTTAAGGAGAGTGAAGATATAAAGAAGTCTATTCAAGATAACAAAAATTATTCTCATGCAGATCTAGAATTACAAAAGAAAATCTGAAAAATGTTCTTACTAAAAATGTTAAATTAAATATAAAGGTTTATTTTATTTTTAAGTGTCATAAAGATGAATTAAGGAATTATGTTATTGTTCTTAAGGAAAATGAACATCTTAAAAATTAAATTGAGAGTTTCAAGTCAAATTTTTCAATTTTTATTCAAGTAAGAGAAATTTTTTATAAAATTGGGATTTTAAATCAAGTTAACAAGAATAGATCTCATCTTGGTTATGATAATAATTTAACCAAAATGTGTAAGTCTTTCTTTGTTAAAGGCACTAATGTAAGCTCATATATTGCTACATGTTTTATATTTCATATGAAAGGTCGTTATGAAAATGAGTTTTCATTGATATGTCTACCATTTCATGGACATACTAATTATTTCATTTCAAAATATCTATCTTCAAGATTTCCTATAAATAAATATTTTGAATCATTTTGGGTTCCCAAAAATTCATATGTTAATCCCATCGAACCCAAATTTTCATAGGTAACAAAGCTATCTAAAATCTATTTTTTAGGAAATATGTATTTGAATCATCAAAAATGATGTTTGTAACATGGATACTGGATTCTCAAGTCATATGACTAGTGAGGTTTCAAGATTTCTATCATTTAATCAACATGATAGAGGTAATATTACTTTTTGTGATATTTATAAATGAAAGGTAAACGGTTTCATTGAGGTTGGAATTTAATTTTTTAATATTATTTATGAATTCTTATATATTGAAGGATTAAAACATAATTTAATAATAATTTCTAAACTATGTGATGATGTAATGTTTTTTAAATTTCAAAATGAAAAATGCATTATTTTCAAGGATAAATCTGTTTTGTTTTATACAAATAGAAAAGAAAACATTTATTTGATTATTTTTTTGAATTAACTAATGAAAATATAAAATATTTTAATTGTATACAATATGATAAAATTTTATGGAATAGGAGGTTGGGACATGATAATTTCAGGTTAATTCACTAGATTCCCTAGAACCAAACAGTTTTATAGTAACTAGAACTAAAGTTAAAAATACCTTTGTATGTGATTCTTTCTTGAAAGGTAAACAACATAGATAAAATATCAAGTCAAATATTTAAGTACAAACTTAAATTCCTCATGATAAAATTCCTTTGTATTTATTTCATTCTATAAAACCTTATATTTTGGGTGGTGAAAGATATTTTTTTGTTATTATTGATGATTTCACTTGATTCACATGGGTTTACTCTCTTAAAATTAAATCTGAAACTTTATCTAAGTTTATCAATTTTTTTAAACTAATATAAAATGAGAAAAGACACATAATTAAATCAATTATAAGTGATCTTGGTGGTGAATTCTAAAATCTATAATTTATCTAGTTTTTAAATAAATGGACATTTTGAAAAAATCAACCCCTGGGAAACCACATCAAAATGGTGTAGTTGAAAGGAAAAAATAGAAAACTTCAAGAAATGGATAAATACATGATAAATGAGTTTAATATACCTAAGTATTTCTAGTAATAGTATTTTATTATTATTTTTATGTTAAAATGTATATATATTTTAATATCGTTGTTGAAAAATACACCTTATGATCTTTGGAAGGGAATAAAACCTTAAATTGGAAATTTTAGAGTGCTTTGGTGTAAAGTTTTTATTCTTAATACTAAGGATTATTTGGATACATTTGATGAAAAAAATGATAAACACTTTTTATTAGGATATTAAAACTATAGTGAGGCATGTAGAATTTATAATTAAAGAACTATAGTTTTTGAAGGATCAATTCAAGTTAAATTTTTTAAACAATCATTGAAAAAAAGTGATGATGAAGTTGATCAACTTAAGGGTGAATTTGGAGATTTTAATTTTGAAGGGGAAATAACTCATGATAATAATTCATATATTGAGGGAGAGAATATTTCTTCTCAATATGAACCTACTCATGTAAGAAATTGGAAGACTCGTAGAGATCATCCTTTAGATAATGTGATTGGTAATGTTGAATAAAATGTTCAAACTAGAAAAAATATTATGAATATATATTCTTATCATGATTTTATTACTAATTTTGTTTCTAAGAATATTTATGAGGCTATATATGATTCTAATTGGATCTTGTATATGCAAGATGAATTATATCAATTTACTGGGAACGGTGTGTGGAATTTATTTTTCCCACCAAATAGTTCTCATATTATTGGATCAAAATGGATATTTAGAAGTAACTTGATGAATCTATAAATATTGTTAAAAATAAATCTATATTGGTTGTGCAATGTTACTCTCAATAAGAAGGTATTTATTTTGAGTAATATTTTTTTAGTTCCTTCTAGGTTAGAATAAATTAGGATAGTATTGTCTTATGCTGTTTTCATGATTTTAAATTATTTCAAATGGATGTCAAAACTTCTTTTATAAACATTTATATTTTTGAAGATATATATGTTATAAATCCCCTAGTTTTGAAAATTAAAAACATCCTAATTTCGTTTTTAAACTATATAAATCCTTATATGGATTTAAAAAAGCTCCCCAATCTTGGTATGAATGGATTCTAATTATTTGTTTATAAACAACTTTTAAAATTCAATTTGTGGATCCCTGAAATATATTTTATAAATTGAAGGATTTATATTGGTTCTTTACATATTTTTTGAAATATTACAGTTAAAAAAAATTATACACTATTTACATTCATTTTATAGAGATAATTTTTTTATTAAAACTTTATCTTTTTTATAATTTTAAAATGGGGGAGAAGTTCTGAAATTATACTTGGTTTTGTCATTATCAAGAAGGGGGAGAATTTTTAGTGGATCATTGAACCAAATCATGTTTTAGTAATAAAAAATAATTATTTTTTATTTTCATTAGAATCATTAATAATTTTATTTATGTATTTATTAAATTATTCTCAATTGTGATCATATTATAATATTTATATGCTTAAAATAGATTTATATTTCATGTTTTGATTGATCATAACATATAATACTAGTTTAATGAAGTGTTTCTTGGATAAAAAAATTATTTGAGACATTAAAAAATTATATTTAAGTGATTTTTACAATTCCCACATTGCCCTTTTATGATTCACCATGTAGCCAATTTGAAGTCCATGTAGCTAATTTGAAATCCATGTAACTAATTTTCCATAATCGGCAACCTTCTCTATTTCATACATGTATTGGTCTAAAGAACTCAAACCTGAGTGATTTATATTGAATTAGAACTAAGAAAATTATCTACAATTTGTTATAAGACATATAATTCTGAATCAATCTCTATCATGTTTGAAATTAGGTTAAAAGCCACTATATGTTTTCAGTCTGAAATCTGTAGTTTTTCAAAACTACTTTTCTACTGTATTTTGATTATGAATTGATATGTATAGGTATGATTAAGGTTATTATTATTTATTTAGAAATAAAATGAAAATTTTTAAATATAGATAAACGATACCAAAAGAGTATTAAGTCTTTTATAAGGACATATTTATGTATAAAATCATATAATTCATGTTGTTTATAAATTTTCTGAATCAGCTATGTGAAATTAGATATGTGAATTCATCTATGTAAATTCTCTTACATGAATTCATATGTGTGAATTCCCTTATGTGATTCGACTATTTTAATTACCTTATGTGATTCATCTACATGAATTCCCTTACATGATTTGTATATGTGAATTCCCTAACATGAAATCGACTATATCGATTAGATTACATGAAGTTAAATGGATTTGTGATAATCCCCTATATGAATTTGGCTATGTGGTTCTATTAACTTCTACATGATGTTTTAAAACATCTAAATATACTCTATTTTTTAAATTAATCCTATTAAAATTGGTGTTAAAATTAAATTAATATTTCAATTTTCATGTAAACAATATAGTATTATTATTATAAATTTTTTTTATTTATGTGGACTTCTGTTCTGTGGGGTATTTTGTGCTGTTGGGCCTCCATTTGGGCCTTCTATACTGCTGAGATTCGTGTTTGGTTATAGGATGCAGCTTATTTATGGATTCATTGGCCTAATTAATGGGATCTTGCTTGAGTGTTGTTGTCCATTGAAAAAAAATCCATATGATGGTTCTTTTTTAGGGTGTTTGTGTTTTATCATTTTTGGGGATCTGCATCCACTACCGCCAAACTGCTCCTTGCCTACCACATGTACAGATTTTTGTGTGATCGGTTTCACCTGATAGATCTTTGTAATTCTTATACCTTTACTCTACAATCCACTTATCTTCCTTTCCTACTATGTTTTTCATCCCTTCGCCTTTCCTTTGTGGCGATATTATTACTCTATAGACCTTCTTGATTGTTAGTAGTTCTTCATCTTCAACATTCATTGTCCAAAGAGGTTCTTCAGGAGATATAGAGTATCTCTAGTTGTCCTTATCTATGGTTTTGGATACCCTATGTTCTGATGATACCCTCCAATGGAGAGATCAACTCATACGAGCCTTGTTCAACCATGATGCCTTCAAGTAGGACCAGCCTCGTCAACTCTGTTCTCTAGCTACCTCTTCTTGAGTTCTTGATATAGTCTTGAGTTTGTATGGCACCATTTTATTTGTTGTTTTGGTTCTGTGTTGTATCTTCTTCCTTCTTCTTGATTGAGGTTGGGTCCATGTGCATGAGTCCATCCATCTCTAGGGCGTACATTGCCATCTTTGAGCCATGGATCACTGCTAGCTCCTAGTGTGATGAGGACCCTATGCTCGGATAGCTTCTATGGTTCATGTATATTTCATCTCTTCTTTTATCTTCTCTATTGTATGACTATTATTTGTTTTTCATAATAATAAAATAATGTGGTAGAGTTATTTCTATGGAGTAGGACTAAACTAGTCTAAACCACGTAAATCCTTTGTGTTATTTACTTTTATGCATCTTGTTTGTTGTATGATCATTTCTATAGCTTGGGTTTCTTTCTTGTTTACTTATTATTTTTGAACTATTTTGATTCTTGAATTTCATTTCCTTATTATAAATTTATTCTATTTTGTTTTTTTGATTGAACACTCTCACCCTACATAACAATTGGTATCAGATCCTTTTTTTCTAGTTACTCATGACCTCTATTCAGCTATAAGTTGAAAATTTCAATGGAGAAAACAATTTTAACTTGTGAAGAGTAAAAATGAGTTCACTGCTCATCCACAATAGAATCCCAGACACTCTATCAGGTCCTAAGAAGCATGTAGTTACTCTCTCTGCTAAAGGAAATTCATCAACCAATTATGTTAAGATTAACCCCAATATTATTAAGAAACCCCATTGTATGTTTTTGTTAACCTTAGGAAATAAATACTTATGGGAAGTCATGCATGAAACTACTGCTAATGGTATATTGATAAACTTGAACATTTACATATTCCTAAGTCTCTTCTTGGTCATTTATATAATAAAATGTGACTCTATACCTTTAAAATAAACCATGTTCTTCTATTCCTGTTCATCTGTTTGATTCAAATAACGTTTTTCTTAAATTAGCTAATATAGATGATAAAATAATTGATAAAGATCAACCCTAATCTTTTTTACATCCCATTATGATTATTTTAACTCTTTAAAATATTCTCTGATGTATGGTAGAGAATTTATCACCTTAAAAGAGGTTAAATCAGTTGTGTTATGTTGAGAACTTCAAAAACATGGTTTGAAGGATGGTTTTAATGGAGAAAAATCTGAGCATCAACTAATGCATGTTAAGGTTAAAATTAAAAATAATAAAGAACAAAAAGATAAGAATAGGATTGATAAGTATCAATCTTTTGAGTATGTAAAGACCAACTATATAAAAATATATTGTCCTAACTTTAAAAATAAAGATAGTGTGGCCCAATATCATGTCGTATACCTCAGGTTCACCACTGCGAATATTTTATAACTCTTTTTTAACAACCATTTAGTTATAATTAGGCATATATTATTTTTATTCTCTCTTTTTCGATCCTAGGACTATCTCTTCTTGTTTGTTTAGGGAAACCTAGTTAGAAGAGTGGGAGTTTAAGGGCTGGTTTAAACCATTTGAGCTTATGTGGTAATTTTTGTCCTATCAACTTCATGTTTTTTTGTTCATTGTGGTTTTATATTGTTTAATTATTGTTGAATTATTTTTTATATTTGCTAAATTTTTATATTCACTATGTTTTACCTTGATAAAGGTTGTGTTTGTAGGTTTCTGCATGCTCGGGTATTTATGTTTTCAATATAGACTTAGGTAATAATAATGAGATCTATTTTTTAATGTATATTCTTAGATAGTTTTATTTCTGAGTAATATTTAGTAATTTGATAGTAGTTGATGGTATTATGGGTATAACATGTGCCACTATTGGCACATGCTAAGTGGTATCCATACTGGGTGAGTACTCTATAGACTTAGGTTTTTCTGTTTATGAAAATTTACCCACACTACTGATATGGTAGGGGTAGATAGGTTGCATAAAAACCATATATAATTTTGTTTTCATTTTATTTTGAAAAGGTGGAGATTTATTAAAATTGGTTTTCAAATAAAAATCATATTTTTATTTTAATGTAAATATTATAGTTTTCTTATTATGTGAATTCTTTATTCATGTGGTATTTTGTTCTGTTGGGCCTTCAATGCTATCAGGACTATGTTTGGGCCTTTTGTACTTTTGGGATCTGTGTTAGGCTATAGGCCATGTCCTGCTATACGGATTTGTTAGCTTGATCTATGGGATCCTATTTGAGTGTTACTATAAATTGATAAAACTCCATATGATTTTTCTACGTTGGGTGTTTTTGTTTTATCATTTTTAGCAATTTGTGCCCATTGCCACATACCTACTCCTCACCTGCCATATTTCCTAATTTTAGCATGATTGTCTACACCTAAAATATCTTTGTAATCCTTCCACCTACACACCACCATCCACCAATCTACCTTTCTTAATGTTCCTATCAGCCCATAGCCTCACCTCTATTATGTTATTATTACTCTACGACCCTTCTTGATTGATGGTGGATCTTCAACTTTAGAATTAATTCTCTATAGAGATTCTTTAGAAGAGATAGTAGAACTCCATTGATCCTCATCTTTGTTTCTTCACATCCCACTATTCTGGTGATCCCCGCTGGTGGATATCACTCCTCCCTCGGGCCCTGTTCAACCATGATGCCTTCAAGTAGTACCAACCTCGACATCTCTATTCTTCAGCTACCACTTATCAAGATATTTTTGTACTCCTGTGTTTTTAAGGAATCATTTTTTTTTGTTTCTTTTATTATATATTGTATTTTCTTCCTTCTTCTCAGTCGACTTTGGGGTTTTATGTGTGGGTTTATCCATCTTGAGGCCATAAATTACCATCTTCGGGCCAGGGTTCACTACTGGCTCCTAGGGTGACTAGGTCCCTATTCTCAGATAGATTTTGTGATCCATGTGTGTTTCCTCTCTTCTTTTATCTTCTATGTTGTATTATTTCTCTTTTTTTCATAATAATAAATTAATGTGGTGGTGTTATTGTCATAGAGTATGACCAAACTGGTCCAAAACACATAAATCCTTTGTGTTCTTTACTTTTCTATATCTTTTTTCTTGCATGTTCATTTCTCCGGCTTGGTTTTATTTCCTGTTTACTTATTCTTTTCTAAAAATTTTGATTCTTGAATTTATTTACTACTTCCTTATTAATTCTGTTTTGTTTGTTCGTATCAAACACCCTCACTATCCTTAACAATTTCACATTTCAATTTTCTACAACTTTATTTTAAGTATTTTTATTATTTTATTTCTTATAGAATTACACATTAATTATTTAGAATCCATGAAAATAATTTTTAGATTGTTTTTTAATGAATTAAATGATATTCACATGGTATTTAAAATATATTTTTATTTATGTTGAAATTTTGGAAATTGAAATATACAAATTCAAATCAGATGAAATATGGAGGTTCAATCTTGATTGTTATCATGGAGTATTCCAAGGATGTTAATGCTTATTATATATATTGTATTAATTGTTCTAATGATTTCTAATATGTAGATTTATTTTTTATAAGATATAAATGAAAACTTATAGGAATTCTATTTTTAAATTTTTAGTGATTTACACATGGATCTTAACCTCATAAATAAACATGAACAACTCTAAAGTAGTTTATTGAAAAAATAAAGAAGCAATGGATTTCAAGTTTGGAAGATTCTGGGAAAATTTAAATTCTATATACATAGAGTGGATAGTACCAGTGTATAAGGGGAATTATAGGTTGAGTAATCTCTTGAACCATATGGTTTTTGAATTATTTTGTGATCAAGTACTACTCCCAGATGAACTAAAATCATTAAATCCTTTGTTGTTGGAGAGTTTCTTGGTACCTAGAAACTTATATTGTAAAGTATTCATTATGGTTATGTGGTGTTACTTATTCATATTAATTTTATATTTAAATAATTTTAAAGGGTTGTACGACCTATTAAAATTTAGGTAATTGTTTTTGGACTCCTAAACAAAATCCAGGCTGTTTGAGTTGTGCCTCTAGGGTAAAAAGGTAGGTTGTTCGGGTTGTTCCTCTAGTGGGAAAAGACTGGTTTTTTCCGTATAAGAATCCAAAGAAAAAAGTATTTGTAATTGGGTTTTGGATCTATGTGGGAAAAATTAAATGTAAAATTCCATTATATTGGAAAAAGTGGGTGCCATCACTCTCAGTTCTTGAGATGGGTTAAGGGTGGACTATGACCATTTAGATCTGAACCACAATAAAAATATCATGAGTTCTTTTTCTTTTTCTTTTCCACTAAATTTACATTAAAACATTTATATAACTCAAAATTCATTTCAAAATTTCAAATTCACCCCCCTCTTGGATATTTTTCCATAATAACTTTAGAACAAAAAAAATAATGATTATATTTATCCTTTTTATTATTACTTTATAAATGATTAAATAATGAGTTTGATAACATTATATTTTGATATGATGAAACCCAATTTCTATTTTTGGAAACATATGGTTTCAATAAAGAAAAAAAAATTTATGAATTCAATAATTTTTGAAATAAATTTTATTTTAGTAAAATATTATTAATAATTAATATTTTAAATATAAATGATAATATAATTTTAGTAATTAAAATCTAATTTTTTAAGGGTCAGAAAGTGTTGTCATCTTAAAAAACCCATATTTTTTAATAAATTGGGATTTTTTATTTAAAATTATGAATTATTATATTTATAGAATTATTTTGATAAAATAAATATTATTTTTTAAATCAATATGTTGAAATTATCCAACTATAGATTTTTAATAATTTTCAAAGATAGTGGAATTTTTGGGTTAAAATTAAATATGATATAAATATACGGTATGTATAATGACATCACAAAAGCCTAAAAGTTATTTAATAAATACTATAAAGAGTATACATAACCAAAAAATTATTTCCCCTTTAAAATATTTTGTTCTGAACTTTTTTGATTAATTTTATAAACCCTTAATGAATCCTCTAAAACCTATATTATATTTTAAGGTTTTAAAATTAATTCTTTATGAACATGAATCACTTCCACATCACCAATGGAATCGTTATAACAAATTAGGTTAATATAATTATAAAATATTGAATACCAATCATCTTTTTTTGGAACCATGGGAAAAACCATTGTAAGATTTGTGTTTTGATTATTTTATTATAGAGTCCAAAACCTATGTTTAGAAATTAATAAATAATCCCCCTCTCTTTTTCTATCAAAACCCACCCAACCCATCACTATTATTCACTAAAAACTATTTGAGCACAAATTTACTCTTCCTTTCTATCTCTAGATCCATCCCAATCTCTTAATAAGCTCCTCCAAAGCTTTTAGAAGTTCCCTCTCAAGGTAAGGGATCCTATCCTTCTCTTTATTTAAGCACCTTCTTCATATTATGCCTTTTGATTTCAAATTTTCCATGTTTGGATATATTTTTAAACATCCCTATTACTATAATTATTATTTAAAAGTGATTAGAGACCTCTTTTACTTTCATTAAACCCTTCCATGAATCATTATGTACCCCCATTATGTTTCCAAAATTATCATGGGATTTTCCATTCCAAACATTTGTGTAGTGAATACCCATACCCATTTCCACTCAATGATATTCCCCTATATGTACCTATTATTAATTTATTAGGTACTTACATGTATTTAACCCACACTCCATAATCATGGGATTAAAAGTGATTAAATTCATTCTTATTTTGTATGATCTATATTGCACACTTATGCATGTACATGATATGAATGTGATGGGTGGTCCCGGAATTATATAGCCCTCCAATGCATTGGGTAATGTTTTAATCTCATGATATAACATGTATGGAACATTAGAGTTTATACTAATCAGAATTTTTTATAATTTATTATCATTTATCTTTGACTTATGTTTATTATGACATGTTTTATATTGTTTCCACATTCCCATGTTGCCTTTTATGTTAACATCTTATATCATGATACAATGTTAAAGTCTATTATTCTCAACACTCTTATTTTCCTTGATATGACTCTTGACTAACATTTATTATTTTTATCATGTTATTCTTTTATTATTCCCTTACTAGGCTTTATATCACATCTCTTTATTATGTATATCCCCAAGTTATCCCATACAGTTTTAGAAAAGCAATGGAATTTTAAGGGCTTGTTATGGAGTTTTTAAATAATTTCATTATACCCATGTTTTAAGTTAATGTTTTATATACCTAATTTCACTAAGAAACTAGTATTAATGATGTTTTGGGATTATATTAAGTGTTTCTTTATGTAATAAATCATATATTAAGGTGTATCAAAGATATAGGTTGTCATTGTTGGTATCATAGAAAATTATGGTTATTTTTTGGATTAGAATTAGAAAACCCTATTAAAATTCTTAAGGATAATACTAAAAATAGGAAAAATTCTAATTTTTTTAAAATTATAGAGTAAGTGTTTCCAATAAAATATATCCCTATCTAGATACTAAAAGTGGATGGGGGTATGGTGCAGTTGTACCTAGATGTAATAACCCCAAAAAGAGTGCATTGGGCTTGACTCGATCATCACTCAGTGCATGGAAAAGTGGCCTTATTATACACCTAGTTTGAAACTCCCAAGGTATATGATTTGGTAAATTCACAATCTCATTACAAACCATTATTAAGGTAACATAATTCCCATAATATTTTATGTTAGGAAATAGATCATGGATAACTTAGATTGAAACCTAGAAATTCATATTTTAAGAAATATATGTCATGCATGAGTTATCCCTTTGATGTTCATAGATTCTCTTTTAGGTGTTTAATAGTTTAAAAATTCTCATCCCAAAATTTTCCTTTATTATAGTCAATGGATGAAAATATGAGAAACTGATTCAAGATACAATGTGATCAATAATGTAATGGTTTCCCATATCAGTTTCCCGACCTGATGGGAGAAGGATTTTAGAACTTGATAAAGATAATTTCTCAATTAACTTATATTTTGAATAGAAAATTGAATAAGGGGGAAAACCCACATCCCCCTAAGAAATAGAAAGTTGTAATTGGGTCTTTTATACGATAAATGATTCTGACTTTCAATGGATATTTTGATCCCTTAATTATGGAATAATGGATAAAATACATTGAAAATAGATTCTCTATCCTTCAATGATCTGATCAAGATAAGGTCATGTCGGTTGTTTATCATATGGAGTGATAATCTTATTAATGGTGGGTATTTATAAAAATAATAATCCCACGTAGTAGATCAAAGTGATGGAGTAGATCAAATTTTAGAAAATGTTTTTTGATAAATATTTTCCCTGAACTCACTAACATAAAATGGATAGGGGTTTCATTATACTCAAGAAAAAGTATGATGAATCCATAGGGGTGTACAAGTTAAACCTAAAAAGACTAGAATGATACACCCCTAGATTTTTCATCTCCCATAAAAGTAAAGTTAACCATTTCTTTGGTGGGATAAATCCAAGTCTATGAAATATTTTGATATTTAATAATTTTATAGATTTATGGAAATTTTCTAATGTTCCCTCAAAGTTGAAATTGATATTGGGGAATCTCTTGGGTTTCATGGGTTAATATATAGGAAATGTAGAATGGATTTTAATTCTAGTGGTACAACAGAGAAATATCATGGGGGTAAGAAAGTACAACATCCCACTTGTTAAAAGTGTGGGAAGAATCATCCTAGAAATTTCCTAAATGGGTCAAGTAAATGTTTTTAGTGTGAGAAGGAAGGGAACCAAGCTAGAAAATTTTGATAGGAGAATCCCATAAATGTGATGGAAGAAAATAATGTTCCATTCAACCCTCATTGTATTTTCCAATGATTCAACTACAAGTAACAAGGGCACTATGTGAATAAATTCACTAAACCAATGGTTATTGATAATAATTGAAAATAATAACCTCCAATGCCTAAAGAGAAAGGGTGAGCTTATTACATCATAATTGTTAAGGTGGATCCTGAAAAAAACTTGGTGAATGGTACACCCTTTATTCCTTTAAGGATAGTGAATGTGTTATTTTATTTTGGTTCTATTCATTTTTTCCTATCATGAAGTTTTTGTATAACTATTCCAACACCACCACAAAATAAATAATTACGGTTATTTTTGAAAATATAAAATGAATACATTATTTTATCCCAAGTATATAACTCCTATCATGTCTATATGAGCATGCTAAAATTACTAGTTAAGCTTATGAAACTCCCTTTAGTAAAATTTGATGTTATATTAGGTATGGACTAGCTTTCCTTTTATATAGAAAACATACATTTACAAGACAAGAAAATCACCCTTGGTATCAAAAATTGCACTTTGATTCTATACAAGTACAAGGATGAGGATGAATCTACTTTGGTATCATAATATAAAGCATGCATATTGTATCCTTATAAGAGAGTGTATCTTTCTCAAATGATTGAGACTAAGGAAAATATTATCCTTAATGATATTCCCATTATAAGATAATATACTAATGTGTTTCCCAAAGATTTTTATAGTCTTCCACCAAGACATGAGGCTGAGTTTTCATGAACACCTCACTCCAAATATGTCATCATGAAGGAAAATAAGTAATGAAAATTGATTCCCACATCAAGTAGGACTTGGGTTAGAGACTAGAATTGATGTTATAAAAATTATAATTTTAAAAATATCACATTATCATATTTTAGATATTTTTCTTCCTCTTTTCTTGCTTTCCTCTTTAATTGTGTTCATTTTGGAACTCATGAGGATGTAGATCATTTGTTGGGGAAAATAATCATATGTTTATGGATGTGTTTTTTTTGTATTAATGGTGTCTAGGTATAAATGTTTTAATGGATTTGTGAGGTTATTATCAATTTCATAGAATGAACAAAGTGGTTTGGATTTTTTTAAGGAATCCTTTTTTTACAGTTTGGCGGAAAAATACATATCATATAATGAAAATACATGATTTTTAATATCTATAGGGTAGATTTTGTGAACCTAGTACACTTCATGAAGGGAGTACACATTGTGTAGAGCTTACATGCTATGTGAAAAATAAAAAATTGGGTTTTAAATAAAAAAAGGTGAAGGGTTTTTCTGTGTATGTGATCTCCATGTATTACACGATATGTAAAGTGATTACACACCATTTAATTGTTGCATGAAGTGTTTTTAGGGTGCCTCATATTTTATTTTTTACTTAATTTATCTATATCTCCTTTGTATCTCGATCTAGAAGTCTTCTCCAGTAATTTTGGGAGTATTTGTTCAATCTGGATTGATTCGTTCAGTGATTGATCACCATGGTAGTTGTTTTACATATCTCCACGTGAGTAAGCCTTTCTAATAATTGGTTTCTTTGATCAAGGTAGTGCTATTGCATTGCACTGTTGGATATGATGACCCATGGTGATTTTTATTCTTGTTTCCTTCTAGATCTATTGTGAAATCTTACTTTAGGGTCAATTTCCTATTTTGATTGTGGTACATTGGGTGTGTATTCTTGAGGTATGTGTCATTTCCTCTTCTCTAGAAACCCTTTTTTAAAATAAAATCGATTATAATATGTGTAGATTGATTATAAGGCCTCTATTTTCATTGTTGTGTTCTTCTTGTTGGTGTATCCTTGTGTGGATGTGTACGGCCCTAATTTTTAAGGTAGTTGGTTCCATCTCTAGCATGTGTTGATGAAATACATTACTCTTATTTTGATAAACTATTTTAATTAAATAAAATAGAATGATATGATTGATTTATTTGTGTGCGTTCAGAATTGTTTTTGTAAAATATGGTTTTCTCATGGTTTTGGTGAATGTAAGATGGTTTTCAAAGCATTTTTAAATTGTTCTGTGAAGTGGTTTTAAAATAATTTTTTGATTAAAATGGTTTGATGAATTTGTTTTGAAAATAAATCACATGGGAAGACTTGGGTACATAGGTGTAAGGTTTAGTCCTTATTTGGTTATACTGTTGGGGTTTTTCCCATGGGGATTTACTTGGCTCTCTAGGCATATTATTCTAGAGACTTTATAGACTCTATTGGGAGGGTTCACTTTCTAGGGTGTTTCTCTACATCATAGGCTCAATTCATATGTCTATGGGATTGATGTGTGTGTGATTTTATATTTTGGGGGTACAAGTGTATCCTATCTATACTGAGCTATTGTGATATCTGGTTTTATGTTACCAATGATTCTTGGATGATTTTTGCTTCTACTTTTGGATTGTATTATTTTTTTATACTGCCACAAATTTTATATGAGACATGATACATGCTTTTATTCACTTTTACTTGATATATCTATTGTGATATATGGATATTAAATGCTTTTAAATTGATTTAGCTTCTTTATTTGGAAATTTTGAGAAATGAGAAATTAAATTGTTTTTCCGTGATTTTGATTTAAAAAATATAAAAATATTTTCATACCATGTTTTCTTTAAATTTGAGTATTCTTTGATTATTGTTTAGGGAATTGATACGAAACACCTAGATGATAAACTATTAAGCCTATTTGGTCACACCCTTTATACCCCTTTAGCAGTACCTATACCTTGTTATGTATTTTGATGCAAGGAAAGGTAAGGCACCACAGTGAGGTAGTGATGTTTTCTATTAGCTAAGTTGGGTATCTAGTGGTGAGATGGTGGGAGTCTACCCACACATTCACATGGAGTAGTTGGTTTCCCTATTTTGGTAATCCTATGTGGTTGGACTTGTACATGGAGATTATTTCTAATCTTGGGTTGTTTTGGTTTCCATTATTCATTTCAGTTATGGAATATATTTATATTTTCTACTATTTAATTTGTTGTATCTATATATTTTATGTTGTTACTTTAGGTTGGGAGAAATCATTCCCTCTATTTTTTGATTAGTTTCCCAAGTGCTTGTCATCAGCCTGTAGGGATCGGTAACATCCTTCAGGTATGTGGAAGATTGGTTCAAGTACCATTTTGAGAGGGTATTCAGGTTGGTTCACCATATTTTTGTATTAGAGATGGTTTTACTCAAGAGTCCTTGTCTTGGGACATTTGGAAGACTGGATATAGGATTTCGAGACTTGAGAGGTATATTATGGTAACTGTATTGCTAGCTCTTGTTTTGATAAGTCTCAAGTTACCATGGGATGTTGTGATGTGTGTATCATATTTTTATTTTTTGATGTTAATATCAATTTTTACTTAAGGGTTTTCTGGATTGAACTGATATTTTTTTATTATATGGTCATTTATTTTGTTTTGGTGTCTAGTAGTATACCTATGCTATATGTTTTGTGGGTTTCATAAGAAGGTAAAGTTGATGCCCTTTAGGAGAATCAACCTCTTGATCAGAATCTTATCAAGGGGATTGTGCGGGCAATTCATGTTGTTGACCAAAATGTTCCAAAATTTCATAAGGCAGTTTTCGAGGCACAACCAAGAGTTTCTAGATAAAGGGATTGATCATGGTATTTCTTCTGAGAAAATACACCATCATTTAATGGTATTAATGAACCTTAGGATGAAGAGGAATGAATGGACAAGATCAATCATATCATTGGCTTCCTATATACTAATAGCTGTATCAAGGTGAAGTGTGCATCGTTCAGACTTGAAGTTCCCAGTAAGCAGTTGTGGGATTTTGTGGTATAGGCTTATAGTCACGTGGGATTGGATTGGAAGGGTTTCAAGACTCTATCCTTCTAGAAGTTTTTTCCAGGTTCACTGATGATATTGAAGTCTCTGGATTTCTTCTATTTACATCTTGAAGAGTGTTCAGTTTCCGAATACACCAATCTATTTGTTGATCTAGTTCATTTTTCACCTGAGGTTGTAAAGAATAACTAGTTGAAAGATAATAAGTTCTTATAGGTTCTGTAACTATTTATTAGATTGAAAGTATTTATGTTGATTCTTTTGACCTAAGTGGAGACAATGGATAGTACTCTTATTGAAAAAATGAATGTGGTAGGAAAGTTTGGATATTCTTCCCCTTCTCTTCCACCTATTGGAAGCTTTAGTGGTGCACCAGGAACAATAGTAAGTTGTAATATCATCACAAGAGTAATGGATGTGGTTATCAGTAGTAGGCCTCTTCAGTACATTCCATTGTATAAAATTGTATGCCTATGAATTTCTATCAGTGTGGAAAGACTGGAAACTCATTGTGTTCTTGTCCTTTACCTACAAATATGTGTAATAGTTGTGGAGGTTATGGACATCTCCAAAAAAAATTATTCTATGTTTACTCCTCAATATAGTTAATGATCATTGGATCTAAAGGATAATTTGGTGTAGTCAGATGCTTCAAAGAAAAAAAGGCTCCAGCCACATGCCTCATGATTGAAGCACCTTGATGTGGTATATGAGTTTTTAGAAAAGGTAGACATGGATCCAGTGATAGTTAGAGGTTCCATATTTATTTCATCTTCTGTAGCGGTTAATTTTTTGATACAGTTGCTTCTCATTAATTTTTATATGGCCATTATGTCCATGTTATTAACCTTCCAATAGAACTCATGTCCTTTTTTGTGGATTTAGAGACACCAATTTTGAATAGGAAATAGTCGGGGTTTCATTGACCTTCTTTCACGTTATTGATATATGGTGTAGAGTTAGTCTAGGATTTTATTGTTCTCGATCTGGATGTGTTGGACACCATCATTGGGATAGATTGGATTGTTTCTCATTGTGTAGAGGTTGATTGTTATCAATAGTGTTTCATGTTTCTTGAAGTTGATGGGAGCTCATGGGTGTTTTAGGGAGATTGTAATCTATGGTTTGGTCATGTAGGACCTTCCCACCAAGTGATTAGGAGTTTTTTTTTGTTATAACAGTTGTATCTGATGAAATTTATCCTATTTTTTAACCTCCTACAATTGTCCTAGACTTTCTGAATGCCTTCCCAAACAATTTCTTTGGTCTTCCTATAGAGAGGGAGGTAGAGTTTATGATTTATCTGGTGCTAGGAATGCACATGATATCAATTAGTTCTTATCGTATGGAACTAGAAGAGTTGAAAGATCTTAAGATTCAATTGGATGATCTGGTGATAAAGGGTTTTGTTTTCCCTAGTGTTTTTCCTTGGGTATCCCCAATGCTCTCTTCCAAGAAGGTAGGTGGTTCACTCTGACTATCTATGGACTATCGAAAGTTGAACTAGGTAATAGTTAATAAATAGTATCCTTTTCTCATATATATGACTTTTTTTATCATTTAATGGGATTAAAGTTGTTTTTAAATATTTATCTTCAGTTAGGTTATCATCCACTCAGAGTTTGGGAGTGTGATATACTGAAGATATCTTTCAGAAGTAGGTAAGTCCATTATGAATATCTTATGATTTTGTTTAGTCTGACTAAATCTCATATAGTTTTTATAGGATTGATGAATTGGATATTCCGTCAGTATCTCAATCATTTTTTGGTAGTGTTCATGGATAAAATTTTTGTTTATTCAATATCCGAGCATGATCATGAGCACCATATGATTTTGGTTTTGGAAATCCTAAGGAGTCGCAATTTATATGGAAATATTTTGAAATGAAATTTATAGATCCAAGAAGTGAAATTATTATGTAACATGATTTTTAAGCATGGATTATTAGTTGATACTGAGAAGGTAAGGTTGTTTTGTCTTGGGAAGAACCACAAAATGTCTTTGATATTTAAAGATTCCATGGTATTTCAGGATACTATCGATGGTTCTTTAATGATTTTTCTATGATTAAATCACCTTTGACTACTCTTGTAGATACTCGAAGCTTTATGTACATGGACATTACATTACTTTTTCGGAATACTTAGTACATAATAAAAACAGACACACAAGGACCATAATAGTTTAGTGCCTTTGGAAACTTGGAACGTGATCTTCTAATCGTGGTGCATGATCTTCAACATCTCCCATAAAGATCTTACCCTTTTTTTTCTTACCTAAAACCTTTATTTATATCCTGGAGAAAAGAAAACATATAAAGGGTGAGTTAAAATGCTCAGTAAGGGTAAGCATGTATAAAATAAAACAAATCATATACATTTGAACTTAAAAACATGAACATAATGTTTAAACATCAAAATCTTGAGCAATGACATAAAACATGGTAGTACATAAGGCATAGATCATAAAGAAACATTAATCATGATAAAATATCATGGGAATAAAACATGTGATTGTGGAAACCATTAAGCACATGATATAATTTCCATAGTATCCAAGGCATTGCTGCCAAGACAATCTTAGTGGACAAAGTCCCTTTTTGAATCGAGTTCACTCCTCATTCCAGTCTTGTATTACTGAACCGATTTAACTTACCATTCCAGCCATGTCTATCTCATGAGATATAAATCTTTACCCAATGCATTGGAGGGAGATATAGGTCCCACCCATCTCATAATGAAATCATTCTTACTTGTGCCACAACATAAACATAAATCATTCATCATAACCCAAAGAATAAAAATGGGTTTCATAAACATCATCCCATCATAACATAATCCATATAAAAAAATGGATATCATTTCATCATAATAAAAGTGAAACCATGTAAATCATAGAGACATTATACTTGAAACATACACATAAGAAATAATTTCATCTTAGATGGAAAATGGTTTTGATAAAACACTTGAAATGAATTCTTGAGGAAAATATTTTTTCTTCTTCAAAATCATTTTCTTTTCACAAAATTCCATGCAATTTTAAAAGAAAAGGATTTTATTGAAAATAGTCATGAAATCTTTTGGAGTAAGCTTCATGAAAATAAGACTTTACAAAACCGTAAAAATCTGTTCGTTCCGTATAAGTTAAAAAAACATTCTCCTCGCACTTTTGTCGGAAAAGTCACAAAGTACCATGTATGGTAAACAAAAGAAAGATTCCTTCCATAACACAAAGTAAAAGTCAAGATGGGTAAAAATGACTTTAAACATACATGGAAAAATATTAAACACTTTATGAAAACTTTTTAATGGACATGGATGAAAAATATAACCCCAGTAAATACTTACGTATAAGCGATCTTGGATAAAAATGAGATTGAAAAATTATCCCTTACCTTAGGTCCGATATGCTTCATATGGATCCAAACCTTCTATATATTGATTTAAATAATGTCATTGACTTATTACATAATCATATTCATTGTTATGATATCATATATGTTTCACTTATGACTTTATATTACCTGTTCTTTTGTAAATTCCATGTTAAAGCAGGGTTTTGGGTAAAATCATTTCATTTTTTTTATATGTTTCGACTTGTCATTCTTGATATTATTACTTATATCCTGATTTACATAATTACATAATGTAAAACATGATTTATATATAATATATATTCATCATATAGATATATATTATAGATCGATAAAAGGAATGAAATACACCGTTCATGGAGACGGTAGGTCGTACGTATGCATGAACGCTATTTTCGTTTCCTTATTGAATTGAATGAAATTAATTAGATGACATAAATATATATACACATAAATCAAGTATCATTATTATGTCATATATTTCATTATTACTTATTTTATATACTTTATAATCATTCATGAATGGTTAACATGGAGAATGAATCTCATTACGTCGTGGAGACGGTAGTCCGTACGTACGCACGAGCGATGATATCATTTCCATGATCGTGGAATTGCATTGAAGTGTATGTATAATATTTCAGAATCAATATAACTTTGAAATAATCATATATAGTTTTTTATTTACACCATTATATCCATCCAAGTAAGGTGGTGGTCGAAAACAGATTACACCATGGCGTGGAGACGGTATTCCGTACGTACGCACGCGCGGTGATTTCATTTTCCGTGGGATGGATAGATGGTGAAATAGGGTTTTTTCATAATTATAATAACATATCATTATATGAGTGATACTGATGTTATTACTTCATAATGAAACAACTAAATAAGAAGAATTAGAAGAAGAAATAAAGTTGAAAGAATCGGTAACGGATATTACCTCTTCTTTCGACACATGTTTTTGAAACCTCCTCTTAGGGCACTAAGATTGGTCTTTGAAGAAGACCAGGACCTCTAGGATGTTTCTAGGGAAGTGGGGAAGTGAAATTGGCAGATTTTGGACAATATTAAAGGCTTAAAATGGTGTGATGAAGAGAGGGAGGAGGTGCCCTTTTATAAGGGAGGAGAGGGGCACCCTTGGAAATATAAGAAATATTAGTTTATATTAAATCTCAACCCCACTTAAAAACTTCCAAAATGACTCATATCCAAATATTAAATGATATAGGGTTGTAATATCATCAACCAATAAAATTTAGACATGTTAGGAATTTATTTTAAACATTATCAACTTGATTTATCCTTATTTATCAATTTAATTTTATTTGTGGAAATAAAATTATAAATTTTAAATTATTATAAATAATTACTTATTTGTTGTGAATTGTCCATAATTGGATAATTTATAACATTTTAGACCATATATTTTTAAATTTATAATTTTTAAATATATTTGTGATTTTTAAACAATTTTATAATATTTTATTTTTATAAAATAACAATAGTGTCAATTTTGACACTATTCATTTATTTGAATTTAAATAAAACAATATACAGAATATATGTTCAAACTAAAAGATTTAATAGATTCATAACATTTCATATTTATCTAGAAAATTAGTGTAACACATTAAATAGTTCATATAATATTTATTTTAATATTTTTAAAACCATTTATTTGATATTTATCTTAATAAAATAATTTAAACATCACTATTATGTCACATTTAATGATAATTATTTAATCCCTAAAAATTATAAATAAATTCATATGATGTAGATAATTTTATTATATTTCTGGAGACTATTCATGTTTGAATTTTCATGAAGTTTATCACTAAATTAAAATTAATATACTTATAATATTTAAGATAGTGACATGTTGTCACTTTCTTTGGTTTTAATAATAATTATATTATTTCATGGTCAAAATTCCATGAAATGAATCTAGTCCGACCCTTAGGTGATATGGGTTGACTTTTATTCATCCAATAGGATTTTTTCAAGTGTTGGGGTAATTTTATAATCTTATATTTTCTCTTAATTACCATATTTACCTTCAACTATGGTAAATAAAATTTACCAATAGTTACTATTCATAATGCCCAAAAATAAAAAGTAGCCTATTAACATAATTTGGACCCACTTATTCTAAATATGGAATCCATTTTTCAAAATTCAAAACACATAAGTTGCAGTAATTAATTTAAAATTAATCCCGTTGTTAAGAAAACGGGTTTTAGAAGTTAAAACATAGCCAAAGATTGAAATGTTTTTACCTATGAATTCAATGTGAAATTAATGCTAATGACATATATTATATTAAATGGTAAAAATATATTATATTTATACTTTAAAAACATTAAATATTATAATTTAACCATATAAATTATCTCAATGAATAAAAAAATTTATTAAAAATTAGAGTATTTTTACTATTCATCAAAATATGAAAGTTATCAGAAAAATATCAAAAATTTATCCAAAGTAAATTTTTATATCCTGATTAAAAAAAAGAATTTTATTTAGTCAAATTGAACTTATAAACATGTAAAAAACTATATTTAATGTGGGTGCGCCATCAAAAGGCGGAAAAACTGTATTTTTTTGAAAAATATTTATTTTACCCGAAAAATTTATTTTGTTCACATACCATGTTCTAGAAAATGTGTAAGATTAAATAATAATGTTATAACATTCAAAATTTAGTTAATAATATTCATAACGGATAGTTCATAATAATATTATAACCATATATCATTTTTTAGTGAAACCTGGTATTGCGCACAACACACGCTATCGAGGAAAGTCGCGATTGTGTGTAATGCAAGCCAAGTCAGGGTTGCGTGTTGTGCAATAATCCTTCGTTGTTTCATATAGAAAAAATCCAACCATATTTCATTTATACATTGAATATATATATATATACACACTCAATGTTGCGTAGAATGACTATTATAAAACGAACTTGAAATTGTGTGTAACACAATCTAAGAATAATGTTGTGTATACTGCAAGCTAATACGGTGTTGCGTATAGCACAAGATAATCTTGTTGTATAATAAAACACATGACATCAATTAAAAAGAATACTTATCATAAAATATCATGTTGTTACATTCTACCCCCCATAAAATGAATTTCGCCCTCAAAATTCATCGGGTTTATAAATCGTTTACTATTCATAGAAACCCACATCGTAAAAAAATACTAAAACGTAATTTTAAAAACTAAATTATGAAATGTAATGATTACCCAAAGTAACTCATAACTGGGTTTCCATATAGGAGAACATAGGTGAAAATATGGATATGGAAAAAAAACTAAATATCATGTTCTGATGGAGAGTGGTAGAGAACATGGCTATGAAAAATCCATCAATCACAAAGCCCTTAATTTGTGATGATCTAAGGTACCATATGATTCATCGGATATAAGAGCACTAGGACAACATTTTTTGGCTTTCAAGATAATTTCCCTAATGTTGAAGAATTTGAATTATAAGAAATACTTACTTTATTTCGATATAATCTCACCGTTGTTCGTGTCTTGAACAATTTCAACTTTATCTTTTAAAGAAATGAAGTTGAATTTGTCATTCATGAAGTGTTAGCAGATCATGTGATAGAATGATGGGTCATTCCATCTGTCTCAATCAAAAGGTTAGCAATAATTATATACATAAGTCCATCTATCGTATATTTTTCCAAAAATGGACTTATACTTCATCTAGCATACCACTTAATAAAATAAAACTATTTTACACTAACCAGGGACTTCCTGTAGGCCAGTGGTATGTGATAAAGGTCTGTCGCACTTCGGTTGTGGGTTCGATTCCCATAGCCTTGTCTGATGCGATGGGATGTCTCCCGTCCTGCAGGTTTTCCTTTTTCTAAAACTACATTACTATAACATCCCATCAATAATATCGAAAAAATTTCTATCCTTAAACAATACTAACTTATGTCCAACATAATCCATTCCAATCTTTAGTATTATCTAAAATACTTTGGTCCAAGCTCATAGTATAAAGAAAACAATTACTAGAAAGGTTATCTACTAAGAATGTTAATATAAGCATTTATCTCACATATATCATAATATATATCTTGTTGGTTGAATTCAAAACACATGAATACCTTAGTCATATATTCTCTTGAAACATAAATTACCATATAACCTTAGTGAAAACATGAATACTGTCAAAAGGTAACTCTTTCCACATACCAAAATCCCAAAAAATCTATATAATCAAACCATAATATCACTTAGTCCTTATATCAGTCATGAGCTCATTAATACAATCAAACATCTCATTATCTTCTTATACCTTCATTATGTGCATATCATCTACTTTCCAAAAATATCTGAATAACCTTCCATGGTTACCGGTACCATTCAACATTTACTTTCAAATACTTTAGGAAAAACAATAGTGTAACAATACTTAGATGATTCTTTATTCCATAGTACCATACATTATTCTTGATAAACATACAATCATTCCACTAACTTCTTAAACCACTAGCTAAGCTTCATCATTTCTTTCATCTCATATTTCATTTGTAGTCTCTTCATCATCATCCACATAAATACTACTCGTATTACCATGCTGATTCTATTCATGAGATTTTCTCTTAGGGAATTGGATTGCATAATGCCCATATTCCACATTTAAAACATTTAATCATTGTTGATGTTGTAGCAATACCATTATCCTTGTACATGGTGTTAACTGAACATTTTCCTTTGCACTTACTAGATTTATGTCCTTCTTTTCCACACCCAAATCATCTTCCAGTTCCTTTGAAACAATCTCCCCGATGCCTCTTCCCACATGATTTACATGAGGTAAATTGAACTTTCTTTCCTCTATGATCATCATGAAACTCCATCTTTCTCTTATTATATGAGTCGGGAAACTTACCGAAATTGAGATTGTTGATCATATTATGAGATTGCTGATTAGGAATAATAATGATGTTTGGGCTTCCAAATCCCTTTTCATTTGGTTTCTCATGAATAATATCATTCCATTATCTATCATATCCTCCATTATCGTGAATCTTCCTGTTTCCAGCCATTTTCTAAAACCCAAAAAGAATAGTGTGAGAGGAAAAATTCATGCTAGGGAAAACAACATAGTAAAGGGTGAGTAACCTCAATATCTAACATCTTAGGTTAAATTCTAAGATCGTTACCATAGTTCTAGGACTATATCCTATACGTATACTTATCCTTAGGGACATCCCTAGACATACCTTAGAAATATCTCTAGAGATCTCACTAAAGTTCTCGCATCCTAGTTTCTAAATGTTGACTAAAACTTTCCTCTGATACCAAATGTAGAGACCCAGATCTCGACGTACATGAAAATGACATTAATTTTGTGGAATACTTAGTATATAACAAAAACAGACACACAAGGACCGTAATAGTTTAGTGTCTTTAGAAACTTGGAATGTAATCTTCTAATCGTGGTGAATGATCTTCAACATCTCCTATAAATATCATCCCCTTTTGTTTTCTTACCTAAAACCTTTCTTTATATCCTGGGGTAAAGAAAACATATAAATGGTGAGCTCAAATTCTCATTAAGGGTAAGCATGGATAAAATAAAACAAATCATATACATTTGAACTTAAAATCATGAACATAATGTTTAAACATCAAAATCCTGAGCAATGACATAAAACATGGCAGTACATAAGGAATAGATCATAAAGAAACATTAATCATGATAAAATATCATGGGAATAAAACATGTTATTTTGTCAACCATTAAGCAAATGATATGATTTCCATATTAGCCAAGGCATTGCTGCCAAGACCATCTTAGTGGACAAAGTCCCTTTCTGAATCGAGTTCACTCCTCGTTCCAGTCTTGTATTACTGAACCGGTTTAACTTACTGTTACAGCCATGTCTATCTCATGAGATATAAATCTTTACCCAATTCATTGGAGGGAGATATATTTCCCACCCATCTCATAATGAAATAATTCTTACTTGTGCCACAATATAAACATAAATCATTCATCATAACCCAAAGAATAAAAATGGGTTTCATAAACATCATACCATCATAACATAATCCATATAAAAAAATGGATATCATTTCATCATAAGAAAAGTGAAACCATGTAAATCATAGAGACATTATACTTGAAACATTCACATAAGAAATAATTTCATCTTAGATGGAAAATGGTTTTGATAAAAACACTTGAAATGAATTCTTGAAGAAAATATCCTTTCTTCTTCGAAATCATTTTCTTTTCACAAAATTCCATGAAATTTTAAAAGAAAAGGATTTTATTGAAAATAGTCATGAAATATTTTGGAGGAAGCTTCATGAAAATAAGGCTTTATAAAACCGTAAAAATCCATTCGTGCCGTATAATTTAAAAAAACATTCTCCTCGTACTTTTGTCGGAAAAGTCAAAAAGTACCACGTATGAAAGATTCCTTCCATAAAACAAAGTAAAAGTCAAGATGGGTAAAAATGACTTTAAAAATACATGGAAAAATATTAAACACTTTATGAAAACTTTTTAATGGACATGGATGAAAAATATAACCCCAGTAAATACTTAGGTATAAGCGATCTCGGAGAAAAATGAGATTGCAAAATTATCCCTTACCTTAGGTCCGATATGCTTCATATGGATCTAAACCTCCTGTATATTGATTTAAATAATGTAATTTAATTATTAAATAATCATATTCATTGTTATGATATCATATATGTTTCACTTATGACTTTATATTACCTGTTCTTTTGTAAATTCCATGTTAAAGCAGCGTTTTGGGTAAAATCATTTCATTTATTGTATGTGTTTCGACTTGTCGTTCTTGATATTGTTACTTATATACTTATTTACATAATTCCAGAATTTAAAACATGATTTATATATAATATATATTCATCATATACATATATATTATAGATCGATAAAAGGAATGAAATACACCGTTCATGGAGATGGTAGGCCGTACGTACGCATGAACGTTGTTTTCGTTTCCTTATTGAATTGAATGAAATTAAGTATATGATATAAATATATACACAAATAAATACAGTATCATTATTATGTCCTATATTTCATGATTACTTATTTTATATACTTTATAATCATTCATGAATGGTTAACATGGATAATGAATCTCATCGCGTCGTGGAGACGGTAGTCCGTACGTATGCACGAGCGATGATATCATTTCCATGATCGTGGAATTGCATTGAAGTGTATGTATAATATTTAAGAATCAATATAACTTTGAAATAATCATATATAGTTATTTATTTACACCATTATACCCATCCAAGTAATGTGGTGGTCGAAAACAGATTACACCACGGCATGGAGACGGTATTCTGTATGTACGCACATGCGGTGATTTCGTTTTCCATAGGATGGATAGATGGTGAAATAGGGTTGTTTTATACATATAATAATATATCAGTATATTAGTGATACTAATGTTATTACTTAATAATGAAACAACTAAAGAAGAATTATTAGAAGAATAAATAAAGTTGAAAGAATCGGTAATGGATATTACCTCTTTCAACACGCCTTTTTGAAACCTCCTCTTAGGGCACTAAGATTGGTCTTGGAAGAAGACCAGGACCTAGAGGATGTTTCTAGGGAAGTGGGGAAGTGAAATGGGCAGAGTTTGGCCAAGCTTCAAGGCACAAAATGGTGTGAGGAAGGGAGGGAGGAGGTGCCCTTTTATAAGGGAGGAGAGGGGAACCTTTGGAAATATAAGAAATATTAGTTTATATTAAATCCCAACCCCACTTAAAAACTTACAAAATGACTCATATCCGAATATTAAATGAGATAGGGTTGTAATATCATCAACTAATAAAATTTAGACATGTTAGGAATTCATTTTAAACATTATCAACTTGATTTATCATTATTTATCAATTTAATCTTATGTGTGGTAATAAAATTATAAATTATAAATTATTATAAATAATTAATTATTTGTTGTGAATTGTCCATAATTAGATAATTTATAACATTTTAGACCATATAAATTTAAATTTATAATTTTTAAATATTTTTGTGATTTTTAAACAATTTTATAATATGCTATTCTTATAAAATAACAATAGTGTCAATTTTGACACTATTCATTTATTTGAATTTAAATAAAACAATATACAGAAGATATGTTCAAAATAAAAGATTTAATAGATTTATAACATGTAATATGTATCTAAAACATTAGTGTAACACATTAAATAGTTCATATAATATTTATTTTAATATTTTTAAAACCATTTATTTGATATTTATCTTAATAAAATAATTTCAACATCACTATTATGTCACCTTTAATGATAATTATTTAATCCCTAAAAATTATAAATAAATTCATATGATGTAGATAATTTTATTGTCGTTATGGAGACTATTCATGTTCTAAGTTTCATAAAGTTTATCACTAAATTAAAATTAATATACTTATAAGATTTAAGAGAGTGACATGTTGTCACTTTCTTTGGTTTTAATAATAATTATATTATTTCATGGTCAAAATTCCATGAAATGAATCTAGTCCGACCCTTAGGTGATATGGGTCTACTTTTATTCATCCAATAGTATTTTGGAAAGTGTTAGGGTAATTTTATAATCTTATATTTACCCTTAATTACCTGATTTACCTTTAACTATGGTAAATAAAATTTACTGTAGTTACTATTCATAATGCCCAAAAATAAAATGTAGCCTATTAACATAATTTGGACCCACTGATTCCAAATATTGAATCCATTTTTCAAAATTCAAAACACATATGTTTTATTAATTAATTTAAAATTAATCCCGTGGTTAAGAAAATGGGTTTTAGAAGTAAAAACATTGCTAAAGATTGAAATGTTTTTACCTATGAATTCAATGTGAAATTAATGCTAATGACATATATAATATTAAATGGTAAAAATATATTCTATTTATACTTTAAAACAATTCAATATTATAATTTTACCATATAAAATATCTCAATGAAAAAAGTTGTTTTTAATTAAAAATTAGCGTATTTTTACTATTCATAAAAATATGAAAGTTATCAGAAAAATATCAAAAATTTATCCAAAGTAAATTTTTATATCTTGATTCCAAAGAATTATTTTATTTTGTCAAATTGAACTTATAAACATGTCAAAAACTATATTTAATGTGGGTGCGCCATCAAAAGGCAGCAAAACTGCATTTTTTTGAAAAATACTTATTTTACCCGAAAAATTTATTTTGTTCTCATACCATGTTCTAGAAAATGTGTAAGATGAAATAATAATGTTATAACATTCAAAATTTAGTTAATAATATTCATAATGGCTAGTTCATAATAATATTATAACCATATATCATTGTTTAGTGAAACCTGATATTGCGTACAACACACGCTATTGAGGAAAGTCGCGATTGCGTGTAATGCAAGCCAAGTCAGGGTTGCGTGTTATGCAAGAGTCCTTCGTTGTTTCGTATAACAGAATCCAACCATATTTCATTTATACATTGAATATATATATATATATATACACTCAATGTTGCGTAGAATGACTATTATAAAATGAACTTGAAATTGTGTGTAACACAATCTAAGAATAATGTTGCGTATACTGCAAGATAATACGGTGTTGCGTATAGCACAAGATAATCTTTTTGTAGAATAAAACACATGACATCAATTAAAAAGAATACTTATCATAAAATATCAGGTTGTTACAACTCTTACTAGGAAAGGGCTAAAATTCATATGGGATGCAAAGTGTCAGTCTTCTTTCGATTAGTTGAAATTACTTTTGGCATCAACTTCTATTCTGATCCTACCTTAGCCCAGTAAGGGGTATGTGGTTTTCTATGATGTTTTAGGTGTTTGTTTGGGTTGCTTACTTATGAAATATGATCATGTGGTATCTTATATCTATCATAATATTTTAATACATAAGAATAATTATCCCACTCATGATTTATAGCTTTATTCAGTTAAGCATGCGCTTAAGTGTTGGAAGCATTATCTTTATTGGGGGAGGTTCATAGTATTTTCTAACCATATGAGTTTGAGATATATCTTTTCTTATATGGACTTTAATATCATACAAAAAATATGGGTGGAATACCTTCATAGCTATTACTGTGACATCACATACAACCCAAGGAAGGGTAATGTTGTTGCATATTCTCTTTGTAGGAAAGTGACATCGTAGGATATTTTGGAATAAAAGGAGGAGTGGAACCTTATGGGGATTTTTTCTTCATTACATCCAGATCATCAAGAGGATATTTTATGTGTGGTTTTGACCAGTTTTCAGGTATCATCATCTCTACTTGATTTGATTTTGTATAGTTAGTAGTAGGATGATGAGTTGAATGGAATTAGAGAATGCATGTATGGTGGGGAGACTGTTTTTGGTTGGTCTCTCTCTTCATATGGTATTATCAATTTTGGGGATCATTTTGACATTCCAGCATCTATGAGGTGTTTAGTTTTGTTTCATTGTCATAGTTATTCATGATTTTTTTCATCCGGGAACTACAAATATGTATTAAGACATGATATGGAGATTCTTTTGGCATGGTATGAAGCATGAAATTGATGATTATGCGTCTTACTATTGCACTTTTCAACAAATCAAAGAAGATTGTCAAAAAAAATTTGGTTTGATTCAGCATCTTCCAATGATAGTTCAGAAATGGGTGAGGTATCCATGGACTTTTTTTGGATTTAAATATACTCCATGGGAGATAAATTCTATCTAGGTGGTGATTGAATGGTTGAAAAAGTTATCTCATTTCATTCTAATCAAATAAACCACAAAAGTTTAAGATCTTGGTAAGCTATATATGTAGGAAATTTTGAGGTTTCACGGGGTTACTTCTACCATTATTTAATATAGATATCCTAGGTTTACATTGAAGTTCTAGAAGAGTCTCTAAGAGGTGATGGGGACTCGTATAAGATTGAGTACATCTTATCATCCATAAACAGATGGTCAGACGAAGCGTGCTATTCAAGTTCTAGAGGATATGCTTCGTGCCTATGTCTTGGATTTTGGTGGATCTTGGGATATCCATCTAGTACTGGTTGTATTTTATTATAATCACATTTATCATTCATCAATAAGAATGGATCCTTTTGATGATTTTTATGGTTTCCCATGTAGATCACCTCTTTTTGGGTAGAGGTGGGAAAATATTCTTTGGTAGGATAGTGTTTGGTTCAAGACATGTTTATAAGGACTCAAGATATATCTCATCAACTAGTCACAACACAGAGTCAGCATAAATCTTATGTGGATAAATAGAATCATACTTTAGAGTTTTATGTAGGTGACTAGTTTTTCTTGAAGTTTTCTCCTCAGTTGATTCATCGTCGGCTTGGAAAATAGGGAAAGTTTTCTCCAATATATGTTGGACCATTTTAAGTCATTCAGTGGCTTGAGAAGGTTGCTTATTAGTTGGAATTTCTAGTTCAGTTGATAGTAATTCATGATTTTTTCCACATATCGCATATCAGGAAATTATATATTGATCCCTATCAAGTTATGAGTTGGGAAGAGAATGATTTAGAGCCTGATGTTTCCATTGTGGAATAGCCAGTTGAGATCATGGACTCTCAAGTGAAAGTCTTGTATGAAAATTCAATTTTTTTGGTCATAGTGTTATGGAAGCACGGATTATATTCTCATGATACTTGGGAGTATCAATAAACAATGCGGGAGAAATGGCCTCACCTCTTTACCAGACTATATTCTTCCACATGACTTCTCAAGAATGAAAATTCTTATGGTGGGGAGTTTGTAACATCTCATTACCATCTTTCACGTATTTTTCTTCCCATTTTCTTGTTTTTATCTTTAGTTCGGTGAATATTGGGACTCCCATTGATTGAGAGCATTTTTTGGGAAAATAACCTAAAGTTAGGGTATTTTGTTTATTTGAATTAATTGAGTCTGGGTATAATTGTATTAATGGATTTCTGGGGTTATTCCTGAGTTCATAGAACATTGGAGGTAGTTTGGATTTTTGTAAGGAATTTTTTTTTTGCATACTTCTGGAGAAATACATTCCATTTATTTGGATACACAATGTTTAACCTCTGTAGGGTAGATTTTATAAACCCGGTACACAATGTGAATGGAGTACAAGGCGTGTAGAGGTTACATGCCATGTAAAAATTAAAAATTGATTTTTTTAAAAATGTGATGGGTTTTTGGTGTACGTGATACCATTGGATTATATGACATGTAAATGTATTACACACCATGTAATTTTAAAAATATAGCTTTTTAGGGTGTTTTTCGAATCATTTTTCATTTCATTCATCCACATCTCCTTTGGATCTTGACCTAGAAGGAATATATTTTAATTTTGGGAGTGTTTATTCAATTCTGATTGATTCGTTCAATGACCGATCACTGTGGATGTTGGTTTTCATCTATATGGGTGATTAATCCTTTATTATTATTTGTTTCTTTGATCGTAATAGAATTTTTTCATTGTGTTATCAAATATATTGACTCGTGGTGATGTTTCTTCTTATTTACTTCTAGATCCATTTTGTGATATTATTCCGAGGTTCCTTTCCTTTGTTGATTATGGAATGAATAGTGTTAATTCTTGAGGTATGTATTGTTTACTATTCTCTACCAACTATTTTGTGAAATTTAATCATTTATAATATTTTTAGATTGATTCTAGTTCCTTATTTTCCATTGTTTCATTATTCTTGTTAGTGGGTCCTTTTGTGGGCATTTGTGACACCATGTTTTAAGGTAGGTGGTTCTATATCTTACCTGTTTTAATGACCTGCATTTCTCTTTTTTTGATAAACTATTTTAATTCATTGAAATGACATGATATGACTGATTTATTTATGTGCATGTGGAAATGGTTTTTTATAAATGATGGTTTTCCCATAGTTTTGGCAAATGGAAAAGGGTTTTCAAGGTATTATGAAATAGTTTTCAAATAATGGTTTGATGAAAATTATTTGATGAATTGATTTGAAAAATAGATAACATGGTATGAATTGGGTACATAGGTGGAATGTTTATTAATAGGCATCATGTGTGGATACCATTGGGGGTATTCTCATGGGGATTTCCTCTATTCTCTAGGCCTGTTTTTTAAGAGACTGGATTCACTCTATTACGAGGGTCCACTTTTCATGGTGTTATTCTACTACCTAGTATCAATTCACATGTTAAGGGTCTTTTTGTTTGAATAATTATATATGTTGGGGGTATGATTATTTCCTAGCTATCTTGACCTAGTGTGATCTTTGGTGTGATGTTACCGGTGCTTCTTGACTATTTTGGGCTTCTAATTTTATATTATAATATATTGTTATAATTTCATAGATTTGATATGAGACTTGATACATGATTTTCTTCATTTTGACTTGATATATATTTTTTGATATATGGATATAAAATAATTTGAAACTAATTTACCTGATTAATTTAGAAATGTGGGAAAAGGTGAAATTAAAATGTTTTCCCATGCTTTTGAAAAAAAACTATAAATCATTTTCCATTACTTTTTTTATTTAATGTTGAGAATGCTTGGATTATTGTTCATAGAGTTGATATGGAACACTTGGGTGAGATTCTATTGGACTTGTTAGGTCACACCCTGCATACCCCTTTAGTGGTGCATAGACCTTGTTATGTCTTTCGATGTAGGGAAAGAAGAGGTGCCACAGTGAGGTGGTCAGGTTTTCTGTCAACTGAGTTGGGTAGGTAGTGATAAGATGGTGGGAGTTTAACCACACATTCATATAGAGTAGTTGGTTTCCCTATTTTGGTAGTCCTGTGTGGTTGGACTTTTACTTGGAGATTGTTTCTACTCTTGGGTTGTTTTTGGTTTCCACTATTCATTTCAATTATGGCATATATTTATCTTTTTCATTATTTTCTCTATTGTATCTATATATTTCATGTTGTTGCTTCAGTTTGGGTAGAATCATTAACTCTATTTATTGATTGGTTTTCTGGGTTCTTGTCTCCAGCCTGTGGGGATTGGGAATGCCCTTCGGGAATGTAGAAGATTAGTTCAAGTACTAGTTTGAGAGGGTATTCATTTTGGTTCATCAAACTTCATAGGAGTCATTTCCCTCTATAAATGAAACAATATTTATCACGAACTAGCCCAGTACCCTGGTAACCCAATAACTGAGTCGGCCCTAACATAGCCCGAAGGACATTCTCGATCCCCACAGGTCAGAGATTAGCACCTGTCATCATACAACATACAAGTGGGAACGATTTTTCCACAATAATGAGGAAGCAAAAGGAAAACAAGGCAGTATACATTACAAAAGAAACTTCACTGGGAGTGAAGTACCAAAATAAAATAAGGCATAAAAGGCCCATAGTACTACAACCCATGTACTAAAATTGGAAAAACAATCCCAAGGTCCCTAAGGATACAACTCACCAAGACTAAAGCTCAATATCTGGATCCACCTCCAAGAGATCCCTTCCCTTTGCTCAAACCTGGAAGAATAAAGTCTACAAACACCTGAAGGAAAAAATTAGGGTGTGAGCCTAAGCCTGGTAGGATACCACCAAAGATTCCATAATAGATTCAAAATATAGATTATCTAAAGAAAAGATTTCAATTTTCAAATAAATAGGTTTGGAAATTCAAAAGCATATTTAAAAAAAATATTCTATACATTTTAAAATGATAGAAATAAATATTTTAAGTAAGGATTTTAAAAATGATGGAATATTTCTAAAAAAATGGCTAATGTAAAAAAATTATATAAAATAGTTTATATAAATTCACCAGGCATGTAAAGTAGTTCAAACAAAAATTAACATACATTTATATCTCATATATAAATAAACAAGTGAGAAACATGGTCATCTGCCAAAAGGTATGATAGTATTAACCAGCTATAGGATTCCGCACTCTCTATGTGAACATAGAAAAATTTGTATACATACATCTCTATGACACTGGACAAAGGAGCCTCGTCGCCAAACCATCGGGGATGTGACCCGCCGCAAGTATGTTTTAGAACGTTATCGTAGCATAGAGTGTATCCAAATAACTCAATAACTACCTAAGTCTTGCATGCACTCTTATATGATGGGTGAACTATTTTAGGACTACTTAAAAATTTGATCAATCCCATTCTTCCATTTAAAAAGTTCCAATTTATTTCCATTTAAATCCAAAATAGGTTTTATTCAAAAGCATTCCTTTTTAAAAAGATAAAACCACTGGGTTTCTATAAAATCATTTTAAGCCATTTTTTATAGTTTGAAGTCCATTAAAAATAAATTCTATCATTTAAAAAATAATTTCCACAATTTAATTAAACAATTTAATTTAAATCATTTCCATCAAATCCATAATTTAAATTCAACAATTTCAATTATCCAATTTCCATTAAAAAACACCCCAATTCAATGGAATTGGTGGTTTTCCAGATTCTGATGCTGAAACCAATTCAAATCTCCCAATTCAAAGGAATTGGATTTTATTACATCAATTGAAAGAAATTTAATTAATTTAATTTAAATTGGCAGTTGAAATAAATCGAGCAATACAAGGACAATCAATTTGGCTAACGGGAATGGAATTACCTACCTCAAGGTCTTCGATGTCAATAGTAATGATAAACCACCCAATGTGGTTCAAAATGCCTCCTCATGACCTTATTATCATAATCATTGAAACACCAATGATCTACATTCATAAAGGGTTCCTAGAACCAAAACATCTATTTTATTTCATTAGGAAGTAAAAATTTTACATGCGATTACATTTTCTCTCTCCTGGATAATCTCTGGATTATCGTTTTTTGTTAACACATGAAATACCAATTAATATCAATAATAATAATTATAAACCTAGTTTGATAATTATATTAATCTATTTTATTTCTCAAGGAAATAAAATATTACACATGATTACATTTTGTCTCTCCTGGATAATCTTTGGATTATCATTTTAAATTATCACATGCGATGATAATTTATCTCACCATGATAAGTTTCAAAAAAAAATATATTATCACATGTGATAATATTTATCTTTCAAGGATAATTTTTAGTTTATCATTAGATCAATGCATGTGCTCACAATTATCCATCAGAATAATTATCTTTGATAAACTCACAATTATCATTTTAATAATATTAACAATTGACCTTTGATAATCTCAAAATTATCGCCTGATAATTAGATTAATTATCCTTTGATAAAACATGTAATTATACTATGATTATTTTGATAATATTTATCATGTAATAATTACCACATAATTTTTCTTTAACAAATTGAATAAAAATATCCTGATAATTTCATGTAATTTTTCTTTGATAATTTTAATCAATTTCTCAATGGAAACCCAATGGAATTTATCCATTCATAAATCATGTTTTATTATTTCATTAAAAATTAACCATTATTTTTAATTTGAGAATAAAATAATACAAATGAATAAAATTAAACAAAAGAAAAATGATTAAAAAAATAATAAAACAAATAAAACCTGGAGGATCCAACACACACCACATGAAGTAGAGGGGAGCCCTCAGCTCGATCTTGTTTAGATCAATCAAGGTTTAAAGATCAAGATAAAAGGGGATATGGGTAGATCGAACTTGACTAACTCAAACAACAACCAAGTTAAAAAGGATCATTCATTTAAAGAACCCCAAAAAACGCAGCAATAAAACCCCCAATTAAAACATTCATTTTAATCAATGTTTCACCCAAAAATTTATGGAGAATTGTTTAAATCCAACTTATTAATGACTTTCAAGTTTAAACGGTGTTATAAAATGGTTCAAATCAATGTTTTAAAGTTTATGGGATGTTACAAATGGTGGTGTGGCGTGTTGTTGGGGGAGAAGGTGAAAAATGCATTTTTTTATAACCAATATTTTAATTTTTTAATATAAAAATTAAATGATACCAAACATCTATTGTGAATTAATATTATACCCCATATTGGGTAAACACCTCGTTCCAGACCCAACGGTGGTCTCATATTTCTCATAGGATGTACAATTTGAGAGATATTAATGATTTGTTAATTGTAAATTAGAATAATTAATTAATTAAAATAATAAGTGTTATTTTTGCGGGCGAGGCATCTAAACAACCGATGCTTACAAATTTTATACCCAATCTAGGGTAAACACCTAATTCCGGACCCATAAGTGGTCTTGGATTTCCCATATGATGCACTGTTTGAGATATAATTAATTATTTCCAATAAATAATATATTAAATATTATTTAATAACTTTATCTCACGAGTGAGACATCCAAATTTCTGGCGCCATCGAATGTTATACCCCTTATAGGGTAAACACCATATTTTGTACATAACAGTGATCTTATATTTCTCAAACAATGTGTCGTTTTGGAGTTATTTAAATATTTTGAATAAAAAGTGCACACTTAATATATTCTATTTAATAATTTTATTTCTTCTTCACCGAGATTTTTTGGGCCTTGAAAACTCATACTTACTCAGTTTTTAACTTAAAAATATTTAATTGAATATTATGGAGTGTTAATTGGGAATTTTTCCATTCCACAATGTGTTAAAAAACAATGTAATTTTTCACTAATAAACTATTTTTCCCCATTTAACATAATATGTTAATAATTTAACAAAATAGTGTTTATCAATACCTGAATTAGTAACGGGATGTTACAACCTCCCCACCATAGGAACTTTCTGTCCCCATAAAGTCCACAAAGAAGACACCATGTCAAAAAGAAAAGGTCATTGTTCTCTCATCAGTGCCTCTCTCTCTCATGTCTCATGAGAATCAGAACTATGCTGTCATAAAACACAGACTAGAGGTATCTTCCTCACACAAAGTACCTTGGTCTCATAGTCAACAACCATGACTGCACTTTCATTCACAGATAAAATAGGTTCCCTTTCAAGATCACTCCATCTCAAAACATGAGGTGGATCAGAGAGATACTTTCATAGCTGTGATGCATGGAAACACATTACAAATAGAAATCATCTGCAATGGTAGTTCTTAATGGAAAGAAACTATCCCCACCTGATCAAAAATCTTGAAAGGTCCCATAAAATGAGGAGAAAGCTTCCCTTACCTCCAAGCCATCGATGACCCAACCAGGGTGAATCCTTCAAGAATATATAGTCACCAATACTGCTGCTTCAAGTCGTAGAATGTCTTATTGCTTATTGGATGCACAAAACATTGGTAAAAAAGGAAATCCCCTATTATAGACTTTCTTTTCGCTAACTGTGTAACATAACAGTTTCGATAACACAGAATACCCCCTTTGGAGAACAACCATTGGGCATTAGTCTCCCCACTATAAAGAGAGTCTCTAATGCTTACTGAATTTTTCAATAAGATTTTTTTCCTAAAGAATCATCTCGAGAAGAGAAGATATCAGAGAACCATTAGCTTTCAAGGTGGAGATAACTGGAGCCGCCCAAGGTGGAACACTTAGATGAATTAAGGAATTCTCAAGAAGATTTTCCAACTGGGACATTACTTCTTTTAGTTCAGCTGGAGCCATTTGGTAAGAGGGAAAAGTAACTGGTTTAGTATAATACATTAAGTCAATGAAAACTCAACCTCCCTTAAAGGTATAGAACCATAGAAGTTATAAGGAAACACGTCGGGAAAACTCAATAATGAGGGAGATCACCACTCCTTGAATCTCGCTCCAAAAAAAGTAAACAATGATATCACTTTCCCCAATTCCAGATAAGAAGGTTCAGATCTTCTAAACCTTGGGTTATATTCTTCTTGAAGGATAATAGGCACACCACTTGGTGTAGTAATGTAGACCTATCAAAGATAAAAATAATTACAGTCTTTATTTGAAACAAGTCAATCCATACCAAATATGATGTCAAGAGATTTCATGGCAAGTACCAAAAAAACTCCAAGAATGTTTGACAACTGATAGAGAGAAGACACAAGAGGGATTACGGAGACCCTGTTCTCTCTTTATACTAAAGGGTACAGTAATATCTATTACAAAAGATAAAATCTCTATATGAATATTAATCGTATTAACAGTACGGGTTGAAATAAATGAGTGAGATGCACCTGTATCAAAAAGAGTAGTCACTAATGAGAAAGATAAAGTAATGGTACCACTTACGGTCATTGGACTAGTATCTTCTTCCTCTGAAGACTCTCCTAATGCGTGAAAAAGATTTGTTTTGGATGCCTGTGGTTGGAACCCTTTTGTACGTGAATAATTTTATTTTCACGCATTTTTTGAAGGTGTTTATGATCTCATGCCACTTCATGGAGTCGGAAAGTTGTGACAAAAATTCTGCAAGTTCCCCAAACATCTGCAGGAGCGACAATTATTTCAGCATACTCAAGCTTGAAAAATTCCATAGTTTTGACCAACACCATTGACTATGGATAGAACTATTTGGTGACAATAACCATGAATTCCTTCAAATATAAGCCCTCATTTTTCTTTTCTACCACTATCATGTCACACCATCCCCTTCTTGGTCCCTCCTACACGAAGGTGGCAGACTTCACCTTGATCTAGTACAGTGTATACAAGAACTAATACAGAAGTTCTATCATGCTCAACCATTCCTCAGTTTGTTGAGGATTAGTGGAGACTTTGAAAAATAGCAGTTTTTTTGTAAAAGAACTCTTGAGAAAAAAATTTGAAGAGCACCCCCTAGGTTCCACAGCTGGAGCCTAAATGGGGACTAGAGGTGGTTCCTATCCCAGAGCTTGGACAGTGTGCACAATCACCTCAACTAGGCTCGGGTCCACTGGAGGATTCACTCACTAATATTCAGAAGTATCCCCTTCCTAGATCTGATGCGCACGTCTTCTCAGAGGCATGATGTTACACAAAATTAGCATACAATAAGTAAGACATTAGATTAACACTCAGACTGAGTAACGAGAGAAATTATTTTCAATAGAAGGAACAAACAAGATTTGGATTTAACTCTATCCAAATCACAATAGGGAAAAGACTGGAACTACACCACAAGACGTCATTCCCTAACCACCCTTGGTGGCATAAGGTTCATTGCGGTGAGATTTGTCCAGTCACTCAATCTCAACTACCTCCTAAGTCCTGACAAGAATAATCAAATGCATACTATCATCATGGAAAGATGATTAACCCTCCCTCTGATACCATTTTTTCATGAACTAGCTGAGGTACTCTAGTAACCTAGTAATCGAGCTAGTCCTAACATATCCTAAAGGGTGTTCTAGATATCCACGGGTCAGCTACTAGCACGTGGAATCATACAATGTACAAGTGGGAAAGATTTTTCCATAAGAATGCGGAAGAAAAAGAAAACAAGGCAGTATACATAATAAATGAAACTCCATTAGGATTGAAGTACCAAAATACAATAAGTCATAAAAATACAAAAGTACTACAACCAAAGTACTAAAATGGGAAAAACAACTCCAAGGTCTCTAAGGACACAACTCACCAAGACCAAATCTCAACAGCTGGTTCCACCTCCAATAGATCCCTTCCCTTTTCTCAAACCTTGATGAATAAAGTCTACAAACACCTGAAGGAAAAAGTAGGGTGTGAGCCTAAGACTATTAGGGTACCACCAAATATTCCATAATAGATGAAAAATATAGAATATCTAAAGAAAAACTTTCAATTTTCAAATAAATAGGTTTGGAAATTCAAAATAATATTTAAACAAAACATGTTATACATTTTAAAATGATGGAAATAAATATTTTAAGAAATGATTTTGCAAATGATGGAATATTTATAAAATAATGGATTATGTAAAACATTTATATAAAACAATTTATATAAATTAAGTAGGTATGTAAAGTAGGTCAAACAAACATTGACATACATTTATATCTCAAATATAAATAAACAAGAGAGCAACATGGTCCTCTTCCAAAAGGTATGATAGTATTAACCAGCTATAGGATTCCTCATTCTCTATGTGAACTCATAAAAATGTGTATACACACATCCCTATGACACTGGAAAAAGGAGACTTGTCATCAACCTATCAGGGATGTGACCTGACGCAAGTATGTTTTACAATGTTTTTCTAGCATAGAGTGTATCCTAATAACTCACTAACTACTTAAGGATTGCATATAATATTACATTATGGGTGAACTATTTTAAGACTAATTAAAAATTCGATCATTCCCATTATTCTATTTCAAAAGTTCCAATTTCTTTCCATTTAAAACCAAAATAGATTTTATTTAAAAACATGCCTTTTCAAAATATAAAACCACTGGGTTTCAATCAAATCATTTTAATCCATTTTCCACAGTTTGAAGTCCATTCAAAACCAATTCCATCATTTCAAAATTCATTTTGAAAATTAAATTCAATAATTTAATTGAATTAATTTCCATTAAATCCATAATTTAAATTCAACAATTTCAATCATCCAATTTCCATAACCAAACACCCCATGTCAATGGAATTGGCAGTTTTCCATATTCTCATGCCAAAAAAATTGATATCTACCAATTCAAAGGAATTGTATTTTATTAAAACAATTGAAATCAAGTTGAGTAATTGAATTTAAATCAGTAGTTGAAATAAATAAATCAATGAAAGGATAAACAATTTGGCTAATCGGAATGGAACCACCTACCTCAAGGTCGTTGATGTCAACAGCAAGGATAAACCACCCAATGTGGTCCAATATGCCTCCTCGTGGCCTTATTATCAAAAGCGTAGAAACACCAATTGTAACACCCCAACCCCAATTACCTAGAGTCGGTGCATTATTACATAACATTGGCATTATCACAAGGAAATCATGTACCAAAAGACCGATCAGTTTAGTATTATTGGAAACAAGATTCATACATAAGTTCAACTTTAAAAATTTAAAATAAATACAACACTAATTTGTTCCATTAGAAACATCCAAGACTCCAATATTATGCCTGAAATTCACTCATAACTAACTCCTTCATATCTTGGGAATATGAAACATAATAAAGGGGTGATCTCAAATGCTCAGTAAGGGTAATCAATACAGCAGAAGATAACATAAATATTAAGCATAGAGAATAATTGAAAACACATGCCTTTACAAATAATAAACATGAACTCTTTTATGGAAGGAATATGATCTGAGTAAATAATGTCATAATAAAACATAATCATGGGTATTCTAATAGTCTAATTACCACATGAACCATCAATATTATTTTAATAATGAGGGAATGTATAATTATGGACATTATGAAACATTTTGTCAAGGCCTCGACCAAGACGTCTAAAAATGATTTAGGCCTCGACCAAAACCATATATCAAATTGGGAAAGGCCTCAGCCAATTCCATGTCTAGTTGTCTCATGAGACCTACTGATGCACCTAGGAGCTATAGCGGGCTCCACCCGTGACTTACTAAGTCCAATACATTCCTCATATGAAAGGGTTGAAATATAACATAAACATTCATATTAAAACTAGCATATGAAATGTAAATACACTAACCATAAACCATGAATGGTATAAAAATAACACTTACACAGTCAAACATAATACAGTATGGAAGATTTGTATCATAATAGATCAACTTCAAACTAGTTTAAAATCCATCAAAGGATGTTGACATAGATGAAAGGAAAATTATTTAATAGGAATATATCTTTCTATTTTGAAATTATTTAAAAGTCATGTAATTATAAAAGAAAACATTTATTTCGAAAATATTCTTATAATCTTTTAAGGTAATCTTAAACGATGTTATAATGGTGGTGAATAACCACACTCACTGTATAAGTTAAAAAAACATTCTTACCTTAATTTTGTCAAAAATGTCGTAAAGTACCTTGTTTGGAAAATAACGGAAAGATTCCTTCCAAAACATATATGGTCAAATAAGGGTATAAATGACTTTAACCCATTTTCTAGTAAATAGTAAAAATGTTTTGAAATAAATTTTAAGAAACATTCATTTGGATGATAAAGAGGTCCCAGTAGATACTTACGTAAAAACAACCTCAGATGATAAAGAGATTGTGAAATTAACCCTTACCTTGTACTTTTCCTTGGTAGAGGGTAGGTTAACCTCCTGTATAATGGTGAAATAATTATTATTAAATTATAAAAGAACCATATAAATTAATATGATATCATATATGATCTTCTAATATTTCTTTGTTAATGATATTTCAGTAGTATCATCATTTCGGTTGTTAACTAATTCGTTTTCCTTTATATTCTTTGTTACGTAAGTAATGTTTGGTAAAGATAGGATGTATCTTATTCATATTAATAATGATATCAAGTCTTTAAACATTATTTTTAATCATAAAATGAAATCGGTCTTTAATGGATACGATGGGGAATGAATCTCATCGCGCTCGTGGAGACGATAATCCGTATGTACGTACGAGCGACAATATCATTCTTTTGATATTAAAATCATAAATAATTGGATGGTATGTCATATAAAAAGAATAATTATCATGTTATATTTATTATTTAAATCATTTATACTCATTATTATAACCATCCAAATGATGAAGTATTTGAACAACAAACTACACCACAATGTGGAGACGATAATCTGTACATACGCGTGTATGGTGACTTTTTCATTTATAGAATGGATAAAATAATGAATATGGTTTCACCATTTTTATAATAACGTCATAGTATATAGAATATACTATATTTATTATTTTATAATGGAAATAATGAAGAAAGAGGAAGTGCAAGAAGAAAATAACTTGAAAGAGGTGATGAAATATTTACCTCTTCTTCAGGTTCTTCATTTTGATTTGATCAAAAAGGATCCTTAGGTTGAATTTATGACTAAATTAAGGCCTCTAGGATGAATGGAGGATAGTTGGGAGGATATTTGGGTAGGTGTTTTCTGATCCAAATGGCTTTGAAGGTGTGAATTGGAGAGAATGGTAAGTGCCCTTTTATAAAAGAGGTGAGGGTCACTTTAGGAAATGCTTGAAATATTAATTTATAATAAAATAATTTTTAATTTATAAAGGTTAAAAAATTAATTATTTAAAGTATAAGGTGATGATAGGTCTAAAACCACTCAACCAGTAGGTTTTAGACAGGTTTGGGTCACTATATTAACCTTATCTTTTAGATTTAACTCTTAGTTAAAGAGTTTGACATTTACCATGTCTTTTTGTATTTTTATATTATATGGTTAATAAACTTAATATAAACTTCCAAGAGAACCCCAAGTGGTTCGTTAATGAAATATATAATAGTATGTAAGACCTTTGGAAGAACCTTATATTTTTAGTAATAAAATACCAATTAATAATATAATATTTGTTTTAAAATATCTTTTATGTCAATTTTAACAGTATTTGGTATTTTGTTTTTGCTAAATTCATAACAGCATTATTACTTAAAAAAATTCATTCAATTAACCCTAACATGTCATAGTAACCTATAAAATTTTTGGATAAATTAAAAACTTTCAAATTATATTTATTTTAGTATTTATAATATCATTTATTTGATTGCGTCATTAATAATGAAAATACTGCATCATTATTATGTCATATATAAATATATTTATTTTATGTCTGAAAATTATAAATAAAATATCATGAGGTAGGAAATATTTTTATCATTATAATTAATATTTATAGTCGAATATATCAATTATATAACCTCATATAAAAAATTTTTTACTAAAAGATATCTGCTTTTGTTATTTTTGTCTTTACTTAAGATTATTTAATATAAAATGTCATTATCACTCTCAAGTGGCTCCAGGGGGTCCAAAAATCGACCCAAGTATTCCCATGGTTGGACATGTATTATCAAATAGGGTTAGGACATGTGATAAGGTAATTTAATATTATTATAACATTTTTTTAACCTTATTTACTAGATTTACCCCTTTAACCACAGTAAATAAAATATTTATTGAAGTAAATATTTCTAATGCCTAAAAATAAAAGTTACCTATTTACACAATTTGGACCTCTTGATTCCAAATATGGAATACATTTTTCCAAATTCAAAACACAGAAGTGGGAGAAATTAATTTAAAATTAATTCTCATTGTCAAAACAAAAAGTGTGTTTTTATGAAATAATAACTATCAAAAGATTGACACTTGTTTATGTCTAGTTTAATCATGAGATTACATCCAATGAATTAAATTATATTAAATGGTAAAAATATAATCTAATGATACTTAAAAACCATTAAAATGTATAATTTAACACTCTAAATTATTTCGATTAAAAAAGTTGTTTTTAATTAAAATTTAGTATTTTCATTATTCATCAAAAATTGAAAGTTTTCCGAAAAATATAAAAAATTCACCCTAAGATAATATAGATATTCCAAATCAAAAAATTAATTCCATTTTGAAAGATAAAATCTATAAAATTTCAAAAAAGTGGGTATTACTATTCTTAACGGCTAGATTGATTTATCGTAGTGTGTTAGAATCTCGAAGTTTCATACAATGAAAGCTATTACATTATTCAAAAGGAAACATATCATGGAATCTTGGGGTGTTACACCAATGATCGACATTAGTAAATGGTTCCTGGAACCAAAACATATATTTTATTTCACAAGTAAAAAAATTATATGCGATTAAATTTTCTCTCTCCTGGATAATCTCTAGTTTATCATTTTATGTCAACACATGAAATCATAAGTAATATACATAAGAATAATTATAAATCTCATTTTATAATTATATCTCTCTATTTTATTTCTCAAGGAAATAAAATATTACACGTGATTACATTTTGTCTCTCTTGGATAATCTCTGGATTATCATTTTAAATTATCACATGCGATGATAATTTATCTCACCAGGATAAGTTTCAAAGACATATATATTATCACATGAGAAAATATTTATCTTTCATGTATAATTTTTTATTTTATCATTTCATCAATGCATGCACTTGTGATTATCCATCAGAATAATTATCTTTGATAAAATCACATTTATCATTTTAATAATATTAATAATTGACCTTTGATAATCTCAAAATTATCGTCTGATAATTAGATTAATTATCCTTTGATAAAACAAATAATTATCCTATGATAATTTTGATAATATTTATCAATTAATAATTACCTCTTAACTATTATTTAACAAATTGAATAAAATTATCCCAATAATTTCATGTAATTTTTCTTTGATAATTTTAATCAATTTCTCAATGAAACCCAAATGGAATTTATCCATTCATAAATCATGTTTTATTCTTTCATTCAAAATTAACCATTCTTTTTAATTTGACAAAAAAATAATACAAATGAATAAAATTGAACAAAATAAAAACAATTAAAAAAATTAATAAAACAAATAAAACCTGGAAGATCCAACGCACATTGTATGAATAAAAGGGGAGCCCTCGGCTCGATATTGTTTGGATAAATCAAGGTTTACAGGTCAATCAAAAAGGGGATATGTGTAGATTTTAATCGACCAACTCAAACAACAACCAAGTTAAAAAGGATCATTCATTTGAAGAACCTCAAAAAAACACAGCAATAAAATCCCCAATTAAAACATTCATTTTAATCAATGTTTCACCCGAAAATTTATGGAAGAGTGTTTAAATTAGACTTATTAATGATTTTCAAGTTTAAAAAGAGTTAAAAATGGTGCAAATCAATGTTTTTAAACTTATGGGGCGTTACAAATGGTGGTGCGGTGTGTTGTTGGGGGAGAAGATGAACTGTGCATTATAAATGACATGTGATTGCATGTGGGGACAAAGCACACTATAAATGACATGTGATTTCCTGTGGGGGAATTCATTAGTTAGATGGCCCATTAAGGCATGTGGTTGGGCCTTAGGGTGGGGAACACGTGTATGTTGGACAACTTGTGGTATCTGGAACGTCAGGATCTGGTGGCCATGTTAAAGGTGAGGTGTTTGTGATGTCATCAGGACCTAGTTGTCACAAGATTAGGATATAGGATAACAACCGCTAAGAAACTCTAATATATAATATAAAGTTAAACCAAAAATCATCCCATAATTCATTAATAAAGTAAACATATACATATAAATGTCTCCAAAGTGAATACCAAAATACAAGTTCATGGTAGTTACTCAAAAACAACTCCAACACAACTAGTGATGTCTAGATTAGTCCCCAAATTCCTCTTAGAAACCTGGAAAAAAATTATATATGTAGAGTGAGAATACAAGTATACTCAGTTTGTACATAACCAATGTCTCAAGTGTACATTTGAAAAGATAATCATAATGTGCTATTGAACAAACAGAAGAACCAATAAGCACCAATACATGTCTTCTAACCAAACCCATCCTTACCATGGCTTGCTCACCAAATCATGCATCCAATATCATAATATAACATTGAGATCATAACAAATAAAGGAACCCTATTGTCGCTTCCCCATGGATCTTCCACTCGTATTCCCCAATGTAAAACATCACGTGCCACCGTCCATTCCATACATACCACATCACATCACATCTTTCTTGAAAACACCTAGCCTATCTTTGATGTGGGTCAGGACACATCCTACCTTGTCCTCACAAGATCTAGAATCTGGTTCTAGAATCGTCTATAACTATGACACATCTCACCCAAAGACCTATGGGACATAAAATATCTTCTAATTGCATAACCAAAGAAGTATGATATCATAAAAATGAAGGAAATCAACCTCATTCTCTCCTCCTACCACGTATAACTCCTACCACATATCACTACCTCATCACATCACATCTTGCCCAAAAACACTCAGGACATCACTAAACCTCTCACTTTAAAACACATGGGATATCACTATGACACATAGGCTATCACTACTGAAGTAAGAGCAAGGGAGAGGGGGTATTCATCCATCTGTATCACCACCAACATAGATGTTGGGGAAAATACTCAAAACCTAGAACCTATGGGCATTGGTAAGATTATCCAAATCAAGTGGGTGTGTAAATAAATAACATAAAGATACATGATATATATAAAACACACTATAACCAAACTATGGGTTCATAAGAACTACATTATCACACACTACATCACAACCATTGCATCTCATATCAATCGTCTCAACCACTTCCACCACTATATACAACATATCGCACAACTTCTACACAAGCCACACGATTCCACTTTCAATTAGAGGTTTCAAAACTTTTACTCATTACCCCATTCATTTATTCAACCACTTTATTAATCCATTTACCATACATCACATTCCTCCCCATTAATTTATTCATTTCATATAGCATAATCATTAATTTCATGTCTAACCCGGAAACTATCACAATAATGACACATAACAACTCACCCATCTCACATCAATCATCATCATTGTGCCAAACAAACCAATTCATTATACCATAGTAACCACACATCCACATCCCAACCACATCTCATAACATAACTACTACACACAACAACCACACATCATCCCCACACATCATCACTACACATCTCATCCAAACCGCACACCATAACCACATTGCACAACATCACCATTGAAAACCACATCCTTTGTACACCACATTGCACAACTACCCATGTAAAATACATTCTAACCAACCACCACATCATAGCCCCAAGAATCACACAGCCCGGCTGGTCATATCTGTCATTTCACAATAGCCCAAACCATGCCATGCAACACAACAATAACAAGCACACACATTAACACACATCCCAGCTTCCACAAATTATTCAATGGATTTCATCACATTATTTATTTATTTAGAATGGGTATTATCACATAAACCAAAATATAGGGGAAACCAATTTATTATCCAAATATACATTCTTGATCCATTTATTCAAGGTGTGATCCCAACAAAACACAGTAAAGGCCATCACAAAATGACAGTTATGGTAAAAACAAGGCTCCCAATAGCCATTATTTTTAGTATTGGAAATAAGAATGCTTAATAACATCCACAACATTTATCAAACTAGCATAGCATGTGGTATCTTCCCATACCCAATAATTTATAGTTTTCCATTTAATTATCTTATTTCATCCGACACTTACTATCCACCCAAAGGAAGAAAAATTATGTAATCCCAAAACATAGTTCATATAAAGGGATAGAACAAGTATCCCCTACCTAAAATAAGTTTTATGGTCTTGTTGTGCACCATAGGAAAAGAATAAATAACCATAAAACCACAAGCATTCTAGAAAGTGACGGATCAACTTATACTACATTAAGGGATCGTCAAAATATACCCCAAAACACACCTAAACCTAAGGAACATCTCCATAGTGGATCTTTAAGGAATAATAGAGTAAAACACATGGATAAAGTAGAATAACTCTCTACTGATCACTAAAACACCATCACCATAACCCATGGATCAATGTAGGATAAGTAGGAATCTAAGATCATTAAAAATTTCTTAGGGTTCCTTCAAGAATGAGATAAAGGGGAGGTCACTTAATGGGAATGAATCGGATGAAAAACCCTATTTACAGCCTATAAAATACAAATATTAATACATAAATTACAATTTTATGTCGTAAGTTCCACGGGCTGTGAATTTTATACCAAAAAACCCACATTTTCATCAAAAAACTCTCAAGACTCCAAAACATACCAAAAAACATGGTTTATAGGACTAGAATTAACTTACATCATAAATTCCCATCTTACAGAGTAAAAAATAATCCCCAACCCCTCAAAAAATACAAGTTGTAAATGGCTATCTACAAAATTTATAAACCACCAACATACATCATAAACCCATATTTTATTGTGTAAAAGTTCGATTGTAGATCCAACTCCATTGAACCTTTTATAGCCTCCTATGAGAAATATCCAACTGTAAATCCAATAAATTAATGGGTCAGTAAATCATGGGTTATTACATTAGATGCCTCTCAAATGATTCTCTCCCACAAAAATAAAAAACAAATCTAAGGGAAAAAAGGGGTCCGAACAACCACCCCAAGAGATACCTATTAAGGCTCTCACTACATCGCAAAACAACCACTAAATTAACAATACAAATAGAAATTCCCACAAAACATCCCAAGAAACCATATCACCTCACCACCACATCAAAACCTCTCATTGTGCACAACAACACACATATTGTTCCAACCACAAGCCAATACTTCCCACATAGCCACTTCACCACACAACCACATCACTGCATAACCATATCAACTTCCACACATCCAAAACCAACCACTACTACAACTAATACACAGAACTACCCCAAGCACACAAATTAAGGATTTCCATCTTCTATGTAATTTTATTATCCACATTGGGTGGTACTGACTTTCCTACATGGTTTTAATCACATCAAAGTATAACACATCTTGATTAGGATTAAATTACTCTCCTTTTTTATGTGTCATAGTATTTATCCCAAATCAAATGTTAAGGAAAATAACATATCTAAAAAAACACCAATATGTGACATCACATCATCAAAATAGAATAGAGCAAAGAAAGACTCAAAAATAGATCTAAGTACTGGGAATGCATCTATTTCCCTCATCATCAAGAACTCTCTTCTAGTCCACCATATCTCCACAAAACCAAAAGATGTCATGGATCCTCTCCAACTATTATGGAAATAAAAACCGATATGCCACCTCACTAACATGCAACAAAACCTCAAAGGGAATAATTAATTAGGGATAAAGCTTACTCTCACTACCAAACCTCCGCTACCCTCATTGATGGGAGACTCTTAAGAACACATGGTCACCTACCTCAAGCTCCAAGGGCCTCTACCAATGATCATAAAAGGCCTTCTAATGATCCTTTAATTCCATAATCCTATTTCAAACCAACTACATATTCTTTCATATGCTCTAAACCACATAAAGACCAAGAAATGTTGACTCTCTAACATCTATCTAGAATAATGGATAATGACACAATCATTTGTACAATGCATAAAATTGGGTCATGAAAATGGATGAGTGATAATTGTTATTTTATGAAAACTCAACCTAAGGAAAGTTTCTTACCCAAAATCCACCAAAGTCCAAGATGTAAGATTGAAATATATCCTATATAAATTTGATGGTCCACTCCATCTACCCATCTATCTGAGGGTGGAAAGCATTGATAAGGTGTAACAGGGATCCAAAAGCATGCTGAAATCCCCTCCAAACTCATGAGGTAAAACAAATATCCTTATCATAGATGATGGTCCTCAATTCCTGTAAATACTAACCACATCATCCACATACCACCTTTCTAAAACATCCACAACACTCGACTCACAAATTTCCATAAAATGAGATAACTTCATCATTCAATCCACTATCAACCAAACTACATCATAACCTACCTGATCTTTGGGTAAACCTATGAAAAATTATATTGATATGTCCTCCCATTTCTACTCAAAAAAAGTCAGAGACTGTAAAAAACTTCCCAGAATATGGTGCCCTATTTTCACCTACTAAAAAACCAAACACCTCACCACAAACTCTATAATCAATCATTTCATCCCTAGCCAACAATGCTTCCTCCTCAACCTACGATATATCTTAGTCATTCAAGGATGTACTAGTAAATGTGATATATGAAAATCATGGAGAAATAAATCATGCATCGCTTATAAAATGAAAAACCTACCCTAGAAAAACACCCAATTCTGGAAATTTTCTAACCATCTCTTATGGAAATCACTATAGATAACATGAAAGCACATCACCTCTTCCTCTAAGTCTCTCCATAGAGACTACTCTACCTACCACATAAAATATGACTCCATGTTCATCTAACTAAATAGATCCATAATTGATCACTTCCATATGATACATCAACACGCATCCCAAGCCTAGATGGGACACGTCACAGAAAACCTCAAAAAACACACCCTCATCATGAAACTAAATCACTGGAAGACTAATCAACTTCTTCTTTATGTAACTAAAAACTACCTAGAACATATCACTCCACACAAAAACATGGTCCATTATGGTCAACACCATTAGTGGGGCTATAGCTGAAGATAAATCAGGTACAAACCTCTGATAATAACCTCAGAGAATAAGTAGATTATGAACCTTTTCCAGGTTCTTGGGAACTTCCTAAGAAAAAACTTCCTCGATATTTTATATTTCTACTACTACACCCTATTAAGGCACTAAATGTCCAAGTAAATCCACCTATCGTGTCTAGAACTCAAACTTGGTAAACTTTCTATAGAGTTTATAGTATTAAAGGACATGAAAAAAAACTTTGGGATGCTTGAAATTATCCTCCTCTGTCCTTGATTATATCAAGATATCATTGATGAATATGATGATGAACTGGAATAGGAACTCATGGAACATAAAGTTGATTATCCCCATGAACACATCTAGTGTGTTTGTAACACTGAATGTGTAACGTCCTGGATCTGAGTTCCACCCAAAAGTTCCCCGAACCCGGTTGGTCACAAAATATCAAGTACATTTTCCCAAATATCAGAGGCTATCGACTAGCAATGAGAGTTAAGGTAATACATTGGGGAAACTATGCCCTCATTGGAAGAGCGTACATAGTGTAATCTAAATATAAAACAAAATCATAATCAGTAATACCTCAAAAAGTAAACAACGAAAGACTGAATGTGTATCCAACAGAAGCCACAATATATATATATATATATATATATGATGCATGGAATATGTATATAATAAAACATCCAAACAATTCAAAATTCTAGAAAGAAACACAAAAACCAAATTACAAAAGAAATAGTAAACTCTAGCAGCATCGCAAGACTCATCTTGGTCCCATGCTGTCCAGTTCCAACATCAATCAAGTACCTAATGAAGAAGGGCACATTCCTTTATCTATACCTACAATAACATAATCTATTTGGGTCCAAAATCATGACCCTAATAGAGTGTGAGATGAATTCCAATAGGAAACCACCAAAAGATTTGTTCCTAACTAACAGTGAATATATATAGCAGGTAATATGCAAGAATGAAGCAATAAACTAGGAAATACTCAAAAATAAACAATACTACATTTTTCAATTACATTAATTTAACAATTATATTCATCTGTTGAATCATGTAACCCTAATATCTTGACTAATCTCTATATACCCCGTGTAAAGTAACAAAATAGAAGTCTTAGAAGACCATATAATCAATCAAGTAAGACTGAATCCAATCTTGTTCTTTGGCTTGGAAGATGCATCATAGTCATTAATTTATTCATAATGACCCTCTAGGAAATCTCTCATAGTCTAACTCCTTTGGTCTAAAAACATCAATTCAGTGAATAAAAACCCTCTGGGATAGCTCTTATGATCTAACCCCTTTAGTCAAAGTTCTACATCAAGGCTCCCACGGTCCTGTGTAATTAATATAGAAGCCCCATCAATCTTCCTGGTCCAAAGTTCTCATGGTCCTTTAGAAAAGAAATAGTGCACCTATCATATCAACTAAAATAATCTAGAATCCCCCCTCAGTCTTCATATTCCAAGGCTCTCACGGTCCATTGGAAAAAAAGTGTGTATATTATATTAAATAATCTCATGTAATCTGAAACTACTACATGGATAAACATTCAAAATGAATATCATAGTCATTTCATATAATCAATCAAACTCTATCCTAATCAACAAGGCATGGAAAAAAGGTATGAAAACAGGGTATGCCTTAGAGGAAATCTAGACTAAACTTACATAAACAATAAATTAATGGAAATACACCAATGGTGTGTCCCATAAACAAGGTATCTAACCTTACACATAAGAAAAAACCCTTTATTAATCAATCAAACCATAACAGGTAATAAACAGTGTTTAATTCCAAATCACGCAATACCCCGAACATGGTTATGCGACACTTTTAGCATATATAATCCAATACAAACAACAAAAGTCACATGATCACCTATCTCAATGTCATACGATTAATATACTTGAACTTCAACCCTTGAATCGACCTAAAATGGAATAGATTGGTGGGATTCCAATGCACCTAACGGTGTCTCAATCGGAGATTGAACGGAGAATCGGGAGGGGTTCAGAGTTCATTAACCATTCTGAATCACTCCTATATGAACCAAGGCCAGAAGAATATGTTTCCAGATATGAGACGTGACACCACTCTGATTTATCAAATAAAAAAGAAAAGTACACATCATGTTCATTAACACTACATGACGTGTGGTAGCCTTAACTGGACCCCGACTTAAGTTGTCTACTAGATGACAATAGGGCCATGTACTTGGCTAGTACATTGTCAAAACATGGTTGCACATGCCAGGATAGGTTCATAGTGTGTACTCATAAGTATACGGTGTGCACTTTTAAAATCCTATTTTCTTTCTTTTTCCTTGAAAACAACATGAAAACAAGATACATACCTGAAAAAGAGATTCGGGTTCTTACAAACTTCCCCCCTTAAAGCAATTCATCCCCAAATTTCCCTTCCATGGTTGGTGAACAATAACTTGTGAAAAAATCCAACTACTGCGATCGCACATCGGCCTCCCTCTCCTAAGTCTCATCCTACACTCGCTCATGATTCCATAGCACCTGTACCATAGGAACAGACCGGTCAGAGAGAACCTTCTGGTTGAGATCCACAATCCGAATATGGTGCTCCTTGAAGGATGCATCCACCTCCAACTTGACCACCTCGGGTTGAAAAATATGAAACGGGTCTGAAAAGTAACATTGTAGCTAAGAAATATGAAATACATCATGCATAACCCAGTACCTATAAGGTAACTAAAACCAATATGCAACCGGCCTGAATCTCTCCAAAACCTCAAATGACCCAACGTATCTCGGTGAAAGCTTCCCTTTTCTCTTAATCCTCCTATGTATCAATCTCATCATGACACACAAGAAAACCTAATCTACAAACTCAAAATTTAGAGGTCGTATCCATCAATCAGCATAATATTTCTTCCAAGACTATCTATTATTTATCCTCTTCTGAATAAAATCCACTTACTCAGTGGTCTCTTGGACAAGATGAATTCCCAACATAGCTGTCTCTCCTACCTCCAGCCAATATAGGGGTGATCAGCATGTCCTGCCGTACAATGCATCATAAGTTTCCATCTGAATCGTTACCTAAAAACTATTATTGTAAGAAAGCTCCACTAGGGGTATGTGTCTCTCCGAAGATCCCCCAAAATCTAATATTCATGCTCAAAGCATCTCCTCCAAAACTTGAATCATGTGCTCGGACTGGCCATCTGTCTAGGGATGATAAGTTATACTCAGAAGTACCTGTGTACCCAAATCCCACTATAGTCCCTTACATACATGAGAAGTAAACCAAGCACCCCTATTTAAAATGATAGAGTCAGGAACCCCATGAAAACTTACTATCTCTCAAATGTACAAATTTTCAATCTCATCAATATTGAAGTGTTCCATGATTGGTAGGAAATTTTCAACCTTCATGATCTTGTCGATAACAACCCAACCTATATCATTTCCTCGAGGTGACCTTGGTAAACCTATCACAAAATCTATTGCGACATCATTCCACTTATACTCAAGAATGGGTAATTATTGTAATTTCCCTACTGATAATTGATGCTCCATATTCACCTACTGACAGATGGAACATCTCAAAACAAAACCAGTTACATCCCTCTCCATGCCTTGCCACCAATACTAACAATGTAGATCTTGATACATCTTAGTGACACTAGGGTGAGCTGCCCATACCGAGGCATGAAAAAATCACAACAACTCCTCGCGTATGTCTGATGAAACCCATACACACCCATGAAAACACAAAACCTCATACTCACCTACAGTACACCTAGGATTAGGGTCCTTTCCTGGCACTCTCTCTCATAGGACTATCCTTTTGGAATTTGATAGCTACCTCATTCGCACATGATCCAATAGAGTGGAGGTAATAGTTATATATGAAAAAAACGACTACCCCTATTTTTTGTGAACCTCAAAATGCATCTTAGAAAGCAAAGCCATAATCTTCCACTCACTGTTGTCCTTCTAAACTACCTATATTTGAGCTCTCATGCTCAAAACATCAGCCACTGCATTGGATTTTCCAGGCATGTAAGCAAGCTCAAAGTCAAAGGACTGAAGGTACACAACCCACCTTCATTGTCTCAATTTTAGGGATTTTTGAGTAATTATATACTTGAGGGTTGTTTGGTCAATGTATACCAAAAAATTCTCGCCCAAAAGATAATGTCTCCAACAGTGCAAGTCATGCACAACTACAGCCAACTCGAGATCATGCATCGGGTAATTCCTCTCATGTGGCCTCAACTACTGAGACTCGTATGCAACGACTCCTTCCCCCTATATAAGCACTGCTCCCATCCCAATACCTGATTCATCACAACAAATGGTGTAACTATTTCCTGACTCTAGTAAAAATCAGTATCGGTGCTAAAGTTAATCTCCCTTCCAGCTCCTGAAAGGTTGAATCATGGGAATCTGTCCACAAGTACTTTACACCCTTCTTAGTCAGGCCTTTAAGTGGCGCTCCTAAGTGTGAAATGTCATGAAAAAAGTGTTTGTGTTAACCAGCCAACCCTAGAAAACTCTATACCTGAAAGACGTTCTTCAGCTGCACCCAAGAAATTACTGCTCTCACTTTCTATGGATCTACTGATACTTCTGTCTCTTAGATAACATATCCCAAGAAATGAATCTTTCCCATCCAAAAGTGTCACTTTGATATCTTATCATATAACTAATTCTATCTCTGTGTACTCAATATGATCTCAATTTGGATGACATGTTTGTGTCGATTGTGAGAGTACACCAAGATATCATCCACAAAGACTACAAAAAAAGAATCCAAGTAAGGATGGAACACTCAGCTCATCAGTGCTAGGAAAACTACTGACACGTTAGTGAGACTAAACGGCATAACCAAATACTCGTATAGACCATGCCTACTCTAAAAGGATGTAAGAGGTATATCTGATGGTATAACGCGCAACTAATGATAAGTGGATCTCAAGTAAATCTTCGAGAACACCTAGGATCCTCAAATCTGATCAAAGAGATCATCAATCCTCGGTAAGGGATATCAATTCTTGACCATCAACTAGTTCAGCTTTCGATAATTTGCACAAAGTCTAAGGTTACTATCCTCCTTCTTCACAAAAAGAATATGTGAACCCCAAGGAGAAGTACTGGGTCAGATGATGCCCTTTTCTTGCAACTCCTTTAACTGCTTCAAGAGAACCTGTATGTAACAACCCGAAATTTTGAATAAATCTTGTTTCCTAATTTTATGTGTTATTTTATTTTATTTATATACTCAACAAAAATGTTTCATTTGATAACAAGAGTATAATTAAAATGATACTGTTGGGTTTTGACTGTTATATTACCATTGGTCAATATGACCACTGTAAACTAAACGTTTCGATTATTGTCTCTAAATACAAGTAATCTTGGTTAATTACTACAGAAAGAAGATTTGATGGCCTCACCCAGAAGTCTTGGACCGATCGAAGCCCATCTAACAGAACTTGGGAAGGAGGTAGCACCACTGGGCTTTGCTCTGGACCAAACCAAAGCCGAACTTCATTATGTGAAGCTAGAACAGAATTGCCTTTGCGAGAAGTTCAAACTGATAGAAATTACTACTCGTGCGATGTTGGAGGATCCTCCCTCGGATTCTCTCACCTTAGCGCACCTTACACTTAGGTCCTATGCTGGTGTGATAAGGGGTTATGTAAGGAGACCGTAACTGCCTTGTGTAATCCTTTATTTTAAATAAAAATTGGGATTTCTTCTTATGATGATGTTTATGACTTTTCAAATGTCCGGATATATATAGTACGCATATTTTTAGTGAATTATAGAGAAAGGATATTTTAAAAAAAAGTTTATGTAAACCTTAAATAATTAAAAATGTGTAATGATTTTCAAAAAATGGTCTTCTACAATTATGTTCAGTATAAAATTTAGAGTCTAATAAGATCAACTTAATTTTTGATGAATAGTAAATTATGAATAGTGATTTTATGCTTAGGAATATTAATGTGACCAAATGGATTAGTAATCTCACTTAAAGAAATTATTAATATAATCTAGGCACCTTGATTAAGTAATGTGATTCAATAAAATGGTTAAATAACGGTTTCATAAATTATTATTCAAGTATTAGTTTTTTCGGGTGAATAGTGTTTTTTTAATTAAAATTTAAATTAAAAATATTTAGAAAATTATTTTTATAAAATGGATTTCATTTTTGAACTCAGAGCATCGATATTATGTTAAGGTAAATTTTGGGGATTTTTCTGAAAAAAAAATTAATTTTTGATGAATAGTGTATTTATTTAAAAAATAAATTAAAAATATTTAGAAAATTATTTTTATAAAATTGAGTTAATTTTTGAAATTAGAGCATTGATATTTGGTCAAGGTGAAATTTTGTGATTTTTCTGAGAAAGTTGAATTTTCAGTGAATAGTAAAAATACAGTTTTAGGGTTTCGGTATGTTTAATGACATCATAACTGTGTCATGATGATGTCATGAGATATTTTAAGGGATTGTCGACTAAAGGGGATGAATTATTGTGTGAGGTGGACCAAGTGGCCAATACCATGGGCAAATACCATGGGAAAACCCATAGTTTTGCCAAAACCACTAATGAGGTGTCCCTTGGCCATTAATGCCTTGTCCCCTCACTTTCCCTATAAATACCGAGCCCTCCTCTCATACATTCGACTATAAAACCATCCTCAACGAAGTTCTGGTCTCCTTAACTCCCAAGGAGTCCTCCCAAGTTTCCCCCAATCCCTCAAGGTCCAAAACCTTTGAGTTTTAAGAGTTACGTTTTAAGGTAAGGGATCCGGCCTCTCTCTTTCTTTTCAAATAATCTTTTTTATGTCATTTCTTTTATGCTCCATGATCTTATGTTGAAGGATGTTATTTTATATTCATATTAAACTTTTCATGTTCATATGATGAGAGACCCCCTCTTTCTCTCATCATTTCATTTTAAGAATGTTAAAGTGGCGTCGTTAGGCTGCCGAATTTTTAAGAGATTCTTTCACCCTTCTCATTTTCATGATCTATTTTCATGTCAAGTATTTCATGTTACTTTTTTATTATGTTGGGGTATGATATCTAAATATATCATACTGATGTTTTATTTTCATATGATGAGATACCCTATTTGATCTTTTCAATTCATTTTTGTTGAAGTTTAAGTGGCGCCGTTAAGCTGCCGAATTTTTAAGAGATTCTTTCGCCCTTCTCATTTTCAAGATCTATTTTCATATCAGGTCTTTCATGTTCCTTTTTATTATGTTGTGGTATGATCTATAAATCTATAATAATGATATTTTATGTTCATATTATGAGATACTCTATTTGATCTCATCAATTCATTTTTGTTCAAGTTTAAGTGGCACCATTAGGCTGTCGAATTTTTAAGGGATTCTTTCACCCTTCTCGTTTTCAAGATCTATTTTCACGTCAAGTCTTTCATGTTCCTTTTTGTTATGTTGCGGTATGATATCTAAATCTATCATGCTGATATTTTATGTTCATATGATTAGAGTCCCTATTTGATCTCATCAATTCATTTTTTTTTGAAGTTTATGTGGCGTCGTCAGGGTGCCGAATTTTTAAGGGATTCTTTCACCCTTCTCGTTTTCAAGATCTATTTTCATGTAAAGTCTTTCATGTTCCTTTTTATTATTTTGTAATATGATATCTAAATCTATCATACCGATCTTTTATTTTCATATTATGAGAGACACTATTTTATCTCATCAATTCATTTTTTTTTTTGAAATTTTAGTGATGTCGTTAGGCTGCCGAATTTTCATAAGAGAAATCTTATTTTTGTCTTTCTTTCATGTTCTTCATTTCATATGGAATGTATTTAAAATTTCATTACCATGTTCTTAAATCCTTTATATTATTTTCCCCTACTGTTTTATGGATCATTTATGAGTGGGTGACCCATGTCCCCTCTCTTTTCAATGTTTTCTAAAACCTCGTAACATAGCTTTTTGCTGCAGAATTTCTGTCTCAAAATTTCTCTCTCTTTTTCTAAAGTTCTTTTATTTTATTAAGTGAATACTCAAACATCTCTCTTATATAGGGGTATTCACATATATAACAAGTTGTTCTATTTTAAATTCTGGGATTTACATACATGAGACCCACCTTCCTTTTCTGTGGGTTTTAAAGTGACATAAAGATCATGTCTTTAAAGCAATTTTTAAAACATTATAATTATGAAATGAAACCCATTTATTTTATGCAATATGGGTTATTTATGAAATGTCTGATGATAATACTTGTGGATCACATGATAATAAAGGAAAATTAAGGGTGCTCTCTGATAGCGCTCCAATTCATTGGGTAATGATGTAACCACTAGAGATTACAATTTTCACGATATCTTGGTGAATAACCATGGTAATTTTCAAATGACACCTTCGGGATGGACCTTGGTGATATGTTCATGATTTTATTTGTTAAATGATGTAGCCACATCTTAAAGTTATGAAAAATTTTATTTTTATTATGATATGCCACATGATTTCTTTCTCATGCCTTAAAGTTCTTTTTCATGACATAGTTGATGTATCTCAAGTTCACATGTTAAATGTTTCTCTTGTTTCCCTTACTGGTCCTTATGCTCACCCTTTCTTTTGATGTATGTCCCCAAGTTATGAGATGCAGTAATGAACCTAGGATTAACTTAAAGAGAATCCTTTCAAGTGTTTAAGAAGAATGTTTTATGTTGTTTTCATGTATTATGTTCCTCGTTTCCAAGACACTAAACTTTAAAGATCCTCAGTTTTGTGTAATGTAATGAAAGTTTATGTTATAAAAAGGAAGGATTCTATAGTTGGTATCAAAGGATGGTTTAGTTATTTGTGGAAATTAGGATATGAAAACTTTAGGAAGAATCCTATAGAAAAGTTTATATATAGGAAATCTTCCTGGTATTCTGGTGAGTATTGAGTAAGGGGTTTCCAAGAAAATACATCCTTGTCTGGATACGAGTAGGTAGAGGTGGCTCTGGCACAGATGTACATAGGGGTAAAACCCGAAAACTCTACTTTGAGCTAGACTCTAATGGGAACTGGTACACGAAAACGGGCCTTGCTGCACTCTTGGTTACGACACTCCTGGGGGATATGCTTTGGTAAATTCTTAAGCTTAGTATGAACAATTATTAAAGGAACAAAGATAAAATAAAATAAAGATTCACATAAGAATATATGATCATGTATAACCTAGATAGGAACCTAGGGGATCACAAGTTAGGGTATACTTTTCGTCTATAAGTTATCCTTATATTCTTTAAGTTCCTTTTCATGATTATTGGCTAAGTATTTAATCCCCTAATTATACTTTCTCATCTTAGTTAATGGTGGGAAATGGAAGAACATGTCCCAACAAACAATGTGATAGGAAATGCGACGATTGTTGTATTAATATGACAGAGATTATTAGGGGATTAAAATATTATTATTATTTTGGAAGACGTTCACTACTTTGGGGACCCTGTATGATTGAGGTAAATAGATTACTACGGTACTTTCATTGATGAGAAAGGTTGACTTATATTTTGAAGAATCTATGAATTTAAGGTGGACTTATAGTAATTTAGGTTACTTATGGTAATGATTAACCTATCTTGGGTAAAATATGTTTAGGTTAGATACTATTATTATAAGATGTTAGGAGTGTTTGATGTTGTTTGGAGATGAACAATGAAGTTTATTTTGGAAGACAATGTTATCAAATCATTCTTGTATTTGGGTTTCAATCTTAGTTTGGTTTATTTTGAGGAATTTTAAGGACAGTTATTTATGGAATGGTCTATGATGAAATTTGGGTAGTACCATGGAACTTTGAAGATTTAAAATTATTTTCCATTCCTATGGGATTCTTTATTTTTGAAGAGTTGTTTTACCTTACCCTTTCTGTTTTTGGGATAATGTTTAAAGATAGAAGAAATAGATAGTTAATCTTTTGTGGATTATGTGATTCTCTAGAAGATGACTCTTGTGTTTTGATGAGACCAAGTAGTTTTGAATGCTCATCGTTTGGAGAAAAGATTAGTTTTGGTAGAAACTTATTAAAGTATGAAACTCTACATGAAGGTAGATATATTTCTTATGTTTTTGTTCTATGTAGTAAATGAATTCCTCAAAATTATGAAAAGGAACGTAAAAAAAACGTTGTTGGTTTACTTTTCCTACTAGGTAATCAAAGACCGTTTACACACATCATAAGTTTGGGATTTTCTTATGGTTAAATTTCTCCTAATCATGTTTTCTATCACTCTCCCTCAGAACTTGACCCTTTTTTTTCTCCTCCATGTCCATGTTTTCCTACATGGAATCCTAGTGTGGGTTAACTCGGGTGACCTTTGTACTTCCCTTTCTTTATTTTAAAGTAACAGTTTTACTGACTCCTTTTCCGATGTGGGACTTTCTATGAAATTTAAAAACTCAATTTTAAAAATTGCGAGGACGTAATTTCTTAAGGGGGGAAGATTGTAACGACCGGAAATTTTGAATAAATCTTGTTTCCTAATTTTATGTGTTATTTTATTTTATTTTTATACTCAACAAAAATGTTTCATTTGATAGAATGAGTACAATTAAAATGAGACCATTGGGTTTTGACTGTTATATGACCATTGGTCAATATGACCGCTGTAAACTAAACATTTCGATTATTGTCTCTAAATATAAGTAATATTGGTTAATTATTATAGAAAGAAGATTCGATGGCCTCACCCAGTAGTCTTGGACCGATCGAATCCCATCTAACAGAACTTGGGATGAAGGTATCACTATTGGGCTTTCCTATGGACCAAACCCAAGCCTAACTTCATTGTGTGAAGCTAGAACGGAATCGTCTTTGCGAGAAGTTCAAACTGATAGAAATTACTACTCGTGCGATGTTGGCCGAGCCTCCCTCGGATTCTCTCACCTTAGCGCACCTAACACTTAGGTCCTATGGTGGTGTGATAAGGGGCTATGTAAGGAGACCGTAACTACCTTGTGTAATCCTTTGTTTTAAATAAAAATTGGGATTTCTTCTTATGCTGATGTTTATGACTTTTCAAATGTCCGGATAAATATAGTATGCATATTTTTTCTGAATTTTAGAGAAAGGATATTTTTAAAAAAATGTTTATGTAAACCTTTAATAATTAAAAATTTGTAATAATTTTCAAAAAATGGTCTTCTACAATTATGTTCAGTACGAAATTTAGAGTCTAATAAGATCAACTTAATTTTTGATGAATAGTAAATTATAAATAGTGATTTTATGCTTAGGATTATTAATGTGACCAAATGTATTAGTAATCTCACTTAAAGAAATTATTAATATAATCTAGGCACCTTGATTAAGTAATGTGATTCAATAAAATGGTTGAATAAAGGTTTCATAAATTATTATTCAAGTATTAGTTTTTTCGGGTGAATAGTGTTTTTTAATTAAAAATTTAATTAAAAATATTTAGAAAATTATTTTTATAAAATGGATTTCATTTTTGTACTCAGAGCATCGATATTATGTTAAGGTAAATTTTGGGGATTTTTCTAAAAAAATGAATTTTCGGTGAGTAGTGTATTTATTTAAAAAATGAATTAAAAATATTTAGAAAATTATTTTTATAAAATGGAGTTTATTTTTGAAATCAGAGCATTGATATTTGGTTAAGGTGCAATTTTGTGATTTTTCTGAGAAAGTTGAATTTTCAGTGAATTGAAAAAATACAGTTTTAGGGTTTCGGTATGTTTGATGACATCATAACTGTGTCATGATGATGTCATGAAGTATTTTAAGGGATGGTCGACCAAAGTGGATGAAGTATTGTTTGAGGTATCCCAAGTGGACAATACCATGGGCAAATACCATGGGCAAGCCCATGGTTTTTCCAAAACCACTAATGAGGTGTCCCGTGGCCATTAATGCCTTGTCCCCTCACTTTCCCTATAAATACCAAGACCTCCTCTCATCCATTCGACTCAAAAACCATCCAAAACGAAGTTCTGGTCTCCTTACCTCCCAAGGAGTCCTCCCAAGGTGCCCCCAAGCCCTCAAGGTCCAAAACCTTTGAGTTTTAAGAGTTACGTTTTAAGGTAAGGGATCCAACCTCTCTCTTTCTTTTCAAGTAATCTTTTTTATGTCATTTCTTTTATGCTCCATGATCTTATGTTGAAGGATGTTCTTTTATATTCATCTTACTTCCCTTTTCATTTTCATATGATGAGAGACCCCCTCTTTCTCTCATCATTTCATTTTATGAATGTTAAAGTGGTGTCGTTAGGCTGCCGAATTTTTAAGGGATTCTTTCACCTTTCATGTTTTGAAGATCTATTTTCATGTCAAGTCTTTCATGTTCCTTTTTTATTATGTTGGGTTATGATCTCTAAATATATAATACTAATCTTTTATGTTCATATGATGAGAGACCCTATTTGATCTTTTAAATTCATTTTTGTTGAAGTTTAAGTGGCGTCGTTAGGCTGCTGAATTTTTAAGGGATTATTTCACCCTTCTCATTTTCAAGATCTGTTTTCATATCAAGTCTTTCGTGTTCCTTTTTATTATGTTGGGGTATGATATCTAAATCTATAATAATGATATTTTATGTTCATATGATGAGATACCCTATTTGATCTTGTCAATTCATTTTTGTTGAAGTTTAAGTGGCACTGTTAGGCTGTCGAATTTTTAAGGGATTCTTTCACCCTTCTCGTTTTCAAGATCTATTTTCACGCCAAGTCTTTCATGTTCCTTTTTATTATGTTGGGGTATGATGTCAAAATCTATCATGCTGATATTTTATCTTAATATTATGAGAGAACCTATTTGATCTCATCAATTCATTTTTGTTGAGGTTTAAGTGGCATCGTTAGGCTGCCGAATTTTTAAGGGATTCTTTCACCCTTCTCATTGTCAAGATCTATTTTCATGTAAAGTCTTTCATGTTCCTGTTTATTATGTCGGGGTATGATCTCTAAATCTATAATACTGATATTTTATGTTCATATGATTAGATACCCTGTTTGATCTCGTCAATTCATTTTTTTTAAGTTTAAGTGATGTCGTTAGGCTCCCGAATTTTCATAATAGAAATCTTATATTTGTCTTCCTTTCATGTTCTTAATTTCATATGGAATGTCTTTAAAATTTCATTAACATGTTCTTAAATCCATTATATTTTGTTCCCCTACTGTTTTATGGATCATTTATGAGTGGGTGACCCATGTCCCCTCTCTTTTCAATGTTTTCTAAAACCTCATAACATAGCCTTTATGCTGCAGAATTTTTGTCTCAAAATGTCTCTCTCTTTCTCTAAAGTTCTTTTATTTTATTAAGTAAATACTCAAAGCTCTCTCTTCTATAGAGGTATTCACATATATACCAAGTTGTTCTATTTTAAATTCTGGGATTTATATATATGAGACCCACCTTCCTTTTCTGTGGGTTTTAAAGTGACATAAAGATCATGTCTTTAGAGCAATTTTTAAAACGTTATGATTATGAAATGAAACCCATTTATTTTATGATATATGGGTTATTTATGAAATTTTCGATGATAATACATGTGGATCACATGATAATAAAGTAAAATTAAGGGTGCGCCCTGATAGCGCTCCAATGCATTGGGTAATGATGTATCCACTAGAGATTACAATTTTCACGATATCTTGGTCAATAACCTTGGTAATTTTCAAATGACACCATGGGGATAGACCTTGGTGATATGTTTATGATTTTCTGTGTTAAATGATGTAGTCACATCTTAAAGTTATGAAAAATGTTATTTTTATTATGATATGCCACATGATTTCTTTCTCATGCCTTAAAGTTCTTTTTCATGACATAGTTGATGTATCTCAAGTTCACATGTTAAATGTTTCTCTTGTTTCCCTTACTGGGCCTTCTTCTCACCCTTTCTTTTGATGTATGTCCCTAGGTTATGAGATGCAGTAATGAACCTAGTATTAACTTAAGGAGAAGCCTTTAAAGTGTTTGAGAAGAATGTTTTATGTTGTTTTCATGTATTATGTTCCTGGTTTCCAAGACACTAAACCTTAAAGATCCTCAGTTTTCGGTAATGTAATAAACGTTTATGTTATAAAAAGGCGGGAAGCTATAATTGGTATCAAAGGATGGTTTAGTTATTTGTGGAAATTAGGATATGAAAACATTAGGAAGAATCCTATAAAAATGTTTAAATATAGGAAATCTTCCTGGTATTTTGGTGAGTATTGAGTAAGGGGTTTCCAAGAAAATGCATCCCTGTCTGGATACGAGCAGGTAGAGGTGGCTCTGGCATAGATGTACATAGGGGTAAAACCTGAAAACACCGCTTTGAGCTAGACTCGAACGGGAACTGGTACACAACAACGGGCCTTGCTGCACTCTTGGTTACGACACTCCTGGGGGATATGCTTTGGTAAATTCATAAGCTTAGTATGAACCATTATTAAAGGAACAATGATAAAATAAAATAAAGATTCACATAAGAATATATGATCATGGATAACCTAGATGGGAACCTAGGGGATCACAAGTTAGGGTATACTTTTCTTCTATAAGTTATCCTTAAATGCTTTATGTTCCTTTTCATGATTATTGGATAAGTATTTAAGCCCCTAATTATACTTTCTCTTCTTAGTTAATGGTGGGAAATGGAAGACATGTCCCAACAACCAATGTGATAGGAAATGCGACGCTTGTCGTATTAATATGACAGAGATGATTAGGGGATTAAAAGATGATTATTATTTTGGAAGACGTTCACTACTTTGGGGACCCTATATGATCGAGGTAAATAGATTACTACGGTATTTTCATTGAGGAGTAAGGTTGACTTATATTTTGAAGAATCCATGAATTTTAGGTGGACTTATAGTAATTTAGGTTACTTATGGGAATAATTAACCTATCTTGGGTAAAATATGTTTAGGTTAGCTACTTTTGTTATAAGATGTTAGGAGTGGTTGATGTTGTTTGGAGATGAACAATTGTGTTTATTTTGGAATACAATGTTATCAAATCCTTCTTGTATTTGGTTTCAATCTTAGTTTGGTTTATTTGGAGGAATTTTAAGTACAGTTATTTATGGAATGGTCTATGATGAACTTTGGGTAGTACCATGGAACTTTGAAGATTTAAAAGTAGTTTCCATTCCAATGGTATTCTTTCTTTTTGAAGAGTTGTTTTACCTTACCCTTTCTATTTTTGGGATAATGTTTAAATATAGAAGAAATAGATAGTTAATATTTTCTGGATTATGTGATTCTCTAGAAGATGATTCTTGTGTTTTGATAAGACCAAGTAGTTTTGAATGCTCATCGTTTGGAGAAAAGATTAGTTTTCGTAGAAACTTATTAAAGGATGAAACTCTACATGAAGGTAGGTATATTTCTTATGTTTTTGTTCTATGTAGTAAATTAATTCCTCAAAATTATGAAAAGGAACATAAAAAAATGTTGTTGGTTTACCTTTCCTACTAGGTAATCAAAGACCGTTTACACACATCATAAGTTTGGGATTTTATTATGGTTAACTTTCTCCTAATCATGTTTTCTATCACTCTCCCTTAGAACTTGACCCTTTGTTTTCTCCTCCATGTCCATGTTTTCCTACATGGAATCCTAGTGTGGGTTAACTTAGGTGACCTTTGTACTTCCCTTTATTTATTTTAAAGTAATAGTTTTTCTAACTCCTTTTCCGATGTGGGACTTTCAATGAAATTTCAAAACCCAATTTTAAAAATTGTGAGGACGCAATTTCTTAAGGGGGGAAGATTGTAACGACCCGAAATTTTGAATAAATCTTCTTTCCTAATTTTATGTGTTATTTTATTTTATTTTTATACTCAAAAAAAAATGTTTCATTTGATAACATGAATATAATTAAAATGAGATCATTGGGTTTTGACTGTTATATGACCATTGGTAAATATGACCGCTGTAAACTAAATGTTTCGATTATTGTCTCTAAATACAAGTAATCTTGGTTAATTATTATAGAAAGAAGATTCGATGGCCTCACCCAGTAGTCTTGGACCGATCGAAGCCCATTTAACTGAACTTAGGAAGGAGGTAGCACCACTAGGCTTTTCTCTAGACCAAACCCAATCCGAACTTCATCATGTCAAGCTAGAACGGAATCGCCTTTTCGAGAAGTTCAAACTGATAGAAATTACTACTCGTGCGATGTTGGCCGAGCCTCCCTCGGATTCTCTCACCTTATCGCACCTTACACTTAGGTCCTATGCTGGTGTGATAAGGGGCTATGTAAGGAGACCATAACTGCCTTGTGTAATCCTTTGTTTTAAATAATAATTGGGATTTCTTCTTATGATGATGTTTATGACTTTTCAAATGTCCGGATAAATATAGTATGCATATTTTTGGTGAATGTTAGAGAAAGGATATTTTAAAAAAAATATTTATGTAAACCTTAAATAATTAAAAATGTGTAATGATTTTCAAAAAATGGTCTTCTACAATTATGTTCAGTACGAAATTTAGTGTCTAATAAGATCAACTAAATTTTTGATGAATAGTAAATTATGAATAGTGATTTTATGCTTAGGATTAGTAATGTGACCAAATGGATTAGTAATGTCACTTAAAGAAAGTATTAATATAATCTAGGCACCTTGATTAAGTAATGTGATTCAATAAAATGGTTAAATAACGGTTTCATAAATTATTATTCAAGTATTAGTTTTTTCGGGTGAATAGTGTTTTTTAATTAAAAATTAAATTAAAAATATTTAGAAAATTATTTTTGTAAAATTAATTTCATTTTTGAACTCAGAGTATCGATATTATGTTGAGGTAAATTTTGGGGATTTTTCTGAAAAAAATGAATTTTCGGTGAATAGTGTATTTATTTAAAAAAATGAATTAAAAATAATTAGAAAATTATTTTTATAAAATGTAGTTTATTTTTGAAATCAGAGCATTGATATTTGGTTAAGGTGAAATTTTGTGATTTTTCTGAGAAAGTTGAATTTTTAGTGAATAGTAAAAATACAGTTTTAGGGTTTCGGTATGTTTAATGACATCATTACTGTTTTATGATGATTTCATGAGATATTTTAAGGGATGGTCGACTAAAGGGGACGAATTATTGTGTGAGGTGTCCCAAGTGGCCAATACAATGGGAAAATACCATGGGCAAGCCCATGGTTTTTCCAAAACCACTAATGAGGTGTCCCTTGGCCATTAATGTCTTGTCCCCTCACTTTCCCTATAAATACCAAGCCCTCCTCTCATCCATTAGACTCAAAAACCATCTTCAACAAAGTTCTGTTCTCCTTACCTCCCAAGGAGTCCTCCCAAGATTCCCCCAGGCCCTCAAGGTCCAAAACCTTTGAGTTTTAAGAGTTACATTTTAAGGTAAGGGATCCGACCTCTCTTTTTTTTTCAAGTAATCTTTTTTTATGTCATTTCTTTTATGCTCCATGCACTTATGTTGAAGGATGTTCTTTTATATTCATATTACTACCCTTTTCATGTTCATATGATGAGAGACCCCCTATTTCTCTCATCATTTCATTTTGAGAGTGTTAATGTGGCGCTGTTAGGCTGCCGAATTTTTAAGGGATTCTTTCACCCTTCTCGTTTTCAGGATCTATTTTCATGTCAGGTATTTCATGTTCCTTTTTTATTATGTTGGGTTATTATCTCTAAATATATCATATTGACATTTTATTTTCATATGATGAGAGACCCTATTTGATCTTTTCAATTCATTTTTGTTGAAGTTTAAGTGGCGCCGTTAGGCTGCCGAATTTTTAAGGGATTCTTTCACCGTTCTCGTTTTCAAGATCTATTTTCATATCAATTCTTTCATGTTCCTTTTTATTATGTTGGGTTATGATATATAAATCTATCATAATGATATTTTATGTTCATATAATGAGATACCCTATTTTATCTCGGCAATTCATTTTTTTTGAAGTTTAGGTGGCACCATTAGGCTGCCGAAGTTTTAAGGGATTCTTTCACCCTTCTCGTTTTCAAGATCTATTTTCACGTCAAGTATTTCATGTTCCTTTTTATTATGTTGGGGTATGATCTATAAATATATCATGCTGATATTTTATGTTCATATTATGAGAGACCCTATTTGATCTCGTCAATTCATTTTTGTTGATGTTTAAGTGGCGCCGTTAGGCTGCCAAATTTTTAAGGGATTCTTTCACCCTTCTCATTTTCAAGATCTATTTTCATGTCAAGTCTTTCATGTTCCTTTTTATTATGTTGGGGTATTATCTCTAAATATATCATACTTATATTTTATGTTCATATGATGATAGACCCTATATGATCTCGTTAATTCATTTTTGTTGAAGTTTAAGTGATGTCGTTAGGCTGCCGAAATTTCATAAGAGAAATCTTACTTTTTGTCTTCCTTTAATGTTATTCATTTCATATAAAATGTCTTCAAAATATCATTTCCATGTTCTTAAATCCTTTATATTTTCTTCCCCTACTGTTTTAGGGATCATTTATTAGTGTATGACCCATGTCCCCTCTCTTTTCAATGTTTTCTAAAACCTCGTAACATAGCCTTTATGCTGCAGAATTTATGTCTCAAAATGTCTCTCTCTTTTTCAAAAGTTCTTTTATTTTATTAAGTGAATACTAAAAGTTCCCCCTTCTATTGGGGTATTTACATATATACCATGTTGTTCTATTTTAAATTCTTGGATTTACATACATGAGACCCACCTTCCTTTTCTGTGGGTTTTAAAGTGACATAAAGATCATGTCTTTAAAGCAAATTTTAAAACGTTATGATTATGAAATGAAACCCATTTATTTTATGTTATATGGGTTATTTATGAAATTTTTGATGATAATACATGTGCCTCACATGATAATAAATCCAAATTAAGGCTGCGCCCTGATAGCTCTCTAATGCATTGGGTAATGATGTAACCACTAGAGATTACAATTTTCACGATATCTTGGTGAATAACCTTGGTAAATTTCAAATGACACCTTGGGGATGGACCTTGGTGATATGTTCATGATTTTCTGTGTTAAATGATGTAGCCACATCTTAATGTTATGAAAAATGTTATTTTTATTATGATATGCCACATGATTTCTTTCTCATTCCTTAAAGTTCTTTTTCATGACCTAGTTGATGTATCTCAAGTTCACATGTTAAATGTTTCTCTTGTTTCCCTTACTGGGCCTTATGCTCACCCTTTATTTTGATTTATATCCCCAGTTTATGAGATGCAGTAATAAACCTAGGATGAATTTAAGGATAAGCCTTTCAAGTGTTTATGAAGAATGTTTTATGTTGTTTTCATGTATTATGTTCCTGGTTTCCAAGACACTAAACCTTAAAGATCCTCAGTTTTGTGTAATGTAATGAAAGTTTATGTTATAAAAAGGCGGGTGCTATAGTTGGTATCAAAGGATGGTTTAGTTATTTGTGGAAATTAGGATATGAAAACTTTAGGAAAGAGCCTATAAAAATGTTTATATATAGGAAATCTTCCTGGCATTTTGGTGAGTATTGAGTAAGGGGTTTCTAAGCAAATACATCCATGTCTGGATACAAGCAGGTAGAGGTGGCTCTGGCACAGATGTACATAGGGGTAAAACCTGAAAACACCGCTTTGAGCTAGACTCAAATGGGAACTGGTACACAACAACGGGCCTTGCTGCACTCTTGGTTACGACACTCCTAGGGGATATTCTTTGGTAAATTCATAAGCTTATTATGAACCATTATTAAAGGAACAAAGATAAAATAAAATAAAGATTCACCTAAGAATATATGATCATAGATAACCTAGATGGGAAACTAGGGGATCACAAGTTAGGGTATAATTTTCTTCTATAAGTTATCCTTATATTATTTAAGTTACTTTTCATGATTATTGGATAAGTATTTAAGCCCATATTTATACTTTCTCTTCTTAGTTAATGGTGGGAAATGGAAGACATGTCCCAACAACCAATGTGATAGGAAATGCGACGATTGCCATATTAATATGACAGATATGATTAGGGGATTAAAAGATGATTATTATTTTGGAAGACATTCACTACTTTGGGGACCCTATATGATCGAGTTAAATAGATTACTACGGTATTTTCATTGAGGAGTAAGGTTGACATATATTTTGAAGAATCGATGAATTTAAGGTGGACTTATAGTAATTTAGGTTACTTATGGGAATGATTAACCTATCTTGGGTAAAATATGTTTATGTTAGCTACTTTTGTTATAAGATGTTAGGAGTGGTTGATATTGTTTGGAGATGAACAATGAAGTTTATTTTGGAATACAATGTTATCAAATCCTTCTTGTATTTGGGTTTCAATCATAGTTTGGTTTATTTTAAAGAATTTTAAGTACAGTTATTTATGGAATGGTCTATGATGAACTTTGGGTAGTACCGTGGAACTTTGAAGATTTAAAAGTAGTTTCCATTCCTATGGGATTCTTTCTTTTTGAAGAGTTGTTTTAACTAACCCTTCTTGTTTTTGGGATAATGTTTAAAGATAGAAGAAATAGATAGTTAATCTTTTGTGGATTATGTGATTCTCTAGAAGATGATTCTTGTGTTTTGATGAGACCAAGTAGTTTTTAATGCTCATCATTTGGAGAAAAGATTAGTTTTGGTAGAAACTTATTAAAGGATGAAACTCTACATGAATGTAGGTATATTTTTTATGTTTTTGTTCTATGTAGTAAACGAAATCCTCAAAATTATGAAAAGGAACGTAAAAAACGATGTTGGTTTACGTTTCCTACTAGGTAATCAAAGACCGTTTACACACATCATAAGTTTGGGATTTTATTATGGTTAACTTTCTCTTAATCATGTTTTCTATAAATCTCCCTCAGAACTTGACCCCTTGTTTTCTTCTCCATGTCCATGTTTTCCTACATGGAATCCTTACGTTTTAAGGTAAGGGATCCGACCTCTCTCTTTTCAAGTAATATTTTTTATGTCATTTCTTTTATGCTCCATGCTATTATGTTGAAGTATGTTCTTTTATATTAATCTTACTGCAATTTTTATGTTCATATGATGAGATACCCCCTCTTTCTCTCATCATTTCATTTTAAGAATGTTAAAGTGGCGTCGTTAGGCTGCCGAATTTTTAAGGGATTCTTTCACCCTTCTCGTTTTCAAGATCTATTTTCATGTCAAGTATTTCATGTTCCTTTTTTATTATGTTGGGTTATGATATCTAAATATATTATACTGATGTTTTATGTTCATATGATTAGAGACTCTATTTGATCTTTTCAATTCAGTTTTTTTGAAGTTTAAGTGGCGTCGTTAGGCTGCCAAATTTTTAAGGGATTCTTTCACCCTTCTCGTTTTCAAGATCTATTTTCATATCAAGTCTTTCATGTTCCTTTTTATTATGTTGGGGTATGATCTATAAATCTATCATACTGATCTTTTATGTTCATATGATTAGAGACCCAATTTGATCTCGTCAATTCATTTTTGTTGAAGTTTAAGTGGCACTGTTAGGCTGTCGAAGTTTTAAGGGATTCTTTCACCCTTCTCGTTTTCAAGATATATTTTCACATAAAGTCTTTAATTTTCCTTTTTATTATGTTGGGGTATGATCTCTAAATATATCATACTTATGTTTTATGTTCATATTATTAGAGACCCTATTTGATCTCGTCAATTCATTTTTTCTGAAGTTTAAGTGGCGCCGTTAGGCTGCCGAAATTTTAAGGGATTCTTTCACCCTTCTCATTTTCAAGATCTATTTTCATGTCAACTCTTTCATGTTCTTTTTTATTATGTTGGGGTATGATATCTAATTCTATCATACGGATCTTTTATGTTCATATGATTAGAGACCCTATTTTATCTCTTTAATTCATTTTTGTTGAAGTTTAAGTGATGTCGTTAGGCTGCCGAAATTTTATTAGAGAATCTTATTTTTGTCTTCCTTTAATGTTCTTAATTTCATATGAAATGTCATTAAAATTTAATTTCCATGTTCTTAAATCCTATATATTCTATTCCCCTGTTGTTTTATGGATCATTTATTAGTGGGTGACCCATGTCCCCTCTCTTTTCAATGATTTCTAAAACCTCGTAACATAGCCTTTATGCTGTAGAATTTCTATCTCAAAATGTCTCTCTCTTTTTCAAAAGTTCTTTTATTTTATTAGGTGAATACTCAAAGATATATCTTATATAGGGGTATTCACATATATACCATGTTGTTCTATTTTAAATTCTGGGATTTACATACATTAGACCCACCTTCCTTTTCTGTGGGTTTTAAAGTGACATAAAGATCATGTCTTTAAAGCAATTTTTAAAACGTTATGATTATGAAATGAAACCCATTTATTTTATGCTATATGGGTTATTTATGAAATGTTTGATGATAATACATGTGGATCACATGATAATAAAGACAAATTAAGGGTGATCCATGATAGCTCTCCAATGCATTGGGAAATGATGTAACCACTAGAGATTACAATTTTCCCGATATCTTGGTGAATAACCATGGTAATTTTCAAATGACACCTTGGGGATGGACCTTGGTGATGTGTTCATGATTTTCTGTGTTAAATGATGTAGCCACATATTAAAGTTATAAAAAAATTTATTTTTATTATTATATGCCACATGATTTCTTTCTCATGCCTTAAAGTTCTTTTTCATGACAAAGTTGATGTATCTCAAGTTCACATGTTAAATGTTTCTCTTGTTTCCCTTACTGGGCCTTCTGCTCACCCTTTCTTTTGATGTATGTCCCCAGGTTATGAGATGCAGTAATGAACCTAGGATGAACTTAAGGAGAATCCTTTCAGGTGTTTAATAAGAATGTTTTATGTTGTTTTCATGTATTATGTTCCTCGTTTCCAAGACATTAAACCATAAAGATCCTCAGTTTTGTGTAATGTAATGAAAGTTTATGTTATAAAAAGGCGGGATTCTATAGTAGGTATCAAAGGATGGTTTAGTTATTTGTGGAAATTCGGATATAAAAACTTTAGGAAGAATCCTATATAAAAGTTTATATATAGGAAATCTTCCTGGTATTTTGGTGAGTATTGAGTAAGGGGTTTCCAAGAAAGTACATCCTTGTCTGGATACGAGCAGGTAGAGGTGGCTCTGGCACATATGTACATAGAGGTAAAACCCGAAAACACCTAATTGATCTAGACTCAAATGGGAACTGGTACACGAAAACGGGCCTTGTTGTACTCTTGGTTACGACACTCCCGGGGGATATGCTTTGGTAAATTCATAAGCATAGTATGAACCATTATTAAAGGAACAAAGATAAAATAAAATAAAGATTCACATAAGAATATATTATCATGGATAACCTAGATTGGAACCTAGGGGATCACAAGTTAGGGTATACTTTTCTTCTTCTATAAGTTATCCTTATATGCTTTAAGTTCCTTTTCATGATTATTGGGTAAGTATTTAATCCCCTAATTATAATTTCTCATCTTAGTTAATGGTGAGAAATGTAAGAACATGTCCCAACAACCAATGTGATAGGAAATGCGATGATTGCTGTATTAATATGACAGAGATGATTAGGGGATTAAAAGATGATTATTATTTTGGAAGACGTTCACTACTTTGGGGACCCTATATGATCGAGGTAAATAGATTACTACGGTATTTTCATTGAGGAGTAAGGTTGACTTATATTTTGAAGAATCGATGAATTTAAGGTGGACTTATAGTAATTTAGGTTACTTATGGGAATGATTAACCTATCTTTGGTAAAATATGTTTAGGTTAGCTACTTTTATTATAAGATGTTAGGAGTGGTTGATATTGTTTGGAGATGAACAATGAAGTTTATTTTGGAAGACAATGTTATCAAATCCTTCTTGTATTTGGGTTTCAATATTAGTTTGGTTTTTTTGAGGAATTTTAAGTAAAATTATTTATGGAATGGTCTATGATGAAATTTGGGTAGTACCATGGAACTTTGAAGATTTAAAAGTAGTTTCCATTCCTATGGGATTCTTTCTTTTGGAAGAGTTGTTTTACCTTACCCTTTCTATTTTTGGGATAATGTTTAAAGATAGAAGAAATAGATAGTTAATCTTTTGTGGATTATGTGATTCTCTAGAAGATGACTCTTGTGTTTTGATGAGACCAAGTAGTTTTGAATGCTCATCGTTTGGAGAAAAGATTAGTTTTGGTAGAAACTTATTAAAGGATGAAACTCTACATGAAGGTAGGTATATTTCTTATGTTTTTGTTCTATGTAGTAAATGAATTCCTCAAAATAATGAAAAGTAACGTAAAAAAATGTTGTTGGTTTACGTTTTCTACTAGGTAATCAAAGACCGTTTACACACATCATAAGTTTTGGATTTTCTTATGGTTAACTTTCTCCTAATCATGTTTTATATCACTCTCCCTCAGAACTTGACCCTTTGTTTTCTCCTCCATGTCCATGTTTTTCTACATGGAATCCTAGTGTGGGTTAACTCGGGTGACCTTTGTACTTCCCTTTCTTTCTTTTAAAGTAATAGTTTTACTGACTCCTTTTCCGATGTGGGAATTTCTATGAAATTTTAAAACCCAATTTTAAAAATTGCGGGGATGCAATTTCTTAAGGGGGGAAGATTGTAACAACCTGAAATTTTGAATAAATCATGTTTCCTAATTTTATGTGTTATTTTATTTTATTTTTATACTCAACAAAAATGTTTCATTTGATAGCATGAGTATAATTAAAATGAGACCATTGGGTTTTGAATGTTATATGACCATTGGTCTATATGACCGCTGTAAACTAAACGTTTCGATTATTGTTTCCAAATACAAGTAATCTTGGTTAATTATTATTGAAAGAAGATTCGATGGCCTCACCCAGTATTCTTGGACCGATCAAAGCCCATCTTACAGAACTTGGGATGGAGGTAGCACCACTGGGCTTTGCTCTGGACCAAAACCAAGCCTAACTTCATCGTGTGAAGCTAGAATGGAATCGCCTTTGCGAGAAGTTCAAACTGATAGAAATTACTACTCGTGCGATGTTGGCCGAGCCTCCCTCGGATTCTCTCACCTTAGCGCACCTAACACTTAGGTCATATGCTGGTGTGATAAGGGGCTATGTAAGGAGATCTTAACTACCTTGTGTAATCCTTTGTTTTAAATAAAAATTGGGATTTCTTCTTATGATGATGTTTATGACTTTTCAAATGTCCTGATAAATATAGTATGCATATTTTTGGTGAATTTTAGAGAAAGTATATTTAAAAAAATGTTTATGTAAAGCTTAAATAATTAAAAATGTGTAATGATTTTCAAAAAATGGTCTTCTACAATTATGTTCAGTACGAAATTTAGAGTCTAATAAGATTAACTTAATTTTTGATGAATAGTAAATTATGAATAGTGATTTTATGCTTAGAATCATTAATGTGTCCAAATGGATTACTAATCTCACTTAAAGAAAGTATTAATATAATATAGGCACCTTGATTAAGTAATGTGATTCAATAAAATGGTTAAATAACGGTTTCATAAATTATTATTCAAGTATTAGTTTTTTCGAGTGAATAGTGTTTTTTAATTAAAAATTAAATTAAAAATATTTATAAAATTGTTTTTATAAAATGGATTTCATTTTTGAACTTAGAGCAGCGATATTATGTTAAGGTAAATTTTGGGGATTTTTCTCAAAAAAATGAATTTTCGGTGAATAGTGTATTTATTTAAAAAATGAATTAAAAATATTTAGAAAATTATTTTTATAAAATGGAGTTTATTTTTTAAATCAGAGCATTGATATTTGGTTAATGTGAAATTTTGTGATTTTTCTGAGAAAGTTGAATTTTTAGTGAATTGTAAAAATACAGTTTTAGGGTTTCGGTATATTTAATGACATCATAACTATGTCATGATGATGTCATGAGATATTTTAAGGGATGGTCGACTAAAGGGAATGAAGTATTGTGTGAGGTGTCCCAAGTGGCTAATATCATGGGCAAATACCATGGGCAAGCCCATGGTTTTTCCAAAACCACTAATGAGGTGTCACTTGGGCATTAATGCCTTGTCCCCTCACCTTCCCTATAAATACCAATACCTCCTCTCATCCATTCGACTCCAAAACCATCCTCAACGAAGTTATGGTCTCCTTACCTCCCAAGGAGTCCTTCCAAGGTTCCCCCAAGCCCTCAAGGTCCAAAACCTTTGAGTTTTAAGAGTTACGTTTTAAGGTAAGGGATCCGACCTCTCTCTCTCTTTTAAAGTAATCTTTTTTATGTCATTTCTTTTATGCTCCATGATATTATGTTGAAGGATGTTCTTTTATATTAATATTACTTCACTTTTCATGTTCATATGATGAGATACCCCCTATTTCTCTCATCATTTCATTTTAATAATGTTAAAGTGGCGTCGTTAGGCTGCCGAATTTTTAAGGGATTCTTTCACCCTTCTCGTTTTCAAGATCTATTTTCATGTCAAGTCTTTCATGTTCCTTTTTTATTATTTTGGGGTATGATCTCTAAATATATCATAATGATATTCTTTGTTCATATGATGAGAGATCCTATTTTATCTTTTCAATTCATTTTTGTTGAAGTTTAAGTGGCGTCGTTAGGCTGCCGAATTTTTAAGGGATTCTTTCACCCTTCTCGTTTTCAAGATCTATTTTCATATCAAGTCTTTCGTGTTCCTTTTTATTATGTTGGGGTATGATATATAAATATATAGTAATGATATTTTATGTTCATATGATGAGACACCCTATTGTATCTCGTCAATTCATTTTTGTTGAAGTTTAATTGGCACCGTTAGGCTGTCGAATTTTTAAGGGATTCTTTCACCCTTCTCATTTTCAAGATCTATTTTCATGTCAAGTCTTTCATGTTCCTTTTTATTATGTTGGGTTATGATGTCTAAATCTATCATGATGATATTTTATTTTCATATGATGAGAGTCCCTATTTGATCTCGTCAATTCATTTTTGTTGAAGTTTAAGTGGTGTCGTTAGGCTGCCGAATTTTTAAGGGATTCTTTCACCCCTCTCATTTTCAAGATCTATTTTCATGTTAAGTCTTTCATGTTCCTTTTTATTATGTTGGGTTATGAACTCTAAATCTATCATACTGATCTTTTATGTTCATATGATGAGAGGCCCTATTTGATCTTGTCAATTCATTTTTTTTTGAAGTTTAAGTGATGTCGTTAGGCTGCCGAAATTTCATAAGAGAAATCTTATTTTTGTCTTCCTTTCATGTTCTTCATTTCATATGGAATGTCTTTAAAATTTCATTTCCATGTTCTTAAATCCTTTATATTATTTTCCCCTACTGTTTTATGGATCATTTATGAGTGGGTGACCCATGTACCCTCTCTTTTCAATGTTTTCTAAAACCTCGTAACATAGCCTTTATGCTGCAGAATTTCTTTCTCAAAATGTCTCTCTCTTTTTCTAAAGTTCTTTTATTTTATTAAGTGAATAATCAAAGATCTCTCTTCTATAGGGGTACTCACATATATACCAATTTGTTCTAGTTTAAATTCTGGGATTTACATACATGAGACCCACCTTCCTTTTCTGTGGGTTTTAAAGTGACATAAAGATAATGTCTTTAAAGCAATTTTTAAAACATTATGATTATGAAATAAAACCCATTTATTTTATGCTATATGGGTTATTTAGGAAATTTTCGATGATAATACACGTGTCTCACATGATAATAAATAAAAATTAAGGGTGCTCCTTGATATCGCTCCCATGCATTGGGTAATGATGTAACCACTAGATATTACAATTTTCACGATATCTTGGTGAAAAACCTTGGTAATTTTCAAATGAAACCTTGGGGATGGACCTTGGTGATATGTTCATGATTGTATATTTTAAATGATGTATCCACATATTAAAGTTATGAAAAATGTTATTTTTATTATGATATGCCACATGATTTCTTTCTCATGCCTTAATGTTCTTTTTCATGACATAGTTGATGTATCTCAAGTTCACATGTTAAATGTTTCTCTTGTTTCCCTTACTGGGACTTCGTCTCACCGTTTCTTTTGATGTATGTCCCCAGGTTATGAGATATAGTAATGAACCTAGTATGAACTTAAGGATAAGCCTTTCACGTGTTTGAGAAGAATGTTTTATGTTGTTTTCATGTATTATGTTCCTGGTTTCCAAGACACTAAGCCTTAAAGATCCTCAGTTTTGTGTAATGTAATGAATGTTTATGCTATAAAAATGCGGGATGCTATAGTTGGTATCAAAGGATGGTTTAGTTATTTATGGAAATTAGGATATGAAAACTTTATGAAGAAGACTATAAAAATTTTTATATATTGGAAATATTCCTGGTATTTTGGTGAGTATTGAGTAAGGGGTTGCCAAGCAAATACATCCCTGTCTAGATACGAGCAGGTAGAGGTGGCTCTGGCACAGATGTACATAGGGGTAAAACCTGAAAACACCGCTTTGAGCTAGACTCGAACGGGAACTGGTACATGACAACGGGCCTTGCTGCACTCTTGGTTATGACACTCCTGGGGGATATGCTTTGGTAAATTCATAAGCTTAGTATGAACCATTATTAAAGGAACAAAGATAAAATAAAATAAAGATTCACATAAGAATATATGATCATGGATAACCTAGATGGGAACCTAGGGGATCACAAGTTAGGGTATACTTTTATTCTCTAAGTTATCCTTATATTCTTTAAGTTCCTTTTCATGAGTATTGGCTAAGTATTTAAGCCCCTAATTATAATTTCTCTTCTTAGTTAATGGTGGGAAATGGAAGACATGTCCCAACAACCAATGTGATAGGAAATGCAATGATTTCCGTATTAATATGACATATATGATTAGGGGATTAAAAGATGATTATTATTTTGGAAGACATTCACTAATTTGGGGACCCTATATGATTGAGGTAAATAGATTACTACGGTGTTTTCATTGAGGAGTAAGATTGACTTATATTTTGAAGAATCGATGAATTTAAGGTGGACTTATTGTAATTTAGGTTACTTATGGGAATGATTAACCTATCTTAGATAAAATATGTTTAGGTTAGCTACTTTTGTTATAAGATATTATGAGTGGTTGATGTTGTTTGGAGATGAACAATGAAGTTTATTTTGGAAGAAAATGTTATCAAACCCTTCTTGTATTTGGGTTTCAATATTAGTTTGGTTTATTTTGATGAATTTTAAGTACATTTATTTATGGAATGGTCTATGATGAACTTTGGGTAGTACCATGGAACTTTGAATATTTAAAATTAGTTTCCATTCCTATGGTATTCTTTCTTTTTGAGGAGTTTTTTTACCTTACCCTTTCTGTTTTTGGGATAATGTTTAAAGATATAAGAAATAGATGGTTAATATTTTGTGGATTATGTGATTCTCTAGAAGATGATTCATGTGTTTTGATGAGACCAAGTAGTTTTGAATGCTCATCATTTGGATAAAAGATTAGTTTTGGTAGAAACATATTAAAGGATGAAACTATACACGAAGGTAGGTATATTTCTTATGTTTTTATTCTATGTAGTAAATGAATTCCTCAAAATTATGAAAAGGAATGTAAAAAAAACGTTGTTGGTTTACATTTCCAACTAGGTAATCAAAGACCGTTTACACACATCATAAGTTTGGGATTTTCTTATGTTTAACTTTCTCCTAATCATGTTTTCTATCACTCTCCCTCAGAACTTGAACCTTTGTTTTCTCCTCCATGTCCACGTTTTCCTACATGGAATCCTAGTGTGGGTTAACTCGGGTGACCTTTTTACTTCCCTTTATTTATTTTAGATTAATAGTTTTACTAACTCCTTTCCCGATGTGGGACTTTCAATGAAATCTCAAAACCCAATTTTAAAAATTGTGAGGACGCAATTTCTTAAGGGGGGAAGATTGTAACGACCCGAAATTTTGAATAAATCTTCTTTCCTAATTTTATGTGTTATTTTATTTTATTTTTATACTCAACAAAAATGTTTCATTTGATAACATGAGTATAATTAAAATGAGACCATTGGGTTTTGACTGTTATATGACCATTGTTCAATATGACTGCTGTAAACTAAACGTTTCGATTATTGTCTCTAAATACAAGTAATCTTGGTTAATTATTATAGAAAGAAGATTCGATGGCCTCACCCAGTAGTCTTGGACCGATCGAAGACCATCTAACAGAACTTGGGAAGGAGGTAGCACCACTAGGCTTTTCTATAGACCAAACCCAAGCCGAACTTCATCATGTGAAGCTAGAACGGAATCACCTTTGCGAGAAGTTCAAACTGATAGAAATTACTACTCGTGCGATGTTGGTCGAGCCTCCCTCAGATTCTCTCACCTTAGTGCACCTTACACTTAGGTCCTATGCTGGTGTGATAAGGGGCTATGTAAGGAGACCATAACTGCCTTGTGTAATCCTTTGTTTTAAATAAAAATTGGGATTTCTTCTTATGATGATGTTTGTGACTTTTCAAATGTTTGGATAAATATAGTATGCATATTTTTGGTGAATGTTAGAGAAAGGATATTTTAAAAAAAATGTTTATGTAAACCTTAAATAAGTAAAAATGTGTAATGATTTTCAAAAAAAGGTCTTCTACAATTATGTACAGTACTAAATTTAGAGTCTAATAAGATCAACTTAATTTTTGATGAATAGTAAATTATGAATAGTGATTTTATGCTTAGGATTAGTAATGTGACCAAATGGATTAGTAATATCACTTAAAGAAAGTATTAATATAATCTAGGCACCTTGATTAAGTAATGTGATTCAATAAAATGGTAAAATAACAGTTTCATAAATTATTATTCAAATATTAGTTTTTTTCGGGTGAATAGTTTTTTTTAATTAAAAATTAAATTAAAAATATTTAGAAAATTATTTTTATAAAATGGATTTCATTTTTGAACTCAGAGCATCGATATTATGTTGAGGTAAATTTTAGGGATTTTTCTGAAAAAAATGAATTTTCGGTGAATAGTGTATTTATTTGAAAAATGAATTAAAAATATTTATAAAAATATTTTTATAAAACGGAGTTTATTTTTGATATCAGAGCATTGATATTTGGTTAAGGTGAAATTTTGTGATTTTTCTGAGAAAGTTGAATTTTTAGTGAATAGTAAAAATACAGTTTTTGGGTTTCGCTATGTTTAATGACATCATAACTGTGTCATGATGATGTCATGAGATATTTTAAGGGATGGTCGACTAAAGGGGATGAATTATTGTGTGAGGTGTCCTAAGTGGCCAATACCATGGGCAAATACCATGGGCAAGCCCATGGTTTTACCAAAACCACTAATGAGGTGTCCCTTGGCCATTAATGCCTTGTCCCCTCACTTTCCCTATAAATACCATGCCCTCCTCTAATTCATTCGACTCAAAAACCATCTTCAACGAAGTTCTGTTCTCCTTACCTCCCAAGGAATCCTCCCAAGGTTCCCCCAAGCCCTCAAGGTCCAAAACCTTTGAGTTTTAAGAGTTATGTTTTAAGGTAAGGGATATGACCTCTCTCTTTCTTTTCAAGTAATCATTTTTATGTCATTTCTTTTATGCTCCATGATCTTATGTTGAAGGATATTCTTTTATATTCATTTACTATCCTTTTCATGTTCATATGATGATATACCCCCTCTTTCTCTCATAATTTCATTTTAAGAATGTTAAAGTGGTGCCGTTAGGCTGCCGAATTTTTAAGGGATTCTTTCACCCTTCTCATTTTCAAGATCTATTTTCATGTCATGTATTTCATGTTCCTTTTTTATTATGTTGGGTTATGATATCTAAATATATAATACTGATCTTTTATTTTCATATGATGATATACCCTATTTGATCTTTTCAATTCATTTTTGTTGAAGTTTAAGTGGCGCCGTTAGGCTGCCGAATTTTTAAGGGATTCTTTCACCCTTCTCGTTTTCAAGATCTATTTTCATATCAAGTCTTTCATGTTACTTTCTATTATGTTGGGGTATGATCTCTAAATCTATCATACTGATCTTTTATGTTCATATGATTAGAGACCCTATTTGATCTCGTCAATTCATTTTTGTTGAAGTTTAAGTGGCACCGTTAGGCTGCCGAAGTTTTAAGGGATTCTTTCACCCTTCTCGTTTTCAAGATCTATTTTCACATGAAGTATTTCATGTTCCTTTTTATTATGTTTGGGTATGATCTATAAATCTATCATGTTGATATTTTATGTTCATATTATGAGAGACCCTATTTGGTCTCGTCAATTCATTTTTGTTGAAGTTTAAGTGGCGCCATTAGGCTGCCGAATTTTTAAGGGATTCTTTCACCCCTCTCGTTTTCAAGATCTATTTTCATGTCAAGTCTTTAATGTTCCTTTTTATTATGTTGGGGTATTATCTCTAAATCTATAATACCGATATTTTATGTTCATATGATGAGAGACCCTATTTGATCTCGTCAATTCATTTTTGTTGAAGTTTAAGTGATGTCGTTAGGCTGCCGAAATTTCATAAGAGAAATCTTATTTTTGTCTTCCTTTCATGTTCTTCATTTCATATGGAATGTCTTTAAAATTTCATTTCCATGTTCTTAAATCCTTTATATTATGTTCCCCTACTGTTTTATGGATCATTTATGAGTGGATGACCCATGTCCCCTCTCTTTTCAATGTTTTCTAAAACCTCATAACATAGTTTTTATGATGCAGAATTTCTGTCTCAAAATGTCTCTCTCTTTTTCAAAAGTTCTTTTATTTTATTAAGTGAATACTCAAAGATCTCTCTTCTATAGGGGTATTCTCATATATACCAATTTTTTCTATTTTAAATTCTGAGATTTACATAGTTGAGACCCACCTTCCTTTTCTGTGGGTTTTAAAGTGACATAAAGATCATGTCTTAAAAGCAATTTTTAAAACGTTATGATTATGAAATGAAACCCATTTATTTTATGCTATATGGGTTATTTATGAAATTTTTGATGATAATAAATTTGGAACACATGATAATAAAGACAAATTAAGGGTGCGCCCTGATAGCGCTCCAATGCATTGGGTAATGATGTAACCACTAGAGATTACAATTTTCACAATATCTTGGTGAATAACCTTGGTAATTTTCAAATGACACCTTGGGGATGGACCTTGGTGATATGTTCATGATTGTCTCTGTTAAATGATGTAGCCATATCTTAAAGTTATGAAAAAAATTATTTTTATTATGATATGCCACATGATTTCTTTCTCATGACTTAAAGCCTTTTTCATGACCTAGTTGATGTATCTCAAGTTCACATGTTAAATGTTTCTCTTCTTTCCCTTACTGGGACTTCTGCTCACCCTTTCTTTTGATGTATGTCCCCAGGTTATGTGATGTAGTAATTAACCTAGGATGAACTTAAGGATAATCCTTTCAAGTGTTTAAGAAGAATGTTTTATGTTGTTTTCATGTATTATGTACCTGGTTTCCAACACACTAAACCTTAAAGATCCTCAGTTTTGTGTAATGTAGTGAAAGTTTATGTTATAAAAAGGTGGGATGCTATAGTTGGTATCAAAGGATGGTTTATTTATTTGTGGAAATTGGGATATAAAAACTGTAGGAAGAATCCTATAAAAATGTTTATATATAAGAAATTTTCCTGGTATTTTGGTGAGTATTGTGTAAGCGGTTTCCAAGCAAATACATCCCTATCTAGATACGAGCAGGTAGAGGTGGCTCTGGAACAGATGTACATAGGGGTAAAACCCGAAAACACTGCTTTAAGCTAGACTCGAACGGGAACTGGTACACGACAACGGGCCTTACTGCACTCTTGGTTACGATACTCCTGGGGGATATGCTTTGGTAAATTCATAAGCTTAGTATGAACCATTATTAAAGGAACAAAGATAAAATAAAATAAATATTCACATAAGAATATATGATCATGGATAACCTAGATGGGAACCTAGGGGATCACAATTTAGGGTATAATTTTCTTCTATAAGTTATCCTTATATTCTTTAAGTTCCTTTTCATGATTATTGGATAAGTATTTAAGCCCCGAATTATACTTTGTCTTCTTAGTTAATGGTGGGAAATGGAAGACATGTCCCAACAACCAATGTGATAGGAAATGCAACGATTTCCGTATTAATATGATAGATATGATTAGGGGATTAAAAGATGATTATTATTTTGGAAGACGTTCACTACTTTGGGGACCCTATATGATCGAGGTAAATATATTACTACGGTATTTTCATTGAGGAGTAAGGTTGACTTACATTTTGAAGAATCGATGAATTTAAGGTGGACTTATATTAATTTAAGTTACTTATGGGAATGATTAACCTATCTTGGGTTAAATATGTTTAGGTTAGCTACTTTTGTTATAAGATTTTAGGAGTGGTTGATGTTGTTTGGATATGAACAATAATGTTTATTTTGGAAGACAATGTTATCAAATCCTTCTTGTATTTGGGTTTCAATCTTAGTTTGGTTTATTTTGAGGAATTTTAAGTACAGTTATTTATGGAATGGTCTATGATGAACTTTGGGTAGTACCATGTAACTTTGAAGATTTAAAAGTAGTTTCCATTCCTATGGGATTCTTTCTTTTTAAAGAGTTGTTTTACCTTACCCTTTCTGTTTTTGGGATAATGTTTAAAGATAGAAGAAATAGATAGTTAATCTTTTGTGGATTATGTGATTCTCTAGAAGATGATTCTTGTGTTTTGATGAGACCAAGTAGTTTTGAATTCTCATCGTTTGGAGAAAAGATTAGTTTTGGTAGAAACTTATTAAAGGATGAAACTCTACATGAAGGTAGGTATATTTCTTATGTTTTTGTTCTATGTAGTAAATGAATTCCTCAAAATTTTGAAAAGGAACGTAAATAAAACATTGTTGGTTTACGTTTCCTACTAGGTAATCAATGACCGTTTAAACAGATCATAAGTTTCGGATTTTCTTATGGTTAAATTTCTCCTAATCATGTTTTCTATCACTCTCCCTCAGAACTTGACCCTTTGTTTTCTCCTCCATGTCCATGTTTTCCTACATGGAATCCTATTGTGGGTTAACTCGGGTGACCTTTGTACTTCGCTTTATTTATTTTAAAGTAATAGTTTTACTGAATCCTTTTCCGATGTGGAACATTCAATGAAATTTCAAACCCCAATTTTAAAAATTGCGAGGACGCAATTTCTTAAGGGGGGAAGATTGTAACGACCCAAAATTTTGAATAAATCTTCTTTCCTAATTTTATGTGTTATTTTATTTTATTTTTATACTTAACAAAAATGTTTCATTTGATAACATGAGTATAATTAAAATGAGACCATTGGGTTTTGACTGTTATATGACCATTGGTCAATATGACCACTGTAAACTAAACGTTTCGATTATTGTCTCTAAATACAAGTACTCTTGTTTAATTATTATAGAAAGAAGATTCGATGGCCTCACCCAGTAGTCTTGGACCGATCGAAGCCCATCTAACAGAACTTGGGAAGGAGGTAGCACCACTAGGATTTTCTCTAGACCAAATCAAAGCCGAAATTCATCGTGTGAAGCTAGAACGGAATCGCCTTTGCGAGAAGTTCAAACTGATAGAATTTCTACTTTTGCGATGTTGGCCGAGCCTCTCTCGGATTCTATCACCTTAGCGCACCTTACACTTAGGTCCTATGATGGTGTGATAAGGGGCTATGTAAGGAGACCATAACTGCCTTGTGTAATCCTTTGTTTTAAATAAAAATTTGGATTTCTTCTTATGATGATGTTTATGACTTTTCAAATGTCCGGATAAATATAGTATGCATATTTTTTTGAATGTTAGAGAAAGGATATTTAAAAAAAATGTTTATGTAAACCTTAAATAATTAAAAATGTGTAATGATTTTCAAAAAATGGTCTTCTACAATTATGTTCAGTATGAAATTTAGAGTCTAATAAGATCAACTTAATTTTTTAAGAATAGTAAATTATGAATAGTGATTTTATACTTAATATTAGTAATGTGACCAAATGGATTAGTAATATCACTTAAAGAAAGTATTAATATAATCTAGGAACCTTGATTATGTAATGTGATTCAATAAAATGGTTAAATAACGGTTTCATAAATTATTATTCAAGTATTAGTTTTTTCGAGTGAATAGTGTTTTTTAATTAAAAATTAAATTAAAAATATTTAGAAAATTATTTTTATAAAATGGATTTCATTTTTGAACTCAGAGCATCAATATTATGTTGAGGTAAATTTTGGGGATTTTTCAGAAAAAAATGAATTTTCGATGAATAGTGTATTTATTTCAAAAATAAATTAAAAATATTTAGAAAAATATTTTTATAAAATGGAGTTTATTTTTGAAATAAGAGCATTGATATTTGGTTAAGGTGAAATTTTGTGATTTTTCTGAGAAAGTTGAATTTTCAGTGAATAGTACCAATACAGTTTTAGGGTTTCGGTATGTTTAATGACATCAAAACTATGTCATGATGATGTCATGAGATATTTTAAGGTATGGTCGACTAAAGTGGATGAATTATTGTGTGAGGTGTCCCAAGTGGCCAATACCCTGGGCAAATATCATGGGAAAGCCAATGGTTTTTCCAAAACCACTAATGAGGTGTCCATTGGCCATTAATGCCTTGTCCCCTCACTTTCCCTATAAATACCAAGACCTCCTCTCATCCATTAGACTCAAAAACCATCTTCAAAGAAGTTCTGTTCTCATTACCTCCCAAGGAGTCCTCCCGAGGTGCCCCCAGGCCCTCAAGTTCCAAAACCTTTGAGTTTTAAGAGTTACGTTTTAAGGTAAAGGATCTGACCTCTCTCTTTCTTTTCAAGTAATTTTTTTATGTGATTTCTTTTATGCTCCATGGTCTTATGTTGAAGTATGTTCTTTTATATTCATCTTACTACCATTTTCATGTTCATATCATGAGATACCCCCTATTTCTCTCATCATTTCATTTTAAGAATGTTAAAGTGGCGTCGTTAGGCTGCCGAATTTTTAAGGGATTCTTTCACCCTTCTCGTTTTCAAGATCTATTTTCATGTCAAGTATTTCATGTTCCTTTTTTATTTTGTTGGGTTATGATCTCTAAATATATCATACTTATATTTTATTTTCATATGATTACATACCCTATTTGATCTTTTAAATTCATTTTTGTTTAAGTTTAAGTGGCGTTGTTAGGCTGCCGAATTTTTAACGGATTCTTTCACCCTTCTCGTTTTCAAGATCTATTTTCATATAAAGTCTTTCATGTTCTTTTTTATTATGTTGGTGTATGATCTCTAAATCTATAATACTGATCTTTTATGTTCATATGATGAGAGACCCTATTTGATCTCGTCAATTCATTTTTTTTGAAGTTTAAGTGGCATCGTTAGGCTGCCGAAGTTTTAAGGGATTCTTTCACCCTTCTCGTTTTCAAGATCTATTTTCACGTCAAGTCTTTCATGTTCCTTTTTATTATGTTGGGGTATGATCTCTAAATCTATCATTCTGATATTTTATGTTCATATTATGAGAGTCCCTATTTGATCTCATCAATTCATTTTTGTTGAAGTTTAAGTGGCGACATTAGGCTGCCGAATTTTTAAGGGATTCTTTCACCCTTCTCGTTTTCAAGATCTATTTTCTTGTCATGTCTTTCATGTTACTTTTTATTATGTTGGGGTTTGATCTCTAAATATATCATACTGATCTTTTATGTTCATATAATGAGTGACCCTATTTGATCTCATCAATTCATTTTTGTTGAAGTTTAAGTGATGCCGTTAGGCTGCCGAAATTTCCTAAGAGAAATATTATTTTTGTCATCCTTTCATGTTCTTAATTTCATATGTAATGTCTTTAAAATTTCATTTCCATGTTCTTTAATCCTTTATATTCTGTTCCCATACTTTTTTATGGATCATTTATGAGTGGTTGACCCATGTCCCCTCTCTTTTCAATGTTTTCTAATAACTCATAACATAGCCTTTATGCTGCAGAATTTCTGTCTCAAAATGTCTCTCTCTTTTTCTAAAGTTCTTTTATTTTATTAAGTGAATACTAAAATCTCTCTCTTCTATAGTGGTATTCACATATATACCATGTTTTTCTATTTAAAATTATGGGATTTACATACATGAGATCCACCTTCCTTTTCTGTGGGTTTTAAAGTGACATAAAGATCATGTCTTTAAAGTAATTTTTAAAACGTTGTGATTATGAAATGAAACCCATTTATTTTATGCTATATGGGTTATTTATGAAATTTTTTATGATAATACATGTGGATCACATGATAATAAAGACAAATTATGGTTGCGCCCTGATAGCACTCCAATACATTGGGTAATGATGTAACCACTAGAGATTACAATTTTCACGATATCTTGGTGAATAACCTTGGTAATTTTCAAATGACACCTTGGGGATGGACCTTGGTGATATGTTCATGATTGTCTGTGTTAAATGATGTAGCCACATCTTAAAGTTATGAAAAATGTTATTTTTATTATGATATGCCACCTTATTTCTTTCTCATGCCTTAAAGTACTTTTTCATGACAAAGTTGATGTATCTCAAGTTCACATGTTAAATGTTTCTCTTGTTTCCCTTACTGGGCCTTCTGCTCACCCTTTCTTTTGATGTATGTCCCCAGGTTATGAGATGCAGTAATGAACCTAGGATGAAATTAAGTAGAAGCCTTTCAAGTGTTTAAGAAGAATTTTTTATGTTTTTTTCATGTATTATGTTCCTGGTTTCCAAGACACTAAACCTTAAAGATCCTCAGTTTTGTGTAATGTAATGAAATTTTATGTTATAAAAAGGTTGGATGCTATACCTGTAACTCTAGTGTAGCCATTTTATATGGAGGAATGGACATCGGTGCCACTCATTTCAAAGGATCAATAGATAAATCCACCTCTCACTCTGTAGTTAAACCTGAAAATTTATTTGGAAAGACATCTCTAAAACGATCCACCACTAGAGGAAATTCCATCTATGAAGTCCCGTAGTCATTAATATACAAACTAGCAATCTGGGTTGTGATTCCTCCGAACCCATGATTCCCAGGTCAATCCCTACTCACCTGGACCTCCCATTATCCCTTTTGTAGAAAAGATATGCACTCTGGTGATGTGAAACTCACCTTATGGAGATAGAAGTTAACAAAGGCCTAAAATGAGATCAACCATTCCATTTAAAGAATGAAATTGAATCCTTTCATCTCTAATACATAAAGGTCCCATAAGAAGTGATAACCACCAACCTCAAGAGGGAACTCCTTGCACTGACGTACATTATCCATCCTAATCCCCAAAAGAGTGTCTAGCATCATAACATCATCATAAGTAAAGACACAGAGCCCGAGACTCTCCACAAAGATGACATATATTAAACTATGGTAATCCCCCGTATCAAAAATAGAAGAATCTAAAACTGAGGAAAATACAATCATACCTCTAACCATAGAGGGTATGGGATCCTACTCTTGCTGGGTATGTTCCATCGCAAAAGTATGACATGTACCATGGCCCTATGACCCTGTCTGGCTACCCTGAGCTGACCCACCCTACCTTCACTAAAAACCTATTGTCTGTCTACTATGGCAACAACCAACTCCTCAACCTGAATGGCCTTAAAAACTCAATTTCCCAAACTAATGAAGAACTAGTGGCCCTACACTTGTATGTTGAGTCATAACAGATCCCCTCTCACAAGATGTTAGTGAGAACATCCTATAAAAATGTTGAAGATGAACCATCTTACCACAAGATTGGCACTCCACTAGGTCCCTTAGGCACTACGGTATTGTGTGTCCACTCTTCTCACACTGGTATCACCTCACTTGACTACCTAAATAGGCATCCATACTAATAGAATCAACATGCAAGGGCTCCCTATGGTGCTTCCTACTATCGGTCAAAGGACTACCGGCCCTGGATGTTGAACCACCCTAGCTCACAGCTCCAAACTCCCTCAGATTTCACTCAGAAATCAATACTTGGTTTAATATAGCAGTCACCAAAGTCAACCTAAAAACATTCACCAAAAATTGGATGTTGTACTAGATATCATTCTTAAATAACCTAGCCAGTGATAACTTGTCACCCCCCAGAATAGGTGTGAGGCACTGTATATCTATAAAGAGAGAAGAATAATCCATCACTGAAAGATTGCATTGCTCCAAATGCATGAACTCCCTACCTCGATCATCCCTCAACATCTTAGGGTAAAATTAATCATAAAAGGTCCTCTGAAACTCTTCCCAATTAATATCCTGATAATGTACCTCCTATGAGACAACATTCCACTATCTTTTGGTGGAATCACGTAGCATGTAAGTCGTGAGATTCACCCTCCTCTCAGGAGGTGTCTTCAGATGCTTGAAGATAGAAATCATGGACTCTAACCATAACTTTTCATCTTTTGGTCCTCTATCCCCTAAAAAAGTGGGATGATGCTGCTGCTGGAACACCCATGTCAACCCTACCATCATCAGGGCAGGATGTGGTGCTCCTTGAAAGGTATGTATAATCCTCATAAAGCCTTCACAGAACTATGCATCAGCACCAGTGTTCAGTATAATAGCTGGTGAAAAGATAGTCACAATGGGAGGATCTACTGGTAGTCCTTGATCTACCATTCTTGGTGTCTGATCATCACCATATACTTGGAATACAACTGAAGGAAGTCTTGGTGTCATAACTCTACAAGGTCAAGCACGCACATCAGTACAAGATTAACGAAACTGCAAATCAGAAGTGAAAAAATGAAATTGGTGAAGGAAAACATTCAAATTTTATAAAAGAGTGTTACACAGCATGTAGAACCACTACACGGTGCATTTCCTTAACCCTTAACATGGGCGTGTACCCCTTCCAACCTGGTTGTGTAACACCCCATACACACGGCGTATTACTCTTGAGACACGGCATGTACATGAATATTCCCTCCAACCCAAGTACTTCTACATGGCTAGAACTACATGATTCTACTGGTGTATCACTATATGTAATGAACACACTAGACACAACATGTATTATATAAGTTCCAACCACCTGTGTCGTTAGTCACATAGTTGAATACACAGTTGATTTTAGCACAGTGTGTACTCCCAGTACACGGCGTGTTCTACCAAGAGTTTACAAACCCCGTGTCTCTTCTCACACAGTTAGTCACATGTTTAACAACTACACGGCGTGTATATACAGTACATATCGTGTACTTAAGAAAGGTTATTTCTTTCATAATATAAGAACACATGTCAGGTATTCATAACATCACACGCCTTTTTTTCTAGGTTCTCCATACAGTAATCCTCTAAAACTTCTCCAAAACCCCAAAAATCTTGAAATTTTTCCCAAATGTTCTAATTTCCGATCTGTGAGAGCTCATACTCCTCATGAATAAATGTTTTTCCTCCTTATTCATCTCATATCTTAACAGAACTCAATTAAAGTTCAAACATGATCCACCAAATTCTGATCCAAGAGGGCCCATAACACCTAAAAAACCAAAGATTGACATCCATCCAAATGAAACATTACATATACCAATATCCTATCAAAATAGTAGGTATTATATCATGGAATCTATCACAACGGCATGCATATCTAGCACAACATCTATCACAATACAATGCAATCATTAATTCTCTCTAAACTCCACGACAAGAACGCATGACATGTGATTTCTAACAAGTGACTATATGATGCATGAGAAGGAATACCCTCATCTCATCGGGTTGCAACAAAATAAAAACCACAATGATATCAATACTAATAGCACAAAACAAGTGTGCCACCCAATGGTGAAATCTAATAAACTATAATAGTAAGAAATTGAAAAATTAAAATTCAATTCGAGGTAATTTGTATTTTCCCTATGAATGGGGTAGATACTCCTAGGCACAACTAATTTCCAAACTCTATTTCATTCCTATCTCTTTATAATTTCTCCAAACTGTAAGAAAAACCAGAAAAGAAAACTACTCTGATACCACTTTGTAACGTCCTGGATCTGGGTGTCACCAAAAAGTGCCCCAAAATCAGTTGGCCACATAACCTCAAGTGAACTTCCCCAAATTCTAGAGGATACAGACTATAAGTGAGGGATAAGGTCAGACATTCGGGAAACTATGACCTCATTGGAAGAGCATACATAGTGGAATCTAAATATAAAACAAAAGCCTAAGCGGTAATACCACAAAAAGTAAATAGTGGAAGACTAAAAGTATATAAAACATAAGCCACAATATATATATATATGTATATATATATGATGCATGGAATATGTATCTAATAAAATATCCAAACATTCCATAATTCTAGAAATCAATATCGAAACCAAAGTAAAAAAGGAAACAATAAAATCCAGCAGCATCGCAAGCCTCAGCTTGGTCTCATTCTCTCCAGCTCCAATAGCAATCAAGTACCTGATGAAAAAGGTATATTTCCCTTATCTATAACAACAATCATATAATCTGTTTAGGTATAAAAGCATGACCCAAATAGGGTGTGAGACGAATCCCAGTAGCCAACCACCAAAAGATCTATGCTTAACTGTCAGTGAATATATATAACAGGTAATATGTGAGAATGAAGAAATAAACTAGGAAGTACTAAAAAGTAAACAATCCTACATTTTTAAATTACATTAATTTAACAATTATATTCATCTATTGAATCATGTGACCCTAAGATCTAGCCTAAACTCTATATACCCTATGTAAAGTAACAAAACAGATGTCTCAAAAGACCATCTAAGAAATCAAGTAAGACTAAATCCAAGCTTGTGATTTGGCTTGGAAGATGCATCACAAGCATTCATTTATTCACAATGACCCTCTGGGAAATATCTCACAGTCTAACCCCTTTGGTCTAATAGCATCAATTCAATAAATAACAACCCTTTGGGATAGCTCTCACAATCTAACCCCTTTTTTCAAAGTTCTACATCGAGGCTCTCACAGTCCTGTGTAATTAATTTTGAAGTTCCCTCAGTCTTCCTAGTCCAAGGATCTCATGGTACTTTGCAAAAGAAATAGTACACATATCATATCAAAGAAAATAATCTGGAATCCCCCTCAGTATTCTTGGTCCAAGTCTCTCACGGTCCATTGGAAAATAGTGTGCATATTACATCAAAGCATCCCGTGTAATCTAAAACTACTACATGACTAAACATTCACAATACATATCACAGGCATTTCAGATAATCAATCAAATTCCATCATAATCAACAATACTTGGAAACAAGGTATGGAAACAAGGTATTCCTCATAGGAAACCTAGACCAAACAGCCATAAACAGTCAATGAAGGGAAACACACCCATGGGGTATCCCATAAACAGTTTATCTAACCTTACGCATAAGAAAAAACCCTTTATCAATCAATTAAACCATAACAGGTAATAAACAGGGTTTAATTCCAAATCACGCAATACCCCAAATTTGGGTATGTAGCACTTTTAGCAAATATAATCCAAGAAAAACAATGAAAGTCACAATATAACCTATCTCTATTTTGTACAATCGATATACTTGAACATAGGCCCTTGAATCGGCCTAAAATGGCATAGATCAATGGGATTGCAATGCACTTGATGGTGTCTCAATCGAAGCTTAGATAGAGAATCAGGACGAGTTCAGAGTTCATCGGTCATTCTGTAGAACACTTATATGAACCAAGGCTATAAGAAGACATTTCTTGATATGTGACATGACCCTTCTCCAATTTATAAAATAAAGAGAAAAGTACATGGAATGTTCATTAATACTACATATCGTGTAGTAGTCTTAACTGGTCCCTAACTTAAGTGGTCTTCTAGGTCACCATAGGGCCATGTAATTGGTCGTTACATGGTCAAAACACGATTGTATGTGGAAAACTAGGTACATGGTGTGAACTCAGAAGTACACATAATGTACTTAGAAAATTCTATTTTCTTCCTTTTTCCTCAAAAAAACCTGAAAACAAGATCTATACCTAAAAAGGAGATCTGGGTTCTTACAAAATGACATGACTAAAAAGTCAAAGTTCCCATACCTACATCTAAAGGTAATATTCAGAATATCCTCACCCATCACCATAAATTGATGATATCCACATTTCAAATCAATAATTGAAAACCAATTTCCACCTCTCAACTGGTTGAAAAGATCATTTGTCCTTGTAAGAGGGTAACAGTTCTTGATCATCACCTGATAAAACCTCTAGTAATCTATACACACCTTTAGAATATCATCTGCTTTCTTAGAGAACAAAACTAGAGAACCCCACAATGACACACTTGGTCAGATAAAATATTTCTACATCGGATCATCCACCTATAACCTCTACTCTCGCAGCTCTATAGTCACCATCTGATAGGGATCCATTAAAATCAGAGATGCACATAGTTGCAACTCTATCCTGGACTCAACATCATGTTGAGGGGGTAGTTTCATAACCTCCTCTGGTAAAACATTTTTTAAATCCTCCAAAAATATTAGAACATCCCCCACCTATCTTCCATAAACATCTCCACTAACTAATACAAAAAGGGTCTAATTACCTACTTCCCAACTAATAACCTCTCTCACAAATGAATGCCACTTATTGTCCATCCACATTAGGAAAAAAACACTAAACTAGAATAATTTGATGACTACATACATGTAATATATCCAATCCATGTTGAGGATAACATCGTATGATTATAACTACAATAATAAAAAGTATCCCACTAACTAGTGTTTCTCCATCACCAGCCTACATCTTTGTCACACATCAAACAAAGAAGTCTGACCTCCAACTAGAATGGATAACACTAGCGGAATTGGAAGGCTCCCCATATGCATTCCCAATGAATGAACCAAAGTGGTAGAAACAAATAATTGTGATTCGACTGAGTAAAATAATGTGCACACAAGGTTAGATGAAATATTAATCATACCTCAAACAACTCCCAAATCTTCCAGCACTTCTACCTCTAATGCATGAATCTGAACACACCCATCTCCTCTTCCTCTCTATTTTTTTCAACTACACCCATGCACTAGACTAGGTCACTATGTATGGGGACTATCATGAAGATTACCTATGCCAACTCCACTTACTCTCAAATGTTGAACAAACACCAGAATTCCCTACTGGTGAAACTTTATTGGTGGAAACTAATGCTACTGCTAAAAAGGGGCCTGAACACCCACTTGATATAGGCCTCTATATATGGTCAGGAACTGAGCCTAAAAATTCCCATGTCCCCCACAGATATAACAAAAAAATAAATCCTATAGTAGGTACTTGGAATCCACCTTCCCCATAATAATGGTATGATATCTATCATGGCCGATTCCACACTAGCTAGAACCCTGACTTCCTAAACACCTTTGAAACACTACCTAAATCTATTCTCCTCAAAAATCCCTACTGACCACTATCTCTGGGATCAAATCTCAAATAAAACATCACCTTGATAACCTCTACCTTTTTCTTCACCTATAGATACATTATGAATGTAAATGGAGTAACCTCATACCTAATTAATGGGTGAAAATCCTCCTCTAGACTTTGTTCTCTGGAAACCTAATATGGAAATCCAAATGGATAAAATTGAAGGAGGTCCTTAAACCTAATCCTTAACTCTCATACAATCGAACTCCCCTAATAAAGGGAGTGAATCTCCTACCACTTGGATTACCTCATCATCAATGATAGGAACTTCACCTGAAACTCACTCTAGAAGTCATGCCACAACATATTTTCTTCCTTACAGTCACTAAGAATAGTGTAAAGCACTAACATGTTGCTCCCCATATCTAACTAACTACCAATGACAACTAAAACTAAACTTATTCTTGGATCATGAAAAAATAGATCTCAATATCCTCTATCCAATGATCTCTATCCATATCTGAGACACTCCCCTCATACTTTCACAAAATTTTCCACTAAAAGGCAGGCAAGGATCTCTGTTATGCATTATCATCCTCTGTCAGGTCAATCCTGTGATGATCAATTAGATCATCCTACTAAACCTCAACTATCTGGGCCACTCACGTATGATGAATAGGATTCATTACTGAAAAGAAAAAGAAATATCTTAATCCTTATAGCATGAAATTTAAAATAAACTTATTTATTTATTTCAATTTATTTTCCTCCATTAACACAATTCATACACGAACATAATCAATCATGATGCATGTACCTCTCCTAGGTGTATACCCTATAAATAGGTCCACCTAAATTTATCTTTCAATAAGCTTAGAGTTCATGCATTAGATCATGGGTAGCCCTAAAATCCCAGGTCCTATCTAGTCTCTCTAGCCTTTGTCACACACTAAGATAAACTGGAACCGCTTCCCCACCAACCCATGAAATCCTCACTTATCCAAACTCCAAACTACATCCTATCTCTCAACCATTACATTTTATACCACATTTCCATGACATCCTCCATACAAAGAATCCACAATGAATGAAGAGAGAGATCGGGACCCCTAAGTCTCACCTGCAATAGGCCCCAGATTGGCGACTAGCACTGAGGGTAGAACAAATATCACTTTATAAGAGGCATTACCGTCTATAAATGAAATAGTAATGGTACATAAAGTAACAAAAACTAAGAAAATCTATAAAATAATATAAAGGTAAACCAAAAACTATCCCACAATTCATAAATAAAGATAAATGATGCATATAAAAGTCTTCAAAGTAAATACCAAAATACTGGTCTATGCAAGTGACTCAACAACATATCTAACCAAGTCAGTAAGGTCTATCTTGGTCCCCAAAGTTATCTTGGAAACCTAAAAAATAGCTTATGTATATAGGGTGATCATAAAATTATACTTATAAGTAACGTATTTAAGGTCATAAGTGCGCATGTGAAAAAATCATGCCAATGCACCAGTGAACAAACAACAAAACCAACATACTCCTATACAATTCATCTAACCAAACACATCCACTCCATGAATCACTCACCAAATCACACAAAAAATATAATTTATATAATATTTAGATCATAACAAAGAAATTCACCCCACTAAAGCTTCCCCTATTATTTTCTCCTTCTACACCCCAACGTAAAAAGTCATATTCTTTCATACCTTCTATACATACCACATTAAATAGCATCACATCACATCTCACCCAAAAACACATGGGTCATATCTAATGTGGTTTGGGACACATCTCTATCTACCCCACCCTCACAAGGTCTAGAATTTGGTGCTAGAATCAGGTATCACCATTTCAAGTCTCTCCTGAAGATACCTGATCCATCATATATCATGTCATCATGTAACCATAGTGGTAGGGTATCATGAATGTGAAGGAAATAAACCTCATTCCCTCCTACTACCACACACAACCCATACCATATATCACATCTCATCACAACCTCATCACATCACATCTCACTTGAAAACACCTGGTCAATCACTACATATCTCACTCGAAGACACTTGGACCATCATTGCACATATCACTCGAAGACACATAGGCTATCACTAATGAAGGAAGAGTAGGGAAGAGGGGTAACTGACAATTTATATCACTACCAACCTGGATGATGGGGAAAACACCTAGAACCTAGAAACTTGGGGGCATTGGTAAGGTTATCCAACTCAGGTGGTGTTCATATAGAAATAACATAAACATACATGATATATAGATAACACACAATACCCAACATATGGGTTCTCAAAAACCGAACTGCGTATACCACGTCACCTCCACTACACCACATACCAAAATTCTGAATCACAGCCAGCACTATATGAAACACATCACATAAACACCACACAAGCCATATGATTCCACTTTCAATTACAGGTTTCACCACTTTTATTATTTATCAGTTTCATTTATTCAACCTATTTATTAATATATTTACCACATATCACATTCCACCCCCATTCATTTATTCATTTTATTCAGTATCATCATTTACTTCATGGATAACCGAGCAATTATCATAACTACACCAAACAAAAACTCACCCATCTCACATCAACTATCATCACCACACCACAAAAGCCAACTCACCTCACTAAAGCAACCACACATCCACATCCCAACCACATCTCACAACACAAATGTTTCATACAACATCCACACATTATTTCCACTCATCATCACCACACATCCCAACCAAACTACACACCATAACCATGTACCACAACACCACCACACATTATTTCCACTCCACGCCACATTACACAACTACCCACATCACATCTATTCCAACCAATCACCACATCCCAAACCCATACATCACATAGCATAGTTGGTCACCTCCATTACCACACAAATGTATAAACCATGAAGGGAAACGCAACAAGCACACACAATAGCACACATCCTAGGTTCCAAAAATTATTCAGGGGCCTTCATCACATTACTTATTTATTTAGCAAGGTAATTATCACACAAACCAAAATCTAGGGGAAACCATTTTATTATCAAAATATAAATTATTTATTCTTTTATTTAGGGTGTGATAATATAACAACATAGTAAGGGTCATCACATCATAACAGATACAGTGCAAACAAGGCTCCCAAAAACCATTATTTTTAGTATTGTAAATAAGTACTATCAATAAGATCCGAAACATATATCAAAGCAGTAAATCATGTGGTATCTCCCCATACCCAGAAATTTAATTTTTTCCAATAAATTATATTATTTAATCTAATAATTACAATAGACCAAAGGAAGAAAAACCATGAAATGTTCACACATAGCACATATAAAGGGAGAAAACGAGGATCCCCTAACTCAAAGAATCTTTTTGGTCTTAATACGCACCATAGGGTGAGGAATAAACATATCACAAACCAAAAACACAATAGAAAAAAGCAAATCAACTTGTATTTCATCAAGGTATTATCAAAGCACACCCCAAAACATACCTAAACCCAAGAAACATCCCCAAAGCTGGTATACAAGGAATAATAGTATAAAACATGGGGATAAAGGAGAATAACTCACTACCAATAACTAAAAAATCACCAATGGAACCCATAGATAAAAGTAGAAGAATAAGGGTTGGAAGATCCTTTAAAATTTCCTAGGTTTTCTATAAAATTGAGAGAAATAGGTGATGTAAAATATGGAATAATCAGTTGAACAAACCTATTTACAACCTATAAAAGACATGGATTATGGAATACATTACACTTTTGAACCTCAAGTTCCATGGGGCATGTATTTTTCACTGTAAAACCCAAATTTTCACTATAAAACCCACAACACACCAAAACATTCGAAAAAACATGGCACCGAGGGATAGAATTAACTTACAACATAAATCCCTATCTTCTAGTATAAAACCATTTTTCATACCCATACCCTCACCATGTAAAGTTTGTAAATGGATAGTCACACAATTCGTATGTCTCCATCTTACAACATAAACCACTCTTTTATGGTGTAAAAGGCCTTCTACAACTCCAACTCCACTAAACTGCTTCTATCCTACTTCAAGAACTCCCCAACCACAAAACCATCAAATTAATGGGCTGGGAAGGCATGTACCATTACATGACTTCTCAATTGAGCTTATACATCAATAATTTCCATTATAAAAGACTCTATAAAGAATGGGAAATATTGAACATGAGAAGCTAATTGAGAAACTATATGAGAATCTAGATAAAGGGTTATACAACCAAGTGCTTCATTATAGGGTGCATTGATCCTCTTTTTCAAGAAGAAGGATGGGTCAATGAACCTTTGTATTGATTATCATGAGAACACCATGAATGTGTACTGAAAATATGATGTTCTCGTGACCATGATAAATTTCACGAATGTGTTATGCAGTGATGGCATATATGTGACTATGAGAAGCTTCATGAATTTGTTAAATTTCATTGGATCTCCTTGAAAAATAAAATCTTTGAAAACATGAATGTGGAGGTCAGTGAAATGGATACTATGAGATTGGGATCTTCATAAAGGGATAATTATATATATAGGAGGCCACCCCTCATTTCAAAACATGAAGAAAATTTTAGAAAATACTGAATCACTCTGAATTCATGAAGTCTAGTAGATTCACGAATCATGAATTATTTGGGAGCTTGAACATCATGAAAATACCGGTTAAGTCTTAATATATGCTAAGGATTTTCAAAAAAGGGATTTTCATGAATACTGGGAGTTTCACGAATACTTAGTGTTCCATGAAGGCTATGAGATTCTCAAAGATCAGGAGATCATGAAGATATGTGGGTTCACAAATGTTATAATTTCTTTGAAACATAAAGGGGGTTTCAAAAGGATGGGAGCTTTATGAATAGTATTGTTGAACATCTAGTTTAATATGATTTCAATTGTATCAACTCAATACTATGGTGCAAGTGGATTCCAATTCTAATCAGGTACAAATACATAAATTCTCAATATACTAAGGTGACAATCAAGCCATTAAACTGTGTAAGCCTTAAGATAGGCAGTGATCTTGGGGGGTCAATGGAAGTGTTCTGAGAGAGGCAATGTGTTATCCCTATAATTCTTGTATAGGTAGTGTGACTAGAATAGAGTGACTATGTATGATCTTCTGTACTCCACAAAAAATATTTAAGATTAATGTATTTAGGTATTACTAACACACTTTCATCATATTCACCTTGGACTAGTCCTTAGTGGTGAACCAATTAAAACTATTGTGTTGTCTGTATACATATGAATGTTTCATAACTACATGATTCCAATTGATAGGTTTTAAAAGTTCCTACCAAAATGGGATCAAGATTTATTATTTTAAAAGAAAAATTTGACACCCTAATTCACCTTTTCTCTCTCATAGTTCTCTAGGGTCCTATAAGTGGTATCAAAGCATATATTGTTTTGGTATTAAATCAGTCCTATGTTGTTTTCATGTAGAATTCAATGAATGTTAGGGGATTCCCCATCTTTGATGAATGTAACTTCTAGATTTTGAATAATAGTATGAGATATCATCTTTAATCCCTTATCATGGAAGTTATCTTTACCGCATCTCTAGGGATTTAGGTCAGTGATACAATAGGTCTTTTTATGACTGAAATAGATAAACAAATTCTTAATAAAGACTCCAAAGCACAAAATTCCCTTATTAAAGATATATATAATCAAATATATTTAAAGGTGATAAGTTACACTTCATCCAAGTCTATGTGGGAGAAATTGGAAAATATATACAAAAGCAATAACAAAGTGAAGGGGGGGAAACTCCAAGTTTTTCATAATAAGTTTGATGATCTCAAAATGCATCTAGATGAAAATTCAGATATCTTTTTTAACCAAATTAATGAATTTTTTGGAAAATTTCAAGGACTTGGTGAAGAAATTAAAGATACTAACATTGGGAAAAAATCTTCAGAAGGTTTCCACCTATAAAAATCCAAAATTGTCAGCCCTTAATGAAAGGGATATGTTAAAAACTTCTCTTGGTGATCTACTAAGCGGTCGTGTTGCTTATGAAAGTAAAGTAAAACTAAAAGAAACAAAAATTCAAGCAAGCAAGGAAATTTCATTGAAATCCATGGAAAATCATTACATTGAAAAATTTATTGATGATGGAAATGATGTGGATGACATATTTACATATCTTGTTTCTAAAAAAATCAAGAGAGGAAAAGGGAGATTTGAAAGCAATATTTTCTTGGATTTTTTTAAGTGTGGTAAAGTAAGGAACATTACTTCTCGATTCCCATGGAAATTTGATGATTTATAAATTGAATCATAAATCATACATAAGGCTCAAAAGGGGTTCCCTGATGAGGGAGACTTCAAATTAGGAAATAAGTTACATAGAAAGATATTTATCTATAAAGAATGAAAAGATGATAATAAATATTTGGAGGATGTAGAACCAAAGTTTAAATATGAACTTGAAGCATTCATGATAGCTACAGTTGAAATGGTAGAACCTATAAAATATGAATATAATCATTTTATTGATGTTGTTGATGTCAAGGTAGAATTTTAGGGTGATCTTTATGATCTTGATAGTCAAATAAAGAAAAACAAAAATATTGGAGCTATGTTGAAAGATTCATCAATGTATATTGATCATATTGAAATATAAATTGATCAAATATAAGGAGAGGTATAATAACACTTAATAGATCTTGAAATATTAGAAGAGGTTTTAGATCCTAAAATCAATATTGAAGAGTAGGAAAAATTCATCAATTAACTTACATCAAGACTGGTAGAAAAGGCTAAGATAGTTGGAGGTCTTGGAGAATAAGTTTTTGCTCTAAGGATTAAACTGGAAACTAAATCAAAAATTGAGGGAAACAAATAAGAAATTACATTTTCAGAATGTTATAATATGTATGGATGTTAGAAATATCTAAACATGGTTATGAAGGATTAGAGAAGGTCTTGAATGATAAAAGATACACAAGTATGGAAAAAATGGAATTGGTTGTGATGAAGAAATATTAAAGGCTAGAAACATGATGAGATAAGATAAAGGTAATAAAAAATTTAGACATATCACAAAGGAACCTAATGTTCTAACAAATAAATATTTGAATGAAATAGAAAAGAGATATAAAAATAACCTTCAAGTATCAAGAGAGGATCTCTAGTAAAATACCTTTACAAAATAAGGGGATATGTGTAGGAATGTAAGTGATAATATTTTTCCCATTATGAAGTGTCAATTTTTTGGATTTTTAGGCCATACCATGTCTTACTCTGAAGAGGCAAGGATATATCTAAATGGGGAAGTGTCAGTAATTGAAAAATGGATAATGAGACCATATCTTTCATCATATATAATAAATAGTTTCTATAGATATTTTTATCATTATTTTAACTATATCTAAAAATATATTCATTATGGGCATAGGAAAGGTAGGAACAATAACTACAGAACTCTAAGCCAAGTCAATACCCATCAGCTAAGAAGAATTACCCTTGAAAATTGGTACTCTCCTTTGGAAGAAGAATATGAGCATGATGAACCCATGCATATTGAAGAGATATTGTAAATTTCATATTTTTCATCCACTCAATCAGGTATCTCATAGAAGTAAAAGAAGAAAATTGAGAAAATCAATATTTCAAAAATAGCCCTCAAAGCTAAAAAGAATAGTATCACATGGATTCTTAATAGTGGATGCTCATCCCATATGAAAGGAAATGCATATTTTTTTAATAATGTTAAGAAAATGGTTTATAGAATAGTGAGATTTGGAAATGATGGTGATTTAAATTCCAAAGTAGTGGAAATACTGAACTATCAAATAAAGAGCTAAGGAAAACTAAATTTATCTATATAGACGGGTTTGTCATAATATTTTGACTGTGAGTCAAATATGTGACTGAAGACTGGTAGTGACATTTAATCATAAGGGGTGAACTATCAAAGGAAATATGGGTAATTCTATCATGAAGGGATGTATAATAGATGGAAATTTATACCAGGTTGATAGTAAATAGAACACTTATTACTTAAAATTGAAGAATAAAACAACTTGTGGAACTAGAGGTTGGGTCATATTAATAAATAGACAATAGAATACATATCCAATATTAAGATATTTTTCAACATTCCCTTTCTAAATTGTGATCAAGAAAATACATGTGATGATTACATGTAAGTAAAGATGGTTGAAAGTCCATATCAGCCAAAGAACAAGAGGGCATAAAGATTTATTGTCTCGTCCAAACATACTTATGAGGTCCAATAAATGTGGTTGGAACATATAGAGAGAGGTAATTAATTATTTTTATTTATGATTATAGTATAATGGCATGTGTGATGTTTATGAAGAAGAAATGGAAAGTGCTAGACTGCATAAAGAGTTATTTTCAAAGAGATAAGAATGAAACTAACTACAAAATCAAGATTCTAAGATATGAAAATAGAGGAGAATAAACATCCATTGAATTTGAAATTTATCTCAAAAACATGGGATAAATCATAATGTGTATATAGTGAGAACCCCTTAACATAATGGGGTTGTTGAATGTAGAAATCAATAGGTGAATAATATATCTATAACTATACTGATTGAGAGTTACGTTTCACATCATTATTGTAAAGAGGTTGTTCAAGTAGTGATGTACACTAAAAATCAAATAGGGATTTTTATAGGAGATACCATGACACCATATGAGACATGGTATGGAAGGAATCCCTCTATGAAGTATTTTACTATTTTTATAAGTGAATGTTTCATACAAAATAAGGAAGTAAATAAATGAAAGTGTGGTAATTCTGCAAATGAGGGAATATTACTTGGATATTCAATTAATAGTAAAGCCTAAAAATGTTACAATAATCATCTTAGAAAGCTTTTTTAAAGTAATTATGTCAACATCATTGAGGATAAAACCATAATTACCTCAATGATATCATATGTTGATATGATTAAAGATGAAAATGATAGTATAAATGGGACAAATTCAAATATATAAATAGTGAAAGGCTTGAAAAACATTCAAGTGTCACAAAATAATCATGATTTAGAAGAAGAATCAGAATAGGAAACCATTACTGGAGAAACTTCATCAGAACCTCACAGGGGAAATTTAAGAGTATAAATTGATCAATCCAACATCATTAGGGATTGTACTACACCCACACAAACAAGGATAATGAGTAATAAATTAAATTATTCCTTATTATCAATTATATAACCAACCACGTTTAAAGAATCAATTAAGGATGAATCATGGGTTAAGTCTATGAATGAAGAACTTCATCAGATTGACAATAAATGGACATGGGATCTTGTTAAGAGACCAAAAATCATAATGTGATTGGAATAAAGTGCATCTTTAAAAACAAATTTTATTATCATGGAAATGTGCTCAGAAATAAAGAATGTTTGGTGTGAAAAGGCTATGCACGGGTTGAAGTCATTGATGTCGAATAAACTTTTACTCCATTAGCTATACTGGAGTTAATTTAGCTCTTCATTTCCATATAAATTCAATTTGGGTACAAATATTATCAAATGGATATCAAAATTTCATTCTTAATTGGTGTTCTTGAATAATAAGTCTACATTGAACAACTAGTAGGATTTCTAATTGTAAATGATGTGATGAAGGATTGTTGATTAAAGAAGGCTCTCTTTGGTCTAAATCAGGTACCATGAATGTGGTATTCTCAACTATATTCTTATCTAAATAATATTAAATTTAAAAGATGAGTTTTTGACCATAATATATATGTGAAGAATTCTCATAAAGATCAATTTATGGTTCTTATGTATGTGGGTGATATTTTTTTGGAGGAAGTAGTAAAGGATTAGTGGAATAATTTGTTAATCACATGAAATGTGAATTTTAAATTTATATGTTTTGGTGGACTCACAAAATTTTTGGGGTTTTAGGTGGTTCAAAACAAGGATTATACCTTCATTTATCTGGATAAATATGTAATAGATCTACTGAATAAATTCAACATGCATGACTCCAACCCAATGTAGACTCCGATTACAGTTAGAAAAAACATGGAAAACATGAGGATGAGAAATTTGTGGATCTCACCCTGTATAGGTGGATCATTATAAGATTACTATACGTGATTACAACATGGCCAAATATTGTCTTTGGAACATGTTTAGTGTCTCACTTTCAAAGTAATCCAAAGGAATAGCATTTGGTAGCAGTTAAAAGAATCATGACGTATATTCAAGGTACTCTAAAATTTTGATTATACTTTTTAGAAGGATGATATAATGAATTATTATCATTTTTTAGAGTGATTGGTCTAGATATGTGGTGAATATAAAGTCCACATGTGGTGTTTTATTCTTCATTAGAAATAAATGTGTGGGATGGTTGAGCAAGAAACAAGAAATCACTACTCATAGTACTCCTGAAGTAGAGTATGTCAATATGAAAAAGGAATGCACTCGACTATTTTGGATGAATCAAAAACTTACTAATTTTGGAGATGAGGTCAAATAGCTGATGGTGATACATTTTAATAACAATAACATGATTGATCTTATGAAAAAATCGCTCCAACAATCTTGTACCAAATATATTGAGATCAAATATCACTTCATCAAAGAAAATATTGAACAAGGTTGTATTCAAATGGAACATATTATAACTAATGATCAGTTGGATGAAATTATGACTAACCCATTGGTAGCACAAATGTTCTAGAAACATTGGTTGAACCTTGGTTTTCATCCACCTCCCATTATATGAGGAGGTTCTGGTTGTTCCACTCTCCCCATTTGTGTTAACTATTTTAATCTATTTCTTGATGTGATGTAGGTCTATGGGGGGATATGATCTTCAGGGAGTTATTTTTTATCATTAAAATTAAAAATACCAGTTCTTTGGGTTTATTTACAAAGGGGGATAAAAGTTAAATTCAATGAACTATAGGTCTGTAGGGTTTTTAAATTCAACAAACTTTAGGTTTGTAGGTTTGGTATGTAGTCTTTTGTAGGGTTTTTTGGTGGTCTATCAAGGCATAAAATTCTCTTTTACCACTCTTTTTTCTATATCGATATCTTCTCATGTAGACATAGAGTGAGGTATGAGTTATTTCATGTCAATCAGGTTTTTGGTCAAGGATGGTGTTTTATTGAATTTTTCTATAGATTTACAACAAACCCAAAGGGAGAGATTATTGGAACCAAGTTTTTTCATAGCTAGAAATGGAGATTTTTATGTTTATTTTCAATCCATACTATGTTTGATCAAGGATTTTTCAAGGAAAGTGATCTTACTATACATATGGATTTAGTATTTAAAGTGGCATATTTTCCCAGTGTTTTCTAAATTTTTGGAGCTCAAAATCCAGAGGAAGGAGAAATAATCATAAAAGGTGGAGTTTTAGGTTTTTCTCTTAGATATATGGTTAAGGAATGAGTTTTGTAATGGTTTTATTTTATAAATGTTGGGTTTCAGGAAGGTGGTGAGCATCTTGAATGCATGATGAAAATTTGGTGTTCTCATGACTAAAAGAAGCGTCATAAATACATGATGGGGTGACAGTATCTATGTTACTATGATGAAATCCTTGAATAGGTTAGATTAAATAGGATATTTGTGAAGAATAAGAGCTTCACAAACATGAATTTGGAGGTTTTTGAAATGGTTTCTAAGATCTTGAGATATTCGTGAAGGGATAAGTCTATAAATAGGTGGGAACCCCTCATTTGAAAACATGAATAAAATTTGAGAAAATTATGAATTGCTCTAAATTCAAAAATGTTGGGAGATTTGTGAATTATAAATTATTTTTGAGCTTTAGAATCGCAAAAAGAGTGGTTAAGTATTAATTGATGCAAAGGCTTTTCAGAAAAGGGATTTTCATGAAAACTCATAGTTTCACAAATATATAGTGTTCTGTGAAGGTTTTGAGATTCGTGAAGGTTGGTAGCTTTAAAAAGGTGCATTCATTCATGAATACTATAATTTATTTTAAATGTAAAGGAGGTTTCTCAAAGTCTGGGATCTTTGGTAATAATAGTGTTGAACATCTAGTTTAAGTGAACAGTGCTTTCAAATGCATCAACTCAAGACTATGGTGCAAGAAGATTCTCATGCTAATCAAGGATACATACTTAAATTCACAATCTACTGAGGTGACCTTCAATTCATTAAACTGAGTAAGACTTCACCCAAGGCAGTGATCTAGGGGGAGTCGATGGAAGTGTTCTCACAGAGATAGTGTGTTATCCCTATAATTCTTGTAAAGGAAATGTTCCTAACAGAAAATTATTATTTATCATATTTTGTACTCCAAAATAACTATTGAAACTTTTTGGATTTAGTTATGACTGAAACATTGTTGGAGTATGCTCCCTAGACTATCCCTTAGTGATTAACCACATAAAAATGGTGTGTTGTATCTCTACATATGAATGTTTTATAACCATTTTATTTCATCGTATAGGTTTTACAAGTTTCTACCAATGTGGTGACAAGATATGTTACTTTAAAAGAAAATTTTGACACCCTAATTCACCCCTACCCTCTTGTTTTGTTCTAGGGTCCTACATGATTAGCTATGTGGATCCCAATACTTCTCTAAGTTGGATATTTGTATAGGATATTATCAAGTAAATTTGAACAAGGAGGATATCACCAAGACTAATTTTCATATAATGTATAGAAAATATTAGATCATAGTGATTCCATTTGGACTCACTAATTCTCCATATATCTTTATAGAATTGACAAATAGAGTCTTTAGGGATTACCTAGAAAAAAAATTTGAGGTATTTATAGATTATATTTTTATTTACTCCAAAATAAAGAAGAAACATGGGATCATTTTAATTCTATACTGAATAATTTATAGAAGTAAATTTTATTTGCAAAGAACAATAAATATGGGTTTTGGATAGAGAAAGTAACATTCATGGGGTATTTTATCTCTAAAAAACGATATTTTTGCATCCTTCAAAAATAGATGTAATTGAAGGATAAACTAGACTAAAATATATGATGTAAATATGTATTTTACATGGATTAGTTAGGTACTGTCATCAATCTGTGAGAAAATTTAAATATTTTCAGGTCCAATATCCAAGCTAACTCAAAATGGAGTTAAGTTTGTCTGGACCGATTCATGTGAAAAGAACTTTAAATAGTTTAAGAAGAGGCTAATCACTGAACCTGTTCTCACATTACCCACCAATGGGGAAGGATTTTTTATCTACAATGATGCTCCCAAAAAAGGTATTGGGTTGTGTACTCATGTAATATAAAATCAATAGCTTATACCACCCATAAGTTAAATATCCATGAGTAGAAATACCCATCACATGATCTATAATTTGATATAGTGATCTTCTCATTTAATATTTAGAGGCATTACTTATATGGGGATAAGTGTGACATTTATATTGATCATAAAAGACTCAAGTATATATTCACACAAAAGGATATCAATATTCTCTAATAAAGGTGGTTATATGTGATCAAGGATTATGATTGTTTAATCCATTACCATCCTATGAAGGTGAAAATGTGGTAGATGCTCTGAGTAGAAAGGATCCTATAATCCTATCCATGATGAGAAGTGAAAGGGATCCAATCTTCTTGGACTAGGAAAGGATAGATGTGAGAATAATAAAAGAAACTTTATCTTAACTTTATTAAATAACTATTCAGCCATATATTCTGGAGAGAATCAAGTTGGAAAAAAAGATGTTGATGTGCTATAGAAAAATGTATCAAATATTACAGAGTTTAAAATTTATAAATATAGAATTATAAGGTTTGGAACACAGATATGTGTCCCATCAAAACCATAAATGAAGAAGGAAATTATGGATGATTTTAATAGGTCATCCTTTTCTATTCATATAACAAGCATTAAGATGTATAGAGATATGAAGCAAAACTTCTAGTGGGATAACATGAAAAGGGAGATTGTAGAATTTGTATCTTGATGCTTGGTATTCCAACATTTCAAGTCATGACAATATAAGTCTATGGATATAATGAAACCATTACCCATTATATTATGTAAATGCGAAATCATAACTATATATTTCTTCATAGGACTCCCTAAGACATCTAAATGTAATAATTTCATCTATATAGTTGTTGATCACCCTAAAAAGTTAGTACATTTATTTTTATTTAGGAATATTTCTCTCATGACCAAATTTAAATGATATACATAAGATAAGTGGTAAGACTGTATGAAGGGCCTCTATCCATTTTTTCTGATAGAGATATGAGGTTTACCTCAGTGTTCTAGAGAAGCCTTCAGTAAGTTTTGGAAATTTATTTTAGTTTCAGTACAGATTATCACCCCCATATGGATGTTCAGTCTGAGATAAAAATTAAAACTCTATAGGATATGATGAGATCATGTTTGATGGATTTACAAGGATATTGGGATCAATGCCTTCCATTTTTGGATATATCATAAAACAATACTTTCCATTCTAGCATTCACATGTTACCTTATGAGGCTCTGTATGGGAAGAAGTATTGGACTATGAAATACTGGAATGAAATTGCAGAGAAAAATTTGATGGGATTTAATCTTATCAAAGATATGATAGAGAATGTTCAAACCATTTAGCATCATATAAAATCCACAAAAAGTTGATAGAAAATCTATGAAGACAATAATTGATGAGAACTAGAGTTTTAGGTCAGAGATAAAGAGTTCCTTTTTATATTTTCATGGAAGAAAGTCATGAGGTTTAGGGATAAGGGAAATCTTAATCCAAGATACATGATCCCCTTTGAAATCCTTGATTTTATTGGATCTATGGATTATTTAATGGAACTCCCCCCAAACCTGTATCAATTACATAATGTTCTCCATGTATCCCTCTTAAGGAAGCACATAATAGACCCCTCCCATGTACTTAATCTAGATGTTGTACCATCAGATAATGATCTTTCATACAAGGATAATTTTGAGAATATCTTATCTTATTGATACAAACATTGAAAAAACAAGACAACTCACCTGGTCAAAGTGTTGTGGCAGAACCATAAGTGTATAGAAGCAACTTAGAAACTATAAAAGGTGATGAAATAGAATTACTGTCATTTTTTAGAGTATTAAATGATATTTTTAGGGTCAAATTTATGAAGGGGGTAATAATGTAATTAATAATAGTTTTATAAATGAAATTTCATTTTCAAATGAGTAAATTCCTTATTAAGTTATGACATTATATAAAAAACATGCACTACTTTACTTATTTTAGACCATTATAAGTTATATCCTATCAAATTTAAATGACCATTAAGCATCATAATCATTGTTAATATAGTCATTTTTTAGTGAACTATAGGATTATTATATATTAATGGTTATGATAAAGTCTAATTGACACAGACAGAATAAGTGATATCCTCGACCAGTACGATCTCACTCTATGAATCCCATTTATCAAAACTTATTAGGGAGATGGAATCACTAGGATTTTCCGTTGAACAATCCCAATCCAAGATTCAACAACTTAATCACAATTAAAACTATTTATATGAGAAGTTCCATCTTATTAAGATCTTGACTCAAACCATGTTTGTCAAACCACCCCAAGAAAGTGTCACCATCGCGCACCTTACCCATAGGGAATACACTAGTGTAATAAGGGGTTATGTATCTTGACCTTAATAGTATGAATTTTTATATTTTTATTTTTAATAAAATAATTATTATATTTATCCTTCTTTATTGTTACTTTATATAATATTAAATAATTAGTGTGATAAAAATAAGATTTTGATACGATGAAACACAAATTGTAATTTTGGGAAATATATAACTTCAATAAAGGTGCTCATTTTGATATATTCAATAATTTTTAAAATAATTTTTATTTTAATAATATATTCTTATTAAATAATATATATTTAAATATAAATGATAATATAATTTTATGAAGTTAAATGTAATTTTTATAATGGTTAGAAACTGTTATCATCATAAAAACCCATATTTTTTTATAAATAAGGTTTTTTATTTAAAAGTTTAAATTATCAAATTTATAGATATATTTTGATAAATAAGTATTATTTTTAAAATCATCACATAGAAATTATCCAACTTTTAATTTTTCATAATTTTATGATACATTAAAAATTTTGGGTAAAAATTAATATGGTATAAATATACGGTATATATTATAACATCATAAAAGACCAAACATAATGTAATAAAAGGGTATCAATGAAAAAAATATTTACCATTTAAAATAATTCGTTTTTAAAGTTATTTTATTAATTTTATAAACCCTTAATGAATCCTGCAAAACCAATATTATATTCTAAGGTTTAAAAATTAAATCTTTAGGAACATGACTCACATCCACATCACCAATGATATTATTTTAATGTGTTCAGTTCTTAGACTTATGAAATATTTAAAACCATTACTATTTGGTATAATCCATGGAAAAAACATGATAATGTGTGAGTTTTTTATTATTTTATTATATATAGTCCATAACCCAGGTTTAGAAATTAATTAAGAATTTCCATATATTTTTCTATAAAAACCCAACCAACCTACCATTTCTCTTTACTCAAAACCCTTAGAGAATGAATTTTCTCTTAATTTTTCTCTCTATATCACTCCCAATGTTCCAACAGTCTCTTAATAATATCCTCTCATGATTTTAGAAGTGCCCTATCAAGGTAAGGGATCCTCTCATTCTTCTCTTTATTGAAGCACCTTATTTATATTATTCCTTTTATTTCCAATTTTTAATGTTGTAATGTATTTTTAAACATACTTATTAGTTTCTTTATGATGTAAAAGTGATTATAAACCCCTTTAACTCTCACTAAACCCTTTAATGAATCTTTATGTACCCCCATTATGTTTCCGAAATTATCATGTGATTTTCTATACCAAACATTTGTACAGTGAATACCCATCTCCATTTCCACTCAAGGATATTCAGCTAGATGCAAATATCTTTCAATTATTGGGTAATTCCATGTGTATAACCCACACTCCTTTATCATGGGATTAAAATTGATGAAAGTAATCCTTATGTTTAATGATATATTTCGCACACTTATTCAAGTTTATGATATGAATGTGATGGGTGGTCCTGGATTTATATACCACTCTAATGCATTGATTAATGTTTTTATCACATGAGATACCATGTTTGGTGCATGTGAGGTTATCCTAATCATAAAATTTTATGATTTTTTTATGGTTAGCCTTGACATATGTTTATGATGCCAAATTTTATGTTGTTTCCAAATTCCCATGTTTCCTTTATGTTACCATCTTATATCATGATTTTATGTTCAAGATTATGATTTGTATCCTTCTTATATTACCTTGATATGTATCTTTACTAACATGTATTAATTTCATCACGTTATTATTTTATTATTCCCTTATTGAGCTTTATAGTTCACCCCTTTCTTATGTGCATCCTCATGTTATCCTATGTAGTTTTATAAGACTAACATATTTTTAAGGGTATGTCGTGGAGTTTTTAAATAATTTTTTTGTACCCATGTTTCAAGTTAATATTCTATATACCTAATTTCACAAACACGCTAGGCCTCACTATCTTTTTGGATTGTATTAAATTTTTATTTATGTAATAAATCATGGATTATAGTGTGTTAAAGATATAGGTTTTGATAGTTTTATCAAGTGGTCGCATATTATTGTGGTGGGAATTATATAGAGATGAAATGAGTGTAAAAAAACCCTTAAAAGTGATGTAAACATAAGGATGATATAGCAGTCTATCATATTTTATTTATTATACATACACTTATGTATTGTGTTGTTAAGTATTATTAAATTAGTTTAATAATATAAAATTGGTCATGTTGTACAAAAGGAAATATCCACTTTATCATTCGTTCATGTTTGATGTATATATGTATATATTGATATAAATTTGATGAAGTGTAATGATAATTGACCTCTAAAAGTATAAATTTGAGTTATCCTTAATCGATTTTCAACATGAGGAATTATAGGTTATTATGAAATTTTAAGGTTAGTGTGATTTTGATTCTTGTATTGGGATACGGAATATGCTCATGAGGCACAAAACGAGTTTTGTATGCTCAATAAGACATAAATTATAAAACATGGAGTGTCATACACTATGTATTTGGTTACTAGGGGTTCATGTTCCATAATTGGAGTCCCTTATAACTAAGTTTTTAAAGATACCTAGCATGATAACCTTCATAATTTTATATTTTTAATATGTATGACTTGAAGATTAGCTAAATAGGGGTGGTTGGGTATGTTGTTGATCATTTCATCGATATGAGATCATCCAAGATGGGATTATTCCTCTAATATGATGAGTATAATATCTTTAACCTTGATTTATATGTACTAAGGAAGTAAATAGTCATACCTAGATAGTACATATGATGTGATTATCAATTTAGGTGGGAGGCATGTGTTGTACTCATCCATAAAGAGGAATATAATGTGATGTATTCATTGACTTGGTAAATATATACATAGGGAATTGATCAAGAATGAGTAGTTTATATAGTATTGTAATAATATGTGTCTCATGGTTACTCGATATCTTAGAGAAAGGATTTATATGAAAACTCATGCTTACATATGATACATCTAGTGGACACAGGTATAGAGGTACATGTGTTTGATGGATATCACATTTGATCCCTTTATATCTTGAGTATCAATGATACTTTCTAGAGGATTATTTTTGTATACATTTATGGTTATTATTATTCATATTTTTTCAACACTATAAAGGTCTATGGGGTCCCATTTTAGGATTGATGGAATGTGGATTGAGTTTGACTCAAAGAGTTTCTCTAAAAGTGTTTTAGATTTTATCCAAAATGAGTTTTGTATGGGTATTCACAAGGTATTTCATATGATATGATACATGGTGAAGTTAATAATATCCTTACAATAGTGTTTTTGAAGATATCTAGAATTATTTTTTCTTATAGATTCACAAGTTATATATGATACAATATAAGGTGAAATGAAACAAATTATATAAGGATTTAGTGCTAGTGGGAGATTGAATAACATGTTCCCTAAATACAATATTTATATGATACATTGGTACTATATCATATGATAATATATAGGCATATCATATGGAATGTTATATGATAACATGTTACTGCCTTCAACCATTAATAGGGAATGATAGTGGTGCATCATTTGCAATAAGATATTTTAGCCATAGACTTTGCATGGTAGTAAAATATTAATGTGTTAATGTTTGAATCTATTACACTAGATATCATGAATAATAAGTGTTTCATATGATGAAATTCATGTTAGAAACTATGAATTCATGTGATGAATGAACAAGTGATCAAATCTTTACCCATGCATTGTTTAATACATGAGTAAATGTTAAATAGAGTTTGGAAGTGTCCTATGGATTGTATAATGAGTTAGTACCCATATATAGGTGTGAGATACTAATACATAAGCCTTAGTAAAGACTCCCCAATCTTGAATCTCTCATTATCCACCTCCCTTAGCTTCAATAAGATACTAGAATATCATGGGAGGTAGAGAGTCTCGCTTGAGTGTCGAATGATTCAATACAGGTCACAAATTAGTGATCTTCATCAGATATATTGGATGAATACAATAGTGGTATATCCTTATGGTGAAAGGTACATATTTTCTTAATTTTCTATTTATAGTAAAATTTCATTCTACAGTCATGGTGTTCAAGGTTTATGGTTTCTTAATTACTTAACTACTTAGATTAATAATTAATCTATCCTAATAAACTCATTAAAAAATATGTGATAATAGATAATCAAAACAAGATAAACTTAATGAATATTGGGATAGTTTTAAAAAAGTGCACTCTAGTTTCCCTCCCAACCAGATTATAGATGAGGTTTTCAACTCAATATTTCATTGTGAGACTTTTCCCCATGGATTGTGGCATGATCAATGTCAGGGTGGGAGGTTTTCTAGATGATAAAATTTGGAACATATTGATTCAATGTACCCAATTTTTATTATTTAAGAGTGTATGTTCAGGTTCATAAGGCATTGTATTTAGTTTGGGAACATCCTATATGACCTGGGTTGGACACTTCCTACACGGCACATTCACTTTGTGAATGAAATTCACGATGTGAATCTATCACTGGAAGATTTGATGAATTTTTTTAGAGGTTGAAAATATTTCAGTTTGTGAAACATGTTCATTTCATGAAATAGACAATAAGGGTTTTTTAGCTGATGTGATACCTTTTTCTACATATATGCAACTTGAAGGATTCACGAAGTGAATCTTGGATTTTTGACGTGAATCATTCATGGCCTATAGGTTTTTATCATTCCATAAGACTAAATAATAATTAATCATATCTATATATTCCCTCCCTAAAACCCTAGGCTCTTTCAAGTGATTTGGGTGATCTCCGATCCTTCTAGATTACTCTATTCAGCATTGAATCTCTATGGTGGTTGTGTCACTTCTCTCTGGTAAGCGACCTTCCTTTTTTCACTTCCATTGGTCAAATTAGTCATGTTGTATTTGTTATAGGATCTGAATACATGTTTTGTTGATCATGTGTTTATAATGTTTTCTTATTCCTTATAGATTAATTATGAAATCATCTTCCGAGTGTCGGTCCTTTGTTGGTTGTGGTACGGTGGGTACATGTTCTTTGAGGTATCTTATGATATATCCTCTCTATCATCTATTTTGTTTTTTTTAATATGATTATAATATGAAAGAATAAATTTTAGGGCCTCTTCTATTGTCATTATGTTCATTCCAATGTTGGTAGATTCTATTGTGGGCGTGTATGACAAGAGTTTGAGGTATTAGGTTCTGTCTTCAATCTTTAGTGAATGAACCATGATTGCTCCAATTTTAAATATTTATTTATAAATAAATTATATTGACTTATTTGTGTGTGTAAATGGATTTGAAATAAAAGATAATTTTTCTTTTTGTTTTGCTAAAGGAAAATGGGTGTTTAAAAAAATTTGCAATGGGATTTCAAAGAAGGTTTGATAAAAGAAAAGGTGTTGTTTGAAGTTGATTATGAAAATCCCTTTTGAAATTATTTTTGAAATGCATCACATGGGAATCCTTGGTTACTTAGGTGGAATTTGTAGCTTAGTTCCATCATTCATTTTTATTTTTGGTGGGGTTCACTCATGAGGTGTTCCTCTACTCACTAATATTTTTTTCTAGGTACTTGGTTTGAAACTATTTGGGGGTCACCCATGGGGTGTTCCTCTGATCCTTAAGCTTGTTGTTCTAAGGATTTGGTTGCACAAGTCATTGATTGAGGTATGATCAATCTACTAGCCTCTCTTTTTGTGGTACTTAGATTGATTTACCTATGATTTGACTTTGTATTGTTCTGTATTTTATATATCTATATTGATTTTGATAAATTTTTATAGAAATAACACTTTGAAACTATTTTTCCTAGATTTTTTTTGAACTATGGAAAATGGGAAATATTTACCATGATTTTTATATAAACTTATTTATCATTTATCATGAAATTATTTTTCTTAAAAAGTATCATATTGGGATTGTTTGTATAGATACTTGATTTGGAAAACATATGTGGGAGTCTACTGAGCCTGTTTATCTCACACCCCTTTAGTGATGTGTAGATCTATTTATGTATTTTGATGTAGTAATGGGAAAGGTGCCATAGTGAGGTGGTGAGGTTTTCTATTAGCAAGGTTTGGATAGCTAGTGGTGAGATGGTGGTAGATTTCTCACATTATCACATAGAGTGGTTGTCTTTTTTTTAGTTGTCCTTTGATGTTGTACTTGTACTTTGGGTCTGTTCTAACTACATGATTTGTATCGCTTCTTCTATATTCTCTTAGTAATGGAATATATACTTCTTCTGGTTTTCCTTATTCTATTCCATTTTCCTATATATAAGTATTCCATGGAATCTTATTTAGGTTGGGAGAAATTTTTCCCTCTAGTTTTTGTTGATTCATGGGTGATAGTCTCCAACCTATAGGGATTGGGAACACCCTTTGGGTCATGATTCATTTTAGTTAAGATCCTAGATTGATGTGTTATTCGATCCATGATGTGATAAAATCCTTATCATATCTTATGACTTGATAGCCAACATGGATAAAAATGCACAAAAATTCAGGACATGAGAAATAACTCCAACTCAAGGATTGCATGAGGTAAACCTTTTAACCCTAAAAAAGGTAGAAAATAAGCATGATAAAATTCATACCCTTAAGAATTTTTTCTCAAGATCAAGGAAATTCACAATCTCAAAGTACTTCAATGTATTATGGTATGCATGTTATTGAAACACACTTCTTTAATCAATTTCTTTAAATTAATGATTCATCTATGTTTTTTTATGGTTTAATTTATTAGATTTCCATTTAATAAAAAACCACTTTAAAGTAATAAATTTCCATGATAAATCATAATCTTGGGTGGTAAGCACAGCCACAATACTAGAAATGAGAAAACTCTTATTATATCAATCAGAACCACTATCACCACTAACAAGGAATTCATCCTTATCCTCTATCACCCTAGAATAAATTTCCTCAACCTCACAAATTTGAACTAACTCTCAATGAAATAATAAAAAAAATGGTTGTAAAAAATCATCAATTCAAAAAAAACAACACAATGCATCCATTTATGATCTTAATACATGAGTGGGACAACTAAAAAGTGTTCAAGGAGATATCATGATGAATAGATCAGTATGTTACCTTCTCAACCCATTATAAACACAAAATATAAAGGAAATATTAATTTTTTCAAACTTATAATTGGATCCCAACTTGGATCACCCATTATTCCTTCCTTTTCTCATGTCACCATTGAAGATCCACTATCTTATAATCCCTCTATTGAACTTCCCAAATCTTTGAGTAGTAATAACACTAAAAATAGTCCCAATAATTGAAATATAGTTTTCATTGATGAGTCTTTCAATCATTCCATTCCTCTCCAATTTCCCCAAATACTTTCTCAAACAAGTAAAAAATTTGATAATGGAATTAATAAAGATATCACATATAATTTTAAAATGTTAAATGTTAACATTCCTCTCTTGGATGTGGTTAAAACAATTCTACATTATGCAAGATTGTTAAAGGATTTTTACACCCACTGAAAATGATTGAAGGGGAATAACATAACCAACCTTGGAAGGAATTTATTGACCTTGATACAACTATAAATTCCAACAAAATGTAAGGACTTGTAAACATTTATTATACCAGGCATAATAATTGAGTCATTTTTGTTTAATTCAATTCTTTATTTATGTTCTACAATTAATGTTATGTATTACTCTATGTATACTTATTTTTGGGTGGTAGATCTTCAAAAAATAGACATTGTGGTGAAACTTACAAACCGAAATGGAGAAATCAAGGATATATTTATGTGAGTAATGAACAATATTTTCCTTATAGACCTCTACATCCTTGAGGTAAAAGATACTTGATACCATGGACATGATACTTCCATATTAGGTATTTATTTTCTTAAAATGTAAAAATTAATGATAAATGTTTACAATACAACATTTTTTATATAGTTTGATTGATAAAAGGTATATTTAAACATTTTTTTATTCCATAAAACACCGTGTAGTGGAGTAGACCAAAATTTCTGTCTATTTTACGGATGTGATCCCCAATAATTCACACTCACTACACTTTATCATTAACCTTAATTATGTATTTTCTTTACTCTTGGATACATTTATTTCTGGCATGTTTCTCTATTGTTGCATTAGTTTAGAAAAATTTAATGCATGTATATTTATTTATGGGTGTGTTCATTCTGAGATACTCATGATAGTCTATGATTCTAAAAATATCATTTATACTGACCCACTCTCCCTAATGAATAATCATGATAAAATATTCAATTTCATTAATCACACCCCCCAATAACCTCCCTCAATCCAAAACCCCATGATATTGGAATTAAAATAACTTACCCTTAATTTAAAATATATATATCTTGAGTTTATTCACTAATTACTCATTAAAATTGTCAATAAACTTTGTTCAAAGCATGAATTAAAACTGATTTACCATTTTAGATATTTTAAATAAGAGATTAGATGCACATTGGCTGATATTCCTGGTATTATCCCATACATATGCATGAATCATGGAGTTTTATAGGACCAGACTAAACTTGTAAGTAAATATAAACATAAATTAATTCCTACCCCCATGAAGTGATTAAAATGTAGGTGATAAAATTAATTTTTTTTGAGGTCATCTATCCCATATCTAATAGTAAAATTAGTTAGAATGATGAAAATTTTGCCAAAGAAAACTAGAATAATAGTAGTGTAATATGAAATGAGTGAATTGGTTCTTACACATGCGAAAAATAGTTAGTGTGTCTGTATTGAAAAGTGTAAACTTAATAAATTCATATGAAAGGATTACTTTACTCTACCTTTAATTGACCAAATGTTAAAAATATATTGTTTTATTCCACATAATTATTTCCTTGATGGCTATTTGGGTTATTTTAAAATCCATGTAGCCCATAAGGATCAAGAGAATACTATATTTACCTGACCAATTGACACATTTTTATATATGTGGATGCTATTTGGTTTGTTTAATATTTATAAAACCTTTCAATATTGTATGATGACTATTGTCTTTGATAATATGAAGTATTTCATAGAAGTTTTCATTTGAGGTTCTTAGTAAGCCTTAGGCCACCAAGCTGGGAATACCGACCAACATTTATGGGGTGGGTTGGACTATAAAAGATGATATATTTTAAATAAACTTAAACATACTAGGGAAAAAATAATTAAACATTAATAATATATACCTCAACATATACAAGTCGACCCATGGGAAAATAATAATTTTTTTATTTTTTCTTTTAATGTTATTTCAATTTAATGTAGAATACTTTTATGAGAACCCCTCCCAAATTTAGAGTTATTTCATATGGAGAAAATTTATGACGTAGGGTACTTTAATTCTTGGTATATAGATATTGTAAATTATTTGATGACATTCATGCCCACAGAAAAGACCAAATAAGCATAGACCACACAGGAGCAGGGCCCAGATGAGGATTCAAAACAAAAATAAGCAAACACCTAAGCAGAGCTAACTATATTGGAAGAATGATAGGGTATGGAAAATTCCATCAAGACTAGGCATTGTGCAGCTCTTCACAGGGCAATTCTAGTTTATCATCCATACGAGGTGGGGAGCTTGGCGCCTTCAAGATGTAGATTATAGGGAAGGTCTGTTTCAAGTGTGTTAGGTCTTGGGTCTTTGAGGTCATGTATTGATTCATGTATAATCCTTGTGCCTTGGTCCTATAGGTCATGTAAGGGTTCCCTTCAATCCTTAAAAGGGGGATTATCCAAAAATCAAATAAAAATAAGGCCTTCGGTCCATTTGGGAAAAGGCTTAATCATGAGTTTTGATTGTGTATTTGTGGTGACCCATACTTATTGTGCATATGTAGTGACCAAGTTATTTTTTGTTGTTTACCTGACCATGATTTCACTTCTGTTTTGAGTTTCTAATACACTCTATCTTGTGGGTGCACTTTGGCTCTCAATGCATAGCTCAAAAATTCCCTCACTTCAGACTTTATTGGATTATATTGTATAGGGATGTCCATCAATTTTATAGGTTATATACTTGATGTCAATTTAAAGGAAATATCACCAAGATGAATTATATTCCCTAATTTATGGGTTTATAAGGATCAAATAGCACTTATTCAACACAATAGAAGTCAATAGGATACCTAATTTCTATGATCATCATGCTATGGAACTAAAATCATATGTAATGTAAAATAAAGAAAGTTGTGTGCCTTACACCAAATATTAGTCATGGATCATTTCTTAAAACATAATTTTGATAAAGATACTTGAGATGTATCCAATATAATTATTCTTCTAGGTTGTATCCATAGGCTATCTTTAATCAAACAATATTTGGGTGGGATTCTCCTTCACACCATGATATATTAGTATCTCTCAAGGTAAAGAAATAAGAAGAAAGAGAGTTTTGGATTGGGAGAATCCACAAGAACCATGGATCTAATTTTTATGGACTTTGGCATGTTTATATAGGATTTAGGGACTATCCCTAAGTCTACCATGCATTTACTCATCTATTATTAAACATATAAGTAAATTCCTTTGGTTACTAACATTTTGTAACCTATAAATGGAAATGAATTAATGTATTTATCAAATAAATGCATCATTGAATATATCATATGTTTCATCATATGAAATTTTAATAAAAAATTATAGAGTATATGGAAGAGAAACTGATTTTTAACACCTAATATTCATCTGTCATCTCCAATATCCAACCTCAAGGAAGACTAAAAATATTGTGCCCATCTCTCTCATCAGGTAAAAAATAAGGGAACCAACTTATTATATCCATAAATTAGTTATAAAAGTTACAAAAACTCTTATAAAGCTATTGTATCTTCTTAAAATCTTTCAAATGATCACACACATATATACTCCAAAAAATAAATAGTTCTTAAATAATTCTATAAATTCACCCCATGACATCTCTTTCGATTTTACACACTTCATCTCCCACAATATTCGATCCACCTTTCGAAATAATCCAACTACCAAAGTAAATTAGAATCAATACAGATTCTTCACCAACCAAAAAGAAACCTCAAACTCTTCCAACCAATCCTTATCATCAAAGCTAGAGAATAATAAACCAAATCAGGTCAACCCATAATGTTACCAAACTTCATCTGCCATAAGGTACAAAGTGCATTCTCAATTTCCATGGGCATATGAAAAAACACTTGGGTATCATATAAAGAAACATGGGAAAATTTTCTTCATCCAAAATACATATGGTTAGATAGAAACAATCAAATAATCACATCAGATATTCATAATACATCATATGTGAAGACAACCAAACCATAAAGTTAACATCCAACAATATGATAGCAAGGTCTAGATAAAAAATCTGAAAGACCATCAAGGTGGAACTATAAGTTATCCATGGGTCAAAATCCTCATGACCATATGCCACAACCATCTCAACCCACCATAGGGAAGCTTGAATTAGTATAGTCATACTATACATAGTGCTCTTCCCTTTACCTGTATCCTTCAAACCAAGTCGGCATACGCCTAAAGTCATTTTTAGGGTGTAAGGAAAACATTACCATTAAGATACCACCATTAATATATAAAATTAATTCCAATATAAATATATTAATTCTTATATAAAAATTATTTATAGAACATTTCAAAATAAATCATTTTTATATATAAAATCATCCTATGGTTTTCTTTTAAAAAATGTGTCATATTCTAATAATAAATGTAATATGACATAATATATATCCATGAGGCATAAGTAGATGAATAAATAGGGTTTTCATTCATAAATATCCATATCTAATGGGAAATTAATCATATAAAATAAACATTAAATAATGTAACAATAAAGAACCAGAGGACTATCTTATGACATGAGAGCGTACAAAAATAAGACACATAATGGAAAACTAGCTAGAATAAGTGAATTATAAATTCTATAAACCTCATTCCCCTCGTAATTTTGTCCACTAGAAACCACAACATCACAAGCACCCAACATAGATATAGATTACTCCACAAAGTTTTTCATACATTTCATTTTTACCTATACCCCAAGGTCTCCCGATGTGTTACATACCATCATTATTTTTTAATAAATCCAAGCCCAAATTTCATAAAACATTTTCTATAGTGATGAAACATTGATTCCAAATTTAAAAACCAATTCTATTTCAAAAAAATCTTGGATTCATTTTATCAAACATGTCATGTGTATAAAATCTAGCTTTCAAAGAAAACCCATTTGAAAAATAATTTACATTTCCACCAAATATTATGACCATAACTCATGAATATTAAATATTTAATTTCTTAAATCAAAACGAAATGAGAGCATCACAATAACACAATCATGTCAAGGGATAGACCATAATATAGAGATGATTACCATAAGAAAAACTAAAACATCATTACCTCCAAGATCAGTGATGGGAAATGAATAGATTGTGTCATCAAAAGCCTAGATACAAGATAAAATATATAAATTCTCTATCAAACCCTCCTAATACAGAAATCAAAACCCATTAGGGTTCCAAAAAGACAAGGGGAAGAGAGATCAAAATAATATTTAGAGAAAAGAGGATAAATTGAGAGGAAATAAAAACATAACTTGATAAGATCCACCCAAATCGATCAAAGTTCACCAAGGAATCAAATAGAGAGTCCTCTAGAGTAACATAAAGGGGGTAATTTGATCTAATTAGGGATTTAGAGGATATTAGAGTTAAAATATACCAATGGAATCGGGGTAAGATTATATATAGATATATAGTACTAGCCAAGACCTAAGGTGTAACTCAGGCATCCATGAAAAGTCACAAAAGTCTCATAGAGTAGTAAGGGATGACATTATAGAGTTTCAAATTTATAAAGGATGTTATTCCTGAGAATCCCATCTAATAAGGTGATTCCATGCTCGAGTATCACAATAAGGGTTTCCATGTCTAGGTATTATAATAAGGTACACTCATCCCAAGTATCACAATAAGAGATTTCATGCCTGAGTATCACAATAAGGGATACCATGCTCAAGTATCACAATAAGGGATTACATGCTTATTTACAATTCAAAAAAAAATAACTTTTATCATTCCATTCATATGTTACAAGGATTGTAAAGTGAGATAGTCTTACCATTTACTCTTTATTTAATCCAATTTACACAATTTAGTTCATTCACTAATAACAGAGAAGGTCATGTACATGAACATTCCATATTAAAATTTAATTAAATAGGTAATGAATAAGGCCATGTATATAAACATTCCACATTTCATTTCAAGTACTCCAATTTAATTTCCCCTTTTTCAATAGATAAGGCGTCGAACTTCAGAGGTGGTTTTATTATAAAAAGGGGGAAATTGATATTTTTATTATCATTATCAATTTTACTATGCAATTATCCATTCTATTTATAAAAATGTTAAGGCCATGAGAAACACCCATTACATATTATAATTCATCAGGATGCATTTCATTAAATAGATTCCAATTCAATTTTATTAATAAGATTGACCAGTTCGTAACAAAAAGCATAAAGTAGGCTATTAAGGACCAAGAGGTTTATCTAAATCATTTAATTTATTTAGACATTTATAAATGTGCCAAGGAATTTAAATAACTCACCCAAGGGATGGTTCTATTTGAGTTCATCAACCTCCAACTATGAAAATTGGTTTCTAAGGCATCAAGTTTATGGTCAAAAGAGTTCAAATTCAATCATTTCATAATTTAGGACCAATAGATGGAGAGTCTGGCATGCAACACAACAACATATTTTATAAATGATGCAACCTTAAGGGAAAACTATATATACCAAAAAAACTCATTATTAAGATATCCCAATCATCCAATATCAATCTTTTATTTAATCCAGAATGAGAGAAATTGGAAGAATCATCAAACACCCTAAAAATAGGGTAAATGAGCTCGCATAAAAATTGTATCTCATACAGAAAAATACACAAAGTAAAGAGGAAGAATAAATTGAAGACTAACTTATGTGAATCCAATGAACTCGATGACATTTTATTTAAACCAAGAATGAGGTAGATCCATGTATGGCAAGGGTAAAATCCAAAGGAGAGATCGAGTGGCTGTTGGGCATAGAAAATTGAGGAGAATAAGGATAATAAGAAGAAAAATAAATTAAAAGAGGGGAAATGGTAAATTCTATCCCTTTAATGATCCACACATTTTTGATACATGGTTTGGAAAATCATGCATCAATCATGTAGGCTCGGTACCTAATTGTCACTAACCAAGAATTCTTGGTGCGTGCTTTTTCAAACTATGCGCACCCCATGTGCTCCCCTGTGTTTTTTCTATAGACATCCTGCACAACTGTGAAAACTTCCTTTCATGGTTTAACTAAATGTGTGACATCCACTATTCCCATGTACCAGGACACACAATTTCCCCTAGCGAGATGCACAATTTCATAAAATTATTCCATTTACAAAAAAGGCCACACTATTTGGGCCACATGGTTAATAATAAATATGTCCCAACTGTGTGCCCCAATCTACTTATCCTAAAATTGAGTTTTCAGAGCCTGACACTCCAAAAACAAAATTGAACATCATATACACCTCTTAGTCATAAAACCTCATCCAAAAACAACAATTTTAAGTGTTTCAATTCTCATATTTACATTCTAAGTCTCAGTTTATGGTTTTCCCCATCCACAAAATAAAAAACTCAAATTCATTTGAAAATTAAAACTGGTCCAAAAAACACGGGACTTTACAGATTTTAACATACACAACACTTTTAAATATCTTGATATGGGTTATCTCTATTCACTTAATGAACTAAAGGTCCTTAGGATGTTCATTTCCCACAACTAAAGACAAAATCATGTTCACCAGATAAGATGATGTATTCGAAGATTCTTCTCAGATTCCCTTGTTCATTTTTGAGTAAAGCCTCATACTATGAGATTTCTCTATTAGTGTTTGACAAATTATATCAACTATTCCATTTTTATTTGGAGTCCTTGTACTATTATTCTCATGTCTAATTACTTTCTTCTTATATAATTTAAAAACTTTGTGTCTAGTGTATTCCACAACATTATATATCTAAAGACATTTAAACTTTCATTCACACTATTTATTGGTCAAAACTTTCCATAGAATAAATTCTTGAAGCCCATAAAATTTATTCTTTATAAATTATATGCATGCCTTGTGAGTAGAATCATCAATTAAAGTCACAAAATATAGTGATCCTTTATATTATTGAATAGGGGTTAGAACTCAAACATTAGAATGAAAAAGTTATAACTTTTGATTCCTCAGCTTTCTTCTATCCAAGTTGAAGGAAACTCTATTTTGTTTTCCTAAAATAAAACTCTAACATATTCCAAGTTCTATGTGATTGATTTTAAGTATTCTATTTATCTCTATAAATTTAATATTTTTCTCACGTAGGTGACCAAACCTACAGTGAAACGTTTCTTGACCATCTGATGCAGTCATTTAGATATTTGAAAATTCATCACTCCATCTAGTAATATACAAGGTACCATTATTTACACTTTGAGAAATCTCTATGTAACCTCTACTGATATTATAAAAACCCACTTTAAAATTTTATTCTGAAACATGCATAATCAAGTTATCCCATTAAAATGAGGTCATTCTAGAGACTTGGAATGCGTTTATTATCTTTCATCTTCAAGACACTTCCATTTCTCATCTAAATGTTCACATCAACTTTCCTAAATATATCCAAAGATTCATCATCCTCTATATGAACTATTTCCAATATTTTTGTTATATAATCAACCATGTAACCTCACTCACTAGTTTAATAGAATGATTCCCTTGAGTCAATAACTCATGACTCCTCTAGAATGGCCATACTTAGTATCAAGTTAGACCCTCTATCTATTATATTGATCAAGTTTGTCTGTCCTAAAGTTGATTCCCCTAAATGACATCAGAAATATTTCTTGGTATGTCACTTTTTCCTATATCTTTCATTGAAACCTCTAATATCCAGTCATCAAGTAATAAACAACATTGATGTTAGGGTAACTGAAAATTATTCTACCCATGAAAGGGTAACATTGCTCCATCTAATTATCTTTGTCTAATCATCCCTCATTTAGATTAAATTGCATCCGCTAACCTATGTCTGATGGAAGATTCATCTGGTAACAAAATTTCTATCCAAAATTCTATAAAACATCATAATAGGAAAAAATTCACCTGGTATGATCCGTGTCTAATCATCTCTATCTAGAAAACTATGTCTGAACAACTCTATTCCAAAATATTCACCCAATGAATCATGAAGAAAGTTACAAAAACCCAAAAACACATCAATATGAGACCAAGACAACTCACTCGAGGTCTCCCAACCATAAATAATCCTTCTAATGCACTGACACTCCATATACTCAACTTTTACAAGTCAAATCAGATCATCCATAGATGATACAGCCCGAGAAAAAATGAGGAATATCAATATGTCGGATCTCCCATCATCCAAGAACATATAAATAAAAAATATATATCAATAACCACTCTTCCACTAATTCGTTTACTTTCAAAGTTACAAATTTTTTTCTCAAATCATTTATAACCATGTTACATTTTATAAGTGTTTATACAATTTCAAAATCAAAGGACTGAAGATATTCTTCCCAAAGTCTCTATCTCAAGTTTAGATCCCTTTGAGTAAATATATAATTCATACTCTTATGTAATAAGTATGCTATAAATTATTCCTCAGATAGATAGTGGTGCCTAATCTTAAGAGCATGCATCATTGCTACCAACTCAAGATCATGAATAAGGTAGTTTTTCACATGAGGGTGAAATTGACAAGAGACATATGCTACCACCTATATTCCCTGCATTATAACACTACCCAAACTCATACCTAATGCATCATAGTATACATTATATCCCAAAACTGACTCAATAATCCTCAATATTATATCTGAAGTTGATCTCACCTTCAAATCCTCAAAATATATCTTACACTGATTTCTCCAAACAAATTTCACACTCTTACAGCTCAAATCTATCATAAGAGATGTAATCATGGAGAAGTCCCAAAAAATAATTTATAATAAATAGTTAATCCCAATAAACTCTGGATCTCAAACACATTTCTATGTTACTCCCAAAACATCACCACCTAAATCTTTTTAGGATCCACTGAGACTCCTTTCTCAGAAATCAAATGGCCCATAAATATATCCTCTTGAATATAAAACTAACATTTGAATAGCTTCCCATACAAATTAACTTTTATTTACTCCTTCTAATACATCAGTGTTGGTCACCATGCTTCCTCTTCTGTCCAAAAATCAAACTCGTGTTGCCTCTTGTTTTCACTGATGCTCTGTAGAGTCCTATATTCCCAACTATATCCATATTATCCATAATTTACTTGCCTAAAGCCTTCAAGAATATGGTTAGGAACATAAGAATAATTATAGATTGAATAACTATAAATAAACCCTTATCAAACCCTCACAACTTGATATGTTCATTAGAAACAATCTCTAGATACTGGTGTACTTACTTGGAATACTGATAAGCATACTCCATGACAGAATAATCTCCTTGATCTATAGTAACGAACTCTTGTTTCTTTAACACTCTTAATGTCTTGGGAGATAACTTTTGTTTGAGGTATTTATTGAAAGTAGTCCAAGTAATATTTTTTGCAACTTGTCTTGAAAAATAGATTCCCACCACTTACTTCATATCCCCTCACACATATAAGTGGTGAAACCAACCTTGGTGTATTCTAGAGTTTTCAAGAAGTGGAAAATCATCTCAATATTCACAATTCATTATTTTAATTCATGTAATCCTTTATCACCATAAAATATTGGTGGATTATACTAAGTTAATTTTGAATCATGGTACACCTTCTGTTCTTGTTCAGAAGTAGTTACTTGGTCCAAGGACTGGATCATCCGAACAATATTTTCCACTAACACCGATTCAATCAGATAATTCACGTGTGGGGATTGCTCTGAAACTTTCTATCTAGAATTTGGAGATCAAATTCTTAAAGGAGTCATATTATATAAATAAAAGAGTATAGAAAACGTTAAAAAAATTTATTCCCTAATCACAAAATAAATTTTACAGGACTGAATCCAAAAGGATAAACTTGTAAACAAGGATGTTAGAAAAACCCAAACTTCCCATGGTAACTTGAGGTTTGTTATGAAAGTGAGATATCCAGGAACACTCTCACACTACCTCTGGAGTTTTTATGTTCTTAACTCCAGTTTATCAATAAACCTCAAACACAAAAGGGTGATACATAAGAATGAGCATAGTCTTTAACGATAACATCGCCTTTGACACCAATTTGTAAAAGACCAAACTAGGACAACCCATAATATTACCCAACTTGGCATGTCACAAGTCCATAAGTGTGTTCTCAATTTATGTGGGCTGGTGGCAAGCACCTATGTATATTACAAAGAAATATGGGAACCATTTCACACTCCAATAGATATATGATAAGATAGAAATAATAAAAGCATCACAACAATTATCCATAATACATCATATGTAAAGACAACCAAATAATAAAGGTAACATCCTACAATAGGATATGGAGGTCTAGATAAACAATCCTAAGTACCATTAATATGGAACCTGATGTAACCCATGGGTCTAAATCCTTATGACCATATTCCACCACCATCTCAACTGACTAGAATGCAACATGAACAAAGAGAGTTATCCTCTACATGAAACTCTTCCCTTTACTTTTATCCTATAAAACCAAGTCTTAATATGCCCAAATTAATATTCATGGTGTATTAAAAACAATCCCAATATGATACCTCCATGAATCTATACAATGTATATCCACATAAATCCATTAGTTATTATTTAAAACAGATTTCTAGAACATTTCAAAAGAAATATTTTTTCCATATAAAATCATATTTTGGTTTTATTTTCAAAAACATGTCATATTCTAATAATCAAAGAAATATTACATAACATATATATCAATGCGGTATAATCATTTAAATAAACTAGTTTTTCATGAATCATATCCATATCAATTGGGAAAATAAGCATATAAAATAAACATACATATAATGTATCCACAAAGCACCAAAAGGAAATACATGACATAAGGATGTGCACAACAAAAACCCACAAAGAAACATTTGCTAACAAAAGTGAATCTTAAATTATAGGAGACACTTTCCCTTGGTAAGGTTACCCACTAGCAACAATAGCATCACAGGTACCTACCCTAGTGATTTATTTCTCTACTAAGGTTTGTATAGATTTATTTTTTCCCCATATACCAAGGTATCCCAAATTGAAATATACCATCATTACATTTTAATAAAATCAAACCTGCATTTTATAAAACATTTTCAATAGAATTGTCACATTGCTTCCATGCTTGAAAACCCATTTCCATTTCAAACACATCTTTAAGGCATTTTATCAAACAAATCTTGTGTATAAATTCTAGTTTTAAAAGAAAACCCATTTGAAAAACACTTTCCATCTAACAACCTAGAATTTTATCAAATTAATTTCCTTTATAAATATATAATTATGTCATATTTAGTAATATAATATTATATAGGCACACGCACCACATAATGAAACCAATAACATTTTATTATATTAATTTGAACATTACATTTAGAGAATAAAAATGATCATAATGATTAAAAATATTACAATGGGAATAATATAGAAAATAACACAACAATAATAGGAAAATTTTGATCTTCTCAATCCCCTAGAATAATCACACTCACAAACAACACTATAGAAATAAAGTATAATATTAGTAATGCAATATGTATTTTGAAATTTAAAATATATATATAAGTTGGATGGAAATAGTAGTGAATGGATAATGAATTAAATGTGAGGTATTTATAGAAATTACATAACTTATATGACCGTTACAAATATGACCATTAAAATAGTAATGTGACTGTTAGAATAGTAATCTAATTGCTAGGAATAGTAATATGATCGTTAGAATAGTAACCTCACCTATGGAAATGTAAAATAATATTTAGATATCTTATAAATTGAAAAAATTTCCTATTTATATCATGATAAAAGTGAATAAATGTTTTAAAATTTATAAAATATGTATTTATATTTTTTATAAGACATATATGTTTTATTTTCATTTTTATAAAAAAAATATTATGATTTAAAAGAATTTTTTTTAATAAAATGGTTTTATAAATTAAGATTATGTTTTATTATGATGATAATATAATTTTATGATATCATATGTAATTTTTCAAAAGGGTCAAAAAATATATTATAATATTAAAACTTGTATTTTTCAAATAAATGTGGGTTATATTTAAAAATTAAAATTTTCAAGTTTAGAAAATTATTTTCATAAAATGGGTTTCATTTTTGTAATTTACATGTTAAAAATTGTTTAGGGTGGGTTTTTAGAATTTTTATAAAATAGATGATTTTTTTGTGAATAGTGAAATATGACAAAATGTGATATTTAACATTATAAGCTAAATACATGAATTTTTTAGTAATGGATGATGTAAGGACCAATTAGTTCAAAATAAAATTCACCATTTACTTTATATGGTCACAATAATCAATAACATTGGTCATCTTGAGCCAAAATAATAAACTCATGAATATAATATTTAAAAACACCCCTCTTCACCCCTTATAAATATCACACCTCACAACCCCTTCTATTCACATCTTCTAAGAATTTTATGTTGACCAATTTATATCCAATTATCTTACCTAACCACTTCCCCACATCTTCATAATTTTCGTCTCATCAAAAGGCAAAAACAAAGTGGCTTAAGGTGTATTTCAAGAGAAGACATCCAAGATGAAATATTCTAAAACTACCTCTTTTAAATTTTTTCCATCTTCTAATTTCTCCTCAACTCCATCATCCAACATGGAATAATTACTCCAATATCATATATATATATATTATAATTTTATTATGATAATGTAATATCTATCATCCATCCACCTCTCTTATCCTCTTATACTAAAAAACAAAAATATCATCCACATTATGTGAGTTCATTGCCTCCGTGGATGATGATTTTTTGTTTTCCATTACCGCCTTCATAGACAATTTGAATTTAAATATTATGGTTTAAAATGATATATGTATTTATATTATATATTTATTCACATTCTATAATGAATATATATCGATAGTATTAAATAAAACAAAACTAATTCATGATGTTCTGTAAAACTGCCAAAATAAACTAACCATATAACATTATTGTTTCTACTAAATTAATCATCAATATTTCGGAACACATATGGATATTTGGTAACATTTTAAATTATTTAATTTCATTAATACCATTTCATTTTACTTCTAGAGTTATAGTCACATTTGAATATAAGATTAATAATTATCCTCAAGTGATCTGCCTAGGAATAATGAAATGAACATGCTCGGAACAATAAAATATAACATTATATCTCACTAAAATGGTTATAAATGAACGTAATAAAATTTTAATAAATAAAATTAATATGTAAAAAAAATTTAATTAAGTAATTCACGAATCTAATTTGATTATATGGGATGTTAATTGCAAGTGAATGATTCTAGAACCTAAGGTAAGGGATCTCTTCGAACCACCCTATTTTATTTTAGGTTATTCTTTCTCTCTCTTACCTCACTTTATCATTATAATATTAATATTTACATCTTATATATTATGTATATTTTTCCCACACATATATACCTAGATTAATTCATCTTTCCTTGAGGGAAATATACATGTTTTAAAAGGTTACTTTCTTAATTTCTCTTGATAAGAAACCCCGATTAAAGTGAACTTCTCTCCTTCTTATCTATTTAAATAAATACTACTTAAAATGTTTTAAACCACTCATTTTTTATAAAATATCTCATTTTATCATGGTAAAATATTTTAGATCATTTTTGGTTTTATGGAAATGATTATTCACCTTCCCTCTTTAAAGACTTGTTAACCTTTTTCTGAAAGCCCCGCTTAAGAGGTAATTTTCCAAAGGAATTTCTCTACTCTTTTTCTAGTATCCACTTCACTTGGACATCATTTTTATGGAATATTATTATGAAATTAAAATAATGATTAAATACCTCCTTTCATAAAATCCATCATGATATGCCATTTGGTTATGTTATATGACATGGTTATGTAACCAATTTATTTCCTAGCTAATTCTTATGTTTATGCCAAATAATTGATTTCCTTTTATGGAACATATAATCATGTACATGTTATAAAGGTTTCCCTCGTATATAATTACAATTAATTAGGTAATTGTTTTCATGTTAGAGAGTATTCATGGGATTAGAGAGTGAACCTAATCCATGATGGGACTCTGTCTACCAAGTGATGTTGGCTTAGATGTTAGCCTTGACTTATGCTTATGTCATGTTTTATATTCCGGTCAATTTCCTATTTTCTCATGATACTATGATACCATTCTCTTTATGTTATGTTCCCATGTTATTGTTTATGAATTTTATTTTCTGATTTCATGTTATGTCATTTGACTCACATGTTATGCTTTTTTATCATGTATACTCTCTTACTATTATTTATAGATCACCCCTTTCTTTTATGTATTCCCTTAGTTATCCTATGAATTTTTAGAAAATCAAATGTATTTAAGATCACATTATGGAGATTAAAATAAATATGTTCAGACTTAGTTTCTTTTTGATTTATTTTGAACCTAATCTTATAAAGACACTAGGCCTCATAATCTTTGGGTTGTGTTTTTTTATGTTTATATTAAATTCATGTAATAATATGTGTAAAAGGATTGGGTTTCTATAGTTGGTATCGTAGATACTTCTAGTTATTTTTTTAGATTAGGACTGTAATAATTTAGTGATAACCCTTGGGATAAGTCTAAGTATATGAGAATATCCTAAAATCTTGGTGAAGTATAGTGTGAGTAGTTTCCAATAAATTACATCTCTGTCTGGATATTATAAGTTGATGTGGAAATGGTATAGTTGTACCTAGGGGTAATTACCCCGAAAAGGGAACATTGGATACTAACTCGATAATCACCAAGTGAATGGAAAAGTGTCCATACTGCATATGTGTTTTGACACTTTTAAGGGATATGTTTTGGAAAATTCACAAACTCTTTATAAACCATTATAAAGAAATTGAATAGATTTTTAGGCTATAAAAATAAATAGGGAAATTACTATGGATAACCTATATTAAAACTTACAGACTTGTGATTTAGTATTTAAGCATCATTTATAAGTTACTCCTTCTATTTTCATAGTTACCCTTTTTATATAATTTTTAATTTGAGTATTCTCATCCCTTTTTTATTTAATTAAATGCTGATAAATATGAGTAATTGTTCCAACAAACAATGTTATAGGAAATGTGATTATTACTCTAATGATATGCCTAACCTTATGAGAGTGGGAGCTGAGAATTTCATGGAAATACTATCTCAACTAACTCAAGTTATTAATAATAACTTGAATCATGTAGAATACCCTCCTCTTATGAAATATAAAGTTGCAGTAGAATCATTTATGCGAAAAAGGCCTCCTACCTTTAGTGGATCTTCTAATCCCCTCATTGTGAAATAATAGATTAACTCCATTGAGAATATATTCTTTGTCCTCCAATGCTCAAAACAAGATAAAGTCATGATTGATGTCTATCATCGAAAAGGGAAATATAATTAGTGATGGACACTAATAAAGAACATGAAGTATAATGAAGAAATTTATTTCATGGAATTTGAAATATTAAAGAAAATATTTTTTAGTGAATATTTTCCATGAAATATCCAACCTAAAATAGAGAGGGAGTTCCTTAGACTGAAGAAAAGGGAAGATGAGTATATCGGGGTGTATGATGTAAACTTCACAAGGCATGCATGGTATGCCTCTGGCTTCATCATCAACATTAAAATCATGGTGGACCATTTATTTAGTGGGTTAAATAGAATTATATGAAAATATTTGGTTATTCGAGGCTCTGACAACTATAAAGAGATCATTCGTTGTGCCCTCAAGGTCGATATAAATATTTGAGACTATCGGTGGTCTCGTGGTTTTAGAGATAAAAAATCAAAAATGGAGTATTAATTTAGAGGGTTAATAGATAAATCTCGTGGAGGAAATAAAACCCAATTCCCCACAAGTCAAAAATGTGGGAATAAGTATCTCAAAAACTATATCAAGGGAACTGGGATATGCTTTAAATGTGGGGAAAGGGAGCATCAAGATAATAAATTGTGAATAGATATGAATAAGTCTACTAATGAAACAGATGAAAAGAAGGTTCAAATTAAAACTCAACCTATGGTATAGTGTTTTAACTTCAAAGAACACCAGAATTATGTGAAACAATTCCTTAAGCAAAGGGTTTTCAGAGAGAATCAACAACAAAAACCTTCAATGACTATAAATAAAGGAATGGATTGTGTTATTACTACTACTGAGGTGGATCCTAATAATATTATGGTGAAAATTACATTGGTTATTCATTCAATAATAAAAAACATACATTTTTATTCTAGTTATACACATTCTTTCATATCTTACAAGTTTAGAAGAACTATTCAAAAAACACTTCAAAACATGGGATTTGAGTTATATATGAGAATAGAAAATGGAGAACTTATTACAGATCAAGTATATAACTCCTCTATGGTCATTATTTGTGGACTTAACCTCCCTGAAAATCTTATCATACACCCGAGTGCTTCACCATGGGCTATGTCAATCCTTTTCATCAAGAAGAAGGGTGGGTCAATATGACTCTACATTAATTATCGTGAACTCAAAAAAATAATTATAAAGAATAAGTATCTCATACCATCAATATATGACTTGTTTGATCAACTGTATAGGTTCCAGTATTTCTTTAAGGTGGATCATCTTCCAAGATATCACCAATTAAAGGTGAATAAGGAAAATATTTCTAAACTACCTCTCGAACAAGGTATGGACATTAAGAGTTCATATTGATGCCCTTCGAACATAATAATATAATAGAAATATTTATGTACATAATAAATAGTATTTAGATATTAACTTGAAATTTTTTTGGTATTCTTTATAGATGATATTATGATATACTACAAAAGCAAGGATGATCATGAGGAGAATTTTAATATTTATCTAAAGACATTGTGAAAGGAGAAGATATATGAAAATTACTATATATGTAAGTTTTTTATGGGGTAAGTATCATTCTAGGGTCATGACATCAACATAAAAGGGAGATTTGTTGACCCTTCTAGGAAAAAGGTGATTGAGTGTCCCAGACATACATTTGTAATGGAGATTCCTAGTTTCCTTGGACTAGATTGGTATTACTAATGATTTTTTAGAAAATTTTCATGACTGTCAAACCCATTTACTATGATAAATTAAAAGGGAGTAAAGCTTTTCTGGACTGATGAATATGAATAGATCTTCAAGGAATTGAAAAAATGGCTTATCACAGCATCATTCCCCATGATTCCATCAAGTGGGGAAATTTTCTTGATATAAAACAATGCCTAAAAGAAGGTAATGGGCTATGTACAAATGTATAATGATAAAGTGATAGCGTACACATAATGGTAGTTGAAAATTCATCAGCAGAACTATCCAACACATGATCTAGAGCTAGTTATGTTAATCTTCATGTTGAAAATATGGTGGATTTATCTCTAAGGGGAGAAGTGTGAGATATAAATGAATCATAATAGCCTCAAATATATATTTACATGGAAGGATCTTAATATGAATCAGTGAATATTGTTGGATATGATCAAGGACTATGAATACCTATTCCACTATAATCCTATGAAAGAAAATAATGTGATAGATTCTCTAAGTATAAAGGATCCAATAACCTTATCAATGATGAAAATTGATAAGGATCCAATCTTCTTAGACTTATAATGGAAATGGGGATTATAAAGGAAGGAACATCATCATTCCATTATTATATGGTTTCTCAACCATACCTTATAGAGATGATAAAGGATGCTCAAAATAGATGATGTGGAAATATAGGAGAAGGTGGAAGCTATAAGAAAAGGTAAACCCTCAGATTTCAAAATTGATGAAGAATGAGTTGTAAGATTTGGGTCATGACTATGTGTACTATCAAATCTTGCGATAAAGTAGGATTTCTTGAATGATGTACATAGCTCGACCTTCTCCATCCTCCCAAGGAGCATGAATATGTGTCAAGATCTCTGAGAACACTATTTATGGGACAATATGAAGAAGGAGATTATGGAATATACATCAAATTTCCTAGTATGTTAGTAAGTGAAGGTTGAAAAGAAAAATTCTAAGGGGATGATGCATCCATTATCCATGCCTATATAGAAATAAGAAAACATCACCATGGACATTGTCACTAGTCTTATTGATAAATCAAGAGGAAATAATTTTATATGGGTTGTGGTGGATCATCTTACAAATATTGGTCATTTTATTATAATTCGAGAGGACTTTGCAGTCAAGAAACTATCAAGAAGTAGTGAGACTGTATGGAACACCATTATCAATTGTATTTGTTCAATATTTGATATTTACCTTTAAGTTATGGAAAAGTATCCAACATGATCTAAACACTAAATTTAACATCAATAAATCTTATAATACCAAAACTAATGGCTAATCTATGTGGGATAAAAAATGAGAGTCATGTTGAGAGAATTCTTGATATACTTCAAAGGAGGATAGGATCATCATATTCCTCTAATTGAGTTCTCATACAATAATAGTTTCCACTCAAGCTTCAAAATAGATCCATATTAATCCCTTTATGGGTAGATATGTAGAACACTTGTGTGTTGGGATGAATTTGGTGAACACAAACTGTTAGGTCTGGAAATGGTTGAGGAAATTAATGGTAGAAAAGGTCAAGGGAATTTATTAGCACATTAGGGATGCTCAAAGTTCACAAAAGAGTTATGATGAATATCATTGATAAGACCTAAAGTTTGATATTAGATATAAATTATTCCTCTATATATCTCCATGGAAGATAATCATGATATTTGGGAAGTAGGAAAAGTCAAATCTCAGGCACATCATCCCCTTTGAGATTCTTGATTTCATCATAGTTGTGGCCTATTGACTAGCACTCTCAATAACCTAGTCTCAAGTAAATAATGTGTTCCACGTATCACTATTGAGGAATTACATAACAAATACCCCACATATATTGAATTCAGAGGTGGTATATCTAGAAAATGATCTCTCTTATGATGAGGATTTAGTGAAGGGTAGTTTTTAGGTGCAGCGGAAGCGCATTGGTGGGTGTACCCAACTTTAATTTTATCGTTAACAACGATCAATTCGAGATCCATCACGATAATAAAATGTCGGATCATTGAAATAGAACTAAGAATGAAAAGGAAAGAGGGGAGTCATAGAACCATAGATAGGATCATCATATGTTAGTTAAAATTAATTTAATTAATTGACAATAATTACCTTGATGGAATTCTCTCTTCGTTGATGTTTTCAGTCACGATCTGATGTGATCTGTCACTATGTTGTAGAATCCAAGTGTAGGATTCCTCTAGGTTTGATCCACACATGCTCCACGTATCTCTGGATGTCTTCGAAGTGATATCCAGGTGCTAGAACGAAATATCCTTTGCTTGCGATGTCCTCCTTCGATCACCTTTATCCAGGGGAGGTGGATCTCTCTCTCATAGCTTGAGAGCATTTTTGGTGGAAAAAGAATTCTCTCTTGGCTTGAGATATTTTCCAAATCTATTGTGCACAACCCCCAAAAATGGTTATGATAATGAGAAATATATAATTGTAATTTTAATTACATAGAATAATAAAATGAATTAATTACCCAAAATCATTTATTCATTTCATTTAATTCTTCGTAATAACCTATGTCTAATAATAATAGTTGACTATTATTATTACTTGACATGCAACCATAGAATTACACCTAATATTATTTAATTAAATAAATATTATTATTTCTCATAAATTCCAAAAAAAATACATGTTGTGTATATATTAATATACACGACGTGTACTTTTTTATTTTTCCATTTTCTTTATTTCCTCCATCACATTTATTAGACCTTGAATAATGGCTATTTATTTCTCAAATAAATATATCCAGGCATACTTGTTAAACCACAATATATTCTCTCGAATAACTAGTGTCAAAATAAATGTGATCAGGCATACTTAAATAATTATTAAACCACAATCGGGAATAATCTTTATTCAACTTGTTAAATTGATATTTAACTGAGATACTTGGACACACTTAGTGTGTGGACCTCTAGGCCTCTTTCTTAGTGTAATTAGGTAGAGTCTGCCTAAAGTCCAAGGTTGGAGTCTAGAAACACACCAAGCCACCTACAGATAAAGAAGTTAATGTCGCAATGACGTGTCACCTCCTACGAACGCTTACCGTGTAATGTAATCCCTTTGTCTCGATATCTCAAATCAAGCGGGTTGCATGCTAGTACCATCAATCCACGTGCTCAATAATTATTTCTTTGACTTCCTGAAATTGAACTTACCTATTCCTCACCATGGCCATGGATTTATTTAGGCTATATCAATTATATTAAAGGGCCTGAGATATCTAATTCTGTTATGGAATAGAAGGGACAAATCCTTTCTCACATTATCTATTAATGTTGTATTACTTGTGACACACCCAACATATCCTACCTCACTGCGAACAGTGTGTCGTCACAGTTTTCATCAATACATCTAAGTGCACAAGTTGTAATACCCATTGATAATAATCTTAAAGTATAAGGATCAATATACACGTCTATAGATAGGAACATCCAATGACACTATGAAATGTGGATTTCCTACCGGCGGGACTCATTATCATAATATCCTCCTGGATATTACCATGGGTACACACCATGAGAAAATGCCTCAAAGTTTTATAAGTCCTCACCCTTAATGGCCTGTATTATTTTTGTCCCTCAAATAACATCATCCAGCCATAGAACATATATTCAGGAACAGTGTTATGGAACATCCGAGTTCTCATCATAGCAGGGATTCGCTATAACCCTTTAGTGAAACAGTCATCCTTAGGAAACTATCACATGCATTGTCATGCAGAAGAATAATCAATATGTGATAAGGTATTTATTAATGAATAAAGTACAAAGTAGTTGGTTCTCGGCCACCAACTCCAACAAACTCCCAGTTGGACTAGAGCCAACTTCTAACAACCTTTAACCTGATATCTCTCACATGATATCCATGATTCTGCTGAGATAGGACTTTATCATGGGATCTGCCACGTTCTCTTCTATGGACACTCTTCCCACTATAACTTCACCCCTTTGATAGAAATCCCTCAAGAGGTGATACTTCCGGAGAATGTGCTTTGTCTGTTGATGTGACCTTGGTTATATTCCAAGAGCCTCCACTGTATTATTATCACAATACAATGTGATAGGATATTTACATCTAGGAACCACATCAAGCTCCTGGAAAAAGTTCCGAATCCATACAGATTCCTTGTCTATATCAGAAGCCACTATATATTCGGACTCCACTGTAGAATCGGTGAAAACTAGTTTCTTTTAACTCTTCCAGCTCACAGCTCCTCCATTGAGACAGAAAATTTATCTAGATTGTGACTTCAGATCGTTCTGATCTATCTGAAAACCGGCATCAACATACCCTCTGATGAAAATTTCTTCATCTCCTCCATACACCAGGAACATATCCTTAGTACTTATACGATACTTAAGGATATTCTTAACAGCACTCCAATGATGTTCTTGTGTATCTTCTTGATATCTTCCTACCATGCTCAGTGAATAGGTAACATCAAGTCTAGTACATAACATGGCATACATGATGGATCCTATAGCCGAAGCGTATGGGATATTACTCATTATATCTTTCTCCTGTTGTGTTTGAGGACACATTTTCTTAGAAAGATGTATTCCATGTGACACTGGAACCAATCCCCTCTTGAATTGTTCCATACTAAATCTATTTAGTATCTGGTCAATGTATGTACCTTGACTTAGTTCAAGCAGCCTCTTTGATCTATCATGAATGATCTTGATCCCTAGAATGTTGGATGCTTCACCCAAGTCCTTCATGGAGAAACATTTGTTCAACCAGTCCTTAACTGACTGTAAGACTGGTACATTGTTTCCAATAAGAAATATGTCATCAACATATACTAATAGGATAATGATCGCATTTCCATTAAACCACTTATAAACGCATGGCTCACATTCATTATTAATGAAACCAAATTCCTTTATGGCTTCATCAAATCAAATGTTTCACAACCTGGATGCTTGCTTTAATCCGTAAATGGATTTCCAAAACTTGGAAACCCGTTTGGATTCACTTGGTGTCACAAACGCTTCTGGTTGTGTCATATAGTCATCTTCCTGAAGGTTCCCGTTAAGGAATGTTGTTTTGATATCCATCTGCCAAATCTCATAGTCATGGTAAGATTTTATGGAAAGTATGATTCTTATGGATTTAAACATGTAAACTTGAGATAAGGCTTCATCATAGTCAATTCATTTATATTGTATGAATCTTTTAGACACTAGCCTTGATTTATAGCTGCTAACTTTACCTTCCATGTCCAATTTTCTCTTGAATACCGATTTGCATCCAATAGGATTTACATTAACTGGATTTTCGACCAGAACCCAGACTTTGTTCTGAAACATAGAATCCATCTCAAAATTCATAGCTTCTAGCCATCTTTCATCTTCTAAGATTTCTACTACTTCCTTTTATGAGATAGTTTCATCATTATCCAACAATAATGATTCACCATCCTTAGTGACTAGGAAACCAAATCTCTCTGGTTCACTTACCTCTATTGATCTCCTATGCAGTACTTGTGTTTCTGGAACCTCTTCCATGGGGACCTGTGGAACTTGTTCCTGTACCAACTCCTATGTATCTTGAGCATTAACTTCCTTGAAGTCAATCTTGATCCCACTATACTTTTTGAGGATGTGCTCCCTCTCAAGAAAGATGGCTTGTCTGGCGACAGTCACTTTCTTGTCTGTAGGGTTATATAGGTATTATCCTTTCATTTCCTTGGGATATCCTCTAAAGATACACCTCATACCTCGAGGTGGTAGTTTTTTTCCTGATAAGGCCTTAACAAATGCCTCGCATCCCCATACATGTGTGTGTGAAAAAATGGGTTTCTTTCCATTCCATAACTCGGATGGAATTCCATTTTCCGCCTTAGTTAGTACTCAGTTTAATGTGTATGATGCATTTTTTAATACATATCCCCAAAGGATAATAGAATATCTACATAACTCATCATTGAACTCACTATGTCCAACAAGGTGTGGTTCCTCCTTTCACTAACACTGTTCCACTGTGGTGTATAAGGAGGAGTGAGCTGAGATAAAATCCCAGACTCCCATAGAAGATCGATGAACTCTTGGTTCATATATTTTCCACCTTGATCCTATCGAAGCTTCTTTATCTTCTTACCAAGCTAATTATCTACTTCATTATTGAATTCTTTAAATTTATCTAAGGTATCTGACTTATACCTCATTAAGTAGACATAGCCATATCTACTCAAATCATCAGTAAAAGTAATGAAGTAAGAATATCCACCTCTAGCTTCTACTGGAAATGGTCCACACACATCTGTGTGCACCGATCCTAGAAGCTCTTTGGCCCTTTCACCCTATCCACCTAAAGGTGGCTTGGTCATTTTACCTTGTAAACAAGCGTGACATCTATCAAATGGTTTTAGCTCAGTAGAGTCTAAATAGCCATCTTGGAAGAGCTTTGTCAAGATCTTCTCATTTACATGACCGAGACAGTGATGTCACAACTGGGTGATGTATGAGTCATGTGAGTTTATTTCGTTATCGATTTCCAATACTTGGTTTTTGTAATTTAATACATACAAACCACTATTTAAATGTGCCATACCATAACATACGTTGTTCTTATAAAATAATAAAATATTATTTCCAAACTTGAAAATAAATCCATCCATATCCAAACATGATACAGAAATTATGCTTTTGGTAACACTAGGAACATAATAACAGTTATGTAAAACCAAAATAATCCATGTTGGAAATGAGAGGTGGTAATCGCCAATGGCCAATGCAGCCAGCCTCGCGCCATTGGCAGCTTGAAGATCCACCAATCCTCTGGAAATATTTCTAAATCTACTTTGTTTCTGCATTTGAATTTAGATGTGAGCCCCAGAAGTTGTATCTAATACCCAATTTGTAGAAATGGAAAGATTATACTTCATAACGAACGCAACTTTAGTGTCCTCATGCTTCTGGGTGCAGTTCCTCTTCCATTGGCCTTGATTTCCATATGAAAAACACACTGCCTTCCATTCTTTGTCGTACCTCTAGATCTTCCCATTCTTGGAGGGACAGTGCTTGGGGGATTCAAACCGTTTATAATTCTTTGTCCTCTTTTCCTTGTCCTTCCTTTTCTTATTCACCATAAGGACTGCGGGTTTGTTACGCCCCATGTCCTTATCTACCTGGAAAATTAAGGTCAGAAGTTTTGATAGACTCTTCTCATTGTTTCTAATGTTGTAATTGACAATAAAGCTAGAGAATTTCTTAGGCAGTGATGATAGGATGAGAGCTGTATGCAACTCATCCGAGAACATAATCACTAAGATGTCATGGCATTCAATGTAGACAATAAGATTAACTACATGAGGCCCAGTTGGCGTAGACTCTCCAAGATTCATTGTAAACAAAGCTTTGGAGATCTTATATCTCTGTTGTCTTGCCTTCTCTTGATAGAGATCCTTAATGTGAGAGATAATGCTATATGTGTCCATGTTTTCATGTTGCTTCAAGATCTCATTAGACATGGCCGATAGTATAAAACATTGGAAATTTCTGGTATCATCCATATGATTCATATAGAGAGATATTTCCTCATCTCTGGCCTCTTTTCTAGGCACAACTGGAATAGGCTCTTCCAGTACATACAATTTCCTCTCATGGTGAAGGATGACGCGTAAACACCTCTACCATTCCTGGAAATTGGTGCCAGTGATAAGGATTTCCTTCACGAGTATGGTTCATAATGATATGTTTGAAGTAATTTTTCTTACAATTTCTAAAAATTAATATGGGCAAAGGTTTAGTACTTTATTATGATAAAACTGAGACAAATAAATAAATTAATACTTATTAGTATCCCACTATTTTATTGAAATCCAATATCCCTCACCATTGACTTCGGAATATTCTGTTTCATGAATATTCTAGTGGTAGGGATCTATATTTTTATAGGATCGAAATAATGATGTAGATGCTCAATATACAAGAGGGGGGGTGAATTGTAAACTTGAAAATTTTCCTTAAACAAGGAAATATCTAAGTTTAACAAAGTTAAACTAAGAAAATTCACAACACATCTAACACCAATTAGATAATTGGATCAATCTATGAAGTTACAAACTTCTAGTTCTATGCACTTGCTTAAATCTGGAAAGTGATTCTAAAAATAGGTTCTGGAAATATGGATCCGGAAATTGGAACTTAACCAAAGTTTACAATATGAGATTCTACCTTAAAGCATATAGAATCTAAATGAATCAGAGTACAAGTGTAAGGAAATATAAGAAGATTATACTTTCCTTACAATACAATATGCAGTAGAAAAACAAGTAGTACAACTACAAGTAACAAACAATAACTCTTTTAACCCAAAGAGAAGGGTATCCAACAACCTTGGATAAAGGTCCCTTGATTTATACTTTCAAGAAAGTATGTCTTACCCACACCAGGGTAAGCCCTCGATACGAAGATCGGAGTCTCTATCTTGTTATCCCCGTAAGACCTCAACTTCAAGGTAGTTGGAACCTCTATCTTCCTCAGCAAGGAAGCCCTCGAACTTCAAGGTAGTCGGCACCTCTGTCTTCCTATCCCCGGAAGCCCTCGAATGTAATCACCAAAATTTGGAATCGCACGAAGCAATCTGAACGAGCGGTTCAGTACACACAAATCATGAAAATCTTCTCTCTCTAGAAATCACCTTAACAGTGTGTGGTCTCTAGAGTGATCAGCTTCTTTTTTAGTGGTGTCGAGCTCTTTCAAATGAGCTCTTATTTATAGGCTCAGTTGGAACGGTCAGCTCCCTCCTTCAACGGTCATATTTTCCTTGAATATCGAAGGGACCTCTACATGTGTCACTAAACGAACGGTTAATTAGAAACAGAATGGACTACATTTTTTTATAACAAAACATGTGTAATTGAAAGCACGACATCATTTTAAAATGAAACAAGTGTAAGAATAAGAAAAACTAGAATTTGGAATGTATGTAAATAAAAGTTTTAAGTCTAATCAAAATGGAATTCAGAGTCTATGTTAAAAAAAATGCTCGGATTCAGTTTTATAGGAATTCAGAACCTGAAATCTGTAGAAGTCCAGAGTCTGAATTTCTAAAGAAATTCAGAGTCTAGTTTCACCAGAGTTCAGAATCTGAACTTGGAGAGTTCGAAGTCAAACTAGTAAAAGTTCGGAGTCAAACTTCATAAGAGTTTGGAGTCGAACTCCTGAAAGTTCGGAGTCGAACTTCATAAGATTTTGGATTCTAACTCCTAAAATTTCGGAGTCGAACTTCATAAGAGTTTGGAGTCTAACTCATGAAAGTTTGGAGTCGAAATTCATAAGAGTTCAGAGTTGAACTCATGAAAGTTCGGAGTCGAACATCATAAGAGTTCGGAGTCGAACTCATGAAAGTTTGTATCCAGAATTCGGAGTGTAACTTCATTACAGTTCCCATCCAGAATTCAGATACTAAAAAAAGAATACTCCAATTCTTGAAATTATATGATTTTGGGGTTTTGGGTATGAATCTGGTTTTTATACTTAAGAAAAATATTGATATGTATAAGAAAATCTGGGTTAGGGTAAATTTCATTAAAGAAGAAAATTTTCCATATGGAAGTAAAATATAGATTTTCTTAAGTATAAGGTGTTTGTGATTTTCAAAACAGGAAGGAATGGAAAAGTCATAAGGAAAACCTTATTGACTCAAAAATCTCCCCCTTTTTGGAAAGCACAAACATCCTTAAGAAAAAGAATATAAGGATTATGAAAATTTTCATTAGACTTTGAAATTAAAACCTATCTCCCTTTGTTCCTGGATAAAAATGAATACAACTAACTCCCCCTTAGGCATTGAAACTCTCAGGATTGTATTCTGAATTTCCTGAGTGAATTTTTCATTATCATGGAAATGAAAAACTCCGTAATGGAAAACTCCCCCTTAATTTAAGGATATTTCACTTAGAAATTTTTTCTTCTTCATTTTAAGTCTTTCTACCTTTTTAATTAGTTCTTTTTCCTTCTCCCCTTTGTTATTTTCGAAAAGAATTTATGGTAATGGAAAATATGGTACCTGAAAGATTAGTAATAATACTACAATATACAACCAATCAAACAACATTTCATTAGAGTTGTCGAAAATTTTACAAGGAAAGACAAATACAACAAAAGATCAGAGTTGGTTTATTTTTCTTCCTTTTCCTTTGGGATCATCTTATTTAATAAGGTTTTGAGTTTCTTCAAATCCCTTTGGTCTTCCTCGGCTTGCTTCTCCAAAGATGAGATCCTTTACCCTTGCACTTTCAAAGCTTCGGCCTGAGCCTCCATGGCTTCTTTCTACATCTTTGTTAAATCATCTTGCTTTTCCAACTTCTCCTTAAACTCAATTCAGAAATCTCTTTCACTTTTCCAATTCTGAGAAACTGAGTTGAGCTTCCCATTCAGGTCCCTGACCTATTGATTATAAGAATTTTTCTCTTGGGTCAGCTTTTCGTGAAGATCGTTAAACATTTTCTCCTCCATGTCAAAAGCATTTTGAACGTCAGCCTGAACATTTTCAAACTGCACTAAGTCTTCATCAACTCTCTTAGACCACTTTGTTACCTTACTTCAGGACTTTCTATGCACATCATAATCGATAAAGAAACTTTTTTTTCAGCTTCGATCTTTACACACTTATCCATTAGCATGGATAGTGACTCTTATTTTTTGGTTTTGGCTTAGCTGCATCATTTGACATCTAGTGTCAATGGTGGTAAAGATTGGAATGATGTCCACCAACTTTTTCAAAGATTCAACAATAAAATCATGACTTTGTGCTGATGACTCCGAATCAGAAACTTTTCTTGGAGATTGTTCTTCTTCATCCTGCACCAACTTCCTTTTAGAGGTACCACCAACTACTTTCTTCCTTATAATATCTTTTATTGGTGTCTCCAATAGAACTTGCTTCCCTTTATCATTATTTGGAATGGGTTCCTCATCAGGAGATACTTCCTCGGATTCAGAAACTTGAATAATCTGGTCTTCATCAATTTTCTCCTTTTCTTGTCCCTCCTCTTGAAAATCCTTCTCATAGGATCTTTCCCCATCAAACAAAACATTTTCTTGTTGTTCTTCCTCAACCTCATCTTTCTCAGCTTACGCTCTATTTCTCAGAGTGTCTATTTTTTCAGATTATGCCTTCTCTTTGTAATCTTTATCTTTATTGATCAAGGCATCAAAATATTCACTTCCATCTTCTTCTTCTTCTTCTTCAACTTCTTCTCTACTTAATCTTCTTCAACTGCTATTTATTGTTCAACAACCATCTCTTTACGCTTAGATTTTTCCGGAGTGACATAGTTCTTAGCTGGAGTTTCTAGTAAAGAAGGTTTTGTAAGGAAAGTTTCCGGAACCAGAATCTAATCAGAAGCTATTTCAGTATCTCTCAAAAGAGATTGCACCAGTTCAGCTTCAGACAACTTATTTTTCATCTTCTTTTATTTTTCCTGCTTTTCTAACTCATCTGCAGCTCTCTCTTTTAGGGCCTTAGCCTCTGTAGGGTCCAATCCAAATTGTGGATCCCCTTCTTTCCTCTTTTCTTTGTTTTCCCTCCACTTGGCTACCAATTCATCTGTATATGTTTTCTGCTTCTTCAGTTTGGGGGGAGCAGACTGAGTTTCCTTAGACTTGGGATTTTCTTTATCAACAACCACTTCCTTAATCTATCTCTTCTTCCTTGACTTTTTGGATGGTTCCGGAGTCTATGTATCTTTCTGAGCTACCTCAACCTCTTCCACAAATAGAGGGTAAAATTCTCCTGATTCACTGTAAAAACCCATCTTCATACTCTTTAAGGTATCATCACTAACCAGCATAAGCTTACAATTCCAGACTTTTGATTTGCATGCAACCTTCAAGGATTCTAAGCACCGAACTATCAACTTAGATAGTAAGGTAGGGTACATAATTATTTGAGCTCTTAAGTTCCCTTCTTTGATGTTCTTGATCATAATCAAGACATGCCTCATCAAATTTATCTCACTTAGATTTACCAAGAAATCTAAGACATAGATTTCACTTTTCTTCAAATTATCCTTGTCGCCACTTCTTGGTATGAGAAAACCTTGTACCCAGAGCTGTAGAATCTTATTGTTCAGAGTGAGATGAGCAATCTTAGCAGTTGTATCATCCTTAAGTCCAAGGAATTTTAAAGCCTTCACCTTGTTGAAACTTCCTTGCTCATCTGGAAGCTTATGTGAGAAAAAATCAGATTCCCTTTCATAGGCTAAACCAACCAAGATGGAGGCCTTGGTGTAAGATAACTTGTAAGTCTTCCCATAAGACTTAAATGAAAACCAGTCTCTTCCATATTCCATCTGGAAGGAAATAGACTCATAGAACTCGATCAGAAAATCGGTGTAAACCAGATCCTGTTTCTATGACTTATACAAGCATACATCTTCCCATCCATTCAATCTGATATTTTTGGTTATAACAGAATTGAACTTGTAGAAATCTGGATGAACTAACCTTTCCCTGAAGACTAAATACTTAGAGATTGGTTTTGTAGTTGACATATCTTGAGATGTAGCTTCAACAGACATTCGGAGTGAAGAGTTCTGAAGGATTCGGAATGGTTTTGCAAAGATCAGAATCGGTCTTAAGAAGAGCAGCAGGGATTTAAGACGCAAGAGCTTTGAAAAACTGATGTGGGAAGAGTCTTGGGGTCCCCTTTATATAGGCGATGGATGAAACCTTTGGTCTTCCAAAAGCCATCTAACGGTTGAAAAAACGTTTCGATCTGATCTGACGGTTGAGAACATTCCCGCAAGGAAAACTTGACTCCGATATTTTGAGGTTTTAAGAAAAACATTCAGATTTAAGGAAAACTAGAATCCAAATTATTTTAAAAAACAGGAAAATACCAGCAAGAAAAAAATGATTATGAAAACTTAAGTAAAGAAATCATACCTTTTGGATTGGCTAGAAAGATTGTTCTTAATTGGTAATATTCTTCTTGAAGAAATTAATTTAAAAAATGAAAAAAACTCATTATGAAAAAAAACCTCATTACGAAAGTTCCAGTACGAAAATCTCATTACGAAAGTTCCAGTATGAAAATCTCATTACGAAAGTTCCAGTATGAAAATCTCATTATGAAAATTTCATTTACGAAAATTCTCATTACAAAAAATCGATTACGAAAATTCTCATTAAAAAAATTTCGATTACGAAAATTTTCATTACGATACTTGTTAGTATGAAAATATTCATTCTGAAAGTTTTTATTCCATGAATTTCCATCCTGAGAATTTCCATTATGGAAATTTCCAAAAACTTGTTACGAAAAATTTTAGTTACAAAAGAAGGAAAAAAACTGTCAACAAAAAATTTGGTTAAACTAGCACACAAATGTACTCCCCCTGTGAAAAAAAGTTTATTATTGTAATGAGAGTTGTTCAACAAGAATTTAATGAAGAAGGATTACCTTAGGTTTATCATTCCTAACTTCTGTTTAATGTATTCAAATCTATTGGAGGGTAAATATTTTGTGAAAATATCAACAAGCTGATCTTGCGTTCCGATAAACTGAAAATGATATCTCCTTCAAGTGTGTGATCCCTAAGAAAGTAATGCCCTAATATCTATGTGTTTTGCATGAGAGTGATGTGAAGGGTTATTACTGAGGGAAATGGAACTTGTGTTATCACACAAAATTTGAGTCTTAGTAAAACTGAATCCATAGTCTGTCAGTGTGTGTTACATCCACAACACTTGAGCACAACAACTTCCAGCTGCTACATATTCAGCTTCAGCAGTGGAAAGTGCTACAGAATGTTGCTTCTTGTAGGACCAAGAAACTAATGAATCTCCTAAGAAATGAAAAGTTCTGGATGTACTATTTCTATCCATACTACATCCACCAAAGTCAGCATCCGAAAATCTTTTTAAAACAAAATCATTTCCAGAAGTATAAAATAATCCTAAATCCATGGTTCCCATTAAGTAGAGAAAAATTATTTTTACCACCTTTAAGTGAGATTCCTTAGGATTGGATTGATATCTCACACATAATCATACTAAAAACATCAAGTCTGGTCGACTAGCTGTCAAGTATAGTAGGCTTCCTATCATACCTTTAAAAGATGTTTGATCTACTGGTTTCCCAGCTTCATCAAGATCTAAAGAGTTTGAGGTACCGATGGGAGTACTTATACTCTTAGTGTTGTCATATCCATACTTTTAAAGAAGATATTTAATATACTTATGTTGAGATATATAGGTTCCTTCTGGTTTTTGAGAAATTTGAAAACCAAGGAAAAATTTTAACTCACCCATCATACTCATTTCAAACTCATATTTCATTAGACTTGCAAAGGAATTAGTTAAAGATTGCATAGTTGAACCAAATATGATTTCATCAACATAAATTTAAACAATCAAAACATTTTTCTTATCTTTCTTTATAAAAAGAGTTGGATATGCATTTCCCTTAACATAGTTATTTTGAAGCAAAAATCCTATAAGTCTATCATACCAAGCTCGTGGGTCTTGTTTGAGGCCATATAAAGCTTTGGTAAGTCTAAAAACATGATCAGGATGTTTTGTATCTTCAAATCCATGAGGTTGTTTAAAAAAAACTTCCTCTTGAACATAACCATTAAGGAAAGCACATTTCACATCCATTTGAAAAAGTTTAAAATTTAAGAATGCTGCAAAGGTAAGTAGAATACGAATAGATTCAATTCTAGCTATTGGAGCATAGGGTTCTTCATAGTCTATTCCATCTTGCTGATTATAACCTTTGGCAACTAGTCTAGCTTTATTTCTTACAATGACTCCATTTTCATCACATTTTTTTCTGAAGACCCACTTTACTCCAATAACAGAAGTTTCCTTAGGTCTTTTAACCAAGGTCCAGACTTTATTCCTTTCAAATTCATTTAGTTCATCTTGCATGGCTTTGATCCAATCATCATCACCTAAAGCTTCATCAGTGATTTTTGGTTCTAATTGGGAAATAAATGATAGATGTTCTACTTCATTTCTCAAGGAACTCCTAGTCCTTATAGGTTTATTTACATCACCAATGATACTATCATGGGGATGATTCTTAATAAACACCTGATTTGGGTTTTGTAAAACCTGTTCATCAACATAGGGTAGAAAGTCTTCTGGGGTAAATGTTTCAGAAGCATCTTCTTGAACATTTTCCTTATTAGAGGGATCTTTTATCAAAGGTTGATAATCAGTTTTTGAAAACACATCCAAGGATGTAGGTTGGGATGGTTTAAAAACAAAAGGATCAGATTCATCAAATTTTACATGCACTGTTTCTTCAACAGTACAAGTATTTTTATTGAAAACTCTATAAGCCTTAGAAGTTGTGGAGTATCCTAAGAAAATTCCTTCATTAGATTTTGGTGTGAATTTTTGAATATTATCTTTAGTATTCAAGATGAATACCTTAGATCCAAAAACCTTGAAGTATGAAAGTCTTGGTTTTCTACCATTCCATAACTCATAAAGAGTTTTATTAAGAAAAGGTGTAATCAAAACTCGATTTATAGTATAACAAGCAGTACTTACAGCTTCAGCCCAGAAATTTCTAGCTATAGAATATTCACTCAACATGGTTCTAGTTATCTATTGAAGAATTCTATTTATTCTTTCAACTACACCACTTTTTTGAGGAGTTCTAGGTGCTGAAAAGTTGTGAGTAATACCTTTTCTACTACAAAAGGTTTCAAAATCAGAATTTTGAAATTCTCCTCCATGATCACTATGAATAGTTTTCAGTGGAAGATTTTTCTCATTTTTAACTTGGGATGTAAAACTTTTGATATAAGAAAAATCTTCAGACTTCTTTCCTAGAAAGTAGACCCATGTAAATCTAGTGTAATCATCAACTAGAACAAACACACAGTATTTGCCTCCAATGCTTCTAGTTTGTGTTGGACCAAAAAGATCCATGTGCACCAACTATAATGCATCAGTTGTTGAGACTTCACCGATTTATTTAAAACTAGATTTATGTTGCTTTCCATATTGACAAGGATCACAAACTCTAGAAGAATCAAATCTAAGCTCCGGTAGATCCTAAACTAGTTTCTTCTTAGAAAGTTTACATAAGTTCCTAAGGTTAGAGTGACCTAATCTTCTATGTCATAACCAAGAATGATCTTCCATTTCACTAAGGAAAGGTAGGTCTTGGATCCTAAGGTCTTATAATTTCAAAGTGTAAACATTCTCTTGCCTATTGGCTGAGAGAATAAATTATTCCTTGGAATTGTGAACTAAGCATTTATCATTCCTAAAATTCACAAGGTATCCTTTATCAAATAACTGACTTATGCTAATGAGGTTGTGCTTAAGCCCCTTAACAAATAAAAAATTTGAAATCAAAGTTTTACCAAGAAGAACAATATTATATATACTAACAATTTCTCCCTGAGCATTATCTCCGAAAGTTACCTTTCCTCCTTTCGTCTTGATAATATTTTCAAAATAGCTTTTGTTACCAGTCATGTGTCGGTAACATCCACTATCCATGTACCATGTATTTTTGTTGGTACTTCCTTTATCTTCCTGAAAAAAAGAAAAGAATTAACTTTAAGAATCCAAACTTGTTTGGATCCGAGATTTCCAGATAACAAAATTTTTGGCACCCACATATTCTTAGAAAAATAAGCCTTATGAAAACCTAGATATTGGGGTTTTTTTAAAGAGAAATTCTTTGCCCAGTGACCACCACATTGACACTTGGTACAAAATGGGGCACTTTGTGGAACAAAGTAGTTGTTACTAAAAGTTGGTTTTTCATGGGTATAACCAAATCTGGATTTGTTTCTTAAAGGTCGTATTTGTGAATACATTTTATCAAAATTTTCTTTACCATGGGTAAAGTTTGATAAAAACTTATTTAAGGAAAAAAATTCAGACTTGAGTTTTATAACCAAGTTTTTATCTTCAAAATCATTAGATTTAGAACTAGAGCTAGACTCAAAAAAAACTTTTCTTATAAATTACTTTTTCTAACTCTTTAGAAAGTTTGTTCTTCTCAGAACTTACTTCCTCAAGATTTTTTGAAATACTTATAAAATCATCATTTTTCCTATCAAGATATTTAGAAAGATCTGATATTTCTTTTGTAAGAATAGTATTCCTACAGTTTTCCTTATCAAGTTTTTTATTGAGTTTGGAATTCTCAATCTCAAGAAGTTCAACAAACCTAGAAACTTCTTCATAGGTAGGTGAAGTATTTTCTTCATCATAAGAGGATTCTTCATCTGAAGAGTTATAATATTTTCTATCATTAGAATTTAAAGAAACATTGGTCAATGATTCAGCATTGTGTACCTTAGCCATAAAACAATGATTGTTAATATGTAGTTTGGCTATAAGACCAAGATTATTTTGTCCTGAAGATTCATAATAAGAAGATTCATCTGAAGAGTCAACACCACTGGAACTCCAGGATTCATTAGCTTTCAGAACTTTCTTAGCTTTGGCTTTATAATAAATCTTTCTATTCCTTTCAGAATGCCTTTCTTTTCTTTCTTTATTTTTGAGTAAAGGGCAATATGGTCTAATATGTCCAACTCTCTTGCATTCATAACAAGTAACGTCTCCATCTTTCCTATCTTTACTTTCCTTTTTCTTATACTTGGATTTGTAATTTCTCTTTCCAGCTATCTTGTTCATTCTTCGAGCAATAATTGTTAACTCATTCTCTGAGAATTAACTCTCACTAGATTCAGATTGGATAATAACTTTCTTAGTCTTGGATCTAGTTACTCTCTCAGGAGTCTTAGCCTTCATATGATTTGATGTTGTAGTAAAAGCTATAGTACCATTCCCATTCTTATTTTTGATGTTTTCAGCATCCCTCTTCATTCTTATTTCATGTTGAAGAAGAGTTCCAAAAAGTTCATCTAACAAAATTTGAGTAACCTTCCTGCTCTCATCAATAGTTGTTCTTTTTTATTCCCATTCATTAGGCATAATATCAATTATCTTATCCACCAGAGCTTCATCATCCAGACCTTTATCTCCCATAGAATGAATACTATTCACTATAGTCATAAATCACTGTTGAACTTTACAAATTGGTTCACCATAAAGAAAATTGAAGCCATGATATTCAGCTCTAAGCATAGCTCTCCTAGTTTCAATTACTTTAGAAGTTCCAAAGTGTGTAACCTCTAACTTCTTCCAGATACAATTAGTTGTTTCACAAGAAGAAATTTGGATATATATATTTCTAGTCATTGAACATAGTAAAGTATTGCGTACCTTATAATTGAGTTGATATTCTTGCTTTTCCTAGTTAGTGAAAGTTCTAACTTCCTTGTCAGGAATTTTATAATCACCAGTAAGCATAAAGAAATTATCCACTCCAGTATTGATAATGAAAGTCTTCATACGATCTCTCCAGTACTCATAATCATTCCCATCAAATTTTGGTGGTCTTGTAGGTTTTATATTGTCAATGGATCCAACATTGATTTCTTCCATTCTAAGGAAAACTTTGGCAACCTAACTTGTTAGTTGGAAAAGTTCGTAACCACAAAGTTCGGAATGAACAAATTCGGAATGAACAATTTGGAATGAAAATTTGGAATGACAATTCGGAATAAAAAAGTCTTTCTAAGAAAGGATGAGGATTAATGAAAAATTAAGAAAGAAAAACTTATATGTCAGTATAAGTATTTCAGAGACCTCCTCTAATACCAATTGTAGGATCGAAATAATGATGTAGATGCTCAATATACAAGAGGGGGGAAAATTTTACACTTTAAAAATTTACTTAAACAAGGAAAGATCTAAGTTTAACAAAGTTTATCTAATCAAATTCACAACACCTCTAAAACCAATTGGATAATTGGAACAAGGTATGAAGTTACAAACTTCTAGTTCTATGAACTTGCTTAAATCTGGAAAGTGATTCCGAAAACAGGTTCTGGAAATATAGATCCGGAAATTAGAACTTAACCAAAGTTTACAATATGAGATTCTACCTTAAAGCTTATAGAATCTAAATGAATTAGAGTACAAGTGTAAGGAAATATAAGAAGATTATACTTTCCTTACAATACAATATGTAGTGGAAAAACAAGTAGTACAACTACAAGTAACAAACAATAACTCTTTTAACCCAAAGATAAGGGTATAAAACAACCTTGGATAAAGGTCCCTTGATTTATACTTTCAAGAAATTATGTCTTACCCACACCAGGGTAAGCCCTCGATACGAAGATTGGAGTCTCTGTCTTGTTATCCCCGCAAGCCCTCAACTTCAAGGTAGTTGGAACCTCTGTCTTCCTCAGCAAGGAAGCCCTCGAACTTCAAGGTAGTCGGCACCTCTGTCTTCCTATCCCCGGAAGCCCTTGAATGTAATCACCAACATTCAGATTCGCACGAAGAAATCTGAATGAGAGGTTCAGTACGCACAAAGTATGAAAAGATTCTCTCTCTAGAAATCACCTTAACAGCGTGTGGTCTCAAGAGTGATCAACTTCTTTTTTAGTGGTGTCGAGATCTTTCAAATGAGCTCCTATTTATAGGATCGGTTGGAACGGTTGGCTCCCTCCTTCAACAGTAATATTTTCATTAAATATCGGAGGGACCTGTACATGTGTCACTAAACCAACGGTTAATTAGAAACAGAATGGACGACATTGTTTTATAACAAAACATGTTTAACTAAAAGCACGACATCGTTTTACAATGAAACAATTGTAAGCATAAGCAAAACTAGAATTCTAAATGTAAGTAAATAAAATTTCAAAGTCTAATCAAAATGGAATTCAGAGTCTATGTTAAAAAAAAATTTCAGATTCTGTTTTATAGGAATTCGGAACCTAAAATCTATAGAAGTCTGGAGTCTGAATTTCTAAAGAAATTCGGAGTCTGGTTTCACCAGAGTTCAGAATCTGAACTCGCAGAGTTTGAAGTTGAACTAGTAAAATTTCAGAGTCAAACTTCATAAGAGTTCGGAGTTGAACTCCTAAAAGTTCGGAGTCAAACTTCATAAGAGTTTGGAGTCGAACTCTTGAAAGTTCAAAGTCGAACTCATGAAAGTTCAGAGTCGAACTTCATAAGATTTCGGAGTCGAACTCATGAAAGTTCAGAGTTGAACTTTATAAGAGTTCAGAGTCAAACTCATGAAATTTCGTATCCAGAATTCAGAGTGCAACTTCATTACAGTTCCCATCCAGAATTCAGATCCTAAAAACAGAATACTCCAATTCTTGACATTATATGATTTTGTGGTTTTGGGTATGAATCTGGTTTTTATACATAAGAAAAATATTGATATGTATAAGAAAATCTAGGTTAGGGTAAATTTCCTTAATGAATAAAATTTTCCTTATGGAAGTAAAATATCGATTTGCTTAAGTATAAGGTGTCTGTGATTTTCAAAAAAAGAAGGAATGGAAAAGTCATAAGGAAAACCTTATTTACTCAACAATTTCCCTTTTCATTACCCCAACTAGGGTTGACCAAGCAACTTGAAGGGTTTTAGGTAGGCATTTGAAATGCTAACTGCATTAACTCGCAGTTCCTTGATCCACTGAGTGGACTCCCCAATCCTGAAATCCTTTTATTTTGAATTTCCTCAACCTTTGCCTCTTGGTCACACCAAGTCCTGTTGTGGTAGTCAACCCTTGATGTGAACCCAGTCAAGTCAACCCAAAACCTTGAATTATAATTCCCCAATAATTGAAAGCACCCCAACTAGGGTTGGTCAATCACTTTGAACTATGGTTCGATTCTAACCAAGATTATGGAAGGCTATACCGACTTAATATTTCTTTGAGGGATTTTATCCTTATACATAAATTTCCACTTTATTATCTTTGATTACATGATCATTAATATTAAGTGGGATATACTTAAGTGATTAAAAATCTCTAAGATAATATTTATGCATAATCCGATTTTATTTTAGTTCCATCTCGCATTCTTGTTTAATTCATTAATTGTGTGATCGTGACAACGCACCGACAATAAATAAACCATGAAACTGACATAAATAAAATAAATGGTATGATCATGATCTTGTTATATTGGTTAGTTTATCTAGCAGTTGATAAACTAACCCAAGACCTAGGGGAGAAACACCTTGAACCTTTTGGGTTCATGTTTATATATTTCCACCTATCCACCTTTGTATCTCCTTGGATTGGTTTCACCTTGGCTCCTAACTTGAACCGCCTCCACTAGCTTGGGAGCTCCATCCATTACATATGATTTTATCTCACATGCAGGTGAGGGGTAAAAAGGGTTTTTTCATAAAAGAAACCTTAGGCATGAAATCCCTACATATTAATGAGGAGAAGGCTCGTAGGCCAACAAATTTAATTTAAATAAATAAATTAAAAGAAACCATTTACATACAAAGGTCTTGGTCTAGCTCATGGTCATCTATACATGCAACGATATTTACATATAAATAAAACTAGCATTAAATTATTTAATCGTTCTTGTTTAAGATAAATCACGCTTGAATTAATTAATTATCTTTAATTAATCAATACTTTTATCTTAAACCCTTTTTTCTGAATTTCCTTGAGATTCGCATTCATCATAATTTTAAACAAATGAATTCATTTAAAATTATCTTTTTACGTAACTTGTACCTTGGAGGAAACCTGATGAATTCCCATTCATGACTACCCAATGAGTAGAAATGAACATTACGCAGATGTTAAATCAAATATGTATATATAAAACTCCTATCATGTGTTGTGCCTCATATTTATGCATTCACTATGGTACACATCTCAAGGGTTTTTTATAATATAATAATAAATTTTAATAATATGATTAATTTGGATGAGTACACGGCCTGTAGTTCGGACTACATGGCATGTACTTTTGTTCACCATCCATCCAAAGTACACGCTCAGGGACATGGCATGTAAATTTACTTCAGAAATCTTCAGAGTACATAGCGTGTTCATTGGGACACACTCCGTGTAGTATTCGCATTACGTGGTTTCTAGTCGGGAAAGCCGTGTACAGGGTACACCGTTCAACCCTAACCTGAAGGGACTACATGTCGTATACCATGGGACACATGGCATGTAATCTAGAAACCATGTGCCACATATTCCTGGTCAACACACGGATTCCTAAAGACTTAGATAGGATCCATTTACATGGCCTGATTTGGTGGACCAGTCCAATGCATTGAACCTAGACTATACAGAGTCTACTTCTGAATACACGGTGTGTACTTCAAAATACACACTGTGTATTCTGGTGTTGTACATCCAGGAAAGTTTGGCACCTCCATATGAGATCCTCTATTTTATTTTAATCAAAATCAAAATAAAAAGACGTTTCTGTAAGGTGAATAAGAAATGAGAGAGGAGGAATAGATCTCAAGATTCAGTTTTTAAAGAACAATTAACTTGAGTTGAAACAACATAATTATTAAATACGTAAATCACCAATAAAAAACTAAATAATTATAATCAATTATATAACCCCTATGATACCACTTTTAGGTTTCGGGCATAGAGGGAGCATGTTGGTGGGTGCACCCAACTTTAATTTTTAACTTTAACAATGATCAATCCGAGATCTGTCACAATAATAAAACGCCGGATCTTCAGAATAGAACGAATAATGAAAAACAAAGAGGTGAGTCCCGAAACCATAGATAGGATCATAATATATTGGTTATAATTAATTTAATTAATTTACAATAATTACCCTGATGGAATTCTCTCTTCATTGATGTTTCTGATCATGATCTGATGTGATCTTTCGTTGCGTCGTAGAATCCAAGTGTACGATTCCTCTAGCGGTGATCAACACGTGCTCCACATATCTATGGATGTTGCCGAAGGGATCTCCAAGTGCTAGTGTGGAAGATCCTTCACTTGCGATGTCTGCCTTCGATCGCCTAGATTTGGTGGAGGTGGATCTCTCTCTCGTAGCTTGAGAGCATTCTTGGTGGAAAAAGAATTCTCTCTTGGCTTGAGAGCTTTTCCAAATCCGTTGTGCACAACCCCCAAAAATGGTTAGGCTAATGAGAAATATATAATTGGTATTTTAATTACATAGAATAATAAAATGAATTAATTACCCGAAATCATTTATTCATTTCATTTAATTCTTAGTAATACCTCATGTCTAATAAAAACAGTTGACTACTATTATTACTTGACATGCACCCAACGAATTACACCTAATATTATTTAATTAAATAAATAATATTATTTCTCATAAATTCCCAAAAATATACATGGAGTGTATATATTAATATACATAGAGGGTATTTTTTTATTTTTTCCATTTTCTTTATTTCCTCCACCAGATTTATTAGACCTTGAATAATGGATATTTATTTCTCAAATAAATATCACTACATTACTCACTAATAAATATATTATTTTGACCACAATATATTATCTGAAATAACTAGTGTCGAAATAAATGTGATCCGGCATCCTTGAATATTTATTAAACCACAAATGGGAATAATCTTTATCCAACTTTTTAAATTAATATTTAACTGAGATTCTTGGACACACTTAGTGTGTGACCCTCTAGTCCTCTTTCTCAGTGGCATTAGGCAGAGCCTGCCTAAAGTCTGTGGTTGGCATCTAGCAATACACCAAGGAACCCATAGATAAATAAGTTAACATCGCAATGATGTGTAACCTCCTACAAATGCTTACCATGTAATGTAATCCCTTCGTCTCGATATCTCGAATCAAGTGGGTTTCATGCTAGTGCCATCAACCCATGTGCTCAATAATTCTTTCTTTGACTTCCTAGAATTGAACTTGTCAATTCCTCACCATGGTTATGGATTTATTTAGGCTATATCAATTCCATCAAAGGGACTGAGATATATACTTCTATTATGGAACATAAGGGTAAAATCCTTTCTCTCATTATCTATTAATGTTGTATTACTCGTGACACGCCCAACATATCCTACCTCACTGCGAATAGTCTGTCATCACAGTTTTTGTCAATACATCTAAGTGTGTGAGTTGTAATACCCATTAATAATAATCTTAAAGTCTAAGGATCAATACACACGTCCGTAGATAGGAACATCCAATGACACTATGAAATGTGGATTTTCTACAGGAGGGTCTCGTTCTCATAATATCCTCCTGGATTTTACCAAGGACACACACCATGAGAAGGTGACTCAAAGTTTTATGAGTCCTCACCCTTAATGACCTGTATTATTTGTGTCTCTCAAATAACATCATCCGGTCATAAAACATATATTCAATAATAGTGTTATGGCACTTCCGGGTTCTCATCATAGCAAGGATCTGCTATGAACCTTTAGTAAAACAGCTATCCTTAGGACATTATCACATTCATTGTCATGCAGAAGAATAATCAAGATGTGATAAGGTATTTATTAATGAATAAAGTACAAAGTAGTTGGTTCTAGGCCACCAACTCCAACATGAAGATCATAGACCATAGAGATTTTGTTATACGCAATAATACAACTCTCCTAAACAAATTACTATGAAAAAACCATAAGTATGAGGAGACAACATGGGAACTAGAGGAATAGAAGAGGCAAAAGTTACCTCAGCTATTTTCACATAAGTATGTAAAACAAAATTTTGAGGGTGAAATTTTTAAGGGGGGGAATTTAACAACCTAGGATTGTATCAATGGAATTTTCCTTTAAAATATATAATTATAAGATATTTAGTAACATAATATTATATATTACACATGCATCATATGTTGACACCAACAAAATTTTATTATATTAACTTTAACATTACATTTATAGAATAAATATGGCTATTTGAATTTAAAGTACTAAAAAATGACATAAAATAAAAAAAAAGATAATAATAATAATAAAATTTGGATCCGCTCGATCCCCTAGAATAATCGCACTATGGAAATGAAGAAGTATATCAGTGATTCAATGTTCATTTTGAAAGTGAAAAAAGATATATTACATAGAGATAAAATATAATTGAATAAAGAATGAATGAAATATGAGGTATTTCTGGAAAGTAGGAAAATCATATGACCGTTAAAAATTTGATTGTTGGAATATTAATATGAGCATTATAATAGTAATATGACTGTTAAGAATAGTAACCCATCCATGAAAATTGTAACCTCACCTATGAAAATGTAAAATAATATTCAGGTTTCTTATAAAATGAAAATATGACATATTTATGTCATGATAGAAGTAAATAAATTTTTAAAAATGATAAAATAATTGTTCATATTTTTAGAAAAAAATATATTTTATTTTCATTTTTATAAAAAATATAATGATTTAAACAAAATTTTATTTTTATAAAATGGGTTTATAAATTAATATTATTCTTTATTATAATGATGATATAATTTTATAAGACCTTAAGTAATTTTTTTCAAAGGTTCAAAAAATAGATCATAATATTAAAATTTTTATTTTTCAAATATATGATGATTTAATTTAGAAATGAAATTTATTGTATTTAGAAAATTGTTTTAATAAAATGTGTTTTATTTTTAGAATATACACATAAAAAATGGTTAGAGTGAATTTTTCATATTTTTCTAAAATTGTTGAACTTTTTAGGAATAGTGAAATGTGAAAAAAATGATAGTTGACATTATAAACTAAATATATTAATTTTTTAGTCATTGATAATGTAAGAACCCATTAGCTCAAATTAAAATGCACTATTTACTATATAAAGTCATAAGAATCAATATTATTGGCAGTCTTGATCCAAAATAATAAACTAATGAATATAATATTCAAAAACACTCATCTCCTCCCTGTATAAATACCACCTTTCACAACCCCTTATCCTCCCACCTTTTAAGCCTTATAGATTTCTCAACTGTTGTCCAATTATATTCCCAGTCATATCACATAAATCTTCATAGTGTAATTCTCATCAAAGGGAAAAACCAAAGTTCTTAAAGGTGTGTTTCAAGAGACGACATCTGAGAGGTAATATTCTTAAACTACCACTTTTAAATTCTTTTCTTCTTCTAATTTATACTCAACTCCCTCATCTAACATGGAATAATGAATCCAGAATCATATATATACTATAATTTTATTATGCTAATGTAATATCTATCATATATTCTCTTCTCTTCTCCTATTATTCTAAAAAATGAAAATATAGTCCATATTTTTTCAATTCACTACCTCTGTGGATGAAGTATTTTTTTCCAATAATGCCTTCGTGGATGGTTTAAATTCAAATATAATGGTTTAAAATGGCATAAATATGTATATTATATATTTTATTCACATTGTGGAATAAATATGTGGCTATAATATTAAATAAAAATAAACTAGTTTGTAATGGTCGGTAAAATCACCAAAATAAACTAACCATATAACATTAACATTTTTACTAAATGAATCATCCATATGTTGAAACACATATGTGTAAGATCCTGACACTTTTATGAGGTGTGTTTCTATTTTAAATTTTGGTTGAGATTATTTTTAATGGATTGTGGAATACTTGTATGGAAAGTCTCGGGGGCATCCTGGAGGTTTAAGGATTGGAAGAGGGGAAATTGAGATAAAATTCATGGTGCACAGTTAGTGATAATTGTGAAACATGGCCATATTGCAAGGATTAATGAGTTCATGGTTTATAAACCATGTAAGGGGTCCTAGAAACCATGTGGGGTTTGTCCATATCCATTCACAAGGATTTCACGTAGTTTTTTAAATAGTATGAGTGGCCCAAAAGAGTGTGTGGCCCATGACTTACATGGACATCAAAAGTCACAAGGTTGGTGCATGATCTGAACAAACATATGGCTAATCTACACAAATCATTAAAATTGGAGAATTTACCATTTTTTTCTCCTATGCTGATATCTTTTCCACCTGGTTTTCGTCCTCAATTCACTCCCAATAGCCTTGGGTGAAAACCAAGAGCTCCCTCCTCACCTAAGGGTGTAGATCCACAAATTATAAGGTGTTTGAAGTGTCTTTTCTTGAAATTAAAATCCCCATGTAAGTCTATGAGTCCATTTTTGTTTATTTTATGTAAGATTCATAGCTTGGTTTCTCCTCTTTTTCTAAGAATCATGAGCCCTATTTCTAGGGAGTTTTTAAATTTTATGGTTGTGTCTATTTTAGCTTGAATCAAGGGCCATGATTGGATGAGTGGTTGTCTATGAGAATAAGGTAGGTGTTTTATAAGCTATTTCCCATGGTCTTGATTATTGTTCATGTGTATGTGGTGTGTTATATTTCACCAATGTGCTACCAATTTTTTTCCCCATTTAAGAATGATAATTTGGGCATTAAAAAGTTGTGTTAAATCCTTCACAGATCATGTTAGGTTCATTTAAGAGTATGAGATTAGGCCTATGGCCACCTATGGGGCGTTCTAATCCCCTAAATTTTTTAAAGGGGTTGTTTGGATTATCTTGGAAAATTGATTTTTTTAGGACTTGGGAAAGATAGAAATGTTGATTGGCTTGAGGGTGTGATTAATGGTTAAATAAATTTAAAGAAAATTTAATGAATATGATGTATGAATGAATGATAAAGGGCTAAATGTGGTAGTCCATATGAATAACTGAATGTTGGGAAAAGGTATACCCTTATTATTTTAACATGTTAAAAAGGTTGAGTATGTGAGACCGTGGAAATCAGTTATTGATGGAATGGTTAAAGGTGTTGGTCAAGGCATTCCAAACCTATGGAAAGGGATGTTGGTCATTGTGGTCCATGTTATTGTTTTGTTTGTTTTACATGGTGTTCCACACTCGTGGTTTAGGATATTAGTCACAGTAGTCTACATCATTGATTGGGATTGTTAGTCATGGTGTTTTGTATCCCTGATTAGATTCTTGGGCTGATTCTCCTTGATTTAAAATATTTTACCCCTACAATATATGATTCAGATGACTGGCATGGGTTGAACCATGTTTTATTGTCTCAGGTGTCACTTGGAGCCCAAGGGCCAATGTGGTTGATTAAATTACTACTCATTTATGAAAAATGTTTCCCTTAAGGCCCTATCTATTATCATCCTTGTACATATTTATACACTATTGTTTAGACTTGATTGTAAAGACCCGTAAAATTCAAGGGAAATTTTTTATTAATTTTCTTTAGAATTTTACAAGAGCGCGGTTTCTGATGGCACCTGATTCCGAGGCCCGGAGTGCCCGGAATCAATTTCCGAAGTTTGGATCGGGTACGTTCAGTGAACGAACGATCGGGAATTTCTAACTTTTGATCCGGTGCTCGGAATTGAAATCCGAGGGCACCGATGAACTCGCAGCGCCGATATTCGCTTAAGGAGACCTTTTCCGAGGTTGCGTTTATTTCGGGATGAGAGTTAGTTTTTGGGAGTTTAGAATAAGTTAAATAAAAATTGTGGATTACATATTTTTATTTAAACTTATTAGTTAACTTCTCTCAAAGGAAGTTAGGGGTGGGACCCACACCCACTTAACCTCCCTTGAGAGGATTAAGTGTGGTGGGGCCCACACGAACCCTAAACTTTTCATCTTCTCCCAACTCCCTTAACCCCTCTTTAAATGACATGAGTTATTTAATTTTGGAGTTATCCTTTTTGAATTTCAAACCTTTGAAATTCATTGGTTAAGTTTGGGAATAAATTAAGCTCTTATTTTTTTTGTTGGGTTAGAACTCTTTAGCCATCTTGAGAGCTTTTGAGAGCTTTTCTTCCTCCTTCAATCTTTGATGAAGAACGCTCAAGCTTGACGAAGAACGCTCAAGCTCCGACGAAGAACGCCGCTCCTCTCTTCTTCGTCTTCCGTGTCAACGAAAGGGAACGCCGCTTCCTCCTCGGACTCCCTTCGTCGGCATACGAAGATTCGCCAATGACGTACCTCTTCGGACGTACCTCTTCGTCATCGGATTTGACGAACGACTACCGCGACGCCCGACCTCCGCGACGTTGTCTTCCGCGGGACGTTGACAAATCTTCGAACCGATACCCAAGGTAGGGGTTGTTGTTATTGTTTATTTATTTATCCTTATTCGTGGTTCTAGCATGACTACCGTGAGGATTATAAATTTTTGTTATTGTTTAACGTGAGGGGGCCGGACCGCATGAACATGGCCGAACCCCCTCCATCGTTCTTGTTGACTTATCTTGCGGGTGGAAACAAGGTGGCGTGGTGCCGTCGCACCACGCGGATAATCGTACAAATATTGCGCAGCGCCGTCGCGCCGCGCCGTGGAAGAATCATCAAGAACGCGACGCCGTCGCACCGCGTCAAGGGGAATCGGAGGCGCGGCGGAGGGGCATGGTTTCGTCGCACCGCGCTGGACAACGAACACCGCGGCCGGTTCCGGGCCGCGGCGGGACGAGAAGACCGGCCGTTGGGCCGCCGGCGTCGGAAGCCGGAAAGCGGACTGGATTTTCTGGTCCCGTTGGAGAAAACCGGCCGGCAGTTGGCCGGCCGGAAGGTCAAAAGGCGGGGGAAATAAATTCCCCCTGCCAGCTTAAAACCCCCCCCCCTCATTTATGAGGGGGGCGGTTTCCTTGAGGGGGGGGGGGGGGGGGGGCAGGCGGCCCCCCGGTTTTTCCACGAAGCAGGCCCCCAGGAGGGGGGGCCGTTGTTGACACAAGGGCGCGGCATAATGTCGCGCCGCCTTTCCAAGAAGCGGGGGGCTTTGCCCCCCCCCCCCCCCCCTCGTGCGTTGCCTCCATGCAGCTCCAGGCCGCCGCACCGCCGGCCGGCCGGCCGGGCCGGGTCGGGTCGACCCGGTTCGGGCCGACCCAGGGGGGGTCGGTCCGGGTCGACCCGGACCCGGACCCCCCCGTTTCGAATCAGTTTCGGTCTTTTGGACATAACTTGAGCCAAGAAGCTCCGATTGACGAACCGTCTGCGGAAACGCGATCCTTGGATTGAGACGGTCGTTTCGGTATATTGCACTCAAGGTTTCGGAATACTTTGGGTTCGGCCGGGTTGGTTCGTTCACGAAACCAATCGGGCCTTCGGAGCGGAAACGCTCATATCTTGAGCTACGGACGTCCGATTGACGTGCCTTCAGCTTTGTTGTGTTCCTCTTAGTGAGACGGATGTTTTGGCATACTCCGCCCGAGGTTTGGACGCAGGTGGAGTACGGTCAGGTTGGTTTTGCCTTAAAAACCAACCGGGCCCCGGGGACGAAAATGCCAATAACTCTCAGACCGGGCGTCCGATCGACACGTCGTCTGTTGCGTTGAGTTCCTGTTGACGATACGGAACTTTTGGATACATCAACTCTGGACTTTGTGACAGTTGTTGTATCAGCCTCTCGGCTCGTGGAGCGGACCCTCTGAACGAGCTCGCTGTATGCGGGAACCCTAGTGCTGGTTGCGACTGTTACTGTGTCTACTACTACTACTACTGCTACTGTGACTGCGACGACGACAGTACAGAGATCCTGTGTGGATTCGACGACGACGACTTCAGCACTCAGCGATCCTACGTGGATCAGTGCTACAGGTCCTGTGTGGGCCCGATCCTGTGTGGGTCCGATCCTGTGTGGGTTTTTGTGCTCAGCGGTCCTGTGTGAACTAGCGCCTACAGGTCCTACGTGGGCCCGATCCTGTGTGGGTCTTTTGCGGGGGTTAGTTACCTATCGATCCTTCGTGGGTCCGACGAGTTAGATGGATCGGAGATCATCTTTGTCATCTCTTGAAGAAGTATACATGTGTGAGCTGAATCCTGTTGCTTTCCTGTGTGGATTGTGTTGTGCTATCCTGTGTGGATTACGTTTTGTTTTCCTGTGTGGAATACGTTTACTTTCCTGTGTGGACTGAGTTGTACTTGGGTTCGGAGGTTGGAGCGTATTTGAAATTGATGACTTAGGTATATGTATGGGCATATACCTAAGCAGTGTCGGTTGTTACTTCGTGATTGTACCTTTCTTCGTGATTTATCCTTTGTGGATTTTGAGAGACCTTCAGGGGTCTCGGGGTTCCCTACTGAGTAGCTTATACTCACCCCTGCATGGGCTTTGCCCGCACTACGTTGTGTTGGTTGCAGACGACGGACAGCGTTGATCTTAGCTGAGGCTTGCAGAGCAGGATGGTACCTGGAGGTGGACCACTGGGCGGGACGTGCTCGGAGCGGACGGCGGGACCCGTGGAGCAGTGGAGCTATCTGTACCCACCCTTCAGGTGGGATTCCCAGTGGACAACTCGGTGTAGCAGCTTTTACTTTTCAGTTGCTGTTTTCCCTTTCGAGTTGTACTTTACTTTCAGTTTGGGTTTGTATACTGGCCCATTTACTTTTCCGCACTTTCAGTTGTACTCTGCTTTTACTTAGTGTTTACTTTCCTCTTGCTTACTCTGTGGTGTTTGTTTACTTACAAAGGCAATGCCTTCCCTTTTTACCGAGATTTACGCCTTGGTGCTAGTCGCCAACCCCTGGCATATGGAAGGCGGGCTTGGGGTAGTCACGGCACGGACCCCGAGGGCGGGTCGTGACAAATTGGTATCAGAGGAGTTTGGTTCTACCGCGAACTCTGATCTTTTCTATGTGAAGCAATAATGTTTAGCGTATTGAGTGTGTTTATCAGTCCAGGGAGTCCAGTGTTGGTGCGGCGGCCGACGTATCCGTACACCAGGACCCTGACTTCTGATTTCCGACTTAATGCACGAAAACATTGATTGCGTGTGTGTTTCAAAGTTTTCTTTGTGATTACTTATATCAGCTCACCAGGTATATTGTTCTGATCGTGGCGCACCTGTTTTCTTTTCAGGATGGCCCCATGACGGCAGCCAGTTAGGGTTCTGAGAGTCGAGCGTGACGACAGCCCACCGAGCGACGAGGCCTCGGTGCAGGGCCCTTTGTCAGCAGTGGAACCGGCGGTAGCTCTACCCGCCGAGCCCCCGATGCTTCCAGCACCAGCTGCTGACGATGCACGTCGCCTCAATGCACTGCATGAGTTTCAGCGCCAGCGACCACCCAGGTTTCGTGGGGAGACGGATTCCCAGGCAGTAGAGGACTGTCTGGAGGCAGTGGTACGAGTGTTTAGGCTAGTGAGGACACCAGCAGACCTCATGGTGATCCTCGCTGCGAGCCTACTACACGCAGCAGCAGGACGATGGTGGATCTTGATGCTCCAGGTGCACGATGAGGCATCTCTACTTTGGACGGACTTTGAGAGCATCTTCCGCTCGGAGTTCGTCCCAGCCACCCTTCGTGCGGTGCGTATCCATGAGCTTCTTCAGCTGCGGCAGGGCAGCATGACAGTCGCTCAGTACTCGGCAAGATTTACCGATCTCTCTCGCTACTCGACCGACATGGTACGGGACCCATTCTTTCGGACCCGGACCTTCGAGCAGGGTTTGAGACACGAGATCAGGGCATCACTGATCTCCCTCAGCATACCGACTCAGACAGGAGAACTGGAGCGGTCTCTTCTGATCGAGAGCTTCCTTGCTGAGTCTACACCAGCGCAGCGACCCACCGCAGGGCAGCACGTGGCAGATTCATCTGTAGCAGGCAGTCGACGGATGACTCAGGGGTCCAGGCAGACCAGACCTTCGGGCAGACGACCTCAGGGCACTGGCTCAGCAGTGCGGGGCACACAGTGAGGAGCCAGTCTTTCGAGAGGAAGACAGGGCTACTCGTGCGGCGGGCAGGGCCACATGGCTCGTGACTGCCCGACCCGCCATGCCGAGGAGCAGCAGACAGTTGAGGGACCACCAAGGCAGAGGCAGAGGGTCGACCGTGGCGGTCCGTAGGGAGGATGCAGACGAGGCAGAGGAGCTGGACGAGCAGCCGGTGGTGGGGGACGCTTTGAGGCTCTGCCACCACCACCACCAGGAGGTCCACCCCGACCACAGGGAGCTGGCGGGCAGAGACAGGCACAGCTCCAGGCAGCAGAGGCCTACGACCACGGCGCACCCGAGATGATTCGAGGTACTATCTGTGTCTATTCCACCCTTGCTGCAGTTCTTATAGACACAGAAGCAAGTCACTCTTTCATAGCCGCTGCCCTTGTTCGGAGCTCGGAGATTCCGACAGAGCCGTTGGCTCGATCCTTACGGCTAGAGACTCCTACGGGAGCAGACTCGACGATTACGCACTGGTGCCGGCAGTGTGAGCTTACTCTAGGAGGCGAGAGCTTCGGCTGGGATCTTCTTGTAGCAGCGTCGAGGCCTTACGACGTCATCTTGGGCATGGATTGGCTATCTACGGTCCATGCACAGATTGACTGTTTTAGGCACAAGGTGCGTTGTGTACGCACCGACGGGAGCAGGTTCACCTTCACCGGTGAGAAGGGAGCCTTAGCAGCACAGGACGGACTTCCGCGGAGGAGAGGACAACCCATTACTCATCAGTTAACTAGCCTCATCCTTGGAGCAGTTGACGTACGGAGTCCTGGTTTTCCTGCAGTGGTGGATCAGTTTGCGGACGTTTTTCCCGACGACGTTCCAGGGCTACCTCCTCGCAGAGAGGTAGACTTTTATATTGACTTGTACCCCGGGACAGCCCCGATATCCACTCCAGTATATCGGATGGCCCCCACCGAGCTTCGAGAGCTACGGGTACAGTTGGAGGACTTGAGGGCAAGGGGTTCATCCGACCCAGTGTTTCACCCTGGGCTTCCCCGATTTTGTTCGCCAAGAAGGCGGACGAGAGCTTGCGACTTTGTGTTGACTATCGTCGCCTGAACCAGGTGACAGTGAGGAACAAGTATCCGCTACCGAGGATTGATGACCTCTTTGATCAACTCAAGGGAGCACGGTGGTTCTCGAAGATAGACCTTAGGTCAGGCTATCATCAGCTCAGAGTCAGAGACGAGGATGTGCAGAAGACAGCCTTCAGATGTCGGTATGGCCACTATGAGTTCTTGGTTATGCCTTTCGATGTAACTAATGCTCCAGCATTGTTCATGGAGCTCATGAATAGGATCTTTCAGCCATACCTCGATCGGTTTGTCGTGGTCTTCATCAACGACTTTCTGATTTACTCTACGACTGAGGAGGAGCACGCCTATCACTTGCGAGTTGTACTAGACACACTCCGAGAGCACCAGCTTTATGGTAAGCTCTCGAAGTTCCAGTTCTGGATACGTGAGGTCCACTTCTTGGGACACGTTATCTCTGAGGCGGGAGTTGCAGTGGATCCCGCGAAGATTGAGGCTGTGTTAGCTTGGGAGCCACCCAGGAGCGTGACTGAGGTTCGGAGTTTCTTGGGACTAGCTGGATACTATCGGAGATTCGTGCCAGACTTCTCTAGAGTTGCGGCATCACTCATAGCTTTGACGAATAAGGGGAAGCCCTTCATGTGGTCAGACAGATGTCAGCAGAGCTTTCAGGAGCTGAGACAGAGATTGACTAGCGCACCTATCTTGAGGTTGCCCGAGAAGGGAGTAGGGTACGTAGTTTACTGCGATGCATCAGGGACCGAACTCGGATGTGTTCTGATGCAGGAGCGGGCAGTGATCGCCTATGGATCACGTCAGTTGAGGCCGCATGAGCAGAACTACGCTACCCATGACCTGGAGTTAGCAGCAGTAGTCTTCGCTCTGAAGACATGGCGACACTATCTGATGGGCGAGCGCTTTACAGTCTTTTCCGATCATCAGAGTCTCAAGTATATCTTCTCGCAGAAGGACCTGAACCTGAGACAGCGGCGATGGCTCGAGTTCCTCCAGGACTATGACTTTGAGATAGTCTATCCTCCTAGGAAGGGGAACGTAGTAGCCGATGCCCTCAGCAGGAGGACGGGCATTCAGCTACTTGAGGAGGCGACAGATCAGCTAGCCTCTTTGCAGATATCCTTCGTCGATAGAGATGAAGCAGCCTTCCTTCAGTCTCTCACAGTCACTCCTCCACTACTACAGCGAGTCAGGGAGGCACAGCGTGGGGACGCTGACTGTGAGACACGGCATGCACAGATATCCTCGGGACAGACACCTGATGGTTTCTCCCTTGGAGCAGAGCACGGCATCCTTTTCAGAGGACGTACCATGGTACCAGTCGCTTTGCGAGAGGAAGTGCTGAGAGAGTTTCACACTTCTCCTTTAGCGGTACATCCTGGAGTGGCGAAGATGTACCAGGACCTCAGACGACAGCACTGGTGGCCAGGCATGAAGAAGGCAGTAGCAGAGTTCGTTTCTCGATGCCTCACTTGCCAGCAGGTGAAGGTAGAGCATCAGGTACCAGCAGGCTTGGTACAGCCCTTGGAGGTTCCGGAGTGGAAGTGGGACGGCATATCTATGGACTTCGTGACTGGACTTCCACGCACTTCCAGAGGTCACGACTCTATCTGGGTGATTGTTGACCGACTCACCAATTCGGCACACTTCTTACCCATCAGAGAGCAGGGCTCAGTGGAGAGCTTGGGACGACTCTACGTTCAGGAGATTGTGCGGCTCCACGGCGTGCCATCATCTATCGTCTCCGATCGAGATGCCCGCTTTACTTCCCGGATTTGGAAGGGGTTAAAGGAGGCGTTCAGGACGCAGCTACGTCTGAGCACAGCCTTTCACCCTCAGACGGATGGTCAGATGGAGAGGACCATTCAGACTCTCGAGGACATGCTCCGCGCATGTGTCCTCGACTTTGGTCGTAGCTGGGAGGACCACCTACCCTTGGTGGAGTTTGCGTACAACAACAGCTACCACTCCACCATCGAGATGGCACCGTACGAGGTATTGTACGGCCGACCTTGTAGATCTCCTTTGTGCTGGACAGACCCTGGGGAGTCAGCATTTGTGGGACCGGAGATGGTCCAGGCCACGACAGAGAAGGTCCAGGTCATCCAGGAGCGGATGAGGACAGCTCAAAGCCGGCAGAAGTCATATGCTGACAGGAGGCGGAGGCCACTAGAGTTCGAGGATGGTGATCACGTCTTCTTGCGGTTCTCACCTCGACGTGGTATTCGGAGATTTGGCCGAGGCGGCAAGTTATCTCAGCGCTTCATCGGACCCTTCCAGGTCCTCAGCAGGTTTGGCGAGGTGGCTTATCGCCTGGCTCTACCACCTCAGTTGCACCGGGTGCACGATGTCTTCCACGTGTCTCAGCTGTGGAGATACGTGCACGACCCGACGCACATCATTGACCATGGGGAGCTTGACGTTGACGATGGGGTGACTTTTACGGAGGTCCCGGTGGAGATAGAGGATCGACAGGAGTGGGTCCTGTGTGGGCGATCGATTCCTCTTGTGCGCATCAGATGGCAACACGGGAATCTCCAGGAGAGCACATGGGAGCAGGAGGCTCAGATGCGTACTCAGTACCCACTTTTGTTTCCCTAGTTTTTGATGTATCTTTATGGGGACGTAAAGCCCTGAGGTGGGAGTAATGTAAAGACCCGTAAAATTAAAGGGAAATTTTTTCTTAATTTTCTTTAGAATTTTACAAGAGCGCGGTTTCTGACGGCACCTGATTCCGAGGCCCAGAGTGCCCGGAATCAATTTCCGAAGTTTGGCTCGGGTACGTTTAGTGAACGAACGAGTGGGAATTTCTAACTTTTGATCCGGTGCTCGGAATTGAAATCTGAGGGCACCGATGAGCTCGCAGCGCCGATATTCTCTTAAGGAGACCTTTTCCGAGGTTGCGTTTATTTCGGGATGAGAGTTAGTTTTTGGGAGTTTAGAATAAGTTAAATAAAAATTGTGGATTACATATTTTTATTTAAACTTATTAGTTAACTTCTCTCAAAGGAAATTAGGGGTGGGACCCACACCCACTTAACCTCCCTTGAGATGATTAAGTGTGGTGGGGCCCACACAAACCCTAAAATTTTCATCTCCTCCCAACTCCCTTAACCCCTCTTTAAATGACATGAGTTATTTAATTTTGGAGTTATCCTTTTTGAATTTCAAACCTTTGAAATTCATTTGTTAAGTTTGTGAATAAATTAAGCTCTTATTTTTTTTGTTGGGTTAAAACTCTTTAGCCATCTTGAGAGCTTTTGAGAGCTTTTCTTCCTCCTTCAATCTTTGACGAAGAACGCTCAAGCTTGAAGAAGAACGCTCAAGCTCCGACGAAGAACGCCGCTCCTCTCTTCTTCGTCTTCCGTGTCAACGAAAGGGAACGCCGCTTCCTCCTCGGACTCCCTTCTTCGGCATACGAAGATTCTCCAACGACGTACCTCTTCGGACGTACCTCTTCGTCATCGGATTTGACGAACGACTACCGCGACGCCCGACCTCCGCGACGTTGTCTTCCGCGGGACGTTGACAAATCTTCGAACCGATACCCAAGGTAGGGGTTGTTGTTATTGTTTATTTATTTATCCTTATTCGTGGTTCTAGCATGACTACCGTGAGGATTATAAATTTGTGTTATTGTTTAACGTGAGGGGGCCGGACCGCATGAACACGGCCGAACCCCCTCCATCATTCTTGTTGACTTATCTTGCGGGTGGAAACAAGGTGGCGTGGTGCCGTCGCACCACGCGGATAATCGTACAAATATTGCGCAGCGCCGTCGCGCCGCGCCGTCGAAGAATCATCAAGAACGCGACGCCGTCGCGCCGCGTCAAGGGGAATCGGAGGCGCGGCGGAGGGGCGCGGTGCTGTCGCACCGCGCCGGACAACGAACACCGCGACCGGTTCCGGGCCGCGGCGGGACGAGAAGACCGGCGGCCGGGCCGCCGGCGTCGGAAGCCGGAAAGGGGACCGGATTTTCCGGTCCCGTTGGAGAAAACCGGCCGGCAGTTGGCCGGCCGGAAGGTCAAAAGGCGGGGGAAATAAATTCCCCCTGCCAGCTTAAACCCCCCCCCCTCATTTATGAGGGGGGCGGTTTCCTTGAGGGGGGGGCAGGCGGCCCCCCGGTTTTTCCACGAAGCAGGCCCCCAGGAGGGGGGGCCGTTGTTGACACAAGGGCGCGGCATAATGTCGCGCCGACTTTCCATGAAGCGGGGGGCTTTGCCCCCCCCCCCCCCGCGCGCTGCCTCCATGCGGCGCCAGGCCGCCGCGCCGCCGGCCGGCCGGCCGGGCCGGGCCGGGTCGACCCAGACCCGGACCCCCCCGTTTCGAATCAGTTTCGGTCTTTTGGCCATAACTTGAGCCAAGGACCTCCGATTGACGAACCGTCTGCGGCAACGCGATCCTTGGATCGAGACGGTCATTTCGGTATATCGCACTCAAGGTTTCGGAATACTTTGGGTTCGGCCGGGTTGGTTCGTTCACGAAACCAACCGGGCCTTCGGAGCGGAAACGCTCATATCTTGAGCTACGGACGTCCGATTTACGTGTCGTCAGCTTTGTTGTGTTCCTCTTAGTGAGACGGATCTTTTGGCATACTACACCCGAGGTTTGGACGCAGGTGGAGTACGGTCGGGTTGGTTTTGCCTTAAAAACCAACCGGGCCCCGGGGACGAAAATGCCAATAACTCTCAGACCGGGCGTCCGATCGACGCGCCGTCTGTTGCGTTGAGTTCCTGTTGACGATACGGAACTTTTGGATACATCAACTCTGGACTTTGTGACAGTTGATGTATCAGCCTCTCGGCTCGTGGAGCGGACCCTCCGAACGAGCTCGCTGTGTGCGGGAACCCTAGTGCTGGTTGCGACTGTTACTGTGTCTACTACTGCTACTACTGCTACTGTGACTGCGACGACGACAGTACAGAGATCCTGTGTGGATTCGACGACGACGACTTCAGCACTCAGCGATCCTACGTGGATCAGTGCTACAGGTCCTGTGTGGGCCCGATCCTGTGTGGGTCTGATCCTGTGTGGGTCTTTGCGCTCAGCGGTCCTGTGTGAACCAGCGCCTACAGGTCCTACGTGGGCCCGATCCTGTGTGGGTCTTTTGCGGGGGTTAGTTACCTATCGATCCTTCGTGGGTCCGATGACTTAGATGGATCAGAGATCATCTTTGTCGTCTTTTGAAGAAGTATACCTGTGTGAGCTGAATCCTGTTGCTTTCCTGTGTGGATTGTGTTGTGCTATCCTGTGTGGATTACGTTTTGTTTTCCTGTGTGGAATACGTTTACTTTCCTGTGTGGACTGAGTTGTACTTGGGTTCGAAGGTTGGAGCGTATTTGAAATTGATGACTTAGGTATATGTATGGGGCATATACCTAAGCAGTGTCGGTTGTTACTTCGTGATTGTACCTTTCTTCGTGATTTATCCTTTGTGGATTTTGAGAGACCTTCAGGGGTCTCGGGGTTCCCTACTGAGTAGCTTATACTCACCCCTGCACGGGCTTTGCCCGCACTACGTTGTGTTGGTTGCAGACGACGGACAGCGTTGATCTTAGCTGAGGCTTGCAGAGCAGGACGGTACCTGGAGGTGGACCACTGGGCGGGACGTGCACGGAGCGGACGGCGAGACCCGTGGAGCAGTGGAGCTATCTGTACCCACCCTTCAGGTGGGATTCCCAGTGGACAACTCGGTGTAGCAGCTTTTACTTTTCAGTTGCTGTTTTCCCTTTCGAGTTGTACTTTACTTTCAGTTTGGGTTTGTATACTGGCCCATTTACTTTTCCGCACTTTCAATTGTACTCTGCTTTTACTTAGTGTTTACTTTACGCTTGCTTACTTTGTGGTGTTTGTTTACTTACAAAGGCAATGCCTTCCCTTTTTACCGGGATTTATGCCTTGGTGCTAGTCGCCAGCCCCTGGCCTATGGAAGGCGGGCTTGGGGTAGTCACGGCACGGACCCCGAGGGCGGGTCGTGACATTGATATTGATTTAGACACCATTGGTGGTGTCTTACTGATTTTTAATCACACTATGCTCAGGCCATCTTGGGTACCAGAGAAGATTTCATGGTTGTAGGTCAGGATAAGGGAAAAGACCCTATGTTAGATGAGAGATTTGAGACATGGGATAGATCACAGATGAGGGGACTAGACTTGATGTCGGACTATTTTGGGGATTATCAATGTGTCTTTACTTTGATTTTCTTTTGAAAAATAACACTATTGTGGCAAGACATATTTACTATTTTGGTTTTTTGGAATTTATCTAGTTTTGGGTTTTGGATATGTGATGTATGGTTATTCTGTATATTTTTTCTCACAATTTCTTATTATTTCTATTGTTTCTATACTATGATAAATAGGGTATGGACTCTCCACATTCTTCATTGCTATTATTTAGAAGCCTCTGATTTGTAGGGAGTCACACATGTGGTCATGTGGTGAACTGATTTGGTTATTATTTTATAGTGAGCCTGTTCGGGATGTTATAAATTGGTATCAAAGCTATTTCTTTTCTATTTATTTACTACTTGGGAGAGGTAGATATAAGAATAGTACATCTCAAGTCTCCGTAATGAGCTCATTCATGGGATTAGCTAACCCATGTGTAGGGGAAAACCTAAGTTACCATGGTGGGATTGTGGTTCTTAATGTTTTCTTTTCTATACTTGGATTTTATTTCACCTTTGTTGAATCACTTGTTTTGTGATGTTACAGTTTTATGATATTTTACTCATGGGATGGTATAGAATGAGATTGTGTATTCATGCATCATTTTAAGAACTTAGAGATTTATATGACATTCATCATATTAATAACACATGGAAAATCATGTTATGATTGGGTTATGGGAAATGAAATGGTTTTATGTCCTTTTTTGGTTTTAGTGAAATAGTACCTAATAAAGTGGTTGATACTACTTTGAATAGAAATATGTTAATTGAAATGGTTAAAATTGAGTCCAATGAAATATTTGTAATTATGGTGAATTAATTTATCCTAAGTTTTCTAGTAGCCCTTGATAGGTATGGTTGGGTGAAATGACAACATTGCTGTTATAACTGTTGGGATAGTGTATGTGGTGTGTCTTTATATGGATAGTTTTGAATCCTCTATTATTTAATTGTGAGAACCATATGTTATGTGTAATGAGATATGTGTTTGTCATTATAGAGGTAATCCTTCACAATGACGTTTTTCAATAGGGTAACATGAGGATATAGCTGAGAATGCACCTCAAGTAGTGAGATTTTATCCCTAGTTGATTTTGTGTGGTATGGAGGAAGAGTAGTGTCACGACCCGTCCTCGGGGCCCGTGCTGTGACTACCCCAAGCCCGCCTTCCATAGGCCAGGGGCTAGAGACTAGCACCAAAGGCGTAAATCCCGATAAAAGGGAAGGCATTGCCATTATATAAGTAATCAAACACAACAGAGTACGCAAGCTGAAGTAAATACTAAGTAAACTGAGTACAAAAGTAAGTGATGGAAAGTAAATGGGCCAGAATACAAACCCAATTGAAAGAAAGGTACAACAGTAAATAAAGAACAGCTGTTGTAAAGTAAACCAGCAACCACTGAGTCGTCCTCGGGATATCCCACCTGAAGGGTGGGTACAGATGGTCTCCTCAGCTCCTCGGGTTCGGTCGTCCACTCCGAGTACGTCCCGCCAAGTGTTCCACCTCTAGGTATTGTCCAGCTCCACATGTATCCACCTTGATCAATGTTGTATGTCGTCTGCATCAAACACAATGTAGTGCGGGCATAGCCCATGCTGGGGTGAGTATATGATACTCAATAGGGACCCCGAGACCCCTGAAGGTCTCCCAGAATCCACAAAGGATAAACCAAAAAGGAAAGATACAAACACAAAGTATCAACCAAATATACTTAGGTATATTCCCATAAATATACCTAAGTCATCAATTCCAGTTCGGCTCTAACTCACGAGCCCAAGTACAACCTAGTCCACACAGGAAAGCACAACTCAGTCCACACAGGAAAGCAAGTCAACCACAACGATGATAATGACTGAAAGACAAGACTCATCTCACACAGGTATACTACTCACGAAGAGGGGTGGATATGATAGATGTAGCCTCTGAATCGTCTCCCATACTGAACACACGTAGGATCCAAGTACAGAAGTTGTCGTTGCCGAACCCATGTAGGATCCAAGTATAATAACCATCACTGCCGAACCCACGTAGGATCCAAGTACAGTTGTCATCATTGCCTAACCCATTGAGGATCCAAGTACAATTTTCCTCACTGTCGAACCCACGTAGGATCCAAGTACAGTCATCATCGTCGTCGCAGTCGCAGCCAGCTCTAGGGTTCCAGCACACAACACGCTCGATTCCAGGAGGGTCCGCTCCACGAGCCAAGGCGGTTGATACATAAACTATCACAAATTCCAGATTTGATGTATCACAAAGTTCCGTCTCGTCAATAGGAACTCAATGCGATAGACGGCGCGTCAATCGGACGCCCGGTCTGAGAGATATTGGCTTTTCCATCCCAGGAACCCGGTTGGTTTTTAAGCTAAAACCAACCCGACTGTACTCCAGCTGTGTCCAAACCTCAATTATATTAAGCCAAAATAATCGTATCACTAAGAGTAATTCAACTTAATTGACGGCACATCATTCGGACGTCTGGTCCTTAAGTTATAAGCGTTTCTACTCCAAGGGCCTGGTTGGTTTTGGGTTCAAACCAACCCGGCCGTACCCAAACTTCGCCGAAACCTATAGTGTAATATACTGAAACGGCCCTCTCATTACAAGGATTCCTACACATCTGATGGTTCATTTATCGGAGGTCTATAACTCAAGTTATTAGAAAAAGACCGAAAATTGTCCGAAGTGGGGGGTATGGGCCCGGCCCGACCCATCCCAACCCACCCTGCGTCGGCCCAAACCGGGTCGACCCGACTCAAGTCCAGGTCCATCCCAGGAGGGCGCGGCCCGGCCAGGCTCGGAAGCCGGCCACGCGGGACGCCAAGGGGGTGCGGCCCTCTATTTCTGGAAACGGCGAATCAAGTGGGGTCCACCCTAGAAACAGGTCGGGGGGTTACACCACCCCCCCTGTTTTTCCAGGTAACGGTCGGCCTTTATGTCCGGCCAGTTGTGAGCCACTGCGGGACCCAGATGGGGTCCCGCCTACTGGAGACGTCGGAAGCCGGCTCAACCGGCCGCCCCTGCTAGTCCACCACGGCTCATCTCACCGGCACGACGCAACGGCGCCGCACCCCTCCACTGCGGCCCGCTCCTAGCCGTGGCCTTCTTCGGAATCACCAGCACGGCGCAACGGTGCCGGACACCACCATCGCGGCCCGTTCCGGCCGCAGTCCTCTTCTTCCCCGCATGGTGCAACGACACCGCGCCGCCTTCGCCTCAAACATCAACGATGATCAACAAGGAAAAGGGGAGGAGAATCGGTCGTGTTTGTGCGGTCTGATCTCCTCCTATTATGAGGATATCAAGCATCCAATACTTAAGAAATGAAGAACAATGATTAAAAATTGATCAATAATAACCCCTACCTCGTGACGTGATCTGCGGAGAGGTGGCGTCGTTTGTTGTCGTCGGAAGGTGACGTCGAAGTGCGCCCGAGGAGGAAGCGGTGTCTCCTATTTTTGTCACGGAGAGAAGAAGAGGATTGAGCGTCGTTGATCTTTGTGGATTCAGTGCTCTACGTCGAAGAGGTGTCATTCTTCACGGAGAGGATGACATTCTTCAACGATGGAGGAGCTTCCTCCTTCCTTCACACAAGGCTCTCTTCCCAAATTCCCACACAACAAGCCAACAAAATTAAAATAAGGTCACCCCTTATTTTAATTGTTTATGTCATGCATTTCAAAATTTAAGAATTCAAAACACTCATTAACTAATTGAAGTGGTTCAATTAATTGTTTAATGTGTGTTGGAAAGAGTTAAGAGGGAGAGAGAGAGGGTGGAAGGGTTACACATTTAATTCCAAGGGGGTTAAGGGGTTATGGAAAGTGAAAAGGTTGGGGATCATGTGGGACCCACCTTACATTTATTCTCACATGGGTTGTTAGGATGCTAGTGGGTCCCACCCTAACTCCCCCATGTAGGATAAAACCCCCTTAGAAAAATAAATAAAATTTCTACCACAAATTTATTCACTTTTCACTTAATCCACATTTTTTAAAATCTCCTCCCGAGAAAACGCATTTTTGGTAAAGGTCCTCTTAATAAATTATCGGCGCTTTGGTTTCATCGATGCCCTCATATTTCAATTCCGAGCACCGGTTCAAAAGATAGAAAAACTCGCTCATTCGTTCACTGAACGTACCCGAGCTAAACTTCTGAAATTGATTCTGGGCACACCGGGCCTCGGAATCAAGTGCTCTCAGAAACTGCATACTCGTAAAATCCCAAAGAATTTAAGAAAAAAAATTCCCTTGAATTTACGGGTTTTTACATTACTCCCACCTTAGGTATTTACGTCCTCGTAAAGCTACATCATAAACTAGGGAAACAAATGAGGTTACTATGCCTGCATCTGAGCCTCCCACTCCCATGTGCTCTCCTAGAGGTTACCGTGATGCCAACGAATGCGCACTAGAGGAATCGACCGTCCAAGAGGACCCACTCCTGTCGATCATCAATCTCCACTGGGACCTCCGCAAAAGTCACCCCATCATCAATGTCTAGCTCCCCGTGATCAATGATATGTGTCGGGTCATGCACGTATCTCCTCAGCTGAGATACGTGGAAGACATCATGCACCCGGTGCAACTGAGGTGGAAGAGCCAGACGATAAGCCACCTCACCTACCCTGCTGAGAACTTATAATAGTCTGCTGAAGCGCGAAGATAACTTACCGCCCCAGCCAAATATCCATAATCCACATTGAGGTGAGACCCGTAATAAAACTTGGTCACCATCCTCGAACTCCAGTGGTCTTCTCCTCTTATCAGTATAGGACTTCGATCTGCTCTGTGCAGTCATCATCCACTCCTGGATGATCTGCACCTTCTCCGTCGTAGCCTAGACCATCTCTAGTCTTACAAGTGATGACTCCCCAGGGTCTGTCCAGCACAAAGGTGATCTACAAGTTTGGCCATACAGTGCATCGTATGTTTCCATCCCGATGGTAGAGTGGTAGCTATTGTTGTACGCAAACTCCACCAAGGGTAGGTGATCCTCCCAGCTACAACCAAAGTCAAGGATGCATGCACGGAGCATTTCCTCGAGTGTCTGAATGGTCCTCTCTGTCTGGCCATCCGTCTAAGGATTAAAGGCGGTGCTCAGGCGTAGCTGCGTCCCAAATGCTTCTTGCAACCCCTTCAAAAGCTGGGAAGTAAAGCGAGCATCTCTATCAGAGACGATAGACGATGGAACACCATGAATCCATACGATCTCCTGAACATAGAGGTGTCCCAAGCTCTCCACTGAGCCCTTCTCTCTGATATGTAGGAAGTGGGCCGACTTGGTGAGTCGATCGACAATCACCCAGATGGAGTCATGTCCTCTGGAAGTACGTGGAAGTACCATCACTAAATCCAGGGATATCCTGTCCCACTTCCACTCCAGGACCTCTAAGGGATTCACCAAACCTGTCGGTACCTGGTGCTCTGCCTTTACCTGCTGGCAGGTGAGGCATAGTGAAATGAACTCTACCACATCCTTCTTAATACCCAACCACCAGTGCTGTCATCTGAGATTCTGGTTCATCTTCGCTACTCCTAGATGTACCGCCAAAGGGGAAGTGTGAAAATCCCTCAGCACATCATCCTGTAATGCAACTGGTACCATGGTATGTCCCCTGAAGAGGATGACATGCTCTACTCCTTCAGAAAATCCATCAGGAGCCTGTATTGTGTAAATCTGAGTACGTCGCGTCTCACAGTCAACGTCCCCATGCTGTGCCTCTCTGACCCGCTAAAGAAGTGGAGGAGTGACTGTGAGGGACTGTAGGAAGGATACCCCATCTCTATCCATGAAGGATATCTGCAAAGCGGATAACTGCTCTATGGCCTCTCCAAGTAGCTGAATGCCCAACCTCCTGCTGAGAGCATCAGCTACTACATTCCCCTTCCCAAGAGTATAGATTATCTCAAATTCATAGTTCTGGAGGAACTCGAGCCATCGCTATTGTCTCAGGTTCAGGTCCTTTTGCGAGAAGATGTACCTGAGACTCTGGTGGTCAGAGTAGACTGTAAAGTGCTCTCCCATCAGATAGTACCACCACATCTTCAAGGAAAAGACCACTGATGCTAACTCCAGGTCATTGGTAGCATAGTTCTGCTCGTGTTGCCTCAACTGTCATGAACCATAAGCGATCACGGCCCACTCCTGCATCAGGACACACCCGAGTCTGGTCCCTGATGCATCGTAGTAAACTACACACCCTATGCCCTCCTCCGGTAGCCTCAAGATGGGTGCACTGGTCAATATCTGCCTCAGCTCCGGGAAGCTCTGCTGACATCTATCTGACCACATGAAGGGTTTCCCCTTCTTCGTCAAAGCTGAAAGCGGTTCTGCAACTCTAGAGAAGTCTGGCACAAATCTCCGATAGTACCCAGCCATACCTAGGAAACTCCACACCTCTGTCATGCTCCTGGGTGGCTCCCAAGCAAGTACTGCCTCGATCTTCGCAAGATCCACAACAACTCCCACCTCAGAGATGACGTGCCCCAAGAAATGGACCTCTCGAATCCAGAACTGAAACTTCAAGAGCTTACCATAAATTTGGTTCTCTAGGAGTGTGTCCAACACAACCCGCAAGTGGTAGGCATGCTCCTCCTCAGTATTCGAGTAAATCATTATGTTGTAGATGAAGAATATGAAAAATCGATCGAGGTAAGGCTGTATGATCCCTTTCATGAGACTCGTGAACACTTCTAGAGCATTTGTTACACGGAAAGGCATAACCAAGAACTCATAGTGGCCATACCGACACCTGAAGGACATCTTATACACATCCTCATCTCGAACTCTGAGCTGATGATAGCCTGACCTGAGTTCTATCTTCGAGAACCATCGTGCTCCCTTGATCTGATCAAAGAGGTCATCAATCCTCAAAAGTGGATACTTATTCTTCACGGTCACCTGGTTTAGGTGACGGTAGTTGGAACACAGTCGCAAGCTCCCGTCCGCCTTCTTGGAAAACAAAATCGGGGAAGCCCAAGGTGAAACACTGGTTCAAATAAATCCCTTGCCCTGCAAGTCCTCCAACTGCACCCGTAGCTCACGAAGCTCAGCAGAAGCCATCAGATATGTTGGAGTAGATATCGGGGTTGTCTAAGGGTATAGGTCAATATAGAAGTCTACCTCTCTACGAGGAGGTATTCCTGGAACATTGTCAGGAAAAACGTCCACATAATGATCCACCACAACAGGAAAACTCAGACTCAGCATATCAACTTCTTCTAGGATGAGACTAGTCAACTAATGGGTGATCAGATGTCCTCTCCTCTACGTGAGTCCATCCTATGCTGCAAAGGCTCCCTTCTCACCGGTGAAGGTGAACCTGCTCCCATATGTGCGGACATACCGCACTTTGCACCTAATACAGTCGATCTGAGCATGGATTGTAGATAACCAATACATGCTCAAGATGACGTCGTAAGGCCTCGACGCCGCTTCAAGAAGTTCCCAGTCGAAGCTCTCACCTCCTAGAGTAAGCTCACACTGCCGGAACCAGTGTGTAACCATCGAGTCTGCTCCCGTAGGAGTCTCTAGCCATAAGAATTGAGCCAACGTCTCCATCAGAATCTCCGAGATCCAAACAAGGGCATGGGTAATAAAATAATGACTCGTTCCTGTGTCTATAAAAACTGCAGCATGGGTGGAGTAGACACAGATAGTACCTCGAATCATCTCAGGTGCATCGTGGTCGTAAGCCTCCACTGCCTGAAGCTGAGTCTGCCTCTGTTTTCCAACTCCCTGTGGTCGGGGTGGACCTCCTAGTGGTGGTGGTGGTGGTACAGCCTCAAAGCGTCGCCCACCACCCGCTGCTCGGCCAGCTCATCTACCTCATCCTCATGCTCCCTGCGGACCACCACGGTCGAACTTCTACCTCTGCCTGGGTGGTCCCACAACCGACTACTGATCTTCTACATGGCAGGTCAGGCCGTCAAGAGCCATGTGGCCCTGCCCGCCGCATGCATAGCACTTCTTGCCTCTCATATGACTGGCTCTGTTGCTTGTTCCCCACACCTCTGAACCAGTATCATGAGGTCAACCACCTGATTTCCTAGTCCACTTGGACGTCTGCGACATCTTTCTACTGCTGGATGTAGATGACTCGGCTACGTGTCACCCTGCGGTAGGCCTCGCTGCTGGCGTAGGCTCAGCAAGGAATCTCTCCACAAGTAGGGCTCTCTCCAGTACTCTTGCCTGCATCAGAATGATGAGGGAGATCATCAAAGCCCTGATCTCATGCCTCAGTCCCTGCTCAAAGGTCCAGGCCCAGAAGAATGGGTCTCGTACCATGTCTGTGGATTAGCGTGCGAGGTCGGTAAACCTCACCGAGTACGGGGCTACTGTCATGTTGCCCTGCCGCAGTTGTAGTAACTCCTGGATGCGCACCGTACATAGGGTTTCCAGAACAAACTCTGAGCAGAAGAGGCTCTCAAAGTCCATCCAAAGTAGTGATTCCTCATCGTGCACCTAGAGCATCAGGATCCACCACCTACCTACTGTTTCGTGTAGGAGACTCACCGTAAGGATCACCATAAGGTCAGCTGGTGTCCCTACCAATCTGAAGACTCGAACGATAGCCGCCAGCCAATCCTCGGCTACCTGAGGGTCCGTCTATCCACGAAACCTGGGCGGACTCTGACGCCGAAACTCGTGCAGTGCACTCAAGCGACGTGCACTCTCCGCTGCTGGGGATGGTGGTATCGGTGGCTCAGTGGGTAGAGGTACCGCTAGTGCCTCCGCTGTAATGGGGCCCTGCACCGAGGCCTCATCGCTCGGTGGGATTCCATCTCGCACGTAACTGGTAACCCTAGTTGGCTTCTGTCATGGGGCCATCCTGAAAATAAACAGGTGCGCCTCGGTTAATATAGTATACCTGGTGAGCTGACACAAAGTAATCACAAAGAAAAATTTTGAAACATATATTCAATCAGTGTTTTTGAGCACTAAGTCGGAAATCAGAAGTCAGGGTCCTGGTGTATGGATATGTCGGCCGCCGCACCAACATTGGAATCCCTGGACTGATAACCACACTCAATACCCTTAACATTATTGCTTTACAGGAAGAAATTATCAGAGTCCTGAGTTTTTCCGTAGAACTGACTCCTCTGATACAAATTTTTCATGACCCATCCTCAGGGCCTGTGTCGTGACTACCCCAAGCCCGCCTTCAATAGGACAGGGGCTGGAGACTAGCACCAAAGGCGTAAATCCCGATAATAGGGAAGGAATTCACTTTATATAAGTAATCAAAGACCGCATAGTATGAAAGATGAAGTAAACACTAAGTAAACTGAGTACAAAAGTAAGTGCTAGAAAGTAAATGGGCCAGAATACAAACCCAACTGAAAGTACAATACAACAGTAAAGAAAGAACAACTGCAGTAAAATAAACTAGCAACCACTAAGTCATCCTCCAGATATCCCACCTAAAGGGTGGGTACATATGGTCTCCTCAGCTCCTCGGGTTTGGCCCTCCGCTCCGAGTACGTCCCACCAAGTGGTCCACCTCCAGGTACCGTCCCGCTCCACAAGTCTCCACCACGATCAGTGTTGTCTGTCGTCTGCATCCAACACAACGTAGTGCGGGCATAGCCCGTGCAGGGGTGAGTATACGATACTTAGTAGGGACCCCGCGACCCCCGAAGGTCTCCCAGAATCCAAAAATGATAAACCACAAAGCAAAGATACAAACACAAAGTATCAACCAACTCTACTTAGGTATATACCCATACATATACCTAAGTCATCAATTCCAGTTAATCTCCAACTCACGAGCCCAAGTACAACATAGTTTACACAGGAAAGCAAAACCCAGTCCACATAGGAAAGCAAGTCAATCACAATGATGATAATGACTGAAAGACAAGACTCAGCTCACACAGGTATACTACTCACGATGAGGGGTGGAGATGATAGATGTGGCCTCTGAATCATCTCCCCAGCCAAACCCACGTAGGATCCAAGTACAGACGTCGTCGCTACCGAACCCACGTAGGATCCAAGTACAGTAACCATCGCTGCCGAACCCGCATAGGATCCAAGTATAGTCGTCATCGCTGCTGAACCCACAGAGGATCCAAGTACAATCTTCCTTGCTGCCGAACCCACGTAGGATCCAAGTACAGTCATCATCGTCGTCGCAGTCGCAGCCAACTCTAGGATTCCTGCACACAACACGCTCAATTCCTGGAGGGTCCACTCCAAGATCCAAGGGGTCGATACATCGACTATCACAAAGTCCAGAGTTGATGTATCACAAAGTTCTGTCTCATCAATAGGAACTCAATGCGACAGACGGCGCGTCAATCAGACGCCCGGTCTGAGAGATATTGGATTTTCCGTCCGAGGGGCCCGGTTGGTTTTTAATTTAAAACCAACATGACCATACACCAACTACGTCAAAAACTCAAGTAAATTAATCAAAAAGAACCTTCTCACTAATATGAATTCAACGTAATTGACAGCACGTCATTCGAACATCCGATCCTTAAGTTATAAGCGTTTCTGCTCCACGGGCCCAATTGGTTTCGGGTTCGAACCAACCCGTCTATACCAAAAATTCAATGAAACCTCGAGTTTAATTTACCAAAACGACCATCTCATTCCAAGGATTCCTACACATCTTAAGGTGCGTCGATCAGAGGTCCGTAGCTCAAGTTATGAGTAAAAGACAAAAAACGGTTCGAAGTGGGGGGTCTCGGCCCGGCCCGGCCCGCGTGGCCTGCAGCTGGCCCGGCCCGCGTGGCCTGCGACCCAGCTCGAAAGCCGGTCGTGGCTCGGCCACTGGCTGAGCGGGACGCTAAGGGGGGCGGCCCCCTATTTCTAGAAATGGCGGACCCGGTGGGGTCCTCCCTAACAACAGGTCGGGGGGTTACACCCCCCGGTTTTCCGGGTAACGGTCGGCCTTTATGGCCGGCTAGTTTTGAGACACCACAGGACCCAGATGGGGTCCTGCCTCCTGGAGATGTCGGCTCAGCCGACCGCCCCTACTGGTCCGCCACGGCTTAAGGCCGCGGCTCATATCACCGACGCCGCGCGACGGCGCCGCGCCCCTCCGCCACGGCCCGCTCATGGCCACGGCCTTCTTCAGCCTCACCGACACGGCGCAACGGCACCGCACACCACCTCCGCGGTCCTCTTTGTCCCCGTGCGGTGCAACAGAACCACGCCGCCTTTGCCTCAAACGTCAAAGATGATCAATAAGGAAAAGGGGAGGAGAATTGGCCATGTTTGTGCGGTCCGATCTCCTCCCGTTATGACAATATCAAGCATCCAATACTTAAGCAATGAAGAACGATGATTAAAACTTGATCAATAATAACCCCTACCTCGTGACGTGATCTTCAGAGTGGTGGAATCATTCGTTGTCATCAGAAGGTGACGTCGAAGTGTGCCTGAGGAGGAAGCGGCGTCTCCTATTTTTGTCACGGAGAGAAGAAGAGGATTGCGCGTCGTTGATCTTCGTGGATTCAGTGCTCTACGTCGAAGAGGTGTCATTCTTCGTAGAGAGGTTGATGTTCTTCAACAATGGAGGAGCTTCCTCTTTCCTTCACACAAGGCTCTCTTCCCAAATTCCCACACAACAAGCCAACAAAATTAAAATAAGGTCACCTCTTATTTTAATTGTTTATTTCATGCATTTAAAAATTTAATAATTCAAAACACTCATTAACTAATTGAAGTGGTTCAATTAATTGTTTAATGTGTGTTGGCAAGAGTTAAGATGGAGAGAGAGAGAGGGGGTGGAAGGGTTACACATTTAATTCCAAGGGGGTTAAGGGGTTATGGAAAGTGAAAAGTTTGGGGCTCGTGTGGGACCCACCTTACAATTATCCTCACATGGGTAGTTAGGATGCTAGTGGGTCCCACCCTAACTCCTGCATGTAGGATAAAGCCACCTTAGACAAAGAAATAAAATTTGTACCACAAATTTATTCACTTTTTAGTTAATTTGTATTTTTTAACATCTCCTCCTGAGAAAACGAATCTTCGGTAAAGGTCTCCTTAAGAAATTACCAGGGATGCGGTTTCATCGGTGCCCTCAGATTTCAATTCCAATCACCGATTCAAAAGATAGAAAAACCCGCTCGTTTGTTCACTGAACGTACCCGAGCTAAACTTCGTAAATTGATTCTGCGCACACCAGGCCTCAGAATCAAGTGTCGTCAGAAACTGCATACTTGTAAAATCCCAAAGAATTTAAGAAAAAAAATTCCCTGGAAATTTAAGGGTTTTTACAAGTAGTTCCATGAGAATTTTCATTACTTTGTGCAGTTCATGGAAAGAGACCCAGGGTGGGTTATTTTGATTATGTAAGACTAGACTAGAGAGTTCCAACTGCAATATCCTCTGATGTTTTTCAAAGTGGGTGGACATGAGGCAGTTAAGTTCTATATTGAGTCTATATAGATGATTCTAGATCACTAAGATTATTCTTTTGGGAAGAGGTTTAAGTGGGCATTTCCACGAACCGACCTAGGTCAACCCTGAACCAGTCACCCGAGCCGGTCCACGATATGTCCCGAGGGGCGTTCTCGATCCCCATGGGATGGAAACTAGTGTTGGGCACCAAAGTATAACTGTTGGGAATGATTTGGACCATAAAAAATAAATATATAAATAAAAATTGTCAATAAAAATAAAACTACCAGCAGAAAGAAATAAAAACCGCACATACCTCCACGTGACCTTCTAGGTCACCACCCAACCAAGGCCCGACCTTGCTCCAATAACTAGAAACTTATCCAAGATAACACGAGAAAATGGGACCTGCAACTGAAATGATAGAATAGGCATGAGCATTAAAATGATCAATAGGGTTTCCAAGATAAACCACAGAATCCAACGTCTCCTTTCCTGAAATAATCCATTAACACAAGTTTTAAATACAAATATGAAAGTAAGGCTTTCACATTTTAAAATATGAAAAATATTTTTCCTAATTAAAAGAAAATACCACATACACTACCTACTATTTCCAACACCATTTTTCTCATTTAAAAGAAAATCCCACATACACTACCTACTATTTCCAACACCATTTTCCATCTTATAAACAAAACTGAAAACAAATGATACCAAAGATGGGATAAAGTAAAACAGGTATACAATGCAATATAGAAATAAACTAGTATAATAAAAAGTAAACAAGAAATGAAAATAATTAACCATGGTTGATCCTAAACATCTCTAGAATACCCCTAGACGTACTCAGTTCGAAACCACCTATCGGCATATGGTGAAGCTCCTAAGTCTATAACCAACTGGATGCCCTAAAACTGACCAAATTTAGTGGCAAAGCCCACCTGGCCTAACAAAAAATCCAGGGGTACCAACCTGCCTAATCGAGTTTGGTCAGTAACTATCACTCTATCATCTAAAAGACGCCTAGAAACCCATGGTGGTTGTCATAATATTGTGTAAGTAGGAGTCTCTCGCATGCGTGACTCACTTCACCACACTTACCTACCCCAAACACGGACTCTTCCTATTCATTCACCCATAAAGGGTTACCCTAGACAGGAGCAACCCGTATACATTTTCAATCATTTTACATTAAAAAAAAGTTCCAAATAGGCCTTGAAAACATCTGAACAATTATAACATTTAAAAAAAATAAGGTTGTCAAGCAAGTACACGGTTTTTAAATACAATATTTTCTCAAAGTTCATACAAACATCATCATTTGAGTTTAAGGTACCAAATGGATCGTCGCATTAATTAAACAATTAAATCACTTCTTTGAAAACACAAGTGTTTCCAATTGGACATTTAGCTTTACATATCCAAAAACATTACCCAAAATATCACACAAAAACCACTTTTTCATTTTCAATGTCAAACGATCCCAAGTTCCAAACACACGCACCCAACCACTTCACTTATTTGAAATAACACCAACCTTATTATTGTAAACATCAATCACTTTACACTCACACCAAAATATATCCATCACATCTTTCAAAAACTCTAAAGTGATGGAAACTTTATAAAATAACAAAACAATTTCTTAGATATTATATGAACAGGACAAACAGTTTATAAATTATTTTAAGAACAACTCAAACAGTTTATTAAAAATTTTATAAATATATGAAATAATTTATAAATAATTTAATAAACATACCAAATAATTTATAAACAATTTTATAATGAACCCAACAATTTATTAAAAATATTTATAAACATACAAAACAATTTATAACAACTTAATAAACAGACTGAATAATTTATAAACAATTCATTCAAACCAAAAACACTATCACAACCTATTGATGAGTGTATTGAAGGTTCATGTAAAGATTAAGACATTATCAAAACAACATTTGACATCCAGTGAATACATTTTTCATAACCACACATAAACATGATTAGAGAAAGTACTTCAAAACTATTTTTAACAAAACCAACTAGCTTGAAAACACTATAGAAGGTTAATTAAGTGTATTGAAAAGGTGATAACTAAGTCAAAAATTTAATTTAAAACACTCATGTATTAATTGGACTTAATCGAAAAGGAAAACATGGATTCGCCTACCTTAAAGAAGCAAAGATGCGACGAAACCTTCAACAGGGAGAAAACGACGCCCTGTGGACTAGTGGAACACCTTAATAAACTAGAAAAACACACCAAACAACACCCAAGATGTTAGGTTTCATCCCCTTAAATAAAAACACTGAAAATGGAAATAAAACTACTAGAGGTGAGGTCTTTGGATTGGAGAACTCGTGGTCGTCCGGAGCAGGGGTGGGAGTTCATTGTCAGGTCACACGACGGAGACCACCGGAAATGATGGGAGGTCATTGGGGGTCAGTTTCTAGAGCAAGGAGGACCAAGCATAGCCTGGCCGAGAGTTGGGGATAATGCCAGAGCGTACCCTGGCCAGAGGCAGCCTGGCTGGAGCAAGAGACGGCCTGGCTGCCGGAGCGAAGGAAGAGAGGGTGTTCGGCCGACCGAAGTGGATGGGGTGTGAGGCGAGGGCGGTGGTGACCTATAGGGGAAAGGCTGGGGAGCGTGAGGGCGGCGAGAGGTGAGGCAAGGAAGTAAGGGGCGGTGTGAGGCGAGTTGGATGGGACCTGTAGGGGATGAGGTTGGCTGACCAGAGTGGCTGGACGAGGGGAGCAGGGTCACGTTGGAGGAGAAGGTTAAAGAGGGGTGACATGAGGGCGAGGTGGAGAAGTGGGGGGTGGCCTGAGGCAAGAAAGAAGGCGTCCTAGAGTAAGGCCGACACTAGGGGAGTCGAGGGTGGTTGGAGTAGTAGGTAAAGGGGAGGGGGCGCCGGGTAGATTAGTGTTACTTAGTTTTTTCGATTTATTATAATAATAATAATGATAATAATAAAACCAAAAATAATAATAATAAAAATGAAAATAATAATAATAATAATTAATAAAAATAATAATTATAATTATAACAATAATAATAAAAATATGAATTACAATAAAGAAATAATAATAATTCCATTAATGCAATAATAATAATTTTAATAATCATTTTAATCATTTTTCTTAAAAAACAATAACAATAATAATAATAATATCAATGACAATATTAAAATTATTAATAATATTCATAATAATAATAAAATAACATAATATTATTAGTATTATCAAACATTATTTTTAAAAATTTTATTCCATTTATTTATCCTATTCTCGTTTCATTTTATCTCTTATGAAATCGCATTACTTATTCTAAAAATTGGGTAATTGTGAGCTTGTAACACTGCTTAATAAACCACACGAAAGTTTCGTGCCCCAACCCAGACCACTTGGGCACCCCCACAAACACCTGGGGCAACCACACAGTTACCTCTAACCATGTGATGCCCGTGCATCAGACTAAAACCCACCAAAAAACATTAAACATCAAAAACTTTAAATCAGGACCTGTCCTGAACCTTGGCGTGAGAACCCAGAGTCAAGAAATAATAAAATAGAATAAAACTAATTTAAAAGGTTGGGGTGTGACAATTCTCCCCACCACAGACACTTTCTACCCCTAGAAAGTCACTTTTCCAAACAATAGACAAAACAAGAATCAATGACCAAATGAAACTAAAAGAATCCACAACACAAGAGAATGGGAGAACACAAGAGGGTTTTACCCACCACAAGAACTCAACTAGTACAGAAATTTAACACCCAAACATGCCACCTCGAGAAGGGGGGCCGATATGGGAACTCCCAACCAATCCAAACTAACTTCTATTTCACGAGCAAAACATCACCTCCACTTAAACTTGAAACTCTCAACCCAGACCAAAAACCCCCAACACTAGAGAAAAACCTCCAAGAAGAACTTAACCCAATAAGTGAACCCGAGCATAACCAAAAACATCGATTCTTCCACAGGAACTTACATCACTAAACAAACATAGCTAAACCGAGATCAAACCATACAAGGGACAAACAAACTTTTAAGAAAAACACACGATTCAGAAAACCACATCCACACAAATAGGACTGCTTGGATTATAACAGAACAAGTCCATAATAACTTGATAATGAAACAATGAACTTACAAAAATGTAAAAACTTTAACAGTAGAAAAACAATAACGGAAAGACTTTAAATGTTCTATTTCCAACATAGAACACGAAATATGAACTGAGGCTTCACACCCTCGGCAACTCTTGACTACACGCGAGCTTCACCCCAAGACCTGTGGATGGGCCTCTGATGGCTTAAGAATCTTCTGCCTCACATTCAAGCACTGTAATCCTCTGTTCACAACATCTTCTTTAGGTGAAGCTTCCTACATAACTTCTCTAGATAACCCAGACACCTACAATGATGGAACGTCTTCGGAGGGATGTGACATGATGGCTTCATGTGCCCTAAATGTCCACATTGATGGCACACTATTGAACGGTCCGATGAACTAGAAGCCATAACCACTGCAGAGGACTCTTTAGAAATAGGTCTCTCTAGCACACCTTGCTTTCCAAATGGGGAACCTTCACGAGCAACTAGATACACTAGATTTCCAGCCATTTGTGCTTCGGAGACCAACTCAACTAAGAATTCCTCATCCACCAGCTTCTCAAAATGATAGTCTCTAGAAGAGAGGACCCTCTCCTTGATCTCTAGATGAAGACCCCCGATGAAGAGAGAATCCTTCATCAAATCATGTAATGCTACCTCCAATGAAAAGGACACAAGTTCCTAGAAATGACAAACATATACTTTCATCATTCATTGGACTTGTTGAATATGCATGATATTTTCCCTTTTATTCATACTCACCTCTTCAGGTATGAACCATTGAATGAAGATGGATTTAAAGATATCCCACATCATCCCAACTTGTAGTGATGGTGAGGCAAACAACTCTCATTCGTCCAAAGTCAGACCTTCAAATAGACCTAAAATGGAACGCACTCTGATAGATTCAAGAGTTCCCAATACCCTTAAGATGAGCTCGACCTCTTCAATCCATTCTACTGCCTCTAACAAACCCCAATCACCATTAAGGATAGGAAACGTTTGAGAAGGACCAAAAACTAGGTATGACTTATCAGAAACCTTGGGAACCTTTTTAGGCAGCATTTTTTAAACAAAATATAAAACACAAAGCCGAAACTGATATCAAATCAAAGTATAATTAAAAGTAACATCCTAACCCAAAATGACCATCTCAAAAACCAAACAAATACAAACACGACCATAAATTCTTTTTTCAGAATCCCCTTTTTAAAATCACTTTAGAAAAACAAGGTCAATCTTTTAATTCCAAGTGCACACCCAAGTAATCCCATAAACCATTGCACATTTCTTCATCCACTTTCATCCATACGCAACAACACATAGTTTCCATTCATCACCTCACGTGTACAAACGTTCATAAAGAGTACCTGAGGCTTCACCCAAACCATTTCTCAACCAATTCCAATAAAACAACATATTTTTAAACCAAGAACTTTTGATTTTAAACCCCATTTTGATAATTTAAAGCCATTTAAAATAAATCATTCTCATTTCAAAAACCCATTTTTCATTTTCAAAAGTGCACTCTCACCAACCAAAACCAATACAACACTCAACTTGCATCAAACTATCGAAGTGAGGGACTAGTAGTCATGCTTAACCTGGCGACATGGTAGTGGTCCATGCCCCAAGTAAGCATCAACAACTAGGAGGAACTTAGACCATGTACTCAAACTCTACATGGGTCACTAATCCATGTGAAACCATGATGTAATATCGGCTTGACTCTGTTGTCATCCCTCAATCTAAAACAAACCAGAACAAAACAATGACTCAATTCTCGGACTACCTCGGGCGACTCGAGGTTCGAAACGAGTGAGGGTTCATGACACCCTTCCCATACCTAATTCACAAGTCCTGAAATTTTTGATCTTCATATACCAGACATTCCAAATAATAAGGGTCTCCTCTGATACCATTTTTTCATGAACCAACTTGGGTAGACCCTGAACAGGTCACCCGAGCCGATCTGCAACATGTCTCGAGGTGCATTCCTGATCTCCATTGGATGGAAACTAGTTCTAGGCACCAAAGTTTAACCATTGGAAATAATTTTTCCCATGAACAAAAAATAAATAGATAAATAAAAACAGTTGATAAAAATAAAACTAGAAATGGAAAGAAAGAAAAACCACACATTCCTCCACGTGACCTTCCAGGTCACCACCCAACCAATGGCCGACCTTTCTCCAATAATGAGAAACTCAGTCAATAGAACTTGAGCAAAGGGGAACTACAACTGAAATGATAGAATAGGCATGAGTATTAAAATGATCAGTAGGGTTTCCAAGATAAACCATAGAATCCAACATCTCCTTTCCCCGAAACAATCCATTAACACAAGTTTGAAATACAAATATAAAAGTAAGGTTTTTACATTTTAAAATAAGTAACACATTTTTCTCATTTAAAAGATAATACCACATACAATACCTACTATTTCAATCACCATTTTCCATCTTATAAAAAAACCCAAAAAATTGATACCAAAGTTGGGCTAAAGTAAAATAGGTATACAGTGTAAGCTAGAAATAAACTAGTACAATAGAAATTAAACAATAAATGAAAATAATTAACCATGGGTGATCTTAAAAATCCCTAGAATACCCCTAGAAGTACTTAGGTAGGAACCACCTGTCAGCGTATGGTGAATCTCCTAAGTCTATAACCAATTGGTTGCCCTAAAACTGTACAAATCTGGTAGAAAAGCCTACCTGGCCTAACAAAAAATCTAGGGGTACCAACCCATCTAATCAGGGTTGGTCATAAATCATCACTCGATCATCTAAAAGATGCCTAAGAACCCATGGTGGTTATAATAATACTGTGTAAGTAGGAGGCCCTCGCAAGCGTGACTCATATCTCCGCACTTGCCTACCCCAAACATGAACACTTCCTATGCATTCACCAATAAAGGGTTACCCTAGATAGGATCATCCCATATACATGTTCAACCATTTCACATTAAAAACATGCCAACCGGGCCTTTAAAACATCTGAACATTTAGAACATTTCACAAAACAATAAGTTTTTCAAGCGGGTACATAGTTTTTAAACATAATCTTTTTTAAAAGTTAATACAAACATTGATATTTGTGTTGAAGGTACCAAATGGGTCATCATATTACTTAAAAAATTAAATCACTTCTTTGAAAACAAAATTTTTTCAATCAAAACTTTATCTTTACATAGCCAAAACATTACCCAAAATATCACACAAAAAACACTGTTTCATTTTTAATGTCAAACGGGCCCAAGTTCCAAACACATGCACCCAACCACTTCACTTATTTGAAAGAACGCCAAACTTCTTATTGGAAACATAAATCCCTTTCCAAACTCACACCAAAATATATTCATCACATCTTTCAAAAACTCTTAAGTTATGGAAACTTTATAAAACAAACCAAAAAAATTCTTATCTATTATAGGAATAGGCCAAAAAATTTATAAATGATTTTAATAACAAGTCAAACAGTTTATTAAAAATTTTATAAATAGATGAAATAATTTATAAAAAATATAATAAAAATACCAAATAATTTATAAACAATTTTATAAAAAACCCAAAAATTTAATAAAAATATTTATAAATAGATGAAACAATTTATAACAATTTAATAAAAAAACCAAATAATTTATAAACAATTCATTCAAACCGGAAACACTATCACAACAAATTGATGATTTTATCGAAGGTGTGTTTCATGCTTAAGAAATTATCAAAACAACATTTGACATCCAGTGAACACATTTTTCATAAGAATGCGTAAACATGACCTATGAAAGTACTTCAAAACTATTTTCAACAAAACCAACTAGCTTGAAAACACTATAGAAGATTAACTAAGTGTGTTTTCAAGGTGCGACCCAAGTCAAAAATTTAATTTAAAACACTCATGTATTAAGTGGACTTAATCGAAAAGGAAAATGTGGATTCACCTACCATAAACAAGCATGGATGAAATGAAACCTTTAATAGGGAGAAAACGACGCTCTGCAGATCAGCCGCACACACTAATCAACTAGAAAAATGCACCAAACAACACCCAAGATATTAGAGTTTGGCCACTTAAAAAACACTGAAAATGAAAAGAAAACTACCACAGGTGAGGTCGTCGTACTAGAGAACTCACTGCTGGCCGGAGCGGGAGTGGGTGGTCACCATCGGATCGTGTGATGAAGACCACTTGAAATGAGGGGAGTTCATTGGGGGTCAGTTGCATCACTGGCCAGAGCAAGGTGGCCGGAGTGCGGCCTGGCTGGGAGTCGGGGAGAAGGCCAGAGCATAGCCTGGCCGGAGCAAAGGAGGTTAGAGCACGAGACGACCTGGCTATCGGAGTGGAGGGAGAGAGGGTGGTCGGTCGGCCAAAGTGGTTGGGGTGTGAGGTGAGGGGGGTGAGGACCTATAGGGGGAGAGGCTGGGGAGTGTGAGGGTGGTGAGAGGCGAGGCGAGGAAGCGAAGGGCGGCATGAGGCAAGTTGGTCGGGACCTGCAGGGGATGAGGTCGGCTGACAGAAGCAACTGGGCGAGGGGATCATGGTCGTACGGGAGGAGAAGGTTAGGGTGGAGCGATGTGAAGGTGAGGGGTGGCATGAGGCGAGTGCAGAAGTGGCTTGTAGCACGGCCGGTGCTGGGGGGTTGAGGGTGGATGGAGCAGCAGGTAAGGGGGAGGGGGGTACCAAGTAGATTGGGGTTACTAAGTTTTTTTTCAATTTATTATAACAGTAATAATGATAATAATAAAACCAAAAATAATAATAATAAAAATAACAATAATAAAAAAAAATTAATAAAAAAATAATAATAATAACAATAATAATAAAAATAACAATAACAATAATGAAATAATAATAATACCATTAATGAAATAATAATAATTTTAATAATAATTTTAATCGTTTTTCTTTTAAATAATAATAATAATAATAATAATAATAATAATAATATCAATAAAAATATTAATATTCTTAATAATAATCATAATAATAAAAAACATAATATTATTATTATTATCAGTCATTCTTTTTTAAATTTTTATTCCATTTATTTATCTTATTCTCATTTTATTTTATCTCTTATGCAATCACATTACTTATTTTAAAAACTGGGTAATTATATGCTCATCGTACGGCTTTATAAATCGCAAGCAAGTTGCATGCCCCAACCCATACCACCTGGGTACCCGCACAAGCACCTGGGGTGACTGCATGGTTACCACTAACCATACGGTGCCTGTGAACTGAACTGAAACCCACCAAAAACATTAGACGTCAAAAAATTTAAACTAGGACCGAGCCCGAACCTTGGCGTGAGAACCCGTAGCCAAGAAATAAAAATAAAATAAAAAGTAGGGGTGTGACAGGAACCTTATATCTTGCGAGGACCAGCAAAGTGCTAGTGGGATATTTAGGTCTAAAATAAGAAACTAGAGAGAATGTCTTGAAAGGATTTCCTGAAGAATTTCTTGGAGTATTTCTACATGGAAAATATGAGATAGGAAAGGGTTGAAGAGTTTATACATTTGGACTAGGGGAATATGTCACTACTAGATTATGTTGTCTGCTTCACTGTACTGTAATTTTTTTCCCTAACTTTGTTAAGAGACAGGGTATCCAGAGAGAAATGCTTTCAGGATGGAATTAGATGTGAGATCAAGGCATTGGTAAATAGTTTTCGTTTGAATAAGTTAGAGGAGGTGGTAAATATGGCTCTCATTTCTAAGGAGAACCTAAATAAGGATTTTGTTTATGGACAGGTGGTTTTAGTCAGGGGACCTGATGGTGCGACCTCATATAGTAGGAAGCGTCGTTATGAGAACTTTCACCAAGGTAGTGGTGGGAAAAGAAGCTAGGTGAGAGGATCATCTTCCAAGGGAAGTGACCACATGGTCTGCTATCAATGTGGTATGACCAATCACATGAAAAATTAATGTCTTTGACCACTAGTGGGTTGTTGGGATTATAGAGGGATGGGTAACATATAGAGGTTCGACATGAACCCTCAACATATGGGTAATGATGGAGGACCTAGGCCTATGTAAAGTACTAAAAGGGGATCTTATACCCTATATCAGTTTGATAGTTGGAGTTCTAAAGGTTGTGTCAGTCAGGGTGGGTGTGAGATGCTTTAGGAAAAGATTTTATGTATTAGAAAAGCAATGAAGGACCTCATATAGGAGCTTAAGTTAGATGGATAGGTTAACTGCATACAGTTCATCCTGGTTTGTGAACAGTTTGGGTCTGGTGATGTAGTTCTTGTGTGGGGTTAAGTCGATCAACATTCCATTGGGGGTGTGATCGATGGGAATCTATCTTTGTAAGGGGTGTTCCCTTAATATTGGTGAGTATTATTTCCTTTTGAAGTTGTAGATGCTTCAGATGTCTGGTTTTAACATGATACTGGGTATGGAATGGTTGGTTTTATACCAAACTCACATTGATTGTTACCATAGGAGAGTGAAATTCACTTCTACTGAGTGTAGAATCTATAATCAGAATGGGGAATGGGAGGTCCAATCAGGTCGTGCGGGTCTAGTTCATCAACAATTGGGTGAACTCATAGCCCAGGTTGTGAGTTTTTTTCTAGATTATGGGAGAGTGGGGCATGATGTCTTTCCTCCTATAGTTGATTAGTTTCAATATGTATTTCCTGAGGAGTTTTCAAGGTTACCACCAAAGAGAGAAATTGAGTTTACTATTGAACTAATTCCTAGATTTTATCCAGTTTCCATTCTGCCTTATAGAATAGCACCAATAGAACTTTAGGATCTCAATACTCAACTACAGGAATTGGAAGCTAAAGGGTTTATCCATCTAAGTATGTTTCCTTGGGGGTCTTTAGTTTTATTTTCTAAGAATCCTAACATAATATTGCAGTTATGTATTGATTATTAGAAGTTAAATTGGATTAATATTAAGATATGGTATCCCTATCCAAATATTGATGATCTTTTCGACCAGTTAAGGGGTTTCTATGTGTTCTCCATGATTGATTTGAGATCAAGGTATCATCAACTGAGGATGAAACCTTATAATATACCACAAACTGCTTTTATAATAAGGTATGTCTTGTATGGATTTTTTCATGATGTTTATTGGGATAAAGAATGCTCATGTTGTGTTTATGGCCTTGATGAACTGAATCTTTCACAAGTACTTGGATCATTTTTTTTATTTGTTGATGGCATCTTGGTGTACTCCCAGTCCCGAGACAATCAATTCTAACATTTTGACAACATCTGGAGTACACTAAGAGAGAATCATCTATATGTCAACTATCTATGTGTAATTTATAGACTGAAAAGGTACATTTATTGGGTTATTTCATCTCAAAAGAAGGTGTTTCAGTGGACCTTGATAAGATCTAAGTAGTTGTTTCTTGGGAGTGGCCTAAGATTGTTTTTGATATATAAATATTTTGGGGTTAGCAGGTTATTATAGAAGGTTCATCGGGGACTTTTATAACTTAGAAACACCACTCTCGGTCCTGACTAGGAAGGGCATAAATTTGGAGTGGTCTGAAGCATGTGAGAATGCTTTCTAGAAACTGAAGAGGTGTCTAACAAAAACACCGATACTGATCTTATTTAAATCAGGTAAGTAGTATAAGTTGTGTTGTAATTCATCTGGGATTGGGCATGGGATAGTTTTGATGTAGGTATATCAAACCGTGGAGTATGGATCATGATAGTTGAGGCCACATGAATGGAACTATCCTATACATGATCTTGAATTAGTCGCAGTAGTTCAAACCTTAAAATTTTGGTGGCATTATCTCATAGGTGCGTGGTTTATTATTTGTATTGATCATAATATTCTAATGTATATCTTTTCACAACATGATCTAAATCTCCATCCGTGGATATGGGTTTATTATATAAAAATTTTCATCTTTAAGTTATCCTATACATCAGGGAAAGGAAACAGTATTGTTGATGTCTTAATTTAGAAGACATAGACTCAGGCAGTTCAAGAGTTAAGCTCTGAGTAGAAGATTATGGCTTTGTTTACTAATATTCATATAGGTTTTTAAGAGGATCATGAACTGTTGACACCCATTTCTCTGTCTATTGTACCCACTCTTCTAAACTAGATCAACAAAAGGCGGTATGGGGGTCTAGAGTTCCTAGAGTTGAGTGATATCTTTGATGATGGGAAGCCACCTCCCAGCTAGACCATCGATGATGATGAGATTATTCAAGTTCATGGATGTTTTTACATGACTACTTGTATACGGGGGGATTGGATGCATGAGTTTCACGCTTCAAAGTTGGTGGTGAACTCTAGTTTGATCAAAATGTACTGTGATCTTTATAGATAGTATTGGTGGACATGAATGAAGAAGGAAGTGGTGGTTGTTGTGACGTGATGCTATATCTTTCAATAGGTGAAGTCTAAGAATCAGCAACCTATGGTCCTTTTACAACAATTTCCCATTCTATAATGGAATTGGGATAATGTTACCATGTATTTCATGGTGGTTCTATGGAGGACACCTAGAAAGAATGACACAATATGGGTGATTGTCGATCGACTGACATAGTCCATTTCTTACCGATTCGGGAGAAATTTATTGTTAATCAGTTGGGTGACTTATATGTTCAGAATATAGTATATTTGCATGGGGTGTCTTGGGGTATTGTTTTAAATCATGATCCGTATTTTTCTTCACACTTCTAGTAAGCGTTTCTGAAGGAACTTGGTACTCATGTGTTTTTTTAGTATAATTTTCCAGCCACATATGGGTGGGAAATCCGAATGTACTATCCAAGTGTTAGAGGAAATGCTAGGAGCATGCATCCTAGAATTTGTAGGACATGGGAGAAGCACATAGATCTTATTGAGTTCACCTATAAAAATAGTTATTAGGTGACTATTAATATGGAACCATACGAGGCGCTATATGGTAGGCCATGCAGATCATATTTGTGCTGGATGGAAGCTAGAGAGTTGGAGTTTTTGGGGTAGATTCTCATGTAGGAGACATAAGAGTAGGTACAATTGATCCAAAAGAATATGGATACAGACCAGAGTAGATAGAATTCATACATTGATCAATGTCGTTGACCTCTTGAGATTATATTGGGTGACTGTGTGTTCCTTTGAGTGTCATAGAGATTGGGTCATTGTTGGACACAAAATCTAGGTAAGTTAGCACCTAGATATGTTGGTTTTTTCAAGATTGTAGAGAGGATAAGTTCGATAGCATATCAATTGGATCTTCCATGGTGGTATAGTGTTATGAAATATGTTTTCATGTGGCATAGCTTTGATGGTATCCCCCCAACCCTTCTCGTGTGATTGATGTTGATGATGTTGAGATTAGGCTGATACATCCTTTGCGGGGAATCTGATTCATATTGAGGATCATAATGATAAAAATATTGTATGTAAGATTATTTCATAGGTCCAAATGTTTTGATAGCATGTACATGTTTAGGGGAAATCTTGGGATAGGTGAGCTGATATGTAGGCCCAGTGGCTCAACCTTTTTGCCTTGGAGTCTTTGTGATGCTTTGAAGTGTGGCTCGAGGATGAGCTATTATCTGGTGGGAATATTGTAAGATCTTGACCCTTTAAAAAGGTGTGTTTCTGTTATAAATTTTTTTGAACTCCTTTTTAATGGATTGTAGAATGCTTCCCATGAATAAGGAAGGTATCAAGATATTCTCAGGGGTTTGGGGCTCAGAAAAGAGGGGAAATGGAGTTACAGTGCATGGTACATGGTTAGAGTACGGTTAGTGATAACCGTTCACTATGACCATGTGACATGGATTAAGGGGGAGTATGGTTTACAAGGAGTTAATTGGAAGTGTAGAATGATTCTATAAACTAAGTTAAGGGATCTCTTTAAACCATCCTATTTTCTTTAGGGTTATTCTTTATCCCTCTTTCAAAACTTTCTCACTCTAATATTCTTATTTACTTCTATAATATGTATATTTTTTCTACACATATATACCTAGATTAATTTATATTTAATCTTTCCTTGATGGGGATAGACATATTTTAAAAGGTTTCCTTCTCAATTTATCTCGATAAGAAAACTCAGTTAAAGGGAACATCTCTGTTTCTTACCCCTTTCGAGTACCACTCCTTAAAATATTTTAAACTACTCATGTTTTCTAAAATCACTCATTTTATCATGGAAAATAATTTTATATCATTTTTGGTTTTATGGAAATTATTATTCTCTTACCCTCATTAAAGACTTGTTACCCTTTTTCCAAAATCCATTCTTAAGAGGTACTTTTCCAAAGGAATTTCTATACTATTTTTCATGTCATCACTTCACTTGGACATAATTTTTCATGGACTATGATTATGAAATTACAAGAATTATTAAATACCTTCTTTCAGGAAATCCATTATGACATTCCATCTAGTTATGTTATATAACATGGTTATGAAAATAATTTATTTCCATGGGTAATTCTTATGTTTATGTCTTATGATTGATTTTATTTTGTGACACACATAAGCATGTGCATGTTATGATGGGTATCCTCAAATAATTCTCTAATACATTGAATGATGATTTTTCTTCATGAGACAATATACATGAGATTAGAAAGTGAACCTAATCCACTTTGGGAATTTGTCCACTATCTGATGTTGTCATGACTGTTAACCTTGACTTATGTTTATGTCATGTTTTATGTTTCCATCAATTCCCTATGTTTTCATGATATTATGATACCATGATCTTTATGTTATTCTCTGATATTATTATTCATGAGCATTTTTTTATGATATCATGTTATGTCATTGGACTCACATGTTATGCTTCACTATCGTGTTTATTATCTTAGGGAGATATATAGATCATTCTTTTCTTTTATGTATTTCCAATGTTATCCTATGTAGTCTTAGGAGATAAGTGGGATTTAGGAGTACGTTATGGAGATTAAAATAAAAATGTTGTGTCTTAGTTTATTTTTAATATATTATGAACCTATTCTTCCAAAAACACTTGACCTCGCAATCTTTGGGTTGTGTTTTTTGGATGTTTATTTTAAAAACATGTAATAATATGTGTAAAATGATACGAAAATTTCGGGATTCACTACAACAAAACAAAGATTCAGAGAAGATTAAAAGGTAAAAAAGAACAAGAACACAAGGATTTACGTGGTTCAAGAATAATCCATACATCCATGGAGAGGAAAAAACCCACTATAATTTGGGAGCACAATTTACAAGGAGTTTTTCAAAGTTCTCACACACACCTTAAAACCCTAACCCCAAAATGGGCTAACGTAGAGGATGAAGCACTATTCCACCAACCATCAGAAAGTTCATAGTACACAGTGAAAGGCGGATGGAAGTTTGTATTACTGTAGTGAAAGGTGGCCATCCAAGTCAAAAGTACAATAGTGTTTTTTGGCTAGAATTCCAAGGAGCTACATTATTTTTGACTCTAAATTCCACACTACTACAGTGACTTTTCAGTCGGTCAGCTCTACTATAGTGGTCAAAGTTGCTACAGTCCCCCAAAATTTGGGTCGGTGACCTTCAGCACCCACACCCCTGGAGAAAGGGCGTGTTTCCCCTACAACCCCCAACAACCTCACCACAAAGCTCGACCCACAATAGTTGCGGGCTGGTGCGTAGTACAGAAGACAAGCATCTTGCTCAAATGGATTGGGCTACACCAAACTAACATAAAAGGCTTGAGTTGCTATATTCCATTACCAGTAAATATCAAGGCTATAACTCATGAATGTCAAACATTCAATTTCTTAAATTATAATCAAAGGATATCATCACAAGAACACAAACGTGTCAAATGATAGTTCATAAGATAGAAAAACCTGCCTCAAGAACAAACAAAACTTCATTGCCTCCAAAACCAGTGATGCGAAATGAATAGATTTGGTCCTCACAAGCCTAGATACAAGATAAACACCATAAATTCTATGTTAAACCTTCTATATCCTTCAATCAAATCCCATTAGGATTCCAATGAAACAAGGGGTAGATCAAGAGAATCTATAGAGAAAAGATGAGCTAATAGGAAATCCAAACATACCCCAATGAGATCAACCCAAATCAATTGAGGATCACAAAGGAATCAATGGGAGATTACTCTAGAGATCCATATAGGGGTTGGTTAAAGGTAATTAAGGATTAGGAGATGATTAGAGTTAAAAATGGCCAAGGTAATTGGATTATTTTTCCATTTTAAGATGTTAAAATCAGACTGCACAGTTAGACAAACAATATAGTAGCCACTATCCCTTGAAAACCAAATTGCAGGTTATCTGGGAATAACCGTATGATTTGAAAACCCATGCTCAAGTTGGGCGATAGCCTCTTGACCCAAACCCAAACATCTGCATGGTTTTCCAAGTGACTCGCATGATTATAAGAACCATGCTAAAATCATGAAAATTTCCACTAGAACCGATAGGGCCATGTCACACAGTTACCCCATAGTTACTACTAAGCCTGTGCTCAAACCGTATGTCTAGTAAATTTTACCCAAAACTCCAATTTTTCAACTCCAAACTCCAAAAAGCCACTATAACCTAGAAAGAGATAATCCAAGATCAAAATTAAACATACATGTAGCCTTGAGAGTGTCACATGAAGGCTCCACTGAAGAACTTCGGTACCACATTCTTTTGAAATTTTAGCAATGCTCTGTACCAGGATTCCTCTTTCTCTTTTCTATTCCCAACATCTAGATAGTTCTTCTATGAAAAATATTTCAACAACATAACAACAAGGTTAGCATAAACTACGCAAATAACATCATCATTATATATAACAGCAGCATTTCACAAGAAAACACACCAATCCTTATACTACTCTTCCAAACCATCTCACTCACACGACACTGAACATAGCCATATCACCACTCCCTATCAAGAAAAACATCATAACAACTCGATCGAACCACCTACATCACGTCCTACCAACTATGAAAAACCAGCTGCAATAACCAACACTCCTAACCAATTAATACACCCCACATCATCTGCAAAACCATTTCACTCAATTCAACGAGTCTTACCATACCAATCTCACTCACACATCTACTTATCCATGCCAACATTCCCAAAACCAACCACAAAAACCCTCAATCAAGGCTGAAAATCACTGCAATACAAACCAAGCACACCAACAAAAAATAATACTCAATCATAACAACAAAATATTCTAAGAATTCCTTTTTAAATCATGTATTCATATTAATTCAGTATATCTTGCTTAAGCTACCATGATTCCAAATTTAAAACATCTATTTCATTTCTATATCTAAATGAATAACCTTTCATGAAGGGTTTTTCCATCATTTTAATCACTAAAAGGGTAAATAATCACAACAGTAGGATTCCCCATTAGATGTGACCACTTCACACTGATTTTAGAAAAACCACATAGAAAATCTAGGAATATATTTAATTATGAGAAAAATTCAGAGCAAACGACCTCTAGAATATCAAGTTTCGATTTTAGATTATCAAATAGTAAAACATGACAACACATTAAGGGAACAATCATTATATAGAACATCATAAACAACACTCAAATTTCTTCAAATTATATTTCAAGGAAATCATCACACTTTACATTTCAATTACTTTAACATGATTTTAAATTATGAGTAAAAACTACACATTCTATGTTACTACGCATCAGGCTTGACATACTCAAACCAACATCCTTTTAATCCTCATTATCAATGAAACATGTTTTCCTACCACATAAAGGGAAACATATTTTTACTTACATAATTAGGTACAACATGCTCAACACGCAACATGCCTGATGTAGTTCATTTTTACTTTTCAGGTCATGTGATTAATTCTTAAAATAAACTTACCATTTATCATGCATATCAATATTTCAACAAAGTACACGTGCCATGGTTTTTATAGTTAAACATATGAAACATGAATGTTTTATTATTCAAAAAAATAAATCATGCTTGCAAGGAACAAAAATTTCATTCATGCAAAAGTTACTAAAAATAATGGTTTATTACTGACCATGTTTGTCATATTCCAACAACCATAGAGTTAAATGACCAAAATTATTTCTGATAATAAATTATTAACACATGAATATAATATATCATGATTTGAAGGTAACTCATAACATAAAATGTCACTTAAAAATTCAAAACTCTGAAAGCATGGTTCTAAAATGATTCTTCTAGCATAATAACATATGATTTTTTAAGGGAAAATGGTTTTATAAAGGTTCTTAAAAATTAGAAATTTTACACAATAAGAATACTTAAAACATGATTTACTAATAATTCTAAACATCATGGAAATATATCAACATGGAACATATGTCAATAATGAAGTAGAAATAAACTTAAGAGAAAACATGTTGTAGAAATCATGGGAACAACAAATCCAAGCTTCAACAAGGATATACTGTATATTCTAGTTACCACTATTTCACTTCATCCTTAATTAATGAAATCATTTTTATAATAGAACTATAAATTTCCAATAGCGCTGAAATATAGAAACATAACCCCAGAACATAGATGAGATCCAAGATGTAAATATCATTGTAGCTAACGATCTTGATGCATGAACCTCCCTATGACTTCCACCCTACAATGGTTACACTTCCACCTAAACGTTTTCAATATGTTTTCAAAGTTATTGCATTAGATCACAGGGAGCCCCAAATATGTGTGTCCTAATTGAAGTCTTTGGTTTACATCACATGTTAGGCTCGAGTTTCACTACTACCCTACCAATCACATGTGATCCTCACTTGTGTTTAACCCCAAATTCTACTCTACCTCTCAAGAAAAATCTTTTATATCGCCCTGTTATGACCCACCATAGCTGAAACCCCTCCAGAAAATGTGAGAGTGACCCCCGAGGCCCGCCTTCAATAGTTCTTGGGTTGGCGACTAGCACTAAGGGTATAAAACACACATATGGGAGGCATTTCTCTCATAAAATCCCTGGAATGATAAAACAAACCATTAATCATCACCAAGCAAGTTCCATTCCATAAGATAAATTCCCACAACCCGGATATTATTTTATGTCATGTAGGCAATATCAAGAATATACATGTAAGAATGAGCTCTAAAACACCAAGTCATCCACCAACTCTATCCAAGACACCTAAATATCAACTCCAATTCACATCGGTATATCCTCTAAACACTTAGAAAAATTTGGTGGGGTGAGCACTTGGGGGTACTCAGTATGATCATCCATCTAAATAGATAAACATCCATGTAAAATATGTAATATTTAGAAAGAGTGGATATCAACCAAGAAAAACATAACCACATATGAGTATAAATAATCATGAGAAATATAATCATTGAAATCCACATTCTACATCATTCCATCATTTCCTTCATCCCCCACAACATCCTTGTAACGACCCAAAGTTTTATAAATGAAATTCCCTTTTTAAATGAGTAAATGTCTTATTAAGATATGAAATTAAAGAAAAAAAATACACTACGTTGGTTACTTTGGACCGTTATAAGTTATATTTGGATGTAAAACACCGTTAAACATCATAATCATTTATAGTATAGCTGTTATACAATGATAATATGATTATTAAATATATAGGGTTATAATAAATCCAATTAGAAAATACAAAGGAAGTGATGGTCTCAACAAGTAGGATCGTACCCTATGAAGCTTGTTTATCGGAGCTTTAGAATGAGATAACATCACTGGCCTTTGCCCTTGACCAAAACTAAGCTGAGATTCAACAACTAAAGCATGAGGGAACCTGTTTATGAGAGAAGTTCAATCCCATTTACATCACAACCCAAACCAACTTCTACAAACCACCTCAAAAAATCTCATTATCATACACCTTACCCTTAGGGCATTCTCTTGTGTAATAAAGGGTTATTTATATATCCCATAATAGTATGAATTTTTATATTTTTATTTTTAATTAAATAATTATTATATTTATCTTTTATTACATAAAAATTATTAAATAATAAGTTTGATAAAAATAAAATTTTGATACGATAAAAAATAAATAGTATTTTTGTGAAATATATAGTTTCAATCAAGACACTTTTTTATGAATTAAAAAAAATTAAAGAAATGGTATCTTAATAATATATTGTTATTAAATAATATTTATTAAATATAAATGATAAAAAAATTGTGAAGTCAAATGTAATTTTATTAAGAGTTAGAAAATTGTTATTATCAAAATACCAGTATTTTTCAATAAATGAGGATTTTTTATTTAAGTGTAAATTATTATATTTAGATAATTATTTTGATAATAAAAATATTATTTTTAAAATCAGAATCCAACATTTAATTTTTTATAATAATATGAGATAATCAAATTTTTTGGTAAATATTAAATACGGTATAATTATATTATATTTTAAGATTATAAAATCAATTTTTTATAAATATTACTCACTTATACATCACTAAGGGTGTTATTTTAATGAGTTTGTTTCTTAGTCTTATAAAATAATGAAATACATGCCAGTTTGGCAGAAACCATGGTTTGGTTTGTGGTTTGGATTACTTTATCATATAGGGTATAAAACCTATGTTTGGAAATTAATAAAGAATTAACCTCTCTTTTGATATATAAGCTCACTCATATTATCATTAATATTCACTCAAAACCCCTGGAGAACGAAGTTACTTTTTTGTTCCCTCTTTAAATCCCTCTAAAAGTACCCCTGAGATCTTAAAAAGTTCCTCCCAAGATTTAAGAAGTGTCCTCTCAAGGTAATGGATCCCCTCCTCTTTATTCAAGCACCTTCTTTAAATTATGTGTTTATGTTTCCAGTTGTTCATGTTGGGATATGTTTTCACACATCCCTCTTACTAACCTTATGATGTCCAAGTGATAAGAGACCTCTTTCACTCTCATTTATCCCTTCCATGAATCTTTATGTGGCTTCGTTATGCTGCCGAAATCATCCTATGATTTTCCACAACAAAAAATTTTATAATGAATACCCATTCTCATTTCCACTCAAAGTAATTCACCAATTTTTACATATCCATCATTGATTGGAGATTTCAATATATGCAACTCACACTCCTTAAATTGTGGGGTTAAAAATTATGAAATACATCCTTATGTTGTATGATCTATGTGGCACATTTATGCATGTACATGACTTAAAAGTTGTGGGTGGGCTCAGAATTATATAGCCCTATAATGCATTAGATAATGGTTTTATCTCATGAGATTCAATGTATAGTGCATGAGAGGTTATCCTAAGATCACCATGTCATTATGCCTTAGCGATTATCCCTAATTTATGTTTATGATATCATGTTTTATGTTGTCATATTTCTATGTTTCCTTCATGTTATCATCATATATCATCATTCAATGTTCATGTTTATTATTCTCACCCCTTTATGTCTCATTGATATGTCTATTCACTCACATGTTTTATTTTTATCATGTCCCTTACTGAGATTTATTGATCGCCCTTTTCTTATGTACATATTTGGGGTATCATATGCAGTTTAAAAAGAATCAAGGGAACATAAGGATGTGTTATGGAGTTTATGTTTATTTCATTGTATTTATTTTGAAATTTTTTATGTCATGTGTCTAATTTCCCAAAGACAATAGGCCTCATGATCTTATGGGGTTTTATTAAGTGTACCTTTATGTAATAAATCATGAAATAAAGTGTATAAAATATATGGGTTATTATAGTTAGTATCGAATAAAAGTTTGCTTATTTTAAGGATTAGGATTAGAAAACTCTAGTGAAAGATTTAGGTGTAACAGTATGACTCCAGAATACCTGGAGCATGTGCCTTAAAACATGATGTGTAATTTTTTACAAAAAACATGCATTGATATTTTACACATCATGTCCCATATAGAGAATCGTTACAGTTCAGGTTCTAGGAAACCAGCCACTTATGAAATTCTTCTTTGGCTAAAAATTGATACTTGAAAAAAAAAATTAAAAACATAGGGTGAGAATAAGAATGTCCAGTAATGGGTTTTAAAATGATTGAAGAAATTATTTTAAAATATCCACCTATGAAATAATCATAAAACTTTTTCTTAAGAGAAAAAATTTTCTTTCTTGAGGCATTCCAACAATAATTTCATTGGTCACTTGAACACATTTTTCATAAAGTCCATTTACACGATATTCATAAAACATCAAGTAAAACATAGATCAGAGTGATAATACATGAATAAAATATACAAGAAATGCGAATAAACTATAAATTGATCAATCCAATTGTAAATGCGTAGTTTTAAAATTAAAAATTAAAATCAAGATTCATTATCACGTAAATGAAATTCATATAACCTTAGCTTTAGATACCTTTCCTTGTATAACTTTCCATTTGAATACTTAATTTTTCCTTATACATTTATCAGTATATCATAGAAGATTCCTATCCAAGGGTTATTCTAATAGTCGAATAATCCCTTGATTGATCATTTACCAATACATGATGAGGTAATGTATAATGCTAGACTTTGTCAAGGCCTTGCACCGAGACCATAAAACAAGACTTAGTACGGTTCAAGGCTAACAACTAATCCCATTTCCATAACAGTATGGGTCAAGGATAACCACCAATCCAGTTTCCCATAGTAGCACAAGTCAAGGCTAACTGCCAAGACTATCGCAAATAATGTCTCATGAGACTCAACTTTACCCAACGTATTGGATCACTATCTAGTCGCACCCATCTTCTCATTTAATTCCAATACATTCCTCAAATTTCTGGTGTGGCCTTATATTCATAGGGTCCCATACTTACATTCTTATTCCATAATCCTTTTTATTTGCATGTTCATAAATGAAATGGATTATTCCACAAATGGAAGAAAAAAACTGGACTTCTTGGCTTCAGTTTTAATAGTGATGTGCATGAACTAAAACAACACACTATTGTACAAGTAGCAAGAACTAGTACACATAAATAATGGGTTGTCACATGAAATCACCACTCTAGCATTAAAACTTAAAAATGTGACCTTTTCCATAATCCATATTTACATGTTTTGACTTTGGGATACCCATTTAATTCCATTCAAATGATAATCATAGACTTAAGAAATTTAAGGCATTTCTCGTGGAAAGTTGGAAAATAAGGCATAGATATAAAACCGTTATCTCATGTGGAGTTTTCATGTAACAAGAAGAAATAATCACATGAGCTTATATATGCATGTATTCTTCGTTCTTAAACATAAAAACAATTTTACAACATAGCTAACATTTATTTAAGCTTGAGAAGCCATAGTCGAAATACATATATATATATATATATATATATATATGGGTATGAAAAAAATATAAACCCTTTACACAATATGGATACTTGGGGGTTTTCTCAAACAGAAACAAGGCTTAGTAAATTCTTGTAATTGTTGTATTCTTCATAAGAATAATTTAATCATTAGGGATAGGTTTCGTGAAAACCCCATTTTGGATTTGTTACATAATCAGATATATATATGTATGTATTTATACATAACCATTGAAAACAACAGTTCTTCATAAAAAGAAAGAAGAACTAAACCCATTTTATGTGTTACAAAATTTTGGAACATCATTTTAAACAAAAAAAAATCATTAATTAAAAAGAAGAGAAACTCAAACTAGTTTTTGTTTTGTAAATACAATATATATATAGTACATACAAATCAAAACATGATTAACTCATGAAGCTACTTCATTCCATAGATCATTGTTGAAAACTTGAATGTTATATTTTGAGAACTCAAATCTGGTAGGATTGGAGTTGTACTGTATTTCATATACTTATGTATATATATGTAACCATGAAACACAATAGAAAAAGGTTTGTATAGAGAAATTGAAACATAAACCCTTTGCATGTGTTATATACTTCCAAAATAAATTAACACATTTAGAGAACCAAACATGAGTTAAGATTTAGAATATTATAAAACTATACACACACATATATATATATATATACCTGTATATATACAAAGGTATAAAGGTTCTACAACAAAGAAAACATAGAAAATAGATCCATTCCCTGGTTTGAGGAGGAGAGGCTCTGGGAAGCTCGTTGAAGGCTTGAGAAGAGTTAGAACCGAGAGAATGGAAGTTCAAGAGTAGTATATATAAACTATATTATACAACTTATATAAATAATTTAAATCCACTTTCTGGAAAAACTGAGACCAGATCAGTTTATAAAAAGACCGAGGGTGAGTATTTGTGGAAAAAATGAGGGAAAGGAACGGTCCACTGAAGTCACGGGTGGAGAAAACAAAAGAAAAAAGTGGAAATACCCACTGGTGCAGCGCACTTGGAGGAAGAAGAAGGTAGCGTGAGGAAGAAAAACTAGAAAATGGATGAATGGATGGGATCAAATAGAGATTGATCCATCAGTGGAGGAGAAACTGCGGGTTTTTAAAAGGGATGGACAACTACGATTATATTGAGACTCGTTCGAATGGCTACGGTAGGACGCGGTGATTAAAAAATAATGGAATGTCATGATTAGATCATGAAATATCAGGCGGCATACAAAAACATGGAGGATATCCATGGCTATTGAGGTTTGAAAGCCGAACCAATCGGGTGGCTCAGATCGCGCGCACATGATCGAATGGCCCAGATCTGATCCCAGATAATTTTTGTCGTCCCACATCTAAATTGAGGGAGTTTATCACTTCCCTTATAAGCTTGAATCTTTGATCCTTGTCTCAGATTACTCCCTATCCCCTCCTGGTACCTCCCCATACTGGGTTCTTCTGTGGGCATGCTCCTACGCCCACCCACGCTGTCGTGGCACCCCGCACGGTGGTGTGCTCTAGTTCATGCACATGCACCTGTGCACGCTAAGGGTAAGATATGCTTCCCATGCACATGACTTAGCACGCACCCAGTGTGTGAACTTCCCCTGGGCCATTGTCAGGGTGTTGTGGGGTTAGAAGCCCCATCAAGGCCTTAAGGGCTGCCACAAGCTGTCCCTCGACTAGGTAGGGTACTCCCCTAAATTTTAAAAAATTAAACATTTATTTTTTTTGTTATAAAAATAGGTTTACATATATATGTATATCGGTATCATCAAGATATGATTTCCCTATTATAACCTAAATATTTTCTTTATTTGTATAAATGCTAAAGTTTTAAAAACACTAAGTGATGAATTAATGTTTAATACATCATTAAGAAAATATTATATTAGTATTTTAAAAATCAAAGACATAGTTTTAATTAAAACCTTTGTTTAAACATTAAGAATGAAAATATTTATAAAATCTTTTCAACACATTTGGAATATATGAAAAGTATTTGAAATCCAAAACTCATTTTGAAATCATACTATGTTTAGCTTAAAAAATTAAATCATTACCCTTTTTAAAGTTTATAATAAGAGTTTATATGTTTAAAATTATAATGTCAGTGAAAACCTTAATCATTTTTGGAAAACTAATTTTACCTAATTATTTTAATTTAAACCACCAAAATAAGCAACAGCTATAATTATAGTCGTTAGAAACTCAATGGTCACCCTAAGGAAACAGCTGATTTGGGGCCTTATAAAACCATGCATTCAGGTGTTCCAAATTCAAGACGAGTTGACTAAGATGGTGATTATCATCCTACTGATTCTCAGCACAGCTATCGTGGTTCTGGCCATGATGTTTTTCGTTCTGACTGACCCAAAGGATCTTCATTATTTACTGGGTCTAGTTGTTGTTATAGGCAGCCTCTTTGTGGTTTTGATGGGGCTTTTAATAGGTATCTTTGGTTAGTTGGGTTTTTCTTAGTTTTGAAGTAATGTAATCATTTTAGTGTTTAATAAAAATTCCTTGTGTTTCTTTCATATGTTTTGTTCAGATAGTATGAAAATTAAATAGAATAATATCATGATATTATTATTATAAGGAAAATAAGTTTGAGGTGTTACATTATCCCCCTCTTAACAGGAATTACATCCTCACAATTCATTTCATATAATCATCCTAAAAAATTTCGTGATGTTCTTCACAACATCCCCCATTGTGGAGGATCCCCAGGTGTGATTAGCTGAATACTCAAATTTGTGTTCAATTCTTCCGCTTCCCTGGCCCAAATACACCTTGAACAGTAAGGGTTAAACTCTTTCATTGTACACTCAGGATTCCAAAGGGGGGATCAAATGGTAGAAAGTTCAAAGATATCCGAATGGAAAAACTCTCTAAGAACTCGTTGGATTGTCTCTTGTCCGAGAATGTCAATGTCGTAGATGTGGTTATAAAAACTAAAGCTCATAATTTGGTGCATGTAGGTTTCATGAAGGTTCCCTTCCAAGGCAGCCTCTTGAAACCTTGCACTGGTCGTGAAGTTTTCAGATAGAGTGAAGCATAGGAAAAGACCTTCATGGTACTTTCCCCTTCACCTATACTAAGCGAGTTGGATAGTGGCTATGCAGTGGTAGATATAGCCATTCCCTTGGAAAGAGCAGAGAATGTATAGATTGTTCGATACCTCTTAAATATGTTTGCATGTTCTTCACATGTTTGTGAAGGGAAGGTATTCTTCTGCACAAGTTCTTTCCATAATGGCCTCTAGTACCTCATCGGGAAGAGATAAGATATGGGTTTGTCCTTCCATATGAAAATTAAAAAAAAATCCTGAAAGTACAATCAGTGAAACTCATCCAAAAGCACAAACACTAAAAAGATAGGAGAAAGAAAAAAAAATTGTATTTTCATAAAACTACTGGTACACAACACCCAAGAGTAATGGTTTCCCTAGTTCCCAGTTACATGAATCCCCAAAAAAGATTTGAAACTCTTGATCTCCCTGAACCAAATGCAACCAAAGCAGTCTGGTTCAATCTTATGGGTACACTTATGGTGTCTCTAGAGTGATACATGAGGGGTTTAAAGCTGAGAGACATCAGTATGTACTTGATTTCTGTATAAAGAATAGAAGGCCTCAATTTCAAGGATTTAAAAGTCCATTACTTGACCATAATGGCCATAAGAAAATATTTGGCACATATATGATGCGCAAAGGTCACCTGCTACTATATCTTCTTGGAAAACCATGAGGGACTGAATTCCTTCTACTACGGTGAAACATCTAAAAAGACCCTCAAAGTACTTTCTGCGACATGTGTAGGATGGAAATTGGATTTTTATCATAAATAGGTAGTCTAAACTCGCTCCTCAGTGGAGTTTAAATACATAGGGAGAGTTTGACACGTCATAGATGTGTTTTCATGTCATACGAATGTTTTCATAGTTTACAAAGTTTTTGTGGATGGCTATGGAAACTATGGTTTCTAGAGCCTTAATAGGAAGAGACAAAAGACTGGTATTTTCTTTTTCCATCTAAAAATTAAGAAAACATCAAACTTAGTAATGCTTAAATTTTTTTTAGTTCAGTACTATTTTTTCAAAATTATCTAAACCGAACCTCTCATACCAACTCTAAGAGCCTGACTCCAGAATACCCAAAGTCAGTGCCTTAAAACATGATGTGAATTTTTTTTACAAAAAAAACATGCATTGATATTTTACATATCATGTCCTATACAGAGGATCGTTACGATTCAGGTTCTGGGAAACCAGCCACTTCTGACATGCTTCTTCAGTTAAAAATTTATACATAAAAAAATTATTTAAAAACGTAGGGTGATCATAAGAATTCCCAGTAAGGGGTTTTAAAACAATTGAAGAAATTATTTTAAAATATACACCTTTGAAATAATCATAAAACGTTTTCTTAATAGGAAAACATTTCTTTCTTGAGGCATGTCAACAATAATTTCATTGGTTACTTGAAAACATTTTTCAGAAATACCTTTTACATGAAATTCATAAAACTTCAAGTAAAACATAGATCAGAGTGCACATATATGTATAAAAGATGCAAGAAATATGTATAAACTATAAATTGATCAATCCAATTATAAATGCATTGTTTTAAACATAAACATTCAAATCATGATTCGTTATCACTTAAACAAAATTCATATAACCTTAACTTTAGATACCTTTCCTTGTATAACTTTCCATTTGTATACTTAATTTTTCCTTATACATTTATCAGCATATCATAGAAGATTCCTAGCCAAGGGTTATTCCAATAGTCAAATAATCCCTTGATTGATCATTTACCAATACAAGATGAGGGAATGTATAATGCTAGACTTTGTCAATCCCTTATGCTAAGACCATAAAACATGAATTAGTATGGGTCAAGGATAACCACCAATCATGTTTCCATAATAGTCTGGGTCAAGGCTAACTGTCAATCCCATTTCCCATAGTAGCACAAGTAAAGGCTAACTGCCAAGACTGTCGCACATAACGTCTCATGAGACTTAACTTTACCCAATGCATTGGAGCGATATCTGGGTACACCCTTCTTGTCTTTCAATTCCAATACATTCTTCACATGTCTAGTGTGGCCTTATATTCATAGGGTCCCATACTTACATTCTTATTCCATAATCCTTTTTACTTGCATGTTCATAATTGAAATGGATTATGCCATAAATGAAAGAAAAAAACTAGAATTGTTGGCTTCAGTTTTAACAGTGACATGCATGAACTAAAACAACACACTCTTGAACAAGTAGTAAGAACTAGTACACATAAATGATGGGTTGTCACATGAAATAACCACATTATCATTAAACCCTTAATAATGTGACCTTTTCTATAATCCATATTTACATGTTTTGACATTGGGGTAACCATTTAATTCCATGAAAGTCCTAATCATAGACTTAAACAATTTAAGGAATTTATCATGACAAATTGGAAAATAATTCATAGATATAAAATTGTTATCTCATGTGGAGTCTTCATGTAATAAGAAGAAATAATCACAAGAGCATATAAATGAATGTATTCTTGGTGCTTAAACATAAAAACAATTTTACAACATAGCTAACATTTATTTAAGCTTGAGAATCCATAGTCAAAATACATACATATATATATATATATGGGTATGAAAATAATATAAACCCTTTACACAAGATGGATACTTGGGGGTTTGCTCAAACAGAAACAAGGTTTAGTAAATTCTTGCAACTGTTGTATTCTTCATAAGCATAATTTAATCATTAGGGATAGGTTTCTTGAATACCCCATTTTGGATTTGTTACATAATCAGATATATATATATATGTGTGTGTATTTATAAATAACCATTGAAAACATGGGTTTTTCATAAAAAGAAAGAAGAACTAAACTCATTTTATGTGTTACAAATTTGTGAAACATCATTTTAAACAAAAAAATCATAATTAAAAATAAGAGAAACTCAAACTAGTTTTTGTTTTGTAAATAATATATATATATATATATAGTCCATACATATCAAAACATGATTAACCCCTAAAGCTACTTAATTCCATAGATCATAGTTGAAAACTTGGTAGTTATATTTAGAGAACTCAAATTAGGTAGGATTGGAGTTATACCGTATTTAATATACTTATGAATATATATATGTAACCGTGAAACACAATAGAAAAAGGTTTGTATAGTGAAATTGAAATATAAACTCTTTTCATATATTATATACTTCCAAAAGAAAGTAACACATTTATAAAACCAAATGTGAGTTAAGATTTAGAATTTTATAAAAATACACACACACACACACACACACATATATATATATATATATACCCGTATATATACAAAGGTATAAGGGTTTTACAATAAAGGAAACATAGCAAATAGATCCCTTACCTGGTTTGAGGATGAGAGGCTCAGGTAAGCTCGTTGAAGACTTGATAAGAGGATGAACTAGGAGAACGGAAGTGCAACGAGTAGTATAAATAAGCTATATTATACAACTTATATAAAATAATTTAAAGCCACTTTTTGAAAAAACCGAGACCCACTTGATTTATAAAAATACTGGGGGTGAGTCTTTGCAGAAAAAATGATGGCAAGAAAGGGTCCACTAAAGTCACGGGTGGATAAAACAAAAGAAGGAAGTGGAAATACTCACTGGTGCAGCGCACGCGGTGTCATGACCCGTCCCCCGGGGCCCGTGTCGTGACTAACCCAAGCCCGCCTTCCATAGGTCAGGGGCTGGTGACTAGCACCGAAAGGCGTAATCCCTAAAACTGGGAAGGCATTGCCTTTATAACCCATAAACACACACAACCAAGCACACAGAAAGATACAAACACAAGTAAACTGAATAGTAAATAGAGTGAGTACAGTAAGTAAAAGGGGCCAGAATAGAAGCCCAACTGGAAAGTACAAGAAACTGAAAGTACAAGTAAACTGGAGAAAAAATTAAGACATTGGTTGGGTCATCCTCTGAGGTTCCTACCTGAAGTGTCACGACCCGTCCTCGGGGCCCGTGCCGTGACTACCCCAAGCCTGACTTCCATAGGTCAGGTGCTGGCGACTAGCACCAAGGCGTAAATCCGAACAAAAAGGGAAGGCATTGCCTTTGAAAAGTAAATAAGCACCACAGAGTAAGCAAGCGGAAAAGTAAACACTAAGTAAGAACAGAGTACAACTGAAAGTGCGGAAAAGTAAATGGGCCAGTATACAAACCCAAACTGAAAGTAAAGTACAACTCGAAAGGGAAAACAACAACTGAAAAGTAAAATCCGCTACTCCGAGCTGTCCACTGGAAATCCCACCTGAAGGGTGGGTACAGATAGCTCCACTGCTCCTCGGGTCCCGTCGTCTGCTCCGGGTACATCCCGCCCAGTGGTCCACCTCCAGGTACCGTTCTGCTCTGCAAGCCTCATCCACGATCAATGATGTACGTTGTCTGCAACCAACACAACATAGTGTGGGCATAGCCCGTGCAGGGGTGAGTATAAGCTACTCAGTAGGGACCCCGAGACCCCTGAAGGTCTCCCAAAATCCACAAAGGATAAACCACAAAGAAAGATACAATCACGAAGTAACAACCGACACTGCTTAGGTATATGCCCATACATATACCTAAGTCATAAATTCCAATACGCTCCAACCTCCGAGCCCAAGTACAACTCAGTCCACACAAGAAAGTATACGTATTCCACACAGGAAAGCAAAACGAAATCCACACAGGATAGCACAACACAATCCACACAGGAAAGCAACAGGATTCAGATCACACAGGTATACTTCTTCAAAGGACGATAAAGATGATCTCTGATCCATCTAAGTCGTCGGACCCACGAAGGATCGATAGGTAACTAACCCCCGCAAAAGACCCACACAGGATCGGGCCCACACAGGACCTGTAGGCGCTGGTTCACACAGGACCGCTGAGCGCAATGACCCACACAGGATCGGACCCACACAGGATCGGGCCCACACAGGACTTGTAGCACTGATCCACCTAGGATCGATGAGTGTTGTAGTCATCGTCGAATCCACCAAGGATCTCTGTACTGTCGTCGTCGCAGTCACAGTAGCAGTAGCAGTAGTAGTCACAGTCGCAGCCAGCTCTAGGGTTCCCGCACACAGCAAGCTCATTCGGGAGGGTCCGCTCCACGAGCCGAGAGTATGATACATCAACTATCACATAGACCAGAGTTGATGTATCCCAAAGTTCCGTATCGTCAACAGGAACTCAACGCAACAGACGGCGCGTCGATCGGACGCTCGGTCTGAGATTTATTGGTCTTTTCGTCCCAGGGGCCCGGTTGGTTTTTAATGCAAAACCAACCCGACCGTACTCCACCTGCATCCAAACCTCGGGAAGAGTATGCCAAAAGATCCGTCTCACTAAGAGGAACTCAACAAAGCTGACGGCACGTCAATCAGACGTCCGTATCTCAAGATATGAGCGTTTCCGCTCCGAGGGCCCGGTTGGTTTCGTGTACGAACCAACCCGGCCGAACTCAAAGTATTCCGAAACTTTGAGTGTGATATTCCGAATCGACCGTCTCGATCCAAGTATCGCATCACCGTTGACGGTTCGTCAATCGGAGATCCGTAGCTCAAGTTATGGGCAAAAGACCGAAGTCGATTCGAAAACTGGGGGTCCGGGTCCAGGCCGACCCGGCCCGACACCCCCCGCCCCCCCACCCCTTGGGTTGGCCCGAACCAGGTCGCCCGACCCGGGTCCGACCCGGTCCGGCGCGGCCCGGCCCGGCGGCGCGATCCGGCGCGGCGGTGCGGCCTGGGTGCCGCTCGGGTGCCACGTGTGGGGGGCAGAGCCCCCGCTTCTCTGCTGGCGGCGCGGCTGAAAGCCGCGCCTTGGTTCAACGGCCCCCCCACGTGGGGGCCTACTTTTGAGAAAAAAACGGGGGGGGCGGGCTGCCCCCCCTTGGTGTAACCGCGGCCCCCCCAATATGGGGGGCCGGTTTTGGCCAGCCGGGGGAATTAATTCCCCCGGTCATTCTCCCTTCCGGCCGACCCAACATGGCCGACCTGTTCTTCCTCAACGGGACCGGCAAGGTCGGTCCCCCTTCCAGCTTCCGACACCGGCGGCCTGGCTAGCCTCCGGTCTTCTCGTTTCCTCCGCGGCCCGGAACTGGCCGCGGCCTTCGTCGTCCGGCGCGGTGCGACGGCACCGCGCCCCTCCACCGCGGCCCCGCTCCGGCCGCGGCGCCTTCAGTTTCCTTCGATGCGGCACGACGGCATCGCGTTCATAATAATATTTCCACGGCGCGGCACGACGGCGCTGTGCAATATTTTCCGTGATTCTCGCATGGTGCGACGGCACCCCTCCATCTCGTTCATTCGTAAGAATATAATATTCAAGAACAAAGGAGGGGGGATTCGTTCGTGTTTGTGCGGTCCGGCCCCCCTCTCATTAGACGATATCACATAAACATTTATCCTCAAGTTTGTCATGCTAGAACCAAGAAAGAGAATAAATAAATAATCAACAAAAAACCCCTACCTCGGTTTCAAGAACGATGATCGTCGACGATCTGCGGAAGATGAGCGTCGCGGTGGTCGGCGTCACGGAATAAGGACGTCGATGTCGTGAAGCGAGGATTCAAAGTTCTTTGACGAAGATTTCATCGCAGAAGAGATGACGCGGAAGAAGTATGTCGTCGGTATCGCGGGTATGACATCGCGGAAGACGGTTCCCGAGAACGTGGCGTTCTTCGTCGATGTTCGAAGGTTCTTCGCGTTCTTCGTCAAAGCTTGAAGAAGAAGAAGAAGAAGTAGGTTCCAAATTCTCTCAAGATTGTCTAGAGAATTCTAACCCAAATAAAATAAGCTAAGGTCTTATTTTATTTACTCAACCAAACCATTTGAAATTCAAAGGTTTGAAATTAAACAACTCAACCCATTTAATAACCTAAGTTGTCAAGTTCATTAAAAAGGGGAGTTTAAGGGAGTTTAAAAAAAAGAGGTGAAGAGTTATGCTTCGTGTGGGCCCCACCACACTTAATCCTCCCAATGGAGGTTAAGTGGATGTGGGTCCCACCTTTAACTCCCTTTGGGAGAATTTAACCAACAAGTTAAAATAAAAATTTGTATTCCACAATTTTTATTTAACTTATTCTAAACTCCCAAAAACTAACTCTCAACCCGTAATAAACGCAACCTCGGAAAAGGTCTCCTTAAGCGAATATCGGCGCTGCGAGTTCATCGGTGCCCTCGGAATTTGATTCCGGGCACCGGTTTAAAATTTAGAAATTCCCGCTCATTCGTTCACTGAACGTACCTGAGCCAAATTCAGAAAATGATTCTGGGCACTCCGGGCCTCGGAATCAGGTGCCGTCAGAAACCGCGCTCTTGTAAAATTCCAAAGAAAATTAAGAAAAAAAATTTCCTTGAATTTTACGGGTCTTTAAATTACTCCCACCTCAGGGCTTTACATCCCCGTAAAGATACATCAAAAACTAGGGAAACAAATGAGGGTACTGAGCACGCATCTGAGCCTCCCACTCCCAAGTGCTCTCCTGGAGATTCCCGTGCTGCCATCTGATGCACACTAGAGGAATCGACCATCCACGTAGGACCCGCTCCTGTCGATCCTCGATCTCCACCGAAATCTCCGTAAAAGTCGCCCTATCTTCAACATCAAGCTCTCCATGGTCAATGATGTGCGTCGAGTCGTGCACGTATCTTCTCAGCTGAGATACGTGGAAGACGTCGTGCACCCGGTGCAACTGAGGTGGAAGAGCCAGGCGATAAGCCACCTCGCCAATCCTGCTGAGGACCTGGAAGGGTCCGATGAAGTGCAGAGATAACTTGCCGCCTCGGCCAAATCTCGGAATACCACGTCGAGGTGATACCCGCAAGAAGACGTGGTCGCCATCCTCGAACTCTAGTGGCCTCCGCCTCCTGTCAGCGTATGACTTCTGCCAGCTCTGAGCCGTCCTCATCCGCTCCTGGATGACCTGGACCTTCTCTGTCGTGGCCTGGACCATCTCCGGTCCCACAAGTGCTGACTCCCCAGGGTCTGTCCAGCACAAAGGAGATCTACAAGGTCGGCCGTACAACGCCTCATACGGTGCCATCCCGATGGTGGAGTGGTAGCTGTTGTTGTATGCAAACTCCACCAACGGTAGGTGGTCCTCCCAGCTGTGACCAAAGTCGAGGACACATGCGCGGAGCATGTCCTCGAGAGTCTGAATGGTCCTCTCCGTCTGACCATCCGTCTGAGGGTGAAAGGTTGTGCTCAGATGTAGCTGTGTCCCGAACGCCTCTTGTAACCCCTTCCAAAGCCGGGAAGTAAAGCGAGCATCTCGATCGGAGACGATATATGATGGTACACCGTGGAGCCGTACAATCTCCTGAACGTAGAGACGTCCCAAGCTCTCCACTGAGCCCTGCTCTCTGATGGGTAAGAAGTGTGCTGACTTGGTGAGTCGGTCGACAATCACCCAGATGGAGTCGTGACCTCTGGAAGTACGTGGAAGTCCAGTCACGAAGTCCATCGATATGCCGTCCCATTTCCACTCTGGGACCTCCAAGGGCTGTACCAAGCCTGATGGTACCTGATGCTCTGCCTTCACCTACTGGCAGGTGAGGCACCGTGAAACGAACTCTGCCATAGCCTTCTTCATGCCCGGCCACCAGTGCTGTCGTCTGAGATCCTGGTACATCTTCGCCACTCCAGGATGTACCGCCAGAGGAGAAGTGTGAAACTCCCTCAGCACCTCCTCTCGTAAAGCGACTGGTACCAAGGTACATCCTCTTAAAAGGACGTTGTGCTCTTCTCCAAGGGAGAAACCATCAGGTGCCTGTCCCGAGGATATCTGCGCACGCCGCGTCTCACAGTCAGCATCCTCATGCTGTGCCCCTCTGACCCGCTGCAGAAGTGGGGGAGAGACGGTGAGAGACTGAAGAAAGGATGCTCCGTCTCTATCCACGAAGGATATCTTCAAAGCGGCTAGCTACTCTGTCTCCTCCTCAAGTAGCTGGATGCCCGTCCTCCTACTGAGGGCATCGGCTACCACGTTCCCCTTCCCAGGAGTATAGACTATCTCAAAGTCATAGTCCTGGAGGAACTCGAGCCATCGCTGCTGTCTCAGGTTCAGGTCCTTCTGAGAGAAGATGTACCTGAGACTCTGGTGGTCAGAAAAGACTGTAAAGCGCTCGCACATCAGGTAGTGTCGCCATGTCTTCAGAGCGAAGACCACTGCTGCTAACTCCAGGTCATGGGTAGCGGAGTTCTGATCATGCGGCCTCAACTGACGTGATCCATAGGCGATCATTGCCCGCTCCTGCATCAGAACACATCCGAGTCCGGTCCCTAATGCATCGCAGTAGACTACGTACCCTACTCCCTCCTAAGGAAACCTCAAGATAGGTGCGCTGGTCAATCTCTGTCTCAGATCCTGGAAGCTCTGCTGAAATCTTTCTGACCACATGAAGGGTTTCCCCTTCTTCGTCAAAGCTGTGAGTGGTTCCGCAAATCTAGAGAAGTCTGGAACGAATCTCCGATAGTATCCAGCTAGTCCCAAGAAACTCCGAACCTCAGTCACGCTCCTGGTTGGCTCCCAAGCTAGCACTGCCTCGATATTTGTGGGATCCACTGCAACTCCCGCCTCAAAGATGACGTGTCCCAAGAAGTGGACCTCATGTATCCAGAACTGACACTTCGAGAGATTACCATAAAGCTGGTGCTCTCGGAGTGTGTCTAGTACAACTCGCAAGTGGTAGGCGTGCTCCTCCTCAGTCGCCGAGTAAATCAGTATGTCGTCGATGAAGACCACGACAAACCGATCGAGGTATGGCTGAAATATCCTGTTCATGAGGGCCATGAACACTGCTGGAGCATTGGTTACGCCAAAAGGCATAACCAAGAACTCATAGTGGCCATACCGACATCTGAAGGCCGTCTTCTGCACGTCCTCGTCTTTGACTCTGAGCTGATGATGGCCTGACCTGAGGTCTATCTTCGAGAACCACCGTGCTCCCTTGAGCTGATCAAAGAGGTCATCAATCCTTGGTAGCAGATACTTGTTCCTCACTGTCACCTGGTTCAGGCAACGATAGTCAACACAAAGTCTCAAGCTCTCGTCCGCCTTCTTGGAGAACAATATCGGGGAAGCCCAGGGTGAAACACTGGGTCGGATGAACCCCTTGCCCTGGAAGTCCTCCAACTGTACCCATAGCTCTCGAAGCTCGGTGGGGTCCATCTGATATGCTGGAGTGGATATCGGGGCTATCCTGGGGTACAGGTCAATATAAAAGTCTACCTCTCTGCGAGGAGGTAACCCTGGAACGTCATCGGGGAAGACGTCCGCAAACTGATCCACCACTGCAGGAAAACCAGGAATCAGCACATCAACTGCTCCTAGGATGATGCTAGCAAACTGATGAGTGATGGGCTGTCCTCTCCTCCGCGGAATTCCTTCCTGTGTTGCAAAGGCTCCCTTCTCACCGGTGAAGGTGAACCTGCTCCCGTCGGTGCGTACACATCGCACCTTGCACCTAAAACAGTCAATCTGTGCATGGACCGTAGATAGCCAACCCATGCCCAAGATAACGTCATAAGGCCTCGACGCTGCTACAAGAAGATCCCAGCCGAAGCTCTCGCCTCCTAGAGTAATCTCACACTACCGGCACTAGTGCGTAATTGTCGAGTCTGCTCCTGTATGAGTCTCTAGCCGTAAGGATCAAGCCAACGGCTCTGTCGGAATCTCTGAGCTCCGAACAAGGGCAGCGGCTATGAAAGAGTGACTCGCTTATGTGTCTATAAGTACTGCAGCAAGCGTGGAATAGACATAGATAGTACCTCGAATCATCTTGGGTGTGCCGTGGTTGTAGGCCTCTGCTGCCTGGAGCTGTGCCTGTCTCTGCCCGCCTGCTCCCTGTGGTCGGGGTGGACCTCCTGGTGGCGGTGGTGGCAGAACCTCAAAGCGTCGCCCACCACCTGCTGCTCGGCCAACTCCTCTTCCTCGTCCGCCTCCTCCCTGCGGACCGCCATGGTCGACCCTCTGCCTCTGCCTCGGTGGTCCCTCAACCGTCTACTGTTCCTCGGCACGGCGGGTCGGGCAGTCACGAGCCATGTGGCCCTACCCGCCACACGAGTAGCACTGTCTGCCTCTCGAAAGACTGGCTCCGCGCTGTGTGCCCCGCACTGCTAAGCCAGTGTCCTGAGGTCGTCTGCCTGAAGGTCTGGTCTGCCTGGACCCCTGAGTCATCCGTCGACTGCCTACTGTAGATGACTCTGTCACGTGCTGCCCTGCGGTGGGTCTCGGCGCTGGTGTAGACTCAGCAAGGAAAATCTCGATCAAAAGGGCCCGCTCCAGTACTCCTGTCTGAGTCGGTATGCTGAGGGAGATCAGCGATGCCCTGATCTCGTGTCTCAAGCCCTGCTCGAAGGTCCGGGCCCGGAAGAATGGGTCCCATACCATGTCAGTCGTGTAGCGTGAGAGATCGGTAAATCTCGCCAAGTACTAAGCGACCGTCATGCTGCCCTGCTGCAGCTGAAGAAGCTCCTGGATACGCACCGCACGAAGGGTGGCTGGGACGAACTCCGAGTGGAAGAGGCTCTCAAAGTCTGTCCAATGTAGAGATGCCTCATCGTGCACCTGGAGAATCAAGCTCCACCATCGTCCTGCTGCTGCGTGCAGTAGGCTCGCAGAGAGGATCACCATGAGGTCTGCAGGTGTCCTCACTAGCCTAAAAACTCATACCACTGCCTCCATCCAGTCCTCAGCTGCCTGGGGATCCGTCTCCCCACGAAACCCGGGCGGTCATTGGCGCTGGAACTCGTGCAGAGCTCCAAGGCGTCGTGCATCGTCAGCGGCTGGTGCTGGAAGCATCGGTGGCTCGGCAGGTAGAGCTACCGCCAGTGCCACTGCTGACGAAGGGCCCTGCACCGAGGCCTCGTCGCTCGGTGGGCTGTCGTCACGCTCAACTCTCGGAACCCTAGCTGGCTGCCGTCGTGGGGCCATCCTGAAAAGGAAACAGGTGCGCCACGGTCAGAACAGTATACCTGGTGAGCTGATATAAAGTAATCACAAAGAAAACTTTGAAACACACACGCAATCAATGTTTTCGTGCATTAAGTCGGAAATCAGAAGTCAGGGTCCTGGTGTACGGATACGTCAGCCGTCGCACCAACACTGGACTCCCTGGACTGATAACCACACTCAATACGCTAAACATTATTGCTTCACATAGAAAAGTTCAGAGTTCGCGGTAGAACCGAACTCCTTTGATACCAATTTGTCACGACCCATCCTCGGGGCCCGTGTCGTGACTACCCCAAGCCCGCCTTCCATAGGCCAGGGGCTGGCGACTAGCACCAAGGCGTAAATCCCAACAAAAAGGGAAGTCATTGCCTTTGAAAAGTAAACAACCACCACAGAGTAAGCAAGCGGAAAAGTAAACACTAAGTAAGAACAGAGTACAACTGAAAGTGCGGAAAAGTAAATGGGCCAGTATACAAACCCAAACTGAAAGTAAAGTACAACTCGAAAGGGAAAACAGAAACTGAAAAGTAAAAGCCGCTACTCCGAGCTGTCCACTGGAAATCCCACCTGAATGGTGGGTACAGATAGCTCCACTGTTCCTCGGGTCCCGTCGTCCGCTCCGGGTACGTCCCGCCTAGTGGTCCACCTCCAGGTACCGTTCTGCTCTGCAAGCCTCAGTCACGATCAACACTGTCCGTCGTCTGCAACCAACACAACTTATTGCGGGCATAACCCGTGCAGGGGTGAGTATAAGCTACTCAGTAGGGACCCCGAGACCCCTGAAGGTCTCCCAAAATCCACAAAGGATAAACCACAAAGAAAGATACAATCACGAAGTAACAACCGACACTGCTTAGGTATATGCCCATACATATACCTAAGTCATAAATTCTAATACGCTCCAACCTCCGAGCCCAAGTACAACTCAGTCCACACAGGAAAGTATATGTATTCCACATAGGAAAGCAAAACGAAATCCACACAGGATAGCACAACACAATCCACACAGGAAAGTAACAGGATTCAGCTTACACAGGTATACTTATTCAAAGGATGATAAAGATGATCTCTGATCCATCTAAGTCGTCGGACCCACGAAGGATCGATAGGTAACTAACCCCCGCAAAAGACCCACACAGGATCGGGCCCACACAGGACCTGTAGGCGCTGGTTCACACAGGACCGCTGAGCGTAATGACCCACACAGGATCAGACCCACACAGGATCGGGCCCACACAGGACCTGTAGCACTGATCCACGTAGGATCACTGAGTGTTGTAGTCGTCGTCGAATCCACCAAGGATCTCTGTACTGTCGTCGTCGCAGTCACAGTAGCAGTAGCAGTCACAGTCGCAGCCAGCTCTAGGGTTCTCGCACACAACAAGCTCGTTCGGGAGGGTCCGCTCCACGAGCCGAGAGGCTGATACATCAACTGTCACATAGACCAGATTTGATGTATCCAAAAGTTCCGTATCGTCAACAGGAACTCAACGTAACGGACGGCGCGTCGATCGGACGCCCGGTCTGAGAGTTATTGGCTTTTTCGTCCCAGGGGCCCGGTTGGTTTTTAAGGAAAAACCAACCCGACCGTACTCCACCTGCGTCCAAACCTCGGGCGGAGTATGCCAAAAAGATCCATCCCACTAAGAGGAACTCAACAAAGCTGACGGCACGTCAATCGGACGTCCGTAGCACAAGATATGACCGTTTCCGCTCCGAGGGCCCGGTTGGTTTCGTGTACGAACCAACCCGGCCGAACTCAAAGTATTCCGAAACTTTTAGTGCGATATACCGAATCGACCGTATCGATCCAAGGATCGCATCTCCACTGACGGTTCGTCAATCGGAGGTCCGTAACTCATGTTATGGGAAAAAGACCGAAGTCGATTCGAAAACGGGGGGTCCGGGTCCAGGCCGACCCGGCCCGACCCCCCCCCTTGGGTCAGCCCGAACCGGGGCGACCCGGCCCGGCCGGCGGCGCGGCCTGGGCGCCGCTCGGGTGCCACGCGCGGGGGGCAGAGCCCCCACTTCTCTGCTGGCGGCGCGGCTGAAAGTCGCGCCTTGGTTCAACGCCCCCCCCCCCCCCCCACGTGGGGGCCTGCTTTTGAGAAAAAAAATGGGGGGGGGGCTGCCCCCCCAATATGGGGGGCCGGTTTTGGCCACCCGGGGGAATTAATTCCCCCGGTCCTTCTCCCTTCCGGCTTCCGACACCGGTGGCCCGGCTAGCCGCCGGTCTTCTCGTTTCCGCCGCGGCCCGAAACCGGCCGCGGCCTTCGTCGTTTGGCGCGGTGCGACGGCACCGCGCCCCTCCGCCGCGGCCCCACTCCGGCCGCGGCGCCTTCGGTTTCCTTTGATGCGGCGCGATGGCGTCGCATTGATAATAATCTTTCCACGGCACGGCGCGACGGCGCTGCGCAATATTTGACGTGATTCCCGCGTGGTGCGACGGCACCACGCCATCTCGTTCATTCGTAAGAATATAATATTCAAGAACAAAGGAGGGGGGATTCGGCCGTGTTTGTGCGGTCCAGCCCCCCTCTCGTTAGAAGATATAACATAAAAATTTATCCTCAAGTTTTTCATGCTAGAACCAAGAACGAGAATAAATAAATAATCAACAACAAACCCCTACCTCGGTTTCAAGAACGATGATCGTCAACGATCCGCGGAAGACGAGCGTCGCAGTGGTCGGCATCACGGAATAAGGACGTCGATGTCGTGAAGCGAGGATTCTAAGTTCTTTGACGACGATTTCGTCGCGGTAAATCGTTGCGGAAGAGATGACGCGGAAGAAGTACGTCATCGGTATCGCGGGTATGATGTCGCGGAAGACGGTTCCCGAGAACGTGGTGTTCTTCGTCGATGTTTGAAGGTTCTTCGCGTTCTTCGTCAAAGCTTGAAGAAGAAGAAGAAGAAGTAGGTTCCAAATTATCTCAAGATTGTCTAGAGAATTCTAACCCAAATAAAATAAGCTAAGGTCTTATTTTATTTACTCAACCAAACCATTTGAAATTCGAAGGTTTGAAATTAAACAACTCAACCCATTTAATAACCTCAGTTGTCAAGTTCATTAAAAAGGGGAGTTTAAGGGAGTTTAAAAAAAAGAGGTGAAGAGTTATGCTTCGTGTGGGCCCCACCACACTTAATCCTCCCAAGGGAGGTTAAGTGGATGTGGGTCCCACCTTTAACTCCCTTTGGGAGAAGTTAACCAACAAGTTTAAATAAAAATTTATATTCCACATTTTTTATTTAACTTATTCTAAACTCCCAAAAACTAACTCTCAACCCGTAATAAACGCAACCTCGGAAAAGGTCTCCTTAAGCGAATATCAGCCCTGTGAGTTCATCGGTGCCCTCGGAATTTGATTCCGGGCACCGGTTCAAAAGTTAGAAATTCCCGCTCGTTCGTTCACTGAACGTACCCGAGCCAAACTTCGGAAAATGATTCCGGGCACTCCGGGCCTCGAAATCAGGTGCCGTCAGAAACCGCGCTCTTGTAAAATTCCAAAGAAAATTAATAAAAAAAAATCCCTTGAATTTTAAAGGTCTTTACATGAAGGGTAGGTACAGATTTCCTCCCCAACACTCCATGTTCGTTCATCTCCTCCGTGTACCGACTCGTCGTAAGGTCCTCCTCCGAGCACCGTCCAGTCCTGGTACCCTTAGTCTCGATCAACGTTGTCTGACATCTGCACCAAACACAACAAGGTGTGGGCATATCCTGTGTAGGGGTGAGTATAACGATACTCATTATGGACCCCGAGACCCTCAAGGTCTCATAAAATCCACAAAGGATAAACCTAAAAGCATAAAGTCAATTGTCAACCCTACTTAGGTATATGCCCATACATATACCTATGTTATCAAGTATACCCATCTCAATCATGAGGAAGCACAGGGTCCAACCCAAAAGTCCAAAGCTCAACTGTTCCACAAAAGAAGGAAAACCACAAAGGCAAGTACCACATAGGTACGCCACACAGAATAATACCACTAAGGTATTCCACAAAGGAAAGTACCACACAGGTACGAACTCAGCTCACACTAGGTATAACTTAAGTATAGTAGTAGAGATGATTAGATGTAACTATTGTATCATATTACTCTATAAAGAAGCTGACCCACACAGGATTGCTAGGAGCTGACCCACACAGGATCTCTAGGTGCTGACCCACACAGGATCACTAGGAGCTGACCCACATAGGATCCCTAGGTGCTGTCCCACACAAGATCTCTAGGATCTGACCCACACAGGATCACTAGGAGCTGACCCACACAGGATCTCTAGGTGCTGACCCAGACATGATCGCTAGGAGCTGACCCACACAGGATCACTCTTCATTATTCTCGTCACATCCAGCTACTGGGTTCCCGCACTAAGCCTGCTCGTATCTGGGAGGATCTAATCCAAAATTCACTAGTTGATACTCCAACTTCTACGAAGTCTCATGAGGTAGTATCCTAAAGGACCTCCATGTCATAGGGGTCTCAATGCAACAGACGACACGTCATTCGAATGCCCGGTCCGTGAGTTATTAGCCTTTTTGTCCTGAGGGCCCGGTTGGATTTGTGCTTGATCCAACCCGACCGTTCCCCAAATTTATCCAAAACTCCATTAGGGTATACCAAAGGGACCATCTCGCTCTGAGGTTTCTGTCACTACTGATGTTTCGTCAAACGGACGTCTGGTGCCAAAGTTATGGCTCAAGTAAAGTATAGGTTCGTATCTGGTCCGGGTCCAGTCCGACTCAGTCAGACCAACCCGGCCCGACCCACTGGGTCCGTCCCATCCCACTGGGCATCCCAGCCTGCTGGGTCCGGCCCGGTAGGCCGCAAGGGTTGCGAGGTCATAGGGGTGCTGCGAGGGCGCGGGGTGGCTCGGCCACGGAGGTGCCGCGAGGGCGCGAGGCCGTGGGGCGGCTTGGCCGCGAGGGTGCCACGAGGGCGCGAGGCCGTGGAGCGGCTCGGCCAGAGTGGCTCAGCCGCGAGGGTGCCGCGAGGGCACAGGGCCATAGGGCGGCTCAGCTATGGGGGTGCCGCAAGGGTGCGAATCCGCGGGGTGGCTCGGCCGAAGCGGCTCGGTCGCGGGGGTGGATTTCGTTGGGCGGCTCGGCCGGGAAACCGGAGGCCACGGGGCGTGAGGCGGCTCGGCCGCGGGGGGTGACACGAGGGGCGAGTCCATGAGGCAGCTCGGCCACGAGGGTGGAGGCCTGCTGGGCAGTGGGGCTTCGTGCCTTCGTCGGCGGTTCTCGAGTTCCACCAGTGCCAACCGTTGGCACCGGTCGCCATCACCAAAGTCACCTTCTTTCATTGGGAAGGATACACCATTCAAGAAGAACAACGGAGGGATCGGGCCATGTTTGTTTGTCCCGCACCCTCCAAGTTAGAGCAGTATAAATTTGCTCAACATGAAAAATAATATCAATAATGGGTAAAGGAAAATAATTCAAACACCCTCCCTACAACCCTCATCAATCACTCTTCCCAATCCTGCAAAAGAATTAGAAGGGGAGAACATGGGAAGTGATAATCATATAGAAGTAAACCCCTACCTCATTCGTTTGATTTGTTAGAGATTGCCTACAGGGAAGGAGACGATGTCATTGGGAAGAGATGGAAATTGGTGACATCGGCATTTCCTTGAACATCGGTTCGTTGGCGTTGAAGATGTTCCTCGTTAATGATTGTTTCTTGGAAGAAATCGGAGTCGAAGTCGGCATTCTTCGTTGGCGTTCTTTGTTAGAGAGCTTTCTCCCAAGGCTCCTTCCTCCCAATTCCACCAAAAATGCCAAGTAGCCAACATAATAGATTATGTTGTCTATTTAGTTCATTGAAATAAATTTAAAAAGGCTAAATTAATTAACTAGGTTGGAGTAATAAATGTTGGAGGAGTTGAAGAGGCTCCCCCATATTTAATGGGAATTTTGAGGGTTTCTCCCATTAAAGGGGAGTTCAAGGGGGTTTATACTCAGGTGGTCCCCACCACCATAACCTCTCAAGGGAGGTTTAGTTCAGGTGGTCCCCACCTATGAAACATCCACATGGGAGTTTCAAAATAAAATAAAATAATATGTTACAAAAATTTTATTTTATTTTATTCTTTCACATAAAACCCAAAAATTAACTTTCGCCTTCGACCAACTACCATCGAGGTGAAAGTATCCTTAAGTGAATATTTGCGTTGCGAGTTCAATGGTGTCATCAAATTTCAATTCCGAGCACTGGTTCAAAAGTTTAAAAAACCCGCTCGCACATTTACTGAACGTACCTGAAAAGAAGTTCAGAAATTCATTACAGGCACTCCGGGCCTCAGAATCATGCTTCGTCAATTTTTGCGGACTCATAAAATTCCTATTTAATAAAAAAAAAATACATGTAAATTCTGGGTCTTTACATGCGGAGAAAGAAGAAGGCAGTGTGAGGAAGAAAAACTGTAAAATGGATAAACCACTAGGATCAAATAGAGATTGATCCAGCGGTGGAGGAGAAACCACAGGTTTTAAAAAGGGATGGACGGCTGTGATTAGATCGAGACTTGATTGTATGGATGCGGTAGGATGGGTTGATTACAAAATAAGGGATGGTCGCAATTAGATCGTGAAGGATCAGACAGCTTACAAAAACATGGAGGATATCTGTGCCACTAAGGTTCGAAATCTGAACCAATCAGGTGGCTCAAATCGCGCACGGTGTGATCGAACGGCCTAGATCTGATCCCAGATAATTTTTCCCTCCCACATCGAAGCAGAGGGAGTTTATCGCTCCCCTTATAAGCCTGAAGCTCCGATCCTCTACTCAAATTACTCCCTCTCCCCTCCTGATACCACCTCGTACCGGGTTCTTCTATGGGCATGCTCCTACACCCACCCACGTCGTTGTGTCACCCCGCATGGTGGCGTGCTTTGGTTCTTGCACATGCACCTTTGGGAACTAAGGGTAAGTTATGATTCCTGTGCATGCGACTTAGCATGCACCCTGCATGCGCACTACCCCTGGGCCATTTCCAGGGGGTTGTGGGGTGAGAATCTCCATCAAGGCCTTGAGGGCTTCCACAAGGTGGCCCTCAGCTAGGTGGGGTACTCCCCTAAATTTTAACAATGTAAAATTTTATTTTTTTGTTATAAAAATAGGTTTACATATATATGTATATAGGTATCTTCAAGATATTATTTCCATATTATAACCTAAATATTTTCCTTAGTTGAATAAATGCTAAAGTTTTAAAAACACTAAGTGATAAATTAATGTTTAATACATCATTAAGACAATCTTATATTAGTATTATAAAAATCAAATACATGTTGTTAATTAAAACCTTTTTTAAACATTAAGAATGAAAATATTTATAAAATCTTTTCAACACATTTGGAATATCTGAAAATTATTTTAAATCCAAACCACATTTTGAAATCAAACTAAATGTAGATTAAAATATTAAATCATTATCCTTTTTAAATTTTATAATAAGAGTTTATATGTTTAAAATAATAATGTCAGTGCATGATTTAATCATTTTGGAAAACTAATTTTATGTGAATATTTTAATTTAAACCAGAAAAATAATCAATGGCAATAATTATAGCCATTAGAAACTCAACGGTCACCCTAGGATAACAACCGATTTAGGGCCTTATAAAACCATGCATTAAGGTGTTCCAAATTCAAGATGAGTTGACAAATATGGTGCTTATTATCCCATTGATTCTCAACACAACTATCGTGGTTCTGCCCATGATGTTTTTCATTATGAGCGACCCAAAGGATCTTCATTATTTACTGGGTCTAGTTGTTGTGCTAGGCGGCCTCCCTGTGGCTCTGATAGGGCTTTTAGTAGGTATCTTTGGTCAGTTGGGTTTTTCTTAATTTTGAAGCAATGTAATTAGTTCAGTGTTTAATAAGAATGCCTTGTGTTTATTTCTTATGTTTTTTTAGATAGTACAAAAATTAAATAGAATAATATCATGATATTATTATTATAAGAAAAATAAGTTCAGGGTGTTAAATTATCCCCCTCTTAACAGGAATTACATACTCACAATTCATTTTATATAATCGTGCTTAAAAGACTCCCTGAAATTCTTCACAACGTCCCCCATCGTGGAGGATCCCCAAGTGCGGTCATCTGAATACTCATATTGGTGTTCAATTCTTCTGCTTCCCTAGCCCAGAAACACCTTGAATAGTAAGGGTTAAACTCTTTCATTGTACACACGGGCTTCCAGAGTGAGGCTCGAATGGTAGAAAGTTTAGAGATGTCTGAATGGACAAACTCTCTAAGAACTCATCGAACTGTCTCTTGTCTGAGAATTTCAATGTTGTAGATGTGGTCATACAAACTGAAACCCAGGATTTGGTGCATATAGGCTGCGCAAAGGTTCCCTCCCAAGGTAGCCTCTGGAAACCCTGCACTGGTCGTGAAGTTTCATGATAGAGTGAAGCATAGGAAAAGACGTTCATGGTACATTCCCCTTGTCTATACTCAGCGAGTTGGATAGTGGTTATGCGGTGGTAGCTTGGCAAGAGCAGAGAATGTCTGGACTGTTTGATACCTCATAAAGATGTTTTCATGTTCTTCACAGGTTTTCAAAGGGAAGGTATTCTTCGACACAAGTTCTAACCATAATGGCCTCTAGTACCTCAATGGGAAGAGATATGATATGGGTTTGTCCTTCCATCTGAAAATAAAAACATTTCATGAAATTCCAATCATTGAAACTCATCCAAAATCAAAAACACTAAAAAGATAGGAGAAAGAAGAAACAAAAAGTTATATTCTCATAAAACAATTGGTACACAACACCCAGAACTAATGGTTTTCCTTGTTCCCGGTTACATGAATCCCCAAAACAATTTTGAAACTCTCAATCTCCCTGAACCAAATGCAACCTGAGCAGTCTGGTTCAATCTCATGGGTACACTTATGGTGTCTCCAGAGTGAGACATGAGGGGTGTAAAGCTGAGAGACATCATTATGTAGTTGATGTATATACAAATAATGGAAGGCCTCAATTTCATGGATTTCAAAGTCCATTACTTGACCATAATGTCTATAGGACATTATTGGGCACATATATGATGCATGGAGGTCACCCGCTTCTGCAGCTTCTTGGAAATCCATGAGTGAATGGATGCCTTCTACTATGGTGAAACATCTAAGAAGACCCTCAAAGTACTTTTCCCGACATTCGTAGGATGGAAATTGGATTTTCATCATAAAGAGGTAGTCTAAACTCTCTCCTTAGTGGAGTTGAAGTACATGGGAAGAGTTTGACACATCGTAGAGGTGTTTGCATGTCATACGAATGTGTGCATAGTTTAGAAATTTTTTGTGGCTGGATATGGAAACTATGGTTTTTAGAGCCTTAATAGGAAGAGACAAAAGACTGTTATTTTCGTTTTCCATCTAAAAATTAAGTAAACATCATACTTAGTAATGATTAAATTTTTTTTAGTTCAATTCTAATTTTTTAGAGTTATCCAAACCGAACCTCTGATACCAACTATAACAGCCTGACTCCAGAATACCCAGATTCGATGCCTTAAAACATGATGTGTAATTTTTTACAGAAAACATGCATTGATATTTTACATATCATGTCCCATATAGAAGATCGTTACGGTTTAGGTTCTGGGAAACCGGCCACTTCTGACATGCTTCTTCGGCTAAAAATTGATACCTGAAAAAAATTATTTAAAAATGTAGGGTGAGCATAATAATTCTCAGTAAGGAGTTTTAAAACGATTGAATAAATTCCTTTAAAATATATACCTTTTAAATAATCATAAAACGTTTTCTTAAGAGGAAATCATTGCTTTCTCGAGTCATGTGAACAATAATTTCATTGGTTACTTGAAAACATTTTTCAGAAATACCTTTTACATGAAATTCATAAAACTTCAAGTAAAACATAGATCAGAGTGCACATACATGTATAAAAGATGCAAGAAATGTGCATAAACTATAAATTGATCAATACAATTCTAAATGCATAGTTGTAAACATAAACATTCAAATCATGATTCATTAGCACTTAAACGAAATTCATATAACCTTAACTTTAGATACCTTTACTTGTATAACTTTCCATTTGTATACTTAATTTTGCCTTATACATTTATCAACATATCATATAATATTTTTAGCCAAGGGTTATTCCAATATTAGAATAATCCCTTGATTGATTATTTACCAATACATGATGAGGGAATGAATAATGCTAGAATTTGTCAAGTCCTTACGCCAAGACCATAAAACATGGCTTCGTATGGTTCAAGGTTAACCACCAGTCCCGTTTCCATAACAGTACAGGTCAAGGCTAACCACCAATCTTGTTTCCCATTGTAGCACAAGCCAAAGATAACTGCCAAGACTGTCGCACATAACGTCTCATGAGACTCAAATTTACCCAATGCTTTAGAGCGCTATCTGGACGCACCCATCTTATCATTTAAGTCCAATACATTCCTCACATGTCTGGTGTGGCCTTATATTCATAGGGTCCAATACTTATATTCTTATTCCATAATCCTTTTTACTTGTATGTTCATAATTGAAATGGATTATGCCATAAATGGAAGGAAAAAAACTATACTTGTTGGCTTCAGTTTTAATTATGACGTGATTGAACTAAAACAACACACTCTTTCACAAGTAGCAAAAACTAATACACATAAATAATGGGTTGTCGCATGAAATAACCACTCTGGCATTAAACCCTTAAGAATGTGACCTTTTCTGTAATCCATATTTATATGTTTTGACTTTGGGATACCCATTTAATTCCATGAAAATGCTAATCATAGACTTAAACAATTTAAGACATTTCTCATGAAAAATTGGAAAATAAGGTATAGATATAAAATCATTATCTCATGTAGAGTTTTCATGTAACAAGAATAAATAATCACATGAACTTATAAATGCATGTATTCTTGGTGCTTAAACATAAAAACAATTTTACAACATAGCTAACATTTATTTAATCTTGAGAATCCACAGTCAAAATACACACATATATATATATATTTATTTGTTTGTTTGTTTTTGGGTATGAAAATAATATAAACCCTTTACACAAGATGGATACTTGGGGGTTTTCTCAAATAGAAACAAGGTTTAGTAAATTCTTGCAACTGTTGTATTCTTCGTAAGCATAATTTAATCATTAGGGATAGGTTTCATGAAAACCCCATTTTGGATTTGTTACATAATTAGATATGTGTGTGTGTGTGTGTATTTATACATAACCATTGAAAATATGGGTTTTTCATAAAAAGAAAGAAGAACTAAACCTATTTTTTGTGTTATAAAGTTTTGGAACATCATTTTAAACAAAAAAATCATTAATTAAAAAGAAGAGAAACTCAAACTAGTTTTTGTTTTATAAATACAATATATATATATAGTCCATACAACTCAAAACATGATTAACCCTTTAAGGTACTTCATTCCATAGATCATTGTTGAAAACTTGGCAGATATATTTAGAGAACTCAAATCCCATAGGATTGGAGTTGTACCGTATTTCATATACTTATGTATATATATGTAACCGTGAAACACAATAGAAAAAGGTTTGAATAGATAAATTGAAACATAAACCCTTTTCATATGTTATATACTTCCAAAATAAAGTAACACATTTAGAAAACCAAATGTGAGTTAAGATTTAGAATTTTATAAAATTATACACACATATATATCTATATAGACCCGTATATATAAAAAGTTATAAGGTTTTACAACAAAGAAAACATTGAAAATAGATACTTTACCTGGTTTGAGGAGGAGAGGCTCATGGATGATCATTGAAGGCTTGAGAAGAGTAAGAACCAGGAGAATGGAAGTGCAACGAGTAGTATATATAAACTATATTATACAGATTATATAAAATAATTTAAATCCACTTGATGGAAAAACCGAGACCCACTCGGTTTATAAAAAGACCATGGGTGAGTCTTTGTAGAAAAAATGAGGGTAAAGAAGGGTCCACTGAAGTCACAGGTGGAGAAAAAAAATAAGAAAGTGGAAATAACCACTGGTGCAGTGCACACGAAGGAAGAAGAAGGCAGTGCAAGGAAGAAAAACCAGAAAATGGACGAACAACTGGGATCAAATGGAGATTGATCCAGTTGTGGAAGAGAAACCATGGGTTTTAAAAAGGGATGGATGGCTGTGATTAGATCAAGACTTTATCAGACGACTGTGGTAGTATGGGGTGATTAAAAAATAAGTTATGGTCGCAATTAGATCACAAAGGATCTGAAGGCATACAAAAACACGGAGGATATCTGTGGCTATTGAGGTTTGAAATTCGAACCAATCAGGTGGATCAGATCACACACAACATGATCAAACGGCCCAGATCTGATCCTAGATAATTTTTCCCTCCCACATTGAAACAGATGGATTTTCTCACTTCCCTTATAATCCTGAATCTCTGATCCTCTACTCAAATTACTCCCTCTCCCCTCCCAATATCACCCCGTACCAGGTTCTTCTGCAGGTGCTCTCCTACGCCCACCCATGCTGTTATGCCGCCCCGCATGATGGCGCACTCTGGTTCTTGCACATGCACCTTCACGTAATGAGGGTAAGCTATGCTTCCCATGCGTGCAACGTAGCACGCACCGTACATGCGCATTGCCCCTAGGCCATTGCCAGGGTGTTGTGGTTTGAGAATCTCTATCAAGGCCTTGAGGGCTGCCACAAGGTGGCCCTCAGCTAGGTGGGTTACACACCTAAATTTTAACAAAGTAAACATTTATTTTTTTGTTATAAAAATAGGTTTACATATATATGTATATAGGTATCTTCAAGATTTGATTTCCTTATTATAACCTAAATATTTTCCTTAGTTGTATAAATTATTAAGTTTTTTAAAAAACTAAATGATAAATTAATGTTTAATACATCATTAATAAAATCATATATTAGTATTATAAAAATCAAAGACCGTTTTAATTAAAACCTTTGTTTAAACATTAAGAATGAAAATATTTATAAAATATTTTCAACACATTTGGAATATCTGAAAAGTATTTTAAATCCAAACCTCATTTTGAAATCATACTAAGTGTAGTTTAAAATATTAAATCATTATCCTTTTTCAGGTTTATAATAAGTGTTTATATTTTTAAAATTATAATTTCAATGCATACTTTAGTCATTTTGGAAAACTAATTTTACCTAAATATTTTCATTTAAACCAGCAAAATAAACAACAGCTATAATTATAGATGTTAGAAACTCAACGGTCACCCTAGGCCAACAGTCGATTTGGGGCCTTATAAAACCATGCATTAAGGGGTTCCAAATTCAAGATGAGTTGATGAATATGGTGCTTATCATCCCACTGATTCTCATCACATCTATCGTGGTTCTGGGCGTGATGTTTTTTGTTCTGACCGACTCAAAGGATCTTCATTATTTACTGGGTCTAGTTGTTGTGCTAGGTGGACTCCATGTAGATCTGATCGGGTTTTTAGTAGGTATCTTTGGTTAGTTGGGTTTTTCTTAGTTTTGAAGCAAAGTAATCATTTCAATGTTTAATAAGAATGTATTATGTTTATTTCATAAGTTTTGTTCAGATAGTACGAAAATTAAATAGAATAATATCATGATATTATTATTACAAGTAAAATAAGTTCGGGGCGTTACATTAGGGATAAAGACTAAACATAGGAAAACTTCCCTAAATTTTGATAAAGTACAGAGTAAGTGGTTTCCAAAAAAAATACACCCCTAGGGGTAATAACCCTAAAAATGATGCATTGAGTTGGATTTGATCACCACCTAGTGCACGAAAACAGGCATTGTTGCACTCTTGGTTTGATACTCTCAGGGGATATGCTTTGGTAAATTTGAAAGCTTGTTATGAACCATTATTAAGGGAACAAAATTCCCATGAGATTTTATATTATAAAATAGATCATGGATAACTTAGATTGATACCTACAAATTCATAGGTTATGAAATGTGTGTTGTTTATGATTTATCCCTTCAATGTTCATAATTTTATCTTTTATGTGTTTAATAGTTTGAAAATTTCCATCCCTGGGTTTATTTTAGATGAATTAAATGATTAGAACAAGAATCAAATAGTGAAAGCCAGGAGTATCACCCATTCATGAACTTAAAATGTCCTATAAGATTATAGTTCTATGCATTATTTCATACCATGCAAGTTTAATAAAATTATCCAAACACCACCTCAAAATATGGAAGTCGAGTTATCAGAGAAAAAAGGTCAATTATTGTATCCCAAGCATATAACTCATCCTCTGTCAAAATTTATGGGTTGAACTTCCCAAAAAACCATATGATACTCCCTTTAGATGAATTTGATGTAATTTTGGGTATGGATTGGATTTCTTTATATATATTCAACATAAATTGCTGAGAGAAGGAAATCACCTTCCATATTATGAATCATCCTCTGATTCTATACAAGTGTAAGGATGAGGATGAATCTCTTTTGGTATCATATCTCAAGAATGGATATTATTTCCCTATGAGCAAGTGTATCTTGCTCAAATGGTTGAGAATAAGGAAAAGATCATCCTTGAAGACATTCCCATTATGAGGGAATACACTGAGGTGTTTCTCAAATAATTATTTAGTCTTCCTCCTAGATGAGAATTTGAATTCTTAATTGATCTTGTACCCAGATCTTTTCTAATATCCAACACTCCATAAAGAATGACTATTGTTAAACTTGAGGATCTAAAGAAGTGGGTATAGAAGAATCTAGATAAAGGGTTTATACGCCCAAGTGTTACACCATGGGGAGCATCAGTCCTCTTCATTAACAAAAAGAATGGGTCAATGTGCCTATACATTGATTATTATGAGCTCAATAAGATCATGATATAGAACAAGTATCCCCTTTCATGGATTTATGACTTGTTAAATCAACTATGTGGATCACAATACTTCTCTAAGGTAGATCTTCATTCGGGATATAATCAAGTAAATTTGAAGAAATAGGATATCCTCAAGACTATTTTTTATCCAAGGAATGGGAACTATGAGTTCATAGTGATTCCATTCGGACTCACTAATGCTTCAGAAATATTCATAGACTTAATAAATAGAGTATTTAGGGATTATCTCAACAAATTTATGGTAGTCTTTATCGAAGATATTCTTATCTACTCCAAAAGCAAGGAGAAACACGAGGAGAATTTGAATGTTGTACTAAAGACCACGTGGAAAGAAAAGTTGTATGTGAAGTATAGTAAATGTGAGTTCTAGATGGAATAAGTAACATTCCTGGGTCATGTTATCACCGGTAAAGGGTTATCTATAGATCCTTCAAAAATTGAGGCAATTGAAGGATGTCCAAGACCAACATCTGTGACAAAAATCTGTATAGTTTCCTTGGATTAGTTTGGTATTATCGTCGATTTGTGAAAAACTTCTCAAGATTGTCAAGCTCAATAACCAAGTTAACTCGAAAGGGAATCAAGTTTGTCTGGACTGATGAATGCTAAGAGATATTTAATAAATTGAAGAAGAGGATAATCACTGCACTTTTGCTGGCATTACCCACCAGTGGAAGGATTTTTGATCTATAGTGATGCGTCCAAAAATGGATTGAGGTGTGTAATCATGAAAGATGATAAAGTTATAGTCTATGTCTCCCACAAATTAAAGATCCGTGAGAAGAACTACCCAACTCATGATCTAGAATTGGTTGTAGTGATCTTCACGCTAAATATTTTGCAACATTACCTCTACGGGGAGAAGTGTGACATATATACAGATTATAAAATCCTCAAGTATATATTTATGCAAAATGATCTTAATATGCACTAAAAAAGGTGGTTAGAACTAGTTAAAGAATATGATTGTTCAATTCATTACCATCCTGGAAATGCGAACAATGTGGCAAATACTCTGAGTAGAAAGGATCCTGCAACCCTGTACATGATGAGGATTGAACAGGATCTAATATACTTGGACATGCAAAGGATGGATATGAGAATAATAAAAGGTTCATCATCCTACCTTGCTCAAATGACTACTCAACCATTTATTCTTGAGAGGATTAAGGAGGCTCATAAGTATGATGAGGTACTACAAAAAAAGTATCAAATATTTTGGAGTTCAAATTTTCTAAATATGAAGTTATAAGGTTTGGAACCCGGATGTGTGTCTCATCAAAACTAGAATTGAAGAGGGAACTTTTGGATGATGTTTATAGCTCATCCTTTTCTATTCTCCAAAAATTACTAAGATGTATAGAGATCTGAAGGAAATGTTATAATAGTGGATTCCCTAGACCCAACAATGTAGTGATTTTGATTACCATATCAAGTTTATAGTTAGATATACATGATGTATACTTACCAGTGTATATATTTCTGCAACCACCATTTAAATGGTAATGTTCATAGATTAATTGTTGTATCAAAAGGTTATAGTAGATCTCAGGCTATAATGAGAGCCTCAAGATATAATGACATTAATATTAAATATATTTCATATGGTAAAGATACATCTTACTAATTGGACACAGTAAATGTTTGACTATCAAGTGTTGGGGGCTCATAAGTAATGAGACTTCTTCTCATGAAGCTTGTACTTGGTGATCTCTAATAGTGAGATCATGAGGACAGACCCGCCAATAGGAACACCACATGTTTTGGGTGTCATTGGATGTTCCTATCTATGGAAATGTGTAATGGTCTCCTGACTTGATATCATTATCAATGTGTGTCAATTGATTATGTACTCTGATGCGAGGTAAAAACCACGATAATGAAATCATGGTGAGGTAGCCTATGTGGGTGCGTCATTGGTGGTATGACATTGGTTGAATGATCAAAATAGAATTTTTTGCTTCCAAGTTGAGGAAATTATATATTGCGGTCCTGGTTGATCAGGATAGTAGTACCTTGATAAATCCATGGTCATGGTAGTCCAAGGTAAATTCACCCAGTCAGAACAAAAAATAATAAATGAAGAAAAATATGATGACATGGATGTGCATCCTATTTTATGATATATCTAAAGAAAAAAAATTATATCACACAGTGTGTATTCGTAGATTGTTTGTCATTGCTATGATTATCCTTATCTCTTTATGGGCCTTGATGGGTTGCTAGACTCCGCTCTTGGTCTGTGAATGGTATTCACTACTATCAAGATAAGGGCCTAGAGGGTCACGCGCAATAGCGTATTCAAAAGACTACCTTATTCTGATGATTATGAGTTTTGGGCATTGTGGACCCCACCATTGAGGTCTTGGTTTTTTACAAGGTTGTACGATCATCAAAGGAATAAATAAATTCATATTATTCATGTTAATAATAATTGGTGTTGAATTTATTTATTATGCAATATATTATTTAAATAAATAATAGTTTAAAATATTCAAGGTTTATTTAATATTTATGGGAACGGCGAGTCGAGTTAATGGACTGAGTTTTATCAAGAAATATATTTATTATATTATAAGAAAGTGATAAAAATATAAATGATATTTATGACTCCGTACAGTAGTCATAATATGTCATTTATTTAGTGAGAAATAAATATTCAGGTAATAGGAGTTTATTTTGGATATTTATTGATTCACTATAAATAGGGGAGAGAGTTCTCATGAAAATAAATATTCACTGCTCGATAATGAGAGATTATCTCTCTTATATCTCTCTATCTCTCTCTCCTTATTCCTAGAGAGAGATGCTCTGGTTCCGGGCATTCGATTGCCATTCTTCTTCACAGATCAACGGAACATATCATCAGTAATCGTCAGGAAGTCGAAGTCTTCATCAAAACTCTGCACTAGCACCTAGATTCTGATGATCAACGTTCTCATGGGCTTTTGTAGCATGTGTGGAAAATATTGAGGGATTTGAGTTCAGATCCTTCGATCAATGATCTCCAGAGACGAGAAGACGTCAAGCGTGACTTCGGATCGAACCATGTATTTTATGGTTTTAATTTTGTGCTTAAAATTCCTCACACGGGATCCTCGGTGGTAATTAGGAAACGTTCCGCCGAAGAAAATGAGGTCACAACGATTGTTGGTGGAAAAAATTAAATTCTCGTCATTTGAGGCTTTTTTTGTGTGTCTGTTACCTTTAGAAAAACTACTAGTGGGATAACATGAAGAGGGAGATTGCAGAATTTGTATCATGATGCTTGGTATGCCAACAAGACAAGGCTAAATGATATAATTATAAGTGAATGATGAAACCATTTCTCATATCAGTATGGGAATGGGAAAACATAAGCATATATTTCATCATAGGACTCCCCAGGACCCTAAAGGAAATAATGTTATATGGGTGGAAGTCGATCATCATACCAAGTCAGCACATTTCAATGTTATCAAGAAATATTTCTCTCTTGAACAACTCACCAAGATATATATAAAGGAAATGGTAAGACTGCATGGAGTTTAACTCTCTATTATATCTGATCTAGATCTGAGGTTTAACTCGAGGTTTTGGAGAAGCCTTTAGCAAGCATTGGATATAGAACTGAGCTTCAACACTGATTATCACCCTCAGATGGATGATCAGTCTGAAAGAACCATTAAAAGTATAGAAGATATGTTGAGATCATGTTCCATTGATTTTTATGGATGTTGGGATCAACAACTTCACCCAATGGAGTTCTCATATAACAATAGTTTCTGTTCTATCATTCAAATGTCACCTTATGAGGCTTTTTATGGGAAGTGGTGTCAGACATTGACATGTTGGGATGAAGTTAGAGAACAAAAGTTGATGGGACCTAATCTTATATAAGAGATGAAAGAGAAGGTTCCAACAATTAAACGTCATATGAAATCCATGCAAAGTCGATAGAAATGTTATGCAAATAATCATGGACAAGACATCGAGTTTGAGGTCAGAGATAATGTGTTCCTCGGTATGTCACCATAGAAGAAATTCATGGGGTTTGGGAAGAAGGGAAATCTTAGTCCAAGATACATTGGCCCCTTTGAGATCCTTGATCGCATCGGAGCAGTGGCTTATCGACTAGCTCTCTCACCTAACCTATCTCAAGTACATTACCCCTCTTGGTGAAATAGATGTTAGACTCCTCACATGTAATGAATCCATATGTGGTAGCATTAGAGAATGATATTTCATACGAGGAGAAACCAGTGAAGATCTTAGATCAAGGAGATAAAGTTCTACAAAACTAGATAACTCACATGGTCAAAGTATTATGGCGGAACCATGAGTTTGAGGAAGTGACATGGGAACCGAAAGAGGTGATGAGATAGAAGTGTCATAATCTATTTTAGTGTATGAAATAAAAAATTCAATAGAAAATTTTTTTGAGGGAAGAATGTAATGACCCAAAGTTTTATAAATGAAATTCCCTTTTTAAATGAGTGAATTCCTTCTTAAGAAATAAAATTATAGAAAACACATGTACTAATTTGGTTATTCTAGACCGTCATAAGTTATATTCAGATTTAAAAGACCATTAAATATCAAAACCTCTGATAGTATAGTTGTTATGAAGTGATCGTATGATTAATATATATATAGAGTTATGATAAATCAAATTAAAACAGACAAATAAAGTGATGGTCTCGACTAGTAGGATCATACCCTATGAAGCCTATTTATCAGAGCTTTTGAGGGAGATATCATCACTAGGATTTTCCCTTGACCAAGCCCAAGCCAAGATTTAATGATTAAATCACAAGTGAAACCATTTACAAGAGAAGGTCAAACTCATAGAGATCACAACTCAAACCATGTTCGCTCAACCACTGTAAGAAAATCTCACCATTACACACCTTACTCTTTGGGCATTCTCTGGTGTAATAATGGAATATGTATCTAGACCCTAATAGTATGAATTTGTATATGTTTATTTTTAATAAAATAAATATTATATTTAACTTTTACTAATTTATAATGGTTAAACAACAAGTTTGATAAAAATTATATTTTGATATGATAAAACAAAAACCATATTTTTGGGAAATATATAGTTTCAATAGATATTTTTTGATGAATTCAAGAATTTTTGAAATAAATGATATTTTAATAAATTTTTATTATTAAATAATATTTGTTAAACATAAATGATAATATAATTTTATGAAGTCAAATGTAATTTTTATAAGGGTAATAAAATTGTTATTGTGAAAAAATCAATATTTTTCAACAAATAGAGATTTTTTATTTAAGTGTAAATTCTCATATTTAGAGAATTATTTATATAAAATAAATATTATTTTTGAAATTGACACGTCTAAATTATCCAACGGTGATTGTTTCATAATTTTCTGAGATCAGTTTTTTGGGTAAAAATTAAATAGTATATAATTATATGATATGTATTATGACATCATAAAAGCTTAAAAGTGATGTAATAAATATTATAAAGAGAATACATGAACAAAATTATGTTTCCCCTTGAAAATAATATGTTTTTATGTTATTTTATTAATTTTATAAACCTTTAATGAATCCTCAAAAGCCTGTATTATATTTTAAGGTTTTAAAATCAATTCTTTATAAACATAAATCACTTCCACATAACAAAAGGTATTATTTTAATGATTTCGGTTCTAAGCCTTATAAAATAATGAAATTCACTCCTCTTTGGTATAAACCATAGTCAAAAATCATGGGTTGGTTTGTGTTTTGAATTAATTTATCATATAGAATCCAAAATCTAAGTTTGAAAATTAATAGAGATATCTCATCTCTTTTATTATATAAACTCACTCAACCTCTCATTCCTCTTCACACAAAACCCTTAGAGCACGAAGTTACTCTGTCATTCCCTCTTCAGAGCCCTCCCAATGTTCCTCTAAGCTCTTAAAAATCTTTTACCAAACTTTAAGAAGCACCCTCTCAGGGTAAGGGATCATCTTCTTCACCTCTTTATTCAAACACCTAATTTAAATTATGCCTTTTTATTTCTAATCGTTTATGTTGGGATATGTTTTCACACATCCATCTTACTGTACTTATGATATCCAAGTGATGAGAGATCTTTTTCATTCTCATTTAACCCTTCCATGAATATGTATGTACCTCTGTTATGTTGTCGAAATCATCCTGTGATTTTCTATGCCAAAAATATTTATAATGAATACTCATTCTCATTTCCACTCAAAGGTATTCACCCAGTTGTACCTATCCTTCATTGATTGGGGATTTTTATGTATGTAACTCACACACCATAAATTTTGGGATTAAAAGTGATGAAATGTATTCTTATGTTATATGATCCATGTGTCACACTTATGAATGTGCATGATATGAAAGTAACCGGTGAGCCCAGAATTATATAGTTCTTCAATGCATTGGATGATGTTTTTATCCCATGAGATGTCATGTATGGTTCATGAGAGTTTATCCTAAGTACACTATGTTATGATTTCATGGTGGTTAGCTTTGACTAATGTTTATGATTCCATGTTTTATGTTGTTATCACATTTCTATATTGTCTTCATGTTATCATTGCATATCATCGCTACTAGAAATTAAAGTTATAGCCACAGACCTATAGCCACAGTTTTATTGTCCAGTGTCCATATCTTTCTAATTGCCACAATTTAATTAAACCAATGTGGCTATACCGCATCCATCAAATTTTCCCCCATTCTGTATCGGTCTCGTCCTCCCCCAATCCTCTACTCACTTCACAGTGATCATCCCCGACAACTTCTCCTCCCTGACCTCTCCTCACTACGGTGCCCTCCTCCCTGATGAACTCTCTCACCGCGACACCCTCTTCCCCGATGACCTCTCTCACACCGGCACCCTCCTCCCCAGTGACCTCTCTTGTTGTGACACCCTCCTCCCTGAAGACCTCTGTCACCATAGTGCCCTCCTCCCTGACACTTCCAATCAACGCAGCCCTCCACGATATTTTATACCATATTATTTCATCAATGATCTGATTTTAAGGTTATACTATGATTTGAATTTCATGTGATGGTTATATAGATCTCCCTTCCTCTTGAATATATGTAATATGGGGTTCGTAAAATCAATCTGTGAAGGATTTAGATCTACCCACTCAAGGTCTGGATTCCTCTTGGGATGAATTAATTGTCACCTCTCATACAATGATTCATTCCGAGAAGAAAATGAATTGATTAAGTTAGGGATTATTGATAGAATATTCTCCTTGGAATACAATCATTTGGAGGCATAAAGTAGATCAAAATATGGATTTTATCATGTTTTTAAATTTTTATCCATCATGATCATGCTTGGGTTATCTCACATGAAATATTAGTTGTTGAAAAAACAATGGAAGGTATTAATGATAGTCATGATCCTTGAGGGTTTATAATCTAATTTTATGTGAAATGGGTTATCCAAATGATAGGAATCGAATATTGATGGTTGATAAGTCCCCTCTTGTTAGGTGAATTCACTTGATGGTATATATAGTTCATCTCCATGATGTATCACTTAATTGGAAAACCACATCTATGTCCCTTAATATTGATTCTCTTCAAATTATCTATTTCAATTTAATATTCATTTCATCTATTCTCAGAGGAAAGAGAATGAAATAATTTATGTGGTGGGTAAGATATATCCATTAAATTTACATTTTATTTAGTTAAGGCCTTCCATGTTAAGAAATATCTAAATATTTTGAGGATCTCTAAGATATTTAATCTACCTATTAAACCATGTGAACACTCATTCATCATGTACTTTAGTGAGGACCATATTTTGGTTAGATATAATATCATTATGATCATCCTTATTTGTTTCATGATATATGTCATCTACATGGATAATTATAATAAAATTAACTTATGTAATATGAATAATTGTGATCAAATCCTCTTCAGTGTTGTAGGGGATTCATTTTCATAAAACTATTTTTAAGTGAAAAAAACAATTATCATTGATATTTTCAATCTTGATAGTCCATTTTAGATTATGATCACAATGAGGTTCCTCTCTCTCTCTCTCTCTTAAATTATCCATCAAAAGAGGTTTTTAATAGGTAAATGTGAGTAACTTTTCAATGGATTGCATTAAACTAGATCCCAATGGGGGAGGATGATCATAAGGTGGATGGAGCCAAGATAATTCTTCCTATTAAGTCCCTCCTAACCAAGATATGGCCAAATACCTTTAAGGGTAAGGGTGTAATAATTATCCTATCTATATAGTATGAGGTTAATATACCACCATTTTGACTATCTTTGAGGATGAAATGGTTTTAATAATATCCCTCTAATTATGGGGTGGGGTTTCTCCTATAATACTACAGAGGTAGTTTCTTCCACAATATTTATTTCTGTTTGGACTTCAACTAGGGAATGAGTTTGATGTAATACCTTTTTTTGGGTGAACAGTTCACATGAGTAGGGGATTCCATATGGTGGCATGTTTTGTTTTCCCTAAATTGGAGGCATGTTTAAACTTATTGGAATATTAATTCATGAGTATATTAATAGATTTTCCTATCAGTTATTTTATTTCTATGATTTAGGAATTCTGTTATTTTTTTACATAGACCAACTTGAATATATGGAGTGAGGCCCTGAGACCTATTGGTGGGGTGTAGTGTGCAGTAAGGGGGTCAGGGGGTGTAGAGGGAGGGGGCTATCCAGGAGGGGGTTGTCCAGGGTGGGGGTTAGGGGGCAGTGTTTAGAGGGTGTGGGGGTGTAGGAGGAGGGGGTAGAGGGTGTGGGGGAGAAGGGGTGTCCAGGGGGCAGTGTGTAGGGAGGGGTAAGGGGTGTAGGGGGAGGGGGGTTGTCTAGGAGGGGGTGGGAGTTGGGGGGGGGGGGCAGTGTCCAGGGAGTAGGGGGTGTGGGGTGTATGGGGGGGGGGGGGGGGGTTGTCTAGGAGGGGGTGTCCAGGGTGGAGGTGGAGGTTGGGGGGTAGTGTGCAGGGGGGTGTGGGGGTACAGGGGGAGGGGGAAGGGGTGTGGGGGTGCAAGGGGTGTCCAGGGGGTAGGGGTTGTAGGAGGAGGGGGGCTGTCTAGGAGGGGGGTGGGAGGTGGGGGGCAGTGTGCAGGGAGCAGGGGGTGTGGGGTGCAGGGGGAGGGGGAGGGGGTGTAGGGGGAGGGGGTTTTCTAGGAGGGGTGTATGGGGTGGGGGTTGGGGGTTGGGGGGCAGTGTGTAGGGGGTTTAGGGGTGGGGGTCCAGGGGGAAGTGTGCATGGAGGGGCAGGGGGTGCAGGGGGAGGGGGCTATCTAGGAGGGGGTGGGAGGTGGGGGTAGGGAGCAGGGGGTGTGGGGTGTAGGGGGGAGGGGGGAAAGGGGTGTGGGGGTCCAGGGGGAGGGGTTTCTAGGAGGGGGGTGTCCGGGGGCAGTGTGCAGGGAGGGGGACAGGGGGTGTAGGGGGAGGTGGCAGTCCGGGAGGGGGTTAAGGGGGCTGGGGGAGTAGTGTGCAGGGGGCAGAGAGGGGGTAAAGGGGTGTGGGTGCAGAGGGAGGGGGTTGTCCGGGGGGTCAGGGGGGAGGGGGGTTGTCCATTGGGGTGTCCAGGGGGGAGGGGGTGTCCGGGGGGTCCAAGAGGGAGGGGGTGTCCAGGAGGGAGGGGGTGTCTAAGAGGGTGTCCAGAAGGGGAGGGGTGTCTAAGAGGGGGGGTTGTCCAGGAGGGGGTGTCCAATAGGGAGGGGTGTCCAGGAAGGGGGGTGTCCATGAGGGGGTGTTCATCAGATAATTCTGTAAAAAACATAATAGGTCATTGTTCAAACATCTAAGTTTTAATGTGGGTGTTTAAAGTACACCAAAATAATCTTATGTGGTCATAGAAAGGTGTGACTATTCATGATTTTTTATAATTTGAAACATTTATGAATTCCATTAACCATAATATTTGTCATGATTTTTTTATTGACATGTTATTGACGGTTACTTATTATCCTATGAAACAACACATATAATATTAATTCATTTTATTAATTATTTATTTAATGTATGTTTATATACCTCAGAATGGATAGATACTGGATGTACAACGTTGATCGGATCACTGATGAATTTCAGAAGGAGTTACGATATTTCTTGGACTTTTCATTCACTAATGATTCAGATGGCGGATTGATTCGATGAATGTGTTTTAATTATGTTGGAAGACCATTTTTAACTCGTGAAGAAGTGAGTTACCATATCACTAAACAAGGTTTCCAGAAAATTATCACGTGTGGTATCACAATGGAGAAAAGGCTCAAGTGGTGAATTTCATTGATTCAGCGGAAAGGATTGGTATGAAAAATCTGATTTCTGATCGGTTTCCTTTTGTTTCTGAATCCATCTCCTCATATAGACCAGTGAAAGAGGAAATGAATACCAGAACACAATTTTCATGTATTAGTCAGGATGATAATGTTTAGAGTGTTAGAAAGATGATGGAAGATGAAAACACCCCAGTATATCAGGTATGTGGAAAATGAGAGAATTTTAATGCGATTATATCGTGGAAAAACAATGTATGGATTTAGTAATACTACGGTTGACTATCTCCTTAAATTTATTAAGGATTTACTGCCTGATGATCCGTATATTCCAGAAAATGATTACATGGCATCAAAGTTGGTTGTCAAATTTGGATTTTCATATATTAAGATTTATTCTTTCCCCAAATATTGTTGTCTATTCTAGAAGGAAAATGCAGAGTTGAGCCAGTGCAAATAGTGTGGAACATCAAGGTGGAAGACTAATAAAGACGAAACCCAATCTTGCATACCAGAGAAAGTGATGTGGCACTTCCCTTTAATTCCCAAGCTTCAAAAAAATTATGTCAGAACAAATGACAAAGAATATGAGATGGCATGAAGATTAAAGAAATAAAGATAATGATGAAATAGTGCATCCTGCTGATGGATTGTCTTGGAAGAAATTTTGATAGGTTACAGCCTGATTTTGTAGCTGACCCACAAAATGTTATATTGGGATTATCCTGTGACATTTTCAACCCATTTCTCCAAATACATACTGTACACAATACTTGGCCTATTTTCATTCACATTTATAACTTTCCTTCATGGATGTGTATGAAGAAGCCATTTACTATCATGATTATATTGATATCTGGACCCAGTGATCCTGGAAATGATATTGATATATACTTGCAGCAATTAATAGAGGAGTTAAAGGAGCTTTGGATTGTTGGTTCACAAGTGTACGATGCATTCAGGAAGGAGTACTTTATGTTTCATGCAGCTTTATTATGGATGATAAATGATATACCTACCTATGGAATTTTGTCTGGTTATAGTAATAAAGGGAAATTATCCTACCCTATTTGTATGGAAAATACATGTTCCCAAAGATTAAAGTTTCAAAGAACTTTTAGCTCCATAGGGCACCGACGATTTCTACCGATGGATCATCCATATAGGAAAAATCGACGACAATTTGATAATTCCATCGAAATAGATGAGACACCTCAACGAATGTCAAGGAATGATATTGTTAAATAACTTAATGATTTGAATTATGTTCTTGGAAAAATTCAATCAAATATCAGAAAGAGAAAACATGTTAATTCGAATTCCAATAGCAATTTGAGAAATAAAAGAATATTCTTTGAGTTGTCATATTGATCATCGAATTTATTGCGTCATTTTTTGGATGTAATGAATATTTAGAAAAAAATTTGTGATATGTTACTTGCTACTATTTTAAATGTCAAAGGCAAAACAAAAGACAATTTGGTCACAGTGAAACAGATGGATTCCGCAATCAAAGAAGAAACTCAAAAAGAAGAAAAGATGATATTTGAAAATATGATGAATGTTATATATTCCATTTCTTCTACAATTTCACCAGAAGATGATACAGTGGTTGACACACGTCTAATGTCGATGATGATGTTGGTGGAGTGAGAGGTGCTGATGGTGTTTCTGTAGGAGGCGTGGATGGGGTTATCATGAATCTGATGATACTAATATTGAGACTCGCTATTTATGTGAATTGTATTTTTGAATTGTTAATATGTGTAATTTTATTATGCAGTGAGGTTTGATTATTGTAATACTGAATAGTATTGTGGTGTTTCTGACTATTTCTACATATATTGAATTATGCTATTATGAGATATGTTTTTTTATGTAGTAGTTAAGTTTTATTATTATTATATTGAATTGTATCCTCCTCCGACGTGACCATCGTACCTCCTCAATGACGCTGCTCTGAGGCGGCCCCTCTATCTCCTCCATCACACCTCTAACGATATGTAGTACAATTTTCCATTTTTTGCTTGAGGTGGACCCTCTATTAGTTTCACTGGTCATATTGTGAGTTTGATGACTTGTATTGGTATGCCGTACATAGATGCATTCTATACAGAGAACCAACAAGAAAACATAGTTGATGCAATTGATTTTCTTCCACGACTTGCAACCGGGATTGACGTGAATATAAAATTCAGGAGGTAATTGTTATTTTATGCCATTTTTTGAAAGACATTAGTAACCATTTGTTGTGTTTTTAATCAAATTGACTTGACATACACCATTCTTATTGAATTGATGATTTCAAGTTTACTCCTGAGTGTGCAATATTCGATCTTCTGGACATTGTTCTGTATCATGGTTGGATAGTTGATCCCCAGGTATGCACTTTTGAATCTTGTACCTTTATATTTTGTTTATAACAAATGATACATTATATTCATACCTTCATCATATTTATTTATTTGAAAAATATGAATATTTTTTAATAAAATAGGTTGAATATGAATTGAAAATGCATATAATCTAATTGTATAACAAAAGTGTATAAGGAATTGAAATGAATATATCTAGAAACTGAGATAATACTATAGGTTGTGTTATATATATGACTATGCTGAGGAGCATGGAATCCTCTCTGAGATGTGTTTTTCCCAAGTTACCTGTTATGAATTAAGGATCCCTAGTAAGGGTGCCTCTCTTATGTAATGAACTAGGGGATCCCATTGGGTGCCCTAGTGACTTACCAAACCTGAGTGGGTGTGTTTCTAATTAGGTGGATATGGTATTATGTGTCACCTTAGAATCCTTAAAGGACACGTGATGATGTTAATGATTTCAAATTCCATAACATCATCCTAATTCATGGATTTCATAGAATCTGCAGTGTATCATAAAAAAACCAGTTCCATTGATTTTCTATTCCATGATTTCTATGAATTAGTTGATTCGCATGAATATCATTTTATTGGTGTTTCATTAAAATATTTTGATAAATTGTTTTTTTGGTTCCAAATAATCAATTCCATTACAATCTAAACTATATTGTTCTTTTATTGTTTGTTACATGCAATGTAAAAAAATGAATTGTGAACCCATCAATTTCCTGGGCTTATTCCTCCATCAATTTTCACCAACGATATTTAGGTTATCCATTGTAAATGTTCAGGGGGGCTACTTCAAGGGGGGCTGTGCAGGGGGGCAGGGGTAGGGGGTGTGCAGGGGAGCAGGGGGTGTGCAAGGGGGCATGGGGGAGGGAGAGGGGGTGATGTCCAGGGGTGGGAGGGGTGTGGAGGGGGGCAAGGGGGGTGTGAATTAGTGGTTTCTCTTTTAGGAATTCCTTTTCATTAAAATTCAAACTATCCAACTTGTTAAGACTACACACCTAATGAAGTCTTAATCCACCGTAGGATAATATTTAATCTTCCTTAATAAAATGCATGCAAGAGGTGCACATAATGTTCTTCAATATTTTATTCAATATAGGACTTTCACAATATCAAATCGCTTCTTCAAGAATCATCAAATCAATTTAATTAGGTACACTTTATGCATGGGATGCATGGAATCCAAAACATTAACACAATTGTTTATATATTATATTACTTTATGTGTTATTTAATAACTTGTTTTAGGTATGTGAATTAATGCTTGCATGAATTTATGGGTAGCATTCAACCTTTTTCTTTCTCTCTTATTTGTTGTATTATGAAAAGTGAATGATAGGTTGTGTCTGTGGATATCTAGGGGGTGTCCAGGGGGGGTGTTCAGGGGGTGTCCAGGGGGTGTTCTGGGGGGTCCAGGGGGTGTCTGGGGGGTTTCCAGGGAGTGTCGAGTTGGCCTAGTCTTGCGTACGGTGAAAATGCTACTGTTTCTACATTTTAATTACTTTCTTGCGATTTGTGATAGACAATGTTCTACTACTGAGAAAAAATTTTAATTTGAACTCTGACACGGTGGAGGTATCACAGGAAAAATTGTTCTCCCTAATTGCAAAACACTTAATCGATTCAAACAGTAATGTCGAAGTAATTTCCCTATTTTTGGCTTCCTGATGGCTTTTCCTTTTCGATCATTTGTTGATTTTGATTACTTGTATAGGTATGCAGGATAGGGATGCATGATATACAAAGAACAAGTAACAAAACATAGCTCATGCTTATGCATGTGAGCATATATATAAGGATCCTCTTGTGTGTGGTTTGACTCCTTTGAGATAGAGTCTCTCTTCTAGCCTCTTTAATTCAAGAATTTTTTAAATTGCATTTAGTTACCTTCTTGATTCTGGTTGTTTATATTAAATTGCAATTTTTGATCAAGTGTTAGTTAAAATAATTGTTTCATTTGATAAAAAAATCATGGTTTTTTAATAAAACCCCTCCAACGGAGGTGCGTTGTCTGCGAAAACTCACAGTGGTAGTTTATGCTTATATAGCTTGTTTGAGATTATTGCATTTATGTTTTCCATTTTAATCCTTACCACTTCTTCTCTCATTTGAGACACCACGAGCACCTCCAAAGATTTTTTTGACTCACAGGGATGTGTACGGGGGGAAAGGGAGGTGTGTAAGGTGGGGTGGGGTGTGATGGGAGGTATGTCCAGTGAGGGGGGGTTTGTCCAGGAAGGAGGGGGTGTCTGTCCAGGGAGGCTGTCCAGGGAGGGGGATGCCGGGAGGGGGTGGGCTACTGTAGGGGTGGGGGTGAAAGGGTGTTGTCCAGGGGGTGCAAGGGGGTTGTCCATGGGGTGCAAGGGGGGGCATGGGGGCATGGGAGCTAGGGGCTGTCCAGGGGGTGTAAGGTCGCTATCCAGGGGGTGCAAGGGGCTGTCATGGGGGGTATAGGGGTGCAGGGGGTGCAAGGGCTATCCAGGGGTGCAAGGGGGGATGTCCAGGGGGCATGGGGGTGCAGGGGGGTTCAAGGGGGTACCAGGGGCCATTCAGGAGGTGCAAGGGGGCTGTCCAGGGGGGGCATGGGGTGCACGGGGGGGGGGGGGGTGTTAAAGGGGGTGCAAGGGGGATGTTCAGGGATGTGTAGGGGGTTGTCCAGGGGGGTGCAGGAGGGTGTTCACAGGGTGCAATGGGAATATCTAGGGGGTTGTCCAAGGGGAATGGGGATGCAAGGGGGTGCAGGGGGGCTGTCCAGGGGGCATGGGGGTGCTGGGGGGTGTTCAAGGGGGGCTGTGGGGGTGTTTTTTTATGAAATGCGAAGTCTTATAGCCACGGTTTTAAACCGTCGTTGTAGGCCTATTTCCACAGTTATAAACCGTGGATAAAGCCATATAACCACGGTTGTGAACCCTGGCTAAAGCCATATAGCCACAATTTTGAACCGTGGCTATAGGCCATGTGTGGCTTAATGTTCTGCGACGGTTTAAAACTGTGGCTATAGCCCTATAGCCACGGTTTTAAATCATGGCTATAGGTCTTGCCCTATAGTCACACCAATACCAGCCACAATCCATTTAATTGTGGTTATAACCTATAGCCATAGTTTTGGGGCTTATAGCTATGGTTCGAAACCGTGGCTATAGCCTAAATTTACAATAGTGTATGCTTCAATGTTCATGTGTATGATCCCCACCCCTTTTGTGTCTCATTGATATGCCTATTATCTCACATGTATTACTTTCATCATGTTATGTTTTGATTATTCTCATACTATGCTTTAAAGATCACCATCATGTTATGTTTTGATTATTCTCATACTATGCTTTAAAGATCACCCCTTTCTTATATACGTCTCAAGGTTACCTCATGCAGTTGTAGAAGAATCAAGATAATCAAATGGCATGTTATGGAGTTTTATGTCATGACCCACCTCCCAGGCCATGAACCTTATCATCTGACCCCATGGGTCTCTTGTAATACCTTGATTGCCTTCTTAGCACACCATAGGCTATTACTCACTAGGGTCGCTTATCAGTCTAATGACTATCCCCACAGGCCAACACATGTCCTTTCCAGTGTGCTTTGTCCTCACTCACACACACCCTGGGAAACTTCCCAGAAGGTCACCCATCCTGATCACTACTCCAAGCCAAGCACGCTTAACTGTGGAGTTCTAATCAGACAGGCTCCTGAAAAGGAAGGTGCACCTTGTTGACATGGGTAGTAACATTTATCCTTTTAAGTCTCACTTTTTCAGGGGTATTACAATATCTACCCCTTTAAAGCACAACGCCCTCGTTGTGGACCCCAAGCCTCAAACCCAGGCAGTGCCTAAGCACTTTCGGCTGGGTATTGCCTCTGATACCAATTTGTCACGACCTGTCCTCGGGGCCCGTGCCGTGACTACCCCAAGCCCGCCTTCCATAGGCCAGGGGCTGGCGACTAGCACCAAGGCGTAAATCTCGGTAAAAAGGGAAGGCATTGCCTTTGTAAAGTAAACAGGCACCACTGAGTAAGCAAGAGGAAAGGTAAACACTAAGTAAAAACAGAGTACAACTGAAAGTGCGGAAAAGTAAATGGGCCAGTATACAAACCCAAACTGAAAGTAAAGTACAACTCGAAAGGGAAAACAACAACTATAAGTAAAAGCCGCTACACCGAGTTGTCCACTGGAAATCCCACCTGAAGGGTGGGTACAGATAGCTCCACTGCTCCTCGGGTCCCGTCGTCCGCTCCGAGCACGGCCCGCCCAGTGGTCCACCTCCAGGTATCGTCCTGCTCTGCAAGCCTCATCCACGATCAACGTTGTCCGTCGTCTGCAACCAACACAACGTAGTGCGGGCATAGCCCGTGCAGGGGTGAGTATAAGCTACTCAATAGGGACCCCGAGACCCCCGAAGGTCATCCAAAATCCACAATGGATAAACCAAAAATGATAGATACAAACACAAAGTAACAACCGACACTGCTTAGGTATATGTCCATATATATACCTAATTCATCAATCCCAATACGCTCCAACCTCCGAGCCCAAGTACAAATCAGTCCACACAGGAAAGTATACATATTCCACACAGGAAAGAAAAATGTAATCCACACAGGATAGCACAACACAATCCAAACAGGAAGGTAAACATGATTCAGCTCACACAGGTATACTTCTTCGAAAGACGATAGAGATGATCACTGATCCATCTAAGTCGTCGGACCCACAAAGGATCGATAGGTACTAACCCCTGCAAAGACCCACACAGGATCGGACCCACACAGGATCTGTAGGCGCTGGTTCACACAGGACCGCTGAGCACAGACCCACACAGGATCAGACCCACACAGGATCGGTAGCACTGATCCACACAGGATCGCTGAGTGCCGTAGTCTTCGTTGTCGAATCCACTAAGGATCTCTGCACAGTCGTCGTCGCAGTCACAGTATAAGTCGCAGCCAGCTCTAGGGTTCCCACACACAGCAAGCTCGTTCGGGAGGGTCCGCTCCACGAGCCGAGATGCTGATACATTAACTGTCACAAAGTCCAGAGTTGATGTATCCAAAAGTTCCGTATCGTCAATAGGAACTTAACGTAACAGACGGCGCGTCAATCGGATGCCCGGTCTGAGAGTTATAGGCTTTTTCGTCCCAGGGGCCCGGTTGGTTTTTAAGGCAAAACCAACCCGACCGTACTCCACCTGCATCCAAACCTCGAGCAGAGTATTCCAAAAGATCTGTCTCACTAAGAGGAACTCAACAAAGTCGACGGCACATCAATTGGACGTCCGTAGCTCAAGATATGAGCGTTTCCGCTCCGAGGGCCCGGTGGTTTCGTGTACGAACTAACCCGGCTGAACTCAAAGTAATCTGAAACCTTGAGTGCGATAAACCGAAACGACCGTCTCGATCCAAGGATTTCATCGCCACTGACGGCGCGTCGTTTGGAGATCTGTAGCCCGAGTTATGGGCATTTGAATCCAAACCGCTCGGTAACGGGGGTTTCGGGCCCGGGCCGTCCTGGCCCGAGACCCCCCGGTTGGCCCGAACCAGGTCGTCCCGCCCCGGACAGGGTCGACCCGGCCCGGCCGAGCGCCGGTCCGGCTGGACGCAGCGCGCTAGGCGCGCTGCCAGCTCGGCCGTAGGCCGAGCTGATTGGAAAAACGGGGGGGCGCTGCCCCCCCTTTGTAACCGCGCCCCCCCCCCCCCCATTTTAGGGGGCCATTTATGCTGCCCGGGGGAATTTAATTCCCCCGGTTTCCACCTTTCTGGCCGGCCCGACTTGGCCGGCCGGCTTCTTCTCAACAGGACCGGCAAGGGCCGGTCCTCATCCGTCTTCCGACACCGGCGGCCCAGCTGGCCGCCGACCATCACGTTCCGCCGCGGCCCGGAACCAGCCACGACCTTCGTCATCCGGCGCGGTGCGACGGCACCGTTCCCCTCCGCCGCGGCCCCGCTCTGGCCGTGGCGCCTTTGGTTTCCTTTGACGCGGCGCGACGGCGTCGCGTCCATGAAATTCTTTCCACGGTGCGGCGTGACGGCGCCGCGCAATAATTGTCGTGTGATTCCCGTGTGGTGCGACGGCACCACGCCATCTCGTTCCATCCGCAAGAAACAATCAAGAACAAAGGAGGGGGGTTCGGCCGTGTTTGTGCGGTCCGGCCCCCCTCTCGTTAAACGATAACACTTAATCGTTTATCCTCAAAGTTCGTCATGCTAGAACCAAGAACGGGAATAATTAAATAAAACAACAACAATCCCCTACCTCGGTTTCAAATGCGGAGCACGTCAACAAACCGCGGAAGACAAGTGTCGCGGAGGTCGGGCGTCACGGTAACGGCATCGTTCCGTCAACGTTGGTGGAAGAAGTTCTTGGTGAAGTCGAGTCGAGTCGAGTCGACACTCTCAGAATACTTTGTAGGCAGCGGTGCTTCCCTTCCTTGCTCCGGTTGAAGAAGGTAGAAGGTGTTGCTTCACGTTCTTTGGAGACGTGGATCGTTATTCTTCGAGAGGTTGAAGGTCTTCTAAAAGTTCTTCTCCTCTCCTTAGTTCTCCCCACAAATTTTATGCCAACCCCAAAGAGAAGAATAGAATCTCTCATTTTAATGTTGGCAAAATGATTTCAAAAGAAATCAAACACTCAAAATAATTAATTAAGTTGGTTTAATTAATTAAATGCAAAGTGTTGGCAAGAATTTCAAAAGATTGAAATTAAATTAAACAACACTTAACTCACCTTATTAATTAAACAAGTTGTCAACATTAAAGTGGGAGTTGTGGGAGTTTTAAGGGTGTTGAGGAGTTAGGCTTCGTGTGGGACCCACCACACTTTATCCTCTCATGGGAGGTTAAGTGGATGCGGGTCCCACCTCTAACTCCCTTTGGGAGGATATAACCAACATGGTTAAAAATAAAATGTGTTTCCACATTTTATTTAACTTCTTTTTAATTCCCCCAAAACTAACTCTCAACCCGCATAAAACACAACCTCGGAAAAGGTCTCCTTAAGAGAAAATCGGTGCTGCGAGTTCATAGGTGCCCTCGGAATTCGATTCCGGTCACCGGTTCAAAAGTTAGAAATTACCTCTCGTTCGTTCACTGAATGTACCCGAGCCAAACTTCGGAAATTGATTCCGGTCACACCGGGCCTCGGAATCAGGTGCTGTCAGAAACCGTGCTCTTGTAAAATTCCAAAGAAAATTAAGAAAAAAAATTTCCCTTGAATTTTACGGGTCTTTACAGAAACTGTACTAGACCTCCACATTTAGCTTTATGTGGAAAATGTAATATCAGATCTTCAATAGAGTCAAAGAAAGCCAGTGGAAAGATTTTTTCTAGTTTACATATAATTACATCAACAACTTCTTCCAGTTTTCTTAGTGTATCGTAGTCTGTTATCACTATACAAATGTCTCCAAAAAAATATGATATGTCTGTTATCGAATCCAAAATCATAGAATTCAACAAACCTATAAATCCAATCGGCATAAGTCTTTCCATTATAACATGACAATCATGACTTTTTAATCTAGTAATATTACCATTCTTAACACATCTGCCCAAATTGGAAGCATAGCCATCTGGAAGTCTCAAATATGCAATCCACTTACAACATAATAATCGATTCTCTTTAGATAGTGTATAAGCTGCTTTTGGCTTCATTAACCTCTGTGATCTGACATTTTCAAATAGTTCAAGTTTTGGTCACCTGTAAATTTGGGAAAGATCTAATCATGTCTTTACAGTGACTTTGGTCTTACTTGGTGTATCCAAAACTGTATGAAATAAATTATCAAATCATTTCCTCTCAATATGCATAACATCCAACATGTGGAAAACCAACAAATCAGACCAATACGAAAGATCCCAAAAAAATGCCCTGTTTTATCCAATTATGTTCTTCCCAAAAACATGAATTTTCTGTTGGTTTAATATTGGTCCAAATGTGATGGGGGTAATGAAAATACAACTGATTTTAACTTTGTACCTGAGATCATCTTTGGAGGTTTATCCCTTTCAATTGTACCTTTTCTAAAATGAGATTTTTTCCTCTGAAAAGGATGATCGGTTGGAAGAAATCTACGGTGACAATCAAAATAGAAAGGTTTTTTTTCCATTGATGATAATTAAGGCTTTGTTTTCTTTCATATATTAGGGACATGATTTTAGACCATGTTTAGTCCAACCAGATAACATGCCATATGCAAGAAAGTCACTAATTGTCCACATCAATGTAGCTTTTAATGTGAAATTTTGTTTCGCAGCAACATCATATGTATTAACACCATCACTCCACAATAAAATTAACTCATCAATAAATGGTTTCAAATAAACATCAATATTCTCTTTCGGATGTCCTGGGATTAATAGAGTCAAAAAGATATAAGGCTCCTTCATCAACATCTATGGAGGCAAATTGTACGAAGTTATAAAGACAGTCCAACATGAATACTGACTACCATATGAACCAAATGGACAGAACCCATCAGTAGAAAGACCCAATCGCATGTTTCGGGATTCTATAGAAAAAGATGGATGTAGACGGTCAAAATGTTTCCATGAATCACTATCAGATGGATGATTCAAGCTTTTATCAGTTGAAATCTTGGTTTTGTGCCATGACATCATTGACGTTGTGTTCTGAGACATAAATAAACGCTGCAAACAGGGTGTAAGGGGAAAATATCTCAACTGTTTTACTAGAATAGATCTAGACTTCCCTGGTTGAGCTTATTTATACCTCCATTGTCCACATGTGGGACAACTATCCAATGACTCATTTTCACCAGAATATAAGATGAAATCATTTGTAAATTCATGAATCTTTTGATAACTAAGGCCCAAATTATGAATCATCCTCTTGCTCTCATAGTAATTTGTAGGCAACAAATTTTATTTAGGTAGCAGTGTTTTAACCAAAGAAAATATCTGATCAAAATATTTGTTTGACATTGCATTATCTGATTTAATAGCCATTAATTTTACAACCTCTTTTAATTTTCTTATCTTGCAACCAGGATCTAATGCATCCTCATCTGACCTCAACAACTCATAAAATTCAGATGGTACAAACCCAATAGTTTAATCAATATCATCGTGAGTTTCATTGTGTTGCACAGATGGACCTGCAACATCATGTACTAAATTTTGAAACCGTAATGGATCCGGAATCAAGTTATTAGGATCTTATTTGGAACTGCGTTCACTGTGCTGATACCAAAACACATAATCTGGTTGAAAACCAAACTACAAGAGATGTCCCCCAACCTTGTCAAATGTGTCAAATTTTCTCAGAGCACATTTTTTACGAGGAAACTTAATTGTTCCTTTTAAAACATATTCTAGTTTTGATGTTTCAAATGCTAAGAAAGCTTTAACACCCTCAATATATACAAGATTTAAACCAGAACCATTTGGATTTCTGCGTTGATTTATCCAAGATTGATCATCTAATAATGACTGATGTCGACTTCCTAGTTCAATATTTTTCTACATAAAATATAAAATCATCACTATTTTTGAATAATTTTAAATTATAAAAAAACTATCTGAAAAAAGAAGATAAATAATTACAACTACATAATAATTACCATTAATTAAGGGCAACCCAATTTCCAGTGGATTGATGGCTACTATTTTGTCCGACAGCTCATTTAATTGCATCTTTCTCACACTAATTAGTGTTAATTATTTCTAATTATTTCTAATTATTCCTAATTATTTCTAATTTTTACAAATTATTACTAATTATTACAAATTATTACTAATTGTTTCTAATTATTACTAATTCTTACTAATTCTTACAATTTATTACTAATTATTACAATTTATTTCTAATTATTACTAATTATTACTATTTATTACTAATTTATCAATACTTAGCAATACTTAGAAAAATGAAAACTGCTTGAATAATGAAAGGAAATTTGGTAATCATCATTGTGGAGATGATTACAAAATTTCCATTCATTATCCAAGAAGATTTCCTTTACTAATTATTACTAATAAAAAAAATATATTATCAATATTTAAGAAAAAATAATATTAATATTATTAAAATAATAAAAAAATTATAAAATATTAAAATTATCAACATTTGCAACAGACTTTACTCTATTCTTAACATGTTCAAATACCAAAGGGTTGCCAATTGTCAGGTCATGCGTAATAAAAAGTTTGTGTCATCCATGTTCAATATAAACTCTATAATTGTACTTACATAGTTGATCACCTCCCAAGTAGTGTTGCAATAGGACGACCAAAGTAATGTCATTCTCATCTCTAAGATTCCTCTAACATGACCCTTTACATAGATCATTCTTCCATAAAAATGTAAGGGGATATCAGTATCATTCCCTTAAATTTTCAAGGAAGAATGGTCTATGTAAAGGGTCATGTAAGATAATTCTTATAGATGATAAGGGCATGACTTGGTTTGTCCTATTGCAACACTACTTGCGAGGTGATCAACCATGCAAGGACAATTATAGAGTTTACATTGGATATGGCTGACACAAAGTTTTTATTACGCATGACCTGACGATTGGTGGCCCTTTGATATTTGAACATGTTAATAATTGAGCAAAGCTTGTTGCGAATATTGATAATTTTAATATTTTAATTTTTTTTTATTTTAATAATATTAATATTTTTTTCGTAAATATTGATAATATAATTTTTTATTACTAATTATTACTAATTATTACTAATTATTACTAATTATTTCTAATTATTAGTAATTATTACTAATTATTACTAATTATTAGTAATTATTGCTAATTATTACTAATTATTACTAAGTATTACTATTTATTACTAATTATTACTAACTATTACTAATTATTACTAATTATTACTAATTATTACTAATTATTACTAATTATTAGTAATTATTACTTATTATTACAAATTATTAGTAATTATTAGTAATTATTACTAATTATTACTAATTAATACTAATTATTACTAATTCTTACTAATTTTTACTATTTTTTACTAATTTTTACTAATTTTTACTAATTTTTACTAATTTTTACTAATTTTTATTAATTATTACTAATTATTACGAATTATTACTAATTATTACTAATTATTACTAATTATTACTAATTATTACTAATTATTACTAATTATTACTAATTATTACTAACTATATCTATTTATTACAGATTATTACTAATTATTACTAATTATATCTATTTATTACAAATTATATCTATTTATTACAAATTATAACTATTTATTACAAATTATATCTATTTATTACAAATTATATATATTTATTACTATTTATATCTATTTATTACTATTTATATCTATTTATTACTATTTATATCTATTTATTACTAATTATATCTATTTATTACTAATTATATCTAATTATTACTAATTATATTTAATTATTACTAATTATATCTAATTATATCTATTTATTACTAATTATATCTATTTATTACTAATTATATCTAATTATTACTAATTATATCTATTTATTACTAATTATTTCTAATTATTACTAATTATATCTATTTATATCTATTTATTACTAATTATATCTATTTATTGCTAATTATATCTATTTATTGCTAAATATATCTATTTATTACTAATTATATCTATTTATTCCTAATTATATCTATTTATTACTAATTATATCTATTTATTACTAATTATATCTAATTAATGGTAATTATGACTAATTATTTATAATTATCACTGACAATATCAATTTCTTAGTAAAAATAAATAAAAATAAAAATCAATTGAAATCTAATTTAATTACAACTAATAAACAACAATTAAAATTAACATAAAAAAATAAAATAAATATAAAAAAATATAAATACCTTAAACTTTGATATTCTGAAGGTATTGGCGCCTTCCAATTGCTCTCTTCTAAAAAATTTCAACTAAAATAATTTTTTTCCTTGAAACTGAAAAATGAAGAGAGTGGGAGAGGAAGATATGAGTGATTTGAAAAAAAAACAGGTGGGGGTATATATAGGTTAGATTAGTTGCGACGGGGTTATTTTTGACGGGTATCCCGTCGCAAATATCCTCACTCGCATTAATTACTGTCAGCGGTTAAAAGAGTATTTGCGATGAGGACCGTCGCAAATAGTTCATGCTGATACTCTTTTTGCGATGTGACGACATCCCGTCACAAAAATCTATTAACCGCCACCGGGTATTTGTGAAGGGTACCGTCGCAAATACTCTTGCGCGGTTTGGCGTGCAAGCCGCACCAAACTATTTGTGACGGGAGACATCACCCCGTCGCAAATAATAATCGTACGGTTTGGCACGCAAGTCATGCCATACTATTTGCGACGGGAGACGAAATCCTGTCGCAAATAATTGGTTATTTGTGACAGGAAAATTTTTCCGTCGCAAATAACTTCCTGGACGGGTTATTTGCGATGGGGTTTATTCCCGTCACAAATAATTTGTCACAAATATTGATTTTTCCTGTAGTGTGAGGCATATTACCATGCACCATATTTGGTATATATTACTTTCATGACATATACATGAATGAATTTAATTAAAATTTTAAAATGGGATTAAGTTGTTTAAAGTGTCAAAAAAACATATATAGAGTTCAAAAGTATTTAACCTCATGGAATTTATGTTACTTGATTGATCCCTTTATAAATATAATATTTTATAATTTTTTTGATTGAACTCGCAGAGTCATGAAAATTCTTTCTTGATCCCTTTCTCTGTATTTATATAGGAAAACCTTATTGATGCCCCTCACTACACCACACGGCCGGTCTGGAGCCTCATCGCCCCTCGCCGCTTCTCGTCACCAGTCCTGAGCCTCGCTACCCCTCTGTTGTGGCTTTTAAACTCTTAGATAATCAAAAAACATATACCCATTGATCAAGGTAATATCTTCTATCGATTTTCTCTATTATTGTGATTATTTATTTTGTGCTATACCAATTGATGTGTTATCATGAGATTTTTAATTGTTATTGAACATTGTGTTATCCTTACCTAAATAATTTATTATTTTTCTCATTCTAGAATTATGTAATTGTTATTAAGCAAGATAAATTATTTTATCTATTTTTTTCTACATAACATGATATATTTCCATGTAGGTTTTTAATTTTGTGATAATCTACTAAAGACATGGATACATGCTTTAAATAATTCAAAAAAATTCAAGTTGTTATGTTATATTAAACTAGAAGTATGTTACTCATGTTTATGATTACATGCTTGGGATTATTAAAGAAATTTCTACATGGTTATGCTATTTAAATAGGGGAGTTTATTTGTTATGCTATGTTGTTACTTGGATAAAGTATAAATCATTTTTTTAATTTGGTTTTAAGTTACGAAAGGACATTAAGATGTTTCCTTTATGTTATTCTATCATTAATAAATTGTGTAATCATGAATTGGTTTTTTAATAATAAAAAAAGTAACCATATTTATATTAGTTTCATTTAACTTGAAAAGTGATGAGTATAAAATTGGGTTTTGAACAAAAATTCAATTTTATAAACACTAGTTGTATTTATGTTGGGAATTTATTGTGTATGATTTTCTTGAACCAAAACATTAAATTTAATAAACCCTTGTTCACTCTATTTATAAAAGTTTTCAGGTATGGGTTTATTCCGGAACCACACTCTAATTATATATGATATTCTATGTTGAAAACATATCCTTTTGGAGATTTTATTATTTTTTATAATTCAATCACATTTATCAGTTTTTACCCAAACTTGATTCATTTGGTATGTCTTAAGATGTAAAAATATTTTGTATAAATGGAACACTTATTATATTTAAAGGGTTCAATGTGTAAAAACCTTTTTTCCTTGGATACTACCTATTTTTATAAATAGTTTTTTCCCAAAATTATGTTTTAAAACAATGAAAACTTATTTGGATGAAGAACATATATTTTTTCTTTTAGAATGTAATTCTTGTAACTTAATCCAATATATATTATTTGATTGGCATGTTACTAGTATATATTAGTTGTTTCTTATTTTATGTCTTATACATTGTTTGGGTCACTACTAGTATGCATCAATTATATCATATTCCATATCTTATGGTTTATTTAGATAGATACTAGCATGATTTGATGAATTTAAGATTAAAATAGGTGTTTATATTTTCTATTTGGATTTGTTCTTTTGATATGTGATATTGGATTATTTCATACTGATATTATAAATGATTTCCCTAATAAAAACATTATTATAAAATATAGGATTTTTCATTTAGTGTGGGACAATGTTCTTATTTAATAAATGTTTTCCATGACCAAAACATATGTATTTAGTTTTTTAATTATTCTTCTATCCAAATATTTATTCAAAATATTCATTTTTTCATGATTTTTTTATTATAATCTATAATTTATATTTTAAAAAAAATTTATCAGAATATAGAGAATCTAGATGTATGATATTGATTGGATTTCAATCGAGTTTCAAATTAATTATTTTTTTAAAAATTATTTATTAATGCTTCAAATGGGTGACTTATACACTTCCCTTATTATAGTTACATTTGAATGCCTTGGTTAATTCTTAATAAAGTGAGTTTCTATATAAAAAAACGTTGTTTTCCAGATAAATAATTATGTTTGGTATTAAAATTGATGGAAATAAGTCTCTGTAAATTGATGATTAAAATGAAAGGAGTGGAATGAATAATTCGATATTTGACTATTTTACATTTATCCATACTTAAAAGAAATAAAATACAACATAGAAAGAAGAAAATGGGATGATTATACATGATAAAACTGATGAAAATAATGATGTTGAGAGAGTAAAAAATGATGGATGAAGCAAGGAATCTTATATATCAATCATGTGGTAAAATAAATTAGTTAGAAATTTTTATGTAACTGTATCATATGAAAAACATGTATGTAATTTCTAGTATTGGCATTAAATATATTCTTACCATTACACAAGTGATTCTTACCTTTATAGAAGTTTTTATTACCTTTACACAAGTGTTGCTTACCTCTATGCAAGTGTTAATCTACCCTTAAAAGGCATGAAAAAAATGTAAGTTACCCTTGTTTAGTGAACTAGAATCCTTTAAATAGTGTATGGAATTTATTTTTTTCCTTTACAGGTGCTTTAGAAAATGCATATTACCCTTATGTAACTTCTGAGTTCCTTTATACAGCTTTTCTAGTTACCTTTACATGACTAGTTTAAGTAAAAACTTACCATTACACAACTTTACTAGTTACCCTTATGCAATGCTTATAATTTGTTCTTAACCTTACATAGCATTATAATTTACCTATATAAAACATGTGTAAAATGCATCTTATCTTTATGTGAGCTGTATATTTTAAATGTTTCCTTTATTCAAATTATAAAAATTATAAGGTACCCTTATGCAACCTTTGCAAAAAATATTTTTCCCTTACGTGGGCTATATAGGTATAAAATTTCCCTATTATATTTAATTAGTTGCGCATCTCATTTGTTTGAATGGTATAAAGACTTTGTCACTTGAAAATTATACCAGGACTGAAATACATTGAGTATTTTTGAATTTGAGCATGATACTTTAAATAGTAATATGTTTCTATTTTAATTTCTAACTTTTGGGTTTTAAATGTATGATGAAGAATTAGGAAAAACCCATGTGTAGAAGATTCAATGTATTTCTAAAGAATGCTATCCATTTGTATTTTTTCTATAAATAGAATCTAAGGAAAGAAGTGGATAAAGAATAAGAAATACATTTAGAACTTCATGAATTCATTATACTTATTTGTTGAGGCATTTATAGTTTCCATGTATTTCCTTGTTCTATATAAATTAAATAAGGGTTGAAGTTCAATACTCTACACCAATTTCTTTATCGAAATATTCTAAAAGTCCAAATAGTTTTATTATTTTTCCAAGCTGTCAGTAATTTTTATTTCATAGATGGTTATACATACATTTAAAAGGTAGTGTATGGTTATTTAACATATTCATATTTTTTCAACTAGTATATATGAATTGGTTTTCCTATTTAGTAATAGTTATGTGTTTTAATTTGTTTATAATGTGTAGGCACATTGTGATATATATGGATAAAAGATAGATCACATTACTGAGAAACACACCTCAATATACTAAGGGTTTGGAGGAGTTTTTATATTTTTCAATTTCCAATCGACCTATTGATGGGATAATAATATTTACATGTTGGAAATATAAATTTAGAATATGTTTGTAGAGAGATGATGTTTATGAACACTTGATATTGAAGCGATTCCCTACTCATTTTTTGTGTTAGACTTGGCATGGAGAATCGAACATTACAGAAATGTTAAGCACTGATTTCAATCCACAGAATGAGCTCCCATCTTCATTAACAACGTAAAATGAAATGAAAACCCTTATAAATGATCCATTCAGCATTTCAAGACACCAAAATCAACATAAAAACATATCAGAACAACCAGTTGAGGGTTCTATAAATAGTAACATAAAAAGTGATTTTTTTAAGACTATAGGAAAACCAGGTCAAGATTATAACATATCATTAGATCCCTCTCTTGATTATGTAGAGACTAATGTAAGAGAAAACTTCACTTAGTAGACAGATGTGTTTCATGGTTTAGTTGATGATGGAAATCAAGAGTTGTATAGTGGATGAATGAAATATTCAAAACTTCTTTTGTTTCTTATGTTGTACCATATCAAATGCCTATGTGGAATTACAAATAAGATGATGCACATGGTATTGGAATTATTGTGTGATGCATATCTTAAAGCAAAGATCCCTAAGTCTTTTTTTGATATAAAAATTATTGTTAACAATATTGGTCTGAATTATACAAGAATTCATTTGTGTCCCAATGATTGTATTCTTTATTGGGGAGAGGATTCAGGCAGATAGGATTTCAAGAAATGTTCTTCCTCTAGATGGAATTCTATGGGTGATGTTAGAAGTCTAAATCAACATACTACCATGAAGAAGAAGAAAATGAACACACCTGTAATGATTTTTCATTACCTTCTTTTAAAGTCTTGATTGCTAAGATTATTAATGTCATTAAAAACCTCCAAACACATGAAGTGGCATTCTGTAGATAATAATAATGATGGGTTAATGAGGCATCCAAGAGATTCACAATCATGGAATACATTTGATTAATTACATCCATATTTCTCATATGATCCTAGTAATGTTATATTGGGATTGACTATAGATGGATTCAACCCATTTGGGACTTTGAGTACTAGTTATAGTATTTGGTCAGCTATTTTGATTCCTTACGATTTTCCTCCGTGGATGTGTATACAAAAAATTTATTTTATCATTTTGATGATTATTACTGGAAAACATGTGCTTGGAAATGATATTGATGTATACTTTTATCCTTTAATTTAATAATTATAGGAGTTATAGAGCAACAGTGTTGATACATATAATGCATCTTTAAGAACAATGTTTAAAATGCAAGCTTCTCTAATGTAGACCATTAGTGGCTTCCTTGGACTTCAGACTTTACCAGGTTGTAAAACTTACATGGGTTTGGATTGTCCTGTTTTTAACTTTGATTTTGAGCCCAAGTGACTACCTCACAGTAGAAAATGGTGCTTCTTGTGTCAACGAAGATTTCTTGATGCATCCCATATATTTCAGTTGAACAAGTCAAAATTCAATGGTTTCATTGATCGTATACCACCTCCAAAGTTGTTAACTGGTTCTAAAATATTAACACCACTTGGAAATTTTGAAATAGAATTGGGGAAGGTGCATCATTTGAATGATAGTGGGAAATGAGTTTAAAGTGAATCGTAAAGTGAAATCAGAACACAACATTGGAAGAAAAAAAGTATATTCTTCAAACTTCCATATTGGGAATTTAATTTTTTGTGGAATAATATTGATGTGATGCATATTGGGAAGAATGTTTGTGATAATTTTATCTTCACATTTCTTAATGATCGTGGAATGTCAATGGATCAACCAATTCTCAAAAAGACTTACAAGAAATGAACATAAAGTGTGATCTCTAGATAGATGAGAAAGGAAAGTATGCTTTGGTAATTTTTTCAAAGAAAAATATGGATAAAGATACATTCCATTGAATTTTAAAAATTGTGAAGGTATATAATGGTTATTCAAGTAACATATCAAGGTGTGTTGACATAAAGAATCATTAGTTACATGGATTAAAAAATCCATGATTCACATATTTTGTTACTGCAGTTACTTCCTTTGGCATTGCGTACATTATTACCTGAAAAGGTTACTGCTGTTGTACACCAATTCTGCATATTTTTCAGACAATTATGTGAGAAAACTCTATATCTATTTCAGCTTGACAACCTTCAAGATATATTTTTTTTGACACATTGTGAAATGGAGATGATCTTTCCTCCTTCTTTTTTTACTATCATGATGCATTTAACTGTGCATTTGGTTGAGGAATATAAATTAAGAGGCCCTGTATATTATCGATGAATGTATCTAATTGAGAGGTAGTTTATTTATATTTTTTTCATTTCAGTAAACAATTCTTGGCATTTCATTAAATACATAATTATGTTTTTTTATTTTATTTCACAGATATTTTAGGCTTTTGAAATCATATGTGAAAAATAAAGCTCAACCTAAAGGCTATATTTCTGAAGTTTGTTTGGAAGAGGAGTGTATTACCTTTTTTTATAGATACATGGTTGATATTTAGACAAGATTCAATCGATTTTTACATGTTGAAGACACATCAACTCAATATGAAATACATGGTAAATCAAAAATCTTTCCTATTATTGGTCAATCAGTTGGGAGGAGCTCAAATGTTATAGTAATAGAATTGGAATTATTACAGGCACATAGATATGTGCTGATGAATAGTGAAATTGTAGATCCATTTATTGAATAGTTGAGGATACAAACAAATATATGAATGAGAGGATGAACATGAAATGAGAAAGATATAAAAAAAGTTGTTAATAAACAGCTTGAAGAATGGTTTACATGACGTGTTAGATCACAAATATTTCAATCGATATGGATATTTGGTTGATACATATATTTTATAAATATAATAATATATATTAATTTTTTCAGATCATGAATACTGATACTCAAGCATATTTTTTATAAGATTCGAGGTTTCTTGCTCGATGTCCTCTAAAATAAACTAGAAAGTTCGATGCTCGCAACATGAATGGGTTTAGATTCAGTATAGTTGATTGGGAAGAGGTTGTGAAAACATATAATAATGGAATATTTACATTTTTTAAAGTGAAGTACTATATAAAATTGACTAGTATTATTGAATTAAACTACCAGGAACATTTTTTAGTTGTTTTATTCAAATTCAATTGGTGGATATTATAAGGGGTGTTAAAATAGATTAATTTTAATTTACTTCTATGAACTTATCTCCCTTAATGGATTTTCGTGACCATAAACTACATGATACATATATCTTATCATCGCAATAAAAGATGGTATATTATATGAAATATTTTGTAGATGAAGGGTGGAGTGTAGTTGCTCACGTAAAACAAAGAGACTTGTATGATATGGGTGATTAAGTGAAATATTTTACCTCTGACATTGAATCCCATTAGCAGCAGGAAGTGGACTTATTTTTCCATCATGATATTGAAAATATTAGTATTCCAAGAGTATATGAAGTAGATGAAGTAATGATGGAGAAGTAAACTGACATGATTAAAGGATAAAATTATTGTATCTGCAATTATCCCTTCATTTATCAACCACATATTTCATTTTTGCAGTCAGTCATTATCATTGTTATGTATATTTTGTTTTTTAGTACTATGAATCTGTTATCATTTCTTTTTTTCTGAATTTATTTCTTGAAATATATATTCTGAACTTAATTTTATTTGATGAAATGACAGGAATACTGAGGAAGCGTTATACTCACACTGCGGGGTCAAAGAGTTTTTCTAGAATCTGACCAACTCTAATAATATTTTTATTAGTTTAAATATTTATTATACAATGTTATCTATTAAATATATTAAATTGTTGATTTATCTTTGTTTAATGAAGTCACTGAGTTTAGGCCACTAAGAATCCCGAACAAAAGTGTGGTTTAATGTTCATAAAAAAATATAATGGGAGTTTTTTTAAATGAGATTGCTAAAGAAGTTGAGGTCTGAATTCATTTTTACTTATAATAACTTATTATCAATTTTCACTATGTTAATATATATTACTTCTAATATGAATGATATTTGTTTTTTAGGTAAAAATTAAAGAACTATGGGATGTCAATCCCATACAGTCTTACTCAGTCTCCTAGGATGACCCAATTAGTAATGTCCTAGGGAAGAATCATCTTGGCTGAGTGTGCGAATGGGTTTGGGACCATTACCATCTGAGGTATTTAGTAGCCAAACATGGATTGCGTATGATGAACGTTGGTTAGAAGGTAAATCAAACAACTTCAAAATCATTTAGTTCACAAAATATTATTGATTTTATGTCTAAATATAAATATACAACATTGTTTAATTTTCAATATAATTGTCTTACAGGTGCTGGTAGCAGGAAGTAGAGATGGAGATGGAGAGGGTGACGAGTAGAGTTCATCATTGGGAAATGATCAGCGGAGAGTGTTTGTTCATGTATTATTACATCTAATGTGGGTATTTTTTTTAACTTTTCTTAAATTTTAGATGGGATCAAGACAATGGGTACCCTATGTATGTGTTTTATAACCATGTGTTTATATGTTGTGTTTCAATTGGATATGGAGGTTGAAATTTCTATATGATCATATACGATGTTTAGTTTCTTGTCTCTATTTTACATATAGGAAGATTCTTTTAATGTGTTTTGTTTTGTTTTATTCTTTCAATGTATTGAGAAATGTTTTTTTTCTTTCGATGTCTTGTTTTCCTTGGTCAATTTGTCGATTCTTTATTTTTTGTTGTGAATCAAAATATGTTGATTCTTTAGTTTTAACATGTTTCTTTCCATGTACATTGATGATATATTTGGTGATCTGGTAAAAATTTTAGTGTCACTATTTTTTTGTTCTATCTACAGTTTCTAGGGCTGCAGAACCTGTAGTTTTTTTAATTCACGATGTAGAGGTGGTTTAAACTACTTCTAGGGATATATTTTTTTTGTCATGAAAGTTTAAACTGCCACTTTATTATGATATTTTTTAGAGGCGATGGTTAAAACCGCCGTTAACAATGAAAACATTCTACTTAGAGGAGGTTTTATCTATATTAGTGGCGATTTTTTTTAGGAAAAATGCCAGACTTTAGTGGCGGTTCAAAACTACTACTAGACCCCATTTATTTTCTTAAGAAAAAATTGCCACTAAAACAAATAAAACTACCGCAAAATATGTCTTCTATAACACTTTCCAAAAACCACCACCAAATGAAAGAAACCACTATGTTTTGATTACCGACACCAATTTTAGCAGCAGTTTTTAAAAACCATCACAAAACCATATAGAGTCGGTTTAAACAACTGCTAGACAAAAAACCACGACTATATGATCAGTTTGTTGTAGTGACACCTACCTCAAAGTTGAAATCTTATAGAAATCTGTGTGAAACCAAAAACGCACCACCACAAGACCCTATAAAGGCAAAATCAAACAAAAATCACCAATTTTCTCTACAACATCTCATGATCAAACCCTATTTAGGTCAAATAACCCACTAGAAAATAGGAAATGGGGGAGAAGAACCCTATAAATAGGGAGAAATCAATATTAAGATGGATTACTCGATGTTTCCTTGAAGAACTAGGGTCAAAAACCACCTAAGGATTAAGGTTCAAAGGATTCAATAAATCTTGAAGGAGGCTCTCATGGATGAAAATATTGAATTGAACGGATGGGAGGTGCTTTAGGGTTAAAATCTAAGATAGGAAAAAGGAAAATTCCCATTTTTTAAAGGACTTGGATAGGTCTCATGGTTATCCTACATGGTTTGAAAAATTGTGGAGCAATCGTGAACCCTTCACTACCCAAGAGGTACTATCCACACAATTATCCCACATTTTTTTCCAAACAGTGTGCCAATTGGGTGGTCTCTACTATCTAAAATTATCATTTTATGCATGGTTTCCTAGGTAAGGTTGCAAGGTTTCCCATAACTATGCATCGACCATGTGCCACATACTTTCAAGTCCAAAATCTCCACTTTTTCACCAAAAACACATGGGGATCCTAAAGGATAAATGAAAGACCAAAATAAAAAAAATTAGTTACCTCAAAATAAAAACATAGTTGTGACATGGTTTATCATCCCTACTTTTTTAATCCACCGTAAATTGTCAACTATACTTTTGAAGTTTATTTCTACATAGAGAAACCCTACCTTTAACATAGTCAATTAAAGAGTTTTAAATTATGAATTATTTCCAATTTTTCTACAATTATATTTCTAAACCTCAATATCTATTTAAATCTATTTAAAGACTAGTTAAAAGTCTCATATTCAATAGATTAAATCACTCGTATTTCTAAGGGAAGTTATGAATTTCTTTAAAAAATTTAGGTTCAAATACTAATTATTTATCATGAAATATTTATAGGTTCAAATAGTAATATTAGATCTATTAGACCTAAATCAATTATAGAATCATGATAAATATTGAGAATTTATTCTTATTAAGATATATATATGTATTTTAAAATAATAATATGTCATCACCTTCAGAGATAAACTTTGGATACATACATGTTTGATAATATGTTTGGTGTTTTCTCTACTGTTATATAAAGAAATACTATTTTACATTGAATAATATTCCAAATCTGGGTTTTATTAAAGATCATTATATTTTGTTAGCTGATGTTGCAACAATGTACCATTTTTTTTAACAATCCTCATCTTAATCTATTTACCTTTGAATTGATGACAGCTTGTACTCAGTTATAGTGAAGTGTTAACTTCTTATACTATGTTGTGGATTTTTGGTTCCTTGTAAAAGAACTAGAATTCCTTATAAAATCTTTTTAAGGTTTCAACTTCCGGCACTCTATTGTAGTGGTCCTTGAAAAAATGACCTACTAGTGAAAATCACCAAGCTTGTAGAGAGAGCGTTGGTGGAGTGGACTAGGGGATCTTCATGCCCTAAACCACTATACATATTCTTTTTTTATTCTTTTATTAATTTATATTCCATTAATTACTCATATTTAAGATATAATGAAAGAATATATTCATTTTAAGAGGTTTGTTTTAATTATTTAAATATTTTTAAAAGGACGCAATTCACCCCCCCCCCCCCTTGTGTCTTCATCATAGTCATTACGACACAAAAATTGGTATCATAGGTTGGGATCAATTAGATATATTTATTTTTTGGAAATACTTGGATATTCTTCCTATTCTACCCAATTCCAAAAATTGGTATCTGAAGTTGGACTAAAGTGGTTATATTTATTTTGACAAAAATATATAGGGTTAAAGATCAAGATGAAGATAAATATCAATTGACGACATTAAAGAAGTTATGTTAATGATCTTTGCACCTAATTTTAATATTGATGATTATGGATGATGAAAATCATGCATGATTGTTTATATGAAAAATCTCAAAATAAAAGTTTATTTAATGGTGATCAAGAACTATTAAATTTCTAAAGAAGATTTGGAAAAATGAAATGATGATAAAGAGAAAAAATATGATCTTAACTCAAGATTTATGGATGTTATTATCTGTGAACTACGAACTAGTGAATTTAATAGAGTCTATCAGTGTGCTACCACATATGAGATGTGGAAGGCCATTTCTGTTTCTTATGAATGCACTGATAAGGTCATAAAAATAATGTAAAAAATAGAAAAAATGAAATTTGATGCATTTAAGATACATGAATATGAAATCATCACACAAATGAATAGAATATTGAAAGAAGTTGTCAATTATATTGCTGCCTTGGGAGATCCAATTAAAAATCCAGATCATAGTTTAAAGGTACTCATATTTTTAACCATTTAATGAAATGTAATATCTAATTATATTCATCAGTCCACACTAGTTAAAGAATTTATAATGAATGAACTAATTGGACCCTTAATGATGTATGAATGTGAGATAAAATATGAAACTAAAAATAATATTTCTATCTAAAAGGAATATGTTTCAATTAAAAATACTATGAATGGATCTTCAGATTAAAGTTATCCAGATTTAAGTAAATAACTATCATATATTTCTAAAAGATTTTGAAAACTATACAACTAGAGAAAGAAAAGGAATAAAGAATATTTATTATATGAATATAAAGAGAAAACTCACACAAATTATAAATGTCCTATGACTAAATTTCAAAAGAAAACTAATTATAAAAGAAAATGTAAAAAATTAATGAAGACTAATTATAGTGATACTTATGATTCAAGTTGTTAATCCAATATAAACTATGATTATAAGAATAAAAATCAAATTATAAATCTATGAATTATGGATCATGATGATTAGGTACACACTTCTTACACTCAAAATTATTATTTAGAAAAAAATTCACAAGATGAACTTAATAAATATTAATTTATTCTTCATGATAAATTTGAATATTTAAAAAAATAGCATAGAAAACTTATAAAATATTATGATGCTAATTCAATTGATAAAGAATGTTTGGATAAAGATATTTTAGATTTAAGATATATCCCTTTTAAAAATTAATGTTCTTTGCATGAAAATAAAAATAAATAACTATTAGAAGAATTTAACACTTCAAAAAAATATTCTAACATGATTATTAAAGGATAAAAAAATTTATATCAAATTATTAGAAAAAATAAAATTCATAAGGGAAAACATGGGATTGGTAATAATAGAGAAAATACAAAATTATATAGAATTTTTTTTTCACAATTCAAAAAGAAATAGAATATCTACTATTAAATGTTTTCACTACAGAATAAATGAATGTTAGGTTAATGAATACTATTTTAAAAGACCTCAATTTTATAGTATAAAGAGTGTTCATTATTCAAAATCCTTATCTGAATATAAGTGTTAAATTACTACTCAAAATAAATCTATGTGTTTACCAAAGACTTTAGTTACTAACACTTCTAGACCCAAAATCATATGGGTACCAAAAGGCACTTGTATTTAGTACTTTTTAGGAATTCTCCACAAGAGTTCATTGTTATATCATTAAGTAGCTCCTTGAAAATTATGTAAATTTACTATATTTATATTGATTATTCTTTTAAATGTAAATTTTATTCGATATGGATCTGTCAATTTAAGAATTATTTCATTTCAATTTTAATATTCTATTTAAATGAAATAATTGCTTTACACAGGGGAAGAAAAACTTATGAATATTTTTTAATTTAATTATAATTTTATTTAAATATATAATAGTGTTCTACTTTATTATTTTATTTTATAAATCAATCTATTGAAATATTTTAATCACATCATGCATACTCCTTAAAGATTATTTAATTATAGTCCAATATATGTAGCAAAATTTTTAAAGTATTATAATATGTGTAAAATTTTTATTATTATTTTATTTTTGTAGACCTTATTTTACACTAATACTTGTTTTTTGGGAGAAGTTATAATTTAGGGGGAGCATGTCGTATGTGATTCTATTAATTTAAATAACATGAATAAATATATGTTTATCTAATGAAAAAAATAATTTCATAATTATTATCTTTTTTAGAATCTGTTTTAAAAATTTATTTCTCTTATAAATGTTTTTCAATTACATAAAGTTATTCTTTAAAAATATTTTTATTATGTAAAACTATATTTTTAACTAAAAATTATAAATTTATTACTTTTTATTTTTTATCGAGAACATGAAATTCCATCTGAAAATTATCATAATGAAACCTTTCTTCTTATCAAACCCTCTTAACCCTTTTATATTCGTTTTTTGAAATTCAAAACTCAAAGACTTCTAGATAATCTAGTCCAAGTGAGATGAAGACACCTAGGACTTCAATCTCATATAAATGTTATTCTCAAAATATAAATATTCAAATTTTGTACTGTCTGATTCATTTTTCAGAAAATGAGTAAAAATAATATAATAAATTTAGTTCTTTTCCTAAGGATATGACTGATATATTTAAAGAATAGTAAATTTATTTTTTAAATTATTCCTTATAAATATATTCTTAAAAATACAAAAATCCTTTGTTTTGATGAACCCAAAGTTCATTCTTCTTAAATAGATAAAGATAGAATGCTCTCTGTAGAGTTTCTATCCAAGTTTAATATTTTGAATGAAGAAGTAATGAATATACATGAATATCTAAAAAGGTCTAGAGAATATTATTAAGAGATAGAAAACTATTCTATTTCAAAATAAGTTTTTGATATACTTTAATGTAAGTATCAAATATTGTGAGAAAGATAAATTTCAAAAGAATGTTTTGATGAATTTAAAGTGTATAAGATAATTCAAATAGAAAAAATCAGATGTGAAGCTATTAATAAGTTATATTTTAATGTGATGAAAGAGTTTAAGTTAAATTGTTCTCATCTTCTTCAATGGATCAAAGATAAACATGTGTTTAGAATATAAAGTTACTATTATCAAGAGTTATATTTGTTCTTAGTAAAATAGTTCAAAATATGGAGAGCAAATTTAAACTTTACAAAAGTATCCATTATTTTCCAATGCTTTAACCTATCAAAATTCAAAGAAAATATTTTTATAAAATCTAAATGATTTAAAAAAATCATATGTTTCTCTCAGTTTATGTACTGTTATTTTTTCTCATCAAATGTACATTATTTTTTTTAACTCCCCAAAATAGGGGAGAAATTTATATATAGAGATTAAAATGTAAATATAAAAAAATTAAGTATAAATATGATAAATTTATAGAAATAATTATTTTAAATAATGTAAAATATATATGTGAGAAATTTATTTATAAAAATAATTTTCTTTATAACTTTTCATTTCTTATTCATTTTTATGTTGATATTTTTTCTATGGGATTTATTATCATAAAAAAGGGGGATTGTTGGGCATGTTTTGATCCAAAAAAATCCTTAATTTATTTTTTATTTTGATGCTCAAAAACACCCACATATATGTTTCTAATGAAGTTTCTTTAAGTGAATTTCAGTATAAAAATCATTGGAATAATTATTTTATTCTAGAAAAATCTTTAGAACTTAAATCCATATAAAGTTATTTGTTTTATCAAAGTATATGTATATTGGATGTTTTTTTAAGAATTATGGAAGAGTATTTATACCTTACATTTTCATATCAACTTATGGTTTTTGTAACCTATGTTTGGAATGAATGTATGGATCAGGAATCCTAATTTTGGAAGCATCCCTAAAATTGATGAAAAAACATATGGTTTATCTTCTCTACTTTTTTAATCAATAGTACATTGTCAGCCATTCTTTTTAAGTTTATCACTATATAGAGAAACCCTACATTTGACTTGGTCAATTATAGATTTTTGAATTATGGATTGTTTTTGTTTTTTCTACAATGATATCATTAGAATTAAATATCTCTTTATATATATTTAAATACTAATTTAAATTCTCATATTAAACATATTAAATCGTTCCTATTTCTAAGGTATGTTATTACTTTGCTTGAATTTTTTAAATTCAAATACTCATGATTTATCATGCGATATCTCTGGAGTTGTTTGAGCTGAAGAAATTCAACCATCATGATAAATACCAATATTTTCTTATTATAAATATATAGATGTGCATTTAAATATAATAATGTGTCATCACCTTCAGATCTACACTTTGAATACATACATGATTGATCATTTTTCTAGGGTTTTATCTACTAATTTTTTTTAAAAAATCCTAATTTATGTTGAATAATATTCTACTTCTGTGTTTCATTAAATATCAATTTATTTTTTTCAGTTTATTATACAACTGTGTGTTTAATCCATTTCAACCCCATTCATCTAAATCTATTTATTTTTGAATTGTTGACAACCCATATTCATTCATGGTGAAGTTTTATCTTCTTATACTAAGCTGGTGATTTTTTGTTCCCTGTAAAATTACCAAAATCCCATGTAAAATCCTTTGAGGTGTCAACTATCTACAATCAGATCTAGTGGTCCCTAAAAAAAGGACTTGTTATTCAAAATCACCAATATTACAAAGAGATCATTGGTTGAGTGTACTAGGGTATATTTGTTCCATTAACCTCTATACATCATCATTTATTATTCTTTTCTTTATTTATATTTCACTCTCTACTCATCTTTGATAGATAAGTAGTGGATCTCTTCATTTTAGGAGGGATCTTTAAATTTTGTAAAGATTTTTAAAAGGATTCAACATGTCCTTCTTGTGTCTTTATCATAGTAATTATGAAACAACTACGGTGTGTTACAAAAGGAATCTAAGTGGAAAACATGGTTTGAAATGACTAAGGTTTATAGGTTGATGTAATGAGCATGGTAGAATATACAGTTCAAGTAGTGGGCTCTGGTGAGATGATGAAGATGGTCCAATGGAGAAACAAGACCCAAGAGTGTTAATAGTTGTATAAATTCCAAGAAACCTAGAATTCTTGTAGAAGAAAACATGATCACATGACATATATACTTAGGAACATGCCATATCACATGTTCAATGGGTGACTAGGTTTTCTATAATGAGTTAAATATCACATAGTGTTCAACCATCAGCACACATAGTGTTTATATTTACTTATCACTAGTATTTTTCTATAAAATGATTTCACATGTTGTGTAGTTATAATATGTACATCATTTTTTCCTTGTACATGTGACCAAAATATACTAGATTACATGCCTAACCATCCCACATGTCTTAGAAATCTTGTTGAATGAAATTAGATACTATGTATACAGAATAACTTAGTTCATACATGATATGGTAATTAAAAATTACTTCCCATGTTGGGTCTACGGAACACAACTTCACAACACTAACACTTACACTAGATCTAACTTTCTAAAAATAAACTTTTTAGCACTCACTTGATTCCATCATGATTCTTTTGATCTATGGATTTAGTCATTGGGTTTGTTGTGTTTTTCTTATAAGGCTACTCTACTATTTGTGACTTCACCTCCTTGAGTATGACCCATCAAGAGATAATAACCTTGAGTATATATATTTTTTATCTGTTATAGTATTAAAATCTTGACTATTACCTTTTTTATGATTTTAGTAACTAAAATAAATCATTAAATATTTCATACTACTTCTTTAGCCGCATCAGAAGCCAAAATATACTCAGTATTTATAGATATGGCTACCACGAGCTTGAATGATCTTATCTTTCTCATTACCTTATCCAAACATGGATATTATATCATATTGATCTATAGAAATACTATTAAATTTCCCATTATCTTGAGTGTTCCTTACCCTCTAGTTACCAATTATATATACTTTGTACTTTTTTAGTGTAATTGGATAGCTCTGACTTCTTCTCATGCAACTCTCCTAGAATTATATGATATTTTCCTACTATAATATATGTATTGAAAATATATTATAAACTACATAGAATGGAATATGTGATATATCCATTATTGAATAATATATAATTTTACTCACTATTATGTCTCAAATATGTCTTCTTATATAGATTTATTCTACCTAATTAGGAAACAATTCCCTCTTTAATTGTTCAAACTTGTATTTTTAATCCTTTTTCAGTATATGTACTTTTACTTGGTCTATAAAAACTGTAACACCCTGAGATTTTATGAGATAGATTCTTTTAAATTTCTTTTATGTCTTGTGTTGTATTCTAAACCAAGATTATCTTGCACTATACATAACACCATATTATATCTTGGAGTATACGTAACTCTATACTTGGCTGGTGTTACACACAATTTCAAGTTCTTTTGATAGAATTAATTTCACTGAGTATAGATTTTGTTAAATTTATAAAAGAACTATGTTTTTATTATGTTATATGCAACACCAAATTAATCTTTCACTAAATGCAACACTGAATTGGCTTTCATTACAGGCAAGAGTGACCTTTCTCAATAGCTTGCATCGTACGCAATACCGAGTTTCACTAAACAATGATATACTATTAAAATATAATTATTTAATAAGATATAAACTAGATGTTATGAATATTATTAACCACATTTTGATTTATATATAATATTAAAATTCATCTTATATATTTTCTAGACATGATGTAAGAACAAATTCAATTTTTTGGATAAAAAAAGTATTTGTTTTCAAAAAGTAGTTTTGTCACCTTTTGATGGAACACCCATTTAAAATTTATTTGTTGACTCCTTTATATGTTTTATTTGAAAAAATAAACTTAATTTGTATAATTGGTACATCAAAGTTTACTTTGGATGAATTTTTTATATTTTTCTGATAATTATCATGTTTTGATGAATAGTAAAAATACGCTAAATTTTAATTGAAAACAACTTTTTACATAGAAATAATTTATATTGTTAAATCATATTATTTAATGGTTTTAAAGTGTAAATGTAATATATTTTTATCATTTTATCCAATTTTGGTCATTTTAAGTAATTTCTCTTTTAAATTGGACATAAACATATGTCAATCTTTTGATAAGTTTTTTATTCTTAAAAACCCGTTTTTGGTTTTCAACAATGGGAATTACTTTTAAATTAATTTCAGCCTATTATTTGTTTTGAATTATGAAAAATGGATTCCATATTTGTAATCATTGGCTACAAATTATGTTAATATGTTAATTTTTTTTTAAATATTATGAATAGAAACTACGGTAGTGTTTATTTAACTCAGTTAAAGGTAAATCAGGTAAATTAGTGTAACAAATAATATGATAAAGAGAATAAAATGATTCTAAAACCTACCAAAATCCTTTGGTATGAATATAATTCTACCAATTTCATATTAGGTTTGAACCTCAGTAATTTAAGGGCCACTTGACAATGAAAATGACATATATATTAATAAAACCAATGAAGTGAAAAAATGTCAAACTCACATTTCTTATAAGTATAACGATTTTAATATAGGTATAACCAGGTGATATATTTGAACATAAATATTCCATGTAAATATAAAATAATTACCTACATCATGGTAATTTTTTTTTAAATTTTTAGGAAATTAATAATTACCTTAAAGGCTTATACTTTGATGATGTAAAAATTAATTAATCGATGAGAAACCCATAAAACAATATTTATTAAAATACTAATAACTATAAAAAGGCCTAAACACACTATCAAATCATATTTCTCGAGTTTATCTCGACCATAAGAATACAAGTGCCGATAAATTGACCATTTGGAGCTTTATAGAAGAGATAATGGTATTTATTTTATTTTATTTAAAGTGATGATAAAGTTGTCACATTCATACTTTAACAAGTATAACATTTTTTATGTTGGATTTTCAAGAATATAAATTCTACTACATATATTCCTATTAAATATAGTAAATTTATTTTGTTAATAGTATTTTATATAAAAATTTTATTCTATAAATATGTATATTAAATAATTACACAATATTGATATAGTGATTATTTTAATAATGGAGATATCAAATAAATGTCATTAAAAATATTAAAATAATATAATTTAGATAATTGATTTTTCAAATTAATTTTATAGATGAACTTGACCCATTAGTGATATAATAAAATGTTTTTTATGAAAACTCCTTATCTTGATATTTCTAAAAAACCATGAAATTAAAAGTGTCAAAATTGAAACAATTGATATTTTATTAAAATACTGTTTTATAAAAAAAATTAAAAATCATAAACAATTTTAAAAATATATAATAATTATTATATGGTCTAAAATGTTCTAAATTATTCATTTATGGTATAATTTAAATCAAATAATTAAATATTTCCTCCTTTTAATATTGAAACATTTGTAATCTTAATTAAAATTAAATAGAATAACTAATTTTCAATTAAAATGATAATGTTTAAATTGACATCAAAACTTGTCTAAATTTTATTTCTTGATTATATTTGAATCTTATCATATCTTAGCTTAAAATATATCTCATTTTGGAGGTATTTGGATTGATTTTCAAATTATTATAAATTAATATTTTTGAGGTTTCCAAAAGTGCCCCTCACCTCAATTATAAAAGGGCACTTCCTCCCTCAAATCTTAACTTCATTTTGAGCCTTAAAACTCAATCATACCCTACCCATTTCCCTTATAAAAATCCCTATAAATATTCTAGAGGTACTGGTCTTCTTCAAATCCCAACTCTAGTGCTCTATGAAGAGATTTAGAGGAGGAACGTCGAAGAAGAGGTAATATCATTTACCTATTCTTTCAAATTTCATTATTCTTCAACTTCCACCTCATTAGTTTTTTAATTATAAATTAATAACTCCATTATTAATTATATACAGATATGTTATTATTATTATGAAACCATATTCCACCTTCTACCAATATTATGAAAAATTAAATCACCATGTGTGCGTGCGTACGACTTATCGTCTCCACATCGTGGTGTAATCTGTTTTTCATCACCACCATACATGGATGGATATAATGATAGAATTAATAAATAAATAAATAAATATATATATATATGATTAATATAACATTATATTTATTCTAATATACTATACACCATCCACATCAATACCATTCAACAATTATGGGAACGATATCGTCGCTCGTGCGTACGTACAGCTTACCGTCTCCACGGTGCGATGTGATTTGTTCTAAATAATATTCATTAAAGAATGATTATATAAATGAATTTAATGAATAAATATAATATATATTATACTAATACCATTCTATAAATGATATATCTATAACCTAAAAAATATTAATAAGAAATTATCCGAAAAAACATGCAAAAGAACATAAAACAGTTAATACCCGAATAACGAGTAATAATAAAATATTACTAACAAACGGATAAAAATATAAACATAAATGTTATCATAAAAATTATATGATTCTGTAATAAATCAGTAACATTATTTAAATCATTATACATGAGTTTTTGATACATACAAATCATATTTGACATAACGTAATGGATTATTTTTTCTCACTTTTATTTCTGTGGGACATATGCCTTATACACCACCTGATTATTTTTGTGGTGTTTATGTTACCCATGAATGTTTTTATTATTCTTATTATTAAGGTTATGATACTTTCATATGCATTTAATTTTCTTAATTTTATGTGACATATGATTCGACTGATTATAAATTGGTAAGGGATAATGTTGCAATCTCATTTTCATCTGAGATTGTTTATACGTAAGTATTTACTAGGGGTATATTTATCATCCAAGTCCATGTTTTATAAAAAAAATTCATAAATTTTTTTCAATTATTCTATGTATGTTTAATTTAATTTTTACCTATTTTTTACTTTTACTACATGGTATGGAAGGAATCATTTTTTTGTTTACTATATGAGGTAATTCTTGACTTTTCTGGAAAAAGTATGAGTAAAGTGTTTTTTTAGATTATACAGCATGAAATTTTTTTCACATATTCATAATGCCTTATTTACATGAAGCATACTCTACACTTTTTCAAGTTTATTTTTAGATAAATTCTTTTATTTTAAAATTCCTTGGAATTTTGAGAAAAGAAAACTTTTTTGAATAAGAAAGGATATTTTCATCTGGAATTAAGTTCAAGTGTTTTATCAAAATTATTTTCCATATAAGATGACATAGGGTTATTTTTATATCCCTATTTTTAATTTTATTTGATTGTTTTTATGATGGAATTAATTTTATGAAATCCATTTTTTATATTGATTGTGATGAAATAATGTTTAAGAGACCCTTTTTATTTCATGGGTTATGCTATGATGAATGATTTATGTTTTTTGCGGCACATGTAAGAATGATTTCACTATTAGATGGGGGGACCTATATAACCCTAAAATTCATTTGGTAAAGATTTATATCTCATGAGATAAACATGGTTGGAACGTTAGGTAAATCCAGTTCAGTAATACAAAGTTGGAATAACAAGTAAATTTGGTTTAGTAATAAATGGCTAGAACAATAAGTAAACCCAATTCAATAACGGGTATTATCCACTATGATTGTCATGGAAGAAATGTCTTGCCTACTATTGAAATAATATTATGTTCTTATTTATTTTCCACCATTCTATTTCACCATGGTCATGATCACTTATGATTTATGCCTTACAAACTATCAATATTTATTTCATGACTCAAGATTTTGATATTTAAACTTTATGTTCATTTTTTTTTACATTATTATGGTCATGGTTCATTTTACATTCTCAATGTTTACCCTTACTGATCATTTTAGCTCACCCTTTTTATGTTTTATTTTCCAAAGATGTTAAGGAAGGATTTAGGTAGGAAATCAAAAGTGGAAGATATTTATGGGAGGTGTTGAAGATCTTTCACCAAGTTAGAAGATTGTGTTTGAACTTTAGAAATACAATAAACTAATACAGTCTTTGGGAATTTGTTTGTGTCATGTATTAAGTATTCCTCAAAAGAAATGTAATGCTCATGTATGTCAAGCTTGGGTCATTAGAGTTGGTATCAGAGTGAAGGTTTAGTAAATCATTGGAAACTAGGATGAGAAAAATTTAGTGAGATCCCTAGAGATATTTCTACGATATGTCTAGGGATGTCCTAAGGATAAGTCATGTATAGGTTAAAATTGTCACGACCCGCCCTCGGGGTCCGTGCCGTGACTACCCCAAGCCCGCCTTCCATAGGCCAGGGGCTGGCGACTAGAACCAAGGCGTAAATCCCGGTAAAAAGGGAAGGCATTGCCTTTGTAAAGTAAACAAACACCACAGAGTAAGCAAGCATAAAGTAAACACTAAGTAAAAACAGAGTACAATTGAAAGTGCGGAAAAGTAAATGGGCCAGTATACAAACCCAAACTGAAAGTAAAGTACAACTCGAAAGGGAAAACAGCAACTATAAAGTAAAAGTCGCTACTCCAAGCTGTCCACTGGAAATCCCACCTGAAGGGTGGGTACAGATAGCTCCACTGCTCCTCGGGTCCCGCCGTCCGCTCCGAACACGTCCCGCCCAGTGGTTCACCTCCAGGTATCGTTCTGCTCTGCAAGCCTTAGCCACGATCAACGTTGTCCGTCGTCTGCAACCAACACAACGTAGTGCGGGCATAGCCCGTTCAGGGGTGAGTATAAGCTACTCAGTAGGGACCCCGAGACCCATGAAGGTCTCCCAAAATCCACAAAGGATAAACCACAAAGGAAGATACAATCACGAAGTAACAACTGACACTGCTTAGGTATATGCCCATACATATACCTAAGTCATCAATTCCCAAAACGCTCCAACCTCCGAGCCCAAGTACAACTCAGTCCACACAGGAAAGTAAACGTATTCCACACAGGAAAGCAAAACGAAATCCACACAGGATAGCACAACTCAATCCACACAGGAAAGCAATAGGATTCAGCTCACACAGGTATACTTCTTCGAAAGACGATAAAGATGATCTCTAATCCATCTAAGTCATCGGACCCACGAAGGATCAATATGTAACTAACCCCCGCAAAGACCCACACAGGATCGGGCCCACACAGGACCTGTAGGCGCTGGTTCACACAGGACCGCTGAGCGCAAAGACCCACATAGGATCGGACCCACACAGGATCGGGCCCACACAGGACCTGTAGCACTGATCCACATAGGATCGCTGAGTGTTGAAGTCGTCGTCGTCGAATCCACTAAGGATCTCTATACTGTCGTCGTCGCAGTCACAGTAGCAGTGGCAGTCACAGTCGCAGCCAGCACTAGGGTTCCCGCACACAGCAAGCTCGATCGGGAGGGTCCGCTCCACGAGCCGAGAGGCTGATACATCAACTGTAACAAAGTCCAGAGTTGATGTATCCAAAAGTTCCGTATCGTCAACAGGAACTCAACGCAACAGACGGCGCGTCGATCGGACGCCCGGTCTGAGAGTTATTGGCTTTTTTGTCCCAGGGGCCCGGTTGGTTTTTAAGGAAAAACCAACCTGACCGTACTCCACCTGCGTCCAAACCTTGGGCGGAGTATGCCAAAAGATCCGTTTCACTAAGAGAAACACAACAAAGCTGACGGCACGTCAATCGGACGTCTGTAGCTCAAGATATGAGCATTTCCGCTCTGAAGGCCCGGTTGGTTTCGTGTACGAACCAACCCGGCCGAACTCAAAGTAATCCGAAACCTTGAGTGCGATATACCGAAACGACCTTCTCGATCCAAGGATTGCATCGCCGCTGACGGTTCATCAATCGGAGGTCCGTAGCTCAAGTTATGGGCAAAAGACCGAAATAGATTCGAAAACGGGGGGTCCGGGTCCGGGCCGACCCGGCCCGGCCGGCGGCGGTCCGGCGCGGCGGTGCGGTCCGGCGCGGCCCGGCCGGCGGCGGTGCGGCCTGGCGCCGCACGGGTGCTATACGCGGGGGGCAAAGCCCCCGCTTCCCTGCTGGCGGCGCGGCTGAGAGCCGCGCCTTTGTCAATCAACGGCCCCCCTTCGTGGGGCCCTGCCGTTTGGAAAAACGGGGGGGCGCTGCCCCCCCTTTGTGAAACCGGACCCCCCTCACATGGGGGCCTGCTTTGAGGAAAACAGGGGGGCGCTCCCCCCCCCCTTGGAGTAACTGGCCCCCCCCCCTTTATGGGGGGCCGGTTTGTGGCCAGCTGGGGGAATTAATTCCCCCGGCACTTCTCCCTTCCGGTCGGCCCAACATGGCCGGCCGGTTCTTCCTCAACGGGACTGGCAAGGCCGGTCCCCCTTCCGGCTTCCGACACCGGTGGCCCGACGAGCCGCCGGTCTTCTCGTTCCGCCGCGGCCCAGAACCGGCCGCGGCCTTCGTCGTCCGGCGCGGTGCGACGGCACCTCGCCCCTCCGCCGCGGCCCTGCTCCGGCCGCGGCGCCTTCGGTTCCCTTCGACACGGCGCGACGGCGTCACGTTCATGATAATCCTTCCATGGCGCGGCACGACGGCTCCGCGCAATATAGCCGTGCAATTAACGCGTGGTGCGACGGCACCACGCCTTCTCGTTCATCCACAAGAATATAAAAAAAATAATCTAAAACAAAGGAGGGGGAATTCGGCCGTGTTTGTGCGGTCTGACCCCCCTCTCGTTAGACGATAACACTTAAATATTTATCCACCAGATTATCATGCTAGAACCAAGAACGAGAATAAATAATTAATTAACAACAAACCCCTACCTCGGTTTCAAGATCGATGATCGTCAACGACCCGTAGAAGACGCGTCGCGGTGGTTGGCGTCACGGAAGAAGGACGTCGATGTCGTGAAGTGAGGATTCGAAGTTCTCTGACGACGATTTCGTCGTGGGAAATCATCGCGGAAGAAAAGACGTGGAAAAGGACGTCGTCGGTGTCGCGGGTAAGGTGTCGTGGAAGACGATTCCCAAGAACGTGGCGTTCTTCGTCGAAGCTCGAAGGTTCTTCGCGTTCTTCGTCAAAGCTTGAAGAAGAAGAAGAAAAAAAAGAACTCTGATTTCTCTCAAGGCGGCTAGAGAATTCTAACCCAAATAAAATAAGCTAAAGTCTTATTTTATTCACACACATAACAATTTGAATTTCAAAGGTTTGAAATTCAAACAATTCAACTCCATTAATAAACCCAACTTGTCAAGTTAATTAAAAGAGAAGGTTAAGGGATTTTTAAAAGAGAAGAAGAAGAGTTATGCTTCGTGTGGGCCCCACCACACTTAATCCTCCCAAGATAGGTTAAGTGGGTGTGGGTCCCACCTTTAACTCCCTTTGGGAGAAGTTAACCAACAAAATAAAAATAAAAAGTGTTTCCACATTTTTATTTAACTTCTTATAATTTCTCCCAAAACTAACTTTCGTCCCGCATAAAACGCAACCTCGGAAAAGGTCTCCTTAAGCGAATATCGGCGCTGCGAGTTCATCGGTGCCCTCAGAATTTGATTCTGGGCATCGGTTCAAAAGTTAGAAATTTCCGCTCGTTCGTTCACTAAACATACCCGATCCAAACTTCGGAAAATGATTCTGGGCACTCCGGGCCTCAGAATCAGGTGCCGTCAGAAACCGCGCTCTTGTAAAATTCCAAAGAAAATTAAGAAAAGATTTACCTTGAATTTTACGGGTCTTTACATTACTCCCACCTCAGGGCTTTACGTCCCCGTAAAGATACATCAAAAACTAGGGAAACAAATGAGGGTACTGAGAACGCATCTGAGCCTCCCGCTCCCATGTGCTCTCTTGGAGGTTCTCGTGCTGCCATCTGATGCACACTAGAGGAATCGACCGTCCACGAAGGACCCGCTCCTGTCGATCCTCGATCGCCACCGGGACCTCCGTAAAAGTCACCACATCGTCAACGTCAAGCTCCCCATGGTCAATGATGTGCGTCGGGTCGTGCACGTATCTCCCCAGCTGAGACACGTGGAAGACGTCGTGCACCCGGTGCAACTGAGGTGGTAGAGCCAGGCGATAAGCCACCTCACCAATCCTACTGAGGACCTGGAAGGGTCCGATGAAGCACGAAGATAACTTGCCGCCTCGGCCAAATCTCCGAATACCACGTCGAGGTGAGACCCGCAAGAAGACGTGGTCACCATCCTCAAACTCTAGTGGCCTCCGCCTCCTGTCAGCGTATGACTTCTGCCAGCTCTGAGTTGTCCTCATATGCTCCTGGATGACCTGGACCTTCTCTGTCGTGGCCTGGACCATCTCCGATCCCACAAGTGCTGACTCCCCAGGGTATGTCCAGCACAAAGGAGATCTACAAGGTCGGCCGTACAACGCCTCGTACGGTGCCATCCCGATGGTGGAGTGGTAGCTGTTGTTGTACGCAAACTCCACCAAGGGTAGGTGGTCCTCCCAGCTACGACCAAAGTCAAGGACACATGCACGGAGCATGTCCTCGAGAGTCTGAATAGTCCTCTCCGTCTGACCATCCGTCTGAGGGTGGAAGGCTGTGCTCAGACGTAGCTGCGTCCCGAACGCCTCCTGTAATCCCTTCCAAAGCCGGGAAGTAAAGCGAGCATCTCGATCGGAGACAATAGATGATGGCACTCCATGGAGCCGCACAATCTCCTGAACGTAGAGACGTCCCAAGCTCTCCACTGAGCCCTGCTCTCTGATGGGTAAGAAGTGTGCTGACTTGGTGAGTCGGTCAATAATCACCCAAATGGAGTCGTGACCTCTGGAAGTGCGTGGAAGTCCAGTCACGAAGTCCATAGATATCCCATCCCACTTCCACTCCGGGACCTCCAAGGGCTATACCAAGCCTTCTGGTACCTGATGCTCAGCCTTCACCTGCTGGCAGGTGAGGCATCGAGAAACAAACTCTGCTACATCCTTCTTCATGCCCGGCCACCAGTGCTATCTTCTGAGATCCTGGTACATATTCGCCACTCCTGGATGTACCGCCAAAGGAGAAGTGTGAAACTCTCTCAGCACCTCCTCTCGCAAAGCGACTGGTACCATGGTACGTCCTCTGAAAAGGATTTCGTGCTCTGCTCTAAGGGAGAAACCATCAGGTGCCTGTCCCGAGGATATCTGTGCACGCCGTGTCTCACAGTCAGTGTCCTCACGCTGTGCCTCTCTGACCCGCTGCAGTAGTGGAGGGGTGACTGTGAGAGATTGAAGGAAGGATGCTCCATCTCTATCCACGAAGGATATCTACAAAGAGGCTAGCTGCTTCATCGCCTCCTCAAGTAGCTGAATGCCCGTCCTCCTGCTGAGGGAATCGGCTACTACGTTCCCATTCCCAGGAGTATAGACTATCTCGAAGTCATAGTCCTGGAGGAACTCGAGCCATCGCCGCTGTCTCAGGTTCAGGTCCTTCTGCGAGAAGATATACCTGAGACTCTGATGATCAGAAAAGACTGTAAAACGCTCGCCCATCAGGTAATGTCGCCATGTATTCAGAGCGAAGACCACTGCTGCTAATTCCAGGTCATGGGTAGCGTAGTTCTGCTCATGCGGTCTCAACTGACGTGATCCATAGGCGATCACTGCCTGATCCTACATCAGAACACATCCGAGTCCGGTCCCTGATGCATCGTAGTAGACTACGTACCCTACTCCCTCCTCAGGCAGCCTCAAGATAGGTGCGCTGGTCAATCTCTGTCTCAGCTCCTGGAAGCTCTGCTGACAATTGTCTGACCACACGAAGGGTTTCCCCTTCTTCGTCAAAGCTGTGAGTGGTGCTGCAACTCTAGAGACGTCTGGCACGAATCTCCGATAGTATCCAGCTAGTCCCAAGAAACTTCGAACCTCAGTCATGCTCCTGGGTGGCTCCCAAGATAGCACTACCTCGATCTTCGCAGGATCCACTGCAACTCCCGCCTCAGAGATGACTTGTCCCAAGAAGTGGACCTCACGTATCCAGAACTAGCACTTTGAGAGATTACCATAAAGCTGGTGCTCTCAGAGTGTGTCAAGTACAACTCGCAAGTGATAGGCGTGCTCCTCCTCAGTCGTCGAGTAAATCAGAATGTCGTCGATGAAGACCACAACAAATCGATCGAGGTATGGCTGAAAGATCCTGTTCATGAGGGCCATGAACACTTCTGGATCATTGGTTATGCTGAAAGGCATAACCAAGAACTCATAGTGGCAATACCGACATCTGAAGGTCGTCTTCTGCACGTCCTCGTCTCTGACTCTGAGATGATGATAGCCTGACCTGAGGTCTATCTTCGAGAACCACCGTGCTCCATTGAGCTGATCAAAAAGGTCATCAATCCTCGGTAGCAGATACTTGTTCCTCACTGTCACCTGGTTCAGGCGATGATAGTCAACACAAAGTCGCAAGCTCCCGTCCGCTTTCTTGGCGAACAATATCGGGGAAGCCCAGGGTGAAACACTGGGTCAGATGAACCCCTTGCCCTGCAAGTCCTCCAACTGTACCCGTAGCTCTCGAAGCTCGGCAGGGGCCATCTGATATGCTGGAGTGGATATCGGGGCTGTCCCGGGGTACAGGTCAATATAAAAGTCTACCTCTCTACGAGGAGGTAGCCCTGGAACGTCGTCGGGAAAAACGTCCGCAAACTGATCCACCATTGCAGGAAAACCAGGACTCCGCACGTCAACTGCTCCAAGGATGAGGCTAGCTAACTGATGAGTGATGGGTTTTCCTCTCCTCTGCGGAAGTCCATCCTGTGCTGCAAAGGCTCCCTTCTTTCCGGTGAAGGTGAACCTGCTCCCATCGGTGCGTACACATCGCACCTTGCGCCTAAAACAGTCAATCTGTGCATGGACCGTAGATAGCTAATCCATGCCCAAGATGACGTCGTAAGGCCTCGACGCTGCTACAAGAAGATCCCAGCTGAAGCTCTCGCCTCCTAGAGTAAGCTCACACTGTCGGCACCAGTGCGTAATCGTCGAGTCTGCTCCCGTAGGAGTCTCTAGCCGTAAGGATTGAGCCAACGCCTCTGTCGGAATCTCCGAGCTCCGAACAAGGGCAGCGGCTATGAAAGAGTGACTCGCTCCTGTGTCTATAAGTACTGCAGCAAGGGTGGAATAGACACAGATAATACCTTGAATCATCTTGGGTGCGCCGTGGTCGTAGGCCTCTGCTGCCTGGAGTTGTGCCTGTCTCTTCCCGCCAGCTCCCTGTGGTCGGGGTGGACCTCCTGGTGGTGGTGGTGGCAGAGCCTCAAAGCGTCGCCCACCACCTGCTGCTCGGCCAGCTCCTCTACCTCGTCCGCCTCCTCCCTGCGGACCGCCACGGTCGACCCTCTGCCTCTGCCTCGGTGGTCCCTCAACCGTCTGCTGCTCCTCGGCACGGCGGGTCGGGCAGTCACGAGCCATGCGGCCCTGCCCGCCGCATGAGTAGCACTACCTGCCTCTCGAAAGACTGGCTCCTCGCTGTGTGCCCCGCACTGCTGAGCCAGTGTCCTGAGGTCGTCTGCCTGAAGGTCTGGTTTTCCTGGACCCCTGAGTCATCCGTTGACTGCCTACTGCAAATGAATCTGCCACGTGCCGCCCTGCGGTGGGTCTCGTCGCTGGTGTAGACTCAGCAAGGAAGCTCTCGATCAAAAGGGCCCGCTCTAGTACTCCTGTCTGAGTCGGTATGCTGAGGGAGATCAGCGATGCACTGATCTCGTGTCTCAAACCCTGCTCGAAGGTCTGGGCCCGTAAGAATGGGTCTCATACCATGTCGGTCGAGTAGCGCGAGAGATCAGTAAATCTCGCCGAGTACTGAGCGACCGTCATGCTGCCCTGCCGCAGCTGAAGAAGCTCCTGGATACGCACCGCACGAAGGGTGGCTGGGACGGACTCCGAGCGAAAGAGGCTCTCAAAGTCCGTCCAAAGTAGAGATGCCTCATCGTGCACCTGGAGCATCAAGCTCCACCATCGGCCCGCTGCTGCGTGTAGTAGGCTCGTAGCGAGGATCACCATGAGGTCTGAAGGTGTCCTCACTAGCATAAAAACTCGTACCACTGCCTCCAGCCAGTCCTCGGCTGCCTGGGGGTCCGTCTCTCCATGAAACCTGGGCGGTCGCTGGTGATGAAACTCATGCAGTGCGCTGAGGCGACGTGCATCGTCAGCGGCTGGTGCTGGAAGCATCGGTGGCTCGACAGGTAGAGCTACCGACGGTGCCACTGCTGACAAAGGGCCCTGCACCGAGGCCTCATCGCTCGGTGGGCTGTCGTCACGCTCGACTCTCGGAACCCTAGCTGGCTACCGTCGTGGGGCCATCCTGAAAAGGAAACAGGTGCGCCACGGTCAGAACAGTATACCTGGTGAGCTGATATAAAGTAATCACAAAGAAAACTTTGAAACACACACACAATCAATGTTTTCGTGCATTAAGTCGGAAATCAGAAGTCAGGGTCCTAGTGTACGGATACGTCGGCCGCTGCACCAACACTGGACTCCCTGGACTGATAACCACACTCAATACGCTAAACATTATTGCTTCACATAGAAAAGATCAGAGTTCGCGGTAGAACCGAACTTCTTTGATACCAATTTGTCACGACCCGCCCTCGGGGTCCGTGTCGTGACTACCCCAAGCCCGCCTTCCATAGGCCAGGGGCTGGAGACTAGCACCAAGGCGTAAATCCCGGTAAAAAGGGAAGGCATTGCCTTTGTAAAGTAAACAAACAAAATAGAGTAAGCAAGACAAAAGTAAACACTAAGTAAAAACAGAGTACAACTGAAAGTGCGGAAAAGTAAATGGGCCAGTATACAAACCCAAACTGAAAGTAAAGTACAACTCGAAAGGGAAAACAACAACTTTAAAGTAACAGCCGCTACTCCGATCTGTCCACTGGAAATCCCACTTGAAGGGTGGGTACAGATAGCTCCACTGCTCCTCGGGTCCCGCCATCCGCTCCGAACATGTCCCGCCCAGTGGTCCACCTCCAGGTACCGTTCTTCTCTGCAAGCCTCAACCACGATCAACGTTGTCCGTCGTCTGCAACCAACACAACGTAGTGCGGGCATAGCCCGTGCAGGGGTGAGTATAAGCTACTCAGTAGGGACCCCGAGACCCATGAAGGTCTCCCAAAATCCACAAAGGATAAACCACAAAGGAAGATACAATCACGAAGTAACAACCGACACTGCTTAGGTATATGCCCATACATATACCTAAGTCATCAATTCCCAAAACGCTCCAACCTCTGAGCCCAAGTACAACTCAGTCCACACAGGAAAGTAAACGTATTCCACACAGGAAAGCAAAACAAAATCCACACAGGATAGCACAACTCAATCCACACAGGAAAGCAATAGGATTCAGCTCACACAGGTATACTTCTTCGAAAGAAGATAAAGATGATCTCTGATCCATTAATAAACCCAACTTGTCAAGTTAATTAAAAGAGAAGGTTAAGGGAGTTTTAAAAGAGAAGAAGAAGAGTTATGCTTCGTGTGGGCCCCACCACACTTAATCCTCCCAAGGGAGGTTAAGTGGGTGTGGGTCCCACCTTTAACTCCCTTTGGGAGAAGTTAACCAACAAAATAAAAATAAAAAGTGTTTCCATATCTTTATTTGACTTCTTATAATTTCTCCCAAAACTAACTTTCGTCCCGCATAAAACGCAACCTCGGAAAATGTCTCCTTAAGAGAATATCGGCGATGCGAGTTCATCGGTGCCCTCAGAATTTGATTCCGGGCACCGGTTCAAAAGTTAGAAATTCCCGCTCGTTCGTTCACTGAACGTACCCGAGCCAAACTTCGGAAAATGATTCCGGGCACTCCGGGCCTCGGAATTAGGTGCCGTCAGAAACCGCGCTCTTGTAAAATTCCAAATAAAATTAAGAAAAAATTTCCCTTGAATTTTACGGGTCTTTAAAAAAATCCTATAGTTTTTTGTGATAATAATAATTAACCAAGGATTAAACCTAAGATATCATAGATTGAAATATTATAAGTAATTTACATTAATTATGCTTTTTTAATCTCTGATATGTAATTCTAACACTTTGTTATCTGGTCTTAGTCAATAATGAGAACTACATAGAACATAGTTTCAAATGCGAAAATTATGGGAATAATGAAGATCGATATCCTAAGTGGAAATATCATGAAGATAATCCTGAATATGGTATGAGTATTGATCATAGTATTGAAGATAAAGATATTGTAAATGACATGTGAAAGTTATGTGATGTTCTTTAAGTATTATTTACATTAAACCTAGGAAGATTGAGTTTGAGAAACCTTAACACCTGATTCATATTTTAGGAAATACGAAGATGATGGATATTGAGTAATGGTTTAAAAATAAAGTTGGATGATTGAGGTATATATGTTTCAAATTTCAAAGATTATGTTATATGGATCCAAAAATATATAATTGTTTTCTGTATAAGTATTTAAGTAAGGATTGGAAAGGATATGTTAAATATTTCTATAGAGATAGAAAAGTGATTTAATGGTAAGGTGATATATTTGGAGAACACATGATTAAGGGGAAGATAACCCTTAATATGTCCCTTACGTTTAGATAATGTTGTGTGGATAAAGATATTTTGGATTTGAATAAGTAAATTGGATGATGCTAGTTTCTAGGGAACTAATTATGGAGTTATTGAAAAGTGAGTTATGATATCATGGATGAAGTATACAACTTTTTTGGGACTTAAGGAATATATCTAATAAATTTTGGAATAAGGAAACATGTATGTTTTCAATAAGGATATATAGTAATTTAATTTATTACCATGATTCAAGAGAATTCATGATGAAGTCATTCAAATGTTTGGAATGTGACCAACAAGATATATCTTATGATTTTTGGGGTGTAAATAAAGGTATTCACATGCTTGTTATATTACCTTTCTTGTAATTGTTTTTTTTTGTAATGTTAGTTTGGACAGAAGTATTTTGGATAATCCTAAAGGTTGGAATGGATTATGTTGGACATCAGATAGTATTGTTTAAGGCTAAATATTTTTTTTATTTCTAGAATGTTATAATAGTATAGTTTTAGAAAAATGACAACCAGTAGGATGGGAGATAACCTGTCAAGTCATACAATGTAGTGGGAATTAAACCCACAACTAAAGTGCGACATGCCTTTATCACCCACCACTAGCCTATGGGAAGTCCTTGGTTCATATAAATCATTTTTATTTTATTTAAGCGGTATGATAGATGAAGACTAAGTCTATTTTTGGAACCACATATGATTAATCTCACTATAGGTGGACTTATGCATATTTTATTACTTGTGACATATGGAATGACTGATGTTATTAATATTTTCATGACTTATTGTATTCCCCCTTTACTTATTTTATATGAAATGTGCATAATTTGTGTGAAATATTAATGTTTTAATATTAAGTATAATATTTGAGCATTTTTAGAAGTAGTCCAATTGAGTCAGTTTAATGTTTTAATTATAACTGTCACTATACTGATCCAAATTGTGTGGTTCTTGTTTTGTAGGATTATAATTTCAATATAAAACATTTCATTAGAAGGAACCATGATCCAATTCTTCCATTTGAAGGGTCATATGGTCCTCACAAACAAGACCAAAGAATCTGTGAACAAACTGGACCAGCCTTGAAGATTGATTTATTGGGCTCAATACAGAAGTCCAAAAACATTAACTCTCCACCATAATTAGAAGGAAACTACATGTCATCTTGGATAAAAATTTCATGGCCCAAATCCAAGTACAAGGGGCCCAAATGAAGCTTTGAAGTCCAGCCCACCATTCTGTCCGATAATTAAAATCAGTATACTATTCATGACATATCTCATGATGTAAGCATCAAATAGAGCTGAGATTTTTCAGTGGGAAATAGGAGATATAGGAGGCTGACTTTTTTGAAGAATTCATTCGGAGTTGAAGGCATATTCCTGTTCAAAAATCCATTCACATTTTGGCCATCGAAAAAGCATGGATAGAAATGGACAGTTTACCTTTGTTTAATAAAACCGCCATAACTTTGAATACACATGTCCAAATGACTCCATATTTTTACAGTAGTCGGAAACCTTTATTATCTACAACTTTGAAGAAGAAGATATTTGGATATTAGGCTGTCTGTATAGCCAAATTGGCTATTCAAGTGGAGGGACAGATTAGGAATGCAAACAGTCCACTCCTTGGGCTATAAATACTCTCCCCTTCTCTCCTTGAGAGGGGTTGGCATTTCAGAAGAGAGGATATCATATTGGCATGAAAAAAGCCTTGAAAAAATCTTGGTAGGACCTGCCATACTCAAGTTTTCACTTGAGAGACCTTTCCTCCTCTCTTTGTTTTCACTTACTTTTGTGTTCTTCATTTTTGTAATCTTGTAATTCTCTTTCTTTGTAATTATGTTTTAATGAAAGTTACATCTTCAATATCTCTTATTCTCATCCACCTTCTGTAGTTTAATATTTATGTTCTTAAAATAGTTTAAATTTATTTGAATCCCCTTCCCTCCTTTTGCTTCCGCATTCAATCGGAAATCCGTTTTTAATTATCATCATCGTTCGTGTGTGTGTGTCAACGTACCAATCTTTTCTAATCCCTTTCTTTTTCTTCTATTCTTAATTTATCATCATAATTATTATAACCAGAATATTATACACCCAAATGGATGAGTAAATATCTCATTGGGGTGAGTTATAATTTAGGGATGTTAAGTGATTGAGAGTATTTGCTCGATGAGTATTCTTTAAATTAATATTGTGTATGTTAAACTTAATATGTCATGGATTAATGATATGTTTTGTTTAACGAGTGGTTTCCATGGATTATTGGAACCATGAATACACTACCATAAATAAGTTTTGATTGAGATTAGAACCCTAAGTTAAGTTAAGGCTTGGATTAAAGCCTCGACACTTAGGAATTCCAATCAACATCAACTTATGACATGGGTGTTAATTTAATGCAATACAAAGTAAGGCTCAAGGATATCACATGCTTAACTCCCCAATAATGAACTCACACCAATATTTATCAATTTGGTAAATCAAACATCATTCATTAAACATTTCAATTAATCTCTGCAAACAAACCCCCCCAATCAAAATACAATCAACTAAAAACAATCGACTATTACGAAGTACCATCGCCGAGGATTCGACCCGAGTGCTGCTATACACATTAGCAGAGCAGCGGAACTTTGACCGGTCGATAGGCGACAATCGGCCGTGCGTTTTAAATGGTGCCGTTGCCGGGGATGGTGCTTTATGTAGTCATTAGTTCTTGGTTATTGTAAAAAAACCAAAAAAAAACAAAAATTTTAAAAAAAAATTGAAAAAAAATCACAAAGAAAAACCCGTCTTCTCATAAAAATCATAAACTGAAAAAAAATACAAAGAAAAACTCGTCTTCCTCTTTCTTCCAAAATCTCTCTGAATTCCCCGTAGCCTTCCAAACAATCCCTCGGATTTTTTTGACCCTGAAATTGAGCGAACACTTCGCCAACATAGGAGGAACATAAGAGATACTCAAATAATTCAAGAACCAGTCCTCATCCAACCAGTTGAAATTGAAATGGCCAATCCTAGGGAACAAACCCTAAAAGAACTTGCTGCACCTGATATGAATTACCAACCTCTTGGTATTCAATATCCAAACATTGAAGCTGACTTCGAACTCAAATCGGGTTTGATTCATCTTCTCCCTCATTTTCACGGGCTAGCCGGTGAGGATCCACATCTTCACCTTAAAGAGTTCCAAGTAGTATGCTCTACCATGAAGCCTCAAGGGGTTTATGAAGAACAAATCAAGCTTATAGATTTCCCCTTTTCCCTAGAGGATTCTACCAAGTCTTGGATCTACTACCTCCCACCTGGTTCCATAAACTCATGGGTTGACATGAAGAGACTTTTCCTTGAGAAGTTCTTTCCCGCTTCCCGAACAGCTTCTGTACGAAAGGAAATAAGCGGCATCCATCAATTCCCTAATGAATCACTCCATGAGTATTGGGAGAAGTTCAAAAAGCTTGTGGAAACTTGTCCACACCATCAAATCCCTGACCAACTCCTGATCCAATACTTCTATGAGGGGTTATTGGCTATGGAGCGAACTCTCATTGATGCCGCAAGTGGAGGTGCTCTTGTTGACAAAACTCCTGCAGCTGCACAAGAACTCATAAGCAACATGGCTGCAAACACGCAGAAATTCCATACTCAAGCACATGCTCAAGTTAAACAAGCCCAAGAGAATCAATCCATAGAGCCCAACAAGATGACTGAGTGGATGAGTGAACTTACAGGTCTTGTGCGTCAACTAGCGGTGGCTACCAAAGCCCCAACCTCATCTTCTCCACAGTCACTATTCCCTGGACCTATCAAGAATTGTGGAATCTACAACTCTCCATCTCATCCGACTGACACATGTCCACAACTTCAAGATGATCCATCTGATTCATCTAGTCCAATGGAGCTCAATGCGGCATATGCTCAGCAAAACTTCAACCCTCAACAATCAGGTCAGTTTGTTAGAAACTTCAACCAACCCCACTCTGAGCCCTTCTCTTCTACCTTTAACCCACCTCTGAGGTATGGTAATCCCATTTCTCATCCTCCTCAGTTCCCTCATCAAAATCCAAACCAGTTCCAATATGGTCAAAGTGGTGGTAACATCCATCAACCTTATCCTTTTGTTCCTCAACCCCAAAGGAACAATCCTCCTCCTGGATTCCACTATCCTAACAATCCTTCCCAATTCCCCACCCAATACAATCGCTTTCCCAAGAACCAAAATCAAGGCCAAACCAATTTGGGACAAGCCTCTTCTTCTAAACAACCATGGGAAAGTGCTGTAGAGGATCTTGCTTCCTTCACCCGTTCTAGCCTCAAGAACATTGAAACCCAAATAGGTCAACTTGCATCCCACCTTAGCCAGTAACAACCATCCAATTCATCCCAACTCCCAGCTCAACCATTACCCAACCCTAAGGGTAATGTAAGTGCAATTGCACTTAGATCGGGAAAGCAAATTGCTATGCCCCATGCTGATTGCTCTACCTCCCCTTTCGATGTTGATCTAGAAAATGAAAAGAACAAAAAGCTGGAAAAGGAACTTGAATCCACTCCTTCACCTCCTTCCATTCCTCTAAGGAACCCAATTCCTTTTCCTCAAGCCATCTCCAAGACTAAGAAGTCCTTTGAACCTGATCCTGAAATGCTTGACATGTTTAGACGTGTTGAAGTGAACATCCCCCTCTTAGATGCCATCAAACAAATCCCTAAGTATGCCAAGTTTCTTAAGGAATTTTGCACCCATAAGAGGCAACTTAGGAACATTGAAAATGTTTCAACCCAACAGTCCATTCCCATGAAGTGCAAAGATCCAGGGACCTTCACGGTTCCATGTCAAATATGGAGTTCCAACTTTGATGATGCACTCATAGACCTTGGAGCCTCAATAAATGTCATGCCCAAATCCATTTTCTCCAACCTTGGTCTAGGCCCCTTACACCCAACGGGTGTTGTCATTCAATTAGCCAATCGAAGCACTGCCAGTCCTGAGGGGATAATTGAGGATGTTCTTGTTCGGGTCAATGATCTTATCTTCCCGGCTGATTTCTATGTCCTTGACATGGAAGGTGAGACGACCTCTTCTCGATCTCCCCTAATTCTAGGAAGACCATTCCTCATGACTGCGAGAACCAAGATTGATGTCCATTCAGGCATCTTATCCATGGAATTCGGTGACCAACTGGTCAAGTTCAACATTTTACAAGCCATGCGATACCCATCTGAGGATAACTCTCCATTCTCAATCCATGCTTTTGAGGACACTTCTAAGATTCAATCGAACCCCAATCCACCATGTTCTTCATGTTCTAATGATAAAGGATCTTGTGAAATCTGCACCATGATTAACAAAGTCATAAATGGTGAAGTTGATGTGGACCTCTCATTCATAGACTCCATCAATCTAGAGGAACTTGAAAACTCTCTTGAATCCCACATCAACTCTGATCTCTACTGCTCCACCTTGGACAGTGTTGAGGAAAATGATCCAAACCCATCTGGAATCCCTTCTCCTGCTCCTAACTTGTCTAGCTCTCAAATCAAGGCTGAAACTGATCTAAAACCACTTCCTTAACACCTCAAGTATGCATTCCTTTTCCATGATCCCTCCTACCCTGTCATTATCTCTGCTTCACTTTCTGAAACTGAGGAGTCCCAACTTGTTCAAGTGTTAGAGGAAAACAAAAATGCCTTAGGTTGGACCCTAGAGGATATTCCAGGAATCAACCCTGCCCTTTGCATGCATCACATCCATCTAGAGGAATCATCCAAACCAATTAGGCAACCTCAAATAAGACTCAATCCACTCATACTTGAGGTAGTTAGGGAAGACATTACCAAGATTCTTCAAGCTAGTATTATCTACCCAATTTCTGATAGTGAATGGGTTAGTCCAATTCAAGTCGTTCCTAAGAAGGGTGGGATAACAGTTGTCACAAATGAACATGGAGAAGTGGTCACAAATCGAGTGAAAAACAAATGGCGTGTGTGCATCGATTATCGCAAATTGAATGCTGAAACACGAAAAGATCACTACCCACTTACTTTCCTTGACCAAATGCTTGATAGATTGGCTGGAAAGTCACACTATGTCTTTCTTGAGGGTTACACCGGCTACTTCCAAATTCCAATCGCACCTCAAGACCAAGAAAAGACCACATTCACTTGCCCCTTTGGAACCTATGCCTATAGGCGAATGGCTTTTGGCCTTTGTAATGCTCCTGCAACATTCCAGTGGTGTATGATGAGTATCTTTTCTGAATTCATTGAGAATTGCATGGAGTTCTTCATGGATGACTTTACCATTTATGGCGAGTCATTTGAATCTTTCTTACATTCACTCTCTTTGGTCCTTCAAAAGTGTGTCAAGTGCAACCTTGTGCTGAATTTTGAAAAATGTCACTTCATGGTTTCAAATGGGATTGTTCTAGGGCACATAATTTATCAAGAGGGTATCCAAGTTGATCCAGCCAAAATTGAGGTGATCCAATCACTTCCTGAACCCAAATCAGTTTGATACATTCAGTCCTTCCTTGGTCATGCCGGTTTCTATCGGCGATTCATTCAGAACTTCAACAATATTTCCCTCCCACTCACTCGTTTACTTCAAAATGATGTCACATTCAATTTTGATGAGGCTTGCAAGAGAGCCTTCATTGAACTCAAATCTTCTCTCACATCTGCTCCAATAATCCAACCCCCAGATTGGTCCTTACCATTTGAATTGATGTGTGATGTTTCTGATAGGGCCATTGGGGCTGTTCTTGGTCAAGGAAGAGAAAACATTCCTCATGTCATATTTTATGCCTCAAAAAGATTGGATGAAACTCAATCACACTACACTGTGACTGAAAAAGAACTTTTAGCTATGGTTTTTGCCTTGGATAAATTCCGGCCCTATCTCTTAGGTGCCAAAATCATCATCTTCACGGACCACTCAGCATTAAAGTTCTTACTTAAGAAAAGTGATTCCAAACCAAGGCTAATAAGATGGATTTTAATGCTCCAAGAGTTTGACCTTGTGATAAAAGATAAACCTGGAAAAGAAAACCCTGTGGCTGACCACCTGAGTAGAATTTCTAATTCTTCTCATTCTGAAATAATTGATCCTGAATTTCCAACTGAACACCTCTCATCTCTCACTCCAAAGTTACCATGGTATGCCCCAATTGTCAATTACTTGGTTTCTGGTGTTTTCCCTGAATATTTTTCAAAAGAACAAAAAGAAAAGATGAAAAGTGATTCAAAGCATTATTTTTGGGAAGATAATAAACTTTGGAAAACTGGGGCTGACATGGTAATTAGGAGATGTGTTGATGAAACTGAACAATCCTCCATCTTGGAATTCTGCCACTCAATGCCTGGAGGTGGCCACTTTGGACCACAAAGGACTTCTCGAAAGGTCCTAGATTCTGGATTCTTTTGGCCTTCACTCTTCAAGGACTCACACGAGTTCTGTCAATCATGTCCCACTTGCCAAAAGTTTGGCACAATTTCCAAAAGAAACGAAATGCCTCAAAAGCCATTAATCTTCTGTGAGATTTTCGATGTTTGGGGCATCGATTTCATGGGACCTTTTCCCCCTTCCAATGGATTATCCTACATTCTCCTTGCTGTTGAATATGTTTCTAGGTGGGTTGAGGCCAAACCCACTAGGAAAGATGATGCTCAAACTGTGAGTGAGTTCCTCAAAACCCATATCTTCCATCGATTCTGAACACCACATGCTTTGATAAGTGACTTAGGAACTCATTTCTGTAATAGAACCATGGAGTCACTTTTGAAAAACAATGGGGTTGTACATAAAACATCCACTGCATATCACCCTCAAACAAATGGAATGGCTGAACTTTCTAACAGAGAAGTGAAAAGAGTGCTTGAAATAATTGTTAAGCCCACAAGAAAAGACTGGCCCGATAGACTTGGTGAAGCACTTTGGGCCTATCGAACAACCTATAAGACACCCATTGGGATGTCTCCATTTAGGCTAGTTTTTGGTAAAGCCTGTCATTTACCAGTTGAAATCCAACATAATTCATTTTGGGCTGTCAAAACTTGTAATTTTGATTGTGAAAAATCTGGTGAAGAAAGATTGTTGCTGTTGACTGAATTGGAGGAGCTTCGACTCGATTCGTATGAGAACTCCATTCTCTACAAATAAAAGGCAAAGTCAATCCATGACAAGAACATTCTTTGAAAGGTATTTCATGAAGTTGAAAAGGTAATGCTCTTCAATTCTCGATTTCGACTTCACCCAGGTAAGCTTAATTCTCGTTGGGAAGGTCCTTTTATTATTACTAACGTTTACCCATTTGGTGCAGTGCAAGTCCAAGACCCCTCTTCCAAAAGGACATTCACAGTTAACAGACATCGGTTAAAGCATCACCATGAGAGGTCTCACAATCCAGGAACCACTTCAACTTCCATCGAAAACCCATCCACTTCAATAGAACCACCACTGGATGGAGACCTGCCAAATCCAAACCAGTGGGCACCTCTTTCCCTTTAACTCTCTCTCTATCTCTTCCTCTCTCTACCTCTTTCTTCTTCTTCCTCTCTCTTTCATTTTTTACCACTTTATTCATCAAAACCTTTCTTTTTATCTTTCTTGTGTGGGTGTGTATTTAAAAAAAACCTTAAAAACTAAAAAAAAACCAAAAAACACAATTACTTAAAAAATTACAAAAAAAGAGTCATGCTTACTCACCATCGAGTTTTGAAAATTTGTCCAACCATTTTGGGGAGTTAACAGACATATTTTCATCTCAAAAATTTTGTATTTTCATCATGACTTTGGATAAAGAATTTTGTGTCAAAACCAACACATTTTGAATGCTCAATTTTTTTATTTGGAAAATGAATTTCCCCTACCATGAGGAATAATATTAGCCTTCATGCCAAGGTCATATATGGCCATCTTTTTCATTGTGTGTCTTCACCACTGATTGTGAGTCTTGAGTTTGTGGACCTTCGAGCTGAATTTCCATCTTTTGTGTGCATTAATATGATAGAGGCATTTTCTAAGCCACATGAGAATCAGAATAGCCAAATAGCCTCTCGTTACCCTTACATTGATCCTACTTTTGAAAGACCCTTTGAGCCTATGAAAACCTTTCTTTTGATAGCCACATTACAAGACTAATACCTTGTCCCACCAAACATCTTCATGGATTTTCATTGTACAATTTATTGAAATTTAAGTGTGGGGGTAATGGACTTCATTTTTGGGCGTACTTTCATTGATTTCCAATGTGTCATCATATACTTGAGGGCAAGCATCCATTCAAGTGTGGGGGAGAGGTTGTAATTATGTGAGATTTGGGGTGTATATGTGTATTTTTTATTTGTACAAAAGTCATTGAAAAGTGTTCAAAAAAATGAAAAAAAATTATATTAAAAAAAATGAAAAAAAAGGAATGGGTTGTGTCTTGGGTAGGTCAAAAATCATTCATCATCAACCTTTGATCGTGTTATAACTACTAAAATTTGTTCCATGAGAAGATCAAACATGGGTTGGGAGATGACTGTGAGACTTGTTTCAAGCACAACTTTCGAAAAAAAAGAGCAAAAAGAGAAAAAAAAGAACACTTGAATCATCTTGTATTGTGTCATTAATGGAAGTCTTCCATGTTGTACATATTCCATCATCTCACCCTATTCCATTTTCTATATCCCTCACTTTTCATTCATCACACATTCATGCCCTTGTAAATAAGTGTTTCTATTTCCTTTCAAATCAAATTTCAAAAAAAAAATGTGCATTGATTTTTCCATGTTGGTGTTTTTAACCCCTCTTTTCCTTTGGACATTATATACCTACCGTCCCATAGCCACTGAAAAACCCTTAAAAGACCTCTTGATTCTTGTACACATTAGATTTGTGAATGGAAGCTGAGAGCTCTTATAAACTCTTGATTTTCACTTTTTGTTGGTGAATGAGTGAACCTCCTAAAATACATTTTTATCATCTTGAGAGGAGTAAGTTTTGAGTGCCTAAATTTTCCAATTCAAACCTTGAACATAAAAAAATGAATTGTTTCTGATGCATTATTGTGAACCAAATTTGTTATGGAATTCAATATGGATGAGTGAAATAGTCTAAACCTCCCCTGATTGGAGAAAACAAAATTTTAATATTTGTTGGTGAGTGAAAATGATTTTGTCATGTTTTTATATTTGTTGCACATGAGGACACGCGCAATTCTAAGTGTGGGGGAGTTGATGTTATTAATATTTTCATGACTTATTATATTACCCCTTTACTTATTTTATATGAAATGTGCATAATTTGTGTGAAATATTAATGTTTTAATATTAAGTATAATATTTGAGCATTTTTAGAAGTAGTCCAATTGAGTCAGTTTAATGTTTTACTTTTAACTGTCACTATACTGATCCAAATTGTATGGTTCTTGTTTTGTAGGATTCTCCTTTAAATATACAACATTTCATTATAAGGAACCATGATCCAATTCTTCCATTTGAAGGGTCATATGGTCCTCACAAACAAGACCAAAGAATCTGTGAACAAACTGGACCAGCCTTGAAGATTGATTTACTGGGCTCAATACAGAATTCCAAAAACATTAACTCTCCACCATAATTCGGGGTACACTACATGTCATCTTGGATAAAAATTTCATGGCCCAAATCCAAGTACAAGGGGCCCAAATTAAGCTTTGAAGTCCAGCCCACCATTCTGTCCGAGAATTAAAATCAGTATACTATTTATGACATATCTCATGATGTAAGCATCAAATCGAGCTGAGATTTTTCAGTGGGAAATAAGAGATATAGGCGGCCTACTTTGTTGAAGAAGTAATTCGGCGTTGAAGGCATCTTCCTGTTCACAAATCCATTCACATTTTGGCCATCGAAAAAGCATGGATAGAAATGGACAGTTTACCTTTGTTTAATAAAACCACCATAACTTTGGTTCCACTTGTCCAAATGACTCCATATTTTTACAGTAGTCATAAAACTTTATTATATACAACTTTGAAGAAAGAGATATTCGGAGATTCGGCTGTCTGAATAGCCAAATTGGCAATGCAAGTGGAGGGACAGATTAGGAATGCAAACAGTCCACTCCTTGGGCTATAAATACTCTCCCCTTCTCTCCTTGAGAGGGGTTGGAATTTCAGAAGAGAGGATATCATATTGGCATGAACAAAGCCTTGAAAAAAGCTTGGGAGGACCTTCCATACTCAAGTTTTCACTTGAGAGACCTTTCCTCCTCTCTTTGTTTTCACTTACTTTTGTGTTCTTCATTTTTGTAATCTTGTAATTCTCTTTCTTTGTAATTCTGTTTTAATGAAAGTTACATCTTCAATATCTCTTATTCTCATCCACCTTATTTAGTTTAATATTTATGTTATTAAAATTGTTTAAATTCAGTTGAATCCCCTTCCCTCCTTTTTCTTCCTCATTCAATCGAAAATCCGTTTTTAATTATCATCATCGTTCGTGTGTGTGTGTCGACGTAACAATCTTTTCTAATCCCTTTCTTTTTCTTCTATTCTTAATTTATCATCATAATTATTATAACCAGAATATTAAACACCCAAATGGCTGAGTAAATATCTCATTGGGGTGAGTTATAATTTAGGTATGTTAAGTGATTGAGAGTATTTGCTCGATGAGTATTCTTTAAATTAATATTGTGTATGTTAAACTTAATATGTCATGGATTAATGATATGTTTTGTTTAACGAGTGGTTTCCATGGATTATTGGAACCATGAATACACTACCATAAATAAGTTTTGATTGAGATTAGAACCCTAAGTTAATTTAAGGCTTGGATTAAAGCCTTCACACATAGGAATTCCAATCAACATGAACTTATGACATGGGTGTTAATTTAATGCAATAAAAAGTAAGGCTCAATGATATCACATGCTTAACTCCCCAATAATGAACTCACCCCAATATTTATCAATTTGGTAAATCAAACATCATTCATTAAACATTTAAATTAATCTATGCAAACAAACCCCCCAATCAAAATACAATCAACTAAAAACAATCGACTATTACGCAGTACCATCGCCGAGGATTCGACCCGAGTGCTGCTATACACATTAGCAGAGCTGCGGAACTTTGACCGGTCGATAGGCGACAATCGGCCGTGCGTTTCAATGACCTATCATTCTATTTCATTATCTTCTAACACTTCAAGGATGAAAATTTTAACTTCATTTCTTTAAATTAGAGATGAATTATAAATCGTTCAAGGCACGAACAATAGTAAAATTTTACCAAAATAAAGTATGTATTTATTCTAATGAAAAATTATTAAACCTTAGGAAAAGGATCTTGAAAACCCAAAATGTTATCATAGGACCTTCTTATCCGATGAATTATACAGCCCCTTAAATCATCACAGATTTATGGATTTCTGGTTGTTAACTTTCTATGAACCATATTCTTTATCACTATCCATCAGAACTTGATGGTTAGATTTCTCTTCCATGTCCATGTTTTCAATTCCCACTTATGTTATACTATGTTGAATCCTAGTGATTTGTTACATTGGGAAACCACTATGCTCCTAACTTTCTTATTTAAAATTATGTTTTAGTATTCCTTTTTACTGTGTGGGTTTCTATTAAAGAAACTTTCAAGTAGTAAACCATTTATAACCCCGAGGAATTTCGATGGAAAATTCATTTTAAGGGGGTAGAATGTAACACCCTGATATTTTATCAGATATATTCTTTTTAATTTCTTTGATTTTGTGTGTTTTAATCTACACCAATATTATCTTGTGCTATACACAACACCGTATTATCGTATAGTATACACAACAATATACTTAGCTTGTGTTACACACAATTTCAAGTTATTCTGATAGAATTCATTTCACTGAGTATAGATTTTGTTCCATGTATAAAAACCTATTTTTGGATTATGTTATTTTCAACACCAAAAGAATCTAGAACTAAATCCAACACTAACTTGGTCTGCATTACATGCAAGAATGACCTTCCTCGATAGCTTGCATTGTACGCAATACCGATTTTCACTAAGCAATGATATACTATTGAAATATTATTATTTAATGGGATATAAACTAGCCTTTATAAATAATATTAACCAAATTTTTAATTTTTTATAACATTAAAATTCATCTTATATTATTTCTAGACATGATATAAGAACAAATTCAATCTTTCAGATAAAATAAGTTTTTTTAAATTTTATTTTGCCACCTTTTGAGGGAAAACCCATTTAAAATTTATTTTTTGACACCTTTATATGTTCTATTTGACAAAATAAACTTATTTTTTTGAATTGGGACGTCAAAATTTACATTGGATGAATTTTTTAATTTTTTCTGATAATTGTCATGTTTTGATGAATAATAAAAATATGCTAAATTTTAACTGAAAACAAATTTTTTAATCGAAATAATTTATATGGTAAAATCATATTATTTAATGGTTTTAATGTATCAATGGAATATATTTTTATAATTAAATCTAATTTTGGTCATTTTAAGTAATTTTAATTTTAAATTGGACGTAAACATATGTCAATCTTTTGATAAGTTGTTTCTTCTTAAAAACCCGCTTTTGGTTTTTCACAACAGGAATTAATTTTAAATTAATTTAAGCCAATTATGTTTTTTGAATTATGAAAAATGGATTCCATATTTTTAATTAGTGGTTAAAAATTATGTTAATATGTTACTTTTATTTTTTTGGATATTATGAATAGTAACTACAGTAGTTTTTATTTAAAGCAGTTAAAGGTAAATCGGGTAAATTAGTGTAAGAAATAATATGATAAGGAGAATAAAATGATCCTAAAAAATAAAAAAACCTTTTTTATTAATTAAATTATACCCTTAGAATATTATTTTTGAACCTTAGTCATTTAAGGTCCACTTGACAATGAAAATGACATAGATATTAATAAAACCAATGAAAGTGTCAAAATTCCAAACTCACATTTCTTATAAGTATAATAATTTTAATATAGGTATAACTAGGTGATATATTCGAAAATAAATATTCCATATAAAGATAAAATAATTACATACATCATGGTAACTTATTTTTAATTTTTAGAAAATTAATAGTTACCTTAAATTCTTATACTTTGATGATGTAAATATTAATTAATTGATGAGAAACCCATAAAACAATTTTTATTAAAATACTAATAATCATAACAAGCCTAAAAACATGACTAAATCATATTGGTAGAGTTTATCTCGACCATAATCATCTAATTACAGAGCAAGTGACCATTTTGAGCTTTATAGAAGATATTATGACATTTATTTTATTTTATTTAAAATGATGTTAAAGTTGTCACATTCATGCTTTAATAAGTATAACATTATTAATGTTGGATTTTCTAGAAGATAAATTATAATAAATTTATAATTGTTAAATATAATAAATTTATGTTCATTATAGTATTTTATTTCAAATTTTAATTCTATAAATAAGTATATTAAATAATTACACAATATTGATGTATTGATTATTTTAATAATGAAGATGTCAAATAAATGTTATTAAAAATATTAAAATAATATAATTTGGGATAATTAATTTTTAAAATTAATTTTATATATTACCTTGAACCATTATGGATATAATAAAATATTTTTCTTGATGATAACATATTATCTTGATATTTCTAAAAATTCATGCAATGAATAGTGTCAAAATTGATACAATTGAAATTTTGTTAAAATAATGTTTTATAAAATTATTTAAAAATAAAAAAATAATTTTAAATATATATAATAATTATTATATTGTCTAAAATATTCTAAATTATTCATTTATGTTATAATTTAAATCAAATAAGTAAATATTGCACATTTTTAATATTGAAATATTTGTAATCTTAATTAAAATTAAATGGAATAACTAATTGTAAATTTAAATGATAATTTTTAAATTGACATCATAACTTGTCTAAATTTTATTGGTTGATGATATTTCAATCTTATAATATCTTAGATTCGAATATATATCCTTTTGGAGGTATTTTTATTTATTTTATAAAAATTATAAATTAATATTTTTGAGGTTTCCAAAAGTAGTTCTCACCTCAATTATAAAAGGAAACTTCCTCCCTTAACTCTTCACTTAATTTTGAGCCTTCAAGCTTGACCATACCCTAACCATTTCCCTTATCAACTTACTTATCAATATTCTAGAGGTCCTGGTCATCTTCAAAGACCAACTCTAGTGCTCTATGAGGAGATTTAGAGGAGGCATGTTGAAAAGGATGTCATGTCATTTACCGATTTTTTCAAACTTATTTCTTCTTATACTTCCACCTCATGAGTTATTTCATTATAAAGTAATAACTCCATTATTATGTATATTCTGAGAGGTTATTATGATTATGAAACAACCATGTTCTACCTTCTACCCATCCTATGAAAAATTAAATCACCATGCTTGTGTGCGTATGACTTACCGTCTCCACGCCATGGTGCAATCGATTTTTCACCACCACCATTCATGGATGGGTATATTGATGGAATGAATATATATATATATATATATGATTAATTTAAAATTATATTTATTCTAATATACTACACACCATCCACTTCAATACCATTAAAGGTTATGATATTTACATATGTATATAATTTTCATTATTTTATGAGACATTTTATTAGACTGATTATAAATTGGTGAGGGATAATGTTTCAATCTCATTTTTATCTGAGATTTTTTATAGGTAGGTATTTATTGGGGGTATATTTATCATCTGTGTCCATATTTTCTAAAAAAAATTCATAAAATTTTTACAATTCTTCTATGTATGTTTAAAGTCATTTTTACCCATTTTTGACATTTATTATATGGTATGAAAGGAGTCATTCTTCTGTTTACCATAAGAGGTAATTTTTGAATTTTCTAGAAAAATTAAGAGGAGAATTTTTTTTAACTTATACAGAATGAACGTATTTTTACATATTTATAACGCCTTATTTCCATGAAGCTCCTCTAAATATTTTCAAATGAATTTTCAACTAAATTATATTCTTTTAAAATTGTGCGGCATTTTGAGAAAAGAAAATGTTTTTGAAGAAGAAAGGATGTTTTCCTCAAGAATTAAGATCAAGTGTTTTATAAAATTAATTTTCCATCTAATATGACATAGGGTTATGTTTCTATCTCTATTATTACTTTGATTTTATTGTGTTTATGATGGAATTCTTTTTATGAAATCTATATATTTTATATGGATTATAATGGAATAATGTTTAAGAAAACCATTTTATTTCATGATTTATGCTATGATTAATGATTTATGTTTTGGGGGGACATGTAAGAATGGTTCCACTATGAGATGGGTGGGACCTATATGTCCCTCCAATGCATTAGATAAAGATTTATATCTCATGAGATAAACATGGCTGGAACAGCAAGTAAATATGGTTCAGTAAAACAAGGCTAGAATGACAAGTAAATCTGGTTCAGTAATACATGGCTAAAATATAAAGTAACCTTGGTTTAGTAAAGGACATTATCCACTACGATGGTCTTGGAAGAAAGGCCTTGGATACTATGGAAATCATATTATGTGCTTATTTTTTTGCCACAATTCTATATTTTATGTCAATTCTAGGTTATCATGGTCGTGTTCACCTTTGATTTATGCCTTATGAACTTCCATGATTTATTTCATGACTCAATATTCTGATATTTAAACTTTATGTTCATGTTTTTTTATATTCTTATGTTTATGGTTTGTTTTATGTTCTAAATTTTTACCCTTACTGAGCATTTGATCTCACCTTTTTTATGTTTTCTTTTCCTAGGATATAAAGAAAAGATTTAGGTAGGAAATAAAAAGGTGAAGATCTTTATAGGAGATGTTGAAGATCTTTAAACAATTTATAAGATTATGTTCCTACTTTCCAAAGACACTAAACTAATACAGTCTTTCAGTGTCTGTTTGTGTCATACTTTAAGTATTCTGAAAAATAAATGTAATTTCTGCAACGCCCCGACCCCAGCTACCCAGAGTCGGTGAATTACTTCGTAACATTGGAATGATCACAAAAGATCAAGTCTCAAAAGACCGATTAGTTTAGTAGCCTTGGAAACACTAGATACATTCATAAATGTTACATTACATCATAAAGAGAAAAATCACAATAACATAGTGTTCATAGTCCACACTTCTATCCTATTCTGACTATCCCTGCATGTCATTCCTAAAATACTTCTTCACATCCTGGAAAATATTAAAACATTGAAAGGGGTGAGCTCAGATGCTCAGTAAGGATAGAAATATTGCGGAAGCATTCATAAATAAACATTAACATTTAAGGCAATGTATAAATAAAACAAAAGCCTTTTTAAACTTGAAATTCAACATAATATGGAAAAAATAAAATTAAATAATGCCATTTACTTACTCACATGGATATTCTACTAGTCGAATAATCACATGCAATATCAATAACCACTTTCATAATGATGGAATGCATAATGCCAGACTATCATAACCACGTAGCCAAGGCCTCGTGCCAAGACCACAAATAATATTTTGTCAAGGCCTCATGCCAAGACACTAGTTTGTCTCATGAGACCTACCGATGCATCGAGGAGCTATAGAGGGCTCCACCCGTCACTTATTAAGTCCAACACATTCCTCATATGAATAGGTTTAAACATATCATAAACCATAACATAATAGTATCACAAAAAACATGCATAAAGGAAACATAAAATTTCCACATTTCAATCACAAGATATCAATACAACACATTAATGTAATAAAAATACTTTCAAAACAATTTTCAATACCAAAATTAAATAAAATTAAAACTTTGTATTTCTTTTTCATTTAAAAAAAGTTATGGCTTGTAGAGGAAGCCGAAACTCAAATAATGGTCACGGCGGTGGAGAAGTCTTTGTCACCGCATATGTACAGCAAGAAAAACATTCCTTTTTGTCGTTTAGTAAAATGATTCGTATAAAAAATATTCCTTTTGAATAAACATAAAAGTCAAAGGGGTTTATACACCGTATAAAAGAAAGTTGTGTATAAAACAAAATATGCCTCAATGAAAGGAGATTGAGACGAAGTCCATACCAAAATCATTTTTTTAAATAAAATAGATCTATTATGTGTATTCAATATAATTACACATAAATAATGTACAAATACAAGATAGGACATAATAATATCATAACATAATTTGAAAGTAGGAGATTAACCCAAAGAATGAAAATTGGGTTAAGAAATGCTCTTACCTCATGTCCGACTTGACTCGATCGTTCTTTAACCTCCTGAATAATAAACTAGAGTTAATTTATATTTGATTAAGAAAATTTTTCATGTTCATTATTCCTTTTATATAACTTATTACCATGTTATGAACATTATGTAATTATTTAAGTTAATAACGGTCATTTTGTCGATCTTTGGTACTTGAGTCAAAAGTAAACTTCTTATAATTACAAGTTGTTCATGTGGTGAAATATCCATTATATCCAGAATTATATTCATTATTTAGATATCATATATATCATATATATCTAGTATATACATTCATTTATAATATTACATAACATTTAGAGGTAAGAAATGAAATGCACCGTTCTTGGAGACGGTAAGCCGTACGTACGCATGAACGCTACTTTCATTTCTATTTAATATTTTAATGGAATGAAACATAATGATATAAAGGTATAATATAATTCCAGTATAATATAATGTATAATACCATTTAATCCATCCTTTATACATCCCACATATGGTATTAAGGATTCAAATCACTTTGAGGGGGCGGTAGTCCGCACTTCCTAAAATGAAAATATCGTGTTTACCCATAATGGAAAACATAAAGGTATGACATAAATGAAAAATACAGAAGCTTAAGTAAAAAATAAACATATTATATATCATATATAAATATAGTGACATATTAATGGCCACCTTTGAAGGTGTTATATGAGTGTTGAACAATCATCGTTTCGTGAGGCAGAAATTCACCATCCACAGAAATAGTATGTTCTTTAACCATTAGATGTAGGTGTGTGTAAGTGTAGCTCAAATACTTCTTATAAAAACATCCTAGTATATTGAGGATACTGGTGTTGTTACAAAATAAATGGATAAAAAGAGTTTAGAGGGTTGGAGAAGCAAAATAAAACAAAATAACATAAGAGAAGACATTACCTTAAAATCGGGTAACTCTTTTTTGATTTGAGACAAAGGCTTCCTTGGGAATAATTCTGCCCAAAGTGAGGCTTCTAGGGGTAAGAGAGAGAAGTTGGGAGAGTATTTGGTCAGATATTGGCCGATCCAAATGGATTGAAGGTGTGAATAAGGTGGGAGTGGTGGGGGCCTTTTATAAGAGGACAGGAAGGGCACTCTTGGAAAGATTGAAATTTTACTTTATTATGAAATGCTTTTTGTATTATAAAGGTCCCACAGTGATATATTTCGAGGATAAGGTCATAAGGGTTCTAAATATACTAATACAATAGGTTTTTGATATGTGTAAGCCTTATATTTTACATTATCTTTTCATTTTATTTAAATCGTTAATTAATGAGGTAATTGTTGCATCATAATGGTGTCATAAATAATTTAATTTATTTAATGTATAAAAATTATAAAACAAATATCATGATGTAGGAAATCTCTTTATATTTCTAATGAATATTTATAGTAAAAAATATGACTTGTATAACCCCATTTAAAATTTGTTTTACTAAAACAACTCATGTTTGTGACATTTTTTTTAACATTAAATAAAACGTTTTTAATGTCATTTTCCTACCAAAGTGGCTCCGTGGGGTCCCCAAGTTGAACCATGGATTTTCTTGGTCGGCCATGACTCATCCAATAGGTTTAGGACAAGTTTAAAGGTATTTTCATATTTTTATAATATCATTTTTACCTTAAATTTCACTAATTACCTTAAATCGTGATTAATTAAACTTAAAAGTTACTATTCACCAAAAATTATTTTAATCCCATTGAACCACATTTTACTTCCTAATGACAGCCATGTATGTTGGATTTTTGAAAATCAAATCATAGAAGTGTTAATGTTTCATTTAAACAAAAAATCAGTTTTTTAACTACCACTTAGTGGTTTCACTATTCATCAAAAATTGAAGTTTTTCAGAACAATGACAACATTTTACCCTAAGCTATAATTGACATTCCAAATTAAAAAATGATATATATTTTACAAAATTCCAAACATATAAGTTTCATTAATTAATTTTATAACTAATTCCCGTTGTCACAACAAATAGCGTGTTTTTATGAAACAATATATATCAAAAGATTGACAATTGTTTATGTCCAATTTCAAAGTGAAATTAATTCTAATGAAAACCATTGGATAAAATGGTAAAAATATATTCTAATTATACTTTAAAACCACTCAATAGTATAATTTATCACTGTAAATTATTTTTATTAAAAAATAATTTTAAGTATTTTTCACTATTAAAAAAAATGGAAGTTCTCAAGAAATCAAAAAAAATAAACTTAGGATAATTTCGATATTCTGAATACAAAAATGAAGTCCATTTTGAAATATAAAATTTATATAATTTCAAAAATTGGGTATTAATATTCATAACTACTACTTTGATTGGTCACGGTGTGTTAGAATCTCGAACTTGCGTACAATGCAAGCTATTGCATTATTGAAAGAGAAGTGTATCGTGAAATCCTGGGGCGTTACATTATCCCCTCCTTCAATAAATTGAGTCCTCGCAATTTGAAAATGTTCTTTGAAAATAAAAGGTTTAAAATAGAAAATACCTTTTTGGAAAACCCACATCGGAAATAGGGTTAATAAAATTTAGCCTTAATAAGAGGGAAAAGGAACTAAAAAAGTCACCACTAAATTATGATCCCAATAAGGAGAACATTGGTGGAAATTAAAGACATATAATTGGAGGAAAAACATAAATATTTGTAGGGAGTGATTGTGGTCATCAATCACAAACAAGTATAAAATTGAGGGCCTCAAAGCCTTCAATCTATATTGATTTAAAATATTATCAGTTCAACAAGACATAAGCTATTAGGATAACACATTTTTGTTTTAATATCCCTTCCCTAAAGTTTAAGAATTAATTTCTTCATAAGAATAAGATATATATATATATATATATATATATATACTTGACAAGTAGAATTTCAACCTTCAACTAATTTCTACCCCAAAATTTTCTTTCAGCCAAAAAGATAATAGAAATCAAAAAATATTATATTTATCCTAATCGTACAAGGTTCAAAATATTAACACATACCATTTAGATTAGGAAAACTATTTTGTAATAACCGGGGAATTCCTGTAGGCTAGTGGTAGGTAATAAAGGTCTTTCGCACTATGGTTGTGGGTTCGATTCCTGCAGCTTTGTCCGACGCGACGGGTTATCCCCCAACCTGCAGGTTGTCCTTTTCCTAAAACTATAGTATTATAATATTCCAAAAATAATATTCATAAATGTTTTAACCTTAAAAAGTGCTATCCAAAGTTCAACTTAATCCATTCCAACCTTTATAGTTATCCAAAATACCTTCGTCCAGACTTTCTCTAAAAGGTCCTTAAATTCCAAAATCAATTGTAACATTAGATTCCATAAACAAAGTAAAGTTTCTCTTATTGTCACATACTAAAAATATGATTTACTTTATCATATTAAAACCTTAATGATAACAACAAGTACTGCAGTACAATCCTTATATATATCACATTATTTTTATAACCAGAATATAATCCTTGAGTCCAAAAGCACCAATACATTAATTATTCCTCTTCAACTGTAGTTACAACATAAGATCGTCCTTGATCCCTTGTCCTTTTCTAAGGTAAGTTTCCCTGATGCTTAGAAAATTCATTTGAATAATGCCCCATTTCCCTAGAATTGTATCATTCAACATTGATAGCCTATTTCTTTCCCTTGCAATCACGAGCCTGGTGACCTTTTTCTCCACATTTGTAACAAACTTCCATTCCTTTCAGGCAAGTACCGGGGTGATTCTTCGCACAATTATCACATAATGGAAAATCCTTCTTTTCCTTATTCTGTTTATCTGTCACTTGTTACACCGTTCTCTTATTTTTTTACTTTACTTTATTGTCATAAGATTTAGAGAATTCCTTTTCTGTCTTGATAGCACATGAGACAATATCTTCATACGACGAGAAATATTGTGAGACTAAGGATCGATGGAGAAACGGTTTTAACCCCTCAAAGAAACGATCAATCTTACTTCTTGGGTTACGTATATAATCTGCAGCATATCTCGCTAACCTTGTAAAGTTAGCCTCATACTTTGCGACATTCTCATCCTCCTTCTGCCTCAGACTCAGAAATTGCATTTCCATATCTTCTCAATGGTCATGTGGAAAGTATTTTTCTAAGAAAAGATCTTTGAACTCTCTCCATTCCATACTTGATACTTCTTCATCTTCCTTTGTATTTTGAATCAATGACCACCATTGATCGGCATCTCCAGTGAGGCGGTAAACTGCCATGATAACCTTCTCCCTTTCGCTACTCCCCAAGGCATGGAATATTTTCTCTAAGGAGTTTATCCATTGCTCAGCTAATAATGGATTTGTACCCCCATTAAATGTTGGTGGTTGTTGCCTCATGAAGCGGTCTAACATTGATCCTCCACGTTGCGGATCAGGGTGCTCCATACGAGTAAGGTTATTATTCATAACCTGAGTGAGTTTTCCCAATATGGTAATAAGTTGATCAGCACCAGTTGTATCTCTAGCTCCAAAAATAATTATCTTGAGTAGGAGGGAAATCCCTACACGGAGTGCGTGCATTGATATGGTTTCCATTCCTTCCAATAGGCGCCATTTCTAAACAGTGGAATAAACTAGATTAGTTTATGAATCAAAATACATAATTCCATACTTGTAAAATACTTAACATAAATTGAAATATTTATAGATATAATCCATAATCATAAAAATGTTTTCTTTGAGGAAGTATATACTCATAACCCTTCATAGTGGTTTGTAAAAAAAATGATAATTATCCTAAGCATATCCCCCGGGAGTGTCGTAACCAAGAGTACAGCAAGGCCCATTGTTGTGCACCAGTTCCCGTTCGAGTATAGCTCAAAGCGGTGTTTTTGGGTTTTACCCCTAGGTACATCTGTGCCAGAGCCGCCTCTACCTGCTCGTATCCAGACATGGATGCATTTCTCGGAAAACTCACAACATCTCTATAATACCAAAATTCTAGGAAGTTATTCTATACTAATCCTCAAAGTTTATCTTTGGGCTATGTGATCTAATCAGAGTTTATCTAAATCTAGCATCCAAGGTTAGTACTAAACTGCATTTGATACCAACTATAACGCCCCGACCCCAGCTACCCAGAGTCGATGTATTACTTCGTAACATTGGCATGATCACAAAAGATCAAGTCTCGAAAGACTGATTAGTTTAGTAGCCTTGGAAACACTAGATACATTCATAAATGTTACATTACATCATAAAGTGAAAAATCACAATAACATAGTCTCCATAGTCCACACTTCTATCCTCTTCTGACTATCCCTGCAGGTCATTCATAAAATACTTCTTCAAATCCTGGAAAATATTAAAACATTGAAAGGGGTGAATTCAGATGCTCAGTAAGGATAACAATATTGCGGAAGCTTTCATAAATAAACATTAACATTTAAGGCAATGTATAAATAAAACAAAAGCCTTTTTAAACTTGAACTTCATCATAATATGGAAAAAATAAAATTAAATAATTCCATTTACTTACTCACATGGATATTCTACTAGTCTAATAATCACATGCAATATCAATAACCACTTTCATAATGATGGAATGCATTATGCCAGACTATCATAACCACGTAGCCAAGGACTCGTGCCAAGACCACAAATAAGATTTTGTCAAGGCCTCGTGCCAAGACACTAGTTTGTCTCATGAGACCTACCGATGCATCGAGGAGCTATAGCAGGCTCCACCCATCACTTATTAAGTCCAATGCATTCCTTATATGAATAGGTTTAAACATATCATAAACCATAACATAATAGTATCACAAAAACATGCATAAAGGAAACATAAAATTTCCACATTTCAATCACAAGATAACAATACAACACATTGATGTAATAAAAACACTTTCAAAACCATTTTCAATACCAAAATTAAAGAAAATTAAAACTTTGTATTTATTTTTCATTTAAAAAAAGTTATGGCTTGTAGAGGAAGCCAAAACTCAAATAATGGTCATGGCGGTGGAGAAATCATTGTCGCCGCATATGTACAGCAAGAAAAACATTCCTTTTTGCCGTTTAGTAAAACGATTCATATAAAAAAGATTCCTTTTGAATAAACGTAAAAGTCAAAGGGGATTATACACCGTATAAAAGAAAGTTGTGTATAAAACAAAATATGCCTCAATGAAAGGAGATTGAGATGAAGTCCTTACCAATATCATTTTTTAAATAAAATAGATCTATTATGTGTATTAAATATAATTACACATAAATAAAGTACAAATACAAGATAGTACATAATAATATCATAACATAATTTGAAAGTATGAGATTAACCCAAAGAATGAAAATTGGGTTAAGAAATTCCCTTACCTCGTGTCCGACTTGACTCGATCATTCTTTAACCTCCTGAATAATAAACTAGAGTTAATTTATATTTTATTAAGAACCTTTTTCATGTTCATTATTCCTTTTATATCACTTATTACCATGTTATGAACATTATGTAATTATTTAAGTTAATAACAGTCATTTTGTCGATCTTTGGTACTTGAGTCAAAAGTAAACTTCTTATAATTACAAGTTGTTCATGTGGTGAAATATCCATTATATCCATAATTATATTCATTATTTAGATATCATATATATCATATATATCCAGTATATACATGCATTTATAATATTACATAACATTTAGAGGTGAGAAATGAAATGCACCGTTCATGGAGACGGTAAGCCGTACGTACGCATGAACGCTACTTTCATTTATATTTAATATTTTAATGGAATGAAACATAATGATATAAAGGTATAATATAATTCCAGTATAATATAATTTATAATACCATTTACTCCATCCTTTATACATCCCACATATGGTATTAACGATTCAAATCACTTTGAGGGGGTGGTAGTCCGCACTTCCTAAAATGAAAATATCGTGTTTACCCATAATGGAAACCATAAAGGTATGAAATAAATGAAAAATACAGAAGCTTAAGTAAAACATAAACATATTATATATCATATATAAATATAGTGACATCTTAATGGCCACCTTTTAAGGTGTTATATGAGTGTTGAACAATCATCGTTTCGTGAGGCAGAAATTCACCATCCATAGAAACAGTATGTTCTTTAACCATTATATGTAGGTGTGTGTAAGTGTAGCTCAAATACTTCTTATAAAAACATACTAGTATATTTATAATACTGTTTTTGTTACAAAATAAATGGATAAAAAGATTTTAGGGGGTTGGAGAAGCAAAATAAAACAAAATAACATAAGAGAAGACATTACCTTAAAATCGGGTAACTCTTTTTTGATTTGAGCCAAAGGCTTCCTTGGGAATACTTCAGCCCAAATTTAGGCTTCTAGGAGTAATAGAGGGAAGTTGGGAGAGTATTTGGGCAGATATTTTCCAAGCCAATTGGCTTGAAGGTGTGAATAAGGTGGGAGTGGTGGGGCCTTTTATAAGAGGAGAGGAGGGGAACTCTTGGAAAGATTGAAATGTTACTTTATTATGAAATGATTTTCGGATTATAAAGGTCCCAAAATGATATATTTAGAGGATAAGGTGATAAGGGTTATAAATATACTCATCCAATAGGTTTTTGACAAGTGTAAGCCTTAGATTTTACTTTATCTTTTCATTTTATTTAAATCGTTAATTAATGAGGTAATCACTGCATCATCATGGTGTCATAAATAATTTAATTTATTTAATGTCTAAAAATTATAAAACAAATATCATGATGTATGAAATCTCTTTAGCTTTCTAATTAATATTTATAGTCAAAAATATGACTTGTATAACCCCATTTAAAAATTGTTTTAGTAAAACAACTCATGTTTGTGACATTTCTATTTTAACATTAAATAAAAAGTTTTTAATGTCATTTTCCTACCGAAGTGGATCCATGGGGTCCCCAAGTTGACCCGTGGATTGTCTTGGTCGGCCATGAATCATACAATAGGTGTAGGAAAAGTTTAAAGGTATTTTCATATTTTTATAGTATCATTTTTACCTTAAATTTCACTAATTACCTTTAATCGTGATTAATTAAACTTAAAAGATACTATTCACCAAAAATTATTTTAATCCCATTGAACCACATCTTACTTCCTAATTACAGCCATATATGTCGGATTTTTGAAAATCAAATCACAAAAGTGGTAATGTTTCATTTAAACAAAAAATCAGTTTTTTAACTACCACTTAGTGGTTTCACTATTCATCAAAAATTGAAGTTTTTCAGAACAATGCCAAAATTTCACCCTAAGCTATAATTGATATTCCAAATCCAAAAATGATGTATATTTTACAAAATTCCAAACATATAAGTTTCATTAATTAATTTTATAACTAATTCTCACTGTCACAACAAATAGCGTGTTTTTATGAAACAATATATATCAAAAGATTGACTATTGTTTATGTCCAATTTCAAAGTGAAATTAATTCTAATGAACACCATTGGATAAAATGGTAAAAATATATTCTAATTATACTTTAAAACCACTAAATAGTATAATTTATCACTATAAATTATTTTGATTAAAAAAGTTGTTTAAAGTATTTTTCACTATTCAAAAAAAATGGAAGTTCTCAGAAAATCAAAAAAAAATCAACTTAGGATAATTTCAATATTCCGAATACAAAAATGAAGTCCATTTTGAAATATAAAATTTATATAATTTCAAAAAGTTGGTATTACTATTCATAACTACTACTTTGATTGGTCGCGGGGTGTTAGAATCTTGAACTTGCGTACAATGCAAGCTATTGAATTATTGAAAGAGAAGTGTATTGTGAAAGCTTGGGGTGTTACAATTTCCATGTATGTCAATCTTGGGTCATTAAAAACCATTATATATACCTTAGTATATCTCATTCCTTATAACATAGGCTACTAATTTAATTACATCATTGGATATTTTCTTTCAACCTATTCTTAAATAACTACAAGACAAATAAATTTTTCCCTATATGTTATCAACATATTTTTACTCGGAAAATTATGGTTCTCCCACCATCCTCCCATAGAAACCTGGTATAATATCTTTGAAGATTATTATTTCACGATAATTATGCATGCATTAGTCCATAAATGTATCTCTACAACTTTTATTCCTTGTTTTAATTTTTTAGTGTCACTTTTCTTTTATGGTTGCATCATATATACACCTTCCAAGAAAGGTTTTCTTTAATTAAAATTCAGAATATTATGATAATTTAAATTTTTTATGAAAATTAGAATTATAATTGATTTAATCATGAAGTGTTGATATAAACAAAAAAAGCCTTATTAGTACAGTTCTTGTACCACTCATTTATAGTTTCTTTTGAATAACCACCAATGGATTTATATCAATTATATAAATCACCATAATAAAAAACTAATATTAGTATATGAAATCCATTTTTTTGAATTTATATGAATTTTTAAAACATATCTTATTTCTATTAAATAATTCCTTATATGATGAAAATTCATTATTCATATTGAATAATATATCACCATGACTTGGTGATCATAAAACCATCTCACTTTTGTTTTATCTTTCCTATGTAGAATGTGTTTCTTGAACAATTCCTCTTCCATGAGATATTTTGTAACTTGTTACAATTCTAATTTTATGTGCATCTTAAGCATTTAAATAGTCTAATTAAATCTTGATCCAATTATCTCAAATAATTATGTGAACCCTTTTATAGAAATATAAATTTTTTCTCTTGATTATAATTTTTCTATATGAAGGGTTTATGTAATATCCTAAATAACCTTTAGGAACTTCCTTACATTCACTATGTGTTATTCCAGATACAACTTTTTTATTGACTTAGCCATAACAAAATATTTGCAACTAAACACATGTTTTGTGACATGATGGATTTCCTTCATGTTATAACTAATATGATGTCCATTTTTTATATTAATTGGCATATTGCTATGGGTTAATGACACTATTTTCAAATCATGTCTTGAAAGATAATATGAGATTTTTCAATACTTATAAAATTCAACATTGACCATCCCTTCACTATCATCACTAATATGATGAGTATAAGTAAATGTTAGTTTAAGAATAAATCCACTCTATATTTTAATGATCAACCAATACATGTAATACTCATCATTGATCCTCCTTATACTCACATCATATATTTGGTGTATATAAGGAAATGTGAGTTTTGGAATTACTCCACTCTCTATTTTTATGATCGATGAATGCTTGTTCAAGATATTCATTAGCTTAAGGGCTCGAAAAAACTCATAATCAAGAACCATACATGGTTTTACTTCATTATTACATTCCTTAAATATTTTTAAAGGAATAACATGAAGTATTTAAATTTACCTATAGATTCTACTTAAAATAGTTCACACGTGTCATGTTGAAATAATCCAGGAATATTTTTTATTTACATTTATTTATAAAGGTTTCATTGTTTATAACTTAATAAGTAATTGTGTAAATAACACATAGGGTTTTCATCTCCAAATATCCTAAAAACCATACTTGGTAAATCCTTGGAAACTATTTTCAATCTTAATAGACAAATAATTTATAGCGACCCTGCTTTTCTTACATTACTTTTACATCATTTTAATGATAAAAACATAAAAAATTACACAATGAGGATCAAAAGGTTTAGTTTCTTGGTCAAACATGGACCATAAATAACATTTATAATATAAAACATAAACATTTATTTAATCCATTTTTCTCCAACTTCTTATTATCCCTTGAAAACACTTTAGTACACAAATAACCCGAGGATATACATAAAAAAGGGTTGCGATAAAATCCCATTAAAATGATAGATATAAATAATGTAACAATGGGTGAGCACAATCAAAACACAGTTAAAGGATCATTAATATGAGATGAATCATTAACAAAGTACTTGAAATGTGGTAATGCATAAAAATGAAACATCATGTCTTAGTGGTCAACTACCACACATAGTCGTGGACAATGATAGCATCATGTTCATGAATCATTTACTTTTTAACTCATGAGTTTCATCACTTTACACAATGTATTGGAGCATTTTATAATTCTGGGTGCACCCATCACATCATAACATTCATATTTCACTATATAGTTCTTGACACACCTGTCACATCATAACATTTATATTATCATTCATGTCACATAGAACATATGTCAAACATAAAAATAAAATAACCCATGGAAATTAATGGGTTTCACATTATAAATAATACATTTATAAACATTTATCTCCCAAAATAAATAGGGGATAACATTCTTGACATAGAACGATCAACAATGAGTGAAGTAGAAATAATTTTTGAGAAGTAAAAAAGAGGGTGTTTATTTATTAGAATATTTATTTTGGAAGAACATTAGGTTTGTACTAAACTCAATTAGAGAACATTTATATCCAAAAATATTTAATATGAGTATATATAAATTATTCTTAAGGCATATCCATAATGAAAATTGGTTGAAAGAGGGAAATCCCAAAGTATGAAAGTTGGGTTCTAGAATTTCCTTGTACCTTGTATCTGAACACTTTATTCATTTTAATGCCCAGTATAACCACAATAGATTCATTAATTAAAAACTAAAAAAGATTTTATACATTAATAAGATTCATTATGTTTTTAATAAGTTCATTTATGGGCTTTTGGATGAGTTATAGAGTTTAAATTCATTGTTCAGGAATGTTTTTATAGTTTTCTTGAACGGTTCACTTGTATTCATGAATGGAAGTTCATTTAAAAAATTGATAAACATACTGAAGTGTAATTATATGTTATTTATGATGTTACAGAACTTTAAATGATCTTATAAATAATTTTTTTATATACCATGGGAATGAATCATTAGATAATAATTTAATGATTATCGTTTGGGTTAATTCGGGCAGTTTTTTGACCACAATGAACTTATTTTGTTTAATCATTTAGTAATATGTACATAAATTAGTTACAGAACATTAAATAGGATATAATACATATAACATAATCTGGTTCAACCATAAAAAAGGTTTCATGACTATAACTGAAGGTGGTAAAATAAAATAAAACATGTCGTTCTTGAAGGTGATAAATTAACACCTCACGAACAATGTTTTCCTTTCTAAAATGAAAAGAAAAAAAGAAGGGGCTTGGATGATATATTATCTCATTAGAATCATATAATTATAGTATATGTAAGATAGTGGAGTTACCATACAATGTGTATGAGGATAGGTGGGTAGAGACTAAGAAAAGAAGTTTAAATTGAAAGGAAATTAAAGGAAAATAGAGAGAAGGTAATTACCTCTTGAATCCTTATTAAGGCACCTTGGATTGGTCTTTCGATGAGACCAGAAGCTCTTGGACGTGGGGGAGGGTATAGGGAAGATTTTTTTTCTTCAGATTTTAGACATGTCTTTAATATTGATAGGTGTGAGGAAATGCGGGTGTGAAGGGTGGTATTTATAGTGGAGGGGAGGGGTGTTTTCCAAATATTTTAATTATTAGTTTATTATTTCTCCACAAGACAATAAATGGTGATGATTCAATGAAAAAGAATATAAATACGTGAATTTGAGTTCTAACTGATTGGGATTACATCAGAATAACATCACCCATGACTCTATAATTCATGAATTTAACTTATTTTGTAAATTATCATATTTCACTATTCATAAAAAATTCAAGTATTTCAAAAAAATCTCAAAAATTAACCCTAATTATTTTTTGACATGTAGAATCCAAAAATGAACTCCATTTTTCAAAAACAAAATCTAAATATGTTAAATTTAATTTTTATATAAATTAATAGTTTATTCTAAAAATACCAATTTAAAATTATTTATTTACTTACTCCAAGATATAGGCATATCATACTTTCACTTAAATCGTATATATATACTATCATATGTAAATTTATTATTCATAAGGGTAGGTTGCTATTCATAAGGGTAGGTTACTATTCACCAAAAAAAATTATGTTTGTTCCATCAAACCCTGAAAATCTTCATAGACGCAACCGTGTATGTCATATTTTCAAGATTTAAAATACAAAAGTGGAAAAATTATGTTTAATGGTCACATAGTATTTAGTATCATTATATTTCATTGTTTTTTATAATGTGATTATACTTTAAGGAATGATTATAAGAAGTGATTTCCATTGATAAAACTTTGGGTTATTACATTCCTCCACCCTTATGAAATTTCACCCTCGAAATTTATTTTTACACAAACAGGTGAGGTTACATATCCTTCATCACCTCCTCTAGTTCCGAAGTTTCTTCTCCAAACTTATGGTTCCTCCAAAAAACTTTAACAAGGTGGGTTGTCTTTTTACATTGAACCTTATCTCTCTGGTCTGGAATCTTTACTGGCTGCTCCTCATAGGAGATTTCATCTTCCAACTATACCACCTATGAGTTCAATACTTCTGAGGAATCTGGTATGTACTTACTCAGGAGTCATATGTGAAACACATCATGAACATGATCCATATTCAGTGTAAGTTAAAACCGATAGGCCGCATCTTCTATGCGTTCAAGGATCTCAAAGGGGCCAATGTACCATGGTCATAACTTCGGTTTCTTTCCAAAATGCATGACTCTCTTCCATGGTGATATTTGAAGGAAGACTTTTTCTCCAACGTCGAACTCCAAGTCCCTTCACTGGTTGTCAGCATAGCTCTTTTGCTGAACCTGAGAAGTTTTGATATGTTTCCATATGACTTGAACTTTCTCTATCATCTCTTAAACAAGATCAGGTCCAAGTAGCTTTATTTCTCCAACTTCATCCCAACAGGTTGGAGTTCTATATCTATTTCCATATAGATCTTCATACAAAGCCATCTGAATACTTGAGTAGAAGCTATTGGTGTATGAGAACTCAACCAATGTGAAATAATGATCCCATCCACCTTTGAATTCTAGAGACAGGGTCTTAGAATATCTTCAAGTGTCTGAATAGTTCTTTCAGATTGTCCATCGATTTGGGGGTATTATGTCGTACTAAAATTTAATTCAGTACTCATAGCATGTTTAACACTCCTCCATAATTTAGATGTAAACATGGATCATGATCCTATACAATCGAGTGTGGAACACCATGCAGCCTCACCACTTCCTCCGCATATATCTTTGAAAGGTTTTCTAGAGATAGATATTCTCAAATAGTGATAAAATGGGCAGTCTTGGTGAGTGGGTCAACGACAAACCATATCACATTATTTCCATTCGATGTCTTTTAGAGACCAGTGAAATGGTCTATAGTGACATTATCCTATTTCCACATGGGTATAAGAAAGATTTTATCATCCCATTGTACTTTTTTCACTCTTCTTTAACTTGCTGACATACAAAGAAACTTGAGATATATTCCGCAATCTCATTCTTCATGTTATCCCACAAGAAGTGTTCTAAGAGATCTTAGTACATCTTGGTCCTACCAGGATGGATAGAGAATGTTGAGCTATTTGCATTTTCCAACATCTCCTTATTTATCCCGAGTGATGAAGGCACAGAAATCTACATTCCAAACCGAATCACACCATCATCATCGATATGGAACCCTTCCACCTTCCCTTATATTACTACATTCACCTTATTTTGTAACACTAGATCATCCCTTTATGTCTCTTTAATCTTATCTTAGATAGATGGTTGAGAAATCATTTAGGAAAGGTAGTATGTATCCCCTTCCCTTATTATTTCCAAATCCATCATTTGCATATTCAATAAGATAGGGTCCCTCTCAATATGTAACATGGATAGAGTAGCAGGTTCTTTTCTACTTAGAGCATTAGCTACCTTGTTTGCCTTTCCTTGATGGTAGTGAATAGAGAAATTGTAGTCATTTATTAGCTCTAAACATCTCCTTTGACACATATTGATATCCTTTTGTGTGAATATATACATTAGGCTCTTGTGGCTGCTGTATATATCACACTTCTCACCATAAAAGTAGTGCTACAAGATTTTCAAGGCAAAAATCACAACTGCCAGCTCTAGATCATGCATTGGGTAGTTCTTCTCATGGACCTTCAACTATTGTGAGGCGTAGGCTATCACAATATCATTTTACGTGACTACACAACCCAAGACTTTCTTTGAACCATCATTGTATATCACAAAATGTTCTCCACTTTTCATTAATATGAGTACAGGTATAGTGGTCAGCCTTATCTTTTTCTCCTTAAAGCTTCCCTCACATTCTTTTGTCCAAACATACTTTACCCCATTCCTTGTTAACTTAGATAGTAGGCTTGAAAATTGTGAGAAATGTTTCATAAAACGTCGGTAGTACCCAACTAATCCAACAAAACTATGAATTTATGTAACTCTAGAGGGTCTGGGCCATTCTGCAATCACCTTTTCTTTTGAGGGGTCCACAAAAATTCCCTCACTTGTGATCACATGCCCCAAGAAAATGAATTTCTTCATCCAAAAGTCATACTTTCTAAATATGGTGTACAACTTCTCCTTTCTCAATGTTGCCAACACAAGTATTAGGTGTTCTTCATGTTCCACCTTAATCTTGGAGTAGAAGAAAATATAATCGATAAACACTACCACAAATTTGTCTAAGTAATGTCTAAAGACTTTATTCATCCATCCATGAATATTTCAGGGGAATTAGTAAGTCCGGAGGGCATCACCAGAAACTCATAGTGCCAATACCTTGTAGGGAAGGCAGTCTTCTGAATATCTTCACTCATCACCTTTAGCTGATGATATCCAGAATAAATATCTACCTTTGAGAAGTATTTAGCTCCTCTTAACTGATCAAACAAGTCGTCAATACTTTGAAGAGGATACATGTTCTTTATGATGATCTTGTTGAGTTCCCAATAATCGATACACAACCGCATTTTTTCATCCTTCTTATTCACAAACAGCACTGGTGCACCCCAAGGTGATGCACTACTGTAAGAACTCGAATCTTCTTTTCAGGTTTGTTTTCCTTTTTCTGGTGCTTTTGAGAAAAAAAGGAGTTTTTGGAAATTTTTGAAGTACAAGATGTGTTCTTATATGTACATGTCGTGTACTTCGTTATCGCACGTAGCCATGTGTTGGATGGGTAATGGTCGAGCACATAGCCATATGTAGTAACCTTGAGACCTCATAATGCAGGGGCTGATAAGGGCAAGTACATGCCGTGTAATTTCTTTTTTTATTAAACAGACCGGGGCCACATCTAATTGGCATAAGTGTCTTTTTCTTCACCTTCTTCGACAAAGAGAATTCATACGACACTGATTATTCACTGATCCACTGATAAAGAATCCGTTATCTGATTTGACAGTCATCAATTGTGTTTGTATCGCCTCGATAATCTATTCCTTCTTCTAGATCTTTGTTTCCTGATTCCTCCTCTTCCAAGAGTTGCCCTCCATTGAACATTTTAGATGTTTTTGTAGATCTATGGCATTCTAGGGTGATTCAAGGCCTGAGGTTCACATATAACAATCTCTCAATGCTGAGGTGGGTGGTTTGTGCCTTTATGTAGACAGTCTTTGAGTTATATGTTCAAAAGTGCCCAATACCCAAGAACGGGGTATCGTGTGTTGTTGGTTTTTTGCCTTTCTATAGATATTATTTGAGTTATATGTTCAAAAGTGCCCAATACCCAAGAATGGGGTATTGTGTGTTGTTGGTTTTTAGCCCTTTTTTTCCTGCTATTCCTCGTTTGATTAAATAGAGTTTATTTGTTGATAATAGGGTTATCTTTGCTAAGTTATAAATGTTTTTCCCATATATTCTAGTTTTGACCATTTGGTCCAGCTTTTCTTGTTAGGCTACATTACTTGTTTCCATGCCTAGTATTGCTGGATGGAGTATTTATTATCTGACATGTTGTTATGTTGTAGACTGTTTAGCCAAGTAGTTCTTGAGGTTTACTTTGGTTTCCTTATATTTTTGTGCATGATTGACTTACACAGGGTCATGAGAACCTGGTGTATTAGACAATAGGGATAATGGACGTTGAGGGCTTCTCCAGAGTGTCTGTTATTACTGTTACGATACAAGACCATAGGGGAAATTGACATAAGTGCTTCCTTAGAGTGTCTATATTTCCTTGGCATGGGCCATAGGGGGAATGATATGTCGAGTGCTTCCCTGGAGTGCCTTTTAGTTACCGATATGAGACTATAGGGGGAATTGATGATGAGTGCTTCCTCAGAGAGTCTGTGCTTAAGCTAAACCAGAGGGGTTAGACTGTGTGTACTTCCAAGAGGGTTTCTTGTGTTGTTTTGGTTAAACCAGAGGGGTTAGGATGTGAGTACTTACCAAAGGTTTTCCTACTTTTGTTTAGCTGCTTGCTTGATATATGGATTTTAATGCATTTGAAACTATAGGATTGTTTACTTGTGAGTACTTCCTTGTTTACTGCTTCTATTTGCATATTGCCTGCCATATATATTCACTAACTATTAGGCATAGATCTTTTGGTGGTTGCCTACTAGGATTTAGTCTCACACCCTATTTAGTCCATGCTTTTAGCCCCAAAAAGATTATATTGTTGCGGGTATAGAAAAGTGCAAGCGCCCTTCTACTTGAGGTACTTGATTACTGTGGAGATGGAGAGCATGGGACCAAGATGAGGCTTGCAATGTTGTGGAGCTATTTACATGCTTTTCTGTACTTTGGCTTAGTATATTATTTTAGCATTGTGACTTTTTTGGATGATTTCCTAGACTCATGTATCATGCATCATTTATATATGTTTGATCCAGTTGATTATTGCTTCAGTCTTCTGTTGTTAATTTTGTATGGTGCTATTACCACTTCCGCTGTTGTTATCTATTTACTTCTATTGTGTTACTCTTCCAATGAGGGAATAGTTTTCCCAATATCACACCCAAGTCCCTCACTGCTAGTCGGTAGCCTCTAGTGTTTGTGGAAATGCGCTTGAGGCCATGTGACCAACTGGGTATGGGGCACCTCTGGGCGGCTTCTGGAACTGGGACGTTACAAAGTGGTATCTAAGGAATTATTTTCTTCTTGAATTACTATTTGGAGACTTTATCCAGGGATAAGAAGCAATAGGTACTTGGTAATAAGTTGTTCCTAGGAGTAGTTAACCCCTGTACTAGGAAAAGCCAATTTACCTCATATATTGCAATTTTTCTGGTTTTTCAATTTTACAGTTGATTTGATTTCATCGTTGGATGATTCACATGTATTTTATTATTATAGTTTATATTATTGAGGTTCTATTTCTATTAAAACCTGATGAGATGAGGGTATTCCATCTCATGAATCATATAGGCACTTTCTAGGAATCACATGTCATGCATTCTTGCCAAGCCATTTAGGGTCTATTAGCAATTGCATGTTGTTGTGATATATGTTTAGCTAAATATGCATTCTGTTATGATATATGCCTTGATAAAATAATTGATGTTTTATAGGGTATTCTTTTACTTGAGGTTTTTGTTTGAATGACCACCAAACTTTGGTTCTTGAGGTGTTATTGGCCCTCATGGATCGGAATTTGGTGGTTAATTACCTTGTTTTTCTTATATATGACATGTATAAGATGCCAAGATTTGATTCGTGGAGAGTATCGGCCCTCAAATATTGGAATTTGTAACTTTAATGTTAGTTTCATTGTTTTTTGGGCTCCTGAGTAGTTTCTGAGGCTTACTATTTGGAAAAACCCAGAATACATGGTGTGTAATGATGAATACATGCCTTGTTTTCTTCTGTTCAGGAAGGAACTATTTTCTTAATTACACACTGTGTACTGTATGTACATGATGTGTAGTCTCTAACCATCTCACTAGCTATGTGGGTAGAGACATGGGGTTGGGAAAATCTTGGTGGTACACACCGTGTACCGGATGTACACGCCATGTGTTTAGACCATGTGTCTACCCGTGTGACTAACGACACAGATAGATAAATATTAGTTCATACACACCGTTTCAAGTTTGATCACACCGTGTAGTGTAATCTTGGAAACTGATCATGTATCTAACAACATGGGTTGGTGCAGTTCTCCTAGTACAGGATGTGTTTGTCTGGAACATGCCGTGTAGAGTGAGTCGTGTAACTGGCCGTGTAGCTAACAACACGAGTCGGTGATGTTCTCCTAGTACATGTTTTGTCTGGAACTAACATGTTGTGCAGTCTTGTTCTAGAAAAACTGTGAGGCTTAGATGTATAAGGGAACTCGGACAGGGGAAGAGGATTCAAGTACACACCATGTAGTGGACATACACGTCATCTATCCTTATTTTGTAAAACTTGATTTTTTTTTTCATATTCCCTTATTATTCTCATGGCTTTACATCCTTGATAATCTAGATCTAAGGTGTGTGCTTGACCTTACAGAGTCATGCCACTAATACATCCTCTGGTTGTATGCCAGTTACAGGGCAATGATCAGACACCGGACATGGCTGATCAAGGACTTCCAATAGATCCTCCAGTTGTGTCGGTCTTGGCACCAGCTGTCATTCCAGACACAAGTTCTTATGCATAGTTCCAAGATGGATTTATGAATTTCATACAGACCTTTCAAAGAGTACTGCATCCTGCCCCGTTTATGGCAGAGCTGACGTGGGTTTTCCAGTAGTAGCATCCTCCCACTTTCTTAGGGGAAGGAGGAACACAGGCTGCAGAGTCATGGTTAGAATCCATGATTTCTATATTCAAGAATCTGTAGATGCCTCCAGAGAGAAGGGTGAATTTTGTTACGTATATTCTATGTGATTCTGCTAAGATATGGTGGGATGTGATCTTTTAGGTGGGAAGCCAGCAGGTTATGGCCTGGGATGAGTTCCATTATACCTTCTAGGACTACTTCTCTCCGGAGACTTTGAGGGCTGATCAAGAATGAGAGTTCATGAGTCTAGAGAAGGGTACTCTTTCCATTATGGAGTATTCTTCTCGCTTTATAGAGTTGTAGTGCTTCACACCTATTCCAAGAGGTGATGAGTTATTCTAGACAATGAAGTTTTTGGATGGTCTGAGGCATGACATCTGATCATAGGTGAACATCTTCTGGTTGACTTCCATCACCTTTATACTCAACCACGTGATGATCACTAAGCGCAATCTAAGGTATTTTGGAGTTGTGATCCAGGGCGGTTCGACATCTATAATTGGTATCCCTCCTATTGAAAGAAGGAAGCGCCATAGGGAGTCTATGCATGGAGATCCAAGGAGGTGAGGCACTTCTTCTAGTAGCCAGGTGGTGTGCTACCAGTGCAAAAAGAATGGGCATACAAGACCAAATTGCCCGTGAGACCTAGTGGTGTGCCGATCAAGAGGCAAGATGGGTAACCTTCATATCTTTTGTCATATCTTTTCATCAGCAGCTAGTGAAAGAGGTTCTTTTATGACTCCTCATTCAGGAGAAACACCACCAGTTTCTCTTTAGTCACGGAACTGGAGTTCTTCCAGCTGTTCAGGTCGAGGTGGAGGTCATGGTCGTGGTAGCCAGTCACCAGGATTTCAGCGACAACAGGGTGGACTAGATCAGAGTGGTCAGGTAGGGTCATAGGGCCACGATGCAGGTCATACTTTTGTAGTGGAGCAGGCCCAGTAGAAGCAGGATCTCATACCTTCTATAGTTCGAGGTACAATTCTAGTTTCCTTGGTTTTAGCTTCTACTCTTTTTGATACAAGGGCTTCCCGTAGCTTTATATTTGTTGCTATTGTGGAGATTTTTGAGCTCTGTATCTTCTCTTCGGCTAATTTCTTAACGTTGGAAACTCTGTTGATGACAAGAACAGCTAGCGTATGACAATTCAAGGAGTGACCTCTTGAGGTTGGTGGGTGTCACTTATTTTGTGACATTTATGTATTAGAGATGACAAGTTATGATGTCATTCTCAAAATGGACTGGTTAGTTCTCTTCCAAGATTTTGTCTATTACAATCACTGTAGGGTGAGTTTCACGTAAAAAGAGGGTGGATTGTTTCTTCATAAGGGTGAATGGGATGTCCAGGCAAGAAGAGTGGGACCCGAGAATCATGGGTTAGGAGGAGTTACATCCCAGATTGCTAGTCTATATCTGGATGATCGGGGGACTTCACAGATGTACTTTCCTCCAGTGGTGGTTCATTTCAGGGGTGTCATTATAGATGAATTCTTAGGTTTGAGAGATAGGTATACTTTTCTATTGAGCTTATGCCAGGAGTGGCACCGGTGTGCATTCCTCCTTACAGGATGGATACACTGGAGTTACAGGATCTCAAGAAGTAGATGGAGGAGCTACAGGAAATGGGTTTCATCTAACCCAGTACCTCTCTTTAGGGTTCTCCTATCTTGTTTGCGAAGATGGTGGATGGTACCCTCTGACTTTACGTGGATTATCAGAAGTTGAACCCATTGACGGTCAAGAACCCATATCCCTTACTAAGGATTGATGATCTCTTTGATCATCTTTGAGGTTCCTGGGTGTTCTCAAAGATCGACTTGAGATCTGGTTATCATCAGTTTCCCATTAGACCATCAAATATAACTCTTACAGCCTTTTGGATCATTTATGATCTATACGAGTATGTGGTTATTCCGTTCAGTATCACAAATGCGCATGTGGTTTTCATGGAACTGATGAGCTGAGTGTTCCATCCATACTTGGATTCTTTCATGGTGGTTTTCATGGAAGAGATCTTATTGTACTCTCACACTCAACATGACCATGATACCCATCTTGAGATCATTTTGAGTACATTGAGGGAGCATCTGTTTTATGCTAAGTTCTCAAACTTCAACTTTTGGATGAACTAGATTCACTTTCTGGGTCATGTTATCTTAGAGACCAAAGTATCAGTAAACCCATAAAAAGTGGGAGATATAGTTTCCTAGGAGCAGCCGAAGAATTTCTTTGAGGTGTGAAGTTTTCTAGGGCAGGTTGGATACTACAGACATTTCATACAAGACTTTTCACGCTTAGCAGCTCCACTAATGGGTCTGACTAACAAGGGTGAAAAGTACCTATGGACATATTTTTGTGAGTCATCCTTTCATGATCTGAAAGGGAGGTTTACTTTAGCATTGATACTAGTTTTTTCATAGTTGTAAAAGAACTATAATTTTTAATGTGATGCTTCGGTTATCGGGATGGGAGCTGTGCTTATGCAGGGGGAAGGATTCGTTGCATTCAAGTCTTGGCAGTTGAGGCCACATGAGAGAAATTACCCGATGCACGATCTCGAGTTGGATTCAGTTGTTCATGCTTTGTGATTTTGGAGACACTACCTTATAGGAGATCATTTTGTCGTTTTCACCGACCACAAAAGTCTCAAGTATATTTTCCCTCATCATAGCCTGAATTTGAGAAAGTGAAGATAGTCTGAGTACCTTCATTCTTTTGAATTTGAGCTTGCCTATACGCATAGGAAAGGCAACACAATAGAGGATGCACTAAGAATGATAACTCTGGTACTGGCAGTTCAAGAGGCCAGTAATGAGTGGTAGCTTATGGATCTGTTCTCTGAGATGCATTTGGAGGTGCATGACAGACAGGGGAAAATGTTTCTTTCTTCTATAGTTGTTACCTCTACTCTTCTAGATTGAGTTCAAATGAGGCTACAAATATATTCTGAAGGCCTAGTCCTATGGGAATGTGTATTAGGAGAGGACCCTATTCCGGGATGGACCATAGGTGAGGTTGAGACCTTTCATTTTCATGGGCGTGTATGGGTATCAGCAGACATACGTGAGGAGCTGATGTGGGACATTCATTCCTCAGTTTGGGAAGTTCACCCTGGTTTCACCAAGATGTATCATGATATATACCATCAGTATTTGTGGCCAGGTATGAAGAGGTATGTTGCCAGTTTCATCATGAGGTGTTCCACCTCTCAGTAGGTGAAGGCGGAGCATCAGCGACCCGCATGGATTTTGTTGTAGTTACCCATTCCTAAGTGGAACTGGAATGATGTCACGATGGATTTCGTGAAAGGTTTACCGAGAAGGCCTCGAGTAAATGATGCAGTTTGGGTTTTCATTGACAGACTCACGAAATTATCTCACTTTTTTCTGATCAAGAAGACCTTCAGTATTGATGAGCTGGGATGGTTGTACATCCAAGAGATTTTACATCTACCTGGGGTTCCACACTCTATTGTTTCAGAAAGGGATGCATGTTTTACTTATCGGGTCTGGTAGGGGCTAAAAAAGGCTTTGGGTACACAGGTGATTTTTGAGTACAGCTTACCACCCCCATACAGATGGCCAATCCGAACATACAATTCGGGTGCTTGAAGACATGCTTCGAGCATGCATCCTGGATTTTGTAGGTTCTTGGGAGAAGCACATACCTCTTGTGGAGTTTTTCTATAATAATAGTTTTCAAGAAACTATTCAGATGGAACCTTATGAGGCTTTGTACAGTAGGTTGTTCCAATCACTCTTATGTTGGTTGGAGGAAAGAGAGGAAGCTATGTTGGGACCTCTTCTTGTCCATGAGACCACAGAGCAGATAGGGTTGATTCAGAAGAGGATGGATACTCCACAGTCTCAACAGAAGTCTTATTCTGATCAATAGAGATGAACATTGGAGTTTGAGGTCGGGGATCAGGTTTTCCTACATGTCCGACCAAGGTTGGGACATAATAGGATTAGGAGACAGGGTAAGCTTTCACCGAGGTACGTTAGGTTGTTTGAGGTTTTATAAAGGGTTGGGCCGGTTGCCTATTGGTTGCAGTTACCTCAGAAGTATCAGGTTATTCACGACATCTTTCACTTTTCTCAGCTTCGATGTTACTTCTCAGACCCATATCATGTTCTTCAACCCGAAGAGGTTGAGTTAGAGGTGGATGCCTCATTCGAGGAGCATCTTATCCGGATTGTTGATCGAAGTACGAAGGTTCTATGTGGCCGGTCTGTTCCTCTGGTACTAGTGTTATGGTAGCACGGTCGAGTATAGGATGAGACTTCGGAGATGGAGGCTGATGTACAATCGCAGTGGCTAGAGCTATTTGAGTATTCTTCTTCTACACCGCCTTGCTAGGGAAATTCATGGATGAATTTCTTTAAGGGGGGGAAGTTTTTAAGAACCCAAGTATTCTTTTTAGGTATGTTTTCCTTTTTCTAGTTCTTTTGAGAAAAAGTGTAGTTTCTGGGAATTTTTTAAGTACACACTGGGTACTTATATGTACATGTCATATACTTCATTGCCACACATAGCCATGTGTTGGTTGTGTAACGGTCGAGCACACAACCGTTTGTGGGGACCTTGAGACTGCCTAATGCGGGGGTCAGTAAGGGCAAGTACACGTCGTGTACTTATAATGTACACATCATGTACTTTATTTTTTTCATTAAATGGACTGGGGTCGCATCTAATTAGAAGAAGCATCTTCTTCATCACCTTCTTTGACTGAGAGCATCTGTACGGTGCTGATTCTTCATTGAGCCCCCGATCGAGCATCTATTATCTGATTCAACCACTGTCGATTGTGTTGGGATCACCTCAGTAATATCTTCCTTCTTCTAGAGCTTTGTTTTGTTGATTCCTCCTCTTCCAAGAGTTATCCCCTATTTAAAACTTTAGATGTTCTTGTAGATCTACTGCCTTCTAGGGAGATTCAAGGCCTAAGGTTCATGTATAACAATCTACCAACGCCGAGGTAGGTGGTTTGTGCCTTTCTGTAGGTAGTCTTTGAGTTATATGTTAAAAAGTTCCCAATACCCAAGAACGGGGTATTGTGTTTTGTTGTTTTTTAGCCTTTTTTTAGCCTTCTATTCCTATTTTGATTGGATAGATGTTATTTTTTTAGAATAGGGTTATCTTTTCTAATCTATGGATGTTTTTCCCATGTATGCTTGTGTTGACTATTTGATCTAGCTTTGCCTTTTAGGCTACCTTACTTGTTTCCATTCCTAGTATTGCAGGATGGAGTGTTTATTATCTGACATGTTATTATGTTGTAGAATATTCAGCCAAGTAGTTCTTATGATTTACATTGCCTGCCTTATATCATTGTGCACGATTGACTTACATAGGGCCATGAGAACCTGGTGTAGTAGACCATAGGGAGAAAGGACGTTGAGGGATTCTCCAGAGTGTCTGTTATTACTATTATGATGCGAGACCACAGGGGGAATTGACGTAAGTGCTTCCTTAGAGTGTCTATAGTTCCTCAATGTGGGCCACAGGGGGAATGAGATGTTGAGTGCTTCCCCAGAGTGCCTTTTAGTTACCGATACAATACTATTGGTGGAATTGACAGTGATTACTTCCTTAGAGAGCCTGTACTTAAGCTGAACCAGAGGGGCTAGACTGTGTGTACTTCCCAGAGGGTTGCTTATGTTGTTCTGGTTAAACCAGAGGGGTTAATATGTGAGTAATTTTGAGAGGGTTACCTGATTTTGTTTATATTCTTGCTTGATATATGGATTTGAATGCATTTGAAACTATAGGATTGTTTACTTGTGAGTACTTCCTTGTTTACTGCTTCTATTTGCATATTGCGTACCATATATATTCATTGACTGTTAGGCACAGATATTTGGGTGGTTTCCTACTTGGATTTAGTCTCACACCCTGTTTGGGACATGATTTTGGGCCCAAACATGTTATATTGTTGCAGGTATAGATAAGGTCAAGCGCCCTTCTACTTCAGGTACTCGATTTTTGTGGAGCTGTAGAGAATGGGACCAAGCTGAGTCTTGTGATGTTGTGGAGTTGTTTACTTGCTTTTCTGTACTTTGTATTTTTACTGTATTTCAGCATTGTGACTTTTTTGGATTATTTCCTAGACTCATGTATCGTGCATCATTTATATATGTGTGCTCCAGTTGTTTATTGCTTCAGTATTCCACTGTTACTTTTGTATAGTGCTATTATTTATACTGCTATTGTTATTTGTTTACTTATGTAGTGTTAATCTGCCAATGAGGTCGTAGTTTCTCAAATATCACACCCAAGGCCCTCGCTTCTAGTCAGTAGCCTCTGGAATTCAGGGAAATGCACTTGAGGCCATGTGACCAACCAGGTATCGGGCACCTCTAGGTGGCTTCCAGAACCGGGACGTTACAACTAGGGAGTATGAACCCTTTGTCTAAATGATCTTACAGCTGCTTCTTTAACTACTCCAGTTCTATAGGATCCATCCTATAAGGACCCTTTGATATAGGAGTATCTCAAGGTATGAGTTATATGGATAAATTTACCTCAAGGTCTGGGGGAAGTCTGGGTAACTCTTCAGGAAATACGTCTTTGTATTCCCTCACGATGGGAATTTCCACTAGGTTGACACTTTCCAATGACTCAACCATTTGAACGAGGTCTTCCTCTTCGTATGGAATCAATTCCCACACCATTGAAGGATTTTTAAAAGAAGATTCATGAACTTCCTTACATTTTTAGAGGAGAATGGGATGGTTCAGAATATGAAAATATATTTCCTTTTCTTGATAGTTGATATGTGCTCTATATAATGAGAGACAATGCATTCTCGTTATAGCATTGAATTATACCAATGGAATTATTACAAGATTCTCTGGAAGAATCATACCATATACAACAATGGGAGAAGAGTCAAAAACTTGGTTTGCAATTATTTAACCACTTAGTGTTTTTAAAGATATCTCTACTTCATGGTTTCAGGGATTCAATTCTAAATATAGTTCTAGAAAACTTGCAAGATATAAAGTAGTGCATAGAACCATAATAAAATAATACTTTTTACATTATTGATTGAATAGGAATTTTACCTTTTATGACTTCATTTTCTTGTTTCACTTCTGTAGTAGTGATGTAATAGACCTTCCCTTGTTACTTTGGATTTTTTGGCTGCTGATGTTGATTACCCTTGAGGATTTTAGGTTTAGTGCACTCGCTTGCATAGTTCCCTTTCTCCCTACAGTTGTAACATCAGACTATGGGTGGTGCTCTTCTTTCTTCCATCACGTTCTCTCACCTTCTCATATCTTTTCAACATTCATGAGCTTGGTGGCATTCTTTCCCACACTTGAATCATTTCCACATCCCTTTGAGGTAGTTACCATGATGCATCTTTTCACATTTTTGGCATGTGGGTGGTTGAGTTTTCTTTACACCTTTATCATTATATCCTCCAGCATGAAACTCCATCTTTCATTTCTTATCACCGTAGCCATCTAACCATTCTCCAAAATCCATATCCACTTTGAGATCACATCAAATAGCTTCTTCATAACTCCGAAAGTCCTGAATTGTAAGATCTTTTCGAATGTGTGGTTTTAATAAACAAAAGAATATATCAATTTTTCTATCATTGTTGATAACAAAACCTGAAGAATACATAGAAAACCTTGAGAATCTTGATTCTTAGGTTGTGAAAGAATATCATTCCTTTTTCTTAAGCTCTATAAATTCTCTCTCCATATTTTTACAAAGAGTTATTGGGAAATACTTATTAAGAAACATTATCTTAAAGTCTTCACATATCATTTCTTCAATTTCTTTGGTCAGCTTGGTGTTCTTAACCAAAGCCCACTATTATTTGGCCTCTCCGTCTAGATAATAAATGGAAAAAATCACCTTCTCCATATCAGAATAGTGAAGCACAGAAAAAATCTTCTCCATGGAGTTGACCCACTTTTCTGTAACTAGTGGATCAGAATACCCACTAAACATCTGTAGTCATTTCCGCATAAAACACTCAACTGCTAGTTGATCCCTCTTAGGTGAAGGAAGACCTTCCCCATTATTCCGGTAATTCTTCACAACCTGAGATGGTTAGGTAATCATCTCCATAAAGTTTTGAACTCCACCTCCCAAATAATTGGGGGTGTTGTTTGGGAAATCACCGCATTGTCCCTTGCATGGGTTGTTAGCCTAGTTTCTCTTGGTTCCCACCATTTCTAAAATAGAAAAGGTTGGAACAAAACATAAGTCAACAAGTCATGAATAAATAACTTATTCATTTTTTCAATTTACACTAACAGAATATCTTGTGGGATCCCTTTGTTTAGAAAATATTCTTGTGTGCTTACTTATACTTAGTATCATTCTAAGGGTTTTTCCTAAGGTACTCTAATCCCAATTCCCAAATTAACTAAACCTTACCTCTGATACAAACTATAGCGCCCCTACTTTTATGACATTACTTTTACATCATTTTAATGATAAATAACATAAAACATTACACAATTAGTATCCAAAGGTTTAGTGTATTGGGAAAACCAGGACCATACATAACATTTACAACATAAAACATAAACATTTATTTAATCCATTCTTCTCTAGCTTCTTTGTGTCCCATGAAAACTCTTTAGTACACATAATCACCTAAGGATATACATCAAAAGGGGTGAGCTAAAAGCCCAGTAAGAGGATATATATAAACAATATAATAATGGTTGAGAATAATCAAAATATAGGCAAGGGGTCGTGAACATGAGAGGAATCATTAATAAAAGACTTGAAATATGGAAATGCATAAAAATGAAACATCATGTCTTAGTGGTCAACTACAACACATAGTTTTGAACAATGATAGCATCATGTTCACACATCATTTCCATTTTAAATCATGATATTCATCACTTAACCCAATTTATTTGAGAAATGTATAATTTTGGGCACATCTGTCACATCATAACATCCAAATTGTGCTATATAATTTTGGTGCACCCGTCACATCATAACATTTACACTATCATGTATACCACATAGAACATATGTCAAAATTAAAAAAATAACCCATGGAAAGTAATTCATTTCAAATCAAAAATAATACTTTCATAAACATTTATCTTTCAAAATAAATAGGGGATAACATTCTTGAAATAGAACAATCAATGATGAGTGAAGTAGAAACAATCTTTGAGAAATAAAAAAGAGGGTGTTTATTTGTAAGAGTTCTTTTGGAAGAACATTAGGTTTCTCATAAACTCAATTATAAAACATGTATATCCCAGAATAGGTAATATTAGGATAAATAAATTATTCTTAAGGAATATCCATACTGAAAATGGATTTAAAGAGGTAAAACCCAAAGTATGAGAGTTGGGTTCGAGAATTTCTTATTACCTTGTATCTGAATGCTTTCTTCACTTTAAAGTTCTGTATAACAACATTAGATTAACTAATTAATAATTCTAGAACCTTTTATACATTAATTAGATTCATTAAGTTTTATTAAGTTCATTTATTGGATTTTGGTTGAGTTATAGAGTTTAAATTCACTGTTTGGGAGTGTTTTTTTATAGTTTTCTTAAATGGTTCACTTGTATCCATGAATGGAAGTTCAGTTAAATTATGGATAAACGTCCATAATTGTAATTATATTTTATTTATGATGTTAAAAAACTTTAAATTATATTATAAATAATTTTCTTATATTCCATGATAATGAATCACTATATAAGAATTTAATGATGATCATTTGGGTTAATTAGGCCGGTTTTTCAGCCACAATGAACTTTTTTTGTTTAATCATTTAGTAATATGTACATAAGTTATTTCCAGAACATTAAATAGGATATAATCCATATAACATAATATTTTCGAACCATAAAAATGGTTTCATGACCATATCTTAAGGTGGTAAAGGAAAATTAAAACATATCATTCTTGAATGTGATAAATTAACACCTCACGAACAACGTTTTCCTTTCTAAAATAAAAAAAGAAGAGAATAATCAGGGGTTGGATGATATATTATCCCATTATTGTCATATAATTATAGTATATTTAAGAGACTAGAGTTACCATAACATGTGGATGATGATAGGTGGGGAGAGATTAAGAAAATAACTTGAAATTAAAATAAAATTAAAGGAAAAGATAGAGAGGATAATTACCTCTTGAATCCTCCTTAAGGTACCATAGATTGGTCTTTTGATGAGACCAGAATCTCTTGGAAGTGTGGTAGGTGAAAGGGAAGATGTTTTGGTAGAGTTTATACAGGGATTGAAGCTTTTTAGGTGTGAGGAAATGAGGGTGTGAAGTGTAGTATTTATAGTGGAGGTGAGGGGTGTTTTCCAAATATTTTAATTGTTAGTTTATTATTTCTCCACAAGATAAGAAATATTGATGATTCCATGAACAAAAATAGAAATAAGTGCATTTGAGTTATAAAAAATTATGATTAAATAAACATAACATCACCCATGACTCTATAATTCATGAATTTAACTTATTTTGTAAATTATCGTATTTCACTATTCATAAAAAATTCAAGTATTTCAGAAAAATCCCAAAAATTCAGCCTAACCATTTTTTGATGTGTAGAATCAAAAAATGAACTCCATTTTTCTAAAATAATTTTCTAAATATTTTAAATTATATTTTTAAATAAAATAATAGTTTATTCAAAAAATACCAATTTAAAATCAGCTATTTACTTACTCCAAGATATAGGTATATCATTCATTTACTTAAATCGAGCCAAAGAGCCTATAACCAAGTGGTAGAGGCTTCTTCTTAGCATCCAAAACACCCAAGATAAAATCTGGATAGGGACATATTTCTGAGGGCACTGTAGTATCACTGTAGCAGGGCTACTGTAGTAGTATTGTAGCAGTAGTGGGACTGTAGCAGCAGAGGTACTATAGCAGCGGATGCACTATAGCAGCTGCTATAGCGGCAGCTGTACTGTAGCAGATACTGTAGTAGTGTGGGTACTATAGCAGTAATGTTCACCAAGGGGTCCTTTGGGCCAAAAAATGGTCTTTCAATCCTTATATTCAGGCCACTTGGCCTTGGGCCTTTGGGCTATGTAATGGGTCTCCTTCTACCCACACTAAAGAGTTCTTTGCTTTAAATAATAAATTGAGACTTTGTCCCCAACCTTTAAAAAAAATCACTTAAATTGTATATATATACTATCATTTTTAAAGTTAATATACATAAGGGTAGGTTACTATTCATAAGTTTATATTACTATTTATAAGGATATGTTACTATTCACCAACAAAATATGTTTGTTTCATCAGACCCCAAAAATCATCCTAAACGCAACAATATATGTCAGATTTTCATAATTTAAAACACAGAAGTGGAAAAATTGTGTTTAATGGTCACATATTATTTATTATAATTATATGTCATTTTTTTCTAATGTGATTATACTTTAAGGTATGATTATAATAAGGGATTTCCAATTATAAAACTTTGGGTCGTTACAAAATTACCTTACCACAAATGGGTATTTGAGTTTTATATTTTATATTCATTTGTCATTATCATTGATTCAAGTATTATTGAACTATTAATTGAGTATTAAACACCATAAAAAAATTAATTACAAATTAAATAATGACTCATTGTGTCCAACAGACACATGAGATAAAAATTTTAGTATAACAACAATAGTTTAACTAGGATCAATGAACTGTACAACTAGAAGTCATGTGCTTATCACTTCTATCATAGGAATCACCCTTTCTTAACCACTTAAATAATTCACCATACTTAATGTAACATTTCTAAACTTACTTGGTTTTTATATTTGGATTCAAATTTATGACACACATGTAGTATCTAATACCCAAGTAGTAAAATAGAAATATTTCATTCATTGATGAATATTAGAAATAAAATCATATTCTTACTTCTTATTTAGTTCATTTCAAATTATATTCTACTGAACTTTCTTTCCATATGAAAATAAAATAGAAATTGTTTTAATACTCTTCATTTTTTTATTTGAAGGATGTTTCCATGATTCCTTTGGTGTCACACTTTTAATTGTCCTTTTTTACTTTTCTTTCAAGGTGTTTACTATAATAACTAAATATTATCTTTATTTATGTTCTTATCCTCTTGTTGAACCTTACCCAAAATATATTGAATCAATTTTTCTATAATATTTATTTTATAATACTAAACAAAATTATAGTAATTGAGTGATAAGGATATAATAATGGGATGTATTGAAAGATTATAATACATCTTTCAATTTTCATGTGATCAGTGTAATCATAATATCATTCATTTCTCACTTCACTTTACCCTCATAGACTTATCAGATATGAGACAACATGTGAAACCATCCATGTACTAATATTGTTTCCACAACTCATTGGACATTAATGATAGCATTATTATATAAATATAAAATGAATCATACATGTTTTTCTATAGGATTTCTTTTCACCCTCACTTCCTAAGGTGGATAAACAGGTGGTGGGGACTTTGGAACATATAATTTCTTTTCATATCATAATACATTGTGCAAGTGTGTTCACTAATCTATGAAATTCATTTCAGTTAGGACATATTATTTTTCCATAATTGACCATAATAAACTTGTGATATTACTATCCATTTTTATATAAAATAAAAATTAATAATATTAGTACTTTTATCTTGATTGTCAGTTATTAGACATTATAGATTTTATTATATTAAATAACTCCCTCTATTTTATCAAATCCTAGTATCCCTTAACTACTAGATTTAAAATACTCAATATCTTTAGTATTACTATGGAAATTATTTTTAATACCTCTACTCATAGTATATGTTATGTCTATGAGACTACCTATAGAGGCTCAAGGTAGGTTGATGACAACAACATTAACTCATGGATTATTGTTCTATTGAGTGAATTCACATCTCTAGAAAAGCATAAAAGTTCGTTACATAATTTTTTGCCTCTAATGTTGCAAAAATCCAGCTATAGATATTTATTTTATTCTAAATTTTGTTAATTAAACACACTATTTTCATAATAATTCCCTAGTAGTAAGAGGAACCCTCTTTTAGGGTTGACAGGAACCTCAAATGTGCAGCTTTGTTCAAACTCAAATGATAGAAATAATTAATGAATTAATATTTTATTTGAGGTGTTTTAGTTTTTATCATAGAATTTAATCCATTTCTATTTACACTTTATTTTTCTATGTGATTATACTCACATCTTTACAATTCTATAAATAGTAAAACATTCACCACACATGTTCATTTTGTCTATGCGTTCTTATTTATTATTCTATGTAATTGCGTGTATAAACTCATACATAAAATTAATAAACCATGCAAAAATAAAATTAACCAATTTAATCATGAGTTATTTTTAATGTTTGATTAATTAAGAAAATAATGGATCAACCTATATTCTAGGGGTAACTCCTTGAGTCACGTTGTGTGTGTAACACCTCAAACCAAATCACCTAGTGAGGGCTAAGGTGTAATGAAACCACTTACACACCTCTCCATATAAAATAGGTTGTTGAATATAATCAAGGCACTTAGAAACACATCAGGAGACTATTCCCTTAGTAACTGGTGAGTATCGTAGTAGAAAATACAATAAGAGTAGTAACTAAAAGGAAGCATCAACGAACTTGAGCAAAGAAAACAAAAAAATAAATAACAACATAAATATATAAGGATATAATTATAATAAATAAAATATCCAAAGTCATAAAATTGGTAAATAGGAATCCCTAAAAGTAGTGTATCAGCATAAAAATGTAAAAAAGGACCAAAACAAAAAAGAGGCATTATTATTTATCGAGAAAAGAGAATGATTGGGAGACCCTTGTCAATGTGGGTTTGGTTTGGCATGATGGTTGATTGTGGGGGGTTTATTTTGTGCACAATAATTAACATTGGGTTATCATTGTCACTATTTAATGGAAACTCCCAATGGTTCCCCTATCCATAATTAGTTATAGACCTACTTTCCAAAGGTTGGTGGTCACCTAGGTTTTCAGGCTCGATGGAACTTAGGGACTTGCTGTAACGACCCAAAGTTTCATTAATGTAAATTCCTCTTGATCTAGTTAAATGTCTCTCTATGTAAAACTTTTATATAAAATTTTAACTTCTTTAGTTTTTTGTTAATAGTTGTGACCATTACTTTTATAGTCGTTGAACAGTGATCACATGATTAGTATAAATATAGGGCTTTAAAAAATCCAATTTACTCAGACAAAAGAAGTGATGGCCTCATCCAGTAGAATTGCTCCATAAGAAGCCCATTTGTTGAAGCTCAGAAAAGAGGTGGTGTCCTTGGGTTTATCTCTTGACCAAGCCCAAGCTGAGCTTCACCATGTCAAGCTCGAACGAGACTGTCTACGAGAAAAGTGGAAGTTGATAGAGATTAGCACTTGAGCTATGTTATTCGAGCCACCCAAAGATTCTGTCACCATCGCACACCTTACCCTTAGGTCTTATGCGGCTGTTTTAAGGGGTTATGTAACAAATCCCTAGTACTATGTTCATGTACATTATTTTTGTATATAATAATGACTATACTTTCTTGTCATTATTGATACATTGTAAATAGTTTTTAAAGTACAAATAGTGTTTTTAGTTATTATTTAATTAAGAATTATATTTTATTAAATTAAGGGATTTTTTGAATTAAATAATATTTTAATAAAATATTATTATTATTTTTAAATTAATTTTTATTAAAAATAAATAATCTTATAATCTTATGAATGCAATTGTAATTTTTATTAAGGTTTGAAATCCATTTTTGTCAAAACCCGTGAATTTTCGATAAATGTCGGTTTTTATTTTAAAAGTGAAAATTAACATACTTAGAAAATTATTTAGATAAAATAAATGTTATTTATGGAATCAGTATGTTGAAATTATCCAACGGTGAATATTTCATTATTTTCTGAGACAGTCAATTTTTTTGGGTAAAAATTAAATATTGTTTAAATATATAATGTGTTTTATGACATCATAATGACCCAATAGTGATGTAATAAAATACTATAATATTTACATTCGGACAATATATGTTTTAACATTAAAATAATGTGATTTTGGGTTTGTTTTACTTACTTTTCAAAGCATTAATGGACCCTTCAAGACTTGTTAAACACCTTGTCTTTTTAAATTATTTTCCTTGGGAGTGTGACTCACCTCCACATAAGCAACCCCATTATTTTAAGAAGTTATGACTTTGGCCTTATAAAATATTTTTTTCCTCTCCCCTTTTTCAAAAACCATGGGAAAAAACAATGATCTGATTTTTGGTTTGGATTAGTTTAATGTAAGGGGTCCCAAACCTAAATAATAAAGAATTCACTCACCTTTCCTATATAAACACACCCAAGATCTCACTTCCTCCTCACTTGAAGCCTTTGGAGTTCATCTAACCTCTGTAATACTCTCTGTAGAATCCTCCCAAGGTTCCCTAAGCTCCCAAGAAGTCTCTCTCAAGCCTCTCTCAAGCCTTTGGAAGCACACTTCCAAGTAAGGGTTTTTTTCCTTTCTCATTTTTGTCCAATTTTCTTTAAGTTTTTTTTTCAATTTTAATTTCAATTATGAATGTTGGGGTATTGTTTCTAACATCCCTAATAATGCCCTATTTATGTTTTAATGATGAGATACCCCTTTATCTCTCATTAGATGCCTCCCATATACACCCGTTACTATGCCGAAATTCCGAAAGGAACTTCTCTCTCCTCATTTACATTCAAGAAATACTTCTGTATCATGAATCTAAATTCTATTAAAATTGTTGGGACATGTATATATATGACCTCCTTACTATCCATTACATGTAAATATTATGAGGAACCCCTTTCTCTCTCATCAACCGTTTTTATGAATTCTTATGTCACGCCGTTACGCTGCTGAAATCGCACTGATTTTCTAAGCCAATGCCATTGTGTAGTGAATACCATACCCATTTATCCATCAAGGGTATTCACCTTTATGTACATTTACTTATTGATTAAAAAGTTCCATGTATGAATTCCACATTCCTTTATCATGGAATAAATGATTATGTTTTATGAATCCATGTTTTATGATCCATGTGGCACACTTATGCATGAAATGATATGTTTAAGAAGGGTGTTCCCTTATAGCAGTCCAATGAATTGGGTAAAGTATAATATCATGATACGTCATGTGCAATGAGTGTTGACTCATGATAATTCAAGTGAAACAAGGGTTTACTCATGCTTTATGTGCAATGAGAATTTACTCATGCTCCATGTGCAGTGATCCTTGGCTCATGCTAATTCCATGTTAAGTGTTGTTGCCACATTTCCATGTTATGATTATCATGCTTTATCATGACTTTATGTTAATGTTTCTCTTGTACTCTATTTATATGCTTATTGTATAACATGTATTTTAATCCTCATGTATTCCGTGTTTATTCCCTTACTAGGCTTTATAGCTCACCATTTTCTTATGCATGTCCTCAGGTTATCCCATGCAATGCTAAGTACGAGGGAATGTAGTGGTCATGTAGAGGAAGCTTTCAATAAAGATGTTGTATTTCATGTATTAAGTTGTTATGTAATGATCCTTAGCCCCAAAGACACTAGACCTCTCTATATTCCATGTTTTATCAAGTGAATACTTTATGTAATAAATCATGTTTAAGTTTGTAATAAAAGCAGGGTTGTCATAGTTGGTATCAGAGGATAGGTTTAGTTATTTTTGGGATTAGGATTAGAAAACCCTAGTAAAGACTTAGAGACGAGACTAAGTATAATAAGAACATCCCTAAGTTTTTTTAAGTACTGAGTTAGTGGTTTATCAAACAAATACATCTTTGTCTGGATACGAACAGGTAGAGGCGGTTCTAGCACAGATGTATCCTAGGGGTAAAACTCAAAAACACCACTTTGGGCTAGACTTGAATGGGAAATGGTGCATGACAACAGGCCTTGCTGCACTCTTGGTTATGAAACTCTTGGGGGATACATTTTGATAAATTCACAAGCTTAGTGTGAACCCTTATTAAGGGAATTAAAAAAAATCCCCCTAAGAATATATGTTAGAAAGTAGATCATGAAAAGCCTAGATTGAAGCCTATAGACTCATGAGTTAAGGAAATAAAATTTTATTGGTAAGTCGTCAACTTTTTTTTAGATTACCCTTTATGTGTTACCCCCTAAATTTCCTTTTATTCCAGCCAGTGGCCGGTAATAGGAGGACTCGGGCTAACAACCAATGTGAAGATCAGTGTGATGACTGTACTAATGAGATGCCCAATCCAATGGGAGCGGGAATTGTGAACTTTGTCACGCTTCTCTCTGAGCTAAATAAATAATTGAATAGAAACACGGGTCAAGAGGAACGTCCAAACCCACCTAAGAAGGAACAAGCTGCTATCGAGAGCTTCATGAGATAAAGGCCTCTTACTTTTAGTGGATCATCTGATCCCACGATCACTGAACAATGGATTAACTCCCTTGAAAAGATCTTCTCCATCCTTCAATGTTCTGAACAAGAGAAGGTTCTCCTGGTGGCTTATCATATGGAGGGTGGAGCTGATCAATGGTGGACATTGTTAAAAAATACGAAGCCTGAGGAGGAGATTGAGGCATTGGAATGGAAGGATTTCCAGAAGATGTTTTTCGATAAATATTTTCCACGCACCCTCCAGCTTAAGATGGAAAGGTACTTCTTTTACCTCAATCAAAAAGATGAAGAATATGTTGGAGAGTACGAGGAAAACTTCACAAGGCTTTCATGATACGCTTCTGGCTTTGTCGTTACCCCCAAATGCAAGGTTGACCGCTTCTTTGGTGGGTTGAAGCCTAACCTGCGGAAAGCATTAGCGATCCGTGACTTCGACGGCTATGAGGAAATTTTCTGATGTGCCATCAAGGTTGAAATGGATATTGGGGAATCACAAGGGTATCATGGGGACAAGAAGCGTAAGGTAGACTTCAATGCTGGCGGTCCTATGGATAAATCCAATGGTGCTAAGAAGATCCAACACCCCACTTGCCAAAAGTGCGGAAAGAAGCACCCTGGAAATTCCCTCAAGGGGACGAGGAAATGCTTTAGGTGTGGAAGAGAAGGGCACCTAGCTGTTAACTGTCGGCAAGAAAGACGGTTGCGGTAGAGGAGAGGAACGCTCCATTCGAACCTCGATGCATTGTTCATTGCTACAACTGCAAGGAACTGGGGCATTTTTCAAATCAGTGCCCTAATCCAAGGGTTTTCAGAGGCAACCAACAACCTCCAAGGAAGCAAGGAAGATATTTTGCCATCACTTATCCCAAAGTGAACCCCGACAATGAAGTGGTTACAGGTACGCTAATTATTCATTCAATAATAGAGAACGTACTTTTTGATTCGGGTTCTACGAATTCTTTTATATCTCGAAAGTTTAGTAGAACAATACTGACACCACCAAAAATCATGGAAGTGAATATGTCGGTGAGTATGGAAAATAGGGTAATCATTGCATCCCATGAATATAAGTCCTCCCCTGTTATAATCTATGGATTTAATTTCCCGCCGAACTTTGTCATACTCCCTCTGGTGGAATTTGATGAAATTCTTGGCAGGGATTGGCTTTCTCTATATAGAGCCAACATAAATTGTTGGGAGAGGGAAATCACACTCCATATGGAAAATCGACCCCCGATTATTTACAAGTGTAAGGAGGAATATGAATCTCCTTTATCTACATCATCTCAAGCATGGATATTACTGCCCTATGAGCATGCGTATCTAGATCAGATGATTGAGTCCAAGGAAGAAACCACCCTTGAGGAAATGCCTATTGTGAGGGAATTTGCTAAAGTGTTTCCCAAGGAACTGCCTGGTCTTCCTCCTAAAAGAGACGTTGAATTCTCAATTGAACATATACCAGGGGATCTACCAATATCTAAGACTCCATATAGAAAGGTTGTAGTGGAGCTTGAAGAGCTGAAGAAACAACTACAGGAGAATCTGGATAAAGGGTTTATACGCCCAAGTGCTTCACCATGGGGTCCACCAGTCCTCTTCGTCAACAATAAGGATGGTTAAATGCGAATTTGCATCAATTATCATGAACTTAACAAAATCATGATAAAGAACAAGTATCCTATACCACGTATCGATGACTTGTTCGATTATCTTCATGGAGCACAATACTTCTCCAAGGTAGTTTTACGGTTAGGATATTATCAAGTAAGGGTGAAGAAGGAAGATGTCCCCAAGACTGCTTTTCGTACAAGATACAGGCACTATGAATTCATAGTAATGCATTTCGGACTCACCAATGCTACAAAAATCTTCATGGACTTAATGAATAGAGTCTTTAGAGATTACCTAGAAAAATTTGTGGTAGTCTTTATAGTTGATATTCTAATATACTCCAAAACCAAGGAGGTTCATGAGGAGCATTTAAGAACTGTACTAGAGACTTTGCGCAAGGAGAAGATCTATGAAAAGTATATCAAGTGTGAGTTCTGGTTGAAGGAGGTCTCATTCTTGGGCCATATCATCACAAGAAATGGGATATCTATTGATCCCTTCAAAATAGATGCAATTGAGGGATGGTTGAGGCCAACATCGGTAATGGATATCCGTAGCTTCTTGAGGTTAGATGGATATTATCAACGATTTGTGAAAAATTTATCATGATTGTCCAACCCTCTTACCAAGATAACTCGAAAGGGAGTAAAGTTTTCTTGGAGTGATGAATGTGAATAAATCTTCAAGGAGTTGAAAAGGAGGCTTATCACTGCGGCCGTGCTCACTTTACCCACAAGGGGGGAAAGTTTTGTGGTATTCAGTGACACTTCGAAGAAGGGATTAGGCTGTGTGCTGATGCAGAATGATAAAGTGATATCATATGCCTCAAGGAAGTTGAAAATTCATGAGAGAAACTATCCAACTCTTTATATGGAGTTGGTGGCGGTGATATTTTCCTTGAAAATCTGGCGGCATTATCTCTATGGGTAGAAATGTGAGATATATACTAACCACAAGAGTCTTAAATATATATTCACACAGAAAGAAATTAATAGGCACCAGAGAAGATGGATATAGCTCATCAAGGATTATGACTATTCAATACATTACCACCCAGGGAAAGAAAACAAGGTGGCAGATGCCCTAATTAGAAAGGACCCAGCAGTTCTATCAATGATGAGAATTGAGAAGGATTCAATCTTCTTAGACTTGATGAAGATGGACATGGGAATCATAAAGAAGGGAACATCATCAATCCTTTCACAAATGATTTCTCAACCATCTCTTTTGGAAAGGTTAAAGGATGATCAAAAGGATGATGTGGGAATTCAGGAAGAAGTGGAAGCTATCGAAAAAGGGAAATCCTCAGAGTTAAATGTTAATGAAGAAGGAATTGTACAATTTGGGAAAAGACTATGTGTTCCATCAAGTCTGGAGCTGAAGAAGGAACTTTTGGATGATGCACATAGTTCAAATTTCTCTATTCACCCAAAGAGAACAAAGATGTATCGAGATCTCCGAGAAAATTTTGGGTGGGATAATATGAAGAAGGAGATTGCTGAATATACATCAAAGTGATTAGTGTGCCAGCAAGTGAAGGCAGAGATTCAGAAGTCTAAGGGGATGATGCAACCATTGCCCATACTAGAATGTAAATGGGAGAACATCACCATGGACTTTGTCACCGGACTTCTGAGGACAACCAAAGGCAACAATGCAATTTGGGTTGTGGTGGATATTCTTACAAAGACTACACACTTCATTGCTATTCGGGAGGATTTATCATTGGATCAAATGGCATGGATATATATCAGGGAAGTGGTAAGGCTGCATGGAGTACCTCTTTCTATTATGTCTAATCGAGATCCAAGATTCACCTCTATGTTTTGGAAGAGTCTTCAACATGCTCTGAATACTGAACTAAACTTCAGTATGGCCTATCATCCTCAAACTAATGGTCAATCCGGGATAAAATCCAAACACTTGATGACATGTTGAGAGAGTGCTCAATGGACTTTAAAGGAGGATGGGATCAACATCTTCCTCTGTTTGAGTTCTCTTATAATAACAGTTTCCACTCGAGCATCCAAATGGCACCTTATGAAGCCATGTATGGGAAAAGGTGCAGAACACCAACATGTTGGGATGAGGCCAGTGAACGTAAGCTGCTAAGACCAGAAATGGTCGAGGAAATGGTGGAGAAGGTTAAAACCATTCAGCAATATATCAAGGCAGCCCAGAGTCGACAAAACAGTTATGTAGATAATCATCGACGATACCTTGAGTTTAAAGTTGGATACATGGTTTTTCTATGCATATCTCCATAGAATAAGGTCTTGAGGTTTGGAAAGAAAGGGAAGTTAAGTCCAAGGTACATCGACCCCTTTGAGATTCTTGATCGTGTCGGGGTTGTGGCCTATTGACTAGAACTTCCACCTACAATGGCCAAAGTACATGATGTCTTTCAAGTATCCTTCTTAAAAAAGTACATACCGGACCCTTCACATGTACTCTCTTTTGAGGTGGTACAGTTGGAGTATGATCTTTGTTATGAGAAGCAACCAGTGAATATCTTAGATCATATAGAAAAAGTTCTACAAAATAAGACAATGCCCCTCATCAAGGTGTTGTGGAAAAACCAAAAGTTTCAAGAAGCGACTTGGTAATCGGAGGAAATGATGAAGCTGAGTTACCCACATATGTTTTAGTGTGGGAAAAGGAAATTTCGAGGTTGAAATTTCTTAAGGGGGGAATATTATGAAGACCCAAAGTTTCATTAATGGAAATCCCTCTTGATCTAGTTAAATTTCTATTTATGTAAAACATTTATATAAAATGTAATCTTCTTTAGTTTTATGTTAAGAGTTGTGACCGTTACTTTTATATCCATTGAACAGTGATCACATGATTAGTATAAATATAGGGCTTTAACAATCCAATTTAATTAGACAAAAGAAGTGATGGCCTCATCCAGTAGAATTGCTCCATACGAAGCCCATTTGTCGGAGATCGGAAAAGAGGTGGCATACTTGGGTTTTTCTCTTGACCAAACCCAAGATGAGCTTCACCATGTCAAGCTCGAACGAGACTGTCTACGAGAAAAGTGGAAGTTGACAGAGATTACCACTCGAGCGATATTATTTGGGCCACCCCAAGAGTCTGTCATCATTTCGCACCTTACCCTTAGGTCTTATGCGGCTATTTTAAGGGGTTATGTAAAAAATCTCTAGTACTATGTTCATGTACATTATTTTTGTATATAATAATGAATATACTTTCTTGTCATTATTGATACATTGTAAATAGTTTTTAAAGTACAAATAGTTTTTTTAGTTATTATTTAATTAAGAATTATATTTTATTAAATTAAGGGATTTTTTGAAATAAATAATATTTAAATAAAATTTTATTATTATTATTAAATAAATTTTTATTAAAAATAAATAATATTAAAATCTTATGAATGCAATTGTAATTTTTATTAAAGTTTGAAATCCATTTTTGTCAAAACCCGTGAATATTCGATAAATGTCGGGTTTTATTTTAAAAGTGAAAATTAACATATTTAGAAAATTATTTAGATAAAATAAAATGTTATTTCTGGAATCAGGTGTCGAAATTATCCAATGGTGAATTTTTCATAATTTTCTAAGATAGTCAATTTTTTTGGGTAAAAATTAAATACTGTTTAAATATATAATGTGTTTTATGAAATCATAATGACCCAATAGCTATGTAATAAAATACTATAAGCTTTATGTTTGGCCAATATATGTTTTAAAATTAAAATAATGTGATTTTGGGTTTGTTTGAATTACTTTTCAAAGCATTAATGGACCCTTCAAGACTTATTAAACACCTTGTCTTTTTAAATTATTTTCCATGGGAGTGTGACTCACCTCCACATAAGCAACCCCATTATTTTAAGAAGTTTGGACTTTGGCCTTATAAAATATTTTTTTCCTCTCCCCTTTTCCAAAAACCATGGGCAAAAATAATGATCTGATTTGTTGTTTGGATTAGTTTAATGTAAGGGGTCCCAAACCTAAATAATAAATAATTCACTCGCCTTTCCTAAATAAACCCACCCAAGATAACACTTCCTCCTCACTCAAAGCCTTTGGAGTTCATCCAACCTCTGCCCTACTCTCTCTAGAATCCTCCCAAGGTTCCCCAAGCTCCCAAGAAGAATCTCTCAAGCCTCTCTCAAGCCTTTGGAAGCACACTTCAAAGTTAGGGTTTTTCTTCCTTTCTAATTTTTGTCCAATTTTCTTTAAGTTGTTTTTTCCTTTTAATTTCAATTATAAATATTGGGGTATGGTTTCAAAACTCCCTCATACTACACTCTTTATGCTTTAATTATGTGATTCCCCTTTCTATCTCATTAGATGCCTCCCATGTACACCCATTACTATGCTGAAATTCCGAAAGGAACTTCTCTCTCCTCATTTACATTCAAGTAATACTTTTGTATCATGAATCTAAATTCCATTAAAATTTTTGGGACATGTATCTATATGACCTACTTACTTTCCATTACATGTAAATATGATGAGGAACCCCTTTCTCTCTCAACAACCGTTTTTATGAATTCTTATGTCACGTCGTTACGCTGCCGAAATCGCACCGATTTTCTAAGCCAATTCCATTGTGTAGTGAATACCACGCCCATTTCTCCATCAAGGTTATTCACATTTATGCACATTTACTTATTTATTATAAAGTTTCATGTATGAATTACACATTCCTTTATCGTTGAATAAATGATTATGTTTTATGAATCCATTTTTGATGATCCATGTGGCACACTTATGCATGAAATGAAATGTTTAAGAAGGGTGAGCCCTTATAGCGCTCTAATGAATTGGGTAAAGTATAATATCAAGATACGTCATGTGAAATGAGTGTTGACTCATGATAATTCAAGTTCAATGAGGGTTTACTCGTGATTCATGTGAAATGATCATTTACTCATGCTCCATGTGCAGTGAGACTTGGCTCATGCTAATTCCATGTTAAGTGTTGTTGCCACATTTCCATGTTATAATTATCATGCTTTATCACGCCTTTATGTTCATGTTTCTCTTGTACTCTATTGATATTGCTATTGTCTAACATGTATTGTACTCCTAATGTATTCTGTGTTTATTCCCTTACTGGGCTTTATAGCTCACCCTTTTCTTATGCATGTCCTCAGGTTATCCCATGCAATGTTAAGTACCAGGGAATGTAGTGGTTGTGTAAAGGAAGTTTTCAATAAAGATGTTGTATTTCAGGTTTTAAGTTGTTATGTAATGATCCTAATCCCCAAAGACACTATACTTATCGATATTCCATGTTGTATCAAGTGAATAGTTTATGTAATAAATCATTTTTATGTTTGTAATAAAAGCAGGGTTGTCATACTTGCATTGGTTGAGGTGATGGGAGGTCAGGCTCATCACACCCTTTTATGGGGAACTATTTCCTACTCTAGGACTCTATATATTTAAGATATGTTGGTGAAACTCTTCCTAATCTTGATACGGGGTTGGTTACCCTAAAAATGATTATGGGTTAAATCCCTCTTTGCACAAAAGACATGGATCTCATTGGTGAATCCATCTATATGTATCTAAGGTTCTTCAACCATTTCCTTGTAATGAGAAAATACTTATGTGATGAATCCATATAACCAGGAGCTTAAAATGTTCCACCCAAATAGGGAGTTAGTTACCATTTTGAGGAGGGTATTGAGCCATTATGAGGCATCCTACATATCTTGGTTATTGTAAGAATCAAAACCCACATAGTTCATTAAACTCGTGTAGCTTAAAATCTTATGTAAAGGACATATATATGTTCTATGAGGAATCATATATTCAAGATCTAGTCCTAGGGGGAATTCCTACATATCCTAATTGTGATGATAAGCAGGGTTGTCTTAGTTCACTTGGTTTGTCATTCCACTGGTGGATGAGGTAGAATAATCATCCCATAGGAATGATTGGGTCCCGATGGTTGAGATTTTGAATACATTCGGGGACTTACACCAAAGTGGGTGTCTATTTGATCTTAGGCCTTAAAAAGGTGTCCTATGATTCCTGTTTATGGAAGGAATCAGAGTTCTCATTATTCAGTCACACCCTTGGGACTGGTTCCAATATATATTCTCTTGTATGGAGTTGAATATATCAATCCACTCATTGGGTCATACATACTGACATTTCCCTATATAGGGGATATTCGTGATGCAAATTATATGACCATTATAACTCCCTAAGGCCATGTGATCTATTCTCAGTGTTAGAAACAAGGGATAACAAGTAATTAATCAAACTTTATATAGAGGTGGGGGTTATGTACTAGGAAAACCTATGAAAACCCTACTTTTTATTACAAAATTAAACATAATTTAATACATAAACATCACTTGACACAACATAGAAGATCGAGAGGTATAGTGTCTTTGGGGATTAGGATCATTACATAACAACTTAAAACATGAAATACAACATCTTTATTGAAAACTTCCTTTATATGACCACTACATTCCCTCATACTTAGCATTGCATGGGATAACCTGAGGACATGCATAAGAAAGGGGTGAGCTATAAAGCCTAGTAAGGGAATAATCATGGAATAACAAGAGGAATACAATACATGTTAGAAAATAGTAATATCAATAGATCACAAGAGAAGAATAAACATAAAGGCAGGATAAATCATGATAATCATAACATGGAAATGTGGCAACAACACTTAACATGGAATTAGCATGAGCTAAGGCTCATTGCACATGGAGCATGAGTAAATCCACATTGCACATGAAGAATGAGTAAAACCTCATTGCACTTGAATTAGCATGAGTAAACACCCATTTCACATGAAGTATCATGATACTATAATTCACCCAATGCATTGGAGCGCTATAAGGGTGCACCCTTCTTAAACATTTCATTTCATGCATAAGTGTGCCACATGGATCATATAACATGGATTCATATAACATAATAATTTATTCCACAATAAAGGAATGTGGAATTCATACATGAAAATTTACAATCAATAAGTAAATGTGCCTAAAGTTGAATACCCTTGATAGATAAATGGGCATGGTATTCACTACACAATGACATTGTCTTGGAAAATCGGTGCAATTTCGACAGCGTAACAGCGTGACGTAAGAATTCATAAAAATTGTTGATGAGAGAGAAAGGGGTGTCTCATAATATTTACATGAAATTGAAAGTAATGGATTCATATAGATACATGTCCCAACAATTTTAATGGACTTTAGATTCATGATACATAAGAATTTCTTGAATGTAAATGAGGAGAGAGAAATTCTTTTTTGGAATTTCGGCATAGTAACAGGTGTACATGAGAGGCATTTAATGAGAGAGAAAGGGGTATCCCATCATTAAAACATAAAGAGGGAAGTATGGGGGGAGGTTCACAACCATACCCTAACATTTATAATTTAAATTAAAAGGGAATAACAATTTAAAGAATATTGGACAAAAATGAGAAATAAGAAAAAACCCATACTTGGAATTGTGATTCCAAAGGCTTCAAAGAGGCTTGAGAGAGGCTTATTGGGAGATTGGGTCACCTTGGGAGGATTCTAGAGAGAGTAGGGCAGAGGTTTGATGAACTTCAAAGGCTTTGAGTGGGGAGGAAGTGGGAGCTTGGGTTGGCTTATATAGGAAAGGTGAGGAAATTCATTATTATTTAGGTTTGGGACACCTCACATTAAACTAATCCAAACCACAAACCAACACATGGTTTTTGACCATGTTTTTTGGAAAAAGGAAGTGGAACAAAATATTTTATAAGGACAAAGTCTGAACTTCTTAAAATAATGGGGTTGATATTTTGAAGGTGAGTCACACTCCCAAGGAAAAAAAATTTAAAAATACAAGATGTTTAATGAGTCTTGAAGTGTCCATTAATGATTTTTAAAATAATTCAAACAAACCAAAAATCACATTATTTTAATGGTAAAACATATATTCAGCGAAAATAAATCTTATATTATTTTATTACGTCACTATTGGGTCATTATGATGTCATAAAACACATTATATATATAAATGGTATTTAATTTTTATCCAAAAATTTGACTATCTTAGAAAATTATGAAAAATTCACCGTTGGATAATTTTAACGTCTTGATTCCAGAAATAATATTTATTTTATCTAAATAATTTTATAAATATGTTAATTTTTACTTTTAAAATAAAAACTGACATTTATCAAAAATTCACGGGTTTTGACAAAAATGGCTTTCGAACCTTAATAAAAATTACAATTGCATTCATAAAATTCTATGATAATTTATATTTAATAAAAAATAGTTTAATAATAATAATAATATTTTATTAAAATATTATTTAATACAAAAATCCCTTAATTAATCAAAATATATTTCTTAATTGAATATTAACTAAAAACACTATTTGTGCTTTAAAAACTATTTACAAGGTAACAACAATAAAATGAAATTATATTAATTATTATATAAAAAAAATAATGTACATGAACATAGTGTTAAGTTCATGTTACATAACCCCTTATAACACCTGAATAAGACCATAGAGTATGGTGTGCGATGGTGACAGACTCTTGGGGTGGTTCGGATAACATAGCTCGAGTGGCAATATCTATCAACTTCCACTTCTCTCGTAGGCAGTCCTGCTCGAGCTTAACCTGTTGATGCTCGACTTGGGCTTGGTAAAGAGTGAATCCCAATGACACCACCTCTTTTTTGAGCTCTGAAAAATGGGCTTCGTATGGAGCAATTCTACTAGATGAGGCCATCGCTTCCTTTTTCTAAGTAAATTGGATTTGTTAAAGCACTATATTTATACTAATCATGTGATCACTATTCAACGGCTATATTAGCAACAGTCAGAATTCATAATATTAAACCAAAGAAGTTGACATTTTATATAATAATTTTATATAAAGATACATTTGATTAGATCAAGAGGTATTTCCATTAATGAATGTTTGGGTCATTACAATCTTCCCCCCTTAAGAAATTTCACCCTCAAAATTTCCTTTTCCCAGAAAAAACAAATGCAGGTAACTCTACTTCATCACTTCCTCTGATTCCCATGTCACTTATTCAAACTTGTTGTTTCGCCACAACACCTTGATTAGGGACATTGTCTTATTTCATAGAACATTTTCTCTATGGTCTAAGATCTTCACTGGTTGCTCCTCATAAGAATGATCATCCTCTAATTGTACCACCTCTTAAGAGAGTACATTTAAAGGGTCCGGTATATACTTCATTAAGAGGGATACATGAAAGACATCATGTACCTTGTCCATGGTAGGTGGAAGTTCTAGTCTATAGGCCACAGCCCCGACACATTCCAGAATTTCGAAGGGGCCAATGTACCTTGGACTTAACTTCCTTTTCTTTCCAAACCTCATGAACTTCTTCCATTGAGATATGCATAGAAATAACATGTCTCCAAATTTAAACTCCAGGTCTCGTCGACGATTATCTGCATAACTCTTCTATCAACTGAGGGATGCCTTGATATGCTGCTGAATGATTTTCACCTTCTCCACCATTTCTTCAACCATTTCTGGTCCAAGAAACTTAGGCTCACCGACCTTATCCCAATACGTCGATGTTCTTCACCTTTTCCCATAAAGGGATTCATATGGTGTCATTTGGATGATGGAGTGGAAACTGTTATTATAAGAGAAATCAACCTGAGGAAAATGTTGATCCCATCCTCCTTCAAAGTCCATTGATAATTCTCTCAACATTTTCTCAAGTGTTTGGATAGTCTACTCAGATTGGCCATCAGTTTGAGGATGATAAGACATACTAAAGTTTAGTTCAGTATTCAGAGCATGTTGAAGACTCTTCCAAAACATAGAGGTGAATCTTGGATCTCGATCGAGCACAGTAGATAGTGGTACTCCATTTAGCCTTACCACTTCCATGATATATATCTGTGCCAGTTGATCCAATGAGAAATCCTCCTAAATAGAAATGAAGTGTGCAACCTTTGTAAGATGATCCAAAATGACCTAGATTGAATTGTTTCCTTTAGATGTCTTAGGAAGTCCGGTGACAAAGTCCATGGTGATGTTCTCCCATTTCCATTCTAGTATGGGAAATGTTTGCATCATCCCCTTAGACTTCTGCCTCTCTGCCTTCACTTGCTGACACACCAGGCACCTTGATGTATATTTAGTGATCTCCTTCTTCATATTATCCCACCAATAATTCTTTCAGATATCTCAATACATCTTTGTGTTTCCTGGGTGAATAGAGAAATTTAAACTATGTGCATCATCCAAAAGTTCCTTCTTCAGCTTCGGAATTGATGGAACACTTATTCTTTTCCCAAATCTCACAACTCCTTCATCATTAACATTAAACTCCTAGGATTCCCCTTTTCCAATAGATTCCACTTTTTCCTGAATTCCCACATCATCCATTTGATCATCCTTTAACCTTTCCAAAATTGATGGTTGAGTAACCATTTGTGAAAGGATTGATGATGTTACCTTCTTTATTATTCCCATGTCCATCATCATAAAATCTAATAATATTGGATTCTTTTCAATTATCATCACTGATAGAATCATTGGGTCCTTTCTACTTCGGGCATCTGCCACCTTGTTCGCTTTCCCAGGGTGGTAGTGGATTGAGTAGTCATTGTCTTTGATCAGATCTAACCATATTTTTTGGCGCATATTAAGCTATTTCTATGTGAATATATATTTGAGACTCTTGTGGTTAGTATATATCACACATTTCTCTCCATAGAGATAATGCCGCCAAATTTTCAAAGCGAAGATCACTGCATCCAACTCGAGGTCATGTTTTGGATAGTTCTATTCATGAACTTTCGATTGCCTCGAAGCATAGGAAATGACTTTTTTCATTTTTCATCAACACACATCCCAGGAACTTCTTCGAACCATCACTGAATACCAAAAAAATTTATCCACTTGTGGGTAAAGTGATCACAGGCACAGTGATAAGCCTCCTTTTCAACTCCTTGAAGATTTCATCATATTCATCACTCTAAGAAAACTTTACCCCCTTCCGAGTTAGCTTTGTAAGAGGGTTGGACAATCATGAGAAATTTCTCACAAATCATTGATAATATCCAGCTAACCCCAAGAAGCTACGGTTATCTATTACCGATGTTGTCCTCATCCATCCCTCAATTGCATCTATTTTGGAGAAATCCATAGATATACCATTGCTTGTGATGACATTTCCCAATAATGATACCTCCTTCAACCAAAACTCGCACTTGTTGTACTTTTTATAGAGCTTCTGCTTCTGCAAGGTATCTTGTATAGTTCTTAGATGCTTCTCATGATCCTCCTTGGTTTTGGAGTATATCATAATATCATCTATAAAGACTACCACAAATTTTTCATGGTAATCTCTAAAGACTCTATTCATCATTTCCATGAAGATTTATGGAGGATTAGTGAGTCTGAAAAGCATTACTATGAATTCATAGTTCCCATATCTTGTACGAAAAGCAGTCTTGGGGATATATTCCTTCTTCACCCTTACATGATAATATCCTTACCGAAAATCTACCTTGGAGAAGTATTGTGCTCCACGCAGCTGGTCAAATAAGTCATCAATTCATGGGAGAGGATACTTGTTCTTTATCATTATTTTGTTGAGCTCACGATAATCAATGCAAAGGTGCATTGACCCATCCTTCTTCTTGACGAAGAGGACTGGTGCACCCCATGGTGAAGCACTTGGGCATATAAACTCTTTATCCAGATTATCCTGTAGTTGTTTCTTCAACCCCTCAAGCTCCACAATAGCCATTTTAAATGAAGTCTTTGATATTGGAAATTCCCCAGGTATATGATCAATTGATAATTCCACATCTCTTCTAAGAGGAAGACCATGAAATTCCTCGAGAAACACTTCAGCGAATTCCCTCACAATAGGCATGTATTCTAGGATGGTTGACTCCTTAGAATCAATCATCTATGTAAGATACAAGTTCTCATAGGGTAATAATATCAACAATTGAGATTATGGAGCTAAAGAAGATTCATCTTCCTCCTTGCACTTGTCAAGAATCGGGGGTCGATTCTCCACATGGAGAGTGATTTCCTTCTCACAGAAATTTATGTTGGATCTATATAAGGAAATATAATCCATGCTAATAATTGAATAAAATTCCACCAGAGGGAGTATGACGAGGTTATATGGGAAGTTCAATCCACATATTATGACAGGGTAGGAGTTATATTCATGGGATGCAATGATTTCCCCATTTGTCGTACTCACTGAAATCTTTACTTCAATGATTTTTGGTGGTGTTGGGATTGTTCTACTAAACTTTAGAGATATAAAAGAATGCGTATAAGCTGAATCAAAAAGTAGGTTTGCTATTTTTTAATGAATAACTAGTGTACCTATCACCACTTCATTTTCGGGGTTCTCTTCGGCAGTAGTGATGGAAAAAGCTCGCCCTTACTTCCTTGGAGGTTATTGGTTGCCTCTGAAAACCCTTGGCTTAGGGCACTGATTTGAAAGATGCCTAAGTTATTTGTAGTTGTAGAAATGAAAAATGTATTGAGGATAGAACGGAGAGATCCTCTCCTCTATTGCAGCTGTGGGTTTTCTTGTCGGTAGTTAACAGTTAGGTTCTCTTCTCTTCCACACCTAAATCATTTCCTCATTCCCTTCAGGAAATTTCTAGGGTGCTTCATTCCATACCTTTGGAAAGTGGGTTGTTGGGTCTTTTTATCACCATTGTATTTATCCATCAGTCCACCAACATTGAAGTCCACCTTATGCTTCTTATCCCCATGATACCCCTGAGATTCTCTGATCTCTATTTCAACCTTGAGGGAACATTGGGCTATTTCCTCATAGTTTTTGAAGTCAAGGATCACCAGTGCTTTCCATAGGCTAGGCTTCATCCCACCATAGAAGTGGTCAACCATGCATTCAGGGGTAACGACAAAGCCGAAAGCGTATCGTGCAAGCCTTGTGAATTTTTCCTCGCACTCTCCAATAGATTTGTCATATTTTTTCTTGAGGGCAAGGAAGTCCCTTTCCATCTTAAGCTGGAGGGTGCGCGGAAAATATTTATCGAAAAACATCTTCCATAAATCCTTCCATTCCAACACCACAATCTCCTACTTAGGCTTAGTATTTTTTATCAATGTCCACCATTGATCAACTTCACCCTCCATACGATTAGCATCCAGGAGAACCTTCTATTGTTCAGAACATTTAAGGATGGAGAAGATCTTTTCAATGGAGTTGATCCATTGTTCAGAGATTGAGGGATCAGATGATCCATTAAAAGTTAGAGGCCTTTGTCTCATGAAACTCTCAGTAGAGACTTGTTTTTTCTTAGGGGGGGGGGGGTTGAACATTCCTCTTGACCCATGTTTCTATTCAAATCTTGAGTTATCTCAGATAGAAGCATGACAAAGTTCACGATTCCCACTCCCATTGGATTGGGCATCTCATTAGTACAATCATCGCATTGATTTTCACATCGGTTGTTAGCCCGAGTCCTCCTATTCCCGACCATTGGATGGAATAAAAGGAAAGTTAGGGGTAACACATAAAGGGTAATCCAAGTACAAAAATAACGACTTATAAATAAATTTTATTTCTTTAACATATGAATCTATTGTCTTCAGTCTATGTTATCAATTATCTACATTCTAATATATGTTCTTAGGGCATTTTTTTGTCCCTTAGTAATGGTTCATACTAAGCTTGTGAATTTACAAAAGCATATCCCCCTGGAGTGTCATAACCAAGAGTGCAGAAAGGCCCGTTTTCGTGCACCAGTTCCCATTTGAGTCTAGCTCAAAGTGGTGTTTTCAGGTTTTACCCCTAGGATACATTTGTGCTAGAGCTGCCTCTACCTGCTTGTATCCAGACAAGGATATATTTGATTGATAAACCACTTACTCAATAATCACCAAAACATAGGTATTTTTTTATTATACTTAGTCTTGTCTCTAATTCTTCAATGGGGTTTTCTAATCCTAATCCCAAAAATAACTAAACCTATCCTCTGATACCAACTATCACAACCATGCTTTTTATTACACAATTAAAAATAATTTAATACATAAACTTCACTTTATACAACATAGAAGATCGAGAGGTCTAGTGTATTTGGGTCTTAGGATCATTACATAACAACCTAAAACATGAAATACAATATCTTTATTGAAAACTTTCTTTACATGACCACTAGATTCCTTCGTACTTAGCATTGCATGGGATAACCTGAGGACATGCATAAGAAAAGGGTGAGCTATAAATCCCAGTAAGGGAATAATCATGAAATAAAATGAGGAATAAAATACATGTTATACAATAGGAATATCAATAGATCACAAGAGAATCATAAACATAAAGTCATGATAAAGCATGATAATCATAACATGGAAATGTGGCAACAACACTTAACATGGAATTAGCATGAGCCAAGGCTCATTGCACATGGAGCATGAGTAAATCCTCATTGCAAATGAAGAATGAGTAAAACCTTGTTTAACTTTAATTAACATGATTAAACACCCATTGCACATGATGTGTCATGATACTATACTTCAACCAATGCATTGGAGCTCTATAAGGGCGCAACCTTCTTAAATATTTCATTTCATGCATAAGTGTGCCACATGGATCATATAACATGAATTTATAAAACATAATCATTTATTCCATGATAAAGGAATGTGGAATTCATACATGAAACTTTGTAATCAATAAGTAAATGTGCATAAAGGTGAATACCCATGATAGAGAAATGAGCATGGTATTCACTACAAAATGACATTGGCTTGGAAAATTGGTGCAATTTCGGTAGCGTAACGGCGTGACGTAAAAATTAATAAAAATGGTTGATGAGAGAGAAATGGGTGTCTCAAAATATGTACATGAACTGGAAAGTAAGGGGTCATATAGATACATGTCCCAACAATTTTAATGGACTTTAGATTCATGATAAAAAATAATTGCTTGAATGTAAATGAGGAGAGAGAAATTCCTTTCAGAATTTTGGCATAGTAACGGGTGTACATGGGAGGCATTTAATGAGAGAGAAAGGGGTCTCCCATCATTCAAACATAAAGAGGGAATTATGGGGGAGGTTCAAAACCATACCACAACATTTATAATTGAAATTAAAATGGAATAACAATTTAAATAATATTGGATAAAATGAGAAAGGAAGAAAAAACCCTTACAAGGAAGTGTGCTTCCAAAGGATTGAGAGAGGCTTGAGAGAGGATTATTAGGAGATTGGGTCACCTTGGGAGGATTATATAGAAAGTAGGGCAGAGGTTGGACGAATTTCAAATGCTTTTAGTGAGGAGGAAGTGGGAGCTTGGTGGGTTTATATAGGAAAGGTGAGAGAATTCTTTATTATTTAGGTTTGGGAAACCTCACATTAAACTAATCCAAACCACAAACCATCCCATGGTTTTTGCCCATGGTTTTTGGAAAAGGTAATTGGGAAAAAAATATTTTATAAGGCCGAAGTCTGAACTTAAATTAATTGGGTTGCTTATGTGGAGGTGAGTCACACTCGCAAGGAAACTATTTAAAACGACAAGATGTTTAATGAGTCTTAAAGGGTCTATTAATGCTTTTTTAAATTAGTCAAAAAAACCCAAAATCACATTATATTAATGGTAAAACATATATTGGCCAAACATAAAGCTTATAGTATTTTATTACATCACTATTGGGTCATTATGATGTCATAAAACACATTATATATTTAAACAGTATTTAATTTTTACCCAAAAAATTGAATATCTCAAAAAATTATGAAAAATTCACTATTGGATAATTTTGATGTCCTGATTCCAGAAATAATATTTATTTTCTCTAAATAATTTTCTAAATATGTTAATTTTCACTTTTGAAATAAAATCCGACATTTATAAAAAATTCACGGGTTTTGACAAAAAATGGCTTTCGAACCTTAATAAGAATTACAATTGCATTCATAAAATTATACTATCATTTATATTTAATAAAAATTAATTTAATAATAATAATAATATTTTATTAAAATAATATTTAATACAAAAAATCATTAATTCTTCAAAATATATTTCTTAGTTGAATATTAACTAAAAACACTATTTGTGCTTTAAAAACTATTTACAAGGTAACAATAATAAAATGAAAGTATATTCATTATTATATACAAAAATAATGTAAATAACCATAGTGATAAGGTCTTGTTACATAACCCCTTATAACATCCACATAAGACCTAAGAGTAAGGTGTGCGATGGTGACAGACTCTTGGGGTGGCTCAGATAACATTTCTCAGGTGGTAATCTCTATCAACTTCCACTTCTCTCGTAGGTGGTCATTCTCGAGCTTAACCTGTTGAAGCTCGACCTGGGCTTGTTCAAGAACGAAGCCCAATAACGCCACCTATTTTCTGAGCTATGACAAATGGGATTCGTATGGATGAATTCTACTAGATAAGGTCATCACTTCCTTTTTCTGAGTAAATTGGATTCGTTAAAGCCCTATATTTATACTAATCATGTGATCACTGTTCAACAGCTATATTAGCAATTTTCAAAATTCTTAACATAAAATCAAAGAAGTTAACATTTTATATAAAAATTTTACATAAAGAGACATTTAATTAAATGAAGAGGGATTTCCATTAATGAATGTTTGGGTCATTACAATCTTCCCCCCTTAATAAATTTCTCCTTCAAAATTTCCTTTTCCCACACTAACACAAATGAGGGTAACTATGCTTCATCACTTCCTTTGATTCCCATGTCGCTTCTTCAAGGTTGTGGTTTCTCCACAACACCTTGACGAGTGGAATTGTCTTATTTTGTAGAACATTTTCTCTACAGTCTAAGATCTACAATGGTTGATCCTCATAAGAAAGACCATCCTCTAATTGTACCACCTCTGAAGAGAGTACATGTGAAGGGTCCGGTATGTAATTATTTAAGAGGGATACATGAAAGACATCATGTACCTTGGCAATGGTAGGTGGAAGTGCTTGTATGTAGGCTACAACCCTGACACAATCAAGAATCTCGAAGGGGCTGATGTACTTTGAAATTAACTTCCCTTTCTTTCCAAACCTCATGAACTTCTTCCACTGAGATATGCGTAGAAATACCATGTCTCCAAATTTAAACTCAAGGTCTCGTCAACGGTTATCTGTATAACTATTCTATAATCTCTGGGCTGGCTTGATATGTTGTTGAATGGTTTTCACCTTCTCTACCATTTCTTCAACCATTTCTGGTCCAATAAACTTACGCTCACCGACCTCATCCCAACACATCGGGGTTTTGAACCTTTTCCCATAAAGGGATTCATATGGTACCATTTGGATGTTCAAGTGGAAACTATTATTATAAGAGAACTCAACTAGAGGTATATGTTGATCCCATCCTCCTTTAAAGTCCATTGAGAAAACTCTAGGAATGTCCCCAAGTGTTTGGATAGTCTTCTCAGATTGGCCCTCAGTTTGAGGATGATAGGCCGTACTGAAGTTCAGTTTGGTATTCAGAGAATGTTGAAGACTCTTCTGAAACATAGAGTTGAATCTTAGATCTCGATCAGACACAACAGATAGTGGTACTACATGCAGTCTTACCACATCCCAAATATATATCCGTGCTAGTTGATCCAATGATAAATCCTCCTGAATAGAAATGAAGTGTGCAACCTTTGTAAGATGATCCACAATGACCCAGATTGCATTGTTACCTTTGGATGTCTTCGGAAGTCCGGTGAAAAATTACATGGTGATGTTCTCCCATTTCTATTATGGTATGGTAAATGGTTGAATCATCCCCTTAGACTTATGCCTCTCTTCCTTCACTTTCTAACACACCAGGCACCTTGATGTATATTCAGCGATCTCCTTATTCATATTATCCCACCAAAATTCTCTCAGAGATCTCGATACATATTTGTGTTTCCTGGGTGAATAGATAAATTTAAACTATGTGCATCATCCAAAAGTTCATTCTTCAGCTCTGAAATTGATGGAACACATTGTCTTTTCCCAAATCTCACAATTACTTCTTTATTAACATTAAACTCTAAGGATTTCCCTTTTACAACAGCTTACACTTTTTCCTGAATTCCCACATCATCCTTTTGAGCATCATTTAACCTTTACAAAAGGGATGGTTGAGCAATAATTTGTGAAAGGATTGATGATGCTCCCTTCTTTATAATTCCCATTTAAATCCTCATCAAATCTAAGAATATTGGATCATTTTCAATTCCCATCAATGATATAATCATTGGGTCCTTTCTACATAGGGCATCTGCCACCATGTATGCTTTCCCAGGGTGGTAATGGATTGATAAGTCATAGTATTTGATCAGCTCTAACCATCTTCGTTGGAGCATATTAAGCTATTTCTATGTGAATATATATTTGAGACTCTTGTGGTTAGTATATATCTCACATTTCTCTCCATAGAGATAATGCCACCAAATTTTCAAAGTGAAGATCAGTGCAGCCAACTCGAGGTCATGTGTTGGATAGTTCTGTTCATGAACATTCAATTGCCTTGAAGTACAGGCAATGACTTTGTCATTTTTCATAAACACACATCCCAGTCCCTTCTTCAAAGCATCAATAAATACCACAAAAGAGTTCTCCACTTGTGGGTAAAGTGAGCACGGGCACAGTGATAAGCCTCCTTTTCAACTCCTTGAAGCTTTCTTCGCATTCATCACTCCAAGAAAACTTTACACCCTTCTGAGTTAGCTTTGTAAGAGGGTTGGACCATCATGATAAATTTCTCACAAAACGTTGATAATATCCATCTAACCCCATGAAGCTACCGATATCTGTTACTGGTGTTGACCTAATCCATCCCTCAATTGCATCTATTTTAGATGGATCCATAGATATCACATTGCTTGTGATGATATGGCCCAAGAATGAGATGTCATTCAACCAGACTCACACTTGCAATACTTTTCATAGAGCTTCTCCTTCCGTAAGTTATCTTGTATAGTTCTTAGATGCTCCTCATGATCCTCCTTGGTTTTGGAGTATATCAAAATATCATCTATAAAGACTACATAAAATTTGTTGAGGTAATCCTTAAAGACTCTATTCATCAAGTCCATGAAGATTTTTGGAGAATTAGTGAGTCTGAAAGGCATTACTATGAATTCATAGTGCCCATATCTTGTATGAAAAGCAGTCTTGGGGATATCTTCTATCTTCACCCTTACTTGATAATATCCTGACCGAAAATCCACCTTAGAGAAGTATTGTGCTCCACGTAGCTAATCAAACAAGTCATCTATTTTTGGGAGAGGATACTTGTTCTTTATCTTGATATTGTTGAGCTCACGATAATCGATGAGAAGGCACATTGACCCATCCTTCTTCTTGATGAAGAGGACTGGTTCACCCCATAGTGAAGAACATGGGTATATAAAGCCTTTATCTATATTCTTTTGTAATTGTTTCTTCAGCTCATCAATCTCTACAATATCCATTATATATGGAGTCTTGGATAATGGAAATGCCCCAGGTATAATATCAATTTAGAATTCAACATCTCTTCTAGGAGGAAGACCAGGAAATTCCTTAGGAAACACTTCAGTGAATTCCCTCATAATAGGCATGTCTTCTAGGATGGTTGCCTCCTTGGACTCAATCATCTAAGTCAGATACGCTTGATCATATAGTAGTAATATCCACACTTGAGATGATGGATCTAAAGAAGATTCATCTTCCTCCTTTCACTTGTAAAGAATCCGGGGTCGATTCTCCACATGGAGAGTGATTTCTCTCTCACAGCAATTTATGTTGGCTTTATGTAAGGGAAGCCAAACCATACTATGAATTTCATCAAACTCCACCAGAGGGAGTATGATGAGGTTCTCTGGGAAGTAAAATCCACAGATTATGATAGGATAGGAGTTATATTAATGGGATGAAATGATTACCTCATTTTTTGTACACACCGAAATCTTCACTTCCATGATTTGTGGTGGTGCTGAGATTATTCTACTAAACATTCAAGATATAAAAGAATGCATAGAACTTGAATCAAAAAGTAAGTTATCTATTCTTGAATGAATAACTAGCATACCTATCACCACTTCATTGTTGGGGTTCACTTCGGTAGTATTGATGGATAAAGCTCTCCCTTTCTACCTTGGAGGTTGTTGGTTGCCTCTGAAAACCCTTTGCTTTGGGCACTGATTTGCAATATGCCCTGGTTCTTTGTAGTTAGAGCAATGAATAACACGTTGAGGTTCAAACGGAGCGTTCCTCTCCTCTATTATAGCCGCAGGTTTTTCTTGTCAGCAGTTAATATCTAGGTGCCCTTCTCTTCCACACCTAAAGCATTTATTCGTTCCCTTCAGGCAATTTATGGGGTGCTTCTTTCCACACCTTTGGCAAGTTGGGTTCTGGGTCTTCTTAGCACCATTGGATTTATCCATAGATCCACCATCATTGAAGTCCACCTTACACTTCTTATCCCCATGATACACCTGAGATTCTCTGATCTCTATTTCGACCTTGAGGGAACATCGGACAATTTCCTCATAGTTATCAAAATCACGGATCGCTAGTGCTTTTCGCAGGCTAGGCTTCAGCCCACAAAAGAAGCGGTCAACCTTGAATATGGGGGTAATGAAAAAGATAGAAATGCATTGTTAAATCCTTGCGAAGCTTGCCTCATACTCTACAACATATTCGTCGTCTTTTTTCTTGAGGGAATGGAAGTCCCTTTCCATCTTAAGCTGGAGGGTGCGTGGAAAATATTTATTGAAAAACATCTTCTGGAAATCCTTCCATTACAACGCCTCGATCTCCTTATCAGGGTTCATATTTTTTATCAATGTCTACCATTGATCCGCTTCACCCTCCATATGATAAGCATCCAGGAGAACCTTCGCTTGTTGAGAACATTGAATGATGGAGAAGATCTTTTCAATGGAGTTGATCCATTGTTTAGTGATTGAGGGATCTGATGATCCATTAAAAGTGGGAGGCCTTTGTCTCAATAATCTCTTGATAGCAACTTATTCTTTCTTCGGGTTGGGGGAGGGGTTGAACGTTCCTCTTGACCCACGTTTCTATTCAAATCTTGGGTTTGGTGAGACATAAGTGTAACAAATTTCGCAATTCCCGCTCCATTGGATTGGGCATCTCATTAGTACAATCATCACATTGATCTTCACATCGGTTGTTAGCCTGAGTCCTCCTATTATCATCCACTGGCTGGAATAAAAGGAATTTCAGGGGAAACACGTATAGGGTAATTCAAGGAAAAAACTAATGCCTTATAAATAAATTTTATTTCCTTAACATATGAATCTATTGTCTTCAGTCTATGTCATCCATGATCTACTTTCTAACATATATTCTTTGGGAATTTTTTCCCTTAACAATGGTTCATACTAAGCTTGTAAATTTACCAAAGCATATCCCCCAAGAGTGTCATAACCAAGAGTGCAGCAAGGCCCATTGTCGTGCACCAGTTTCTGTTCGAGTCTAGATCAAAGCTGTGTTTTCAGGTTTTACCCCTAGGATCCATCTGTGCCAGAGCTACCTCTACCTGCTCATATATAGACAAGGATGTATTTGATTGATAAACCACTTACTCAATAATCACCAAAACTTAGGGATTTTTTTATTAAACTTAGTCTTGTTTCTAAGGCTTCACTAGGGTTTTCTAATCCTAATCCCAAAAATAACTAAACCTATCCTCTGATACCAACTATGACAACCATGCTTTTTATTACACAATTAAATATAATTTAATACATAAACTTCACTTGATACAACATAGAAGATTGAAAGGTATAGTGTCTTTAGGGCTTAGGATCATTACATAATAACTTAAAACATTAAATACAACATCTTTATTGAAAACTTCCTTTACATGACAACTATATTCCCTCTTACTTAGCATTGCATGGGATAACCTGAGGATATGCATAAGAAAAGGGTGAGCTATAAAGCCCAGTAAGGGAATAATCATGGAATAACATGAGGAATACAATACATGTTATACAATAGACATATCAATAGAGAATGAGAGAATCATAAACAAAAAGTCATGATAAATCAAATTAATCATGACATGGAAATGTGGCAACAACACTTAACATGGAATTAGCATGAGCCAAGACTCATTGAACATAGAGCATGAGTAAATCCTCATTGCACATGAAGCATGAGTAAAACCTAGTTGCACTTGAATTATTATGATTAAACACTCATTTCACATGATGTATCATGATACTATACTTCACCCAATGCATTTGAGCACTATAAGGGCGTACCCGTTTTAAATATTGCATTTCATGCATAAGTGTGCCACATGGATCATATAACATGGATTCATAAAACATAATCATTTATTAGAAGATAAAGGAATGTGGAATTCATACATGAAACTTTATAATAAATAAGTAAATATGCATAAAGTTGAATACCCTTGATAGAGAAATGAGCATGGTATTTACTACACAGTGACATTGGCTTGGAAAATCGGTGCAATTTCGGCAGCGTAACGGCGTGACGTAAGAATTCCTAAAAATGTTTGATGAGAGATAAAGGGGTGTCTCATAATATGTACATGAAATGGATAGTAAGGGGTTCATATAGATACATGTACCAACAATTTTAATGAACTTTAGATTCATGATACAAAATAATTGCTTGAATGTAAATGAGGAGAGAGAAATTCCTTTCTGAATTTTGGCATTGTAATAGGTGTACATGGGATGCATTTAATGAGAGATAAAGGGGTATCCCATCATTTAAACATAAAGAGGTAAGTATGGGGGAGGTGAAAAACCATACCCCAAAATTTATAATTGAAACTAAAAGGGAATAACAATTTAAATAATATTGGACAAAAATGAGAAAGGAAGAAAAAACACTTACTTGGAAGTGTGCTTCCAAAGGCTTGAGAGAGGCTTGAGAGAGGCTTCTTGGGAGATTGGGGCACCTTGGGAGGATTATAGAGAGATTATGGTAGAGTTTGGACGAAATCCAAAGGCTTTGAGTGAGGGGGAACTGGGAGCTTGGGTGGGTTTATATAAGAAAGGTGAGGGAATTCTTTATTACTTAGGTTTGGGACATCTCACATTAAACTAATCCAAATCACAAACCAGCCCATGGGTTTTGCCCACAGTTTTTGGAAAATGGAAGTGGAAAACAATATTTTATAAATTAAAAGTTCTAACTTCTTAAAATAATGGGTTTGCTTATGTGTAGCTGAGTTACACTCCCAAGGAAAACAATTTAAAAAGACAAGATGTTTAATGAGTCTTGAAGGGTCCATTGATGCTTTGTAAAATAAGTCAAACAAACCCAAAATCACATTATTTTAATTTTAAAGCATATATTGGCCGAAAATTAAGCTTATTTTATTTTATTACATCACTATTATGTCATTATGATGTCATAAAACACATTATATATTTAAAGGGTATTTAATTTTTACCCAAATATTTGACTGTCTCAGAAAATTATGAAAAATTAACCATTGGATAATTTCAACATCCTGATTCTAGAAATAATATTTATTTTATCTAAATAATTTTCTAAATATGTTAATTTTCACTTTTAAAATAAAAAACTACATTTATAAAAAATTCATGGGTTTTGACAAAAATGGCTTTCGAACCTTAATAAAAATTACAATTGAATTCATAAAATTATATGATCATTTATATTTAATAAAAAAATAATTTAATAATAATAATAATATTTTATTAAAATATTATTTAATACAAAAATCCATTAATTCATCAAAATATATTTCTTAGTTGAATATTAACTAAAAACACTATTTTTGATTTAAAACTATTTACAAGGTAACAACAATAAAATGAAAGTATATTCATTATTATATAAAAAAATAATGTACATAACCATAGTGATAAGGTCTTGTAACATAACCCCTTATAAAGTCTGCATAATACTGAAGAGTAAGGTGTGCGATGGTGACAGGCTCTTGGGGTGGCTCGGATAACATTGCTCGAGTTGTAATCTCTATCAACTTCCACTTCTCTCGTGGGTTATCCTTCTCGAGCTTAACCTGTTGAATCTCGTCTTGGTCTTGGTCAAGAGAGAATCCCAATGATTCCACCTCTTTTTTGAGCTCCGAAAAATGGGCTTCGTATGGAGAAATTCTACTAGATGAGGTCATCGCTTCCTTTGTCTTAGTAAATTGGATTCCTTAAAGCCCTATATTTATAATAATCATTTGATCACTATTCAACGACTATATTAGTAGTGCAAAAAATTCTTAACATAAAACCAAAGAAGTTGACATTTTATATAAACATTTTACATAAAGAGACATTTAATTAGATCAAATGGGATTTCCATTAATGAAAGTTTGGGTTGTTACAAAACCCATGGGATATTAATATAGATATCTAACCTTAGGGAGGCCTTCTACGTATACTAGTTATGGAAAGAATTAGGGTCATCATATTTACCTTAATTTATCAGTCCACTGATGGATAAGGTGGAGTGATCAGCCCATGGGAATGATTGGGTCCTGATGGATGAAATTTCAGAGACTTGGAGGGACCCATAATGAAGTTTATTACCATATGAGTTCAAGATCGAGGATTAGGAAGGTGTTATATGTATCCTAGAAATTATAGGAATCTTATTCATTTTAGTTCAATAAATCAGGACTTGCACACTGATGATGCCTTGGTATTCTTGGAGGTTTATGGTGCAGATGATATGATTATTTCCACTCCCTATGCCTAGTTGATCTATTATTGTTGTAAGAAAAAAAAGGATAACAAATAATCAATTTCATTGCTTTTAGATGTGATACTTATACTCTAGGACTACCCTTGTAAGATTAATATGGAGCTTGAAGCTTAGTGAGGTATCCTACATATCCTAGTTATGGTAGGAATCCGAGTCATTATATTTCCATTGATTGGGGCTTACACACTAAGTTTCCCTTATAATTAGGACATATCATATTGTATCACTGGTTTGGGATTACAATATAAGGTTTCCCTTATAATAAGGCCTTACACACTGAGGATGGACAAGGTAATCAAATCTTGGGATTCCCTTTGTATCAGGCCCACTTGCTTGTCTGACATGTGTTGATTGTCCACTCGACATGCCTTAATTGCTTGATAGTCATGTCAAAGAGTCTTCATATGACATGTTACAAGAAAATTGTATGATCCATTAGACTTATCTGGGGAACTTTACATAATCTGGATGACAAGTTCGAGGGTTGTCTTAGTATTAGGGTTGGATTATCTGGAGGAAATCACAAGACCAGACCGATTGATCTTGAAAGCCATTGCATGACCTGGCTGACTTGTCTAGAGGGTGTCGCATGATCCAATTGACCTACCTAGATGTCATCACAAGATTTTTATGAAACATATGGATTAAATCATGAGGTTCAATGTGAAATGTCTTAGAGGGTGTCTCATGTCTTGACTAACATTTTTTAAGGGCATCATGAGTCCTAGCTAGCATGCCTGAAGGACATCATGAGATCCAATTGACATGCCTAGTTGCTACTGTGAGACTTGGATAACAGGGATTGGTGCTTCCATTTGGGTCAAGTGACATATCTAAAGAGAACCACAAGAATAGGGTGGTGATCTCAGAGGGATTCACAAGATTATGATGGAATTTATGAGGGACTCCATGTGACTTTCTTTGACATTTCCATATGATTTGACATTATCATAAGAGTATAGTGTGATATGGGAGACATGTCTTGGAACTGCCGCATGACCTGGGTGGTTCATGTAAAGCTCATGAGCACTAGTGTATATGTTCCTTTCTTAAGTATCCTATATTTATTCTTTGTTCCAGCCTTTATATTGAGAATTCCATATATTTGTCTGGTGTTAGTTTGTATTGAGTCCCATGTCATCTAAAATATGTGAAGGATGTCCTTCAAGTGTCCTTCCAGGAGTCCTTCACATGATCTATGGGTGATCATGCACAGTGACTATGAATTCTATATGATTTCCCAGGATATTCACCAGTATCTTACCTAACAAATATCATTTCATTCATGGGATCCGCCACTCCGAGAAATTATCTCTAGCATCGGTGTGAAGTTACTAGAGTCTGTATGTCTATAGATAATCATCCTCTTCGTTGTGATAGGTAGAAGTACATTTTTCATGCAAGGGTGGGGGATTTATATACATTTTCACCTCAAGTATTCACCAATTTTAATGGTGTGTATCACGTGAATCAAGGCTAGATCTTGTTGATGGCCTTAGTTTCATGTGCCTTCATGAGTCTTTATTGAGGATAACTCCAAGGACATTGCCTCATTTTCAAATACCTCGATTCCCTCCCATCAATTCCACTTTTACTTTATTATCAACAATTAATGGGATATTTTTGAATTGTGTGGGTGTTATAAAGTATTTATGTATTATCATTTTTACATGTCCAAGTGTCCTCATGAGATTAGGGTGCCTTTCCAATGGCATTCACCTGATATCAGGTGACTTGTCTAGGTCTTTCTGTGAGATAAGGATGACTTGTCATGGGACCTTTACGAGATCTTGTCATCTTTCCAAGGAGTCTCGTGAGACCATGTTGTAGACTTTCTTAACACATCACATGGTTTTTATGACCTCAAGAGGATCCTATCTCCACAACTTTTCATTTCCTTTTTTTATTTGACAAATGTTGGGAGTCAAGCGAGATTTCATGAGTAATATCAAAGAAAATTACTCTACCTCTTAATAATCTATTGTGTGAACAATAAAGGTCCTATATAGATGAACAAGTATTTCATGGACAATCCCATCTGTTTTTCCTTAGGGAGTCAAAGGAGGAGTATGAGATTTATTGGACATACCCAAGGCTCTTCAAATGATGATGTTGACATGCCAATGGGATTTTGAGATATGAGGAATACATTTCACAATTGTTTCACGATGTCTTACGGATTGTCAAGGGCACGTATTATGATTCTTATAACCACAAGTGGATCCCAACTCATTCCCTTTTATCTTCTTTGTTTTATTATATAAAGGTTCAAGGGTCCAATGAGTTTGGTTGAATTTTTCTAAGGAAACCCATTCTCTTCATCATTGATCCATCACGTGAGGTTTATGACCACATGAGGCCTCTGTATTTTGGATATTTCCCCACTATTTTCGAAGGATTTTTGGATGGTTTGGTAGGAACTGGACGAATGACAATCTGTATAGACTGGGGGAGATTATCCAGCTACCACCATGTGATAATTGGTTGTCTAGGGTGCCTTCATAAGAGTGTAAGGACTTATCAAAGGGAATTGATGGGATCTTTTGTAGGCAATCTATTGTGTGCAGTGCATTCACATGACCATATGATGGTCACATGATCATGTATCCCTTAGAGGATCATGTGATCCGTAGGTCTTAGCCACCTTCTTCTTCATTTTCTTCTATAAGGAAAATAGTACACATATATAGGTATTTCTTTATTTTTTAAATTTTCAATTCTCATTTGGTGGGAGTCAACAAATCCCCCCCCATAGGGAGCGACATTCGTGAGGAAAAGGGGTCGGTTTTGAGGAACGTAAATTCCATCCTAAGTATTTGGTGGTGTTTCAAATCAGTATATGGGGTAATGCTTGGTCTACCAAGTGATGCTTGGTATTACATGAAATTCCCTATATATTAGGGCGGGGATTCATTCATTTCATCATCTACTCATCCTTTAGAGCACTCACACCTTGTATCTATCATTCGCCCTCTTCGCAAGACTATTTTGTAAGACCCAATTGTGGGACCCTACCATGAACCCTAATTTTGTGAGGACTGTTCCGCAAGACTACTCTTACACTGGTTCTCATTCGAATAGACCGTAAACAATATTTGGTAACTATTTGAACTTTGTGCATGAGGGTTTCAATTGTATTGAATGTTCTATGGGGTCGTATAACTCAATCATATGATCAATTGATTATCATGTGATTCGTATGACCATTTCTTGGTCACATGATCATGAGTCTCCAAGGGTTCATTCAATTGTGCAGTGCCCTATGGGATTATATGACCCATGAATCTTTCTAGAGTTAAGCAATTAAAAAACTCCTTATGTGATTTGTGAATCCCTTATTGATTCATGTGGTGCACATGATGATACTATTTTATTACTTCTCTATATTGAAATTATTTTATTTTCATTGTTTTACATATTCCACTTAATTATATTCATATGGATTTCATTTCTCATAGATCTTCTCGTAATCTTTAGAAGAAGGAGGAAAACATAGGGATAGCCTATCGTGATGATATAGTGGGGGAACATGGATTGTACTTGATGTTGTGAATTTGGGTCACTTCACACAAGTTTGATAAATCATATGGGATTAAAATTTTCAAAATATCCTCTTTCGGACTTCTTGTCCCTCTATGAGTTTGGTCTTACTGATGATACTCCCATTCCTATACCGAAGTCATCATTTATACTCTCCTCTTGGATTCAGAATACCTATAACACCTTTTGGGTGAACATATCTATAGGGAGACACTTTATCTCCCAGGGGGATAGTGAAGACGGACACCTACTGAAATTAATTTCCACAAACTATTATGGGATCGATCACGAACTCATTGAGGATGTTCATCTGTATCATTAAATAATGAATAAGTCCACCTCTAATGAGAAGTTTGGGTGGATTTCCAACTGGGACTTTCAATCAGGAGGTAGATATAGACTGGACTGGACTGGGGACATCCCTTCTAGGTTCAATACATTTCTTCTAAATTTTAAAAGTAGTTAATAAAATTAGAATGTACAAGGCCGTATGGGTATTTCAAACGTCTTCTTATTTCAACAAGGGTCTGATAGCAGAGTTGTTTAGTCATTGGAACCCAGATGCAAACACTTTCCACCTAAAGCATGGCCCGGTTGGAATTAGGCTTTTGAATATAGAGAAGATCTGTGGTAATCCTACATTAGGTGGGATGTATGATGGGTTATTTACTCCATGATCCTCTTGGGATCATGTAATGAGGAATCCTCCTCTAACAAAAGAGATGACTAAGATAGAAGAGAAATCCCTTTCAAAGTCTCCATTTCCTAGAGAGGATATCCCTTTCAAGATATGGGAGGAATGATTTATTAAGAAGATTGGATCTGATCCAGAGGCTAAGAATTTAATGGCCTATCTCATGAAGGATACTTGTATTGCACCAGATGCTTACAGACCATGGTTGAAGAAGGGAAGTTTAGAGAATGGGGATGGTAAGCTATTCCTGGCATTGATCGTTCAATCCAACTAGTCAGCTTCCTCGTCATGTACCTAAGTGGGTAATTACTCCCCAGAAATGAAAAATGTGGAGTTATATTTTCCACTTTCACAATGGATACCTCCATCGAAGTGGGAGCATAACGAACTAGACATCCCAATGTTGGCCAAACTCTATCATCTTATGCACCATGTTTATAAGGGTAAATCCCCTTACAGGATTATGGTCCCTTTCAAAGTATTATGGGGCTAGATAGGATCTCACTTGTGAGGTTATGAATATATGAATATTTTGGGTGTCCTGAATTCCCACTTCATACCATACTTGCAATGCATTAATGGGGTAAGACCCATTACACTGAAAAATAAAGACATCAGGGCTTTTTTGATCCACTATGATCATTTCTCTTTCCGAAAATAAGTACCAGTGCCAAAAAGAGATATTTTTGACAATTTTAAGTCCAACCTTGAATCATATTCTTGTGTGATGTCACTTCATGAGGTCATTCTTTCCACCCATATTTACGGGGACCTCATTTGTGAGTGGTATGCATCGTACTAGTTCAGCAACCAATTCTTATATTTCCAATCAAGGTGTCCTCATTCTGTTTATGTTAGATCTAAGGAGAAACTGATGTTAGCTCACTAATTTTGGATTTTGTTTAAAATGGAATAGTATGGTGCTGAGATACAACTTCCTCCTCATAATACAACAACCTGTTTGTCTCATGGTTATACAGAGGTTTGAATTTTCTCATAACCCAGCAAAAAATTATCCAAACTAGTAAGTGAGGAATCAAAACCACTGGCTGCTGAGCACAATCCTAGTATTAGAAAAAAAAACTATCTTTTAGAGTTCCAATATCCCTAGAAACACCCCGTAAGGAATTCAGAAACTTATCATTTTCACAATAAGCAACTACTGCCACAACTGTAAAAATGTACGCTGCTTAAAATTGGGCCTTTAACAATGCTAGTAAAAGGGATTTATTATTGTTATATAAGTGATGTTAAAGGGTTATATTTCATAGTGCTCATAAAAAACATTGATAAAGTTCCCCTTTACCAGTGCTAAAAAATTAATTGATAAGGGGGGCCTTTATCAGTGCTTTTTTTAGCACTGATAAAGGGTATAAATTTTTTTCATCCCCCAACACCCCATTTATCATCACTTCCCCAACCTCTTTATCAGTGCTTTAGATAATCCCACCCCTAGTGCACACCCCTTCATCCAGCAAGTTTTGAACCTTAGACCCCTAGTTTATACACCAACACCTTTTCCATCCCCTATACTATTTTGTTTTAAATTTTATGATATATATATAGTATATTTTTTATCCATATATTCATATTTTTCTATATGTGTGTGTGTATATATATTTATTTTTAAATATATATTTATTTATATATATTTTTTAAAATGGATATTAACTCTAAAATCCCTTAAAACACATAAATACATTAAGAAACTTTGAAAACCCTAAAACCCCTAAAACAATGAAACAACCATAATTTCTTATCCAATAGTTTTTTATCTCAAAAAATATTAAAATCTAACATAATTAAATTATCTTTGATTTTATGTGTGGTATAGGACAAACAGACACCTATATCGGAAGTTATAGCCCTTTGAATTTTAAAACTGGGGGTACTTTGACTAAAAACTCAGTTTTAGAGGCATTATGGGCCTTTTGGGGGTTTAAAAATAATAAAAATCTATTTTAACTCAATTATAGACCATTTTCTGTGTTTATCTCATCGCATGGTTTGATTTGATATGTGGTGCAGCCCAAAAAGACACCCAGATCAAAATTTATGGTTATTTGAAGTTCGAGTTTGATTTTTGACTTTTTGAAACAGTAATATATTTTATTCATTTTATTTTTACATGATTTAAATATCATGTGATTTTATCTCATTTCATAAGCTTTTATTTGACTAGTTGTTTAATTGAAATAATCCCAGATCAAAATTTATGACCCTTTCAGGTTTTTTAGGAGTTTTAGGGTTTTTAGGAGTTTAAGGGTTTTTCATATTTGACAGCCATTCAAATTGCCATAACTTCAGAAATGGGTTTCTCATTTTCCACTAACACATATAAAATCTAACCTTTCAATGAGTTATATGACTCTATGACCAACAATAACCCTCAATCACCTCTATTGAGGCAAAAAAAAGTCCTAGAAGGCCTCTAAATGGCCATAACTTCCGTTATGGGTGTCCATTCATGAAATATATTTTTTAAAAATATCCCCTTTATCAGTTCTAGTAAAAAATCTCTAATAAAGGAGGGTATTTATCAGAAAATCTAAAAAAACACTGATTTAGGCCACCCTTTTATCAATGTTTTCTTAGAAGCACTGATAAAGATCCCCCCTATTAGCAATTTTTTAGAAGTGCTGATAAATGCTCATTTCATCAGTGGTTTTTTACTAGCATAGATAAATGGGGGAATTTATCAATGGTTTTTTACAAGCACCAATGAAGGGACCCCTTTAACAGTGTTTTTTAGTGCTATTAAAGAACCCATTTAATAGCACTAAAAAAGTGATGTTAAAGACCCCCTTTAATAATGCATTTTATAGCACTGAGAAAGGGGATTTTTAACAGAACTTTTAGTAAGAAGTATTAAAAATATGGTGCTAGATAAACCCATTTTTTTAGTAATGGTAGTTCAATAGGGAGAAACTTCACTAAAGTTATTTTTCAAATTTTATCTCATCAATGGGTGTCTTGGAAGTCATAGAACTCATAAGATGATCTATGGGGTATATTGTTCCAAGAAGAAGAACTTTTGGAAGGGTTTTCCTATATTATTTCCCCTCTTGGTATCACCTTTAAAAACCATCCTAAGGAGGTCATTTAATTTCTACGAGACCTTGATGCGACTTTGGATAGCATTAAGGGTCAGATATTTCATTCTCCACTAGTCCACCAAATGGTTTTCTGGGGAACACTTTAGATTTCTACGGACAAACAAAGTTATCCTGTCACTAAGGAAGTGGTAAGTTTGGGCTCACAATTGATTTTTTTTAAAGGTTCATAGTACCATTGAAACTGTATTGATTTCCTTTGTAAGTTAACATAGTGGTATTATATTGAAGATCATCCATCTCTATCATCCCCTAAGCATACTCCCCATGGTATGGCCATGGGAGAGGAATTTGGCGGTGATTGGGGGATTGATGATGAAGGGTCCTCAGGTCGACAGGCTTAGATTGGGGTGGTGATTTCCACTTATAAAAAAATTGATAATATTAAACATATTATAAAGAGCTTTATTTGGAAGTTGAGAATAATAAAATAAATATCCCTTCATTTTTAGGTCCATCTCCTTCAAAATCCTCATGTAAGTATGAAATTTCATTATTTTCTTATCTTAGATTACTCTGAAAACAGATTTTGGTTTGTCTTAAATGTGTAGGTCCCCACTATGATCATTTTTAAGAGTCTATATCTACTTCCAATGATACATGTGATCATTTGGTTTCTTCATAAGACCCTTCAATGTTGGGCCCAACTCATCAAAAAGTATAGGTGGCTAAGGTGATGGTTCAATCATGTTTGTTACTTTCTGTAGATGTTCAGCAATCATACCATTTGACCTAGTCTAGGTGGATGTTCATTTAGAGGATTTTAACATAGGTATTTATTCTGTTACTGTATTAGATTTGATAGAATTGAGTTTTGGATAAGTTTAACACTTCTTCAAGACCAGATAGTTTGTTTACTTGTTTCATATCACTTGATTTATTATTATTTTTTGTGTTCATGTGGTCCTAATGAGTGGTGAATGAAGAACATATTTAAGAAAAGAACCAGAGGTTATATGAATCTGTTCTTAATAGGAAGGAATTTCCTCATTACCTGAAGATGGTTTTGGGGCAGTGCATGTCACCAATGACGTGACTAAGAATGTTATGTTTCGAACCTCGGTCAAATCGACCGATTTCCTAGTGATGCCATATTTTTTACCTTGTTAATTAAAAGACCTTTTTTCCCTTATCATATCATCTAAATCCTATAGTTCAGAGACTATAGTCCCTACTCCCTTGGGGGTTCCTCTGACAGGATCAACTAATGTAGATGCTGGTTCTCTCCCTTATTCATTAAATACTATGATCACAACTCTTTCTCTGAGCGACACAGTCCCAAAATATATTCCCATTCCTAGGATAAATATAGATCAAGGCCCCAGGTTCTCATCACTTTATCAATTTATGCATAAATAAATATGGATAGAGGTCTATATTTTAGTGTCAAACCCCCATTTGAAAAACTGAAGGACCGATAGGGTCATCTTCGATTCATGTTTCCCTCCCTTGGTTATGAGGGTTTTGATTATTCCTCCCTTTACTCCTAGGTGAAGGAGGTGATATACATGAGGGAATAGAAGAAGGACCTGGAATTTAGGGTTGTATCTATTGAGGCATCCTCTTCAGTGAAAAAAATTTGGATGAATCTGTAAATGAATTTCCCATCCTAAAGTGGAGGAGGTTGCTCATCGGGATGTAGTCAATGTCGATAAGATTGAAATTGAACGTTTTCAGTCTAAAACAATCCATCTTTAGTATAAAATTATACTTCTTGAAGAATAACTATTCTAGTTCCAATATGAATTTAAAATATTAGGGAATACCATATCATAGTAGTAGGAACTTTTTGACGTAGTAGAGAAAGCTAGGATTGATGTCATTTCCATAGCAGAGGAGTTGTGGTAGGTTATAGAGGAAGAAACTGAATCCATTGATAAACTTCATCAGACTATTTAATATATAGAGTATAGGCATTCTCAACTCAATTACTCCTTTAATCACATGCGGTGATGGATATGTACTCTTATAATTTTTCTTAGGCATGTCTATTCATAGGAGATACTCTAATATATAGATATTTCTCCTTTTGTGAGATATCGGTGAACATACCTATTGAACTCCATATTCTATTGTCTAATAATATATTATTCATGATATACATAACTTTCTGTTGATCTAATATTATGTTAATCATCAACACAACCCATATTTTTCATAATATCAAGTAAACACGAATTCCTAGATTTTAATATAGAAATTATAATTGATTCCACTTGAGAAATTCTCATGAATAATAAATAACATGAGATTCATCATTGACATAGTTTTTTCAGGTATATTAATATTAATTTACTTGTATAAGGATAATTAGGTAACATATATATCTTGGAGGGAGAGTGATCTTTCATTTTCAGAAGCTGATAGGTTTTGTGAGAGTAGATTGATTTCTACTAAGGTCCTATAATTGGATTTATAAGATCCTGCATGATCAATCATTGTTGGGTTTTATTTTAGGGTATTTTAGATTGGACCTTCTATCACTTTGGTTTAGGGTCTTTTAGATCAAACTTGGTATTTCTTTAGTTTACAGTCTTTTTTCTTGAACCTAATATTGTTTTAGTTTAGGGACTTTTAGCTCGGTCCTAATAATACTTTAGTTCATGTTATTTTAGCACATACCTAATATTTCTTTAGTTTAGGGTATTTTAGCTTGGTCTTGATATTGCTTTATTTTAGGGTCTTTTAGCTCAGTCCTGGTCTTGCCTTAGTTTAGGGTCTTTTAGCTCTGACCTATTCTTTCTTTAGTTTAGGGTATTTTATCTTTGATGTTCTATCACTTTAGTTTAAGGTATTTTATCTCATACCACCTATCACTTTAGTTTAAGTCATTTTAGCACAAACCTTCTATTTTTTTAGTTTAGGGTCTTTTAGCTCAGTACTTCCATTATTGTAGTTAAGGGAATTTTGGGTCGGACTGTTTATCACTTTAGTTTTGGGACTTTTAGATTAGTCCTTACAAATGGTCATGTAATATGGTGAATGCATAAAAAAAATGACCCAAAACACACTGAGTTTATAGATTCTACAATGGTGTTTCAAGGGATCACAAGGATTGGAAATACCTGTTTGAAAAGTTCCACATTTGGTTGAAGACCATAGGAACATATGCATGAGGCATGGGTATACATGCATAGTCAAGAAAAGGTTCCCTGAATCTAGGTATCTTTTCTTGGGGCTATAGAATATTTATGGAGGAAATATCTGTTGATGGAGAAATAATAGAGATGATAGGTCCACCTGGATAATTGGATCATGGATTATGTTAGTCATAACACAAAATTTTAATTCTGTGAGTATGGTATGGGGAAGACACGCTGGGTATTTCCGATGACATTCTAAGATTTCAGGTTCCATCGTAATTTTTCTAGGGAACAAATGTATTGAAATCCTTTATTACAAGGAGGATATGCCTTTAGTTTTGGGTAAAGGACCTTATATGTCAGTAGAATGGTCCATAAAATATGATCTTTTCATCTTTATGGGGTGTGGTAAAGGTTTGTGAAGACTAAAACATCAAGATTATGAGTTTGGGCAAGTAAGGAAATCTATTCAGGGATTATTCTAGAACCCTAATGAAATTTGTCTCTTATATTGTAAATCTTGAGCCCTATGCCCTATGGTTTTGAGTCATGGGGAATAGTCCATCAAAGGTTTGGGAATGGAGTGTCACATTCTTTCTTTGAGAAAGGGTACAAAAGATGGTGACATGGCATCAAGGATGTCAAATCCACTTGAATAGTTTGGCATGAATATTATAAATCATGGTCGAAAGTTCTCGGGTTAGGAGGATGATATGGGTTAGTCATACAGAGAATGACCCAAAACATGTTGGGATATTGGTTTATTTCATAGTGATGTCGATGCTTACAAGGATCAAAAATCACTTTCTCAGAGTGATGTATTTGGTTGATGAATATAGTCACATATTCATGAACCATAGGCATTCATGAATAGTCAATAAAAGGGTACTAGAGCTATGTATCCTTTCTAGGGGCCTTGGAAGGTTGCCGTGATCTAAGACACTCAAATCATGAAGTTTGGATTATGGAAAGTGTAATATCCTAGAAGTGTTCGACCACCCTAAAAGTTGTGCCACTACCTAGTGAACACATTCTCATTCCAAATAGATGTGAAAATCATTACTCTGACTTTTTCCTAAACCAGGGGATCCAGTGAGAATAGATTGGATTTAACTAGGGTTACATAATAAACCCTATGAGCTTTATTACTTATGTAACGCATCGACCCCAGTTACCCAGAGTCGGTGCACTATTACATAACATTGGCATGATCACAAGAAAGATCAAATCTCAAAAGACCGATTGGTTTAGTAGCCTTGGAAACACTAGATATATTCATAAGTCTTACATTACATCATAAAATAGAAACTACAACAATATAGTCTCCATAGTCCACACTCTTATCCCCTCATACTATCCCTGCAGTTCATTCATAAATTACTTCTTCACATCCTGGGAAAAATAAAACATTGAAAAGGGGTGAGCTCAAATTCCCAGTAAGGATAAAAATATAGCAGAAAATTTCATAAATAATAATAATCATTCAAGGAAATGTATAACTAAAACAAAAGCCTTTTAAACTTGAACTTCAACATAGTATGGCAAAAATGAAATGAAATAATGTCATTTACTTATTCACATGGATATTCTACTAATCTAATAATCACATGCAATATCAATAACCACTTTCATAATGATGGAATGCATAATGCCAGACTATCATAACCACGTATCCAAGGCCTCGTGCCAGGACTACAAATAAGATTTTGTCAAGGACTTGTGCCAAGACACTAGTTTGTCTCATGAGACCTACCGATGCATCGAGGAGCTATAGCGGGCTCCACCCGTCACTTACTAAGTCCAATTAATTCCTCATATGAACATGTTTAAACATATCATAAACATTCGTATTAAAACTAGCATACGAAATGTCAATACTTTAACCACAAACCATGAATGGTATAAAAATAGCACATCCACAGTCAAACATAACTCATTCGATACAATATGGAAGATTGTAGTGTAGAGACCCGTAGCTTATCGTACATGGACATTACATTACTTTTGCGGAATACTTAGTACATTACAAAAAACACAGACACAAGGACCGTAATAGTTTAGTGTCTTTGGAAACTCGGACTATAATCTTCTAATCGTGGTGAAAGATCTTCAAAATCTCCCATAAAGATCTTCCTTTTTTTTACCTAAAACCTTTCTTTATATCCTGGGGAAAAGAAAACATAAAAGGGTGAGCTCAAATGCTCAGTAAGGGTAAACAAAAGAAATATCAATCACATCATATACATAAGAACATAGCCTTTGGAAATCTTAACCTGCAAAAGAGCTCATAATATCATAACATGGGATAAATCATAGAAGTGAAAATGAGATCCCCATAATCATAACATAAAACTTGAAACTTTGTGGCATGCACACATAATCATGGAAAATCATTTCTTGTTAGTCATGACTCATTTCCAAGACTATCTTAGTGGACAAAGTCCCTTTCTGAACCGAGTTCACTCCTCGTTTCAGTCCTGTATCACTGAACCGAAATAACCTTCCGTTCCAGCCATGTCTATCTCATGAGATATAAAATCATTACCCAATGCATTGGAGGGAGATATAGGTCCCACCCATCTTATAATGAATCCTTTCTTATGTGTGCCACATAATCATAAAACATACATCATCGCATAACACATGAAACAAAAATGGGATTCTTGAAACATCATGACATCATAAATCAATTCATATAAGATAAAGGAATTCATAAAAATAATTCCATCACAACATGATCAAATCAATGTAATAATAGGGATAAAAACAGAACCCTTTATTATCTTAGATGGAAAATAATTTTGAAAATCACTTGAACTCCATTCTTGAGGAAAATATCCTTTCTTCTTCAAAAACATTTTTCCTTTCATAACATGTCATACAACTTTAAAATAAAAGAAGTTGATAAAAAAATAAACTTGAAAACTTGTAAAGGAAGCTTCTTGGAAATAATGTTTTAAAAATCCATTCATGCCGTATAAGTTAAAAAAAACATTCTTCGTACTTTTGTCGGAAAAGTCAAAAAGTACCTCGTACGGAAAAACGAAAAAAGATTCCTTTCATATTCTTTACTAAAAACTCACCTAAGGGTAAAATTGGATTTAAACTATTTCAAGTGGATGGAAACAATATTACATATTGAGGGAACATGGATGTGGATGATAAAATACACCCCAGTAAATACTTACGAATAAACAATCTCGGATAAAAATGAGATTGTGATATTTCCCTTACCTTAGGTCCAATTTGCTTCGTATGTGTCCGAACCTCCTGTATAATGATTTAAATAATGTCATTGACTTATTACAGAATCATATTCATTGTTATGATATCATATATGGTTCACTTATGACATTATATTACCCGTTCTTTTGTAAATTCCATGTTAAAGAAGCGTTTTGGGTAAAATCGTTTCTTTTATCGTAGGTATTTTGACTTGTTGTTATTGACATTATTATTACTTATATCATGATTTACTTACTTCCAGAATATAAAATATGATTTATATATCATATATATTCAGTATATATATATATATATATAATAGATAGATAAATAAAATAAAAAACACCGTTCATGGAGACGGTAGTCCGTACGTACGCATGAACGCTGTTTTTCTTTCCTTATTGTCTTGAAATGGAAGTAAGTAGATGACATACATATGTATATATATACATAAATCCAGTAGCTTTATAATGTCATATATTTCATTATTATTTCTTATATATACATTATAATCATTCTTAAATGGTTAACATGGAGAATGAATCTCATCGCGTCGTGGAGACGCTAGTCCGTACGTACGCACGAGCGATGATATCATTTCTATAAATATTGAATTGAATTGGAGTAGATTATACAATATATCAGAATCAATATGATGTTGTAATAACTATGTATAGTTATTCTTTACACCATTATACCCATCCATGTAAGGTGGCGGTGGAAAATAGATTACACCACGGCGTGGAGACGGTATTCCGTACGTACGCACGCGCAGTGATTTCTTTTTCCGTAGGATGGATAGATGGTGAAATAGGGTTGTTTCATACTTATAATAACATATCAGTATATGAGTGATACTGATGTTATTACTTCATAATGAAACAACCTAAGAAGAAGAAGTGGAAGAAGAAATAAAGATGAAAGAATTGGTAACGGTAATTACCTCTTCTTTGAAGTGCCTCTTTGAGACCTCCTCTTAGGGTACTAAAATTGGTCTTTGAGGAAGACCAGAACCTCTAGGATGTTTCTAGGGAAGTGGAGAGGATAAATTGGCAGGGGTTGGCCGAGCTTGAGTGCTCAAATTGGTGTGAGGAGGAGGGGGAGGAGGTGTCCTTTTATAGGGGAGGAGAGGGGCACCTTAGGAATATCTCAAAATATTATTTTATATTAAAGTCAAAATCAGTTTATAATGGTTCCAAAGGGTCTTATTTCGAAGCTAAAGTGGGGATGGGTCGAAATCCTATCAACCAATAGGATTTAGACAAGTTTAGGGTATTATTTTAACCTTATCAATTAGATTTAACTATAAGTTAAATAATTTAACTTTTACCGTGTCTTTTTGTTTTCTTACACTATATGGTTAATACACTTACTATAACATGCCAAACGAACCCCAAATTGTTTATTATTAATATATATATCCTTATCTAAGTCATTTGGCCGAACCTTAGATTTTTAGGAATAAAATAACAATTAATAATATAATATTTGATTTAAAAACTATTTTGTGTCAATTTTGACACTATTTGATATATGATTTTTGTGAAAGTCATAACAGAATTAAATGTTCGAACCAAGTTGATTAAATCAACATTAATATATCATAGTAACCTAGAAAATTAGTGGAATTCATAAAAAGTCTCAAATTACATTTATTTTGGTGTTTATAACATCAATTATGTCAATATTTCATTAATAAGATAATTACTGCATCATCGTTGTGTCATAAATATATTACATTATTTGATGTCTAAAAATTACAAATAAAATACCATAATGTAGGAAATCTTTTTAGCTTTCTAATGAATATTTATAGTCGAATTTATCTTATGTATAACCCCATATTAAAAATGATTTACTTATTAAACTTTGATTTTAACTATTTTAACCCTTCTTTAAATAAATTAATAATAAAAGTCCTAATCTAATCCAAGTGGGCCTAAATGGTCATATTTTATTCCTAAGTTTGTTTTTGGTCGAATTACACTTGTCCAATAGAATTAGGACATGTGTTAGGGTAATATTAATATCATATTTACCCTTAGTTACCCTATTTACTATTAACCGCGGTAAAAAAAAGTAAAAAGTTACTATTCACCAAAAATTATTTTCATCTCATTGAACCACATTTTAGTCCTTGATATTAACCGTGTCTTTCGGATTTTCAAAATTCCATTCACAGAAGCGGTAAAATTATGTTTTATGCAAAATTCAGTTTTTAACCTACCACTTAGTGGTTTCACTATTCATCAAAAATTGAAGTTTTTCAGAAAAATGCCAAAATTTCACCCTAAGCTATAATTGATATTCCGAATTCAAAAATGATTTCTATTTTACAAAATTCCCTACATATAAGTTGCATTAATTAATTTTATAATTAAATCCCACTGTTAAAACAAATAGCGTGTTTTTAAGAAACAAAATCTATCAAAAGATTGACACTTGTTTATGTCTAGTTTAAATGTGAAATTACATCCAATGACCAACATTGTGTTAAATTGTAAAAATATATTCTAAATATACTTTAAAACCACTCAAATTAATGATTTATCACTATTAATTATTTCGATTAAAAAAATTGTTTTTAATTATAATTTGGTAATTTTCACTATTCATCAGAATATGAAAGTTATCCGAAAAGTACCAAAATTTCACCTTAGGCTAAATTCGATACTACGAATCCAAAAATGAAGTCCATTTTGAGAGTTAAAATTTCTAAAATTTAAAAAGTGGTTATTACTATTCATAACGGCTAGTTTTAATAATATTTTAATAGCATATCATTGTTTCGTGAAACTCAGGATTGCGTACCACACACGCTATCGAGGAAGGTTGCGATTGCGTGTAATGCAAGGTAAGTCAAGGATGCGTGTTGTGCAAGCTCCTTTTGGTGTAGCGTATAACACAAGACATTAGTAAAATAAAAAGAATATTTTTTCATAAAATCTCGGGCTGTTACATTCTACCCCCCTTAAAATGAATTTCGCCCTCGAAATTCGTCGGGGTTATAAATGGTTTACTATTTGAAAGTTTCTTTAATAGAAACCCACATCGTAAAAGGGAATACCAAAACTTGGCTTTTAAAAACTAAAGTATGAAATGTAACGATTACCCAAATAAACTAATCACTGGGTTTCCACATAGGTGAAAATATGGATATGGAAGAGAAATCTAACCATCATGTTCTGATGGAGAGTGGTAGAGAACATGGCTATGGAAAAGCCAGTAATCACAAATCCATAAATTTGTGACGATCTAAGGTACCATCTGATTCATCAGGTATAAGAGAACTAGGACAACATTTTTGGTTTTCAAGATTATTTCCCTAAAGTTAAAGAATTTGAATTAGAATAAATACTTACTTTATTTCAGTACAATCTCACTGTTGTTCGTGCCTTTAACAATTTCCACTTCATCTCTTAAATAAATGATGTTGAATTTGTTATTCGTGAAGTGCTAGCAGATCATGTGATAGAATGACGGGTCATTCCATCTGTTTCAAACAAAAGGTTAGCAAAATTATATACATAAGTCGGTCTATAGTGAGATTAATCACATATGGTTTCTAAAATGGACTTATAATTCATATATCATACTGCTTAATATAATAAAACTAGTTTCTACTAAACAGGGACTTCCTGTAGGTCAGTGGTAGGCGATAAAGGCCAGTCGCACTTCGGTTGTGGGTTCGATTCCTACAGCCTTGTCCGAAGCGATGGGCTGTCGCCCGTCCTCCAGGTTGTCCTTTTTTCTAAAACTACGTTACTATAACATCCCATCAATAATATCGAAAATCTTATATCCTTAAACAATACTAACTTATGTCCAACATAATCCAGTCTAATCTTTAGGCTTATACATAATACTGCAGTCCACTCTCATAATATAGTGACAACGATTACCGGAGATTTAATACTGTCGTTGATCCCCACATATCATAAGATATCCAAACATTCAAAGTCCTTAATCGTGTATTCTCTTGAATACCTTAGTGAAAACATGAGTGCAGTTAAAAGTTAACACTTTCCACATACCAAAATCCTCAAAATTCTATATACTCAAACCATGATATCACTTAGTCCTTATATCAATCATGAGCTCATGAATACTATTAAACATTTCATTTTCTCATCTTCATTATGCGCATATCATGTTATTTCCAAAAAATATCTCAATCACTTTGAATACCACATCAATAAATATTGCAATACTCAATGATACAACATTATTTTGGAATCCCATTACATAAACACTTAATCATTCCACCACATCGTTGTCATATTCAACATTGCCAATAGTGATCGCATGTGATTTCCCTTTGTCCTTTGCCTTCATTGGTTGCTCATGTTGATCATCACTAACCCTTGGATTAGGGCAATTATTAGCATAATGCCCCATTTCCTTGCACTTGAAGCATTGAAGTGTTGGCGGTGCGTTCTCTGCAGTGTTTGCTTTATCATTAGAAACCCTTTTTCCATTACTTCGACACTCAGCTGCTCGATGACCTTCTTTTCCACACTTAAAACATTTTCTAGTCCCTTTTAGACAATCTCCACCATGCTTCTTTCCACACTTTGTGCATAAGGAAACATTCATCTTCTTTTCACCATTATTCTGAGATTTCTCCTTGAACTCCATCTTTCGTTTCTTGTCAAAACCATGAGATGGATATGTAACACCAACTTCCATTTCTACCTTGATAGCACAACGCACAATTTCTTCATAGCTACTGAAGTCTCTTATAGCTAATGCCCTTCGAATACTTGGTTTTAAGCCACTGAAAAATCGATCAACTTTACTTTCAGGTTGGATGATAATTCCAGAAGCATACCTTGCAAGTCTTGTAAAATTTGCTTCATAGGTACCAACAGATTCATCGTCCCTTTGCTTCAGTTCAAGAAACTCTTTCTCCATCTTTGTTCGAAGAATACGAGGGAAGTACTTATTGAAAAATAAGTTCTTGAACTCGTCCCATTCCATAGACTCAATTTCATCCCTTTGCCTTGTATTCTTAACAAGATTCCACCATTGATCAGCATCTCCTTCCAAACGATACACTGCTAGGATGACTTTATCATGCTCAGAACATTGAAGAACTGAAAATATCTTTTCAGTAGTACTAATCCATTGTTCAGCAACTAATGGATCAGTAGACCCGCTGAAAGATGGTGGACGCTGCCTCATGAAGGATTCAACAGAATGTTGCTCCCTCCTTTGTTCGTTTGGAAATCCTGCATGATTCATAGCTTGAGAAAGTTGTGTGAGCATGGCTACAAGATTTTGCATTCCAGCTCCCATATCGTTTGGTTGCTCAGGGGGACAATCATTGCATTGCCCATCGCATTCTGCATTAACACGGTTCCTTCGGGTTCCAGCCATCGTCTAAAACCCCAAAAGAATTGTGTGAGAGGCAAAAATCATGCTAGGGAAAACAACATAATAAAGGGTTAGTACCCTCAATATCTAACATCTTAGGTTAAATTTGAAGATCATTAGCGCAATTCTAGGACTATAACCTATACGTATACTTAACCTTAGAGACATACCTAGACATACCTTAGAAATATCTCTAGGGATCTCACTAACGTTTTCGCATCCTAGTTTCCAAAGGTTGACTAAACCTTTCCTCTGATACCAACTGTAGAGACCCGTAGCTTATCGTACATGGACATTACATTACTTTTGCGGAATACTTAGTACATTACAAAAAACACAGACACAAGGACCGTAATAGTTTAGTGTCTTTGGAAACTCGGACTATAATCTTCTAATCGTGGTGAAAGATCTTCAAAATCTCCCATAAAGATCTTCCTTTTTTTTTTACCTAAAACCTTTCTTTATATCCTGGGGAAAAGAAAACATAAAAGGGTGAGCTCAAATGCCCAGTAAGGGTAAACAAAAGAAATATCAATCACATCATATACATAAGAACATAGCCTTTGGAAATCTTAACCTGCAAAAGAGCTCATAATATCATAACATGGGATAAATCATAGAAGTGAAAATGAGATCCCCATAATCATAACATAAAACTTGAAACTTTGTGGCATGCACACATAATCATGGAAAATCATTTCTTGTTAGTCATGACTCATTGCCAAGACTATCTTAGTGGACAAAGTCCCTTTCTGAACCGAGTTCACTCCTCGTTTCAGTCCTGTATCACTGAACCGAAATAACCTTCCGTTCCAGCCATGTCTATCTCATGAGATATAAAATCATTACCCAATGCATTGGAGGGAGATATAGGTCCCACCCATCTTATAATGACTCCTTTCTTATGTGTGCCACATAATCATAAAACATACATCATCGCATAACACATGAAACAAAAATGGGATTCTTGAAACATCATGACATCATAAATCAATTCATATAAGATAAAGGAATTCATAAAAATAATTCCATCACAACATGATCAAATCAATGTAATAATAGGGATAAAAACAGAACCCTTTATTATCTTAGATGGAAAATAATTTTGAAAATCACTTGAACTCCATTCTTGAGGAAAATATCCTTTCTTCTTCAAAAACATTTTTCCTTTCATAACATGTCATACAACTTTAAAATAAAAGAAGTTGATAAAAAAATAAACTTGAAAACTTGTAAAGGAAGCTTCTTGGAAATAATGTTTTAAAAATCCATTCATGCCGTATAAGTTAAAAAAAACATTCTTCGTACTTTTGTCGGAAAAGTCAAAAAGTACCTCGTACGGAAAAACGAAAAAAGATTCCTTTCATATTCTTTACTAAAAACTCACCTAAGGGTAAAATTGGATTTAAACTATTTCAAGTGGATGGAAACAATATTACATATTGAGGGAACATGGATGTGGATGATAAAATACACCCCAGTAAATACTTACGAATAAACAATCTCGGATAAAAATGAGATTGTGATATTTCCCTTACCTTAGGTCCAATTTGCTTCGTATGTGTCCGAACCTCCTGTATAATGATTTAAATAATGTCATTGACTTATTACAGAATCATATTCATTGTTATGATATCATATATGGTTCACTTATGACATTATATTACCCGTTCTTTTGTAAATTCCATGTTAAAGAAGCGTTTTGGGTAAAATCGTTTCTTTTATCGTAGGTATTTTGACTTGTTGTTATTGACATTATTATTACTTATATCATGATTTACTTACTTCCAGAATATAAAATATGATTTATATATCATATATATTCAGTATATATATATATATAATAGATAGATAAATAAAATAAAAAACATCGTTCATGGAGACGGTAGTCCGTACGTACGCATGAACGCTGTTTTTCTTTCCTTATTGTCTTGAAATGGAAGTAAGTAGATGACATACATATGTATATATATACATAAATCCAGTAGCTTTATAATGTCATATATTTCATTATTATTTCTTATATATACATTATAATCATTCTTAAATGGTTAACATGGAGAATGAATCTCATCGCGTCGTGGAGACGGTAGTCCGTACGTACGCACGAGCGATGATATCATTTCTATAAATATTGAATTGAATTGGAGTAGATTATACAATATATCAGAATCAATATGATGTTGTAATAACTATGTATAGTTATTCTTTACACCATTATACCCATCCATGTAAGGTGGCGGTGGAAAATAGATTACACCACGGCGTGGAGACGGTATTCCGTACGTACGCACGCGCGGTGATTTCTTTTTCCGTAGGATGGATAGATGGTGAAATAGGGTTGTTTCATACTTATAATAACATATCAGTATATGAGTGATACTGATGTTATTACTTCATAATGAAACAACCTAAGAAGAAGAAGTGGAAGAATAAATAAAGATGAAAGAATTGGTAACGGTAATTACCTCTTCTTTGAAGTGCCTCTTTGAGACCTCCTCTTAGGGTACTAAAATTGGTCTTTGAGGAAGACCAGAACCTCTAGGATGTTGCTAGGGAAGTGGAGAGGATAAATTGGCAGGGGTTGGCCGAGCTTGAGTGCTCAAATTGGTGTGAGGAGGAGGGGGAGGAGGTGTCCTTTTATAGGGGAGGAGAGGGGCACCTTAGGAATATCTCAAAATATTATTTTATATTAAAGTCAAAATCGGTTTATAATGGTTCCAAAGGGTATTATTTCGAAGCTAAAGTGGGGATGGGTCGAAATCCTATCAACCAATAGGATTTAGACAAGTTTAGGGTATTATTTTAACCTTATCAATTAGATTTAACTATAAGTTAAATAATTTAACTTTTACCGTGTCTTTTTGTTTTCTTACACTATATGGTTAATACACTTACTATAACATGCCAAACGAACCCCAAATTGTTTATTATTAATATATATATCCTTATCTAAGTCATTTGGCCGAACCTTAGATTTTTAGGAATAAAATAACAATTAATAATATAATATTTTATTTAAAAACTATTTTGTGTCAATTTTGACACTATTTGATATATGATTTTTGTGAAAGTCATAACAGAATTAAATGTTCGAACCAAGTTGATTAAATCAACATTAATATATCATAGTAACCTAGAAAATTAGTGGAATTCATAAAAAGTCTCAAATTACATTTATTTTGGTGTTTATAACATCAATTATGTCAATATTTCATTAATAAGATAATTACTGCATCATCGTTGTGTCATAAATATATTACATTATTTGATGTCTAAAAATTACAAATAAAATACCATAATGTAGGAAATCTTTTTAGCTTTCTAATGAATATTTATAGTCGAATTTATCTTATGTATAACCCCATATTAAAAATGATTTACTTATTAAACTTTGATTTTAACTATTTTAACCCTTCTTTAAATAAATTAATAATAAAAGTCCTAATCTAATCCAAGTGGGCCTAAATGGTCATATTTTATTCCTAAGTTTGTTTTTGGTCGAATTCCACTTGTCCAATTGAATTAGGACATGTGTTAGGGTAATATTAATATCATATTTACCCTTAGTTACCCTATTTACTATTAACCGCGGTAAAAAAAAGTAAAAAGTTACTATTCACCAAAAATTATTTTCATCTCATTGAACCACATTTTAGTCCTTGATATTAACCGTGTCTTTCGGATTTTCGAAATTCCATTCACAGAAGCGGTAAAATTAAGTTTTATGCAAAATTCAGTTTTTAACCTACCACTTAGTGGTTTCACTATTCATCAAAAATTGAAGTTTTTCAGAAAAATGCCAAAATTTCACCCTAAGCTATAATTGATATTCCGAATTCAAAAATGATTTCTATTTTACAAAATTCCCTACATATAAGTTGCATTAATTAATTTTATAATTAAATCCCACTGTTAAAACAAATAGCGTGTTTTTAAGAAACAAAATCTATCAAAAGATTGACACTTGTTTATGTCTAGTTTAAATGTGAAATTACATCCAATGACCAACATTGTGTTAAATTGTAAAAATATATTCTAAATATACTTTAAAACCACTCAAATTAATGATTTATCACTATTAATTATTTCGATTAAAAAAATTGTTTTTAATTATAATTTGGTAATTTTCACTATTCATCAGAATATGAAAGTTATCCGAAAAGTACCAAAATTTCACCTTAGGCTAAATTCGATACTCCGAATCCAAAAATGAAGTCCATTTTGAGAGTTAAAATTTCTAAAATTTAAAAAGTGGTTATTACTATTCATAACGGCTAGTTTTAATAATATTTTAATAGCATATCATTGTTTCGTGAAACTCAGGATTGCGTACCACACACGCTATCGAGGAAGGTTGCGATTGCGTGTAATGCAAGGTAAGTCAAGGATGCGTGTTGTGCAAGCTCCTTTTGGTGTAGCGTATAACACAAGACATTAGTAAAATAAAAAGAATATTTTTTCATAAAATCTCGGGCTGTTACATGTAGTGTATCATATTAACCTAAATTGATAATAATGAATGATATTGACAAAGATGAAAATAACCATCAAAACTATTTGAGAGAAATATCCCCCTTTTTCTTGAAATTATTTAAAAGTCACACTATTTGTCAAGAAGCCATTTAAAAATAGATTTTTGAATCAAAGTGTCCCATACCACATTTAAACATTTAAAATGAGTTTTAATTTTAAATCTTTAATGTCCATATAAATAAATCCTTAAAACCATTTTTAAAACATGGACATTAATGAGCAAGATTTGGAAGAATAAGTCTTTAAAACATTTAAAAATGGTATTTTAGTTAGAGTTTCTAACCAAAAGAGAGACACTTGAATAAAAATAATTGAGGTAATAAAAACTTTGTAATATCATGAGAATAAAGGGATTCATGATATACTATGTCAAACTACATTATATACACCACATAAAAGTGATTTGGTGTATAACAAGAAGTCTCAATGGAATGTAAATTGAGATGAATTCTCTTATAAAGACCATATACATAGGTTAAGGATAAATAAAAGACATAATTATGTGTGACAAATATAAATACACTCATTAAGATTGGATATTTATTGTAAATCAATCAGATGACATCCACACATATTTTTGTAAAAACAACACCAATGAATTGGATATTTAACTCAACAAATGGAGATTGAGTTAAAATTACTCTTATCAAGTTCAAATCGATGAATTGGGAATTTATCAATGGAGTGATTATGTGTATAAAAAGTATATCCAAAGAAAGGGGAGTGTAAATTATGACATAATCAAATGAATAGTGATTCCACACATAATCTTGGAGTAAAATAATCAATGAAGTATGCGTAAATCCGAATGCGTGGAAATTGAAATTTCAAATTCCCTTATAGATTAGGTAACTTACAAAACATACACCCATGAAAGAAGGATCATAAAATGATGATGTAAATATCCATAAATTAAAGTATATTACACAATGAATACAATCATGGGCAGCACACACACCACATGCAATAGATAGGTGTTGAACAATGGAATTCTCACAGAATTAAAAGTGAGATAAGAAACCCCTTACTTTTTACTTTTTCCTTGGTCGGTGGTAGGTTAACCTCCTGTATAATGGTGAAATAATTTTTATTGAATTATACAAGAATCATGATCTTTTAACATTGATTTGTTAGTAATATCTTAGTATTATCGTCATTTCAGGTGTTAACTTAGTCATTTGCCTTTATATTCTTTGTTACGTAAGCCGTGTTATTTATGTATAGGTTGTATCTTATTCATATCCAGAATTATATCAAGTCCTTAAAAATTATTTTTAAATAATCAAATGATAATTATACTTGAATGGATATGATGGAGAATGAATCTCATCGCTTTCGTGGAGACGGTAGTCCGTACGTATGCACGAGCGACAATATCATTCTTTTGATGTTAAAATAATATATAATTGGATGGTATATCATATAAACAGAATAATTATAATTTTATATTTATTATTTACATGAATTATAAATCATTATTATACCAATCTAAATAATAATTTATTGAATGACAATTACACCACGACGTGGAGACGGTAAGCCGTACGCACGCACGTATGGTGACATGTCATTCAAAGGATGGATAGAATACTGAATATGGTTGTACCATATTTATAAAAATATTATAATATATAGTAGATACTGGATTCATTATTTTATAATTGGAATAACAAAGAAAGAATAATTTGAAGAAGAAAAGAATTTGAAAAAAAGGTGGTAAAAACATTACCTCTTCTTCGGGTTCTTCCTTTTGATTTGATCAAAAGGGATCCTTAGGTTGGATTTATGATCAAAATAAGGCCTCTAGGTTGTATTGAGGGAAGTTGAGAGAGTATTGTGATAGGTTTTGGCCGAACCAAAAGGTTTTTAAGGTGTAAAGTAATGAGAAGGGGGAGTGCCCTTTTATAAGAGGGGTGAGGGGCACCTTTGGAAAAGCTAGAAATATTATTTTATAATAAATTAATATTCGGTTTCTAATGGCTCCAACATGGATTATTTAAAGTTTAAGGTGGGTATAGGTCGAAAACCACTCAACCAATATAATTTAGACAGGTTTGGGTCATTATATTAACCTTATCTTTAAGTATTAACTCTTAGTTAATTGGTTTCACTTTTACAATGTCTCTTAGTATTTTTATATTATATGGTTATTAAAATTACTATATACATACAAGAGATCCCCAAGTGGTCCACTAATGATAAACCTATCATGATATAAGTCTCTTGGCCGAACCTTAGATTTTTAGGAATTTAATATCAATTAATAATATAATATTTGTTTTAAAAACTCTTTTATGTCAATTTTGACACTATTCAATAATTGATTTTTTTGAAAATCATAACAGAATGATTACTTCAAAAAACGTTAATTACGTCAATCCTAACATTTCATACTAACCTATAAAATTATTTTAATTCATAAAAAGTCTTAAATTATATTTATTTGGGTATTTATAATATCAATTATTTTAATTTTTCACTATTATGGTTATTACTGCATCATCATTGTGTCATAAATAAATTAAATTATATAATGTCTAAAAATTATAAATAAAATATAATTATGTAGGAAAGATTTTTATTTTTCTAATTAATATTTACAATCAAATTTATCTTATGTATAACCATATATTAGAAATGTTTTAGTAAGTAAACTTTGATTTTAACTCTTTAACTCTTCTTTGAATTAAGTAATAATAAATGTCCTAATCTAATCTAAGTGGACCTAAATGATAATATTTTATTCCTAAAATTGGTTTTGGTCGAGATACACTTGTCCAATATAATTAGTACATGTTTTAGGGTAATATTAATATCATTTTTACCCTTAATTACCCTATTTACTTTTAACTGTGGTAAATAAAAGTAAAAAGTTATTATTCACCAAAAATTATTTTCATCTCATTGAACCAAATTTTACTACTTGATATTAACCATGTCTCTTGGATTTTAGAAATTCCACTCACAGAAGTGGTAAAATTAAGTTTTATGAAAAATTCAGTTTTTTTAACTACCACTTAGTGGTTTCACAATTCATCAAAAATTGAAGTTTTTCAGAACAATGCCAAAATTTTACCCTAAGCTATAATTGATATTCCGAATTCAAAAATGATGTCTATTTTAAAAAATTCTAAACATATAAGTTTAATTAATTAATTTTATAATTAATTCCTGCTGTCACAACAAATAGCGTGTTTCTAAGAAACAATATATATCAAAAGATTGACAATTTTTTATGTCCAATTTCAAAGTGAAATTAATTATAATGAACACCATTGGATAAAATGTTAAAAATATATTCTAATTATACTTTAAAACCACTCAATAGTATAATTTATCACTATAAATTATTTTGATTAAAATAGTTGTTTTTAATTATTTTTCACTATTCATAAAAATTGGAAGTTCTCAGAAAAATACCAAAAATTCAACTTAGGATAATTTCGACATTCCGAATCCAAAAATAAAGTCCATTTTGAAATATAAAATATATATAATTTCAAAAAGTAGGTATTACTATTCATAACGGCTAGTTTTATTGGTTGTGGTGTGTTAGAACTCGATGTTGCGTACAACACACGCTATCACATTATTCAAAGAGAAGCATACCGTAGAAGCTTGGGGTGTTACATTCTCCCCTCATTCAATAAATTGCGTCCTTGCAATTTGAAATTGTTATTCGAAAATAAAAGATTGAATATGGAAAATATCTTTATGGGAAAACCCACATCGGAAATTGGGTTAATAAAATTTAGTCTTAATAAGAGGAAAAGAGAAATGAAAGGGTCACCACCAAATTATGATCTCTATTCGGAGAACATTGGTGGAAATTAGAGACATATAATTGGAGGAAAACGTAAATATTTATAGGTAGTGATTGAGGTCATCAATCACAAACAAGTGTAAAATTGAGGGCCTTAAATTCATCAATCTATGATTATTTAAAATACCATCGGTTCAGCAAAACATATGGTATTAGGATAACACATTTTTTGTTTTAAGATCCCTTCACTAAAGTATAAGAATTAATTTCTTCATTGAATAAGAGAAGAAGAAAAATATATACTTGACAAGTAGAGTCTCATCCTTTAACTAAGTTCTACCACAAACTCATCTTTCACTCTAAAAGATAATATAACTTAAAAATAATATTCTATTTATCCTATTCGTATAGGGTTAAAATATGAATTTATAATTCATCTAGAAGAACCATTAAAAAAACTATATTATTCAATCCAGGACATCACGTGGGTCAGTGGTAGGTGATACACTCTTGTCCTTCGATTGTGGGTTCAAGTCTCGCGGCCTTGCCGGACGCGACGGGTTTCCGCCCAACCTCCGGGTTGTCCTTTTATAGAAATCCAAAATAATCCAAACTAGAACTATCCAAAATACTTCAGTCCAAATTTTATAAGGAAGGTAAACACAATGAAGATCCTTTTTTCTGTGTAATAACATGTGAACACATTCATCATGTATTCTTTTAAAACACTGCAACATCCTGAATTACCATAAAACCTTATTGATTACATTCAGGATCCCTTATTCCTTAAAGAATAATAGATATACTCCTTCAATCCAAAAATGTTTTAAACCCCAAAAATGATGGAATATACAAATCATTAATCAATTTCAAGGTAGTAAAGAATATCCAATATAATTTATACAAATCGATCATGTATTATTCTAAAATCACTACCTCGGTATCAGAACCATATTATGGTTTATCTTTCTCTTAACCATATATTTTCCAAAAATTTAACATGTTATTGAGTCACTTTTCTTTGTTCCACACAATCTCAAGTCATTAATGAAATAGTAATGCATTACAATCCCTATATACTCCATAATTATTATAAGAAGTACATTGTTGATACAACACTCAAATGAAATAATCAACATAAGAACTCTAATCATTCCTCTTCATCTGTGGTAGTATCATAACTTGATTATTATCCAATAGCATCATTTGCGGCATAGTCTGACGACTAAGACATAGGTTCGCATAGTGTCCAAACTCCTTGCAAATGAAGCATTGTACATTTGAAACCATTTTCTTACCCTTGCATTCACGTACTTTGTACCCTTTTCCTCCACACTTATAACAAACTCCCATTCCTTTCAGGCAAGTTCCAGGGTGTTTCTTCCCACAATTATCACATATGGGAAAATTCTTCTTTTCCCTCTTCCCTTTATCCATCTTTCTCTCTTCCATCAGTTTCTTCTCTTGCTTCCCTTAAAAGCCATATGACTCAGTAAACTCTTTACTTATCTTATCAACACATGATATTATTTCTTCATATGATGATAATACATGGGAGATTATTTCTCTTATAAATTCTGGCTTAAGACTGTAACAGCCCAAGATTTTATAAAAAAATATTCTTTTTAATTTTATTAATGTCTTGTGTTGTACGCTACACCAAAAGGATCTTGCACAACACGCATCCTTGTCTTGCCTTGCATTACACGCAATCGCGACCTTTCTCGATAGCGTGTGTAATACGCAATACCGAGTTTCACTAAACAACGATGTGCTATTAAAATATTATTAAAACTAGCCGTTATGAATAGTAATAACCACTTTTTAAAATTCTGTAAATCTTATTTTTCAAAATGAACTTCATTCTTGGATTCGGAGTATCGAATTTAGCCTAAGGTGAAATTTTGGTACTTTTCGGATAACTTTCATATTCTGATGAATAGTGAAAATTACTAAATTATAATTAAAAACAACTTTTTTAATCGAAATAATTAATAGTGATAAATCATTAATTTGAGTGGTTTTAAAGTATATTTAGAATATATTTTTACAATTTAATACAATGTTGGTCATTGGTTGTAATTTCACATTTAAACCAGACATAATCAAGTGTCAATCTTTTGATAGATATTGTTTCTTAAAAACACGCTATTTGTTTTAACAGCGGGATTTAATTATAAAATTAATTAATGCAACTTCTATGTTATGAATTTGGTAAAATAGACTTCATTTTTGAATTCGGAATATGAAATATAGCTTAGGATGAAATTTTGGCATTGTTCTGAAAAACATCAATTTTTGATGAATAGTGAAACTACTAAGTGGTAGTTAAAAAACTGAATTTTTCATAAAACTTAATTTTACCGCTTCTGTGAATGGAATTTCAAAAATCCGGGAGACACGGTTAATATCAAGGACTAAAATGTGGTTCAATGAGATGAAAATAATTTTTGGTGAATAGTAACTTTTTACTTTTTTTACCGCGGTTAATAGTAAATAGGGTAACTAAGGGTAAATATGATATTACTATTACCCTAACACATGTCCTAATTCTATTGGACAAGTGTAATTCGACCAAAAACAAACTTAGGAATAAAATATTACCATTTAGGCCCACTTGGATTAGATTAGGACATTTATTATTAATTTATTTAAAGAAAGGTTAAAATAGTTAAAATCAAAGTTTAATAAGTAAATCATTTTTAATATGGGGTTATACATAAGATAAATTCGATTGTAAATATTCATTAGAAATCTAAAAAGATTTCCTACATGATGGTATTTTATTTGTAATTTTAGACATCAAATAATTTAATTTATTTATGACACAACGATGATGCAGTAATTATCTTATTAATGAAATATTGACATAATTGATGTTATAAACACCAAAATAAATGTAATTTGAGATTTTTATGAATTCCACTAATTTTCTAGGTTACTATGATATATTAATGTTGATTTAATCAACTTGGTTCGAACATTTAATTCTGTTATGACTTTCACAAAAATCATATATCAAATAGTGTCAAAATTGACACAAAATAGTTTTTAAATCAAATATTATATTATTAATTGTTATTGTATTCCTAAAAATCTAAGGTTCGGCCAAATGACTTATATAAGGATATATATATTAATAATAAACAATTTGGGGTTCGTTTGGCATGTTATAGTAAGTTTATTAACCATATAGTGAAAGAAAACAAAAAGACATGGTAAAAGTTAAATTATTTAACTTAGAGTTAAATTTAATTGATAAGGTTAAAATAATATCCTAAACTTGTCTAAATTATATTGGTTGATAGGATTTCGACCCATCCCCACTTTAGCTTCGAAATAAGACCCTTTGGAACCATTATAAACCGATTTTGACTTTAATATAAAATAATATTTTGAGATATTCCTAAGTTGCCCCTCTCCTCCCCTATAAAAGGACACCTCCTCCCCCTCCTCCTCACACCAATTTGAGCACTCAAGCTCGGCCAACCCCTGCCAAAATATCTTCTACACTTCCCTAGAAACATCCTAGAGGTTATGGTCTTCCTCAAAGACCAATTCTAGTGCCCTAAGAGGAGGTCTCAAAGAGGCACTTCAAAGAAGAGGTAATTACCGTTACCAATTCTTTCATCTTTATTTATTCTTCCACTTCTTCTTCTTAGGTTGTTTCATTATGAAGTAATAACATCAGTATCACTCATATACTGATATGTTATTATAATTATGAAACAACCCTATTTCACCATCTATCCATCCTACGGAAAAAGAAATCATCGTGCGTGCGTACGTACGGAATACCGTCTCCACGCCGTGGTGTAATCTATTTTCCACCACCACCTTACATGGATGGGTATAATGGGGTAAATAATAACTATACATAGTTATTACAACATCATATTGATTCTGATATATTTTATAATCCACTCCAATTCAATTAAATATTTATATAAATGATATCATCGCTCGTGCGTACGTACGGACTACCGTCTCCACGACGCGATGAGATTCATTCTCCATGTTAACCATTTAAGAATGATTATAATGTATATATAAGAAATAATAATGAAATATATGACATTATAAAGCTACTGGATTTATGTATATATATACATATGTATGTCATATACTTACTTCCATTTCAAGACAATAAGGAAAGAAAAACAGCGTTCATGCGTACGTACGGACTACCGTCTCCATGAACGGTGTTTTTCATTTTATTTATCTATCTTTTATATATATATATATACTGAATATATATGATATATAAATCATATTTTATATTCTGGAAGTAAGTAAATCATGATATAAGTAATAATTATGTCAAGAACAACAAGTCAAAACACCTACGATAAATGAAACGATTTTACCCAAAACGCTTCTTTAACATGGAATTTACAAAAGAACGGGTAATATAATGTCATAAGTGAACCATATATGATATCATAACAATGAATATGATTCTGTAATAAGTCAATGACATTATTTAAATCATTATACAGGAGGTTCGGACACATACGAAGCAAATTGGACCTAAGGTAAGGGAAATATCACAATCTCATTTTTATCCGAGATTGTTTATTCGTAAGTATTTACTGGGGTGTATTTTATCATCCACATCCATGTTTCATCAATATGTAATATTACTTCCATCCACCTACAATTGTTTAAATCCATTTTTACCCTTTGATGAGTTTTTAGTAAAAGAAATGAAAGGAATCTTTTGTCGTTTTTCGTACGAGGTACTTTTTGACTTTTCCGACAAAAGTACGAAGAATGTTTTTTTTAACTTATACGGCATGAATGGATTTTTAAAACATTATTTCCAAGAAGCTTCATTTACAAGTTTTCATGTTTATTTTTAATCAAATTCTTTTATTTTAAAGTTTTATGACATGTTATGAAAGGAAAAAAAATTTCCTCAAGAATGAAGTTCAAGTGTTTTATCAAAATTATTTTCCATCTAAGATAATAAAAGGGTTCTATTTTTATCCCTATTATTACATGGATTTGATTATGTTTTGATGGAAACATTTTTATGAATTCCTTTATCTTATATGAATTGTTTTATGATGTCATGTTGTTTAAGAATCCCATTTTTATTACATGGGTTATGCGATGATGTATGATTTATGATTATGTGGCACACATAAGAAAGGATTCATTATAAGATGGGTGGGACCTATATCTCCCTCCAATGCATTGGGTAAAGATTTTATATCTCATGAGATAGACATGGCTGAAATGGTAGGTTATACCGGTTCAGTGAAACAGGACTGAAACGAGGGTTACTCGATTCAGAAAGGGACTTTGTCCACTAAGATAGTCTTGGCAATGAGTCATGACTAACAAGAAATGATTTTCCATGATTATGTGTGCATGCCACAAAGTTTCAAGTTTCATGTTATGATTATGGTGATCTCATTTTCACTTCTATGATTTGTTCCATGTTAAGATATTATGATCTCTTTTGCAGGTTATGATTTTCAAAAAGATATGATATGATTTTTATTTCTTTTGTATACCCTTACTGAGCATTTGAGCTCACCCTTTTATGTTTTCTTTTCCCCAGGATATAAATAAAGGTTTTAGGTAAAAAAGGGAAGATCTTTATGGGAGATATTGAAGATCTTTCACCAAGATTAGAAGATTACGTTCCGAGTTTCCAAAGACACTAAACTATTACGATCCTTTAGTGTGTGTTTTTGTTATGTACTAAGTATTCCGCAAAAGTAATGTAATGTCCATGTACGTCAAGATACGGGTCTCTACAGTTGGTATCAGAGGCAAAGGAGGTAGGAATGTATCCGATCCTTGGGAACTCTCACATGTGAGCGTTGGACGAAGCATGGCTCTCCGCCCAAGGGCTTCATGAGGAAATGGCAGCCACTGGGGATGGTGGTGTGTCCCGCCCAGGGTGTGTAGCCGCCCATGGAGTGCCCTGATAGGTATCAACTATAGTCCACTGGAAGTAATTCCAGACCGCTACAGTTGGTATCAGAGGAAAGGTTTAGTCAACCTTTGGAAACTAGGATGCGAAAACGTTAATGAGATCCCTAGAGATATTTCTAAGGTATGTCTAGGGATGCCCCTAAGGATAAGTATACGTATAGGATATAGTCCTAGAACTATGGTAACGATATTAGATTAAACCAAAGATGATAGATATTTAAGTTACTCCCCCTTTATTATGATTTTTGCATCTAACACTATTCTGTTTTGGTTTTAGAAAATGGCTGGAAACAAGATGATTCACAATAATGGAGGATATGATGGACAATGGAATGATATTCTTCATGAGAAACCAAATGAAATGGGATTTGGATGTCCAAACATCATTATTATGCCAAATCAGCAATCTCACAATATGATCAATAAAGTAAAATTCGGTAAGTTTCCTGACTCGACTAATAAGAGAAAGATGGAGTTCCATGATGATCATAGAGGAAAGAAAGTTCAATTTCCCCTATGTAAATCATGTGGGAAGAGTCATCAAGGAGAATGTTTCAAGGGAACTGGAAGATGCTTTGGGTGTGGAAAAGAAGGACACAAAGCAAGTAAGTGCAAAGGAAAAGGGTCGGTTAACACCATGGATGAGGATAATGGTAATGCTACGACATCAAAAATGGTTAAGTGTTTTAAATGTGGAATGTATGGGCATTATGCAAACAAATTCCCTAAGGGAAAGACTCATGAAGAGAATCAGTATGGTCATATGGGTAGTATTTATGTGGATGATGATGAAGAGACTACAAATGATATGTGAGATGAAAGAATTTTTGAAGCTCGGTCAATGGTTTGAGAATGTAGTGGAATGATTACATGTTTATCATGTGTAATTTTGGAATAAAGAGACATCTATGGATTGTTACACTGTTGCCTTTCCTTGTGTTTTGAAAGTGTATGATTAATGTTACCAGTATCCATGAAAGGTTATTCAGATATTTTTGGAATGTAGATGATATGCGCATAATGAAGGGATAAGAAGAAAATTAAATGTTTGATAGTATTCATGAGATCATGATTGATATAAGGACTAAGTGATATCATGGTTTGAGTATATAGAATTTTGAGGATTTTGGTATGTGGAAAGTGTTAACTTTTAACTTCACTCATGTTTTCACTAAGGTATTCAAGAGAATACACGATTAAGGACTTTGAATGTTTGGAATGTGACCAACAAGACATATCTTATGATATGTGGGGATCAAAGACAGTATTAAATCTCTGGTAATCGATGTCACTATATCATGAGAGTGGACTGCAGTATTATGTATAAGCCTAAAGATTAGACTGGATTATGTTGGACATAAGTTAGTATTGTTTAAGGATAGAAGATTTTCGATATTATTGATGGGATGTTATAGTAACGTAGTTTTAGAAAAAGGGACAACCTGCAGGACGGGCGACAGCCCATCGCTTCGGACAAGGCTGTAGGAATCGAACCCACAACCGAAGTGCGACTGGCCTTTATCGCCTACCACTGGCCTACAGGAAGTCCCTGTTTAGTAGAAACTAGTTTTATTATATTAAGCAGTATGATATATGAAGTATAAGTCCATTTTAGGAACCATATATGATTAATCTCACTATAGATCGATTTATGCATATAATTTTTTCTAACCTTTTGTTTGAGACAGATGGAATGACCCGTCATTCTATCACATGATCTGCTAACACTTCACGAATAACAAATTCAACTTCATTTATTTAAGAGATGAAGTGGAAATTGTTCAAGGCACGAACAACAGTGAGATTGTACCAAAATAAAGTAAGTATTTATTCTAATTCAAATTTTCAACTTTAGGGGAAATGATCTTGAAAACCAAAAATGTTGTCCTAGTGATCTTATACCTGATGAATCAGATGGTACCTTATATCATCACAAATCTATGGATTTGTGATTACTGGCTTTTCCATAGCCATGTTCTCTACCACTCTCCATCAGAACATGATGGTTAGATTTCTCATCCATATCTATATTTTCACCTATGTGGAAACCCAATGATTAGTTTATTTGGGTAACCGTTACGTTTCATACTTTTGTTTTTAAAGATTGGTTTTGATATTCCTTTTTACGATGTGGGTTTCTATTAAAGAAACTTTCGAATAGTAAACCATTTATAACCCCGATGAATTTCGAGGGCGAAATTCATTTTAAGGGGGGTAGAATGTAACAGCCCAAGATTTTATAAAAAAATATTCTTTTTAATTTTATTAATGTCTTGTGTTGTACGCTACACCAAAAGGATCTTGCACAACACGCATCCTTGTCTTGCCTTGCATTACACGCAATCGCGACCTTTCTCGATAGCGTGTGTAATACGCAATACCAAGTTTCACTAAACAACGATGTGCTATTAAAATATTATTAAAACTAGCCGTTATGAATAGTAATAACCACTTTTTAAAATTCTGTAAATCTTATTTTTCAAAATGAACTTCATTCTTGGATTCGGAGTATCGAATTTAGCCTAAGGTGAAATTTTGGTACTTTTCGGATAACTTTCATATTCTGATGAATAGTGAAAATTACTAAATTATAATTAAAAACAACTTTTTTAATCGAAATAATTAATAGTGATAAATCATTAATTTGAGTGGTTTTAAAGTATATTTAGAATATATTTTTACAATTTAATACAATGTTGGTCATTGGTTGTAATTTCACATTTAAACCAGACATAATCAAGTGTCAATCTTTTGATAGATATTGTTTCTTAAAAACACGCTATTTGTTTTAACAGCGGGATTTAATTATAAAATTAATTAATGCAACTTCTATGTTATGAATTTGGTAAAATAGACTTCATTTTTGAATTCGGAATATGAAATATAGCTTAGGATGAAATTTTGGCATTGTTCTGAAAAACATCAATTTTTGATGAATAGTGAAACTACTAAGTGGTAGTTAAAAAACTGAATTTTTCATAAAACTTAATTTTACCGCTTCTGTGAATGGAATTTCAAAAATCCGGGAGACACGGTTAATATCAAGGACTAAAATGTGGTTCAATGAGATGAAAATAATTTTTGGTGAATAGTAACTTTTTACTTTTTTTACCGCGGTTAATAGTAAATAGGGTAACTAAGGGTAAATATGATATTACTATTACCCTAACACATGTCCTAATTCTATTGGAAAAGTTTAATTCGACCAAAAACAAACTTAGGAATAAAATATTACCATTTAGGCCCACTTGGATTAGATTAGGACATTTATTATTAATTTATTTAAAGAAAGGTTAAAATAGTTAAAATCAAAGTTTAATAAGTAAATCATTTTTAATATGGGGTTATACATAAGATAAATTCGATTGTAAATATTCATTAGAAATCTAAAAAGATTTCCTACATGATGGTATTTTATTTGTAATTTTTAGACATCAAATAATTTAATTTATTTATGACACAACGATGATGCAGTAATTATCTTATTAATGAAATATTGACATAATTGATGTTATAAACACCAAAATAAATGTAATTTGAGATTTTTATGAATTCCACTAATTTTCTAGGTTACTATGATATATTAATGTTGATTTAATCAACTTGGTTCGAACATTTAATTCTGTTATGACTTTCACAAAAATCATATATCAAATAGTGTCAAAATTGACACAAAATAGTTTTTAAATCAAATATTATATTATTAATTGTTATTGTATTCCTAAAAATCTAAGGTTCGGCCAAATGAATTATATAAGGATATATATATTAATAATAAACAATTTGGGGTTCGTTTGGCATGTTTTAGTAAGTTTATTAACCATATAGTGAAAGAAAACAAAAAGACATGGTAAAAGTTAAATTATTTAACTTAGAGTTAAATTTAATTGATAATGTTAAAATAATATCCTAAACTTGTCTAAATTATATTGGTTGATAGGATTTCGACCCATCCCCACTTTAGCTTCGAAATAAGACCCTTTGGAACCATTATAAACCGATTTTGACTTTAATATAAAATAATATTTTGAGATATTCCTAAGTTGCCCCTCTCCTCCCCTATAAAAGGACACCTCCTCCCCCTCCTCCTCACACCAATTTGAGCACTCAAGCTCGGCCAAACCCTGCCAAAATATCTTCTACACTTCCCTAGAAACATCCTAGAGGTTATGGTCTTCCTCAAAGACCAATTCTAGTGCCCTAAGAGGAGGTCTCAAAGAGGCACTTCAAAGAAGAGGTAATTACCGTTACCAATTCTTTCATCTTTATTTATTCTTCCACTTCTTCTTCTTAGGTTGTTTCATTATGAAGTAATAACATCAGTATCACTCATATACTGATATGTCATTATAATTATGAAACAACCCTATTTCACCATCTATCCATCCTACGGAAAAAGAAATCATCGCGCGTGCGTACGTACGGAATACCGTCTCCACGCCGTGGTGTAATCTATTATCCACCACCACCTTACATGGATGGGTATAATGGGGTAAATAATAACTATACATAGTTATTACAACATCATATTGATTCTGATATATTTTATAATCCACTCCAATTCAATTAAATATTTATATAAATGATATCATCGCTCGTGCGTACGTACGGACTACCGTCTCCACGACGCGATGAGATTCATTCTCCATGTTAACCATTTAAGAATGATTATAATGTATATATAAGAAATAATAATGAAATATATGACATTATAAAGCTACTGGATTTATGTATATATATACATATGTATGTCATCTACTTACTTCCATTTCAAGACAATAAGGAAAGAAAAACAGCGTTCATGCGTACGTACGGACTACCGTCTCCATGAACGGTGTTTTTCATTTTATTTATCTATCTTTTATATATATATATATACTGAATATATATGATATATAAATCATATTTTATATTCTGGAAGTAAGTAAATCATGATATAAGTAATAATTATGTCAAGAACAACAAGTCAAAACACCTACGATAAATGAAACGATTTTACCCAAAACGCTTCTTTAACATGGAATTTACAAAAGAACGGGTAATATAATGTCATAAGTGAACCATATATGATATCATAACAATGAATATGATTCTGTAATAAGTAAATGACATTATTTAAATCATTATACAGGAGGTTCGGACACATACGAAGCAAATTGGACCTAAGGTAAGGGAAATATCACAATCTCATTTTTATCCGAGATTGTTTATTCGTAAGTATTTACTGGGGTGTATTTTATCATCCACATCCATGTTTCATCAATATGTAATATTACTTCCATCCACCTACAATTGTTTAAATCCATTTTTACCCTTTGATGAGTTTTTAGTAAAAGAAATGAAAGGAATCTTTTGTCGTTTTTCGTACGAGGTACTTTTTGACTTTTCCGACAAAAGTACGAAGAATGTTTTTTTTAACTTATACGGCATGAATGGATTTTTAAAACATTATTTCCAAGAAGCTTCATTTACAAGTTTTCATGTTTATTTTTAATCAAATTCTTTTATTTTAAAGTTTTATGACATGTTATGAAAGGAAAAAAAATTTCCTCAAGAATGAAGTTCAAGTGTTTTATCAAAATTATTTTCCATCTAAGATAATAAAAGGGTTCTATTTTTATCCCTATTATTACATGGATTTGATTATGTTTTGATGGAAACATTTTTATGAATTCCTTTATCTTATATGAATTGTTTTATGATGTCATGTTGTTTAAGAATCCCATTTTTATTACATGGGTTATGCGATGATGTATGATTTATGATTATGTGGCACACATAAGAAAGGATTCATTATAAGATGGGTGGGACCTATATCTCCCTCCAATGCATTGGGTAAAGATTTTATATCTCATGAGATAGACATGGCTGAAATGGTAGGTTATACCGGTTCAGTGAAACAGGACTGAAACGAGGGTTACTCGATTCAGAAAGGGACTTTGTCCACTAAGATAGTCTTGGCAATGAGTCATGACTAACAAGAAATGATTTTCCATGATTATGTGTGCATGCCACAAAGTTTCAAGTTTCATGTTATGATTATGGTGATCTCATTTTCACTTCTATGATTTGTTCCATGTTAAGATATTATGATCTCTTTTGCAGGTTATGATTTTCAAAAAGATATGATATGATTTTTATTTCTTTTGTATACCCTTACTGAGCATTTGAGCTCACCCTTTTATGTTTTCTTTTCCCCAGGATATAAATAAAGGTTTTAGGTAAAAAAGGGAAGATCTTTATGGGAGATATTGAAGATCTTTCACCAAGATTAGAAGATTACGTTCCGAGTTTCCAAAGACACTAAACTATTACGATCCTTTAGTGTGTGTTTTTGTTATGTACTAAGTATTCCGCAAAAGTAATGTAATGTCCATGTACGTCAAGATACGGGTCTCTACAAAGACCATGAAAGATATGATCCTTCTTTCTCTTTTGATCATGTGCATTGCTGGAGTTCTCATTCCTTCTATTGGGCGCCATTTCTAAACAATGGCATACACTAGATTAGTTTATGAAAAACAATACCTAATCCCAAACTTGTAAAACACATAACATAAATTAAATAGTTTATGGATATAATCCATAATCATAAAAATGTCTCCTTTGAGGAATTATATACTCATAAACCCTTCATAATGGTTTGTAAAGAAAATGATAATTATCCTAAGCATATCCCCCGGGAGTGTCGTAACTAAGAGTGTAGCAAGGCCCATTGTCGTGCACCAGTTCTCGTTCAAGTCCATCTCAAAGAGGTTTTTTCAGGTTTTACCCCTAGGTACATCTGTGACAGAGCCGCCTCTACCTGCTCGTATCCAGACAGAGATGTATTTCTCAGAAAACTCACAAAATCTCTACAATACAAAAATTCTAGGAAGTTATTCTATACTAATCCTCAAAGTCCATCTTAGGTCTACGTGCTCTAATCAGAGTTTATCTAAATCTAGCTTCCAGGGTTTGTACTAAACTTCCTCTGATACCAACTGTAATGCCCTGACCCCACTTACCCAGAGTCGGTGCACTATTAAATAACATTTTCATGATCACAAGAAAGATCAAATCTCGAAGGACCGATTGGTTTAATAGCCTTGGAAACACTAGATATATTCATAAGTCTTACATTACATCATAAAATGAAAACAACAACAATATAGTCTCCATAGTCCACACTCTTATCCCCTCATACTATCCCTGCAGGTCATTAATAAATTACTTCTTCACATCCTGGGAAAAATAAAACATAGAAAAGGGGTGAGCTCAAATGCCCAGTAAGGATAACAATATAGCGGAAACTTTCATAAATAAGAATAATCATTTAAGGAAATGTATAACAAAAACAAAATCCTTTTAAACTTGAACTTCTACATAGTATGGAAAAAATTAAATGAAATAATTCCATTTACTTATTCACATGGATATTCTACTAATCGAATAATAACATGCAATATCAATAACCACTTTCATAATAATGGAATGCATAATGTCAGACTATCATAACCACATAGCCAAGGCCTCGTGCCAAGACTACAAATAAGATTTTGTCAAGGCCTTGTGCCAAGACACTAGTTTGTCTCATGAGACCTACCGATGCATCGAGGAGCTATAGCGGGCTCCACCCATCACTTACTAAGTCCAATGAATTCCTCATATGAACATGTTTAAACATATCATAAACATTCGTATTAAAACTAGCATACGAAATGTCAATACTTTAACCACAAACCATTAATGGTATAAAAATAGCACATCCACAGTCAAACATAACTCATTCGATACAATATGGAATACTTAATTGTATCATATTAACCTCAATTGATAATAATGAATGATATTGACATAGATGAAAATAACCATCAAAACTATTTGAGAGAAATATCCCCCTTTTTCTTGAAATCATTTAAAAGTCAAACTATTTGTCAAGAAGCCATTTAAAAATAGATTTTTGAATCAAAGTGTCCCATACCACATTGAAACATTTTAAAGGAGTTTTAATTTTAAAACTTTAATGTCCATATAAATAAATCCTTAAAACTATTTTTAAAACATGGACATTAAAGAGCAAGATTTGGAATAATAAGTCTTTAAAACATTTAAAAATGGTATTTTAGTTAGAGTTTATAACCAAAAGAGAGACACTTGAATACAAATAATTGAGGTAATCAAAACTTTGTAATATCATGTGAATAAAGGGATTCATGATATACTATGTCAAAGTACATTATATACACCACATAAAAGTGATTTGTTGTATAACAAGAAGTCTCAATGGAATGTAAATTGAGATGAATTCTCTTATAAAGACCATATCCTTAGGTTAAGGATAAATAAACGACATAATTATGTGTGACAAATATAAATACACTCAATATGATTGGATATTTAGTTTAAATCAATCAGATGACATTCACACATATTTTTGTAAAAACAACACCAATGAATTGGATATTTAACTCAACAAATGGAGATTGAGTTAAAATTACTCTTATCAAGTTCAAATCGATGACTTGGGAATTTATCAATGGAGTTATTATGTGTATAAAAATTATATCCATAGAAATGGGAGTGGAAATTATGACATAATCAAATGAATAGTGATTCCACACATAATCTTGGAGTAAAATAATCAATGAAGTATGTGTAAAGCTGAATGAGTGGAAATTGAAATTTCAAATTCCCTTATCGATTAGGTAACTTAAGAAACATACACCCAAGAAAGAAGGATCATAAAATGATGATGTAAATATCCATAAATTAAAGTATATTACACAATGAATACAATCATGGGCAATACACACACCACATGCAATAGATAAGTGGTGAACAATGGAATTCTCATAGAATTAAAAGTGAGATAAGAAACCCCTTACTTTGTAATTTTTCCTTGGTCGACGGTAGGTTAACCTCCTGTATAATGGTGAGATAATTTTTATTTAATTGTACATGAATCATGATCTTTTAGCATTGATTTGTTAGTAATATCTTAGTATTATCATCATTTTGGGTGTTAACTTACTCGTTTTCCTTTATATTCTTTGTTATGTAAGCCGTGTTTTTTATGGATAGGTTGTATCTTATTCATATCCAGAATTATATCAAGTCTTTAAACATTATTTTTAAATCATAAAATGATAATTATACTTGAATGGATACGGTAGATAATGAATCTCATCGCTTTCGTGGAGACGGTAGTCCGTACGTACGCACGAGCGACAATATCATTCTTTTGATGTTAAAATAACATATAATTGGATATTATATAATATATTCATAATAATTATCATGTTATATTTATTATTTACATGAATTACACATCATTATTATACCCATCCAAATAATAATTTATTGAATGACAATTACACCACGACGTGGAGACGGTAAGTCGTACGTACGCACGTATGGTGACATGTCATTCAAAGGATGGATAGAATACTGAATATGGTTGTACCATATTTATAATAATATTATATTATTTATGAGATACTGTATTCATTATTTTAGAATGGGAATAACAAATAAATAAGAAGTTGAAGAAGAAAAGAATTTGAAAAAAAGGTGGTAAAAACATTACCTCTTCTTCGGGTTCTTCCTTTTGATTTGATCAAAAGGGCTCCTTAGGTTGGATTTCTGATCAAACTAAGGCCTATAGGTTGTATTGAGGTAATTTCAGAGAGTATTTGAGCAGGTTTTGGCCGAACCAAAAGTCTTTTAAGGTGTGAAGTAATGAGAAGGGGGAGTTCCCTTTTATAAGAGGGGTGAGGGGCACCTTTGGAAAAGTTAGAAATATTATTTTATAATAAATTCATATTCGGTTTCTAATCGCTCCAAAGTGGATTATTTAAATTTTAATGTGGGTATAGGTCGAAAACCACTCAACCAATATAATTTAGACAGGTTTGGGTCATTATATTAACCTTATCTTTAAGTATTAACTCTAAGTTAATTAGTTTCACTTTTACAATGTCTCTTTGTATTTTTATATTATATTGTTAATAAACATAAAATATACATCCAAACGACCCCCAAGTGGTCCATTAATGATACACCTATCATGATATAAGTCTCGTGGCCGAACCTTGGATTTTTATGAATTTAATATCAATTAATAATATAATATTTGTTTAAAAACTCTTTTTTGTTAATTTTGACACTATTCAATAATTGATTTTTGTGAAAATCATAACAGAATGATTACTTCAAAAAAAGTTAATTAAGTAAATCATAATATGTCATATTAACCTATAAAATTATTTTAATTCATAAAAAGTCTCAAATTATATTTATTTGGGTATTTATAATATCAATTAATTTAATTTTTCACTATTATGGTAATTACTGCATCATCATTGTGTCATAAATAAATTAAATTATATAATGTCTAAAAATTATAAATAAAATATAATTATGTAGGAAATAGTTTTATATTTCTAATTAATATTTAATATTGAATTTATCTTATGTATAACCCTATATTAAAAATGTTTTAGTAAATAAACTTTGATTTTAACTCTTTAAACTCTTCTTTGAATTAAATAATAATAAATGTCCTAATCTAATTTAAATGGACCTAAATGATAATATTTTATTCCTAAGGTTGTTTTTGGTCGAGATACACTTGTCCAATAGAATTAGGACATGTGTTAGGGTAATATTAATATCATTTTTACCCTTAATTACCCTATTTACTTTTAACCGTGGTAAATAAAAGTAAAAAGTTACTATTCACAAAAAATTATTTTCATCTCATTGAACCACATTTTACTACTTGATATTAACCGGGTCTCTCATAGAAGTGGTAAAATTAAGTTTTATGAAAAATTCAGTTTTTTTAACTACCACTTAGTGGATTCACTATTCATCAAAATTGAAGTTTTTCAGAACAATGCCAAAATTTCACCCTAAGCTATAATTGATATTCCGAATTCAAATATGATGTCTATTTTACAAAATTCCAAACATATAAGTTGCAATAATTAATTTTATAATTAATTCCCACTGTCACAACAAATAGCATGTTTTTAAGAAACAATATATATCAAAAGATTGACAATTGTTTATATCTAATTTCAAAGTAAAATTAATTATAATGAACACCATTGGATAAAATGGTAAAAATATATTATAATTATACTTTAAAACCACTCAATAGTATAATTTATCACTATAAATTATTTTTATTAAAAAGGTTTTTTTAAGTATTTTTCACTATTCATAAAAATTGGATGTTCTCAGAAAAATACCAAAAATTCAACTTAGGATAATTTCGATATTCCGAATCGAAAAATGAAGTCCATTTTGAAATATAAAATATATATAATTTTAAAAAGTAGGTATTACTATTCCTAACGGCTAGTTTGATTGGTTGTGGTGTGTTAGAACTCGATGTTGCGTACAACACACGCTATCACATAATTCAAAGAGAAGCGTACCGTAGAAGCTTGGGGTGTTACACCTTATTCATTCACACCCTATTTTTTTCTAAACTATGTAGAAGGAGAGTTTAGTGACTGAAGACTTGACTTTTGTTCAGAACTTCATTTTTGGGTTTTCATCCTGATAGGTTTTATGTATCTTTTTCAAGTAGATTAAGTTCTTTTGATTTGGACCATTATAGACTAGAGTTCAGGGTTGTACAACTTTGACTAAAGTACAGGAAATTTAAGTTCATGACGCATATAGATCTATGATGAAGGATGATGCACAAGAGACACATTAGGACACTCAGGGTCGAGAGGTCCCCAACATCCTTATGAGTGGGAGATGAAGATGTTATAAATCATGGATTGAGGTATACAGGTCATGAGTAATTATATGGTACAATCATACCGGGACTAGTTCAGATCACACTGAGGTGTTGAGTTCTATCAAAGTGATGTTAGGTCTCACAAGGATTGAAAATCCCTTTTTCAGAGTGATGTATTTGATTAATGACCATAGGCGCATATGCATGAGCCATAGGCATACATTCATAGTCAATCAAAGGGTCCTTGAAGTCATGTATCCTTTATAGGAGCCTTGGAAGGTTGTGGTGATTCGAGGAACTCAATAAATGAATTTTGGATTTGTGGATTGTGGTTCATTAAAATATAATAGAATCACTATGTACTCTAGATTAATGGAATAAGGCTCTTATTGTCCATTGATAAGGAATGAAAAATTGGAGATGGCATGGACATTTTATTTTCATGTATTGGGGACATTTTCCTGGCCCTTTAATATCATGCGGTAAGGACATGCACAATGTAGTTTATTACCAGTTTGTGTGGACATACACCATGTAATTCAAATGTAATCCAACTAGGATATTTTACTTTTATTTTAACATCATTTGGTAAGGATGTGGGAACCAATGTGAATGATTTTTTCACTATATATTATGTACACAAAAATTCATATGCAGATCTAGCTCATTTGTTAGAAAAATGAGCTTGTGTGACTCGGTCCTAATGTATTTGGGGTTTATATTTTTGTTAATTGTTATAGACAGACCTTTGATTAGATATTAGGGTGTCACTACATATCCTGTGATGATAGGATTCAATCCATGCATAGTTATTGAATGAGAAATACTCTACTTGTTTGGACCATGCATAGAGGTGGGCATTGTTTCCATTTATTTTTATATCTTGCCCCAATATTAGACACTTGGATGTCATTACGTATCTTGTGATGATAAGAATCAAGACACATGTAGTTATTGAAATTACATGAATTTTAACATCATATAGTGATGAGAATATGAACTGATGTGAAAGGATGAGAATGTTGTGGCTGGACCTGAGAGTGAAGTTCAGGCATCACTACATATCTCTTGAGAATGAGAATCAATCCGCACATAGTTCTTGAAATTCCTTCCAATTTAATGTCATGTAGTGAGGATAAAGTTGAAGTGACATGAAATGATGGGAATGTTGTGGCCGGAACTGAGAGTGAAGTTTGGGTATCATTACGTATCTCATGAGAATGAGAATTAATCCACACATAGTTATTGAATAATGACCTCCATATGCAAATCAGGCCTATATGCAGAGAGGAGGAATTTTTATATTTTTCATGAATAGAACTGATATTGAAGAACTATTCATCACTAATTATCATTTGATGTTTGGAATCAAGTCACACATAGTTCTTAAATGGATGTGTGGTAGGATACCAATACTAGCAACAATGGTCCTCTCAAGCATGGTCTACAAGAATGTATAGTTTTATTTCATGCAAGGGGAACTGACCATAAAATTTAACATCATGTGATGATGAATCAAGGTATGACTTTAATGGTCTTTCATTCATGACCATGATGATTCTATTACAATCTTGTATAACTTTATTGTGTGGGGAATCTCTTTCTAAAATTCCTAAGCTCATGTGATCTATGCTCAGTGTGAGAAACAAGGAATGATAAGAGTTCCTCTCACTATGAAGAAGAGATTAAGGATTGTTTAGGGGTATTTTTCATCATGTGGGGACTGGATCAAGATATAGGATCAAGGCATCCCTATGTATCTCATTGAAAATAAGAATCAAGCCATATGTAGTTCTATAAAACTCATGTATTTTAATGTCCAGCAGAAAGGACATTATCTGAGCAGTTTAACATCTTACGGTAAGGACATGGATCACCCGACGTGAAGGAAAGGGAATGTTTTGGTTGGGCCCAAAACATAGAGGTTTGGGAATCACTACGTATCCTATAATGGAAGGAATCAAGCCATATGTAGTTCTTAGGGAACTGTGCAGTTTTATTTCATGAATCTAGGAAAATCTACATACGGTTTATCAACATGTGCTTAGGATGAAAGATATTGTGTAGTTTAAAGTATTAATGATAGTAGTTGGGGGTGTTTTGAAATTTATTATCTTGTTGCTATGAAAATATCCATATAGTTTATCATCATGTGGTTAGGATGATCTCTATACAGCTTATCGACATGTGGTCAGGACGATCTCCGTACAATTTATTGTCATGTGGCCAAGATGAGGGATACCATGCAGTTTAAAGTATGTTTGTTAGGACTTACACACTTTACAAAAGCTATGAAAAGTATTTCTTGTTAAATATTTAAATTTTTGGAGGTGTGACATGCTCCCCATCCAAGGTTTCCAATGAGTAAGATTCATTATGAAAGACCGTATATATGACATAAGGCCCTACCCACTTGGGTACTAGTTTCGGAGGATTATTTCTTATTATCATTGGGGTCCTAAGAGACAACACCAGTTCTCCTTACATGAATGAATGGAGGAGAACCTTCTTATTAAAGGCTTGTGTGATCCGATTCTGATGATCCGCTAGGTTGTGTAATGTGCACAACCTACTTTCATTAGGTCGTTCTAATTAATCCAGCCAATTTTTTGAATGATCATAAACTGAGAGATGCCCTCAAATTAATATTAAGAGTGAAGTAATATGGACCTCTATAGGTAACACTTACTCAGTATTGTACACCAATGACTATGAAATTTCTTGTGTAGCAGTACGTGTGGTAGTATAGTAAGCCCATAGAGCATGGAAGAGCTTGTATGGCCAAGACTTTTTATCCTTGTTCACCATCTTAGGGTGTATATTTAATAGAATCTTACTTAAGTTCTCTATCTATCCATTTTACACTACATGATAGTGATATTAGTTATTGGATTTGATATTGTACTCCTGGTACAATTTCATTAACTCCATAGAATAGAAGTTGGTGAAGTTTTTCGTCAATATTTTTTGAGGGACCCCGAACCTGATGATGATATGGGACTTTATAGAGCTATTGATTTTCTTAATCTAGACTTATTTGATGGGAATTTCTCCATCCCATTTGGATAATAAGTTGGTAGCATTAAGGATGTACTTGAACTTATTAGCTATGGCAGGTTGATATGGTTCCATAACATCCATTCCCAAAATGGAAAATTTCTAGGAATATTTAACTGTATATAGAAATTCTAGAGGATAATGGATGAATTTTTAATCACTACTGGAAAATGGACCTATCCCCACAGTTTTCCCCAAAACTGTGGGGATAGGTACCCCATTTCCCACGATTTTGTAAAACCGTGGGCATAGGTAAATTTTCAAGACCTATACCCATGGTTTTTGAAAACTGTGGGTATAGGGGGGTCTATCCCCACGGTTTTTCAAAATTGTGGGGATAGGTCTTGAAAAGTCACTTATACCCATGGTTTTCCAAAACCATGGGTATAGGGGTACCTATCCCCACGGTTTTCCCCAAAACCGTGGGGATAGTTCTAGGCTAAAATACATATACCCATGGTTATGAAAAACCATGGGTATAGGTTTCCCATGTGTGCGCGGGAAAAAATTTTTCCATGGGAAGGAATTTTTTTTTTGCGGGAGTCCTATACCCACAGTTCTTCTCTCTATACCAATAGTTTATATAACTATATTTAACTAAATATAAATATATATACACATATGTGATGTTAGGATAGTGGATAGATGCGATGTTTGCAGCAAAGAGGTTGAGTGATCGAATCCCGCCGCATGCATTATTTTAGGATCTATACCCACGGTTTTGAAACCGTGGGTAAAAGCCTTTGACACCATGGAAATTGGGTATGTTTTGTTGACACGGTGGCAGAACACCTATACCCACGGTTTTGGAAAACTGTGGGTATAGGCTGGGGACCTATACCGATGCCATTCCAGCCCAAGGTTCCCAAAACCGTGGGTATAGGCCGTTTTTTCAGTAGTGAATGGATATAGAACACATGAAATTCCATTGTGTATTCCACATAGTCCTATATCACGGTTTTCCAGTAGTATCTTAACCTCCTTGTTTGGTGGGAAAGTCTGGTCCCAGATTGATGGGTTCTGTAAAAGCCTGCATGGACCTCCTCCATGATGGTGAGAATCTATCCTTCTTCTATGAATATGAAGATTATTCTATCAAATCCTCATTTATAGAGGGTTATCTGTTTATTTGTACCATATTTTAGGGTAAAGTTTGTTGCACAGTGATGAATTTGTTCCCTCTTGGTTCAGACTATCAGGAGTGTCCTGTTTTGGAGATAACTGATTATTGGCTCCATCCATCCATGGGTGGTCATTGGTTCATCATTCTCTAGGGTGGTGTTGATGTGGTTGATTTATTTCATATCACATATGATGATTAATGATACTATTCTTTGATGTGTGATATGGAAGATTGCTTCCTCCTGATCAGGTTTGGCCAGGACAGTGGCTACATTAGCCCATGTGTTGGTGCGAGAATTCTGTGATTGACAAACATGATGCAATGTGGGATCAAAAGGGAATTCTTACATCATTCCCCTAATGTACCAGTGAGGAGGGAATTCTTCTTTTCTAATTTCTTATTCTCCATGGATCTACTTTATCACTAGTTCAGAATTCCCCTTGATATTTAGGTAGGATATTTGCAGCTGTAGGGATAGTTCAAACCCATCGATGAGGGCATGGTATTCTTCCTCATTGTTTGTGTAGCCTTTAGATAGTGATAAAGTATAGGGAAAAAATATTTTTTTGGAGAGACAAATGCAATCCCTAGACTAACCTAATTGAGCCTCGAGTTTTCCATCCTTTTTCTAATGGGACTCTGGGGTCACCATAGAAAAACATCTCACATGTCAGGGAAGTATCATGGTAATATAAACCCTCCTTATCTAGAAGCTCGGTTTCCACCAGTGTTTTTCTGGGGTAGGATGTGATGTGAGGAAATTAGTTAGGGATTTCCCTTTCACTAACTTCTATGATACAAACTGAATGACGTATTGCCGCAAAATGACCTCCCATCAGACCAAGAGCCCAAAAAATATAGGGTGGAAAAGGATATACTTGAGTGGATCAATATGGGACACCAGATGTGTAACACCCCAATCTTCCACAGTATGCTTCCCTTTGAATAATACCAAATCATGTGTTCTATGCAACTCAGAGTTCTAACACACCACAACCAATCAAACTAGCCATTGTGAATAGTAATACCCACTTTTTGAAATTTTATAAATTTTTTCTTTCAAAATTGAATTCATTTTTGGATTTTTAATATCGAAATTAGCCTAGGGTGAATTTTTTATATTTTTCTGAAAACTTTCATTTTTTGATGAATAGTGAAAAACACTGAGTTATAGATTAAAACTGATTTTTTATTTAAATAATTATTTATTTTATTTAAATTTATTTTAGGTATAAATAGATACATAATACTTATATAAGTTCAATATAATTCATTGGAGTCAATTTATAATAATTTTATATATATAAAAATTATATCGAACTTTTCACCGTCTTTTACCTACCTCCTAGGAGCATTTGCAAATTTACATAAAACGTAATTTTACCGCTTCTTTGAGTTGAATTTAAAAAATTTGAGAGACTTGGTTGATATCTTTAAGTAAAATGTGGTTCAATAAGATGAAAATATTTTTTGGTGAATAGTAACTTTTTACTTTTATTTACCACAGTTAAAAGTAAATAGGGTAATTAAGGGTAAAAATGATATTATTATTAGCCTAACTCATGTCCTAATTCTATTGGATAAGTGTAATTATACCAAAAACAACTTTAGGAGTAACATATGATCATTTAGCTCCACTTGAATTATATTAGGACATTTATTATTATTTAATTCCAATAAGAGTTAAAAGAGTTAAAATCAAATTTTAATAACTAAAACATTTTTAATATAGTGTTAAACATAATATAAATTTGACTATAAATATTAATTAGAAATATAATAAGATTATTTGAATAATGGAATTTTATTTATATTTTTTATATATTAAATAATTTAATTTATTTTTGACACAATAATGATGCAGTAATTACCTAATTAATTAAATATTAAAATAATTGATATTATAAATATCCAAATAAATGTAATTTGAGACTTTTTATGAATTCCACTAATTTCTTAGTTTAATAAGACATATTATGGTTGGATAGATGATTTTTTTTTGAAGTAATAATGCTGTTATGAATTTACCAAAAACAAAATACCAAATAGCGTCAAAATTTACATAAAAGTGTTTTTAGAACAAATATTATATTATTAATTGATATTATATTCCTAAAAATCTAAGGTTTGGCCAAAATACTAATGTAATTATAGTTGTATCATTAATGAACAACTTGGGTTTCGCTTGGAAGTATATAGTAAGTTTATTAACCGTATAATATAAAAATACAAAGAGACGTGGTAAATGTCAAACTATTTAACTAAGAGTTAAATCTAAAAGATAAGGTTAATATATTGACTCAAACCTGTATAAAACCTATTGGTTGAGTGGTTTTTGACCCATACACACCTTATCCTTTAAATAATCCACTTTTGATCCATTATAAACCAAAAATGATTTTATTATAAAATAATATTTCTAGCTTTTCCTAAGGTGCCCCTCACCCCTCTTATAAAAGGGAACTCCCCCTTATCTTCTAATTCACACTTTCAAAGCCATTTTTCTCAGCCAAAACCTGCCCAAATACCCTCTCAATTGTCCTTCCTTCATCTTATAGGCCGTCCTTTAGTCATAAATCCAACATAAGGAGCCCATTTGATCAAATCAAAAGGAAGAACCCGAAGAAGAGGTAAATATTTCATCACCTCTTTCAAGTTCCTTTCTTCTTCCACTTCCTTTTTCTTTTTTGTTTCCATTATAAAATAATAACTCTAGTATCTTCTATATACTTTGATGTTATTATAAATATGTTACAACCAAATTCATTATTCTATCCATCCTTTGAATGACATTTGTCCATACGTGTGTATGAAGGACTTACCATCTCCACGTCGTGGTGTTATTGTTATTCAACACATTATTATTTGGATGGGTATAATAAAGATGTTTAATTGATGTAAATAATAAATATAACATGGTAATTATTCTGTATATATTATATACCATCCAATTATATATTATTTTAAGAATGATATTGTCGCTTTTTTGTACGTACGGATTACCGTCTCCACGAACGCGATGAGATTCATTCCCCATTGTATCCATTCAACACTAATTTTCATTTGATGATTAAAAATAATGTTTAAATAATTAATATCATTCTTAGTATGAATAATATACATCATATCCACAAAAAACATTACTTACGTAACAAATCATATAAAGGAAAACAAATCAGTTAACACCCGAAACGATGATACTACTAATATATTATTAACAAAGTAATGTTAAAAGATCATATATGATATCATATTAATGTGTATGATTATTGTATAATTTAATAACAATTATTCCACCATTATACACGAGTTTAACCTACCCTTTACCAAGGAAAAGTACAAGTTAAGGGTTAATTTCACAATCTATTTATTATCTGAGGTTGTTTTTAAGTAAGTATCTACTGGGACCTCTTTATCATCCACATACATGTTTCTTAAAAATTTACACCAAAACATTTTTACAATTTACTATACTATGTGTTAAAGTCATTTATACCCTTGTTTGGATTTTTATAAAATGGTTTGAAGAGAATCTTTCCGCCGTTTTCCAAACAAGGTACTTCATGACCTTTTTGAAAAAATTAAGGTAAGAATATTTTTTTAACTTATACAGTGGGTGTGGCTATATTACGCCGTGATAACAATGTCAAAGCTTACCTTACAATCTTATAAGAATATTTTCAAATATAAATGTTTTCTTTTATAATTACATGAATTTTAAATGATTTCAAAATAGAAAGAGATATTTCTCTAAAAAGGTTTTGATTTCATATATTTCAACATCCTTTGATGGATTTTAAGTTTGTTTGAAGTTGATTTATTATGATACAAAAATTCCATATTGTATTGAAGGTTTTGTGATATGTTTGATTGTGGATGTGTTATTTCATACCATTCATGGTTTATGGATAATGTATTGACATTTCGTATGCTAGTTTTAATATGTATGTTCATGTTATGTTTAAACCTTTTCATATGAGGAATGCATTGGACTTAGTAAGTGATGGGTGGAGACCGCTATAGCTCCTTGATTCATCAGTAGGTCTCATTAGACAAACTATTGGCTTCGCACAAGGCCTTGACAAAATATTATTTGTAGTCTTGACATAAGCCCTTGAATATGTGGTTATGAAATTCTGGCATTATGCATTCCATCATTATGAAAGTGGCTATTGATATTGCATGTGATTATTCGACAAGTAGAATATCCATGTGAGTAAGTAAATGGAATTATTTTGATTTATATTTTCCATATTATGCTGAAGTTCAAATTTAAAATGCTTTTTTTACTCTTATACATTTCCTTAAATGTTTATGCTTATTTATGAAATTTTCTGCTATATTGTAATCCTTACAGGGCATCTGACCTCACCCCTTTCTATGTTTTATTTTTTAAAAGATGCGAAGAAGTATATTATGACTGACCTATAGGGATAGTCTATGGGATCTCAATGTTGTTTATGGAAACAATGTTGTTTTAGTTTTCCATTTCATGATGTAATGTAAACCTTGTGAATGTATCTAGTATTTCCAAGGCTACTAAAATAATCAATCTTTCGAGCCTTGATCTTTTGTGATCATGATAATGATACATAATAATGCAACAACTCTAGGTAACTGGGGTCAGGGTGTTACAATTGGTATCAGAGGAAGTTTAGTACAAACTTTGGAATCTAGATTTAGATAAAATATGATTAGAGTACATTACCCTAAGATAGACTTTGAAGATTAGTATAGAATAACTTCCTATAATTTTGTTATTGTAGAGATTTTTTGAGTTTTCCAAGCAATACATCCCTATCTAGATACGAGTAGGTAGAGGTGACTCTGGAACAAATGTACCTAGGGGTAAAACCTAGAAACACTACTTTGAGCTAGACTCGAACAGGAACTGGTGCACGACAACGGGTCTTACTACACTCTTGGTTACGACACTCTCGGGGGATATGCTGAGGATAATTATCATTTTCTTTTTAAACCATTATGAAGGGTTTATGAGTATATACTTACTCAAAGAAAACATTTTTATGATTATGGATTATATCCTTACACTGTTCAATTTATGTTAAGTGTTTTACAATTTTGGATTTATGTATTGCAATTCATAAACTAATATAGTTTATGCCATTGTTTAGAAATGATGCCTAGTGGAAGTAATGGAAACTGTATTAATGCACACACTCCATGTAGGGATTACCCTCCTACTCAAGATAATTATAGTGGAGCTGGTGATGCAACTAGTGCTGATCAGCTAATCACCATACTAGGATAACTCACTCAGGTTATGAATAATAACCTTACCAATATGGAGCACACTGATCCGAAGTGTGGAAGATCAATGTGTGATCGCTTCAGGAGGCAACAACCACCAACATTAAATTGGGGTAAAAATCCACTAGTATCTGAGAAATGGATAAATTCCTTAGAGAAAATATTCCACACCTTGGGGAGTAGAGAATGTGAAAGGGTTGTCATGGCAGTTTACCGCCTCACTGGAGATTCTTATCAATGGTGTTCATTGATTCAAAACACAAAGGAAGATGATGAAGTATAAAATATGGAATATAGGGAGTTTAAATAAATTTTCTTAGAAAAATACTTTCTTCATGACCATCGAGTGGATATGGAAAGACAATTTCTGAGTCTGAGGCCAAAGGAGGTTGAGAATGTCACAAATTATGAAGCTAACTTTACTAGGTTAGTGAGGTATGCTGCAGATTATATACATAACCCAAGAAATAAGATTTATGATTTCTTTGATGGGTTAAAACCATTTCTTCATCAAGCATTAGTCTCAAAATCCTTCTAATCATATGAATAAATTGTCTCATGTTCTATCAAGACAAAAAAATAACTTTCCAAGTCTTAAGACATTAAAGCAAAGAAAGAGAAGAAGATATCTACTAAACACTATAGAAATGGAAATAAAGGGAAGAAGGAAAAATTTTAATATCTATCCTGTAGTAAATGTGGAAAAAACACCCTGGTACTTTCCTGAAGGTAATGGGATTCTGTTACAAATGTGGTGAAAAAGGCCACCAAGCTCGTGATTGCAAGGGGAAGAAAGTGGTTGTCGATGTTGAATGATACAATAGTAGAGAAGGGGGGAATTATGTGAATGAATGTTCTAAGAGTTAGGGGAACATACCTCAGAAAAGTCCAAGGTTTCAAGTCCAAGATTATGATATCACTACTATTGAGGTTGAAGCTTCGAAAGATGTGGTGGCAGGTAATTTAATGGTTTCCTCAAGTTTAGAAAATGATTAATTTGATTATGGATCATCACATTGTTTCATATCTTCCCAATTTTCTAAGAAAATTAGATATTTCCAGTTTGATTTAAAAAGGGATTTATCAGTCAAAACTCCTAAGGGAAGTATCATTGCAACAGAGTTTTGTAAATCAGTTCCCATTAAGTCATATAAAATTTATTTATCTATTGATCTCATCATCATACCCATGATTGAATTTGATATAATCCTCAGTATGGATTGGATTTCAGACCATGATGTGAAAATTTATTATAAGAAGAAGGAGGTTACAATTTTTTATGATGATAAAGAGTACCTTATCTTTAGAGTAGAAATGCCACCACCTAATTCTTATCTAGATCCACCTCCAGCAGCTCAACAAAATTCGATTATTGGGGAGGAAGAGAATGAAATAACTATGGGTGAGGAAAAGAATTTTAAAATAGAGGATGTACCTATTGTGCAAGAGTATTTTGATGTATTTCGAGAGGATTTACCTGGACATCCTCCAAAACAATAAATTGAGTTTTCCATTGATTTAATTCCTAGTTCAAGTCCCATATTGAGGAGCCCTTATAGAATGGCCACTGTGGAATTAGTGGAACTAAAGAAACAACTATAGGAATTGAGTAATAATGTGTTTATTCTCCCTAGTGTTTCTCCATGGGAAGCCCTTTTTCTTTTTGTTAAAAATAAAGATGGATCTATGAGGTTCTGCATTGACTAAAGAGAGATCAATTCTATAACAATAAAGAACGAGTATCCCCTACCTCGCATTGATGATTTATTCAACTAACTTCATGTAGCACAATACTTTTCAAATATTGACCTTTGATCTTGATATCATCAATTGTGTGTGAAGAAGGAAGACATTCTAAAAACAGCATTTCGAACCAGGTATGGGAATTACGAGTTTATAGTAATGCCTTTTGGATTGACTAATGCACCCTCTGTATTCATAGATCTAATGAATAGAGTTTTCAAGGAATATTTTGATGACTTTTTAGTGGTATTTATTGATGATATCTTGGTATACTCTAAAAGATATGAAGATCATGATAATCACTTGCACATTATTTTAAAGACTCTTAGAAGACATGAATTATATGGAAAGTTTAGCAAGTGTAAATTATGGATTCAGGAGATTTCTTTAATTGACCATATTGTCTCTAAGGATGGAATCTCTATTGATCCTTCAAAGAGAAGATCAATCCAAGAATGGATAGCACCAACGAGTATAACTGAGGTACGCAGTTTTATTGGTTTAGTATGTTATTATCGGCGTTTCTTCCAGAATATTTCTCGGTTGGTTAACCCATTAACAAAGCTCACACGAAAAGGGGTTAAATTTTTTTGGACAAAAGAGTGTGAATAATGTTTTGAAGAACTGAAGAGAAGATTACTCAATGCTCCTATATTGACTCTACCATTGGGGAATGATGGGTTTTTTATTTATAGTGATGCTTCAAAGAAAGGACTTGGTTGTGTCCTTATGTAGAATGATAGGGTTATTGCATATGCATCACGACAGTTAAAAATTCATGAGCAAAACTATCCTACTCATGATTTTGAGTTAGCAGCTATAATCTTTGCTTTGAATATATGGAGACATTATCTCTATGGTAAAAATGTGAGATTTATACTAATAACAAGAGTTTAAAGTATATTTTCTCACAAAAATAACTCAACATGAGTCCAAGGCAATGACTTGAACTACTCAAGGATTATGATTGCACTATACACTACCACCCAGGGAAGGCAAATAAGGTGGCAGATGATTTGAGTAGAAAGGATCATGGAGTTTGGAATAAGATGAGAGTTGAAAAGGATCCTATATACATGGATCTAGTAAATATGGATATGGTAATCACCATGGAAGGTGAAACATCAATACTTTTTCAAATGGTTGTCAACCTATCTTTACTAGATAGGATAAAGAGTTCTCAGACCAATGATGAAGAGTTTCAAAAGAAGATTAAAGCTGTGAATGATGGGAGATTGAGTGACTTGGTGTATGAAGATGGAATTTTGAAATTTGGGAAGAGACTTTGTGTTACTGATATACCTGATTTAAAAGGGGAATTGTTTGATGATGCTCATAGTTCCAATTTCTCTATAAACCCTGGTAGCACTAAGATGTATAGAGATTTGAAGGAACATTTTTGGTGGGACAACATGAAGAGGGAGATTGCTGATTTTTTGTCAAGATGTATGGTTTTTCAACAAGTGAAAGCTAGAAGGAAACAGCCTGGAGGAGTCATGCAACCTCTTCCCATACCTGAGTGAAAATGGGATGACATCATGATGGACTTTTTCATGGGGCAAATAAAGACTCCTAGAAGGAATGATTCAATATCGGTCATTGTTGATCGTCTTACCAAGTTAAAACATTTTCTTGCTATAAGAGAAGATTTACCACTTGAACGTCTAGCAAGAATATATATTAATGAATTTGTGAGACTTAATGTAATACCCCTATCAATTTTTTTCTGATCATGATCCCCATTTTACATCAAGATTTTGGAAAAGTCTTCAAAAATTCCTAGATACTGAACTTCGTTTGAGCACTGCCAACCACCGTAAAACTGATGGACAATCAAAACGGACTATTCAAACCTTAAAAGACATGTTGATATCTTTCTCACATGACATTCAAGGTATGTGGGATCAATATTTAAGTCTGGTAGAATTTTCCTCTAATAATAGCTTCCATTCAAGTATTCAGATGGCACCATATGAAGCGTTATATGGAAAGAGATGTCGGACACCAACCTGTTGGGATGATGTTGGTGAAAGAAAACTCATAGGCCCAGAACATGTTGAGGAAATGATTTAAAAGGCGAAGGTAATCCAAACCCACATCAAAGCATCTCAAAGTAGGCAAAAGAGTTATGCTGATAACTGAAGGAAGGATTTGGAATTTCAGGTAGGAGATCATGTTTTCTTGAAGGTATCTCTTGGAAGGGTGTTATACATTTTCGTAAGAAGGGTAAATTGAGTCCCAGGTACATCGTACCTTTCAAAATCCTAGAACGAATTGGGGTTGTAGATTACCATTTTGCAATGATGCCAAGTCTCTCCAAAGTTCATGATGTGTTCCACGTATCACTGTTGTGAAAATACATGCCTGACCCAACACATGTACTTACCTTTAAGGAATTAGAACTGGAACCTGATCTGTCTTATTGCGAAGATCATGTCAAGGTTCTTGATACAGGAGAACAAGTGTTGAGAAACCGAACGACTCGTCTGGTAAAAGTTCATTAAGATGGAAGAGGAAATATGGGAACTCGAGGAACTTGTGATGAAGAACCACCCGAGTATTTTTACGCAATAATACTTTAGAAATTTCAAGGAAATTTTTTTTTGAAGGAGGGTAGAATGTAACACCCCAAGCTTCCATGGTACGCTTCTCTTTGAATAATACAATAGCCAGTGTTGAGTGCAACTACGAGTTCTAACACACCATAACTAATCAAACAAGCCATTATGAATAGTAATAATCACTTTTTAAAATTTTATAAATTTTATCTTTCAAAATTGACTTCATTTTTGGATTCATAATATCAAAATTAGCCTAGGGTGAATTTTTGGTATTTTTCTGAAAACTTACAATTTTTGATGAATAGTGAAAAATAATGAGTTATAGTTTAAAACCAAATTTTTATTTAAATAATCATTTATTTTATTTAAATTTATTTTAGGTCAAAATAGATTAATAATATTTATATAAGTTCAATGTAATTGACTGGAGTCATATTATAATAATTTTAGATATATAAAAATTTTATTGAACTTTTTACCGTCTTTTACACACCTCCTAGAAGCATTTGAAAATTTACATAAAACTTAATTTTACTGCTTCTGTGAGTTGAATTTCAAAAATCCAAGAGACATGATTGATATCAGTAAGTAAAATGTGGTTTAATAAGATGAAAATAATTTTTGGTGAATAGTAACTTTTTACTTTTATTTACCACGGTTAAAAGTAAATAGGGTAATTAAGGGTAAAAATGATATTTTTATTATCCTAAAACATGTCCTAATTCTATTGGATAAGTTTAATTCGGCCAAAAAAACCTTAGTAATAAAATATGATCCTTTAGGTCCACATGGATTAGATTAGGACATTTATTATTATTTAATTCAAGGAAGAGTTAAAAGAGTTAAAATCAAAGTTTAATAACTAAAATATTTTTAATATAGGGTTTAAAATAATATAAATTCAACTATAAATATTCGTTAAAAATATAAAAATATTTCCTACATAATGGTATTTTATTTATATTTTTTAGACATTAAATAATTTAATTTATTTATGACACAATGATGGTGTAGTAATTACCTAATTAATGAAATACTAAAATAATTGATATTATAAATATCCAAATAAATGTAATTTGAGGCTTTTTAGGAATTACACTAATTTTATAGGTTAATATGACATATTAGGGTTGGTTAGATGAATTTTTTTCGAAGTAATAATGCTGTTATGAATTTAGCAAAAACAAAATACCAAATAGTGTCAAAATTGGCATAGAAGAGTTTTTTTAAAAAATATTATATTATTAATTGATATTCTATTCCTAAAAATATAAGGATCAGCCTAAAGACTTATATAATGATAGTTGTATCATTAATTAACAACTTGGGGTTCTCTTGGAAGTATATAGTAAGTTTATTAACCATATAATATAAATATACAAAGAGACATGGTAAATGTCAAACTATTTATCTAATAGTTAAATCTAAAAGATAAGGTTAATATAGTGACTCAAACCAGTCTAAAACCTATTGGATGAGTGGTTTTAGACCCATTACCACCTTATCCTATAAATAATCCACTTTGGAGCTATTATAAACCGAAAATAATTTTATTATAAAATAATATTTCTAGATTTTCCTAAGGTGCCCTCCAACCCTCTTATAAAAGGGCACTCCCCCTTATCTCTAATTCACACATTAAAAGCCATTTGGCTCAGCCAAACCCTGCCCAAATACCATATCAATAGTCCTCCCTTCATCCTAGAGGCCTTCCTTTAGTCAAAAATCCAACCTATGGAGCCCTTTTGATCAAATCAAAAGGAAGAACCCGAAGAAGAGGTAAATATTTCATCACCTCTTTCAAGTTCCTTTATTCTTCCACTGCCTTTTTCTTTGTTGATTCCATTCTAAAATAATAACTCCATTATATTATATATAATGTGATGTTATTATAAATATGGTACAACCAAATTCATTATTCTATCCATCCATTGAATGAAATGTCACCATACGTTCATATGAACGACTGACCGTCTCCACGTCATGGTGTAATTGTTATTCAATACATTAATATTTTGATGGTTATAATAATGATGTGTAATTGATGTAAACAATAAATATAACATGATAATTGTTCTGTATATATGATATACCATCCAATTATACATTATTTTAAGAATGATATTGTCACTCGTGCGTACATATGGATTACCTTCTCCACGAACGCGATGAGATTAATTTCCCATCGTATCCATTTAAGAATAATTTTCGTTTTATGATTACAAATAATGTTTAAAGACTTAATATAATTCTGAATATGAATAAGATACATCATATCTACAACAAACATTACTTATGTAACAAATCATATAAAGGAAAACGAATCAGTTAACACCCGAAATAATGATACTACTAATATATTATTAATAAAGAAATGTTAAAAGATCATATATGATATCATATTAATGTGTATGATCCTTGTGTAATTTAACAACAATTATTTCACCATTATATAGGATTTTAACCTACCCTAGACCAAGGAAAAGTACAAGGTAAGGGTTAATTTCACAATCTCTTTATTATCCGAGGTTGTTTTTAAGTAAGTATCTACTGGGACCTCTTTATCATCCACATCCATGTTTCTTAAAAATATATTACAAAACATTTTTACTATTTAATAAAATATGTGTTAAATTAATTTATACCCTTGTTTGAATTTTTATAAAATGGTTGGAAGGGAATCTTTCTGTCGTTTTCCAAACAAGGTACTTTATGACCTTTTGGACAAAATTAATGTAAGAATGTTTTTTTATCTTATACGGTGGGTGCAGCTATATTACACCGTTATAACAACGTAGAAGCTTACCTTACAAGATTATAAGAGTATTTTCAAATATAAATGTTTCATTTTATAATTACGTGACTTTTAAATAAATTCAAAATAGAAAGTGATATTTCTCTAAAAAGGTTTTCATTTCATCTATGTCAACATCCTTTGATGGATTTTTGAGTTTGTTTGAAGTTGATTTATTATGATACAAAACTTCTATATTGTATTAAAGGTTTTGTAATATGTTTGACTGTGGATGTGTTATTTCATACCATTCATGGTTTATGGATAAAGTATTCACATTTTGTATGCCAGTTTTAATATGAATGTTTATGTTTTGTTTAAACCTTTTAATATGAGGAATGTATTCGACTTAGAAAGTGACGGGTGGAGCCCGTTATATCTCCTCGATGCATCGGTAGGTCTCATGACACAAACTAGTGTCTTGGCACAAGGCCTTGACAAAATATTATTTGTATTCTTAGCACAAGGCCTTGACTATGTGGTTATGAAAGTCTTTCATTATGCATTCCATCATTATGAAAGTGGCAATTGATATGTCATGTGATTATTCGACTAGTAGAAAATCCATGTGAGTAAGTAAATGGAGTTATTTTGATTTATATTTTCTATATTATGCTGAATTTCAAGTTTAAAAGGATTTTTTTATTCTTATACATTGCCTTAAATGTTTATGCTTATTTTTAAAATTTTCCGCTATATTTTAATCCTTACTAAGCATCTGATCTCAACCCTTTCTATGTTTTATTTTTCCCAGGATGCGAAGAAGTATATTATGACTGACCTACAGGGATAGTCTATGGGATCTCAGTGTTTTCTATGGAACCAATGTTGTTGTATTTTTCCATTTTATTATGTAATGTAAACCTTATGAATGTATCTAGTATTTCCAAGGCTACTAAACTAATCGATCTTTAGAGACTTGATCTTTTGTGATCATGCCAATTATACATAATAATGCACTAACTTTGGGTAACTAGGGTCAGGGCATTACAAGATGTACTTCATGTTGCTGCAAATAATGCCTTATCTTTTGCACTGTGAAGATGAGTGCAAGGCAGTTCTTCTCGATATCAAAGTATCTGGTCTCAATAGCTAAATTTTTTCTATTGTAGTATTAGATAATTTTATCACTACATATATCATTTTTTCTATGTGAGGTGGGTGCCTAATGAGTATTCCATAGAGGCCACATAAAAAATGACTGGCCTCCCTTCCACCAGAGGCATCAGAACTAGTAGGTATAGTAGATACGGCTTGATACATTTAAAGGATTCTTGGAAATCATCTTCCCATCGATAGTTGATTCCTTCTTATGAAGGGGAGAGCTTTGCGGACTAGTATGGATATGAATCACCAAATTTAGGTGAGGTTTCCTTGGAGTACACTTAGTTATTTGATATTTATGGGGGGTTACATTGCCAAAATAGAACTAGTATTCTCTAGGTCAACCTCGATGTCATGGTGGCGTACCACAAAGACAAGAAACATTACTGTTGTTACCTCGAAAGTAAATTTTAGTGAATTCAACCTCAAAATGTGATATTGAAACCTTTTAAAGATTATTTTATGATCTGTAATGTGATCACTTCACTATTAGGATTTCACAAACAGATCATCAACATAACATTTGGCTATCCTTCAAAGGAATGGCTTAAAGATATGACGCATGGCATGTTTTTATGTTGTGTCAGTGTTCTTTAACCCAAAGGGCATGACCTGATAGTAGAAGAGCCCTTGAGGTGCTCTAAAGGTGGTGTTTTCCTCATCTATAAGGGCCAAATTTATTTTATTATGACCTGAATAACCATCCATGAAGGAAAGGTCTTAGAATCTATTCATTTCATCAATCAAGAGTTTTGTGATTGGTAATGGGAAATAATCCATTGGGCAGTGCTAATTAAGGTATATGAAATCAATATAGACCCTAATCTACCCATTCTTCTTCATGAAGGGGATGATTTTGGATATCCATCTTGTGTATTTCACTTCTTGTACAAAGTTAGATTTGATCAATTTGTCAAATTCAGCCTCTACATTGGTGGCATGAGAGGGGGGGAATCCTCCTAGGTGCCTACTTAAAGCCTCAATGCTCATCGGGTTGGAAAAGATGGTTCATAGCCACATCTGGAATAATTTTGGAAATTTCTATATGGTTCTAAGTGAACACATATCAGTTCTAATTTATAAATTAAATGTATATCTCTCGATCTTCAAGGGAAATGGTTGCACTAATAAGAGTTGGTCATGGGTCATCTTATATTCCCAGATTTATCTTCTTGAACTCATCAATGGTGGTGGAGACACATTCCTTGAATCTAGGAGGGGATTTATAGAGTTTATCTTCATCATGCTCATATTTTTTAGTCTGTGGAGACATTTTAAGATGAAGATAAAAATATGGGGTTTATCCATCACTATCAGAGTGAGGAAGGCCATGAAAAGATACTTTATCATCCCCTACCATTTGAGTCATTGTAGAGAGATTCCAAAGTTGATTTCTTTTTACACTATCACAGGGGAAAGGATAATATTGGATCTCTAGGTCCATGTCTATCACCTCAACTAGATTTATGGAGATAACTTACTCATTATCAAGCATACTCTAGGGCTTTTAAGGGATTTCCCTAAGAAGTTAGGAGTTTTAACTTGTGTATCATCATCCGCCATTGGTTTTTTGCCTCAGCTTACTTCAGCATATGTAGATTCACTGGTTTCAAAGGGGGAATTATCATCATGTAGTCTGTTGACTTTTACATCAATGGGTTATTTCATACTTTGATGGAATGTTGAAGGTACCACTATGTGGCTATAGAGCTAGGGCCTTCTGAGAAAGACATTGCATGCGGTGTCTTGCTGGATAACCATAAACTCAGCTTCAAATATGATCTCCCCAGACTAATTTTTGATTTTGATCTTCCTAATAGGTCTTTTCTCATTCTTATCATACACTTTAATGGTCATATTTTTGGAATAAAAATCCCTTTCTCTATATCCCAAACATTTTAGGGTTCGAATTGGGATGAGATTGATCTCAGAGCCATTTTCAATCAGATCCATTTAGATACTGACATCATCGAGTCTTCTTGAAACATATAGGGGTCTAATTTTCCCCTAAATAACCTCTTATGGATCATGCTCTGTGAATGAGTTAGTGCTATAACATTCAGCTAAAATAGCCTCCATTCGATAAACTTCAGTTAGAGAGACTTCTATATCGAATTCCTATGGGCTTTGGAGGGATTTAATGGGTGCCTCCCTGGATTACTTTGAAATATGAAATGCATCTAGTATTGAGAGTTTGGCTTGGACTATCACAAACTGCTTTAGAATGTCATAATTTTGTGCTAGAGGTCGATGCTTCCTGATATAGGGTTTCTCCTAGACATGCATCTCAAGAACTGAGGTATTTGAGGTAGATGGGATTGGTTCTTGTGTAGATGTCATGGGAGCATTTTATGCTAGCGGCATAGGTAGTGCCTATCTTCTCTATTATTGGGGATGATCAGATAATAATTCCCCCTCTATGTGGTCATTCAAGACAATTGGGTGTTAGAGACTACTATAAGTTTTTGAGACACCTCCATGTCTTTTCTGGAATTGTTGGATTGCTTATCCATGGTTCTTAGCTATATATATTTCCTTGTGGGGATGAGACCATAATATTAGGTCTAACTATGTCTTTTTTGACCCCTATATCCTTATTTCTTGTGCATGCGGCCTCCTATTCTCTAGTTATATATGGAGAACTCGTATTCTCTGGGAAGTTTATCATTGAATAAGGGGGTTTCCAAGTATATCATGTTGAGATAACCAAGGATGATATCTTCATTCAATGAGGATTCTCTTTGGTGCAGTGGTTACCATGATTTGGATACTATAGGGAAGAAATCTATAAGAGTTATAGATTTTTTTGGAGTAAAATATAACTCTTCTTATTCTTTTTATTTCTTCTTCTAGTGATCAAAGCCACTTTTAGAAGGCATATTTGATGTTACCACCTTAGATGGTGGTGAAATTTTAGGTATATGTAGCTATTATCTCAGGGTGTAATGGGATCCATCAACTATTTTTTGAGTCATCCAGTTGTCAAACTTATGTACATGTGTGGTTGGAAATTTCTGCCAACCATCCTCTTCTTCTAGCTAAGAAATGGTTATCCAGGACACCTACTAAAAGAATTTTTCTAACACCACATGTCTAGAATCGACCATGTTGTGAAGGATGTATTTAAAGATGAAGTAATTTTGGATATTATGATACAACCTTCTATGGAAAGGGTAGTAGTTGGGACGATCAGTGAGGTCAGCCTCATCAGGCTTCCTAGGCTATGGTAGCCAGAGCCAGGGCTACTGTAAAATAACTGAGGACATGTTCATTTTAGAAGGGGTGTGATTTATTCATCTATTCCTTGAATCCCGAGAAACAATGAGTACTTTTTTCATCTTGATGAGGGTGATTTGGTGGTTGTCACCACTTGGAAGGAGGTGTTGGTCAGTTTGGGACTTGCCTGGGTGCTTGGATGGGCACTGCTAGTGGCTTGAGAGTGACAGCTAAAGCTTCTACTATGCATAGAATTTTCCCTTATGATAAGGTCTTGATCCAAGATTTGGATGGAGTTCACTAAATGGATTCTTAGAGACATTTCTCCATTTCTGCAAACTCATGGAATCTACATGGATACTTCATTTGGATCTAAGGTCTCTCCAACTCATCCTAGATATCTTCATCACAGAACTCCAGTAATTGTTATTATAATAGAGGTATATAGAGTTAATGGGTTAGTCCCTTCCACCTAGCTATGAAGTTAGACATCCTCTCATTTCTTTTCATTGCTTGTAGTTTTTTAGTTCAAAAAATATTGTCTTTCTCAGTGTGGAGTTGAAATGATAAAGGAACTATTGAATAAGGTCTTCCCATCCTATAATGGATCCTCTTGAAAAGATGTTGTACCAAATAAAGGTTGGCCCTATCAGAGTATGTACAAAACACCTCATATTTCTCACCTCTTATTGATCTCAAGTGCCGGTAATCGGCCTACACTGGGATACAAAGTGTGCGAGATAATATCCAGGATCACATGAACTATCAAAGGTGGAGAAGGTAGGGTTGATGAATTTTTTTGGAGGAAAAGTTTCATCCACCCACTCGGGATATGGATTCCTGTAACAAACCAATATTTTATTAATGAAAATTTCTCTTGATATGATTAAATGTCTTACTATGTAAAATGGTTATATAAGACTTATGCACTTTCTTGGTTTTATGTTTTTTTGGATTTTCAAATACCTTTAAGAATTTTTATCATTTCTAATATAGTTGTTAAATAGTGATCACATTATTAGTATAAATATAGGGCTTTAACAAATCCAATTTACTCATACAAAGGAAGTAATAGCCTCATAGAGTAGAATTGCTCCATTCGAAGCCCATTTTTTTAGATCTTGTAAAGGAGGTAGCATCACTGGGCTTCACTCTTGACCAATCCTAATTTGATCTTCAATATGTTAAGATTGAATGGAACTGCCTAAGGGAGAAGTGTAAGTTAAAAGAGATTACCACTCGAGTGATGTTATCTGAGCCACCCCAAGAGTCTATCACCATCACATACCTTTACCTTAGGTCTTATGCGGATATTATAAGGGGTTATGTAACAATACCGTAGCTCTATAATTATGTTCATTATTTTTTTAAGTAATAAGGAATATACATTCATTTTATTATTGGTACTTTTTAAATGGTTTTTGAAGCATAAATATTATTTTTAATTAATATTAAACTAATAAATCTATTTTGATGAATTAATGTATTTTTGAATTAAATAATATTTTAATAATATTTTATTACTAAATCAATTTTTATTAAATATAAATGACTGTATAATTTTTATGAATACAATTGTAATTTTTATTAAGGTTTGAAAACTTTTTTTGTCAAAACCCATGAATTTTTAATAAATGTTGGTTTTTATTTTAAAAGTGAAAATTCACATATTTAGAAAATTATTTAGATAAAATGAATATTATTTTTGGAATAAGTAGTTCAAAATTATCCAATGGTTAATTTTTCATAATTTTCTAAGATAGTCGAATTTTTGGGTAAAAATTAAATATCATTTAAATATATAATGTGTTTTACGACATCATAATGACCTAATAGTAATGTAATAAAACACAATAAAAGTTTTATCCGTAAAATATCTGTTTTACCTTTAAAATAATGTGATTTTATATTTTTTTGATTAATTTTATGGTTCCTTAGTGGACCCTCCAAGACTTATAAAACATTTTAACTTTTTAAAATTATTTCTTTGAGAGTGTGACTCACCTCCACATAAAAAAGCCTAATATTTTAATATGTTTGTCCATTGTAATTATAAAATAATTTTTTTCACTCAACTTTTAAAAAAACATGGGAAAAACCATGGTATGATTTATGGTTTTTATTAGTTTAATGTGTAGTGTCCAAAACCTAAAAAATAAATAATTCCCTCTCTTTTCCTATATAAACCCACCCAAGATCCAACTTCTCTTCACTAAAAAACTTTTTATACTGACCAACCCATGAAATACTCTCTTTGGAATCCTCCCAATGTTCCCCAATCTCCCAAGAAGCCTCTCTCAAGCCTCTCCAAAGCCTTTGGTATCACACTTCTAAGTAAGGGATTTGTTCCTGTCTCATTTTTTTTTTCGAATTTCTTTATGTTGTTATACCATTTTATTTTCAATTAAAAATGTTGGTGTATGATTTATAACCTCCCCCATACTTACCTTCTTATGTTTTAATGACTATATACCTCTTTCTCTCTCATTAATTCCTCCCATGTACACCCATTACCATGCCAAAATTCTATAAGGAATTTCACTCTTCTCATTTACATTCAAGAAATTATTTTATATTATACATCTAAATTCCATTACGTATATTGTAACATGTATCTATATGACCCCCTTACTGTACATTTCATGTAAATATGATTATATACCCATTTATCTCTCATCAACCATTTGTTTGAACTCCTATGTCACACCGTCATGCTGCCGAAATTGTACCGCGATTTTCCAAGCCAAAGTCATTGTGTAGTGATTACCATGCCCATTTATATATAAAGGGTATTCAACTTTATTCAAATTTAATTATTTAATATATATTTTAATGTATGTATTCCACATCCCTTTATCGTGGAATAAATGATGATGTTTAATTATTCCATGTTGTATGATCCATGTGGCACACTTATGCATGAAATGAAATGATTAAGAAGGGTGTGCCCTGGTAGTGCTCCAATACATTGGGTAAAGATTAGTATCATGATACGTCAAGTGAAATTAGTGTTTACTCAAACTAATTCAAGTTTAATGATGGTTTACTCATGCTCCATGGGCAATGAGCCTCGTCTCATGCTAATATCATGTTAATTGTTGTTGCCATATTTCCATGTTATGATAATCATGCAATATCATGCCTTTATGTTCATGTTTCTCTTGTGATCCATTGATATGCCTATTTTATAAAATGTAATGTATTCTTCATGTTATACCATTTTTAATCACTCACTGGGTTTTATATCTCACCCTTTTCTTATTCATGTCCTCAGGTTATCCCATGAAATGCTAAGTACAAAGGAATGTTGTGGTCATGCAAAAGAAGTTTTCAATAAAGATGTTGTGTTTTATATTATATGTTGTTATGTAATTTACCTAATTTACCAAGACACTAAACCTCTCGATCCTCAAATTTGTATTTACTGAAATTTTATGTAATAAATCATGTTTAAGTATGTAATAAAGAGCAGGGTTATTATAGTTGGTATCAAAGGGTAGGTTTAGTTATTTTTGGGATTAGGATTAGAAAACCCTGGTGAAAGTCTTAGGGATAAGACTAAGTATAATAAAGACATCCCTAAATTTTGGTGAGTATTTATTAACTAGTTTATCAATAAAATAAGTCCATATCTGGATACAACCAAGTAGAGGCGTCTCTGTCATAGATGTATCTAGGGGTAAAACCCAAAAACACCGCTTTGAGCTAGACTCAAACAGGAACTGGTGCATGAAAACAGGCCTTGATGCACTCTTGGTTATGACACTCTTGGGAAATATGTTTTGGTAAATTCATAAGATTATTATGAACTATTATTAAGGGAATAAAAAAATTCCCCTAAGAAAATATGTTGGGAAGTAGATCATGGATAACATAGATTTAAGCCTATAAATTCATAAGTTAAGAAAATAAATTTAATTTGTAATTTATCCATTTTTTTCTTTGGATTCCCCTTTATGTGTTACCCTGGACTTTCCTCTTATTCCATCCAATGGCCATTAATATGATGACTCGGGCTAACAATCGATGTGAATATCAATATGATTACTATTCTAATTATATGCCCAATCTAATGGGAGCAGAAATCACAAACATTGTCATGAAACTCTCTCAGTTAACTCAAGTATTGAATAGAGACATAGTTCAGTAAGAACTTTCAACCCCCCCCCCCTCCCCTAATAAAGAACAAGTCGCAATTGAGAGCTTCATGATACAAAGGCCTCCTAATTTTAATGGATCATTTGATCCCTCAATCGCTAAACAATGGATCAAATCCATTGAAAAGATCTTCTTCATCCTTCAATGTTCCGAACAGGAGAAGGTTATTCTGGCTGCTTATCGTATGGAGGGTGAAGATGATAAATAGTGTAAATTGATAAAAAAATATGAATCCTAAGTAAGATATTGAGGCATTGGAATGGAAGGATTTTCAAAAAATGTGTTTTGATAAATAATTTACTCACACCCTCCTATATAAGATAGAAAGGGACTTCCTATCCAGTAAGAAAAAAGACGATACATCCAGCAGAGCACATGAGGAAAACTTTACAAGGCTTGAATGATATTCCTATACCTTTTTTTTATACCCAAATTCAAGGTTGATGGCTCCTTTGGTGGGCTAAAGCCTAGCATACAAAAATCCCTAGTGATCTATGACTTAGAGAGATATGAGGAAATTTTCTCCCTCAAAGTCAAAAATGGAGATTAGAGAATCTCAGGGGTATCATGGAGATAAGAAGTATAAGACAAAATTCAATTTTTTCAGTCCGATGGATAAATAAAATGGTTTTAATAAATTATAGCACCCCACTTTCCAAAGTTATGGAAAGAAGAACCCCAGAAATTGCCTAAAGGGGATGAGGAAATGCTTTAGGTTTTGAATCAAGGTCACCTGGCTATTAACTGTCAGAAAGAAAAACCTTGTACTATGACAGAGGAGAGGAACACTCCATTTTAACCTTAGTGCATTGTTCATTTATTCAACTACAAAGAACCAGGGAAATTTTCAAACCAATTCCATAGGATAAGGGTTTTCAGAGGCAACCAACAACCTCTAAGGTAGCAAGGGGAGATTTTTTCATCACTACTACCGAAGTGGACCCCGAAAAATAAGTGGTGATAGGTATGATAGTTATTCATTCAAGAATAGAGAATGATATTTTTTTATTCTAGTTCTACACATTCTTTTATATGCCAAAAGTTTAGTAGAAGAATCCTAACACCACTGCAAGTCATGGAAGTAGAGATGTTGGTGAGAATGGAAAATGGGGAAATAATTTAATCCCATGAATATAACTCCTTCCCAGTCACAAAATATGGATTTTACTTCCCCGAGAACCTCTCCATACTCCCTCTAGTGGAATTTGATGAAATTCTTGGCATAGATTGTCTTTCCAAATATAAAGCCAACATAAATTTTTCATGAGGGGGAAGGCACTTCTCGCCTTATTCCTCCTTTCTCTTTATTCCCTTTCCCCTATCCTCCTCCCCTACTTTCCTGATGGTGTTATTTAGTTGTTCTTCATTTGCCTCTTACCCCCCCCCCCCCTCTTACTGCCTTTCCCCCCACATTAGACCTCTATTTTTGATCTCTTTGTGGGTTCATTATGTGGTTTGGGTCGGTGCCAATGGGGGAATTTAACATTCTTCTCTTCCTCTACCCCTGTTGTTCAATCCATCACACTTGACCCCATCTTGTTCAGGCCCGATACGGGTTTCAGGATGTCTTGGGATGGTGTTGGAGGGGGGATGGCAGTGGTCTAAGTGTATTTCCATCACAGGAGATGGTTTAGTTCTCTCTGGTTTGGTTTCATTATTCTTCAGTCGTAGTGATGTTTCTATTGATGTTGTCTTCCTACTTTAATTTTTCCTATTATTTCTTTTTTGGTGTTATTTGGATGGATTTTTTTGTTTTTATTTTATCAGTTTTACAATGGTATTGTGTTCGGTTGTGGTTCCCGATGGTGACGATGTCAGCGTTTCATTTGTGATGGTACCGACGACTACGATGTGTGTGGATGCAGTGGCCATCATCGATTGCTCTGGTTGTTTCATCTCTATGCAAGGTGTTGGGATGATGGCGAGATGGTATGAATTCTATGGTAGTGTTTTGATGCTGTGGAGGGATGTTCACTGGTGGGTGCTCACCAGCAGTGGATCTGTCAAGGATGTGGATTGTCAGTGGGATCAGCTTGAGGTGACGACACTCAAGTTTTCGTGTCCCTAGAAGATGTGATGGCATTAGTTCAATGTGTGATTTTTGTATTTTCAAGTTTGGATATTGTGGTTTGGGTGGGTGGCCCGAGGCAGTTAGGCGGTATGTTGGTTGCTGTTTGAAATTTTAATTTTGAAGATTATATTTTTTTTTCTCAATGACTGAAGTCTTTGGATGTGAATGACCCTGGAAAGTTGAATATGACTCTGATGGGTTGATGGCAGCTAAATCTCGTGGCTCCATGTTTTTAGAATCTGTGCATTGAGTTTATGTATGCTGTTTTTTTTTTGAAGTTTGAATTTTTAGTGTATTTTAATTCTGAATTGTTTGGTTACCACTAAGCAAAAAGCTACTTTTAGAAAATTTAAAAAAACAAATTTGGCAAGGAAGAAACCATCCTTGAAGACATACCTATTGTGATGGAATTCACAGAAGTGTTTCCTGAGGAATTACCTGGTCTTCCTCCTAGATGATATGTTGAATTACCAATTGATCTTATACCTGGGGAATTTCTAATATCCAAGAATCTATATAGAATGGTTGTTTTGGAGATTAAGGAGCTGAAGAAACAACTACAGGAGAATCTGGATAAAGGGTTTATACGCCCAAGTGCTTCACTATGGGGTGGGAATGTTCTATTCGTTAAGAAGAAGTATGGGTTAATGTACCATTGCATTGATTATCATGAGCTCAACAAAATCACGATAAAGATCAAGTATCCTCTACCATTAATAGATGACTTGTTCGATCAGATATTTGGAGCACAATACTTCTCCAAGGTGGATCTACGGTTGAGATATTACCAAGTAAAGGTGAAGAAGGAGGATATCCCCAAGAATGGTTTTTATACAAGGTACGGGCACTATGAATTCATATAAATTTCTTTTTGGACTCACTAATACTCCAGAAATATTCATATACTTGATGAATATAGTCTTTAGATTTTAACTCAAAAAATTTGTGGTAATCTTTATAGACAATATTCTAATATACTCTAAACCCAAGGAGGAGCATAAGGAGAATATAATCATTATACTAGAGACCTTGAGAAAGGATAATCTCTATGAAATGTAAACAAAATGTGATTTATGGTTGGAGTAAGTCTCATTCTTGGGTCATATCATCTCAAGCAATGGGATGTCTATGGATCCCTCCAAGATAGATGCAATTGAGGGATGGCTGAGACCAACATCAGTGACATATATCTATAGATTCTTGGGGTTAACTATATATTATCGCCGATTTGTGAGAAATATTTCAGAATTGTAAAACCCTCTTACCAAGCTAACTCATAAGGGATTCAAGTTTTTTTAGAGTGATGAATGCGAAGAGAGCTTCAAGGAGTTGAAAAGGAGGCTTATCACTACGCTTGTGCTCACATTACCCACAAGTGGATAACTTTTTGTGGTATTCAGTGATGCTTCAAAGAAGTTCATGGGTTGTGTGTTGATGAAAAATAACAAATTCATTGCCTATTGTTCAAAGAAATAGAAATTTCAAGAGAAAAACTATCCAACACATGATCTGGAGTTGGATGCAGTGATCTCCATTTTAAAAATTTGGCGACATTTCCTCTTTGGGGAGAAGTGTGAAATATATACGGACCACAAAACCCTCGAGTATATATTCATACATAAAGAGTTTAATATGCACCAACGAAGATGGTTAGATCTGATCAAAGACTATGATTTCTCAGTCCATTACCACCTTGGGAAAGCGAACAAGGTGGTAGATGCTCTAAGAAGAAAGGACCTAGAAATTCTATCATATATGAGAATTTAAAAGGATCCAATATTCTTATATTTGATGAATATGGACATGGGAATCATAAATAATGGAACATCATCAATACTTTCACAAATTATTGCTCAACAGTATCTTATGGAAAGGTTAAAGGATGCTCAAAAGGATGATGTGGGAATTCAGAAGAAAGTGGAAACTATCAAAAAAAGGAAATCCCCGGAGTTCAATGTTAATGAAGAAGGAATTGTGAGATATGGGTTGAGACTATGTGTTACATCCAATCTAGAGTTAAATAATGAACTTTTTTATTATGCACATAGTTCTAATTTCTTCATTCACCCAGGAAAGACAAAGATGTATTGAGATCTCTAAGAGCATTATTAGTGGGATAACATAAAGAAGGAGATAATTGAGTATACATCAAAGTGCCTAGTATGTCATCAAGTGAAGGCTGAGAGGTAAAATCCCAAGGGGATGATGCAACCATTACCCATAACAACATGGAACTAGAAGAATGACACCATGGACTTTATCACCGGACTTCTGAATACATCCAAAGGAAACAATGTTATTTGGGTTGTTGTGGATCGTCTTACAAAGACTGCACACTTCATTGCAATTCAAAAGGATTTCTCATTGGATAAACTGGAACTGATATATATCAGAGATGTAGTAAGGATACATGGAGTTCCAATATCTATTGTATCCAATCAAGATTCAAGATTCACCTCTATGTTCTGGAATATTATTCAACATGCTCTGAATACTGAGCTAAACTTTAATACATCTTGTCATCCTCAAACTGATGGAAAATCTGACCAGACTATCCAAACACTTGAGGACATATTGAGATCATGCTCAATGGACTTCAAAGGAAGATGGGATCAACATATTACTCTAGTTAAGTTCTCTTACAATAATATTTTCTACTCAAGAATCCAAATGGCTTTTTATGAAGCCCTTTATGGGAAGAGGTTCATAACACCAGCATGTTGGTATGAAGTTGGGGAGAGAAAACTCCGAAGTCCATAAATTTTCAAAGAAATTTTAGAGAAGGTTAAGACCATCTAGAATCACATTAAAGCTGCTCAGAGTCAACAAAAGAGCTATGCTGATAATAATCGATGAGACCTGGAGTTTGATGTTAGAGACATGGTATTCCTCCTCATATCACTGTGGAAGAGATTTATCAGATTTGGGAATAAGGGAAAGCTTAGTCAAAGGTACATCGGCCCTTTTGATATCCTTGATCGCATTGGAGCAGTGGCCTATCGACTAGCACTCCCACCGAACCTTTCTTAAGTACATGATGTATTCTATGTATCACTCCTGAGGAAGTACATACCTGACCCATCACATGTACTCAATCCAGAGGTGGTACCATTGGATAATTACCTCTCCTTTTAAGAGAAGTTGTTGAAGATCATAGATCATAGGGAAAAGTTATACGAAATAAGAAAATTCCCCTTGTAAAAGTGTTGTGGAGAAACCACAAGTTTGAAGAAGAAATGTGGGAATCAGAGGAAGTGATGAAGCAAAGTCACACTCATCTATTTTAGTGTGGGAAAAGGAAAATTTTAAGCCAAAATTTCTTAAGGGGGGAATATTGTAACAACCGCAACTTTTATTAATGAAAATTCATCTTGATCTGAATAAATATATTACTATGTAAAATGGTTATATAATACATATGAACTTCCTTGATTTTTTTTAAATACCATTAATAATTGTTACCTTTGTTAATATAGCTATTTAAAAGTGATCACATGATTAGTATAAATACAGGGCTTTAAAAAATAAAATTTACTCAAAAAATGAATTGATGACCTCATCCAATAGAATTTCTCCATATGAATCCCATTTGTTAGAGATCAAAAAATAGGTAGCGTCACTGGTACTCTCTCTTGACCAAGACCAATTTGAGGATTAACATGTTAATCTTGAATGGATCCACCTACTGGAGTAGTGGAAGTTAATAGAGATTACCACCCAAGCGATGTTATCTGAGACACCCTAAGAGTTTGTCACCATCGCACACCATACCCTTAGGTCTTATGCGGCTATTATAAGGGGTTATGTAACAATATCCTATCACTATAATTATGTTCATTATTTTTGTATATAAAAAATAATATACATTCATTTTATTATTATTACTTTTTAAATGGTTTGTAAAGCACAAATAGTATTTTTAGTTAATATTCAATTAAAAAATATATTTTGATGAATTATTGGATTTGAAATTAAATAATATTTTATTAAAATATTTTTACTAAATCTCTTTTTATTAAATATAAATGATCGTATAATTTTTAGGAATACAATTGTAATTTTTATTAAGGTTTAAAAACTGCTTTTATCAAAACCTATGAATTTTCAATAAATATTGGATTTTATTTTAAAAGTGAAAATGAACATATTTAGAAAATTATTTAGATAAAATGAATATTTTTTTGGAATCAAGACATTGAAATTATCCAATGGTAAATGTTTCATAATTTTCTAAGACAGTGGAATTTTTGGGTAAAAATTAAATATCATTTAAATATATAATGTGTTTTATGACATCATAATGACTCAATAGTGATGTAATAAAATACAAAAAAAGTGATATTCGGTCAATATATATTTTACCTTGAAAATAATTTGATTTTATATTTTTTTGATTAATTTTACGGTGCCTTAGTGGACCCTCCAAGACTTATAAAACATTTTAACTTTTTAAAATGATTTCATTGAGAGTGTGAATCACCTACACATAAGCAAGCCTAATAATCTAATATTTTAGACCATTGGACTTATAAAATAATTTTTTCCACTCCCCTTTGGCCAAAACCATGGGAAAAACCATGGGATGGTTTCTGGTTTTGATTTGTTTAATGTGTGGTGTCCAAACCCGGATTTTTGTCGGCTCAAATCGGGGCAGGTGAGTGAATTACATGGATCAAGGTGTCTTTTGGTTCAACCCAAATGATGTGGTTGGAACATGGTCTGTAAGCAGTTCTTTGACTCTGAATTTTGAATTTTAAGTTCGTGGCACGGAACTTTGGTTTTGAACAAGTGGGACGTCATGGTTTTCTCTTGATATTTGAATGTGGTGTGTCTTTGTATTATGGTGGAGTTTTTTGAATCTTGTGATGTATGGTTACCACATACCCTTAAAGTGTCTATTATAAAATATCAAAAAATAGATTTGGAGGTGTGGTGTCCAAAACCTAAATAATAAAGAATTACCTCCCTTTTCCTATATAAACCTACCCAATCTCCCACTTTTCTTCACTAAAAACCTTTTTAACTTGACCAACCCCTGCCCTACAATATTTATAATCCTCCTAATTCACCCTAAGATCCCAATAAGTCTCTCTAAAGCCTCTCCCAATCCTTTGGGATCACACTTCCAAGGGATTTCTTCCTTTCTCATTTTTGTCCAAATTTCATTTATGTTGTTATACCCTTTTATTTTCAGTTAAAAATTTTGAGGTATGATTTTGAACCTCCTAAATACTTACCTAATTATGTTTTAATGATGATATGCCTCTTTATCTCTCATTAATGTCTCCCATGTACACCCATTACCATGCCGAAATTTCATAAGGAATTTCATTCTTCTCATTTACATTCAAGAAATTATTTTATATTATGCATATAAATTCCATTAAATATGTTGAGACATGTATATATATGACCCCCCTTACTATAAATTTCATGTACATAGGATTATATACCCGTTTCTCTCTCATCAACCTTTTTTATGAATTCCTATGTCACGACGTCATGCTGCCAAAATTACACTGCGATTTTCCAAGCCAAAATCATTATGTAGTGAATACCATGCCCATTTATCTATAAATAGTATTCACATTTATGCATATTTACTTATCGATTATATAGTTTTATGTATTTATTCCAAATCCATTTATCGTGTAATAAATGATGACATTGAATGATTCCATGTTGTATGATCCATGTGACACACTTATGAATGAAATGAAATTATTAAGAAGGGTGTGCCCTGATAGCACTCCAATGCATTGGGTAAAGAGTAGTATCATGATACGTCAATTGAAATGGGGGTTAACTCATGATAATTCAATTTCAATGAGGTTTTACTCATGCTCCATGTGCAATGAGCATCATCTCATATTAATATCATGTTAATTGTTGTTGCCACATTTCCATGTTATGATAATCATGTTATATCACGCCTTTATGTTCATGTTTCTCTTGTGCTCCATTGATATTCCTATTGCCTAACATGTATTTTATTCTTCATGTTATTCCTTGTTTACTCACTTACTTGGCATTATAGCTCACCCTATTCTTATGTATGTCCTCAGGTTATCCCATTCAATGCTAAGTATGAAGGAATATTGTGGTCATGTAAAAAAAGTTTTCAATAAAGACATTGTGTTTTATATTCTAAGTTATTATGTAATGTACCAAATTTCCTAGGAAAATAGAACTCTCAATCATCAGAGTTGGCTTAAGTTAATGTTTATGTAATAAATCATGTCTAAATATATAATAAAGAGAAGGGTTGTTATAATTCCTCTTAGGCTGCATAGGTGGATGTCTCCCCTCTATAGATTCCATTCAAGTAGATAGTGTTGTACCCCTCTCTCTTGTATTTTAATGACCACAATCACTCTCATCGTGTTCTAACTTGTTTTCAAGTTTTTTTGATGATAGGAAAAAGGTTGCCAAAGAGTTGGCCCAAGAAGACTGGAAAAGGACTCTCTGAGTCCACCGGCCAACCGGTGGATTACCACCGGCCAGCCGGTGGTCTCTGGAAGAAGCAATGCTCTCTGCCAGGTGCCACCGGTTAGCCGGTGCCTGACCACCGGCCAGCCGGTGGAACCAGACAGTAGGCCTTGCCCACTGCCAGGGGCCACCGGCCAACCCGTGTCTGAATCACCGGCCCGCCGGTGGAACCAAACAGAGAGCTTGCTCTCTGTCTGACCCACCGGCGGGCCGGTGGAACCAGACCCGGTCAGCCGGTGGAAGCCAGACAGAATGCTCTGCCTTCTGTCTGGAGCACTGTCCAGCCGGTGGCCAAGCACCGGTCAGCCGGTAAGCCCAGTCAAACTAGCCGTTGGGCTTTGACCAGACTTGTACTTTTGACCCCCAACGGCTCCGGAAGCCCTCCAACGGCTATATTGAAGTATTTGGGGATATTTCTCCTATAAATGGACGAGGATGGATGCCGGGAACAACCTCGATACATTGGAATGATATTTTGATCCCTTGAAGCTCTAACGACAAATCTCTAAGGCTACTTGTGATCCATCTCCATCCTTGAAGCTTGGGCTGCCTCTACATCAACTACTCTCACACTCTTGGCGCTCAAGGCTTCCTCAAGTTTGTTGTAATTTATTTATTTCAATTGTTTAGTTATTCATTGGGTTTGTATTAAAACAAACCATCCTTTTCTACCTCACTTTCATTTTGGGTTTCTTGCTACAACCATCATAAAAAAGCAAGTTGTACGAAGGTGATCTAGCCTACCTTAAAACGGCTAGTGGGTTTCTTGCTACAACCATTAAAAAGCAATCTGAAGTAAATCTCTCAACGGTTGAGTTGGGAGCAGAGACGTAGGCTTTGGTTTAAGCCGAACTCTGTTATCAAATTGTGTCTTGCCCCTTTTTATTTCCACTGCATTTATAAATTGTTTTTAAATTGTTAATTAATTTTTAAAAGGCAATTCACCCCCCTCTTTCCATCACTCTCCGACCAACAATTGGTATCAAAGGGACGTTTGTGTAATACCTTAACCGGTTACAAACCTAAAATCCATAGTGATGGCTTCTTCCTCACAAGAACCCGAAGGGTATTCCATGACTCGGGCTCCATTCTTTGATGGAACCGACTACACTTATTGGAAAACTCGCATGATTACATTTCTTATAAGTATTGGCTATCCTATATATAGAATTGTTATGCAAGGCTATACTCTCTCTAGCAAAGATGAGTCTAAATGGACCCCCGAAGACATTGCTAATTTTGATCTTGATGGCAAATCCATGAATGCTCTTCATTGTGGGTTAGACCGTAATGAATTTAATCGTATTTCTACTTGCACCACTTCTCGTGAAATTTGGAAGCTTTTGGAAGTGACCCATGAGGGCACTAACAAAGTCAAAGACACTAGATTAGAAATGTATCGTCAAGACTTTGAAAGTTTCACCATGAACCAACACGAATCTATTACGGAAATGTTTACCCGCTTTACTGATGTGTGTAATGGGAGAAAGTCTCTTGGAGATGATGTTTCTGCAGAGATGATGGTCAAGAAGATTCTTTGGGTCCTACCAAGCTCATGGGCTCCAAAGGTGACGGCAATCCAAGAAGCAAAAGATGTCAAGAAAATGCCGGTTGAAGAACTCATTGGATCACTTATGACCTATGAGATTACCATGAAGATGCAAGCTGATAAAGAAGGTAAAATCTTCAAGGAGAAAAAGAACATAGCATTCAAAGCAAAGCAAGAAAGCTCCTCCAATGATAGCGAATCCTAGATTGCTCAACTTTCAAGAAAAATGAGAAATTTCATGAAGAAAAAGAAGAATTTTCAAAGGGCACGAAAGGAAGAGCCAAAAGAAGAAAAAGAAGTTACATGCTTTGAATGTGGAAAGAAAGGCCACATCAAACCGGATTGCTCTCTTTTCAAGAAAAGGTTAAAGGAAAATAAAAACAAGAAGGCTTTCAAAGCGTCAACATGGAGTGCAAGCGATGACTCCATGTCTTCAAGCGACTCAAGCGATGAAGGTGGAAAATGCCTAATGGCACTTGATGAGGTATCTTCTTCCGACTCCTCTTCCTCATCTTCTTCTTTTAATAATGACATGTCTTATGAAGATCTACAAAATGCGAGAGATCAATTAGAGGAAGGTTTTCATGAACTTACCTCTAAATTTTTGGCCTTAAAAAAGAAACACAAAATTCTAATTTCTGAAAAAGATCAACTTCTCAAAAAGAATGAGGAACTTTCCCTTAAGGTCCAAGATATTCCAAATGTTGATTATTTGAATTCAACTATTAAATATTTAAGGGAATCTCTTGCCAAGTTCACCCAAGGTGAACAAAATCTGACCAAATTGCTAGGTTCTCAACGTTCGGCTAGAACCACACATGGACTTGGCTTTAACAAGCAAGCCACTTCTTCTAGAGCACCCACTACTTTTGTAAGGGGGAGCTCTCAAAATAAATTTTGTAATTATTGTAGAAAAATCGGACATATGATTTATGAATGCAATTGTAAAAATGCTAGATATGGCCGCCCCAAAATCATTACCTACTCGGATGAATATCTTAGGATGTATCCCTCTAGACAAGTATGGGTTCAAAAGTCTCTTTTAGCTAATCTTTCCGGACCCAAACTTATATGGGTACCAAAATCTATTCTCTCTTGATTTTGTAGGATAAACACCAAAGAAGTAGGACTTCGAAAGGCTCATGGTATCTCGACAGCGGATGCTCGAGGCACATGTGTGGCGATCCCTCCGAGTTCAACTCCCTTGAAGAATTCGATGGAGGATACATCACCTTCGGTGACAATTCAAAAAGCAAGATCGTCGGAATAGGTACCATTGGTTTTGGTATCACCTCCTTAATTAAAGATGTTTTATTTTTTAAAGGTTTAAAACATAATTTAATTAGCATTAGTCAACTTTGTGATAGTGGTTTTTCGGTGAATTTTCAAAATGATTTATGCAATGTGTTTGATTTTCAAAACAAATTGATATTTTCTGCTTCCCGTTTTCAAAATGTTTACATTATTGATTTAAAGTCTTTAGCTAGCCAAAATGTTAAATGTTTAAGTGCTCTTGACAATGAGTCTTCGCTTTGGCATAGAAGGTTGGGGCATTGTAGCTCTCATTCACTTCTAAAGCTTAATAAGAACAAGCTCATCTGTGACCTTCCTAAACTTAAGTTTAAGAAAGATTTGATTTGTGAGCCATGCCAACTTGGAAAGCAACACAAATCTTCTTTCAAATATAAGAAGGAAGTGTCCACTTCAAAATCTCTTGAGCTCCTTCATCTTGATCTTTTTGGTCCTACCCCTGTAGCAAGTCTAGGTGGAAAATCCTATACCTTTGTCCTAGTAGATGACTTTTCTCGTTTCACTTGGGTTTTCTTTTTAGCTCATAAAAATGATGCTTGTAGAACCTTTTTTAAATTCTCTAAGAAAGTAGAAAACGAAAAAGGATATAAAATTATATCGCTCCGTAGTGACCATGGAGGTGAATTCGAGAACAAAGAATTCGATGAATTATGTTCCTCTCAAGGATACAATCACACCTTCTCTGCCCCTAGGACTCCACAACAAAATGGAGTGGTTGAAAGGAGAAACCGAACTCTCCAATAAATTGCTCGAACCCTCCTTAGTGAATTCAACCTTCCTCAATATTTCTGGGCCGAGGCGGTAAACACTGCTTGTTATACTATCAATAGAGTACTTGTAAGACCCCTTCTTAAGAAAACCCCCTATGAACTTTGGAAAGGAAAATTGCACAAAGTTGGTTATTTTAAAGTGTTTGGTTGTAAATGCTTTATCCTTAACACAAAAGATAACCTAGGGAAATTTGATACCAAATCTGATGAAGGTATTTTTCTTGGGTACTCCAACTCAAGAAAAGCCTATCGTGTCTTCAATAAACGTTCAAAAACCATCGAAGAATCATCTCATGTCAAATTTGATGAAACTCTTCCAAAACCTCACCCGGTCATTGAAGATGTTGAAGATAAGCTTGATAAGCTTCATTTGAATGATTCCTCTTATCCTCCCAAGTAGGATGACTATCAAGAACCCTCTTCACCTTCTTCATCTTCCACCTTGCCTAAGGTTTGGAAACCTTCTAGAGACCATCCATTAGAAAATGTTATAGGTGATCTTCAAGCCAGTACTCGAACTAGAAGATCAATCCTCAACGAGGTTGAACATCAAGCCTTTCTTTATCAACTAGAGCCTCAAACCATTAATGATGCCATTAATGATGAGAATTGGGTTCTTGCAATGCAAGAGGAACTAAATCAATTCTCTAGAAATGATGTTTGGACTCTTGTTGAAAGACCCAATGATCATCCAATTATTGGCACTAAATGGGTTTTTAGGAACAAACTTGATGATCAAGGAAATATAACCCGGAACAAGGCTCGCCTAGTAGCTAAGGGCTATAATAAAGAAGAAGGAATTGATTATGGTGAAACCTTTGCGCCCGTCGCTAGATTAGAATCCATTAGGATCTTGTTGGCATTCGCCGCTCACTTAAATTTCAAACTTTTTCAAATGGATGTTAAAAGTGCTTTTTTAAATGGTTTTATTTCAGAAAAAATCTTTGTTGAACAACCCCCCGGTTTTGAAGATCCAAAATTTCCAAATCATGTTTTCAAGTTAACCAAGGCTCTATATGGCTTAAAACAAGCCCCTTGGGCTTGGTATGAGCGGTTAACAAAAGTTCTTTTAGAAAATGATTTTAAAATGGGTCAAGCTGATTGTACCCTATTTTTAAAACACACTTCCAAAGATCTTTTAATTGTCCAAATTTACGTTGATGACGTTATCTTTGGTTCAACCAAAGAATCACTTTGTACTGATTTTTCAGATTTAATGAGAAAAGAATTTGAAATGAGCTTTATGGGGGAATTAAAATTTTTTCTTGGTTTTCAAATCTTTCAAAATTCAAATGGTATTTTTCTAAGCCAAGGCAAATACACAAACGAACTTTTAAGTCGTTTTAGTATGGATCAAGTAAAGGAAATTAGTACCCCCATGAGTACTTCTTGTAAACTTACGTTAGATGAATCCGGGAAACCGGTGGATAACAAGATTTATAGGAGTATGATCGGGAGTCTACTTTACCTAACTGCGACCCGTCCTGACATCATGTTCAGTGTTTGTCTTTGTGCTCGTTTTCAAGCCAATCCCAAAGAATCTCATTTTAAATCGGTCAAAATAATTTTTAAGTATTTAAAAGGATCCAAAAACATTGGTTTGTTTTATCCCTCTAATACTTCTTTCGAACTTTCTTCATATTCGGATGCTGATTTTGGAGGATTTCAATTAGATCGTAAGAGTACTAGTGGAACCTGTCATCTGCTAGGCAAGTCCCTTGTTTCATGGAGTAGAAAAAAGCAAAACTGTGTTGCTCTTTCTACTACCGAGGCCGAGTACGTAGCAGCTGGTAATTGTTGTGCCCAAATTATTTGGATGCAGCACACTCTCTTGGATTATGGCATTTCCTATGATCATGTCCCTATACGGTGTGACAACACTAGTGCCATTAGTATTTCTAAGAATCCAATACAACATTCTAGGACAAAGCATATAGATTTAAGGCATCATTTCCTTCGTGACCATTTTCAAAAAGGGGATATCACTTTGGACTTCATTTCTACTGATTTCCAATTAGCTGATATTTTTACCAAACCACTCCCGGTTCAATGTTTTGATTTTATTAAGGGGGAGTTAGGAATGATTCGTCAATGAGCACTATTAAATATTTGACTCTTTTTGGCTTGCTTATATTTCTTTTTTTTAAGTTATTTAAACTCTTTTTTTTAAATTTTTTTTATGAATTTTAATACCACCGGTCAACCGGTGGTACATCACCGGTTAACCGGTGGTGTCGGGTTTTTCTTTTTTGGGCCGGCCGGAGGAAAGGTTAAAATTAAAACCCTTCCTCTTTCTTTCCCCTCTCTCTCGTGCGCCCCCTCCAGACCCGCGGCTCCTCCTTGCCCTAGCCTCCCTTCTTCCTCTTTGCTCTCTCAAACTCCATTCTTTCTCAATCTCTCTCATTTTTTCCTTTTGCCATCATGGGTCCTCGCTCTTCACGTAAAGGAAAGGGAATCGCTCAAGAAGCACCTCCTCCTCCTTCAATCCCTCAACTTCCGGACATTTGGCATGACAAAGTCATTCTTCCTGGTAGAGTAATTGACTACTCTTGGCTTTCTTCTGCTCGTCTCGAGCTTTTCTCCATTATTGAATATCAACACTGGCATTCTTTTTTTGAACCTCCTACGAAGGATGTTATTTATCCACTTCTTGTCAAAGAATTTTATGCTCACCTGACGTGGTCGGTTTCTGACAACGTCGATACCATTTCCACCACCGCTCTTGGGCAACCCATCACTTTAACTTCTTTGGAGATTGCCAGGATGCTAGGGGTTCCTCATGTTGGACCTCATGCATTTGCTCAGGGGGAGTTTCCTCGGGACCCTGATTTTGATCTTACTGTCGCTCTTGAGAATCTCACAGGGCAGCCCACCGATCCCATTGTCAAGCTCTCCCATCTCTCCCCTAACCATCGCATCATTGAGCGCCTCATTCAGACCACCCTTGCACCCCGTATCGGTGATCACGATACGGTGAAATTTATTGATATTTATCTTCTTTCTTATATCACCAGAGGCATTCATTTCAATTTGGTCTGGTTCCTATTCCGGGCCATGTCTTATGTGGCTGAGCACCCGCGCCGGTCCAAAACTCTACCTCACGGGAGCTTGTTGACCAAAATCTTTACCTTTCTTGATGTCCCTCTCCGTGCTACCTCCTTCCAGCAGCCAAAGAAGGATAGCATCATCAATTTTATGATGGTGAAACGGATGAACATTCGTTGGCATCCTTGGCGTCAGGAGTGGATTACTGACAAGGAGGGCCTTCTCAAGGCTTACTCCCCTCAGACACATTCACACCCTCCTTCCCATGCCATGCCTCCTGCCATTGCCGCTGCCTATCCTCTTTCAGATAGTGAGGACAGTGGTTCTGATGAAGAAGAAGGGAGTGGTGACAGCGAAGGTGAGGCTGCTGCTGCTGCTGCTGAGGAAGGTGGAGCGGGTGATGATGCACCGGAGCCTGCTGAGGCTGTGCCCCCTCCCGCTGATACTGGTGGCTTGTCGGTGACGGCTGATCAATTACTTTGCTTCCAGGATCAAATTGAGACCCGGCTTGACTTGCAGTTTTCTTACTTCAGCTCTCAGTTTGATCAGCTCTACTCTCAGATCGATTCTCTTGATCGTCGCTTTGAGGCGGTCCAGGCTCCTCCAGCTCCTCCGACCTTCAGGCGTCGCCGTCACTCTCATCCCTCTAGGAGTGAATAGAGCCTTTCCTGTTTCTTGGATTGTCTTTGTATTTGTATTTTGAACTTTCTATGTAACGTTTCATCTTTTATAAAATTCAAGTTGTCTTATCTATCAATCCTTTTTGTCATTGCTTACTTCCTTATTATTGTTTTTCTAATTTTCTTTCATACTTTTCCTCCTATTTTGATAATCCCAAAGGGGGAGAAAAACTCTCTATTACATAGTTACTTATTTCATTTAATTAAGTGCTCTTTTTAAAAGTTCAATTTTAAGTTATTACTTTCATCAAAATTTGTTTTTAAATGGTTAAGTTATTGATTTCAGTTGTTTCTTTTAAATGACCTATGGTTACAATTTCAAAATGAACCATTCTCTTTATTTCAATCCTTTCAAGATTAATATCATTTTCAATACATGATACATCTATGAAATTCTTGTATGATCTCTAAATTTTTCCATGTCCAAGTTTCTTTTTTCTTTTTTACTTGGGATATCCTTTTTAAAAGCTTCCTCATTTGTGATTGTGATCATCAAAATAGGGGGAGATTGTTGTACCCCTCTCTCTTGGATTTTAATGATCACAATCACTCTCATCGTGTTCTAACTTGTTTTCAAGTTTGTTTGATGATAGGAAAAAGGTTTCCAAAGAGTTGGCCCAAGAAGACTGGAAAAGGACTCTCTGAGTCCACCGGCCAACCGGTGGATTACCACCGGCCAGCCGGTGGTCTCTGGCAGAAGCAATGCTCTCTGCCAGGTGCCACCGGTCAGCCGGTGCCTGACCACCGGCCAGCCGGTGGAACCAGACAGTAGGCCTTGCCCACTGCCAGGGGCCACCGGCCCACCGGTGTCTGAATCACCGGCCCGCCGGTGGAACCAGACAGAGAGCTTGCTCTCTGTCTGACCCACCGGCCCGCCGGTGGAAGCCAGACAGAATGCTCTGCCTTCTGTCTGGAGCACCGGCCAGCCGGTGGCCAAGCACCAGTCAGCCGGTAAGCCCAGTCAAACTAGTTGTTGGGCTTTGACCAGACTTGTACTTTTGACCCCCAACGGCTCCGGAAGCCCTCCAACGGCTATATTGAAGTATTTTGGGATATTTCTCCTATAAATAGACGAGGATGGATGCCGGGAACAACCTCGATACATTGGAATGATATTTTGATCCCTTGAAGCTCTAACGACAAATCTCTAAGGATACTTGTGATCCATCTCCATCCTTGAAGCTTGGGCTGCCTCTACATCAACTACTCTCACACTCTTGGCGCTCAAGGCTTCCTCAAGTTTGTTGTAATTTATTTATTTCAATTGTTTTTTTATTCATTGGGTTTGTATTAAAACAAACCATCCTTTTCTTCCTCACTTTCATTTTGTGTTTCTTGCTACAACCATCATAAAAAAGCAAGCTGTACGAAGGTGATCTAGCCTACCTTAAAACGGCTAGTGGGTTTCTTGCTACAACCATTAAAAAGAAAGATGAAGTAAATCTCTCAACGGTTGAGTTGGGAGCAGAGACGTAGGCTTTGGTTTAAGCCGAACTCCGTTATCAAATTGTGTCTTGCCCCTTTTTATTTCCGCTGCATTTATAAATTGTTTTTAAATTGTTAATTAATTTTTAAAAGGCAATTCACCCCCCCTCTTGCCATCACTCTCCGACCAACAGATAGGGACTCTATGATGTTGAGTAGCTTCATGGTTACTTTTGTCTAAGATGCCTCCCTTATATAGGGAGTGAGTGAGGGTTGATGATGTGGCCTTTCTTTTCTCTCCTACTTATTCTCAATTTTTCCTAAGAGTGAATGATTTCCCTGTCCAGGGAGAGGTTGTCACTGCAACAGAAATAGTTCATGATCATTTTCAACTTCCTCATCTATATAGACTAGATTTCTAGATCCGTAGGCAATCTGGAACTTGGATGCCACTTTTTTTGGTAGATCGACTCTTATGGGAGGAGAGATATTTGTCTCATCCTAATGATGATACCCAGTGGGGATATCTTCCCTGCATAGATCCTCATGGAATTGTCGTAGAGTTTACATTTCACTCTTATATTATGAAAATTTTTCTTCCATGGGAGGAACCTCAACTCTTCTAGGTGGTGATTGGGATACGGCCTCACCTTTTCCTTTTTCTTTGGAAGTATTATTCCATGGAAGTGGAAATTCGTCATTCAGAGGTGCCATATTTTAGAGCCTTCTCTGGTTTTGGGTGCATGTAACCTTGGTTGGTGCATCCAAATCACCCACCTCTTGGGGAACGTTTTTTATGTTGAGACCCTCTATATTTTTGACTTGTTCATAAATGTCTTCCATATTGATAGTGAAATTATTAATAGAGGAATATCAGGAAATGGTGGTTGTTCCATTAATTTAAACCCAAAAAAGTTGATTTTTCACTACCTTCATAAGGGTCATTTTTCAAAACCTTTTCCATATTGGGCCATTTTGTATTGTGACCCTGATGGGGTCTAATTTCCTTCATCATATATTCCTCATATCTTGGTCTATGGGTAATGAACTTGAGGGAGTTTCTGATCATGATCATCAAATGGGATCTGAATAGTAGAGGTTTGTCTTAAGATGGGAGGAATACATGGTATGTCGACCATTGATATTTTCCTACCAACCTTGAGAATAATGATTCCCTCTGTGGTGATTATAATGAGGAAACATCCCCCATACTTATGGGATGGGGGTTATTCAAGGCCACAATTGGTATTGATTAGTCCTATTGTTGAGGATTTAATGATTATAGTCAAGGATTTGATGATTCCATGGACGTAAATTGAGATATAAATGCCATTATCTTAGTGAGATGAGGGTGATATGGAATCATTGTTGATGTCCCTATAATATTTCCATGGGACACTACTATAAATAAGGCTTTTAAAAGCGCTAGAAACTTCTTTTAACAGTGCTAGAATAGCACTGTTAATCATGGAGGAGATAAATGGGGGTCCCTTTTAACATCACTAAAAAAGCGTTGATGAAGGGGGGGTCCCCTTTAACAGTGCTAAAAAAGCACTGATAAAGGGGCCCTTTATCCATGCTAAAAAAGCATTAATAAAGGACCCCCCCCCTATCAACACTATTTTGAGCATTGATAAAGGACGATTTGCATGTGATGTGCTATTTATTTAATAGCACACCCAGAACTTTCACACCTACACAAAAATAACACCTTCACACAAACAACACCTACACAAAATAGCACAAAATATCACCTACAAACCTCCACACCTGCAAAAAATAGCACTTGCACAGAAACAAATCACAGAAGAATGAAACAATACACAGAAGAGTTTCACAAACAATGATATATACATTTACTTGACATCATGAATAAAAAAACACACACTACTATATACATTTCAAAAAAAAATTTATATGGTTACAATTACAATTATCCAACAAATAGTTAAAAACATTAATGTTTCGTCCTTTTTGCATCTGTGATCCCCTCTCAAAAAATTTTGTCCATGGTATTAGTTTCCTAATAAAGAATCCGAACTCAATAAAAAAATTCCACCTATATAAGAAAACAAATATTATGTTTGTAATATAATAATGAAATAAATTAAACATTAATATTAAAGAATACATCAATAAAATTTCATTTTTAATAAAAAAGACACATTTGGAGTTATATCGGTCACACTGTGTGTCATATTAAGGTGGGGTTGATTCCTACATGTTACAAATGAGTCATAGATCATTGTTTTAAAATATTAAAGAAATATGAATGGGTTTTCTTGGTTTTGAGTATATCACTTGTTCTTTTGAGTATGTCAGGATTGGGTACATATCTTATGTTTGGGTACTTTAATCCCCATACACAGGGTACATAATAAGTTTCTAATAGTAGTAAATTGATGTTTTACTTTTCTCTTTTACATTTGATTTTATTTCCACCTCAGGTGGAACACTTGGGTGTGATATTAACTATTATGTTGATTTTGACTCTTGGCCCAGTATGGCAAGGGAGGTTTGATTACGCATCATCATAGAAACTTAGGCTCATATGATCTATTCTTTATTATGATTTTCATTGGGAACCTGGATTGAGCTAAGAGGGTTTGGACTATATAAAGTGTCAGCAAAGAAGCTAAATAGTGTTTTCTTACTTAGCCACTTTTAGTGTCATTCTAGTCATCCAACCCAAACATATAGTTTCAATGAGATCTGTCTGTGACTTTATATTCATCTGATATATGGTATTGACCCTAATAAGGGTAGACATAATGATGATTGGTGGTGAGTTTTTTAAAGTGTCAACAAACAATATAAATAGTGTTTTTTCTATATAGCCTCTTCAATGGAATTATACTCAGCTAACCTGAATTGATACATGATATTTGATGCTTGTCCTTATCATGGGTAGGCAAGGGTCCATGAGGTCGGATTATATGTGATGATTGACTCTAATGTGGGTAGGTAGGGGCCATATGACTATATGATACTTGACACCTGACCTTGATATGGGTAGGTAAGTGTCCTTGAGACCATATTTTGTGTGACATGGTGTGGTAAGGGAGTGTAAGGGTGGTGAGATGTGTTTCCTATTACAACCTTTTCTATTGGAGATATTTTTATATATAAAATGATATGGTTGTTTGATCATCATGATTGGTATTTAGTGGGATGCCACCTAGATGGGATTTGGTGGAGTGTGAAGAGGGTGGAAATATGGTGTTGCTTAAGTGTTCATGGGATGAGGCCCTTGAGAGTTGAGATGAGGCCCCAAAGGGTTAGGATGATCATGATCTCTAGGTTCAAGATTTGGTAGAGGATAGAAAGATAAAGATAGAAAACTTTGGGCCATGTATTGATGAGAAGCTCAGGGTGATCCTAGTTCATTTCATATAGGGCATTGATAGGGGATACCAGGGAGATGAGCCATCTATGGCGTACTTGAATCGAGAGTTCCAGTCTTAGCACCCATAACTATTTTAGAGTGAGGGTGGACCACACACGATAGAGAACATGATAGAGTTGGTAAAAAATATCTTTGATCATCTAGAGACACCCCAGGTCGGAGGGTAAGGCTGGTGGAATACATGGTCAGAGGAAAGACAAAACTCTTGTGGGGTGTATAGGTATAGGCGGGAAAATACAAGGGATTGTCTCAGAAGGATTTTTAGGCCATATTCTTGGATCAATTCATCCAGAGACACCGAGGGTAGACAGAGCTTGTGAGTTCATGAACCTATAGTAGGGGGATACTTCTATCATGGACTATGCAGCAAATTTCACAAACCTGTTGTGATTTTCACCTGATATGGTGGGAGATTACATCACAAGGCTGCAGCGTTTTGAGGATGTCTTATGACACACAATCAGGGTGTAGGTCAATATATTCAAACTAACATCCTTCTTAGAGGTAGTCAATTAGCCAATGATATATGAGAGAAACTTGATAGAATATTCTTATTCGAGCTGAGTGAAAGTGTCATGTGATTTGATCAATGATGCTTCAGGCAGCACAAAGAGTGGCTGTGAGGAGTCTCAGTAGGGCAGTCAAGCCAGAGACTCAGGCAGACTTTCGAGGAGTGGGTTTAGAGTACTGTTCTTTTAGTATAGGAATCCAAGTCATGTTCAGACCCAATGTGATAAGTTTCTAAAGGAGTGTCATGTGTGTGACCAGATGAGACACTTGGAGAGGTTCTGTAGGAAGCCTTATTGGACAAGTGTGATCTAGGGAATAGGGTAGACTTAGGTATCTAAGGCCGGACTGAGAGAAGTACCAGGAGTGGGTAGTTGTGATTTAGCTACATGTGGAGGTCTTGTAAAAGATAGCGGGACCCAGTAGTGGGATTAGTGGCTAGTGGTTGGTGGAGCTCCGTAGGGAGGCCAAAACTCAGGTAGTTGGGCATAAGGCCAGAAGAACACTATCAAGCTATTAGGGTCAGAGTAGGACGATGATATAATGATAGTTAGTGGTACGTTGTGGGTGTGACCACACTTTTCTTTCATTTTGGATTTGTCCAATTCTGGTGCTTGAGGTTCACGAGTATTTTTTTCGACTAACTAGGTATTGGTTACTAGGTTGCCATAAATTATGATGTGAGATGTTTATATGTATATATGAGGTGTGTTGACATTGATATTTATGTGGTAATTGAAGTGATTCATATTTTTATGTGAGGTGTGTATCCATATCTGCGTTGATATGATGCAGGTTCTATATGAGATGTGTAGGCACCCATATTTTGATGGGCATGCATATTTGTATATGATGTGGGTTTATTTGAAAAAAATTTGGAATGAAAAATCTATAGGAATATGATGAGATTCAGGATTTTATGAGTATTGTTTATGGAACAAGTATATATGGGCATCTAATGAGATACAAGATTTGATGGGTGTTAAATATGGAATGGTTATTAGTTGAGCACCAGATGAGGTGAAAGAATGACGATACATCATGCGATGACTTTGGAGTCCATAGATGGTTGGTGGACCATCGAGACATTTGAGTTTTGGGTCAAGAAGTGACCGGGTAGGTAACTCCTAAGGTGGGGAATGCCTTGAGGGGAGTTGACCTATGACTTAATGACTAGGGTAGACTGGGTTGATTTTTATGAGATGAGTATATTGGTACCATATCTTGGTAAATCTTGATAGCTTGGGGATGAGCTATGTTAAGGTGGGGAGATTGTAATGTCTTGTGTTTTTTGATCTGGTCGAAAAACCCTCAACCTGTTTAAATTTTTTATGTTTGGTGAGAGGTCCATCTTTTTTTATATTTGGAACCTAATTTTGAGAGTTTTATTAACCCAATTCCTTGTTTTTATATGGGTTTTAAGGCTCAAAAGGTGTCTTGGATTTTTGGGTGCAGTGGGGACTAAGAACCCCATTTCAAGAAAGCACAGACATAGGTGGATAGTTTGGAAAAACCATTCGGTCTCACAAAAGAAACCATGCGGGCCACCATATACACTTGAAACGGTTTGGAAAACTATGTAGGTGGGGGGGTGAATGACCATGTGAAACCTCTTCAGTTTTTAATAGAGTCGATTCACATAGTTTTCCCATAGTTTGGAAAAAATTTTGCCTAACCGTGCATATTGTGGTGCTTAGATAGTGGGCACCATACAGTTGGCACGCAATTATCCAAACTGTGTGGCCAAACCATGTCGTCCATTAAAAAGTGGGAAATTAGTTGTTTTCCCTCATTCACTATTTACTTCTTTCTCCTCCCTTTCCTCCCATTTACAATGAACAATAGAGGGAGCTCCTCTATCTTCCTTCTCCCTAGGCTTTGAGGGAACTCCATCATCCATAATTTGATATTTGATCCGTTAGTGGATACATATTCTCTCAATAATACATTAAATTTTCTAGATTCTCTTTTCTATTTATCTCTCCATATGGAGTGGTAAATCCATGCAAACCCTTTTTCCCTATTTTCAAGGCATTCATCTAAAACACAATTTTCTTCTGATTTGGATTGATTTTGAGGATGATATAAAATGAGTGAGTGCATACTAGTACAAGGTAGGTGGTTCCAAGATTTCTCCTTGATTTTGTGAGTGTTTTGGGGGTGCATTCAAATACATTGTGTGGGTTGTTTGAGCGAGAACATAATTAATTAAATACATGCTTATTAAATTGTTCTAATGATTATATGAGATACCTAGGGTCATGATCTTGATCCACTGTGATTGGTTAAGTCGGGTAAGAGGTATGGACTAACATGGAAATTTTAGGCTGAGTGTAAATTTGAATTAAATCAAATTGTTATATTGGTTGCATGATTCCATGGGAATGTAATGGGCTTGGACTTGGGATTGAGGTAGGTGATGATCGTCTGGATTGATGCGGTGTGGTTCATCAGGTGGGGCTTGGCTTAGATACTTGTGGTGATGATGATCACCATGTTGAGGTGGCATGGTCATCGGGATTTGATGTGATGAAGTATTCAGGACAAGTTCATGGCTCTCGAGACTTGAGATGCTGTTGAACATCATAATTTTAGGGACATGGTCATAGGGGAATGAGTTATCAGATGACATAGATTACGTTTTTTTGGTGATTTCCGCTCATAATTTGTTGTTTGATGCACTGTTGGGGTTGTGTTCACATAGAAAAGACTTAGTTGAGGTGGTTTTGACCACTCCTTATGGGTGGAGACCCCTGTAGACTATACAGTTAGGTTATGGTGTTGACCATTAGTATTTCACTTGTGTTTTTTTCTAAAATTAATGTTAATTTTAATTAAAAAGATACACATTGAGTCATATGAGTCACATTGTGTGTTGAATTGAAGTGTGGTCAATTCCTAAAGGTCACAAATGACTTAGGGATCGTTTCCCTAAATTATCAAAACAATCATAATTTGTTTTATTAGATATTAGTATGTCACTTGTTCTTTTAACTAAAAATAATGTCAATTTTTTAATAAAAAGAGACACTTTGAGTCATATAGGTCGCATCATGTGTCGTATTGAGGTGGGGTTGATTCCTATGCATTTCATCTCCCTAAAGTATCAAAACAAATGAATTCATTTTCTCGATTTCGAATAGTCTAGTTACTCTGATACCAACTGTAATGACCTAAGTATTTCAAACATTGATATCACATATGATTAGATTAATATTCCTTACATAAAAGAAATAAATTAAAAATACATATAAACAATTCATAAATTCTATGGACAATGATTTTACTGTGCAAACATCATGATTACCTCTGTGATTGAGAAAACACAACATCATTTCTCTTCTTACAGAGGCATGTCACATGGAAAAAAATATTTTAAAATAAACAATACCTACAAGGAATAATGAAAATAAAATCAACATTTTATTATATAAATTTTTCATTAAAATAGAGATATTATATCGTAACATTAGCTTTATATCTTTCCAAATGGTTTATTTTGTCAAGATATAAGCTAATAAAAAAACTAATGATTTTTTGTGCACTTTACTAATGTTGGTTAACTACCACTTATCATAGAATCTGATCTGAACTTCTGATCTGGCATCCCTATGATTCTCTCATCCGACACCATCTCTATGATATCTTCATTCATATTTCACTTTTCATTCTCTTCCTACACCCATTTACCTAGTAAATGGGTGTAGGAAGAGAAGTAAAAGTGAACATTGAATGATGATATCATAGATATGGTTTGGAATGAGAGCATCACAGGGACCCTGGATCAAAATTTCAGATCATATGTTATGTTAAGCGTTAGTTAAACAAACAGTAGTAAAGGATCCTTAGTTTTGTTATTAAATTTGTGAGTGATGCAGAACCAATTTTCTTCCAACACACTATATCAGTATAAATAGCAACATAAATGACCAAAATATAGAATATAAATGATTCATGCCATAATAGTTTAGGTCTAGTTCTTTTGTAAACATGGAAACATAAAGAACTAGTTCATAAGAGTCTCTCATTAATTTATTCTTTAATAGAAAGAAAAATCATTTCTAAAACCATTATTTATAACCTAATGATATGAAACATAAGAAAGGGTGATCATAGATGCTCAATAAGTGTAAACAAGGGAGATATCAACGACTGTGTAAGGATAACATAAGTAGTAGTAATTCACCTTCATTTTATTTGTGTACAATCTCCCATCAGGTATGCTTCCCATTAATTTCTTAACACGTCTATATAATCTTGTGAATATGAGTTTTTGTGATATTCATGGTAGTTATAAGGCCCCAGCCTTAAACCTTACTTAATATTTTGTTATTACAAGATTACACATTGAGGATCTTTTCAGGTTTAGAGTTTTAGAGAATTAGATCATAAAACATGCATTACATTCCACATTTAAACAAAGTGGTTACATAAAAGATAGTATTCATTTTTACCATTAACGTAAACATATTTAAAATAAAACATGGATTCTTTCTTGACACTTCCTTGACACTATCATCATATCATGTACCTTTCCCTTGACCTGTGAAAAACATTTCAAAAACATGGGATGAGCATAAAAAGCTTAGTAAGGGATATAAAAATATGTAAAGGAAACATGAGTACATGTATACATAAGAATGAAATCATACTTTACCCATAAAACATAATCACTCTAACATACCTCATCAAAACACGAATAAATCATATAAATCATAAGACATAAAGGTAACTTGAGGCATTCATAACATTCTTACGTAGGGAGTAACCCTCTTGGTTACGTTTGGAATACCCATCAAAGTATATTCCCTAAATCTCTTCAGAGAAACCTTAACGTTTAACTCCTTCACATTACCCAATTCATTGGAGAGCTATATCAGGCTCACCCTCCCTTAGTTTATCATGGAACCACCCATCTTCATAAACACTGCCCAAGAACCATAACATAATCGTATCACATAAAACATGCATAAAGGAAACATAACATTTCCACATTTCAATCACAAGATATCAATACCACACATTGATATAGTAAAAATATTGTGAAAACCATTTTCAATACCAAAATAAAAGAAAAGTAAAACATGGTATTTATTTTTCATTTTAAGAAAAGTTATGGCTTGTAGAGGAAGTCGAAACTCAATTAATGGTCACGGTGGTGGAGAAGTCATTGCCGCCACATACGTACGAAAAAAACATTCCCTTTTGTCATTTAGTAAAATGCTTCATATAAAAAATATTTCTTTTGAATAAACGTAAAATTCAAACGGTTTTATACACTGTATAAAAGAAAGTTGTGTATAAAACAAAATATGCCTCAATGAAAGGAGATTGAGATGAAGTCCCATAAAAAGATCATTTTTTAAAATAAAATAGATCTATTATGTGTATTAACAATAATTACACATAAAGAAATTAAAAATACAATATAGTACATAATAATATCATGACATAATTTGAAAGTAGGAGATTAACCCAAAGAACGGAAATTGGGTTAAGAAGTTCCCTTACCTCGGGTCCGACTTGACTCGATCATTCCTTAACCTCCTAAATAATAAACTTGAGTTAATTTATACTTTCTTAAGAACCTTTTTCAAGTTCATTATCCCTTTTATATCACCTATTACCATGTTATAAACACTATGTAATTATTTATGTTAATAATGGTCGTTTTGTCGGTCATTGCTACTTGAGTCAAAAATAAACTCTTTATAATTACAAGTTTGTTCATGGGGTAAAATATCCATTATATACAGAATTATATTCATTATGTAGATATCATATATATCATATATATCCATTATATACATTCATTTATAATATTACATAACATTTAGAGGTTAGAAATGAAATGCACCGTTCATGGAGACTGTAAGCCGTACGTACGCATGAAGGCTACTTCCATTTCTATTTCATATTTAATGGAATTAAAACATAATGATACATAATAGTATTATAATTATAGTATGGTATCATATATAATATCATTAAATCTATCCTTTATATGTACCACATATGGTATTAACGAATCAAATCACTTTGAGAGCGCGGTAGTCCGCACTTCCTAAAATGAAGATATCACGTTTACCCATAATGGAAACAATAAAGGTATGCCATAAATAAAATATACAGAAGCTTAAGGAAAACATAAACATATTATATATCATATATAAATATAGTGACATCTTAATGGACACCTTTTAAGGTGTTAAAAGAATATTGAACAATCAGTGTTTTGTGAGGCAGAAATTCACCATCCACAGAAACAGTATGTTCTTTAACCATTAGATGTAGGAGTGTGTAAGTGTAGCTCTAATATTCTTATAAAAACATCCTAGTATATTTAAGATACTGGAGTTGTTACCAAATAAATGAATAAAAAGAGTTTATGGGGTTGGAGAAGCAAAATAAAACAAAAGAACACAAGTGAAGACATTACCTTAAAATCGGGTAACTCCCTTTGGTTTGAACCAAAATGGTTTCTTGAAGAGCTTCCTTCCTAAGGTAAGTATTCTAGGATGAGTAGAGGGATGTGTAGAGACAAAATTATCATAGATTTCCCAAGCCAAATGCTTGAGAGGTGTGGGTAAGGAGGTAGAGGTGGGGGCCTTTTATAAGAGGAGAGGAGGAGCACTCTTGGAAAGGTATAAAATGTTACTTTATTTTCAAATGTGTTTCGGATTTTAAAGGTCCCACATTGATTTATTTCAAGGATAAGGTGATAAGAGTTCGAAATCCACCCATACAATAGGTTTTTGACATGTGTATGTCTTAGATTGTATATTATCTTTTCATTTTATTTAAATCATTAAATAATGAGGTAATCGCTGCATCATCATGATTTCATAAATAATTTAATTTATTTATTGTCTAAAAATTATAAAAAAATACTATGATATAGGAAATATTTTTAGATTTCCAATTACTATTTATAGTCAAAAATCTGACTTGTATAACCCCATGTAAAAATTGTTTTAGTAAAACAATACATGTTTGTGTCATTTTTACTTTTACTTTAAATAAAAGGCATTAATGTCATTATCTTACCCAAGTGGTTCCATGGGGTCCCAAAAATCTACCCATGGGTTGTATTTGTCGGACATGACTCATAAAATAGGGTTAGGACAAGTGTCAAGATATTTTCATTTTATTATAATATCATTTTTACCTTAAATCACACTAATTACCTTTAATCGCGATTAATAAAACTTAAAAGTTACTTTTCATCAAAAATTATTTTCATCCCATTTAACCACATTTTACTTAATAATGAAAATAATTTATATTGGATTTTTGAAATTCAAATCACAGAAGTGGTAAAGTTCCATTTAAAAAAAAATCAGTTTTTGTAACTACCACTTTGTGGTTTCACTATTCATCAAAAATTAATGTTTTTTAGAAAAATAACAAAAATTAACCCTAAGCTATATTTGATATTCTGAATTAAAAAATGATGTCTATTTTACCAAATTCATAACATAGAAGTTTAATTAATTAATTTTATAATTAAATCCCGCTGTCAAATCAAATAGCGTGTTTTTAAGAAACAATATCTATCAAAAGATTGACACTCGTTTATGTCCAATCTCAAAGTGATATTAATTCCAATGACCACAATTGGATTAAATGGTAAAAATATATTCTAATTTCACTTTAAAACCAAGTAAAAAGATAATCTAACTATATAAATAAATTATATTAAAAAGAGGTTTTGAATTAAAATACATCACTTTTCACTATTTATTAAAAAATGAACATTATCAGAAAAATACCATAAATTTATCCAAAGTAAATTTCAATGTCCCAGTCATAAAGAATAAATTTATTTTGACAAATATAGCTTATAAAATTGTCAAAATTTAGATTTAAAAATGGTTCGCCATCAAAAGGCGGTAAAACAATCTTTTAAAAATATTAGAGTATTCCATGCTTAAGATTGGATTTATTCTCATTTAAGCCTCTAAAACACTATCTAATTCATAAATAGACATAGATAAGAATATATATTATTCATTACTTACTTGGGATGTTACATCATCCCCCCTTTAGAAAATTACGTCCCCGCAATTTATTTACTTATCGAATAAGTGAGGGTATTTATCCCTCATTGCATTTTCAGATTCCCATGTTACCTCTTCACTCATGTGGTTCTTCCACAAAACCTTTACTTGATGAATCACATTATTCCGCAACACTTTCTCCCTGTGATCAAGAATCTGAACCGGTTGTTTCTCATAAGATAGATTCTCTTCCAACTGAACTACCTCTGGACTCAAAACATGATATGGATCTGGCATGTACTTTCTTAACATTGAAACATGAAAAACATTGTGTACTTGAGATAAACTTGGAGGTAAAGACACTCGGTATGCAACTGATCCAACTCTCTCCAAAATTTCATATGGTCCCATGAACCTTGGACTCAGCTTTCCTTTCTTACCAAATCACATCACACTTTTCCATGGTGAAAATCTGAGAAAAACATGATCACCTACCTAAAAAGAGAGATCCTTCCTCCGGTTGTCTGCATAACTCTTCTTCCTGCTCTGAGATGTTCTCATGTGTTTCTATATCAACTGATCTTTTTATACCAACTCTTCTACCAATTCCGGTCCCATCAACTTCCTTTCACCCACTTCATCCCAGAAAGTTGGAGTTCGACACCGCTTCCCATATAATGCCTCAAATGGAGCCATCTGTATACTGGAATGAAAACTGTTATTATAAGAAAACTCAACCAAAGAAAGATGTTGGTCCCAACTTCCCTGATAATCCATCGAACAAGCACATAGCATATCCTCTAAAGTCTAAATTGTTTGTTCTGACTGCCCATCTGATTGAGGATGAAAAGCTGTACTAAAATTTAATTCAGTACCCAACAACATCTGAAGGCCTTTCCAAAAGTTATAAGTAAACCTTGGATCACGATCAGATACAATGGATAGGGAAACTCCATGAAACCTGAATATATCTTCAAGATACAATCAAGAAAGTTGATCTAGAGAGAAATTATCTCGAATAGGAAGGAAATGAGCAGATTTAGTCAAGAGATCAACAATAACCTAGATTGCATTATTACCTTGAGATGTCTTTGGTAATCCCACAACAAAGTCCATGGATATATTTTCCCATTTACACTATAGCATTGGTAAAGGCTGAAGCATCCCTTTCGGTAACTTCTGCTTTGCTTTAACCTTATGACAAGTCAAACACTTCATAGTAAAATCAACAATATATCTTTTCATTCCATCCCACCAGTAATACTCCCACAGATCTCTGTACATCTTAGTACTGCTAGGATGAACTGAAAATGGAGAACTATGAGCTTCACATAACAACTCTCTCTTTAACTTTGAATCACAATTTACACACAATCTCTTCTGAAATCTCAAAACACAATCATTATCAATGTTGAAATTAGGCAACTTACCCTTCTGAACCAGCTCTACCTTTTTCTACAACTCACTATCTTGCTTATGTGCTTTCTTGATTCTGTCTAATAGAGAAGATTTCACTGATACCTGAAACAAAACAGAAGGACATCCTACACCAACAACTTTTATGCCAAATTTCATCAAATACTTAACCAAAGGATCACGTTCCAAACTCAACATTGTTAATGAAGTATTACTTTTTTGATTCAAAGCAGCAGCCACTTTATTTGCTTTTCCCAGATGGTAATAAATTGTACAATCATAATCCTTGATTAATTCTATCCATCTCCTCTGTCTCATGTTCAATTATTTCTGAGTGAATATATACTTTAAACTTTTGTGATTGGTATATATTTCACACTTTACTCCATACAAATGATGCTTCCAAATTTTTAAAGTGAAAACAACAGCAGCTAATTCAAAATCATGTGTAGGGTAATTTACCTCATGAGTTTTCAGCTAACATGAAACATATGCAATTACCTGATCATTCTGCATAAGGACACAACCAAGTCCTTTCAATGAAACATCACTGTAGATAACAAAATCCCCATTCCTGAAAGGTAGTTCCAAAACTGGAGCATTCACCAATCTTATTTTCAGTTCCTGAAAACAATCATCACATTCTTTTGTCTAGATAAACTTAACACCCTTCCGAGTTAGCTTAGTCATTGGACTAGATAACCAGGAAAACTTTCTAACAAACCTTCGGTAATAGCCTGCCAAACCAAGGAAGCTACGAATCTCAGTTACATTTGTGGGTCTTGGCCATTATTCAGCAACCTTTGTTTTTGCAGGATCAACAGTTATCCCATCTTTAGAAACAATGTGACCAAGGAAAGAAATTTGTTGCAACCAAAACTCACACTTGCTGAATTTCCCATACAATTTCTTTTCTTTTAAGGTTTGAAAAATAACCCTTAAATGTCTTTCATGCTCCTCTTTACTTTAAAAAACACCAAAATATCATCAATAAAAACAACCGACATTTTTCACCTGAGTCAATTGAGCCATCACTACAACAAAATGTTTAGTTCTGATTCTAACCATCTGAGGATACTGATTTGAAATTTCATTTCCCTCTGTATGCCTTCCCGAAAAATCTGTTCTGTTTCCTCTATGAAAAACCATTCTTAACACAGAAATATATTAGGAGAAGCAACATGGTAATCTTCAAATGCTATATCATTTCAATCATACCGTAAATTAATTTATAATTTAACAATTTTCTAACTCTTAAAGTTGTCTAAACCAACCTTTGATACCAACTTAAAGGCCCCAGACTTAAACCTTACTTAATCTTGTGTTATTATAAGATTACGCATTGAGGATATTTTTAGGTTTAGAGTTTTATAGAATTAGATCATAAAACATGAATTACATTCCATATTTAAACAAAGTGGTTATATAAAAGATAGTATTCATTTTTTCCATCAACAGAAACATATTTAAAATAAAACATGGATTCTTTCTTGACACTTCCTTGACACTATCATCATATCATGTACCTTTCCCTTGACCTGTGAAAAACATTTCAAAAACTTGGGATGAGCATAAAAAGCCCAGTATGGGATATAAAAATATGGAAAGGAAACATGAGTACATGTATAAATAAGAATGAAATCATACTTTACCCATAAAACATAAGCACTCTAACATACCTCATCAAATCATGAATAAATCATATAAATCATAAGATATAAAGGTAACTTGAGGAATTCATAACATTCTTACATAGGGAGTAACCCTTTTGGTTACGTTTGGAATACCCATCACAATATATTCCCTAAATCTCTTTGGAGAAACCTTAACCTTTAACTCCTTCGCATTACCCAATGCATTGGAGAGCTATATTGGGCTCACCCGCCCTTAGTTTATCACAGAACCACCCGTCTTCATAAACAATGCCCAAGAACCATAACATAATTGTATCACATAAAACATGCATAAAGGAAACATAAAATATCCACATTTCAATCACAAGATATCAATACCACACATTGATATAATAAAAACATTATGAAAACCATTTTCAATACCAAAATAAAATAAAAGTAAATTGTGGTATTTATTTTTCATTTTAAAAAAAGTTATGGCTTGTAGAGGAATCTGAAACTCAAATAATGGTCACAGCGGTGGAGAAGTCATTGTCACTGCATACGTACGACAAAAACATTCCCTTTTGTCATTTAGTAAAATGATTCGTATAAAAAATATTCCTTTTTGAATAAATGTAAAAGTCAAAGAGGTTTATACACCGTATAAAAGAAAGTTGTGTATAAAACAAAATATGCCTCAATGAAAGGAGATTGAGATGAAGTCCCATACAAAGATAATTTTTTTAAATAAAATAGATCTATTATGTGTATTCACTATAATTACACATAAAGAAATTAAAAATACAAGATAGGACATAATAATATCATGACATAATTTGAAAGTAGGAGATTAACCCAAAGAATGGAAATTGGGTTAAGAAGTTCCCTTACCTTGGGTCCGACTTGACTCGATAGTTCTTTAACCTCCTGAATAATAAACTTGAGTTAATTTCTACTTTATTAAGAAAATTTTTCAAGTTCATTATCTCTTTTATATAACCTATTACCATGTTATAAACACTATGCAATTATTTAAGTTAATAATGGTCGTTTTGTCGATCATTACTACTTGAGTCAAAAATAAACTCTTTATAATTACAGGTTTGTTCATGGGGTAAAATATATATTATATCCAGAATTATATTCCTTATTTAGATATCATATATATCATATATATACATTATATACATGCATTTATAATATTATATAACATTTAGAGGTAAGAAATGAAATGCACCGTTCATGGAGACGGTAAGTCGTACGTACGCATGAACGCTACTTCCATTTCTATTTCATATTTAATGGAATTAAAACATAATGATACATAATAGTATTATAATTCTATTATGTTATCATATATAATATAATTAAATCTATCCTTTATACGTACCACATATGGTATTAACGAATCAAATCACTTTGAGGGGGTGGTAGTCCGCACTTCCTAAAATGAAGATATCACGTTTACCCATAATGGAAACCATAAAGGTATGCAATAAATGAAAAAATACAGAAGATTAAGGAAAAAATAAACATATTATATATCATATATAAATATAGTGACATCTTAATGGCCACATTTGAAGGTTTTAAAAGAATATTGAACAATCATCGTTTCGTGAGGCAAAACTTCACCATCCACAGAAACAGTATGTTCTTTAACCATTAGATGTAGGTGTGTCTAAGTGTAGCTCAAATAATTCTTATAAAAACATCCTATTATATTTAAGATACTGGATTTTTTACAAAATAAATGAATAAAAATAGTTTAGGGGGTTGGAGAAGCAAAATAAAACAAAAGAACACAAGTGAAGACATTACCTTAAAATCGGGTAACTCCCTTTGGTTTGAACCAAAAGAGTTTCTTGAAGAGATTCCTGCCTAAGGTAAGGATTATAGGATGTGTATATGGATGTGGATATACAAAATGGTCAGATCTTGGCCGATCCAAAGGCTTGAGAGTTGTGGGTAAGGAGGTAGAGGTGGGGACCGTTTATAAGAGGAGAGGAGGGGCACTCTTGGAAAGGTATAAAATGTTACTTTATTTTCAAATGTGTTTCAGATTTTAATGGTCCCAGATTGATGTATTTAGAGGATAAGGTTATAAGAGTTTGAAATCCACCCATCCAATAGGTTTTTGACATGTGTAGGGATTATATTTTACATTATCTTTTCATTTTATTTAAATCGTTAAAGAATGAGTTAATCGTTGCATCATCATGATGTCATAAATAATTTAATTTATTTAATGTCTAAAAATTATAAAAAAAATACTATAATGTAGGAAATCTTTTTCTATTTCCAATGATTATTTATATTAAAAAAATATTACTTGTATAACCCCATGTAAAAATTGTTTTATTAAAACAATACATGTTTGTGTCATTTTTACTTTTACTTTAAATAAAAGGCATTAATGTCATTATCTTACCCAAGTGGATCCATGGGGTCCCAAAAATAGACCCATGGGTTGTCTTGGTCGGCCATTACTCATCCAATAGGGTTAGGACAAGTGTCAAGATATTTTCATTTTATTATAATATCATTTTTACCTTAAATCACACTAATTACCTTTAATTGCGATTAATAAAACTTAAAAGTTACTTTTCATCAAAAATTATTTTCTTCCCATTGAACCAAATTTTACATAATAATAAAAATCATTTATATTGAATTTTTGAAATTCAAATCACAGAATTGGTAAATTTCCATTTAAACGAAAATTCAGTTTTTGTAACTACCACTTTGTGGCTTCACTATTCATCAAAAATTATGGTTTTTCAGAAAAATACCAAAAATTCACCCTAAGCTATATTTGATATTCCGAATTCAAAAATTATGTCTATTTTACCAAATTCATAACATAGAAGTTTCATTAATTAATTTTATAATTAAATCCCACTGTCAAATCAAATAGTGTGTTTTTAAGAAACAATATCTATCAAAAGATTGACACTCGTTTATGTCTAATCTCAAAGTGATATTAATTCCAATGACCACCATTGGATTAAATGGTAAAAATATATTCTAATTTAACTTTAAAACCAATTAAAAAAATAATCTAACTATATAAATAAATTAGATTAAAAAGAGGTTTTGAATTAAAATACAACACTTTTCACTATTTATTAAAAAATGAACATTATCAGAAAAATACCAGAAATTTATCCAAAGTAAATTTCAATGTCCCAATCATAAATAATAAGTTTATTTTGACAAATATAGCTTATAAAATTGTCAAAATTTATATTTAAAAATGGTTCGCCATCAAAAGGAGGTAAAATAATCTTTTAAAAATATTAGAGTATTCCATGATTAAGATTGGATTTATTCTCATTTTAAGCCTCTAAAACAATATATAATTCATAAATAGACATATATAAGAATATCTATTATTCATTACTTAATTGGGATGCTACAGTAGTACTAAATAAATTTAAACACACAAAGGATTAATATATATTTTATATTAACTACTAATTATTTTTGAAAATACCTCTTAAGGGATGCTAGTTTGTTGATGAAATATGATCTCTTTCATAAATTTAGAAACATAATAACCACAGTCCTTTCTATTTGTTTGTTTTGTAAACAACAGAAACATTGATAAAAATACATAATTTGTTTTGATATGTGTTTGGATAGTGCAATCTTATTATATATACCATGATACTTTTCCACTTTTAGATCTCATCGACATTATTTTCCTTAGGCCCTAGATTCATTCCATGAAGTAGACGATATTGATGCACCACACTATCATAATAGAATCCTCATTGAAAGATAATATAAATTATATAACTAGATGTTTAGTTCTAAAATACTAGATCTAGTGTATTACAAATTGATAAATTCCATCATGCATGGTCAGTTTGTTGGATATCCATAAATTGAATCCAAAAAATAAATCTTTCAAGTATCCAAATTGACCACAATGAGCATCCAATGTTGACTAAAAACGAAATCAAAAAAAGTAATGAAAGAAACAAAAATATAGTTGATATGATTAAATTGTAGAGTTTTACCCCTGGATTGTTGGTACTAAAATGATTCTATCATTCGTAATATTTTTTCAAATGATTTTAAAAGGGATGACATTACTTCCCCCTCTTTATTCTTATTTATTTATTCTTTTGAAGAGGTGATATGTGGACTAACGAGTCCAGTTTTTTAGTCATGGGGAAATACCTTCAATTTTTTATCATATATACGTCTATGAAAAATATGAAATTTATTTAGTCATAATTATCATAGTATATCAACTTTTGTAACATCAAATCATGAAAATAGACATCATGTATACATTTACAACTAAGGCACCTAGACATTCATACATGAGGATTTCATCTATATTTTCAGCACTGATGTAATCTGATTCTTCCCCTCCATATATATATTTTTTGAAATAAACTGTGTGAGTATTTTTTTCTGTCAACTTTGTATTCACATGAGCCTGCAATGATATTAAATTTGTATATAGAACAGGGGGTGAAGGTTCTCTTAGTAGATCGTTTCGATCAGTTGGTTGATCCTTGAGATAGTTTTGAGCCGATCTTTTTTTCACCCCCTTCCCTTTGTCATTATGTAATAATATTCATTGGTTCAAACCTTTTTCATTAAATTTAAAAGGTTCATCTTGAAAAATAAATTGGAAATGAATACCTCCTTATTGAAATGTTTTTCTACTAGAATTGAAGGCTATACGATGAGTGTTCCAAAAACTTTTTTGACCTTATGAATGTTTTCATATTCATTTGAAACATGTATCTCGATGCTTGGATCATTAGCTACGTTAATCGATACTCTGACATGACCTATTAGAAGTGGTCTATTGTGTAGCATGTCGTTCTGCATATTGAACACCGTAGCCCTCACTAAAAGGTGATATGTGGGAGTTGATAGATATAAATCATAATCATTTTCACCTTATAGAATATCAATATAAGAAAGGTATTAGTGTTTATGTGATTCAAATTTCACAGAAAAAATTATTAGAACATTTATTACCTCAGATAAGTCATGTTTTTTAGGAGAATGGCTCACCTCAAAGCTAGTGGGGGTGGGGCGGGATCTTCATGCACGGGTTGTTGTTGAGTTGTTTTTTTTCGTTGCCTCCCTCCCAAAAAACTTGCTATCATATCTATGTGGTACTATAATTATTCTTGAAACATATAACTTGTTTCTCTCATCTTTTTCATTTCCTCAGTTTGATCCTCCACTTGTTTTTCATTCTAAAAATATGTTCGGGTGTCGCACCAAAACTCACACCTCTAATGCGGCCATACTATTCTGCATACTTTAAGGTCATTGAAATTATGTATTCATCTAGTGTCGGTGTTGTTGATTCCTTTGACTATGTAAGATAGAAAATATAGGAAAATAAGTAGTCATTGTTATGTAATAGAGATTTAAAGAAAATAAAATTTTTATTATGTCATACATACACATTTTTCCCCCACTTTTTTTGTGTTTTCATCTATCAGTATCCCCTATTTATTTACACTAGCCTCATTCCATAGAACATGGCGTGGGATAGAAGTGTCTTTCGATTTCGATTCATCAATCTGGATATAAATAGAGGAACATGGTTATGTTGTTGTTTTATGTCACATAAAAGTATTATGGTAGGTTTAAAATACGTACCAATTTTTTCTCAAGTAAACCCTACCCCATCCTTACTTTATGGTAGGGGTATACTGGTTTTTCTATCCATTCATTATTTTTAGCACTCATTTATTGTTTCATAAATAAAAAACCTTCAATCAATGTGATGAATAAAAGTAACGTCAAACAACTTATTACAAGACATAATGTACCTAAAAAATTTTCTCCACACGACGGCTGCTAAATTAATCCCACGCTCTTTGGGATATCAAGTGTGCGTAAAGAGGATTTGGGTGTGGATCGATTTTCCCTTCAGCATCTTTAAGACGATATTTTGTTAAGATTGTGTGGAAGCCACTATGAATCCTTCCTGAAATTCTTAATACATATTCCTTGTGCGAGGAATCTACTATAAATGAACTCTGCAAGGGATGATGAAGAGTAAGTCAATGTTTTATTATTATTTTTATTTTAATAAATTAAATAAATTATATCATAATGTTACTATAATATCTTCCCAAATTATTGTCTTAAGACCGGTGAAAACATGGTGCAATGACTATACATCAATCATCATGCATTTTAGAGTAACGATTCCAATGTAGCTACTAAACATGGATTTTTGGGGGTTAACATGTTGACCTCGCTTATTCCATCCCACCTCAAATTTGATGCCTTTTGATTTTTCCTTTAAGGATTTTGGCTAACACTGTCAAACTACAAAACTCATGTTTTTTGTGCCACCAGGGTTTCATTGCCTACCATTTTCTCAGTTTCAACATCATCATTATGTTCCTCTGAAGAACTAGCATTGGCACTAGGACCAGCAACAATTGGTTGATAAACCTGTTGTACCTCAGCACTAGGACCAACAGAAATAGGTTGAGAAACCTATTGTTACTCTACATAGGGACCAGAAGTAGTAGGTTGAGAGACCTGTTGGGCCTCAAGATTAGGCGCATCAGTAGGTGCAGAAGTCATTATCTATATAAGTGGTTTTACGTTTAATTTAGATTAAATAAAAGTAGTAGAGAATAGATAATAACATAACATAACACAATGTATATTACAATAAAAAAAATAACCTGATTATTGAACTCTCTTTTTTTAAAGGATAAAGAGATTTGACCCCTCTATAAACTATGTAAATCCCTTCATTGTGGTCTCCTTTGACATAAAAAACACTATCTACATTGGGACTGCTACAAAATGATTGTGAAGTCCCAATGAAAGGGTCATCCTCTATTGAAATTTCATCTGACCCTTCAGTTGTTTTGGTTGATAACAGAACAATTGACTAGTTTTGGTTTGCAGGATCTAGAACATAAAATACTTGTACTTCCTATGATTCCATTATAAAAAGTTCATCTTTCTACCCTTCCTTACTGAAATCAACTTTCACAAATCCCAATTCATCTATTTCAATAGCACTCCTGTTATCAACCAACTTGAATTGAAAAATCAGCACTTGGAATTTCATATAATCCAACTCCCATATTTGTTTGGTGATGCCAAAGTATGTCATATTTGCATAAATTGGATTTTTGTTCTTATCACCGGAAACATGCATCTCTTTAGCCACAAGTGTAACCCGGCAATTCTGCATGGTATTGTCTTCATCATGTTCATTATTATAGAATGTATAACCATTAAATACATAAGCATTGTAATATAATATATACACACTTAGTCCTCTAGCTAGCCATTGAAGTCATTCTGAAATTGAATCTGTATTTTCATCTAACTTCTTAAAAATATGGTCGAGAAACCATCCTATAAACTGTTGATTATGTGTATCTGATATCCATTTTTTCATCCCTAGATGGATTTAAATTCCTAATAATTTCTTTCGGAGTTTGAACATATGGGTCAATGTCGAAACTATTATGTAAAACGTAAAGGTGGGCCTGCTCTCGATCTGTAATATTGATTGTGACAACCTCTCTTCTAGAAATTCCTTCACACTGAAGCTATCCAGTGTGATGAGATTTTGGTGGGCCAATGTTCTCTACACTAGACAGGTATTTGGTATAGAATTCAACGGCTTCCTCAATAATATATTTCTCCACAATACAACCCTCTGGATGACTTTGATTTTTGACATAACCTTTCAAAATCTTTATATATCGTTCAATGGGGTACATCCATCTATAATGTACAGGACCACATAGTTGAATCTATCTCACAAAATGAACTATCAAATGAACCATCATATCAAAGAATGTTGGCAGGAAGAACATTTCCAATTCACATAATATGATAGCAATTTCTCTTTCCATAGTTCGCAATTTCTTCAGGTCTATAACTTTGATACATGTAGCTTGGAAGAAGAAACAGAACTTTGTTAATGTATTGAGGACATTCATGGGAAAATGAAATGTAAATCTATAGGAAATAGATCTTGCATCAAAACATGGCATCCATGTGATTTAAAACCCTTTAACTTTAAATTTCTCATTGACATGTGAAACTCACGGCCGATTGTCGCCTATCGACCGGTCAAAATTCTGGTGCTCTGCTAATGTGTATAGCAGCACTCTGGTCGAATCCTCGGCGATGATACTTTGTAATAGTCGTTTGTTTTTAGTTGATTGTATTTTGATTAGGGGGGTTTGTTTGCAGAGCTTAATTGAAATGATTTATGGATGATGTTTAATTTAACAAGTTGATAAAGATTGGGGTGAGTTCATCATTGGGGAGTTAAGCATGTGATATCCTTGAGCCTTACTTTGTATTGCATTAAATTAACACCCATGTCATAAGTTGACGTTGATTTGAATTCCTAAGTGTGAAGGCTTTAATCCAAGCCTTAACTTAACATAGGGTTCTAATATCAATCAAAACATATTTATGGTAGTGTATTTATGGTTCCAATAATCCATGGAAACCACTCTTTAAACAAAACATATCATTAATCCATGACATATTAAGTTTAACATACACAATATTAATTTAAAGAATACTCATCGAGAAAAACTCTCAATCACTTAACATCCCCGAATTATAACTCACCCCAATTAGAGATTTACTCAGCCATTTTTATGTTTAATATTCTGGTTAAAATAATTATGATGATAAATTAAGAATAGAAGAAAAAGAAAGGGATTAGAAAAGAGTGGTACGTTGACACACACACACGAACGATGATGATAATTAAAAACAGATTTTCGATTGAATGAGGAAGCAAAAGAAGGGAAGGGGATTCAACTGAATTTAAACTATTTTAGGAACATAAATATGAAACTACAGAATGTGGATTAGAATAAGAGATATTGAAGAAGTAACTTTCATTAAAACAGAATTACAAAGAAAGAGAATTACAAGATTACAAAAATGAAGAACACAAAAGTAAGTGAAAACAAAGAGAGGAGGAAAGGTCTCTCAAGTGAAAACTTGAGTATGGAAGGTCCTCCCAAGCCTTTGGAAAGGCTTTGGTCGTGCCAATATGATATCCTCTCTTCTGAAATGCCAACCCCTCTCAAGGAGAGAAGGAGAGAGTATTTATAGCCCAAGGAGTGGACTGTTTGCATTCCCAATCTGTCCCTCCACTTGCATCGCCAATTTGGCACTTCAGACAGCCGAATCTTCAAATATCTCCTTCTTCAAAGTTGTAGAAAATAATGTTGTCCGACTACTCTCAAAATGTGGAGTCATTTTGACATAAGGATAAAAAGTTATGGCCGGTTGAATAAAAAAACGTAAACTGTCCATTTCAATCCAGTCTTTTTGAACTCCATAATGTGAAAGGGTTTTTGAATATTAATATGCCTTCAAATACGAATGGTTTACTCAACAAAGTCGGCCTCGTATATCTCCTCTTTGACACTACAAAATCTCAGCTCGGTTGGATGCTTACATCAGAATGGTGGAGAATTAATTCACGTCCAGAATGGTGGGCTGGACTTCAAAGCTTCATTTGGGCCCCTTGTACTTGTATTTGGGCCATGAAATTTTTATCCAAGATGACATGTAGTGTCCCCCGAATTATGGTGGAGAATTAATGTTTTTGGACTTCTGTATTGTTCCCAGTAAATAAATCTTCAAGGCTGGTCCAGTTTGTTCACAGATTCTTTGGTCTTGTTTGTGAGGACCATATGACCCTTCAAATGGTAGAATTGGATCATGGTTCCTTATAATGAAATGTTTTATATTGAAAGTAGAATCCTAAAAAACAAGAACCACACAATTTGGATCAGTATAGTTATAGTTATAATTAAAAAATTAAACTGACTCAATTTGACTACTTCTAAAAATGCTCAAATATTATACTTAATATTAAAACATTAATATTTCATACAAATTATGCACATTTCATATAAAATAAGTAAAGGGGGAATATAATAAGTCATGAAAATATTAATAACATCAACTCCCCAACACTTAGATTTGCGCGTGTCCTCATGTGTAACAAATATAAAAACATGACAAAATCATTTTCACTCACCAACAAATATTAAAATTTTGTTTTCTCCAATCAGGGGAGGTTTAGAATATTTCACTCATCCATATTGAATTCCATCACAAATTTGGTTCACAATAATGCATCAGAAACAATTCATTTTTTCATGTTCAAGGTTTGAATTGGAAAATGTAGTCACTCAAAACTTACTCCTCTCAAGATGATAAAAATGTATTTTAGGAGGTTCACTCATTCACCAACAAAAAGTGAAAATCAAGAGTTTGTAAGAGCTCTCAGCTTCCATTCCCAAATCTAATGTGTACAAGAATCAAGAGGTCTTTTAAGGGGTTTTTCAGTGGCTATGGGATGGTAGGTATATAATGTCCAAAGGAAAAGAGGGGTTAAAAACACCAACATGGAAAAATCAATGCACATTTTTTTTGAAATTTGATTTGAAAGGAAATAGAAACACATATTTACAAGGGAATGAATGTGTGATGAATGAAAAGTGAGGGAGATAGAAAATGTAATAGGGTGAGATGATGTAATATGTACAACATGGAAGACTTGCAATAATGACACAATACAAGATGATTCAAGTGTTCTTTTTTTTCTTTTTTTGCTTTTTTTCGAAAGTTGTGCTTGAAACAAGTCTCACAGTCATCTCCCAACCCATGCTTGATCTCCACATGGAACTAATTTATAACATGAACAAAGGTTGATGATGAATGATTTTTGACCCACCCAAGACACAACCCATTCTTTTTTTTTATTTTTTCATTTTTTTATATAATTTTTTTTCATTTTTTTGAACACTTTTCAATTACTTTTGTACAAATGACAATTACACATATACACCACAAAGCTCACAGAATTACAACCTCTCCCCCACACTTGAATGGATGCTTGCCCTCAAGCATATGATGACACATTGGAAATCAATGAAAGTACGCCCAAAAATGAAGTCCATTCCCCCCACACTTAAATTTCAATAAATTGTACAATGAAAATCCATGAAGATGTTGGGTGGGACAAGGTATTAGGCTTGTAATGTGGCTATCAAAATAAAGGTTTTTGTAGGCTCAAAGGGGCTTTCAAAATTAGGATCAATGTAAGGGTAACGGGAGGCTATTTGGCTATTCTGATTCTCATGTGGCTTAGAAAATTCCTATATCATATTAATTCACACAAAAGATGGAAATTCAGCTCGAAGGTCTACAAACTCAAGACTCACAATCAGTGGTGAAGACACACAATGAAAAATATGGCCATAGATGACCTTGGCATGAAGGCTAATGTCATTCCTCACGGTAGGGGAGAATCATTTTCCACCAAAAATTGTTCATTCAAAATGTTTGTTATTGACACAAAAGTTTTTACCCAAGTTTGAGATAAAAATTCAATATATTTGAGTTTAAAAAAAACCTTTTGACTCCCCAAAATGGTTGGACAGAATTTCAATATTGGATGATGAGTAATTATGACACCCCTTTTTTTTCAATGTTCATTTTTTTTAATTAATTTTTTTAAATTTTTTTATTTTTAATGACACATCCACACAAAAGAGAAAATAGAAAAAAGGTTGTGGAAGAATGTTGTAAAAAATGAGAGGGAGAGAGGAAGAAGAATAAATAGAGAGTAGAAGAGAGGGAAGAGATATTGAGGAGAGAGAGAGTTAAAGGGAAAGAGGTGCCCCCTGGTTTGGATTTGGTGGGTTGCCATCTCTATCTAGTGGTGGGTCGGCTAGAGAATTTGGGGATTCGGTGGAAGTCGAGGTGGTTCCAGGACAGTGGGAAGTTACCTGAAAAATAAAATTCATTATTCATCTAATGAAAATCTAAAAAGAAATTGAAATTTCATAAAATTAAAAGAAAACATGGGTTGCCTCCCAAGAAGCGCTGCATTTATTTGTCTACAGCTGGACAATTGCAGTGGACTACCCATAGTCTGACGGTGGCCATCATATTTTCTCAACTCCAGTGTGCTTCTAGAAAAACTTTTTCTTTGGGAGGCCTGATGATTCATTGGATAATTTCTTCCCATCCTTGTTGGTGTTCTTGCAATTCAATGGGGGTGGAAAGAGAATATGACTATCCTCCCTTTGGTCTTCAATGTGAGGAATGATTTTATCCACAATGTGATGATTTTCTATTCTTGGAAATTCAGGAAGATGTCTCAATTCTGATGGTTCATTTATGTAAGGTTCGGATAACACAAAAGTAGAGTATGAGATCCCAATTGTTTTTGACTCATTTATTTCATCACTTACTGATGTAGAGTAATGAGGATTAGTGGAGTCATAAGACTGAATAAAATTTTCAATATCCTTTACTTCAATGTTATTCTCCAAAGAATGGTCAATTTCAACCTCACCAGTGATCACTTTATTAATTAGGGTACAAATATCACAAACATCACTACCATCAGGACAATATAAACACATTGGTTCAAGGTTCACTTCACATATAACAAAATTTTCAGAATCATGTATAGGAAAGGATGAATGTGGGATAATCTGATCTGAATCAACAAATGAGCATTCTAGTTCATTTTTCTCAATACCATCCATGTTGGAGCATTGGAGGTCAGAGGTGAGATGGGATTCCAAAGAGTTTTCAAGATCCTTTAGATCAATGGAGTTTGCATTTGTAATGTCAACATCAATTTCACCATTAATCACTTGGTTAATGAGGATACAATATTCACAAACTCCTCTATTAGTAGAACAGGAAGAACATGATGGATTAGGATTCAACACACTCTCAGAGGGAGTTTTAGAAACATGGATTGAGAATGCAGAGTGATCCTCAGATGGGTATCTCATGGCTTGGAAAATGTTGAACTTGACCAGTTGGTCACCGAATTCCATGGATAAGATGCCAGCATGGACATCAATTTTGGTTTTAGATGTCATAAGGAATGGTCTTCCTAGAATTAGGGGAGATCGAGAAGAGTTTGTCTCACCTTCCATGTCAAGGACATAGAAATCAGCTGGGAAGATAAGATCATTGACCCAAACAAGAACATCCTCAATTATCCCCTCAGGACTGGCAGTGCTTCGATTGGCTAATTGAATGACAACACCCGTTGGGTGCAAGGGACCTAGACCAAGGTTGGAGAAAATGGATTTGGGCATGACATTTATTGAGGCTCCAAGGTCTATGAGTGCATCATCAAAGTTAGAACTCCCTATTTGACATGGAACCGTGAAGGTCCCTGGATCTTTGCACTTCATGGGAATGGACTGTTGGGTTGAAACATTTTCAATGTTCCTAAGTTTCCTCTTATGGGTGCACAATTCCTTAAGAAACTTGGCATACTTAGGGATTTGTTTGATGGCATCTAAGAGGGGGATGTTCACTTCAACACGTCTAAACATGTCAAGCATTTCAGGATCAGGTTCAAAGGACTTCTTAGGCATGGAGATGGCTTGAGGAAAAGGAATTGGGTTCCTTAGAGGAATGGAAGGAGGTGAAGGAGTGGATTCAAGTTCCTTTTCCAGCTTTTTGTTCTTTTCATTTTCTAGATCAACATCGAAAGGGGAGGTAGAGAAATCATCATGGGGCATAGAAATTTGCTTTCCCGATCTAAGTGAAATTTCACTTACATTACCCTTAGGGTTGGGTAATGGTTGAGCTGGGAGTTGGGATGAATTGGATGGTTGTTGCTGGCTAAGGTGGGATGCAAGTTGACCTATTTGAGTTTCAATTTTTTTAAGCCTAGAATGGGTGAAGGAGGCAAGATCTTCAACAACACATTCCCATGGTTGATTGGAAGAATAGGCTTGTCCCGAATTGGGATTGCCTTGATTTGGGTTCTTGGGAAATCGATTGTATTGGGTTGGGAATTGGGAAGGCTCATTCGGATAATGGAATCCAGGAGGAGGAATAGGAGGATTGATCCTTTGAGGTTTAGGGACAAAAGGATAAGGTTGATGGATGTTACCACCACTTTGACCATATTGGAACTGGTTTGGATTTTGATGAGGGGACTGAGGAGGATGAGAAATGGGATTACCATACCTCAGAGGTGGGTTAAAGGTAGAAGAGAAGGGCTCAGAGTGGGGTTGGTTGAAGTTTCTAACAAACTGACCTGATTGTTGAGGGTTGAAGTTTCGCTGAGCATATACCGCATTGAGCTCCATTGGACTAGTTGAATCAGATGGATCATCTTGAAGTTATGGACATGTGTCAGTCGGATGAGATGGAGAGTTGCAGATTCCACAATTCTTGATAGGTCCAGGGAATAGTGACTGTGGAGAAGATGAGGTTGGGGCTTTGGTAGCCACCGCTAGTTGACACACAAGACCTGTAAGTTCACTCATCCACTCAGTCATCTTGTTGGTCTCTATGGATTGATTCTCTTGGGCTTGTTTCACTTGAGCATGTGCTCGAGTATGGAATTGCTGCGTGTTTGCAGCCATGTTACTTATGAGATCTCTTGCAGCTGCAGGAGTTTTGTCAACAAGAGCACCGCCACTTGCAGCATCAATGAGAGTTCGCTCCATAGCCAATAACCCCTCATAGAAGTATTGGATCAGGAGTTGGTCAGGGATTTGATGGTGTGGACAAGTTGCCACAAGCTTTTTGAACCTCTCCCAATACTCATGGAGTGATTCATTAGGGAATTGACAGATGCCGCTTATTTTCTTTCGGATAGAAGCTGTTCGGGAAGCGGGAAAGAACTTCTCAAGGAAAAGTCTCTTCATGTCAACCCATGAGTTTATGGAACCAGGTGGGAGGTAGTAGAGCCAAGACTTGGCAGAATCCGCTAGGGAAAAGGGGAAAGCTCTAAGCTTGATTTGTTCTTCAGAAACCCCTTGAGGCTTCATGGTAGAGCATACTACTTGGAACTCTTTAAGGTAAATATGTGGATCCTCACCGGCTAGCCCATGGAAACGAGGTAGAAGATGAATCAAACCCGATTTGAGTTCGAAGTCAGCCTCTATGTTTGGATATTGAATACCAAGAGGTTGGTAATTCATATCAGGGGCAGCAAGTTCTTTCAATGTTTGTTCCCTAGGATTGGCCATATCTAATTCAATTGGTAGGGCTATGATTGGTTCTTGGGTGATTTGGTTATCCCTAATGGTCCTCCTAAGTCGACGAAGAGTCCTATCAATTTCAGGGTCAAACAAATCTGAGGGATTGTTTGGAAGGCTACGGGGCATTCAGAGAGATTTTGGAAGAAAGAGGAAGATGAGTTTGTCTTTGTATTTTTTTCAGTTTATGATTTTTAAGAGGAAGACGGGTTTTTCTTTGTGTTTTTTTTCAATTTTTTTTCAAAAATTTTGATTTTTTTTTGGATTTTTTTTACAATAACCAGAAACTAATGACTACTTAAAGCACCATCCCCGGCAACGGCGCCATTTGAAATGCACGGCCGATTTTCGCCTATCGACCGATCAAAGTTCCGGTGCTCTGCTAATGTGTATAGCAGCACTCGGGTCGAATCCTCGGCGATGGTACTTTGTAATAGTCGATTGTTTTTAGCTGATTGTATTTTGATTAGGGGGGTTTGTTTGCAGAGCTTAATTGAAATGATTTATGGATGATGTTTACTTTTACAAGTTGATAAATATTGGGGTGAGTTCATCATTGGGGAGTTAAGCATGTGATATCCTTGAGCCTTACTTTGAATTGCATTAAATTAACACCCATGTCATAAGTTGACGTTGATTTGAATTCCTAAGTGTGAAGGCTTTAATCCAAGCCTTAACTTAACTTAGGGTTCTAATCTCAATCAAAACTTATTTATGGTAGTGTATTTATGGTTCTAATAATCCATGGAAACCACTCGTTAAACAAAACATATCATTAATCCATGACATATTAAGTTTAACATACACAATATTAATTTAAAGAATACTCATCGAGAAAAACTCTCAATCACTTAACATCCCCGAATTATAACTCACCCCAATGAGAGATTTACTCATCCATTTTGATGTTTAATATTCTGGTTAAAATAATTATGATCATAAATTAAGAATAGAAGAAAAAGAAAGGGATTAGAAAAGAGTGGTACGTTGACACACACACACGAACGATGATGATAATTAAAAACGTATTTTCGATTGAATGAGGAAGCAAAAGAAGGGAAGGGGATTCAACTGAATTTAAACTATTTTAGGAACATAAATATTAAACTACAGAATGTGGATGAGAATAAGAGATATTGAAGAAGTAACTTTCATTAAAACAGAATTACAAAGAAAGAGAATTACAAGATTACAAAAATGAAGAACACAAAAGTAAGTGAAAACAAAGAGAGGAGGAAAGGACTCTCAAGTGAAAACATGAGTATGGAAGGTCCTCCCAAGCCTTTGGAAAGGCTTTGGTCATGCCAATATGATATCCTCTCTTCTGAAATGCCAACCCCTCTCAAGGAGAGAAGGAAAGAGTATTTATAGCCCAAGGAGTGGACTGTTTGCATTCCCAATCTGTCCCTCCACTTGTATCGCCAATTTGGCAATTCAGACAGCCGAATATTCAAACATCTCCTTCTTCAAAGTTGTAGAAAATAATGTTGTCCGACTACTCTCAAAATTTTGAGTTATTTGGACGTAAGGATAAAAATATATGTCCGGTTGAATAAACAAACTTAAACTGTCCATTTCAATCCAGTCTTTTTTGAAGTCCATAATGTGAAAGGGTTTTTGAATATTAAGATGCCTTCAAATACGAATGGTTTCTTCAACAAAGTCTGCCTCCTATATCCCCTCTTTCACACTGAAAAATATCAGCTCGCTTGGACGCTTACATCAGGAGATATGTCATGCATACTATACTGATTTTAATTCTCGTCCAGAATGGTGGTCTGGACTTCAAAGCTTCATTTGGGCCCCTTGTACTTGTATTTGGGCCATGAAATTTTTATCCAATATGAAATATAGTGTCCCCCGAAGTATGGTGGATAATTAATGTTTTTGGACTTCTGTATTGATCCCAGTAAATCAATCTTCAAGGCTGGTCCAGTTTGTTCACAGATTCTTTGGTCTTGTTTGTGAGGACCATATGACCCTTCAAATGGAAGAATTGGATCATGGTTCCTTATAATGAAATGTTTTATATTGAAAGTAGAATCCTAAAAAATAATAACCACACAATTTGGATCAGTATAGTGATAGTTATAATTAAAACATTAAACTGACTCAATTTGGCTACTTCTAAAAATGCTCAAATATTATACTTAATATTAAAACATTAATATTTCACACAAATTATGCACATTTCATATAAAATAAGTAAAGGGGGAATATAATAAGTCATGAAAATATTAATAACATCAACACGATGTTCTTAATATTTGACGAATACCCTTATGGAACCTTTACGTCATTCAAGAAGTTGCAAAACTGATATCTCTCCTACCTGGAAAGAGTGTAAGAAGTAGGAGGAAGAAATGTTCATTTTTCACCCTTCAATGGTGCCAACTTTTCTTGTATTCCCATATCAACCATGTCTAACCTAGCCATATTTCCATACTTTGTTTTTTCAGGTGAATTTACCAACATGTCGATGACACTATCACATGCATTTTTTTCAACAAGCCTAACATTAAGAAAATTTCCAACATATAGACAATTCTTATATGGTAATTCAAAAAAACTAATATTTTTTTCCAACTAGTTTTTATAAGGTTTTTATAAAATGGTTTACCAAAAGTAGTGTCCAAATATTTTACTTTCTCAAACAATTGATCGCCTGTTAGTGGAGACGGTGTTGTACGTTCTTCTGAACTTCCATCGAATGATGTTGTCCAAGATTTATACTTATGCCATCGGGGTAGAAATCTATGATGTCAAAGAAACATAGTTTTTCATGAATGTTTCAACCTATTTGACTGTATACCTTGTTCATCGGGACACCCTTGATTTCCTTTAATTCTATATCCTAATGAATTTCCATAAGCAACAGAGTCATTTATCATCCCGTACAACATGTCTATCAAAGTGAAATCTAAATTTTTTTTAATCATCATATAATGTAACATTTGAATCCCAAAATAATTTTAAATCCTTGATAAATGGATCCAAATAAACATCAATATATTTACCCAGTTGTTTTGGTCCTGATATAATCATAGATAACATGATGTATTTTTATTTCATGCATAACCATGGTGGTAAGTTATAATTTACCAATATAACCAGTCATGTACTGTGACTACTGCTTTGAAAACCAAAAGGATTCACTCCAACTGTAGATAATGCAAGATGAAGGTTTCTCAGCTCATTTTCAAATTCAGGATACTCATGATCAATTATCTTCCACTGAAGAGATTCTGTCGGGTGACATAGTTTCCCATCTTTAATTCTTGTATTTTCATGCCATGTAATTGTCTTGTAGTCTCATCATTTATATATAGGTGCCTAAACTTTGAAATGATTGGAAAGTACCATAAAAATTTCTTAAGACTAGATTTATCTTTCTTGTATCAAGATTTACCACAATTTGGGCATTATTTAAGTGATTTTTGGTCCTTGAGAAACAATATACAATCATTCGGGAAGACATGTATTCTCTCCAAGATCATACCCATCAAGCATAGCATTTTTTTGGAATCGTATTTTCAGATAAAGAGATCATTATCTTTTGGGATCATGTAATTCAGGAGAGAAAGTAGCTCCTTAAAACTGGCATCACTCCATTCACTGCCTTCTTTCAAATTATACAGCTTCAATACAGCTAACAATGTTGTATATTTAGTGCAACCAGCATACAATGACGTCTTTCCATAACTCTTTAACTTTTCAAACAATTTTGGGAAATCATGAAGTTCATCTTCAATTGTCCTTGTCATTTCCTCAATATGATCTTCATCATTATCCACATTTGTAAACACATCCTCCATACAATCGAATTCATTGTTCACATTTGTAATAATATCAGATGATCCATAAAACATAGTGTTATCCCAACCACTACCTACATTCATTTTTTCCCCGTGTTTATTTCCAACATGTATAACTTAGATCTATTCGGTGATAGATCATGTGTTCTTCCAACTTCTCTGGACTAATTTGTATTGAATAACAGCAGAGTAAACACAGACAAAGGATTTGAAAATGGTCATATTCATGATCTTTTGAAAACTTGATAAACTCTTTCATGCCATCTTCATAATCTTTTTTCAACCGATTGGAATTCATCCATTCATTATTCATATTCATCCTATTTGATTCAGTAATATTAATATTTAACAAAATAATTACACAAAAGATGTTCAACTAGGGTCATCATCCAACTATAATCAATTAAAATAGATATGGTAAACAATACCCTTACCACTCCATGCATTAATCAGGACCAAAGTAGATCACAACCATATTCCCAACCACCTGATCAATGGAACTATCTATGAGAATCCCTTGAAGTATAATGTTTTATTATCCCACATGAGATCTATATACACTATTTTAAACTGTTTTTTTAGTGTTTCTCTAGAAACATAATGTCTTGATTCAAGAACTACGGTACTAAACTAATAGATGGTATAATTTTAAATAGAGTGCTTGTCGGTGGAATGATTCATTACATGTGTTGTTATGGTTATTTGACTAGGGTGTCCAGAAAGTGTCTCATAGAGTCCTCTAGTGAAGTGGTTTTCTAAGATTCAGTGGAATTTCACTAGTAAAAAAGTTGTGGTGCCATTGAAATGGGTAAGGTTTTGATTGATATTCAATGGTGGAGGAACTACAACATGGAAAAAAATGGCATACCAATCATGCCAACAACCGCAACGCCGTACAAACACATAATCGTGCTCATAATTGCAACACCATAAAAACCAAAAAAACACAATTTCAGATTTTACAAAGCATCCCTTATTCAATTCTGTTTGTTAATTCAGGGGTTATCACAGATGTTTTATCATCCTAGGGAATTCATTCATTATCCAAGTATACGTAAATTACCAATTTTTATATTCAAATGTTCAACAGGAACCAACCAACATGCAATTCATTTACTGCGTAAACAAGGACCACCAACGACCATGATTTTCAATGGGTATTTTAGAACATACATTTCAAAACATAACCATCAATATCAAATAGTTATAACATGTGAAAAAGAGAAAACCAATGATTAAGAGGGGAAAAATCACCGCAAAGGTTTCATTCAGCACGCAGCAGAGGTGCGTTCGCGGTAGAGGAGAGGCACGCGGTAGAAGAGATTTCCAACTAAAAAGAAAACATGAAATGAGAAATAAAATGTTATACATATCCAAAATAGGTCCAATGAGATTTAAAAATGGGTCATGTATGGTTAAATAGTTTTATTGGTCAATAGTGGGATTTTATTTTCCATATATGATATATGATTCTTGTTTATTTTATTTTTTTGTATCTACTATTTTCCTAGATGTTGAACTTATAAATGAGACATGTCTGGTTTTTAGGAGAAATATCATTTTTAATTTACTCTAATTTAGGGTTAAAATATTCCACATTAATTGTATCTTTTTTCCAGGGGATCGTTGTTATAACATAGGGATCATAAATGCCTCTTAGGTTAGTGGAAAGTTAGGTCAGTTTTTTGTTATGATACCAGTATGGGACATATCATTACATTTCCAATTGTAACTAACCCATGTACATTTAAATATAGGATTTGGGGGGGGGGTCAGAAACTAATATATTCAAAACTCCACTAGAGTTCCTATAGGTGTAAGTCCTGATAGTATAATATCTAATAAATCTTTTATAGAATGGACATTAGAGTAGTCACCGCTAAGGATTTCCTCATTTGTATGGTAGTAATGTTTGTTGAACCTAGTGTGTGAAGTAGACATCAGAATCTAAAAAGTGATTAAAAATTATGTGATGACTTCATAACCTATGGACAAATATGTAGGAAATATATTACAAACCTCATTGAATCTTAATAGGTTTGGTTTCATTCATCATATAGTTACAATTGATGTGGAATGTGTAAATGATAAGATTGGGGGGCTGAATGATGTAGATATGTTGATGGAAATGACTATGTAGAAGTGTGTTTAAATATTAATTATCTATTTTTCATTAGAATGAGGTTGGTTTAAGTAATTATATTTAGGTTGGTTGTGTTATTCCATCATGAGGTTCAATAAGAATAGGTGCATCAAGCATCCAAGCATCAAATGGACTTAATCGGAAAGGACTAAAATAAAAGGGAGAATAATACAAGCATCACAACACAATACATGAACAATATTTTAAAACATGAATCACAAAACAACACATAGGTCCATGCCATAATGGGTCTTAAATGAGAAATAACTATGACACAAAGGAGATGGCCACACCACAATGGTTCTTAGTAAAAACACATCTAGAATCCACATTCACAGTCAACAATGAGATCATATAATCTAGGGGAAAGGAACTATGATGCATTGGTCATTACTACACCATACCCTCAAAGCCCTCACACACCAAATATCATCCTCTAATCTAGCACAAAATGGGTGAAAATGAGAAACCAGAAAAATGTAAAAAAATAGGACATATTAGCTTAACCAAGTGGAACATTGTATGAAAATGAAATAAAACTAAAATAGAAGGAATAAGAGAGGTAAAATTATACTAGTTTTTCTAATACAAGTGATGAAAGATGAAACATACATCGGGTGAGGGAGAACCACCCAAGAGAAGAGGAGGGGGAGGGTGGCATAGCATGGAGGTCTTTTGGATGAGAAAAGGAAAAAAATAGTAAAACATAAAATGTTCGTAGGGGAATTTTTGTAAAACATCAATTTTTAAAGGGGTTCAAGGTTTGACCATATGGTTTTCAAAACCATGCGCAAACTATACAATCTTCACTATCCAGGACACACCATTTCACATGGTTAATGTGCATGGTTTAACAAAAAGTTTTCAAACCATGAGAAATACCATTAAAATTAATTAATTAATTTTTTATGGTTCTCTAAGGACCCTCAAAATATTTAAACAAACTGTGTGCCTATGCAAACAAATCTTCACTATTGTGCTGCATGGTTATCATTAATCATGTGAAAACTATGCTCCCTAGGTTGCTACCCCAGAAAATATAATTTCAACTCTTAAAGATTATATGACTTGTTTAAGAATATAAGACACATCTTGAGTCTCAAACTATATAAAAACTACTTTAAGATATCCCAACATCCAGGTTCTACATCCAACTATCGTTTTTTAAAATGGTTTGTCCACTAATTGAAAAAAATTCCATATCCTCCTAAAAATTCAAATGACAATATGGATGAGGTATTACAAACTCTCCACCATTGTGCTTATCATACTTGATATGTCCTAGTGGTAATACTATTAAATCGCCACTATCAGTTATCTATTTGGAGTCAAACAAACACATTCTATTCTTGAACTCCCAACATGCTTTTAAATCATAGCACCCAACATAAGACACAATTCCACCTGATCCTGATCCAAATCCCATGACCAAAACTGAGATGATGAGATGGTACATACTTAATCTTGCCCATATTGAGAAAATATCATGTCAATGTTTAGTCAATCACCTGGTCTAAGACACTCCCCACCACAATACTTAACTCATGAAAGCCAATTTTGATCTATGGTGCCTCCCACCTATAAAATTTCTTAAAAAAATACATTTTCAAGTTTTTAATGACACACCTAGTGCCACTTACAATGAAACTTACCCAACCATATATGAGAATTATAGTACAATGTCGGTCTTCTCCTTCATTCCCAAATTTATGAACTCCACAAATACACCCCCACTATCCAAGTACAATCTAAATACAAATATTTTCCATGTAAATACTTAGCTAGATCTAAAAACATCCCATCACAAAAAATATTAAATAATCAATGCATGTGTCAAATCATTACATATAATATCACATGATAGCATAAGTTGACCATCCTCCACCTAAACTACCTCAAATGGGTTGGAAGCCACTAACATGTTATCTCACTTTCTAATATAAATTACTAACTCTAAATAAATCCAAAAACCTACAAAGAATACACATCATAGTTTGAACCAAACATCTTATGTAATTTTATAATTAAAACCCCACATAACCAAACTAAACATTTCTCAACATCCACCACCAATATTCCATTAAGAACTAGAGCATGATTCCTTGCTCGTCGGGGGAATCACATGCTCATCTTAATATATCATGGTCTAATCTAACCCATGATGTGATTACATAGTCAAAAAATGACCTAATTAAACTAGCCATTATGATATCACCTTAGAACCATCGTGAAACCAATAGAATCCTTCTTAGACCATGTCATCTATCTCTAGCTCAAAATATCCTCTAAAACTCTAATCATCACCAAAAAACAACCTTTGGGATTTCAAAAGGCATCCAGATTTCATAAAAAACACATGTGCACTAGAATCCAGTGCTTTTATGATGACCCAAAGACTAGCACTGCACACCAATTGCCTTTCTAATGTAGAAGAGTAAAAATTAATTACATAAGAGACTCACTGGGGGGAATCTATGCACTATAGAGGAGGTTGTCGGGATGGTCATTGGATGGGTAGGATGAACCAGAGCAAGTCGCATGGACAATGGGTCTATGCAAGGAAGCATAGGAGAAGGAGGTGGAGGAGGAGGATGAGGAGAAGATGGTGGAGGAGGATGAGTCGGCGGCTGGAAGAGTAAGAGGGGGAGGAGGAGGTAGAGGCGAAGGAGGAGGTGGAGGAGAAGGGTCATGACGGACGAGGAGGAGAAGGAAACAATGGTGGAGGAGGAGGATGGTCGTGGCAGAAGAGGAGGAGAAGGAGGAGGCAGTGGAGGAGGGGGAGGAGGAGGAGGAGGAGGGATCATGGCAGAGGATGGGTCGACGGTGCAGGGTTCAGCTTCTGCAAAGGCTTAAAAGGGTGCGAGGGAGGAGGATTATGTTAGGGATCTTTTATAAAAACCACTGGAACCATTATCAGTGCTAGTTAAATGTACTAATAAAGGTATGTTTTATCAGCGCTAAAATAAAAATCACTGATAAATTTCCTATTTATCAGTGCTAAAATTAGAGCACTGATAAATAGATATTTTATCAGCACTTTATTAGCGATGATAATGACAAGACTTTATCAGCCCTAAAAAATTGCTGATAAAATACCTATTTATCAGTGCTAAAGTTATAGCACTGATAAAGAATTATTTTATCAGTGCTTTTTAGCGCTGATAAAGGTATAATTTTAATGATTTATTTATATTCTTATATATTTATTTAAAATGATATATAGAATAAATATATATTTATTTGTTAAAAATTATAACTATAAATAGTATATATTTATAAATATTGGTATATAATTGTTAATATATATATTAATAAAATTATAATTACAAATGTATTTGAAAATTATTTATATATACCATTAAAAATATAAGAAAATATATTTATTATTTAAATATATTTAATGTAATTTTATAACTATATTGTTGAGAACATATATAGTTCATATGGGTAACATTATGAATTAATCAATATACCACATCAATGGACAACGAGATGTAATGTATAAATGAACATTCATGCATATGATACATAACATATATGCTTGATCAATATATTCGTTGACCAAATTCATTGGAAAACACATATATATTCAATAATTTTAATTATAAATATATGTATTAAAAAGTCTTATATATTTATAAACAAAATAAATATATTAAATATATTAAATATAACAAATATAATAACTACAATGAATTATAATCCAATAAATCTAATAAATCTAATAAATCTCTAATAAATATAATAAATATATTTATTATTTAATGTAATTTATTATAATCATATAATTATTTAATTATATATATTTATTTATTTAATTATAATCTTATAAATACTTTTTTTAATAAAAACATTATATTTTTTTGAATTTAAAAAATATATATATTAATTATAAATATTTTTTTTATTTAATGTATACAAATAAAAATTATTTTTGAATATAAATATAATAATTTTATATAAAATAATAATAATAAAAATTACCAATGCTAATAATAGTGCCATTGGTATGGGGTTCGGTTGCTGCTATTGAGGATTGTGATTGAGATATAATTTCCCCTAGTCTAGTGGGGTGGGGTTTGTTTGCAGCTTCTAAGAACATATCTTGAATCCTCTCAATAATTGATGATCTGGGGAGTTTAGGTAGTGGTAGATATTACCCTGGAATAGTGGGATGGGTCTACTCCTAGAGGGTTAATATGGATGTTGCTACTGTGGCCCGTTTGATGCAGCATAGTTGTGCTCGTATAGGAGCTGGGTGTGATGAAAACTCATGATGAGAATAATTCTTTATAGGAAGTTTTCCATATGATCACAAATTCATTATCTGTGTATGAAATACATTCTAATTACTTCAATGGGCCTAGTTTGAATTCATGTTAGATATCCTCTCCCTCTATTTGTGATGTATGGGAATCGTTGAATCAGGGGAATTATGTTGTAGTGAGCAACTGGCCTAAGTGGTACTTAGTCCCCTAATTTTGCCAAAGTCTATAACATTATGGGACAATGAGTTTGAAGGGTTCTGTTATTACAGGGGTGAGGCAAAGTTTAATTCTTCATACTCTCCCCATCCTTGAATACAAATTCATGATATATCTTTGGAGAACATTTTTGTAAGAGGCATGAAATAATGTAGCCAAGCATGTTGCAGATTTTTGTTGTTATTTCCTAATTTTGGATCCTGGTCCATGGATATAGCGGTCAGGTTTAGCTGATAATAGAGTATCTTGATTGTATGAATGTTTCACTCATATCCTGGATAAGGGTTATGGCAATACTTCATTTTTTGATGATTATCCCATATATTTTGGTGTAGATAACGCATGAACCCTTTTCAAATTCATCCAGAATCTCATAGTTAGAAGTGTAGAGGGACCAGAACATGATGGGGACGTTGTTTTTGGATAACTCTCTTCATATATCAATGTTTTAATACTCTTCATCAGACTGACATGGCTCTATGTAGACATACCAGGGAATATTCTTATGAGGGTCTCTTACTGACTAGAGTGGTGTGTTTCTTAATGTTGATGGGGAATCATATGCATTTGAACCTAATGTTTTGATAACCTCTCTATACAAAGGTTTTTGATTTTTTAACACCTCTCTATATAGAAGTGTCTGGGAAAGGAGAGGATTTTCTTATTTGTGGGAGATATCGTCATGGGGAGGTTCACCATAGTGAATTTATAGAGTAGAGTTCTTATGATCCGTCTCCACACTACCATGAGGAGGACTATCATGGTAATGATTGTCTTCTGGTTTGGTTGAAGAGTTAAAGGACCCTTTTAGAGTTTGGAATGTGTCTTGAATGACCACAAGGACACTGGCATTGAGAAGATTTGGAATATGGGTCTTGATCTATGTTGTGGTTGGAATATTCCAACCTACATTTTGAAATTGTGCAGGGATATGAGAATGTTGTATGAAAATTTCAAAAACATTCTTATAGTCATTTGGTTTTCTGGGAAAATGTGCTTGCTACTAAAAAGTTTATAGAATATTCCAATGATATATCTCATTATTCAAATAAATATGAGCTCGATTTTGATCCTTTGGAATATTCCACTAGTCTTTCTTGGAAAGGATATGAGCCTAATCCAAGGTGTGTGCCACTCTCACCTGGTGAGCCTTGGTTGGAATAGGAATATAATCTTGGTATTAATATGTATTAATCACCAGAATATGTCGATGGATCTCTGTAATGGGAGAAGGGATATGAGACTCCTCTTGTATTACCACAAAAAGATGAATGTGCAGTTGTTCATTGATGAAAGTAGGAATATGCACCTAAATTCTGTGATATGATAGAATATGCAAAGTAGATTCATTGATTGGAATATGATCCATCCCCAAGGCTTCTGTCATTCTTACTTGGTTAGCCTCAGCCAGAATAGGGATATATGCCTGATCCTGAGCCTTTGAAGTATGCCACTGGACTTCTTCAGTGGGAATATGAGCCTATCTTGACGCTTGTACCCTGCTCACTTGGTTACCCCATGTCAGAATTAGTAAATGATCCTAATCTTGGGACTTTGGAATATTCCATCAGAATTTTTTGATGGGCATGTTCCCTTATCCCAAGGTATGTACCGCTCTCACCTGGTGATCCCCAGTCAGAACGAGAGTATGATCTTGGTATGATGCCTCATCCTTTATTGGAATATTCTGATAATCCTCCAAGATGGGAGAAACAATGTGTTCTTACTCTGGGGAAACTAGTTGTCCGTGATGATCAGAGTGTTGAGTTATCCTGGCTATAGGGATATGAATATGTTCATGTCCCCACATCCGAATCAGTGCAAGAATATATCAGCAGAGTTCTTTAACTATTGCTAAAATATATTTTCATTTTAGAAAAGTGTGTATAAAGATATAAGTATGCACATTTTCCATATTCATTATGTTCTAGAAAATGTCTTTAATTGAAACAGTGATATGTGCCCACTTCTTACCTCTTTGTTTCATCGAAGTATGCTGATGTACTTCATGCACAAGGGGTAGGGATATGTGCCTCTTCCATCCCTATTGTTGGAATATGCTCACAAACTTGTTCCAAGTGAACAGGAATATAAGCCTGCTCACTGGTTACCACCGAAATATACTAGAATACTTCATTAGTAGGATTGGGGATGTGATCCCACCCTTAGAGATATCCAATGTATTCCTCACCCGATGTGTCTTCCTTACTACCCGTGCATGGGTGTCAGAGGTGGAAGCGTGTCGGGTGGTACCCACAGTGGGTGGTTGGTGGGTATCAGTGGGATGGTCTTGGTGATGTTAGTTGACAGGTTTTCTCCTTGGCATAACCTGAACCAGATGGATCCTTATTTGACTCCCTGGTCTACCTTAATTAGATACTAAATGTTTAAATTTTCACGCTTTGTGGATAAGCTCCTAAAGTGGTTGGTTGTGGAGACGAGGGCCACTAGATTATCCTTGGATTTATTTATCTGATGAAGACTCACTAGTTTCCATACTTAGAGACCTTCATGGAGGCTTCTAGATTCGGCATTGTACAGCATCGGTGGTTCTCCAAGACCATGGTTTTCACCACCTAACATTGGAGTTGTCGAGCAAGTGAGATCATATTTTCACCCATGAGGGTTGTAGCTATAGGTTATTTACCAGAATGATCGCTGGATGAAAAATGCACTTTCTTTGATTGATATTCTATTAATGAGAGAAGTATTTGAAGTTATACAAATAACAAGTAAAATTTTCACCGATTAGTGAAATATCATAGGCATAATATGATCAATTAGATATACATGGTTAAAATAATTTCCCTTTTATTCATAATTCATCCATTATGATCATATTGACTTTTCAATGCAAGGATGGACTTATTTCATGAGAAATATAGCTATAAAGGATCAGCTGTAAGATTCATGTCAGGATCATTATCTTTGTTTGTGTAGGATACTCAAAAAAGGTTATTTTCATATTATTAATCAATAGTTTTTTTGATTTGGGAGTTTCATGTTGTATTTCTATATTTTTTTGTATACTATGAAAACAAAATGGCCCAATGGATAATAACCCAATAATTTTTTTATTAGAAAGATTCATTTCTGGTTAACCATTTTTTTTCATATAGTGTGAAAACAAAATGGACCAATGTATAATAACCTAATAATTTTGTTATTAGAGAGATTCATGTCAGTTTTAGAATTTTTGTTTCATCCAGAAAATAGCACGACCATGCGAACCTCATTGATGTGCATCTAGTTTGTCCCAATGGTTGATTGTGTGGGGTTTATTTTTTGCAAAATTGTTAACATCAGGTTTCCATTGTCTTTATTTAATGGAAACTCCCAATGGTTCCCTCATATATAACGGGGTACATACACTCTTTCTAACAGTAGGTGGGCATCTGGGTTTTCAGGACTGATGTCACTTGGTGACTCACATTGGTTGAGAGGATGGTAGGTCGGGCTCATCACACACTTTTGGGGGGAATTTTTTCCTACTCTGATACTATCTTATATATTTAAGATATGTTTGAAAGCCTCTTACTAATCCTAATACAAGACCATTTACCCTAAAATACAATTATTAGTTAAATATATTTTTGTAAAAAAGATAGGGATCTCATTGGTGAATCTATCTGTATATATTTTAGGTTCTTCATCCATTTCCCAGCATTGAGCGACTGCTTAGGTGTTGAAGACTTATAACTAGGAGCTTAAGAATTTTCTGCCACATAGGTAGGTAGTTAATATTCTGAGGGGGGTATTGATCCATTATGAGTCATCCTATATATCCTGATTATTATAGGAATCAAAACCCATGTATTTCATTAAACCCAAGTAGTTTAACACCATACGAAAAAGGAAATATATATATGAGTGATCTGAGGCATAATGGTATTCAATATCAAGTCTTAGGGGCATACTACATATCCCTATTATGGAAAGAATCATAGTTCTCAAAGTTCACTCAGTTTCTTAGTCCACTAGCAGATGAGGTAGAACAATCATCCCATGGGAATGATCGGGTCCCGAGGGTTGAGATATTAGAGACATTAGGGGACTTACACCGAGGTGGGTGTATGTTTTAGCTTAGGCCTTATAAAGGAATCCTACATATCCTAGTTAGGGAAGGAATAAGATTTCTCATAGTTCATTCATTCCCTTGGGACTGGCTTCAAGGTATATTCCCTCATATAGAGGTGAATATATCATGCCACTCATTTGGGATTACATACTAACATTGCATTGGATATTGGAGATTCTGGATGAGAATTATGTTACCACTACAACTCTCTAGACCCACGTGATATATGATGAGAAATAAGGGATAATAAGTAATCAATATCACTATATATGGAGGTAGGGCTTATGTACCGGGACAGACCTATGGAGATTAATATATAGATCAAACCTCGAGGAGGTGTCCTACATATTCTGGTTATGTAAGGAGTCAGATTCGTCATAATTCCCTTATTTTATTGGTCCACTAACAGATGAGGTAGATTGATCATACCATGGAAATGATTGGGACCTGATGGTTGAAATGTTAGAGACATGGCGAGACTCACACTGATGTGGATACCTATTTGAGTTCAGGATTGGTCCTTAGGAAGGCTTCCTATATATCCTAGTTATGATAGGAATCAATGTTCTCATAGTTCAATCAATTGGGACTTACACACTGATGTTGCCTTGGTCTTTATGGAGGATTATGGTGTAGATAATATGATTATTACAATTCCCTAATCCCATGTGAGCTATGATCATTGTGATAAATAAGGGATAACAAATAATAAAATTCATTTCATGTGGATGGGGTAATTATGCTCTAGGAATTCCATTGGAATATTAATATAGATCTCAAACCTCAGGGAGGTATCCTACATATCATGGTTATGGTAGGAATTTGAGTTGTCATAGTTACCCTGATTGGGGATTACACACTGAGGTTTCCCTTATTATCGGTACATATTATATTATTTTGCTGGCCAGGGATTACACTTTGAGGTTTCCCTTATAATCATGGATTACACACCAAGGATGGAAAAGGTTATCCAATCCTGGGATACCCTTTGGATAAAGCCTTCTTGTTTGTCTAACAAGCACTGATTTTCCACTTGAAATGCCTTAATTTCTTACTAGTCATGTTAAAGAGTGTCTGTATGACATGTTCAAAGATAATTGTATGATTTAATTTACTTGCTTGGGGAACTTCACATAATATGGATGACATGTTTGAGGGTTGTCGCATGATTAGGGTTGTCTTGTCTGAAATCCGTTGCATGACCTAGATTACTAGTCCAGATGGTGTCGCATGATCTAACTAACCTGCCTAAATATCATCGCAAGAGATGGTTGAAACATATGGAGGGATTGACAAGAGTCAATACAGTATGTATTATAGGGTTCCTCATGTCCTGTATGACATGTCTAAAGGGCATCATGCGACCTGGATGGTGTACTCGGAGGGTATCTTTATATCCAATTGACATTCTCAGGTGCTACCGCAGGACATGGCTAACATGGACTGGTGTTGCCATATGGGTCAGGAGAAATTTATTAAGACCACCTAAAAGCTAGAGTTTTGAGACTATAAGGCTTTTTAAGATCAAGATGACATGTCCAACGGATGCCATATGACTTTATTTGATGTATCTAGAGGATTTCTCATGATCATAGGAGTGTCATGTAATTTGGGAAACATGTCCTCGAATTGTTTCATGACCTAGGTGGTTCATGTGAAGTGTATGAGGAACAGTGTATATTTTCTTTTCTTAATTCACCTATATTTAGACTTTGTTCTAGACTTTATATTTTCAATGCCTTAGATTTGTCTTTTGTTAGTTTGTATTAAGTCCTTCATGATCTAGCAGGTGTGTGGGATGTCCTTCATGTGTCCTTCTAGGAGTCCTTTATGTGATCTAGGGGTGATCATTTGAAGCACCTATTCATGATTCATGATTTCCTTGACTGTTCGTTGATATCTTACCTAATAGAGAGCTTGTTGTTTTCGATATCCACCACTTTGAGAAATTTTCTCTAGCATTGATGTGAAGTTCCAAGAGTCCATCCATCCCTTGAGATTATTACTTGTCATTGTGCTAGTTAGCAGTGGATTTTTCATGATGTGTGTGGGGGGGGGGGGGTTATAGGAAACTCCACCCAGATGATTCACTAGTTTGTGTAATGTGTATCACATGAATCCAAGATGGGTCTAGAGGAGGGATTCAGTGTCATGCATCTTAATGAGTCTCTGATGTGGATCACCCTGAGGACATATCTTGATTTTTAGTGACCATGATCCCCTCCTGTCAACACCTATTTTATTTGATTATCACCAATTAATGGGATCTTGTTGAATTATACGGGCATGCTGAAGGATTTCTGTATTATCATCTTGACATGTCCGAGTTTCCTCATAAGATTAGGGTTCTTTTTCAATGGAGTATGTGTGATCTCAATTGGATAATCTGAGTCTTTCTGCGAGATAAGGATTACTTTTAATGGGGCCTTTGTGAGATTAGGAAAACTTTCCAAGGATTCTCACAAGACTATGTTACAAATGTCCTTAGCGTGTCGTAAGGGTTTTACGATCGTGAGAGGCTCTTTTCTCCTCTTCTTTTCATTTACTCTGTTTATTTTACAAAGGTTTGTATTCATGCAAGATTTCATGATTCATTTAAATGACAATTACTCTACCTCTGGATGATGCGTTGTGTGACCAATAAAGGTCCTACGGAGATGTGCGAGCATTTCATGAACAATCCCATCCATTTTTTCTTAGGGATTTGAAGGGGGGAGATATTTCTTCTACATACCTAAGGCTCTTCACATGATGAGGATGACATGACGATGGAATTTTGAGAGATGATGAGGACATGTCATTGTGGTCTCGTGGTGTCTTGTGAATCATCAGGGATATATCATGTGATGCTTACGATCGAGAGTGGATCCCTCCTCCTCCCCTTTTATTTCCATTATTTTATTTTAAAAAGGATTGAGGTTATTGTGAGTTTGGTTGAATAATGTTGAGGATAACCATTCTCCTCATTGGTGATCCATCATGTGAGGTTTATAGCTGTAAGATGCCTCCTCCTTTTAGATATTTCAAAAATATTTTCAAAGGATTTTTGGATGGGTTTCTAGGTGTTGGCTGGCTAACAATCCTCATAACCTAGAGAAGCTTATCTAGATGCCTCCATGTGATCATTGGTTGTCTCGAGTGCATTCATGAGAATAGAAATAATTGTCAAAGGGACCTAATAAGGCCTTGTTCAGGCTAGGTGCTACACATGACGCCTTCGTGTGACCTTATGATGGTCAAGCGATCGTGTATCCATAGAGGCTCATACAATCTATGGGTATCATCTACCTTCCTCTTCCTTTTATTTTACAGGTAAAATAATACCCATATCTAGTTATTTCTCCTTTGGTTAATTTTTCAATGATCATTTGTAGGGCATAAAAAATTGCTACAAAAGGTTTTAGAGTATGTCCTGGTATCACCTCTATCCCTGGCCATCCACACCAACTCAACAATCCATCATAGCTATCTTTACCATGGTTAGGTCCCTAATCATATAGTATACATGTGCATCAAGATGATCATGCAGAGTGTGATAATAAACACATTAGGAAACTACCAATGATCCCTTAACATAAATGCAGCAAGTATATAAAGGTGGATTCATCAATAAAAATTAAATACATAAACAACTCACAAACCTGATGTGTTTACCAAGATACCATAAACCTCATCCCTTCCTACTTTGGTGTGCCAGAAGTATGGTCTGTCAGAACCATGAGATAATTATTAACCCATCCCCATGCCTATCCAATAGGTCCTGACCTCAACTACACTTCAACCCATCCCAAAGAAACTATGGAGGTCAATATCATATATTCAAACCTATCATGAGGGTTCTTAAGAGGTCATCACATCAAAATGTACCATCATAAAGGTTCTTGAGAGGTTATTAGATATCCCACCAACCCATACCAAAGGTTCTTGGTAGGTCATCACATCACATCAACCCATCTAGAATCTTCTTGGGAGTTCATCACAAGAAAAAAGTATAAGAAAATCAATATAAATCAATAAAAAATATCACAAGATATAGGAATTATCATTCCATCTCATCCATTATATATCTGATCCAAACCACCCCCCAACTAATCCCAAATAGCTCTAAGGTCAATTTTCCCAATTAGAAAGCCCCTACAACATCCACAATTATTAGTTTAATTCACACTATAACAAATACTTTACCCAAAACTCCCCCTAAAATGGTTCTACTTCATACATAAACATAACATTTGATACCTTATGTGCAGGTCTCAGGAGATACACATGTACCCATATACCAAACAATACATGAAACATTATAAAAGTACCATAAAATGGTAAGGGATTTCCTACCTTATTTATGGAGAGAATAAACCACCAAGAATTATCATCCACAATAATCCTATCACCCCAAAATCCTAAATCCAATCCCAAATTTGAATCATTAGGGTTACAAAAATATGAATTAAAGAGAAATAGGAATTTGAAGCTATAACGGTTTTAGATTTTCCCAAAGAAACCCAATGCAATGAACAACATTGGAATCAGTGAATAAATGAGGTAAGGAGAGAAAAATACTTCACAAGGAAGCTTCCCTAAATGGAAAATAACATAAAGGTTTAGGGAAGAGGATAGGGAGGATAAAATAATAATTTTTGTGAAATTATAAAATATCCATTAGTAAAAATTATTTCCATGGGTACCACTGGCTAGTTGCTGGACACCACCGGCTAGTTGGTGGTCTTAGATCAGACATCCAGTGGGGTTGCATCAAATTACTATAGTCCCAACCTATTATCAATGAGCCTACAAACTTCTTAAAATCCCTCAAAAGGTCAAAAACCACTAAAATAGCAAAACAATTAGATTATAATGTAAAAAACCTTGAAATTTTATGTGGAATGATAGACTCCCCTCTAAGGGATTCTCATCCTGAATAATCACACCTAGGGGTCTTGGAAAATAAACATCGACCATTACACCTAAACATATTATTCTCCTTACCATGTCTCCTCTTTGATTTTCTAATGTTTCATAACACCCAAACAAGAGGCGTTGTCTTCCCGCATAGAACCTTCTTTCATTGGTCCACGATCCTCACTGGACATGCTTCAAATGAAGCATACACCTCTAACTTGATATCCTCATTATCAATCACATTTCAGGTTTTGTCTTATACTTCCAAAGTTATGATTCATGAAACATATTGTGCACACCTCAATGTCATGGAGGGAGATCCAATCTATAGTCCACCATCCCAACTCATTCTACAATCTTGAACATACCAAAAAACCTCAGTACAAACTTCCTCTTTTTCCTTAAACTTTAATTAATTATATGAGGTTACACCCACAAGAATACTCTATATCCCATGGTGAACTCTAAGGGTCATTAACTCAAGTTGTAATAAGAATGCTTATTTCTTTAGGTGGTGACTAATCGCTTCCAAATCATTTGAAACCCCTCATAAGTCTATTTTCCCTCTATTAGTACAATAACTACTGACTCACCCATCTTATACAAACATAGAAGTGAATAGAATGGTCAACTATAAATATCCTCAAAAGGTTCCATCTGAATCAAATTCTGGACATTTTTATTATAGGAAAACTTCTCCAAAGCTAAGTGGTCATACAATGCTCTACTAAAATCAAGTACGCATTCTCTAAGAATATCCTTTATAATTTGGATCATCCTCTTAGACTATCTGTTATTCTATGGGAGATATGCAATGTTCAAATTCAAAAGCATCTCTATAATCTTCTACAAGACTTACTAAAATCATAACATGAAATTATCTTCTTGATATAATGTGATACTCATAGGCATTACATGCAGTCATACTATATCTCTCACATAAATATTTCACATTTCATCCACTGAATAGGTCTCAAAAATGGTTAAAAAGTGTGTAACCTTATTAAAATGGCCAATAACTACCCACATGGAATTTCAGGTCTTTAGAGTATTGGGAAACCCTATAAAAATCTCAACATCACCTCATACAATTTACACACTAGCACTAGAAATGGATGAAGCAACCAATTTGGTCTGTGCTTCTCTTCTTCACTCTCTGATAGGTGAGGTAATGAGTGACAAACCCTGATACATTATTCTTCATTACCAGGCACCAAAAATTTCATTTCATATCCTAGTACATCTTGGTAGATCCTGAATTCACTTCTCACTATGAAGTGTGGGAGACTATAATCAATTCATCTCTTATGGATGTGAGAATGATAAATTTCCCATGAATATGAAATATTTTATTCCCATACATGGACCATCCAAGAATAGGTTCACCACCAATCAATCACTCTCCAATGACCTAACAATATGGATCATATTCCAGGTTATCCTTAACATGGTCCTTCAAGGATGATGCAATAATCAATGGAGAAGAAACCATAGTTTCCTCTTTCTCCAAAAAATCCATATACCAATCCACTACTCATGAACTTCCACTCTTCCTCTAATGTCTATATCCCATGTTCATATGACATGCTGCTAAGGTAATCCACAACAACATCCCCCTTTCCCTAGGAATACATTGTCTCATAATCAAAATTTTACAAGTACTCGAACCAGTGTCTCTGGAGAAGGTATAGGTATCACTGAGAAAATATGTATCATAATATTTTATGTTCATTATAGATGAAAAACTCTCACTAAAGAGATAATAGTCCCAATTATTCAAATATTATACCACAAAATCTAACTCTAGGTCATCAGTAGGGTAGTTCTACTCATGGGGTTGTAACTAATGTAACTCATACATAACAACCCATTCACCCTACATAAATACATACCCCAAACCCACCCATAGAGTATCATAATAAACCATATAAAAAATCCTTGGGTCTGGTAAAATTATAATCAGATCATAGGTCAACTTATTTTTTAATTCTTGGAATTCCTCCTCACACCTTCTAGTCTACTCAAACTTAACCCCTTTTATAGTCATCTTTATCATAGGATCTTCCAAATAGTAAAATCCTTGAATGAAATATCTATCATAACTAATCAATATAATGAAAATTTGGATTTATAACACTTTCTTAGGATGATCCTATAAAATAACAGCCATTACTTTCTTTAGATTGATAGAAGTCTCTATCTTAGAAACTACATACCCAAGGAAACATGCCTCTTTGATTCCAAAATGGAACTTATAGAACTTGAAATAAAACAAATACACTTTAAGTGTGCTCAAAATGATCACAAGGTGCCTAATATGTATATATAAGGTTTGTGAGTATACTTGAATATCCTCAAAAAAGACCATGACAAAAGATTCTAGGTGAGGATAAAAAATATGGTTAATGAGATTCATGAACACTACCAAATCATTTTTCAAACTGAATGACATCATGAGATATGAATATAACACATAAATTTTCTTAAAATATGTATTTGGAATATCCTCAACCATGACTCATAACTAAGGATACCCTAATCATTGTTAAATCTTAAAGAACCTCCAAGATCCACCAAACTGATCAAATAGATCATTAATCCTATGTAGTAGATACTATTTTTTCACCATAACTTGATTCAATTTTCAGTAATTGATAAAAAATTAAAGACTATCATCCACCTTATTAGTGAATAAAACTAGATTTCCCAAAGTGGAAGTTATCATTCAAATGAATCCCTTCTCCTCTAGGCTACTGAGTTATACATTAAGTTCTTTCAGCTCAGCTTATACCATGTGATATGGGGTAACTGATATAGGTTACACACTAGAAATTAGATCTATCAGAAAATAAATCCCCCTATTAGGATAAAGGACTAAGAAATCATCCATAAAAACATCCTGGTAACAACCCACCACCATAGGAAAATTGGTGGGATCTATCACACAGTTTTCTGTGAACACCGAACCAGCCACATTTGTTTTAATTTCCCCAATATGGCTAAGGATTGGCCCTACTAATCCTCCCTCCAAATTATAATCCCAATTAAGGACATACTCTTATCCCTTGGGGGATGTAAATACCACCTTCATACTATAAAAATTGATGTGCACTTGAAAATTAATCAACCATTGTATCTCAAAGATAACATTGAAACTCGAGATATTAAAGACTAATTAAGAAATCCAATAAATCCCCATAGTCTTCGACATCTATGAAATGTGTGAGACACCTCCACACATGATCTATCATTTTTTCAAGATGTTATCAAGAAATAAATAACTGAGGTAAAACTATAATAGAAACCCCAAACTAAATTCATATCAAGAAGAAATAAAGGAATGGGAATCCTTGATATCAAATAAACCAACTAAAATCATTAAGGTATCCAAATCCATACCTCTCACTATAAACAGTCTCTCCCCTCCACCTACTAGAACCTAATTTAATTCATTCACCCATTCAACCTTGAATCCAAAAACCTATCCCTATGATACCTATATCATTTGAGGTATTGGACCCTATAAATTATTTAACTGCTTCTGTTGAGATCTCTAGCCTTGTCCCTAGATTGATCTTCTTAAAGAATCTCAATTATCTACCTAAGGTCCTCCTGAATAACCCCTCTAGTCATGAGTCTTCCCAAAACATCTTACCACACTATACATAAAAAACCTCAAACAAAAAAATTATAGATTCCCTATATTTACATATGAATTAAACCCCTTTAGCTTACTAGAAAATGAAGTATAGTAATACCCCAGATACCCACACTAGAAGAAAAAAGTTGGAATCCCTCCAGAAGCTAAAAGAGATGATCCCCTCCCCTAACCCAACTATCTCTCGAAAACCTAGTGCATCTCATTAGATTTCCTCTAACATATACTATAAATATCTCCCAAACCATAATTAAAATATGGAGGAAACTCCACTACATTTTCCTCAACTAAGACTTTTTCAATGGTAAGAGCCATGTGAACAACTGTTAAATTTGAGGTCAGGTCAAAATTATAATCCTAACACCTCACCTCTGGATCAAGCCCAATATAAAACTTTATAACCTTATGAGCCTCATTATTATCCAACATTGGAGTAAAATTGATTAAATCCCCAAAATTATTCACATACTCGGCCACTGGTACTATCCCCTAATGAAGTTCCACAATCTTCTGAGCTCTGTCTAGCCTCAAAACCTTGGGAAATAATTCCTAAAATAAGTGGTCCTTGAAAGGTACCCACATCAAATCTTCTAGTCTCCCATCATGGATCATCAAACCCCACCACCTCCTTGATACTCCTCGAAATAAAAAATTCAAAAAATTCACTCGGTGAACTGCCAAAGTCTCCACCAATTCAAATATCCTCTCAATGATCTCAATCTAATATTTTATATCTTAAGGACCAACCATACCCTTGAATGATGAAGGGTGATGTAGTTGGAAGTACCAATCCAAATTCAACATAGTCAACCTTCCCTAGTGGGAATCTCTACCCCCCCACTAGTATTATGAAAAACATGCATGGTTTAAGGGGATATTCTGAATGAACCATGAGAGAAACATATTCGGAATACTCATTTTTACCCTCTAGGTTGTCTGGTGGTACAATAGGGATATTTGTTACTTTGGGAACATCCCCACTCGAGTCCCAAGGTGGAAATATGGGACATAAATGAGGTAGAATTATCTAAAATTCCAAAAAAATCTTATAACACCTTTAACAGCTCGAATAAAACAACATTAAGCAATTAGCGAGTACACACAGGTATACAACAATGCTTGGGAACACACCCTAGATCTACCCTCAACCACTATCCATAACCTAATTAGGTCTTACCATAATCCAAATAATGCATAACAGTACCCTCACATTAGTCATAGTCATATAATACACAAATCATAGGCATGATCAGTCTAATGTTCACTGGTAACACAGAGTTAAACTACTCAAGTGCTAGATAGGCACAAGTTCAACTCCCCTACCCAAGCCTCATCCAACCTATCTCAATTCTACCAATCCCCATACAATAATTCAATGAAAATATATGATACCATTTTGTGAAACCTTATCCCAAATCACCTAATATGGGTATAAGAGTCACATAACCTCATGTTCATCTCCCCTTATACAAGAGACTACCAACTAGTGCCTAGGTACTTAGTAACACATGGGTATATTATTCCCTTAATAACTGATTAAAACCATAATACTGTATAAAATAGGATCAGTAACCAAAATGAAGAATCAATGAACATAAGAAAAGAAAATAATAGCTGGAACAATGACACTAACATATAATGTTATAACGAGATGACATACAGTTTCTTGAGTTATATAAAGTAGTAAATAGGGACCCCCACAATTGGTGGATCAACATACAAAATGAAATAAGGTTAAAATGATAAAACTAGTGTTGATAAGAAAATCCCTGAAGAATGTCTTGGTATCACATTTATCCCCATACATCCATAACAACTTAGCAATCGGTCATAGATTTTGTGCCCTTGGTTGGGTATCTGATCATAAATTTTGAACCCATATCGAGATTCTCATGTAGGGTGTGAGAATAAACTTAGTAGGAAACCACCAATGGGACATTAACAAAAATGAATCAAGTGTATAAAGTTGGATTAATAAACATAAAATAAATACATAAAAAACTCACAACCCTGTCAGGTCATCGTGCATTGAAAATGACACCACAAGCCATATCCCTACCTACTTTGGACCTATACTAGAAGGAAGGTATGTTCGAAACATGACAGTAATTATAACCCATATCCTGCACCTGTCCCAGAGGTCATGACCTCAACTGCACCTCAACCCACCCTAAGGAAACTAGGGAGGTCAATCTCATACATGAAGACCCTTACCAAGGGTTATTTGTAAGTCATCACATCACAATGTCCCATCTGGAGGGTTCATTAGAGGTTATCACATATCCCACCAACCCATCTCAATGGTTCTTGGGAGGTTATCACATCACACCAACCCATCCTCAAGGTTCTTGGGAGCTCATCATAATAAACAAGTATAATAATATAAATATTCTACAATAAATAATATCACAAGTAAGTAGAATCATTATTCCATCTCATATATCATCTATTTGGGCCAAACTAGCCCCAAATGAGCTCAAATGTCTCCCTGAGGTCAAATTTCCCAAGTGTTCAACCCATATTTCATCCAAAATTAAAATTATGATTCTTAATATAATTAATACTTAACCCAATTCTCTCCCTATGAGGGGTCTAATATACCCATTCAGATGTAACTGGAAGCTTTAATACCTTAGGCATAGGTCTTACAGTCTACACACACACCCACATATCAAACAATACAAGAAAATTTAGGTAAATACCATAAAATGGTAAGGGATTTCCTACCTTATGTGTACTTAGATAAAACCATCAAAAATCATCATGTACAACAACCATATCACCCCAAAATTCTAAAACCTTCCTCAAATTTGAAGCATTAGGGTTATAAAAAAAGGAAACAAGGAGAAACAAGTATTCTAATCAAGAACAGTGTTAGATATACCTAGAAAAACCTAACATAGTGAATGGTATTGAAAATGGTGAAGAAATGAGGTGAGGAGATCCAAATCCTTCATAATAAAGCCTCCCCTATTGGAAAATAATATAAGGTGAAGAGGAAGAGGACAGGGAGGATCAAATATGAGTTGTTGTGAAATTACAAAATGGACCTTAGTAAATATTCTACCCAAGGGCCCCGAAAGTTGGTCTCTAGACACCACTGTCTCTTCAGTGGGTCCAAAAAAAATTCTAGGCCCTTGGATGGTCCACCACCTAGCTGGTGGTCCTAGAATAGCCAGTTGGTGGACCCGCAACAAATTTCTATAGTCGTGACCTTTTATCAACGAGCCCTCGAATCTCATATTAACCCCATAATGGACTAAAAACCATTAAAATACACCAAAATAAAATAATTTAAAATGTAACGCCCCTTGAATTGTCTTGGTGTATTTGATCATGCAGCTAGAGTTGTAGTGCTCTCCTCATCCAATGTGTCAACGTCTCATCTAGTGTATCACCAAGTCTCAACAATAAATGTGTTACCTTTCTTCATTATCATTATATAACAATACTCACACATAGGTGAGTGGATCTTGAGAATGAAGAATAAAGATAAATATTTTTTATCTGGGCATGCAGACCCTTAGGAATATAATGATGATAAATAAGATACATAGATCATCATTTTTAAATTAATTATTATAAATAATGCATTAAAATAACTAAAATAATAAATTAATAAAAACAATACATAAAAAGGATGGTCTATATATCATGATCAATCGGTACACATAAATCTTGTGTAAATAAATTAATCTTTCAAATAATTCTACTTGTGGGTTTCTTTAAAATATATGAATTAAAATTAATTAATTAATTATAATTCAAAAAATACTTATCGAAAGGTCCTATTAAAAATTAATAAATTCAAAATATTTTTTAAAAAAAATTTGTGGCTTGTAAGATTCAAAACTACCTCAAAAGGGGGTTTCTGAGACACGGGATTACCCAAATGGGTCAGGCGAGTTGGAGAAGAGCCCAACATGGTCTGCCTCGGGTTGGCTAAAATAAATGTACCTCAAAAGGGGGGAATGTGCATAGTGAGGGAAAAAAACTTATACTGCATCTATTTTCTAAAAAATGAATTATTTTCTTTAAAATATACAAAACTCAAGGGGAACTGATATCTTCAACCCCCTCCCCCCCAAATTGGGGGCATCTTCTTTTAACATGAGGAGTGTCTATACCACCCCTAAAGTCAAAAAAACTATTTTTTATTTAATTTTAAAATCCTGCTTTGTTGGATTGAATCTTTTTATTTTAATTTTTTTTAAATTGTTTTTTTTGTATCTCCCTCCCCTATCCATGTACCTATATATATATATATTATAATGGATTTTTAATTAAGTCTATATTGACTTGAACTTCCCTAGTACTATCGCTTGGACAGACAGATCTTTCACTAGAAGTATTTTAGCCACCACCTATATCCTGATATCATCAATCATTAGTGAAATAACTCCACATCAATGAAAAATATGTGTTAATAAATATATTTATGTTCTTAATTTTAACCCTAAAAAATTATATTTTTGGTCTCTAAATGATCTTAACTGAGTCATATGATCTCTACTTGAGGCGTCATTTGTAGAATTGGGACTATTGTGATGCCCTATAGTCAAATTTATGAAAATTTTAATTTAATATGAATAAATTAAATACATGGTGGCTCTAATACCTCTAATTGGTACCGAGTGCATGGTGGAAGCATGAAATATGGGGAAAATTAAAATTTTCACAACATAATCGATGTTGTAACATCGTCACCGATAATGAAAAAACCAATAACCACCCAAGAATCCTATGTAATTTTAATTAATCATGAAAATTAAAAATTTATACCATACCTTGTTCGATTTTGATCGAACATGTGTCTATTTTCTAGAATAGATCATTACTTGAAGTAATATGGAGACCTCTAAATTTTCCCTCACACTCCAAAATATTTCTCGATCATTGATCTTCGATCATCAAGTGCTATCATTAAGAGATGAAGGTTCTTTAGATTTCAATGTGATTGTGTAATCACCACTTATTCAGTTCGAAAGGAAGCACGTGGATCATGGTGACTTAATTTCCCTCCACTCTCTATGAATATTGATAGAGATCTTGGGAGGAGATATAATTTGATTGGATGTGTAGTCCACTCTAATTTGGATCAGTAATATATATATATATATAGGTTTAATTTATTAGAATTGTATCTTGTACCTTTAATAAATAAAGTCTGCTAAATTAAACCAAATTCAACATGTATGATATATAGAACATGTTGCAAACATCATATATATTCTATCACATACTTGAAAGATCTAAACTATGTTACATGATAATATATGAGTCATTAACTCAACTTTACTCTCCCATATATATTATAAGAACCTTGAATATTAAATAGTAAATATTCGTTTGAAAATTATGTTTCATTATATTCACTAAATAAATTGTGAATATAATAAGTAAATAAATTTAATATCTATTATTATAAACTTTAATAATATTGAATCTATTTATTCAATTGTGATCATTTAAACTTGTGCATTACTCATCCCCTTCCATGGGGTCCCACCATATCCTAAACTCTAATTCACTAGAGTTATCCAAGATTCTAAATACACATTGTGTGTGAACCTATAGGACCTTATCTTGATAGTAATGATTGATAAACACAAACCATGAGTGGATTATAATAACCCATCAATTTCCGTAGGGAGATAATTTTTAGTCGTAATAATGATAACCTTCTATAAACACGCACCGTGTAATATAATCTATTTGTCTTGTGATATCTCATAAAGTAGGATACACACTTTGTGTCATTGTACTTTATTTCATTATTATTTTATGACATTACTAGAAAAATGTTCTTTATTAAACCATGTCCATGGATTTAATAAAGGTACTACCATCTTGTTTAACCAGACCTAACATATATCTTCCCTTTGGAAGTGAGAAATTATATCTTGACCATTCAATGAATTTCATACGACCAAAGATGCAGCCAACACAAGCTACCTCTCCAAAACATAAATTTCATGGTTTTCATAATGAATAAAAGTATAAGATCAAATAGTATACCTTGATAATGATATCAATTAGAGAGATCAATATGCATTCTCATAAATAGGGGCAACCAATGACACCTGAAACATGTGGTGTTCCTATTTTCAGGTTTTTCCTCTTGATCTCCTCTACTTGAGATCACTAAGTGAAAGCTTCTTGAGAATAAGTCTCAATGATTATGATCCCAAAGAACATGATAGTCAGACACTATATGTTTCCAGTTTGTATGATTTATCTAGAATATAGCATATATGTTTAAGATTAATTTCATAGTATCTACAAGTTCTCATTATATCTGGGAACTGTTATAACTTGTTGATATGATAAATAGTCTATAGAAATTACCTTGTAAATAGTGGAAACAAAAGTATAAATACTATTATGGTAATAAAACATCATTCATAACACACTATATACAAGATATGTTAATCAAAAAGTACTACTCAAGTTGGGTCTTGGTCACCTAACTTCACAACAGTGGTCATGCAGGCCCTTTATACAAGGGATGCATAATGAACCTAAGTGGGTCAGTACGTAAAAATGAATTCCTTAGGGGTGATCCAAGTATGGGAACAAGTTTCTTTGAGAATGTGTATTTGGTTACAAAAAATTTCAACAATGACCTATATAGAGTTAAACTATATAGCTTCTTGGTGGCACTCTACTTAACCAGACTAGTTGGTTACATGGGTACCCCTAGAAGTCATGAGGAAAGGAATGTGAATTCATTGTTCTTTAGATATGAGGCACTTTGAGTGATTATAGAATTAAGGATATGTTAGATGGTGGTATTGGTAGGATATATGGACCTATTTATTTAGAATTCACTTTTGGGTTGTATGGTTGGAGCATAGGTAAACACTCATGAATTTGGAATGACACCCATGTAGAGGGTGATCATGTGGTTAGACTTAGAATAAGTGATATTCCTCTAGATTTTCATTGAGTATTATATTCACAAGGTCATGATCTATAGGTTAGGTGCATGAGCTGAGGTTGGATGGGACATGACTCATGAGATCATGAGTTGGGTGGAGTCATTGAGCTTTATGGGAGTGTGTACCTATTGTGTTTTGGGAGATCAAGTAGGATTGTGGGTAAAAACCTATGAGAGGATTCTTGGGGGACCACTCTACCTCAGGAAGAGGATAGTGAATGTTGATGTGTCTCTTCAAATAAAAGCCTATTTGTGAGAGGGTGAGAGCATGCTGGTTACACATGGTGATCATGGGATTATGGAACCGATTAAATGTCACATCAAGGCTGAGTAATGATGGGATCAATTGTGGTTGGGAGATGTTTACCCTATAATGAATGGTGAGATTATGAATGGATAGTGTTAGGTATTTATAGGACATGTGAGCATGGCTTGGAAAGACAAATATGTGTGTTATCATAGAGAATGTCATATATTGTGCTTAAGGAGCGTTGTAAGGGAGTCTATATGGTGGGTATAGCACCATTATATATTATAGGAAGGAATTATTGGTAATAATGGAATGGGTGGAGATTGGTGTTTTTCATTAGATCCCGGGTATGAGCGGATCAGCCAAATCCATTCATTGCATTTAGTGATGGATGGAGTGTGATCTGTTGATATTAGTGTTTTAGTACGGTGGGGAGATGATGAGTAACCTCCCATAGTGGGGAGCATTGAATTGGTCACGAGAAACTAACCCTAATTTTATAAGTTTCATGGTTGTAGTGAGACTAGTTAATGGATCGTCGAGAAGGCACTAAGATTTTGGTATTTGAGAAGATCCAGTGATATTTGGTTCATTGTTAAATACCAAATTTAATGTTCAGGTATGGTGTTATATGTAGTCCAAGAGTTGGCATCAATCTTGGGAGAGAGTTGATGTGTTCCAAGAGTGATTCAAATTAGAGGAGTTTCATTGTTTAGTGTGGGAGTATGAGGGATAGTGAGGTTTTTTTGTGATCTGACAATGGAATTACATCAATCATTGGGTTGGACTTTTGGGATTATTGATGATCCTATGATTCTCCTTAGGTGTCAAGGTATCATAATCAGGTGGTGTGATGATACATCAGTTGGTGAGACTGATCATTTTTGGGTGAGGTTGTCCAAATTTCTAGCTAGTGTTTTTTCATATAATTAGATGCAATAAGGTGAAAACCACATTGATATTTTCATTGAACCACTAGAAGTTAGATTAACAATTCAAAAAGGGGGTTCCTATGGTGGGGAGAATCATGGATTAGAATCATCCATTATGAGTGTAATTTAGTGGTGGGGAGCACCATAATCCTCAAGATGATTCAGTTTCTAAAAATTTGGGGTCTTGATAGAGAAGTTTGTGGCTAAGTGTCATCCCAGTATTGGTGATGATGGTGAGTGGGTGCCTCATCTTCTATTGAATAGTTTGCTTTGGTGTTTGAGTTGTGAAATAGAAGAGCGTTCGGAATTCAGGGAAATAATATATACATAGGGTGGAATATTAAATAATATGGTAGGTCAAGAAATATGGTTTAAGGAATATTGAGGCCTTTAGAGGATTAGAAGCATGATGATAGGAGGATTTTAATAACCTGAATGATTACAAATTGCTAAAACTGAGAGGAATTTTGAATTTTTGTCCTAGAGTAGGGTTCATTCCATGAAATGGGATTTGAATCTAGAATATAAGTATTGGAACATATCAATAATATGTTTTTTGGATATGTACTAAGGTTCATGATATGTTTTTGGTGCCTGAATAAACATTAGATCAATGGTCAGGTGCTCAGGCTACTGATATTTTTCAGTAGTAGATCTATCATGTTGTGATGGCCTAAGGTGTAGGGGTTTCACAATGTGTAGTATGTGGCATCACATTTTATATGTGGTAAGGATTCTTGTATTGGTCATATTGGAAATGGAATGAATTTTTTCATTACCTTTAAAAAAATAACTAAAGTGTTAAGGACTAAAAACCTATTTTAAAAAGAAAGAATAAAATTAAAACCTTTTTAAGAGATAATAAATAATCAAAGTTGAAAGTGAAACTATATAATTATATAAGTTTATAAAATTAGAAGAATAAAATAAATAGTGATTCATAGATTAAATGATTAATTTAATTTATGGATTAAACAATTTATTAAATTAATAAAAAATCAATTAATGAATCAAAATGTGGAAAGTAAACAAGGAACACAACTTAGTAAGGAATTCCATCAATACCTCAAGAAGAGTCCCTACATCTACCGCCTCAATTTCGTGAGTATTAAATGTGTTAGTCCCTTGGATTTAATGGTAGCCAAGATACTATAAATCCCTTGATTTTAGGTTGTAGCAAGAAACTAGAGATATAATCGACATTATCTTTCTAATGGGTACAGCTATAAACCTAAATTAAAATAATTCATTTCTTTTTAATGGTTATGGAAATAAAATATAAATACCTCACTTTAAAGGTATTGAGAAAAAATAAAAAATGGGAAAGGAATATTGGAGGATTTCTTAAAATAAATCATGTTTTAGTATAGTGATTATCCTCTCTAAAGAATATGTAGAACAACCTGTATAGAAAGTGAAAAAGTATGAAAATGTGAAGATAAAACAAAAAGAACACACTCTAGATGGGATAAGATATGATTTAGTAAATTAGTGCACTTGATAGATAATTTTTTATCATATCACATTGGAAATGGTGAATTATTGAGAAGGTAAGTTTCTAAGTCCATCAAGTGGTCTATTTATAGCCTCAAAAAGCTTCAGGATCCTTCTGAAATTCTTAGAGGGTAATTAATCAATTGAATACTATATTAAAACCAATTTTTCGATTATTAAAATATTTCATGTATGACTTATCTTGATGTTATCAGATATATGATAGCCTCCACTAGGTAGTCGATAGACCACCTAGAAGATGATACTATTGGAATTCCCTCACCAGCTAGTCGATGCTCCTCCACCAAGTAAATTGTGAAACTCCTAGAGAAAGAGACCACTTTCTTCTTCACCATCCTCTAGATGGTTGGTAGTCTGTACATCTGGTGACACTGACTCATAGAACTTTTCACTTGGTGTCTTACACCTTCTATCCAGTGTAGCATGAACTGCTTCAGCTTCAATAAGAGGCTCCCACATTTCCTTCAAAGGTCTTTTATATGTCTTTTAAAATCATTATATAGATTTAAAACATCTATTAAGACTTAAAAATACCTTTAAGTCTTCATCAAGTACTTCAAATAATTTATCAAATAATATCCAGTGTCTATTAAATATAAACTAAAATCACTTAAATGAAACCATTAGAAACATTGGTGAGTATTTTTGGTCACAAAAACACCAGAGAGAGAGATGGGGGTACAACAATATATCACTTTTTGATGATCACAAACACATAACATAAAAATATAAATTAAGTGTAAATAAAGTGATAAATAAAAGAATTCAAAGTAATTAAATATTTTATAATTTTAAGATAATAAACATGATCAAGAGAGAATAAGATATTCAATATACTGAAGAGTTAAATGTATTCAACATGATAAATAAATAAACCAACATCTCCCTGAAAACCCAATAAACATATCTCCCTTTGAAATAAAACAAATTATTCCCCCTTTGAACCAAAATTATCTATAACCAAAAAACCAAAAAACATCTAACCCTTTGTGATAATAAAAATAGAAATAAGGAATTGAAAATAAAAAGATTTTTTTCTAATAAATAATAAGATTATTCTATGATAAATAAATTTAAAATATGCTTCTTACATTAATATTATCAAGATAGAATATGCTTAGAAAGGGATAAAACATTAAGAACGTGATTAGATGAGGGATTAAAGTAGAATATATCATTAAAGAAACTCCTCCAATATAAAACAAATAGAGCAAATAATATTGAGGTTCACATAATATAAAAAACAAAAGGAATTAAATAAAAGAAAAATAATAAAAGGAATCTCAGGAATTTAAAAATATTTAAATGATTTTGGAAAAGAATTTTCAAAAAGAATAGAAAAATTATTTTGAAAACAATAAATAAAAAAAATAAAAAAAATAAAAAAATAAAAAATAAAAGATTAAAAATACATAATCTCCTATTTTTTAAATATATTATAGATGAGAGAGGGAGATATGAGAGATATAGAAAATAATTTCACGAAATAAATAAAACTAATGATATTGAAAAACATTTTTACCATGTAGATCAATATTGAAATCCAAATTTTTTTAAAAAAAGGAAAGAGTTAGTATCCCCCTAAATGGGAGCATTAAACAATAAGATCAAGTTGGAAATAAATTATCAATCATTTTAGGGGGTGAAACAAAATTTTATTGAGAATCCACTATATGATATATCAAATATTCTCAATGGAAAATTCTTGAAAAATCTCGAAATCAAGTAGCTTTTGGTACCCTTTAGGGAAAGATAGTGTGATCTAATAAACATTGAGATGGTGAAATTTTTTTGGGTCCACTAAGATTAGATAAAAAGGATTTGAGAACACAAAATTTTTATAATAATAATTTATTTAGAAATACGTGAAGAAATATGAATTTATTTTGTTCTTAGATATCTAGTTTCTTTTAAATTTCATTCATATATAAGATTATTATATTTATAATAATAAGTGAAAAATATATTTTAAGAAACACATTTCACAAAAGTGGTATTTTTTAAGATATGGGATTTTTTGAAAAAACCAAAACAATGAGTATAATATTTGAAAATACCTTTTTTGAAAATCATTTTTCAGAAAAATGTCTTTTTAAGTATAAAAATGTTTTTATACCAAATTCATGTATAAAATTCATTTCAAAGACCATAATTGTATTATTATTAATCAAAGTTTTCTAATTTATTTTTTAAAACTAATCCAAAAAATGATTAAAATTCATAAATACATGAAAGTAAAATACAGTTTTCAATATAAATCAATATTTTTCACTATTCATTTAAAAATCAATCTTTTCAAAAAAAATACCAAAATATCAACCTAAGATAATTTTGACTTGTTGATCTCAAAAATTATATCTTTTTTATATAATACCATTTCTAAAAGTTTTATAAATTAATTATAATATTTTCTCATAAAAAGAAATAAAATCATTTTTAAAGAAAAGGTGTATTTGAAGCATAAAATAACTTTACTAAAAATTGAGTTCTTATTTCCTAATCATTAATCAATAAATTTTTATTTAGTATGAGATTTATATATTTCATAATGTGTTTAATCATATTCATACACTCTATATCAATGGCTAGGTTATAACAATAACATTAAAATAATAATTTTTTATCCTATATCCCAATTCACTTAAAGACCGATATTTTATTTTAAAAAATATATAGAGAATAGTAATTTTTTAAAAACTTATGGTATTAAATATTCCACCATTAATAAATTTAATAATTTCAATTTTAACTTGATATCGATAATCAAGGATTTAATATTTGAAAATACCTTTTTTGAAAACTCACATCATAAAAATGGTTAATAAAACTTTCTCTGGAAAAGAGGGAAAGTGAAATATGAAGGTCACCTTGAATAACACATAACTAGGTTTAAAAAAAGAATAAAATTAGTGAGAAGTTAAAATATGGACATGAAAGAAAATAATAATTTCCAAATAATGATGGAGAGTGACCTATATCATTGATCATAAGAAATTAAATGATAATAAGAAAGTTCATTACCACAAATCGGTAAACTAAAGCGATATAAAAAGAGAATAGATTCATCATAAATAAAATTTATAGGATAACATTTTTTATTAAATATCATTTCCCTAGAGTTTAAGAATTCTTTTTCCATCTAGACTATAGACGTAATGATGGTACTGTGGTGCACAGTGGAAGCTGGTGGGTTAGGTATTTGAAATTTCTCATCTCCAAAGAAATGTAACTTCATCGTCTCAGATGATCTAATCCCCTGTAGAGGTCTAATGATCTTGTGTGAATATTTTAAAGCACAAAAAATTACATAAATGACTACCTAATTTGAATCGGTAACATGTTTAAATATAGTTCGACACCTATGATCACTACATGAAGAATATGAAGTCAAACACCTCTAGATCATCCAAAAACACTTCAAAAGTCTACACATATGCCGATTATTAAATTCCAGGTGCTTGTAGGGAGATTCGATTATTCCTTTGATGTCATGATAATCACCATGATTATGTCCCTTTGATCCATGAAGGTATTCTTGGATCGATTTCTTAGACATAGCATTTATATCTCTAGGATGCAGGAATATGAAAGAAGAGATCTCAAAAATCATGAAAATTAAAAGTTATATGAAAATTAGTTATGCACTACTTATATGGTGGACTTTAAACACCCAAAAATGGTTCCCCAACCCCCATATATAAAATTCCCACTAAATTAGCAGTAAATGACACATTATGGAAAAATAATTTCATCATAATGTATTTAATATTTTTAACATACTTGTAATATATAATTAAATTACTATTAAAATGAATATTATTCTAATATTCAAGGTTCATTTAATATTATAGTAATTACGAATCAAGTTAAAGAACTGTGTTTATCAAATAATAAATTTAATTATATATTACAGGTATGTTAAAAATATTAAATACATTATGATGCAATTATGTTTTCATAATGTGTCATTTACTGCTAATTTAGTGGGAATTTTATATATGAGGGTTGGGGAACCATTTTTTGGTGTTTAAAGTCCACCATATAAGTATTGCATAACTAATTTTCATATAAATTTTAATTTGAGTGATTTTTGAGATCTCTTCTTTCATCTTCCCGCATCCTAGAGATAGAAATGCTATGTCTAAGAAATCGATCCAAGAATACCTTTTTAATACTTTTAATAAATAAATTCAAATCCAATATTATATACTCAAATAATAATAAATTTATTTATTCATTGGCAATCATTTATTCTTGGAAACATCTTGGACCCTGTGGTGGGGCCCATAAAGTCCTATTATCTTATTCATCAAAATATGGATGACTCTTTAAAATGCTATTGTGTGTGACCCTCAAGGCCCTTATCTCTATAGTAGTGAATATTATTCAAACACTAAAAGTGGAGTCTAGAAATCCATCAAGTCCCATAAAGAGATAAGGAATAGTCCTAACAATTACAACCTTCCTACAAACACACATCATGTAATATAATCTCTTTGTCTCACGATATCTCATAATGTATGATGCCCAAACTGTGTCGTCATCCATTATTGATTTATTATTTGTTGAATTTATTTGATGGAATTAACTTATTCTACCATGGACATGGATTTGATGAATGTAATACCATTCTGATAAATTAGGACTAAGATATCACTTCCTTAACTCAGGATATAAAAATTATATCTTGATAATTCAACCAATGTCATACCACCAAAGACGAACCTAGCACAAGATACCTCACCATGAATTATAACATGTGCATCATTGAACATATGAAATTTTAATATTTATAAGCTTACTTACTAACTATAACTAGTATTGTGGTAAGATTTTCGAACCATAGGGAAGGTCTGAGTTGTTATAGTAACCAAAAAATAAGGCAAAACAAAAATTAAAATAAGAAAACACAAGAAATAGTTGAGGATGGTGATTAATTAGTGATTAGAATGAATAATTTTGTGAGTGTGAAGTGATTGTGAGTTCAAACATATATGTAAGATATAAGAACATCAAAAACAATGAGAACAACCAATTGATGAATAGAGGAATTGGTTGGCTGGTTTATAAAATTATTTTACCTTGTTCATGTCTCTGAATAAATCATCTAGAATTGATTCAATTGGCTAACCCATTTTGTTTTTAGGTCAACCTAAAACTGAATGGCCTCTATGGTTTATCAACTATATATATCTTTCAATCACTAAGTGAGAACAAATCATGGAATCAATGAGTTCAAATTGTTGGTTTAACTCAATGTGCTTCTCTCTCTTGAGTTTGATTCACTTATTAGTTAAATCCTCAAATTAATGATAGTTTTAATTTAAGCATGATCAAGATCTGTTTTCACTGATTCTTGCTATTTTTTAAAAAATGATTTTATAGAGAGAGAGAGAGAATCATCCATTAGAGAAGATGAATGAACAAGATAAAATTAAATTAAAATTCTAAGACTATTACATCAAAAGTGATTAGTTGAAAATTATGGATAAATTCAACATATTTAATGATTTAAAAACATAAACATTCATGATGAAGGAACTAAATAAAAAATTAAAGATAGAATATTATTCTCTCTCCCAAATCTCGATCTCCAGAAACTCCCAATGTTCGATCACTTCTCTATGTCTACCTACTGCCAATGGTTTATGGTGAAGTGATCTTTTGGTCTCCCCCCTAAAAGTGTAGTGGTATTAGTCTCCTGAAACCCCTGAACTAGTGATGCATCGCACTCCTATATTTCTCTGGAATGGATTGATGGTTCTATGAGTCTTCTGGACTCTTTTTATGTTTTTTTGTCCCACCTCCAGCTCCTTTCATAGATTGAAAACCTCCTTCTCTTACTCCCATGTGGCATACCATCACTATTGATCTTTCTCAAATGTGATTGAAGCAAACACTCCCACAAACAGAATACTCAGCCTATTCCATACAGAATAATCCCTCCAACATGATCCTACATCAGACTCGACATGGAATGTTCAATGGTTATGATCTAGGAGTGAGGTCACCTCCCACAATCTCCTCTATAGCAACGTGAGTCCTGAATCAATCAAACAGAATTAACCCAAAGTAAAGAAAGTAAGAAGCTCATGTTTGAAAAAATATTATATTTAAAAAATTGTATATATATTACCTAATTACAAGGTATATACAAAAATATATATGTGTATGTATTTTTATATACTTATTTATTTATTAATACTATTAATACATACATGTATAAATATATATATATATTATACAAAACTATAAAATTATTACAATATATATATATGTATTAATATAAAATATATATATTATCATATACCTATTACTATTATTACTATTATTAGATATATATATATATAATTATTATTAAATTTGTTTATTTATATTTACTATTATTATTTAATATTAGATATTTAATTATATTATAATATACATAAATATATGTATTTATATATATATATATATGTACTTATAATTATTAGTATACTTAAATTTATTGTATTATCATTATTATTATTATATTAATTATTTTAATTATTTTAATTATTTTTTTTAAAATTTTTTTTATTTTTTTCTTCACTTTTATCTACCCTGCGTCGTGGATCTTCTGTTCTACATAGGGGGCTTGCTCGAATCAAGAAGCTTCTCTCAGACTGTATACAAAGAGAGCTCGGACAATGGGTCTTCAGCGGCATGACATCATCTTCCTCCAAAGAGATTTCTTCAAGGGGCATGAGGCTCAGTTACACTATGGTGGTGATCGTCTACGGTACTCTGATGGTTCTTCTTCAATAGTGAAGGTCTTTTCTAGTTCTCTAATTGTGGGTAGTCATCGGAGAAAGATGTGGCTCTGGATTGGTTCCTCTATCAATAGTTGTGGTGTTGCATCATCTTCTTTGATGGATCTAGTGAGGATTCGGTGAGTTGTGGTTTGGCCCACATGAGAGGGGGCTCAGTTTGGACTTCGGTGTTGCAGGGTGGTGGATTTCGGCCTTTATATGGTTAAATAGACTCAGATCGGTAGATGATATCAATCAATGGAGTACGAATAGATCCATATCTACCCGTGGATAGGAGGGATCGACTGATGGTGGATTGATCTTCATCATAGGCACAACAATGGATTCATTGTGGTGACAGAGGGTTGGGTTCACCAAAGGTGAGCTCGAGTGGTGCTGCCACCGATGGATACCAATAGTGGATGGGTGTGAACCAATGGATTTGTGGGTGGATGAGGTAGTGTCGTTGGTAGTGGCAGAAGACATGGTAGATCTAAATAAACTGTTCGGTGATGATGGTAGTAGTGGGAGTGTGGTAGAAATGATAGGAGTTTGGAGGAAGGAGGATCTAGCTTTGACACTAGTAGTGGCACTAGTAGTGCCAGTAGGTAGCGGTAGCAGGGTGCTACCATTGGACCCTATCTGTGGCAGCGGACAACAGCAATAGGGTATTACTGTTGGATCATGGCGGTGGCAGACTGGTGCTGGTAGTGGAAATCGGTAGCAAGGTGTTATCATTGGACCCTGGCAATGGTAGACTGACATTGGTAAGTTGATTCCATTGGCAGAGTGCTACTATTGATGAACAGCAGTAGAACCTGAAAAAAATAAACCTAATAAATAAATTTTAAAATCACAAAAAATAAATGGAGGTAAAAATTAAAATTAAAAAAAATGTTAAGATTATTTATTTTTAAATTAAAATAATAAAAACAAAAGAAAATTAATTAATTATAAAAAACGATGAAAATAAATAAATCAGTTAAAAAATATTATTTAAACAAATTGATATTTTATTGATTTTAAAAACAATAAAATTATGAATAAATGAAATAAGAGGATGAATTAAATGATTGTAGTTATTACTTTTAAAAAATATAAAATGAAAAAATGAATGAATGAAAAGAATGAAAGGGAAAAATTACTAAAATTAAAACAATTACATAGAAATAAAAAAGATATTTCATCAAAAAAATAAATATTTAATTTTAAATTAAATAAAAATAACTAAAATAAACAAAAGGATACATGCTTTACCAATAAATAATAGTTTTAGTGATTTAATAAAAAATTAATAGCAATTGATAATTATTAAACAAAAAACATTATTTTGATATTGAAAATACTATAAAGTTCAAAAATAGTGTGGTAAAGTGTGTTTAAAAAAAGCCACATCAAAACTCTCCCACACTTAAATATTTATTTATCTTAACCAATTTTATACTTTTTATCTTAAAAAATAGAAAACATGATTTGTCAGTCAGATCAAAAAGAGAATGTCTAGACCATTATAGAGGAACAAAATATGAGGTGGGTCAGGCTTTTCAAATGAAATGTTCACAAGAGGTCCTACCTAAATAAAAATACACACTAAAAATCAAGGGAACATGGACTCTTTAACTATTGGAGTTTTCATGCCTCATATATGAAGACACCTACTATCCTGCATCAATTTAGGTTCAAGTTCTAATTCTAATAGAGATGGAAGGTTTGATATTTGTAGAAATACAATCTTAACAAAACGTACCTTAAATTTTTACTTTCTCCTAGGTTACAAAATTCAAAGCTCAAATTTTTTTATCAATTCATTGATACAACTCAAATTATATTCTTATAAGTCAATTGTCCCCATCTTTATCTGGGTTCAAAATTCTCCTCACCTTAATGTACTCATTCTTTACTACTAAGAAATTTATTGGGTTTTTTTCTCTTTTTGTTTTTTTAAATTTTACCCATCCATGTATGTGTAGATAACTATTTAAAAACACTTATTTTATATTTACATAGGGATTACACACACACACACCCAGTGCCTATAGTCTCATATGTTCACTGTGGGATCTCATTTTTTTATTTTACTCTAGTTTCAAAGGACTTATATGATTATCATTTGAGTTGTCTCCCTAAGGTGATTAATTTTCAAATGGAGAGTCCCCCAAGTTAAAGTTAAAATTTAAATTCTCTAAATTTATGATCATAATTCCACATATATCTATCATATCTCACTCTCTTTCTCAGTTCCTAAATGGGATACTCGTAAAAAACAGTGTAAAACTCTACTGAATAATCATATATCCCCAAAAATTTCATAATTAGGGAAAACCTTAAAAGCCATCATGTTATTATTCTCCAGTAAAGAAATAACATAGGTGAATATTGAAACCTATGAACCCTCAATTATTGAAAGAATCTAAAAAAATTGACTGGTTTTTTTCAAAAAAATCTAGGGGTTGTTGATGTGTTCGGAATTTAAAGCACAGTTTAACATAGAACAAAGATCCATCTCCCCCACACTTAAAATTTTACAATTTTCCCATTTTTGAATCCTAATGTAGGGTAAAACTTAGTTAAAAATATATTTTTTATTTAGTAGTAGAAATAAATTGAAAGGGGTTTACATTAAAGTTCAAAAATTCCTTTCCACACATCCAATAAAAACATGTTTTCTTAAGTTCATGTTTTTTATTATTCTATATAGATAAAAGAATTTTCAATATAGTTCAAATATTAGAATGATGACCAATGTTGTACAGAATCATTTTAATAAAAGTGAATGAAATGGGTGAAAGAAGGATTCACAATCCATCTCAATATAATTTTCAACTCACTAGAATTCAATAAGATAACATGTCACGAACTATGCTGGGTCACCATCCAACTCGGCGCACGACCCAGTCCGAAACATGTCCTGAAGGGTGTTCCTGATCCCCACAGGCTAACACAAGTTCCTGGGTATCAATACTAACACATGGGAATGATTTACCCGAAAGAAGAGACATAAAAACAACTAACAACTTTAATGGAATGAAACTTATTTTTATAAAACCAAACAGATCCCTAACACAATTCATATTTAAATGGTCTACAACTACAACCAACAACCCAAGAGAGATGAAAAAAAAGGAAAAATAAAACTCTAAGAAGACTACAATGAAAGAAAACTAACACATTTTTCCGCACCTTCATACAACATGAGGAGCCACCTCCTCAAACCACCATCGTCAGACCTGCTTGGGAAAAACCATCAACAACCCCAACCACCATCACTGAGCATGATGCCTCAACCTGGGATACACAAAGAATGAGGTCTACATACACCCAATGGTGTACGTAGGGTGTGAGCCAAGATCCCAGTAGGATACCACCAAAAAAAGGTTCCATGCCACAAAATCAAAAAGATAATTTAACATGCTTATTTAAAACCATACATTTAAAATGCCTTTAAGGAAAACATTTAAAAACTGAAAGTGAAAAGAAAAATTGTACTCAAAGAAAAACCATTTCACAATACTACTTTAAAATGGAAGGTAAATTCTATAAAGAACATGCACATACTCAAGTGATCCTCCATATGCTGATGGAAGACACCACGTCATAAATAGTAAAGCACTGCGGGTAAATCCCCTAAGGTTTACCTAGCTCGATTGGGACCCTAGAACCTCGTTTCTCAGTGAAACGTGGATTAGAAACCACAACCCTCAGTCATTCATAAGTTTAGTTAGTGTTGTAATCGTCAATCCAACTAAGTGAAATAGGGATGATACCACTCCAGATCACCAGTGCACTAGTCCTAGTCCACCCACCTAGATACCCGGGTTTTCCCTTGTGCTCAAACAAGTTCCACATTCACATAATATATATATCGCTTCCAAACAACCTGAACCAAATAAGACATTTCCCACAATAGTCACCACTTGCATACACCCACACCATTTAAAAAAATCATTCACACCAAAACCATATAGAAATACATTTTTCCAACCATTTTCACAATTCAATAAAACCCATTTGAAAATATAACAAAATAGTTCATTAAAAATCCTATCATTTTCATGAAAAGCCCCTTTTCAAATCTACACATAAACTCAATTCATTTTTTTAAACATATTTCTTGCAATGTTTCATTTCCATTAAAATTCACAGTGGGGAATCCAATGTGAAACAATTCCTTTTTTTTTTGTTTAAATGACTCAATTTCATTTTCAAAAACCATCGAAGACTTATCTTGTACTTTCCACATAAATCATAAAACAATTTCGAGAAACACCGCAAGGCATACACAAATCAAAACTAATTCACTTGAAAAGAATTAAACTTAACATTAATGTATGTTAGACACCTACAAAACATATTTCTTCACCACACAATTAAACCGTAAAACAATCTTAGACACAAAACCAACTAAACCAAACACCACACATTCCAAAGTCACCATTCAAACACCCCAAATTATAATTCAAAACCACACGTACTCTAACACCCTCTAAAAATACAATATGCACTGCTGAAATAATTTAATGAAATCTTTACACAATTTATAAAAAACACATTCACAATGCACAAATGGTTTTGAACCACAAATACACCACATTTCACATGAAAACCCCAATTTGAAACCAAATACTCATCCGACCAATTTGAAACTTGCTTTCGCACCACAAGAAAAAATAAAATAACATGATACTATACATAAGAAAAATATATTCACCAAAATCACCACACAATCAAATAAAATAATAACTTAATAAATTTAAAAAAAAACATATTAAATTAATCTAATAATGATATGGCATAGAAACACCTACCTCGCATGAAGAATTTCCCAAAATTGATGTGAATTCTTCGATCGTCTACCAATCGCACGACAAGCAAACTAAATTTAAACCCTAGTCCACAAGATTGAAAAATATTACCCCAAATTAAAACCCTAATGTGACACACTAGCTACTGGAAAAAAAAAGAAACCCCAAAAAACAAGGGCCAAAACCCTAGAAAAAGAGGATAAAAGTTATACCATATGGAGAGGGTGTGGTGGCGCAACAAAGACTCGGCCAAGGGGGGTCCGGTCGCTGAATAATGGAGGTTGGAGGTCGTGGTTTTTGAGGAGGTGGGTTGGTGGTTCATGAATCCAGAGGAGGTCCAGCCAGGGGGCATGGCTGTGGCTACCCGGGAGGGTGAGTGTGGTATAGACAGGGCACCGGCTCGTCACCAGAGGGAGGTGAAGGGCGTTGGCCATGGGTGTCACGGCGGGAGGCCAAGGGGTATAGGGGCGTGGCGCAGTAGGTAGGAGAGGAAAGCAGAGCACCTTGGGGGGTTTTGTGAGGTGGTCTTCCGGGAGTAGGTACGGCGCGATCAGGAAGGTCAGGAGGTGGCTGGTCCAGCGGATGGTGCGGGCAAGGAGGAGCGCGCAAGGGGAGTGAAGGCGGGTGGAGTCAGGCGGTGGAGCTGGAGCCGCCGAACAACAGCACTCCGAAAGGAGGGAAGCCGCCCACACGGTGCCCTGTTTCCTTCTCCTACAGGCTCCACTACGCCCTTACTCCCCTTGGCCTCCCGCCCTGACACCCATGGCTGACGCCCTTAACCTACCTCCGGTGACAAGCCGGTACCCCGTCTACGCCGCACTCACCCTCCCAGGTAGCCATAGCCTCACCCCCTAGCGGGACCTCCTCCAGAGTCACGACCCACCAAACCACCTCCTCAAAAACCACAACTTATAACCTCCATTCTTCATCGACAGGACCCCCCTTGGTCTAGCCTTTGTTGTGCCGCCACACCCTCTCCCTACGGTATAACTTTTCTACTCTTTTGCAAGGGTTTTATCCCTTGTTCTTTGGGGTTTCTTTCTTTTTTTTCAGCATCTAGTGTGTCGTGTTAGGGTTTTAATTTGGGTTAATCTTGTTCAATCTTGTGTACTAGGGTTTAAATTCATTTTTCTTGTCGTGCAATTGGCGGATGATCGAAGAATTCACATCAATTTTGGGAAATTCTTCATGTGAGGTAGGTGTTTCCATGCCATAACATTATTAGATTAATTTAATATGTTTGTTTAAATTTATTAAGGTATTCTTTGATTTAATTATGTGGTGATTTTGGTGAATTTATTTTGCTTAAGTATAGTATCATGTTCTTTTATTTTTGCGTGTGGTGCAAAAGCAAGTTTCAAATTGGTCGGTCGAGTATTTGGTTTCAAACTGGGTTTTTCATGTGAAATGTGGTGTATTCATGGTGCAAAACCCTTTGTGCATCGTAAATTTGTGTTTTGTAAATTGTGTAATGATTTTATTAAATTATTTCAGCAGTACATATTGTATTTTTGGAGGGTGTTAGAGTAAGTGTGGTTTTAAATTATAATTTGGGGTGTGTGAATGGTGACTTTGGCATGTGTGGTGTTTGGTTTGGTTGGTTGTGTGTCTAAGCTTGTTTTACAGTTTAATTTTGTGGTGCAGAAATATGTTTTGTAAGTTTTTGACATACATGAATGATAAGTTTAATTCTTTTCAAGTGAATTAGTTTTGATTTGTGTATGCCTTGCGGTGTTTCTCAAACTTATTTTATTCTTTATGTGGAAAGTACAAGATAAATCTTCAAAGGTATTTGAAAATGAAATTGAGTCGTTTAAACAAAAAAAGGAATTTTTTCATGTTGGATTACCCATTGTGCACTTTTAATGGAAATGAAACATTGTGAGAAACACATTTAAAAAAATGAATTGAGTTTATGTGAAAATTTGAAAAGGGATTTTCATGAAAATGATAGGATTTCTAATGAACTATTTTTTTATGTTTTCAAATGGTTTTTCTTTAATTGAAAAAATTGTGGGAAAATGTATTTCTATATGGTTTTGGTGTGCATGTTTTTTTAAGTGGTGTTGGTGTATGCAAGTGGTGAATTTTGTGGGAAATGTATTGTTTGGTTCGGGTTGTGTGGAAGCGATATATATATTATCTGAATGTGGAACTTGTTTGAGCACAAGGGAAAACCCACGTATCTTGGTGGGTGGACTAGGAAAAGTGCGCTAGTGATCTGTTGTGGTATCATCCCTATTTCACTTAGTTGGATTGACGATTGCAACACTAACTAAACTTATGAATGATTGAGGGTCGTGGTTTCTAATCCATGTTTACTGAGGTTTGTAGTTTCTAAGCCACGTTTACAGAGGTTATTGGTTTCTAAGCCACGTTTCACCGAGACATGAGGTTCTAGGGTCCCACTCGAGCTAGAAAAACCTTAAGGGATTTACCCGTAGTGATCTATTATTCATGATGTGGTGTCTTTCGTTGGCATACAGAGGATCACTTGAGTATTTTCATGTTCTTTATATATTTTACCTTCCATTTCAAATTAGTATTGTGAAATGGTTTTTCTTTCAGTACACTTTTTATTTTCACTTTCAGTTTTTAAATTTTTTCCTTAAAATAATTTTAAAATTATGGTTTTAAATAAGCTTGTTAAATTATATTTTAGATGTTGTGTCATGGAACATTTTTTTTGTGGTATCCTACTGAGATCTTGGCTCACACTCTACATACACCCTTGGGTGTATGTAGACCTCATTCTTTGTGTATCCCAAGTTGAGGCATCATGCTTAGTGATGGTGGTTCAGGTTGTCGATGGTTTTTCCCATGCAGGTCTGACGATGGTGGTTTGAGGAGGTGGCTCCTCATGTTTTATGAAGGTGCGGACAAATGTGTTAGTTTTCTTTCATTGTAGTCTTCTTAGAGTTTCATTTTTCCTTTTTTTTCATCTCTCGTGGGTTGTTGGTTGTAGTTGTAGACCATTTAAATATGAATTATGTTAGGGACCTGTTTGGTTGTATAAAAATAAGTTTCATTCCATTAAAGTTGTTAGTTGTTTTTATGTCTCTTATTTTGGGTAAATCATTCCCATGTGTTAGTATTGATACCTGAGCACTTGTTCCAGCCTGTGGGGATCAGGAATGACCTTCGGGCCATGTCACAGACCGGGTCGTGTGCCGGGTCGGATGGCAACCCGACCTAGTTCATGACATAACACCCAAGCAAAAAAATATGCACAATTTTCACAAGATCAGGAGGTATTCCCCCACAATTAATTCTCAGCATAAGGTAGTAAAATTTTATCAGAGAATAGAAATTGAAATAGTAGAACAACACTTCCCTAAATATGTGACATTTAAACATTAATGTTTATTGAAAGTTTCCTCCTATGTAGCACTAAGTGAAGTGCTCTGGTTAGTCCTCTGTATTTAAATGTGTTTCTCCCTTGGTTTTACCTTGTCGGATATCTAGAAACAGTAACACTCTAGAGGTAAAAAATCATGTGAAACCATCAGATAGGCATGATAGTAGACTAAAGAATTAGGCAGCAAGAGTTATCTTTATTGAAAAAGATAAATAAAAATAAAATAGAATAGAAGTCATGGGTTAGTTCCCATGAAACACTGAGTTTATAGCCCTCAATTAGACTTGATAAAGATTCATCCTTCAAGTAAAGAAATGGTATAAAATCCCTTTATATGACCTTTAAAGAATTGTTTGATCCTCTAACCATTGACCAAGATTGGTTATTTTTCTTCTCCAACTAGCTCCACAACTCTATTAAGAAGAACTCTCATAATAGTTAAGGATCCTAACCACTTGGATTTCAATTTTCCTGGGAAAAGTTTCAACATATAATTGAATATAAGGACTCTCTAAACATCCTTTAAATTCTTATTATGAATTATTGAGTCATAAAAATCTTTTGTTATTTCTTTTTAAATTTCAACATTTTCATAAGATTCCCTCCTAATTTCCTCTAGTTAACTTAGCTCAAAAAATACTTTATCATAAGTTTAATTGAAGTCAAAGATAAGGGCCTTCGCTTCCCAAAAATACTTTTGATGTAATTTCACAGGCAGATGGAAGGTCTTTCCAAAGAGAAGCCTATATGGGGACATCCCAATGAGAGTCTTATAAGCAGTTATATAGGCCCACAGATAATTAAAAAACTTCATAGACCAATCCTTTCTTGAGCTGGAAACTATCTTCTCTAAAATCTATTTGAGGTCTATGCTAGACACTTCAGCCTTCCCACTTGATTATGGGTGGTAATTGGTACCAGTTCTATGAGAACATCCATACTTCTCTATCAAATTCATGAACTTGTAATTCCTGAAATGATTTCCATTATTTATAATGAATTCTCTAGGCACTCCAAACATATAAAAGGTATTTTACTTGATGAAATTCACTACACTATCATCAATATTGATGGGTAGATCCACTATATTAACCCACTTAGACACATAGTCCACAACCACAATAATGAATTGATTCTCATAAGAGGATGGGAAGGTTCCCATGAAATCTGAGCCACAAACATTAAAAAATTCAACTTCCAAAGTTCCTTTTTGCCAAGGCTCCTACCTTCTACCAGAATTTACATGCATTTAGAACTTGTCACAACCAATGAGAAAACTATTGTAATCTTTGAACATTGTTAGATCATATAAACCATCCTACAAAACCTTATGAGGTGTCCTTTCCCCTCTATGGTGGTCACCCCAAGGTGATAAATGGAAACTCTCTAGTATGGGTAACATTTCCTCTTCATCCACAAATCTCCTCAAAATACCATCAATGAATCTTATGAAAGTAAGATGGTCATCCGAAAATTAGTATTTTAACTCAAATACAAACAGATTCCTTTGGTTCTATGAAAGGTCCTTAAGCATAACATCAATAGCCAAAAAAAATAGCATAATCTACAAACCAAGAACATTGTTGTATAGAAGCAACAAACAATTTTTCATCCGGGAATGAGGTATTTAACTCCCTTGGTTCCTTAATTTGGGTGTTGGGTATCCTATAAAAGTAGTCTACAACCACATTTTCATCCCCTTTTATCCTTGATATCCATAAAAATCATGCAACTAAAGTTTCCACCTCATGAGCCTAGTTTTTGAGTACTTTTTAGCCAGTAAGTACTTGAGGGAAAATGGTCAGTGAAAATGAACACCTTAGAACCTATCAAGTAATTTCTAAATTCTTCAAGGGAAAGTATCATAGTATCCAATTACTTTTCTATGGTAGAATAATTATTCTAAGAATAATTTAGCATCTTTATATAATATTAAATGAAATGCATCCTCTTATACTTCCTTTGACCCAAAAAAACACCTACAGCTAGTTTACTAGCGTCTCACATTACTTCAAATGGGAACTACCATTTTGGGGAAATGATAACTAGTTAAGTAGTCAGTATCTCCTTAAGAAATTTAAAGGACTCTAGGTGTTTCTCATAAAAAAAATGTTTTTTCCTTTAAAATTATTGATCAGAGTGGTCTAGTAATCTTGAAAAACTATTTAATGAACATCCTGTAAAATCAAGCATGTCCAAAGAAAATTATTATCCCCTTAACATTCTCAAGTGGTGGTAGCTTTTCTATAACCTTAATCTTGGAATTATTAACCTATAGCACATTCTTAGTAACTTTGTGACTTAACACAATGCCCTCAATAGCCATGAACTGACACTTTTACCAATTTAACACAAGATTTGTTTCTTTATATCTTTCTAAAATAGGTTCCATATTTTCAAGATAGTTTTCAAAATTACATCATAAAACTAAAAAATCATCCATGAATACCTCAATAATCCTTTCAATAATGTTCGTGGAAATTTTCATCATGCATCTCTAAGAAGTGGTTAGAGCACCACATAAGCCAAAAGGCATCAATTGGTAGGAAAATGTCCCAAATGGAAAAGTGAAGGTGGTTTTATCCTGATCCTCGTGATAAATGGGAATCTGGTTTTACCCAGAGTAGCCATAAAGAAAACATAAATACTCATTTTCAGCTAGCCTCTCCCAAATATGGTTTAAAAATTGCATGGGAAATGATCCTTCCTTATGGTATCATTGAGTTTTCTATAATCGATACATAACCTCCATTTTTTGTAGCTCTTGTTTGAATTTTCTTATTCTTTTCATTTATGACCAGAGTCACACCACTCTTTTTGGGGACTATCTAGATAGGACTTACCCAAGGACTGTTAAAAATTCAAAATATTATCCCAGCATCAAGAAATATGATAACTTTCTCTTGGACTACTTATTTCATGTTTGGGTTAAGTATTCACTTGGATTACAATATTTTTTTACACTCGCACACCATGGAGATTTTATGCATGCATAATGATGGACTTATAACATTTATATCAGCAATTGACCATACAATAACAGACTTGTATTTCCTTAAAACACTCAACAGGTTATCCTATTAACTTTCCTACAACTTGGATGAGGTAATCACTAGTAGTGTATATAAATCACCTAAAAAATAATTTTTCAAATAGGATGAGAGGGGTTTGAGCTTCAGATGGGGTGATTCTTGGATTGAGGGAGGACACTTTGGCCTGGGTGGAGTAATGTCTCCATGTTGCCTCTTAAAGAAGGTAGTGTAGAAGTATTCTTCTTCATCACTATTGTTTCCGGAAAAAAAATTCACATTTAGACTCTTATTTTGTGTAAATAATATGTTTTCAGTCAAACTCGTCTAAGTGTTAAATTAATTCCCCCTCAAACTCATCTAAATGATCCTTCCCATTACTAGAATTAATCCTCATATAGGATTCAGCAGGGATATTAGGTACATAATTAATCTCTTCCAGAATCCTCAAAAACTCATCTTCCTCCACATCAACAGATTATTTAGATCCTAACTTCTCATCTATATGAAATATTGGGTCTTGGGTGGGTTATTTAATTTTTCTAGACACATTGAATTCCTATATTTATTCTCCCAGACTGAAAATTAATTTCTCCTTTGATATATCTATCACACCCCATTATTACTAGATATGGACTACCAAGGATGATAGGTACCTCCTAGTCATAATCCATATCTATAATGAGAAAAGAAAAAATAATATTCCTACTCCCACTAGAAAACCATTTACCCTAACAATTAGTTGATTGATGGATCAATCAGTAAGTTGTAACACAACAGTGGTGGGTTGGGTAACTCCTAGTCTCAAGTTCTAAAATAGAGATAGTGGAATTAAATTTATGTTATCTCTAAGATCAAAAATACAGTTAAATTTTCCTCCTCTATCCCTAAAGGTGTAAGGTCTGACAAAGCTCTCAGGGTTTTGAAGTTTTAGAGGTATCATATTCTATAACACAACACTACACTCTTCTATAAGACTGTAAGTGGAAACCACTTCTAGAGTTTTCTTGTTTGAAAAGAATTTTTCAAGGGATTTTAGATAATAATATATTTGAATAAATCTTTCCAATAAGGCAATATCAATGTTTGATTTTTAAAAACTATGAGAAATTTCAACATCTCAGAATCATGGTTTTATTTTTTTATTCTTTGTGGAAAATGGATTGTTGGAACAAAGTTCCTCACAATTTTGGGTATCCCTTCAACTTCATCTTAAAGCTTCTTCTTACCTTTATTTTATTTGTTTTTAAAGTCATTTTATTATTCTATTTATGTTGGTACAATAGGGTTCATAGGGTTTCCTATACTACTATCCAAATTTCCCTATTCAACATTTTCTAGATTGGAATTTTCATATTCAACCAGCTTTTCTTTTTCAAAAATTTGAAGAAATTCCTTAGATTCTTGGTGGGTTTGGAGACTTCTTGTAGTGGTCACATCCATGGAATTTTCTCTAGGGTTTTCCCCAATGTTACTAGGAATCTTACCCTTGTATCTACTACTAACCACTCTAGCCAACTACCCCATTTGAGTTTCTAGATGTTTCATCCTTGAATCCATTTTCACATTTTCAAAAATATTTTTCTACTTTAGTTCATCAAACCTAACAATCAAATATTAAAAGATACCCATTAATTAATCTTGTGAGTTAGATTATTCATCTTTTGGGTGAGGATGGTATTATTTCCTATCTAGGTATTTGTTAGAAACTAGGGGGAGCAATAGGTCAAATAACTCCCTGCCCCCTCAAAGAAATATTTGAGTGGTTCCTATACCCTGAATTGTAGGTGTTTAAAAATGGATCATCCTTAGGCTCCATACTAAGACCATATCCTTCAAAAATTTCATTCTTAGAATCTTGGATAGGCATATCAAAATTCGTACAGCAAGTCGGTGAATGCCCAAAATATTCAACATTAGTGTAATTACTCCCTAAGAGTATTGTGAGTGTTTTTGTTGAAAAATCCAGTAGCTTAGGTTCAGATTGTGAAACATGGTTGGTTTATTTCCTCACAATGGTTCTTATAATAGATTATTTATGTTGGGAGTTTTTTACTAGTGTGTTAAATATTTGTTTCAACTCCTCCGTATTCCTATCACTAAAATCCCCTCCAGCAGATTGGTCCAACAAGGTATGGTGGTAAAGGGTGAGACTATAATAGAAAGTTTACATGAGGAGTTGGGGAGTGAATTGGTGGTTTTTACATTTTCTAAGTAATACCCTAAATATTTCCCAAGCTTCATGGAATAGTTCTCCCTCATCTTATAAGAAACCAATGATTTATTGTCTGATCTCATATGTCATTCTCCTATGATAGAATTTCATGGTGAAGAAATTGTATAATTGATCCTAGGTGACAAATATTTCCTCATCTAAATGTTGAAACCATTTACTAGCATATTCCTTAAGGAATAAATAGAAAACTATCATCTTAATCTCTTCCTCACCCAGGTCTCTTTGTGGTATCTACTGGACAATACAGTAGAAGTCCCTAATGAATTCAAGAGAGTCTTCATTGGGAATTCCACTGAAGGTTGGAATCTGGGACAACATGGATCACTTAATTTCATTATTTCTAGACCTAGGTGAGTACCTAATGCAGGAAGGTTTACTATAGAGAGTATTTAATATGAACTCTCTCTAACTATACCTCTTAAACCTCTCATTATTAGAAGGGTTTTCATTACCATGTGGTGGATTATTAATGTTCTTGTTCTCATCCTATCTGTTATCTTCCATTTTGATTTCATTTTTTTCTTTTACAAATCTATAATGTGTTTTTCAATTTCAAAAATGATAGGATATATGGTCTTAGGTTTACACCTAGTTTGCATAAAATAGAATCTTCAATAGATTTTTTTTGTTTTCTTACAGAATTTTATTTTAACAGGTTTTTTATTTCTAATTTTTTTTTATTTTTTTTATTTTTTTTAAATATTTGAATTTTTTTTTGTTTTGGTTCTTGTTCACATACACCTTCCCCAGAAAAGGTGAAAAAATTTGATAAGTGTGTCTAAATGGGTGAAAATATAATATTTATAAGCCTATTTACTACTTATAACTAGTACTATGTTAAGAGGGTTGAACCACAGGGAAGGAATAAGTTGTGATCATTACCAAAAAAACAAGGCAAAACAAAAATTGAAACAAGAAACCACAAGAATCAGTTGAGGGTGGTGATGAAGTAGTGATGAGAATGAAGAATTGTGTGCGTGCGAAGGTGAGTGTGAGTATAGACAAGTAATAAAGACATAATAACAAAAAAACAGTGAGAATAACCAATTGATGAATAGGGAAAATCAGCTAGCTGGTTTTTAAAATGATTTTCCATTACACATGAATTTGAATTAAATCACCTGGAACTGATTCAAGTGGCAAACCTAATTTTTTATTAGGTCAACATATGACTAAATGGACACTAGAGTTTATAAAAAGTATAGATATTTCAGTCATTGAGTGAGAACCAATCATTGAGTTCAAATTTTCTATTGAACTCAATGTGCTTCTCTCTCTTATGATTGATTCACTTTTCAGTTTAATCCTCATATTAAAGATAGTTTGATTTTGAGCCTGATCAAGATTAGTTTTCACTAATTCTTGATGTTTTGTAAAAGATGATGGTTTGAAGAGACAGAGAGATAGTTTCATCTAATAGAGAAGATGAATGAATAAGGTAAAAATTAATTAACCGTTAAGCCTATTCCCCTGAAGGTGATTAGCGAAGAATCATGGATGAATTAAACATATTAAAATATTTAAAAACAGATAAGTTCATGCTGAAAGAAATGAATAAAACAAAAGGAAAGAGAGAAGAGTCTTCTCTCTCTTGAAGTTTTATCTCCAGAAACTCCCAATGTTTGATCTCTTATCTATGACTACCTAATTTTAATGGTGTATAGTGAAGTGGTCTTCTAGTCTTCCCTTGGAAGTGTGGTTATATAAATCTCCTAAAACTCCCATATTGGTGATGTGTCTCACTCCTAGATGTCTCTGCAATGGATCAATGGTTCTGTGAGTCTTTCAGACTCCTCTTATGTTGTTTTTCTCTGATTTCCAACTCCTATAATATCTTGAAAACCTCCTTCTATGGATTCCATGAGGAATACCTTCACTATTCATCTTCCTCGTACATGATTCAAGAAAAACCTCCTTTAAATAGAATACTCATCTTTTTCCATTCAGTATGATCTCACTAGCACGATCCCACACCCAGATACCATGTGGAATGTTCAATGGTCATGATCTCTGAGTGAGGTTGCCTCCCATGATCTCCATTACAGCAACCTAAGTCATGAATCATTCAAACAGAAAGAAAACAAAGTAAAGAAAGCAAGAATCTCTGGTTTTCGAAAATATTATAAATGAAAAATTGTATATATATTACCTAATTACTAGGTATATACAAAAATATATTTGTATATGTATTTTTATATACTTATTTATTTATTAATACTAATAATACATATATATTTATTATTATTACACAAAACTATAAAATTATTACAGTATATATACGTATGAATATAAAATATATATATTAACATATACCTATTATTATTATTACTATTAATATATATATATAATTATTATTAAATTTTTTATTTATATTTACTATTATTATTTATTATTATTTATTATTATATATTTACTTATATTGTTATAGATATAAATATATATGTATTTATATATATATATATATACTTATTATTATTAATCTATTTAAATATTTTTTTGTTAGTATTATATATATATTTTTTATTTTTTTCATTTTTTCATTTTTTTTCTTCACTCTTATTTGCCCTGTGTCGTGGGTATTTTGTTCTATACAGGGGGGATCACTCGACTTGGGAACCTCTCTCGCACTGCACACCAAGGGAGCTTGTGCGGTGGGTATTCAATGGCCTAGTTTCATCTTCCACTAGTGAGGGTTCTTCATGGTAGTGTGACACTTGGTTTCATAGTGGTGGTGCTCTGCTTCGATGCTCTGGTGGTTCTTCTTAAACAGTGGAGGTGGGTTATGGTTCTCTAACCACAGGCGGTCAGCGGGAGTGTGGAAGCAACATTAGAGGGCTGCCGAAGGGGCACTGGCAGTGGCACTGGTGGTGGAAATAGGTAGTGGTAGCATGGTGCTACTTTTGGACCCTGAGGGTGGTAGCAGGGTACTACCATTGGACCCTGATGATGGCAGACTAATGGTGGCAGCGGGCAACGGTAGTAGGGTGCTACCTGTTGAGCAAGTGTTGTTTTCAACAATACATAATATTTTTATTTAAAGGGGGAGTTTATATTAATACTCTGTCTCTTTATGATAATTTTTATGCTCACAAATATCCTTAATTATTTTCTAATGATTTTATTTGTTAAGCATTTTGCAGGAATTTGTCATTTTATTTTACTCTTGAAATTATGGGAATTTATTATTAAAGTATTCGTATTAATCGTGTTCTAGAAACACTGTTCATTCTCTACTTATTCGGAATCTACTTTAGCGTGTTTTGTAATCACTATTCATACCCTATGTGTATAAATGTAGCATAAGGATGAAAAGTGTGTATACTTTGTGAGATAAGAGAAAAGTATGGTTAATCAACCATACGTTATCAACAAAGTATGGAAGAAGAACCTTACGTTAGGAAGGAACCTTACGATTGGGTTATCAACAAAGTATGGAAGGAGAACCGTACATAAGTACTAAATGTTACGTTTGTTTCTCAAAAGTACGGTTCATCAAACTTACTTTTGTAAACAACCATACGTTCTTTGAATGGATCTTTTATCTTACTTCTGAGAGTTGAAGAAAAAATATGGATGATCAACCCTACGTTTATGATCAACCTTACGTTTGAAGAAAGTATCATGAACCCTATGTTTATGTTCAACTTTACGTTGTCAACCCTACAATTGGAGGCCACGTCATCAACCATACGTTTGGCGTCAGAAAGTTTGAAAGATGATATTTTTATGCAACGGTCAGCAAGCTGATTGTTTGGAAGATTTCAAGCCAGATTTAAAGTCGATTTTAAAATACAACTTTGACCGATTGAAATTCGTTTTATTAAAGGATTAAAGATCGAATTAAAAGGAGATTTGTATGCTTAATCTTCAGGGAAGTTAGGACTACTCTGTAAATTCAAATTTTTGAATATCGCGAATCAAAATTAGAATTTTATAGATCTAAATGTGCAGGTGATATGCTCGGCTTTATTATATATGTTTTCTCTAAAACACTAGTCATAGGAGTGTGGTGGTCAATCTATTATTCAAAAAAGTGGAAAACAGAGACTACAAAAAGCACTCAGTTCTGCTGATTCAAAAGGAGCATCAAAGCTCTATTTATTTAAGAAGAAGGAACTTGATAGAAGATTCACTTGTTCTACATCAAATATCTATTGTGGATCTACTACTTCTGAAGTTGTGAATTATATCTTTATATCTACTGCAACCGGATTGACTCAGAACTGCTTCGACTTGAAAATCAATATTTCTAGAGACGACGATCCATTTGCTGTTAATTTCATTTTGTTGCAATTGTGAAGATCAACTAGAAAAGTTCTTTCTAAAATTATTTTTATCTTGAGTAACCAGATTTTTGTACTAAGCTGAGTAGGTTCGTGTTTGAACCAGAAGGCTTGGTTAGCCTGAAGATTGTAAAGGTGTCAACTGCCTGTACTCAGTTGTGAACCGGTCTGAAGAAAAGAGGACCAGATAGTGAAAATCACCAAGCTCTTGGAGTTGAGAATTGGTGGAGTGGACTAGGGGAATTCTGTTCCCCGAACCACTATACATCTATGTGTCCCTGCTTTTACTTATTCTGTTGTATGATCAAATCTGATAAAGCATAGAGGACAGAACTCATTCAATCGAAGAGTTAACGAAAAATCTGAAATACACAATTCACCCCCCCCCCCTCTTGTGTATAATCTGTATATTCAAGATCCAACAATTGGTATCAGAGGTGGAGCTTATGATAGAGCCTTATCAAGCTAGAATCATTTAAAGACTATAAAACAGAGCATCATGACTGATACAAGAGAAGGGATGTCAATGGTCAGAGCACCATATTTTAATGGAGACAACTATGGTTGCTGGAAATCATGCATGATAATATATCTGAAAAACCTCAAATATAAAATCTATTCAAAGATTCTGACTCCCTATGAAATTCCTGAAAGCCTGAGACATGGTGTGCTGCTACAGAGGCAGATTATGATATGAATTCGAAGGCTATGAATGCAATCATCTGCGGTCTAGGACCAGATTAATTTAACATAGTATCTCAGTGCCTGACATCATATGAGATGTGGAAAAAAATAGTTGTGGCGTATGAAGGAACAGAAAATGTGAGACAAATGAGATATGAAACTGCCAAATTGAAATTTGATACTATCAGAATGTTTGAAGGTGAAAGCATTTCCCAAATGAATGGGAGATTGACAGAAATTGCCAATAATATAACAGCTCTAGGATAACCTATCAAGCAAGTTGATCAAGCATTAAAAGTACTGAGGGTACTTCCTACTCAATGGAATGTTATCTCTGATGCAATCATACAATCAACACCTATCAAAAATCTAACCATGAGAGAGCTAATTGGTACACTAATGATGTACGAAGTTGAAATGCAAGATGATACAAATGAACATAAATTATACATCAAAAAGGATGATACTGTCTTGAAGGTAACTTCACAAAAAAATAATAGAAAGATGAAGAACAGAGAATTCAAAGCTAAATCAGAGAGCTCTGACTCATCAAACTCAGATGAAGAACTGGATCAGCTATCCAGAAAATTTAGAAATTTCTACAGCAAGAAAAGTGACTTCAAAAAATCCTTTAATAGAGATGATAAGGAAGTAAGATGCTATGAATGTAAGAATATGGGGAATATCATACTATATTTCCCACAATTAAAATATGCAAAGAAGAATAAATTATTCAAAATAAATGACGATGATCATAAAGACAAAAAAGCTATGAAAGCCACTTGGAGTGTATTTGAAGACTCCAGTAGCTCTCCTGAATCAAGCTCAGAGAAAGAAGAAGTCAATCTAAAATCAAGCATGTGTTTCATGGCAGAAACCAATGAGGTACACTCATATTAGTCCTCTGACTCAAATAATGAATCAAATTCTGAATCAAGATACACAAATGAAAAACTTGTAGCCTACTGCAATATGCTTAAAGAAAGATATGAATCACTATTTAAGAAACATAAGTCACTAAAGAACATACATAAATCTGTTTCAGATGAAAGAGATACAATGCTGAAACAATGTAAGGAATTAACTGATAAATACAATTCTATTAACACTAACTATATTAATTCTGAATTAAGAATAAAAACACTGTAGGATGAAGTAAAATCTTACAAACAAGATGCATTGTCTTTTAGAAAAAAGGATAGAATTCATTAAATAATATTCTTGGAAAAACTGTCATTAAAAAGGAGAGATTTGGAATTGGCAGTAAAGGATAAAAACCTAAGCTATATAAAAATTATTTTGTTCCGAGCTCTAAAAGGGTTAATTGTAACTTTTGTGGGACAAAGGAACATATAGCTAAAAACTATTTCTTAAGACAACCTCAAATTTGTGATATTAAGAAAGACTATGTTTCAAAATACTTATATGATTCGGCTGATTTTAAAAGAACAAAGTAAATCTGGATACCCAGATCATTGCAAGCTAACACCCCTGGACCCAACAGAATATGGGTACCAAAGTAATTTGTTTGAATGTTTTTGTAGGAAGAAGGCCACCAGAGTAGAAAAGATATATGGTACATGGACAGTGGTTGATCAAGACATATGAGGGGAAACTCATTGAATTTTTCTTCACTCACTCAAAAGGAAGGAGGACTTGTCACATTTGGTGACAATGACAAAGGAAAAATCATTGGCATTGGAACTGTTGGAGATCCAAAAACAGTCTCAATCAACAATGTACTTTATATACAAGGCTTAAAACACAACCTGATAAGTATCTCTCAACTTTGTGATCATGGATATAATATTTATTTTACTAACAATTGTTGTATTGTTTCTAAAGATAAACTGTTTAAATTTAGAGCACTAAGAACCGATAATGTGTATACCCTGGATTTAAATTCCTTGTGTAAACAACAAGTAAATTTCTTAACTTCTAAAATGAATGAATCTTGGATCTGGTATAGGAGACTTGGACATTGTAATATATATGTTTTAAATAAGTTATCTAAGAAACATTTAGTTTCTAATTTGCCTAGTCTCAAATTTGAAAGTGACAGATTCTGTGATGCATGTCAACTTGGCAAGCAACACAAATCATCCTTCAAATATGTTAACAAAATTGCTACATCCAAACCTATAGAACTTATTCATATGGATTTGTTTGGACCTTCAAGATTACTAAGCTTGGATAGTAAATTATATGTATATGTTTTAGTTGATGACTATTCCAGATTTACATGGATTTTATTTTTAAAATTTAAAAATGAATCTTTTACTTTATTTGAAAGTTTTTGTAAAGCTGTTAAAAATAAAAAAGGTTTTAAAATAATTTCATTAAGAATTGATCATGGTGGAGAATTTTAGAATCATGAATTTAATTCCTTCTGCTCAAATATGGGTATTAAACATACCTTCTCTGCACCTAGAACACCTCAACAAAATGGAATTGTTGAATGGAGAAATAGGACTATTCGGGAAATGGCTAGGACTATGCTAAATGAATACAGCCTTCCTACCTACTTTTGGGTATAATATGTAAGCATAGCCTGCTATATAATGAATAGAGTTTAAATTAGACCTATTTTAAAAAAGACACCCTATGAACTCTGGAATAACATAAAACCTAAAGTTAACTACTTTAAATTTTTTGGATGCAAGGTTTACATCTTAAACACCAAGGATAATCTTGGTAAGTTCGATCCAAAATCTAATGAAGGAATTTTCTTAGGATATTAAGCAACTTCCAAAGCTTATAGAATCTATAATAAGAAGTTAAGGATTGTTGAAGAATCAATTCATGTGAAATTTGATGAATCTGATCCCTTTGAGAAAAGGACAGATCAAATGGTTGAATCTGACTCTAATGATAACATGAGGATTGAGAACATGAAAAATGATTTTGAAAAAGATATAAATAAAATTCAGTCCAGTTCAGAAGAACATTATACTGAAGAACCTATAAGTGTGTTTCTTAGATAGACTAGAACCCTAAAGAATCATCCTTTAGAAACTATAATAGGATACTTAGATATAGGAATAAAAACTAGAAGAAATATAGGAAATTCTGTAGAATTCTCTGCCTTTCTATCCTAATTAGAACCCAAGACTATAGAAGAAGCTTTAGATGATGGAAGCTGGATGATAGAAATTCAAGAAGAATTAAACCAGTTCAAAAGAAATGAAGTCTGGGAATTAGTTGAAAGACCACAGAACTATCTAGTAATAGGAACCAAATGGTTCTTTAGAAATATGCAAGATGATCAAGGAATAATAACTAGAAATAAAGCTAGACTTGTAGCTAAAGGATATAATCAGGAAGAAGGTATAGATTATAATGAGACCTTTCCACCTGTAGCTAGACTAGAAGCCATTAGAATCCTCTTAGCCTATAAATCTCATATAAACTTTAAATTATTTTAGATGGATGTTAAGTCTTCCTTTTTAAATGTTTATTTAATGGAGGAAGTTTATGTTGAGAAACCTCTTGGTTTTGAAAATTCTTAAAAACCAGATTCTGTTTTTAAACTTACTAAAGATCTATATGGCTTTAAACAAGCACCTAGAGCTTGGTATGAAAGATTATTATCTTTTATTTTGAAAAATGATTTTACTGTTGGAATGGCAGACCCAACACTATTTAAGAAATCTATGAATTCTAATATTTTATTGGTTCAAAATTATGTTGATGATGTAATTTTTAGATCAACTAATAAAACCCTTTGTCATGAGTTTTCAAAGTTAATGCAAAAAGAATTTGAAATGAGTATAATGGGAGAACTAAATTTCTTTTTAGGAATTCAAATTTATCAAAAAGATTTTGGAAATGTTTTGAATCAAAGAAAATACATTACTGATTTGTTAAAGAAATTTGGACTTGAAAACAAAAAAGACATATACAACTCCTATGTGTAATAATATAAAACTTGATTTGGATGAAACTGGGAAATCAGTTGACAACAAGTTATATAAGTGTATGATTGGTAATTTATTGTATCTTACTGCTAGTAGGCCAGATATAATGTATTTAGTATTTCTTTGTGCAAGATTTCAATCAAATCCTAAAGAATCTCATCTAACTTTTGTTAAAAGAATTTTTAGATATTTAAAAGGAACTATTTTTTAATCTCTTATTTATCCCAAAACTTCTGATTTAAATTTGATTTCATATTCAGATACAAATTTTTGGAGTTTTAGATTAGATAGGAAAATCACTTCAAGAACTTTCCACTTATTAGGAAAATATTTAGTGTCATGGTCAATTAAGAAACAACATTCAGTTGCCCTGTCAATAGTTGAGGCAGAATATGTTTCTGCTGGTAGTTGTTGTGCACAAGTGTTGTGGATGAAAAACACTCTTATGGACTTTGGACTAAATTTTAATAATACTCCTATTTTATGGGATAATACTATTGCTATAAATATTTCAAAAAATTCTATTAATCATTCTAGAACTAAGAATATTGATATCAGACATCATTTTCTAATAGATCATGTTCTTAAAAAGGATATATCTTTGGAATTTATAAGTACTGAAATTCAATTAACTGATATTTTTACTAAACCACTTCCCACTGCATGGTTTGATTTTATTAAGGGGGAGCTAGGTTTATTTGATTTTAAATAAAATTTTATTTTACAATGCTAGTTATTTATTTTAATTCTGCTTAAAATAATTTTCCTATTTTTTTTTAACAGAATAAGTTTCTTTTCCCTGCGTAATCTATTTTATTTATTTTTAAATATATGTAATGATTATTAAAAACACAAGAATCAAGGTTGTCAGAAACCCTTTCGAATTCTAAACTGTTTAATTTCTATCGAAACCTTTTTGAACCCACAAACCACACCTCTTCTCGTGAACCCTAATCTTCGAACCTCTGAAACCCTAACCTTCAAACCTTCAGAGATTATCACATAGATGGTAAGGACTAAAAGAGCCAGTGATGTCGAGACAAGCAATGCCAAGAGACAATGCTATAAAGGAATAAAAATCTTACAGGGCAAGGTAATCGATCTCGACTGGTTATTTTAGACAAATCTACTATTGAAAAAAGCGATGTCGTTTCATAACCTTGAACAGACGTTCAATAGTGAAAATACGGAATTTCTGTATGAGGTAGAACTTAGATACTTCTTCAAATCTGTATAGTTTAGTCTGGGAGATACTAAGGACAGTATGATGTCTAAGATAGAGGATAGGGATTTCTCAATCTCGTCAGTAGAAATTGGTCAGATTCTCAACTGTCCTCATGAGGGAGTTTTTCATTTCGATTTGAAAAATATTGGAGATTATGTGCATAAATCCGAGGACATAATGTCGTTTCTTTTTGGTACTAATACTATAAAGAAAATGTTTATCAAGGATTTGGATCCTGATCAGAAAATTTTGATCAAATTTGTGCAAACAGGAATTGCACCGAGGATGTCTGAGATGGAAAAAATATTATATACCGATATGTATATAATGTATCTTTTTCTCAGTGATGTCAAACTCAATTTTCCTAGGTATATAGTTTGATACCTAAGATATTGTTGTCAGAGTGATGCCTGAATGAACTTTTATCCTTTTGGTCAATTCATTTCCAAGTTGTTGCTTAAGAAGGATATGGTGAGATTAGTGGATGACCGAGTACACTGTCATCACAGCAATGTATTCAATGCTAGAACTCTAAGAAAAATTGGCTATTTCTGGAGCACCATTAAAGGAAAAAAAATTCCAGTAGGAGCAGATGATGAATCAGAGAATGATCAAGCTTAATCTGCAAAGTCCAAGGAGGGAAAAGCTGAATCAAGGGTCAGAACTGCGGCAAGGAGGATTAGATTTGAAGTGGTAGAAACTGGGGAAGAAAGAAGTCAATAGGGACTTCAAACTTAAAGGAAACGACTTGTGACTGAGGAACTTACTTCTCCTGATTTAACTATAGGATATTTACTCTATTATATTTTTGTCAGAGAAAAGGTTTTTGAACAACCTCACGAATAGAATGTCACTGTTACAGATCCTGATCATGAAAGGACTATAGTTGATAGATCCGAACAACAGATTGTAGCTGATGTTGAAGTTGTACTTCAACAGGAACAATATAAGGAGGCAGAGCCTGGTGAGGAAGTGGCCAGACCTCAGGAAAATCCTGAAAATATTGTTCTCAAAATTCCAGTGGAAGACAAAGATGCTAATGTTTGTGATGAGCATCTCCCTGATTCTCCAACAGAGGTACTTCAAGAGTATTTTTCTATGGAAGAGTCTGGAAAGGACTCCGAGGAAAAATCTGTGTACCAACAAACTCAGGACAATGAGAAAGAAAAATCTGATGCTGAATCATTACCTTTAGTACTACTACATCACAAAGAAACTGAAAATGTGAATCAAGCACAGGTTACCTCTGATTCAAGGAATAAAGAAGTTGAAGAACTGTATGAAAAGGTGTCTCAGTTGGAATCTGAGAAATTCACTCTGAGAAATGCCTTAGACTTAGAACAGCTGAAATTTCAAAATTTTAAGGAGGGTACTATTTTAAGACAAGAAGTTGAAATTTTTAAAGAGGATATGCTAAATTTTGTTGCAAAATTGAAATCTAAAATGTTTATGAAGTTAGATTTCTCAGATCTTAAGTTATTTATGGAGAACCAATTTTCATTAGTTGCAAATAGTGTTGTTAGTGGATCAGGTAGTTCACCTGATTTAATCAGAAGATTTCAAGCTATCACAACTGCAATGAGCAACATGAATGACAAGCTGCAAGATCTTCAATGTAACAGTTTTCCATTATCAGTATTTCTGGACAATCAGAAATATTTAGTGGATAAACTGACACCTAGTGATCCACCAATACGAACACTGTTAAATCAGATGTCAGAGAAGCTATCAGTGTTTATAGAGAAAGAGGAAAGGATGAATGAGTTTTTTAGGGTCAATTTAATCGAGGATATTCATATCACTCAGGTGAATAGAGAGATAATTATCAAACTTGGAGATGGAATGATGAAGAGACTCAGGGAACAATTTACAGAAATCAAGTCTACAGTCCAGCGAAGATAAACTCTACCAGTTCAATACAAAAAACCTTGATTCCTGTGTTTATCATACTTGTATCTATTTTTGTTTTTTAATGAAAATATGTTTCTTTATTTCTATTTGTTTTACTATCATTATTTTGATATGCCAGTACTACAGATTTAATTATTGATAAACAGTTAGTAATAGCATTTACCTATAGTTCAGTGCAACATTAAATGTGTTAAAATCCATGATTTATCATTCTTTTTTATATCACAAAAAGGAGGAGAATTTGGAAAAACACAACATTTTATTTTAAAAACCTTATTTAAATGATTTTTTGTATATTTAATGTTTTGGATTTATACAGATTTATACTTATACAGAAAACTATTTTAAGTTATTAATAGTCGTTTATTATAAAGGGAAATTTTCTTTTACTTTTTATTTAGAGGGAGAAATTTGGATAAAACTAGAAACTTTTATTTTTAAAGAAAAATTATTTTATTTTTATGAAGGGGGAGAAATTTTTATTTATTGAAATGATTTTCTTAAAATTAAATATTTTTTTATTCTCTCTAATTTTGAAATTTAACCTCATTTAATTAGTCTTATTATTTTATGGATTTTGTGATCATCAAAAAGGGGGAGATTATTGAGCAATTGTTGTTTTCAATAATACATAATATTATTATTTAAAGGGGGAGTTTATATTAATACTCTATCTCTTTATGAAAATTTTGATGCTCACAAATACCCTTAATTATTTTCTAATGATTTTATTTGTTATGCATTTTTCAGGAATTTATCCTTTTATTTTACTCTTGAAATTATGGGAATTTATTATTAAAGTATTCGTATTTAGCATGTTCTAGAAACACTGTTCATGCGCTACTTATTCAGAATCTGCTTTAGCGTGTTCTGGAATCACTTTTCATACCCTACATGGATAAACGTAGCATAAGGATGAAAAGCGTGTATACTTTTTGAGATAAGAGAAAAGTATGGTTAATAAACCATATGTTATCAGCAAATTATGGAAGAAGAACCTTACGTTAGGAAGGAACCTTACGATTGGGTTATCAAAAAAGTATGGAACGAGAACCGTATGTAAGTACTAAACGTTACATTTTCTTATCAAAAGTATGGTTCATTAACCTTACTTTTTTAAACAACCATACGTTCTTTAAATGGATATTTTATCTTTCGTCTGAGATTTGAAGAAAAAGTATGGATGATCAACCCTACGTTTATAATCAACCTTACGTTTGAAGAAAGTATCATGAACCCTATGTTTATGTTCAACCTTATGTTGTCAACACTACGTTTGGAGTCCACATCATCAACCTTACGTTTCGTGTCAGAAAGTTTGAAAGAAGATATTTTTATGCAACAGTCAGCAATCTGATTGTTAGGAGGATTTCAAGCCGGATTTAAAGTCGATTTTAAAATGCAAATTTTACCGATTAAAATCTGTTTTATCAATGGATTAAAGATCAAATTAAAAGGATCTTTTTATGTCGAGTCTTCAGGGAAATTACGACTACTTTGTAAATTCAAATTTTTGAATATCGCGAATCAAAAGGTGAATTTTATGGATCTAAATGTGCAGGGGATATGCTCAGCATTATTATATATGTTTTCTCTGAAACACCAGGCATAGGAGTGTGGTGATCAATCTATTATTCAAAAAGGTGGAAAACAGAGACTGCGAAAAACACTCAGTTCTGCTGATTCAAAATGAGCATCAAATCTCTGTTTATTTAAGAAGAAGGAACTCAATAGAAGATTCACTTGTTTTACATCAAATATCTATTGTGGATCTACTACTGCTGAAGTTGTGAATTATATCTCTATATCTACTACAACCGGATCAACTCAGAACTGCTTTGTCTTGAAAATCAATATTTCTAGAGATGATGATCTATCTGTTGTCAATTGAATTCTGTTGCAATTGTGAAGATTAGCTAGAAAAGTTCTTTCTAAAATTATTTTTATCTTGAGTAACCAGCTTCTCATACTAAGCTGAGTAGGTTTGTGTTTGAACCAGAAGGCTTTGTTAGCCTGAATATTGTAAAGGTGTCAACTGCCTGTACTCAGTTGTGAACCGGTTTGTAGAAAAGAGGACCAGATAGTGAAAATCACCAAGCTCGTGGAGTTGAGCATTGGTGGAGTGGACTAGGGGAATTATGTTCCCCGAACCACTATAAATCTATGTGTCCATACTTTTACTTATTCCGCTGCATGATCAAATCTTATAAAGAATAGAGGACAGAACTCGTTCAACCGAAGAGTTAACGAAAAATCTGAAAGACACAATTCACCCCCCCCCCTTCTTGTGTATAATCTGTATATTCAAGATCCAACACTACCATTAGACCTGGCAGACTGGTAGTGGTAGGGTGCTACCGTTGGTAGAGTGATACCATTGACGAACAATAACAGAACCTGAAAATAATAAAATTGATAAATAAATTTTAAAATCACTAAAATAAATGAAGACAAAAAATAAAATTAAAAAGCAACAAAGTCAAAATATTGTATTTTTAAATTAAAATAATTAATTAAATGAATGTATTAATTGATTTAAAATAATAAAAACAAAACAAAACTAATTAATTATAAAAAAACAATAAAATTAAATAAATCAATTAAATAAAAATATTATTTAAACAAATTGATATTTTATTAATTTAAAAATAAATAAATAAATAATAAATGAAATAAAAGGATGAATAGAATGATTTCAGTTATTATTTTGAAAAATATAAAATGATAAAATGAATGAATGAAAATAATGAAAAGGAAAATTACTAAAATTAAAAAAAAAACTTCACAGAAATAAAAAAGATAGTTAATCAAAAAAAATTAATTATTTAATTCTAAATTAACAAAAAATAACTAAAATAAACAAAAAGATACATACTTTACCAAAAAATTATAGTTTTAATTATTTCATAAAAAATTAATAGCTATTGATAATTATTAAATAAAAACATTATTTTGATATTAAAAGTACAATAAAATACAAAAAAGGTTGTGGAAAAGTTTGAAACAACCATATCGACTTCAATGTCATGGTTTTTTTCTTGCATAAAAGGACATGATAAAATGGTACACATTGATAATGATCTCAAGTCATGAGACCAATACACATATTTATAGATAATAACAACAGATGACATGTGGAATCCCACCTTTATATAACATAAACTTTCATTACATTACACAAAACTAAGGATCTTTAAGGTTTAGTGTCTTGAAAACCAGGAACATAATACATGAACACAACATAAAACATTATTCTTAAACACTTGAAATGATTCTCTTTATGTTCATCCTAGGTTCATTACTGCATCTCATAACCTGTGGACATACATTAAAAGATAGGGTGAGCAGAAGGCCTAGTAAGGGAAACAAGAGAAACATTTTACATGTGAACTTGAGATACTTCAATAAGGTCATGAAAATAACTTTAAGGCATGAGAAAGAAATCATGAGGCATATAAAAATAACATTTTTCATAACATGAAGATGTGGGTACAACATTTTACAAAGACAATCATTTCCGTTTCACCAAGGTCCATCCCCAAGGTGTCAATATAAATTACCAAGGTTATTCACCAAGGTATCGGTCTAAATGGTCATCTCTAGAGATTAAGTCTTTACCCAATGCATTAGAGCGCTATCAAGGCGCACCCTTAAATTTTCCTTTATTATCATGTGATCCACATATATCATCATCAAAAATTTCATAAATTACTCATATAGCATAAAATAAATGGGTTTCCTTTCATAATCATAACATTTTAAAAACTGCTTTAAAGACATGATCTTTATGTCACTTTAAACCCACGGAAATGAAAAGCGGGTCTCATGTATGTAAATCCCAGAATTTAAAATAGAACAAATTGGTATATATGTGAATACCCCTATATAAGAGAGATATTTTATTATTTACTTAATAAAATAAAATAACATTAGAAAAAGAGAGAGAGATTTTTGATATAGAAATTCTGCAGCATAACGGCTATGTTTCGGGGTTTTAGAAAACATTGAAAAGAGAGGGGAAATGGTTCAAACATTCATAAATGACCCATAAAACAGTATAGGAACATAATATAAATGATTTAATAACATTTTAATGATATTTTAAAGACATACCATATGAAATTAAGAACATGAAAGGAAGACAAAAATAAGATTTCTCTTATGAAAATTCGGCAGCCTAACGGCGTCACTTAAAGTTCAACAAAATAAATTGACGAGATCAAATAGGGTCTCTCATCATATGAACATAAAATATCAGTATGATATATATATATATATATATATCCTACCCCAACATAATAAAAAGGAACTTGAAATACTTGACATGAAAGTAGAACTTTGAAAAATGAGAAAGCCGAAAGAATCCCATAAAAAATCGGCATCCTAACGGCGTCACTTAAACTTTATTAAAATTAATTGATGAGAGAAATAGGGGGTCTCTCATCATATGAAAATGAAAATGGAATTAATAGGAATATAAAATATCATCCTCCAACATAAGATCAGGGAGCATAAAAGAAATGACATAAAAGAGATTACTATAAAAGAAAGAGGGAGGTAGGATCCCTTACCTTAAAACGTAACTCTTAAAACTCAAAGGTTTGGACCTTGAGGGCTTGGGGGAACCTTTGGAGGACTCCTTGGGAGGTAAGGAGACCATAACTTAGTTGAGGATGATTTTGGAGTCGAATGGATGAGATTATGTCTTGGTATTTATAGGGAAAGTGAGGGGACAAGCCATTAATGGCCAAGGGACACCTCATTGGTGGTTTTGGAAAAACCATGGGGTTTCCCATGGTATTTTCCCATGGTATTGGCCACATGGAACACCTAATACCTTATATTAATATTCATAAGTCGGCCATATTGATTAAATACTTAATACATCCTTTAATGATGTCATTAAACATCCGTAACTTAAAAACTGTATTTTCACTATTCATCGAAAATTCAACTTTCTTAGAAAAATCCCAAAAAAAATACCATAACATAATATTGATGCTCTAAGTTCAAAAATAAAGTCCATTTTATAAAAACAATTTTATAAATATTTTTAATTTAATTTTTAATTAAAAAAACACTATTCACCTAAAAAACTAATACTTGACTAATAATTTATGAAATCGTTATTTACCAATTTTATTGAATCACATTACTTAATCAAGGTGTCTAAACTATATGAAAACTTTTTTTAAGTGAGATTACTAATCTATTTGGTCACATTACTAATCCTAAGCATAAAATCACTATTCATAATTTACTATTCACCAAAAATTAAGTTGATCTTATTAGACTCCAAATTCCTTACTAAACACTTTTTCAGAAGACCATTTTTTGAAAATCATTACACATCATTAATTATTTAAGGTTTACATAAATATTTTAAAATATCCTTTTTTCAAAATTCATCATTAAAATACATCCTGAAATTATCTGGACATTGGAAATTTCACAAACTTCACTAAAGGAGGAAATCTCAATTTATTCATCCCAAAGGATTACACAAAGAAGCTACGGTCTCGTCACATATCCCCTTATAACACTAGCATATGACCTAAGTGTAAGGTGTGCTATGGTGAGAGAATCTGAGGGAGGCTCAGATAACATTGCCCTAGTAGTAATCTCTACTAAATTGAATTTCCCCACAGGCGTTTCAGTTCAAGATTGACACACTGGAGTTCGGCTTGGGCTTGGTCCAAAGCGAAGCCCAAAGATGCCACCTCCTTCCCAATCTTTGATAAGTGGGCTTCATAAGGTTCGAGTCTATTGGATGAAGCCATCGACTCCTCTTTATGCATTAACCATTAACATATCTATTAAATCGTTAAGAGTAAGTTGATATAATATTCCAAAAGTTTGGGTCGTAACATTCTTCCCCCCTTAAAAAATTTCGTCCCCGAAATTTTATACTTGAGTCCTAGTTGAAAAGGTGAGGGTACTTTTTCTTCATTGTTTCCTCAGGCTCCCAAGTTACTTCTTCATACTTATGATTCCTCCACAACACTTTCACAAGGTGGGTAGTCTTGTTCCGTATAGCCTTGTCTCTATGGTCTAAGATCTCCACTGGCTACTCCTCATAAGAGAGGTCATGTTCCAGTTGTACCGCCTCTGGGTTCAGTACATGCGAAGGGTCGGGTATGTACTTCCTCAAGAGAGATACATGGAAGATATCGTCAACTTGAGCTAGGTTCGGTGGAAGTACTAGTCGATAGGCCACTACTCCTATGCGATCAAGGATTTTATAGGGGCCAATGTACCTAGGGATGAGCTTCCCTTTCTTCCCAAACCGCATGACTCTCTTCCATGGAGAAATTTGAAGGAAGACTTTGTCGCCAACACCAAACTCCAAGTCCCTTCGACGGTTGTCAGCATAGCTCTTCTTCCGACTCTAAGCAGTCTTTATTTGTTGTTGGATGGTATGAACCTACTCTATCATATCTTGCACAAGATCAGGCCCAAGAAGCTTTCTCTCACCAGTTTCATCCCAACAAGTAGGAGTTCTACATCGCTTTCCATACAGAGCTTCATAGGGTTCCATTTGAATACTCAAATGGAAGCTGTTGTTATAGGAGAACTCAACTAATGGGAGGTGTTGATCCCATCCACCTTTAAATTCCATTAAGCATAATATTAGCATGTCTTCAAGTGTCTGAATAGTCCTTTAATATTGGCCATCATTTTGAGGATGATAGTCCGTACTAAAATTCAATTCAGTATTCAGATCATGTTGAAGACTTCTCCAGAATTTTGATGTGAATCTTGGATCACAATCAGACACGATAGATAGTGGTAACCTATACAGCCTTACCACTTCCTTTACATATATATTGGCAAGTTGATCCAAAGAGAAATCTTCCCGAATAGAGATAAAAATGGGTGGTCTTGGTGAGACGGTCCACAATAACACATATCGCATTGTTTCCTTTGGATGTTTTTGAGAGACCAGTTACAAAGTCCATAGTGATATTATCCCACTTCCATACTGGTATGGGTAGAGGTTGTAATACCCCCTTAGGAATTTGTCATTCTGCCTTTACTTGTTGACACACCAGGAACCTTGTAGTGTAATCAACAATCTCCCTCTTCATGTTATCCCACCAATAATGATCATGAAGGTCTCTATACATTTTAGTGCTTCCCGGATGTATAGAGAAAGTAGAGCTATGAGCTTCATCCATCATTTCTTTCTTTATCTCCGGAATAGATGGAACACATAGTCTTGTATGAAATTTCAATACACCTTCTTGATCAATATTGAAATCAGGGAACTTCTCATCCTTTACAGCCTCAAACTTCTCCTGCAGCAAAGGATCTTCTTTTTAAGCCTTATTGATCTTCTCTAGTAATGAAGGTTGAGAAATCATTTGGGATAGGGGTGATGATGTCCCTTCCCTTAAAATTCTCATTTCCAGTTTTACTAGATCATTAATCAAGGGATCTCCTAGGATCCTCATTGTTTCCAGAACAACAGGGTCATTCCTGCTTAATGCATCCGCGACTTTGTTTTCTCTTCCAGGGTGATAATTAATTGAACAATCATAGTCTTTAATAATCTCCAACCATCTCCTTTGTCTCATGTTCAATTCTTTCTGTGTGAAAATATACTTTAAACTTTGGTGGTCAGTGTATATATCACATTTCTCCCCATAAAGATAGTGCCTCCATATATTTAGAGAAAAAATAACTGCCGCTATCTCTAGATCATGCATAGGATAATTCTGCTCTTGAATCTTCAATTGTCGAGATGCATAAGCAATTACCTTGTCATTTTGCATGAGGACGCACCCAAGCCCTTTCAGATATGCATCGCTAAAAATAACGAATCCTTCTCTGATAGAGGGTAGTGTTAACACAGGTGCAGTAACCAATCTCTTTTTCAACTCTTGGAAACTTTCCTCGCATTCCTTTGTCCAGATGAACTTAACCCCTTTTCGAGTCAACTTGGTTAGTGGATTAGAAATCTGTGAAAAGTTTTTCACAAACCTCCTATAATATCCCACTAAACCAAGGAAACTACGAATGTCAGTTACTGTTGTGGTTTGAGGCCACTCCTCCACAACCATTGTCTTTGCAGGGTCAACCAAGATTCCTTTATTGGTTACGATGTGCCCCAAGAAAGCCACTTGTTGTAACCAAAACTCACACTTGTTGAACTTTCCAAAGAGCATCTCCTTCCGCAAATTTTTCAAAATAACCCTCATATGATCTTCATGCTCCTCACAAATTTTCAAATATATCAAAATATCATCAATAAAAACTACCACAAAGTTATCAAGGTATTCAATAAAGACTCTATTCATCAAATCAATGAAAATAGTAGGAGCATTAGTCAAGCCGAAGGGCATAACAGTAAACTCATAATGCCAATATCTTGATCGGAAGGCAGTCTTTGGAATATCTTCCTTCTTCACCCTCAGTTGATGATAACCAGATCAAAGGTCAATCTTGGAGAAGAATTGAGCCCCGCAAAGTTGGTTAAATAAATCATAAATTCTTGGAAGAGAGTATATGTTCTTCACTGTGATCTCGTTCAGTTATCTATAATCAATGCATAGCCACATTGATCTATCCTTCTTCTTCACAAAGAGAACTGGTGCTCCCCAAGGAGACACACTCGGTCAGATAAACCCCTTCTCCAATAAGTCTTGGAGTTGTTTCTTTAACTCTTCTAACTCCACATTTTCCATTCTATACAGGTTCTTTGATATCGGTTGAGATCCAGGTATGAGTTCAATGGAGAACTCTACCTCTCTTTCTGGGGGAGGTCTAGGTAACTCCTCAGGAAATACATCCATGTATTTCTGAACAATCGGAACATCTTCTATTTGTATACTTCCTTTTCCTTCTTCTTCATCACTGATTAACTCCATAAAGAAAGCTATAGGAGGTGCTTCTAGATAGGGATCAGTTCGGGATATCTCTCCGTGGAAGATAATTTTAGGTCATTCATTCAAGATTATTGAGATTTCCTTACTTCTGCATTTGATCTTATCATTATACTTTGAGATCCAGTCCATCCCTAGTATAACATCGAATTCCAACATGGGAATGACTACTAGATTTTCAATAAGATTGTTCTCACTAAAGTAAACACTGGAGTCTCTAAACACTTTTGATGCATGGATAATCCCACTTGGATTCTTGACTGACAATTCTACCTCAAGCAGTTCGGGGATTGATTCTATAATCTCTGCAAACTTGGAGGAAATAAATGAATGCGTAGAACCAGAATCAAACAAAGTACTTTCTAGTTTTGAGAGGACAACAAGTGTACCTGCTACCACGTCGTTCGGAACTTCAACTTCAGTTTTTGTGATAGCAAAAGCACGACCTTGCTCCCTTGGCATTTTCTGAGGTTTATGGGGATTCCCCTCCACTACCCTCGGATTTGGACAATGATTAGTAAAGTTCCCAAGCTGTCCACACTTGAATCATTTGACTTTGGGTAGAGTTGGAACCATCTTTCCTCTATCGTTAGTGTTGGGAAGTTGAGGCTTCACCTCACTATGACAATTCCAAGCAATATGGCCTTCTCTTCCACACTTTTAGCACTTTACACTTCCGATCAAGCAGTTCCCTGGATGCTTCTTCCCACATTTATTGCATGTGGTAAGTTGCATTTGCTTTCCACCTCTTCCCTGATCAAAAGTCTTCCCTATACTGGGCTCCAACGATCTCTTCTTGTCATTTGATTTATGAGACCATTGTGTCTCACCAAACTCTATCTCAACTTTCATTGCACTCCGCACGATCTCCTCATAGCTATCGTAGTCCCGGTTGTCTAGATTCTTCCGCAAATGAGGTCTCAGTCCACCGAAAAATCTGTCAACCTTCCCACTTGGATCCATGAAAAAGCTAGAGGTATATCGTGAAAGTCGGGTGAAGTTCATCTCATAGCTTTCGACAGATTCATTCTCCTTCTGCTTCAGCTCGAGAAACTCTTTCTCCATTCTCGTTCTCATGGAACGAGGGAAATACTTATTAAATAATATTCCCTAGAACTCTTCCCACTCCATAGCTTCCATCTCTCCTCGTGGATTTGTGTTTTTGATTAGTGACCACAACTGATCAGCTTCTCCCTCTAGGCGGTAAACAGCAAGGGTGACTCTTTCTTGTTCCGAACAATGAAGTACAGAAAATATATTTTCAATGGATCTTATCCATTGTTCAACAACCAATGGTTCAGTAGATCCACCGAATGTTGGTGGTTGTTGACGCATGAAGGACTCAACAGAATGTTGTTCCCTTCATGGTGAGATTGTCCTCTCAGCTTGATTCAAGTTATTACTCATAACTTGAGTCAGTTGGTTCATCATTCGCATGAATGTTTCCATTCCGACTTCCATCAGAGGGCCGTCAGCACATGGTACATTGTGGTCACAATCTACACGGTTCCTCCTATTTCCCTCCATTTTCTAAAAGGATAAAACCTTAGTGAGAAACTTATTTCATTTATGAATCTTTTAACTAAGACTTCATGCTTAGACAATTACGTTTCTCTATAATTCCTTCATAATGATTCATAAAAATCTTGTGATTAACCAAACATATCCCTTGGGAGTGTCGTAACCAAGAGTGCAGCAAGGCCCGTTATCATGCACCAGTTCCCATTCGAGTCTATCTCAAAGCGGTGTTTTCGGGTTTTACCCCTATGTATATCTATGCCAGAGCCGCCACAATCTGCTCATATCTAGACAGGGATGTATTTGTTTGATAAACCACTTACTCAATACTTACCAAAATACCAGGAAGTTTTCCTATATTTAAACTTTTATATAGGGTTCTTCCTAAAGTTTTTATATCCTAATTTCCACAAATAACTAAACCATCCTTTGATACCAACTATGGCATTCTGCCTTTATATAACATAAACTTTCATTACATTACACAAAACTGAGTATCTTTAAGGTTTAGTGTCTTGAAAACCAGGAACATAATACATGAAAACAACATAAAACATTCTTCTTAAACACTTGAAATGCTTCTCCTTAAGTTCATCCTAGGTTCATTACTGCATCTCATAACCTTGGGACATACATCAAAATATAGGGTGAGCAGAAGGCCTAGTAAGGGAAACAAGAGAAACATTTTACATGTGAACTTGAGATACTTCAATAAGGTCATGAAAATAATTTTAAGGCATGAGAAAGAAATAATAAGGGATATAAAAATAATGTTTTTCATAACTTGAAGATGTGTCTATAACATTTTACAAAGAAAATCATTTCTGTTTCACCAAGGTCCATCCCCAAGGTGTCAATAAAAATTACCAAGGTTATTCACCAAGGTATCGGTCTAAATGGTCATCTCTAGAGATTAAGTCTTTACCTAATGCATTGGAGCGCTATCAGGAAGCACCCTTAAATTTGACTTTATTATCATGTGAGCCACATATATCATCATCAAACATTTCATAAATTACCCATATAGCATAAAATAAATGGGTTTCCTTTCATAATCATAACGTTTTAAAAAATGCTTTAAAGACATGATCTTTATGTCACTTTAAACCCACGAAAAGGGAAAGCGGGTCTCATGTATGTAAATCCCAGAATTTAAAATAGAACAACTTGGTATATATGTGAGTACCCCTATCGAAGAGATAGATTTGAGTATTCACTTAATAAAATAAAATAACTTTAGAAAAATAGAGAGACATTTTTGAGACGGAAATTTTGCAGCATAACGGCTATGTTTCGGGGTTTTAGAAAACATTGAAAACAGAAGGGACATGGGTAAAACATTCATAAATGACCCATAAAACAGTAGAGTAATAGAATATAAAGGATTTAAGAACATGGTAATGAAATTTTAAATCCATACCATATGAAATGAATAACATGAAAGGAATACAAAAATAAGATTTCTCTTATAAAAATTCGGCAGCCTAACGGCGTCACATAAACTTCAACAAAATGAATTGACGAGATCAAATAGGGTCTCTCATAATATGAACATAAAAGATCAGTATGATAGATATAGATATCATACCCCAACATAATAAAAAGGAACTTGAAAGACTTGACATGAAAGTAGAACTTTGAAAATGAGAAAGCTGAAAGAATCCCTTAAAAATTCGGCATCCTAACGGCGTCACTTAAACTTTTTTAAAATGAATTGATGAGATTAAGAGGGGGTATCTCATCATATGAACATGAAAAGGGAAGTAAGAGGAATATAAAATATCACCCTCCAACATAAGTGCCTGGATCATAAAAGAAAATACATAAAAGATATTACTTGAAAAGAAAGAGGGAGGTAGGATCCCTTACCTTAAAAAGTAACTCTTAAAACTAAAAGGTTTGGAACTTGAGGGATTAGGGGCACCTTGGGAGGACTCCTTTGGAGGTAAGGAGACCAAAACTTCGTTGAGGATGATTTTTGAGTCGAATGTATTAGAGGATGGCTTGGAATTTATAGGGAAAGTGAGGGGACAAGGCATTAATGGCCAAAAGACACCTCATTGGTGGTTTTGGAAAAACCATATGTTTGCCCATGATATTTTCCCATGGTATTGGCCACTTGGGACACCTCATACCTTATCTTACTATTCATAAGTCGACTATATTGATTACATACTTAATACATCATTTAATTATGTCATTAAACATCCGTAACTTAAAAACAGTATTTTCACTATTCATCGAAAATTCAACTTTCTCAGAAAAATCCCAAAAAAAATACCATAACATAATATTGATGCTCTGAGTTCAAAAATAAAGTCCATTTTATAAAAATAATTTTCTAAATATTTTTAATTTAATTTTTAATTAAAAAAACACTATTCACCTGAAAAAACTAATACTTGACTAATAATTTATGAAACCGTTATTTACTCATTTTATTGAATCACATTACTTAATCAAGGTGTTTAAATTATATTAAAACTTTATTTAAGTGAGATTACTAATCCATTTGGTCACATTACTAATCTTAAGCATAAAATCACTATTCATAATTTACTATTCCTCAAAAATTAAGTTGATCTTATTAGACTCTAAATTCCTTACTGAACACTTTTGCAGAAGACCATTTTTTGAAAATCATTACACATCATTAATTATTTAAGGTTTACATAAATATTTTAAAATATCATTTTTTTCAAAATTCATCAATAAAATACATCCTAAAATTATCCGGACATTTGAAATTTCACAAACTTCACTAAAGGAGGAAATCTCAATTTATTCATCCCAAAGGATTACACAAAGAAGCTACGGTCTCGTCACATAACCCCTTATAACACCAGCATATGACCTAAGTGTATGGTGTGCTATGGTGATAGAATCTGAGGGAGGCTCAGATAACATTTCCCTATTAGTAATCTCTTCTAACTTGAACTTCTCCCGCAGGCATTTCCGTTCAAGCTTGACACGCTGGAGTTCGGCTTGGGCTTGGTCTAAAGCGAAGCCCAAAGATTCCACCTCCTTCCCAAGCTCTGATAAGTGGGTTTCATAAGGTTCGAGTCTACTGGATGAAGCCATCGACTCCACTTTCTGCATTAACCATTAACATCTCTATTAAATCGTTAAGAGTAAGTTAACATACTATTCAAAAAGTTTGGGTTGTTTCATGACACCTAAAACATGTGGTGTTTCTATTGAAGGGTTTTTCCTCATGATCTCACCTACTAGAGATCACAAATTGTGAACTTCATGAGAAGAAGTACCAAATATTATGAGGCCCCAACACTAAGTGGTCACACATCATCTGTGTCCTGTCATCATGATTTATCTGGACCATAGAAAATATGTTTAAGATTACTATCATGGTATCTCCAAGTTCACATTATAGACTGGGAACTATTATAACCCTTTGATACGACATGCAATCTAAGGACATTACCATAAATATAGTGGGAACAAAAGTATCAAAAATATTATAATAATATAAACACATGTAAATATCAAACTGTATACATGTAATGGTATTCAAAGTACATAAAAAAATTGGGTTTAGGGAACCCACTTTCAATACATAAGGAAATATACTTAATTTATCTATATAATTTCATCCTTTAATTAATTCACACCACAATCTCATATTTTTCTCCAAACTATGAGTATTAAAGGTTAATTTTTCATCCCTAAAGAACTAAAATCAACTTTTAATGGATCACATAATCCACAAGTTATTCCTCCTATTTATATACATTAACCAAAACCAAAATGGCTAGCACAAGTTAAGACAATTCCTAAAATTAATAAACCTTCATATTATAAAATAAAATATTAATCTCTAAAGCCTCAATAATAAAACCCAAAGTTCAATATAGATCATTTGATTAATAAATAACCTTAAAATTATTCAATATATTCCTGACCAAGTTAAAAACCTAAAAATCAAAAGGATTTTATCACATATTCTTTTGAGATTAATTTAAAAGTTATATACAATCAACATTAGTCGCTCATAAAGGCATACACCCAAAAAATTATATGATTTAATCATATAATCTCTCAAATATAATAATCATTTCCATAAATTTACTGAATCTCTATAAATCCATATTAAAATCATAAATTATTCAAAATATAATTAAATATTTAATCTTAAAATAAAATCCCATAATATTTGGTTTACCCTGATCATATAATGTTCCCTAAAATTTTAGTGATCTTCTTCTGAAATAACATTAATCACTTAATCACCAAATCACTTTTGAATCTCAAGATTATCTATATGATAAAACATATGTTCTCAAAATAATATTAATCTATATCTATCAAATTTTTTAAGAAAATAAAAATAATGACATACTAATTTGGACATCACATCGGCTAGTGGTGGTTGATTCACCCTTTTCACCCTTCAGTTGTGGGTTCAATCCCCATGGCCTCTCCAGATGTGATGGGTTGTCATACAACCTGCGGTTTGATTTTTTATAAAACTATATTAATATAATTCAATTACAAATAGAAAAATTTATGTGATAACCACATTCATAATTCAACTTGATATTATAATGTTCCTAAAAATATGATAAATATCCTTAAAAATAACATTAATCATCAAATAAATTTTTAACCTATAATTATTTCTATGCCTACCTTTTATCCACAAAATAAAATAATCTTAATTTACTATTATTACCTAAACATCAAGAACATATTATCCCAAAGGTATATTTATCCCTTAATCATATATCCTTAAATGAATGTCTCTGAAAATAGTATTCTTATAAAATAATCCTTTATGTTAATCTTAAGGGTTACAAATACCTGAAACACCTATTAAGACTCAAAAAATATCCAAGGTACTATCATCATATAAAACATCAAGAGTATTAACGATTTTAAACTTATGATCATCCTTAAATCTACGACTATATAATAACTCTTGAATCACTAAATGTAGACACCTAGATCATTAAATGTTATCCATGATCCAATAACCATGATTTTCATCTTATTCCTTGATACTTCCTTCTTATAAAAATGTAAATCATGTCATAATATTCAATAATATCAAAACATAAGCCAAAATATAATCCATACATTTCATATGTCATTTCCATTTTCTTCATCTTCAATTGTAATGGAATTTGGCAATGTAAAACATTTATATGCATAGTATTGTTAATCTCATTCTTGAGCTTTCCCCCTAGGACACCGATTTTCATAATTCCTATAATACCCACATTTAAAACATTCAATTGATACCTTGGGACTAACTTTATTAACCCTCATGGTGTTAACACTAGTGGAAATACAGGCTTTAACGTCGTCGTAATAACGTCGGTTATTTAAAAACCGACGCGAATAGTATGTGCGGGGAATTTTTAACGTCGGTTTTACAAAAAACCGACGCCAAAAATAATTATGCGTTGATATTTCGCATCGGTTTTGAAGAAAACTGACGCCAATAATATTAGTATACATATTTTCCGCGTCGGTTTTCCTCAAAACCGACGCGGAAAATAATTAAAAAAAGTTTTCGGCGTCGGTTTTTTTAAAACCGACGCCGAAACTAATAAAAAAAATATATTCCGCGTCGGTTTTCCTAAGAACCGACGCAGAAAATAAATTTTTAAAAATGTTTCGGCGTCGGTTTTCTTGAAAACCAACGCCGAAACAATATATTCCGCGTCGGTTATTTTAAAAACCGACGCCGAAAATTTTAAAATAACATTTCGGCGTCGGTTTTCCTTAAAACCGACACGAAAATTCTTTTAAAAATATTCACGGTCAGAAACCCTCATTTTGTTCGATCGTCGAAATCGAGTTCCGCCGTGGCGCTTCGGACTCCCGACGACCTTCGAACCTGATTTGCGATCTTGGACGGCCATTGTTGAAGGTTTTTTGTCGTCTGCACGATTTTCGGTATGTGTTCTTCCTCTTTATCTCTTGTTTCATATCCCATTGTTTATTTCTTTATCAATAACCCTATTTTGCGTGATTTTGATTATTGGTTAGATTTTAGTTGTAATTTATCATTACTTTTTGTTTGTATTATCATTGTTGGTGTAGATTTGATATTGTTCGTTTTTGGAAGTAATTATACCGGTCACAGTTTGGATTTAACATCTCCATTCGGGTTGAACTTCAAATTTTTTGTTTGTATTATCATTATTCCTATTTAAAATGATCTTTCATTACATTATGAAGTACTATATTTTTAATTCCATTTCCATTTTAATAAATTCTTCTTCAAAAAAATAATTTTATTATGTTAAATGAATTCACTCACATTTTTGCATGTATTTTGTTGTTATTTCATTCCTTCTTGAGATTTACCAAGCCAAATTCCTCAATTCTCTTTGGTTCTCATCATTTAACTAAGACATGAATAATTACCACTATCTATTATGTTAAAAAAATTTGAATAATTATTTTCATGCCATTATATAATAAATAATTTTTCTTGCAATGTCCATAATACGACTAGAATCATACATTTAATTTATTGTAATTATTTCTTCGTAGATAATAATATAATCATTATCCCTCTATTAATCTTCAAAAATACATTTCCACTTTTATATGTGGGGTTAGATTCATGCATTTTTAATAAATATCCTCTTAAACTTATCTCATTCCATTGATTATATTTATTCATCTTTCTCTCCCTCTAAATAATAGTCATGAAATGATTTATTTCCCCCCTCTAAGTCATAGGCTGCAAATAAAACATTCTCATGATCTAATCTTTCATGGATGGATAATATATTTCTCTTCATGTTGATCCATTCCTTGACATGTTTTGCTGCAATAGACCCATGGAAGGGGGTGTAAGTTGTCACCTACAATATGCAATGGAATTTTTATCCCTCCATAATGAATTTATATGTTCATAATTCCCTATTATAAAACTCATGGATTGAGGGAGTTGAGTTATCATAGTCACCAAAAATTGTATCATGTCTCTTAATACACATTGTATTAAATGAGGATAGTTATTACACTATTTTTCACATTAATTTTTCCATGATTCATTCATGTTACATCAAATGAATAAAAAAAAAATATAGTGTGATCAATAGTAGTCATAGTGAGAAATCATATTATCTTGTATGTCATTCATATGATATTTATATCATGAAACTTTATTTTCAAAAAATGAAACCTTTGATTTAACCATTTTGTCCATGTATTTAAATATAACACACATGTATATAATATGAAAATAAACTGTTTACTCTATTTGTAAACGTGTTTCATATCTGATGTCTTTTATCTGATTATCAATAGTTTTTATGGAATATTTTTTTTTTACAATTTATCTGATAGATATTTAAATGTTTCTATGTTTTAATATATTCATCAATTATATTGTGATATCAGGTATTAATGGATCATAATTGGATTTATCTACGAAGAACTACTAGTGAATATGAAAGAGGAGTTGACAATTTTTTGGAATTTGCTAAACGGAATAATCAAAATATTGATTTGATTTTCTGTCCATGTGTGAAGTGTGTAAATATGAGAAAGTTAAACTTCAGAGAAATCAAGGATCATCTCATTTGTTATGGTTTTAGCCTTAATTATACACGTTGGATCTTGCATGGTGAAAGAACTGAAAATTCAACATCCAATGTTGATGACGATATTCATAATGAGGCAGAGGATCATATTGAAGAATTAATTCATGATTTAGGTGTTGAAACCATCGAAAAAACACCAACTGTTGAACGATTGTATGGAGATTCTGAGAAACCATTATTCCCAGGTTGCAGTAAATATACAGTGTTATCAGCAGTTTTGAGATTAGTTAACTTAAAAGCAAAAAATTGGTGGAGTGATAAAAGTTTCTCCAGTTTACTTGAGCTTTTAAAAGAGATTCTTCCAGAAGGCAATGGGCTTCCAGATTCCAATTATGAGGTGAAGAAAATATTATGCCCAATGGGATTGGGGTATAAAAAGATACATGCTTGCCCCAATGATTGTGTACTGTATAGAAAAGAAAATGAACATTTATCAAGTTGTCCTACATGTGGAACATCGCGCTATAAGATGGATGAGAAAGTCAACTCAGATTCATTTTCAGGTGATGTCATGTAACGTTATGAAAAATCAATTTTTTTACTTTCCAATGATATCATCCAATATTTTTTCAAACAATTCTGATAATTCAATTCTGATTTATTTTTAGGTACCAAAATCAAAACTCCATCTAAAGAAATTTGGTACCTTCCAATTATTCCTCGTTTGAAGCGTCTATTTGCAAATTCAAATGATGCAAAAAGGTTAAGATGGCATTCAGATGAGCGCATTTCTGATGGTAACTTACGTCACCCTGCCGATTCACCACAGTGGAAGAGTTTTGATAAAAAATTTCATGATTTTGGAAGTGAAGTTAGAAATCTCATAATGGGATTGTGTACTGATGGAATGAATCCATATCGGAGCCTCAGTAGCCAACATAGTTCATGTCCTGTTTTTCTGGTACTTTACAACTTGTCCCCACATCTATGTATGAAGAAAAAATATGTTATGATGAGCTTGATGATTTAAGGACCAAAACAACCGGGAAATGATATTGATGTGTATCTTACACCATTGATTGAGGATTTAAAACTGTTATGGGAGAAAGGTGTTACAGTTTTCGATGCATACAAGAAAGAGTATTTTCTTTTGCGTGCTATGATAATGTTCACTATAAACGACTTTCCTGCATATGGAAACTTATCTGGATATAGTGTTAAGGGACATAAAGCATGTCCAATTTGTGAAGAACAAACTTCATATTATCAATTGCAGAATGGAAGAAAGACAGTGTACATGGGACATCGAAGATTTTTGCGAATTGATCATCCTTATCGTAGATTGAGAAAAGCATTTAACGGTTTACAAGAATACAACCTCCCCCCTCAACCATTGTCAGCTAAAGAATATTATGACAGAGTGAAAGATATTGATTCAACATTTGGAAAGAGAAAAAGTTCTGGTTTACAAAAACATATCTGGAAGAAGCAGTCTATTTTTTTCGAACTACCTTATTGGAGATTTTTAGAGATAAAACATAACATTGATGTTATGCATGTTGAGAAAAACATATGTGATAGTTTGATTGGAACTTTGTTAAACATAAAAGGAAAGACAAAAGATGGATTACATGATAGATTGGACTTGATATTAATGCGAATACGTTTGGAGTTAGCTCTTGCTGTGAAAGGAAAAAGAACATATTTACCTCCATCTTGTCACACATTAAGCAAGATTGAAAAGATGAATTTTTGTCAGTGTCTTCATGGTATTAAAGTACCCAACGGTTTTTCTTCAAATGTGAATAATTTTGTGTCATTGAAGGATTGTAAATTAATAGGTATGAAATCACATGATTGCCATGTGTTAATGCAACAAATTATACTAGTAGCAGTGCGTGGTATATTACCGAAAGCTGTCAGGAAGACAATCATCAGGTTATGTAATTTCTTTAAATCCATTTGTAGCAAAGTCGTTGATCCAAATTTGTTAGATTTGTTGGAGAATGAAGCAACTCTTATTCTTTGTCAACTAGAAATGTATTTCCCACCCACATTTTTGGATATAATGGTTCATCTATTGGTTCATTTGGTGCGTGAGATAAGAATGTGTGGGCCTGTTTATTTAAGATGGATGTATCCTTTTGAAAGATATATGAAAATTTTGAAAGGATATGTTAAAAATCCTTATCGACCAGAGTCCTCTATTGTTCAAAAATATGTATCAGAAGAGGTGATTGAGTTCTGTACTGATTATTTGAATGAGGTGGAGCATATTGGTCTCCCTCTATCTCGACATATGACAGTTGACAGAGAAGGTATAGGGGTTCGAGGCTTAAAGGTAAAGTTCATTCCACGTGATGAAGTGATGCAAGCACATTTATACATTTTGAACAACACAGATGAGGTTCAACCATATATATCCTCACATATTGTTGAATTAAAGTTACGATATCAGAAAAGAAATGAAAAGTGGTTGATGATTGAGCATAAGAAGACATTTGTTTCATGGTTTAAAGAGAAAGTCACCCCAGATATATCTGTATCAGAAACATTGAAGTGGTTATCAGGGGGACCATCTTTTAATGTGATCACTTGGTCTGGTTTTGATATCAATGGATACACATTTTACACAAAAAACCTGGATGACAAGAGTACCGTTCAGAATAGTGGTGTGATGGTATTCGCTGAAGCAGTGCATTTTTCGAGTGCCAAAGATAAAAACCCAATTTCTGCATCAACATCATATTTTGGAGTTATTGAAGACATATGGGAAATTGATTATATTAAATTTCGAGTCACTATTTTTAAGTGCAATTGGGTTGATAGTAATAGTGGCGTGAAACATGATGAATATGGGTTTAAACTGGTTGATTTGAAAAGATTTAATCACAATGAGGAACCATTTATCTTGGCGACACATGAAAAACAAGTATTTTATGTCATTGATCCGTCGAATGATCAGTGGTCAGTTGTTTTGCAAGGGAAAAGATATCATTTGGGTGATGATGATGATTCTGATGATGCTAGTGATTTACATGAGCCTTATTCATCTATTATGCAATTTTCAGATGATTACAATGAATATAAGACAGACATAGTGCATGCAGTACGTACCGGTCATGATGAAGGGACATGGGAAAACACTAAATTAGTCTCCTAATTTTTCTGGTAAATATTTATATTTTGTGTCTATTTTTAAAACTTACAAATGCATGCCTCTATTTTTACATATTTATTTTTCATTTCCTTGTTTCTAATTATTCAGTTTTCTAATGATATGCAGGTACCCAAAATTTCATTACACTTTCTAGTAGCAATGTCAAATACAGATAGAGAGGAGCAGTTACCGAGGTATATCTATTTTGACATATTATTAAATATTCAGTAATATACATATTTAATGAAATAAAACTGTTAATTTATAAAAAAAAATTGCAGGACTACTGATGTGTCCTCGGCGGAGGAGACTTCTCCAGTTACTACTCAAAAATCAAGTTCTCTAGTTGGTAAACGTGGTATTACACGTTTACCAAAACTATCACTCGCTCGTGATGATAACAAATCACACATCCGTTTTGATGATAATAATAATGCAGTTGGCCCAAATGCAGTTCATTTTGTCAGTTATATAGCGATGCAGAGCCGTTGCAGGATTAGTATTTTATATCCTGATTGGAAGTCAGTGGACAGGACGGCGAAGCAACAGCTTTGGGAGGCCGTGACGGTAAAATATCTTTATTTATTTATTTTATCTCATTTTTTTAATATTATATAGTTTAAATGACATATTTAATTTTTTCAATTACAGATGACATTCAATTTTGAGGAAACCAAAGAAATTAGGAAAAGACATCTCTCTTTAGCGGCGGTTCGATGGAGAGATTTTAAAAACAAACTGACGAAAGATTATGTTTTTGGAAAGAGAAGGTTTGAAAGCCCATGTCTTAAGTATCCATATATAGATGAAGAAACATGGAAGCGATTTGTTGACAGTCGTCAGGAAGAGAAATTTCAGGTATTGTAATTGTTTTATATTTTAAAATTTATGCTATATTTTCCTTATTACTTATGTGTTTATTTTTATGTAACAGGCCTCCAGAAGATCTCATCAGGAGATCCAGTTGAAAAACGTATACCCTCATACTTTATCACGTGGAGGATACTCGTATTTGGAGCAGAAAATTATTGAAGAAAAATTGGAAGCATTAAGAGCTCGATCAAGTAGTGGTTCAGAAGAGGTCCAGTATGGTCCTCCATCTCCTCCCACTCGCCATGAGAAATGGAAACGAGCAAGAAGAAGAAGAAATGAACAATATCTTACAGAAGAAGCTCATCAAGTGGCTGATAGAATTGTAAGTAAATATTAATTCTTTGTTAACAATTTTCCTTTTTTATAATTTATAAACACTAATATAAATTTTTTATTTTTCATTTCAGGATGAACTTCAGGAGAAAGAGACACAGGGCTCTTTTATCCCCGAGGGTAGGATGGATATCCTATCCACTGCTTTGGGAAAGGCTGAACACCCCGGCCGTGTTAGAGGATATCAGGCGGGTGTTAGTATTCGGAAGGTTTTTGGTAAGAGTAAGCAACCAAGAGACCCGGAAATCGAATCCTTAAAAGAAGAGCTGCAGGATATGAAACGGTCTATGGGTGATCAAATTCAAGCAGCAGTACAGAAGGCTTTATTAGAACACTTGGCAAGACAGTCACAGTCTGCTCATCCTTCCGAGGTATATTATTTACTGTTAACAATTTTTCTTTTCTATAAATTATAAACACTGATATAACTTTTTCATTTTTCAACATTCTCAGCCTACTCACTCAGAATATCCTACCTCATATGCTTACCCAACACCGTCTGGGTAGCCTTCTGAGGTATATTATTTAATGTCATCAATTTTTCTATTTTATAAATTATAAACATTGATATAACTTTTTCATTTTTCAACATTCTCAGCCAACTCACCCGGACTACCCTGCCCCATCTGCTTACCCTGCCCCGTCTGCGCAACCATTTGAGGTATATTGTTTTATTTAATTTTTAATCAATTTTTCTATGTTATAAATTTTAAACACTAATATACCCTTTTCATTTTTCTGACTTCTCAGCCTGCTCACCCTGACTACCCTGCCCCACCTGCTAACTTTGAGCCTCCACCTCCTCCATCGGATCGAACCTTATATTGTGAGTTGTTTGCGGGAGATCCTCATATACATATTGTTGCGTTAGGACAAGTGTATTTTTTGGGGGACTCGTTACATCATCAGCCTATGCAGATGGGTCAGGTTAGAGTATCAGTACTTGTTATTATAGATCCTACTGCTCTACTACCATTTCCTACTGCGGAGATCACCAGTGTTGGGGAATGTATGGGCCATTTTTTACTTTGGCCAACTGCACTTCTTCGTTATATTTCACATGAGGTATGAGTTTTTTTAAATAGTAATTAGAAATGATTCCAAATTACTTATAATGTTTTCTGACATTTAACTTATATAGGAATATCTGAAAGCAAAAGAAACTGTACAAATGTAGCAAAATGTTCAGAAACAGTCGGCTGTAGATACTTCTGATATTTCTTCTGGGTTGAAAAGATTATCTCAGTGCTCTTCTTCCTTGAATTTTATCTATGAGTTTCGGATGACGTCCGATATATTTGGAAGAAATTATAAATTGAGAATATTGAAAGAAGATATCATGAATTTAGTTAATTTTGAAGAGATCGGGCTGAATGTGGTGTAGTTGTTTTCCATGTAAGTAAATTGATGTTTGAATTGCTATTTCTTTAATAAAATATTGTTATGTCATTGACTAACTATATTTTCTTTTTAAATTAGGTATCTATACAGGATTCTTTTACAAAATGAAACTACAAGCATTTACAGCTTTATAGATCCAGAGTACATTTCCTTGGAAGTCAAACATGTGAAAAATGATGAAAGAGTTCAATATATATCCGAGAGATTATCACAAACATAGATTCAGTGCTGGTTTTTGCCATTTCTTGATAAGTAAGAATATCAACATAATTTTGACCTCATGATCATTATAATGTCATTAATTGTGAACTTTTTGTATTACAGGGGGAATTGGATGTTAGGTGTATTTTTCCCAAATGAATGCACCTTATATTGGTTTTGCTCTTTATTAGGAAAAGTGCGTAAACCGTTTTCCAACTTATTAAACAGGTAAGTTGTTTTTTTATTTTTAGAAGTTTGTTATGTTTAATTTTAATTGTTTATACAAGTTTTATTAGTTCTTATATAAAAAAATGCAGTTCATGGAAACATTTTACAAAGGAAAAGAAACCAACGAAAATCAAATATGTGGAAGTACAGGTAATTAGTTTTTATATTTTTGTTATATATTGGGTTTCATTATTAGTTAAATGTTTTATAACTGCAGTTTCATCGTCAAAATGGACATGTTGAATGTGGTTATTATATTCTACGATTTATGTACGAGATAATCACAACTGGGGAAACTACTGATTTTCATAAGGTTAGTTGTATTAATTTTTTTATATATTTTCATCCACTTTCTTCTATTTATTAATTTCATATCATTCAATATTATTGTAGGTATTCAATGATTCACAGTCATATTCTCAATCTGATATGATCCATATTCAATCTACTTTTGCGGACTATTTTTTAAGTCTGATTAAGATTTGAGGTATGTATATACTAATATTTATAAATAATAATATATATGGGTTTAAAAAACTAACTCAAGATATATTAGGTGTTTGAACCTACTAATAATCAAATGAATGCTTAATAACAAACAATGAGCATGTCATATATTTCAGGTACGTGTATTTTAATTCTTCTTTACTGGGTTTTTTCAAGTGCCTCTGCAAAAACTGTTTTATTGAATCTACTAATAATCAAATGAATCCTTCAACAATAACCAACAATAAGCATGTCGTATATTTCAGGTACGTGTATTTTAATTCAGAATTAGTTATTATATTTCTTTTCATTGTTATTTCTTAAAATCATTTGTCTGTACAGTGACAGATCTGGAGGGTGGTACTTGGATCATGAACATAGAGATTCATATAGCGAAATAACATTCACAAACACTAAAAATTGTCTCCCTTGCATGCACATCAATATATTCTAGGCCTTTTTATTTTTTATGCAAATAAATATCAGAAAATGATTGCCGAGAAGCATATCACATAATACCTGAAACAGTGCTTAGTGGGTTTGCACAAAGATAAAATAGAAGGCGTCAATTTTTAAGGTATGTTTCTTTATGTCTCTTCAATCTGCATTTGATTTCAATTTTCTAACCTATTTTTTTCACTCAAACTTATTTCTCTGTTATTCCATAACTTAAACAAATAACAATAGTGAATGGGTAATGCACGTCTATACAGAGAAAATATAAAAACCTGAGGTTAGGGGTGGTGGGGATCCTATGGTGAAAAGACACCCCCAACATCTTCAGTGGGGGAGGTGAGGAAGAGGTTGCATCAGCTGAGTGTTCCTGGAATTTTGATCAGGAGTCGTAACATTTCATTTTGGTAATTTACTTTGTGAAAAAATGAATGATTCAAATAAATTACACATTTTCATTTAATGTTTATTCATTGCACTAATATCTTGGATTGATTTTTTCACGCACATCTCCTTAGTTTCATTACTGTTTTGATAGGATTGGTGCTATCTATGGGAGGAAACTTACAATGATTGATACTGAGTATGGTTAGATTAAGAAAATGTACCATGTAGGTACGTGTATTTTAATTCTGCTTTACTTTGAGTTTTCTCAAGTACTTCTGTTAAAGCTGTTTAATTGTTTTTGTATACTTCGTTTTTTTTTCAGGGTTACGATTTTTTTGGAGGAGAAAATATATGTATTTTATTTAAAAAAAAATTATTTACGACGTCGGTTATTTTAAAAACCGACGCCGAATATTTTAAAAAAAAATTTGTTTACGACGTCGGTTTTTTTAAAAACCGACGCCGAAAGTTTGCTATGGCGTCGGTTTTTTAAAAAACCGATGCCGAAAATCCTGTGTAAATTAGTTTCGGCATCGGTTTTTAGAAAAACCGACGCGGAAAACCGATATTTCGGCATCGGTTTTATATAAAACCGACGCCGAAAACCTAGTCGACTCTATTTTCCGTGTCGGTTTTTTAATGAACCGACGCGGAAAATAATGTCTAAATGTAGCTTCGGCGTCGGTTTTATAAAAAACCGACGCCGAAGCTCATAAGCGAATTATTTTTCGCGTCGGTTTCTATGAACCGACGCGAAAACTGTATTTTTAACGTCGCCTATAAAGACGTCGGTTTATAACCGACGTTAAAAATTAAAAAAAAAACCGACGCTAAAAAGTGTTTTTGCACTAGTGTAACTAAACTCTTCCTTTTTCCTTGGAAGATTATTTCTTTGTGCCCTCCATTAAAACAAACAAAACATCTTTCAATTCTTTTAAGACACTTCCCTAGGTGATTATTTCCACATTCTTGACACTTACAACATTGAATATTTTTAACTTTATGATCTTTATCACCTGAACTTCAATGTAACTTCATTTCTCTCTTATTTTATGAATTATAAAACTCACATAGGTTCATGTTATTAATAATAAATTATGATATCTGGTTAAGAATAACCATAATAGTTTTCAAAAAATCTTCTATTCCATTTGGTTTCTCATTTAAATAACCACCACATTATTTTTCACATATATTGTTAGTTTTTTTTCTACTAGTTCCATCCATTTACAAAAAAAATAGTATGATTATATCAATAAAATCATAATAAACCATATTGTGAGGAGGATAAACACTAAGATATCCTTAACCATGTCATCCCATATTCAAATCTTTCTATTTATTCACAATAAATATAAATTTCCCTAACATACTAGCCTTTGTGGTTACAGAGGACTTTTAACTTAATCTCAAATAATATCCTAACATCTAAAGTTATCTAAACATTTCCTCTTATTCCAACTGTAAGTAATAAGCCTTAAACATTACATAATCTTTATTTTTAAGTCAATAATTCACTATCTTAAATTTGAGGATATTTAAAATTTATATTTTTAGATAATTGGGCCATCACCCTTGAATGAATAAATATTACATCACAAAGTGGACACTCAATCTCTATTTTTCCAAAATACAAAACTTTTAAGATATAAAAAGTTTTCTTTTCTTGAAACATCTTCACAATTTTCATCTTGACCTCATATCTGTCATGAATTATACTTAAAACCCTATGAAAAATATTTTAAAACATGGGATGAGCACAAAAATATCGACAAGGGACATTTAAAAAGAAACAAAGAGACATGTTAGTCCATAAACACTTATAAAAAATTTCCTTTTTCAAAATAAACTTTGGGCTCAAAATAAACATTTTATTTCTTAAGAAATTAACTTATCTATCCAAATATTTTCAGAAGACATTTCAAAAGAAATTTAAAATGAAAAAAATAAAACTCATAAAGTTGTATTTATATCATAAAAAATCATAATAACTTTTTCAAAAAATAATACATTTCACCATTAAAAATTAGTACATACTTTCCTTTAAACATAAGCTCATTATTTTAACTTTTGAAATCATAATATTTTCACAAAACCCAAAATAAAACATAAATAAATCATGTAGGTAACTCGTGACATCATTTTAATATCACTCTTATAATTACTCTTATGAGTGGAATAACCAACATAGTATAATTCCAACATAATTCCTACCCAATGCATTGGAGCGCTATAACGAACCCAATCATCCATGGTTTATAATTAAAACATCCATAATTGATTTATAATGGAACCACCCTTTATCATAAACAATTAACCATGAATCATAACATAATATTAACACATTAAATCTTATATAAAAATATTCTTTCCACACATAAGAAAAAAATTTCATATATTGAAATACCCATTCCATTTAAAACCCTTTTTGAAAATACTTAAAAAAGCAAAGAGGGTTTTTATTTCATGAGAAAATAAAATATTATAAATTAATCCAAACATCTAATAATGTTTATGATGGAATAAAAAACCATTTAATCCATATATGTTAAAATAGAACATTCCATTTTCATTTTTTTCAAAAAATTATATATAAAATGCGTAAAAAGATTCCTTTTGAAAACATTTAAAATAAAGTCAAAAGTGACCTAGAATTTCCTTTATATTTAATTTATTCCCATATAAATTCATCAATAAAATAATTTTAAGAATATTCACTTGAAAGAAAAATATTTATAAAATAAATCTTGAAAACATTTAAAATGAGGTCTAAAAGTAAAGTGTCACTTACCTTGAGTCTAACTTGTCACGTATGTTCCTTATCATCCTAAATAACAAACTTATGTTAATTATTACCTTTACTAAGAACCAATTTCAATTTTATTATTTCTTTTACCATGTTATAATAAATTTTTTAATTAATTAATTTCACATCATACGTTTTGACGATATTCACGTCATATGTCCAAAATGTCTTTTGGTAGGTTGAATATGGTAAAATAGATCACTATTCCACTATCTAAAAAATTATTATCTTGAAATAATTATTATTTATATATATATATATATTATAAATTTAAAACCAACCATGATATATGGTTATGAAAAATGAACTATGTTATAATCATGGAGATGGTAGGTCTTACGTATGTATGGGTAAGGTTTCTATTTTTCAACTATCATTATGGAATGAATGTAAATATTATTTTATCCTTAAAAAATTATTATTATATCATAAAAATTATATTACCACTTTAAATAAATTTATCTATATCATCCATGTGATGTGTAGATGAAAAATTAATCACATCGCTTCATGGAAGTGGTAGTCCACACGTACGCATGAACAACATTAACATTTTTAATGGATAAAAGGTAATAAAATATATAATATATTATCCATTAAGAATTATAAATATGTCATTAATATTATATATATATATATATATTAATTTCATAATTAAAACCATTCGTTAGAGGTATTGATGGAAAATTAATTACATCAGTTCGCGGGGCGATAGGTTGTCATACACACAAATGGAGTTTTCATTCCCTATTTGATGGAAGAGGAGATTAATATAAATTATGAAATTAACATAATAACATCTTGGTATATGGAATTTAATAATTTTATTATTTCATCATGATTTAATAAAATTATAAGTAGGTAGAAGAATAAATAAATAAATAACACTTGGCCAAGAACTATACCTCTTTTTCAATTAACCTTTAAGGTTTACACCAAAGGTTTTTCTAGGTTGGTTTTCTGATCAAACCAAGGCCTATAGGATGTGAGGATGAATTTAAGGAAGGTATTTGGGTATATATTTTCCAAGACAAAAGGCTTTTTAAGTTTTAAAAAAGATAATAAGAGGTTCCCTTTTATAAGTAATGGGAGGAACACTCTTGGAATTACTTAAAATATTGAATTAATATAAATTAATTTTCATGGAACAATGGATTCAAATTTATATATTTATAAAATAATATTAGGATGATACTAAACACTATCATCCAATAAAAGTTTTACAATTCTACATGATTTTTTCACTCTTATCTCTTTGTTTAACCCCCCCCCCACACACACACGTTAACCCTTTTGACACTCACTATAGTATCATGGTTTTTTTATTTTTAAAGTAATCAATAAAGTTAATATAAAAAAAATAGAGACCAATAAATGGACCATGATTGATATTATAAATAATATCTCATTCAATTGGCCAAATATAATATTTTTTTGTAATTTTAAGTCATTTAATAAAACATTATTTATTATAAAATATCATTAATCTCATTTTTTGAACTATTCATTTAATTTGATTTTGAAAACAACATGAAAGAAAAGTAATTCAAATATAACCCTTTCACACATCCATAACATGTTATATTTATCTTAAAAAATCATGTAACATAATAATTTCTTCAAATTATATTACTTTTAATATTTTTAAAATCATTTATTTTATTTTTTTATTAATTGAATAAATATTGTGTAGACGTTGTGTAAGCATTTAAGGTGATTATTTCATAATTTAAAATTAAAAATAAATTAACATGATATAAATAATAATTTATCCTTTAAATAATTATTTATAATTGGACATAATTTGTTTTTATCCATATCAAAAAATATTATAGATATTAAAAGCAAGAGAGCGACATTTTTAACATTATCCTTTACTTAAATATTATAAATGTCAAAATTAAGGATAAATAGAAAAATTGTCATATTTTTAAATTTTGGATGATTATGAACGAAATATAATCATACAATGAAATAATGGAAAGTTTTATGGTCATTTTTTAGTCCTTATCATATTATTTTTAACCTCAATTACCTGATTTACACTTACCTTGGTGATAAAAAATTACTAAGGTAACTATTCATAATGACCAAAAATAAAATGGTCCTATTTACCAAATTTGTACCTCATAATTCCAAATATTTAATTAATTTTTCAAGATTCAATTCATAGAAGTGAAATAATTTAATTTTAAATTAAACTTACAAAACATGATAAAAAGAAGTTTTTTAGAAAAATGTATTTTTAAGTATAAAAATATTTTTATAACAAATTCAAGTATAAAATTCATTTAAAATACCATAATTGGATTATGTTTAATCAAAATTGACTAAATAATTTTTTAAAAACTAATCTAATATATAATTTTACTTTTTAAATACTTGAAAGGATGATACTTTTTTCAATAAAAAACTGTATTTTTTACTATCCATTTAAAAATCAATCTTTTCATAAAAATATAAAAATATCACCCTAACATAATTTTTATATGATGATCTAAAAAATTATATTCTTTTTATAAAATTTGATTTATAAAATTTCCAAAATATTATTATAATCTTCACTCACAAAAAACAATAAAAATCATTTTTAAAGAAAATGTATTTTTGAAGCATGAAATCGCATTACTAAAAATTGATTAGTTATTTGATAATCATTAATAAATAAATTTTTATTGAGTATTAGCTTTATATATATTTCATAATTTGGGTAATATTATTCATACACTTCGATTAAACAACTAGGTTATAACAGTCACATTTAAATTATAATATTTTTATAGTATATCCGAATTCACTTAAAGCTCTGCACTGCATGTCAAGAAAGCTATAGAGCATAGTATTATTTTAAAATTTTACGATTTTATAATAAATCCCTTTGGTTTTCTCAAATAAACCATTTTATCAAACATGGAAAAATTATGACATAAAAAAAATGAAGACACCCGGCATAACATGCTCAACACATCCACATATAGCATCAATATGAGAATAAGGATAATCACCATCATATAACCAAATAAAGGATCATGGGAATAAGCATAAAATTTATCAATAAACCAAGGCACTATTATCACAAATAAAGTATATAAAAAGCAACTAATCTTAATTGATTCACATCATGGGCTCTAACTATAAGGGTCTAGTGTGACATAGTCTAAAATGAGATTTGATAACCAATTAAGCAAGTGTAACAAGTTTGGAACCACTCTCGGTCTTCCATAGGCCCAAAAATAATTCCATGGGCACTCTCAGTCCACATGGCCACATTTGGAAGCTCCCTTGATCTTCCTCCCAATAGATCTCTCAGTCCATTAGACAACAGTCTCATTGTCTAATTCATACACATACCCACACCCAAGGTTTCCCATATGCTACTCAATTTCAAACATAAAAACATCAACAAGTTTTAATCACATAATCCATTTAAAAAAACAATTTAACAAACCAACACTCCCACTTCAAGTCTATCTTCCAATTTCATTCAATACTTCTTTAAAAACCCTTTCAAAACCACTTTTGAAAACATAAAATCTTTTTGAACCATTTTAACAAACACTTAGAGTGCATCAAAATCAAAACCCTTTGGAAAAGCCAATTTAAAAACTAAATTTCCAACCAAACCCAAGAATAATCACAATAATGGATAAAACATTAATAATAACACAATTAATAGTAAATTCAATAAAAAACCAAGGTAAATAAATATTTAATGGAAATCCATGGAAAAGTGACCTTAAATAGAGACACCTACCAAAAAACTGAACCAAACTTGTTTCCTTTCACAATAACCACTTGAATCAAGAAAAATCGGCCTTCATAGGCCTAAAACACAAATAAACAATCCAAAACCTCAATTAAAAACCCTATATTTGGCCAAAAATAGGCTAGGGTTTCCACCTCCCATAGAAGTGGAATAACAAATCAAGATAAGGGGAAAGAAGAAGAAAACAAGAAGATATCAAGATTACCTTAAAATAAGTCACTAAAGGAGACAATGGATCCACCAAAATCCAAGTAAGGAAGCTCCAAATCCAAATATAGAGGGTTTAATGTGATTGGGGAGAAAATGAGGCCAAGGGAAGCTAAATTCAATAGGGTAAAGAAAATTCTCATATTTTTAATGACTTGGATAGCCTGCACAGTTTGGTCACATGATTATGAAAATCATGCACCAACCATACGGGAGATTCTATCTCCCCAAACCAAAGCCCAATGTTTTTTCATAATCTCACATGATTAGATAATCCATGCTAAAACCATGAGAAATCCTTATATCCCCACAACATCACCCTTGTAGGGTTAGCCACATAGTTGGGAAAAATGTGTTTTGGCCACACATCAGGTCCTATTTCCAAAAAAATAGGGTTTTCACCCATATACATTCCTTAGAAAACCCAAGAACTAATAAATAAAACTCATAATAAATCATACTAGTGACCTGGTGGATGTCACGTTCTAAGGTTAAAAATAAATAACAATATTCTCTTCATGATAAATGTTGGTGTTAATCCCATGATCACATTTTTTTTGGAGCCTTGATGAACCGATGATCATGTGAGTGGTATTTGTTTTCAACATATTTAATATTAGATATAAAGTATTATTTACTAAAATATGGTGTTTTAAGTGTTTTTAATAATTAATTAGGTTTTATAAGAAATTTTGTATTACCATGGAAACCATATATTTTAGTGGATAATATTTTTCATGAAAATTTGGTTAATTATGTTTCATAATTGTGACTAATGAAGTTATACATATAATTTATTATGAAAAATAGCTAAGTGGTTGGTCTATGTATGAATTAGAAAGTCAAATATATTAATATTTTTAGTTTTCATTAAATTTTTTATCCATTAATGATAAAAGAAGATGTACATATTGAAGATGTGTTCCACATAAGTATTGTAATTAGGTTGTCTATGTCCAGTTAATTCTTAAATAAGTTTTTTGTTGTGATATTATCATACCATTAATCATGTAAAAAAGCCTTACTTTTTTAGTTAATAATTTTTTGTAATCCATACACCATATAGAATATATAATAAGTGGATTGTGTGAGACCAGTGAAGTCATGAAAGAACCTGACCCCATCGGAACCCCTCCTAGGTTAGTGAAAATTCTGGGAGAGCTACTGCATGTCCACCTAAAATAGGCAAAGGGATGGTGACTAGCCCTGAGAAGGCATACATATAAAATTGGAGGCATTTTCTACTACAACATGTATTAAGGTATCTCTAAACCACCAATAGAAGAATGATAATTTGAAACAACAAGATTAATCAAAATGTGGAAAATTAAATGCATACATACATATAATTTCACATCATACACAAGTAGTCAATATGATATTAATATCGAACCAAACATATGAACACCCATATACAAAACCAAAATAAATACCTAAACTAGTTAATGTGACTACTCTTTAATGACACCTATAATAGTATCCACCTAATCTCCTCTATAGATCAACACCACTTTATCCCTGACTATTGTGATCCCCTATAAAATTTTAGACGTTTTCATGACCATGAGTTTTTCATAGAAAAAGTTCTTATGTAGGGATGAGTATAACACCTTGTTTCTAGTAAGTGAAGATATAATAAAATAATCTATGGATGGAATGACACCCATTTGTATTTGGAAAAATCTCATACTACTTTTTCACAACCCCACACTGTACTGACATGGCCCTATTGTAATCCTCTGGATAGAAGTTCATCACAACAAGTAATAAGAACTACACTCGAACCAATCATTATTCCTTTGATTTATAAGTAGGAATCATCTCATATAATTTCTAGAAGGTGTCATGACACTCTAACTAATTTTTAATGTCCTTATTCCATTTGTTTTATTTTAAGGATTATCTTCACATCATTTTAATATCATTAAAACAAATATCAAGTACTCGACACACCACCATTCGGAATACAACATGTTGTTATACATCATTACTAAAGTTGAACTGAAACTCCTCAACATTCTAAAATTAATTTTTCCTATAACTCATGATAATTCCATTAATAATCTAAAAACTATAATTTTTTAAATATTTGAAGAATAGTGAATAACATGAAGAATAAAATAATAATCAAGCATTGGTCATCCTCTAACTATCAATTATTAACCATACAATATGAATGAAATTCATGATTTAGTCATGAAGGAAAGATAAGGTATTAGAGTCACCTACCTCAAATCCTTAATATAACACTATTACACATCATTGTTCTTCACTCATTATTCTGTGTTCACTGCCTTTCAGTTACCTCACAATGTGGAGCTCAAGATAATTTTACAATAAAAAAAGTGAGAATTTTTGTGTTACGAGAAACTATGATGCTATCATCCCCCTTTTATAATAAAGATCATCCACTAACCTTATCAATATACCAATCATAACTGACCATCTATGATAACTCCTATCATAATTATTCCTCTATTCAAATCATTGACTTCATTGACTAGATTACGCTTTATCTTGACTGAGATACACCTCATGCATTTGACCATAGGAAGTTTCCTCATCCCTTCCTCTATTTATGTTCCAAACTCAACTTAAAATAATATAATAATAATTTAATTGAGACTCTTCATTGATCCAAATAAGGTAACTTTTTAATATTCTGTTTCTTTAAACCTTTTGTTGTATGGTATAACTAAAAAACTTCAAATAAAGCATTCTTCAGTAGCTGGGTTTTTATTTATTTATGATAAAGTAGATTTTAAGAAATTATTTAAGACTATTTTAGGATGTGGAAATCAAAAACCTTACCTTTTTGAAATATAATAAACCTTATACTTTCACTTGTCTATTTTTTTTGGTAGGTTCATCATAGAAAGTTTTAAATATAAAGAAAAGAAATATAGGTTGGGACTTAAATGTAAAGGGGTATTATTTTTAATTACATATATTTTCATATTCCCTATAATTTTTATTATTTTAAAAGAAATTTTCATGAAAACATTTAGATTTATTACTATATTTTTCATCTATGATATAAATACTATTTTAGGATTATCATCATACTTTTTTAAAATATAATTTTAAATGAATTTAAGGTTAAAATGATGAGGAGATAAGTAAATATATCATGTGAATATTTGATTGAAGAGTTATGATTTGAGTGATATTATCGATTTAAGAAAGTGAAATTTTTCTATATATCAACTTAAAATGGTTTTAGATGTATAAATTAATTATAATATTTTGAATATATGATGAATGAACTATAAATTTTTCAATTCCTCAAGGCCCAGCCTAGTGGAAAAGGGCCCTGTGGGGTGTGGGGGAGGTCTTGAGTATGATTATCCCTGGCTTACTTCTTGTGTGTGTGTTTGTGTGTTTATTTTTAGATTTGTAATTATCCTTACTCAAATATTTTCAATATAAATTTTTCAATTAATTTTGAGTACATTTTGGGAAAGAGTATTCATTAAAAAGAAGTTTAAATTGACAAATTGTTAGCAAGCATTTCCCCTTCTGGTATTAATTATAACAAATAGAATCAAAAAGAAGTTTAAGGTGATGAAATATGTGATAAGTTTGGTTTGACTACTAAGGATGAAAGGAAAATGTTCCCTTAACAATGAATGAATGTATAAAAAAATAAAAAAAAATTGGCATGTTCCTTGTGTTCAATATTAAAATAAAATGGAAAAGTAAAAGAATCTATATCCAAAAGAAAATTTTTAAGTCTCATATAAATTTGTAATTTAAGTTAAAATTAGGATGAGGAATAGATTGCATGGTTACTTTTTTAAAATTCACCCATGATTTATGGGTGTTTACTTTTTATGGAATGTAATGTTTTTTCTTGAATATGATTGCTTTTTTTATAAAGATGTGGAAATCTATATTTGATTACAAGCAATGATTTAAATGAGGGGTATTCGATATGTAAAAATTTACATGAATTTAACTTGATAATTTTAATTATAAATTAGATTATATTTTAATATATATTAGTAATATATATATATTATTTAATATTATTATTAGGTAGAATAAATTTAATTATATAAATTAGTTTTTAAAACATATAAATATTTTTATTCTAATTTTAGGATTTTCATAGTTGACTTTATATTTTAATGTTTGTTTTAATTCATTATACCCACTTAGTTAATTGGATATTACAAGAATGTATGGGGATTTATTATTAGAAGTGATAGGCTATATCATGGGAAGTGTTAGGTGAATCATTATCGCAATGAGTAGGAATCACAATCAATGATAAGAGAAACAATTTTTGTGATACAATATAGTGGAAACAATATTTTGGATCAATGAATATAGCCAGATATAAAAAATATATGAATTTAAGTAGTTTTTCAATAATTCGGTTGAGGGTTATTTCTAGTTAAAAAAATATATAATTACATATAATGGAATAAGAGATGAGAGGGTTCGTGTTTGGTGCACTGATTTCTTATTATTTCATGCGTAAAACACAATAAGGGAAGACTAGTTTTATTAGGGTAAGATTATAATGTAATTTTGATTAGATTTTATATATTTTTGTTTATTATCATGGTATTTTCATTGGATTTTAATTTTCCATTTAATTCATATAAAATTCTTATTTTGGATTTCATGATCATTGATAATGATCTGGGAATTACACTTCCACATTTAGATTGGGTGAATTGAGCAAGTTCATAATCATTAAATGGATTTGGTTTACCAAAACTCATTTCTTCAGATATATATCCAAACTTTATTGTTGTCAACAAATCATACACCCATATCCCATGGGGTTCAACAAAATATTTATTCTAAATTTTTATGGGTGGATCATTTATTTATCATCGCCCCTCTATATTTTATTAATCCACCTCATAGAGGTAAGGTATGGGGTGAATCATCAGGTTATGAGTGAATAGTTAAGTGGGGAGAGATATAGGATGATTTTGATGGATGAAATCTGAAAGTTCATTAGGGATTTGTGAAGGAAATGAAAGAAATTTATTTAGCATACAAGTATGGATTATAGAAGTTGGTAAAATTTCGATGAGATTGAGAACTATTCTACATATATAGGATGGGGATGTGATCAGTCAACTGACTACATCAATTGAATTGAATGGTGTAGTTAAGGGATGGCTAATTGTGATTCATAGATGGCAGTGCCTCTGGATAAACTAACTGAGAACATCTATAAAATATAGGCAGGAACAACTACTTATGTGTATTGTATGACAAATCAAAGTGTAACAATGTCGCCTTAGCTGCAATGATTTTAATCCTTTGTAATCCTAATAATTCAAAAGTTTTCAGTGCTCTCCCAAAGATGTAGGAGAAAACTCCAAACCACATAATTTTGTGTTCAATTTACTTTTCATGTTTCTTACATTGTTTGAATGTTTTTTTGTAAGTTATTCATAAAAGTGTGTGAAATATGAAACTTAGTGGTGATGATTATGGTGTAGTGTAATTCCTAGTCTGGGTACTCTAAAACATAAGGAAGTTTCAATGGTTTTATTCTATAGCATAGGATAATCAGCAGGTGAAATTTTTTGATTAGATAGAGGTTCTACTTCCCTACAAGTGGTATCAAATCTAGTTTTGTCACATTCAGAAACACGAGTAACTTTATAATTTTTCGGTGATATTGTTTTCAGTTTGGTCAACTGTTATCAAAAGATATGACAATGGAAGAAGGTAAGGTCCAGATTAGTCAATTTTATGGAACCAACTATGGATTTTAGCTGATGAAGATAGAAGACTATCTCAACAAAAAGGATATCAAACGTCAAGACTAAAAAAATAGAAAAAGGTTAATGGGAAAATTTATATATAAATATGTTTGGTTTTGTAAGGATTTTATTGAAACATAACATAGCCTTTAACATCAAGGAGAAAAAGACTATAGTTCAGTTGATGGTGGCCCTGGCAAACATGTATGAAAAGTCGATGACATTAAACAAGTTGTTTCTATTGTGAAGATTATTTAGCATGAGGTCATCAGAAGGAAATATAGTGGCAGATCATGTGAATAAATTAAACATGATCAGAAGTCTATTAGAAGCAGTGAAAGTTACTTTGACATGTGATGTATGGGTGATTCTTGTACTATCAACACTACTATAATCTTGGGTGGCATGGTTACTGTGATAAGAAATTATGGTGGTAATATTGTCTTTATGTTTGAATATGATCACAATTTAATCATAAATAAGTAACTTCATAGAATATAGGTCTAAGTACCTTTTGGAAACACACTAAATGCTGAAATAAGGGGATGCCCACCTCAAAAAAGGAATTGTCAATAATTAGAAGATAAGTCTAAAGAAAATAGTCATGGAAAATCAACTGGTCTAGAACTCATATTCTAGCATTGTGAGAGATGTGGACATATTTAGTAAAATTATAGATTTCACATAGAAGGAATCATAATAATACCTTTCATAAGTTCAAAATTCATTAATATAATGAAATATGTTAATGACCTGCTACTAACATGAGTGTCCAGTGGAGTCACGGGTAGTTGACTCTAGTGCATCTCTCCACTCAATGCATGATTGTGCTTATATGAAAATCTATGTATCTGTAATCTTTAGGAATTTTCATTTGGTGGGTGATAATGCTTTGGAAAGTGATCAAAAAGGGTGATATAAATCTCTAGATGAAGAATGGGTGCTTCCTATTGTTAAAGTGGGTGCCTTAGACACAACTTGAATAGTAATTTTTTATTATCACACCGTGTATAGAGAGAGTTATACATGACCTTATCATACCATAATAGTGTTGATGTTTATACATCCACTATTTACATAGTAATGTCCTCAAATTATTATTTGTTTCAAAAGGTTATAATAGTTCCCATATATAGTGATAACTTTGAGATAATACTATAACAAGATTAAACTTATGTCTTATAGCCTAGATACATCATACTGACAGGGCACATTTGATGTCTGACTATCATGTGTTGGGGGATCATAAGCATTATGACTTTTTCTCATGAAGTTCACACTTGGTGATCTCATGTAGAGGAGATCATAAGGAATTACATGACAATAGAAACACCAAAAGTTTTGAGTGTCATTGTCCATTCTTATCTATGAGAATGTGTATTTGTCTCCGGACTTGATACCATTATCAATGTGTATCATTTTATTGCATAATTTAATGCAAGAATAAAACCATGACATTGAAGATGTGATGAGGTAGTTTGTCTTGGGTGTGTCATTGGTGGTATGATATTGGTATAATGATAAAGATGGTATTTGTTTCTTTCTACAGGAGAAGATATCTTAGGTTCAATTAATGATGATGGTAGTACCTTGATTAAAACCAAGTTCAGGATGATTAAAGGTAAGTTAGTCCAGTAAAATCAATAAATAATAAATAAAGAAAGGATTATGACATAGAGTGTGTGTCCTACTTTATGAGATATTGAAAGATAAAGAGATTATATTATATAAAGTGTGTTTGTGAGAGGATTTCATTGTCACAAACCAACCCAGGTTACCCTCACAAACAGGCACCTGACCTAGTCTGTGGCATACCCTAAGGGTGTTTCTGATCCTTATGGGCTGGAAACCAATACCCATACATCAACAAAAACCAAAGGGAATAATTTCATCCAACATGAAACAGACAACATGACACACACACACACACACACACACACACACACACACATATATATATATACAGACCATAGATAAATAGTGAAAGAGAAAACAAAAATAAACATATATGCCAAAATTGAAGGAAGATAGAAAAAATGATGAAACTAAAAAGTTTCCAAACAAACTCCAAGGTATGGGACCAATATAAAATGATGAAATCAAAATGATAAATAACTAGACCATGTTATAGAGTGGGAAAACTTATGTCATCTCACCACCATCTACCCAAAAACATCTAATAGAAACCTCACTGCCTCATTGTAGTGTCTTTACTTTACCTACATAAAAAGGAATAACTAGGTTTACACACTGCCGAAGGGGTGTGTAGAGTGTGAAATAAACAGGATTTGTAGGATCCCACCTAGGTGTTCCAAAACAAGTTTTTATAATAATCTGAATATTATTAACTTAAAAGAAAAAAAGGCATGATAATCAGTTTAATACTTTTTATATCAAAAGTATTGTAAAACATTCCCCTTTTTCACAGTTCAAAACAATCCAAGTAAATAAGTTTCAAAGAATATCACATATATCAAATTAGGTAATCAAATACAATAAATAAAAATAAAAAAGTATAGTTAACATCACTCCAAGGATCACTAAAGGTTAGGAAAGCTATAACACTCATACCCAAACATGGACAATTGTGTGAATCAAGCCTCTATACATATGCATTAAATCTAGAGAGAAAGGGAACACCCCAACAAGTGAACATACCAACAAGTCTAACATGTCCCTAGAATAAAAGGCATAGGGAGAAGAGGAACACCTCATGAATAAACCTCCCCCCCCCAATGATATCAACAGACAAGGCATATTAATACACCTTCTACATAAATACCCAAGGCTTCCCATGTGCTAGATTCTCCAAATCATTTTATCAAAACCACTCTTTGAAAACCATTTCATAAATCCATTTTACAATGATTTGAAAATATATTTTTTTTACCAAAACAAGGGGAAACTTCTATATTTTTTCAAAAAACTATTTGCACACACATACAAATCAATCAATAAATTATGGAATTTTATTTAAAAAATAATTTATAAAAGTAGCACAATCAAGGATGATCCAACAGAGTCTAGAGGAAGAACCACCTACCTCAAACTCAGGTTGAACACCAAAATCAATGGGATACACAAACAACAAAAGGAATGAAAAACAAGAAAAGGAATCCCTATCAATGATTCACACACTTTAGGATCATATTCTATAACAACAAGGGTTGAAAAAGGGGTTAGGTCTCGCATACCTCATGAACCATGCACATGTCACACCACAACCAACAAAGGACTGAACCCTGGAAGATGATCACACAACGGATATAGAAATGATCAATAAGAATATCACCATAAGATCAACGGGTCCACAAACATAGTGCAACAACACTATTGTGATCAAAGGCAATAAAGAAATAAAATCCCCTACACAAAAAGACGTATTTCAGCTGCAATGAAGATCAAGCATAAAATGATGTGATCTATAAGGAAGAGAGATACCCAAAATCGCCTTGGAGAGCTCCTAGGTTTCAATAGATAATCCTACATATCGAATGAAAATAATCATATGTGCAGCCTGGTAAAAACTGTTGTCCCCAAACCATTCACGACGTGAACCCCTTTCATGACATAAATTTTAATGATTTACAAGATACGTTGAAAAATGCATCACCAAGAATTTAAAAACCTGATCCCAACCATCTCATGAAGTGAACTAATTTCATGTATTGTAAACTTTTCATGCTCTGCACCAGTTCACAACATCTACCCAACAAATAATTAACATTATATAACTATTTCATGAAATGAATGTGTCCAGTAGGAAGATTTTATAGAAGAAATTATAAAATCCCTAGGTCAAACCAGACCCCATTAATTCAATCAAACAAACATCCTCAAACTTTAGTTCATTTTTTCAGACAAATTATATTCATCCTTGAAATTCCCAAAACGCCCCTAAAAAAATTAGAGACAAAAGGTACTTGAAATAAGGTAATAGGATGTTAGAAACAATCCACCATAATACTTTTCGTCCCTGGAAAGTCATGTGGAAGAATGGTTCTTTGGAAATAAGTGAGGCCACTTTTCCCTCACTAGAATTTCACACTCCAAAGTATCATGAGAATATGATTCATGTTTCCATAACACTATGACTAATTGTATAAACTCATCATGAAATACTTTCACCTGAGATTCAACAATATTCACTGTCTTATCTACAAAAAAATGTCTGGATCTAACTCAATCTCTTCCTAACTCTGAACATGTGAGGAATCAGTATGATACTTCTTAAGGTGGGATATGTGGAAAATATCATGAAACCTTACCAAGATACTCAATGACCCAAAATGGTCAAACATATCTCGAATCCAACTTTCCATGTTTCCTAAGTTAATGGTGACCCAATCGAAGAGAAAATTTCAAGAAAACCTAATCACTAAAGGAAAACTCCGAAGGATGATGTCGATGATATGAATATGATTTTTACTAACTATGAGCTATAACCAGACACTGATGTATATCTTGAATCTTCATCAAAGTCTCCTAAATGAGTCTCAATCCCAAAAGATAGGCATCTCCCACCATTGTCCAACAAAAGGTGACCTACATGGGAGGCCATACTAAGCCTTGAAATGAGTCATTCTGATCGACGATTGATAAATGTTATAAGTAAACTCAACTGGTCTTAGATGACTATATCACGATACAAAAAAAATCCAAGATGCATTCATGGAGAATATCCTCTAGGATCTGAATAGTATGCTCTATATAATTGTCTATCTGTGGATGGTAAGATGTACCCAACCTGACATGAGTCCCCATCACCTATTAGAGACTCTTCCATAATTGGGAGGTAAACCTAGGATCCTTATCTAAAATAATGGAAAAGGTAACCCCATTTAACTTCATAACCTCTTTAAAATTCATCTTACTCAAATATTCAACCTTAGTGATGCCCATGATCAGAATGAAATGGTCCAATTTCATCAACTGATCAATCACCACCCAGATGAAGTTATTCTCCCAGGGATTCTGTGGTAATCCAAAAAAATCTTCTATGGACACCTCATCCCATTTCCAAAATATCACCAAAATAGGATGAATCAAACCAGAAGGTTTCAGGTTCTCTTCCTTTATATGTTAGCAGGTGTAATATTGGGACACATAATCTACAATGTCATGCTTTTTACCTGGCCACCAGAATCACTGTATCATGTCATAATACATTTTCATAGTTCCTGGATGAATGACCCATGAAGTACTATGATAGTTAAAAAATTGATTTACTTACAGATGTTGGGACAATAAACCAATCCCCAAAGCAAGCACTACTAGAAAATAGCCATATACCCACAATTTTTTAAAACTGTGGGTATATGGGTAGTATGAGAACCTATACCCATGGTTTTTTTTCAAAACTGTGGGTATAGGTGACTTATACCCATGGTTATGGGAAAACCCATGGGTATAGGGTTTTATTTAAGACATATCCCCACGGTTTTCCAATATTGTGGGGAAAAAACATCTATACCCATGATTTTGGTCAAGCATTATATGTATGAAGATATAGAAACATTTTTAATATAAAAATACCTTTTTATTTTGAAAACCCGTTTTCAATACCAAAATACAAAAATAAAAGAAAAATGGGTCTTCCATTGAAGGAAAACATGGAAGATTGCAAAGTAATCCAGAAATCAAATAATGGTCATGATTGTAGAAAATTCATTCTCTACATGTATGTTAAGAATAGGACATTCCTTTTTTCATTTGTCAAAACATTTTGTATAAAAAATGTAAAAATATTCCTTTTGTAAACCTTTGAAAATAAAGTAAAAAGAGGCATAAAATTCACTTTATAAATATTTTATGTTCATATAAAAATTTCTATACAAAAAATTTAAAAACATGGACATTGAAGTGAAAGAGAGTTTGAAGAAAAAACATTAAAATATGATTTTTTAAAGGAAAAGTCTCTTATTTCTTGGAAATATTTGAATCATAAGCCCCATAAATGAATAACTATAAACAAAATTTTAAATACCATGAGAATAGAGGAATTCCTAATAAAACATGTCAAAGGGGATTTATATACACCTCTTAAAATAATATAGGTGAATAACATAAAAATATGCCTCAATAAAATGAAATTGAGATGAAGTCTCTTACCTTGAGTCTAACATATCATGTGTCTTTATATTCCTAAATAATAAAATTATGTTAATTATTTACTTTTTGAAGAACATTTTTCATGTTTATTATTACTTTTATTCCACTTATTAACAAGTAATATAAAATTAATTAATCAATTAAGTTTAAGTCATATATTTTGACTGTATTTGGCTTATCTGTCAAAAATGGTTTTGGTAGGTCGACTATGGTCAAAGAGTCCCTTATTTAAACATCTTCAGAATAATAATCACAAAACATTTATCATATTTATACTTTAATTATACTTTTAATATTAATCGTGAAAGTTGGTTATAAAAAATGAACTAACATTAAGATCATGGAGACTGTAGGTCTTACGTACGTATGAGTAAAGTTTTCCATTTTTCAATTATCATTATGGAAATAAGGTAAGTAATATTTTATATTTTCAGAATGATAATTATTTCATAGATACTATTTTATTTAATTATATATAATTTTATATATAATTATTGTGATGTAGTGATGAAAAGAAAGAATCATATCACTTTGAGGAGGTGGTAGTACACATGTCTAGGAACAACATTATCATTTTTTTAGTGAGTGAAAAGGTAAGAAAGAAAAAAATATATTATACATTCAGAATGATTGATATGTCATGAATATCATAATAATGTTGATGTAGAAACATTGGGATTCACAATGATAGAAATGGTTTTTAGATAAAGAAAATAGATAAGAAAGAAACACTCAAGTCACAAAGATTTACATGGTTTTGTAAATGATCCCTACATCCACAAAGAGGCAAAATTTTCACTATGATTCGGGAGTAAAATTAAAAATAGTTTTTCAGAGTTCTCACTACTCAAAATCCTAGCCCAAAATGGGATAATATGGAGGAAAAAGCACCATTCCATCAATATTCAGAAAGTCTATTGTGCAATAGTGAAAGGCGGTTGTAATACCACATCACAACAGTTTCATGGCCACATAAGTCTAAATTTCTATAATGGTTAGCAGCTGGAAGTCCATGTCGCTATAATATTGTTGAATCTATAGTTTGACCTGCTACAGTGCCATGTCGGTGTCGGTTGGTCATATCTAATACAGTGGTTGGAGTTGCTAAAATACCCCAAAAATTGGTTCGGGGGCCTTTGGCCCCCAGAGCAGGGGCGCTTTTCCCCTGGCGACCCCCAATGAGCTCACCACGGATCTCGAACTGCAAAGGTTGCATCCTGACGTGTATTACGGGCCACAAGAATTCGACCCAAAAATTATCCAAAATGGATCAGGCTACACCAATCAAATAGATTTCATGTATATGACATATAGTCATTATCATTACCCTTATTACCTTCCATGAAATGCATTATTGAAAACAAATCACATCGCTTCGCAAGGTAGTAGTTTGTCGTACACACGAACAATGTTATCATATCCCCTACGAAATAGAATGTAAAATGGTATATATTATATAATGAATAAATAGGTATAATTATGTTATAAATATAATATATATACTTTATATTCATCATCATACCCAACCATGATTTTTGGTAATAGAAAAATGAATGATATCAGTTTGTGAGGCAGTAGTCCTCCATACATAATAATAATTATTTTATAACCCATTTGATGAGAGATTGAAATGATTTAGGTTATAATATTAACACAATAAAATATTAGTATATATAATATATTTAGGTTATTATATAATCATGGTTTAAGAATAATTGAAGGGGCGGAGGAGGAAATAAAATAAAAATGTGTGTTGGAGAACGTTATCTCTTCTTCGGGTAACTCCTTTTGGTTTGAACCAAAGGTCTTCCTTGGTTGGATTTATTCCCAAAATAAGGCCTCTAGGGTGAGAGAAGGAAAGTTAATAATTTATTTTTTCATGGATTTGTTGAACCAAATAGGTATGAAAGTGTTAATAGGGGAGGATAGGTGATGGCCTTTTATAAGTGTGGTTGGTTGAACACTTGTAATTTTTTAAGATATTGAATTCCACCCTCGTTTTTTCATGTCACCAAGATCCAATAATGGTCAATTATTAATAATAGAATAGATAAAGTTTAAATATGGCCATCCAATGGGTTTTTGAAAATTTTATAGGTCATTTGTACTCTTAAGTTTAAAGTTTAATCTATTAGTAAACTCATTTTTAGCATAATATTGTGATTAATTTTAACTGTTTTCACTAATCATTATGGTAAAAAGTTAAGTTGGTCTTATTAGACATTATAAATTATGATAATTATAAATATAGAATATTTTTTTTCAAATTAAATTCACATAAGTGGAAAATTGTAATTTAATATTAATTCTGTAGACGTGGCAAGACAGTGGGTTTTTAAGAATAGTATATTTTAGAAAAAAATGATTCTATATTAACTCGATGGATAATAATAATCATTATATGAGCCTCAATTAATATTTACTGATATATAATATATACATTTCAATTAAAACATTTCTCATTATGGATTATTTTAATTAATTAAAAAGGAGAAAAATTATGCATTTTAAAATAGTTTTTCAAAAAAACACATTTTTAAACCCAAAAACAAACTTATACTAAAAACCAATATAAATTAGATTAAAAAGTTATAAATTGGATTAAATATAACTAAATAATATTTAGGTTAATTGAAAATTTATTCAAAACATATTTATAATTTAAATTACTTAATTTATTAAAAATAAATGACTATTTACAAAAATTGGTATTTTTCACTATTCACTAAAAATCAATATTTTTCAAAAATCCAAAAATTTCACCCAAATAGATTTATATATTCTCATTCCAAAAATAATATTCATATTTTAAAATTTTAAAATTTATAAATTAAGCTTTTAAATAAAAAATTATAAGAAAAGAGTTTAGTTAATATTATTTCCTTTTTTATTTAAAAATCGCTTTATATTTTTATAAATAATATAACTATCTAATTCATATTAATAAATATGAAAATGATTTATTAGATAACTTCCAGGGTTATTAAATCCTTACCCCCTTTTATAAATTGCATCCTCTCAACTTTATTCACTTATTAAACAAGTGGGTATATCTTTCCGACATAGAATTTTCAGATTCCTATGTTTCTCCTTAAACTATATGAATTTTTCATAAAATATTACCCTAATGAATCACCTTATTCTACAACACTAGATCTCTATAGTCAAGAATCTGAACTGGTTTTTCCTTATAATAAAGATTGTCTTCCAACTAAACTACTTCAGGTCTCAAAACATGAGATGAATACGAAACATATCTCCTTAATATTAAAACATGAAATACATTGTGTACCTGAGATAAACTTAGGGGAAAAGACACTCGATGGGTAATTGATCCAACATTCTCCATGATTTCATATATTCCAATGAACCATGGACTTAGCATTCCCTTTTTTACCAAAATTTATAACACTTTTCCATGGAGAAACTTTGAGAAAGACATGATCACCAACCTTGAAAGAAAGATCTTTCCTCCAGTTATCCACATAACTTTTCTATCTGTTCTAAGGAATCATCATATATTGCTAAATCAATTGAACCTTCTCAACCATTTAATTTACCAAATCAAGTATCATCAACTTATTTTCTCCTAATTCATCCCAAAATTATGGTATCACACACCACTTTCCATATAATGCTTAAAATGGTGTCATTTATACACTGAAATAAAAAAATTTAGTATAAGAAAACTCACCCGAATAAAATATGTTGATCCCAAATTCCCTGGTAATCCATTAAGAAAGAACAAATCATATCTTACAAGGTCTGAATTGTTCACTCAGACTTTCCATCATATTGGGGATGAAAAACTTTACTAAAATTTAATTCAGTACCCAACAACTTCTGAAGTACTTCCCAAAAATTGGATGTGAACCTGGGATCACGGTCTGATACAATTGAGAGAGTCACTTCATGTAACCTGGCTATATATTTTAGATAAAGTTGATAAAGTTTATATAAATACATTATACCTTGAATGGAAATGAAATATTCATATTTAGTTAATCAGTCAATAATTACTCAAATTGTATTATTACCCTGAGAAGTCTTTGTCAATCCTACCATGAAATCCATTGATATATTTTCCCATTTCCACTATGACACTACAATAGGATGAAGCATCCCCTTCTATAATTTTAATTCTACTTTAACCTGTTGACAAGTCAAACACATCATGGTAAAGTCAGAAATATCTCTTTTCATTTCATTTCACTGGTAATATTCTTTAACTTCTTTGTATATCTTAGTGCTACCCGGATGAACGGAAAATGGATAATTATGATTTTTACTCAACAACTATTTCCTCAACTAAAAATCACAAGGCACACATAACTATTTTCCAAATCATAAAACACATTCTTCATCAATATTAAAATTAGAAAAGTTACCCTTCTTAATGGAATCAAACTTTTCCTACAATGATTGATCCTTCTTTTGAGCTTACTTAATTCTTTCTGACAAAGTTGACTATACTAAAACCTGAAGAAAAATAGAGGATGTCCATGAATCCAAAACTTCATGGACAAAATTTATCAAGTCATTAATCAAAGTTTCATGTTCCAAACATAACATGGTTAATGTAGCATTATTTTTTTGACACAAAGCATTGGTCACTTTTTTTGATTTTCCATGATGATAATGAATCATGAAATCATAATCCTTGTTTGATTTAAATCTCATTCTCTGTCTCATGTTCAATTATTTTTGAGTGAATATTTTATTCAAAATTTTTTGATTAGTATATATTTCATAATTTACTCCATACAAATGATGCCACCAAAATTTTAAAGAAAAAACTAGAGCATCTGATTCCAAATCATGTACAGGGTAATTTAACTCCTGAGGATTCAACTAACGAGAATCATGAGTAATTACCTGATCATTATATATTAGTAAAAAACCAATTCCTTTCAATAAAGCATCATTTTAGATGATAAATTCACCATTTCTATAATGAAGAGACAAAACTATATCATTCACCAATCTTATTTTCAGTTCCTGAAAATAATCATCACCTTATTTTATCTAGATAAATTTAACTCCTTTTGAGTTAACTTAGTTTGTGGGATCAATAACTGAGCAATGTTTTCAAAAAACCACCGGTAGTAACCTGGTAATCCAAAAACAATAATAATATCTGTGATATTTTTGGGTCTTGGACATTCTTCAAAAACTTTTGTTTTAGCAGGGTCAACTGTTATGTCATCTTTAGAAACAATATGTCCAAAAAAATAAATTTATTAAAACCAAAATTCACACTTGCAAAATTTCCCATACAGTTTATTTTCTATCAATGTTTTCAAAACAACCCTTAAGTGTCTTTCATTTTCCTATTGAATTTTAGAATATACCAAAATGTCATAAATAAACACAACCACAAACTTGTCTAAGAACTTATGAAAAATTATATTCATAAGGTCCATAAGTACATCAGGTGCATTAGATAATCCAAATAAAATAACTATAAACTCATAGTTCCCATATCTAATCTAAAATAAAATCTTTAGAATATCTTCTTCCTTTACTTTCAACTAATGCACTCTGACCTCAGGTCAACCTTCTAAAAATACTAAGCTCCCTAGAGCTAATAAAAAATCATCTATATGAGGCAAAGGTTACTTGTTATTAATAGTGATTTTATTCAAGGCTCTATAACCAATTCAAATTATCATTGAACCATCATTATTTATAACAAATAAAACAAGAGAACCCCATAGTGAAGTATTGGGTCAGATGAAACCATTATCTAAAAAAATCCTAAAATTGTTTGTTCAATTCTAAAAGTTCCACTTGAGCCATTTGATAAGGGAGTTTAGAAATAGTCTTAACATTAGGTATTAATCCAACAGTAAACTCAGCCTCCCGATCAAGGATAAAACCAAACAATCCATCAGGAAATACATCCATGTGTTCATTTACTACTAGTACATCACTAATTTAAACAGTTTCTTTATTTTCAATAATATGATCTAGGAAACTTTCACTACCATCTCAAATCAATTTATCAGCTTCTTAGTAAGTTATGAAAGTCATAAAATCATTGAATAAAATTTTCTTAGAATTTAAATCTATCTTAGCATGATAAACTGAAAGTAAATACAAACCAAGAACTATATCAAACTATATTATGGCCAGTTCAAACAAATTTTTAGGAAATACCATCCCACTGATAACAATATGAAGATTCTTATAAATCTTGGTTTCATTAATACTTGCACTCGAATTTTTCACCAAAAGTTATATCTTAATTTCATTAGGTGATATTCCCAATTTACTTTAAAATTTATAAGAAATAAAATAATGTGAAGATCCAGAGTCAAATAGGGTACTATCATAATTCAAATAGACAAGTAACATACCCATCACCACTTCATTTGATGTCCTCTACACCTTTATATTTCCGATCATGATGATTTCTATCTTGTGCAACAAACTTCAAACATGTATTATCATAATAAACCAAATCAATGCATCTAAACAAGAGGTTTAGTCTCAAGACGAGACTTAATCCTCTCCACTTGGTGATGACCTACCACCAAGCAGTTTATATTAACAATAAACTTGATACATAGCCTGTATCAGGATTTACAATATTTCTCACAAACTGTCGAGGGCTCACAAACTCTACCACGATTCTTCATGGGAAACACACAACCGAGCCACACACATCCTCTTCCACGGTTACACATGGGAATCGAAGTGTAATTAATGTTTGGTGTGAGGATTTTTAGTGTCCTCTAGTTCAAGAATAAGAGACAGTGCATGTAATATACTAACACCCACTTCTCAGAAATGTAAGATAAGAAACACAATAGAGCTAATGTGATAAATATTGAGTTTAGAAGGCTCTATGTGTTTTCAGTTTAGATCTTGACTCCTTGGAGTGAGGAAATTGCAGTTTTAGTCTTTCTTTGGAAGTTGTCTCCAAAATAGAGTGTCACAACTCCAGGTTCTAGCTTCCAGGTAATGAGGTGTTATGATTCTTGGTTTGAAAGATATTTGATGAAGCAAAGAAGACAGTCTTGAGTTTGTTCTCCAAAATTATCTTCGTGAAGCTCTTGGTTTCTCCGTGTAAATGCTGGTAAGTTCACTTTGTTCTTCAGATCAATCATGTATTTTCTATCATGAATCCTCCTATATTCTCTTCCTCAGTCTTCTATTTTATATTTGAGGTCTGACAATGGGAATAATAAAACCACATGTGGTCTTCCTCGTACCTCGTACTGTCTCTAGATACGGTCTCTTGATATGTTTACAATCAGTATTAATTAATGTCAGAAGCATTAAATTTACCGAATATGACCGTTAGAATAATATTAATAAATTTAAAAAGTATAGAGTAGAAGAGTGAGTATCGATAGACTAGTAGCAGTATCCTTATCAACGGTAGGATTTATCAGTAGGCTTCATCGGTAGACTTCATCAGTAGCCTTCATCAGTAGCCTTCATCGATAGCTTTCATCGGTAGCCTTCATCAGTAGCTTTCATCGGTAGCCTTCATCGGTAACTTTCATTGGTATCCTTTATAGGTAGCTTTCATCGGTAGCCTTCATCGGTATCTTTCATTGGTAGCCTTCATCGGCAGAGTTCATCGGTAGCCTTCAACAGTAGCTTTCAACGGTAGCCTCGTAGTGATGAGCTTGCAATGATAAATCAGCGGTGAGGTTCCTCAGCAGTAACCTCTATTAGTAACCTCTAGTGGTAACCTCTATCAGTAACCTCTAGTGGTAACCTCTAGTGGTAACCTCTAGGAGTAACCTTTATCAGCAACCTCTAGCGGTAACCTCTAGCGGTAACCTCTTAGAGAAATTTTGCACTGTAACCTTAATCGAGAGAGTAGTGATATTAAAAAAACATAGTTATTTCTTGATAGACACTATAAATATCAATGAAACATGATTATCATATAAAATAAACATGATTTGGGATTATCAGAATAGGCGAGTCCAACAATGACTATTGACCCTTATACCTTGAGTGATACATGGATTCACCTTAGAATGACATGGAAAGACTCAATGATTATTATGATATTGTCACGAGTGATACACAGATCCAAATGAGAGATGTCATGGATTAACTCATTAGGAATTGACTTATATATGCCAAGTGATACATGGATCTAAGTAAGGGATTCCATGGGCGGACTCAAGGGGTATTTGATTATATTTTATGGGTGATACTTGGGGATTCCTTATAGGACTTCCAATGATGGAATTAGATAACATGGAACTTATATCAAACCTATAGTGATACCAGTTTCCTGAGAGGTTCTCCAGGGATAAGCTCATAGGGTATTGATTTATATTTCACCTGGAGTGATACTTGAGTTACAAATTAGTAATTTCAAGGACTATATCAGGTTCTAAGTTGAATTATAAATTAAATTACTTATAATGAATCTTACAATAAAAAGCAAAAGATTGAATTTGGTCTTCACTTATACTTTTTTAGATGGCCTTATGGGGAATCTGTTGTGCTACCAGTTACACGGGGGATTCTGAGTTTGATCTGGATTTCGAGACTTATAAATTCAATGTAATTGAGTTAATAAATTAAATGAATGTAGATGAAAACCAGTGCATGCGGGTTGTTTAATTTTGTGTACCTACTTGATTAATGATTTTCTTATTACCCACTACCTACTATATATATTCATTGACTTATTAGAATAGACCTTGTATGGTTGCCTGCTGGGATTTAGTCTCACACCCTATTTGGGTCATGCTTTTAGGCCCAAACAGATTATATGATTGGAGGTAATGATAAGGGAAAGGGCCCTCCTTCAGGGACTTGATATACTATTTAGGAGTAGGAGAACATGGTACAAAGCCAAGGCTTACGATGCTAATGAGATTCTTTTAGAATTTTTTACTTTTGTTATATAGATTGTACACCTTCCTTGTATTTTTGTTTTGGCGATTTTATTATAAAAATGTGACATATATCATAATCTTGTGTATGATATGATTTCTGGATTTTTTTTACTATCAGTCTTCTGCTGTTTACTTATGTTGTATGGTTTAATGCTTATGCTATTTGTAACTATTATTGATATTCCACTGTGTTACACTCTGATAATGAGGGAATAGTCTCCCCATATAATCACCCAATCCCTCACTACTATTAAGAAGCTTCTGGAATTTAGGGATATGTGCTTGAGGCTATGTGACCCACCGGGCTCGGGGCACCTTTCAGTGGAATTTGGGTTTGAGAAATTACAATATGTATATTAAATTTATTCATTTTTATAAATAATTATTTAATTAATAAAATTGTTAATTTTTTTTAATTTACTCATTTCTACTTTTTATTTTTTTAATTATTTAATTTTATTTGGGACCTTTATGAGCACTAAAAAAACATTGATAAAGGGTATCTTTTATCATAGCTATAGAAAAGTGCTAATAAAGGACAACATTGTTAAAGGTCTATTTTTTAGTAGTATCGATCTATCTACTAAGTGGAATACCCTTGAAAGACTAGGGCCTAGGTCCTCTACCTATTAATTAGAATCCCCCAATGGACTAGGGCATGGGTCCTCTACCTATCTAGTGGCATCCCCCTAATAGATTAGGGCCCAGATCCTATACCTACTGAGTGGAACCCCCTGACATACTAGGGAGTGGTTCCTCTATTTATCTATTTAGTAGAATCACCTTGAAACACTAGGTCATGGGTACTATACTTGTAGATTGTTACCTCTTGACTGTGCATCATAGTGGTGAGGTGTGGGTACTCCACACAACTACTTCTTCAAACATGTGAGATGTTAACCATTGATGATGGACCTTGGGAGTTACAAGAAGACTCATCATCATAGGTTGGGCTGTGAGATGGAGATATACTTTCTATCTCATCTAGGTTTCTTATATGAGAATATATATATATGTGTGTGTGTGTGTGTGTGTGTGTGTGTGTGTTGTTGGGTTTCATTTACCTCTTTCTTTGTATTGAGTTGACTACTTATATCATGTCTTATATTTCTACCTCTTTAGATTTCAAGGAATCCTACTGGGTATGTATATACTCACACCTACATGGGATTTGGTCTTACATGTCATGTATTATGAAGATGACATATAGTTTTATGGTGGAATTAGCAGATCATAGAGATACTTGGGTGAATTTGACTGCTTACAGTGGTTGGGGCTTGAATATTGAGAGACAACCTCTATTATCTTTCTTTTTTTCCAATTATTATTAGGTTATGAAATATTTTCTAGTTAGGTGTTTATTTTTACCTTTACCTATCAGATCATGTTGCCATAATCTTTTTTATTCCCTAGAGGTTATTACATTCATGATTTTTACTCAAGATGTTACTGTCTTTTATAATTATTCCTCTCTAAATTTTCAAAGAGATGTTTGGGTGAGTGAGTACAAGTACTTTAGGAAAAGGGATTCAATTTTAGTTATTCCTTCTTGGTTCTTACCTCTATCCTCTAGCCTATGGAGGTGGGATTAGGGTTGTGGTGGATCAGTATTGCACTGATCAAGTGGGTCTTGATGGGTTAGGTCATTACAGATTTCTATCAGAGGTGGTTCGACCTCAAGATGGTGTTTGTAGAATTTCCCCTTATGAGGTTTGGTTGGGAATTTTGGAAAACAATGTCAAAGTATCTTGAGTGAGGCTTTTAGTCTAGGGAACCCAGTGTTAGTACGATGGATGATGTATCCATTCACTAGGAATCTGATTACCAGCTTTTCAACTCAGCACACTGATACATTGGTTGCATGGAACATTGGTACATGCATCATATAGGATCGAGTCCTTTTACTATCTTTATTGAGTCAAATACCCATGCACATATATATATATATATATTATAATCTAACTATGGTATATCTTGATTAATTTTCATGATGCCACCGTGAAGTAAACCAACCAAGTTACTGATTTAGGATCATGATGATGATTCAATGAGTGATAAGGCCTCAATTTAGGGGAAATATTTCAAGATATATTCTCTAGGTAGGTAGGTATCAACTACCTTGGTAGTAGAGTAGTATATTATACCAGTAGAGCAGGACGAGGATGTGCATAGGCTTAGCGCACTCTAAGAGTTCCAATACTAGATGCCATTGAGGTTCCACGGTGAGCTAAATACCTATGCAGTAGAGGATTGACATGAGTCAGTGATTCAAGTTTTTAGATTTGTACGGATCATAGTATATTAGATGGTTTCACTAACAACTAGTATTTTCCATGGAGAAGCTAGGAACTAGTGGAGTTTAGTCAGGTAGATGCATGATGAGTCGACAATCTCATGGCCCGACTTCCAGTAGCTATTTCATGAGGAGTACTACACCTCATTCTTGTGATCAGTTAGGATTTATGAGATTTTATAGCCACATCAGAGAGGTATGATAGTTTATGAGTATTCCACAAGGTTCACTGACCTTACATGATACTCCCTAAACATTATTCAGGATGGTTACTTCTAGGAACCAAAGTTTGAGTAGGGTCTCTACAGAGACATATATTCCAGTGTGGTACCCCTATTCATTCCCACATATTCTAGAGTGCTAGAGATGGTGTTGGTGGTAGAGAGATTCTTATCTGAGTTATTCTATACACCTAGAGATGAAAGAGTATGTGTAGTAGATAGTAGGTGCCAATCAATAGGGTCTTAGCATAGAAGACCTCCTCATGGCTGGAATCAGGCACATGGTCATATGACACATAGACTATATAGAGGACTAGGGAAAACTAGAGAGGGGAGATTATATACATGTTATGGGTAAGGTCACATGGCATATGATTTTCTGAACCGATATACTGAGGAGGGAATATAGATAGTGGATGAACCACCACAAAAGAGCTAGTGCCATGATCATGGTTATCCTAGGCATGGCCACGGTAGGCCCTAGGAAGGTGGAGTTGGGAGAGGAGTATATGGGGATCCTGGAGGAGGATATTCTTGTGGTGGGAGATTTTATGAGATCCTTTTACCACCACCACCACCAGGAAGCCCATTCCAAGCTTAGGGAGTTGGCGATCAGGGCTATGGGTAGCCGCAGGCTATGAAGGCTTATGAACTGATAGATCATGAGATGATTAGAGGTATAATCTATGTTTATTATAATATTTATTTAGTACTAGAAGAAATATTTTTGAGTCACTCATTTATCTATTTACTCACGGTTCGAGAGCTGTAACACCTAGTAGATACTTTATCCAAGTAGTTTTAGCTTGAGGTTTCTACATGGAACACTTCTTTGATATCACCTATCTACTAGTAGTGAGAGCTATCTCTTGGTGGAGATAGTTTCTTGTGGGACCTCTTGGTCATCACAATGAGACTATATGATGTCATCTTGGGTATGTACTGTTTTTCCATGGTCTGATCCCAGATCAACTATCACCGCAGATGAGTCAGATGCCTTTAGATAGATGAGACAAGATTATCCTTTGTGGGTGAGAGAGATATAATGGTAGAGTGAGTTTTTTTTGTGTGTAGTAAGTTTCATCCCATCACCCATAAGTTGGAAAGCTTATCCCTTGACACAATGAGATCTTCAAGCATCTGGTTTCCTTCAATCATGGAGGATTATATGGACGTATTCCTTATGAATGTTTTAGGACTACCTTTATGGTGGGATATAGAGTTTTAAATCGACTTGAACCTCGTTACTACTCCAATATATTCTTTGGAATATTGTATGGACCCTACTAAGGTTTGAGAGATGAGGGTGTAGTTGGAGGACCTTCTATAGAAGGGTTTTATTAGACCCAATGTGTCTCCCTGGACAACTCTTGTTTTGTTCATAAAAAAGGTGGATGATAACTTGGAGATTTGTGTTTATTATCATCACCTAAATTAGGCCAAAATAAATAAAATGTACCCACTTTTGAGGATTGATGACCTATTTGATCTGTTTTTATTTTTTAGATGCTTCTCTAAGAACTATCTTAGGTTCAAATATCACCAATTGAGGGATCCCAAGGTAGATATTACAGAGTTGACATTCTGATATTGCTACATTCACTATGAGTTCTTAGAGATGTCTTAAGGTGTGAATAATTCCCTTGATATGTTTATATATATGATAAAATAGATCTTCTAGCCATACTTGGATTGATTTATTGTTGTCTTCATTAATGACATGCTCATCTACTATGCATCATAGGAGGAGCATGTAGAGCACTTGAAGATGGTCCTAGACTTTCTTTAAGAGAACCAACTTTATGGTAATCTCTTGAAGTGCCAAATCTAGAACTGTGAGGTTCACTTTTTAGGGAATTCTATTTTTGATCATGGATTAGATGTGGAACTAAAAAAGATTGATACAATGCTTTCTTGGGATCCACCCAAGAGAATTTCCAAGGTGTGGAGTTTTCTTGGCTTGGTGGGGTACTACATGAGGTTCATGGTAGAATTATCCAAGATTGCATCCCATTTAACTACCCTGATGTTGAAATGAAATCCATTTACCAAGATTGAGAAGTTATAGATATCCTTTGAGGAGTTAAGGCTGAGGCTGACTAGTGCTCCTATTTTGAGACTACTGGAGGAGGGCATGGAGTATGTGTTGTATTGCAATGCCTATGGAGATGGGATCAAATGCATGTTGATGTATAGGTAGAAATTTATTGCATATGGATCAATGAATTTTATTCCCCATGATCATAACTAGGCAACTCACTACCTAGATTTGGTAGTGGTAGTCTTCTCTTTATGGATGTAGAGGCACTATCTTCTAGGATAATGCTTTATTGTTTACTCAGACCATCGTAATCTTAGGTATTTCTTCACACAGATAGATCTAAAGCTGAGACATAAACACTAGTTTGAGTTACTATAGGACCATGATTTTTATATAGTCTATACTCATGGGAAGGGAAACATGGTGGCTAATTTCTTCAGTAGGAAGTCTAGTTCTCATTTGGTGGAGGATGCACCTTATCAGTTAGCATACTTATAGCTAACCCTAGTGGAGGAGTGGGGTGAAACTTATCTTTAATTGATGGTATTTTCTCCTCTACTTATATATCATGTGATGGAGTCTCAACTTAGAGAAATTTAATGTGAGTTTCTCCAAGACTAGACATCCTCAAGAGATTCACCAGATAGATTCCCTAAAGGAGGGAATCACATCATCCTTTTCTAGGTTCAAATAGTGGTTCTGATCGTGATGAAAGAGGAGGTGATGGGGGAGTTCCACAATTCTCCTTTGCTTGTACATCCTGGTGTAGAAAATATGAATAGGGAACTTCAATGATAATTTGGTAGGCTGGCATGAGGCAGAGCATTGCTGAGTTCATCTCTCGAGGTCTCACATACCAGAAAGTGAAGGATGAGCACCATGTTTCAACAAATTTTTTTACAGCTTCATGAGATCTCAAAGTGGAAAGGGAATGCCATATCTATAGACTTTGTGATATAGATTCCATGAACTTTTAGAGGTCACAATTCTATATTATTTATAGTTGTCCGACTTACCAAGTTGGCGCACTTCCATGCTATTAGGGAGCAGAGTTTTGTGGAGTATTTGTGGAAGTTGTACATGCAAGATATCACCCACCTTCATGGGATTACCTTGAATATTGTCTCTAACCGTGATGCATGATTCACATCATGGTTATAGAAAGGTCTTCAAGAGGCATTCAAAACCCAACTTATGATGAGTACAACTTTCCATCCATATATGTATGGGTAGACCGAGCATACTATCTAGGTGTTAGAGGATACACATAGGGCTTGAATGTTAAACTTTGAACAAAGATGGGAGGATCACTTAAATTTGTTAGAGTTTAATTATAATAATATCTATCACTCTACCATCAACATGAAACATTTCAAGGCCTTGAATGAGAGACCCTACAGGTCACCATTATTATATAATGATATTGGTGAGGCATCACTTATTGGGATAAAGATGGTGAAAGAGATGAAAATGATGGTCTAGGTTATCCATAAGTAGATAAAGATATCCTAAAGTTGAAATAAATATTTTGAAAATTTATGTCACAGTTCCTTGGGGTTTGAGTAGGGGAACCAATTTTTCCTAAGAGTCTCCCCAATATGCGGATTTAGGAAATTTTTCCGAATAGGCAAGTTATCCCTGAGGTTCTTAGGGCTGTTCGATATCATATAGAGGGTTGGTGATATGACAACCCTACTTTTTATTACAACTTAAGCATGATTTATTACATAAAACTTCACTTGATACAACAAAGAAGATCGAGAGGTTTAGTGTCTTTGGGGCTTAGGATCATTACACCAAAACATTAAACTTGAATTACAACATCTTTATTGAAAACTTCCTTTACATGACCACTACATTCCTTCGTACTTAGCATTGCATGGGATAACCTGAGGACATGCATAAGAAAAGGGTGAGCTATAAAGCCCAGTAAGGGAGTACACAATGAATAACATGAGGAGTAAAATACATGTTAGGCAATAGGCATATCAATAGAGCATAAGAGAAACATGAACATAAAGGCATGAGAAAGCATGATAATCATAACATGGAAATGTGGCAACAACACTTAACATTGAATTAGCATGAGCCAAGGCTCATTGCACATGGAGCATGAGTAAACCCTCATTGCACTTGAAGCACGAGTAAACCCTCGTTGCACTTGAATTAGCATGAGTCAACACTCATTGCACATGACGTATCATGATACTATACTTTACCCAATGCATTGGAGCGCTATAAAGGGCGCACCCTTCTTAAACATTTCATTTCATGCATAAGTGTGCCACATGGATCATAAAACATGGATTCATAAAACATAATCATTTATTCCACGATAAAGGAATGTGGAATTCATACATGAAACTTTATAATCAATAAGTAAATGTGCATAAAGGTTAATACCCTTGATGGAGGAATGAGAATGGTATTCACTACACAATGATATTGGCTGAGAAAATCGGTGTGATTTCGGCAGCGTAACGACGTGACATAAGAATTCATAAAAAAGGTTGATGAGAGAGAAAGGGGTTCCTCATCATATTTACATGTAATGGACAGTAAGGAGGTAATATAGATACATGTCCCAACAATTGAAAAGGAATTTAGATTCATGATACAAAAGTATTGCTTGAATATAAAAGAGGAGAAAAAGGTTCCTTTCGGAATTTCGGCATAGTAACAGGTGTACATGGGAGGTATTTAATGAGAGAGAAAGGGATCTCCCATCATTCAAAAAAATAAGAGGGCAGTATGGGATAGGTGCGAAACCATACCCCAACATTCATAATTGAAATTAAAAGGGCAATACAACTTAAATAAAATTGACAAAAATGAGAAAGGAAGAAAACCCCTTACTTGGAAGTGCGCTTCCAAAGGCTAGAGAGAGGCTTGTGAGAGGCTTCTTGGGAGATTGGGGCACCTTGGGAGGATTATAGAGAGAGTAAGGCAGAGGTTGAATGAACTCCAAGGGATTTTAGTGAGGAGGAAGTGGGAGCTTGGGTGGGTTTATATAGGAAAGGTGAGAGAATTCTTTATTATTTAGGTTTGGGACCCCTTATATTAAAATAATCCAAACCACAAACCATCCCATGGTATTTGACCATGGTTTCTGGAAAAGGAAAGAGGAAAACAATATTTTACAAGGCCAAGGTCCGATCTTATTAAAAAATTAGGGTTTCTTATGTGGAGGTGAGTCACACTCCCATGGAAATTAATTTAAAAAGGCAAAGTGTTGAATAAGTCTTGAGGGCTCCATTAATGCTTTGAAAAGTAAGTCAAACAAACCCAAAACCAAATTATTTTAATGATAAAACATATATTGGCCGAACATAAGGATTTTGGTATTTTATTACATCACCATTGGGTCATTATGATGTCATAAAACACATTATATATTTAAATGGTATTTAATTTTTACCCAAAAATTTGACTGTCTCAGAAAATTATGAAAAATTCACCGTTGGATAATTTCGATGTCCTGATTCCAAAAATAATATTTATTTTATCTAAATAATTTTCTAAATATGTGAATTTTCACTTTTAAAATAAAAACCGACATTTATAAAAAAAATTCACGGGTTTTGACAGAAATGACTTTCAAACCTTAATAAAAATTTTAATTGCATTCATAAAATTATAAGATCATTTATATTTAATAAAAATTAATTTAATATTAATAATAATATTTTATTAAAATATTATTTAATTCAAAAATCATTTAATTTAATAAAATATAATTCTTAATTAAATAATAACTAAAAACACCATTTGTACTTTAAAAACTAATTACAATGTATCAAAAAAAGACTAGAAATTATATTCATTATTATATACAAAAAAAATGTACATGAACATGGTGCTAATTATTTGTTACATAACCCCTTAAAATAGCCGCATAAGACCTAAGGGTAAGGTGTGCGATGGTGACTGACTCTTGGGGCGGCTCGGATAACATCGCTCGAGTGGTAATCTCTATCAACTTCCATTTTTCCCGTAGACGATCACGTTCGAGCTTGACTTGATGAAGATCAGCTTGGGCTTGGTCAAGGGCAAAGCCCAAAGACGCCACCTCTTTTCCGAGCTCCGACAAATGGGCTTCATAAGGGGCAATTCTACTGGATGAGGCCATCGCTTCCTTTGTCTGAGTATAAAATTGGTTCGTTAAAGCCTTATATTTAAACTACCCAGATGATCACTGTTCAACGACTATAAAAGTAACAGTCACAAATCTTAACGTAAAACTAAAGAAGTTGACATCTTATAAAAACATTTTTCATAAAGAGACATTTAACTGGATCAAGAGGGATTTTCATTAATGAAACTTTGGGTCGTTACAGGTGAGGTTTCTTAATGCCTAGAAATACCCCCATAGTTGGAATGGGTGCATGATTTCTTTTATGTGTCATAGGTGAGGAGATATGTTCATGATCCTATAAAAATTATTGAATGGGGTGAGCTAGATATTAAGGATGGATCCACCTTCAGAGAGTACCTAGTGGTGATCAAGGATCAACATGATAGGATCCTATTTAGATGTACCATTCCATTAGTACGTGTGTTGTGTTATCATGGGAGCATGAAGGAGAGATCCAAGGAGCGAGAGAGCCAGATATAGGTTTAGTATCCTCACATTTTTTCTTAGTTTGTGCTTTTTAGGGATGAAAATCTTTTAAGGAGGGAATAATGTAGAGACTCTATTTTTTCCTTGTAAGGCTTTAAAATATATCAAGGAATATTTTTGTAGCCACACACTAATACGACATGCGATTTCGAATCCTGGTGATCCAATAATTAATTTTATAAAAATATTAAATATATTTTATATTACACACATTCAGTTTTTCAAAAATAATAGAATATATATTAAATGGAGTCTCAAATTAGAAATTTGAGACCATTATTTAATCCAGATTGTAGGATTTACCCTAGGTGAAACCTAAAGTTGGTCGGTTCTAGACGTTTGAATAAGGAATCCATTGGTGGGTGTGTATAAATTAAAATAAATGATTTATTTAATTATTTTAATTTAAATGACTTAAATATAATCCTATATAAATATTTCATTATGACATTTCTCTAGGGTAAACCACATAACCATATGAGGTTTTTGAGAGGATATTTGATGACCATCATTTGTGAATTGAGATCAGATGATGAATGGCGATCAGATCGAGATGGAATGATGGGAAACAAATGCAACAGATCATCCTCATTTCTATAAAATGCATTACTCACCAATGATTGATCCTAAATTTACTAAAAATTAAATTTTTATTATTCAAACACATTTGAGGAAAGTGTGAGAAACCATACATGACTTCACAACTTAAAACAACCAAACCACCATGGTACAAAAATTTAAGGCCAAATAACATCAATCCAGCACATAAGAGACCCAAACTGGCATAAAAAACAATAATATAAGCTTCCTTCTACTACTCATTGCCATAAAGTTGAACCGTGCATGAATACATGGTCCTAGAATCGATGGCAAATCCATTATCTCTCAAACATCCAATTCTAGAGCTAAGATCAGGAGAAAACCCTCTACTCTAAACCCCATTTGGAGAAACCCCTTGTATGACCGATGTAGAGACCCTCAAACCGCAAACTGTAAGGGTCGTAAGGATTCACAATTCCAAGAATAAATTCCACCAATTCAATGCATTCAACCAACAGCTTTACAAAACGAGTTGCATCTCTTCTATCTATACTGTAGAATCTTCACAAAACCAATTAAATATACTTCAAACTCCACCATTTTCAGAATTAGAAAAACCCAAAAGAAATCAACAACCATCGCTAATACCACACCACCACCTCAATGACAGAGCATACCAATCACAAAACACATATCCAAATCCAAACCAAAAACCAACATCGCATCCAAACCGCACAACAAGAAACAAAAAAATACAGACCATGGGATGAAGAAAACCCACCAAAAACCTAAACCGCAAACCCACCACCGTCTTCAAAACCACACACAGCAACCAGATCCACCTAACGCAACTAGAAGATGCAGAATCCTGATGGTATCCTCACCACAGTAGCTGAAAACTCAAAACTTGGACCAACATCACGTCACTATGAGAGCCCTGTCCAACTCGAAGGGTAAGGGTTAAATAAGCCCAAAAAATAGTGATATCATCGAGATGTTCATGATGACGCTATCACAGGGGACACCACATTATGTGAACCCATTGGGCCAAAGCATCAAAGGTAAGCTGAGATACAGTGGAGAAGTGGAAGATGTCGATGGGGGAAAAAAACCCTAACGCGAATACCCTTATGGGCACATCCCTCTACCTTGTTACCTCTTCTAAAAATATGGAGGTCTTGAGTTAGGGTACATTATTTTTTAGATTTCTTCCCTTTTCAATTAATCAAGAATGGATTAAATTATCTAATTTTATTTATGAAGTTTTCCAAACTTTGCACGATATCGTTCTTTAATTTGAATCATTTAAATCAAATTATTCTCATTATGCCATGTTTTTAACCCCAATACATCCGATACATAATTTTTAGTTAAGAACAATTGGAAAATGATCGATGAAACTTTTTTCTCATGCCTTTCCCACACCTATTCTTCATGGTCTTTTTTGTTGACCTTTGAGGACACAGTTCGACATTTCTGGGAGGGTTTGAGCATGAAAATGCCCCTATATTCATGGTGGATGTGTGAAAAATTACCAGATATTTGTTTTTATGATATATTAGGATGGATTTTGTGTGTTATTTTGTTGATTTGGGACTTTTAGTGGCTAGAAAATATGGTGGGAGGTGCTACAATCTCAAATGGGTGATTTAGATTTCTAATTTTCAGCCATTGGAGCACAAAAAATCAATGGTCTATGATAATTCCTATATTTTCAAAGGATTTTAGTGGTCAAATAAGTGAGAAAGGTGGTAGAAATGGTATATATGGGATCCTCATGATGAATATGGAATTTTGAAAAAATTCCCACTACATGACCTATACTGGGATGAAAACACGTAGTGTAGTCCCCTGGTTGTGGCAGATAGGGTTTTTAGGAGGAGATAAGTATCACAAGCCATGTAGGACCCCCACATACCATGTGACCTAGTGCTAGTCTCCTGGTGTTTACTCCAGGAGTACATGTGCATGAACTTGAATATACACATAAACATGACCTGACTACATGGTCTTGGACATGGCCAAGTTCCCAGTCCGAGACATTTCTAGGTACATGACCAGGTACATGGACATGACATAAAGGACATGAGAACAACCAAGAGCACATGGATTTTCCCTGGGAGACTGAAAAATGTTATTTAGTACTATTACATGAATTTTAGTACTACATAGATAGCACACCATGTGTTGGTGAGGAAACGACCAGGAGGCCAGGTGTAATGAACCAACCCAAGTCGAACCTGAACCGGTCACACAAGCCAATCCATGACAAGTCTTGAGAGGTATTCCCGATCCTCCTAATCTAGAAACTAGAATTAGACATTAAAGATGAATTTTTTTAATGATTTAGCACATAATAAATAGTTAAAAATGAATCAATACAGTGTATGCAACATAAAATGGAGAATCTAGAAATTGTTGAAGTAAATAAATATATATTAGATCTTGATACAATGGAAGTGGAATAGAACAAAAAACTAAAAACAAAATTGAAACCAACTAGAACTAAAAATATCACCCTATGACCTCTTAGTCACCACCATCCATAATACCATCCTACTTCATAGGTATACCTAAATAAAATTCGAACCTAAAAAATATACTGGGTCTACCAAAATTGAGTGGGACAAGTAAGGTGTGAGTATAAAACAAATCAGTAAGTAAACACCATAAAATACATACATTTCCTTTCCCAAAATAGTCTAGATATGATAGTTTGAAATAAAATTAATCAAAAAAGAGGTTTTAACATTTAAAGATCCAAACTAATGTTTCTTTTAAAAAAACAAATTTTAAAATGAAAATGGAAAATGGAAACACAACATGAAGAAACTACACAAGAAAAGGAAAATAGAACTAAACACAAACAAAAAGGTAAATAAATTAATGATAAAAATAAAGGGATCAATACAAATATAATAATATAGACACTAATAAAACAAGTAACTAAAGCACTAAAAAATAAAATAGGAACATAAAGATATGTAATCTTGGAAATTTCATAAAAATCCCTAGAAGAAATCCCTAGATGTACTCGGTTCAGATCCACCTACTGGATTATAGTGAACCTCCATATTCAATAACTAACAAGAATACCCTAAACTAGCCTCACCAGTGGAAAATCCCACCTAGCTTATCCTCTTAATAGGGGGTTTTAATCCATCTAATAGGGACTAGAATGAAACTATCACTCGAACCTCTATATGACATCCAGGAATCCCATGATAATAGTATAAAGGAGAATGAGGAGGTCATAAATCACTTGGAATTAAACATAACTCACATATTACATCATGAATTACTTTCCCAATATCTTAAACTATATATTTTATGATCCTCTCATCGAAAGGACAACCATAGGGGCGAACTTCATATATAGGACCTTTCAAAAGTGTCAACCGAACCTACATGCAATAGGGGTTTAAAACCAATTTCCAGACATCACAAAATATGAACTGGACATTAAATTTTACAAATATAAAACTAAATATAATATAAATATCTTTCTTTTTAAAACCATTTCCAAAACCAAGGTGAGTACATTATTTAAGCTCAGAAGATTCCAAATGGGACTAAAAGGAAGTTTATTATTAAGCCACACTTCTAAGGTATGAACTAGAGCAAGATTTAGAAAACATAATTTTAAACCCCATTTTAAGTGATTTGGAAAATCAAAATCCATGGAAGAAATTGGGTGTTTTTAGAAAAAAATTTGGAAGAGACGGTGGAAGAGACAACAAAAAGGGGGGAGAGTGTTTTTGAAAACCAGGGTTCAAATGGTCATTTTTATGGAATATCATGTATATTTGTTTTCCTATCTATATTGTCACCCCATGAACATATGGATATGCCCACATCTAATGGAATATATATCGAAAACCATAAAATACCCAAATTTACAATTAAAGAATAATTAAGAGCATTAAAACCAATTACATGGATCCACACATGAGAATAAAACCATAAAGAGGAATCACAACCACACAGAAAGCTCAATTCATAAGAAAACCACATTACTAAAACCTAACCAAGGACAAACACAATCCTAGATAACTCAATTTAATTTTAAAACAATAATGGGAATTTTATCAAAACACCTTGTATACATATATATAAGTACAACCAAGGAAATCCTTTTAAATCCCATTTTCACAAAATTTCCAACATATAAATTCCATATCAAATCATAACAACAAACCAAATCATGAATAACACCTTTAAAAATTATTTAATAAATCTAAAGCATCAAATGACATACTTAGGAAAGGAAATGAAAAAAAAACACCTACCTCAATGCTGTGCGAATGCGATGAAACTTCAAGAGAGTGAAGAAGCAAGACCAAGAAGCAACCCATACACCTAACATAAAAATAAACACAAGTAAAAATCATCCTTCTACCCCCATGATTTTTCAAAGAGGTATCCAAGCTAATGAAAACCAAGAAACCAAGAGAGAGAGAAGACAAGAGTATAAAAATAAGAAAAAATCAAGAGAAACTTACCTATATTTGAAGAGGAGTATCAAGTATCCAAGGATATCCAAATAAATATGGGTTTGGGAGCCCCATGGTGAACCTAAGATGAATGGGGGAGGATAAAACTAAAATGGGATTAAAACATAAGAGGGGGAAAATAGGAATTTCAAGTTTTCAACATTCTGGTCATGTCATACGGTTTGGCTACATGATTTGACAAACCATTCACCGACCATGAACACTCTAATGGAAGGAAGGGACACACACATAGATTGGACACAAATTTTGAGAAACTATGTGCCAACCATGAAAATTAGCTCTTTAAAAATTATAGACTCTCCCACATGCTTTCCACATGGTTTTTGCTAACCATGTGTAGGTTATACTCCTTGTCTCAAAAACCACCAAAAAGCCATACATTTACTTCTTTTCCTCACACAGTGTGATCCAAACCATGTGTAGGCCATCCAAGAAAAAACACACAAGAAAAAAATTAATATAAAACACCCTTTTCCTATACCAGCCACACAATTTCCCCCCAAACCAAGCACACTAATTGTTCACAGGGCCAAAAACTACTTGAATCCTCTAAAACTCAAAAATTCTCAGCGAAGGCTCAAACCAAACCCCAATAGAAATATAAAACACCAATTAATAAAAAAACTAAAATAAATGAAATAAAACTAGAGTCAGGGTGTGACAATTATTCCCACCACAAATAATTTCTGCCCCCAGAAAGTCACTCAGCTAAACAAGTAACAAAACTCAAACTCAAAGCTAAACATGGTCAAATAAAACCATAAAACTCAGTGTGACCTTTCAAATACACAAGTAATACCCTAATAACTCTAGAGGAAACCACAAGAAGATCCATGATGGGTCTTTATACTAATTAAAATTATACATGCATGGATCAAATCCCAATACAAGGGCCTCAATAGAAAAATATCAAACCAAACATCAATGCAAACCATGATTCCTCATTTAAACAAGACATAGACATCTCCAAATTAAGAAAAACCCAAAAAAAGAAGCAACACACAAAAGGATAACCACACAAATTGTATAACGTAGAGTGCAACCATAAAATTATAAGAAAATGAGACTACTAAGACTTTTACAAAAACATGGACTTAAAAATTAAAGAAAACTACAATAAGGACACTTAAGTAGTCTCTACTACAACATTGGGGAAAAAATATAGGCCAACAAACCCCACTACACCAAAAAATTATTGACTACATTAAGAGATTCAATTCAGGGCCTATGGCTGGAGCCCTGCTATCTTGAATCATCTGATGCCCCATAGTTTGGAGTTGGTAGCCTTTGACTGGGACTTCCCCATCTGGGAATAGCTCTTAAGAACTTCTAAAAATTACCCAAACAACCACATTGTTGGAAAACCTTTGGAGGATAATAATAAGATAGATTTGAGTGCCTGAACAGACCACACTGGAATCATATAGATGGGTGGTCTGATGAATGAGAAACATGAACTAGCTAGGGAGAATCCAACAAAATGGGTTCCTCTAGTACACAATCCTCTCAAGATGTGTAACCCTAAAAAAAACTAAGAGAAACCAGATCACCACCTACTAAGTACTTCTCACTTGAAACCATCTTGACTAGAAATGACTCATTTACTAGATTCCCAAACAGAATTTTTCTAGATGAGGGAACTCAATCCTTAATTTTCAAGTGAATACCCAAAAAATAGAGGAGATTTTATTAGATCATTTCATTATATCTCTAGAGAAAAAGAAAAAAACTCTTTAAAAAGATCAACACAGGCCTTCATCATCCATTGACCTTACTAAACACCCAATAGCTCTACCACTTTCCTCATCTTGACCACATCAGGTACAAACCATTATATTAAAGTGGTCTTAAATACTTCCTAATACATCACAACTTATAATGATGATGGAATGATCACTTTACAAATATCCAAACCCAAGCACTCAAACAAACCTAAAACATCTTTCACCCTCATGGATTTGGAAGTTCCTAAAGACCTAAAAAAACTTTTGACTACCTAAATCCAGTTTACAGCCTCTAACAGACCTTGATCACCACTAAAAATAGGATAAAACCAATAATATCCTAACTTTTCCACCCTGATAGGAGTCTAGTATGGGACAATGACCGAAAAAGACTTACGAGAATCCTTTGGGATCTTTATGGAAAAAATAATATATATAACATAATAAAAACAAAACCAAATCAGTCATCAACCTAAAATTCAACCAAGAAGGGACACTATAAACCAAAACACAAATATCATAAATCAAAACATCATAAATAATAACTAAAATCCTCTTTCAAAAACTACCATCTCTATTCCAAAATTCAAAATCACTTTATTCCAATGCCACTTTTCAAATATCAGAACCTTCTTATAAATCAAATATAAACACCCAAGTCCACTTTTAAAATAAAATCATGTCCTAAAATCATTTTCCTATTAAATTTTTTCCCAAAAACCATTTTCATTCAAAATCCACTCACATAAACTAAAATCAAACGAAAAACAAAACTCACATCGAAAATATTGAAATAGGGAACTAGTGTCCATGCATGACCCAACCACATGGCTTAACAGACCATGTTCTAAGCTTGAAACTACCATTGGAAGTATATTAAATCATTCAATGGAGATCCACATGGGTCGCTACTCCATAAAATCTCACTATTTAGAAATGGTTCACTTCCATTGTCATTCCCCAAATCACAAACCCAACAAGGACAACAAGACACCCGCAATATAAACCCAAAATCAAAATTAAGACTCAGTCACAATAATGATTGGTAACTCAAGGATTAGAATGAGTAAGAGTTTGTGATGCTATTCTCTACCCTAAATCTCAAGTTATAATAGTATTATCTCCAGTCTACCTAACACCCCAAAAAACAAGGGCTACTTTGATACCATTTTTTCATGAACCAACCTGGTTTAACCCTTAACCAGTCACTCGATCCAACCCACAACAAGGCCTGAGAGGCATTCCCGATCCTCCTGAGCTAGAAACTAGTGCTGTGAATCATAGATAAACAATTGGGAATTATTTAACCCATAATAAACTTTTATAAATGAAGCATGATAGAGTAATAAACATAAAAAAGAGAATCTAGAAATCACTGAACATAATAAATACATAACAGATCTAGATACAATGGTATAAGAACAAAATAGAAAACTAAAAACAAAGATAAAACCAACCAGAACCAACAAGATCACCCCATGACCTCTTGGTCACCACCATCCATAAGACCAACCCACTCCATAGGCATACCTGAAAAAAAGATAAACCTAAAAAATAACTTAGGTCTACTGAGTCCAAGTGGCATAAGTAGGGTGTGAGTAAAAAATATCTTAGTAGGTAAACACCAATAAATAAATAAATTTTCTTTCCCAAAATAGTATAGATAAATTAGTTTGAATACCATGTATATGTGTGTGACTATCCATATATTCACCCCATGAACATATGGATATTCCCACATCTAATGAAATATATATGGAAAACCATAAAAATATCCATGTTTCCAATTAACGAATCAAAAATAGCATTATAACCAATCATAAGGAACCACACATGATCATCAAACCATAAAGTGGCATCAGAACCACACACAAAGATCAATTCATAAGAAAACCACATTACCAAAACCCAAAAAAGTCCAAACACAATCCCAAAGAAGTAAATTTCATTTTTAAAGTCTAATTGGAATTTTATAAAACACCTTGTATACATATATATATAGGTATAACCAAGGAAATCCTTTTGAAATGCCATTTTCACCAAATTCCAACATATAAATTACATATAAAATCATACCAAAACAAAAAAAGATTGAATAACACCATTAAAAATTATTTTATAAATATGAATCATCAAATGGAATGCTTTGGAAATGAAATGGATGGAAACACATACCTCAATGGTGTAAAAATGTGATTAAACTCTAAGAGAGGGAAGAAGAAATCCCAAGAAGTAAAATGCACACCCTAACATTAAAATAAACACAATAAAACATCATAAATGCACCCCTAGGTTTTAGAAAATAGGGATCCAAGCTAATAAAAACCAAGAAACCAAGAGAGGGAGAAGAGTAGAGGAGGGAAATGACCAAAATCAAGAGAAACTTACATAGATTTGAAGGAGGAGCATAAAGGATCCAAGGAGAGACAAAGGAAGAGGGGAATGGGAGACCCACCGTGTTCCTAGAATAAATAGGAGAGGATAAACTTGAAATGGGGTTAAAAAATTTGAGGTTAAATAGAGTAAATTCTACTTTTCAAGATTCTTAGCTAGTCACATGGTTTGGCCACACAGTTTGAAAAAATTACCACCAACCATGTGCACCCTACTAGGAGGATGGGAAACCCACATTATTTGGATATATGGTTTGATAAAATGTGTACCAAAAATGAAAATCATATCTTTTAAAATGATAGACTCACCCGTATGATTTCCGCATGTTTTCCACTAACCGTGCGCAGTCCATGAGCCTTGTCCCATACACCACCAACAGACCAGATGGTTACTTCTTTACATTGAATGATTTGGTGAAAAAATATGTGAATTACAGTTAATAAAAACCATTTAAGAAAAAAGTGAACATAAAACACCCTCTTCCTCTACCAACTTCATTATTTCTCCCCAAACTATGCACACTAACCATTCAAAGGGAAAAAAACTTCCCAAAACCTCTAAAAATAAACAATTATCACTAGATACTCAACCCAAAACACATCAAAAAGATAAAACACCAAGGAATAAATAAAAATAAAATAAAATAAAATAAATAAAATTGGTATTGGTGTGTGGCACTAGGTGAGGTCACACACTATGTGACCCCCTACATTCCATGTACTTTTTAATAAAACTTATGTCTCTTGTATCTAATTCATTTTGACTCATATTTTGTCCCATGAGTAAGCTATCTTGAGTTTTTTCTATTTAGAATGTGATTATGGACTTATTATTGGATTTTGAGATATGATGTGATATGTTTCAAGTGTGATTATTCTTTATGTGATGCTCGATGATGGAAGTGATTTGGTAAGATCATTAGGGAGAGGCCGGGGTTGGAAACCCCCTGTCGTACTAGCGTGTGGGTCCCCCATACTCTTCACACTGGTCTAAGTGGAATCCCCTTGATGGATTGGGTCATGGTTACTCTACCTACAGAGTGGCATCCCAATGATGGACTAGGGCATGGGTCTTGTACCTACTGAGTGGAATCCCCCTAATAGACTAGGATGTGGGTCCTCTACCTACTGAGTGGAATCCACCTGATAGACTTGGGAGTGGGTTTTCTACCTACTGATTGGAATCCCACAGATGCAATAGGGTGAAGGTCCTCTATTTATCTACCTAGTGTAATCCACCTGATGGACTAGGGCATGATTCATCTACCTACTTATTGGAATCCCCTTGATAGACTAGGGTGTGGGTCTTCAACCTACCGAGTGGAATCCACCTAATAGATTAGGGTGTGGGTCCTATACCCACCAATTGGAATCCGCATGATGCACTAGGGAATGGTTCCTATATCTATTTACTAATTGAAATCCACCTGATACACTAGGGAATTGGTCTGCTACTTAGAGATTGTTCCCCCTCAACCGTGCGACACAATGGTGAGGTGTGGGTCCTTCATATGGTTAATTTTTCAGACACATGATATGCTAGGCATCAATGATGGACCTTTGGAACTACAAGTATACTCATCATGTTGGGCTAGAATGTGAAATGGAGATACCATTTCTCTCTCATCTGGGTTTATTATATGATTATATATATATATATATTTACGTCATTGGGTTTCTTTTCTATATTTCTTTGGGTTGAGCTGACTACTTCTATCATTTCTTCTATTGCTCTCTATTTAGTTTTTATGGTGTCCTACTGGGTATGTATATACTCACCCCTACATGGGATTTTCCCACTTTTGTCATGTCTTATGCAGATTATGGATAGGTTGGTGGTGGAATTAGTGGAGCTTAGGTATACTTTTGTGCATTTGATCGTGTAAAGTGTTCGGGGCTTGGAGATTAGGATCCTAGCTCTCTCATTTTTCTTTCTTTTCTAGTTATTTTCAAGTTTGGTCATCTTTTTTGGTTGGACATGTATTTTTTTCTTATCAAATAACACTTTTATACTCTTTTTTATCCCCTAGAGGTTATTACATTCTTGGGTTTTACGATAGATGTTTCTGTATTTTATTATTATTCCTCTGCACTTCTGCATGGAGATGGTTGAGTTCATGTATACAACTACATTATAAAAAGGAATCCCATTTTAGTTATTCCTTCTCATCACTTTTACCAACCCTTGGCCTATAAAGGTAGCCTTGGGGTTGTAGTGTATTGGTCTTCCACTAACTAGGCGGTCCCCAGTGGGTCGGGTCATTACATCAAGGATGCATATTTGTTTGAATTAATGGTGTCTAGGTATAAATGTGCTAAAATACTTAAAGGGTTCTCCATTGGTTTGGAAATATTCCAATGTGGTTTGGGGTTTTTCTTCAAAATATAGGTTGTGATGTATCTGTTGGACACTTTCACATTGTAAATAGGTTACATGATGTGAACATGTTTTCGGGTAGATTCTGTGAATTGGTTCAGACCATGAAATGTTTACACACCATAAAACTACTTCATTATGTGAAATAGTTGATCAAGGTTATTTAAACCCTGGGAAACACATTTTTAAAGTATCTTATAAATCAATAAATTCATGTCATGAAAGGTGTTCACATCAAAAATATATTAGGATTATCAGTTTTAACCATGATACATGTATGATTTTATTTTCATTCATTATATAGCTCTTATGTCAAACCCTAGGGTGATTCCATGTGATTTTTGGGTAATTACTTCCTTCTCATACATCTCGGTCTAGAGTTTTATCTCTGACGAGTTCCTTCAATTTTGTTTTCTCCTTTATTCCACTATCCTCCATTATGGCAGTGTGATCCATTAACCTCCATTGAATTGTGTTTTTATCTTTATGTTTGTGTGATATAGTTTTTCCTTTTGATCTTATTCGCCTTCATTATTAATTGGCATTCCTTGTTGAGAGTGTTTATTTGATCACTAGATAAAGTTAGGTGGTCTAGAACAAATCCATATGGTTTGTTTCTAACTGTTTAAGTGTGTTAAATACTATATGACCATGTTGAAATAAAGTGAGCATTAACTTATAGATTAATGGGTGATCATAATCATATGTTTGGACCACTACTTAGATCCCTTCGGATCCAATAGCGTTGAAACATCTCTTGAGGACACCCGTATGGAAAGCCTACCCTTGAATAAAAATGAACTAGATATTGTATTAAAACATGAATTAGCATGACGTAAGACCTTAGGTGATTTAATACGACAAGATCACCTTAGAAACTGGATTACCTATTTATTGAAATGACTAGAGATTCTTTGATATGATATGCTTGTGTTCACTGGCATATTAATGGTTAAATAAATTACTTGACTAATGAAAGGGAATTGAAAGATAAAAAGTTAAATTTATGAATTAAACTTAGTGGTTTATGATGTAATGTTTCATTCTTCTCCACTTTATGACTTGTGATGTATCTTATGATAAATGACTATGGGGATTTTCCCTGTTATACTAAAATGATTATATATAATCCCTTTTCCAATTATGTTGAAATTATTATATAGAGTCTCAGACCATTTATGTTGTGATGTTTGTAGGTCTTGTATCGATAATGCTGAAATGATTAAATAAAGGGCTTGACCTAGTTCTGTTGGAATTCTTATATAGAGGTCATGATCTGGTTATGTTGAAATTATTATATAGATGGATTGAACCAATTATTATGAAATGATTACATAGAGGTCTTGGACCAATTCTTATGAAATGCTTATATATATAACTTTTCCTGGTTATGTGATTATTCCATGGACTTGTGTTTATGACTGGAATGGTAATGCTACATGGTCATAGATATTATGACATAGTTCCAAAGCAGGTTGATTATTATTTTTTATTAATTAATTAATTAATAATCCTATTTATTAATTTATTTCATGCACTTACTATCAAACTAGTTTTATTTAGATATGATAATGTGGACCTACTGAGTTATACTCACACCCTATTCAGGCTGACATTTGGTATACAAGCAGATTACATAGATGTAGGTTTATACAAAGGAAAATGATATTTTTTTGTTTTTTTTGATTTCTTGATGGTTTGGATCTTGGAGACATGACGGACCAGGGATTTGGGACTAGGGTATTTTATCTTTATTTGTGTTAGATTGGTCTTTTATCTGTATGACTTCCAACATTTTATTTAGTTACATTTCAGCATGACATTACATGGTTCATTATTAATTGTTTTACTTGGTATATCCTTTATCTTCCAGTTGTATGATGTATTGTTCAACTATTTCCATTACTCTAATATTTATTATTTCCTTATATTGCAACTCTATAATATGGGGTATAGTCTCCCCATTATGTTCTATACAACCCTAATTCTAGTCATCAACCTCTAGCATACAGGGATACATTCTTGGTGTCTATTAACTAACATGATTTGTCCACGTGAGAGAGTGCTGTATCGGGTGATGTTATAAAGTGGTATTAGAGACCCTGGTTTCTTTTATTCTATTTTACTATGTGGTAAAGGTATTAAGGAAATTAAGATGTGTTAGGACTTGGTAATGAGCTTGTTCATGGGAGTAGCTAACCCATGCATGAGGGAAAAACTGAGTACCTTAGGATGGGGTTGTTGTTCATGCTTTTCATTTGTTATGGTTGATATTATTTCACCTCAAGTGATTCACATGTTGTGTGATGTTATTGTTTATTGAGATTTATAATATTGGCCCAGTATATAATCCTATGAGTATGAATATATCATGATAGGCATGGAGAGATATGTATTGGAATGCATTGTTCATGATAGGGACATATTTATTGCATGTGATATATTTTCTCATATGAACTATGAAATGAGATCCCTATTATATCTGATAAATGAAATTAATGAACTATTATGTCAGGCCAATTCACTTATTAAGACATACGTAGAGATACCATGAGCTAGTGGTTATCTATTGTTGGAACCTATTGAGGTTTACCTTGATATTATCCAGTGTTTTAATGAGTGCATTTGTCTTATAGAGAAAATGAATTCTTATTATCTTTGAATTGAGAATTAGGAGAGTGGAAATCAGCATGATCATAATGTAGCTGAACCAAAGATTCTTGTAGCACTTAAGGATTAGATGGATGTTCATCTTCATGATAGTTTCTTGAGGGTCATGCGATTTATAGAGATGGATACTATTCACACTATACTGTTGATGTTTGAGATAATAAGATATTTTCTGTTGTAGCATCTTCCTATGTTCACTAGGGAGGTATGCCCCATGATAGTTGAGTTATGGATTGATTCAGTCCATAAGATCTTCAATAACCTTGATACATCCATAGATAGAAGGGTTAAGATTGTTGCATACATGATTCATGGACTTACTAAGCATTGGTGGGAAATTATAGAACAAGTTGGGTGGAAATAGGAGTTATCCTAGAAGTACTTCAAGGAAAAGTTTCAGATCCACTTCTATCTTGAAATATTGAGGGATAAGAAGGATCATGAGTTTATACACCTAACATAGGAGGGAATGTCTATGATGAACTATGTTGGATATTTCATCGACTTGCAGTGCTTTACTCCATCCTTAGTAGCTGATGAGATTGCTAGGGTGAGGAATTTTTAGGTTCGGATTCTCTATGAGATTAGGTCAAGTGAATGTTTTTCACTTGAGTAGCATTTTAGATATGATGAATCAGGATCTCATCATGAAAAGGAATATGAGATAGGCCCTAAGTAGTAATAATTATATTTCAGTAGATTGAATTGGGATCTCTTCTTATGGTGGAAATAAGTACTGCTATGACAATTATCACTAAGGAAATAGCAGATAGAGAAGTGGGAATCCATCTCATAACTATGTTCCTTTAAAATTATATCAGTGTGGAAAATTTGGTCACAAGTAGACTCAGTATCCGTACCCTACTTTGGAGTGTCATTATTTTGGAAATCCTGGCCACCTGTAGAGGTTTTGTAGGGTAATATAGAAGAAGAATATTGTATGGGGATTTGAATAGGTACTAGAGTATGGGAATTACTCAATTACCCCTCATAAAACTGGTATCTATAGTTCCATTAGATGTTTGGGCCGTGGTAGGGTATGTGGAACCCCAACACATTATCGATAGTAAAATCTAAAGGGAAAATAATAGGGAAGTCATATTGGATCCCATGGTATAGGGGAAAGTTAGCTTCATGCTATGCATACTACTCCAATTAGTTTGGATGTAAGAACTTCCACTACCAGAGGTATGATTCTTTTATCATCTACCCTTTTCTGGTTTTTGTTTGATAAAATAGAATAAAATTCCTTTATATCTACTCTTTTTTCAATTGGTCTATTCTTGGTTGTGGAAATCTTGGTTGTTTTCTAGACCATCAATACACCATTGGGAGTGCAGTCAAATAACATCAAGCATTTCAAGGATTTTTCTCTAGAAATTGGTGGTTACCATTTCTTTTGGGAACCTTTTATGCTAGAAATGATAGGTTTCTATTTAATTCTTGGTATGGATTGGTTAGTTATATACCATGATAATATTTAATGTTACCATATGAGAGTTCCATTTATATCTCTAGAAGTAGGTATCTATTTTTACCTGGGTTAGTGGGATCCTTAGGCTGGTCACGCAGGACCAATTCTATAGAGATTAGATTTTATCAAGGATCATATAGAAAGTATTTCTCTATATTATAGTGGAATGTAGTAGGATACCTTTTCTATCATGGTATACCATTTTTATAACTCTTTTCTAACAAGTTCTACAACTTACCACCCGAGTGGGAGATCGAGTTCACGTTCAAGTTAGTGTAGAGAGTAGAGCAATTTTCTATTACTCCTTATAGGATAAAACCAGTGGAACTTTGGGAATTAAAAGTTTAGTTAGAAGATATATAAGCTAAGTGTTTCATATGCATAGTACATCACCTTTATTTTTTCTCGTTCTTTTCATTAATAAGGATGATATGACTTTTAACTCTTGTGTAGAATATTGGATATTTAATGAGAAGATGTTCAAGAATCATTTTCCTCTTCCACACATTGATGATATCTTCGATCAAATTTGAGGTGCCTGAATTTTCTATAAGATTGACTTGAGATCAGGGTATCAAAAGTTGAGAGTGATACTATTATAAATACCTCATACTTATTTTATTAGCAAGTATGTCATGTACAAGTTCATGGTGATGCCGTTCAGTTTGAAGAACACACTGGCAGTATTCATGACCTTAATAAATTAGATCTTTAATCCTTTTCTAGATCATTTTGTGGTGGTTTTCATTGATGGAATATTATTGTACTACCAATTAGAAAATGATCATGCCTAACATCTTGAAATCGTCTTGAGTATATTGAGAGATCATCGAATTTATGAAAAGATAACCAAATATAGTTTCTGGATTGATAAAGTGAACTTCTTGGGTCATGTCATCTTAGAGGCTAGAGTTTTAATGGACTTAGAGAAGGTTCAACTATAGTTTCATAGGATAAAACCAAGAATGTATTTTAGATTTAGATTTTTCTTATCCTATTAGGGTATTTTCAACATTTCATATAGGAATTATCCTTTCTGGAAGCACTAATGTCTAGGATGACAAAGAAAGGGGTGAGGTTTGTTTGGTTGGATGCTTATGAGAGATATTTTTAAGATATGAAGGGTAGGATAAACTCAACAATGATCCTCATATTATCTTTGTTGGGTAAGGAATATACCATATACTGTGAAACATCCAGAGTTGGATTAAGAGAAGTTCTAATGTAGGAGGATCGAGTGGTTGATTATGGATCTAGAAGGTTGATACTGCATGAGAAGAATTATCCTATTCCTAACCTAGAGTTAGAAATGGTGGTATACGCCCTGAGATACTAGAGACACTATATTTTGGGAGATATTTTTTTGGTGTATATGGATCACAAGATCCTCAAGTACATATTTTCTCAGTGGGACCTGAACCTTTAATAGAGGAGGTGGGTCAAGTATCTACAGTCTTTCAACTTCAAGATGGCTTATAAACTGAAAAATGGAAATATCATTGCCGATTCCTTGAACTAAAAGAAATATATAGATTAAGTGTAGGAGTATTTTGATGAGCGGTGGATGATGGAACACTTTAAAGATATGCATCTAGATGTTCAAGAGTCCCAAGGACGAGTAGCTATGAATTCAACATTTGTAATACCCATGATTATGGACCAGATCAAGATAGAGAAGTTATCTGATCCAGAGGGATTATATATGAGGGAAAACTTATATGGTTAGGATTAACCATTAATATGGTCTCTTGGAATAAACAATTATTTTCTTTACTATGGCTGAGTATGGGTTCTTACGAGCATGTGAGAGTAGATGATGATGAAGTTTCATGCTTCTATATGGGATGTACACCTAGGTATGACAAAGATGTATCATTATATCTATATATATTATTGATTTCCATGAATAAATAAAGTCATATCATGATTCATGGATAGATACTTCACCTGTCAGCAGGTGAAGATTGAGTATCAAAGGCCTGGTGGGCTATTATAACCTCTTCCCATTCATGAATCGAAATGGGTTGATGTATATATAGACTTCATAACAATATTAACCAAGACACCTCATAATAATGATGTATTATGGGTGATCATAGATCAAATAATAAAGATAGAATAATTTTTTCTCATTAGGAAGACCTTCACTATTGATGATCTAGGTAATCAATATGTGTGGGAGAGAGTTCGACTACATGATGTTCTTAGAAATATCATCTATGATAGAGATCCTCATTTCACATATCAATTTTGGTAGGGTCTTTAGAAGGATCTGGGATTGCATGTTCTTCTAAGTAAAACCTATTATATATAGATTGATGACCAATATAAATGGATGATTTAGATTTTAGAGGATAAGTTTTGATCTTGTGTGATGGATTTTAGTGGTTCATGGGAGTATCATATGGCACTCAAAAAGTTTTCATATAATAAAAATTTTTAGGAATTGATACTTATGGAAACTTTAAAGGATTTTTATGTTAGTCCATGCCATTCACCTATTTGTTGGTTGGGGGCTAGTGAGTCTATGCTTGTTTGATCCAATCTCATGTAAGATAAATTTGAGTAGGTTCAATTGATTAGGAAGCCGTTGGTGACCACACAGAGCTGGAAAAGATATTACACTAACTAGAAAATAATACCTCTAGAGTTTGAGGTGGGTCATCATGTTTTTCTCTGGGTATCACTAAGGTTGGGGCAATGCTGTATCATAAAATAGGGAAAGCAATCACCCAGGTTTATCAGGCCATTTGAGATAGTGGGGAGGGTTTTTCCATTATGATTGGACCTTCCACAACACTAGAGTGCCATGAACGACATGTTTTATGCATCAAAACTTTAAAGATATCATCTTAACCCTTCTCACATGATAGATGTTGATGAAATTTATCTTAGTATAGATGTGCAATTTGAGGAGAATTTGATATAGATTATGGACCATAGTGATAAGTATATCTGGGGAAAGACCATACCTTTGTTCGAGTGTAGTGGAAGCATGGTAATGTTCAAGAGGATACATAGGAAAATAAGTTTGATATACAATAAAAGTGGATAGACGTGTTCACTGTGAACCTAGAGTGATTCTTGGAGAATCTTAGGGGAGAGTTTTTATATGGAGGGGAGGTTGTAAGATCCTGTATTTTCTAGGTATGTCCCTCTTGAGTTTTGGTCGAACCTATTATAGTTAGGTTTACTTTTCTTATTTAAAACTTGGTGGTCAAGCCTTTTCTTTAGGGATGGTGGGATTTTGATAAAAAATGACCTAAAGTTTAAGGATGTATATTTGTTTAAATTAATAGAGTCTGGGTATAAATGTATCAAAGGACTTCAAGGGTTCTCCATGGGTTTGGAAGGATTTGGAGGTGGTTTAGGTTTTTTGTACAGAATCTGGGATGTGATTTTTCTCATGAAAACTTTCATGTTGTGAACATGTTACATGATGTGAACCTGTTGCTGAGTATATGATATGAATTGGTTCAGAGAGTGAAAGGTTTACACATTGTGAAACTACTTCACAACGTGAAATGGTCTATTAGGGTTATTTTGACCTAAGGTGATGTGTTTTTTGGAACATATTATAAGTTGAGAAATTCACATCATAAAAGGGTTTCACATCATGAATATCTCAGGACCAGTAATTTTAACCATGCTACATGTATGATTTTATTTTCATTTATTGTGTAGCTCTTATATCAAACTCTAGGGTGACTCTAGGTGTTTTTTGGGTGATTCCTTCCCTATTAGACACCATGATCTTGTGTTTAATATCCAATGAGTTCCTTCACATTGGTTTTCTTCTATATTCCTATATTCTCTGCTATAGAAGTGTAATATCTTAACCACCATTGAATCAGGTTTTGATCTTGATTTTTCAATGATCTAGATTTTCCTTGTGATCTTATTTGACTTTTTTATTTATTGATGTTCCTTGTTGAGAGCGTTTCTTTGATCTTCAGATAAAGTTAGGTAATCTAGAACAAATACCTATGGTTTATTTCTAATTGTTTAAGTCTGTGCATTACTATAAAATCATGATGAAACAATGTGTGTGTTAACTTACAGATTAATGGTTGATGATAATAATTTGTTTGTAATTGTATTTGGTATCCCTTTGGATCCAATGGTGTTGATACCTAGATTGCAGACACTCATAGGGTGAGCATACCCATGAAACATAATGAACTATCTATTGGATTAAAACATGACTTAGCATGACATGATACCTTAAGTGATTTCTTATGATAAGATCACCTTGGAAAATGGATTAACTATTTATTGAAATGACTAGAGATAATTTTATATGATATGAATTTATACACTATCATGTTAATGGTTTAAGACATAACTTGATGAATGAAATGTAATTGAAAGATAAAAAGGTAATTTTCTGAATTGATCTTTTTGGTTTATGATGTAATGTTGTATTTTTATTCACATTATGACTTGTGATGTATATTATGCTGTAATTATTTTAGGTCTTGGCCCAATTATTCTATAATTATTATAGTGATTGGCCTAATTATGCTAAAATTATTATTTATAAGGCTTGTCCCAATTTTGATGAAATGATTATATAGAGGGATTAACCCAGTTATGCTATAATGCTTACAGGGCTTGACCCTATTATGCTGAAATGATTATATAAAGGTCTTGTCCTGGTTATGATGAAATGATTATATAGAGGGGTTAACCTAGTTATGTTAAAATGATTATATATAGGGATTTTCTTGGTTATGATGAAATTATTATATAGAGGGATTTTGCAAGTAATACTGAAATTCTTATACAGAGGGATTTTCCTGATTATGTGATTATTCCATGGAATTGTTGTTATAGATGGCATGGTAATGATACATGCTCAGAGATATTATGACATGGTTCCATAGCAGGTTGATTATTATATTATATTAATTGATTAATTAATAATTCTATTTGTTGCATTATTTTATACACTTTCTATCAGAATTGTTTTTTTAGACATAGTGGTGTCAAACTATTGAGTTATAATCACACCATATCAAAGCCACCATTTAGTACCCAAAACGATTATATGGATACAAGTTTTGAAAACAGAAATCATCCTTGTTGCTGATTTTTTGATTGTTCGATGGGTTGGAGCTTGGATACAGGACCAACTAGGGATTTGGGACATAGTTATTTTGAGTTTATTTGTTTCATATTGGTATTTTATCTGTATGAATTAAAAAATGTTATTTAGTTACATTTTAGATTAACATTATGAGGTTCATTATTATTTGGTTTACTTGGTTCATCCTTTATCTTCTAGTTATATGATGTACTATTTTTTCTATTTTTGTTAATATGATATTTTTTATTTCCTCTGTATTCCAACTCTATACTAGTGGCTATTGTCTCTCCACTGTTTTTTCTACACCCCTACTCTTAGTCGGAAACCTTTGGCATATAGGGAGGCACACTTAAGGTCTAGTAACCAACCTAATTTTTCCATGTGAGATAGTTTCATATTGAGGGATGTTATAGGTTTTGTTTTATATTTTTATTTTATGAAACATGTATATAAAACATTAATACTTATCATGGTATATTGGATAAATTCATATCACTTAATTTTGTAAAATTTTATTCATAATATCCTCCTGTTCCCACACACATTTTCATAGAGAGATTTTATGACACATAACATAAAAAAAATTTAGTCTTAAATTATTCCATCTTATCAAGGAATGAACCATGACTATATTAATAAACGCTATATATCTATCTTTTTAGATTATGTTCCCTAGATCTAGACTACTATTCTAAGTCATAATTAGATAATTTATTATTTATTCTTACAAAACTAGTAAGACTTGTTTTTTCTATATGTTATTGACATCTATCTTGAAAATAATATAAATCCCACTAATCACTTATAAACACATGGATATATTTTTATTATAAACAAATATTTAATGATCACTATGCTTTATTTTATCTATAAATGGATATGTATAATTTTCTTATCTCATTTTAATTAATTAGTGTAACTAAACCTTTATATTATCTCATATTGACATATTCTATAGGTTTTCCATTATGGAAACTATCCTTGACATCCAACATCCCAATATAATGATCATAGAATATTTCTATGACAAGTGTAATTCAAATGAATTTTAATATGCTGATTAAAGTAAACGTTTTGTCACAGAACATGTATTACACTTCCAATTAATAATAAATCATAATTTATTGGTATTGAATTATACTATCCATAAATGGATTCTCTTGAATAATCACCAAAACTATTAAGTTTAAAATCATTTAAAATATGGTGCCCCTGAATTTTAGTACATGAATTCCATTTATGAATTCATACATACCTGTATATCTTAGAATGTTTCCATTTTCTACTTCATTGTAGGATACATTATTCATAAGGAATAATGTTTATATATATATATATATATCACCCACCATGGTGAATATAAAACACTTATTTGGTATTAATTTCCTATATAGTACGTGTCTTTGGAACCACTACTCTCACTGAGCTTAGTGAAGTCTATGTTTCTTTTCCAACTCACATACATATGGTGACTATACTTCTTTAAAGTCTAGCTTTCTCCCACTATCTTAAAAGAGATGTACTTCCTTATTATAGAAATATAGAAAATCTTGAATATTAAGGTAATATTTTTAGTGTCTATAGGATAAATAATAGAGACACACTTAGGGTTTTTTGATGTTTATTTGTAGCTAAAGTTACCTTTTAACAAATGATTCCCATTAAACACTATTAACTATAACAGATGGATTTTTAACATATTTCAGTTAATATGATATACATTGGTTAATTTAGTTGTCTAGTGATTGGTGATTGTGTTTTTATTTATGAAACATTCCTTGGAAGAAATTATAGAAGAATTATAATATATATAATATATTTTATTAATCCACTTTTACTACCATAAATTTTTTTATGTATAAGGTAATGTGAATTTGGGATTATATTCACTCCAAATATTAATGATAAATGAATAATTGGTTATGATAAACTTTGATAATCCATCATAAAGGTTACTGTATTAGTTAATAAGATTATTCATTTATTCACTGAGCATTCCTAAAATATCTTAAAGGAATCTCTTGAAGTATATGGACTTACCTATTAACTACACTTTTAGAATAGTTCATGTGTTTTTGTTGAACTAACTCAAGTATATTTGTGGTGTAACTTTATTTATAATAATTTATTTATAAATTTTTTGATATATAAATAGTCAGTATACCTAGTGTCTTAGCTCAAAAGAGACTAAAACGTTCTTCTAGATATAAAATTATCAACTACTAGTAGTTTTAATTGGAAAAGAATTATCTTTTTATAATGAGGTATTTTAGTATTATATTTATATTCATCATTGATTAATGTTTTAAAATATATATGATTCAATAATTATAGAATTATTGAGTGAGTATTAAAATACTATAACAACAACTATTCCGTAATGAAATATTCTCTCATTCTATCCAAATGGGAATTGAGATAAATGTCTTGGTAATAATACTAAAAAATATTTCAACTATTATCCATCAAGAAATCATGAAGTCATACACTATTCTACACCAATATAATAATCAATCTTATTCAGATTTTATAGAGAAAATCTTACTTCTAGTAATATTTATGTACTTACTTGGTTCTCGTGTTTAAATAAACACATGTAAAACACATTGTATTTAATACCCATGAAGTAAGACCGAATAATAACATTTGATGAATATAATTAATGTTATAACTTATAACTCATTGTATTTTAATTTATTATCCAATAAAATTCCTTTCCACATTATAAGAAAATAACATCCTAATCCTTTGATTTATGCCTTGATGTTTCTACTCTTGGAAGGGAGTTTTGAATAAGCTTTAGAATTAGTGAAAGTATTATAGATATTAAAATTACCCTTAAAATTGTTCACCATAATAAAGAAAGGACTTTCATGCTTCATGTCCTTGTAAACTTGGTAGAGTAAGGAGATACGGGTGAGACTTCTCAATATTGTCTATATTGAAATTTAAAACAAAGCTAGAGAAGCTCTGAGGAAGTTAAGAAAGAATGAGATTGATGTGTAATTATTTGGGTAGATTAAACCCTATAATTTATGGATTATCAATGAATCAAATGAGTTTAAATATTTAATTTATATGTGTAACACCTTCTCTAATTTTTCTCATGAAGAGTTCCTTAAAGATCGCAAATTATTCCTCTCTAGATCTCTGTTGATAAAGATCATAGAGATGCTTGAGCATGATATAAAAATCCATATTCTCATGATACTGCATGAGTTCTATTTACATGGATGATAATACTAAAAACTAAACATCTAGAATATAATTAAAGTGTTTTTAATATACAAAAAAATCCTCATCACTTACCTCCTTATCTTGCAGATTATGGATTGGGGATTCTGGCACATAGATCTTCTTTTCATGGAGTAATACAATATGAAAGGAACTATCCTATTATTTTAAGTTAATAATAGTAAGAAGATGGTATTTATCCAAAATATATTATAGTTATGACATAGTAGATGAAATTTATAGTTTACCACAATAATAAAAAAATCTGATCATTAGTACTTTACTTGATTTCCAATTATGTGAGATATAATAATTATAATTTTATTATCAGTCTCCCACTATTTTATCAAGTACCAATAACCCTCACCATTGGAATCAAAATTTTATACCATGATAACATTCAAGTGGAAATTATTTATATTTCCCTTATAATAACCCAAACATTGGTGAGACACACTATTTAAAGGTATTTAGTTAAGCAATATGCTATTCAAACAAGTATATTTATATATGATTATACGAAGAATAGAGTGGTTCACTTGACTGTTTCAGATGAATTGTTTAAATATAATATTATTGAAGTAAGTATAGCCTCCAATAATGTATCCAATATTTTTGGGTATTTAATAAATTAGAGTGACTAGAAGTTTTTTAAGGAATAATCAGGATATAAAATTCATTTTGGAATTATTTTTGGAAAGGTTTAAATAATATGAATAATTTTAATAAAATTTTACCCTATCTACTTAAAGTGTTGAGAATGACTAAGTAGAAAATGGGATGTCCAGGATTTGGTACTATAATGATAGTGAAAAGTGTAAAGGTTTAAGACAAAAGGAATAGATTTGATGGTATAATTGTCTGACTTAGTTAATGGAACCTAAAGAAGGTTTCATTAAGAATGGGTAGTGTTTTTCTATGAGATGGAATTATAAAAAATACTTGAATGGGTTTGTGAAACTTTGTGAATAGTATATTATATGTATTGGTATTATAGAAATAAAATCTTCAATTTTGGAATGTAAATGATACCAAATGTATATTTTATAGATGTTTTAAATACATAAGAGTCAAAATTCATGATAATATTTGTTGAAGCTTACAATTTTTATACTAGTGATGAATCAAAGGGTTTATAAATCATGATATTGGATAATAATAATATTTAAATTTCATATAGATCTAATTGAAGGATTTATATTTTTATTTCATTTATCTTATATGATAAGAGAATTTTTTTTGTTAACAATGAGTTTTTATTAACAATATGAGATGATGGTTTTAATACACATGGTTTATGATTCATCATATTATATTACATATTTTAAAATATGTTATGGATAAAAGGACTTTTACCTAAATTAAAAGATTTTATACAATATATTTGGTAAAATATGATGGAAAGAAGTTCCCACCACCCTTTAGTGGAATATTTTAAAGAATAAAATATATTTTTTAGAATAATTCTCTGAATATATAGAAATTCCATATAAGATATGGGTGTTACTAGTTTATTTGTTAAATATTACTAATAAAAGAAATAAATGTCATAGTATAAACATAAAGGAGTTTGTGTATAATAGCATGATATTCTAGAAATAATATAGTTTCTAAGAGGCTAGTGGGAGTATTTTTGTACTTAGAGAAGTTAAAAGTGTAAAAAATAAAGGATTAAACTAGTTTAATTGAAAATGAAAGTAACTTTATATCCTAAATGTGTTTAGGATGTTTTGGTAAATAATATATTAATGTAAAGAGTTAAAATTTTTTACCAAAGTGTTCTAAAAGAAAAGTTTAAAGGGAAATATTTCATGATGATTATAATGAAATTAGAAATATTTCTATGTAGAAATTATAATTTTTTAACATTATAACATTTGATGTTGTGAATTGTAGAAATTTTAACACCAAGTTAAAGGAGTTTAACAATATTAATATGATTCCTAAGTCTTTAAATTATTCAAACAATTTTTTTTAAAAAATTTTACTCACTAAAAGTGTTTAAGGAATTTTTTTAGATGAAAACATATAGATGTGACAAGAATTATATAGAGATGTAATGAGTTTAATAAACCTGTAAAAGTACTATAAATAAAAAGTCTCTCTAATAATATATCATATGAGATATGATTAGATGAGTTCTTATTTATGATTTTGTTAATATTCTTAAAGGATTTTAATAATATAAAATGCATCATGTTATACATAAATGGAGTCTCCACTTTATAACACTTTCACGTTGGATGCATTTATTTCATGAAGTGGAATGATAATTTACCTCTCAAAGTATGAGTTTGAGTTATCCCAAATTGATGTTCATCATGGAATCTTATAGGTTGTAAAAAATATTTAGTTTATCATGGATAAGATTTCATACAGAGATACATAATATGCACATGATATAAAAAAAGAGTTTTTTTGTGTTGGAAGACCCACCAAGTATACTACATGGAGTGTCATACACTATGTATTTGGTATGATAGGGGTGAATCTTTCATATTAAATCCCTATACATAAGGGTATCAAGATACCTATCATGATAACCTCTATACTTTGATACCTTTCTTATACCAACCTTTAGGCTGAGTTAATCAGGGGTGATTGGGAATGTCACTGATCATGTCATTGGTTGAGGCTTAACCGATATTTTATTTTTCCTCTTATATGATGAGTATGTCATATGATACCTTGATTGAAGTAGACTAAGGAAGTTTATATCCCTACCTAGATATGGTACATGTGATATGATTATCTTTTTAAATGATGGGCATGTGATGTGATCATCTTCTTGGTTGAATGACATGATATGTATTCATCCATCTAGTTAGTATAAACTTAAATAATCCAAAAAGTATGAGTAGTCTATTTGGGATTAACATATTATATATACCATGAACACTCGATATATTATAAAAATAGATTATATGATTATGCATACTTATATATGATACAATTGGTGGACACATGTATTGTAATGACCCGCGTTTTGAACCAGGTTAAAAAGTGGAGGAATTTGAACTTTTTCGATTACTGAACTGGTCATTTTTAGAACCAGGATTTGGAATGAGATTCAGAAGGTTGGAACCCTTCTATTTTAATGTTTTTGGTCATGGGTGAATGAACATTAAGTTTCCCAAGTCGATCAAGGTGTTTCAGGTGTGTCGTAATCGAAGGAGGATGGTTTTTAAAGAACAACAGAAGGCGCACGGTTGGCGCACGGTTTCCCAAACCGTGTGGCCCAAACCATGCGGCTTAAAATATAGAGGTAGAGGAGTCCGTATGGCCTTTGCACGGTTTCCCCAAAACCGTGTGACAGGCCCGTGCGGGGTGCCTGGGGTATCCAGTAGAGGCCGCACGGTTTGTGCACGGTTTGGAAAACCGTGCGGGATAAATCATGCGCGACCCTCCTGTTTGGGTTTTGGGATATTTTAAATGAAATTAAAAATAAAATAAATAAAACCTAAACTAAAAACTCCCTCACCTCCTCTCTCTCCAGACCCGTGCACAACCCAGGGAGCTCCCCCTTCGTCGCGCGACACCCCCCTCCTACGAACTCCCTTCGACCAGCGATTCCTCCTCCGTTCTTGGCAATTCCTCCTTCGAATCTCCGCAGTAGGCCTCCTTTCTCCTTCCTTACCCCTTCTTGGATGGTTTTAGGGATCCACTTTGCCCTATTTTGGTTCGGCCGAATCTCCCGAGGTTTAGGGTTGTGTTGTTTTCAGTTTCCTTCTAATTTTGCTTGTTCCGGGGTTGTGCGGAAGGTTCACCGGGACCTCGTTGGTGTGTGTACGACATCCGCCGCCGAAGGCGAGGCAGATTGTGGTTGTTTTGAACCGCCGGGTTGTTTCCAAGGTAAGGTTTTCTACTGTTGGTTGTTTCGTAGCTTCCTATTAGCGTCTTTAGTTGTTTTAGAGGTTCTTGGTTTGTTTCCCATAGTGCGTTGGACCTTTGGAGTTGGTTTCGCTTCACCAAAGTCTAGGCAACTCGCCTGCGTAGGAATATGTACGTATTTATATATATGTGGGTTCCCCTGATATGAATATATTCATGCATGGTAGTGAATATACACGTACGGGGCTAGTTGTACCCATTGCATATATAAAAGTGCCTGCGCAGGTGAGCGGAGACAGGTATATGTGTATAAGGATAGGTGTAAGGATCTTATGGCACACGCCATGGCCATGCGGGTGTGTGCTTAGGGGATAGGTGTCCTTATACCTATATGAAATAAAATATGCCTCATGGGGGAGCAGCAATGACTCTTAGTTAGAAAGCATTAAGAGCCGGAGTGGACGGATGGATCCACCTTGAGGTAGGATCCCTCTCCTGCCTTTTTATTTAAAGTGAAGTTTAAATGATCTAATTTATGCACTACCTTAGTACTTTAATTCTGCAAGTTAGTCTTGAGTAAATTCTTCTGTGAAAACCGTGTGAATTTCATAAATAAGATAAAAAGGGTTGCCTACTAACTAAACTAACGATTTAATAATAAAACCCCTCGATCAGAGGTGTACTGTCTTCAAGATAAAAAGTAGGAAGTAGACATTTATGCTTGCCTGCTTTTCCTTTCTTTTGTGATAATTACTGAATGGTATGTTTGGCTGCTTGTTTCTTATTTATTGAATTTTCCCAAGTGGGAAAATTCTATGTTTCCATAATGCCTCACTTTTCACTTGAACCCTTGGATAGTAATTTCCCTTAAGGTAAGGGGGTTAAGTGAATTTGATTAGAATAGATTAAATGAGATGGGGGAAAATAGGTGCAATGACTATGACGCTTGCATTATTAATCGTCCTGCTAGGTTTAGGCAACTAGATGGAATGATCCTCATGTATAACCCTTTCCCACTTTTCCATGTTTAGGAAAATTGGATAAAATGACTTTGAATAGGGAACGTGAACTAAATGACATAGTTGAATGGGTTGGGTCGTGAATTTGATATGGTTAGTTGGAGTGCATAAGAGGTAATGCCTTGTGTGTTGTTTGATAAGTATGAATTACAGTTTAACTGAATAGCACACTAGAGAGGGTTAGAGCATGACCCTAGTGTTTATTGTTATGATTGTGAATGAGTACCATAATTGATTTTGGGTGTTTGTGAATGTGGAATGTCTGTTTGAAATGCATAAGAGGTACTACCTTATGCATTGTAATATAATGTTGATAACGAATGTGTGTGGTTATGGACATGAGGCATTCATACCCCATGCCATCTACTTTGAACGGTTATGGATGGGAGGCATGCATACCCCATGATATCTTACTTGAGTATGGGTGGGAGGCATGTCTACCCCACGCCAGATGGGATCTCTATACGTGTATGGAAGGGAGGCATTTATACCCCTTGCTAGTTGACCTATAGGGACGAGAGGCATTATTACCTCGTGCCCACTATTCTCTATATGTTTATGGAAGGGAGGCATTCATACCCCTTTCCAGTTGAACGATAGGGATGAGAGGAATTCGTACCACGTGCATACTAATCACGAATGATGGAAGGGAGGAATTCATACCCCTTTCCAGTTGACATATAGGGATGAGAAGCATTCTTACCTCGTGCCCGCTAATATCGATTTATGGGTGGGAGGAATTCTTACCCCACGCCATCTATGAACTAAATTCTTTTATATTTATATATATATATATGGTGACATGGTCAGACTGATATCCCAGAAACGAGCTGAAGCTGGTATAGCCGTCAGGTTTCCTTTTGGGAAACCCGGACGAGTGTTGTCATTCTATATTGTTCTGTTTATTGAATCCTACTATACCTGCTTCCTGTTTAATTAAATACATACTGTCTGGATTGGGTTAGACACTGGTGGTGCCGACCTACTGAGATTTATATCTCACACCCTACTCGGGCCACCATTGCACTGGGGTACCTGAGTTGACCTTTCTTGTTTGCAGGACCTAGGTTGGTTGCTGTGTTTCTTGTATCTAGGGATAAAAGAAAAGGACCAAGTGGGAGCTCGGGATGGTCAGGAGAATGCCCGTCAGGCCTTGCTGTCTTTTATTTATTATTTTACATTATATTGTAAGCATGATGTATTGTTTCCTGTTTTTACATTGTATCAATCATCATCCCTATAACGTGTAAACTGGCTTTGGAAAGCTTTTATAAAAATGATTACTAATTGTCTTCCATTGCTTTTGTTCTTTCTTTACACTACTTATGCTATTTATTGTGTTTACCTCTGATGATACCACTGTGAAACTCTAATAAGATGGTATAGTCTCCCCACTATCACCTCTCGAGACCCTCGCTACTAGTCGGAAGCCTTTGGCATATGGGGAGACGCGCTTGAGGCCATGTGACCTACCGGTCCGGCCACCAGTTCGATGGTAAGCCAGGCCGGGACGTTACATGTATTGATATACATTTTTTTGATATAGATCACCATATCCCTTTTTAAATTGAGTATCTTTGGTTATTTTCCTATAATTATGGATTATTAACTTTATAATTATTTTAAATAATATAAAGGCCCATACATTCACACTTTTTAATTTTGTAAATGAGGATTAATGTTTTTGTTAATTTTTTTTTGTACAAATATTTTTGAGCTACCCAAAAAGTGTTTTATAGGATATTAAAAATATGTTTTGGATGGATTTTCATAAGTTGTTATATATTATATAAAACATAGTGAAATAGGTGATTAATTTTCCAAAATAAGTTTTGTAAAATATTCAAAAGAAGTTTTGGATATGGTTTCATAAGTTATTACGTATGACGTAACATAAGGAGAAGTTATGATTAGTCTATAAGGTTTTAGTGAAATTGGGAGATTGATGGAAAGTTGATCTAAATGAACTATCATGGCATGGTAGTTTAAACCAAGTCATGGTCTATGTTGGGATATACCATAATGTGGTGAGTATCACTATGTCATGTCACCGTGCATAATAGTCTACTCGATATGTGATTTCACATGGATCAACCACCTTCTACTACTGGAACCATCATTTTTTAGTTTATTCATCATACTATGATGATATTTGGAGTTTAAACATCCAAAATAATTTTTAAAAAAATAAAAAATTAAACAAAAATGAATATTTATAAGTTATAAATGTTATATTTTATGAAATGTTTCTGAAATGTTCTATTAAATATATCATTTTTTTTAAATACAAGGAGTCTAGTGAGGTTTCTATATAATGGGAATTATAGTTTTTGATGGGAATTAAATTATATTTCATCCAAGAAACTGTGAAAATCATTAATTATAAATCTATATTTCTCTCTTTACCTCTCTATAACTCTAAATTTCTAGTCAAACATGTGGAAGAGGGAATTATTCCCATGCACTAGTCTATTCTCATAGCTTGTGGATACACAAGGATGAAGGATTATGTTGTATTATTCTTAGTGATCACTATCATTATCATGAGAAAGATCTTATATAGACTCATATCATCAGAGAAAAGGTACATAATTCTTCATCTCATGTTATTAAATCTAATATGAATGATAAATTCTATAGATTTATAGTTTCTAGTTGTTGTTTTCTGTTGTGTTTAGATAAGTTTTATCCTCTATAAAACCCATTATTAGTCACCCTAAATGATATTACCAAAAACTCAAAATAGTCATTTCTTGTTCAAAAAATTGTATTTGTAATATCTTCTTCCTAGACTTTCAATTGGTGGTAACCCACATGAAGTTTGATCTTAGAAAACCATTGATCTCCTCTCACATGGTCAAAAAAATCATTGATATATTGAAAAAGATACTAATTCTTAATGGAAACTTGTTTTATAACATCTTGTGTCCTTATTAATAAAATTTTAAGGGAATTTTGGTTAGTTTTGAGAGATTTTAGTGATGAAGAAAAAAGTAATTTTGAATTTTATACATCAGCAGAAGGGCCATTTTTCATTTAAGGATTCAATTTAGAATTACTAGGTTTGAGGATTAGATTATTGGTGTTTTTGGGTATGGTTTCAATTTTAGTTAGTGATTTAAGATTTTATAATATTACCTAGGAGGTGTCACCTATAATAAAACCTTAAAGATGACATCAGGTAACCAGTGAGTCTGATAGAGGCCAGAATAACTAGGTGGTGCCACTTGGTACTTGGTGTCCCTCCAACAGAAACTCGATATGCCTAGGTTTATAATTTCATTAAAAATAGAAATTTTAATTTTTTCCCTTAACCCATTTATTCCTAATTTCTCATTATTTTATTTTATTCCTCTTTAGAAATTTATAGGGCTCTACTAAATCTTTCCATGGCCACCTTATTTCCCTTCTTATTATTCTTTCTTCATGGTTCATTCAAGGTGGGTTCTTCCACTAAATCTGAAGTAAACCTTTCCCTTTATCTCTTATTCCTATTTTAATTCCTATTCTTTGTTTTTATTCTATATTTTCAAGGGCTTTTATTTGTGATTTAACGATGACATAGTGATGTCACATATAAACATCATACTTCCTCTTTTCCTACCTAAAGGGAATATATTAGAGTTGTTAACCTTTCAATAATCAATGTTTTAGTGAGAAATAGTTGGGGATTATTTTATTCTTGGGTTTTCTTTATTTTAAGTTGCAATTGGAGTATTATTAAGTTGTTTTTTAGATCTTTAAGTTGCGATATTTAATGGATTTAGGATTTTTCTATTGTTTTTTCATAAGGTCAAGTTATTGTTGATTTGTGATAATTATTTTTTAGAGTTAATTTTTTATAAATTCTTATTTTATGGGTTTTAGGGGATAATCAAAGATCTTTTTATATAGATAAAGAAAACCAATGAATAAGGTATGTGCTCTCAACTATTTAAGTTAATTATTAGGCTATGCCTGGAACACACCCTCTGCTATTTTCCAAAATCAGTAATCAAGAATGATAAAATATTTTTATAAATATAAATTAAATATTTACAATTCTATTTTTATTTAAAAAATTAGAGTCCTTTGAAAGTGATATTTATAATAAAATGTGTGTTGGGTGGATTTATACTTATTTATTCCTAAAACCATGTTACCAAACCTTGTAAAACTAATCTTTATTATTTATGTTAGTTTACAATTTGAGAACATAAAATTCAGTACATATTAAATAGGGTGTTTTCATTGTTGGATATCAAATATTCTCTTATTCTTATGTGCAACTTTAGAACTTGGGTTGTGTTGTAGGTCAAGTTGATTTGTCAATTGGAATGATCATTCTTGTTAGTTAGCATAAGCTAACCTAGCTTGTTGTGTTGAGTTGTCTTTTAGAAATATAATAAAACACTAAGAATAATCTTAAAGTATTTTAACCTTGATTTTTTGTGACACCCTAATATTTTAGTTTATATTTTTTTAGAAGGATACTATGTTTTATTGCATGCACCACACATAATACCAAACTTAAAAACAAACTACGATAAAATATTAAAATATTATTTAAATATGCCTGTTATAACCTAGTCGTCGAATTAGTGGGTATGAATTAGAGTAACACAATTATGAAATATATATAATTTTTTCCTTAATAAAATGAATAATAATTCATACATTTATCAACAATTGGTTAGAAATGAAGATAAACTCTTTTCACAGTAATAGAGATATTTTTCATGTGCTTGATATGTTTTTATCTTAATAGATTAAACTAATAACTATTGATGAATGATTGTAATGAATTTTTAGATAATATTTCCAATTAAATTAATTAAAATTCATTTCATTATGGTTACTAAACAAGGAATAAAAATAAATTCAATTTATGCATCATTTTTTTAATTTTTTTATTACATTTTGTGTGCGAATATTATAAACAATTTATTATAATTTAAAAAATTTTATTTTATAAAATTAATATATTTTTTAAATAATATTTTAAAAACTATATTATGGTTATTGTTTTTGTATTTTTTTGAAAATATTGATTTTTGAGTAAATAGTGAAAAATACTATTTTTTGCAAAACGATTGTTTACTTTATTTAAATTAAGTAAATTAAAAGTCTCGATTAATTTTATATTTTAATATAAAATAATAATCATTTTATTAATAATAATTTAAATAATTATATTAGATTAAATATTATACTTGATTTTGTTGTAAAATCATTTTATGCTTAAAAAAGTTATTTGTCTAGAAACTGTATTTCATTTCATTTATCATGCTTATTTTAAAATTAAAATTTTCCACTTATAGGAATTGAATATTGAAGATTTTATTTCATATTTTGAATTTGTAGTTTCAAAATAGGTAATATTGTTCTTTTTATTTTTTTTGTAAATAATAGTTACCACGGTAAAATGTTATCATTGCAGTTAAGACTATAATGGATTAAACAAGGTTAAAATTATGGCATAAGGCATACAAATATCTAAAAACCTTGACTTAATATCATTATATGTGTATATTTCTACCATAATCATCATCAATTCTAAACTATTTCACTTTTCTACTTTATTATGATTATGAACATTATATTATTTTAAGTAAAGAATAATTAAAAAATGCCACCTTCTTTCTTTTAATATTTAAATATGTTTAAATAGAGATAAAAATAAGTTATTAATGGTTAAAAGTAGACATTTTAAATATAAATAAAATATATTTATGATATTAATTTATATTTAATTTTTAAAAATAGTATAATTTCCAAAATGTCTTATACAAAGCCTATGCAATACTTATGCAAATAGTAGAAAAATCATGTGAATGATTTTAAAAACCCTAAAAGTAATAATTTTTTGACGAATTATGATGGAAAAATTTTTTTATGGATAATTATAAATGGTAAGTGACTTTTAAATTTGTAATATACTAAATATATTGTTATCTTTATGTCTTTAAAGTCAAATTTTGTGAATAGTTATGAAAATGACTTTAAATGGTATTTAATGCTTAAAAATTAGTTTTAAATTATTATAAAATCATAAAAATCTAATGTAATTAAATTTTATGGGAAATTTTATAGGATATAATTAATTTTACTTTTATTTTACACGATTTATTTTTAAAATTAATTCAATGACCCCTATAGATTGATAAATTTGTTACCATAGTTAAGGTCAAAAGGGTTAATAAGGGGGTTAATCTAAGAGATAAGGTTCAAAATTCCACATAAAATTGTCTAAATTTTATTGGATGAGTTTATTTTGGCCTATAATAATTATATTATAATATATGTCACTTTGGATCTATTTTACATGATTTATAGACAAATTATAAATTAATATTTCATGTATTTACAAGATTGCCACCCACCTCACTTATAAAATGAAACATATTCTCCGCTCTTCCACACACATATTTGGCCACTTAGATAAACAAATTACTACCAAAATATATCAATAAAATCCATGAACATTTCCTATAGGTTCATTTCTCACCAAAAAAACAACATATAAATCTTAATGTGTAAGCCAATGGAGGTTTCTCAAAGAAGATGTATAACTCTTAACTAAGTGTTTTCATGTTTATTTCTTCTACCAACTTCTTAAAATATTATATAAACCTGATATTATAATAACATAATTATATTAAATATACTTAAATTTCATCATGTTTATGTCATAACCCTTATTCATCTACTTTTCTATCTAATGGGAAATGAAAACATTGTTCATGCGTATATGTGGACTACCAACTCCAAGAAGCAATGTGCTTTGTTTTACATCATTTAATTTCATAGATGGTTATAATGATGGATTTAATATATATATATATATGATAATTATGTAATAATTATCATTATTTAAATATAATATATCATTTACTTTCTTACCCTTCCACCCAATGAAAAGCGGAAAACATCACCTGTGCATACGTACGAACTACCATCTCTATGGAGCAATGCATTTAATTTCTCAATACCTCCTCACATGGTTGTTCATGAGGATGGTTTAATTAATTTATTTAAAATTTATTATATTATCATGATTTTATAAAGATAAAACTTTATTATTTTTTTTCTTTCTTTTTAATCCATTGGAAAATGGAAACATCACTCATGTGTACATGCAAATTATCGCCTCCATGAAACCATGTATTTTATTTTTCATGAACACACTAAATGGATGGTTAAAATAGTGAATATAATATACATAAATTATAACTATTTTATGATTAATATTCTGGATATTATGGAACTATGACCCCTTTGACCATGGTCAACCTACTAATGTTGTTTTGGAATTATGAACTGAACGTCCTCAAAATGTCTGATATGAACTTTACAGATATTGTAACTATATAATACATGGTAATAAATTAAATAAAAGATTTAATGATAAGGTAATAAACCCGAAAAAGGTTCTTAATCATGTAAATAATTAATATATGTTTATCATTTATGAAGATAAAGAATGTGCATGACAAGTTGAGACTTAAGGTAATGGGTTTTCTTAACTCAATTTCCTTTCATTGGGTTATATCACTTATTAATTGATTATGTTATACCAATATTATGTATCAAATTAAAACTGAACGTTTTATTATTTAATTAAAATTTTTAAGTGGATTTATTTTTATTACACATAAACACTTCATTGATTAATTCTTAATTTAATGTTATAATCTTTATAAGGGTTCTTCATCTCAATATTGTTTCACTGAGACATGTTTCACGTTATACATCTATTTGTGTTTGTATGGTGTATTTAATTACCATTTGATATATTATACCTTTTATATCTACATATTATTGGTATTTAAAGTTCCATTTGAATATATTTTTTAAGGGGTTTATGATTCAAAAATTACCAAAATGGTAAGGGTTTATGTCACAATCTCATTTTATCAGGATTGTTTATGTTTAAATTTCCATTATAGGGACTAATATGTTAATTATTTATTAAGAACTAATATATTTTATTCTACTTATATTATTTCTAATGTTTTAAAGTATCAATACCATTTCCCTCTATTTTTTATTCATAATTCCAAAAAAGATGTTTATTTAGAAAAATGACCTTATTTATCTTTTGGTTGGGAATATTTATTCTACACATAAATGTTCTTAAAAATTGTTTTATTGAAGTTTTTATATTCACTAAAATGCTTTATGAAGTTATTTTATACATAATCCCACTTTCTTTACAAATTATTAAAAATAATATTTTCAACAGTTTTTCATAAGACTCATTTTTGACTTTTTACAAAAGTGTGAAAAGAATATTCTCTTTTAACATATAAAACATGAATGGATTTTACCACCATAATGTATTTAATCCATCATTAATATTCCTTTAAAATTTTCAAAGGTTTTATAAATAAAATACTATTCCCATTTTTCTATTAATTTTAATTATTAAAAGTTACCAAAAGAAAAGGGATGTTTTCTCTTGATTTTCAAAGTATATTTTAAATGATTTTATAAAAGTGATTTTTATCTATGTTAAAATATATTAAGGATTTTTATTCTTCATTAGGAAAATTATATTATGATACCATTTACTTTCTCTATATGGATTATGATTATGTGATGATAAAGTTTTTATGAAACCTATTAAATTTCTATGTGTTATGCTATAATAAAATTATGAATGTTTTTATGATCACATGGAATATATATATATATATTATCATTGTGAGATAGTTGAGTTGGTTTTATCCCTCAAATACATTAGGTAATGGGGTATAAATATCTCATGAGTTGATTATTATAAGTGGGTACATTATTGAAAATAAATTTGTTCATATCCTGATGTGTGAGTGTGATTGCTTTTAGTTATACTCACATGATTATGCATGGAAATTATTGGGAATAAATTTGTTTTAAAGATTATTATTTCCTATTCTTATGATTCCACATATCTATTTTACGACTCATGAACATTGATTTATACTTTTACACCCTTATTAATCATGCTTCTGGATATGCCCTAATTTTGGTGTTATGATTTAATATTTTCTTGGTATAGATATTTTATATTGTGAATATGAACTTGATGATGTTATAATACCCTTATGACCATCTTATGGTCACTAATTCTTGATATCTACCATTTTTACTCTTACTAAGTATCTGAGATCACCCTTTATTTTTTTCCATTTAAATAGGTTACGAAGAATGATATTATGTAAGATATATCTAGAATGGTATCATGTGTAGAGAATTTTTTGGGAGATGTTTAAGTCTTATTATGGAATAAAAAAATTTGAGGATAAGGGGAAAAATACTCATTTGATGAGAAATTCTTGGGTTTTGTTACATAAAGGGGCTCTCCCAATTCTATAAAACTCTAAACCTAAAAGGTATTGGGTATGTTAGTGACTAAATATTGGATATTGATATTGTAATTATAGATGGTTAAAAGTGGATTGCTTTAGTTTATATCAAAGATAGTATGTAAGGAATATGTTTTTAGCACCAGATTTGGGTGTATGGTTCTTGGGGCATTATAGTTGGTATTAGAGAAAGGTTTTAGATAAATTTAGATGTTAGGATGTTATAAATTGAGAATATTTTAAGAGTTATGGATATCATCATGGGTTAAAGAGTTTAAGGTCGATCAAAAGATTAAATGCATAATTTTTTTTGAGGTTTTAAGTGATGGGATTTTAAGATGATTAATAATATTTTGGGATATTTTTTATTGTGTTTAAATAGATTATTGAGATATATGTAACCCTTAATCTTAACATTTTATTTATCATAAATTTTATTTGGGTATAATTTTTTGTCATTCATGTGTGTAAGATAAAAGGTATAAAATAACCTTTGAGGTTAATATATTCTCTAATATTGGGGTAATTATGGTTAATTGGGATACATGGTTAGTTTTTTTAAAGTTTGAGGCACAAAGGAATCTTTATTAAATACTGAAAAAATACAGTAGAGGAAACAACATAAAAAACTGGAACAAAGGTCCTTAACCCATTCTATAGCAGGTACTCATACTATGATGATGAAGTCATTCACCCCTACCACGAGTATGTCTTCCCCTCCTCCCTGTCTTTTCTAGCATCCATGCACCATTTCCATCATCCCAAGACATCTCGTCAGCATCAATCGTCATGATTTTAGGCCCAGAGACTTCATTTTTCTTAGATATATCATTGTCACTACTGTTGGCAATGAGCATATCAAATGAGTTAGAGATACTAACATTACTTTTTACCTTTTCAGGATGAGAGCGAGGACTTCAGACATGTCCTGCTCTTGCATTGGGTTTCTCATTCCTCTTTATATCCTGTTCAATAGAGTCCTATGCAACATCTTCTTTTTTGTGGTCAGTCAAAGTCTGATTGAGTTCAGGCTTTGCATTAGCCTGCATTTGTTTGGAAACCTCACTAGGAGGCTGGGAAATCCTACTGTGAACTTCAGAGGGTCCAGAGAGAAGGCCATCCGAATCCAGTGTGCATAGAATTTTCCAGAACATTATTGGATGGACTTATCCCAGCATAGGAATTAGCCACCAAAGAATTGGTTTGTCCTTGCTGGTAATTGGGATCATGGCATGAATCCGTAGAACCTCTAATTGTGCAGGTGATAGGGGCACCGACCCAGTGGAAGGGTCAAGAGAATCAACACTTGTGAAAGATTTGTTTCCTTTGGAGTGGCATGAGGATACCTTCACATATCTAGGATAGTCCCTTCCTTGCTCTTTACTTATGTTAACAATTTTGTTCTTAACCTTCATTAAAGTTGAGGCTTCTAGATCAATCTATCCATTTCTAAATTTTGAAGCATGAAGCTCCTGCCTAATTTCAGCATCAACCATTTTTTATGCTGAGAGGTCTCTCTCTAATTGGCTATCATCTAAGTCTAACTCATTTTTGACTTCATCCATGTCCTTGACCAGTGAATCCTTGAAAGAGAGACCCACTTCAGTTGGGTAATTTTCACAATCTAAATCAGCCCAGATGACATAGCTCCTGTCATTCTAAGAATAAACCTGTCCAAGGTTTTTACCACCACTCCTGAACTGCTGATCAGACTGAATCTTCTCAGCCTAGACATTTTTAGAGGTTAATAATCTGCTCAGAGACTTCTGAGGAATATCATTCCTAACTTTCTTCAGAAATTGCACAACAATCTCTTGGGAAGATTTACTGCTCTCCTTTCTTCTGTAGTGAGTCTCATCATGCCCTTTCAGTATGTATCTAGTACAAATAATGTTTGAACAATGGTTAGACCTAGAGTGTCCAACAATACAACACACATCACAATATAGAGGCATTTTTCATACATAATTATTAGATCAATTTCATCTTGGGAGGTGGATAATATCACCTTATTAATCAAAGCAGAACCTAGATCAATTTCAACTAAGATTCTAGAAAAGTGTCTATAACTAGTTTTTTTAGTAGCCAAATCCATTCAAATTGGTATTCCTATCACAGAAGCAATGTCATATAAGATTTCAGAATGCCAAAATACCCAATTTAAGCCATAAATCTTAATCCATACTTGAGAAAAGGTATATTTAAAATCATAGAGACTAAAATTCAAATTCCATTCATAAATCCTAAGAGTTCCAGGCTTAAGGTTAACAGACCCAAAACTCCATGCTCTACCCTTCAAGTCAGTAGAGGGAAACAACAAGTGGAAAAAGCCTCTCCCAATATAAATGCACTTGAATTCATTAAAACCCCAAATATAAGATAGAAAAGCAACAAGATAAAAAAATTTCCAAGGCTACATAACTTTAGATAGTGAGATTTGAGAGATAAAAGAATTTTTTCAAAGCTCTAACCATTGAAAAATCACTCCATCTAAAGCTGATACATGTGCTGTATTTCCCTTTCTGATGATGCATTGAGAAATTCGGTTTTCTGAAAAAACAAAGGAACCTGTAGGAATTCCCGAGTATGCGAATTCTCCTAACCACTCTTCAAGTTTCTATACCTTCATCATAACATTAGAAATCTTTAAGGTATATTGGAGTCGAGAATTATAAGTGAAGAAATTTAAACCTCTTGGATGAGAAAGGTCTTCCCATCCATCATTGAGGATCGAGGGTTTCTTCACATTCTCCTTCTCATTTTCCTCCATCTTTTCTCTATATACATATCAGGATACATGGTTAGTTATTTGTGGAATGATTTATGTTTAAATTTTTGTACTATTATCGAAAATTTAGAGATAAATATATTATTTTTTCATATGAAGTTCTATTCATTTAGGGTATTATATTACCTTGTACTAACCATTTTGGTTTTAGTAAAGATATGATAAATATATTTTCATCCATTTTTCAGTTTCATTATTTATTAGAAGTTTATTTTCATGCTTTAGGAATAAGAAAGAATCATATTTGATATTAATCATTTAGAATATGGGATAAAATAGTGAAGTATTGAAATATTCAACCAAAGTATGAAATTGAATTTATGGATTTTAAGTAAAAAATAAGTATATTTTATCATGTTCTTTATCTTGATGGTAAATGAATCCCTAAACTCTATAAAAAGAAACATGAAAATAAAAATGTTATCCTTTTATGATCATTTATGATGAATTTATGGTCACTTATCTTTGTTGAGATAATGATTTTTTTCTTCTAAAAAAAGGATAATGTTATCTCTTAAATTAATCTTTTTTTTGAAGTTCAAATTTTTACTTCCCACCAATGTTCCCATTATTTGGGATTCTAATTATGTTTATTCTAGGCTACCTTCATACTTCCCATTTTACAATTTTAAAAATAATTATTTATTATACCTTTTGATGATGTGGGATTTTAGAAAAGGTATTTTTAAATATTTTTTTTCTTTTATGATCATATATTTTATCATCCACTTCTTGTAATTTATTTTAATAATGTTTTAAATCCTTTGTTCATCCAACATAAGAAAAAATTGTAAGGAAAAAATTTATTTAAGTGGGGTGGGGGTGAGAATTTTAAACCTTGATATTTTTGTTTATATTCCTTTAAAATAATACTATGTTTGATTACGTGTGCCACCCACAATACTGACCTTAAAAATGAACTGTGATATACTATTACAATATTATTTAAATATGGACATTATAACTAAGCCATTGAATTATCATGTATGAATAGGAGTAGCCGCATTATTAAATATATTTAGAAATTTTTTCCTTAATAAAATGAATAATAATTTTTACATTGATTATGAATTGGTTAGAAATAATGATAAAATCATTTGAAGGTATTTTTTTTCATGTTCACAACATACTTTTATCTTAATCGATTAAATTAATCAATATTTATGTATTATTTTAATGAAATTTATATATTATATTCCCAATAAAATTAATTAACATTCATTTAATTATGGTTACCATGAAATGAATGAGAATAAAGTCATTTTTTACTTCAAAAACAACTTTCTCTAAAAATGGTTTTTATAGCTTTTTGTGCATGGATATTATAATTAATTTCTGAAACTTTTATAAATTTTACTTTATAAATTTTATTTTATAAAATTAAAATAATTTTTGAAAATATGTTGTCAAAATTATATTAGGATAATTTTTTTTGTATTTTTTGAAAGGATTTATTTTTGAGTAAATAGTGAAAATACAGATTTTAGAAAAACTATTATTTATTTTATTTAAATAAAGCAAATTAAAAGTCACATTTTTTTTAATTTTAAATTAACATAACTCATATTTTATTAAAAATAATTCAACTAATTATATGAAAATCAATATTATACATTATTTTATTATAAAATCATTTAATGCTTAAACAATTATTTTTATAGAAACCATATTTAATTATGTTTAACAAACTTATTTTAAAATTAATTTCTATAACTTATAATAATTTAATATTTAAAAATTTATTTTATATATTTAATTATTCATTTCAAATTAGGTAAATTTTTTTTCTATTTTTGTTCATAAAGAATAGTTATCATGGTAAAAAGCTATCAACTTGGTTAAGGCCAAAATGAGTTTAAAATGGTTAAAATTATGGGATAATGCTTAAAAATATCTAAGAAATTTACCTTAATCTCATTTTATAAGTTTATTTTATCCATAATTATCATAAAATAGAAAATATGCATCTTTTGTTTCACTTTATTATGACTATGACCTTTATATTATTTTAAGTTAAGAATAATTGCAAAATATCGCTTTCTTTATTTGAATATATATAATATGTTTCCATAGGGATACAAATGAAGTTATTATTGGTTATAACTGGTTATTTTTTATATTAATAAATTATATTTATGATAAAAATTTATTTTTAATTTTTATAAATAGTATAATTCCCAAAACCTCTTATGTAGTGCTAAAGAAACGCCTGTGTAGGTATTATAAAAATCATGTAAATGATTTTAAATACATTAAAAGTAATATTTTTTTTGGATTAATTACGTTTTTAAGGAATTTTATGTTTAATTATAAATTTTAGGTGTTTTTTAATGTTGTCATATTCGAATTATATTGTTATGTTAATGTCTTTAAAGTAAAATTTTGTGAATAGTCCTGAAAATGACTTTAAATGGTATTTAATGTTTAAAAATTATTTTTAAATCATTATAAAATAATAAAAATAGTTTAATAACTCAATTTTATGGGAAATTATAGAGGATATTATTAATTTTCCATGTATTTTCCACTTTACATTTTTAATATTACTTTCATGACCCATAGATATTAAATTTTTTTTACCACGATTAATGTTAGAAGGGTTAATGAGGGATTAAACTACAAGATATGGTTGAAAATTACTCTTAAACTTGTATAAATTTTGTTTTTTGGATTTATTTAAACCCTATAATTCTTATATTATAATATATATAACTTTTTATCAATTTTATATGAGTTATACATATACTATATATTAATATTTTATGTATTTACTAGATTTCCACCCACCTCACTTATAAAAGGTCACCTACTATCCTCTCTTACTCACACATATGGAACCATTTATCTCAAAAAATATCTTCCAAAATAAATTAAATTCTTTATTCCACATTTTATATAGGTTTTGGTCTCACCAAAAGACCAACCTAGAAGGCTTATGGTGAAATCCAAAGGAAGTTTATAAAAGAAGAGGCATAACTCTTAGTAAAGTGTTTTAATGTTTATTTCTTCTTCCTCTTCCTAAAAATAGTCTATAAACATGATCATATAATAAAATAGGTTTTTAAAATATAATTATATGTAATTATGTTTATGTAACATCCCTTATTCATCTCCTTTACCATTTTATGGGTATTAAAAACATTGTTCGTGCGTACGTGTGGAATACCACCTCCACAAAGTAATGTGATTTTCCTTCCATCATTGAATTTAACATATGGTTATAATTATAGATTTAATTTATATATATATATGTTATTTATGACATCATTATAATTATTTAATGATAATATATCATCTAATTTCTTACCCTTACACTCGATGAAAAGTGGAAAACATCTCTCATGTGTATGTACGAACTACCATCTCCATGAAGAGTTATATTTTGTTTTTCAATATAATCTCAAAGGTATTGTCATGAGGATAGATTTAATATTTATTATATTATAATTATTTCTTAAAGATAAAATTTTACTTACTTTATTTATTTTCTATCCAGTGGAAAATGGAAACATCGCTCATGTGTACATCCAGACTATTGACTCCATGAAACATTGTATTTAATTTTTCATGACCACATTAAATGGATGGTTATAATAGTATATTTAGTGTATAATAATAATAAATATTACATGATTAAAATTCTTTATACTATGTAACCATGTCCCATTTTACCATGGTTAACCTACCAAAGTTGTTTTTGAATTATGAACTGAACATCCTCAAAATGCCTGATATAAACTTAACCAACATTATAACTAAATAATAAATTGTAATAAATAAAATAAAAGGGTAAATTATAAGTTAATAAACCTTAAAAAGGTTATTAATCTTTTAAATAATTAATATATATTTATTATTCAGGAATATAAACAATGTACATGACATGCCAAGACTCGAGGTAATGAGTTTTTTTAACTAAATTTCCTTTGATTGGGTTATATCACTTATTCATTGATAATGTTATGCCAAGATTATATGTGAAATGAAATTTTATTATTATATTATATAATTACATTTTTTACTTGAATATAATTTTGTTATATATATTCACTTCATTGATTAATTCTCACTTCAATGTTACTATCTTTATAAGGGTTCTTCGTCTCAATATTGTTTCATTAAGAAATGTTTCATTTTATGAACCTATTTGTATTTATATGGTGTATATAACACCAATTTGATATATTATATAATTAATATATTCATATTCATGGTATTTAAAGTACCATTTTAAGTAAATTCTTTCAAGGGGATTATGATTCAAAAGTTACCATAATAGTAAGGGTTTTTGTCACAATCTCACTTCACCGAGACTGTTTATATTTGAATTTAAATTATAGGAAATTTTATGTTATTTATCTCTTAAAAATTAAAATATTTTATTATTATAAATTCATTTCTAATATTTTCAAGTATTAATAACATTTTATCTCTCTTTAGCACTAAAAAAGACAAAACAATTTTTTTTAAGAAAACTGACTTTTTTCTATTTTTGTTGGAAATATTTATCCTCCATGTACATGTTATTCAAAATTATTTTATAAAAGTTTTTATATTCAATAATTTTTTTGATAAATTTATTTTTTACTACCTTTTAGTTTCTTTACAAATGATTAAAATGGGATATTTTTAGAGGTTTTTCATATGAATCACTTTTTACTTTTTACAAAAGTGTGAAAAGAATATTCTATTTTAATGTATATGACTTGAACATATTTTACCAATATCATGTATTTAATCCATAATTAAGCTTCCTTTAAAAGTCTCAAAGGTTTAAAAAAAATTAATTTTCATATTTTTCAGTAAATTTTAGTCTTTAAAAGTTTCCAAAAGAAAAGGGATGTTTTCTATTGATTTTGAAAGTGTATTTAAATGTTTTTATAAAAGTAATTTTTGATCTATATAAATATCCCCTAAGTATTGTTATACTTTATTAGGGATATTCTCTTATGATACCATCCACTTTCTCTATATGAATTATTATTATCTTCTGATGAAATATTTATGAAACCCATTTAGTTTCTATGGGTTATTCCATAATGAAATGATGAATTTTTTTACGATCTTATAGAAAATTTATGTGTGGATTGTCCTTATGAGGAGGTTAGTTGCATTATATACCTAAAATGAATTGGTTAATGAGATATATTAATATCATGATATGATGATGATAAGCATGTATGTGACTACAAATCACTATGTTCATATCTTGATATGTGATTATGATCGATTCTAGATATGATCATAATATTATATGTGGACAGGTTTTAAAAAAATTATGTTCACAAGATTATAATTTATTATGATTATGTTTCAACATGTCTATGTTATGATTAATGAATGAAAATTTATGCTTTTAAATCCTTATTAATTATGATTTTGGATAACCCTTTCTTTTGGTGTTATGATCATTGATTTTTTTGGTATGAATATTTTACATTGAGAACATACTCTTGATTATGTTAACATACCCTTATGATCATATTATGTTCAATTATTATTGATATCTCCCATTTTCACCCTTACTGATCATCTACAATCACCCTATTATGTTTCCATTTCCCTAGGTTATTAAGAATGATATTATATAAGATATGTCTAGAAGGATATCATGTGTGGAGAATATTGTGGGTGATATTTAAGTCTTCTTACTGAATAATAAAATCTTGGTATAATTTAAAAATACCCATTTTATGATAAAGACTTGGGTTTTTTTATGAAAAAGGTTTTTCCTAATTCTGAAACTCTAAACCTAAAAGGTATTAGGTATTTAAGTGACTCAATATTTCCTATTGATATTGTAATTATGAGTGATTAAAATATATTTTATTTTGTTGGTATCAAATATAGTATGTAAGGAATATGTTTCTAGCACTAGATCAAGTTGTAGATGTCTTAGGGAGGTATATTTGTAAAGAAAATGTTTTATTTAATCTTTAACATATGATACTAATAGAGATAATTGGGGTGACCTAAGTATAAAAAATAAATATTAAATAATTTTAAATTAATATTAAATACATAACACAATTATACATGCCCCAGAACAGTAAATATTTAGTGTCTTTGGATTATAGACACAAAAAAATCTCATTTCATAAAGGATATACAAAATATTTTACAATTTTCTTCATATTATTACCCTTTTATACATATCATAATTAAAACATTCCATAAAAACCTAGAGAAGTAAAACATAACAAGGGAGAGATCAAATGGTCAGTAAGGGTAAACATGGAATATATAAATCAATAATATTATATGTGCATAAGGGTATGGAAAAAATCATAATATAAGGAATTCATACCCAATAAATTAAATATACTTAATCCTGAATCATGAAATAAGTATTTGTCATAACAAAATACATAAGTCATAATAGTGTGGAATCATAAATAATAAATCTTGATCCATTATGGTATATCATTGACATTGGATCATGGAATAAGGATTAGATTATAACATTGTGAACATGTATAAAATGTAATAGGTTCACTCATTAAGTTAAGTAATTGAAATAAGGCCCTTTCATAAATTTATGGACATGAAAATAGGTCTACACATAAACTTATGAACATGTAACTAGGTTCACACATAAACTTATGAACATGGAACCAGGTCGACAAATAATGTTGTAAACAAGAAATTAGATTCACACATAATATAGTTGTATCATGAGTTATACATATTTACCCAATTCATTGAGGGATATAAATGAACCTCCATCATATAACTTTAAATAATAAAATTTCCAAAATATTATAAAAAAATTCATCATTTCATCATATCATAACTTGTGGAAAAGAAATGTGTTTTATAAAGATTTCATCATAACATATTTAAATTGTGGAAAATAAATGAGTTTCATAGAATCATTCTTGAATAGTCATCATCATAATCCATCTATAAAAATAAAGTTTATAGTATCATAATACCATATCCCCCATAAATAATAACAATCCATAAATGATGTTGATATAGATGAAAAATACCTTTAAAAGATCATTCAAAAATTTCTTCGAAATCATGAGAAAAATATCTTTTATTTTGATAAAATTTTAACTTAAAATTCCCATAATATTAAGAAAATAATTTTATTTTAAAATAAATAAGGAAATTTAAAAATTAATCTTAAAAGAAAATAATGTCCATGTTGGTAGGAAAATATAATCATGCCGTATACATTAAAAGAAAACATTAATTTCACACCTTGGTAAAAAGTCATAAAATACTTGTTCAGAAAATCGTTTCTTGAAAAATATTCCTTTTCAAACATTTTTAAATAAATTAAATGGTAGTGAAAATGATATTTTTAAAACATTTCATGTATTTATAATAACTTTTATAAAAATTTTTAAAGATAATATACATTGAAGAAAAATTTTGTCGACTAAAGAGGAAATAAGGTCAGATTTTATTTAAAAAATATTTCTTGATCATTTTAAGTACCATAGAGAGAAAAATGGTTATAAAACATAAAAAAATAGAAATAAACATAGTATAAAAAAATATATATGGTTTAAAGGATAAGATATATATAATTTATCTCAAAGGACATTTAGCATAGACAATCCTGAAAAGAAATGAGATTGTAACATAAACCCCTTACCTCGAGTCCCATATTTCTTCCTAAACATTCAAACATCCAATATAATAAATATATATTTATTATAAATAAATTAAATGAAAATATTCATATATAACTTAATATTTATCATTTATTTCTAATTTACAATTATCCATTTGTATACAATTCTTCCTTAAAATGGATATTCAGGTGAAAACTTGTCTGTTTTCCACGATGTTTCAATTTGATGGTTCTTATACATACACCTTGGTTATTGTTTAATAATTTATATAATATTAATAATGATATAAATTTCATTTTTTTAAATTATATACATGTTTATTTCTATTTATAACAAGTGGTGTTAAAAAATAATTTACATAACTTCGTAGAGACGGTAGTCCGTACGTACGCATGAGTGATGTTTCCACTTTTTGATGGATGGAATGAAAGAAAGGTAAATAATAATTCACCTTTAGGAAATAATTATTATATATTAAATATAATATATATTAATTTATTCTATTATTATTATCATCCATGTAAAATAAAAATGAATAACGAATCACCTCGCTCTGTGGAGGTGGTAGCCCACACGTATACACGGGCGATATTATCATTTTCCAACGAATTAAAAAGTAAAAAGGTATATAATATATTAAAATTAAAGAATATTAATTATTTAATAAATATAATATATAAAATTTAAATCCATAATAATAACCAACTATGAAATATAGTGATGGAAAATGAATCATATCGCTATGTGGAGGCGTTAGTCCACATGTACTCATGAGTGATACTTTCATTTCAAATTTGATGGAGAGGAGATAGAAAAAGGTTGGTCCATAATAATAATAAAAATTAATTATAATTAATATAATGAATTAATTATTTTATAATATATACCAAATATTTAGAGAAGTTGGAAGAATAAATAAAATCGAAAGTACTCGATTAAGAGTTACACCTCTTCATTTGGATTATACCTTAAGCCTTGAAAGGATGGTATTATGATAAAAAAGGACCTCTAGGAAATGTTTAAGTATTTTAGTAAGAGATTAGGGTAGGGATTTAGTGATATATATGGCCCATGAAGTATGAGTAAGATAGGATACATGGTATCCTTTTATAAGGGAGGGAGAGGACACACTTGGATGTTTTTAAAATATTATAATATCGTAAGGTATTACTGAATAAAAATGGCTTAAAAACGAATCATGATTAAGTATAGTATGATATATGATAAAAATATAATCATAAAATCATATTTATAAAAGTTTTTAGGTCATTTTAATCCTTACCACTTTAGTTTAACCCCTCATTAACCCATTTTAACCTTTACCATAATAATGAATTTGTACCTCAATCACTATTCATAATAACAAAAAATTAAGTTGATAATATTATATAGTATTAATTATAATTATTAAAAATATGGAATCAATTTTAAACAATTATATATTTATAATTTCTATAAATTCAATTTAAAATAATCCCATAAAACGTGATGAAAGACGATTTTCCAAAAAATGCGTCTTTAAGTATATAGATATTTTTATACCAAAAATAAGCATAATATTGATTATAGAAAATTAATTAGATTATATTTTTAGAAAAATAAATAATTATATTTTATAATTAATTCTAAATAAAATGATAAATTTTAATTACTTTAAAAGAAAATGTAGTTTTCAATATTTTTTCAACATTCACTGAAAAATTAATCTTTTAAAAAAAATCCAGAAAATTTTAATATAATGATTTTAAAATTGATATAATTTTTATAAAATAAAATTTATAAAAGTTTCATAAATTAATTATAATGTTTTCTCCAAAAAATAATGAAAAACATTTTTGAAGAAAAAATATTTCTGAAGCATAAAATGGATTCACTAAAAATTGAGTGATTAATTTAGAATAATTAATAAATAAATTTTTATTGAGTAGGACCATTGTAAATATATTTCATAAAGTTTTTAAATCCTATATATACCCACCAATCCAATGGATAGGTTATAAATGTATACGATATTACTATTCTTTTATACTCACAGATTCATATAGAGAAAGATATCAAATACATCAATTTTATTTTGAAGGAAAGTGAATTTAAAAATATTGTGATGTTACATTATACCTACTTAAAATTAAATCCACCCTAAAAATTAAATCCCCATGATATAAAAAAATGGGATATCGTTACTTCATCACATCCTTGGGTTCCAATATAGCTTCCTCGAATTTCTAATTCCTCTAGGGAACTTTAACTTGGTGAGTAGTATTTTTTGTAGTAATTTATCTCTAAGATCCAAGATTTATATCAATTTTTATTTATATAAAAGTTCATTCTCAAGTGGTGTAACCTTTGAGTTCAGTACGTGTGAAGGATCATGTATGTACTTCCTTAGGAGAGATAAATTAAACACATCATGAATTTGAGAGAGGTTATGTGGAAGTAGAAAATGATAAGAAATGATACCAAATCAATCAATAATATCAAAAGGCATGATATATATATAGATCATATTTCACTTCATTCCAAATCTCATAAACTTATTCTATGAAGAAATTCATAGGTATACCTTCTCACCAACTTCAAATTCCATATCTTACTGATGATTGAAGCATAAATATTCTGTCAACTTTGAGTTACTTTGATTTGTTACAGAATGAATCTAACCCCATTTCCATTTCCTCATGTAGATCAATTCCAAAAAGATTCATTTCTCTAACTTCATCCCAACACATTGGAGTAATATAATTCCTTCTATATAGGGATTTATAAGGATCCATCTAAATGATTTGAGTGAAGGATATTGTTTTAATAAAATTCCACCAATGGAAGGTGTTGATACCAACCACATTTAAAATCCATAGAAAAATATCTTAACATGTATTCTAGATTTTGAATGATCCTCTAAAATTGACTATCTTTATGAGGATTATATATAGTACTAAAACTCATCTCTTTATCAAGATTCCATTGAATACTTCTATAGAACTTTGAGGTAAACCTTAGATATTGATCAAATACAATTGAGAAAGGTACTTCATGAATTATTACCACTTTCTTAATGTATATATGAGTAAATTGATTAAGATAAAAATATTTATCTTATAACAATGTAATTTGTTGAATTTTTAAGGTGATTAACTACCACCCAAATATAATTATTCCATTTAGATGTCTTGGTGAGTTTTATAACCAAATAAATAGTAATGTTTTTCCATTTTCATTCAGGTATGAGTAATGGTTATAACATGACCTTAGAATTCTATCTATCATCCTTAACTTTATAACATACCAAACGTCAATTTACACACTCTACAATATCAATTTTCATGTTATTCCACTATAACTAATATTTTTAGATCTATATACATCTTTATAACTCCAATATGAATAGAAAATGATGAACTATAAGATTTATTAAATAGCTCCTTATTTAATTATGGTATTAATGAGACACAAAATTGATTTTTAAACATTATCATTCCATCATAATCATGGTTGAACTTAGAAAAATTTCTCACATTCTTCTATAGTTCCATATATTCCTTATGCAACTTCTTAATGCTATAATGGATGGATAGTTGAGAATTCATGTAAGAAAGATAAGAAAAGTCATTTTTTATCATGATTTCAATATCCATCTTTTTCAAATCCATAAATATTAGATCTATTTAAATCCTTATCATGAAAAACTAGCATGGTATTTGATAAAACACATTTTTATTGAATATTTTATTAATAATAAATAACATAATTTCCTCAAAATGTGTGAAATATGTTTATTTATGTAATATTTTGTATAAGATCATTTATTTGAAAATTTTATGAAAATTCCAATTTTAAACCTTTATAGTATACTATAGTATTTCATCTGTAAATATTTTTATTTTAATTATTTTAACATAAAATTTTGTAAAATAATTCCTCACTTAATGGGATAAAACTTTCCCTAAGACCATATGATATGCATATTTCATTTTATTGGATTAAATGATCTGTGAAGTCAAATATATAATGGACTCAACAGACTGGACACCACTTCACCATTTGGGACATTTCTTTAACCTATGGACTTGGATTGGGATAAAATTTGGATAGTAGATAGTGGAACCAATTACTAAAAAATAAATTTTATATAATGATAGCTGGTTAACATGTTTTAAAGGAAAGCAAGTCACTTCAATTTTGATTAAAATATTTGAATGAATTTCCCATTCAAAATTGAAAAGTATTGAAAGCCTAGCCCCCTATACTATATAAATGTGTGTTTTTCTCATTTAGAGAGGGTTGGAAGTTAATTAATTGGTTTATGTAATAGTATAATTGGTTTCAATCCATTTATCCAAGAATTTTAAGAGGGATATCCCTTGAATACAAGATCACTTCATTAAATCCTTCTTTTTCTTCTTCTCATTGTAATATTTATGTTTTCATAATAAACTTCTTAGTTTATCTTAAAATCATCATGTTTTTAAAAAATTTAATTATTTTTTCATTCACTTATTTGGGTTGGAAATAATGTTTATAAATGTGATTGGGTTATACCCTTTCTAAACATTTTCGAATGAACATCATTTCTTTGATGACTACACCACCCATGGAAGAGTGGTTTTTATTTTTAATCAATCTACCTATAACCTAATTCATTAATTTGTTTTGAATAAATGATATAATGTAATTAACATAATATATTCTATGAATTTAGTTTTTAACTTAAACAAAACTAATAAATCATTTGAACAATTAACAAAAACCACTTGAGGTCGAGTAATGTGTGAATTATAAGAGTGTGATATTAATTAGTAAAAAAAACAACAAGAGATCAATTTATAGAGTTAAAATAAAATACCAAATCTCAATTCATACTCACATACAATATGGATATGATACACAATTAAACACTGACCATAATCTAGCCTTGGAATGATAATCAATGTAGGGTGCTACAATTTCATGTTTGAAGCTAGCCTAGGGTTAAATTCATTTCATCTTTGTGGTTGAGGTAAACTCTCATGTGGTTCAGGGGTTGAAAAAATAGAGGATCATAATTAAGTGTATTTTAATTTGAATGATAATGATTAATAAGTAAGTGAAGAGTTATAGTTATATCGATTATGTCCTCTAAAAAAATTTTCTAAGAAAAACACATTCTCATTATGCTTTGTTAATTAAATTTCAAAAAAAAATACTATCTTCTTCCAACATAAATCTTATAGTTTTATAAAAATTAAAATACCTTCCCATCCATTTATTTAGAATGTTTCTTTATTTTATTTTGTTTTCAAAATAACTTTAGGATGTTTTCATAAGTACTTCCTCCTTAGAGAGATAACCTTGCCCAACCACTCTGTTGCACCAAAGTACCAAAACACCACACATCATTTGAGAGAACCCATGATAAAACCTTTCAAATTGGAATTTTTTCCAAGAAGGAATTAATTTTATTCAACTAATTAAAGGTATTTTTTTATATTTTATTCTTTTTTTCCTATACTTTCTATTTTATTCTTTCTCCATTCTCATTTTTTTGTTTTTTTATCTTATTCTATTTTGGACCATCAATTGAAACTTATTCTCATGATATTATGGTCTATTATTCTTACATTATCTCTTTTATATGATTTATGACATGATCCCATCTTGAAGATCTTTGTGATATAGACCCTGAGATTGAATATAGCCTTAGGGATTGAATCAGACAATCTTAGTCTATGGGAAGTGTCGATATTTACCCAATTGGGGAATTACCCCATTCTGGGAACATTGAAATTTGAATCACTTCTAAATTAAACATAAAAATATAACTAATGTCTAAAAATAATAACAATTAACTTGATAGAACTGTTCAAGAATTGGATTCACTAGACATTAATTATCAACTAACATGTATTGCATAACCAAACATGGAATTTAACTTTTTACTAAAATATGGATTGATACTCCTTCTTACAAAATTTCATGTACTATCTGGAGAGGATCCTATTAAACATATAAAATAATTTAATTTCATTTTCTCCATAATAAAAATAATGAATTAATTTGAAGACAAAATTTAATTAATAAAATTCACATTCTACCTTGATGAAAAAGAAAAATATAGGATGTATTATTTGAAACCACAAAATATAACATGTTGGAATGATTTGGAACATCTTTTATTATAGATATTTTTTTAGTATAGAGTACCACCTCAATTCTAAATGAGATCTCAGGGATAAATTAAGCATAAGGGATGTCAATGTATGAGTACTGGGAGTGATTATAGAAGTTTTGTGAAAGTTTCTTGCATCACCAAATAAGCGAGAAACTCCTCATCCAATAATTATAAAAAAGTATCACACATATGAAGAGGAGAATTTTGGATTCCATATTTGGAGGGTTTTTGGTTGAAAAAAAACCAACAACTTCACAATAATTTATTGAAAATATAGCACAAAACTCTCAATAATTTGGTGATCAAGGTACACAACTTGTTGGAGGAGTACATCAGATAAGTCCTTTTTATCTTAAAAATCATTTAATTGATAATAAATTAGTCAAATTTAACACTATTTAGAGACATATTACTTTGGCTCAAAAGACATCCCAATCCACTCTTATAATGCCTTGTGTAATTTTCACTAAACCAAACCACCCAACTGAATATTGCCCCAAATTACAAGAGATAGAGGATTGCACAACCGTATTAACTAGGAGTCTATATCAATAAAAAAACAACCACATATCTAAAAAAATTATGATTATTTTACACCAATATATAACCAAGGGTTGAAATATCACTTATACATGAGTTATGGATCTAGAAATCAACAAGTCCCCCCCTTTTGAACAAAATTTCTAGAAATCTCCACATTACCAACAAGATTTTCAACAACCCAAAAGGTGATTTAAAGCCCAAGAATAAAAAATTCAACAAAAATAAGATAATTACAAACCAAATATAGATTGTAATATTGATGACCTTTTGAAACAAAATTTTCTTATTCATTATAATGAGATGAAGAGTAAAGGTCTGGAGTTGATGGAGTTAAAATAAAAAATGAGCTATATTTCCACTATCCTCTATGAATTGGTAAGTAAGATATCCAGAAATATTCCTTCCTAAACTAATCCAAATCACAAGGGGAATGTTAGTTCCATAACACTGTGAAGCATGAAGTAAACTACAGATACATCTACACCTATAATCCCATCGAGATTCACCACAACTCTAGAGAATCCCCATTCAAGATAATATAATGAGAAACCAATGAAGAAAGAAAAAGGTAAGAAAAAATTGATGATTCTCCTCTTAAACCCCTTCCATTTCAATATAGAGGTATACAAACTAATAATATGGATGGAGAAGTGATTTAAAAAGAGGTTTTGGATACAATCAAGCATGTAGAGATCAACATTCCTATACTTGAAGCAATCAAGAAAATTTCAAGGCATTCAATGTTTTGAAATAACTATTTACAAATAAAAGAAGTATAAAGGAAAATGAGAAGATCAACCTTGGGGGGAATTCCTCTAAAATCATCACACTGACCTTGGTGATTTGTACAAATTGAAAGGAACCTAGGACATTAACCATTCTATGCACTATAGTAGAGTTGCATTTATCTAATGCTCTATGTGATTTGGGTACCTCCATTAATGTCATGAATAACTTGGTTTTATCTTATTTAAAAATTAGTGATTTAATGCTTACAAGAGTAGTGGTGAAATTATGAAACATGTATATAACATATATAAAGTGATTCCTTGATGATGTACTTATTTGGGTAAGGGACATGATCTTTCCGATGGATTTATACGTGCTGAATGTAGAAGAAGATCAAGTAAGTTCTCATGCTCCCATCATTCTTGGTATAACCTTACTAAATTTTTTCAATAAAATCATAAATTTCCTTAAGGGAACACTTTATATAGAGTTCAGAGATGAGATCATATGATTCAACATTCTAGAATCCATAAAGTACCCATCAGAAGACCATTCTACTCTCTTCATCTTCCATTCCAACCCATACTGTGACAATTCCACAAATACTGATTTTCAATATTTTTAAAATGGGTATCATTCCATTAATAATGGGATTTTGAGTATTGGGGATTGATTTATATATCAGAACATTTCCTCACACGTTTTTCATGATATTTACTCTCTTGGTACTAATTTTGATGTGGATTCTTTTTTTGATTCTAAGCATGTAAATTCTAATTGTGACAAGGTTGTTAATTTTGGAGATGGATTTGATTCATTATTCACTAATATTTATGATGTAAATTCAGATCTCAACATTCATTGTACACATATTTTATTTCCCACATCATTTCCATCAGTTTAGAACACACCCAAATTTGAACTCAAACCATCATCAATAAACATAAAATATTCATACCTAATGAATAATAAGAAATTTACTATAATAATTTCTAATAATATTATGCTCGAATAATAATAAAAATTTAAATCGTTTAATGGAGAATATTAAGGAAATTGGGTGGACCTTAGTAGATATACCAGGTATTAAACCCTCTATTTATATGCTTAGGATTATTTTGTAGAATGGGACTAAACCAATTATACAGTAAAAAAGAGACCTAATGACCCCACATTATTATAATCTGTAAAGAAATATGTTGAAAAATTACTTATGGTAGGTATTATTTACACCATTTCAAACTCTTAGTGGGATATCCCAGTCCATGTTGTACTAAATAAAACTGGATTCACTATTATAAAAAAAACAAAATGTTAAGTTAGTTCATGTGAGAGTAAAAAATAGTTTTTGAGTATGTATATATTATATGAAACTAAATAAATCCACTCATAAGGGTCATTTACCCTTCTATTTATTGACCGGATTCTTGAGATACTTTTAGGTAGGACACAATATTGCTTCTTGGATGGTTTATCAAGTTATTTTTAGGTTTCCATTGTAGCATAGGACCAATAGAAGATGACATTCACCTGCTCGTTCAGTACATTTTCTTACCATAGGATTCCATTTAGGCTTTGTAATTCCCCAAAAACCTTCCCAAGATACATGGTGTGTATATTTTATTATTTACTTGATAATTTCATAGAGGTATTTATAGATTATTTTAATATGTATGGTTCCTCATTTTATGAGTGTATCTTGCATTTGGGTAATGCGTTTCATTGTTGAATTGTGAAAAATATAGTTTTGAACTTTGAAAAATGTCATATCATGGTAGATAAGGGAATAGTCTTAGGTTAAAAAGTTTTATAACATGGTATTTAGGTTGATAGATCTAGGGTAGATATTATTTCATTTTTTCCATATAATAAATATGTTTGTGATATTCGATAATTCGTTAGTCATGCTAGTTTTTATCAATGCTTCATCAGGGATTTTAGTAATATCTCTATACCCTTATCTTGATTTTTTAAAAACTATATTGAATTCTTTTTTGATGATTCATGCAGGGTATCATTTTATGAGATAAAAAAGAATCTCACCACTCCCTCAATCATACATCCCCCATGATGGTACCTACCATTTGAGATTATGTGTGATGCTTCAAACTTTGCTGTTGGAGAAGTCTTATCTCAGAGGTTGGAAGGGTGGTCCCATGTTTTTGTATATTCATTTAGGACTTTGGATTCAACCCAATAAAATTACACCCCAATGAAAAAGGAGTTTATTACAATTATAATTTCTTTATAAAAATTACACTCTTATTTATTGGGATCTAAAGTGGGGTTTTTTTCTAATCATACAGTTTTGAGTTACCTCTTAAAGAGTCCATATGAAAATACATGACTTATTCATTAGATGATCCTTATCTTAGAGTTTGAAAATGAGATAAGGGATAAAAATGGGTCAGTAAACTTGTTGGATGTCCACATGAGTAGAATCACTCACATATTGGGGCATGATACCCCAAACCAGGTACCACTACAAGATACTTTCCCTCATAAGTATATTTATGTCATCTTAGGTATGCATTCTTTGTATGATAATTTAGTTAATTACTTGGTTGCATTTAAAATTCCTAAAAATATAAATAAACACCAAGTTGAAAAATTGAAGAGTGAATCTAGGTTTTATGTATGGGATGCCCCATACCTTTGACACATTTGCAGTGACCAAGTCATTAGGAGATGTGTTCCTGATCACGAGTTTGATTTTGTTTTACATTTTTGTTATACACTTTCATTTGGTTGAAACTTTTGACCCCAAAGTACATATAGGGAAGTAAAAGACTCTGTATTATATTGGAATACCTTGTTCCATGATTCCCATGTATTTTTTAAGTCATGTTCATGTTTCAAACACATTGAAATCATTTCTAGGAGACACAGGATTCCCCAACATCCCATACTATTATGTGAGATTTTTTATGTATGGGGAATTAATTTCTTGGGTCTATTTCCATGATCATTTGGTTTCCTGTACATTCTTGTCTCTATTGATTATGTTAGAAAATGGGTGGAGGCCAAGTCCACTAGGACCGATGATTCTCATGTAGTAGTATATTTTATAAGGTTCAAATTTTCTATAGGTTTTGAGTACCAAAGGCTATCATCAATGATAAAGGGTACCACTTTTGTAATCAAAATTTTGATTCACTCCTTTAGAATACAAAAAACATCAACACTATACCACCCATAAAAAAAATGGTTAGGCTGAAGTTTCAAACTGCGAGTTAAAGTAGATATTGGAGAAAACAGTGGATCCAAATAGGGAGGATTGGAGAAAGTGCTTGAATGATGAACTATAGGATTATAAGACATCATTCAAAACTCCCATTGGTATGTCCCCCTTCCATATAGGTTTTGGGAAAGTATGTCATCTTCCCATAAAGGTTTATCATAAGAAATATTGGGTTATAAAAAAATGTAACATGGATTTATTCCAATATGAAGATCAAAGGAAGCTTCAAATTCAAGAGCCCGGGGAGATTCTATTGTCACCATATAATAACTCAAGGATCTACAAGGAATGATAAAAAGTGTATTATGATATAATGATCCAAAAAAGCAGTTTCATATAGGATAAAAAGTCTTTATCTATAGTTCAATATTGAAGATGATGCCTAGTAAGTTACTTTCTAGATAGTTGGGAACTTATGTTTTATCTCATGTTTTTTTATGGAATAGTGGAGGTCACACAAGAGACTATACGATGAACCTATATAGTCAATGTATAGTAGTTAAAGCAATACATTAAGGGATTCCCCATACATAAAGTTGATTCCAACACACTGCATGAACCTTTCATCATATGAAAACATCAAGCTATCCCTTATCCTCTCAATTTTATGTCATTTTTCCTAATTTTAATTCTTTATTTTATGTTCATCAATCATATTATAGAATCAAATTGATGAAAATGAAAAATTTTAAGTGTGGGGGTGGGGATAAAATTTTTGTGTATATTATTTAGGTTTTTTATTTTTATGTGTTTCTCATTTCAATCACTGTTTCATTCAAAAATAAAAAAAAACAAAAAAAAACACAAAAAAATTATCCCACATGATCATTTATTATATGGAACCTATTGAGAATGTATGTTTGATTTTTTCTAACTTTATGGGAAGCATGTTAAGCATAGGAAAGTTTTCATCATTGGTGGTTGATTTTAGTGAAAATGAAAGTTGGTAAATGATATTTTTGATTGTGTATTTTTGAATAATTTTAGATTTTAGAATCATTATATGTGGTAAATATTATAAGAAAATTATTTTATTTAATATCTCCACATACTTCACACAAAATCAAAACATATGATTTTTAGTTACCCAATTTAATAATAGCCATGTTAAGTAATTTTTTTCACCTTATAACGTGGTATTTCCACATATTTATTTCTATTATGATCAGTCCAATATCTGTAACAGATTTACAAATGCATGTGTACCTAATATATGACTATTTTACACCCTCAAAAAAGATTAAAAAAATTAAAAGAAACAATAAATATGGGATTGATGAAATGTACAACATGTGGGGATATCTAGGATGGGATCTTAAGGTTTGACTTATTGGAATGATTAATCAAATGGGTTTTAGAATTCAATTACAAATGATGTTGAATAGGTTCAGCAGAATGTAATTAGTTAAGAAGAAAAGGTTTAATTTTTCTGAATATACCAAAAAAAGGGTGGATAGGCAATCTTGAAATGATTAACACACACACACACATAGGGAATTTGTGGCACAATTGATTCATAGAATGTTTCCACTTGAATAGTGTCATTGATCTCACTAGATTTTATTTTGATATGATTTATGAAACATTAAATTAATTATTTTTTGATATTGAATTGTTTTTTTGATTCTTTCTATGCTCAAATTTCCATCATTGATTGATAAATTTTAAATTGAATCATTTTCTAGATAACATGATATGAGGTTTTGTCTAGGAGTGAAAAATGATAAGTGTGGTGGAGTTGATAAAACATATTTTTATTGAATATTTTATTTATAATAAATGAAATAATTTACTCACATTATGTTAAATATGTTTATTTATATAATATTTTGGATTAGATCATTCATTTATATTTTTTTTTGAAAATTATAGTTTTGACCTTTTAAAGTGAACATTAGTATTTAGGCCATATTTTTTTTGACTTATTTGAACTTAAAAGTTTGTAAAAAAATTCATAAAATAATGGGATGCAAATTTTATTTAGAATATACAAGCTAGATATTTAATTTGATTAGAGTAAATGATCCATGAAGTCAAAGCTGTACTGGACTCATCAAATTAAAAACCACTTCACTATTCAAGCCATATATTCAATATCCTAGATTGTATTGGGATAAAATTTGGAAATTAGATAGAGTACCCAATTAAAAACAAATAATTTTTATATAGGGATATTTGGTTTATGAATTTTTAAGTTCAATAAGTTGGTGAATTTTGGATTAAAATATTTGGATGAATTTACCATTCACACTTAAAAAGTCCTGAAACCCTAGCCTCTTATCTACTCTATAAATGAGTTTTTTTATCATTTTGAGAGGGTTGTACATGAATTATGATATTCAGATAATATGGGAAGTGGTTTTAATCCATTTCTCCAAGATTTTTAACTGGGATATCTCTTAAAGCAATGATCCCTTCATCGAAGCCTTCTTATTTTTTCTTCACGTTGTAATGTTTGTGTTTTCATAATAAAATTATTAGTTTAACTTCCATTTATTATATCTTATTCAATTTTATTTTATTTTATTCAATTATTTGGGATATAAATCAAGTTTATAAATGTGATTGAGTTATACTATTTCTAATCCTCTACAAATGCATGTTGTTTCTATGATGACTACACCACCCATGAAAGAGTTATTTTTATTAGTAATCAATTTACCTCTAACCATATTCAGTTTTTTTGAATCAATGAGATACTATAATTCATATATTATTACATATGAATGGATTTTTTAACTTAAAATAAACTAGGAAATAAATTTAACAATTAACACAAAACTTATGAGTTCTATAAATGTGTGAATTGTGAGAGCGCAATATTAATAAGTAAAAATAACAACACATGATCAATTTATAGAGTTAAAATGCAATTCCAAAACTGAATTCATCCTCTCTTTTAGTATATATATGATCTAATTTACCACTTACCATAATATTTCTTTGGAATTGCAATCAAATTAGGGTGATACTATTTCATGTTCTGAAGCTAGCCTAGGGTTTAATTCATTTCATCTTTGTGGTTGAGGTGAAAACTCATAGGGTTTGAGGGTTAAAAAATTAGGGGATCAAAATTAAGTGGATTTTAATTTGAATGATAATGATTAATAAGTAAGTGAATAGGTAGAGTTAGATCAATTATGTATTTTAAAAATATTTTCTAGAAAAACATCATCTCATTTATCTTTGTAAATTAAATTAAAAAAAAAACAATATTCTTCCAACATAAATATTATTGTTTTATAAAAATTAAAAAACACCCATCCACTTAATTAGTGTGCTTATTTATTTTATTTTGTTTTCAAAAATACCTTTAAGATGTTTTCTTAAATACTTCCTTATTAGAGAGACAACCTTGGTCAGCCACTCCGCTACACTTAATTACCCAAAAACCATACATCATTTAGGAGATCCCATGAAAATGCCTTTCAGTATTTCTGACTCAGAGAATCTTCCAACTTGATCAAATTACTAGGGTGATAATTTATTTAGCATTCATAATATTTAATCAATTACAAAAATATTTTCTAGCACATATTCAACTCATTCTATGTGAAAATATACTTCAATATTTTATAATCAGTATATATATCACACCTTTCACTATATAGATAATACCTCCATATTTTCAATGCCAAAATTAATTCCACCAACTCCCAATAATGAGTTATGTAATTTTGATCATGATTATTGAATTGTTGTGAAGAATAATCTATCACTATATCATTCTACACGAGGATTCATCCTAGTATCTTCTTTGATTCATCACTATAGATCACAAAACCTTATCCACTAAAGGGTAGTGTGAGAATAGGTATTCTAACCAACCTTATCTTTAGTTCCTTGAAATTATCCTCATATTCATCTATTAGCAAGAACTTATATCCCTTTCATATGAACATGGTTAGTTTATTTTAAAGACAAGATAAATTCATGAAAAATAATCAGTAGTATCCTTCCAACCCAAGAAAACTATGGATTTTAGTCACCAAGGTCAGTTTGGGTATTTTTTAATAACTTTTATCTTTGAAGGATCCACTAATATAACCTCACTTGAAATTATATAACCCGAAAAATGAGACTTTTTGTAGCCAAAAGTTACACTTGTAAAATTTAGCATATAAATTATCCTTTCTTAGGATTTTCAACACAATCCTCAAATGTTCTTCATGATCTTCCTTACTCTTCTAATATATAAGAATATTATCTATAAATACTACCCAAAAATAATCAAGTAATATCTAAAGTCTTTATTCATTAAATACATGAAGACATAAGAGAATTGGTAATTCTAAATGAAATTACTATAAATTCATATTGACTATACCTCATAGGGAATTATGTCTTGGGAATATCCTCCTTTTATACCCTAATCTAATGATATTCTGATCAAAAATAAATCTTGTAAAAATATTTATCTCCTCATAATTGATGAAATAGATCATCAATATAGGTTAGATGATACTTTTTATTAACAATAATCTTGTAAAGTTTATAATAATCAATGAAAATAAATGTTTACCCATATTTATTTTTAATAAAAAGTACAAGCGCACCCCATGGAAGAGAACTAGGATAAATGAATCCCTTATCTAGATTATCCTAGATTTTATTCCTCAATTCCTACAACTCAATCTAGACCATTCTATATAGATTTATTAAAATAGGCATAGAACTAGGTATGAGTTATATTGAAAATTAGACTTCATTATTTGGGGGAAGACTAGTCAAGTCTTCAATAAATACATCATCATAATCGGAACAGTAGGAATATCTTTGATTTTCAGTTTCTCACTAACCATTTGAGATAAATTTCCCCCATGAATAGAAAGTAAGACCCATATAAAAGAAGTAACTTCCATTAGAAGTTCATATTCATACCCACACAGAAATATGATCATAGGTTGATCCAAAATAGTGAATTTTACTTCCCTTACTTGAAAATTTATATGGGATCTATATAGAGAGATCCAATCTATTCCCAAAATCACATCAAATTCAACTATCGGGAGAATTAAAGGATTTGCAGGAAGCACATTGCCACACAGTTCTTTCGAAGAGGAGATATTGAATTGATATATGATTATCGTATCACTAAGAGTTTTCAATACTAACTCAACATCTAATATTTGAGGTGTTAATGTGACACCCTTAGAAAATTACTTTGATATAAAGAGTGGGTAGATCCAATATCAAATAAAACATTATCTAATCTAAAGAGGATGATAACTGTACTTTTAACCACATCATTCTCATAACCCACTTTAGTAGTCCTAATCACATGATATTTCCCTATATCATTTAAATTTATTTGAGGCTTATTATCCTAATTAACCCTTATATTATGGAATTGATTCTCATAATTCCCAAACTACTTGCGTCTAAAGAACTATAGTGTTGGCAGTGTATTCAGTTGATCTTTATCACTATTCATTTCATTAAATAGCCTCTTCAAATCACTTTGAAATTATTTTTCTTGATGGTCAGACTTTCCACACTTCAAGTATCTTATTGTTCCTTTTTGGAAATTACCTGAGTGCTCCTTCCCACATTTTTATCACATAAGATGTTGAAACTTCTTCTTACCTTGATGTGACATACCACTGAAACTTCTATGAAATTCCATATTACTTTTATTATCACCCAAACCATGAGGGTTTCTATATTATTTTTCAACTTTTTGTACACATTTAATGATTTATTCATGGTTTCCAAAGTCTCTTATGGATAACTCCTTTCAAAGACTTGGTTTCAAATCACTAAATAATTGATCAATCTTTATTTTTGGGTTGATGATAAAACCATAAGTTTACTTCATAAATATAAAAATGTTTGATTCATATATACCAATGGATTCATCATACTTATTCTTTAACTCTAGAAAGTCCATCTCCATTTTAGTATAAATAGTTCAGGGAAATAACTTATTGAGTAGTACTCTCTTAAACTCCTCTTATTCCATGGAGTTTTTTTCTTTTGCATTCATTTTATTCTTTATAAGTGTCCACCATTGATCTGATTTACCTTCAAAGTGATAAACCACTAATAAAAATTTCTCATGTTATAATAAATATAAGATATAAAATATCTTTTCCATTACTTTGATCCACTTTTTAGAAACCAATGGATCAAAATACCAACTGAAATAAGGTAAATGTTGTTTCATAAATGATTCAATGGAATGTTTCTATCTCTTTGGTAAATTCATAATATCACCATGTTACACATTACCACATATAAATTGAGAAATTTGAGATAGCATAGTAATAATATTTTTCATCCCAAATCCTAATCAATTTGGTTTCCTATGAGTACGTTTATTATATGGGCCACCACATCCATTATTCACATGATTTTTTTTGGCTCTAGCCATTGACTAAAACCAAAAACATAGTTTAATTAGGAAACTATAATGATTTGAATGAATAATCATATATTCATAGAAATAATTCCTAATATGTCCTAAATTATTAAACATTCTTGTCAACCAACAACACTTTAGATTTCACCTAGGTTATCCATGGCCATCATCTAGTCAATTCTTCATAGTGGTTCATAAAGAGAATAGTGAATTAACCAAAGAATATACTATGGGAGTATCTAGATTGTTGTGTATTCTTAGGACCACTCATTTTTTACTAGTGAAGATCAAGTTAATATCCAACCCATCATTTTTAGAGTTGTTATACCTAGCTAAAATTTCCCATAACCACATCTATTTTCTATTATCTAGATAGGTATTTTTTCTATGAAAAAACAAAATATTTACTTTACCAAAACCTTAGGATTTTATCCTATAATTAGAATTATCCATAGGGTTTTCAACAAAGTTCTATAATTATAACCACTAAAAATAACTAAAAAATTCTTTGATACCAATTGAGGTGACCTCAACATAACATACATAAATACTACATCATTTTAGATGAACATTCAATACATAACACAATTATACACACCCAAAAACCACAAAGTCTTAGTGTATTTGAATTCTATAAATAAAAACATCTTATTTCATAAATTATCTTTAGTAACTCCCACAATGTTCTTCATATTATTACCCTTATAGACTTATCATAATTAGAACATTCCATAAAAACCTAAGGAAGGAAAACATAAGAAAGGGTGTGATTAGACACTTAGTAAGGGTAAAGATGATAGATATAAATCAATGATCATATGTGGGCATAAGGGTATGAGAACATAATAATAACATAAGGAAGTAATTCCTAATAAATTAAATATCTTTAATCATGATTCTTGGAATAATTATTTGTCATAAAAAATTCAAAACTCAAAATAGTGTGGAATTAAAAATAATCAATCATGATCCATGGGAGAATATAAAAAAATTGGAATTTGGTACAAGCATATCCTTATAACATTGTGAGCATGTATAAATTGTAGGATCGCAAGAGTATACATGAACACTATAAAAGGGGTGGGGTGGTGGTGAATTTTAGTTTATAAAATCAAACATACAATTTTAAAAATACTTCTTATATAGGTTTATAGGAAAAAATTACTGTCTGATTCTCATAGTATAGAAGTGTTTATAATAAACTAAGTAAAAAATTTCTATAGATTTCATACAAAAAATAAAGACTTGTAAAAACAAGAAAATTAAAATTTATAAGATAAGTAATAAAAACATACATAAGTTTTATAACAAAGATCCACAATTTAACCTTCAGCATTAAGGAAGTGTATAACTTATACTTTAGGTATCCAAAATTTTCACCAAACCATAAAGGTCTATTTTCCTTAAACAACAAATCCCTAAATACTAATATTAGAAGAACTTATTTTTCCCTAGCCTTGGGAACCCTCGATCAGACTAGATAAAAAATATCTATATATTAAAACCCTAAGAGACATCAATAATAGAAGATCAGAAAAATAATTACAAACATAGAAATTCATAAGGAATTTAAAAAATATACTAACAATGGATGCCTTAAAAAAATAATCACTAAATAATTATAATTAAGTGTTTACTCAAAGTAACAATATGATACAAAAATCATCACAACAATTTCATATCATTAGTGATATAAAAGACTCCTCCTCATTATATATAGCTTCTATTTATAATCATTTATCCAATAATCATATCTGTATATCTGAGAGGTGGTTTCAATGCCCCCAAATGACCTCTTCCTTCAATTGGAAAGTTTTATCTAGATTATCTATCCAATGGTAATCATGTTTATACACCACTACAATGACTTAGGATTCCATCTGATAAAATAACTATTTTTATCCAATGGAATGATATTTATTCATATAATTTATTTAATAAATGTTCATCTAGAAATAATTTCTGCCTTCACCCGATGAAGTTCATCTGATGGTATTGGTATTAATTTTTTCTCATGGATTTTTTTAAACTTTTAATTCTGTAATTTTATCAATATTCATTTGATAAATAAATAAATCATATATCCAATGTACAATATACATGTTCGTATGATTACCAAGAAGAATTTTGTCCTATAAACAGTGTTTCTACCTTTGGTAAAATTTATTTTCTATAAAAACATACTTAGAACTATAGAAGTATAAAATTTAGTAAAACATAAAATTTTAAGTTAATGTATATGATTTTCAAAATTAGTATACAAAGTGTTATAAATAAACTTTTGAATGAACATAAATAGTAATAATTTCATTAATTAAGTTTAGTAAATGAAATAATGTCATTGTATAATGTTATGGAAATGAATCTAGGTCCACACATAAACTTATGGACATGAAACCAAGTCCATGCATAAAATTATGAACATGAAATCAATTCCTTATATAATATTGTAAATATGAAATCAGGTTCACACATAACATAGTTATCTCATGAGTTATCCATATTTAACTAATACATTGAAAGGCTATAACAGGACCACCCATCACATAACCTTAAATAGTAAATGTTCAAAAATATAAGAAAAACCTTAATAAATTAATCATATCACAATCTATGGAAAATGAAGGGGTTATATAAATATTTCATTATAATGTAGTTAAACCCTGGAAAAGAAATAAGTTTCATAGAATCATCCTTGAATCATTATCATCATAATTTATCTAATGAGAGAAATTGGATGGTATCATAAGATCATATCCCCATTAAAGCATAAAAATCCATAAAAGGATATTTTCATAGATTAAATATACCATTAAAAGATAATTTGAATCTTTCTTTGAAAACATGATAAACATATCCTTTTCTTTTGATAAAATTTTAACTAAAAATTCTCAAAATATTGATAAAATCCTTTTATTTGAAAATTACTAGGGAAAATGTTAAATTATGCTTTAAATAAAATAATGGTCATGAAGGAAGAAAAATATTTTCATGTTCTATATTTATATATAAAACATCCCTTTCACACCATTATAAAAAGTAAAAAACAACTTGTTCAAAAAATGTTTATTTAAAATGTTCTTTTAAAAATTTATACATAAATTCAAAGGTATTGAAATTGACCTTTTAAAAATATTTCATGTATAGATAATAACTTTTATAAACAATTTTCAAGAGCATGGATTGGAAGGAAAATTCCATTAACTATAGAGGAAATAAAGTCGAAATTTCTTTAATAAAATTATCTCAATAATTTTAAGTACCAAAGAGAGGAAAATGGTAATAATACATAAAAAAATATAAAAATAAATAGAGTGGAATAAATTATATTTGTTTTAAATGATAAGACCCATATAATTTCCCTCAATTAAAATTCATCATAGAAAATCCCAAAAAGAAATGAGATTGTAATATAAACCCTTTACATCAAGTACCGTATTGCTTCACACACATTCAAATATCCTATATTCTAAATATATATTCATTATGAATAAATTATATAACTATATAAATAAATAAATTACAATATATCATTCATTTATAATTTATAATTATCCTTATATTAACAATTCTTACTTAAAATAAACATTTAGGTGAAAATTGGTCTATTTACATGCATGTTTTAGTTCAATGGTAACATTAATTTCACCTTGGTCATGGTTTCCTCATATAAAAAATCTTAATAATGATACAATTGTAATATTTATTCATTATATACACTTTTATATCCACTCATAACAAGTGGTGTTTAAAAATGAATTACATCACTTCGTGGATACTATAGTCCGTATGCACGCATGAGTGATGTTTCCACTTTTCAATTGTTGGAATAAAATTAAGTAATAATTAAAATTTAAAGATTAATTAAATAAAATATACAATATAAATTCATTAAATATATCCTTATTAGTATCCATTTAAAATATAAATGAAAAATGAATCAAATCACTTCGTAGAGGAGGTTGTCTATAAGTACGCATGAGCGACGTTATCATTTTACAAATGATTGAAAGGTAAAGAAGTTGATAATATTTTCTAATTATAGAAGAATAATTATTTTATAAATATAATATATAAAAATTAAATCTATCATAATAAAAAACTATTAAATATGACTATGGAAAATGAATCATATCGCTATGTGGAGTCGGTAGTCCACATGTATGCATGATCGATACTTTCATTTCCCATTTAATTGAAGGAAGGTGAAAAATGGTTGATATATCATTATAATAAAAATTTATTATATTTAGGACAATTATTTATTTATTTATAATGGGTAACATAGTTTTAGAGAATTTGTAATATGAAATAAAATTGAAAGTACTCGGTTGAGAGTTATACCTCTTTGTCGAGAAACCTCCTTTATCTTACAACTTAATCCTTAAAAGGATGGTATTATGATAAAAATATAAACTATAGAAAATTGGGATGGATTTTAATAAGGTATTATTTTAGGTATTTTTTAAGAAATAATTCTCCTGAAGTGCGAGTAAGAGAGGATAGGTGGTTTCCTTTTATAATGGAGGGAGAGGACACACTCAATTTTGTTTTTCAAAAGATTTAAATATATTAATGTATTACTCAATAAAAATGGACCCATATTGGAAATATTTATAATATAGGATGATATAGAACATAAATATATTATTTTAATAGTATTTATATAAATTTTTTAGTCATTCTAACCCTTATCTCTTTAGTTTAACTCCTTGTTAACCCCCTTTAACCTTTACCGTAGTAAGGAATTTTTACCTCAGTTACAATTCATAATGGTTAAAAATTAAGTTTAAGTTATTATATAATATTAAATATTATATTTAAAAACATGTAATACATTTTACCAAATTCAGTATCTACAAGAAGTATAAATTCATTTTAAAATAATCTTACAAAACTCAATGAAAAACAGTTTTACAGAAAATGCATCTTTAAGTATAAAAATATTTTTATGCCAAAATAAATTATAATTTAAATTAAACTAACATTAATTATAATAATTTTAATAAAAATTAATTAATTATATTTTATAGTAAATTAAAAAATAAAATATTACTTAGTAAATACTTGAAAGGAAATGACAATTTTAAATTTTTTTCACTATTTACTGAAGAATTAATCTTTTCAGAAAAATACAAAAAATTTACCTTAAGATAAATTTAATATGATGATTTAAAAAATGATATCATTTATATTAATTTTTTTTTTTTAAAAATTTCATAAATTAATTATAATATTTTATCATAAAAAGTAATAATAACCATTTTTGAAGAAGAATTATTTTTGAAGCATAAAATGACATCACTAAAACTTGAGTGCTTAATTCCTAAGAATTAAGTAATAAATTTTTATTGAGTAGAACCGTTATATATATATTTCATAATTTTTTTAATCCAATTCATACCTGTAAATCCAATGAATATGCTATAAAGGTATACTATATCACAGTTCTTTTAGATTCGTGGTTTCATATAAAGAAAGCATCAACTACTTCATGTTTATTTCAATGGAAAATACATTTAAAAACATTCAGGTGTTATAACCATTTCATACCATGATAACCTAACCAATTTATAATTCAAAAATTAATACGTAACTCTAGTTAAGAGTTTCATCTATGGATAGGTGATGATGTGGTTAGTCTAATATAATGAGATAATGGATCATACATGTATTTAAATTTCACCACTAGAATTTTTACAAAATAAAATACATTGTATAACATATTATCTTTGTATATTTATACACAGTGTAGTTTTTTTGAATATTTTTAGGTATTAAACATGTATCATGAGTTTATGAAATCACTTATATTTTAAAAAATTTAATTATTATTATTATTTAAAAGTATATCTTTAAAATAAAAGTTTTAAGTGTATTTTAAAGTGTAATTATTTTAAATACTATAAATAATGTCTAAATATTATCATTTACTTTATGGGATACTTTTAAAAAGTAAATATTTTTCCCAAATGATTTTTAATTAGTATTAAATTATTTTAAAGTGGATCTTACCTTGTGAATTTGAATCTCAAATTCAATAATTATGTCTTACATTATTTTTTTTGGGTTACAATAAGTAATTATTGGTTATGAACAATACTATACTTAATATAGTACATATTTTAACACTAACTATTACTCATATATTAGTTAGTGAAATATTGGATAGACCCCTGGGGAAATATGAGTTAACACTCACCCCTTCTTTGGGATATGATATGATATGAAATTTGAGTTTCATAAAGAACATCCCATACTATGACCCATGACATGTTTGGATTTATGTTTATAATTTTTTTATTAACTTAGTTTAGTCTCCATGGGTTCAATTTTGAATTATGTAATTATTATGTGTAATTTTGATTCTTTTTATGCTAGTACATAAATTAATGTTTTATATTGGAGTATGCCTTTTACTTTTTTATCTTAATGAGCATGATAAATGTTATAGTTGAATTGTTCTTTATCTTGGCTACCACTTTAATAGTTTATAACCATTCTAATAGGGTTATATGTGTCTATATATATATAAATGCCTTCTTTCCATATAAAATGTTTAAGTGGGTATTTATTCCAATGATGTATAGGGTTTAATTGGATAAGTATTTCACCCAAACTACTATATACCCCTCCCCTTATCCCATGATACAAGCCTTATCCCCAAAATTTGTATATAATATCCTATTTACATGGGATTTGGGTTTCCCACCAACTTTCATAGTTTAAGAGCCATGTGTTGAAGACATATAGAAAGGGACAACAAAATTCCCTATCCTACACAATTCAGATACCTAGTTTTGACCAGACGTGTAACATCCAAGACCTGAATGCCACTTAATAGTTCCCTATGCTTGGTTAGACACATGTCCTCAAGCACATATCCCCAAATTCCAGAGGCTTCTAACTAGAAGTGAGGTCCTAGGGTGTGTATATGGGGATACTATTCCCTCTTACCAGAGTGTAGCATAAGAAAATATAAATTATGATCAATATATGAAGAAAATTTATCAATAATACAATAGAAAACTATAGGATTAGATGAAAATTCTAGAAATAAATTTCATATATAAAATATGATGATATAAGTCATGTTCTACAAAACATCCAAAACAGGTACACAATAGTATAGTATAATACGTGTCCCAAAATACCACAAAGACTAAAGGTACTATCTCTCAATAGCATCAAAAGCCTTATCCTAATCCCATGCTCCCATGATCCCAACCATGGAACAAAATCAACCCTTAAACTATATATTCTTTACCTTGCCTCTACTTACATCCAAATAGTTTGTTCGGGTACCCAATGGTGGATCGAATAGGGTGTTAGATACAATCCTAGTATGTAACCAACCAAATATCTATATAATTATAGGATGTTCAATATAATAAGATAAATTTTGTGCAAGTAAAGAAGGTATGTAATATAAAAAGAAAAGTTCCCACAACATATCTATAATAAGTAAGTGATACTGTATAGCCATACAGGGATCCCTAAAAAACAATCATCAACTCCTATAATAAGGAAACTATAAAAAATAGAAATAAATAACATGGCCTTACTGTATATCCATATATATCATGTCAACCATGACCTCGTTTTATAGTGAAGCATCAGAGTAACCATGACTGATCCATTCAACAAAGCATACCATATCACCCATGACCATGCTGTATAATAAAAGTGTCAGACCATGAAGGGTTGGATTTGTGGTGTAGAAGACTGAGGCATCCTCATCAAGTCCCAGGAGATTCTCTATGAAAACTCATTTTGGATTGGGATGAGGTCTAAAGAGATTGTCTACTGACAATTTCCATTACTAGCCCAAAAAAAAAACTGGATCCAAGGGGTAGAAAGGCCCAAGGCATCCCATATAATCAAGACCTAAGGTACATACTCCAACAAAGGCACCCACTACCATGTAAAGATCCAAGAAGTAACATATAAGGAATCTAAATGGAACCAAGACCCTTGATATACCAACCAAGGAGTCCACTACAATTTCAAATACATCCCATTCACTAATCAACCAAAACCATTACCATTTTATACCATGATTATACCCACTCATTATTCACAATTCACATTTCAAGAAACCAATGACTATAACCACTTATTCAACCAATTACATTTATTCCACTTAATAAATTTAAGAATGGAATAACATGTTAACATAAGGAAAGGAGGTAGTAATTCTCTTAGTCAATAAATTCAATTCCATTTATTTAATTATGGGCTTCTTATAACCAAGAATGCTCAAATCAGACCTCTTGGGTGGTTTAATCAATAATAAAGGGAAGATGGAACACACCATGGGTATTATAATTTTGTAAACAACCACTAGCATATCTCGAGGGTATATAAGTTATTACCTAACAGGTCCCAATTCAGTTAATTCAATTATTAAATTTAATTTCAATGTCATGTCGAAAATTATAGTGGGAGACACAATGGTATCCAGACTAATAAATCACCAAACATCAAGGAAAATTTATAGAACACCTACCATATCTTGGTAGTGGATTAATTTTCCAGTATCAGCTTCTGATTCAACTCATATCGATAGAAAAATGAATAACATATAAAGAGTTTAAAAATAGGGAAAATTAGTATGCACCAAAATAGTGAAGCCGACACCAAATCAAATGAATAACGGCTAAAAAGGTAATAAGTAATCACCGTTGTGGTTCCAACTATATGAGTGAAACTTGATTCCAAGATTGGATAGAGGAGGATCAGTTCCAAGAATAGACACCAAGGGAGCTCTCAAAACATTTGAGTTGCTATGTGGGAGAGTGAAAGTGAAATAGATTTATGTTTAAAGAAAATTTAAGGAAAAAATTTAAATTTCACCCTTTTTAAAGGGGCTACATGGTTTAGGTGCATGGTTTGAAAAATTGTGCATCAATAATGCATGGTTATCTGTAGGGAATGATACCTCACATGATTTATCTAAATGGTTTGACTAACCATGCACAAATCGTTCCAAAACCCACTGTAAAATTACAGTTATGGCTGCATGGACGTGCACCCCAAATAACACTGTTTTGTCTAACCATGTAGCTTTTAGACCCCCAATGTCTAGTCTCACAAATATAACCATGAATCCCACCCCACATGGTTTGAAATAACTCCACACTATTCTTATTGCACTCAAAAACTTGGGTTCTAGGCTCCAAAATAGTCCCAGACACCTCCAACACTTCCACAACCTCAAAGGGAATTCACATTAGGGAACATTTAAATATTTAAACCAAAATTAAAAGGTTTAATACCTTGTATAAAAATAAGGGTTCTTATAATCTTATCCCCTTAATTAAATTCATCCTCGAATTTCCATATCAGGGGTGGTTGATATTTTTCTGAGAATAACTCCGGCTAATGAGCACATACATCGGCCTCCCACTCCTAAGTTTCATCTTGTAAACAACCATGCTTCCAGATCACCCATAATAGAGGAACTGAACAGAATTAGATAACCTTCATGCTCCATTCCATAATATGAATCAAATTCTTCTCAAAGTACACATTAACTTGAGACTCAACCTCCTCGGGCTGAAAAGCATGAGACGGGTCTGAATGATAATGGCACAAATAAGATATGTAGAATACATCATGCATGGATCAATACCTCTGAGGTAACTACAACCGATAGGATACCGGCCCGAATCTACCCAAAATATCGAATGGTACGACATATCGTAGTGAATGCTTACCCTATCTCTTGATCTGCCTATGTCCCAGCCTTGGTGAAAAAATGTAAGAAAACCCAATCCCTGACCACAAACTCAATAGGTTGTCTACAAAAATTTGTGTAGGAATTTTGTCGAGATTGTGCAGCAGACATCTACTTGCGAATCAACTGGACCTACTTTGAAGTCTCCTGAATGAGACATGGTCCCAGTAAAGCTTCCTCTCCTACCTCTAACTAGTATAGGGGAGATCGACATGACCTACCATACAAATCATTATAAGGTTCCCTCTATATAGTTTCCTGATTGCTATTGTTGTAGGTGAAATCAACTATGGGTATATGCCTATCCCAAGAGCCCTAAAAATCAAGTATATATGCTCACAACATGTCCTCAAGAACTTATATCATATGATCTAATTGGCCATTAGTCCGAGGGTGGTACTCTATGCTTAGAAGAACCTATTTACCCAACGCCCTCCACAAAATCTTCTAGAAACAAAACATAAAGTGGGTGTCCCTATCTAATATGATAATGTAGGAGACCCCGTGAAGTCATACTATCTCATAAATATAGAGCCTCCCAAGATCATCCACATTGAAGGTATCATTGATTAGAAAGAAATGAGAAAACATCATGATACTATTAAAAAAAACCCACACAACATCATTACCTCAAGGTAACCTTGGTAAAATGGTCATGAAATCCATTACGACATAATCCCATCTCTACTCAGGAATAAGTAACTGATATAAAAGTTTGGCTGATCACTAATGTTCTTCCTTCACTTGCTGACAGGTGGAACACCTTGTAACAAAACTAGCTACCACTATTTTGATACTCAAGCATGAGAACTGACAGTTTAAGTCACGATACTTATTGGCGACATTAGGATTTACTGCCCAAGATGATGCATGAAACTCCCACATCATCTCCTCACATATGTCCACTAGAACTCAAATGAAACCATGGATACATAGGATCTCATATTCACCTATTTTCTAACTAGGAGGAGGATTATCACCAAGTACACTCTCCCATAGAATTATGTTTTTTGAGTCTGATAGCTAACTCATCCTCACTCTATCTAGTAGGGTATTGGTCATAGGTAAAGAAGATAGAAAAGTATACCACTGATAGTCATGCACCTCCAAGTGCACCACAAAGAACAATACAATGATCTACCACTCACTACTAGCTTTTTGAAATGCTTGTATCTGATTCCTCCTTCCCAATGCATCGGCTGCTACATTGAATTTATCAGGCATTTGGGAAAGCTCTAAATCAAAAGACTATAGGTACTCGACTGACCATCGCCACCTCAGATTCATATCATTCTATGTTAATTTATAATTGAGGTTTTTTGGGTTATTTTACAACACAAAATTATCTCCCAGTAAGTAATGTATCCAACAATGAAAATCATGAAAGACTGTAGCTAACTCAAGATTATACATCAAGTAGTTTCTCACATGTGGCCTCAACTACCTCGAATAGTATTCCATGATAATGTCCCCCTACACCAGCACTACTGCAATCCCAATACCAGATTCATCAAAATACATAGTGCACCTCCTACCCTAATCTGGTAGTATCAGGACCAGTGCTAATGTAACATCCCAACCTGGGATCCACTTAACCCGTGCCTTAAGATGATGGGTCACATGGCCTCAAGCGTGCCTCCCTATATGCCAAAGGCTACCGACTAGCAGTGATGGTCTGAAGGTGGTATGACAGGGAGAATATAACAACTTATCAGAGTGGCATAATGTATAAAAGCATAAACATACAATATTAGTAGAATAATAAATGAACAAACGGGATAAATAAACAGGCAACAGAAGAAGAAAAAACTAAACAATGGATAATAATATCAAAACCCTCAATGGAAGTGTCATATACATGTATGCATGGAATGCTAATATAAAAATTAAGAATAGGGAGATACAAGCATGTTATACAATAGTACAAAAATACAAAAAATCACAAAAACTACTCCATAAGCATCTCATGCCTATGCCCGATCCTCTAGTCCAAAGATCTAACTATAGGTAAGCATGTCAATAACCTATAGAAGGGTGCTTTCCCTTATCAACACTTATAGACAAATAATGTTCTCAGGTACCAACAAAATCCCAAGTAGGGTGTAAGATAAAAATATTAGTAGGCCACCACCAATGGTGTCTACATGTAATCCAAGTAGTGATAATAACTAAACAATGTGTTGGTAATACCAAAAAAGGAAAATAATGATGAAATAAATAACCAGCCCATTGAGGTTCCTATAGGACACCTAGAAGTTCTACCTACTTCAGATCATTGCTAAAAGTAAAGTATAAACAACCACTATATATATAGTAATAATATATGCATATAGTTTAATTATATATTTCATCCACTTATATGAACCAAGTATGTGCATATGTAAGTGAACATATACCTAGAATACTAGTTTCTGACTGGACCATGGCATAACCCAGACATCCATAACCATTATAATGAGACTATAAGATCAAGAAATATGGTATATTCCTTACATCCTAATAAGAGTGTGATACATCATGTATGACACTCAGGATGTTGAGTGATCCATCATGTCATCACTCTAATAGGGACACGGTACGTATAGCCCAATTTCCAACTAGTGTTAATGGTGTGAGACGTCATGATCAACACCCTATGTAAGGGAGAATGATACCATCATACTCAATAGGTCCCTTACCATCACATAAAAACCTCTATAAAGGCATATTCATAATTATAGTGTTCAACATGAGGTAATATCTCTCATGTAACATGTTTACCATGCCTTTATATATAAATAATACATATTCATGTTTATAAAACAACACATGAGGCAATACCTCTTATATTCCCCATTATTCATGTTCAACTTCTATTAAGGTAGCAGATTTTATGATAACCATTTAATTAAGAATAAACAAAAGGAATGACCTTACCATCCTTTGAAGTTATTCCATTTAAACTAATTGATTCAATTAAGGGAAGGAATACGTCACGTATAAGCCTTTCCATATAACCCATTTTATTTATTTAAATAAGAACATTCCATCTTGTATAATTTCTCCCAATTTAATTCATACCATTAAACAAACAATGGGTGAAAATTCTAGTTATGAGGTTCAAACCATTTAAAGGGTGACCTGGTCAACATGGAAATTACCTATATGGGAAATTCCATCTATAGATGGCCAAACTTATATGAGGTACCCTTGATCCAACTAAGCATTCAAAATGAATGGGAAATTCAATTTAGAATCCAATCCAAAATTAAATTATGATTTCAAGGAATTTTATACAATTAGCCACAAGGGGTAAGTTTCACTTGGAACACCCAAGGGGTGTCCATAGGTGAGGTTAACATCCTCTAAACCACTAAACAATGATCAATAGATATATAATAGGTTCCAATGATCAATTTAACATGAAGAAATCAATATAAAGGGTATTCTCAAAAAAATACAATATGCGACACAATGATGTAGCTATGAAGTGATAAAACTAGAAAATAACCTGACCACCTATCTCAAGGCCATAGATAATTCCTCACTCGATATCAACCTTATATTTGAAGAAGGTTGAAAGAGATATGAGAAATGGTCCAAAGCCCTAAAAATAGAGAAAATGATCTTGCACCTAAATATCATGAGGGATGACAAGATAACATTAGATAGGATTTGAGAGATTAGGGGATCTTACCAAGATATATTTAATGATTTCTACAGATCAAGGATCAGACACCGGATCAAAAAGTTATATCAAAGCCTAAATTTGGTATAAGTAGTGCTTGAAGGAGGGGGAAGGCACGTTTCATCCATTGGAGGATGAATATTGAAAAAGAAATAGGTTTAGGATTTCATTAACGGATTTTTTTATTTTCCACCCAAATATAAGGGGGTTCATGGTTTAAGCACACGATTTTCAAACTATGTTCAAACCGTGTGAAAACCCATTATCCAAAAACCTATAGTTCTTACAGGGTCATGAGCCTAGAGTTTCATAGTTGTAGAGAAAATGTGCGGATCCTACTGCACCTATGTTTTCCCCTATACAGTTAAAACTAACTATGTGACCTAGGATGAATGGTCTATTCTAACCGTATGACCTAGTTGTTTAGCCCATTTTCCTAAACTCTTATATTTGAACAAGAACCAAAAAATCTAGATACCTTCCTTAGGCCATATTATATGTTTACCAAGATTAATAAAGAGTTCAAAAAAAAAAGATTTGTACCTTCATGAAAATATGGGTCATTAAAAACTCCCCTCCTTAAAACAACTCATCCCTAAATTGGGGTTCTGAGGGTAAAGAGGTACTATCAGTGAAGATTTTTGGCCATTGAGCTCATATATCACCTTCTTACTGCCATGTACCATTCTATACCTAACTATGCTTCCAAATCACCCATACCAAAGGGACTGACCTGCCTCAGAGTGTCTTTATGCTCTGATTCCCTATATGCACTAGATACTCTTTGAAGGAATCATTAACATCCAATTTAACCTCATCATGATGAAAGAAATGTGACAGTTCTGGATGATATTGACAAAGTTGAGATACATGAAAGACATCATGAATTGACTAGTATCTTGAAGGAAGCGAAAACTAAAAATCCACTGGTCAGATCTATTTTATAACCTCAAAGAGTCCAAATATCCTCTATGATAGATTAACTTACATTTTAATATTTATATGCCCCAAAATGGGTGATACTTGGAAGAAAACCTGTCCCCTAACCTCGAACTTGAGAGGTCACCAGTGTCTATTGGTATACAACTTCCGTCTGGAATATGTTGTTTGCATGTGCTTTCTGATCAGCTGAAAATGCTCAATATTCTCTTGATTGTGATGTGATCCAACCATAACTACCTCTTCTTCCTCTATCTAGAACATAGGTGAGAATAAAGGTATACCATATAAGGCTTTATAACAATCCATTTCTATGGTATTCTAAAGGCTATTATTATAATAAAACTCAATAAGGGGAATGTGTTTCTCCCAGGAACATCCAAATTCAAGGAAACAAGAACAAATAATTTCCTCTAAAACCTAAAAGGTATGCTCTATCTGTCTATCAGTTTATGGGTGATAGGACATGATCAGAAGCACTTGTGTACACAAGTTCTTCTACAACCCCTACCAGAACCATGATGTGAAATGAGTATCTTTGTAAGTAATGATAGAACATGGATCTCCATGAATATGTACAACCTACCTAACATAAAAAATTCCAATATCATCTATTATGAAGGTCTGTTGCATAGATAAGAAGTGTGAGACCTTCATCTGGTGATTAACAACAACCCACACTGTATCTTTTCTACAAGGTGATCTGGGTAGACCAGTCATGACATCCATCTAAACATAGTCTCATTTCTACTCAAGAATGGAAAACGATTGTAAAAGCCTTACCGAAAATGGATGTTTCAACTTTAGATACTGACATTCCAAAAACCAAGTGATGAAGTCATAAATATTTCATTTCATACCATGCCACCAATATTAGCATCATAGATCTCAGTACATTTTGGTGACACTAGGGTGAACCACCCATACCTAGGCATGTAATTCCCACACCATCTCATCTTTGATGTCTTATAGGACCCATAAATGACTGCGGAATTGTAAGGTATCATCCACATCCAAGTTCCAAACTGAATATGCATCATCATATAAAATGATTTCCCTTAAGAAAAGGCCCTCAGGATAAGATAACTGCCTCCTTATTACCCGTTTTAGATGAGTAAAGGTCACTACTAAGGTTGAGAGGATAGTATGATCATTTTCTTCATAAATATCAATGTACATATATAAGAATAAAGACATAATATTCTATTCACCACTAGATTCTTGAACTTTCTGAGTCAGAGTCTACTAGCTTAGAGCATCGGCCATAGAATTTCCTTTACCAGGTATGTAGGAAATCCTAAAATCAAATGACTGTATGTACTCAACCCTCCTGCATTTCCTGAGATTGAGATCCCACTGTGTAAAGATGCACTTGAGAATTTTGTGGCCAGTGAATACCAAAAAATTCTCCCCAAGTAGATAGTGTTTACAACAGTGTAAGTCATGCACAACAACAATGAGCTCGAGGTCATGTGTTGGGTATTTTTTCTTGTGAGGCATCAACCAACAATACCTATACATAATGAATCACTCATCCTACATAAAAAACTATAATCCCGATACTTTATGAATAATAGTATATGGTATAGCTCCTTCTTATATCTAGTAGAACTTGTATTTACGATGAAGTCAAACAACCCTTCAACTCTGAAAGACTTATTCATAAGCTTCCAACCATATGAATTTCACACCCTTCTTATTCAAGCCCGTAAGTGGCATTGTAAGGCATGAGAAATACTAGATGAAGGGTTTATAATACCCGATTATCCCTAAGAAACTCTTGATGTCAAATACATTCTTAGGATACTATGAAGAAACTATATCTCTCACTTTCTATGGGTTTACTAAAACTCCAGACACCGAGATGATGTGACCTAGGAAATGGAATTTGTTGATCTTGAAGTGGCATTTAATGAGTTTAGCATATAAATAATTCTATCATAGTGTATTCAACAAGATATCAATATGGGTTGAATGGTCATGTATGGAGAGTGAATACACCAAGATATCATCAACAAGGACTACCACGAATGAATCTACATACAGTTGTAAAACTCGATTCATAAGAGCTATAAAGACTACATGTGCGTTCGTGAGTCAGAAAGGCATAACCGGGTACTTGTATAGACCATACATGCTTCTGAAAGTTGTGTGAGGTATGTTATAAGTCCTAAAACACACCTGATGATAGCCCGACCTCAGATCTATCATTGAAAATACTTTCTATCCACAGAGTTTATCAAATAGGTAGACTATTCTTGACAGTGGATATCGAATCTTTATTGTGATCTAATTAAAATGATGATAATACATGCAAAGCCTGAGGGTACCATCTTCCTTATTTGAAGAAAGAACTAGTAAACCCTAAGGATAATTGTTGGGGCCTATAAAGACTTTAGTCTCCAGATCATCCAATTAATTTTTAAGTTCTATATGCTCCTTAGGTTTCATCATATAAGGAGGAATGGTCACTAACACTGATCTTGGAGTAATATAAATAGTAAAATCTACCTATCAAACTATATATAGACCAGAAAAGTCTTTAGGAAATTAATCTATGAAACTCTCCAATATAAGAGAAAAAATATCAGGTCATAACCCTTGGTCGTCTAGGAAAAGACTGGTGATTTAAGCTATCACACTACCCAACCTTTTCTGTATGGGTCATGCTCGTGTCTCACTGACAACCCATTCTCCCTTATTCACATGAATAACTCTCTATGGTGATGTAAATTCTACCCTTTGATGATATTATTCAATGTAGTCTCAATAGGGAACTAACCATTCTATCCCAATGATTGCGTTAAAGCCCATCATGTTGAGGATGTAAAGATTCCATATGAAAAGGTAATAACCTATCTCAAGGGGACAATTCTTAAAATGGATAACGCCCTCAAAATGGATACCTAAATGAATATATAGTGTCATAATGACATAATAGTGCTCGAATATAGAAAATATAGCCTTGATACAAGATTCTACAGCATGTGGTCCTCCATCCCTCAAAAAATTGGGATGATGTTACTATTGAAATTCACGAGTCAAATCTGCCATAATCAGGGCTAGTCAAACTACACCATTCATATAATTCAACATATATAAGAATACCACTCAGAATTAGGTGTAATTTTCAATATCAGGAATAGTAAGAGGAGCCACATGTGGCATTGTAGGAGGAAATATTGGCAGATCTGGTCCTACCACCTCAGGAGCATGGTCATCACCACCTTCAGGGTGCGTGATGGGAGTATATCTTGGAGTCATGATACTAATATGAAAAATAAAAGTCTCATAAGATATTTAAGAAATTTTGGAGATTGTATATAGAAACAAGGATGAGTATAAAGCCTTCATATGGAAACAATCATTCCTCTCCGCCTACTCAACAATCAAGGTTTAGATGATAAAAAGAGACCATAACATGACATCAAAACATAAGAGATACCACACTACCCACTACTAAGGCACATATAAGGTCTAAGATAAGAAAACTATTTTTTAATTTATAATTCATTTTTATTTTAATTTTTTGCTTATTTAATTATACAAATCACTTTAAATGGTTGACTTAGCTGAATTACCATTTTCGATTCATAAGGTCCCATACACCTTATGAACCAAAACACGCCCTTCACTTAACATGTTCTAGCTTATACAACCAATGGACTATATCTCAATGTTCCACAATTGACTACTTAATGTTTCCACTTTAACCTATTAAAGAAAACACTATTAGGTTATGGAAGAAAATTTAAGTGTCAATTATTTTTTCCAATACCTGCAAGAAGTGTCATCATAATACAATATATATTCATGGAACAATCAATACATAACAAGCATATGCATGCTAAAAATAAACGTGGAATGAAAAAAATGCATGGCCTATTAATAATACTATTTATATGATGATGCATGTACCAATGAAAATCCCTAATTTCATCAGGACATAGTGAAGAAATCATCATTTCAAACATAAAAGTATCAATAACATCATAATTCATGTGTGTCACCCAATAATGAATTCATATCAACTATAATAAGAGAAAAAAAATAATAACAAGTTCCCATCCTTGGTAATTTGGGTTTCCCCTGCACATGGGTTAGCTACATCCAAGAACAAAGTCAATTCCAAATCCCTCTAACTCCTAGTCTCATGTATAATACCCAACAATAAGACAAAGGAAAAAACCACACTAACAACATTTTCTAATGTCCCGACCTAAGATCCACTTAACCCATTCCCTAATTTGGTGGGTCACATAGCCTCAAGCATGCCTCTCTCTAAGCTAGTATCTACTAACTACAAGTGAGGGTGTGAAGGTGGTATGGTGGGGAGAATATGCCCCCTTATCAGAGTAGAACAATAGATACAAGCATAAATATACAACAGTAGAAGAAGCATTAATGAAAAAATGGAATAAATAAAAAATTAGCGGAAGAAGAAATAACTGAATAACTGATAATAATATAAAAATCTTAAATGGAAGTGGCATATACTTTGATTCATGGAATGCTGATATACAAATAAGGAATATGAATATACAAGAATGCTATATAATAGTATAAAAATAAAGAAATAAAAAATAACTCTATAATCATCTAGAGACTTTACCTGATCCTTTTCTCCAAATCTCTGACTATAGGTAAGAATGTCAACAACCCATAGAAGGACGCTTTATCTTATCATCACCTGTAAAAAAATAATCTTCTTGGGTTCCATAGGCATCCTAAGTAAATAAAAATATAATTAGGACACCACGAATGGTGTCTATGTGTAATCTAATCAATTCTAATAACTAAATAGTGTACAACTAATATCGAAAAAGGAAAATAATTTTGAAATAAATAACCAGCCTTCTCAGGTTCCTATAGGACACTTAGAGAGTCTACCTACTTCATCTCATTACTAGAAATAAATTCTGAGAAGTCACTATATATATATTAAACATATATACATATAGTTTAATTATATATTTAATCCACCTATATGAACTAATTACATGCAAACATAAGTGGCCATATACCTATAATACTAGTTACTAGCTAGACCAATAATAACTCATATATCCATAACCAGTATAATAAGCCTATAAACTCAAGAAACATAGAACATGCTCTACATTCCAATAAGAGTGTGAGATTTCATTCATGACATTCGGGATGGTGAGTGACCCATCATTTTATCACTCAAATAGGGGATTGGTTCATAAATCCTAATGCTAAACTATTTTAAATGGTGTAAGACATCATGCTAAACACCTAATGTAAGGGATCATGATACCGTCATGCTCAACAGGCCCCTTACCATCGTATCACAACCTCTATAAAGGTTTATTCATAATTATAATGTTCAACATGATGCAATACCTCTCATGTAACATTTTTACCAAGACTTTATATATAAATAAGGCATATTCATGTTTATAACATAACATATGAGGCAATGAATTTCATATTCCCCATTAGTCATGTTCAAATTCCATTAAGGTGTCACATTTCATAATAATAATTTAATTAAGCATAAATAGAATGTATGAAATTACTATCTTTAAAGTTATTCTATTTAAACAAATTGATTAAATTAAGGGAACACATCCATCATGTATAATCCTTTCTATATAATCCATTTTATTTATTTAAATAAGAACATTCCATCTTGTATAATTTCTTCCAATAAAATTCATAACATTAAATCAATAATGGGTGGCAATTCTTGTCATGAGTTTCAAGCCATTTAAAGGGTGATATGGTCAACATGGAAATTTACCATATGGTCAATTCCATTTATTGGTGGCCAAAATCATAGAATATACCATTAATCTAACTAAGCATTCACAATACAAGGGAAAATTAATTTAGAATTCAAGTTAAAATCCAATTAGGCATACTAGGCATTTGATACAATTAGTCATAAGGGGAAAGTTTAAATTGGCGCACCCAAGGGGTATCCATAGGTGAGGTTAACATCCTCTAAACCACTAAACAATGATAAATAGATATATAATAGAGGCCCATGATCAATTTAACTTGAATAACTCAATTTAACATGTGGTGAAAAGACTTAGGCTCATTATAATTTCTTCTAAGAGCTTTATGATGATATACTCTCCATTGGGAATTCAAACTTGATAAGATACTATCCAGTCTATCCCGAGTATGACATCAAACCCTGTCATCTTGAAGAAAAAAAGATTCCAGATAAAGTGACATCCACCAACTTAAAGAGATAACTCCCTGCACTAGAATAAAGCATCCTTTATAATTCCCAATGGATTGTATAGCATCATAAAGATATTATAAGAAAGTATAACGAGACCAAGTATTTTCACCATAGGTGAAGATATTAAACTATGCAATGCATCTATATCAAAAGGGAAGATGCAACAGTAGAGGCTACTAAGACCATAATTCTCACCATATACGGTCCAACGATCGACACCTTCGGGGTAGGATGTACAAAATAGATTTGAATTGAACCAAGAACTTGCGACACAACCTCACTGAATGAAGTAGGTCCACTCTGATGTCTCAGTGTAACTGGTTCTACACTACCTCAGCCATGACCACCACTGCCTTGGCCTGATCGACCGACACTAACCCAACTCCCTACTAGATGTGGAGCTGAGAAACCTACTCTTGAACCTGGTGTTAGAGCTGAACCCTACCACTCCCCACTAGAGGGAAGGTCCTACAAAAACATTGTATGTGGACCATCCCATCGTAAGATCAAAACTCGACTGGGCCATGATCACAATGATTCTTCATGTGGAACCATCTACCAAACTAATGAAATAAAATTGAGCTACCAGTACTCATAGCATGACTGGTACTTTTCTCATGGGAATCCATAAAATGTTGCTTCCTGTTGCTGTAAGTTGAACTATTAGGTCAAAAGAATATACAACTCTACTTTGTGCCCCCAACTTCCCTTAGGGTTTTCTATGTAATTAGTTCATGATTCACAATCTCAGTAATAGAGGTAAATTTGAACACATTGAGATGAGATCTGATAGAATGTCAGAGACCTTCCTCGAAGAGTATTACTCTCAATATATCATCAGTAAGGTACATCAGCACAAAACACTACAACTCCATAAAATGTTCCAAGTACTCTATAATCACTATCATGACTTTCTCCAGATGCTTCAATTCACTAGTCCACTCTACCAGTAGATTCTCTAGGTAAAAGTATTCATAGAACCCAATCTAGAAATTAATCCAAACCATATATCATAGATTTTTATATTGGTTCAGAATATCCCACCAGTTCTTTTCTACTCCAATAATCATGTAAGTCAGGAGCTTTACTTTCCTCTCAGGTGGTGTAATGACCTGAACTATTATAAATTAAATTAATCTTTTTGATTTAATTAAATGTATTATGGTTATAGAAAACACATTCCCTTATTTTGTTTTATTATATACAATTGGATTAAAATGACCATTAAATATCTTTAATTTTGATAATATATCCATTGAATAGTGATCAGATGACTAATATAAATATAGGGTTTTAAAAAATATAGTTGTCACAGACAAAGGAAGTGATGGCCTCAACATGTAGGATCATACCCTATGAATCCCATTTATCATAGATTCCATAAGAGATAGAATTTATAGTTTTTTCTCTAGACCAATCCCAAGATGAGATCCAACAACTTAATTATGAGTGAAACCATTTATAGTAGAAGTTCAAGCTCATCGAGATCACATCTCTAATCATGTTCACCAAATGACCCCATGAAAGCAACACCATCACACACCTTACACTTAGGGAGTATGTTGGTGTATTAAATGGATATGTATCAATATACTATCAATAGGAATATGTACATTATTTTTATATAATAATGAATATATTTTCATCCTATTATTGTTACTTTATAAATGATTTTTTTGATTCAATAAAGCACAAATAGTATTTTTTATTAATATTAAAATTAAACTAATTATTTTTTAAATTAATGGATTTTTGAAATGTATAATATTTTAATAAAATATTATCATTAAATAAATTTTACTAAATATAAATTATTATATAATTTTAATGAATTCAAATGTAATTTTTATAAGGGTTCAAAAAAATGTTATTGTTAAAACCCATCATTTTAAATAAATATCAGTTTCTATTTTTTGAAGTGAAAATACACATATTTAGAAAATTATTTAGATAAAATGAATATTATATTTGTAATCGAGACATAGAAATTATCTAACATTGAATTTTTCATAATTTTATAAGATAGTCAAATTTTAGGGTAAAAATTAAATACCGTATAAATATACGGTGTGTTTTATGACATAATAATGGCCCAATAGTGATGTAATAAATACTATAAAAGGAATAATTGAAAAAATATATGTTTTAAATTTAAAATAATATAATTTTATGTTTATTTTATTTATTTTATAAAGTCTTAATGAATCCTCCTTGACTTATAATATATTTTAAGATTTTAAATCATTTCTTTGAGAGCGTGACTCACTTTCACATAATAAATGATATTATTTTATTATATTAGGAAATTTTACTTATGTAATAATTTAAAACACTCCCGTTTTTCAAAAACTTTGGCAAAAAACCATGGGATGGTTTTTGGTTTTGAATATTTTATTATGTAGTGTCCAAAACCAGAATAATAAAGAAATCCCCCTCTTTTCCTATATAAACCCACCCAAGATCCCATTTATATTCCCTAAAAATCCTTGGAGCACGAAAAAATCTCCCCTATACTACCTATATTCCTCCCAAAGTGTCCCCAATCTTTCCATAAGCCCCTACCAAGCCTTTGGAGTCACACACTCAAGTAGGGGAACCTTATCTTCCACTCTCCTCTTTTATCAATAACTCCTTTAATGTTATGTATTTTAATTTACATTTTAATATTTTAAGATATGATTATTACTTGTCCTCCTTACCATAAATTTTATTTATAAATTATTATATCCCATTTCACTCTCATTTATCCTTCCTGATGAACCTTTATTCACACCTATTAGCAAGCTGAAATTTCGTAAGGGTTTTTTCCTTTCTCATATTTCTTTAAAGTTTCTTTATTATGTTATGACTTATATTTCCAATTAATTATGTTGGGGAATTTATTTAAATGTACCCATTACATTAAATTCCATTTATAAATGATAATATACCCATTTCACTCTCATCAACCCATTTTATAAATTTCTATATCATGCTGTTATGCTGCTGAAATTGCACTACAATTTTCTATGAAAAATAATTGTGTTGTGAATAACATACCCATTTTTCTATCAAGGATATTCAAATTTATTCACATATACTTAATTATTTTAAATTAAATGTATTTATTCCACATTAATTTATCGTGGAATAAATTATGATGTTTAATTAATCCATGTTATATGATATATGTGGCACACTTAAGCATGGGAATGAAATGATTATTAAGGGTGCACCCTGATAGTGCTTCAATGCATTGGGTAAAGGTTAGTGTCATGATAAATTATGTTGGGACATGGGTTTTACCTAATTCCTTTATGGTACATTGTCCACCATGATGTCTTGGTGGGTTTATCCTTGATATATGTTTATGATGCAGTTTTTTAAGTTGTTTCCACATTTCCTATATTATGATTATCATGCTACATCATGCCTTATTATTCATGATCCTTTTATGATCCATTGATATGATTAGTGTATAACATGTATTGTATTATTCATGTTATTTCTTGTTTATTCCCTTACCAGGCTTTATATATCACCCCTTTTTTTATGTATGTCCTCAGGCTATCCCATACAGTGTTAAGTACAAAAGAACGTTTTTTCCATGTCAAAGAAGTTTTCAATAAAAAAGTTATTTTTCATGTTTTATGTTGTTTTTTAATGTAAATAATTTCCCAAATACACTAGGCCTCTATATATTCTTAGTTTTATTAATTGTAATAAAACATGTATTAATTTGTAATAAATATAAGGGTTGTTATAGTTGGTATCAAAGGATAGGTTTAGTTAGTTTTGAGATTAGGATTAAAAAACTCTAGAAAAATCCTTTGGATTAGAGAACTATAGCCAATGACTTAGAGATAATAATTAGTATAAGAAAACATCCCAAAATTTTGTTAAGTATATGGTATGTGGTTTTTCAAGTAAATAAATCCCTATTAAAATACTACAAATAGGCGTGGTTCTGACATAGATGTGCTTATGGGTAACAACTCTGAAAAGATGTTCTGGGCCAGAATCATAGTAATCTGGTACATAAAAATAGACCTTACTACACACTTAGTTTAACACTCCTAGGGAATATGCATTGGTAAATTCATAAGGACATTAAAAACCATAATTAAGGGAACAAAAAAGTGCCCATAATAATATGTTTTAGGGAATAGACCATGGAAAATATAGATTGAATCCTAGAAAATCATAAGTTAAGGAGATAAATTTAATTTATAAGTTATCCCTTTAATGTTATTAGATTAATATTTATGTTTTTAATAGTTTAATATAATCATCACCAATTCTATATTAGATAAAGTAGAACCATAATTAAAAAGTAAAATGTAGTGTTATCATCCATAGTTCTATGCATTCCTTTATATCACGAAATTTTAGCAGAACTATTCAAACAACACCAAAAATCATGGAAATATTGATGTTGGTGAAAATGGAAAATTGGGAAATTATTGAATCCTAAGTATATAACTCCTCCCTTGAAAATTTTTGTGGGATGAACTTCATAGCAAACCTTTTCATACCCCCTTCAGTAGAATTTGATATAATTCTATGCATGGATTGGATTTATCTATATAGAGCTGACAACATTTCTATGGGAAGAAAATAACTCTCCATATGGAAAATTGACCCCTGATTCTATACAAGTGTAAGGATGAGTATGAATCTTCTTTAGCACCATCTTTCCAAGAATGTATTTTATTTCCCTATGAGAAATCGTATCTTGCTCAAATGATTGAGTCTAAGGAAAGAATCATCCTTGAAGACATGCCTATTATGAGGTAATACACTGATGTGTTTCCTTAGGAGTTTCCTGGCCTTCCCCCTAAAAGAGAGGTTGAATTTTTCATCAATATTATACCTGTGGTGTTTCTAATATTAAATACTCTTTATATAATGACTATTGTGGAACTTAAGGAACTGATTAAACAATAATAGGATAATCTAGATAAAGGATTTATATGCCCAAGTGCTTCACCATGGGGTGCACCCATACTCTTCATCAAGAAGAAGGATAGGTCAATGTGCCTTTTATTTTATTATCTTGATCTCAATAAGATCATGATAAATAACAAGTATCCTTTTCCATATATTGATGAATTGTTCGATCGACTATATGGAGAAAAATACTTATCCAAGGTGGATCTTTGGTCAGGATATTACCAAGTTAGGGTGAAGAAGGAGGATATCCCCAAAACTTCTATTTCATATTAGGTATGTGCACAAGGAGTTCATAGTGATTCCATTTAGACTCACTAATGCTCCAAAAATATTCATGGAATTGATGAATAGAGTCTTTAGATATTATCTTAAAAAATCCATGGTAGTATTTATAGATGATATTTTAATATATTCCATGATTTAGGAGGACCATGAGGAGCATATAAACACTAGGAAAAAGACCTTATGAAAGCAGAAGCTCTATACAAAGTACAACAAGTGAGAGTTCTCATTGAAGGAATTCTCATTCTTGGGGAATACCATCACAAGAAATGGAATATCTTTGGATCCTTCCAAGATAAAATAAATTGAAGGTTGGATGAGGCCAATATCTATGATAGATATATGTAGTTTCTTTGGGATAGCTGGATATTATCATTGATTTTTGAGAAATTTATGACGTCTGTCAAACCCTTTTACCAAGATAACTTGGAAGGGAGTCAAATTTTCATGGAATTATTTATGTGAAGAAAACATCATGGAGTTAAAAAGGAGGCTTATCACTACCCCTGTACTCACACTACCCACAAATGGGGAACTTTTCATAATTTCTAGTGGTTCTTAGAAGAAGGGATTGGGATGTGTGTTGATGAAAAATAAAAAATTCATAGCCTATGCTTCAAGGTAGTTGAAAATTCACAAGAAAAACTATCACATGTATGATATGGAGTTGGCAGCAGTGATCTTCACTTTAAAAATTTGGAAATATTATCTATTTGGGGATAAGTGTGAAATAAATATGGATTATAAAAGTATTAAATATATATTCACATAGAAAAATATGAATATGAACCAAAAAATATGGTTAGAGATCATCAAGGATTATGAATGCTCAATCCACTACCATCCTAGGAAAGAGAATAAAGTGGCAGATGCTCTAATTAGAAAGGATCAAACAATTATATCATCAATGAAAATTGATAAGGATTTGATCTTATTATATTTGAAGAGGATGGACATGGGAATCATGAAGAAAGGAACATCATCAATCCTTTCACAAATTATTTCTCAACCATCTCTTATTGAAAGGTTATAGGATGCTAAAAAATATGATGTGGGAATTCAGAATAAAGTAGAAAATATAATAAATAGAAAATCCTTAGACTTGAAAGTTAATGAATAAGGAATTGTGAGATTTTGGTCAAGACTATATATTCCATAAAATCCTAAGTTATATAGGAAACTATTGGATGATGCACATAGTTCAAATTTCTCTATTCAATCAAAAAACACAAAGATGTTTCTAGATCTTTGAGAGAACTATTGGTAGGATAACATAAATAAGAAGATCACTAATTGTACATAAAATTTCTTGGTATGTCAGCAAGTGAAGGATGAAATATAGAATTCTAAGGTTATGATACAACCATTACCCATACAAACATGGAAATGAGAAAATATCACCATGTAATTTTTCATCAGACTTCAAAATACATCCAAGGGAAACAATTCTATTTGGGTTGTTGGGGATTATCTTACAAATATGACACACATCATTGTGATTTGAGAAGATTTATAACTAGAACAAATAACATGAATATAAATCAGAGAAGTGGCAAGTATGCATGGAGTACCACTATCAATTGTGTCTAATCAAGATCCAAGATTCACCTTCATGTTTTGGAAGAGTTTCCAACACACTCTAAATACCGAGGTGAACTTTATCACAAAATATCACCCTCAAAATGATGGCCAATTTGAGCAGAATATCCAGAAACTTGAGCACATTTTGAGAGAATTCTTAATGGACATCGAAGGAGGTTGGGATCAACATCTTCCTCTAGTTGAGTTCTCCTACAACAACATTTTCCACTCGAGTATCCAAATGTATACCTATGAAGCCCTTTATGGGAAGAGGTACAAAACACCAGAATGTTGGGATGATGTTGGGGAATGAAAAATTCTATGTCTTGAAATAGTCAAAGAAATGGTGGAGAAGGTTTAGATCATTAAGCAGCACATCAAGACTGCTCAGAGTTGACAGAAGAGCTATGATGACAATCTTCGATGAGACCTAGATTTTGACATGATAGACATGGTATTCCTTCACATATCTATATGGAATAGAGTGACATGATTTGGTAAGAAGGGGAAGCTTAGTCAAAGGAACATCATTACTTTTGAGATCCTTGTTCGTATCAGAGCTATGAACTATTGACTACCACTCCCACCAAACTTATCTCAAGTACAAGATGTATTCCATGAATACATCTTAAGAAAGTACATATCAAACCCATCACATTTACTTAGTCCAGAGGTGGTACCATTAGAGAATGACCTTTTCTATAGGAGAATCTAGTGAAGATATTAGATCATAGAGAAAATTTATTATGAAATAAGACAATGACCCCATTAAAAGTGTTGTGGAGAAACCAAAATTTTGAAGAAAAAACATGAGAACCAGAGGAAGTGATGAAGTAGAGTTATCCTCATCTATTTTAGTGTGGGAAAAGAAAATTTCAAGGGCAGAATTTTTGAAGGGGGTAAGATTGTAATGACCCATACTATTATGAATTAAATTCCCCATTTTGATATAATTAAATGTATTTTGGTTATAGAAAACACATGAACTTATTTTGTTTTATTATATCCAATTGGATTTAAATGATTGATAAGTATCTTTACCATTTATAATATATCCATTTAATAGTTATCACATGACTAGTATAAATATATGGTTTTAATAAATCCAGTTTTCATAGACAAAGGAAGTGATGACCTCAACCAGTAGGATCATACCCTATGAAGACCATTTATCATAGCTTCAATGGGAGATAGAATTTATAGGATTTCCCCTCAAAAAATCCCAAGCTGAGATCCAAAAAATTAAACATGAGTGAAACCATTTACGGGAGAAGTTCAAACTCATTGAGATCATGACCTAAACCATGTTCACCGAACGACCCCATGAAAGCCCCACCATCATGCAACTTACTCTCAGGGAGTATGATGGTATATTAAAGGGATATGAATCAAGACCCCATAAATAGTAATATGTAAATTATTTTTTATAGAATAATTAATATGTTTTCATCTTATTATTGTTACTTTATAAATGATTTTTTTATTTAATAAAAAAAAATTGTATTTTTTGTTAATATTCAAATTCAAATAAATAATTTATGAATTAATATATTTTTGAAATAAATAATATTTTTAATAAAATATTATAATTAAATAAATTTTAATTAATATAAATTATTATATAATTTTTATGAATTCCAATGTAATTTTTATAAGGGTTAAAAAATGTTATTGGAGAAAGCTTGTCATTTTTAATAAATGTCCGTTTTTATTTTTAAATGTAAAAATTTAAATATTTAAAAAATTATTCATATAGTATTAATATTATTTTTGGAATCAGTACATTGAAATTATCTAATGTTGAATTATTCATAATTTTATGAGAGTTGATTTTTTAGGTAAAAACTGTATAAATAGACGGTGTGTTTTATGACATCATAATGACCCAATAGTGATGTAATAAATACTATAAAAGGTATTCTCAGAAAAATATATGTTTTAAATTTAAAATAATTTAATTTTATGTTTATTTTATTTATTTTATAAATCCTTAATGAATCCTCCAAGACTTATAATATATTTTAATATTTTAAAATAATTTCTTTGAGAGTGTGACTCACCTCCACATAAGAAAGGGAATTATTTTATTATATTTGGCCCTTAGAATTATAAAATAATGAAAACCAATAACCTTTTTTAGAAACTATGTTAAAAAACTATGGGATTGTTTTTGGTTTTAAGTATTTTATTATGTAGTGTCCAAAACTAAAATAATAAAGAAATCTTCGTATTTTCCTATATAAACCCACCCAAGACCCCATTTATCTTCATTTAAACTACTTGGAGAATGGGAAAACAATAATATATACTCCCTAGAGTCCCCCCAAGGCACCCCAAGATTTCAATTTTCCCCTCCTAAGCCTTTGGAGTCACACACTCAAGTAAGGGAACCTTATCTTACATTCTCCTCTTTTATCACGAACTCCTTTAATACTATGTCTTTTAATTTCCATTCTCTTATATTGGGATATGATTATTACTTATCTAAATCACATTAAATTTTATTTATAAATTATTATATACCATTTAACCCTCATTTATCCCTTCTATGAACCTTTTTTTCACACCTGTTACCATGCTGAAATTTTATTAGGGTTCTTTCCTTTCTCCCCTTTTTTCAAAGTTTCTTTATTATGTTAAGACTTTTATTTAAAATTAATTATGTTGGGTCATGTTTTTACATGTACCTAATTATTTTAATTAAATGTCTAAATTATTATATACCTCTTTCTCTCTCATCAAACCATTTTATGAATTTCTATATGATGTTGTTTTGCTGTCGAAATTGCACCGTGATTTTCCATGCCAAAATAATTATGTAGTGAATACCATACCCATTTTTCTATTAATGGTATAAAACATTTTTCACATATACTTATTTATTGGAGAATTATATGTATTTATTACATGTTCCTTTATCATGGAATAAATTAAGATGTTGAATGAATCCATGCTATATGATCTATGTGGTGCACTTAAGCATGAGAATGAAATGTTTATGAAGGGTACACACCGATAGTGATCCAATGCACTGGGTAATGGTTAGTATCATGATACATATTTTTTGGATAGGGGGTTTACCTGATTATTTTATGGTACTTACCATGATGTCTTGGCAGGTTTATCCCTGACCTATGTTTATGATGCAATGTTTTAAGTTGTTGTGACATTTACCATGTTATGATTATCATGTTATATCATGAATTATTATTCATGATCCTTTTATTCTCTATTGATATGAATATTTTCTAACAATTATTGTCTTAACCATGTTATGAATTGTTTGTTACCTTACTAGGATTTATATATCACATCATTATTATGTATATACTCAGGATATCCCATGTAGTGTTTAGTACGAATGAAGGTTTTGGTCATGCCAGAGAAGTTTTCAATAAATATGTTGCTTTTAATTTTTTAAGTTTTTATGTAATATACCTAATTTTCTAAAGAAACTATACCCCTAAATCTTCTGGGTTTCATTAAGTGTAATAAAACATGTATTAATGTGTAATAAAGAAAAGGGCTGTTATAGTTAGTGTCTCCATATGATTGAATATTTACAATGTAGTCTATAGACACAACTAAAAAGAATGTGGACCATCATCCATAAAAAACATGGGATGCTGGTGCTTCTGGAACACCCATGTTAGCTCAGACATAGATAGAGAAGGTTGTGGTGCTCCCTGGAAAGTCTGCATAAAGTGATAAAACCCTTCGTAGAACAGTGCCTCAACACCTATTTCTGAAACAATAGATGATTCCAAAACTATCACTAAAAAAGGATTCATTGGTAGCCCATGGCGCACCGCCTCTGGAGTGTGGTCATCACCACCCTATTGGCGTATGACTAGAGATCATCATGGATGAATTCTTCTACAATGAAAAACATATACCTAGGAATAGAACAATATCAAAGTTTGTAGCTATGTAGTGTAGGACATGTCAAAACCCTCCTAAAACCAGATCATACCACACAACCTACTCCTAAATCAATGAATATATAAAGAAAAAGTCAAAAAGTTCACCATATACACTGCCTCTTTCCCACTCAAAAGTTGGGTCTAGGTCAAGTCTCTATTTCTAAGTTTAATTTCATTTAATATTCATTCTCTTTATGTTACAATTTAATTTAAAGGTTAAACCAAATGGTTCAAAAATTCCGATCCATAAGGGACAATAATTCTTATGAACCAAAGCATGGAATCCATCAAATTCACATCATAAAACATTTCAGAATTTCTATCACAAAAGCAGGTACACGTATCACAATACCTATCACAAAAACATGCAATAAGTAATGCATCCTAAATGGAATGGCATAATGCATGACATTTGATTACTATAAAGTGCCTTAAATGATGCTTGAGATGTCATACCCTTATATCATCAGGTTGTAAAAAAATAGAATCCTTAGTCACATTAGTAATAATATCATAATCCAAATGCATCACCCAATCGAGAAATACATTAAACTCTAATATTCAAAATCTAGAAAATATAAAATTCAATCATGGAAATTTGGCCTTTTCTTGTACGTGGGTTAACTATGCCCTGACACAACTCATTACCAAATTCCAATGCCTTCCTATCCCTATATATTGTCACCAAATAGTAAAGAAAACCAGAAAAGGAAACCCTCTGATACCACTTTGTAATGTCATAGACCCAGATTCCACTCAATAGTGCCCTGAGCCCAGTTGGCCACATGGCCTTAAGCGAATCTCCCCAAATGATAGAGGTTTCTGACTAGAAATGAGGGACTAGGGTGTGGTTATGGGGGATATTATGCCCTCTTACTAGAGTATAACACAAAAATTTTAATAATGGTCAATAGAGGAAGAAAATATATAAATTAGAAATAGAAAACCACTAGAATGGATAATAATGACAGAAAAGAATATCATATGTAAAAGATGATGATACATGTCATGTTCTAAAAAATAGACAAAATAGGTACACATTAGTATAATATAATACATGTCCCAAAATACCCAAAATACCAAAATAACTATATCCTAATATAATCATGATCCTCAACCCAATCTCTTGCTCCCCTTCTCCTATGCATAGCACAAAATCAACCCTCAAATTGTTGGTGCTTTCCCTTGTCTCTACTTGTATCCAAATAGTCTATTTTGGTACACAACAGTAGCCTGAACAGGGTGTGAGATACAATCCCATTAGTTAACCATACAAAGATATATATAATTATAGGATTTTCAATATAATAAGATAAACAGTGTGTAAATAAATTAGGTGAGAAATATAAAAAGCAAAGTTCCCACGACACATATGTGATAAGAAAGTGATACCATATAGCCATACATGGATCCCTATAAAACAACTATTAACTCTTATAAAAAGGAAGCTATAACAAATATAAATAACCAAAAAAAAAAACTCACCATATATCTATAAATATAATTTCAACCATGCCATTGTTGTATAGTGAAGTATCAGGGTAACCTTGACTGATCCATTCAACCAAGCATATCATATTACCCACAGTCGTGCCGTATAATCAAAGTGTAAGACCATGAAGGGATAGATAAAATGTGTAGAAGATCAAGGCATACTAATCAAGTCCTAGGATAATATTAATGGAAACTTGATTAGACATGGTATAGGGTCCAATGATCATTTATGTCGACCATATCCATTGTGAGCCCAAAAAAACCAGATCCAAGGGGTAGCATGGCCCAAGGAATCCCATGGAATCAAGACCCAAGTTACATACTCAAACCAAGTAATCCACTATCACATCAAGATATAAGGAGTAACATCCAAGGAATCTAAATTGAATCAAGAACCTTGATATACCAACCAAGAAATCTATTACAATTTCAAATACATCCCATCCATTCATCATCCAAAACCATTACCATTTTATACCATGAGTATACCCACTCATTATTCACAATTCAAATATCGAGAAAAAAATTAGTATACCCACTTATTCAACCAATTCCATTTAATAAATTCAAGAATTTCATATCATTTTAACATATGGTAGGGAATCAATATTTTTCCTAGTTAAGAAATTCAATTTTAATTATTTAATTATGGGCTTCCTCTAAACAAGAAATATAAAATCACACCCCTTGGGCGGTTCAATCAATAATAAAATGAAAATGGAATACCCCATGGGTGTCCTTGGTTGGGAAACAACCACCAAAATATCTCAAGGGTACTTAATGTATTACCTAATAAGTTCCAATTCATTTAATTCAATTTTTCAATTTAATTGAGGCCGCACTAAAAAGTCTAGCATGAAGAATAATGAAAACTAGGATAATAAAGAACAAAACCTCAAGGAAAATGTATATACCACCTATTTTAGCTCGGTAGTAGAGTACTTGTCTAGTATCATTTCCTGATTTGACTCAGATTAGGAGAAAAATTAAGAACAAATGAATAACCTAAAAATAGGGGAAATTATCTTTCACCTAAATAGTGTAGCCGATACCAAATAAAATAAAGGATGAATAAAAAATAAACAAGCACTCACCAATGAAGTTACAATGAGACGAGTGATGATTTATTTGGAGATCAGATGGAGGAGGAAGATCAATTACTAGAATAACCACCAAGGGATCTCTCAAAAACATTTGATTTGCTGTGAAAGAGAGTGAAAGTGAAATATATTTAGGTTTAAATAAAATTTAATGGAAAAATTGTAATTTCAACCTTTTTAAAGGGGTCTAATGGTTTAACCGCATGGTTTGATAAACTGTGTACCAACCGTGGATGATTAGATGTAGTGAAGGACACCTCACATGATTTTTCTGCACAATTCGACTAACCGTTCACAAACTGTGCCAAAACCAACTATCAAAATTGCATACATGTATGCACAACCATGCAACCCAAATATCATGTCTTGATCTAATTGCATGGCATATAGCTACCCACTTTCCAACTTCACACTGTTTTATCTAATAGTGCGACCTTCCCCACATGGTTTGAACTACCCCTGTTCCAGGCTTATTTCACCCCAAAACTCAGGTTACGGGCTCCGAACTAGCCTCGAGCACCCCCAATACCTCTATAACCACAAAGGGAATTCGCATTTGGGAACATTTAAACATTTAAACCAAAATAAAAAGGATTCATACCTCATATGAAAATATGGATTCTTACATGAGGTAAGTAATAGTCAGACATTGAGTACTAACTTGAAGCTGGTAATATTGGTATGGAACCTCCCTAACATAGGAGGTTACTTATTATTGATTTTAATTGATTACCCATTATAATTTATATTCTTTGATTAATTAATGATAGTATTATTGGTTTATTATATATGTATATAAATTATTGGAAATGTTTATACATACACTTTATTAGTCATTACTAAGTTAAGTCAACTTAGTGGTTCTCTACTGAGTATAAATATTCCATCACCCTGTATACAAACATTAGTGGATATGTTTCCATTAAGGTGATATTTTTAGGTATATTATTAGTGATGAAGGGCTCGTGGGTATTCTATACTTAGGAATCAAATGTGTTAAACCCTTTTTGAGTCCATTAGATAGAAAAAATCATTCAGTGTTTCAAGTAAGGCTCTCATTTGGATATATCAAGTATGACCAAGAGAAAATTGAGCGGTGTCTAAGGATTGACTGAGATATAGAGTCTTTATAAAATTATGCATCATAAATTCTAGTGGAACTCTAGGAAAAATGTATCTTGTTTATATTATAATTAATATAGGCATATGACCTTAATTAATTAAATAACATCTAATAAAATAAAATATGTATTTTTATACCTTATTATGTGTTATCTAAATAATTAATGTAACTCACACACCTGTTCAATTTTGAGAATGTTACTTATTTTATATTAATTTTCTTTATTGAGAATCCTATATATATTTGTTGTGTTATTTATTATTGTATGATTTATATATATCATCATGTCATTGATTTTCAACTAGTAATGTTTGCCAACATTTTATATAGATTAGACACCTAATAATTCTCTATGTTTTTTATTCAGAGTTTATTTATGAGCATTCCATATCAAGATATTTACTCGTTTTGTTTTTTTAGAACTTATTATTATCTACATACCTAATAATTATATATGATTTCTTATAGTAATGTTTTTATAGTGTGGTTTAAAAAAAAATTTAACATTTTTTTAATATTTATATGTTATGATTTTCTTATATATAAGTAGTTATATAAGGGGTTTAATTATTTTCAATGGTAATAAAATGATTTACTACTTAATCTTAAATTTTTTTATAACTTCGTGTTATAAATGGAAAAGGGTTTGTAAAATTAGTGGTTTATAAGATAAGTGACTTCTTTTACAAAGTAAAATAAACTAGTTTCTCAAAATTGATTTATTAAATGTTATTATTTGTAAAATAATAGGTTATTGAGAATGATTTTGACTAGTGATTTAAAAAATAGTAGTCTATTTTCTATAAAAACACATTAAAAAAATTGTGTTTTAATTAAGGTAAATTCAATAGTGGGACATGTATAGGAGACTCTAAGAAGATCATATAACAGAGGGTACCATATGAGTTAGGGTAGTTTGGTAAAGATATTTAGAAATTTAGGATATAAAAGAGAATTTTTTGGTATTGAAATATTCTAGTATTAGAGAATCATGATGTTTTTAGGATTCAAACATTAGAAGTGTGGTGATGCATTGAGATGTGTAACGATATTTTAATCTAGTAATTGATCACTTGGAGATAGATTGGATTTTGAATATGAGAATTTGATTTAGTGATATTAGAGGTTGTATCATTTTTGAATAAGTATATATGAGTAATATGAAAAGTTATTTAGAATTTATATAGATTATTTAGCTATTAGTGTGCCTCATGGATTGAGTTATTTTTTTGATAATCTATGATTTAGGTTGAAAATTTTGAGTTGGACATCTAGATTGTGGTGGATAATTTTAGTTATCCATTATAATTTTTTATGGATTGTAGCTTGTGTGTGGTATTGAGTGTTTTAATGAGGATCTCCTTAGATTTCTCGGGGTTGATAATCTGTATGGCAGGGAGGTTTTAACATCCCATGTCCTTTGAAATAAATTTTTAAGTGATGTTAGTTATTCTTGGGATATTATAGTGATGAATACATGAGTCATTTTTAATTCTTGGATTAAATTTAAGTTCTTTATTTCATTTAAGGATTCAATTTAGAATTACAAGGTTTCAGGATGAAATTAAAGTAGTTTTATGGGTATGGTTTGGGTTTGGGTTGGTGATTCATATAGAATTCATTTACTATATTTAAGTTACTTCTAATACCTTTTTAATAATCCTTTAATTGGGTCTTAGTTTGGGTTGTTTTTGGAGATTTTTAGAGATGTTAGGATGGTTTTAGGATTGTGCATGGTTGGCACATGGTTAGGAAAAACTATGCAGTTTGGCCCTAAAAACTATGTGCCTTTTCATGAGGCTTTGGAAGGGGGTACAGGGTTAGTTAAACTTCTTTGGACACCCCACTAAACCATGTGGATTGGGACAATGGGGGATTACACAGTTTTCAAACAATGTATCAAAACTATGTATCCTTCTCTAGTGCCTAGTAGGGAGTGTATGGGTAGAAAAAAATTTGTCTAATAATGTATCCAAACTATGCTAAAATCTCTCAAATCCTAGTAATTTCACACAATTAGGAACATAATTAGCTCTAAATATTTTTCCTAACCTAATAAACATGTGAATGAGTTTTTAATCCCTCATAAATATTAATTAAATTCCTGAACCCACTATTATAAATTCTAAAAACCTTCCATTAAACCCAAATTTTATTATTTATCTTTTAGATGCCCTCAAGAGGTGTTTTTATCCTCTAATACATTTTCTTCTTAGATCAATTCCCCAGTGGATGATATTGTTCCCTCTCTAGTAATTTAAATCTCTTTGATTTGGAATTATTATTTCTTATCATCTCCTTATTTTAGAGTGATGGTTCCTCTTTTTGTTGATGGATCTAAATGTTTATTTGATGGATTTTGATTCTAGGGATTCCTTTTCGACACTTCATACCTTTAACTCTTCATTGGGGGTTCCCAATTCAGGGTTTTTCTTGATTGTGTGATTAAGTGTAGTTGGTTACATAAGGATTTTCCATAAACTTAAAACTTTGATTTCTTTATTTATTTGAAATTTATTTTTAATTTATTTCCTTGAATGTAATATATTTTATGTTTTATTTCAAACAACATTTATTTTTGAAATAAAAACTTATTTCAAGGACTTCAAAAATATTGGGTGGATTTTGTGATAAGATTTATTGAAATGAAAAATGTTTTGATGAAATTATTTAATGATGATACTTTATAAAAATGGATTTAAATGAAAGGTGTTTTTGAAACGAATGAACTGGATGAAATACAATGATTTGGTTTTGAAATTGAAATGATATATTGAAACTTTAAATTGGGAAACTGAACTATGAAAAATGAATTTAATTGAATTGAATTGATTTTTACATGATTTATTGATTGAAAGAATATTTAATCTAGAGTATTTAGTGGGTGATTTGGATAATCACATTAGTAATATGAATCCTAATAAATGGATTGATGATGAAAATTCTAACTAAACCAAGTTCATCATATTTTACCCAATGAGGTGTTGATTAATTCTTCCCGATTTTCCAAGCCATAGGGACATGTGCACACTTTTATCCATAATGATTTACTGAGTAGTGATAGGATCCTCTAGCCAAAAACTAACCAACCTTAGGTCATATGACCATGGTACTTGTTTTATTTGATTATTACATTTCATTGTTTTATTAAACTGATTTATTTATATAATGTATGTTTTATGAAAATGTACGTTTAACCCTATTTTTTATATAATTTTCATTTACCAAATTTGAAATATTATTTTTCTTGATAAATTATAAAAAGATCTACCATGCCCTGTATTATTTAAAATTGAATCATAAATGGTTTATTTTTCATGGAACCACTTATAGAAAATTTGGTGAAATCCTATTGGGATATTTTTTTCTCACACCCTATATTTTACTTTGGAAATTTTTAGAATATCTTATACTAGGTCTATGAAAATGGAAAGTGCCTATTGGATATGAATGATATGCTTGACTCTTGGGATCTTGTGGATGACAGTGACTAGTGGAGCTATGAGCTACTCACTACATGAAGATTTTGAGTTTTGTGTATTGGATATCATGTCATCATTTTTATGATGTATTGATTTTGGATCATTATTTGTTTTCTTGTAGTACTCATTTATCCTTTAGGAGTGTTTGTATTATTGATTGTTCTTTTTTTAACTTCCCCTATTATATCTTGGTTGTTTGACCTTGAGAAGAATTCATTACCTCTGACCTTTTATTAATGACCTTGCGCTAGTATCCAGTCAGTGGGGAACAATAACACTCTTCAGTTCATGTCGATGCTAGATCAGGTATTGGTGTACCAATTTATTTAGGTTGGTAGTCTCACAAAAATTCACCCTACTGGTATAAGTGGTTGCTGAAGTATAGTTAGGGATTGAATGTACTGATTCTTAAGAAGTAACCTCAGGACACTCAATGTTGTTGGGGGGGGTCTATGAATTGAAAAAATATTTATATTTAATTGATTTTAATAAAAAATTAATTGGTTTAAATAAAAGAAACAAAATACAAAAACATCTATATTAAAAAAATGAAGAAAGATATGTCAATCCTAAGTTGTCACAAGGGTTATATGGATGTATTGTTTTCTTAGAAAATTTCACCTGATAAATTTAAGAAGTACCCAATCAATGGGATAAGTACCCTCACATCATTCACTGATTTAATTCCTAAAAAATTTCAAGTCTAATAAACAATTCATTTATAATATCAATTTTATGATAAATCTAATGAATTTTATTTTATTAGCACTCCAAATGTGAATTTTTTATAATAGGTGAAGACAGAGAAGAAAATAAATCATTAAATGGATCTCCAAAATTAATGAAATAATTATATATTTAAAACATATTAAATAAAATTAATCCTAGTCCAACAAAACTTCCTAGAATAAAACCATAAAATGGTTAGATTTATATTGATGAAAATTTCTCAATGGAAGATGAGAGTCAACTTAAAGAAGTGGGATTAAACAAGTGAAAACAATGAAATAACAAACATTCCACTATTGTGAAAATAATTTACACTTTTTTATGTGAATTAATTAACAAATTAAAAAAATGATATAATTTTTTAGAAAAAGGATATAAATATTGAATAAGAAGAACTTTTATTAAGAAGCTAGTGTGATTCAAACAACTTAATTGAGAAAAATTAACGTGTGATTAAAAAATGACATGGTAACATTACAATTTAAAAAAAAAACTTAAAATCCTAATTAATTCATCAAAAAAACATTAAATAAGAATTTTAGGATCCTTGAGTCAAGCCCCAATTGTTTAATTTTATCTCAATTAATTATAATAGTAAAATTTGAGTGGGAGAAAATGGAAAGTAGAGTTATTATTATTTACCACAAAAATCAGACTAGATTCATTCTCCCAGTTGATGCACAAAACCTACACTGAATATAGAAAATTTTAGAAAGGACTTAAAATATATTTTTTTATTCCAAATTTCCTCCAATATATTTAAAAATTTCATCATAATTGGATCAAACATTCATATGTTATGATAAAAACAGAGGGATAACTTTTTGGGCCTTGAAATCTGGCCCAGAATTTAAACTTCAACATGAGATGACTACATCACCTTAAAGACATAAAAATTATATTTTCCACATTTTAATGAAATTTTCACCATAATATATTCTATCTATAGTTAAAATGTCATCTTCATTGGGATTTAATTGAGGTCTCCTCATTAATTTTATTCTCCTAATCCATAATCTAGTTTTTCAAGAAATTTCTGCATCCGTGGAAAAAAATGTCCATCTCCCATTATGATTCCTCCATTGATTCTCAAATAAAAAATTTTCCAGCCAAAGTGATAATTAATATCATAAAATATAAAATTAAAACAATGAAAATAATTTATTCCATATCCTAATGATTAATCAGTCCAAAATTGATGATTTTTAAACATAAATTGCACATATGACAAGAAATAAAGTTTTAATTATTAAATTCACTAAAACCACTATTTATAAACATTTAATCACATGAATAGTAAAATATAAACAATTAATATTGTTCTATTTCACTATATAATCACACCCCAAATTTAGTTTTGATAGTTTTGATAAAAAAGTATCTCAAAAGTATGAAAATTGAATTTCCTTTTTAAAAATCATTTTAATATTCAATGGTGACCAAAATGAATCATATGAAGTAATAATGAAATCTATCCAAATAATTTAATAAAATATATGTTCACAATTATATCAAAATACTAAACCCATTCCTTTTTTTTCAAATTTTTACAACATTTCATCCAATTTCAATTAAGAAACATTATATGTTGAGCATAACAATAGACACGGGGTTTCATTTTTATTAAAAGGGGAAATATGTAATCTCTAAGTGGAATCACATTTTAATCTTAAGATGATTATTACTTTTTTTTCTTGTTTTATTTCAATTTTTCTATGGTAATTGAAATTTTAGTCAATCAAGTCAACCCCTATAGAGAGACTTTGCTGATGAATCCTATTCTCAAATCCCCAAGGGAACCAAGTGAAGCTCACATATTTAGGAATCATCTCAAATTAAATTAATAAAAAAATTCAAATTTACACAAATATAGATAATATAAACATATTTGGAATATAAAAATATAGATTCACTACCTTCAAGTGATTAAAGCCACAAATTAGGTCAATCAATTTCTTAGTGTGCAAATTTATTGTTTTTTATTTCATTTTTTATGTTTTATTTGGACACTCAAATTAAACTCAAAATTGATCCCAAATCCTATGATATGAAGAATGAATCCTAATAACTCAAAATGACACCCAAAATCTAATGGAAGTTCAATGTTTCATTTTGATTAAATGGATGAAAAATTATATGATGAAAAATGTCTTTAAAAAATATCACTTTCTAAACAATTTATGATCATAAACTTAGACATGAATAAATATAAAAAACAAGGCATTAAAAATAATTTTACAATCAATTTTCATGTTAAAAAATGTAAATTAACACATTAAAGGATAATGAATTGAATTTTTCTATAAAATACTATTTTGTTTCACAAAAAATCTTCAAAATTTTAGATTTTTTAGATTCCCACTCCCCCAAATTAGAATTTAACTGCCCTTAGGGTTGAATTTCAAGATAAGAATGTGTTCAAAATTGTGAAGAAATAGAGGGAGGATATGATTTAAAATGAAATCATGGAACAAAATAACCTGGATTGGATATAAAGACCAAAAAATAAGAAATTGATCATTCTAGATCTGGGACACATGTAGATGCCTCATCAATGATGAAAGATACTATTTGAAATATTAGAAAATATGTTATTTTCTTGAAAATACATCAACCTTTGAAACCCTTGAATCCTGCACACTAACATAATTAGAGAACCAGGAAAACCACAAGTAGTTCCCTTAACTACAATAAAATAAAAAATCAAAAGATTTTAAAAAAAGACTATGTGTTTCCTCCCATAAAGTGATTAGTTTAATGTTGTTAGCTCTAATTAGACTCCCCAACCTACCTAATACCATATTTTAACATGCTAAGGATATATTTTCTAACTAATTACATTATATTGAGATTCATTATTTATTTTAGTTGGTAGTATGGTCTCAAATTTGATTCAAGATCAATTTTATGAGTCCTGGTGGGTGGTATAATCCACAGAATATCACCAAGGGTTCATTAAATTTATTTATTATGATTTCCCATGACATACATGAGTATTATATCATGTTCTATATTGAGTTAATAAGAAGTAAAAACCTAAAGGGTTTGGTTTTATGATAATAATGAATACACGAGTGAGGTAGTAAAGATATTGAATACGATCTTGGGTTTGATAATGCTTTCATAAATAGGTCAAGACATTGAATCAAAATCAGTTTAATTTTCAAAATCTCTCAAGAGAAGTGGTTCCTTTTGAACAAAAATTTCAACCACCAAATTGGAAAGATGAGTTTTTGGAATGGGTATGAACTTGATGTTTTTGATTTTTGTGCAGGCTTCATTGAGAAGTAATCTTAAAAATCTCCATTGGAGACATCTAAAATAGATTCAAGCCATGGATACAAGTTTATCTCATGTTAATACAATAAATTTAATTCCTCTTAAATTATAAATCCCTAAAAAATTCCTTGATCATACATAGGTTCATTTTCAATAGTACCAATCTAATTCACCTCATGAATGTTCTCATCAACACTAACTTGAGAGCTCGGGTTATAAATGTTGAGATTAAGAGTCATGTTTTTGAAGGTTATTGTCAAGTTCCCATTCATAATCAGATGACTAAGTTGATTATTTCTAATAAGGGGAGACCAAGGATGATGGGGGTATTCTCTCTAGGACCTAATATTGTTTTAATTTCAAGGGCAATGAAGTTATAATGGTAAATTACATTTTCAAATTTCACTAAAACATCCTTCAAGACAACCTTAAGAACCCGAGCACTATAATCAGCAAGTTGGAGAGTGACAAATGTGGGTTAGATTTCCTCAATCCCTAAATAAAAATAAACTGCATATGGAATGAGGTTTACATTAGCTCCTCGATAACATAAAAACTTTATGACCTTTCTCTCTCTAAGTTCAACATTGATATATGGACAACTTGGGTCCCTTAACTTAGTTAGCATCATTCCTTGGATAGTGGTTCTCACATTAGCATCCAAATAGACTTGCTTTTTATATGAGAACATCATTTTGAATATATATAGGTACTTCTGGTACTTTGAGTATAAAAGTAGTTTTTTTATTTCATTAAGAAGAGGTATATTCAACTAAAATTGTGAGAATATTTCCCTAAATGTTTCATTTAGTTCAAATTTAGGTTTTCCTATCATACGTTGATGGAATAAAGTAAGTTGTTTGATTGTTTTGGGAGGTGGTGGTTCCTCTACATTATTTTCATATTTTTTAGAATAAATGTGTTTTTATTCTTCATTTTCATGAGATATTTTATATTTATATGGATTAGGAATAGTTGGTTTAAGTTTTTCAATAGTTTTAATTATCTTTAAAATAGTAACAACATTGATTTTTTTATGAGGGGTTTTTGTATAACTAGATTAAACCCTTATGGTTGGGGATGGTATATCCTAAGTAGGCATGGGTTTATTTTTAGTTTTAATTGTTTTCATTTCATACTCAAGGGATGACACTTAATAATTTATTATTTCCATTTGTTTCATAGTTTCTCAAGTAATGGATATGGAATAGACTAGACAATATATTTAGTTGTATAGTTTATCCTAGGGGGATATTTAAGTTTTTGAATTGGTTGTTGGAATGGAATTGATATGGTTTGGAATGAAATTGGTTATGATTTGGGAATTTTTGTTGAGGGTAAGGATTTAGACCTTGTGTTCGATCAGGTTATTGATTATCCCTACAATGAAATCCTAGATGGTCATTGTATCTTGGGTTGAAATTGTTTGTGTTTTAGAGATTTATAAAATTAAGATAATTTACATCCATTGATGGTTTTACAAAATTAACTTCCTTGATTGAAGGAATAGTTATATAATTATCTATCTTATGGTCATGTTTGTAACAAATTTTCAAATAGGGTATGCAATTTGAATTTATTAGACTTTCCTAAGATCAATATCATAAAAGTTCCTAATGAGTGTTAAAAGTTTATCCATAAGGTTTTATTCTTCCCCAAGAGTGTGTATCCCATAAGATCTTAAAGTATTATCATAATATAAAGATGTTACCCATGTTTGGTTTTATTCTACTAGATTTTCCAGATACTCATAAGAAGCATTTTGGTATTTGTTTTTGAAATTTCCATCACACATCATGTTAATAATTTTTTACCTATCCCTAACACTTTATAGAAAAGTGTCACTTGTTCTGGGATTGAGAAACCATGGCGTGGTACCATATTGAGAGTGTATGAGAAACATTTCCATGTTTCATATAAATCTTATTATTATTTTCATGAAATGTTTTGGATTATATTTTTTAGTGATATTGTTTTGTGGTGGGGATAGTATTTCTTATAAAATTCTCTTCGTAGTTGGTCCCATGAGTGAATGGATACTAGTTTTATATTATTTAACCAATTCATTACTTGATCCTTTAGGGGAAAAATGAAAGAGTCTCAATTTAGCTGATTCAATTTTATTTTGTGGGAATATGGTTTCAATAATGTCAATGAACTACTTGACATAAAGTCAAGGAATCTTAGACTCTATCCAATAAAAGGAAGGAAGGTGGTTCGGGACATGGGGTTGAAATATGTAGTGGGAATATCATAGAGAATAATTCCAAATTCACGAGGGTGTAATAGTCTAAGATGGTGTAAGGTAGTCATTCACGGTTTTATATGCAACAATCCTTAAGATAAGGGAATTCTCATTTTGGTATCTATTTTGGTTACTGTATGGGGTTATGATTTGATTTCATGGAAGATTATCTATTTGGGTGAATTTATTTCTAGAATCCAAATTCTTTGGAATATTAGGATCTGAATGAAATATAACCCTCAGATCACTTCATTCCTCACCCATTATATTTTTCAAACTCACTAGATGGTTTGAGTTATGATGAGTGTTGGAGGAAATACACCAGAAAAATGGGAAAAAAAGTGTAAAACATAGGATAAACTGGGTTAAGAAAAGAGGAATGGAGAGAGAATCAAATGATAGGATATATAGTTATTTATTTGGGTCCCCAACAATAGAGCTAAAATATGGTCTTTCACAAATTTAACCTACAGGTAGAAGGGGTTATTGTAGTACAGGTAGGGGTTGAATCCATATATTCTTAAGAAGTAACCTAAAGACACTCAATGTTATTTGGGGGGTGGGGTGGGTGGGAATATATTTTCCAACTATTTGGATTTAATTTATTTTAAGAACAAATGAATTGGTTTAAATAAATGAAACTCTTAAACCTAAGTGTTAGATTTATTATCAGTGATGTGTTAATTATAATTTGTATAAAGTGGTGATGCTTAGATAATTTTTGATGAATTCATTTAATGGTATTGGATGTAATTATTGGAAAAGTATACTTGTCAATAACTCAATATGTGTTAGTGTAAGAAGTGGTGATTCTTGGAAAATTTTTATGGACTCACTTGATGACATTAGGTTTCATAATTGAGAAATTATCCATGTTAATTGTGATGATTGATGAATTTCTCTTAATTTTCTAATAAATGTGAAAAATTAATTAGTGTATTCACATTTTTTTTAATAAGAGAAGATATATTTTTTTGTGTTAATAATTAAAATAAAACTATGAAACATCTTTTATTGCATGAGGATGTGAAGATTCCATTCAAAAAAAATTATTTATGGAAGAACCTTTTTAAGGACTTGAAAGTTATTATTATATATTTTCATGATAAATAAGGCATTTTAGATATGATAATATTGAATTACCAAGTATTTCCTTGGTGGAATTTAATAAAAATTATGTCAACCATGAGAAGCCAAAGGGATATCCCATCAACCTCATTGTGAGAAGAAAGGATCAACCCATGTGGGAGAGCCAACCCAAGCAACTAGCCGTGGTAGTAGGAATAGAGGTGGATATGTATAATCTTGGAGGATTGCATGGCTAAATGAACATGTAGATGGGAAAGAGAGGCTGGTTGTGCTACAACATGTGTGTGAATAAGTGTATGTGGGTGTCGATCCCCTACTGCTATAGAACAACCAAAAATTAGAATGAATTATAATAAAAGGGAGTGTGAGAATGAGGTACCGATTGATGTGGGATGAGTGGTATGTGTTACACTATTCATCTATCATTAAAAATATGGACATAACTATGGATACTTGATTTGATAAAAATGGATCATCTGATCGATCCATCAATAATGTTATTCCTTGAAGCCTTGAATACATGTTCTAGTATTCTGGAATTCATACTAGAAATACATTGAATGATCTCAAGGTTTCCATGATAATTATAAGGCCAAAATAATGTGGTTATGAGGCACCAAATATCCATTCATGAAATCTCTGTCTTGCATGCATATTTATTTCAAAGAACATGAAACTACTGAATGTAAAAAAAGTTCAAGAGGCCATTTGAAAACACATTGGATTTAGAGATTTAAATATATATTCGATCCTCATTGCATCCATGTGAGTGTCCAATCTAAACTCACAAATGATAAGACACCACAAAATACAACATAAGAATAATTGAAAATTCATAAATCTATGAGTTCAAAACTTTGAGATAAGTTTAGATTTTTTAATCATTAATAATACTCCTCAAAAGGTAATATTTTTCTGATCCAAGGTGTTGTGTGTAATTGAGATCCTTTCCTATAAAATGAGGTGTACCAACATGAGAAGTGCTGTTGATATTTTGAGAGAGCTCTCCGTTTTTTGAAGAAAATAGAGACATCATGAAGCATTCTATTTTATGGCAGGAGAACCACATAGTTTCTACTTATGTACAGAAGAGAATTCCATGAGAATTTGAATTCTTCATAGAAAACTCAAAGTGATTATGGAAGAAGTGATTTTTGAAGCACACCTGCTTACATGAAGGGGTAAACCCACCTGGTTTCACGAAACTCATACACCTAACCAATTGGGTGTGTGTGAAGGAGGTGATCGCATGAGGAAAGGTAGTAAAATTCAATTACGTAATATACAACATGTTTCCTTGCATGAAGGATAATGTATTGGACTTTATGAGGTTTTCATGAAGAAGAATAGTGCACTTATACCCAATTTGGGTTTGTGAAAGATAGATATTGTGAGTGCAGGAATGAATCTTTAGAAGAAGTAGAGAGTGTGTGAATATTATTACGTTAAAATTTTTTCATGCATGAATTCTTATGCACATGTGATGAAACAATTAAGAAAATTACCTGAACATAATTTGAATGTGAACATAAATTATTAAGAAAGAATAATTTTGTGTCCTAGGGTTTCATGTTGTGAATTAAAGAAGAAAGAGGATTGAGGTTGTGCATGATTATTAATACATAAAATATTGTTGACAAATTAATGTTCATCTATTGCAAAACATTAGTGAGGTAAAGTCTTCATTAATCAGTATAAAGAGTTTCCCAAGTATAGTTTCATTGAAGAAATTGATCGGTTATATATGATCATAATTAGTTGAGCATGACCAACATACCTATCAATGGTACTTTAAGGGTACATGAGTAGGTATGATTCAACAAGATTGTGGAGTAAGATCAACATATCATCCTATAGTGGACCATCCTTGAAGAAATTATAAGTATCTTAGTTACATCTATAAGAAGTTGAAGTCTTTTAGTTGGAGATGGAAGTAGGAGGAGTCTCTCGGTTGGATCTATAGTAGAAGAAGTCTCTTTTGTGGATTCAGGGGTAGACCAGTGTGAATTTTGGTAACACTATGGGATATAGTATAAAGAAACTCATATAAGGATTAAGGGGAGATATTATGTGATTATATATCTACCATTTTAATTCATAAATATTTTATAGTGTAGAATTCACGTTTGGGGCATAACCAAAATGAATAGAAGTAGACCTTTCAATCCAACATTTTCAATAACACATGATTTTCTATTTATTATTGTTACTACACACAAGGTGTAATTAAGATATAATATTGATTGGAATGAGTACCTTAACAAGTTCTAGAGATTGAATTTTAAATAAAATTAATTCGTAAAAAGAAACCACTGATTCACCCATCCCCTCTAAGAAAAAAATCTGTCTAGGGGTACTATAATTGGTATTAGAGTGTAGGTTCCCTCTAAATATCCAAGCAAGTCTTTATAAAGTGAATCTTTTGAAAAATGAGTGATCTACCTCAGATGAATAAAAAGTAAGTTACAACTAAGGATATTAATCCTGATATTTCTTCCAAGACTTAGAATAATAGAAATAAAATATAGTTAATAAATTTTAAGAAGAATTTTACATCAAAGTTAGACACTAGATAATAATAGTGGTATTTGTTACAATAATTCTTTTGATTATGGTTCTTCTGAAGAATCTTGGTGAAGCTTTGATGATGATGGATTACTTAGTGATTTTCATTCTGTATTCAATGAACATCTAAAAAGCAACCCCAATGAATTGGTAAAATGTATTGTTTGAGGCATCAAGGGTCTTTAGGATGAAAAATTATAGTTGGAAGAAGTGGATAATTCTATGGAAGATGAATTGGATAAAAGGGTTGGAATATCCAACACTCTGAAAAAACTTATTAAAGAAAATGAAGAAACAATTTCTCTTTGAAATGAAAGATCAACTAAAAGTTTTGAAGAATTTAAAATAATTTTTTTTGAGAAATATTTCCTTATGATTGTATTTATAAAATATTTCCATGAATTTGAAAAATTACAAAAAGTTTCTATGGTTGTAAAGTATTATCAAATGAAGGATAAGGATAATAGGTTAAAGTATATTGATAATTATTTTTAGGAATCAAGAAACATGGATGGATAAAAAATAAATAAGCTAAAGTAGGATTGAGAAGACAAGCTGAGATTAGTTGTGGATAAGAAGATCTTCTTCAATATGAAGTATTTAGAGTTGAAGGTGAAATTAAAAAACTAGGAATAACCACAAGATAGAACTTCCCAAATAACTATAAAAATATATTCTTCCCCACAAGAACTAGTGAAAATATGAGATTTAATGTTGACGTAATAACGTCATTTTTTTATAAACTGATGCCAATAGTATGTGTGGGAACTTATTGCCGCCGATTTTCAGTAAAACCAACACCAAAACCCATTTATTGATGAATTTTCACGTCGGTTTTTGTTAAAATCGATGCTAAAAATAATAAAAAAATGTTTTGGTGTCCGTTTTAAAGAAAACTGATTCCAAAAAAAAAAATAAAAAAATTATTTGGTGTTGGTTTTAGAGAAAACTGATGCCAAAATAAAAAAATCCTAAGACTTTCGACATTGTTTTTTACCAAAACTGAGGCTGAAAAGTTTTTTTTATTTTTGGCATCAGGTTTGGTAAAAACTGAAGCTGAAAGTCTTAAAAAATGTCGGGATCGCGAAACCATCATTTTTCTTAGATATTTGAAATCAAAACCCACAGCAGTGCTCTTGAATCCCAATGACTTCGAAGCCATATTTGTGATCCTCGATGACCATTGTTAATGGTTTTCTTCCATTTTCACATTTTGCGGTTTTTTTCTTTGTTATCCTACCTTTATTTATCTTACACAATTTATTTCTTTTTCTGTAACACTATTTTTCATGATTTTTAATTGTGTTTTGATTTTAGTTTTTGTTTATCATTATTTTTCATTTGTATCATTAATGTTGGTATAGATTTTGCAGTGTTTGTTTTTCCAAGTCATTATAAGGACAATGTTTATATTGAGGATCTCTATTCGGGTTAAACTTCAAATTTTGTTTTTTTAATTTTGTAGATATATTATTTTACATTTAATTTTGTTATTGATTTACTTAAATTATTAGTTTATATTTTATTTTAAATGTGTTGGGACATGGTTCAATATTCTGTCAACAAACATTCTTAAATATCCTATAAAAAAATTGCATCTTTTTTACATTGACTCCAACTTACAACACCTAACACATGTGATAATTCTAATCAAACACTGGTACCCACCCCCACATCATTTTCCAATCCCAAATAGATGTGCCTCTGTAGTCTAAGAAAATCAAAAACATGTTAGTATCTGAAATGACATAGTCAATGGATTGTAAATGTGTTTCATATATGATGTTTTCTATATGATTATCAATATTTTTTTATTAAATGTGTTTTTGTTTACAATTTATCAGATATATATTTAAATTTTTATATGTTTTAATATATTCACCAATTATATTGTGATATCAGGTATTTAACAGATCATAATTGGATTCATTTATGAAGAACCACTAGTGAATATGAAAAAAGAGTTGATGATTTTTTGGAATTTTCTAAACTCCATATTCAAAACATTGATTTGATTTTCTGTCCATGTGTGAAGTGTGTAAATTTGATAAAGTTAAAATCCATAGAAATCAAAGATCATCTCATTTGTTTTGGTTTTAGCCTTAATTATACACGTTGTACCTGGCATGGTGAAAGAACTGAAAATTCAAAAATTCAACATCCAATGTTGATAACAATATTCATAATGAGGTAGAGGATCATATTGAAGAATTAATTCATGATTTAGGTGTTGAAACCATTGAAAAAACACCAACTATTGAATGATTGTATGGAGATTTTGAGAAACTATTATTCCTAGGTTGTAGTAAATATACAGTGTTATCAGTAGTTTTGTGATTGGTTAACTTAAAAGAAAAAAATTTATGGAGTTATAAAAGTTTCTCCAGCTTAATTGAGCTTTTAAAAGAGCTACTTCCAGTAAGCAACGAGCTTCCAGATTCCAATTATGAGGTGAAGAAAATATTATGCCCAATGGGATTGAGGTACAAAAAGAAACATGATTACCCCAATGATTGTGTACTGTATAAGAAATAAAATGAATATTTAACAAGTTTTCCTAAATATAGGACATCACACTATAAAATAGATAGGAAAGTCAACTCAGATTCATTCTCAGGTGATGTCATCTAGCATCATGAAAAATCAATTTTTGTACTTTCCAATGATATCATCCAATATTTTTTGCATACAATTTTGATAATTAAATTATGATTCATTTTTAGGTACCAGAATCAAAACTCCTACTAAATAAATTTGGTACCTTCCAATAATTTCTTGTTTGAAGAATTTATTTGCAAATTCAATTGATGCAAAAAGGTTAAGATGACATTCAGATGAGTGCATCTCTGATGGTAACTTATGTCACCCTGGCAATTCACCACAGTGGAAGAGTTTTGATAAAAAATTTCATGATTTTAGAAGTGAAGTTAGAAATCTCATAATGGGATTGTGTACTGATGGAATGAATCCATATTAGAGCCTCAGTAGCCAACATAGTTCATGGATTATTTTTCTTGTAGTTTAAAACTTTTCCCCACATCTATGTATAAGGAAAAAACATGTTATGATGAACTTGATGATTTATGAAAAAAAACAACTGAGAAATGATATTGATGTGTATATTTCACATTTGATTAATGATTTGAAACTACTATGGGAGGAAGGTGTTAAAGTTTTCGATGCATAGAAGAAAGAATATTCTGTTTTTCATGATAAGATAATGTTCATTATAAATGAATTTCCTGCTTATGGAAACTTATCTAGATATAGTGTTAAATCATTTCCAATTTTCGAAGAACAAACTTCATATTATCAATTATAGAATGGAAGAAAGACAATGTACATGGTACATCGATGATTTTTACGAATTGATCATCCTTATCATAGATTGAAAAAAGCATTTAATGGTTTACAAGAATACAACCTCCCCCCTCGACCATTGTTAGCTGAAGAATATTATGACAGGGTGAAAGATATTTATTTGACATTTGGAAATAGAAGAAGTTTTGGTTTTCAAAGAAATATCTAGAATAAGAAGTCTATTTTTTTAACTACCTTATTAGAGATTTTTAGAGATAAAACATAACGTTGATGTTATCCATGTTGAGAAAAATATATGTGACAGTTTGATTGGAACTTTGTTAGACATAAAAGGAAAGACAAAAGATGGATTGGATGCTATATTGGACTTGATATTAATGAGAATATGTTTGGAGTTAGCTCCCACTCTGAAAGGAAACAGAACATATTTACCTCTGGCTTGTCACACATTAAGAAAGATTGAAAAGATGATTTTTTGTCAGTGTATTCATGGTATTAAAGTACCGAGTGGTTTTTCTTAAAATGTGAATAATTTGGTGTCATTGAAGGATTGTAAATTAATAGGTATGAAATATCATGATTTTCATGTGTTGATTCAATAACTTCTACCAGTATCAGTGCGTGGTATATTGCCGACAATTGTTAGAAAGACCATCATCTGGTTATGTAATTTCTTCAAATCCATTTATTGAAAAGTCGTTGATCCAAATTTGTTAGATGTGTGAATAATGAAATAACTCTTATTATTTATCAACTAGAAATGTATTTCACACCCACTTTTTTTTATATAATGGTTCATCTGTTGATTAATTTGGTTCATGAGATAAGAATATGTGGGCCTGTTTATTTAAGATGGATGTATCGTTTTGAAAGATATATGAAAATTTTGAAAGGATATGTTAAAAATACTTATCGACCAGAGGCCTCTATTATTCAAAAATATGTATCAAAAGAGGTGATTGAGTTCTGGACCGATTATTTGTGTGAGGTGGAGCATATTGGTCTCCCTGTATCTCGACATATGATAGTTGATAGTGAAGGTAAAGGGGTTCAAGGATTAAAGGTAAAGTTCATTCTACGTGATGAAGTGATGTAGGCACATTTATACATTTTGAACAACGCATATGAGGTTCAATCATATAAATCCCCACTCATTTCTGAATTAAAGTTACAATATCAGAAAAGTAATGAAAAATAGTTGATGATTAAGCATAAAAAGACATTTGTTTCATGGTTTAAAGAGAATGTCCGCCCAGATATATCTGCATCAGAAACATTGAAGTGGTTAGCAGGGGGACCATACCTTAATGTGATCACATGGTTTGGTTTTTATATAAATGGCTACATATTTTATACAAAAAACCTGGATGACAAGAGAACCGTTCAAAATTGTGGTGTGATGGTTTTCACTAAAGCAATGATTTTTTCAAGTGCCAAAGATAAAACCCAATTTCTGCATCAACATCATAATTTGGAGTTCTTGAATACATATCAGAATTTTATTATTTTGAATTTTGAGTCACTATTTTTAAGTGTAATTGGGTTGATAGTAATAGTGGTGTGAAACATGATGAATATGGGTTTAAACTGGTTGATTTGAAAAGATTTAATTACAACTAGGAACCATTTATCATGGAAAAAAAATGAAAAACAAGCATTTTATGTCACTGATCCATCGAATGATCAGTGGTCAGTTGTTTTTCAAGGAAAAAGATTCTATTTGGGTGATGAGGATGATGCTGATGATGTTAGTGATTTAAATGAGCCTTATTCATCTATTATGAAATTTTCAGATGATTACAATGAGTATAAGATAGACATAGTGAATGCAGTACGTAATGATCATGATGAAGGCATGTGGGAAAACAATAAATTAGTCTCCTAATTTTTCTGGTAAATATTTATATTTTGTTTCCTTTTTTGAAACTTACAAATGCTTGCCTCTTTTTTTACTTACTTATTTTTGACTTCCTTGTTTCTAATTATTCAGTTTTCTAATGATATGCAGGTACAAAGAATTTCATTACACTTTCTAGTAGCAATGTTAGATACATATAGAGAGGATAAGTTACCGAGGTATATCTATTTTGTCATATTATGATATATTCAGTAATATATTTATTTAATTAAATAAAACTATTAATTTACAAAAGAATTCACTGGAATACTGATGCATCCTCAAAAGAGGTGACTTCTCCTGTTACTACTAAAAAAATCAAGTTCTCAAGTTGGTAAAAGTGGTATTACACGTTTACCAAAACAATCAATTGATCATGAGGATGACAGAGTACACATCCGTTTTGATGATGATAATAACACAGTTGGCCCATGTGCAGTTCAATTTGTCAATTATATAGAAATACAGAGTCATTGCAAGATTAGTATTTTATATACTAATTGGAAGTCAATGGACAGGACACCGAAGAAACAACTTTTGGAGGCCGTGATGGTAAAATATCTTAATTGATTTCTTTTATCTAATTTTTTTAAATATTATATATTTTAAATGACATATTTAATTTATTCAATTATATATGACATTCAATTTTGTGGAAACCAAAGAAATTAAGAAAATGCATCTCTCTTTAGGGGTGGTTCGATGGAGATATTTTAAAATAAAACTGACAAAAAAATATGTTTTTAGAAAGAGAAGGTTTGAAAACCCATGCCTTAAGTATCCATTTATAGATGAAGATACTTGGAAGTGATTTGTTGATAGTCGTTAGGAAGAAAAATTCCAGGTATAATAATTATTTTATATTTGAAAATTTATGATATATTATTCTTATTACTTAGCATTTTATTTTTATATAAAAGGACTCTAGGAGATCTCATCAGGAGATCTAGTTGAAAAATGTATACCCTCATAATTTATCACGTGGATGGTATTCATATTTGGAGCAGAAAATGATTGAAGATAAATGTGAAGCATTAAGAGATCGATCAAGCAGTGGTTCAGAAAAGGTCCATTTTGGTCCTCCATCTCCTCCCACTCGCCATGAGAAATGGAAATGATCTAGAATAAGGAAAAATGAACAATATATTACAGAGTAAGATAAGAAAGTAGCTGATATAATTGTAAGTAAATATTATTTATTTATTGATAATTTTTCTATTTTATAAATTATAAAAACTAATTTTTTTTTCATTTCAGGATGAACTTTAGGAGAAAGAGACACATGGCTCTTTTATCCCCGAGGGTAGGATGGACATCATTGCCACTAATTTGGGAAAGGCAGAACACCCTAGCCATGTTAGAGGAAGTCAAGAGGGAGTTAGTATTCAGAAGGTTTTTGGTAAGAGTAAGCAATCCAAAGACCCAAAGACAGAATCCTTAAAAAAAGAGATGAAAGGTATGAAACAGTCTATGGGTGATCAAACTCAAGGAGAAGTGCAGAAGGCTTTGTTAGAACTCTTGGCAAGAAAGTCACAGTCCACGTAGCCTTCTCAGGTATATTATTTATTTGTCATAATTTTTTTTTTATTTTATAAATTATAATCACTAATATAATTTTTTCATTTTTTAGCCTTCCCAGTATGCTCACCCGGACTACCCTGCCCCATATTCTTACCCTGCCCTATCTGTGCAGCCTTCCCAGGTATAATATTTATATGTCATAAATTTTTCTATTTTATAAATTATAAACCCTAATATAACTTTTTTATTTTTCAACCTTCTCAGCCTACTCACCCGGACTACCCTGCCCCATCTGCTTACCTTGCCCCATCTTTGTAGCCTTTTGAGGTATATTATTTTATTTTCATCAATTTTTCTATTTTATAAATTATAAACACTAATATACCTTTTTCATTTTTCTGCCTTCTATTTCCATCTGCTTACCATGACTTGTCTATGCATCCTTTCAAGGTATATTATTTTATTTTCATCAATTTTTATATTTTATAAATTATAAACACTAATATACCTTTTTTTATTTTTCTTCCTTATCAACCTACTCACCCAGACTACCCTACCCCTTCTGCTTACCTTGCCCCATCTGTGCATCCTTTCAAGGTATATTATTTTATTTTCATCAATTTTTCTATTTTATAAATTATAAACACTAATATACCTTTTTAATTTTTCTACCTTCTTAGCCTTCTCACCCAGACTACCCTGCCCTATCTGCTTACTTTGAGCCTCCACCTCCTTGCTCAGATCAAACCTTATATTGTGAGTTGTTTGTTGGAGATCCTCATGTACATATTGTTGCGTTAGGACATGTGTATTTTTTGGGGGACTCAGTACATCATCAGCCAATGTAGATGGGTCAGGTTAGAGTATCGGTACTTGATATTATAGATCCTAATGCTCTACTACCTTTTCCTACTGCGGAGATCACCTGTGTTGGAGAATGTCTGAGCCATTTTTTACTTTGGACAACTGGTATTCTACGTTATATTTCATATGAGGTATGCATTTTTTTAAATATTAATTACAAATGATTAAAAATTAATTATAATGTTTTATGACAGTTAACTTATATAGGAATATCTGAAAGCAAAAGAAACTACCCAAATGCAACAAAATATTCAGGAAGAGTCGGCTGTAGAACCTTCTAATATTTCTTCTAGGTTACAATGATTATCTCAGGCTTCTGCTTCCTTGAATTATATCTATAAGTTTTAGATGATGCCTGATATATGTGAAAGAAGTTATCCATTGAGAATATTGAAAGAAGATATCATGCATTTAGCTGATTTTGAAGAGCTCAGGCTGAGTGTGTTGTAGTTGTTTTCCATATAAGTAAATTGACATTTGAATTTCTATTTCTTTAATAAAAGATGGTTTTAAGTTGACTAACTATATTTTATTTTTAATTTAGGTATCTACACAAGATTCTTTTACAAAATGAAAGTATTGGAATTTAGATTTTTATAGATCCAGAGTATATTTCCTTAAAAGTCATACTTGTGAGGAATGATGATAGAGTTCAATATATATCTAAGAGATTATCACAGACAGATATTAAATGCTAGTTTTTTCCATTTCTTGATAAGTAATAACATAAACATAATTATAAACTAATGATCATTATAATGTCATTAATTGTGAACTTTTTTTATTATAGGAGACATTGGATGTTAGGTGTATTTTTCCCAAGTGAATGCACCTTATATTGGTTTTTCTCTTTATTAAGAATAGTTCATAAACCATTTTCCACCTTATTAAAAAAGTAAGTTTTTTATATTTTTTATAATCTCATTATGTTTAATTTTCATTGTTTGGATATGTATTATTAGTTCATATATATGAAAATACAGTTCATGGAAACAATTTAACAAGGAATACATGTCAGTAAAGAAACCAAATAAAATCAAATATGTATAAGTACAAGTAATTTGTTTTTATATTATATATTTTTTGAATTTATTGTTATATATTGTACTTATTGTTAGTTTAATTTTTTATAACTGTAGTTTCATCGTCAAAATAGAAATGTTTAATGTGGTTATTATATTTTACGATTCATGTATGAGATAATCACAATTGGGGAAACTACTAATTTTCATAAGGTCAGTTGTATTAATTTTTTTATATTTTCTGCCATATTATTTTATTTTTTAATCTCACATAATTCAATATTATTATAGGTATTCAATGATTCACAGTCTTATTCCCAATCTGATATGACCCATATTCAATCTACTTTTTTGAACTATTTGTTAAGTTTGATTAGGATTTGAGGTATGTATATTCTAATATTTATAAATAATAATACATATGGGTTAAAAAAACAAACTCTTTTGATATATTAGGTGTTTGAACCTACCAATAATCAAATGAATGCTTCAACAATAACCAACAATGAGCCTGCCGTAAATTTTATGTATGTGTATTCTATATATTTTTTTTAACTTTCAACATTAGTTTTTTTATGCTTGGTATATGTAAGTTATAGGTTTTTATTGAATGATAAATAGTATTTGACTGTTGCTGTATATTGTGTTTTTTATAGGGGTTTTGATATTTTTAGAAGTGTAATTTTATAATTTTTCTATTTTTTAAATTTATGGCATCCGTTATTTTAAAAATCGATGCCATTTTTTTTTAAAAATTGGGGTTTAGATGTCAGTTTTAAATAAAACCGACACCAAAACCCTTGATAAAAATAATTTTCAGCATCGGTTTTCTAATAAACGATGCTGAAAATCATATTTTTACGTCACCTTTATAGACTTCAGTTAAAAAGTGACATTAAATTGTGTTTTTTCACTAGTTAAGTGTGATTTAAGGATCATGACATAAATAAGATCATTCTATCATTCTCTAATCAAATGGAAATATCCTCTAAGAAGAAGGTATCCCATAACCTAGAAACTATATTATGTACTAATTTTGTTTGAAGTACTGGTACAGGTTTAAAAAAATATGGGAAAGTATAAATAATAATGAATTATGATAAATAAACCACATAAAAGGTGCATGTGAAAAGAAACATAAATATTTTTCCCTAAGAAATTTCCAAAATAGTGGTGGTTCTTGAAAAATATAGAAAGTTTCACAATATGTCAAATCTAGAAAAACTACACTAGAAAACAAGAGAATGAGATTAATAATCTATTTTTATTATTGATGGAGGTTTGGAGATAAATCATTGAAATTTTTTCATAACATGAAAATTCATGAAAATAAGAGAAGACCTTTATTAGAGAAAGTTAATCCATATAAATTTAATCTATTTACAAAGAACATATTTGAAATCATTAAATATTTTTGTGTGTGATTCAATAAAAGTGGTATATGTTATGATGAATACTAGTATATACCTATTAATAATAAATCATCTAATGATGTGAAGATAATACCATATAAAAATTAATCCATGTAAGAAAAAAAGGTGACAATTCAATATTGAGAGGTGAAAAAAATAAGAAGATTGTGAAACAGATTGTTACCAAGAAGATAAGTGAGAAATACTCACCCATATCAAATGGAAAAATAAATGTGTTAAGTAAATCAATACCCCTAGTAAAAATAAGGATATGTTTAAATAATTACTACAAAAACAAGAATCTAGATAAAATATATATCAAGGTAAAAGATTTGAGTTTAGTGGGTTTTACTGGGGATGCGAAAAGTATGGGAAAAAATCATAATCTTTCTGATATAACATGTCATTTCCAAGAAATAGGCATAAAACAATGGGAAGTCATGGTGAATCTATGATAACAAGTTCTCATAGAAAGAATTTTGTGACTATACATTCATCTAATCTTCTAATTTAGAAAATATATGAATTTTTAGAAGATTTTTTTGGAAGATATAAGCATAAGGTTCACAAATATAAGAAATGCATGACAAGACTGCCAGAAAATACTCCCTATGTTTAGAATGAGAAGAGAAATCAATAGAAAAACAATGTAAAGTGATGTGAAGATTTCTAAAATATATATAATATCAAGAAATAATGCATATTTTTTAGTTAAATTAACTAAAATTGGATAAACAATTGGAGGAAGTTGAAAAAACTAATAAATCTAAAGGAAAGTAAGTGGATACAGAAATTAAGGTGGAAGAATTTGTTCTATATAAAGATGATGATAAATTGACTGAGATTTGGAGAAAAGAATGGCCTAGGTTGAAATGTTTCTCTTAGCCTGAATGTAAACCCTAAAGAATAAGAAAGTATATTCTTATTCTCTTATATATATATATTCATTTGTACTAACATGAAGGGTATTAAAGAAGATGGATTCATCCTTTAAGGGAGATCATCAATGAGATTAAGCTATTATATCTTCACTACATAGTTTATGTCGAAATTCTAATCCACTTTATATAGTTGGAAGATGAGGTATGTTAATAAAATTTTCATCCCTAATTATTAATTATATTAATAATATTAATTAAGGTGAGTTTTTTGATTATAATAAAATTAAACAAAGGGGGAGCTATAACTTTTTCACCTAAACTTTCTGATGTGTTGGTTGAAGTGTGTGCATGATTTATCATTTTATTGACAATTTTGAGCATGATTTTACATGCATGGTAGTTCATGAAATTTATATAAATCCTTGGTTATATATATCTTATTTTATATACAGGGTTATCTCAAGTAGACTTATAGTTTATTAACTAAATTCTATTTGTTAATAAAACCTTTTGATATCACCCCTCTCTTATAAGTGTTCAAGAAATAATCATACAAGGGATGAAAGCATGTTTTTGAGAAGAATGATTATATGAGAAGACCTCAATTATCATTTTCATTTAAATTCCAATAAGGGGGATAATGTTTTCACAATATATTGAACTTTATGATATGTGTTGGCATTAAAAACAAAATACAAAGGGGGATATTGTTGATCCAAAGTGTTTCCTTTGTTTTCAATGATGTTTCAATATGAATTTAGATAAAGTGGTGATTCTTGGATAATTTTTATGAATTAATATAATGGTATCTGATTTCATGCATGGATAATTATACTTTTAAATAAGTTAATATGTGTTGGTGGAAGAAGTGGTGATGCTTATAAATTTGTTAGGGACTCACTTGATAACAATATATGTCATGCTTGAGAAATTATCTATGTTATTTTTTAATATTGATGGACTACTATTAAATTTCTCAATACATGCAAAAAAGGAATTAATAAATGATTTTTTTTTATAATAAGAGAATCCATCCTTGCTTGTGTGAATAATTCAAAGTAGACCATGAAAAATTATTTATTGCATGATGATGTGAAGATTCCATGAAAAAAAAAATTTTATTTAAGGGATAAATTTTTGAAAGACATGAAAATTATTATTATATATTTTCAAGATGAGGAAGGTATTTGAGTTAGGAAATTTTTTAATTACCAAGTATTTACATGGTGGAATTTAACAAAAAATAGATCCAACCGTGAGAAGTCAAAGAGCCAACCCATCAACCTCACCATGAGGATAAATACTCAACCCATGAGGAAGAGCCAGCCCGAGGGACCTTACATAGTAGAAAGAAGAAATTCATCCATAGGTCTCAAGGAGTGAGTTCCTGAGCATACATGAAGATTGGATAGATATCATATCTAAGACATGAATTGTGTGTGAATAGGTGTGTGTGGGTGATGGTCCATTGCTTCCATGGAATAACCGAAAAATGAAATGAGTTGTAAAAAAAGGGAGCGTGAGACCAAGGCACCGAGTGATGTTGGAAAAGAGTGCCTTCTAACACTGGCCCTTCATCATTAAAAATATTGATATAACCACAAATTCTCGTTTAGATCAATATAGATTTTTTGATCAGTCCAAAAATTTTATTCTTCCTTAAAGCCTCACCTAAGTGTTCTAGTACACTGATTTTCATGTTGGGCCTCTATTTATGGATATCAAGGATTCCATGATCATTCTGAGTCCAATATAATGAATTTATAAGGCATAAAATCTCCATTTAGGCAATCTCTATCATGTATGCATGATGATTTTGAAGAATACGACACTACCAAATGAAAATGAAGTTTTAGAGGATATATCCAAACATTAATGAGATTGAGATTTAATGATATATGTGATCATTATAAAATTAATGTGAGGATCTATTGAAAAATTGTGAAATATAAGAAACCATGAATTATGATTTAAGAATAATTAAGGATTCCGAAAGGCATGGGTTCAAAAGTTTGAGATACATTGAGATATTCAAATCATTAATAATACTCCTTAAAATTACATATTTAGTAGTGCTAAGGTGATGTGTGGAATGGTGATATTTTCTTATAAAAGGAGGAGTACCAAGACAAGGAGTTCATTTGATATTTTTAGAGATCTCTTGGTTTTCTGAAGAAAATAGAGCCAATGAGAATCTTTTTATTTTGTGAAGGGAGAACTGGGAAACTTTTTCTTATATGAGGAAGAGAATGAATAATGCATTTGAATTGTGAAATGTAAATTCAAAGTGATTCACGAAGAAGTGATTTTTCAAAGCACATATGCTCACATGAAGGGTTAAACCCTCTTGGTTATATAAAACTCTTACACCAAACCAGTTGAGTGTGCATAAAGGGGAGAGTGCATGAGGCAAGGAAGTAAATTTATCTTTATCAATATACAGTGAGCCTAATCTTGTGAAGGATAGTGAAATTCAATTTTTTAGGATTGAATGAAGAATAATAGTGAACTTACACACATTCGGGTTTGTGTAAGATAAATAGTGTTTTTACATGAATGAATTTTGAGAAGATGTGGACAATGTACACATATTGTTTCATAAATGTATTTTCATGCATGAATGATTATGAACACCTGAATAACCACTTAAGAACATAAACCAAAAGGAAATTTAAATTTCACACATAAAATAATAAGAAACAATATTTTTTGTGCACTAGGATTTCATGTTGTGAATTCAAGAATAAAGTGGATTGAGGTTGTTCAATATTATTCTTACATAAAATATTATTAATGATTTTTTTGTGCATATCTTATACACATTTAGTGAGAAAAGTATTCATTAATTTTAATAAATAACTTACATAGTTTCATTGAGGTAACTGATCATTTATAAATGATCAAAATTATTTGTGTAAGGCCAAAAGATCTGACCAATGTTTGTTGAATATACTTTATGGGTACACAAGGAAGTTTGATTCAATGAGCTTGTAGAAGAAGATAAATAGATCATCCTACAAATTACTATCCTTGAAGAAATGTGAAGTCTCTCAGTTATATTTTGGAGTATTTAGAGTCATTCGATTTGATCCAAAATTAGGATTCTATCAGTTAGAGTTGGATCAGAGGAAGTCTCTTCTATGGATTTAAGAGCAGGCCATTGTGGATTCTGGTTACTCTAATGAATGTAGTATAAAGAACCTCTTATGAGGATTCGTGAGAGATACAATGTGCTTCTATATTTACCAATTAAATTGATAATAATATTATAGTGGAAAATACATGTTGGGGTATATCCAAAATTAAATAGAGTAGGCCTTTTAGAAAAACCTTTTAAATATGATGTGCTAATATATCTATTATTATTACTATACATGAGGTGATATTAATTCATAATATTGAGTGGATCATGAATCTTAATAATTTCAAGAGGTTGAATTTGAAGGAAAAGGGATTTTTAAAAAGAAACCACTAATTCACCCCTCCCTTATTAGTGATCAATCCTGCATGGGGAACTACATAAACACAATACAAAAATATTTAGATCAAAACAATAAAGAAAGATTAGATGATACTATGTTTTCATAAGGGTTATATTAGATTTATCTGTTTTCATAGAAAATTTCATCTCATTAATTTAAGAATTACCCAATCAATGAGATAAGTTCTCCCACATAATTCAATGATTTAATTTCTAAACAATTTCAAGTCTAATAACTAATGAACTTATAGGATCAATTTTATAATAACTCCAAGTAATTAGATTATACTATAACTGAAAATGTGAATTCATTAATTTCAAAAAAGACAAAGAAGAAAATAAATCATTAATTAGAGCTCCAAAATTAATAAAATGATTATATGTTTAAATAAAATGAAATAATATTTAATCAAGACTAATTAAACTCTATAAGATAAACCCATAAATGGGTTATCCCTCCATTTAAGAAAATCTCTCAATAGAAGATGTGAGCTGACTTGAAGAAGAGGGATTGAAGAAGTGAAAATAATGATATAATGAACAATCCACCTTTATGCAAAGAAATTCACACTTTTTTGGGAATAAATTAAAAACTTGAAGAAATGGATTCAATGTGTTTAGAAATGGGACATAAAAATTTAACAAGAAGAAGAAAATTTATTTTGAAGCTTGTGTGATTCAAATAACTTTAGAAAAAATGAACTTGTGATTATAAAAGTATCGAGTAACATTACAATTGGAAGTATAAAACATGAAATTATAATTACTTCATCAAAAATAACTTAAATGGGAATTTTTGGTGCCTTAGGTAGATAATAAATAATTTAATTCCATTTCAATTAATTAGTATTGTAAAAGGTGGGTGGGAAAAAAATGTAAAATTAGAGTTTTCAACATCTATGACAAAAATCAGACCAGATTCACCCCCCAATTGATGTAAAACATTGAATTTGAAGGAGAAATATTTTGGAATAGTCATATAATAGAAAAATTTTATTCCATATGTTCTATAATAGAATAAGAAAATTCAACCCCATTGGATAATCCATTAGAATTTTATGATTAAAATGGAGAGTTGATGTTTTGGGCCTTGAAATTTGGCATACAATTTAAACTTCAACTTGGGATTCCTGAATCCCCTTAAAGAAATAGAATTAGATTTTTCAATAGTATAATGAAATTTTACCTATAATATCCTCTATATTTTGTTCAAATTTTAGATTAATTAGTATTTAATTGAGGTATACACATCTATATTATGGGCCTAAGGCCTAATATTCTGTATCAAAAAATTTATGAATATATGGAAAAAAATTCCTATACCCCCTTATGATTCATCCATTAATCCTAAAAGAAAAAAATTTCCACACAAATTGATCAATAATTTACTAAAATATAAGATTAAAATAATGAAAATAATTTATTCCATAATTTGATCATTAATTGAGAATAAATTGATTATTTTTAAACATGAATCACACATATGATGAGAAATTAATTTTAAATTATAAAATGCACTAAAATTGGTGTTTATGAACATTTAATCATAATAATATTAAAATATAAACAATGAACATTATACTATTTCATTTTCAAATCAGTTGGTTCGTGAAAAAATTGTATCAAAGGATAGTTGAGTGTTCTTCCTTGATGTCGGTATGTAGTCTGATATGTCCTAGTAGATATGAGGTAGGATTGTCTGAACATGAGGGGTGGTTTATGAGAAATTGTATATCCAGATATCATTGAAAAGATCCTTGAATCTACATAGATTTATATGAAAAATGTCTTTGAGTAATATATTGACATGATTCTAGTATTTTTTACAAACTTGATCTAATTATTTTGAAATCCAATAAAGTTGAATTTTATCTAATGGAATTTATATTCCAACATATCTGGATTGAGTTTATGACCTAAGTATCTTTGATATAATTTTTATATTTCCCATTAATTTTGTGTAGTACCATTCCCCCAAAAATAAATTTAAAAAGGCCATGGGAGGGATCTGGTGATGAGCCACGAAAAGTGAACACTCCAATTGATCAAAATCACATTGAGATAGTTTTTTGTGTTGTCCAATATCTGGGATAGGTAGCCAAACCCTTTCCAATTCAGGATCTAGTGATCAAACCTCGAAGGGATGAATCTAGAGATCATTCTCAAGATTTCATTTGGTAGAAACCACCAGATTTATATAGCTCAAATGGTCCTCAAGAGGTAGATTATTGGTTGAATATAATTGAGATTCTTTTTGAGTTCTTGGAAATGTCAGATGCTATAAATATTAAATGTGCTACCTTCAATCTTGAATGACCTAGGAAGAGATGATGGGATTTAATGGTTAAAATAAATAAATATGAATTCATAGAGTATAAATACTTTTGATATATTTTCATAGAAAATTTATATATATAATTGTTGGTTTTATAAAATTTTATGTAATTTATTATCCTCCAATAAGGATATAAAATTATGACTTATTATGAAAACCAGTTTACTAAACTCGTTTATTTTTCTCCTATAGTAGTGAAGAATTTTAGTTTGAAGGATCAAATATTCTTGATGGATATTTGATCTGATATTCGATCCTAGGTTTACATCATGAAGCTCACCTCTTATACGGATGTTTTGCATAGAGATTTGATGGATGATCTTGACCTGGCTGGTAAGTTAGTGTTTATAGGAGTACCTTATACTCCCAGTGGCATTTATCTTTGTTCCTTTAAATGAAATAAGAAGTGTTATGAGTCTCCTGGTGGATCATGATAGAAGGCATCATCCATGACTTCTATGATGTCTAGAAGAGTCCCACTTACTTACTTTCAATATGGAAAAGTCAGTAATTCAAAGCATATTTTTACTAAGGCACTAAATATTTTCAGTTCATGTGGTTACCTAGGCCACTTGCAGAAGTTATTTCATTTATTTTCTACCCCATGTATTGGCATAAGCTCATCAACACATAAAGGAACTATGTTGTAGTTAGATCAAGAACTAATTTGTTCCATCCATAGATATATGGGATGAAACTTATTCATGTTGTGAATGGGTCTTTAGGGGAAGCTGATGTGGGTCTAGAGATAGTGAGATGACCATCCATATATCTTCATCCTTAGTGACTAATTTTTTTGATACTATTGCATCACATTATTTTATATTGATCTATATTATGAATCTAATAAACCTTGATATGGATATTATCTCTTATGTGATGGATATTTCTATGCCCCTCACAATGAAAAGAGAGCGGGGTCTCTAATGCCCATCTTGTGCTTTCTATTTATCAGAGGTTTATTGCACCTAGGATTTTATGGTTCTGGAAACGAGACCTTTAGATGTCATTATTAGGACAGATTGGATGATTAACCATAAATCCCAAAATGAATGTTTTCTTTGGTGGGTCTTATTTTATTAACCTAATGGGATGTTCCATGTTTTATAGGGAGAATGGGAATTGAGGTCAAGTAGAGATGGACTACCTTTTTCAGATTTGGGAAGGGTGATATTCCTGTTTGATTTTGACTTAGAGTAAGAGTCTTTTAGTTCAAATCTTCCATCTGTTTTTGTTGAGATTCCTAATGTATTTCCATATGACTTTTCTAGCCTACTAATAGTAAGGGAAGTGGAGTTCTCTACTGACTAGTTATTGGGTACCCAGACTATCTCTATCCCCTCTAACGATATAAAACTAGCTGAACTGAATGATTTAAAGACGTAGTTGAATTATTTGTTGGATAAATTTTTTATTCACCTATGTGTGTCACCTTGGGTGGTGCCTATGATTTTTTTTTTCAAAAAAATATGATGGGAAACTTTTCCTTTGTGTTGATTATAGAAAACTCAATTGAGTCATAGAAAAGAACTAGAATCCATTGCCTTAGATTAATTATTTGTTTGGACAATTGAAAGGGGTGAAGTGGTTCTTGAAGATTGATATTTGTTCTGGTTATAACTATCATATAATTAAAGAATATGATATTCCAAATACTTCCTTCTAGAGTAGGTATGACCATTATGAGTACCTTGTTATTACCTACGGTTTGACCAATGCACTGTAAGATTTTATGGAAATGATGAACAAGATATTCAATGAGTATCTCTATTTTCTCACGGTGGTGTGTTTATAGATGATATCTTGGTTTGCTCTAAAACTAATGAGGGTCATGTGAATCATCTGAAGGTAGTTATGGATATTTTTAGAGAACACCAAAATTATGCTAAGCTATTGAAATGCAATTTTTTTATTTGGGAAGTGAAGTTATTAGTAAATGTGGTCCCGAAACATGGTATTTTATTTGATCATAATAAGGTGAAGGTAGTTATGACATGATCAAAACTGTTTAATCCTTTCGATATTCAGAATTTTTTTTGGGATTAGTGGGTTATTATCACTAGTTCATAAAGTTTTTCTCAAAGTTGGATTCTTTGATGACTTCTCTCAATTAGAAGGGAGTAAAATTCTTATGGGATTAAAAATATTAGTGTTATTTTGATGATTTGAATAACATATATATTTTTATTCTAGAGTTGACTCTTTTAGATGATTGGCAAGGATATGTAGTCTTTTTTGACACAACATGTTCATATTTTGGATGAGTTCTCATGCAGGGTGATCATACAGTTGTCTATGGTTCTTGATATCTCAAGACACATGAGAAGATCTATCATACCCTTAATCTCAAACTCTCATCAATGATGCATTCTCTCAATATTTTACAATATTTCCTTTTCTCATATTGTTTTACCACATATTCCAATCAGAAAATCTTGAGTTATATCTTCTCTAAAAAATATATTAATCTTTTTTATAGAAGATGGGTGGAGTACCTATAATATTTTTTATTTTGACATTTCCTATAAATTTGGTAAGGGAAATTACATTGATGATGTCGTGAGTAGGATAATTTTAACCCTAGACATAAAAGAATCATTAGAAGAGTGAAATATGATGGCTATCTTTTCTCATATGCGTTTGAGAGTTTCGGAGAATGAGATCGATTTTTTTTGAAATGTGTTTAGTTGAGATCCTCTCTCTTCCAAGATGATTCTTTAAGAACATCAGCTCGAGGATGAAAACTATGGAATTAGGGACTCTATTTATTGAGGGGAGACCATTTGTGAGTGGTTTTTATCTTTAGAGGATATCCCATACTTCTAGAACTGTTATGTCATACTTTTAATAATGATAAAATACATGATGGGAGATTTCCATATTTCTTAGTGGGAGGTACATCCTAGCACCAAAAATATGTTCTATGATATAAAGTGATGATTATGGTGGTCCATTATGAAATTATACATCACCTGAAAATTCATTTTTATTTTGTTTTCAAAAGCCGATTTTAAGGCTGAGCGGTAACCTACAACAGGTGGGAACCAAAAACATGGGATGAACAATTAAATGTTAAAAAACAAAGGATTCACACCACCTGAGAAGTTCAAATTCAGGATTCACCACATCATTTAAAATACGTTACCAGCAGGTCAAGTATGAGAATCAGATAACTTTATGATTTCTATAGACCTTTATTATATCAACATGGAAGTGGGATTATATTTCAATGGACTTTGTGGTTAGGTTTCCACATACACATCAAGATAAGAATAAGATATGGATAATGACTGATTAGGTGAGAAAATAGGATCACTTAATTACCATTCAAAATACAATAATATTTGATGACTTATGAATACTATATATGAAAGAGATCATTAAATTGAATGAAGTTCCATTTATTATAGTTTCTAATAGGGATCCCCGATTCACCTCTTGTTTTTCAAGAGGCCAATAGAAGGTGATGGTATCTCAAGTTAGTTTTATCATGGAATATAATTTATAGATAGATGGACATATATAATGATCTATAAAGATTCTTGAAGACATGATTGGTTATTATGTTCTCAACTTTAGTGGGGTTTGGGAAAGCAACATGAGAGTGGTTGATTTTTCCTATAATACTAGTTACCAATCACCCATCAAGATGAAACCCTTTGAGGCCTTGTATGGTCAAACATGTAAATATCCATTATGTTGGTTAGATATTGGTGAATCATCCCTAGTTAGGCCTTGTTTGGTATATGAGATAATGAATATGGTTAAGTTTATTTGTTAGAGAATGGTGAAATATTAAGCCTCTATAAATCCTATACCAATAATCATAGATTACCTTTGGATTTTTAAGTTGGTGACTAGGTGTTTTTGAGAGTTTCACCTTCATTGGTTCACAAACAGCTTGGAAAATAAGGAAAAATTGCACTAGGATATGTGGAACCATTTTAGTTTGTTGATAATATTTCCAAGGTTTCTTACCATTTAGATTTTACACCTCATTTGTTTTTGATTCATAATATGTTTCATATATCACAAATCATAAATTATCTCTCTAACCCATATCATGTTTTGAGTTTGGAGGACCTTGATATGGAACCTGATTTATCAATGATTGAGCATCCAATTTGGATTATTGACTCTAAGATAAAGCTTATTTATGGGAATTATATACCTTTGGATAAAGTTCATGAGAATTATTATTTTTATTTGCATGAGACTTGGGAGTATGAGGCTTTGTTGAGATAATAGTGGCCTAATCTATTTGATATAGAGTCCTTTTGACATGATTGTAGGGGGAAAAAGAGTTTATGGTGGGGAAATTGTAATATTCAATTATCAAATTTTAGTTACTTTTAATCCATTTTTCTGACAATCCATTGATTGGCTATTGGATCATGTTTTTTTAGAGAGTTTATGATGTTTTTGGGGCTAAACACGGTTAGAACATGGTTAGGGAAAATCATTTGGTTTGGTGTAGGAAACTATGTGCCTTTTCATGAGGTTTTGAAATGGGGAACTCAGTTTTTGAAAACTATGTGGATTACCTCACTAAACTGTACACCATGGGATAATGGTATATTTCATGGTTGGAGAATGGTTTTCAAATCATGTGGCCAAACTGTGCACCCTTCTCTAGTAGCCCAAAAGGGAGTTCATGGTTGGCACATGATTTTTATAAATATGTGGCCAAAATGTGAGGAACTCACTAGAATCCTAATAAGAGTGTATGATTAGGCACACAATTATCTCTAACTATATAGCATAACCCTGAAAACCATGTGAATGAGTTTTTAATTCCTCAAATTTTTTAATTAAATTATTTAAAGCCCATTATAAATCTTAAACACCACATATTAGACACTAATTAAATCCTTTGGATTTTGGAGGCTCTCAAGAGGTGTTTTGAATCCTCTAACCCCTTTTCTTATTGATTTAAAGTGTCGGTAGATGAAATCTATCCCTATATAATAAGTGAAATATATTTGATTTATAATTCTCAATTATACTCTTCTATCCTTATTTGAGAGTTATGGAACCTTTTTTTAATGGATCAAAATATTTATTTGATGGAATATGATTCTATGGATTCCTCTTTTATCTTTTTCACCTTCAAATATCCATTGATGGTTCCTAATTTGGGTCTTTTCTTAATCATGTAATTAAGGGTAGGTGGTTCTATAAGTATTTCCTATACATTTAAAACCTTGATTTGTTTTCCTAATTTGAAATTTATTTAAAATTTATTTCCTTGAATTGAGTTGATTAGATGTTTTATTTCAAAAGTAATGTATTTTTGAAATAAAAACCTTTTTCATGGGCCTTGAAAATATTTGGTGGATTTTGAGAAAATATGGCTTTAAATGAAAATTTATTTGATGACATGATTTAATGATGATACTTGAAAAAATGGATTTAAATAAAATATCATTTTGAAATGATCAAACTTAATTAAAAAATATGATTTTGTTTTGAAATTTAAATGGCATGTTGAAACATAAAATTGGGAAATTGAAATGTGAATGATGATTTGAATTAATTTTCTCATGATTGATTAATTTATTTATTGACTGAAAGAAAATGTGAGCCTGAGTAGTTAGTGGATGATTAGGATAATCAAGCAAGGAATATGACTCCGTAGTAATGGATTAATAATGAAAACTCTAAATAAACCAAGTTTGGAATGATTTTCCCTAATAGGGTTTTGATTGATTCTTCCAGATGTTCTAAGAATTAGGGACATGTGAACACTTTGAGGTGTGATGATTGACTGGGTAGTGGGAGGATTCTATACCCAAGATCTAACTAACCTTAAGGAATATGACCATGGTTCTTGTTTGATTTTATCATTACATGCCAATTTTTTATTAAAATGATTTTTTAATTTCATTTATATTTTATGAAAACATTCATTTAAGCCAATTTTTGATACACTTTACATATTCATAATTTAAAATATTTTCTGACTGATATATGTGAAATATTCTGCCATGCCTTGGTTTATTTAAAATTTAATCTTAATTGGTTTATTTGTTATCTAATTGCTTATGGATCATTTGGTGAAATAGCACTGGGATTTTTTCACACATCCTAAATTTTCCTTTAGGAATTTTTAAACTATCTTATTCTAGGTATAGGAAAAGGGAAAGCACCGCTTTATGGTGGCAGGTGTGCTTGACACTTGGGACCTTGGGAATGAAGGTGACCAGTGGAGCTATAATACACCCATTTAATAGATATTTTTTATTTTTTTTGTTGTATAACATGTTGTATTTTGGATGATGTATTTATTTTGGATATTTATCTTCCTCATTGCGGTGCTCTTTTTTATTTGATGAGTGTTTGGTATACCGACCATTATTTGTTTTATATTCCACTATTATATCTTTTTTGTTTGATAATGGGGTGAAATCATTCCCTATAACCTTTAATTAACAACCAAAAACTAGTCTCTAGCCCATAGGGATCTATAATTCCCTTTGGTTCATGTCAATGATGGATCGAGTATCGATGTACCATGATATTTGGGTTGGTTTGTGACAATTCATGAGTTCATGAGAGGCATGGGGTAGTGTAACTTACAAAAAATTCTATATATGACATCAGTACCCGGTGAACACTGTAGAGGCAAGGGTGCCTAGGTGGTGCATCAGGTACCCCGTGGCCTTACAGGGAGTATTTGATAGGACTAGGTCCATAATTTCATTAAAAAGGGTAATTTTAGACTTTTTTATTCAACCCGTTTATCCCCAATTATCCTCTTTTGATTTCATTCCTCTCTATCCATGCCTAGAGCTCTCTCAAATATTCTCATGATCACCTTATTTCACACACCCTACTTATCAAATCATGGTTCCATCAATGTAGTTTATTATTCTAAATCTAAGTTAAACCTTTCCCTTTCATCTCTTCTCCATATTTTATTTCCTCTTCTTATTTTTTCTTCTATCTTGTCTAGGGTTTTTATTTATGATTTCACCATGACATGGTAAAATAATATATAAACACATGGAATAATATATTCTTTCATAAATGGATAATTTTAGAGTTTTTCCTTCTGTATATAATTATTCTAATAGGAATTGATTGTGGTTTAATTATTTCTAGTGTTTTTATGATTTTAAGGTGGAATTCAAGTATGTTTAGGTTTTGTTATTAATATCTTTAGGTTGTTACGATATTTAATTAATTTAATAATTATTATCTTATAATTTTATTATATTGAATTATAGTTGATTTATAGTGATATAATTTTTAGAGTTAATTGTTTATGGATACTTGTTTTATGGTTTTTATGGGATTCTTGAAGATCATTTAGGATGGATAAACCATGAAAACTAATAAGGTAGTGGCCTCAACTCTTTGAGTGAATTATCTAGCTATGTTTAGAATATGTCTACTAATATTTTCCTAAATTAGTAATCAAGAATGATAAAATATATTTAGAATTATAAATGAACAATTTTATGATTCTTTTTTCATAAAACAAATTATAGTCCTTTGTATTTGAGTTTTATAATAAACTATCTGATGGGAGGATTTGTAATTATTTATTCTTAAATACATATTTCTAACCCCTATGAAACTATGGTTACTTAATGGTCCTTAGGCCCATAGGCTAGTCCCACCACCCCGAATTTATGGGGTGGATTAGACTACAAAAATTTTGTATGAAATTTGATTGGGATTAAATTGAACAAGTAAAAAGATCATAGGTTTATGTAGACCAAAATCAAAATATATGGGCTAGCCCATAGGCTATAGATGATTTTTTTATTTTTTATTTTAATGTTGTTACAATTAAATGATGAAAATAATATATATATATTTTATGTATGTGAGGAATATATATATATATATATATATATAAATAATTATGTAATATATTTAATGTGTTTAAAATTTAATATTCCTTGGAATTAAGTTTTTATTTTATTTTTTATGAACTATTTCTAATCTTGATTATATATATAGGATGGCCTGTGGGCCAGTACAATTAAACCACAGACCAGACTGAAATCAATTTTTTAGATCCCACAATAAATGTGGGCCTAAATGGACTACACATTTTTAAGACTAGTCCATAGAGGATTGGACAACAATACTCTAGTCCAGCCTGTTAAACACCCCTATGTGGAACCGACCCTTCTTGTTTATACTAGTATACCATTTGAACACATAAAATTTAGTTTAACTTAAATATGTTTTTTTAAATTAGTGGATATCATATAATCTCTTATTCTTATGTGAAACTTTATAACATGAATTATGTAGTTGGTTATGTTGATTGGGTAATCATAATGAACATTATTGTGATTTTTATAAGATAACCTAATGTATTATGTTGGTTTATCTTTCTAAAATATTATGAAACCTCTAAACATAAGGTTCAAGTAGCATGACACTACTTTATTAAGAGTTTTTTTATAATATTTACCATATGATACTATAAGACATATTTTCATACAGTGATAAACTAACTGAGCTATAAGATAATGATCCAAACTCAACTCTAGTTAGGAGTTGAGTCAGTGGCGATGTGATGACAAGGTTAGTAAATTGAAATAAAATAATGGCCCCTGATTTTGTTTAGATTTTACCAATATAATTTTTTCTAAATGAAATTTATTGTTTAAAATATTATCTTGATTTAATTATAAAAGGTTTAAAGTTATTTTTGATTAGTTTTGGGTATTAAACACATATATTGATTTTGTAAAACTGTTTATACTTTAGAAAAATTAATTTTTATCATACATGAAATGTAAAGATTTTAAAGAAAAGTTTTAATTTTAATTTAATGTGTAATTATTTTAAATGGTAAAAGTCAATTATAATGATTTTATTTAACTTTAAGTGTAACTTTTCCAATGGAATTTTTTTTCTCAAATAATTTTTAAATAATAATAAGTTATTTTATAGAGGTTATTACCTTGTGAATTTTGAAATGACTAGGAATGAGTGAATTCACATAAGGGGGGGGGATGGGGTGAATCAGAGTGACATATTTTGCTAAATTATTCTCAACTTTGTTCTTTAAATTTTTAAAATCCATATCTATATTTGATACCCTGTTACCGATTACAATAAATGTGAATTTTATAATGATAAAACTATCACAGACATACCACATGGAAAATAGGAAATAAAGTAAAGATAATCACATAATATTTTTTCAAGGTTCATCCTGAAAATGGGTACCTAAAACTTGTTGTGTTTTGGTTATGTTTAATAAACAGATAATCTAATATATCCATAAGTTTTACATTGGGGTAAAAATAATCCTAAAACCAAGGGTAATAATCACCTAAAATCATTATTCACCATATTAAATTGGTGCTTCTATCACCCTAAAATAATTACTAGATTATACAAAATCTTTTAAATTTATAAAAAATCTAAACCTCTTGAAGTATATCATAAATCAGAACTAGTTGTCACTATATAAAAATAATCAGATTTATTTCCTCAACAGAGTCTTCAATAGACTATATATAATATACTAAACTGTATACAAATCATTCTCTATAAAAAACCAAGATCAGAAATCTTTCATAGAATTTTATTTCCAACTTCTCTCAACAACCAATTTTATTGTGATCTTTAAAACCTAGTAGCTCGTTAATATGAAACTCTCAACACCTAGATAAGGAAAAATAATAGTAGCATAAATTTATCCATTAAATATTATTTTTATTCCTCTTACTTTTTATTCAATATAGATATACAAGATCTTATATCACATTATTACAAACTTCTTATTCTTTCTCAACACTCATAAATTTCTTCTTAATAAATGTTGTACCATGTTATCAATAGTTATTTTATTTACAATTATAACTCTTATTATTCCCATATATATTTATGTAAAATATCACACTAATATATTTTATATATTTATAATGTATAAAAACATTCAATCTTGATTCCATGATCTCATTTGATTTTAACAACTAAACAATGTGGGCTTTCTTCCAAGATCTCAAGAATATTATTTATTATTAACTTATTTTCCTCAATAACATTACAAGAATAACCATTTTATAATTTAATCCCATTTGAATAAATCTCTCTTTAATTATATCAAAAATCTTGGGAACCTTCTTCTCAAAATATTTCCACAAAAACATGGAAATATTCAATATCTATAATTTAATAAAAATATCAAGTACAACAATAGTGTTGTGGAACTTATTCTTATAACATGACTGTTTATAATATTTTCAAATATGATTTATCTTCCATTTTAATACTCATAATTTTTACTGGAAGAGTTATCTTCTTTATAGATTAAATATAATCTTTCTAAATATTAATAATAAATAAAAATCTCACTTGTGATATTTAAATTATTGAAAAAATATTCCAAGCATCACAAGATTTAATTTCTAGAATAATTTATTTTGGAATTTATTTATTTTAAAGTATCAAATTATTCTAATTTTAAAAAACTATATATGAAATTAAAAATATTTTGTATATCAATGTGTGTAAAATTATCCAATGTATTCTCCAAAAACATCATATGTATATACATATGATTTTAAACTTAGCATTATTTCTTTTTCTTTAGAAAATATCTTTTGAACTATTGAAAATATATTTTGTATCTATGAATGATAATTGAATTAGGTGAATTTATTCTTCTTATAGAAATTATCATACATATTCTATAGAAAATATTACATATCATAGTAATGTACCACAATTTTCCATTTTATTCATGCCTCTAGAGAATATATTACATATTATAAAAATATGTTATACATCACATTCCTTTGTAAATTATCCAAGTTCTTCAATAAAAAAAAACATACTCATGAACCCAAATATTATACACATCACCACCATTTTCAAATTTTTAGCACACAACCCAAGAAAATATATAATTTATATATCCAGAAATATTTTCCTTATCCATGTAATATATTTTAATTTTTAAATTTTAGTATACTTTATTATATTACTTACATATCATCAAGAGGATTTTAAATTCATAAAATTTTATGCTAAATCTTAAACATCTATAATTAATTAAAATCTCATCCAAACATCATCTAATATCCTCAATGAATTCTCAATAATTCCAAAAAAACCTTTAAATAACTTCAAAAAATACATAATATTTCCTAACTATTAACCTTTAACTCCAAAGTCTTTTGTATTATATAAACACCCATCTTTGAGTGTTTCTATGTAGTTTCACTTTGTTATTACCTCTATAGTCAACTTCAACTTCCTTCAACCTTCTTCCAAGTTCTTTTTACTATTTAATGGTACGTACTTCATTCTAAATAATCCTTTAATGGTTTATCTATATAATGGGTAACTTTTTTTTCCACTATAATAATTTCTTTTCAAGCTGTTCACTTAAAAATATCTTCAAATAAACATGTAACATGTTTTAGAAAATGATACATTCCTCAAAAAACATATTTAATTAATTTTCATGAATATCAGATCTAAAATCAACAGATGTATGGTATTATTACCAAGAAAAAACTCAACCAAAATATTTTTCCAATATATGCGTGTATATTTATATCACACACAATGATAACTTTTCACTTATCTTTATTAGGGTATTACTATATCACCCAATACACCCATTGACATGATTATTGATAAAAAATACTATCATAATCCACTAGTATTTTCAATATTCCTATTTTGATTTATTTTAAATATATTTAATTTCTTCATAAAATATAATGTCAATATGTGTTCAATAGTTGTATTATTACACCTATTGATAACAAATATAAATGTAAGTGTAAGGGAAAAATCATACTCATCCCTTTAACTTATGTGATTTAAACAATAATATTCTAAAATTTGTTCTCATACTTTCATTATTATCCTTAATTATTGAGAGATATTACTTGAGATAAATTCAAATTGATTTTTTTGAGAGAATTATGGAATGATTTTTTACTTAGAAAGCATCCATCAATTAATCAAATATATGTACACATGAAAAATACTTGATGTAAAAAAATAAGAGTGACTAATATAGACTAAAAATATTTCCATAACTATCCAAAATGTGTAAATAACTCTAAAGTTTCCTTCTACTAGATATTTAAATAGATTTTATAATAATTTTAATACATATACTCGACTTAAAAAAACACATAAAACATTCAAATGAAAGTTTGATAACTTACCTTTCATGTTATCTTTAATATTAACAATAATTACCCATTAATGGATCAAATTTTATATAATTAAAAATAGAATAGGTAAGTGGTTGTCATACCTCAGTCATCAACATTCATTAAATTATATTCATATTTCAAGATTCACATAAAATAATAACATCTGACATATTGTTTATCTTGTTCATTTGCCACATGGTATGCACTCCATTTATCATTATCATGGTTTATTTTATTTAAGATAAAATCCAAGAACCTTCTTATATCAATTGATGTGTTGTAAGTAGGATTAATGTACTCCATGAAGGATGAGTTGTTTATTTGTATAATGATTATATATTTTATACATTTCTCCCCCTTGACACATCACCTTCAATTCTCTATTAAAATTAGAGTAAGAAAACATGTATGGGAATTAAGAGAGTCTCTACTAGATTCTTAATGGGATAAATTAGGTTGGGACTTATTTATCAGCCAAGAAACACCTTTCTTTATAGCTCTAATTTTTTTATCAATCATTATTATTTCTACACCATTGATTTTATAAATCCATTTTTTTGGTAGCATGGATTTCTTGATTTATTTATCATTATTCTTAAATGGAATAAGATTTTTCACTTTATATAATAATTTAAATCCATTCATTTATTATTGGTCAAAATTACTATCCAATTATAACTATTTTTGATATATGATTAATTATTATTTAAGTATATGTTCATCCTTATTAAGGTGTGAGAACTCATTAATCATAGCATAATCCTTAGTATATGAAGTTATGAGTGATTCCCTATTGTTTTTTAAAAATTCCTTTTATTTTGGTAGCCATGTCATACACTTATTAGTAGTATTCCTAGAAAATTTCCACCTTACACAGAGGTTTTAATAGATTTGGGTTATATTTTTTAGACTACCTCTCATGAAATTTTATTTCTTCATCTTAGATGTCTTCTATCAAACCAATCCTAATATTCCTTTCCTAGATTGATTCTTTATTTGATTTTTAATTTCTCCATTTTATCTTGATGTCTATGGATAATTTAAAATAGTACATGATGTGGAATTTTATTTCATAGTAAAAGCACCAATTATTTCTATTTTTTTCATCCTTTATAATGTTCTTCTTGGGTGTGGTTGGTTTAACACTATTATTCACTTACTTACATCCCAAGGCTAGCGATCTACTTTTATCTCTTGTTTTTTTTCCTATTTTGGTCTTATCCTATTATTAGTATATGGATTATGCTTTATTAGTACATAAAAAAACTCTTAATAACTATTAAAACATTTGTTTCACTACTCATAGAAGTTTTCTAGGAATCCAAATCTATTATTGGTATCCAAATTCTTATTCTTCTATTATTTTTTCTTCACTCCAGCATAATTATTCATGATTTCATATATAATTCCCCATAATTTAGGTATCCCATAAATTATAGATATTGATATATATTACCAATATTAATTGGAACTATTCCAAAATCTCCAACAACACCAAAAATGGAAAATAAATATCTATCTATTCTTTTAGATGTAGCATATCCAGATTTATATTCTTGTTTTTTTAGACAACATTTATATTATTTTGAGTTTTCTTTGGGGATAAAATGATTTTAATTTAAATTATATCCACCCTTGATGTGGTGGTGGATTTTTTTTGTAATTTTCTATAAGTATATTTTTATAGAATCTTATTTTAAATCTACACTAGAAGATGAAATTACATTAGTTCCAATTAAATTAAAATGAGAATGAGTTATATTTTTCCAAGATCTTGTTGTGGAATAACCATGAGTTGATATAAAAATACTTTTACCACTAATATTATTATTTTTTAATACATGAAACTTTTTAGAAACACTTATGGAAAAAATTATTATTTGAATAATTTGTCTAGATTATTCTTGGGTGTTTTCCATATTTCTCAAATGATACTCCATATCAGATATATCGTATTTAAAGAGTGCCTATGGTCTTCAAGTATTTTCACCTACTCTTTACATTATATTTTAGAATTTTCTATAAGATCTTGTATACCTGACTTGAATCTTATATATAATTTTCAAGGTCCTTCATTTTCTTTTCCTTAATTTCAAATGTAGTATCTTTGAAATTTATAAAGGTTTTATGTAATTTATACAATGCATGGATCACTTCTTCTTTTACTTACTTAATGTAAAATTTCTCACAAAAATGACTTTCAAATTATTTCTAAATCATTGAAAATATTTTATTGCAAAGTGATTCTGATTATTCCTTAGCTTTAACCAGTTTAGTGAGAGTGTTGCATTTTTGTAACTTTTTAACCAATGAATTATCCATTTCATTGGATTCCAACTCCAATTATGTTTTCTCATATTTTATACCCTCATGTATAAAATTATGTATATAATAACTTCAATAGGAAAATATGTACACATACTCTTCATATTCTTCATAGCTTGAACTTGATCTATTAAAAGAATAATTTTCAATAGATATGACATATTAACACTTACCACTTTGATTACCATGAGCTAGTGGTCAATCCTATTTCTTCTTTGGAGTCCTTAACTTTTTATCCTTTATTTTCTTTATGTTTTTCAAATTTCTTATTTAAACTTTTATTTCTACTTTGAAAAGGATGAAAAATAAACTTTCCATATGAATCTCTTCTAAAATATCTTCAAATATAAACATCATATGCTTAATATAAAAATCACTAGGACTAAAACAGTTAATCTAATAAGAGGTAACTTGATTTTCTATGATACCATTTGAAGTGCCTAGGAATGGATATAGGCACCCAATAGGTTGGGTGAATCAAGGTGACTTGTTTTACCAAATTATTCTTAACTATAATCTTTATTTTTTAAAAACCCATCTCAATATTTGAATCCTTATTAGTGGTTTTGGTAAATGTGTATATTCTTCTAATAAACCCAACCAAAACATACCATATTCATAGTAGGACAAAAATTATATAAAATCACACAATAAATTTACAATGTTCAATCCGAATGGGGGTATTGACAATTTATTGCATTCAGATAAATTTGGTTAAATATATATTCCACTATCCTTATAAGAGTTACATTGGGGATAGAATCAACTTGAACCTAAGAATAAGAATCACACTGAACTCCATATTCCCCATATTGAAAATGTGATTTTACCTCATGATATAAATTGTAATATTATATTGGATCTCATTAGTTTTAAAAAAATTCTTAAACTCTTAAAAAAAGAGTGCCAATCAAAACTGGATATCACTAGATAAAAATAATAACATATCCTTTTTTATTAGTGTATTTTATTTCCTAAAGATAATCAACTAAAATGTATTCAATATCTTGTGAATCATATAACCCTAAAATTATATGAATAATACTCTTACATTATAAAATGAATAAAATTATATAGTATTTAAATGAAGTATAATTGTTAAAAATAATTTTAATTAACTTAAAAAATAATATTTATATTAAAAAATAGTTTTAAAATATTTTTTTATGAGCACTATTTTGTCCGATAAGTTTATTTAAAAATTATTTCTGAGAGTAAAAATTATAAAAAAGTATTTTTTACACTTTTAGAAAATTAATTTATTGGTTATAAATTGGTTATAAATGAAAATAAAATCATTTGAAGGTAAAATGTAATATTCCAAGATTATAATAATAATGACTATGTTTGAAAGTGTACAAAATACACAACAGTGAGTGTAAACAAACAGAGAAATATTATTACTTAAATATGACTCTTATAACCTAGTAATTAAATTAGAAGGTATGAATAAGATTAAATAATTTTTGATATATATATATATATAAAGGGTATAATAAATACAAATCTATTGATTAATTCTTAGGAAATAGGCTCTCATTTTTTAGTAAAGACATTTTATTCTTCCAAAATATGTTTTCTTCAAAAAATGATTTCTATTTATTTTCTAAGTGAATATTATAATTAATTTTTAAAATTTTATAAATTTTATTTGATGAAATAAACATATTTTTTTAAACCATCATATCAAAACTATATTTGGGTGAAATTTTAGTATTTTTCTATAAGATTTATTTTTCAGTGAATAGTGAAAAATATTGATTTTTATTGAAAACTGTATTTCAATTTAAAGTATTTGAAAAGTAAAATTATATTTTGGATTAGTTTTAAAATATAATTAGTTTATTTTTATTTAAAAAAATATAATTATAGGTTTTGAAATTAATTTTATACTTTAATTCAATAGAAAAACATTTTATACTTAAAATATGCTTTTCTATAAAAAACTATTCTCATCGCCTTATTGCCAGCTTAATTTTAAATTAAATAATTACACTTATGTGTATTGAATTTTGAAATATGGATTTAATATTTGAAATCAGTGGGTCCAAATTTGGTTAATATTACCCTTTTAGTTTTTGTAAATATGAGTAGTAACCATAATAATGTTTTTTACTACGATAAAGTGTAAATCTGGTAATGAAGGGTTAAGAATAATATGATAAGGACTATAATGTGATCATAAAATTGGAATTAATTTTATTGGATTATTAAATATCATCCATAATAATCCAATATTTGGTTATATGGAATTTTCTTTCATTTGGGTGTGATTTTGACCTTTATAAAATTTTATTTAAGAAAAGTAAAAAATGTCACACTCTTGTTTTTAATTACTATAATATTTTTTACATGAGGATAAATAGAGGATAAATTATGTTATAAATATTAATTTCAAATAAAAATAATTTAACTTTATCATGGTATTTTTTTTTTATTTTTTAGTGAAGAAATAATAACCTTAAATGCTCATATAATGCTGACATTGTAATTATTCAATTAATTGAATAATAAAATAAATGATATTAAAAATATTTAAAGTAATATAATTTAAAATAATTAACATGATACATGAATTTTTATACAAATATTAAATATTATATATATTTTAATTGATTATATTTTAATTACTTGGTTGTATTGATGTTATAATAAATCAAAGTAAATGAATAATGTTAAAATAAACATTATTGATATTATATGAAAATAATATTTTATTAAATGATATAAAATTTATTAAAATATTAGATACATAAAAATGATTTTAATATGGTTAATAAAGTTAAACATGGTCCATTCATGAGTCTTTTTTCATTTATAAGTAACATTATTGAACCTTAAAGTGTAGAAAATTTTAATATTTTGGTAATTGTCAAAAGGGTTAACAAGGGGTTAAAACAAATAGATAAGGGTAAAAATATACCCAAAAACCTGTATAATTTTTATTTTATGATATTATTTAGATACATACATATATTATATTCTAAATAAATCATTTTGGATTTATTTTGAATTGAAAATTAATTTATTATTTTTTTTGAAATTCCAAGAGTACCCTTGTCCTCTCTTATAAAAGAGAATCTCTTCTTCCCTTTAATTCACACTTAAAAACCCATTTGGTTCAGCCAATAAATACCCAAAAACCTTACTATAAAACCTAAACTCATTATTAATGTCTTTTTAGGCATTATACCAAACCTATAGGGCTTAAGTGGTTAATCAAATAAGACTTTCCAAAGAAGAGGTAATGTTTTTGACATCATATTTTAGAATTATTTTATCTTCCACCTCATTAAAATATTAATTAAATATTATTATATAATTAAATAATCATATTTAATATAAATAGTTTTTCTATGTTAGTTTCACAAACTATATCTATCTCCTCTTCCACCTTATGGGAAACAAAACCATCATTCCTGTGTACGACGAACTATCATCTCTTCGACTGATGTACTTCATTTTCTATCACCATATCTCACAGATATTTATAGTGATATAATTAATGAATATATATTATATTGATCAAATATTTATCATTTTTAAAAATTTAATATATTATTTAATTTCCTACCTTTCCATTCACTGAAAAAGGATAACACCGTTCTTGTGTATGTGGGAACTACCACATCCATGAAGCGATGTGATTCATTTTTCATCACTACATAACATGGATGATATATATAAGAATAATTAAATAAATATTATTATATTCATGGTATTATGATAATTATGTAAAGTTAAAATGATACTTACCTTCTTTCCATAACAATAGTTGAAAAATTGAAACATTACTCATGCGTACGTATGGATTACTGTTTCCATGACTATAACATGGTTAATTTTTCATAACCATTTTCAATGGTATGATTTAAAAGAATAATTAATGTATAAAAATTATAATTATTTAATGATTATTATTATATATATGATGAAACAATGACCCATTTTTTCCATTTTCAACATACCAAATATGTTTTGAAAATTACAAACCGAACGTCCTCAAAATAATTGACGTTGACTTAAGTGACTAAGAAATTAAAAATGTCTTTAAAATAAATTAAATAAATGGTTTAAGGATAAGTTATTAAAACTAAAAAATTTATTAATAAATAAAATATTTTTTTTTGAGTTTATTATATAGGATTTAAAGTACATACAAGGAAAGTTTGAACTCGAGGTAAGAGATTTCTTCTCAATATACTTTCATTGAGTCATATTTTATTTCTATGAACCTATTTTTTATGGTATATATATATATTTACAATTTTACATTTTATATCATGAATAATTAATACTTCGTGATATTTTATTTTGTAATTTTAATTATTTTATCCAAGGGGATTTGACTTAAACGCTGACAAATGGAATAGGTTTTCTTAACTCAAGTTCTTTTTGTTGGGTTATAACTCTTATTCATTGACTTTGTTTTATTATGATTATGTGTTAATTGATATATAAATTGTTTTATTTTGTATTTAAACTTTAATTTTTTAGATTTAAAACTTTTATAAATAATCTCTCAATTTATTAATTCTCAATTCAATGATATTTTTTTCTAAGGGATATTCATCTCAAATTCTATTTATTTGAGAAATATATTGATGTTAAGAACCCAAATTATTTTATGATGTGCATATAATGAAATTTGACATGATATATCATGAATATACTTGTGTTAATAATATTTAAATTTTAGTTTGATTTTATTATTTCATGGGATTATGATGGTAGAGTTACCAAAATAGTAAAGGATTTATGTTGCATTCCATTTTATTTTCGGTATTTTTTATGTTCAAGGTCCCTTGGGGGGAAAATCATAAGAAATTATTTTATTGAACCAAATATATTTTATTATCCTCTATTATTGATTGTGTTTTATATGATTAATTTATATTTTCTACCTTATTTAATAAAGAAACATCAGGAAAGTCATTTTTAAGTGATACCAATATTATATCTTCCTTTAAATTAAGAATCATTGTATTCTATATCCATATTTTCTAAAATGTTTTAAAAAATTTACTTTTATAAAAACAAATTATTTTATAATGATATTTTACATGAAAATTGAATTTAATTTAAATGTTTTAAAAAAAATGAAATTTCTAAACGTTTTCTAAATGGGAACTTTCGTCCCCTTTTACAAAATATTAGAAAAGAATTTTTATTTTTAATGTTTACAACATAAATTTATTTTACCAACATTATAACCATTATTGTCTATGAATATTAATATATAAGTTTCCAAGATTATTTTCAAATAATTTTTTTCACAATATTTTATGAATTTTTAGTTTTTAAAAGTGATTTTCAATATAAAAAGGGTATCTTACTCATGAAATTTTTAATGATATTTTAATGGAATTTCCATTAATCAACATCAATAACCCTTGATGTTAATTATGATACACAAGATATATTTTATAATTACACAATACCATTTCTTTATTTGTATGGATTATTATTGTTTTAAAGATATTTTCATGGAACTCATTTCTTTTCAAGGTGTTAATCATGTTATGAAAGCAATAATGGAAGTTTCTATGAGTTTTATGAATATGAATAAATGAAATATCTATGTACTTTATTCATTCTATGGTTCTTGGAAATTTTTTATGATAGTGGGTGGTTCCATTATAAACTGAGGGTAGGTAATCCTATTATATCTCTCTAATGCATTGGGTAAAGGGATAAAGTTAATAGATTAGGTTTCTAAAAGAGATTATGGAATATACTGTGATGGTTATTCTAAGTATAACCATGATGGTTATTTCAAGTGAAAAAATGATAGTTTCTCCAAGTTTAACCATGATAGTTATTCCATGTGTACCCATGGGGGTTACTCCACTTATAACCATGAAGGTTATTCTATATGTAAGAGTGATATGAAAATGTTCCAAGATTCCAACACATTTTCTTTATGATATATATGGGGTTTTAATGATTACTTTAATAAAAAATGACATCACATAGCTCATGATTATTGATTCAAATGCCTATTTGAATTGTTAAATCTTTATTACATGATTTATTATTAAGGTATTTATAGGAATTAATTCCATTATATTATTCTCATGCACCATGATTATGTCATCATACTCTTATGTTCACCTTACTATCACTATTGAAATTAAAATTTTAATACTTATGTTTACCATTAATGAGCATTTGAGATCACCCTTCCCATGTTTCATTTTCCCAAATTTTTGAATAATTATTTTAATTTTTTTTATTCAGACAATTTTCTTATGTGAAGATGTTTATGGGAGATGTTCAAGACTTAATATGGAATATTAAAATATGGGTATAGTTAGAGATGATGTTGATCATTATGAACCATTTGTTTATGAACCTAAGTTGTTAAGAGTTTGTAATAATTCTATAAAACTCTGAACCTAAAAGGTAATTGGGTATGTAATAGATATAATATTTCCTTTTTATGTAATAAGTTTTGGAAGTAAAAAACAGGATCACATTTATCAGTATCAATTCCATAAATATAAGGTTTATGTTTTTAGATTCAGATCTAGGAGTGCAGGTTCATGGATCTTATAGTTGGTATTAGATCAAAGTTTAGATAACTTTTAAGACTATGATATTTTACAATGTGTTTATATTAACTGTTATTTATACCATCATGGGTTTATAAGTTTAAAGTTTATCATAAGTTCAAAGTCTTAAACACCCTTTTTGAGGTTTTAAGTGATGGAATTTTAAGGAAACTTATGATATTTTGGAAGATGTTTTATTGGGTTCAGGTACATGAAACCAATATTGAATTATATTTTGGAATAATATATGATCTTAATGTTGATTTATGTTAATTTTTGTAGTTTATATGATTAGTGAATATACCTTTTGGGTATATGGATTTATAAGTGACTAATGTAATTTTAAGATAAATGTTAAATTTTTATTGGAAGAATATGTGATCAAATACTTAGGTTTTTTGGGTTTTAAGTTTTTTTTGAAAATAATTTAAATAATTTTAAGGATAATTATTTATAAAATTATTTTGTTTGAATTTTGGGTATTACTTTTGAATTTTTAAAAGTAACAGATAATTTATAAGTATATGAAGGTTTATTAATTTTTGGGAATTATCATAACTTGTATTAACCATTATTGGATTGATTGATATCTAAAGGAAAGGAAAATGGATTTATCCATTTTTTGGAATTATATGATCTGATAGAAGTGCTTTAGGTATAAAAATTCATCTTAAATACTTATCCTTTTGAGAAAAATATGATATTATGGGGGCAAGTGACTAAAAGATGAAATTCTACTTTTCAAGAAAGTATATTTCTTTATATTATTATTATAGATGATAATAAAATTCAAAAAATCTTAGGAAAGGGTATTGAAATAGAAATTTTATGTGTTTAAATTTCTTACTAAGAAATCAATAGTCTTTTAACTCATTATATATTTATGGGTTTGTGATGGTTAAATTTCTCAAGTACATGTTATCTATTACTACATATTAATCCTCAAGTGTTATTTTTCTCTTACATGTCCACATTTTCACTTACTACTAATTTTATAATATTTGGAAACCCAATTTTGGGTTATTTTATATGACCTTTATACCTCCCTTTCCCTATTTTCAAGTGAATGTTTTATTAAACCTTTTTATGATGTGATATTTCAACAAAGGTATTTTGAAAAGTCAAACCCCTAGTTCCTGTGAAAAATTAAAAATTGTAAGGACACAATTTATTAAAATTATGTAGAATTTAATATACCATGATTTTTAAATTAACAAATATGTTTGATAGTGTACAAAATACACAACACTGAGTATAATCGAACAATAAAATATTATTACTTAAATATAACCATTGTAGCATAGCCGTTTAAGTGGTGGGTATGAATATGATTATATACTTTTTGATATATATATATATAAAGTTTATAATAAATACAAATTTGTTGATTAATTATTAGTAAATAATCACTAATTTTTTAGTAAAGTCATTTTATTCTTCAAAAATATGTTTTCCTCAAAAATTATTTTTATTAATTTTGGTGAGTGAATTTTATAATTATTTTTTTTGGAAATTTTAGAAATTTTATTTGATAAAAAATATAATTTTTTAAATTATAATATCATAATTAACATTGGGTGATTTTTTTTATTTTTCTGAAAAGATTTATTTTTTAATGAATAGTGAAAATACTGATTTTTATTAAAAACATAATTTTATTTTAAAGTATTTAAAAAAATTCCATATTAGATTAGTTTAAAAAAATAATTAGTTCATTTTTATTGAAAATAATATAATTATATTTTTTAAATGAATTTTATAGTTGAATTTGGTATAAAACATTTTATACTTAAAATAAATATTTGTCTAAAAAATAGTTTTTCATCGCATTTTTCCTGTTTAATTTAAAATTAAATTCTACCACTTTTCTTATTGAGTTTTAAAAAAAGGATTTAATATATGTAATCAATGGGTTTAAATTTGGTAAATAGTATCCTTTTATTTCTATTCAATGTGAATAGTAACCATATTAATTTTAATTACTATGATAAAGGGTAAATCAGGTAATTAAGTTTTGAAAATAATATGATAAGGTCTATAAAATGACTCCAACACTTGAATTAATTTTATTTTATAATTACATATCATCTATAAGTGTCCAATATTTTTTTATATATCTATTTTTCCCATTTAAGTGTGACTATTACCTTTATAAAATTTATGTAATGAAAAGTAAAAAATACCAGACTCTTGCTTTTAATTTCTAAAATATTTTTAATATGGGGATAAATAGAGGATATGTTCAGTTATAAATATTAATTTAAAATATAAATAATTTATATTAATCATGTTAATATATATTTAATTTTTAGTGAATAAATAAATATATTAAATGCTTACACAATGCTAATGCAATAATTATTCAACTAATAGAAAAATAAAATAAATGATATTAAAAATATTAAAAGTAGTATAATTTGAAATAATTAATGCGATAGAGAAATTTTTTAGATAACTATAAAATATTAGGGATATTTTTATTTATTATATTATAATTAATTGTTTCTATTGATTTTATAAAAAAAATCAAAGTAAATGAATTGTTCTAAAATTGGAATTATTGATATTTTATGAAAATAATATTTTATTAAATGATATATAATTACTAAAAATCTTATATTTAGTCAATTGAATGGGATATGGCCAATTGAATTTAACATGATCTATTTAATGGTATTTTATCATTTTATAGTAACATTATTAACACTTAAAGTTTATAAATATATAATATTGGATTAATTGTCAAAAGGTTTAACAAAGGGTTAAAGATAAAATATAAGGGTAAAAACATAGTCAAAACCTATATAATTTTTATTTTATGTGATTATTTAGATCCATACTAATCATATATTCTAAATAAATTAGTTTTTATCTATATAAAATTGAATATTAGTTTTTATTAATTTTTATATTTTGAGAAACTCCAAGAGAGACCCTCCCACAACCACCAAAATTATTGATATTTTATTCCAAAATATGAGAAAACACAAGAGTTCAGGAGAAAAAATAGAAAAAAGAATAAAGCACAAAATAGAGACAAAGGATCAGGGGGTAATGTAATAGTGAAGTCCAACATCATCTCTAATGACTATTTCCATGCTTTCATAAGGAAGGGTACCAACACTAGAATAGAATGTGATCCTATCAGTAGAGCCAACCATGGAAGCAAGAAAATTTGCAACTCTGTTTCCCTCCGTACATGTGTGGATAACATCCTTCAAATATTCCTTAAAAATGATTATATAGTAAAAATATAATATTAAATATTATTAGGTGGTTTTATTTTAATTTTAAATTCTATATCCATATCTTCTTCCATCAAATGGGAAATGAAACCATCATTCGTGCACACAATGGACTACCGTCTTATGAACCAAAGTTATTTTTTTTCCATTACTATCTCTCATGATTGGTTATAATGATGAAATATATATATATATATATAAATTCATGAAATATTTTTAATTTTTAAAAATATAATAAATGTTTTAATTTCTTACCTATACATTCACTAAAAAATGATAACATCATTCGTGTGCATGTGTGGACTACCATACCCACAAAACAACGTGATTCATTTTTAATCACCACATTACATGGATTATATATACATATAAGTATAATTAATGAAATAATATTATATTTTTTATATTATTATCATTATTTAAATATAAATTTATACCTATCTTCTTTCCATAATTTTTTTGAAATAGAAATGTTACTCATGCGTATGTACAGACTACCGTCTCTATGATTGCAACATAGTTCATTTTTAATAACCATATTTAATGTTTGGTTTTGAAAGTATAATTTCTGTATAAAAATTATAATTATTGAATTATTATTATTCTATATTTGATGAAAAAATTACACCTTTATCCATGGTCAATATGCGGAAGTTGTTTTGAAAATTATGAACAAAACATCCTTAAGATTCTTGATTTGGACTTAATTGAATAATAAATTTAATATTAAATTAAAATAAATGAAATAATTTTTTTAATGATATGGTATTACAACTTTAAAATGTTCTTAATAAATAAAATAATTTATATAAGTTTATTATATAGGATTTCATACGTGGAATGTTTGGACTCGAGGTAAGATATTTCATCTCAATTTACATTGTTTGAGGCGCATTTTATTGTTATGAACCTAATTTATTTTATATTTTATATATGATACCCATTTTAAATGTTATATAATGAATTAATCCTACTTAGATATGTTTTATGTTTCAATTTTAATTATTTTAACCAATGGGGTTTGACTTGAAAGCTACCAAGTGGTAAAGGGTTTCTTAACTCAATATCTTTTAATTAGGTTATAACTCTTATTCATTTAATTTTTTATTCTGTGATTATGTGTGAATTGATATCTAAATTGTTTGATTTTATATTTACACTTTATTTTTGTCGATTTATAATTTTTACACATAATATCTCAATTCAATGATATTATTTTTGTAAGAGCCATTCATCTCAAATTCAATTTCTTTGGGACATATATTGATATTAATCACCTATCATATTTTTTTAGGTGAATATACTACCCTTATAAATGATATTTCATGAATATAATTCTATTAATGATATTTATAATTTCATTTTGTGTTATTATTTCATGGTCTTACAGTTGAATAGTTACCAAAGTAGAAAAAGTTTTTATGTTGCAATCTCTTTTATTTTTGGTATTTTTTATGTACAAGGTTCCTGTTGGGGAGGGGGGGTAATTATAAGCTATTATTCTATTGAACCAATTATCATTTATTCATCAATGGTTATTAATTTAATTGACATTTTTAATTTCCATTTCCTTCATTATTGAATAAATAAACAACAAAAAAATTGTTTGTAAGTGATAATAATCTTATATCTTTTTTTTAGATCGGGAATCCTTCTATTCCATATCTATGTTTTATAAATGTTATTTTTTAAAATTAAATTATTTTATAAAGATGGTTTATATGATCTTTGAATTTATATTAAAATGGTTTTAAAAAAGGGAATTTCTTAACTTTTTCCAAAGGGTCACTTTTGACTCATTTTAAGAAATGTTCGAAAAAATGTTTATTTTTTAACATTTACAATGTGAATAGATTTTTCCACCCTCATGATCATTATTTTTTTGAAGAATAATTTATAATTTACCAAGGATACTTTCAAGGAAAATGTTTTTCACAAAATATTATGAATTTTTATTTTTTAAAAGTGATTTTCAAAGAAAAAATTGTATATTTCTCAAGAATGTTTTTAATGGGATATTAATGGTTTTTACATTAATCAACATTAAAAATATTTGATGTTACTTATGATTAAATAAATTTAATTTGTAATGATACCATACTCATTATTTCTTTGGATAAATTCTAATTGTTTCAAATAAATTTTCATGGAGCCCATTTGTTTTCTAGGGGTTTATAAAGTTATGAAAGCAATAATGGATGTTTCTTTGAGTTTCATAATGAAATGAAAAATCTATGTACTTTATTCATGCTATGGTTATTTGATATTTCTTATGATGATGGATGGTTATATTAAAAATTTATGGACGGTGATGCTATTATATCTCTCCAATGAAGTTTATGAAGGGAAAAAGTTAAACAATTAGGTTTCTCCTAAGTGATTATGGGAACATACTATGCTAATTATTGAAAGTATAAATGTGATGGTTATTTTAACTATAACTATAATGGTTAATCATAGTGTAAACAAAATGGTTATTCCATGTGTAACTATTAAGGTTAATCTACTTACAAACATAAAGGATATTCCATATGTAATAGTGATATGAAAATTTTCTAAGATACCAACACATTTTATTTACAATTGATATGGCATTTTAATGATTCATTTGATTAATATTTACATACCATGTAACATGATTATTAATTCCAATGACTCTTTTCTTTGTTAATGATTTATGCCATGATTAATTCTATAGGTATTGATGTTTATGAATTAAATTATTTTATTATCATGAACTATGATTGTGTAATCATACCCTTATGCTCATCTTACTCCCAATAATGATATTCAATTATTAATTCTTATGTTTACACTTACCCAGCATTTGAGATCACCCTTCTTATATTTCCTTTTCCCCAGTCTATAAATAATGATGCTAAATGGTTTTTGTTTACAAAGGTTTATTATGTGAATATTGTATGGGATATGTTTAGAACATACATGGAATATGAAATGTAGGGTATAGTTGGATATGATGTTGATATTTATGAACTAATTATTTATGAACCAAAGATGTTAAGAGTTTTTCATAATTCTCTAAAACTATAAACCTAAAAGGTACATGGGTATATAAGTGATTCAATATTTCCTTTTGATTTTATAATTTTGGGAAGGAAAATATTGGTTCACAATTACCAATATCAAAGATATAAATTTAAAGTTTATTTTTTAGCACCAAATCAGGGAGTGCGGGTTCGATGCTCTTATTTAAAAATTGATATTTTTGTGAAAAACTAATTTTAAGCACAAAATATTATTTTATCTTGAAAAATTAAATCAGTCAATATTAATGGATTATTTTAATGAAGTGAGTATATAATATATTTAATAAAATATTTTAATATTCATATAATGGTTTTTACTAGGCACAGAATTTGATTAAATTCAGTTTTATGCTTTAGAATACATTTTTTATAGAAACTTTTTTTGTTGGGTTTTATGTGTTTATTTTAAAAAGGATTTCTACCAGTTATAGGAATTTAATTTGATAAAAAAATTCATATTTTTCATCATATTTTTTTAAATAGGAAAATTTCAATTTTGGTCATTATAAATAGTAACCATGATAAAACTTTTTCACCACGTTAAGGGTTAAAAGGATCAACAAGGGGAAAAATTAGTGATAAGGCATAAAATATCTATAAAAATTGAATAAATGTGAACATTTTAAGGTATTTAAACCTAAAATTATCTTATCTTAAAATTTGGGTTACATAAGTTCCACTTTTACATGAATATGATTTTATTATATTTTAATGCTTTAAGTATTTACAAGAGTTCCAACCACCATGCTTATAAAAGGGTATCGCCTACCTTAAATTATTAAAAGACATTGAGACCTATAGTTTGGAAAATAACTATAAAAATATCTTATTTAATTCTCTCCCCACATCCTAGAGCTTCTTCTCATCCTAAAATACCAACTTTTTAAGGATTAAGGAGTATGAAAAAGGAGGTTTGTCAAATAATAGGTAATTGTATTTATCGATATATTTTGGGTTTGATTCTTACTTAAAATCTTTTAAAAATTATATAAAAATATTAAAAAAGATGAAATAAATCTAATTAATATACTAAAATGTTTTTATGTTAATGTAACATACACTTTATACCTCATTTTCATCCTTTGATAAATGATAATGTCGTTCATACGTACATATAGGATATCACCTCCACAAAGCAATGTGATTTCTTATCATGTCTGTCATAAATGGATAGAAATATAAATAAATTTAATGAATATATATATATATATATGATATTTATGATATTTTTATGATTTTATAAAGATATATTATTATTTAACTTTATTTTTTTAATTCTTTGGAAAATGAAAAAATTACTTATGTGTAAGTATAAACTACCATCTCCACAAAGTGATGTATTCATTTTTAATCACCACCTTATATGGATGATTAAAAAAGTGTATATAATTAATAAATAATATAATTATAACATTTTTAATATTTTGTAGATGTTAAAACCATGAACAAGGTGCATGGCCTAGAACCGTCAAACCAAAACATTCACAGGAAACAAAGTAATGAACACCCAAAATGTTGATTTCAATGAAGAATTGTTAATAAATGAGTAATTATAAATTATAAGGGAATGTTATATATTAAAATAAGTATGATTATGTACATTTTATATATTTATAATAAATCAAAATTTATTATAAAGTAGCTTAATAACACACATAGAGAAATTCAACACATAAGGTAAGGGTTTATATTGTAGTGTCATTTTTAATTAGATTTTTTATGCTTAAATATCATTTGAGAGAATTATATGGTATTTAAATCTTAAACCAAACCTATTTTATTCTCCTATTTATATTTTTTTTGGTTTTTCATTTTCTTTAATTGAGATTACTCTAGAACTTAAAATGAATGAGGAAATGTTTTTAAGAAAATTCAACATTATTTCATCTTTGGTCGGAAAACTTTTTATTCCATGCCCATGCTCTTTAAACTATATTCGATAATGTTATTTTATATAATCTAATTATTATTTTAAGTAATTTAAACTATATTTTAATTTGTTTTAAAGTATTAAAATTAATTTTTACAATATTTTTATGAATAATTTATTTATGACTTTTTACAAAAATAGTATAAAGGGAATCATTATTTTAATGTTTACCTTAAGAATGAATTTTCCCTCCCTTGTGAATATTATTTTCTTTGGAACTAAATTTAATAGTTTACAAGGTTATTTTAAAATAAACTCATTTTATAAATATTCTAGGAACTTTTATTTTAAATATTATCAAAAGAAAAGGATATTTTCTCATGTTTTTAAAGAAAGGTTCAAAATTTATTTTAAAGGTATTTTTCATATATGTCAGCATCCTTTGATGTTTATTTCAATTTATTGGGGGATAATATCTAATAATAAAAACCATGTTATTTATAAGTATTTATTATTATTATTTTATGTATAAATATTTATGAAACCCATTTCTTTTCCATGGGTTATTATAGGAAGAATTAATGACTATTCTTAGGATATTATGGCACACATATGTTGGTTTTCATTATCCAATGAGTGAGTATATTATATCCCATAAATGTAGTAGGATATTCTTGAGATATTATGATATAAAATAAAAGATTATGGGGAGTTAACCCATTCCTTGAATGAATGAGGATTGTAAGTGAACCCATTTCAATAATTAAAATCGGTTGAGATGTGAACCCAACCCATTATGGGTACTTTTCCACTATGTAATGATTTTAAAGGTAGATATCCTTGAATAATGAGAGTATTTTATATTATTTTTATTGTTTCACACAATTAATATGAAATTTTATTATTATTATAAGATTCTCTCATGGCTCATGATTGATTAATGATGATTCCTCACTCTTATGACTCATATATTTTGAAATACTAAAGCTTTATACCATGGATCATGATTTATGATATATGACATACTGGTTTTGAAATTAGTAATTTATTATCATGTTATAATATATTTATTATTATCTTATTATTTTGTGTGATAATTGATATACATCTCTAATGTTTACCCTTATTGAGTATTTAAGCTCACCGTTTCTTATGTTTTAATTTTCTCAGGTTATGAAGAAAGATATTAAGTAAAAAATTTACAAGAAGGGTTATATTAGAGCTTAATTTTTTGGGAAATGTTGAAGATATTTCATGAATTAATTTTATTATATTTATTATATCTAAACACACTAAAACATTATGGTTCTGTGGCATGAATTATAGTGTAATATGTCATATTTTTATCTAAAATGATTAAATATATATATATGTTTTTCTTGGGTATATTCAGTTGGTATCAGAGGAGGGTGTAGTTATTTTTTAAGATTAGGTTATGAATAATATGAGGATAGAACTTAAAACAACCTATTATGAAATAAAAATGATATAGGGTGAACTTAAAAGTGTTATAGGTTTATAAGAAGACGTTATAATTTGAGACATCACAGGAATAATTTTCATGATTATATGATTACTCATTTTTATTATTGTATTTTAATGTGTACACTATGATTTTGTATTTTTATTCAATGTATGGAACCAAGATTAATCATGTTAAAAAGGAATATTTTAGATTATGCAACTATTTTACTCTTGAGTAACTAAACAACATGTGAACTTGAATGCAAAATATTTTTTCTATGATCACACAACTCACTCAAGAAATGAATCATTACAAGATTAAAAATGAAAAAAATATACCAATACAACATTTAGTGTTATATAAGAAAAAATTCATCTTCTTTTAGTTAGTCAACTAATCCACTAGTTTTCGAGTAATGGATCAAGACCACTAAAAGGATATTTTCCATTCTCCAATTCTCAGAGTATGATTTTTTTTCAATATCGGTGTATAATTTAGATGGATAAGTTGATAAATGATGTAATATTATTAAGAATATAAATTAAGATTATGAAATAGACTTCATGGATTATTATGATTTTAAGAGTGTATTTTTTATTAAGTACTACTATAAGATCTTGAACTTTGGATGAGGTATATTTTTAATTTATTTTTTGTTTAAATCCTCTAAAATAGCTTGTGGAATGATTTCTGGGAGAAGGGAAGGTTTTGGGAGAATACTAAGGGGTTGGGGATTGAATAATATCTAAAATGGGGCTTATAGTTTATGGCACATAGTTTGTGCATAGTTAGTGTTAACCATGCATCATGACCATGTGATATAGTTTTATGGGGATCAAGGTTTTAAAAACTATGTGAGGTGTCATGAAAAAAATGTGGGTAGGATCCAATACCATTCACATGGCTTTCACACAGTTTTACAAATCGTGTGGGTATCCTAAACAATAGAGTGACTTGATATTTAAATATATAGATGAGCTCATATAGTTGGGTAAACCATGTGCATCAATAAAAGTGGTAAATCTAAATATTTTCCCTCCAAACCATTATAAGTTTTCAACTAAATTTCTCCCTCATTTGACCCCTAAAAGACTAGGGAGAAAACCAAACTCTCCATACTCTCCCAAGGGTGGATCTTCTTTGATTTTAGTGAATTTTAAGTGATTTTTATTATTATTTTCAGACCTAGGAAAGTATACAAGTTATTTTACTTCTATTTTATGAATTATTCACAACTTGGTTTTTCCTCTTATCCTATGTACGATGAGCCATTTTTTAGGTAGTTACTTTCTTTTATGGAAGAAGACATTTTATCTTGAATCAAAGGACATGGTTGGATGAGTATTTATCTATGAATCTAATTTAAGTGGTCTAAAATCTATTTCACATAGTCTTGATATTGTTTATGTGTATGTGGTATGTGGTTTCGAACCGACGTGCTACACATTTTCTTCATTATTTAATAATAATATATTGGGAATTTAAATAATGGGTTATAACCTTCATTGACCTCATTGTGTTTGTTGATAACTATGAGACATGACCTATGACCACCTATAGTGTGTGAAAAGTCCCTAGAAATGTTATAAATGGGTTATAAATGAGGAAATAGAGGGTTTATGGGTTTAAAATTCTTAGACTTGTTTCATGGATAGTTAGCATGAAATTAGGGGATATTTTGATTACTTTGGTAATTAAATGATTTATTTCATGATAAAGGGAAGAGATGGTAAATGGATAAAGGGTAATGTTTAAGTTTTAAATGGGTTTAAATAAAATTTAACAATTATGTTATATTAATAAATGATAAATGAGTTAAATTGTGTAATTGGGTTAAATTTGTTGAGTATAATGGACCATAATGAATAATGAATGTTGAAAAATGTCCACCCTTGTTATTTTAATGTTTGAAAAAGCAAAAGTATGTTGTAACTTTGAAATTTATTATTTATGGGACGATTTAAGAGCCATTACATGATATTCCACACCCACAGGTAAGTATATTTTGATAGAATTCACAATATACTCATTTTAGGATAGTTGGACATGATGCTCTGCATCCTTTATTTGAAATTTTTGACATGGCACTTTGTATCCCTATTTTAGGTGTCTTCATGATGATACAGACACTAATATTTTTGACATGGTTTAGTTACATGGATGAATTCTCCTTGATACCTAGAAATGAATTAATTGTTGAACTACCATTTTTGACTTAATGTGTTTAACCTATTTGATTATTGGTTCATATGACCAACATGGGACAAGGAAGGTTTTTTTCTCAGTTTTCACTTTGGATATAAAAACCTAATACTTTTACACTTACAGTTAAATGATTTTTAAAATAAATATCCATTAAATACAAAAAAAGGATTGAAAATATTAGTGTATTTAGAAGACTAGGTTAATAATACATCAATGAAATCTAAAACATGACATCTTTATTTTATTGTCTATAATGAGCTCCTATATCCCCTTGAGATCCTAAAAATTTATATGATAACATGAGGATATACATAGAAAAAGTGTTGAACACAAAATCATATTAAGGTAATAAACATGACAATGAATCATAACATGTGAGTCAAATGATATAAAATGATATCATAAAAGAGAAGGGTCAGGAATAATCACTTGGGAGTATAACATAATAAAAATGGTATCATATAATCAGGGAAACATAGGAAAGTATAATAGAAATAAAACATAACATAAGAATAAGTCAAGACTAACCACTAAGACAACATCACATGGTAGAAAAAGTCCTACCATTGATTAGTTTTACTCCCTAATCCCATACATGACATCTCATAAGAAAACAAATTACCCAATACATTAGAGTGTTATATGAGAAAATCCATCACAACATGCACATACTTATGTTTGATAAAAAATAAATCAATCCCAAGGAATAAATATAATAATTTTCCATTGATATAAATGTATTTTATAATTTTTCCTTATATCATAATTAAAGTGGATTTCATAAAGAAGGCATTTGGGAAATAAACTTAAGGCATGTATTAACCCATCAAAGGAAGGGAGACTATGATATGTATATTTATAAGAGACATATATAGTGAATTTATAAGAATTTATTAACATCAAAGGGTGATATAAAGTTAGTTAGAGAGATAAAGTTCATGACCCAAATAAAAAGGGGAGGTTCGGAGTGGTCCATTACCTAATATTTAAAAATCATTCTACACTTTCAGCTAACATTTCAGATAATAATATTTTATTTATTAATTAATTAACTTAAATAGTTTTCCATATATATTTTATTAAATATAATTTTATTATTTTCATTTATAATTATTTCTATGTTATATAATGTTTAATTTCACTATTTTAAGGGTGTTTGTTTCATGGTTCCAAGGTCAGATCACTTTTAATTAATTATTGATGTTCCTATAAAGTGGGAAGACAACTATAGAAGTGAATGAAATATTATTAATTCCCTTATATAAATTTAATTGGACCAATTTATCCCTATGTATTATTATATATAAATTATTCATTTAGTAAAATTCTAATGTTATTTGGTTAGTTAAATTTGGCAAATTTACCGACTATCACAAACTTGTCCCATTTTATTTAATAATATGACTATATAATCATAATATAATGTGAATTAATATCTAATATACATATTTAGTTCAATTTAAACAATTATAATTGAATTTAAACTTTCCATAAAGGTGAATGCGATAAATAATAAATCATCATCCATAAAGGTGGCAGATCGATATAATACAGACAATATTTTCGTTTTTTGAATAAGAGGTTAAGAGAAGTGGATTAATGGTAGATATCAAATTAGTACCATAAAATTATATTATATATATATATGATACTATAGTTATTAATTCTTTTTATATGAGGGAGGTGAGGATAATATATAATAATAAAATAATTTAAAATATGTTGTTTGAGAATATTACCCCTTGAATGTGGCCTCTTGAAATGCTCCTTAAGTCACTTGGAATTGGTCTTTTGGTGAGACCATCAACACTACGATATGGGGTATAGTTATGAGAAGATATTTTTGTAGAAATTTAGAAATATACAAGGCTTATAATGTGTGAGGGGAAGGGGCGATATTTATAAATGGAGGAGAGGGGTGTTTTTGAATATTATATTCATTAGTTTATTATTTTAGATAAATAATTCCAATAATATTCATTATTGTGACTATAAATAGTAAATGTTTCATGTGAGTTCAAAATAATGGGTTCTTTCATTATACATGACCCAAAAATTCATGTATTTAGCTTATAATGCTAAATATTGAATTTTACCATATTTCACTATTCACAAAAAATTCAACTATTTTAAAAGATTCCAAAAAATCACCCAAACAATTTTTTGACATGTAGATTCCAAAATTCAATCCAATTTATGAATTTTTTTTCTAAATATGAGAAATTTAATTTTTAAATAAAATCCTAATTTATTAAATAAATGATAATTTTAATATTATGATCAAATTTTTGACCCTTTTAAAATTTAGTTGTGGTCTCAAAAAATTATATTTTCATTATAATAAAAAATAATATGAATTTATAAATCCATTTTATGACAAATAAAGATCATTTTAAGTCATTATATTTATTATAAAAGTATAATTAAAACAATTATGTTTTACTAAAATACAAACACTAAACTTATCATTTTTAAAACATTTATTTACATATTACATGGATTAAATGTATTATATTTTCATTATATGGGATATTTAAATATTATTTTACAATTAAATAGGTGGTGTTACTATTCTAACAGTCATATTACTATTCCTAATGGCCATATTACAATTCCAACAGTCAGGTTACTATTCAAACAATCAGATTACTATCCCAATAGTCAAATTAGTAAGATATAATGAAGTCATAAAAAATAAGACTGAAATTATTAGAGCCACTTACCTTCTATAGCCTCCAGAGAAAAGAATGTTCCTTCATGTTTGGATCATCTCAGAGTAGATATTCAAATTGATTATCCAAGTTGTCTCACATTTGGATATATTTATCTACATTGATCTTTTTCTCATTGAAGCCTCATGAAATAATTTTATCTTGTTTGTTGAATCATGCTCCTTGTTCCTCATTAAATTACACACATAGATCTCTTTCTAATATTCTATCCTTCTCATCCTCTAATTCATTAAGATTTATTGGATCTAATTGTCTTTATTCATTGGAATTAAAAATGAGAACTAGATGTTTACCTTTTCATTTTTTCCACCCCTTCTTCTTTGGACCCTTCTATATTTCCCTCTATAACACAATTCCCTTTTATCTATTCTCTAATTATCCCATTTTTAGTGGCTTTATGATATTGGATTGATGTTCTTCCATTATTCCCCTTGGATCTACTAGAATACCTAGTTTCCTCACCTAAAGCTCCTTGAGAGTTCCCCAAGACTTCCGATAATGCCAAAACATATGCAGCCTTCTACTACAGGAGAACATCCTCAAAGTGTAGAATCATCTCCCACTATTGTCTCCCTTGTTATTTTCATCCATCCTCTCTCCTACTACATCTATCTCCTAACCCTTGGAGTTACCAAAATTTTTGACAGACCATATCTCCATCAGTCTAGGAATGTAAGAGTAGTATTTATATCCCTTAGATTTCTTCTTCTTAGTCACAATGAAACTCATCGAGTCCCTATTTTCTTTCTATCCATTCATCCTTCTTAGATTATGTAAAAATATTCCATATCCTTCCATTTTATTGTCATCTGAGTTTTTCCATAACTCTCCTCTTTTTAATTTTCTCTTGGAGGGTATTTGGTGTTGCTCTCTACCTAAATTTTAGTACCCAAGTTATAAAATCAGCTACTCAAGTTAAAATAGGACAATACCCTTCTTAGGTTGGGACCCTTATTAGAATTCAACCATATATCAGAGCCACACATTGGTTCCTTCTGGTCCCAAAATCCCCTAGAACATCCCTCCCATGTCAGATGTATCATCTCTTTAAGGTTGTTACCACTACCTAGTCACACCACCATTGTATAGTTATACAGAGGCCTCTCCTTTCCCTCCTTTATCCCTATAATACTCAAGCTATTAATTCACCTTAACTTATGAATTTAGCTAATAGGGACATACTCACAAAGCTACTATATCCAAGAAATAACAATTATTGGATATTCCTTGCTACTCGATGTGATTCCTTTGATAACCTCATAGCTCACATCCTTATTAGTGGAGTTGATACCTTTATAAACAACCTATAATAGTTCCATGGGAGTAACTATGTACACAACCTCAGCTAATCCTATTCTAGATATACCCTTCATACTTACCCTATGATCTTCCCAATATTGTCTTAGATGAGTGAAGACGTTTGCCACCGTTGGATCCGAAATATTTTTGTGAGCCTCTATTTGATTGGAATCATCAGATGTAGAACCAGAATGGTTCATAATGGGAATTACTGATATCACCATCCTGAATTATGATCATTGGACAACCTTTTTATCCTTATGTCCTTAATGACATAAAGAAACTTGATTCCCAACTAATTATAGGATGAACAGTAATCGGTACAGGTCTCAAATACCACTTTTTTATTCCATTGAAAGTCTTCCCCATACTAAATCTACACCCAATCCACTGGTGACCTAGTGACATCAACCTCAATACAAATACGAAGATATTTCAGGCGAAAAAAAACTTTTGTTCGACTATCATCACACAAATATCAGCCTACCAAATTTCTAGGCATCTTAAGAATAGAAGTATTTTGATAAGGAAATGGTAATCCTGGATATTTTTCCCATATTAGTATATAAGGAACATCCCATTTCATATGAAACTCATATTAACAACAAAAAAGACATTAGTGGTACCTGTTGACAGATAGAGGGGCGCTAGAATAGTATAGAATTATATCATCCTCAAGAGAGAAATGAATCATTATATGTTCAATATTGAGAATCCCAACCACCAATCGGCCTTAAAGACACTAAGAACCAAAAATAAACCCATAAAATTATTCAAAAAAAAGTTAGATGATTCATGAAAGGATCCACCAAGGTCATCTTAAAAATATTTGACACCTATGAGAACTACTTTAATGAAAGTGCTAACTTGGGTGAGCTATTAAAGAAATGTGAAACCTTAAGGATAAGTGAAATCACTAGGAAAGAGGGAAAGGAGGTTGGGTCAAAGAATGGGAGAAAGGTATGATTCCTAGAACCAGAGGATAGTGGAAGAAAATATCCCTCCTCTAGTGGGGATTGAGGGGCTAGAGCCATGGCCATCACTGCCCTAGGGCTTTATAAGGATAGGGAGAGGGAGAACTCAAGCGGTCTTCCTAATATGGGTTACCTAATTTATATACATACCATATATTTCATTAATTCTTCATTAAATTTTATTTTCTCTCAATTTTTTATATATTTATTTTTTAAGATGAATATTTTGTTATTAATAATATGATTCACTTCTACAGTATAGTTATTCTAGTGAGATGTGCAGATCTTAATTTCCATATTTTAGATATCTTATTTTCAATTTTTTATCCCCTTGTAATATTTTCAATTCTTATGGAAGTTTTTATTCTATAAACTTAATGTTAAAATTGTTATTATAAAATGTGTTTGGTTTATTATATGGTTCATTTATATTTTGGAAAATTACTTAATATGAAACAATTATAATAAGGGAAGATCCTTTGATAAAATTATAGTGTGTTACATTATCCCCCTTAAGAAATTTCACCCAAAAAATTTTATTTTTAAAACTAAGGTGAAAACAGGTGAGGGTACTTATACTTCATATCTTCTTTCGGTTCCCATGTTACATACTCATACTTATGGTTTCTCCATAGCACTTTTAATTGGAGAGTTATCTTGTTGTGTATAACTTTGTCTCTATAATACAAGATCTTAACAAGCTAATCCTTATAAGAGTGATGATTTTAAAACTGTACCACCATTGAATTGAGTAAATGTGATGGATCTAGTAAATACTTATTCAATATGGATACATGGAATATGTAATGTACTTAAAAAATGGTTGCTAGGATTGATAGTCGATAGGCCACAAATTTTATGAGATTGAGAATCTCAAAGGTGCCAAAGTATTTAGGAATTATCACTCCCCTCCGAATACATTTTAATTTTATCAATACAACACTTTTTGATTGAGTGGGAACCAAAAAATCATAATACATCAATTGATAAGACCCAACCTAAATGAAATCCACAAAATAGAACCAGTGAAAATACACAATTCAAAATACATCCACATACCACCTTACAAGATTCAAATATACAATTTAAAATTTCAATCAAAGCACTGGAAGAATGACACCACATTCTATGCCTCTTGAAACACCCTACCATTCGCACGAAAACATCCCAAAACCTCCTTAGAAACCATCACACTCAACATATATAGAAAGGAGAAATGGACCTAGAAACCAGAGTAGCGTAAGAGTGTAAAATACCTCCACAACAAACTATGATGAAGCTAGTACCATCAACCCCATAGAAAAAGGAATCACCAAACCAACCCTTCAAACAGTATGTAACATTCCTACAATTAGAACTTAAGATTGAAATGTAGACCTAAAATCCACCAGAAGAAATTCTTGGATTAATCCACAGTTGGATTCAATCAGAATCAGACAAAATCACACCAACAAAAACCGCTCCTAGTGAGTGACGATCACAAGAGAATAGATGCCATATCCAAAGCACCAAACCCTTGTTTCCAGATACCAAAACCACTTCCAAGCATCACCAGAACCCCAAGAACAACCCCAAAGAGAACTTAAAACTACTATAGTTGATTCTAAAGACAAAAAAAGACTACCACCAATTGGAATGAATACACATAAAAAATAATCATAGAAGAATACCAAACTAGGGAAATAGACAAATTAGAACAATGAGAACACCAAGTTTAGAGGGAACCACCATAGGAGAGAATAAATCAAAGGTTAAACTAACATTAGAAACCACTGCCTATGAAACCCTTTGAAAATAACTTCCAATACCTCTGCCAAACCAATGATCAAAGAATAATTGCATATACCTTGAAGACAGTGAAGGTACTTCAATGTCTCTATGGGATGGAAGAATACCAACAGGGCTAGGAGGAATCTTTGATTAGGGGACCAGGAATGACCTAGTGATAGAAACACTGGCCTAGGATGGGATCCATACAAGAAAGAACATCAAAGAAGAGACAAAATCAGAAACTCAAGGCTAAATATGAGAAGGTAATGATGTAAGGGAAGGAAAACCGAGAAGGAAAATCAGAGATGAATGGGATTTCCAAAATAGATAAAGAAGAAATAATGAAAAATAAAGAACCAAGAGACAAATGTGGCTGAATCTCTAAATCCAAAATCAATAGAAATCGAAACCAACCCTTGAAAAGAAAGAAATCTCAAGATAGATGTAGGAAAATAAGAAGATAAATTAAAGGGAAAATCCTTAAGGCTAGAGAGGAGAGGGCCTCCACCGCCTGAGGAGGGCCGCTGCTTCCCTAGTGAATAGGGAACCAAGAAAGAGATCCTATAGAATAAGGATCTATAATACTTAGGAATTATCATTCCATTATTTCTAAATATCATGATAATCTTCCATGGAGATATATTGAGGAAACAATTATCTCCAACCTCAAACTCTAGGCCTTATTTATGATTTTTAGTATGTATCTTCTATCGAATTTGTGTATCCCTAATATGCTATTAAAGGGTCATGATATTTTATACCATTTACATGACTATTTCAGGTCTGATTATCTTAAATTCTAAAACTTCAACCCATCACAAAGGTGTTTTATATCTCTTACCATAAATGGATTCATAAGGATACATTTAGATGTATTATTGAAAAAAATTATTGTATGAGAATTAGACGAGAGTAATATGTTAATCCCATTAAACTTTCAAGTCCATAAAACATACTATAAACATGTAATAAAGTGTCTCGATAGTCTTCTTATATTGACCCTTAGTTTGGGGGTGATAATCCATATTAAATTTCAAATTAGTGTTTAGATCATGTTATAGAATCTTCCATAACTTATATGTAAATATTAGATCTCAATTAGATATTATTTATTGTGGTGTTCAATATAGTCTCACAACTTTTCTAATGTATATCATTTAATGTTGACTGAGTGATAAATTATCTCAAAATTTAATGGACTTAATAGTCTTGGTAATACTGTCCACCACAACCCATATAGTATTATTTCTCATTAATGTCTTCAGAAGACCTGTGAAACACTCTACGATGTTTTTTCCCATTTATATATAGTTAAGGGTAATGGTTGCTGCATCCCCCTGTACCTTTTTCCTTCCATCTTTAACTTAGTAACATTCTAGAAAATTTAATGTATATCATTCATTCTCTTTCTTCATTTTATCCCACCAATAGTGATCTCAGAGATCTCAATACATATTCCTACTCACTAGGTGGATAGAGAAGGTTGAGATATGTGCCTCATTCATCAACTCTATCTTTATCTTAGGATTTTATGGTATAAATTTTCATGACCCAAATCCAACAACTTCTTCTTCATAATTTTTTAACTATATGGATTTAAAATTTCTTATTGCTTCCAAATTCTTCTGTATTTCCATACTATCTCTTTAATAATCCATTATCTTCTCTATAAAGGATGGTTGATAAACCACTTGAGAAAAAAATAATTATGTTTTTTTACTTTATAACTACCATGTCCATCATTTGAAAGTCTAATAAGATTGGATCCTTTTGAATTATCATCATTGATAATCTTGTCTTTTCCTTTCTACTTAGAGAATAAGCCACTTTATTTTCTTTCCCATGATGGTAGTGGATTGAGAAGTAATAATCCTTGATAACCTCTAACCATCTTAATTGGTGCATATTAAGCTTCTTATATGTGAATATATATTTATGGATATTATGATATATATATATTTTAGGCTTCCACCTATAGAGATAATGCTAATAGATTTTCAATGAGAAGATAGCTTCAACCATCAGTTGATCATGCATTGGATAGTTGTACCCATGAGCTTTCAACAAACTTGAGGTGTAAAATATCACTTTATCCTTTAGCATTAGCACACATCCCAAGCCCTTATTTTAATTATTGGTGCATTCCATTAAAATTTACCTTCTGGAAGATAATGTGAGGAATGGTGCAGTGATAAGTATATGTTTTAATTACTTTAATATTTATTTACATTCATTGGTCTAGATAAACAATAACCCATTCCGAGCCAACTGAATTAGTGGGTCTGACAATCAATAGATTTTTTTTTCAAAAATCACCAGCAATACCGAGCTAGTTTAAGGAAATTATCGACCACCATTATAAATAAATTTATGGGCCACTCCTAAATTTCCATTATCTTAGAGGGTCCACAGATATCCCATTGCTGGAGATAACATACCCCATGAATGATAATTCATCAATATAGAAATCACATTTACTTTACTTTTCATATATATATTATCCTTTCACTTGGTCCTTAACACTGTATTCAAATTCACCTCAGGATCTTCCTTACTCTTGAAGTATATCATAATATCATCTATAAAGACTACCAATTTTTTTTGAGGTAATCTCTAATGTAAAGACCTGGTTTTTTCCATGTAATTTTTTTTAAATATATGGAATTATTATGAGTCTGTAAAAATTGATGGCGTGTGATACCGAGGCCCGTTGTTCCTGGAATAAATTTCTGAGCTTTTTTTAAGGTACATTCAATAAACGTGCGGGCAGAATTTTCTATCTTTTGAACTAGTGCTCAGATTAAAAATCTGAGGGTACTGTTGAATTCACAACATCAGGATTCACTTAAGGGAGGCTTCACTTCAACCACAGTAAGTCTGGAGAAAAAGATAGTTTTTTGGGAAGTTTTAAAATAATAATAAAATAACTTTTTTATTTTATTTTTTTATTTATTTTCCTCCAATAAACAAGAAGTAGCATGGGACTAGTGACGTTTCAAGCCATTAAATGTATTGACCCTTCAAATCCTAAGTAACAATGTTGTTGGAATTTAGGAAGGTTGCTATTAAATGAACCCCCATAAATTCCAATATCGTTACTTACCCTCACCCTCTCCTATTTATATGGATATTTAGGGAAGGTATTGGCACAACTTCCGTAAGCGACGATGCTCTGGTAAATTTCCATGTTTCCCAACACATGGAAGATGGAGCCAGTTTCAGCAAGTGGTGATGAGCGACACCGAACCCTAAACCGAAGAACGAAGATTGGGTGGCATCGTTGGAGACTTGTTCCGGTGGTGATGAATACCAAATCTTCCTCAATCGTGGGTGTTCTCCAATAATCTTGAGTTAGGGTTTATTTTCTTATATAATTTCATGAGTTGATAAATCTTTTTAGTACCCTATTTCTATCATGATAACGCAGAGGGTGCAGATCAAATAAACAAGGCCCGAACCCTCCACTTTTTTGTTGAAAGTTGTCGCATCCTTTGAAAGCAATATATTAGGGATGGATGAAACCCAGGATGGCAGGTGATAGCGGAAGCTATAAATGACCAGCTGTGGAGGAGATAGTGGTGCGCCGTTGGGTGCTGCCGACGAAGAAGGTCGCAGCCGTAGCCGTGGCGGGTGGAGATGGCGACTAGCTCGGCTGGCCGCGAAGGAGGTGACGGTGCACTATCGCACATCGTTGGAAAAGAGGTCCACGACATGTATCCACGACGGACAATGGTGGATGGCACTGGTCAGTTGTGGATGAAGGCGAACTGGCGCACCATCGCACACCGCTATAGGAGGCCGCAGCTCGAAGCCATGATAGGTGGAGAGCAGCGCGACCCCACACTACACCGGGTTGGCGAACCCCCGGTTGGCCAAAATGATCGAACGGTAATTATGGTGGGGCAGCGCCACACCGGATAGAGAATAGACCCACAAGCACAAGGACAATAGAACATAACGGTCTGCCTCTAGGTGGACTTAGCCGGCGTAGGCTAACCAAGCAGATCGGACCTGCCCACAGGCCATGCAAAACCCGCAGCCCGATGGGCCAACGTGGGTGGGACAAGCCCCACCCGATAGGCTGGGCCAACTGTGGCCCAGGCCTGTGAACTGAACTGGGTCGAACCTTAGTGTTCCATATCAGAGAGGGGTCAGTTGGACCCTGATACCTATTGCGTCTGTCCGGTCTGACCAAGTCGGACCGGGCCAAGACCCAGTCGGTCCCCCAATAAAGAAACACCCATAACTGATTAAATGTGTGTCTGTTCGACACACTGTTAGTGGCATTGAGATATCTTTCAGGTAGTAGTCTTTTTTTCTATACTCCAATTGAGTTTTGGAGAAAGTTGGAGTGCGGTTGGGTTGGATCAAACATGAATTTAAACAAGCCATCAAAATTAAAATGCTCATAACTCACAAACTAGGCGTTTGATTGACGCACCATATGCTGTGTTGGAACCCTTACAACATGACAGTCCTTTGGAATATTTCTTTGAAAATTTTCGTGGTAGTTGAGTTATGAAAAATGGATTTAGGAGTGGTTCTTCCTGAATCAAGCGTTCTATGAGTGAGAATCCAGTGGATGACAGTGAGGCGGAGGTTGGAGATAGATCAAACAGAGGTTAGTACCGAGCGATCCTGTGTGTGTCCGCACTAATCCTATGTGGGTTAGATCCTGTGTGGGTTAGTTCTCAACAATCCTGTGTGGGTCAATTCATACCAATCCTGTGTGGGTCAGATCCTATTTGGTCAGTGCTCAGCGATCCAGTGTGGGTCAGCGTATACCGATCCTGTGTGGGGCAGATCTTGTGTGGGTCATTACGGGGGTTAGTACCTATCGAATCTGGGTGTGTTAGATCCTATGTGGATCATTGTGGGGGTTAGTACCTATCGATATTGTGTGGGTTAGACTCCGTATGGTTAGCAACATTTCCTCTTTACAGAATAAGATTATCTAGCTTCACAAATAATCATATGTAATTCTATAATTTACTAATACCTTGTGTGAGCTGAGTCTTTTACCTTTGTGGCACTTTTACCTTTGTGGTGATATCTTCATGGTGATACCTATGTGGTACTTTTACCTTCATGGTGATATCTTCACGGTGTTACCTATGTTGTACTTTTACCTTCATGGTGACACCTGTGTGGTACTTTTACCTTTATGGTGATATCTTTGTAGTGATATATGTGCGGTAATTTTACCTTCATGGTGATATCTTCATTTTGTTACCTATGTGGTACTTTTACCATCGTGGTGTTATCTTCATTGTGTTACCTATGCGGTAATTTTACCTTCGTGGTGTTACCTTTGTGATATTCTTCCCTCGTGTATGATACGATTATATCTTGATTACTTAGGTATATGTATGAGCCTATAGCTAATTAGAGTTGATGACTACTCCGTGCTTTGTGGTTGAGGTCTTTATTTGTAGTTTTTTACTTTGTGAAACTCTGGGATAACATCATGGTCTCAAGGTCCCTAATGAGTATTGTTATACTCACCCCTACATAGGATTTTCCTACCCGTTGTTTTGTCTTGTGCAGAGAATGGACAACGTTGATCGAGGCTGAGGGAACCAGGACTGGACGGTGCTCAGAGGTGGACTATTAGATGTGGCATGATGTAGGACTACTGATCATGAGCAGTACCTACCCTTCAGGTAGGATCCTCAGTGGATGATCCAAGAGCTGTTTTTCTCTTTTCAGTTGTACTTGTACTTTCCATTTGGGATTGTATTCCGACCCCTTTACTTTTAGAACACTTTTTACTACAATAGTTTACATGGTGGTTGCTTCTTTTGTGTTCTTGGATTGTGTGTTTGTACAAGTATAAAGGAAATGCATTTCTGTTAAGGGATATGCCTTCCCAGTGCTAGTCATCGTCCCCTAAACTATGTAAGGCAGTCTTAGGGTAGTCACAACATGGGCCCCATGGGACAGGTCGTGACAAAGTTATATCAAAGGAGTCGGTTCTACCGAAGAACTAGGACTCTGATATTTTCAATGTGGCATTAGTGTTAAATGTTATGAGTGTGGTTTTCAGTTTGGGAAATCCAGTATTGGTGCGGCGACTGAAGTATCCATACACTAGGACCCTGAATTATGATTTATAGCTCAGTGCACAAAAACACTGATTGTGTGTGTTTTAATTTTTTTTATATTTCCTATGATTTAGCTCACTAGGTATAACTTATTAACCATGGAACACCTGTTTTCTTTTATGATGAAACCACATAGACAACCTGCCAGTATTACCAAGAGAGTACACGATGACAGTGCACCGAGGGATGAGGCTTTAGTGCAGGGCCCTATTATAGTGTTAGCACCTTCGGGTGGTGTACTAGCAGTACCACTACCCATTGGGCAGTAATTTCCACTAGCCCCACCGGCAGAGGGTGCATGCCAACTAAGCGCATTTCATGAGTTTAAATGGTATAGGACTCTAAGTTTTCAAGGTGAGATGGATCCACAGGCAGCTAAGGACTGGTTTGAGGCTGTGGCTTGAGTTTTTTCACTTAGTTGGGGCACCAACTGAACTGATGGTGATCCTAGTTTCTAGTCTCTTCTTGGAGTAGTTGGGATATGGTGGAGTTTGACACTCCAGTTACATGATGAGGCAACCCTCACTTGGGTGGACTTCGAGGTCCTTTTCAGGGTAGATTTTGTCCCAATGACTATACCCTTAGTGCGTATACAAGATCTTCTGCACTTACAGTAGGGTGGCATGATCATGGCCCAGTATTCGGTGAGGTTCACTAATCTCTCCTGATACTCCATCGACATGGTATGTGACCCTTTCTTCAGGGCCCAAAACCTTGATCAGGGTCTTTGACAGGAGATCAGAGCATCGATGGTATCGCTCCGCATTCCAACATAGGATGGGGTGATAGAACGAGTGCTTTTGTTGGAGAGATTCCTAGCTGAGTAGGCACCGACAACGAGATCCACCACCAGATTTCAGGTAACAGATTCATCTGAAATAGATAGTAGACGAATGACGTAGGGGCCCAAGTGGGCCAAAAATTCTGCTGGGTGACCTAAGGATATAGGGTCTATGGTGAGGAGCTCACAGGACAGAGGAGGACAATTGGGGATCAAGAAATTCTACTCGTGTAGTGGGCATGGTCACATGGCTCGTGACTTCTTGACCTACCATACTGACAACCATAAAATGGTCAAGGGACTACTATGGTAGAGGAATAGGTTTGAGAGAGGAGGTATACAGGGTGGAATATGTGGAAGTGGAGTTGGCTGTGCAGTAGGAGGTATACGATGATTCGATTTTCTACCACACCCACCTCTAGGTGGTCCACCTCGACTACAGGGAGAAGGAGGACATGGACGAGCTCAGATTCATTCATCTGAGGCCTATAACCATGGAACTCTAGAGATAATTAGAGGTATATTCTGTGTCTATTATACCATAGCTGCAGTACTTAAAGACACAGTTTCCAGTCACTCTTTTATTTCCACAGCCCTCGTTTAGAGATTGAAGATTCTGATGGAGCTATCGGCTCAATCCTTATTGATAGAGACTCCTACAGGAGATGATTTGATGATTAAACCTTGGTTATAGCAGTGTGAGCTTACTCTACGTGGAAATATCTTTGACTGGGATCTTTTAGTAGCAGCGTCAAGTCCTTACGACATCATCTTGGGTATGGACTGGTTACCCACAGTCCATGATCAGATTGACCGTATTAGGTGAAAAGTGCGGTGTGTCCACACATATGGGACCAGGTTTTCCTTTACCGGTGAGAAGGGAACCTTTGAAGGATAGGATAAAATTTCTCAGAGGAGGGTTCATCCAATCACACATCTGTTGGATAGCCTTTCAATCGGAGTAGTTGATGTTGAGAGTTTGAGCTATCCTATAGTGGTGGACCAGTATGCCGATGTCTTCCCAGATGATGTTTTAGGACTACCTCCTCATAGAGAGGTGGACTTTTACATCAACCTATACCCCAGGATGACACCAATATCTACAAAATCATATCATATGGATCCCATATAGCTTCGTGAGTTACAGGTATAGCTAGAGGACTTGCAGAGGAAGGGGTTCATAAAACCCAGTGTGTCTCCATGGGCAGCCCTGATTTTGTTTGCCAAGAAGGAAGATTGGATTTTGAGACTCTGTGTGGACTATCGACGCCTGAACCAGGTGACCGTGAAGAAAAATTATCCACTTCCAAGGATTTATGACCTTTTTGATCAGATGAAGGGAGATCGATGGTTTTAGAAGATAGAACTCAGATCAAGCAATCATCTGCTCAGGGTACAAGACAAGGATGTGCAGAAGACGACCTTGAGATGTCAGTATGGCAACTATGAGTTCCTAGTTAAGCCTTTTGGTGTGACCAATTACCCTAATATGTTCATGGGACTTATAAACATGATATTTTAGCCATACCTCGATCGATTTATGGTGGTATTCATCAATGAAATCTTAGTGGACTCAGCGACGGAGGAGGAGCATGCCAATAATCTATAGATAGTTATGGATACAATCTGAGAGAACCAGCTTTATGGTATGCTCTCGAAGTTCTAGTTCTGGATACGAGAGGTTCACTTTCTGGGACACATTATCTCAAAGGTTGGAGTTGCTGTATATCCGGAAAAGATAGAGGCTGTGCTAGCTTGGGAGCCACTCAAGAGTGTGATCGAGGTGTGGAGTTTCCTGGGGTTAGCTGGGTACTATCAGATATTCATACTCAAATTTTCCAGAGTTACAACACCCTTTTCAATGTTGATAAAGAAGGGACAACCCTTCATGTGTATGGAGAGATGACAATAGAGTTTTCAGAAGCTGAGGAAGAGATTGATGATTTCCCCCATCCTGAGACTACTAAAAGAGGGCATTGGGTATGTAGTCTACTGTGACGCATCGTGGGCTGGAATTGGATGTGTCCAGATGTAGGAGCGAGTAGTGATCGTGTATATCTCTCGGAAGCTGAGACAACATGAGAAGAACTACGCTACCCATGACCTGTAGTTTGCAACAATGGTATTCACCTTGAAGATGTGGAGACATTACTTGATGGAAGAATGTTTTAAAGTCCACTATGATCACTAGAGTCTCAGGTATATCTTCTCATAGATTGACTATGACATTGAGATTGTCAATACTCTGGGGAAGGGGAATTTAGTGGTAGACACACTCTATAGGAGGTCTGGTCTACAATTGCTAAGAGAGGAAATAGAGCAGCTATCCGCATTGTAGATATCCTTTATGGATAGAGATGGAGCATCTTACCTCTAGTATATGACTGTAACTCCCCAACTTCTTCAGCGATTTCGGGAGTCGCATCTTGGGGACATTAACTACAAGAAACGATGTGATCAGATATCCACAGGATAGACACCTGATGGATTTTCTGAAGGTGGGGAGCACATCATTCTCTTTAGAGGACATACTATGGTACCAGTAGAGCTATGGGAGGAGGTGTTGAGGGAGTTCCATACATCTCCTCTGGTGGTACATCCTGGTGTGGCGAATATGTACCAGGACCTACATCATTAAAACTGGTGGCTAGGGATGAAGAAGGTAGTAGTAGAGTTTGTTTCATGATGCCTCACTTGTCAGCAAGTGAAGGTCGAGCATCAGGTTACAGCAGGCTTAGCACAACCAATAGAGGTGTGAGAGTGGATGTGGGATGGTATCTCCATAGAATTTGTGATAGGGATTCCATGGATGTCTGGGGGACATGGTTTCATATGGGTGATCATTGAATAACTCACAAAGTCAGCCCACTTTCTACCCATTCAAGAGTAGGGATCAGTAGAGGGCATATGACACATCTATGTACCAGAGATTTTACGACTTCATGGGGTGCCATCGATGACTGTCTTCGACCATGACACACATTTTACATCTCAGTTGTGGAAGGGATTACAGGAGGTGTTTGAGACTCAGCTACATTTGAGAACCGTCTTTAATCCACAGATGGATGGTCAGACATAACAGACCATTCACACACTGGAGGACATGATACATGCTTGAGTCCTTGATTTTGGCTGTAGTTGGGAGGATCACTTTCCCTTGGTGGAGTTTGCGTACAACAAAATATATCACTCCACCATCATTATGGCACCATTCAAGGCCTTATACAGTCAACCTTGCAGTTCACCTCTATATTGTATAGACCTAGAGGATTCATCACTTATGGGTCCTGATTTAGTACGAGATACTACTAAGAAGGTGAAGATCATCTAGGATAAGATGGAGACTGCACATAGCATGGAGAATTCTTATGTAGAAAGGATACGAAGACCTTTGGTGTTAGAGGAGGGAGACCATGTATTCCTACAGGTCTCACCTTAAATAGGTTTGTAGAGATTTGGCTGGGGAAGCAAGATATCTTCGAGGTTAATCAAACCTTTTCAGGGTTTTAGTAGAGTTGGTGAGGTGGTGTACCACCTGGCTCTCCCCCCACAAATGCACCAGGTGCATGAAGTTTTCAACATGTCATAGATGAGGAGGTAAATGCATGATCCATCGCACATCATTGATTGGGGAGAGCTGGACATTGACGAATGGGTGACCTTTATGGTGGTTCTAGTGGAAATTGAAGATCAACAGGAGCAGGTCCTTCATGGATGATTGATACCTATGGTGTGCATTCGCTGGCAACATGGGAACCTACAGAAGATCACATGGTAGCAGGATACTCAGATTCATACTCAGTACACCCATTTGTTTCCTTTGTCTATGTAGTGGCTTTCAGGGATGAAAATCCCTAAGGTGGGGAGAATATAAAGACTTGGTTTTTTATATATTTTTTTAAATATATGGAATTATTATGAGTCTTAGAAAATTGACAGTGCGTGATTCTAATGCCCGGTGTGCCCGGAATAAATTTTCAAAATTTTTTAAGGTACGTTTAGTTAATGCATGGGCAGCATTTTATTTCTTTTAAACTGGTGTTTGGATTAAAAATATGAGGGTACCGTTGAATCTGAAATGCTGAGATTTTCTTAAGGGAGACTTCACTTCGACCGCAGTAAGTCTAGAGAAAAAGATAGATTTTGGGATATTTTAAAAGAATAATAAAGTAACGTTGTTATTTTATTTATTTATTTATTTTCCTTCAATAAACAAGTGGTAGTGTGGGACCAATGACATGTCAAGACATTAAATGGATTGACCATTCAAATAATAAGTAACAACATCATTGGAATTTAGGAAGGTTCCTATTAAATTAACCCCCATAAATTCCACGATCGTTACTTACCATCACCCTATCCTATTTATATGGAGCTTGAGGGAAGGTATTGTCATGAATTCACCATACGATGAAGCTCTAGTAAATTTCCACGATGCCCAAAACTTGGAGGATGGAGCTAGTTCCAGTGAGCAGTGATGAGCGACAATAAACCTCGATCTGAAGAACGACGATTGAGCGGTATCAGTGGCAGCTTGTTGCGGGGGCGGCGAATACTGACAATTTATCAATCATGGGCATTCTCCAATGATTTCGAGTTAGGGTTTATTTTTATGTCTAATTTCAAGATTTGATAAATGTTTTTACCACCCTCTTGTAATCAAGATAATGTGGAGGGAATGGGCCAAACGAATAAGGCCCAAAACCTCTGCCCTTTTTGTTTAAAGTTGATGCATCCTTCGCAAGATATATATTAGGGATAGACAAAAACCAGGACAGCAGGTGACGGCTGTGGCCGTAAATGACCAACCGTGGAGAATATAACGGTGCGCCGTCGTACGCCGCTGGCCAAGAAGGCCGCAGCCATAGGCACGATGGGTGGAGATGGTGGCTGGATCTGCTGGCCATGAAGGAGGTGGTGGCGCGTCGTCATGCGCTGCCGGACAAGAGAGCCACGATGAACAGCGGAGGCCAGCCATAGATGAAGGCGGAGTGGCGAGCCATTGTGTGCCTCTAGAGGAGGCCGTGACTCAAATCCACGGCAGGTGGAGAGCGGTGCGGCCCCGTGCCATGCTGGGTTGGCGGACCCCCGATTGACCAAAATTACCAAAAGGTAATTGCGGTGGGGCAACACCCCACCAGCTAGCGAATGGCCCCGTAAGCACGGGGCCAACGGAACGTAATGGTCCGCCACTGGGCAGACTGAGTGAGTGCGGGCCAGCTAAGCAAATAGGGCCCACCAGCCAGTCGGGCCAGACCCACGCAGCGGGCCGGACCCGCCAGTGGGCTAGGCAGAACTCGCGGCCCGATAGGCCAATACAGGTGGGCCGAGCCACACCTGAAAAGCCAAGCCAACTGTGGACCGAGCCCGTGAACCGAACTAGGACAAAACTAAGTGGTCCAGACTCAAGTGGGGTCAGGTGGACCCTGGGACCCGTTGTAGTGGGCTGGTCAGACCAAGTTGGACTCGGCCGAGACCTAGCCGGTCCACGAATAAAGAAACGCCCGTATCTGACAAACCGATTGTCTGTTTGACACACCGTCAGTGGCGTTGGGATCCCTTTTAGAAAGTGGTCCCTTTTGGTATAATCCAATTGAGTTTTAGAGAGACTTTGAGTGTGATTGGGTTGGATTGAACCTGAATCCAACCAGGCCCTAGAAACTAAAACAATTATAACTCACAGACCGAGTGTCCGATTGATATGCCGTCTATCGCGTTGGAACCCTTATGACATGACAGTCCTTTGGAATACTTCTTCATGGAGCTTCATGGTGGTTGAGTTACGATCGATGAATTGAGGAGTGGATCTCCTTGAATCAAGCATTCTATGAGTGGGAATCCAGTGGCTTGTAGTGAGGCTGAGGTTGGAGACAGATCATACGAAGGTTAGTACTAAGCGATCCTGTGTTGGTCAGTACCGATCTAGTATAGGTCATATCCTGTGTGTGTCAGAACTCAGTGATCCTGTGTGGGTCAGTTCATAATGATCCTATGTGGGTCAGCGCTCAGTGATCCTGTGTGGGTTAGCACATACCGATCCTATATGGGTCAGATCCTGTGTGGGTCATTGCGTGGGTTAGTACCTATCGACTCTTGGTGGGTCAAATCCAGTGTGGATCATTACAGGGGTTAGTACCTATCGATCCTATGTGGGTCAGACTCCATATGGTCAGCAATAGTTCCTCTTGACAGAATAAGATGATCTAGCTTCATGACTAATCATCTGTACTTCTATACTTCACTAATACTTGGTGTGAGCCGAGTCTTTTACCTTCATGGTGTTACCTATGTGGTAATTTTATCTTGGTGGTGATATCATTGTGGTGATACCCATGTGGTACTTTTACCTTTGTGGTGATATCTTGGGGGTGTTACCTGTGTGGCACTTTTACCTTCCTGGTGATATCTTCGTGGTGATACCTATGTGGTAGTTTTACTTTTGTGGTGATATCTTCATGATGATACCTGTGTGGTACTTTTAACTTAGTTGTGATATCTTCATGGTGTTACCTGTGTGGTAATTTTACCATCGTGGTGTTATCTTCATGGTGTTAACTGTGTGGTAATTTTACCTTCGTGGTGTTACCTTTGTGATATTCTTCCCTCATGTATGAGAAAAGTATATCTTGATAAATTAGGTATATGGATAGGAATATACCTAAGTAGAGTTGATGACTTCTTCGTGCTTTGTGGTTGAGGTCTTTCTTTGTGGTTTTTACTTTGTGGAACTCAGGGAGACCTTCGGGGTCTCAGGGTCCCTACTGAGTATTGTTATACTCACCACTACATGGGGTTCACCTGCACCTTGTTGTGTCTTGTGTATATGACGAACAACTTTGATTGAGGCTGAGATATCCAGTACTAGATAGTTCTTAGAGGTCGACCATTTGATGTGGTGTGACACAAGACTACTGATCGTGAGTTGTACCTACTCTTTAGGTGGGATCCTCGATGGACGATCGAAGAGCTATTTGTCTATTTTTAGTTGTAATTTTACTTTCCAGTTGGTCTTGTATTTCATCTCATTTACTCTCAGCATAATTTTTACAAAAAAAATTTAATTGGTGGTTACTTCTTTTGTTTTCTCGGCTTGTATATTTGTACAGGTATTAAGGCAATGCCTTCCGGTTAAAGGATGCATATTTCTTGTGCTATTCACTAGCCCCTAGCCTATGGAAGGAAGGCTTGGGGTAGTCATGGAATGGGCCCTGGGGGATGGGTCGTGACATCTAAATACTCTATTTATATAGTCTATAAATATTACTAGAGAATTAGTGAGTCTGAGTGGTATAAATATGAACTCATAGTGTCCATACCTCATTTGAATGGTAGTCTTCAGGATATATTATTTTTTAACCTTTACTTGGTGATATCATATCTGAAGGTTCACCTTAGAGAAATATTGGTCCCCACATAGTTTATTGAATTAATAATATATCTGTGGTAGTGGATACTTTTTATTTATCACGATTTTGTTAAGTTCAAAATAATCAATGTAGAGACACATTAACCCATCCTTCTTTGTGAAAAATAGGACTGAATCAACCTACAATGAAATAATCAGTCATATAAAATACTTTTCTAGATTCTATTGTATCTTCTTCTTATGTTTTTTCAACTCAACGGTGGGTATTCTGTACTTGGTATTTGATATGGGTAGAGATCCATGTATTAGTTTAGTTGAGAACCTAAACTTTCATTCAGGTGTAAAAATAATAAATTTCGTAGTTAATACATCAATATAATCCTTCACAATGGGAATAGATTCAATAATGGTTCTATCCTTTGTCTCAATCATTTGGCCTAGATATTCTTGCTCATAAGGAAATAATATCCACACTTGAGATGAAACTTTTTAAAGAGATTGATCCTCCTACTTACACTTGTATAAAATCAGAGGATAACTCAGGATATTAAGAGTGATCTACCACTCATGATAGTTGATATTGTATATATATATATATATATATATATATGGAAAACCAATCCATTAACAATATAAAATCAAACTCTACTAAAGGAATTAAGACAATATTTTCTGGAAGGTTAAGTACACAAACACTGATCGAGAAAAAATTATATATTTAAGATACAATAATAAATCTATTTTCTATTCTCACATATAGTTCAAAAATATAGAAAATATTTTCTATATATTTTCATTTAATTTTAATGACTTAATCCCACCATAGTATTATTTTAAGGGAAAATTTCACATTTTATGGTTTTAGAAGTGTTTATCTTAAATGTAAAATTTTCTTAATTATAGAATTTTAAAAAATTTCTATCACTATATATTTCATGAATAACCATTTCAATATTGATTCAAATTGAGTAATTATTTTTTAGGCATCCATTTTTCTTGGTATTAAACTTCTTTAACTGGACCTAGAGCTCATTTGTAACACCCCAAGCTTCTACGGTACACTTCTCTTTGATTAATGTGATAGCGTGTGTTGTACGCAACACTGAGTTCTAACAACCAATCAAACTAGCCGTTATGAATAGTAATACCTACTTTTTAAAATTATATATATTTAATATTTCAAAATGGACTTCATTTTTGGATTCAGAATATTGAAATTAGCCTAGGGTGAAATTTTGGTACTTTTCGGATAAGTTTTATATTTTGATGAATAGTGAAAATTACTAAATTTTAATTAAAATCAACTTTTTTAATCAAAATAATTAATATTGAAAAATTATGAATTTGAGTGGTTTTAAAGTATATTTAGAATATATTTTTACCATTTAATTTAATTTTTTTCATTGGACATAATTTCACAATTAAACCAGACATAAACAAGTGTCAATCTTTTGATAGTTATTATCTCTTAAAAACACGCTTTTTATTTTAACAACGGGAATTAATTTTAAATTAATTTCTGCCACTTCTGTGTTTTTAATTTGGAAAAATGGATTACATATTTGGAATCAGGATGTCCAAATTATGTAAATAGGTAACTTTTATTTTTACACATTTTGAATAATTACTGCGGTAAATATTTTATTACCATGGTTAAAGGATAAATCCGGTAAATAAGGGTTAAAAAATAATATTATAATAATACAAAATTATCCTAAAACGTGTCCTAACCTTATTGGTGGACACATACCCGACCATGGGCATCCTTGGGTCGATTTGGGGACCCCTTGGAGCCACTTGTATGTGCTAGGGACACATTATATTAATAAAGTTAAAATAAAAATAAAAATGGCATAAGCTTACATCTTTTAGAAGAACAATTTTTACATAGGGTTATACATGTTGGATTTTCGATTATAAATATTCATTAGAAATATGAAACGATTTCCTACATAATGATATTTTATTTATAATTTTTAGACATCAAATAATTTAAATTATTAATGACACAATAATGATGCAATGTTTAGCTCATTAATAAATCATTTAAATAAATAAGATTATAATGATTAAAACATTATCTAAAACCTGTCCAATTCTTATTGGTTGATGTTATTTAGAATATGAGTCATCTTATCTTCGACCTCAATGATTTTTGGACCATTATAAACCGAATATAATTATATTATAAAGTAATACTTTCACTCTTTCCTAAAGAGCCCCTCCTCTCCCTTATAAAAGGAGACCACTTCTACTCATCCCTCACACCTCTCAAGCCACTTGGATCGTCCAAACCCTGCCCAAATAAGCTCCCCACATCCCTCTCCTCCTCCTTGAAGCTTCCAATTAGGCAGAAATCATTTCAAGAAGTCCTTTGGTTCCAACCAAAGTGAGTTACCTAAATTAAAGGTAACGATTTCTCTTAAATTATTTTCATTTATTTTGCTTCTCCAACCCCCAAACTTTTTTTATTTCCTTTCTTTTGTAACAAAACCAGTATCCAAAATTTACTAGGATGTTGTTATAAGAAGGATTCAAACTACACATACACACAACTCCATGTAATGGATGATGAACATAATGTTTCTGTGGATGGAAAACTAACGCCTCACGAAACGATGATTGTTCAAATACATCTTACCACCTCTCATGGTGGCCATTATGATGGAACTGTAATTAAATATGATATTAATGATATATATTTTATATATAAGCTTCTGTAATTCCATTTTATTTCATACCATTATTCGTTTCATGTTGTATATACATACGATAATTTCATTTGAGGAAGTGCGGACTACCGCCCCCTTAAAATTATATGACTCGTTCATACCACACATGGAACGTATAAAGGATGGTGTTAATGAACTTAAGTAACATATATAAAATATTATATTATACTGGAATATTAATATACCTATGTATCATTTGGATTCTATTCTTTTAAAAATAAAAATTAAATGGAAGTAGCGTTCGTTCGTACGTACGGACTACCGTCTCCACGAACGCGATGAGATTCATTCTCCATCGTATCCATTCAAGTCTTATTCTCATTTTAGGGTTAAAAATAATGTTAATATAATTCTGATTATGAATAAGATATAATCTATCCATTACAAACATGTCTTACGTAACCAAACATTTAAGAAGAACGAATCGATTATCACCCGAAACGACGATAATACTAAGATATTATTAATAAAGCAATGGTAAAAGATCATATATGATATCAAATTAATGTATATGATTCTTGTATAATTTAATAACAATTATTTCACCATTATACAGGAGGTTAACCTACCCCAACAAAGGAAAAGTACAAGGTAAGGGTTTATTTCGCAATCTCTTCATTATCCGAGGTTGTTTATACATAATTATCTACTGGGACCTCGTTATCATCCACGTCCATGTTTCTTCAAAATGTATTTCAAAACATTTTTAATATTCAAAAGAATATGGGTTAAAGTCATTTATACCCTTGTTTTACTTTTTATAAGTGGTTTATAAGGGAATCTTTCCGTCATTTTCCAAACAAGGTGCTTTTTAACCTTTTCGACAGAATTAAGATAAGAATGTTTTTTTTAACTTATACGGCGGGTGCGGTTATTTTCCGCCGTTATAAAATCGTCAAATATTCCCTTACAAGCTTATAAGAACATTTTCAAGAAAATGTTTTATTTTATATGGCTCTTAAATTATTTCAGAAATAGAAAGAGATATTTCTCTAAAAAGTGTTTTGATTTCATCTATGTCAACATCCTTTGACGGATTTTACGCTTATTTGAAGTTGATTTATTATGATACAAAACTTCTATATTGTATTGAAGGTTTTGTGATATGTTTGACTGTGGATGTGCTATTTTTATACCATTCATAGTTTATGGTGAAATTATTGACATTTCGTATGCTAGTTTTAATACGAATGTTTATGTTATGTTTAAACCTTTTCATATGGGAATGCATTGGACTTAATATGTGACGGGTGGAGCCCGCTATAGCTCCTAGATGCATCGGTAGGTCTCATGAGACAAACTAGTGTCTTGGCACAAGGCCTTGACAAAATCTTATTTGTAGTCTTAGCACGAGGCCTTGACTATGTGGTTATGATAGTCTGGCATTATGCATTCCAACATTATGAAAGTGGTTATTGATTTTTGCATGTGATTATTCGATTAGTAGAATATCCATGTGAATAAGTAAATGGCATTATTTCATTTTATTTATGCCATACCATGTTGAAAGTTCATGTTTGAAAGGCTTTTGTTTTAGTTATACATTGCCTTAAATGTTTATTCTTATTTATGAAAGTTTCCGCTATATTGTTATCCTTACTGGGCATTTGAGATCACCCCTTTTCTATGTTTTATTTTTCCCAGGAAGTGAAGAAGTAAATTATGAATGACGTGCAGGGATGTTATGTGGGGATATGAGTGTGGATTATGGAGACATTATGTTGTTGTAGTAGTTTTTCATTTTATGATGTAATGTAAAACTTATGAATATATCTAGTGTTTCCAAGGCTACTAAACCAATCGGTCTTTCGAGATTTGATCTTTCTTGTGATCATGCCAATGTTATGTAATAATGCACCGACTCTGGGTAACTAGGGTCGGGGCGTTACAGTTGGTATCAGAGGAATTTTAGTACAAACCTTGGAAGCTAGATTTAGATAAACTCTGTTTAGAGAACGTAGACCTAAGATGAACTTTGAGGGTTAGTATAGAAGAACTTCCAAGAATTTTGGTATTGTAGAGATTTTGTGAGTTTTTCGAGCAATACATCCCTGTCTGGATATGAGCAGGTAGAGGCGGCTCTGGCACAGATGTACCTAGGGGTAAAACCCGAAAACACCGCTTTGAGATAGACTCGAACGGGAACTGGTGCACGACAACAGGCCTTGATGCACTCTTGGTTACGACACTCCCGGGGGATATGCTTAGGATAACTCTCATTTTCTTTACAAATCATTATGAAGGGTTTATGAGTATATAATTCCTCAAAGAAAACATTTTTATGATTATGGATTATATCCATAAATAGTTCAATTTATGTTAAGTGTTTTATAAGTATGGGATTATGTATTTTGATTCATAAACTGATCTAGTTTATGCCATTGTTTAGAAATGGCGCCTAGTGGAAGAAATGGAAACCGTATCAATGCATGCACTCCATGTAGGGATTGCCCTCCTGCTCAAGATAATTATAGTGGAGCTGGTGATGCAACTGGTGCCGATCAGCTAATCACCATACTGGGACAACTTACTCAGGTTATGAATAATAACCTTACCCATATGGAGCACCCTGATCCACAGCGTGGAGGATCAATGTTAGATCGATTCATGAGGCAACAACCACCAACGTTCAATGGGAGTACAAATACCTTAGTAGCTGAGCAATGGATATTTTCCCTAGAGAAAATATTTCAGGCTTTGGGGAGCAGTGAAAGGGAAAAAGTTATCATGGCAGTTTACCGCCTCACTGGAGATGCTGATCAATGGTGGTCATTGATTCAAAATACGAAGGAAGATGATGAAGTATCAAATATGGAATGGAGGGAGTTCAAAGATCTGTTTTTAGAAAAATACTTTCCTCGTGACCATCGAGCAGATATGGAAAGGCAATTTCTAAGTCTGAGACAGAAGGAGGATGAGAATGTCGCAAAGTATGAGGCTAACTTTACAAAGTTAGCAAGGTACGCTGGTGATTATATACGCAACCCAAGAAGTAAGATTGATCGTTTCTTTGATGGGTTAAAACCATTTCTCCGTCGAGCATTAGTCTCACAATCATTTTCATCGTACGAAGAAATTGTCTCATGTGCTATCAAGACCGAAAAGGAATTCTCTAAGTCTTATGACTTTAAAGCAAAGAAAGAGAAGAAGAGACCTGCTGATCAATCTGGGAATGGAAATAAGGGGAATAAGTGAAAGGTTGAATATCCATCTTGTGGTAAATGCGAGAAGAAACATCCTGGTACTTTCTTGAAGGGAATGGGAGTCTGTTACAAGTGTGGTGAAAAAGGCCACCAAGCTCGTGATTGCAAGGGGAAGAAGGAAGCTACCAACGTTCAGTGCTACAACTGCAAGGAGATGGGACATTATGCAAATGAATGTCCTAAGCGTCAGGAGAACTTACCTCAGAAAAGGCCAAGGGATCAAGTCCAAGCTTATGCTATCACTACTGCTGAGGTAGAGGCTCCAAAAGACGTGGTGGCATGCAATTTAATGGTTTCCTCAAGTTTAGCAAATGAATTATTTGACTCAGGATCGTCGCATTGTTTCATATCTTCCCAGTTTGCTAAGAAAATTAGATATTTCCAATTTGATTTAATAAGGGAGTTGTCAGTTAAAACTCCTAAGGGAAGTATCATTGCAACAAAGTTTTGTGAATCAGTCCCCATTAGAGCACATAAATTTTCTTTATCTGCTGATCTCATCATCATACCTATGATTGAGTTTTATATAATCCTCGGTATGGACTGGCTTTCGGACTATGATGCGAAGATTTATTGTAAGAAGAAAGAGGTTACGATTCTTGATGATAATGATAAGGAACACCTTATTTTTAGAGCAGAATCGTCACCACCTAATTCTTATTTAGATCCACCCCCAGTAGCTCAACTTAATTCAATTATTGGGGAGGAAGAGAATGAAATAACTGTCGGTGAGGAAAGGAATGTTCAAATAGAGGATGTACCTGTTGTGAAAGAATTTGTAGATGTATTTCCAGAAGATTTACCTGGACATCCTCCAGAACGAGAAGTTGAGTTTTCCATTGATTTAATTCCTGGATCAAGGCCTATATCGAAGACCCCTTATAGAATGGCCACTGTAGAATTAGTTGAACTAAAGAAACAACTAGTGGAATTGAGTAATAAAGGATTTATTCTCCCTAGTGTTTCTCCATGGGGAGCCCCTGTTCTTTTTGTTAAAAAGAAAGATGGATCTATGAGGTTATGTATCGACTACAGGGAGATCAATGCTATAACGATAAAGAACAAGTATCCCCTACCTCGCATTGATGATTTATTTGACCAACTGCATGGAGCTAAATACTTTTCAAAGATTGACCTTCGATCTGGATACCATCAGTTGTGTGTGAAGAAGGAAGACATTCTGAAGACAGCATTTCGAACCAGGTACGGGCATTATGAGTTTACTGTAATGCCGTTTGGATTGACTAATGCACCCTCTGTATTCATGGATCTGATGAATAGAGTTTTCAAGGAGTATCTCGATGAATTTGTGGTGGTATTTATTGATGATATCTTGGTATACTCCAAAACCTATGAAGATCATGAAAATCACTTGCGCATTATCTTGAAGACTCTGAGGAAGCATGAATTATATGGGAAGTTTAGCAAGTGTGAATTCTGGCTTCAAGAGATTTCTTTTCTTGGCCATATTGTCTCTAAAGATGGAATCTCTGTTGATCCTTCTAAGACCAAGGCAATCCAAGAATGGCCAGCACCTACGAGTATAACTGAGGTATGTAGTTTTATTGGTTTGGCAGGTTATTATCGACGTTTCGTCCAGAATTTTGCCCGATTGGCTAACCCATTAACGAAGCTCACACGTAAAGGGGTTAAATTTTTTTGGAAAAAAGAGTGTGAAGAATGTTTCGAAGAACTGAAGAGAAGATTATTCAATGCTCCTATATTGACTCTACCATCGGGGAATTATGGGTTCGTTATTTATAGTGATGCATCAAATAAAGGACTTGGTTGTGTCCTTATGCAGAATGATAGAGTTATTGCCTATGCATCACGACAGTTGAAAATTCATGAACAAAACTATCCTACTCATGATCTTGAGTTATCAGTTGTGATCTTTGCTTTGAAGATATGAAGGCACTACCTCTATGGTGAAAAATGTGAGATTTATACTGATCACAAGAGTTTGAAGTATATTTTCTCACAAAAATAACTCAACATGAGGCAAAGGAGATGGCTTGAATTACTCAAGGATTATGATTGCACGATACACTACCACCCGGGGAAAGCAAACAAGGTGGCAGATGCTTTGAGCATAAAAGACCATGGTGTTTTGAACATGATGAGAATTGAAAGGGAACCAATTTTCATGGATATAGTGAAGATGGACATGAGAATAACCAGGGAAGGTGAAACATCAATGCCTTTTCAAATGGTTGCCAAACCATCTTTACTAGAAAGGATTATGAGTTCTCAGACCGATGATGAAGAATTTCAGAAGAAGATTAAAGCTGTGAATGATGGGATATTGAGAGACTTTGTGTATGAAGATGGGATTTTGAAATTCGGGAAGAGACTTTGTGTTCCCGATTAACCTGATCTAAAAAGGGAATTGCTGGATGATGCTCATAGTTCCAATTTCTCTATACACCCTGGGAGCACCAAAATGTATAGAGATTTGAAGGAACATTTTTGGTGGGACAACATGAAGAGAGAGATTGCTGATTTTGTGTCAAGATGTATGGTTTGTCAACAAGTGAAAGCTGGAAGGCAACAGCCTGGAGGAGTCATGCAACCTCTTCCCATACCGGAGTGGAAATGGGACAATATTACGATGGACTTTTTCATGGGGCTACCAAAGACTCCTAGAAGGAACGATGCAATATGGGTTATTGTTGATCGTCTTACCAAGTCAGCACATTTTCTTGCTATAAGAGAAGATCTACCCCGGGAACGTCTAGCAAGACTATATATTAATGAAGTTGTGAGACTTCATGGAGTACCCCTATCGATTGTTTCTGATCTTGATCCCCGTTTTACTTCAAGATTTTGGAAAAGTCTTCAGAAATCCCTGGATACTGAACTTCATTTGAGCACTGCTTACCACCCTCAGACAGATGGAAAATCAGAATGGACTATTCAGACCTTATAAGACATGTTGAGATCTTTCTCACTTGACTTTCAGGGTATGTGGGATCAATATTTACCACTGGTAGAATTTTCCAATAACAATAGCTTCCATTCGAGTATTCAGATGGCACCATATGAAGCGTTATACGGAAAGAGATGTCGTACACCAACCTGTTGGGATGACGTTGGTGAAATAAAACTTGTAGGCCCAGAACTGGTGGAGGAAACGGTGGAAAAGGTGAAAGTAATCCAAAATCACATCAAAGCAGCTCAAAGTAGGCAGAAGAGCTATGCCGATAATCGAAGGAAGGATTTGGAATTTCAATTCGGTGATCATGTTTTCCTGAAGGTATCTCCATGGAAGGGAGTCATACGTTTTGGTAAGAAAGGTAAATTGAGTCCCAGGTACATCGGACCTTTCGAAATTCTAGAACGAATTGGGGTTGTAGCTTACCGATTGGCAATGCCGCCAAGTCTCTCCAAAGTTCACGATGTGTTCCATGTATCTCTGTTGAGGAAATACATGCCTGACCCAACGCATGTACTCACCTATGAGGAATTAGAACTGGAACCCGATCTGTCTTATTGTGAAGAGCCTGTCAGGATTCTTGATACAAGAGAACAAGTACTGAGAAACCGGACGACGCGTCTGGTAAAAGTTTTGTGGAGAAATCATAAGATGGAAGATGCAACGTGGGAACCCGAGGAACTTATGATGAAGAACCACCCGAGTCTTTTTATGCAGTAATACCCTAGAAATTGCGAGGACGCAATTATTTGAAGGAGGGGAGAATGTAACACCCCAAGCTTCTATGGTACACTTCTCTTTGATTAATGCGATAGCGTGTGTTGTACGCAACACCGAGTTCTAACAACCAATCAAACTAGCCGTTATGAATAGTAATACCTACTTTTTAAAATTATATATATTTTATATTTCAAAATGGACTTCATTTTTGGATTCGGAATATTGAAATTATCCTAGGGTGAAATTTTGGTACTTTTCGGATAAGTTTTATATTTTGATGAATAGTGAAAATTACTAAATTTTAATTAAAATCAACCTTTTTAATCAAAATAATTAATATTGAAAAATTATGAATCTGAGTGGTTTTAAAGTATATTTAGAATATATTTTTACCATTTAATTTAATGTTTGTCATTGGACATAATTTCACAATTCAACCAGACATAAACAAGTGTCAATCTTTTGATAGTTATTATCTCTTAAAAACACGCTTTTTATTTTAACAACGGGAATTAATTTTAAATTAATTTCTGCCACTTCTGTGTTTTGAATTTGGAAAAATGGATTACATATTTGGAATCAGGATGTCCAAATTATGTAAATAGGTAACTTTTATTTTTAAACATTTTGAATAATTACTGCGGTAAATATTTTATTTACCATGGTTAAAGGGTAAATCCGCTAAATAAGGGTTAACAAATAATATTATAATAATACAAAATTAACCTAAAACATGTCCTAACCTTATTGGTGGACACATACCCGACCATGGGCATCCTTGGGTCGATTTGGGGACCCCTTGGAGCCACTTGTATGTGGTAGGGACACATTATATTAATAAAGTTAAAATAAAAATAAAAATGGCATAAGCTTACATCTTTTAGAAGAACAATTTTTACATAGGGTTATACATGTTGGATTTTCGATTATAAATATTCATAAGAAATATGAAAAGATTTACTACATAATGATATTTTATTTATAATTTTTAGACATCAAATAATTTAAATTATTAATGACACAATAATGATGCAATGTTTACCTCATTAATAAATCATTTAAATAAATAAGATTATAATGATTAAAATATTATCTAAAACCTGTCCAATTCTTATTGGTTGATGTTATTTAGAATATGAGTCATCTTATCTTAGACCTCAATGATTTTTGGACCATTATAAACCGAATATAATTATATTATAAAGTAATACTTTCACTCTTTCCTAAAGAGTCCCTCCTCTCCCTTATAAAAGGAGACCACTTCTACTCATCCCTCACACCTCTCAAGCCACTTGGCTCGTCCAAACCCTGCCCACATAAGCTCCCCACATCCCTCTCCTCCTCCTTGAAGCTTCCCCTTAGGCAGAAATCATTTCAAGAAGTCCTTTGGTTCCAACCAAAGTGAGTTACCTAAATTAAAGGTAACGATTTCTCTTAAATTATTTTCATTTATTTTGCTTCTCCAACCCCCAAACTCTTTTTATTTCCTTTATTTTGTAACAACACCAGTATACACAATATACTATGATGTTGTTATAAGAAGGATTCAAACTACACATACACACAACTCCATCTAATGGATGATGAACATAATGTTTCTGTGGATGGCAAACTAACGCCTCACGAAACGATGATTGTTCAAATACATCTTACCGCCTCTCATGGTGGCCATTGTGATGGAACTGTAATTAAATATGATATTAATGATATATATTTTATATATAAGCTTCTGTAATTCCATTTTATTTCATACCATTATTCGTTTCATGTTGTATATACATACGATAATTTCATTTGAGGAAGTGCGGACTACCGCCCCCTTAAAATGATATGACTCGTTCATACCACACATGGAACGTATAAAGGATGGTGTTAATGAACTTAAGTAACATATATAAAATATTATATTATACTGGAATAGTAATATACCTATGTATCATTTGGATTCGATTCTTTTAAAAATAAAAATTAAATGGAAGTAGCGTTCGTGCGTACGTACGGACTACCGTCTCCACGAACGCGATGAGATTCATTCTCCATCGTATCCATTCAAGTCTTATTCTCATTTTAGGGTTAAAAATAATGTTAATATCATTCTGATTATGAATAAGATATAATCTATCCATTACAAACATGTCTTACGTAACCAAACATTTAAGAAGAACGAATCGATTATCACCCGAAACAACGATAATACTAAGATATTATTAATAAAGAAATGTTAAAAGATCATATATGATATCATATTAATGTATATTATTCTTGTATAATTTAATAACAATTATTTCACCATTATACAGGAGGTTAACCTACCCCAACAAAGGAAAAGTACAAGGTAAGGGTTTATTTCGCAATCTCTTCATTATCCGAGGTTGTTTATACATAATTATCTACTGGGACCTCGTTATCATCCACGTCCATGTTTCTTAAAAATGTATTTCAAAACATTTTTAATATTCAAAAGAATATGGGTTAAAGTCATTTATACCCTTGTTTGACTTTTTATAAGAGGTTTATAAGGGAATCCTTCCGTCATTTTCCAAACAAGGTGCTTTTTAACCTTTTCGACAGAATTAAGATAAGAATGTTTTTTTTAACTTATACGGAGGGTGCGGTTATTTTCTGCCGTTATAAAATTGTCAAAGCTTCGCTTACAAGCTTATAAGAACATTTTCAAGAAAATTTTTTATTTTATATGGATCTTAAATGATTTCAAAAATAGAAAGAGATATTTCTCTAAAAAGTGTTTTGATTTCATCTATGTCAACATCCTTTGACGGATTTTACGCTTATTTGAAGTTGATTTATTATGATACAAAACTTCTATATTGTATTGAAGGTTTTGTGATATGTTTGACTGTGGATGTGCTATTTTTATACCATTCATAGTTTATGGTGAAATTATTGACATTTCGTATGCTAGTTTTAATACGAATGTTTATGTTATGTTTAAACCTTTTCATATGGGAATGCATTGGACTTAATATGTGACGGGTGGAGCCCGCTATAGCTCCTCGATGCATCGGTAGGTCTCATGAGACAAACTAGTGTCTTGGCACAAGGCCTTGACAAAATCTTATTTGTAGTCTTGGCACGAGGCCTTGACTATGTGGTTATGATAGTCTGGCATTATGCATTCCAACATTATGAAAGTGGTTATTGATTTTTGCATGTGATTATTCGATTAGTAGAATATCCATGTGAATAAGTAAATGGAATTATTTCATTTTATTTATTCCATACCATGTTGAAAGTTCATGTTTGAAAGGCTTTTGTTTTAGTTATACATTGCCTTAAATGTTTATTCTTATTTATGAAAGTTTCCGCTATATTGTTATCCTTACTGGGCATTTGAGCTCACCCCTTTTCTATGTTTTATTTTTCCCAGGAAGTGAAGAAGTAAATTATGAATGACGTGCAGGGATGTTATGTGGGGATATGAGTGTGGATTATGGAGACATTATGTTGTTGTAGTAGTTTTTCATTTTATGATGTAATGTAAAACTTATGAATATATCTAGTGTTTCCAAGGCTACTAAACCAATCGGTCTTTCGAGATTTGATATTTCTTGTGATCATGCCAATGTTATGTAATAATGCACCGACTCTGGGTAACTAGGGTCGGGGAGTTACATCATTCAAACTCCAATATGACCAAAAAATCAATCAATTTTAAAAAATAATTTTGGATGATAGACTAGACAACTTCTAATTAAATGAATCATATATCTAACTAAATAACTCAAAATGAAGTTATTATATATGGAAAATAAATAGAACTAAATTTCTCATATAAAAAATAAATTTCATGGAAAAATTAACTCATTAATTTAGCCTCTGCATGCGTCAATGTGGAGTGATATGAATGGTCTCTTCATCTAGAAAAAGAGAGATTAGGTAAATAGGAAATAAATATTTTTAAATGTTTCAAAATGATTTTAAATTTGGAGGATATATATCCAAATTAATCATGAACAACTATTAATAAGTAAACTTGGTGATATTGAGCAATCTGGTGGGTATAAACAGAGAAATCTTATGACTGATAGATTCTAGAGGAGATATTTTATGCGCTTCATTTTATATTTTCCTAGTTTTAAAATTAATTCCTCATCTACCTTATCCTAGGATAACCTTCACATGGAGTGGTAAGCTTATTAGTTTTTGGGGGAGAATAATTTCCCCTTTTTTAATGCTTGATTTATGTAACTTCATAGAATAAAATATTTTCTCTCTTCTGCAAAGTTGGTTTCAATATTCTAATAGTTATTTTTATTGTCAAGTATGATCATATTTAGTTTTAGATTCAATTGTTTTTATTTAATTTGTTGAATATAATTTTCTCCATCAACTAGGTTATGGTTTATATATGATGTAATAGGCTAGGGATTAGTGGTGAAGTACTTAATGACAATCAGTGCGTGTGGGAGGGGTAGATGATGTTTTTGATTGTTTGGGGTAAATAGGACCAGATTGATTATTTCTTAAGTCAATTGAGGGTATATAATATAAATATCTTGAACATAGAAATAAGGGTAGATTAAGATGAAATTTTGTAAAGGTTTATTCTCTCTATCCACATTTGATAGAGGGAATGAGAGGAAGATATTGTGGAATCTAACTATAATCATTTTAGAATAAGAGGACTGAATAACTTGTAACTAGGATAGAATTGCAATTAAAAAGCTAAAACCAACCTGATAAAACTTCTAATATCATATTTTAAAATCTATTTCTTAATTTATTTCTCTCATTTAGTTTCATTTTTTTCAAAATCAGACAATTTTAAAAACACCCTTGTTTTCCATCTAACTCAAGGTGAAAATTTGATTGTTGTGCGCTCTTCTATATAGACAACCTTGTTTAACCACTTTACTATATTTTAAATTAAGAAATAATTTTTTTTGGAAACCAAATTACATATAAAAGTCATCAATTTGGAACATTTTTTTGGGATATGTAACACTTTCACACATCGTTTTTCATAAAAAAATAAAAAAACTCGTAAATTGCAAAAACTAAAAAAATATATTTATCAGTGATGTATTAAAATTGTGATTATTTTGCATAGAATGACTACTATCAGGTTTCACATGAAGAAAAATTTCAAAATAAAATAAAATCTCAATTGTAATAATTAAATAGGATATAAAGGATACAAAGATAAAAATGAAATGTCTAGCTGAATATGTCAGTGCATCCCAAAAGCAGCAACTAGTAAAAGTATAATAACCATTGGTGGATGAATTTTCACCACTATTTTTTCAATTTTAAGAAACCAATAAGGCCTGAAATAAATTCAATACAGATATATTTGTCATTTTTCAACAATTTCTTGATGATGTTTTGGAAAAATAAACTCTACTTGATATAAATGTAAGATATAAAAATGATTTGTATGAGTATTGGTAAAAAAATTTATAAGGTGAAAGGTAAGTGATTATCCTTTCATTTACAATGAAAAATGGGAACCTATATACCTATATATTTCTTTGTAAGATGATGATAAATATGAACCTATTGAGATTGAGTTTAAAATGAACCTACTAGAAGAGATCAATTTCCAAGATGAATTCCTTAAAATAGAAAATTTATTTATTAATTTTTCATGCTTTAATATTATTCAAGATTAATTGTTCTTAGATTTATAATTTTTTGAAATTTATAACCCAAAACACATAGAAAAAACTCTAGAAAATCATTTTAAGGAAGAGACTACCCAAGTGGTGGTAATAAAACAAGAAGAATATATGGATGAGCATGTGGGGATGAAATTATATCCTCTAAATTAAATTTCATACCATATTAAGGAGGACACAATACAATTTAATAGGGAGCACCCTTATCTTAATTTCTCACCCACAATGGACCTCAAATTATATCATTAGTATATCTTGGGGTTTGATGCTCTTATTATCTTCTTTAGGGGTTTCCATTATTGGTGTCTATTCATGGACATTGGGAAAAGTCACATGTGGTGGTTCATCTCAATGAAACCACATCCACCCTCTAATTGGGGAAAAAATTATCAAATTTTATGACTAAGGGTAGTAAAAAACTAGCACCCATTTGGGGTTATAAGACATGTTTTATCACTTTTATTTACCCTTTATATTTAATTTTAATTATTTTAATTATATTTTTTTATTGATTTCTTATAGTTTTAAAGTGGTAGAATATAGGATCAAAACTTAAGGTTTCCACTTAAAAATAAATCAGGTTGTTATTATTCTTTCTTTTATTTTATTTTCTTCCTAATAAAAATTCTATATGCATTGATTTATTGATCTTATTTGAACTAAAAAGAGGTTATTAAGTGGAAGAAGTGTGGGGGAGGGATTCAAAACTATTTTTATGAATTTTATAAGTGTTTATTGTTTTGTTTATTTTTGATTTTTTCATGTTTTTATTTTTTATTTTTGGTGTGTTTTTATGATTCTTGAGATGAATCAAATAATTTTAAAAATTCAAAACTCCTTAGTATTTTTTTACATTGGTTGATTTTAATATTTTAGGATTAAAATTACAATTTTATGGATTTTTTTTCATGATTTACAATATTTTCATTTGATGAAGTTGGATTGATTGTGAAAGTCATGTTCACTAGTATTATCCAAATTAAAAATATTTCCCAACCAGAGTGGTTTCTAAATTATTTGAGATATTATTTAAATTTATATTTTTATTAAGAGCCTCGATACATGTTGTGTGATCCAAAAATTTCTTTTTTTTATCTTTTTTGAGATTTTTTTAGAGTTTATGGAATGTGTCAAGTATGATTGAGGCACAATTTGGAAAGCCCTTTTTTTTACATTCAAATCTTATTTTCTACTACCTTTAAATATAACCTTTATTAATCCCTTAGTAGCCAAAAAATGACTTTTTAGGTATCCACATTACAATCCATTTATCTATTTAAAACCTTCTCTTGAAGTTAAATGCATGATTATTGTTGAACTCAAGTGGGGGGGGGGGGTACTTTGGTTGTGTTTTGATGATTTTAAGAATTTTTTTAGCTAAATTGAAAGAATTATTATATTTATTGTTCTTTTTTGGAATATGTTTCATGAATTAAAGATGTATTGGAGGAAAATATATCCTTAAAAATATAGAATGGGAGTTCACTAGTACTTTAATATTAAATATTTCTTCTCTTATCTTAAAAAATAGGATTTTGAAGATAAATTCCAGGGATATATTCAAGATAAAACATTGAATAAAATTGGGAAAAAGTGGAGAGAATTTTATTACTTTTTCTATAATGATAAAGTTTGAAATTACCAAATAGATAAAGTGGTTTTTTGAGGTTAATAATTTTTGATCTGATTGAGGAGAACACCATTCTTGAGAAAAACTATTTTCATGCTTTTACTTCACTTTAGATCTTAACCATCATCATTTATCCTTTAAATTTATTACTCTTAAAACTTTCCAACCTTAAGACTCAGAATAACCCATGTAAAATACCTCAAGATTAATACTTTTATGACTATATGAAGTAGAGAAAATTAGAGGATATAAATCCTATAGAGATCACACATGTTATTGAGAATGAGAAAAGATCCACATTAAAAAAACCATGAGTGAAGAGAGAAATATTTTTCTGGGGAGGTAGTTATGAAATGTGCATGGGGGTTAGCATGACATTGAATATATTATTATGATTTTTTTGGATTTAGGGAATTGTTATCGATATAGGTAGAAAGATATTTTTTATGTGATAATCGAGTAGTGTTTCCATTTATTACTTAGTAATTTTGTTTTGAACTTGGTATTAAATGATTTCCCAAGAGTTTAATTTTTTAATGTTGGGGAATTGATCGAGCCAATATTTTCAATAATTATAATTTTAATTTCAATTATTTAATCCCTCCATTTTTTTATTTTAAAGTCAATGGTCACATTTTATAGTTTTAGAGTTGTCTTGATCTTAAATGTTAAAATTTATTAATTTGTGAATTTTAATAGTTTTATTTCACTATATATTTAGATAATAAATTTTTTAATATTGACCCAAATTGAGTAATTATTTTATTTTAGAACTAATTTTTTTGTGGGATTAAACTTCTTCAATATTACCTAGAGCTCAATCAAACTCCAATAAGCCTAAACAAATCAATCAATTTAAAAACTATTTTTGTTTTATTGACTAAAAAACTCTCCATTAAATGATCCATATCTTGATAAAAATACCTAAAAATGAGGTTATTTTAGCTTTAAAATTAATATCACTCAAAGAAAGACATAAAAATTAAATTTATTAGATAAATTTCCTCATTAAGTCATCCTTTTCATATGTCAATGTGGAGAAAGATGAAGGGTCACTTCATCTATAAAAATAGAGTCTTAGTAAATAGAGAATAATTTTTTTAAATGGGTATAATGGCTTGAAATTTTGAGGGTCAATATCCAAATAAATTATAAACAACTATTAGGAAGGAACCATGGTGATTTTTTTCTGTCTGGTGGGCAGAAATAAAGAAAAATTCTGATAGACAGATTCTGGATGAGAAATATTCTGCTCTTCATTTTTTCTTTTATTAGTATCATAATGGCTTCATATTCCCCCTTATTTTGATCAATACTTAACATATGAGGGTAAAATTATGAGTGGTTGAGTAAGGGGAAGTTTTCCCTCTTTTTATGCTTGAGTGTTGGAAATTAATGGAATAAAATCCTTTCTCTCTTTTTCAAAGTTAATTTCAATTTTCTAAAAATAGATTTTATTACCAAGTATGATAATTTATGGTTTTAGATCTATTGTTTTTATTTCCTTGGTTGATGACCATTTTCTCTCTCCACTAGGTTTTTTTCATAAGATGGATACCAAGGTTTAGTGGTGAAGTACTCGATGATCATCAGTACATGTGTGTGTCGGGGGGGGGGGGGGGTTGGGGGGATATTCACGATTATTTAGTATAAACATGATCTAATCAGGTATTACGTAATCCAATTGTGGTAATTTTCTAAAATATCTCACACATTATATGTTAGGTAGACTAATATGAGATTTTGGTAAGTTTTATTCACACCATCACCATTTGAACAAGGGAGTGATAAGAAGTGATTGTAAAATATCACTTTAATTAGTATAGTATAAGAGGATTGAATAACTTAGGACTAGAATAGAATTGAAATTGGTAAATCAACTTTTACCATATCACCCTTATTATATAATAGTTTTTAATCTATTTCTTAATTTATTTATCATATCTAGTTTCTTTTTTTAGAATCAAACAATTTAAAAAAAAGCTATGTTTCATATAATTCAAGGTGATAACTTGATTGTTGTGAAATCCCCTCTAGAAAAATACTAGGATAACCACTTTAATACATTTTAACTTATAAAATAATTATTTTTTCTGCACCTAATGATAATAACTTCTCACCTGACCCCCATGTTTTGAGTGGTGTTTGAATAAATCTACTAAACTTTCATTATATGAAAGAACATATAGAACTAGAATAAAATAGTACATTATCTATTATTAAATGAATAACGAATGCACCTATCACCGAATAATTTTCAGTATACACCATAGAAGTATTGATATAATATTACCTTCCTTTATCTTTTGGATTTATAAATTTTTTCATTTATTGTCTCCGAAAACCCTTGGCATAAGGCATTGGTTCATATAATTCTCGTGTTCCTTATAGTTGAAACACTAGACTACTGGAAGAGTGTTGATCCGAAACTTATTTTCCTCTATCACATTATCATTATTATTCCTCTACCTTTGAAAATGATTATCCTTATGTACCTTTTTCCTTAGTTGGAGCATCTCCCAATTCCCTTCAGACAGTTTTGGGGATGCTTCTTCCCATACTTTTGACATGTGGTATGTTGGGTTTTCTTTCCACCATGAGATTTATCCATAGATAATCCTAAAGAAAACTCCATATTATTATTTTTTATCTCTAGACCCATGAGACCACTAAGATTCTCCAATATCCATCTTAACCATGAAGGTATAATGTAAAATATTTTCAAAACTATCAAAGTCTCAAATCACTAAAGATTTTTTTTGGAATTGGATTTATCCCACTAAATAAAAGGTTCACCTTGCTTTTAGTGATGATGAAAAAGCCATAGGTGTACCATGAAAGCCTTGTGAAGTTTTCCTCTTATTCTCTGATAGAAACAAAACCTAAGAATTGTTTTTTTATAAATAGTAAGAAAGAGGAACATGAAAAGGTGATCAATCAGGGGGACCTATAAAAGCAAAGACAAATAGAATCCCCTATAAAAAAGTCAACACATCCCATGGGAAGGGAAAAAATGTTAGAAAATAACATGAGTGAAAACTCATGTGAATCCCTTGAAGAAATAAAATCAGTAGTGTGATTCCATTAACTCCACATATGGTGAATCTCAATTCCATTGGTAATGAAGGTCTTGAATTTTTGGATTAATTAAGTGATTTTCCAAGGAGCAGAGATGAAAAATTTAAGAGAGTTACATATGATATTTGAGTCCATATCTAATATATATGCAAGGAAATTCGGTTTGATTGATGTAGTTCAAGGCCATTGAGGATGGAATTGGACTCCTCCCAAAGAGTATCACCTTGACAATAAGACACACTAAAGGAAAATATCACCAATCATTTGGAATCATGAATGAATTCTCCTCACCACATATAATCATGACTATATGAGCCCTTAAAATTTAGTTTATGTCCAATGGTGGGAGGATTCATGTAAAACTTGTGGCTCGAGGGAGCATGTCTGGAATAAGGTGAAGGAAATATTCCAACCACAAAATTCCTAAGATAGGGATCCTCCTACCAGTGTTTCAAAAGACACATGAGCTCCAAAAAAAGTCATTTGAAACTAAATACCAAATATATACTAGATAAGGGGTTGAATTGTTCCATAATATGTTCGTTACTTCCCAGATACACTAACATCTAGTTGTGAGGAGGAGATACTGTGCCTTCATCTCATGATTGTTTCTAGAAAAACCATTAAACCAGAGATGAAAGAAATCCTCAAAGGAGTTCACGAGATTTATAAAAATGGTAAAATCACTAAATTTTATCAACCACATGATCACCCAATCTCTTTAAAAAAAGATATTCATGGTTGATTCCTCCTTATGAATCTATAAAAAGATCACATTGAGGCTAAGTAAACTCCCTTACCTTTAACCACCACATTAGTTGGTAATGCATGATTACAAATTCATCAAACTAGGAAGTTGAATTTAGTTGAAATATCCTTGCACAGGAGGAGACCAGCCCAAACATCAAGATCCAAAGATGCAATCCTCATGCATCTATATTCCTTAGAGGAGAATGTATCTGACATAAATACCATAAACATACAAGCATTAGGGATGTACTCCATGATAATACCATTATATAGAACTTTCTGGTTGGGTTTCGAGGTTGATTGAACGAAATTAGGGAAAATGATATCTGGATTGAAGGTCATCTCTAGTGTGGGACATCTTAGATAGCACAACACATATCCCACCCAGTTGTAGTCCCATAGGTTAATATCCCCATGTCCAATAATCAAATTAGAGTGGTGTTGTAGTAATGGTATGTTTCCTTGAGAAGATCTCCATAAAAGGGAGGAATTAAATCTTTCTGAATCATGGTAATTTCTATATTTATTAGTGATAAATTTTCTCCATATAGAATCCCCATCATTGACCTCTCAATCCATTTTATCCTATATTTAGTACATCGCCTCCACAAAATTCCTCACATTGATACCTCTATTATCCATTAGTCTGTTTAACATATTCCTAGAGGCCAAATGATAACTCCCCTCTCTATGGGAATCCAAAATAAATGATGATAATATGTTATCAATATCTTTAATAATCACCCTATGCACCTTGAGATTCGAAAATATGTTCATGGGGATGGAATACATGATGAAGTTGAAGAGAGTAATTTTACCTACAAATAAAATAAACTGAATTTTCAAATTCATGAAGTAGTTGGTGATTTTATTACCGCACATTACAAGTGATAAATAAAAATTCTACCAGGAGAAATAGGATCAGCAAGGTATTACATGGTAATGTTCTTCTTGTGAATGAAAAACATAGATTCTATCTATGCGCACACCTTTCGGGGCACGAGAATGGAATTAACACACAAATTTTATCATGATTGATAGTTTTTACACTCTACCTAGAATAATACTCCATGATATTATTAAAAAACCTAATATTATATCTAAAAACATTGATAAAGAACACCAGGTTATAAGCAAATAGGAGGTGGGACACCCCATTGAAGTGGGCCTTGTAGTGGTAGAAAAAGATGGTGCCAAGTTGCATACAAGAAGAAATGTGTATACACAGAGTATTCCAAACCATAATTAAGATATTGGGAGATAAGGGCCCCATAACATACCCCCTAACAGTCTTGAAGAAGACACATTTCCTCCCCATTAAAACATTAGAGAACCAAGGTGAGTTATAATAGTGAATGAACATATTCACCACCCAGTATATGAAACCTAGGCATCTTAGCACCGAGAGAATAAATTTACACTCAAGATTATCATACACCTTATATATATCCAATTTAATAATAATATTGGAACCCACTAAATTATTATTAATATCTTCCATAATTTCTTTATAAATAGTAATGGTTCCTCGAATGGGTCTTCCTTTTATAAAACGATGTTGCTCTTCTAATACCCAGTTGTGAATGAATTGATAAAGACTATTGTTGATGATGGAATCTATAACTTTATAATGGAAATTATACATTCTTATGGGCATGAATTGGCATGGATCCTCATATTTCCCACTATTAACTAAAATAATGGAAAAATAGAAGGATAATAATTTAAATAGTAAACTTATAAAAGGGAAACTATTAACTTATAAGGAATAACTAAAAAATGAAACAAAAAACCTAACATATGTGTTTCTATGTTTTAAATATATGTTATACATGGTAAATTACCTATTAGGTTTTATAACCTAACAATATTTTCAATTCCTTTATAATGGTTTATAATGAGTTTTTGAATTTCCAAATCATATCCCCCATGAGTGTCAACCCATGTGTGCAGTAAGGAATCTTTATCTTATACTAGGTATTGATTGAGTCAATTACTAATGCACCATTTTTAGGACTATTACCTATAGTTACAACTGTATTAGAGCCACATATAATTGTAGTATCCCATTAGGTATATAATTTATTGGAAACCACTTTCTCTATACTTCACTAAAATTCCAAGAAATTTTTTATACTTAAACTTATCCCTAGAGTCATCACCAAATTTTTATAGTCATAATCCCAAAAAACAACTAAACCATCCTTTGATACCAACTATAATAACCCTAGACTTTGACACATATTATTACATGATTTTTAACTTAAATACCCTTTAAATACAACTAAAGGATTGAAATGGAAAGGGTATTTGGAAGACTAGGTTCATAATATATCAAGGGAAACAAAAACATGAATTTTTTTATTTTATTATTCATAATGATATCCTATACCCCAATAATCTCCTAAAACTGAATAGGATAACCTAGGGAAATACAAAAATAAAGGGGTGATCTAAAAACCTAATAAGGGAATAAACATGATAATGAATCATAACATTTGAGTCAAATGATATAAAATGACATCTTAAAATAAATGGATATTGAATAATAACATGAGATACTAACATAATAAACATGATATAATATGATCATGTAAACATAAGTAATCAAAAAATATATAAAACCTAGCATAAGTATAATCTATGTATAATCTCTAAGACAACGTCACATTATGGACAAAGTCCCATCATGGATTAGGTCCACTCCCTAATCCAATAAATGATGTCTCGTGAGACAAAAAAATTACCCAATGCATTAGAGTTATATATGGAAATATCCCTAATAACCTATATATTATTATGTGTTCCAAAAAGAAAATAAATCATAAATCATAAATATAATAATTACCCATGGGGAGAAATGAGTTGCATAATCTAGCCTCATATCATAAAAAAGTAGATTTCCTAAAGGAGTTTAGGAAACTAACTTAAGGAATGTATTAACCCATAGAAGGAAGAAAGAATAAGATATATATATATTTAAGGGAAATATATGGTTAATTTATAATCATATCATAACATCAAATAGATAGATAAAGTGAGTTATAGAGAGAAAGTTCATAACCCAAAGAAAAAGGGGTGGTTTAGAGAGATCCCTTACCTTATGTCCTAGAATCATTATGTTCTTGAACTTAACATCATGGATAACAAAATTATATTCAGTAATTAATTAATTTTTAACCTTTAAAATATATATTTTGTTAAATATAATTTTGTTATGTTCATTTATAACCATTTTTATGAGATATGAGGTTTAATTTCACTATTTAGAGGGCTTTCGTTTCATGGTTCCAAGGTCGGATCACCTGTGGTTACTTATTGATGTTCTTGTAAAATAGGATGATGAATATAGATGTTAAATGGAATATTATTCATTACCTTATATAAATATAAATGGTCCCATGTATCCCTATTTGTTCTAATATATGGATGATTCCTCCAATAAAACGATAATGTTATTCAGTTAGTGCATTTTGATGGTTTTAATGACCTTCAAGAACTATTTATGTTTTATTTAATATTATAACTATAAAATACTCATATAATGTGAACACATATATAATATAAATATTTATTTCATTTTAAACAATTATATGTGAATATAAACCTACCATGAAGGTGGCAGTGGGAAATAAAAACTCATCGCCCACAGAGGTAGTGAACCAACATAATACGAATGATGTTTTCATTTTTAGAGTAATAGGAGAGGAGAAGAGGATGGATGATTGATATTCCATTATCACCATAAAATTATAGTATATATATGATATTAGAGTTATTAATTCATTTTGTATGAGGTAGGTGAGGAGAAGGTAGAAGAAGATAATAATTTTAAAAAGGTAGTTTGAGAATATTACCGCTTGAATGTAGCTTCCTTGAAATAATCCTTAAGGAACTTATAATTCATATTTTTGTGAGAACAAAATCACTAGAAAATGGGGGTAATATTTTATAAGAGATTTGGGTAGAAATTTGGAAATATCCAAGTCATAGAAGGTGTGACGAGAAAGGGTGGTATTTATAAGTGGTTGAGATAAGTGTTTCTGAAAATTATATTCATTAGTTTATTATTTTCACACAAGACTACCAATAGTATTGATTATTATGAATATATATAGTAAATTGTGTATGATGGTTTTAACTAATGAGTTCTTAGAGCATCAATAACTCAAAAATTCATACATTTAGCTTATAATGTTTGAAACCCAATTTTACTATTATTCAATATTCACCAAAAATTCAACTATTTTTGAAAAATACTACAAAATAACATGAAACAGTTTTTTATTTTTGGATTAAAAAAATAAAATAAATTTTATGAAATAAATTTTATAAATATGATAAATTTAATTGTTAAATATAATCCTCATTTATTTAAAAAATGATAATTTTGATATTATGATCAATTTTTTGACCCTTTGAGAAATTACTTATGGTATAATAAATTTATATTATCATTTTAATTAAACTTAATATTAATTTATAAATCCATTTTATGAAAATTATATTTTTTAGATAATTTTTATAAATTTAAAATTAAAACATTTTTGTTTTATAAATATATAAAAACTTAATTTATCATTTTTAAAAAAATTATTTACTTATACCATGGTTAAAATATATCAAATTTTCATTTTATAGGATACTTAATATTATTTTATAATTAACTAGGTGATATTACTATTCTAATGGTTAAATTAATATTCCAACAGTTAGGTTACTGTTGCAATATTCATATTATTATTCCAACGATCAAATTTTTAATGGCCATAAGGGTTCCATAATTTCTATAAATTCATAATATCCCATTAATTGTTAATTAAACTATATTTTCTCTCAAGCTTAAATATATTTTTAATTTCAATATGAATATTGTGTTACTTATATAATTCTTTATGTTTAGATCCTTTTTTCACGAGTTCGGTTATTCTAGTGGACCGAGAAGATCCAAATTTTCATATTTCATATTTTATATTTTTATCCCCTTATAGTATTTTCAATTATTGTGGCCATTTTATTATTTAAATGTAATTTTCAAATTATTATAATAAAATATAGTTTGTTTTATCACGTGGTGCATGTGCATTATGCAACATTACAAAATATGTCAGAATTTTTAGAAGGAAAATTAATTTTATAAAATTATGGGTCGTTACTTTATAACCCATGGGGAAAAGAGGTAAATTAAATGATATTTATTGTTGAAACTTGTTTTCATTTATTTCCTTGTCTATTATTCATTACATCTACATACACTATGTTTTAGACTATATACTGCTTAAAGCATTATTTACAGTGGCTTACTGAGTTGTACTCACACCCTGATTGAACCGTTATTGGTACCCAAATAGTCTTCCTGGTTACAAGTTTGGATAAGGGAAAAGTCCCTATGATAAATGTCTAAGATGATATTATAGGATGAAGAATAGATGATGGTACCGAGCTTAATTTCAGGACCTATTTTGAGGAGTTTCATTTATATCTTACTTTTTTTTTTGTTTTTTTGTTATATTTCCCTATTATGACATGGTATTTTTACAATATTGGTTTGTGGGAATTTACCTAGTTTTAGGAATTGGTTATATAATATTTGGTTACCTCCTAGTTACTATTTATCACTACATGGTATTACTTATTTTTATTTTCAATATTTTTTACTATAATAAAGAGGGGATAGTGTCCCCAAATTTCCTTACAGACCCTCACAGCTAGTCGGAAGCCTCTAGAATATGAGGAGTCATACTTGAGGTCACATGATGTACTAGTTAAATTACTAGTTTGACTAAGCCATCTGAGATGTTATGAAGTGGTATCAGAACACTATATCTTTTCTATTTATTTATAAGTTGAGGATGTTAGAAGGAGACTACGGTGTATTTGTCCTTGGTAATGAGTTCATGAATGATATTAGATAACCCATATGGGGAGGATGAAACCCAAGGCTCTAGGGTGGGATTTCAATTCTTGTGATTCAAATATTATAGTAGAAATGTTATTTCACCTCAGAGATACACTTTTTGTGTGATGTTACTGTTTAATTATATTTTACTCAAGGGATGATATGGCATGAGTTTGCGTGTGCATGAATATTTTCAAGAACCTAGGTATTTATACATCATGAATTATAATAGGAACACATGAAAAAACATGTTATTGTTTTTTTTCATGAACCGCCCCTGGGGCCCGTGTCATGACTACCCTAAGCCCGCCTCCCAAATGCCAGAGGCTGGTGACTAGCACTGAAGGAATTATCCTACAAGTGAGAGGCTTTTTCGAGTACCTATACACACACACACTCACAACCCCATCCCACAATTCTAAAAATAAAAAAATGCATTCCACTAAGATAACCATAGAGAGTAGAGGTACAAGATGTAAGTAAAAATGGGCCAAAATACAAACCCACAAAATAAAAGTTCTAAAAAAGGGAGTATAAGGTCTCTGATAATATGTCTACAGAAAATCTTACCTAAAGGGTTGGTGAAGAGTAGCTGCTGGAAGCTATAGGAGTATTCACCGCTTGTCTGATCTCACTGGGAACCACTTAGTCCTAGACCACCAAGTTCAATGTCAAAACGTCAGTCGTTTGCACAAGACATAATACATGCAGGCGAAGTCCATGTAGGGGTGAGTAACACAATACTCTGTAGGGACCCCAAACCACAAAGAAAAGTACACAAAATGTAATGGAAAACTCACACAGATATAACCTAAAGTATAGGAAATAATATTATCATCCATAAAGTTGAACATCTTGTACTACTGGGGGACTCATCCATGATGAGTCACAGAGGTCTGCTAGGACAATGAGGTTCACTCATCTACTGGGCCGTTGATGTCCATTCATCACTCAGGTCTATTAGGCCACTGAGATCCGCTCGTCTGTTAGGCCACTGAGGTCTACTCGTTTGCTTGGCCACCGAGATCTTCTCGTCTCCCAGGCCACTGAGGTTCGCTCGTATATCAGGCCATTTAGGTCCACTCATCTACCGAGCCACTGAGGTCCGCTCATTTGTATGACCACTGAGTTACACTCATCACTTCCTTCTCATCACAACCATTCACTAGATTTCCAATCATGGAGTTCTTTATTTTGGGCGAATCTACTCCTCAAGCCATCCATCATATCTCAACCTCCACTAAAAATCACTTGGATAATGCCAAAAGGATCATCTCGTCACAAGGGTCCCAATGACACAAAATCCTAATCAATCAGACACATGGTTTGGAATTTATGCTTGTTTTAGTGAAAAGGGGCTAGTGGGGTCTGCGTCCAGTCTGAATCGACCCTGCCTGAGGTGCGCTAACTCAACCCGGTTCCGATCCGAGCCAAATCCGACCTGGTCCGGGCCCAACCTAGCCTACTGTGAGTGGATTGGCTTGCCATTCCTGGATGTGGTGGCAGTTTCTACATCCGATCCTAGTCAATGCTGTGGGTTCACCACATGACCACCCTACGGGTCACCATGAGGCCCTCCTGTTGCAGTCCTTCTCAACTGCAACCCTCCAGCCTCATGACGTGGCTAGATGCCACATCCATCGAAGACCCTAACACTAGATATTGCTGTAAACCCTTATACACTACCCTGTGGCCTATGCTACAGGGACCTCCACCACCGTAGAATGCTACTGGTGCATTCTGCCTCCCGCACGTGGTCACTGATGCTCACCGCCACTGGCCATCGCTAGTGCCGACACACTGACAGTTTCTTCCGCTTGTCACCGAGCCTTCTCCAGTGGTCTGTTCTTTGATCCACAAGCTCCTTCAGGATACCTGGGTCATCACCATCAGTAATACATGCTCTAATATGTCTCTCTATTGATCCAAGGGTCTGGTCATGAATAACACAAGAACACCCCTAACAGAGGGATCCATGCCTTGTTTGTGTCGGCCCGATCCCTTCGCATTAGAATTAAAAAAATAAGGTGGAAGGAGATTTAAGAATCTAACATGGATAAATTCGATTCAAACCCCAAGATTAGAAAACCTCCTATATAAGTGATCAATACGTGGGTCACCTATTCGTGGGTTGACCCATGTTTTTCACTCAAATCCATGAATGGGGAAGAAATAAAATCACTTAGAATCTAACCCCTATGTCATGGTTGGATCATTCATTAGTGAAGATCGAACCACTATAGTTCATCATTCCTTGATCCACTACCCTCCATTGTTGTTGTTGATCCTTCAAAGTATGGAAGAATGGAGGGAGAATAGCGATCATCGTTGCAGGCGATTCATCGATCATCGCTCGCTAATGCCAAATCTTCAACTTCTGACCAATCCTCAATCATGCCAGCGATCAGTCTTAGGTTAACCCATTAAATGGAGAAAACATGTTTTAGTGTTTCTGTTATGCTGCAATAAAATTAAAAATTCAAATAAAATAAACTAAAAGTTTATTTTATTTTTCCTTAATAAAATTCTTTTATTAAATTTTCTAAAAATTCTGAAAATCAACTTTTTACCTCAACCCGTGATGGTTGAGAATAGGTCCTTCCTTAGGTAAAGTCATCATTCCGGACACAAATATTCCCTCAAATATTTATTCCGGAAACCCATTTAGAAGTCCCCAAAACTGCTCACATGCACTATTTTAAATAAACTTTAAAAAAAATCAAACACTTATTTCGAGTTCACCAGGCCTCAGAACCAAATGACATCTGAGCAGTTGGTCTTGAAATAATCCCATATAATTAAAAAAATAAATTTAAAAAGAATTTCTAGGACATTACATTTGTTTGTTAAAATAGAAAAAAAATTGTTATGGGAAATGAAATGTTTTTATATTTATTGTGTGGATATTAATAAATATTTCTTAATATAATGGTTTTAATTATTTTGAATTGAAATATTATAATATTTTTTTAATTATTAAAATCATGTTAAATATAAACATTGTAATTTAGAATAATTTTTTACCCTAAGTTAGCTAGTGGCCCTAGAGAGGGATGGTTGGTGGTAGTGATAGTGTGGTGGTTATTTTCATTAGGATAGTGTATGTAAAGTATCTTTTTTATAGCTATTTGTGACCCTAATTTTATGTAATTTTTTAAATTATATGTTATTTACCTTAAAATGTGTGTTTTTTATTGTATAAGGATTCCTCCATGATAGTGTTTATCGGTAGGGTGATAGGAGGACATTGTTTATAATTCACCATCAGAAGTGGAACCAGAGGCCCCACTGGTTCTGGGTGACATGAAAGATGGTTGTTTCTATGAAAATTTCACATGATTTATATAGTTTACATAGGTAGATCAATTATGTGATGTGATGAATATATTTGACTTAAATTATTAGTTTTAGATGAAACTTCCTCTAATGTTTTTAAGAGAGGGTGATCCTAAGGTAGTTTAGTTTTATATCGAGTCTATCCAAATGATCCTTGACCTCTTGGAGTCACATTAATAGAGGTGGGTTATGTTGGAATATTATGTGATTTTGGTACTAGTGAAGTGATGGTGGGATATTTAGGTCCATCATTAGCAGTTAAAGGGTATGTCTTAGAAGGAATTAAAAGAGATGTTCTTAGAATAATTGTCACACCCATTTTTTTCATATCTTTGTTTTGATCTAGTAATTTGAAAATCATGATCATTTTCATGGGGTTTGAGTGAGGTGAATATATATTTTTGAAATAAAATCTATGTCTAATCATCCTACCATGGGTTCCCCATAGCTTGTTTGAGACTTTTTGGAGAAAAGGGTGGTTACTTCAATATTTGTGCCAAATGTAGTCCCATTTCCAGATATAAAACAATAATTTTATTCTTTTATAAATATTTTTTTTCCACATTTTTCACTCATTACAGTTCCCAATTTCCCCCATTAACCTATTAAAACCACCATATACTTTTGGACTCCCTTAGTAATTCATAATCATGGTGTATTTGGGTTATTTATTCAGGTATTGTTCCAACCCGGGATCCTATTTCCAGTTTTAAAAATATAATTTATTTCTTTTATATATTATAAATTTTTTGATATTTTTTTGGTTATTACAATTCACTAGATCCCAATAACCCTAGGCTCACCCCCATTTCCCATTTTCCCTCTTTTGATCTCATCTTAGTTGCAAATTAATGAAAAATATCTCAAGGTTTCTCAAATCGTCCAGATTTGGTAAGGTAATTTGTTTCATTCATGAATCATTAATGTTTTTATATTTTCCACCAAATATTTAATACCTAGTTCTTATATACCTGATTATACTCTCCAAGAAGTTAAAATCCATTCACTGTCCTCCAAGGGTGTAGATCTAAAAGAAGATGAAGAGTTATCTAGTTTCAAAGGTGAGATTCTTTCTCCTTTCTCTTACCTATTCCTTCTAATTCCAATTTATTTTGGTTTCCTCTTTTAACCTGGTCATAAAAAAACCAGGGTTATTTTATTCCATGATTTTTGATGGGTTTTTGGTTTGTTTAGGGCTGGTATTCATAAAATTAGAGTGTTGGGAATCACAGCGGGTGATATCGGATGTGCGGTTCCTTTCCACCATGGTTTTGAGGTAGGATATCCATTTAACATACATTTATCATTTAAGTTTCATCATTTTAGTTATTTTATAACCTTATATATAAGTTTATTATTGTTTTTCAGCTTTTGGATAATTTTCTTAGTGTGAAAAATGTTTGTTTAAGCATTGTTTTGTGAAAAGTAGTGTTGTTTTGTTATAAATGCATACACCGCTTGCTTACTTAAATGTTCCATTAGATTAAACACCTATTTTATAGTATTTTTAACATGTTTCAATATATTTAATAAATTTATGGCATTAAAATTGTATTTTATCCCTTTACATGTTCTTAAAATAAGTAGTTTTTTTAAAAGTGCATGCCATGTGTTCGGTAAATTGTCCTATTGGGTTTTATGTGCTTAGTGCGATTTAAAATAATTTTAAATTTAAAAATACATTGAAAACATGAAAAATGGTATTTTGGGGTCATTTTATGTCTTTTAAAATTAGTTTTTATTTTATAAACAAAATATTTTTGGTGTTAAACATGTTTTGGCCCGAGTTGCTAGAAAATGGACCATTTGACATCCTTATAAAAATAGTCATGCTTTGGATGTGTAACCTGAATGTTTTAAGGTATTTATGAAAGTGTTTTTCTATTTTAAATTTTATTTATATACCTCTTTATTAAAATTTAACTTTTTACCTTTGGAAAATGTTAGTTTTGAGATATTCTTAAAGGCTCGTTTGACATTTTTCTTGTAAAAATGGTTCCCATGTGTATTTCATGTTGTATCATTTGGGGACATTTTATGGTCCATGGAATAGATTTATTAAATAGTTTTTGGGTTTAAAAATATATTTTGATATGGTATTGGTGGGTTTTTTTCCTTAAAAGATCATTTTTAATAAATTTTATGGGCAAGGCCTCGTTATACTTCTTGAAATTATTTTATGAAAATTTAGGTGGTTTATTGATATGTGGAAGAAATTTGAGACATGTGTGTGGGATGTTTGATGTGTTTATGATTTTTAAATGGAATATTTATGAGAAAATGGTATTTTATAGATGTGTAACTTTTTTGAGCACAGAAAGGGAAAACCCGGGTATCTAGGTGGGCAGAGGTGTACTAGTATGATAGTGATCAGTAGGGTTTTTTCCCTATTTCATATAACAAAATTGGAGATAACAACACTAACTAAACTAAGATGATGATGATGTTGGGGACCACTAGGTTATGGATTGTTCTACTACTAGTGGCTCATGTGCACAATAATAGATATTTGTTATGGTTAATTTTACACCAAGATATGAGGTACATGGGACCCACAACGAACTAGTGCCTAGGGGTGTTCTCGTGACTTGTGCTCATTGGCTATTTTTTACTCACCATTGGTAGACAATGTGTTTAGTTGGTAAATTATGTAGTTTTTTTTGTTTTATTTAAAATTTTACATTCTTTAAATCATTCCTCTTGAAAACTATTTTCATTTTGAAGTTGCATCTCTTTGAAATTGGTTACTAGCATTTTCTGATTATAAAAACATGAAAGCATTTTAATTTATAATTATTATAGCATGGAACCATTTTTGGAAAACATAATTATAGATTTTTTAGTTAAACTTTAAATTGATACATCTTTTTATTTTAAAGGATGTGCATTGGGAATAGAATATCGGGATAACCTACCAAGTCTTAATACTAACACCTATAGTTTCTTCTATTTTTATCCCTTGTGCAGGTTTCAGCTTGAGTTCAGTCACTTTGCAAAAAATGTATTCATTGTGTTGGATAATGACTAGCAGGGTCACATGGTGTTAGTTTGGTCGTTTGGTTTGGTTGATTGGTTGTATTGTTTAGTGGTACTTTTGATTTCTTGTATAAATAATGTCCAGTTCAATTTTATATAAATGTATACTGGGTTTTCTGTTTCTTTATGCAGCTTATTTATTGATTATATTTGGGAGAAATCATTCCCTTGAGAACTCTATTTATTCCCAAAACTAGTTTCCAGTCCATGGGGATCAAGAACACCCTTCGGTCCATGCCACAGATTGGTTCAGGTGCCTAGTTCGGGGTCGACCTGGGCTGGTTAGTGATAAAATGGTTTCAAAGGGAGGTTTAATCCTAGCATACCTTTATTTTTATAGAACCCTATGTTATTTGGGGATGTTAAGGTATATGGAGTAAGATTTTTCGGACTTAAGGGGTAGGTTCTGGAATATCGTCACGAACTCTTGCTCGTTCCAACCCTCGGGGGTCCGTGGTATGTCCGTTTTTATTAGGGTATTTGGTTCTTATTGATTATTTGGTGTTGGGATATGACATGGGAAGTTAGACTAATGGTATAAATGATATCACATGCCCTATAAATCTATATAGAGCCAAGGAATGGTCCTAATAAATCTCTCCGTGTTGGTTGTGTGTTTTACATATGGCCGCTAACCATATGGTTAAGTCACCCACTGACTCTAATTACCTTTTGTGGGTATCTTGGACTTTTATTGAATTCATATTTTTTGTTGTGAAAATACTTGTGTGAGTATTGTGAAAATGTGTTTTAAAGTAATGTTTGGTTGTTGAAAAATGTAAAATGGGTTTTAAAAATTTAATATGAAATAGGTTTTGGAATGTTGGGTTTCATGAAAAAAATCTTATGGATAAAGAGGAAATGATTTAACCGGATTGAATTTCTTTAATCTAAACTTATGGTTTCTTGAAATGAAATGTTTAGAAAACTTGGATTATTTTAATGTGATTTTGAACTTTTTTTTTAAAATTGGGGTGTTTTCAGTTGTTGAATTTTTTTTGAATATGACGAATTGGTTTTGGAAATTTGGATTTGAGTGACTAGTGTTTTTTGGGAAATGGGTTTTGGAATTTTTGGTTTTCAGATTATGAAAAGAGACCTTTTTGAATTTTTGAAAATGGTAATGGGATATTTGAAATATAATGGTTGTTTTTTTAAGTTCTATTAAATGAAATGGATTGGGTTTCTAATCAAATTTTTCTTGATGAAGTGTGGTTTGTTTTGTGAAATCTGAAAATGGTTTTCGATTTGGTGGTCAATGTGCCTTTGGAAGGTACATGAATATTTTTGGGGTGATGATTATTTTATTCTATCCTTTGGTGTTTTCATGGGTGCTCACATGCATGGTTTTACTGATATATTGATTAATGGCCAGTATGACATGGTGTTTGGGTGCTCGGGGTGGCATGAAAATGTGCATATGAGTGAGACTTGATGAAACACCATTGGTGAATGAAAAAAATCCACCAAGTTGGTTTGTTTTTCAAAAGTTTTTTAAGTTGAAAATTTTTGGTGTTTGTTATAAACCAATGATTATATGGATGGTTTTCACTAAATATTAGAAGTGTTGTTTATTTGGTATGCTTACTTGTGATATGGAAGTCATACTGTTGGTTTGTATTGATATGGGATCTCATTGGCGGATCAATTTTGGAGAAATGTTCAGTGGGTTTCTAAATATGTGTGGGATGTTGTGATGTGGCCATGGATGGTTCTCCACTGGCCATATTTCCAAGTTATCAACCTAAGGTTTCACTCCAAATGTTAAATCCACCTCTTTGAATGATGCCTCATCCCGTTTGATGGAATAGAGAGATTTTCAGGCTTGATTTAAAGTGAATTTTCATTATGGTGTCCCTCTCAGTTTGGGTAGTCATTCTCGGTAAGGTTGATGTGTTCCTATATGTACCTTGTCTATTATTCTCCTCATTCATAGTGATATAAAACAGTATTGTGTATCTCCAAGTTCTTTTTTGGGTAAAAGTTTTTTGTTTGAGGAAGAGAGTTTCATGGTGTCCCTTGATCTGTTGTTTCAGTCTGGGAGAGTTATGTGTTACCATTTGGAACTAAGTGGAAGAGTTAAAGTTAGGTATGATCAAATCCTAACTAAGAGGTACATGATTATTCATCCATCAAAGCTATAGCCATAGGTGTCACATACATGACATATTTTAAAGTTAAATTTCATTTATTTTTCATTTATGATTTGTTTTTGGGGTTTGTCAAGCTTTTATGGTGGAATGGGTGAGTTTTCATGAATTGGGCCAAACCGTGAGCCCAATTCCAGATTTAAGAATAAATTTTGTTTCTTTTATAACTTTTTCAATTTTTAATATTTTTCACCCATTCAAGTTCCTAAATGGTCTACCCTGATATAGAAACACCACCATTGTAGTTTGGAGCCTTTAGAAAACCATAAACAAGTTGTATATGGGTTTTTATGTAAGGGATTGGGCCTGCCCGAAAGCCCAATTCCAGTTTTAAAAATAAATTTTGTTTAATTAATAACTTATACAATATTAAGGATTTTTTGGTGATTCCAAGCCCCAAACACTCCCCTTTAACCCAGCCGCGCGTCCCATATCCTCCCACCCTCTTTGAAGCTCTGTTGCATCACGGGTGAGGTCGAAACTTCTGAAGCACTCACATTTCGGGCAGATTAATAAAGGTAATTTGTTTCCTTCATAAATCCTTCAATTCTCACTCTTTTTTCCCCATTCAAATTCCTACATGGTCTTATAATCCTTGTTCGAACATCCCTTGAATGGTTGGATGTTTTCAGATTCATAATCTGGTGGATTTTGGGTCGTTTTATTCATGATTGTTTTGAGTAAGTGTTTCTCTCTTCAATTTTTCATTCTCCTTAGGGTTTCCTCCCTCTTTCATTATATTCTAAAATGTCCAGAAGTTAGGGTTCGATCCTAAGGTCTGATTTGGTATCTTTTGGGTCAATTTTTGGTGGTCTAGGTATGGATTTATATTCCTTGTGGTGCGGCGGTGGTGCGCTTAAGGTTTCGCACCAAGTTTTGAGGATTTCGACTCAAAAGGTAGGTGATTCCTTGTGTAGCCATTTTATGATGAGTTAGCTTAAATGGATTACTAATTTAGCATGTTTATAATCTGTTTTATGTGTTGTGAAAACAGTTTTTATGGATTTGGTTGAACATTTAATTTTTAGTTTCATTATAGCTTGAAATTGGGTACTTTTCATGTGTGACTCTTGGGGTAATGTTTGGGTTTAGTTTATAACATATGAAAGTGATTTATTAGTCTTGAAAGGGGATTCCAATTATGGTTTTTTAATTCCTTATTGTCATGTTGGCCTTGAATGTAGGTTTTTTTTAATGAGTTTAAGGAGTAAAAACATGTTGTACTTCTTGAAGGTGATTTATGAAAACGTGTGTTTTTCATGTGTATCGTTGTGGTATTATTTGATGTATTTTTATAACATTTGGGGGTGGTTTAATAATTGTTTTAGGGCTGAAAAATTCTGTTTTGGATTGTTATTGGTATGATTTTGCTTTTAAATGAGGGTTTTGAAATGGGTTTAGTGTGCAAACAATGGTTATACATCTTGGGTTTGTTTTATAAAAATTGCCAATGTTTTATTTGGTTACACAAAGTTGGGAAAGGGTGTATATGTACTGTTTGGGTGAGTGTGTTCACCTAATGTGGGTTTTTTAATGGTAAAGTGGTGATTTGAGATGTTGAACATTTTTATAATTTTTTTTATAAATTGTCAAAATGTTTTACTAAATTGTGTTTTGTGTGCGAAACACGGGTGTGGGATATTTCATGTGAGTTTATTTATAAAATGAATTGTGAAGGTGAGAATGGTATTGTGTGACATGTGTGTGGGCTGTTATGTGAGTTGAATATCTTGTAATGGTTTTATAAAATTGTTTAATGGATTTGTGGAAGTGTTAATGAAATTTGAAAAGTTTTGTAGGCAATTTGGAGTGAGTTTGATTTCAAAATTCATTTGAATGAAAAGTGGAATTTTTGACTTGTGTGATGTACATGGGGCTGTTTGGTTAATTTGTGATGTGGAAGTGATATTTTCATGTGAAAACTATACTTCTTGGATTGCTGAACTTGTTTGAGCACAAAGGGAAAGCCCGTGTATCTAGGTGGGTGGACGTGTACTAGTATGCTAGTGAATCTGTGAGGTTTGGCCTCAGTTTCACTTAGCAAGATTGACGCTTACAACTCTAACTAAACTATGATGATGATTATTGGGGACCACTAGGTTATGGGTATGTTCCCTACTAGTGGCTCGTGCACGAGAATGGATATTTGTGATGGTTACCTTCACCGAGATACGAGGTACCTGGGACCCACAGCTAGCTAGTGCCTAGGGGTTATTTCCCATTGCTTGTGCTCACTGGATACTTTGTTATTACCGTCGGTATACGGTATGAGAGGCTGGAAAATTCAGTAGCTATGGTATTTATTTTAAATATTTTTATTCTTTAAATTATCCCACCTAAAAACTGTTTTTATTTAATGTTGCATCTTTTAGAAATTTTAACTAGCATCTCATGTCTTTGAAAACATGCATGCTTTTCGCCATTAAATGTTTATCACATGGAATCTATTAGTGGTGGTATCCTATTGGGCTTTGGCTCACACCCTACTTACACCCTTGGGTGTAAGTAGACTTGGTTATTTTTGTTGTCGCAGGTTGGGTACAGTTTTTTTTGTTCCAGTGGTTCGGGTTTCTAGCAGGTCCTTGGTAGTGAAGTCTTGTGGAGATAGCATAAGGGTGGTGCCCCTTGACAAAAGGGTTCTTGGGCTGTCCTTATTTGTTTTTTTACCTTTGTAATGGTCTTTAAATGTAGTTTTAACTTATGTAATTCAGTTATGAAATTTTGTAAAAGATGGTTTTAGTTGAAAAATCCAGATTTGTTTTATTGAGTGTTTTTGTTGTTTAATGTTTATAGAATCGGGTAAATCGTTCCCAATTATCATTATATGATACCCGGGCACTTGTGCCAGCCCATGGGGATCGGGAACGCCCTTCGGGCCTTGTCACGGGCTTGGTTTGGTGTCAATTTTGGCGGCGACCAAATTTGGTTCGTGACAAAATGGTATCAGAGGAGGTTCGCTCCATTTGAGTCATGTTATTTGGGAAATAGTCAACATAGTCTAGAGTTATGATTGTTGGGACATGGAATTCTGGTTATGGGTAGTGTGCTTGATCACCACACCTCATTTCAGGATTCAAGTCGCCAGGGGAAGTTGGGATTTGTCTATGTCTTTGGGTTTTCTTGGTTTGATGATGATTAGGGGAAATGAAAAGAGAGTTGGGTTAATGGTCTCAATGAGCTCACAGGGTCTGGCAAGCCATGTGGAGCCGGGGATATTCCCTAGAACACTCTCTGTGATAGTGAAGTGATTGGAATATGGCCGCCAACCATATGTCCAAGTCACCCACTGAAACTAGTTTCCTCTTGCATTGTCTGGTGTTCTTTAGTTTTGAAATCTTGGCATTTTGGTTTTAAGGTGACTTGGTTTTAAGAAGCGTAAAGTTTTTATGAAATGATTTTCAAATAAAGAGGGAATGGTTGGGTTTATGAAATGGAAGAACTGAATTTTCAGAATTGTTTTGAAATATAAAATGGTGTGCTCACACCTCTTTGAAAGCGGGAACTATATTGAAGTTGGTTTTGAAAAGTGTTTCCAATAGAGTTTTCTAAACAATCAGAGTGTGCTTTAATGGGATGAGATGTTTTGAAATTGATGTGAATATCTTGAAAGTGAGTTATTTTCTAAATGGTTGTGACTTTCTGAAATTTTTTTAAGATTTGAGTTGGGATTTTGATCTCATGGTTAGCGGTTTTGAGGAAAAAGGATGTGTTGGTTGACCGTTTTGGTTTTGAAAAGTGGAACAAATTTTTGTTTTAACCTTTGGTATTTTCGTGAGCAACCACATGCATGGGGTTATATGGGAAGATGGATGGTTGATGAAATGACTGGATGAGTGTCGAGATGGATACGAGGAGGGTGCCCAGTGTGGCACAGAAACATGCATGTGTAAGGCTCATGGGGTACCATTGGTGGATGTGATAACCGCTGAACCATTTGTTTTTAAAGAACTGTTTTTAAAGAGAAACATGAAGACTTGATTAATTGTATGGAATGGTTTATATTATGTGTTTTTGGAAAATGTTGATGTTGTGGGATGTTTTGAGTCCAAGAACCCCTCCTGTTTGAACTGTGTTTTGGGTTTGGGTTTGGTCAGTAAGTTGTGTTATAGGGACAATTAGTGGTCTCTTATGAAAAATGTTTTGGGGCGCCTTTATGATGGTTCCCTTCATGTGTTTGGATCTGGTTTGTGGTATATTTTGACCAATGAACCATCTTGGTTGGTTCCTTGGGTTCTCCCATTGGATAAGGTATGCCCCCATTTAGGGTTAGTGCAGAACTAAAGTGCAACCCGTATTGTTTCTCCATTGGAAAATCCTCCAGTTGATCAATATAAGGAATATTTTATAGATCATTGTTGATTGAGTCTACAACCATTCATTTAGTTGATTTGTAGATCCTCTTGTAGTGGGATAGTTCTTGTGGAAGGTTGAAAGAGGCCTTGGTTTCTTAAGTTTCTTGATTCATCGATGGTGGAAGTGTTCTTTGGTTGTTAGTGTGGATGAGTGTCATGATGGTGTCTAAGAGGGCCTCTGGGTTTTTCATAGTTATTATTAAACCACCAATTTTGAGATTTTGGTCCTGATAGGATATTGTGTCCACTTTTTGGACTTGTCTGTTGTTTAGGGACTTGGAATATGGTCATGTTCCATGTATTGTTTCTATCAATCACAAGGGTCATTTTCGGTGATGCATTGTGATGTTGTGTGCTCTTTGACTATAAAGGTCAAGGTCACACTATCCTCTTAGGTTCTATGTTATGTTGGGAGTATGTATCCCTTGTGAAAAACATCAAATCCTCTACCTTAGAGGACAATGTTTATACGTGTACTTCCCTTCTGTTGTTTCTCAGCCAAAGAAAAAAAGGTGTGATGTGTGTGCTTATTCTGATCCCTTGTTTCAGTGAAATGTCTGGTTTTGGTAAAGTGAGTTATGGAGTGTGTTATGTCTTTATGAACCCATCAGGGTATGCGGTGTAGTTGTTTGTGGCACCTAAAGAAGAAGTTCCACATAGGGGTTTCAACAGCCAAACTGCGTGGCCGAAGATGCTTCAATATTTTGAGCTCCAGCCATAGGTCCCGGAGAGAAGCTGGCACGTAGTCAGGGGAAACCCCGGTGTCGTTTAAACCCTTGTACAAAGTCCTATCCTCAGTATGAAAGATAGGAAGAGTCTAAACCTATGGTGTCATCATATTTCTTCTGTTGTTCCCGTTCTGTGGAAATAGGTGGAGGGTTTTGTACCCATGTCATCACACAATGTTATTCCCTCCCCATTTGGTTTCCATTGAGTCTTTGAAGAATGGTTGGAAATTTGGCTTGAAAAGTTGAGCACGCGGTTTTCACATGGTTAGTTCTAACCATGAACAAAAAAAACCATGTAGATAGAAGAATCTCCACTGTTGGTTCATGGTTTCCCAAACCGTGAAGACTCACCATGTGGTCGTCCCAACACTTTATATTTTGGGGTCTTTCTGTACCGGCCCATGCTGGACGATTAAGATTGTTGGTTCTTATGGTGGGGAGCCTATTTTTTTCCCCCGTACCAATAACATAGTCCTATCCAAGGTCAAGGATTTTTGGTAGGTAGTCTCATTCAGATCTATCAAGCTACCTAAATCTTCTTTGGGTAACCATTGAGATTGGAGAGTGCCCAATGGTTTAGTTGTAGCAAGGTATGTGTAACCTTGTTTGAAGTTGTTGTTCGTTTGGGTGAATTGCTTGAGTCTTGTTCGGATAGCGTTCGAGGAGTTTCATTTTGGGATAATGTATGAATGTGATTGATCATTTCAGTAATGTGGTGTAAGTTTGGGTTGTGAGATTAATCATTCCTTAATTGATCACTGGAGGTGTTTTGACCCTTGGGGGAAAAGCTTGGCAAAGAATTACATCTTAGTTTATCGGTTGGGCATGGTTTTGGTATCTGGCCTTGTGGTCACTTTTCGGGGACGGAAAGTTTTCATGGTGGGGAGAATTGTCACATAAATGACTTATTTTAAAGTTAAATTTCATTTATTTTTCATTTATGATTTGTTTTTGGGGTTTGTCAAGCTTTTATGGTGGAATGGGTGAGTTTTCATGAATTGGGCCAAACCGTGAGCCCAATTCCAGATTTAAGAATAAATTTTGTTTCTTTTATAACATTTTCAATTTTTAATATTTTTCACCCATTCAAGTTCCTAAATGGTCAACCCTGATATAGAAACACCACCATTGTAGTTTTGAGCCTTTAGAAAACCATAAACAAGTTGTATATGGGTTTTTATTTAAGGGATTGGGCCTGCCCGAAAGCCCAATTCCAGTTTTAAAAATAAATTTTGTTTAATTAATAACTTATACAATATTAAGGATTTTTTGGTGATTCCAAGCCCCAAACACTCCCCTTGAACCCATACGCGCGTCCCATATCCTCCCACCCTCTTTGAATCTCTGTTTCATCACGGTTGAGGTCGAAACTTCTGAAGCACTCACATTTCGGGCAGATTAATAAAGGTAATTTGTTTCCTTCATAAATCCTTCAATTCTCACTCTTTTTTCCCCATTCAAATTCCTACATGGTCTTATAATCCTTGTTCGAACATCACTTGAATGGTTGGATGTTTTAAGATTCATAATCTGGTGGATTTTGGGTCGTTTTATTCATGATTGTTTTGAGTAAGTGTTTCTCTCTTCAATTTTTCATTCTCCTTAGGGTTTCCTCCCTCTTTCATTATATTCTAAAATGTCCAGAAGTTAGGGTTCGATCCTAAGGTCTGATTTGGTATCTTTTGGGTCAATTTTTGGTGGTCTAGGTATGGATTTATATTCCTTGTGGTGCGGCGGTGGTGCGCTTAAGGTTTCGCACCAAGTTTTGAGGATTTCGACTCAAAAGGTAGGTGATTCCATGTGTAGCCATTTTATGATGAGTTAGCTTGCATGGATTACTAATTTAGCATGTTTATAATCTGTTTTATGTGTTGTGAAAACAGTTTTGATGGATTTGGTTGAACATTTAATTTTTAGTTGCATTATAGCTTGAAATTGGGTACTTTTCATGTGTGACTCTTGGGGTAATGTTTGGGTTTAGTTTATAACATATGAAAGTGATTTATTAGTCTTGAAAGGGGATTACAATTATGGTTTGTTAATTCCTTATTGTCATGTTGGCCTTGAATGTAGGTTTTTTTAATGAGTTTAAGGAGTAAAAACATGTTGTACTTCTTGAAGGTGATTTATGAAAACGTGTGTTTTTCATGTGTATCGTTGTGGTATTATTTGATGTATTTTTATAACATTTGGGGGTGGTTTAATAATTGTTTTAGGGCTGAAAAATTCTGTTTTGGATTGTTATTGGTATGATTTTGCTTTTAAATGAGGGTTTTGAAATGGGTTTAGTGTGCAAACAATGGTTATACATCTTGGGTTTGTTTTATAAAAATTTCCAATGTTTTATTTGGTTACACAAAGTTGGGAAAGGGTGTATATGTACTGTTTGGGTGAGTGTGTTCACCTAATGTGTGTTTTTGAATGGTATAGTGGTGATTTGAGATGTTGAACATTTTTATAATTTTTTTTATAAATTGTCAAAATGTTTTACTAAATTGTGTTTTGTGTGCGAAACACGGGTGTGGGATATTTCATGTGAGTTTATTTATAAAATGAATTGTGAAGGTGAGAATGGTATTGTGTGACATGTGTGTGGGCTGTTATGTGAGTTGAATATCTTGTAATGGTTTTATAAAACTGTTTAATGGATTTGTGGAAGTGTTAATGAAATTTGAAAAGTGTTGTAGGCAATTTAGAGTGAGTTTGATTTCAAAATTCATTTGAATGAAAAGTGGAATTTTTGACTTGTGTGATGTACATGGGGATGTTTGGTTAATTTGTGATGTGGAAGTGATATTTTCATGTGAAAACTATACTTCTTGGATTGCTGAACTTGTTTGAGCACAAAGGGAAAGCCCGGGTATCTAGGTGGGTGGACGTGTACTAGTATGCTAGTGAATCTGTGAGGTTTGGCCTCAGTTTCACTTAGCAAGATTGACGCTTACAACTCTAACTAAACTATGATGATGATTATTGGGGACCACTAGGTTATGGGTATGTTCCCTACTAGTGGCTCGTGCACGAGAATGGATATTTGTGATGGTTACCTTCACCGAGATACGAGGTACCTGGGACCCACACCTAGCTAGTGCCTAGGGGTTATTTCCCATTGCTTGTGCTCACTGGATACTTTGTTATTACCGTCGGTATACGGTATGAGAGGCTGGAAAATTCAGTAGCTATGGTATTTATTTTAAATATTTTTATTCTTTAAATTATCCCACCTAAAAACTGTTTTTATTTAATGTTGCATCTTTTAGAAATTTTAACTAGCATCTCATGTCTTTGAAAACATGCATGCTTTTCGCCATTAAATGTTTATCACATGGAATCTATTAGTGGTGGTATCCTATTGGGCTTTGGCTCACACCCTACTTACACCCTTGGGTGTAATTAGACTTGGTTATTTTTGTTGTCGCAGGTTGGGTACAGTTTTTTTTGTTCCAGTGGTTCGAGTTTCTAGCAGGTCCTTGGTAGCGAAGTCTTGTGGAGATAGCATAAGGGTGGTGCCCCTTGAAAAAAGGGTTCTTGGGCTGTCCTTATTTGTTTTTTTACCTTTGTAATGGTCTTTAAATGTAGTTTTAACTTATGTAATTCAGTTATGAAATTTTGTAAAAGATGGTTTTAGTTGAAAAATCCAGATTTGTTTTATTGAGTGTTTTTGTTGTTTAATGTTTATAGAATCGGGTAAATCGTTCCCAATTATCATTATATGATACCCGGGCACTTGTGCCAGCCCATGGGGATCGGGAAAGCCCTTCGGGCCTTGTCACGGGCTTGGTTTGGTGTCGATTTTGGCGGCGACCAGATTTGGTTCGTGACAATAGGTCTATAAGTGAATATGGTGCGTAGTCAGGAGTCCCAGGTATGTGATTAGTATTTCTAAGATCGTGCCTCTACCATCACAATGAGGTAGTTATTTTTTTTTCTATTTTAGTGGCCCAATGATAGGGTCCCCTTCCCTCCTCGCCCTAAGTGGTGGGGGTTTGGATCCATGCAGAAAGTGTTGGCCCAGTTCTTGTCCCCTCTGTTCTAGAGTGGGGGGTTTAAATGTTCTTATTGTGTTCTTATTTTCATGGGTTGGTAGGTTATTATGGGAGAGTTTCAGTGGGGATGTGTGGGAGATACCCATTCCAAGTTTATTTTTAATTCTCTTTTGGTCATTAAATGTTGGTTCTTAATGGTGGGTAGAACCACCATGGGTCTCATAGAGTTTCCTCCTAAGAATTTGTAAAGTGATAGTTGTTTATTAATGGTGGGGAGTCCATTATAGGGTCCCCTAAAATATTTGGTTTTCATGAGTTCTCTTTGGTTTGTGTGATTATTGGGCTCATTAGGATAAGTCCCAACAATCTGGTTCTTGGTTTGGTTGTGTATGTAGTGACTCGATCTTTCGGTTTATTCTCGAGAAGTGGTTGGGAGTTGGTGTTTTGGTTAATATAAAAGGATTAAGTTACATTAATTTTGGATGAGGTTTCATTGGATTCAGAGGCTAGACACTATTTATAAGTAATTTGTAGGTGTTAATCAATCAGCTGGAATGTGTTGTGGCTTTCTGAGGGCAGAAAGCTTTAATGGTGGTGAGAATTGTCACACATAGTTTTTTTTTCATGTCTTGGTTTTGATCTAGTTATTTGGAAATCTGGATCCTTTTATTGGGGTTTGGGTGAGATTAATGTGGAGTTTTTAACTAACATCTATGTCTAATCATCCTACCATGGGTTTCCCATAGCTTTTTTGGGAGTTTTTGGAGAAATGGGTGGTTACTTTAAGATTTGGTCCAACCATGAACCCATTTCAAGATTTTAAAAAATAAATTACTTCTTTTATAACTCCTTCAGTTTTCAAAATTTTCATTCATTTCACTTCCCAATTGGCCTACCACGACCTATTAAAAACACTATATCATTTTTAACCCCTTAAGAATTCATAATCATGGTGGATTTGGGTTATTTATTCAGGTATTGGGCCATTCTAGGAGCCCATTTCCATTTTTTAAAAAATAATTTATTTCTTTTATATCTTATTAATTTTTTAATATTTTTTGGAAATTCCACCCCTAAATTGAGCCCAAGAACCCTAGGAGCACCCCCATATTTCATTTCCCCTCTTTGGAGCTCATATTAGTCTCAGATTAGGTTCATGAATCATTAATTTATTTTTTCTATTTCCCCCCACATATTCTTTCTCTGGTTCTTAGAGACCTAAGGAGACTCCCCAAGAATTTACAAACCATTAACTTTCCTATAAGGGTGTAGATATAAGGGAAGAAGAAGAGGTCTTTAGTTTCCAAGATGAGATTCCTTATCCTTTCTCCTCCCTCTTCCTTCTCCTTCTACTTTCCTTTGGTTTCCTCTTCACCACTGGTCATGAAAAACCTATATTTATGTTATACAATTATTTTTATGGGGTTTTTGTTTGTTTATGGCTGGTCTTCATAGATCTAGAGTGTTGGGAACTATGACGAGTGATATTGGGTGTGCGGTTCCTTTCCGCCATGGTTTTGAGGTAGGAAATCCATTGCACATGCATTTATTATTTAATTTTCATAATTTTATTATTGTTATAACCTGATATATAATTTTATTATTGTGTTTCTTCCTTTGGATAATTTTCTTGGTGTGAAAAATTCTTGTTTAAGCCTTTTTTTGAGAAAAGTAGTGTTGTTTTGTTATAAGCATGTACACCACTTGCTTACTTAAATGTTCTTTTATCTTACGCACATATTTTATGGTATTTTGAACATGTTTCAGTATATTTAATAAGTTTATGGCATTAAAATTGTATTTTATCCCTTTCCAAGTGCTTAAAATATGTTGTTGGTTTTAAAGTGCATTCCATGTGTTCAATAAATTTCCTGGTTGGATTTTATGTGCTTAGTGCAATTTAAAATGATTTTTTTGGATTTATAAATATAATGGAAGCATGCAAATGCTATTTTGGGGTACTTTTATGGCTTTAAAAAGTATTGTTGGTTTTATAAACAAATGGGTTTTTGGCGGTGAACATGTTTTGGCCCGAGTTGCTGAAAAATGACCCCTTTGGCATCCTTATAAAATTAGTCATGATTTAGATGTGTAACATGAATGTTATAGGGTATTTATGACAGTTTTTTTATACATTAAATGTTTTTTATACACCTCTTTATTAAAAGTGAAATTTTTACCTTTGTAAAATTTTAGTTTTAAGAAATTCTTAAGGGCCCATTTGGCATTTTTCTTGTAAAAATTGTTCCCATGTGTATTTCATGTTGTACCATTCGGGTCTATTTTATGGTCCATGAATGTAATTTTTTAAATGTTTTTGAGGATAAAAATCTGTTTTTATATGGTATTTATGGGGGTTTTTCCTTAAAAGATCATTTTTGAATGGATTTTATGTGAAAGTACTCGTTATACTTATTGAAATTGTTTTATGAAAATTTAGGTGGTTTATTGACCAGTTAAAGAAATGTGAGACATGGGTGTGAGATGTTTTATGTGTGTATGATTAGTAAATTTAATATTCATGAGAAAATGGTATTTTATATATGTGTAACTTTTTTGAGTATAAAAGGTAAGACCTGGGTATCTAGGTGGGTAGACGTGTACAAGTATGCTAGTGATCCGGAGGGGTTTTATCCCAGTTTCACGTAGGAATTTTGATGATGACAACACTAAATAAACTATGATGATTATGATGTTGAGTACCACTAGGTTATAGATGATTCTCCTATACATAGATTGTGTGCCTGAGAAAGGATATTTTTTATGGTAACTTTTACACCGAGATACAAGGTACCTGGGGTCCAAAATAAACTAGTTCCTAGGGGTGTTCCCATGACTTGTGCTCATTGGCTATTTTTTACTCACCATAGGCATACAATGTGTTTAGTTAGTAAATTTAGTAGTGCGTGTGTTTTATTTAAAATTTTACATTCTTTAATGTATCCCTGTTGAAAAAAAATTTCATTTTTAAGTTGTATCTCTTTGAAATTGGTTACTAGCATTTCTTGGTTATAAAAACTTGGTGGAATTTTAATTTATAATGATAATAGCATGGAACCATGTTTTGAAAACATACTTATAGATATTTTATTTCAAACATGAAATTTATATATCTTTTATTTTTAAGATTTTGTATTGGGAATAGAATATCGGGATAACCTACTGAGTTTTAATACTCACACCTATAGTTTTCTTTTGTTTTTATCCCTTATGCAGGTTTCAGAATGAGGTTAGTTTCTTTGGGAGATGAGTATTGATTGCCTTTTAGAGTGACCAGTGGGGTCATATGGTGTTAGTTTGGTCATCTTGTTTGGTTGGTTGGTTGTATTTTTTAGTTTTATTTTCCATTTCTTATATAAATAATGTTCAGTTCAATTTTATATAAATACATGTTGGGTTGTCTGTTTCTTTCCACTACTTATTTATTAATTATATTTTTGTGAAATCCTTACCTTGAGTACTTTTTTGATGCTTGAAACTATTTTTTATCCCGTGGGGATTAGGAACGCACTTCAGGCCATGCCACGTATTGGTTCGGGTGACCAGTTCAGGGTCGACCTAGGCTGGTTCATGAATATAATTTTACCTAGAAACCATAATATTGGAAAGGGCCATATTTTTCATGTGTTTGACTGAGTGGAATATATAAATGGTGGATTATTCTATCCTCTTTACCAAATATAAATGGTTTCTTCTAATGTTGATTGGAGATGAGGCATATAGAGTGAATAATTTTCAAGATAGAATTTTATTTAAGATAGAGTCATATGTAAATATATTCCACTTAAAAAATTTCACTCAGGTAGTGAATCAGACTCTTAAGGAGGTATTTAGTGGAAGAAATAATTTAATATGGGAGATTTGGTAGTACATCCTTGAATATTAGGAAGAATAGTTATGAGAACTATTACCTGTATTGTGGTGGGAAGAACAACCGAGGGAGAGGATCAACCTCTTAGGGTAGTGATCAAGTGGTATTCTATTAAGGTGGAAAGCCTAGTTTTATGTGGGTTTATTATATTTGACAATTAGTATAGTTACAAGAATGTGAAAAAATGGTTTATATATAGAGGTTTAGTTGGGAAACTCAGTATATGGTTGTTGATGGGGAACCTAGATCGATAAAAAGCAACGATAGTGGATCCACTACCACATATCATTATGGTAGTTATAGTTTTAAGGGATGTATTTTTCTTGTATAGGATGATGCAATCCAATATAGGAGATGTTGTATCAGTAGATTAGTGTAGAGAACAAGACTCATATATAATCTCAGAGATTAGGTACAAGTTTTCTTCATGCATTTCAACCTACACCCATTAGTAGCGAGGTTAGGCCACCAAACATCCAAGGTATGATTCTTATAGATTATACTCTTTTTAGTTCTTTATTTGATACATAATCTTCATATTTTTTTATATATACCCAGTTTGTGATTGTTTTGGTCCTGAGAGTGGAATTATTGTATGGGTATATTACATTTTAAACACTATTAGGGGTGTGATTGAAGGGAATCTGTCTTTGTAAGGGGTGTACCCTCAAGGTTTTTAAGTATCACTTCCTTTGGTTATTTTTTAATGATGAATATGTTAGGTTTTTAATTGATACATGGAATGAAATGAGTTTTTTTGTATCAATATCACATTGAATGTTACCATAGGAGGGTTAATTTTACATCTCATGAGGGTTATAACTATATCCATCATGGGGAATGGGATCTCAAGATAGGTTGTGTAAGTCCAATCCAGTTGCAATTTGATGAGATCATAACTTAAAATGGAATCCCTATACATGATGATAGGATATCAGGGAATGAGGCCTTAACAACTATTTTGGATTAATTTTAGGGTGTGTTTCCCAAGGAATTATCAAGGTTTCCACCAGAGAGGGAGATTGAATTCATGATTGATTTGATGTCTAGAATTGATCCAGTTTACATTACTCTCTATTGAAATTCACCCAAAGAGCTTAAAGAGCTTAAGAATCAATTAGTGGTATTGGAGTCTAATGGGTTTATCCATATGAGTTTGTCACCTTGGTGTTCTCCAGTTCTTTTTTCTAATAAGAATGATGGAACATTGCATTTATGTGTCAATTATCAGAAGTTAAACCAAATGATAATTAAGAACTGTTATCCTCTTCCTTATATTGATTATATTTTTGAATATCTAAGGGGTGCCTATGTATTCTCTAATATTGATTTGGGATCAAGGTATCATTAGTTGAGGGTGATTCCTTTTAATACACAACATTATAATTTTAGAAGTAGGTATGGTTTATATTTATTTTTTGATGTCATTTGAATTGGTATTTAACTTTTGAATTCAAAAAATCATTATCATGATTATTTTGGATTGATAATTTTCTACATCTTGGATAATTATCCATTTTGAAATTTTAATTACTTTACCCTGATAGAGATTGTTTTTTTATTTTATAGATTATATTTATAGGGATTGAGATACATTCAAAGCATACACACACAACTATTATGTGAACATGAAATTTTAAGAATCATAAGAGAGTTACTCTGATCCTTGAAGTCTTATACCCATGTGATAAAGTTTTTATTTTATGGGAAGTCTTTCAATTACACAATGAAAGCTTTGACTAATTATACCACTTCCTTGATGAGAAGTCATAATACATTACTCATGAACCAATACCTATGAATATTTCAATTATATTTTACTTTATCATAGTTTCTTATGTAAGTAACATTACTTTCCATATCTCACATGTGTTATCACTTTCATCTTATCGTTTTCCCTTAAAATATCATTATTTATTTAGGTTGTGATTCCTTAATTATAATGTTAATATTTAAGGGAGATGACTCCCTATATCTAATGTTAGTGTTTTATCAAGTTGAAACTCTCATATTATAAATCCTGGACCATTTGGGTTGTGAATACCATTGTTTAAATTGAGTGTTGTATTTGGGTTGTGGCTCCTCATGAAAAATTCAGTGTGTTGGTGTGGTTATCCATCTAATTTGTAGAAAATGATTCTGTAATTTGGTTTTGATTCCCCTTCCAAAACCAGAATAGTGGAAAACGTATCTCTTACTAAGTATAGAGGTATAAGAGTATACTAATTCTATTTTGGATTGAAATACTACAGAAAAACCTTATTTTCTTTCTTTTATTCCACTACAAATTAATTATACTAAATCAATTTCATAATTAATTTGGATAATTAATCTATTTCATTATAAAAATTTAATATGGTCTATTTACCCCTCAAGACAATATTCCATTACCCTATCCAAACAAACATTAATGAGGTATACATTTATTTTAATTTTTGAAAAACATATTTTAAATAGCTTTTGGAATGATTCCCAAAATTAGGGAAGGTATTAGTAGCATCTTGGGTTCTCATGATCTGAAAAATATAGAAAATAGAGCTTATAGCACATGGAACATAGATTGACCATTTTTAGTGATAACCATAAACCATGATCACGTGACATGGTTTTAGGGGTAGCACAGTTTTATAAACCATGAGAGGTTTCTTGGAAACTATGATGGTTGGGTCTAGAGTGATTCACACAACTTCTATATGGTTTTCCAAATTGTGTGGGTAGAACAGACAATCGTGAAACTTGAGTTTTACTTGGATAGAGGAGATAACATGGTTGGAAATCAATAACCTCATTAAAAGAGAAAAATTTACTACTTTTACTTCCAAGAATTTATAAGTTTTCACCTATATTTCTACCTTATTTCACTCCCAGTAGCCTAGGGTGAGAATTAAATTATCCCTCCTTTCCCAAGGGTGGGTCTCTTTTGATTCTAGGGTGTTAAAGTGCCGTTTATTATGATTCTAAGCACTGGGTAAGTCTACAAGTCCATTCCATTCTATTTTCTATGTGATTCATAGCTTGGTTGTTTCACATATCCTATGTATCATGAGCCCTTATTCTAAGGTTTTCTTTGATTTTTTGTTTGTGGTGGTTTTAGTTTGAATCAAAGGATGGGGTTGGATGAGTGTTTGTCTATGAACCTAATTTTAGTGGTCTAAAAGCTATTTCCCATGGTCTTGATATTTTTTATGTATATATGGTATTCACTATTCTTTCTACATGCTGTGAATTTTCATCCTTTTTTAATAATAAAATATTTAGATTTTAGATGATGTGTTAGACCCTTCATAGACCTCATCGATTCTATTGATTACTACAAGACCAGACCTACTCCCACCCATGGGGTGTTCCAATTCCTTAAAAATGGTATAAATTGGTTGTTAATGAGGGAATAGAGAGTTTCTGATTTTAAACTTGTGAGACTTATTCTATGGATTATTAGGATGGAATAAGGGACTATTTGGATTCATTTAAGAATTAAATGGTTTATGAATTAATAAAGGGAAAATGGTAATTGGATAATGGATCATGTTTAAGTTTTTAAATGGTTTTAATGAACATTTATTAATTGTGTAATATGAATAAATTATGAAAGAGTTAAATTTTGAAATGGGGTTAATGTTATTGAGTATACTGTACCATGGAAAATAATGAATATTTAAAAGGTTCACCCTTGTTATTTTAAATTATAAAAATAGAAAAGTATATTGTACATTGGAATTTAGTTTTTGATGGTATGGTTTAAGATGTGGGACATGATACCCCACACCGATGGGAAAGGATTGTTGGACATGATTCTCCATATCCTTGATTCAAGATGGTTCGATAAGATTTCATAGGAAATATTATTTTTGACATAATATAGGTACTTGTATTGATTATACCTAGTATGTAGAAATTAATTGATTAATTAATTCACCTTTATGAATAAAAGTGATTAACCCTTATGGTATATGGTTCAGATGACTGACATGGGTCGAGGTAGGTTTGGTTGGCTCTAGTGTCACTTCAAAACTCATAGTCCAAAGAGGTTAATTAAATATTTTTAATTATTAAAACCTATTTTCATTTATTGGTAGGTCTATTATTCATTACATATCTAAATAAATTGTTTATATATTGGAAATTTATTTATATGTTGTTGGTGGTGTCCTAATGAATTTTACTCTCACCCTACTTGGGCCACCATTGGTGCATAAGAAGACTTCATGGTTGTAGGTATAGATAAAGTAAAATGACATATTATAGATTAATGATTTGGTACTTATGATATGGATTATGGATGAGAGGGTTGGTCTTGATGTTGAGACCTATTTTTGGTATTTTTAGTTTTTTCTTACTTTTTGGTTTTCCTTTTGACACTTGGAACTATTATGACATGGCATGTTTTCTATATTTGTTTGTGGTCATTTAACCAGTTTTTGGAATTGGTTATGTGATATGTGTTTACCTGCTAGTTATTATTTATCACTACTTTTTATTACTTATTTCGACTTTTACTATTGTTTTACTCTGATAAAGAGGGTTTAATATCCCCATATTTCTCACTAAACTCTCACTTCTTGTTGAAAACTTATAATATATTGGGAGGTGCACCTAAGGTCATGTGATGAACTGGTTTAGTTACTAGTTCAAGTGATCCACGGAGAGATATTACAAATTTCCTATAAATCTTCATATAAAAATGGAAATGTAATTACATGAGCTTAAGTATAAGGATAATGAATCTCTTTTTACCTATTAGTAAAAATTTCAATACTTAAAACACATTATTTAGGTTTTATCATTATCCCTAAAAAAGATTGAAAAATTCATCAATGGCTTAAAACCAAGTCTCCAAAAGGTATTGTACATATTGGATGTCAGTATATATGAAGTAATCTATTTATGTGTTCTCAAGGTATAAATGGATAGAAGATATTCCCATAATTCTTATGGATTTGATAAAAAGTGACAGATGAATTTTCAAGGAAATTGTAATTATAAAACCCATGGTGGAAAGAAAGTGATTATTCCCTTATTTTAGAAGTGTGGAAATAATCATGCATGAAATTTATAATAAGGTACTAGTAAATATATTAAGTGTGTAAAGGAATGAAATCAAGCAAGTAAATTTTGAAGATATATAACGAGTAAATACAATTAAAAGAATGTGGAGAAAGCTCAGATAAATTCACCACACACACTCCAATGCTAAAACAACAAGGAGTATGTGAATTATTACAAATAGTTCATGAATACAAGAGTTAATAATGATAGTTAGCTTCTAAAATCACTTAATGAAAGTGAAAAAAGGAAATATCATGCAATCACAACCACTTAAGTGGTTCATAAGAATGAAGGGGTGAAGGTAAACCCATTATCCACTCCCGAACTAAACATGTATTATTTTCTTAGGGTCCTACCCAAACTTTTATATCTGAAGAACAAGATAAGGGTATCACATCACCACCTAAAAAATTATATGTATAATTACCATCGAAGGTTTATAATAGTATGCTGATCATATATAATGTTTATAACTCCTCTCAAATAGTGGTTTTTGGGAATGTGATTTATGTAAATCTTTTTATTGTTACTATAGTCTAATTTTATGTGATTTTGGGCATGTATTGGCTTTCATTATATAGAGAACATATCAATTACATAGTAAGGGAATTCACATTTCAAATTTAGAATAAACCATTGATTTCCTACTTGTGCGTGGAAGAATATTAACTTGAAATGGAAATTACATTGATTTAATGAGTATTATTACCCATTCATTATGGGTATTAATATAAAATGGTTGGGGAGAAATTCAATATTGGGGATATTCATATTATGAAAATTCATTTCTTAAAGAGTTTCCTAGTATCCCATTAAATTGTAAAGCAAACTTTTTAATATAACTCATACATGAAGCTATACCCATTTTAACTAATACTTATAAAATAGTCTCGATTAAGTTTTAGGAATTGAAAAATCAAATCTAAGAGAATATTGATAAGAGATTCATTCATCCAAGTGAATCACCATGGGCTTCACTAGTTCTTTTGGTTAAAAAGAACAATGGGTCAATGTGTTTATGCATTTATTATTGGGAACTTAAGAAGAGTAATATCAAAATAAAGTATCATCTACCATTTTTTTTTTTGAGAAATTGTGATGAGCTCAATACGTTTCAAATATTGAACTTCAATCTAGACATCATCAATTGTGGGAAAAAATAAAGTCATACCCAAGATCTCATTTTGTATGAATTTTGATCATTATGAATTTATAGAGATTCTATTTGGACTTAACAAAACCCCTAATATATTAATGGATATAATTAACAAGGTCTTTAGATATTACCTGATTAGGTTTTTGTAGTATTTATAAATTATATTCTTATATATTCCATGAGCAAGGAAGATAATGAAGTTCATTTTAGGATTGTGTTGAAGATATTAAGGAATGAGAAACTCTGATAAATTTAGTAAATGTGAATTTTGGATATATAAAGTATCATTCTTGGGTCACATAACTACAAGAAATGGTATATCAACGGATCCCTCAAAGATATATATTTTCATGAACCAACCCAAGTCAACCCTAAACTGGTCACCCTAGATGCTCTGTAATAAGGATCAAGAGGTGTTTCAGATCCACTTAAGCTGGAAAATAGTATCGAGAATCAATAATATGCAATTAGGAATGATTTGGAACACAAAATATAGATAAATAAACTAAAAAAACTAATAAACTACTAGCTGCGATAAATAAATGAAAAAACTGAACATACCACCAAGTGACTTCACGGGTCACCTCCAACTAAAGAACCAGGATCCCTCCAAGAGAGATCCAGAACTAAGTAAATCTAAATTTCAAAATAATAAAGAGAGTAGGTGTGAGCACCGAGATTATTTGCAGGGATACCAAGAATAACCAAAACCCTATTCCTTACCTTTAAAGTGAAATCTATTTTTTTAAATTTGAAAATAAGATATATAAAAATAAGGATTTCAATTACTTTAAAAAAAGTATCAAGATCCCATTTATTTAAAGGTAAACATTTTTCCATTACCCTTCCAAAACAATTCCCAGAACATAAGAAAAAACTTTTAATGAATTTCTATTAAAATGTAACCAGTGCTAAAATAGGCCTCTTAATGAAAATAAAAACAACAATAAGGCCACTTCCTAAAGAAACTAGAAAATAAAAGAAAATAGTGTTCATAAAAATAGGTATCATGGGATCTCTGATGCTTGTCGAGATGAACTTGTAAAAGATCAATTATATCTTACACAATCAATCTCTACTGATACTAGTTATCCACAAACACTTTCCAAACACATGGTGACACCCTCACTGGATCGAACGAGGGGTATATCCCATGGGTAGTCAGGTTATCTACTTGAGTCTACTAGCCAGTGATTAATCTCAACTAGTGCAGTAATTTTACCTAATATCCCACCTAACTACCCAAGGATTCACATGACAATAAAATATAGGTGAGTTTTCCCAACTATTTTATATGTACATATCATACAATTTTCAAAACAATATACCATTCATTCTCTCACCTTCGGCTTCTCTCCTCAAGTGTAAATCATTTTGCAATATAAAAAAACAAGGAACTATCCCATCACCATTCATACATCTCATATCATACATATAATACACATACATCACATTCCATTCAAAGTGGCATGCCTTAAGGGGTTTTTCCAATATCATTAAAATAAACCAAAGTGCCAACTAGGCCTCTCCATTTTAAAGTAAACACTCGTACTTTAGGAAAACATGGTTGTCCAAAACCTTTCCAGTTCCAAAACTATAAATCATTATTGTAAAATAATTTTTTTATGAATAAAACAACTAGAAATCATTTGTTCACTAAAATTATCTTTCCAACCAAAAATAATCTTTAGGGCATGATTTAAAACTAATGTAACTCCTGATAAAAACTAAATGTGGGTTTTAGAAATAAAGAGAGAACCCATTCACAATGATCACAACACTTATATAGAATAAAAATTTCATTTAACATTAAAACACCCATGAAAAAAACGAATAAATATTGGAAATCAAGTTAACAGATTGGATATAGGGAGAAAAAACCTTAAATCTTGATTCAAATGATGATGGAAACTGAAAATCACCTCAAATGATATCAAGGAAACAAAAGAGACCAAGAAGAACCCTAAACGATCAAAAAAAAAATTTAAAAAATTAAACATGAACCATTGATCTTAAAAAGCCTGCAAATAAGAGGAACAAGATAAAATAGGAAGACGAAGAATGGAGGAGGATCAAGGAGGTATTACCTTTGAAGATCCACCTCAAATACTAATGAAATATTAATATTTCACCATGGTGGAGGATGAAAACTAGGGGAAAATATTTAGGGAGAGATCCACAGGTGATATTGATCGAATTGGGAAGGAATCAGGGGGATTTTGGTTAAAAAATGTAAGGATAATAGAAAAAATCACTTTTTAAGTGACTTGGTAGACTGCATAGTTTGGCTGCATGATCTGCCAGACCATGTTCCAATAATGTGGTAGCACTTTTCCAAAAGAGGAGGAATTCACACAGTTTGCTGGGTGAGGCTACATGATGGTGTTCCAACAATACAATCTATACAGTCCCACTATATGTGATACATGTGTTGAAAATATATGGTAAACAATTTTTACTAACCATGTGCCAACCATTCACCATAAAAAATAGGCCCAAAAACCTCCATTTCTATAAAAATGCTAAGAAAAATGCATAAAGACCAAAATAGATAAAAAATAAACAAAATAGAATGGTCGTGTCATATTGGGGTATGAAGATTCTCCCCATTATAGACACTTTCTTCCCCCAAATCTCAAAAATATATATATAACCAAAACATGAGGCCAATGAAGAACACCACCCAAACTAAACTTCAACCACCAGATGACCGATGAATGAAAAATCACTTCACATCCAAAACCTGAAACTCCAAAATCCAAATAAACTAATAAGAAAAACCTCAAATAACCAATTTAACATATATAGGAACTATTGATGAAATTTGAAAACCCAAACCATAAAATAAAATAATAAGGGTTAATAGAGCCATAATTCCACACAATCTATCAAAATATGAAACACCCTAAACCCTAACTTATAAGATTTTGGAAGAATATCACCATGTTTCCTTTATTATTTTCACAAGGATCTGCTACACAAACCCCAGACTTGGTTAGATAATTACCACATACAGGGTTAGTAAAGGTAAGTGAAGGAGTCTTCTCACTTGGAGGGCTAAGGAACTAAGTTTACCATGAACCCACCAAGGTTGGTCTTCCCCTCATATTAGGACCCTAGATAAACACTATATCCTCAAACCAAAAATAGCTCAACAATTCAAAAGAAAACCCAAGATATGACATATAAGATGAAAAATAAGGAACATCACATTTCCACAGCCATAAGATTAAGAATTTCCCAAAAAGGCAGTCTCATTAAGAAAATAACTTCCCAAAGGACATAAAATATTTTATCCTATTCCCACAAAATAGAACACTATCATTCTCAACATCCCAATAAAAGAAAACATTTATAGAACAAAAGACTCTAAATAGAGCCTTCATCCACACCACGATTCTCCAAATAGGATGGGGGTCCATAGAATGGGTGGATCTAACTCCACATAACTTCCTTGAAACACCTCGGAAAAACTGTTGTAGATGATCCAAGCATCCACAGTTATAACAGGTATTTGGTGGTTCTAGAAATGAAGGCTTCTTGTGCCCTCATATTTCCAGATTACTGGTAATCTCAGAGCTTATTCCCTGATAATTCTCGTAAGAATAAACATGAACGATACTTCATATCACTTCCCAATTGGCTAGAAATAGCTCTCTTACCTTTCCATTTACTGAAGTTACCACCAATTCTCCCAGGGATAATAAATACATCTGCCATCTATAGCCCTCCAGATAGGCCGGCCTGGATCTGAATAGCCTACCACATTTATTCTTCATAGTTTTTAGGAAAGGATGAAACTACCTAAAATAGTTATGTTCAAATCCCTTTTTTCAAATAATTATAACTTTAGGGATCCTTCCTTATCCAATTCTAGAAGATATGGGACCAAATCAGTGAAACTCCTAGCATACTCTAGGACCGAAGAGTCTAATTGTCTGAGAAGGCACAAATCCATCTCCTTTGGTACCCTAACATCTTCAAATAATTACTACCAAATAAAATAGGCCTTGATATTTTTCCAAAAATGGACCTTCTATGGTTTGGACTGGTAAATATACTACCACCAATTATATCCTAGACCTTCTAGCATAAATTTTGCGAACTTGATCTAAGAGACTTAGGGAGCTCAAGATAAATGAAAATATACTCAAGGAATCACAAACATCCTTCATATTTCTTTGTCTCTAGATATCCTAAGAAATGAGGAGGGTCCAAATCCTAGAACATACAGAAATATTCTTGATACTGAGGACCAATGGGCTCCATATTTAATCAAAATAGAGAGTTATTGTGAGACTTGATTAGCTGACGAACACACAAGAGAATGGAAAACCCCAAAGGCTTTTTATAATCCCATAGAACTATATGGGGGAACTCTATAAAAACTATAATCACAAGAATAAATCAAAACATGATGAAAATATTACTCTCACATCAATTATGAACTAAAAACCCAAAATTAAGCACCGTTTCAACACCAGTTTTCTGGTAGTTCAAGAAAAAATCTCATGAAAGGAGAATCCAAACACAAAAAGAAAACACCAAAAAAATAACCATTCACCTTTCAAACCATTTAAATCCCTCTTTTTGAAAAAATTATCAAAAAATATAAAAATAATTAAAAAGGAAACACCCACCATTGATATTCCATGAAGTCTTCCCCCACAAATATATATATTTATATAAATGTCCTTTGTCTAGCTCAAGAACCCATACACACTCACCAATAACCATACATATACCAAATACATTCATCCATTAATATATTTGAGAATTTATATGGATACTAAGCGTCAAAACAAAACACTTCCATTTCCAAAAAAAAAATCCAACCCCAATTTCAATTCCCCAACCAATTTTTAAAGACGCCACATATCAGAAAAGAAACACATTTCCAAATATCCTAAGAATATTTTATTTGAAATTTTAAATAACTTTTAAAAAACTCCCAAAAAATTTCCAAAACCTTTTCATTTACAAAATAGTTTCCTTTTCTAAATAAACCCCTATTTATTTTTAACAACATTTCCAAAGTTTTCCATCTTATAAGTTCAACCTTGATAAAACAAGCACCATTTCTCAAACCAAACCTCAATTTAAAATCTAAATAAAAAACCCCCAAACCATCCTGATCCAAAATTATAAAAAATAAAAAGAAAATCACCACAAAATGGATCAAAAATCCCAAAATTTCAAAAGAACAACCTTTACACACAGTTTTTGCCCATAGTTTGGCTGACCATGTGCCGTTCATGTGAGCATAATGAAGTTCATCCAATATAGTTCAATGGTATGTGCATGGTTTTCCAAATCATGCACAACACCAATGAACCCCTTTAAATCCCTACAAAATCTTACTCCATAATTTATAGATTCTCACAAAAACCCAAAAAATCCTCAAAATCAACCAAAAAAACTCAAAAAAATTAAAATCCTTGAAATCATCCTAGTACCAAGCTTAGATTTTATGGCACAACTATCCTAGAATACTTTTTAAATTCAAGTGTCCTTACGAATAGGTGGTTATCAAGCACTTACCCATCACTGAACACTTGAATTCTAAAAATCCCAACTCTGAACTATTGGACATCCCCAAATAACAAGGGATAAATATCCTCTGATACTATTTTGTCATGAAAAAACTCAAGTCAACCCTAAAATTAACACTCAATCTATCCTGCAATAAGGTTCAAGAGGAATTCCTGATCCTCACATGCTAGAAACTAGTGATAGGTATCAATAATATTCACTTGGGAATAATTTATCCCATGAAAAATAGATAAATAAATAAAAAATTGATTAACAACTAGTAGTTGGAAGGAAATAAAAATAGATGGTACCTCTATGTGGCCTCATTGTTTACCTCTAACTAAAGAACCACACTCGCTCCCTGAGTGATCCAAAACTGAGAAATACCTGAAGATGAAAATAATAATAAAGAGAGTAGGCATGCACAAAGAGATTCTTAGTAGAGATTCTAATAAAAACCAACTCCCAATTCATTACCTTTAAAGTGAAATCCATTTTTTTAAGTTTGAGAATAAGATATATAAAAATAAGTTTTTTCAATTCCTTTTCAAAAACAAGTATCAATCTCCCATTTATTTAATGATAAAACACTTCCCACTATCCTTCTAAATAAATCCACAAAACATAAGAAAGACCATTTAGTTAATTACTCACAAAATTAACCGGTGATAAAATAGGTGTCTTAATGTAAAGAAAAAAATAATAATAATTCCACTTCATAAAGAAAATAGAAAACAAAATAAAACAGTGTTCATGAAATATATACATTAAGGGATCTCATGTATTGGTCGAGAAAACCTAGGACAAGCTCAATTACATATAAAAAAATATATCTCTACCAGTACCTGTTATACCCAAACACTACCTAAACACTTGGTGACACCCTCACATGATCGACTGAGGGGAACATCCCATGGGTAGTCAGGTTATCTACTTAGGGGCACCAGCTAGTGTGAAATATCAACTAGTGAATCAAGTTTACCTAAGCTCCCACTTATCTACCCAAATCTTCCCATGAAGATAAAATGGAGTTGAGTTTTTTTTCAACTATTTTATACATACATTTCAAACAATTTTTCACATCAATATACCATTCACTCTCTCACCTCTGATCTCTCTCCTCAAGTGTATCCCATTTTCCAATATAAAAAAACAAGGCACTAGCCTATCACCTGGAACACATATCATATAACACATATAATACACATTCATAAAATTCCATTTCAAGTGTAATTCCTTAATGGGGTTTCAAATTTCATTAAAATAAGACAAAGTGCCAACTGTGCCTCTCTATTTCAAAGAAAACACTTTTACTTTAAGAAAACACAACTGCCCAAAATCTTTCCAGTTCCAAAACCTTACCCCATCATTTAGAAATCATATTTTTGATGATTAAAACCACTAAAATCATTTGGTTCAATAAAATTATCTTTAAAACTAAAACAACACATCAAACCATGATTTAAAATTAATTTAATTCATGATAAAAACTAAATAATGGGTTTAGAAAGAAAGAGATAACCAATTCCCAGGGATCTTAATAATTAAATAGAATATAAATTTCATTTAACATTAAAAAAAACTTTGAAAACCCCCCATAAATTATGTAAATAATGTTAAAATATTGGACATAGGGAGAAGATACCTTAAATATGGATTTTCATAATGATGGAAAATCAAAATCACCTCTAATGAGCTTAACTAAACAAAATGAACCTTGAAGAACCCTAAAATATCAAAACCCCCCAATTTAAAAATAAAAAAACATGAAACCTAGGTTATAGAAACCCTTGGAAGAATAGTAATAAGAGAAAATATGAATATAAAATAAAGTAGGATAAGTAAGAAGGGATTACCTTTTAATATCCACCTCAAATATTGAAAAAATCTCAATATTTCACAATGGAGGATAAGAATTACCAATATAGGAGGTGTGGGGAGAGATCCATAGGTGCTGGAAATCTAATGAGGAAGTAATATGGGGATTTGGGTTAAATATTTAGAGGGTAAAAGTGTTAAAATATTAATTTTTAGTGACTTGGTATACCACATAGTTTAGCCACATGATCTTCCAGACCATGCACCAATCATGTGGAAGCCTCTGTCTAAAAGAGGAGAAAGCTGCACAGTTCACTGGGTGAGGATACACGATGGTGCACTAAATGTGTGGTCTAGAAAGTCCCACTATCTTCGATACACAGTTTGAAAAGGGTTGACACCTAGTTTTTATTAAACATGAACCAACCATGAACCACCCAAAAACTGGCCCAAAAAACCACCATTTCTCCAAAAATTCTTAGGAAAACTTATGGAGACCAAAATAGATAAAAAAAATAGAATGGTCATGTCTTGATAGGGTGTAACCAATATTAACTAAAAATGTCCCAAAATAACAACATTAACTGAAATCCATTGTTTTCTTGGGTTAGCTAGATGCTATCAATGATTTTTTTGAAATTTCTCCTGACTATCTAATATACTAGACAAGTTGATGTGAAAGATAGCCACCTTACTATGGATGGATGAATGTGAATAGAATTTGAAGGAGATAAAGGGGAGGTTTTTTAGTTCCCATAGGATCATAGTACCATGATATTTAGAAGGGGTTCTTATCTTTATTATGCATCAATGATTGTATTGAGATGTGCTCTAATATATAATTACATGGTGGTAACTTATTCCTCTCTCCAATTGAAGGTTCATGGGGAAAATTACTTGAATCTGTATTTGGAAATTGAAGCGTTATTTTTTTCTTTGAAGATATGGTGGAATTATAGTTATGGTGAATAGTGTGATACATATACTAATAATAAAATCTTGAAGTATATATTCACATAGATATAGTTTAATACACACCAAAGAATAATATTTGAACTGGTTAATAATTATGACTTCTCAATACGTTACCACCTTAGGAAGGTGATGAAGGTGGATGATGCTCTGAGTTATAAGGACCAAAATATATTTTTCATGATGAGTATTGAAAGAGATATAATACTTATGGATTTATATATTATGGACCTTGAAATGATAAAGAAAGAAGAACAATCCTATCATTCCTAGATTAATGTTCAAAAATCTATTCATATGAAGATTAAAGAGACATAGAAGGAGGATCCGAAGCTGAAAAATGAATGTAAGCATTTTTCTAAAGTTTAACCTTGAAAATAATGGAATGATCATATTCAATAACTAGATATATGTACTATCAATACCACAATTAAAGAAGGAGATGTTGGATGAAGATCATAGTTCATCATTGTCTTTTTATACATGAAGTTAAAAGATGTATATAGTTCTTAAAGAGATTTTTCAATAGGAAAATATGAAGGGTATATCACATAGTATGTATCTTGTTGATTTTTTTCCAATAATTTAAGGTTGGGAGATATAAGTCTAAGGGGTTGTTACAACCGTTACCTATACCTAAGTGGAAATGAAAAAAACATTACTATAAATTTTATCATGGGACTCCACAATACATCTAAATGCCATAATTATTTTTGAGTTTTAGTTGGTAACCTTATAAAATCAATAAATTTAATTGCTATAATATAATATATCTCTCTTAATCAACTTACTTAGATATATGTTAAGGAAGTGGTAAGGTTTAATAGATTACCACTCTCAATTATATCTAATTGAAATGTGAGGTTTACCTAAATGTTTTGGAGAGGTATTCAATAATATTTGAATATAGAGTTGAGCTTTTACTCTGTATATCATTCTTATATATATGATTATTCTGATAGGACTATTCAAACCCTATAATAAATAATTAGATATTTTTCTATGTATTTAAAAGGAGGTTAGGATAATAACCTTTATATGATCAAATTTTATTACAATAATACATTTCATACAATAATTATATGGATTCTTATGAATAACTATGTAGAAATAAGTGTAGGACTCTGACATGTTAGGATGAAGTTGGGGAATAAAAGATATTGGTACCCACAATAGTTTAGGAAATGATAGAGATTTTTAGATAAATTTAGTAACAAATAATGGTTTCTCAGAGTCGAAAGAAAATTAGAATGAAAATCATCAATGATATTTTGAGTTCAAGTTTGTTGAAAAAGTTTTCTTACATATATTTCAATGGAATAATTTTTATAATAATTGGAAATGAGGGAAAACTAATCTATATATATATTTCTCCCTATGAGATTCTTAGTTGTATTAGGATGGTAGCCAATCAGGTTTTTATTACTATAAACTTCTCCAAAAAATTTTATGTGTTTCATGTATCGCTTTTGAGAAAGTTTATAACAATTCCTTCACAAGTATTAAAATTAAAGGTCACACCATAGAGCATGATATTTCTTATGAGAAAAAACTAGTAAAAATAATAGATCATATAGATAAAGTTATATGGAATAGGTCTAATCACCTTGTATTGTTCTATAGAGGAATTTTAATTTTGAGTGAGTAATGTGGTAAAACAATGATCTAATGAGGCAGAGGTATCATCATTTTTTTCATCAAAGTGACAGAATTTCAAGTGAAGAATTCTTATAAAGGGTTAGAATGTAACACTCTATGGTTTTAGATTATATCACTATTTAATAAATAAATATGTTTGATATCTTGTGAATAAATGAAACAAAAATTATGTGAATAATATTTATAAATTATAAAATGAGGCATATTATATGGTATTTAAATGAAATATAATAGTCTAAACTAATTTATAATTCACTTAGAAAATACTATTGATCCTAAAGAATTTTTTTGAAAGTTTTTTAATAATAAATATTTTTTCATATATATTTTATTTAAAAAAATAATTTATAGTAATAAACTAGTGAAATAGTAATTTTTACACATTTATAAAATGAATCCATTGGTTATCAATTTATTATAAATTAAAACAAAATAATTTGAAGATAAAAAATGGTTTTTTTCTTCTAAAAACCCATTTTTATGTTCATAATGTATTTTTATCTTAATAAATTAAAATAATGAATATTGATGAGATATTTTAATGAATTGTATAGAAAATATATTTAGTAAAACATTTTAACATCCATATATTGGTTTTTACTTGTAATGTAGTTGGATTAAATTCAGTTTTATGTTTAAAAATTATTATTTTTTCTAAAAACAATTTTCACTTCATTTTTCATGATTATTGTAAAATGAATTTATAACCTTTATAAGAATTGAATTTAATAATTTTTTTACATATTTGGAATCAACATAACAAAATCTGGTAAATATATTAATTTCATTTTTTTTATTATGAATATTAACCATGGTAAAACTTTGTCCCTATGCTATGGTTGAAAATGATTAATAGGGGAGGGGGTATTTTAAGTATTTATAAGAGTACATCCAAACTCATTTTTAAAATGGAACCATATCCATTCACTTATTCACACACTTTTAGTTCTCTATTTTAGAAAAACCATACCCATATATCTTCTTATCACTCCTCCACATGTCCTAGAGATTATACTCTTCCCAAGAGACCAACCTTTGAAGGATTAAGGTGTATGAAAAAGGTTGTTTCCCAAAGAAGAGGAAATTTTATTTACCAATATATTTTTATTTTATTTCTTTTTTAACCTTTTCAAAATATTATATTTTTATATTAACATGATTAAATCATTATCATTATGTTTTGAACCAAAATGTGGGGTGTGAGTATCCTGATGATTGATTATAAGATGCTGACTGTGGTTGCAAAATCTTCACAACAGATAATTATTTTAATTTGGTACTTTTTCCTAATAGTTTTTCATGGAACTAGAAACACCCAAAGACTCCCACATCTATAACATGATATATTTCTATGTATTTAATTTCCAAAAGAAAATATTCACTGGGGTTTCTTACCGATGAAACTTAAAAAATCACATTTGTTGAGAGGATAAAAGGTTATGATCATTAAAACCTATTGGGGGAAATTAGTTAATACTTTGGGACTCTATTATAGATTTAATAATGTTCAATAATCCTTCCTAAATCTCAATATGGGACTGGTTACCCCCATGATGACAATAAGTTATTAGTATATATTGATGTGAATCTATGTACATATCAGATGTATCCCATCGATGTGAACATCTATATATATAAGAGGTTCTCTAATGATGAAACTATCTTCATTTATCATAGGTTATATATATTTATCTTATTATATCTTAAGGGTTCTTGTATATATATTACTATATTTTATATCAATACAAATGGGAACTTTACATTTTATCACAATCTAGGAAGGTAGTGGATATTTTTTGTGGTAGGATTGGGCCCATGAAATGGATTCCTATGTATCCATTCAAAAGGAAACATAACACATGTAGTTTTGTGCCATTTAATGGTTTATATTGTACCTTTTAAATTCATGTGATGAGTACTGATCCACATAGTTTAACATCATCAAGTAAGGTTGAAAAGAAAAGATATTCCTAAAAATATTTGGTGTATGACTTACATATGGGAAGAACTTTCTAATTGACCTTAAAGAAAATACAGCCTAATAAGGATGGGTCATTATCAAAGGGAATGTGTCCCTTTGGGGATCAACACCATCATGAATATAGTCTTGTGAGGATGATATGATAAGACCCAAAATTTATATTTCCCTCCAGGTGGGGACATGATATTATCGAAAATATGAAAAAATGAGAGGATCATATACAGAAAATATGGACCTAATGAATAGTATTTCTAGACTCATGATAATATATCCAAGAAAGGGAAGGATGCAGATGATCTTGTGAGGAACATAAAATAATTATGAAATAATCTAAGATTGATGATGTTGGGTTTGAACCTAAAAGGATGAATCCAATTTATCCTATAAAAATATTAATCAAAACCTATATAGTTTAAGTGACACAATATTAGGTCATGTGGAAAGACCATACCATGCAGTTTAACTTCATATGTTAAGGAAAATATAGTGTAGTTTTATGTCATGTGACTAGGATGGGGTTTTATAAAGTTAAAAGTCATTCATCCTATACATAAATGTCATGAATGTTAAGAAAATAGAATATTAATCTAGGATTATGCATGTGAAGCTACACTAAGATAATGGTTCAGGATTATTCCTTTTTGGAGGGTCAAATTGGGTTAATTTTTTAATTGTTTTAATGGTGTGATTCACTTGGATCTCTAAGAAGACATTAGTCATTCTTGGTGTGAGAAACAATAGATAATGTTGGATTAATCACATCATATAAGAATTCATAATTAATATTTAATTATAATTATAACTAAATAAGGGGCCCATATATTATGGGGATTAATTACATGCTTGTTACATGAGGAATCCTACTATTATCTTGCAAGACATCCTGGGTTTGTCGCAAAGGGTAATGCTACAATTTAATTTCTTACACTAAAGAAATTTTTGTGAATTTTATCATCACGTGAATAAGACATAGTGAGATGTAGTTAAATTCATACAATATTTTTATTATTATTATGCATTAAGAATCCTAGTTCCACTTAGGAATAGAGGAGATGAGGATATAGGGTGTTCAACCTCAATAGTTACACAATCAGGTCTTACATATCCACTACACATGTTATATTGGAAAGAAGAAGGTATAGTTGTTTCCCATTTAAGGAAACAGATAGGATGCTTGATCCTAATTTGGGGACTGGAAAGGTAGATCTAGGGATTTTTCTAGTTGTAGTTTCATCTCTCCTTTAGTGGACTCAGAAATCCACTAGATGCCTCGACCGATCGAGCTTAGAACTTTATCATCCAAGTATTTTTTCATGTGTTACGAGAATTTAAATTGATGTATTTAAGATTAGGACCCCCATTATCAAGGAAATTAAGAATCATTAGACACATTTTCATCCTATTCGTCAGGGGAGACACTTTAAAGACACCTTTTCTCAAGGTTATGCAAGATCAAAAAGGGAGTATGATAATATTCATACTATGATCCCTTAAATCTGGTGTCTTTGAGGAAGGCATTGATTTTATCTTTTTGAGTCTTTCTTGATGAAATAATTCTACATGATAGCAAAGTAAATGGTGTGAAATCACAGGTGGAAGGAAGGGCTTAAATACCCAAAATAATTTTATCGTGTAGAGTAAGTGGGACATAATAAATGGTAGGTGGGATTTGAGGGACATACTATGAAATAAGTTATCCATGATTTATATACCACATGGTATTTTGGTGGCCAGTTCACTAAGCGGGTGACGGGTCAAGTCTAGTCTGCACACTAAGTAGGTGAAGGGTCGAGGCCAACTAGAGCACTAGGTAAATGAATGGTTTTTAATGCACGAGTTTTGAGGATTGGAATATTAACTAAAATGTTATCTATGAAACCATCAAACCCTTTTCCCCTTCTTTTATCTATTATTCTAAATTTTAATGGGGTATTTATAATAAATAATGATAAAGTTACATCCCAAATTTATTTACTTCATGGCAGACAATGGGATGTAGCGGGGTATTATCACTCAATTTCTATATGTGGGGTATTCACTGAATGATCATTAAACCTGTTACGTGACTATATTATAGTCACATGGACTCATATATGCATCTCAATATGTCCTCAATTCCATTGCAACTTGATTCCTGATATTCCTGGTATAAAATGATGAGATTTTTCATTTTCTTTATATGGAAAGTGACCAGTGATTGGTAAGATTGACATTGATCCATGTCAAGGGTAAAATTTCATACCATAGAAAAAATGAGAGATGTTGGGGGAGGCTTTATTATTATCCATAAAGGTATCATTGAATTTTCACCTATAACATGGGCTGTCACATGGTTTCTCCAATGTGATCAATAGGACTTCAATGTATGGGCATTAAAAAATACCCCTTTAAAATAAATCCTATTCAAAATGTGGTGGGGTACTTTCCAAATAAGTTTATAGGGGACATCATGTAAAGTATATGGTTTTATTAAGTAATCACATGTCTTGTATGGGAGAAACATGGTGGGCTAACGAAAGGTCAGGCTACGATCAATAAGTAACGTGGAAGCCCCTTCCATTTTCACTGTATTCTTAATGATATTTTTTATTTATGATCAGATAAACTCTACATTATTGACTCCACACACTTAATTTATGAGAATATATAATCATTAAGATTAGTAAGTGACATGTCCCTTCACATAGTATTCCTAAATTATTTGGCCATTTTCAGAGATCTATATTATTTCCTGATGAAGCATACGCATCTGCTAAACCTCACCATCCACCTTATCATCCTTTGATTTTTCATGTAGTACCTACATAGTATCCATGTAGTTACCATGTGGTATTTTCAAAATTACCACATGGTGGTTAATATATTTTAATTTTATGGACGCGGTATCTCACTATTTTGAATCATCTTTTATAGAATAAGACTCAGGAGAAATGTGAATATGATTATATAATGGTTGCGGTGGGATAAAATGATCAGGAGCATTGAGGGTGAAAAAAATAAAATAAAATAAAAGTATTATTTCCTCTCATAGTTTATAAAATAGGTCCTTTTAGACTATCCATTATTGGATAAGCTTCCATTATTTGGATTCATACTTCATAGAGATGTACCAATCTATACTCTATAGGTTCAGAATGTACCACCCCAGATTTTAGGCACATGACCATTTATTCATGTATTTTGAGTCTAAAAAATCTTCAGGTTATGTTTTATGGGGTTATGAGGGGGTTTGGAATGTTTTGTAGGCTTTTATTGAGGTTTATAGTTTGTGAATTATAAGTATAAATCGGTAAACAACTCCAAGAAACCATGTAAGGGAATACTTTGGAAATTAGACAGGTGTATAGTTTATACGAACTATGTTAATGCTTAGGAGAAACCATGCATATTGAAATAGAAAGAAAAACATGGTTGGTGAATGGTTTGTCTAACTGTGTGAGACAACCTTGCAAGGTGTGGCCTTAAGATAGTAGTACTGCATGGTTGGTACACAACTTGAAAAACTATGTGGCCTAACCATGCGACATATAGTTGGGCCTCCTTAAAAAGTGCATCTAATATGAATTAAAACATTCAATAATCACTTTACCCTTAATCCTTCTACAACTCAAATTACATTTTATCATAAGGTGTGGGAGACAATCTAATTCAATATAGGATTGATCCTTAGGAGAATCAAAGTGCATTGGACATATAAATTCATTCATAAGTCATCATTCTTAGATATAATATTTTTATCTCTCTCGAAATCATAGTTATAATTTGTGGTGGATATATCCATGTTCTATGATGTAAATATTGGTGGATTATGATTATTTTAATTTAAGGGAATAAGATATAATCCCAGATCTTGATAAGTATAGTGATTTTCTTCATTTTCACCAACATTTATGAGGTAGATTTCTTCTCTCCCAACTCCACTAGATTTAGACTTGAAATAATAATTTTAATTGAATGATTTTTTTGAAATTAGTGTGCAATACTTGTGTGATTCTTGATAGAAATCATGTTTTGGTATTGGATTGGAAATTAGATAAAGTGATTGATTTTTTTAAAATACAATTTTTTATAATTTTAAAATGATTATTTCAAAATTATGGTTTGGTTTGATTCATGTAAATTATTTTTTGAAATGATTTAAAAAGAAATAAATATTTTGATTAAAATTACTTGGCATGATATTAGAATAAATGGTTGGTCCTGAGTTGAGTTGGATGGATAATTACCATGAAATACTACTATTAAATGGGATGGATAATGGACATGAAGTTCCTCCATAAATGGTAAACCAAGATAGAGTGTGTATGTGTGGTTGTGTGTGTGGACATGGAAAAGAATATTCCAAATCAAATGAGGAATTTTTTAAAGGATTTTTTGATTATTTCCTTTTAAAATGGTTTATGTATTTGATATGAATTATTTTTAATGCTTAAAACTATGTTATAAAATGCATTAATAATTTTTTCATTGTGGTGTGATTTGGGAAGTCATTGGTGAATTCTTACTAAGTTTAGACACACCCCATATTTAGACACTTTTATAAGCATGAAGATGACATTTATTGAAACATAGGGAAATGAAAGGTATCTCGATTATTTAGTGATGCATATTGGTACCTTGTAATTTTTATATGGATTAGATCTTAGAGTAGGTTGGGTGTTTCTAGTAGATGTAACCTTTTTATTTATGAGTTTTTTTGTCCTTTGGTCCTCTTGAGTATGTATTTTAGTTGACTCTTGTACTATGATATGGTTTATTAGTTTGGTTATATGTTTAGTTATTATATATATATATATATTCATAACTTAGAGTTTTGGTTGGTCACTATTTTTGGGATTTGGGTGTTTCATATTTCAAAGGGAAAATCATCCCCTAAATATTAGTGAGGCCCTTTGCATTTGTTTCCACCCTTTAGTGTCTTGGGGATATCACCTAAGGCCATGTTCATTCCCCATCACACCTCAAGCCAATGAGGAGGGTAATTATTTAACAAATGGTTCCAATATTGGTAAGTTCAAATATATTTTTAAGATAAATGGAATCAGTCTTGGTCAGTCTAAATATCTTTTGGGGAAAAATGGTATCACAATTGTTCGATTATTGATGTAGAAAACTATGTATGTTTTGCTTAGTTCAAGATTTGTAAATAGTATCTATTTTTCTCTAGGTATTTTATTAAGGAGTAGTGTTTTCAGAACCTGAAATTTAGAGTATAAAATACGTATCTAACCTCTTTATGGTAAACTTCAAGTTACCAGGTGTTTGGGTACATGAGTGTTTTAAGACACTTCTAGGCGAGTTGTCACAACATCTTCATGGGTTTAACCAATGGGTTTTTCATAACATGCATTGATGGTAAGTCTTCCTAATAGGAAATAATTATCTCTTTTGCGAATTTTTTTTATGAAATGAAAAAATGATAATTTGTTAAAATAGTGAAAATGGTTGATTTTGAAATGCGTGGTTGGTGTATTTTAAAAAACGGTTAAAATGTTGATAACAATTGAATTATTGAAATCTATATTGTGATATGTGCTGATATGGTAGATTTAAATTTCTAAGACATTAGTTTATAATGATTGATACTAAATATAATTTTGTTCTGGTTATAGTGAATGACACCAGGTAGGCATTGTAGAAACCAAACAGAAAAGGCTGCTGGAAATGTGGTTATACATGATCTAGAAGTGAACCAAAAACTAGTTGAAATTATTTTATTGGATTTCCATCCCATGGATAAGGGTAATAGAAATGATTAACTATGGAATTGAACAATTTGGTCATGTTCCAAAAGCGTAATCCACCCATCTTTTGGGTCGATTTTGAGCCACAAAAAGTAAAAGTCTAGTTGAATATAATGAAGTAGATATTTGATTTCATTGGGAAACTAGAAAAGCTAAAATTAAATTTAGAAATTAATATGATGGTGGCTTTGGCATTCCAATGGAGAGAATTATTAGTTCAAGCTAAATTTGACGAAGGCATGACCTGAGAGGATTTTAAGGAATTTTTTAATAAAAAATTATATCCTTGCAACAACCCAAACTTTTATCAATGAAATTTTCCATGTTATAATTATGAAATATAGTATAAATCAAATAAAATCACATATAATACATGATAAAAACTTTATAAATGAATAATGAATGAAATAAGAGGTATTTACAGAAGTCAAGAAATACCATACCAATGGTATAGAAACTTAACCTTTGTAATAGCAATGTAACTATTATAAATAGTAAATCAGACAATAGAAAAGTAAAATCATCTTTGAAAGTATAAATAAAATTTATTAATCTTATAAATGATAATATGATATTATTATATCCTAGTATAACAAAATAAAAATCTATAAAATTATTAATTAAGTGTTGGTATTTTTATAAAAAATAAATTTTTATTTAAAATTTTATAATTAATATAATAATTAAAAAGAAATTTATTTTAAGAAAATTTATTAACAAATTAATATTTTTTTATCTTTATAAGATAATTTTATTAGATCTTAATTAATTTTTCTAAGTGTTAGACAATGAGTTTTAATTTTAAATCTGGTATTTTCCAAGTAACTGACGACTTAAATAAAAAATTAAATTTATCATGTTTAGAAAACTATTTTCATAAAATAGAGTATATTTTTTAATTCTACACATAAAAAAATGGCTACGACAATTTTTTGGAACTTTTCTAAAATAGTTTATTTTTTGGTGATAAGTGAAATACTGTAATTTATGGTATATATAAATTATAAGTTAAATAAAATATTCCTTGAGTCATCGCTGATGTAAGAACTATAATCTCGAACTTGAATTAATTATTTTAATATTTTTTGTGATAATTATCAGACTATTCATAGTATTGAGCCAAAATAATAAACTAATGAATAAAATAATGAGAAAACACCCCTCTCCTCCCCTATAAATACCACCCTCACCACCTCTTATCCACACACCTCTCATTCTTTGAAAATTATTAAAATTATGATAAAATATCTTTCCAAGAACCTCTAACATGTGTAGGAGGTTTTAGTCTTAACAAAATACCAAAACCAACCCCCCTAAGGTGGTTCTCATGAATAAGGATTCAAGAGGTAAAATTATATTTCTTTTCTTTTAATTTATTTTGAATTTCTTTTCTTTTCTTATTTTCTCCTCACCTCCCCTAATAAAAATTGTATGATAACTACATTACCTTAAATGTACTAGAATGTTTTTATGAAAATGGAATAATCCATTATCATTTATTTACCTTATCCTTTTGTACTAAAAATGAAAATATCTTCACTGATGTTTTAATTTATCACATTCAAGGACAACAAAGTTTTCAATTTTCACTCCCTCCTTCAAGACTGCTCATAAAACCATTTTTTATGGCTAAAATAGACTATTTTATATCTTTTAAAACGTTTTTAATGTTCTTTAACCTTTTTAGATACATGATATTAATTAATAAAACAAAACTAGTTCATGATGATTGAAAAAATGCCAAAATAATATAAACTGTTATAATTAACGTCTTATCTAATGATTCAACCTCACCCTAAATTACCAAATGACTTATATGAAATTTAATATTTTAGAAGTTCATTAATAACATATAACTTTAATTCTGAAAAATCATTCGCATTTTTCATGATTTTCCATACATGAATACAAGTAAACTGATCCTGAAAACCAAGGAAACAAACACTGCCAAACGATGAAATTTTATCTTATAACTCTTGAAAAGGTCCATAAATTAACTTAATAAAATTATAATAAACAAAATAAATATAGGAAAGAATTTTAATTAATTAATTAATAGATTTAATTTGATTATTCAGAACATTAAGATCAAGTGCATAACAATTTCAGACATAAGGTAAGGGTTTCTTACAGAACCTCCATTCTTGACATCAGGTTACACTTTCTCCATATTTAAAAACTAATTTAAATCTTAATTATTTATATATAATTATTCTAAATTCTATTTATATGTTCCAAAATCATGTATCCAGATCATTTTAACCTTATTTTTTGAGGATATACATGTTTTAATAAGGTTCCTTTCTAAATTCTTCCCGATACGCAAACCCGATTAAAGGGAAATTCCTAATTTATTACCCATTTTCAACTACCATCCATAAACTGTTTTACGCCACCATTATTTTTCAGAAATAAATCATTTTATCATGGAAAAACACCTTTGTTAATTTTTTTGTTTTATGAAAAAAATATTCATTTTTCTCTTTAAATGCTCTTTAATATTTTCATTAAACTGCAAAAAACTATTTAATTTCTAAAGTTTCATGATTTTATATATGTTTCCAATTCAATTAGGCATAATTTATCATGATATATTCCTATTTTACCATATGAATGTACATGTATGATTTAAATCCATTATTTTATGGACACCATTAGGATATTCCTTTTTTATGCCTTAGGACATGATTATGATACATAATTATTTCCATGGGTAACCCTTATGCTTGATTATTCATGTGGCACACATATGAATGAACATGTTATTATGCATGTGCCTAGATAGTGATCCAATGCATTGGGTAATGTTTAGTCTCATATGATGTCATGTTAGGACAATGAGTGAACCTGATTCCTTTGTGGTACTTTGTCCACTACGAGATATAGTCTTGGCAGTTAGCCTTGAATCATGTTTATGTCATGTTATATGATGTTTCAAATTCATATGATTTCATGTTCGTATGTTCCCATGTTATACATTTTATTATTTCTTATTTTTATTCATGTTCCATTCCTTTAGGTCTTCATGTTATGCCTTCTAACCCATGTTCTATGTTTTATTCCAATGCTTATTCTGTTATTGGGTTTTTTATCTCATCCCTTTTGTTCATTTGTTCCCTAGGTTATCCTATTAAAATATAAGGGTTCAAATAGATTTAAGATATAATTTTAATTATTGAATAAAATATGTTTTTATTTTGGTTTCATGATGTTAAATTATGTACCCAATCTTTTGATGTGGTATATTTACAATCATTGGCTTATAATTTTGAGGGTAAATTATGTATAAAAGCTTATAATAATATGTGTAAAAGGATAGAGTATCTATAGTTAGTATCAGAGAAAGGTATAGTTTTTTTTGAGATTATTACAAGAGTACTTTAGTAATAACTCTAGGGGTAATTCTATCACCATGAAAAACCTAGATTTAAACATAGGGAATCGTAAGTTAGGATATACTTTTAATTTATAAGTTTATCCTTCTACGTTAAATGTATTATTTTTATATTATTATTCGTTATTTATTCAATAATCAAAAATTGTACTTTATTTTTCTTTGTTAATGGATGAAAATAGAATAATCAGAGCCAACAATCAATGTGATAAGAAATGTGATGATTTTCCTAATGATATGCCAAATATGATGGGAATGGGTGCTTAAAACATTATGATAGTACTTGATTAGTCGGTTCAAGTTATGAATAATAATTTGAATCATGTGGAACACCCTCCTTCTCCCAATAAAAATAATGTTTTCTTTGAATCCTTCATGTTGAAAAGGACACCCTTGTTTAGTGGATCTTCTAATCCCCTCCTCACAGAACAATGGATTAACTCCATTGATAAGATATTCTATATCCTTCAGTTCTCAAGAGAAGAAAAATTTGTGATGGCGGTCAATCATTTTGATCGGGAAGCTGATCAATGGTGGATACTGATGAAGAATATAAAGTATAAATTGGAAATTGGTTACATGTATTGGGAGGGATTCAAGAAAATATTTTAAAATAAATATTTTCCCCAAACCCTCTATCTCAAGATGGAAAGGGAATTCCTCAGACTGAAGTAGAAGGAAGACGATTCTATCAATGTATATAAGAAACAATTCACAAGGATTTTAAGATAAGCTTATGGATTTGTCATGAAAACCAAAAGCATGATGGATCTCTAATTTTTCACACTAAAGCCAAGTCTACAAAACGTTTTGGAAATTTGATACTTCAAAAGTTATGTGGAGATTGTTTGTTGTGCCCTTAAGTTTGAAATGGAGATCAGATAATCTAAGTGGTATCGTTGGCCTAGTGTAAAAAGTGTAAATGGAGTTTAATATGGGTGGATTAACAGATAATTTCCATGATATTAAGAGGACCCAACATCCCACAAGTAAAAAGTATGGGTAGAAGCATCCTATAAAATAATTAAAGGGAACCAAGAGATGCTTCAAATGTAGAAGAGAGAGGAATATTTATAATAACTGATGAAGGGATATGAATAATCCCACTAATGCTAAAGAATAAAGAAAGGTTTAGATCAAAACTCATCCTGTAGTGTAGTGTTTCTACTACAAGGATCCTGGGAATTATGTGATCCACTTCCCTAAGATAAGGGTTGTTAGAGGAAACAAACAACTATAACATCAAAGACAACAATGAAGGGAATATGAAATCACTACTTCTAAGGTGGATCCTAAAAATGATGTGGATACAAGTATGCTAGTTATTTATTCAAGAATAGTGAACATACTATTTGATTTTAGTCTTATGCATTATTTTTTATATTACAAGTCGAGTAGAACTATTCAGTCACCACCTCAAAATTTGGAGGTTTATTTATTTGTGAGAATACAAAATGGGTCAATTATTTCACCCAAAATTTATAACTCCTCTCTAGTTAATGTTTGTGGACTAAACCTCCCAGGAAATATTTTCATACCCAATTTGGTAGAGTTTTATTCCATATTAGGAATGGATTAGATATCTTTATATAAATCTAAAATCAACTGTCAGGAAAGGGAGATCACTCTTCACATCCTGAATCATCCTCTAATTCCATACAAGTGTAAGGAAGAAGATAAATCTCCTAAAAATCATTGTCTCAATTGTGGAAATCACTGCCTTATGAGAAATCATATCTAGCTCAAATTCTTTAGAAAAAGGATATAATAATGCTCAAATAAATGCCCATCATGTGGTATTACATTGATTTATTACATTAATAATTTCCTAGTCTTCCACCTGATTAAGAGGTTGGGTTATGAATTTAACTTATTCCTATATCTCTGCCTATATCAAAGACACCTTGCATAATGGACACTATTGATCTATAAGAACTAAATAAGTAGTTACAGACGAATTTGGAAAAGGGTTTTATACACCTGATTGCTTCACCATGGGGTACTCCAGCCCTCTAAATCAAGAATAAGGATGGAACAATGCACATTTTCATTGATTATCATTAGCTCAAAAAAATCATGATAAATAACAAGTATCCCCTGCCACAGATATATGACTTGTTTCATCGGCTATGTGGGCCCAATTATTTCACTTAGGTGGACCATCAGTTTGGATATCACCAATTAAAGTTGAGGAAGGAAGATATTCCAAATACTTCATTTCAAATAAGGTATGGAAACTATGAGTTCATAGTGATTCCGTTCAGACTTACTAATGCTCCATTAATTTTCATAGGCCTAATGAATAGAGTATTTAGAGATTATCTTTAAAATTTTTTGGTTATATTTACTAAGGATATTTAGATATACTCTAAGAGAAAGGAGGAACATGTGGAGCACATTAATACTGTGATAAAAACATTGTGAAGGGAGAAACTATATTCAAAGTGAAAAATGTGAGTTATGAAGGAAGTATCATTCTTTAAGGAATTTAATCATTGGAAAATGGATGTCTATGGACCCTTCCAAGACAAATTCAATTAAAGAGTATCCCAATTCAACATCTGTTATAGAGATCCATAGTTTTCGTAGTCTATCTGGTCATTATAGATCATTTTTGAAGAACTTCTCATAATTTTCAAACCCACTAACCAAGAAGACTCTAAAGGGAGAAATTTTTTTCTAGACCAGGGAATATAAAGAGTACTTCAAAGATTTAAAAAATAGGGTATCACTATACTAGTTCTCACACCACTGACAATTGGATAACTCTTTATAGTGTACAGTGATGCATAAAATAAGGCATTAGGTTGTGTGCTAATGAAAAATGACAAAGTAATATCCTACTCCTTGAGGTAGCTTAAAATTCATGAGAAAAAGTATCCCAAACATGATCTAGAGTTGGAATCAGTGATCTTTGCATAAAAAATATGACAGTATTATCTCTATGGTGAGAAGTGTGAAATATATACTAATCATAAGAGTCCCAAATATATATTCATATAGAATAAGCTTAATATGTTCCATCAAATGTGGTTAGAGATAAAAAAATACAACTTCATAATCCACTACCATCCGGGTAAAGCATAAGGCAATAGATGCTCTAAGTATAAAGGATCATGCATATTTATGAATAATGAGAATTGAGAAGGATCCAATGTTCATCAATTGGAAATGGATGGACATGAGAATCATTAAGGAAGGAATATCATCAATCCTTTCTCAAATGATTGATCAACCACCCCTTATGGATAAAAGAGACGATTCTAAAAAGAATGATGTGGAAATTTAGAAAATGGTGAAAACTATCAAATATGGGAAATCCTACGAGTTCAAGATCGATGAAAATGAAGTTATATGATTTGGGTCATGAATATGTGTACCATTAAATTCAGAGATAAAGAAATAGATTCTGAATATCACACACATCTCAACATCCTCTATTTACCCACGGATCCCCAAGATGTATCGAGATCTCTGAGAAAACTATTAGCGGGACAATATGAAGAAGGATATTGGTGAATATACATCAAATTTCCTAGTAGGTCAAAAAGTTATGGATGGAAGGAAAAATTATAAGGGTATAATGGAACCATTACCCATAAAAACATGGAAATGGGAAACAATCACCATAGAATTTTTCACTAGACTTCCAATGATAGCTAGAAGAAACACTCCTATATTGGTTGTTATGGATCATCTTAAAAAGAAATCTCACATTATGGAAATTCAAGAGGAACTCTCACTAGATCAAATTGAATTGATATATATTAGATAAGTGTTAATATTTCATGTAGCCCCACTATTGATTATATCCGATTGAGATTTGTGATTCACCTCTATTTTCTTGAAAAGTATTCAATTTTCTCTAAACACTGAGATGGAATTCAGTACGACCTATCGTCCTCAAAAACATAGCCAATCTAAGAAGACTATTCAGACACTAGAAGACATGTTGAGAGCATTTTATATGGACTTCAAAGGAGTATGGGACCAATATATACCTTTGGTTGAGTTCTATTACAATATCATTTTCCAGTTGAGCATATGAAGGCCTTTATGTGAAAAGATGTTGAACACTAACATGTTGGGATGAAGTTGGGGAACACAAGATTATAGGACATGAAATGGTCTAAGAAATAGTGAATAAGATGAAAAACATCCATCATCACATTAAAGAAACCCAAAGTCGACATAAGAGTTATGTAGAGAATCATCAATGAGACCTTGAGTTTAAGGTTAGAGACAAGTTATTCCTCAGTATATCTCTATAGAAGAGGATCGTGATATTTCAAAAGAAAGCAAAGAAAAGTCCAAGGTACATTGTCCCCTTAGAGATTCTTGATCATGTCATAGCATTTTCCTATTAACTAGAACTTACACCTACCATGTTTCATGTACACAATGAATTCCATATATCCCTTTTGAGAAAGTACATACCAAATCCCTCACATGTACTGAATTCAAAGGTGGTACATTTGGAAAATGATCTCTCTTAAGAGGAGCAACCTCTGAAGATATTGGACTATAGAGATAAATTTCTATGAAAAAAGACTACTAACTTGGTCAAAGTACTATAGTGAAACCATAAGTACTAATAGGAAACATGGGAACCATAGGACTCGATGAAGGGAAAGTACCCTCACTTGTTTTCACCATAGTATGTAAAACAAAATATCAATGGTGAAATTTCATAAGGGGGAAAAATGTAACAACCAAAAATTTTATCGATGAAATTTCTATTTATATAATTATTTCATATAGTATAAATCACATAAAATCACATATAAAACAAAATAAAAACTTTATAAATGAAGAATTAATGATGTAAAAGGTATTTCTAGAATTTAATAATCCCATACCAATGGAATAGTAATGCGACCATTAAGAATATTAAATCAACCAAAAGAATAGTAAAATAATATTTAAAAGTATAAATAAAATTTAGGAATATTATAAATGATAATATGATATAATTGTATCATAGTATAAATAAATAAATATTTTAAAAATTATTAATTAATTGTTGGTATTTTATAAAACACAAATGTCTATTTACAGTTTTATAATTAATATAATGATTTAAAAGAAAATTTATTTTCATAAAAATGTATTAATAAATTAATATATTTTTTCTTATATTGATAAAATAATTTTATGAGACCTTAATTAAAATTTTAAAGTGTTAGAAAATCAGTTTTATTTCTAAAATTGGTAGTTTCTTAGTAAATGATGATTTTAGTTAAAATTAATTTTCTCATATTTAAAAAAATTATTTTTTTAAAATTTATTATATTTTTAAATTATACACATTAAAAAATGGTTAGGGTGAATTTTTGAGATTTTTCTCAAATAGTAGAATTTTTGGTGAATAGTGAAATATGGTAATTTAGGGTATATATACATTATAAGTTAAATAAACTATTGATTTAATCATCACCTATGTAAGAAAAATAATATAGAACATTACTTAATTATTTTAAAATTTTAGGTGATAATTATAAAACTATTCATTTTCTTGATCCAAAATAATAATCTAATGAGTAAAATAATGAGAAAACACCCCTCCTCCCCTATAAAAACCACCTCTCACCACCTCTTCTACTCACACCTCTCATGATTTGAGTCTAATCCAAATTCTTTTTAAATATCTTCCCTAGACCCTATCCCAATTCCAGGAGCCTTTGTTCTCAACAAAAAACAAAAAACAACCCCCCTAAGATGGTTCTCAAGAAGAAGGATTCAAGCGGTAAAATCCAATTTCATTTTATTTTAATTTATTTTAATGTTCTTTTATTTTTTTTTATTTTCACCACACATAACCTCATATAAATGGTATGATAACTCTAATACCTTACATATATGGGAATGTTATTATGCTAATAGATAAATCCATCATTATTTCTTTCCCCTCTCTTTTTGTACTAAAAATTAAAACATCGTCTGTGATGTGGTAATTTACCTTATTAAAGGACGATAAAGTTTTAAATTTACATTACCTCCTTCAAGACTACTCATAAAATTTTTTTTGTGTGATTTTAAACCAGATTATAACATATATATTACATCTAATTTAATATTCTGTAACCATTTTAAAAACATGGTATTAGTTAATAAAATACAATTAGTTTGTGATCACCGAAAAAAACAAAATAATCTAAACGGTTATCATTAATGTCTTATCTAATGATTCATCCTCACCCAAAATTACTAAATTAATTATATGAATATTTAATCTTATAGATGTTTATTAATAATATAAAACTTCAATTCCAGTCAACCATTCTCATTTTACATGATTTTCCATAAATGTATAAAAGTAAACTGATCATGAAATCTAAGGAAACAAATGCTCCCAAATAATGAAATTGTATCTTATAACTCATCAAAATTACTATAAATGAACTTAATAAAAATATAATAAATAAAATAAATTTATAAAATGTTATAAATTAATTAATTAATGGATTTAATTTGATTATCCAGGACATTAAGATCAACTACAGAAAACTTTTGGACATAAGGATTAGGTTTCTTCCCAAACCTCCATCTTTCCAAAGTGTTACACTTTCTCCCTATTTAACCTAATGTAAATCTTATTTATTTTTATATAATTATTATAAATTCTATTTATATGTTCCAAAATCATGTATCCAGATCATTTCTTCCATATTTTTTAGGGATATACATTTTTTAATAAGTTTCCCTTCTTAATTCTTCCTGATAAGTAAGCCTGAATAAAGGTAATTTAACAATTTATTACACATTTTCAAGTACCACCCATAATACATTTTAATCCACCATTATTTTTATAAAACCAATAATTTAATTATATAAAACTACCTTTTTTAATTTATTGTTTTATAAAAACAATATTCCTTTTTCTCTATAAATGATCTTTAAGATTTTCCTTAAACCACCTAAAATGTTTCATTACTAAAGTTTCTTAAAAACTTTTTTACACATTTATTCTTAAATTGGAAATAATTTACCATGATCTAATAATATTTTACCATATTAATGTCCATGTTTTATTTAAATCCATTCTTTCATGGACCCCATTATGTTATTCATTTTTGTTATTCCTTAAAACATGATTATGATACCCAATTGTTTCCATGGGTATCCTTTATGATTGATTATTCATGTGGTACAAATTTTCTTGAACATGTTATAATGGGTGTGCCTAGATAGAACTTCAATTAATTAGTTAATGTTTAGTCTCATTATATTTCATGTTGGGACTAGGAGTGAACTCGATTCATTAATGGGACTTTCTCCACCAAGTGATATAGTCTTGGAATTTAACCTTGACTCATATTTATGTCATTTTAAATGCGATTCCACATTCCTATTATGTCATCGTTATATGTTCACAATGTTATAAATTTTATTCATACTTATGTTTATTCATGTTCCATTCCTTTATTTCAACATGTTATTCCTTCTAACCCATGTGCTATGTTTTATTCCTATTCTAATTCCCTTACTCAGATTTTTTGATCATCCATTTTGTTCATGTATTCCCCATGTTATCCTATGAATATATAAGGACTGAAATGGATCTATAAGCTAATTATAAATATTAAATAAAATATTTTTTTTATTTTTGTTTCATGATGTTTAATTGTGTACCTAATCATCCAAGACACTAGACTTTAAGATCCTTGGTTTGTTATTCTGATAGTAAATTTTGCTTAAAATCATGTAATAATATGTGTAAAAGTCTAAGGTTTCTATAATCCTCACACCTTTTTGATTTATAGAACAATTATTTTTTTAGCTTAAAATAAGATTATCTCTTGGTGATAGAGTATGTGGCTCATTTTTTTAAATTTTGTTCATTTTCCTTGGAAGTTGCTACAAGTACATCCTCAATGGAACACATTTTTTAATTGGGTTTGAGCCTAGATATCTATTTAAATATTTCCATTATATGTATTAAGTATTATATAGAAATGTTTAATATAGTGATAGTGGAAGAAATGGACATCTCAAGAAATACAGTTGTGAGGAGCATGTTTATTTCAATAGGAACTGGTGGGAATAATAATGTTGGGAATAAGAGGAAAAGGGACACCTACTTCCAGAGTGGTAGGACACCTCATTCTCAAACCATGGGTTCAGTAAGTATTCCTCCTCAACCGAAAATTATTTAGGGTTTCTTAGTGTGGTTCATTGGATTATAGAAATAAATATTGTACAACACCACCTAGATTATGTCACAACTGTAATAAGATGAGACATCTTTAGTGATATTGTAACAGTGCTCTAAGGTCAGGTTCTAGAGACACGTATCATGTTTCTTAAGAATATTATGCTTCAAAAGGAAAAGAAAAAAAAATAATTCTCATAATCATAATAAAATTAGTTATGGTTATTCTTAGAACACCATTATTCCTTAATAAGTATAACCTCGACAAGGTAATAAAGGGAAAATTGTAGTAGGAAGCAAATTTATAGAGCTGAGAAAACAATCATGGATGATCAATCAGGTCCTTTAATATTGATAGGTATGATTCTTTGAAATTTTAAATTTAAGAATGATTGGATTGATATGGGTTTGTCTAAATCATTTATTGATTCTCATATTATATATAATATGGGTTTTCAAGTTGAGATAATGCCTTCAGTTTTAAACCTCAAACTCCTCTTATTTAATGAGTGTATTGAACCTTTTTGCGTAAATATTGTTCTATAACTTTCAATAGGGCTAAGTTTCTTTAGGATTTATCTATTCATGAGATGTATTCCTATGACTTGATTTTGGGTGTGGTTTGGTTGACATCATTCAAGGACCATATCGATGATTATTCACAAAAGGTTAGTTTCACATCAAAGGATGGTGTCAAGCATCTATTTTGAGGAGATTGGGTTGTAAAAGATAGTAACATAAGAATTTTGGCACCGATGGTTGAAACCATCACTTATCAGTGGAAAGTTCTTACCTTGTAATATGTAGATGATATTGGGAATAGATATTTTACAATAAATATTGATCAATTTTCTAACTTTTTGCCTAATAATTTCCTTGGGGTTCTACACAAAAGAGAAGAGGATTTTATAATTGACCTTCAACATAGGACCAATCTAATTTCACTTTTGTCTTATCAAATGGAACCAATATAATTTTGGGAATTGAATGACCAGTTTTAAGATTTGTAAAAAAAAATATTCATTCGACCAAGAACGTCTTTGTGGGTAGCACCTATTCTATTTGTGAATGACATGAAAATAACTCTTAGACTTTTTAAGGATTATAATAAGATAAAAAAAGTTATAATAAAAAATAAATATCATCTTCCACTCATTGATGAAATATTTGATCAATTGAGGGGAACCCAATGGTTCTCAGAAATTAAATTTTATTCAGGATATCACTAATTGTGAGTTCTTAAGGAGGATATCCTGAAGAAATATTTTAGAAGTAGATATGAACATTATATATATGTATTTATGACTTTTAGTCTTATTAATGGACTGAATATATTTATGGAATTAATGAATTGAATATTTTTAACATATTTGGATTATTTTTTGGTGGTTTTTATTTATGATATACTGAGGTATTCAAGGAAAAAAGTAGATCATGAGATACAATTGACTATTGTGTTGGGTATCTTAATGGATAATAGTTTTTTTTAAAAAAAATTATAAATGTTTTATTTATGGATATAAGAGGTAAATTTCCCCTACCATTTCATTTCTGAAAAAAGAATTTTTTTAGATCTTGAAAAATATAAGCTGTTATCTCTTGAAAATCACTAGGAAATGTCATTGAGATATCTATTTTCTTTGTCTTGATGGGATACTATAAACATTTTGTATGTTATTTTTATCTTTTTGAATCACCAATGGTAGATTTAATGGGGAAATTAGTTCTTTTATAATGGAATGAAAAATATTATAAATAATTCCAAGAACTTAAGGATAGAATTACATCAAAACCTATCATTATGTTTCCAATGTCTTGACAAGCCTACATAGTCTATTTTGATGCATGAAGATCTAGGTTGGGATGTTTTATCAAGTAAAGAGATCATGTTATTTATTATGGCTCGTGATTGTTATTTTTTAATGAGAAGAACTACCCAACACATGACTTGGAATTAGCTGTCGTGGTCCCTGTTTTATAGAACTAGAATCACTACTTCATTGGTGAGAAATTCATATGGTTTATGGATCATAAGAGTTTGAAACACATTTAATCACAAAGAGATTTGAATTTTAGGAAGCAGATATGGATGGGGTGTCTCTAGATGTTTAACTATAAATTGATTTATACATTGGTAAAGGGAACTCTATGGTAGATGAATTGAGAACAAAGTCACATTCTTAATTAGATAAAGAGGGTTCGGACCAGTGGAAACTAATGTTAGTTATAGCAGATTTAAATCTAGATTTATTGGACCATTATATTGTTTCATTTTTCTTTCTAGTTTCATTTTTCTTCATTTTGGTAGAGTAGGTTATAGTTTCTAATACATCATATCCCAATTTTGTTACTGTGAATTCAAAACTCAATGGTGGGGAGAAAATGAGGGATGTAAGCTAGATTGGAATTTAGTTTTGTAGTTTGGTAATTAGATGGCTGTACATTTGGCTTGTTAGGAACAACTTCTTAGGGCCTAAAAATATTCAAGAAGGGTTGTTTACCCTAGGATTTAGAAAATGTATAAACAATTGAAAATGCATTTTTAGTGGGTAGGCATGAAAAGAGTTGTAGGGGAGTATGTATTGAGATACCTCACCTGTCAGATGGTAAATGAAGAGTATTAATGATCAGTAGGTATGCTAGAATATTTACTAATTCCCATGTATAAATGGGAGTATATAGCCATGTATTTTGTAATAATTCTTCCAATTATGGTTATAAAACACGATTCTATACGATCAATAGTGAATTAGATCGAAAATTTGGCTCACTTCATTCCAATTCATGAAAATAATTAGGTGGAAAACCTATAAAATTTTTACATTTAGTAAATTTTAATGATTTATGGAATTATAGTCTTGATTGTATCATATAGAGACCCTAGTTTATGTCTTGTTTTTTGAAATCCTTTTAGTAATCCCTTAGAGCATAGTTTACTATAAGTACAGATTAACTTCACCAAATAGATCTAAAGTCTGAATAGATAATCAAAATGTTGGAGGACATGCATAGGGATTGTGTAATGTATTTTGGTGTCTCATTTGAGGATCATTTACCATTAGTGGTGTTCTTGTAAAATAATAGTTACTAGGACTTGATACACATGGATTCTTTTGAATTATTGTACGAGCATCCATGTCATTATCTACTTTATTGGGTTGAAACAGGTGAGAAGTCACTAATTGAACCCAAATTTTTATAATAGATAATTGAGATGATTCAATTGATCAAAAAGAGAATTGATATGAATCATAGTCATTATAAATCTTGTTTTTATCATTATCGATTACCTTTTTCATTTGAGGTGATTGATGATGTGTTCTTGAGAATCTATCCAAGGCTTAGTCATCATTGTTTTGGTATGTAGGGAAAGTTATCTCCTTGATACACATTCCATTTTGAGAGACTTGAATGAGTTGGTGAGGTAGTATATTATTTGTATTTTTGAACAAATTTTAGTTCATTTTATAATGTGTTTCATGTATCTTAGTTGATGAAGTGCCAAATTAATCTAGACCATATGATTCAATGGGATCATGTTAACATAGATCTAGATACTACATTGATTCTTGTGCTAGTGTAGGTTGTGGATATGAAAGAGAAGATATTTCATGAGAAAATCATTGTTGTTTTTTGGGGTTTATGGGTACATAGTTAGATTCAGAAAGAAATGTGGGTGCATGATAATGAAATGGTAGAGTAATGGCCCAAACTCTTCAAGGATATTGGATGTTTTATAATTTATAGAGATAGAAAGAAAAATGTTAGGGAGAATATATCACCTTTGGTTTAATTTAAATGACCCTTTATTCATGTAATTTTAGTCTATACAATGTCCAGGTTATGTTTCAAGCAGTTCTGACTGGTTTTGGCATGTTTTGGAGGATTTCTTGGAGGTTCATAGTTTGTACATGGTTAGTAGAAACAATGAAGAAACTCCAAGAAATTTTTCAAGGGAAAGATAGTGGAAACTGGGTAGGCACATGGTTGGTACACTATTTTTCTAACCATGTGATCAAACCATGAAAGGTCTGACCTTAAGATAGTATCCCCACATGTTTGGCACATGGTTTAAAAAAAACATGTATCCTAACCATGCGTTGTATAATTGAATCTCTTTAATAATTGAATTTAATATGAATTAAAACTTTTATGCTCATTTTTCACTTAATCATCCCATTACTCATATTCCATTTACTCCTAAGGCATTATACATGACCCCCTTTATCATGTAATCGATCCTTAGGTGAATCAAAGTGTATTAAAGGTCTAGATTCATTGAGAAACCATCACTCATCATCATTATTCATATATAGAGTCTTATTCACTATATTATAATCAAATATCTAGTTACTGTATTATATATCCATGTTCTATTATGGGAACCTTTATGTATTACGATTATTTTGATTTAAGGGAAGAAGATATAATCCTAGATCTTTTGAAGTGTAGTTCCATTAATCATTTTCACCAAATTTTTTAAGGTAGGTGGGTTCTCTATGGACTCCATGTGATTTAGACATTAAATATTAATATTAATTAAATTATTTTCTTAAACTTAATATGAAACATTTGTGGGATTCGTAATAGAAAACATGTTTTTTTATTGGATTGGAAATTTTGGATAGTGATTGGTTTTTGGAAACCCCATTGTTAATAATTTTAAAATAAATATTTTAAAATTATGGTTTGGATAGATGCATGTGATTTTTTTAAATGATTTAAAATTAATGAAATGTTTTAATTTAAATTAATTAGCATGATGTTGACATAAGTGGTTGAGTAGAATTTGAATGAGAAGGATAATGGTCATGAAGTACCATCATAAAATGGGCGGGAGTAAGGATTTTAAGTTTTATCATAAATTGTGACACCAAGATGGAGTGTGTGTGCATGGGTGTGTGTGTGGGAATAGAAAACAATATTCCAAATCAAATGATAAATGTTTTAATGGATTTGGTGATTTTTCCTTGTAAAACTGGTTTATGTATTTGATATGAATTATCTTTACTACTTAAAACTATGTTATAAAACATGATAAAAAGTTTTATCCTAGTGAAGTGAGTTGGGGAGTCATTGGAGAAATCCTAGTGAGTTTAGACTCACCCCTACATGGGAACCACTGTGAATATGTAGATGTCATTTATTGAGACATAGGGAATTAAAAGGTATACTAGTTCTTTAGTGATTCATCTTGATACCAATGGATTGGTGCATGGAGAGGATCTCAGAGCGGGTTGGGTGTTGTTTGTTAATGTCACTTTGGATTTTTTTGTTTTTTTGGTCCTTTTTTCCTCTTGAGTATGTATTTTAGTATCCTATTTTAATCTGATATGGTTTATTATTTTGGTGATATTTTGAGTTTTCTTTTTTTACACATGAATCATTTTGATGTTTAGTTGATGATTGTTTTTGGGGTTTGGATGTTTCATATTTCAAAGGGAAAATAATCTCCCAAATGATACTATGGAACTTGGAATTTATTTATAGACTTTGGTGTCTTAGGGACGTGATATAATGTATAATATCTCCCCCGTTACTCCTCAAGCTAATGAGAAGGGTTGGGATGTTACAGGGAACCTGCCATTGTACTATATCAATTGGTATTCAAAGACACCCCAATCTAACATATAAATGGTGGGGTGCTCCATCAATGTGATCAACCACCATGATGTATATTCCCTAGGATGAACATATTTGACCTTAGAAGTGAACACACACACCATTGAGAATGATATTAAAATAAACAAGTTGATTATGAGGGAGTAAACATAGAATTAGATGATCGTATATTCAATAATATTGGAAATACATTCTAAAAGAGCATTAAAAAAGGATTGTGGTTGGGAATTTTTGGTGCATTGGGGTGGAAAGAAGTTTGAAAAGGAGTAGAAGGTAGTGGGTTTATTAAGGGTAATTTGGGTGTTATAGAACTATGTCCACCACAACAATTATTTGATTCCATAGATATTTAGTAGGTGGATACCCAAAAAAATACCTTCCATATGGTGAATATAAAGGTAGGAATCAAAATCTAGGATGTTTAAATGATTACAAGGGATCAAGTGATGAGAGATATGTATGATGAGTTTCTCCCATAAGAATCTATATGGGATAATGTTAAGAGAACCCCATCACTTTATAATAAGTTGATTTATTTGGAAAAAGGAATAATGGGTGATGAACTTTTTTTAAAGAATCCTATCACTTTTAAGTAATGGAAATACCTATTAATAAAACTTACTGTAATAGATCCAAAAGCAAAGAGACATCATACATATCCCATTTCCCATAAGTGAGGAATTCCTAGTGCATATTGACCTACATCAGAAGAGGTGAAACATGGTCAGTGGGGTTGTAATTTCATCATTTATGGAGACCAATCTATTTATATGGAAAAATTATTAGTGACCCACCTTAGTGGTTATCTCTTTCTGGTATGAGAATCGAAAGGTTAGTCAATATGGGGACCCTTGTAATGGGTGCACAAATAAAGAGTAGACACATGGTCAGCTTGTAAGTACTAGTGATATCCAAAATATATCAATATCTTAGGAATGTTTATATGGGAAAGTCCCCAATATATATCATTATCCCATTTCAACTAATATGGGTGTGTATAACAACCCATGTCGGTTTATATGAGTTCATTAACTCTTAGGAGATTCCTGATGCTAAATTCACACATTATGTCTTGAAAATTAACAACATCAGTCAATGTTAATTGAAAAATAGAAGGATAAACAGTCAGTTGAATCAGTATAATTAATTTTTATTTTCACCATATCACCACCAACTAGACTTTTTGTTGAAAATGAAAAGGGGGGCCTCCAAGAATGTGAAGAATTGATATCTATTCAAGAGGGTGTATTGGAATCCAATATAAAAGGGGAGATCATCTATGAGGGGTATATTTTCTTCCAATTTTAGTGTCATTTAAAATATATATAGAAGAGGTTCCCTAATATACCATCAATCATGATACATGAGAATTATTTTATGATAGTGTGTCAGTTTTGGTTAATGCAGACATGTGAGGAAATAAGTGTCAAAGTGTCCCTCTTACACGCTTAAACATCTCTTAGGATTTCAAAAAACTATGCAAACACCTGGATCCATTCTATGATCTAATGGGAAGATAGGTGAGCATATACCTCAGTTCATAGGATCTTTGGATTTTTAAAGTGAATAAGAATAAGTTTTTTTATGTTGAATACAAGCAATTCTATAGAACATCAAGGCATAGGAAGATGATTTACCATTAACCTACAAAAAAGGAGAGGCTTAAAAAAGAATCAGAACAAAAGGGGTGTCACCATATCAATTATTGAAAAATAAATTGTAACATTTGGTCACTTTATCTATAGAGAGAAGATAAGTTGTCCTTCCTTCAATTCTCACTAATGATGAATATCCAAAGGCCCAATAGGAGTAGGATTCATTGAGGAAAGGTAGATCTCTTGAGGATATCTGGAACTCACTCTATGTTATAGAGGATATAATGAAATGTTTTTTGTAGGTCATGAATACCTTTTATATCACCTATTAAATCCAAACTCAGGAAGTCAAGTCTTAGGTTCAAGACTTAGAGGCCACTATGTATGTGTACAAGGGTATTAATCCTTTAATAGACTAGTTTTAGAAATTTCTAAGGGTCAAATTATTTAATGAATTTGGCGACATAGAATTATATTCTATATGGGAAGAGGAAAAAACATTCCTCTTGTATATAGTCATATTTATGTTGATTTCGTATCACTATAAACCATTTTACTATAATTTTATAGGGATCAGAAAGTGATATGTTTCCTATTGTATTCCCAATATATGATGCTAAAAAATGCAACAAATACCCCATGAATTCATTTAGATTATAGATATAATAGAGGTATATGATCTACAATTTTGGTAGATCATTTGGATTCAGTGCAATCCAAACCTCAAAAGGTGTTGCCTACACCATACCCAATTTCTTATTCAAAAAGTTTAATTGTTAAGGATGTCTATAAATAGAAGAAGGAAATGTCACCAGAAATTCATATTCTCCCATGATTGGTGGGTAAATATTTGATTTACCTTTATATAATAATTTTTTATATATCTTCTCTAGTTGGGTATATATTTTTATAGATATCATATTGGTACCTATAAATATAGAGATGCCAACTCTACAGGGTTCATAGGTTCATACACCTCTAGATGGGGTGTATGATAGAGCAACAACAAAGGAGTTTTGAGTGGGGTTTTCTTTAAACATAGTTTTGAATATATCCACTAATGCACCCACTAATGAAAGAGGGGATGTGATAAGGTAAATGAACTCCCTAATGATCTAGAATTGGTGGATAATCCACTATAAGTAATTGGCATTCTTGATTATTTATAAGAATTTTTGAACATTAATATGGAATTGGAAGGATAAAAGTGTTATTTACTATGCTTAATTCAACATCTTGATTATGTGGTAGACTAATTCAGGTTTCTTCCATACATGGATTTATTTGTAAGGGACGTTGTCAAGGCTCTTTGATAATGGGAGGTTGGGGTTAACTCTACCAATTGGATATAATTAGAACAAGACACACCTTTAGGAGTGAAAATTCATTAGAATCTTATGAGATAGACCCTGTGGGTCCTTAAGAAAATTCATGTCATCAAAACACCACCACTCCATGGATCGAAAATTATGGTAATATAAGGGAAAGTGAAATCCCACTAACTGATCCAATCATGATAGGAGACAATGACGTTATTAATATTCCATATACAATGTTAACATTAGTAGTTAGAGTTCCTATGAATAGAAATGGCGGAACGTCTCCTGGGAGAGGGTATCAAGATACTCCCCTATTAGGGATGGATGATATTATAGAGACTCAAGCCTTAAAAATTGGTCAGAAATTTTAGTATCCTTTAATTCAATTTTTAAAATTTACGATTCTAATATATATATTTCCTTCTATTTCATTATCTTTAGTTTCAAAAATTCTAGTGATGGTAACCATAGAAGTGGTTAACTTGAAAACTCCAATTTTAGGGAAAGAAAGGGTCAAGACTTCCCTAGAACCTTCCAACCCCATGGGTGCAACATGAGTGATTTCCCTAGATGAGTTGGTCCTAGAATATATCATATACTCTAGGAGTGACCTAGAACCTAATCAAGAAACTATTGATAATTTTCACTCTACCCAACAAATCATATGATAGAAAATGTAGAAAATTATATCTAAGAAAAATTTGGTGGATTTTTCTTGGAATCACCCTAAACATCATTGTATGTTCACAATTCTTGGTCTAAAAAGGTTAAATTATCACATGATTCATAGTTTTATGAAGTGAGTTATATAGAGACATGAAGAAGATAAATTATCACAATAACCCATTCTCAAAATAATAATATTTCTAAAAACTACCTATATATGATATACTGCTTCCTGAGAAGAGTTGCATTATATAGAGGTGGCCATATAAAAATTATTATTAGTTGAAAAAACATCTTCTTGGGTATAATGTATTTAAGAAGAAGACTATTTCTAAAGAAAAATGACTAAAAATTATAAACTCATTAAATAAGTTAAAATTAAGGAAAATAATTCCGCTTTTTTAGGTTGAAAAACTTCATTACTCAAAAGAAGATGAGGTAATAAATGAAATCCACTAGACCTTCACTATTGATACTGGTTACATAAACACATAATTTACACATTGGCTTTGATACTAACAATAAATTCATAGACACAACTATCCCATAAAAATATGAATTAGAAAATATATTGTATTATATTAATTCCCATGACCATTTAACTTTATAGATTTTGAGAAGTCAGATAAAACATAAACTAATAAATCCCATGTCTTTCTCAACTAAAGGAAATTTTTGCCCACTATATAAGAAATTTATTATTTCACAATAAGTATTTAAAATCTCCCAAAAATTCTCCAAAATATCTATCCTATTATAGTTATCATTTGTAAAACTTTTCTTCTCAAACAAAGGAAATTGAAGAATAATAATGGTTAAGCTCAAATCCTGAATAAGGGAAAACATACAACTAAATAAATCAAAGAATAAACCTGGAATATATATTATGGAAGTATTAGATATTAAAAAACAATTCCATAATAAAATTAAACTGCAAGAATGATATATCCATGGATAACAATGGAAATGAAAATATCACATGGATAAAAATAACTGGTTCCTTAGAGATGAAATAAATAAATCCATATAGATATTTCTATACCATAAGGCAAGACATCATGATATTAGACATCGGTGTCTTACTATAATAGAAATATATTATTCTAGGTATGAATTTACCAAAATTCCCAAACAGGGTTGTCTCATGAGATATTCCGGTGCATTAGGGGGATATATAAGGTCGAGCCCCACCCTTCACTTATTTAAGTCTAATGAATTAGTTATATAAGAAACTCATTAAAAAATACATAATCAACATTTCTAATAATCATTAATATTGGAATAGAAATATACAAAATGCCAACACTTTTCCCCATGTTAATTAAAGGGAAAACATGATCATAACCCATCCATATAAAGAAGGTTTATGAAAAAATATATAATCAACATGCTAATGATAATCCTTATTATAATAAAAACACAGATAATGAAAATAATTTCTCCCATGTCAATAAACGAGACCACATGATCATAACCCATCTTGAGAAAGAAGGTGGATGGTCAAAAAATACATAGTAAAAATTACAATAATCAAATTTATTAGAATTAAAACATATAGAACACCAATAATTTTTCCCATATAAATATAATAACATTATTTCTATGTGAAAATAATCCAATATGAATTATATAAAATGTGATATTCACACAATATATAACAATGAGAAAATAACTAAGTCAATATCAGAATAACATGATCATAATTCATACAAAGAAAGAAGGTGGATGGTTTCAAAATAATATATCTCTAGTTTAACAAATGAAAGTTATAATGATGTTAATATAGATGAAAACAAATATTTAATAGACTAATTTGAATTGTATCACAAAATAAGGGACCAAGAATCAAATTGTTTGATATTGTGAGTTCAAACCCACAAAAATAAATATATATTAGAGGATAAATCATGAAACATAACCTCGATGATTATAAATAATTTTTAATATGATAAGAAAAAATGGAAGTGAAAACAAAAAATAGTTTTTAGAAAACATTTTTAACATTATTTTAAGAGACAAAGTTAGGGGTAAATTTAAGAAGTAATTTTAAAAAATGTGAACAGAGAAATTTTGAAAAAATTTAATTTTAAATATAATATATGATAATAGAGGATTGATAATTACATAATGGTTTTCCAAAATAAATTAATTTTGGAATATAGAACATATGATTTTTAAATGGAAAACCTTTCAAAACATCTCATATACCTTCATTTTAAACCCACACTATAAAAAAGAAAAGTAAAAACATATTTTTATTAAAAAATACTTTTCTAAAATAATATTATAAAATACCATATAATAAAATACTAGTTTGGAATAACCCAATAATTGAAGAGTAAATTACAATATAAACATTTATATCTCAAATAAGGATATTTGAGTTACCAATAACCTTTATATGCAGGATATCCCAAAAAATGAGAAATATTTGTCAAAGGGATAATATGGAATGAATGTATATCCCTATAAAAAAATGATAAAATAACACAGAAAACAATAAAAGGGCACAATATACCCCATTTTATGAAATAATTTCAAGAGAACTATTATAAATTAATGAATGAAAATAGATTTACCAAGAAGCCTTACAAATATGGTAACAACTAAGTGAAACTCCAATTTATGAAAAAATATAATTAGGATTAGTATTTATATTAATAACCAAAATATATGACAAATATACATATATGGTTATTGAATACACTATTCAAAGAAAAAACAGGTGTACAACATAAAAATGTCTCAACGAATTAAAATTTGAGATAAAGAACCATTGTAGTTTGAGTAATATTTTAATCAAAACCCATTAAAATAGAGGGATTGTAATTAAAATTAAAATACCATTATTAAAATAATATTAATTATATTATATCTTTAATAGGTTTTATATTAACTAAATAAATTAAATTAGGTTTATAATATGAAATATCTCAAAGAGAGGAATTAGGACAAAAACCCTTACCTTATTCTAGATTCATTCTACGCATGTACCTAATGTCCCCAAATAATCAAATTAATTTTATTTGATAAATTGTTAGTAATATTATTATTATATATTAAATTTAATATGGACCATTTATTATCATATTATATTTATATATTATGTTGTTTTTTTATACTTCCATGAAAATTGACTCAGTGTCGGCTTATTTTCGTAATGTTAGTGATCAAATATTATATTTGAATAATAAGGTAAATACTTAGTATAACCATTCCAAAACCAAAAAAAGGGTCTTTAGTTTTTTATTAACATATGATAATATTAGTATTTAAGTTCTCATAGTCATCCATGTTATATTTTTATAGCATTATTCAAGTAAGCGGTTAAACTGATCCAATCATATACACACTCAATCTTGATTAGTGGGTATGGTTAAGTAAGTGTATAATATAATTATAAGATAAAGATAATAATATTATTTAGTGTTTTTTTATAAAATCTATGGATCATATTTTAATTGGTTTGTATAATGAAATAGGATTAATATAAAAAACAAAAAATGATATTTTGTGGTGGCGGTTGTCCGCACAACACATGATAGACCTAATTTTTTTTATAAGTGGATGTAAATGAATAAGTAAAGGTTGTTATATTAATATAATTAATATTAAATATTACAATTATAATGAGTTTTTTATATTTTTATCATAAGGTCATGAATTTAAGAGAGAGATTAAGAATAAATGGAAATGAGTAAATAATACTCACTTTGGTACCTTAAACTTTCTCTAGAAAGTATCCTTGGAAATGAAAGGATTAAGATATATTATGGTGGAAAATATATTATTAAATTGAGATATTATTCTAGGAGGATGAAAAAATAGACTTTTAGGAATGGATTTTAATTAATGGGTGTGGCATGAAGGGGTGGTAGTGCCCCTTTTTATAAGAGAATAAAAGGGTACTTTTGAGAACACCAATTAATTTTCAATGATACCATTACACAATTAAAGGGTAAAAGAATCCAAATTTTTTAAATAATTTATTTTTGGGTGATATTGGGTAAATAAATCATTAACCAAGTATTTCCAAACATTTTGTAAACATGTTGGATGTTATTTGTTCTTAAGTTTTTTCTTTTACCTTTTTTTGTTTTTACCTTGGTAAATAGTTTTTAACTAAGTAATTTACGTTTAAAGAAAATTACAAGATAAACTTGCATAAAATTTTGGATTGATGAAAATAAATTTAATAACCATTTAATATAATTAAATTTCAAAATAAGAGAAAATTTACTTCTAAATTAAGACATTTTCTATGTAGAAAATAGTTTTTTTAGAAAACAAGTGTTTTAATCATAGTGATCAATGGTTACCAATTAATTTTTTTAATATAATTATATATGTGTTTAAAAATAATATTAGAATAATAATTTGAAATCTATTAATTTAATTGATTAGATTAAAATTATATTTTATTAATAAAAAAATTCATTGAAAATAACAGTTATACCATTATCATGGTCATTAACCATACTAATATTAAATATAATTTTATTAAAAAAATTTAAATTGATATTATTAAATAATATTAAATCCATTTTTATAGATTTTATTTCTATAATTGATGAAACATAATTTCTAATATAAGTGAATAAAATAAAATTTGAGAATTTAACATTACTTATATTTCCAAAATGATATACATGGGTTTTATAAAAAAACAAATATATTTTAAATAATTTATTTTAATTGTAAATATATATTTTATTTAATTTTTAAAAAAATATTTAAGTCATTATAGAATTACAACAATTTTATTAAAGTGACGATTATAGAAATATCAATATTTTTTCACTATTCATTTAAAAACCAATTATTTTAGAAAAATAAAAAAACTAATATTAGGATAATATTGTTATTATAAATCCAAAAATTATTTTATTTTTTTAAAATTCAAATTATAAAATTTATAAATTCACTTTTTTGAAAAAATATCAAAAAATATAATGAAGAACCATTTTTATTAGAAAATGAAATTTTCAAATATTTACTATTACTATTATTATTTAGTATCATTTACAAAATAATTTTGTGTTTAAAAAATGTTACTATCAACTATTATTGATCATCATTAATCATACATTTCTTAGAATAGAAATGCATGTCTTATAACAAGGAAATTTTTAAAAAAAATACTTTTCTAAGAAATAAATAATCTTATTAGTCATTTTAGGTAAACTATTTTAATATAATATATATTGAAATTATACTTTATTTTATTTCTATAAATATTTTATAAATCATTTAGTGCTATTGATTCCCTCTAATTCAGTGGCTATGTTTTAATAGTCATACTTAAATATTTATATTTTATCTAAATATTTTACAGTTTAATTTATGTTCTGTGTTGCATTCAGAGAAAGATATCAAAGATATTGAATTATTTAAAGATAATCATATATTAAAATCTTACGGGTGTTACGTTCTACCAGCCTTAAATAAATTTCATCTAGAAAATTTTATTTATTACTCACTGATGAATATCGTTGAGTGTATTCTTAACAAATTCATCATTTGGTATATAACCTCTAAGATAACATCTACCTTACCCTCTTAGGTTATACCAGATTACTTATCTTTCCCCAAACCACATTAATCGTTCATACAATCATATAACAATGTATTTATTAAACACTAGTTCATAAATTCACATACTATTCAATATATATCATAATCACAAAAAAGAGATAAAATTACTAAACATTTCATGGATCACCTTTTCATTAAGTGAATAATAAATTCCAAAGTAATAAATACTATCAAACTCATATTTCTTAAAAATATTCAACCATATATTAACTCAAAATCAAGTATATATTAAAAAAATATTTTCCCATTCTTTAATCACGTGTTTTCCAATAGTTATCCCCAAAAATATTACCATATCATAAAATATATTTTTGAGATTATTGATACAATTTAATATATGTCTTATGACCATTAAAGAAAAAAAAACTAAAGAATAATCCTCAGATGATTCAAAAAATCCTTATTAATTTTGGAATATACCAAAATAACATTGATAAATATCACACTGCAATAGAAATAGATTAGAGTTTCATGATTTAATTCATATTAAGATATCAACCTTACTAACTTAGGAAAGGATATGAGATTAACATTTTCCATTATAACAATAATATACTAAAATTTTCAACTATTTAATTATTCTCCCTTATTGGGTTATAAGATATAGTAGTTTCTAGATACATAACATTTTCAACTTCATCTTCAAGATCCTATTTAAGCCAAATACTAAAACCAGAATCTTTATTATATAAAATATATATGATAATATCAATATAAATATATATTCCCTTGTAAAACCATCAGTTTTAATATATGATACTCTAGGTTAAACCTATGACACTCTTTGTACAATCATTGTTTATCCATGTTCATTTTTATATTAGGTTTTATGAACTATTTAGTTAACATAATACTTAAATCCTTCTTAATATCTGGTAAAGAGAATGTGATTAACCAAATAATATCCCTTGGGAGCATCAAAACAGGTGTGTAATTTTTCCTCTTTTTTGTGATCCATTTGGAGATTGAGTTAATAACTAATCCTCCCTTTTTTGGTTATTAACCCTAGTTACATCTGTGGTAAAGCCTTTATTTACTTTTAGTATCAATTATGGGATGTAATTTCTAGGATACACACATAATATCTACTTTAACAAAACATAAGGGTGTTGTCAAATACATAGAATTATTTATTTTAATTATCCCTGATTTTTTCACTGAAGTTCTCTTATACCAATCTATAAAATATAAAAAATTACTTCAACTAACCTAAAGGGTTATCTATAACTTATAAATTATGATGAATCTTAAATTATTAACCCTTAAAATATCCTCAATAAACATTATAATATGAAATGTTATCTAAACCCTTCTCTCATATAAAATGTAACTCCACAGACCCACACTTTAGAGGTTGGTTTCATAAACACATAATTTACATATTGGATTTGATACCAACAATATAATCACCAACATAACTATAAAATAATTTCCTAAATTAAATAAAATGTTATGTTGCATACATTCTCAATACATTTTTATGTTTAAAGACTTATAGAATTAGGAAAAACACAAACTAACAAAGCCCATGTATTTACTAATTAAAGGGAAATTTTGTCACACTATATAATAAACTAATTATTCCATAATAATCCTTTAATATCTTCCAAAAATTATCTACAAAAGCTATCCTGTTAGACATATCATTTTTAAAAATTTTCTTTATAACCTAGGTAAATAGAAGAATAAGATGGGGTGAGATCAAATGCTTAGTAAGGAAAAAATACAACTGAGATAATCATGTAATAAATATGTCATATATATTATGGAAGAATTAGATAACAAAAAAAATAATTCCATAATTGAATGAAAATGAAAGAATGACTTATCCATGAATAAAAATAGAAATGATAATAACACATGGATAATAATAACTGATTCCTTAGAAATGAAAGGAATATTTATGTATAGTAAATTTCATATCTTAAGTCAAGATATCATTATATTAGACATATTTTTCTTACCATAAATAAAATATATTGTTCTGGGTATGCATAAACCAAAATACCCAAATAGTTTTGTCTCATGAGACCTAAAAATTCATTGAGGGGAAATATAATTATGATCCCTAATTTTTTCTTGTTTAATCCCAATTCATTCATAATATGAGATATTGAGTAATCATTACATAATAACGTTTTACAAGAATCATACATATTGTAATAATAACATAGAAAATAACAACAATTTTTGACATTTCAAAAAAATTCATAACATGTTAATAACCCATCAATAGAAATAATGTGTATCTTTAAATTATACATAGTTAAAATTCAAATAATAATCCATAATGTAATAACATCATGCATAACACCAATACTTTTACCAATGTTAATAATAGGGATAATATGATTATGAAACATTTATAGAAAGAAGTTGGATGGTTAAAAAATACATATCAAACATTCTAATAATCCTTTTTATTGAAATAAAAACATATAAAACACTTATAAACTTACCTATGTCAATAGAATAAAATTTTTTCTAGGTGAACATCACCCAATCAGAATTTTGTTAAATGTGATGTTCACACTATAAAGATCAATGAATAAATATACAATTCAATACACAAATAAAATGATAATAATATATCTTGAGAAATAAGGAGGATAGTTTTAAAATAAAATATATCTTGTGTAATAAAGGAAACCTAAAATAATATTTACATAAATCTAAAACATCCTTGAAAATAATTATTTGAACAATATCACAAAATAAGGGATAAATAATCAGATTTCTTTATATCTTATGTTCAAAACCATAAAATATAAATATATACTAGAGGATAAATCATGAAACCTAAACCTAATGAGGGTAAATAATTTTGAATATTATTAAAAATAGAAGTGAAAATATAAAATACTTTTTAAAAAACGTTTTTTATATTGTTGTAAGAGTCAATATTAGGGGTTACTATAGAAATAAATTTTCAAAAGGGTGAAGTGATTTTTTTGAAAAAAAATTACTTTTAAAAATAATCTCCAATAATATATCCTTGAAAATTGATTTTTTTCCCAAATAAAATTCTTTATGGAAGATAGAACACATGGTTTTGAAAGGGAAATCCTTTTAAAACATAGTAACATACATTTGATTAGAACCCATTATATAAAAAGAGTAATAAAACATTATTGGTATTAAAACATAATTTTACCAAAGAGTATTATAAAATAACTTATAATTATATATCATGGTGGAATAAACAAATCATGGATGAAAAACTTCCAGGATAAAACTTTATAACTAAAAGAAGAAGATTTGAGTTACTAATAAACTTTATATGAAAATTATCCCAAGAAATGAGAAATATTTTTCAAAGTGTGAATGTGGTAGGAATGTATATCCCTAGAAAAAAATTTAGAATACCACATAAAATAATAAAATGGAAAAATGTACCCAACTTATATGTAATAAGTTTAAGATAATTATTACAACATAATGAATGATAATTGAGTTACCCAAAAACCTTACATTGGGGTAAAAAATAGCCCAAAGAACATTTTATTAAATGGGAATAATTTTTCTTATTATTTAAATGAATAAAAAAATATATTAAAAGGATACATACATGTGTATTTAATACACCATTCAACAGAAAACAATATATATAACATAAACATGTCTAAAAGAATTATAGTTTGATACAACGAACACTTATGGGTGGAGTAATATTTTAATAAAAATCCATTGAAAGAGTGAGATTATAATTGAAATTAAAATACTGTTATAAAAATATTATTTATGATATTATATCTAAAATATTCAGTAAATTCACCACATAAATTAAATTATATGTATAATACCAAATATGTCTAAAAGAGAGGTATTTGAGATGAAAACCCATACATTGTTCAAAATTAATTCTATGTATGTGCCTATAAACCGGGTTAATCATATTTATTTTGTTATATATATTATTAGGAACCTTATTCTTATATATTAAATATAATATGGACCTTTTATTATCATATTCAATATATTTATTAAATATTTTTTTCTTTTGTTAATGTGAAAACTTACTGAGTGTCGACTTATTTTGGTCATTTTAGTGATCTAAGAAGATATTTTAACAATAAGTTAAATAATTTATAAAATAATTAAATGAAAAAAAAATCTTTAATCTATTATTAATTTAAAATAATATTAGTATTAATGTTACCATAGTCATACATGATAGAGTTTTATTACATTATTCAAGTTGGTGGTTAAACTGAACCAAACACAAACATGCTATATCTCGATGGGAAACTATGGTTAGGTAAGTGTATAACATCATTATAATAGAAAAATAATTATATTATTTAGATTTTTTATGTTTTTGAATAACATTTTAATTGGGGTTTTGAAATAAAGAAAATCAATATGAAAAACTAAAACATTACATCATGGCGGCATCAGTCCGCACAATACAGAGTTTACATTATTTTTTTATAAGTAAATATAAATTAATTAATATTTTTTTACAGTAATATAAAAATAATTAATCATAATAATTTTATTGGGGTTATCATATTACAATGGTAAGTATAGGTTTGGAAGAGAAATATTAAGAATAAATGGTAAAAAGTATGTAATCCTCACTTTAGTATCTTGAAATTTCTCTTGAAAGTATCCTTAAAAACAAAAGGATTAAGATAATTTATTGTTTTATGTGAATAAAAATTTAATATTTTTAGGAATAATTTATAATGAATTGTTTTGTAATGATGGGGCGAAGGTATCCATTTTTATAAGTGAATAAAAGAGCAGTTTTGAGAACACCCTTTAATTTTCAATAATACCATTACACTATTCAAGGGCCATAGACTCTAAAAGTTATAAATAATGATTTTTGGTGTGATATTGGGTTGAGTAATCCTAAACCAATTATTTACACACACGTTTCAAACATGTTGGAAGTAATTTGTTCTTAGGTTTTTTACTTTTATTTTTGTTGGTATTTACCCTCGTAACTAGTTTATAACTAAGTAGTTTATGTTTTAATTAAAAAGAAAATAAACACAACTACCAAATTTGGGTGTACTAAAATTATATTTAATCTTAAATTAATGTAATTATATTTCAAAATAAGATAAAATTAACTTATAAATATAAAATTATATATATAGAAAATCATTTTTTGAAGGAAAATGTTGTTTTAACCATTATGTGCCCTTAATATTATTTATCATTGGTTAAAAATAAAATTTATATAAATATAATTATATACGTGTTTAAAAATAACATCGGATTCATAATTTAAAATATATTAATTTAATTTATTTGATAAAAATTACATAATATCAAAATATAAATTCTTTCAAAACAACAGTTTTACCATTATTAATGTCATTAACTTTAATCCTAGTAATCATAATTTTTTTTCCAAAATTTTAATTGAAATTATTAATAATATGATCATATTTATCTAAAATATGAAATATATTTTTATATATTTAATTTATGTATGTTATAAAATGTAATTTTTAATATCAATGAATAAAAAGTTTTTTTAGAATAAAATATTACTCATGTTTCTAAAAGGATGTACATAGGTTTTATAAAAAAAATATAGTAAATTTAAATGATTTTTTTAATTATAAATATATATTTTGTATAAAAATATTTTTAAAAAGTTTAATTCATTCATTTATTATGATAATGTCATAAAATTAATGTTTTTAGCAGTATCATTATTTTTTCACTATTCACCTAAAAACCAATTATTTGTAAAAAATATAAAAAAAACTAAAAATAATATTTCGATTAAAAATTAAAAAATAATATTATTTTTTTTCAAATTAAATTTGTATAATTAATAAATTAATTTTTTTGAAAAAATGATAAAATTTAATAAAAACTGTTTTATTGAAAAATTACATTTTCAAATATTAATTATTATCATTATTATTTCATATAATTTAAAAAATAAATTGGTGTTAATAAATTTTTACTATGAAATATGATTTATCCTCAATAATCCTACATTTATTGAAATATAAATTCATATCACATAAAAGACAATTTTCAAAAAAAAGATTTTCTAAACAATATATTATCTCACTAGTCATTGTAGGTAAACTAATTGAATTTCATTCATATTAAAAGTAGAGATTATTTTATTTATAAAATTATTACATAAACTGGTTACGCATGTTCATTCCTACTAATTCAATGACTATGTTTTTTTATCATACTTAAAGGTTTATATTTTATCTAAATATATTATGATTTCATTTAAGTTTAGTGTATTTTGTGGGTTGAGCTATAGAAAATATTGAATTATTTAAAGTTAATAATATACTAAAGTATTGTGGTGTTATAATTAATCTTTCTAAACATTTAAATAATATTTAAAAATCTTGGAAACCAATATATGATCTTTGGAAAAGTAAAGAAAATATTCTCTAATATGTTTCAAAAAGAGAGTCTTTATTCCATGGATGTTCCACTCATTCATATTTTTTAATCAATGAATGGAAAATAATTTTTTTCTAGACTATATGTTGCTTTCCTTACTCTGATCATTGTCTTGTAATAAATTTGAAATCCTTTAAAGACAAGGTAAAAAAAAACCAAAACCATTTGAATAATTAATCTGAAATGGAAAAATATAATAATGATTCCTAGATACTTGAGTTAGAATGTTTTCATCTGGAGCATGGTTTATAGAAGGGTATAGGGATAAGTGCTATCAATATAACACTAAAGTTGGTTTATTTTGATGAGTGGTTTGAATCAATGTGATGAGTATACCATAGTGAAAATTTTAAGATGAGGAATTCAATGTATAAGAGGTCTTAAATATTGACGAATTACTCTCTAATGAGGTTATACAATAATTTATAAATCAAAAAGTCAAGGATAGAGGAATTATTTGAATTTTACCTAAGATAGGGGGTCTAGAGAGAATTAATTTGATTTTTTATAGTACTATATGATTAGTTCAATAAATTTTGTGTTTTATATTTTATCACCCTAAATTTTTCCAAGAATTATATTGGGAAGGATTAGTGGGAAATGACTTGAGTTTTTCTTCAGATTCAATTTATAGGGTTTCAAACTAATGAGATTTATCAATTTTTTCAATTTTAGATGCTCAATTATTCCTAGATCATATAAGGTGCATGACCAATGATTATAGTCTTGAATATTTTTCCAAGGATTCCATTTGGGGTGTTTCATCTTGGAAGGATATGTGTCTCTTTCTTGATGCAATTTTATGTTGTGATAGTTAGACTGGTATGACAGATGTTTATGGTCCAATAACTTTATACTAGTAGTAAAAAATTTATGTTCATAATGCATGGACCAAAAACTTGAGATGTTCTACATAAAAACACGGATGATGTTGACTCAATATTAATTGATAGATAATGGTTTCACCGATATAGATGATATCACAAATAGGTATAACCCGATCAACTCAACTAGAATGAACATTACCTTGTGGGAGTGAACTCTCTGAGAGAGTTCTAAATATTGATTATGAAATACCAAGAGGTAGATATGATAACTCTATAAGTGTGTTCTTGATATTGGTTGTGTGATCTTAGGAGGACGATATTTTCACTATATGGTAGTCTTCTAAAGCCTGGTTGTGTGATCTCACATGGTGAATATGTGAACTCTTATAGAGTTTTCTAGAGATTCGTTGTACTGTCTCAGGATAAAGATATGCAAATAATCATTATAGATTACTCTATAAAATAATAAAATTCAACATATGGTTATAGACCTCTGTCCATTATGTCACGTGGTTTAAATTCATGTGATAATGAATAATTATATGTGAGAGGATGAGATATCACAATTTTTCTTTGAAAATTATCTTCTTGCACAAGTGTGTAACATCTTGGGTACTGAATCCATTTGAATAGTCATATTATGAATTTTTTAAATAATAACTCAAGGATTTTTAATCATGGTATTTGAGATGATACACATATACTACGGATGATCTAATATCATGTTTGAAATATGGGTTCTATTATAATGGTGTCGGGGTATAAAAAATTCAAGATTCTCTTATTTATAATGAAGACGCCTCTTGTTAAGAGGATATATTGGGGGAGATTATATAGATCCATATCAAGGGTATAATGTACATACTTTAGTATAGTTTTTCTTTATGTTTGAACTCAATCCTTACCGATAGTCAGTGAATGGTTTGTGAGGATTCAAATGATTGAGAAATGAAGTAAATTTATGGAATGAAGGAATATTCCATAAGGATTTTTAAACCCAAAAGGCTACACCATCATGTAAATACCACATAATCAGAGAAAATATATATGATCCATAATTGATCTAACTTTTTGTTGAACTAAAGTTCATAACATGCATAGATCAAATTTTTTAAGGTCATACGATATTCTCTAAAGGATTTTTACCCCATTGTTTTTTTTTCAATTTACAGTCAATTTTTTCCTATGTTATAAAAATTGGGAGTCTTTGCGAGTGGATATTGAATTTTTCTTAGTATTAGATTTAGAAGCATTAAACATGGTTAGTTTTATGTCTTATTCAGCTATATTTTATGGTCTTACATCCTAGACCACTAAGGGGAAAAAGTTTAAGATCATATAACTTTGACCAACAAATGATGCATTTATGTTCATTTAGCATTGAACGCATGAGAATTATGATTAACTATATATAAAGGTAGAGGTAAAACCCTGACATTAATGGAGATCCTAATACAATTATAGAATATCTCATAGAGGTGGTGCATGTAGTTTAAGGTCTTTGTTATTGGACTAATAAAGTGTGAAATATTTCCCAAATAGGGATCAAAGACCAATAAAGTTTCATAATATTTTGAAAATGGGATGTGGAAATCATAAATCATAGATTAATATTCTCAAATATGGATAAGTAATATGGGATAGGTACACAAGGTATGACCACTAACCATGTTCAAATGATGGGTTTTTTTGTAATGTTATAGGGGTGTATATAGATTAGGGGAATTTCTCCTCAGGATGAAAAAGATTATGGTTGAAAAACCATATCGGGGGTGCATATGAAAATAAATATAGAGAGAATAGTATTAATATTCACAAAATATCTACCCTTTGTAGTGAAATATTTTTGTTACCAATAACTAAGGAAGGTTTATAGAAATCAACGTTTCTTAAATCGCAAAGAGTGGTTCATGAAATGGAAGCATTTAGAAAGCATGGTGGAGGAATTTTGGGATTGAGATTTACTTGAAAATGTTTCTATGATTCAATTGAAAGGGGTGGAAATGAATGAGTAATTTTGGCCAATTCTTGAAATTATGGTTTAAACATGTATCCTAAGATAATAGGAGTAAAGATATTTCTATCCCATATGTTTTCTGAGAGGATCCAAATGTTAGGATATAATACCGATAAAGATGCATTTTATCATGATGTTTATTTGGGGAAATACCCTATGTACATTACCTTTACATGGATCTATCTCTCATTTAGGGGAATTGGGTCATGATTATGTGGTTTATCTATGTAGTTTTAATTCAGGCAGGGTGGACCATGTGTCACACAGTTTAACGATACATGACAAGGAATAAAATGAAATTATCTAAAAAAGTTATATTTTATCATATTATAGGTCTATTGATATTTCACCAATGTAAGGATGTTGAAATTTTTATTTTTTATCCATTATTAGTGAATGTTGAAAAATAATCTTTATTGAAAAATCTTATGTGTAGAATATGAGTGAATTTTTGTTGATATAATTTGGACATGGAATTAGGATTAGATTCCTTGGAATAACTACATATCCTATCTGAGTAGGAATCAATTCACACATAGTTATTTTGAGATATTGATTTATTGATCTGGATCAAATATTAGAGAAAATAATTAAAAATATTGGGAAACTTTTTTTGTGGATTTTGTAGCTGGACTTAGGATTAGAGATCCTAGAACCACTACATATTCTATTAAAGCAGGAATCAAGCCATATGTAATTATTATGAATGAAATTTCCCACATAGACTCGACTCATATAACTGGAAGAGGGAAGTTTTTACTTTTGAATTTATTACTGTGACTCAGATATGGTATCTAGTAACTTCTATATATCCCAAAAGAGATGGGTATCATTCCACATGTAGTTCTAATGAAATATACCTTATACAAATCTAGCTCTTTTAAAAGGGTGAGGGAATTTTTATTCCTGGGTAAAATTTGATAGTGTATTATAAATATTTAAATATATTCAAATATTATGTAAGGGAAGTAGGTCATACATAGCTGGTCACTCTAAATGTTTTAGGTCCATATAGGATTGAATAAAATAATTTTAATTTTTTGGGAATGTTGTCGTACGGTCATACTGACTAGAGAAATCAACCAGGATCTTGAAGCTCACATGAGTCACGATCAATGTGAAAAATATGATATGACTGTATGATTACTTAAAACATATCAAGGATCTAGTAAAGGATGCATACCATGTAATTTGAAATTTTTTGGTGACATTATGATGCATTTTTACATCATGTGACTAGGATGAAAGAGTGTCACTTTATCCCGAATGGAAATTCGACGGTGGGGGAAAAATGAACCAATTTTCTTAAATGGTTCGAGATCCTGTGTAAGGAAGGGAGTTACTTTTCTCTAGTGAAATTCAATAGAAGAAGGATATTAATAAATATTATTATGTAATATATGGTAATATAGTATGGATCTATGGGAGCATGCATTTTAATGTCCTAATGCTTGGACTAAAATGACATACAATTTAATGCCATGTGAATAGAATGTAGTTATGCCATTTTGTATCATATGGTTAGGAAATTGTCATTTATTTTTATGTTATATGACTTGTTAATGGGTTCAATTTGGTTTAAAGTCTTACAGTAATGACATTGACCATGTATTTTAATATTTTTTGATAAAGATGAAAGTGAACCAATGCGAAAATTATGCATAGTATTTCTTGAGGAACCATACATTGGTGATTTGAATGATATACTCTCCATTAATTATGATCAGGTAATAAGATATATTAGAGTAGTATTTGCATATAAAAGATGCTACTTCCCACTTTGTTTCAAGTTTTGAGTGTTTAATCCTTGGTATCATTGGTTTTTTTAGAACCAATACCAGCTCTCCTTAGAGGAACAAACAAAGGAAAACCTTTTTATTGAATAATCACAAAATTTGGTTTTTATAGATTTACAAGTTGTAGAATGTGTGTAATGTTTTATCATTGATCCATTCCAAATAATCCAGTCACTTATGTGACTATTCACATTTAGAGAGATGCTTCTAGATGGTTATGCGAAGTGAGGAAAGCTGAAACTTAATGGGAAGGAATGATTCTATTTCATGTATGAGAGAATATGAAGTCTCTTATGTAGTAGTAAAAGTTATGGTGTGATATGATCATATAATATGAAATATTTTATCAGGACAATATTTCTTGTGTTTATCCACCATTTTACAGAGTATGCTAGATATGGTATTTTTAAAAGCCTCTATCCACATATTTTCTACTATATAGTAGTGAGATGAGTGTTTATATTGAATGGAGTATTACAGATAAAAACTTTTTAACTAATAAATGATGATATTAATGACATTATCCATCAATATTTTTTTAAGGACACCAAATATAGTAATGGTGTTTTTCTTTAAAAAGATGATGATAACCTTTGTCCTAACTTCTTTGAGTGATATAACCTCAACCTTCTTGGAGAAGAAATTAGTGGTAATAAGGATATTAACAAAATTATAGGTTTTAGATGGGGGATATGGACCCTTTATATCTATTTTCCAATTGGAAAATGAATAAGAATATTTAGTGGTATATATAAATTTTGGGGGTTGATGGATGAAGTTGGGATGTATCTGACATGCATAAAATTTTATAGCAATCTCAATGAAATCCTATGTCATCGATAACCAAAAATACCCAAGCCCCCTAATCTGATGAGAGATCTTGGTTCCTAACCAATGAGAAACAAATTAACCTAGATGTACTTATTTCATAATACTGAGGGTCTCTTCTTCTTCAATTCATCTAAGTAGGACTCCATCAAAGCCTCATTTATAGAGGAATTTCTTATCATTTGGGACTTTATAAAAAGTAATATTAACTTCCAAACATTGAATACATGTTTTATTTTTTCATCATAAAGAAATAATTTTGTTATGGATTTATTAAACTATGGGGGACATACACCCACTAATTATTTCATTTATTGAGGTTATCAGTTTTCATTCGAACATACTTCCAATATCATTGGTATTTTTCATTTTCTACCAATGAATGGGGAAACCATACCATGGTGAGCAATAATAATAACAATTTCATATCAACCTAGATATACCAAAGCTATGGTTGAATTATCTAGCACATATCATTAGCATTTTTTTAATTTAGTTATATGAGGAATTATTGGTTCCAAGGACAATTATTCCATAAACCCTCATTAATAATAAAAAAGGGTAATCAATTCCTCTTTAAAATTGAATATTTACTATTTATTTTTATTATTAACAATTCTAAATAACCTTTAATGCTCAGAATGTCCATTGGTATCTGTATTAATAATTCTAATCCCGTAATCAGATCTTGGCACTCTGCCTCATTATTGGTGAAACCTTGTAATAAAAATAAATAATAGGGAAAACCTACCTTAACTAGGGAATTATGGACAAATCCTAGACTACCCCTATTGAGTTTTGGGTTCCTAATTATTTTTCCTTTTGAGATTCTAGAGGCACAATTGAAGTATATCTCCCTTGTCTGAGAGGTATCTGGAAATGAGAAAACCTCTATATCTAGCGACTCTATATTAACTAGAATATTTTTTTATAGAATTATGTGCTATAAGAAAGTATACTAGTTATTTTATTTTGAAGAATTTTTTTAGTACAAACTGAATTTATATTTTTGAAAGATGGAAACCTACTATTCCAAACATATATTTACCATTGGATGATTGAGGATGTATTTGAAAGGGTCAATTTGAGAGATGAAAATGAACCTCATGATGTTGTAGGTAGTGACTCAACTTATAGAGCACAAAGATAAATTATATTTAGTTCATATAAATATCATAATATAGAGTCTTAGTATTTATTATGGTTTTAATAAGATATTGTAGACTATTTCCTTCTCCTACATCACTCTTCTTAGCTAGTAAGGCACTGATCGATGACTCAAAGGATGTTACATATAGAATGATAATATTTTCTTCAATTGATGGGATCAATACATAGTGGTATTAAATGGTATTTTTTTTAGTTTTTCAAATAATTGTTTATAGATTTCATCTTATAGATATTTTACTCCCTTATTTATTATCTCAGTGAAGGGAAAACACTTTCCTATGAGGATTTCTATAAAGCTTATGATGTTGGAAAGAAATACTTGAAACTCTCTTAATTCATTGAGGTTTCTAGGAAATGACATAGTATGGATCACCTTAGTCTTCTCAGATTTTACATCATTCCTATGATAACATACCATAAAGTTGAATATATTTACTGATATATCACCAAAATCACATTTAAAGTGGTTCATTTTCAGTATATATTACTATAAATTGTTAAAAAATATCTCATGATTGTAAATATTATCACAATTCTATTGGTATTTTAACACTAAGTCTTCTACATAACATTCCATGGTCTTCCCTAGGAAGTTTTTAAAAATATCATTAATATCAGGTTGATATATGGTTCTGGTGTTCTTCAAGCTAAAGGGCATCACTCAATATTAGTGAAATATTTGGGATGTCCTAAAATTAGTTGGCTCTTCATATTTAGGATCAATTCGAATTTATTTATATCTTGAATGTCATTTCCTATAGGATATGTTTTGATAGAAAAATATTTCATTGATAAAAATTCTATAATTGGAACTAGGAAATAATCCTTTGATATATACCAGTTGAGGTCCCAAAAATCAATGAATACTTTAATATTTCTTTTATTTTTGTTGACATGGAATATATTGGAAATAAATTTTTAGAACTAGGCCTCTTGAATAAAGTAATATTTTATAAGCTTGTCATCTCCTACTTCATCCTTGGAATCAGGAGTCATATGCTTTCTACTAGCCATGTACTTGTAACTATGATAATCCTTGGGTATTCCCAGATGATGAGTGGCCACATTGGGATCTAGTATAGGAACTTCTATAAAATTCCAAGTGAAGAAATGATGATATTATTTCAAGAAAAATATGTATGTTTCTTATTCTTAATGATACAAAGAAACACTAATTAATATGGGATAAAAATATTCCATTCTACCCATATTTACCTATGAAATTTCATCAATTGTTGTAGATATGGCTTTCTAAAATGATGGAAGATCATCTTTGAAATATTCTTCTTCTCATTAAATTTCCACATTATCAAAATAAGTGGATGATGAATGATAATTTTCAGGCATAAAAGATAGTATAGGTCTATTTTTGTATTCTATAGATATTAAATATTAATCCTTATATTTTGAGAAGGCCAATATGTGAGAATCATCATTTAATACATTTTGATCAATCTCTCATTCCTCTATGTTATTATTAAGAGAAAAATAGGTGTCAAAATACTTGTATTCATGAGAATTTATATGAACATTTTAATCTTTCATTACTAATAAGGAGGTATTTCCAAATCCCAAGGATACCAATATATGGTAATCATTTTCATGGACATTTTATAAATTTTCTCTTTCCTCACCATTGTTATTAGAGGTGGAAGATGTTCTAATGTCCTAATAATTATGAGATCTAAGTGAATTTTACTTCATTATATGTATTTACGAGGTATTTTTGATCTAGGGGTGATGTCAGGACTACATTAGACCGTGAAGATGAGGTGGTGGTATTTTAAATCAAGAATTTGTTTTTATTGGTGGAATTTCATCCAATTTCCCAATTGTTGGATTCAATAGATGGGTCTAATATCATAAACATAAGGTAAAAAAGCATGAATCTAAAGTTTCATATAAATACCCAAACCATAGTATCCCAGAGGGGTGGTTACTTTATTACATTGACACTAGATATAAGGTATCACATCCTAAAGGACTGAATAGTTTAGTAGTCTTATTAAAATAGATACACACTTGAATCTCACATTACATTTGAAAATATAAAATACAAAATAGTATTTTAATTAAGAAAATCATTATTAATTATATAATATCCTTTAATATCATTCATAGCGCACTTATTTGAATCCTGAGTTAGGGAAACATAAGAAAGGGGTGATATCATATGCTCAGTAATGGAATACATACAACAAAAGCTATCATAAAATAAAAAAAGAGATGAATAATATATATGAAATAAACGAGGATCAAGTAATGCCATATAAATAATCATATGATCTTGAAACTTATCCATGTATGAAATAACCATTATAATAATCACATGGAAACTAATAACTAATTTCATAATAATGGAATTCATATTTCTAGACATCTAAAACATACCATCATGGCTTGGGCTAAGACATCATAAATAAATGAGCAAGACCTCGATCAAATACCCAACCTATTTTATCTCATGATACCTACTAATTCATCAAGGTGATATATAATTTAATGACCTATGCATAACTTAATAAATTCAATTTATTCATGACATGAATAAACAATACAACTTTACAACATTCCTTAAAATCTAATAATTGCCTATATTGTAAGAACTAGCATACAAAATGATATTACTTTCCCCAATAAAAATTATCATAAACCATAACCATAAAAATGGTGGATGGTATAATTTGAATATATCCTTATTAAAATATAATATTTAGTAAAGGATGTTTATATGAATGAAAATATTTTAAAAATATAACTAGAAAATTTCCTATGGAAAATACATTTTTCATTTTTAAATCACTTATTGAAAATAAAATATTTTCGAAAATGTTAGGAAGATAATTTTTTTTAATGATATATAGATAATTTTTAGTTAATATTAAAATATTTTAATGGTCATAAAATTGGGATTTTTTTTTCATTTCATGTATATTAAAAAAAATATTCCTTTTAAAGTTTGGGTAAAACTCAAAAGCACCTCATTTAGAAAATGATAATAATATTCCTTTTAAATCATTTTAAAAAAGTGAAAAATTAAACAAATGAATATAAATAATCATATAATATTATTTAAAATATTTTTTAAAATATTTTAAATAAAACATGAACATGGGAAAATATTCCCTACTAACGAGGAAATAAAGTTGGTTTTTACTAAAAACATTTTGCTGATCATTTTAAGGACTAAAGAGACGAAAATGGAAATATTACATTAAAATTTTCTGGTTAACTAATGAATGATAAAAATAAATGGTTTTATCAAAAAATAATCATATAATTTCTTTCAATGTAAGTGCAAGCAGAAATAATCTCAATTAAAATGAGTTTGAAATATAGATCCCTTACCACATTGGTAATTTTCAAATCAAAACCTCATGAAAGAGATAACCATATATGAATTTGTAACTCCCAAAAATTTTCATTAAAATCATCATAAAATACAATCATGTGTATTATATATACCATACAAGGGAAAAAAATTGGTGAATATTTCATGTGTCTCACAAGAATAATAGTGAGAATAAATCCCTTACCTTATGTTTGAATTTATTCGAAAGTGATTTAACCTAAAATATAATAAATTTAATTTTATTATAATTATATATCAAAATAATTTGTAAAATTATAACATAATATATTATCTACTTATAAAATTTCTAAACCCATGTATCAATAATTATTTATTAAAATAATTCTTTCTGAGTGTTAACTGTTTCATTTTTCATTTATGTTTCAGTTTGGTAGTTCTGATCCTTGAATTTTTATTATGGTAAAATTATCTTTAGGATTTTATTAATTATATAAATATAATATATATTCAATATATATAAATTTATACTCATACATATAATTTAGAGATATAAAAATTATTTACACTGTTCATGTAGATGGTAGGTCATATGTACGCTTGAATGCAGTTTCTATTTTCAAAAAAGGGGGAAAAGAATATATATATATATATCTAATTTTATTATTATATAACCATAATTATATCATAAATAAATTATATAAAAATAAAATATATCCTTATTAACATATAATTAAAATATAATAAAAAATGCATCGCATCGCTTCGTGGAGGTGGTAGTCCACACATATGCACGAGCGACATTATCATTTTCTAACAGGTGAAAAGGTAAGAAGGTATATATGATATTATAATTATAGAAAAATAATTATTTTATAAAAATAATATATATAATTTAAACCCACCATAATAACCATTCACGAAGTATGGTGATGGAAAATGAATTTAATCGCTATGTGGAGGTGGTAGTCCACATGTATGCATGAGCTATACTTTCACTTCCCATTTGATGAAAAAGTGGATTGATAATAATGGTTCCATAATAATAATAAAATTTTAGTATATTTAGGATAATTAGTTTATTATTTTATAATTAATTCAAAATATTTTAAAATATGTAGAAGAAGAAATAATTTGAAAGAGGTTGTGTAGGACGATTACTTCTTCTTCGGTAGGCCTCCTTCAATTCCCTTATTAAGGACCCTTTGAATTGTATATTAGAAGAATAGAAAATATAATTCATGTATAGGTAAGTTTATAAGATAGTATTTCATGTTTTTTTATATCTAGATGTCTCAATGTGGTGTAAAGAAGAAAAATGATGTGTTTCCTTTTATTTGAGAGGGAAATGACACATATGGAATTAATAAAAATATTTATATATAATAAATTCATTTACATGTAAAAGTGAAACCATGTGTCCAGAATTTAGAATATAATATAGGATATGGTATAAATAACTTCAATAAATAAAATTTTTATCGATTTAAGTTTTATTTTAGACCTTATCTTTTAGTTTAATACAGTTTAATACCTTAATCAATTTTAATGTTAATCGCTGTAACAAATTTTTCAATATTAAATGGTTATAATTTCAATTTTAGGGTAATAGTTGACACATAAATTAAAATGGGATGAAATTTATTGACTATTTTTATCCTAATTGTTATATTGAAATATCATTATGATTTTTAAATAATTTAATAAAATATTATTCTTCATAAAATATCATTAGTGTCATTTCTGGCAGTATTCATTTAATTTAACATTAAAGACATAAAAATAAGTATGGAATTAGAATATAAACTATTTGAACATATATTATACATTATTATTAACCATAAATTATTTTTACACAATAATTCATTGAAAATTATTATTTTTGTTATTTTTAAAATCATTTAATTTGATTTTTTTTACTAATTTCACAAGCACTGTGTCAACGTTTTATAAGAGTTTAAGATAATTATATATTCACTAAAAATTTGAAATAAATTACCATTATAAATAAAATTTAATAATTTTAATAATAAAATTTAATATTAATTCACAATTTTTTTTATCTTCATGTGAATATATAAAAAAAATTTAAAGTAAGAGGGTGAATTTTTTTATTTTTCTTTACTTAATATAATATAAATATTATTATCAATAGAAAATGGAACCAAAATGAAATATATTTTAATTTGCAATTTATATGGTTTAATTAACCTCATAAAGTGAAAAAAGATAACGTTTTTGGTTGATTTTGAGACCTTAACTCATAATTTCTACCAAGTTTTACCTATTTTACCCTTACCGAGGTGGAAAATATTTACCATAATTATTATTCATAATAAAAAAAAAATAAAAGGAACCTATTAAAAAATTTTGAAGCTCAAGATTAAAAATATTTTACCAATTTTATCAGATACAATCTCTATAACTAGTACAAATGAATATCAATATTAATGTGTAAAATAAAACGAAAAATAGTTTTTTTAGAAAAAATGCTCTTTAAACATAAAAATTAACATATATAAAAATCAATAATATTAATGATTAAAATTTAATTAATAATAATATTATAAATAAAATTTATTGTAATTAACTTTAATACCAAATCCAAAATATGTTTTTCCTTTTAATATACTTAATTTACTGATAATAAATAAAAGTATTTGAAAAATCTATATTTTTCAATATTAAATGAAAAATCAATCATTTCATAAAAATAACTAAATTTTAAACTATGTTATTTTTTATATGATTATTTAAAAAATATTTTAATTTAAATAGATAAAATTTCTAAGTGTGGTAGAGATGAATTTTAATTTCCATAAAATTCAATAAAATAATTTTTGAAGAAAAATGCATATTTAAAGCATAAAATGACATCACTAAAAATTCGTTTCTTATATCCTAGGAATTAATCAATTAATTTGTATCTACTAGGACCATTATAAATATATTTTATAATTTAGTTACTCATATTCATACCTACCAATTCACCGACTAGGTTATAATTGTCACATTTAAATAATAATATTTTTATATTATATCTCAATTCGATTAAAGCTCGATGTTGGATGTTAGGAAATCTATCGAGATTATTATTATTTTAAACTAAATTTTGAGGGTTTTAAATTATGTCTCCCTTAAATAAATTATTCCTTCATAATTTTATCTCAGTTATCAAAGATTTAAATATTTGAAAATACCTTTATTAAAAACACACATCATTCCAAGGGATAATAAAAATTCTTTTAAAAAGGGGAGGTGTGAAGTATAATGGTTACCTGAAACAACACAAAATAAGGTACCCATATAAGGATAACATTTGAAGGATTGTAAAATATATTAAAGGTGGTGAAAACTACAATCCAAGGATTAATAGGGTGTGAAAAAGAACATGGTCATGATAATGTTAATGATAAAAAATCTATAAATCGGTGAGTGGTGAAAGCCATTAATTCATCAAAAATGAAGGTAAAAAGATAATTTTTTATTTCAATATCCCTTAATAAATTATATACATTATTTTAATTTCATTATATTGATCATAAAAAAATTTAATTAAATAATTTCTTTCCATTTTATAATTATAATTTCATCTTTTGGTTGTGCTTCAATGAGTTCCCACTTCATCACTTTTTCAAAGAAATAAATATTCAAGAATAATTTTTCATGCCTAAAGTAGTAAAATTTATTGTTAATGGATTATAATATCCATAAAATAATGAAAATTAATTTATTATTTATCTAAATACTTAAAAAAACAAAATTATTATCAAAAGTTATCCAATACAAATAAATATAATAAATTAATCTCTAAAACCTCAACAATAACCTCAAATTTTTAACTTAATCCATTATATAAATAGCTAAACTTAATACTCCTAAAAAATATATCTAAAAAAATTAAGAATCCAAAATAACCAATATTTGATTAAACATTTTCTTAAGATCAATTTTAACATTTACCCTCACAATATAAGGTATCTCATAATTCCATACACCAGACATGTGAATTCCTTGATCATATATTCTCTTAAAACATACTAATAACCTAAATTACTATAAAACTTAAATGTTAATGTATATAGTTCAAAAAATTTAACAAAATCACTATTCCTCAAATAAAATCATAGAATATTTAATATATTTAATAAATCCAATAATGAAATAAAATTCAATAAAGATGACCTAAATAAAATTTTTATCAAATCACTAACCAATTTCAAGGTTATCAATATCATCCAATTTATTTCATCAGTGTAAATAATCTATTTATCTCAAATAGACATTACTAACTCAACATCAGATATATATTAAGGGGTTTCTTTCCCATAATCATGTGTTCTCCCAAGATATCATCTTACCACTAAATCAATTTTCTTGGTTATTGGTACCATTCAACATAAGTTTTCAAATCCTTAATGAAAAAATAATGTGGAAGAATCCTTATATGTTTCATGATTATTATAGCCAAAATACTATTTATTTAACAATTTTATAACATTATTCTAGAATCCAAATACATGAATCCTTTTTATTTCAATGATTGGTATAACATAGGAACTTCCTTGGTTTGGGAGATAACCACTAGATTTAGGAGTTGAATTAGATAATTCCAATATTCCCAACACATAATAAATAGAACTATAAAAGTTAACTTATTATGAACTTCATATTACTCTATAGAACTCTTAAATTTTAATCAGAAATTACTTACTCTATGCCCTTATTTTCCACACATAAAATATCTTCTTGTTTCTTTGAGAAATTTCCTTGAGTTATTCTTCCCAAATACTTGACAAGTAGAAAACTAAATATTTTACCCTCTATGGTCTTCATGAAACTCGATTTTTATCTTATTATGTGTGTCAAGAAACACACCCAAGTTAAGATCACTAATTGTAATATGAGATATCTAACTAGGCATAATCATAAGGATTTACCTTCTAACTCCCATTTCATTTGTTTTATCATTAGTTCAATCATTCCATTTTACATTAAATTAAAAATTAATAATATTATTTCTATTTCTATCTATTTAATGAAATAAAAAAATCATAACATGAGAAATTATAATCATAGTAGGGAAAATATAATCATGAAAATCATTTATAGGATGTCTAAATCATGACACATTTTATTCTATCTATGGCACCTTAGGTTTAACCTAGTCTATTCATGATCATCATATATTAAATTTTTTCATAATGTGTTATAAATAAAATGTTAATTTACCTATGAATATACCATAGGAGTGTCAAAATAGGTGTGTAGTAAGGGACTACTCCCAATGGACCAGAATAATGGGCAAGATATATTTGACCAACTTTTTTATGGTCAATACCCCTTGATGTATCTGTACTAAAACTATGTACACTTGACGTATCTAAAAAAGTTTTTTTTGGGAAAAATATATAATATTTACCATATCAAGACCCTATAATGTTATTATATACTTATAATTTTCCCCAAATTCACTCATATGGTTATGTTCTATAATCTATATTTTCCTAAATCTAGTTCCCAAGATTTATACTAATATTGATCTGATAAAAACTATAAATATCCTAACCAAAGTTTCCCAGAGCTGGTGGTTACTTTATTAATTTAGAACAAGATATAATTTATATAATCCCAAAGTATAGAATATTTTAGTAGTCATGGTAAACTTGATACATACTTGGATCTTGAATTACATTTGAAAAATTAAAATACCAAATAGTATTTTCTTAGGGAAAATATGTATTCTCTATATAATATCCTTTAATACCATTCAAATCACACTTCCTGGAATCTTGGGGAATGTAAAAATAGGAAAGGGTTGATCCTTGATGCATAGTAAGGTAATGCGTACAACATAAGCTATCATAAAATAAATATGGCATGCATAATATGGGAGGAATAAATTATGATAAAATAATTCTATATAAATAATCACTTGATCATGAAACTTCTCCATGTATTTAATAACTATTAAAATAATCACTTGGAAATCAATAACTCATTTCATTATAATGTAAAACATAATTCCAAACATCTTAAACATACTGTCGTGGTATCATGTGAAGACATCTTACATAAATGGATAAGGCCTCAGCGAAATACCCAACCTATTTTGTCTCATGATACCTACTAATGCATCAATGGGATATGTATTTCTTCTCACCAACCATCACTTAACAAGTAAAATGATTTCATCATATGAATAAAAAATACAACTTAATCTACATTCCTTATAATCCAATAACTGTAAGAGTTTTAAGAACAAGAAAATGAAATTCCAATACAACTTCTAGTCAAACTGGTCATAAAACATCCAGAGAAAAATAGTGGATGGTATCAATAGAATATATCCTTAGTAATTAAATTTTTTTATTAAAGGATGTTGAAGTATATGAAAATAATTTAAAACCATCACAAGAAATTTTCTTTAGGAAAATACTCTTTTCTTTTTGAAATCACTTATTCAAAATCGAAAAACATATAAAATATTAAGAAAACAAATTTTATTTGGAAATAACCATGGAATGATTTAAAGGAATCTTAAAATATTTGAATGGTAATAATGGTGGAAAATTTTGTTCATACTGTTTATATTAAAATGAAGACCCCATTCACATTTTTTGATAAAAGTAAAAATACCTCATTTGGAAGATGTTAAGAATATTCCATTTAAATAATTTTTTAAAAGTAAAACATGGGTAAAATGACTAAAAATAGTTATATTAGACTATTAAAAACATTCTTGAAAATATTTTAAATAAAACATGGTCATTGAATGAATATATTTTTAACTAAAGAGAATATAAAGTCTATTTTTCTTAAAAACATTTTCCTGATCATTTTATGTACCAAAGAGAGGAAAATGGTACTATTACAGGAATGTTTCATGGATAAAAATTTTATAATAAAATGAAATGGGTTTAGGAAAAAACAATCATATAATTTACTTCAATTTAAATTCAATAATAAACATTACTGATTAAAATGAGATTAAAACATAAATCCCTTACCACATGGTAACTTTAAAATGAAAACCTCAAAAAAGATATAACAATATATGGATCTGTAAATACATTTTTCTTCCTGAAAACCATAATACAATACCATATTTAGTTTTATATACACCAAATAATATAAAAAATGGTGAATATGGAATGTGTATCATAGGAATAAAAGTGAGACTAGAATCCCTTACATCAAGTTGAACTTGCTTCAAAAGTGCTCTAACCTTCTATAAAATAAATTTAAAATTTATTATATTACTATAACAGAATAATTTATATACATATAATATCAAATATGATCCAATTATAAAATTTAAGTACCCATTTATTATTAAATATTTATTAAAATTATCTTTTATGAGTGTTAACTATTTTATTTTTCATGTAATTTTGAGTTTGATAGTTTCTGTACTTGTGTCTTTATCATGGTTCCATCATCTACATGATTTTAGTAATGATAAAAATATCATATATATATATATATATTCAATATATAAGTATTTATAATCATCTATAAAATTTATAGATATAAAAATGATTTACATTATTTATAGAGATGGTAGGCTGTACGTTTGCATGAATAATATTTTTATTTTCTAATGAAAAGAAAGTAATAAAGTTAAATATTATTTTATAATTATAAAATCATAATTATATCATAAATAAAATATATATTAATTAAATATATCCTTATTACCATCCAAGTAAAATATAGATAAAAAACAAATCTCATCACTTCGTAGTGGTGGTAGTCCACACATACACACAAGTGATGTTATCATTTTCCAATGGTTGGGAAGGTAATATGGTAGATATTATAATATAATTTTAGAAGAATAATTTTTTAAATATATTATATAAACCTTAGAACTTCTAAAATAACCAACCATGAAGTACAGTGATCGAGAATGAGTTTAATCGTTATGTTGAGGTGGTAGTCCACACGTATGCACCAACTATACTTTTACTTCACATTTAATGAAAAAGAGGAAGAATAATGGTGGTTAAATAACCATAATAACACATTATTAAATTTATGACAAATATGTTATTATTTTATGATGTATACCATATATTTATAAAAGGTATAAAAATAAATAAATTGAATGAGGCCGGGTGTGACGATTAACTCTTCTTCGGTAGGCCTCATTTATATCCCTTCTTAAGGACCCTTGGAATAGTCTTTTAAGAAGAAAAAAACATCTCATTGTTATCTATGAATCTTTATAAGATAACTGTGAAGGGTTTTTTAGATATATATATCTCAAATTAGTGAAAATAAAAGAAACAAGGGTTGTCCTTTTATAAGGGAGGGAAAGGTCATGAATGAAATTAATAAAAAGATTTAAATATAATAAATTCATTTCTATTTGAAAGTAGAACCGTGTTTCTAAAATTTAAAATATAATATTGGATATGGTTGAAATATATTTATCCAAAAAAATATGTACAAGTTTACAAGATAATTTAAAACTTATCTTTGGTTTAACCCCTTAGTTAATATATTATAACCTTAAATGTAATATAAACTTTTTCAATATTAAAGGGTTATAATTTTTCTTATAAGGTAAAAATTAGATCATAAATGGACTATGCATGATATTTTATACCATTTATCATCCTACTTGTCCTCTTTTACCATTTTATGAATTTTAAATAATATAATAAAATATTAATTTTCATAAAATATCATTAATTTTATTTTGATAGTATTCATTTAATTTGGCATTAAAGAAATCAATATAAAAAACAAATTAGAGTATAAACAATATTAAAAATAATTATACATTATTATTAGCTATAAATTTCATGTTACACCATAATTCATCCAAAAGTATTACTTTTTATATTTCTAAAATCATTTACTTTGATTTCCTAGAGCTTGCACAAGCACAATATAAGCATTTAAAATAATTATATATTATCAAAAAGAAAGAAAGAAAGAAATATTATAAATATAATTTCTTTATTCTCAAAATTATCCTTTAATATTCATTCACAACTTATTTTTATCCCAATGTGAACATATAAAAGAAATTTAAATGCATGAGTGTAAATTTTTGAATTTTTATTACTTAAAAAAATATAAATTTAATTATCAAGGAAAAATGGAACGAAAATGCCATATATTTGAATTTAAGATATCTTTAGTTGCATTACTATTGTCCAATTATTATATTTTTTCCTAAGAAATTCTGATCGTACTTTGATTACATGTATATTCAATGTATTGGATATTAATTAAACATATTTTTAAATATTTTTCATTTTTTTTCATGGATTTAATGAAATAATGACCTAGAGTATTTTTTCACATTGATAATGTCATAAAAGTTCCCTACTATGATGAGAACCTTGGAGATCTATGAAAATATTCTTAATATAGTTATGTGTTTGGATAATGTACTATGATAGGACATGTAATATTTAGGTCATTTGGTATGAGTACTTATAATAATATGAGACATATTATCATAAATTTCTCACTTGGTGATATCTATGATGTGATATTATGATAACTAACTAGCTAGTATGAATTTTTTATATTTTGGTGTCCTCAGATATTCCAATCTGCTAGCTTTTGTAATGGTCCTTAGAGTTTACGATGATAATTAATACATTTCACGACTCACACAATTAGATTTACTGGAAAAAAACATCACACCATATATTGGCAGGAAGTAGGGTATATTGGGTGCATCATGATTTACATGTCATTAATGAATAAGTCAAGGAAGGATTTTTCACTTCCATATTTATAGAAGTTTATATATTGGCCCTTTGATTAGAATATAATCATCCCCTAAATTCAATGATCATGGTGTAAAAACATGTTTATTTTATATAGTCAAAGAAAGATGTATCATACATATAGGTAGATGACACTATCATGAAACCTTCTGGATGAGATATTTTTGAAAAGGGATTATATTACATAGTGAGCATTCGTATGTGGTTATCATCATGGAAACATTAATTTCTTTCTCTTGGGTTCCTTGACCCATTTCTAGACATTAATCTCAGACTTTAGTCCAGGCTACCTAATTCTAATGAGAAATAATCCTAGAAGGTCATACACTAAGTGTGTCCATTGATCTTGATTAAATTTTATTTTAATATAATTAATAGACTAAATATTATTCTCAAGACTAACGAATAATTTTATTAACTTCATATTGATCAAATAAATAAAAAAAAATATTTATTCGATGACATGCGGGTAAAAATATATTTGGTTATTTAATTTACTATTTAATAAATATTTATTCGTCAGCATGTGAATGAAATATTAGTTTATAAATAAAATATTTATTCAGGTATTCAATAAATATTTAAGAGTTTTAACGGTCCAATACCATATCTAGAGATAAAATAATTATTTTCAAGCCAGTAAATATTATTTATCAATTTTTAAAAGTTAGAGAACCACAAAATAATAATATTATTATTATATAGAATGGGGTTTGTTAAAGGATTTAAATGCTATTTAATAGATTACCTGAAATCAAATAATTTTTCAACCTAAACCCTAACTCTATAAATAGATGGTTATGTATATAGTGTATGACATCCAAAATTTACTATATATAATTGTTGAACACAATGAATTCTCTCTTGACTCCTTCTATCACCTTATCACAAATGAGAAAGAAAAGGGAAATTTCTTCAAGAACAAAAAACAAGTGATCCAGAACAAAGAATGAAAGAAATTCTATTCTCCACATTATCACATGGAGATCGATTGGTGTTAGTATAAGATCATTGAAGCATCTATAGACCACTGGTAGATGGATTATATATTTTGATTCTCACAGCATAATGAAGGTAATCTAAAAGGGTATTTTTGGATAATCAACATTAATCAACAAAGAATTTTCCTAAGACCAGTTAATATTTTTTAGATATTAAATAAATTAATTATAAATTTAACGTGAAAGATCATGGTTTCATGAAACAATTATTAAAAAAAATTAATATATTACCCACCAAAGTACTCTTTGTCTATGATCAGAACCAATAAATGGTATAAGATAATCACATTTAAATTTATAATTATTTGTTTTATTGTTGATCTATGTGTTATTATGGTTAGTTTTTCATTTTATTTTATTCATTATTTAATATGATTTGAATAAAAATGATTCAACATATTAATCTTTCTCATTCAAGTATTTTTAAATTCTTAATGTTCTAAGAAAAAAATAAAGAATGATTAGAGTTTCCATTGGGAACAACCTGATTTTTAGACGGTAAAACAGTGTTACACCACATGTACTCAGAAGTACACACCACGTTCCATAGTGCACTTTATTTGGATGCACCAAGGTATTCACATCCCATGATGTAGTTATTACATGTTGGGTATTTCATGTGTTTATTGGCTAAGGTGGAACATAGGTTGTCGGAGTACATGATATGTATCAATATACACGCCATGTAGTCTAGATGGGATAGAAGCTTAAATTTTGAAATCTATATAGTTATTATACACGGTAAAAATAGTGTAATATTGAAAACCTCTATCATTTATGATATACACAATTTGTATTCAGTGTACATGACATTTATTTCATCAATTATCACATTTCAAGAGCACACTGAGCGACTTAGAAAGAAATATTGACACATGGATTAAAGAGATACATCATGTGTAGCTAGATTTTACACACCATGTAGTCCACTGTGATACACTCAAAAGGCCCAAGCGTGTATCCTATACACACCAAAAGTGGAAGAAATGACATGTAGCTAGTTTATACACACAGTTTAGTTTATCCAAGGTAGATTCCATAGACCCAAGCATGTACCCTGGATACACAGTAACCAAGATACATGACGTGTAGGTAGATGTACATTTTTTATTGTCTCCCATTATTGGGAAAAAATTAAAAATTAAATTAAATTGGAAAATTGTAGCATTAAAACATTATTTTATTTATTGAAACACCATTGTCTGTTTAAAAATTGAATAATGGTTTTAAAGAATTTTAAATGCTCAATTAATTTATCATTATAAATATTCCATTACGGGTTCTACCATTTATTTTTTATGAATTACATAAATAATGTATATTTATAATTATGTTCAAATTCTCATTAAGATGAAATATAATTACTGAATTAATTAATTAATTCATTCATGCACATTTATCTTAATAATAAATAATGAATAAATAAATGAATGTCATCCATTTACTTTTGCATATTATTTTCATGTATGACCATAAATGAGCTTGATCAAGACCTCTGTATGTATTGAAATATTTAATTTAATTTATTTCATGGGGTTTCAATTATTTAATATTAAATTAAATGATGGTTTGTGAGTTATCCATCCCTCCATTATTAGGTAGGACCAGAATTTACACGGATATTTATGTATTCCATTTTTAACCAATCCTTTGATTCTACTCACCTGTGTGTGAGAAATAAATACTTATAACTAATAGAAAAACCTATGGTGTGTGGAGTCATTTGATGATAGAATCTTTATGATTTCAACTTAGGTGATACACTGGTGGACATGTGGAATGATGTAACTAATAACAAGGATAACAATAAGAGATATTTACCCTAGGAAAATGGTTGATTTAAGGTATAATTATTAAATTAACCATTAAATAAAGATCATCAATGGGATATTTAATTAATTAATTATTTTTTTCTATACAATTATTTATTTTATAGATTTAAGGTCACGATCTCATAAATAAATAAATTAATGTGTAAATATGAAAATTAAATTAATTAATTATGTAAAAATGTTTTAGCTAACATGGTTAATTATTTAACATCCAATTAATATTAAAAATACATGTAAAGGATAAAAAGATAATTGTTTTTATGATAAATTAAATTCCCTAAATTAAATATTAAGTCAAACTTGGCCTTCTATTACTTGATTGAGAATGAAATTTAATAGAACAAAGCATTTTAAAAACCATTGTTGGGACACTTACATTATAAGATCTGCCTTCTAAAGAGGTGAGTGATAAAGAGTTCCTAGTCTACGAGAAACATATAAATGACATGGTTGAAATTAAATGTTTAAAGATTTCATCTATGTATAGTGAACTCAAGTCTGACAATAAAATGGATGTGTATAATATGGTTGAAAACCACCATGATATTTATTAGGATTGTGAAAGATAAAAATAGTTTAAGATTTCTTAATAATTTTTAAGAGAAATCATTGAGAGGGTTCCCCTACTGGGCCTCATGTAGTCAAAATAATTGGCTACATTGAGTGCCTAGAGGTTCAAGGGTTTAATCTCCCTGAATAGCAGGGCACCGGCCTCATTTTGGAATCACTCCCACAGAGCTGGTCTAGTTTTGTTGTAAATTTTAATATGAACAACATTGATAAGTCTCTTCCAGATCTTCTTACTCTTCTTCAACAAGTAGATAAGGATATAAAGCATGAAAAACCTTCCATCCTTATGATCTAAAATGGAAAAGGAAAGAATGGTTCATTAATCATAAATACTATTCACACCCTTCCATGTAGAGGTAGAAAAAGGGGAAAGAAAGGGAATACGATATTGTTTATTTTTAATGTGGTAAGAAGGGCCACTTGAAGAAAAACATCACCCTTCCAAAAAAGAAAGGGGAAGATATAGGTATATTTTTTATCGATTGAAGTGAATATATTTATTAAAATTGGGTAATAGATACAATTTTTTGGTTCTCACATATTTATTAAAATATAGGAACCAAGTAGATTAAAAAATATTGGTTGAGGGGTGGTAGATATTTGAGAAGACAATATAGAAAAAATTACTGTTGTAGCTTTCGGGGAATAAAACCTCATGTAATTGAACAAAATTATCTTAGTTTTGAATAATTTTTATTATGTTCTATAAATTTCCAAAAAACATTACTTCAATATCCAGACTTGATACTGATGGATTTATTTTAAAATTTGGGAATAAATTTTTCTTATTTTATAAAGATAACATTTTTATGGTAAGGAAAAATTAAATAATATTCTTTATTTATTGGATTACACAAACCATGTATTGAAAATATATTATGATGTTACTTCACATGAATAACACCACAACTAACTTTGGAATCACTGGCCAGATCATGTAAATGAAAATTTCTTGACTAAATTAAATCAAGTTGGATATTTAGATTCTTTTAAAGTAAAACCACTTGGTGTATTCCACACATAATTACAATAAAAAATGACTAAATCCCTATTTAGTGGGAAAGTTTAAAGGGCTAAAGAGATACTTTAATTAGTCCATAACGTTGTGTGTCGACTATTTCTTGTTGACAAAATGGGTGGTAAGTCATACTTTATAACTATTAATAATTATATTAGTAGATATGGATATGTAAACTTAATGAGGTATAAGTATGACTCTTGATAAATTTAAGGAATACAAGGATGAATATGAGAACCAAATTGGTAGGAATATTAAGAAACACTATTCAAACTATGGTGGAGAATATCTTAATCAAGAATTAAGTGATTACTAATGGGACATTGGGATTTTGTCCCAAATCTATCCTCTTTACATGTCTCAGGGGAACATTGTAAGTGAAAGGATGAACCACACCTTGTTGGACATGGTGAGATAAATGATGAGTTATGGAAGTCTTCTATTATTCCTTTGGGGATATGTGTTATAAAAAACAACACATATACGTAACCAAGTACCAACATAATGGATAAATGGAATTCCATAGGATTTTTGGTGTGGAAGAAAAAACATGTTATCAAATATACATGTGTGGGGAAGAAAAGCGTTTTTAAGGCCTATTTATGTAATAAATTTGAAACGTAAGGAATAAAAAGTACCTTTATAGGAAACCCTAAGAAAATGAGGGTATATTACCTATACAATCCCTCATAAAAAGGTTATATTTGTATAAAATTTCATATTCATTTAGTGGGAGAACATATATAAAATAAATATGGGGATAAAGATAGACTTGAATGAATTCGAGTCTCAATAAATACAAGAGTTGGTACATGAACAGGTCCTGCAAAGCCCCATGGAAGAAGATACTATTATAGAGACCAAAGTACTACATATAATTATAATAGAGGTTAGAGAACCAAAATTTTATGGTATTCTAGTCATAGATTTTGCTACTCTTTATTAATTGACAATAATGATCCTATAACTTCAAGGAAGTAATAAGTCTAACATATGTTTCCAAGTAGAAATAATCCATGAATTTGGAAATGGATTCCATGTTCCAAAACCATGTTTGGATTTTGGTATACCCTCTAGTAGATGTAAATATCACTGGTTTCAAATGGTTATTCAAGAATATGCTTCACATGGAAGGACAAGTTAGTACCTATAATGCCTAAATGGTTACAATAGGGGTTATATAACATCAATGAATTGATTATGAAGAAACCTTTTCACCAGTTTAAATGATGAAATCTATCATAATTTTAATATCCATTGTATCCTTTCTTGATTATAAGATTTGGAAAATGGGTCTAAAAATAGATTTCATTAAAGGTAACCTTCAGGAAGTTTTCTATATGACACAACCTAAAGGTTTTGTGACTCCAAATGATTCCTATAAGGTATAAAAGTTGAAATGATCCATTTATGGATTAAAGTAAGAATACAAATCATGGAAAATTCATTCTAATGAGGCCATAATGGAATTTGGTTTCATAAATAATGAATGAAATCCATGTATCTATATATGGGTTTGTTGGAGTTTGGTCATATTATTAACAATATATGTTGATGAAATATTACTCATGCAATCCATGATATATAAAAGAGACTTCTTAGCCTAAGTAAAAGTACATACATTGACAAGATACTAACGATATTTATTATAGGAAAATCCAAGAGGGGATTATTTCCAACATCACATAGAATTAATATTTCTATGAAAATGTGTCCTCAGATACATGAGGAAATAAACAAAAATGTAAATGATTCCATACATGTTAGAGATCAGTTTAGTCATGTATGCTATGATATGTACTATGATAGATGTTTAGTACAAATTGAGTTTTGTAGGTAGATATCCAACTGATCTAGGTGACCACTATAGAATGTAAGTCAAGACTATCCTTAAGTATTTGTGGTGTGCTAATGATATGTTACTTATTTATAGGATAGGAGGAACTAGTCATCATAGGATATGAAGATGCTAGTTTGAAAACTGATCAAGATGACATGAATTCACACACAAGATACCTCTTCACTTTCAATGGAGGTCTAATGAGTTGGAAGAGATCAAAGCAGGATGCAGTTGCAGATTCTACCGTAGTGTTCAAGTATATTGTGGCTTCTGATGAATAAAAGGAATTAGTATGGATGCAAAAATTCATCCAAGAGCTTGATGTGGTACCCAAAAGTAAATATCCTATCAAACTCTATTGTGATAATATTGTAGGCATGTGTCTCTCAAAAGATACAAGGTCACATCAGTGGATGAAGCACATACTTCATAATTATCATATCTTGAGGGATTTTTCTCATAGAGGTGAAGTTGTAGTGAGTATGATTTCCAAATATTACAATGTGGCATACCTCTTTAATAAATCCTTGAATCATTAGAAACATGATTACCAATTTAGGTTTAGAGTATTGAATGTTATAGATAGTTGTCTCTAGTCCAAGTAAGAGTTTTTTTGAGTTTGCATCCTAGGAATAACTAATTGTACGTTGATTACATGTATATTCAATGTATTGAGTTTTAATTAAACATATTATTATATATTGTTCATTGTTATTCATGGATTTAATATAATAACGTTCTAGAGTATTTGTCACATTAATAAGGTCATGATAGTTCCCCACTATGATGATAACCTTGAAGTGTTTTGAAAATATTATTAATATAGTTATGCAATTAGATAATGTACTATGATGGGACACATTGTTTTTATATCATCATGTGTAAGTAATCATAAGCATATGAGTCTTCCTCTATAGAATTTTTCACTTGGTAATCTTCAAGATGAGATATTATGAGAATATACCTACCAGTCAGAATTCCACATATTTTGGTGTTAAAGAATATTATTATATATGAGTGTGTGTAATGGTCTTTGGACTTTCAGATTATATTTAATACATGTTTTAACTCACGCAATTATATTTATTGACAAAAAATCTAATTCAATATGTTTGAGGGAAGTAGGGTACATTTGGTGCATCACAATTGAAATGTCATTAATGGATAAGTCAATGAGAAAATTTTAACTTCAATATTTATGGTAGTTGATATCTTGACCCTTTTATTAGAATATAATTGTCGCCTAAATTCCATGGAAATTATGTAACAATGTGTTTATTTTATATAGTAAAAGAAAAATTTATCAACCATATAGGTTGATGACACAGTCATGAAACAAATTTTATTAGATATTGTTGTAGAGAGATTATATTACATAGTGAGTGTTTGCATGTGATTTTCATCATTACAAAATTAAGTTCTTTCTCTTGGGTTCCTTGACCTATTGTGAGATAATAGTTTTGAAATTTAGGAAAGCCTATATAATGAAAATGAGAAAAAATAAAATAGGGTCACATACTAAGTGTTTCTGTTGATCAGGATTAAATTTTATTAAAATTAAATTAATTGAATAAATATTAATCTCTGGACTGAGGAATTATTTTATTCAATATATATTGATCACATAAATTAAATAAATATTTATTCCCTAACATGTGAATAAAAATATTTTTTTTATTTTATGGAATATTTAATAAATATTTATTCATTTGTATTTGAATGAAATATTTATTTATAAATAAAATATTTATTTGGGTATTCAATAAATAATAAAGAGTCTGAATAGAGCAAGATCGTGTTCGGTGATAAAATAATTATTTAAAGGCTTATAAATATTATTTTATCAATTTATGTAAGTTGGAACACCCCAAAATAATAATAATAATATTATGTGTCATAGAATCTATTAAATGTTTTAAATGTTATTTAATTAAAAACATGAAATTTATTAATATTTTAACCTAAACCCTAAATCTATAATTATATTGTTTTTTATATTGTGTAAAGCATCCAAAATTGAGAATAGAAAATTTTTGTGCATAAACAATTATCTCTTGAATACTACTTATCTCTACCTATCTAGAACTAGAAATAAAAGATAGATATTTTCAAGACTTAAGAATGATAGTTCAAGATTGAACAATGAAAGAAACTTGATTCACCACGCTAGCACCCAGATATCAAGTGGTGTTGCTCAAATATCATTGGAGTACTTGTGGATGCCCAATAGAGGCATTCTATCCTTAGATACTCATAGTGAAAAGAATTAAATCTGAAAGGGTCTTTTTGGATGATCAACATTCATCAATGAAGAAATTTCCTAAGCCCAAGTATTTATTTCTTTATATATTAAATAAATTAAATATAAATTTGACGTGCAAGATCCTCCCTTATGGTTTTGAATAATGACTATTAATTGAAATTTTAATATATCACCCATCAAAAAATGCTTATTATATGATCATAATCAACACCAATTAAATAAGTTCAAGTTTTGGTTTTATTTTGAGACCTTATCCCATAGTTTTAACCATGTTTTACCCTTTTTACCCTTACAAAGGAAACAAATATTTACTAGGGTTACTATTCATAATGAAAAAATGTGACATATTTACCATATTCAAAACGACTAATAAAAAAACATGTTTCCATTTTACAATATTTAATATCTATATGTTTTATAAATCATTTTTAAAAAATTCATCAAATGCAATGAAAAATGGTTTTTTTTGAAAAAATGTGTTTTAAGCATAAAAATTAATTTATATCAAAATCATTAATATTATAGATTGAATTGAAATTAATTAGATTATTCAAAACTAAATTTTTTTTATTTAAATTTATTATCAAATCCAAAATATAATACGTCTTTTAAATTACTTGATTTAATGAAAATAAATGAGAGTATTTGACAAATTGTTATTTTTCATTATTCATTGAAAAATAAATATTTTTATAAAAATATCAAAATTTTACCCTAAATTAATTTTGATATGATAATTTCAAAAATTATTTTCACATCATAAAATAAAATTTCTAAAAGTGGCATAAATTGAAGGCAATTTCCAAAAAATTAAATAAAATAATTTTTGAAGAAAATTCATTTTAAAGCATAAAATGACTTCACTAAAAATTGATTTTGTACTTACTAAGAATTAATAAAAAAATTTATATTGAGTATTAATAGTATAAATATATTTAATAATTATTTAACTCATATTCACACCAGATAATTCAATGACTTGGTTATAATCTCCAAATTTTTATAATAATATTTTTATAATATATGTCAATTTGTTTAAAACTTGTTGTTTCTTGTTATGAAAGTTATCATGCTTATTATTATTTTAACTTAAAATTATAGGGTGTTACATTTACAGCTCTATTTGTTTTATGGGAAGTAAATATTCAATGTCAAGATCATTGAATGGGTCAACTGGGGACACCTCCAAACCATTTGGAGTAACGACTTAAGAAACCATATCTATCATGGTCTATTTTCTTCTTTCTAGTATAATCATACATCATTATAGTGAGACTCATAGGATAAAAAGGGGATTTATCACCATATAATGTCTTAGTTCTTCCATAAATATAGTATTTTAAACACTAGTGATATGATGAGGGAACTTACACATGTTGATGTAGCTAAGGTCATCCTAATAGGACATTGAAAGTTGTGTCCTATTGAACAATCATGAATTCAAAGTTAGTGTTGAGATCCATAAATTGAGCTCTAATATTGATTTTACCTAGAGTATTTTTTTTCACTATTTTCATACCCCTATATTTTTAATCTAGAGGGTGATAAATTAGATTCACTGTGGCCCAATTATTGGAGCATCTAGACTGATATGTGATTAATTATGGAGCTATTGTCAATAAAAACATGATAGATGCCTAAGTCGTCTAATTTTATAGATATATACAAGGGACTAATGTAACCTTATATGAAGGCCTACCTATATTATTATGTGAAGGATATGTTTTCATGAAACTCAGAGGGACCAGTCTCTACGTGATACACTTCACTAGAAATAACTCCAACTTCAATCTCTTGGAAGTTTAAAAGGGATTTTACAAGTGATTCTTAAAACCCTTTTGATAAATGAAGGGAATATAGTATTAAGATCAATGATTTAATGACATGTAGCTAATTCAAGATTTTATATTTCTAATCTAAAGTTCCACACCTCCCATATTGAGGAAACCCCTTGGTTTGGGGCTTAGTATGGGGTGTTCAATGCTAGCAACTATTTTTCCTGATTAAAATTTGGGGTTCTTTTTTTACTAGTGTTTTGGATTGATACTTCCTTACCTTATTTTGATATTGACCAAGAGAATTTTCTATTTCTAAATGGTCCTCCAATATAATCATTTTGGATAAATAACTAGACTAATCATAGGTAGAATAGTTCTCCTACTAAGTCCATTGAAGTGATAGTCTTGAGTTTCAACAACATATATGGTTTTAGTAGGGTTATGGATTAAATAACATGATTCACATTAGGAACATATTCCTTGAACCCATTATCCTTGATTAAATATCTTCTATATTCCTTGATTTTTAAGGGAAGAGTTATATTCATATATATTTTTTAGTTTTTAGAGAAAGGATTTGTCAAGTGAATCACATAGACAGAGCTGTAAGGAGACTCTTCATTTGACGAGGGTTCTGTTTAGAGGGATAGTTCCCATTAAACCATTGGGTTTGTTGGTTCCCATTTCCTCAATAAGAAAGGGAAAAACATTGAGGGATCATAATGTCTTGGGAATTGGTACATGTTCACTTTACTATAATTTATTCTCATCACAAAAATTATGAAGACTTTTATAAGATATAATCTTGGATGATTATAGTGTAGATAAATCTAGTCATACAATTACAAAGGAAACTGGGGAAACAATTGGCTGGTTCATATGATTCCTAAGAATGATATGTTCTTAGTTGACCATATATCTAGTAATCTAACCATTAAACATATAAGCTCACTTATTTTATACTTCTATTCATTCCCCTTATTATTTTTATGAGAAAATATAAATATAAATCATTTTCACTAGTGGCGAACATAATTTTACATATATAGAGTCTACTATTTTATCAAGGAAGTATTTAAATTAAAAGTATTCCTAGAATGTGTTTCCCAATATTTATTGGCAGGGAAAATAATTTTAGAAGTTATTGAGGCCAACCTGATTATGATACTTAGGTTCGAGCAGCTTTAGAAAATTGTTTCCCATGGATGTGTTAAAATATCCAGGGAATTAATTATTATAGATAGAAAAAACTTTATTAGTTTTTTATTTATATATCACAAACCTATACTCTTTTCTTTATTAATGATAAAGTTGCTATTTTTTTATATTTAAGAGGGGAAATATGTGATATTTCACAAGTTTTGGTGTTAGAGGTGGTGTCCAAGATTAATTAAGTGTAATTGTAACTATTTATACATTATCAGTAATAATTCCTAGAACAATTGGTATTGGATAAATATTAGTATTGATCTACTAAATTTAATATTCCAACCTCTATTTGATTTTAGTAAGCTCATGGAACTCTCTCAAGTACTTTAGATTGATGAGTGGTTATTCGAACTCATCATAGATGATTTTAATATAGATTCCTAGAAATTCTTCTTGAGGGAGTTTTATATCCAAGGTATATGTAAATGCATTACACCTAGAAATAAAGTATGAGTATATCTAATTTCCATTTTTTAGTTTTAGATGTCAAGGAATCTCTTATTTCTATATATGTTGCTGAATTGGTTGAGGAATTACTGTCAAAGGTCTTCTCATCATGTGATCAATCTAGTCGATAGATTTCCTTACCCAAAAAATGATAGTCTATCCAAGTACTTCATAAAGCATCAGATATTGAATACCTCTTACTATTTAAAGTTTCCCATCATGGGACTACATCAAGTTACAAAAAGAATCAAATTATTCTATGGGTCCCTAGTGAGATTGAAATTTGGGAAAGATAGATTTTTGAAATTAGACTAAGGAGTAGTCGTGTTCACTCATTAAGTGTGTAGTTTTATTTTCAGTCACACTGGTACACTCTTCCCATCCATGGATTCCATTTATTTTCCTATGAATCAATAGTGTCAATAATTTCTGATGGAATAATTTTTTGTGAAAAGATTTCTGTAGGGGCAATGTCAGTTGGAGTCAGACATGGAAAGACAACCTATATTTCCCATTGATAAAAATTATGATTTTTCCTGTGGAATTTTCCAAAAATTAACTTGGTGTCCTCCAAAATGGATGCAATTCATGATATTTTTCCACCATAGGATATAAATAATTTCGTTAAATAGATCCTATGTTAGACAGATGACTTGGTTGTACTCACAATAGTATAACCGGATATTCTTATTGATAGATATTTATTGAAAGAGTAATTCTAGTCTATTATTAAAGGGTATATCTAGTGGGAATATTTCCCATAATTAACTCAATGTTGAGTCTCCTTAACTCATTTATCACCGCATCATATTGATCAAATATGTCTTTAATTGTAGGTGGTTCAACTTCTTCATGTAAATGGTGGGAAATTTCCACATCATTTCTATTATCTATGTTTGAATCCCACTAGAGATATGGTATATGGGAATTCTAATGGATCAAAATTTTATTAAATTTTCTTTTTTGTTAGGTACATAAACCTTCTTCAACTATTTTAGTGTGAAAAATATTAGGAATAAAAAAATTCTCTTTATATTCATCCATATTGTCTTTATGGTCCAAATCATCTTTTGGGACAACAACATAGACATTTACTATTGAATAATGTGATACCAGTATCATTTCATCATTATACAGATAAGGGGAATCATCACCCATTATGTATCATGCGATCAATAAGTCACAAATATCAGAAGTATTCTTACTCTTGAGGGGATGATTTGGTTTGAATACATTATGATTCTTAACCATCTCCTTCATAAATACCCTATGATAACTTTGCTGAGGGAAATATGGATATATTCACTTGAAACTATTATCATATGTTTCTTAATGTATAAGGAATATTCTTTTATTATTAGGAATAAAGAATGATTTTCTTGTAACATTTATCCTTGTTTGGAAAAGACTAAATTCGATAGCAGAGGAGGAGGTTGAGGTGAAAATGCCCCTATCCCCATATAATGGGGTTAATATAGTTCCATTGATATAATATTTTGAACCCATTAGAGTTTTTATAACAATGGGGTTAATGCTGGTGGTAAAAATTCCTCTATCCTTGGGGGATGGGGTCACATATAAATTGATCATTCAGGATTTTCTTCGAGAATGATTTGGGTGTGGTGTATGATCTGAGAATGAACTAATCACTATAAGAGGAACCATTTTAGGAAAAGGATTGGTATTTATGAATTTAGATGCATGTTAATACTTTTCAATAGACCAATGGAGGAGTCTTTTAATATCTCACTCTCATAAGGTTTGATGTTTCTTGTATTTGTATATAACAGAACCCTATGGAATATAATAACCATCATGAGTATAGCCTTTCCATGAAATAATTTCAATACATGATGTCATCATTTGGGGGAGCAATTGTTTGGGGAGTGGTGTGAACTGTAATGATTCATGTTTTCTACATACTCTGATATAAATTTCAAATGGAGAATTAATAATTATCTAGAAATAATTCCTTAAATAATCACTACATGCACATTGAATATTCTCTCACCACCTTTCTAACTGTAGGCATCATGTAATTGAAAGGGCCACAAAAAAAATCTATCTAAAAAATTATTCTATTTCCTTTACATGGATATTATATTCAATTTATGTAAGATATTTCATCATTCAAGTATGAGTATTCATCCATTTGTTTTGATGAATATGGCATGTACATTCCTCTATCAGAGTTTTTGTAACATTATCTAAGAGGTTTCTAGGGTCCAAAACATTATCAGTATATTTTCATTGACACATTTTTTCTCCTAACCATGGTTCAAACTTCATATATTGTGAGCTATTTATTTACTTATTCTAACTAATGTGGTCATTTATAGGTTTACATGTTTTTTAGGATGTGGCTGATTTGAATCTTCTTTGTTTTGGAAGAATCTAATCATTCAGGGGTTGTTTAAAGAATGACCATTCCCTCTGGCTATCCTTAGATGAGAAAGGATATCACCCATTAATGAAATAAAATCAGGTGTATCTAGCCTTATTATTTATTGTTTATCATGATACAAGGACTTTCTAAAAGCTGGTTTATTAAGTGTATGACCTTCTCACTAGAATGAATTGTTAGTTCTAGAAGGAACTTCTCAATGAACACCCTTATGGGTAAAACTACCATCATGGATTGATGTTCAGATTCTAGTGGAGTTTATACAACATATACACTATAGAGGGACTTTTTTTCATTCTATCTTATGACTATGAGGAGTATTTTCTTAGTGATCATCAAGATAAAAGTTCTTATGAATAATCTTTATAGTTTAATGGGTATGAACTTCATGGTTAGTGCTCTGGGGAGGAACTCCCGATCTATTTTTAGCAATATTGTGGGGTGGAATTTTTCAGTTACACAATTACTGCCATGATCTCACAATGGTTTCATAGGATCTTAGTCTACCGCTTATAAAGGTCCAAGGGTCTCAATAATTACATCAATAAGAAGAGATAGGATATGGATCTACACTAAAGCTTTAGCCTACCCCTGGTGAAATTTATTTTTTGATACTCACCATTGGGAATATGAATTCATGTGTTGGTCATAAGGAACTTCATACGTGGGAGTATTTTGAGGTGACAATCATATTTACCTTATAATATAATAGTGGGAGTTTTCATAATGAGTAGGAATATGTTCCTAACACTTAGTTCTCTATTTAATATTCTGATGACATTCTACACATTGAAGGGGAGAAGGAATATATTCCTACTATAAAAAAACTACTAGAACATACTAGTAAGCCCTTGAAAATTTATCAGAGATATGTTCCTTCCTTGGAGTGGTCGTTGACATAGGATGTTGATCTCTATTTCAAATGATAATGTATGATTGATCTTGTTGTTCATTCTTCACTGGGATATATTGATGATTTGACTGAACATAAGTAGAAATGTGTGCCTCCCCTTGAGTATCCCTCTATATATGTTGATAAGATACTATAGTTGTAACACCCCAGGTAAATAAAGAATATGATATTTCATATTTATCCATATTTGTGAATAAAATATTTAAATAACTTTAAAGGGGACGCTATGCTCGATGGCGTACCCAACACGCAACAACGAGTTTCTTGGAAATCTTACGTTGCACTCTAATAATAAAATAATATTATTTTAAATGGTAGTTAACATGTAGCCGTTGTAATGGAGGGAATGGATAGAAATAACTAAAATATTATTATATATGTTTTTAAATGTTTTTACATTTATCCAATAAAAGATAATGGCTTAAAATACGGAAAGAATACAATTTTAGGCGTATATGCCCTAGTTTTCACTAAAGGTTCACTTATCACCTTTTGATGGCGAACCTTCATTAAATATAGTTTTGATCACTCTTATACATTCTTTTGGACCAAATAAAACTCTTATTAAGAATCGGGACATCAAAATTTACTTTGTGTAAATTTTTGGTATCTTTCCGATAAAGTTCATTTTTTTAATGAATAGTGTAAAATGTTGTATTTTAATTCAAAACCACTTTTTAATCTAATTTATTTATATGATTAGATTATATTTTGAATTGGTTTTAAAGTGAAATTAGAAAATATTTTTACCATTAAATCCAATAGTGTTTGTTGGAATCAATTTCACTTTGAAATCAGACTTAAACTAGTGTCAATCTTTTGATACTTATTGTTTCATAAAACACACTATTTGACATGACATCGGGAATTAATTATTAAATTAATTAATGTGACTTATATGTTTTGAATTTTGTAAAATGTACTTCATTTTTGAATTCAGAATATCAAATATAGCTTAGGGTGAATTTTTGGGATTTTTCTGAAAAACTTCAATTTTTGATGAATAGTGAAACCACTAAGTGGTACTTATAAAAACTGATTTTCCGTTTAAATGAAATTTTGCCATCATTGTGTTTTGATTTTCAAAAATCCGACATACATGGTTGTCATTAAGAAGTAAAATTTGGTTCAATGAGATTAAAATAATTTTTTGGTGAATAGTAACTTATTAAGTTTTTAATCGCGATTAGTGGTAATTAGTGTAGTTTAAGGTAAAAATAATGCTTTAATAAAATGAGATGAGCTTGACACATGTCTTACCATCATTGGTTGTATCATGTCCGACCAAGACAAGTCATGGGTCAACTTGGGGACCCCATGTATCTACTTTGGTTGGGAAATGACATAAATAACATTTTATTTAATGTAAAAGTAAAATTGACACAAACATGACATGTTTTACTAAAAAAAATTTTAAGTGGGGTTATACAAGTCATATTTTTGATTATAAATATTCATTGGAAAGATAAAAATATTTCCTACATCATAGTATTTTTTTATAATTTTTAGACATTAAATAAATTAAATTATTTATGACATAATAATGATGCAGCGATGACATCATTATTTGACGATTTAAATAAAATGGAAAGATAATGTAAAATATATGAACTACACATGTACAAAACTTATTGGATGAGTGGATTTCGAAGCCTTATCACCTTATCCACGAATTATATCAATGTGGGACCTTTTGAAACCGAAACACATTTTCAAATAAAGTAATATTTCTTTACTATCCAAAAGTGCCCCTCCTCTCCTCTTATAAGAGGCCCCCACCTCTACCTAATTTAACACACTCCTCAAGCCTTTGGCTCTGCCAAACCCTGCCCATTTAATCTCTCCACATCTCTATCCTAATCCTAGAGGATTCCCTTTGGGCAGAATCCTTTCAAAGGAAGCCTTTAGGCTCAAATCAAAAGGAGTTACACTTTTAAAGGTAATTCATTCTCTCATGTTCATTTGTTTTATTTTGCTTCTCCAACCCCCTAAACTCTTTTTATTTACTTCTTTTGTAAAAACACCAGTATCTTAAATATACTAGGATGTTGTTATAAGATTTATTCGAGCTACACTCTCACACAACTACATCAAATGGTTAAAGAACATACGGTTTCCGTGGATGGTGAAATTCTGCCTCCCGAAACGATGATTGTTCAATACTCATTTAACACCATCAACGGTGGACATTATGATGTCACTATTTTTATATATGACATATAATATGTTTATGTTTTATTTATGCTTCTGTATTTTTCATTTTTGTCTTACCTTTATGGCTTCCATTATGGGTATACGCGATATCTTCATTTAAGGAAGTGCAGACTACCGCCCCCTCAAAGTGATTTCATTCGTTAAATACCATATGTGGGATGTATAAAGGATGGAAATATGATATTATATATGATATTATACTGGAATTATAATATACCTTTATATCATTATTATTCCATTCTATAGAATACGAAATAGAAATGAAAGTAGAGTTCATGCGTACGTACGGCTTACCGTCTCCATGAACAATGCTTTTCATTTCTTACCTCTAAATGATTATGTAATGTTATAAATGCATGAATGTACTAGATATATATGACATATATGATATCTACATAATGAATATAATTCTGGATATAATAAACATTTGGCCACACGAACAACATGTAATTGTAAGAAGTCCACTTTCGACTTAAGAACCAAATATCGGCAAAACCAATATTATTAACTTAAATGATTACATAATGTTTATGACATGGTAATAAGTGGTATAAAAGTAATAATGAACTTGAAAAAGGTTCTTAAGGAATTAGAAATTAACTCAAGTTTATTATTCAGGAGATTAAAGAACGATCGAGTCAAGTCGGACCCGAGGTAAGGGATCCTACTCCTCTCTTTCTTTTTAAGTACACACTTTTATGTCAATCCTTTTAAAGCTCATATTTCTTGTTATTGGGATGATAATTTATATTAAACTTACTGTAATTTTTATTTTCATGTGATGAGAGACCCTATTCTCTCTCATCAATCCATTTTGGAAGTTTTGAGTGGCGCCGTTAGGCTGCCAAACTTTCTTAAGAGATCTAACCTCTCTCTTTTTTTTAAGTACTCTCCTTTATGTCACTTCTTTTAAGCTCCTATTTGTAATTTTGGGGGATGTTATTTTATATTCCTCTTGCTGTACATTTTATTTTAATGTGATGAGATACCCTATTTGATCTCATCAATCCATATTCGGAAGTTTTATGTGGTGCCGTTAGGCTGGCGAGTTTTCGTAAGGGATTTTTCATCTCACTTTTATTCCCGTGAGATTTATGATACATTTGCCACAAATTCCCTTGAGTGGTGTATGTACTTCCCATTATTCTACTCTTTGTGTAATATACTTTTGTTTATGAGTATTTACATCAATTATATTTTGTCCTTCTTTCATGGGGTGTATGTTTTGAAAGATACCCAAGTCGGTAAGGGAACCTTTCACCCTCCTCTTTTTTAAAAGACTTCTTTTGTTGGGTCTTTTAATTTACATATCGTTATGTTGTGATATGTTCTCATATATCCTTATTGATGTAAATTTTATGTCCAAGTGATGAGATACTCTTTTTATCTCTCATCAACTCTTTTTGATGTGATGCTGTTAGGCTGTCCATGGAACCTTTTAACCCAATTTCGATTTCTTTGGGTTCAACATGTAGTCATTGAATATGTCGTCCATTGAATATGTGTGAATGACCTTTTTACACTTAATATCCACTTATATTGGGTGTATTTATATTTGTCACACATATTTTTGAGATTTATTTGTCCTTAATTTAAGGATACCTTCTTTATAAGGGATTTCATCACATTTGACATTTCTATTGAGGGTTCATTGTTGTTATGCACCAATTCACCCTTATATGGTGTATATACTGTCCTTTGGAGTTTTATATCATGAATCCATTTATTCTCATGATATTATAAAGTTTTGACTAAATGTTATTCCTCAACTATTGTATTCAAGTGTCTCTAATTTTGGTAAAACCCCTTTAACCAAAATATCGTTTTAAATGTTTTAATTATTTGTTCTTATTAATATCCATGTTTTCAAAATGGTTTTAAGGATTTATTTATATGGATATTAATGGTTTAAAATTTTAATCTTCAAGGTGGTATGGGACACTTTGATTCAAAAATCTCTTTATTAAATTTTTTAAATGGTTTTGGAAATGGTTTCTTTTTGAATGGATTCAATATTTCAATATACTAAAATGTTATACTGTGATTGAAATGTGAAAATGTTATGTTTCCTTTATGCATGTTTTATGTGACACATTTATGTTATGGTTCTTGGGCATTGTTATGAAAACGGGTGGTTCCGTGATAAACTAAGGGCGGGTGAGCCCGTTATAGCTCTCCAATGCATTGGGTAACGCGAAGGAGTGAAACGTTAAGGTTTCTCCGAAGAGATTTAGGGAATATACTGTGATGGGTATTCCAAACGTAACCAAGAGGGTTACTCCCCACGTAAGAATGTTATGAATGCCTCAAGTTACCTTTATGTCTTATGTTTTCTATGATTTATTCATGGTTTGATGAGGTATGTTAAAGTGCCTATGTTTTATGGGTAAAGTATGATTTCATTCTTATGTATATATGAACTCATGTTTCCTTTCCATATTTTTATAACCCTTACTGAGCTTTTTATGCTCATCCCAAGTTTTTGAAATGTTTTTCACAGGTCAAGGGAAAGGTACATGATGTGATGATACTGTCAAGGATGTTTCAAGAAAGAATCCGTGTTATATTTTAAATATGTTTCCGTTGATGGGAAGAATGAATACTGTCTTTTATGTAACCACTTTGTTTAAATGTGGAATGTAATGAAAGTTTCATGATCTAATTCTCTAAAACTCTAAACCTGAAATTATCCTCAATGTGTAATCTTGTAATAACTCAAGATTAAGTAAGGTTTATGGCTGGGGCCTTATAGTTGGTATCAAAGGCCGGTTTAGATAACTTTAGAGGTTAGGGTATTCTTTAATCATAAGTGACATTACCATAATGGTTAGGATTTCAGAAAGAGTCCTAGTTTTAGATAAAGTGAATGAGTAAGTATATCTTAGTGTTTACCTTCCTCGTTAGTACATGATGGTTTTGTTGATATACTCACACTGACCTTTTTGGTTTTAGTAAATGGCTGGATCTAGCAGGCACCAAAGTGACAATGGGTTTGAAGGAAACTGTGGTGGTTCTCTGATTAAGATACTCGATGAGATGGGGGATTCAATGAGGAATCTCATGGTTTTTCTAAACCAAATATCAAGGTGTCATGATCAACCACTTGAACCTTGGTGAGTTCTCTAATGCATCATGTACGAGATGGCCAACTCGATGTGGAAATTCAGGTAATAATTATTAAGGTAACCATTAGGGTTTATATGATCCTTACTTTTGAGGTAATTATGGGTTATTATATGATATGATGGAAAATGAAGGGCATGAGATAAAATTGAGGTTAAAATATGTTATGATTATTCTTGAAGATTTTATCTCATTTTGGGGAATGTTTTAAGAATTATATAGTTTTGGAAAAAGGACAACACACAGACCGTGTGACATCCCGTCGCGTCGGACAAAGCTACGGGAATCGAACCCACAACCAAAGTGCGACTGGTATTTATCGCCTACCACTGGACTACGTGAAGTCCCTGGTTAGTTTGACCGATTCTTTTTAGTTATATGATTTTATGAATTAAGAGTAAGTTGATTTTGGAGAATATGTGATTAAGATAATTACTTTTCAATGTGTGACTTTAGGAGCAACTGATGTTGTTTGGAGATAAATGTTACGATTTAACTTGGTAGACTATGTGACTAAATCCTTCAAATATTTGGGTTTCAATCTTAGTTTGGTTTACTTTGAATAATTTTATGGACAAATGGTCCTCATTGAACTTTGGGTTTTGTTGGACAAATTTTGGAGATTAAGAATAGATTTTCTTTTTATAAAGGGTTATCCTTTTTTGGATTATCTGATCTTGTACTAGCCTTTTTGGTTTTGGTTTTGGTTAAAGACATGGGAAGTATATAGTTCTATTTTGTGGATTAGGTGATTCTCTAGAAGTTGATTATAGTACTCTTAATGTGAACAAGTCTTCCTAAATACTCGTCTTTTGGAGAAAATATGAGTTTGTGTAAGGAATCTAATAAAAGTTGAAAGTCAATATGATAAGTGATTATGTTTCCTTACGAATAAATTCCTCAATAAAAAGTAACTTAAAACAAAAATGTTGTATATTAACTTTTCCTACTGGGGAATCGAATACCGTTTAACCCATCACAAGTTTGTGATTTTCACGTGGTTAACTTTCTCCTAAACATGTTTTCTATCACTCTCCATCAGAACATGACCCTTTGTTTTTTCCTCCATGTCCATATTTTCATACTTGGAATCCTAGTATGGGTTAACTCGGGTGACCTTTGTACTTATCTCTCTTTATTTTAAAGTGTTTGTTTTACCGACTTTTGTTCCGATGTGGGACTTTCAAGGATGTTTCCAAGCGCAATTTTAAAATTGCGAGGACGCAATTCCCAAAAGGGGGGAAGGATGTAACACCCCAGGTAAATAAAGAATATGACATTTCATATTTATCCATATTTGTGAATAAAATATTTAAATAACTTTAAAGGGGACGCTATGCTCGATGGCGTACCCAACACGCAACAACGAGTTTCTTGGTAATCTTACGTTGCACTCTAATAATAAAATAATATTATTTTAAATGGTAGTTAACATGTAGCCGTTGTAATTGCGGGAATGGATAGAAATAACTAAAATATGATTATATATGTTTTTAAATGTTTTTACATTTATCCAATAAAAGATAATGGCTTAAAATACGGAAAGAATACAATTTTAGGCGTATATGCCCTAGTTTTCACTAAAGGTTCACTTATCACCTTTTGGTGGCGAACCTTCATTAAATATAGTTTTGATCACTCTTATACATTATTTTGGACCAAATAAAACTCTTATTAAGAATCGGTACATCAAAATTTACTTTGTGTAAATTTTTGGTATCTTTCCGATAAAGTTCATTTTTTTAATGAATAGTGTAAAATGTTGTATTTTAATTCAAAACCACCTTTTAATCTAATTTATTTATATGATTAGATTATATTTTGAATTGGTTTTAAAGTGAAATTAGAAAATATTTTTACCATTAAATCCAATAGTGTTCGTTGGAATCAATTTCACTTTGAAACCAGACTTAAACTAGTGTCAATCTTTTGATACTTATTGTTTCATAAAACACGCTATTTGACATGACAGCGGGAATTAATTTTTAAATTAATTAATGTGACTTATATGTTTTTAATTTTTTAAAATGGACTTCATTTTTGAATTCAGAATATCAAATATAGCTTAGGGTGAATTTTTGGGATTTTTCTGAAAAACTTCAATTTTTGATGAATAGTGAAACCACTAAGTGGTACTTATAAAAACTGATTTTCCGTTTAAATGAAATTTTGCCATCATTGTGTTTTGATTTTCAAAAATCCGACATACATGGTTGTCATTAAGAAGTAAAATGTGGTTAAACGAGATTAAAATAATTTTTTGGTGAATAGTAACTTATTAAGTTTTTAATCGCGATTAGTGGTAATTAGTGTAGTTTAAGGTAAAAATAATGCTTTAATAAAATGATATGAGCTTGACACATGTCTTACCATCATTGGTTGTATCATGGCCGACCAAGACAAGCCATGGGTCAACTTGGGGACCCCATGGATCCACTTTGGTTGGGAAATGACATAAATAACATTTTATTTAATGTAAAAGTAAAATTGACAGAAACATGATATGTTTTACTAAAACAATTTTTAAGTGGGGTTATACAAGTCATATTTTTGATTATAAATATTAATTGGAAAGATAAAAATATTTCCTACATCATAGTATTTTTTTTATAATTTTTAGACATTAAATAAATTAAATTATTTATGACATAATAATGATGCAGCGATGACATCATTATTTGACGATTTAAATAAAATGGAAAGATAATGTAAAATCTATGAACTACACATGTCCAAAACTTATTGGATGAGTGGATTTCGAAGCCTTATCACCTTATCCACGAATTATATCAATGTGGGACCTTTTGAAAGCGAAACACATTTTCAAATAAAGTAATATTTCTTTACTTTCCAAAAGTGCCCCTCCTCTCCTCTTATAAGAGACCCCCACATCTACCTCATTTAACACACTCCTCAAGCCTTTGGATCGGCCAACACCTGCCCATTTACTCTCTCCACATCCCTCTCCTCATCCTAGAGGATTCCCTTTGGGCAGAATCCTTTCAAAGGAATCCTTTAGACTCAAATCAAAAGGAGTTACACTTTTAAAGGTAATTCATTCTCTCATGTTCATTTGTTTTATTTTGCTTCTCCAACCCCCTAAACTCTTTTTATTTACTTCTTTTGTAACAACACCAGTATCTTCAATATACTAGGATGTTTTTATAAGATTTATTCAAGCTACACTCTCACACAACTACATCAAATGGTTAAAGAACATACGGTTTCCGTGGATGGTGAAATTCTGCCTCCCGAAACGATGATAGTTCAATACTCATTTAACACCTTCAAAGGTGGCCATTATGATGTCACTATTTTTATATATGATATATAATATGTTTATGTTTTATTTATGCTTCTGTATTTTTCATTTTTGTCTTACCTTTATGGCTTCCATTATGGGTATACGCGATATCTTCATTTAAGGAAGTGCGGACTACCGCCCCCTCAAAGTGATTTGATTCGTTAAATACCATATGTGGGATGTATAAAGGATGGAAATATGATATTATATATGATATTATACTGGAATTATAATATACCTTTATATAATTATTATTCCATTCTATAGAATACGAAATAGAAATGAAAGTAGCGTTTATGCGTACGTACGGCTTACCGTCTCCATGAAGAGTGCATTTCATTTCTTACCTCTAAATGATTATGTAATGTTATAAATGCATGAATGTACTGGATATATATGACATATATGATATCTACATAATGAATAAAATTCTGGATATAATAAACATTTGGCCACACGAACAACATGTAATTGTAAGAAGTCCACTTTCGACTTAAGAACCAAATATCGGCAAAAAAAATATTATTAACTTAAATGATTAAATAATGTTTATGACATGGTAATAAGTGGTATAAAAGTAATAATGAACTTGAAAAAGGTTCTTAAGGAATTAGAAATTAACTCAAGTTTATTATTCAGGAGATTAAAGAACGATCGAGTCAAGTCGGACCCGAGGGAAGGGATCCTACTCCTCTCTTTCTTTTTAAGTACACACTTTTATGTCATTCCTTTTAAAGCTCATCTTTCTTGTTATTGGTAAGATCATTTATATTAAACTTACTGTAATTTTTATTTTCATGTGATGAGAGACCCTATTCTCTCTCATCAATCCATTTTGGAAGTTTTGAGTGGCGCCGTTAGGCTGCCAAACTTTCTTAAGAGATCTAACCTCTCTCTTCTTTTTAAGTACTCTCCTTTATGTAACTTCTTTTAAGCTCCTCTTTGTAATTTTGGGGGATGTTATATTATATTCCTCTTTCTGTACATTTTATTTTAATGTGATGAGATACCCTATTTGATCTCATCAATCCATATTCGGAAGTTTTATGTGGCGCCGTTAGGCTGCCGAGTTTTCGTAAGGGATTTTTCATCTCACTTTTATTCCCGTGAGATTTATGCTACATTTGCCACAAATTCCCTTGAGTGGTGTATGTACTGCCCATTATTCTACTCTTTGTGTAATATACTTTTTTTTATGAGTATTTACATCAATTATATTTTGTCCTTCTTTCATGGGGTGTATGTTTTGAAAGATACCCAAGTCGGTAAGGGAACCTTTCACCCTCCTCTTTTTTAAAAGACTTCTTTTGTTGGGTCTTTTAATTTACATATCATTTTGTTGGGATATGTTCTCATATATCCTTATTGATGTAAATTTTATGTCCAAGTGATGAGATACTCTTTTTATCTCTCATCAACTCTTTTTGATGTGATGCCGTTAGGCTGTCAATGGAACTTTTTAACCCAATTTCGATTTCTTTGGGTTCAACATGTAGTCATTGAATATGTCGTCCATTGAGTATGTGTGAATGACCGTTTTACACTTAATATCCACTTATATTGGGTGTATTTATATTTGTCACACATATTTTTGAGATTGATTTGTCCTTAATTTAAGGATACCTTCTTTATAAGGGATTTCATCACATTTGACATTTCTATTGAGGGTTCATTGTTGTTATGCACCAATTCACCCTTATATGGTGTATATACTGTCCTTTGGAGTTTTATATCATGAATCCATTTATTCTCATGATATTATAAATTTTTGACTAAATGTTATTCCTCAACTACTGTATTCAAGTGTCTCTAATTTTGGTAAAACCCCTTTAACCAAAATATCATTTTAAATGTTTTAATTATTTGTTCTTATTAATATCCATGTTTTCAAAATGTTTTTAAGGATTTATTTTTATGGATATTAATGGTTTAAAATTTTAAGCTTCAAGGTGGTATGGGACACTTTGATTCAAAAATCTCTTTATTAAATGTTTTAAATGGTTTTGGAAATGGTTTCTTTTTGAATGGATTCAATATTTCAATATACTAAAATGTTATATTGTGATTGAAATGTGAAAATGTTATGTTTCCTTTATGCATGTTTTATGTGACACATTTATGTTATGGTTCTTGGGCATTGTTATGAAAACGGGTGGTTCCGTGATAAACTAAGGGCGGGTGAGCCCGTTATAGCTCTCCAATGCATTGGGTAACGCGAAGGAGTGAAACGTTAAGGTTTCTCCGAAGAGATTTAGGGAATATACTGTGATGGGTATTCCAAACGTAACCAAGAGGGTTACTCCCCACGTAAGAATGTTATGAATGCCTCAAGTTACCTTTATGTCTTATGTTTTCTATGATTTATTCATGGTTTGATGAGGTATGTTAAAGTGCCTATGTTTTATGGGTAAAGTATGATTTCATTCTTATGTATATATGAACTCATGTTTCCTTTCCATATTTTTATAACCCTTACTGAGCTTTTTATGCTCATCCCAAGTTTTTGAAATGTTTTTCACAGGTCAAGGGAAAGGTACATGATGTGATGATAGTGTCAAGGATGTTTCAAGAAAGAATCCGTGTTATATTTTAAATATGTTTCCGTTGATGGGAAGAATGAATACTGTCTTTTATGTAACCACTTTGTTTAAATGTGGAATGTAATGCAAGTTTCATGATCTAATTCTCTAAAACTCTAAACCTGAAATGATCCTCAATGTGTAATCTTGTAATAACTCAAGATTAAGTAAGGTTTAAGGCTGGGGCCTTATAATAGTAGTGGGGGAAGAATTTTGTTTCTACACCTTATGGTTTTTGGAGTATATTTATAACCATTTTTTTTATTTTAAACCAAGATATGTTAACATGTTTATATAATATCCATAGTGATATAGTCTAAGCCATTCATGTATTCCAAAATGGGTTGGTATAATTCTAAAATGGGAATGGGAATATATTCCCATTCTTTAGTGGGATAAGGGATATGAGTTTTTTATTTTCCTCTAGTTTTCACTGAGATGTACATACTAACTTCATTTATGAGTTTGGGAGTACATTACCACCCCTTGGTGGTTTCTAAGATATTCCTTCAAGCTTAACTTGATGTTTCATGTGTATGACGATAGGTATTCAAGTTGTGGGTATGAGTGTGTTCTTGTCCTATGTTCATCTCCAAATTATGTTGGTGGACTTATTTAGCGTAAATGGTAGTATGGGAATGGTTTTGGTTGTTGGAAACATTCCACTCATAGAATAATTTCCTAGATTCTTGGGCCTAGATGACCAGAGTAGGAACCCATGGGGTGGTGTCCTCAATAGGCTGTTGGGGGATTAATGCCACATAGTAAAAAATGGAAGTGGATACTAATAAAATCTATCCTTGGAGAATCTTTTATTTAGGTGATTCCATAATAATCCTCATGACCCACCTCTTTAATATAAGGGAGGTATTTTTCTTCCTTCCTAGGAAACTCTCTAAAAAAGGTTTGAAATAGTGACATGTTTTGTTTTCCTCTTCAACACCTCTCAAATTTGGACAAGAGGTTGGTAGGATTTCATTTCATGGATGGATTCAAATTCAACCTCCAATATTGGAATGGTACCATTCAGGTGGTCATCCTTGATTAGTTCATTCACCACCATTCACTGAAGGAATTAGTGGGGGGGGTGAGAGAGTCCTCTAATTCAATGTGCCCCCAACTTATCCAGTTACGGAGGTGTAAGTCTATCACTGAAATGATTCCATTTAGATTAATGGGAGTTCGGGTAATAGAGGTTCTATGAGGGAACAAAAAACACAAGAAAGAAAACCCATCAATGTAGTATCCTAGGTAAACAAATATTAACAAATTTAATGAGGGAAAAAATTATATTGGTTATTTAATGATTCATTTTTTGTTCATCATTTTTTTAACCCAAAATACGAGTTGTGAGTGGCCTAAGGCTTGATTGTGAGAGGATGTCTATGGTTGAAAACCCATTAAATCATATTAATACTCTTATTTTAGATGGTTTCCAATGAGGTTTATTTATGGAACCAAAAACACCCAATGGACCCAACATCCATGTCTCGGGATTTCACTACAAGCATGCTTTCTAAAGAAAGGTTGTCACTGGGGTCTCTTACCAATAAAACTTCAGAACTTATATTGGTGTAAAGGACAAGATACCAGGACCAACACACCTTGTTGGGGAATTATTTCTAACTCCAGGGAACTCTTATAGATTTAATTCACATTCTTTAATATGTCCCAAATCATAATACATGAACCGTTACCCCCATACTAGAAATTAGTTATTTTCATTTATCAATGTAAATTATTGTATATATTAGAGGTATCTCATCAATGTGAACATATATATATATATACGTATCATAGGATCTCTATTGATGTCACTATTTATATGTATATGAGGTTCTCTATCTTTATCTTGTTATTACATAATGACGATGGTCTACAAATCACTATGGTTTAAAGCCACAAAGCTGGGCACTCTAGTGTTTATCACCACCCTGAAAGGTGGTAGATATTTTTTTGTGTTTATATAAGGCCTATTAAAAAGGATTCATATATATACTTGTTAATGGAATCAGAACACAAGTAATTCTGTTCCACTTAAAGGGGTACACCGTACCTTTTAAGGACATGTGATGAGGAATGGTCCATGCAGTTTAATATTGAAAGATAAGGAAGAATAAATGAAAAATTTCTATTAATAGTTGGTGTGATACTTAAGAATGATCATCCCTTTTGATTGGTCATGAAGGGAATATGTCCCAATAAGTATGAGTTGGTCTCTAAAATAATGAATCCATATAAGGTTGGGTCCCACTGAGAATATGGCTAGACGAGGATGATATAATAAGATCCAGATGAATTATAACCCTATGGGTGGGGGAATTATACATTAAAAAATATGAACTATTGTTGTATAATCCATAGGGGGTATGGACCTAATGAATGAGACATTCAAACTCACAGTAATATAGCCAATAAAGGGAAGTACATGGATAATATGATGAAGAACAAGATCCAATGAGGATGTAATGGAGGATTGATAATGATGGGTCTGAACATCAAGTGTGGAAGCCTATGTATCCCATCAAAACCTGAATTAATTCCCATATCATTTGTGTGATGTAGTATAAGGTCATAGGAAAAGACCACACTATAAAATTTAACATCACTACACAAAGACACTGTCATGTATTTCTATGTCATGCAACTAGGATGTGGTGTTATATAGTTTAAAGTCATGCATTATAGACAAGTATATTATGAAGGATTCAAGAATATAATATTGATAATTGATTAGGCATGTTAAGCTTCCCTAATATAATGGTTGGGGCCTATACCTTATCAAAGGCCCAAATTAAAGAACTTGTTCAATTTTCTAATTGATTGATCAAATCATATCCTTAAGCCCACATGAGTCATGGTTGATGTGAGAAATAAGTGATAATATAAGATTAAGAACATTGTATGAGAGTGAAAAACTAATATTGAATAAGGATTATACCTAAGAAATGGGCCCATATACTCTAATGATTTATCTCATTCTTTTCAGATGAGGAATTTAACAATTTTCACACATTGCATCCTGGGTTTGTCATACGAGGTAAAGATATAGTTTATGATCTTATACTGAAAATGGTTTCCGGATGTTTGTTGTCTTGAAACTAGGATGTGGTTCTATAAAGTTTAAATTTATTATTATGAATAATAATATGGTATTTATAGGAATGGGTGATGTTGGGAAAAAATACCTCAAGGTAACATTGCAGCATTATTGGGTTGGTTGTGTTTGTTGACATAACATTTTTTCATGATGAATTTTCAAGTTACAAAGATTCCATTAACAATACATGTTGACAATGAATCATGACAAATGAATAGAAGATCTTGTGGTGGTATAAAAGAATAGATACAAGGTGGCACTGTTTTCTAGAGTTTGACAAACTTTTGGGGTCTAGAATTTGGAGTATGGTTTTCATCACAGAAATTTGATTTCCTTGATGATCTCATCAAAATATAGAAAATACATGAATTTTGTAAAGATAGGATTTGTGAGTTGTGTTTCACGAAGGATAATTTTTTTTGGTAGAGGTATTTTTGAAAGTGAAATGCTTCACGATTCTGAGAAAATAGTGCTTCACAATTGGCGAAGGAGTTCTTCATAGTCGTTGAAGAAAGTCTCTACAATTATAATCGGTTTTTCGATTTGGAAATTTCAGTGGATCTTCACCAATAGAGGAGTGCTATGGAGACATTTTTGGCAGTTCTATAAATCTTTCTAGAGGTGGTGGAGCTTTGTGAAGAGCTAAGCCTATAAATATGAGGCCACCCCCCTTCGAAAACAATAGAGAAGAAAATAGAGACTCAATGAGAATTCTAAGTCTGTATGTTCATAAAATATTTCAAAAATGTGGTATGTGAAGTCATTCATGAAGGCTATATGAGAACCGAAGGTTTTGAGCATCACAAAAGAATTATTTAGCAAAGTCCCTAAAAATACAACCAAAACTTGTAAACATCACGAAGGCTAGTGAGATTCACAAAAAGTAAAAAGAAGATTCAAGAAGTCCAATTGGTGCTTCATGAAAGATTCTTCATGAAGTCTAGTTTGATCTTCACAAAAGAGTATCTTCAAGAAGGCAGTGAGCTTTACAGAAATAGGTTAAAAGATATTGTCTAGAGTTCAGTGGAAAAGAGGTATTCATCAGTGGGTGAAAATTGGACTTCAATAGAGTATATATATACAATCAGGGATGCAGGTATTAATGAAAATGAAATAAACTAATAGAATTTAAATTGTGAGTGGATCTTCTAATGAATTAGTGATAACACTTTAGTTGAGAGAGAATCGAGCTTTAAAATTGTGAGTGGTTATGAACCTGGAGGGACAGCAAGTCTGCTTCGAACTTGTAAGCAACAATACGCTTATAGTGAATTTGGTATATCGACACATCGCTGGTGTAGGATCCTTAGACATAGCCCAATGAGGGTAAAATGAGTAAAATTATTGTGTCCTGTGCATGCATTGATATTTGTTCATACTTTATAATGGGAAGGAGAGAGAAGCGAGTTTTTTCTAACAACGAAACAAGATCCAAAGGGGCAGTTGTTTTAGTCTATCGTACCCTGATTCACCCCATCTTAGGGTATCTAAACTAGTGGACCTAACAATTGGTATCAGAGAGAAATGTTTATATCAGGTTTTCTCTCTCAATATAGGGAACCAATCATAAAAGTACTCTGAAATTCAAGGGGAATAATTTTCAGCTATGGAAGAATCACATGCAACACTACTTTAGATTTTTTGGAATGGACGTGTTTTCAATAGAAATTCATGGTATACCAACCTATATTAATAGTGGTACACTATGGGAAGCTAAGAAAAGATAATTGGATGCTAAAACCCTGGGAATAAACCCTTTAAGGGTATCTCTATTCAATGATATATATACGAAGGTGATGTCATGCAAAACAACATATGCTATGTGGGAAAAGCTACTGAACATATATGATTGAGATTCAATGTTCAGAGAGGGAAAGCTCAAGTGTTGTGTAACCAGTATGAAGATATGATAATAAACCCAAATGAGTCCATTGATGCATTATTTTATAGGGTAAATATTGTAGTAGAGGATATGTGAGCTCTTGGTGAATTCATTGAAGATATAAAGATTGTGAAGTGCATATTAAGGGAACTTTCACCTTAGTTCAATCTAAAAGTTTTAGTTTTGGAAGATAAAAACCTAAAAGAGCTGACATTAGTAACCTGTATAGCACCCTTGTTGCATATGAAATGAGAAATGAAGATAAAAATGTTGTGAAGAAAAAGAAATCTAAAAAGGTGGAATCCAAGGCCACGAAGAAGCTCACCATTTAAGATTCTCATAAAGATGAAGAGAAAGAAGAGGTGATTTTATTCCTTTCCTAAAACCTACAAATAGGAAAAGGAAATTTTAAAGGGAAACTTCTACTTTTCTGCTCTACATGTGGATATGTTGGTAATATTGTGGCAAGATGTCCCAAAAATTTCCAAGAAGATGATAATGTCAATGAAGTTGAAATTCCAAAGAATAATTATTCAGCCTATGTGAAAGGAAATAAACATTTCAAGAGAAATTTATTTGAGAAGAAGAATCTTCTTTCATAAGAATGTGACAGTTCAGTTGAGTATGAGGTTAAGAAGGTTTAAGAGATAGAGAACTACAATGATCATGGAGAAAATTATATAGTGGAAATTTTTGGTAGTACTCAAAAAAAATTTGACATTGATGATGAAGAATAAGTTGAAGGAAGAGTTGATATGATAGCTGAGTTAGAAGGTTTTGTCGAATAGATAAATATTTTGAGAGTGAAAAAAAAGAAATATAACAAATTATTTAGTGATTCATAACTATATATGTAGCTACAAGAAGAAGATAAGTATAACTTTATGGAATAAATTGAGAAAATTAGGTCATCAACAATAAAGGACTCAGAATCAGTTGGTGATTATAAAATCACGGTTAAAGAATAGAAAATGGAGATCGATGACTTGAATAACATAAGGAAAGATCAAATCAAGCATATCGAAGAACTTGAAGGAGAATTTTTTGGTTTACAAAAAAAAGGTTAAGGATCAAGAAAAACTCTTCAATCCTGCTGTGACATTAGGAAAGAAGATCACTCAGAAAACCGAGAAGCTGAAAGTGGAGAATAGTGGTTCTACCAAAAGAAAACATAAATTATGTTAAGATTCTAAGGTTACTGGGGGGATTGAACAAAAACAAAATACTGTGAAAATTGAAGTCCAAATACAAGCACCCATTCCCATATTGAAGTTGGATTTGGGTATGAAACAGAATCCAAAGATTCAGATAACCCAAGAGAGATCCAGTGGTGCAGAAGTGACATGCTGGAAAGCACCCTATATCAGGTTCTATTGTTGTGGAAAGATGGGACACTCACAAAATGTTTTTTCCATAACTAAGAGGTACAAAATATCACAAGAGAAAATATGGGAGCCAAAAAGAGCTCGATACACTAGAATATATTTTGAGGTACATTGTTTTTGGTGTAGAGGATTTGGAAATATGGCTAGAGACTATACATCAACCATGCAGAGAAATGTTCCAAATTAGAACAAAACTATTCTCCAGTATAAGATCAATGAACCAGTAGGTGAGTTGAAAATGAAAAACATATTGTCATTCTTTCAAGATAAAGGTAGTCCATCATACTTTAAGAAAGATCAATGTTATCAATATTTTATGAGTGTGTAGACAAAAATATGGATCAAGAAGAAAAGATATGAGAAGGCAGTGGTTTCTAAAATTTCCCTTAAAGCATCAGACCATTCTAGTGTATGGATCCTTGATAGCTGGTGCACATCCCACATGATAGGTAATAGCGATCTTGTTACAGGCATAAAATATGACAAAGAAGGAGTTTTTAAGTTTGGAAATAATGAAGTCCTAAATATTATTTATAACAACCCATAATTTACATACATTTTTATTACTTTAGAATTGAAGAATATTTATGACAACATGTAACAAAACCATGATAGGACCGTAGAGGTATAATGTCTTTAGAAACTGGGAAACCTAAACAACTAGTTCATAAATCATCTACATTGTCTTCTGTTTATTTCATCATATCTAGAGTCACTTTTGGAATATTATACTTAATACCCTTCTTCCTGACCTGGGGAAAATAAAACATACAAAAGGGTGAACTTAAATACTCAGTAAGGGTAAACAAAGGAAATATTAGTCATATCATATTCATAAGAACATAACATTTTGAAAATATTATCGTACAAAAGAGAACATAATATCATGACATGGGATAAATCATAGTAGTGAAATGTAATCCCAATATTCATAACATAAGACATGAAACTTAGTGGAATACACACATAATAATAAAAAATCATTTCATATTAGTCAAGACTCATTTCCAAGACCATCATAGCGGACAAAGTCCACTACTAAACCGAGTTCACTCCTCGTTCCAGTCCTGTATCATTAAACCAGATTAACTTTCCGTTCCATCCATGTCTATCTAATGAGATATAAATCAATAACCAATGCAATTGAGGGAGATATAGATCCCACCAATCTCATAATGATACCATTATTATGTGTGCCACAAAATCATAAATCATACATCATAGCATAACCCATGTAATAAAAATGGGATTCTTAAACATCATGCCATCATAACATAATCCATATAAGATAAAAGGAATTCATAAAAATAATTCCATCATAACACAATCAAATCAATGTAATAATTGGGATAGAAACATAACCCTATATTATCTTAGATGGAAAATAATTTTGATAAAACACTTGAACTCTATTCTTGAGGAAAATATCCATTCTACTTCAAAACATTTTTCATTTCTCAACATGTCAAAAAATTTTAAAATAAAAGAAGTTAATTGAAAATAAACTTGAAAAATTATAAAGGAATATTCATGGAATAATTTTCTATGAAATCATAAAAATCCATTCATGCCGTATAATTTAAAAAAACATTCTTCTCGTACTTTGACCCGAAAAGTCAAAAAGTATCTCGTACTGAAAACGAAAAATAACTCCTTTAATATCTTTTACTAAAAATTAACCAATAGGTAAAATTGGATTTAAAAAATTGTATTAGGATAGAGATAATATTACATATTGTAGAAACATGTATGTGGATTATAAATATGCCACAACAAATTCTGAAGTGTAAACAATCTCAGATATAAATGAGATTGTGAGATTTTCCCTTACCTTAGGTATGATATGCTCTGTATGTAACCAAAACTCATGTATAGTGATTTAAATAATTTTATTTACTTGTTATAGAATCATATACATTGTTATGATATCATATATGGTCATATTCTTATCTCCTTATTAGTAATATTTCATTGCTACTTGTTATTTGGGTGTTCATTGCTTTATGTTATTATGCGTGTTTTGTCGAATAATTTCTTATTAATATTTTTAGGTTATAGATAAATAATTTACAGAATAGTATTAGTATAATATATATAAGATTTTTTCATTAAATTCATTTATATAATCATGGGTTAATGAAGATCATGTAGAATGAATCACATCGCACCGTGGAGATGGTAAGTTGTACGTACGCACGGGCGACGATATCGTTCCCATAATTATTGAATGGTATCAGAGTGGATGATAGAATATCTCAGAATTAGTATCATGTTATAATAATAATATATATATATCCTTTACACCATTATACCCATCCAAGTAAGGTGGTGGTGGAAAACAGATTACACCACGACATGGAGATGGTATTCCATACGTACGCACATGCAATGATTTCATTTTCCGTAGGATGGATAGAAGGTGAAATAGGGTTGTTTCATATTTATAATAACATATAATTATATGAGTGATAATTATGTTATTACTTTATAATGAAACAAATAAAGAAGAGGAAGTATAAGAAGAAATAGATTTGAAAGAATCGGTGAAGGATATTACCTCTTCTTTGACGCGCCTCTTCTAAAACTCCTCTTAGGGCACTAAAGTTGGTCTTTGAAGAATACCAGGACCTCTAGTATGTTTATAGGGAAGTTTAGAAGAAAAATTGGTAGGGTTTGGCCGAGCTTCAAGGCACAAAATGGTGTGAGAAGGAGAGGGAGGAGGTGCCCTTTTATAAGGGAGGAGAGGGGTACTTTTGGAAACCTCTAAAATATTAATTTATAATAAACTCAAACCTCACTTAAAAAACTCAAAAAAAAAACTCAAATACAAACATTAGATGATACAAGGTTGTAATATCATCAAATAATAAAATTTATACATGTTGGGAATTTATTTTAAACCTTATCAACTTGATTTATCATTATTTAATCTATTTTATTTTATTTGTGGTAATAATATTCCAAATTTTAAATTTTTATAAATAATTACTTATGTTTTGTGAATTTTCCATGATTGGATAATTTATTACATTTTAGACCATATAAATATCAATTTATAATTTTTAAATATTTTTGTGATTTTTATACAATTTTATAATATGTTATTATTATAAAATAACAATAGTTTTAATTTTGACACTATTCATTTATTTGCATTTAAATAAAATACACATAGAGAAAATCATCGAATGAAAATATTTAATAGATTAATAACATATCATATCCATCTAGAAAATTTGTGGAGAACATTAATGAGTTCATATAATATTTATTTTCATATTTTTAAAACCATTTTTTTCATATTTTAATCAATAAAATAATTTCCAAATCACTATTGTGTCATCATTAATGATAATTTATTAACACCTAAAAATCCTAAATAAGTTCTCATCATGTAGATAATTTTATTAGATTTCTGGATACTATTCATATTCGAAGTTTTATGAGGTTTATCACAAAATTAAAATTATTACAGTTATAAGATATAAGAGAGTGACATGTTGTCACTTTCATTGGTTTTAATAATAATTATATCATTTTCACGGTCAAAAGTCCATGAAATGAATCTATTCCAACCCTTAAATGATATGGGTCGACTTTTATTCATCGAATAGAATTTTGGAAAGTGGTAAGTTAATTTTATAATCTTATTTTTACCCTTAATTACCCAATTTACCTTTAATAGTCGTAAATAAAAATTACCGTAGTTACTATTCATAATGTCAAAAAAATAAAAGTAACCTATTAACATAATTCGGAATCACTGAATCAAAATATTGAATCTATTTCTAAAAATTTAAAACACAGAAGTTTCATTAATTAATTTAAAAATAATCCCATTGTTAAGAAAACATGTTTTTATAAGTTAAAACATTGTCAAAGATTGAAATGTTTTTACCTTTGAATTCAATGTAAAATTAATAGAAATGACATAAATTATATTAAATGGTAAAAGTATATTCTATTTATACTTTAAAACAATTAAATTTTATCATTTAACCATATAAATTATCTTGATGAAAAAAGTTGTTTTTAAGAAAAATTTAGCGTATTTTTACTATTCATCAAAATATGAAAGTTATCAGAAAATTATAAAAAATTTATCCAATGTAAATTTTTATATCCTGATTAAAAATAAGAAGTTTATTTTGTAACATTGAACTTATAAACTTGTCAAAAATTATATTTAAAATGGGTGCGTCATCAAAAGGCCGTAAAACTACATTTTTTTTTGAAAAATACTCCTTTTATCTGAAAAATTGATTTTGTTTTCATATCTCCTTCTAAAAAATGTGTAAGATGAATTATAATGTTATAAAATTTAACATTTGGTTAATACTATTCATAATGGCTAGTTCATAATAATATATCATTGTTTAGTGAAACTCGGTATTGCGTACAACGCAAGCTATCGAGGAAGGTTGCTCTTGCGTGTAACGGAAGCCAAGCCAGTGTTGTGTGTAGTGAAAGATTCCTTTGGTGTTACATATAATAGAAGACATGAAAAAATATATCTCATATTATCTAAGGGTGTTATATTATACCCCCCTTAAAATGAATTTTTCCCTTAAAATTTGTCACTTCGTAATAAACAGATGAGGATACCTCTCCCTAATCATATCCTCAAGTTCCCATGTAGCTTCTTCTAATTGGTGGTTCCTCCATAAAACTTTAAACAAGCGAGTGGTATTGTTTCGAAGAACTTTTTCACAATGATCCAGAATCTCTATCGGCTGTTCTTCATAGACTTCTGAGCTTAGTACATGTGAATGATCAAGTATGTACTTTCTCAGGAGAGATATATGGAACACATCATGAACTTGAGAGAGATTTGGTGGAAGTGCCAATCAGTAAGCTACCTTCCCAACACGATCCAGTATTTCGAAAGGACCGATATACCTAGGGATTAGTTTTCCCTTCTTTCCAAATCTCATTACTCTCTTCCAATGAGATATTATTAAGAACACTTTATCACCCACTTCAAACTCTAGGTCTTTTCTTCAGTTGTCGGCATAAATTTTTTGTCGACTCTGAGCTTCTCTTATGTGTTGTTGAATAGATCTAACCTTTTCTGCCATCTCAACAAAAAGATTATGTCCTGGTAGCTTTCTTTTCACAACTTCATCCTAGCAAGTTGGAGTTATTCATTTCTTTCCATAGAGAGCTTCATAAGGAGCCATCTCAATACTGGAGTGAAATCTATTATTATAAGAAAATTCCACCAAAGGTAGGTGTTGATCCCAACGACCTTTGAAATACATAGAGGAAGCTCTCAATATGTCTTCAAAAGTTTAAATTTTCCTCTCAGACTGACCATCTATATGAGGATGATAGACAGTGCTGAAACTCATCTCTGTATCTAGAGCATGATGAAGACTTCACCAGAACTTTGAGGTAAAACTCAGATCCCAACCAGATATAATGGAAAGTGGTACTCCATGAAATCTTACCACTTCCTTTACATATATCTTGGCAATCTGATCAAGAGATAAATCCTCTGTAATAGCAATGAAGTGTGCCAACTTCGTAAGACGATCAACTATAACCCAGATAGCATTATTGACTTTGGATGTTTTGGGAAGTCTGATGAAAAAGTCCATAGTGATGTTTTCCAATTTCCATTCTGGTATGGGTAGTGGTTATAACACCCCTTTAGACTTCTGTCTCTCAGATTTAACTTGCTGAGAAACCAAGCATTGAGAGATATATTCAGTGATATCTCTTTTCATGCCATCCCACCAAAAGTACTCTTTCAGGTCCCTGTACATCTTTGTACTTCCAGGATGAATAGAGAATGAAGAACTATGAGCCTCATCTAGCAGTTCATTCTTTAATTCTTTTATAGTAGGAATACAGACACGGTTCCTGAAACTTATTATCCCATCCCAATAAAGGTTGAATTTAGGAAACTTTCTCACCTTTTTTTGAATCCCAACATCCTCCTTCTGTGCCTCTTTAATCTTCACTTGTATAAATGGTTGAAAATTCATTTGAGAAAGATAAGATATCTCCCCTTTAATTAAAATTCCAACATCCATCCTTTGTAAATCCATAAATATTGGATCCTTTGTGATTGTCATCATCGATTAGCTAGCATGGTCTTGTCGACATAATGCGTCTTCCACCTTGTTTTCTTTCCCAGGGTGGTAATTAATTGAGCAGTCATAATCCTTAATCAGCTCCAACCATCTTCTTTGGCACATATTCAGCTCCTTTTGTGTGAAAATATACTCTAAACTTTTATGATCAGTATAAATATCACACCTTTCACCATAATGATAATGCCTCCAAATTTTTAATGCAAAGATTACCGAAACTAACTCCAAATCATGAGTTGGGTAATTTTTCTCATGGATTTTCAGCTATCATGAGGCATAAGCTATCACCATATCATTTTGCATGATAACACACCCTAGCCCCTTCTTGGATGCTTCACTGTAGATCACAAAACTTTCTCCACTACAAGGCAGTGTGAGCACAGGTACACTGGCTAACCTTTTTTTAGATCTTTGAAATTATCTTCACATTCCTCTGTCCAAACAAACTTAACACCTTTCCAAGTCAATTTGGTGAGTGGGTTAAATAATCTTGAAAAATATTTCACAAAACATTGATAAGCTAAAACAAGGAAACTTCGGATTTCAGTTACTTATGTTGGTCTCAACCATCTTTTAATAACCTTCATTTTTGCTGGATCCACAAATATCCCCTCCTTTGAGATTATGTGACCCAAAAAATGAAACTTTTTGAATCCAAAATTCACACTTGGTAAATTTGGCATAAATCTTATCCTTTATAAGGGTCTTCAATACAATTCTTAAGTGATCTTCATGTTCTTCCTTGATCTTTGAATAGACAAGAATATCGTCTATAAAGACTACCACAAACTAATCAAGATAGTCTCTAAAGACTCTATTCATTATATCCATGAAGATAGTAGGAGAAATAGTAAGACCAAATGGCATCACTATAAACTCTTAGTTTCCATACCTTGTACATAAAGTCGTCTTTGGTATATCCTCCCTTTTGACCCTTAATTGATGATACCCTGAATGAAGATCAATCTTGGAAAAGTATTGAGCTCCACGTAGTTGGTCAAATAAGTCACAAATGCATGGGAGATGATATTTGTTCTTGATAGCGACCTTATTAAGTTCTCGATAATCAATGAAGAGTCTCATTGATCCATCTTTCTTCTTAACAAACAGAATAGGTGCTCCCCAAGGTGATGCACTAGGGCGTATGAATCCTTTATCAAGATTATCTTGGAGTTTCTTCTTCAATTCATGCAACTCAATTGGGGCCATTCTATAAGGTGTCATTGAAATGGGCATAGCACCTGGTATGAGTTCTATTGAAAACTCAACTTCACGATTTGGTGGAAGACCAGGCAATTCCTCTGAAAAGACACCATCAAACTCCCATACAATGGTCATATATTTAAACGTGAGTTTCTCTCCAACCATTTGAGATAAATAACCTTCATTTATTGGAATCAAGACCCATAAGATGAAAGAAATTTCCACTGGAAGGTTATATTCATCCTAGCATCGATAGATGATCATAGATTGATCAGGAATATGAAATGTGACTTCCCTTCTTTGAAAATTGATATTATCTCCATATAAAGAAAGCCAATCCATGCCAAGAATCACATCAAATTCCACTATAGGAAGTATCACAATATTTTCAGGAAGAACTTTCCCACAAACTTTAATCAGAGAAGAATTGTAAACTTTTGATGCGACTGTTGTACCATTAGGAGTTGTTACAGATAACTCAACAACAAATTGTTGGGGTAGTACGATGATACCCTTAGAAAATTCTTCAGAAATAAAAGTGTGGGTGAATATAGAATCAAATAAAACATTTTTTACTTTAGAGTGGAGGTTAAGTGTACCTTTCACCACTTCGTTATCATAATCCACATCACCGATAGAAATTTCATGTTACTTTACTTTGTCTTTAGACTTAAGAGTTTGTTGATGTTGATCATCATCAAAAACCCTTGTATTAGGGAATTTATTGGTATAATGCCCCATTACCTTGCACTTGTAACATTGAAGTGTAGGAGGTGCATTCTGTGTAGCCTTTTCTTTGTTTTCTTCACTAGACATCTTTTTCCCATCATTGTGGCATTCAATTTCCGGATGACCTTCTTTTCCACACTTATAACATTTACTTGTCCCCTTAATACAATTCCCTCTATTTTTCTTTCCACACTTTGAGCATAAGGGAAAAATCATCTTCTTTTAATTGTGGTATTTAGATTTTCCTTTAAATTCCATTTTCCTCTTCTTATCAAACCCATATAACTGATGGGTTACTACAATATCCATCTCAACATTGAGAGCACATTGAACAATTTACTCATAGCTATTGAAGTCCCTTAGAGCTAATTCCCTTCAGAGACTTGGTTTTAAGCCACTAAAGAATCGATCGATCTTACTATCAGGTTGGATAATAATCCCAGAAGCATACCTTGTAAGCCTTGTAAAATTTGATTCGTAGGTACCAACAGATTCATCATCCTTTTTCTTTAGTTTAAGAAACTCCTTCTCCATCTTTGTTTGAAGAATACAAGGGAAGTACATATTGAAAAATAAGTTCTTGAACTTGTCCCTTTCCATGGACTCAATTTCATCCCTTTGCCTTGTATTCTTCACAATATTCCACCATTGATCAGCTTCTCCTTCCAAATGATATACTGATAAGATGAATTTATCATGTTCATAACATTGAAGGACTGGAAATATCTTTTTTGTGGTACTGGTCCATTATTCAGCCACTAATGGATCAGAAGAGCCACTGAAAGAAGGTGGATGCTGCCTCATGAAGGATTCAACAGAATGTTTATCCCTCCTTTGCTCATTTGGAGGTCCTGCATGATTCATATCTTAAGAAAGTTGGGTGAGCATGGCTTCAAGATTTTTCATTCCAGGTCCCATAATGTTTGGTTTCTCAAGGGGAGAATCATTTCATTGCCAATCGCATTCAACATTAACACGGTTCCTTTGGATTCCGGCCATTGACTAAAACCAAGAAGAATAGTGTGAGATACACTAATTACAATGGGAAAAACACAAAATTAGGAATAAAATTTCACACTTTAGGTATTATCATAGGTTATTCATGGCCATTTCTAAAACACTAAGATTTTTTTTTATTCTTAGACATATCATTAGGGTTCTTACTAAGGCTTTTACATCCTAGTTTCCTACGGTTGACTATAACCTCCCTATGATACCAACTATAACAACCCATACTTTACATACAGTGTTATTACTTCATAATTTAAGCATACTTATTACAACATGTAACAAAACCATGATAGTACCATATATGTATAATGTCTTCATAAACTTGGAAACATAAACAACTAATTCATAAATCATCTACATTGTCTCCTATTTATTTCATCATATCTAGAGTCCCTTTTGGCATATCTTACTTAATACCCTTATTCCTAACTTCTGGAAAATAAAACATAAAAATGGGTGAGCTCAAATGCTCAGTAAGGGTAAACAAAATAAATATCAATCATATCATATTCATAAGAACAAAACATTTTGAAAATTTTATCCAGCAAAAGAGATCATAATATCATGACATGGGATAAATCATAATAGTGAAATGTAATCCCAATATTCAAAACATAAGACATGAAACTTTGTGGAATACACACATAATCATTGAAAATAACTTCATATTAGTCAAGACTCATTGTCAAGACCACCATAGCAGACAAAGTCCATTACTGAACCGAGTTCACTCCTTGTTCCAGTCCTGTATCAATGAACAAATTAACTTGCCCTTCCAGCCATGTCTAACTCATGAGATATTAACCTTTACCCAATTCATTGGATGGAGATATAGGTCCCAACCATCTCATAATGATACCATTTTTATGTGTTCTACAAAATCATAAATCATACATCATAGCATAACCCATGTAATAAAAATAGGATTCTTAAACATCATGCCATCATAACATAATCCATATAAGATAAAAGGAATTCATAAAAATAATTCCATCATAATATAATCAAATAAATTTAATAATAGGGATATAAGCATAACCCTGTATTATCATAGATGGAAAATAATTTTGATAAAACACTTGAACTCCATTCTTGAGGAAAATATCGTTTCTACTTCAAAACATTTTTCCTTTCTCAACATGTCATAAAATTTTAAACTAAAAAAATTTAATTGAAAATAAAAATGAAAAATTGTAAAGGAAAATTCATAGAAACAATGTTCTATTAAATCATAAAAATCCATTCATGCCATATAAGTTAAAAAAACATTATTCTCGTACTTTGCCCGGAAATGTCAAAAAGTATCTTATACTGAAAACGACAAAAAATGCCTTTCATATATTTTACTAAAAATTCACCAATAAGTAAAATTGGATTTAAAAAATTTTAGGAGGATATAAATAATATTACATATTGTGGAAACATGGATGTGGATGATAAATATTCCCTACTAAATTCTGAAGTGTAAACAATCTCAGATAAAAATGAGATTATGAGATTTTCCCTTACCTTAGGTCTGATATGCTTTGTATGTATCCATAACTCCTGTAAAATGATTTAAATAATGTTATTGACTTATTAAAATATCATATACATTGTTATGATATCATATATTGTCATATTATTATCTCTTTATTAGTAATATTTCATTGCTACTTATTATTCGAGTGTTCATTGCTTTATGTTCTTATGCGTGTTTTTTTGAATAAATTTTTATTCCTATTTTTTGGTTATAGCTACATTATTTATAGAAGGGTATTAGTATAATATATATCAGATTTATTCATTCAATTCGTTTATATAATCATGGTTTAATGAAGATCATGTAGAACCAATCACATCGCACCGTGGTGACGGTAAGCCGTATGTATGCACGAGTGACAATATCATTCCCATAATTATTGAATGGTATTGGAGTGAATGATAGAATATCTCAGAATTAGTATCATGTTATAATAATTATATATATATCTATTCTTGACACCATTATACCCATCCACGTAAGGTGGTTGTGGAAAACATATTACACCACGACGTGGAGATGGTATTCTGTACGTACGCACACGCGGTGATTTCATTTTCTATAGGATTGATAGAAGGTGAAATAGGGTTGTTTAATATTTATAATAACATATCAGTATATGATTTATACTGATGTTATTACTTTATAATGAAACAAATAAAGAATAGGAAGTAGAAGAAGAAATAAATTTTAATGAATCCGTAAAGGATATTACATCTTCTTCGACGCGCCTCTTCTAAACCTCATCTTAGGGAACTAAAGTTGGTCTTTGAAGAATACCAGAACCTCTAGTATGTTTCTAGGGAAGTGAAGAAGAGAAAGTTTTAGGGGTTGGACGAGCTTGAAAGCTCAAAATGGTGTGAGAAGGAGAGGGAGGAGATGCCATTTTATAAGGAATGAGAGGGGCACTTTTGGAAACCTCTAAAATATTAATTTATAATAAACTCACACCCTACTTAAAAACTTTAAAAAAGGACTCAAATTTGAATATTAGATGAGATAGGGTTGTAATATCATCAAAAAATAAAATTTATATGAAACACCCCAGGTAAATAAAGAATAATACATTTTCATATTTATTATTATTTTATAATTGAATATTAATTTTACTTTAAAGGGGTTTCTATGTTCGATAGCGTACCCAATACGCAAGAAAGATTTTCTTTGAAATCTTATGTTGCACACTAATAATAAAACAATATTATTTTAAATGATAGTTAACATGTAGCCGTTGTATTGGCGGGAATGAATTGAAATAACTAAAATATGATTATATATGTTTGTTAAATGTTCTTAAATTTATCCAATAAAGGATAAAGGCTTAAAATAGGAAAAGAATTCAATTTTAGGCATATATACTCTAATTTTCACTAAAGGTCGACTTATCACCTTTTCATGGAGAACCATATTTAAATATAGTATTGGTCACTCTTATACATTCTATTAGACTAAATAAAATTCTTCTTTAGAATCGGGACATCAAAATTTACTTTGTGTAAATTTTTTGTATTTTTCCGATAAAGTTCATTTTTTAATGAATAGTGAAAAATGTTGTATTTTAATTCAAAACCCCGTTTTAATATAATTTATTTATATGATTAGATTATCTTTTTAATTGGTTTGAAAGTGAAATTAGAATATATTTTTACCATTTAATCAAATTTTTTTCGTTGGAATTAATTTCACTTTGAAATCAGACTTAAACTAGTGTCAATCTTTTGATACTTTTTGTTTCATAAAAACACGCTATTTGATTTGACAACGGGAAATATTTTTAAATCAATTATTTCAATTTCTGTGTTTGTAATTTGGTAAAATGGATTATATATTTGGAATCAGAAGGTCCAAATTATGTAATCAAGACTCTTTTGTTTTTGGACATTATGAATAGTAACGACGGTAATTATCTTTAATTATCTTGATTAATGAGTAATCAGGTAGTTAAGGATAATAAAATAATATCATAATAATATAAAATGACACCAAAATGTGTCCTAATGCTACTGGTTGTCTCATGTCCGACCATGGTATGCCTTGTGCCAAACTTGGGGACCCCAGGGAATCATTTTTGTGGGAAAGTGACTTGTTATCTTTTATTTTTTTTAAAGAAAATAAATATAACAAAGAATGTATCACCTAAGTAATTTTTTTTTAATTTTGTCTACATAGATGATATTATGGACTATAAATATTAATTGGAAATATAACCAGATTTCCTACATCATAGTATTGTTTTCATAATTTTTAGACATTAAATAAATTAAATTATTTATGACATCATGATGATGCAACGATTACATCATTAATAAAGGATTTAAATAAAATGAAAAGATAATGTTAAAGCTAGAACTTAAACTTGTCAAAGACCTATTGTATGAGTATATTTAGAACCCTTATCACCTTATCCTCAAAATAAATCAATGTGGGACCTTTAAAATCCGAAAATCGTTTGAAAATAATGTAACATTTTATACCTTTCCAAGAGTGCCCTTCCTCTCCTCTTATAAAAGGCCCCCACCTCTACCTCCTCACCCACACCTCTCAAGCCTTTGGCTCATCCAACCCATGCCCACTTTGTCTCTAAACATCCCTCTATTACTCCTAGAAGCCTCACTTTGGGCAGAAGTTTTCCCAAGGATGCCTTTGATCTCAAATCAAAAAGAGTTACCCGTTTTTAAGGTAATGTCTTCACTTGTGTTCTTCTATTTTATTTTGCTTCTCCATCCCCCTAAACTCTTTTTATTTATTTATTTTGTAACAAATACAGTATCTTCCATATACTAGTATGTTGTTATGTGAAGTATTCGAGATACACTTACACACACCTTCATCTAATGGTTAAAGAGCATACTGTTTCCGTGGATGGAAAATTTCTACTTCACGAAACGATGATTGTTCAATATTCTTCTAACACCTTCAAAGGTGGCCATTAAGATGTCACTATATTTATATATGATATATAATATGTTTATGTTTTTCTTTATGCTTCTGTATTTTTCATTTAATTCACACCTTTATGGCTTCCATTATGGGTATACGCAATATCTTCATTTTAGGAAGTGCGGACTACCGCCCCCTCAAAGTGATTTGATTCGTTAATGCCATATGTGGGACATATAAAGGATGGATTTAAAGTTATTATATATTATTTTATACTGGAATTATAATATACCTTTATATCATTATTATTTCTTTCCATTAAAGTATGAGATAGAAATGAAAGTAGCGTTCATGCGTACGTACGGCTTACCGTCTTCATGAACGGTGCATTTCATTTCTTATCCACAAATGTAATGTACTATTATAAGTACATATATATAATGGATATATATGATGTATGTTACATATAAATGATTAATATAATTCTGTAATTAAAATATACATATCTCTCATTTAGTTTTAATTCCATTAAAATGACATAGAAATGAAAGTAGCGTTCATGCGTACGTACGACTTACCGTCTCCATGAACGGTGCATTTCATTTATTACCTCTAAATGATTATGTAATATTATAAATTCATGTATATACTGGATATATATGATATATATGACATATACATCATGAATATCATTCTGGATATAATGGATATTTTACCACATGAACAACTTGTAATTATAAAGAGTTTATTTTTGACTCAAGTACCAATGATCGTTAAAATGACCATTATCAACTTAAATAATAACATAGTGTTCATGAAATGGTAATAAGTGATATAAAAGGAATAATTAACTTGAAAAAGGTTCTCAATAAAGTATAAATTAACTCAAGTTTATTATTCAGGAGGTTAAAGAACGATCGAGTCAAGTCGGACCTGAGGTAAGGGAACTTCTTAACCCAATTTCTATTCTTTGGGTTAATCTCATATTTTCAAATTATGTCTTGATATTATTATGTCTTATATTGTATTTATACTTTCTTTATGTGTATATATAGTGAATCTATTTTATTTAAAAAATGATCTTTGTAAAGGACTTCGTCTCAATCTCCTTTCATTGAGGCATATTTTGTTTTATACACAACTTTCTTTTATACGGTGTATAAACCTCTTTGACTTTTATGTTTATCCCAAAGAAATATCTTTTATACGAAGCGTTTTTACTAAATGAAAAAAGGGAATGTTTTTGTCGTACATATGCGGAGACAATGACTTCTCTACCGCCGTGACCATTATTTGAGTTTCGTCTTCCTCTAAGCCATACCTTTTTCTTAAAAGAAAAATAAATACCACGTTTTACTTTTACTTTATTTTGGTATTGGAAATGGTTTTCATAATATTTTTATATCAATTTGTTGTATTGATATCTTGTGATTGAAAAGTGGAAATGTTATATTTCCTTTATGCATGTTGTATGTGATACGATTATGTTATGGTTCTTGGGCATTTTTATGAAGACGGGTGGTTCCATGATAAACTAAGGGCGGGTGAGCCCGATATAGCTCTCCAATGCATTGTGTAACGCAAAGGAGTTAAACGTTAAGGTTTCTCCGAACAGATTTAGGGAATATACTATGATGGGTATTCCAAACGTAACCAAGAGGGTTACTCCCTACGTAAGAATGTTATGAATGCCTCAAGTTACCTTTATGTCTTATGATTTCTATGATTTATTCATAATTTGGATGAGGTATGTTAAAGTGATTATGTTTTATGGGTAAAGTATGATTTCATTGTTATGTATATATGTACTCCTATTTCCTTTCCATATTTTTATATCCCTTACTGAGCTTTTTATGCTCATCCCAAGTTTTTTGAAATTTTTTTCACAGGTCAAGGGAAAGTTAAATGATATGATGATAGTGTCAAGGAAGTGTCAAGAAAGAATCCATGTTTTATTTTAAATATGTTTCCATTGATGGAAAAAATGATCACTATCTTTTATGTAACCACTTTGTTTAAATGTGGAATGTAATGAAAGTTTTATGATCTAATTCTCTAAAAATATAAACCTGAAAAGATCCTCGATGTGTAATCTTGTAATAACTCAAGATTAAGTAAGGTTTAAGGCTGGGGCCTTATAGTTGGTTTCAGAGGTCAGTTTAGACAACTTTAGGAGTTAGAAAATTGTTAAATTATAAATTAATTTATGGTATGATTGAAATGATATAGCATTTAAAGATTACCATGTTGCTTCACCTAAGGTATTTCAGTGTTAAGAATGGTTTTTCGTAGAGGAAACAAAGAAGATTTTTTTGGGAAGGCATACTGAGGGAAATGACCTTCCAAATTAGCATGCTGAGATGGTCAGAATCAGAATTGAGCAGTTTACTACAGTGATGGCTTAGTTGAATCAGGTGATAAATGGTGGTTGTGTTATTGATGATATTTTTGTGTTTTCTAAAAGTAAAGTGGAGCATGAAAGTCATTTAAGGGTTATCTTGCAAACCTTAAAAGAAATGAAATTGTATGGGAAATTCATCAAGTGTGAGTTTTGGTTGCAACAAATTTCTTTTCTTGGTCACATTGTTTCTAAAGATGGGATAACTGTTGATCCTGCAAAAACAAAGGTTGTTGAAGAATGGCCAAGACCCAAAAATGTAACAGAGATTTGTAGGTTCCTTGGTTTGGCAGGCTATTATCGATGGTTTGTTATAAATTTTTCACGGTTATCTAGTCCAATGACTAAGCTATCTCGGAAGGGTGTTAAGTTTATCTAGACAAAAGAATGTGATGATTGTTTTCAGGAATTGAAAAGAAGATTGGTTAATGCTCTAGTTTTGGCACTACCTTCTAGGAATGGTGAGTTTGTTATCTACAATGATGCTTCATTAAAAGGACTTGGTTGTGTCCTAATGCAGAATGACTAGGTAATTTCTTATGCTTCACGTCAGTTGAAAACTCATGAGGTAAATTTCCCTACACATGATTGGAAATTAGCTATTGTTGTTTTCACTTTAAAAATTTGGAGGAATCATTTTATGGAGTAAAGTGTGAAATATATAATGATCAAAAAAGTTTAAAGTATATATTCACTCTAAAAGAATTGAACATGAGACAGAGGAGATGTCTAGAATTAATCAAGGATTATGATTGTACAATTCATTACCATCTGGGAAATGAAAATAAAGTGGCTGATGCTTTGAGTCGAAAAAGTAAGGCTTCGTTAACAATGTTTCATTTGGAATGTGATCCTTTGGTTAAGGATTTGATGAACTTTGGCATATAAGTTTTTGGTGTAGGATGTCCTTCTGTTTTGTTTCAGGTATCAGTGAAATCTTCTCTATCAGACAGAATCAAGCAAGCACAGAAGCAAGACAGTGAGTTGCAGAAAAAGGTAGATCTGGTTCAGAAGGGTAAGTTGCCTGAATTCAACATTGATAATGATTGTGTTTTGAGATTTGGGAAGAGATTGTGTGTGCCTTGTGATTCACAGTTGAAGAGAGATTTGTTATGCGAAGCTCATAGTTCTCCGTTTTCAGTACATCCTGGAAGTACTAAGATGTATAGAGATCTGCGGGAGTATTACTGGTGGGATGGAATGAAAAGAGATATTGCTGATTTTACAATGAAGTGTTTGACTTGTCAACAGGTTAAAGCAGAGCGGCAGTTACCAAAAGGGATTCTTTAGCCTTTACCAGTGTCATAGTGGAAAGGGGAAAATATATACATGGACTTTGTTGTGGGATTGCCGAAGACACCTCGAGGTAATAATGCAATCTGGGTTATTGTTGATCGCTTGACTAAATCTACTCATTTCCTTGCTATACGAGATACTTTTTCCCTAGATCAACTTTCCTATTTGTATCTTAAAGAGATATTCAGGTTACATGTAATTACTCTCTCCATTGTATCTGACCGTGATCCCAGGTTCACTTCTAACTTTTGGAAAGGCCTTCAGAAGTCGTTGGGTACTGAATTACATTTTAGTACAGATTTTTATCCTCAATTAGATGGGTAGTCAGAACGAACAATTCAGACCTTAGAGGATATTCTATGTGCTTGTTCGATGGATTATCAGGGAAGTTGGGATCAACATCTTTCTTTGGTTGAGTTTTCTTATAATAACAGTTTTTATTCTTGTATATAGATGGCACCATTTGAGGCATTATATGGGAAGCAGTGTCGAACTCCAGCTTTTTGGGATGAAGTAGGTGAAAGGAAGCTAATGGGACCAGAATTGGTAGAAGATATGGTAGAAAAAGTTCAGTTGATTTAGAAACACATGAGAACAGCTCAGAGCAGACAGAAAAGTTATGCAGATAACCGGAGGAAGGATCTATCTTTTGAGGTTGGTGATCATGTTTTTCTCAAAGTTTCACCACGGAAAAGTGTGATGCGATTTGGTAAGAAAGGAAAGCTGAGTCCAAGGTTCATTGGACCATATGAAATTTTGGAGAAAGTTGGATCAGTTGCATACAGAGTGGAATTACCTCAGAGTTTATCTCAAGTACACAATGTTTTTCATGTTTCGATGTTGAGAAAGTATATGCCAGATCTGTCTCATGTTTTGAGCCCAGAGGTAGTTCAGTTGGAAGAGAATCTCTCTTATGAAGAACAAATAGTCCAGATTCTTGACCGAAGGGAGAAAGTGTTGCGAAATAAGGTAATTAACCAGGTAAAGGTTTTGTGGATAAACCATATGGTTGAAGAGACAATGTGGGAATCTGAAAATGCTATGAGGGATAAATACCCCCACTAATTTTGATAAGTGAATAAAATTGCTAGGATGCAATTCCAAAAAGGGGGGAAGGATGTAACATCCCAGGTAAATAAAGAATAATACATTTTCATATTTATTAATATTTGAGAATTGAATATTAATTTTACTTTAAAGGGGTTTCTATGTTCTATAGCGTACCCAATACGCAACAAAGAGTTTCTTTGAAATCGTACATTGCACACTAGTAATAAAACAATATTATTTTAGATGATAGTTAACACATAGCCGTTGTATTGGCAAGAATGAATAGAAATAATTAAAATATGATTATATATGTTTGTTAAATGTTTTTTCATTTATCCAATAAAGGATAAAGGCTTAAAATATGAAAAGAATTCAATTTTAGGCATATATACTCTAATTTTCACTAAAGGTCGACTTATCGCCTTTTCATGGAAAACCTTATTTAAATATAGTTTTGGTCACTCTTATACATTTTATTGGACCAAATAAAATTCTTCTTTAGAATAGGGACATCAAAATTTACTTTGTGTAAATTTTTGGTATTTTTCCGATAAAGTTCATTTTTTTAATGAATAGTGAAAAATGTTGTATTTTAATTCAAACCCTATTTTTAATCTAATTTATTTATATGACTAGATTATCTTTTGAATTGGTTTTAAAGTGAAATTAGAATATATTTTTACCACTTAATCCAATTTTTGTCATTGGAATTAATTTCACTTTGAAATCAGACTTAAACTAGTGTCAATCGTTTGATACTTTTTGTTTCATAAAGACACGCTATTTGTTTTGCTAACGGGAATTATTTTTAAATAAATTATTTCAATTTCTGTGTTTTTAATTTGGTAAAATGGATTACATATTTTGAATCATAAGGTCCAAATATTGTAGTCAAGAATATTTTGTTTTTGGACATTATGAATAGTAACGACGGTAATTATCTTTAATTATCTTGATTAATGAGTAATCGGGTAGTTAAGGATAATAAAATAATATCATAATAATAAAAATTGACACCAAAATGTGCCCTAATTCTACTGGTTGTCTCATGTCCAACCATGTGATGCCTTGTGCCAAACTTGGGGACCCCATGGAATCACTTTTTTGGGAAAGTGACTTGTTATCTTTTATTTTTTTTAAAGAAAGTAAATATAACAAAGAATGTATCAACTGAGTAAATTTTTTTTAATTTTGTCTAGATAGATGATGTTATAGACTATAAATATTCATTGGAAAGATAAAAATATTTCCTACATCATAGTATTTTTTTCATAATTTTATAAATTAAATAAATTAAATTATTTATGACATCATGATGATGCAACAATTACCTCATTAATAAAGAATTAAAATAAAATGAAAAGATAATGTTAAAGCTATAACGTACACTTGTCAAAGACCTATTGTATGAGTATATTTAGAAACCTTATCACCCTATCCTCAAAATAAATCAATGTGGGACCTTTAAAATCCCGAAATCATTTGAAAATAAATTAACATTTTATACCTTTCCAAGAGTGCCCCTCATCTCCTCTTATAAAAGGCCCCCACCTCTACCTCCTTACCCACACCTCTCAAGCCTTTGTCTCGGACAAAACCTACACACTTTGTCTCTATACATCCCTCTCTTACTCCTAGAAGCCTCACTTTAGGCATAAGTCTTCCCAAGGAAGCCTTTGAGCTCAAATAAAAAAAGTTACCCGTTTTTAAGGTAATGTCTTCACTTGTGTTCTTTTGTTTTATTTTGCTTCTCCAACCCCATAAACTCTTTTTATTCATTTATTTTGTAAAAAATACAGTATCATAAATATACTAGGATGTTTTTATGTGAATTATTAGATCTACACTTACACACACCTTCATCTAATGGTTAAAGAGCATACTGTTTCCGTGGATGGCGAATTTCTGTCTCACGAAACGATGATTGTTCAATATTCTTCTAACACCTTCAAAGGTGGCCATTAATATGTCACTATATTTATATATGATATATAATATGTTTATGTTTTTCTTTAAGCTTCTGTATTTTTCATTTATGGCACACCTTTATGGCTTCCATTATGGGTATACGCGATATCTTCATTTTAGGAAGTGCGGACTACCGCCCCCTCAAAGTGATTTGATTCGTTAATGCCATATGTGGGACATATAAAGGATGGATTTAAAGTTATTATATATGATTTTATACTGGAATTATAATATACCTTTATATCATTATTATTTCTTTCCATTAAAGTATTAGAGAGAAATGAAAGTAGCGTTCATGCGTACGTACGGCTTACCGCCTCCATGAACGGTGCATTTCATTTCTTATCCACAAATGTAATGTACTATTATAAGTACATATATATAATGGATATATATGATTTATTTTACATATAAATGATTAATATAATTCTGGAATTAAAATATACATATCTCTCATTTAGTTTTAATTCCATTAAAATGACATAGAAATGAAAGTAGCGTTCATACGTACGTACGACTTACCATCTCCATGAACAGTGCATTTCATTTCTTACCTCTAAATGATTATGTAATATTATAAATGCATGTATATAATGGATATATATGATATATATGAAATCTAAATCATGAGTATCATTCTGGATATAATAGATATTTTACCATATGAACAACTTGTAATTATAAAGAGTTTATTTTTGACTCAAGTACCAATGATCGTTAAAACAACCGTTATTAACTTAAATAATAACATAGTGTTCATGACATGGTAATAAGTTATATAAAAGGAATAATGAACTTGAAAAAGGTTCTAAAGAAATTATAAATTAACTCAAGTTTATTATTCAGGAGGTTAAAGAACGATCAAGTCAAGTTGGACCCGAAGTAAGGGAACTTCTTAACCCAATTTCTATTCTTTGGGTTAATCTCCTATTTTCAAATTATGTCATGATATTATTATGTCCTATCTTATATTTATAATTTCTTTATGTGTATATATAGTGAATCTATTTTATTTAAAAAATGATATTTGTAAGGGACTTCGTCTCAATCTCCTTTCATTGAGGCATATTTTGTTTTATACACAACTTTCTTTTATACGGTGTATAAACCCCTTTGACTTTTACGTTTATCCCAAAGAAATCTTTTTTATACAAAGTGTTTTTAATAAATGAAAAAAGGGAATGTTTTTGTCGTATATATTTGGCGACAACGACTTCTCCGGCACCGTGACCATTATTTGAGTTTCGGCTTCCTCTACAAGCCATACCTTTTTTTAAAAGATAAATAAATACCATGTTTTACTTTTACTTTATTTTGGTATTGGAAATGGTTTTCATAATGTTTTTATATCAATGTGTTGTATTGATATCTTGTCATTGAAAAGTGGAAATGTTATGTTTCTTTTATGCATGTTTTATGTGATACGATTATGTTATAGTTCTTGGGAATTTTTATGAAGACGGGTGGTTCTGTGATAAACTAAGGGTGGGTGAGCCCGATATAGCTCTCTAATGCATTGGGTAATGCGAAGGAGTTAAACATTAAGGTTTCTCTGAAGAGATTTAGGGAATATACTATGATGGGTATTCCAAACGTAACCAAGAGGGTTACTCCCTACGTAAGAATGTTATGAATGCCTCAAGTTACCTTTATGTATTATGATTTCTATGATTTATTCATAATTTGTATGAGGTATGTTAAAGTGCTTATGTTTTATGGGTAAAGTATGATTTCATTCTTATGTATATATGTACACATGTTTCCTTTCTATATTTTTATATCCCTTACTGAGCGTTTTATGCTCATCCCATGTTTTTTGAAATGTTTTTCACAGGTCAAGGGAAAGGTACATGATATGATGATAGTGTCAAGGAAGTGTCAAGAAAGAATCCAGGTTTTATTTTAAATATGTTTCTGTTGATGGGAAAAATGATCACTATCTTTTATGTAACGACTTTGATTAAATGTGGAATGTAATGCAAGTTTTATGATCTAATTCTCTAAAACTCTAAACCTGAAAAGATCCTCAATGTGTAATCTTGTAATAACTCAATATTAAGTAAGGTTTAATGCCGGGGCCTTATATTATACATTTTGGAAATTTATTTAAAACCTTATCAACTTGATTTATCCTTATTTAATCTATTTAATTTTATTTATGGTAATAATATTCCAAATTTGAAATTATTATAAATAATTACTTATGTGTTGTGAATTGTCCATAATTGGATAATTTATGAAATTTTAGACCATATAAATTTCAATTTATAATTTTTAAATATTTTTGTGATTTTCAAACAATTTTATAATATGTTATTATTATAAAATAACAATAGTGTCAATTTTGACACTATTCATTTATTTGCATTTAAATAAAATACTTATAGAGAAAATAATCGATCAAAAATATTTAATAGATTCCTAACATATCATATTCATCTAGAAATTTTTTGGATAACATTAATTAGTTCATATAATATTTATTTTAATATTTTTAAACCATTTATTTGATATTCCAATAAATAAAATAATTTCTACAACACTATTGTGTCATCATTAATGATTATTATTTAATCCCTAAAAATTTTAAATAAATTCTAATGATGTAGATAATTTTATTAGATTTTTTGTGACTATTCATATTAGAAGTGTTATGAGTTTTATCACTAAATTAAAATTATTACACTTATAAGATATAAAAGAGTGACATGTTGTCCCTTTCATTGGTTTTAATAATAATTATATCATTTACATGGTCAAAAGTCCATGAAGTGAATCTATTCTTACCTTTAAGTCATATGGGTTGACTTTTATTCGTCCAATAGAATTTTTTCAGGTGGTAAGTTAATTTGATAGTTTTATTTTTACCCTTCATTACCCGATTTACCTTTAACTGTAGTAAATAAAAATTACCGTAGTTACTATTCATAATTTCAAAAAATAAAAGTAAAATATTAACATAATTTGGACCCACTGAATCCAAATATGGAATCCATTTTTCAAAATTTAAAACATAGAAGTTGCGGTAATTAATTTAAAATTAATCCTGTTGTTAAGAAAACGGGTTTTTAAAAGTTAAAACATTGTCAAAGATTGAAATGTTTTTACCTATGAATTCAATGTAAAATTAATGGTAATGACATAAATTATATTAAATGGTAAATTTATATTCTATTTATACTTTAAAACCATTAAATTTAATCATTTAACCATATAAATTATCTTGATGAAAAAAGTTATTTTTAAGAAACATTTAGAGTATTTTTACTATTTATCAAAATATGAAAGTTATCAGAAAAGTATAAAAAATTTATCGAATGTAAATTTTTATATCCTGACTCAAAATAAGATGTTTATTTTGTAAAATTGAACTTATAAACTTGTCAAAAAATATATTTAAAATAGGTGCGCCATCAAGAGGTGGTAAAACTACATTTTTTAAAAAATACTCCTTTTATCTGAAAAATCGATTTTGTTTTCATAGATCATTATAGAAAATGTGTAAGACGAATTATAATTTTATAAAATTCAAAATTCAGTTAATACTATTCATAATGGCTATTTAATAATAATATATCATTGTTTAGTGAAACTCGGTATTACGTACAACACAAGCTATGGAGGAAGGTTTCCCTTGCGTGTAATGCAAGCCAATCCATTGGTGTGTGTAGTGAAAGATTCATTTGGTGTTGCGTATGACAGAAGACATAAATATATATAAATATATCTCATAAAATCTAAGGGTGTTACATTATTGGCTCAATAAAGGCCATGTTTGGGGGTAATGAGATAAGTTGTGCTGATGTCTTAGTAGTATAAGCTCTGAGTCACAATTTAATTAATGTCATCCAACTATGTGACTCAGGGAATTCTATAAGGTTTAATAAGAAGATGTGTATCGTTAAATAAAAATATGGTGCAATGGTTATACAAGAAAAAATAACAAATGAAAATCTCTACCTTTTAAGCAGAGAAGAAGATATGTGCTTTTTGTCTAGAAGGGGAAAACAAGTTGTGGCATAAATGACCAGGTCATCTATACAAACCATCCCTAGAATATCTGGTCAAAGGATATGAAACTAGAGACCTCCCTAAGACATCACATTATCATACACATACTTGCGATGATTTTCAACAAGGTAAGATCGTAAAAAAGATGTAAAAAGATAAGGAAAAGTAGCCAACAAGAGTGGTTGAATTAGTGCATGCTGATGTTTATGGAGCTGTCTCACTAAGAGACATTGATATAAAGAGATATTACATTCTATTATTTGATGATTATAGAATAATGACATGGGTATTCATCATTTCTCATATGTCTATTGTGCTCAGTTACCTAAAATAGTATTTGAAGGAATCTAAAAGGATGCTTGGGCAGAAAATTCTAAACTTTCGTACTGAAAATGGTATAGAATTCACAAACAGTCAGGTGGAAGACTACCTCGAGAAACACATGATAAGGCATCATGTTTCTTTAGTAAGAACTCCTAAATAGAATGGAGTGGTTGAAAGGAGAAATCAGATCATCAAAAACATGTGAAAAATGATGCTTATAGAAAATGACCTACCAGAGAAATTTTTGAAGGAATCGGTATTGGAATTTGTCTACATTTATAATAGGGATCTGTTGTGTCCTAAAGAAAGGAATATTCTGTATGAGATGTGGTAGAGAAAGAAGATAATAGGGATATAATTTTGAATCATTGGAAGTAAGTGCTTTATTCTAAAAAAACATAGGAAATTTGAGTCATGTAGAGATAAGGGGACATTACTTGGATACTCAAGGAAGATAAAAGCATATGAATGATTAAATAAAATGCTGGTAAAAGTATTTAAGAGAAATGATATCACTGTTGTGGAAAATTAAGACAATATTCAATAGCACGGTGAGCAATTTTATGATGAAAGTGATGATGAGGAAAGAAATGTAGGGGGTTAGAAGTAGAAGATGATGATCCAGAAGAAGATAAAAATGATGAACAAGAGGAATTAAAATCTATAACTACAAGGAATACAAGTAATAGAGATGAAATTGATAGGTAGAATATCATTGGCGATCAAACAACACCAGTTCAGAAAATAAGAATGAATTCAATCAACCATACATCTCTCTTATCTCTAGTTGAACCTAATTTTTTTTCTGATTCTATTGAAGAGGAAAACTAGGTTCAGAAGATTAATGAAGAGCTAGACTAGATTGAGAAGAATCAGACTTTGGAGGTTGTTTTGAGGCTAATAGATAAGGATGTCATCAGGACTAAATGGGTTTTTCGCAACAAGATGAATGAAGATGGAATAGTCATTTGAAACAAAGAATTACTAATGTGAAAATGATATTCCTAGATAGAAGATGTTGATGTTGATTATACATTTTCACGAGTTGAAAAGATGAAGACAATCAGATTATTTTTAGCCATATAAGTTCAAAGAATGTTCAATGTGTTTCAGATGGATGAAAAATATGTATTTTTGAATGGTTTTCTGGAAGTAGTGGTGTATATCAAGAATCCCAATGGTTTTTTCATTCATAAATATGAGAAAAAAGTTTTTTGGCTGAAGAAGGTGTTATATGGGTTGAAACAAGCACCAAGAGCATGGTATTCAAGGCTTGATCAGTGTTTGATGAAACTTGGATTTCAACGTGGTGAACTTGATTACAATATCTATTTCAAAAAAAAAGTTATCAAAGGATGATGGTGCTAGTTTATGTTGATGACAAAATATTTGAAGGATCAGATGAAGCATAGTGTTGATAGTTTTCTGAATTTATGAAAAGTGAGTTCAAAATGTAGATGATTGATGAGATGACATTTTTCCTTAGTTTATAGTTGAAACAGATAAAAAAATTTACTTTCGTTTCTCAATAAAAATACTCCAAGGAGGTTCTGAGGAGATTTGGCATGTAAAATTCCAAGGATATGAAGAATCTAGTTGCTACTCGGATGAATATATCCAAATAAGATGATGGAAAGGTAGTTAACATCATAGAATATAGGAAAATCATTGGAAGTTTGATGTACTTGACCGCAAAAGGCTTGACATTGTATTCACCACTTCCCAAGATGTGAGATATCAAAGAAATATCAAAGAAAGTCACATGCTTGATGTGAAAAGAATACTTCATTATATCAATGGCATGATGAATTTTGGCTTGATATATAAAAAAAATCTAATTCAGAGCGATTGGGATATACTGATGCAGATTGGGCCCAATCAGCAGATGAAAGAAAGTCAATGTTGGGAGGTGCCTTTTATCTTAGTGGATTGTGTATTTCTATGCTGAGCAAGAAAGAAGACTATATTTCTTTGATCACTACAGAAGCTATGTATATTGCAGCTACACAAGCATGCACACAATTAATGTGGATGAAGCAACATCTTGATGATGTGGGTGTGGCAGTGCAGTCTCCAATCAGAATCCAATGTGATAATTCAAGTGCTATAAATATTATCCAAAATCTCATCCATCAATCAAGGAAAATGTACATTGAAATTACATATCATTTCATCAAGGATAATATAGAGTAAGGACTTGTCAAGTTGTAGTATGTGCCCATAGAGCTAAAGGTGGATGATATCCAGATGAAAACCTTACCCAAGGAAGCATTCAAGATGCATCAATTATCTTTGGGAGTTCATTTGACTCCCCGTACTTGAAAAAGTTTAGATGTGGGACCCCCCTCTCCCTGAGGCACGGTGTGTTTTTTCTAAATGTGCTATATGTGTTCTTTCTAATGTTACAGACCACAAAGGAGTGACCTTTGGGTTTATTGACAAAGAGGGAGAAAGTGTGACTCCCAATGAAGAAGAAGCTGTGGATAAGAAAGGGAGAAAATTTATTAGTCAAATACACAGAGAGAATCAGTCATGTGGAGTAGCAAGATATGGGGAGAGTATCAAATCTAACAATGCTTGAATTGATCGATCAAATATTAGATATCATGATAGGTCAGGTTCATGATGAAAGCAGTTTATTGGTATCAGTATGGTATCAAAAATTGGTGTCATAAATAAAGTGATTAATTGATGAACTTGTCATACCAACCTTGTTTCTCAAGCAAAGCATTGCTCATGTGATATTAGAGTATGTGGTGAGTGAATCCTTGGTCGCTATCTGAATCGCAAGAGGCATATGATGGTAGATGATAGAAGGAGATTCATTGAGGTAACAAAGTGCAGAGATTTGTTATAAGATTATTTTTCAACAAACCCAAAGGGGAATACTGTTGGGAAAAAAAATCCCTCAATGCAACATTACAACATTTTTGGGTTGATTTTTTTTGTTAACAATGTATATTTTCATGGTGAATTTTCATGATCTAGGGATTTAATTGAAAATCCATGTTGATAAAGAATCATGAAAAAGGAATAAAATATATGGAAGTGGTACAAAATAACAGATACAAGGTGAAACTATTTTCCATTGCCAAATTTTTGGGGTCCAAAATTTTGATTTTGTTTTTTATCACAAAAAGTGGATTTCCTTGAGGATTTCATAAAAATATGGAAAATTCATGAATTTCATGAAGATGGGAAATGTGAGTTGTGTTTGGTGAAGGAGTAAAGAATTCTGGTGGAGGTCTTTGTGAAAACAACGAGCTTCACAATTTTGAAAAAATAGAGCTTTGTGATTGGTAACATAGTTCTTCGTGGTCGTTTCATAATGTCTCTACGATTATGAAAGGTTTTTCAAATGGAAAATTTTAGTGGATCATCACGAATGGAGGAGCGTCGCGAAGATGGTTTTAGAAGTTATGGGAATCACTTTGTGGGTAGTGGAGCTTCCCGAAGAGATGAGCCTATAAATATGAGGCCACTCCTTCAAAAATAGTAGATAGGAAAAGAGAGACTCACTGATAATTCTAAGTCTCTGAGTTCACAAAAGAGTTTTGGATGGTGGTATGTGAAGTCATTCATGAAGGTTATAATCCGACTAAATGTTCTGAGCATCACGAAAGTAAGAATTTCATGAAGGCCCTAAAAATCCAACCAAAACTTTTGAGCTTCATGAAGGATTGTTTGAGCTTTAAGAAAGAGGTGTTATTTGATAAGGATAATGAGCTTCGTAAAAAGGAAAAAAAGGAGATTCACGAAGGCTAGTTGGTGCTTCAAGAAAGGTGCTTTGTGATGGCTAGTTTGAGCTTCATGAAAGAGGAGCTTTGCAAAGGCAGTGAGCTTTTCAAAAAAGGTTAAAAGGTATTTCCCAAAGTTGAGTGGAAAATAGGTATTCAGTAGTGGATGAAAATTGGTCTTCAATAGAGTGTCTATCTACAGTTGAGGATACAGGTATTCATGAGAATAAAAGGACCTAAATGTCTTTAAACTGTGAGTGGATATTCTAAATAAGTAGTTAGCACAATTTAGTTAAGAGACAAATGTGCTTTCAAGTTGTGAGTGGTTGTAAACCAGGAGGGATAGTGAGTCCACTTCAAACATGTAAATATCATTGAGCTTATAGTGTATTTGGTATATCAACACATCACCAGTGTATGCTCCTTAGACATAGCCCAGTGAAGGTGAACTAAGAAAAATTGTTGTGTCCTAGGCATGCTTTAAGTTTTTTTCATACTCTACAAATGGAAGGAGAGAGAAAAGAGTTTTTTTAATAATGAAACATGATCAAAAGGGGAAGTTATTTGAATCTATAATATCCAGATTCACCCCCCCTCTCAGGGTATGTAACCTAGTGGACCTAACAGGTGAGGAAACAACTTCCCTAATTATTCATCCACATGGTTGTAGTGGGAATTCATGGGGGTTCCTCTCTTAGTTTCTTTATGTGGGGATTTAATTGACTGAGTGTTAAACCACTGAGGTGACTGTCTTAGATTCACATGGGTACCTAGTGGCCATTTGACATGGACTTAGTGCCACATAGAATAGATGTATGAATCTTTGGGAACATGATGATGATATTTATCATTTACTAATATAGAAAGTGAGTATCAATTATAAATATTTACTCTGATATATTTCTAGTGTATAATATTGTTCTATAGGGAAAGAATATGATGATAAGAGAGGCTTGATACTATTCTATAGAGGTATTGTCAATGTTTCAACTATAAATTGTGTAGTTACATGATTTATCCAATGTAACTATCGAGTATTTAGTGTATAAGATTCAACAAAATACTATATAGAATTTTTTTATATTAGTGGTACATCTATTTTATACCTCATTTTCATCATATGAGATATTATATTGTCATTCATGTGTATGTGTGGACTACTGACTCTAAAAAGAAATGTAATTGGTTTTTAATATCATCCTTATATGGATAGTTATTTGGTTGGATTGAAAGAATATATATGAAATTTAGGAAATTATTATTTTTAAATAAATCAAAATTTTTAGTCACCATTCTTTCATTCCAATTGTTGAAAAATGAATACATTACTCATTCATACGTACGAACTACCATCTTCATGAAGTGATGTAATTATGTTTTCACCACAAACTTACATGAATGATTATAAATTTATATATAATGAATAAATACAATACCAATAAAAAGATTATGATTCTAGAGATGATGAAAGCCTAAAAAATGTTCAAGGACTATAATTATAAAACCAAAAAATACATGGAAAACATTAGATTTAACACACTGAATGTTAATATTAATGAAGAATTGTTCATAAATAGGTTATTAGAAATTATAAAATATTGTTATATTGTAATATAAGTATGATTATAGTTCTTTTATAGATGTATAATAAATATAAATTTAGTATAGAATATCTTAATAATGTGTATGAAGAAATTTAGGACATGAGGTAAGGGTTTATGTTGCAATCTCATTTTTAATTGGGATTGTTTATGCTTGAATACCCTTTGGAGGAATTATATACTATTTATCTCTAAAACCCATTCTATTATATACTAGAAATATTATTTTATAATAAAAATAATTTTCAGTTTATAGTAGCTAAAAAATGAATTATTTAAATTCTATGGTGGTTATGGGTCGAAAAACTCTCAAACAATAGGTTTTACACATGTTTGGGTCACTATTTTAACCTTTTCTTTTTGATTTAACTCTTAGTTAAATAGTTTTACATTTACCATGTCTCTTTGTATTTTTGTATTATATGGTTAATAAACTTACTAAAAACTTGCAAGCGAACCCAAAGTGGTTCATTAATGATAAACCTATCATTATTTAAGTCTTTTGGCCGAAACTTAGATTTTTAGGATTATTATATCAACCAATAATATTGTATTTGTTTTAAAAATGCATTTATGTCAATTTTGACATTATTTAATGATTGATTTTTGTTAAAGTCTTAAAAACCTTATTACTTCAAACTAAAAACATTTAATCAACCCTAACATGTCATAGTCACCTATAAAATTTGTTTATGTCACCAAAACTTTCAAATTATATTTATTTTAGTATTTATAATATCATTTATTTGATTATGTCATTAATAAGAAAAATACTTCATCATTATTGTGTCATATATATATATATATATTATGTTTAAAAATTATAAATAAAATATCTTGAGGTTGCAAATATTTTTATCTTTCTAATGACTATTTATAGTCAAATAGATCAATTATATAACCTCACATAAAAATTGTTTTACTAAAAGATATTTTCTTTTGTTATTTTTGTCTTTACTTTAAATTATTTAATATATAATGTCATTATCACTCCCAAGTGGCTCCAGGGAATCCCAAAATCAACCCAAGGATGCCCATGGTTGGACATGTATCAGGCAATAGGGTTAGGACACGTGTTAGGGTAATTTAATATTATTATAATATTATTTTTTAACCTTATTTACTGGATTTACACCTTTAACCACGATAAATAAAATATTTACTAAAGTAAATATTCCTAATGTATAAAAATAAAAGTTACCTATTTAAAAAAAATGCACCTATTAATTTAAAATATGGAATCCACTTTTCTAAATTCAACACATAGAAGTGGAAGAAATTAATTTAAAATTAATTCCCGTTGTCAAAACAAAAAACGTGTTTTTATAAACTAATAACTATCAAAATATTTACACTTGTTTATGTCTAGTTTAATCGTGAGATTACATCAAAAGACTTAAATTATATTAAATGATAAAAGTATAATCTAATTATACTTAAAAATCATTAAAATTTATAATTTAACACTATAAATTATTTTGATTAAAAAAATTGTTTTTAATTAAAATTTAGTATTTTCATTATTCATCAAAAATTTAAAGTATTTAGAAAAATACCAAAAATTCACCCTAAGATAATTTCGATATTCTGAATCCAAAAATGAATTCCATTTTGAAAGATGAAATTTAAAAATTTCAAAAAGTGGGTATTACTATTCATAACGGCAAGTTTGATTGGTCACGGTGCGTTAGAATATCAAAGTTCCCTACAATGCAATCTATTACACTATTCAAAGTGAAATGTACCGTATAAGCTTGGGGTGTTACAGTTTTGGCGTGGAACTCCTTATTATAGTGTGATCAAATATTTGATTTTAAAATATGTTTTAGCTTGGATTTTAATTATCAAAATACTTTACTATCATATCTTATTATTTAAAGCATGAAGATAATAATTCTCAATATTAAACATGAAACACAATAAATTTTTTAATATTTAAATCAACACATAACGTTCCAAGAACTATGAAATTTAATTTAAATAATCCTTTGTTCCAGAATTTATCATTTTTAAAAATTTCAGATTTTTCATTGTTTAAAAACTCACTTAAAAAAGTGAATATATTAGGTATCTCATCATGAGTAAAATTATCTTAAATATTCTGTAAAAATATATTAATAATATATGTAAACTTTTATAATTAAAAACATTTCTTATTCTCTTGAAAATTTATTACACTCTTCTAAAAATATCTTATATATCTATGTAAAATAATTTACTTAGCTGCATTACTTCTTCTTTTGGAAAATATATTTTGAATTCTATATAAATTTTTATGCATCATAGTAATGAAATATAATTTTCATCTTTCTTTACTTGTATGGGGAATACATTATGTATCATAAAAACAAGTTAAACATCACATTATTTTTCAAATTCTCATAGAAATTCAACAAAAAAAACATACCAATGAACTCAACTATAATAAAAATAACTTTAATTTGATAGTTTTTAGTATAAAAAGCTAAGGTAATATCTTATGCATGAATCCCCAATATCATAAACATCAAAGTATGATCTTTTCTTTTATGAATTTTGTTATAATTCATCATATTTTTTATGTATCATCAAGTGGTTATATAAATTTTCAATTTTAAACAAAAATATACTATATTGATAGTTAATTCAAATCCACTCATAACTTCATATAAACTATTTAGGGAATTATTTATCATTCTAAAAACACTTTAATTAAATTTTAAAAAATATAAAATATTTATGAACACTTAATCCTTCAATCCAATGTATTTTTTAGTATAAAAATACCCATCTTTGAGTGTTTCCATGTAGCTTCATTTCTTTAATAACTATAGATCCAACATTATCTTCCCGAAATTGTTATACAATTTATGTTTACCATTTATTGTTGTATCCTTATGGACAAATAACACTTAGATGAATTCTATATATTCCACCCAACTTTTATTTCTGAAATCATAAATCTTTAAGATGTTTACTAAACCAACTCTTAAAATTCTTATTTAACATGTTGTACACAATTCCACTTTCATCTAATAGAAAATTTCAATGATTTCTATGAATATAAACTCTACAATCATCAAATGTATGGTATTATCACTTAGAATAAACTGAAATAAATTACTTTTCCAATATAAGAGTGGATCTTCCTATTAAATGAAATGGAAGTTTGTCACTTATCTTATTTGGGATCTTACTTCATCAACTAACATATATATTAAAATTATTATTGATAAAAAATACTACCATAATACATTGGGATCTTAAAATTTTAATTCTAAATTAAATACCTATATTTTACTTAAATATAACATGGGTTATAACAAGTAGTGGTTATTTCCAAAATAATACTTACTATAGTACTTAATTTAATACTAAATGTTACTCATATAATATTTAGAGCTCTATTGGATAGAAACTTAGTGAAATTTTGAGTTATCGCCTAATTATTCTCTAAGAAATTATACAACATTCCATTAGTGTACAATAATGAACATTTTATACCATGACTTATGACATGTTTAGTTATTTTTTATAAGTTTTGTGTTAGCTTATTTTTTTCATGAGTTCACTTATGAATATGTAATGATTATGTGCAACCTTGATTCTTGTTTTTTTAGTATAGAAATTAATTCTCGATTTTCAAGTATGCCTATTCCTATTTTTATCTTAATGGTCATGATAATTGTTATAATTGAATTATTCTTGAGCATGGAGATCATTTTGATAGTTTATAAGAACAGTAGTAGGGTTATGTATATATAGGATTTATTTACATATAAACTATTTAACTTCGTACCTAGGCTAATGAAATACATGATTGAATGGTACGAGTGTTTCACCCAGACTACTATATACATCTTTCTTTCTCCCATGGGATGTGACTTGGAACCAAATTTGTATACACCACCCCCTTTCCATAGTTTGAGGCTTTTCTCTTGATTTCCATGGTTTGGATTCCTTGTATTTACTATATAGGAAATGGGCCAATGAACAATCCTCCCTACCAAATTCTTATACTAGGATTTAACTAAGGCAAGTATTAGTTAAACACAAAGTATTGACCCAAAGTAGATAATATTGATATGGACCTACCCTATAAAGACCCAAACCTAGAAAAGTGAATTCATTAAATTTTGACTTTATATTAATTTATTCGTGTATTTTTAAGGGTTTTATAGAATTGAATATGTTTTAGAGGGTATGAAGGCTATTTTGAGAAAACATGTGGGGATATTAGAGTTTTTCCTACAGGTGAACCCCAACTAGATGTTCAGCAGAAGTCCACTTAAATTCCAGTGGGGTCGACATAGACAAATATTTCTACTTCTAGAACAACATTGGGTTTCCAAAGAAGTTATGGTGTGACATTTTGGGGATTTTTTAAGTTTGATAAAATTTTATTTTAAAAATAAAAACCAACAAATTGAACCATTTAAACTCCATATCATTATTTCCTCTTCATTTATCCTCATGGGATCTGTCCAATTCTTTCTATATCCTCTCAAACTCTCCTATATAATCCATAATCCCAATTTAATCTGTGATTCTATGATTTGTTTTGGGATATAAATTATGGTAAGGTAAATCCCTAACTCACCTATAAATCCCTTATTAACTCTGTTTTCAATGGATAAAATGTAAAAATTATATCTCAATCTTTAGATATTGAGAGTTCTTTCTACATTTTCAATTTTAGGGGTGTCTATATCATCTTTCTTAGACCCCAAGGAGATACTCTAAAAACTAATTATTTGTTAAACCTATTATCCCTCTCATATTATTATATATTTGGGTTAGAAATAATTTTGTACTGAGTAAATACATAGTAAATAAGATGTTTATGAATAATATTTTCTTCATAAAAAACATAAGTTAATTGCTGATTTATTTTTTCCATATTAACAAGATCATGGGATATTATATTAGATTTATTTTTATTGGATTAATTACTAAACATGTCAAATGAATTAGAAGTATTAGAGACACATTAAATGGAATCATAGTATTTTATGTATTCTTTTATGCCCATGAACAATATCATAACTAGATTAGTGTAACTGACCCTTGATAATTTCTTATTAAAATATCTAATCTTGTTACCTATTATGAACTTGGAGTTGGAATGATATTTTAGTCATACATGAATATTGTTTACAAAGTTTAAAATCTACTTCATATTGATTAAAAATTTTTGATCATGAATCTAAACATAATAACTTTTCTATGTGTAATTTTTATCCTTTTTTCAGAAATAAAATAAGAAAGGGGTAATACAAGTTTGAATAAAATGTTTCCAATATGCCCTGTGTTAACAAACAAGTTGATGACATGGTATGGGATTGCATCCCAAAAATATTCTATACCCCTTTCCCAATTTCAAAATGTATGAGCTAAAAGGTTTCCCTAACTCATGAATACATGAACCCCTATCCCTTATAAGGAATAAGTATTTCACCAAAACCACTTAATGATAATTTATTTGTAATACGTGAATTATTTCATATTCCCACTCATCTCAGATTCTGAGTTGAGGCTTGAATCAATTATTGAAGGTATGGATGATTCTAACATAGGTAGTTATTTCTAAGTGATGTGTAATTATTTTATATAGTTATTTATATATCTTATATTAACTATCTCTAGCATGTTTATGTATACAATCTATATTATGACATGATATTTGTATTTGGGTGGTAACTTTCTAATGTGTATGTGTTAATCACACTGTTCACATGCCTCGTTTGATGCATGTGAATACTTAGGTTCATGATTATAATAAAGGTAAAACTACCAAATTTTGAAGATAGTATTAAGTCTTAGATATTGGGAGGTAACTTTTTGGACCACTTGGTGGGTGTTTATAGGGGACCATTAGAGTCATCCTTGGAGGTTTCACTGATTCTCACAAGCATGAGACATCTTATTTGGGGTCTTTTAGTAATTTTTTACCTAAAACTATATGTATATATGGTGTTTTTTACAAAGTCACACTTTATTTGAATAAATATAGAAACTTTTGGGTTCTTTTTTGGCATGGTATGCATTTACATATTATATATTTGTGCAATGACTCACACTATTACCCATTTTTATTGTGGGCTGATTATATGTTTGATAGTACAAGTCCAAGCTAGGTTTTTCCCTATATATGTATGAAACCTAGTAGGTTATGACCAAAATAAGGTGGGGCATACCTACCACATTAGTAGTACTTGACCCATAGAATTTACACCAGCCTTTGGTGACCAGGAGGTGCATCTGAGGTGTTATGGTGACCTAATTTGATACTATTCAGGTTATGAGGACACATTCATTAAAAATTGTATCAAATCCCACTTCAAGGGTTCTTAGGAATGTGACTTGAAAGTGTGAAGAAGATAATACCATTGGGACTCAAAAAGTTACCCAAAAATATACATATCCAATGTATTTACAATGAAATATTGAGTTATTAAGGGTGGTCCAAGATCTCTTTATCCCATTTCCTTAATGTTTGTTCCATTTACCTTGGTCTCAAGCATTATAAAATAATATAATAAGTATGTATGAGTAGGATATCATTATATATTTTGTAAATTCATATATTTATTTATTATATAATTATTGTATTTATATGAAAACCTATGTTAACTGATACATAACAACAAATAAATAACGATTACCTAGATATTTATTTTTAATGAGTAGGTTAATATTGTTATGAAATTGATTCCTCTGATTGATATGTAATTTATATACTAATGGTAGATATAAATGTTTATATTATATCCAATGAATGTTTTTATTTTCATTTACATGATTATTTGAGTATGTGAAATTGTATAAAAATAATTTATAATGTGTTTGATAATGAAAAATATTTTGTAAAATGAATGTGAGGGAGAGAGGAATGGATTTCACATATGCTATATGATATATATAATTTTTTGGGTTTTCCATTATGGAAATAAAATATTGACATTTTTATTCATAATATTATTGATAATTCAACCTATAAGACTTCATCCTACTGATCAGGAAGAGGAGGATGAGAATATGACACTTGTTTGACCTCAAGTTAACTCAGGTGTCATAGAGGGGATTCATAATGTTCTTTAGGATGCTAGTTTGGGAGATCCATTAATATATCCCACAACATTGAACATAATGATAATTTTTAATTTTTGTCATCTTCTAATGTTTCGTGATAACATGTGAGGCATATCAAACATAACATACATAAATATAGGATCATGTTAGATGAATATTAAATATATTTCATAATAATACACAACCTAGAACTGTAAAAGTATACTATATTTTGGGAATAGATACAAAATCAACTTATTTCATGAAATATAATCAATATATCCCACAAATTTCCTCTCTCAGAGTTTAATTATTGAGAATATTATACTTTGAATGTTTCTTCCTAACATGGGGAAATGGAAACATAATAAAAGGCTAGCTAATATGACTAGTATAGGTAAACATGGGTGGTATCAGTCATTAAAAGTATGCCAACTTAATATAAGAATAAGGGTATGATATCATGATCATAATTTAGAAAAGTTCATACCCAATTATTCATAGATCTTAAATCACGTGTCATGGACTAAATATTTATCATTTTTAAATACATAAGTCATAAGAGTAAGGAATAATAATTAATCAATCATGATCCATGAGCACAAATCATAACCATAAGAACATGTATTAGGAATTGTTTAGTTAAAATAAGTATAGAAAATCATTTCATTATTCATGGTTAACTTATAATATTATCATAGTGTAAAAAAATTTATAGTGGATTGGGTTCACTCCCAATTAGATAATTTATTTAATCAAGGATCACTCCCAAGATTAACATAGTGGACATAATTTGATACTAAATTAGGTTAAATTCCCATTATAGAATATATTTTCTTATTAGATATAAATAAGTACCCAATGCATTAGAGTGATTTAATTAAAACTCACATCACATTATTAAAACTATACATATTTGTGACAAAATATCCTAAAAACATTTATATATTCATCATAGAAAAACCAAGAGAAAATAAACATTTTTCATAATCACTACAATATCAAATAATCATAATCTATATAAATAAATAACATGAATATTTTCATTATATCATATCCCCAGTTAAGAATAAGAAACTTCAATAGATGTTTACATAAATGAAAATACCTTCAAAAGAAAATTTGGCCATTTTTTTGAAAATAAGGGAAAATATCATTTTTCTTCAGTATCATTAATACTATTTTTCAGAATGATAAGAAAATTATTTTATTTTAAAAAACATGGAATATTATAAAGTAAAATTTAAATAATTTAATATACATGATGATGAGAAAAATTTTGTGTGTGTTAAATGTTAAAATAAATATTCTTTTCACAGTTTTGGTAAAAAGTCTAAAAACACATCATTCAGAAAATGATAAGGTGATTATTTTTAAAAAATTGAAAATAAATTAAAATATGGTTGAAAATTAATTTAAATAATAACTTTATCATAGAAAATAATATTACTAAAAACATTTTAAGGAAAATAGAAATGGAATAAAATGGTCACCGACCAAAGAGAAAATGAGTTGACTTTTCATAAACACTTTTTCTTGATCCATTTATGTATCAAATAGTAGAGAATAAAAGGAAAATATTAAAAAATAACTGGAGAATAATATAAATGGTATTTAATATATAAATATTATATAATACCCCTAATGGATATTTGAGCATAAATAATCCTGATTACAAATAAGATCACAACATAAACCCTTACTTTATATACCATCTTTGTTCATATGAATTATAAAGATCCCATATAATAAATATAGATTTATTATACATATATATGATAAATACATTCATCATTTTTTTAAAATATGAAAATAAATTATAATTTAAAATTTCCCATCAAATAATAATTCCGTATTAAAATCAATATTCGGGTGAAAATTGGTCCATTTTACATTAATGTTTTGGTGAGACGGTTCCGGTCCTTACTTGTTGGTCATAATTTCATCATCTCTAGAATCTTAAATTTTTTATAATTATCATATTTATTAATTATGTACACTTTTATAACCATTCATATAAGGTGGTGATGAAAAATGAATTGCATTACTTTGTGGATATGGTAGTGTGTACGTACACACTAGTAGTGTTTTTAATTTTTAATGATTTGAGAGAAAGAAAGTTAAATAATAATTTAATTTTTCAGAATCATAATAATATCATAAATATAATATAGATTCATTAAAACCATTTATACAACCATCCATGTATGGTATAAGTGAAAAACGATTCACATTGCTCCGTAGAGGTGGTAGTTCACATATACTAACAAATGACATTTTCTATTTCTCATAAGAAGGTAATGAAGTATAAAATTGAAAAAAATAACATAAAAATATTAAATTAAATTAATTTAACTGATTTAATAATTTTAGGATGGTGATATAAGATTTAAATTAGGTTAAGGACTAATTAAACTCAAAAAATATCGGTAAAGAAAATTACCTCTTCTTTAGAAAACCTATTTTGGCATGAACCTTAAGAATTCCAATGTTTGTAATTTGGGAATACCAGAATATCTAAGAATTGGATATTGAAGTTGTTAATGTTTTTGGTTAGAAATTTTTTTATCTAGATGACTCCAAATTTTTGAATGAGTGATGAAAGAGGGACTCCTTTTATAAGTGCGTGTGTGTGGGTTGGGGGGGGGGGGTGGGGGGTGGAAAACTTATAAATACTTAAAACATTAAAATATAATAAAGTCACGTTCAAGTGAAAGTGGAAAAAATGGGGAAATATTCAGGAATAAGATAATATAAGGTCAAAATATATTTAGAAAATAAAATATATATAATATAAAGTGATATATTAAATGTTGTATTTTATTTTAACCCCCTTATTAACCCTTATTAACCTAAATCGAGATAAACTTTTTTTTACATTAGTTACTATTCATCAAGAATAAAATTAAAGTGGACCCATTACCAAATTTGGATTTAATGATTAAAAATATGGAAATTATATTGTCAAATTAAATTCTTGTAAGTGGGGGAAATTTATTTTAATACATGCATACAAGACACAACAAAAACTATTTTTAGAAAAATGCATTTTTGAATATAACATTGAATTTATTATAATTTTTTTCCTAGTTAAAACCATTGAATAGATGATAATTTATTTTATTGAATATATTAATAAGAAAATTAATTAAAATCATTCATATATAGTGAATAATATAATTTATTAAGATATAAACCCATTACATACTTAAAATTATTTTTTCAGAAAACATTTCTTTTTTACCTTTAAATAATTTTATTTTGTTATAACCAATCAATAAATAATGAATTAATTTTATTCCTGTAAGAAAAAATTTTTTTTATATGTTTAATACTCGAAATTAATTTTTATTTAAAAAATATATGGAAAAAATAATTCCCATGATTAAATTACTTCAAAAAAATTCTTTTGGATTATTAGTATTTTAAAAATGAATTAGAAATTATTTTTAAATATCTTATATGATATAATATTCTTAATTTTATAATTTATAAGAATTATTCACATAATTTCATGGTTTTATTTTTCATAATATATTTGAAAAATCTAATTTATTAAAGGTAAATATAATCTAAAATCTTAGCGTGATATATTTTACCCCTCATATAAGAATTTTGTTTTCAAAATTATTTCACTTTAATAAAAATGAACAAGAATACCTATGCCTCATCACACCCTCATGTTACCATGTAGCATCCTAAAATTTATGATATCCCCCAAGAACCTTAACTAGGTAAGTAGTAATATTATATGTAAATTTTTCTCTATAACCTATGATTTTTTCCAGTTTTTATTCATAAGAAAGATCATGTTCCAATTGTATGACTTATGAGTTCTATACATGTGAATGATATAGTATGTAATTGATTTAAATAGATACATATAACACATATCAAACTTGGGATATGATCTAAAGAAGCTCTGAGTGATAAGATACCATAGTGATGCAATCAAGAATCTCATAGGGACCAATATAATAGAAGATCTTTTTTCCTTTCTTTTCAAATATCATAAAATTATTCTAAGTAGATATTAGAAGGACTAAATTATCATCACATTTAAAATCTAGATATCACATATAATTGTTATGATAAATTTTATATTTACTATGATTTAACCTGATGTGTTAATGAATGGATCTAACATTGTATTCCATTTCCTCAGCCATCCAGTTCCAAATAGATTTCATTACCTAATTTCACCCCATAATATAAGATTTATGCAATTATTTCCATAGAGAGATTCACATGAATCCATCTGAATGCTTGAGTGAAAAATATTATTATAATAAAATTTTAATAGAGTAAGGTATTGATCCCAACCTCATTTAAAATTAATAGAGTAATCTATCAACATATATTCTAAGGATTTAACAGCCTTATCAGACTAAACATATATTCGAGGTTGATATGCAGTGTTAATGAACAAATCCATATTTAATTATTTATAAATAATCCTTCTGAAAATTTAGGTAAACCACAAATATTTATTAGATATTATTGAGAGTGGTACTCCATTTAACCTTATAACTTTATTAATATATAAACTAGATAGTCAATCAAGATATAAATATTCTCTATTATCAGTAGAATATGTTGATTTCATAAGGTGATTGATTATAACCCAACAACATTGTGGAATTTAGATATCATGGGGAGTCCCATGATTAAATCCATGCTGATCTTTTCTTATTTCCACTAATGTGGGAGTAATGGTTGTAACAAACCTTTAGAATTTTTTCAATCATCCTTAACTAGTTAACGTACCAAGCACTAAGATACAAACTATGAAATAAATCTCTTCATGTTGTCACACAAAAAATTCTATATAGGATCTGTATTTAACATTGTACTTCCATGATGAATATATAATGATGAAATATGAGATTCATTAAAAAAACTAAAAAATATGCCTTTAATAGCACTAAATTTGGATTTTTTCAGTGCAAGAAAGCACTAACTACTAGAGCACAATTAAAAAACCTAGGATTTTATCAGTGCTAGAAAAGTGATGATAAAGGGATCCTTTATCAGTTCCAAAAGGCACTAACAAAGGTGTCCCTTATTAGTACTAAAAAGCACTGACAAAGGGGACCTTTATCAGTGCCAAAAAGAACTGATAAATTGGTCCTTTATCCGTGCCAAAAACCACTAATAGAGGGTGACTTTATCATCACTTTTAGAAGTGCTGATAAATGACCCCATTTACCACTACTTTTATTTATCACTAATAATGGGGTAATTTATTAGTTCTTGTAGAAGTAATAATAAAATGGAATTCTACAGTTTATTGTGATAAATTTACATCACATTGCAACACCAGAAACAATACATGTATAATATAGATAGCACCATAAATAGAAGATAGATAAAATAAATATTATAAATAAAATTAAATTTAAAACACAAATAAAAAACACTATATTATAAAAAAATCAATCATTGGTTTATACAAAAACATGAGTAAATAAAAATTATCATAGAAATTCAAAAACATCAATGTTTCTTTATGTTTGGATCTTGAACCCCACTCATAATATTGCTAAACAAACCATCCCTTCTCGAGAAAAATAATTCACTTATATAATAAAACTCTTATATTAGTAATACTATAAAGTAATAAATTAAATTAAATTATTAATTTTAAACTAAACCTTAAGTCATAAAAGAAACATTGTGTATCATATCGAGTAGTGGTTGATTCTTTTACACCACCCTAGTTCTTGTTCATCTTCAAGAATTATTTCTAATAAAATTAACTAAATAATTATAAGTAAAAAATGATAAGGAAATTAATTAAGTAATTGAAGATAAAACTATAATAAAACAATCTAATCTCGTTTTCTCAGTTTTGGAAATGTGATACGCATTTTAAACTAAAATTGAACTTATATATTAGAAACACACACTTGGAGTCAAACCAGTCACATTGTACATCGGATTGAGGTAAAGATGATACCTACATGTCCTGAATGACATATGGATTATGTTTCAAAATAATCAAAAAAAAATCAGAATGTGATTGCTCATTTTTTAGTATGTCATTTTTGTTTTTTACTAAAATTTCATTTTAAACTCGAAACACAAACTTTGTGTCATATTGGTCACATCATGTCTTGTTTTGATTTGAGACTAATTCCTACATATCAAAAATTAATTATGAATCATTTTCCAAAATTATTTATAAAATATGGGCATTTTTTCTCTGTTCTATGTGAGTGGACCTTTTTGAATTGAAATTTCAATTTTAAACTGATAATGGACACTTTGAGTCATATCGGGAATACAGTGTGTTGGATTAAGGTGTGTCTGATTCCTACACATCAAAAAATTACTTATGAATCATTTTACTAAAGTATAAAAAAATTCAAATTCAGTTTCAATGTTTTGAGTATATAGGTTGTATTTTTAACTAAAATTTATGTCAATTTTAAATAAAAACACAAAATTGGAGTCTTACAGTTCATACCATACATTGGATTGGGGTTTGGATGATTCCTACATATCCCAAATGACTCATGTATCTCTTTCCTAAAGCATAAAATATAACAAACCAAAATATTTATTAATGATATTCCTTATAATTATTTCATATGGTATAAAAACATAGTTGAACACAACACAAGCTTTATAAATGATGAGTTAATTAAATATGAATCATTTATAGAAGTTAAAGAAGCAATACCGATGAAATAGTAACTTGACCTTTGAAATAGTAATGTGACCCTTATGAATAGTAAAATGGACATTTGAATAGTAAAATCACCAATGAAAGTATGAATAAAATTTATACATCTTATAAGTGATAATATGATATTATTATATCATAGTATAAGTAAATAAATATTTTAAAAATTATTAATTATGTGTTTGTATTTTTGTAAGTCATAAATATGTAATTAAAATATTAATTAATAATTTAATAATTTAAAATAAAATTTATTTCCATAAAATATATTCATAAATTATTATTTTTAGTTCTTATAAGTATATGATAATTTTATGAGACATTAGTTAATTTTTCAAAGTAATGTAAAATCAGTTATAATTTTAAAATATTATTTTTCAAGTAAATTATGATTTTAATTAAAAATTAAATGTATCATATTTAGAAACTTATTTTAACAAAATTGAGTTTTTTTTAAATCTACACATCAAAAAATTGTTAGGGCTATTTTTTTGGTATTTTTATAAAATACTTGATTTTTTGGTGAATAGAAAAATACGGTAATTTTTTGTATATATACATTATAATTCAAATACACAAGTCATTATGTGATGGATTATGTAAGCTCAATTGCTTATAAAACACATGATATAATTAATATATTTAGTCTCAATAATCAAAACTATTTATTTTCTATAGAAAATTAATAAACTAATGAACTAAATAATGAAAAAACACCCCTCTCCTCCACTATAACTACCACCCCTCCCAACCTATTCTATTCACACCTCTCAAGCCTTGATCCTTGTCCAAATTATACCCAATAATATCCTCAAACATCTCCCCACTTATAGGATCTTTTTTCATTAACAAAAGAAAAAAAACGAATCCCCTATGATGGTTCCCAAGAATAAGGAATCAAGAGGTAAAACCCTCTCCTGTTTTCTTTCAATTTCTTTTCACGTTCCATTCTTTTCTCATTTTCTAATCACATACCCTTGTAAAAGTGGCATGAAAACTCAATTATCATATATATAATATAATTTTATCTTTTTATGGAATAATTCATCATCAAATCTCTTCTCCTCTCTCTTTTAATTTAAGAATGAAAACATCATCCATGAGGTGCCAATTTACCACCTTTATAGATGATGTGCTTTCATATTTCAATTATATCTTAAAGGATGGTAATGATACCATTTTTATGGTTGAACCAGATTATAATATATGCATTATATCTTATTTAATGTTATTGAATCATTTTTTACACTTGATATTAATTCATAAAACAAGATGAGTTCATTGTGATAAAAAACTCTAAATTAATCTAAATGACTATCATTAATGATTTATATAATGAACCATCCTCAATTATAGAAACAATTGTATTTTAATATTAAATATGTTCATTAATAACATATATGTTCAGTTTTGGACAAATTTTCTCATTCTATATGATTTTCCATACATATATACAAGTAAACCGATCATGAAAACCAAGGAAACTAACTCTCCTAAACGATGGAATTGAACCTCTTAACCCATAAAAAAAGACATAAATACACTTAATAAGATTATAATAAATAAAATAAATATATAAAGTGTTATTTAATTATTATTTAATGAATCTAATTTGATTATCCAGGATATTAATATCAAGTGAATAACACCTTCAGACTTAAGGTAAGGGATTCAACCCGAACCTCCATTATTCCTTTGGGTTACACTTTCACACTTTTTACCCAAATGGAATTCTATTTTATTTTTATTTAAATTTTATAAATGATTTTTATATGTTTCAAACACATATATCAAGATCCATTCATCCTTATTTTTCAGGTATATACATATTTTTAAAAGGTTCCATACTCAATTATTCTCGATAAGCATGCCCGATTTAAGGGAACTTCCCCAATTCTTCCCCAATTTAAAGTGTGATATAAAATATGTTTGAAGCCATAATTATTTTTATAAAATAACTCAATTTATTATGAAAACATCCTTGGTTCACTTTTTGTTTTATATTATATATTATTCCCATTTTTTTCTTTAAATAATCATTAATATTTTCTTTAAACCTGAAAAAATGTTTTGATTATCATGTTTATTAAATTCTTTTTTTACATGTTATCACTTAAATTTGATATCACCAGTCATTATTTATGACTATTTTCCTTTATAAATGTTCACGTGTTATTTCATTCCTTTCTTTCATGGACACTTTTATGATACTACCATTTATTATACTTTATGACATGATTATGATAACCCAATTCTTTGCATGGGTAAACCTTATTTTTTTATTACATATGTATGATTATTTATGTGGAAAACATATTCATGAACATGTTATGATGGGTGTGCCTAGATACTTCTCCAATTCATTGTATAATGTTTAGTCTCATGAGACGTTATGTGCAATGGTCTTGGTGGTTAGCCTTGACTCGTGCTCTATATGCAATGGTCTTGGTGGTTAGCATTGACTCGTGATACTCTATGTGAAACTTGACATGAATTGTACTAAATTAAGGTTTTATGTTATTGGTACATTACTATGAACCCTTGATAATATGTTCCCATATTATCATTCCTTAGGTTTAATCATGTTCCATGCCTTTTATATCATTATATTATTCCTTTTAACCCATGTTCTAGGATTTATTTTAATATTTATTCCTTTACTTGGTTTTCTATCTCATCCCTTTATTTATGTTATCCCCAGGTTATCCTATGCATATGTAAGAGATCAAAGGATGTTATGATCTCATAATAGATTATAAATAAATAAATTTTTTATTTAGTTCCATCTTTTCAGATTTATATACCTAGTATTCCAAGACACTAGACTTTATGATCCATAACTTTTAATTTTTTGTTTAATTATGATTAAAATCATGTAATGATATGTGTAAAAGACTAGGGTTAACTATATTTGTTATCAGAGGAAAAGTAGAGTTATTTTTGGAGACTAGGAATAAAGTTCTTTAGTAATACCCCTAGTTATAATAATAAATATGAGAAAACACACCTAAATTTTGGTAAGTATAGAGTAAGTGGTTTATCAAGAAAATACATCCCTATATGGAGACAACAAGTGGAAATGGTTCTTGAATAGATGTACCTAAGAGTGAAAACTCCGACAATGTGTTCCAGGCCTAACTCAGTGTAACTTGGTAAATGAAAACATGCCTTACTACACACCTAGTTTGAAACTCTTAGGGGACATGCTTTGGTAAATTCATAATCTCCTTATGAACCATTGTTAAGGGAAAAAAGAGCCCATAAGAATTCATGTTTGGAAATAGGTCATGGACAACCTAGATTTATTCCTAGGGAATAAGAAGTTAGGATATAATTTTCTATTAGGAGTTTATCCATTTTTGTTTAAAATTTCCTTTTTTATGCTCATTTGATAATTATTAAATCCCTATGATTGAACTTTAATTTTCTTAGATCATGGAGGGAAATAGAAGAACATGTGCCAAAAATCAATGTGATAGGGAATGTGATGATATTTTTAATTAAATTCTAAATATTATGGGTGCTTGTGCTCAATAATTTTTGACAGTACTTACTCAACTAGATCAAGTTATGAATTATAACTTGAATTGTGTGGAACTTCCTCCATATCTGAAGATAGAAAAAGTTTCCATCAAATCCTTCATACGGTGAAGGCCTCTCATGTTTAGTGGATCTTACAATCCCCTCCCCATGGAGCAGTGGATTAAATCCATTGAAAATATATTCTCTGTCCTCTAGTTCTCAGAAGAAGAGAAATTTTCACTGGAAGTCTATCATTTTGATGGGGGAGCTGATCAGTGGTGCGAACTAATCCAAAATATAAAGTCCAAGGGGGAAATTGATTCCATGGATTATGATGAATTCAATAAAATGTTTTTCAATAAATATTTTCCATGAAACCTCTATCTCAAAATAGAATAAGAGTTCCTCAAACTTAAGAAAGATGAATATGAGTATATCGAGGAATATGAAGAAATATTTACAAGGATTGCAAGATACACCTCTGGATTTGTCACAAACACCTAAAGCAAGGTGAATCACTTATTTAGAAGACTAACGCTGAGTCAAGAAAAATAATTGGTGATTCAAGACTTTTAAAATTATAATGAGATTTTGATTTGTTCCCTCAAGGTTTAAATGGAGATTGAAGAATCTCAATGGTATCATGGGCCCAGTGACAAAAAGAGAAAAATGGAGTCTAATAAGGGTGGATCTGCAAATAAATCCCATGATAAAATGAATACTAAATACCCAGATGTAAAAATTATTGGAATAATCATCCCGAGAACTGTCTAAAGGGAACTAGGAAATGATTCAAATATGGAATAATGGATCATCTAGATAAGAACTTCCAAATGGATATGAATAATCCCACTATTATGGAAGAATAAAGGAAGGTTCATATCAATAATCTTCCAATAGTGTAGTGTTTCAACTGCAAGGAACATGGAAATTTGAAAAAACGATGACCTCAGGCCATGGTTTTCAGAGGAAATCAACAACAACCACCAAGGAATCAAGAAAGGGGTTATTCTATCATTACTATTGATAATGGATCCAGAAAATGATGTGGTGATAGGTACGTTGGTTGTTAATTCAAGAATAGCAAACATACTATCTGATTCAAGTTCTATGAATTATTTTATATCTTTCAAGTTTAGTAAAACTATTCAAACACCAAATAAAAATTTATAGGTTTAGTTATCTATGAGAATAGATAATGGAAAAATTATTGCATCCAAATTACATAAATCCTCCACATTTAATATTTGTGGACTGAACCTCCCAGAAAATCCTGTTTTACTTCCATTGGTTTAGTACAATGTGATTTTGGGCATGGATTAACTATCTTTATATAAAGCCAAAATCAACTATTGGTAAAGTGAGATCAATCGTCACATCTCGAAGAATCCTCCAATTCTATACAAGTTTAAGGAGGAAGATGAATCACCTTTAGAATCATCATCTCATGTGTGGATATTATTACCTTATGAGAAAGCATATCTTGCTCAAATGACTGAGACAAAGGAGATGATCATGCTCGAATAAATTCCTATCACGAGGGATTACATTGATGTATACCCTAAAGAATTGGTTGGTCTTATGCTGAATCAAGAGGTTATGTTCTCAATTGAACCTTTTCCTGGATCTCCACCTATATCAAGGAAACCTTATAGAATAGACACTATTGGGTAGGAAGAAATGAATAAGCAGTTACATAAGAATATGGACAAGTGTTTTATATGCTCGATTTCTTCACCATGTGGTGAACTTTCCCACTTTGTCAAGAATAAGGATGGATCAGTGTGCCTTTTAATCGATTATTGTGAGCTTAATAAAATCACCATAAAGAACAAGTATCCCCTTCCTTGGATATTGGACTTGTTTGATCAGCTATGTGTGGCCAGTTATTTCTCTAAGGTGGACCTTCAGTAACAATATCACCAATTAATGGTGGGGAAAGAATATTTTTCCAAGACTACCTTTCCAATAAGGTATGGAAACTATGAGTTAATAGTGATACCCTTTAGACTCAATAATTCTCAAGCCATTTTAATAGATTTAATGAATAGATTATTTAAGTATTAACTTGAATTTTTTTGGTATTATTTATTGACGAGATTCCAATATACTCTATATGCAAAGAGGACCATGATGAGTATTAGAATACTGTGTTGTAGTATTTTTAAAGGGATAAAATCTATGAAAAGTACAAAAAATATGAGTTCTAGATTGAGGATGTTTAATTATTGGGGAATGTTATCACCAACAAAGAAATAGTTGTGGACCCTTCCAAGACAAAGGAAACTTAAGAGTGGACCAAGAAAACATTTGTACTGAAGATCTGTAGATTTCTTGGTCTATCTGGGTATTACTGATGATTTGTGAAGAACTTATCATGATTTTAAAACCCAATAACCAGGATGAACTAGAAGCGAGTGATGTTTTTTTGGTCTCAATATTGTGATTAAGGCATTAAAGGGATAAAAAATAGGCTCATCACCACATCGATACTCACACTCCAAAAAATTGGATAACTCTTTGTGGTGTAAAATGATTCTTCAATGAAATTATTAGGCTATGTACTGATAAGAAATGATAAAGTGATACCCTATGCCTTAAGGTAGTTGAAAATTCATTAGTAAAACTATCCTATGCATGATCTTGTGTTGGCTGCTATGATCTTTACATTGAAAATATGATGCAATTATCTCTATGAGGAGAAGTGTGAGATATATATTGATAATAAGAGTCTCAAATATATATTCACACAGAAAGAGATTAATATGCACTAGTGAAGCTGGTTAAAGATCTTCAAAGATTTCGACTGATCAATCCACTACCATCTTCATAAGGCAAATGAGGTGGTTGATGATCTAAGTAGAAAGGATTCTACATCTTTATCATCAATGAGAGTTGAGAAGGATCCAATCTTCTTAGATTTGAAAAGGATAGACATGGGAATCATTAAGTAAGAGACATAATTAATCCTTTCTCAAATTATTTCTCAACCATCTCATATAGAGAAAGTAAAGGATGATTAAAGTAATGATGTGGAAATTTAGAGAAGGGTAAAAGCTATTTGAAATGGGAAATCCTACGTGTTCAAGATTAGTGAGTATGTAGTCATAATATTTGTGTCAAGACATTGTGTACCAACCAATATGGATATAAATAAGTAGATTTTGAATCATTCACATAGATCAACCTTCTCTATTCATCCAGGGATCACAATGATTTATTGAGATCTATGTGAGAACTTTTGGTGGAACAATATGAAAAAGGATATCACTGAATATACATAAAACTTCCTGGTATGTTAGAAAGGGAATGTTTAAAAGAAAAATTCTAAAAGGATGATGCAAACAATACCAATACCAACATTGAAATGGGAAAACATCACCATAGACTTTGTCACCAGAATTCCAAATACATCTACCGGAAAAATTATATATGGGTTATTGTGGATCATCTTACAAAGATATCTCACTTTATCTCAATCTGAGAGGACTTATCACTGGATCAAATTTCACAGTTATACATAAAAAAAGTCATAATACTATATGGAGTACCACAATATATTGTATATGACCAAGATCTAAGATTCACCTCTATGTTTTGGAAAATTATCCAACATGGTCTAAGAATTGAGATGAACTTTATTATGGCCTATCATCCACAAACTGATGTCTAATCTGAAATAACTACTTAGAAAATGGAATAAAGGTTGAGAGTATGATCTATGAACTTCAAAGGAGGATGATACCAACATATTCCACTAATAAAATTATCTTACAAAAATAGTTTTTACTCGAGCATCCAAATTGATCCATAGGATACCCTAAATAGGAAAAGGTGCAGAATACCAATATGCTTGGATGAAGTTAGTGAACGTAAGGTGCTAGGACCTGAAATGGTCAAAGAAATGGTGGAGAAGGTGAAAACTATTTAGCATCACATTAAGGAAGCCTAAATCAACAAAATATATATGCATAAAATCATCAATGGGACCCAGATATTATGGTTGGGGACATGATATTCCTATGCATATCTCCATATAAGAGGATCATGAGATTTGGGAAGAAAGTAAAGCTATGTCCTAGGTACATCAACCCATTTGATATTCTATATCTTGTTGGAGTTGTGGCCTGTGAACTAAAACTTCTACATTTCTTATCTAAAGTACATGATCTAATCCTTGTATCCCTCATAAAGTAGTGCATACCATATCTTTCACATTTACTAACTTTATAGGTGGTTTAATTGGAGAATGATATTTATTATGAGGAGTATCCACTGAAGATCTTGGATCATAGAGATAAAGTTCTATGCAACAAGACTACTAACCTGGTAAAATTACTATGGAAGAACTATATGTACAAAGAGGCAACAAGGGAATTGGATAAAGTGATGAAGGAAAAGTACCCACACCTATTTTCAGCATAGAATTTAAAATGAAATTTTTGAAGTAGACATTTCATAAGGGGGGTGGGGAGAATGTAAGGAACCAAAACTTTTATCAATAAAATTACCTTATTATAATTATGTGATTTGGAATAAACACATAATAGGAAGAAATAAAATCTTTATAAATGATGAATGAATGAAATAATAAGCGTTTCTAGAAGATAAGGAACCTATATCGATGAAATAGTAACTTAAAATTGGGAATAGTAATGTGACCATTATGAATAGTAAACTAGAAAATTGAATAGTAACATCACCAATGAATGTATGAATAAAATTTATCCATCTTATATGTGAAAATAGGATATAATTTTATCATAGTATAAATAAAAAAACAATTTAGAAAATATTAATTAAGTGTTGGTATTTTTGTAAGTCATAAGTAATTAATTAAAATTTTATAAATAATTTAATAATTTAAAAGAAAATTTATTTTCATAAAATGTATTCATAAATAATTATTTTGTTGTCTTATAATTATAAGATAATTTTATGAGACCTTAGATAATTTTTCAAAGTGAAATAAAATGAGTTATAATTTTAAAATCTATTTTTTTCGAGGAAATTTTGATTTTAATGAAAAATTAAATTTTTCATATTTATAGAATTATTTGCATAAAATGGTTTTAATTTTTAAAATCTACACATTGAAAAATTATTAGGGTAAATTTTTTGGATTTTTCAAAAATTCTTCAATTTTTGGTGAATAGTAAAATACTGCAATTTACAGTATAAATAAAATATAAGTTAAATAAAAAATTCATTGATTCATGGCTTATATAATCACAATTGGTTTGAAATAACATGATATAATTAATTTATTTAGTCTTAATAATCAAAACTATTGCTTGTCTTGAAAAAAATAATAGACTAATGAATTAAATAATGAGAAAACATCCCTCCTCTCCACAATAAATTCCCCTCCTCACCACCTCTTCTCCTCACACCTCTCAAACATTGAGCCTTTTAAAAATTATGATTAATACTCTCCCAAAACCTCTATCCCTTGTCTAGGATCTTTTTTTCTTAACAAAATACCAAAATAAATCCCCTAAGGAGGTTCTCAAGAGGTAAAACCCTCTTATTCTTTTTTCAATTTCTTTTCACGTTCCTTTATTTTCTCATATTATACTCATATAACCTTATCTAAGTGGAATGAAAACTCTAGTACCATATATATACTTAATTTATATCATTTTTATGGAATAATTATTCATCAAATCACTTCTCATATTTCATTTAATTTATGAATGAAAACATCATTGGTGAGGTGTTGATTTACCACCTTCATGGATGACGTGGTTTTATCTTTCAATTCCATCTTCAAGGATAATCATAAAACCATTTTAATGGTTTAATAAAATTATAATATATGTATTATATCTTATTTAATGATCCCTAATCATTTTTTTCACATGATATGACTATAAAAACATGAAGAGTTCATTGTGATCAAAAAACACTAAATTAATCTAAATGATTATCATTAATGATTTATCTAATGAATCATACCCACTTAGAGAAAAAAATGGTGTTTTATTATTCTATAAGATCATTAATAACATATATTTTCAGTTTTTTACAACAATCCTCATTCTATATGATTTTCCATACACATATACAAGTAAACTGATCATGAAAACCGAGGAAACTAACACTCTTAAATAATGAAATTGAACCCCTTAACCCATCAAAAAGGCCACAAAGGAACTTAATATGGTTATAATAAATAAATTAATTTTAAAATGGGTTATGGAATTATTATTTAATAAATATAATTTGATTAATATTTTCATTTAGATCATGTGATGAACACCTTTAGACTTAAGGTAAGGGATTCTACCCAAATATCCATTATTCCTTCAGGTTACACTTTCTCTATTTTTACCCAAATGAAATTCCATGTTATTTTTATTTGAATATCATAAATGATTTTTATATGTTTCAAAATCGTATATCATGATCCATTCATCATTTTTTTATTGATATACATGTTTTTAATAGGTTCCATACTCAATTATTCTTGATAAGAAAGCCCAATTTAAGGGAACTTCCTGAATTATTACCCAATTTAAAGAGCACAATATAATTTGTTTAAAGAAAAATTTATTTTTATAAAATAAATAATTTTATTATGAAAACTTCCATGGTTAACTTTTGGTTTAATATAAGATATTATTCCCTTTTTTTCTTTAAATGCACTTTAATATTTTCTTTAAACTGCCCTTAAATATTTTAATTCTAAATATTCTTAAATTTTATTTATAAAAGTTCTCACATTAGTTTGACAGAAAAAATCATGAACTATGCCTATTTTAATTTATTGATTTTCACGTGTTATTTATTTTATTTATTTCATGGATAATTTTATGATACACCCATTTTGTATGTTTTATGATACACCCATTTTGTATGTTTTATGACACGATTCTTATAACCTAATTCATTTCACGGGAAACCCTTATGTTTATGTTTGATTGTCTATGTATGATTCTTTATGTGGAAATCATATTCAAGAACATGTTATGATGGATGTTCCTATATAGTTCTCCAATGCATTGGCTAATGTTTAGTCTCATGAGATGTTATATGAAACTGTCTTAGTGGTTAGCTGTGACTCATGATCCATGTGCAATAGTCTTGGTGGTTAGCCTTGAATCTTTCTTATCTATGTGAAAATAGCCTTGAATCATGATCCTCTATATGAAAAAAATCCTTGAATAATTCTAAAGTCATGTTTTTTGTCGCTAATACATTACTATGAATCCATGATTATATGATCCATGTAATGATACCTTATTTTTAATCACGTTTCATTCCTTTTTATGTCATTATGTTATGCCTTATAACCAATGTTTTAAGAATTATTTTAATGTTTATTCCCTTACTGGGATTTTTAGTTCATCCATTTATTCATGTTATCCCCATGTTATCCTATGTAGATGCAAGGGGTCAATAAATGTTAGGTGATTCTAATGGATGATAAATAAAAAATGTTTTACTAACTCACTGAACATTTTCTCTCTTTTTTTTGGATTTTCAAAATGACCGCTTTTTGGTTCAGTGCAAATCAAAACATAAAACTGAAAATATCATGCAGGACTAAAAATTTTTTACCACACATATTCAAATTTCAAATTTCAAAACACAAAAGAACACAAAAAATGATGAAGGATCAACCCACGAGTCCCACATCACCCGAAAATGACTCCTGTTATCATCATGAATCACACCATTCAACAAAGTTGAGCTAACCCTCCATCATCATTTTAATCCATCACCACTACAATATGAAAAATAAATCCACCATCATAGTTGAACAATGCTTCTCCATAGCCATAAAGCACCATATTCAACCTCACTGTCATCCTCCCAGAAACATGCCATCCCCAACCATCAGAATCGAAAACTTATAAGTCATAATCCGAACCTCCATCCTCTTTAGAAAAAGACATCCAAATGAAGAACTTGTATCCCAGAAAGATTTTGGCCACCCAAAAATCACTTTATAAATCCCCAAATAATCATTTCACCTGGTCAACCTGGGGAGGAGAGATGAGACTCGAGGCTAGGGAATATTTGAGCGGCTTATACCCCCACAAAGATTCAAACCCTTCACCTTGAACAAGCATGGAACTATAAAAAAAACAAAGTGTTCAACTTCAATTTGACATCATCCATGAAAATGAAAAATAACTAGACACACGACCCTCACAAAACATAATTGTGACTGACATCACCATCTACTCAAAAAAATAAAACCCATCAGTAAAAAACAAGAAATAAAAGAAGATAAAAGAGAGAATAAAACCTGAAAAAGGATTTGGGATGGAACCCTAAAACTAGGATAAATATCAAATATAGAGATGAAATCAGGACAAAACCTGAATATGGGATTTTAAATGAAACCATAGGAAGAAGAACCGACTCAAGTAGTGACTGGAAATCTATCATTTTCCAAACTACTTGCCCAAAACCTCATCATATCCTATGCTCTAAATCCAACCTGGAGAGAAGATGGGGAGTGAAATATAAGAGAAAAAGAGGTGGATGGGAAGAAAACTGGAGTACTAATAATGAGTTGGGAAATAAGAGTGAAAGAGAAAGAAAAACTGAGATAGAGTGTATCCCAGAGCGAGTGAGAGAGAAAAAAGAACCCGAGAGGATCAAAGTGGAGGAATCGTCATCGAGAGAAGTTGAAACCATAGGATGTGAGAATAATTACTACACATAAAAAATTATTTATGAATTATTTCCATAAATTATCTAGAAAATATGATCATTTTTTTTGGTTTTCAGTGAGTGACACTTTTTGAACTAAAATGTCAATTTTAAACTGATAACTGACACTTTAAGTCATAATGGTCAAACTACGTGTTGTATTGAGGTGATACTAATAACTACATGTTAAAAATTACTTATGTATTGTTTTACTATGGTATAAAAACAATCCAATTTTTTTTCTTGGTTTTGCTTATGTCAGTTGTCTTTTTTAATAAAATTATTGTCAATTTTTAAGAAAAACACGCACTTGGAGTCATAACAGATAAATTGTGCATCAAAGTGATGTGTGGATGATTAATACAAGTAAAAAATTACCTATGTATCATTTTGATAAATTATTAAAACAACATGAATTTATTTTATTGGTTTTGGGAGTGTCACTTGTGATTTTTTACTAAAATGTCATTTTAAACTAGAAACCCACACTTAGAGTCATACCAGTAACATTATGTGTCAGTTTAACATGAGACTGATTTATATAGAAAAAATGTATTATTAATCATTTTAAAAATTTATGAAGATGATCTAAGTGAATTTTATTATTTTCCAGTGAGTGAAACATTTTGAACTAAAACTTCAATTTTAAACTGATAATGAAAACTTTGAGTCGTAATGGGCACACCATGTGTCAGATTGAGGTGAAGATGATTTATACACATCAAAAAAGACTTATTGATCATTTTTCGAATTTATAAAAATTATTTTAATGTATTTTATTGATTTTTAGTATGTAAGTTTTTATTTACTAAAGTTAATGTTAATTTTAAATAAAAACAAGCACTTGGAGCCATTCCTGTCACACCATGTGTCAAATTGAGGTGTGGGTATTTACTTCATGTCCTAAATGAAATATGGATATTTTTAGTAGATTATAAAAACAATCAAAATCCATTTAATTTGTTTTGGGTATGTCACTTGTGTTTTTTTACTAAAATTTCATTTAAATTAGAAACACACACTTTGAGACATATCAATCACATCATGCATCAGTTTGATGTGAGACTGATTCCAACTTGTCAAAAAAAATGTAAGAATAATTATCCTAAATTATCAATAAGATACAAGCATATTTTCATGGTTTTCAGTGAGTGACACCTTTTGAAATAAAATATCAATTTTAAACTGACAATAGACACTTTGAGTCATTTCATGCACATCGTGAATCAAATTGAGTTGCGTCAGACTCCTAAATGTAAAAAATTACTTATGTATCATTTTAATAAAGTATATAAAACATTTAAAATGAATTTTAATTGTTTTGAGTATTTCATTTGTCTATTATACTAAAATCAATGTCAATTTTAGATGAAAACATGTATTGTAGTTATACTAGTTACACCATGCATCAGATTAAGGTTCAGTTGATTCTTACATATCCAAAATGACTTATGGATCATTTTTATAAAGTATAAAAACAATTATAATTCTTTTTTTTAAATTTTTTTCATGTCAATATTGTTTCTTTACTAAAATTCCATTTTAAACTGAAGCACACACATTGAGTCATACTGGTTACATCATGTGTCAGTTTAACATGAGACCATTTCATAAACATCAAAAACGAATTATGAATCATTGTCCAAAATTATCAAGAAAATATTATTTTGTTTTATTTTGTCTAGTGAGTGACACTTATTGAACTAAATTCTCAATTTTAAATTGATAACAGACACACTAAGTCATACCGAGTAAATCTTGTATCATATTGAGGAGAAACTGATTCCTACACATCAAAAAATGACTTATGGATAATTTTTATAAACAACCAAGACAACATGAATGTGTTTTATATTTTTTTAGCATGTTACTTGTTGTTTTTACTAAAATTAATGACTATTTGAAAAAAATACACACTTGGACTCATACCGACTACACTATGAATCATATTATAGTGTGACTGATTCCTACATAACCCAAATTACATATGGATCATTTAATTAAATTTCCAAAAAAATCTTTATAATTTTTATGAGTTTTGGTATGTGATGTGTCTTTTGAACTAAAATGAAAATTATAAACTAAATATATATAGTATGATTTATACCAAGGAAACTATTTTTGAGATCGAGGTGTGACTAATTGAGTATATAATATGTGTTTTGATTTCAAATATCTAAAAAAAGACAAAAAACAAATAACATGTTCCATTCTGATGGAAGAGGAAACCTTATCTCTACCTCAAACACTTCACGTTTTAGTAATCGTGGGGTTTCATATTCCATCATAAAGGATGATATTATTTCAGGAAGCATGGGGTAATATACATTCTTGATCAATTTCATTGTTTTTATTATCTCATTTATATCCTCAAAGTCCAATCTCTCATGATCATGATCAGCTTAGAAAAAACTACCTCAATTCAATGAAAAGAGTCCAACAAGATAAGAAAATAATTCCTTGTTAATAACACTATAAAGAAATAAATTAAACATAAATATGATGGGGATCTAATGAAAAAGTATCTATATTCACAATAAGTATAGTTTAAAAACCTCTACTCGTGTAATGAATGTGATATTATATGTGATATAATGGTGGGATGATTTAATTTCACATCATGTGAATTCAAAAAAATTAGTTTTAGTGAATACATTTTACTAATTTAAACTTGATGTGTTAATTGTATGGATTTCACAAGCATTTATGACATTATTTTATGCATCTAATTGATCATTAAATAGTGTAAATAATTCCACTACCCACCAAAGGGAAACCAATGTTTTTTTATTTTCATCTATCATTTACCACCGTCCATGATAGAACCCTAGATATAGAATTAGTCTATTTTTTTATAATATTGATAATTAAATTAACTAAACAAATTATATAAAATGATAAGAAAATTAACTAAATATGTAGTATGAAGTCACCTTTTCATGATGCCTATAAACTTTATATCACCATGGTTTCTGCTAGTTTCTAAAAATACAATTTCTTCAATTGTAATTATCCTTGAGAAACAAATAAAATAAAATATATAATAATTCTTATAATAATTCTTTACACCCCAAATATATTTTGAAGGTCATAACCCATACTAGATCATAAACATATCGAGGTAATCACCATAATTTGTTGTCTGGATTTATTTGGAACCATGTACACTTCCCAATCATCTCTAAACAAATTTACTTATTCTTTTGATTATGAAGGTTGTCAGTTATATTGGTAGCACTGAGACAATATTTACTAAAAAAGTATTAAGAAATATTTTTAACAAAATTTAAATTTCCTTTTGAAATTACCTATTTAGGGATGTCATCCATTTCATGGTTTATGATCTCTCTTATAAATTTCCAAACATAATATCCATAATATTTTCCATTGCCTTACTCCAAACCCTACAAATACTTTGAACAAAATAAGTAAATTACTCTTAAATATATTTTAATATTCAAATATTTCTATATATACCTTAATATATTTTCATTTGATGTAATCAATAGGCTTTCTATATTTAGTCACTAACTTCATTCCCTGAATTATTATATATTGAGAAACTTCTATATTATAAAACAATTCATGATAAAACATAGACTGAAATAAATAATTCAATATTTTTCTAGTAAATTTAGATTGCATTGTAATAAAAATTTACAATACAAATCATGTGTTATTAGTTTGTTTGATATCTATACATTGGATCAAAAAAATAAATTTTTGGATATCTAGATTGACTGTGTTCAACATCCAGGGAAACCTAACAAAAAAAATTAATGAAAAAAATAAAAATATATTTTATGTGATTATATTACAGAGTTTCACCCCTAAATTTTAGGAATCAAAAAGTGTATTTCTTCTATTATTTATTTCTCAAATGTATCGTATAGATAATCATTATTCTTATCAATTTAATCCTTTTCCAAAGAAATTTTTTGTGTGGAAATGATATAGGGATTAATGAATCTAAATTGTGTTTCCCAAAGGTTTACCTTTATATAGTAGTAATATAAATTCATGTAGAAAATACAATAAGTTATTAAATTTAATGAACATATTAGATCACTATTTGGAATGACATATTATTTAAATGTAACTTATGTATGTATTCACCACTAAGGTTCCCAACCATTCAAACTTGATAAAATCATTTATACACTCAAGACCAACTATGTATGTAATGAATGTTCAAAATATTTATTATTTATATGTAATTTAAGAAATATTTGCATCTTTAAATGTGGAATATTCATGAATTTGTAATGATGTTAAATGTTGATGTGGAAATTTCATGGAAAAAGTACTTCTGTAAGGCCATTTTAATTTCATGGTCATTCACTATATTTTCTTTATTTGACTTTCTATTTCCCCATTGCTTTATCCATCTATAATACCATACATCACTTTAGACCTTTTCTTATCAACTATTATTGGTTTTCCATAAGAATCAATTTTTTAAAGACATATCTGAGGTATATTTATAATATTAGATATCCATGTTATGAATTTTCTTATAACATAATTGACTATTGTAATATCTAAATCATCAATTGGAGCATAAAATTAGTGGTCAGCTCTTAATCTACATCAATCCCTAATATCATGTGATCTTTTTAGAGTTATTTATTGTGTATATTTTCTCCTAGGATATTATACATTATACCCATCACAACAAGGTAGTGTGTGGGTATTGAAAAATTGAAATTACATACAACTTTACCCAATAGAATTTTAATAATAAAAAGTTATCAAAAGTTGTTTGATACAAATATAATAGAATGAATAATGAAAAAATTCATTACCTCAGGTAAGGTATGAATTTTAGGGGATTTAATAACCTTAATACTATTAGGTTCATTTAGTTCTTCAGGTGAAGATCCATGTTCCACCACTGGTTCAACTTGATCCTTTCTCAAAAATTGGTTTTCCAAACCATATTAAATAATAATATCTTGCAAAGCATCTATTTATACCTAAAATAATTTGATCATCTTATATGTGCCTTCTGGTAGGGTTATCGTCTCAAAATATGTTCGAGGATACACTTCAAAATCTACACCTCTAACATGACCATATTGTTATGGTCTCTTTAAAGCTACTGAAATTTGTATTTATTTATGTAAGGCAACTACCTATTCCTATGTCTAAACCATATAAAAAACATAAGAACAAAAATAGGTATTTTTATGTAATAATATTGTAAATCATAATGAATTAATTTTATGTCATATTTACACACATTTCCCATACTTATTTTGTGTTTTCATCAACTAGTTTACCCTCATTATTTACACCAGCGTCTTTCTAAAACACATGACATGGGATGAATGCGGATTTAAATTTTGATTCATTAATCTCTATATAAAAAAATTAACATATGTTGTTTCATAACACATAAAAATTTTATAGTTGATTTAAAATACATAACAATTTATTCTCTTGTGAAGCATACCCTATCATTGCTTTGAGATAAAGGTACATTGGTTTTGATGCACGTTACTTATTTTCAGAACACTTTTTCTATTTCATAAATTTATAATTTTGAATCAAATTGAATAAAATAAATAATGTAAATTAATATATTATTGACTAAAATTCACCTGAAATGATTTATCATCATGACTATTGAAGAATGAATTCCATTTTTTAGGATTTATAATGTGTTTATAATTAATAAGTGGGTGGGTCTTTAGTTTCCCCATATCGTCCCTAAGATGTAACTTGGTAAGAAGAGTTTGGAATCCTATATGGGATTATCTAGTGGCCATTAAGACATATTTATTAGGAAAATATTTTAAAATAAATAAACATTTCAAGGAATAATGAAAATTAAATAAATGTTTCATTATATAGTCTTTTGGTAAAATAAGGAAAGTATATCATAATATTATATTTATTGTAGGATCAAATATGTAAAAATGAGATTCTCAAATACAAGAGGGGGGAGGGGGAATTGTATACTTTAAAAATTTCTTTAGAACCTTTAAAGTCATGTTTAAAAAGGTTAAACAAACATTCACCAGACCTCTTAAAGAAACCTTTTCTAATTTCTTAAAAGAAAGATCCAACCTTAAAGCATATAGAATCAGTAATATAATCAGAGTAACATAATTACAAAGTTTAAGGAATCTATACCTTCTAACATTAACAAAGTTACAAATACAACGAAATTAAAAAAACTTGAAATAGGGAACAAATAACAATAGGATTATTTTAACCCAAAGAGAAGGTTATCCAAAAACCTTAGATAAAGGTACCTTGATTTATACTTTTAAGAAAGTCTGTTTTACGCAAACCCAAGTAAGACCTCAATTCGAAGATCGGTATCTGCCTTGTTATCCCTAGAAGCCCTCAATTTAAAAGGAAATCAAAACCTCTGTCTTCCAAACCCAGAAGCCCACGACCAGCATGATCGGAGTCTGCACAAAGAAAGTCTGAACAAGTTGTTCATGTCTAAACAAGTTTTTCACAACATCCACACAAAGCACTGAGATTTGTAAAATCCTCCCTCTTTATAAATCACTTCATAGATTTATTCTTTCAATTTCAGTTGTAAAAGTTGTAATTATTTACTTGTTCAAATGGTTTTTTATTTATAAGGAAAACTTCTCAACAGTCGGATCCTCTCCAATGATCATATTTTCCTTAAATTTCAAAGGGACCTGGACATGTGGAAAATATAAAACGGTTAGTTTATAATAGATTGTATGACATTGTTTCAAGTAACAGAAATGATGTTAAGTATAAGAGAACATAGAATCTGATATCATTGGAATGATACATTTCTCAAATTTAACGTTATCAAGACAACGTAATCTTAAGAAATTAGGAAAACATATTCTTAGAAATAACTTTATTATGAAGAAGAAATCATAAAATCAGAGTCACTGTTGGGAAAAAATCCCTCAAGGTAACATTGTAGCATTTTTGGGTTGATTGTGTTTGTTGACAAAGCAGGTTTTCATGGATATTTGTCGAGTTCCTGAGAAGTTGTTGACAATCCATGTTGACAAAGAACGATGACAAAGGAAAGGGCGATCTGGAGGCGGTACAAAAAGAGCAGTACAAGGTGGCGCCGTTTCCCAGTGTTTGCCAAATTTTTGGGGTCCAAAATTTGGAGTTTGGTGAGCATCGCGAAAAGGGGATCTCCATGAAGAGCGTAATTTAATATGGCAAAGGCATGAATTTCGCGAAGCTTGGATGCATGGTTTGGAAATCGCGAAGACCAGAAGAATCGAGGCGGTGATGCTTCGTGATTACGTCAAGCTTCGCGAACGGCAGAGGCTGAAGCGCATCTCGGCGGAGAAGGGCTTTGCGAGAGAGCTTCGCGGCAAAGGCGCGAAGGAATTTTGGGCTTCGCGAGGGAGCTTCGCGGCGAAGGCACGAGCCGCGAAGGTAAGTTGACGGTGATTCATCGCGACTACGTCAAGCTCCGCGAACGGAAGATTCTCGTGGAGCTTCGCGATTTGGGCAGAATTCCGACAGAAACTTTGGATCTTCACGATGTGAGATGACGTGGCGTTGACTTCGCGCGGAATGTTCGAGGGTTGTTGGAATCGCCTATAAATAGAGGCCGACCCCTTCAAGCGAAAGTGAGAGAATTTTCAGAGAAAATACTTTGCTCTCGATTTGCGAAGGTGGTTCGCGGAGCCAGTGTGCTTCGCGAAAGAGGTGCTTCGCGGCGGCTATTGTAGCTCCGCGAAACCTACGCGCTCCGCGTTGGCTTACTTAGCTTCGCGAGGGTCGTTGCTTTGCGACGGCTTGAGCATCGTGAGAGTGCTTCGCGAGGGAGCTTCGCGAGTGAGCTTCGCGAAAAGGCAGGAGCTTCATGAAGGCTTGTTTGAGCTCCGCGAAATGGCGAGCCTCGCATTGTAGGGTGCTTTGCGAAGGTCTTTCCAAAGGTAGTTTGCCCAGTGGATAGTGGAAAAGGGGTATTCATCTACGGGTGAAAGTTGAACTTCAATAGAGCATCTACATACAGAGAAAGATGCATTCCTTAATGGAAATGAAGAGACCTACAGGTCTATAAACTGTGATTGGATTCCCTTCTGGAGCAGTGAGGTTAGGAAGAGGAAAAGGTGATCCTCTCCACCGGCAGTGAGCCAGAGAGAGAGAAACAGGGAGTGACTCTTGGGAAAGCAGTGAGCTGACCCTAAACATTGTATAGGCAGTGAGCCTGGGCATAGAAGTGATCTAGCCCGAACATTGTAATCCACAGCTAGTGAAGTTTAGTGGACTTGGTACGACCGGCAACCTGTCGGCGTATGCTCCTTGGACGTAGCCCTTAGCGGTGAACCAAGTAAAATTGTTGTGTCCTGTGCTTGCCTTACTTTCTGTTTATATTGTGCAGCAGTAAAGAGAGAGAAGAGTATTTTGCTTAACAGCGAAACAAGATCAGAACGGGCTTTAATTTTTAATTAGTCATACCCTGATTCACCCCCCCTCTCAGGGTATTTAGCCTAGTGGACCTAACAAGTGGTATCAGAGGGAAAGGTTAACAGTTGGTATTCTCTCAATGGAGGTCACTAATCATAGAGGGATTCCGATCTTCGACGGATATAATTTTCAGATATGGAAGAATTGAATGCAACACTATTTCCGATCTTTGGGAATGGATGTGTTTTCAGCAGCTATGCATGGTATCACAACTGATATTACTAGTGGTGCATTATCAGAAGCTGAGCACAAAGATTTGGATGCTGATTCCAAAGCAATAAATGCCTTAGGGGGAGCACTCTCTAATCCCATTTATACAAAGGTGATGTCATGCAAAACGTCACATGCCATGTGGGAAAAACTTTTGAATATTTATGAAGGGGATACAAAAGTCAGAGAGGAAAAGCTGCAAGTGTTGTGGAACAAGTATGAAGATCTCAAAATGAACACGAATGAGTCTGTTGATTCATTATTTGACAGGGTAAATGCTGTGGTAGAAGACATGTGGGGTCTTGGAGAAATTATCGAAGACATTAAAATCGTAAAGCGCATCTTGAGAAAGCTTCCACCTCGGTTCAATCCGAAAGTTTCTGTGTTGGAAGATAAAGATCCGAAAGAGCTAACATTGGATAACCTACACAGCACCCTTGTTGCATATGAAATGAGAAATGATGACAACGATGCTGTGGAAAAGGGGAAATCCAAAGAGGTGGCATTTAAGGCCATGAAGAGGCTCACTATTGAAGATTCTCAGGAGGAAGAAGAGTCAGATGAGGTGATGTCGTTCCTTTCTTCAAATCTGCAAAGAGGAAAAGGAAAGTTTAAAGGGAAACTTCCACTAGCATGCTTCCGATGCGGAAAGGTTGGTCATCTTGCTGCAAGATGCCCCAAAAAGTTTCAAGAAGAAAGCGATGAAGATGAAGTTGAGATTCCCATGAAAACATCTTCAGCCTATGTGAAAGGGAAGAAGCAGTTCAAGAGAAATTTCTTTAAGAAGAAGAATCTTCTTTCCCAAGAAATTGACAGTTCAACTGAGTCTGAGGGTGAAGAAGTTGAAGAGATAGAAAACTGTAGAGATCGTGGTCAAAATGCGATGGTGGTTGTTGCTAGTAGCGCTCTAGAAAAGAAAGAAACTGAAACTGATGAAGAAGAAGAAGAAATTGAAGGGAGAGTTGACATGGAAGCTGAATTAGAAGCAGCTCTTGAAGAGATAGATGTTTGGAGAGAAAAAACAAAGAAAGCCAATAAGATAGTACGTGATTCCAAACTCTACATGCAACAATAAGAAGAAGAGAAGTCTGAGCTTGAGAAAGAAATTGAAAATCTTAAGTCTTCCAGACCAGAGCGCACAGAAAAGGTTGATGAGCATAAGCTCAAGATTGAAGAGCAGAAAAGGGAGATCGATTGCTTGAGTCGAAAAGTGAAGGATCACGTCAAGCGTATTGAAGAGCTTGAAGAGGAAGTTGTCGGTCTGCGGAGATAAGTTAAAGACCAGGAAAAACCTTTGAATCCCAACACATTCTTGGGAAATCAGGTCATTACGAAGACGGAAAAGAAGAAAGAAGAGCCTAGTAGTTCAGCAGGAAAGAAGCAGCAATTGAACTCAGATGTTAAGGCTGATTCATGGCTTAATCAGAAACAAAAATCTACGGCAGTTGAAGTTAGACCGCAAGCACCTGTCCCGAGATTGAAAGTGGATTTGAGCACAAAGCAGAATCAGAATACTCAGAGATCCAAAGGGGAAACTCGTATTGCTGAAGTAACACGAAGGAATGCACCTTATATCAGGTTTTATTGTTGTGGAAAGATGGGACATTCACAGTATGTGTGTTCCATAGCCAAAAGATATCGAAGGGAACAAGAACAGAGATGACATCCAAACAGAGAACGGTTTTCCAGAACATTTTTTGAAGGACACTGTTTTTGGTGTGGAGGATTTGGACACATGGCTAGGTACTGCACTCCGACCATTCAGAAAAATGTGCCAAAGCGGAATCAAAATGATCGCAAGCAGCAGATCAGTAAACCGACAAGTGAGTTAAAATTTCAGAACAGATTTGTAGTTTTGCAAGATGAAGCTGGTCCATCATACTCTGAGAAAGAACAGAAGCCTCAATCCATGCCGAGTATGAAAGAAAAAGTATGGACTAGGAAGAAGAAAACTGAGAAGGCCGTAGTTGCTAAAATTTCCCTTAAAGCATCAGATCGTTCTGGTGTTTGGATCCTTGACAGCGGTTGCACATCCCACATGACGGGTAATAAGGATCTGGTTACAGGCATAAAATATGACAAAGAAGGAGTTGTCAAGTTTGGAAATGATGAAGGCCTGAAGATTGTTGGCTCAGGAAAAGCCAAGTTTGGGGGCAAAGAAATGAGACATGCTGATGTCTTGGTGGTAGAGGGTCTCAGTCATAATTTTCTTAGCGTCAGTCAACTATGTGACTCTGGGCACTCTATACTATTTACCAAGAAGATGGGTATTATTAAAGAAAAGGATGGAATAGTCATTCTTCAGGGAAAACGAACAAAGGGGAATCTTTACCTGGTAGGTGGGGAAGAAGATTCATGCCTTTTATCCAGAGAAGAAGAAAATCAGTTATGGCATAAGCGACTTGGTCATCTATGTCAACCATCTATGGAAGATCTGGTAAAGTGTGATGCTGCTAGAGACCTTCCCAAACTATCACGTGATCGCACTCATACATGTGATTCTTGTCAACAAGGGAAGATCATCAGGAAGACATACAGGCCAAAGGAACAAAAAGCAACTCGAGTGCTCGAATTGGTGCATGCTGATGTATGTGGACCTATCTCACCACGAGCTATAGATGGGCAAAGGTACTATGTTCTTTTCATTGATGACTACAGCAGAATGGCCTGGGTATTCATCATTACCCATAAGACAGAGGTGTTCAGTTGCATAAAGCAGTATAGGAGGGAATCAGAAAAGATGCTTGGGCAGAAAATTCTGAAGTTTCGTACTGATAACGGTACAGAATTTACAAACAGTCAGGTTGAAAACTATCTCGAGAAACATGGGATAAGGCATCAAGTTTAAACAGTGAGAACTCCCCAACATAATGGAGTGGTAGAAAGGAGGAATCAGATCATTAACAACATGGCCAGAACAATGCTTATTGATAAGGACCTACCAGAGAAATTTTGGAAGGAAGCAGTTTTGACATTGGTCTATGTTTCAAACAGGTCCCTGTTATGTTCGAAGCAAAGGAAGACTCCGTATGAACTGTGGTACGGAAAGAATCCAACATTGAAATACTTTCAAATATTTGGAAGTAAGTGTTTCATTCTCAACAAAGAACATCATAGGAAGTTTGAGGCACGAGGAGATTAAGGAATATTCCTTGGCTATTCAGGGAAAAGCAAAGCATATAAATGTTTCAACAAGAGGCTGGGAAAAATTGTTGAGAGCAATGATGTCACTATAGTCGAAAATGAACAGACTGCTCAACGACCCAGTGAACAGTTTCTGGATGAAAGTGATGATGAGGTAAGCAACACAGGGGGAGTAGAAGTGGCAGAGGCTGACTCAGAAGAAGATTCTGATGATGAACAAGAAAGTGTCAAGTCTGTATCTGCAAAGAAGCCAAAGAATCGAGCTGAAATTGATAGGCAAAATATCATTGGTGATCAGACAGCTCCAGTTCAGACTCGAAGAATGAAATCATTACAGCAAACATCATTTTTATCTCAGGTGGAGCCAAAATGTTTTTCCGATGCAGCTGAAGATGAAAACTGGCTTTAGGCTATGAATGAAGAGCTTGATCAAATTGAGAAGAACCAGACATGGGAGATTGTTTCGAGGCCAGAAGACAAGAATGTCATTGGGACCAAATGAGTCTATCACAATAAGATGAATGAAGATGGCACAGTGATTCGGAACAAAGCACGTCTAGTGTGCAAGGGGTACTCCCAGATCGAGGGAATTGATGTTGATGAGACATTTGCACCGGTTGCAAGGCTGGAGACAATAAGATTATTCCTAGCCATCGCAGTGCAAAGGAAGTTCAAAGTCTTCCAGATGGATGTCAAATCTGCATTATTGAATGGTGTTCTCGAAGAGGAGGTGTATATTGAGCAGCCAGATGGTTTTCTCATTCATGAGGATGAGAACAAAGTTTGCAGGCTGAAGAAGGCATTGTATGGGCAGAAACAAGCACCAAGGGCATGGTACTCAAGGCTTGATCAGTACTTGAAGAAGCTTGGTTTTCAGCGTGGAGGAGTTGATTACAATCTCTATGTCAGTAATGACAGTAATCATAGGATGATGGTGTTGGTTTATGTCGATGACATAATATTTGGTGGATCAGATGAAGCTCAGTGCAGACAGTTTTCCGAATTCATGAAAAATGAGTTTGAAATGTCAATGATTGGAGAGCTAATGTTTTTCCTTGGTCTACAGGTAACACAAGGAAGGAATGGAACATTAATTTCTCAATCTAAATATGCCAAGGAGGTCCTGCGAAGGTTTGGAATGGAAAATTCCAAGGAGATGAAGACTCCGGTGGCTACCCGGATGAAATTATCAAAAGATGAGGATGACAAGGCAGTTAATATCACAGAATACAAGCAAATCATTGGAAGTCTATTGTACTTAACCGCAACAAGGCCTGATATTGTTTTCGCCACATGCCAAGCAGCGAGATATCAGAGTAATCCCAAGGAGAGTCACATGCTCGCAGTGAAAAGAATACTTCGGTATATCAAGGGCACAGTGGACTTCATCTTGACATACAATGAAAAATCTCAGACAGAGTTATTGGGATATACTGATGCAGACTGGGCCGGTTCAGCAGATGATAGAAAATCAACGTCAGGTGGTGCATTCTATCTTGGTGGATTGTGTATTTCTTGGCTAAGCAAGAAACAAGATTGCATTTCATTGAGCACCGCAGAAGCTGAGTATATTGCGGCCACTCAAGCAAGCACACAGTTATTGTGTATGAAGCAGCAGCTTGAAGATATGGGAGTTGAAGTGAAGTCTCCGATCGGAATCCTGTGTGATAACTCAAGTGCTATAAATCTCAGCAAAAATCCCGTCCATCACTCAAGGACAAAGCACATTGAGATAAAGTATCATTTTATCAAGGAGAAAGTTGAGCAGGGAATCGTGAAGTTGGAGTACGTGCCTACAGAGCTACAGGTTGCAGACATCCTGACAAAGGCCTTACCCAAGGAAGCTTTTGAAAGGCATCGACTGGCTCTGGGAGTTCAGTCGATTCCCCGCACTTGAAATAGTGTGGATGTGGGACCACCCCCTCTCCCCGAGGAATGATGTGTTTTCCCTAATGTGTTGATATGTGTTCTCTACTATGTTAAAGACTACAAAGGAGTGACCTTTGGGTTCGTTGACAAAGGGGGAGAAAAGTGTTTGATAATGGGGGAGAAAATTGTGATTGTTCAAGGGGGAGACAGTGCGGAGATTTGATAAATCATAATTGATACGGGGAGAAGCTGACAGGTGGAGCAGCCAGAAAGGGGGAGCAATGAGAAAAGGGGAGAGAATTTTAAATCTGACGATGCTAGAAGTGATCGTTCAAAGCATAGAAATCACGACAGCTGAGGATCGTGATAAAAGCAGAACATTAATGTTGGAATGGTGTGAGACGGTGTCCAGCTATCAACAATTGGTATCAACTTAAGAATTCACCAATTGGTATCAGTGTGGTTCAACAACTGGTTTTATTTTAAGAATTGGTATCAGGGTGGAATCGACAATTGGGGTCTGACATGAAGTGATTCATTGATGAACTTTTCATACTACTCTTGTTTCTCACGCCGAGCATTGCTCATGTGGGCTTAGAGTACATGTTCAGCGAATCCTTGAACGCTCTCATAATCGCAAGAGGCGAATGGTGGTAGCAGCTGGAAGAAGACTCAGTGAGGTATCAAAGTGCAGAAAATATTTCTGAGCAGAGTTGTGAAGAGTTGTCAACAAACCCAAAGGGGGAGATTGTTGGGCAAAAATCCCTCAAGGTAACATTGCAGCATTTTTGGGTTGATTGTGTTTGTTGACAAAGCAGGTTTTCATGGATATTTGTAGAGTTCCTGAGAAGTTGTTGACAATCCATGTTGACAAAGAACGATGACAAAGGAAAGGGCGATCTGGAGGCGGTACAAAAAGAGCAGTACAAGGTGGCGCCGTTTCCCAGTGTTTGCCAAATTTTTGGGGTCCAAAATTTGGAGTTTGGTGAGCATCGCGAAAAGGGGATCTCCATGAAGAGCGTAATTTAATATGGCAAAGGCATGAATTTCGCGAAGCTAGGATGCATGGTTTGGAAATCGCGAAGACCAGAAGAATGGAGGCGGTGATGCTTCGTGATTACGTCAAGCTTCGCGAATGGCAGAGGCTGAAGCGCATCACGGCGGAGAAGGGCTTTGCGAGAGAGCTTCGCGGCAAAGGCGCGAAGGAATTTTGGGCTTCGCGAGGGAGCTTCGCGGCGAAGGCGCGAGCCGCGAAGGTAAGTTGACGGTGATTCATCGTGACTACGTCAAGATCCGCGAACGGAAGATTCCCGTGGAGCTTCGCGATTTGGGCAGAATTCCGACAGAAACTTTGGATCTTCGCGATGTGAGATGACGTGGCGTTGACTTCGCGCGGAAAGTTCGAGGGTCGTTGGAATCGCCTATAAATAGAGGCCGACCCCTTCAAGCGAAAGTGAGAGAATTTTCAGAGAAAATACTTTGCTCTCGATTTGCGAAGGTGGTTCGCGGAGCCAGTGTGCTTCGCGAAAGAGGTGCTTCGCGGCGGCTATTGTAGCTCCGCGAAACCTACGCGCTCCGCGTTGGCTTACTTAGCTTCGCGAGGGTCGTTGCTTTGCGACGGCTTGAGCATCGTGAGAGTGCTTCGCGAGGGAGCTTCGCGAGTGAGCTTCGCGAAAAGGCAGGAGCTTCGCGAAGGCTTGTTTGAGCTCTGCGAAATGGCGAGCCTCGCATTGTAGGGTGCTTTGCGAAGGTCTTTCCAAAGGTAGTTTGCCCAGTGGATAGTGGAAAAGGGGTATTCATCTACGGGTGAAAGTTGAACTTCAATAGAGCATCTACATACAGAGAAAGATGCATTCCTTAATGGAAATGAAGAGCCCTACAGGTCTATAAACTGTGATTGGATTCCCTTCTGGAGCAGTGAGGTTAGGAAGAGGAAAAGGTGATCCTCTCCACCGGCAGTGAGCCAGAGAGAGAGAAACAGGGAGTGACCCTTGGGAAAGCAGTGAGCTGACCCTAAACATTGTATAGGCAGTGAGCCTGGGCATAGAAGTGATCTAGACCGAACATTGTAATCCACAGCTAGTGAAGTTTAGTGGACTTGGTACGACCGGCAACCTGTCGGCGTATGCTCCTTGGACGTAGCCCTTAGCGGTGAACCAAGTAAAATTGTTGTGTCCTGTGCTTGCCTTACTTTCTGTTTATATTGTGCAGCAGGAAAGAGAGAGAAGAGTATTTTGCTTAACAGCGAAACAAGATCAGAACGGGCTTTAATTTTTAATTAGTCATACCCTGATTCACCCCCCCTCTCAGGGTATTCAGCCTAGTGGACCTAACAGTCACATATACACCGGATTCAGTATCATGAAGATCGAAATCATATATACACCGAAATGAGTATTGAAAATCAGCATCCCATATACATTAGATTCGGTATTGAAAATAAGCATCACATAGTCACCAGAATTAGTATTGAAAATCGGCATCACATATACACCAGAATCAGTTTTGAAAATTGGAATCATATATAAACTATAATTGGAATCATAAAAACTAAATCATATATACACTGGATTTGGAATCATAAAAACCGAATCATATATACACTGGATTCGGAATCCTAAAAACTGAATGAAAAATCGTAATGAAAGATCTATAAGTATAACCGAATGGAAAATCGGAATGACAGATCTGTAAGTCTAATAGAATAGAAAAACGTAATGATATATCTGCAAGCATAAAGTATTGAAAATTATGGATTTAAAAAAAATACAGAACTCAAAATATTTAGAACTTAAGAAAAAGTGTTTATGATTTTCAAAATAGAAAACCATAAGGAATAGAGAATTCATAAGATATCCTTATTAACTCAACAATATCCCCCTTTTTGGAAATCACAAAAAACTTTTCTTATGGAAGAATATATTAACTTATATGAAAAAAACTTATCTCCCCCTTTGAATGAAATTTTGGATGAATACGACTAACTCCCCCTTAGGTTATGTTTTCCAAGGATAGTATTCTTGATCTTTGAAGTCAGGTTTTTTAAGGTAATATCTCCCCCTTCTACATACATTTCTTTTAAAAGATAACTCTCTCTTACATAGACATTATCCTTTATTTCCATACTCCCCCTTACTAGATTCTCCTTCTTAGAGATTAATTTTTTCCTTTAAAATAAATTCTCCCACTTTTTGATTTTCAATAAGAGGGAAAGGAATAGAGAATAATAAGATGTTCCTACAAGTTTAAGCAATCATACATTCTAAAAACAAAAGAATGACATGCAAGAAACTACTTTAAGAAAATCTTATAAATATGGTTTATATTACAACAAAACATCAAAATGTAAAAAGTCATCCACTCTTCTTCTGCTCAGACAAAATCTTCTTTATCAAAGCTTTGAGTTTCTTCAATTTGTTATGATCTTCTTCAAACTTCTTAAGTAAGATATTATATTTCTGATTATTCTTATCTAAAGACAAGATCCCCTCTTGTTGAGTAAGCCACATTTCTTTCTAATTCGGCTCTAACTTCCTTCTCACTACTAACATAACGAGCAACAAAATTGATTTGACTAGATTTCTTAGAGATTGATGACTTGACCTAGTTGAACTCAGTTTCAAAAGTATTAAAAGATCTTTTGTTGAATCCATGAAGTCACCAAATTTTATTATATCTTCATTGATATTTTTGGTAGGTTAAATAATTCCTTACAAGTTACCTTTTGGGATCTGTAATAAATTAGAAGATTACTGAAGTATGCTTCTTGCTTGAAAACCATGTCCATAAGCATATTGGTTGATTCCATCTTTTGATTTAGGGTATCTTACATCAATTGACTCCAGGAATCTATGTTTGAAAGAACTGGAATGGTGCTGACAAACTTTCTTAGAGATAACTTGACAATATCATCTTTGATAGATGAAGTGGACTCGGATCTTGAAACATCTTTCACTTTCTCAACTCCTATTGGAGCTAAGGAAGTTGGTCTCTATATTTTTTTAGAGGACTTCTGAGGCATTTCCTTATCAGATAGATCAATAAAAACATTATTTCTTTTAAGAGGATCTCAGATTAGAGATTTTTCATTTGAAACTTCAAAAACATTTAGATCTCCCTGTTCATCTTCTTCCTTTTGAAATTCTTCCTCTTTTTCACCTTGATGTTCAACTTCTTTTTTATCTTCTTCTTCCACTTCAGTTTCTACTTGTTCTTCTTCTTCTACTTAAATTTCTTCCTCAACTTCTACCTCTTCCTCAACTTCTTCTTCAGTTTATTCTTCAACCTGTTCCCTAAATTATTCTGTAGATTTGGAGCTTGAACTCAAATGAGTTCTAACATAATATTCCAATTCCCTTAAAACATAATCATCATCTTCTTGGACTATCTGATCTTCTACTTCTTCAACAGGTTCTGATAAAGATAGAACTTTCTTAGATTTCTGTATTTTCAGAGTCATAACCGGCTTTTTATGAAAAACTTGAGGTTCCGGTACTTCCTGAAATTTCCTTTCTATAGTTTTTAAAAGAGACTGAAAAACTTTATCTTCCAAAGATTTTTTCTTTAACTTATTCTCCTTATTTTCTTTATCAATATTTTTAGCTTGATTAATTCTCAAGGCCTTAGCCTCTGTGAGATTCAAACCAAAATAAGGATCTACTTCCTTTCTGGTGGCTGCCATTTCTATCCACTTTTCAACTGTTGCATCTGAATAAGCTTTCCGTTTCTTAGCTAGAGAAGGTGCTGATACTAGGATATCAGGAACTGGTATTGGAAAGCTTGGTTCTTCATGTTTTCTTTTCTTGGATACCAGCTTTGAAGATTCTGGAACATCACCCTTGTTCTGGACAACCATTTATTCAATGTTTTTCGATTATGGTATAAATTCTACTTTCATCCTCCTTAGAGTGTCATCAGTTAGCAAAAATATCTTGAATGGCTTCGAGAATAATCAGCATAGAACATTCATTTATTGAAGACACAAAAAAATTATCCTCAAAATAGTTTCTGGGTACATAACGATCTAAGATTTGATGGTTCCGCCTTTTATTGCTTGAATTGTGGGAAATATGTTTTTCACCAAGTCGATCTTCCTTACGTTGACAAGAAAATCTAATATAAAGATGTCACATATCTTTAGAGAATCCTTATCTCCTTTTATTGGAATAAGAAATCAATGCATCCAGAGAGCCACCATCTTGTGATTCATTGAATGATATGTAATCTTTGGATTCTTAACAAAATTATGACTGAGAAAATCCAATGCCTTGACTTTTTCAAAAGAGACTTCTTTCTCAGGGAGTTTCTTGGAGCTAAGAATAGCCTCCCCTTCATACGGCATGTTGAGAATATTTGCTGCCTTCTTGTAGGGGACTGTATAGGACTTATCAAAACATTTGAACTTAAATAGATCATTACCATCTTTTTGGAAGAAAGAAACAGATTCATAGAATTGAATAAGGAGGTCAGGGTAAACCGGATCCTAAGATTTCTCCTTAGCAACAAAGACACATTCCAATCCATTATATATTATTACCTTAGAAATAAGGGATTCATATTTCTAAAAAAACATAGGGTATACTAAACCTTCCCTAAAGATTGATCAGTCCTTAATCTCCTTGATAACTAGCATCTAATCTACTGAGGATTCCGGAGTCATTCAGGGTGATAGAGAACTTCAGAATGAGAGCTTTGATGGCAACAGAACTTCGGAACTAAGATCATTAAGGATGGTGCGATACTTGAAAATAAGTAACCCCTTATATATACATAGCTATGAATTTTTAACTTCCATAAGATAATCAAACGGCTGACAATAACCTGATCTGATCTGACGATTGAGAGTGGATATAGAAAATATGAATTCTGATCTTTTTAAGTAAGGTAAAATAGAATTTAAGAAATTTTGAAATACCAACAATTAAAACTTAAGATAAAGAGAATAAAGAGTAAGAAATACTACCTTTGAGAATAATATGAGAGATTTATCGGTATAAAAAAAAAATTTCTTGGGAGTTTTTAAATCCGAAATTTTCAAATCCGAATTTTTCAAATTTGAAATTTTCAAATCTGAAATTTTTAAATCCGAAATTTCCAAATCTGGAAAAAAATTTAATGAAATAAAATAAACAAACATATGTACTCCCCCTAAAATAAGAATTAATTAAATGTTAGAAAATGATTTAAAAAAATTAGATATTAATGACTACCTTAAAGAAATAATTCCTATGTTCTGTTTAATATATTCAAATCTATCAGAAGGTAGAAGTTTTGTAAAAATAACAGCAAGTTGATCTTGCATTTCGATGAATTGAAGAATAATATATCCATTAAGTGTGTGATCCCTAAGAAAGTGATGTCTAATATATATGTGCTTTTCATGAGAGTGATGTGTAGGATCTTTACTTAGGGAAATGGAACTTGTGTTATCACACATAATTCGAGTCTTAGAAAAACTCAAACTATAGTCTGTGAGTGTGTGTTGGACCAAAAAAATCCATGTGCACTAACTGTAAGGAATTATAAGTTATAACTTTACTTATATATTTAAAGCTTTATTAATGTTTCTTTCCATATTGAAAAGAATCATAGACTTTTTAAGAATAAAAGTTATGTTCGGGTAGATCTTGAACAAGTTCTTTCTTAGAAAGATTACTAAGATTCCATAAGTTACAGTGTCCTAGTCTCCTATTCCAAATCCATGATTGATCTTAAAATGCACTAAGGAAAGGTAGATCTTGACTACAAAGGTCTTCTAGGTTTAGAGTGTACACATTATCATGCCGAAGGGCAGAGAAGATAAACTCATCCTTGGAATTGTGAACTAAACATTTATCATTTCTAAAATTCACTATATAACCTTCATCACATAATTGGATTATGCTTATGAGGTTGTGCCTAAGGCATTTTAAAAAAGGGACATTTGAAATAAAATCTTTACCAAGAAGAATAATGTTACCTATAATGAAAATTTCTCCGGGAGAGTTATCACCAAAAGTTATCTTTCAACCTTTAGTTTTTAAAATCATCTTGAAATAGTCTTTATTACCAGTCAAGTGCTAGGAACATCCATTATCCATGTACTATAGGTTGTTGGTATTTCCTTATTTTTCCTAAAAAAGATAGAGTTAGGCTTTCAGAATCCAAAATTTCTTGGATCTGGAATTATTAAATAATAAAAGTTTGGGTAACCAAATTTGTTTAGAAAAATAAGCTTTATAAAATCCTATGGATTTCACTTTATTTAAAGAAAACCTTTTCTTCCAATGCCCACCACTTTGCATTTAGTAAAAAAAGGTGCTCTAAAAGGAATAAAATAATTATTTTTAAAAATAGGTTTTTTATAAGAATAACCTAAACCTTGATTATTACCATGAGGTCAGATCTGAGAATACATCTTGTCAAAATTTTCTTTACCAAAAGTAAAATTTTCAAGAAGTTTCCTCAAGGAAAAAAATTCAGATTTTAGTCTCAGGACTAAATTCTTATCCTCAAGAATAATAGATTTAGAGTTAAGTTTATCATCTAAAACATCTTTTTTCTAAAAATAGATTTTTTATATCCTTAGAAAGTTTATCCTTCTCCAAATTAACTTTCAAAAGTTTCTTAGAAATATTTTTTAAAACATCATTTTTCTCATCAAGATCATTGGAATGATAGAAAATTTCTTTGGATAAAATAGATTCTCAAGAATTTTCATTATCAAGTTTCTTAGAAACTAACTTATAAAATCTAGAAAATTCCTCATAGGAAGGAAAATCCTTATCATTATCTGATGAAGAAGATTATTCATTTGAAGAAAAGTATCTATATGGAAAATTTTCACTTAAATACATATTTGTTAAGGTTTCAACATTTTGTACCTTAGCTATAAGATAATGATTTTGAAATGGAGCTCTGGCTATTAGACCAATATTCTTTTTCCCATAAGATTCATATCCTGAAGAATCATCAGAAGAATCTCCACCACTGGCACTCCATGTGTCATTAGCTTTCATGACATTCTTATAATTTGATCTGTAGAAATTCTTCTTGTTTCTCTCAGAAATCCTATCTTTATTGTCTCTTTTCTTAAGCAAGGGACAATCATGTCTTATATGACCAGTTCTTCTACATTCATAGAAAGTCACTTCTCCATATTTTTTCTCTTTTCCATCTTTATTCTTGTATCTATATTCAATGTTTTTCTATCCAACAATCTTTTTCATCCTCAGATAAAGATTGGGTAATTCATTTTATAAAGCTTCAATTTCACTAGATTCTAATTGAACAACAACCTTCTTAGATTTAGATCTTGTAATTCTCTCAGGAGTCTTGGATTTCATATGATTTGAAGTAGTTGTAAAATCAACACCTCCATTTACATTCTTCTTTTTAATATTATCAGTATATCTCTTTATTCTGATTTCATGTTGAAGAAGAGTTCCAAACAGTTCATCAAGAGAAATATGAGTGACTTTCTTATTCTCATCTATAGCAGTCGTCATTGATTCCCATTCGTTAGGCATGATGTCTACAATTTTGTCTACAAGAGCTTCATCATCTAAACCATTCTTACAAATTTATTGTAAGTTGTTGACGATAGTCATAAATCATTGTTGTACCTTACATACGAGTTCTCCATAAGGAAAGAAGAAACCATGATACTCATCCGTGATCATTTCTTTTCTAGTTTCAATAACATTGGGAAGTTCCAAAGTGAGTTAATTCAAGATTCTCCCAAATACTATTTTCAGCTTCACAGAATAAAATTAGGATATAAATGTTTCTAGTCATAGAATATAGAAAAGTATTACGTACCTTAAAGTTCAGCTGGTATTCCACCTTTTCTTGATTAGTAAAGGTTCTAAGTTTCTTATCATGAATATTATAATCTCTAGTTAAGATAATGTAGTTGTCTACACCTGTGTTTAACACAAAGGTCTTCATTCTGTCTCTCCAGTACTTATAGTAATTTATATCGAAGATCGGTGGTCTAGTAGGATTGATATTATCTAAAGATCCAACAGAAATTCCTACCATACTAAAAAGATATTTATTTCCACAAAACTTATTAGAAGTAAAGTTTAAAAAACAAATATGAAGAACTTAAGAAAAGGAAAAACTTGAACAAGAAAACTTATATGTGAAAATAAGTATTTGTGTTACCTCATCTGATATAAATTGTTAGATTGATTCAGAGTATGAGGTAGCCAACCTCTGATACTAATTTTAGGATTGAATATGAAAAAATGAGATGCTCAAATACAATAGGGGGGGTGAATTGTATACTTTAAAAATTTCTTTAGAACCTTTAATGTTAAGTTTAACAAGGTTAAACAAACATTCAATTGACCTCTTAAAAAAACCTTTTCTAATTTATTAAAACAAATATTCTACCTTAAGCTGTATAAAATCTATAATATAATCAGAGTAACATAATAACAAAGTATAAGGAATCTATACTTTCTAACTTTAACAAAAGTTACTAATACAACAGAATTAATACAACTTGAAAAAGGGAACATGTAACAATAGAATTATTTTAACCCAAAGAAAAGGGTATCCAACAAACTTGGATAAAGGTCCCTTGATTTATACTTTCATGAAAGTATATCTTACCCAAACCCAGGTAAGACCTCAATCTATAGATCAGTATCTGTCTTGCTATCCCCGCATGCCCTCAATTTAGAAGGAAATCAGAACCTCTATCTTCCAAACCCAGAAGCCCACGATCATCATGATTGGAGTCTGCACAAAGCAAGTCTGAACCAGTTGTTCATGCCTAAACAAGTTGTTCACGACATCCTCATGATGCACTGAGATTTGTAAGATCCTATCTCTCTAAAAATCACTTCACAACATTATTCTTTTGAAGTCAGTTGTCAAAGTTTTAGTTCTTTGGTCGTTCAAATGGGCTCCTATTTATAGGTAAAACTTCCCAACGGTCGGATCCTCTCCAACAGTCATATTTTCCTCAAATTTCGGAGGGACCTGGACATGTGGAAAACATAGATTGGTTCATTTATAATAGATTGTACGACATAGATTCAAGTAACAGAAATGATGTTAAGTATAAGATAACTTAGAATCCGAAATCGTTGTAATGAAACATTTTTCTACTTTAACATTATCAAGAAAACATAACCTTAAGAAATCAGGAAAACATATTCTTGGAAATAACATTATCAGGAAGATAGAATCATAAAATTGGAGTCACATATACACCAGATTCAGAATCAGAAAGAACAAAATCATATATACACTGAAATTGGTATTGAAAATCGGTATCACATATACACCGGATTCGGTATTGAAAATCAGCATCACATATACACCGTAATTGGTATTGAAAATCAACATCATATATACATCAGAATCGGCATTGAAAATCGGTATCACATATACACCAGTATCGAAATCATAAAAACTGAATCATATATACACCAGATTCAGAATCATAAAAATTGAATCACATAGACACCGGATTCGAAATCATAAAAACTGAATGACAAGTCATAATGAAAGATCTGTGAGTATAACATAATGGAAAATCTGAATGAAAGATCTGTAAGTCTAATAGAATGGAAAAACATAATGATATATCTGTAAGAATAACGGAATGACAATTCTAGATCTTAAGAAAAATACAGAACTCAAAATATTTAGAACATAAGAAAAAGTGTTTGTGATTTTCAAAACAGAAAACCATAAGAAATGGAGAAGTCATACGATATCCTTATTGACTCAACATTTATATCTTCCCAAACGATTTCCTTAATTACAGTATGGATAAGGGTTTCATGAATGTATATAAATCAGAACATTCATCTTCATTTTGACCCCGATACAACTAATGAAAATAGACTCTTTAAGGTCAACAGGTTGGCCACATTGATTCCAACCAACCTCAAATTTTATACCCTTACTTATTACCTTAATAATTTTATTTAACAATATGATGCTACATCATTCTTGTTTTTTCATCAACATACTATTTATACCTAAATAATTCTGTTGTTTCAAAATCCATAGTTTGTTCTTCCTCAGTATTGGTAATATCATCAAGTGTGGAGGACATTTTCTACATGGGATTTCAAACATTTAATTTAGATTATATTAATTTAGTATATAATAAATAATATTATGAGAAAAATCAAAGTGTATTATTTTTTTTAACCTTACCATTGAAATATTTTTAGTTTTTTAATGGTTGAAGGGATTTGGATCCTCTATCGATAATACCAATCCCATATTTGTGTTACCATATAAAATAAAAGACAATTTATACCTTGGTACCACCATGCACTATTTTTTATCTCCCAATGAAAGGGTCATCCTCGATTAAATTTTCACCCAACCCAACAATTGTTTTAGTTTCCAATAGAAAATGAACGAATTTTTGTTTGTTAGATCTGAGATATAAAATACTTTCACTTACTATGATACAATTATAAATGACTTTTCCTTTGTACCTTACATACATAAATTCACTTCACAAAGCCCATTTCATTAACTTTCATGAGACTCCTATTTTTAACCCATTTGCAATGGGAAACTAGAACTTGAAATTTTGTTTAATCCAACTTATATATCTATTTGATAATGCCAAAATATGATATATTCTCAAAAATTCAATTAATATTCTTGGAACTAGATATGTGCATCAATTTTTTCACAAGCATAACTCCATTATCTTTCATCATACTACTGTCATAATGTTATTTTGTATAGACTGTTAACCATTTATTAAAAAACTAGTGTAAGATATAACATTTTAATTTGGTCCCCAGAAAATATATCAAAGTTGTTGAAAATTGAATCTGTATTTTTTGATAACTCCTTATAAATTTGATATCAGAACCATCCTTTAAACTATTGATTATTTATATTTGATATCCAAACTTCAAACCTTGATGGATTAAAATTTCTAAGAATTTATTTGTAGGGTTTAACATATGGATCAAAATCTTCAATATTATGTAAAATTTAACGGTGTTATTTAACCCACTCTATGATGGTAATTTTAGCAACTAAACTTTTGGAAATCACATCATCTATAAGGACTCCACCGTGATGAGAATATGGGAGACCAATGGAATCAAAATACGATTGGTAATTACTACATACCTAATTATCTTCATAAAAAAAATACATTTTTGTTCAATACGACCTTATGGGTGATATCAATTCATGACATACCCTTTCAAAATCTTCATATATCGTTCAACGAGTCACATCCATATGTAATGGACATGAACACATATTTGAATATCTATAACAAAATGAACCATCTGTAGGATCATTATATCAAGGAATGATGGCAGGAATAACATGTCTAATTCACATAATATTACTGTAACCTCCTTGTTCATGATTGGAAACATCACCAGGTCTATAAATTTTCTACATATGGCTTTTAAAAAGTTATAGTGTCTGGTCAATGTATGTTGTTAATTTTTAGATAGAATGAATCATAAAGAAACATGCATGAAATATTATATCAAAATATGGCAATCATGTGAGTTTATTCCCTATAAATTAAAATTATTCATTGACATAACGTTATTTATATTTTATGAATACCTCTGTGGAACTTTTAAACCATTAATGAAAATGAAAAACTGAAAGTTTTTCTATCTTTATAGAGTGTAAGATACTGGAGGAAGAAAACTGCACCCTTTAACCTTCAACGATTCCAACTCTTCCCTTATCCCCATGTCATTCATTTTCAACCAAGCATTGATGACATATTTTTCTTCACCCAGAATATTTATTAATGTGAAAATAACACTATCAAATAAAATTTTTCCTATATTCATGACATCAATAAAATGTATTATGTAAAAGAAATTACTATAAATTAATTCCAAAAAAATTGATATTTTTTCCTAATTTATTTTGAACGGTTTTTTAAAAATTGTTTAACAAAAACAATTTCAATATCTTTTACATTATCAAATAGTTTATCACCCATTAGTGGAGATGATGTGGTACCTTGTTCAGTATTCCCATAGAATATTGTCTTCTAGGATCAGTATTTATATTACTGAGGTAAAATTTTATGATATTACTAAAAATAGAGTCTTTCAGGATTGTTTCAACCAAACGTAGTGAGACCATTTTTTACAAATATGACACCCCAATATTCTATGAATGCTATAGCCTAACAAATTTCCATAAACAGGAAAGTCATTTATCATCCCATAAAACATGGACCTCAAATCGAATTATTCATTTTTATGAGTAGTATACACTATAACACCTATATCCCTCATCAATTTCAGATCATTGATAAATGGATTCAAATGGACATAAATATCATTACCGGGTTACTTTGATCTAGATATAAGTAGAGACAATGTAATGTATCTTTGCATTATTCATAACCATAAATGAATGTTATTATTTACCAACATGATTGGCCATATACTATGAGTACAACTCTACATACCTAAAGGATTTATTCCATATATAGAAAACTCAAGATGAATATTTCTTGGATTATTTAAAAATTCAAGATACTCGTAATTAATTTTCGTTCACAAAGAAGAATCTACTAAATGACGTAGGTTTACATATTTAATTATTATATGTGTATGAAATGTTAATTGTTTCACGGTAACCTAACATCTATATAGTCTTCTAAATCATGGAATGATATGAATGCACCATATATATTTTGAAGGAATTGATTCATTTTTCTTGTAATGATCCATGCCACATTTAGGGAATTTTATGAGTGATTCATGGTCCATGCAAAAAAATATACAATCATTTGGATAAGAATATTTTTTAGGGATCATTCTTATAGAACATAATAATTATTTAGCATCATATATTAAATATGGGAGTCATTTAATTCAGGTATAATATCATTCAGGATGCCATGAAGTTCTATTAAATTGATTTCACTATATATCTTACTAGATTTCAAATTATAAAACTTCAATACATTAGAAAATGTTGTGTATTTAGTACAATTGGTATATAATGGCCTCTTAGTATATCTATTTAAATTATTAAAAAACTTTGTACAATCAAAAAGGTCATCTTAAATTTACATTTTCATTTCTTTCATGTGATCTCCATTATCATTTACATTGGTATCCATATCAAATGATCTATAAACCATAGAATCATACCAATCGGTGAGAAAGTTTTGTTTTTACCCATGTTTAGTACAATATTTATAGCTCTGATCTATTTCATGAAAAATTAAATTTTCTCCAAATTATTTTGGAATAATTTATCTTGACGAAAAACAATGTAAACATAGAAAAAGGATTTTAGATGTGTCTTATGCATGCTCTATTGAAAACTTGATGAACTCTTTAACTTCATATTCATACTCATTTCTTATATGATTAACATGTGTCCATTTTTGATTTATATCCATCCTATTAGGTTCATAAAATATTCCATTGGTACAAAAAATAAGTAAATACATATAAGATATTAATTATTAAAGGTGAAAGGTATATATAATTCCAATAAGAGGAATATAAAATTTTATTGTTTCAAATAATTTCAGTATTCTTTGAATAAAATGGGTAATTTAATTTAAGAAAATCATTACTCAACCATGGTTAGTATTATCCTCTAAATTCAACCAAAATGATCACCAATAATTGGTATGGGATGAATATTTCTTAGAGTAGTTCACACAACATAGGTTCTAGTTAATATGATATATGGGATGAGTTTCAAGTAACAAAAATAAATAATACCTATTATGTAGATGAAGTTGAAGAGGATGGCATTTTTCTCCTTAAAATTTTTTAAATTAGCAAATATTAATATTAAATTTCAAATATCACCTCAAAACCACTTTCATAATTCAAAATAATGATTTTTGAATTTTTAAAACCCCACTTGAAATCAATTTCTTAAAAATTCTACATGAAGGTTAAACAATTTTTTTTCAAAACACTTAATAGGATATAAAACCGCCTTTTTATAAGAACTATTAGCACTAAGTGAAAATTTATAAATTCATATTAAAAACCCATTAATAATAAAATAAAATTTTAAAACCATTTCCATTGAAATATATACACATTGAAGTGTTTAAATCTTTATAGGTTCACTTTGAAATCACTTCATGAGTTTCAAAACACAGAATCCATTTTAGTTCATTTTAAGGGAAAAATTTATTTTTTTTCTTTTCTAAACTTACTTTATCTTTTAAAACCAAGTTTCCTTTTTCAAATTTTAAATTTAAAATAGGAATGAATATAAAATGTTAAATAGGCCACCACCCAATCTAAAGAAATGAAATATTATTAATCATTGAATTGAATTTTTATAAAGTTGACTTGGATAAGAAATCAGTAAATTAACAATTTAAATCCTAAAAAGATACCCCTAGAAAACCCACCTAAATAACAAGGTTCCCATGGTATTATTTCAAAATTCAATTCAGGTAATATTCATTTATAAAAAACTAGTTTCATGAAATATCACACAAGAAGACACAAATCAAATATTTCACATGCTGTACAATTTATTAAAGAATCATCATCAAGAAGGTTTTACAAATATTAATGACATAAAAATCTATTTTCCAAAAGATCATGAGGTGTCATATAAAGTTAATGTGTGATATTGTGATTAGTTTTGATTTGAATTTATCTCATTGTGAGTCTAATTAAAGGTACTCTAGTACCCAGGGTGAGAGAAAGATAACAACTTTGGTTTTTGATTGGAAGGGAACCTACCCTGAAGTTACACAATGTTTCAAGTTTGTGCATTTTTTGGGTGTCTAGAAGATAATGGGATTATTTTGGTTGTTCAGGAATTATGAATGAGAGATGAGATATCATGTCAATGGGTGTTACTGAACATTTTCAATGAAAATTTTACCAAAGGAAGATCAAATAATGTTTTTCATGATATTGGGTGTTGTGAGATGGAAACCACATCATGCGTGTTGTTCATATTATATATTTATTATTAGTTTATTGTGTAAAGTATGTTAAAATTTGTTACATGTTTTAAAATTATTTATTCTAGGAAATTAATGGTTGGACTTGTGTTATTTAATTATTTATAATCTTTCATTTATTTAAGATTAGTCTTATAAATTCTATAACCTCCAAATAATTTTTAGATCCATAAAAGAATGTATATATCATATGTTTGGTTTATATTAACTCACTTTATTTTGATAATATAATCTGAATATTCACATGTCCTAGACAAATTTTAAAGAACGAAAATTACTATTTGGAGAATATTTATGTTCTGATATCATGAGTACTTTATGTAAACCCATATTTATTTTTAAATCACAAATTTAAATGGTATGAATAAACTTAGTTAAGTATTTTATTTTATACCTTCAGATAATATCCTCGAAACATATATAAAAACATAGAAGCTATATATAACCACATGGATGTGTATGTTGGGTGTGATCTAAACAGGCCTAGTAATATTTCACCAAATATCCACCTATCACATTATACACGCATCACATAATTATAATAAATACACATACCCTAAAAGGGAAACAACCTATAAAAAACACTATCCCAAGGTTTTCTTAAAAAGGGTGATAAAATCATAATGAAACTTTTTTTAATAAATTGATAATATGACTTTAATAACTATACGGGTGAAAATATTGTTACCAAACTATCCTTGTTACAAACTAATGATTCCATTTATCAATTACTAAGAAAGCTAGTTTGAAATAAATATATAGAATATTTTTTTATTATCTTAGGAAAATTAAACCATTAGCTTTTCCTGATTTTGATATTTAAAAATGAATAATATTTTAAACAATCATTAAGAAATCTGTATTAAAATATTTATTTTTTTTCATTTTGAATGAAAAGAATCACATGAAAAGCATTTTTCTTAGCCCAATCCTTATTTATTAAAAACTAACATTTAGAAATCCTTTTTGGATTTTTTAAAGAAATTTCACTAAGAAGGAAAAACCAGTATAACAAAATGTAACTAAAATGAAATAAATAAATAAGACAAATCCAAAAAAGAAACCAAAGTGCAGAAGATGTAAGTAATAAAATTAAATGAGGGTGATAAAGAAAACATTCCATAAATGTGAATATGGGTACCAAAAAATATATATAATAGCATAATTATAATCCAAAACACATGGGGAGGATATTTAACTTATAGATTCTAAAGGAAACTAACTCGCTCAAAGAATACTTGCTGGAAATGTTACCTAAACAAGTAATGAAACCCCAGCCTCTTGAGGAAATCGAAAATATCCCCTAGCTAACACCTAAATTAAGATAGATAAATACCCATATGTTTACCATCCTATATATTCTCTCCCATATGAAAACCACAAATCAATCCACATATAAATCGTCCATTACATTAATAATTACAACCCACAATTAAGAAAACAATTAAAACTATTCCACCTTATGAAAACCCATTCGAAAGCTCATTAGAAAAGAAATCATTTTTCTTGAGTCTATTTGAAAAAAATTGGTAAGCTCAAAATAATTTTTAAATTAAAAAACCATATAAATCCACTATTTAAAAACCTATATAAGGAATCGAAATTTAATCAACATGTTTAAATTCGAAAACTTCTCTTCAAATGTTATAAGCATATGCAATTGCACATATACATATCTAAACATATATTAACACAAATATTCATATATTTTAATGTGAATATGTGCATGTTATATATATATATATATATAAATACACCAATAACTATGTTTCTAAGTATAAAACATGAATGAGGAATCCATAAAATTTGACAAAAATAAATTACAAAAGAACAAAATAAACATCTAAAAACTTCTCACCCAAGGAAAACCCAATTAATTAGTGTCATGAACTCACAAGTTACCCAAATAGATTTCATAAAAAACCTTAAATAATTCTAAAACACCAATTTTCATTAAAAACCATTATAAATATTTTATCAACCAAAAATATAATTTACCATTTGAATGTAGAATAAAAAATAAGGAAAAATCTGCAAGAACCTAATTGAAAATCATTTGCAATCTCATAAAAACCATGAGAAACAAGTATATTTAAATAAAATTACACCAAAATAACAATTATAATCAAAGAGAATCCAATTATAAACACCCAAAAACATGAAACAAATTAGGGAACAGAGAAATCATAAATACACCCACCAAGGGATATCATAGAGGATGAAAGACCTTTAGCAACAGTGAGAGGAAGGATTAAAGAAGAAGGGAAAGCAGTGAAAACATTTATACGAGGAGAAGAAAATAACCTACCTTATATTGGAACATTGAATCACTCAATTGAAATTAGATATATCATGAATGATTAGATTTTTTCATGCCTTGGATTCATTTAATCCTTGATTTAATCTAAGATTCGAGTCGTGGACATGAAGAGGAGGATCATCAATATCAAGTGGGTTCCGCGGAAATCATGAGATATTTCAAATGCAATTAGTGTGTTAGGGTTATTTAAATAGATCATCGAGACTTTTATTTGTGCTTCAAAAAAAGTAAAGATAAAGATACCTTTTATCAGTGCTAAATTAATAAGTGCTGATAAAAGGTATCTTTATAAACACTTTTTAGCCTTGATAAAGGTTTGTCATTATAAATGATAAAAAATGCTGATAAAAGACATCTTTATCAGCCCATATTATGGGATTTTAGGCCACGTTATGAGCATCATTCCCACCGGGCCTATGGGTCATGTACTAAATAAATAAGGCTTGATGGATTGGCTATCCCCTTGGGGGGGGTCTATGGCCTGCATCCCTTACTTGTGTGTGTGGTGTGTGTGTGTTTTAATGTAATTATACCCCCAAATACCTAATAAATAATATTTATATATTTATATATATAATAAATATATGTAAAAAATAAATATTATAAATATATTCATTATTTAAAAATATTTATTATAATTTAATAATTATAAGTATATTTATATGATTATATAAATTAATATAATTATTAATATAATAAATATATATAAATATAAATATAGTAAATATATTTATTATTTAAATATATTTATTTTAATTTTATAATTATAAGTATATTAATATCATTATATATTTATACTATTATATATACATATACATATATATATATATATATATATTTAATAAATAAATATAAATATAAATATAAATATAAATATAGTAAATATATTCATTATTTAAATATTTTTATTATAAATTTATAATTATTTAATTATATAATTAATTATTTATAATTATATAGACTTTAGAAAAAAATAATATTTATATATCTACATCATTTTTTATATTTATATAATTATATATATATTTAATAAATATAAATATAAATATATTTAAATATAAATATAAATAAATATTAATATGAATATAAATATAAATGTAGATATAAATATAGTAAATTAATTTTTATGTAAATAAATTTATTTAAATTTTATAAATATTCAAATATATTTAATTATTGATTTTTATATATTTAAATACTTAAAATAATATTTATTTATTCATAATTTAAAATATATATGAATTTAGAAATATAGTAAAGATACAATTATAAATATATTTATTTATAAATATTTATATGAAAATATAATTTTAACATTATTAATAAATATAGAATATTAAATGCATGCATGATAAAAATGAATGAAATTGAATAATTTAAATTGAGTACACTTTAAAAATATTGAAAAAATAGATTAGTTTTATTAATTAAAGCTAAATTATTGAAAAAATATAGATATATATATTGAAATAAATATGGATACAAATTGAAAATATTAAAACATAGTAAATAAATAAATATAGATAAATAATAGAATGTGATTAAATTCCAAATAAAAAATAAAAAATAAAACAAAAAAAATGAATAAATAAGACATAATTATAAAAATATTAAAAATAAATAATTAAAATATACTGAGTAAAAACATAATATATTAAATGTATCATGTTATAATTAAATTCTAAAATAAATACTCAAATTTTAATAAATTTCATAAATATTAGGTGTATGTGCTTCTATATAAATTTCATTAATCACATAAATACTAGAGTGTGTGTATTGTATATAAAAATGCATTAATTACATATATGTGTGTGAAATCAATGTAACATGTTTGATATATGTTAAATTGAAAAATCAAACAACATTTGATTATATGAATTACTCAATGCAATTTGTCAATATTTTTAATTAATATTATTATTTAATTATAAACCACTAAATATATGTCTTATTTATTATAAGCATAAATATTTTTTATTATATAAACCATATTTTAGAAAATAATTTATTCATATATACATGAATATATTTCTATATTAAATGTATAAATTAATGATTATATATAAAAAAAATTAAAAAATGAATAAGACATAAATGTGCTTTTAATTATTACATTTTATTCATTTTCTATATTTATATGTAATATATATTATTTAAATTATTTATAATTAATATATATATATATTAAACTTATACATTTTCATTAATAATTATTTCATCAATAAATTATTTTATATTTTCATAATTTATTCATTTTTAATTTTAATTTTTAAATATTAAAATTTATTCATTTTTAATTTTTGTGATTAATTATTACAATTTATTCATTTTTTATTTTTTTGTTTAATTATTACAATTTATTAATTTTTTATATTTATATTTAATATATATTATTTATTAATACTTATAATATGTATATATTTATATTAAATTTATACATTTATATCAATAATTATTTAATTAATAAAATGTTTAATATTTTTCTTAATTTACCAATTTTTAATTTTTAATTTTTTAATTATTTCATTTTCTTCATTTTACATATCTTGATATTTAATATATACTTTTTATTAGTATTTATAATATATATATATATATATATATATATTAAATTTATTCATTTTTATCAATAATTATTTAAATAATAAAAAATTTAATATTTTTTTGGTTTACTCATTTTTAATTTCTATTTGTTTCATTATTTCATTTTATTTGTGACCTTTATTAATGCTAAAAAAGAGCTGATAAAATATAAGCTTTATCAGTGCTAAAAATAATGTTCTGATAAAGGCTAGTGCTGTTAAAGTTCTATTTTGTAGTAGCGCATCTCCCCCTTCAATTTTAATATTGATGAGTGGGATACTTTATTCTCCAACATAATCATTCCATCACTATCATGACTAAAATCAGTAACATTCATTACTTTTTTTTGTAGCTTCACATCTTACTTCACACCTCTTTAATCTTCACATGAATAGATGGTTGAACACTCATTTGGAAAAGATAGGATATTAATCCTTTCCTTATGATTTCAAGGTCCATTATCTGAAAAAAATAGCATGGTTGTTTTGAATTAGTGCATCGACTACCTTATTGGACTTCCCTAGGTGGTAATGTACTGAGTATCCATAATCTTTAATCAGTTTTAATGTACTCATTTTGTGAAAATTCAACTCTTTCTTCTTTAATATATACATAATGATTTTATTATTGGAATATAGGTCACAACTTTGAACATAAATATAATTCCATCATATCTTCAATGAAAAAATTACCACTGCAAGTTTCATATCACGAGTATGGGAATTTTTCTCAGGAGCCTTCAATTAGTATGAGACATAAGCTACTACATGTGATTTTTCCTGAAAACACATACCAATAACTTTTTTGATGTATCCCTATAAATTAAAAATCATTCTCAACTAGTTTAGTGTGAGAACTAGTACACTGGCCAACATTATCTGAGTTTCTTGAAATTATTTTGTAATCATTTATCCAAAGGAATATGGATACTTTTTACAATAACTTGGTTAGTGGATTTGATAATCATGAGAAATTTCTCATTGAGTCAATAGTTTTTATACAAACCCTAAAACCTACATATTTTGGTCACCATGGTTGATCTCGACCAATACTCAATAACTTCCATCTTTGAGAGATCCATCGATATACCCTTGGTTATATTTATGTGACTCAAGAGTGATAATTTTTATTATAATAATTCTCATTTACTAAATTTGGGAAACAGATTATATTTCCTCAAGGTCTTCAACACAATCCTCAAATTATCTTCATCATCTTCCTTTCTCTTTGAATATATAATAATATCATCTATAAATACTACCCCAATCTAACCAAGGTAATTTCTAAAGATTATATTCATTAGTTTCATACGGATGTTAGGGGTATTGTGTCACGACCCCCTCCCTACAAAGATTCCCCTCTAGAGATAAAAATGAAGGAAGAGAGATGATGAACCCTGAGGCCCGCCTCCAGTAGGATTCAGGGTAATGACCAACACCAAGGGTATAAAAATCTCACAAAATGGAAGGCATTACCCTTTTTTATAGTAACCAATATCGGAAGATAATATGTATCAAACTCAAAACAAATCTAAGAAATATATATAAATTAATCCAAAATCCTCTCCACATGCATGTTTAAAGTAAAAATACTAGAAATAAAATGAAAGACTCTGAAGTATATACCAAAAGAACAAAGCTAAGTAGCGACACAAAAACTATCCCGATGCTTGAGATATTAAGGTCCAACACGGTTCGCGTAATCTTTCTAGAAACCTGAAAATAGTTTTATATATTTAGGGAGAGCATACAAGTATACTCAGTTGGAAAAGAAAAAGTCTCTCATGCAAAATTTGGGGAAGCATACTAATTATCGTATAACAAAAGTGCAGAAACTAAAAATCTCATAACATAGTATACTATCCATCCTTACCTCACTAAAGGAACACTCACCAAATAGCGTAATTCAAGTAAAGTAAGGTATTAACCACATCTATGATCAGGTACCCCACACCACTTCCCATTGGTTAACTTCCCATTCGTAATAGAAAATTCCCTGATGCTACCACACTCTTTCACAAGCCCCACTGTCATAACCTACCCACACACACATTGGCCACATAACACATCCTTTGTGCAAACACATGGGCCATAACCACATCACATCCCACCCACAAACACCTGGGATAAAAAACCCCAACCTAATCCCAAATAAATCTAGGAAAGTACAACATATATAATCCTAAGGACACCTAATAAAGAACACCTTTCATGTAGACACTTGGGCCTCACAACCTCACCACAAAATTCCTAAAGTGTCTTGGGATATTGATGCCTAGAAGAGGGAGAAGAGAAAAGACAATAACCAACAATTCATCCTCCCACTAGGATGTTGGGAAATTACACCCTCTCCCATAACTGAGGGTGTGTTTGGAATGTAGTGATCAACACAGGTGGGGTGCATATAAAAATCACAAGTAACCACATGTGTATATATAGGGACCAAACACTCATCCCAACCTATGGGTTTTCAAAACAAACTACCATCCCACACAAAACTGCCCTTACTGCCACTTGTAATGAATAACCACACAACTATCCACGAAATTAGTTCACAACCCCAACCAATTCATTTAACCAATTATCATTTTTTATTTAGAAATCAAAAATTATTTATTCCATCTCTACCCAAGAAACTACCAATCCCTATACACATATAAGGATGAGAAAACCATACCAACCTCTGCTAATGTCAAATAGATAGAGAGAGAAGGAATAGGGTAGAAGAATCCAATCGAACACCCATTCCAAATATACCAGTCTATAGAAACTTTGGGTGAAGAAACCATGCAAGGTAACACCATCCATATTAAAAATTATCTCTCCCAAACCATCCTTGGACACCCTACTACATGAAAAGCACCACATCCAGCAAAACAAAAAAACTCAACCTTATTGAAATCCCACTGCATAATAAGTCCATCCATTCCAAAATCAATAAACTCTCAATTTGAGATTACCTTACAATACTTGTACCACCCCATACAAGAAACCCACAACAACCATCACCAAATCCACAATCCCACTACACAAACATACCACACCTTACCCACAAAGACAACCCCCTTGCCCTACCCTACACCCAGAACCATGGATCCTACCACAACACTATACAACCCACACAAGGAACTAAAATAGAACAAAACCATCCACAACACGAAACAACACCTATCAAAAAGAGTGTATTCATATTTGAACAACATTGTTCATTAATTATACTTTCATAATTTAGGGATGATCATAATGCAAGTTTAATATAGAGGAATCCATTTATTTAACCGAGTATGCGTGATTAACCAGATTTTCATATTTGAGGCCATTCAACATAGGATCAATAACAAGTATAATGTATCACGAATGTGTAAGCAAAGGCAAAAAAAGGATAAAACCCCGAACATTCACAACATAGATGAAGATAATACATAAAACAATAATCATCAACATCATATATCCATCCCATAATTAATCACTAAGGTAGCCAAACCCATTATCATTACAAGTCCATTCATCTTCATAATACCATTAATTAAGATTTAGATTCGACTATATTCTCAAAGAGATAAGAGTTTACCCACCCCGCATGATACACAATTAAAAGAGAGATGAAGGAATTATTACCTTGAGAATTAGATGATCAACAAATCCTACTTGCACCAAAACAGAGGGTCGCACAGGTAGCTGGATACTCCAAGGGAAACTGAATCCAGAGGCCTCAAAACAACACACAAATCCGTGGGGAAGAAAGGATCTGGGTGCACCAAGATAAAAATGGAAACACTCGGGGAAGAGAAGATATTGGATTGGAAGTGACAATTTCTATCTAAATGAAAATAAATAGTTTAAAAATCTATTAAATTCATATCATGATCAATATTATGCAGTTTATAGCATCCCTCCTTTTTTTACATAACATTTCATTACATTTTACAAATAGAGGATCTTTAAAGTCTAGTGTCTTGGACATCAAAAAAAAACAAAACATGAGAACAACATAAAAAATTATTCTAAACAACTTTTAAGGCTTCATCATAGGTTCATCCTATCTATATTTACTACATCTCATATCCTGGAGACAGACATCAAAGGAAAGGGTGAGCAAAAGGCCTAGTAAGGGTAAACAATGGAGTCAATGTACTTGTGATATCAATAAGAACTTGAATAAAAACATGAAGAAATGAGAAATGGAAGCATATTCATATCATAAAAAGAATAACTTGAAACATAACCTGAATATTTTTCTACAACATTTCATTTATACATTCACGAACATATCACCATGGTCTATCCCCAAGGTGTCAAAAAAATTACCAATGTTATTCATCAAGGTTTCGTGAAACTTGTCATCTCTAGAGATTAAATATTTACCCAATGCATTTGATCAATATCAGGGAGAACCCTTAATATGTATTTACTTTCATGTGGTCCACATAGAAAATATTCAAACATTTCATAACTAACCCAAATGGAATCAAAGAATTGGGTTTCATGTCAAACTCGTGACGTTTAAAAAGAGCTTAAAAATAAGATCATTATGTCATTTATAACCCATGGAAAGGGAGTGAGGGTTATATGTATGTCAGTTATAGAATCAAATATATCATCATTATATATTTATGAACACCCATGGAAATGAAATAAGTCTGGGTATTCACATAAATAAACAATTTAATTTCTTGAGAGAAAGAGATTTAAATTTTGAGACGAAATTTCTACAGCATAATGACTGTATAACATGGTTTTAGAAAACATTGAAAAGGGAGGGGACAAGGGCCATCCAAATATAAATAACTCATAATATAGTATGGGTACTGAATAAGATCATGGTATGGATAATTGAATTACATACCTCATGAAAAAGTAAACATGAAAGAAAAGAGAAGATGTGATTTATTTTACGACAAATTAGGCATCCTAACAGCATCACTTAAAAATTTAGAAAACAAATTGATGAGAGTGGAAATGGTCTCTCAAAAATTAGACATAAAATGGACAGTAATTAGAACAAATAAGAACATACCCTCATAAAGAGATGGAAATTATAAGACACAACATAAATGAAGTCATGACTTAAAAGAGGAGGGTGAAAGGGTCCCTTACCTTGAAAAGTAACTTCAAAAGCATGAAGATCGGGACCTTGGGAGGCTTCAGGGAACCTTGGGAGGACTCCTTGGGAGGTAAAGAGACAATAAATTCATTGGAGAGGATTTGGAAATGAAATTAATGAGGCAAAGGCTTGGTATTTATAGGAGAAGTGAGAGGACAAAGCATTAATTACCAAGGGACACCTCATCAGTGGTATTGGCAAAACCATGGGCTTTCCTATGGTGATTTCCCATGGTATTGGAAACTTAGGACACCTCATACCTTATATTACTATTCATAAGTCGACCAGAATTATTGCATAATTATTACATCTTTAATGATGTCATTAAACACTTGAAACTCAAAAACTGTATTTTCACTATTCACTGAAAATTCAGCTTTCTCAGAAAAATCCCAAAAATTTACCTTTATCAAATATCGATGCTCTGATTTCGAAATTGAACTCCATTTGATGAAAATAATTTTATAAATATTTTTAATTTAATTTTTAAATAAAAAACACTATTCACCGAAAATTCTACTGTTTTAGAAAAATACAAAAAATTCACCTTAACCAAATATCAATTCTCTAATTTAAAAAATGAACTCCATTTTATGAAAATAATTTTATAAATATTTTTAATTCAAATTTTAAATAAAAAACACTTTTCACCTGAAAAAACTAATACTTAACCAATAATTTATGAAATAGTTATTTACCTATTTTATTGAATAACATTACTTAATCAAGGTGCCTAAATTCTATTAATACTTTCTTAAGTGAATTTACTTAATCCATTTGGTCAAATTACAAATCATAAGCATAAAATCACTATTAATAATTTACTATTCACCAAAAATTAAGTTGATCTTATTAGACTCTAAATTTCATATTGAACACAGCTGTAGAAGACCATTTTTTTTAAATCATTACACATTATTAATTATTTAAGGTTTACATAAATATTTTAAAATATCACTTTTCTAGAATTCATCAATAATATGCATACTATATTTATCAAGGCATTTTAAAATTCAAAAACATCACCATAAGAAGACATCCCAATTTTTATTTAAATCAAAGGATTACCCAAGGCAGTTATAGTCTTGTTACATAACCCCTTATAACACCAGAATAGGATCTAAGAGTAAGGTATGCTAGGGTGATAGAATCTTGGGGTGTCTCGACCAACATTTCCTGGGTAGTGATGTCTATCATCTTGAACTTCTCGCGAAGGTGATTCCATTCCAGCTTCACACGATGATCTTCGGCTTTGGTTTGATCCACAACAAAGCCCAAAGGTGCTACCTTCTTCTTGAGTTCCGTCAGATGGGCTTCGATCAGCCCAAGACTACTGGATGGGGCCATCAAATATTCTTTTTATATTAATTAATCAAGATCACTTGTATTTAAAAACAATAATCGCAACATTTAGTTTCCAACGGTCATATTGACCAACGGTCATATAACGGTCGAAACCCAATGATCTTATTTTAATTATATTTATTTTATTAAATGAACTAGTTTTGTTGAGTATAAAATAAAATAACACAAATAGTTAGGAAACAAAATTTATTCAAAATTTCAGGTCGTTACATGGTTTGAATACTTCAAAGTATCAGGAGCTTTAGGATATTAAAGATATAATTAAAATAATTTAAAACATCTATAGAAATGATCAAAAAAGGTTTTAAACTCAATTTATATCAAATAAAACATAAAATGGGGGAAGATTAAAAAACTAGGAATATCGGGAAGGGACTCACTGATGTGTTAGTCACCGACATGAGTCACTAACAACAACTCACTGACAGTGAGTCACCGAAATGACCCATTGAAGGAGAGTCACTGAAATGAACCACTGACGCCTGACTCACTGATGCGAGTCATCGATACCCGACCTACTGATTCTTAAAATAATGATGCCTGACTTACTGATGTCGAGTCACCGACGTGACCTACGAATGGAAAAATTGGAATTTTGGAAAACACTTGAAACGAGCAACCATTGCCTCCCAGAAAAACCCCAAACACTGGATTTTGAAAAATCAGTGTATGGGGGAGGTTTGGACTATTACATCAGATATCTCTCAAACTATTCTATCTCACAAGAATTGAAAACAAAACCCAAATGATAGAGGGGTCTGAACCACCACCCCAAAAGATACCTCTCAATGATTTATCTGAACTTGAAAAACCACTATCGTCATGAAAATTCACTGATAAACCACCCTGTGTGGTTTAAAAGGTGGAGTGAAACCTCAATATCCAAGAACATCTACTCCAATATATACTCATACAAACATAAAAAAGATATCCTACACAAGAAATAACTATCTGGACACATGAAATCGGTAATTCCTTCTTACATTTAAAGATAATATCTACTCTGGGTGGAACTAAAACAACCACATGGGTTTAATTGCATCTCAATTAGAAATCAGGTGCTCCCCTTTCTACATGTCAGGACTTCATCAAACATTATGGGACAAATAAGAAACACATATTATAGAAAACTAGGTTCAAGAATTACATCAAAAAATAAATCACATAAGAAAAACATAAAACAACTCTAGGTACTGGGCACACATCTGCGCTTCTCGCTCCCAAGTACTCTACTTTAGGCCACCATGCCTCCAAAACACATGAACCAATGGAATGGTCCATCCACATATCACTTTATCCCAATGATTTGGGATCTCTACAGGACACTCCATGAATGTTTCATCTTCCTAGATATCCAAATATCCCCAGTCAAAGACATGGGAGTCATCATGTAGATATCGGTGAATTTGGGAGATGTTGAAGACGTCATGGATTGTCTCCAAATATGGTGTAAATTCCAACTTGTACGCCACCTCACCAACTCGTCCCAACACCTCGAAAGGTCCGATGACCCAGGGAGAAATTCTTCTCCCTTAACCAACCCCCACTGCCCATGTTGAGGGGAATCCTTAAAGAACATGTGGTCTCCATCCTCATTCTCCAAGGGACTCCTCTTGCAATTGGCATACGACTTCTGTTGGTCCTGTGCGGCCTTAATCCTTTCACAGACAAGCTGCACCATCTCAGTTGTACCCTGCACCACTTTTGAACCAAGAACAACTGCCTCCCCAACATCTATCCAGCATAAAGGTGAACAACCTGATCTCCCATACAAGTCTTTGAATGGAGCCATACCAATGGAAGCGTGATATCTATTTTTGTAATAAAAATAAACCAAGGGAATGTTTCACACCCACAACCCACCAAAGTACAAGACACATGTTTGCATCATGTACTCCAATGTATGGATGGTCCGCTATGTCTGCCCATCTGTATGAGGGTGGAAGGAAATGCTAAGGCGTAACTGAGTTCCAAAAGAAGTCTGAAATCTCGTTCAAACTCATGAGTTAAATTGTGCTTCCTAATTCGAGACAATGGATATCAAAACTCCATGCATCCACACCACCTCATCCACATACCTTCTAGAAAATAAATCCACTATGTCAGAGTCCTTGATTTCTATGAAGTGTGCTGATTTCATCAGTCGATCCATTACTACCCAAATAGAATCACACCCCCTATGTCTTGGGTAGTCGTATGAAAAAATACATAGAGATTTAATTACATTTACACTTGGGAACATCTAGGGGATAAAACAAACCATTGGGAACACAGTGCCCAGCCTTCACCTACTGTTACACTAGGCACCTGCCCCCAAACTCCACCACTACCCACTTCATCCAGGAGCACCATAACTGTTACCACAATCCACAGTGCATCTTATAAACTCCATGGTGTACTACTATGGGTGAGCTATGAAACTCATGGAGAACTCCCTCATGCATCTGCACTGGAAAAAATAGTTTCTCAAAGAATAATATATGATTCTGACCATCCTCTCACCATCCCTTCGGAGCATCACCCTGGTCAATGAGATCATGAATCACCTCCGCCTTTGAGTCTCCCACTGAGAATCCTCCACATGATTCCTCAAAGATGACTTCACCATCATCTAAAAAAACTACCTCTACTTCCATCCATTCATTCATCTAAGTATAGGGCAACCAACTCCTCTATCATCTTCCAAGAATCCATATATTCTTGGAATAATTCTTTTTGTGAATTCATACTCATGGCCTCAACCAAAACATTCTACTTTCCTGAGTTGTATAAAATCTCAAATAGTAGTCTTGAAGAAAATACATCCACCTCCAATACTAAAAGTTCTGATCTCACTGTGAAATCATATAGCACAAGCTCTTGTGATTTATGAAGACCATAAAGAACTCCCCAATGAGGTAATGTCACCACAAATTCAGCGTGAAAATGAATTCTGCTAGATCTAGATCATGGGAGTCATAGTTACATTCATGGGGACGTAACTACCTAGACCCATAAGAGATCAATACCCATTGATTTATCATTACGCACCACAAGCCTAGATGGGATGCATCTCAAAACACCCAAAATATCACCCCATCATCTAAAAACCGGATTACAGCATCACTGACCAAATTACCCTTCAGGTAGCTAAAAGCTACCTAACACTGCTCACTCCACACAAAGGCCTGATCCTTTCTGGTTAGAGATGTCAATGGAGATACTACTATAGAGAAATAGGGTACAAATCTCTAGTAATATCCTTCTAGATAGAGAAAACTGCGAACCACTGCCACATTCTTAGGTTCTTCCCATTAAAAAACTACCTTGAACTTCGATGGGTCTACTACTACACCATATTGAGACACCACATGTACAAGGAGGTGGGCCTCCCGTGTCCAAAAATTGAACTTGTACAACTTTCAATAGACCTGGTGGCATCTAAGGACCTCCATGATAGTACTGAGATGCTCAGTATGCTCCTCCTATAACTTCAAGTAGACCAGAATTTCAGTGATGAATATGGATACAAACCAATCTAGGAACTCAAGAAAGACTGAGTTCATATGTTCCATGAACACGAACAGTGCACTCATAACATCGAATGGCATAACCAAGTACTCAAAGTGCCCATACATGCATCTAGAAGCAATATTCGATATGTCACCCTTATTACCCCTCAACTAGTGATACCTCAACTATATATCGATTTTAGAAAAAAAACTTACTCCCCCCATCTAGTTGAAAAAATGTCGATCTTTAGGAGTGGGAAACAGTTCTGAACCATCACTTGATTCAACCTCCGAAAGTCTATGCACAACCTCATACCACCATCTATCTTCTTTGAGAACAATACCAGAGCACCAAATTGTGATACACTGGTCCAGATTAATCCCTTATTCATCAAATTTTCAATTTTATTCCATAGCTCCCACAACTTAGAAGTTTCCATCCAATAAGGATCCATAGAAATTATAGAAACACTAGGTTGTAAGTCTATTTAGAACTCAAAATTAAGTTGAGGGGGTAGAGTCAAAACCTCATAGGGGAAGACATTTATGAATTATCCAAAAATTATGGGAACATCACCTATCTCATCATCCAAAAATTCCATAGATAGATCATGAAATAAGGAAAGAAGAGGCTTCACATGCACAATTCCCATTTGAAAACTCCAATCACTGACAAAATCCATAGATTTTCCATCCACATCTAAAAACATAGATCTTCTATGAATGTGGTCTATAAAATCTTACAAAGAGTACAACCAATAAATTCCAATGACGACATCATACGATTGCATCTGTAACCAAAGAAGATCCCCACGAGACTGATGCGACCCTAACCTTAGTCTATATCCCTGGAAAACATCAAGAAAACATGTTTTATCTTCAACTGATGTACTCAGCACCAAGAGAAAAGAAGGCCTATTTATATCTAGTCCCAAATCATGGCCTAGACTTGGTGCAAAAAAGGATTGTGAAGCTCTTGAATCAAACAAGGCATAAATAAGAGTTCGAACAACCTCTGGCCCTGCTGGAACTACTTCATCTGTGGTGTTAAACTGACCACACCCAACTACTCTACCAATCTTCTATCAACCACCTCTTCAACCATGTTTTTTTGAGGTCCCTGAGGAATGACCTGAGGTGTCCCTCCACTAGCTCTATCTCCACTCAGTAGAGAAAGATCCTCCTGTCTCTACTACTGAAACTCCCCGACTAGAAACTGCTGCTAAGGCGGGCATTGAACTTGTACACCTACCCCATACTGAGCTCAAATAGGGAAATAACACTAAATATTTCCACAACCTCCATAAGAGAACAACATCGGTCCCAATCTAATAGGAAAATCATGAGCACCAGAAAGTCAAAAACTGAAAATGTTGAGGCTGACTCCCCACTGGAGAAATCCTGAAAGGCCCTAGCATCTGAGACCTGATTCTGGAAGCATTTACCTTCATAGAACCATACTAGCTCCCCTCTCATGATATACCTCCTCGTGAGTGAATTCTTTCAACCAATTGTTCCTTATTCTGGACCTCTAGGTATGTCGGCAAGGTGAAGGGAGTAACTACGTACTGGAGGGAAGGATGAAGATCACCCTCTAAGCGTATCACATGAGAGCCCTCATCCAAAAAGAGATCTAGAGAAAAATGAAGGTGTTCCTTGATCTTGATCCCCAGTTCCTATACCGACATACTCCCATGCTAGAGGGAGAGTATCTCCTATGATTTATCAACCTTCATGGTCAATAAAAAGAATTATGCTAAAAAATCCTTCTTGAAATTAACCTAATGAACATCATACTCATTTCTCTTACCTAGGTACAACATCCACCACTGATGCACACATCCCATTATTTGACTAACTACCAACGGAACCTAGTACTAAATTGGAGCTTGTATCAGGATAAAGGTGAACTCAAGATCCTCAAGCCAGCTCCCTATATCCATGTCCAAGACACCTCACTCATACTTTCCTAGAGTCTGTCACTGGAAAGTATTTAACATTCTCTTCCACTTGTCTTCCTCTTGCTTTGGATTAACCATCCGCTGATCATCTAGATTTTCCAATTGAGCTTCTACTACCTAAGCCACTCATGGATGATGACCAGGTTCCACAACTAAATGGTAAAAAAGGAACTCTTAAGTTTGAGTTGTATGTGATTTTGTTTAAGATTTATCTTAACTAGTTATTTATTTAAATTATCTAAAACACTCAATTTAAAAAAAAGTCATCATGATGATTGTACCTCTCCTAGGGTCTCTACCCTACAAGCAATGTATCCTCACATTTCCATTTGGTAATCGTAGTGTCCCTTCATTGGATCATGGGGGTCTCTAAAATCCCATGTCCTAGCTAGTCTACCCTGGCTTATGTCATGCACCAAGATCACCTAATACTATTTCCCTACAAACCCATGAAAGCTTCACTATTCCTAACTCAAAACTCCCTTTTATCTCTCCAACATCACCTTTGATACCAATATTTAATGACCCCTACCTATAAAGATGCCCCTCCAAAGCTCGCAATGAAGGAATAGAGATGATGACCCCCGAGTCCCACCTCTAGTAGGCCCCAGCGTGGCGACCAGCACCAAGGGTATAGAAATCTCAAAAAATAGAAGACATTACCATATTTATACTAACCATGATAAAAAGATAAGATGTATCAACCTCAAACAAAAATTCAATTAGTATATATAAAAGATTCCAAAATCCACCCCAGATGAATGTTTAAAGTAAAAATACTAGAAATAAAATGAAAAACACCAAAGTAAATACCGAAATATCATAAATAAGCAGTGACAAAACAACTATCCTAACACCTAATCTAGTACGATCCATCATGGTCTGTGTAATTTCCCAAAAAACCTAAAAACAGTTTTATATACATAGGGGGAGCATAAATGTATACTCAGTAGGAAAATCCAAAGTCTCTCATGCACAAGTGGGGAAGCATTCTAATTCCTCTGTGAGAAACCATAAAAAACTCAAAAGCACTTAACAAGTTATACTATCCACCCCAACCTCACCAAAGTCACTCTCACAAAATAATGTAAGTCAAGTAAAGTAAATTAGTAAGCACATCGATGATTGGGTACCCCACCCAACTTCCCACAGGTAAATGGATCATCCCTAATGGTGAATGTACTGACACTACCACACTCTTCCACAGTCCCCACTATCACAAAAAGCCCACACACACTTGGAAAACATACCACATACCTCCCACAAACACTTGGGACACAACCACATCAAACCCCGCCTGTAGACATAGGGGCCCCACAACGGCACCACAAAATACCCAAAGAGTCTTGGGATACTGATGCCTAGAAGAGGGAGCAGAGAAGATACAATAACTAACCATCCATCCTCCCATAAGGATGTTGGTGAAGGACACCCTCCCCCATAATAATGGAAGTGTTTAGAATGTAGTGATTAATATGGGTGGGGTGCGTATAGAAATAAAAAGTAACTACATGCATATATATAGGTACCAAACACTCATACCAACCTATGGGATTAAAAAAACTACCAACACACATAAATCTGGCCTTGCCACCACCTCTAATGAATAACCCCACAACCAGCTGAGAGTTTAATTCATAACCCCAACCAATTCATTTAACCAATTATCATTATTTATTTAACAAGACAAAATTATTGATTCCATCTCTACTGGGGAAACTACAAATACTACACACATTATAAGGGCGAAGAAACCATACCAACCACTACCAAATCTAAACGCATAGAAAGAAGGGATATGGTACAAGAATCCACTGTAACACCCATCCCTAATTTATCGATCTCTAAAAACTCTGGGCAAATCACCCATGCAAGTTAAAAACATCTTTCTTCAAAATTACCTCTCCCAAACCATCCTTGACAGCCTTGCTACCTGAAAATAAACACATCTAGCAAAAAAACCAAACCCAAACAGATTTCAGTCCCACTACATAACATGTTCATCCATTCCACAATCCACAATCTATCTAACCAAGATTCCATTACACTACCTATACCACCCCATACATGAAACCCACAACAACCATCACCAAATCCATATCCCCAGTACACAAACATATTAGACTATACCCATAAAGCCAACCCCATTGTATTCCCCTATAGCCATAAACGTGCTTCCAATCACAAAACCATACAACCAACACAAGGAACTAAAAATGAACAAAACCATACACATCACACAGCCACACCAATCAAATGGAGTGTATTCAGATTTTAACACCACTATTCTTTATTTCCAATTTCATAATTCAGGGGTGATCACAACACAATTTTAATCTAGGGGTATCCATTTATTTAACCAGGTACATGGGATTAAATAGATTTTTATTTTTGTATCCATCCAACTGAGGATCAACAAAAATTATAAATAATCACCCATGATAAGGAAAATACCACCAAAAACCATGATTTTTAGAAGGACAGAAACCATACACTTCACAACATAGATTAAAGATAATGGTTAAAACAATAATCATCAAAAACATCATTCCAGCCCCTCATTTATTAATAAGGTAGCCAAACCTGTTATCATAATAGGTCCATTCATCTTCATAACACCCTTAATTAGGATTTATATTTGAATGTATTCCCAATGAGGCACGACTTTACCCACCTTGAATGATACACAATCAAAAGAGAGACAAATGAACTCCTAGCTCATAAAACAGATGATCATCAATTCCTCTTTACGCCAAAACAGAGGGTCATGCAGGCTGTAGGAGACTCCAAGGGAAAATGAATCTGAAGTACACAACACAACACATGAATCTATAGGGAATAAAGGGTCTGGGAACAATAAGAGAAAAATGGAAACACAAAGGGAAGAGAAGATCTCATCTTAGAATATTCATATCCTATATCGACATAAGGAAATGGTTTCAAAGTCCATTAAAGTTAGATTGTGATCATGATTACACAGTTTGACTATTTCAAAGTCTCAATAGCATTAAGATATTAAATATATAATTAATAAAATTGGAAACTCCTTTAGAAACTATCAAATAATGTTTTAAACTCAATTGACATCAAAAAAAGTTTAAGAGTTGTGAAACTAGAAAAATTGGAAAAAGATTGAAATGAATCACCGATGGGTGAGTCACCAATGCAAGAAACCAAAAAAAACTCACTGACAGTGAGTCACTAATGCGACCCACTGACAGTGAGTTGCTGACATGACCCACCGATGCCTGACTCATGGATGTGAGTCTTTGTCGCCTGACCTACTGATACCTGAACTACTAACTCTTGACCTACCGACAACCAAACTACCAAATCCCAACCTACTGATGCTGAGCCACTGACATTGAGCCACCAACACTAAGTTTCTAAGACTAAGCTACAGAATCAATCTACGAATGCAATCTTCTAACACCACTTACTGATGTGACCTGCCGACACTGAGTCATCGATGTGACCTACCAATAGAAAATTTGAATTTTAGAAAACTCTTGAAATGATCTACCAATGCCTCCTATAACACCCCAAACACACTATTTTGAAAAATTAATTGACTAAGGGGGTCTAAGACTTTGCACATTAGAATACCCAAAATGAATCACTATAAATTTATAGTGTTCACAACTTATATGAAAGGCTATCTACGAAAATACTCCCTTTTTTATCCACAACTTATGATATCCCAATCAATGGTAAATCATTGAAAATTATTGTTCTTCTCATAATTGATCTAAAATATCATTAATATAGGATAGAAGACACTTTTTACTAATAGAAATTTTGTTAGTTTCTCTATAATAAATGCAAATATGCATTGACCCATTTATCTTCTTGAAACAAAAGAACATGTGCACCACATAGTGATGCACTTGTGTGAATGAATCCCTAAATAAATTACCCTAGAGTTTATTCTTTAATTCTTATACCTCAATCAAAGCCATTATATAAGGAGTCTTTGAAATAGGCATAACACAAGTTATGAGTTCTATTGAAAACTCAACATATTATTTAGAGAAATACCAGGAAACTCTTCATGGAATACATTAGTATATTCTTGTTCAATAGTTATATCATCAATTTTGATTTTCTTCCCAAACAGTTGAGATAGTCAACCCTGTTGAATATATAATAATACCCCTATAATAGAAGTAGTTTCTATTGGAAGTTCATATTCATTTTCACATCGATAGACAATCAAGGTTTGATTTGGAATATCAAACATGATTTACCTTCCTCAGTAACTGATATGGGATCTATATAGAGAGATAAAATCTATGCAAAAACTAAAATCAAATTTCAATAGAGAGAGAATAACTAGATTTATAGGAATCACATTCCTAAAAAATTAAATCAGAAAGGAACTATAGACTTGAGATGTAATAATTTTACCATTAAAAGATTTCATTGGTAACTCAATGAATAATCTTTAAGGTGGAGATATAATAATAATTCAAAATTATTCATATATAAAAGACTAGGTTGAACCAAAATCAAATAATAAATTTATAGTTATAGCATGGAAGATAATCGTAGATTTAACTACTTCATTCTTGTGACCCATTCGACAATTGTGATCAAATGTTATTTTCAATTATCTCTTATTTTAAGAGGTTTTTGGTGCTGATTATCATCAATAAAAATTAGATTTGGGTACTAGTTGGAATAATTCCCATACTCCTTGAAATTGTAGCATTGGTCTATGGGAAGTTAATTTAACTGATCTTTATCTACATTATTTTCATTGGATTATATATATATATGATATTTAGTTTATTGATGTCCTTCATTTATAGACATGAAACATGTTATAATCCCTTGGATACAATTCCCCCCATGGTTCTTTACACCCTTATGTAATAAAGGAAGGTTCCTTTTCATTCCTACTTGTGTTTAGTTATTATAATTTCCATGAAGCTCTATCTTTCACTTCTTATTAGAACCATGAGAATAATAGGAATCACCACTCATAATTTCTAACTTGAGATCACATTGAACTTTTTTAATACCTAGTAATTTACCTTATGGTTAGTGAAATTTAGAAACATGGTTTTATGGCAATAAATAGCTTATAAATTTTGACTTGAGGTCTATAATAAAACTATAAGTGTACCACACATGTCTTGTAATATTTCCATCATAGGTACCAATAGATCCACCATCCTTCTTCTTAATCTCAATGAATTAACTTTCCATTTCTATATGAAGAGTTCATGGAAATTACATACTAAAAAATACCCTATTAATTTCATTACATTTCATTACATTCCATAGATTCAATTTATTCCCCTTTACTCATGTTTTTAATAATATTCCAATATTTTTATTCTTTTCCTTCCAAACAATACACTATTAGGGCAAATTTTTCATTCTCTGATCACTAGAGAATAAAACATATATTTTTAGTGGTACTAATTCAATTCTCAGCCACTGGTTAATCATAAGACCCACTAAAAGAAGGTATATTTTTCCTCCTAAAAGATTTAATGGTGCATTGGTTCCTCCTTTTCTCATTTAGAATCTCAGAATGATTCATTGATTGAGTGGGTTGAGTGAGCGTAACAACATTATTTTTCATTCCGGCTACCATGTCATTCAATTTCTCAATAGAAAAATAATTTTTCTACCACATTCACTATTAACAAGATTACTCTGGGTTCCATCCATTGAATAAAATCAAAATTCATAGATTAGGTACCCAGATACAATAGTCAAACTGAGAAATCATACAATAATGAAAATATTTTATGATATGGTCCAAAATTATGACACATTATTTCCAATATATGAAACTTTTAGGTTCACCGTATATCAAATTCAATTTATCAAAGGTTATATTATGTTCTATTGTCACGTTCTTCATAAAATAATGTTCAAAAAAATAAACCACCTTTTTTACCAACTTATGTGACCTGAGAATAACATACATAAATATTGAATCATGTTAGATGAATTTTAATACATTTTATGACAATAAAAGTCCCAAAACCAGAAATATTTATTGTATTTGGAGATTAGATACACATTAAACTTATTTTATGAAACATCATAAAGATATTCCAAAAATCTCTTCTCACAAATAACCTTTATTAGTCATATTCTTCTTAGAAACTTTTTTTATAATATGGGGAAATTAAAACATTAAAAAGGGTGAGCTTAGATTCTCACTAGTGGTAAAGATGGGATATATCCATCATTAATAATATAAAATAATTATATAATTTTAAATGTATAATAACAAGATAATAACTTAGAATGTTCATACCCAATTAGTCACATATCATAAATCATGAATCATGACATAAAGATTTATTATTTTAAAAATATTTAACTCCAAAGAGTAAGGAATTATCATTAATCAATAAGGATCCATGAAAATATATCCTAATCATAAGAAAAATTGATATATATTTTAGAAAAATAATAAGTATATAAAATAATTTCATTAGTAAAGGTTCACCTCTATGGTTATCATAGAAGACAAAGTCCCAGAGTGCATTGAGTTCACTCCCCCATTCCATCATTTTCTTAGTATGGTTCACTCCCAATACTATCACAATGGACATATATCGATACTGAACTGGGTTCACTCCCTATTCGATTAAATTTTTTCTCATGAGAAATAAATCATTAAATTTTTTTGGTATTTAATAGACTCACCCATAATATAATTAATCTCTTAAATATGTGTTCCATAAGATCATAAAAACATTCGTTAATTCACCATGGAATAAACCATCTAATAGAAATAGGTTTCATAAAAATTCCATTACAACATAATCACAATAAATATAGATAAATAACAAGGATAGTATCATCAGGTCATAACCCCAATGAATCATCAAAAAAATCAAAGGATGTTGACATAGATTAAGAATAGCAATAAAATAGAATTTGAACATTTCTTTGAAAAAATGGAAAATATCTTTTTCCATCAGTATCTTTAAAACAAAAAATTTATAGAATATTGAGAAAAATATTTTATTTTAAAATAAAAAATGAAAATTTTAAATTACATTTCAATTAAAATAATGTTCTTATCCATGGTAATATTTTTCCTTGTGGTAAAACAAAAATCTTTTCACACTATTCATAAAAAGTCAAAAGGCACCTTATTTAGAAAATGACCAGAAGAGTCCTTTTAAAAATTTTGGAATAAATCAATATATGGTTTAAAATTAATTTAAATAAAAATTTTATCATATAAAATAATATTATTGAAAATAGTTTAAAGAACATGAAAATGGAAGAAAAAGATCATCGACCAAAGAGGAAATAAGGTTGAATTATCATAGAACTACTTTATTGTTCCTTTTAAGTATAAAAGAAAGGATAATGAAATGAAAACATTAAAACTCTATAAATAACCTATTTATAAAATAATAAATGGGTTTTAATAGATAAATATCACATAATTCCCATCCAAATTATATTTAATCATAAATAATCCAGATTTAAAATAGGATTTATATATAAACCCTTCACTTTGATACTGTATTTCTTCATAAACATTATTAAGATAATATAATATAAATTTATATTTATTATAAATCTATATTATAATGATATTAATATTTTTTTTACAATAAAACATTCCCTTATAATTTCCAAATACACAATTATTAATTTTTTTTATTAAAATCCAGATTCGAGTGAAAAAATGTTTGTTTTCCATGCATGTTTTGGTTTGATGGTTCTGGTTGTTGGGAATTGGTCATGGTTTAAAATTGTTTGAAATATTTTTCAGAATATAATTATAATATTAATTAATTATATAAATTTTTATAAGAATTCATATAATGTGGTAATGAAAAATGAGTTACATCACTTTGTGGAGATGAAAGTTTGTACATACGGAAGAGTAATGTTTTCATTTTTTAACGGAGGGAAATAGTGATAGAGAAATAATAATAGATCATTAAAGAATAATAATAATATAAAAAATATCATATATATTCATTAAATCCATTCATATTTTCATCCATGTATGGTGTACATGAAAAATGAGTTACATCGCTTTGTGGAGATGGTAGTCCACACGTACGCACAAATGGCATTATCATTTCTCATAGGATAAAAAGGATGTATAAAATGGTTGTAAAATTAAAAAAAAATTCTTCATTATTATATTGATACTTATATAATAAATTTATTATTTTTATATAATATTTAGATGGGTTTAACAAAGATAAAAACTCGAAAATATTTCTAAAAACAATTACCTTTTCTTTAGGAATCTTCATTTTGATTGTACATTAATACATCATAGGTCAGAATTTTTATAATAAAAGAATATATTAGACATGGGGAGGGAAGTTAGGAAGATTATTGGGTGATCTATATGAATCAAATTGTGTGTAGAATGGAATATGAGAGGTCCTCCTTTTATAAGTGAGATGGGCAGAAAACTTCTAAATAATTAAAACATTAAAATATAATAAAGACATAGTAAAGTGATAGTGGCAGAAAATGGAAATGTGTTTTATTATAAAATATGTTAATACATAAATATATTAAAAAAATATTTAAAAAATTCTAAGTGTTATTTTAAACCATATATTTTAGTTTAACCTCCTCCGTTAACCGCTTTTAACCACAGCTAAGATACCAGATTTTTACCACATTTACTATTATTTATAAATTAAAATTAAAGAGTATTAATTAAAAAAACTTAAATTATGATTAAAAATACGATTTTTTTATCAAATTAAATTCCTATAAGTGGAATAAATTCATTTTAAAATAATTGTTCAAAATAGAATGAAAATTGTTTTTAGAAAAATGCATATTTAAACATGACACAAAATTTATTCAAATAAATTTCATCGTAAAAACCATTAAATTAATATTAAACTATTTTATTGAATAAATTTTCAAAAAATGTAATTTAAATCATTTATATATGATGATTAATTTAATTTATTATCATAAAAGAATATTTCTTGCCTAATGTTTTTTAGAAAAACATCTCTTTTTTACCTTCAAATAATTTATTATCATTTATAAGAAATTAATGACTAATTATTTAATTTTATTCATGTGTAAAATATAAATTCTAATATTTTTAATACTATTTAATTTTATTAATAAAATATATTCGAAAAAAATGATCTTAAAAAAATACTTCAAAATAGTTCTTTATGATCGATAGAATTTCTTAAATGAATTAGAAATTATTTTCAAAAATTATACAACATATAATGTTATTAATTTTATAATAAATGAGAATTATTCACATAATTTCATGGTTTAATTATTCACAAGCTATCAAAGACATCAAATTTATCAAATACAAATATACTCTAAAATCTCTATGTGTTAAAACATGATACCACATGTAGACTAAGAGTGGATAAAACATATCCATTGTATCATTGAAAGGATTAAAACACAATATTGTCATGAACCATCCCCTAGGGCCCATGTTGTGACTACCCTAAGCTCACCTTCCATAGGCCTGGGGCTGGTGACTAGCACTAAAAAGGCGTATCATTATAATGGGAAGGAATTTCCTTTAAACCTGTACAAACAAACAAAATGAGGACACAAAAAGAAGCAACTGCAGAGTAAACTACTGTCATAAAATGTGCACTAAATGTAAAGGGGCTGGAATACAAGCCCAAATGAAATGTACAAGTATAAATAAAAAGGGAGAAACAACTCCTGGATCATCCAACGAGGATCCTACCAGAAGGGTAGGTACAACTCATGATCATCAGTCACTATAGCACATCATGTCAAATAGTCCACCTATGAGCACCGCCGAGTCCTGACTCCCTCAACCTCGATAATTTTTTTTTATAATTGTCATAATATATAACAAGGTGAGGGAGTATCATGTGGAGGGGTGAGTATAACAATACTCAGTAGGGACCTCGAGACCCCTAAAGGTCTCCCAAAGTTCCACAATGAAAAAACCACAATGTAATACCTCAATCATAAAGCACAAAGTAGTCAACAACCCTAATTAGTTATATGCCCATACATATACCTAAATTATCAAGATATACTCATCTCATAAATGAGGGAAGAATATGAAAATGGTAACACCACGAAGGTGGCGCCATGAATGTAAAGACTAAACTTAAACCTGGTATATAAGTAAGGCACAAAAGTACAGATGATTAGTCAAGAGCTAGATCATCATATTCTATAGAGAGGCACTATTACTAGCCATATGGAGTCATAACCACACATGATTGATAAGTACTAACCTCTCAATGACCCAAAAAGGATCCAAAATGCCTAGAGTCGATAGGTACTAACCCTCGTAATGACCCACGCATGAACTGAACCACATAGGATTAGTATGTGATGACCCAAATAGGATCTAACCCACACAGGATCGGTAAGCGCTAACCAACATAGGATTACTGGTAATTGACCCAAAATGATTCTGACCCACATAGGATCGGTGCTGACACACACAAGATCGATCAGTACAAACCTCTGCATGATCTATCTCCAACTTTCACCTCACTACCTGGCACACGATTCCCACTCATAGAACTTTTGGTAGAACTTATTCTCAATATATCAGTCATACCACAACTGACATGAAGTTACATAAATATGTATCCCAAATGGCCTCCATGTCTAAAGGTTTCTAACGCGACAGACGATGCATCAATCGAACACCTGGTCTGTGACATATAAGTGTTTTAGTTCCGAGGGCCTGGTTGGATTCAGGTTTGATACAACCTAACCACCTCAACTTTCTTCAAAACACAAGTGTATTATAAGAAAATTACAGCCTCTTACTAAGGGTTTCGATGCCATAGACGGTTCATCAAACGGACACACGGTCTATTAGTTACACCCCTTTCAGTGAAATGGGGGTAATCGCACCTTGGTCCGATCCAGCTTGGTCAGGCCTGCCAGAATATACCAAAGGGACCACTTCCCAAAATGGATCCCAACGCCACTGACTGAATGTCGAATAAACACACATTTTTTCAGTTACATGCATTTCTTTATTCAGGGACCGGTTGGGTCTGGGCCCGGTCTGACTCAGTCAGGAAGACCTGATTCAACGGGTCCTAGGGTGTATCTGACCCCGCTCGTGTTTGACCCACTAAGGGTTGGCCCGGTTCAGTTCATGGGCCTAGGCCACGGTTGTCCAGGCCCGTCGGGTGGGGATCGGCCCACCCATGTTGGCCCACTTAGCTACTAGGTGGGTCCAGTCCGCTGGCTGGGTCCGGTCCACTTGGCGGGTCCGGCCCATGTCCAGACCAGTCTTGCTGAAGGTAGACCGGTCTTCCCAGCTGGCCCTGTGGGTGCAGGGTCATTTCGGATAGCCTATTGGGAAATTCCCCACCATATAATAGTTTTCCATTTTTGCTGACTGGGGGTCTGCCAACCTGGATTGGTGCGGGGCTGTGCTGCTCTCCACCTGCCACGTCTTCTAGCCGCGACCTCCTCCAATGGTGCACCACTCCAACTCCACCTTCCACGGTCGACATGACCCGACCACCTTCTTCACCCATCGCAACTTTGGTCGTAACCCTTTTCCTCTGGCAGTGCACGATCGCATGCCGCACCAACTCCGCGGTTGGCCGTTGCCGGTCGCTCTGCTAACCCCTGAAGAATAGTATTGCGGCCTCCTCCTACGATCTGCGATGGCATTCCGCCTCCATTGTGTCCGACCGGTGCCACTACACCTGCGGTCTTTAACGGAGAAATAAAGGGTATACAAGGTAGCAGAGGTCCCGGGCGATGTTTGTTTAGGTTGCGCCCTATACGTTAGTTTTAAAACAAGAGGTAGAAAAAAGGATTCAAAAATCACTTGAAAATTATAACAAAATAAAATCCCAACCTCAAGTTTCTTGAAGATCCTCTGTGCTTGAGGAAAATTCAGTGTTCGTTGTTTGGTGGTGCTCATCACTACTTGTTGGACTTGGCTCCATAATCCAAGCGATTGGTGTTGCCAAAATTTATCAGAACCTCGTCGCTTGGTGATCCCATTTCAATACCTCTCCCCAAGATCCATATAAATAGGTGAGTGGAATGGTGAGTAACACCTGTGGAATAAATGGGGGTTCATTTTATATGAACCTTCCAAATTCTAATGATGTTGTTACAAAGGATTTGAGGATTTAATCCATTTAATGGCTTGACACGTCATTGGTCCCACCACTTCCGCTTGTCTGTTGGAGTAAAATAAAGAAATAAATAAAATAAAAAATTTATTTTATTGTTTTTTTAATTCCAAAAAATAATTTTTTTCTAGAGACTTACTACGGTAAAAGTGAAGCCTCTCTTAAGAGAATCTCAGCACTACGGATTCAATGGTGCCCTTAGATTTTTAATCTGAGCACCGATTCAAAAGATAGAAAACACTGCCCGCATGTTTAATGAACGTAACTTAAAAAAAGTTCATAATTTCATTCTAGGCACACCGGGCCTTAGAATCGTGTGCCGTAAATTTTCACATACTCATAATAATTCCATATAATTTAAAAAAAATTACATGAAAAATACAGGTCTTTACATTCTCTCCTCCTTAGGTATTTTAGTCCCCAAAAGCCACAACATAGACTAAGGAAACAAATGGAGGGTATTAAGAACAAATCTGAGCCTCCCACTCCCATGAGATCTCCTGGAGTTTCCTATGATGCCAGCAAACGCACACTAGAGGTATCGATCATCCACAAAGGACCCGCTCCTATCTATCCTCAATATCTACAGGAACCACCATAAACATCACCCCATCATCAAAGTGTATCTCTCCATGGTCGATGATGTGATATAGGTCATGCACATATCTTCTTATTTGGGATACATGTAATACGTCATGCACCATCTCCAACTATGGTGGTAGTGCCAAGCGGTATGCTACCTCACCAGTCATCTAATGTATCAGAAAAGGTCTGATAAACCTCAGTGAGAGTTTTCCGCCTCAACTAAGTCTCCGCAAATCTCATCGAGGTGAGACCCGTAGAAAGATGTGGTTTCCCTCCTTGAACTTCAAGGGACATTGTCTCCTATCATCATAAGACTTATTTCTTCTTTGTGTAGTCTTCAATTTCTCCTGGATGATCTGCACCATCTCAGTGATAGCCCATACCAACTCTGGACCCATAAGTATTGACTCCTCTAGGTATGTCCCACATAGAGGGGATCTTCATGGTTGACCGTATAAGGCCTCGAATGGTTCCATACCCATGGTGGAGTGATAGATGCTATTGTATGAGAACTCTACCAAGGGAAAGTGATCCCCCAACTATGGCCAAAATCTGGGATGCAAGAACATAGCATGTCCTCTAGTGTCTGAATAGCCTGCTCCGTCTGACCATCCGTCTGTCGATGAAAGGAGGTGCCCAAAAATAGTTGAGTCCCAAACACCTCTTGTAATCCCTTCCACAACTGGGATGTAAAACGTGTGTCATGGTTGGAGATTATCATCTATGGAACCCCAGGAAGTCGTACAATCTCCTACACATAGAGGCGTCCCAACATCTCTACTGATCCCTACTCTCGGATGGGTAAAAAGTGGGCCAACATGGTGAGGTGGTCAATGATCACCCAGAAGGAATCATGTCCCATGGACATACGTGGAAGCACTATCACAAAGTCCATGGAGATACCATCCCACTTCCACTCCAGCACCTCTAGTGGCTGCTCTAAGCCTGCTGAAACTTGATGATTGACTTTCACTTTCTGACAAGTGAGGTATCGTGAAACAAACTCTTCCGCTTCCTTCTTCATCCTTGTCCGCCAGTGCTGATGCTGGAGGTCCTAGTACATCTTCACCAAACAAGGATATACCTCCAGATGGGACTTATCTAACTCACTCAACACCTCATCCTGTAGAGCCAGTGGTACCATGGTGTGTCCTATATTGAGGATGATGTGCTCCCCAACTTCAAAAAATCCATCAGGTTCCCATTCTATGGATTTCTGAGCACATCGATCCTCATAGTTAATGTCCCAAATATGTGTCTCCTAAACTCATTGAAGTAGTGGGGGGGGTGACGATCATAGACCTGAGGTAAGCTTCTCTATCTCTATCCACAAATGGATATCTACAACACTTCTAGCTTTTATGTTTCCTCCCTCAGAAATTGTAGACCAGACCTCCTACTGAGTTCATCTGACACTTCATTCCCCTTCCCTAGAGTATATAATATCTCAAAGTCAGAGTCCTATAGGAACTCTAGGCATCTTTCTTGTCTCAGGTTTAGGTCCTTATGTGAGAAGATATACCTGAGACTCTTGTGTTCAGAGTAGACCCTAAAATGTTCACCCATAAAGTAGTGTCAACACATCTTCAAGGAAAAGACCACTGCTGCTAACTCCAGGTCATGGGTGGCGTAGTTTTTCTCATGATGTCTCAGCTATTGGGAACCGTACGCGATCATTTCTAGCTCCTACCACTACTACAAAAATAGGCTTTATCAGTGCTCAAAATGGGCTTTAACAGTGCTACAAAATCACTGTAAAGCTCAGCGCTAATAGGGGGGAGGGTACCCTTTATCAGTGCAAAAAAATCAATGATAAATGTAGCCTTTATCAGCACTAAAAACGTACTGATAAAGGGATCCTTTATCACCCCTAAAAATGCACTGATAAAGGGAGCCATTATCAGTGCTAAAAAGGCACTGATAAAGGGATTCTTTATCAGTTCTAAAAATAACTCATAAAGGAATCATTTATCAGAGATTATTTCGCACTGATAAAGTAATCTTTTATCAGCACTTTTTTAGTGCTGATAAAAAGAATAAGTGATGATAAAATCCCTACCTACTGTAACATAAATTTCTGCAGTAGCACACCCAAATAAGAATTTCAAAATAAATCAGCATATCAACAAGTATCCCCATTAACAATTAACACATAATTCATAAAGTAATTATTAAAATAATAAACATAAAATAAGTATAACCATACAACATCAACACATAATTCATAAGTAAATTAATTACATAAATATTTCAATTCAGAATTCAGGGGGTTGGGGGACTGTTGAGGGGTTTGGGGTGGCTGTCCAAGGGGGGTAGGGGTTTTCCAGGGGGTGGGGTGTTCGGGGGGATGGAGGTGTCTGTGTTGGGGGGTGGTAGGGGGGGGGGGTTTCCATGGTGGTGTCCAGGGGGGGTGTGGTGTCCAGGGGGTTAGGGGGCCTTCTAGGGGGTGGGGGTGTCCAGGGGGTCGGTGGGGGTGTCAAGGGGGTGGGGTGGTGGCCAGTTGGGGGGGGGGGGGGGTGGGTCATTCCAGGAGGCCGGGGGATGTCTAAGGGGGGGTGGGGTTGTGTCTAGGGGTGGGGGTGGCTGTCCATGGGGGTGGGGTGTCCAGGGGGTGGGGGTGTCTAGGTGGTGGGGTGGTGTCTAGGAGGGGTCTAGGGGGTTGGGGGGTGTCCACGGGGGTGGGGGGTATGTGTCTAAGGGGTTGGGGGGGGGGGATTTCTAGGGGTGGGGGTGTCCAGGGGGTGGGGGTGTCCAGGGGGTGGGGGTGTCTAGGGGGTGGGGTGGTGTCCTGGGGGGTTGGGGCAGGGCAGTGACTTGGGGGTGGGGTGGTGTCTGGGGGGGGGGGGGGGGTCCCAGAGGTTGGGGGGATGTCCAAGGGGGGTGGGGTGGTGTCCAGGGGGATGGGGCGACTATCCATGGGGGATGGGGGTGCCTAGGTGGGTGTCTAGGTGGTGGGGTGGTGTCTAGAAGGGGTGGGGGAGCGTTCATGGGGTGGGGGCCATCCAGGGGGTTGGAGGTGTCTAGGGGGTGGGGGATATCTGGGGTGGTGGTGGGGGGTCTATCCATGGGGGTGTCCAGGGGGCTATGGGGATTTCTAGGGGGTGGAGTGTCTAGGGGTGGGGTGGTGTCCAGTGGGTGGGGGTCGGTCTAGGGTGTTGGGGGGGGATGTCCAAGGTGGGTGGAGTGGTGTCCAAGGGGGGTGGTTTTCCATGGGTTTGGGGGTGTCCAGGGGTGGTGGGTGGATGGGGGTGGGGGTCCAGGTGGTGGGGTGGTGTCTAGGAGGGGTGGGGGTTGTCCAGTGGGTGGGGGACATCCAGGGGGTTGGGGGTGTTTAGGGGGTTAGGGGGCTATCCAGGGTGGTGGTGGTGGTGGGGGGCTCTCCATGGGGGTGTCTAGGGGGGTGGGGGTGTCCAGGGGGTGGGGTGTTGTTCAAGGGGGGGGGGTGTCTAGGGGGTGGGGGGGATTTAATGGTTTTAATGGAATGGATTTCATGGATGTTAAGATCATTAGTATTTTTACAATGGTCTTGGAATATTTTTTTTCAATAGTATTTGTTTCTTTAGAAAAAAATTAATGCTTTTGGTGTGTATGGTAGGGAGGGGGATTTCCATAAGTCAGTTGTTTTAACCTAAAATTCTATCCATTTAAAAAAGAGAGAGAGACAATTTGCGTGATACTGGCCACACCATGCCTCATATTGAGGTGGGGTTTACTCATACACGTCCAAAATGACACATGGATCATTCTCCTAAAGTATAAACACAATCTGAATGCTTTTGGTCGGTTTTCCATACGTCAGTTGTTGTTTTCACTTAAAATTCTATCTATTTTAAACAAAAGGGAGATACTTTGAGTGATACCGGCCACAAAGTGCCTCATATTGAGGTGGGGATGACCCGTACATGTCATAAATGACCCATGGATAATTCTCCTAAAGTATCAACACAGTCTGAATGTGTTTGGTCGGTTTTCCGTACGTCAGTTGTTGTTTTCACTTAAAAGTTTGTCTATTTTAAACAAAAGAGATACACTTTGAGTGATACCGGCCACACCATGCCACATATTGAGGTAGGGTTGACTCATACATGTCAAAAATTACCCATGGAGCATTCTAATAAGTATCAACACAATCCAAATGTGTTTGTTCAGTTCTCTGTATGTCAGTTGTTGTTTTCACTTAAAATTCATTCATTTTTAAACAAAAGAGAGACACTTTGAGTGATACCGACCACACTGTGTCTCATATTGAGGAGGGGTTGACTCTTACATGTCAAAAATTACCCATGGATCATTATCTTAAAATATAAACACAATATGAATGCTTTTGGTTGTATTTTCATACGTCAAATGTTGTTTTCACTTAAAATTATTTCCATTTTAAACAAAAGAGAGACACTTTGAGTGATACCGGCCACACCATGCCTCAGATTGAGGTGGGGTCGACTAATACAAAAAAAAATGACCCATGGATTGTTATCCTAAAGTATCAAAATAATAAAATTGCGTTTGGTTGGTTTTTTGTACATCAGTTGTTGTTTTCACTTAAAATTAGGTCCATTTTAAACGAAAGAGTGACACTTTGAGTGATAGCAGCCACACCGTGCCTAGGATTGAGGCGGTTCTAACTCGTACATGTCAAAAATGACCCATGTATAATTCTAATAAAGTATAAACAGAATCCTAATGCTTTTGGTCAGTTTTACGCACGTTAGTTATTGTTTTCACTTAAAATTGTTTCCATTTTTAACAAAAGGGAGTCACTTTGAGTGATACCAGCCACACAATGCCCTAAATTGAGTCAAGGTTGAATTTTACTCATCAAAAATCACTCATGGATCTTTCCTGTAAAGTATCAACACAATCCAAATGCGTTTGGTCATTTTTTTCGTATGTCAGTTGTTGTTTTTACTAAAAATTCTATCTATTTTAAAGAAAAGAGAGATATGTTCAGTGATACTGGACACACCGTGCCTCTGATTGAAGCTAGGTTAACTCTTTAATGTCAAAAATTACCCATTTATCATTCTCATAAAGTATCAACACAATCCAAATTCATTTGGTCAGTTTTCCATACGTTAGTTTTTGTTTTCACATAGAATTCTGTCCATTTTAAACAAAAGAGAGACACTTTGAGTGATATCGGCCACACTGTGCCTCAGATTGATAAACGGTTGAATCATACACATCACACATCACACATGACCCATGGATCTTTATCCTAAAGTATAAACACAATATTAATGTTTTTGGTCAGTTTTCTGTATGTCAAGTGTTGTTTTCACATAAAATTCGGTCTATTTTAAACAAAAGAGTGACACTTTGAGTGATACCGGCCACACCGTGCCTCTAATTGAGGATATATTGACTCTTACATGTCAAAAATGACCCTTTTATTGTTTTCCTAATGCATCAACACAATCCGAATGCGTTTGTTCATCTTTCTGTTTTTCAGCTGTTGTTTTCACTTAAAATTTTGTCCATTTTAAACAAAAGAGTGAAACTTTGAGTGATACCGGCCACAACGTGCCTCGTATTGAGGTGGGGTTGACTCGTGGATGTCACAGATGACCCATGGATCATTCTCCTAATGTATAAACACAATTAAAATTCATTTGGTTAGTTTTCCGTATGTTAGTTTTTGTTTTCACTTAAAATTCTATCCATTTCAAACAAAAGAGAGACACTTTGAGTGATATCGGCCACACCGTACCTCTGATTGAGGCGGGTTAGACTCATACAAGTCACACATATCCCATGGATCATTCTCCTAAAGTATAAACACAATATTAATTCATTTGGTTCATTTTCCGTATGTTAGTTGTTGTTTTCACTTAAAATTCTGTCCATTTTAAACAAAAGAGTGACATTTTGAGTGATACCGACCACACCGTGCCCCGGATTGAGGTAGGGTTTACTCATACACATTAAAAATGACCCATGGATCATTATAATAATGTATCAACACAATACAAATGTGTTTGGTCATATATGAAGGTATTTTGGAGATTTTACTATTTTTTCTTATCCAAATCCCAAAGAAAAGTGGTTCATCATTCTTGCATGTTACTGATGAATTTCATCAGCTAAAATAGTAAAATGACTCATTAGAGAGAATATGTTTTATTTAATAAAATTACAACTTTCCTACGAATATTTACATAGAATAATGTTTCATATTTTTATCTCTTTAACCCCTCTCAAAAAATGGCCAACAGTTGTACATGTCCCCAAGTCAGATCTTTATGCTATTTGTGTACAATCTTCCATCAAGTATGCGGCCCACTCATTTCTGGAAAAATATATATCACCTTTTGAATATGAGGCTTTTTGACAGTCAGAGTTGTACTATGAAATATATAAATTAACAATTAATAAATAATTAAAATGAAATAGCAGTTGTTTTTTAAAATACCTTTTTAGGGATTCTAGTTTCATGATGGAAAACGACCTCTCTCATAAATTTACAAAAATAATAACCACAATAATTATTGTTTTTTTTTGTTTTGGACACTGAAAAAACACTGACCATTAGGAGAATAATTAACTTGTTTTGATATGTATTTAGATGGTGAAATTTTATTATATATACCTTGATACTGGTCTAGACATAGTATTTGCTCGCCTCCTTATGTTTAGCCCATATCTGTATTCCTTGTTTTAGATGATTTTGATATGACCACTAAAATAATAGAATCCCTAATAAAAGATAATATAAATTATATAACTTGATATTTATACCTAAAACATAGGATTTAGTGTCTTACAGATTCACAAACTCCATCACGTGTGGTCTGTTTATTAGATATCCTTGCATTGAATCCAAAAAATAAATCTTTAGAGTATCCATGTTCACTGAAATTAGAATCCAATGTTTCCTAAAAATAACAAAAGTAAGAATTAATAAAATAATTTAAAATATAATTTATATGCTTTAATCTTAGATTTTTACCCCTGCATGGTTGGTATTTGGAAGAGTCTGTCATTCATAATCTTACTTTCAAATGTTTTCATCAAGCCTTTCACTATTTAAACCTTTTTTGATGGATAAATTTTCCTTAGTTGTGTTGATGTGGTATGAGGACGAAAAAGTTCAAATTTTGGCTTAGGGAAAAATCCCTTGAACTATTTTTCATATATACGCCTTCCAATAATATAAAATGAATTTAGTCATAATTAGCACTTTATATCAGCTTTTATAAAATCAATTAATAAAAACATACCTCATATATAAATTTACAACTATGACGCCTAGCCAACTGTATTCAAGGATCTCATTTACATTTTCCACAGCAATGAAATATTGAATTTCCTCTCAGTATATATTCTTTTTAAAAACAACTATATGACTACTACAATTTTTTAGCTTCGTATCCACATGAGTCTTCAATTCTAGTAAATGTGGATATAGAACATGTGGTGTTATTGTGCATTCTGTAGATCTTTTGGATCTGTAGGACGATCCTTTAGATGTTTTGAAGCCCACTTTTCTTTTCACCCCTTCCCTTTCTCCATATATAATAACATTCATTGGTTCAGACGTTTTTTAATTAATTGTTTAAGGTTTATCTAAAAAAAATTGAAATAAAAACCTCTTCTTCCACATGTACTCTTAAAAATTGTGATGGCCATGCAATGAATTCCCAATATCGTTTTTGACTGTATGAATATCATCATCATCAAGTGGAATAGGTAGCTCTAAATTTGGCTCATGAGCTATAGTAATTGTCACTTTCAGATGATCTTTTGGAAGTGGTCTATTATCCAGCTTGTCCTCTGGGATTTTGAACACCGTAGCCCTCACTACAAGGTGATAGGTGGGTGTTGATAGATATAAATCATATTCATTATCACCATATAGAAGATCAGTACAGGAAAAATATCAGTGTTTTTCTGATTCACATTTCATTGGAACAATTATTATAACATTGATTACCATGGCTAAGATATCTCTTTGAGGGGAATAGATTGCATCAAAGATGGTGGGGGGGGGGAGGGCGTGATATTCATGCACTGGTTGTTCCTAAGTTGTGTCTTCTTCTTGCTTCCCACCCATAAAAGTTGCTAGAAACTCTCCCTTCCATTGAAAACGTTCTTCAAGAGTTTCTAGTCTTTCTCTCATTCGTTTCATTTCTTCATCTCTATCATCTGTTTTTTTTTCTCAAAATATACTCAGGGTGTCACCCCATACCCCACAACTCTGACATGACCGTATTTTTCTAGCCACTTCAAAGACGTCAATTGTAACGACCCGAAATTTTGAATAAATCTTGTTTCTTAATTTTATGTGTTATTTTATTTTATTTTTATACTCAACAAAAATGTTTCATTTGATAACATGAGTATAATTAAAATGAGACCGTTGGGTGTTGACTGTTATATGACCATTGGTCAATATGACCGCTATAAACTAAACGTTTCGATTATTGTCTCTAAATACAAGTAATCTTGGTTAATTATTATAGAAAGAAGATTCGATGGCCTCACCCAGTAGTCTTGGACCGATCAAAGCCCATCTAACAGAACTTGGGAAGGAGGTAGCACCACTGGGCTTTGCTCTGGACCGAACCCAAGCCAAAATTCATTGTGTGAAGCTAGAACGGAATCGCCTTCACGAGAAGTTCAAGCTGATATAAATTACTACTCGTGCGATGTTGGCCGAGCCTCCCTCGAATTCTCTCACCTTAGTGCACCTTACACTTAGGTCCTATGTTGGTGTGATAAGGGGCTATGTAAGGAGACCGTAACTGCCTTGTGTAATCCATTGTTTTAAATAAAAATTGGGATTTCTTCTTATGATGAAGTTTATGAATTTTCAAATGACCGGATAAATATAGTATGCATATTTTTGATGAATTTTAGAGAAAGGATATTTTAAAAAACGTTTATGTAAACCATAAATAATTAAAAATGTGTAATGATTTTCAAAAAAAATGGTCTTCTACAATTTTGTTCAGTACGAAATTTAGAGTCTAATAAGATCAACTTGATTTTTGATGAATAGTAAATTATGAATAGTGATTTTATGATTAGGATTAGTAATGTGTTCAAATGGATTAGTAATCTCACTTAAAGAAAGTATTAATATAATCTAGGCACCTTGATTAAGTAATGTGATTCAATAAAATGTTTAAATAACGGTTTCTAAAATTATTATTCAAGTATTAGTTTTTTTTGAGTGAATAGTGTTTTTTAATTAAAAATTAAATTAAAAATATTTATGAAATTATTTTTATAAAATGGATTTCATTTTTGAACTCAGAGCATCGATATTATGTTAAGGTAATTTTTGGGAATTTTTCTGAAAAAATGAATTTTCAGTGAATAGTGTAGTTATTTAAAAAATAAATTAAAAATATTTAGAAAATTATTTTTATAAAATGGAGTTCATTTTTGAAATCAGAGCATTGATATTTGGTTAAGGTGAACTTTTGGGATTTTTCTGAGAAAGTTGAATTTTCAGTGAATAGTAAAAATACAGTTTTAGGGTTTCGGTATGTTTAATGACATCATAACTGTGTCATGATGATGTCATGAGATATTTTATGGGTTGGCCGCCCAAAGGTAATGAATTATTGTATGGGGGGGTCCCATGTGGCATAACTCCATGGGAAATACCATGGGAGAGCACATGCTTTTGAGAAAACCACTTTTTAGGTGTCCCTTGGCCATTATTGCCTTGTCCCCTCACTTTCCCTATAAATACCAAGCCCTCCTCTCATCCATTCGACTCCAAAACCATCCTCAACGACGTTCTGGTCTCCTTACCTCCCAAGGAGTCCTCCTATGGTGCCCCAAATCCCTCAAGGTCCAAACCTTTGAGTTTTAAGAGTTACGTTTTAAGTAAGGGATCCGACCCCTCTCTTTCTTTTCAAGTGATCTCTTTTATGTCATTTGTTTTGTGCTCCATGTTATTATGTTGTAGGAGGTTATTTTATATTCATTATACTTTCCTTTTTATTTTCATATGATGAGAGAACCCCTCTTACTCTCATCATTTCGTTTTTAGAATGTTTAAGTGACGCTGTTAAGCTGCCGAATTTTTAAGGGATTCTTTCACCCTTCTCATTTTCAAGTTCTATTTTCTTGTCAAGTCTTTCAAGTTACTTTCTGTTGGGGTATGATATCTATATCTATCATACTGATCTTTAATGATCATATTATGAGATACCCCATTTGATCTCTTCAATTCAGTATTTAGAAGTTTTAAGTGGCGTCGTTAGGCTGCCGAATTTTTAAGTGGTTCTTTCACCTTTCTCCTTTTTCAAAGTTCTAATTCCATGTCAAGTCTTGAAAGTTCCTTTTTTATTATGTTGGGGTATGATATCTATATCTATCATTCTGATATTTTATGTTCATATGATGAGAGACCCTATTTGATCTCATCAATTCATTTTTGGTTGAAGTTTATGTGACGCAGTTAGGCTGCAGAATTTTCATAAGAGAAATCTTATTTTATCTTCCTTTCATGTTCTTCATTTCATATGGTATATTTTAAAATTTCATTACCCTGTTCTTAAACCCCTTATATTTTGTCCCTCTACTATTTTATGGGTCATTTATGAATGTTTGACCCATGTCCCCTCTCTTTTCAATGTTTTCTAAAACCCCAAAACATAGTCGTTATGCTGCAGAATTTCCATCTCAAAATGTCTATCTCTTTTTCTAAAGTTATTTTATTTTATTAAGTGAATAATCAAAGCTCTATCTTCTATATGGGTATTCACATATATACCAAAACGTTCTATTTTTAATTATTGGATTTACATCCATGAGACCCACCTTCCTTTTCGGTGGGTTTTAAAGTGACACAAAGTTCATGTCTTTAAAGCAGTTTTTAAAACATTATGATTATGAAATGAAACTCATTACTCTTATGCTATATGGTTTGTTTATGAAATGATTTATGATTATATATGTGGTTCACATGATAATAAAGACAAATTTAAGGGTTCACCCTGATAGCGCTTCAATGCATTTGGTAATGATGTAACCACTAGAGATTACAATTTTCACTATATCTTGGTGAATAACCTTGGTAATTTTCAAATGACACCTTGGGGATGGACCTTGGTGATATGTTCATGATTGTCTTTGTTAAATGATGTAGCCACATCTTCAAGTTATGAAAAATTTTATTTTTATTATCATATTCCACATGATTTCTTTCTCATACCTTAAAGTTCTTTTTCATGACATAGTTGATGTATCTCAAGTTCACATGTCAAATGTTTCCCTTGTTTCCCTTACTGGGCCTTCTGCTCACCCTTTCTTTTGATGTATGTCCCCAGGTTATGAGATGCAGTAATGAACTTAGGATGAACATAAGGAGAATCCATTCAAGTGTTTAAGAAGAATGTTTTATGTTGTTTTCATGTATTATGTTCCTGGTTTCCAAGACACTAAACCTTAAAGATCCTCAGTTTTCTATAATATAATGAAAGTTTCTGTTATAAAAAGGTGGGATGCTATATCAATAATAGGTCTGCATATGCTACAGGAGTATTTGATTCATATGACTATTGGATATTTGAAAATAAGTAATTATTATTATTTAATATCAATTTAAAACAAAACTTTTTATAATGTCACACTTACACATATTTCCCACAATATTTGTGTGTTTTCATCAACTAGATTCCCTTCCTTATTCACACGTGGCTCCTTCCTAGCACATGACATTGGATGGAAGTTTTTTTTGGCTTTAGACTCATCAATCTACATATAAATACAGAAAGATAATTATGATGTTGTTTCTTGGAACCTAAAAATATTCCTGTAAATTTAAAATACATACCATTTTCTTTTCTAATGAAGCATACCCCATACTTACATTATGATAGGGGTATGTTGGTTTTGATGCACATTCCTTATTTTGAGTACTGAGTTTTTGTTTCATAAATGAAATATTTACAATCAAAGTGATGAATAAACATATCCCAATGAACTTATTATCATCCACAATGTACCTGAAACTTCTCATCCCCACAATGGCCAATAAATGAATCCTATGCTTCTTGGGATATCAGGTGAGCGTAGATAAGGGGTGGGTGTGGGTTTATTTTACCTTTGGAATATTTTAGGTGACATTTTTTTACAATTTTGAAAAAACCTCGATTATTCTTTCCTACAAGCATTAGTACATAATTATTGTGTGAATCATCTACTATAAATGTAGTCTGCAAGATATTGTGAAGAGTAATATGTTGTTTTATTATTTTATTTGCTATTAAATTAAAGAAATAATATCATAATGTTACTGCATTTTCTTCCAAGATCATAGCCTTCAGCCCAGACACAACATGGTTCCATGAATATATGTTAATCAGCATGCGTTGCTGAGTGAAAATTCTATTGTAACTATTAAACATAGCCTTGCAGGGATTGACATGTTGGACTTGTGCATTCCATCTGACATAAAATTTGATGCCTTTTCTTTTCACCTTAAGAACTTTGGATAACACCGTCAAACTACGACGCACTTGTGTTTTCTAAAACATCGGTCCTTCATCCCCGACCATTTCATCAATATCAACATCATCAATATGTTCATTTGAAATGGTAGTAATGGCAGGAGTTGATGGTTTCTGAACCTCAACACTAGGAGTAGAAATAGGTTTAGAAACTTGTTGTTGCTCTGCACTGTGATCAGTAGTAGCAGCTACTGCTTGAGAGACTTGTTTTGTCTCGTGGTTAGGAGCACCAGAATGTGAAGAAGTCATTATGTACAAAAGTGGTTGAACAGTTAATTTAGATCACATAACCTAGGTTTACACAAAATTACTATAGAATATCATATATTTTGTTACCCAAATAAACATAAGAAATAGAAAATTAAGGTGAGTGAACATAAATTCTATCATTAACATCTAAAGGATATGCAATAACACTCCCTCACTTTCCCCAAATTCATACCTAGAACTGCACTTAAAACCTATGTGAGATCATATTGCTTGGAATAGACCCTTTTATTTTCACAATAGTTCACTAAAAATAGGGATATCTATGACACCTTATCACATAAAAAGGCCTCAAACACACAATTAAAAGGACCCCATCTACAAAACATATATAGTAACCACTTTAGGAGTCACTGACTTGCCCACGTGTTTTTGGATCACCTCTCAAGAACACATCTCGATGGTGGGAATTGTTCATCTTCCTTGCAATTCCAAATTCATACCAAACATCACTAATATGGGGCTCTACCAACGCCTACCATATACATTGAAAATAATTGAAAAATTTAGGAAAAATAATTTCTTGTAACTATTTCTAATAATACTACAAGAAAATTATAACGAACAATGATCATACATCCCAACACTCCCGAAGCCTCCTGGTAAAAAGACTCTAGTGACTACAACTATCCAAGATTCTAACTAATAACTTCCCCATATAAGAGTGGTATACTTAGGGGTAGTATTAATATAATTAAACAAAAGTTCCATCCACCTCATGCTACTCCCCGATCTCCTCCATCACTTTAGTGTTGTACAAACCTCCTTTATCCAGTTCCTTCCTCTGCCTAGGCTATTTGTCGACTGCCTCTATGACTGTAGCATGAATGCTAAGAAAATGAAATGTGATATGTCTATACACATTCAAATCATATTAAATTCCTCAGAGTAATGGGATATCCTTGAGGTACCTATAAATGACAGTGCCTCCTGAGAAGAGACTTGCATCACACACCTACAATGGGTGGGTGCTGCTAACCATGCATCCCAGAAGATCACTACCTTAAAAGATTATGATATGAACTCTAACCATAGGCATTATCATAGAACACTAATATAGGAATCCAAATCTTAGAATTACATGTTGAATTCCCCCAAACCACTATAGGTCGGTCTATGAATTGAACAACATAAATTAATGGATTTAATAAAAAGAGAAGAAATACAATCCAACCAAAAAATGGAAAATAATGTATGACCTACATAGAAGGAGGGGATAGATGTTAATTCATCATTGGTATACACCTCAGTATGTGTATCCTAATCTAATCTCTACCTTATCCTAGTCCACCAAGGACTCTGTGAAATCTTCCATCGCGTGTATAAGACATGACATGCATGAGAAGATCCTATGTAGGGATGAGTATTACAATAACCAATAGGACAACCCAAAAACACCATACATAAAGCAATGAGAGTATTCATGTCACTAAACAAAGGTATTCCAAAAAAGATATGAGACATAATGATAACCAAGGATATCCCAAATATACTCATAAAAGACACTGAGTCAAAATAGGTATCAACCACTTCTAGTTTTAGACCCACTCAAGGTTTCAAGGTAACACTCCTCTGAGAGGAAATTCTACCCAAACTATAATTCCAATGAAGACACTCATCCTAGATGTCACACTCGTCCAATCTAGCCAAGAAGAATCATATAGGAAACTGAGTGTTCACTCGAGATGTACACTCCATCAGACTAATACCCCATCATAAATATCAGCTCATAATATAAATATAGGTGGTCAACAACCAAGACTTGATGGGGGTATATGAGATTCTAGTCCAATAATCCTCCAAGATAGGGGATAAACACTTGTGTAAGTTTTGTTCATTCCAATTAAACAAAACCAACATAGGGAAAACACATTGGAAATAAGGTTTTCTTCAGGAATCTCAAAGAGATACAAGCTCTAGGTCACTATGTGACATGTGGTCCATTTTTCAGGATCATATTCTATACTAACCCCTATAAAAGTGAACTGAGACCACTCACTATAGAATTAGTATATTGAAAATTGAGAGGGTTCATCCGAGATACATGCTCCATCATACTAATACACCATCCCAAATATTAGATCTCTATACAAAGAGAGGGGGTTAATTCCGAAGGCTTGCTGGGAGATAATAGAACTTACTTGAAACATCCTTAAATATAGGGGATCAATTCCCATGTAAGTGTTGGTGATTATAATTCTACAAACCCAATATAGGGACAACATGAATGAAATGAGGATCACTCTGGGTTCCTTGAATTGATACATGTTCCAAGTTGCTGAGGGGTATGAGTTCCAATGAATGCGACCTAATTCCATAATAACCCTCATATAAGTGGACCAAGACAACTCAATCAAGAATAATAGAACTTACCAACACCACCATGATCATTAACAAGATATCGAGGGGCCAACATCCTTGGATGAGGTCATGAAGCTACATCAAGCCCTCATAGGAATGGACCAAGGGAACACAATCCACCAATACTAGTCCATGGAAGCTGAAAAATCTCACAAAAAACTGAAATAAAAGGACATAGAGATCAAAACTATCCTCAAAAAAGGGACATGGTGTGTCCCTAGGGGTATACAATGTGTCTAAAAAAGACTAGCACTGCCCGTGTCTCATTTTCTCATGGAGTGATCCGTGATTCCAACTATGGAATGTGAAATGACCATTCACCAATTATTCATTGAATCATTGGCCAGATGAGAATTAAAATAATGAAAACATATAGATAAGGGAGAGAAGTTACCAAAAATAAATCTAAAAGGAGAATTGGGAGACTTACCTAGAGTAGATCTCACACGCGATGGAGGGAGAGAAGAAGCGTTGAGAAGTCCGGGAGCGTTATGCGCTACGTCGGGAGGGGAAGGTGCGACCGCCAGAGGGGTAGGTCCATGGGAGGAGCCACCATATATTGAGAAATGGAGGAGTTGGTTTCATGGGGAGCAGGGTCTAGTGAGGAGGATAAGAATTAGGGTTCGTGTGGAGGAGGATCTGCGGAAGGGGTTTGAGGGGTAGATTAAGGAGTAGAGCTAGAATCAGAGTAGGGATAGAGGCAGAGGTTTAGAAAAGAGAAAATCAGGGGGGGAGTTGTCATAGGGGTATAGTACCATGAGAGCATGAAGGAATGATAAACATAGGATATTGTGCACCTGATTTTATAAAATATAGGACTATGGTTTTATCAGTGCTAAAAAAGCGATGATGAAGTATTCCTTTATCATCACTACAAACGCACTGATAAAGGGATTATTTATCAGTTCTTTTGTAATGCTGATTAAGAAGCCCTTTATCAGCCCTAAAAAAGTGATGATGAAGAATCCCTTTATCAGTGCTAAAATTTTAGCACTTATAAATGGTTCCTTTATCAGTGCCTTTTTAGCACTAATAAAGGGCTTCTTTATCAGTGCTAGAAGAGTGATTATAATGGGATACTTTATCAGCACTTTTAATTAGTGCTAATAAATATTTTCCTCTATGAGAACTTTTTTCTTAGTGCTGATAAAAGGTGGTGATTTCCTTGCCCATTTTTTGTAGTAGTGTGCATCAGGACACATCCAAGTCTAGTCCCTAAAGTGTAACAGTAGACTACTTACCCAATGCCCTCTTATGGTATCCTCAAGATGGGGGCACTTGTTAGTCCTTGTCTTAGATCATGAAAACTCTGATGGAATATCTCCATCCACACAAAGGGAAATGCCTTATTTTTCAATGCTTAAAAGGGTGCCACAACTCTGGAAAAGTCTTGTATGAATCTTCAGTAGAACCCATCAATCCCCAGGAAACTCTACACCTTGCTCACACTCTTGGGTGGATCCCAATCTAGAACAACCTCTATCTTCCCAAAATATACTGTAACTCCACCCTCGAATATAACATGTCCCTTAAAGTGAACCGCTCTTATCCTGAACTGGCACTTTGAGAGCTTACCATAAAGCTGGTGCTCTCTGAGTGTATCTAGAACTATCTGTAGATGATAGGCCTACTCCTCCTCCATTGGTGAGTACACCAAGATGTCATCGATGAAGACCACCCAAAAGCGATCGAGTTATGGCTGAAAGATCCCGTTCACGAGTCCCATGAACACCATAGGGACGTTGGTCTTGCCAAAAGGCATAACCAAGAACTCATTGTGGCCATATCAACATCTAAAGGACATCTTCTACCCATCCTCATATCATACCCTAAGATGATGATAGATTGATCTGAGGTATATCTTTGAAAACCATCGATCTCCCTCTAGCTAATCGAAAATATCATCAAGCCTCTAGAGTGGATATTTATTCTTCACAGTCACCTGGTTCAAGTGCCGATAATCCACATAGAGTCTCCAACTCCCATCATCCTTGGCGAACAAAACCGGGACTGCCCATGGAGAAACACTGGGCCTTATGAACCCTTTCCTCTACAGGTCCTCCAACTATACTCGTAACTCACAAAGCTCTATGGGATCCATATGTTATGCTTGTGTAGATATCGGCACAATCCCAGGGTATAGGTCGATGTAAAACTCTACCTCTCTGAATGGAGGTAGTTCTGGAACATCATCAGGAAAGGCATCAGCATACTTGTCCACCACTACAGGATATATCGGACTCTCAAAATCAACTTCTCTAAGAGTAAGGCTATCTAACTGATGTGTTATTCGCTGCACCCTCCTCCAGTTAAGTCCATCCTGTTCTACAAAGGTTCCCTTCTAACTGGTTAAGAGAACCTAGTCCCATCCTCAGGGACACACCACACATTGTTCTTAATACAGTCAATCCGAGCATGGACTATGGATAACCAATATATACCCAAGATGACATCATAAGGCCTCGACGCTGCTTCAAGAAGATCCCATCCAAGTCTTTCTCCCCCTAGATTAAGCTCACACTATCGTCACTAGTGTGTAATTGTCAAATCTTCTCTCGCAGGAGTCTCTTATCATAAGGATCGAGCCAATAGATCTACTGAAATCTCCCGCCTCCGAATGAGGGCCATGAAAGTAAAAGGGTGACTAGAACCTAGGACTATTTGTACTAAAAATAGGGTGTAATAGACACATATCATACATCTAATCATCTCTAGATTCCCATGTTCATAGGCCTTAGCTGCTTGGAGCTGACCTCATCCTAGTTCCCCCGCTCCTTGTTGTTGCGGTGGACCACCTACAAGTGGTGGAGGCGGAAAATTGAATCACCACCCACCTCCTACTACACAACCAGATCCTCTTCCATGTCCACCACCCAACAAAACTCCTATATCAAACCCCTAACTCAGTGATTCCTTAACCATCAGCTGGTCATCTGTATAGTGGGTTGGGTAGTCATGAGCAATGTGACCTTGCCCGCCATGTGAGTAACGCTGCATGATCCCCAACTATCTTCCTTTATCCTGTGATCCACTCACCATCGAACTTGTATCCTGAGGTTGTCTATGAGAAGGTATGGCCCTCTTGGTCCCCTGCATCATCCGTCTTCTTCCTTCTATGGATGACTCCACTACCTGACTTCCAGTGGTGGCTCTCACTATCGGTGCCAACTTAGCTAGGAATATCTCCACCAAAAGCACTCTCTTGAGCACCCTAGCCTACGTTGAAATGCTGATTGATATCATCGATGCTCTGATCTCTCGTTGGACAACCTACTCAAAGGTCCAAGCCCTGAAGAATGGGTCCTGTACCATGTTGGTGGAGTAGCGGGGGAGATCAATGAACCTCACCGAGTACAGGGACACGGTCATGCTGCCCTGCTGTAAGTGTAGTAGCATGTGTATATATACCGAGCATATAGTCACTGGGATGAAATATGACCTGAAAAGGACCTTGAAGTACACCCAGGTGAGGGTCACCTTATGGTGTAACTGGAGTGTCAGACTGTACCATCTCCCAGCTGCTCCCTGGAAGCGACTAGCAGCTAGGATCATCATCATATCAACTGGTGTCCCAACTATGTGAAAAACTCTAGGCACAACCTCCATCCAGTCCTTATCCACCTGCAGATCAATCATTCCTCAGAACTTCAAAGCTCTCTACCTCTAAAACTCATGCAATGCGCTCAGTTAGTGTGCACCCTTTGCTGGTGGGACTGGTAGAAATAGCTGCCCAACAGGTAATGGTGGTGCTAGTACACCACACGAAGGTGCTAACACCGTAAGAGGGCCCTACACCGAGGCCTCATCTCTCGATGGGCCATCATCGTGTACTATCTCTGGAAACCTGGCTAGCTATCTATGTGGTGACATCCTGAAAGAAAAAAGGTGTGCCATGGTCAAAAGTTATACCTGGTGAGATAGCTCAATACATCAAAAGAAAAACATTTCAAAACACATGCAATCAGTGTTTTCTTACACTGAGTCAGAAATCAGAATTCAGAGTTCTGGGATATGGATACATCAGTCTCCACACTAATACTGGATTCCCTAAACTAAAAACCAAATTCATAACACGTAATACTATTTCCACATAGAAATTTTAAGAGTTCAAGTTATTCAGTATAACCAACTCCTCTGACACCACTTTGTCATGACACGTCCCCTGGGGCCCATTCTATGACTAACCCAAGCCCACCATCCATAGAACAGGGGCTAGAAACTAGCACTTAAAAGGTGTATCCTTATATTGGGAAGGCATTTCCTATAAACCTATACAAACACACAAATCGAGGACACAACAATAAGGAACTGCAAAATAAACTGATGTAGTAAAAAGTGTATTGAAATTAAAGGGTCTGGAATACAAGCCAAAATGAAAAGTACAAGTAAAACTAAAAAGAGAACAACAGATCATGGATCATCCACCAAGGATCCTACATGAAGGGTAGGTACAGTTCTCAATTTGTAGTCACTAAAGCATTCTGCATCAAATGGTCCACCTCTATGCACCGTCTAGTCCTAGCTCCCTCACCCTCAATCATCATTTTCTTCCATCTACACAAGACACAACAAGGTGTGGGTGTAGCATGTGAATGTGTGAGTATAAAAATACTCAGTAGGGACCCCGAGACCCCCAAAGGTATTCCAGAGTTCCACAAAGGAAAAACCACAAAGTAAGACCTCAATCCCAAAGCACGAAGAAGTCAAAAACTCTACTGAGGTATATGCCCATACATATACCTAAGTTATTAATATATAATCATCTCATACATGAGGGAAGAATACCCCAAAGGTAACACCATGAAGGTAACCCCATGAAGGTAAAGACTCATCTCACTTAAGGTATATAAGAAAGGCACAACAGTAAAGATGATTAGTATAGGGATAGATCATATTATTCTATCTAGAGGCACTATTGAAAACCATAGGTAGTTTGACACACACATGATCGAGATTTACTAACCCCTGCAATGACCCACACCAGATCTAACCCACACAAGATCAGTATGCGCTGACCCACACAAGATTGATGAGAACTAACCCACACAGGATCTGACCCACATAGGATCAGTATGCACTGACCCACATAGGATCGCTAAGCACTATCCCATGTAGGATATGACCCACACAGGATCGGTGCTGACCCACACAGGATCAATCAGTACTATCCTCTGCATGATCTGTCTCCGACCTCCGCCTCACTGCCAGCCACTAGATTCTAGGTCATAAAACTTTGTAAAAACCACTCCTTAAGTTATCGGTATTACCTCAACCTCTACGAAGTTCTGTAAAGAAGTATCCAAAAGGACCGACATGTCGTAAGGGTTCCAACGTGATAGACAATGCATCAATAGAACGCCCGGTCTGTGACTTATATCCATTCTAGTTCCAATGGTCTAGTTTGATTCAAGTTCGATCTAACCTGACCACACTATAACTTTCTCAAAAACTCTTGTGGGGCATACTAAAATAACCGCCTCTTCCTAAGGGTTTCATCTCCACAAAAGATTAGTCAAATGGATGCCCGATCTGTTAGTTACATCCATTTTCGTGAAACAGTGGTGATCACAACTTGGTCTGGCCCAGCTTGGTCAGGCCCAGTAGAATATTCCAAAGGGACCGCTTCCCAAATGAGATCACAATGCCACTGAAGTTGTGTCAAATGGACACTCAGTTCCTCAGTTACGAGCATTTCTTTATTTGGGGACTGGTTGGGTCTGGGCCCAGTCTGACTCAGTCAGGCTAGCCCGATGCAATGGGTCCTAGGGTATATCTAAACTCAATTGGGTTCGGACCGCTAAGGGTCAGTCTAGCTCAGTTTGTGGGCCCATTCCACTATTGGTCCGACAAGTTTGGTGGTACATGGCCCACATGAATTGGCCCACTTAGCCACGGGTTCAGGCCTTCTCACTAGCGGGTCTGGCCCACTGTGCCGTGGATCCGGTCAGTTGGGTGGTTCCACTAGAAGGTAGACCAATCTTCCAAGTTGGCAGCATGGGTGTGGGGCCATTTCAGCCAACTGGTGGGGCACTTCTCCACCATGTAATGGTTGACCGTTTTGGATGACTGAGGGTCCTCCAACCTGGCATGAAATGAGGCCGAACTACTCTCCACCTGCCCTAGCTTTGAGTTACAACATCCTCCAGCGGCCTGCAACAGCGCGCCGCTCCGCCTCTGCCTTCCGTTGCCGGCTCGAATTGGACTCCTTCTTCACCTACTGTGGCTTCGGCCACAACCCTTGCCCTCTGGAAACACGCGACGGCATGCTGCACAACCTCCACAGGTGGCCAGTGCCGGTCACTCTTATAACCTCCACAACATAGTGTTGCGGCCTCCTCCTGCGTCGCACGATGACACCCGACATCCATCTTGGTCGGCTGGTGCCGTCACGCCGACGATATATAATGGAGAAAGCAAGGGTAAACAAGGTAGCAGAGGGTCCATGCCATGTTCATTTGCCCCACACCCTCCACATTAGCTTGAAAACATGAAGGAGGAAAAAGGATTCAACAATCCCTTGAAAATTTTAGAAAAATAAAATCCCTACCTCAAGTTTGTTGGAGAGCTTTTTCACTTGTGAAAAAGTCAGTGTTCATCATTCGGTGGCACTCATCACCACCCGTGGGACTCTACTGCATTTACCAAGTGCTTGTCATCATGACACTTTATCATAACTTTGTCGCTTGGTGAAGTTCTACCAATACCTCTTCCCAAGCTCTATATAAATAGGATAGTGGGAGGGCGAGTAAAACCTGTGGAATTAATGGGGGTTCATTTAATCGGATCCTTCCTAATTCCAAAAGTGCTATTACAAAGGATTTGAGTAGTCAAGCCATTTAATGGCTTGACACGTCATTGGTCCCTCCACTGTCGCTTTTCAATTGGAGGAAAAGAAATAAAGAAATAAAATAACAAAGTTATTTTATTATTCTTTTAAAAATTACAAAATCTAACTTTTTTCTCCAGAATTTTTACAATCGAAGTGAAGCCTCCCTTAAGAGAATCTTGACACTGTGGATTCAACGGTACCCTTAGATTTTTAATCCGATCACCAGTTCAAAATAATGAAAATGACACCTGTACGTTTACTGAATGTACCTCAAAAAAGTTCATAAATTCATTCCGACCACACTGGTCCTCAGAATCATGCGCGTTCAATTTTCTTAGACTCTTAATAATACCATATTATTTAAAAAAAATTACATGGAAAATACGGGTCTTTACAAAGATAATAAACAATATAGATAGAAAAATTCATGTTATAATCGGTGAAATTTAATTGCTGGGATGCGATTGTTGAGGCTAATAATGAAAAAGGCCTTACATGGACATGGATTGAAGATACATTCTTAGTGAAATTATATCTTGATAACTTATTTTGGGTGAAGGTGAATGAGTTTATAATCATATAATAAATGGTTGATGTAAATCAATGAGTATTCCACCACCTTCATGAAATATATATTCTTTTATCTTTATATGAGAATGGATGATTATTTTAATAAACACCACTTTGATATGAACTTAAATGATCTAAGTAAAACATAGGTGACACTATTTAACACACCCAAAATATTTCATTTGGTAAAGAAAGTCACTCTAGAAAAGACATGATTTAGGGGAGGCTCAAGTATCTACATCTTTGTTCATTTCAAGTGAACTATGAATACCTTTTTCGGAAACATGAAATAGTGATGGGAGGTAAAGAGTATGAACAACTCATTCCATGGTAGTTATGAAAGTGTGTATTTGCCTCACAATTTAGGAAGACCTTCAGTTAATTTTTAATAATGTGGGTGATGAGGTTATATAAAAACCCAATATACCTATAAGGTGAATTGATTCTATTCAAATATATATTTGGGTAAAAAATAGAGATTTTTTGGTGCAGTGAATTAGGAATCATCAGATTTCAACCAAATCCATCCTAGACATCGCATGATCAACCAGTCATGAATTCTGTTAGGGGTAATTGAACTACATAGAGGAGGAAAATTTGAGGAATTTTTAAAGGTAGTGAGGTCTGTTTAGTGGAAACACAATTTTCTAAGTAAGTATTTCTTCCTTAATTTTAGTATAAGAGTTCTGGAAGGATGCCACTTAGAGAACCTTATACTACTGATGTGAGCATGGGGTCTTTTACCATGAGAGGTACTATTTTAGTATCATATACATTTCCTTTTTCTTTATTTTTATATTTGGGAATCAAATTAATTTATATTGAATAAATCTGTGTCTTTTTCTTAAGCTTCATGTAGAATTATCCTCCAATTACGTGGTCCTTAATACCTCTTTGGGGAAGGTAATCGAGAAGAATATGAATTTTTAATATTTTTCTTTAGTGGTAGTATATTTCGAGGATCTCTTGGTGATGGATATTAAATATTTTGGAACTAATTATAGTTATGAATTTGTTAACCTAGTTAAAATAATTTATTCAATATTATTATAAAAGAGTTTCATTTTGTTCCCCACTCACTGTTCAATATATTCTTAATAGAGAGTGTTAATTTCAAGCTAGGTGAGTGGGGCCCAAACAAGAAAAGATTGATTTTATCATTAAAATGATATTCATCCATGTTTTTTGAGAAATTTCTCTTAAATAGATTCCTATTTTACCCCCTTTTAGGGATCTTTGTACATATGTTTTCCCTAAAGAATTTTCAGTCTTACCACTAGAACAAGAAGTGAAATTATCTATTGATATTCTAAAAAACTGAGTTGATATTTATTCCTCCATACCACATATCTCAAACTGATCTATAAAAGTTGAAAATCTATACGGAAGAGCTTGAATAAAATGGGTTTATTAGCCTAAGAACTTATCCATGGAGTTCTCATGTTCTCTTTACATAAAAAAGTTATGGGATGATGTGCCTCTATATATACTATAATAAATTGAATTAGGTAGAAAGAAAGAATAATTAGCCCTTATCCATGATTGATGATATATTTTACTAATTAAATTGGGTAAAAGTTGTTATATTATATTGATATATACTTAGGATGTCATCAACTTCGATTATGGCATGAGGATATTCTAAACCAAACTTTTCAAATCTAGTATAGGCATTTTGAGTATGTGGTCATTCCTTTTGGATTGACCATTTCCCCTACCGTGTTTTTGGTGTTAATGAATCACACCATTGATATGTTTATAGAATTTTTTATTATTTTATTTATGGATGAAATCTTGATCTATTAAAGGTACTGATAAATTCATGGGTGGAATATATATATTATATTAGATACTTTATAGAAACTTTAATTCTATTATAATCTATCAAAATGTTCAATTTGGATTTGGGAGGTTTAGTTTCTTTGGCATGTGATATCAAAATATGGCACTTATATGGATCCTGAAAATGTAGAGCCTATCATGCCCCAAAATTCCCCCTCGAATATTTTTTAGATCTAATGATTTCTTGGGAATGTGATATGTATTTGGTGCTTCATTTAGGAATTATATAATATTTATACATCGATGATAACATTGACTAAGAAATGGGCCAAATTTTTATGGGTTAATCAGTCTAAGGTGAGTTTAGAAGAGTTGAAGAAGATATTAATCACATATATAGAATTGATACTATCTCATCTAGATGATGGGTTTGATTTATAATATGATTCTTCTTCTATTGACCTCAGCTATGTTCTTATGAAGGATTAGTGGGTACTGATATATGGTTTTAGATAGTTAAGACCTCATAAATAGAACTACCTTACTCATAATATTGAGTCATGTACCATTTTTAATGAATTAAAGTGGTGGATGTTTTATATTTTTATTGATTATTTTTCAGTTTTCATTAAACATAAGATACTCAAAAACAGTTTATCCTAGTGGGATTTAAATATGAGGTAGTGAATTTTGGTCGAATATCTCCAATCATCCAACTTTTTTATTCAGTATACAATTATAAAAGGAAATACAATTTCCAATAATCTTAGCTTCAATATTCCCACTTAGTGGGTGATATAGGAAAATAAGGAGTGAAAGTTGGTGTATCTTATGGGTTAACACCACCTAGATATGGTTCAGAATCCTGACATAATAGACATATATCACATCTATATCATGTCACCCATTATGTATTTTTTCAAGGATTCTCGTGTATCTAACATGGATCACATCATTATTCAAGAAATAATCGATGATGGAGATATCCTTGATGGTCTATATCATGATTATGCTTCATTCTTGTATATTCTTGAGAGGCTAGTGGTTTCTAATACTATGATTGAGGTGGTTGGGAGAGAATCTTCTTAATCGAGGTGGGTAATACACCCTGGAATTATCAAAATGTAACATGCAATCAATCACCAATTCCAGTGGTCTATTTTAAAGATGGACATTTTTAGATTAATTTCAGGATATATGACATGTCATTAGGTTAAAATAGAACATCCAAAAACTTTAGGTACCCATCAGCCACTACCCCAAAGGTATAGAAATGGTATGGTAAGATGATAAGGTTCATTATCAGTATTCCTCGATCCACTGATGTTCTAGATAACATATGAGTAATTAGGGTCCATTTTATTAACATGTCGGTTTCATATATATCAAATAGGTTTCATCAGTTGATAAATTTTAAAATTTTTATGTTTTACAAATCCTAAAACTTTATATGGTTACCACAACTATTTTCTTTAAAATATATCATAATTTACATCTCTATTCTACTAAGGTCTTTATTAGAATTGGATTATCTTGTGAAACTGATTCTTGTGGATATGATTCATTCCCACACTCTTAATATTAAAAAATCATGGGAGGATCACCTCACTTTATTTGAATTATTTTTCAATAATATTTACCATTCATCTATCTAAATGGATCCTTATGAATCCTTATATGGAATTCCATGAAATTCTAACCTATGTTAGATAGAAATAGGTGAGTCATTCATTCTTGGTATTGATATTCTTTTATAGGAGAATGAGTAAGTGAAGGTAATTGTGAAGTTTATTATAATCATTAAAAGTCATAAAACTTATTATGTTGATTAGTGTATATAAAATTTTGAATTCAAGGAGGGTGACCACATCATCTTTTGAGTCTCACCAATGATAGGTCACTAACAAATAAGGAAGAAATGGATGTTAAATCCTAGTTATGTTAGGCCTTTCTAAATATTTTCATCAGTCAAAGAATTTTATTATCAATATTTTATTTGCATATAAGCATTTACTCTATGAATAACACTTTAAGAATATCCCAATTGTGTTCCCAACCCTTCATATGGGTCATAATATGACATCATTGAACTTGAAGATGATGAATCAAATATTGATCATTCAATATATATTATTTTTTGAATTCATAAGGTTTTATACGATATAGATATTACAATAGTTTGAGTAACGTTGAAGCATGGGAAGATCCAAGATGAGGCTTGGGAGAGATAATTTGAGATAAAGAGCCATTGAGAGGCCCTTTTCCTCAAGAAGATAGATGAAGCTTATTTGGGAGGAGAATCATGATGATTGTAACACCCCAAGCTTCTACGGTACACTTCTCTTTGATTAATGCGATAGCGTGTGTTGTACGCAACACCGAGTTCTAACAACCAATCAAACTAGCCGTTATGAATAGTAATACCTACTTTTTAAAATTATATATATTTTATATTTCAAAATGGACTTCATTTTTGGATTCGGAATATTGAAATTAGCCTAGGGTGAAATTTTGGTACTTTTCGGATAACTTTTATATTTTGATGAATAGTGAAAATTACTAAATTTTAATTAAAATCAACTTTTTTAATCAAAATAATTAATATTGAAAAATTATGAATTTGAGTGGTTTTAAAGTATATTTAGAATATATTTTTACCATTTAATTTAATCTTTGTCATTGGACATAATTTCACAATTAAACCAGACATAAACAAGTGTCAATCTTTTGATAGTTATTATCTCTTAAAAACACGCTTTTTTATTTTAACAACGGGAATTAATTTTAAATTAATTTCTGCCACTTCTGTGTTTTGAATTTGGAAAAATGGATTACATATTTGGAATCAGGATGTCCAAATTATATAAATAGGTAACTTTTATTTTTACACATTTTGAATAATTACTGCGGTAAATATTTTATTTACCATGGTTAAAGGGTAAATCCGGTAAATAAGGTTTAAAAAATAATATTATAATAATACAAAATTACCCTAAAACGTGTCCTAACCTTATTGGTGGACACATACCCGACCATGGTCATCCTTGGGTCGATTTTGGGACCCCTTGGAGCAACTTGTATGTGGTAGGGACACATTATATTAATAAAGTTAAAATAAAAATAAAAATGGCATAAGCTTACATCTTTTAGAAGAAAATTTTTTACATAGAGTTATACATGTTGGATTTTCGATTATAAATATTCATTAGAAAGATGAAAAGATTTAATACATAATTATATTTTATTTATAATTTTTAGACATCAAATAATTTAAATTATTAATGACACAATAATTATGCAATGTTTACCTCATTAATAAATCATTTAAATAAATAAGATTATAATGATTAAAATATTATCTAAAACCTATCCAATTCTTATTGGTTGATGTTATTTATAATATGAGTCATCTTATCTTCGACATCAATGATTTTTGGACCATTATAAACCGAAAATAATTATATTATAAAGTAATACTTTCACTCTTTCCTAAAGAGCCCCTCCTCTCCCTTATAAAAGGAGACCACTTTTACTCATCCCTCACACCTCTCAAGCCACTTGGATCGTCCAAACCCTGCCCAAATAAGCTCCCCACATCCCTCTCCTCCTCCTTGAAGCTTACCCTTAGGCAGAAAGCATTTCAAGAAGTCCTTTGGTTCCAACCAAAGTGAGTTACCTAAATTAAAGGTAACGATTTCTCTTAAATTATTTTCATTTATTTTGCTTCTCCAACCCCCAAAATCTTTTTATTTCCTTTCTTTTGTAACAACACCAGTATCCAAAATATACTAGGATGTTGTTATAAGAAGGATTCAAACTACACATACACACAACTCCATCTAATGGATGATGAACATAATTTTTCTGTGGATGGAAAACTAACGCCTCACGAAACGATGATTGTTCAAATACATCTTACCGCCTCTCATGGTGGCCATTATGATGGAACTGTAATTAAATATGATATTAATGATATATATTTTATATATAAGCTTCTGTAATTCCATTTTATTTCATCCCATTATTCGTTTCATGTTTTATATACATACGATAATTTCATTTGAGGAAGTGCGGACTACCACCCCCTTAAAATGATATGACTCGTTCATACCACACATGGAACGTATAAAGGATGGTGTTAATGATCTTAAGTAACATATATAAAATATTATATTATACTGGAATAGTAATATACCTATGTGTCATTTGGATTCGATTCTTTTAAAAATAAAAATTAAATGGAAGTAGCGTTCGTGCGTACGTACGGACTACCGTCTCCACGAACGCGATCAGATTCATTCTCCATCGTATCCATTCAAGTATTATTCTCATTTTAGGGTTAAAAATAATGTTAATATCATTCTTATTATGAATAAGATATAATCTACCCATTACAAACATGTCTTACGTAACCAAACATTTAAGAAGAACGAATCGATTATCACCCGAAACGACGATAATACTAAGATATTATTAATAAAGCAATGTTAAAAGATCATATATGATATCATATTAATGTATATGATTCTTGTATAATTTAATAACAATTATTTCACCATTATACAGGAGGTTAACCTACCCCAACAAAGGAAAAGTACAAGGTAAGGGTTTATTTCGCAATCTCTTCATTATCCGAGGTTGTTTATACATAATTATCTACTGGGACCTCGTTATCATCCACGTCCATGTTTCTTCAAAATGTATTTCAAAACATTTTTAATATTAAAAAGAATATGGGTTAAAGTCATTTATACCCTTGTTTGACTTTTTATAAGAGGTTTATAAGGGAATCTTTCCGTCGTTTTCCAAACAAGGTGCTTTTTAACCTTTTCGACAGAATTAAGATAAGAATGTTTTTTTAACTTATACGGTGGGTGCGGTTATTTTCCGCCGTTATAAAATCGTCAAAGCTTCCATTACAAGCTTATAAGAACATTTTCAAGAAAATGTTTTATTTTATATGGCTCTTAAATGATTTCAAAAATAGAAAGAGATATTTCTCTAAAAAGTGTTTTGATTTCATCTATGTCAACATCCTTTGACGGATTTTACGCTTATTTGAAGTTGATTTATTATGATAAAAAACTTCTATATTGTATTGAAGGTTTTGTGATATGTTTGATTGTGGATGTTCTATTTTTATACCATTCATAGTTTATGGTGAAATTATTGACATTTCGTATGCTAGTTTTAATACGAATGTTTATGTTATGTTTAAACCTTTTCATATGGAAATGCATTGGACTTAATATGTGACGGGTGGAGCCCGCTATAGCTCCTCGATGCATCGGTAGGTCTCATGAGACAAACTAGTGTCTTGGAACAAGGCCTTGACAAAATCTTATTTGTAGTCTTGGCACGAGGCCTTGACTATGTGGTTATGATAGTCTGGCATTATGAATTCCAACATTATGAAAGTGGTTATTGATTTTTTCATGTGATTATTCGATTAGTAGAATATCCATGTGAATAATTAAATGGAATTATTTCGTTTTATTTATGCATTACCATGTTGAAATTTCATGTTTGAAAGGCTTTTGTTTTAGTTATACATTGCCTTAAATGATTATTCTTATTTATGAAAGTTTCCGCTATATTGTTATCCTTACTGGGCATTTGAGCTCACCCCTTTTCTATGTTTTATTTTTTCCAGGAAGTGAAGAAGTAAATTATGAATGACCTGCAGGGATGTTATGTGGGGATATGAGTGTGGATTATGGATACATTATGTTGTTGTAGTAGTTTTTCATTTTATGATGTAATGTAAAACTTATGAATATATCTAGTGTTTCCAAGGCTACTAAACCAATCGGTCTTTCGAGATTTGATCTTTCTTGTGATCATGCCAATGTTATGTAATAATGCACCGACTCTGGGTAACTAGGGTCGGGGCGTTACAGTTGGTATCGGAGGAAGTTTAGTACAAACCTTGGAAGCTAGATTTAGATAAACTCTGATTAGAGCACGTAGACCTAAGATGAACTTTGAGGATTAGTATAGAAGAACTTCCTAGAATTTTGGTATTGTAGAGATTTTGTGAGTTTTTCGAGCAATACATCCCTGTCTGGATATAAGTAGGTAGAGGCGGCTCTGGCACAGATGTACCTAGGGGTAAAACCCGAAAACACCGCTTTGAGCTAGACTCGAACGAGAACTGGTGCACGACAACGGGCCTTGCTGCACTCTTGGTTACGACACTCCCGGGGGATATGCTTAGGATAACTCTCATTTTCTTTACAAATAATTATGAAGGGTTTATGAGTATATACTTCCTCAAAGAAAACATTTTTATGATTATGGATTATATCCATAAATAGTTCAATTTATGTTAAGTGTTTTATAAGTATGGGATTATGTATTTTGATTCATAAACTGATCTAGTTTATGACATTGTTTAGAAATGGCTCATAGTGGAAGAATTGGAAACCGTATCAATGCACGCACTCCATGTAGGGATTGCCCTCCTGCTCAAGATAATTATAGTGGAGCTGGTGATGCAACTGGTGCCGATCAGCTAATCACCATACTGGGACAACTTACTCAGGTTATGAATAATAACCTTACCCGTATGGAGCACCCTGATCCGCAGCGTGGAGGATAAATGTTAGATCGATTCATGAGGCAACAACCACCAACGTTCAATGGGAGTACAAATCCCTTAGTAGCTGAGCAATGGATATTTTCCCTAGAGAAAATATTTCAGGCTTTGGGGAGTAGTGAAAGGGAAAAAGTTATCATGGTAGTTTACCGCCTCACTGGAGATGCTGATCAATGGTGGTCATTGATTCAAAATACGAAGGAAGATGATGAAGTATCAAATATGGAATGGAGGGAGTTCAAAGATCTGTTTTTAGAAAAATACTTTCCTCGTGACCATCGAGCAGATATGGAAAGGCAATTTCTAAGTCTGAGACAGAAGGAGGATGAGAATGTCACAAAGTATGAGGCTAACATTACAAAGTTATCAAGGTATGCTGGTGATTATATACGCAACCCAAGAAGTAAGATTGATCGTTTCTTTGATGGGTTTAAACCATTTCTCCGTCGAGCATTAGTCTCACAATCCTTTTCATCGTACGAAGACATTGTCTCATGTGCTATCAAGGCCGAAAAGGAATTCTCTATGTCTTATGACTTTAAAGAAAAGCAAGAGAATAAGAGACCTGCTGATCAATCTGGGAATGGAAATAAGGGGAAGAAGGGAAAGGTTGAATATCCATCTTGTGGTAAATGCGGGAAGAAACATCCTGGTACTTTCTTGAAGGGAATGGGAGTCTGTTACAAGTGTGGTGAAAAAGGCCACCAAGCTCGTGATTGCAAGGGGAAGAAGGAAGCTACCAACGTTCAGTGCTACAACTGCAGGGAGATGGGACATTATGAAAATGAATGTCATAAGCGTCAAGAGAACTTAACTCAGAAAAGGCCAAGGGATCAAGGCCAAGCTTATGCTATCACTACTGCTGAGGTAGAGGCTCCAAAAGACGTGGTGGCAGGTAATTTAATGGTTTCCTCAAGTTTAGAAAATGCATTATTTGACTCTGGATCGTCGCATTGTTTCATATCTTCCCAGTTTGCTAAGAAAATCAGATATTTCCAATTTGATTTAATAAGGGAGTTGTCAGTTAAAACTCCTAAGGGAAGTATCATTGCAACAAAGTTTTGTGAATCAGTCCCCATTAGAGCACATAAATTTTCTTTATCTGCTGATCTCATCGTCATACCTATGATTGAGTTTGATATAATCCTCGGTACGGACTGGCTTTCAGACTATGATGCAAAGATTTATTGTAAGAAGAAAGAGGTTACGATTCTTGATGATAATGATAAGGAACACCTTATTTTTAGAGTAGAATCATCACCACCTAATTCTTATTTAGATCCACCCCCAGTAGCTCAACTTAATTCAATTATTGGGGAGGAAGAGAATGAAATAACTGTCGGTGAGGAAAGGAATGTTCAAATAGAGGATGTACCTGTTGTGAAAGAATTTGTAGATGTATTTCCGGAAGATTTACCTGGACATCCTCCAGAACAAGAAGTTGAGTTTTCCATTGATTTAATTCCTGGATCAAGGCGTATATCGAAGACCCCTTATAGAATGGCAACTGTAGAATTAGTTGAACTAAAGAAACAACTAGAGGAATTGAGTAATAAAGGATTTATTCTCCCTAGTGTTTCTCCATGGAGATCCCCTGTTCTTTTTGTTAAAAAGAAAGATGGATCTATGAGGTTATGTATCGACTACAGGGAGATCAATGCTATAACGATAAAGAACAAGTATCCCCTACCTCGCATTGATGATTTATTTGACCAACTGCATGGAGCTCAATACTTTTCAAAGATTGACCTTCGATCTGGATACCATCAGTTGTGTGTGAAGAAGGAAGACATTCCAAAGACAGCATTTCAAACCAGGTACGAGCATTACGAGTTTACTGTAATGCCATTTGGATTGACTAATGCACCCTCTGTATTCATGGATCTGATGAATAGAGTTTTCAAGGAGTATCTCGATGAATTTGTGGTGGTATTTATTGATGATATCTTGGTATACTCCAAAACCTACGAAGATCATGAAAATCACTTGCGCATTATCTTGAAGACTCTGAGGAAGCATGAATTATATGGGAAGTTTAGCAAGTGTGAATTCTGGCTTCAGGAGATTTCTTTTCTTGGCCATATTGTCTCTAAAGATGGAATCTCTATTGATCCTTCTAAGACCAAGGAAATCCAAGAATGTCCAGCACCTACGAGTATAACTGAGGTACGTAGTTTTATTGGTTTGGCATGTTATTATCGACGTTTCGTCCAGAATTTTTCCCGATTGGCTAACCCATTAACGAAGCTCACACGTAAATGGGTTAAATTTTTTTGGACAAAAGAGTGTGAAGAATGTTTCGAAGAACTGAAGAGAAGATTAGTCAATGCTCCTATATTGACTCTACCATCGGGGAATGATGGGTTCATTATTTATAGTGATGCATCAAAGAAAGGACCTGGTTGTGTCCTTATTCAGAATGATAGAGTTATTTCCTATGCATCACGACAGTTGAAAATTCATGAACAAAACTATCCTACTCATGATCTTGAGTTAGTAGCTGTGATCTTTGCGTTGAAGATATGGAGGCACTACCTCTATGGTGAAAAATGTGAGATTTATACTGATCACAAGAGTTTGAAGTATATTTTCTCACAAAAAGAACTCAACATGAGGCAAAGGAGATGGCTTGAATTACTCAAGGATTATGATTGCACGATACACTACCACTCGGGGAAAGCAAACACGGTGGCAGATGCTTTGAGCAGAAAATACCATGGTGTTTTGAACATGATGAGAATTGAAAGGGAACCAATTTTCATGGAACTAGTGAAGATGGACATGGGAATAACCAGGGAAGGTGAAACATCAATGATTTTTCAAATGGTTGCCAAACCATCTTTACTAGAAAGGATTAAGAGTTCTCAGACCGATGATGAAGAATTTCAGAAGAAGATTAAAGCTGTGAATGATGGGAGATTGAGAGACTTTGTGTATGAAGATGGGATTTTGAAATTCGGGAAGAGACTTTGTGTTCCCGATTTACCTGATCTAAAAAGGGAATTGCTGGATGATGCTCATAGTTCCAATTTCTCTATACACCCTGGGAGAACCAATATGTATAGAGATTTGAAGGAACATTTTTGGTGGGACAACATGAAGAGAGAGATTGCTTATTTTGTGTCAAGATGTATGGTTTGTCAACAAGTGAAAGCTGGAAGGCAACAGCCTGGAGGAGTCATGCAACCTCTTCCCATACAGGAGTGGAAATGGGACAATATTACGATGGACTTTGTCATGGGGCTACCAAAGACTCCTAGAAGGAATGATGCAATATGGGTTATTGTTGATCGTCTTACCAAGTCAGCACATTTTCTTGCTATAAGAGAAGATCTACCCCTGGAACGTCTAGCAAGACTATATATTGATGAAGTTGTGAGACTTAATGGAGTACCCCTATCGATTGTTTCTGATCGTGATCCCCGTTTTACTTCAAGATTTTGGAAAATTCTTCAGAAATCCCTGGATACTGAACTTCATTTGAGCACTGCTTACCACCCTCAGACAGATGGACAATCAGAACGGACTATTCAGACCTTAGAAGACATGTTGAGATCTTGCTCACTTGACTTTCAGGGTATGTGGGATCAATATTTACCACTGGTAGAATTTTCCTATAACAATAGCTTCCATTCGAGTATTCAGATGGCACCATATGAAGCGTTATACGGAAAGAGATGTCGTACACCAACCTGTTGGGATGAAGTTGGTGAAAGAAAACTTGTAGGCCCAGAACTGGTGGAGGAAACGGTGGAAAAGGTGAAAGTAATCCAAAATCACATCAAAGCAGCTCAAAGTAGGCAGAAGAGCTATGTCGATAATCGAAGGAAGGATTCGGAATTTCAAGTCGGTGATCATGTTTTCCTGAAGTTATCTCCATGGAAGGGAGTCATACGTTTTGGTAAGAAAGGTAAATTGAGTCCCAGGTACATCGGACCTTTCGAAATTCTAGAACGAATTGGGGTTGTAGCTTACCGATTGGCAATGCCGCCAAGTCTCTCCAAAGTTCACGATGTGTTCCATGTATCTCTGTTGAGGAAATACATGCCTGACCCAACGCATGTACTCACCTATGAGGAATTAGAACTGGAACCCGATCTGTCTTATTGTGAAGAGCCTGTCAGGATTCTTGATACAAGAGAACAAGTACTGAGAAACCGGACGACGCGTCTGGTAAAAGTTTTTTGAAGAAATCATAAGATGGAAGAGGCAACGTGGGAACCCGAGGAACTTATGATGAAGAACCACCCGAGTATTTTTATGCAGTAATACCCTAGAAATTGCGAGGATGCAATTATTTGAAGGAGGGGAGAATGTAACACCCCAATCTTCTACGGTACACTTCTCTTTGATTAATGCGATAGCGTGTGTTGTACGCAACATCGAGTTCTAACAACCAATCAAACTAGCCGTTATGAATAGTAATACCTACTTTTTAAAATTATATATATTTTATATTTCAAAATGGACTTCATTTTTGGATTCATAATATTGAAATTATCCTAGGGTGAAATTTTGGTACTTTTCGGATAACTTTTATATTTTGATGAATAGTGAAAATTACTAAATTTTAATTAAAATCAACTTTTTTAATCAAAATAATTAATATTGAAAAATTATGAATTTGAGTGGTTTTAAAGTATATTTAGAATATATTTTTACCATTTAATTTAATGTTTGTCATTGGACATAATTTCACAATTAAACCAGACATAAACAAGTGTCAATCTTTTGATAGTTATTATCTCTTAAAAACACGCTTTTTTATTTTAACAACGTGAATTAATTTTAAATTAATTTCTGCCACTTCTGTGTTTTGAATTTGGAAAAATGGATTACATATTTGGAATCAGGATGTCCAAATTATGTAAATAGGTAACTTTTATTTTTACACATTTTGAATAATTACTGCGGTAAATATTTTATTTACCATGGTTAAAGGGTAAATCCGGTAAATAAGGGTTAAAAAATAATATTATAATAATACAAAATTACCCTAAAACGTGTCCTAACCTTATTTGTGGACACATACCCGACCATGGGAATCCTTGGGTCAATTTGGGGACCCCTTGGAGCCACTTGTATGTGGTAGGGACACATTATATTAATAAAGTTAAAATAAAAATAAAAATGGCATATGCTTACATCTTTTAGAAGAACAATTTTTACATAGGGTTATACATGATGGATTTTCGATTATAAATATTAATTAGAAATCTAAAAATATTTCCTACATAATTATATTTTATTTATAATTTTTAGACATCAAATAATTTAAATTATTAATGACACAATAATGATGCAATGTTTACCTCATTAATAAATCATTTAAATAAATAAGATTATAATGATTAAAATATTATCTAAAACCTGTCCAATTCTTATTGGTTGATGTTGTTTAGAATATGAGTCATCTTATCTTCGACATCAATGATTTTTGGACCATTATAAACCGAATATAATTATATTATAAAGTAATACTTTCACTCTTTCCTAAAGAGCCCCTCCTCTCCCTTATAAAAGGAGACCACTTCTACTCATCCCTCACACCTCTCAAGCCACTTGGCTCGTCCAAACCCTGCCCAAATAAGCTCCCCACATCCCTCTCCTCCTCCTTGAAGCTTCCCCTTAGGCAGAAAGCATTTCAAGAAGTCCTTTGGTTCCAACCAAAGTGAGTTACCTAAATTAAAGGTAACTATTTCTCTTAAATTATTTTCATTTATTTTGCTTCTCCAACCCCCAAACTCTTTTTATTTCCTTTCTTTTGTAACAACAATAGTATCCACAATATACTAGTATGTTGTTATAATAAGGATTCAAACTACACATACACAGAACTCCATCTAATGGATGATGAACATAATGTTTCTGTGGATGGAAAACTAACGCCTCACGGAACGATGATTGTTCAAATACATCTTACCGCCTCTCATGGTGGCCATTATGATGGCACTGTAATTAAATATGATATTAATGATATATATTTTATATATAAGCTTCTGTAATTCCATTTTATTTCATACCATTATTCGTTTCATGTTGTATATACATACGATAATTTCATTTGAGTAAGTGCGGACTACCGCCCCCTTAAAATGATATGACTCGTTCATACCACACATGGAACGTATAAAGGATGGTGTTAATGAAATTAAGTAACATATATAAAATATTATATTATACTGGAATAGTAATATACCTATGTATCATTTGTATTAGATTCTTTTAAAAATAAAAATTAAATGTAAGTAGCGTTCGTGCGTACGTACGGACTACCGTCTCCACGAACGCGATGAGATTCATTCTCCATCGTATCCATTCAAGTATTATTCTCATTTTAGGGTTAAAAATAATGTTAATATCATTCTTATTATGAATAATATATAATCTACCCATTACAAACATGTCTTACGTAACCAAACATTTAAGAAGAACGAATCGATTATCACCCGAAACGACGATAATACTAAGATATTATTAATAAAGCAATGTTAAAAGATCATATATGATATCATATTAATGTATATGATTCTTGTATAATTTAATAACAATTATTTCACCATTATACAGGAGGTTAACCTACCCCAACAAAGGAAAAGTACAAGGTAAGGGTTTATTTCGCAATCTCTTCATTATCCGAGGTTGTTTATACATAATTATCTACTGGGACCTCGTTATCATCCACGTCCATGTTTCTTCAAAATGTATTTCAAAACATTTTTAATATTCAAAAGAATATGGGTTAAAGTCATTTATACCCTTGTTTGACTTTTTATAAGAGGTTTATAAGGGAATCTTTCCGTCGTTTTCCAAACAAGGTGCTTTTTAACCTTTTTGACAGAATTAAGATAAGAATGTTTTTTTAACTTATACGGCGGGTGCGGTTATTTTCCGCCGTTACAAAATCGTCAAAGCTTCCCTTAAAAGCTTATAAGAACATTTTAAAGAAATTTTTTTATTTTATATGGCTCTTAAATGATTTCAAAAATAAAAAGAGATATTTCTCTAAAAAGTGTTTTGATTTCATCTATGTCAACATCCTTTGACGGATTTTACGCTTATTTGAAGTTGATTTATTATGATACAAAACTTCTATATTGTATTGAAGGTTTTGTGATATGTATGACTGTGGATGTGCTATTTTTATACCATTCATAGTTTATGGTGAAATTATTGACATTTCGTATGCTAGTTTTAATACGAATGTTTATGTTATGTTTTAACCTTTTCATATGGGAATGCATTGGACTTAATATGTGACGGGTGGAGCCCACTATAGCTCCTCGATGCATCGGTAGGTCTCATGAGACAAACTAGTGTCTTGGCACAAGGCCTTGACAAAATCTTATTTGTAGTCTTGGCACGAGGCCTTGACTATGTGGTTATGATAGTCTGGCATTATGCATTCCAACATTATGAAAGTGGTTATTGATTTTTTCATGTGATTATTCGATTAGTAGAATATCCATGTGAATAAGTAAATGGCATTATTTCACTTTATTTATGCCATACCATGTTGAAAGTTCATGTTTGAAAGGCTTTTGTTTTAGTTATACATTGCCTTAAATGTTTATTCTTATTTATGAAAGTTTCCGCTATATTGTTATCCTTACTGGGCATTTGAGCTCACCCCTTTTCTATGTTTTATTTTTCCTAGGAAGTGAAGAAGTAAATTATGAATGACCTGTAGGGATGTTATGTGGGGATATGAGTGTGGATTATGGAGACATTATGTTGTTGTAGTAGTTTTTCATTTTATGATGTAATGTAAAACTTATGAATATATCTAGTGTTTCCAAGGCTACTAAACCAATCGGTCTTTCGAGATTTGATCTTTCTTGTGATCATGCCAATGTTATGTAATAATGCACCAAATCTGGGTAACTAGGGTCAGGGCGTTACAATGATGGAGAGGTTATAAATCCCATAAACAATATAGGCAAGTTATCTATTTAAATCTGTATTTTAGATTCGATTCATAATGTATTTTGGAGGGGTTTAGAGGCTTGGAGTGGTTTATGTGTTTCTAGATACCATTTTATGAAAATGATTCATGATACGAGAGTTATTCCTAGTATTATAATTTCATCTAGATGTTTATTGTAAGTCTATTATAATTATTATGGTGATAGAAGAGGATACTGTCTATGCCACTCAAACTCTGTTAGGTTTCCAACAGAGTTTCAATGGGACGTGATAAATATTTTTAAGTGGTGTAAAATGTAAATTTTAAAACCAAACCAAAAAATTATCTCATTTATAACCAATATCATGATTTTTGTAATTATTCACCCTTTTAGGATCTCTCCCATTCATTTCATTCTTCTAAACCTCATCGATGGAATTAACCATCCAAATTTGATCTATTAAGATATGATCTTTTTAAGAGATCATTACATGTATGAAAATGACCTAAACCACCTATAAAAACCTTATTTCCCCTATTTTTGGAATCATAATACTTAAAAATTATCTCCAGATATTTAGGGATGATGGGATCTTCCCTCTTATTCAATATTATCATAGTCTGGTAATTATGGCAGGTTATCTTTGGAAATCTTATGACATTGCCTTTGTTTTTTCCTTCCAATTCCAAATTTGGTATTTAGATAAAACCAATCCCTGTTACATTTTTTTAGGTTAAACACAAAATTCTAGTGGTGGCCAAATCATATTCCCTAGAACCTAAAGATACAATCTAAAAACTAATCGTCGGGTGAACCTCTTCTACCTTTCATATTTTTAGAGAGTTAGGTCAGCAATAATTTGAGTCAGAGTGAAAACATAATAAATTGGATTTATGAAAATAATAAAATATCTTTATAAATATCTTTATCTAATTAAAAATTTATTCTTATGTTTTTCTATGTTAATGTGTCCATGTGATATTTCATTATCTTGATTGTTCTTGTATTAATTAATTATCATTATAAATGGATATAAAGTGTTAGAGGAGTGTTAAATTGAATCATAGAATTTTATACTATACATAATTTTTTATGAAAATTTTTAGATATAGATTAATATAGAATACACTTGATAATTATTTTCTAATATTATCGATCATGTTACCTATGATATGAATATAGTTAGAATAACATTATAGTCATACATTATTTTTGTTTACTATATTGAAATTACTTTTTATATAGATTAAACTATTATGAGAATGAATTTAAATTTAATAACTTTTCTAAGTGTAATTATTTTTTGGATGGAGAGAAAGTGAGAGTGGGGAAATATGGGTTGGTATAAAAGGTCCCCACACACATCTTGGGTTAAAAAATAGTTTGATGACATGGGATGGAATCACAATACCCTGACTCTTTTATACCCCATTCCCATTTCTATTGGGGTAGGATACAAGATTTACCTGATTCAAATATACAAAACCCTTATCACCAATATAGAAAATTTATTAAAGATGAACTACTTAGTGTTAATTTAGTGGGAATTTCTATGATATTTCCTAGTTCCAATCATCTCTAACACCAAGGAAATACTTGAAGTAGGTATGAAAAGTATTGATAATTTTATTATAAGGATTTATTTTGGATTAATTTTTCATTATTTTACACAGTGAATTATACTATTTATATTCACTATATTTATCTTGTTTCTATATAAATTTTGTCTTTTGAAATGATATTAGAGGTGGGGTGGTGACTAATTTTGGGTATTCTTTACTTAGTCCCTAAAAATACATTTTAGGATGATTTTATATACATTGGTTCTTGATCTAAGAAATTTAAACCTTCTAAATATGCGAGACAGTTCTATATTGAATCGTGGATTTTGGGTGGTACATTTTTGGACTTGTTAACTAGTGTTTAGAGTGGGGTCAATAGGATTTTCTTTGTAGTTTTTGATGAGTCTCATATGTATAGGAAATCATATTTTGGATATTTAGGCCTCATTTGGCCTATATTTATATGTATATATGGGTTTTATATATTCTTACTTACTTTATATATATCTAGTCACTTTTGGATTATTTTGTGACATGGTATGTATGTACATGTTATTTGTTCTATCATTATTCCTCAACTCACTCTCTTACGAACATTGATTATGGGATGATTATGTATTTGAAAAAATAAGAATGAGTTATGTTATTCCACATGTAGGTATGAACCCCAATTAGTTATCTCCCTAATAAGATGGGTTAGGTTAAACTATATATCAAATTGGAAAAACTTGACCCCATGTATTTAAAATAGCCTCAAATGACTGGGAGGTGTGTTTGAGGTGTTGTGGTGACTTAACCCTAAATCATTCATGTTATCAGGACACAATCATTACACTCTCAATATAAGGAGTTACATGTTATGGATTTTAATTTCCTACTTATTGTAATTATTATACCCAGATTTATGGATAATAGGAATACCATTTTATTATATATATATATATATATGTAAATAAATATAAATATCTATATATGTTTATGCAGACACGTGATTATTCATTCCTGGGTTAAGGAATGTTTGTGGTGTCCTACTGAGTATGTATATGCTCACACCCTACATGGTCAATATGGTGGAAATGTTACTATTTACATGTTGTTTTTGAGTTACCTTGTTAGTAGCGATGTATTAGTGGGTCTTCCAGCCTCCATGGGATTCAGAACCTCATTGATTCTAGTACACTAAAAAAGTTTTTCTGTGTTTCCAATTGTGTTTTGGACTGAATTCCTGGAGTTATCCCTAGTAACTCACATGAGGTATAAATACATGGGACATTTAATTTTTAACTCAAAAGTACAAGTGTAGGTTTTTTATATTTTATTTTATTTTATTATGGTTTGTTTCACTTCCTTTTTATAATTTATGTGATATTCATGACTTGTTTGATATGCATACTTGTATTATATAGCTTTTTCATAATGTATTGTCCTTGAGTTCTTTTTGGAATGTATAACAATGGTGGATGGAATTGTTTTGGTTCTTATATTCCATTTACCCCAATGTTATTCCAAATTCTCAACAAGGTATAGGTTTGGTTTATCACAATTTCAAAAATGGTGAAATTACCTTCCATTTTTATTTTATTAAACCCATGATGTTTATGGAAAGCTATGGAGACTAGGAGGTGTACCCTAGGTGTTGTAATGATAAAATCCAAGTTTAGAATAGGAATTTGGGTCAACTACCTTATATTATTCATCCTGTAATAATCAATACACAAATGGAAACTCCCATATTCATTTTGGTAAAAAACAACCAGTGAACCCCATAGAGACAGGCTTTTCCCAATGATTCCCTTGGATTTAAAATCATCAAACTTTGTTTTAAATTTTATAAGATTAGCTGGATCCAAGTGATAAGTTATAATAAGTATAGGCATGCTATCTGTTACTAATTCAATCACAAACTCCACCTCCCTTTATCATGACAATATTATAAAATCCTAAAGAAAAAAATCTAGATATGTAACAAACCAATTCATATTTACTCCAAACTAGAGCTGGCGCACCACTAACGTAATGATAACTTTCCCTAATAACCTAAAGATTTTTATAAGAAGTGAGGGATGAAATCATTCAATGGGGGGAGGTTTTACCTTAAACTCCACTAATTCCATATTTTTTATTCTTATTGATAAATGAAATAAAACATTTTCAAAATATGAAATTATGAGAATATATGAGTCAAACAACATAAATGTATACATCCAATAAAATATAATAATAAAAAAATATTGTAGGTATAAATGGCCAGAAAGACCCACAATGTACCACTTTCTACCCATAACTAAGAAAAAAGTGATAACAGTTTCCCTTTATTGACCAAAATCATGCATAACACCAGATAATTACTTGAAAACAACATAAGAAAACAAATACAAATAATAAAAGGGCACAAATTCATAGTGTGAGTTTAAATATTCCTCATAGGAATTTCCCCAAATGGTTCTATAATAGTTCTATATAAAAATAAACCAATAATTATATTCTTAACAAAAAATAATAATACCACTTATAATTTAATAAAAAACAAATAATAGGTCAGTTATAATATCTAAGTAGTAATGTGTTGAAAAAAAGGAAACAATGAATATAAAGGTTCAATAAGGCATCATGGGAAAACACCTAGTGGTATAGGGTAATTGAAAAAAGGATATTTATATAGAAACATATTCAACTATGTAATAACTACTCAGAATAGTCCTATCATGAAATATCTTGTGCCTATAATGGAGCTAGAAAAGGATTCCATGAGGAAGAGTCCTATCATGCACTAGTTTGGTACCATAGTTTCATAACTTATACGAAATAAACTTTATAGTATGTCTCCTTAACCTAGCATGGTATATGTCCTAAAACCCCTCCTATGTACCTAAGGATTTCCATGATACTTTCTATAATAATTGGGATTTAAGATATTAAATATCAGGTACAACCACCAACCCCCTAAATAAATCCATATACAATTTTTAATAATTAATCTATGTGAATTTGAAAATAAATGTGTAATTAAAATAAAAGATATACTTACCATAAAAAAACATTGGACTAAAATGAACTCCCCTTTATTCAAGAATATACTTTATTATCACATATCAACAATTATTCATAATTATTACCTAAACATTCTTTGAAAATGATTTTATGAAATTAATCGATAATCCACACAAGTAATTTCTACAAACACCATATAAGAATAATTTTAAAAAAAATATTTTATCATATTACAAATTAACTATCCAAATAAACTAATAACCTAGAATGATTAAATTTTAAAAAATAAGAGATATTCGTCTATTTTTTTTCAAAATAAAATAATATATATCATATAAATATTTTTTGTATCAAAAAAGAATTAGATTAAACATCAAAGTTACAGCCTATATAAAATAATATAAGAGTTATAAAAACCTGACCTCTTAATTCTTGATTAAATAAATAATCAACCAAATAAGGGACATTGAATATGAATAACCAAACTAAAAAAATCATTATTAATTAACATAATAATTTATTTATATAATTAAAGAGATTTCACTAATCCTAGTTTATGGAATTACATATTGGGTAATGTGGTGATGTTGAAATATAATAGAATAGAATGTGGTTACACCATAATATCTCTCAATGGTTAATTAACACCTAAATCCTAATTATTTTTGAAGAACCAAGTACCATAAAATTCTCAATTCAATTAAAATGAAATAGAATCTTATTGATAAATGATGAAATGCTAATACCACCACAAAGACTGTTCTATCATATCCCAAAATCTACATTTTTATTTATTTAGAGAAATCCCCATTTTTATTTGAGGGTTTCAATATCTTATAGAGAAACCCTAAACATGAAAAATATAATCCAAAAGAAAATTTATATTAGGGAATAGTGTAGATAAGGAGAAGGAAGATAACAAGAGAAACCTAGGAAATGAGATAACTTTTTAATAACCCATAACATACCTTTTATAATAAGAATATGAGGAGGATGAAGAGTGTTGCGGGAGTTCCCCTCCTATGGGTGCATCTCCCCCAAAATGAGGAGAATGATATTTCCCCCCTTCTTAGAAAAACTGATTAACAATAAAAAGAAACAAAAAAAAACAACACAAAAAAATTGAAAAAAACAAAAAAAAAACAGTAATAATATTATAAATTTTGAAAAATATAATTACTATAATAATAATTTAAATTTACAGAACACACACAGTTAAAAGGAAAAAAAATTCCCGATGCATTTTCTCATCTACTTACCTTTTAAAATTCACTTTCGAATCATGAAACAATAACTTAATGCATTTAAAATAAAATTTAAAACACATATTTAGATAATTAAAAGTCGAATAGTATCAAAATTCCAAACCAAAAAATTTATAAATTAAATCTACACTTTAAAAATTTACCCATTTTTAATAAAATTTAAAATATTTTATTTAAATCATTATCAAAAAGTATATGTTACATGAAATATATCAACCAAAAAAGTGAAAACAACACTATCAATGACATTATATTATCCAAGAATAATCCCTTATATCTAATACATGACCATCCTCAGTTTTCCCAAATCATATCATACCCAACATTTATTACTATCCCAATCTCCCAAAAAACATAAGGTTTACAACAAGATAAAAATAATTTCTCTAATCTTCAGTAAAAAATAAATGTGTTCCTTGAAACATGTCAATTAGTCTATTCCAAAAAATACAACAAAACCATTCATCTACTGAATAATGAAATCTCAAAGATATCCAAATCCATAATTAAAAGTGGCATGGGTTGGTAATATTTTGATGAACTCCTTTATACTCCCTAGTGGGGTATTATTATTAAAAAATCCAAATAAAAATTCAATATATAGATCCAATGATATACAAAAAATGTAAAAAAAATGAATGTGAAGAAATTGTATCAACTAACACACATACCAAGCTAGAAGTAACCACATCACATATCTAACTGTTAAAGACCATCATCATGGTCCAATGTTTCTTTATATATAAAAATAACTAACTATCCCTTCCCAACCCTACCATTGGGTTGCCTGATTACCATATGCTATATCTCATCATTGTTCTTATAACTAAGAAATATTTCAATCGATTTGATAAAACTTCTTTGAAGGTAAAAAACTAGTTTGTTGTCATGGTTCACTAGCATATGAATAATATTATTATGTGAAAGAATAATCTATACCTCCACCCCAAAAATCAACATTTATAGTAAAATTTTAGAATATGTAAATTTTTACTGTAGAATGACATTCCTTAGACTCAAAAGTACATAAATATTGAGCATGGTATTTTTAGACACGTAGATAGCTCTCTAAATATTCCATAATTCTGAAATATTTAGAAAATTTAGCCTTTTTATAACCCATTGATAACATAATATCCATGTGATAATCATTTATTTTCTTTTCTTACTAACCCTGAGATTCACTAGTATCCATTGAATCCCTCTTTCTCCCTCCAGATCCTTTTCAACCATTAGATATTTGTTTTTTTATTCTATAAAATATGGAAATAAATAGAGTCTAATACTTAAGAAAAGACACATTTTTTTAAACTATACTCAAAATATTTTGATTTATAAGTATCATACCTACCTAATTTTGTAGAAAAATAGAGAATGTCTATAAAAATAGAAGTATAATTGAGGACATACATTTTCCCCCACTTCAACTCAGTGAAATCCAAGCCTTACAATATCTATGCACTAAATTGATGAAATAAAAGTTCCTAAAAATACCACTTTTCAATTCCTTGATCCTCTTTTTTGGGACCAAAATATCCTAGTAATGTTGCAATGGTTATAAGTACATATCCTTAAAATTTACATAATTTTGAGTTAAATCATGAAATCACATTGAGGATCTTTTCATGTTTATATTTCTATATAATTAGGCCATTATTAATACATATCATCCCAAAATCATACAAAAGGATACTTTAAAAATAGTATATATTTTTTCCCAACAGAGGACTCCCTTTTAAGAATAAAACGAGATTTCTTTTCTTGATAAAAATCTTATTGACTTCTTCCATTCTCTTACTCATCCTTATACCCTGCGAATTTTTTTTAAATACCTGGGATGAGCATAAAAACGCAATATGGGATAAAATAAAGAAACAAAATGGTAGTCCAAGAATATTTATAAACCCATGAATTACAAAAAGAATGAAAACTTCAAAGCAATCATAAATCATAAAGGTAACATATAACATTCATATCATACTTTCATTGTTGAATTCAAAGCTATATAGGGTGTAACCTTCATTGTTACATTTGGAATACTCTTCACAGTATATTCACTAACTATCTTAGGAGAAACCATAACGTTTATCTCCATAATGTCACCCAATTAATTGGAGAGCTATCATGGGCTCAGCAACCCCCAATTTATCATAGAACCACCTACATACATATGTAATGTCCACAAACCATAAAATAATCATAATATATGAACAATCATAAAGGAAAAATAAAATTTCCACATTGTAATTATGAGACATCATTTAAAAATAATGATATAATAAATCCATTCTCAAAACCATTTTCAATACCAAAATACATAAAAAAGGAATACAATATTTTTTTAAGAAACATTTCAGCTTATAGAGGAAACCAATTACAAAATAACAGTCATGACATCGGAAAGGTCGATGTCACCACATACATTAAATTTGGATCTATGTTTATTAGAAACCACTATTTAGTTTAAATGTGGTATCTAAACAAAATTCAATAGGTGAAATTATAAAATAAGGAAATAAATAAAACAATTACCCCAAAATTTGTTTATTTCAATAAGGTTTGTTTCCTACCAATAGGTTTATACATTCATTTTTTTAATTGGTTTAAATTCTCTCTACCAATAGGTCTATACATTACTTTTTTTAATTTAGTAAAACAATTCATATAAAAAAGATTTATTTTGAAAACTGTAGAATGAAATTAAAATTCAAAGGGGTTTATTATACATTTTAGAAAAGAAGGTCGTGTATAAATTAAAATATACCTTAATAAAAGAAGATTGAGATGAAGTCCCTTACAAAGATCATATCATTATATTAAAGATAAATCAATGAAATAATTATTTTTTAAAAATATAAATGCACCCAATATAAGTTGATATTCAGTATAAAATAATCATAGGTCATTCACACATATTATTGGAAAAATAAAAACAAAGACAAGGATATTTAACTCAATGAATGGAGATTAATTTAAGATTTCATTTACCTTTAGTCCGACCTGTCTTGTTCATTATTTATTTTCCTAAAAAATAAAAATAGGTTAATTTATAGTTTCTTAAGAAACTTTTTTAAGTTTATAATTCATTTTATATCATTTATTACCATTTTGTAAAAATTAGTTAACTATTTGAGTTCATATTTTACGTTTTGTTGATGTTAATTACCTGAGTCCAAATTGAAATTATTTTGATGAAAATTGTCCATGTAGTCATAAGTACATTATCACTAGAATGATATTAATGATTTAAATATCATATATATCCAATATATGTGTATTTATAAGAGTACATAACATTTGTATATAAAAAATGAAATGAACCATTCATGGAGACTATAGGCCATACATACGTATGAACACTTCTTCTATGTATGGTATGAACGAGTCATATCACTTTGAGGGGGCGGTAGTCCACACTTCCTCAAACTAAATTATCGTATTTTCACATTATGGAAAGCATAAAAGTGTGTTTTAAATAAAAATTAAAGAAGTATAAAGAAAATATAAATATTATATATATCATATATAAATAAATTTCTATCATAATTTCCTCCATGAGAGGAGGTAGTAGAAAATTAAAGAATCATTGTTTCATGAGGTAGTAGTTCACCATACATAGAAAGAGTATGTTCTATATCTATTAGATGGATGTGTGTGTATGTTTAGGTAAAAAAAACATCATAAAAACATCCTAGTGTATTTATAATATTGGTGTTTCTATAAAATAATGGAATAAATAGTTTTTAGGGGGTTGGAGAAGGAAAATAAATAAAAGGTGCTTGAGAGAAGATGTTACCTATAAATCTGGTAACTCCTTTTGATTTGATCGAAATGGATTCCATGAGTTTTCTTATGCATAAGGTAAGGATTATAGGAGTAATGGAGGTATTATTAGATATTGTTTTAGAAAATTTGGGATGATCCAGGTGGCTTGAGAGGTGTGAGTAAGTGGGTAGAGGTGGTAGCCTTTTATAAGAGGGAGGAGCGACACTTTTGGAAAGTCTTGAAATATTATTTTATTATAAATTGATTTTAGAATTGTAATAGATAAAAAGAGATATATTTATAGCGTAATATGGGAATGGGTCTAAATTATCTCTGCCAATATGTTTATACAATATTAAGCCACAAAATTTAACCTCTTCTTTTGGCTTTAACCCTCAGTTAAATAAATTAATTCTTACCATGTGTTCTTGTATTTTTACCATATATGGTTAATAAATTTAGTATAAATTTTAGAGAGAACCACAAGTGGATAATTAATGATATTTGTAACATTATCTATCTTTTTTGGTAGAATAATAGAGTTTTATGACTATTATATCATTTAATAAAATAGTATTTTTTTTAAACTCATTTCTGTCAATTTTAACAGTATTTAGTAATTGATTTTTGTTGAAGCCATAAAAACATAATTCTTTCGAAAAAACAAGATTAAATAATATATAACATGTCATAATAATCCATAAAATTTGTGTTTGGAATCAAATTTTTTAAATTGCATTAATTTTAATATTTACAATTTCATTTATTGGAATCTTTCATTAATTAGGTAGTCACTGCATCATCACTATTTCATAAATAAATTTATTTATTTAATTAATAAAAAATATAAATAAAATACCATGATGTATGAATTTTTTTAGCTTTATAAGTACTATTTATATTCAAATATATTAATTATATAATCCTATATTAATTTTTTTTAGTAAAAATATATATGTTTATGTTATATTTCTCTTTTCATTAAATTGATTATTATAACATGTCATTATCACACCCAAGTGGCTCCCAAATGCCAAATATTTAGCATAAGGATTGTTTGTTTCTCCCATGACACATATAATATGATTAGGGCTTGTGTTATGGTAGTTTTATATTGTTATAATATTATTTTTTAACTTATTTAGCTGATTTACCTTTTAACTGTGGTAAATAAAAATAATTACCAAAGTTACTATTAATAATGTTCAAAAATAAATGGTAAGAATTTATATAAATTTGACCCGATGATTCCAAATATGGAATCCATTTTTATAAATTCAAAAAATAGAAGTTTCATTAATTAATTTAAAATTAATTCCCGTTGTCAAAACCAAAAAGCAGGTCTTTAAGAAGTAAAAACTATCAAAAGATTGAAATGTGTGTATGTCCAATATAAATGTGAAATTACTTAGAATGACCAAAATTGGATTAAATGATAAAAAAATAATCTAATTGCACTTTAAAACCAATTAAAAGGATAATGTAACTATATAAATAAATTAGACAACATGACATTTTTGAATTAAAATGCAGTATTTTTCACTATTCATTAAAATATGAATTTCATCAGAAAAATACCAATGTTTCAAACAAGGAAAATTTTGAGGTCCCACTTGAAAATAATAAGTTTATTTTGTCAAATAGAACATATAAAAGATACAAAAACTATTTTTTTAAAATTTTTCACCATTAAAAGTCCGTAAAATGACCATTAAAAAATATTAGAGTATTTTATGCTTAAAATTGGATTATTTCTCATTTTAAGCCTCCAAAATATATTGGATAAATGTAAAAACATTTAACAAACATGTGTAATAATATTGAAGTGAGTTTTGTTCAATACTTTCAATATAACGAATAGGCATTAACTACCATTTATGATAATAATATTAGCATTGTATCATTTTTTGGTATAACTCAATGTTGTGTGCAACAAAAGATTTCAAAAAAACTCATTGTTTCATGTCAAGTACGCTATCAGAAAAAGTATCCACTTAACATAAAATTAATGTCTAATTCATAAATATAAATTAAAAAGTATTATTCTATAAATACCTGGGATGTTACATCCTTCCCCCCTTTTTCATATCGAGTCCCCACATTTTTATTTAGTTATCAAATAAGTGTGGGTATTTTACCACATAGAATTTTTAGATTACCTTGTCTCCTCTTCATATATATGGGTTTTCCACAAAACATTCACATGATGAATCACCTTTTTCAGTAACACTTACTCTCTATGGTCAAAAATCTATACTGGCTGTTCCTCATAAGAATGATTCCCTTCCTATTGAACTACCTTTGGAATCAAACATGAGATATATATGAGAAATACTTTATCAATATTGAAACATGAAAAAAATTGTGTACCTGGGATAAACATGGAGGTAAAGTAACTTCATAGGAAATTGATCTAACTTTATCTATGTGTTCATAGGGTCCAATGAACCAGAGACTCGACTTTCCCTTCTTACCAAAACACATCGTACTTTTCAGTGGAGAAACTTTGAGGAAGACATGCTCACCCACCTCAAAAGAAATATATTTCCTCCAGTTATCCTTATAACATTTCTTCCTACTCTGAGCTATCCTCATGTGATTCTGAATCAATTGAACATTTCATTCTATCTCTTCTACTAATTTGGGTCCCATCAACTTCCTTTCACTTACTTTATCCCAAAAAGATGGAGTTTAACACCACTTTCCATATAATTCCTTAAATGGTTCTATCTGAATTGTGGAATGAAAACTGTTATTGTAAGAAAACTCAACCAAAGAAAGATGTTGATCTAAATCTCCTCGGTAATCAATTGAACAAGCACATAAAATATCTTCAAAGGTCTGAATTTTTTTTTTCTGAATAATCACCTGATTGAGGATGAAAAGCTATACTGAAATTTAATTTAGTTCCCAATGACTTCTGAAGGCCTTTCCAAAAGTTATAAGTGAACCTAGGATCACGATCAGATCCAATGGAGAGGGGAACACCATGTAACCTGAAAATCTCTTTAAGATAAAACTGAGAACATTGATCTAGAGACAATTTATCTTGAATAGGAATAAAATGAGATGATTTAGAAAATCTGTCAACAATAACCCAAATGACATTGTTACCTTGAGAAGTATTTGGTAATCCCACTATAAAATCCAAGGATATATTTTACCATTTCCACTAAGGTATTGGGAAAGGCTAAAACATCCATTTTGGTAAATTCCACTATAATTTATCCTATTGAAAAGTTAAACACTTCATTGTAAATTCAACAATATCTCTTTTTATTCCATACCACCATAAATACTCCCAATGTTCTCTGTACATATGAGTACTTCCAGGATGAACTGAAAAATGAGAACTATGAGCTTCACATATCAAATCTTTCTTTAATTGTGAATTAAAAGGCACACATAATCTATTTAAAAACCTAAAAAAATCTCGATCAATGTTAAATTCAGGTAACTTACCCTTCCGAACCAACTCTACCTTTTTTTGAAACTCAATATCTTCATTTTTTGCTTGTTTAATTTTGTCTGATAGAGAATAGTTCACTGAAACCTAAAACAAAATAGAGGTATTTTCTACACCAATAACTTATATTCCAAATCTCATCAAATCATTAATCAAATGGTCATGTTCTAAATGTAACATGGTTAATGTATCGTGGCATTTCGGACACACAACATCAACCATATTTTTTTTTATTTTCTAGGATGGTAATGAAATGAAAAATCATTATAATTGATTAATTCCATCCATCTTCTATGTCACATGTTCAATTATTTTATATTAATTATATATTTAAAACTTTTATTGTCATTATATATTTCATATTTTTTTCTATATATATGATTCTTCTTTATTTTTAAAATAAAAACAATACCAGCTAATTCCAAATCATATGCAGGGTAATTTAACTCATGAGTTTTAAATTTATGTGAAGAATAATCAATTATATGATCATTATGCATTATGAGACAACCAATTAATTTTAATGAAGCATCACAATAGATAAAATATTCACTGTTTATGGAAGTCAGTGCCAAAATAGGAGTATTCACCAATCTTCTTTTCAATTCCTGAAAAAATTTATCACATTATTTTTTCAAGATGAACTTAACACCTTTTTTTAGTTAAATTAATAATTGAGATAGATAACTATGATTTTTTTTCAAAAAACCTCCAATAATAACCTTCTAAACAAAGAAAAATATGAATCTCAGTTATATTTTTGGGTATTGGCCATTCTTGAGAAAATTTTTATTAACAGGATCAATAATTGTTCTATATTTAGAAATAGTGTGACCAAGGAATGAAATTTTTTGTAACCAAAACTTACACTTATGGAATTTTTCATATTATATCTTTTCTTTTTAGGTTTTAAATACAACCCTTAAATGAATTTCACAGTCCTATTTACTTTTTATAATATAACAAAATATCATCAATAAAAACAACCACAAACTTATCCAAGAACTCATGAAATATTATATTCATAAGATCCATGAATACAAAAGGTGCATTATTTAACCCAAATGACATAACTAAAAATTAATAATGGCTATATCTAGTATGAGACACAATCTTTGGAATGTCATCTTTCTTTACTTCCAACTGATGGTACCCCGATCTCAAGTCAACCTTTGAAAAATACTGAGCTCCTAGGAGATGATCAAACAAATCATCGATATGAGGTAAAAGATACTTGTTCCTAACCGTAATGTTATTCAAGGATCTATAATCGATGAAGATTATTATTTAACAATATTTATTTTTATCAAACAAGATAGGAGCACCCCATAGAGATGTTCTAGGTTGAATGAAACCATTATCTAATAAATCTGGTAATTTATTCTTTAACACTTAAAGTTCAATTTGAGAAATTCGATAAGGGGGTTTTGAATTTGTAATAGCATTAGGAAGCAAGTCAACATTATGTTAAACTTCTCGATTGGGTATAATACATAGAAAATCTTCATGAAAAACATCAAGATACTCACTTACCATTAGAACATCATTAATCTAAATAGTGACTTTGTTTTCAGCAATATGTTTAAGGTAATATTCATTTCCAGTTTTTATTAATGTCTCATATTCCTAATCTCTTATCAACAGTAAGGGTTTGTTAGTTTACCCAAACTGAAATTCTTTTTGAAAAGAAACTTATTTACATCTATAGTCAATCTTATCATGGTAAACAGAATTCCAATCAATACCTATAATAATATCAAACTCTACTAGATGAAAAATAATAAGGTTTTTAGCTAGATTATTTCCACATACAAGTATAGGAAGATACTTATAATTTATTTTTGTCTCAATATTTACCCCAAGTGTTTTTACCATAAGTTTTAGATTCATTTATTAAGATGGAATTCCCAATTTACTAGAAATTCTTTTATAAATGAAATAATGTGTATACCCAGAATCAAACAACACCTTTCCATAATATAAATAAACAAAAAATTTACATAATACACTTCATTTGATGGCACACTAGTTTATAAAGTAGTTTCAAAGGATTTCACAACACCATTCGTCTTATAGTCTGAATGCTTCCCATCATTCAAATTCTTCACTAGACACTCATTCAAATACTGAAAAATTTCATTAAATTTAATACATTTCACTATATGTGTATCATATTTTGTCTTACCATTATCTTTTTCAGTGAATTTACGAGCCTTATTCCCAATTTCACCACACCGAAAGCACTTACCAAAATTCAAAAGGCATTCCCCCAAGTACTTTTTAGCATAATTTCCAAAAATTTCAAACTTTATTTTCTTACCCTTAGTGTTTTTTGAAGAATATTTTCCTTTGGTTTGTCATCACGACCTCTTATTCTGCTTATTATCACAAAACACATGATCATCAACAAACTCCATTTCCACCTTCTCCGCAAATCGAACATGTTTTTAATAACTTTTGAAATCATGATAATACAATTCCCTTCGATACATTGGATTTAATCAAGAGTAAAAATGATTGATTTTACTATAAAGATCCCATATGAAATTTGGATAATACCTTTCCAGTAGAGTGAATTTTTTTTCCAAAGTAGCCACTGAGTCATCCACCTACCTCAATTCCAAGAATTGGTTTTCTATCTTATGTCAAACCTCCTTAGGAAAATATTTCTCAATAAAAATACCTTTGAATTCATCCCAATCAATAGAATCAATATCCTCACTATCCCTGATATTCTTAACCATAGAACACCATTGATCAGATTGACCTACTAAATGGTAAATAACAAGACTAACTTTTGGATTTTCTGAACACCCCATGACATCAAAAATCTTTTATAGGGATTTAATAAACTCTTTATCTAGAACATGGTCTAATGATCCTCTAAATGATGGAGGAAGTTTTCTCTTAAAATTCTATACTACTGAGATATTTCTTTGTGGTTTATCTGGATGATCTCACACATTGATAGCAACTCCATTTTTAGCTTGATTCAACTATGAAATTACTACAACAAACAATTAAGTTCTGACTCTGACCATCTTATGTTGTTGATATGGAAGGTTATTTCCCTATTTATGCTTTTCCAGCACAACTGTACTGTTTCCTCTTCGAAAAACAATTATAAAAAAATATATCTTAAAAAATAAACATGGAAATCTTTAAATTCTATATCATTTAAATTTATGCATAAAGTAAAAATACCATACAGATATTCAATTAACAATATATTAACCCTTAATGTTATCTAAAACAACCTTTGATACCAACAATAAGGCCCCAACCACAAACATTACATAATATTGAGTGAAATCAAGAATTCACATTGAGGATCTTTTTAGGATTAGAATTTTAGAGAATTAGGCCATTATTAATAAATATCATCCCAGAATCATACAAGAAGATACTATAAAAACAATATCAAAATTTTACCACTAAATGAATCCATTTTGAAAATAAAACATGATTTCTTTTCTTGATAAAAATATTCTTTACTTCTTACTTTCACTTACTCATCCTTATAACCTTTGAAAATTTTTAGACACATGGGATTAGCAAAAAAAACATAGCAAGGGATAAAATAATAAATGAAAATGGTAGTCCAAGAATATTTATAAACCCACGAATTCATAAGAATCATGAAAACTTAAAAGCAATCATAAATCTTAAAGGTAACATGTGGAATTCATACCATAAATTCATTGTAGATTTCATAGCTACATAGGGAGTAACATTCATGGTTATGTTTGTAATACCCATAACAATATATTCCCTAAATATCTTAGGAGAACATTAACATTTACCTCTATCATGTTACCCAATGCATTGGAGAGATATTATGGGCTCATCCTCCCTCTATTTATCATGAAACCACCCATATAAATAATCAATTCTCAAGAACCATAACTTAATCATAACGCATGAATAAGCATAAATGAAAAAAATAACATTTCTACATTAAAATCCTGAGATATCATTTTAAAATATTGATATAATAAATCCATTCTAAAAACCAATTTAAATACCAAAATACCTGAAAAAGGAATATGGTATTTACTTTTCTTTTTAAAAAAAATATTATGGTTTGTAGAGGAATCCAAATACTAAATAATGGTCAAAATGGTATACAGGTTGTTGTCACCACATACATTACAAAAATTAATTTTTGTTGTTTAGTAAAATACTTCATAGAAAAATAATCATTTTGAAAACTGTTGAAAGAAATTAAAAGTCAAAGGGATTTATTATACATAGTATAGAAGGAGGTTGTGTATAATTCAAAACATGCCTCAATGAAAGAATATTGAGATGAAGTTGTTTACAAAGATCATATCATTAGATTATGAATAAATCAATGACATAATTATGAATGAAAAATATAAATACACCCAATATAAGTGGATATTTAGTGTAAAACTACCATAGATCATTCACATATATTCTTAGAAAAAAAACCAAATATATGGATATTTAACTCAATCAATGGAGATTGAGTTAAGATTTACCTTACCAGGAGTCTGAATTTTCATGTTTATTATTTAATTTCTTGAATAATAAACATTGGTTAATTTATAATTTATTAAAAACATTTTTCATGTTTATAATTCATTTTATTTCACTTATTACCATGTTATAACAATTAGGTAATTATTTGAGTTCATATCACATGTTTTTTCGTTGTTCGGTACTTGAGTTAAAAATGAAATTATTTTTTTGAAAATTGTCCATATGGTCATAAGTCAATTATATCCAAAATGATATTTGTGATTTAAATATCATATATATCCAATATATATGTATTTATAAGAGTCCATAACATTTGGATATAATAATTGAAATGCAACGTTCATGGAGATGGTAATCCATACGTACACATGAATGCTACTTTCATTTATTTTTCATATTAAAAGAATGAAAACAAACCAATGCATAAGTATATTATAATTAAAATATAATATATATGTTATATATGTTACATAAGTTAATTAAATCCATCCTTTATACATTCCATATATGTAATGAATGAGTCATATCACATTGGGGGGGGGGGGGTAGTCCACACTTCCTCAAATGAAATTATTATATTTACACATTACGGAAAGCATAGAGTTATGATGTAAATAAAAATTAAATAAGTATAAATAAAATATTAAAAATATGTAAATACATTTTCATCATAATGGCCACCATGATAAGTGATAGGATAAAATTGAACAATCATCATTTCATGAGGCAGAAGTTCTTCGGACAAAGAAACAATATGTTCTATATCCATTAAATAGAGGTGTGTGTAAGTGTAGGTAGAAACATTAGCATAAATGAATAATATTATATTTAGGATATTATGTTTTATAAAATAATCAAATAAATAGAGGTTAGGGGTTGTAGAATGAAAATAATTGAAAGGATCTTGATAGAAGATGTTACCTCTAAACCGGGTTACTCTTTTTGATTTGAGACAAATGGATTCATTGACATTCTTTTTTCCCAATTTAATGCTTAAAATAGGAATTTAAGGATTTTTGGATATTATTTTAGCATAATTTGGATGAGAAAAGGGGCTTGATATGTCTGACTAAGTGGGTATAATTGGTAGCCTTTTATAAGGGGGAGGAGGGAATCTTTTGGAATGTCTTGAAATATTATCTTATTATAAATTTATTTTCGATTTCTAATAGCTCCAAAGTGATATATTTATAGGATAATATGAATATTTTTTTAAAACCTATTCACCAATATTTTTAAAAAAATCTTAGATCACAAATAAAACCTTATATTTTGGCTTTAACCCTTAGTTAAATAAATTAACCCTTACCACCTCTTCTTGAATTTTTATACTATATGTTTAATATAGTTACTATAAAATTATGAGATAACCTAAATTGGATCACTAATAAATTTTTTAACTTTATCAACGTCATTTGGACTAATCATAGATTTTTATTTCTGTTATATCATTTAATAAAATAGTATTTGTTTAAAAAAATTATTTGTGTCAATTTTGAGACTATTCAGTAATTAATTTTTGTAAATCCATAAAAAAATTATTAATTTGACAAAACTACTTGAAATAAAATATAAAATGTAATAATAATCCTTAAAATTTGTGTATGTAATCAAAATGTTCAAATTACAATTATTTTAATATTTATTATATCATTTATTTGAATCATTCATTAATAAGGTAATCACTGCCTCATCATTGCGTTATAAATAAATATATTTATGTAATGTATAAAAGTTATAAATTAAATACCATGATTTAGGAAATATTTTTATATTTCTAATGTCTATTTATAGAAAAATCTATCATTTATATAACCATATATTAATTTTTTTTATTAAAATTTACATGTTTATGTTATATTTTTCTTTACTTTAAATAAAATATTATAAGATGGCATTATCACACCCAAGTGGCTCCCAAATGCCAAACATTAGGCACAAGGATATTTTTGGTCACCCATGACTCGTACAATATTATTAGGATACATGTTAGGGTAGTTTTATGTTATTATAATATTATTTTTACTGCTATTTACCTAAATCACCCTTTAATCATGAAAAATAAAAATAATTACGGAAATTACTCTTCATAATGTCCAAAAATAAAAAGTATCAATTTAAATAATTTGGATATTATGATTCTAAATATGTAATCCATTTTCCAAATTCAAAATTCAAAATTTGAATTAATTAATTTAAAATTAATTCCTATTGTCCAAACCTAAAAGTGGGTTTTTAAGAAGTAAAAACTACCAAAATATTGATATCTGTTTATGTCTAATTTAAATGAGAAATTAATTCTAATGAAAAAAACTGTATTAAATTATAAAAACATAATACAATTACACTTTAAAACCAACTAAAAGGATAACATAACTTTATAAATAAATTAGATGAAAAGGCAGTTTTGAATTAAAATGTTGTATTTTCACTATAAATTAAAATATGAATTTAATCAGAAAAGTACCAAAATTTAAACCAAGGTAATATTTTATGTCCCGTATCCAAATAGGAAGTTTATTTTTTATAATAGAACATATTAAAGTGAAAAAAAATCTTTTTAAAAAGGGTTCTCCTTTAAAAGGTGGTAAAACGACCTTTAAAAAAATATTAGAGTAATTTATGGTTAAAATTGGATTCAATCTCATTTTAAGCCTCTAAAATTTATTTGATATAAATTTAAAAACATTTAAAAAACACGTGTAATAATATTGTAGTTAATTTTATTCATTCCCTCTAGTATATTGTTTAGGCATTAACTTCTATTTAAAATAATAATAATATCATTGTATCATTTTTCAGTATTACTCAAAGTTGTGTATAATGTAAGATTTTAGACAAAACCATTATTTTGTGTCAATTAAGATATCAAAAAAAGTGTCCCCTTAACATATAATTAATATATAATCCATAAATATTAATTAAAAAGTATTATTCTATAAATACCTAGGATGTTACACTAGTTCCTCAATAATTAAAATAGAAAGCTTCAATTTCATCCAATCTATCACATCAATTAACTCAAAAATTATATCCATACCTTCTTGAATTTTTTTTGCATGATAAGGAAAAATATATCAACTAAATATAGTAGGGTGTTGTGACCTGAAATTCAAATTCAAATTTTATCACTATTGTCACTTCATGATACAATCTTCCTTCTATGTTCTAAATATCTTTTAGAAGACATAATATAGTATTAATCTTTACTAGAGTCTTGTATTCTACCACTGAAAGAATATTCTTATACTCTCCCTCCATATTAAATTCACTATATATTGCATACTATACCTATTTCCATTGATTCTCATCAGTATGAATATTTAGTGCCCTGATTTAAAAAAAAATGAACATACCAATTTGTAATTCACACCAAAATTTTCATTAAACAAACACAACATATATAATTTTATATATATGGTCAAAAAGTAATTATTAAAATCAAAATAATCATATTTATTCATCAAATTTATGTCATTTATTTTAGAAAACCAATTCATTACAAATTTCTTAACTAATAAATTATACATTAGTTTTTTATTAATTCAATCATTTAACAAAATTGGATAACCAATTAACACATTTGTGCACTCTCTCTCACACAAACATATTTCATATCCTTATATGTAAAAATGATATATTAATATCACACCACCTACCCTTAATTATAGTGATTATTATTTCACAAAATATTATTTTTAAATCAATAAAATACAATCCTATACTCTTTAGATATCTTGAACTTATAATTTGGTGTTACTAGTTTAACACAAACACACACAAAATATCATTAACAAGTTCTGAAATATAATATATTTTATTCCATTTTAAAAATATTATCTTTTATTCCATTAAAAAAATATTATGTCTATAAAAATCAAATCACACTGATACCATTTTTCCACATCTGACCTTTCATGAGCATGTTTTGGAGGTGAAACATCACATAACCTCAAGTGAATTACTCGATCACTAGAGGATGGCGACTAGCATTATTGGACTATAAGTATTGATTAAGAGGGAGTGATTTACCCTAAAATATTCAACCATAACAAAAGATAAAAAAACATAATAAGAATTATAATTTTAAAGAAGAGATAAAATCCACAAGAAATTTATAATATTAATCCCTTAAATTCTCAAATAAAAACATATATCCAAATAAGGTACCAAATACATCTCAAATACCTTGTCAGGAAAAATACAACTAAAATAAAAAGAGAAATATAATATGTATAACCCCTCCACACAACTTAAAAAGTATATAAAATAATATACATGATATTTCCTAACACTATATCATAGTTACCAAGGCCCCCTTACTTTACGTATGAAACTATGAATATAATATGCTTGCACATGTGTTGTGTATATATAAGATATGAGAAATAATTATTAGGGGAAGCCACTAAATTCCCAAAAAACTTATTAATTTTACTATGATCATATATATTTGGTGTAATTTTATTAAATTATTTTATTATATCCATTACAACATGAATTTTAGAGATTTTGGTGCTAACTAAGATAACTAAGAAGCTTATATACCTACTTTGGCCAATGATTGTGGAAGACTTTGGCACCATCCAAAATATATATTTGAAAAAAACATGGCTCATATATGGTTATTCTAAAAACATTTCATATAAACTTTTTCTGATCTAAATATATGTCCTAAACAAACCCATTACTAACATATCATTATCTGATGTCATAAAATAACCTAAAGTTCCAAACAAGTTTGGAAATTTTATGATATCTATATAAAAAGAATCATATAATAACACCAAAACACAAGTTTCAAATTGAACACATCATGACATTAGTTATCCACTATTTATTCTATATAGATACACCAATTTCTTCAACAAATCATGAAATAAATTAAATCCCATCCATTAATTATATAATTTAATAAAAAAAATTCTATAAGTATATTTCTCATTAAATCCATATTTTAAATAGAATAACATGTATCCCTCATTGTATTTCTCATTTATATATTTTTTAATATTATTCCTTGTACATAATAAAAAGATAAACATATATTTCTCAACCAACTTATTCTCTATAATTCATTTAGGTTCACACAACATAAATGTGAATCCATATCACAATAAAAAATAATTTATAATAATAATACAATACCTAAACATTAATTTTTAGCACAAAAACCCATTATTAATTCCCTTAATAATTATAACATTAAACTCATAATCATATTCAATTAATATATAATTTATTTTAAATTAATTCATTGTTAATTAGTTTCTTTATCCATGAGACATTTTTAAAATATGTTCTTAACATACATTAATTCATATAAAATTATTTTCATTATATTAATCATAATCATAACCATATTAATCTCAAAAACATCACTAAATCATATTATTATATAAACATTCACATATACACAATTTATTAAATTCAAAATATTGATAGAGTTCACTTACCAAATCCTTTGTAAGAAAACTACACCAAGAACAAAGATCTGAATACATATCAATCACCCCAAATCCCTAAAATAATAGACCTCTAAAAACTATTACAATTGTGAAACCAAAGACAATAAATAATTTAATTTACTCTTAGTATTAGGGGAGAAATCATTTAATGGAGATATATAGGTAAATAGAGAGAATAAAGAGAGAATTACCCATAGAAATATCTCCATAGAATAGAAAAACTGAAGATTTTACACACATTGTGTGACTATAAATTTTCCAAAATATACAGATTTTAAAAAATAAAACATAGGAACTCATATGGTGCATGATTCCCAGAAAATGAAAAACCGGTGTGAGCTAACTAGTCAATAACATGATCATCTTGAAATGATATCACCTTTTATCCTCTACCAATTACTCCATAAATCACCACCAATGGTACTTACTAAAATATTACTGAAAAATTACATGTTAAATATTCCCTAAAATGTCTTTACATCACCTAAAACTCTATAAATTAGTATCAATTAAATTAGCATAAAAATGAATTTAATAAAAGTAGAAAAAGATTCACACGAAAACACTGAGTTATTACAAACAAAACTAAAGAAAAAGAATTATATATCATAATTTATGGATATCAAAATAAATTTTGAACAAAATAATTTTAGTGAGATAACTAATGTGGATAATAATGATTCTAAATAATAATATTTGTATTCACCCAAAATATAAACGTTTATTGAAAGTTTTTAACAAATAGCATTTAGTAGAATTTGAGTTGAATAGAATTTGAATTCCCAAATTTGGATTTAGTTTTTTGAATGAAGGCCTTGAATAGTGATTAGTACTGAATACCTTTAGAGGTTTTAGAGATTATTTTAAGTATTAGATGATAGAAAGAGAATGGTAGAATTAATTCCATGGGAAAAAATTATGATGTGAACCTTGGTTGTTTTGTTTAAAAATATACATACAATTGATTTTTTGGTGGGGGTGTGCATAAGTACTAAATGGTTTGGCTAGAAGGGGGGATGTTCTGGTGTGAACATTGGTTACCCAGTGTGGTTTTAGGGAACTTTACTAGCCTAATAGACTTTTTTATGAGGGTAAAAACATCTTTTCATAATTGTGACCTCCATTTTTAAATATATGGGTCTTTGTAAAAGAAATTTTTTCAGAACTCATGTCATCGGTTTCTCTTATGAACCCCTCTTATTCCCACTCTAATAATCAGTTTCATTATAGGGGATTTATTATATTTATTTGAGATAATATCCTCTGTTTTTCTCCACCTTAATTTTTCTCTTCTTCTTCTTTGATTTCATAGAGTTAGAATTGGGTATTTGATGAAGATTCCATTGAATCATATTGGAGTGATAATAAAATATTCATACTTTCATGTATGGATTCTTAAAAATGATTTGGAATGAAAAATGAGTGTATTTTCATTCTATTTTGGAGGAGGAATAATGTTCGATGTGTTATTCATAGGGTTTCATCAGGTAGGGGTGGAATTTTTTATTGAATAGAGGTTATAATTTTAGGATTTTTGACACTTTCCAATTTTAGAGACCCAATTATTTACATACATAGACATTACATTACTTTTTCATAATACTTAATATATAACAAAAACAAATTCCCAAAGACCATATTAGTTTAGTGTCTTTTTAAATTCGAAACATAATCTTTTAATCATGGTGAAGGATCTTCAATATCTCCCATAAATATCTTCCCATTTTGTTTTATTACCTAAAATGTTTCTTTATATCCTAGGGAAAATAAAACAAAAAAGGGTGAGCCTAAATGCCCAGTAAAGGTAAGTAAGGAGAAAATAAAAAAACCATATACATTTGAACTTAAAAACATGAACATAAAGTTTAAACATTAAAATCTTGAGTCGTGAAATGAATCATGGAAGTATGTAAAGAATAGATCATAAAAGGACATTAATAATGATAAAATAGCATGGGAATAAAACATTTAGTTGTGGAAAACCATTAACCACATGATATTATTTCCATAGTAGCCAAGTCATTGCTGCCAAGAGCATCATAGTGGACAAAGTCCATTACTGAACTAGGTTTACATGTCGTTTGAGCCCTGTATTACTGAATAGAATTTAGTTTCCATTCCATCCATGTCTATCTCAAGAGATATAAATCATTACCAATGCGTTGGAGGGTGATATAGGTCCCACCCATCTCATAATGAAACCATTCTTATTTATACCACAAAATCATAAATCATACATCAAAGCATAACCCATGTAATAAAATGGTATTCTTAAACATCATGCCAACATAACATAATCCATATAAGATAAAAAGGCTTCATAATAATAATTACATCATAAAATAATCAAATGAAATTAATAATAGGGATGAAACATAACCATATATCATCTTAGATTGAAGATAATTTTAGTAAAACACTTGAACTTAGTTCTTTAGAAAAATATCATTTCTTGTTCAAAAAAATTTTCTTCTCTCAATATGTCATGAAATTTTAAAATAAAAGAATTTATTTTAAATTAAAATTTAAAATATTTAAAGGAATATTCTTGGAAATAATTCTCCATGAAATGATAAAAAATCCATTCAAGCCTTATAAGATAAAAAAATATTCTCCTCGTACTTTTACCGAAAAAGTTAAAAAGTACAGCATTTTGTAAACAAAAGAAAGATTCCTTCCACACCACATAGTAAAATCCAAAAAGTGATAAAACATGACTTAAAAAATACATGTAAAAGTGGTAAATACTTTATGAGAACATTTTTATAAAACATGGACATGGATGATTAATGTAACCCTAGTAAATACTTACATATAAGCAATCTCGGATAAAAATGAGATTGGAAAATTATCCCTTACCATTTATGATCAGTGAAATCTTAAATGTCATAAGATAAATAAAATAAAATGAATTTTTAAATATCATATCCTTAATAATAAAAATCATAAAACATTCATGGGAAGAATAAACACTATACAAAAGAAATAGATAGTGAATAAAGCATATGTCTCACAGAAATAAAAGTGAGACGGAATAATCCTTTACCTTAGGTATGATTTCTTCTTAATGTGTCTGAACCTCCTATATAATTATTTAAATGATGTCATTGACTTATTCAAGAATCATAGTCATATTTATGATATCATGTATGATTCACTTAAGACTTTATATTACCCGTTCATTTATCAATTCTATGTTGAAGCAATGTTTTGTGTAATAATCGTTTCATTTATCATACATGTTTGGACTTGTTGTTCTTTAGATTAACAATTATATCATGATTTACTTACTTACAAAATATAAAACATGATTTATATATCATATATATATACAGTATATATATATAATGGATAGATAAATGAAATGAAATACACTGTTCATGGAGATGGTAGGTGGTACATACGCATGAACATTGTTTTCCTTTCCTTATTAACATGAATGGAAGTAAGTAGATGAAATATATATATATATACACATAAATCTTGCATCATTATTATGTCATATATCTCATTATTATTCATTATATATACTTTATAATCATTCTTGAATGTTTAACATGGAGAATGAATCTCATCACGTCGTGGAGACGGTAAGCTATACATTGGCACGAGCGACAATATCATTCCCATGATTGTGGAAATGTATTTAAGTGTATGGTGTATAATATTTCAGAATAAATTTAATTTTAAAATAATCATATATAGTTATTTCTTCCATTATTATACTCATCCATGTAGGTTGGTTATGAAAAACAGATTACACCACGGTGTGGAGACGGTAGGCCGTACGTACACACCCATGGCGATTTCATTTTTCCTAGGATGGATAGAAGATGGAATATGGTTGTTTCATATTCATAATAATATATAAGTATACAGATTATATTGTATTTATTACCTAATAATGAAACAACTTATATAGAGGAAGTAGAAGAAGAAATATGTTTGAAAGAATCAGAAAAGGATATTACCTCTTCTTTGACGTGCCTCTTCTAAACCTCCTCTTAGGGTAGTAAGGTTGGTATTTTAAGAAGTCCAGTATCTCTAGTATGTATCTAGGAAAGTTAATAAGAGAAATTGGTAGGGTTTTGCCCATTTTTAAACCTCAAAATGGTGTGAAGAGGAGGGGGAAGAGGTATCCTTTTATAAGAGAGGAGAGGGGCACTTTAAGAAACTCTCAAAAATATTAATTTATAATAAAATAAAACCCCAATTAAAAACTTTCAAAGTGACTATAATTAGAATATAAGATAAGATAGGGTTTTAATCCCATAAACCAATCAAATTTATACATGATTTTATTTTATTGTAAGCCTTATCATTTTGAATTATCCTTATTTATTCAATTTGATTTTATTTGTGGTAATAATATTCTAAATTTTAAATTGTTATAAATACATAATTAAGTGTTTTTATTTTTCTATAATTAGATACATTATGAAATTTAAGACCATATTATTTTAAATTTGTAATTTTTAAATATTTATGTGATTTTTAAACAATTTAATAATATGTAAGTTTTATAAAATACCAATATTGTAAATTTTAACACTATTCAATTATTTGAATTTATATAAAATAATCACAGAAGATATATTCTAAAAAAAATTTTAATATATTTATAACATGTCATATTTATCTATAAAAATCGTGGAGCACATTAATTAGTTCTTTTAATACTTATTTTAATATTTTCAAGGCCATTTATCTGATATTTTTATTAATAAAATAATTGCTACAAATATTTTGTATAATTATTTAATATACTTATTTATTGGATAAAAATAAAAAATAAAATATTATTATTAAGATAAATCTTATATATTTTATATGAAAACTTTTAGTTGAATTTATCGTCTAAAAAATATATCTTTTAAAATGTTATATTTATTAAATTATGATGGTGAAAACTTTGACATCATTTAAAATAAAATAATATAAATGTCATAATCTACTTTATAAGGCTCAAAATTATCCACAAGTAGATACATGGATGATTATGGTGTATCTATACTTGACCAATAAGTTTTGGTCAAGTGTTTAGGCCTTTTGATAGGTATTATTATTTTAATAAAAACGATATTGTTGATTTTTTCACAAAATAAATAATTTCTGCATCATTAATGTATAAGTTATTAAGGTAATTTTATAATTATAAAAAATTACAAATAAATTACCATGATAAATAAAAACATTTTATCTTTCATATGAGTACTTATAATCGAATTTATATATTTTATAACCTTTTATTAAAAATACATTAATTATTAAAGTTTGAGTGAGACATATTTCACTTTCCTTTAAATAAAATAAATTAAATGTCTCAATCTCATCCAAGTGGGTTCCAATAGATACCATTTAGACCCAAGTATATTTTTGGATGAAATAAAATCATCCAATTGTGTTAAGACAAGTGTTAGGGTAATTTTGTAATATTATTTTTACACTTAATTACCTGGTTTACCTTTAACTACGATAAATAAAATTTACCGTAGTTACTATTCATAATGCCCAAAAAATAAAAGTAGCCTATTAACATAATTTGGACCTACTGATTCCAAATATAAAATCCATTTTTCCAAATTCAAGACACAGATGTTGTAGTAATTAATTTAAAATTAATCCCGTTGTTGAGAAAATGGGTTTTAAAATTTAAAACATTGAAAAAGATTGAAATGTTTTTACTTATGAATTCAATGTAAAATTAATTATAGTGACATAAATTATATTAAATGTTAAAAATATATTATTTTTTATATTTTAAAATCATTAAATATTATAATTTAACCATTTATATTATCTCGATGAATAAATTTGTTTTTAATTAAAATTTAGCGTATTTTTACTATTCATCAAAATATGATGGTTATTAGAATAATGTAAAAAATTTATCCAATGTAAATATTTATATCATGATTAAATATAAGATGTTTAAATTGTCAAATTGAACTTAGAATCTTTAAAAAATTGGATTTAAAATGTGTGCGGCATCAAAAGGTGACAAAACTGCATTTTTTGAAAAATACTTCTTTTATCCGAAAAATTAATTTTTTCCCATACCATGTTATAGAAAATATGTAATATTAATTTAAATGTTATAAAATTAAAAATGTGATAATATTCATAATGTCTAGTTTATAATAATATTATAATAATATATCTTTGTTTAGTGAAATTCGTTATTACGTACAACACACTCTATTAAGGATGGTCACTCTTGCGTGCAACACAAGCCAAGAATAGTGTTTCATATACAAAATGCTAATACGGTGTTGTGTGTAGCACAAGATAATCTTGGTTTAGCGTAAAACAAAAGACATCAAAGAAATTAAAAATAATATTTCTCATAAAATCTCAGGGTGTTACATTCTACCCCCTTAAAATGAATTTCTCCCTCAAAATTCGCAGGGGTTATAAATCATTTAATACTTGAAAGTTTCTTTCATATAAACCCACATAAAAAAAGTAATACCAAAACTAAATTTTAAAAAGGAAATTTAGAATCATAATGGTCACCCACAGTAACTTGGAACTGTGTTTCCACATAGGAGAATATAGTTGATAATATGGATATGGAAGAGAAATATAACAATAAATTTTGATGAATAATGGAAGAGAACATGGCTATGAAAAATCCAACAATCACAAAGCCATATATTTTTTATGATCTAAGGTACCATCTGATTCATCGGATATGAGGGTACTAGGACAACATTTTTGGTTTTCAAGATCATTTCCCTAAAGTTGATAAATTCTTGCATAAGGGGAAATACTTACTTGATTTTAGTGTAATATCATATATGGTAATTCCATGAACAATTTTAACATCATACCTTATTTAAATAAATGAATTGGAATTTTTCATTCTTGAACTGTTATTAGATCATGCAAGAGAATGATAGGTCATTACATATGTCTTTATCATAAAAATTTTAGCACAAATTGTTAAATATACATAAGTCCATCTATGGTGAGGTTAATCATATATGGTTCCAAAAGTGGACTTAAACTTCATTTATCATACCGTTTAACAAAATAAAACTCATTTCTACTAACCAGGGACTTCCTGTAGGATATTGGTAGGTGATAAGGGCCTATCGTACATAGGTTGTGGGTTCGATTCCCGCAACCTTGTCCGAAACGACAGGTTGTCACCCATACTGCAGGTGGTCCTTTTTGTAACACTACACCATTATAATATCAAAAAAGTTCTAGACCTAAAAAATACTGTCTAATGTCCAAATTAATCTATTCCAACCTTTAGTCTTATCGAAAATACTTCTGTCCAATCTCATAGTATAAGGAAAATGATTACTATAAAGGTCATCTACCGAGCATGTGAATACCATCATTTATACCCTATATATCATAAGATATATCTTGTTGGTCAGATTACAAACATGTGGATACCTTAACCATGTATTCTCTTGAAACATGAGTTACCATAAAACCTTAGTGAAAACATGAATACTGTCCAAAGTTAACTCTTTCGATATAGCAAAATCCCAAAAAAATCTATAAACTCAAACATGATATCACTTTTTCCTTATACCAGTCATGAGCTCATTAATATTACAAAAAATCTCATTATCACCTTATCCCTTAATTATGCACATATCATCTAATTTCCAAAAATATATGAATAAACTTTCATGGTTATCGGTAACATTAAACATATACTTTCAAATACATTAGGAAAAACAATAGTGTGACAATACTTAGATGTTTCTTTATTCCATAGTACCATTAAATTACCTATACAACATTACACTTGATAAACATACAATCATTCCACTACCTTCTTAAACCATTGACTGAGCATCATCATTTTATTTCTCAACACTTCTTTCATCTCATATATCATCTGTAGTCTCTTCATCATCAACAACATAAATACTACCCATACAACCATGCTGATTCTCCTCATGAGGTTTTCCCTTAGGGCATAGATTATCATAATTCCCATAAATTCCACATTTAAAACTTTTAACCATTGGTGATGTCTTAGATATATTGTTATCCTTGTCCATTGTGTTAAATGAACCTTTTCCTTTGAAATTACTGGCTTTATGTCCTTTTCCACACCCAAAGAAACATCATGTTCCTTTGAAACATTCTCCTTGATTCTTTTTCCCACATGATTTACAAGAGGGGAATTGAACTTTCATTCTGCTTTGATTATCAGGAAACTCTATCTTTTTCTTATTAGTCAAGTCATGAAACTTACCAATGTTTAGATTATTGATCAAATTATGAGATTGTTGATTAGGAATAATAAATATGAATCTCCTTCCAAATACTATTTCATTTGGTTGCTCATTAATAATATCATTCTATTGTAAATAATATTCACAATTAACATTAATACTCCTGTTTCGAGTAATTTCCTAAAACCCGAAAAGAATAGTACGAGAGTCAAAAATCATACTATGAAAAAAAAATCAAGGGGGATTACTTTCAATCTCTAACATCTGAGGTTTAATCCTAGGTTATTCATGATCATTCTAATAATTATAGGATTGTAACTTATACTTATACTTAACCTTATGGAAATCCCTAGAAATACCATAGATATATATCTAGGGATCCCACTAAAGTTTTTGCATCCTAGTTTCCAAAGGTTAACTAAACGTTCGCTCTGATACCAACTCTAGCAGTCTGGATTTATTTCCAGTGGACTAGAATTGATATCTATTAGAGCACTCCATGGGTGGCCACACCCCCAAGGTGGGACACACCACCGTCCCCAGTGGAAGCCATTTCCTCATAAAGCCCTTGGGCGGAGATCCATGCTTCGTCCAATGCTCACACGTGAGAGTTCCCATGGATCAGATTCATTCCTACCACCTTTGCTCTGATACCAACTGTAGAGACCCAAAGCTTTATGTACATAGAAATTACATTATTTTTTTTCATAATACTTAACACCTAACAAAAAAATGACCAAAGACCATTTTAGTTTAGTGTCTTTGAAACTCAGAACATAATCTTCTAATCAGGGTGAAAGATCATCAACATCTCCCTTAAATATATTCCCCTTTTGTTTTCTTACCTAATTTTTTTATATCATGGGGAAAAGAAAAAATAAAAAGGGTGAGCTCAAATTCTCAATTAGGGTAATCCTAGAGCAAATAAAAAAATATACATTTGAACTTAAAAACATGAACATAATTTTTAAACATAAAAATCTTGAGTCATGAAATAAATAATGGAAGTATGTAAGGAATAAATCACAAAGTAACATTAAAAATGATAAAATTTTATGGGAATAAAAAATTTAATTGTGTCAAACCATTAATCACATGATATGATTTCCATAGTAGCAAAGACATTGCTGCCAAGACCATCATAGTGGCCAAAGTCCATTACTGAACCGGGTTTACTTGTCATTGTAGTCCAATATTACTGAACCTGATTTACTTGTCATTCCAGCCATGTCTATCTCATGAGATATAAATCATTAACCAATGAATTTTAGGGAGATATAGTTCCCACCCATCTCATAATGAAACCATTCTTATTTGTTACACAAAATCACAAATCACACATCATAACATAACCCATGTGATAAAATGGGATTCTTAAACATCATGCCATTATAACATAATCCATATAAGTTGAAAGGACTTCATAAGAATAATTAAATCATAACATAATCATATCAAAGTAATAATAGGGAGAGAAACATAACCCTATATCATCTTATATGGAAGGTAATTTTGATAAAACACTTGAACTTAGTTCTTGATGAAAATATCATTTCATCTTCAAATTTTTTTCTTCTCTCAATATTTCATGCAATTTGAAAATAGAAAAAGTTATTTCTAATTGAAATTTAAAACTTGTAAAAGAAGATTCATGGAAATAATGCTTTATTAAATGATAAAAAATACATTCATGCCGTATAAGTTAAAAAAATATTCTCCTTGTACTTTTACCAAAAAAGTAAAAAAGTACAACATTTTGTAAACAAAATAAATATTCCTTCCATATCACATAGTAGAATCCAAAAATAGATAAAATTGACTTTAAACATACATGGAAGAATATTAAATACATTATGAATTTTTTTTATAAAACATGGACATGGATGATTAATATAACCCCATTAAATACTTATATATAAACAATATCAGATAAAAATGAGATTGCAAAATTATCCCTTACCATTTATGATCGGTGAAATCATAAGTTTCATAAAATAAAGAAAATTAAATGCATATATAGATATCATATCCTTCATAATAAAAATCATAAAACATTCATGGGAAGCATAAACACCATAAAAAAGAAATAGATGGTGATTAAGGCATATGTCTCCCAGAAATAAAAGTGAGACGAAATAATCCCTTACCTTAGGTCTGATTTCTTCCTTATCTATATGAACCTACTATATAATGAATCAAATAATGTCATTGACTTATTCATGAAATATAGTCATTTCTATGAAATCATATATGATTCACTTATGACTTTATATTACCCGTTCATTTGTCAATTCCAAGTTGAAGCATCGTTTTGGGTAATAATCATTTCATTTATAGTACGTGTTTGGACTTTTTGTTCTTGATATTATAAATTATATCATGATTTTCATACATCCAGAATGTAAAAAATTATTTATATATCATATATATATTCATTATACATATATAATAGATAGATAAATTAAATTAAATACACCATTCATTGAGACCGAAGGTCATACGTACGCATGAACGCAGTTTTCCTTTCCTTATTGACTTGAATGGAAGTAAGTAGATGAAATATATATATATACACATAAATAAATACGTTATAATTATTATGTCATATGTCTCATTATTATTCATTATATATACTTTATAATCATTCTTTAATGTTTAACATGGAGAATGAATCACATTGCGTCGTGGAGATGGTAAGCCGTACGTACGCACGAGCAACGATATCATTCTCATGTTTGTGGAATTTTATTGAAGTGTATGGTGTATAATATTTCGGAATAAATATTATTTTACAATAATCACATATAGTTATTTATTCCATTATTATTCCCATCCAAGTAGGTTGGTTATGAAAAACAGATTTCACCACAGTGTGGAGATGGTAGGCCGTACGTACGCATGCATGGTGATTTCATTTTTCATAGGATGGAGAGAAGATGGAATATCGTTGTTTTATATTAATTATAAAATATTAGTATACAATTGATTCAATATTTATTACCTAATAATGAAACAAATGTTATAGAGGAAGTAGAAGAAGAAATAAGTTTGAAATAATCGGTAAAGGATATTACATCTTCTTCGACGTGCCTCTTCTAAAACTCGTCTTAGGGAACTACTGTTGGTATTTAAAGAAGTCCAGGACCTCTATTATGTCTCTATGAAAGCTGATAAGTGAAATGGGCAGGGTTTGGATGAGTTTGTAAGCTCAAAATGGTGTGAAGAGGAGAGGGAGGAGGTGCCCTTTTATAGGAGAGGAGAGGTGCACTTTAGGAAACTCTCAAAAATATTAATTTATAATAAAATCAAACCCCACATAAAAACTTCTAAAGTGACTCAAATTAGAATATGAGATAATATAGGGTTGTAATCTCATAAACCAATCAAATTTAGACATGTTTTTGTTTTATTTTAAACCTTATCATTTTGATTTATCCTTATTTAATCTATTTGATTTTATTTATAGTAATAATATTCTAAATTTTAAATTGTTATAAATACTTAATTATGTGTTGTGAATCTTTCATAATTAGATATATTATGAAATTTTCATCAATATAATTTTCTATTAGAAATTTTTATATATTTTTGTGATTTTTTAACATTTTAATAATATGTTATTTTTATAAAATACCAATAGTGTCAATTTTTACACTATTCAATTATTTGAATTTAAATAAAATACACACAGAATATATGTTTGAACCAAAATATTTAATATATTCATAACATGTCATAGTTATCTATAAAATTCGTACAACACATTAATTAGTTCATATAATATTTATTTTAATATTTTTAAAACCATTTATTTGATATATTTTTAATAAAATATTTACCTCAACATTTTTTTATAATTATTTGATATACTTATTTGTTGCGTGAAAATAAAAAATAAAATACAATGATTAATATAAATCTAATATATTCCATAATATCACTTTTAGCTGATTTTATCTTCTAAAACAGCCAACTTTTAAAATGTTATCTTTATTAAATTATGAAGGTGACAACTTTGACATCATTTAAAATAAAATAATATAAATGTCATAATCTATTTTAAAAGGCCCCAAATGGTCCAAAAGTAGACACTTGGATGTTTATGGTGTAGATATAATTGACCAATATGTTTTCTTCAAGTGTTTGGGCTTTTTTATGGGTATTTTTTTTAATAAAAACTATATTATTGATTTTTTCACTAAATAAATAATTTCTACGTCATTTATGTATAAGCTGTTAAAATAATTATATATTTATAAAAATTTAAAAATAAGTTACCATGATAAAGAAAAACATTTTATCTTTAAAATGAGTTTTTATAATCAGATTTATATTCTGTATAACCTTTTATTAAGAATACTTTAATTATTAATGTTTGAGTGAGACATATTTCACTTTTCTTTAAATAAAATAAATTAAATGTCTCAATCTCATCCAAGTGGGTTTTAATAGACACCATTTCAACCCAAGTATGTTTTTTGGATGAAATAAAATCATCCAATTATATAAATACAAGTGTTAGCGTAATTTTATAATATTATTTTAACACTTAATTACCCGATTTACCTTTAATTATGATAAATAAAATTTACTGTAGTTACTATTCATAATGCCAAAAAATAAAAGTAGCCTATTAACATAATTTGGACTAACTAATTCCAAATATAAAATCCATTTTTCCAAATTGAATACATAGAAGTTGCAGTAATTAATTTAAAATTAATCCTATCATTGAGAAAATGAGTTTTAAAATTTAAAACATTGAAAAAGATTGAAATGATTTTACCTATGAATTCAATGTACAATTAATGATAATGACATAAATTATATTAAATGGTAAAAATATATTCTATTTATACTTTAAAACCATTCAATATTATAATTTAACCATATAAATTATTTCGATGAAAAAAGTTGTTTTTAATTAAAATTTAGGGTATTATTACTATTCATCAAAATATGAAGGTTATCAGAATAATGTCAAAAATTTATCCAATGAAAATTTTTATATCTGGATTCAAAATTAGAAGTTTAATTTGTCAAATTGAACATATAAACTTATCAAAAATTAGATTTGAAATGGGTGCGCCCTCAAAAGGCGACAAAATTGCATTATTTGAAAAATACTTCTTTTATTTGAAAAATTAATTTTGTTCTCATACAATATTCTAGAAAATATGAAAAATGAATTATAATGTTATAAAATTTAAAATATTTTTAATACAATTCAAAATGTCTAGTTCATAATAATATTATAACAATATATTGTTGTTTAGTGAAACTCGGTATTGCGTACAACACACATTATTGAGGATGGTCACTCTTGCATGAAACACAAGCCAATAATAGTGTTGCGTATACTATAAGATAATACGGTGTTGCATATAGCACAATATAATCTTGGCGTAGCATACATCATAAGACATCAAAGAAATTAAAAATAATATTTCTCATAAAATATTAGGGTATTACATTCTACCTCCCTTAAAATGAATTTGTCCCTCGAAATTTTTCGGGGTTATAAATCGTTTATTACTTGAACGTTTATTTCATAGAAATGCAAATCATAAATAAAAATACTAAAAATTAATTTTAAAAGTAAGTTAGTAACAAAACGTTCACCCAATGTAACTCAGCACCTGGTTTCCACATAGAAGAATATAGGTGAAAATATGGATATGGAAGAGAAATATAACAATAATGTTCTGATGAAGAATGGTAGAGAACATGGCTATGAAAAATCCAACAATCACAAACCATAAATTATTGATGATCTAAGGTAACATCTGATTCATCATATATGAGGGTACTAGGACAACGTTTTTGGTTTTCAACATCATTTCCCTAAAGTTGATGAATTTTTTCATAAGGAGAAATACTTACTTGATTTCAGTGTAATATAATCATTGGTAATTCCATGAAAAATTTCCACTTCATCTCTTATTTAAATAAATGAAGTCGAATTTTTCATTTTTTAAGTGTTAGCAAATCATGCGATAGAATGATAGATCATTCCATATATCTTTATCACAAAAATTTTACCACAAATTTTTAAATATACATAAGTCCATCTATGGTGAGGTTAATAGTATATGGTTCCAAAAATGGACTTATACTTCATATATCATATTGTTTAATAAAATAAAACTAATTTCTACTAACCAGGGACTCCCTGTAGGCAAGTGGCAGGAAATAAAGGCATGTCATACATCAGTTGTGGGTTCGATTACCACAACCTTTTCCGAAGTGATGGGTTGTAACCCATCCTGTAGGTAGACCATTTTCTAAAACTAACCCATTATAATATTGAAAAAAATTATAGCATTAAACAATACTATCTGATTTACAACTTAATCCATTCCATCCTTGAGTCTTATTGAATATACTTCTGTCCAATCTAATAGTATAAAGAAAATGATTACTAGAAAGGTCATCTACCAGGGATGTGAATACCATCATCTACCCCCTGTATATCATAAAATATATCTTTTTGGTCAAATTCCAATCATGTGGATACCTTAATTAGGTATTCTATTAAAAAATGAGTTACTATAAAACCTTAGTGAAAACATGAATGATGTCAAAAGTTGACACTTTCGACATACCAAAATCAATAAAAAATCTATATATTCAAACCATGAAATCACTTTTTTCCTTATACTAGTAAAGAGATAATTAATATTATCAAATATCTCATTATATCCTTATCCCTTCATTATGCGCATATCATCTACTTTACAAAAATATCTGAATAACCTTTCATGGTTACCAGTACAATTGAACATATACTTTCAAATACTTTAGGAAAAACAACAGTGTGACAATCCTTAGATGTTTCTTTATTCCATAGTACCATTAAATTACCTATACAACATTACTATTCATAAACATACAATCATTCCACTACCTTCTTAAACCATTGCATGAGATTCATCATTTTATTCCTCAACACTTCTTTCATCTCATATATCATTTGTAGTCTCTTCATCATCAGCAACATAAATACTACCTATACGACCATGCTAATTATCCTCCTGAGAGTTTACCTTAGGGAATGAATTGGAATAATTCCCATAAATTACACATTTAAGACATTTAACCATTTTTTATGTATTAGAAATACTATTATCCTTATCTATTGTGTTTAATGAACCTTTTACTTTGCAATTACTGGATTTGTGTCTTTCTTTTCCACACCCAAAGCATCTTCCAATTCCTTTGAAACATTCTCCTTGATTAATCTTCCCACATGATTTACATGAGGGAAATTGGACTTTCTTTCCTCTATGATCATCATGAAACTCCATCTTTCTCTTATTTATAGAGTCAGGAAACTTACCGTAGTTCAGATTATTGATCATATTATGATATTGCTGATTAAGAATAATAAATATGTTTCACCTTCCAAATCCCGTTTCATTTTGTTTCTCATGAATAATATCATTTCATTGTCCATCATATTCTCCATTAACCTGAATCCTTCTATTTCCAGCCATTTCCTAAAACCTGAAAATAATAGTATGAGAGGAAAAACTCATACTAGGGAAAAACCTAAACAAGGGGGATTACTTTCAATCTCTAACATATTACATTTAATCCTAGTTTATTCATGATTGTTATTATAATTCAAGGATTGTAACCTATAATTATGATTAACCTTACGAACATCCCTAGACATACCTTAGATATAACTCTAGGGATCTCACTAAATATTTTGAATTCTAGTTTCCAATGGTTAACTAAACCTTCACTCTAATACCAATTGTAGAGGTCTAGATTTATTTCCACTGGACTAGAATTGATACCTATCATAGAACTACATGGGTGGCTACACCCCCTTGGTGGGACACACCACCAACCCTAGTGGCAACCATTTCCTCAAAAATCCCTTTTGCGGAGATCCATGCTTCATCCAATGCTCACACGTGATAGTTCCCAAGGATCACATTCATTCCTACCTACTTTTCTCTGATAATAACTGTAGAGACCCAAATAATTATATACATAGACATTACATTAATTTTGTGGAATAATTAATACATAACAAAAACAAATTCCCAACGACCGTATTAGTTTAGTGTCTTTAGAAACTCAGAACATAATATTCTAGTCATAGTGAAAGATCGTTAACATCTACCATAAATATATTCCCCTATTGTTTTCTTAACTAAAACCTTTCTTTATATCCTGGTGAAATAAAAACATAAAAACGGTGAGCTCAAATTCTTAGTAAGGTTAAGCATGGATAAAATAAAAAGACATATACATTTGAACATAAAAACATGAACATAAAGTTTAAACATCAAAATCCTAAGTCGTGAAATAAATCATGGAAGTATGTAAGAAATAAATCACAAAGGAACATTAATAATGATAAAATAGAATGGGAATAAAACAAGTAATTATGTAAAACCAATAAGTACATGATATGATTTCCATAGTAGCCAAGGAATTGCTGTCAAGACCATCATAGTGGATAAAACCCATTACTTAACTGGGTTTACTTGTCGTTTTAGCCCTATATTACTGAACTGGATTTACTTTCCATTCCAGCCAGGTCTATCTCATGAGATATAAATCATTACCCAATGAATTGGCGGGAGATATAAGTCCCACTAATCTCATAATAATTCATTCTTATTTGTTCTACAAAATCATAAATCATACATCATACCATAACCCATGTAATAAAATGGGATTCTTAAACATAATTCCATGATAACATATTCCATATAAGATAAAATGACTTCATAAGAATAATTACATCAGAACATAATCAAATAAATGTAATTATAGGGATAGAAAAATAACCCTATATCATCTTAGATGGAAGATAATTTTGATAAAACACTTGTACTTAGTTCTTGAAGAAAATATCCTTTCTTCTTCAAAAACATATTATTCTCTCAATATGTCATGAAATTTTTATATTAAATAAGTTAATTTATATTAAATTTAAAAACATGTAAAGGAATCTTCATGGAAATAATGCTCTATGAAACGATAAAAAATCCATTCATGATTTATAAGTTAAAAAAATATTCTCCTCATACTTTTACTGGAAAAGTCAAAAAGTTCATCATTTGGTAAACAAAAGAATGATTCCTTCCATACCACATAGTAAAAGACAAAAAGAGATAATCATGAATTTAAAAATATATGGAATTATAGTAAAAACTTTATGAAATAATTTTTATAAAACATGGTCATATATGATTAATATAACCCCAGTAAATACTTACATATAAGCAATCTCGGATAAAAATGAGATTGAAATATTATCCTTTACCAATTATGATCGGTGAAATAATTTGTGTCATAAAATAAAGAAAATTACATGCATATGTAAATATCATATAATTCGTAATAAAAATCATAAAACATTCATGGGAAGCATAAACACCATACAAAATAAATAGATGGTGATTAATGAATATGTCTCACAAAAAAAAGTGAGATGAAATAATCTGTTACCTTAAGTCTGATTTCTTCTTTATGTGTCTGAACCTCCTATATAATGATTTAAATAATGTCATTGACTTAGTCAAAAATCAAATTCTTTTTTTAATATCATATATTATTCAATTAAAACATTATATTACCCTTTCATTTATCAATTCCATGTTGAAACAACATTTTGGGTAATAATCATTTCCTTTATCGTATGTGTTTGGAGTTGTTGTTGTTGATATTATTATTAATATCATGATTTAATTAATTCTATAATGTAAAACCTGATTTATATAACATATATATATATCATATATATATTCAATATATATATATATAATAGATAGATAAATGAAATGAAATACACCGTTTATGGAGACGGTAGACCGTACGTATACGTGAACACTATTTTCCTTTCCTTATTGACTTGAATGGAAGTAAGTACATGACATATATATATACAAAAATAACATATCATTATTATGTTATATATCTCATTATTATTCATTATATATACTTTACAATCATTATTGAATGTTTAACATGGATAATGAATCTCATCGCGTCATGGAGATGATAAGCCGTACGTACGCACAAGCGACGATATCATTCCCATGATTATGGAATTGTATTGAAGTGTATAGTGTATAATATTTCAGAATCAATATTATTTTACAATAATCATATATAGTTATCTCTTCCACTATTATACCCATCCATGTAGGTTGGTTATGGAAAAAAAAATTACACCACTGCGTGGAGATGGTTGGTCGTACGTACACACACATGATGATTTTGTTTTTCATAGGATGGATAGAAGATGGAATATGGTTGTTTCATATTCATAATAAAATATCAGTATACAAGTGATACTGTAGTTATTACCTAATAATGAAACAACTCATATAGAGTAAGTAGAAGAAGAAATAAGTTTCAAAGAATCGGTAAAGGATACTACCTCTTCTTCGACGTGCCTCTTCTAAACCTCCTATTAGGGCACTAAGGATGGAATTTAAAGAAGTCCAGGGCCTCAATTATGTCTCTACGGAAGTTGATAAGAAAAATGGGTAGGGTTTGGCCGAGTTTGAAAGCTCAAAATGGTGTAAATAAAAGAGGGAGGAGGTGCCCTTTTATAAAAGAGGAGAGGTGCACTTTAGGAAACTCTCAAAAATATTAAATTATAATAAAATAAAACACCACATAAATACATCCAAATAGACTCAAATTAAAATATGAGATAATATAGGGTATGAATATCATCAACCAATCAAATTTAGAAATGTTATTATTTTATTTTAAACCGTATCATTTTGATTAATCCTTATTTAATCTATTTGATTTTATTTGTGGTAATAATATTCTAAATTTTAAATTATTATAAATACTTAATTATGTGTTGTGAAATTTACATAATTAGATAAAATATGAAATCTTAGAAAATATTATTTTCAATTTGTAATTTTTGAATATTTTTGTGATTTTTAAACAATTTAATAATATGTTATTTTTATAAAATAACAATAGTGTCAATTTTGACACTATTCAATTATTTGAATTTAAAAAAAATCCACGCAGAATATATGCTCGAAAAAAAAATATTTAATAGATTTGAAACATGTCATATTTGTCTATAAAATTCATGGAGCACATGAATTAGTTCATATAATATTTATTTTAATATTTTTAAAACCATTTATTTGATATTTTTCTTAATAAAATAATTACTACAAACTTTTTTGTATAATTATTTAATATACATATTTGTTGCATAATAGTAGAAAATAAAATACTATGATTATGATAAATATAATAAATTTCATAAGAACACTTTTAGTCGAATTTATCTTTTAAAAAAACAAGATTTTAAAATGTTATCTTTATTAAATTAGGAAGGTGAAAAATTTGACATCATTTAAAATAAAATAATATAAATCGCATAATCTATTTTTTAAGGATCCAAATGGTCCACAAGTCGACACTTGGATGCTTATGGTGTAGATATACTCCACCAATAAGTTTTGGTCACATTTTTGGTCCTTTTGATGGGTATTATTATTTTAATAAAAACTATATTATCGATTTTTTCACTAAATAAATAATTTCTCCATCATTAATGCACAAGCTATTAAAGTAATTATATATTTCTTAAAAATTTAAAAAAAATTCTATGATAAAGAAAATTATTTTCGATATCTAATGTGTATTTAAAATCGAATTTATATTCTGTAAAACCTTTTATTAAAAATACATTAATTATTAATGTTTGAGTGAGACATATTTCAGTTTTTCTTTAAATAAAATAAAATAAATGACTCAATCTCATCAAAGTGGGTTCCAATAGATACCATTTAGACCCAAGTATGTTTTTGGATGAAATAAAATCATCCAATTATATTAATACATGTGTCAGGGTTATTTTATAGTATTATTTTTATACTTAATTACCCGATTTACCTTTAACAATGATAAATAAAATTTACCATAGTCACTATTCATAATGCCTAAAAAATAAGAGTAGCCTATTAATGTAATTTTGACCTAATGGTTGTAAATATAAAATCAATTTTTCCAAATTCAAGACACAGAAGTTGCAGTAATTAATTTAAAATTAATCCAGTCGTTGAGAAAATGAGTTTTAAAATTTAAAACATTGAAAAATATTGAAATGTTTTTACCTATGAATTCAATGTAATATTAATGATAATTACATAAATTATATTAAGTGGTAAAAATATATTCTATTTCTACTTTAAAAACATTCAATATTATAATTAACCATATAAATTAACTCAATGAAAAAAGTTGTTTTTAATTAAAATTTAGCGTATTTGTACTATTCATCAAAATATAACGGTTATCAGAATAATGTCAAAAATTTATCCAATGTAAATATTTATATTCTGATTCAAAATAAAAAGTTTAATTTTTTATATTTAACTTTTAAACTTGTCAAAAATTATATTTAAAATGGGTGCGCCATCAAAAGGCGACAAAACTGCATTTTTTGAAAAATATTTCTTTTATCCAAAAAATTAATTTGGTTCTCATACCAAGATCTAAAAAATATGTAAGATGAATTATAATGTTATAAAATTCAAAATGTGGTTAATAATATTCATAATGGCTAGTTCATAATAATATTAGAAGAATATATCGTTGTTTAGTGAAACTCGGTATTGCGTACAACACACGCTATTGAGGATGGTCACTCTTGCGTGCAACACAAGCCAAGAATAGTGTTGCGTATACTACAAGATAATACGGTGTTTTGTATAGCATAAGCTAATCCTGTTGTATCGTACAACACAAGACATTAAAGAAATTAAAAAGAATATCTCTCAAAAAATCTCAGGCTGTTACATTCTACCCCCTAAAAATGAATTTCTCCCTCAAAATTCATTGTGGTTATAAATAGTTTACTACTTGAAAGTTTCTTACAAGAAATCCACATCATAAAAAATATTACTAAAACTTAATTTTAAAAAGGAATGTTAGAAACATAACGGTCACCCCAAGTAACTTAGCACTGGGTTTCCACATAGGAGAATATAGGTGAAAATATGGATATGGAAGAGAAATCTAACCATCATGTTCTGATGAAGAATGGTAGAGAACATGGATATGAAAAAGACATTAATCAAAAAGCCATAAATTTATTATGATCTAAGGCACCATCTGATTCATCTGATATGAGGGAACTGGGACAACATTTTTGGTTTTCAAGATCATTTCCCTAAAGTTGATGATTTTTTGCCTAAAGAGAAATACTTACTTGATTTCAGTGTAATATCATCATTGGTCATTCCATGAAAAATTTCCACTTCATCTCTTATTTAAATAAATGAAGTTGAATTTTTCATTATTGAAGTGTTAGAAGATCATGCGATAGAATGATAGGTCATTCCATCTGTCTTTACCACAAAAAGGTTAGCACAAATTATTAAATATACATCAGTCCATCTATGGTGAGGTTAATCATATATGGTTCCAAAAATTGACTTATACTTCATCTATCATACTTTTTAATAAAATAAAACTAATTTCAACTTACTAGGGACTTTCTGTAGGCTATTAATAGGTGATAAAGGCCTATTGTACATATGTTGTGGGTTCGATTCCCCCAACTTTGTCAGAAAAGACGGGTTATCGGCCATCCTGAAGGTGGTCCTTTTTCTAAAACTACACCATTATAACATCGGAAAAAGTTATGGCCTTAAACAATAGTATCTAATGTCCAATATAATCTATTCCAATCTTTAGGCTTATCAAAAATAATTCTGTCCAATCTCATAGTACAAAGAAAATGATTACTAGAAAGGTCATCTACTAAGCATGTGAATAACATCATTTACCCCCATATATCATAAGATATATACTTTGTTGGTCACATTAAAAACATTTGGATACCTTAATCATGTATTATTTTGAAACACGAGTCACCATAGAACCTTAGTGAAAACATGAATGCTTTCCAAAGTTAACTCTTTCCACATACCAAAATCCCAAAAAAAAAATCTATATACTCAAACCATGATATCAATTTTCCCTTATACCATTCATGAGTTCTTTAATATTATCAAACATCTCATTATCTCCTTATCCATTAATTATGCATATATTGTCTACTTTTCAAAAATATCTGAATAACCTTTCATGTTTACCAGTACCATTAAACATATACTTTAAAATTATTTATGAAGAATAATAGTTTAAAAATCCATAGATGTTTCTTTATTCCATAATAAGATTAAATTACCTATAAAACATTACTCTTGATAAACATACAATCATTCCACTACCTTCTTAAACCATTGACTGAGCTTTATCATTTTATTCCGCAACACTTATTTCATCTCAAATATCATTTGTAGTCTGTTCGTCATTAGCAACATAAATACTACCCATATGACCATGGTGATTCTCCTCCTGAGATTTTCCCTTAGGGAATTGATTTTAAAAATGCCCATACATTCCACATTTAAAACATTTAACAATTGTTTATATCTTATCAATACTGTTATCCTTGTCCATTTTGTTAAATGAACCTTTTCCTTTGCAATTGTTAGCTTTGTGTCCTTCTTTTCCACACCCAAAGCATCTTCTAGTTCCTTTTAAACATTCTCCTTGATGCCTCTTCCCACATGATTTATATGAGAGAAATTGAATTGTCTTTCTTTAATGATCATCATGAAACTCCATCTTTCTCTTATTAGACGAGTCAGGAAACTTACCAAAATTTAGATTATTGATAATATTATGAGATTGCCGATTAGGCATAATAATGATGTTTCACCTTCCAAATCCCATTTAATTTGGTTGCACATTATTAATATCATTCCATTTTCCATCATATTCTCTATTAACATGAATCCTCATATTTCTATCCATTTACTAAAACCCAAAAAGAATAGTATGAGAGGCAAAACTCATACAAAGAAAAAAAAATAATCAAGGGGGATTAATTTCAATCTCAAACATCTTAGGTTTAATCCGAGGTTATTCATGACCGTTCTCATAATTCTAGGATTTTAACCTATACTTATACATAACCTTACGGACATACCTAGACATACCTTAGATATATCTCTAGGGATATCACTAAAGTTTTCACATACTTGTTTCCAAAGGTTAATTAAACCTCCAATCTGATAACAACTGTAATAGTCTAGATTTATTTCTAGTGGACTAGAATTGATACCAATCAGAGAACTCCATGGGTGGCTACACCCCCTAGCTAGGACACACCACCATCCCTACTGGCAGCCATTTCCTCTTGAATCCCTTGGGCAGAGAGCCATGCTTTTTCCAATGCTCACATGTGAGAGTTCCCAAGGATAGGATTCATTCACACCTCCTTTGCTCTGATACCAACTGTAGATGCCCAAATATTTACAAACATAGACATTACATTACTTTTTCGAGACAATTAATATATAACAAAATCAAATGCCGAAAGACCATTTTAGTTTAGTGTCTTTGGAAACTCGGAACATAATCTTCTAATCATGGTGAAAGATCTTCAACATCTCCCATAAATATCTTCCAGTTTTGTTTTCTTACCCAAAATTTTTATTTATATCTGGGGGAAAAAAACATAAAAAGGGTGAGCTTAAATGATCAATAAGGGTAAGCATGGAGAAAATAAAAAAACATATACATTTGAACTTGAAAACATGAACATAATGTTTAAACATCAAAATCTTGAGTCATGAAATAAATCATGGCAGTATGTAAGGCGTAGATCACAAAGGAAAATTAATAATGATAAAATATCATGGTAATAAAACATGTAATTTTGAAAACCCATTAAGCAATGATATGATTTCCATAGTAGCCAAGGCATTGCTGCCAAGACCATCATAGTGGACAAAGTCTATTACTGATCCGGGTTTTCTTGTCGTTCAAGTCTGATATTACTGAACCAGATTGACTTTCCTTTCCAAACATGTCTATCTCATGAGATATAAATCATTACCCAATTCAATGGAGGGAGTTATAGGTCCCACCTATCTCATATTGAAACCATTCTTATTTGTTCCAGAAAATCAGAAATCATACATCATAGCATAACCCATGTAATAAAATGGGATTCTTAAACACCATTCCACCATAAAATAATCCATATAAGATAAAAGGACTTAATAAGAATAGTTATATCATAACATAGAATAACCCTATATCATCTTAGATGGAATATAATTTTGGTAAAACACATGAACACAGTTCTTGAGGAAAATATCCTTTCTTCTTTAGAAAGATTTTCTTCTCTCAATATGTCATGAAATTTTACAAAAGAAGAAGTTAATTTAAATTAAACATGAAAACTTTTAAAAGAATCTTCATGGAAATAATTCTCTATGAAATGATAACAAAATTCATTCATGCCGTATAAGTGAAAAAAATATTCTGCTCGTACTTTTATCAAAAAAGTGAAAAAGTACACCATTTTGTAAACAAAAGAAAGATTCCTTCCATAACACATAATAAAATACAAAAATAGATAAACATGACTTTAAACATACATGGAATAATAGTAAATACTTTATGAAAACATTTTTATAAAACATAGACATAGATGATTAATATAACCCCAGTAAATACCGACATATAAGAAATACCAGATAAAAATGAGATTGGAAAATTATCCCATACCAATTATGATTGGTGAAATAATATATGTCATATAATAAACAACATTAAATTAATATTTAAATATTATATCTTTCATAATAAAAAACAGAAAACATTCATGGGAAGCATAAACACCATACAAAAGAAATATATGGTGATTAAGGGATATGTCTCATAGAAATAAAAGTGAGACGAAATAATCCCTTACCTTAGGTATGATTTCTTCCTTATGTGCCCGAACCTCCTGTATAATGATTTAAATAATTCCATTGACTTATTAAATAATCATAGACATTTTTATGTTATCATATATGATTCAAATATGAATATATATTACCGATTCATTTGTCAATTCCATGTTGAAGCAACATTTTGGGTAATAATCGTTTCATTTATCGTACGTGTTTTGACTTTTTGTTCTTGATATTATTACTTATGTCATGATTTTATTACTTCCAGAATGTAAAAAGTATTTATATATCATATATATATATATTCAGTATATATATATAATAGATAAATAAATGAAATGAAATACACCATTCATGGAGACGGTAGGTCGTACGTATGAATGAACGCGGTTTTCCTTTCCTTATTGACTTGAATGGAAGTAAGTAGATGAAATATATATATATATATATATACATAAATACAGTATCATTATTATTTCATATATCTCATTATTATTCATTATATATAATTTATAATCATTCTTTAATGTTTAACATGAAGAATTAATCTCACCACATCGTGGAGACGGTAAGCCGTACGTACACACAAGCGATGATATCATTCTCATGATTGTGGAATTGTATTTAAGTGTATGGTGTATAATATTTCACAATAAATATTATTTTACAATAATCATATGTATTTATTTCTTCCTTTATTATACCCATTAAAGTAGGTTGGTTAGGAAAAACAGATTACACTACGCCGTGGAGACGGTTTGCCGTACGTACACACGCATGGTGATTTCATTTTTCATAGGATGGATAAAAGATAGAATATGGTTGTTTCATATTCATAATAAAATATAAGTATAAAATTGATACTAGAGTTATTACAGAATAATGAAACAACTCATATAGAGTAAGTATAAGAAGAAATAATTTTGAAAGAATCGGTAAAGGATATTACCTCTTCTTCAACGTGCCTCTTCTAAACCACCTCTTAGGGAACTAAGGTTGGTATTAGAAGAAGTAAAATACCTCTAGTATGTATCTATTTAAGTTTATAAGTGAAATGGGCCAGGTTTTTCTGAATTGGAAATATCAAAATGGTGTGAATAGGAGAGGGGGGAGGAGCCCTTTTATAAGAGAGGAGAGGGGCACTTTAGGAAACTCTCAAAAATATTAATTTATAATAAAATCAAACCCCACTTAAAAACATCCAAAGTGACTCATATTCAAATATTAGATAATATAAGGTTGTAATATCATCAACCAATCAAATTTAGACATGTTTAAATTCTATTTTAAACCTTATCATTTTTATATATCCTCATTTAATCTACTTGATTTTATTTGTGGTAATACTATTCTAAATTTAAAATTGTTATAAATACTTAATTATGAGATGTAAATTTTACAAAATTACATATATTATGACATTTTCGACAATATATTTTTAAATTTTAAATTTATAAATATTTTTTAAATTTTTAATCAATTTAATAATATGTTATTATTATAAAATACCAATATTCTCAATTTTGACACTATTAAATTATTTGAACTTAAATAATATCCACACGAAAGATATGTTAAAAAATATATTTAATATATTCCTAACATGTCATATTTATCAATTAAACTCATGGAGCACATTAATTAGTTCATATAATATTTATTTTAATATTTTTGAAACCATTTATTTGATATTTTTTTGTATAAAATATTTACTACAACATTTTTTTATAATTATTTAATATACTTATTTGTTCCATAAAAATAAAAATTAAAGTACTATGAATAAGATAAATCTAATAGCTTTAATAAGAACACTTTTAGTCGAATTTATCTTCTAAAACAATCCACTTTTAAAATGTTATCTTTATTAAATTATGAAGGTGATAACTTTGACATCATTTAAAATAAAATAATATAAACGTCATAATCTTTTTATATGGCTAGAAATCGTAAAAAAGTCTACAATTGGATGCTTATGGTGTAGATATACTCTACCAATAAGTTTTAGACAAGTGTTTGGGCCTTTTGATGGGTATCATTATTTTAATAAAAACTATATTATTGATTTTTTCAGAAAATAAATAATTTCTACATCATTAATGTATAAGATGTTAAAATAATTATATATTTCTTAAAAATTACAAATAAATTACCATGTTAAAGAAAAAAATTATCTTTCAAATGAGTATTTATAATTGAATTTATATTTTGTATATCCTTTTATTAAAAATACTTTAATTATGAAGGTTTGAGTGAGACATATTTCACTTTCTATTAAATAAAATAAATTAAATGTCTCAATCCCATACAAGTGTGTTCCAATAGATACCATTTCAACCCAAGTATGTTTTCAAATGAAATAAAATCATCCAATTATATTAATACATGTTTTAGGGTAATTTTATAATATTATTTTTACACTTAATTACCCGATTTACCTTTAATTATGATAAATAAAATTTACAGTAGTTACTATTCATAATGCCCAAAAAATAAAAGTATCCTATTAAAATAATTTGGACCTAATGATTCAAAATCTAAAATCCATTTTTCCAAATTCAAGTCACATAATTTTTAGTAACTAATTTAAAATTAATCCCATTGTTGAGAAAATGGGTTTTAAAATTTAAAACATTGAAAAAGATTGAAATGTTTTTACCTATGAATTCAATGTAAAATTAATGATAATTACACACATTAAATTAAATGGTAAAAATAAATTATATTTATACTTTAAAAAACTTCAATATTATTATTTAACCATATAAATTATCTCCACGAAAAATGTTTTTAATTAAAATTTAGCGTACTTTTACTATTCGTCAAAATATGATGGTTATCAGAATAATATCAAAGATTTATCCAACATAAATTTTTATATCCTGATTCAAAATAAGAATTTCACTTTGTCAAATTAAACTTATAAACTTGTCAAAAATTAGATTTAAAATGGGTGCGCCATCAAAAGGCGACAAAACTGCATTTTTTGAAAAATACTTCATTTATCTGAAAAATTAATTTTGTTCTCATACAATGTTCTAGAAAATATGTAATATAAATTATAATGTTATAAAATTCAAAATGTAGTTAATAATATTCATAATGGCTAGTTCATAATAATATTATAACAATATATCATCGTTTAGTGAAACTCAGTATTGAGTACAACACATGCTATTGAGGATTGTCACTCTTACGTGCAACAGAAGCCAAGAATAGTGTTGCATATAACATAAGATAATATTGGTGTAGCATACAACATAAGAAATAATAGAAATTAAAAAGAATATTTCTCATAAAATCTCAATGTGTTACATTCTACCCCCCTTAAAATGAATTTTTCCCTCGAAATTCATCAGGGTTATAAATAGTTTACTACTCGAAAGTTTCCTTCATAGAAATCCACATCGTAAGAAGGAATACTGAAATTTAATTTTAAAAAGGAATGTTAGAAACATAACGGTCATCCAAACTAACTCAGCACTGAGTTTCTACATATGAGAATATAGGTGAAAATATGGATATGGAAGAGAAATCTAAGCAGCATGTTCGGATGAAGAATGGTAGAGAACATGGCTATAAAAAAGCCAAAAATCACAAAGCCATAAAGTTTTGATGATATAAGTTACCATCTGATTCATCATATATGAGGGTACAAGGAAAACGTTTTTGGTCATTAAGATCATTTCCCTAAAGTAGATGAATTGTTTCATAAGGAGAAATACTTACTTGATTTTAGTGTAATATAATTATTGTTCATTCCATGAAAAATTTTCAATTCATATATTATTTAATGAAATGAAGTTGAATTTATCATTATTAAAGTGTTAGTAGATCATGCGATTGAATGATAGGTCATTCCATCCGTCTTTATCATAAATCTTTTAGCACAAATTATTAAATATACATAAGTCCATCTATGGTGAGGTTAATCAAATATGGTTCCAATAATGGAATTATACTTCATCTATCATACTATTTAATAAAATAAAACAAATTTATACTAACTGGGGACTTCATGTAGGTTACTAGTAGGCGATAAAGGCCTATCGTACATCGGTTGTGGGATCGATTCTCACAACGTTGTCTAATGTGATGGGTTGTTGCCCATTCTGTAGGTTGTCCTTTTTCTAAAACTACATTATAATATCGAAAAATGTTCTATTCTTAAACAATACTATCTGATGTCCAACTTAATCCATTCCAATCTTTAGGCTTATCAAAAATACTTATGTCCAATATCCTAGTATAAAGAAAATGATTACTAGAAAGTTCATCTATCGACCATGTGAATACCATCATATAATCCTTGTATATCATAAGATATATCTTGTTGGTAACATTCCAAACATGTGGATACCTTAATCATGTATTCTCTTGAAACATGAGTTACCATAAAACCTTAGTGAAAACATGAATGATGTAACACCCTAGGTAAATAAAGAATATGAGTTTTTCATATTTATCCACATTTGTGAATAAAGTATTAATATTACTTTAAAGGGAACGCTATGCTTGATGGCGTACCCAATACACAACAATGAGTTTCTTTGAAATCTTACGTTGCACTCTAATAATAAAATAGTATTATTTTAAATGGTAGTTAACTCCTAGCCATTGTAATGATGGGAATGAACAGAACTAACTACAAAATGACTATATATGTTTGTAAAATATTTTTACTTTTTACAAAAAATGTTAGAGGATTAAAAATGCGAATGAATCCAATTTTAAGAATAAACATTCTAATATTCTTTAAAAGGTAGATTAACCACCTTTTGATGGTGAATCTCTTTTAAATCCACTTTTTGAAAATTTTATGTGTTATATTTGAAAAAATAAAATTATTCTTTTGAATCGGGACATCAAAATTTACTTTGTGTAAATTTTTGGTATTTTTCCGATAAAGTACATTTTTTAATGAATAGTGAAAAATGTTGTATATTAATTCAAAACCTCTTTTTAATATAATTTATTTATATGATTAGATTATCTTTCGAATTGGTTTTAAAGTGAAATTAGAATATATTTTTACCATTAAATCCAATGGTGGTCATTGGAATTAATTTCACTTTGAAATTGGACTTAAACTAGTGCCAATCTTTTAATAGATATTGTTTCTTAAAAACACGCTATTTGTTTTGACAGCGGTAATTAATTATTAAATTAATCAACGCAACTTAGATGTTTGGAATTCTGTAAAATAGAGATCATTTTTGAATTCAGAATATCAAATATAGCATAGGGTGAATTTTTGGTATTTTTCTGAAAAACATCAATTTTTGATGAATAGTGAAACCACTAAGTGGTAGTTAAAGAAACTGATTTTTCATTTAAATGAAACTTTGCCACTTCTATGATTTGATTTTCAAAAATCCGACATACATGGTTGTCATTAAGAAGTATAATGTGGTTCAATGAGATAAAAATATTTTTTGGTGAATAGTAACTTTTAAGTTTCATTAATCGCGATTAAAGGTAATTAGTGTAATTTAAGGAAAAAATAATGTTTAAATAATATGAAATGACCTAGACACATGTCTTACCCTCATTGGATGTGTCATGGCCAACCCAGAAAATAAATGGTTCAACTTGGGGACCCCATAGAGCCACATTGGTAGGTAAATGACATTTTAAAACTTTTTATTTAATGTTAAAATAAAAATGTCACAAACAAGAGTTGTTTTACTAAAAAAAATTTAAATGGGGTTATACAAGTCATATTTTTGACTATAAAGATTCATTAGAAAGATAAAAAGATTTCCTACATCATTATATTTGTTTTATAATTTTTAGACATTAAATAAATTAAATTATTTATTACACCATGATGATAGAGTGATTACCTCATTATTTAACGATTTAAATAAAATGAAAAGATAATGTAAAATCTAAGACCTACACTTGTAAAAAACCTATTGGATGGGTGTATTTCGAACCATTATCACCTTATCCTATAAATATATAATTTTTGGACATTTAAAATCTTAAAATCATTTTATAATAAAGTAAATGTTTATAATTTTCCAAGAGTGCCCCTCCTCTACTCTTATAAAAGGCCCCCACCTCTACCACCTTACCCACACCTCTCAAGCCTTTGGCTCGGCCACACCCTGACCATTTTGTCTCTCCACATCCCTCTCTTCATCATTGAAGCCTCACTTTTGGAAGAATCCTTTCCAAGGAAGCCTTTGAGCTCAAATAAAAGAGAGTTACCCAATTTAAAGGTAATGTCTTCCCTTGTGTTCTTTTGTTTTATATTGATTCTCCAAACCCTTAAACACTTTTTATTACTATTTTTTGTAACAAAACCAGTATCAAAAATATAATAGGATGTTTTTATAAGAAGGATTAGATCTACACTTTCACACACCTCCTTCTAATGGTTAAAGAACATACTGTTTCTGTGGATGGCGAATTACTGCCTCACGAAACGATGATTGTTCAATATTTTTTTAACACATTTAAAGGTGGCCATTAATATTTCACTATATTTATATATGATATTTAATATTTTTATGTTTTCCTTAAGATTCAGTATTTTTCATTTATGGAATACCTTTATGCTTTCCATTATGGGTAAACGCGATATCTTCATTTTAGGAAGTGCGGACTACCGCCCCCTCAAATTGATTTGATTCGTTAATGCCATATGTGGGATGTATAAAGGATGGAATTAATTTTATTACTTATGATATCCTACTGGAATTATAATATTCCTTTATATCATTATTATTTAATTCCATGTAATACAAAAAAAGTAATGAAAGTAGCCTTCATGCGTACGTACGGCTTACCGTCTCCATGAACGGTACATTTCATTTCTCATCTCCAAATGTGATGTACTATTATACGTACATATATATAATGGATATATATGTAATATATTACATCTAAATTATGGATATAATTTTGGAATTATAATATACATATCTCTCATTTTGTTTTAATTCCATTAATATGACAAAAAATGAAAGTAGCGTTCATGCGTACGTACGGCTTAACGTCTCCATAAACAGTACATTTCATTTATTATCTCCAAATGTTATGTACTATTATAAGTACATATATATAATGGATATATATTTCATATATTACATATAAATTATGTAAATAATTCTAGAATTATAATATATATATCTCTCTTTTAACTTGAATTCCATTAATATGACAAAAAATGAAAGTAGCGTTCATGCGTACGTATGGCCTACCGTCTCCCTGAACGGTGATTTTAATTTTTTTTTTATCTCTAAATGTTATGGAATAGTACAAAATGAATATATAATGGATTTATATGATATTTAAAACATTAATAATATTCTAGGGATTATGTACCTATAACTACATGGAAAATTATTTTCAAACAAGTTCATTTTTTGACTCATGTACCAAACATCGACAAAAACGTCTAATATGAACTCACATTATTAACCAATTATTATAAAATTATAATATGTGATCTGAAATAAATAATAATATTTAAAGATGTTCCTTGAGAAATAATAAATTGACCAAATTTTATTATTCAGGAGATTAAAGAATGATCAAGTCATGTCAGACACGAGGTAAGGGATCCAACCTCTCTCTTTCTTTTTAAGTACTATTTTTTATGTCATTTCTTTTAAGATCGTCTTTATTGTGTTTGGGGATGTTCTTTTATATTCCCCATACTGTAATTTTTATGTTCATATTATGATAGAACCTATTTGATCTCATAAATCCATTTTTGGAAGTTTTAAGTGGCTCCGTTAGGCTGTAGAGTTTTCGTAAGGGATTTTTCATCTCACTTTTATTCCCGTGACATTTATGCTATGTTTTCCACTATTTCCTTTGAGTGGTGTATGTACTGCCCATTATTATACACTTTGTGTAGTATAATTTCATTTATGGGTATTTACATCTTCATTTTATGACCCTTCTTCCATGGGGTGTACGTTTCGAAAGTTACCCAACTCAGTAAGGGGACCTTTCACCCTCCTCTTTTTAAAAGACTTCTTTTTTCATGTCTTTTAATTCACATAATATTATGTTGGGATATGTTCTTATATATCCTTATTTATGTAAATTTTATGTCCATGTGATAATATACCATTTTCTCTCTCATCAACTCATTTTCTGAATTTTAAAGTGATGATGTTAAGCTATCAGATTTCTGTAAGGGAAATTCTTAACCCACTTTCAATTCTTTGGGTTAAACCTCTACTTCTTGATTTTATTATGCCAAGATTATGTGTGGAATATCTATGTTGTAATTTCCACAAACCTTTGTGTGGATATACTATTTCTACACATAATCATCTCATTGATAAATTCTTACGTCATTTAGACGAACTTGTATGGGAAATCATAACTCAATCTCATTTGATTGAGTTAAATATCTATGTCATTGGTTTTGTTTTTCCAAGATTATGTGTGAATGACCTCTGATTGTTTTACACTTAATATCCACTTATATTTGGTGTATTCATATTTTTCACTCATAATCATGTAATTGATTTATCCTTAATCTAAGGATACCGACTTTGTAAGGGACTTCGTCTCAATCCCCTTTCATTGAGGCATTTTTTGTTCTAATACAAGGCTTTATTTTATAAGGTGTATAAACCCCTTTGAATTTTAATTTTATACAAAAGGAATCTTTTTCTATGAATCATTTTACAAAAAAAAGGAATTTTTCTTTTAACGTACGCGGTGACAACGACCTTTTCCGCCGCCACGAGTATTATTTGGTCTTTGGCTTCCTCAAAAATCCGTGATGTTTTTTTGAAATGACATAAATTACATTACTCTTTTATGTATTTTGGTATTGAAAATGGTTTTTATAATGGAGTTGTTATGTCAATATATTTAAGTGATATATTGTGTTTGAAATGTGGAAATGTTTTCTTTCCATTATTTGTGTTTTATGTCTAATGATTTTATAATGGTACTTGGACATTTGACGGGTGGTTACGTGATAAACCATATGATGGGTGGTGTCTTGAATACCATGACGGGTGTTTACGTTTTAACCTCTAATTCATTGGGTATGGAGGTCGGCCGTATGGCTATTCCATTAAGTATGTGTGGAAGTCGACCGTATGGTTATTCCATTTAAGTATGTTTATGTCCCAAGTTACCTTTATATGTTATGTGTTCTTTATATGGGTTTTATGGTAATATTTGGGTTAGAAAAGGGTAAGTAATGGTATTTTATTCAGTGAAGAGTTTTTACTACTTCATAAAGGTGAAAAGTATTACTTTGGTAATGTTCTCATGGTTTGATTGTTGTTTTGAAAAACTAACAGTTTTCCTTCTTTGTGTATCCTTTATTGGGATTTTTATGCTCATCCCAAGTTTTTGAAATGTTTTCCATAGGACTTAAAGATGAATGGGGTCAAGGATGGGATCAAGTAAAGACATTCTATCTAAAACATGGAACTAGACATGTTTCTTTTTAAGTGTTTTTTGATTTTATGGAAACTTACTAGATGTGTCTACTATGTAACCTTTTGAGATGTAATAGTTATGACCTAATTCTCTAATACTCTAAACCTGAAAAGATCCTCTATGTGAATTATTCATCTAAATAATGATTAAGTAATGTTTAAGGCTGAGGCCTTATAGTTGGTATCAGAGGTCGGTTTAGATAACTTTAGAGGTTAGGGTATTCTCTAAGCATAAGTGACATTACCATAATGGTTAGGATTTCAGAAAGAGTCATAGTCTTAGATAAAGTGAATGAGTAAGTATATCTTAGTTTTTATCTTCCTCATTAGTACATGATGGTTTTGTTGATATAATCACACTGACCTTTCTAGTTTTAGTAAATAGATGGATCTAGCAGGCACCAAAGTGACAAAGGGTTTAAATGAAATTGTGGTGGTTCTCTGATTAAGAGACTAGATGAAATGGGGCATTCAATGAGAAATCTCATGGTTATTCTAAACCAACTATCAAGAGCCATGATCAACCACTTGAACCTTGGTGAGTTCTCTAATGCATCATGTACGAGAGAACAAACTCAAAATGGGAGTTCAGGTAATAATTATAAAGGTAATCATTAGGGTTTATATGATCCTTACTTTTGAGGTAATTATGGGTTACTATATGTTATGATGGAAAGTGAAATAAATGAGATAAAATTGAGGTTAAATTATGTTATGGTTATTTTTGATGATTTTAACTCTTTTTGGGGAATGATTTGAGAATTATATAGTTTGGAAAAAAGGACAACACGCAGACCGTGTGACAAACCATCGCGTCGGACAAAACTGCGGGAATCGAACCCACAACCAAAGTGTGACTGATATTTATCACCTACCACTGGACTACATGAAGTCCCTGGTTAGTTTGACTAATTCATTTTAGTTAGATGATTTTATTAATTAAGAGTAAGTTTATTTTGGGTTATCTATGGAAATTATTAACCTATCATGGAGGATATGAGATTAGGTTAATTACTTTTCAATATGAGAATTTAAGAGCAACTGATGTTATTTGGAGATAAAAGTTAATTTGTACCTTGGAAGAATATGTGATTAAATCCTTAAAATATTTGGGTTTCAATCTTAGTTTGGTTTAATTTGAATAATTTTATGGAAAATTGTTTATCGAATGGTCTTCGTTGAACTTTGGGTTTTTTGGGGACAAATTTTGGAGATTAAGAACAGATTTTATTTTTATAAAGGACTATACTTTTGTGGATTATCTGATCTCATTCTAAAAATTTTGGTTTTTTTTGTATAAAGATATGGGAAATATATAGTTCTCTATATTGGATTAGGTGATTCTCAAGAAGTTGATTATAGTACTCTTAATGCGAACAAGTCTTCCTAAATACTCATTTTTGGAAAAAATTTGAGTTTGATTAAGGAATCTAATAAAAGTTGAATGTCTACGTGACAAGTAAGTTGGTTTCATTATGATTTAGTTATGCCCAAAAATAAATTCCTCAATGAAGAGTAACTTAAAACAAAAATGTTGTCTGTTAAATTTTCCTACTGGGGAATCGAATACCATTAAACCCATCACAAGTTTGTGATTTTCTTATGGTTAACTTTCTCCTAGAAATGTTTACTATCACTCTCCCTCAGAACATGACCCTTTATTTTTTCCTCCATATCCATGTTTTCCTACCTGGAATCCTAGTATGGGTTAACTCGAGTGACCTTTGTACTTCTCTTTATTTATTTTAAAGTGATAGTTTTACTGACTCTTATTCCGATTTGGGATTTTCAATGAACTTTCCAAGCCCAATTTTAAAATTGTGAGGACGCAATTACCAAAAGGGGGGATGGATGTAACACCCCAGGTAAATAAAGAATATGAAATTTTCATATTTATCCATATTTGTGAATAAAGTATTAATATTACTTTAAAGGGAACACTATGCTCAATGGCGTACCCAATACGCAATAACAAGTTTCTTTGAAATCTTACATTGCACTCTAATCATAAAATAATATTATTTTAAATGGTAGTTAATGCCTAGCCGTTGTAATGAAGGGAATGAACAGAACTAAATACAAAATGACTATATATGTTTTTGAAATATTTTTACTTTTTACAATAAATGTTAGAGGATTAAAAATGTGAATGAATCCAATTTTAAGCATAAACATTCTAATATTCTTTAAAAGGTCAATTAACCACCTTTTGATGGTGAACCTCTTTTAAATCCACTTTTTGACAATTTTATGTGTTATAATTTACAAAATAAAATTATTCTTTTGAATCGGGACATCAAAATTTACTCTGTGTAAATTTTTGGTATTTTTCCGATAAAGTACATTTTTTAATGAATAGTGAAAAATGTTGTATTTTAATTCAAAACCTCTTTTTAATCTAATTTATTTATATGATTAGATTATATTTTTAATTGGTTTTAAAGTGAAATTAGAATATATTTTTACCATTAAACCCAATGGTGGTCATTGGAATTAATTTCACTTTAAATTGGACTTAAACTAGTGTCAATATTTTAATAAATATTGTTTCTTAAAAACACGCTATTTGTTTTGACAACGGGAATTAATTATTAAATTAATTAATGAAACTTATATGTTTGGAATTTTGTAAAATAGAGATCATTTTTGAATTCCGAATATCAAATATAGCATAGGGTGAATTTTTGGTATTTTTCTGAAAAACTTCAATTTTTGATGAATAGTGAAACCACTAAGTGGTAGTTAAAGAAACTGATTTTTCATTTAAACGAAAATTTCCCACTTATGTGATTTGATTTTCAAAAATCCGACATACATGGTTGTCATTAAGAAGTAAAATGTGGTTCAATGAGATTAAAATAATTTGTGGTGAATAGTAATTTTTAAGTTTTATTAATCGCGATTAAAGGTAATTAGTGTAATTTAAGGTAAAAATAATGTTTTAATAATATTAAATGACCTAGAAACATGTACTACCCTAATTGGATGTTTCATGGCCGACCAATACAATCCATGGGTCAACTTGGGGACCCCATGGAGCCACTTTGGTAGGAAAATGGCATTTAAAAACTTTTTATTTAATGTTAAAATAAAAATGTCACAAACATGAGTTGTTTTACTAAAACAATTTTTAAATGGGGTTATACAAGTCATAGTTTTGACTATAAATATTCATTAGAAAGATAAAACTATTTCCTACATCATTATATTTTTTTTATAATTTTTAGACATTCAATAAATTAAATTATTTATGACACCATGATGATGCAACGATTACGTCATTATTTAATTATTTAAATAAAATGAAAAGATAATGTAAAATCTATGACCTACACTTATAAAAAACCTATTGGATGGGTGGATTTCAAACTATTATCACCTTATCCTAGAAATGTATAATTTTGGGACCTTTAAAATCCGAAAATCATTTTATAATAAAGTAAAAGTTTATAAATTTCCAAGAGTGCCCCTCCTCTCCTCTTATAAAAGGCCCCCACCTCTACCACCTTAACCACACCTCTCAAGCCTTTGGCTCTGCCAAAGCCTGCCCATTTTGTCTCTCCACATCCCTATATTCATCATTGAAGCCTCACTTTGGGCAGAATCCTTTCCAAGGAATCCTTTGAGCTCAAATCAAAGAGAGTTACCTGATTTAAAGGGAATGTCTTCCCTTGTGTTATTTTGTTTTATTTTGCTTCTCCAAACCCCTAAACTCTTTTTATTACTTTTATTTTGTAACAACACCATTATCTTAAATATACTAGGATTTTTTTATAAGAAGGATTCGAGCTAAAATTTCACACACCTCTTTCTAATGGTTAAAGAACATACTGTTTCTATGGATGGCGAATTAATGCCTCACGAAATGATGCTTGTTCAATATTCTTTTAACACATTTAAAGTTGGACATTAAGATGTCACTATATTTATATATGATATTTAATATGTTTATTTTTTCCTTAAGCTTCTGTATTTTTCATTTATGGCATGCCTTTATGGTTTCCATTATGGGTAAACGCGATATCTTCATTTTAGGAAATGCGGACTACCGCCCCCTCAAAGTGATTTGATTCGTTAATTCCATATGTGGGACGTATAATGGATGGAATTAATGGTATTACATATTATATCCTACTAGAATTATAATATACCTTTATATAATTATTATTTTATTCCATTGAATACAAAAAAAAAAGAAATGAAAGTAGTGTTCATGCGTACGGACGACTTACCGTCTCCATGAATGGTACATTTCATTTCTTATCTCCAAATGTTATGTAGAATTATAAGTACATATATATAATGGATATATATGTAATATATTACATCTAAATTATGGATATCATTTTGCAATTATAATATATATATCTCTCATTTTTTTTTATTCCATTAATATGAAAAAAATGAAAGTAGCGTTCATGCGTACGTACGACTTACCGTCTCCATGAACGGTACATTTCATTTCTTATCTCCAAATGATATGTAATATTATAATTACATATATATAATGGATATATATGTCATATATTACATATATATGATGGATATCATTTTGTAATTATAATATATATATCTCTCTTTTAACATTATTTCCATTAATATGACAAAAAATGAAAGTAGCGTTCATGCGTACGTACGGCGTACCGTCTCCATGAATGTTGCTGTTATTTTTTTTATCTCCAAATGTTATGGAATAGTAAAAAATGAATGTATACTGGATATATATTATATTTAAAATATTAATACTATTCTGGAGATGATGTACCTATAACTACATGGAAAATTATTTTCAAACAAGTTCATTTTATTGACTCATGTACCAAACATTGACAAAAACGTCTGATATGAACTCACATTATTAACCAAATATTATAACAATATAATATGCGATATGAACTGAATAATAATATTTAAAGGATTTCCTTGAGCAGTAATAAATTGACCAAATTTTATTATTCAGGAGATTAAAGAACGATCGAGTCATGTCGGACACGAGGTAAGGGATCCAACCTCTCTCTTTCTTTTTAAGTACTATCTTTTATGTAATTTCTTTTAAGATAGTATTTATTATGTTTTGGTATGTTCTTTTATATTCCCCATACTGGAATTTTTATGTTCATATTATTAGAGAGCCTATTTTATTTCATAAATCCATTTTTGGAAGTTTTAAGTGGTGCCGTTAGGCTGCAGAGTTTTCGTAAGGGATTTTTCATCTCACTTTTATTCCCATGACATTTATGCTAAGTTTGACACTATTTCCATTGATTGGTGTATTTACTTCCCATTATTATACAATTTTTGTAGTATAATTTCATTTATGGGTTTTTACATCTTCATTTTATGACCCTTCTTCCATGGGGTGTACGTTTCAAAAGTTACCCAACTCAGTAAGGGGACCTTTCACCCTCCTTTTTTTAAAAGACTTCTTTTGTCATGTCTTTCAATTCACATAATATTATGTTGGGATATGTTCTTATATATCCTTATTTATGTAAATTTTATGTCCATGTGATGAGATACCATTTTCTCTCTCATCAACTCATTTTCTGAATTTTAAAGTGATGACGTTAGGCTGTCAGATTTCTGTAAGGGAACTTCTTAACCCACTTTCAATTCTTTGGGTTAAACCTTTACTTCTTGATTTTATTATGCCAAGATTATGTGTGGAATCTCTATTTTGTAATTTCCAAAAACATTTGTGTGGATATACTATTTCTACACATAATCATCTCATTGATAAATGCTTACGTCATTTAGATGAACTTGTATGGGAAATCATAACTCAATCTCATTTCATTGAGTTAAATATCTAGGTCATTGGTTTTGTTTTTCCAAGATTATGTGTGAATGACCCCTGATTGTTTTACACTTAATATCCACTTATATTTTGTGTATTCATATTTTTCACACATAATCATGTAATTGATTTATCCTTAATCTAAGGATACCGACTTTATAAGGGACTTCGTCTCAATCTCCTTTCATTGAGGCATATTTTGTTCTAATACATGGCTTTATTTTATACGATGTATAAACCCCTTTGACTTTTAGTTTTATACAAAAGGAATCTTTTTCTAAGAATCATTTTACAAAACGAAAAAAAGGAATGTTTCTTTTAACGTACGCGGTGACAACGACCTTTTCCGCCGCCGCGAGTATTATTTGGTCTTCGGCTTCCTCAACAAGCTGTGATGTTTTTATTAAATGAAATAAATACCATTACTCTTTTATGTATTTTGGTATTGAAAATGGTTTTTATAATGGATTTTTTATGTCAATATATTTAAGTGATATATTGTGTTTGAAATGTGGAAATGTTTTCTTTCAATTATTTGTGTTTTATGTCTTATGATTTTATAATGGTACATGGACATTTGAAGGGTGGTTATGTGATAAACCATATGATGGGTGGTGTCGTGAATACCAGGACGGGTGGTTACATTATAACCTCCAATGCATTGGGTATGGAAGTGGGTCGTATGGCTATTCCATTAAGTATGTGTGGAAGTCGACCGTATGGTTATTCCATTTAAGTATGTTTATGTCCCAAGTTACCTTTATATGTTATGTGTTCTTTATATGGATTTTATGGTAATATTTTGGTTAAAAAAGGGTAAGTAGTTGTCTTTTATTCAGTGAATAGTTTTTACTACTTCATAAAGGTGAAAAGTATTACTTTGGTAAAGTACTCATGGTTTACTTGTTGTTTTGAAAAACTAACAGTTTTCCTTCTTTGTATATCCTTTACTGGGATTTTTATGCTCATCCCAAGTTTTTTAAATGTTGTCCACAGGACTTTAAGATGAATAGGGTCAAGGATGGGATAAAGTAAAGACATTCTATCTAAAACATGGAACTAGACATGTTTCTTTTAAGTGTTAATTTATTTTATGGAAACTTAGTAGAAGTGTCTACTATGTAATCTTTTTAGATGTAATAGTTATGACCTAATTCTCTAAAAATCTAAACCTTAAAAGATCATCTATGTGAATTATTCATTTAATTCATGATTAAGTAATGTTTAAGGCCGGGGCCTTATAAATGATGTCAAAAGTTTACTCTTTCCACATACCAAAATCCGAAAAAAAATCTATATACTAAAACCATGATATCAATTTTCTCTTACACCAATCATGAGCGCATTGATACTATCAAAAATCCCATTATCTAGTTATCCATTCATTATGAGCATATCATCTAATTTCCAAAAATATTTAAATAACCGTTCATGGTTACCGGTACCATTAAACATATACTTTCAAATACTTTAGAAAAAAACAATAGTGTAACAATCTTTAGATGTTTCGTTATTCCATAGTACCCTTAAACTACCAATACAACATTACTATTGGTAAAAATACAGTCATTACACTACCTTTATAAAACATTGATTGAGCTTAATCATTTTATTCCTCAACACTTCATTCATCTTATATATCATTTTAGTCTCTTCATCATCAACAAAATAAATACTACCCATACGACCATGCTGATTCTACTCATGATATTTTCCATTAGGGAATCAATTTGCATAATCCCCATACATTCCTCATTTAAAACATTTAATCATTGTTGATGTCCTAGAAATACTATTATCCCAATCTATTGTGTTAAATGAACCTTTTTATTTTCAATTAATATCTTGGTTTCCTTCTTTTCCAAACCCAAAGCATCTTCCAGTTCCTTTGAAACATTCTTCTTGATGCCTCTTCCCACATGATTTACATGAGAGAAATTGAACTTTATTTCCTCTATGATTATCATGAGACTCCATATTTCTCTTATTACCGATTCAGGAAACTTACCAATGTTTAGATTATTGATCATATTATGAGATTACTGATTAGGAATAATAAAGATGTTTCATCTTCCAAATCCCATTTCATTTGGTTACTCATAAATAATATCATTCCATTGTCCATCATATTCTCCATTAACATGAATCCTATTATTTTCAGAATTTTCCTAAAACCCAAAAATAATTGTATGAGAGGAAAAACACATACTAGGAAAACAATATAACCAAAGGGGATTACATTCAATCTCTAACATCTTAGGTTTAATCCTAGGTTATTCATGATCATAATCATAATTCTTGTTTTGTAACCTATATTAATACTTATCCTTATGGACATCCCTAGACATACCTTAGATATATATATAGGGATATCACTAAAGTTTTCGCATCCTAGTTTCCAAAGGTTAACTAAACCTTCACTCTGATAGCAACTGCAGTAGTCTGGATTTATTTCCAGTGGAATAGAATTGAAACCTATTAGAGCACTCCATGAGAGGATACACCCCCTGGGTTGGAAAGACCACATTCCCCAGTGGAATCCATTTCCTCATGTAGTCCTTGGGCAGAGATCCATGTTTCGTCCAATGCTCACATGTGAGAGTTACCAAGGACCAGATTCATTCCTACCTCCTTATCTCTGATACCATCTATAGAGGCCCAAATCTTTTCATACATAGACATTAAATTACTTTTTCTGAATACTTAAAACCTAACAAAAAAAACTTTGAAAGATCGTATTAGTTTAGTTTCATTGGAAACTCAGAACGTAATCTTCTAGTCATGGTGAAAGATCTTCAACATCTCCAATAAATATCTTCTCCATTTTTTCTTACCTAAAACCTTTATTTATATCATGGGGAAAAGAAAACATAAAAAGGGTGAGAAAAATGATTTGTAATTGTATGTATGGAGAAAATAAAAAACATATACATTTGAACTAAAAAACATGAACATAATATTTAATCATAAAAATCTTGAGACGTGAAATAAATCATGGTAGTATGTAAGGCATAGATCACAAAGGAACATTAATAATGATAAAATAGCATGGTAATAAAACATGTAACTATGGAAAACCATTACGCACATGATATGATTTCCATAGTAGCCAAGGAATTGCTGCCAAGACCATCATAGTGGACAAAGTCAATTATTGAACTGGGTTTACATGTCATTCCAACCCTGTATTACTGAACTATATTTACTTTTCATTCCATCCATGTTTATATCATGAGATATAAATAATTACCCAATGAATTGGAGGGAGATATATGTCCCACCCATCTAATAATGAAACCATTCTTATTTGTTCAACAAAATCATAAATCATACATCATAGCATAACCCATGTAATAAAATGGGATTCTCACACATCATGCCATAATAACATAATACATATATTATAAAAGGACTTAATAAGAATAATTACATCATAATGTAATCAAATCAAAGAAATAATAGGGATAAAAATATAACCCTTTATCATATTAGATGGAAGATAATTTTGATAAAACACTTGAACTTAGTTCTTGAGGAAAATATTCTTTCTTCTTCAAAAACATTTTATTCTCTCAATATGTCATGAAATTTTAAAATAAAAGAAGTTAATTTAAATTAAACTTGAAAAATTTTAAAGTAAGATTCATGGAAATAATTCTGTATAAAATGATAAAATAATCCAATCATGTCGTATAAGTTAAAAAATATTCTCATTATACTTTTACCAAAAAAGTCAAAAAGTACATCGTTTTGTAAAAAAAAGAAAGATTCCTTTAATACCACATAGTAAAAGCCAAAAATAGATAAAAATTAATTTAAACATACATGGAATAATAGTAAAAACTTTATGGAAACATATTTATAAAACATGGAAATTTATTATTAATATAACCCCAGTAAATACTTATATATAAGCAATATTGGATAAAAATGAGATTGCAAAATTATCCCGTACCATTTATGATCGGTGAAATCATACGTGTCATAAAATAATTAAAATTAAATTCATATGTAAATATCATATCCTTCATAATAAAAATCATAAAACATTGATGGGAAGTATAAAAACCATACAAAAGAAATAGATAGTGATTAAGGCATATGTCTCATAGAAATAAAAGTGAGATGAAATTATCCCTTACCTTAGCTCTGATTTATTACTTATGTGTTAGAACCTACTATATAATGATTTAAATATTGTAATTTAATTATTAAAGAATCATATAAATTTTTATGATATCATATATGATTCATTTACGACTTTATATTACCTGTTCATCTATTAATTCAATGTTGAAGCAATGTTTTGGGTAATAATCGTTTCATTTATAGTACATGTTTGGAAGTTTTGTTCTTGATATTATTAATTATATCACAATTTACTTACTTATAGAATTAAAAACATGATTTATATATCATATATATTTTCAGTATATATATATATAATATAGATAAATGAATTGAAATACACCATTCATGGAGACGGTTGGTCGTATGCACACATGAATGTTGTTTTCCTTTCCTTATTGACTTGAATGTAAGTAGATGATATATATATATATATATATGAACATAAATCCAGTGTCATTATTATTTCATATATCTCATTATTATTCACTATATATAATTTATAATCATTATTGAATGGTTAACATGGAGAATGAATCTCATCACGTCGTGGAGACGGTAAGCCGTACGTACGCACAAGCGACGATATCATTCCCATGATTGTGGAATTGTATTGAAGTGTATGGTGTATAATATTTAAAAATAAATATTATTTTAAAATAATCATATATAGTTATTTCTTCAATTATTATACCTATCTAAGTAGGTTGGTTATGAAAAACAGATTACACCACGACGTGGAGACGGTAGGTCGTACGTACACACGCACGGTGATTTCATTTTTCATAGGATAGATAGAAGATGTAATATTGTTGTTTAACATTCATAATAACATATTAGTATACAAGTGATACTGTATTTATTACCTAATAATGAAACAACTCATATAGAGGAAGTAGAATAAGAAATAAGTCTGAAAGAATCGGTAAAGGATATTACCTCTTCTTTGGCGTGCCTCTTCTAAACTTAATCTTACGGCACTAAGGTTGGTATTTGAAGATATCCAGGACCTCTAGTATGTATATATAGAAGTTGATAAGATAAATGGTCTGGGTTTTGATGAGTTTTAAAGCTCAAAATGGTGTGAAGTGGAGAGGGAGGATGTGCACTTTTATAAGAGAGGAGAGGGGCACTTTAAGAAACTCTCAAAAATATTAATTTATAATAAAATGAAACCCAACATAAAAACATCAAAAGTGATGAAAATTAGAGTATGAGTTAATATAGGGTTGTAATATCATCAACAAATCAAATTGATACAAGTTTTGATTTTATTTTAAATGTTATCATTTTGATTTATACTTATATAATCTATTTGATTTTATTTCTGGTAATAATATTCTAAATTTTAAATTATTAAAAATACTTAATTATGTGTTGTGAATTTTCCATAACTAGATTCATCATGACATTTTAGACCATATAATTTTCAATTTTTAATTTTTAAATATTTTTGTGATTTTTAAACAATTTAATAATAGGTTATTTTTATAAAATACCAATAGTGTCAATTATGACACTATTTCATTATATGAGTTTAAATAAAATCCAAAAAGAAGATATATTCAAACCAAATTTTTAATAGATTCCTAAAATGTCATATTTATTAATAAAATTTTTGGTTCACATTAATTAGTTCATATAATTTTTATTTTAATATTTTTAAAACCATTTATTTGATAATTTTCTTAATAAAGTAATTACTACAATATTTTTTTTATAATTATTTAATATACTTATTTGTTGCATAAAAATTAAAAATAAAATACTTTGATTAAGATAAATATAATATATTTCTTAAGAAAACTTTTAGTCGAATTTATCTTCTAAAAAATCCAACTTTTAAAATGTTATCTTTATTAAATTATGAAGGTGACAAATTTGACATCATATAAAACAAAATAATATATATGTCATAATCTGTTTTATTGGGCTCCAAATGGTTCAAAAGTCGACACTTGGATACTTATGGTGTATATATACATGTCCAATAAGTTTTGGTCAAGTGTTTAGGTCTTTTGAGGGTTATTATTATCTTAATAAAAACTGTATTATTGATTTTTTTCACTAAATATATAATTTCCGCATCATTAATGTATGAGCTATTAAGGTAATTATACATTTCTTAAAAAATACAAATAAATTAAGATGCCAAAAAAATTGTATTTAAATGAGTATTTATAATCAAATTTATATTTTTTATTTCTTTTTATTAAAAATACTTTAATTATTAATGTTTGAGTGAGACATATTTCGCGTTCCTTTAAATAAAATAAATTAAATGTCTCAATCTCATCTAAGTGGGTTACAATAGATACCATTTTGACCCAAATATGTTTTCAGATGAAATAAAATCATCCAATTGTATTAAGAAAAGTGTTAGAATAATTTTATAATATTATTTTTACACTTAATTACACGATTTACCTTTAACTATGATAAATAACATTTACCGTATTTACTATTCATAATGACCAAAAAATAAAATTATCCTATTAACATAATTTAGACCTAATTATTCCAAATATAAAATCCATTTTTCCAAATTTGAGACACAGAAGTTGCAGTAATTAATTTAAAATTAATCCCGTTGTTGAGAAAACGAGTTTTAAAATTTAAAATGTTGAAAAAGATTGAAATGTTTTTACTTATGAATTCAATGTAAAATTAATTCTAATGAAATAAATTATATTAAATGGTAAAAATATATTCTATTTATACTTAAAAAATTCAATATTATAATTTAACCATATAAATTATCTCGACGAAATAATTTTTTTAATTAAAATTTAGCATATTTTTACTATTCATCAAAATATGACGGTTATCAGAATAATGTCAAAAATTTATCCAACATAAATTTTTATATCTTGATTAAAAATAATAAGTTTAAATTGTCTAATTGAAATATAAACATGTTAAAAATTATATTTAAAATGGGTGCACCATCAAAAGGAGACAAAACTGTATTCTTTGAAAAATACTTCTTTTATCTGAAAAATTAATTTTTTTCAAATAAATTGTTCTAGAAAATATGTAAGATTAATTATAATGTTATAAAAATCAAAATTTGGTTAATACATTTCATAACTTCTAGTTTATAATAATATTATAATAATATAACCTTTTTTTAGTGAAACTCGGTATTGTGTATAACACGAACTTTTGAGGATGGTCACTCTTGCTTGAAACACAAACCAATAATAGTGGTGCATATAATACAAACTAATACGGTGTTGCGTATAGCACAAGATAATCTTGATGTAGTGTACACCACAAGACATCATAGAAATTAAAAAGAATATTTCTCATAAAATCTCAGGGTGTTACACCAATCATGGGTTATAAAAAAACAATTATTTCCAAATTTAAAATGTATTAACATGGTTGAAATAAGATTTATCTAGATAAGAGAGAAAAACAATCAATCCACCATCTTAAAATTTGAGAAATAAGTGAGATTGTTTTTGAAATAGATTATTTTTGAAAAGAAAAAAAATAAATGGAAATAAATTTTGAACAATAATGGATGATGAGAGTGATGGGGTCAACATAGGTTCCCATTTTTTAATGTCAACATGTTTATGTAAATCATTAACTCTCTCATCCTATTGAATGATAAATTAAGTAATTCTCAATCAAGTTGTCAATCACCCTTGGTTGAAGGAAGAAATGAAAACCACTCCGATTTACATGAAAGTTAATGAACCATTCCCAAAAACTAAGGAATGTACCGATTTGGAATTGTTGATCCCTAAAAATATAGAAATGATTCACTAGTTCCAAACACATTACAACAATCACTAGACACTAACCACCTAAAAAAATCTACTCAATTGAGAGAAATTGCACTAGGATGAGGGAGTTTAAAGTTCTTTTACCAAAGCTATTAACATTTAATAAACCCAAAACCAAAAACATGATTCAATTAATAAAATTGGGATTAACTTTAAATAAAAATGATTCAGCATAATAAGATATTTTTATATTTAATCACAAGACTATGACATTACAAATGAGAAACTCCCCCTTCCCCCTCACTCAAAGGTTTTACCCCTCCATGTGAAGTGTAAGAGATTCGATAGGGGAAGAAGAGATCATAATGAAAATGAGAAAAAATAAAATAAAAAATAAAAAAAATTCAAGACTCCAATCCTCCAGCACATCCCCTCTTGGACCTTCTTTAACAACCCTTTAATTAATATTGGCACACATATTTATGGGCTTGAGGAGCATAAAATTTTCCCTCCAGATTAAATCTTCCAAAAAGTAGAGTTCAATTAGAATTGTATATGGGAAATACTGGGATGTTGTCTTCATAAAATTTATTACCCTATATCTTGTACCAAATACCAAAAAATATCAGTATATTTGGACAAGTGTCTATAAAATTATGCTTGAATTACTAATGAATAATTTTCTACCTGAGGAGACATCTCAACTACCCCCTCATTGGAGCTTGAAATAGATGCCTTAATGATATAATTTATTCTTTAAATTTACTTTGAAGATTAAAATCATAGTAATATTTAAAATTCATATTTAATCACTTAATTTGGAGTTATTTTGACCGAGATATTCTTCAATAACTGATGTTGGGTCCATTCTATTGGCCATCAAACTTTTTCCACTTGATTTATTTTTCAGGGTCATTTTGTGTCGAATTGGGTCTATATCCAGAAGAAAAACATCATGACCATGAACAAGTGAAGCCTACCAATTAGGAATAACACAATTTGGATAAAAATTGTAAAATATTTTTGCAAAATAATTAGGATCCATAAAAATATTAAATTTTTAGAGTTAAAAAATTTTCACAATTAAGACCCAAATTCACAAAAAATATTAAAATGATTAAAATCATTTCAAATTGATTAATTTGATGCTATTAAATAATTCAAAAACATATGAAAAATAATTAAAATATTACCTCTATCAGTTTTATTATCAATTGACTTGAGAGGTGCATTGGGAGTATACTACATCCTATTGTATGATGTTTAGAAAAAAACACAACATGGTGAGGAGCTCAATGAAACACATAGTGATTGATGAAAGATGGCTGAGAACCATGAATTAAAGGTTTAATATTGATAAAGTGTTATCTATTCCCTAATTTTAAATGAATTCCCATATTCAATGTCATATTCATGTGGGGTAAAGAGGGTGAAAATTAACGGGAATAAAATTGAGGGTGTTTTCAAGTGAGTTGAAATAAAGTGTAGTATATTAGGATCATATTAGTCATATATATATTTCTCATAGAACAAATATCCATAGAGTAATATTTTTCATATGGTAATTCCTTAGATTGAAACTAGGATAAAAAATTGCATATAACCTTGATAAAAGGATTTAGTAATCCAGGGAGCTCTGATTTGACTAGGTATGGAATTACCATTGAGTAATATGATATGAATGGAATTATAATTAATCCAATATGGGTGTACTCCTTTATTTAAATTTTTTATTTGTGAATATCCTTGAGAGGTATATCTGAGTTGTAAAGGAAGTTCCACCACGAATGGGACAATGAGGTAACCACCTAATAATTAGTTAATTTAGGCGTTTTATGTATGGTATAGACTAGTGATAGTCCTCTTTGGCTATTCTATATAGTGATAGGTTACTTAGGAGATGTAATTGTGTTATGGAATAGACTAAAAATTGTCTTATGGGATTATGAGTGATGAAATTTCATTGGTTGGGTGTTGGTATGATGGATAGATTATAGGTTTAATCCAAAACCTTGACATGAGAATAATGGGATATGAACTAGGATTTATGGTTTTAAATAAGGGGATGATATAGGTATTTTTGTTTTCAATCTAATTTATCATATATAGTAACACATGTGGTGTTATTGGTTACTTTAACCAAAGGCATAGAGAAAGTTATTCCAAGATGTGTTCTGTATGAGGTTTGATGGGTTATAACTGAGTAGTAAGACTTAGTTAGGGTAACACCCATGATTGTGATTGTGATTATCATAATGTGTTGTTTTATGTGATATTCCTATTTTTGAGGTATTTTTGCAACGAATCTGGGATGATTTTTCAAGATATTCTAGATGATTAATAAATGTATGCTTTCTGTAACCTCGAATGATTTTTTAGTATAGAGTTTCTTATTAATGTAAGGGATATTATGTTCATCATATAGAATTAATTAATCATTCACTATTATGATTTATTTATACACATTACCCATTTAATGAAGCTTAGTGATAACTTATTCACCATTTTTTCATTTGATGATTGGTGATATGGTGTATCACTATTCCTTAAAGAATTGGTGAGTGTATTATAACTACACCTGATATTCCATTCATCATCAATGACGGTATGATTATTCACACTAATTGAGATAAGTGATATTATATCCACCACTATGAGACATGTGAAAACAAACTATCAAACCACTTGGGAAACTCCTTCCCCACAAGTGGACCAATAGTTCCAATGTCATTCTGACTTACAATGTGATCAAACCTTATGGAATTCCATCCCATTTCAGAAACAGGACAAAGTATTTATGAGTCAACCTTTAGTGATATTTTTGAGTATTAAATAACATTATAGGTATATCCATGTGACTATTTAAGACTTTAATTATATCTATTATATGCATGTATATGAATATTTATTACTATTAAGGTCATTGATGGTGGATTATTACCATGTTTATTATCACACCCTTCACATATACCATTGTGGATGCGAAAAACATATGGTTTTCATATAAGATAGGTTACAATCCCTATTATAGGTGATAATTCTAGAGGATCTTGTAGGGGATGCCAAAATAGCTCCAAGTCAAGCTTGAGGACTATCATTTTATTCTCTTTATTTTAATTTCAGTTTTGTTCTTATATTTTTTATGATAGGCCCAATATGAGATCTTTTATTTATGTATGACTGTATGATTTACATGAGTTTGATTTTTTAACTCATGGTGAATAATTTATGTATGGTTACCTTATCACTGTAATTCTATGTATTTTACTTTGATATTATTTCCATTTATGGTTTTTATATTATTTATCTTATATTATATGTGATGATACTAAAGGTATAATCTACATTAAAGCTATTATCTGACCATAACCATTATTTGGTTGAATCTAGAATATGAGGAACATGATTAAGGTCATAAGACACTCTATATATGGATACATGAGTGGTGATCAGGTTAGGGATGTTACAATGTGGCATCGCAGCATTTATTATTGACTAATGATTTGGGAAATGGTAGATAGTGCTATGATAGGTAAAATATTTTGATGAAAGAAATACTTAGTTTTTATAGCATTACTATAAGGAGAAATAATTGTTTCTATGGTGTTGGGATTGTGTCTATTACTTTTCACTATTATAATCGAGCATATTTTGGAAAAATGATATTATGATTATAACTTTTTGTTTTATTCTGATCCTATATGGACAGATAAGAGTGTTCAAAATTCATACTTAGAATGTTGGATAACATTTCATCTCTATATTTACATGTGATATTGAAATTATTTTATATATATGTAAAGAAACATTGGTTATTTAAAAATAATAATAAATTATTTCATGTTTTTCAAATAAATTATTTGTATCCCTCTAATTGACTAATACAACACGGTGACAACTTCCTAGATACACATCATTTACTAGTGATACTGTAGATATGTACATGGATACTATGATATTGACCCTAAAATAGGGATAATGGTTAAAATGACCCCTAATATAGATGATAACCATAAAGGGGGGACAATGTATGGATAATTTCCTTGAGTTATATATGAATGAATCATGAAATAATACTTTATAAAATATTTCAATGGGACATATGGTTTATGAACAAGGAAACAGATCCAAGAGGTGATGAGACATGATTCAGAATGTTGTTTAGTTGAGTATATTAGTAGAGTAGTAGGGAATTTTGGATACCTTTACCAAGGATGGATGATGATGTGTGGGTATCTCAAGAGTAAAGTGTTTGACAAAACACATGGATTACATAGATTTAAAAAATGTGTGAAAATAATTCTGGTGATTAGATTGACACATGGGAAACATGTGACTGAGTTATGAGTTCAACCTTATATATTTACTTGGGTATGTATTGGGTATAAAAGCAGAGATCAAGCTTTATATGAGGGACAAGACTGGAATGCATGGGATACATGGTCAACATATTATGCATGTGTCCCTATGAAATTTAGGATGTAAATTATGATATGTAAGTTTATTGGGATTATAAGGTTTCCCTAGTATGTATTATATATCATAAATGGACTCAATTAGTGATAGTGGTAGCGATACACTATTTTAAGATTGGTATTCAACATCCCTCTTACCGTGGGATAAGAGAGTGGAGTTTTCACACTCTCAAGGTTGCATGTGAGATGATATCACCAATGTTTGACCATATTTTGGAAATATTACTAATTAGTCAGGCATGAAAAGCATTGGGAATCATGAGACACATGATGATTGTAGTATTTTAGGAAATATATAAAAATTGTATATTATGTAATATGTTTCAAGTGACTTCTAGGATGTGGTCATGATATTGATTTAAAATAAATTATCACCACATGAAATAATATATCACATATGAGATAATATGAACTATAATTTATATTTATTACTTAAGAAAAATGTGTGTATTATGAGACCTTTATAGGTGATAATGTATGGTGACGGATTCTAGGAGACCTTATATTCCTAGATTACTCCAAGAAAATCATGGTATTACATTGAGATTTAATATATTATAAAACTTTTTGATTAATTAGGTATATGATGAATCATGTAATTGAAGGGTATATAAGGATTGAACAACACCTATTTAAAATAATTGAAGACATTAGAAACCTAATTCTAAACTCCACTATGTAATTAAATGTTGAAACTGTATATAATGAAATGAAAAAACAAGTTCCCATTTCATCAAAGTCACATGAGCCTCTAACTTCAATTATATATTCTTGATAAATATCACTAAGGAATAAACAATGGGATCTTCCCACCATGGTGTATCCATGAATTGATTTTAATTACCCAATGGTTGAGTGGTATACTCGTCACATTTAAGATATTCTAGTACCCCTCAAGAGTTAAGGACGGTCTAAGAGGAGAGATCAAAATAGAATGATAGAATCAGCATGATTATTCAAAAATGATTCCACACCCATTCTCATGGAGACTACCTCCTCATATAGGCATTTTGATAATTTAACTCCTTCAATAAAATTTAATAAAAAATTATCTAAATTTCAAGTAAATCATTTGGTTACAATACTTATAAACATTTATCAATTTGTATTCTCTCTAGTGTTTCATCTAATTAATTTTAAATGAATAATTATATCCATGTATATATGATACCTAAATTTTATAATTTTATACCACCTCATTAATCATAATAATAGTAGTAAATTATGATTCCCAACACATTATTATGTTTCATATCATACAATATTATTATATTAGGAAAATTCTATATAGGGTATTCATATTGTATTAAATGATATGACCAAATACACACAAAATTATTTTTATATCATGGATTTCATACCATACGACATCATCATATAATACATTTTGATATAAATATAAAAACAATATATATATATATGTATTTATGTCATATCTCCATCAATATATCACTTCCATAGAATCCTTTCTACCATTTCACCATATATAGTATCATATACAATAACTTGTGAAACCATATCCAAATTTTTTTTAGATATTTCCAATTCACATTTTGAAATTTATCATCAAACTAATATTTTATCACATTATTTGTGATACCTTATTAATATATACCAAAATATTTTTTTTATAAACACTAAAAAAACATTTTCAGTTTCACTTTGAGTTCCATAAACATAAATCCCCATTCAGTCAACCAAAAAGTGTGACCCCATGGGCCTCTATACCATTGAAAAAAAAATATAAATTTAAAAATAAGTATATGCAATCAAATAGAATCATATATAAAATAATCAATAATACTCAATTTATAAAGGCATCTAACATGATCTCCATCATACATATATATCTCTATAACTGCACCCACATGTTTCATCGTATACAAGTAGGGATTTTCATATGATCCCTTTGAAAAAGTCATTGAACATGAGATTAAATGTATGTCAATTTAAATACATATTTTTTATAAATATTTCCAATTTTATTTTACTAGGGTATATAGGCGATGATATGATTATTTAAGGAGTTCTAGAGGCAGAAGATGTGTTTTTTGACATCTAGAGGGTTACCAGGCCATGCAAGAAGTCATGGAGGTGGATGTGGAGAAGCTTATTTTGGATCTTTGAGCATGGAGTGGTTTTTTTTGGAGTTTTTAAAATGAGATCAAATTTTTTTATACCTTTAGAAACTAATATGTAAAAAAAATACAAGGAGTAGAATGTTTTTTATGGGATGTTTTCCTATGGGAAACAAGGAGCACTGAAATTCCATAGCGACGAGCTATGTAGAATATAGTAGAGGTGATACTGTACATGGTTCTTGGTGAGTCTCCCAATGGGAAATGAGGAGGCCTTTATGCCATATTGATGGGTATGATGGTCTTTGGATAAGGAATTATTAGGGTTTTTGTGGGGTAAATGAGACAATTAGCAGGGTATCACCATGCTATAGTCATGGGTGTGGTGAGTTAAAATAAATAACTATTTTCTCTTATGTCATAGTGTGTGGATTTGATGGCGACCTAGGTGTCTGGAACACTATTTTCACATCATAGTGCATGATGTGGTGGTCATTAAAGAATAGTTAACACATTATTAAGGTTCATTAATCTCAGAGGTTTAAATGATAAAAAATGAATCTCACTTTAGATAGAGGAACCAAGACTATAGTGTGAGTAACCACAACATGGTGGAGGGTATACAATCTTCCTCTATAACTAAAGGGTATAGAATCAATTTTTTTTGATTTTTATTCTCTTCTTCTGAACCATTACTCACTCCCATGCCCCCTAGCCTATCTAGTCATTTCTTATGAGGGTTTAAACTCTTGTACTACTGAGATTAGATTCCATTTATTCAAGGAACTATTTTCTCATATTCTCATCATCTTATTTGTAATCCTTCATTTTGGAGGTTAAAATTTTGGGGTTTATCAGGTTTTGAGATGATAGTTGAGCATGACCCGATGGTGTTTTGATGTGGTTATGTTCCAGTATAGCTTCCTTTGATTTTGGTGGTGGTTGATCCTTGTTCTTCCATTCTCTCTCAAATAATGTTGAAAGAATAAAATATTGGTACGAGATTTGTTATTTCTCCTCATTTATGTTTAAATGAGGAAGTATGATTCTTTATATTCTTTGAGTAAAAAATTAAATCAACCTAATGAATATAATAACCAAAATTATGAATGAATTAGAAGAGTATTCCGATAGCATGTGGTGATTCTATATTTATGATGAAACTTGATATTTTTTAGATAGTGTGCTATCCATTTAATATGGTTATTATTGTTCCTTATCATGATTTATATGATTTATATTGGATGAAAAATGTAAATCATTTAAATATAATGTGAATAATAAAAGAGGCATATGTATTTAATTAATGTTCTTACTTAAAAACTATTGGATGTGGATGTTTTTCATGAAACATGTTTTCAATTGATTCTTATCAATTTTTATTTGTTTAATATTTTTTTTCATATTAGTGAAACCAATTTTTAATTAATAAATCAATTAAATATAGTAATTAAAAGGATTTATTATTGAAATTATGGTGTTTGGGGCTATTATGAATCCACGTTTACTTTTTTGAATTGTTTTTTAATATTGTGATCTTAAATATATGGAAATAATTTCTCCTAAATATACCTGATAAAAATAAGATATTATTCCTAGTATTAATACTTTCAGATGGTTTCACCCATGTTGTGATTTTATGTGAGCTTGGTATGGTAGGAATTTTTTGTGAGGAATTTATGGGAATTTATTGAATATGTAGGGAGTGGGGATTTATTTTTTATTGGATTATTATGCAAGGAATATTTATTGGTTGCCTGGTATATGATATGATATGGGATTTATCATCTTTCCTAATGTTTTATTTTGAAAGATGGTTTTTGGGATCGTTTTTTATGATTTCCAACTACTTTCTGCAGTTGGTATTTCCCTTATATATGCTTTTCCCTAGTGGTATTTTAGGTCAATTACTATAATACCCAAATTATGGTATGATAAATTAATTAATAATGAATTCATTATATGAGTGTTTCTGTTTGTGATGTTGAATAATGAAAACAATGGCATAGTTTGAATGAATACACCAAGAGCATGTAATTTAATTTGAATGTTATAGTGTGAATTATAACTCACGGTGGATTGAGGTGAAATGAACTTATTAAACTATACTTTATAATGGGTTTGACAATGAATGTATAATTATTGAGAAATTATTAAATTAGTATGTTTAAGGAAGATGAATATTTATACTTGTGTGTAAGTATGGTATATATTATCCTAGGTCTTAATTATGACAACCAAGGGTTATATTGGATGAAAATTGTAGTTGAGTCTAAGGAAGGGTAGTTTCCCTTGGTTTCATTTTTTTGTTATATGTATTTTATATTTTCTTATTTCACATGATCTACCACCCAATCCAAGAGGGTATTTAAGGCCTAATTATTTTTTGTTCTGTGATTTTTTCCCAATATCTAGTGACTATGGTTTCCTATAGGTGTATATTCGGAATATATTTTTTCTTAAGGTATAATGAATGATACATATACTATAAGGGATTTAGAACTTGTTAGTTGGTTATGATATGTGGTTGAGTAATGTGTTCATGGGGTGATTTATGATATTAGATATGTAAGAACATGGTGGAGGATGACTTATGGAAGGTATTGTAGAAAAATATGTTTCTTTTTGGGGTATGAGAGTGAATAAATAGTGGGAAATTGGATGTAAGGTCACATATTATATATATAGTTTTTATATATAATTAATTATTTATATGAATTATTTAGTGAGGGAGTCTTGCTGGAGAAGGGATATTGTATTTCATTCTTTGGTAATGAATTAGTTTTATTTGTTTATTTAGTGGGGGTTTAGCATGATTATTTCAAATTTCCACATGAGGTTTCATGGAGTATCATATAGATTATATCTATATGATCACCCCACTTTAGATAAACTATAAGTTCATAATTTCTGGTTGGTGATAAAGCTAGGTGTTTCTAGCTTGTGGATATTTCTAGGAGCTGTTGGAGTTTTGTGGTCATTTTTTAGGATTTATTTTTGGTATTTATAATTTTTATGTTTGAATGAAATTACATTTATTTATGGATATTACTTTTTCATTTATGATTTAAGCTAATTTATGTATTTCATCATATCACATGAAGTTCAATTTATATATTGAGGGATATTCCACCAATTTTTATTCATTCTATATCCTTATTCTTATTCACCAACTTGTGTCTTATTGGAGTTGGGATTCGGGTTTCACCCCCCATTCCCTTTTGTCCCATGAGGGTTACCCATGTGGGGGGGGGGTTCATGATAGAGTGGGCCTTATACATGATGTTTGAGTGATATGATGGAGCTTGGGAATCTTCATTAGTGAGAATTTCATGGGTTGTAATGGAAATAGTATCAGGTGGAATTAATATATGACATCAACAAGGTAGACCAACTGGGATACGAAATTTTAGGTCCCCATGTGATCCAATAAAAGGAACTTTGAGTTTACAAAATATGCTATGAAATGTGATGTTTCTTGTAGGGTAGAGACCACAATAATGATCATTCATCATTATTATCTTAACTTGTATTTGAATTGGGTAGAAAACGGGAATTAAGTTGAAAGAGAATTAATTAATTAACCTTAAATATTCTATATTTTGTTTTTATAGAGTCCCAAACATATGTTCTCTAATAATTATAACTTTAGTTCAACATCCCCATATGGTTCATAGTGTTGAATTTTAAAAATATGTTCCAACAGATCACCACAAAGTTGAGGTCAATGATTTTAAAATTTGGATAAATATTCCATAATAGTTTAAGTTCCATTTTCTTTAGAATTATGTGGGATCCTTTTTAGACTGGGATGTTAAATCTTGTTTTGAGGAGGTAACGTTTTCATTCAATTATATTCATTATAAGAGGAAATACAATGTTTGGTTGACTGATACTATTTTATGTAGTGTATAAAAACAATTGTTTTTCTTGTTCCTTAGAGATTATATGGAGTATTCCATTACATGTGGGTGGTTTTTTGATTAGTTTCTGGTTGAGTTTCTTTCTATAACTGCATATGCGGTTTTTCTGGAGATTATTCTTACCCTATTCTCGGAGAGTAATGGTGTGAATGTGTTTTAGTATTTAGTATAAGAAATAATTGAATTATAAATTATATCTTATGAAATATTATAAGGCTAGAAAGAGTCATTTTGAGGAGGATTTTCATATATAGATCTAGTCTAGGTCACCTTATTTATGTTGTTTTCAAATATTGTGGTGTTGGAAAGGGAAATGTTTTTTAATTGGGTTCTATATTAGACTAGGTCTTTCTATGAGGATAGTATCTAGGACTCTCCAGGGAGTAGAGCTACGTAAAAATATTCTCAATTTAATGGTTTATAGAATATTTTAATAACATGGAATTAGTTCCAGCCTTCTTCATCTCATTTCAATAGGGTTGGAAATTCTAAAACCCTTACCAATGGATTGGGAATTGTTTTTTATTCTTGTGGTAGTCATAATCATCAAACTCTCATGTGACTATCCTTATTCAATAGTCATCGTAGAGTTGGTGGGACTCTTTAGGCCCAACCATTTTTAAATTATCCTCAAAGGAAACATCAGTAGGGATCTATATATTTTGATCAATAGAAAGGAGAAAGGTTATTAAAGGATACCACGATGATTTCTATATCCTTAGGGACAAAAAGAAAAGAATAACCCCTAATGCGTTCTACATTAGGTCTAGAGAGGTTATATAAAAGGTTATGGATAGATTAATTCCCAAGTGTTTCCACTTCTAGGTGAGCTATATGTCTTGAGAGGTATTTTATTTTTATGTTCTACCTAGGTGCATTTCGAGTTTGTTTCATGAGATACAAAGTCCTTAATTGTATCCACCCTATTAAAGAGTTTTTGACTTGGGGTAGATATGATTTCAGTTCCCTTGGAATTAACTATGCAAGTTGTAGGTCATGAAATATTGTATTATGTTAACAAATACTATGAGTTGATCCTAGGGTTTCATCACAATTTTAATTATTTCCAAGGATTATAGAAATAACCACAAAAAATCATCCTCTGCATGGACTGACCATATTTAGTACATGATATTGTTCATTTCAATAAGAGGCTCATTGTATTCTATAACATTAATGGCGATAAGTTTTGTATTTACTTGTTTTTTAGAACCTTATATGCTTTAGAGTCATGTCGAGTAATTATCTTCCTTAACGAATGAGATGATATTGAATTTAGTAGAAGATAAGATTGTGGTGTCATATTGGGTTCTAGAAGAGTAGCGTGATTTCTTTCCAGTAGTGGTTGTAACATTATCCCATCAATGAGAAACTGGGTTTTGGATAAATTTAAAACATGGAATCACTTTAACATAGATTTCATTATATAGGATAAAACATTTAAATATATGGTAGCTACAAATTTATAAATATGATATTTTACAGTGATGTTTTATTCATCCCAGTGTAACACCTCAAGGTGATTCAACACTATTTATGAAGAAGGAATATAGTCATATATATAGGTGTGTTGATTAACATCACATGAACTAGGTGTTAATGCATAATTTTTTCTCCTTACACAAATGGATGATTTTTCACTCTTCTAAAGTGAGATAGATGGCTCTTGAAGATCGATTTATAACTACATCATTATATGAAAGTTAAGGGTGAAGATGTTCAAATAATTTATTTAATATGTATGTATAGGCATAATGAGTCCATAGTAATATCATTAGTCATTAGAAACCATCAATTCATGTTTAAAGGACTGATTCATTTAGTGATTCTTGAGTTTTATGATAAATTAATGATATTTTTTATTGAAAAAATTATTGTGTTTTCTATGTTGTAGGAGGAGAATATCTAGTATCAGTGTGATTTTTTGGTAGTTATTCACCATCATTAGCTATTTATAAATTTGTTTAATTATATTTTTTCATCCCATGAGTTTCATTTGTTAGGTATGGTTATGTGTTTACTAGAGTGTTCATGCTACCTTTAAAGATTTAGGAATCTGTTTCCTGGGTTTCCCCCAAGAATTTTGATGTGATGTTGAGTTTCTTTAATCTTATTGTTTAGTATCAAAGGGTTTTGAATGAATTCTATTGGACTATGAATCTAATAATATCTTTGAAAAAAATATTTTAATTTTATGTAGACTAACTAGATCTTGATTTCTTTCATGTATTTGAAGAAAAAATTATTATTTCTCATGTTTTTTATTTTCCATTAAAGAGCATTGTTTTCATGGTTTATTATGAAAATTTGAGTGTTGGTTTGGCTTGTGTTATCATGTAGTTGAAAGTGGTTATCTCTTATGGGTATCAGAAATTATAACCTCATGAATGTAACTAAAATACACATGATTGTTTTAGTTTTGTTTAGAATGAAGTTTTGGTAGAATTTCATCCTTAGGGAGTGATTTTTGGTTTTTACTGATCACAATAGTTTTAGTTATAACTTCTCCTAGAGTGAATTGAATTTTAAATAATAAGTATGTATGTAATTATTAAAAAATATAACTTCCATATTTCCAATACACGGGGTAAAGGGATTTTTGTGGATGATTCCTTAACCCAGAAGTCAGTTAAATATTCCACTTATGAGTTTACTGATTCATAGTGAGTGATGAATGATCTATCATGGGAGGTTATGTGGGATGTGGGCCCTACCCCCAACATCCTTTTGGAGGAAATAACCACCACATAAAATAAAATTTTTTATCATCACAATTTAATTTAATTAGTGATAAATCCACAAATTATAACTTTTAACCCACATAAAACACAACTGCAGTAAAGGTCCCCTTAAATGAATATCGGTGCTGCAAGTCCATCGGTGTCCTAGGACTTCAATTTCGAGCACCGGTTCAAAATATAGAAAAACCCACATGTATGTTTACTGAACGTACTCGAAAAAAACTTCAGAAATTGATTCCAAGTACACAGGGCCTCGGAATCAGGCGCTGTCAAAAACCGAAGACTCGAAAAATTGAAAAGTATTTAAGAAAAAAATTTCCATGAAATTTCCGGGTCTTTACATTACCCCCAACTTAGGGCTTTACATCCATGTAAAGATATAACATATACTAGGGAAACAAAAGTGGGTACTGATCATGCATTTGAGCCTCCCGCTCCCATGTGCTCTCCTAGAGGTTTCCGTGCTGCCAGCGAGTGCTCAACCGAGGAATCGACCATCCACGTAGGACCTGCTCCTGTCGATCCCCAATCTCCACTGAGACCTCCATGAATTTCATCCCATCATCGATGTCCAGCTCCCCATGATCGATGATGTGGGTCGGGTCGTGAACGTATCTCCTCAGCTGAGATACGTGGAAGACGTCTTGCACCCGATGCAACTGAGGTGGAAGGTCTAGGTGGTAAGCCACCTCGCCTACTCTACTGAGGACCTAGAAGGGTCCGATGAATCGAGGAGACAACTTGCCACCTTGTCCAAATCTCCTAAGACCTCATCGAGGTGAGACCTGTAGGAATACGTGGTCGCCATCCTCGAACTCCAGTGGTCTCCATCTCCTATCAGCATAGGATATCTGTCTACTCTGTGCAGTTTTCATCCGCTTCTAGATGATCTTCACCTTCTCCTTCATAGCCTACACCATCTCTGGTCCTACAAGTGATGACTCCTCTGGGTTAGTCCACCACCGAGGTGATCTACAAGGTCGGCCATACAGTGCCTCGTAAGGGGCCATCCCGATGGTGGAGTGATAGCTGATGTTGTACGCAAACTCCACCTAGGGAAGGTGATCCTCCCAGCTGCGACCAAAGTCAAAGACACATGTACAGAGCATGTCCTCGAGAGTCTGAATGGTTCTCTCAGTCTGACCATCTGTATGAGGATGGAAGGCGGTGCTCATACATAACTGCCTCCCAAAAGCCTCATATAACCCCTTCCATAGCCGAGAAGTGAAACGAGCATCTCGATCAGAGAAGATAATTGATGGTACACCATGAAGCTGTACAATATCCTAAATGTAGAGGCGTCTCAAGCACTCTACTGAGCCCTGTTCTCTGATCAGTAGGAAGTGGGCCGACTTGGTGAGTCGGTCTACGATCAACCAGATAGAGTTGCGTACTCTGGATGTTCATGGATTCCCCATCATGAAATCCATGGATATTCCGTCCCACTTCCACTCTGGGACCTCTAAGGGTTGTTCCAAGCCTATTGGTACCTGGTGATCTGCCTTCACTTACCGACAAGTGAGGCATTGAAAGACAAACTCTACTACTTCTTTCTCCATTCCTGGCCACCAGGGCTGTCATCTGAGGTCCTGATACATCTTCACCACTCCTGGATATACCGCTAGGGGGGGAGTGTGAAACTCCCTCAACAATTCCTCCTGTAGTGAAACTGGTACCATAGTACATCCCTTAAAGAGAATGACATGCTCCCCACCTTTAGAAAACCCATCAGGTGCCTTCCCTGAGGATATCTAAGAACGTCGCACCTCACAGTCAACATCCCCATGTTGCACCTCTCTGACTCGCTGAAATAGTGGAGGAGTGACTGTGAGGGACTGTAGAAAGACAAATACATCTCTATCCACAAAGGATATTTGCAACGTGGCTAGCTGCTCTATCACCTCTCCTAGCAACTGAAATCATGATCTCCTGTTGAGAGCATCTACTACAACGTTCCCCTTCCCAGGAGTATATACTATCTCGAAGTCATAGTCCTGGAGGAACTGAAAACTGAAAACTCTTGCTGGCATGAGGGTAAGTCTGGCTGACTCAAGAGTGATCGGATGGACCCTCCTATGCATGAGTTTAAGCTATGCTTCCTGGGTTTCCTTTTTCATCAACTAAGGAAAACCCCATCTCAATGTTGTAGATAAACCACAAAATTTTTTCCTAATATAGTCAATCTGTGTATGAACTATGGTTGCCCAGTCCATACCCAAATTAACGTCATAAGGCCCCGACGTTGCCTCCAAGAGTTTCCAACCGAAACTCTCACATCAAGGGTCAGATCACACCATCGGTGTAAGTGTGATTATCGAGTATCCTCCTATAGGTATCTCCAAACGTGAGGGTCAAGTCAATGGCTTAACCAGAAACTCTACGTCTGGGATAAGATTCATTGAAAGAAGGAATGATTGTTTCCTATGTCTATTGATATGACAGCTAGTAGTAGACACAGACCATAACTGAAATCATTCTTAGAGCCCTTGGGTCACACTCCTTGACCACATGCAACTACTTTCTTCCCCTGCTCTCTAGCTCCATGTGCGTAGTGGGGACTACAAAGGCGGGTGGTTGTAACATGTCGAAATATCACCACCTCATGATACTCTCCTAGCTCTGATTCCATGTCCGTTGCCCTACAGATTCATCTGTCCTTAACACTTCATCTTCTCGAAACATTTTACACGCTCAAGTCTCTAATATTGACGCCAGTTTCATGCTTTCAAACTGTTAACATTCACTGGCTGTATCCGCTCATCCAATGAGCATTCAACCACAAAGTTTCTCTCTAGCACCCTAACATAAGTAGGAATTCAGAGAGAAAAATGAGTTATCTCGAATATCCTTATACACAAGTCGCTCAAGGGTCCGAGCTCTAAATCACTGATCAAATCATATTCATCGAGTACCAGGAATGATCGGTATACCTCGATGAATACTCAGTTACTGACACGTCATCCTGCCAAAGCTGTAGAAGTTCTAGAGAACTCTCAGCCACCTCCTCAAGCCAGTCCTCAGCCACCTATAATTAAAGATTGCCTCAGAACATGAGGGGTATCTGATGCTGAAACACGTGTAAGTCAGTAAGCCTATATGTGTCGTCAACCGGTACCGCCGGTTGAAACTTCTGACCAACAGGCAGTGATATATCTGACACACTACCTGAAGGTACAAACTTAGGCAAAGGTCCACATACCAAAGCCTCATCACTATGTGGACCAACCTCATGGTCACTCACTAGGAAACACTAGTGGCTAAGTCCACTATATGCTCTACTACTGTCTCAACTAGGCGAAAAAATCAAGCAATCGTCTCCAGCCAGTCATCTGCTACCGGTGAATCTGTCTCGCCTCGTAAGCTTAGGGACCTCTACTGCTGGAACTCATGCAACACACTCTGTCGTCATGCACCGTCTGCTAGTATGGTTGGTTGCATATGCTTCCCAATGGGTACTGGTGCTGCTGGGACACCACCCGGAGGTGCCAACATAGTAAGTGGGCCCTACACCGGAGCCTCGTCACTCGGTGGCCCGTCATCTTGTACTCTCTTGGGAACCCTAGCTGACTGTCTTTGCAGTGACATCCTATTAAGGAACAGGTGTGCCATAGTCAAATAGTGTACCTGGTGAGCTGACACAAAGTAATCATGAAGAAAATGTTTTCAAAGGAAACACACACGCAATCAGTATTTTCGTGCACTGAGTCGGAAATCAGAGGTGATATTCCTAGTGTATGTATACATCGGCCGCCGCACCAACACTGGAACCCCTGGACTAAAAACCACACTCAATGCTCTTAACACTATTTCTTCATAGAAAAGAATTATCAGATTCCTGAGTTATGTGGTAGAACCGACTCCTTTGATACCAATTTTTCACGACCCGTCCTAGGGGCCAATGTCGTGACTACCCCAAGCCCGCCTTCCATAGGCCAGGGGATGGAAACTAGCACCAAAGGCATAAATTCCGATAAAAGGGAAGGCATTGCCTTTATAAAAGTAAAAAAACACAACAAAGTATATAATAGAAGGAATAACTAAGTAATACTGAATACAAAAGTAAGTGCAGAATGGAAAGGTGCTAAAAATGCAAGCCCAACAGAAAGTAAAATACAACAGAAAAGCTAGTACAACTACAATAAAGTAAATCAGCAACCACTGAGTCGTACTTCGGGATTTCCACATGAATGGTGGGTACAGATGGCCTCCTCAGCACCTCAGGTCCGTCCGTCGGCTCCGTGTATGTCTCACCAAGTGGTCCACCTCTAGGTACCGTCCAGCTCTACAAACCTCCACCTCGATCAATGTTTTCTGTCGTCTGCATCCAATACAATGTAGTGCGGGTATAGCCCATTCAGGGGTGAGTATACGATACTCAGTAGGGACCCTGAGACCTCTGAAGGTCTCCCTAAATCCATGAAGGATAAACCATAGAAGAAAGAGATGATCACTAAGTATCAACCAACTCTACTTAGGTATATGACCATACATATACCTAATTTATCAATCAAAATTAGACTCCAACTCTCGAGCCCAAACACAACCCAGTCCATAGAGGAAAGTAAGTCAATCACATTGATGATAATGATTGAATGTAAAGACTCACCTCACACCAAGTATACACAACTTAAAGAGAATAATAGATGATTTGTAGCCACTGAATCATCTTTCACTATCGAACGACAGATACCAACAAAAAACTAAAACAATAGTATGTCGTTGCTGTCGAACCCATGGAGGATTCAGTCTAGTCTCGTTGCTGTCGAACCCACAGAGGATTTAGTCTAGTATCGTTGCTATCGAACCCAAGGAGGATTCATTCTAGTCTCATTGCTGTGGAACCCACGAAGGATTCAGTACAGTCTCATTGTTGTCGGACCCATGGAGGATTCAGTCTAGTGTCGTTGCTGTCGAACCCATGGAGGATTCAGTTGAGTCTCGTTGCTGCCGAACCCTTGGAGGATTCTAGTACGGTAGTCGTCACAGCCATCTCTAGGGTTCCCGCACACAACACGCTCGATTCCGAGATGGTCCAATTCTCGAGTCAAAGGTGGATACACCAACTATCACGAAGTCCTGATTTGATGTATCCAGAAGTTTCATCTCGTCAAAAGAAACCCAACGCGATAGATGGCGCGTCAATCGGATGCCCGATCTGAGAGTTATTGGCTTTTTCGTTCCAGGGGCCCAATTGGTTTTTAAGCTAAAACCAACCCGACTATACTCCAACTGCATTCAAACCTCAAGTGTATTATTATAAAAGTACTTTCTCATAAAAAAGAATCCAACATAGTGGAAGACATGACAATCGGACGTCCAGTCCTTAAGTTATAAGTGTTTCCGCTCCGAGGGCCCAGTTAGTTTCGGGTTCAAACCAACCTGTCCATACCCAAACATCGCCAAAACCTTGAGTGTGATATAATTAAATGACCTTCCTGATACAAGGAATCCTACGCAACTGACGGTGCATCGATCAGAGGTCTGTAGCTCAAGATATGGGCAGAAAACCCAAAAGGGGTCTGAAGAGGGGAGTCTGGGTCCGGTCCGACCCGGCCCAACCCGCCCTGGGTCGACACGAACCGGGTCAACCCGAACTAGTTTTAGGTCTTTCCTGGTAGGTAACGGCCCACCCCAGCAGCTGAGGCCCGACACGACATGGCGGCCTGGCCCAGGGCACCAGCCTTGCCCGCGCAGCGGCCCGACCTGCATAGCACGGTGGCCCGGCCCGTGTGGCACGGTGGCCCGGCCCGTGTGGCATGGTGGCCCGGACTGCGTGGCTCGGTGGCTCGACCCACTTGGCACGGTGGCTTGGACCACGTGGCGTGGTGGCCCGACCCTTGTGGCGTGGTGGCCCGTCACGCGTGGCGCGGTGGCCCAGCCCCTATGGCTGGGGACGGTGAAGCCCACCTGGTCAGGGTGACCAGGCGACAACGACACCCTACAGGGCCCACCCTAGTCAATTAGGGGGGGGGGGGGGGTTGCACCCCCCATCTCCCTGTAATGGAACTGGTAGTGGCCAGTTCCTATTCACGGAACCCAGCCGCATTCCGCCTTGGCGCGCACCGGCGACCCGCTCAGTCGGCCGCCCTCCCCTGTCCACCGAGGCCAAAGGCCATGGGTTCTCTATGGCACAGCTCAACGATGCCATATCTCTACACCGTGGCTGGCCTTGGCCGCGGCCTCGTGATGCCCTCTACGCAGCCCGTCAGAGCCACGTTCTTTTGTCGCGGCCCGCCTTGGCCGCAACTCTTCTCTATGTAGCGAGACAATGTCGCGCCCTCCTAGAAACCCGGTGGCCTTTGCGCTAGCGGCCCCCCTCTTCTTCGCGACCAACTCATTTCCGGTCACTGTCGTCCGCTCCCGTCGTCCACCACAAATAAAATGGGTAAGATTCGACCATGTTGGTGTGGTCCGAATTTCTACCATGTTATGGTGATACCATTTGGTTGTCAAACTATAATTTCAATGAGGAAAAATGGGTACCAAAGGAATTTAAACCCCTAACTTGTATTAGACGTTGCACGCCTACGAGCCATGGAAGATAGGCGTCATGGAAGTCAGACATTGTGGAAGACGAATGTCATTCCGTCAACGTTGGAGGAAATAACGTTGTTGTTGGTGGTGTCCTTTGTAGGCGGCGTCTTCTCCCTTCTCGTGGAGGAAGAGGAAGGAAGACACGTCATCATTATTCAGTGGAATCAGCATTCTTCATCGATGTGGATGTCGTTCTTTGTCGTCGTCCCCTTTCTTCATCGAGAGAGGAACACTAATCTCTTAATTCTTCAGTGCCTTCCCAAACACAACAAAAACCAACCCAAAAATAATATCCTAAGCTATTATTTTATTATCAACATGAATTTTCAAAATAATTCAAAAGGTTGACCCAAATAATTAATTAAAATCTAGACAGTTAATTCTTGATCATGTTGTCATAATTAATTGAGAGAAGGGAGGTGGAGAGTTAGAATTAAAGTAGGGAGGTAGAGAGTTAAGAGAGGGGGTTAAAGGGGAGTTGAAGGGTTAGGGTTCGTGTGGGCCTCACCACCGTTATCCTCTCATGGGAGGTTATGTGGGGTGTGGGTACCACCCCCAACATCCTTTTGAGTAAATAACCACCACATAAAATAAAATTGTGTGTCACCACAATTTTATTTAATTTAAGAAAAAATCCCCAAATTATAACATTCAACCTGCATGAAACACAACTACGATAAAGGTCCCCTTAAGCGAATACTGGCACTGTGAGTCCATTTGTGTCCTCGGATTTCAATTCTGAGCAACGGTTCAAAAGATAGAAAAAACCCGCATGTAAGTTTACTGAACGTACCTGAACAAAACTTCATAAATTGATTCCGGGAACACCGGGCCTCGGAATCAGGCTCCGTCAAAAACCACAGACACATAAAATTCAAAAGTATTTAAGAAAAAAAATTCTTTGAAATTTCCGAGTCTTTAATAGTTAATACTTGGGGGTGTTTTGATTATGAAATGATGAAATTATCCTTGGTACAGTAAGTGGATGACCCCAACTAGGGTACTCTGATCTGGAGGTCTGGTGAGATTAATTTTCTTGTTGTGATTCCATTAAATGATGGGAAGAGGATAATCAACATTAGGGGGAATATTATATGAGCCTATTTTCTCGTTTTGTGAGTTTGATGTAGTTTTTATTTAATTTCATAGTTTTCCCTTAGAGGTATATCCTAGTGTGAAAAATATGTATCATGCATTGTCTATTTTTTTTGGTATGAATAGGTTAGTTACGAAGTGTTTATTTATGTTTGGTTTTCAGATGGTAAAGGTTAAGCACCATATTCCTATTGGGATTATTTTTCCACTTGATACCCCCCAATTGAAGTGGTAGGATATCTTTACTGAATTTTTAAGTATTTTTCCTTTATTGTAGGGTTGGTTTGATGTTATATGGGTGCTCTTTGTCCACTTGATGAATTTAGTTCACTTATTTAAAATTAAAGAGTCGAGATCTATGGATGTTCTATCATGTAAATATATGTAGGAGTTGGCGAGGCTTTATGGAGTTATAAAGATGACCATCTCTAACCATGATACCTTTTTACCTCCAGAGTTTAAATTTGTCTCCAATAGGTTTCATGTACTTAGTTATTCATTATCATTACTTTTAATGCATCAATGGATGGTCAGACATAACTTTCTATCCAAACATAAGAGGATATGTTGTAGGGATATGTTCTAGATTTTAGAGGCTTAGAGGTGAGGTACCTACCCTTAGTGGAGTTCACTTACAAAAATAGACATCACTATACCATCAATATAGTTCTATTCAAAGTATTTATAGTTGAATATTCATATCACTATTGTAATAAACTAATGTTGGAGAGTTATCTATTTTTGAATCAGAAGTAGTATAGAGCATGTTAAAGAAGGTGCAGGTGACTCGTGATAAGATGAAGGAATGAAATTATCACCAGAAGTATTATGTTTCTCATATAAGGATTCCTATGGAGTTCTATGTTGGAGATCATCTGTTCTTGAATGTATCTATTTATCATGGGCAGTGATGTTTTAGTCATGGGAGTAAGATATCTCCATGTTTTTTGGTCATTTTAAAGAGTTAGTTCATAATGGATCTATTATGTATTATTTAGAACTACCCATATGGATGATTTGGATTCATAATGTATTTTATGTGTCACCACTTCATCATTACCTTCTTGAAAATTATCATTTTAACGAATGTGGGGACCCAAAATTTGAAAATGATGTGAACTATAAGGAGTGAATTTATGATATTTAAGTCCACGAGGAGATTTTTTTGCACATACATGTTATTCCCTGGGTCTGTTTTATGTGGTTTCACAGTGGCTTGTATGAGTGTACATGGAATAGAGACTCATAGATTCACACAAAATATATCGAGTTTTTCTTCATTTATTTTCTATTAAGATTCTATATATGGCCCTTATTAATTTATGAGTTGATGGATAACGTTACTTGTTTATGAACTATTTCTGCATGATGAGTTGGTGGGGAATATTTCTAGTTATATCCTTGATAAATATTTCATTGGTTTCTTATTTAAATCCCTATTTACCTTTCAATCATATATTTTATTTTAATTATTAAGGATGAAATTTGTTTGAGAGGTATATGATGTAAGGACCCAATTTTAAAATATCCCACCCTTTACAATATCTTGAGGCCTGTAGGTGTTCATAGGTTTTTTGAAGAGTTTCAAAGATGGAAGTTGAGTTTTTTTTCAATCATATGGTAACAAAATCCTAGAAGAAGGCACATTGGTAGCCGTGGTTGTGATAATTTTTGAGTGATATGCATGGTGTGATCTCATTTTGAATTTCCCACAATAAATTGGAATGTACCTCTCAAGTGTTTGCTTAGTTGAACTTATTTAATTCACCAAAAAAAATTCATTCAGAAAAAAATCATAAGAACCTTACTAAAATATTGGTGTCAATGATCTTAAAATATTCCAAAAATAATAGCTAGAGTCATGATTTGTTTTATGATTAATGAGGCATTGAACATCCAAATCAACCCCATCATAATTAATGACTTTACAAATGACGTCACAAGGTTCTTAAAACATTACCCTATTACTTATTTTTTGAAAATTCTCCATTTCGTAATTCTTCACCTGGTTCAATTTTATAGGAGCTCAACTATACAATACTGCTTCATCTGATACTACTTTTTAAGGATATTAATTTTCAAATTTCTATATCTGATAGACTCACAAACATTATTTATTCGGTGTAATATATCTTGAAATATATGTATAATGGATTTATTTACGAAACATTTTTTTGAAATATACATTATCAAAACTCTATCTTAAAACTTATTTTAGAAATCTCTTTCTAATTACTTTATTCTTAAATATATTTCAGATGACTTCATTTGGAAACCTTTGTTTGATGTATTCATTCGGTGGACTCACATATTTCATATGATAGAATTCATAGAATTACCCGGTTTGATAAACTTATAATGTTACATCATTAAATATTCATTTTTTCCCTATATCTGATACTTATGTACACTTTATTTCATCTATAAATTCCACAATAACTTCTGTATTTGATGATATTCAAATATTCATTTGTCTAGTAGACTCTTTTTAGAAACCTCATGTTCAAAAAAGTCCTTCCATTGAATAAAATTATCAAGAATAATGAACATCTAATAATAATCATTGTATTTAATAGTTTAAATAATAACAAAGAACCACTTAATTTACTTAATCTGAACATCTCTATTTGAGGTAACTATGAATACATTAAGACAAAATTTTGGTTCTATCCTCCATCTAATCACCTTAGTCTATTAGACTCTGTCTAATCACCTATGTCCCAAAACCTTATACCTATCTCCATATAGAAAACTTGATAAGAAGGGTCACCATTGTTATATGATTTATATATTGACAAAAAAATAAAAAACTATAAAAAATTATTCTTCTTGATAATCAGCTTCTTTCAACAATTGAAAACCTATTGGCCTCAATACCCCCCTTTGAATTGTGTCTTCATCCCTGAAACTTAAATAAATAAAACTCTAAATCTTATGAAATTGATCATCTTATAAAAATTAGAATCCCACATGAGTGAACTTTTTATATAAAAATAATTATTGAAAAATACCATGATATCTTTAGAGATGTGATTATTAGTTGTTTCAGAATTCTTTATGAACTTCATATTTTATCAACATAAACCCAAAAAACATCAACATATATAGAGAAAGTTCATACCTCCACTTCAGTAAACTTTTATAATAGTTCACATACACTGACATCAAAACATATTCCTTTTTAAATAACCCCCAAAATACATTCACTCCTAAAAATAGGGAAACCCATTTAAATGGATTTATTTATGTTTCATATTCCTCTCCAATTGATACATATATATAAATAAAATATTAGAGAGGATATATTTATCACATAACTTATCCATTAAGATAGAAAGGTTGATTTCCCATAATAAAATTCATATTATGAAATGTTCCCTTCAAAAATCATTTTGTGAAGATATCAGCTACTTCCCCAATTGTTAGTAAAAACTCTAGATTTAATTCATTCATTTCGACATGTTATTTGATAAAGTAAAATTTAATATCAATTATATTATTTATAGAATTCTACTGAATTTTTTTTGTTAAGATTGATAGCACATTTATTATCATATTTTAAGAGATGTTACAACTTCACATCAACTAGTAAATCTTGTATCCATCTATTTATCCAAATTTAGTGTGCTGTATCTTGAGTGGTAGCTACATACTATTATTTTATAGTGATGATATTCACTGTAAATTTCTTATTTTATGCCAATTTACCCATATTTATACTTCAAAGACTACCCTGGTAGATAAAAAACTTCATTCATTGATACAACCCTTTTAGTCTTCATCTATATGGAAAAACATTAAAATTTCCCTTTCTTTCATACATTATCATAAAATCTTTAGTTCCTTTAATGCATCTAAGAATTATTTTTTCAAAACAAAAGGTGTCATATTTTGTTCACATTGAAATATATCACACATGGAAACAATAAAAAAATCAGTCCAAGAGGATATTAAATACCACTGGCTTTTAATCTCCTACTAGAATTCATTATGAACAATATATTTTCCAAGTTCATACTTAAAAAAAATCCACTGGGATTGATGTGTAAAAATGTTTTTAATATTCCATGCCAAATATTTTAAGTAATTCCTTAGTATATGTTTCTTATGATAAGAAAATGTGATATTCATCTTGATAAATTTGCAAGAAAAGAAAGTACTTCATTTCTCCATGTATTGGAATTTCAGAATAAATCTTTATTTCTCTAAACAATTCTTCATATTATTCATCACTTTTCCTTGAAAATTTGATATTATCAATAGAAAAACACAATGAGATAAACTTCATGATTTTATTTGATGTATAGGTTTCTATCAACTCTTCCTTTTTTGAAATTCAAATTCCATAAGAATGTTTCCATCTTAGAGTACAAAACTATTGGATCTTTTTTCATCACATAAAAATCCTTCTTCAATATATAAACATAGTTTTCATCTTAACCAAGCTATAAACCACATGTTTTATCAATATAAACTCCATCTTCTATCTATCCATTGAAAAAATATACTTAACATCCATTATTAATATTTTAAATCTCTTTTGTGCACCAATAGAACAAAATATTTCAATGGTTTAAAGTCTTACTAAAGGGGAAATGGCCTCAAAAAAATAAATTCATACAAGATATGAATAACCCTTATACACTATTATTTCCTTGTTTCATATGAATTCCCATCTTTCATTCAACATATTTCAAAAAACCTACATGGGGGAAAGAAGGTGTAATTGCCCCATGTGGGTTTATGAAGGTTTTCATGGGTACTAAACATGGTTCCATCTCATGACGAGGATGAAATAAAGTCTATTATTAATCAATGATAAGTCATATAGAATACTAATGAGGGATTTTCCTATACAGGACTCTGTATCTTTATTTAAAAAGTTACATTTAAAACATTGTCTATCTTATAAGATTGATTTGTGACATTCTATTAAGCCAATATGTCTTCTTATACCTTTTTCAATCAAGGGTAAATTGTATGTTGAGTATTAAACGATTCAATGGATGATGATCATTCTATGAAATCATTTTTTTGAGTGAAAAAAAGATGTATTCTTCTACATAATGTAAAAATGAGTTTGACACAATGTAAAAAATTCTTGACCACATGAGGAGCTTAAGGTTCTAAATGTGATTTCTTTAAGCCAAGTGATAGAGAATGAAAATTTCATGTTCTTGTGTCATGAGGAAGAATGGAAATATTGGGATAATTAGTATGATGAAATTGAGAAAATTTAAATAGTGAATTTTATTAAGTAGTTTATGAAGGTTGATATGTTATTCAGTAATATTGATTTTCCAAAACTGAATTACATGAGAAGATATGATCGATACAAGAAGAAATGCGGTTGTGTTAATAAAATGTCAAGGAAGAATATTAATTTGGTGGGGGTTTTCTATAAATACCACTGGATGATCTCATTTTATAGGATGAGCTAAAGATAAACCATTGAGAATCTTGAGGGTGAAAAACAATGGCACATGAGTGATCCGATTTTGCAGGAGAATTCCATGTGAGATTATATTTTTCTTCATAAAGTCTTTTAGAATATATAAAAATATATGATTGTTTAAAATACATTCAAAATGATTTATAAAGAAACATTGACCCATTTCCTGGGTAGTGAGATTTTTGAGGTGTTATTTTCTATGAAGGAGTTTTGAGGAAGTGTCCACATAAATTTTTATGTGAAGACATGATGTATAAATAAATCTTGGTGCATTTTGTGAAAAAAATATCTTTTAATAAACCTATGTAAAGGAATATGAGAATTTGATACATTATGTACATATAATGCTATATTAATGTGAGGATAAAATATATAAAATAATTTTTGTGAAGATATTGTTGTGTATAGTCTACACAAAAAATAATAGGCAATAATGAATGTGTGGTAGTGTAATGTGATTTCATTATTTAAAATTTGAATGAAAATGAAGTGAAACATGCCTAAAAATAATGTGATGTTTTTTATGGGTGTTGTTTCAAAAATAAAATTTAATAATAAATTGAGAAGACCAGGCATTTTATCTTTTAGGCATGAGGTCTGAGAGAAGCACATGAAATGTACTTTGCATAAAGATTTTGAATTAAAGTTTGAGATTGATCTAGGTAGTATTTTAGAAGGAATTCATTCCCATGTTTCAAATGTTTTGAGAAGGTGTATATTATTTAAATATCAGTGGATATTTATCAAGAATATGTAGTTGTTAGTCAACTTTTTATGTTCTTGAATTCATACACAAATAGATCAGGCATTCTAGTTTGTTTATAGAGAACGATTTAATCTCAAGGAAGTGTGTATTCTATCATATGGAAAAAATATATTTATAATATGTTTCACAAATTTATGTGAATTGGAAGTCTTATGTGGGACTCTAAATAAGGAAAAGGCTAGTGGGAGTTTTGTTCCCTTATGGGATATAGTATAAAGGTACTCTGATGATATTTGAGAGTTAACAAAGACATGGTGGGACTCTATATCGATCACTGATGTAGGTGGGAACTTTCGATCCCCAGCGAGACTCTAGGATGGGAACATTGGGGGACCAAGGATGATTGGAATGATATTTCCCCTATTTGTAATCTCTTATATATGTTGAATAATCATTTATTTGGGGTAATAAACAATTATAGCTATGAGTAGTTCTTTTGAATAAACCTTTTAAAAACTTTATGCGATATTTTTAATTTGATTTATTAATTGCATTCAAAATCCACTCATCCTAAAGTTTAAAATCATTTTAAAATAAAAAGGGTAAAAAGAATTTAGTAAATCAAGTCATACATGATTGACAACCTCTTTTCCTATACATCATGATCCATTAAGCAATTTAATGAGTATCAATGGGAAGGTTCCACCTATGGGTTTCTCTAATTTACAAGACTAGTTGTTTATATCATAAATATATAAATTAAAAGTTTTTATATGAATAATACTTAGAATATATTTAGATAGAAAATCATACCTTTACTCATGATGTCAAAAATGTTAAACTTTCTTTTAAAACATAGAATAATGGGATGAAAAGAGTGGAATATAGAATCAATAATAACTCAAAGATAAAATAAGATCAACTAATGAATGAATGAAATAATAGTTATAATTGTTTGGTAAAAAAAGTTGATTATAATTATGATGAATCAAGATAAAGTTGTGAGAATGATGTATTTAATTTTGAAATCAGTTACAATTTTAAGAATGTTCCCAAAGAATTGGTCACTTGTATAATCAATGATTTCTAGGTTCTTCTTTATGAAAAATCACAACTAGAAGGGGAAGATTATGTAATGGAAGAAAATTTTTATAAGAATTTTCATACCTATAACAATCTATTAGAACTTGGAATAGTCAGGTAAGAGAATCTAATGTTATATGAAGACATAATACACATGTCTAAAGAAATAATAAAAAATCTATGTCACTTTGAACAAAACTAATTCTTTAACTGAAGATGAATTGAAAACTATTTTATGTTAGAATGATGTGATATAAATTGTGTATAAATAAGTTATACATGCACTTGAAAAGATACGTAATATTTCTTTAAATGTTGACAATGTATATCTAGAGGTAAATGAAAAAATAATAATTAAAGATCTTGACAATTTGTTAATGAAGACTAATCATGTCCATGGAGATAATATTGAGATGATAATGATTCAGTGGGAAGAAATATCAAAATCAAATGAAGATGATAAAATTTCTCTCAACATAAAATATATTTAATTGTAAGTGAAAATAACAAAATTATAGAATTTATATGATGAGTCTTCCTTATATAATGTGAAAAGAATAATTACCAAGAATAATTCTGGTAAGAGTCCCATTTTGAAAAGGCACAACATAGTGGAAAGAATTGATTGATATTATCTAAGGATAAATCTATTATATGATCATTGAATAATGTAACCCTTTGTGCTGATAAATTATTGAATACTAATTCTGTTTTTATGACTAGTAGATATTCAAATTTAAAATATAAACAAACATGGGTGAAGGAAAATTATCTAGAATCAACTACGTCTTCAATGGTTGACTTAAATAAGTGTAGTAATTGTAATTCCCTAATTGAATCACAAAAGAAGAATGGTTTTTTTCCAAAATGATTTAGGTTTCAAATCCATTCAAAATATTTCATAGATGAAATCAATATTTTTCAAGTAATGTTGGAGTTTTTGGATGTCTTGGTATATGGAAATATAATTTTGTCATGATATTCCATTGTTTCAAAATCATATAACACATACATTTAAATAAATAAAAGACGAATAAAAGAGAAGACATATTATGTAGAAGTGAAATAAAGAGAAAATAAACTTGTTTGCAAAGAATAGATTTAAATACTTTGAAGATTTCTATGAGTAATCTAACAAAAATGGACAATTTTATAATGGAAGATTGTATATACCAATTATGGAAAATATATATTTTTATATGAATATAATTATACCAGAAAAAGGGAATTATATAAGACAAGAAGATTAATAGTAAACTTTCGGATGTGAATAAAAGTAGAATACTATTAAAAAACAAATCCCATGAATTTTGGAAAAATTATATAAATAGTGTCACATCAAAGAAAATATGCTTGTATTATTCTAGAAAATTCAAAATCTTGGATCAAAGAAAATTATCTATGAATATCAATTATAGATAAAGAATGATTTAATCAAAGAAATAATCAATCTTGAAAATAAAATAATATTGATTTTGTGAAATAAATCTCTGATGAAGAGTTAACTTTTTTTCTAAATACTGTAATTTGATTAATGATAAATATTTGTGTGAAATGTGTAATATGTTTGGGCATTCATCTTAAAAATTGTTACGTAGATAAGAATAATTTTTGTAGAATAAAGGGAGAGCACATGTGAATTCTTGGGTTATTTTTTTGGGAAAGCTAGTATATTAAAGAAAATAAAATAGATCAAATTCATAAAAAATTCTTTAACATATGCCCATAATAATTATAAGAGACTAGAAATATGGTGTAAACATATAAAACTAAATATTCTTTTTTAGAAAATGTTAATAATCCTTCTTCATTTAAGAAGATAATTAATTTGATAAGTTACTCTCATTACTATTGTTGTAATTAAGGATAATTAAATAACCACCTTATTCCCATATATAAACTGTGTTTACATTTCATATATGGAATTTATAGTGATTAATGTATTCAAGGGGAGACAAAAAAAATTTAAAAACCAAGAACATATCACAACTAAAATGTTATCCATCATAAAGTACCATTGACATCATATTTCATCTTCTCAAAAATTCAATTAATATTATAATATTGTTGTAGTTTATTCTTAAAGAAATACAATCATGATGTAGAAGTATAGTGTGAATCTCTTGAGGGTGATAACTAAACAACAACAACAACAAGATATGTATATCTCATTTCATATTTCAGGAATAGTAACATTTATACTAAGGTATGTTTCTGATAATTCCAAATTTTAAAAATATGGAGAATGAATATTTTAATCATTGAGGTATGTTGATTATATTCCCATATTTTCATGTCAAAGGATCAACTAAAAAAGTGAGTTACTTAAAAATTTATGAAAAATGGAAAAGAAATTTTAAAAGAAGAAGTGAATTTATTTACTTGAATGATTTTAATCTATATGTTGATATGATTGTGGGAAATTAGTTAATTTTTTTTGTATAACTCCAGATAGAAACTTTTTGTGTTGTAATCAAATAATGAAGAGTTTCTAACAATATTTATGGTGAAATTCATCACTCTAGTTTTCAAGGTCCATTATGTTACACATAAAATTATAGTTAGTTTATATTACCTAAATTAGATGTTTTTTGTGATTCAATCCTTCATTGTAGTAAATTAGGATATATGTTTTAGAATTAGACATGATAATGTCATGAAACATGGATTATAGATATTATAATTTCTTTCCACACTTATATCATTGGTTTTATTTGGAATAATGGGGATAAGATAACATTGACATTAAAAATGAAATGTGTAGATACAATAAATCCAAAATTGGAGATTGAAGAACCCAAATGGTTTTTTTGAAGTTTTATTTGTTTCTAATAAGTTTTGATGATGGAAATTCAATGTTTTTTAATTGTGATAATTGTTAAACCGTTCATAATTCCCACAAAATTTGAAATATAAGTTTTTAGACTTCACATTATTACACCACATGAAAAATATCAACCTAAGTGATGATTTTTTTTTAAAAAATTAAAAAAAGAGATGAAGATTTATATTGAGGTCTATTTTGGAATCCTAATATTGTATGGAATTAATTTTTGGCTAAATTTTTGGGATTTATTAAAAAATTGGCCATCTATAGCGAACCGAGGACCCACCTCTACCACATATTGGACCTAGGTCAGCCATGTGGGAGGAAAGTTTACCCCACCAATAATAGTGGAAGGTTAAAATTCATAGCACCCACGTGGAGCACACATAGAGCATGGTAGATGAATAACACACATAAATATGTTCCCGGGTGGCGTACAGGGGGACAAGTGTGTTTTCACTATATGGGCGTGGGAAGGTGTTTCCGGTTGACAACCTTCATACCAACTTGAGTGGTGGATAAAAAAAATCCTCTTATTTAAAAATGAGAAGCTGGATAGAATAATGATGTTTTATTATTCAATATAAGAAACTATATTTCTATTTAAAATGTTACATTTAAAATATAGGATATCTGATCATATTGGTCTATGACATTCAATCAATATAAGACACAATTTTATACCCTAATCCATAAGAGGATTATAATATTTCAAGTTTTTCATACTGCAATGGATGATGATCATGCCCAGAATTTATTTTCATGACGGAGAACTTTTCATATCCTTCTACATCATGTCTTAAATATTTTTATTCCATGGGTGGAAATATTGAACATATTACAGGGTTTATTTTATTAATGTGATTTACTAATGTTATGTGATAGACAATACTAAGCTCATGTGCTTATGTCATGAATCCAAATATAAAAACATTAAGGATTTGTATGATGAAGTTGAAAGAATTTTAAGGGGGAAGCACATAAAAGTTTATTCAATGGTAGATATGTTTTTGTGGTTGTGGTGAATTTCCAAAATCATGTTTCAAGATAAGAGTCCATGTGGGAATGAATAATTGAGGTGGTCCATGTACTTTGTTGAGGCAGTTGATTAAGTTGGTTGGTGTTGTCTATAAATATCTCTAGATGATATCATTAATTTGGATGAGCCAAATGTGAATTAGAGAGAATATTGAGAGAAAAATAGAGGCTCAAGAGTGATATTATTTCATGAGGGGGTTCCTTATATGTTTTTTTGATTGTTAATGACTTCTTGACCATATGATAATCAGAATACTTTTAAAAACTTATGCTTTTGTAAAACACATTCACTATGATTTTTGAAGAAATTGTGGACTATTCTATGTGTAGTGAACTTTATAAGGTGTTATTTTCTATGATGAAATTTTGTGAAAGAGTTTTCATAGCTTTGTTACATAAAGACACAGTGCATAAGGAAATCTTGGGGAGTCACACGAAAAAAATAGTTAATAATAAACTTGCATGAAGGAAGGTGAGATTTTTTATGTGATTCACATGCAATGAAATATAGAAGGGTGGAGGAAATATATAATAAAATGTATCTTTTTGAAGGTATTATTGAGCATAGGCTATGATATGGACAAAAATTGAGAATGAAAGTGATCCAGTTAAATGTGATTGCATTATTCAAAATTAACTTACATAAAAATAGGGTAAAGCTTGTGCATGTGATTTGTTGTGAAAAGAAAACTGAATAAGAATTGCATGCATTTTATCATTCATGCATGAGGTTTGAGAGAAGAATAGGAAATATAATATTCATTAAGAGTATACAGTGAAGTTTTACTAGGATATGACCTGTTTTCGAAAAGGAAATGATATAATAGCCCTAAACTTGTACACCTATATCTGGTTCTGGAAACAAAATATTTACATTTTTGTATTTGATACCAATAAAGGAGACCAAATTTTAGTCATCCGAAATATACAACATAAAAAAATATTATATCACTTACATACCTAAGGATAATTTTTGTTTGGAGATTTAAATAATTAGGACATAAATATTTCATAACAATTCCCATGTCTTTAAGTGTTCATTTTCTCCACTAAATAGGTTCTTTATTAATGCACACATTCTTCATTCAAGGAAACACCCATATATGGAATGTTTGATTTAATAATGTTTTGACTTATTCTTAGAAAATGTGAAAAACATTTGAAAATTTTCTATGAGTAGAAAAATATTTTTATGGGGTATATAAAAAAACAAAAGAAACATTTTAGTCCATTATAAAATAATGAGATCCTAAAAAGATTGTTTTCCATTAACATAATAAACTTTGAGGTAAAATAATCATTTAATAACACATGAAATTAGTTTTCTACCCAAATTTTTTCATTAATCTATTTATAATAAATGATAATGTTAAAATAATAAACATGAGGGTTTCTTAGAAAACATGATAAACTATTTTTTTTAAAATTATTTTTTTTACACTAAATGGAAAAAATCATTTCTTCAAAACAAAAGGTCATTATATTAATATGTGAAATCAAAATATTTACATTAAAACTCATTAGTTAGAATAGAAAAATCATATAGTTAACTTGGGAAATTATTTTCATATCACTCTTATAATCACTCTTATATTGGAAAAACCAAGCTGGTAAATTCCTATAATCTATTAGGAGATATACATAACTAGCTAACTAACTCCATTTACCCAATGAATTTTAAAAATATATTAGGATCACCCATTATATTGAGCTATATCAAACTAAACCATCATTAGGATCTATATCAACCACAACTGTAATCATAAAAAATTACCAAGAACCATAACATTCAAATAACACATGAATGTTTTCATTTTCAAGATTATAATAAAAAACAATTATTTTGAACAAAATGTAAAAAAAATTCAGTTATTGATATATCACCTTCCTTTAAAAATGAATTTTCAAAACTAAAATACCTAGAACAAATGGAGGGAGTGATTTTCTTTGAAGAAAAAAATATTATAATGTGTAACATACTGACTTAAGATCCACTGAACTCGTACCCTAAGACAGTCAGTCGCATGGACTCAAGCATGACACCTCGTATGGTAGAGGCTATTGAATAGAAGTAAGGGTGTAAATGAGGTTTGGTGGGGAGATTATACACTCATATAAGAGTGGATCAATAGATAAAATAGACAACATACAATAGAGAATGCATAATACAAGAAGTCACTAAAATAACCACTATACCCGTAATCATTTTAGAGTCTCCTTATATTATGATTCCAATATTGAATTTTATCTATTGTATCAACTACGAAAATTTGATATGAAGGTATATTCTCCTCACAAAATAACCTTTACACCCACTCTATCATTCAGAAGCCTCTGTCAAATGGGGAGCCACGCATGAGGCCATGTTACCCACCAACTAAGTAAACAAGTTAAGTTGATCCGAAGTTAGGATGTTCCAAAGTGGAATCAAAGGGTTTATTTACCTTTTTCTTACTATTTGGGTACTATATAGGATATTAGGACATAATAGAATTTTTAATTTTCCCTGTTCCTAGATGTAGTTATCCCTTGTACCGGGGAAACCAAAATTACATAGGATGGGCAATTGCAGTTATTGATTTCACCTATTATGGTTGATATGACTTCAACATTGGGTGACACACACGTTTTGTGATGTTATTAAAATTGGTATTACTGAAATGATGATTTCTATTAATTTTACCTGTTAAATGATGGATTTTCATTAGATGCATCATTATAAGAACAATAGTACCAATAAACCATGTATTTTTTTTCCATGCCACATTTATTTTCACCATGAATTTTATTATATAATGTTATCAGTGATTTGATTATTATGTATTGATATGTCCAGAAATTTATTTTAGGGAATTGGAAAACATAAAAGACACTTAAAGTACCTAACTTAACCAAACGTTGTTTTCCTACATAGGTTAAATAATACACCTTAAGTACATAGTTTTGGAATAATGATCCATGGACCAATGATCACATGGGATGGAATGTATTTTGGGTAGGACTATGTGGAAACCACCATATAGTTTAAAATGAGTTTTGTACCTTGTAAATTGGAAATGGTGATCCATCTGATTCAACCATTTAAAGTTATTTAAAAATATAAATTGTTGAAAATTGAAAATAAATGTCACATTTAGAATGAAATAGTCATATTATATGTGTAACATGAGACCAAGACTAGAACCTGACCATAGTAATGGGTAGTGAGGTTTCACTTATGTCCTTATGGACTCTATCCTTTGTTTACCATCTAGACGTCGATTTTGGAGCAGGAATAGAGGTGTGATCTATTCATAAAAAGTTTGTGTACCTATCCTAGTAATATATCTTTAATTATTAAAATTGTGAAATTATCTTCTGGGGAGTGTGTTGGGATTATAGTATCATGAATTAATGATTTCCTCTAGAAATACACCCTTAAGTTGGATATTACCATACATATGAGGTGGAAGGCCATGAGTCATCAGTGATTCCTCCTTTAGTTCCACCAATTGAAACTCTTCCTATTCTTGATATGGGCACCAACACCCAGTTCTGAGAGGGGTTTATATATATGTTTTAGTCTGTGAAAGGTTTTGATTGACCTGCCCTGAGTATGGCTTAGTTGACTAAATTCTAATAGCAACATCATCCCACCTTTTTGGGGGATGAAAAACATCATTTTCTAATTCTTAGATTTATTCTATATTTTCTATATTTAAGCATCTCAAGACACCTAAAAATAGGAGGTTAAAACTTGATTTTTATATGCAACATGATCCTGCCAAGAGATGGTGGGATGTTATTTTCCAAGTATATAGGCACTGGGATATGATCTAGGAATATTTCCAAACTATCTTATACTTATATTTATTTCCCTAAACTTTGAGGGATAATAGTTATAGATAATTTATAACCAATATTTTGGAGCTATGTATGTTAGGTAGTATTCTGCTTTTTTTAATGATCTATAGTGTTTTAGTCCTACTCTAGTAGATGATGATCTTTTGATTGCCAAGAGATCCAAGGATGGGATGATATAATTCATCCTATAATAGTTAAATGTATTAAAATTTATGAATACACATGAGATAGTCAACCAATCCTGTAACACCCCAAACATACACGGTACGTTTCCCTTTGAATAATGCAATGGCGTGCATTGTACGCAACGTCAAGATTTTAACACACCACAACCAATCAAACTAGCCGTTATGAATATTAATACCTACTTTTTGAAATTTTATAAATTCTATCTCTCAAAATGGACTTCATTTTTGGATTCGGAATATCGAAATTATCCTAGGGTGAAATTTTGGTACTTTTCGGATAACTTTCATATTTTGATGAATAGTGAAAATTACTAAATTTTAATTAAAAACAACTTTTTTAATCAAAATAATTAATAGTGAAAAATTATGAATATGAGTGGTTTTAAAATATATTGAGAATATATTTTTACCATGTAATACAATGTGGGTCATTGAACATAATTTCACATTTAAACCAGACATAAACATGTGCCAATCTTTTGATAGTTATTATCTCTTAAAAACACGCTTTTTATTTTAACAACGGGAATTAATTTTAAATTAATTTTTGCCACTTATGTGTTTTGAATTTGGAAAAATGTATTCCATATTTGTAATCAGGATGTTCAAATTGTGTAAATAGGTAACTTTTATTTTTATACATTTTGAATAATTACTTCGGTAAATATTTTATTTACCATGGTTAAGGGTAAATCCGGTAAATAAGGGTTAAAAAATAATATTATAATAATAAAAAACTACCCTAAAACGTGTCCTAACCTTATTGGTGGATACATGTCCGACCATGGGCATCTTTGGGTCAATTGTGGGTCCTCAATGAGCCACTTGTAGGTGATAGGGACACTTTATTTTAATTAAGTTAAAATGAATACAAAAATGACACAAGCATATATCTTTTAGAAACCCAATTTTTACATAGGGTTATATATGTTAGATTTTAGACTATAAATATTCATTAGAAAGATAAAAAAATTTCCTACATAATAATATTTTATTTAGAATTTTTATACATTAAATAATTTAATTTATTTATGACACAATGATGATGCAGTAATTACCATAATAGTGAAAAATTAAAATAATTGATATTATAAATGACCAAATAAATATAATTTGACACTTTTAATGAATTGAATCAATTTTCTAGGATAATATAATATATTAGTATTAATTTAATTGACTTTTTTTGAAGTAATCAATCTGATATGAGTTTCACAAAAATCAACTATTGAATAGTGGAAAAATTGACATAAAAGAGTTCTTAAAACAAATATTATATTATTAATTGATATTAAATTCTTAAAAATCTAAGGTTCGTCCAAGAGACTTATATCATGATAGGTTCATCATTAATGGACCACTTGGGGGTCTCTTGGATGTATATAGTAAGTTTATTAACCATACAATATAAAAATACAAAGAGACATTGTAAAAGTGAAACTAATTAACTAAGAGTTAATACTTAAAGATAAGGTTAATATAATGACCCAAACCTGTCTAAATTCTATTGGTTGAGTTTTTTTCGACCAATACCCACCTTAAAATTTAAATAATAAACTTTTTATCCATTATATACCGAATATGAATTTATTATAAATTAATATTTCTAGTTTTTTCAAAGGTGCCCCTCACCCCTCTTATAAAAGGGCACTCCTCCTTCTCATTTCTTCACACATTCAAAGCCCTTTGGTTCAGCCAAAGCCTGCCCAAATACTATCTCAACTTCCCTCACTACAACTTAGAGGCCTTAGTTTGATCATAAAGCCAACCTAAGGATCCATTTTGATCAAATCAAAAGGAAGAACCCGAAGAAGAGGTAATGTTTTCACCACCCCTTTTCAAGTTCCTTTCTTCTTCCACTTCCTCTTTCTTTGTTATTACCATTATAAAATAATAACTCCTGTATAATATATATACTGTGATGTTATTATAAATATGGTACAACCATATTCAGTATTCTATCCATCCTTTGAATAACATGTCACCATACGTGCGTACGTACGGCTTCCCGTCTCCACGTTGTGGTGTAATTGTTATTCAATTTATTATTATTTGGATGGGTATAATAATGATGTGTAACTCATGTAAATAATAAATATAACATTATAATGAGTCTTTATATATGATATACCATCCAATTATATATTATTTTAATATCAAAATAATGATATTATCGCTCGTGCGTACGTACAGACTACCGTCTCCACTAACACGATGAGATTCATTCTCCATCATATCCATTCTAGTATAATTATAATTTGATGATTTAAAAATAGTATCTAAGGACTTGATATAATTCTGGATATGAATAATATACATCCCATTAATAATGAATATGGCTCACATAACAAAGAATATAAAATAAAATGAACCCGTTAACACCAAAAATGACGACAATTCTAAGATATTATTAACAAATCAATGTTAAAAAATCATATATGATATCATATTAAAGTAAATTATTATTTCATAATTCAATAACAATTATTTCACCATTATACAGGAGGTTAACCTACCTTCGACCAAGGAAAAAGTACAAAGTAAGGGATTTTCTTATCTCACTTTCAATTCCGTGAGATTTCCATTGTTCGCCACTAAATTATTGAAAGTGGTGTATTGTGTACTGCCATTTGATATATATTATCATGATTCTATTTATATTCATGTTATTCTGTAAATAATTTGGTGGTTATTAACTTTTGGCCATACGACTTAGTTGATTAACGTGGTAAGGGGTTTCTTATCTCACTTTTAATTTCGTGAGATTTCCATTGATCACCACTTAATTATTGCATGTGGTGTATGTGTACTGCCCATGATTGTATTCATTGTGTAATATACTTTAATTTATGGGTATTTACATAATCATGGTATGATACTTTTTTCATGGGTGTAAGTTTCATATGTTACCTAATCGATAAGGGAATTTGAGATTTCAATTCCCACTCAGTTGGCTTTACGCATATTTCATTGATTATATTACTCCATGATTATGTGTGGAATCACTATTCATTTGATTATGTCATAATTTCCACTCCCCTTCCTGTGGATATACGTTTGATACACATAATCACTCCATTGGTAATTCTCAAGTCATTGATATGAATTTGATAAGAGTAATTTTAACTCATTCACCATTTGTTGAGTTAAACATCCAATTCGTTGGTGTTGTTTTTACAAGAATATATGTGAATATCCTTTGATTTTTTTACACTGAATATCCAATCATATTTAGTGTATTTATATTTTTCACACATAATTATGTCCTTGATTTATCCTTAACCTAAGGATACTGCCTTTATAAGAGATTTCATCTCAATTTACATTCCATTGAGACTTCTTTGTTGATATACACCAAATCACTTTTATGTGGTGTATATAATGTACTTTGACATAGTATATCATGAATCCCTTTATTCTCATGATATTACAATGTTTTGATCACCACAATTATTTGTATTCAAGTGTCTCTTTTGGTTGGAATCTCTAACTAAAATACCAGTTTTTAAATGTTTTAAAGACTTATTCATCTAAATCTTTCTCATTAATGTCCATGTTTTAAAAATTGTTTTAAGGATTTATTTATATGGACATTAAAGTTTAGAAATTAAAACTCATTTTTAAAAGTTTCAAAGTGTTATGGGACACTTTTATTCAAAAACCTACTTTTAAATGGCTTCTTGACAAATAGTGTGACTTTTAAATGTTTTCAAGAAAAGGGAGATATTTCTCTCAAATGGTTTTGATGATTATTTTCATCTATGTCAACATCCTTCATTATTCTTGATTGAGGTTAATGTGATACAATAAAATCTTCCATATTGTATCAAATGAGTTATGTTTGACTGTGGATGTGCTATTTTTATACCATTCATGGTTTGTGGTAGAAGTATTGACATTTCGTATGCTAGTTTTAATACGAATGTTTATGTTATGTTTAAACCTGTTCATATGAGGAATGCATTGGACTTAATTAGTGACGGGTGGAGCCCGCTATAGCTCCTCGATGCATCGGTAGGTCTCATGAGACAAACTAGTGTCTTGGCACAAGGCCTTGGCAAAATCTTATTTGTAGTCTTGGCACGAGGCCTTGGCTATGTGGTTATGATAGTCTGGCATTATGCATTCCATCATTATGAAAGTGGTTATTGATATTGCATGTGATCATTCGACTAGTAGAATATCCATGTGAGTAAGTAAATGGCATTATTTCATTTTACCTTTGCCATTTTATGTTGAAATTTCAAGTCTGAAAGGCTTTTGTTTTAGTTATACATTACCTTAAATGTTTATTCTTATTTATGAAAGTTTCCGCTATATTGTTATCCTTACTGGGCATTTGAGATCACCCCTTTTCTATGTTTTATTTTTCCCCGGAAGTGAAGAAGTAAATTATGAATGACCTGCAGGTATATTATGTGGGGATATGAGTGTGGATTATGGAGACATTATGTTGTTGTAGTAGTTTTTCATTTTATGATGTAATGTAAAACTTATGAATATATCTATTGTTTCCAAGGCTACTAAACCAATCGGTCTTTTGAGATTTGATATTTCTTGTGATCATGCCGATGTTATGTAATAATGCACCGACTCTAGGTAACTAGGGTCGGGGCATTACAGTTGGTATCAGAGGAAGTTTAGTACAAACCTTGGAAGCTAGATTTAGATAAACTCTGATTAGAGCACAAAGATTTAAGATGAATTTTGAGGATTAGTAAAGAAGAATTTCCTAGAATTTTGGTATTGTAGAGATTTTGTGAGTTTTCCAAGCAATACATCCCTGTCTTCATACGAGCAGGTAGAGGCGGATCTGGCATAGATGTACCTAGGGGTAAAACCCCAAAACACCGCTTTGAGCTAGACTCGAACGGGAACTGGTGCACGACAACGGGCCTTGCTGCACTCTTGGTTACGACACTCCCGGGGTATATGCTTAGGATAATTTACATTTTCTTTACAAACTGATTTAAGTAATATATATATAAGATGAGAGTAAATGACCTTGGTTAATCCTAATATGTTTCAAATTGAGAATATGGTGACATTTTAATCTCTAAATGATTTTACAACTACTGTTACTCACACAATGCTTTCTGGTTTTAGTCAATGGCTGGATTCCAAAGAAGTCATAGTGACTTTGAGAATGATGTACAAGGTGGGAACGGTGGTGGCAATGAGCAACAAAATGGAATGTTAATAGGTGTAAAAGATATCATCTTTATGCCAAATCATTTTTCCAAAAATATGATCAACAACATATATATTAACCAACTCCCAGACTCAACAAGGAAGAGAAAGGTGATAAATGAAAAGAGCTCCAGCAATGGAGACCATGGAGAAAAGAACCCTCAATTTTCATCATGCAGGAAATGTGTAAAGAGACACCCAGGAAAGTGTCTCAATGGGACAACGAAATGTTTTACGTGCGAAAAAGAAGGACATAAAGTGAATAATTGCCGAAGAAAAATGAAGAGTACTATGGAATAAGATAAAAATGGTCCCAATAGTCCATTTATAGTCATTTGCTGTAAATGTAGGGGACTTGGCCATTAACCGAGTGAATGTCCTATTCTATAGGATATTTTCTTGGTCAAAGAAGAAGCTATGTGGAAATAAATGGTTGGAGAAAAATTTAAAAAGTATTAGAACTCCTTGTTGATGGGTTTACTTTGGAATAATTTTCTCTTGTATTTGTAACCCCGCAGTTTGCCATGTGAGAATGATATTTGAGGAAGAATTGCCTCTTCTCTTGTAGATATAGGTATAAATAACCATTTGGTTTTATATGATCATTTTGGTTTGAGAGAATTATAAGTTATTATAATTTGGGATGAAAATGCAAGGTATGATATAACATTTGTGGTTAAATTATGTTATTTTGAAGAATTTATCTCATTTTGGTAATATTATAAAATATAGTTTTTGAAAAAGGACAACACGTAGACCGTGTGACAACCCGTCGTGTTGGACAAAGCTGTGGGAATCGAACCCACAACCAAAGTGTGATTGGGATTTATCACCTACCACTGGACTATGTGAAGTCCCTGGTTAGTGTGACTATTTTTTTAGTTAAATGATTTTATTGATAAATAATAAGTTGATTTGGGTTCTTATGTCTTATCAAATGAATACCCTTGGTATAGGAAAATGATTTGGTGATTAAGTGATAAATGTTATTTTAGAAGATGTTCGCTTTGTTGGGAACACTATATGCCCAAGGAAAATAGAATACAATGGGGTTTCATTTGTAGAGTAATGGAATATTTTTATCTATATTTTTTATTGTGTATTTATAGTGATTTGGGTTATTTATGGAAGTGATTAACCTATAAAATAGAATATGTAATGATGTTAACTACTTTTAAGTATGTGGCTTTAAGAGTATTTGATGTCATTTGGAGATACAATTTAACATGGGAGACTACATAATCAAATTCTTCTATGTTTTGGGTTTCAATATTAGTTTGGATTATATTGAAGTATTTTAAGGACAATTGATTATTGAATGGTATTTATTTAACTTTGTGGTATTGTTGGTTTAATTATAGAAATTAAGATTAGTGCATATTTATCTCAAGGAATATCCTTTTGGGGGATCATTAGATCTTTCACTAACCATTTTTGTTTTGATTAATCTTCAAAGACAATGTAAATATATTTTTTATCCTGCATGGATCATGTGATTCTATAGAAGTTTATTCTAGCTCTTCTAGTGTGACCAAGTCTTCTTGAATACTCATCGTTTAAAAAAAATGAGTTAGTGGTGGAAATTTATTAAAGAATGAAACTCTACTTAAAATGTAAGTATATATCATTATATTATTAGTCAATATCATAAATGAATTCTTCATCCTTATGTAATGTAACATAAAACAAAAAAAAATGTTGTCCGTTTACTTTCCTACTAGGAGACTAATGGTCATTTGTCCCAACACAAGTTTGTGGTTTTCTTATTGTTAACATTCTCCTGATCATGATTTATATCCCTCTCCATCAGAACTTGACACTTAGTTTATCATCCATATCCATGTTTTCCTACATGGAATCCGAGTATGTATTATCTTGGATGAGCTTTATACCTCTCTTTCTTTCTTTTAAAGTGATAGTTTTATTGACTCTTTTTCCGATGTGGGACTTTCCATTATGTTACCAAGAACAATTTTAAAAATTGCGAGGACCCAATTTATTGAAGGAGGGTAGAATGTAACACCCCAAACTTCCACGCTACGTTTCCCTTCGAATAATGCAATGGCGTGCATTGTACGCAACTTCAAGATTTTAACACACCACAACCAATCAAACTAGCCGTTATGAATAGTAATACCTACTTTTTGAAATTTTATAAATTCTATCTCTCAAAATGGACTTCATTTTTGGATTCGGAATATCGAAATTCACCTAGGGTGAAATTTTGGTACTTTTCAGATAACTTTCATATTTTGATGAATAGTGAAAATTACTAAATTTTAATTAAAAACAACTTTTTTAATCAAAATAATTAATAGTGATAAATTATAAATATGAGTGGTTTTAAAGTATATTTAGAATATATTTTTACCATGTAATACAATTTGGGCCATTGAACATAATTTCACATTTAAACCAGACATAATCATGTGTCAATCTTTTGATAGTTATTATATCTTAAAAACACGCTTTTTGTTTTAACAACGGGAATTAATTTTAAATTAATTTCTGCCACTTCTGTGTTTTGAATTTGGAAAAATGGATTCCATATTTGGAATCAGGATGTTCGAATTGTGTAAATAGGTAACTTTTATTTTTAGACATTTTGAATAATTACTGCAGTAAATATTTTATTTACCATGGTTAAGGGTAAATCCGATAAATAAGGGTTAACAAATAATATTATAATAATATAAAATTACCCTAAAACGTGTCCTAACCTTTTTGTTGGATACATGTCCGACCATAGGAATCTTTGGGTCAATTTTGGGACCTCATGGAGCCACTTGTAGGTGATAGGGACACTTTATTTTAATTAAGTTAAAATGAATACAAAAATGACAAAAGCATATATCTTTTAGAAAAACAATTTTTACATAGGGTTATATATGTTGGAGTTTCGACTATAAATATTAATTAGAAATCTAAAAAGATTTCCTATATATTTATATTTTATTTATAATTTTTATACATTAAATAAGTTTATTTATTTATCACAAAATGATGATGCAGTAATTACCATAATAGTGAAAAATTAAAATAATTGATATTATAAATGCCCAAATAAATATAATTTGACACTTTTAATGAATTAAATTAATTTTATAGGATAATATAATATATTAGGATTAATTTAATTGACTTTGTTTTAAGTAATCAATCTGTTATGAGTTTCACAAAAATCAACTATTGAATAGTGTCAAAATTGACATAAAAGAGTTCTTAAAACAAATATTATATTATTAATTGATATTAAATTCCTAAAAATCTAAGGTTCGGACAAGAGACTTATATAATGATAGGTTCATCATTAATGGACCACTTGGGGGTCGATTGAATATATATAGTAAGTTTATTAACCATATAATATAAAAATACAAAGAGACATTGTAAAAGTGAAACTAATTAACTAAGAGTTAACACTTAAAGATAAGGTTAATATAATGACCCAAACCTGTATAAATTCTATTGGTTGAGTTGTTTTCGACCCATCCCCACCTTAAAATTTAAATAATAAACTTTGGATCCATTATAAATCGAATATGAATTTATTATAAATTAATATTTCAAGCTTTTCCAAAGGTGCCCCTCACCCCTCTTATAAAAGGGCACTCCTCCTTCTCATTTATTCACACCTTCAAAGCCCTTTGGTTCGGCCAAAACCTGCCCAAATACTATCTCAACTTCCCTCAATACAACCTAGAGGCCTTAGTTCTATCAGAAAGCCAACTTTAGGAGCCCTTTTGATCAAATAAAAAGGAAGAACCCGAAGAAGAGGTAATGTTTTCACCACCCCTTTTCAAGTTCCTTTCTTCTTCCACTTCCTCTTTCTTTGTTATTACCATTATAAAATAATAACTCCAGTATCATATATATACTTTGATGTTATTATAAATATGGTACAACCATATTCAGTATTCTATCCATCCCTTGAATAACATGTCACCATACGTGCGTACGTACGGCTTACCGTCTCCACGTCGTGGTGTAATTGTTATTCAATTTATTGTTATTTGGATGGGTATAATAATGATGTTTAACTCATTTAAATAATAAATATAACATGATAATTATTCTGTATATATGATATACCATCCAATTATATATTATTTTAATATCAAAAGAATGATATTGTCGCTCGTGCGAATGTACGGACTACCGTCTCCACGAACGCGATGAGATTCTTTCTCCATCATATCCATTCAAGTATTATTATAATTTGATGATTTAAAAATATTATATAAGGACTTGATATAATTCTGGATATGAATAATATACATCCCATTAATAATGAATATGGCTCACATAACAAAGAATATAAAGTAAAATGAACCCGTTAACACCCGAAATGACGATAATTCTATGATATTATTAACAAATCAATGTTAGAAAATCATATATGATAACATATTAAAGTAAATTATTCTTGTATAATCAAATAAAAATTATTTCACTATTATACAGGAGGTTAACCTACCGTCGACCAAGGAAAAAGTACAAAGTAAGAGATTTTCTTATCTCACTTTCAATTCCGTGAGATTTCCATTGTTCGCCACTAAATTATTGAAAGTGGTGTATTGTGTACTGCCATTTGATATATATTATCATGATTCTCTTTATATTCATGTTATTATATAAATCATTTGGTGGTTATTAACTTTTTTCCACACGACTCAGTTGATTAACGTGGTAAGGGGTTTCTTATCTCACTTTTAATTTCGTGAGATTTCCATTGATCACCACTTAATTATTGCATGTGGTGTATGTATACTGCCCATGATTGTATTCATTGTGTAATATACTTTAATTTATGTGTATTTACATCATCATGGTATGATACTTCTTTCATGTGTGTATGTTTCGTATGTTACCTAATCGATAAGGGAATTTGAGATTTCAATTCCCACTCATTTGGCTTTACGCATATTTCATTGATTATATTACTCCATGATTATGTGTGGAATCACTATTCATTTGATTATTTCATAATTTCAACTCCCCTTCCTATGGATATATGTTTGATACACATAATCACTCCATTGCTAATTCTCAATTCATTGATATGAATTTGATAAGAGTAATTTTAACTCATTCACCATTTGTTGAGTTAAACATCCAATTCGTTGGTGTTGTTTTTACAAGAATATGTGTGAATATCCTTTGATTGTTTTACACTAAATATCCAATCATATTTAGTGTATTTATATTTTTCACACATAATTATGTCGTTGATTTATCCTTAACCTAAGGATACGGCCTTTACGAGAGATTTCATCTCAATTTACATTCCATTGAGACTTCTTTGTTGATATACACCAAATCACTTTTATGTGGTGTATATAATGTAGTTTGACATAGTATATCATGAATCCCCTTATTCACATGATATTACAAAGTTTTTATTACCACAATTATTTGTATTCAAGTGTCTCCTTTGTTTGGAATCTCTAACTAAAATACCATTTTTTAAATGTTTTAAAGACTTATTCATCTAAATCTTTCTCATTAATGTCCATGTTTTAAAAATTGTTTTAAGGATTTATTTATATGGACATTAAAGTTTAGAAATTAAAACTCCTTTTAAAATGTTTCAAAGTGGCATGGGACACTTTGATTCAAAAATCTACTTTTAAATGGCTTCTTGACAAATAGTGTGACTTTTAATTGTTTTCAAGAAAAGGGAGATATTTCTCTCAAATGGTTTTGATGATTATTTTCATCTATGTCAACATCCTTCATTATTCTTGATTGAGGTTAATGTGATACAATAAAATCTTCCATATTGTATCGAATGAATTATGTTTGACTGTGGATGTGCTATTTTTATACCATTCACGGTTTGTGGTAGAAGTATTGACATTTCGTATGCTGGTTTTAATACGAATGTTTATGTTATGTTTAAAACTGTTCATATGAGGAATGCATTGGACTTAATAAGTGACGGGTGGAGCCCGCTATAGCTCTTCGATGCATCGGTAGGTCTCATGAGACAAACTAGTGTCTTGGCACAAGGCCTTGGCAAAATCTTATTTGTAGTCTTGGCACGAGGCCTTGGCTATGTGGTTATGATAATCTGGCATTATGCATTCCATCATTATGAAAGTGGTTATTGATATTGCATGTGATCATTCGACTAGTAGAATATCCATGTGAGTAACTAAATGGCATTATTTCATTTTAACTTTGCCATTTTATGTTGAAAGTTCAAGTTTAAAAGGATTTTGTTTTAGTTATACATTGCCTTAAATGTTTATTCTTATTTATGAAAGTTTCCGCTATATTGTTATCCTTACTGGGCATTTGAGCTCACCCCTTTTCTATGTTTTATTTTTCCCAGGAAGTGAAGAAGTAAATTATGAATGACCTGCAGGGATATTATGTGGGGATATGAGTGTGGATTATGGAGACATTATGTTGTTGTAGTAGTTTTTCATTTTATGATGTAATGTAAAACTTATGAATATATCTAGTGTTTCCAAGGCTACTAAACCAATCGGTCTTTTGAGATTTGATATTTCTTGTGATCATGCCGATGTTATGTAATAATGAACCGACTCTAGGTAACTAGGGTCGGGGCGTTACAAATCCATTATTATAGAGAACAATTTGAGGGAAGTTCAGGGTGTTATTTAAGGATGTTTGGAACCTAGATCTATCATTGTTTCTTCTACTGGGTGAATGAAACACATTGAGGTTTGATATGGGGATTGAAGCTATTAGGATCCACATGCTAATGGTTTCTTAAGATATCACTTGTGTGGGAATCTAGTAAATATGAAACCCCATTGTTCATGGGATCTATTGGAATGAGGAGGATACAAAAGGATGGGGGATACCATTGATTATACAGTAAATTTTCCTCAATTACTAGAGAGCAGGGATCTACACCTACTCCCCTTAAAAAAGTGGCCTATAATATCTCATCAGGCATGTAGCTGAAATAGGACCAGTCATTCAGGATGAGGTGGTGGTCAAGGTAGAGGTATTCAGACTCAGGATTCCCAATGACAGTAGTGCGGGCTTGCTTAGTATAGTCAGCATGTGACTCAGGTCCATGATACAAACCCCTTACATGTTGTACAACCTATGCTAGAGGAAAAGAGTGCCAGATCTTCTATTGTTAGTGTCACCATTCTAGTAGGATCTAATTTAGTGTCTTCTTTATTTAACAAAGGTGCATCCCATTATTTTATATCTAAGGCAATCATGGAGTGTCCAGGCCCCAATATTGAACTCTTTTATGGTGTGATGATTCTTGATAACATGTTAGGAACTTAAAAAGAGATCTTGAACCATTGTGAATATTGTTCCCTTAAGAAAGGTGGATATTTATTTATATGGGATATATTATTCCTTGACATGACAATATTTGTTATAGTTATTGGGTTGGACTTGTAAGTTATCCATCAAGCCCATATCGACTTCTCTCATTAGAGGGTGACATTTCCATCACCAGAGGTTGATAGACACATTCTAAAAAGAGAATGGTATATCCAAGAAACTTGATATAGACCTGAAAATCAATGGATGGTTAGTGTTACATCCTAGACTGATTGTATTATCTTGGATGGACAAGGGTTACGAACTGTTATTTTCCCTCCTATAGTGGATAATTTCAAGGATGTATTTCCTAATGTTTTTTTCTAGGATTACTCTAGTGACAGATGTAGATTTTACTATTGATCTTGTTCTAGGAGTGGAACCAATGTTAATTCCTCCTTATAGGAGAGAACCTATGTAGATTTTATATCTCAAGAAATAGTTGGAAGATTTGGAGGCTAAATTTTTTATATTTCCCAACATTTCTCCTTAGGGTTCACTGATCATTTTTTCTAAGAAGGTGGATGGTACCCTGAGGATTTGTGTGCTTTTTCATCAGCTAAACCAACTAACAGTTAAGAACCATTATCCAATGTATAGAATAGATGAAATATTTGAACATATATATAGAGAGAGTTTGTTTTAAAAGATTGATTTGATGTTGAATTATCCTCAGGTGCATGTCAGGTCATTATACATACCTCACAAAACATTTATAAGCAGTTATGGTCTTTACAAGTGCCTGGTCAAGACGTTTTGTCTCACGAACACAATTATAGTTTTCAGGGATCCTATGAACTGGGTTGCACACACATATCTAGATTCATTCATTATATCATTTATGAATGATATCTTAGTGTTTCTACATTCTTTACATGACTAATCCAACCATCTTGAAATTATGCTGAATGAACTGAGCGAGAATCAAATTTATGATAATCTTGTTAAAAGACACTTTTTGGAATGATAAAGTACACTTAATGAGTTATATAATCTCATACATAAGAGTTTCAGTAGACCTAGAGAATGTGAAAGCTATAGTTTATCAGGAAAATCCAAATAACATCTTTGAAATAAAGAGTTTCTTGGGACTTTATGGATATTACAGATGCTTAATATAGGATTTTCATGCCATAAATCACCTCCTATAATGTAACACCCCAAGATTTCATAGTGTGTTATTTCTTCAAAATGATTCAATAACTTTCACTACACGCAACACCGAGTTCAAGCGCACCATGACTTACCAAACAAGCCGTTCAAAAGAGGTTATGAATAGTATTAACTAATTTTTAAACTTTATATAATCCTTATAATTTTACAATCCATATTATGAGTTTCTTAGACATAATGTAAGAAAAAATTCATTTTCAGTATTGCACCTTTACAATTTTTTAATAGTGAACCCTTTTCAAATCCAATATTTTAAAGTTTTATATATTAAATTTGACTAAATAAACTTAATTTTTAGAATGGGTACATAAAAAATTTACAATGAAACATCCCAAGCTTCCACGGTATGCTTCTCTTTGAATAATGCAATAGCGTGTGTTGTACACAACATCGAGTTCTAACACACACCACAATCGATCAAACTAGCCGTTATGAATAGTAATACCTACTTTTTAAAATTTTAGAGATTTTATCTCTCAAAATGGACTTAATTTTTGGATTTCTAGTATCTAATTTAGCCTATGGTGAAATTTTGGTACTTTTCGGATAACTTTTAATAATTTGATGAATAGTGAAAATTCCTAAATTTTAATTAAAAACAACTTTTTAAATCAAAATAATTTATATTGATAAATTATGAATTTGAGTGGTTTTAAAGTATATTTATAATATATTTTTACCATTTAATACAATTTTGGTCATTGGACATAATTTCAAAATTAAACCGAACATAAACAATTATCAATCTTTTTGATAGTTATTATACCTTAAAAACACGTTTTTTGTTTTTACAGCGGGAATTAATTTTAAATTAATTTCTGCCACTTTTGTGTTTTGAATTTGGAAAAATAGATTCCATATTTGGAATCAGGATATTCAAATTGTGTAAATAGGTAACTTTTATTTTTAGACAATCCGAATAATTACTTCGGTAAATATTTTATTTACCAAGGTTAAAGGGTAAATCCGGCATATAAGGGTTAAAAAATAATATTATAATAATAAAAAATTAACCTAAAACGTATCCTAAACTTATTTTTTGATACATGTCCGACCATTGGCATCTTTGGGTAGATTTTGGGACCTCATGGTGCCACTTGTAAGTGATAGAGACACTTTATTTTAATTAAGTTAAAATGAATACAAAAATGACACAAGCATATATCTTTTAGAGAAACAATTTTTACATAGGGTTATATATGTTAACTTTTAAAATATAAATATTAATTAGAAAGATAAAACGCTTTCCTACATAATGGTATTTTATTTATAATTTTTAGACATTAAATAATTTAATTTATTTATGACACAATGGTGATGCGGTAATTACCATAATAGTGAAAAATTAAAATAATTGATATTGTAGATACCCAAAAAAATATAATTTGAGACTTTTTATGAATTACAATAATTTTATAGCTTAATATGACATGTTATGAATTATTTAAGTAACTTTTTTCGAAGTAATCATTCTGTTATGATTTTTAAAAAAATTAATTATTGAATAGTGTCAAAATTGACATAAAAGAGTTTTTAAAAAAAATATTATATTATTAATTGATATTAAATTCCTAAAAATCAAAGGCTCGGCCAAGAGACTTATATAATGATAGGTTTATTATTAATGGACCACTTGGGGGACTCTTGGATGTATATAGTATGTTTATTAACCATATAATATAAAAATACAAAGAGACATTGTAAAAGTGAAACTAATTAACTAAGAGTTAATACTTAATGATAAGGTTAATATAGTAACCCAAACCTGTCTAAATTCTATTGGTTGAGTGGTTTTCTACCCATACCCACCATAAACTATAAATAATAAACATTTTATCCATTAGAAACCGAATATGAATTTATTATAAATTAATATTTCTAGCTTTTCCAAAGGTGCCCCTCACCCCTCTTATAAAAGGGCACTCCCCCTTCTTATTAAATCACACCTTCAAAGCCTTTTGGTTCAGCCATACTCTACCCAAATACTCTCTAAAATTACCTCACATCATCCCAGAGGCCTTCATTTAGTCAAAAATCCAACTTATGGAGCCCTTTTGATCAAATCAAAAGGAAGAACCCGAAGAAGAGGTAATGTTTTCACCACCCTTTTTTCAAATTCGTTTCTTCTTAAAATTCTTCTTTCTTTGTTTTTACCATTCTAAAATAATTAATAAAATATCTCCTATGTACTGTATTATTATTATAAATATGGTACAACCATATTCAGTATTCTATCCATCCTTTGATTGACAGGTCACCATACGTGCGTACGTATGCCTTACCGTCTCCACGTCGTGGTGTAATTGTTGTTCAATATACTATTATTTGGATGGGTATAATAATTATTTATAATTCATTTAAATTATAAATATAACATGATAATGATTCTGTATATATGATATAACAACCAATTATATATTATTTTAATATCAAAAGAATGATATTGTCGCTCGTGCGTACATACAGACTACCGTCTCCACGAACGTGATGAGATTCATTCTCCATCATATCAATTCAAGTATAATTATCATTTGATTATTTAAAAATAATGTTTAAGGACTTGATATAATTCTGGATATGAATAATATACAACCTATCCATGACAACCATGGGTTACATAACAAAACATATAAAAGAAAACGAGTAGGTTAACACCCGAAACAACGATAATTCAACGATATTATTAACAATGCAATGTTAAAAGATCATATATGATATCATATGAATGTATATGATTCTTGTATAATTTAATAACAATTATTTTACCATTATACAGGAGGTTAAGCTACCCCCAACCAAGGAAAAGTACAAGGTAAGGGTTTATTTCACAATCTCTTCATTATCCGAGGTTGTTTATACGTAATTATCTACTAGGATCTCTTTATCATCCACATCAAAGTTCCTTAAAAATGTATTTAAAAACATTTTTACTATTTACTAGAGAATGGTTTAAAGTCATTTATACCCTTATGTGTTTTTAAAGGAATCTTTCTGTCATTTTCCAAACAACACACTTTTAACCTTTTCGACAAATTTAAGGTAAGAATGTCTTTTTTTAATTTATACGGCGGGTGCGGCTATTTACCATCATTATAAAATCGTCAAAGCTTCCCTTACAATCTTAGAAGAATATTATCAAAGTAAATATTTTATTTTATAATTATGTGACTTTTAAATGATTTCAAAAGGAATATTTTAAGAATTTGTGAAAGGTACTCTTTATCAAGATCATAATTTTAAATGTTTTAAATATTTATCTTTCTAAATATTTTTAATTAAATTCCATGTTTTCAAAATGATTTTAAGGATTTATTTATATGGACATGAATGTTTTTAAATGATATTTTTTTAAAAGTATCGAAGTGGTATGGGACACTTTGATTCAAAAATCTCTTTTAAATTACTTCCTTTATAAATGTGTGACTTTTCAATGATTTTGAGAAAAGAGGTATTTCTCTCAAATAGTTTTGATTTCATCTATGTCAATATCCATTGATAGATTTTAAGCTTATTTGAAGTTGATTTATTATGATACAAAACTTTTGTATTGTATTGAAGGTTTTGTGATATGTTTTATTGTGGATGTGTTATTTTTATACCATTCATGGTTTATAGAAAAGTATTGACATTTCATATGCTAGTTTTAATACGAATGTTTATGTTATGTTTAATCCTTTTCATATGGGAATGCATTTGACTTAGTAAGTGAGGGGTGGAGCCCGCTATAGCTCCTCGTTGCATCGGTAGGTCTCATGAGACAAACTAGTGTCTTGGAACAAGGCCTTGACAAAATCTTATTTGTAGTCTTGGCACGAGGCCTTGGCTATGTGGTTATGATAGTCTGGCATTATGCATTCCATCATTATGAAAGTCATTATTGATATTGCATGTAATTATTCGATTAGTAGAATATCTATGTGAATAATTAAATGGAATTATTTCATTTTATTTTTTCCATACTATGTTGAAGTTTATGTTTAAAAGGCTTTTGTTTTAGTTATACATTGCCTTAAATGTTTATGCTTATTTATGAAAGTTTCTATTGTATTGCTTACCCTTACGGAGCATTTGAGCTCACCACTTTCTATGTTTTATTTTTTCTCAGGATTATAAGAAGTATATTGTGATTGATAAGAAGGGTTATGACAAGGGAATAATGGCATTCATAAAGGATTATTTATATTGTTTTGTATGTTATAAAGTGTAATGAAACATTCATGTATGTAATCTATTTTCCAGGACTGCTAAACTAATCGGTCCTTTGGGACTTGATTCCTTTTAATCATGATAATGTATTAAAATAATACATTGACTCTGGGTAACTGGGTTTGGGGTGTTACAGTTTGTATCAGAGGGAGTTTAGCAATAACCTTGGGAACTAGATTTAGATAAACTCTGATTAGAGCACATAACCCTAAGATAGACTTTGAGGATTAGTATAGAAGAACTTCCTAGAATTTTGGTATTTTAGAGATTTTGTGAGTTTTCTGAGAAATACATCCCTGTATGGATACGAGCAGGTAGAGGCGGCTCTGGCACAGATGTACCTAGGGGTAAAACCCGCAAACACCGGTTTGAGGTAGACTCGAACGGGAACTGGTGCACGACAACGGGCCTTGCTGCACTCTTGGTTACGACACTCCCGGGGGATATGCTTAGGATAATTTTCATTTTCATTACAAACCATTATGAAGGGTTTATGAGTATATAATTCCTCAAAGGTGACATTTTTATGGTCATGGATTATATCTATAAACTATTTAGTTTATGTTATGTGTTTTACAAGTTTGGGATTAGGTATTGTTATTCATAAACTAATCTACTATATGCCATTGTTTAGAAATGGCACCCAGTAGAAGGAATGAGAACTCCAGAAATGCACATGGTCCAAAGAGAAAGGAGGATCATATCTTTCATGGTCTTAAGCCAGAATTTATAAGAGAAATAGTCTCCCATGTATTATCATCATATGAAGAAATAATATCATGTGTTGGTAAGATAATTAAAGATTTTACAGAGTTCTATGGCTTTGAAGGGAAGCAAGAGAAGAAAAGTATGGAAGAGGGAAAGATGGATAAAGGGAAGAGGGAAAAGAAGAATTTTCCCATATGTGATAACTGTGGGAAGAAACACCCGGGAACTTGCTTGAAAGGAATGGGAGTTTGTTATAAGTGTGGAGGAAAAGGGCACAATGTACGTGACTGCAAGGGTAAGAAAATGGTTTCAAATGTACAATGCTTCATTTTCAAGGAGTTTGGACACTACGTGAACCTATGTCACAGTCATCATACTATGCCGCAAATGATGCTATTGGATAATAATCAAGTTATGATACTACCAAAGATGAAGAGTAATGATTATAGTTCTTATGTTGATTATGTCATTTGAGTGTTGTATCAACAATGTACATGTTATAATAATTATGGAGTATATAAGGATTGTACTGAATTACTATTTCATTAAGGACTTGAGATTGTGTGGAACAAAGAAAAGTAACTCAATAGCAGGATAAATTTTTGGAAAATATATGGTTGATAGAATGATAAACTATACTATAGTTCTGATACCGAGGTAGTGATTTTGGAATAATACATGATTGATTTGGATAAATTATATTGGATATTCTTGACTACCTTGAAACTGATTAATGTTTTGTATATTCCATCATTGTTGGGGTTTACAACATTTTTGGATTGAAGGAGTATATCCATTATTATTTAAGGAATAAGGGATCATGAATGTAATCAATAAGGTTTTATGGTAATTTAGGATGTTGCAGTGTTATAAAATAATCCATAATGAAGGTGTTCACATGTTATTACGTACCAAAAATGATCTTCATTTTTGGACTAATGCATTTTGGATAGTTCTAGTTTGGATTATTTATTGATTACTATAAAAGGACAACCCAGTGGTCGGGCGGCAACCTGTCGCGTCCGGCAAGGCTGCGAGACTTGAACCCACAACCGAAGGGCGACAAGGGTGTATCACCTACCACTGACCCACGTGATTTCTTGGATTGAATAATGTCATTTTTTATCGGTTCTGCTAGATTAATTATAAATTCACTTTTTTAACACTATAAGAATATGATAAATAGAATATTATTTTTAAGTTCTATTATCTTTTAGAGTGAAAGATGAGTTTGTGGTAGAACTTAGTTAAAGGATGAGACTCTACTTGTCATGTATATATTTTTCTTCTTTTCTTATTCAATGAAGAAATTAATTCTCATACTTTAATAAAGGGATATTAAAACAAAAAAGATGTGTTATACTAATACAATATGTTTTGCTGAACCGATGGTATTTTAAATCATCGTAGATTGATGAATTTAAGGCCCTCAATTTTACACTTGTTTGTGATTGATGACCTCAATCACAACCTATAAATATTTACGTTTTTCCTCCAATTATATGTCTCTAATTTCCACCAATGTTCTCCGAATAAATATCATAATTTGGTGGTGACCCTTTCATTTCTCTTTTCCTCTTATTAAGACTAAATTTTATTAACCCAATTTCCGATGTGGGTTTTCCCACAAAGATATTTTCGATATTCAACCTTTTATTTTTGAAGAACAATTTCAAATTGAGAGGACACAATTTATTGAAGTAGGGGATAATGTAACACCCCAAGATTTCATAGTGTGTTATTTCTTCAAAATAATTCAATAACTCGCACTACACGCAACACCGAGTTCAAGCGCACCACGACTTACCAAACAAGCCGTTCAAAATAGGTTATGAATAGTATTAACTAAATTTTAAACTTTATATAATCCTTATAATTTTAGAATCCATATTATGAGTTTCTTAGACATAATGTAAGAACAAATTCATTTTCAGTATTGCACTTTTACAAACTTTTAATAGTGAACCCTTTTTAAATCAAATATTTTAAACTTTTATATATTCAATTTGACTAAATAAATTTACTTTTTATAATGGTTACATCAAAAATTTACAACGAAACATCCCAAGCTTCCACAATATGCTTCTCTTTGAATAATGAAATAGCGTGTGTTTTACGCAACATCGAGTTCTAACACACACCACAACCGATCAAACTAGCAGTTATGAATAATAATACCTACTTTTTAAAATTTTAGAGTTTTTATCTCTCAAAATGGACTTAATTTTTGGATTCGGAGTATCGAATTTATCCTAAGGTGAAATTTTGGTACTTTTCGGATAACTTTAATATTTTGATGAATAGTGAAAATTACTAAATTTTAATTAAAAACAACTTTTTTAATCGAAATAATTTATATTGATAAATTATGAATTTGAGTGGTTTTAAAGTATATTTAGAATATATTTTTACCATTTAATACAATGTTATTAATTGGACATAATTTAAAAATTAAACCAAACATAAACAAGTATCAATCTTTTGATAGTAATTATATCTTAAAAACACGCTTTTTGTTTTGAAAGCGGGAATTAATTTTAAATTAATTTCTTCCACTTTTATGTTTTGAATTTGGAAAAATGTATTCCATATTTGAATTCAGGATGTTCAAATTTTTTAAATAGGTTACTTTTATTTTTAGACAATTCGAATAATTATTTCGGTAAATATTTTATTTACCATGGTTAAAGGGTAAATCCGGCAAATAAGGGTTAAAAATAATATTATAATAATAACAAATTACTCTAAAACGTGTCCTAAACTTATTGGTTGATACATGGCTGACCATGGGCATCATTGGGTCGATTTTGGGACCCCATGGTGCCACTTGTAAGTGATAGAGACACTTTATTTTAATTAAGTTAAAATGAATACAAAAATGACACAAGCATATATCTTTTAGAGAAATAATTTTTACATAGGGTTATAGATGTTGGATTTTCATATATAAATATCAATTATAAATTTAAAAATATTTCCTACATAATGGTATTTTATTTATAATTTTTAGTCATAAAATAATTTAATTAATTTATGACACAATGGTGATGCAGTAATTACCATAATAGTGAAAAATTAAAATAATTGATATTGTAGATACCCAAATAAAAATAATTTGAAACTTTTTATGATTTAAAATAATTTTATAGGTTAATATGACATGTTAGTAATTATATAATTAACTTTTATAGAAGTAATAATTCTGTTATGATTTTTACAAAAATCAATTATTGAATAGTGTCAAAAATGACATAAAAGAGTTTTTAAAACAAATATTATATTATTAATTGATATTAAATTCCTAAAAATCTAAGGTTCGGCCAAGAGACTTATATCATGATAAGTTTATCATTAATGTACCACTTGGGGTCTCTTAGATGTATATAGTATGTTTATTAACCATATAATATAAAAATACAAAGAGACATTGTAAAAGTGAAACTAATTAACTAAGAGTTAATACTTAATGACAAGGTTAATATATTAACCCAAACCTATCTAAATTCTATTGGTTGAGTGGTTTTCGACCCATACCCACCTTAAAATTTAAATAATCAACTTTGGAGCCATTAGAAACCGAATTTGAATTTATTATAAATTAATATTTCTAGCTTTTTCAAAGGTGCCCCTCACCCCTCTTGTAAAAGGGCACTCCCCCTTCTCATTAACTGACACCTTCAAAGCCTTTTGGTTCTCCCAAACTCTACCCAAATACTCCCTCAAATTCCCTCACTTAATCCTAGAGGCCTTAATTTAGTCAGAAAGCCGACCTATGGTTCCCTTTTGATCAAATCAAAAAGAAGAACCCGAAGAAGCGGTAATGTTTTCACCACCATTTTTCAAATTTGTTTCTTCTTCAACTTCTTCTTTCTTTGTTTTTCCCATTCTAAAATGATGAATAAAATATCTCCTATGTACTGTAATATTATTATAAATATGGTACAACCATATTCAGTATTCTATCCATCCTTTGAATGACATGTCACCATACGTGCGTACGTACGGCTTACCGTCTCCACGTCGTGGTGTAATTGTTGTTCAATATACTATTATTTGGATGGGTATAATAATTATTTATAATTCATGTAAATTATAAATATAACATGATAATGATTCTGTATATATGATATACCATCCAATCATAAATTATTTTAATATCAAAATAATGATATTGTCACTTGTGCGTACGTACGGACTACCGTCTCCACGAACGCGATGAGATTCATTATCCATCGTATCCATTCAAGTATAATTATCATTTGATGTTTTAAAAATAATGTTTAAGGACTTGATATAATTCTGTATATGAATAAGATATAACCTATCCATGACAACCACGACTTACATAACAAAACATATAAAAGAAAATGAGTAAGTTAACACCCGAAACAACGACAATTCTAAGATATTATTAACAAAGCAATGTTAAAAGATCATATATGATATCATATGAATGTATATGATTCTTGTATAATTTAATAACAATTATTTCACCACTATACAGGAGGTTAAGCTACCCTCAACCTAGGAAAAGTACAAGGTAAGGGTTTATTTCACAATCTCTTCATTATCCGAGGTTGTTTATACGTAATTATCTACTAGGATCTCTTTATCATCCACATCTAAGTTTATTAAAAATGTATTTAATTTTTTTTTACTATTTACTAGAAAATGGTTTAAAGTAATTTATACCCTTATGTGTTTTGAAAGGAATCTTTCCGTCTTTTTCCAAACAAATAACTTTTAAGCTTTTCGACAAATTTAAGGTAAGAATGTCTTTTTTTAACTTATACAGTGGGTGCGGCTATTTACCACCGTCATAAAATCGTCATAGCTTCCCTTACAAGCTTATAAGAATATTTTCCAAGTAAATGTTTTATTTTATTATTATGTGACTTTTAAATTATTTCAAAAGGAATATTTTAAGAATTTGTGAAAGGTACTCTTTATCAAGATCATAATTTTAAATGTTTTAATGATTTATCTTTTTAAATATTTTTAATTAAAGTCCATGTTTTCAAAATGATTTTAAGGATTTATTAATATGGACATGAATGTTTTGAAATGATATTTATTTTTCAATGTTTTGAAGTGGTATGGGACACTTTTATTCAAAAATCTCTTTTAAATTACTTCCTTTATAAATGTGTGACTTTTCAATGATTTTGAGAAAAGAGGTATTTCTCTCAAATAGTTTTGATTTCATCTATGTCAACATCCTTTGATGGATTTTAAGCTTATTTGAAGTTGATTTATTATGATACAAAACTTTTGTATTGTATTGAAGTTTTTGTGATATGTTTTACTATGGATGTGTTATTTTTATACAATTCATGGTTTATGGAGAAAGTATTGACATTTCGTATGCTAGTTTTAATACGAATGTTTATGTTATGTTTAAACCTTTTCATATGGGAATGCATCGGACTTAGAAGGTGGCGGGTGGAGCCCTCTATTTCTTCTCGATGCATCGGTAGGTCTCAGGAGACAAACTAGTGTCTTGGAACAAGGCCTTGACAAAATCTTATTTGTAGTCTTGGCACGAGGCCTTGGATTTGTGGTTATGATAGTCTGGCATTATGCATTCCATCATTATGAAAGTTGTTATTGATATTTCATGTGATTATTCGATTAGTAGAATATCCATGTGAATAAGTAAATGGAATTATTTCATTTTATTTTTCCCATACTATGTTGAAGTTTAAGTTTAAAAGGATTTTTTTTAGTTATACATTGCCTTAAATGTTTATGCTTATTTATGAAAGTTTCTATTGTATTGCTTACCCTTACGGAGTGTTTGAGCTCACCCCTATATATGTTTTATTTTTTCCCAGGATTCCAAGAAGTATATTGTGATTGATAAGAAGGGTTAAGACAAGGGAATACTGGAATTAATAAAGGATTATTTATGTTGATTTTTATGTTATAAAGTGTAATGTAACATTCATGTATGTAATCTATTTTCCAAGACTGCTAAACTAATCGGTCCTTTGGGACTTGATTCCTTGTAATCATGCCAATGTATTAAAATAATGCACCGAATCTAGGTAACTGGGGTTGGGGAGTTACATATAATATTGATAAATAATGGTGTGAAATTCCTAATCTTAAAATCTTGTGATGAATCCTTATAGGAGGTGAAGGGAATATTAACTTCAGTATTGGTATAACTTTTTTCTAGAGTCTGGAAGGAGTTATATAGTCTGTTGTGATTTATCAGGTATCATTCAAGGATCTGTTCTGATGAAAGATGAAAGATTCATCATTTATTGGTGTCATTAGTTGATTCCTCACGAGGGGAATTACCCAACACATGATCTCGATATAGCTATTTTCTTCATTATCTATGCTATTGGATACATTATTTACTATGATAGCATTTTTTTGTATTCATTGATGAAAAAACCCTCATGTGCATCCTTATATAGCGAGATCTGAATCTTAAGCAATAAAGATGGGCTGAGTAACTAAAATCCTTTGATTTTGAGCTTTCCTGCACATCTAGAAAATATAATTTAGTAGCCACTACTCTGATCTAGAATATAAAGACATATGTTGTTTAATAGGTTAGTGGTGAGTGGTAGCTCATGGATTTGTTCTCAGAGATGCATGTTGTGGTTCAGGAGGATCATGGATAGACTATCCTATAAGCTTTAGTAGTGACCTCTACGCTTATATAATGGGTGATAATGAGACAACATTTTGATCTAGAGGTCATACAACTAAGGAAAAGTTTCTTAAATGATGATTCCTATTATGGTTTGACTATGGATGGGGATGATATTTTATTCTTTCATGGGATTATTTGGGTCCCAATAGACATTATAGAGGAGATTATGTGGAAAATTAATGCCTTAGTATGGGAAGTAAATCCTAGTGTCACCAAAATGTATTAATATTTGTGTATCCAGTACTAGTGGCCTGGTATAAAATGTGAGATTATAGGTTTTATCACCCTGTGTTCCACTAGTTAGTAGGTGAATATAGAAAATAAGTGACCAACAAAACCTTTATATCCATTGTCCATTCTAAAGTGGAAATGGGATGATATTTCTACAGATTTCATGAATGGTTTGTCTAGATAACCTAATGACAATGACACAATGTTGGTTTTCATGAACATTTTATGAAAGTCATACATTTATTACTGATGCAAGAGGTCGTCTCGTTAGACGAGCTAAGGAGGCTATACATCAGTGTGGTTGTATGTCTTCATGGATCTCTTCATTCTATTATTTATGAGAGAGATGCTCGATTTACATAATAGTTCTGAAAGGGGTTACAAAAGGAATTGAGCATGTAGGTTCTTTTAAGCATGGTCTATCACCCTTATACCGATGGATATGTAGGGTATACAATTTAGGTGTTTTAGTATATGATTCAAGTATGTTTTCTTTATTTTAGGGGTTCTTGGTAGAAACACATACCCCGTGTTGAGTTACACTATAATAATAGATTTTAAGATTCAATAGATATATCCCATTATGAAGAGTTATATGGTAGGACTTGATGTTTTCCTATGTGGTGGCTAGTGGTAGGAGAATCTTTTCATAGGCCTTCTCTCATTCAGAAGACTATAGAGTTGGTCGAATTGATCAGAAATTGCATGATGATAGATTAGTCCAGAAAACAATAATATTGTAGCCAACAGTTATGACCAATTAAGTTTGAGTTTAGAGATTAGGTTTTCTTATGAGTTTCACCCAAGTTGGGATATCAATGCATTCAGAGTTAGGGTAATATTTCACCTCACTTCATTGGACCTTTTGAGGTTGTGAATTGGGCCAAACTAGTGGCTTACTAGAGAGCACTTCCATAGAGATATTCGTCTATGCATGATTTATTTCACATATCCCATCTTCACCAATATTATCTAGACCCATCACATGTATTCCAACATGATATGGTTGATTTATAGATGTATTATACCTTTTTTGAGTATATAGTGCATGTTGTTTATCAGAGCATGGAGACACTCCATTGAAGGCTGATTCATTTGGTATGAGTTCTATGAAATAACTACCAAGTACATGATGATAACTAGGATTGGAAATCTAAAATAAAATATTAGCGGATGAGGATTTTCTCAGAAGATACCTACTTACCCTCAGAAGGTCAACTCATGAATAAGTTTAATTAAGGAGGGGAGGTTGAAATGACCCATATTTTAAAGAATATATGACTATTTTTTGGTTTTTAATTCCTATAAACTCCCATTATGATGTAACCTACTAGATTCAAATATGTAACAACTGTGTTAATGACTTTTTTGGAGCCCAAAACCCTAGGTTGTTTTGAAAACAACATGAACCACAGGGTTAAAAGAAACTATGGGGCCCAACCCACACAGTCTCTCTTGACCATGTGAGGTATGAAAAAAGAGAGCTATGGACTGCAAGGTTTGTTTGAAACCATGAGAGGCTAGGTGAATTCTTGTGCATGATTTCAGACCTCTTAGACATAGAAATTTCACATGGTTGGTGAAAAGTTTGTTTAACTTTGTGGCCAAATCATGTGCCCATATTTTTAGGGTGAAATTTCCATTTCCATAAATGAATATTTTCAAAATATTTTCCCTTAATGAAGGTTCATTTTTAGTCAATGGAACTTGGTTTCTCCTTCTGTGAGCTCTCATATTTTCAACATAGGTTCTTTAATAACTCTCACATCTAGACACAAAATCAAGATCTGTCAAAATATTTGGATTTATAGTGGTAGGATCTCAAGTCCTCTTCCATTGATTTTATTTTTATATGCGGATATAGTAAGATATTTAGGTGCATGCTGATTTTCCTTATTTTCAGGTCTTTAATCATTTTCTTCTATTTATTCCAATATACATTGAATATGAGGCCGCTATTGTATGAGGACTCATCAATATCCCTATGGAAGGTAGTCTAGTTGATTTCCTTCAAAATTGAATGTTTTTCATAGCCCCGCTATTATAACGCACACAAACCATTTACACACATTTCATTAAAACAAGTTCATTGCTTTTAAATTGTTATAAGAATGTCATAATAATCCCAATGACCATTTTTAAGTATTTATAGGATGCAGACCTTAATTGTAGACACCCCTTGGGTGTTCCAACTTGAAACACGCCTTTATAATTAATTGATAAATTTCTCGAAACACCTTCGAAGTATTTTGATTGGGTCTCGAATTGAATTTACCACATCTATATAAATTTTTATTGAACCAAGGCACATCCTAATTTCTTGGGTTGAATTATAAGTGGAATTTACCCTATAGGTAATTTCATAATTGATAAAAGAACCTTTTAAGTGATTCAATGAACCATGAAATAGATTTTCTATGCTTTGACTAATTAAAAGGATTATATTAAATTGAATGGATTACTCATGATATTTTTCAATTATTAAATGAATTAAATGGATGAATGTGAATGGGTGGTAAGTCCATACCACATTTTGTGTTTTTATTAAAAGTTAATTGTAATTCACTTTGTTTTTTCGGATTTATGGAAATAATTCATGAGAGGTAATGCCTTAGGGAAATTTTTATAATCATGATTACGACGTTGATATAGGCCATGGAATAATGGTTAAGGGACTTTTTGGGCATAACCATTCACTCACCCTTATATTGGGTGTTGATCATGATGTCTCACACCATTGACACTATTTGGATGGTGGGAATGATAAAACACATCCCTTGCTTTAGGTGATGAAATGATCACTCACACACCATATCAAGTGATGATAATGACATCTCTCATTCATTATGGGATGCAGGACTTGTACCCTTTCTTGAGCTTATATGATCTTTTATACTAGTTATAGATGATTGAGTTAGGCCCCGGTCTAAATAGTCCCTAATATCCATGTATATGGCTACTTACATCCTCACGTACTAAGTGCGTAAAGGTGGATACAATATATAATTATAAAATATATATATATATTACTATATATATAGTTACTCGTCTGAAATTCATTTCAGCCTGAGCCTTAGTAGGTAGAGCTTCTAAGTGTCCTTTAGAAACCTGAGGGGGCTGGTATTTATTTATTCAATATTGCTTATTAATCTATATATATGAAAACTATTTTTAGTTATTCACACTTCTGGGATTACTTTTAAACACTATTTGTGGTGGCCTAACATGATTTTAGATGAAACCATAATTGGGATACCTTTGGTACCTGAGTATATTACTTATCTGTATGTTTGGATAAGGGAAAGCTCTCTACTATATATATTTTATATTAATAGATTTTAGATAGAGCATGTGATATGATGACCAATAATATTCTCAAGATTCTAGTGGAGCCGTCATTTGTTTCTTTTTTGCATTTATGTATAGAATGTTGTATATGCGTTCCTCCTATTTCCCTTTTTTACATAAGAATTCATGGATATCATGTATATGATAATTCTAGGTGTATTTTGATATCATTATTCATTTTATTAGTTATTTATTCTTCCGAAATAATTTATTAGATCATTTATATTTTGATTTCACCAATGGAAGGTTATTAGTCCCATGGTCATTTTAGTGTCCACTATATTATGCTTCCAATATTTTATATTATCTTTTGTATCCACTATCCTAATATTATAGGAGGATATAATATCCCCACTGAACCTTCTTTACACCATATCTTCTAGTCAGATTCTTTTAGCGTATGTGGAGGCACACTTGAGGACATGTGACCCAATGGATTTGGACACATGTTAAGTGGATCCTAGGTTGGAACATTTCAGAGAGGAATATAAATTTAAAATAATGGTTATAGTGGTGGAAAAATCTATTGATTTTATACACGTTAAAATATGACATTTCTTTTTCTTTTTTAATGAAAGTCAAAATGTACAGTATAAAATATGTAAAAAGATTCCACTTAAAAGCCCTCGAAATAATGTAAAAAAGAGAAAAAACACTCTTTACAATTAATTTATATCAATATAAATACATCTATAAAATAAATATAATAATATTGTATGGGAAATAAAATATTTAGAAAATAAATCTTTAAAACAATTAAAATGCGGGTTTAAAGGTAAAGTTTCCCTTACCTCAAGCCTCACTTATCACATATGCCATTTATGTTACAAAATATTGAAGTTCTATTATTTATTTTAATTTAAAAAGTTTTTATTATTAATTACTTTACCATTTTTCCTTTTTTCAATTATGACCTTGTTTTTTAGAAACTTAATTAGTTATGTTTTCATCAGATGTTTTGAGGATATTTGGTTCGTAATCCCAAAAAAGATTCAGTAGGGCATCCATGGTAAAAAAGGGGTCATTGTTCAACCATATAGATAGTATTTATCATCGTATTGTTATAATTATTATACATTAAATAATTTTTTTGAACCATCCATGAGAAACCTAAATGAGTAGAGAATCACATCTCTTTATAGAAGTGGTAGTCCACACATACAGACGAATGCTTTTATCATTTTTTAATGGATGGAAATGTAAAAAATAGACAATATATTATCATTAAATAATTATAATTATGACATGAATACCATAAATATTAATTAAATCCATCATAATAACCAACCATGTAAGGAGGTGATGAAAAACAAAACACATCACTTCGTAATGGTGGTAGTCCCCAGTTACACAAGAGTGATGATTTCATTTCTCATATGATAATAAAGGAGATTAAAAATTGTTTTAACATAATGAAAGTGAAATGTTACTATATTTAGGTTATTGATGTCATATAATAAATATTTTATAGGTTTTGATGATGTTTTAACTCTTATCTCTTCTTTTTAACCCATCATTATCCCTTTTGATGATAATTGTAATATCAATTATTTTTAATTTTTAGGGTTTATGAAAGTTATTATAAAAGAAAAATCAACCCATTAATTTACCATGGTTGATATTATAAACCATGTACTATTTACATGTTCAAATATAAGTTTTTATGAATTTTAATTCATTAAATAAAATATTATTTAACAAAACATACCATTAAAGTCTTTTTTTGGATCTATTCACATAATTTGACTTTAATGAAACCAAGATAATAAAAACCATTAGAATATAAAATTTTAAAACATTCATAATATTTTATATTTATCTAAAAAACTCATAGCAATTAATAATTTATCAAATTTTGTTTCTTTTAATGATTTTAAAAATCATTTTCTTGATTTTTCTAAAAATTGCACAAGCATTGTGTCGGCATTGCCTAAGAATTTAAGATAATTATTTAATCACTAAAAATTAAAAAGAAATTACCATGATAAAAAATCATTCATTTTTAAAATAAAATTAAATAATAGAACATAAACACTTTTTATCTATATAAATGAATATTAGAGATATTAAAACAAAGAGAGTGAAATTTTTTATTCTTTATTTAAAATCATATTATGGTAATTATCAAAGGAAATTGAAAATTTTTGTGAAAATTTTGTGTAAATTTTTATATTAATATTAGAAAAATAGTTATATAATAAAATAATTACAATTTTTAGAGAAATTTTAATTCTTTACCCCATAGGTTTAATCATGTTTAACCCATACATTGGTGAAAAATATTTATAACAATTACTATTCATATTGAAAAAAATAAAAGGGACCTATTTAATATATTTGAACCTCGTAATTTCAAATATGGAACCCATTTTTCAATTTTCAATTTATATAAGAAAAAAAATTTTATTTTATGAAAAAATATCAAAATGAAATGAATACTTTTTTGGAGAAATTCATTTTTAAGTTGAAAAATGATATTATACAAAAATAGGTATAATAATGATTAATTTTTAATTAATTATATATTTTATAAATATATGAGACCTACTTTAATTTAAGATAAAATTAAATTTATAATAATAATTTTCAATGAAAAAATGACAGTTTTATAAATATCACTACTTTCCACTATTCACTAAAAATCAATCTTCTTAGAAAAAAAATAAAATTCACACAAATATAATATTGATATAATGATTTATAAACTGAAGTTAATTTTTATAAATTAAAATTCTAAAATTTAGATATTAATATTTTAAATAAAACCATATAATACATGAAATCGAATTGAGTAAGAAGAAAACTATTTCATTTTTGATTGAAAAATTAGATAACATTCTTATAATGAATATAATGATATAAAATAAAATTAAGTAATATTAATGAGGAATTAGATTGATTTACTATTAACATTACATGGGTTGTTACATTTTACCCTTATGGAAATTTCATCCACAGAATTTTTTCTTGAGCACGACAATAAATGGTTTAACATTTTAAAACACCTTTGTTGAAAACACATATAATAAAAAGGGTTAATAAAATATCCTTTTGAAAAGATGGGAAGGGAAATATGAAATTCAACTGAAATAAAACATTAATTGGTTTTCAAATATGATAACATTAGTGGTAATTGAAACTATGGACATGGAGAAGAAAATTAATGTCCAAATAATGATATGGAGTGATAGAGAATGCGATCAGAAGAAACTTAAAAATGGAAACATCATTAATAAATAGGGTATAAAGAAGATACTAAATTCATTAGTTTTGAATGTCAAATAATGAAATTTTTATTTCATTATCTTTTCCATAGATTTGGGGGATTCTTTTACCACTATGAAAGAAAACATGTGCAAATATACTTGATTTATTTCCATTTTATAAGAACAATTTCATCATCTAGTTGTGTTTCATTAATTTTACACACTAGTCTAATATATTTCCCCAGAAAAACTGAAATGAATTTCTCATTTCTGAAACACTAAAATTAACTTTTAGGGGATCAGAAGATCCAAAAAATGATAACATATTATTCCACCTTTCTTTAGATATTAAATAAATAAATAATGGCTAACATATGGTTAGATAACATCCAATACGAAGACATACTATATTAATATTTGAATTGAAAGGACCAATCGGGATCTTTGCACTCACTAGGAGGGAAAATGTGTAAATTAGATATTTTTATATTTTCATATTTTCCTTATTATGTAACAAACTTAAACTCCTATTAAGTAGACATAACTTTATTGAAAATGATTAAAAAACACAACCATAGTTACACAAGTATTTACAAGGTTCACTACTTAGTAAGATTACATAATCCTTTGAATGGATTGAAAATAATCAAATAACACACAATACACTAGAATAAAATACTTTTACATGGTTATAGAATCCATAAAATATCCTTAAACTTGTGTTTCACTATAATAAAAGAACATTGAACTTACTCTATATGAAAATATAATAGGCTACATAGATTTTTAAAATAACTATTAGAAACCTTTACAAATATTATTCATCATGTTGCCACTATGTTTTCTAACTTCTTCACAATTTATCTTATTACAAATATTTATTCTTCAATTTCCCTCTGACTAGTATGTATGTACTTATTCAGTCCATTGGATCTCAGCCTGTCAGGTTTTTCTAGTAAACTCCATTTGGTGCCTTCGTCTGTTTCCTCAATATTGACTAAAAAAACTATCCTACAATCCATATTTTCAACTATTAATAGAGTATTTATGATCACATGTGATATGAAACGATATCTAGTGTTCGACTAATGCCTATTTTAACTCTTCAAGCACTACCTTTCTAAACCTATTCATTTGATCAGTTTTTCACCGCACCTACCTAACAAAAACTAATGGAAAAATCTATCTAGAATTTTTTTTGATGTTTCTTTATGAAAAATATCTAATATACTTTCTTATTCTATAATGATACTTCTTACTTTCTTGTTCATAGACAATTTATCTTTAACGTGTAAGAAAACCCCCATTATTTTGTAGTTCTTGAAGTAGAAAAGGAGTAAACTCTAATTTATATCCCCACTAAACAAAATATCCCTAAAATTAATATTCCATTTTATTTTTTACTAGATTATTCTTAGGTATTCTAGATTATTCTTGAAGCTTTATAAAAACTCTATAATTATTTACCTTCGACAATCATCCTTCTATCATTAATAGAATCAATGTCTTTACTTCTATGATATTTAGATCATTGAATTATCATATTTTTATCATTATATTAGATATATTTATAAAAGTTTTATAAAGACCTTCAATCCAATATTAATTTATACCAAAAAAATTTCCAGCCAAACATTATAGAATGACTTCCTTATGATAAGACTATATTCATTACTAATGCATAACATAATAGGAATATCTTAGATAAATTTCACCAGAATCCAACTCAATTTAATGTATTTAATTAAAAACCTTTATTAAGCGAATTTTCACACAAACCCGTAACTGATGAACTAAAATTCAAACCACATGTTCAGTGAATTCTACCAAAACCGTATGAAAGATAAATCAAAGACTTCTATACAATCATCATGTTTTTATAATGACATTCCTCAGTATCTTCTCTCTATAATTAAATAACATTCATTTGTATGGAAAACATTATAAACATAATACAAAAACCATATATGATTTCACATACCCTCTCATGACATTTTTAAATTGGATGTTTTCCTTATGCAACATACCCAAAGAAACTGAAATAGTTCAAATAATTTATGGTATACCATTATGTATCATTCTAGAAAACAATTATGTAGCCCTTTAAAAACTATATACACCCAAACCTATGTCCAATAACTTCTTCTTTATAGAGTTTATTAGAATATAGTTGTATAACCAATGTACATAAAAAAATTTTCTACCCATTTCATCATACTCTTGCATTACTAGGTCTTTAAAGACTAAAGATGTTTGAAACATTAATAAAAAAAGTAATCATTGGACTTTATCTTCATTGAACACTATTTTTTAGTAATCTTGTGAGAAAGTTAAGATAAAAATTATATAGAAAACATAGGCTGATAATCTCAGTCAAAAAACCTTCATCTGATAGACATGTTTCAAAAAAATCAAGTTTTTCATCTCTATTTGAATACCCCTCGATCTAGTCTCCTTTTATAGAGGGCTTAAAAATTAGGTTATTTATATTTTGAAAAAAAAGAACAATCCTACATAATTTTTTTAAAACAATTTCTTGCATCTTTAAAAAACCCAAAACTATCTTGGTCCCAATAAAATCACCTTTTGATTTTATTATCTACCATGTAACATAAATCACTTAAACATCATAACTCAGTAAATGTATTATTTATCCCACAATTATTATACTATATTAGAAAACATTTTAAAGGAAACAAGAATCATTTAACACCAATATGATGTTTTCCATAAGTAGTGACTAAAGAAAATTTTTCATATACCCATTATGAAACATCTTCTTCTACTTGGAAATTTTATAAAATTACAAATTCAAAATGCAAGAACCACTTTTCCTCTATACACATTAATAAGATATTAAAACATTTCACACATGCTAAAACCATATCTTATACCTTTTTAGAAATATCATTAAATACATGATTTCCCTCAAAGTGTAAAACATATACTGATTGATAGATTTATGTTACATCATTTTTATCCCAATTTGAAAACACTATCAAAATTAAAAGGTTATATATGAGTCTGAATCACATACCTTAAACTTGAATTGTGTGATAGATAGAGGTTGGTCACCCATTATCAACCTTAGTTTGTGAAATTTTTTATTCGACAATGGTTTTGTGAAGATATCAAAAATTTTCACTATTATAGGAATAAAAACAAGATTCAATTTATTATTATACACATTATCTTTTATGATATTATAATTGGTATCAATTTGATTAGAATGATAATTTTATGTTTGATTCTTTGTAATATTTATAGTACTTTGATTATCACAACCCAAGAGTATGAGAAACTTCATATCAAAAAAAGTATTCAAAATGTGTCTTCATTGAAATAAGTTGTGTCTAAAATTGAGTGGTAGTAACATAATAATCTTCTATAATATTGATATTTTCTTAACATTGTTTCTTTGTATTCTAAAAATCACATCATTTTCAAATGAAAATACTCCACTAGATATGGTTTTTCTATCATATAAACTTCTTAACCATTTTGCATCTATATAAACAAATAGATCAAACTTTCTCTATCTTGACCAGACCTTTTACACATATTATTACACTATTTTAAACATAAATATTCAATAAGTACAACCAAAATATTGTTATTCTTAGTATATTTGAAAAAATGTGATTATAATACATCAAAAGGAAACTAGAACATGAAATCCATATTTTATTCTCTATAATAAGATCCCAAATACATTTATTTTCATAAAAATACATGGTATATCCTATGGATTACATAAAAGAAATGGGCAAGCTATAAATTAAATTAAGTGATTAAAAATTATTAGGAAATATAACATTTGAGTCAAAGGTAGAACATGATATCTTAAAAGAGAAGGTTCATCATTAATCACATTGAAGCATAACATAAAGATCATTAAATCATAACATTATAAAAACATAGAAAATGTGGTATCAATATATAAATTTTGATAAGCATAAGTGAAGGAAAACTACAAAGAAAACATCACATGGTGGAATGATTCTTGTAGTGGGCTTGGACTACTCCATAATCCCATATGTAAAGTCTCATGAGACAAAATCTATACCCAATTCAATTGAGTGCTATAATGGTTCACCCATCATAAGTTGATCAGGATTATGTGTGACATAAAAAGGAAATAAATCATACAAAATAAATATAATAATAGCCATTGATGAAAAATGGATTGCATAATATTTCATCATATTATAATCAAAGGATATTTCATAAGAAATAAAATTTTGAAATGAACATGAGCCAGGTATTACCCCATCAATGAAAGAAATAATAAGTTATGTTTATATGCGAGAGACATATAAAGATAATTAAGAAGTATTTAATCACATTAAATAGATATAAAAAATGAGTTTGAGAGATAATTGTCATAATTTGAAGAAAATGGTGGTTTAGAGAGATCCCTTACAGACATAAGTAAAAAAATTTATAGATATAAAAATATCCATTAGATTTAAAAAACAATTTGGAAAATACTTAGAAACAAATGGAAAGCTGGGTTTTCTTTCAATAAAATAAAAAATATTATAATGAAATCCAAATTTCAAATAATGTTTTTGATGGTGGGAAAAGCCATTTAATCCATATATATTAAAATCAAACATTTATTTTTCTATTTTTAAAGAAAGTAAAAAATATTCCGTCAAAAATAAGTAAAAAGTATTTGTTAAAAAATGTGATGAAATTAAAATATTTTAAACAAAATGATATTTATCATCCATTGATGCATAAATAAATTTTTGATACATTTATAAGAATATGGACATTTATGGAAAAAAGTTGGAAGGTAAACTTTTAAATATGTTTTTTAAAAAATAAAGTCTCTTACATTGACTCTCACTCATCACATACATTATTTATCTTCTTGAATAGTAAACATATGTTTATTATTTAATTTATTAATATATTGTTTTTAATTTTATTATATATTATATTTTATTTATTACCATTCTATATTTAATTAGTTAATCATTTAAGTTCACATCATAGGTTTTGATGATATTTGACTTAGAAGTCCAAAATGACTTTTGTAGGCCGACTATGGCCAACGAGGTAATAATTTCATCATATCAAGAATAAAAAAAATTAAAAAATTATATTTTTTATAATCAATTATATTTTTTAAACCAATCTTGAAATATGGTTATGAAAAATGAACTATGTTACAATCATGGAGATAATAATTCATACTTACACACGAGAAACACGTCTTTTATTCAATTATCATGATGGAGAAAATATAAGAATTATTTAAAAATTAAATAATGATTAATACTTAATAATTATCATAATATTTTTTAAATACACTTAAATATGGCATCTGTGTGATGAGGTATTAAAAAATAGATCACATAGCTTTGTGGAGGTGGTAATCGACACATATGAACGAACGATGTTACCAACTTTAAAAGAATGTAAAGGTAAGAAAAAATAATGTATATTATTTATAAATTAGAAATATCATATATATACATCAAAACCATCGTCATTAATATCTGCGAGAGTCCTTGATGGAAAACGAATTATATCAAACTGTGAGGTGATAGTCCTCTGTACACATGAAATATTGTTACGTTTCCCATTTGATGGAAGAGGATATGAATAAAGGTAATGAAATTAACATAATAAAATATTATTATATTAGATATAATAATTTTATTATATAATAATGGTTTAATATGAGTTTTAAGAAGTGAAATAAGAAAAAAATTACTTGGTTAAGAACGACACCTGTTCTTCGAACAACATTTTAGGTTTACACCAAAAGCCTTCCAAGGAGGGTTTTCTAACAAATCCATATAATAAAAAATTTGGAAAGGAATTATGCATAAAACTTAGTTAGGGATTTTTTGGACCTAAAGGATTTTTAATTGTGACTAAAAGTGGGGATAAGACTCCATTTTATTTGAGAGGGGATGGACACCTTTTGGAATTTATTAAAATATTAAATTAATATAAATTAATTATCATTGAAAAAAGTATCCAAAAATGATATAATTTGAATTTAGTATGGGAATGGTTCCAAATTATATCGTAAAATATAATTTTTAATGTTTCGGTAAGGTTTTTACCCTTATCGTTTTATTTTAACTCGTGTTAACCTTCTTTGACAATTACCATTGTGAAAATGTTTTTACATTAGAAGGGACATGAAAGTTACTATAAAAGTAAAATTTTCCAATAAAGGAAATATTTTATATATTTTTAACAATATAAAAATATATTTTATGAATATACCAATTTTAGTAATTTTAAATCATTTAAAAATATATTATTTTTTATAAAATATCATTATTGTCATTTTTGAAACTCTTCATTTAATTTGACTTTTAAAAAAACATAATAGAAATTGAAGTAGAATAAAATAATTTTTAACATCACTAATATGTTATATTTATCAAAAATATTAATGGAACTCAATAATTAATTCAATTTATATTACTTTTAATATTTTTAAAATCATTTATTTTATTTTTCTATTAATTGAATAAATACTCTGTCAGCATTGTACAACTAGTGAGGGTAATTATTTCCATACTAAAAATTATAAATACATTAACATTAATAAATAATTTATCTTTAAAATTATTATTTATAAATAAATATATGTTGTTTTATCCCTATCACAATATATTATATATATTAAAAACATAAAACTGACATTTTTGTCCATACTTTTACACAATTACTATAAAGGTAAAACATAAAGATACATAGAAACAAGTGGTTATATATTTAATAATTCAATTTAAATTAATATAATAAAATCATAAAAAAGGATAAATAGATGTTTTACAGTAAATTTTTAGTCCATATCATATTATTTTCAACCATAATAACCTGATTTACCATAACTGTGGTGAAAAATATTTACTAAGTTAATATTCATAATGAATAAAAAAATGGGACGTATTTACAAATTTAGGAAATATTAATTAAAAATATGGAGTCCATTTTTCAATATTCAGTTCTTATTTTTAGTGTAATGTAATTTAAAATTAGACCAGTGAGACATGATGAATTGTTTTTCTAGAAAAATTCCTTTTAGGTCCAGAAATAAATTTATACCAAAATAAGAAATAAATATGATTGAAATGTAATTAATTATATTATATATTACTAAATAATATTTATTTAATTTTAAAAAACTTAAATCATTGCGGTATTTTTGAATTAAATAATTTTTTTAATAGGAATGAGAGTTTTACAAATATCAGTATTTTTCACTATTCAATGAAGAATCATTCCTTTCTAAAAAATATAATCATTTCACCATATGATAATTTATACCTGATGATTTAAAAAAGGATAACATTTTTTTCATAAAATAATATTTCTAGATGTTTTAGAAATCAATTATAATATTCACTCCTTAATGAAATAAAAATCATTTTTGAACATATCTAGGAAGAATAATATGAATTTATAAAAATTTGTGTGATTATTTATTAATAAGTTATCAAAAAATGTATGAAAATTATAAATATTTAATAATTAATTTAATCTTTTTGATACCATCCAATTTAATATCTAATTTATAATGGTTATAGTTAAATAATAATATTTCACTATTCATTTAGTCTCGGTGTTGCATGGCGTATACGCTATCAAACATAATATTATTCTTTTAAAGTTTCAAGGTGTTAAATTATTCTCCCCTTTAATAAATTTCATCCTTTTAATTTAAAATTCATCAAGGTAAATAAGGGTTTCAAATATAAAAACACATTTTTTGAAATCTTGCATCGTAAAAGGGTTAAGAAAACATTCTCTTGAAAGGGGGAAAATGAAATATGTTTTTTATTACATAAATAGGATTCCAAATAATAGAAAATTAGTGAGAGGTGAAAATATAAAAATAGATAAAAAACATAATGTTCAAATAATTATTGATAGTGATAGAGTTCCTTGATCATAAGAATATGAACGATCACAAGAGAGTTCGTGACCAAAAATCCATAAACCAGTTATGTAACGATGATTAATTTTTCATGTATTTATTTTGGATATTATATGAATTACTTTTGGAGCTAGGAACTAAGATAAAATGATATTATATGACATGGTGTGCCTCGAAATAATTTTTTAAATACGTTAAATAAAATAAAATCACACATACGACGTTTTCATGAAAATGTGGAATAACTTTTGAATGGGGGATGAAATAATAAATTCAGGGGCATCGTTGAGCTCAAATCATGGGTTTAACTTATGTGTTACATAAATATGGTTGGCATCAGTTGTTTGTGAAAAAACATTCATGGGCATAAATTATTAAAATAAAAAAAATTGTTTAATTTATTTTATTTGTTTTGATGTAGTGGCCGAGTTCTTATATATAAATATAGTTATTCCTTAATCATATGTTTAACTTCATAATGTCGGGATTGAGAGGAAAAATTATAGAGGATCTTGTAGTGGAACATTGGAAAAAACCATTGAATCAAGGATCGTGCACCAATGGATTTCATGGATCTCACTAATGATGGAAATATGGAACCATTATTGATCACTGATTGATGTTAACATTAGGTAGGATGTTTCCTTTGTGATTTATATCATGTTCCTTATATTGTGTCACATGCTAATCAATTCCAAAAACAAGAATTGATTCTCACATAGATATTTCATTTGTTTAATATAAATATTTTTGTTGTTTTTTAAATAACTCTTCACTCTTCCAAATTAAGGCTAATAGATAATGTCCAAAAAACAAATCTTGATGTTCATTCCTCGCATCTTAGGATTCAAAAAAATTTCCCTCTATTTTTTAGTACATTCAACATGTTTATTTTCATTGGCCTGTGGATTGATGGTTAACAGGTATTTGATCATTGTAAAACTTTTATTCTACGAAATAGATTAATTTTTTGGGTGTGGTTTGTGATCGAGGGTGAAATCGAGGTGTAATGATGAAAATGAAGGATCAGAGGAAGATCAAAATGGACTGGTTGTTTTGGTCTATATTATAGTCAAAAGTGAGGGTATAGAAAACACATGTGGGAATTCCTAGAGGGGATTTGAATCCTAGAATACTAATCTCCCATGAAGATAGTGTTGGCCAACCCTGGATCTATGATATCTATAAAGGGAGTTGATGGAGCAAGTGTGTGTGGGTGATGTAGAGGAATAACCAGAGGGTTCATGAAATTTATGGGTGACACGACATGTAATTTGGGATAACACATTGTGTGAGACCCCTGGATATGGAATTACTATTTCTATAGAGTGTTAAATATAACTCGATGAATTACTCTGTCATACACCATGAGAACCGTGACAGGTAGCTCAACGCATAACTCTGAGGTTAGATAGGCACAAACGTGCTAGACTACCTGGAGATGACATATGTACATGGATGTGGTCAATTGTAAATGTGCCTAACTATATGGATCATGTAGGGTTCTAGGTGATATTTATAACGACCCATACTTTACATACATTGTTAATACTTCAAAATTGAAGCACACTTATTACAACATATGACAAAACCACAAAGGACCGTATAGGTATAGTGTCTTTAGAAACTGGGAAACATAAACAACTGGTTCATAAATCTTCTACAGTGTCTCCCATTTATTTCATCATATCTAGGGTCCCTTTTAGCATATTCTACTTAATATCCATCTTCCTGACCTGGGGAAAAGAAAACATAAAAGGGTGAGCTCAAATGCTCAGCAAGGCAAATAATGGAAATAAAAATCATATCATATCTTTTTGAAAATCATAACATGCAAAAGAGATCATAATATCTTAACATGGAACAAATCATAGGAGTGAAAATGAGATCCCCATAATCATAACATAAAACTTGAAACTTTGTGTCATGCACACATAATCATGGAAAATCATTTCTTGTTAGTCATGACTCATTGCCAAGACTATCTTAGTGGACAAAGTCCCTTTCTGAACCGAGTTCACTCCTCGTTTCAGTCCTATATCACTGAACCGAAATAACCTTCCGTTCCAGCCATGTCTATCTCATGAGATATAAAATCATTACCCAATGCATTGGAGGGAGATATAGGTCCCACCCATCTTATAATGAATCCTCTCTTATGTGTGCCACATAATCATAAAACATACATCATCGCATAACACATATAACAAAAATGGGATTCTTGAAACATCATGACATCATAAATCAATTCATATATGATAAAGGAATTCATAAACATAATTCCATCACAACATAGTCAAACCAATGTAAAAATATGGATAGAAACAGAACCCTTTATTATCTTAGATGGAAAATAATTTTGATAAAACACTTGAATTGAATTCTTGAGGAAAATATCCTTTCTTCTTCAAAAACATTTTTCCTTTCATAACATGTCATACAACTTTAAAATAAAAGAAGTTGATTAAAAATAAACTTGAAAACTTGTAAAGGAAGCTTCTTTGAAGTAATGTTTTAAAAATCCATTCATACCGTATAAGTTAAAAAAAACATTCTTCGTACTTTTGTCGGAAAAGTCAAAAAGTACCTCGTACGGAAAAAACGACAAAAGATTCCTTTCATATTCTTTACTAAAAACTCACATAGGGGTAAAATTGGATTTAAAATATTGCAAGTGGATGGAAAAAATATTTCATATTGAGGGAACATGGATGTGGATGATAAAATACACCCCAGTAAATACTTACGAATAAACAATCTCGGATAAAAATGAGATTGTGATATTTCCCTTACCTTAGGTCCGATTTGCTTTGTTCGTGTCCGAAGCTCCTATATAATGGTTTAAATAATGTTATTGACTTATTCGAGAATCATACATATTGATATGATATCATATATGGTCATATTATTAGCTTCTTGTTAGTAATATTTCATTGTTACTTGTTACTCGGGTCTTTATAACTTTTTGTTCGTATGCGTGTTTTGTCGAATAAATTCTTATTCTTATCTTTAGGTTATAGATAATTCATTTCCAGAATGGTATTAGTGTATTATATACCATATTCATTCATTCAATTCATTTATATAATCATTATGAAATGAAGATCATGTAGAACGAGTCACATCACATTGTGGAGACGGTATTCCGTACGTACGCACAAGTGATGATATCGTTCCTATGATCATGGAATTGTATTGGAGTATATATATATTATTTCAGTATCAATATTACTTCATAATAATCATATATAGTTACTCATTACACCATTATACCCATCCTTTTAAGGTGATGGTGGAAAATAGATTACATCACGGCGTGGAGACGGTATTCCGTACGTACGCACGCGCGGTGATTTCATTTTTCCGTAGGATGGATAGAAGGTGAATTTGGGTTGTTTCATATTTATAATAACATATCAGTATGTAATTAATACTGATGTTATTACTTTATCATGAAACAACTAAAGAAGAAGAAGTTGAAGAAGAAAGAAATTGAAAAGATCGGTAATGGATATTACCTCTTCTTTGGAACGCCTCTTTGAATCCTCCACTTAAGGAACTAAGATTGGTCTTTGGAGAAGACCAGGACCTCTAGGATTATTCTAGGGAAGTGGAGAGGAGAAAATGGCAGGGGTTGGCCGAGCTTGAGTGCTCAATTTGGTGTGAGGAGGAGGGGGAGGAGGTGCCCTTTTATAAGGGAGGAGAGGGGCACCTTAGGAATATCTCAAAATATTATTTTATATTAAAGTCAAAATCGGTTTATAATGGTTCCAAAGGGTCTTATTTCGAAGATAAAGTGGGGAAGGGTCGAAATCATATCAACCAATAGGATTTAGACAAGTTTAGGGTATTATTTTAACCTTATCAATTAGATTTAACTCTAAGTTAAATAATTTAACTTTTACCATGTCTTTTTGTTTTCTTTCACTATATGGTTAATACACTTACTATAACATGCCAAACGAACCCCAAATTGTTTATTATTAAAATATATATCCTTATCTAAGTCATTTGGCCGAACCTTAGATTTTTAGGAATAAAATAACAATTAATAATATAATATTTGATTTAAAAACTATTTTGTGTCAATTTTGACACTATTTGATATATGATTTTTGTGAAAGCCATAAAAGAATTATATGTTCGAAACAAGTTGATTAAATCAACATTAATATATCATAGTAACCTATAAAATTAGTTGAATTCATAAAAAGTCCCAAATTACATTTATTTTGGTGTTTATAACATCAATTATGTCAATATTTCATTAATAAGATAATTACTGCATCATCTTTGTGTCATAAATAAATTACATTATTTGATGTCTAAAAATTACAAATAAAATATCATCATGTAGGAAACCTTTTTAGCTTTCTAATGAATATTTACAATTGAATTTATCTTATGTATAACCCCATATTAAAAATGATTTACTTATTAAACTTTGATTTTAACTATTTTAACCCTTCTTTAAATAAATTAATAATAAATGTCCTAATCTAATCCAAGTGGGCCTAAATGGTCATATTTTATTCCTAAGTTTGTTTTTGGTCGAATTAAACTTGTCCAATAGAATTAGGACATGTGTTAGGGTAATATTAATATCATATTTACCCTTAGTTACCCTATTTACTATTAACCGCGGTAAAAAAAGTAAAAAGTTACTATTCACCAAAAAATTATTTTCATCTCATTGAACCACATTTTAGTCCTTGATATTAACCGTGTCTCTTGGATTTTCGAAATTCCATTCACAGAAGCGGTAAAATTAAGTTTTATGCAAAATTCAGTTTTTTAACCTACCACTTAGTGGTTTCACTATTCATCAAAAATTGAATGTTTTCAGAAAAATACCAAAATTTCACCCTAGGCTAATTTCGATATTCTGAGTCCAAAAATGAAGTCCATTTTGAAAAATAAAATTTATAAAATTTCAAAAAGTGGTTATTACTATTCATAACGGCTAGTTTTAATAGTATATTTTTGTTTAGTGAAACTCGGTATTGCGTACGACGCAAGCTATCGAGGAAGGTCACGATTGCGTGTAAAGCAAGCCAAGCAAGTGTTGTATAGAAAAAGATTCCTTTGATGATTTATATAACATAAAAGTCTCGGGTGTTACATTCTACCCCCCTTAAAAAGAATTTCGCCCTCGAAATTCGTCACTTTGCAACAAACAGATGAGGATACTTCTCCCTCATCATATACTCAAGCTCCCATGTAGCTTCTTCAAGTTGGTGGTTTCTCCATAAAACTTTCACCAAGCGAGTGGTCTTGTTTCGTAGGACTTTTTCGCTACGATCCAGAATCTCTATCGGCTGTTCTTCATAAGAAAGATCTTGCTTCAGCGGTACAACTTCTGAGCTGAGTACATGTGAAGGATCAGGTATGTACTTTCTCAGGAGAGATACATGGAACACATCGTGAACTTGAGAGAGATTCGGTGGAAGCGCCAATCGGTAAGCTACCTTCCCAACACGATCCAGTATTTCGAAAGGACCGATATATCTAGGGCTCAACTTCCCCTTCTTTCCAAATCTCATAACCCTCTTCCAGGGAGATATTCGTAAGAACACTTTATCACCCACTTCAAACTCTAGGTCTTTTCTTCGGTTGTCGGCATAGCTTTTCTGTCGACTCTGAGCTGCTTTTATGTGTTGTTGAATAGATCTGACCTTTTCTGCCATTTCATCAACGAGATTAGGTCCTAATAGCTTTCTTTCCCCAACTTCATCCCAGCAAGTTGGAGTCCTGCATTTCTTTCCATAGAGAGCTTCATAAGGAGCCATTTGAATACTGGAGTGAAAGCTATTATTATAAGAAAATTCCACCAAAGGTAGGTGTTGATCCCAACCTCCTTTGAAATCCATAGAGCAAGCTCTCAACATATATTCTAGGGTTTGAATTGTTCTCTCAGACTGACCGTCTGTCTAGGGATGATAAGCAGTGCTGAAACTCAACTCTGTATCCAGAGTATGCTGAAGACTTCTCCAGAACTTCGAGGTAAATCTCGGATCTCGATCAGATATAATAGAAAGTGGTACTCCATGCAATCTTACCACTTCCTTTACATATATCCTGGCAAGCTGATCTAGAGAGAAATCCTCTCTAATAGGAATGAAGTGTGCAGACTTTGTGAGACGATCAACTATGACCCAGATAGCATTATTGCCTTTGAATGTTTTAGGAGGTCCTGTGACAAAGTCCATAGTGATGTTTTCCCATTTCCATTCGGGTATGGGTAATGGTTGTAACATCCCCTTAGACTTCTGTCTCTCAGCTTTAACTTGTTGACAAACCAAGCATCGAGAGACATATTCAGCAACATCTCTTTTCATGCCATCCCACCAGAAGTACTCTTTCAGGTCCCTATACATCTTCGTGCTTCCAGGATGAATAGAGAATGAAGAACTATGAGCCTCATCCAGCAGCTCTTTCTTTAATTCGGGGATGGGAGGAACACAAACCCGATTCCTGAACTTTATTATCCCATCACAATCAAGGTTGAATTCAGGAACATTTCTCACCTTCTTTGGTAACTCGACATCTTCTTTCTGTGCCTCTTTAATCTTCACATGTATAGATGGTTGAACATTCATTTGAGAAAGATAAGATTTTTCCCCTTCCATTATAATTCCAAGATCCATCCTTTGTAAATCCATAAATATTGGATCTTTTGTGATCCTCATCATGGATAAACTAGCATGGTCTTGTCGACTTAATGCATCTGCCACCTTGTTTGCTTTCCCAGGGTGGTAATGGATTGAGCAGTCATAATCCTTAATCAGCTCCAACCATCTTCTTTGACGCATATTCAACTCCTTTTGTGTGAAAATATACTTTAAACTTTTATGATCAGTATAAATATCACACCTTTCACCATAAAGGTAATGCCTCCAAATCATTAATGCAAAGATTACCGCAGCCAACTCCAAATCATGTGTTGGGTAATTTTGTTCATGGATTTTCAACTTTCGTGAGTCATAAGCTATCACCATATCATTTTGCATAAGAACACACCCCAATCCCTTCTTGGATGCATCACTGTAGATCACAAACCTTTCTCCACTACAAGGCAGTGCGAGAACATGTGCACTGGATAACCTTCTTTTCAACTCCTTGAAATTCTCTTCACATTCCTCTGTCCAGACAAACTTAACTCCTTTCCGAGTCAACTTGGTGAGTGGATTAGATAATCGTGAAAAATCTTTTACAAAACGTCGATAATATCCAGCCAAACCAAGAAAACTTCGGATCTCAGTTACTGTTGTTGGTCTCGACCATCTTTCGATAACCTCTGTTTTTGCTGGATCCACAGATATCCCCTCTTTTGAGATTATGTGACCTAAAAATGCAACTTTTTGAAGCCAAAATTCACACTTGGTAAATTTTGCATAAAGCTTCTCCTTTCTCAGGGTCTTCAATATAATTCTCAAGTGATCTTCATGTTCTTCCTTGCTCTTTGAATAGACAAGAATATCGTCTATAAAGACTACCACAAATTGATCAAGATTGTCTCTAAAGACTCTATTCATTAGATCCATGAAGATAGCAGGGGCATTAGTAAGACCAAATGGCATCACTATAAATTCATAGTGTCCATACCTTGTACGGAAAGCCGTCTTTGGTATATCCTCCCTTTTGACCCTTAATTGATGATACCCTGAACGAAGATCAATCTTGGAAAAGTATTGAGCTCCACGTAGTTGGTCAAATAAGTCATCAATGCGTGGGAGAGGATATTTGTTCTTGATAGTGATCTTGTTAAGTTCTCGATAATCAATGCAGAGTCTCATTGATCCATCTTTCTTCTTAAAAAATAGAACAGGTGCTCCCCAAGGTGACGCACTAGGGCGTATGAATCCCTTATCAAGATTCTCTTGGAGTTGCTTCTTCAATTCCTGCAACTCAATTCGGGCCATTCTATAAGGTGTCTTTGAAATAGGCAAAGCACCCGGTACGAGTTCTATTGAAAACTCAACTTCACGATTTGGTGGAAGACCCGGTAATTCCTCCGGAAAGACATCATCAAACTCCCTTACAATGGGAATATTCTTAATCGTGAGTTTCTCACCAACCATTTGAGATAAATAACCTTCATTTAGTGGGATCAATACCCATAAGATGGAAGAAATTTCCACTGGAAGGTTATGTTCATCCTTGCATTGGTATACGATCGTAGATTGATCTGGAGTATGAAATGTGACTTCCCTTCTTTGGAAATTGATATGAGCTCCATGTAGAGAAAGCCAATCCATGCCAAGAATCACATCAAATTCCACTAAAGGAAGGATCACAAGATTTGCAGGAAGCACTTTCCCACAAACTTCGATCGGAGAAGAATTATAAACTTTTGATGCGATTGATGTGCCATTAGGTGTTGTCACAGCTAACTCAACATCTAATTGTTGAGGTAGTACGGTGATACCCTTAGAAAAGTCTTCAGAAATAAAAGAGTGGGTGGATCCAGAATCAAATAAAACATTTGCTACATTAGAGTGGATGGTAAGTGTACCTTTCACCACATCGTTATCGTACTCCACATCGCTGATAGAAATTGCATGTGACTTTCCTTTGTCTTTAGCTTTAAGAGTTTGTTGACGTCGACCATCATCATCAACCCTTGGATTTGGGCATTGATTGGCATAATGCCCCATCTCCTTGCACTTGAAACATTGAAGTGTAGTAGGTTCATTCTGTGTATCCCTTCCTTTGTTTGCATCATTAGACATCTTCTTCCCATTATCACGGCATTCAAATGCCCGATGACCTTCCTTTCCACATTTAAAACATTTACTTGTCCCTTTAAGACAACTCCCTCCATGTTTCTTTCCACACTTTGAGCATAATGGAAAGTTCATCTTCTTTTCAGTGTGCTCTTTAGAGTTTCCTTTGAATTCCATCTTCCTCTTCTTATCAAACCCATGTGACTGATGGGTTACTCCAATCTCCATCTCGACTTTGAGAGCACATCGAACGATTTCCTCGTAGCTATTGAAGTCTCTTATGGCTAACACCTTTCGAAGAGTTGGTTTTAAGCCACTAAAGAATCGATCGATCTTACTCTCAGGTTGGATAATAATACCAGAAGCGTACCTTGCAAGTCTTGTAAAATTTGCTTCATAGGTACCAACAGATTCATCATCCCTTTGCTTCAGTTCAAGAAACTCTTTCTCCATCTTTGTTCTGAGAATACGAGGGAAGTACTTATTGAAAAATAAGTTCTTGAACTCGTCCCATTCCATAGACTCAATTTCATCCCTTTTCCTCGTATTCTTAACAAGATTCCACCATTGATCAGCATCTCCTTCCAAACGATACACTGCTAGGATGACTTTATCATGTTCAGAACATTGAAGAACTGAAAATATCTTTTCAGTAGTACTAATCCATTGTTCAGCAACTAATGGATCAGTAGACCCGCTGAAAGAAGGTGGACGCTGCCTCATGAAGGATTCAACAGAATGTTGCTCCCTCCTTTGCTCGTTTGGAATTCCTGCATGATTCATAGCTTGAGAAAGTTGTGTGAGCATGGCTACAAGATTTTGCATTCCAGCTCCCATATCGTTTGGTTGCTCAGGGGGACAATCATTGCATTGCCCATCGCATTCCGCATTAACACGGTTCCTTCGGGTTCCAGCCATTGACTAAAACCAAGAAGAATAGTGTGAGCAACACTAATTATAATAGGAAACCACATAATTCAAGAATAAAATTTTCATGCTTATGGTCTTATCCTAGGTTATTCAAGGACATTTCTAAAACACTAAGATTGTTTTCTATGCTTAGACTTATCCTTAGGGTTCTTACTAAGGCTTTCACATCCTAGTTTCCAAAGGTTGACTATACCTTTCCTTTGATACCAACTATAACGACCCATACCTTACATACATTGTTAATACTTCAAAATTGAAGCACACTTATTACAACATATGACAAAACCACAAAGGACCGTATAGGTATAGTGTCTTTAGAAACTGGGAAACATAAACAACTGGTTCATAAATCTTCTACAGTGTCTCGCATTTATTTCATCATATCTAGGGTCCCTTTTAGCATATTCTACTTAATATCCATCTTCCTGACCTGGGGAAAAGAAAACATAAAAGGGTGAGCTCAAATGCTCAGCAAGGCAAATAATGGAAATAAAAATCATATCATATCTTTTTGAAAATCATAACCTGCAAAAGAGATCATAATATCTTAACATGGAACAAATCATAGGAGTGAAAATGAGATCCCCATAATCATAACATAAAACTTGAAACTTTTTGGCATGCACACATAATCATGGAAAATCATTTCTTGTTAGTCATGACTCATTGCCAAGACTATCTTAGTGGACAAAGTCCCTTTCTGAACCGAGTTCACTCCTCGTTTCAGTCCTGTATTACTGAACCGAAATAACCTTCCGTTCCAGCCATGTCTATCTCATGAGATATAAAATCATTACCCAATGAATTGGAGGGAGATATAGGTCCCACCCATCTTATAATGAATCCTTTCTTATGTGTGCCACATAATCATAAAACATACATCATCGCATAACACATATAACAAAAATGGGATTCTTGAAACATCATGACATCATAAATCAATTCATATATGATAAAGGAATTCATAAACATAATTCCATCACAACATAGTCAATCCAATGTAAAAATATGGATAGAAACAGAACCCTTTATTATCTTAGATGGAAAATAATTTTGATAAAACACTTGAATTGAATTCTTGAGGAAAATATCCTTTCTTCTTCAAAAACATTTTTCCTTTCATAACATGTCATACAACTTTAAAATAAAAGAAGTTGATTAAAAATAAACTTGAAAACTTGTAAAGTAAGCTTCTTTGAAGTAATGTTTTAAAAATCCATTCATGCCGTATAAGTTAAAAAAAACATTCTTCGTACTTTTGTCGGAAAAGTCAAAAAGTACCTCGTACGGAAAAAACGTCAAAAGATTCCTTTCATATTCTTTACTAAAAACTCACCTAGGGGTAAAATTGGATTTAAACTATTGCAAGTGGATGGAAACAATATTTCATATTGAGGGAACATGGATGTGGATGATAAAATACACCCCAGTAAATACTTATGAATAAACAATCTCGGATAAAAATGAGATTGTGATATTTCCCTTACCTTAGGTCCGATTTGCTTTGTTCGTGTCCGAAGCTCCTGTATAATGGTTTAAATAATGTTATTGACTTATTCCAGAATCATAAATATTGATATGATATCATATATGGTCATATTATTAGCTTCTTGTTAGTAATATTTCATTGTTACTTGTTACTCGGGTCTTTATAACTTTTTGTTCGTATGCGTGTTTTGTCGAATAAATTCTTATTCTTATCTTTAGGTTATATATAATTCATTTCCAGAATGGTATTAGTGTATTATATACCATATTCATTCATTCAATTCATTTATATAATCATTATGAAATGAAGATCATGTAGAACGAGTCGCATCACATTGTGGAGACGGTATTCCGTACGTACGCACAAGTGATGATATCGTTCCTATGATCATGGAATTGTATTGGAGTATATATATATTATTTCAGTATCAATATTACTTCATAATAATCATATATAGTTACTCATTACACCATTATACCCATCCTTGTAAGGTGATGGTGTAAAATAGATTACACCACGGCGTGGAGACGGTATTCCGTACGTACGCACGCGCGGTGATTTCATTTTTCCGTAGGATGGATAGAAGGTGAATTAGGGTTGTTTCATATTTATAATAACATATCAGTATGTAATTAATACTGATGTTATTACTTTATCATGAAACAACTAAAGAAGAAGAAGTTGAAGAAGAAAGAAATTGAAAAGATCGGTAATGGATATTACCTCTTCTTTGGAACGCCTCTTTGAATCCTCCACTTAAGGAACTAAGATTGGTCTTTGGAGAAGACCAGGACCTCTAGGATTATTCTAGGGAAGTGGAGAGGAGAAAATGGCAGGGGTTGGCCGAGCTTGAGTGCTCAATTTGGTGTGAGGAGGAGGGGGAGGAGGTGCCCTTTTATAAGGGAGGAGAGGGGCACCTTAGGAATATCTCAAAATATTATTTTATATTAAAGTCAAAATCGATTTATAATGGTTCCAAAGGGTCTTATTTCGAAGATAAAGTGGGGAAGGGTCGAAATCCTATCAACCAATAGGATTTAGACAAGTTTAGGGTATTATTTTAACCTTATCAATTAGATTTAACTCTAAGTTAAATAATTTAACTTTTACCATGTCTTTTTGTTTTCTTTCACTATATGGTTAATACACTTACTATAACATGCCAAACGAACCCCAAATTGTTTATTATTAAAATATATATCCTTATCTAAGTCATTTGGCCGAACCTTAGATTTTTAGGAATAAAATAACAATTAATCATATAATATTTGATTTAAAAACTATTTTGTGTCAATTTTGACACTATTTGATATATGATTTTTTTGAAAGTCATAAAAGAATTATATGTTCGAACCAAGTTGATTAAATCAACATTAATATATCATAGTAACCTATAAAATTAGTTGAATTCATAAAAAGTCTCAAATTACATTTATTCTGGTGTTTATAACATCAATTATGTCAATATTTCATTAATAAGATAATTACTGCATCATCTTTGTGTCATAAATAAATTACATTATTTGATGTCTAAAAATTACAAATAAAATATCATCATGTATTAAATCTTTTTAGCTTTCTAATGAATATTTACAATTGAATTTATATTATGTATAACCCCATATTAAAAATGATTTACTTATTAAACTTTGATTTTAACTATTTTAACCCTTCTTTAAATAAATTAATAATAAATGTCCTAATCTAATCCAAGTGGGCCTAAATGGTCATATTTTATTCCTAAGTTTGTTTTTGGTCGAATTACACTTGTCCAATAGAATTAGGACATGTGTTAGGGTAATATTAATATCATATTTACCCTTAGTTACCCTATTTACTATTAACCGCGGTAAAAAAAGTAAAAAGTTACTATTCACCAAAAAATTATTTTCATCTCATTGAACCACATTTTAGTCCTTGATATTAACCGTGTCTCTCGGATTTTCGAAATTCCATTCACAGAAGCGGTAAAATTAAGTTTTATGCAAAATTCAGTTTTTTAACCTACCACTTAGTGGTTTCACTATTCATCAAAAATTGAAAGTTTTCAGAAAAATACCAAAATTTAACCCTAGGCTAATTTCGATATTCTGAGTCCAAAAATGAAGTCCATTTTGAAAAATAAAATTTATAAAATTTCAAAAAGTGGTTATTACTATTCATAACGGCTAGTTTTAATAGTATATTGTTGTTTAGTGAAACTCGGTATTGCGTACGACGCAAGCTATCGAGGAAGGTCACGATTGCGTGTAAAGCAAGCCAAGCAAGTGTTGTATAGAAAAAGATTCCTTTGATGATTTATATAACATAAAAGTCTCGGGTGTTACAATATTTACATGACTTGTACCATTTCTACATACTATATATATCAATAGATTTATATTTCATGTGAGGTAACAACACATAGGTAGACTATGGGTTTGTGGGACACACCGTGTACCCCCGGTACACTCTATATATCCCAATTGAGTGTGTTGGGATCCCTTTGATTCATTCTTTTAGACCATTATTAGGTGATTGTTTTCCATTGGTTCGTCTCCTTGAGGGTTTGTTGTCTAATTATGAATACATCCCTATATCATGAACCCTTTTGTAGGATGAGTGTCAGATAAAATTCATGGTATCCCTTCAGGAGTCTATAGAATGGTCCTCTATCATTATATAATCGGGTAGGGGATGGGGTGGTGTAATCATCATGAACACCTTAATATGGGAGTTGATCTGCCATTTAAAAGGCCATTTTTATATGGTTCACAATATCATTGTTTTATGATTACCTATACAGAGGGTTTATCTATATTAGGTTAGTAGTATCCCCCAGCGGTCTTGGGTTTGATCCCCTATCTTAGTATCATGGTCTTTAGAGAATAATGAGATTTCCTGGTCAGGGTCCAATGATTATGACCTATTACATGACTGTCTCCAAGGAAGACTGTTTCGTTCTGGATTTATTCAGCCTCGAAACACCCAACGACTCCATATCCAATGAATGATGGACCTGCTTTCCAAAGGAAGGCGTTCGCCGGATTGTCTGACCAGCGACTCTTGAGAACTCCCATTGGTCGAGAGGATGGGAAGTCGGGCTCATCGCACCCTTTTTGGGGGGAAATTATTGCATGTTCTGGGACTCTCTTATACATTTAAGACGTATTCATATGTTCTCGAATCTTTGGTTTATACCCAAACATAGAATCCACCGATTTAACTTTGGTGGGAAATGGTCAACTGCAAGCAGGGGTTCAGAATCATTTATGCCCGAGGTTTACCATCCCTCAATGGATTAATGACCCCGAGGAGTCGAAACATGCTTGAGGCGGCACTAGGAGTGGCATGGTGAACCGATGTGAGGACAGTAAGATCAACCGATTGTCGGGCATGAACCTCAGGGTGGCTTCCTATGTACCCTGCCTATGGGATAGGGATCAAATTCCACGTAGTTCGGATTGGCTTGGGACTTACACTCTAAGGCAGCCTAGATTAATGGTTTGGGGATTACACTCTGAGGAGGCCCATGATGTTGGTAAACCAATGTGAAAACGGGGGGGGGTCAGAATGACCCGTTATTGGGCTTGAACATTAGAGAGGCTTCCTACGTACCCCGCCTAGGAGACAGGGATCAAAGTCCACGTAGTTTGGATTGGCTTGGGACTTACGCTCTTAGGCAGCCCAGAATAATGGATTGGGGCTTACACTCTAAGGAGGCCCATATTGAGGATGTCATGGTCGATGCTTACTCTAAGCCCACGTGAGCCATGATCGGTGTGAGAAACAAGAGGCAGCAGGGACCAGAGGATCACGTCGCGAAAGGTGTGTCTGTGAGAAGTGGAGTGGGGCTTATGCTTGAGGGCAGCCCATGAGGTCGGGGCTTACTTCGAGATGGACGCCCGAAGTGACAAATCCCAACGGGAGAGGGAAAGGGGGTGCTCCTGTGCCCATATCCTCTCTTGCAGTGCATGAGGGCCTCTTTCTGATGGCTATTTTACCATCTCCAAGGAACCCTCAACAAGTGAAGGGGCAGAGAGGGGATTCCTGAGTTTAGACTCCACATTACCGTGGGAATGTGAACCCAGGAATGCTTCGAGAATTTGCTCAAGGGTCGGGGAAACAACTTTTCCCCTATTTACCGTGGGTATGTGAACTCAAAATGGTGCGCTGATGCACATAAAAGTTTAACCACATGGATCTGGTGGCTCTGGTGGAGGCCTCGGATCGGGGCTGATGGATAGGCCAATGAGGGAGTTGCTGAGGACTTGGCTAGATCAGATGAAGAATTTACCATGCTTGGGAAATGAGAACACTAAAGTATTTGGCAAGCCACTGAGAGGTATGTTTGGTGTCGCCCTTCGCATGGGGAAGTGCCACACGGCTGGAAAAGTTGCTCACGAACCAGGGTGGTCCGCAGACTGATTGGCATCCCGCGAACCAGGGTGGTTTGCAGTTTTGGGTTCAATCCGCAAACCAGGGTGGTTCGCAGAGGGTTCCAGGCGGGCAGTGGCGGCCGAGGGAAGCGCTGGTTAGAGGCTCATCGATCGGGGCTTCGACCATGTAGGAGAGTGCTATGCGGTGCGACAGATTGGAAAATAGGCACAAAATCCCTGGTCAACGGGGAAGTCATCTGCGGAGTGGGTATGGTTCGCGATTCTCCTTGTTTTTGTTATTTTAGGTTCGCGGTTCACCAAATTATTATGTGTTTTCCAATTCCTTGTTAATTCATATACCTGTTGTGGTTCACGGGTAGTAATTTCCCTATTTTCAAAAATCCGAAGCCTTCCTTCAACCGATCTCCTTCTGAATCGCCAGTCCCTCCGAATACGATTCCCGTTCTCTAATCCTCTCCTCCTTTCCCCCGTGGTCTCCTTTTATAGAGTGGGAAAATGAATGTATCTTTGGCTACATGGCACCTTTTTTGGAGGCCCATAACCAAATACCCACTTCACAGCTGACTTGTTCATTCCGCGATATGCGGAGGGTATTGAACGCTTCCCCCCCCCCTCCGCGAGGCGAACTCAGGGAGTGCTCCGCGGCTATAGAGGGTTCCGCCACCATTCCACGAATGACAGTGGGTGCGTCTTGAACCGGTCGACATGGTCCACGGTTGAGGTGGTTCGTTATGGTGAGCCAGACTGGCGCTCATCCTGCCTCGTGACCGCAGAGGCTCTCCGCCTCCATTTCACAAACGACAATGTTTTGCGGAGGGGGGTGCCTCGCAGGGCCTGGCCACATTGTGCTTCCATGGGACTGGTTCATGGACCGGTCCTATTTGTGTCCCTTCTTTGATTATTTGCCCCAATTCTTTGGGGGATTTGGGTAGAATCTCCTTTGCGGATTTTTCAGGGCCCTATAAATTCCCACATCAGAATGGGGTCCGATCGGAACGAAGAGGAGGCCATTCTGATGCAAAGTGGTACTGAAACTCATATGGTTTGCTGTAGAAAGGTGGACCCGGTAGGGGACCACTAATATAAATACGGGTAGCCCCTCATTTGTCCTTTACCAAATTCCTCATGAAACCTGAGCACCTTCACCTCCGCATGTTTTCTCCATCACGAAGTGCCTTGTCCTAGAACCGGCAGTGACTTCCACGAACCATTCCTTCTTCGCGGTTGCCTTCATCTGCGGACCAACTTCTCAACCGTGAACCATTACTCTTAATTAATTAAGGAGTAATTGATGATGGGCTGCGGAGGAACTTTCTTCGCGGTTTCAATGCTCCACGGAGAGACTAGGTTCGTGGTTTCCTGGCCAATGCTCCACGGGCCAGGGCCTCGCAGACTGATTTCACGAAGGGCTGGTTCACAGGATGATGTCATCGTGAACCATCCTCTGAGGCCTCCTTGCGGGATTTTCTTATAAAGGCTCTTTAACCATATATCCGGTTATTTTCTTGTCCAGACTTTTATTCCGGAATAACCAATTGTTGGCTCCTACTGTGCAGGGAGAAAATATGGTTCCCCCTCATTCTACGCCGAGGCCTGCTGCAGAGCCACTCCCAATTGTCTTAGAGAGATGTTCAGCTATGATTCACAGAGCAGAGGGCATCAAAGAAGACCCTAGTCGGTCCATCATTCCTGATGACGGTGTAATGAATAACTTGCTCTCTCCTGAGCTTCTGAGTTATCCACTTTCAAATCGGCTCCCGCTCTATAGCTTCGGTCTTCAGGATGATGTACCTATCACCCCTACTTTCTCAGGTCTCACTTCTCCTTTCCTAGAAGAATCGTCAGAATGAATTCAGGAAAACCATAACCAATCCGAGGAGATAATCTCTAATTTTGGTCTGAAAAACACATTTATTCTAAGGGGATCTGTCTGGACCCAAAGCAATCGGTGTACTCAAGAATTATCTCATAAATCTATCCTTAAAGACTAACCTTCTATTATCAACCTTTCTCAAAGGGATCCTGATGCATGGTGGGTCCCCATGTGGGATCTTTGGTCCGGTGGGCTCTTCATAAATGATTTGGCTTTTTGGGTCCACCATCTTTGTTGGGAGTTTCCTGAATTACTGGAAGCAGTTAATCTATACTCTACAGTGCGGGCTTTCCAATTCTCTATTTATCCCCCATCTCCGATCCTGCCTGACCTATTCAACCGTTGGTGTTCAATTACTAATACTTTTCACCATTCCCACAGTGAAGTCGGCATTAGTCTGTGGGACATCTACTAGATATGAGGACTTCCGCTTACTGGCGATATGTATGAAATTTTTTTCCCACTCCCAACGCATGGGACGACATTGAACAGGTGCCTTTATTGGCAAAGGAGCCGTTGGTTATGGTAGAGCATTCATCGGGTCAGGCATTGCTTGCCCGCTCTCTCATTCCCTATGGTGCCTGGATAAGGTTATTTCTAAACACTACTGGTCATGTGACAAAGATCAAGAACCCCAGGACACACCCTTCTCAACAATCATGAACCTACCTAGGTTCCTACTGGGTGGTTCTAGAGGTGGTGAACTACCTTTCATGGGCTTACGAGGTGTGCCCTGGTGTGTCGCCTACGCTTCGGTTGGCTGGTTTGTTTTCTATATTTTTGAGCGGCTAGCTATTTCCTTCCCGGGATGTTATCCCAGGTGTCCGGGCCTGCACTTTGATGATGGCAGCTGAGTTAGCAGAGGGCCTCCTAGTGAATTTATCTGTGCCCACTTTGGACCATATCTATGAGTTACTGAGCCACATGCAGGTGGGCGGGTCACCCTACCGTCTAAGAGGACCATTTCATTTTTTGTACAACTGGGTGGCAGATCATTGTCACTGTTATGAGTATCGTCACAACATAGCCATCCTGATTCCTATCTTTCAGCCTACCCTACTAGATATAGCTGGAGTTCTCTTGAAGTCCCTCAATTCTGGTGAAGTTCTCGAGCTCCTAAGCAACTTCTCCCAGTTCATCTTCACTCCCTACCCCACCCATTCTGGCGTCTTAGTTGTTAACCACAAGGGGAGCCTGGAAGAGTGCTCTTACATAATCTCTCTGCAGGATGGGTTTCTGTCTGCACGGATCGACAGGGTTTCTCCGTGCGAACTATATGTCCCGTATCGTTTTTCTTGTCAGTTTGGGTGCATGAAAGTCCAAGATTCCCTTCCCCATCCTTGGGCTCGTGGACTGCACCCGACCATACATCATCAGTGGTGGATGATGCTGACATGGGAGGGATCTGACGCAAACATTCCCATGCCTGATATAGGGGCGGATGCCGGCCTTTCCATGGAGTATGAAAAAACATGGGTAAAATACAATCCTAATGGGATCCTAGAGAAGGTTGTCTGGAAAGTTCCCAAATCAGGAGGTATGATGGCTGCTGCATCCACCACACCTTCCTCATCCGTCTTAAGGTAGGACTGACTAATGGATCGTCAATCAAAGCGACTCAGAGAACTTTTCTCTCCCAACCCTGCGGTGGCCGCAGTTCAGACAAATTCCTCCTTCTTGTGTGTGGATGAGGATGACCCTGTGGTTTCGGGTCCTAGAGAGACCATCCCAGAGGTTCCTCCAGTCGATACTGGGCTTAGCAACTTGGTCCCCAAGCCTAAACCGGGGTTAGAGGATCCAGACTTTCCAGCTTCGGAGTCAGCTTCTAGTGAGCACACGTCCACCCGGGCTGCCATACCAGACTTTGTTCCCATGTCGTCCAGTAAGGATACCAAAGATCCTCGTACCATGGCGGACCATCGAGAAGTGCACAGGTGGGCCTGGCCCTGAATCTACGAAATCATCATTGAAACCCCTTTAGCCCAAATGGCATCTAAAACTGAACCTCTTCGTCAGCTCTTCCTGGGTTTGGGGTTAGGTGGCTTTTACTATCGGTAGTTCCATTCTCTTTCTTTCCAATTTTTCATGGCCCATGAGGAATCTGTGACTAATGAATGAATGCTTTCTCACTTTTATACCACTCATTGTGGGGCCCGAACCTTGGAAGAAACCACAACAAAGCTCCATCAACTGATAGCATGAGAGGCGATCTATCGAGATCAGGCGGCCATCCTATCCTCCGAGTTGCATGAATGTGAAGAATGGGCCGCGATGTTGAGGGATCAGCTATCGGATATGACTGGTCGTCTTGAAGCTACAAGAAAAGGGATCAATGACCTCCAAACTGTATTGGAGCGTATCCATCTAGTGGATGAGTCTGAAACAAGGGAGAAGGTAGTGTTGGAGCAGTCTTGCAACGACCTTCGCCCTGCGGTCGTTGATCTGGTGGGGAGAGCGAATCAGGCTCCTTTATAACTATCAAATCCACTTTTGTATCCCTTGTTTTACTTACCACTCTTCTTTTTTTTTGTGAAGGAGAGACCCCGTCTTGTGAATGTCCTCCCCCTCTTTTTTTTGAACAAAACACAGTCTCTATCAATCACTTGTTGATGTGAAATTTGATTGTTACTTAGAACAATTGTCATGTAAATAACGATTCACCGAATCAGAATTAATCATAACCAAGGAAAAAAAACTATAACTTTTTCCTAGACCATGGGGTCCAGCGAGCATAGTCTGACTATTGCTAGGGTTTTGTAGGAAACCCCACAAACTTTTTATCTTTATCTTTTTTTTCTTTTAATGCCCTGATTTTTCCTGGGCCCATTTACTATGGACCCAGCATGTATAACCCAGATTTTTCTTAGGTCACCCTTTTCGGGTATTTGGCATAATAGGCTTTGTGCCTCTTTCTTTTGTGAGCAGTTTAAAGTCATACCGTCAAGACTATCACTACTGATGTTTTAGGTAGAACAGCTTTGACCAAATATGGTGGGGTGAGGGCCCCAATGGGGTTCAACTAATTAAAAGATGTCTCAATACTCTTCCGACACACGCGGGGGAAAGTATGTTTGGACGACATGCAGGGAATATCTCATGGCATGAGAGCCACATCGGTGTACAGAGGTAGGAAGAGCATTTCCTAAGGAAGTCTTGCATTTGGTAGATGGGCCAAGGGCAATCAATATGCAGATCCGTTGAGGGAATGGTATGCATAGTCATGAAAATGTGTCCTTAAGTCAATGAATGTCCATTTGTGATGGCCTAGGGATTTCATATAAATTAAGCTTATGGAAACCACCATGGGTGGCTTGAAAATGAATGTGACATCTGAAAGGGTTTTGAGAATATCTGTAATAATCAAGAGTGTGGTCGGGACACCACTTCCCTACGCGTTTCGTTAGCATAAGGGATGGTTGAGGCTTGGTGCAGTTTAAAGTCATGCAAATGGGACATCATTTAAAATGGAACGAATTCACCTAGTTCTCATTAATCTTGTCAAAGATGTTACACCAGTTCTAGGAAGGGTTGTGAAAGAGGTTGGTAAACAGTAGCTCAGAGGGTTTTCGAATCCCGGGATAGAAATGGGGGCTCAGAGGCCAAGAGGCGTACGGAGAGAAGCATTGCCTAAGGAAATCTTGCCTTTGGTAGACAGGCCAGGGGAGATCAATATGAAGAGCCGCTAAGGGCATGTTATGCATAGTCATCCAAAGGTGTCCTTAAGTCAAAGACTATCCACTTCTGATAGCTGAGAAACTTCAGGGAAGTTGAGATTTGGGACCACCAAGGGTGGATTATGAGAGTTCGGCTTTTTCTGAGTTCAGAGTATGGCTTTTGATGAGAGGGTTCTTGAATATGGGGGAAATATCTGGACTAAACTTCTCAAGAATGGGTGAAGTAATTATTTCTCACGCTGGTGCGAGGCAGTGGTTCGTGAAGGTCTGACCCATGCACGGAATGATAGAGAAAAAGCCTATGTTTCTCATTGAACCCATGACGAGTATGACCATGTAGTTTATCTTCATGTGGTTGGGATATAATTCATGCAGTTTAGCATCATGCGGCAAGGAAGAGAGGCATATTTAAAGGTTTCTGTGCAGTTTAACGTCATGCAGCGAGGACATGGGTATCTTTTAAGTTTTCTATGCAGTTTAACGTCATGCAGCGAGGACGGGGGGTATTTTTGCAAAGGCTGCTCTTCATCAGAATGCAACTGGGTTTGAATACCTCAACATTCTCCAGAAATGGGGGTGGGTTTGATTGGTGTAAATCATGGTTCTGTGGCTTCTTGGATCAGGAGAGATGATATGGGGCTCTGAGGCCGGTATGCGTACGGAGCTAGGAAGAGTATCACCTGTGGAAATATTTCCTTTGGTAGACGGGCCAGGGGATATCAATATGAAGAGTCGCTGAGGGCATGGTATGCATAGTCATACAAAGGTGTCCATGGGTCTTTGACTTTCCACTTTCGATGGCCATGAATGGTTATGAGGATCTGTATTTATCCAGGCCACAAAGTCTATCATTTGGCTGTAGAATGTCTGGATATGTCAGGGATATCCATCCTTGGTTTCTTGTTGAGTTTTAAAGAGCCCCCTATGCTAATGTTTTCTATCTCTTTTTTTTGTGTGTGGGGGTGTGCCTTCATTCTATGCAGTTTAACGTCATGAGGTAAGGACGAAGTACTCCTGTTTTATCGGTCATAGAGCTCAGAACATTTGGTGACCATTACTGCAGTCACTCGAACGATAACTGAGTCAGCATGTTCTGATATACTTGGAACAAGTTGGGGGATGAAGGTCGTAAACTGTAACTTTGAGATTTCCCGGATCAGGAGGTGTGGTGTGGGGGCTTTGAGGCCGGTAATCGTACGGGGCTAGGAAGAGTAACGCCTGAGGAAATATTTCCTTTGATGGACGAGCCAGGTGCAATCATTATGAAGAGCCGCTGAGGGCATGGTATGCATAGTCGTACAAAGGTGTCCACAGGTCGATGAATTTCTACTTTCGATGGCCATGAATGGTTATGATAATACATGATTTCTCATAGTGAAGAGTTCAACATGTGGGGATAATGGTGTCTGAGTATACAAGAAACATCTTTACCGTAATTGTCCGTTGAGTCAAAGTAGCCTAGTCCTGGATTGATGTTCATTGATGCAGGTCGATATGTGAACCACTGATGGACACATAGGCTAGCCAGATTGGGATACCCTAGCAACACATGGATGTGAAAAGGGGAATGAACTTGTAAGCCACTTCACCATAAAATTCTGGATCAGGAGGTATGGTATGGGGGTTCTGAGGCCGGTAAGTATACAGAGCTAGGAAGAGTGTCGCCTATGGAAATCTTGCCTTTGGTAGACGATCCAGGGGCTATCATTATGAAGAGATGCTGAGGGTATGGTATGCATAGTCATGCAAAGGTGTCCATGGGTCGATGACTTTCCACTTCTGATGGACATGAGTGGTTATGAAGATCCATAAGTTTCCGGATCGTGGAGTCTAGTGTATAGAGGGGATGCATCCAAATGTTCAAGGAGTATCTCCATCTCGTATCACCATGTGTCTTAGGTGGGTCATGACGAAGTCCATGTAGTATAGCGTCATGTGGTGAGGATGAAGTCCGTGCAGTTTAACGTCATGCGGTGAGGACGAAGTATACACCCCATGCAGGTTTGGTCCGTATATGGGGGTAGGGGAATTTTTAACATTATCATTCGTGCAGTTTAATGTCGTGTGGCAAGGATGCAAAAATACTCCCCGTGCAGGTCTAGCCCATACAGGGGGAAAAGGGATCATTTTTAAATCTTGCTATCCGTGCAGTTTTACGTCATGCAGTAAGGACAAGAAGTACACCCCATACCGGTTTGGTTTGTACACTGGGGGGGGAGGGAATTTTTATTTTTTATTCAGGGGGCTGGGCCAGGATGGGGAACCATGGCGTCACTACGTATCCTACGAGGGCAGGAATCAAGCCGCACATAGTTCTCTGAAATCCGTGCAGTTTAATGTCATGTGGTGAGGATGAGGTCCATACAGTTTAACGTCATGTGGTTAGGACGAGGGGTATTATTGGATTGCATGCAGTTTGACGTCATGCGGTGAGGACGTGAATACACCCCGTGCAAGTCTGGTCCGTACACGGGTGAATGAGCATTTTTGTTTTTCCATTTGAGGTGGCTGGGCTAGGGTGTGGAATTCTAGCATCACTACGTATCCTGTGAGGGCAAGAATCAAGCCTCACATAGTTCTCTGAAAGATGATACACCCCGTGTAGGTCTGGTCCGTAAACAGGGGAAGAGGGCATTTTTAAATCACCCTGTCAATGTAGTTTAATGTCATGCGGTGAGAAAAAAATAATCTTTGTTTAAGGTCATAGAGTTTGGACTGTTGGGTGCTTGGCAGTTTAACGTAATGCAACTCGGATGAACTCCGTGCATTTTAACGTCCTGCGGTAAGGACTTAGGTTACCCAACGTGAAAAGAAAAAGAAAAAGGGGGGTCTGTGTAGTTTAACGTCGTGCGGTGAGGACGGGTTCCATGCAGTTTAACGTTGTGCGGTGAGGACAAGGAATACACCCCATGCAGGTCTAGTCTATACACAGGGGGAGGGAGTATTCTTGACTCTTATTATCCATGAAATTTAACATCGTGCGGTAAGGATGAACTCTATACAGTTTAACGTCATGCGGTGAAGACGTACTCCATGCTGTTTAACATCATGCAGTGAGGAAGTACTCCATGCAGTTTAATGTCATGCGGTGAGAACGTACTCCATGTAGTTTAACGTCATGTGGTGAGGACATAATCCATGCAGTTTAACGTCATACGGTGAGGATGTACTCCATGCAGTTTAACGTCATGCAGTGAGAACGTACTCCATACAGTTTAACGTCATGCGGTGAGGATGTACTCCATGCAGTTTAACGTCATCTGGTGAGGACGTACTCCATGCAGTTTAACGTCATGCGGTGAGGATGTACTCCATGCAGATTAACGTCATGAGGTGAGGACGTACTCCATGGAGTTTAACGTCATGCAGTGAGGACGTACTCCATGCAGTTTAACGTCATGCGGTGAGAATGTACTCCATGCAATTTTTAATGACATGCGGTGAGGACGTACTCCATGCAGTTTAACTTCATGCGGTGAGGACGTGGTCACTTTCGGTTTCTATGCAAAATACTTCTTTAGAAATCTCGCATTTGTAGGACTGGTTGTAAATTTTCCGTCCATAGAGATCAGGGTATATGCTCATTTGGAGTAGACCTTGTGTACAACTTATGGTCCCTCCTATTTGGGCTCCAACTTTGGAGGATTCTTGTCAGGTATCATTGGGGTCCGGAGTACCAATACCAATTCTCCTTACAAGAAAGACCGGAGGCAGACATTTTTGTTAAAGGCTCGTGCGATCCGGTTCTGGTACACTTCCAGGTGGTGCAGAGTGTGAAAATGCTTCTCGTCTAGTTGTTCCAATTCACCTAGCCTCTTTTTTAACTACTCATCATCGGATAATTGATCACAGATGGCAACACAGAGTGAGGGAAGTTAGAGTTCAATGGGAAGGACCGCCTCTGTGTCGTACACCAATGAGTATGGGGTAGGCCGAGTAGCGGTGCAGATTTTGGTTCGATAATCCCACAATGCATGGAGGGGTTTATCCGGCTATGAATTATTGCCTTTGTCCACCATTTTCTAGAGGGTGTTCAACATGGTCTTGTTGAAAGCTTCTATCTGTCCGTTGGCCGCTTCATGGTAGCGAGATGAGTGGTTATCCTTGATACCATACTTGTGAAATATTTTTTCCAACTCAGCAGAGCAGAAATTAGGGTTGTTGTCCATCAGTATAGTATGAGGGACACCAAATCTGGTGATGATATTGGCCTTCATGAAGCTGACGATATTTCTTTTCCTAAATTCCTTAAGGGGTACGACTTCTGCCCATTTGGAAAAGAAGTCTGTTGCCATGAGGACATACTTCAGCTGTTTGGCTGTGGCGGGAGGATATGGTCCCATGACGTCCATCCCCCAGACGGCAAACAGCCAAGAGTACTTATCATGATGAAGTAACTCCGGGGGATGGTGTATGAAGTTGGTGTGAATCTGGAATGAGTGACATTTTGCGGTAAAACGCTCGCAGTCTCGTACCACTGTGGGCCAGTAGTACCCAAGCCTTCGAACCTGATGGGAAATCTTGGTCCCTAGTTGATGTGTTCCACATTCTCCTTCATGTACTTAAGTCATGATAGCAGCAGTTTCTTCTCCGTCAATGCATATTAGGAGCACTCCATTGAGGCCTCATTTATAGAGGACCTCTTGCTGACCCGTGCCATCATATAGGACAAAATAGATTGCCCTTCTCCGTATTTTCTATCGTTCATCCCTGTCTATTGGAAGCTCTCTCCATTGAAGTTAGTTCATGATGGTGATCATCCAGCTGGTGGCAGGAGCATATGGCTTGGTTATAGGGCTGACTTCGTGGACTTCTTCCATATTATCTTGAACAAATGGCAATACTATTTGACGGTGAGAAATATTGATGACCTTTTCATCCCGATCTGGGTCGGCTAGGCCTGTGGCCGCGTTGGCTAGTGCATCAGCCTGAGTGTTCTGGGACCAGGGAATATAAGCCAATGTTGGTTCTGTGGAGAACTTGGCCATTATCCCTCAGATGTGGTCAAATAGGGGGATTAGCTTCTTCTTTTTAATAGCATAGTCACCATTGACTTTCTTGATGACCAGCTCCGAGTCACCTTTTACCTTAAGGTGTTGTACTTGTGCCTGGAGAGCGAGCTCCAGGCCTGCAATGAGGGCTTGATATTCCACTTCATTGATTGTACATCCCTCTGATAGGAGGAAGGAATATGGAAATATTGCCTTCTCTAGGGACACGAGTATTACCCCCAGGACCACTTCTTTGAATCTCAGATCCTTCATCCTCTTCCTGGTGGGGATTTGGGACGCACTGCCAAAGTACATTTCCTATGCTAGGAACTCCTCTTGGACCAAGAAGATATCTTCATCAGGTAGTTTGGCATCTAGTGTAGTGGTCCATGTTGAAGGGTGCTCTGCCAGAAATTCTACTAATGCCTGGCCCTTGATGGCTTTTTGAGGCACAAACCAGATGTCGAACTGTTGCAGGATGACTGACCATCGGGATAGGCGTCCGATTAGCATCGGGCGACTGAGGATGTACTTGAGCGGGTTACTTCGTGAGATCAAATGGACTTCATGATGCTGTAGATAATGTCACAACTTTTGAACCGCTAAGACCAAGGCCAAACAGCTCTTCTCGATATTTGAGAATCGACTCTCAACATCAATCATGGTCTGACTGAGGTAATAGAGACTGTTTTAGCTACCAGTGTCGTTATTTTGTGCGAGGGAGGATCCCAATGATTGCTCTAGGGCCATCACATATAGAATGAGAGGTCTTCCTTCAATCTGGGGCATGAGCACCAGTGGGCTTAAGAGGCACTTCTTCAAGTTGTCGAACGCCTCTTGGAATTCATCCGTCCATTAGTACCTGACCCCCTTCTTCATTAACCTTGTGAAAGAAAAACATTTGCCTTCCAGGTGGGCTATGAACCGCCTAATATATGTTAGGTGTACTTGGAATCCCCTCAGATCAGTGAGATTTCGGGGAGGTGGTAGGCTCAGGATAGCCCTCGTCTTCTCAGGGTCGACTTCGATGCCATGATGGCGTACAACGAAGCCAAGGAATCTTTCTAAGGTAACCCCAAAAGTGAATTTCAAGGTGTTCATCTTCAAGTTATGCTGTCAGAGCTTGTTGAAGACGGCCTCAAGGTCTGACAGGTGATCTGAGCGCTGTCTGGACTTGGCCACTAGGTTATCCATGTAACATTCAACGAATTTCCTAAGGAATGACTTAAAGATCTAATTCATGGCACGCTGATACGTGGCGCCAGCATTCTTGAGACCAAAGGGAATGACCCTGTAACAGAACACCCCTTGAGGGTCCTTGAAGGCTGTGGCTTCTTCATATTCTCGGGCCATCATGGTTTGATTATATTCGGAATATCCGTCCATGAAGGATAGAGCCTCGTACACGGTCTTTGCATCAATCAACAACTCGGTGATTGGAACCGAGAAGTCATCTTTCAGACAATGCCGATTTAGGTCTCTGAAGTCAATGCAGATGCAGATTTGCCGGTTATTTTTCTTGACGAGGATGATATTGGCCAACCAAATGCGGTACTGAACCTATCTAATGAATCCTCATTTAATGATATTATCGACTTCAGCCACTATTTTGGTAGCATGTGAGGGGTGTGTCCTTCTAGTGTCATGTTTCTAGCCCTGGTGGTCTTTAAGAAGACCCAGGTGATGCGTCGCTACCTCGGGATCAAGTCCCGGCATTTCCATGTAATTCTAGGTGAAGAAATCCCGGTGTTGCCTTAGGAAGGAGGTATATACCTCGTGTTCCTCAGTAGACATGGCCTCGCTAATGAGAGTGGGCCTCAGATCTTCCTTGGTACCCAGGTTTTTTTTCCCTAAGTTCGTCCATAGTGGTGGAGATACCTTCCTCAAATGCGGGAGGTGAATCCCTGAGATATTCCCCTTTTCTTCTCATAAATCCTCATCATCTTGGTCTGATGAGGAGAGGGCTCCCATCACAAGTTCTTGGAAGTATGGAGGTGAGGTGTTGTGGGCACCCTTGCTCGAGCTTTCACCCCCCCCCCCCCCGATTGAGGGTCAGCGGATGTTCCCACATTGTCACACTCGGCCGTTGTGTCTGAATTCATGAGGACATCCGAGTGCATGTCCGGACATGAACTCCTACCTTCCACGTGGTTGATGGACAGGACATAATCTCTACCAAGCTACCTAAGGGGGTCATCATGAACCATTTACAGGCCATTTGGAGTGGGGATCCAGTCGACACCATCGACCAAAGGCTTATTTTTATTTTGGTCGTAGAACCCAGCATCAATGTAATGTGACTCAGAGAGATCAAAAGGGGCCTTGTCACCGTGCAACGTCTCACTTTGTCCATTGACACAGTACTTGATACACTGGTGGTAAGACAAAGGAACGACCATGTGCTTATGGAGTCATGGCCTTCCTAACAGGGAATTGAATGCTGTGCTCTGTCGGACCACCACGAATTCCATGTAGGCTACCAGATCACCAAAATGGGTCTTTAGCTTAATTTGTCTCATTGGTTTCTGCTCACTCTTGTCGTTACCCAACAAAGTTGTGGCTGAGGGAATTAGATCTTCCTCACTGTAGCCCAGCTTACGGAGTGTCTGTACGGGAAGGAGGTTAACTCCAGAGCCATTGTCTATAAAGACTTTTCAGATCTCAATACCATTCAACGTTCCAGACACATATAGCGGTCTGATGTGTCCTTTCATGATGGCATCTTCAACCTGATCGGTGAAGGAAATCACTGCGTTTCATTCAACCAGGCCAGTCTCCGTCCGGTAAATCTCGGCGGAAGCTACCTTGGCCTGAAACTCCTGGGGGATGATCAAAGCTTCAATAAGCACCTCCCTAAGGTCGGATGACAAACCTAGGGAATCTAGGATGGACATCTTGGCTGGTACCATTGCCAGCTACTTATGGATATCATATTTATACTCTAGCGGCCAACGCTTCTCCATTGGCAGGAGAGTCTTGGCGGGTTCTTTGGGAGTTGGAGCATTTGACGAGGAATGACTGGTCATGGGGACAGACACTGATGGAGTTCCTACATTTTGAGGACTTGACCCAGCTGGTCTGTTTGTGCGCACTAGGCGACCAGACACTTGCTCCTCCTCTAGAGGGTATCGCAGAACAACAGGGCCAGAGTGGCCGCTTGTGGAGGTAGAGGGGTATTCCCTCTCCTACTGAGTCCACTGAAGGGTTCTCCCATGGGTTTTCTCAATATTAACGGTTTGGGCTGGGGTCCAGCCGTAGGGTTAGTTTCGGCCGCGGGTGCGCCTCCCCTGGTATCCCCTACCTCTGCGGTTCCTCCTCCCGGTTCCTCATGCAGGGAACTCAGGTTCGTTGTTATACCCTTCGTTAGGGAATGATTCCATGAGATGGATGACATTGAAAGAACCAAAAATTGGCTATTCATCCTCTGACAGGTCAAACTGGCTGGTGGTCTATAATTGATACGTTTGGTGGGTCGGTGCCCGTGGTGTCAAATCTGAGGGCATAAAGTCTTCCAGGGTCGGGACTAACTTTGAACCCACTGCGGAATACTCCTCTTGTGATTATTTCCTCCTTCAACTCTTCCTAGATGACCAGCTCGTAGAGTATTGTGAGGCCGATGCTGTCGGCTCTGCGGCTTCAGGGGCTGTTGGTGGCTACACCGGCTGCTGTAGTTGATCTTGGAGAATGCCTTGGGCTCGGTTGATAGTCTTCCGAGTCATCTAGTTTTCAAATCTCTGCCCTTGTTTTCTAGTGAATTTTTCCATCCCTCCTCTTTGTCGGAGTCTGTGGTAGAGATACATGCCACATGTGCTGGGGGTGGTCCCAGCTCGACTTGTCCGGAATCTACCTTCCATTGCAGGAGTGTCTTTGAAGGAAAAGCATTCTCGGATACTATGCCCCAACATCCGATGGTAGGGGCAGTAATCTGGCCCGTCATCGCGGCTGACTTCTTCAGGTCTCCTCGGCTCCGGGAGGCGAAGAAAGTTGCAGTTCATGGCGGCAATGAAGTAGCCGCAGACTTGATCGTCCCAGAACAAGTATACTTTTTTCCTTCATTCCTCAAACTGGTTCTACTTTGGTCCTCGTTGATCGTCCCGTTTAGGTGGGGGAGGCCACTGATATATTGGGGGCCCTTGACGATTTGGTGGAGGCTTGAGCGGCGGAGCGGGCACAGGGGCTGGGTTGAGTGTGACAGTGGATGCTTCAGCTCTAGGCGATCTTTTTGCAGGTTCCTGCGAGGCTATTCGGGACATTGAATTAGTCCACTGCAGGGAGTCCTCAATTCTCTGGGAAATGGCCGAGAGATGGCAGAAGCCAGTGGTGCATTCCACGGGTATGAGTAGTGTTCGAAGCTCATCTCTAAGATTATCGATGCATATGGCTAGCATCTCATCTTGAGGCATTGGTGTGTTCAGAGAATAGGTCAGGCCTTTCCATCTCGCGATGAAATATGAGACCCTCTCATTCTCCCTCTGCTTGCAGTTCATGAGATCGCTGACAATTTTTTTCGGCAGCATTGAGCTGAAGTGGAACATGAACTGTTACCGGAGGTCCTCCCAGCTCTTTATCGACTACGCTGGCAGACTCGTGTACCAGACGAAGGAAGATCCTTTCAACGTCCGTACGAAGCATCTGAGTTTCACGGCTTCTTGTTGTTCCAGAGTTTCAATCATAGGGTCGCAATAGGATGCATATTTCATCAAATGCTGTTCTGGATCGCCTGATCCATTGAATATGGGAAATATAGGGCTCCAAAAATTGGGTGGAGGTGGTGTGTTGGTCACCCAATCTGGGTAGGGTTTCCGCTCCGACTGTAACGAAGTGCGTAGACCTTCCATCACTTCCAATCGAGCTGTTAGTGCCTCTATGGTGTTGGTGAGTCCCTGGTTTACATCCTATTGGGCCCGGTCTTGGGCAGGCGTAGCCTGAGACATTACCCGAGGATCTGGGTTGGACGACACCAAGGGTGCATATTCCGTTTGTGGCACCTTCAGAGGGGTCAGGCGTACTCGCTCCAGTTTCTTCCTGGGTAGAGGGAAATCTTGGTATTCGTCCGGATCCGCATCTATGTAGTTGGACGGGCCAGGCGCCTCATTAGATGGGAGCCCTGGCCGTATTTCATTTGCCGGGGAAAACTGTAGCCTTTAAGGTGGACTTTCTAGGAGTGCATGATGTGACTCTTCTTGGGACACACTTTTAATAAAGTGGTTCCTCTGGAGTAGCTCGGTGTTAAGTCGTCTCAATTCTTTCATCTCTTCTTCCTATTGAGCGATCCTCTCTTCGAGCGTGGGTGGATCGTTTTTATTGAGAGAAGGGGACGGGTTAAGGGTAACCGTTCCTTTATTCTTATCCTTGTTGGATGCTCGCAGGGTAAGTGGAGGGAGGTTAGCTAAAATGGTGGCCATATTTAAGACGGCCCTCTGGTTCTGGGTGTGCACCCCTGGGGGTTCGTTGTGAGTCACAGCCTGACCGGAACCGTCGTCTCCCGATCCATCCGGATTTTCATTTTCCCCGATGTCACCCGCGAGGTTAGCCTCTATGGCGTTGATGAACGCATATTGAGGGGTGGAGAGGATGTCATCTTCCAAATAGGAAGAGGATCTCCCACGTCTTCGGTTGGACTTCCCTTTCATGACTTTGGATTGCCTTCGGACTTCTTGATGAAGGGTGACGCAGAGAGTTATTTGATGAGACCTTACGGTGCGTGTTCCTCTCGGAGGGGATGATGATTCAAATGACGAGATAGGACGGGAACCTACTCTTCTGTCTGTCCTCCCCAGATGAGAGAATACCTACTTTCGTGGGGGAGGTTGTTGTTGAGGGGGTAATAATTCCCCCAGCCCTGAGTGTAACGCCCCGACCCCAGTTACCCAGAGTCGGTGCATTAATTACATAACATTGGCATGATCACAAGAGAGATCAAATCTCGAAAGACCGATTGGTTTAGTCGCCTTGGAAACACTCGATATATTCATAAGTTTTACATTACATCATCAAAATAAAAAAGAACTACTACAACAACATATTGTCTCCATAGTCCACACTATTAACCCCTCATAATATCCCTCCAAGTCATTCATAATTTACTTCATCACATCCTGGGAAAATAAAACATAGAAAAGGGGTGAGCTCAAATGCCCAGTAAGGATAACAATATAGCAGAAACTTTCATAAATAAGAATAAACATTTAAGGCAATGTATATCTAAATCAAAAGCCTTTTAAACTTTAACTTCAACATAGTATGGCATAAATAAAATGAAATAATGTCATTTACTTATTCACATGGATATTCTACTAATCGAATAATCACATGCAATATCAATAACCACTTTCATAATGATGGAATGCATAATGCCAGACTATCATAACCACATAGCCAAGGCCTCGTGCCAAGACTATAAATAAGATTTTGCCAAGGCCTTGTGCCAAGACACTAGTTTGTCTCATGAGACATACCGATGCATCGAGGAGCTATAGCGGGCTCCACCCGTCACATATTAAGTCCAATGCATTCCCATATGAAAAGGTTTAAACATAACATAAACATTCGTATTAAAACTAGCATACAAAATGTCAATACTTTCACCATAAACCATGAATGGTATATAAAAAAAATAGCACATCCATAGTCAAACATATCACAAAACCATCAATACAATATAAAAGTTTTGCATCATAATATATCATCCTCAAATAAGCGTAAAATCCATTAAAGGATGTTGACATAGATGAAATCAAAACTCTTTTTAAAGAAATATCTCTTTCTATTTTGAAATAATTTAAGAGACATATATTTATAAAATAAAACATTTTCTTTGAAAATATTCTTATAATCTTGTAAGGGAAGCTTTGACGATTTTATAACGGCGGAAAATAACCGCACCCGCCGTATAAGTTAAAAAAAACATTCTTATCTTAATTCTGTCGAAAAGGTTAAAAAACACCTTGTTTGGAAAACGACGGAAAGATTCCCTTATAAACCTCTTATGAAAAGTCAAACAAGGGTATAAATGACTTTAACCCATATTCTTTTAAATATTAAAAATGTTTTGAAATACATTTTGAAGAAACATGGATGTGGATGATAAAGAGATCCCAGTAGATTATTACGTATAAACAACCTCGGATAATGAAGAGATTGTGAAATAACCCTTACCTTGTACTTTTCCTTGGTTGGGGTAGGTTAACCTCCTGTATAATGGTGAAATAATTGTTATTAAATTATAAAATAATCATATACATTATTATGATATCATATATGATCTTTTAATATTGATTTGATAATAATATCTTAGTATTATCGTTGTTTCGGGTGTGAACTTACTTGTTTTCTTTTGTATGTTTTGTTACATAAGCCATGTTTTTAATGGATAGGTTGTATATTATTCATATCCAGAATGATATCAAGTCTTTGAACATCATTTTTAAATCATCAAATGATAATTATACTTGAATGGATATGATGGAGAATGAATCTCATCGCATTCGTGGAGACGGTAGTCCGTACGTACGCACGAGCGAAAATATCATTCTTTTGATATTAAAATAATATATAAATGGATGTTATATCATATATACAGAATAATTAACATGTTATATTTATTATTTACATGAGTTTCACATCATTATTATACCCATCCAAATAATAATATATTGAATAACAATTACACCACGACGTGGAGACAGTAAGCCGTACGTACGCACGTATGGTGACATGTTATTCAAAGGGTGGATAGAATACTGAATATGGTTGTAACATATTTATAATAACATCACAGTATATGTGAGATACTGGAGTTATTATTCTATAATGGTAACAACAATGGAAGAAGAAGTGGAAGAAGAAATGAACTTGGAAAAGGGTGGTGAAATCATTATCTCTTCTTCGGGCTCTTCCTTTTGATTTGATCAAAAGGGATCCTTAGGTTGGCTTTCTGATCAAACTAAGGCCTCTAGGATGTAGTGAGGGAAGTTGGGAGAGTATTTGAGCAGAGTTTGGCTGAAGAAAAAGGCTTTTAAGGTGTGAAGAAATGAGAAGGAGTGGTCTCCTTTTATAAGGGAGAGGAGGGGCTCTTTAGGAAAGAGTGAAAGTATTACTTTATAATATAATTATATTCGGTTTATAATGGTCCAAAAATCATTGAGGTTGAAGATAAGATGACTCATATTCTAAATAACATCAACCAATAAGAATTTGATAGGTTTTAGATAATATTTTAATCATTATAATCTTATTTATTTAAATGATTTATTAATGAGGTAAACATTGCATCATTATTGTGTCATTAATAATTTAAATTATTTGATGTCTAAAAATTATAAATAAAATATCATTATGTAGGAAATCTTTTTAGATTTCTAATGAATATTTATAATAGAAAATCCAACATGTATAACCCTATGTAAAAATTGATCTTCTAAACGATGTAAGCTTATGCCATTTTTATTTTTATTTTAACTTTATTAATATAATGTGTCCCTACCACATACAAGTGGCTCTAAGGGGTCCCCAAATCGACCCAAGGATTTCCATGGTCGGGTATGTGTCCACCAATAAGGTTAGGACACGTTTTAGGGTAATTTTGTATTATTATAATATTATTTTTTAACCATTATTTACCGGATTTACCCTTTAACCATGGTAAATAAAATATTTACCGCAGTAATTATTCAAAATGTGTAAAAATAAAAGTTACCTATTTACATAATTTGGACATCCTGATTCCAAATATGTAATCCATTTTTCCAAATTCAAAACACAGAAGTGGCAGAAATTAATTTAAAATTAATTCCCGTTGTTAAAATAAAAAGCGTGTTTTTAAGAGATAATAACTATCAAAAGATTGACACTTGTTTCTGTCTGGTTTAATTGTGAAATTATGTCCAATGACAAACATTAAATTAAATGGTAAATATATATTCTAAATATACTTTAAAACCACTCAAATTCATAATTTATCAATATTAATCATTTTGATTAAAAAAGTTGATTTTAATTAAAATTTAGTAATTTTCACTATTAATCAAAATATAAAAGTTATCTGAAAAGTACCAAAATTTCACCTTAGGCTAATTTCAATATTCCGAATCCAAAAATGAAGTCCATTTTGAAATATAAAATATATATGATTTCAAAAAGTAGGTATTACTATTCACAACTGCTAGTTTAATTAGTTGTGGTGTGTGTTAGAACTCGAGGTTGCGTACAACACACGCTATCACATTATTCGAAGGGAAACGTACCGTGGAAGTTTGGGGTGTTACATTCTTCCCTCCTTCAAATAATTGGATCCTCACAATTTCTAGGGTATTACTGCATAAAAAGACTCGGGTGGTTCTTCATCATAAGTTCCTCGGGTACCCACGTTGCCTCTTCCATCTTATGATTTCTCCACAAAACTTTTACCAGACGCGTCGTCCGGTTTCTCAGTACTTGTTCTCTTGTATCAAGAATCCTGACAGGCTCTTCACAATAAGACAGATCGGGTTCCGGTTCTAATTCCTCATAGGTGAGTACATGCGTTGGGTCAGGCATGTATTTTCTCAACAGAGATACGTGGAACACATCGTGAACTTTGGAGAGGCTTGGCGGCATTGCCAATCGGTAAGCTACAACCCCAATTCGTTCTAGAATTTCGAAGGGTCTGATGTACCTGGGACTCAATTTACCTTTCTTACCAAAACGTATGACTCCCTTACATGGAGATACCTTCAGGAAAACATGATCACCGACTTGAAATTCCAAATCCTTCCTTCGATTGTTGGTATAGCTCTTCTGCCTACTTTGGGCTGCTTTGATGTGATTTTGGATTACCTTCACCTTTTCCACCGTTTCCTCCACCAGTTCTGGGCCTACAAGTTTTCTTTCACCAACCTCATCCCAACAGGTTGGTGTACGACATCTCTTTCCGTATAACGCTTCATATGGTGCCATCTGAATACTCGAATGGAAGCTATTGTTAGGGGAAAATTCTACCAGTGGTAAATATTGATCCCACATACCCTGAAAGTCAAGTGAGCAAGATCTCAACATGTCTTCTAGGGTTTGAATAGTCCATTCTGATTGTCCATCTGTCTGAGGGTGGTAAGAAGTGCTCAAATGAAGTTCAGTATCCAGGGATTTCTGATGACTTTTCCCAAATCTTTAAGTAAAACGGGGATCATGATCAGAAACAATCGATAGGGGTACTCCATTAAGTCTCACAATTTCATTAATGTATAGTCTTGCTAGACGTTCCAGGAGTAGATCTTCTCTTATAGCAAGAAAATGTGCTGACTTGGTAAGATGATCAACAATAACATATATTACATCATTCCTTCTAGGAGTCTTTGGTAGCCCCATGACAAAGTCCATCGTAATATTGTCCCATTTCCACTCCGGTATGGGAAGAGGTTGCATGACTCCTCCAGGCTGTTGCCTTCCAGCTTTCACTTGTTGACAAACCATACATATTGACACAAAATCAGCAATCTCCCTCTTCATGTTTTCCCACCAAAAATGTTCCTTCAAATCTCTATACATTTTGGTGCTCCCAGGGTGTATAGAGAAATTGGAACTATGAGCATCATCCAGCAATTCCCTTTTCAGATCAGGTAAATCGGGAACACAAAGTCTCTTCCCGAATTTCAAAATTCCATCTTCATACACAAAGTCTCTCAATCTCCCATCATTTACAGCTTTAATCTTCTTCTGAAATTCTTCATCATCGGTCTGAGAACTCTTAATCCTTTCTAGTAAAGATGGTTTGGCAACCATTTGAAAAAGCATTGATGTTTCACCTTCCCTGGTTATTCCCCTGTCCATCTTCACTAGATCCATGATAATTGGATCCCTTTCAATTCTCATCATGTTCAAAACTCCATGGTCTTTTCTGCTCAAAGCATCTACCACCATGTTTGCTTTCCCCGGGTGGTAGTGTATCGTGCAATCATAATCCTTGAGTAATTCAAGCCATCTCCTTTGCCTCATGTTGAGTTCTTTTTGTGAGAAAATATACTTCAAACTCTTGTGATCAGTATAAATCTCACATTTTTCACCATAGAGGTAGTGTCTCCATATCCTCAAAGCAAAGATCACAGCTGCTAACTCAAGATCATTAGTAGGATAGTTTTGTTCATGAATTTTCAACTATCGTGATGCATAGGCAATAACTCTATCATTCTGCATAAGGACACAACCAAGTCCTTTCTTTGATGTATCACTATAAATAACGAACCCATCATTCCCCGATGGTAGAGTCAATATAGGAGCATTGACTAATCTTCTCTTCAGTTCTTCAAAACATTCTTCACACTCTTTTGTCCAAACAAATTTAACCCCTTTACGTGTGAGCTTCGTTAATGGGTTAGCCAATCGGGCAAAATTCTGGACAAAACGTCGATAATAACCTGCCAAACCAATAAAACTACGTACCTCAGTTATACTCGTAGGTGCTGGCCATTCTTGGATTGCCTTGGTCATAGAAGGATCAATAGAGATTCCATCTTTAGAGACAATATGGCCAAGAAAAGAAATATCCTGAAGCCAGAATTCACACTTGCTAAACTTACCATATAATTCATGACTCCTCAGAGTCTTCAAGATAATGCGCAAGTGATTTTCATGATCTTCGTAGGTTTTGGATTATACCAAGATATCATCAATAAATACCACCACAAATTCATCGAGATACTCCTTGAAAACTCTATTCATCAGATCCATGAATACAGATGGTGCATTAGTCAATCCAAACGACATTACAGTAAACTCGTAATGCCCGTACCTGGTTCGAAATGCTGTCTTCGGAATGTCTTCCTTCTTCACACACAACTGATGGTATCTAGATCGAAGGTCAATATTTGAAAAGTATTGAGCTCCATGCAGTTGGTCAAATAAATCATCAATGCGAGGTAGGGGATACTTGTTCTTTATCGTTATAGCATTGATCTCCCTGTAGTCGATACATAACCTCATAGATCCATCTTTCTTTTTAACAAAAAGAACAGGGGCTCCCCATGGAGAAACACTAGGGCGAATAAATCCTTTATTACTCAATTCCTCTAGTTGTTTCTTTAGTTAGACTAACTCTACAGTAGCCATTCTGTAAGGGGTCTTCGATATAGGCCTTGATCCAGGAATCAAATCAATGGAAAACTCAACTTCTCGTTCTGGAGGATGTCCAGGTAAATCTTCCGGAAATACATCTACAAATTCTTTCACAACAGGTACATCCTCTATTTGAACATTCCTTTCCTCACCGACAGTTATTTCATTCTCTTCCTCCCCAATAATTGAATTAAGTTGAGCTACTGGGGGTAGATCTAAATAAGAATTAGGTGGTGATGATTCTGCTCTAAAAATAAGGTGTTCCTTATCATTATCATCAAGAATCGTAACCTCTTTCTTCTTACAATAAATCTTCGCATCATAGTCCGAAAGCCAGTCCATACCGAGGATTATATCAAACTCAATCATAGGTATGATGATGAGATCAGCAGATAAAGAAAATTTATGTGCTCTAATGGGGACTGATTCACAAAAATTTGTTGCAATGATACTTCCCTTAGGAGTTTTAACTGACAACTCCCTTATTAAATCAAATTGGAAATATCTAATTTTCTTAGCAAACTGGGAAGATATGAAACAATGCGACGATCCAGAGTCAAATAATGCATTTGCTAAACTTGAGGAAACCATTTAATTACCTGCCACCACGTCTTTTGGAGCCTCTACCTCAGCAGTAGTGATAGCATAAGCTTGGCCTTGATCCCTTGGCCTTTCTTGAGATAAGTTCTCCTGACGCTTAGGAAATTCATTTGCATAATATCCCATCTCCCTGCAATTGTAGCACTGAACGTTGGTAGCTTCCTTCTTCCCCTTGCAATCACGAGCTTGGTGGCCTTTTTCACCACACTTGTAACATACTCCCATTCCCTTCAAGAAAGTACCAGGGTGTTTCTTCCCGCATTTACCACAGGATGGATATTCAACCTTTCCCTTCTTCCCCTTATTTCTATTCCTAGATTGATCAGCAGGTCTCTTCTTCTCTTGCTTTGCTTTAAAGTCATAAGACTTAGAGAATTCCTTTTCGGTCTTGATAGCACATGAGACAATGTCTTCGTACGAAGAAAATGATTGTGAGACTAATGCTCGACGGAGAAATGGTTTTAACCCATCAAAGAAATGATCAATATTACTTCTTTGGTTACGTATATAATCACCAGCATACCTTTCTAACCTTGTAAAGTTAGCCTCATACTTTGTGACATTCTCATCCTCCTTTTGTCTCAAACTTATAAATTGCCTTTCCAGATCTGCTCGATGGTCGCGAGGAAAGTATTTTTCTAAAAACAGATCTTTGAACTCCCTCCATTCCATATTTGATACTTAATCATCTTCCTTCGTATTTTTAATCAATGACCACCATTGATCAGCATCTCCAGTGAGGCGGTAAACTGCCATGATAACTTTTTCCCTTTCACTGCTCCCCAAAGCCTGAAATATTTTCTCTAGGGAAAATATCCATTGCTCAGCTACTAAGGGATTTGTACTCCCATTGAACATTGGTGGTTGTTGTCTCATGAATCGATCTAACATTGATCCTCCACGCTGCGGATCAGGGTGCTCCATACGGGTAAGGTTATTATTCATAACCTGAGTAAGTTGTCCCAGTATGGTGATTAGCTGATCGGCTCCGGTTGCATCACCAGCTCCACTATAATTATCCTGAGCAGGAGGGAAATACCTACATAGAGTGCGTGCATTGATACGGTTTCCATTTCTTCCACTAGGCGCCATTTCTAAACAATGGCATAAACTAGATCAGTTTATGAATCAAAATACATAATCCCATACTTATAAAACACTTAACATAAATTGAACTATTTATGGATATAATCCATAATCATAAGAATGTTTTCATTGAGGAAGTATATACTCATAATCCCTTCAAAATGATTTGTAAAGAAAATGAGAGTTATCCTAAGCATATCCCCCGGGAGTGTCGTAACCAAGAGTGCAGCAAGGCCCGTTGTCGTGCACCAATTCCCGTTCGAGTCTAGCTCAAAGCGGTGTTTTCGGGTTTTACCCCTAGGTACATCTGTGCCAGAGCCGCCTCTACCTGCTCGTATCCAGACAGGGATGTATTGCTCGGAAAACTCACAAAATCTCTACAATACCAAAATTCTAGGAAGTTCTTCTATACTAATCCTCAAAGTTCATCGTAGGTCTACGTGCTCTAATCAGAGTTTATCTAAATCTAGCTTCCAAGGTTTGTACTAACCTCTCTCTGATACCAACTGTAACGCCCCGACCCCAGTTACCCAGATTCGGTGCATTAATTACATAACATTGGCATGATCACAAGAGAGATCAAATCTCGAAAGACCGATTGGTTTAGTAGCCTTGGAAACACTAGATATATTCATAAGTTTTACATTACATCATCACAATAAAAAAGAACTACTACAACAACATATTGTCTCCATAGTCCACACTATTAACCCCTCATAATATCCCTCCAAGTCATTCATAATTTACTTCTTCACATCCTGGGAAAATAAAACATAGAAATGGGTGAGCTCAAATGCCCAGTAAGGATAACAATATAGCGGATACTTTCATAAATAAGAATAAACATTTAAGGCAATGTATAACTAAAACAAAAGCCTTTTAAACTTTAACTTCAACATAGTATGGCATAAATAAAATGAAATAATGCCATTTACTTATTCACATGGGTATTCTACTAATCGAATAATCACATGCAATATCAATAACCACTTTCATAATGATGGAATGCATAATGCCAGACTATCATAACCATATAGCCAAGGCCTCGTGCCAAGACTACAAATAAGATTTTGCCAAGGCCTTGTTCCAAGACACTAGTTTGTCTCATTAGACCTACCGATGCATCGAGGAGCTATAGCGGGCTCCACCCGTCACATATTAAGTCCAATGCATTCCCATATGAAAAGGTTTAAACAAAACATAAACATTCGTATTAAAACTAGCATACGAAATGTCAATACTTTCACCATAAACCATGAATGGTATATAAAAAAAATAGCATATCCACAGTCAAACATATCACAAAACCTTCAATACAATATAAAAGTTTTGCATCATAATATATCATCCTCAAATAAGCGTAAAATCCATTAAAGGATGTTGACATAGATGAAATCAAAACTCTTTTTAAAGAAATATCTCTTTTTATTTTGAAATCATTTAAGAGACATATATTTATAAAATGAAACATTTTCTTTGAAAATATTCTTATAAGCTTCTAAGGGAAGCTTTGACGATTTTATAATGGCGGAAAATTACCGCACCCGCCGTATAAGTTAAAAAAACATTCTTATCTTAATTCTGTCGAAAAGGTTAAAAAGCACGTTGTTTGGAAAACGACGGAAAGATTCCCTTATAAACCTCTTATAAAAAGTCAAACAAGGGTATAAATGACTTTAAACCATATTCTTTTAAATATTAAAAATGTTTTGAAATACATTTTGAAGAAACATGGATGTGGATGATAACGAGATCCCAGTAGATTATTACGTATAAACAACTTCGGATAATGAAGAGATTGTGAAATAACCCTTACCTTGTACTTTTCCTTGGTTGGGGTAGGTTAACCTCCTGTATAATGGTGAAATAATTGTTATTAAATTATAAAATAATCATATACATTATTATGATATCATATATGATCTTTTAATATTGATTTGATAATAATATCTTAGTATTATCGTTGTTTCGGGTGTGAACTTACTTGTTTTCTTTTGTATGTTTTGTTACGTAAGCCATGTTTGTAATGGATAGGTTGTATATTATTCATATACAGAATGATATCAAGTCTTTAAACATCATTTTTAAATCATCAAATGATAATTATACTTGAATGGATATGATGGAGAATGAATCTCATCGCATTCGTGGAGACGGTAGTCCGTACGTTTGCATGAGCGACAATATCATTCTATTGATATTAAAATAATATATAAATGGATGTTATATCATATATACAGAATAATTAACATGTAATATTTATTATTTACATGAGTTTCACATCATTATTATACCCATCAAAATAAAAATATATTGAATAACAATTACACCACGACGTGGAGACGGTAAGCCGTACGTACGCACGTATGGTGACATGTTATTCAAAGGGTGGATAGAATAATGAATATGGTTGTACCATATTTATAATAACATCACAGTATATGTGAGATACTGGAGTTATTATTTTAGAATGGTAACAACAAAGGAAGAAGAAGTGGAAGAAGAAATGAACTTGGAAAAGGGTGGTGAAATCATTACCTCTTCTTCAGGATCTTCCTTTTGATTTGATCAAAAGGGCTCCTTAGGTTGGCTTTCTGATCAAACTAAGGCCTCTAGGTTGTAGTGAGGGAAGTTGAGAGAGTATTTGAGCAGAGTTTGGCCGAACCAAAAGGCTTTGAAGGTGTGAAGAAATGAGAAGGAGTGGTCTCCTTTTATAAGGGAGAGGAGGGGCTCTTTAGGAAAGAGTGAAAGTATTACTTTATAATATAATTATATTCGGTTTATAATGGTCCAAAAATCATTGAGGTCGAAGATAAGATGACTCATATTATAAATAACATCAACCAATAAGAATTTTACAGGTTCTAGATAATATTTTAATCATTATAATCTTATTTATTTAAATAATTTATTAATGAGGTAAACATTGCATCATTATTGTGTCATTAATAATTTAAATTATTTGATGTATAAAAATTATAAATAAAATATCATTATGTAGGAAATCGTTTTATCTTTATAATGAATATTTATAATCGAAAATCCAACATGTATAACCCTATGTAAAAATTGTTCTTCTAAAAGATGTAAGCTTATGCCATTTTTATTTTTATTTTAACTTTATTAATATAATGTGTCCCTACCACATACAAGTGGCTCTAAGGCGTCCCCAAATCTACCCAAGGATTCCCATGGTCGGGTATGTGTCCACCAATAAGGTTAGGACACGTTTTAGGGTAATTTTGTATTATTGTAATATTATTTTTAACCATTATTTATCGGATTTACCCTTTAACCATGGTAAATAAAATATTTACCGCAGTAATTATTCAAAATGTGTAAAAAAAAGTTACCTATTTACATAATTTGGAAATCCTGATTCCAAATATGTAATCCATTTTTCCAAATTCAAAACACAGAAGTGACAGAAATTAATTTAAAATTAATTCCTGTTGTTAAAATAAAAAGCGTGTTTTTTAGAGATAATAACTATCAAAAGATTGACACTTGTTTATGTCTGGTTTAATTGTGAAATTATGTCCAATGACAAACATTAAATTAAATGGTAAAAATATATTCTAAATATACTTTAAAACCACTCAAATTCATAATTTATCAATATTAATTATTTTGATTAAAAAAGTTGATTTTAATTAAAATTTAGTAATTTTCACTATTCATCAAAATATAAAAGTTATCCGAAAAGTACCAAAATTTCACCCTAGGCTAATTTCAATATTCCGAATCCAAAAATGACGTCCATTTTGAAATATAAAATATATATGATTTCAAAAAGTAGGTATTACTATTCACAACGGCTAGTTTAATTAGTTGTGGTGTGTGTTAGAACTCGAGGTTGCGTACAACACACGCTATCGCATTATTCGAAGGGAAACGTACCGTGGAAGTTTGGGGTGTTACACTGAGGGTTGGGGCTGGCTCCGTTCCCATGATGTTGAGTATCATCCCGGTTTTATTGGTATTATGGGGGAATTTGTTGTTAAAAATGCCCCCAGCCCTACAGGCTAGGGTTGACCCTGGATTGCGGCAGTGGCTGTGGCTATCACGACTTTCCTGATATCGCATGCTCCCATTCGGGGGTGAACCAAATCTGGTGCTGAATTCACATGTAGATCAGTCCCTTCTGGGGAGGCAGGCAAAGATCACTGATTGGACACTCTTAGGTGAGAGGCCTTCTAGATGCTCTTGGTGGCATGATTCATGAGTTTTTGAATGGCTCATTCTCATTGGGCCTGACGCTTCTTGGACTTACTCAAGGCTAGACTCTGTTGGGTGTGTTGCCTTTCCTGATCAAGGGGTCCACTCGATTGCTGTCTTGCGGTGATGACGTTGCAAGACACCATACCGAACGAGTTATTTTGGGCGGGGAGCAGAGTGAAATGCAGAGCTCCGTGTTCCCCCCATCCCCAAATATAGACTCCCGTCAGAGCATCACCGATGAGGCGGTGCAGTTCATGCAGTGCACAGAGGCAAGTTTCCTCCATATTCTTGTTGCATCTGTCTGGGCGTTGTTGTTGTGTCGAGGAAAGGGCCTCTAGTTCGATGTGACACAGGAGGTACCCTATCATCTTAACGTGGTATACATAGCCTTCATCGGGTAGGAAGCTCGATTTCAGCCAGCATAGGGTCATCCATAGATTTTGGAGGATGTCGTGCATGCATTATTCCAACAACTCCCTGGGTATGCCATACTGAGAGGTGGTCGTGGGCCAAAACATAACTGGTATATCATTCCTGGCCAGTCGTTTCCTCAAGTGCAGCATATCAGCATACTCTTCTGCCAGTGATTCCTCTACCTGATCAGCCCAACTAAGGTGCACACTATAGTCGGAGGCAGTGGGACCAGTTGGTATCAAATTTTCTTATGGGAGATTCCGAGGTGGTTCAGAAGATGAACACGGCCCTGCAACAGCTCTTGATCGAAGAAGGGCGTCGCTAGCAACAAGCTGGGAATTTGACATGCTCAATCCCGTCCTTCTGAGTGCCTCGACATATGAGGGCCATTAGGTTCTTGCTTCAGCAGGGGGAGGTCCTTCCTATCAATATAATATGTCATCATAGGGAGGACCTCCGTAATGGCAGCCATAATGGTGAGGACTACCATTAATTCCTGATGCTTCACTGCATAGAGGACTTTTGCAGTGCACACCATGGGGAGGACCTCCAAGTCGTGTTGCAGCAAGGGGAGGACCTTCTGGTTGCGTAGCATCTTAATGGGGAGGAACTTCGCAACAACTGCCATCATGGTGAGGATGACCATCATGGATTTATGTTTGACGTGCATCTTGGGGAGGACCTTCAGGACACACCGCGACAAGGGGAGGACCTTCTTGTTGCTTGGGGCCATTATGGGGAGGACCTTTTCAATGGCGGCCGTGGTGGTGAGGACTACCATCACAACTGCATCAATGGTGAGGACTACCATTACTGCTTCCGCAGGGAGAATATCTGTGGGATACATCCTGTGGAGGTACTCCAGAATGTACCGCAACAAGGGGAGGGCCTTCTCATTACTTGATGTCTCTACGGGGATGACCTCCGTTATCAGGGTGGCGAGGGCTACCACCGTGATTTTATGCCCGACTACATGGAGTTCTGTTACAGTGTAACCCCTGGGGATGACCTTCAGGGAAGGCTATGACAAGGGGAGGACCTTCTGGTCATGATGAGACCTCACTATGAGGAGGGCCTCTGTAGTTGCGACTATGATAGCGAGGACTACCATCACAATCTGTCGTCCCACTGCATGGAGAGTGATTGTAGTGTATATCTCGGGGAGGACCTTCAAGGTGGACAGCAGCAAATGGGGGACCTTCTAGCTGCTTGATCTTCTGGCCACGTGGAGGGTTTCTGTGACTCGCATCAAAAGAGGATCTCTCATTATCGATCGTTATATGCCCACAGGGGAGGCCCCCACAGGTGCTCTGGGGAGGACTTTTAGAGCTGCTGGTAGCGATAATACGGGGAGGACCTTCACAACTGCTACTGCTGCCCCCATAATATGGTAATGGGAGGGCAGGGTTATGTGCCTTTGATGTGTGCTTGGTAGTGTTGGGAACCCCAGCTTCCAGCAGAGTGGAGTCATGAACCCGCTCTTTATTTTTCGGCTTCCTTCGGTGCGTTCGGGGCGCTCTTTTGTAGGCATCAGGGACTGTCTGTTGTTGGCAATGACCTTCACCTTTGGTTCCCTATCTAATTTGGTCTCGTGATGCTCCCGGGATACACCGACGAACATCTTGACTTTTAGCAGGGATATATGCCTACTCTGAAGCATCCACCATGATGGATGGGTGTCTCCTAGTTGGAACGAGTGAAGTAGCTCGATCCGGTTGCCCTTGCGTCGCAGAATATGGTCGGCGACCCTCCTGGGCAGAAGCAGGGATGTAGATCTACTCCGAGGCAGTTATCTCGTCTCTTAGATGAGTCGTCTCAATTGGGGAGATGTGCTCATGAGCCCGAGTCCTTGCTGTTTCCGCTGATGTAATTACATGCTGGCAAGTCTGCAAGATATGATTTGGGATTGATACCTGCTCCTCCATCATTTCCAGGATATGTAGAGAGAAATATTTGGCTGGAACGAGTATGAAGGCCCATTCTGGTATCGGAGCAGGAATATCCTTCTATGGTCCTCTAGTGGTTAGTGGGTACTGAGAATCCTCCTGTGTCGGGGCAGGTGAACGAATCTGCCCCTGTACCGGGATACACTGGTTTATCTCTCTGTTTGCCGCCACATTGGGGTGGTGGGCTTTACTTGCATCCGTAGGGAGCTGGCCCTGCATATATTGGTTTCCCACCATATCGAATCAGTGGCCTTTGTTGGCGGGGAGACGTAACCACGTATGATTTTCCACCACATCTGGGTGGCAGGCTTTGTCGATGGCCGCCATGTCAAGATAGAGGGCATCAGGAGCAACTGCTAGGAGCTGGTCCTGTAGGTGTCGGGTCGCAACCACGTCAAGCTGGTGGGCTTCACGACCCTGGGCAGGGAGAGGTGATTGTCGAGTAAGTGTCATTCTGTGTGAGCGATGGGACTGATGGATCTCAACGAGTATGTGTGTCGGCTCGTACGATGTTGTCATGTCTAGATGGAGGGCTTTAGAGGAGCAAACAGGTGTAGGTGCCTGTTCGTGGTACGTCTTCATGGCTGGGCAGCGGAGCTCCTCCTCAGAGACCAGGGTGATGACCGGTACCTAATTGTATGTCTTCCTCCCTCGTCAGGCGGTCGGAGGGGCTGTATCTCGGGGAGCGTGGGCCTGAATCCTCGAGGAGACATCCTCCTCAGTGTGAGGATGTCGGGTCACGGCGTGACTGTGATGATGTCTGCCTATGGGGGCCTTGGAGCGGAACCCCCGTTTGGTGGGGATGAAGTCCTCAACATCGACCTCACTCACCTCCCTATGATAAGGGAGGTACGCATTTTCCCATTCCAGGGATAGACACCTGAAATGGTTGGAGACAGTGACAGGGGCTGTCTGGATCTACCTTTGCGGCCACTGTCGGGCAGGCGACTGGCAAGTTCTGATAGATTGGAGGGCATGCATGGCCGCCTCCACCGTTGGGAGAGTACCGTTCATGTGGTACTCTCGGATCAGAGCGTCCCAGACACAGTGTTGAAGAAGTTGGGTGGGTGACGGGGTCCTCTGTAGGTGAGGACATCCAGTCATTGCGTTGTCAGAAGCACGTGCTTGTGAGTTCCATTGTGATTCTATTGGATCGAAGGGAGTTCTGAAAGTGGTTCCTGCAAAACATTTTAGCAAATACAAGTAGAAAACCCATCAAAGTAGCATCTCATAATCCCATGTATAATTAATGACCTTGCTTGGACCTCCCCTAGAGCATGAGGGGGAACAGGGTGGGATTAAGTTGACTCCATCATTTTTTGTTAAAGATTCACATCAGGTTCACCATTTTTTGTTTCATTCTGGCTTTATTTGGCCTCAAAACGCCCAATGGCTCCATATCCAATGATTGATGGACCTACTTTCCAAAGGTAGGCATTCGCCGGATGGTCTGACCAGCGACTCTTAAGAACTCATATTGGTCAAGAGGATGGGAATTCGGGATCATCGCACTCTTTCTGTGGGGAAATTATTGCCTGTTTTGGGACTCTCTTATAGATTTAAGACATATTCATATGTTCTAAAATCTTTGCTTTATACCCAAACATAGTATCCACAGATTTAACATTGGTGGGAAATGTTCAACTGGACATAGGGGTTCAGAATCATTTATGACTGAAGTTTACCATCCCTCATTGGATTAATGACCCTGAGGAGTCGGAACTCTCTTGAGGGAGCACTAGGAGAGGCATGGTGAACCGATGTGAGGATAGTCAGATCAACCGGTTGTCGAGCTTGAATCTTAGGGAGGCTTCCTATGTACCCTGCCTAGGGACATGGATCAAAGTCCATGTAGTTTGGATTGGCTTGGGACTTATGCTCTGAGGCAGCCCAGAATAACGGATTGGGGCTTACACTCTGAGGAGGCCCATAATGTTGGTAAACCGATGTGAGAGGGGGGGGGGGTAGAATGACCTGTTATTGGGCTTGAACCTCGGAGAGGATTCATACGCACCCTGCCTAGGAGACAGGGATCAAAGTCCCCGTAGTTCGGATTGGCTTGGGACTTACGATCTCAGGCATCCCGGAATAATGGATTGTGGCTTACACTATGAGGAGGACCATAATGAGGATGTCATAGTCAATGCTTACTCTAAGCCCACGCGAGCCTTGCTCGGTGTGAGAAACAAGAGGCAGTAGGGACCAAAGGATCACATCGTGAGAGGTGCGTCTGTGAGAAGTGGAGTGGGGCTTACGCATGAGGGCGGCCCATGAGGCCGGGTCTTACTCCGAGATGGACACTCGGGGTGAAAAAGCCCAGTGGGAGAGGGAAAGGGGGTTCTCTTGTGCCCATATCCTCTCTTGCAGTGCATGAGGGCCTCCTTCTGATGACTATTTTACCATATCCGAGGAACCCTCAACAAGTGGAGGGGTAGATAGGGGATTCCTGAGCTCAGACTCCACATTACCGTGGGAATGTCAACCCAGGAATGCTTCGGGAATCTTCTCAAGGTTTGGAAAAACCCCTTTACCCCTATTTATCGTGGGTATGTGAACTCAAAATGGCATTCCGATGCGCCTGAAAGTTACACCACGTGGATCCGGCGGCTCTGGTGGAGGCCTCGGCTCGGGGCCGATGGATAGGCCAATGAGGGAGTTGTGGAGGACTTGGCTGGATCGAAAGGATTTTATCTGGCTCGAGAAATGTGAACAACAAAGTATTTGGCGAGCCACCGAGAGGTATGGGTGATGGCGCCCTTCACGTGGGGAAGTGCCACACGGCTGGAGAAGCCGCCCGCGAACCAGGTTGGTCCACAGAATGATTGGCATCCTGCGAACCAGGGTGGTTCGTGGCTTCGGGTTCAATCTGCAAACCAGGGTGGTTCGCGATGGGTTCTTGGCGGGCAACGACTACCAAGGGCGGTACCGGTCAGAGGCTCGTCAGTCGGGGCTTCGCCCGCATAGGATAGTGTTATGCAGTGCGACGGATGTGAAAAGAGGCACAAACTCCCTAGTATGTGGGGAAGTCATCCGCAGAGGGGGTATGGTTCACGATTCTCCTTGTTTTTGTTATTTTAGGTTCGAGGTTCACCAACTTATTATGCGTTTTCCAATTCCTTGTTAATTCATATACCTGTTGTGGTTCGCAGGTGGGAATTTCACTATTTTCAAAAATCTGAAGCCTTCCTTCAACAGATCTCCTTCTGAATCTCCAATCCCTCTGAATCTGATTCCCATTCTCTGATCCTCTCCTCCTTTCCCCCATGGTCTCCTTTTATAGAGTGGGAAAAGGAATGTATCTGTGGACACATGGAACCTTTTGCAGAGGCCCATAACCAAATACCCGGTTCACAACTGACTTCATCATTCCGCGATTCGCGGAGGGTATTGAACGCTCCCCCCCCCCCCTCCGAGAGGCGAACTCAGGGAGTGCTCCACAGCTGCGGAGGGTTCCGCCTCCATTCCGCGAACGACAGCGGGTGTGTCTTGAACCGGTCGACGCAGTCCGCGGTTGGGGTAGTTCGTTACGGTGAACCATACTGGTGCCCATCCTGCCTCAAGATTATGGAGGCTCTCCGCCCCCATTTCACGAACGACAATGCTTCACGGAGGGGGGTTCCTCATGGGGCCTTGCCACGTTGTGCTTCCATGGGACCGGTTCGCAGACCGGTCCTATTTGTGTCCCTTCTTTGATTATTTGCCCCAATTATTTGGGGGATTTGGGTAGAATCAACTTTTCAGATTTTTCAGGACCCTACAATGACAAGCCTCATCGAGTTAGTGTTTTTGGAATGATAATTTATTTGAGTAGAATCTTGTGGCTGGTAGTTGTTTGTGACCACCTAGAGGTGCGATGTCCTTCTTGAGTATATCTAAGACTTTTATATGAATGGACTACTATATACTATCATGAGACAAATATACTCGATGCTATGATTTTAATATTTTTGGGTTTTTATACTAATTATTCTTATAATAACCCTTACATGGGATCTACCTGAATGTGTGATGTATTATGTAAATAATGTCCCATTTGATGGTTTCCTAGGAGGAAAGGGAGATAGTAGAGCATATATTGATCTCGAAAGACTAAGGTTTCATTAGATAGTTGTCTTACCCCTTGTAGAAGGTTTTAATATCTCTAGTTTTTGGTTGGTCTTGCATTTGGTCCCTTTTTATAACTTTTTGTACTTTACATTCATACTCTATGTTGTTGGATTAAATATGTATGAATGAATTGGTTTTAGTTGTTTTAGATTTTAGAATTTTTTGGTCTTAGATGTGTGTGTGTGTTTTTCTGTCTGTCTAGGTACATAAGGATAAGTCCTCCCGTATGTGTGATTTGCCAACCTAGTACTATTTTCCAGCCCCTAGCATATTGGAGGGGGGCTTGTGGTAGTCACAGTCAGAGTTCCATTGGTCTTGTTTGGGAATGAGTGGTACCAAAGTATTTAGTTCTACATAGGACCAGTGTATCTGTAATTTGTTGGGGTCTCATGGAAACAATGACAATTGTATAATGTGTGGATTTTATGCTAGGGACTCCAATATTGGTGCGATGTCTAATGTATCATTACAGTAGGACTCTGATCACCTTCCTTTTAACATGGTACATGTATAAATTTATTGGAGGGAAAACATTGCTACATGAATCATATAGTAAAGGGTTACAGTTTCCATGCCACTCTTCAGTCATATCCAAATATATATTCTTTCACTGTGGTATATCTTGTTAATTTTAGGATGCCTCCATGATGACAACAATCCAGGATTCCACCACATGATCACAAGGATGGTCCACAAAGTGGTAAGGATTTAATATATGTCATGTTCCAAAGATAACACCTCCGGAAGATTTAACATCTATTCCACCACCCGTTGAGAAACAGATTGCACTGGTTATGCCAAATGAGGATGAATGTAGGCTGAGTGTGCTACATGAATTTTCGAGGTAGAGACCTTCTTGGTTTTGGGGTGAGCCAAACACCCCAAGTAATTTAGGAATATATTGGAATTGTCACTCATTTTTTTCACCTTTTGAAAATTCTTTAAAATTAAATGGAAGTCCTAATCACGATCCTTTATCAGGGATCATGACTCAATCAGACGACAAGATAAATCTCACCTAGTTTGACTTTTTGTATATCTTTAGGGAGGAGTTTTATTTGACCACATTATGATCAGTTCATATCCATGAGATTCTTCATCTGTATCAGGGATTTATGACTATGTTAGAGTATTTTTCAATGTTTACTGATATCTGATAAGAATTCATTGATATGGTGCATGATTAATTCTTTAGAGCATGGACCTTTGAGCGAGATTATGCCAAGATATCCAGGATTCAATGATATCTCACTGAATTCCCACTTATGTTGGAGTGCTTGAGTGGGCATTAGTGGTGTGGATCTTCTTGGAAGAGAAGGAACCGACAATGGGTGCTAGTAGTGGGAACCCAGGTGTTGAAACCTCAACCAAATGTAGCCAAAAAAATCATAGGGATCTAGAAATTGTATATGCTTAATGATATGTACTCATTATAGTGGGTTAGCAGTGTAGGGCTATCAGAATGTCTTGAGAAAATGGAGGTAGTAATGGTGTTTCTCCTACGATGTGTATGGATATCTTTCCAAGTGTTGTCCAACCCATTGTAAAACTAGTCAGGAGATGTCAGAGGGACTAATGAGGTAGAGACAGAATAAGGATAAGGGTGGCCCATATGGGAGAATATGTGGTAGAATGTCTGGTAGAGTAATAGGAAGTAGTTATTTGTTTTAACTATTACCATCAAAACCCCAAGGTGGCCCATGCTAGGATTAGGGAGCGGGTGGTTGGAACAAGGATAGTTACAAAACATAGAGTTCTATGACCCTGTGGGTACATTGAAGATATGAGGTATATTATTTTCCTTTCCCACCTTATATGTTGTATTGATAGACACAAGTGTGAGTCATTCCTTTCTTTCTATTTCTTTGGTTCGAGGCATAAAGATTTTGCTGAAGCCTTTGGATTCAAGCTTAGACATGGATACTCTAATAGAAGGTGACTAATGGATTGAAAAATTCTACCAATAGTGAGATACGATTCTTGTAGGTTAGCATTTTTATGAGACCTCTTTGTATAAGTCATGAGGTATTATTACATCGTCATAGGTATGGACTGGTGATCCACATTTCATGAATAGATTGATAATTTTGGGTGGAGGATGCAATGTCTCTGCATTGATGGGAGGGGGTTTATAGGTGAAAAGGAAAACTTGGTGTAGTAGGATGGGATCAGGAATAGGAGAGTGAATCCAATTACTCACTAGTTTGATAAAATGATGCTTGAAGTAGTATATTCTAAGAGTTACCACGTCCCTGTGGTAGTATTGGAGTATGATGAAATATTTCTTGAGGATGTTCTATCCTTACCTCCCTGATGAGAGATAAACTTATTCATTGAATTAAACCTAGAGATTTCCCCAATATCTATAATTTAATATCATATGGCTCACACAAACCTTTGTTAGCTGAGGTTTTAGTTGGATGATTTGTAGTAGATGGTCTTTGTGAGGCCCAATATTTCCCCTAAACAACACTAGTGTTGTTCACCAAGAAGGAAGGTGGGAGATTATGGTTATGTGTGGATTACCTATTCTTGAATAAGGTGATCCTGAAGAATACGTGTCCCCTACTGAGGATTTATGACCTTTTCAATTAGCTGAGATGATTATGATTGTTCTTGAAGATTGAACTCAGATTGGGATATCTCCAGCTATGAGTATGTTATGAGGATGTACCAAAGATGACATTTACATGTGTCTATGATCACTATGAGTAATTGGTGATTCCCTTCAGTGTGATAATCTCCCCTGAAATGTTCATGGGACTCATAAACCAGATATATCAGTCTTTCTTCAACCGATTTGTGGTTGTCATTATCGATGATATTCTAGTGTACTCATCATCTGAGGAGGTTCATGCAAGACACATGATGATAGTTCTAGACACACTCTGAGAGCACCAAAATTATGTGAATCTCTCAAAGTGTTATTTTTGGATTCAAGAGGTCAACTTCATGGAAAAAATCATCTCAAATGCAAGAGTGGCAATGGACCCGATGGAGGTTGTATGCGTGCTATCTTGGGGGCCACCCAAGAGTGTTACCAAGGTTAAACATTTTTTTATGTTAGAAGGGTAATAACAGTGGTTTGTACTCTATTTATATATATTGGAATCTCCCATTGATATATTTTACTCAAAATTGAAATCCTTTAATTTGGAGGAAAAGTTGAAAATGGTGTTTTTAGGATTTGAGGGAGAGGTTGATGATTTCTCCCATTTTGATACTTCTGGAGGAGGGTGTATAGTACATTGTGTTATGTGATGCAATAGGGTTCAGGATTGGTTGTGTTATTATGAAGAGTTGGGTGGTTATTTTTTATGGTTAACATAAATTGAGATCACATGAAAGGAATTACACGACCCATGATCTTGAGCTAGTGGTGGTAGTCTTCACACTAAATATGTGGAGACAGTACCTAAAGATATATTAGTAAGTGATCTTGATCTCAGTTGTTGGATGAGAAATCAAAGCATTTATACTCATTATGATTTTCCTTAGTAGACAAGGATTTTTCTTCATATCATCAGTTTATGGTTATTAACACTCCATTTTAACAATGTGTTAGCTAAGCTCTGTATGGGGATACTAACTTTGGGACCTCATATACTTAGATATCCACTAGACATGGTCCGGATGGATACTCTAAAGGTGGGGATCATGCAATCCTTTTTAAAGGACAGATGGTGGTACTATTGAAATTACGGGAGAAGGTTATGAGGGGGTTTCATACACCCCCTTTAGTGGTATATCCAGGTGTTTAAAATATGTATCAATCCCTTCGACATCTGTTTTTGTGGCTTGGAATGAAGAGTTTTGTTGTAGAGTTTGTATCTTGATGCGTCACTTGTCATAAAGTGACGGATGCGAACTATGTTCTAATAGGTTTATCTCAAAACCATGAGGTTCCAGAGTGGATGTGGGATGGAATATCCATGAAATTTCTGATTTTATACCATGTTATTCCAGGGGATACAAAAACATCTATGTTATCATAGACTGACTCCCCAAGTTGGGTCACTTCCTAGACATTAGAGAGTAGATATCTGAAGAGATATTGAGACACTTTAACTGGAAAGATATAATCATAATCCATGTATTTCTCTTCATGATCAATTCAACCCCTTATCCTTGATTCAAGTCATGATTATGGAGAGGATTGGAGGAGGCCTTTAGGACTCTATTGTGTTTGATTATAGTGTTTCACCCCAAGAATGAAGGCCATACTGAGTGAGAAATTTATGTCTTGTAGGGAATGATGGGGGATTTTATGTTGATCTTTGGTGGTTGTTGCGAGGATGACCTACCCTTGGTGAGTTTTTCATAAAACAATAGTTACCATTAAACCATTAGTATGAAACCATTCAAGGCATTTTATGGGTGAACCTACAAGTCACCACTTTATTGGACTGATAAAAGTGAGTTAGTACTCATGGGCCTAGAGTTTGTGTGAGAAATGATGGAGAAGGTGAAAACTATCCTGGAGTGGAAACATACTACATACAGTTGTCAGAAGTCTAATGTTGACCAATGATTAAGGACTATAGAGTTTATGGAGGAAGTCCATGTGTTGCTGAGGGTCTTACCTCAACATGGATTATGGATAGTTGGACATGGTGGAAAACTACCTCCATGATTCATTATGCTTTATAGATACTTTGTAGTGTTGGTGAGGTGGTGTACCACTTAGATCTAGCACCGTAGTTGTACCAAGTATAAAACATCTTCTACGTGTCATTGCTAAAGAGGTATATTCATGACCCATCACATGTTATTAACTGAGAAGAGTTGGACATCGAGGATGGATCTACCATTGTGGAGTACCTGGTGGAGATTGAGGATATATAATAGAGTATAATTTTTGGGGAACATATTCCCCTAGTGAATGTCTATTGGAAACATGAGAATCTTCAGGAGTGATCCTCGGAGCGGGGGACCAAGATGCAAGCCTGGTACCATCATCCTTTTAAGTTGGGTTTTCTAATTTAGGGATGAAAATCCCTATGGTGAGTAAAATATAATGAATATAATTTTTTCATGTATTTCTTTTGGATACTATATGGATTATTTTTGGAGCTAGGCATTCAGGAAGTGAGAGATTCCATGACCTAGTTTGAAAAAATAAATCTTTGAAATATATTTAATATATTAATATAAAACAAATTTAGTTTTCCCAACAATGTGTAATAACTCCTAAATGGGGTCCTAGATCAAAAATTATAGGGAACTGTTGAGTTCAAAATGTGGGTTTTAACCTAGGTTTGGAATAACCTTGGTCGATGTTAGAAATTTGTGAAAATTTCGTCACATTCACAAATTAATAAAATGAATAAATGAATAAATGGATTAATTAATTTTAATTATTTTGGCATAATGATCGCGATCATCTATTTAAACATGGTTATGCCTCAACACTAGGTATAACCACATAACCTAGGGATTGAGATGAACCATTAGACTGGATTCTATGGAGGATCATTGGAAGATAACATTGGATCAAGGATCATGCCCCAATGGATTTCATGGATCTCTCCAATGATGACAACACATAATCATTCCTCATTTTCAGATGATCCAAACTCTAGGTAAGAGGTTTCACTTTTTATTTCTTTCCCTTTCTTTTCCCCATGTCGAATAATGATCAATTCCTTGAATATGAAATTATTTTCACATCGACAGTTGATTTTTTTTATGTTGGATATTTTTTTTGTTTTTATATACCCCTCTTTTTTCATCAAAATCTATGAAAATGAATCAAGGAATAATGGAAAAAGGTTTAGGTTTGTTCCTCACATCTTATGGTTCATGGATTTATCCCCATGTTTGTTCACATGTTCATTAAAGAGATTTTCTTTAGCTTGTGGTCTGATGATTACCCGATATTTAAATGTTGTGAGTCCGTTCTTCGGTTCAATAGATAAATACTGCAAGTGTGGTTCATGATCAAGGGGGTGATCAAGATGAGATGATGATGAATGATGATCAGAGGTGGACTAGAATAGATTATAGGATCATGTTCATCTGGGATTTGATTATATGGCTACAAGCAGTGCATATGGGAATTCCTCAAGAGGATTCAAATACTAAAATCCAAATATCTGGTGATAGGTGTTTTGGACGAACTAGATATATGATTTAAAACAAGGGATATGTATTCCATGCACGATGTTCATGAGTGACACAAAAGAAAAACCTGGGGGTTATAAAAAATTTTAAGTTACATGACATGCCCTCCGGGATCACACGCCATGTGGACTCCCTTAGATTGGGTGATATGGTTTCCACATAGAGTAAAATATCACACTCTATTTGACACTGACACGTGAATTTTGACCCATTCTAGGCATCTTTGCATGTAAATCATAGGATTCATGGGTACATGAAGGTTGAAGTATACAAATATGACTAGAGTTCATAGAAACAACATGAGTAAATGAAACAAGCATGGTTTCATGATATCTCTACATGATGTTTATTATCCCTACAAACCATGTATATGGAGATATACATGTCTTGTGTGGTATCACCACATGGTTAGATAAGGGGTTTGACGGACATGTCGTGTACCCCCAATACCTGAAATGTACCATCATTTAGATTGATTGTATCCATTTGATTCTTCAGTTTGAATTATTATTGGTTATGTGTCTTCCCTTGGTCCATCCCCTCAAAGGTAAAATGTTAAATAATGTCCATATCTATCTATAATGATCCAATATAAAGGATGAGTCACATTTGGAGTTTTTGGCATCCCTCTGTGAGAAGGGGGAATGATCCTCTATCATTTTATACCCAAGGTGGGGTTTTTGTAATCCATTTGACCACCTTAATTAAGGTTTTGACCCTACATCAAATAGGAAATTTTAGTAGGGTTCTTGGTATCATTGGATTATGATCCCATACATAGTGGGTTGGTCCATATGGGGTTTTTATTGTCCCCCAATGGTCCTAGGTGTGATGCCCTATCTGAGTATCAGGGTATTAATGGAGCGTAGAGATTTCTTGGATGGGGCCTAATGATAATGACCTATTATATGAGTGTCTCCGATGATTGAATGGATAGTGGAGTGGATACACCCCCAAAGGGATTTTATTTGAGTAGAATCTTGTGTCTGGAATTTTTTTGTGACCTCCTAGAGGCGCGATGTCCTTCATTAGTATATTTGGTTATTTGTTATACATTGTTTTATATATCTTGTTATGAGCTAACTACACTCAATGATATGTGTTCAGTGTTTTCAACGTGTCATACTCGGTTTTGGTATACTCAAGCCTTCATGGGCTCTACCCACACATGCCATGACTTATAAAAATGACTACCTGTTTGAAGGTGTCATGGGAGGACTTGTAGGTGGTGGATCATAGTTTAATGATAACTAACCAAGATTATTTTGGGGTGGTTTCATTTAATTGTAGTCATCAACCTTGGAGCAGGTTGGAATCAATATAGTTTTTTTGTCCTGTATTTGGCCCATTTTTATCACATTTAGTATTTTACTATCAAACTATGATTTGTGGGAATATAGTTGTATTTATACATTGGTTTCAATTGTTTTACAGTTTACCATGGCATTATATTGGATATAGGTGAATGTGTATAGGTACGATAGGCGAAGACCTCCCATTTGTGTGACAAGCCTACTTGGTGTTGGTCTCCATCCCCTGACCTATTGTAGGTGGGCTTTGGGTAGTCTCAGTCTGGGCCCCATTGGGACAGGTTGTGACTAGTGATGTGTGGAAAAGACCATCTATTCAACATAAATAAAGGAAACAGAATAACTTTTTTATTTTATTGAAATTTTTTCTAGAGTTGAGGAATAAATTTACCATATAGATGAAAATCATAAGGAAATATACTTAATTAATATGTATAATTTCATCCTTTAAATAATTATTACTTGAATATAATCTCTTTCTCAAAACAATGTGTATTCAAGATTAGCTTTCATGACTATATCTCTAAAATAAACTTTTAATAGATCACTAAATCCAAAAGGATAAAAATATCTTCATTGTATTTTGATACATTAACAAAAACAATAATTTTTGGCACTAAAAATTATTAAAATGAATAAATCCTCACATGGAGAAATAAAACCCTAATCACCAAATCCTCATAAGTAACACCCAAATTTAAACTGAAATCATTCGATAAGAAAATAACCTAAAAATATTCAAAATATTGTATACTGATATTGAAACAAAAATATTTCAAGGATTTTTGAAAATTTATTATGTGATTTATTTAACGCTTATCTACAATTTTCATTAGTAAATCATGAAGTCACACACCAAAAAACGTATATTCCCTAATCATATAATCAATAAAATATGATAATCTTTTCCAAAAATAACATGAACCACTATAAATACGCATAAAAATCATATATAATTCTGAAAGATAATTCAACCTTTAATCCTAAAAAAAAATCCCATATTATATGATAATATTAAGTTTAAACTAATCATATAGGGTTCAGAAAATAGTACACTTCTTCTAAAATAACATTTACCATCTAATCACAAAATCACATTACAATCCCATGGTTACCTATATGAAAAACATATGTTTAAATATTTTAATAACTCATAATTATATCAATGTTAATGATCATAAAAACCCTATAGGTAACCATGAACATTAAACTCATACACATAGAATATAAAATCATTATATCTCAAATAACATAATCGCTAAAAAAATTTATATTAAAGGGTTTTCTTTCCATAATTGCCTCAAAAAATACTCTTAATAATTTTGGACTTCCATATCAGAAAACCTCCAAAGAGGTATCAATGAGTTTAAACATATGAAAAAATTAATAATCATCAACCTATTACACTTTAGGATATTCCCATACCACTATTTAATATCATAGGTTTCCATAGGTTTTACTCTCTTATTATATTTCATAAATAAAATATGAATTAACCCAAGCATATCCCTATGAGTGTAAATTTATCTAATCCTAATTCCCAAAAAAAACTAAACCATTATCTAAAACCAACTATAATGAACCAAACCTTTTAGTGATATTATTACCTAATTTTTTTACATAAATATCTAACCAGTATAACCAAAAGATTATGGGGCCTAGTGTCTTTGGATTTCTATGTTCATAATAAATAAAAAGTTAACAAAAAAATAAAATCCTTATCTTATTATCCATAATGAGTTCCTAAATACGTTTTATCTACTAAAATTTCATTGTATAACCTAGGGAATATATTCATGAAATGGTAGAGATAACAATTACAGTTAGGGAATAAAAATGACAAGGAAAAAAGAAATGTGAGTCAAAGTTATAACATGATATCATAAAATAGGTGGATCTTGAGTAATAACATAGAATCATAACATAATGAACATGGAATCATAATGTCCTAAAAACATAGTAAATAAGTTATTAATATATAAAAGTTCACAATAATAGGATAACTACTCTGAAAACATCACCTGGTGGAAAGGGTCCCTTAATGGATTAGGATTACTCATTAATCGTATAAATAACATCACATGAGATAAAATCTTTACCCAATGAATTATAGATCTATCTAGGTTCACCCATCATAACATGTTTTTTGTTATGTTTGAAAAAATGAAGTCAATATTAAGTAATAAAAATAAGAATTCCCCATGTAATGATAATGGGTTTCATAATATTTCCTCATATCATAATAAAAATAAATTTCATAATGAGGGAATTTGAGAAATTAACAAAAGGAATATATTTCCCCATCAAAGGAAGGGAGAATAATCTTGGTATATATGTGAGAGACATATATATAGAATTTATAAGTATTCCATAACATTAAAGTGTGAGAGAGAAAGTGATTTAGTGTGAGAATGGTCATCATATAAAGAAAATGGTGGTTTAGAGAGATCACATATACTCATAAGAAAAAAATTCTAGATATCAAATCATCCATTTTATTTAAACACCATTCTAAAAATACCTTGATAAAGGGAAAAAGGTTTTTTCATTGATGAAAAAAATATTATAAATACAACTAAATATCAAATGATGGTTGTAGTAGAGGGAAAATGCATTGACTCTATATATGTTAAAATAAAAAATACATTTTTTCCTTTCTAAAGAAAGTTAAAATGTTCAAAATATAATATGTAAAAATATTCATTTTTAATTTTTTTTAAAGAAAGTAAAATATGATAAAAACATCCCTTTATCATCCATTTAATCATAAATAATTTGTTTTAAATGTTTAAAAAAACATTTACATGGAAGAAAATGAGTTGGATTGGAAACATTAAAGGATTTTAGAAAAAAGAAAGACCCTTACCATGAATTTGAGTCATCACTTAAATTCTTTATCTCCCCAAATAATATAAATATGTTAATTATTTATATTATTTTGAACATTTTCAAATTTTTTTATCCCTTTTATAGATTGTGTTATTATGTTATATTCAATTTCTTAATAATTTATGTTCATGTTGGAAATTTTGATGATATTAGACCTATAAGTATAAAATGACTACGGATGGTTGACTATCATCAATGAGGTAACTATTTCATCCTCTCTATAATATTAATTATGAAATAAATATAATTTTCATACATCAATTGCAATTTTAAAACCAATTATGAAATACTTTCAAGAAAAATGAACTACATTATGATCTTGGAAACGGTAGGCCTTAATGTACACATGAGTAACATTTACATTTTTCAATGATCATGATGGGAATGAAGGTAAGTATTATTTTAGATTAATAGAATGGTCATTTTCATGAACTAGGCTGGGTCACCATCAGACCTGGTGCCTAACCCAGTTCACGATATTTCCCAAAGGGCATTCTTTATCCCCCACGGGCTTGTAGAGGTGCCCGGTTATCAAACTGTAGATGGGAACGATTTATCCAAAATAGTAAACACAAACAACAAAACAGATAGATAAAATAAAACTAAAAACTGGAAACCAAACAAGCCCTTAAACTAAAAAAAATTAAAGGTTTAAAAAATGAACTAAAAACACAAAAGAGATGAAAAAAATGGGAAATAAAACTCCAACTCAAACCTTCGTGCGACATTAGGAGTCACATCCCCAAGCCACCACCCAAACCATAAAATCTATGCATGATGCCTCAACCTGGAATATAAAAGGAACATGGTCTACATACACCCAATAGTGTATGTAGGGTGTGAGATAAGATCACAGTAGGGTACCACCCCAAAAAATGTTCCACGTATAATTATTAAATCACAAATACATTTTCAATTTTATTGAAATCAAAAAAGTAAATTCTTGAATAGTTTTAACAAAATAAGGATTAAAGAAAACAGTTTAAAATGGAACAATTTAAATTAAATAACACGCACACTTAAATTAAAAAAATACAATGTGTCACATCGATGAGCTTAATGTAACCAATGTGAACCAATTTAGGAGAGGCCTTGTTGGTGTTATCTAGATTGGGTCCCTTGATCTTCATGTCTTAGTGAAGTGTTGTTTAGAAACCACGACCCTTAGAAAAAAAGGCATAGAAGACACGACCCTAGGTAAAACATGGATTAAAAACCATGACCCTCAGTCATTCATATGTTTAGTTAGTGTTGCATTCTTCAATCCTGTTAAGTAAAACAGGGTCAAATCATCCCCTAGATCACTATACAACTTGTCTAGTCCACCCTCATAACTACCCAGGCTTCCTGCTTTGTGCTCAAACTAGTTTAAAGTTCATATAACACATCACACATATGAAAAAAGTCAGACAAGATACTTACACACACAAAATCACCATTTTCACACTCAAACCCTCTTTTAAATCTACACACACACCAAAAATATTTTTAAAACATAATTTACATAGGTTTCGTACTCAATTAAACTATCTGCACAATTTAAAAAGACACTTGTCATTAAACAAAAAACCACTTACACACATAAACAATATTTTGAAATAAGACACACTATAAAACATATTTCAAACACATTTCACACAATTTTAATAATTTAATAAACCATTTTAAAAAAATTATAAAGCAATAGTAAAAGAGTGTCACATGGATTTTCAGACACTAAAGTAACCATTTAGAAATTCCAACACATTCGAACATCAAATGCTCTCAAATACAATTTTAATCTGTGACCTAACCACAGAAATAGTTTCATGGAAAACCTTACAGAATATGTAAAACAAAATTTCACAAAACACATAATTTAATAAGCCAAAAAAATAAAAGCTTATAAAACAATTAAAAATAAATCACTTGGTGTTACACTCTAAACCAACACAAAACCTTCTTTTACAATCATACACACATGAATTCATGTCAAATATATAATTTTCACCACTTTCCCAAATTAATAATCTAACTACACAATTTAAAAATCAATAACAACTAACTATATATGAGTTGTCAACAGAAAACAGACACTTAATATAAACATGATACTAAAAAATTTCAATACCAATCAAAATTCAAAGAAAACCAACTTCACCCTATAAATATTAATTAAATAATATGATAAAAAATGAATATTAAAAATTAATTCATCAAATAATAATTTAGACATGGAGCCACCTACCTTGAACCAAAAATCCTCCAAAGAAAGGTGTGAAATCACCACTGCACATCTATCGCACCTCAAGAAACCTAGCACGAATCCAAAACAAGGAAAATTCACCCAAAACCAACAATTAAACCCCTTAACCCTAATCAAACGACATTAAATTGAACGAAAACCCATAGAAAAATGAAGGGGGGTTACCTAATGGGTTGGCTACCAGAAGGATGAGGTTCAATTCATCAAATGAAGGCTGGACAAGGGGAGAAGGGGGCGGTGCAGTGTGGGTCGTCATCGGAGGTGTGATATGTGTCAGCCAGGACATTCCAGAAGAGGTGGAGGCTGTATGCCAATAAATTTCACGATAGGGTCTAGGGAGAATAAGGGAGACCGTGTGAGGGAGTGGAGCGGGGCGCATCACACTAGGTAGAAGTGTGCGATATGAGAAAAAGTAAGAGGATTTAAAACTATTAGAAAAAGTGGGAGGGTGTGGTGTGACATGCTTGAGGTAGGGGAAAACACGAATGGCCATGGGAGAGTAGGTTGTGATGGGGAGGAGGTTCCAGTGGGTGGAGTGCGATGAGAATGAGGTAGGAGAAAAAATGGGGTCTATAACATAAGCAAGGGGGGGGGGGGGTGGTAATAAAATGAATAAAAAAAATAAGTAAAATAGAAATAAAAAAAGTTAATAACATTTAAAAATATTAACTATAACAATTGTTATCAAAAAATTAATAACAATTTAATAAATTTTTTACCCTTAACACTATTTACAATAATAATACTATTATTCTCAAAAAACATTCCTATTACTATCATTAAAACAATTTCTTATGGTTTACTAAACTTCTTATTTTTATTTTATTTCTATTTCAATATTAATTATTATTTCATTATCCCATTATGTTTTAACTCATTTTGAAAGTCACGCAGATTGCGGGGTCTCAGAATTGTGCCCTGCCCATGCGTCCAGTGATGCTAAACCCAAAACACTCATAATAATAATAATAAAAAACTAATATATTAATAATGATGTCAATAATAATAAAAATAATAAAACTCAATTGATAATAATAAAATGAAAAAAAATTATATCAATTGTGGTAATAATAATAATAATAATAATATCACTGAATAACATAATAATTATTATTATCTAAAAAACTCTTATATTATATTATTTTTATTTCATCACACTTTTAATTTTATTTCATTATTATTAATCAATTTTATTTAATTAATTGAATTGGGTGAGGTCAAATAGTGACTCGGGCGAGGCCACATGACTTCGATCGTGGGGGCACTAGATGCAGCCAAGGGAAAAACATTCATTTTAAAAAAAATAACTCAAAGATTTTAAGTCGAGCCTTAACCTGAACTACCCGATTCCAAATAAAATTTTTTATAAAAATATGATTAAAAACAATGGGTGTGAAAATTTTCCACACCATAGTGCTTTTCATCCATGGAAATCCACAACTAAGATTGAAACTCCAAAGTAGAAAATGACACCCCCTTAAGGTTCAAAGAGGATCCCCAAAAACAAAAATCGAAAATAGGAACACACCGTAGTTAGAAAAAGTGACTTAAATGACAACCTGAAGAAAATTGCAAAAGACTTTCTGATATGTGTTGCCGGCCCCAAAGAGCTAGAATACCTTCAGTTGATTAATCAAGGATATTAACTCTCACACCCATTATAACTGACTTCCCAAACCAAAACACCTTAAGCACCAAAAAACAAAAACCACGTCCTTTTACTAAAATGAACAAACAAGAATAGTCATGTCCAAGGAACACTCTGATCACCTTCCACCAAGTCATCCCTAGAAATAGAACTAAAATTCCAACATGGGGAAAGCTCAAAGGGGATCCCCACTATTAGAAACATAATGACACCAAAGATGAAATTAGAAAACCAAAACGAGAAGGCCTGAGTGGACACCCCACCCTTATGAAGAGAGGCCAACACCAATTTATTCTAGAGACATTTGTGCAAGACCCATCGTGGGTCTCCCCACCATTAGAACTGATAGGAAAATGAAAAACTCTAAAAATGTCCTGATGGTGACCAAACACCCCACCACAAGGGGTGGCGTGGTTAGGGACTAACTATCAGGGTGTCAAAACCACGATTCATGACAAAAAAACATCTCCACATCTCTAGATAAGCACCATTAAAATTTAAGACCAATTTACCCATACAGACCCCATAAAGACCCCTAAAAGTGATTACATTAGGTGGTACATGACCCGCAAGACATTAAGGTAATGAGATGAATATGCCTCCTCATAGCCACAGAAACCTCATGGACCCAAAAGGGTCGTTCAGAATAGAAAAAATACAGAAAACAATTTAAACTTATTTTACTCTCAACACCGATGATAGAAATAATGTTGGGGTCCTATACACTCACGTGGTTTCAGACCATGTTCCAGCTTCACTCTAAGGCCTATGGTTGGAGCCCTTATGTTTGATGAATCTCATGCCTTGTAGTCAGACATTGAAAACTCCCAAATAGAGCTTCTCCTTTTGGTACAATACACAACCATACCGCAACCGCGAAAACCCCAACAAACACAACTCACCATGATATAAAAATGATCGCTCAGAACACATCCACTGAACTAGGGGTTTAAATGATGTGCATGAATCACCTCTTCACCTTAACCAAGAAACATAAGAAAGAAATATGTATGAAGAACACTCTCCCTTGAATAGAAAAATTAAATCTACCTAAGAGTAAGACACATTTCCATGAAAACTGGGATTCCTGAAGGAGTCAACTAAATCCACCTTTTCTCTTAGAAGAGAAATCACACTATAAGATGTTACCAGACATGATGCTTGAGGCCAACGAATTCACTACTATCCTTTCAAGACATCAGTTAGCACTAATAATTCTAAACTGCCCTTACCCTTCCCGGCTGGAATTCTGTTAACCGTTCCCAGGGGGAACCTTCAGACACAACAGTGTCAAACTTCATACCTAACGACTCAGACAACTCAAAAAGACTGAAACACCCTACAACTCCCCTTGTGTCTATCATCATTCTGTGAGAGAATTCACTTGACTGAAAAAGAGAAAGGGATAGACATAGAACTATCACCCAAAAAGAGAGAGTCTTTTCTTTAATCAACTAGAGGGTTAGCCAATGGTGAATTACCTGTAGTCGCACTTCAATCCCATGCTAATTATTTATAGGGGAGTCCACTAGCCAAGATAGAAGATCTTGGACCAAATCAAACAAGTCCAATGACCATGACATACCGCAAGTGAACACTAAATGTGCAAGGGGAACCAACAAAATGGATTTTCTAAGTACTTTACAAAATAAACCACTAACCCCATGCTTTCACACCAACTTACAAATAAGAATTCAAAATTGATAAAAAAATCATTAAAAAAGGATTCTTGGCTAGAAACTCATCACATACAAAATTTCAAAAATTCAAGAACACACCATGAAATCAACGGTTACTAAAACACCAAATTTTCATTCAACAAAACGTTTTTGGAAAATAATCAAAGCTACTGGGTTTCACAACCACCAATATTGTTCCATGGGCCTCACACATGAATGTTCTCATGAAACATAGAAACCCACATCATGTCCATACATAAATTCATCCGCTCATTCCATTGACCCTTTCTCTTTTCATATACATCATGCATGCGGTTGCGTAAGAGAACACCAAGGATCAAAACCAGACCTTTCCATTTTTCAAAAATAAAGAATTTAACCTATTATTTTCAAACCATACACATCATCTTATTTTTAAAGCTCTTCATTTCAAAAAATTTTCCAATACGGAATCATTTTTTACTTAAAAAAAATATTTCCACCAATTCAAAATAAAGAGATGTGGAATAATGCCAGAGGAAACTAGTGTCAGTCGGTGATTAGGATATATGGTTGGAGTCCATATTCCAATCACGCCACCACCACAGAGAGTATTATAGGACATCATCCCTTTCTCCACATGGCTTCGCAGACCCTACGAGCTCACTAGGACCACTGACCCCACTCCCTTTTCTTTTCCCCTAGAGAAGATTAACCACAAAAACCAAAAATTCAGACAAACCTTAACTTTCCCTGGTTACTCGAGTCCCTCCACAAGGTGTGCTAGTCGGGCACCTTTATTGTACCTAGAATGATGGTTCCAACACCATTAAATTTGGTATACCTTGACTCTATTCGAAAGTAACATGACCCAAGAGAGAAAACATGCTCTGATACCATTTTTTCATGAACCAGGATGGGACTCCATCCGACCCGGCACCCGACCCGGTCCGCGACCTGGCCCAAAGGGCATTCTCGATCCCCAAAATCTTGAACAAGTGCCTAGGTATCAAAATGTACATGAGAAAGATTTACCCAAAATAGTAAACACAAACAACTGACAAGATAGATAACCTAAAATTAAAAACTGACAAACAAACATTCCCTTAAACTAAAAACAAATTTAAATGTTTATAACTAGTATTAAAAACCAAAAAACTATGAAAAAAAGAAAAAAATCCAACTCAAACCTCTATGATACATTAAGAGTCACATCCCTAATCCACAACCCAAACCATCAATGATATTCATGATGCCTCAACCAGGAATACACAAGGAACAATGTCTATATACACCTAAATATGTATATAGGGTGTGATACAAGAGCCTAGTAGGGTACTACCTAATAAAAAGGTTCCACGCATAATTTTTAAATCACAAATACATTTGGAATATTAATTAAATAAAATATGTAAATGCTTAAACAGTTTTAAATAAAATAGGATTAGAGATAACAATTTAATATTGAATAACATAAATTAAAACCTACACATGCACCTCTTGAACAAATTAATAATCTAATTGCTCAATTTAAAAATCAGTAACAACTAAATAGATATGAGTTCTCAATAGAAAACACACAAGTAGTATGAACGTGATAAAAAAATTTCAACACCAATCAAATTTCAAATAAAACATACTTTACACTATACAAATTAATTAAATAACATGCTTTACAAATTAATCGTTAGAATCAACTTCTTGAGAATCACATAATCTTTGAAGGATAAACTATATATATTTACCATGTCTTTAGATATTAAGCAAAAACAAAATGATTAGTACAAGATCAGATGATCCCCAAAAAGATTAATCCTTTAGAGAAAGAAATACTAATCTTAATTTCTAAAATGAAACTAACAATACCCAAAGTTCAATAAATACCATTCAATAAACAATTGTCCTTAAAATCCTTCAATACAATCAAAACTAATATTGAAACCCAAAACATAGAAGAGTTTGATTACACAGTATTCCATGTTAAATTGTATCTCCAAATAAAATCGACTACTCTTAAAGTCACAAACTTAAAAGTAATTAACCTAATCACATATTCTCTATGATAGGTTAATAATTTCCATAAATATCCCAAATCACTATACATACCCAATAAAATCATATATAAGAATCCACCATTACTCTACAAATGAAATCCAATAGTATTCTATTTTCCTTACGCATATAGTATTCCCAATAGAGCGAACATCTTCCAAAATAAAATTTATCACTTAATCACCAAATAATTTTACTATACTAAGGATATCCATTTGATAAGGAAAAAGATACAATATCAACTTATTATTGATCAATAAAATCATTTAACTAAAAATAATTAGTCACAATAACTTCACGTAGTCTAGTGCTAGGTGAAAAATCCCAATCTCACTATGGTTGTGGGTCCTATTCCCACAGCTTTGTTCGATGAGAAAGGTTGTCACATGGTATGTGTGTTGTCCTTTTTCAAAAAAATATACTTTATAACGTTCCCAAAATGAGATAAATTCCTCAAAACTACTATTACATAATTTCACCAAAACTTTTATCTCATACCTCGCAATTTCATCCAAAAATTTAATAACTTGTAATTTCCTCAAATTCAAGGATCGTATAAACCCAAATGGTTATTTATAACTATATCAACAATATAAAAGAAAATTCTTCCTAAAACATCATTTTCACATAACAAACTACAAGGTTACACATACACGAGAAAAGTCTTCCAATTTAATCCCATAAACAAAGAGCACTAATACTTTTAAACATTTTATCATTCATTTATTTCCAAATAGGTTTTTCCTTGACCAAGAGGTTAACCTATAGAATAGGGAATTCACTCAGGTAATTCACAGGTCCCTACATTTTTAGAAGATGACTGTAAATAGATTATTGGGATCATTTTTATTTTCTTCCATATTACTCTTCATTTTTCCTTGGAAATTCTTTACATTATGTCCTTTTTTCTCACAAATTAAGCATTTATTTGTTCAATTGAGATACTTACCAAGGTGTTTCTTTCCACATTTCCTGCATGATGGAAATTGAGCATTCTTTTCTCTATGGTCGCCACTGCTAGAGCTCTTATCATTCACTTCCTTTCTCTTCTTTGTTGAGTCCGGGAGTTGGTTAATATATATATTGTTGATCATATTTTTGGAAAACTGATTCAACATGAACATGATATGTTTTACACCTATATACAATACATTTATTTTCTAATTTACACTGTTATTCCCACCTTGAACATCATGTTCAATGTTACTATAACTTCCTTAGAATCCAGCCATTAACTAACACAACAAAGTATACTGTGAGTCATAAAATAATTTAGAGAATATAAGAACACCTTATTTTTAATCTAAAACACCTTAGGATTAACCAAGGTTATTTATTCTCATCTTATATTAAAATATTTCAAATAGGATTGTAAAGAAAATGTGAATTATCATAAGAATATTCCCTGGGAGTGTTGTAACCAAGAGTAAACCAAGGCCCATTATCATGTACCAAGATACCCCAGGTCAATCCTGAAACTCTTTGTCAGAGTTTTCACTCCTAGGTACATCTGTGCCAGAGCTACCTCTACATACTCATATCCAGACATGGATATATTTCATTGAAAACCCACATAATATTTACATTACCAAATTTCTTGGATGTTCTTCTATACTATTCCTCAAGGTGTATCTTTGGGTAGTGTTTTCTAATCAGAGTTTTTATGAATATAGCTTCCCAGGTTTGTACTATACTTCCTCTCATACCAACTATAATGCCCTAACCCCAATTATCTAGAGTTGGTGAATTATTAAATAACATTGGCATGATACAAGGAATCATGTCCGGAAAGACCAATCAGTTTAGTAGCCTTATAAGTTCTAGATATACACATAAGTTTTACATTAGATCATGAAATAAAAACATCAACAACATTTTTTCCACTTTTTAAACACACTTATATCATTAGCCTATCCCTTTAGGTCAACTATAAAATAATTCTTCACATCCTAGGAAAAATAAAACATAAAAAGGGGTGAGCTCAGATTCTTAGTAAGGATAACAATATAACAGAAACTTTTATAAATAATAATAAACATTTAAGGCAATGTATAAGACTAAAAAAAGCCTTTTAAACTTAAACTTCAACAAAATATGGAAAATATAAAATCAAATAAGGCCATTTAATTATTCCCATGGATATTATACTAATCAAATAATCATATGCAATATAAATAGATACTTTCATAGTGATGGAATGCATAATTCCAGACTTCATAAAAACATAGTCAAGGGCTTGCGCCAAGACAACAAATAAGATTTTGGTAAGGCCTTGTGCCAAGAAACTAGTTTTTCTCATGAGAGCTACTAATTCATCGAGGAGCTATATCAAGCTCCACCCATCACATTCTATGTCCAATTCATTCCTCATGTTAAAAGGTTTAAATATAACATAAACCTTCATATTAAAACTAGATAATGAAATGTCTATACTTTATCAATAAACCATGAATGGTATAAAATTGACACATCCATAGTCAAACATATCACAATACATTCAATATAATATGGAAGATTTGTATCAAAATAAATCAACATCAAACATTTTATAAACCCATCAGAGGATGTTGATATAGATGAAAATTATTTGTAAAACTCATTGAGAGAAATATCCCCTTTTCATGAAAACATTTATAAGTCTCACTATTTATCAAGAAGTCGTTTAAAATAGATTTCTGAATCAAAGTGTCCCATAACACTTTGAAACTATTAAAAGGAATTTTAATTTTAAAACATTAATGTCCATACAAATAAATCCCTAAAACCATTTCTAAAACATGGACATTAATGAGAAAGATTTCAAAGAATAAATCCTTAAAACATTTAAAATGATATTTTAGTTTGAGTTCCTAAAAAACAAGACACTTGAATACAAATAATTGAGGTAATAAAAACTTTATTATATCATGAGAATAAAGGGATTCATGATATTCTATGTCAAAGTACAGTATATACACCAAATAAAAGTGAATTTGCGCATAACAACAAACAAGACTCAATGGAATGTAAGTTGAGATGAAATCCCTTATAAAAACCATATACTTAAGTTAAAGATCAATCAATGACATAATAATGTGTGAAAAATATAAATACACTCAATATTATTGGATATTTAATTTAAATAAATCATAGAACATTCACACATATTCCTGTAAAAACAACACCAATGAATTGGATGTCTAACTCAATGAATGGAGATTGAGTTAAAATTACCCTTATCAGGTTCATATTGATGACTTGAGAATTTATCAATGGAGTTATTATGAGTATCAAAATTATATCCATATATAGGTGAGTGTAAATTACAACATAAATAATGAATATTTATTCCACACATAATATTGGAGTAAAATAATCAAGGAAGTATGTGTAAAGCCCAATGAGTGGAAATTGAAATTTGAAATTCCCTTACCGATTTGGTAACTTATGAAACATACACCCCATGAAAGAAGTATCATAAAATGAAGATGTAAATACCCATAAATTAAATTATATTATACCAAGAATACAATCATGGGAAATACATACACCACACTAAAGGAAATAATGGCCAATATATCATGAATCTCATGGAAATAAGAATTGAGATGAAAAATCATTAACACGTTGTAATTAATCGACTCATATGACCAAAAGTTAATAAATAACAAATTAATCACATAATACCATGAATATAAATAGAATCATGATAATATATATCAAATTTAAGTACACAATACACCACATGCAATAATGAAGTGGAGAACAATGGAAATCTCACGGAATTAAAAGTGAGATAGTAAACCCCTTACCTTGTACATTTCCTTGGTCGAGGGTAGGTTAACCTCATGTATAATAAGAAATAATTTTTATTAAATTATAAATGAACCATATACATTAATATGATATCATATATGATCTTCTAATATTTCTTTGTTAGTGATATTTCAGTAGTATCATCGTTTCAGGTGTGAACTGATTTGTTTTCCTTTATATGGTTTGTTAAATAAGTAATGTTTATTATGGATAGGATGTATATTATTCATATTTAGAATGATATTATGTCTTTAAAAACATTATTTTTAATCATAAAATTAAAATTAGTCTTGAATGGATATGATGGGGAATGAATCTCATCATGTTCGTGGAGACGGTAATCCGTACGTACACATGAGCGAAAATATCATTATTTTGATATTGAAATCATATATAATTGGATGGTATATCATATAAAGAATCATTATCATGTTATATTTGTTATTTAAATCATTTATACTCATTATTATACCCATCCAAATGATGAAGTGTTTGAATAACAAACTACACCACGACGTGGAGACGGTAATCCGTACGTACACATGTAGGGTGACATTGTAATTTATAGGATGGATAGAATATTGAATAGGGTTGTAACATTATTATAATAACATCACAATACATATATTAAATGTGATTTATTATTTTATAATGGAAAAAACAAATAAATAGGAAGTGGAAGAAGAAAAGAACTTGAAAGAGGTGATGAAATATTTACCTCTTCTTTGGGTTCATTCTTCTGATTTGATAAAAAAGGGCTACTTAGGTTGGATTTATTACTAAAGGAAGGAATCTAGGATGAAGGGAGGAATGTTTAGAGGAAATTTTTTCAGGTATTGGATGAGCCAAATGTCTTTGAAGTTGTGAATTTTAGAGATGGGGAAGTGCCCTTTTATAAGAGAGGTGAGGGTCACTTTATGAAAATCTTGAAATATTATTTTATAATAAAATAAATGTCGGTATCTAATGGATCAAAAATTATTTATTTAGAGGATAAGGTGGGGAGGGGTCGAAAATATCTCATCCAATAGGTTTTAGATAGGTTTAGGTCACCATATTAACCATATCTTTTAGATTTTAGTCTTATTTAAATAGTTAGGCATTTACCATGTCCCATTGTATTTTTCTATTATATGGTTAATAAACATACTATAAACTTCCATGAGAATACCAAGAGGTTCATTACTGATACAACTATAATTATAAATGTCTTTTGGACAAACCTCGTATTTTTAGGAATAGAATAACAATTAATAAAATAATATTTGTTTTGAAAACACTTTTATGTAAATGTTGACACTATTGGGTATTTTGTTTTTGTTAAATTCATAAATTAATTATTAATTCGAAAAAAAATTCATTTAATCAAACTTAACATGTGATATTAACCTAGAAAATTAGTCTTATTAATTAAAAATCTCAAATTAGATTTATTTGGATATTTATAATATCAATTATTTTAATCTTTCATTAATAAGGTAATTACTACATCATCATTGGGTCATAAATAAAATTAAATATTTAATGCCTAAAAATTATATATAAATTACCATTATGTAGGAAATAGTTTTATCTTTATAATGAATATTTATAGTCGAATTTATCTTATGTTTAAACCTTTATTAAAAATGGTTTAGTTATTAAAAATTTATTTTAACTCTTTTAACTCTTTTTTAAATAAAATAATAATAAATGTCCTAATCTAATCCATGTGGACCAAAGAGGATCATATTTTATTCCTAAGTTGTTTTTTGGTCTAATTATACTTATCCAATAGATTTAGTACATGTGTTAGGGTAATTATGATATCATTTTTACCCTTAATTACCCTATTTACTTTTAACCGTGGTAAATAAAAGTCAAAAGATACCATTCAAAAAAATTATTTTCATCTTATTGAACAAGATTTTATTTATTTATATTAACCATATCTCTTGGATTTTTGAAATTCAACTCACAAAAGTGGTAAAATTATGTTTTATACAAATTTGCAAAAGCTCCTAGGAGGTGGGTAAAAGGCGGTAAAAAGTTAGATATAATTTTATATATCTACACTTACTATAAAATGACTCTAATTAATTACATTGAACATATATATTTATTATGTATCTATTTTGATATGAAATAAAATAAAATAAAATAACTAATTATTTAAATAAAAATTTGATTTTAACCAATAACGCAATGTTTTTTCACTATTCATCAAAAATTGAAAGTTTTCAGAAAAATACAAAAAATTTACCCTCAGATAATTTTAATATTATGAATTCAAAAATGAATTCTATTTTACCAAATTCAAAATATATAAGTTGAATCAATTAATTTAATATTAATTCCGATTGTCAAAACTGAAAAGCAGGTTTTTAAAAAGTAAAAACTATCAAAAGATTGACATGTGTTTATGTCAAATTTAAATGTGAAATTACTTATAATGACTGAAATTTTTTTAAATGACAAAAATATAATCTAATTATACTTATAAACCATTCAAATACATAATTTAACAATATAAATTTTTTTAATTAAAAAATTTGTTTTCAATTAAAATTTAGTATTATTCAGTAATCATCGAAATATGAAAGTTATCAGAAAAGTAACAAAAATTAATCCAAAACAAATATTTATGTCCTGAATCTAAAGAATAATTTAATTAAATTAAATTGAATATATAAATGTTTTAAATATTGGTTTTAAAAAGGTTTTTCTTTTAAAAGGTGGTAAAATTTCATTTTTTAAAAAATATTTCTTTTATCTGAAAAAATGAATTTGTTCTTATATTATGTCTAAGAAACACATAATATGGATTCTAAAATTATATGGAGTATATAAAATTCCAAATTTAGTTAATATTATTCATAACCACTTTTGAACGACTAGTTTGGTAAATCATGGTGCACTCAAACTTGGTGTTGCGTGTAGCCAAAGATATTGAATTTAAAGAAAATAACTTACTATAAAATCTTGGGGTGTAAAAAATAAATATATAAATATATAAATATAACTATATATATTTATATTAATATATATATATATATTAATATATGAATATATATATATATTAATATGACTAAATATATATATTAATATAAATATGTATATATATATTTTAATATATATAAATATATATATATATATTAAAATATGAGTAAATATCACTATATATATATATAAATAAATAGATATATTTATAAATGAACAACAAAAATATGGTGGAGTGGTAAATTCTTAGGAGCATAGGCAACATGTCCCAAGTTCGAACCTTGGGGGAGGTAGGTCGCATGCGCAAGTGGGTAATAATTCCTAGCACTGTTAAGGGGGGTGTTAAAGGCTGTTGGGGTGGCTGGGGAGTGCAAGTTGTAGCTGGGGGGAGGGGCACTATTGAAGGGGGCTGTTAAAGGCTATTGGGGTGCCTGGGGAGTGCAGGTTATAGCTGGATGGAGGGGGGACTGTTGAAGGGGGCTTCAAGCCCTGTTGAAGCCCCTACCCCGATATACAGATTTTTCTTCTATTTTTTTAAACATTTCTCAGCCCTAAAGAAAATGTTTATAATGGCGGCATTTATCAACACTTTTTTTAGCGTTGATAAAAGGACCCTTTTTAGCAGTTTTTTAGTGCTGATAAAAGGGGAGTTTATCAGTGCTTTTTTAAGAGATAATAAAAGGGGAGACCCTTTATCTTATCCTTGAATAATATAGCTTTTCTAGCGCTGTTAATTCCATTTTCTAGCACTATTAATGCCCTTTTCTAGCATTGATAAAGTCCATATTTGAAGTAGTGATATTACCACAAAATGGTAATCATGAAGGTTTGAATTATAAAATAATTCGAAAAATAATAAAGACATTATATATATCATATATATACAATATAAAAATCATTATTTTCAAACTTGAATGGTGGAAATGTATGAATGAACGACATCAGTTCGTGAGGTGGTAGTCCGCCGTACACACAAATGATGAATGAATATCCTATTTTATAGAAGTGTGTGAAGTTTTATATTGTAAAATTAACATAATAAAATATCATTATATTCAAGATATTAATATTTTTATATAATCATCATATAAACACAATAAAAGTATGTGGAGGAATAAATAATGAGAAGTTTCTTTTACAATGAAATTATATATTTTCAGGTTTCCTCCTCAGGTCTGAACTAAAATCTAAAAATTATTTCTTCATTACTAAAGGAAGGATTATAGGACATGGTTAGTAATGTTGGGTAGTGATTTGGGTAGTGTTTTTATGACCCAAATTTCTTGAGAGGTGTAAATATGTGAGGGGAGTGAGTTTCTTTTTATAGTGGAGGAGGACAGACATTCCTGTAAATATAAAATGGTAAACACTATTTAGAGGTATAACATACATAATGTGCCTCCAATAATAACCAATTTTATGTAAAATATGATATATAGTCTTAATTTTACCATTAAATGTGTTTCTAAAATTATAGGGTCATTTTTACAGCTTATACTCTATGTTTAACCACTATGTAAACTCATTGTTACCTTATTTCTCACGACCCGTCCTCGGGGCTCGTGCCGTGACTACCCCAGGCCTGCCTTCCAAAGGCCAGGGGCTGGCGACTAGCACCAAGGCGTAAATCCTAGTAAAAAGGGAATTCATTTCCTTTGCAAAGTAAACAAACACCACAGAGCAAGCAAGCAGAAGAAGCAAACACTAAGTAAAAACTGAGTACAACAGTAAGTGCATAAAGTAAGTGGGACAGAATACAAACCCAAACTGAAAGTAAAGTACAACTTGAAAGGGAAAACAACAACTAAAAAGTAAAGCCGCAATGTCGAGCCGTCCACTTGAAGTCCCACCTAAAGGATGAGTACAGATAGCCTCTACAGCTCCTCGGTCCAGTGGTCCGCTCCGAGTACACCCCGCTCAATGGTCCACCTCCAGGTACCGTCCTGCTCAGCAAACCTCGACCACGATCAGCGTTGTCCGTCGTCTGCAACTAACACAACGTAGTGTGGGCATAGCCCGTGCGGGGGTGAGTATAAGCTACCCAGTAAGGACCCCAAGACCCCTGAAGGTCTCCCAAAATCCACAAAGGATAAACCACAAAGGAAAGATACAATCACGATGTAACATCCGACACTACATAGGCATATGCACATACATATACCTAAGTCATCAATTCCCGTTCGGCTCCAACATCCGAGACCAAGCACAACCCAGTCCACATAGGAATGCAAAACGTAAATCCACACAGGATAACACAACACAATCCACATAGGAAAGCAAAACAGGATTCAGCTCACACAGGTATACTTCTTGAATGATGATAGAGAAGATCAGATATATCCACTAATTCATCTAAGCCGTCGGACCCACAAATGATCGATATGTACTAACCCCCGAAATGACCCAGGAAGGGTCTGACCCACACAGGATTGATAGGTAACTAACCCCCGCAATGACCCACACAGGATCAGACCCACACAGGATCTGTAGGCACTAGCTCACATAGAACCGCTGAGCACTGACCCACACAGGATCAGATCCACACAGGATTTGTAGCACTGATCCACATAGGATCCCTGAGTGCTGTAGTCGTAGCCATCGAATCCACTGAGGATCTCTGCACAGTCGTCGTCGTCGTCGCAGTCGCAGCCAGCTCTAGGGTCCCCGCACACAGCAAGCTCGTTCAGGAGGGTCTGATCCACGAGCCAAGAGGCTGATACATCAACTGACACATAGTCCAGAGTTGATGTATCCAAAAGTACCGTATCGTCAACAGGAACTCAACGTCGCAGACAGTGCGTCAATCGGACACCTGGTCTGAGAGTTATTGACTTTTTCGTCCCAGGGGCCTGGTTGGTTTTTAAGTCAAAAACTGCCCAACCGTACTCCAACTGCGTCCAAACCATGGGGGGAGTGATCCAAAAGATCTGTCTCACTTAGAGGAATCCAACCAAGTTGACTACACTTCAATCGGACGTCCGGAGCTGAAGTTATGAGTGTTTCCGCTCCGAGGGCCCGGCTGGTTTCGTGTACGAACCAACCTGGCCGAACCCAAAGTATTCCAAAACCTTGAGTGTAATACACCGAAATGACCTTCTTGATCTAAGGATCGCATCACCACTGACGGAGCGCCGATCGGAGGTCCATAGCCCAAGATATGGTCAAAAGACCGAAAAGGGGCAGAAAACGGGGCGTCTGGGACCGGGCCGACCCGGCCCAACCCCCCTGGGTCGGCCCGAACCGGGTCGACCCAACCTGGGGCTGGGTCGGACCCGGCCGGCGCAGCCCGGCCCGGCGGTCCGGCCGGGCTGCTCGGCCGGGGCGCGGGCGCTGGCCGGGCACCGCACAAGGCAGTCGCGACCCCCCGCGCGAGGGCCACTCTGTGACACCTGGACGCGGCTTATACCGCGTCCCTCCTCCGCGGTCCCGCGCGGCCATGGGACCAGCCAGCGCCGCGGCGGTGGGTCTTCCCGGCGGTGCGCCGGGTGCCGCCGCATCCTGGCGGCCGACCGCCACCTCCGGCCGTTGGCGCCGCCGTGCCGGCGTGGTGCGCTTGCGAGGGGTTCAGCGGACCATCGGATGCGCTCCGGTAGTCCGATTTGTGCGCGGTCTTCACCAATGCTCATCCCGAGACACTTTCATCATTGCAAAGCCTTCAAAATTAACTTGTGGCCCCGTTTTTTGTCTCCCACCAATCCGCGCATAACAAAAAAAGGGCGGTGGGTTCGGACTTGTCATTGGTCCGCACCCACGGCGTTAGCAGTTTTTAACGTCTAACAATAATCATATTTAACAACCGGGGATATAAATCACAAATATTTAAAATGAAACAATCCCTACCTCATCGTTGTCATCAAACGTGAGTTCTTCACGGAATTGACCGACGCGGTAGAAGAGGATCATCGCGTCGCGGAAGAGGCATCACTGTCGTCGTGGTACATGACGCCGCGTAGTCAAACTCAAGCATTTTTTGATCGAAGATGGTCATGGGGATGGAACATCATGGAAGAAACGTCATGGAAGAAGAATCATTGGCGTCGCGTCGTCGATCTTTGGGGGTTCAGCGTTCTTCATCGCCCTTCGTCGAAGGCCGGCGTTATTCGCGTTCTTCGCATTTCTCGCGTTCTTCGCGAAGAAAGATGAAGATCTTCTAGCTTCAGAGATTTCTCCAAATCCTCTAAACAAGTCAGCCCTCAAAAGACAAGTGTTGGTCTTATTTTTAATCTCATGAAATCAATTGATTTCAAAGATAAGTAAGGAACAAATTAATTCATAGAATTAATTGTAACGAATTAACCGCCCAATTTAATGGGGCGTGTCTTAATCAAAAAAAAAACGCACGGTTGACTTTCTTTTAAGAGGGGGGTTGCGGGTGCGTTACTTAGGGGAAAAGAAATGGTGGGGCTCGTACGGGCCCCACCTCACAAATATCCTACCAAGGGGGTAGGATATTTTGGGTTCCACCCTATCTGCTTCAACTTATCTTAAGTGGCTTTTAAGTGAACTAAAAATAATGTTGTCGCACCACTTTATTTTATTTCTTAACTTAACCCCAAAAATTAAAAACCACACCCAAGCAAACACAACTCCAGAAAAGGCGTTTCTAGTCAAATACCATCGCTACAATTCCATTGGTTCCCTCAGAATTCGATTCTGAGCACCGGTTCAATAGTTAGAAAAAACCCACTCGTTCATTCACTGAACGTACCAGAGCCAAACTTCAGAAAATGATTTCGGGCACACCGGGCCTCAGAATCAGGTTCTGTCAGAAACTACGTTCTTGTAAAATTCCAAAAAAAATTAACAAAAAAAATACTTGAAATTTACGGGTCTTTACATTACTCACACCTTAGGGATTTACGTCCTCGTAAAGATACATCATAAAATAGGGAAACAAAAGTGGGTACTGAGCACGCATCTGAGCCTCCCGCTCCCAAGTGCTCTCCTGGAGGTTCCCGTGCTGCCATCTGACGCACACAAGAGGAATCGACCATCCATGTAGGACCCACTCCTGTCGATCCCCTATCTCCACTGGGACCTCCGCAAAAGTCGCCCCATCATCAATGTCTAGCTCCCCATGGTCAATGATATGTGTCGGGTCGTGCACGTATCTCCTCAGCTGGGATATGTGGAAGACATCGTGCACCTGATGCAACTGAGGTGGTAGAGCCAGGTGATAAGACACCTCGCCAATCCTGCTGAGGACCTGGAAGGGTCCGATGAAGCGCGGAGACAACTTGCTGCCTTGTCCAAATCTTCGTAAACCACTTTGAGGTGAGACCCGCAAGAAGATGTGGTCACCATCCTCGAACTCTAGTGGCCTCCGCCTCCTGTCAGCAGAAGACTTCTGCCGGCTCTGAGCTGTCCTCATCTGCTTCTGGATGACTTGGACCTTCTCTATCATGGCCTGGACCATCTCCTGTCCCATGAGTGCTGACTCCCCAGGGTCTATCCAGCACAAAGGAGATCTATAAGGTCGGTCGTACAACGCCTCGTATGGTGCCATCCCAATAGTGGAGTGGTAGTTGTTGTTGTACGCGAACTCCACCAAGGGTAGGTGGTCCTCCCAACTGCGACCAAAGTCGAGGACACATGCGCGGAGCATTTCATCGAGAGTCAGAATGGTCCTCTCCATCTGACTGTCCTTCTGAGGGTGAAAGGCAGTGCTCAGACATAGCTACGTCCCGAACACCTCCTGCAACCCCTTCTAAAGCCGGGAAGTAAAGCGAGCATCTCGATCGGAGACGATAGATGATGGTACACCGTGAAGTCGTTCAATCTCCTGAACATAGAGACGCCCCAGGCTCTCCACTGAGCCCCACTCTCTGAGGGGTAAGAAGTGAGCCGACTTGGTGAGTCGGTCGACAATCACCCAGATGGATTCGTGACCTCTGGAAGTGCGTGGAATTCTAGTCACGAAGTCCATAGATATTCCGTCCCACTTCCACTCTAGGACCTCCAAAGGCTGTACCAAGCCTGCTGGTACCTGATGCTCTGCCTTCACCGACTGGCAGGTGAGGCATCGGAAAACGAACTCTACCACAACCTTCCTCATGCCCGACCACCAGTGTTGTTGACTGAGATCCAGGTACATCTTCGCCACTCTAGGATGTACCGCCAAGGGAGAAGTGTGAAACCCTCTAATCACCTCCTCCCGTAATGCAACTGGTACAAAGGTATGTCCTCTAAAAAGGAAGTTGTTCTCTACTACAAAAGAGAAACCATCAGGTGCCTGTCCTCAGGATATTTGTGCATGCCGCGTCTCAAAGTCAGCGTCCCCCCGCTGTACCTTTCTGTCCTGCTGCAGTAGTGGAGGAGTGACTATGAGTGACTGAAGGAAGGCTGCTCCATCTCTATCCACGAAGGATATCTGCAAAGCGGCTAGCTGCTCTGTCGCCTCCTCAAGTATCTGAATGCCCGACCTCCTGCTGAGAGCATCGGCTACTAAATTTCCTTTCCCAGGAGTATAGACTATCTCAAAGTCGTAGTCTTGGAGGAACTCGAGCCATCGCCGCTGTCGCAGGTTCAGGTCCTTATGTGAGAAGATGTACCTAAGACTCTGGTGGTCAGAAAAGACTGTAAAGCACTTTCCCATCAGATAGTGTTGCCATGTCTTTAGAGAGAAGACCACCGCTGCTAACTTCAGGTCATGGGTAGCATAGTTCTTCTCATGTGGCCTCAACTGATGTGATCCATAGGTGATCACGGCCCGCTCCTGTATCAGGACACATCTGAGTCCGGTCCCTAATGCATCGTAGTAGACTACGTACCCTACTCCCTCCTCCGGCAACCTCAAGATAGGGGCGTTGGTCAATCCATGTCTCAGCTCCCTGAAGCTCTGCTAACATCTGTCTGACCACAAAAATGTTTTCCCCTTCTTCGTCAAAGCTGAGAGTGGTGCCGCAACTCTAGAGAAGTCCAGCACAAATCTCTGATAGTATCCAGCTAGCCCCAAGAAACTCCGCCCCTCCGTCACGCTCATGGGTGGCTCCCAAGCTATCACTGCCTCGATCTTCACAGGATCCACCAAAAATACCACCTCAGAAATGACGTGCCCCATGAAGTGGACCTCACGTAACCAGAACTGACACTTCAAGATCTTTCCATAAAGCTGGTGCTCTCAGATTCTGTCTAGTACAACTCGTAAGTGGTAGGCGTGCTCCTCCTCAGTCGTCGAGTATATCAAAATGTTGTCGATGAAGACCATGACAAATCAATCGAGGTATGGCTGAAATATCCTATTCATGAGGCCCATGAACAATGCTGGAGCGTTGGTTATGCCGAATGGCATAACCAAGAACTCATAGTGGCCATACCGACATCTGAAGGCCATCTTCTGCACGTCCTCGTCCCAAACTCTGAGCTAATGATAGCCTGACCTGAGGTCTATCTTCGAGAACCACCGTGCTCCCTTGAGCTGATCAAAGAGGTCATCAATCCTCGGTAGTGGATACTTGTTCCTTACTGTCACCTGGTTCAGGCGACGATAGTCCAGACAAAGTCGCAAGCTCCCATCCGCCTTCTTGGTGAACAATATCGTGGAAGCCCAGAGTGAAACACTAGGTCGGATGAATCCCTTTCCCTGCAAGTCCTACAACTATTCTAGAATCTCTCAAAGCTCCGTGGGAGCCATCCGATATCATGGAGTGGATATCAGGGTTGTCCCGGGGTACAGATCCATATAAAAGTCTACCTCTCTATGAGGAGGTAGTCCTGGAATGTCGTCAGGAAAGACGTCCGCATACTGATCCACCACTACAGGAAAACTAGGACTCCGCACGTCAACTGATCCTAGGATGAGGCTAGCCAACTGATGAGTGATTGGATGTACTCTCCTCTGCGAGAGTCTATCCTGTGCTGAAAAGGCTCCCTTCTCGCCGGTGAAGATGAACCTGCTCCCATCGGTGCGTACACATCGCACCTTGCGCCTAATGCAGTCAATCTAAGAATTGACTGTAGATAACCAATCCATGCCCAAGATGACGTCGTAAGGCCTCAACGCCGCTACAAGAAGATCCCATCGGAAGATCTCACCTCCTAGAGTAATCTCACACTACCGGAAACGGTGTGTAATCGTCGAGTCTTCTCCCGTAGGAGTCTCTAGCCGTAAGGATCAAGCCAACGACTCTGTCGGAATCTCCAAGCTCCGAACAAGGGCAGCGGCTATGAAAGAGTGACTCGCACCTATGTCTATAAGAACTGCAGAAAGGGTGGAATAGACACAGATAGTACCTCAAATCATCTCGGGCGTGCCGTGGTCGTAGGTCTCCGCTGCCTGGAGCTGTGCATGTCTCTGCCCGCCAGCTCCCTGTGGTCGGGGTGGACCTCCTGGTGGTGGTGGTGGTAGAGCCTCAAAGCGTCGCCCACCACCTGCTGCTCAGCCAGCTCCTCTGCCTCGTCCGCCTGCTCCCTGCGGACTGTCACGGTCGACCCTCTTCCTCTGCCTGGGTGGACCCTCAACCGTCTGCTGCTCCTCGGCATGGCGGGTCGGGCAGTCACAAGCCATGTGGCCCTGCCCACCGCAAGCATAGCACTGCCTGCCTCTCGAAAGACTTGCCCCACGCTCTGTGCCCCGCACAGCTGAGCCAGTGTCCTGAGGTCATCTTCCTGAGGGTTTGGTCTGCTTGGACCCATGCATCATCCGTCGAATACCTGCTACAAGAAAACTCTGCTACATGCCGCCCTGCGGTGGGTCTCGGTGCTGAAGAAGGCTCAGCAAGAAAGCTGTCGATCAAAAGGGCTCGCTCCAGAACTCCTACCTGAGTCAGGATACTGAGGGTGATCAACGATGCCCTAATCTCATGTCTTAATCCCTTCTCAAAGGTCCGGGACTAGAAGAATGGGTCCCGTACCATGTCTATTGAGTAGTGCGAGAGATCGGTTAATCTCACCGAGTACTGGGCGACCGTCAAGCTGCCCTGCCGTAGCTGAAGAAGCTCCTGGATGCGCACCACATGAAGGGTGGCTGGGAAGAACTCTGAGCGGAAGAGGCTCCCAAATTCTGACCAAAGAAGAGATGTCTCATTGTGCACCTGGAGCATCAAGCTCCACCATCGGCCCGCTGCTGCGTGCAGTAGGCTCGCTGCGAGGATCACCATGAGGTCTGCTGGTGTCCTCACTAGCCTAAAAACTCATACAACTACCTCCAGCCAGTCCTCAGCTACTTGGGGGTCTGTCTCCCCACGTAACCTGGGCAGTCGCTGGCGCTAAAACTTGTGCAGAGCTCCAAGGCAACGTGCATCGTCAGAGGCCGGGGCAGGAAGCATCAGTGGCTCGGCGGGTAGTGGTACCGCCGGTGCCTCTGCTGTCAAAGGGCCCTATACAAAGGCCTCTTCGCTCGGCGGGCTATCGTTACGTAAAACTCTCGGAACCCTAGCTGGCTGCCGTCGTGGGGCCATCCTGGAAAGGAAAGAAGTGTGCCATGGTCAGAACAGTATACCTGGTGAGCTGACACAAAGTAATCAAAAAGAAAACTTGAAACACACATGCAATCAATGTTTTCGTGCATTAATTCGGAAATCAGAATTCAGGGTCCTGGTGTATAGATACGTCGGCCGCCGCACCAACACTGGACTTCCTGGACTGATAACCACACTCAATATGCTTAACACTATTGCTTCACATAAAAAAAGATCAGAGTCCAAAGTTCTGCAGTAGAATCGAACTCCTCTGTTACCAATTTCTCATGACCCATCCTCGGGGCCCGTGCTGTGACTACCCCAAGCCCGCCTTCTATAGGCCAGGGGATGGAGACTAGCACCAAGGCATAAATACCGGTAAAAAGGGAAGGAATTGCCTTTTCAAAGTAAACAAACACCACAGAGCAAGAAAGAAGAAGAAGAAAACACTAAGTAAAAAATGATTACAATAGTAAGTGCGGAAATTAAGTGGGCCAGAATACAAACCCAAACTGAAAGTAAAGTACAACTCGAAAGGGAAAATAACAACTGAAAAGTAAAGCTGCAATGTCGAGCCGTCCACTAGATATCCCACATGAAGGATGATTACAGATAGCCTCCACAGCTCCTCGGTCCAACCATCCGCTCCGAGTACACCCCGCTCAGTGGTCCACCTCCAGGTATCGTCCTGCTCCGCAAACCTCGACCACGATCAGCGCTATTCGTCGTCTGCAACCAACACAACGTAGTGCGGGAATAGCCCGTGCAGGGGTGAGTATAAGCTACCCAGTAGGACCCCGAGACCCCCGAAGGTCTCCCAAAATCCACAAAGGATAAACCACAATGGAAAGATACAATCACGAAGTAACACCTGACACTACTTAGGCATATACCCATACATATACCTAAGTCATCAATTCCCGTTCGGCTCCAACATCTGAGTCAAAGAACAACCCAGTCCACATAGGAATGAAAAACGTAAATCAACACAGGATAGCACAACACAATCCACATAGGAAAGAAAAACATAAATCCACACAGGATAGCACAACACAATCCACATAGGAAAGCAAAACAAGATTCTTCTCACACAGGTATACTTCTTAAATGACAATAGAGATGATCAGATATATCCATTGATTCATCTAAGCCGTAAGACCCACAAAGGATCGATAGGTACTAACCCCCGCAATGACCCAGGAAGGGTCTGCCCACACAGGATCGATAGGTAACTAACCCCCACAATGACCCACACAGGATGGGACCCACACATGATCTGTAGGCACTGGCTCACACAGAACCGCTAAGCGCTAACTCACATAGGATCAGATCCACACAGGATCTATAGCACTAATCCACGTATGATCGCTGAGTGCTGTAGTCATAGCCGTCGAATCCACTGAAGATCTCTGCATAGTCGTCGTCGTCGTCGTAGTCGCAACCAGCTATAGGGTTCCCACACACAGCAATCTCGTTCGGGAGGGTCGACTCCACGAGCCGAGAGGCTGATATATCAAATGACACATAGTCCAGATTTGATGTATCCAAAAGTTCTATATCGTCAATAGGATCACAACGTCGCAGATGGTGCGTCAATCGGACGCTCGGTCTGAGAGTTATTGGCTTTTTCGTCCTAGGGGCTCGGTTGGTTTTTAAGTCAAAACCAGCCCGACCGTACTCCACCTGTGTCCAAGCCTCGGGCGGAGTGAGACAAAAGATCCGTCTCACTTAGAGGAATCCAACCAAGTTGACAACACGTCAATCGGACATCCGGAGCTCAAGTTATGAGCGTTTCTGCTCTGAGGGCCCGGTTGGTTTCGTGTACGAACCAACACGGCCGAACCCAAAGTATTCTGAAACCTTGAGTGTAATATACCGAAACGACCGCCTCGATCTAAGGATCTCATCTCCGCTGACGGCGTGTCGATCGGAGGTCCGTGGCCCAATATATGGGCAAAAGAACGAAAAGGGGCCGAAAACGGGGGGTCTGGGCCCGGGCCGACCCGAACTGGGTCCGGGTCAGACCCGGCTGGGCGCGGCCTAGCCCGGCGGTCCGACCGGGCGGCTCGGCCGGCACCCTGGCGCCGGCTAGGCGCCACGCCAGGCAGCCGCGTCACTCCTCCATGGTCCCGTGCGGCCACGGGAACGGCCAGCACCGCCGCGGCTTCAGCCAAGGCAGGTCTTCCCGGTGGTGCACCAGGCGCCGCTGCATCCTGGCGGCCGGCCGCTGCCAGCCGCCAGCGCCGTCGTGCCAGCGTGGCGCACCAGCAGGGGGTTCCGTGGACCACCGGACGCGCTCCGGTGGTCCGATTTGCGCGCGGTCTTCGCCAATGCTCATCCTGAGACTCGTTCTTCACTGCAAAGCCTTCAAAATTAACTTGCGGCCCCGTTTTTCGTCGCCCTCCAATCCGCGCATAACAACAAAAACGATGGTGGGTTCGGACTTGTTCGTTGGTCCGCACCCACCGCGTTAGCGGTTTTTAAAGTCTCACAACAATCATATTTAACAACCGGGGATATAAATCACAATGATTTAAAATGAAACAACACCTACCTCATCGTTGTCGTCGAACATGAGTTCTTCACGGAATTGACCGTCGTAGTAGAAGAGGATTGTCGCGTCGCGGAAGGGGCATCACTGTCGTCGCGGTACACGACGCCGCGTAGTCAAACTCAACCGGTTATTGATCGAAAATTGTCACAGGGATGGAACGTCACGGAAGAAACGTCACAGAAGAATAATCATTGGCGTCGCGTCGTCGATCTTTGAGGGTTCGGTTTTCATCGTCTCCCTTCGTTGAAGGTCAGCGTTCTTTGCGTTCTTCACGTTTTTCGCGTTTCTCACGTTCTTTGTGAAGAAAGATGAAGATCTTCTAGCTTCAGAGATTTCTCAAATCCTCTTAACAAGTCACCCCTCAAAAGACAAGTGTTGGTCTTATTTTTAATATCATGCTATCAATTGATTTCAAAGATAAGTAACGAACAAATTAATTTATAGAATTAATTGCAATGAATTAACCGCCCAATTTAATGGGGCATTTCTTAACCAAAAAAAATGCACGGTTGAATTTCTTTTAAGAGGGGGGTTGCGGGTGCGTTACTTAGGGGAAAAGAAACAGTGGGGCTCATGCGGGCCCCACCTCACAAATATCCTACCAACGTGGTAGGATATTTTGGGTTCCACCCTATCCGCTTCAACTTAGCTTAAGTGGCTTTAAGTGGCTTTTATGTGAAATAAAAATAAAGTTGTCGCACGACTTTATTTTATTTCTTAACTGAACACCGAAAATTAAAAACCACACCCAAGCAAACACAACTTCGGAAAAGGTGTTTCAAGGCAAATACCGTCACTACGATTCCATCGGTGCCCTTGGGATTTGATTCCGAGCACTGGTTCAGAAGATAGAAAAAAACCGCTCGTTCATTCACTGAACGTACCCGAGCCAATGTTCAGAAAATAATTCCGGGCACACCGGGCCTCAGAATCAGGTGCCGTTAGAAACTGCGTTCTTGTAAAATTCCAAAGAAAATTAAGAAAAAAATTTCCTTGAAATTTACAGGTCTTTACATTACTCCCACCTCAGGGATTTACATCCCCGTAAAGATACATCATAAACTAGGAAAACAAAAGTGGGTACTGAGCACGCATCTGAGCCTCCCGCTCCCAAGTGCTCTCCTGGAGGTTCCCGTGCTACCATCTGATGCGCACAAGAGGAATCGACCGTCAACGTAGGACCCGATCCTATCGATCCTCGATCTCTGCCAGGACATCCGCAAAAGTCTCCCCATCATCAATGTCCAGCTCCCCATGGTCAATGATATGCGTCGGGTCGTGCACGTATCTTCTCAGCTGGGATATGTGGAAGACGTCGTGCACTCGGTGTAACTGAGGTGGTAGAGCCAGGCGATAAGCCACCTCGCCAATACTGTTGAGGACCTGGAAGGGTCCGATGAAGCATAGAGACAACTTTCCACCTCGGCCAAATCTCCGTAAACCACGTCGTGGTGAGACCCGCAAGAAGACGTGGTCACCATCCTCGAACTCTAGTGGCCTCCGCCTCCTGTCAGCATAAGACTTCTGCCGGCTCTGAGCTGTCCTCATCTGCTCCTAGATGACCTGAACCTTCTCTGTCGTGGCCTGGACCATCACCGATCCTACGAGTGCTGACTCCCCAGGGCCTGTCCAGCACAAAGGAGATCTGCAAGGTCGGCCGTACAATGCCTCGTATGGTGCCATCCCAATGGTGGCGTGGTAGCTATTGTTGTATGCGAACTCCACCAAGGTTATGTGGTCCTCACAACTATGACCAAAGTCGAGGACACATGCGCGGAGCATGTCCTCGAGAGTCTGAATGGTCCTCTCCGTCTGACCGTCCGTCTGAGGGTGAAAGGCAGTGCTCAGACGTAGCTGCGTCCCGAACGCCTCCTGCAACCCCTTCCAAAGCCGGGAAGAAAAGAGAGCATCTCGATCGGAGACGATAGATGATGGCACACCGTGAAGTCGTACAATCTCTTGAACATAGAGACTCCCCAAGATCTCCACTGAGCCCTGCTCTCTGATGGGTAAGAAGTGAGCCGACTTGGTGAGTCGGTTGACAATCACCCAGATGGAGTCATGACCTCTGGAAGTGCGTGGAAGTCCAGTCACGAAGTCTATAGATATCCCGTCCCACATCCACTCTGGGACCTCTAAAGGCTGTACCAAGCCTGCTGGAACCTGATTCTCTGCCTTCAGTTGCTAGTAGGTGTGGCATCGAGAAACGAACTCTTCTACAACCTTCTTCATGCCCGGCCACCAGCGCTTTCGACTGAGATCCAGGTACATCTTCGCCACTCCAGGATGTACCGCCAAGGGAGAAGTGTGAAACTCTCTCAGCACCTCCACCCATAATGCAACTGGTACCAAGGTACATCCTCTGAAAAGGACGTCATTCTCTGCTCCAAAGGAGGAACCATCAAGTACCTGTCTTGAGGATATCTGTGCATGCCGCGTCTCATAATCAGCGTCCCCCCGCTATTCCTCTATAACCCACTACAGTAGTGGAGGAGTGACTGTGAGTGACTGAAGGAAGGATGCTCCATATCTATCCACGAAGGATATCTGCAAAGCGGCTAGCTACTCTGTCGCCTCCTCAAGTAGCTGAATTCTTGACCTCCTGTTGAGAGAATCGGATACTACGTTCCCTTTCCCAGGAGTATAGACTCTCTCAAAGTCGTAGTCCTGGAGGAACTCGAGCCATCGCTGTTGTCTCATGTTCAGGTCCTTCTGCGAGAAGATGTACCTGAGACTCTGGTGGTCAGAAAAGACTGTAAAGCACTCTCCCATCAGATAGTGTCGCCATGTCTTCAGAGCGACAACCACCGCTGCTAACTCCGGGTCATGGGTAGAGTAGTTCTTCTCATGCGGACTCAACTGACGTGATCCATAGGCGATCACAGCCCACTCCTGCATCAGGACACATCCGAGTCCGGTCCCTGATGCATCGCAGTAGACTACGTACCCTACTCCCTCCTCCGGCAACCTCAAGATAGGGGCGCTGGTCAATCCCTGTCTTAGCTCCTAGAAGCTCTGCTGATATCTGTCTGACCACACAATGGGTTTCCCCTTCTTCGTCAAAGATGAGAGTGGTTCCGCAACTCTGGAAAAGTCTAACACAAATCTCTGATAGTATCCGGCTAGCCCCAAGAAACTCCACACCTCCATCACGCACCTAGGTGGCTCCCAAGCTAGTACTGCCTCGATCTTCACAGGATCCACCGCAACTCCCGCCTCAGAAATGACGTGCCCAAAGAAGTGGACCTCACGTAACCAGAACTGACACTTAGAGAGCTTTCCATAAATATGGTTCTCTCGGAGTGTGTCTAGTACAACCTGTAAGTGGTAAGCGTGCTCCTCCTCAGTTGTTGAGTATATCAAAATGTCGACGATGAAGACCATGACAAATCGATCGAGGTATTGCTGAAAGATCATATTAATGAGGCCCATGAACACGGATGGAGCTTTGGTTATGCTGAAAGTCATAACAAAGAACTCATAGTGGCCATACCGACATCTAAAGGTCGTCTTCTGCACGTCCTCATCCCGAACTCTGAGCTGATGATAGCCTGACCCGAGGTCTATCTTCGAGAACCACCGTGCTCCCTTGAGCTGATCGAAGAGGTCATCAATCCTCAGTAGCAGATACTTGTTCCTTATTGTCCACTGGTTTAGGCAACGATAGTCTAGACAAAGTTGCAAGCTCCTGTCCGCCTTCTTGGTGAACAATATCGGGGAAGCCCAGGGTGAAACACTGGGTCGGATGAATCCCTTGCCCTGCAAGTCCTCCAACTGTTCCCAAATCTCTCAAAGCTCGGCGGGAGCCATCCGATATGCTGGAGTGGATATTGGGGCTATCCTGGGGTAGATATCAATATAAAAGTCTAACTCTCTGCGAGGAGGTAGTCCTGGAACGTCTTCGGGAAAGACGTCCGCATACTAATCCACCACTGTAAGAAAACTAGGACTCCGCACATAAATTTCTCCTAGGATGAGGCTAGAAAACTGAGGAGTGATGGACTGTCATCTCCTCTGCAAGAGTCCATCCTGTGCTGCAAAGGATCCCTTCTCGCCGGTGAAGGTTAACCTGCTCCCGTCGGTGTGTACACATCGCACCTTGCGCCTAATACAGTCAATCTAAGCATGGACTGTAGATAACCAATCCATTCCCAAGATGACGTCGTAAGGCCTTGATGCCGCTACAAGAAGATCCCAACCAAAGCTCTCGCCTCCTAGAGTAAGCTCACACTGCCAGCACTAGTGTGTAATCGTCGAGTCTACTCCCGTAGGAGTCTCTAGCCGTAAGGATCGAGCCAACGGCTCTGTCAGAATCTCTGAGCTCCGAACAAGGGCAGCGGCTATGAAATAGTGACTCAATCCTGTGTCTATAAGAACTGCAGTATGGGTGGAATAGACACAGATAGTACCTCGAATCATCTCGGGCGCGCCGTGGTCGTAGGTCTCCGCTACCTGGAGTTTTGCCTGTCTCTTCCTGCCAGCTCCCTGTGGTGGGGATGGACCTCTTGGTGGTGGTGGTGGTAGAGCCTCAAAGCGTCGCCCACCACCTACTGCTCGGCCAGCTTCTCTGCCTCTTCCGCTTACTCCCTGCGGACTGCCACGGTCGACCCTCTGCCTCTGCCTGGGTGGCCCCTCAACCGTCTGCTGCTCCTCGACATGGCGGGTCGGGCAGTCACGAGCCATGTGGCCCTACCCACCGCAAGCGTAGCACTGCCTACCTCTCGAAGGACTGGCCCCGCGCTGTGTGCCCGGCACAGCTGAGCCAGTGTCCTGAGGTCGTCTGCCTCATGGTCTGGTCTGCCTGGACCCATGCGTCATCTGTCGACTGCCTGCTACAGAAGACTCTGCTACATGCCACCCTGCGGTGGGTGTCAGCGCTGAAGAAGGCTCAGCAAGAAAGCTCTCGATCAAAAGGGCTCGCTCCAGTACTCCTACCTGAGTCAGGATGCTGAGGGAGATCAACGATGCCCTGATCTCATATCTCAATCCCTGCTCAAAGGTCTGGGCATGGAAGAATGGGTCTCGTACTATGTCTGTCGAGTAGCGCAAGAGATCGGTAAATCTCGCCGAGTACTGGGCGACCGTCAAGCTTCCCTGCCGCAGATGAAGAATCTCCTGGATGTGCACCGCACGGAGGGTGGCTGGGACGAACTCCGAGCAGAAGAGGCTCTCAAAGTCCTACCAAAGAAGAAATTCCTAATCGTGCACCTGGAGAATCAAGCTCCACCATAGGCCTGCTTCTGCGTGCAGTAGGCTCGCTGCGTGGATCCCCATGAGGTCTGCTGGTGTCCTCACTATCCTGAAAACTTGTACAACTTCCTCCAGCCAGTCCTCAGCTGCCTGGGGGTCCGTCTCCCCACGGAACCTGGGTGGTCGTTGGTGCTAAAACTAGTGCAGAGCTCCAAGGCGGCATGCATCGTCAGCGGCCGAGACTGGAAGCATCGGTGGCTCGGCGGGTAGTGGTACCATCGGTGCCTCTGCTGTCAAAGGTCCCTGTGCCGATGCCTCGTCACACAGTGGCCTGTCGTCATGTAAAACTCTCGGAACCCTAGCTGGCTGCCGTCGTGGGGCCATCCTGGAAAGGTAACAAGTGTGCCATGGTCAGAACAGTATACCTAGTGAGATGACACAAAGTAATCACAAAGAAAACTTGAAACAAACATGCAATCAATGTTTTCATGCATTAAGTCGGAAATCAGAAGTCAGGGTCCTGGTGTATGGATACTTCAGCCGCCACACCAACACTGGACTCCCTAGACTGATAACCACACCCAATACACTTAACACTATTGCTTCACATAGAAGAAAGATCAGAGTCCGAAGTTCTGCGGTAGAACCGAACTCCTCTGATACCAATTTGTCAAGACCTGTCCTTGGGGCCCGTGTTATGACTACCCCAAGCTCGCCTTCCATAGGCCAGGGGCTGGCGACTAGCACCAAGGCGTAAATCCCGATAAAAAGGGAAGGCATTGCATTTTCAATGTAAACAAACACCATAGAGCAAGCAAGAAGAAGAAGCAAAAACTAAGTAAAAACTGAGTACAATAGTAAGTGCGGAAAGTAAGTGGGCCAGAATACAATCCCAAACTGAAAGTAAAGTACAACTTGAAAGGGAAAACAACAACTGAAAAGTAAAGCCGCAATGTCGAGCCGTCCACTGAAAGTCCCACCAGAAGGATGAGTACAGATAGCCTCCACAACTCCTCGGTCTAGCCGTCTGCTTCGAGTATAACCCGCTCAGTGGTCCACCTCCAGGTACCGTCCTGCTCCGCAAACCTCGACCACGATCAGCGCTGTCTGTCGTCTGTAACCAACACAACGTAGTGCGGGCATAGCCCGTGCAGGGGTGACTATAAGCTACCTAGTAGGGACATCGAGACCCCCAATGGTCTCCCAAAATCTACAAAGGATAAACCACAAAGGATAGATACAATCACGAAGTAACATCCGACACTGCTTAGGCATATTCCCATACATATTCCTAAGTCATCAATTCCTGTTCTGCTCCAATATCCGAGTCCAAGCACAACCCATTCGACATAGGAAAGCAAAACATAAATTCACACAGGATAGCACAACACAATCCACATAGGAAAGCAAAACGTAAATCCACATAGGATAGCACAGCACAATCCACATAGGAAAGCAAAACAGGATTCATCTCACACAGGTATACTTCCTGAATGACGATAGAGATGATCAGATATATCCACTGATTCATCTAAGCCATCAGACCCACAGAGGATCGATAGGTACTAACCCTCGCAATGACCCAGGAAGGGTCTGACCCACACATGATCGATAGGTAACTAACCCCCGCAATGACCCACATAGGATCGGAACCACACAGGATCTGTAGGTGCTGGCTCACACAAAACCGCTGAGCACTGACCCACACAGGATCAGATCTACACATGATCTGTAGCACTGATCCACGTAGGATCGCTGAGTGCTGTAGTCGTAGATGTCGAATCCATTGAGGATCTCTACACAATTGTCGTCGTCGTCACAGTCGCAGCCTGCTCTAGGGTTCTCGCACACAGCAAGATCATTCGGGAGGGTCTGCTCCATGAGCCGAGAGGCTAATAAATCAACTGACACATAGTCCAGAGTGGATGTATCCAAAAGTTCCGTATCGTCAATAGGAACTCAACGTCACAGACGGTGCGTCAATCGGACGCCCAGTCTGAGAGTTATTGGTTTTTTCGTCCCAGGGGCCCGGTTGGTTTTTAAGTCAAAACCAGCCGGACCGTACTCCACCTACGTCCAAACCACGGGCGGAGTAATCCAAAAGATCTGTCTCACTTAGAGGAATCCAACCAAGTCGGCGGCACATCAATCGGACGTCTGGAGCTCAAGTTATGAGCGTTTCCGCTTCGAGGGCCCGGTTGCTTTCATGTACGAACCAACCCGTCTGAAGCCAAAGTATTCCGAAACCTTTAGTGTAATATACCGAAACGACCGTCTCGATCTAAGGATCGCATCGCCGCTGACTGCACGTCGATCGGAGGTCCGTAGCCCATGATATGGGTAATATACCAAAAAGGCCGAAAACTGGGGGTTTGGGCCCGGGCCGACCCGGCCCACCCCCCCCCCCCCCCCCCCCCCCCATGGGTCGCCCGACCTAGGTCTGGGTCAGACCCGGCCGGCGCGGCCCGACCCGGCGGTCCATCCGGGTGGCTCAACCGGCGTGCTGGCGCTGGCCAGGCACCGCGCAAGGCAGCCGCGGCCCCCCGCGCAGGGGCCGCTCCGTGACACCTGGGCGTGGCTTAAGCCGCGTCCCTCCTCCACGGTCCCGCGCGACGATGGCTTCAGCTGCGGCGGGTCTTCCCGGCGGCGCGCCGGGCGCCGCCGTGTCGGCATGGCACTCCGGTGGGGGGTTCCGCGGACCACCAAACGTGCTCCGGTGGTGCGATTTGCACACGGTCTTCGCCAATGCTTGTCCCGAGACTCGGTCTTCACTGCAAAGCCTTCAAAATTAACTTGTGGCCCCATTTGTTATCGCCCTCCAATCCGTGCATAACAACAAAAAGGGCGGTGGGTTCAGACTTGTTCGTTGGTCTGCACCCACCGTGTTAGATGTTTTTAATGTCACACAACAATCATATTTAACAACCGGGGATATAAATCACAAATATTTAAAATGAAACAACCCCTAACTCGTCGTTGTCTTCGAACGTGAGTTCTTCACGGAATTGACCGTCGCGGTAGAATAGGATCGTCATGTCGCGGAAGGGGCGTCGCTGTCGTCGCGGTACATGACGCCGTGTAGTCAAACTCAACCGGTTGTTGATCGAAGATTGTCGCGAGGATGGAACATCGCGGAAGAAACGTCACGGAAGAAGAATCATTGGCGTCGCATCGTCGATCTTTGAGGGTTCAGCGTTCTTCGTCGCCCTTTGTCGAAGATCGGTGTTCTTTGTGTTTTTCGCGTTTCTCAAATTCTTTGCAAAGAAAGATGCCGATCTTCTAGGTTCAGAGATTTCTCCAAATCCTCTAAACAAGTCACCCCTCAAAAGACAAGTGTTGGTCTTATTTTTAATCTCATGCCAACAATTGATTTCAAAGATAAGTAACGAACAAATTAATTCATAGAATTAATTGCAACGAATTAACCACCCAATTTAATGGGGTGTGTCTTAACAAAAAAAACGCACGGTTGACTTTCTTTTAAGAGGGGGGTTGCAGGTGCGTTACTTAGGGGAAAAGAAACGGTGGGGCTCGTGCGGGCCCCACCTCACAAATATCCTACCAAGGGGGTAGGATATTTTGGGTTCCACCCTATCCGCTTCAACATAGCTTAAGTGGCTTTAAGTGGCTTTTAAATGAAATAAAAATAAAGTTGTCGCACCACTTTATTTTATTTCTTAACTTAACCCCAAAAATTAAAAACCACACCCAAGCAAACGCAACTCCAGAAAAGGAGTATCTAGGCAAATACCGTCACTACTATTCCATCAGTGCCCTCTGAATTCGATTACGAGCACCAGTTCAAAAGTTAGAAAAAACCCGCTCGTTCGTTCACTGAACGTACCCGAGCAAAACTTCAGAAAATGATTCCGGGCACACCGGGCCTCAGAATCAGGTGCCGTCAGAAACTGCGTTCTTGTAAAATTCAAATGAAAATTAAGAAAAATTTTCCTTGAAAATTATGGGTCTTTACATTTTTCACTATAATTAATTTTAACTGAATTCACTAATCATTTTGGTCAAACATTAATTTTTACACATTACACATTACAAATTATGTTTATTTAAAATATTTAATACATTTTACAAATTAAACTCACTAAGTTTATTGAATTGAATTTAAAACAAATCCCAGAGATGTATTAGGAAAGCTGGTCTTTAACGTGAAAATGGTCAAAATTTTACTATGATTTTATATATAAATTAAATATAAAATTGATTCCAATGACCTAAATTGTATTAATAAATGTATAATAAATCTAATTTAGCTTTACTATATGTTTATAATATAATTTATTCTTTTTAATTTTTTTATAACAATTCCATTTTCAATTAAGATTTAATATATTTAACTATTCATCAAATAATGAAACTTCTCATAATAAAACAAAAAATTCATCCAAAGTTAATTTTTATTTTAATATTTCAAAAATGATGTTTAATTTTTCAAATAAAATTTGTTAAATTTCAAAAATTTAATTTTGAAATTTGTGTTCTATTTAATGGTGTAAAATTGTCCTTTAGAATAATATACTTTTTTGCGTAAAATTGGATTTGTTCTTATATTATGCTTATCAAATCTATTAAATGTGAAAAAATTTAAAATATATAAATTTTTTTAACATAATTAAACAGTAGTTATTAATTTAATTTATTCTAAAATAAATATATTGTGAAGTTGTGGGGTGTTACATTCTTATCTATTATAATTTCATCGAAAATTTTCTATTTATTTTACCTTATATATAGATGAGGATAGTTCTTATTCATAATATCCTATGTTTCCAATGCTTTTTATTATTTTTTTAATTTAACTAGAGAAACTTTATCTGATTAGGAATCCTATTCCCCAAACTATTCTCCATAGTATCAAAAATCTATAGGGGTTCTTCATAGTATGATAGATCAGGTTCCCACTCAATTTCATCAGAGGTGAGAACATATGTTGGATCTGGAATGTACTTAAAAATGATATACCAAACATATAATATTCTTCTGATAGGTTTGGAACCATTTCTATATGATAATAAACAACTCAAATTCTTTCTATAATTTTAAAGGGTCCTATGTACATGAGGCTCAGTTTCCCTTTCTTATCGAACCTTATGACCCCTTTCTATGGGGACACATTCCGAAAAACATGATTTCACACTTAGATTTACAAATATTTCATGCAATTATTAGCATAAATATTTTATCTACTTTGATATTATTTAGTGTTAATCTGAATAGATTTTACCTTTGATGTAGTCTACTCAATACCTCTCATGGCCTATGAGATTCCTTTCACTAACTTCTTCCGAACAAGGTAGAGTATGAAATATCTTTCCATATAATGCTTCATATGACTCCATTTGAATACATGAATAGAAACTATTATTACGGAAAGAATGTTCATAAAAATTAAATACTTATTCCACATACATCAATAGTCTATTGATGATGACCTCACCATATCTTACATTGTTTGAATTGTTATTTTTGAAAGTCCATCCATTTAGGGATGGTAGGAAGTGCTTAAAGGAATCTTAATTTGAAGTTACATCTAATGAATCTTCCAGAATATCAATGTAAAGTAAGGATATAGATCATAAAACATTGATAGAGGTTCACCATTAAGTCTCAGGAATTCATATATATATACCCTTGTGAGGATCTCATGTGGTAAATCTTCCTTTATAGTGAGTAAAAGTGATGATTTTTTAGGAAATCAATGATAACATATATTTAATTATTCTTTTTAGGATTATTTGGAATTCCTATAAAATATTAAATAGTAATTTCATACTATATCCATATAGGAATAAGAATATGTTTCATGAACCCTCTTGGATATTACTTCACATCATTAACTTATTGACAAACCAAACGCCGGGAGATATAATAAATAATTTCTCCCTTCATGTTATCCCACCAATTTTTTTCTTTAAATCCCTATAATTTTTTTCTTATAGGGTGTGTTGAGAAATTTGATCTATGAGATTCATCCAAAAATTTCCTTTTTAGCTCATGTATATATGGAACACATAATCTCCTTCTAAATTTTATGACACTATATTCACAAATAATGTCTGTTAATTTCCCCTCATTTGCAACATTAATTTTCTCTTGAAATTTCTCATCATTGGATTAAGAATTCTTTAACATTTATAATATATGTCGTATTTCATTAATTTGATAAGTTATTAATTCATTCAATTTGTTATTAACTCCCATATAAATATTTACTAGATCCATAAACATATGATTCATCTCAATCGTCATTTCTGTATGAACCCCATGATCCTTCATACTCAATGCATTCAATACATGATTTTTTCAATGGGTGGCAGTGTATTGGGAAATAATAATCATTGAGTATATCAAGACAAATCATTTGTCTTATATTTATTTATTTAAGTGAAAAGGTATATTTCAGTGTTTTTTTATCAATGTATATCTCACATATTTCAACATAGAGATAATACATCCATAAATTGAAATAAAATATCATAATATCCAGATTAAGATCATGGGTTGGGTTGTATTGTTCATGAGTATTCAATTTACTTAATGCATTTGTAGTAAATTTATCATTTTTCATTAGGAAACAACAAATTCATTTCTTTAATGCATCTCTATATATGAAAACCCCATCACTTCAAGATGATATAGTTAAAATTGGAGAATTGAACTTTAGCTTATTTAGTTCATCAAAAAAATTCCTCTCATTCCTTTGTCCAAACAATATTAACCCTGTTATGTTTAATCATGGTTAACATATTATCCAATTGTGCAAAAATTATGGAAGAATCACTGATAATAACCTACCAAACCAATGAAACTACTTACCTTAGTAATGTTCAGGGGTGTAGGACATTCTTTGACTATTTTTTTATTTTCATGATCAACTAATATTACATCCATAGTGATAATATAGAAAATAAAAGAGACTTATTGAATATATAAATCATACATACAAAATTTACCACCTTAATCTTCCCTTCTATGAATCTTAATAATGAACCTCAAGTAATTCTCATGGTCTTTATAGATTTTAGAATACACCAGAATATCATCGAAGAATACTAAAACAAATTATGATATTCATAAAATACTATATTAATTAGATCTAAAAGATATAGGTTTTATTATTCAATCAAAATTTAATTATTGTAAACTCGTAATTTTTCTACCTCATCCAAAAAGTTGTCCTTAGAATTTCTCCCTTCTTTACTCACAATTGGTGATACACAGAACAAAGTTCAATCTTTGAAAAATATTGAGCTCAATTTAGTTTATAAAATAGGTAATAAATGTGACGAATATGGTACTTTTTATTTATTTTAATATCATTTATGTCTATATAATAAATGCACCACCTATAGGTCCATATTTTTTCTTAACAACGAGAACATGTGATCCCCATGCTGAAACATTAGGGGAAAAATCATTTATTTTGAAAAAACTCTAGTTATTTATTCAAGTCCACCAATTCCATAGTATATAATCTATAGTTATTATTTGATATTGGTATTGAATTTGGTATTAAATCAATTAAAAATTAAACTTCACACTATAGGTGATGTCCAGGTAAATCCTATGTAAATACCTCAATATATTTATGTAAAATAGGTGCATCCTAAATTTGAAGATTACATTCTTCGATAAAAGATGTTTTATTCTATTATTCACCAATAATTTCACTCTATTGGGCCATTGGGGATGTCTCTAGATAATAATTATATGATTGTATTTCTTCTATAAAGATAAGGAACTTTACCTCTTCCTCACAAATAAAACATTCCTTCTTCTTTCAAAAAATTTATCATCATATTCTTAAATCCAATTCAAAATGAGGATTATATCAATGTAAACAATAGGTATTACAAGAAGGTCATCAAATAAATCACTTCTATGAATCATAATGGGGAAAAACCTACACATCATTGTCCAAATGAGACTTACCTTAGGAGTTTTTACTAACAAAGATTTTATTAAACTGAAAGGTAAAGACATATTTTTCATAGAGAACTATATAGATATAAAATAATTTGATGATCCAAAACCAAAAAAAAGATTTGGATAAATTTTAATATAGGGTTAAAATATCTACCACAACATCATTGGGTACTTATATATCATATATCATTATTTCATAACCTTGGTCTTTTCCCCTTAGCCTCTTCTATGGTAGAATACCTTGAAACCTGAGGAATTCATTAATATAGTGACCCATCTCCATAAAGGTGAAACATTTAATATTAATGTTTTTATTATTCCCCTTACATTCATTAACCTAATGAAATATTTCTATATACTTATAAAAAACTCCAAATCCCTTCATGAATTTCAAGGATGACTTTTCCATAGTTCTCACATGGTGGGAATTCCTCCATTATCTTCTTCTTCTTTGGAACATTCCCATTTAATGGTGTTAGGAGGACCACTTCTTGTCTAGGTTTACCTTGAATATGTAAGATCTCGAGACTTCCATGTCCTTTATTTGTGGTGAATAATACTATTTCACCATAAGATTATTATTTTTGGGAGACTAGCACCATTTAGGGACTTGGCATAATCCATTAAATGAAATGGTTAATCATTCACTACATGTTGTGTATGTAATTGATATAATTTATATCTAACCTTGTAAAGGTAGCTTCTATGTCCATGATACTCTCATATTAATTTTTTGATAACCTAAAAAACCATATATTCATCTAAATTTTTTGTTCACAAGGAAATATTTATCCGAAATGTCTCCATAAATGCTTTCCATTACATAAGTTATATTTATTCTTCCTCTATATTATTCTGGATTAACAATCATCCTTAGTCAAAATCTCCTTCAAGACAATAAAATGCATGTGAAACCTTTCCCTTTTCACTGAATCCCAAGTCCATGAATATCTTCTCTAGTTACTTAATCCATTTCTCATCTATAAATGCATTAGTTTTCCCACTAAGAAATGGGGGATTCTATTACATAAATCCATCTCACATATTATTATCTCATTGTGGAATTGTTTGATCTATATAGGAAATGTTATTTTTCATGTCCTAATTAAGATACCCTAAAATATCCATAATTTTATCCAACAAAAATGTAATTGTATTTAGTTTGAATATGACTCCACTATACCTTTTCAAGCTGTTTGAGTGGGTCAGATACATATCTCATGGAGGCTGACTGCAAAATGGGTAAATTTTCTTGATAAGATCTCCTCTTTCAATTATGTCATCACACACACTTTTTGAGAGGCAAACTATATTGCATATGGGTTGGAGAATAAAGGGGTCATTGATGAAGGGTGTCTACACTTGGACACTTTTTTTGATGACATGGTATCTCCTTTCCTTCAAGAAAAATGTAAAATTTTGTCCTTTCACCTCTTATAACTTTTCTTTGTTTTAATATAATGTCCTAATTGATCTTGTTTATTAAAAAAATGAGTATTGATACAATTTTTCCTTTCATGATCCATTTCAAAATAATATAGTATACTAGATAAGTTCATAAAATTGTGAAATTTAAATCATAATGTATAATTCTAAATATGGTGTAACTCTTAACATAAATACAAAAAATATGCATTATTAATATCAAAATCATAAAATTGGTTTCTTTGGGTATATACTTACTTTAAAATACTTCGTAATGGTTGGTAAAGAAAATGTGAATTATCATAACCATATCCCCTATGAGTTTTAAACTAGGGGTATAGTAAGACCCATTTTACTATACCAGGTTATGCTTGAGTCAAGCTTGGTGGGAACTTTTGTAATGAACCAAGCTTGAGATCCTTCTAAACTGAATCTTGAATCAGTCTGTAGCATGGCCCTATGGGTGTTCCCGATCCCCACAGGCTAGAAACAAGTTCCAGGATATCAAAAATACCTCATGTTAAAGATCTCACCCATTTATATAAAAATAACCACCCACAATAATAATAATCAAAATTCTGAATAATCATAAGAAAATAAGGATTTAAAATTTTCAGATTCATGTTTACAACTATAAACAAAAATTAAAATAGGGTAAAAAAAGTGGAACAATAACATTATACCAAAATACTCCATGCTACAAGAGAAACAAAATCCTCAAGATAACCCCACAAACACGTACAAGGATAAATCCTCCAGAAACCATAACCACCATCATAGTACATCTTTCCATTACATGAGTCAATCATTTACAAGTCTACAAACACCTAATGGTGTATGTATTGTGTGATTGATAGCCTAGTATGTTGCAATCCAATAAAATGGATTCCATTATAAAACATTTTAAGAAAAAGTAACATGAAATTTTTAAGAAAATAAATGCTAGGAGCATTTTTATTGTAAATTTTTTAGAAGAAAACATGATTTACTTTTTAAATAACCAACAAAGAACACTATATGTCGATGGTAAGTAAGATATCACAAATGAGAACTATGTCATGGGAAGAACCCATAGGTGCTAGCTAAAATAAGATACTTGGAAGATTTTACCATGGTGAAACCTGGTATAATAACCATAACCCACGACATTCTCATACACAAAACACTAGGAGGGAATAAACCAAGGGCCTAGGGGTCTTCCATCATCATCATAATTAACCCAGTGTTGTATCAGTTAATCCTACGAGATGAATCTGGGAGATGTCACTTCCAATTCAACTAGCGTACTAGTCTCTGTCCACCGACATAGATACCTAGGTTTCCCTTTGTGCTCAAACTTCATTTCATATATCACATAAAACATCTCTTTCACAGATGCATACACAATCAATATAACACACATGATAAACCTATACTTTTGAAACCCAAAACCACATTCAAATCACCATTCACCCCAAATCCACATTAAAACATGTTTCTAACAACTTTGACAATATATTAAGCCACTTACACAATATATAAGACACATTTAAGAAACACAAAAGGGAAATGCACTTAAAAACAACCAATTTCATTTAGAAAGCCACTTTCAAGACATACACATCTTAAAATAATTGAAACACACATTTCACACCCTATACACAATAAATAGAACATAACCAAGAAGCAAAAAAAGCATATTAAATTCACCAAAATAATCTTTAATCATGGAACCACATACCTTAAGTGTAGAAATTTCTGGAATCTAGTGGAAAACCACAACCTCACCTCAAGAAAAATATATAAAGGAAATATCAAACCATAAATATAAATATTTAACCCTAAAGAATAGGATACAACCCTAAATAGATCACTCAACCCACTGGAGAAGTGAAACCCCAAGATAGTTGAAGAGAAATCTTAGAAAATAGGATAAATGAAGGAAGAAATGGAACTTACTTGAAGAATCTTGGAGAAATAACTACAAAATCACCATAATAAATGGAGTTACAAGGGAGAAAGAGGGCTTTGGGGAGGCTCTGATGGATGAGAATCATGAATGGGGAATAAAATGGGTGATTTTGGGTTAAATCCAGTGAGGACTCAATAGTTATTTTAGAATTTTTAACAACTATGACAAGTCACATGATTTTCCCACATAGTTTTCCAAACCCTCTAGAAAACGTTCTCCCCTTAATGTCTAAGTGAAACAAGAATCATGGGTTTCAAAAAAGGCCTACAAACCATGTGAAAACCATGTGGTTTTCCTCTATCCAAAAATAACCCTTGTATATATGATTTCTTGAGTAATGAAGCATGATTTTCCAAACCATTCCCCAACCGTGCGTCACCTATTTTTAAACCAATAACACCCATTTTCACTAAAACACCTAGAAAAACTCAAGGATAAACACACTTCCAATAATAAATAGAATAATAACTTAAAATAAAATCACTTATTTTTTAATTCTCCCCACTATAAAAAATATACCATCACCAGAAACTCAACCTGAAGTTTGTTCAGAGTATTAGAATGGGTATTATTCATAGACCCTAGGATTCCACTCCCAAGTCTCATGCTCATCATTTCCTAGTTTCCAAAGTACAAAAATAAATGTAATAAACATCCCATGAAGTACATTCTCCTGATAAAATATAATCTGAACTAGTCTCTCTAACATAGATAAATCAGGCTCCAGATCCAAATCTTCCCAATTTAACACATGAGACAGATATGGATTATACTTTTCCAACTGAGATAATTGAAACACATCATGTGTTGAGGTCAGATGAGAGGGAAAATCTAACTTGTATTCTACCTTTATAATCTTATCAGTTATCTATAATGATCCAAAATACCTCTGTGTTAGCTTTCATATCTTTCCTAAATGACGATGACCTGATCGAGGGGCTACCTTCCGAAATACCCAGTAACTAATTGAGAATTCAGAAGATCAGTGCCTCTAATAAGTATAAGACTTGTAAAAACTATGAGCTGTCAATTTCACTTGATAAATTTCACTTTATCAAAAGTCTCTTTTACAAGGCTTAGTCCTAGTAGTGATGTCTCACCCACCTCATCCCAACACAAAGTCAATCGATACTTCCAACCATAAAGCTCTTAATGTGGATCTACTTTAATTAAGGATTGGTAAGTATTGTTACATTAAAACTCAACCAATCCCAAATATCTTTCCCATGAACCACAGAAATCCAACACACATGTCTAAATCGTGACTTCCAAAATCTAATTTTCTTGTTCTGTCTGACCATCCATTTGAGGATGGTATGCTATGATCAATTTGACCTATGACCCCATATACTTATAATGGACATCCCAAAATTAAGAGGTAAAATAAGGGTCCTTGTTAGAAACAATAGTCGATATTACACCAAGAATTTTTACAACCTCAGGAACATAAAATTTTCCCAACTCATCCACTATGGATGAATCCCTAATTGGGATGAACTGGGATGATTTGGTCAAATTATCAGTTACTACCTAGATGGTATTCCTTCCTTGAGGTGTATGAGGAAATCTGACAATAAATTACATGGTGATCTCATCGCTCTTACAAGTATGAATTGGTAGTTGTTGAAAAAACAAGGTGGCCTTTTGTGATCCTCTTTAACATGGTGACATGTATAACACCACCATACAATGTCAGCTATACCCTACCTAAATCCCAAACAATAAAATTGTCGATGAAAATCATAAAACATCTTGGTGGCACCAGGATGAATGGACCAATAAGACCGGTGACTATCCTACATCCGTATTTTCTCATGGATAATGGTACCACATGATGACTATTAAAGAACAAGACTCCATAGAGAGACAATGAATAATCACATGGTGTCTTCCCAACATTTAGGAAATGCATTGACTACTGACAGAAGTCATCACTGGGTTTCTCCTAATGATTAAACTCTAGAAGGGATGGATTTAGAAAAACATTGGCCAAGAACTCACCTCCACTATGCTCCTTGGTCTTCATGTGCATTTAAAAAAAAATACCCCTATCAATATCAACTCATCATGTGACTTATTCTATGATTTCAAAATAACCTTTATACTCAAAGATTATTCCATAGTGTTATCTCTGGATGGGGTATAAAAAATATCAAAGTCAAACCCCTGAAGGTACTAAAACCAATTATTTTACCTTGCATTCATATTATTCTAGGAGAAAATGATGGCTAAACTATTATTATCATAATAAACCAAAAATTTCTTCCAAAAAAATTATGACCCCATGATTGAATGGCACACAGCACTATTGGTAACTCTGGGTCACGGGCCAAGAAATTATTTTCATGTGATCAGAGCTATAAAGAACCATAATCCACTAAATGATCATTATATATTATCATGCACCCATGACCCATACCCAAGGATTCACAAAAAATCACATATATCGTTCTAGATTTTAGTAAGATAAAAACATGGGTTGTGGTCAACCATGGATTAACCCTCTCAAAGGATGCTTTGAATTCTAGGATCCATTCAAACATTACCCCCTTATGGGTCAGTTCTGTCATGGATGAATTAAGAAAATAAAATTCATGAATTAAATTCCTATAATACCCTACCAATCCCAAAACTTTTTTGATCTCAAAAACATTATTTATCTTCTCCCATGATATTACACTACTAACAAACTCAGGGTGCGAAAAATCCATCTCTCTATGATTAAATGGCCTATAATCTTTACCAACCTAATCCAAAAGCTTCATTAATAAAGCATTTAATAGAGACAATGATCGTGAAGACTGCCCAGTACAATACTCAAATACCTCTCACGCTCCTCCTCGTTCCCTGAGTAGACCAGGATGTCATCCATGAATATCACGACAAAGGAATCAAGATAATGGTAGAACAAACTATTCATAAGTTTCAGGAAGAATTTTTGATTATTCATCAACCCAAATGAAATAAAAAAATAGTCTAATTCGTTATACCTACTTTGGAAGGATTTTTTAAGAACATCCACCTCTCTAACTCTGACGTGGTGATAATCAGAACAGAAGTAATTTTTTTTAAAAAATTACTCCTTATGATGGTTGAAAAGGTCATCAATATGAGGAAAGGTATAATTGTTTATGATAGTCACCTTATTCATCATTCATAATTCAATGAATAAAATAAGTGATCTATTAATCGTTTTTTTGAAAGGAACTGGGGCGGACCAAGGAGGGATGGTCGTGTGAATAAATACTTTGGATTATAAATCAGCGAAATATAATTTTAGTTCCATAAATCAATGGGAATGTATGGTATGATGAAAGAGATATAGGATGTGTTCCTGGAATCATATCAATGGAGAACTTCACATCTTTCTCTATAAGAAAAAAAGAAAATTCCTCTAGAAAAACTTCTGGGAACTCATCCACCATCAGAGGTAATCCACCCTCAGGGGAACCCCTGTTGTCCTCTAATGAGAGAGTTGATGACAAAAAATGATATTTCCTAATTCTAAGAGTGCAGATCCCATACTATGCAATTGAGGATACCATTAACCGTGAAAACCTATGTACTTTCATTATGTTCTAGCAAGCTCAATCGATACCTATAACAATCAATTTGTTCCTGTAAGTGCACCATCCAATCCAAACCGAGGATTACATTAAATAGATCCATATCCAAAATAAGGAAATACCATTATAACTCAACTCCTAACATGATGAGTACACAAGGTGTACACCTAAGACCCTTCTATAGATTCTTAGAAAGTAGCATTACCGTCTCCATCACATATGGAATTTGATCATTAGGTAATTCCAACACATCAAAAATATGGGCATAGATAAACTAAACTAAATAATTACTATAAAACAACAACAACTAAGGATGATGAAATATGAATTGTACCTTAAACTATAAAAAATACCACATTTGATCCCACTACTATCGGGTCCACAATATGATGATTTTTCACCTCTGCCCCATTATGAGAACAACCACTATCATGTAGTTCAACCCCCAAATGAATCATACCAGAAGATGATCCAACTATTCTTCCATGACCACTAAACTAAGAACCCACTGACTTGGATGGTTTTGATTTGGTTGTAATAACCCTTGAATCTAAATATCCATCACCACTCCGATAAGGACGTGTCAATTTGAAGAAGTGCTTCAAGTGTCCCGTATATCCACATTTGTGAAAATTTATAGGAGGAGATGCGGAAACATGGTATATGTGACACACATTCCCACACTGATGGAAGAAAACAGACCTAGCCTCAGATTCCATAGATGAAAACAGTCGAGAAGAACGACTATGTTACCACATCCCTTCTTCCCATTTTGATGTCGCTTCATCTTCTTCTCTGATGAACTACCACTACCCATAGCTGACACTAATCCATGGAGGATAGGTAGGTCACTATGATAAATCTCTACCATCATAGAATGACTGATCAACTCTTAATAGGAATTTAGTTTGAATAAGAAAACCTATGATCAAATTTCGGGATGAAAACCCTTTTCAAACCTCTAAGCCTACATTTTATCATTAGAAATAAGATGGGTGCGTACAGAACTAACTCATAAAAATAGTTAGAACATTCTATAATATACCAATATCCATGGATGAAGTCCATAAACTACCATGATCTAGCATAATACAAGGCCTTAGGACAATATTTCTCATTGAAAATTACATTGATGTCTTTCCAACCCATGTACTCTTACTTCCCATCTTGAACCATAGAGTCCCACCACCTCCCATTAGGTCATTCTTCTAAGAATGAATCAAATTTAACCCTGATATCCTTAGGAGTATTGAGGAACTAGAACATTCACTCAATCTTCACAATCCACTCCTCTAATTCATGGGGTTTAGTGGTACCTTGGAAATAAGTATGATTGTTCTTAATAAACTCTTGATCCTTTTCTTCTATAGGACCTAGATCAACTTCTCTAACTAGAGTAGTACTAGAGCCTTATCCCTATCCTAAAAAATAGATATCCTTGAACCCAAAATCCACTAGTCACTGATCAATTGGTGAGGGATTACAATCTCTGACCACTTCCCATGGATACACAATAATTCTCTAGGGAGGCGTTTTTTTACAACAAGCAATAACCACAAAAATACCATCAATACTACCATTTTGAAAAAATTTCAGCCATAAAACTAATTCTCAAACACATCCACAAAATCAATACAAAACCAAATACATTTCAATAACAAGCCAAACAACTAAACCACTACACTAACACCTAGTGTCCATATAAAATCTACATCCTGTACGTCTCACATGGAGGAAAAGTCAAGAAAATTCCCAACATCCCCTAAAGACTAATAATCCATCACGAGGCATGCTGGCCAAGAACCCCACTTGAAACTAGAACCTCATGCCCCAAAAATCCAAGCTCCAGTATATCTATACTCATCCCAAATAACCGAACTCAAAAAGTGTGCAACTTGGCTTTGATATCATTTTATCATGAAACAAGCTTGAGTTCCATCCAACCAGACACCCGACCCTATCCATGGTATGTCCCAAAAGGAATTACCATTTCCCACAGGATGAAAACTAGTTCCTAGGTATCAATATTAAATCAAAGAAATGATTTAACCAATTTATATAATCATATAAACCCACAATAATAAACATAACAAGGCTAAATAATCATAAGAAAACAAGGCATAACAATTTTCATATTCAATTTTACAAATTTAAACAAAAACTGAAATGGGATATAAAAAAAGGGAAACTACAAAACTATCCAAAAAATATCCATGCAATAAAAGGATCACCATCCTCAAGCCACCACCACCCCCACATACAATGATAAAACCTATAGAAACCTGAAACTCCATCACAATACATGTTACCTTTACCAGATTCAAACATAACCAAGTCTACGTACACCAAAAGGTCTATGTTGGGTGTGATCCAAAGCCTAGTAAAATGCCACCCAATAAAATATATTCCATGATAAAACATTATAAGAAGAATTACCATGAAATTTTTATTAAAGGAAAAGCTAGGAATTTTTTATTGAAAACATTTTAGAAGAATTCATTTTAGTAGAAAACATTATTTTCATTCGAAATAACCAGCGAGGTGCACTGCATTCTAATGGTAAGTAAGATATCATGAAGGAAAACTAAGTCATGAGAAGACCCTATTGGAATTTTATAAAATGGGATTCTAAGAACATAATTTCTCAGTGAACATGGTACAAAAACCATTATACCTAGAATTCTTATGCACGAGACACTAGGAGGCAACATCCCAAGGTCATAGTGGTCTCTAATCATTATCATAATACAATTAGTGTTGTAATTGATAGTCCTACTAGATAAATCTGAGCCAAGAAACTTATGAGTAAATTAATATAATAGTTATAGTCCACCAATCAATATAACACACATGTTAAACCACCATTTACGTAACCCAAAACATCTTTCAAATCCACAGAGACACCAAATTGGCTTTAAAACAATTTTTACCCAATTTTCACAATTTATTAGTCCGATTTCCCAATTTATAAGACACATTTAGGAAACAAAACAAATAAACCCACTAAAAAACAACCAATATTCTTTAGAAAAACCAATTTCAAGCCATAAATATCTCAAAAACCTCTCACAAACACATTTTAAAACCCATACACAATGCATCGAACATAACCAAGGAGAAAATCAAGAATTTGAAATTCACCAAGTAATTATTAAGCATGGAACCACCTACCACATGTATATAAATTTCTAGAATTATGTGGAAATCCATAACCAAACATCAAGATAACCCTATAAAGGATAGATCAAACCATAAACATTAATATTGAACCCTAAACAACCATCATTTTAGAATTTCGATTAACATGGAAATGTCACATAGTTTTCTCGAACAATTTTCCCAACGGTGTGCCAACCCTACACCCCTTAATATCCAAGAGAAACAAGAAGCATGTTTTTCTTACATAGCCTACAAATCATACCCCAACCATCCAGTTCTACTCTACCCAAAAATTACACTTGGCAGCTTGGATTCCTAGTAAAGGTCACATGGTTTTCCAAACCATGCAGCAATCGTGAACCACCTGATGTTGACCCAAAAAACTACTATTAAAAAATCATAGGGAAACCCAAGGATAAACCTATGATCAATAATAAATTGAATAATACATCAAAATGAAATCACACATGTGACACCTTTTAAGAGTTATTACCTCAGGTTACATCTATCCCAAAAACCACGACCACTTGTTGTATCCTGATAGGGATTTATCTCTAGGAATACCCACAAAATAGTTACCTTAACCATAATTTAAGATTCTATTCTATAATGATCATAAATATATATCTTAGGATTATGTTCTATAATATATTTCTTCCTAAATATTGTTTCTAGGGTCTCTTCTATTCTTCATTTGATATGGATAATAATGACCCTGACCACAGAATCCCTAAGCTGGTGCATTACCTTATTATATTAGCATGATTACAAAGAATAAAATCCTAAAATACTGATTAGTTTATCATTTTTTGAAAACAATATTACATAAATTCTTCCCTTATTTCATTGGGAAATAAAAAAAGCATAAAAATTTAATAGATCTACATCCCTGAAACTCATTCTAGGAATTCATCTTCATATCCTGAGGAAGGGAAACAAAATAAGGGTGAGTTCAAATGACCATTAAGGGTTAAATAAAGCAAAAAAGTAATGAAACAATGATCATAATCTATATTTCATGGTAAATAACTGAATATACATGACATTCAAATAACTGGGTAACATGTAATCATTATGGAAAATCTAAATAAATGAACACACAATCCATTAATTCAATAAAATAAGAGTGTAAAGAATCTATATATTTTTTCACAGTGAGAATATCATATATAATAATAACTAAATAATGATTGATTCTAATGATTAATTATCATAGATCATGTTTCCCACAAGTATGATACATTTATTAACATGATCTATCCCCAAGAGAGTTTAAAATATACTAGGTAAAAACCCATCAGATTTGGAAAACTAATTCATTTCATGAGACCACTGATGCATTGTAGGGATTTCATTAACAAACCCCAAACCTATGTCTTTAATTTAAAAATCTTTCTCCATATATCAAATATTCAATTATAATTCATGAACAATGTGCCTTATCATGTATCATTATTTTGTAAAGGGTATGGATTTATCAACATTTCTATTGTTAATAAAATAACATTCAATGGAATAATCATATGTAAAAATGGTATATAGTTTTGGAAATAATCATATAAATCACAAAGTTATATATATTTTTTATATAAATTTAATGACTAATAAAAAATTATTACAATAAAGTTATTTTTTCAAGGGAAAGTTAATAATCCCAAAAGTCTACACACTAACTTTCATCACTTGGTAATTATCAAATTAAATCCCCTTGGATGAAATAATTCAAATTGAAACATAAAATAAAATTAATAATGACTTATCCATATTATTAAATGACATAGGGAACATTTATAAACCACAAAAATTTTAATTGGTGTATAATAACAAATTAGTCTCAATGGAGTGTAAATGGAGACGAAATCTCTTAAATTGCACTTTAATTTGTTTGAACACCTATTAAACTATTTTATAATAGTTTTATTCATTATATTAACTTATAAAAGAACCATATTAATATTTATAATATCATATATTATCCTATTATAACACCTTATCACTTTTTTGTTAATAATATTTAATTATTTTTACAGTTTGGGGTTTTAATTCCCATATTTTCCGATTATGGTTTATCTTTTTTTTCCTTTAAAATATTTCTCGATTTAGTTGTCTATAAAAGGTAAAATATTATTTAAATATCATATATATATTTAATATATATGTTTAATTTAGTTCATAAAATTTTGGGATAGGAAATGAAACACACTGTTCTGGGAGATGGTATGTCATACGTATGCATAAACGATACTTCCATTTCCCTATCATATTAAGAAAAAATAAAATAAAATCATATATATGTATATTATCATTCTTATATCATATATATGACATATAAACCAAATTTTTTTTTATTAAAACCATCTTTAATACATTCCATGTAAATAATAAACGAATCACATCACTCGGTGAGGTGGTAGTCCGCCAAACACAAAAAAAACCACTATATCATATTCCCCACAAAAAGAAAGATTGAAGTTATGTATCATATACTAATTTTAGAAGATTAAATACATTATAAATATAATATATATCATATTTAAAAAATAAATCAATCATTATTTTGAACCTATAAATGTATTAATGGAAGAATCAACTATATTAGTTCGTGATGTGGTAGTCTGCAGTATACACAAATGATGATTGCATATCCAATTTGATGAAACTGTGTGAAGTTTTAGGTCATACCATAAAATCTAAAAAATATTCATATATTAAATGTAACTCTGTTATTATATAATCATGATATAAATATAATTTATGGAGGTGGATAAATAAATAAATCAAAAAACCTTTTAGAAGGACATTACATCGTCTTTAGATATCCTCTTTATGTTTCCAATAAAACATATAAAGGATTGATTTCTACCCCAAATAACCATTATAGGATTTGGGTTGATATGTTATGGAGTATTCATTATGGTTTTTATGAGGAAAATGGCTTGATACTTGGGAATAAGATAGGGGAGTGAGTGCCTTTTTATATTAGAGGAGGAGTAGAATTCTTGAAAATACCAATAGGTAAACACTATTAGGAGGCATCTCTTACCCCATGTTACAAAAATAATTAGAAATTTCAGATAAAATAGAAGATATGGTATAAAATTTACTAAAAAATGTGTTTCTACAAGTTTACTATCATTTTTACACATTATACTATATGTCCTACAACCAAAGAAACTCATTTTTACCTAAATCACTATAATTAATTTTAACATCATTCAATAAAAATTTTGGTCAAAAACTAAGATGAACTTATTAGAATTTATAAATAAATATTATTGAAAATATGGAATCTATTTTTCAAAATTCAACACATAGAAGAGGAATAATTTAAATTAAATTTAATGTCACAAATGCAATTGGAAATGAGGTTTTTAAAGTAAAAATGGTCAAATGATTGATGTATTTTTATATATAAATTCAATAAAAACATGATTCCAATGACTAAAATTTTACTAAACAATGTATAATAGATATAATTTAAATTTGAAAAGAATTCTAAATATAATTGAACCTTTTAAATTATTAAAATGAAAATTCTATTTTCAATTAAAATTTAGTATTTTCACTATTATTCAAAAAATAAATCTTTCCAGAAAAATACTAAAAATTATTTAAAAGATAATTTTTACATTAAAATATCAAAAATAAATATTATTTTTTAAAATAAAATTAATAAAAGGTTAAATTTGTTTTTAAAATAGGTTATCCATTGAAAGGAAAAAAAAATAATGTAAAAAATATATAGAATTTTATGCATAAAATAAGATTTGTTCATATCTTATTCCTATCAAATCAATTGAATGTGAAAAAAATTATTATATATAAATTTAATTAAGATAATTAAATAGTATTTTTTAATTTAATTTATTCTAAAATAAATATATTTTGATGTCTTGGGGTGTTATTTATTCCATCAAAACCAATGTAATCAAAATTTCCAAGGTTCTCACCCTTTATTTTTCTAATTAACGGACTTCAGAAAACCCGTAGGTGTTTCAAACATGGGGTTTACTTATAATAAATATCCTAAAAAGTAATATTAGTGTTATTACTATAGAAACACTGATTGTAAACATAAAAAGGTCCTCTAATAGTTTTTCTCAACAAATATTGAGAAGTGTTGTGCTTAATCAATATTGTTTTTTATATCTCCACAAAACATCTATTTCATCATTGAGAAACACCGTTATGTTGTTGTGTGTATATTACACTAAAATAAAAATTATTTCAATGTTTTTAATAATAATATATAAACCTTCAACTTTTATACTCACTATCATTATCACTTTTAATCTTCATTACATAATATCCACAAGCTTTTTCTCCACTTCTCCGGAAATTCTAAAAGTTTTTTAGGGAATATGATTAATTTTTAAAAAAATTAATACGTGTAATATGTGTAAAATAACTAATAAAATAAATAAAGTACTTGTCTTAATTTTTTTTACTACTTCCTCATTGGAGAACAAATATTATAATGTATATGCTCTAAGGAAAAGGATGAATGTGTCTAAACATATATATATATATATATATTGTAATATTTCCATTCTAAAAAATGAAATAACACCAATATATTCTTATTTTTGTGTATTTAATATTATATATACATTCACTCTTCATTAAATTTGTCATATTTTTTTGACACATATACCCTATCCTTTTATGCCATAGATTCTTTTCTTTCATCACACCCAGAAAACATGATCTTTTTGAATTAGAAACCTTAAGTAAGATTATCTTGATTCTTTTTCCTATTGTTACAACTTTCCCATACTCTTTTCCCTTACCAATAAATTTTTTTTTGAAAAAAACTTTATTACATTCATAAAATGTTTCTAAACACTTACAAATTATGTTTCATAACTTCTATAAAAAAATAATATTTTGGATTTTAACTTTTATTCCCCAATGATAATAGATATAAAACCTTTGAATATAAGTTACTAATCTTTTAAAAATTACACTATATATTCTTTATAATAATTCTCATTCTTCAACAACTTAAAATATCCTATCATATATAAATAAAAAATACTATCCAATATCCAAGGTCATTTTAATTTTGTAGATTAGAGTATTTTTTCAAAAATTTAAGAATTATCTTTACCTTTTTAATTATTATCATATAGATTTTGATATTTCATATAGGAATTGTTGTAATGGTATCTCAAAAAGACAACATTTATCAATATGTCTATACTGATCACATTTTTCATAAATAGTTTAAAAGGGTTGGAATCTATTTTCAATTTTATATTTACATTCTCAGTTTGTCTTCTTTGAGTGGGTTTAATCCCCCAAAAAACATTCCTCAAATTTATTTTGTTTAACTATAATGTTTATGATTAAATGAACACATATTTTATATATTCATAAATCCTTCATAATACCTTAAGTAACCATATAATGTATATTTACCTTTGTAACATGTATACTGTTTAGTGTTGTTTACCAAATTTTCATTAATTTTTTTACCTTTCACTATGGTTTTTTTTTCACACTGAAGTTTTTATTACCTCCTAAGATTTTATTTCTTATAATAAATTTCTTCTCTAAACCCAAAGAATTTCCTATAGTAGCATCTTCTGGTTTTGAAATTGAAACCTTAGAAGCATCATGTTTTTCAACATCACTTATTATTTTTACATATATGGGTCACATAAATTTATTTTTCTTATATGAATATTCATTATTATTATCATTATTTTGATATAATGTTTTTTTCCTTATTTGGTTTTCACTTATTAGGACTTTTTCGAACTTTTGTAACTTTGATTTAAAAATCTGTAAGTCTATACCCAATTCTAGAAGGTTTTTTTAAAAGATTTGATTCTTCTACTTTAAATTATATCGTTTCTTTATGATTGATTTTGAGATTATTCTCTTCATCAAGATAATTCTTTTGGGATCAATATATTTGATAATATTGGATTATTTTTCAATAAAAGAGCATTGATTGTTTTCTAAATGATTTCATTTCTACAATTTCTTGTTCACCCTTTCTAGTCTTAAAATATCTACAAGAAATTATATCAATCCAAAATATAGAATAAAATCTATTTTAATATTTTATTATTCTTAACTAATAATTTATTTAATGGATAACATTTCATCATTCACTTTTGAAATAAGAAATTAGTCAGCAGCATCTTCACTGATGTTATCTACCACTTATTCACTTCCATTATCATCCTTACATATAGGCAAATAATTTCTGCTTTTTCATTTAGATAACCTCTTATAATTTTCCTTAGAATAGGAAATGGGTTTTTCATCCTCCTTCATGAGTGATATTATTATTTTTCACCATCATCACTTTTTCATCTTCCTTTTGTTAAGGATAATTTGATGATAAATTTCTAATGGTTCTATAAAAAACATTTTAGAGGAAACTTTACTTTGTAATTTATTTTTCTTATTCTATCTTTTTTATAAAACAAAGTCATAAATTCATGAAAACATTTACTAATATCATATTTCCTACCATATTAACTACCTTATTATTTGATTAATTTCTAATACTTTCCTTGTTTGGTAGCTTTGAGGGAAATTACTAGATCAATATTTTCTTTGTTCTTTATAACATTTTCTCATATAATTTTATAGGTGATAAAAGTGCTATGTAGATCATTCAATGATAGAGTTTTAATATATATATCTTTTAATGGTGAAAACTGAACATCATATTTATCAAGAATAATTTATAATATTTATTAAAAATTCTTGAAATTTCTATGTTCTCACCCATACATCTTATGGTGCCTATAATTCCATTTACCCATGTAAGGAAATCACCAATAGATTAATAATTACCCATATTAATATCTTCATACTTTAGAATCCATATTTCTAACTTCACTTTCTTTAATTTCATATTTCCTCCACAGATGTTCCTCAACATTTCCCAAATGCCTTTATTTATTGCAACTCCTTTAACTCGAATAAAATCAATTTTTAGAGAGAGATGAAGGTAAAACATTTATGGATCACCCAAAATTCTATAAATTCTTCTTATCAACAGCTATAAGGAAAATAACTTTATTATAAGGAGTACAACCATATATATAATCTTTTATAACTTTATATCTATCAACCACAATATTTGGCAGACTTATAACTTTCTAGATATGATATTTCTTTCAATAAAAAACCTGAATTCCCTTACTGGTCATAGAATTATAAACATCCATGAAAAATTATATTTTTCTTCAACTTTAGTAAAGAGTAAACTATAGGTTACTTCACTCTGATACCACTTAAAAGGAACAATTAGAGTGGGGGAGTGGGTGAATCAGTGATCTTTTATTTCTATATTTTCTTTATTATGAATTAATCTTTTATCACTGTTAAAGAGATATGAAATTTCTTAAAACAAGCACACACGCACAACCAATTACACATAAATATTTACAGGGGTCACTACTTAGTATGAGTATATGTTAATTTTTTATGGTTTGGAAATAATCCAATACCATAGAATCTACTTTAAAACAATCCTTTTATGTGGACACAATAAGCAGGGAATATACTTAAACATTAATTTCACTATAATCAAACAACATTACATTCAATCCATGCACATATATAATATGAAACAAATATTTTAGTAAAAGAAATTATAAATATTCTATAACGAGATTGATTATGATGTCACTAGGCTGACTAAACTTATTCATACTTTATCTTTTTGTAACTACTTATTCTTCACATTCTTACCCAGAAGTTGGAATGAATAGTTTAATTATTTTGGATTTTTGTTTGATTGGTTCATAGAGTAAAATCCATCATTTTCTGTCAACTATTTCCACCCTATTAAATGAAACCAAAACCATCCTATTATTCACCAATTAACCTCTATATATAGTTTGTCTGATACCATATGATATGAAACTCTATCTAGTGTCCATCTAATGTCACCTCCAACTACTCAAATTCAACCATTATAAATCTATTCATATGTTTGCTTCTATACACCATCTATTTAAATAAAATTGATGTAAAACTCCATTCACAAATCAACTATCTAATGCTTATTCAAAATAGTTGTCTGATCAACTTTATTCTTCTTTAGTGATTCACCTAACTACTTTATGCATGAAAATTGCATCCTAGTTATTTGTGAATTACTCCTTCATATATTACTACTTGAAATAGAACATGTGGAAAATCCTATTTATTTTATAGATTAATGATAACTTGAAAAAATAAATCTTCCACTTCAAATAATGAAATTAGAATCTTCTCAGGATTTATAGTGTATTCTTGAAACATTATTAAAACTATATAATCCACTACATTCAACAAAATTATTTCTAAATTTATGATAATAAAATATATTACTTTAATGATATTTATATCATAAAATGATTAGTATTGTATCATAACGTTATATATCTTTTAAAAAGTTTTATAAAGACCTTCCAACCAATAAAAAGTTATATTAAACATTTTTCCAGTGAAATAGTGTAGTGACACTTTCATCTGAAGATACTCCATCTAACAGTCCTTCATAACATCATAGTAATGTCTCATAAAACATTTTTTGGAATCTAACTCTATTTGATGAATTAAATTATAATTATGTATCCATTTTCTTTCCATGAAATCCATTAACTAATGAACATTATATCAAAACATCAATCCTATGACTTCAACCAAAACCATATAACAGATGGATCATAGCCATCTTTATGATCATTGTTTTTCCCAATGAAATTACTCAACATCTTCTCTTTGTGATTGATAAACATTAATCTATCTATAAAACATCCCATACATTAAAAAAAACTTATTTTCATTTCATTTAACCTTACAAGGCATTTACAAATGGGATATTTCATTTAAACAACATGGATAACTGCCCTTACGTAACACACAAAAAATATGTTATACCATTACACATCATGATAAGTATCCCATATAGAGTGCTTTAGAAACATTATATACCCAAACCTTTAATCGATAGCTTTTATCCAATAAACTTATAAGGAACAATATAGAATGGACTTTGTACATGAAAATGATTCTCTCCAACTATTGATATTTTATTGGATCATGAGGTCTTTCAATACTCATGATGTCAGAAACATTATGAGCATAAAAAAGCAACATAGTTCGTCTTCACTGAACTCTCTATCTAATTAAGATTATATCAAAGTTAATATAAAAATTCAGAAAAAAACATATGTTTATAACTTCTATCTGATAACCTTCAACCAATGAAATTGGACCAATAAATTCAGGTTGATCCTCTTGATCTGTTTACATATTCATCCAATATCCTTTTAAGGAATTCACAACATTGTTAGGTTAGTCATATTTTTTTAAAAAAACTCTAATAACAACTTTAATTAAAATTTCTAGAATACTAAAAACACCTACAACAATCATGGTCCCAACCGAATCCTCAACAATAAAACCCCATGTTCAATTCAAATCAATTATCAAATAGATAACCTTTAAATTCTTCAAAATATTTCTATCAAAGTTCAAAATATAAAAATAATTATGATTTTCTCACATAATCATCCATAATAAAGTTAAAATTTATTTCTAAAAAATATAAATAACTCCTAATGTCAAATTAATAATAAAAAATATCAAATAATATTAAAAATATATTAATATCTTCATGAAATATCCCAAATAACCATAAATCCAAATATAATCATATATACAATCTTTATATAATTCATCCTTTATTCCACAAGTAAAAAACAAATATTATACAAAAGTATTTCTATTTACCTTAATCATATAATGTTCTCAAAATAGAGAATGCCACAAAAAATAACTTTAATCACTTATTCACCAAATAACTTTTTAATCCCATGGTTATCTAAATGATTATTCATATATTCCCAACATGTAATAACCCTTTTATCTCAATTAACCATGATTACCTCAAAAAAAGTTAATGAGGATAACCCATTACTTGGAGGTTATCAATACCTTTAAACATATGTCCATAAAATATTAAAAATTAACCCTCAAATAAACTTTTCAATAAAGAAGATTCAAAACCCAAGGGTTATGTTGCTATAAATGTATCCCAAACTAATCTTAATAATTTTTAAATTCCATAACTTACAACCTTAAAATGTGTTCCTATGCCTTGTAACATAGGATCAACCTTAAACTTATAAACCCATGATGGTATCTATAATTATTTACATTAAATGATCATAATATCTAAATTAATCTAATCTTTTCTTTGATACCAACTATATCATACCAAAATACATGATCATAGATTTAGTGATAGAAACATAAAATTTACATTTTTGGTTTTGATACCAATAAATACGACCCAAATATAGTCATCTAAAGCATACAACATCAAGGAAAAATATTATATTTCCTTCATTCCAAAGGACCATTCAGTTTTAATTTTTTCTAAAATTATTATACGATTATAACATAACAATACCAATGTATTTATGTAAAAATTATCCCCTCAAAATTGGTTCTTTATAAAGAAAAACATGCTTTGTTCATGGTGACTCCCATATCTGGAACTTTGACATTATTAATGTTTATAATCATTCTTAAACCCTATGAGAAACATTTGAAAACATGGTATGAACACAAAATGATTTTTTGAGGGGGATATAAAAATAATAAAATAAATTCATTAGTCTATTTCAAAACCATTTGAAGATATAATAGAGTTTTCCTTTAACATAATAAACATTGACCTCATATAATCATTAACTAATACGTGAAATCAACTATACTTCCCATACTATTTCCTAAAAACATTATGAGAAAATATAAGGGAAAAATAATAAACATGAGGGTTTATTAGAAAACATGAGAACCCACTAAAATATTTCTTTAAAAAATATCCTTATACCCTAAAAGGTCACAACAATTCCTTTAAAACAAAATATCATTACCATACATTGTGAAAAAAAAACAATTTATACGAAAAATCATTACCAGGAATAAAAAAATAATGTATGTAATTTGGGATTTCATTATCATATCACTCATTAATATAGAATAAAAAACCTAGAAAATTATAATAATTACTTAGGAGAAACATATAACTAGTTAACTTCTTCCCTTTACCTAACTAATTGGAGAGATATATCTAACTCACCTGCTATTCTACGATATACCAGGATCACCTATAATGATGATATATATTTAGACCACCCATCATCACAATGAATTCCCAAGAACCATAACATTTACATAACACATTAATGATTTAATTTTCATCATTATATTCATAAGAACATATTTTAAAACCCGTAAGAAAAAACATTTTTGTACATTGATATATCTCAATCCATATAAACCAATTTTCAAAACCAAAATATTTAGAATAAGGGGAAGGAGAGGTTTTATTTTAATAAAACATGGAATTTTATGAAGGGATCAAAAAAATAAAATAATGGCTATAGTGATAGGAAATTCCATTGATGTTGTATATGTTAAAACAAAATATCTCCTTTTTCATTTTGTAAAGAAAGTCAAAACATTCCATATAAAATACATAATAATATTAATTTTGAAAACCATTGAATGAAAGTAAAGAGATATGAAAAACATCCTATATAATTTTTTATTTACATATAAATACATCTTTAAAATAGTTTTATGAATACGGATATTTATGAATAATATTTTATAAATAAATATTAAAATCATTTAAAATGAGGATTTCAAGGTTAAGTGTCCCTTACCACAAGTCCAACTTGTCATGTACACTATCTTTCATATATAAAGAAATAATATTAGCTATTTAATTGACTAATAAAAATTTTTCAATCTAATTTAATTATCATTATACCTTTTATTTCATTCACAACCATGTTTTATTTAGTTACTTTATCATTTAAGTTCACAACAGATGCCATGAGGATGTTTGATTCATAACCCCAAAACAACTTCAGCCAATTGAATATGGTCCAAAGGGTACAATATTCCATTATCTATAGAATATTAATCATGAAATTATTACCATTATTATACACTAAATAAAATTTTAAAAACATCAATGAAATACATACATTATAAGAGAGATGCATATATTCTCAGAGGTGGTGGTCCACTTGTACGCCTGAACAACATTATCATTTTTATGGATGGAAAGTTAATAAAATAGATTATATATGTAACAACACCAAATTTTATTAAAAAAATATCCATGCACTTTAATTAAATTTTAAATTATGTAACATGGGTAGAAGAAACACATTCAATTCTTCAGATTTATTATATCCTACTAGATTTAGAGAATCATTAAGAATACTTAACATGGATGATATATCCATTGAAGCGTGATCATTTGATTAGTATAAATATTGGGGTTTAACAAATCCAATTGACACAAAAAAGGAAGTGATGTCTTTATCTAGTAGTATTGTACCTTATGAAGCCCATTTATCATAGATTCAATGAGAGATAGTAACATTGAGATTTTACCTCAACCAAGACAAAGCATCGATCTGCTAATATAAGCATGATCAAAAGCATTTATGAGATAAGTTCAAGATCATCAAGACCATGAAACAAATCATGTATGCCGAACCACCCCACAAAAATCTCACCATCGTGCACCATACCATTATAGTGTTTTCAAGTGTATTAATTGGAATATATAAAGACCATAGTAATATTAAAATTTATATTGTATTTTCAATATAATAATGTTTATTTTTACATTTTTATCTTTAATTAACAAACAATTTTCATTTTATTATAATAAAAGAGAAATTATATTTTTAATTAGTATTTAATTTTAATTAAGAATATTATTTTGATGAATTAAAGAATATTTAATGTAAATAATATTTGAATAATATATTATTATTATATAATTTTAATTCATAATAAATTATCATATAATTTTCATTAACTTACATGTAATTTTATAGGATTAAAAAAACATTTTTCAATAAAAGTCGATTATTATTTTAAAATTAAAAATAAAAATGTTTAGAAAATAGTTTTGATAAATGGAATATTATTTTTGGAATCCGAATGTGGAATTTATCCAATGGTGAGTTTTTTATAACTTTCTAAGACAATTGAATTTTTGGGTAAAACATAAATACAACAGAAATAAATAGTATGCATTATGAAATCATAGTAACCAATAAATGATTTATTAAATACTATAAAGGGTATCCACAAACAAATTTATGTTTACCTTTTAATATATATTTATTTTATTTATTTTTATTAATTTTATAAGTCCTTTATGAATCCTCCAAATCATGTAATATATTTTAAGGTTTTGAAATCACTTATTTAAGAGTATTACTCACCTTCACATTACCAAGGGTATTATTTTAATAATTCAGGCCGTTATACATATAAAATAATAAAAACCATACCTATTTGGTATAAAAAATGGGAAGAATCCATGGTAATATTTTTGGTTTTGGATATTATATTATATAGAGTCCAAAGCCTATGTTTGGAAAATAATAAATAATTCACCTTTACTTTTCTATATAATCCAACCAAAGATCCCTTTTTCTTCATTAAAAATCCTTTATCACAACCGTACTCTTCTTTCCCCCTTATATAGTCCTCCTATGGTTCCCGTATCCCTTAATACGCTCCTCCCAAGTGTTTGGAATCATATTACCAGGGTAAGGGATCCATTAATTCTCCTCTCTATTCAAATTTCTTCATTATCTTATGAATTATATTTCCAATTCCTAATGTTAGGATATGACTTTACATGTTATCATTACCTTCCATATTATTTCCAAATTATGAGAGACCTTTTTCTCTCATATCAAACCATTTTATGAATCTTTATATACTTCCATTATGCTGCCAAAATTTCTCCGTGATTTTCCATGCCAGACAAATGTGTAGTGAATAACCACACCCATTTCCTACAATGGATGTTCACCATTATGATATTATACTTGTTTATTATTTTGTTTTATATATTTATATCACTATCTATGATTTTTTAATAAAATATAATTATGAGTTAATATAGGTTGTATGATCTATAAGGCACACATAGCATGATAATGAAATGAAATTGATGGGTGTGCCCAAAATTATACAGCTCTCTAATGATTTGGTTAATATTTTAATCTAATGAGATGTCATGAAAGGGATTAGGGAGAAAACATAATGAATCATGGGGATTTTTTATCATTATTTCTCCAAATTTATCTTTAACCAATGTTTATGATGTTTTGTTTTATGTTTTTCCAACATTAACCATGTTACATTTATGTTATCATGCTATATCATGTCTCATTGTTCATGTTCATTATTACAATTACATTTATTAAACATTGATATGCCTATTGTATAATATATATTACTTTATACATGTTATTCAATGATTATTCCCTTACTATAATTTATATCTCGCCCCTTTCTTATATATGTCCCCAGGTTATCACATGGAGTTTTATGTACGAACATGGTAAGGATGCTTTCTATAAAGATGATGAATTTACTTTTTTAGCTTTTATGTAATGTACCTAATTCCAAAATTCACTATACTTATTGGTCTTCCATGTATTATAATGTGTAATAATGTGTAATAAATCCTTAATTATTTTGTAATAAATAGAAGGGTTGTCATAGTTGGTATCAGATGAATGTTTATTTATTTTTGGGATTAGGATTTGAAAACTCTATTGAAATAAATAGGGATAAAACTAATTAGAAGAAAAAATCCCTAATTTTTTTTGAAGAATATATTATGCAGTTTATTCATCAAATACACCCATTTCATGATACTATAAGTTGATGTTTCTCTTACAAAGACGTATATAAAGATAAAAGCTAAAGAACCGCATTGAGCTAGACTTGAAGAGGTACTTTGGCACAAAAATAGGATTTTATGCACACTTATTTTAACACTACCAAGAGATATTATTTAGTAAATTCATATTCTCATTACAAACCATTATTAAGTGAACAAAAATTTCTTATAGGAGTCTATGTTTGGAAATATTTCATGGATAACATAGATTGAAGCATAGAAATTCACATGTTAGGGAAATAAATGTACTTTATAAGTTATCCATTTAATTTCATTAGATTAACATTTATGAGTTTAATAGTATAAAAATAATCATCCTTAAATTTCTCTTTACTCTATAAAATGGCTGGAAATATGAGAAATAAGGTAAAAAACCGTTGCCATGGGAAATGTGATGACTTACCTAATGAGACGCCCAACCCAATGAGAGAGTGAAACATGAAATCTGGGACAAAAATATCTTAGAGGAATCATGTTCTAAATAAAAATATGGATCTATAAGAGTATCCAAATCCCCCAAATAAATAACAAGTTATAATTGAGATCTTTATATAATATAGGCCTCTGATATTCAAGGGATCATTTTACCCCTTAATCAAGGAACAATTGATCAACTCCACTGATAAGATATTATCCATATTTCAATGTTTTGAGAAAGAGAAGGTTCAACTAGATGTTTACTATATGGAGGGTGAATCTGATCATTGGTGAACATTGATCAAGAATAAGAAGCATGAGGAATAGTTTTAAGTGATGTGGTGGAAGTAATTCCACACAGTGTTTTTCGATAAATATTTTCCTCACACTATCTGTCTTAAAAGAGAAGGTATTTCATTAATTTTAATAAAAAAGATGATAAATCAATTGGGTCATATGAGGAAAAACTTAAAAATATATTCATAATACACCTCTATTTTTTTCATTACCCCTGAGTGAATGGTTGATCATTTATTTGATCGGCTAAAAAATAGTTTATCAAAAACATTGGAAATCCAAGACTCTGATAGCTATGAGGTATCTTTCTGATGTGACCTCAAAGTCAAGATAGAGATCAATGAATCTCAATGGTATCATATGGATAATAAGAAGAAAGTTGATTTTAATACTAGTTTTCTAATTGATAAACATTATGGTGCTAAGAAATTTCAACATCCCACTTGTTCAAAGTGTAGAGATAAGTACCATGAAAATATCCTAAGGGGGATGAGGAAATACTTTAGGTGTGGGAAGGAAGGACACCTAGCTATATATTAACAAAGGGAGAATCCCATTGATGAATTGGAGGAAATCAATTCTCTAGTCAACTCCTAACACATTATTTATTGTTTTAACAGCAAGGAATAAAATCAATTTTCAAACCAATGCATAATTATAGGGTTTTCAGAGACAAACAATAACCTACATATCAAAAATTGAGAGATTATGATATCACAACCACTGAGGTGGATCCTAATAATTAAGTGGTGATATGTATGAACGTTTTTCATTTAATAATATTAAATTTACCTTTTGATTTTGGTTCTAATAATTTATTAAAATCATAAAATCTTATTATAACTATTCAAAAACCTCAAAAATCATAGAAATATAGTCTTAAGTAAAAACACCAAATGAGGTAGTCATTTAATCCAGTGAAATAACTCACCCTATATATTTTTTTTGTCTGAACCTACTAGATAACTTTTATTATACTCCCTTTAGTGTAATTTTATGAAATTATGGGTATAGATTAGATTTACCTATATTGAGGAAATATAAATATACACAAGAAATAAATCACTCTCTCTATCTAGAATCATCCTGCAATTTTGTATAAATGCAAGGATATAGATGAATTTTCTTTACTACCAAAATCCCATGTGTGGATATTATTTCCCTATGAGTACGAATATATATCTAAAATGATTGATTCTAAGTAATTGAACATCCTTGTTGAAATTCCCATTGTAAGGGAACACACTGAAGTGGTTATTGAAGAATTTCATAGTCTTACTCCTTTATAAGAGGTTGAATTTTTAATTGAGCTTATACCTGGGGTGTTACCATTATTCAAGAATCAATATTGAATGGTTGTTTTTGAAATTTTGGATCTAAAAAAACAACTATAGTAGAATCTGGATGAAGGGTTCATATTCCCAAGTTCATCTAGATGGGGTGAACTAGTAATCTTCATCAAGAAGATTGATGGGTAAATGCACATTTTCATAGATTATCATGAGCTCAAAAATATAAAAATAAATAATAAGTATCCTCTTCCATGGATTGATGACTTATTCGAGCACCATGGTGGAGAAAAATACTTCTCATTGGTGGATCTGTGGTTGGGGTATTACCATGTTTGGGTGAAAAAGGATGGCACCACCAAGACTAATTTTCATACCTGGTACCGGCACTATGAGTTCATGTAATGTCATTCAGACAAAATAATTCTTCATAAATCATCATTGAATTGCTGAATGGAGTCTTTAAATATTACCTCTACAAAGTTATTGTAATATTTATATATAGTATTCTAATATACTCTAAAATCAAGGATGTGTAAGATGAGAATTTGAGTACTGTACAAAAAACCATATGAAATTAGAAGATTTATGTAAAATACAAAAAATATGATTATGGTTGATGGATGTCTCAGAAATTAGAAATATTAGTAAAAGTAATGAGATATATATTGACCCTTCAATGATAAATTAAATTAAAGGATGGATGGGGCCAATATTTGTGACAAAAATATGTAGTTTCCTTTGGTTAGCTAGGTATTATAATCAATTTCTGAGAAATTTATAATGATTTTTAGATACAATAACTAGGATAAATCAAAAGGGAGTGATTTTTTTTAGAGTGATTAATGTGAATAAAGCTTTAAGGATTTTAATACATGGATTATCACTACACATGTTCTTATGCTACATAAAAGGGGGATTTTTTTGGTATTTAGTGATAATTTTATGAAGGGACTGAGTTGCGTGTTAATAAAATATGAAAAAGTGATAACCTATGATTCAAGGAAGTAAAAGGTTGATGAAAAGAATAAAAAAACATGATCTGGAGTTAGCTATAATGATCTTCACATTAAAAATATGGTACAATTGTCTCATTGGGGAGAAGTGTCAAATATATACGAATCACAAGAGACTCTATTATATATTCAAATAAAAAAAAGTTGAATATGTGCCAATGAAGATGGATAGATCTAATCAAGTACTATGATTGAATAATCCACTACCATTATAGGAAAGAAAATAAAGCGTCAAATTATTTAAGTAGAACATATTAACCAATTTTATCATTTATGAGAACTAATAACGATCCAATATTCATAGATTTTAAAAGGATGGACATGAGAATCATAAAGGGGAGAATATCATCAGTCCTTCACAAATTATTTCTCAACCATTCTTTATGGAGAGGGTAAAGAATTATCAAAGAGATGATGTTGTGATTCAGAAAAAAATGAAAGCTATATGAAAAGGGGAATCCTTATAGTCCAACGTTAATGAAGAAGGATTTTTGAGATTTTGGTCAAAACTATGTGTACCATAAAATCCTTATATAAAGAAAGATATTTTGGATGATGCACATAGTTTGGCCTTATTCATCAATATAGGGAGTAGAAATATTTATTGAGATCTTCAAGAGAACTATTTGTGGGAAAATATAATAAAGGATGTCATCGATTATACATCATGATGTCTTGTATTTCAGCAAGTGATAGTGTAAAGGAAAAAATCTATAGGGACTATGAAACCATTACCCATACCTATATGCCAATGATAAGAAATAATAATAGAAATTAACACCAGTCTTCATAATAAATCAAGAGAAAATATTTCTCTATGAGTTATGATGGATCGTTTTACAAATAATTTTCACTTCATTGAAATTTGAGAGAAATTTTCACTCAATCACATTTCAAGGATATACATTATGGAAGTGGTGAGGTTTCAGGAAACACCACTTGGGATTGTATTTTATTGAGACCTAAGATATACCACTAAGTCTTATAAGAGTCACCAACATTTTCTAAATACCGAGTAGAATATAATCATGGATTATAATCCTCAAATTGATTTCCAATATGAGTGGACTATCCAAAGACTATAAGAAATGTTTAGATCATGCCCAATTGGCTTAAAAGGAGTATGAGACACATATTTTATTCTATCCAGTTTCTCATACAATAAGAGTTTCTACTTAATCATAAAAAGGATCCCTATGAACCCCTTTATGGAAGGAGGTGCAGAACACCAGCATGCCGAGATAAAGATAGGGAAGAAAAACTTCTAGATCAAGAAATGTTCAGGAAATGGTTGAAAAAGATTAGAACAATTCAATAGGACATCAAGTCTACCCAAATTGAACAGAAGATCTATCATGACAAAAGATTATGAGACCTAGTGTTTGATGTTGGATACATGATATTCATCCACATATAATAATGTAATAAAGTCATGAGATATGGGAAGAAGGGAAAACTTAGTTTAGAACACATCAACCCTTTCGAGATCCTTGATTTCACAGAACTAGTGTACAATTTATTGGTACTCCCACATAACCTATCTCAATTAAATGATATATTCCATGTATCCCTCTCAAGGAAGTACATACCAGGACCCTCACATGTTCTCAATATAGAGGTGGTATTTTTGGAGAATAATCTCTATAATGAGGATCATCTGGTGAAGATCATAGATCATGGAGACAATATTCTAGGAAATAAGACAATTAACCATGTCAAAGTGTTGTGTAGAAACCTTAATTTTAAAGAACTGACATGGGAAATAGATAAGGTGATTAAAAAAATCCTCTACAATTTTTGTGTGGGAAATAAAAATTTCAAGGGGGAATTTTTTGAATGGGGGACGATTGTAACAACAAAAAATTTTATAAATAATATCCCCCTTTTGTTGTAATTAAATGTCATATTATGTTATGTGGTTATAGAAAATACATCTACTAATTTGGTTTTATTATATCTTATTAGATTTAAAATGTCATTAAGAATCATTACCATAGACAATATAGCCATTGAAAATTGATAATATACTTAGTAAAAATATAGTGTTTTAAAAAATCCAATTGACATAGTCAAAGGAAGTAACGACCTCAACCAGTAGGATCATACCCTACGAAGCCCATTTTTCAGAGATTCTTAGGGAGATAGAATCATTGTTATTTTCCCTCAACCATGACCAAAATGAGATCCAACAACTAAAGAATGAGATAAACTATTTATGGGAGAAGCTTAAGCCTATTGAGATCACGACCCAAACCATGTAAGACAAGCCACCACACAAAAATATCACCATCACACACCTTACCAATAGGGTGTTTGCTGGTGTATTAAAATAATATGTACAATGACCATAATAATATAAAATTTTATATTATATTTTAAATAGAATAATGTTTATATTAACCTCCCATTATTAATTTTTATATGTTTTTGATTTTTATGCAAGAAAACTGAAATTTTATTATTAATTAGAATTAAATATCTATTATAAATATTATTTTGATGAATAATAGATTATTGAGGTAAATAATTTTTTAATTAAATATTATTATTAATTTTTTTATTATATAATTTTTATTAAATATAAATTATCATATGATTTTTATGAAGTCAAATGTAATTTTTATAAGGGTTCGAATACCAACATTGTCAAAAAAATCCATCATTTCTCTTAAAATTTTGATTATTATTTTTAAACTAAAAGTATGTGTAATTTTTCATCACTCATGGTCTATTAAATTTCTAGTTTTGGTATATGGTGGTGTTTAGGGGATGTTCTAGGAGTTTTCATGGGAGTTGTGGGTCCAACAGAACTGCTGTAGGAAATACTCACCTTGTAAGTGTATTACAATATGTGAAACATAGTTTCAAGGATTGTTCATGGATGGTTCATGAAATTTATATTTTCACGGTGAAATAATAAAAAGGTGACATATATTTCAGAAAAAATGAAGCCTGAGGATTACACAATGTTAAAGTGGATTACACATAATGTAAACCATCGATCCAATGTAGTTTTAAAATCCTTTTCTAGCTATGTTTTCATTCCTTCAACTAGGTATTCCTAATCCTCTCATTTTAGAAGAACCCTAGGATACATGAGTATTTTATAAGTCCCTCTTCCTCACTATTTGATCTATTGGCCCTGATGGTCGTTCTTTGGAAATCCATGGTTGATATGTGGTTGGTTCTTATCCCTTCGTAGTGGTTTTTATTATACTCTTCTCCAGATGATTCACTGTAGATATGTTTTTATTGTTCAGGGTGTGTGGTAGGTTTCATTTTGATGTTATTTGTCTATGGTGTTGGTTTATCTTTTGTGTCCATGGTGTAGGTTTGGTTTGTGAGTGTTCTTATTCACCCTATGGTGCACAACTAGTCAGAAAGCTTCTTTGAGGTAGGTATTCCCAGGTATATCCTTATTTTGTATCATGCAAGAGGGGTTTAATTTATATTATCTATGGGTTAAGTTTTTCCATCTTAATGAAAGATAAATAGATGTAGAAATTGATATTTAATTGGGGTAAATAGGGTTCATTTCACATGATTTTATAACATTGATATATTTATGATATTGTGAATTGTATGGGTTTGAGGTCCTGCTAAAAAATTGTGGCATTTGAGGGATTTGTTTTTTTAGATATATGTTATATGATTGTTTATTTGGTTGTGATTGTTGGGGTATTTTTACTATTCAATCATAATGTACATGTAAATTACATTACTTTTGTGGAATAGTTAATACATTACACAAAAACACGCCCAAAGATCGTGTTAGTTTAGTATATTTGGAATCTTGGAACACAATATTCTAATTTAGTGAAAGGTATTGAAAAAATCCCATTAATATCTTCTTATTCAGAACTCCTACATAAAACCATTAATTATTACATTGGGAAAGGAAAAATAAGAAAAATGGGTGAGCTCAAAAGCTCGTTAAGGGAAAACAAACGAGATACATAAGCACATCACGAGCATAAGTGTATGAGAAGATGATCAAAACAATATAATATCATATCATGCATATCAAATATCATAATCATGAGAAATGGAATAAAGATATTGGTAGTTTATATGACATGATTCATAAACAAAATCGACGAACATAATCCATAAGATCCTGAAATTACACAAGGAATGAAATTGTGGCATACACATAAAGTTATATATTTGTGTAAATATTTAAATATTTATTGGTTCACTCGTTAAATTAATTACATTAAATCAGGTCCATGTATAAAAATATGGACATGAAAACTAGGTCCACATATGAAATTATAGACATGAAAACTAGATCCACGAATATAATTATGGACATAAAAACTAGAACCACACATAGAATAGTGAACTTGAAATTAGGTTTACGCATAAAATATATACATAATTTGTTTTCGATATTTACCTAATTCATCCAAGGGAGATATATGTACCACACATGTCATAATGAAATCATAATCAAATGTTCTATAAGATAATAAAAAATCTTATCATAACCAATGTAATGGAATGGGTGTCATAAACATGTAATCATATAACAACCTGTGGAAAGTGATGGAATTTGAAATCATTTCCTTACAATCATAACCCATGAAAAAGGAGGTTTCATGAAAATATTTCCTTCAAAACATAAACCATTCAGAGAAAAAATATAAATTGTATTCTTGAAAAAATAACAAAGTATGTCATCATTGGAGGGGAAGGATTTGGAAAGATCACCTGGAACATGGATTTTCATTAAAATCAATTTTTAAAACATAAAATAAAAAAAAATTCAAAACCATTTTCTTTGAAAACAATTTAAAAACATATAAATGAAACATATAAATCATTTAAAATATTTTTTGTAGAAATTATCCTTTCTTTATTAAATGTGTTTTATATTATTATAATACCATGTGATTTTAAAAGAAAATATTTTATTTGAAAATAAAATTTTAAGATTGGTGGGAAAACATAAAGGTAATAAGGTTTCAAAAATGTGTAAAAATACATTCATTATATATAAGTTAAAAAACATTCTCCTCGTACTTTTCCAAAATAGTCAAAAAGTACCTAGTTTGGAAAATGAAATAAAAATTACATTAAAACCATGACGCAAAAATTAAAAAATGGTTAAACATTCCATTAAACATCCATATAGGTATAGTAAAATATTTTATGGAAACATTTTTAGAAGAGACAGACATGGATGATAAATATTCCCCAAAATAGACTTAAAATGAAACAATCCCAAATATGGAAGAGATTGTGAAATCAATACCCATCAATTTATAATAAATATAATTGTATGCCCCATGTTAGAAATAAAATTATAAGAATATTAAAATATAAAAATATTCTGAATAAGACTCATAAAATAAATTCATGGTCAGTATATACACCACTTTTAAGAAATTGGTAGTGTATTAGACATGTGTAACAAAAAAAAGGTGTGACATAAATCTCTTACCTTATGTCTTGACTCTTATCATACTCGAACAAGCTCCCTATATAATAAATATAATTTTATTATACATATTTCACATAATCATATTCTTATATCTAACACCATATATTATTTGATTATTACTTTATATTACCCTCTTGTTAATGATCATATGTTAAGGTTTTACTTTGAGTAATAGTCATTTTGTTCTTCACATGTGTCTTAATTTGTTATAGAATTTATCCTTATATAAATATCATGATTACAAAATGTAAATAATTATATAAATATATTTTATATTCAGTATATTTATATTATAATAATATATATAGTCACGATGTATGAAATGGAATACACCGTTCATGGAGACTGTAATCCATATATACGCTTTAACATAGTTTCCATTTTAATTATCCTGTTGAAAGAAAGCATGTAAATGAAATATTTATAAATTAATATATATATATATATATATATATAATTATTCTTGTATCATTATTATTTCATATGAGTCCATTAAACCACTTTTTAGTACATTCGATGTGTTTTGTGAATGAATCACACCGCTTTGAGGGGGTGATAGTCCACACTTCCTCAAATGAGATTATTGCATTAACACTATTGGATAGTAAAGAGTTATGTGTTGTAAAATGGAATAAATAAGCTTAAAGACATAATAAATGTTACATATAAAATATATAGATAGATTTTCCATCACAATGGCCACCATGACTGGTGGTAAAGGAAAAATGAACAATCATCATATCATAATGTAGTTTTCCGTATACAGAAACAGTATGTTCGATATCCATTAGATGGATGTGTGTGTAAGTGTAGGTATAAAACATAGAGTAACAACATAATAATATATTTAGGATGATGTTTTTTTCATAAAATAATTCAATAAGGAGAGTTTAGGGGGTTGATAAGGAAAATTAAGAAAGTAGCTTGATAGAAGACCTTACCTCTTAATCGGGTTACTCTTTTGGGTTTGTTCCAAAAGGCTTCATTGATTTTAATTCTTCCTAAGATAAGGATTATTATAACATTTTAGGTATTTTAGAATATTATTTTAGAATATATTTGGCTATACAAGGGTATTTATAGGTATGAGGAAGTGGGTAGAGGTGGCATCCTTTTATAAGAGGGAGGAGGGGCTCTTTAGTAAACTCCAAAAATATTAATATAAAAAATTTTATTATCAAATTAAAATAGCTCAGAAGTGAGTTATTTATAATTTAATATTATTATGGTTTTAAATCCTCTTAAATAATAAATTTTAGAAATGTTTGGGTCATAAAAATAACTTTATCAATTGGATGAAAACCTTGGTTAAACAATTTAACTCTTACCATGCGAACTTTTCTTTTTTACTCTATAGGGTTAATATAGTTACTCTAAAAGGCCAAAAGTACCCAAATTGGATATTTGTATCATATTAAACATTATAATATTTATTATTTCAAATTATATTTTTTAATAATTTGGTAATATTTAACAAAATATTATTTATTTTAAAGTATCTTTTATGTCAATTTTCATACTATTTATTATTTTCATTTTAAAAATATAAAACCAACATTATAACCTTGACAAAATACTTTAATATGTCTCAAACAATTATAAGTTATCCATAAAATTCGTGGATTTCATTAATTAGGTAAAATTATATTTATTTTAATATATTTAATATCATTTATTTGAAATCTCAATTAATGAAACAATTACTGTATCATTATTACACAAGACATTAATTATGATATATACTCTCTAAAGATTGAAAATAAATTATCATCATGAATATAAATTTATTATATTTAAAATGAATAATTATAGTATAATTTAACATATGTATAATCTAATATTAAAAATAATTTAGTTATTAAAATCTAAATACGACACTTTTAACTCTTCTTTAAATATAAAATAATAAATGTCATAATATGACCAAAGTGGATTAGAAAGGATTATATTTTCAAAATAAAGTTGATTTGGGTAAAATAACAAATATTTAATGAAATTAGGACTAAATTTAAGGTAATTTTATATTATTATAATATTATTTGTACCTTCAATTACCCTATTTACCTTTAACCATGTTAAATAAATTTTGAAAGTTACTATTCAATAAAAAATATTTTGATCTTATTAGTCGACATTTTTCAAAAAAATTAAAAAAACATTTATACATATTTAGAAATATAATTTACAAAAGTAGTTGAATTACGTTTAATGCTAACCCCGCAAATGTGGCTAGTAGACGGGTAAATGGGATGTTCAAATGTTCAATAATTGTTTATCTAATTATATTATAAAAATGATTCCAATGACCTGAATTGTATTAAGATATATATTTTAATATATTTTGGATTGAAAATTAATTTAAATTAAAATAATTATTTAAACTAAAATCACTATTTTTAACAATATTGTAATACTTTTCACTACTCGTCAAATATTGAAACTTTTCTGAAAAATACCCAAAATTCACCCTATGATAATTTTAACATTATGAATTGAAAAATGTTTTTTATTTTATAAAATTCAATTTATTTTAGTGTATAAAAAAATTTGTTTATTTTTCATAGAAGGACATGAATAACAGTTCATTTGAGATAGTAGTCATTTTAAATATATTAAAATTTTACTAAAAAATATATGATTCATTATCTAAACCATTATAACTAATACTTAAAAATTAGTTATTACTACTCTCAATATATGTTTAATGGAAAGGTTATAACTATCTAATTTAAATAATAATAATAAAAAATTGTTATTTAGTAGAAATTCATTGTTTTATGTAAAACAAACCATGTTGGCATTGAGTATAATAATAGATTTCCTTGGTGTTGAATATAACATAATCCAACACTTAGTGATATTATATAATAATAAAAATCTATATTTAATGTTACATGAAGTTAAAATAACAAAATATTAAATTCATTAAAAAAAATAAATTCACAAAATCTTGGGGTGTTACATTCTACCCCCCTTAAAATGAATTTCACCCTAGAAATTTGTCTGGGTTATCAGAGGTTTAATACTTGAATTCTCCTTTCCTAAAAAACCACATCATAAAAATGAATTCTAAAAATTTCTTTTATGAAATAAAATTTGTAAAAGAACTGTTAACCATAGTAAATCATAACCAGGTTTCTATATAGTAGAACTGAGGTGATGATTTTGGAATACTGGAAAATCGAAAATAATTATAGAGATTGATGAAGATCACTAATCACAAGAAAGTGGGTTATCTATAGAAAGTTAACAATAGAAAAGCCATAAACTAGTGAAACATTAAAGTGTTCATTGATATAATCTAAATGATAATAATATGAAAAACTTTTATATCAAGATCAATTTTCATAGTGTTGAATAATTTTTTAGAGAAGATATACTTACTTGATTTCATCATAACTTCACCCTTTGTTGTTCCATGATAAATTTATAGTTTATCTTATAATGAAAGAAATGATGTTGAATTTTTCATTTATGAAGCATTATCAAATCCTGAGAAGAAATATAGGTCATTCTATCTATCTTTATCACAATAAAAAGGATAGTACAGTTTATCAAATACACACAAATCCACTTATAGTGAGATTATACTTTAATCTCACAAAGGTAACTGATGTTTAATATAAAAATTCCATAAATAGATAATCCCAAAATCCTATTGAAATATGAAAATTTAAAACTTTAGAAATACATTTACTAAATCACCTTAATAATTATCTCCCGTATATCATTAGGAAGTTCATGAGTCTTACATTCTAAACATGTGAATTCCTTAGTCAGGTATTCTCTTGATACATGGTAGTAACCTTAATTTCCATATATTTTTATTGAAAACATGCATGTTTATTTATTCAAAAACTTATTGGATTTATTCTTTACATCACAAAATGTGGTATAATTCATCTATGATAGCATAACCCTCTTGAAAAGAAATCCATAATTAGTTCCCAAGAAACTTGATCATCCAATTTACTTATTCAAATCCAATATATCTTTTTTCAAACATCATTATCTAAATATAAGGGACATATTAAGGTTTATCTTTCCCTTAATCACATTTTCTCGAAGTATATCACCTTAAATATAAATCACTTTTTTGGGTCCTTAGAACTATTCATCATATCCTTTCCAATAATTAATGAAAAATTTATAATAAAATCACTTATATATTTCATGGTTCATATTACATAATATTTTTATTCCAATATATATACACCTCAATAATCAAACATTATTCTTAAAACGTTATTAAGGATCCATCATCATAGTTTTTTCTAAAATATTAATCATTTAATAAGGGTCCTCAACCTTAATCTAACCAAGATCCATAGAAATAATGCTAAAACATCCCATACCTTTTACATGCGATTTTCAATAACTTTTTCCTCAATAGTATAACAGAAAATCATACCACCTTCATGATTCCCTTTTTGAGCTTTCACCTTAGAAAACTAGTTTTCATAAATCCCATAGTTTTCAAATATAAAACATTCAGGGATAATTATGTACTCCCAAGTTATGGATATTTACTTAAAATAAAAATCAAAGTGTGACAAATACATATCAGAGATTGAAAAACACATAAGTAAGGTAAATTACTTATAATATATCAATCTATGTTATATTTGATTTATTACTTGGTTATTAATTATTATCACAAAAACTCTAGGATTGAAACCAATACTTAAACCTATCCTTAGAAAACACCTAGACATATCTATAAGGATATCCCTAAGGATCTCAATAAGGATTTATCATCCTTGTTTTCAAATTTTAATTAATCCTTTACTCTAATACCAACTATAAATACCCATGATTGATATAAATGGGAATTACATTATCTTTTTGGAATACATAATACATTACACAAAAACACATCCAAAGACCATATAAGTTTAGTGACTTTGAATACATGGAACACATTCATCTAATTTAGTGAAAGAACTTCAAAATATATTATAAAGATAACCCCATTTAGTAATCCTGCTTAAAACTATTCCTTATAACCCAAGGAAAGGATATATAAGAAAAATGAGCGAGATCAGATGCTTAGTAACGGTAAACAAAAGAGATACATAATCATATCATAAGAATATGTGATTTAGAAGATGATAAAAATAATGTAAGATCATGTCTTTCATATAAAAGTTCATAATCATGATAAAGGGAATTCATATATTGGTCGTTCATATGGAATGAATCATAACGAAATCAAAGAACATAATCTATAAGATCATAAAATTGAAATAAGGGATGAAATTGTGGAACACCAATAAAATTATATCATTATGAACATGATTAAATAGAATCATTTCCAGACATTAAATTAATGATATGAAAGCAGGACCTTGTATAATCATATAGACATGAAAACCAGGTCCTAGAATAAAATAACAAACAGGAAAACTAGGTCCATGCATAGAATTATGTACATGATAACCACGTCCATGCATAGAACTGTGAACAAGAAATCAGGTTCATGAATATCATTTATACCTCATGATTTTTTCATCATTACCTAGTGAATTAGAGAGAGATATAGGTCCCACACATCTCATAATGAAATCATAAATACATTTCCTAGAATATCATAAAAAATAATATCATAACCAATGTAATGGAATGGGTTTCCCAAAAATGTAATCATATAATAACCAATTAAAAAGTGACTAAATTTGTAATCATTTCATTAAAATCATATCCCTTGAAAAGAATGGGATTTTTTATAAATCATTCCATAAAAACTTAAACCATTCATAGAAATAATATGAATGGTAATCTAAAAAAATAACAAAGTATGCCATCATAGGAGGGGAAGGATTTAGAATGATCACATTGAACATGAATTTTCGTTAAATTAACTTTTAAACCATAAAAAATTTCATAATACTTTTCATTTAAACCAATTTGAGAACATATAAAGGAATCTTGAAGATCATTTAAAATATTTCTTGAGGAAAATATCCTTTCTTTGTTGAAATAATTTTCTTTTTATAAAATGCCACAGAATTTTAATGGAAACAATTTTATTTGAAAATAACATTATATGATTCTAGGGGAAGATTCCAGGTAATACGAATTCATAATGGAATAAAAATATATTCATTCTATATACGTTAAAAACATTCTTTTCATTCTACTTTCAGAAAAGTTAAAAAGTACCTCGTTTGGAAATGGAAAGAAAGATTCCATTCAAGCTGTGAACTAAAAATTAAAATATGGATTAAAATTACTTTAAATATAGATATAATAATAGAAATAAATATTATAAAAACATTTTTAGAATACATGGACATGTATGATGAATATTCCCCAATATAGGCCTAAAATGAAACGACCCAAAATATAGAAGAGAGTGTGAAATTAGTACCCATCACTTTAGAATCAACAGAATCATATGACCCATTTTACAAATAAAATTATAAAAATATAAATATATAATAATATTCTATATAAGACTCAAAAAATACATCAATGATCTGTATATACATTTTTTATAATAAACAAGTATTGTATAAGACATGTTCCTCACAAAAATAAAGGTGTGACATAAATCCCTTACCTTGTGTCTTGGATCTCTTTGTACTCGAACAAGATCCCAATATAATAAATATAATTTTTTTTAAATAATTTAAGAAATAATATTTTTATATCTTATAATACATATGGTTTGATTATGACCATATATTAGCTTCTTTTTTAATGATCTTATCTTATGGTTTAACATTGGGTAATAGTCACCTTGTTCTTCGCTTGTGTCTTAATTTGTTATATTGTTGCTCCTAATAATAATATCCTAATTATATAATGTAAATAATTATATAATTATAATTAATATCAAGTATATTTATATTATAATAATCTATATCATAACGAAGTATGAAATGAAACACACCGTTCATGGATTTGGTAAGCCAAACGTATAAATAAACACTATTTCCATTTTTAATTGTCGTATTGAAAGAATGTCTATAAATGAAATATGAATAAATATTTTAGTATATATATTTATAAAATTATTCAAGTATCATTAGTATATTTCTTATATCATATTAATTCTCTAAACCCATACTTAATACATTCCATGTGGTATGTGACTGAATCATATCACTTTGAGGGGGCGGTAGTCCACACTTCCTCAAAAGAGATTATCATACTAAAAAAAGAAAAGTAAAAGTATATGTGTTGTAAAAAGGAATAAGTTACCTTAAATACATAATAAGTATTATATATAACATATATAGATAGAGTTTCCATAATAATGACCCCCCATGAATGGTGGTAATGAAAAAATGAACTATCATTATTTTGTGTGGCAGTAGATCATCATGCACAGAAACAATATGTTCGATATCCATTAGATGGAGGAGTGTGTAAGTTTAGTTATAAACCATTGAATAAAACATAATAGTGTAGTGAGGATATATGTTTTGTCATAAAATAATAGAATAACTACAGTGTACGGGGTGGAGAAGGTAAACTAACAAAGGAGTTTGAGAGAATACATTACCTCTTAATTGGGTAACTCCTTTTGGTTTGTGCCAAAAGACTTAATTGATTTGACTTATTACAAAGGGAAGGATTACATGATGAATTGATTTTTTTATCTTTTTTGATGAGATTTTGGGTGAGACTATGGGATTTATAGTTGTGATGAAGTGGGTAGAGGTGGTGGTTTTTTAAGAGGGAGGACAAGCATTTTAAGAAACTCCAAAACTATTAATTTTTTAAAAATTTGTTTTCGATTTCAAAAATCTCCAAAGTGAGTTATTTATAAGTATAGATGATAATGGGTTTAAGAAATCTTAAAAATTAATTTTATATATGTTTAGGTCAAAAAATAGCCTTATCTTTTGGCTTCAACCTTTATTTTAACAATTTATCTCTTACAGCGACAACATGTCTTTTTATACTATATGGTTAATATAGTTACTATAAAATGAATAAATAACCCCAATGGTATCATTTATAAAATATTTAACATTATTCTAGTCATTTTGTATAATATTTTTTTAATTTTATATCATTTAATAAAATATTATTTATTTTAAAGTAACATTTATGTTAATTTTGATACTATTTCTTATTTTAATTTTTCAAAATATCAACCCAACATGATAAAATTGAAAAATTAATTTAAATATGTCACTAAAAGGTCTAAGTTATCCCAAAAATTATTTTATGTCATTAATTATGTAAAATTATATTTATTTTAATATTTTTAGATTCATTTACATAAAATCTCTATTAATTAAACAATTATTACAACATTATTATATATGCCTTTAATTAATATATTTCTTCTCTAAAAATAATAAATAAATTATAATTAATAATAAAAAATTATGATATTTAAAATTAATAATTATAGTATAATTTATCTTATTTATAACTCTTTATTAAAAATGTCTTAGTTATTAAAATATTAATATGAAACTTTTAACACTTCTTTAATTAAATTTAATAAATATAGTAATCTACCAAAATTGGATTAGAAGGATAAAATTTTAAAAATATGGTTGATTTGTGTTGAATAATACATATCCAATGAAATTAGTAAATGTGTTAGGGTAATTTTGTATTATTATATCATTATTTTTACCTTTAATTACCATATTTATCATAAATAGTGGTAAATAAAATTCAAAAGATAATATTAACCTAAAATTAGTTAGATATTATTAGAATATTTTTTCATACAGATTACAACCATGTATTTACATTTTTCAAAATTCAATTGACAGATGTGGTAAAATTATGTTTAATGCTAATCCCGTAGATGTGGCTAAAAGACGAGTAAAAGATACGTTCAAAATTTTAATAACTTTTGATATCTAATTATATTATAATAATGATTACAATTAACAACATTAGATTAATAAATTTATTTTTTATCTATTTTTACTTTAAAATAATTTTAAATTAAAATAATTGTTTTAATGAAAATGTCGATTTTTAACAACATTGTAGTATTTTTCACTATTCATCAAAAATCGAAACTTTTTAGAAAAATACAAAAACATCACCTTAACTTAATTTTGAAATTTTGTATTAAAAAATGATGTTTATTATATCAAATTCAATTTCTATGTGTTCAAATAAATTATTTTATTATTTTTCATAGAAATACATGAAAAATAGTTCATTTGAGATAGTAGATTTATTAAACATATAATTTCCCCCAAAATTATATGTTTCATTATCAAAACCATTATAACTAATATTTAAAAAATATTTATTACTATTAATACTACAATGTTTAACATCTTGGTTATAACTATCTTATTTAAATAATAATAATAATAACAAAGTGTTCTTTCGTAGAAATTTATTGTTTTATGCAATGCATGCCAAGTTAGTATTGCATGTAATGAAATCTTCTCTTGGTGTTTCATATAACATAATCCAAAAATTAGAGCTATTAAATAATTTAAAAAAAAAATCTATATTCAGTGTTTTTTGAATCGAAAATATCAAATGATTAAATTCATTCAAAAACAATGAATTCATAAAATATTGGGGTATTACAGATATCACCCTAAATTGCAAATTGATTAAAAACTTATATTTTGATAAAGAAATTGTTTCCCCTGGGCTTTTTCTTGTCTTCTAATGCCTCTAAAGTAATGTAGAATGTGATAAAATCCCATTTTTTAATTTTTTTAAATGATCCTGATGTGTTTGGATGTGTGGTCGTACTTGTTGGATGATGATGTGTGGTTCATGAATGTGGGGATTATAGTTTGTTTGGACGTTGTTCGGGGGTGGTGTGGAGGTAGTTTGATTGGCGATGATTTTGGGGTGGTTGGGAGTTTTTTTGTTTGGTCATACTTTTGGGGTGGAGATGTGGTTATTTCTTTGTGTGATATGCTAGATTAGTGATGGAATAAATTATAAATTGTTTAATAATGATTGAAATGACATGGTTTTGTTTGGTTAATGGAATGGAAATTGTTAATGGATAATTAAATGGTTGTATTTTTTTGTTAAATGTGGTTTATGCTAAATAAATAAACAACTTGCGTGATAAAATGAAATTGTTTGGAAATTTGACGTTGGGTTTGTAGATTTATGTGTGGTGTTATGCATTTAGAGGTTGTAGAAAAAGTTACAGTGTTATGAGTTGGTTTGATTCTTTGTAAACCCACAGTGTTAGGTCCACAAGGCTGAATACCCTGAGAGGGGGGGTGAATCAGGGTATGACTAATTTAGAATTAATGCCCGTTCGGATCTTGTTTTGCTGTTGAGAAAAACTCTCTTCTCTCTTTTTCCTATTGCACAAAGTAAATAGAAAGAGAAGTATGCACAGGACACAACAATTTTACTTGGTTCACCGCAAAGGGCTATGTCCAAGGAGCATACGCCGACAAGTTTCCGGTCGTACCAAAATCCACTAATCTTCACTTGTTGTGGATTACAAGGTTCGGGCTAGATCACTTCTAATCCCAGGCTCACTGCTTTTACAAGTTTAGGGTCAGCTCACTGATTTCCCAAGGGTCACTCCCTATTTCTCTTTCTCTCTGGCTCACTGCCGGTGGAGAGGATCACCTTCTTCCTCTTCCTAAGTTCACTGCTCTGGGAAAGAATCCACTCACTGTTTATAGACCTGTAGGTCTCTTCATTTTCATGAATGAATGCATCTTCCTCTATGTGTAGATTCTCTGTTGAAGTACAACTTTCACCCATAGATGAATATCTCTTTTCACCGAAGGTATCGAGCAATGTACCATCTTCCACGCAGTCTGAGAATCACTGCTAGAACAAAACCTTACTTGGCACGCAAGTCAATCTCGGCAGGCAAGTATCGGCAGGCAAGTCACAACGGGCGCACAAGTTCACCTCAGACACTTGCGCGACACAATCTTCCCCAACTCCAAACATGCGCGACTCTCTTCCTTTTACACCCAAATAAATATTGGCGCGCAACTACCAACTGGTGTGCAACTTCTAACACTGGCGCACAACTTCAACCACTGGCGCGCAACTTCACTTGCACAACACACACTCACCACTTGTGCGACCACCACACCTACGCGACGGGAGCTCTGATTTCTAAAAGTGTTGAACTCCGATGAGAATGAAGAGGGGTGGTCCAGTATTTATAGGCAATCTGACCACCCTGCGCGATGGCGTGCAATACACCTGCGCGACCCAGTTTCGGCGCGCAAGTCCCCTGTCATTTACACACTTGGACGACCAACTCCCAAACTTGCGCGAACCTTTTTCCTTAGCCATATTTTGATCTTCTGATCTTGAAAAACATATGGCCCTCAAGTTTCCTATACTCCAAGTCCTCGGCATGCAAGTCCTTTTTCCAAAAACACTTTTCTTCATTTGTCGATTTTCGGGCCATAAAATTTGGCAAACACTGGAAAACAGCGCCACCTTGTATCTGTTCTTTTGTACCGCCTCTAGATCAACCATTCCTTTTATCGACGTTCTTGAATCAAACATGGATCATTGACCTCAACTCTTGAACTCGACATTCCACCATGAAATCCTCTTTGTCAACAAATTTGTATGTTATTGGTTTGCTTTGTCAACAATCACTACTCAGATGTCCACTTTGTCAACAAACACAATCACCTCAAAAATGCTTCAATGATACCTTGAGGGATTTTTTCCCAACACATAGGTTGGGATTTAGTGTTTGATATATATATATACTGGTACTTTATTGTGATTTATATACTGACCCCACCAATGTAGAGTACTATGTGATGCCATCTGCATAGTCATGTGAGGGGTGTCTTTTCCAACATCTAGCAAGGAGTACAGATGAATGTGTACCCTCCCAAACCCACTCTCTTTCAAGAGAGGTATGTATTTCATAAGTTTTGATGACAAAAGGTATGTTTGTGCCTTAAATTGTGGTTTTGATGTTCCATGTGTCTTTGTGAAAAATGTGACTGCCCATGTGTCTGTGGGTGTGGTGCGGCGACCTAGGTGTTTTTGGTTGAGACATGACCATGCTTGTGGGGTAGTATTATAGGTGTTTTTAAGAGAGTTGTTGTGTGGAGATTCTTATGGGGTAGAAATCCAAAGTTTATGTGAGTGACATGTGTTGTGACTACGCTTGTGGGGAATTGTGGTATAGAGAAGAGATGACACTATAAAATAATTAGCTTATTCAAAAAGGGGTATATCTATTGGTAAAAGTGCATTATCTGTTGGTAAAATGTTTTACCAAAAAAAATTGTCATGTCACTAAACTGCTGGTAAAAACCCTATTGCTAAATGTTATTGAGATAGATAAAATATTTCTGGTGCAATTATAATAATACCAAAAGATAATATATAGGTTGGTAAAAATGATTAGCAATAGATTTCTATGACAAATTTATCTATTGGTAATATTATTATAAACTTTCATAACAAATACCAATAATTAATATATGTTTATAATTTATATTTTAAAAAAGATATTATGTTTAGGTATTTCATTATTTATTGCTAAAATTTTATATTATATTTATCAATCTATTATTTATAATACACCTGTTTTAATTAACATACTAAAGAACATTTTCAAAATATTCAATCTTAGAAAAAGATTAATCATATTATCAATGAAATTTGATACAATCAATATATACTAAATTATATAATAATTACAAAATTAGCTAATGTGAAACTCAAAAAAAACTAAAGTTTTATTTTTATAAACATTTTCAAACCATTTAAAAACATGACATCAAAATGACAAGGAGCCTAAGTCACCTTGGGTAGCTCAAAAGAAGACAAAATGAAAAGCATGTCCACTATGTTTACCAAGTTACATGAACTAGCCACACACAACCATCCCCACACAAAGTAACCATCAATTGACTATCACAACATTTCCATCACCACAACATCTTCACCAACAACATACCAAATCAAAAACCCCATAATCACAAGCAACCCAACACCACACAAGATGGAATGGAAAAATCCAAGTTCCCGGAAGCATCACAAGCAGTGTAAACCCTGAAGATGCATCAGACCAAAATCGGGGTGGCCTGCAGTATCACAAGGCCACCTATCTGAAGAAGACTGCTCCAGAAGATCCCTCACCCATCATAGAGAAATAGTCTACCTCCAATAAGAAAAAACTAGAAAATCACCCCTGCATGCATTATCCAACAGAAAATCTAGAAAAAAAATTAGGAAACCAATAGAAAAATAAGAATAAGTAACACAAAACAACAACATCAGAGGAATGGTCTATGAATAAGATAGCTGTAGGTCAGATCAACCCTAGAAACAGACAACAACCCCTATAATAGAACCACCACATGAAAGAGCATAAAATTGGAATGTAAACCATGAAACAACATTCAAACATTTCCCTTCAGATCACTAAAGTGTGATATGAGAAATTTAGAACACAAACTTCCAGAAAAACAATCCCACAAATCAAGAACCGAAGGCCAAAAACCACCATCTTTTAAGATAAGAGTTTGGTTGGAAAAGGACTAATTCAAAGCTGACCTCACATTTAATTAAAAATTAATGGACTTACAAGATATCAACTTCACGTAGATATCTACTTACATATGAAGGAAAAATGATTTGATGCAATAGGATGGGGAGTCATGTGGTATAATATATTTGGAAGAGATGAATTATAGCTACATCAATACAAAGTTATTAACTGAACACAAATAAATAAAACTTAGAATAAAAAATAACAACTCTAAGATTGAAGTACTCAAAGACACTTTATTCCATAGTATGAGAATGAGATGATGGGAATAAAGTAGTCATTGTACTCACTAAAATATCAATTAATCCTCAATATATTACCTTAAACATGCAGGCCTCAACTGCTCTGCATAGTCCATCACTAAATAAATAAAAATGTTCATTCACAATTCAAGCAATAGTTCAAGCATCTAGGTCACTTTATGGATAAATGTAGGTGTGGGGAAATAAATCCGTATTTCTATAAGGTTATGAGCACTACGGACCGTGACAATATTGAGAAAAATACAGTGGAGATTCCATGTCTTCAAAGGCTAGAGGGTGTGGAGTGGAGTCTAACATGAATTTAACTAATTCTATGCAAGATGGTTTAGGAAATGGTAACCCCCTAGTGGCAGAAATATTTAGTCACCTAAGAAAGGAGTTGGGTTCTCCCCATCCCATTGTGCAAACACTGCTGATACAGATGATTTTGGAGGCGATGTTATCTATTGGTGTTAATGTGGAACTGAAAATGATGGAGGAGGGAGGTCCCAAGACATCCTCAGGTGGTTCCTTTGCTGAGGTTGTGTTCTTAAGGCACGATAGAAGTGTTAAGGGCCATGAAGAGGCTCATAAAGAACCTATAGTGAGTATTCCTATAGGTTCTAATGATGTTGAACAAGGTGCATAGGGTGAGGACTTGCTCCAGACAGGTCCTAGAGAGGGGTCGGGTCTTATGCTGGGAAACCAGTTTGATTTCTTGGCCAATGATAATATATTCTAGGAGTCTAAAAAATTCATGGTTATCTCTTCCATGGATAAGAAGTAGGTCTCTAAAAACGAGTCTAGTGATATAGATTACAACCAATATTCCAGTGATTCAAAGGATAAGATTTAGGGTAGTTGGTACCCAAGCCCGAGGATAAGTAATGGAGGGATGGGTAGCTGTTAGGAGAGGAAGGACTTGGCTTATTTACCACTTCCAATGTAGACCAAATCTACTAAGAAGTTGAAGGACAATAAAATGACCAGTGAGAGGTCATATTTCCTATAGTGGGAAGCTAATGATTATCTTGATCAACCATTGGAATTGCTTATGGATTTAGAAGAGGTACTTGTTGAATCTGTTTTTTTACAATTAATGCTTTTAATGAGGATGCTGAAAGAATGATGGGAAGGGAACTAAGAGTGACTCCCAAAGAAGTGCAGGCTAACTGAATTAATAAATATGACCTCATTTTAATAAGGGATTCCATAAGGGGAAGATCACCATAGAGGAGTATATCCAATCTTGGGTCAAATTGGCGTTTATAATTGAAGATATTCTGATGGAATAACCAAACACACAACTAAACACTATCTCGTGGAAATTATTTAGGGAGTCTAAAATCGGTGGGCTGAAACTCTTTCGATTATTTTGTTATCTCCATCTGTGAATGACTAATGGTTTCTCACTTTTTTCATTAAAATTGTTTGAAAATAAAAATTTATTTTTCAAATAAGGGGAATAAAGAGGTTAGTGTGATCACTCAAATAGTAATTAAGACTCAATATGTTACCTTAAACATGTAGGGCTCTACTTCTCCACATACTCCATGGCCAACTGATGATGAAACTATAACATCTGGATCTTCATGATACAAATTATTAAATATTAAATGTAATATTTCACTTTCATGTCAATATCTTCAGTAAAATTATTATTCTCATCCACAAGAGAGATATGAATCTTCAAGTTAAAACACACGTAATCATCATTCTCGTGTCATTATTATCATCACCCAACACATTGTAAATAGGATTAAAAAAAACAAATTTTTTTCACATCTACACATTTATCCTCTAATTTATTAGTCACATTGAATTGAATTAAATGTGACCATGATGAGAAATGATTTAAGTGTTTGTGTCTTGTCTATATATACTTGGAACATAATAGGGAATGTAATAATCTGACCATAACATCATTATTGAAGTCCAACTCATCCATAATTTCTGAGAAACTCAATCTTCTTGAGGCATTGAATAACAAACGAGAATATGACTATAAAATAAATTAATATGTCAAAACATTGAAGCTTTGGAAATAATGAGGAATCCTATAAAAATAAAAAGAAGATTATATAACTAGTAACCACAACAACACACATAGTATTTTGTTTAAATTTCTCATTGACATTTCAAATTACTTATGAAAGGTTACCTGCTTACGGTGTGAATTGTATCTCAATTGTTCATGTCAAAGAAGACTGTTTTAAGAATATGTTCATCTCATTTTGTTCATTAAAGGTTCATACTGAAAGGTTTTTTAAAATAAAGTTGAGGAAGAAAAACATTCCTGGAAATAGTTTTTTGGTTGTGGATAGAACATGACAGGAGCAGAGTAATGTGAATGGTTCACAAGGGCATGGAACTATAATTGATGATGCTTTGATAGAATGGGGTAATAGTACTTTAGGTGTGGGGGATAGTGGGCAGGGACTGGATCATGCTACCCAGCGGCATGTGTTTAAGAAGGATGGAGGAAAGGGCCAAGTTTCTGATGCTATTGTTGGAGAGAATATGGTTTAATTTGTTTACACTTGTTAGTATACTAGGGAGTCTGGACAGATCTTTCCTGTTAAACATCAAATAGGCTCAAAGGAGTATATGCTTGAGGTTCAAGGTCCATTACCATTGCAACCCTTCAAGGAAATGAAGAGACTTAGCATGGAAGTGAACCGGTTTCTGTTTACTAGTCATGAAAACGGCTGGAAGAGGTTGTTGGTCTACATTTTCAAAACAATATTTCTACCTCTATTAATCTGGATCATGGGAAGGGTAGTACTTCTGGATAGGTTTGGACCAATTCTTCACCTGTGAGGTCTGGCCTGCACATACATGAGAAGCCTCTTCTGGATGCTTCTGATTCCACAAGTCTTGATCAAGATGGAACACAAGGAAAGTCTCGTTATCATAATTATGGCTTGAATTCAGGTATCATATGGTAGGTTAATTCTTGATTCTATGTTGGGGAGGCTGTTTACCCACAGAATGGGTTGCCACTTGACATGTCTAGGCAGATTAATACTGAGAATCATGATGCTTTTTAGCATGACTATGCACAAATGCAACAAGGTATTGACTATGAGAAATATATCCAGGATGAAATGAATACCTCTGGTGTTATTGGTAATTGGAGAGATTTATCTATTCTTGATGAAGGTAGAGAGGTTGGAAATGTCATGAGAGATAGTAATGCATACATGGATACATATGCTAAAGGAAGGATGAAGGATGATGGGGGTTTCTCATCTGTGACAAAGAAAAAGTAAAGACCAAGGAAGGACTACTCAAAACATAAAACCCACTATGAGTACTGGATTAACTCCTCTACCACAGGGACAAGTGAGGACGGAAAAGTCTAATATTTTAAGTTATTTGAGATATTATTCCAACTGGTATGAAGATTATGAAAGGAGTAATGAACTAGATTATGACATGTGATGTTTCTATTTATGAGGTCTTGTAGTTTTTTCTTTGAAAGTGGGCGGGGTTGCAATGTCTAACCCCCTTTTCTTCCTTTCTCTTTGAGTTTTCTAATTTTTAATAAAAGGGATCCATGATCCCAACCTATTTTATTCTCACTAACATCTCAAGTGACACGTATGTCAATGTCAGTTTCTAATTCTTGGCTGTTTTGATGAAATTCCCAAAAAAACATCAATACACTTGACCTAAGTAAAGAAATAAGTTATAATAGAGACGTATATCATCATCAAGTTAAAAAAATATTAATTGTGATCTATACATCAAATAATATTCCTTGATAGGATAGCCAGTGGTTTCACAAGTTTGGATGCAATATTGTTTCTTTGTAATAGAAGTAAAAGAAATATACAAGTATCTAGTATCAAATTCTGTATTCTAGTAATGATATTTTTAATTGAGAATGACACATAACTCAATATCTAACAAACCATTTAGTGAGATGAGAACCTTAGGTTTTCGGTATATTGCTTCAATGATGGTCTTAAAGGACCTTATCAAATTTTAGAAATATAATTGGGAACTTATTAAGGAGGATTATTATCAGACGCTTGAAGATTCAATTTTTATCACAAGGAATATAAGAGAGTTAAAACTAGCAAGCTATATTTTAGGTGGATGTGTGGTGCCAAGACCATCTCTAATAGATTGTGTTCTGAAGAGCCGGATCCCCATATTTAATCTATGCTGCATAACTCAAGATTTTTTAATTATTTATAAAATGTGAAAATTTATTCTTAGCAGATGGATCATCACATTAAAAAAAATACAAACCATCAAGACTTTAGTGATTCTAAGGTATATTTAATACTGATGGAAGTGATGACTAATACACTGTAAAGTTCACCTAGTTGGTTTCTTCTCATAAATAATCATGAAAAAGATCCTTTCAATAGATCAGTGACATATCAAAGGATCTCAAAAAGGAATTCTCATTAGTGGATGAATATTGGTTCTATGTTCTTTCTTAAATTCATTAACATCCCACAAAATACAGTCTAAAAAAATGCATATTTCCCTTTCTCATTGTCCTAGTATGGTGAGGAAGATTATTGTCCAAGCGTAATGGTGATTATTTTTCATTACAAATTCCTTGTGCATATGAAAATGAAATTAGAGAATTGGATTATACATACAATTCATTATTATGCAAAGAATTTATAAATTATTTAATTTCCATGAGTCAAAGACAATAGATGTATCACTACTTCTATTGTTAGAATAGCCATCTGGAGAGGCCAATAAACATTAGACACAATTAAATATGGTTGGGTACATTGTTCAAATGACACAAATCAACTCTATTGAAGAATGTTTTTTTATAGAAACAATTTAGAACAAGATAATTTGATAAAAATGTTCTTAGACCTTTCATGGGAAATCTGATGAGAAAATTTATCAATTACTGCTTGAGCAAGTGTGGATATATTATAAAATGTGAAAATATAGTTGCACGTAGAGGCGTTATATGCAATTTGAAGAAATTAAAATGTTTTCATGTCTATAAAATCGAGGAATTACCCCCAGGTATATTTTATTATGAGTATATTGAGGAAATTTTAACCAAAAGCGAGTTTTATAAGAAAAATTAGCTATAAAGATGAGAAATGCATCATTCCTTATCTCATTCAATGCATACTAGGGTTGAAAATAATGATGTTGGGGCACATTGTTTGGATGTAACATAATATGATAATATTAAGAGATTTTTGAACCACAATTATATTTATGGAAACCTAAATGAAGTTCTGGTTGTAATTCAAACTCATAATCATCACTATTATCATGATTCATTCTTTAGTACTAGAAAAGTTGATGATTTGGAAGAGCTAAGATGGAATTATTGGAATTAATTTTTATCATAATGATCATCCTATTAAGGAATTTGAATGTAATTTTTGAAGAACATATTGTCATGAGAAGATCTGAGAGGCTACTAAATCAGTCATGGGTGGAGGTTTTATAAAGAACAAATGATGAGGCACGAGTTAGTTTTTTTAATTTTATACAGGAATTCATGTCCACAACATATTAGGTGGGATAATATAGTTTGTTGGCACTTGAATCACTGGTATATTTCTTATTTACATTTTAATATAACTTCAATGAACTTTATGTTATTCATTCTTGATTTGGGTTTCTAGATTTCTTGTTGAATTTTTTTTTTCACTTTAGTGGTTTTGTTCAAGAATTTACATGTGACAATACACCTTTAATAGAACAAACATTACTTTTCTTTTCAAAATTTTTATTATAGATTATAGGTGTTGCAAATAAAAACGTTCAAAATAATAAAATTAAATTTTTATTTACTTATATGATTCATCTATTTGAAAAATATATATAAACATTCATCTATAATTGCTCCAATTTTTCTTTCTATTAATTTCTCTTACCACTAATATGAAAGTAAATTGTGAAAAAAGATCGATCCATAGAAAAAAATAACATGTCACTCTACACATTATCATGTATGAAATTATTGACCATTTTTATCGTTGACATGAACATTTAAAAATTATAAAGGAAAATAAATTGAATGGATATAAAAAAGCAATGAAAAAAATATACCTTTAAATTTTTCTTTCCAAGAGATGATTACAGATTTACATAAGTTATTAAATGAATACTCTGCATGGGTGAAACATTATAAAACATAACTAGATCACCTAAAAATATTGTATATTAATGATACTTACCATTATAAATTGTGGATATGGAAATAATAATGAAAATGGTGTAATAAAGCATGAAAACATGACAAATATCAAATTATATATCCATTTAGCTACATTTTTAACACTATTAGTATAGTATAAATGAAACAGAGCATCAAGAGAAAAAAATATAGGAAAACCTATTGTTACATTAAAGAAATAATTTCTGAGATGAATTTAGTGATTTTTCTTTTTAGGTGCTTTGGTCTAGTACTATATTTCTGTAATATTTGAATAAATTGTAAAAGTATTAAATGGAAATTCATGTGTACCAAGTATGGGGGCCTCACTCAATTAATTAGAGAGGAGCTAGAGAAGTATGGATTTAGCATTCTGAAATAAAGAGGGATATATAGAACACATTTGATTAGAATTTCTATGAAACCAAAACTACTAATAAATTGAAACACTAGATACCTAGTATTTCATGTTCATAAAACATGAATAGAAGAAACACATACCCAATAAGAGGCTAAATCATTGACTGATTTGGTAAGAAATGGGCTTATATCCAGGTGCCTCCCAACACCTCAACGTTATATTTGACGAGGAAAAAAGAAATCAACTGTCTGTAGGTGATAAGTGCTTGCGACGCCAAATAATCAAGGAGGGTGTGGGAGTTGGTGTGTGTGCGGGTGCAAGTGTGGCCGATAGAGATGGATCAGGTGTATGAGTGTAGGAAAAAATCGCTGTTGTGGGGCAGTAGGGACGAAGACATGGGAAGAGGGGAAGTGCGGGGGAAGTGAGGTTTGGGGAGGGATCTTAATTATCTTAGTTTTTTTTTTCATTTTTGTATATTCTCTTACTTTTTTACTAATTAATATTAAACTCTAATAATATATTTTATCCAAAAAAATGTATCTAAAATATATTAATTATTGATGGAAAAATATTTCTTTTTAATATTTATTATTAATAATAGATTCAAGTGTTAGTAAAAAAATGTTGGTATTGGTATGATAAAGTAATAGATTTGGTTGGTAAAAGATTTGTTGGTATTGAACAGTCAATATCATTAGATATGTTTGTTGATAAAAACAAATGTTGGTAATTAAAATTAATACCAATAAAACATAATATCTGTTGGAATTGGTCATTTTTACCAATAGTTATTTTATCTGTCGATAAATTTCTATTGGTATAAATCTTTCTTTTGAAGTGTGAGAGCCCGAAGATGTACACCGTTGGGTGTGAGACTGGCATACCAGTTTGAAAGTAGTGGATGGTACTATTGTTGATGTGGTTCATAAAATATTATATTACATGGTTTGAATTATTTGGTGTGCACACCTTGGTTAGGTTGGGATGGTTATTATACCTTGATAGGTGCTATTTGGTTCATCAGTTTTATCATGTGTGAATTACTATGCTTTTTTCGTTAGAGGATGCGAGAATTGAGTTTTTCCAACTGAGTATACTTTTATGCTCAACCTATGTATATAAATCTATTTTCAGCTTTCTAGGAGGATTACATGGACCAGGATAGGAATTACAAGCTAAAACCATTGGACTACTATTGTGTCACTGCTTTAGCTTTACTTTGCATATTTACTTTGGAGACTTTTATCTCTATCAATTATTTTTATACAAGAATTGTGGAATGGTTTTTGGATTTATTTTTATATTATGTCATGGAGTTGTTTGTGGGTGATTCATTTTACCTTCTTATCCTATATTATTATAGAGTTTAATGCCTCCTATATATGATATTTTTATACCCTTGGAGCTAGTATCCATTCCGAGACCTACTGGAGGTGGGACTCAGGGGTCATTATCTCACTCCCTTAATTGTGGTATATTTTAAGGGAGGGGGTCATAACATAGTGGTATTGAAAGTTATAGTTGAGAGATACAATGGAGTTTTTAGTTATCCACTGTGAGGATTGTATGGGGTGGTATGTAAATAGTGCCATTTTACTTTTTTTGCATGATGTAGGCTAGGGAGAATGGTTAAGACACAAGATTTTAGGACCCCACATGATCTAGTGAACATAATCTAAGCTTATTGAATGACCAAGTGATATGGACCTACATTTTGGTTAGAGTCCCCAAAGAGGTACATGAATCATAATTAATTGTGTTCTCATTTTAATGGTGTTGTTTTGGGAAGGTCTAAATGAATAAAAATGTGAATGAAATGAGTTACCATGAATTTTAATGAAATTCCACACTACATGGCCTTAAGAAATCCTTTTTGCATTTGAATTAAAGGACATGTTCATCATTCACGTGTTATTCTAGTAGTTGAGGTTCAGCTGGATAATCTAATTGATTGTCGTAAGGTAGACTTGGTTGAGGAATATGATCAATGTAATATGACATTGTGCACTTTCTAGTTATAGGATTTGGGGATGTAATAGGGAAGTGTTTTAGATGTAGAGACAGAGAGCTAGGTGGAGGATTTCAAGATCAGTTTCAAATTTATCCATCCCTAATGGAGTACACAGTCCCTCTAACAGTCAGTTAGATGTGGGAACAACACGTCAGTGGTGGACACTATTTCTGGCAGAACAGAAGAAGAAATATGTTTTGTGGGTCAACTTCTAGAAGGGGTTTTGGGTAGAGCTCCATTAATTAATCATGAAGGATTTAAATTGCTATGAGTTTTTTTATATTCAATAGGGAGGAATGTCAGAATGTGAGATGGGAATAAAGTTCAAGGAACCTTTGTGTTGTGCCCCAGATATTTTTCTAGAGGAAGAGTTTCATGCAAGATGTCTTGATGAGGAACTCTGTCCTACTATCTAGTATGTAATAACTCCTTTTACATTTCAGTTGTATTTGGAGGTTCAAAAGAAGGAATAGGTGATAGAGAGAATGCACTCATGCAGAGTAATCCCCTGATAGGTGAACTATTAGGTTCTTAGAGTGGTAGAATTTCAGTGGTAGGTTTCATTAATGAGGGACATTAAAATTTCGACCGACATAGAGTCAACATCAACAGATTCCTTTCCAGCCTTCTAGTGTGAGTTGTTTATGTGATTTTCCTAGAAGTTTTTTGAAAGCATGTTATGGTTGTGGGGTTCATGTTAATTTCCATAAATAGTTTCTAGTGTTTCGCTATCCTCAGTTTGGTGAATGTTGATAGGTTCAACATCAGTCTTAGTAGTAGTTTCTAGTGAGGCCATTTCAGTAGTAGGGGAAAAAGGTTTTTTCTCCACCAAGGGGAGATAGAGCCGGAAAATTCTATCACTAGGATGTTCCGTATACTAAAACATCATGACCTGAGTGTGGTATATGAGGTGGACCTTAGTATGGAGGAAGAAAAGATATGTGTGGTCAGTTTTATGCAATGGGGCAGCAGTTCCAGACGGGTCAAAGATCATCAGAGGTATGATAAGTTTGTTTATTACTCTTGTTTGGGAACTTTTTGATTCAAAAGATTCACACTCATCTATATCTTCCACTCTATCCCATGCTATGGGACATGATGTAGAGAGGCTTCAAATAAACCTAGTGTTGACTACTCGAGTTGGAGGTTAGACCAGCTTGTTAGATGTGTGCCAGGTGTGTAGACTGATGATAAGAATACATCAGTCTAATGTTGATTTTTCTTGCCATAGATGTAGCCATACAATGTCATCCCTAGCATTAAAAATTTGTATTTCATATGTTTTTTATCTACTGCTTCTGAATTAGAGTCATGTTTTCGGACGTGGATGGACAATGAGTGGTTTTCGTTTGTGAGTGGGGTTTTCAGGTGGGAATTCAGCATGTCAAGACCCTTATTTCCTTTTTGGATGAGTCGTCTATGGAATCAGTGGACACCAACATGATAGTGGTTCATAGGTTCATTGGGGAGTTACTAGATGTTTTCCTTGAGGAGTTTGTGACACTATACCATCAACAAGATGTTGTGTTTAGGATAGACTGGAAGATTGGTGATTCTCATATTTTAATGACTCCTTATCGAATGACACTTTCTGAGTTGCAAGAGTTGAGGGTTCAGGTTGATCATATGATGTAGAATGGTTTATATGGAATATTGTGTCACCATGGGGTACTCCATTTTTAAAAAAAATGAAGGCATACTATTGTTTGAGGTAGTGCATAGACTACTGAAATTTGAATCTGGTGATGGTCAAAAACCGTTACACACTTTTGAGGATAGAAAAACTTTTCAAATTTCTTAGCGGGGCATGTTATTTTTCTCTAATCAATCTACGGTCTAGATGACACAAGGCGAGGGTGAATGATAGAGTTATCTAGAAGACTACATTGAAATGTAGATATGGGAACTTCTATTTTTTATCCATGTTATTCGGTGTTATGAACACAATAGCCATGTTAATGGGTCTATTGAACCTTTTGTTCCATGAGTTTAGGGATCACTTCTTTACTGTATTCATCTATAAAATCTAAATCTACTCAAAGTCAGAGGAGGAGAATTATTATCATATCAGATGTGTATTTCATATTCTTCTATTCCACCATCTCTATGTAAAGTTCTTCAAGATTAATTTCTAGATATGAGGGGTGAATTTCCTTGGGAATTTGGTGTATCAGTAGGGTGTGTCAGTAGACCCATTGAATGATGAAGTAGTTATTTCATGGGAAGCACCCCAGAATGTGTCATAGGCTTGTAGATTCCTTTGTCTCAGAGACTATTATCGGAGGTTTATACTCAATTTATCTCTATTTTTATCCCCATTTACAAATTTTACTATGATGGACCAGGATTTTGTGTGGATTGATCAGTGACAGGAAGTTTTCGGATGCATGAAGGGGAAGTTGGTTAATGATCTAGTGCTCTGGTATCCAAATGAAGGGGTAATGTTTGAGGTGTTTTTGATTCCATCCATTAAGTATTGGGTTCTGTACTGATGTAGAAGTAGGAAGTGATCTCTTATGGTTTAAGGAAGTTACGTCCCCATGAACATAATTATTCCACCCCTGATCTAGAGAAAGAATCTTCTGTACAAGTTGAGGAGACATTATCATAATGGGGAGTTCTTTTGTGGTATTTAAGGATCATAATAGCACAAGTTATGTCTATTTAAAGTGTGATCCAAATATGGGAAAATTTAGGTGGATGAAGTTTGTTCACAATTATAATTTTTGATATATGATGCCTTAGGAAAGGAGATTATTTTGGTCGATGCTTTGAAGATGAAGTTGTGTAAGGGTATTGGTTGGGGGTATATTGATGATTGGAGAGCCATGGAGGAGTTGAAAACATTGTACTTATATGAAAGATTGGATGAAAGTGGATGATATTTGTTTTAGATTATAATGTAATCTTCTCTAATTTAGTTGGTAGAGGAGCCTCAATTTGGAGACTCAGAGGTAGAGGTGATGCACGATTGTTTTGGTTATGGTGAGGGTAAAGCTGGATAGTTGAAGGATGGTCCAAATTGGATGTTTTTTCAAGGAAGGTTATTTTTTCTAATTGTAAAGTGTTATGGAGACCTTTGTGAGATTCATTAATAAACTTTATAGGTACAAACAAGATTTTTCAAGATATACTATGTCTTGGGGGTACCGTTTGGTGGCCCGGGGTGAAAAAGGCAGTGTCGGAGTTTGTTGAAAAGTGTATGGTTTTCTAGAAATTAATGGTCAGGAATAATGATCCTAGTGGTTTGTTGTAGCCCTTGGATATTACTGAATGTATATGGGAAGAATTATCTAAGTATTTCATCATAGGGTTACCCAAAGCATAGGGAAGTTGTGATGCTGTCTGGGTCATAATGGATTGGTTGATGAAATCTACCAACTTCTTAGAGATCAAGGAGTCAGTCACTAAGGACGCTTTGGATAATAAGTATGTGGATGAGGTGGTGTGGTATCATGGAGTTATGGGGTCTATTTTTTGGGATTAGGACACAAATATTACCTCATGAGTATATAGGGGATTGCAATATTCTTTTGTAAATCAGTTATGCTTTAACACTACATTCAACCCTTAGACAAATATACAGAAGAAAAAGACAATCCATACATTGGAGGATACATTGTGAGTGTGTTTTATGGAATTTAGTGGATATCAGGTATGAATTAAATCTTTGGTATAGTTTTCTTGTAATAATATATATAACCCTTCCTTTGGAATGGATCCATTTTAGGTTTTTACGGAAGATCGCGTTGTTCTCTATAGTGCAAGACAATGGTTCGGGAGTCATCCATTCTTGGTCCCGATGTGGTGAAAATCATGGTAGAAATAGTTTATCTTATTCATGAGAGGTTGAACACAGTGCATGATAGACAAAATTATTATTCCGATAACAAGTGTAGGCCCTTGGAATTTTATTTTTGGGATTAAATTTTCTTTAAGGATTCCCTTCATCATGGGATGTAGATGTTTAGCAGAGGGAGTAATCTTTATCCATGATTTGTGGGTCCCTTTGAGGTGTTGGGGTGAGTTGGCAAGGTCGATTATTGGTTTCAACTTCCACCACATATAGATATAATCCACGACTTTTTCCACATCTCTCAGCTTTGCGAATATCTTCACAATGACTCCCATGTCATTGATTGGAGAGAGTTGGATATCAAGTATGAAATGTCATTTTTTGAATAATAGGTACATATACAAGATCAAAAAGTGATGGTGTTCCAATGATAGACCATTTATTTTTGTTTTTTTCATGGAGGAATAGTTTCCCTAAAGAGAGTACTTGGGAGCTAGAGATGCAGATTCTTTCCTATCACATGATATTGTATTGAGTTTTCCTTTGGTCTATTTTCCTTTGTAAAGTGGTGATTGAACCATTTTTTATGAGATGTACTTATTTACATGGATTGTGATGTGTGTGGTGTGATGTGTGATAAATTATTGACATATGAAATAAGGGGGACATGATTCCTATTAAAGATTCATTAACTGCGATGTGATTAAACCTGGGAAGGGGAGTTAGTGTTGCCTAGAGAAGATAGTATCATGACATGGGGGATAAAATTTTCTGATTAGTGTGTTTGGTACAGTACATTTCTTTATTTATAGAGATTTTTTGTTTATGATTCATTGAGGTTGAGATGGTTTCGTGTGAGGTGGTAGCTTGTGGTTGTGGTTATGTGGTCATGCAGTGTGTTTTGTGTCCATTTTGGTTGGTGGGTTTAGATGGTGGTAATGTTTGAGGTATGATGAGATCCTTGAGAGGTATCTCAAAGAATTTTTTTTGGACCCCTTTCTATCTATGTTTTTTAGATTATAGAGGTCAAGAATCATTTTATATATACCTAAGCTAATGGTCAGTTCCCTCCCACTCTATTAATTTCCATTTTTGGTTGTTAGAGGTGCTTCGGGGAGGTTCTGGGAAATTCATGGGATCAGGGGGTGTAGCAGAACTGTTATAGGATATACATGTTGTGTAAGTGTATTATACAATGTGAATGTTTGTTTCCTTTATTTTATAGGCAAGGATCATTATGTGTAGATTTTAGTGGTTAAATAATAAAAATTTGACACATTTTTTTTTGGAAAAAATGAACCCAAAGGATTACACAAAGTGAAAGGGGATTACATATCTTGCAAACCCCTAATATAATGTAGTTTTAAATTTATTTTTGGGATGAATTTTCCTTCATTCAACCAAAAATTATTCTTCCTTTAATTTTGGGAAAACTCTAGGTTCCTTGAGGGGTTCTTAAGTCCCTCTTCCTCTGTATTTGATCTATTGGTCATAGTGGTTGTTTTTTGGAAATCTATGGTTGATCCATGGTAGGCTCTTCTCCTTTAATGGGGGGTTTTATTCTATTATTCTCTTAGGGATTCCCTAAGGTGATGTTGTTAGGGTTTTGGGTGTGTTTTGGGTTTTTTTATGGTTTTTGGTTGTAGTGTATGTTGATATATGGTTCCTGTGGTGTGGTTGTGGTTTAAGAGTTTTCTTCTTCACCCAATGGTCCACAGTTAGTCAGAAAGTTTATTTTAAGTAAGGATTCCATCTTTTGTTATCTTTGTTTTGTGGTTGTTTCATCTACATCAATGAAAAATAATTGGATAAATTGAAAATAAAATTGGTAAATGGGGTCTGTTTCATATGATTTGAAAACTTCGATATTTTTTGTGATATTATGAATTATACGATCTTGATTCCCTACCAAAAATCATGTTCATTAGGGTATTTGTTTGTGTTGGATATATGTGTTGTGATTTATTCATTAGTAGTGATTATTCTGATATCACTATAAAATAGAAATTTATTAACCACTTAAATTTTACTAATGAAATGGGTTCCCTAGGATTTTTGATTGTGGGATAATGCCCTCTTAAATAAAGTGGAATGTGATAAAATCCCCTTTATAAAATTATGAAATTATCTATATGTTTTGTGATGTATGGATGTGCTTGGGTGATGAATATGTGTGGTTGGTTCATGTGGGGATGATTGTTTATTTTGACATGTTTTTGGGGTGGATGGAGGTAGTTTGTTTCTATGTTCTTTTGGGGTGGTTTAGATGTGGGTTATTTTTCTATGCTTTTGGGGGAAATGAGGTGGTGTTTTTTTGGACTTGATGGATGAGTAATGATGGAGTAAATAAATAAATGTTTAATAATGATTGAAATGAGGTGGTTTGGTCTGGTTAATGGAATGGAAATGGTAAATGAATAATTAAATGATGGGTTGTGTAGATAAATGTGGTTGATTATAAATAATGAAATGAATTGGGTGATTATATGAAATTGGCTGGAGATATAAAGTGAGGTTTGTGGCTGGATGTTTGGGGTTATGCCTTTATAGGTGGCAGAAAAACTGACAGTGTTGTGAGTTGGTTTAATTTTTTGTGAACCCATATGTTGGTAATGAGTGTTTAATATATATATATTTATATTTATACTTAAATATTCTTGTGATTTCTATATTCATCCCACCCATGTCAAGAACTATGTGCCAACACCTGCATAGTTACGCGGTGCATGTTTTTCCAACATCCAATCAGGAGTAAGGATGGTTGGGTACCCACTATTTCCCACTCTACCAGCCATGATAGGTAGGTATTTGACAGGATGTGATGGACATAAGTCTATTAGTGTATTATATGGTGGTTGTGATGGACTAGGTGTGTTCAGGTGAGATGGGACAACCTAGGTGTCTTCGGGTGACTTGTGACAACACTTGTGTTTTTAGGTCACACGTGACCATGCTTATGGGGTGGTAGCCTAAGTGTTTTCGGGTGATATGTGTTGTGCATGTGGTTGTGGCATTGTGAGCCCATGTGTTTGAGGGTGAGGTATGTTTTCTCTATGCTTGTGGGGTGGTGTTATATACAAACGATATGGGATCTCTAGGATGTATGGCGTTGGGTGTGAGAGAATCATACGTGTGGAGAAGATGTGGGGAGTTCCCTTATCAACGTGATTCCTGTTATATTATATTACTTGGTTTGTGTTATTTAGTAATCATCCTTTTATGGGGATGGGATGGTTAGTGTACCTTGATAACTGCTATTGGGATTCTGTTATTTTCTCAAATGTTCATTATTATTCTTCTTTCACATGTGCATGTGAGACTTGAATTTTTCCCATCGATTATACTTTTATTCTCAAAATATGTATATAAAACTATTTTAGGTTTACAAGAGTATTATATGAACCATGCTATGGATTAATAGCTCAGACCTTTGGATAGATTATGTGTCGTTCCTTAAACAATACTTTGGGTATTTTACTATAGAGACATTTCTTTGTATCAGTTCTTTTTAAACAAGAATTTTGGGATGTTTTTGGATTTTTTATATTATGTCTTTCAGTTTTTTGGGGGATTCATCTTATCTCTGTGTCCTATATTATTATAGAGGGTAATTCCTCCCACACTTGAGATATTTATACCCTCGGTTCTAGTCACAAACCCGAGGCCTACTAGTGGTAGGACTCATGGGTCATTATCTCTCTCCCTTCATTATGGTATATTTGGACGGAGGGGTTATGAAAAGATACATGTTTTGAAACATATATAGATAAAATTAATATTTTTTTAGGTAATTAAAAAATCTAAATTATCCAATGGTGAATGTTTCACAACTTTCATTGATAGTCAATTTTTTGGTAAAAACAAAATATGGAATAAATATACGGTGTGTATTATAACCTAATAATGACCCAAAAATGATGTAATAAATACTCTGAATTTCATAAAAAAATATTTTTCCCATTTAAAATAGTGTGATTTTATTCTTATTTGATTAATTTTATAAGGCCTTTATGAATCCTCCAAAACCTATAATATATTTTGAGGTTTTAAAATAATTTTTTAAGAGTATAACTCAAAAATACATCACCATGGGTAATTGTTTTAATATGATTTGTTCTTTTCCTTACTAAATAATGAAAACAATACTATTTTTTAGAAACCATCTGTAGAAACCATTGAATGGTTTTTGGTTTTGGATATTTTATTATATAGAGTCCAAAACCAATGTTTAGAAAATAATAATGAATTCCCTACTCATTTCATATACAAACCCATCCATTTTCTCTTTTATCAACAATAAAAATCCTTGGATAATGTCTTTAATCTTCCATACCATCTTTATAATCCTCCAAAGGTAACTCAAATCTCTCATGAAGCCACTTCCAAGCATTTGGAATCACACTTCCATGATAAACAATCCATTTCTTATCCTCTTTATTCATGTTTCTTCATTATCTTATACCATCTATTTGCAATTCATAATTTTGGGATATGTTTTTATATGTCTCTATTATGGCCCATTTTTTTTTCAAATGATGAGATAACCCTTTATCTCTCATTAACCCATTTTATGAGACGTTCAGTAAACCCATTATGTTGCCAAAATTTCTTTGCAATTTTCCATGCCAAACAAATGTTTAGTGAAAAACAATACCCATTTAAAATTATTTGTGTTAATATTTATACAATTATACTTATTAATTATAAATTTCATGTATGTATTCCATATTCAATGATTGTGTAATAAAATATAAGGATGAAAGAATCCATGTTCGATGATATTTGTGGCACACTTAAGCATGAGAATAAAATGAAAGTGATATGTGTGACCAAAATTATATTTCCCTCATATACATTGGGTATTGTTTTAGACTCATGAGATTTAATTTAAGGGATTATGGTGAAAAACTAATCCATTACCAGACTTTTTATAACTGGATGTCTTGGTAGTTAGCCTTAACTAAAGTCTATGAGGAAATGTTTTAATTTATTGGCACATTCCCAATGTTACCTTTATGTTATCATTCTATATCATGTCTCATTGTTATTTTTTATGACTCTCATCCCTTTTATTCCTCATTGATATGAATATTGTCTAAAATTTATTACTTTCTTCATGTTATTCCATGTTTGTTGCCTTACAAGGCTTTTTAACTCACCCCTTATATATATCCCCTGGTTATCCCAGGACATTTTAAGTACGATCCTATTGGGAATTTTTTCAATAAAGATGATTTATTTATGGATTGATGTTTTTATTTAATGTACCTAATTACTAAAGAAACTTTCTAGGTTTTATTTTGTGTAATGTTATGTAATAAATCATGAATTAATGTGTAACAAAGAGAAGGGTTGTCATAATATATCATCATTATGGAATGGTAATTATACTATTAATATCATATATATTAATTAGATCCATCATAATAGCCATATAATATAGGTGGTTATGAAAAAAAATTATATGGTTTCATGGAGGTAACAGTCAACATGTACGCATGAGTAATATTTTTATTTCTGATAGGATGGAAAATGAGATGAAAAATGATTATACCATAATCATAATAACAATTCTGTATATGAAAGGTATTGATAGTATTATTTCAATATGTATAAGAATAACTCTATAAGTTATATGAAGAAACAAACATGATATAGGTTGGTTTTGACTTATACTTTCTTCGCAGATAACCCCTTCAAATTACACCTTAAGAATTTTAGGTTTGGTCTTTTGGTAATATCTGGACCTCTATAACATGAGGAGGATATTTTAGGGATTTTTTTTAGGACTTGGACAAATTATATAACTCAATGGTGTGAGTAATAGAGTAGAGTAGGTGAACTATTATGTGTGAGGAGAGGGGAACTCATTGAATTACTTAAATTATTAAATTAATATAAATTATCCTTCATGGGAAAGTAGAAAAAATTGATATATTTTAAATATTTGAGGATTATAAGTCAAAATAATATAATCCAATATAATTTTCATAAGTTTAGTTGATTTTCTAACCATTATATCATAATTTTAACCCCTGTTATCCCTTTTTTACATTTACCATGATATCAATGATTTTTACCCTTTATGGAAAAAAAGTATCAATATTAGAAAAAGTATCCCATAAGTTGATTATTAATAATATTATAAACCATATCCCATTAATTTAGATGAATATATTATTATTATTAATTTTAAATCATTAAATAAAATATAATTTAACATAATATACCATAAAAGTCATTTTGAAGACTATTCACATTGTCTAAATTTAATAGAATCAAGATACAAATTAAATTTCAACATAAACTTTTAGAAAGTATAAAAAATGATATTTTATATCTCAAAATTCAGTTAACATGATAATTAGTTAATATTTTATTACTTTTAATGTTTTTATAAATCATTTACATTCTTTTTATACTACTTGTAAAAGAAACCTGTTGGCATTTCATAAGAATTTATGGTAATTATTTGATCACTAAAAACAAAAAAAATTACCATGAAAAAAAATTCATTCATAATTATATTTTAAATTATGAACCAAAAATTACATCTTTTTATCCCTATGAAAAATTATTAAATACAATAAAACAAGGAGACTAGGAAAATACTTGAGAATGAATTTAGTAAGAGTAAAATTATTCCCTTTTGATTGAAAAAATACGTCACATTATTATAATTAATTTGAATCTTTAAAATCTAATTAGTAAATATTAATAAGGCATGCAATTTATTTACTATTAATTTTTTCTTGGTTTTCATAATTAATTCATAGGTTTTCAGCATTTTGAGATGGTTCATATCATTTGATGATCAGGGGATAATGAACAAGATTAGGCAGTTTTAAATTATTTGCTGAAGTTCTTGAATTCAAAAATGATAAGATCACATGATCTATTTTGTTTGTGGTGGAAGATTTTATTTTATAAATTATAGAGTCTATCAAAATACAATATATAAATTCTCTAGTATTGGATTATACTTTTATTTAAAGTATAAGTCTCCAGTAGGACTCTGGAGTAAGAGAAGGCTAGTGGGATGCTGTTGACACTGTGGGATGCATTATAAGGATCATATAATGGGAATCCTAGCTTAGAATTTAGAAAATGAGGTTTTGGGTTAATCAGTTGTGTAGGTGAAATTTTTTATCTATATTGTGACTCTATATGTGGACATTAAGAGAATCAATGTTGATGGGAATGAGACTCTCCCTTGTTGTAACCAACTAAATATAGTAAATAATTTTTAAAAAGGGGGAATAAACAGTTGCAACAATGGGTGAGTATTTTGACCAAACCATGTTAAAATATAGTGTTATATGTATAATTTAATTTTCTCATTTCATACATGATTCACTCATCCTAACAGGTTAGATTGTTTTGAATTTAATATGGGTAAAGAAAGAGAATAGAATTTTGTATAACAATTAATTTCGGATTCACCCCTCTCAGTGAGGCCACAAGATCCATGGGGAACTTCACATAAATATCCATTGGAGAAAGTTATAAACTACAAAAATAACATCTAATGAACTTTATTAAATACTAAGGATCTGATATAGATTTATCCCATCTACACACAACACTATTCTAATATTTCTAGATTCACTTCTAAAAATTAGGAATGTTCTTATAAAATTGTATTCATTGAGGTGAATAAAAAATGGGATGTATTTTTATATAAAATTTGAGCACATCTATATTCCATATTAACCTCATTGAATCATTTTAGTTTTCAAATATTTTCTTCTTACTTGGAATTAATATATGATACTGAATTTATATAGAATTTCATATAGTTCCAATTCTTAAAAATGAATCTGTCATGAATTTCTCATCAATCTTATGTTGTGATTTCCCACATTCAGGAAATTATGATTAACATTCATATTCCATCCTATAAAACACACTGTCCTTGGGGAAATAATTTATATTTTTATACCCCAATCCAATTGTCTATAATTTTTTCTTTCCATTATAATTAGAATCCAGAAGTCTATTATCTTATGAAAGTAGGAATTTTAAAAGTTCAAGAAATTCATTGAAAATTTTATGACTCTACCCATTTCATAATATCAGGTTAAATAATCTCCACACTATTGATAAAATTATAAATTTAGTGCAACATGATATTAATTGTTTCTCAATATCTGCATTCAATCATTCATCAATGGTTTCATTCAGTGGATTCAATACTTACATCATGGACATATTCTTCCATACGATCCTTTATCTCAGGATAAATATCCTCATCAATATAGGATATTGAATTTTCTTCTATTTACCATAAAATACCAATGGTGAATAATTATTATTAAAACCATATAAAATGAGTTTGTGTTTGAAATATATAAAACATAGTAGTAACATATTCAAACATTTCACCCATGGACAAAAAATCATATATCCATTTTCAGGTTTTCATTTAGAAAATTCCATAAAATAATAAAATCCATTTTTATATTCATTATTGGCTCTCCATAAATTAATATAATCAAGATCCATTAATAATGTAATATCATAATACAAAAGGTGAATATGTTAAAATATTTAAACATTTTAAAAAATATATTAAATTTTAAATTTAAAACATAAAATCATATAATCAAAATAATAAATTAACAATTTGTTCATAAGCATTTAATCAAAATATATTATTCAAAATCGTATGAAATTTTTCTGTACCCCTACTTAAAATGAGTTTATGAAGTCCAAAGGAATGAAAATAAAATGATCTTAGTTATCAAGATGATCTACTAATCTCTAATATGAAAATATCGAAATTAGTCATAAAATATCTATTCATCATTATCAAAACATTATCTACCAAGATGATTTAACAATCCATAGTATCAAAACATCTAATTCAATATTATAAAATACAACCTACGTAATGTAATAATAAATTGAAAAAAAATAAAAATACGGGTTAATAAAAAATTTATAAATATAAAAAATTGTAAAAAAATGTTTGAATTATAATGAAATTATATTGTAATTATAAATAATAAGAAATAATATATATTTATACTATGAAACTACTTAAAACTACAAAAAATTATAATGTGAAAATTTGTAACTTAAAAAATATATGTATGAAAATAATTTAAAAATAATAAATAATAAAAAAATAATATAAAATAAATTATAAATAAGTATATTCAAATTACAAATCTACAACAAATAGATCCAAAATAGATATTTATGGACATCATATTGCAAGATGTGACATAATAAAAATCAAAATAGATATAAAATCGTATGATAGTGATACTCAATGAAGATTAATATAATGGATATTTAGGGATAAATGAAGCAAAGAAAAAGGAGGTAGGATGCAATGGATTAGAAAAATAATGAAATAAGTAAAAAAATAGAGATCAAATGAGGAATGTTGAGGCCATTGAAGCAGGGTCATGGGTTGCATGTCAAACCTATCAGGGTTTCTAAAAAATATTTTTGAATTAATTATGGGATACCCATGCACATATATATATATTTCATAACTATTTTGAGGTCAGTTAATATCTAAATTGATGTTTTTTTAAAATGTATTTGGATCGATCTTTATGAAAATCGATGCAATTATATTTTTAAATTGATTTTAGTTCTATAAGACAATATACTTCAAAGGTTAATTTAAAAAATCTTGAACCTCATTTTCTAGTAAAAATTGATATCAAAGGTATATCCAGATGTTTTTTTATTTTTTTTGATAACAAATACATCAAAATTACCTCCATGGGAATAATGACATCGGTTTTAGATAAACCAATGATAAAATTCTGATGCATAATCTTATTTCTCTACAAGTGAGTACTAGAATATAAAAAATTAAAAATTAAAAATTATGTTATCATATGAGTTATATTTATATATGATTTAATGAGTTTTTTCAAATTCAATCAATTTAAATGTTTGTAAAGACTTTAAGATGATAAATTTGTATTTAAAATTAAACAATGAGTTAGATTAAGTCATGATACATCAATATATTGTATTAATCTAAAATTAAATAATTTAAATGTTTAATAGAGAAGATAAAATTCATAAACCATAGATTTTATATGTCTCTAACTTAGCTGGTCTCAAGAAGTAAACCATTCTGGAAATTATTTTGAAGAGAAGAATTCGATTTACCAAAGATGAATGGATGAATGAAGAAAAAGAGAAATAAACATGAATTCCATTTGAAAACTAAATCAACATAGTTTTGATATAGAAATTAAAAAGAATCAATAGAACATTAAAAATAAACTAAGTGAGTGAGGAATAATGAAATAAAGTAGAAGAATAAATCCATTGAGAAAATTAATTTATTTTTCTTCATTTCAACTTTGATTAGTTAGGTCAAGAAGCCCTTTATCATATTGGAAGAGTCTCTCATTAAAATTTGGGTCTAGAATCCAAAATTTTAAAATGAGTCTCCCTTATTTACCATATCTCCCTTAATCAAATAATCCATCCAACTAATCTAAACAATCATTTAACCACTATTTTATTATAATCTAATAATTCATTCAATATCCCACTCACCTATTGACAACTTACAATAAATTCCCCAAAAATCCTAAACATTCCATTAAGACTTTGATTCTTTTACTTGAGAGTGGATTTTGATACCAATTATTCATAAAGATACTATAACATGATACAATAGTATGATTCAAATTTTACTCTCACTTGGATCAATTGTTAACACATTCTAAGATGTAGTGATATGATCAAATTTTTTTTTATTAGGGTGTATCGACCTCCCTCTCAAGAATAATTTTTTTTTCAAAGGATGTAAACTATGATTGAGTATGAAAAATTAATAGACCATACCCCTGGTTAATATTAGTTCTAAACATAACCAACATCACAAAAATAGTCAATTTGACACTCCTATTAGTTATTTTTCAGACTGCTATCAATAACTCACATAATCCCCGCATAATGAGTTATATCCAAATACGGATGCGATCTCAATTGTTCTAGTGAGTAAAATAAGTTGAAAAACCATAACTCAAACCAAATACCACAAAAAACATCTTCTTTATGATCTAATTGTTTAAAAGGAATCCTTAAATAAACTCACCTTCAATATTAAGATAGTACAATATGCACTAAATAAAATCTAATGAACTGTTCTTTCACTATTATTTCTAAAATATTAACCTGAGTATTCATGAACTATATCTTAAGGTAAAATTAAAAACCTAGTAGGCTTAGGGAACTCAATCCTGACACTGGATAGTAGATTTAAACCTTTTCATGGAATATTATAAAAATTACTATGGGTGATATTTGATAAATCCACCTAACAAGCAATAAAAAACCAAATATTTTAATTCATAATCCAAATGATAAAAAATATCCAACATAAATATACCTCTAAAATTTTTATTAACTCAAAACCTATATTAATTCCATTTTCAATTAATCGTATTCAAATTTAATTTGAAATAACAAAAAAATCTCAAATATGAAAATATTTTTATTTTGATCAATCTGTATTTGAAAAACCATTTCAAAAAGATTTAAATTATGAAGATGATTAATAAATTTTTATGAAATGGTATTTAAAAATCCAGAAATTTAAAATCAAATAACAACAATAATATAGTTTTATAAAACTAATGATTAAATAAATAAAATAATTAATTAATCTAAAAAACGACCAAAATTTAATAATAATTCATATATCAAATATTTAAAATAATAACCCCGTCAAATTACCCAATAAGAAACATTATTTTTTTAATAAAATAAAATATAAACATTCATCATTTTATTGTTTTGAAAAACATTAATAAGTTGAAAAACTTCCCAAATATAGTTTAGACCACTTTATTTTCTTTATTTATATCATTTAACGAGGAAAACAATTATCAAACATTTTAATGTAAAATGTTTTAGTTTGAAAAAAAATTCGATTGTTAAAAATATCAAAAGATCATTGTTAGATAGTGGGGAAATAGATAAAATACCATCCTATGAATTTATAAAATATTAGTCTAATAATCAATGGTTTAGTACACAACTCTTTCATAATAATTAAATCATAAATATTTAGAAAATAATTAACACTTAATTAGAAAAAAAGGTAATAATTTTTTACTGTGTTTAAGAAATAAATAATTCATCACAATTGGTGAAACATATTTATCATCATTAAAATGGATACACATAATCTCAACTATGAATATAAGACTTTTTCTCAAATAATTTTTGACAACATATTTTTTTAAAGGATTCCCCACCATCCAAATAGTTTTATTAAGATGGATTACAATTATTTTCAATTTGGAAACTAGAAAATGTGTTATGAAATGCAGATAGAAAATATTTGTATCAATTTATTTCTATTGAAAACACAATGTAAAATCTATCTCAAATAGGATCATAATTGAATAATTTTTTTAGTAAAACATTTTTTTGAGACATTTAAAAATGGGTTTTAAAATAATTTTTTTTTAGAAATGAAGGAGCATTGATTGGTAATAGGAAATAACTGTATAATAGATGTCTTATTCAGGGAAAATAGGCCAATATGATAATATACCCTTCCACTAAAACTAAAAACATTACATTATCCCCAATACTAAATATCAAAGTATGTAATGTAATTTTTACAATTATTTTTTAATAACTATCAAATAAGAACATATTAAAATGTCTTAATGAAACTAAAATATTATTTAGAAAAATAGAATTAATAGATTTTTTTTTCAAATAATGTTAATCAAATTTTTACTCTATTAACATGAAATATTTCTCAGACATATAATGAAATTAAATGCAAACTAAATATAAATTATACCATGTGAAAGACATATGATTACATGCATAAGGGTTTTAACCAATATTAAAAACAATACTTATCTAGAATATGAATAATAAAACCATAGTTTTAATCTCAAATTTTTTCTAAAACATATTTCATAGGCTAAGAAATATAAATAATACATGGACATGAAACTAAAAAAATTCTCCTTTGATGACTACCACTATCCTCTAATATTTTCTATTGGAATTAACTATTCATTGTGTAAATAATTTAGTATCTTTCATAAAATAAACTAAAAATAGAAAAATAAACATTAATTTAATAATATTATTTCAATAAACAAAAGAGAACAAATTTAAAAATAAAAGGAGTAATTTATCTCAATGGGTTCCAAATTGGTGAGGGTGAAATGGTGATTCTACTTTTTATCCACTATTATAGACCTGCACTTTTAGTAATAATATGGTAAACATGAGAGATGTGAGTCCTATTTCAATAAACAAAAAAAATTAAAATGAAAAAAGGGAAATTATTTTATTGAAAGTAGTAAAATCAAGGGTTTCCACCCATGCAGTGATAGTTTTGACGTCCCTAACCAGAATCACTTAAGAATCAATCTGTGTTTTTTATGAGGACATGGGTTCTTATCTATAAATCAATTTATATTGATAAAACACATATTTTAAGTTAAATATTTCTTGTACGAGCTTCTAAATCTCAATTTAAATAATAAATCCATTCATTACTAAAAATTAATATTGGAAAAACCCCTTAACAATTATATAAATACTTATATACACTTTTGGAAATGTGAAAAAATTATCCCATATCTAGATATTATTCAAGTAGAAACAATATATGAGATTCCAAAAAAATGAGGATTAGTAACATTGAACTTCCCTATATTTATTTTATTTTTAAATTAATAAACCATGAAAACAAATAATATGTTTTTGAAATTAGTTTTATCCAAAAACATTCAAATCAATTTTAAATCCTTTTACATCCAATACGAAGAATGTTTGCCCATTTTTCATATCATTTAAGTGAGGCCTAGAAAATATTCTTTCAAATTTAGTATCTAATGGAATGATGTTTATTGAAAAATGATTAAATATTTTTATTTCCCCTTCCTTAAAAAAAATAAAAAATAGTTTGTTACCCACTTTATTTGTTAATTTTACAGGCGTGGGTTTCTTTTCTATCAAAAGATAACTTATCTCAACCTCTTCATATTTCTTATCATGAAACAATTTACATTATTGTAATTATAAATCATGGATTTCTATTTTATTTTCTTAAATGATTTTATCATTTATGTCCCAAAAATATTTTTCCAATCAATTACTTTTTTTTTCACTCATCATTATTTTATTAGTTTTTTTCTTTAATTTATGAAATTTTTATTTCCATCTATCCAAATATTATTTACTCTTAATTTAAAAAAACTCTAATATTTTTCAAATTAATTAATCCAAAGATAAAAATTCATAATTTAATAGTTGGTAGTTATTCTTATCCATTATTGCTAAATCAATATTAATTTCCAAGAATCATCATCTCCCTAGAATATTGAAAATTTGAATGTAAATTTTTTCAAATAATTTTTATTATTATCATTTAACACTCTCTAAAAATAACATAATAACAATATTAAATTAATTCCATGATTGAGACTATTAAAAAGAATATCATTGAACCTATCATATTCATCACAAAAAATCTCATCATTTAACTGTTATTATGTTATTAATGTACTTATGTTTCATACCATCTACCATATTCATTTTTAATGATTATAATTATTTGATGTGGATATTATTTTATATATTTTACACACTCATAATTTTTAAATTATATCCAAATTTTAGATTTAATAAATATTTTTCTAATTAAATCAATTTTTTTTGTAAATCAAGAATATTTTTGTTAATTCAATGAAAATTGCAGGGTTTTTATCAAAATACCATGTGATAAATTTTCTTACTTTTCTAAAGAAATTTAATCTCTTGGATCTGGGATTTGAATTAGAGATTTATGGAATTGAAAATATTTTTAGAATTTGAAATATATTAATTATTTTTAATTTAATTTAATTTTTCCAACTGTGAATTGGTTATTAACTAGTTTTTGGTTAATTGAATATTTTCTGTACTATTTATGTTGAATGGATTATGTCCATTGAAATATGATCTCTATTATTATTCCATTTTTTTCATATCATGTTGATTTACCCATATTTCTCTTAAATCATTTTCATGCTGCTTCTATTAGAATATTTTAATATCCTATATAGTTTCATGATTGGTTTTCTTAATCCAACTTTGTGGTTTATCATTACTAAAGTCATTTTGCTCTTATAACCATGTTAATTAAAGATACTTAATGATGCCACACCAGTTCATTGGTATTTGTAAATTAAATTTAAGGTTATCATGTGACTAAAGGCGACTACACTGAACGATTTCCTTAGAAATTATTGATTATGAATTTGAATGGGTGTTAGTCGCTGGTCTAGGTGTGGTTTTTTTGAAGAACACATCCCATTGGTTTTATTTATATCATAGTAGTATTTGGTTGTAGACTCATATGAGGGGTTAGTGTTAGTTTTTGATGGTCAGTAGAAGTGGATGACTATGAGGAGTAGTTGATCATTTGTTCATTTATTATTTGTTATATTGTGAACTATTAATTATATGAAAAAAATTTCACTGAGGTATCAACATTGGGCTTAGTTATATACCTAAGGGATTTTAATGCTGCTGGATTAAAATTCCAATACCCCCAAATGCTATATTGGGTCCCATCTAAATGATTTCGAGAAAGTGTTCAAATTTTCCATAATAGGGTGTAATGTGGTATTGATTTACCATGTCTATGTCACATTCACATTATTATGTTCCAGATTCCTTTTTTAATGAAGGTATACTAAGTTAAAGTAGAAATTTCTATAGTGGTTTTATTTTTTTGAATGTTATAAATAGTTCACAGGAACTTGGAAGGATATAAAATGATGTAATATAATTGTAAAAGTTTGTTAAGGGAGGGAGTGGAAATTAAGGAGACTCATTATAGAATTCATGATACTCTATCAAAATTCAGACAAGAGACTCTTCCACAATGATAGGGTTCTCCAATCCTAACTGCATTAGAAGTTAACATGAAAACCATAGTATTAATTTTCCAAGGGAGTAATTCATTCCCTCTATTAATTTATTCCTCATCAGTTATATATATTTTTCATTTGTTTTTAATTGTTTTCTATTACTAGTTGAACTTGATTCCAGTTTAGTTTATTTTGGAATTCATATTTATTTCCCTTTATCACCTATTTTTAATTTTTTATTTTCATTTTATTAACTAAAATAATATTATCATTTTATATAATGGATACTTTCTTTAAATTTTATTGAGGTAATAACAAACAAAATCATTGTTAGTTGAATACTAAAATGTATTTTCACCTCTAAGATTATTTATTTATATAGTATGTCAAATAATCAATATATAAATACATAGTCCAACCATGTATCTAAATTATAGAGGGTATATGAATTTTAGATGTCAAGTGAGATGTTAGAGAACTATGTAAAAGTTATTATAAGGGAGGGGGAGAAATTATCTAACTCAATATTTCATTTTAGAGACAATTTTAGTATCTAAAAGCTCAAAAAAAGTTTTTTATGAATGTGTTTGAATGAACTCAATAATTTATAGTATATTTTTATTCATCTTTAACTAGGAAATACTCGACAGAGTTTTCTAATGTTTTATGTGATGTTTTAGTTCATTATGGTCTGAAAATTTAAGATATAAGAACATTAAAAATAGACTAATCATTTATGTATTCCATTTAATCATTAAAACATCCACAATTTTACTTACTCACAATTCATTAACCTTTTTCCATTAACACCAAAAAAATTCACACACTCGCTTTAATAATTTTCACATGAAATTAAACATTTCAGACTTTTATAAGATAATAATATTTCTAGTTTATTTAGTAAAATATAAATTGGTTAGTCCCTTAAAATACCCCCTTCCTTAGCCTGTGTTTAACCCTTCTCTGTAATGCTAGTTTTGTTTTATAAATAAAATTTTGATAGTCATGAAGACCTTTGAGATGATCAAAATTTAGAACTATTTTTAGTGAAGGAAATGTGCGTTCTAAATTTGTTTCCTCAATTAAAACATAATAAAAAAACAAATATATCCAAAACTATTTTCGAAAAATTCTATAGAGCAAGTATACTTAGTCCAAATAAATGTGTTTATATTCATTGATTTAAAAGGTCAAAAAAAGTGAATTACTCCTCAAGTTGTTAATGAATTTATTATTGGTTTTTATTTTTTGACAACATATATGCTGCAATTAAAATAATTTTTTGATTTTATTTGATATTATTAGATCATAGTGAAATATTTTTTAGATGACTGAAGGTGAAAATTTTATTTTGATGAATTTTTATAGGTGTTTTTGGTGATATAAAATTTTTTGTAGTCTAGTGTATGACTTTGATACCTATTGTTTGACTTTGGGTTCTCCCACAAATCTTTTTCATAAGACTACACCATATGTATTTTATCTATTTTATGAGACATCATCATTAAGAATTTTTCTTTGATCTGTACTATATTTCTACGTTGTCAGACAATATTATAACACATTAGACTATATCCTCAAAGGTAGACTTCAATGTAAGAAACTAGTGCATGTCCTTGGATTTTCCAATCATGAGAAACTTATTAGCAGTTGTCTTTGTAATTATGTATGACTTTAAATTCATATGAATCTTTTGACATGTATAGTTTTTCATATAACTTTAATGATTTTATGAAATAAATAATTTGAGAATTTATGTTGATAACTATATGATAAAATATAGTATTTTTGAATTTGAATATTTTTATGAAATAGAATCAGATAGTTCTTAAATTTATATTCATAGGTTTAAAAATAATATTTAATATATAATTTATTCTAATTCGAGTTCAAATTTGGAATGGTTTATCTCTATGTATATTTACATGTAGTTTAAAGTGTTTTTCAACTAGAAACTATGATTCAAATCAAAGTTGAGTTTTTTCTGGAAGAATCTCTAGATGTTATATTTAGAATGTTAGTATGAAGATGCTATATTCTTCTAAATTTCTAATAATTACTAATATCTGATTAAGAAGTGATTATAGAGGATATTTCTTGTGGGGGTTTTATTTATGTTTTTTACAATAGTGTTTTTCTTCATGTTTCAAGAAAGAATTATATGAGTTCAAGTTGAAATAATAATAAAAATATGATGGTTAATAACCCAATTAAAAAATATATTAGTTATGAATTATTTCTAATGATAAATGATGAATAAGGTTCTCAAATGGGGGTTTAGGGAGTTTTTAAGAAAGAATAGTGGTAGGAGTGAAATTATACCAGAGATATGTAGTTAATAAAATTTGATAATATTTATAATATTTGGATGAATGAGAATTAATCTAACAAAATAGGTAAAAAAATGTGACTATGATGTAAGAATATACTAAAAGAATAATTTAAAATATTGAAGTAGAATTTATTATTCCTGAATTATTTTAATTCTAGCAATTTTGAGAATAACAAATATAATGATAAATCAAATAATGATATGGTGTTGTATCTTGAATGTCAATGAAAACATAGATAAAATTAGAGTGATCCAAAGGGATCTAAAATCCAATGTTCCTAAGATATCATAATTTTTTTTTGTGAACAAGAATTTATTATTTCTTCTTAGTATGTGATCAATATGCAATTCTACTTTAGGATCAATGTTAATTGAGTATATATTCTTTAATATTCAGGTGTCTCATAGATGAGTAACTTTATCTTCTATTTATAATGAAACCATACTCTCAATGTGATATTTCTCAATATGGTAACCATTTCATTATAGAGGCTGTGTCAAACAATAATGTCCAATGTGTCTCAAAAAAAGTATAATATTAATTAATGATTATGGTATAGGATTTTAATTATTGTTCATATATTGAATAATCCATGGTTGGGGTACTAACCAACATTGAAAAGGGGTAGGTTTCCTGAAAAGGTCATTGCCTATTTAAAAATTTTATGTTCATTGATCATTCATTTCCCACTAAGGTAAGTGAGGATGAGATTTTAATTTTAGAGAATTGTAATTTAATGAGTCATAAGGATTGATATAAAATTGAAAAAATATTGTAAAAACCAATATCCACTAATTCACCCCCTTATATTAAGGTAACAATCTAGTCCAAGGAAATTCAACTAGTATAAGATCATGTTCGCTTTATTAGATTCAATCAATTATTAATATAAAAAATTTGTAATTTTTAAATTCAAAAAGAATGTCTATTTTTTTGGAAAAAACACTATAGATGAAAGAATTAAATGTTTTCATAGATTCTATCCCTTGGATTGTAGGTAAGATATATTTCAATTTTTGGGACTTTAGTGAAAAAAAATATTGGATAATCTTGAATGTATCATTTAAGTATATATCAATTTCAAGGAGGATAAATAATAAATTTGGAGAAAAATATTTGAAGATATCATTAAAATATTAGAAGAAAACATTAATGACTATTTCACTTCTGTAAATAGAGTTTGTTTGCAATATCCTAAAATTGTGAAAAAAACATAAGTACATGAAAATTATTAAAAATATCATGAGAAATTTTCCAAACATGTCTGATCCTTAAATTTTAGATATAAAAGATAAATAGGATCTTTCCTTAGATGAATTGTATAACATACTCATTGCCTATGTGGTGAAGAAGTTTCCTTCCTTCAAAAATATGGTTAAAGATGAAATTTCTTATGAATCCATGATAAAGTAAAAAACCAAATAAAATGTTTATTGTGGAGATTAAAGTGAATCTAAAAATGAATAGAATGATGGATACTATCAAAAATCATTGATATTATTTCAAATATGTTCAATATGGGAATTATTAACAATTAATTAATCTTTCCACTTATATTTTATAAATTCAATTTTATTTGGAATGATTATATAAAATATATAATTAATAAGGGAGTATATTTATTGTATGATGAAGATGAGAAACCATAAATAAATAAATGGTATAAAATATTGATGGAACCAACCAATGAAGGAATAATACAAAATATATTTTCTTAAAGAAAGAGGAAAAATATGATCTGGATAGAGGAAGAAGTTTAACATTCATCTATCTATGAATCTAATAAAAATTTACCTACTTCATATATCAGGTTGAAAATGGATTTTAAACTTTCATTAGTGAAAAAGTTGGTTCAAATTCAATTGAGATAGAACAAAAGATGAAGGATCAACTTAAAGCATGTATTTAGCATAATTAAAAGCTCAGGAATGAAAATAAAATATATTAAAAGAAAAAAATAATTTCATACATGAGAAGAATTATTTTAAAAATAATTAGGAAATCATTGTTGATGAACTTAAAAACTTCTGGTTGAGAGATTTTGAACATAAGAAGATAACAAAGGATCATAAAGATAGACTTACTTTGAAAGAGGAATAATTTTCAAAGACATGGTATTTATGTAATATCTTATATAATGAAATGAACATGTCAAATGATTATTTCGATAGTAATGCTAAATTCAGGGTTTAATCATATAAATTTGTTGAGAGGGACATCACAAAATATTAGGCGTAATATTTAAATCATAAATCTTATTTCAGTTCTATTTTCACTAATAATATAAGTTCAAATTCATGATCTAGTCATGTATAGACCATTAAAAATGAGGATAACCATACACTAACTTTAGTGGATTAAAAGAGGATATATAAAATCTCTTGAACCCCAAAAAATAGGAAATGTTTGGCCAAACAATTACAGAGAAAACATAATTCATGACTGTAATTTGGAGGAAATATTTTTATTTGAGGTGATTTTGGTTCAAAGGATATTATTAGTGTGGTAGATTATTTTTTACATAGTCAATAGAAATTATGGTAAAATATTTCACTACCTAGAAAGAGGTATGAATTTATGGGTAGATTCCCAGAAGTGATGAAAACCCATCTTCCTAGAAGGCATGGTATATAGGGAAATATTCCTAATATTATAATCCTATACAGATTTGGTTGTATTGAATAAATATATATAAAGTGTGATCATAAAGGACACCAATTAGAAAAATTGATGATAAAATTTCTAGTAAATTTTACGTATGCTGATAAAATGAATGGAATTTAATATCCTATATAAGAAAATCCATGTCTAGCAATAGTCGCATTAAATTCCAACATAATAACTAAATGATTGATAACTGATATTAGGTATTATTTCCACATGATAGGGGATATTAAGGTTTTTATGAATGATGATAAATATATTGTAGAGGAAATTACCATTGAAAATATGTTTTCTATAGAGAACAAAGCTGTTGAATCTATTGAAAGTGAAGCATAACGACTAATACCTAATGATGTTTTATATGTGGTTGTGAATAATCATAATATATTGAGTGTTAGTTAGATATATGATAATGGGAATGGGATCATTATCAATAAGGAAACATGTAATATGATATGTTTGTAGTATTTAAGTCTTATATCATATGGTAAGAGAACAAATAATAACTAATTTTAAATCAGTGATCTAACCAATTCTTGTTGTTTGGGTGAAAATTATGAGATTATGTTTTAGAATTAGAGGATTAATTATCTTGGTCATTGAATCCTAAGAAATTTTTTGAATTATGATGTTTTGAGATACCTACAAAAGTGGAAAATAGAAAACAATTGTTTTGGGACATTTCAATATTGAAAAAGAGTTATAAATCCCACATGAATGTAGTCATACTTTCTAACAGACCATATTAGCTAATTTATATAGATTTATGTGGTTTTATGAGTCAATGTTATAAAAGTGATGATTTTTATTTAATAAAATTCATTATTACTATAATTAATTGATAAATTTTATTTTTCATAGGCATAATTTTGAAGCCACTAATATATTTAATATTTTCAAGGGAAAAGTAGAAAAATACTGAGGTCTCATTATCCCGAAGCTGTGATCAGATAATGAAAAAAAAATTAAAAGTGTTTCTTTTTAGGGATATAAGTCCAATCATGATATTTTTCATTAATTCATCATGACTTACACTCCCTAAAAAATGTTACTTTAGATAAAAAATTTTGAAGTATTCTTTAAAAGGGTAGGACAATGATTGTTGAAAATAAAGACTTAAAACATTTTTGAGAGAAGATTCTTGTACTATTATACGAAGTCAACACCGATGTAGTTTGGAACCCAAGACACATCTCACTCCTAATTAAATATTTAAAAAAATGACAAATTACAAATCTCAAGTACTTCATAGTATTTTTTAGTCCATTATTTATAATTAATAAAGGAATAATGTGGGAAAATATTGAAGTGAAATACAATAAAAGGCTTATTAAGGAAGAAATTATTTAATGGTAATGGCTAAAAGTGCTAGAAAAATATGCTACATAAGTTATCGTACTATTTTAGTGTTAAAATCATTGTACATTAGAATTAGTTTTAGGTGGTTATGAGGATAAAGGTTATAAAAATTATGAAAATAAGAATAATTTTGAAAAATAGATTTAATTAAAACAAGAATTTTATAAGAAAATTATTTCCATAGACTTTGATCAGACACATGATTATGAGGATTCTCTAAACCAATATTTGAAATCAGAGGTGATGAAATCATATGGATACAAATAATATAAATGAAACCAAGAATATACAATCCAAAATATAATTACATTGAGAAGTTAAGGCCTAACAATACTTATATCACTCATTCAACGAAGAATAATGGATTGAGATATTGATCATAAAGAGTGGGATCAATAAATGAATGAGAAGCCTTACCAAATCAAAAATAACCCCACATGGGAGTAATTTCCCTATCCTAATGGTAAAAATGTGACCATAGAAAAATTAGTGTTTAGAAATCAACTAATGAAAAATGTGAGGTGACAAGGATTATATATTCTTTGGTACATAAATGATATAAAAAATTGAAGACATAGACTTCAAAGAATCCATTTTTAATAAAAAGACCTGAAAAAATCTTGGTGTTTCTAGTAACGACTACACATAATAACTATAATGTTCATTTAATGGATGTAAAATAAACATTTTTGAATGGTGATATTAATTAAGAATTATTTGTCGAGAAACCTATAAGTTTTATTGTAGATGTTGATTGAAACATGGTATGTATATTGAAAAAGGCATTATATGAATAGAGTATAACTCCTTGATCATGGTACTCAAAATATGATACTTTCATGAAAAAAATAAATTTAATAAAATGAATAGTTTTAAAAAGTATTTATGTTAATTATCCATCCACATGTATATTTATTAGCACTATATATGTTGATGAAATAATATTTTACAGTGACAAAATATTACTTAGTGAAAAATTTTCCAACAAAATTAAATATAATTTTTAGTAGTGAATATTGGGGGAATATAATTTTTTTCTACTACTATATATTGAGCAGAAACCATTTTATATATTTTTGTCTCAAGGAAAATATTCTAGGGAGCTATTGAAATGGCTTGACAAGGAATAATCAAGATAAGATTCAACACTAATTTTAGTTGAAATAAAACTATACAAGGGTGATAATGGGAAAAAGGTTTATCAAAAGTGGTTTAGTGGGTCATTGAAATTATGTTATATTTAATATATGTAATAATTAACCTAGCCTATGTAGTGGAACTTTTCAATAAATTTTAATGTGATCCAATGGAGTCACAGATACTTGTATGAGTGAGAATTCTGAGATATATGAAAAGGCATAGTGAATTTTGGGATATTATATTGATGTAGTATTGATATGAACTTACATAGATTAAATGATATAGATTAGGAATGTGATTTCACAAATATAAGATCCACTTTAGGTGGAACATACTTCATTGGTGAATACTATTTGAGCTAGTATTAAAAGAAACAATTTTCAAAACACTTAGCATATTAGAAGAAGAATATGTGGAAACAACCCAAGCATATACATAGGTATAATTGATGGTTTTTTAGTTAACATACTTTTAATTTGAGAGTAAGGCCTTTGAGGATATTGTTTGACAATTAGAGTGATATATATATTCAAATAACCCATTGAAATATTCTAGATCCAAACACATAGACATTATTTATCATTTAATTTTTGAAAAAGTGAAAATTATAGATATAAAAATAGAATATATTTATATTAATAATTTAATTATAAATATATTTATAAAATAATTTCCAGTCGATATATTTATAATTGATACTAAATCTTAATGTTGACTACTTTACTCTCACTTAAAGATGAATATAATTAACCTGAACTAGGATTTATATTGTATTGAAAAAGGGGGAGAAATAGTTACACCATACATTATCAAAGGGAGACTATTATTGATAAAAATGGGTGAGTTTTCATTTAAATGTGATATAAAGTAGTGGAAAATTTCTAAAGGGGAAGATATTTTTGGAATTTCTATGTGAAAGTATTAATTGGGGGGGGGGAGTTAATTTAACCCACTTGGACACAATTTCTTGCCACCAAGGGATGAAATTCAGTAAAAAATATAAACATATTCATTTTTTAAGTGAAATACTTGATTAATATGAGATAAATTGTTATTTTATGATTATCATGATCATTTATTATTTATTGAATAAATCTGAGTTTATCTAGATGAGTTGAGTGATGTTGCAGATAAATTAAAAAGAGGGATATTGAAGTTCTCCTTGAGTTTTTGATGAAGTTATTGTTGGTTTAAATTTTTTATTATCATTATTAAAGAGATTAAAAGATGGATTTAGGGAAGATGAGATGTTATTTGGATTTTTGAAAGTGTTTTTGAGAATATTGAAGGTAGATAATGTTTTTTTGAATATTCTCTTTGAGTTTTTAATGTGATCAATAATTTGAAGTATCAAACAGATGACTTTGATGTCTATAATATAACTTTGGGTCCTATTGTAAGTATTTGTCATAATACTTCACCATATATCTTTTTTTTTATATTCATAATTTATTAATTAGTATATTCTTTTTATCCTATTTTTAAGCCTTCATTGCCTGAATTTATGATAATATTTGTCTGTATATCTTCAGATTCGGACTTCATCATTAGACTTATACAAAAGTCTTTATTTATTCAAATCGTATGAATTTTATCCATGGAAGTATTTTTAATTCCATATGATGTTAAACTCATTCTAAGAAATTCACATACATGGTTTTGCATATGGCCTCATCAATATTATGTCTTTAGTAGATTATATAACTTTTAGTGATGCATACAGGATGAAAATCAGAGATTAATGAATTTTAAAACATTTAATAAATTGAGTTTTATTATTATGAAGATGATCATAAATGGTTAAAACAGTATATTTAAAATACGATTCAACTATATTCTTATGAGAATATAAATAGGTTCATCACTAGGAATATGTGTTTGATCATTCATGTCTTGTTAAAATAAAAAATGTTATGGGTATTAAATATAATTATTTTATTTAAGAATCTATTGATAATAAATCTTTAATGTTAATGTGATGATGAAAAGATGTTCTCGAGTTATCATAATCAATGTAATACAATTATGTAGTGTGTCTTTCTAAATATTTCAGGTGTGATTTCTATTTAGGTTTTCAGAAATAGGGAAATTATTAATTCTGTAATCTTTAAGGAGATGATTTCAAGTTGTAACATAGGATGGGAGAAGATAGAAATTACTAGAATTCAAAAATAATATTTGGTAATTATATTTTATTGAATAATATTATTAAGGTTCTAAAATAAGTGTACAATGTGTTTTCAAGATAAAATAAGGGTATAAGTGGAATTATATTGAATAAATACAGTGTGTTTTACATAGCTATTTTAATTTTTCTATATGTTAGCTGGGATGAAGTAGCTATTGTGAGATGCTAAGAGGGTAGGCCGAGACATGAGATTCAAGTGCTAGTGAATTTATTTTTCCCAACTATAATTTTCAATGATTGAGAATAAATAACTCATCAATGAAATAATCCTAAATGAGGGTATATATTTAGTAAATGAGGATTATCTTTGGGTATCCAAATGTGGATACATATGAAGAAGGATGTGTTGTATTAATAGATCACTCTTCTTCTAAGAGGGGAATTGTTTCAAGGGTGGGAGTTTATCTCTTCCTACTTTGAGGAGATATTCTGTTGAGTTTTATTATCATGGTCGATAAGGGAATATGTGTCCTCAATTTAGCTAAACACATATTGAGAGCCAATTTTATTGGGAGATAGGGAAAGTGTAATGGTTTTATAGGATCTCTTAGTAAGAAGCTGGTAGAAAGGGATCTAGAAAGGGGTTGAGATCCAAATCTAGAAAACCATAACATAAAGTCAACTAAATATTCTCCTTCCATCCTTGTTCGTTTTGATGATATAATTACATGGGATAGGGGAAATATAGACTATATAGACATTCTATTTATGGGATTTGGGAAGGAGCACAAGGTTGAGGTGTCTTCCGACATCATGTTTTCGATCCTACTTGTAGTAACCAAGATGTAATACTATATATTTCATGAGGTATTATTTTAGTAGTTTCAACTCTATCATATTCATTGGTCGATATAAGAGCAACAATGTTATTTATATTTTATCAAATAGTTTATTTATTAGGGATATACCTAGAGTATTTGTAAAGACCCATAAAATTCAAGGGAAATTTTTTTCTTAATTTTCTTTGGGATTTTACAAGAACGCAGTTTCTGACGGCACCAGATTCCGGGGCTCGGTGTGCTCGGAATCAATTTACGAAGTTTATCTCGGGTACGTTCAGTGAACGAACTAGCGGGTTTTCCTAAATTTTGAACCGTTGCTTGGAATCGAAATCTGAGGGCACCATTGAAACTGCAGCGCCAGTAATTGCTTAAGAACACCTTTTCTGGAGTTGCGTTTGATCGGGTGAGGTTATTAAATAAATGGGTTAACAAAAGAGTAAAATAAAATATTGTGCTACAATTTTTATTTCTATTCTAGGTAGATTAAACCTATTCTTGGTGGTTGGAGTGGGACCCACTAATATCCTAACTCCACAATGTAGGATATTAGTGAAGTGGGGCCCACATGAGCCTCACCCCTTCAAATCCCTTTTAACCTCCCTCTCATGCATTTAATATTTAACTCACCCACACCCCTTTTAAATGCTATGTCAACCCTCAAAAATTAATTTGGAAATTAAACGATCTTCAATTAATTCAATTAATTGAATGAGATTTGTTTTTGAATTTCAAATTAATTGCATGCATGAGTGATAATAAAATAAGACATGACTTATTTTATTGGGGGAGAAATTAGTTGTGTGAAAGGAAAGAGAGGACTTTCACTTTTGAGGATTATCTTCTTCCTCATTGAAGAACGTGAAGAAAACACCATCACCGACGAAGAATGTCAACCTATGACGAAGGACGACGAATAATGCTGATTCCTCAAAGATCGATGATGCGACGCCGTCTACCGCGACGCCGACGGTCTTCTTCTCCATGATGCCGTGTACCGGGACGCTGTGTACCGTGACGCCGACAATCCTCCTTCCACGATGTCATCTTCCGCGACGTCCCTTTCCCACGAAAAACCTCATTCGATGACTTCATCGAGGTAGGGGTTTGGAATTTTGTTCGTGATTATTCATGCTGTTCTTCACCTTTTATTTTTGGGGCCTCCTGTTATCATTTTAACGGGAGGAGGTCGGACCGCACGAACATGGCCGACCCTCCTTCCCCTTTGATTTTGTTCATTGCGGATCGAAAGAAGGTGGCTTGGGGCAATGCCATTGTGTGGAAACATAGAGGAATATGGAGAAGAAGTGCGGCGCCGTCGCGCCGTGCCGTTGAGACCGAAGGAATCCTTAACCAGAGTCGGGCTGCGGCAAAGGGGTGCGGCGCCGTCGCGCCGCACCAGAGAATCATGAAGGGTCGTGGCCTGGAAGGACCACTTTGGAGGGGCGCGGCGCCGTCTCGGCATGCCAGTCGGACCAATGCTGTGGCCTTTGGCGGTGGCGGAGCAGGAGAGGCGGTCGGAGCCGCCGGCCACTGGTGCACAGGGGGTGGGACCGGTTGTTCCTGCGCGACACCCTGGCCGGCCATTTCGGACGGCCAAATCCAAAAACCAGCGGTCATAACCCCTGGGTGGCATGGGAAGCAGCCCCCACGTGTGGCAGGGGGGGAGGGTGAGTTTCAATTAGGGGAAAACGCGCCCCCCTTCCACGGTGGCTCAGCCAGCACCGAGCTGGCCACACCGGGCAGCGCCTGCACTAGACCAACCGGCCGGCCAGGCTGGGCCAGGCTACACCGGCAGGGCTGGGCTGCGCCGGATGGGCCGGGTTGTTCCCACTGGGCTAGGTCAGACCCAGACCTGGTTCGGGTCGACCCGGATCGGGCCGACCCAGGGGGTCTTGGGCCGGGTCTGTCTGGGCCCAAAACCCCCTAAAACCGGACAGGTTCGTTCTTTTGACCATATCTTGGGCCACATACCTCTGATCGACACACCGTAAGTTGTGATGCAATCCTTGGATCGAGATAGTATTTTCGATATATTACACTCATGTTTTTGGTGAACTTTGGGTATAGCCGGGTTGGTTCGAACATGAATCCAACCGGGCCCTCAGAGCGAAAACACTTATAACTTGAGCTCCAGACGTCCAATTAACGTGCCATCGACTTTGTTGGATTCCTGTTAGTGAGACGAACCTTTTGGATTACTCCGCTCGAGGTTTGTACAAAGTTGGAGTGTGGTCGAGTTGGTTTTGACTTAAAAACCAACCGGGCCCCTGGAACGAAAAAGCCTATAAATCTAAGACCGGGCGTCCGATTGACATGCCGTCTATCAGATTGAGTTCCTTTTGTTGAGACGGAACTTTGGGATACATAAAATCCAGTATACATGTCAGTTGATGTATCTACCCCCTTTGGATCATGGAGCGGACCCTCCCAGAAATGAGCATGCTGTTTGCGGGAACCCTAGAGCTGGCTGCGACTGCGACGACGATGATGACTACACTGAAATCCTCCATGGGTTCGGTAGTGATGACGATTGCACTGAAATCCTCCGTGGGTTCGGCAGTGATGACGACTGCACTGAAATCCTCTATGGGTTTGGCAGCGATGAAAACCGTACTGAAATCCTTCGTGGGTTCGACGGCGATGACGACTGCACTGAAATCCTCCGGGGGTTCGGCAGCGATGAAGACCGTACTGAAATCCTCCGTGGGTTCGACGACGATGACTACAATTCTTGTATACTATGTGTGTCTGGAAGTGTTTGACTCTGTTCTAGTTATCCTATGTGGGTCTGGCAAAGTAGCTGGCCTATATCCTATGTGGGTCTGACAGCTTAGCTGGTTTAGTATCCTACGTGGGTCCCAGCTTAGATGAATCAGTGGCTACATCTAATCATATCTATTATCTTACGAAGAAGTATACCTTTGTGAGCTGAGTCATGACTTTCAATCAATATCTTCGATATGATTGACTTGCTTTCCTATGTAGATTGAGTTGTGTTATCCTTTGCGGATTGGGTTGTACTCTTATGTGGACGTGATCGAACTTGGGCTCGGATGTTGGAGTCGAACGAGAATTGATGACTTAGATATATGTATGGGCATATACCTAAGAGGTGTTGGTTATTACTTCGTGATTGTATCTTTCCTTTGGGGATTATCCTTTTTGGATTCTGGGAGACCTTTGGGCGGTCTCGGGGTCCCTACAGAGTAGCGTATACTCACCCCTGCACGGGCTATGCCCGCACTACGTTGTGTTGGATGCAGACGACGGGCAATGCTGATCGTGGTTGAGGCTTGTAGAGCAGTCAGTACCTGGAGGTGGACCACTGGGCGGGACACACACGGAGCAGACGACTGGACCCGTGGAGCTGAGGTGACAATCTATACCCACCCTTCAGGTGGGACTTCTAGTGGACGACTTGACGTTGGTGCTTTACTTTTAGTTGTTGTACTTTCTTTCCAGTTGTACTTTACTTTCAGTTAGGATTTGTATTCTAGCCCATTTACTTTCCGCACTTACCTTTTTACCCAGTTTTACATAGTTTTTACTTCTTCTGGCTTACTCTGTGGTGTTTTTTACTTTATAATGGCAATTCCTTCCCCTTTTTCTGGATTTACGCCTTTGGTGCTAGTCGTCAGCCCCTGGCCTATGGGAGGCGGGCTTGGGGTAGTCACGGTACGGGCCTCGAGGACGGGTTGTGACAGATTGGTATCAGTGGAGTTCGGTTCTACCGCAGAACTCAGGACTCTGATCTTTCTTCTATGTGAAGCAATAGTGTTAAGGGTATTGAGTGTGGTTATCAGTCCAGGGAGTCCAGTGTTGGTGCGGTGGCTGACGTATCCATACACCAGGACCCTGACTTCTGATTTCCAACTCAATGCACGAAAACATTGATTACATGTGTGTTACAAAAGTTTTTGTTGTGATTAATTTGTGTCAGCTCACCTAGTATACTATTTTGACTATGGCACACCTGTTTCTGTTCATGATGGCCCCACGACGGCAGCCAACTAGGGTTCTAAGCTTTGTGCGAGATGAAAACCCACCGAGCGATGAGGCCTTGGTGCAGGGCCCTTTTTCAGCGAAGGCACCGGCGGTACCCCTACTCGCCGAGCCACCGATGCTACCAGCCCCAACCGCTGAGAGTGCACGTCGCCTTAGTGCACTGCATGAGTTTCAGCATCAGAGACCGCCCTCGTTCTGTGGGGAGACGGACCCTCAGGCAGCCAAGGATTGGCTGGAGGCGGTTGTTTGAGTTTTCAGGTTAGTGGGGACACTATCTAACCTCATGGTGATCCTCGCAGCGAGCCTCCTGCACGCGGCAGTAGGAAGATGTTAGAGCTTGATGCTCTAGGTGCACAAAGAGGCATCTCTCCTCTGGATGGTCTTTGAGAGCCTCTTCCGTTCAGAGTTTGTCCAAGCCACCCTTCATGCGGTGCGCATCCAGGAGTTTCTACAGCTGCGGCAGGGAAACATGATGTTCGCCCATTACTCGGTGAGATTTACTGATATCTCATGCTATTCGATGGGCATGGTACGAGACCCATTCTTCCGGGACCAGAACTTCAAGTAGGGGCTGGGGCATGAGATCAGGGCATTGATGATCTCCCTCAGCATTCCGACACATGCATGATTACTGGAGTGAGCTCTTTTCATAGAGAGATTTCTTACTGAGCCTACGCCAGCAGCGAGACCTACCGCAGGGCGGTACGTAGCAGAGTCATCTGCAGCTGGCAGTCGACGGATGTCACAGTGGTCCTGGCGGACCGAACCATCACACAGATGACCTCAGGACACTGGCTCAGAGGTACAGGACACACGGCGTAGAGACAGCCTTCCGAGGAGTAGGCAATGCTACGCGTGCGGTGGGTAGGGCCACATGGCTCATGACGGCCAGACCCACCGCACAGAGGAGTAGCAGATGGTTGAGGGGCCACCCTGGTAGAGGCAGAGGGTCGACCGTGGCGGTCCTCAGAGAGTAGTTGGACGAGGCAGGGGAGTTGGATGAGCAGCAGGTGGTGGGTGACTCTTTGAGGCTTTACCACCACCACCACCAGGAGGTCCACCCCGACCATAGGGAGCTGGCGGGCAGAGACAGGCTCAACTTCAGGCAGTGGAGGCCTATGACCACGGTGCACCAGAGATGATTCAAGGTACTATCTGTGTCTACTCCACCCTTGCTGAAAATCTTATAGACACAGGAGCGAGTCATTATTTTATTACCGCTGCCCTTGTTCAGAGCTCGGAGATTCCGACGGAGTCTTTGGCTCGATCCTTACATCTAGAGACTCCTACAGGAGTAGACTCGATGATTACACACTGGTGCTGGAAGTGTTAGCTTACTCTAGGAGGCGAGCGTTTCGGTTGTGATCTTCTATTAGCGGCCTCGATGCCTTACGACGTCATCTTGGGCATGAATTGGTTATCCACAGTCCATGCTCAGATCGACTGTATTAGGCGCAAGGTGCGGTGTGTTTGCACCGATGGGAGCAGGTTCACCTTCACCGGCTATAAGGGAGCATTTGCAGCGCAGGATGGACTCACACAGAAGAGAGAATAACCCATCACTCATCAGTTGGCTAGCCTAATCATAGGAGCATTTGATGTGCGTAGTCCGAGTTTTCCTGTAGTGGTGGATCAGTATGCGGACATTTTCCCCAACGATGTTCCAGGACTACCTCCTCATAGAGAGGTAGACTTTTATATTGACATGTACCCTAGGACAGCCCCGATATCCACTGCAGCATATCGGATGGCACTTTTTGTGTTTCGAGAGCTACGGGTATAGCTGGAGGACTTGCATGGAAAGGGATTCATCTGACCCAGTGTTTCACCCTGGGCTTCCCCGATTTTGTTCTCCGAGAAGGCAGACGAGAGCTTGCAACTATATGTTGACTATCGTCGCCTGAATCAGGTGACCATGAGGAACAAGTATCTGCTACTGAGGATTGACGACTTCTTTGATCAGCTCAAGGGAGCACGATGGTTCTCAATGATAGACCTTGGGTCAGGCTATCATCAGTTCAGAGTTCGGGACGAGGACATGCAGAAGACGACCTTCAGATGTCGGTATGGCCACTATGAGTTCTTGGTTATGCCTTTCGGCATAACCAACGCTCCAGAAGTATTCATGGGTTTCATGAATAGGATCTTTAATCCATACCTCGATCGATTTGTCGTGGTCTTCATCGACGACATTTTGATATACTCGATCACTGAGGAAGAGCATGTCGACCACTTGCGTGTTGTACTGGACACACTCCGAGAGAACCAACTTTAGGGTAAGCTCTTGAAGTGTTAGTTCTGGTTACGTGAGGTCCACTTATTGGGACACGTCATCTCTAAGGTAGGAGTTGCGGTGGATCCTGCAAAGATCGAGATAGTGCTATCTTATGAGCCACCCAGGAGCATGACGGAGGTGCGAAGTATCTTGGGACTAGCTGGGTACTATCAGAAATTTGTGCCAGACTTTTCCAGAGTTGCGGCACCAATTTCAGCTTTGATGAAGAAGGGGAAACCCTTCGTGTGGTCAGATAGATGTCATCAGAGCTTCTAGGAGCAGAGACAGAGATTGACCAGCGCACCTATCTTAAGGCTACCAGAGGAGGGAGTACGGTACGTAGTCTATTGCGATGCATCAGGGATCAGACTCGGATGTGTCCTGATGCAGGAGTGGGCAGTGTTCGCCTATGGATCACGTCAGTTGAGGCAGCATGAGCAGAATTACTCTACCCATGACCTGGAGTTTTCAGTAGTGGTCGTCTCTATGAAGATGTGGTGACACTATCTGATGGGCGAGTGCTTTATAGTCTACTCTGACCACCAGAGTCTCAGGTACATCTTCTCGCAGAAGGACCTGAATCTGAACAACGATGATGGCTCGAGTTCCTCCAATTCTATGACTTTGAGATAGTATAAACTCATGGAAAGGGGAACGTAGTAGCCGATGCTCTCAGCAGGAGGATGGGCATTCAGCTACTCGGGGAGGTGATGTAGCAACTAGCCACTTTGTAGATATCCTTCGTGGATAGAGATGGAGCAACCTTTCTTCAGTCACTCACAGTCACTCCTCCACTACTGTAGCGGGTCAGAGAGGTACAGTGTGGGGATGATGACTGTGAGACGCGACGTGCACAAATATCCTTAGGACAGGAACCTGATGGATTCTCTATAGGAGGAGAGCACGACGCCCTTTTCAGAGGGCGTACCATAGTACCAGCTTCTTTACACGAAGAGGTGATGAGGGAGTTTCACACTTCCTCTTTAGCGGTACATCCAGGAGTGGAGAAGATGCAACAAGATCTCAAACGATAGCACTGGTGGCCGAGTATGAAGAAGGTTGTAGGTGAGTTCGTTTCTTGATGCCTCACCTATCAGTAGTTGAAGGTGGAGCACCAGGTACCAGCAGGATTGGTACAACCCTTGGAGGTCCCATTGTGGAAGTGGGACGAGATATCTATGGACTTAATGACTGGAATTCCACATACTTCCAGAGGTCATGACTCCATTTGGGTGATTGTCGACCGACTCACAAAGTCGGCCCAATTCTTACCCATTAGAGAGAAGGGCTCAGTAGAGAGCTTTGGATTTCTCTATGTTCAGGAGATTGTATGGATTCAGGGTGTGCCATCATCTATCATCTCCGATCGAGATTCTTTCTTTACTTCCCGGCATTGGAAGGGGTTGCAGGAGGCATTTGGGATGCAGCTACGTCTTAGCACCACCTTTCACCCTCAGACGGATGGTCAGACAAAGAGGACCATTCAGACTCTCAAGGACATGCTCCGTTCCTACGTCCTTGACTTTGGTCGCATCTGGGAGGACCACCTACCCTTGGTGGAGTTCACGTACAAAAAAAGCTACAACTCCACCACCGGTATGGCACCATACGAGGCATTGTACGACCGACCATGCAGATCACCTCTGTGCTGGACAGACCCTAGGAAGTCAGCACTTGTGGGACCAGAGACGGTCTCGGCCATGACAGAGAAGATCCAGTTCAACCATGAGTGGATGATGAAAGCTTAGAGCTGATAGAATTCTTATTGTGACAGGAGGCGGAGGCCACAAGATTTCGAGGATGGTGACCACATTTTCTTACGGGTCTCACCTCGATGTGGATTACAGAGATTTGGCCATGGGGAAAGTTATCTCCGCGCTTCATTGGACCATTCTAGGTCCACAACAGGGTAGGTGGGGTGGCTTACCGCTTGGCTCTACCACCTCAGTTGCACCAGGTGCATGACGTCTTCCACGTATCTCAGCTAAGGACATACGTGCACGACCCGACGCATATCATCGACCATGGGGAGCTAGACCTTGATGATGGGGAGACCTTTGCAGAGGTCCTGGTGGAGATCGAGGATCGACATGAGTGGGTCCTACGTGGGTGTTTGATTCCTTTTGTGTGCATCAGATGGCAGCACAGGAACCTCCAGGAGAGCACTTGGGAGCGGGAGGCTCAGATGCCTGCACAGTACCCACATTTGTTCCCCTGGTTTATGATCTATCTTTACGGGGACGTAAAGCCCTGAGGTGGGAGTAATGTAAAGACCCGTAAAATTCAAGGGAAATTGTTTTCTTAATTTTATTTGAGATTTTACAAGAACTTAGTTTCTGATGGCACCTGATTCCGAGGCCCGGTGTGCCCGGAATCAATTTCCAAAGTTTATCTTGGGTACGTTCAGTGAACGAACATGCGGGTTTTCCTAAATTTTGAACCAGTGCTCGGAATCAAAATCAGAGGGCACCAATGAAACCGCAGCGCCGGTAATTTCTTAAGAACCCCTTTTCTGGAGTTGCGTTTTCTCGGGTGAGGTTATTAAATAAATGGGTTAACTAAAGAATGAAACAAAATATTGTGCTATAATTTTTATTTCTATTCTAGGTAGATTAAACCTATGCTTGGTGGTTGGAGTGGGACCCACCAATATGCTAACTCCACTAGGTAGGATATTAGTGATGTGGGGCCCCCACGATCTCCACCCCTTCAAATCTCTTTTAACCTCCCTCTCGTGCATTTAATATGTAACTCAACCGCACCCCTTTTAAATTCCATGTCAACCCTCAAAAATTAATTTGGATATTAAACTATCTTAAATTAATTCAATTAATTGAATGATATTTGTTTTTAAATTGCAAATTAATGGCATGAATGAGTGATAATAAAATAAGACATGACTTATTTTATTGGGGGTGAAATTCATTGTGCGAAAGGAAAGAAAGGACTCTTGCGTTCTTGAGGATTATCTTCTTCTTTGTCGAAGAATGAAAAGAACACACCGTCACCGATGAAGAACGATGACCTCTGATGAAGGACGATGAATAACGCGGATTCCTCAAAGATCGAAGATGCGACGCCGTGTACCGCGACATCAACAATCCTCTTCTCTGCGACGCTGTGTATCGCATCGTCGTGTACCGCGACACCATGTACCACGACGCCGACGATCCACCTTCCACAATGCCGTCTTCTGCGACTTCCATTTCCCGCGACAAACCTCATTCAATGACTTCATCAAGGTAGGGTTTGGAATTTTGTTCGTGATTATTCTTTCCGTTCTTCGCCTTTTATTTTTGGGGCCGCCTGTTATCATTTTAATGGGAGGAGGTCAGACCACACGAACACGACCGACCCTCCTTCCCCTTTGATATTGTTCGTTGTGGCTCGAAAGAAGGTGCCACAGTGCAATGACACCACGCGGAAACATAGAGGAATGCGGCGAAGAAGCGCATCACCATCGCGCCACACCGTTGAGAACGAAAGAATCCACGACCTTAGTCGGGTCGCGGCAAAGGGGCGCGGCGCCGTCGCGCCGCGCCGGAGAACCATGAAAGGCCATGGCCGGGGCGGACCGTGGTGGAGGGGCGCGGCACCGTCGCGCCGCGTCGGTCAGACCAAGCCCGAGACCGTAGGCCGCAGCAGAGCAGGAGAGGCGGCTGGAGCTTCCGGCCACCGGTGCATAGGGGGCGGGACCGGCTGGTCCCACACAACACGCTGGCCGGCCGTTTCGGCCGGCCAGATCCAAAAACCGTGGGTCGTAACCCCTAGCTGGGAAGGGAAGTGGCCCCCACGTGGGGGGGGGTTCAATCAGGGGGGCAGCGCCCCCCCCCCCCCCCCTTCCGCAGTGGCTCAGCCAACACCGAGCTGGCCACACTGGGCCACGCCCGTGCCAGGCCAACCGGCCGCCCAGGCCAGACTGGCCACACCGGGCTAGGCCATGCCCTAATGGGCCAGAACCGGACCCGGATTGGGTTGACCCGGTTCGGGCCGACCCAGGGGGTCTCGGGCCGGGTCGGTCCGGGCCCAAAACCCCCTAAAACCATGCATGTTAGTTATTTTGACCATATCTTGGGCTATGGACCTCCGATAGATGCACCGTCAGTTGCGATGCAATCCTTGGATTGAGATGGTCGTTTCGGTTTATTACACTCAAGGTTTTGGAGAACATTCGGTATGGTCGGGTTGGTTCGAACATGAAACCAGCCGGGCCCTCAGAACGGAATCACTTATAACTTGAGCTCCGGACGTCCGATTGATGTGTCGTCGACTTTGATGGATTCCTCTTAGTGAGACAGACCTTTTGGCTTACTCCAATCGAGGTTCGGATGTAGTCGGAGTGCGCTTGGGTTGGTTTTGACTTAAAAACCAACCGGGCCCCTGGAACGAAAAAACCCATAACTCTCAGACCGAGCGTCTGATTGATGTGCCGTCTGTTGCGTTGAGTTCCTTTTTTTGAGACAGAACTTTGGGATACATCAACTCCGGACAATGTGTCAGTTGATTTATCGACCCCCTTTGGATCATGGAGTGGACCCTCCAAGAAATGAGCATACTGTGTGCCGGAACCCTAGAGCTAGCTGCGGCTGCGACAACGATGATGACTGCACTGAAATCCTCCATGGGTTCGGCAATGACGAAGACTGCACTGAAATCCTCCGTGGGTTCGACAACGATGAAGACTACACTGAAATGCTCCTTGGGTTCAGCAGTGATGAATACCGTACTAAAATCCTCTGTGGGTTCGACGATGATGAAGACTGCACTGAAATCCTCTGTGGGTTCGACAGTGATGAAGACCGTACTGAAATCCTCCGTGGGTTCGACGGTGATGACTACTGTTCTTGTATCCTATGTGGGTCTGGCAGTGTTAGACTCTGTTATTGCTATCCTACGTGGGTCTGGCAGAGTATCTAGTCTATATCCTATGTGGGTCCTACAGCTTAGCTGGTTTAGTATCCTACGTGGGTCCTAGCTTAGATAAATCTTTGGCTACATCTGATCATCTCTATTATCTTACGATGAAATATACCTGTGTGAGCTGAGTCTTGAATTTCAATGAATATCTTCGATATGATTGACTTTCTTTCCTATGTGGATTTGAGTTGTGTTATCCTATGTGGATTGGGTTGTACTCTTATGTGGACGTGATTGAACTTGGGCTCGGATGTTAGAGCCGAACGGGAATTGATGACTTAGGTATATATATGGGCATATTACTATGTAGTGTTGGTTGTTATTTCGGGATTGTATCTTTCCATTTTGGATTATCCTTTGTGGATTCTAGGAGACCTTTGGGGGGTCTCGGGGTCCCTACTGAGTAGCGTATACTCACCCCTGCACAGGCTATGTTCGCACTACGTTGTGTTGGATGCAGATGACGGACAACGCTCATCGTGGTTTAGGCTTGTGGAGCAGTCGGTACCTGGAGGTGGACCACTGGGCAGGATGCACACGGAGCGAACGGCTGGACCCATTGATCTAGGTGGCTATCTGTACCCACCCTTCAGGTGGGACTTCCAGTGGACAGCTTGACGTTGCTGCTTTACATTCAGTTGTTGTACTTTTTTTCCAATTGTACTTTACTTTCAGTTTGGGTTTGTATTCTAGCCCATTTAATTTCTACACTTACTTTTATACCCAGTTTTACTTAGTGTTTACTTCTGATGGCTTACTCTGTGGTGTTTGTTTACTTTATAAATGAAATGCCTTCCCCTTTGTTGGGATTTACGCCTTTGGTGCTAGTCTCCAGCCCTTGGCCTATGGGAGGCGGGCTTCGGGTAGTCACGACACGGGCCCTAAGGACAGGTCGTGATAGTATTTTTATGGGGTAATATTGTTTGACATGCCTTTGAGGGTGTGATATGAGGGAATTCATAGATGTAGGTACGGTTCCTTGGTGATTGAATGCTATATATTTTTTTGGGAAATCTTTTTATTATCTATTAATTTCTTTTACTTGATCCTATAAATGTATTGGGTTCGTAGATATCGAATCAATATTGTCTATTATCACTGATAAGTATCATTTTTCTCTTCTAAGGGTGATAGTTATGTTTTTTTACATAGTGATACATACAATAAGGAAATATAATACATGACCACTAACAACTAGGTAAGATCATAACCCATTATTTTAGATATTTTTAGTCTATATGGAGATGCATGCAGTTATATTTACTCTTGTATCGAACAAGTTTCAAGTTTATTTTACTAAGGATTTATTAGGACTTCCACCCAAGAGATAAGATTATTTTTTTATTACGATTATATGAGTTAGAGACCTCACATCTAATCCTCTTTATAGAATAACACTTTTAAATATACGGGAGAATAAATATTCACTATAAGACTTAGAGGAGAATAGGTTCATATTGTTGAGTACATATCTTAAGGGTACTCAAGTTTTTTTTTCAAATAAGGATGATGGTTCCTTGAAATTAGATATAGATTATTGGAGGTTGAACTGGGTTTGAAAAAGAATATTTATCTTCTCCCACATATTAATGATTTATTTGATCAACATAAAGAAACTATAGTGGTGTCTGTAATATTTAATTGGGTCTAGGTTATAATCTATTAAGGTTGAGGCCCTACGATATCCCTTAAACTATATTATAGAAAATGTATATCCCAAATGAGTACCTCGTAATCCTGTTTAATTTGATGAATGCACCAATGGTATTTATGGACCTAATGAATCCAGACTTCCATCCTTATTTAGACACCTTTTTAGACATTTTAGGTGATGAAATCACTGTGTACTATAGGTTTAGGGATGATAACAAAAGATATTTATCATTAATTTTGGCCACATATAGGGAGAGTTATAAATATGTTGTTCCTTGATAGAGTCATTTTTTGAAAAATCCAGTGTTCTTGATAGGAAATATGATATTATATATTGGTGTCCTAGTAGACCCTGAGGAGGTTTAGGTAGTGGTTTCATAGGATAGTTATAGGGAGATTTTGGATATTCACAGATTTTTGTGATTTGATAGTTGTTAATAGTGATTCATTTAGGATTTATCACACTTATTAGTTATGATAAATGAACTTACTAAGAAGAAGGCAATGTTAGTTTGGTCAGATATTTATGGGAGTTGTTTATAGATATTAAATATGTGGTTGATGAAAACACTAATCTAAACCTCACCAGAGTCAGGTATGTATTATAACATGAACTATGATGTATCAAGAATCTTTCCTTAAGTATCTTAATACAAGATAGTCATTATGCCATTTAGGTGTCAAATTAGTTGGGGATTCATGAGAAAAAATACATGGCACATGATCAAGATATATAATTGGTGGTTTATGAAATGATATGTTGAAAATATTACCTATTGGGTGACAGTTTTTGTGCGTAAACTGATAAAAATAGGTGGAGGAACATTTTATTATAGTTGGACTTGATCCTTAGACAATGATCGTGGGTCAATTATTTTTGTTATTTTAGTTTTGATTGGGAATATTCTCCAAGAAATGATAATTTCATTATATACTCCCTAATATGGGAGATTCAGACTCTAGTAGAAAGAGTCATGTAGTGAGTGGTATATGATGTATCTCTTTACAGATATACATCTTGATTTTTAGGAGTACCAGTCTAGAGGAAGCCTTTTTTCCTTATTGATTTCATCTTTACTCCAAAGTATATTAAAGTTGATTCAATTATTATATTAAGATAATGTGTTAATTAAAACATATATTATGTGAATCAAACACATGATTGGTCTATTGATTTTGATGAGATTCATTATTTATGGGGACATATAGTTTTCCCCACATGCAAGCATGTGGATCTAAAGATGGATTCCCATATATTGATATAGAATAGATAGTCAGGTTTGACCCATATTTTTCATGATATCCATTAAAAGTATTAGTGTCCTAGAATGAAGAGGGATACACTAGTTTTCTTTACATGAATCTGTACTTTCTCATTGTTATAGGCCGAGCACTATAACCTCATCAGTATACTTTAACCACTACCAGTTCATGAGTAGAAGAGGGATAGACTAACAACTGATTATTGGATTTAGAGCCCTAGAACAAACCTTTATATACATTTTATTACTAAAATATTCATGAAATTGAATTTTAATTAATATTTTATCACATCTTGATCATTATTTTATGTGAAAATGAATATGTTAATGTCTATAGGGTACTAATTACACTGAATCGTCATAGTAGTTTCCGGATATGTTGAGAACCTAGATATGTTAAGAAAATATTCATAAATATATATTCTTGGGATGAAAAATATAATTTTATGGAAGCAAAATGATATAATATATTATATGTAGAGGATCATAAGTAATTGATACTTCTTATAATGATTCCCATCCCCAAAAATCTCTAAGATAAGAATGTTATGAGAAAATGATCCACCTGTAGGAAATCCACATTGAATTTTTTCATAGGATGTTTCTATATGCAGATATGAATAATGATCCATATACTTTATGATTATAATTAATGGATATCCTATGTCACATATGATGATGTATTGATGAAATATGTCATGAAATATGATATTATAAAGGAAAAACATTTTAGGATAGCTACATGTGATATTGCATTAATGAATAACATGGCAACCGTTTTTCACATCCCATTTTAGTAGAATTTGATATACCAGACCCTTTGATAGAAATAGAACCACCTTATTTTGTATATAGAAATGAAGTTCTATCAGAAGGTTCAATTAATAAAATTAAAAGATTGATACATCAAGAACATAAGTTGATGAAAAAAGTGTTCAACCATATTGATTATACATATGAAGATAATGATATTATATAACAAAATTTTTGTTCATCAGTGGTTGTATTCCCTTAAGATATTTAGTTCTTTATCTATTGGTTTGTGGAAGGTCTTTAAATCTAATAATTGAATTCATGTATGTTTGGACTAATTATATTATTAAATAATCCTAGAGTGTAAATCACTAATGGTATCTATAATATAAATTAGATTCTATTTTAATTTAAGAATTTAAAATAAATATTATTAATATTTTGTTGTTTAATAATTATTTAGGGATAGTTGAATCCAAAGATTCATTTATTTGTTATTAAAAAGAATAAATATGTGAGTTGAATTAAAGTAATTTTTTATTCATGTAAATGTGAATATATATTTATTTTATGTATCGATAAATAGTACATAAATTATTATTTATTATATAAATTTTCATTACTCATGGTTCTTTATATACCGAGAGGATAGATGACTAGAGGTTAATGGCTGGATTTGAAATAATATATTAAATATCATTTAAATAAATAATAATTTATTTATTAAAAAATATTTATTTATCCTCATGTATTATGTATATTAAGATAATAATTATTTTATTAAACATGGGGTATATTGAGGAATTATGAGTTTGATAAGGTCGTATGTGTAATTACCAACTGTAACCTAACACTATAAATACCTTATTATGTCACTTTCTTGGTCGAGTCACTTGTTCTTTACAAAATCCTAAGAGAGGATTCTCTCAAACCATAAGAGAGAATCCACTCCAAAAAATAGTGAAGAACAATAGAATCAAACCTTCATCACCCTATCAAGACTTCGAGATAATTTAATGAATCCATTTTCCATGAATAAAGTGTTTCTATAATCAATAGAATATGATAAAAGTGACCATGTTCAAATGAAATGGAATCCAATGATTCTACGATGATATTCTATGATAGTAAAAGGTGTGTGGATAATCTTTAGAGGGATTCTACCCATGGATCCTATGATGCAGTGATGGTATTATGAGAGTAGTCATCCACCACATCAACCAAAAAATAATTACAATACAAGTAAATTCTTAGTCCATCTATAAATTAATTATAAATTATATACGATGATCCCATCTTCTTGGTTTTTGAATTTTACATGTCAATTAATATTAATATTTGTTTTGTTGGTCATGAAATTATCTATCTTGAAAATCTCACATTATTCAATGATTATGAAAAAGTTGGTTTGGTAACTACCCATCATGGTGTTTACACTCTTCTTGGAAACTAATTGAGTGGAAGTGGGATGATGTGACCATGGATTTTATTACATAACACCCTATGAAACCTTCCTAAGTTGGATACTATTAAGGATACCCAAAGTAGGTGATATAGTGTGGGTTATTAAAGACTACTTATCTTAATTATATCATTTCTTTAAAATATGAGATACATTATTTATTGAGGATCTAGGTTAGAATTATGTTCAAGAGATATTACATATTTTAAGGCACCTCATAGCATAGTCTCTAACAGGGATTCCTAATTTACTTAACATTTTTAGAGAGGGATGTAGAAAGATATGGATTCACATGTTCATCTAATCATTTCTTATAAAAAAGGTAGTCTTATCATACAATTTGGGTATCAAAGGACATGTCGAGATCATGTTTATATGATTTTGGGGGTTCATGGGGGAACCATTTATCACTTGGGGAGTATGCATAAAATAATTGATATCAGGTATAAATTAAAATGGCTCTTATTGAGTCTATATATAGTAATCTATATGAATAATTTTTGTATTGGATGGAATTATGATGTTAGTGATTATTGGTTTGAGTTTTATGTTGGAGACCTTAGATAATATACAGTTTATAAGGAAGTGGCTGAAAACCACTAAGAGAAGGCATAATTCATATGTTATTCAAGGATTTAATCCTCTAGAATTTGAGGTTGGGGACCAAGTATTCTTATGAGTATCTCCAAGGATGGGATATTACTATATTCAGAGGAAAGTGACTTAGTACCAAAATATATATGGTCGTTTCAAGTTAAGGATAAAATCAATATAGTGGAATACCTATTAGATCAGACTCAATGTTTTAGTGCTATGAAATATGTATTTCATGTGTCTCAACTTTTATGGTATTGTCCTAATCCACATCATGTGATTAGGATTGATGGAATCAATCTAGAGGTTGATGGATTATTTGATGTGTATATACTATGTATATTATTTTAGTACAAGAATAATTCATATAGAATGATAGTCCCTACGGTATGACTTATATGGTAACATGGTCATATCCAAGAGGAGATGTAGAAGTGAAAGTCTTACATAAATGCACAATGATCGATGTCATCCACCTGTCAGAGCCAATGATATTTAGGAATGCAACTCGAGGATGAGAATTTATATATTGATGATATTGTAGCACCTTATTATTAATTAATAAATTATCTTATTCATATTTTAACTAAAACCCCTCATAATATATTCAAATATAAAAATTGTAATTATAATATGTATTTTTAGAGTTTTTAGGACTACTATGTATGGATGGGTTTTTAGGGAATAGTTTTTTATTAAATTTCTTGTTGGTAAACTGTAATGGGACTCAGTAGAGATATTGTGGTGTGTAAGGGTCAGTGGGGTTGTGAATAAGGGTAAATAGTTTACTCTTACTTATGGGTATCCACATAAGAAAGAGTAATAATATTAATGAAAAATTTAAAATTTATTTTTTTTAGATTTTATAAAATTTTAAAAAAATATAAAAAACATTATTTAAGAGAAATTAGTGAATTTTCAAGGTCTGTATGTAGATATATTTTCAAAATAGTGCTCAGAACCCTCTCTTAAACCTGGAGTGAGACATTTATAATTTCCTAATATATTCAACTATTGTTCGATCTGGGTGATCTATAAAAGTAAATCTATCACTTCAAAAAAAATTATTTCCCTATTTTTTGGATTTTTTCAGTTTTTCCTTGATAAAAAATATTTAGGACCAATTTTATGGGTTTTATTTTCTTTAGATTATATGTTTTCCCACATTTATTCTTATATTTTATACTAATATTTGATAAGTGATTTGATTAAATCCATGTGTTGGTTTTCCTAAAGTTATCACTAATATTTTTCCACTTTTTCTTGAGTTTATGATGTGTTGTCATGTTAATGTAATTTTTTTGGCCTAATAATTAAATAAATATTTATTATTTTTATTTATTGGGATTAACCCGTCTTTTTGGGAAATGAGAATCCCATCGGTAAATGTAAGTGAAGACCTTTGGACACTATGTGAGGAGAGCCTTATTTTAGAGAAAAAAATGAATTTGTAGAAAACCTGAGGGGTGCCCAAAATTAATGAGTGGTTATTATAAAAATATTATTTAGTTTTTAATGTTGAAAATTTGATTTTACATGTTATCTAAATATATTTTGAGTGTAACATGATATTTTAAATCATTAATAATTAATTTAATTATAATGGTGTAGGAAGTATTTTCCAATTGGCATTATTCTCATGGTTACAGTACAGGATGTGGTTTCCCTTAAATAATATTCTAATTATTCTAGGATAGTATGTAATTACCCCAAGGTAAAATTTATATAGTTTTAAGGAAATCCATGGTTCTCCCAAGGTGATATACTCATCATTTTACGGAAATACATGGTCCAACTTTGGTGATATTAACATAGTTTTGGGGAAGGGTTTGGTTACCTCTGGGTGATATTATCATGGTTTTGGTGTAGGATGTGGTTCCCAATAGTATTTTTTCTCCAAATTTCAAGGAATGATATGGCTCCCCTTTGGTGTTATTATGATGTTATTAGAGATGTTATTAGTTTTCTATGGGTGTTTGTGTTACTTATTTAGATACATCCCACACTAGATGATGTTAGTACGGTTGATATTAGTCATCACCTAAGAACCCAATTATTGATTCTGATTTAATTTTCATGATTTCATTTATTTACTATATCAAATCGTTATGAACATTATTTCAGACTATATATATTTAGGTATGCTATTATTGGTGGACTACTAAGATTTAATCACTCACTTATCAAGCATAAATGGTTACCTAATGAGACATTATGGATTTAGGAAAAAATAATGGAAAATTACCAATGATAGATTCTTTATTTGGATTTCCTTGTTAAAGCATAGGCGATGAGACTAGGCTATGACTCAAATCTAGTTTTTCGGATTTACCTAATTTTTTATTTTGGGGTTGATGTATTTTATCTTCCCATAGAGAATCAAGAGGGGGTTTTTGTTACATTTACATACTATAAAAAATTCATTTGATATGACATGAGTTGTTCAATTATTTATTGGGTCTTTATATGATTTTTCTACCTCTAATTTATATAGTTATTTAGTATTATAATTATTTCAATATTTATTTCATTCTATGGTATGGTGGTATTGTATACCCCTAATATTAACATAGACTCTCATTACTAGTTGGTATCCTCAAGTGTTTGGGTGGTTTTCTTGAAGTTATATGGCCCTCTAGTCCAGTTACTATAGTGTGATATAGGTTAAGGACACTATAGAAGAAATTTTTATACCATGTAGGTTATTATTTCCTATAATTTTTAAATATTGTTACTTTATGGCGATTGTTGGTTTTTATTTCCTTATGCATTTAATTGTATAACATAATTTTTTTTATATTTTTTAAAAATTGACGTTGAAATTTTTGTATTATGTTTTACATTTTCAATTGAATTTATTTTTATTAGTTGAATGTTGATCAATAATAATTTCATTCAAATAGTCAAAAAAGGGTTCTCTTAACTCTATTTGGGGTGTGTTAATTGACATAGATTGATGAGTCTAATTATACCGAGCTAATTATTATTATTTTTCTCACTCATACAATATGTTTTTCTTTTAATAATACCAATATTCTATATTAGGAGTAACATTTTGTATGATGTTTGTGATCACCATGATGAATAGTTTTTATGATAATTTTAATGAAAAATGATGTAGTTTAAACTCCTTTTAATATTTTAAAATTTTAAAACTCTTTTAAAAATTTGAAACAATGTTTTTTTCCAAACTATTTTTATTTAAGATAAAAATCATAATTTTTTTACTTGATAGATTATATAGGGGAAAAACTTTTGAAAAAAACTTCCCTATTATAATTCCAAGTAATTATATATTAGTTTCATTTACATCCATAAAATATATTAAATAAAATGACTAAAGATAATAAATATACCAAGTGTGGGGGAATTTTGTGTGGCATTTTAATTATACATGTTTTCGACATATTTTTGATAATATTATTTTATTATAATGTTTAATGGTGAATTTAATTGTAAATAATTTATTATTGATCATTTTTGGAAGAAAATTTCATTAATTTACTAATCATTTGAATATGTGGATTTAAGGTGATTAATTGATAAATTATTTTTTGATTGAACATTAATATATTTTAAGAATGTTTATTTTGATTATTATTTTGTGAGTTTTTTTTTGAAATTTAATTTATATTTGTTTAAAAGGATTCATTACTTGGAATTAATATTTTTAATTTTCTATGTTTTGATTTTTATTATCCTTTTTTGGAATACTTTTTATATCCTCATCTGGAAGTTAGTAGTGGAATCTGGTTAAACATAATTTATTATTTTTTTATTGATTTTGTTTTCACAATATTTGAATTTTTTTTGTAGGTGTTGTTATATAAAAATATAAATATTATAGAAGGATGGATATGAAACAATTTTCCACCCAAAAAAGAGGATGTGTAGAATTTTATAATTAGAAAATTAAATTATTCAACATTTGAGTTGATATGTAAGATATTTTTTCTCTATGAAGTTGATAGGTAAGATAATGTTTTGAAGAAATATAAGACGTGTCACATTTTCTCCTTAGAGAAATTTCATATAACTTTCTTTCTTAATATTTTTGAGATGTTGAATAATTTTTTTATAGGAATAACTTGCTATGAAATTTCCAATCCTTGATCAAATTTGAAAAAGAAATATATAAAAGACAATTCTTCTCAATTTTAAAGATACATAAGAAGATTCCTTTTGTCAAAATTACAGAATCCATCACATGCATATGGTTTTGGGGAAGTGCATAAGGATTTTTATAGATGCATATTATTTGTGGGTGATACGAAAAATTCATCCTTTAGTTAAAATATGAAAAAGTTCATATATAATATTTCTGAAAGGAATTGGTTATTTTGAAATATTTTCACCCATATAGAAATTCAGATCTACTCATTTTTATGGATTTTGGGGACTTATTAAAGGATTTATCCTTTTTCAAATTTTATATTTTTTCACATGCATTGAGGGAATTTTTCTATCATGAAGAAGATATGTTAGCCTCCATCATTTGAGAATTTTGGATATGCCCAATTGAGATATTAATTAAAACATAAATAGTTCCCTACTATGAAAATATGAAAGAAAATTAATGGGGATAACAGTTTGATGAATCCAAGTATAGGGGTTATTTTTTGCATTTGAAAATAATGAATGAATAAAAGTATCATGATATGAATTTTTTCATGTACTGATTATTTGATGTTGAAGCAAGGTATATGTGGTGGAGAATACTATGTTAGAAGGGATATCTTGAGTCACTATGGAGAAGATAATGAATATTGATGATTGATACATGCTTAGTCTGAATTGGATATTATGGTCACCAACTATGATGAAATGTAATATAAGTCCATTTTAATAAAAAAACTTAGGAGAGGGTTGATTGACATGTAGGGAGGTGTGTATATAGTGGAGTGAGGTCATTGATTGATAGATAGGTTGTTGAGGAGTACAGATCCAAAAAGGTGAGGCTATCTCAACAGTGATGATTCCACTAAATTCAATCTTTATCCATTTATTTTCACTACCTTTTATATGATATTCTTATTATATTTCAATAAATTGAATTTTATTTTTTTGGATGAACATTATTTGGTTAATAAGATTGATCACAATTGAATCTTTATATAACTATCTTTATTTTTACATTTTGAGATGGATCACCACTCTTTTTATACTATTTATTTATAAAAATAATTTTTTTATTGATCATTAATTGATAGAAGTTGATTTGTATTCACATTAAAATTCTTAAAGTTCCAATTTTTATTGATTTTTTTTAAAAATATAATATTCTGATCAATGTAGAGAATCGTTTTCAGGATAAGTTGAAAAATCAATATTAATAAAGAATAATATTTTATTTTCCTTTCACTATTGATCAAGCTCTAAATTGAAAAATTTAGTGTTAAGTTATTGGTAGGACACTTCTCAACTGAATATTTGGAGAAATTTACTTCTTGTTGATGCATTCTAGGCAATTATTTAGTTTTTTTGGGATTTTAGGTATATTTTATTTGTATTGGGAAAAAATAAATTGTTCTCTAAATATTTTCACCCTATAATAATATTAATTGAATTATTGAAGAAAAAAATTAATATTAGAATAAGTATAAATAAATGGATAATGTGTTAAAGTGGATGCATCTTGTCTATTGAGATAGAACCCCATACATAGCTCTATATTCCTCTCTAATATAGTTCTCAATCCTTTATTTCTATCCTATATCTTCTTATGTATTTGTGTTTCAATATATCCTCTCCCAATGTCAATGTTCTAATTATATAGGTCTGCCATTGCATTTTATTATAGTTAGTGACTCCATGATCCATAAGAAATTGTAAATGTGGGGGCCTTAACTACTCATTTACTTCTATAGAGTGAATTAATATAGCCATTCCAATAGAATACACTCTCTCATGTGAATCTAGATTTAGATCCATGAAATTAGTACTTGGATGAATTATAACGTGATATTTTCTGGAAAGATTCACCTGAAATCATAAAAGGAATTCTAGAACATGGATTCCTAAAACTGGACCCCTTACTTTGTTATCTCATTTGTATTGTTGGGAAACACACATATTTTTATTGATATAGAAATAAGGTAGCCCCAAAATTCTCAAAGGCTTTTGGTAGAGTTATCTTCTTCACAGTGTAACACTTCCATTAATGGAATGTGTTGCGTTTGAATTTGTATAAGGTTAAAACCATTAAAAAATCTCCCAAATCATTATGAATTATTATCATAGAGTTTTCACAAAGTGGAAAATATTATTCAACTCCATACCACTTACAAAAATAATATGTTTAATAATATGCTGATTTTAACAAACATGGGAATGTTACATACCACCCGAAAACATTAAACATTACTAGAATTTATTATACAGTTCTAAAAAACATTACTCATGTTATGGATCATTAAATTTTGAAAAAATTCTAACATTTTACATATCTTCATCTTTGTGTAAAATTATCTTAAGTAGAATACTTCTTAAAAAATTGAGAAAGGCTAGGATACAGTGTATGAGGTGCTTTCTCTAAAAACTATTACACAACATCTCAAAAACCATAATCATGAACCTTATCTGAAACTTCACAAAGGCAAGAATATCAAGTGTCTATTGTGATCTTAACAAAAATATTTTACAATTTAAATTTATTTTTAATTTTTATTAATTATATAATGACCCTAATTATATATGCAACATCGATGTAGTATTTCTCCAATTAATAAAAAAATATAATAACTGATTTTAATAATATTAAATGAAATATAATTTGAGTGAGTTAATTTCTAACACGAATTTTATAGGTTAATATAACAAATTACCATCGTCTTATACTATAATATTACAATTTAAACATTTCCTTGGATGTTTTGAATGTCAAATTAAATACACAGTATAAAAAATAAACAATAATGATATTTTTCCAAAATAATATTTTAATAAATTATTTGAAAATTATAAAAATCATGAAAATTTAAAATTATGATAATATATGGTCTACAATTTCATAAATTTTCCATTTATAGGATATTTCTACCCATTTGTTTTGACATTTACTTAATAATATTTTAATCTATTAAAAATTCCTAAGAGTTCCCTCTCCTATCTTATAAAAGGGAACCTCTCATTTCCTGTATTATAAACAAATTTATCCATCTATCTAAACCATAATCTACTAAATTATTTTCTCCCATTCCCTATACACTTTTTATATTTTATGATGTACTCAATATACAAACTCTAGGGTCCTTAGGAAGAGATATAAAGGAGTTATTTCTAAGAAGAGGTGATCTCTTTAACTGAAAAATTTCTTTTCTAATCTAATTTACCTATTATAAATATGTTGTAAATATTATGAAGATATAAATTAATCATCATAAATGTGCTTAAATTTTATTATGATTATGAAAACACCAGTATACTTCCTTCTTTCCCATCAAACAAGAACTGAAAGTATTGTTTTTTTGTACGTATGACAAACCATGTCCACGTAGTGATGCAATTCATTTTTCAGCACCATATTTTATGTATGGGTATTATGGTGGGTTTAATATTTATATATTATATTTATGAAATATTTATATTTATTTAATTATAATATCATGTCTACCTTATTAATATTTTATATTTTTGTAAAAGGTAATGTTGTTCGTGCTTACGTGTAGACTATCACCCTCATAAAGAATTGTGATCATTTTTTCATTATTATTTTACATGGTTCATAATGAGGATAAATTTTATTAATATATATGATATAAAAGTTATTCTATAAATGTGAATTATTATTTTTATTTCATTAGTTCCATTAGTTGAAAAATAGAAACATCAATCATGTGTACGTATGACCAATTTTCTCTATAAACAATGTAATTCCCATTTAAATCTCTAATTTCTCAGAATAATTATAAATAATTATATAATTAATATATATTGTGTTATTAAATTTGTTAAATTATTTAAATTATGTAAAAATGATCAAATTATGAGGTCATAGCCTATCGAACCTAAACATTCTTGGAAAAAAAGAAGAAGTCATCAAAGATAATATTGATTTCAATAAACAATTACTAATAAATGGGTGATAAGATTTCATAAATAAATAATAAACAATATAATAAATATTAATATGTTAATAGATCACATCTATAATAAATTTTTTTTTATTATACATTATTTTTTAGTGTGTATGAGTAAAGGGGTGACTTGATGTAAGGGATTTATAATACAATCATATTATAATTGGTATTATTTATACTTGAATTTATATTGAAGAAATTATATAATACTTATATGAAATGTAAATTTATTTTAATTATCCTTTAGTTATTTATGAGATATTGTTTCCTTTCCTTTTCCTAACCTTAGTTATTTAAGAGATCAAAATATTAATTTTATAGAAAATCAGCTATTTCTATCATCGATCTAAAATTTTTTTTCATCTATTTCAATATTTTCTAAAATAGTTTTCAAGAATGATTTTATGATTATAATTTTGTTTTTAAATACATTTTTATCCATGGTTGACATTTAATTTTTTACATTAATCTTACTATCATTCTATAAATAAGGAAATTTTTGACTTTTTACAAAAAAATACGGAATGAAAGTTGTTTAACTCATATGTCATAGAGAGAATTTCCCACAATAATGAAACCTAAATGCATAAAATATTACCTTAATATTATAAAGGATCTTTAAAAAAAATAATTTCGTTAGTACATGCAAACTTTTATATTTTTAATATTGATTTTTAAATTTGAATGTATATTTTCATCAATAAAGTTTTCATGATATTTTAATATTATCTATATTCATCAATGACGAGATACCTTGATTGTAATTTTATTTAATTTGGTTGTAATACATGGATACCATCCTTATTATTTTTTTAGATGGTTTATTAATATGATGATATAATGTATATAGATCCAATTTCTTTTCCATAGGAATGCTAGGAAGAAATATTTATGAAACAAATTTAGTTTCACAGGTTTTCATATGATGAATTATTTTTGATATTTGGGAATACTTATGTATGATTTTTATTTTATGATAGGAGGGACCTATATCTACCTCCAATTAATTGGGTAAAGATAGAATACTCGTGAGGTAAATTTGTTTTTCATGAACTTGATTTAACATGAAAAATTTTATACATATACCTAGATTTCCTGTCCAAAAATTGAAAAATATACTAATATTTCTTATCCCTAGGTTTATGTATATATTTGTCTATCATTCCCATAATATTATACATGGTCTTGGATTTATGTTCATAAGTTTATATGATGTTTTGATTTTAGGTCCCTTACTTAATGAGTTAACCTACTGTTGATTTATACATGTTCACAAGTTATAAGACTATTTGTATGAGACAAACTCATGTCTTATGGTAACTTCATGATCTCATCACTCAGGTTCATTGATTAGTTTACAAATCACGTTTTATAAACGGTTATGATTTAGAGCATGACTCATGATTATAGTCATTGATATACCAGTTATGATTTTCAAGTGTAAATATCATGTTCTTATACCATATTCTCATGTTATTCTCTTGTGATAATTGATATCTACCTTATTTACCCTTACTATGAATCTGAGTTTACCCCATATTATGTTTCATTTCCCCATGTTTTGAAGAAGGGTTTTAGTAATGATATTTCCATGAAGGATACTAGTTATGAAAAACATAATGGGATACTCTTATAAACTAGTTGTTTATATGTATATATTTCTAAAGAAAATAGACCTGTACATTTTTTGAATGGATTTTTATGTTATGTGAGGAATATCAATCTATTTCAATGTAATATCTATGTATGAAATTTATGGGTCCGTATAGTTGGTAATAGAGAAGGGTTAAAGTTTCCTTTGGAAACTAGGATAGGAAAACATTTTTTAGAACCCTGGGGATAGGTGTATGTATAGTATTACATTGTCACATTTCGGTAATTGTCATGGACAACCATTTAGAAACTTAATGTATCATAGATTAAAAAGATGGTGTCTTGATTTATACATCTAATGGATGATCTTTCTTAATATATGTGGTTTTCCAATGTGATCTTCATTGGTCACACTGTGCCTTTTGGTTTTTTTAAATAGTTGGAACTGAAAGGATTCATGTGAATAATTAATGTGATGGATAATGAAATGACCATCCTCAAGAGAAACCTAATGTTTTAAGAGGTAGGATGAAACATATTGTGACTATTCTCACTGAACACTCTGAAAATGTTGGGGGTAACATGGATCATATTGAACTCAAAAATTTACTAAAGAGGTATTTTTTTTATTAAATCTTTTATATGACAACATCCAACCCCTTCTATTGGTCTCTTGAACTACTAGTTACTATGAAATGGATCAAAATAATGGAAATTATGTTTTATGTTCATCACTGATTATATGATGAAATATTCTTCCTTATAATTTATCATTTTGAAATAAGTACAACATTTGTGGAATCTAATTAATAATATGAGAAAAGATGGGGAAATTAAAACCATGGAATGGGATGAGTTTAATGAAAATATTTTAGTAAGTAATTGCCTTGTATTAAACGTAAAAATTAGGGAAGGAATTTTTGATCTTAGGTAGAATGATGATGAATCCATTGGTACCTTTGTAGAAAGTTTTACAAGACATTCAATGTATGATTTAGAATTTATCATCATCCCTAAGAGAAAAAATGGTTGATTATTTAGTGGTTTAAAACCAAGTGTTTAAAATAAACTATTTATAAGGGAAACTAGTGTATATGAGGAAATCATTCAATGTGCACTGAAAGTGTAAATATAAGCTTGAAACCATCAATTTTTTGGTTATAATAAATGGAATATGGATCTCCATGTAAAATCTTGTGGTTTTTCACATGTAAGAAAGAATAATTTTTTACCTCATATTTAAAAAAAATATGGTATGGAGAAATAAGGTGAATTCCCTAAGGTAATAATAGAAGGCTCCATGTGTGGGAAGCCTATACATTAATCAAAATAATATCAAATTGATGTAAGAGTCCAGTAATAGAATTTATTTGAGAGTGAGCTCAATAGAATACACCACTCACACTCTGGTGCAATAAATTCAATTAGTTTAACCAGTATGAAAATCAATGATCTAATATAATGGTTGATAGAAATAATATGCAGAAAAACCTTTTAAGTCCAAATAAAAATTGAAATATTGTGTAATCAAAATAGATTAAGTGAATCATGATAATTTTGTCATATTTATCCTCCATTACAGTGTTAGGTTTTTTTGTTGAATTCTAGAAGAATGTTCCCTATGAAAATATTATTATTCATACTTTAGTGAAATTTGATATAATATTGATCATTTAATACTTCTCTGAAAATATATTTTTGAAAAAGGAAATAACATTTGATATTCCAAATAATCCTATGATCCTTTATTGGTGGAAGGATGAACGTAAACTTCCAATTTAATGTTTTTTAGATAAGATGTGGGCTTATTTAAGTAAATAAGGGTGAATTTTATTTTTGAATCATTTATTATTTCATGTAAGATTAATAAAATTTTTATCGATACTATGATGGGTTTATAAGTTTATGCTTTATCATAAGTTAAAAGTCACTAATAAACCCTTTTAATATTTTATGTGATGGGATTTCAATGTTAAACTTTTACTAGATTTTATAAATAATACACCGTTAAGGATTAAATACCCTTTGGTGTGGGTATATGATTTGATGTTAAGTAAATTATAGACTACTAGATAGTGGAATACAGATTATCATAAAGGTTTAAAAGAGTTCATTGACATGGTGATATATTCATGGATATTCATAGTAAATTTATGGATTAAATTTTAGGTTAATACCAAAATTTTATTTAGTATATTTGTGTTAATTTATTTAAATTACTAGATTTTATGGTGATTTATCATTATAATTAATTGGGATCAGGTAAATGTAAACCTTTTTATCAACATGTGATTTAATATAAAAAAATATCTTGAAATAATTAAATTAATATTTTTAAGAGATAAGATATAGGGTGCATCCTTTGAGGGTAAAAAATTATTTTATATTGATGTTATAGAGGTAATTAATTATTTGGAGAGTAATGTTGTATTTCTTCTTTTAGTGGTTTATTAATATTTATAACTATATTATACTAACCTTTTTTTGGATAATTTCTAAATATAAGAGGAATGCCTAGATATACAACTTTTTGATCTATTATAAGTTAATATTACTACTTCAAGAATGAAAAATTAATCTCGAATACTCATCATTTGGAGAAGCAGATTAGAATATGATAGAAATTGACTAAAAAATGAAATTATACTTGTCAAGTATGTTTATTTCCTTATTATGTTACTCTATATGGTATCAAAATTGCCTAACTCTTGGAAATTGATTTAAAGAGAAAAAATATTGTCATATAACCATTAATTCCTATTAATTGATGGTCTTTTAACTCATTGGAAATTTTTGATTTTCTGGTCATCAAAAATGTCATATCCATGCTCTATATTACTCTGTATCACTCCATGGGAGTTATGTTTCTCTTAAATGTATATATTTTTACTTCCGACTGATGTTTTCCTCATCTGGGAACATGGTTTTATGATATTTAATGCAACCTTCATTTTTTATACTTTACCTTTTTAATGGAATTTTTATTATTCATTTACAAAGTGTGGGTTTTGACAAATGAATTTTATAATATTAATTAATTAATGTTTGCAAAAAATTTCATTCGTGAAATTTATTTAATTATGGAGAATATAATATCCATTTAATTTATGATTATTTTTCAAATAAAATAAATTTCTTTTATATCATGCATTACAGGAAAAAACGAGTTTAAAAAAACCACAATATACTACTAAAATTTTATTATTTTTGATAGTTATAACCTATAGATTAAATTCATGGGTATGAATAAGATTCACTAATTTATGAAATATATATAAAGTACCTACTCAATATAAATGTATTAATAAATTTTAAATAAAATAATATTATTTTTCAATAATATGATTTCTTCAAAAAAATATTTTTATATATTTTTGTAAGAAAATACTTTGTTTAATTTATATAAAATTTATGAAATTAATTTTATAAAATTAAAATCATTTATTAAATAATCATATTATAATTATCTTTGAATGAATTTTTTATAGTTTCATGAAAAGATTGATTTTCCTGTGAATAGTATAAAAATTATGATTTTATTAAAAAAAGTAAGTAAAATGTTAAACTTTTTAAAATGGTTTAAATGTAAAAATGGTTTTCTTATATTTTAAAGAATCTAATTAAGTCCATTGGAATGAATTTTATTTTTTAATTTAGTATAGAAATAGTTTAATAGTTAAAAAACATTTCTTAAAAAATGATTTTTATCGCGTAATGTGTTTTTAGAATAATAAGTTAAATTATTAACAATTATAAATGTTTTTAATAAAATTTATATGTAATATAATAAAACATTATTCTTTAACATTCAGTTACTATTTTTCTTGGCCTAAGATATGAATTAATCTGGTTTTATGCTTAAAAATTAACGTTTTTTCTAAAAATCTATTTTGGATGCATTTTGTGATCAAAATTTAAAAAAAATTACTTTATTTTATATTTATTGAATTAGAAAAAATTAATTTAATATTTATAATCATGATTTTCATCTTTGGAAAATAGAACCATTTTATTTTTGGTAAATATAATTTGTAATTTTGTTTAAATTTATCCCCATGGTAAAGGGTAAATTGAGTAAATCATGAATAAAAAGAAGTTTTAAGGCCACAATTATTCAAATTACTTATTTATTTATGAATTTAATTCCACACTTATCATATTAATCTATAATTTTACTATTTTAATGGTAAATATTCCATGTAAATGATTTATATATTATTTATTTCAAAGAAAGTTATAAAACATAACTATGTTTTTAATAACTATGTTTTTAATAACTATTATATATTTACATAGGGAAAACGTAAGTTATGAATGAATTTAAGTGTCCATATGAAGATTGATATACTTATTTGAATTATATTTTTTTTATATTTTTATTAATTCTATAATGATTCTAGTATCTTATGAAACACTGATACAATGTTTATCTAATTAATAAAAATATAACCCCATTAAATAATAAGTAAAATCGAGGTCTATTTTCATTTATGAATAGATATACCATTAATATATCATTAAAAACATCACGAGGAAAATATCCTCTACAATATAATAAATAACTTTTCAAAATCTAAAAATTGTTCATGGAAAAAAATCATTTATTTAAAAAGAAATTGTGAAACCTATAATTAAAATTTCAATTTATTAAGGCATCATGAAGAACGTAAATTCCTTTCATGCTATACGTGTAGAGACCCGTATCTTGACGTACATAGACATTACATTGCTTTTGAAGAATACTTAGTACATAACAAAAACACACACACAAGGATCGTAATAGTTTAGTGTCTTTGGAAACTCGGAATAAAATCTTCTAATCGTGGTGAAAGATCTTCAACATCTCCCATAAAGATCTTATTTTTTTATACCTAAAACCTTTCTTTATATCCTGTGGAAAAGAAAACATATAAGGGTGAGCTCAAATGCTCAGTACGGGTAATCAAAAGAAATATCAATCACATCGTATTCATAAGAACATAACATTTTGGAAATCATAACCTGCAAAAGAGAGAATAATTTCATAACATGGGATAAATCATGGTAGTGAAATGTAATCACAATAATCATAACTTAAAACATTTAACTTTGTGGCATTCACACATAATCATAGATAATCATTTCTTGTTAGTCAAGACTCATTGCCAAGACTATCTTAGTGGACAAAGTCCCTTTCTGAATCGAGTAACCCTCGTTTCAGTCCTGTTTCATTGAACCGGTATAACCTACCATTTCAGCCATGTCTATTTCATGAGATATAAAATCTTTACCCAATGCATTGGAGGGAGATATATGTCCCACCCATCTCATAATGATATCATTCTTATGTGTGCCACAAAATCATAAATCATACATCATTACATAACCCATGTAATAAAAATGGGAATCTTAAACATCATGACATCATAAAACAATTCATATACGATAAAGGAATTCATAAAAATAATTCCATCACAACATAATCAAATCAATGTAATAATAGGGATAAAAACAGAACCATTTATTATCTTAGATAGAAAATAATTTTGATAAAACACTTGAAATGAATTCTTGAGGAAAATATCCTTTCTTCTTCAAAAACACTTTTCCTTTCTTAATATGTCATACAATTGTAAACTAAAAGAAGTTGATTAAAAATAAACTTGAAAACTTGTAAGGAAATATTCTTGGAAATAATGTTTTAAAAATCCATTCATGTCGTATAAGTTAAAAAAAACATTCTTCGTACTTTTGTCAGAAAAGTCAAAAAGTACCTCGTACGAAAAACAACAAAAGATTCCTTTCATACATATTACTAAAAACTCACCGAAGGGTAAAAATGGATTTAAACAATTGTAGGTGGATGGAAATAATATTACATATTGATGAAACATGGATGTGGATGATAAAATACACCCCAGTAAATACTTACGAATAAACAATCTCGGATAAAAATGAGATTGTAATATTTCCCTTACCTTAGGTCCGATTTGATTCGTATGTGTCCGAACCTCCTGTATAATGATTTAAATAATGTCATTGACTTATTACAGAATCATATTCATTGTTATGATATCACATATGGTTCACTTATGACATTATATTACCCGTTCTTTTGTAAATTCCATGTTAAAGAAGCATTTTGGGTAAAATCGTTTCATTTATCGTAGGTGTTTTGACTTGTTGTTCTTGACATTATTATTACTTATATCATGATTTAATTACTTCCAGAATATAAAATATGATTTATATATCATATATATTCAGTATATATATATATAATAGATAGATAAATGAAATGAAAAACACCGTTCATGGAGACGGTAGTCCGTACGTACGCATGAATGTTGTTTTCCTTTCCTTATTGTCTTGAATGGAAGTAAGTAGATGACATACATACATATATATATACATAAATCCAGTGGATTTATAATGTCATATATTTCATTATTATTTCTTATATATACTTTATAATCATTCTTAAATGGTTAACATGGAGAATGAATCTCATCGCGTCGTGGAGACGGTAGTCCGTACGTACGCACGAGCGATGATATCATTTCCATAAATATTGAATTGAATTGGAGTGGATTATAAAATATATCAGAATCAATATGATGTTTTAATAACTATGTATAGTTATTCTTTACACCATTATACCCATCCATGTATGGTGGTGGTGGAAAATAGATTACACCACGGCGTGGAGACGGTATTCCGTACGTACGCACGCGCGTTGATTTCTTTTTCCGTAGGATGGATAGATGGTGAAATAGGGTTGTTTCATACATATAATAACATATCAGTATATGAGTGATACTGATGTTATTACTTCATAATGAAACAACCTAAGAAGAAGAAGTGGAAGAAGAAATAAAGATGAAAGAATTTGTAACGGTAATTACCTCTTCTTTGAAGCGCCTCTTTGAGACCTCCTCTTAGGGCACTAAAATTGGACTTTGAGGAAGAATAGAACCTTTAGGATGTTGCTAGGGAAGTGGAGAAGTGATTTTTGCAGGGGTTTGCCGAGCTTGAGTGCTCAAATTGGTGTGAGGAGGAGGGGGAGGAGGTTCCCTTTTATAAGGGAGGAGAGGGGCACCTTATGAATTCTTAAAAATATTAATTTATAATAAATCTAACCCCACTTAAAAAACTTCCAAAAATGACTCATATTCTAAGCTTAGATGCGATAGGGTTGTAATCTCATCAACCAATCAAATTTAGATATGTTTGGATCTTATTTTAAACCTTATCATTTTGATTTATCCTTATTTAATCTATTTAAGTTTATTTGTGGTAATAAAATTCTAAATTTTAAATTATAACAAATAATTACTTATTTGTTGTGAATTTTCCATAATTGTTTACTTTATAACATTATAGACCATATAAATATAAATTTATAATTTTTAAATATTTTTGTGATTTTTAAAGAATTTTATAATATGTTATTTTTGTAAAATAACAATAGTGTCAATTTTGACACTATTCATTTATTTGAATTTAAATAAAATATATACAGAAGATATGTTCCAAATAAAAGCTTTAATATATTAATAAAAGGTCATATATATCTATAAAATTAGTGTATCACATTAAATAGTTCATATAATAATTATTTTATTATTTTTAAAACCATTTATTTGGTTTATCTCTTAATAAAATAATTACTACATCATTTTTTTATAATTATTTAATGTACTTATTTGTTGTAAAAAAATTTAAAATAAAATCCTATGATGAAGATAAATATATTACCTTTCACAATAATACTTTTACTCGAATTTATCATCTTAAAATCACAATATTTAAATTGTTATATTTATTAAATTATGAAGGTGACAACTTTGGCATCATTTAAAATAAAATAATATAAGTGTCATAATCACTTTTATAAGGATCCAAATGGTCAAATATTCGACCATTGGATGATTATGGTTTAAATTTACATGTCCAATAAGTTTTGGTTAGGTATTTGTGCATTTTATGGTCACTATTAGTTTAATAAAAACAATATTCTTGATTTTTCACTAGATAAACAATTTCTGCATCACTATTGTGTCATAATTAATGATAATTATTTAATCCCTAAAAATTATAAATAAATTTATATGATGTAGATACTTTCATTAGCTTTCTGTAGAATATTCATGTTTGAAGTTTTATTAAGTTTATCACTAAATTAAAATTAATATACTTATAAGATTTAAGAGAGTGACATGTTGTCACTTTCTTTGGTTTTAATAATAATTAAGTTATTTTCAAGGACAAATGTCCATTAAATTATTCTAATCCGACCCTTAGGTGATATGGGTCGACTTTTAGTCATCCAATAGGATTTTGACATTTTTAGGGTAATTTTAAAATATTATATTTACCCTTAATTACCCGATTTACCTTTAACTATGGTAAATAAAATTTACCGTAGTTACTATTCATAATTCCAAAAAATAAAAAGTAGCTTATTAACATAATTTTTACCCACTGATTCCAAATATGGAATCCATTTTTTAAAATTTAAAACACAGAAGTTGCATAAATTAAATTAAAATTAATCCCGTTGTCGAATAAAAACGGGTTTTTGTTTAAAACATTGCAAAAGATTGAATTGTTTTAACCTACGAATTCATGGTAAAATCAATGCTAATGATATACATTATATTAAATGGTAAAAATATATTCTATTTATACTTTAAAACCATTCAATATTATAATTTAACCACATAAGATATTACGATGAAAAAAGTTGTTTTTAATTAAAATATAGCGTGTTTTTACTATTCATTAAAATATGAAAGTTACCAGAATAATATGAAAATTTTATCCAAAGTAAATTTTTATTTCTTTATTCCAAAGAAGAATTTTATTTTGTAAAATTGAACTTATAAACATGTCAAAAACCATATTTAAAGTGGGTGCGCCATCCAAAGGCGGCAAAACTGCATTTTTTGAAAAATACTTATTGTACCCGAAAAATTTATTTTGTTCTTATACCATGTTCTAGAAATGTGTAAGATGAATAATAATGTTATAAAATTCAAATTTTAGTTAATACTATTAATAACGGATAGTTCATGACAATATTATAATAATATAACATTGTTTATTAAAACCTGGTATTGCATACAACACACGATATCGAGGAAGGTCACGATTGCGTGTAATGCAAGCCAAGTCACGGTTGCGTGTTTTGAAAGAATCCTTCGTTGTTTAGTATAACAGAATCCAACCATATTTCATTTATACATTTAATATATATATATATATATATACTCAATGTTGCGTAGAATAACTATTATCAAAATTGTGTGTAACACGGTCCAAGAATAGTGTTGCGTATACTGCAAGCTAATACGGTGTTGCGTATAGCGCAAGATAATCTTGGTGTAGAATACAAAACAAGAAATTAATGAAATTAAAAGAATATTTTTCATAAAATCTCGGGGTGTTACATTCTACCCCCCTTAAAATGAATTTCGCCCTCGAAATTCGTCGGGGTTATAAATGGTTTACTATACGAAAGTTTCGTTAATAGAAACCCACATCGTAAAAAGGAATACCAAAACCAATCTTTAAAAACAAAAGTATGAAACATAATGGTTACCCAAATAAACTAATCACTGGGTTTCCACATAGGTGAAAATATGGATATGGAAGAGAAATCTAACCATCATGTTCTGATAGAGAGTGGTAGAGAACATGGCTATGGAAAAGCCAACAATCTGAAAGCCATAGATTTGTGATGATCTAGGGTACCATCTGATTCATCGGATATAAGGGCATTAGGACAACATTTTTGGTTTTCAAGATCATTTCCCTAAAGTTGAAGAATTTGAATTAGAATAAATACTTACTTTATTTTGTTACAATCTCACTGTTGTTTGTGCCTTGAACAATTTCCACTTCATCTCTTAAAGAAATGAAGTTGAATTTGTTATTCGTGAAGTGTTAGCAGATCATATGATAGAATGATGGGTCATTCTATCTATCTTAAAAAAAAAATTAGCAAAAGTTATTAAATATACATAAGTCATTCTATAGTGAGATTAATCATATATGGTTCCTACAATGGACTTATATTTCATATATCATACTGCTTAATATAATAAAACTAGTTTCTACTAAACAAGGACTTCCTGTAGGCCAGTGGTAGGTGATAAAGGCCAGTCGCACTTCGGTTGTGGGTTCGATTCCTACAGCCTTGTCCGACGCGATGGGCTATCGTCCGTCCTGCAGGTTGTACTTTTTCTAAAACTATATTACTATAACATCCCATCAATAATATTTAAAAACAAACAATACTAACTTATGTCCAACATAATCCATTCCAATCTTTAGGATTATCCATAATACTGCAGTCCACTCTCAGAGATTAAATACCATCGTTGATCCCATATATCATAAGATATATCTTGTTGATCACATTCCAAACATTTAAAGGCCTTAATCTTGTACTCTCTTGAATACCCATTGAACCTTATTGAAAACATGAGTGCTGTTAAAAGTTAACTCTTTCCACATACCAAAATCCTCAAAATTCTATATACTCAAACCGTGATATCACTTAGTCCTTATATCAATCATGAGCTCATGAATACTATCAAACATATTAGATTCTCTTTATCCCTTCATTATGCACATATCATCTACATTCCAAAAGTATCTGAATAACCTTTCATGGATACTGGTAACATTAATCATACACTTTCAAAACTCAATGAAAGATAACAGTGTAACAATCCTTATATGTCTCTTTATTCCATAGTACCATGAGATTACTTATACAACATTACACATGATAAACATGTAATCATTCCACTACATTCTTAAACCATTGACCGATCTTCAAAAATTCTTTCATCTCACATATCATTTGTAGTCTCTTCATTATCATCCACAAAAATACTACCCATATGACCATACTGATTCTCTTCATGAGTCTTTCCCTTAGGGAATTTGTTTGCATAATTCCCATACATTCCACATTTAAAACACTTAACCATTTTTGATGTCGTAGCAATACCATTATCCTCATCCATGGTGTTAACCGACCCTTTTCCTTTGCACTTACTTGCTTTGTGTCCTTCTTTTCCACACCCAAAGCATCTTCCAGTTCCCTTGAAACATTCTCCTTGATGCCTCTTCCCACATGATTTACATAGGGGAAATTGAACTTTCTTTCCTCTATGATCATCATGAAACTCCATCTTTCTCTTATTAGCCGAGTCAGGAATCTTACCAAATTTTACTTTATTGATCATATTATGAGATTGCTGATTCGGCATAACAATGATGTTTGGACTTCCAAATCCCATTTCATTATGAATAATATCATTCCATTGTCCATCATATCCTCCATTATCGTGAATCATCTTGTTTCCATCCATTTTCTAAAACCCAAAAAAGAATAGTGTGAGAGGAAAAAATCATAATAAAGGGAGAGTAACTTCAATATCTAACATCTTAGGTTAAATTCTAAGATCGTTACCATAGTTCTAGTACTATATCCTATACGTATACTTATCCTTAGGGACATCCCTAGACATACCTTAGAAATATCTCTAGGGATCTCACTAACGTTTTCGCATCCTAGTTTCCAAAGGTTGACGAAACCTTTCCTCTGATACCAACTGTAGAGACCCGTATCTTGACGTACATAGAAATTACATTACTTTTGCAGAATACTTAGTACATAACAAAAACACACACACAAGGATCGTAATAGTTTAGTGTCTTTGGAAACTCGGAATAAAATCTTCTAATCGTGGTGAAAGATCTTCAACATCTCCCATAAAGATCTTCTTTTTTTTATACCTAAAACCTTTCTTTATATCCTGGGGAAAAGAAAACATAAAAGGGTGAGCTCAAATGCTCAGTAAGGGTAATCAAAAGAAATTTCAATCACATCATATTCATAAGAACATAACATTTTGGAAATCATAACCTGCAAAAGAGAGCATAATTTCATAACATGGGATAAATCATGGTAGTGAAATGTAATCACAATAATCATAACTTAAAACATGAAACTTTTTGGCATTCACACATAATCATAGAGAATCATTTCTTGTTAGTCAAGACTCATTGCCAAGACTATCTTAGTGGAAAAAGTCCCTTTCTGAATCGAGTAACCCTCGTTTCATTCCTGTTTCACTGAACCAGTATAACCTACCATTTCAGCCATGTCTATCTCATGAGATATAAAATCTTTACCCAATTCATTGGAGGGAGATATAGGTCCCACCCATCTCATAATGAAACCATTCTTATGTGTGCCACAAAATCATAAATCATACATCATTACATAACCCATGTAATAAAAATGGGAATCTTAAACATCCGGACATCATAAAACAATTCATATACGATAAAGGAATTCATAAAAATAATTCCATCACAACATAATCAAATCAATGTAATAATAGGGATAAAAACAGAACCCTTTATTATCTTAGATAGAAAATAATTTTGATAAAACACTTGAAATGAATTCTTGAGGAAAATATCCTTTCTTCTTCAAAAACACTTTTCCTTTCTTAATATGTCATACAATTATAAACTAAAAGAAGTTGATTAAAAATAAACGTGAAAACTTGTAAGGAAAGATTCTTGGAAATAATGTTTTAAAAATCCATTCATGCCGTATAAGTTAAAAAAAACATTCTTCGTACTTTTGTCGGAAAAGTCAAAAAGTACCTCGTACGAAAAACGACAAAAGATTCCTTTCATACATATTACTAAAAACTCACCGAAGGGTAAAAATGGATTTAAACAATTGTAGGTGGATGGAAATAATATTACATATTGATGAAACATGGATGTGGATGATAAAATATACCCCAGTAAATACTTACGAATAAACAATCTCGGATAAAAATGATATTGTAATATTTCCTTTACCTTAGGTCCGATTTGATTCGTATGTGTCCGAACCTCATGTATAATGATTTAAATAATGTCATTTACTTATTACAGAATCATATTCATTGTTATGATATCATATATGGTTCACTTATGACATTATATTACCCGTTCTTTTGTAAATTCCATGTTAAAGAAGCATTTTGGGTAAAATCGTTTCATTTATCGTAGGTGTTTTGACTTGTTGTTCTTGACATTATTATTACTTATATCATGATTTACTTACTTCCAGAATATAAAATATGATTTATATATCATATATATTCAGTATATATATATATAATAGATAGATAAATGAAATGAAAAACACCGTTCATGGAGACGGTAGTCCGTACGTACGCATGAACGTTGTTTTCCTTTCCTTATTGTCTTGAATGGAAGTAAGTAGATGACATACATATATATATATACATAAATATAGTAGCTTTATAATGTCATATATTTCATTATTATTTCTTATATATACTTTATAATCATTCTTAAATGGTTAACATGGAGAATGAATCTCATCGCGTCGTGGAGACGGTAGTCCGTACGTACGCACGAGCGATGATATCATTTACATAAATATTGAATTGAATTGGAGTGGATTATACAATATATCAGAATCAATATGATGTTGTAATAACTATTTATAGTTATTATTTACACAATTATACCCATCAATGTAAGGTGGTGGTGGAAAATAGATTACACCACGGCGTGGAGACGGTATTCCGTACGTACGCACGCGCGGTGATTTCTTTTTCCGTAGGATGGATAGATGGTGAAATAGGGTTGTTTCATACATATAATAACATATCAGTATATGAGTGATACTGATGTTATTACTTCATAATGAAACAACCTAAGAAGAAGAAGTGGAAGAAGAAATAAAGATGAAAGAATTGGTAACGGTAATTACCTCTTCTTTGAAGCGCCTCTTTGAGACCTCCTCTTAGGGCACTAAAATTGGACTTTGAGGAAGACCAGAACCTTTAGGATGTTTCTAGGGAAGTGGAGAAGAGAGTTTTGCAGGGGTTGGCCGAGCTTGAGTGCTCAAATTGGTGTGAGGAGGAGGGGGAGGAGGTGCCCTTTTATAAGGGAGGAGAGGGGCACCTTAGGAATTCTTAAAAATATTAATTTATAATAAATCTAACCCCACTTAAAAAACCTCCAAAAATGACTCATATTCGAAGATTAGATATGATAGGGTTGTAATCTCATCAAACAATCAAATTTAGACATGTTTGGATCTTATTTTAAACCTTATCATTTTGATTTATCCTTATTTAATCTATTTAAGTTTATTTGTGGTAATAAAATTCTAAATTTTAAATTATAACAAATAATTACTTATTTGTTGTGAATTTTCCATAATTGTTTACTTTATAACATTATAGACCATATAAATATAAATTTATAATTTTTAAATATTTTTGTGATTTTTAAACAATTTTATAATATGTTATTTTTGTAAAATAACAATAGTGTCAATTTTGACACTATTCATTTATTTGAATTTAAATAAAATATATACAGAAGATATGTTCGAACTAAAAGCTTTAATATATTAATAAAAGGTAATATGTATCTTTAAAATTAGTGTATCACATTAAATAGTTCATATAATATTTATTTTATTATTTTTAAAACCATTTATTTGGTTTATCTCTTAATAAAATAATTACTACATCATTTTTTTATAATTATTTAATATACTTATTTGTTGTATAAGTATTTAAAATAAAATCCTATGATGAAGATAAATATATTACCTTTCACAATAATACTTTTACTCGAATTTATCATCTTAAAATCAAAATATTTAAATTGTTATATTTATTAAATTATGAAGGTGACAACTTTGGCATCATTTAAAATAAAATAATATAAGTGTCATAATCGCTTTTTTAAGACTCCAAATGGTCAAATATTCGACCATTGTATGCTTATGGTTTACATTTACATGGACAATAAGTTTTGGTTAGGTATTTGTGCATTTTATGGTCACTATTAGTTTAATAAAAACAATATTCTTGATTTTTCACTAGATACACAATTTCTGCATCACTATTGTGTCATAATTAATGATAATTATTTAATCCCTAAAAAATTATAAATAAATTTATATGATGTATATAATTTCATTAGATTTATGTAGACTATTCATGTTCGAAGTTTCATGAAGTTTATCACTAAATTAAAATTAATATACTTATAAGATTTAAGAGAGTGACATGTTGTCACTTTCTTTGGTTTTAATAATAATTAAGTTATTTTCATGGAAAAATGTCCATTAAATTATTCTAATCCGACCCTTAGGTGATATGGGTCGACTTTTAGTCATCCAATAGGATTTTGACATTTTTTAGGGTAATTTTAAAATATTATATTTACCCTTAATTACCCGATTTACCTTTAACTATGGTAAATAAAATTTACCGTAGTTACTATTCATAATTCCCAAAAATAAAAAGTAGCTTATTAACATAATTTGGACCCACTGATTCCAAATATGGAATCCATTTTTTAAAATTCAAAACACAGAAGTTGCAGAAATTAAATTAAAATTAATCCCGTTGTCGAATAAAAATGGGTTTTTGTTTAAAACATTGCAAAAGATTGAATTGTTTTAACCTACGAATTCAAGGTAAAATCAATGCTAATGACATACATTATATTAAATGGTAAAAATATATTCTATTTATACTTTAAAACCATTCAATATTATAATTTAACCACATAAGATATTACGATGAAAAAAGTTGTTTTTAATTAAAATATTGCGTGTTTTTACTATTCATTAAAATATGAAAGTTACCAGAATAATATGAAAATTTTATCCAAAGTAAATTTTTATTTCTTGATTCCAAAGAAGAATTTTATTTTGTCAAATTGAACTTATAAACATGTCAAAAACCAGATTTAAAGTGGGTGCGCCATCCAAAGGCTGCAAAACTGCATTTTTTGAAAAATACTTATTTTACCCGAAAAATTTATTTTGTTCTTATACCATGTTCTAGAAATGTGTAAGATGAATAATAATGTTATAAAATTCAAAATTTAGTTAATACTATTCATAACGGCTAGTTCATGACAATATTATAATAATATAACATTGTTTATTAAAACCCGGTATTGCGTACAACACACGCTATCGAGGAAGGTCACGATTGCGTGTAATGCAAGCCAAGTCAGGGTTGCGTGTTGTGAAAGAATCCTTCGTTGTTTCGTATAACAGAATCCAACCATATTTAATTTATACATTTAATATATATATATATATATACTCAATGTTGCGTAGAATAACTATTATCAAAATTGTGTGTAACACGGTCCAAGAATAGTGTTGCGTATACTACAAGCTAATACGGTGTTGCGTATAGCGCAAGGTAATCTTGGTGTAGAATATAACACAAGAAATTAATGAAATTAAAAGAATATTTTTCATAAAATCTCGGGGTGTTACAATACGAGGGATGAAAATCATGTACATTACTTAATAAGGGAACATGTTGTATATTTATACATGTTTGTAATGTTAAATTCTTATGTATATAAAACAAAATTATTCATTATGGTAATTTTATTCACTCATGGATCATGTTATTTGATTCCTTTGTGATTCATGTATTATAAAATGTCAAACATTATATCAAAACTCATGATTATGAACATTGATATACTTGTAATGGTTTTCAAGTGGTAATATCATGTTCTTAAACATTTATAATCATGTTATACTTATGTGATTATAAATATCTCTCTTATTCACCCTTACAAGAATTTGACCTCACCCTTATGTTTCCTTTCACCAGGTTAGGAAGAACGATTTATTAATTATATGAATGAGAATGGTTCTTGTTCTGAAGAACATATTGGGATACTCTTATGATTTAATTTTTTAAATATCTCTATTTCCAATGATACTAGACCTATATGATTATATCATGGATTGTTATGTTATTTATTTAATATATAACTAATAAGATATAATATATATATATATATGAAATGTATGGGTCACCATATTATGCTTCTTTAGTTTCCTCAAAAAATTATCTTATGTACAACAAACACTAGAAAAATGTTATCTTATGTATCAACTCAAAGTCCCAAGACTATAATCATACAAGTGCTCTTTTAGAGTGGAAACTAAAAATTATATATCTTTATCCAGTCAAGAAAATTTATGTATTAACTCTAAAATAGAAAATTTCAAAACTTGTGAAAATTTATCAATTCAATGTGTTATATATTATATTCAATTAGATTCAACAATGGACTTAAAAATAATAATTAATAATTATTATAATAAAATATATTAATAATAAAAATATGGAATATTGAAACAGTAATTCCAAAATCTCTATCCATTTAAAATTATATAAAATAATATTTCAATAAAATATCCACAAAATTCATTCAAAATATTAGTTCTTAAAACATATGAACGTTGAAACAAAAAATAATTGATCAATTAAGAATTATGATTCTAAATTTTTGAATTTTATAGAATATAATTTTTAATAATAAGATGTTCAAGAATCAATTATTAACTCATAAAATAAAATTTTAACAAAAAAATAATAATTTTATAAAAATATGTTGCAAAAATGTATGAAATTAAAGTCACGTTTTTTCATTCTAATCATATATTGTTTTGGGCATTCTACTATGGATTTTTCTGGTTCTCCATATAGCTTGATAGCTTGTAGTGGTGTTTGTCCAGTGTGTGTTGTTTGGGGTGGCAATGATGACAATGTTTTTCGGGGAGACAATGAAGACATATGATGGATGTTTCTCGAAGGTGTTCCAGTGGAGAAGGTTGTGACGTTCATGACACGTGATGGTATTGGATGTCAAAGAAGGTGATGGCAGTGATGACTGACTTTTTTATGTGAAGACAGTGATGTTTGGATGACATTGTGATGATGGTGCACCTTATATGATGGGGAAACCATAGTAATGGGTGTGTGTCACAAGGCAGATGCGTGAATCATGGGTGATGATGACTTTAAATCTAAAATTTTAATTTTTTGGTTTTTTCGAAGTCTATACATATATTACCTGGTTCTGTTATGAAATTGGATTTTGAATTTGGAATTTAGTATTCTATATATTGATTGTGTAAGTCGGTAATTGTGGTTTGTACCGGTGGGTTGTGGAGTTTTTTGTATGGTTCTTACTTAACCAAAAATTGAAATCTTATAAAAATAACAAAATTCATTGTGGTAAAAATAAACATTACTCTAAAAAATATTAAATGATTCATAACTAATATGCTAACCATGGGTTAATAGTATATCACCAATACACAAACCCTTAATGAATGATTTATCACTAATAGAAACACACATGGTGAATGTTGTGTCCCTATAATACATAATTCCTTAATGATTGAGGCATCACAATATAGTAAGTATAAGTGAACAATTTATCACTAATATTCTCCATAAAAATTCCTCTCAAGATATTTAATCCTCAATGGATTGTAATTGAATCAATATCATGAAACTAGGATAATTTTACAAAATAATAACCTAGTATAATAAATAATTATCATCATGGAATACACAAAGGAACCTACAATAGAACCCAAACCAAATTCATACTCTAAGACACCCCTCACAATTTCAACCCATAAGGAATTTCACAACATTACTAAAGTAGAATATCCAACTGTGGAAATTTAGTATAGGACAATGATTAGGGGATCCATCATGAACTGTATAGTTTATACTCTCCAATAAACATTAATGGAAACCAAATTTTATTACTTTATATGTGATCCAATAATTCCCACTAATAACTACCTCTTATACACTATATGAAACTCCTATAAAACAAATGAAAAATCTAGATAACACTTATAAGGCCCCAGCCTTAAACCTTACTTAATCTTGAGTTATTACAAGATTACGCATTGAGGATCTTTTCAGGTTTAGAGTTTTAGAGAGTTAGATCATAAAACTTTCATTACATTCCACATTTAAACAAATTGGTTACATAAAAGATAATATTCATTTTTTCCCATCAACGGAAACATATTTAAAAATCAAGCATGGATTCATTCTTGAAACTTCCTTGAAACTATCATCATATCATATACCTTTCCTTTGACCGGTGAAAAACATTTCAAAAAAACTTGGGATGAGCATAAAAAGCTCAGAAAGGGTGATTAAAATATGGAAAGGAAACAAGAGTACATGTATACATAAGAATGAAATCATAATTTACCCATAAAACATAAGAACTTTAACATACCTCATAAAATCATGAATAAATCAAAGAAATCATAAGACATAAAGGTAACTTGAGGCATTCATAACATTCTTATGTAGGGAGTAACCCTCTTGGTTGCGTTTGGAATACCCACCACAGTATATTGACTAAATATCTTCGGAGAAACCTTAACGTTTCACTCCATCGCGTTACCCAATGAATTGGAGAGATATATCGGGCTCACCCACCCTTAGTTTATCATGGAACCACTCGTCTTCATAACAATGCCCAAGAACCATACCATAATCTTATCACATAAAACTTGCATAAAGGAAACATAACATTTCCACCTTTCAATAACAAGATATCAATAAAACACATTGATATAAAAACATCATGAAAAACATTTTCAATAACAAAATAAAAGAAAAGTAAAACATGGTATTTATTTTTCTTTTAAAAAGAAGGTATGGCTTGTAGAGGAAACCGAAACTTAAATAATGGTCACGGCGGTGGAGAAGTCGTTGTTGCCGCATACGTACGACAAAAACATTTCCTTTTGTCGTTTAGTAAAACTCTTCGTATAAAAATATTCCTTTTCGATAAACGTAAAAGTCAAAGGGGTTTATACACCGTACAAAAGTAGGTTGTGTATAAAACAAAATATGCCTCAATGAAAGGAGATTGAGACTAAGTTCCATACAAAGACGGTATCCTTAGATTAAGGATAAATCAATTACATAATTATGTGTGACAAATGAATACACCAAATATAAGTGGATATTAAGTGTAAAACAATCAGAGTACATTCACACATATTCATAGAACGACATATTCAAGGATTACAAGTTTATCCCAAAGAATCAAAATTGGGTTAAGAAGTTCCCTTGCAAAAATTCAACAGCCTAACAGCGTCACTTAAAAATTCAGAAAAGAGTTGATGAGAGAAAAAAATGGTATCTCATCACTTGGAAATAAAATTTACATCAATAAGGATATAGAAGAACATATCCCAACATAATAGTATGTGAATTAAAAGACATAACAAAAGAAGTCTTTTAAAAGAGGAGGGTGAAAGGTTCCCTTACCGACTTCGGTAACATTCGAAACCTACACCCCATTGAATAAGGGGTATAAAATTAATATGTAAATACCCATAAATGAATTTATATTACACAAAGAGTATAATAATGGAAAGTACATACACCAATCAAAGGAAATGGTGGCAAATGTAGCATAAATATCACGAGACTAAAAGTGAGATGAAAAATCCCTTACAAAAACTCGGCAGCCTAACGTCGCCACTTAAAACATAAAAAATGGATTGATGGGATAAAATATGGTCTCTCATCATATTAAAATAAAATTTAAAAAAATATGAATATGAAAGAACATCCCCCATCATAACAAATAGGATCTTAAAAAAAGTGACATAAAGGAGAGTACTTAAAAAGAAAGAGAGAGGTTAGATCTTTTATGAAAATTCGGCAGCATAACGGCGCCACTCAAAACATACAAAATGGATTGATGAGAGAAAACAGGGTCTCTCATAATATTAACATAAAAATTACAGTAGGATTAATATAAATGAACATCCCAATCATAAGAAAGATGAGCTTAAAAGGAATGACATAAAAGAGTGTACTTAAAAAGAAAGAGAGGAGTAGGATCCCTTACCTCGGGTCCGACTTGACTCGATCGTTCTTTAACGTCCTAAATAATAAACATGAGTTAATTTGTACTTGATTAAGAACATTTTTCAAGTTCATTATTCCTTTTATATCACTTATTCAAAAGTTATAAACACTATTTAATCATTTAAGTTAATAATGTTTGTTTTGTCGATATTTGGTTCTTAAGTCAAAAGTGGAATTCTTACAATTACATGTTGTTCGTGTGGTCAAAGGTTCATTATATCCAGAATGATATTCGTGATTTGGATATCATATATATCATATATATCTATAAAATACAAGTATTTATAATATTACATAATCATTTAGAGGTAAGAAATGAAATGCACCGTTCACGGAGATGGTAAGCCGTACGTACGCATGAACACTACTTTCATTTCAATGTCATATTAATGGAATTAAAACTAAATGAGAGGTATGTATATTTTAATTCCAGAATTATATTCATCATTTATATGTAACAGATATAATATATAATAACTTTAAATAAATCCTTTATACATCCCACATATGGCATTAATGAATCAAATCACTTTTAGGGGTCGGTAGTCCGCACTTCCTAAAATGAAATTATCGTGTTTACCCACAATGGAAACCATAAAGGTATGGCACAAAATAAAAATACAGAAGCTTAAGTAAAGCATAAAAATATTACATATCATATATAAATATAGTGACATCTTAATGGCCACCTTTTAAGGTGTTATATGAGTGTTGAACAATCATCGTTTCGTGAGGCAGAAATTTGCCATCCACAGAAACAGTATGTTTTTTAAACATTTGATGTAGGTGTGTGTAAGTGTAGCTCGGATACATATTATAAAAAATCCTAGTATATTGAAGATACTGAATTTGTTACAAAATAAATGAATAAAAAGAGTTTAGGGGGTTAGAGAAGCAAAATAATACAAAAGAACACAAGTGAAGACATTACCTTAAAATCGGGTAACTCTTTTTGACTTGAGCTCAAAGGCTTCTTTGGGAAGAATTATTACCAATGTTAGGATTCTATGAGTAATATAGGGATGTGGAGAGGCAAGATAAGTAGGGGTTGGCTGAGCCAGAGGCTTTGGAAGTGTGGGTAAAGAGGTAGAGGTGGGGGCATTTTATAAGAGGAGAGGAGGGGCACTCTTGGAATGTAATGAAATGTTACTTTATTTTAGAATGAGTTTCGGATTTTAATGGTCCCACATTGATTTTTTTCGAGGATAAGGGGATAAGGGTTCAAAATACACCCATAAAATATGTTGTGGACATGTGTAGGTCTTAGATTTTACATTATCATTCCATTTTATTTAAATTGTTAAATAATGAGGTCATCGCTGCATCATCATGATGTCATAAATAATTTAATTTATTTAATGTATAAAACTTATAAAAAAATACTATAATGTAGGAAATCGTTTTATATTTCCAATTAATATTTATAGTCAAACATATGACTTGTATAACCCCATTGAAAAATTATTTTAGTAAAACAACTATTGTTTGTGTCATTTTAATTTTAACATTAAATAGAAAGGTGTTTATGTCATTTTCCAACCAAAGTGGCTCCATGGGGTCCCCAAGTTTACCCATGGATTTTATTGGTCGGACATGACTCATCCAATGAGGGTAGGAAATGTGTCTAGGTCATTTCATATTATTAAAACATTATTTTTACCTTAAACTACACTAATTACCTCTAATCGCGATTAAAACTTAATAAGTTACTATTCACCAAACAATTATTTTAATCCCATTGAACCACATTTTACTTCTTAATGAAAACCATGTATGTCAGATTTTTGAAATTAAAAACACAAAGGTGGCAAAATTTCATTTAAACGGAAAATCAGTTTTTATATGTACCACTTAGTGGATTCACTATTCATCAAAAATTGAAGTTTTTCAGAAAATTACCAAAAATTCACCCTAGGCTATATTTGATATTCCGAATTCAAAAATGATTTATATTTCAAAAAATTCAAAACATATAGGTTGTATTAATTAATTTAATAATTAATTCCCACTGTCAAAACAAATATCGTGTTTTTAAGAAACAATATCTATTAAAAGATTTACCCTAGTTTAAGCCCAATTTCAATTTGAAATTAATTCCAATGACCACCATTGGATTTAATGGTAAAAATATATTCTAATTTCACTTTAAAACCAATTTAAATGATAACATAATCATATAAATAAATTAGATTAAAAAGAGGTTTTGAATTAAAATACAACATTTTTCACTATTCATTAAAAAATGAATTTTATCGGAAAAATACCAAAAATTTACACAAAGTAAATTTTTATGTCCCGATTCTAAAGAAGAATTTTATTTTGTCAAATATAGCACATAAAATTGTCAAAAATTGGATTTAAAAGAGGTTTTCTATCAAAAGGTGGTTAATCGACCTTTTAAAGAATATTAGAATGTTTATGCTTAAAAATTGGATTCACTCACATTTTTAATCCTCAAACATTTATTATAAAGAGTAAAAATATTTGACAGACATATATAATAATTTTTTAGTTAGTTCTATTCATTCCTTCCATCACAATAGCTAGGCATTAACTACCTTTTAAAATAATATTATTTTATTATTATAGTGCAACGTAAGTTTCCCAAGAAACTCGTTGTTGCGTGTTGCGTACGCCATCGAGCATAGCGTCCCCTTTAAAGTTATATTAATATTTTATTCACAAATATGGATAAATGTGAAAATTTCATACTCTTTATTTACCTGGGGTGTTACATCCTTCCCCCCTTTTGGGAATTGTGTCCTCGATATTTTAAAATTGGGCTTGGAAACATCATTGAAAATCCCACATCGGAACAAGAGTCAGTACAACAATCACTTTAAAATAAAGAAAGATAAGTACAAAGGTCACTCGAGTTAACCCATACTAGGATTTCAAGTATGAAAATATGGACATGGAGGAAAAAACAAAGGGTCATGTTCTAATGGAGAGTGATAGAAAACATGTTTAGGAGAAAGTTAACCACAAGAAAATCACAAACTTGTGATGGGTTAAGCGGTATTCGATTCCCCAGTAGGAAAAGTTAATAGAATTTTTTTTTGTTTTTTTATTGAGGAATTTATTCATATGGAAACATAATTACTTATCATGTTGACTTTCATCTTTTATTAGATTTCTTACAGAAACTCATATTTTCTCCAAAAGACAAGTATTTAGGAAGACTTGTTCACTATAATCAACTTCTAGAGAATCACCTAATCCACAAAAGAGAACTATATACTTCCCATGTATTTATACTTTAACCAAAACCAAAACAAAAACGTTTAGTACAAGATCAGATAATCCAGAAAAGGATAACGCTTTTTATAAAAATAAAATCTGTTCTTAATCTCCAAAATTTGTCCAACAAAACCCAAAGTTCAACGAGGACCATTTGATAAAAAAATTGTCCATATAATTCTTCGAAGTAAACCAAACTAAGATTGAAACACAAATATTTGAAGGATTTAGTCTCATAGTCTTCCAAGGTACAAATTAAATTTTATCTCCAAATAACATCAGTTGCTCTTAAATTCTCATATGGAAAAGTACATAACCTAATCACATATCCTCGATGATAGGTTAATAATTTCCATAGATAACCCAAAATAAACATATTATTGATTTCTAAAATCATCTAACTAAAAATAATTAGTCAAACTAACCAGGGACTTCACGTAGTCCAATGGTAGGCGATAAATACCAGTCGCACTTTGGTTGTGGGTTTGATTCCCGCAGCTTTTCCCGACGTGACAGGTTGTCACACGGTCTCCGTGTTGTCCTTTCTCCAAAACTATATAATTCTTAAAACATTCCCCAAAACGAGATAAAATCTTCAAAAATGATCATAACATATTTTAACCTCAAGTTTATCTCATGCCTTTCATTTTCCGTCATAACATATAATAACCCATAATTACATTAAAAGTAAGGATCATATAAACTCTAATGGTTACCTTTAGAATTATTACCTAAACTTCCATATCGATTGGTCATCTCGTACATGATGCATTATAGATCATACCAAGGTTCAAGTGGTTGATCATGACTCCTTGATAGTTGGTTTAGAACAACCACGAGTTTCCTTATTGAATCCCCCATTTTATCTAGTATCTTAATCAGAGAACCACCACAGTTTCCTTCAAACCTGTTGTCTATTTGGTTCCTGCTAGATCCATCCATTCACTAAAAATAGAAATGTCAGTGTGAGTATATCAACAAAACCATCATGTACTAATGAGGAAGGTAAACACTAAGACATACATACTCATTCACTTTTTCTAAAATAGGACTCTTTCTGAAATCCTAACCATTATGGTAATGTCACCTATTCTTAGAGAATACCCTAACCTCTAAAGTTATCTAAACTGACCTTTGATACCAACTATAAGGCCCCAGCCTTAAACCTTAATTAATCTTGAGTTTTTACAAGATTAAGCATTGAGGATCTTTTCAGGTTTAGAGTTTTAGAGAATTAGATCATAAAACTTGCATTACATTCCACATTTAAACAAAGTGGTTACATAAAAGATAATATTCATTTTTTTCCCATCAACAGAAACATATTTAAATATGAAGCATGGATTCTTTCTTGACACTTCCTTGACACTATCATCATATCATGTACCTTTCCCTTGACCTGTGAAAAACATTTCAAAAAAACATGGGATGAGCATAAAAATCTCAATAAGGGTCATAAAAATATTGAAAGGAAACATGAGTACATGTATACATAAGAATGAAATCATACTTTCCCCATAAAACATAAGAACATTAACATACCTCATAAAATCATGAATAAATCAAAGAAATCATAAGACATAAAGGTAACTTGAGGTATTCATAACATTCTTACGTAGGGAGTAACCCTCTTGGTTACGTTTGGAATACCCACCACAGTATATTCCCTAAATCTCTTTGGAGAAACCTTAACGTTTCACTTCTTCACATTACCCAATGCATTGGAGAGCTATATCGGGCTCAACAGCCCTTAGTTTATCACAGAACCACCCGTCTTCATAACAATGTCCAAGAACCACAACATAATCTTATCACATAAAACATGTATAAAGGAAACATAACATTTCCACCTTTCAATAACAAGATATCAATACAACACATTGATATAAAAACATCATGAAAAACATTTTAAATACCAAAATAAAAGAAATGTAAAACATGGTATTTATTTTTCTTTTAAAAAGAAGGTATGGCTTGTAGAGGAAACCAAAACTCAAATAATGGTCACGGCGGCAGAGAAGTCGTTGTTGCCGCATACATACGACAAAAACATTCCCTTTTGTCCTTTAGTAAAACTCTTCGTATAAAAACATTCCTTTTCGATAAACGTAAATGTAAAAGGGGTTTATACACTGTATAAAAGTAGGTTGTGTATAAAACAAAATATGCCTCAATGAAAGGAGATTGAGACGAAGTCCCATACAAAGATGGTATCCTTGGATTAAGGATAAATCAATTACATAATTATGTGTGACAAACGAATACACCAAATATAAGTGGATATTAAGTGTAAAATAATCAGAAGACATTCACACATATTCATAGAACGACATATTCAAGGAGTACAAGTTTATCCCAAAGAATCAAAATTGGGTTAAGAAGTTCCCTTGCAAAAATTCGACAGCCTAACAGCGTCACTTAAAAATTCAGAAAAGAGTTGATGAGGGATAAAAAGGGTATCTCATCACTTGGACATAAAATTTAAATCAATAAGGATATAGAAGAACATATCCCAACATAATAGTATGTGAATTAAATGACATAACAAAATAATTCTTTTAAAAGAGGAGGGTGAAAGGTTCCCTTACCGACTTGGGTAACATTCGAAACATACACCCCATTGAAGAAGGGGCATAAAATGAATATGTAAATACCCATAAATGAATTTATATTACAAAAAGAGTATAATAATGGTAAGTACATACACCACTAAAATTAAATGGTGGAAAATGTAGCATAAATCTCACAGGACTAAAAGTGAGATGAAAAATCCCTTACGAAAACTCGGCAGCCTAACGACGCCACTTAAAACATAAAAAATGGATTGATGGGATCAAATATGGTCTCTCATAATATTAAAAATATTGTGTACAGAAAGAGTAATATGAAATAACAGCCCTCATCATAACAAATAGGAGCTTAAAAAAAGTGACATAAAGGAGAGTACTTAAAAAGAAAGAGAGAGGTTAGATCTTTTACGAAAATTCGGCAGCATAACGACGCCACTCAAAACATCCAAAATGGATTGATGAGAGAAAATAGGGTCTCTCATTATATTGACATAAAAATTAAAGTATGAGTAATATAATATAACATCCCAATCATAAGAAAGATGAGTTTAAAAGGAATGACATAAAAGAGTGTACTTAAAAAGAAAGAGAAGAGTAGGATCCCTTACCTCGAGTCCGACTTGACTCGATCATTATTTAAGATCCTGAATAATAAACTTGAGTTAATTTATACTTTCTTAAGAACCTTTTTCAAGTTCATTATTCCTTTTATATCACTTATTTCCATGTTATAAACATTATGTAATCATTTAAGTTAATAATGTTTGTTTTGTCAATATTTGGTTCTTAAGTCGAAAGTGGACTTCTTACAATTACATGTTGTTCGTGTGGTCAAAGGTTCATTATATCCAGAATGATATTCATGATTTGGATATCATATATATCATATATATCCAGAATATACAAGTATTTATAATATTACATAATCATTTATAGGTAAGAAATGAAATGCACCGTTCATGGAGACAGTAAGTCGTACGTACGCATGAACGCTACTTTCATTTCTATGTCATATTAATGGAATTAAAACTAAATGAGAGGTATGTATATTTTAATTCTAGAATTATATTCATCATTTATATGTAACATACATAATATATAATATCTTTAAATAAATCCTTTATACATCCCACATATGGCATTAAGGAATCAAATCACTTTGAGGGGGCGGTAGTCCGTACTTCCTAAAATGAAATTATGGTGTTTAACCACAATGGAAACCATAAAGGTATGCCACAAAAGAAAAATACATAAGCTTAAGTAAAACATAAAAGTATTATACATCATATATAAATATATTGACATCTTAATGGCCACCTTTTAAGGTGTTATATGAGTGTTGAACAATCATCGTTTCGTGAGGCAGAAATTCACCATCAACAGAAATAGTATGTTCTCTAACCATTTGATGTAGGTGTGTGTAAGTATAGCTCGAATTATTCTTATAACAACATCCTAGTATATTGAAGATACTGGATTTGTTACAAAAGAAATGAATAAAATGAGTTTAGAGGGTTGGAGAAGCAAAATAATACAAAAGAACACAAGTGAAGACATTACCTTAAAATCGGGTAACTCTTTTTGATTTGAGATCCAAGGCTTCCTTGGAAAGACTTCTGCCCAAAGTTATTCTTCTAAGAGTAAGAGAGGGATGTGTAGAGGCAACGTGAGCAGGGTTTGGCCGATCTAAAGGCTTTGGAAGTGTGGGTAAGGAGGTAGAGGTGGGGGCCTTTTATAAGAGGAGAGGAGGGGCACTCTTGGAATGTAAAGAAATGTTACATTATTTTAGAATGTGTTTCGGATTTTAATGGTCCCACATTGATGTGTTTCAAGGATAAGGTGATAAGGGTTCTAAATACACCCATCCAATAGGTTTTGGACATGTGTAGGTCTTATATTTTACATTATCTTTCTATTTTATTTAAATCGTTAAATAATGAGGTCATCGCTGCACCATCATGATGTCATAAATAATTTAATTTATTTAATGTCTAAAAATTATTAAAAAATACTTTGATGTAGGAAATATTTTTATCTTTCCAATGACTATTTATAGTCAAAAATCTGACTTGTATAACCCCATTTAAAAATTGGTTTAGTAAAACAACTCATTTTTGTGTCATTTTAATTTTAACATTAAATAAAAAGGTGTTTATGTCATTTTCCAACCAAAGTGGCACCATGGGGTCCCCAAGTTGACCCATGGATTTTATTGGTCGGCCATGACTCATCCATGAGGGTAGGACATGTGTCTAGGTCATTTCATATTATTAAAACATAATTTTTACCTTAAACTACACTAATTACCTCTAATTGTGATTAAAACTTAATAAGTTACTATTCACCAAAAAATTATTTTAATCCCATTGAACCACATTTTACTTCTTAATGAAAACCATGTCTGTCAGATTTTTGAAATTCAAAACACAATGGTGGAAAATTTTCATTTAAACGGAAAATCAGTTTTCATAAGTACCACTTAGTGGTTTCACTATTCATCAAAAATTGATGTTTTTCTGAAAATTACCAAAAATTCACCCTAGGCTATATTTGATATTCGGAATTCAAAAATTATATATATTTAACAAAATTCAAGACATATAAGTTGCGTTAATTAATTTAATAATTAATTCCCGTTGTCAAAACAAATAGAATGTTTTTAAGAAACAATATCTATTAAAAGATTGACACTAGTTTAAGTCCAATTTCAATGTGAAATTAATTCCAATGACCACCATTGGATTTAATGGTAAAAATATATTCTAATTTAACTTTAAAACCAATTTAAAATATAATCTAATCATATAAATAAATTAGATTAAAAAGAGGTTTTGAGTTAAAATACAACATTTTCACTATTCATTAAAAAATGAATTTTATCGGAAAAATACCTAAAACTTACACAAAGTAAATTTTGATGTCCCAATTCAAAAGAAGAATTTTATTTTGTCATATATAACACATAAAATTGTCAAAAGTGGTTTTAAAAGAGGTTCTCCATCAAAAGGCGGTTAATCGACCTTTTAAAGAATATTTGAATGTTTATGCTTAAAAATTGGATTCATTTGCATTTTTAATCCTATCACATTTATTGTAAAGAGTAAAAATATTTCACAAACATATATAATAATTTTGTATTTAGTTATATTCATTCCCTCCATCACAACAGCTAGGCGTTAACTACCTTTGAAAATAATATTATTTTATCATTATAGTGCAACGTAAGATTCCCAAGAAACTCGTTGTTGTGTGTTGGGTATGCCATCGAGCACAACATCCCCTTTAAAGTTATATTAATATTTTATTCACCAATATAGAAAAATGTGAAAATTTCATACTCTTTATTTACCAGGGGTGTTACAACACTTGTCTCATTATAGAATAATTCTTCTCATCCAATATTTCAAGTGATTTGAAATCAAATGATAAAAATACACAAAGCTAAAAAAACTAATTTAAGGATTTATAACGAGTCAAAAGAATTTATCATTGTAAACTAGGGATTATAGGTCACATAGAGTAATATTTAATGATTATAGAACAATAGAATTTATAACACTATAATACATAAAAAATCAAGATATATGTATCATAATTGATGTAGTTATTCAAAATGGAATGATATTATGGAAATTTACTAAAATGGTGGGAGATAAGGGAGATTTTAATAGTAATTCAAAGTTATAATAAAGATAAAATCATCCCTAAAAAATATGGGTTCTGGGTCCAAGTGAAAGTCTAGAAGACCTCACATGAATCTTGATGCACCTTCAAGTATCCGTGCTCACTATTAGACCCCCAATGGTAGGGGATGCCCTCATTGAAAAAGAACCATATCTTTGGTGGCCCCATATCAGGCATATAGTAGAAATTTTATCCTTTGGATATTTTTACAAAAATCTCTTTTCCTTATTTTTTTATCATAAACCTGTACCAACCACTAATGCTGTTATAATATTACAAAATAAAAATTACATAGAGAAAATAAGTCAAATTGAAACTATATTATAAATGAGCACATAAAAATTCATCACAAAACAAATTCTTATCTTGATGATGTGTTACCGTGCCTCATTGGTAAAAATAAAATACCATTGCGATAATATATCAACCTCACACTACCTAATATCTCTAAGTATAGATTTCTATCACCAATTGATACATACCATTGGTACCATATTTTTATATATAATCTTCTCACTATGATCCTCTATTTATAATGTATTTTCCTCATATGACTCATCAACATCCAACTTCATGTAATCGATATTGATCACCTATGAAGGGTCCTACTAATATCACTACAACTGAGATACAAGAAAAACATTTTTTATTAAATTAAATATATTAGGCATCACAAATATTTGCACCATTATACTTATCCTTTCGATAATCTTAATAGGATTCCCAAATAAATCTCTAACATTCCATATCTTCACTAATTTTAGCATCATAAATAAGGTTAGACTATAAAAAACTCAATCTCTATCCCTAAACTCCAAATATTAAAATATGTAGTCATTATAACTTAATTGTTTATTCTTAGTCATTTACAACAATTATCATATCACTTGAATATGTTCTAATTCCTCTTTTATCATACTCTACCCATCCAAAGATGACTCAACCACCAAAATTCAAACTACTAGAGATAAAAAAAGTTACATATAGTTTTTAAAGGGTGTCATCTGAAAATATTCTTGATAACTCATGTTTTAGGATAAATTTTCTAGTTTATTATTAATCTTCAGTGACCTAATAAAATATTGGACACACACTCAAATAATTTCCTCTAACACCAAAATAATATGAAAAGATTTTACATCAATCTGAGTAAAGACCATTTTTCTCAATTTCACCCAGGTTCACATGGCCCTTAGTATCCCCTTCCAAAAATTAGAAATAAATTGATCTTCCTGTTCTTTCATAATTCTCATAATAAGTCAATATAGTCATATTTTATTCTATTCAAACAAATTTACAAAATAATTAATAGATTTGATATTTTGAATTAGTGGAAAAACCATGGACAACTGATCTTCAACAACCTATATGGTATCCCTTCCTTGAGATGTGGTCAATATTAGATTATGTTCCCTATAAATATCTACATGTAACATTATATTACCTATACATTTATATTATTTATGATTAATAAAATTACTTAACAAAAATTGACTATTCTTATATATAACATTAATTTGATAATGTCATAGAGTATTTATAGGAGTGAATGGTCACAATTGTTCTTCGCTATAATAAGAACCATGAAGTGATACTATGATATTCATAAATAAATGATATATATTTGTAAAATGTTAGGTGATAGAACTGATAGTTTTCATGATTTTTAGGTTCTTACTAGTTATAATCCAAAATGAATTTATCTCATGAATTTTTCTATTGGTGATATCTAAGATAAATATTTATGAGAATATACCCCAGTGTACGAATTTAACATGTTTATGTGCCCTTGGACATTCATATATGAAGATGTGTATACTGGTCAACATAGATTAAAATTACTATTAATGTATTTCATGTCTTGAAAACTTTTATTTATTCATCAAAATTGGGATGATATATGTTCATAGGAAGTAAGACACGTTTAGTGAACCATGAATGATATTATATTAATTAATAAAACAATAATGGGGGTTTCCCTTCCATATCTATAGAATATGAAATGTTATCAATTTTATTAGAATTAAAACTGTCAAACTAAAATTCCATGTACATAGTGATTAACTGGTTCATTTTAGAATGTTAATGAACAATGTATCTAGTGTATGGGTTGATGACATGATGATGAAATGTAATTGATGAGATATCGAGATAAAATGATTATATTAGACAATGAGTGTTTGTATATGGATTTCATCATTTTCAAATTATCATCATCTGCTATGGGTGCATTTATGTGTTACAAGAAACTAACATTGTACTTTTGGGAAACTCACTTAATGCTAAAAGGGAAGTGGACTAGAGGGAAACCCACTTAGTGTATTCAATAATATATAATAAATTCTATTAATGTTTATCAAATTAAAAAAATTTATCTTCCAAACCAATGAACAATATCTATTTAGAATTTATTGATCAAAAATATTTATTTTAATATTAAATAAATATTTATTTAGTTTCAATTAAAATATTTATCTTTTGATTTAGTAAAAATTCAAATGAACAATATTTTTTGTTAAATAAAGGTTTAATTAGTTACATGGATTTTAAAAAAATTATTCATATGTCAATGAATATAATATTTATTTGTTTATCAAATGAATAGTATTTATTATTCAATGTTTGGGGAATTATGATGAGGAAACATAGTCCAATTTCATCGGTATCGTAGGAATGAAATATTATATATAATATAAATTGATAAATAAATATAATTTTAATTAACAATATTTATTTTATCAGCATAAAATATGAACATCAAAGAAATAATAATAATAATAATAATAATAATAATAATAATAATAATAATAATATTATTATTACAAGTGAGGTTCAATACTGAAAAAGAGAATAATTAAGGGCATATGTGAAATTATTTATTCTATAAATTACCTCTATATATACTTGGTTATATAGACTGAAAATTAATTTTTTTTATTATCCAAACACTTTTGAGGAAAAGTGAGAAACCATCAAACACTTTTAAGGGAAAAGTGGGAAACCATACATGACATCATGACATATGACCTTAAAACATCGGTAAAAAACTTACAGACTTAATCCACTCAAACATTCAAACCATGGACCAGGGTGCACAACATTAGAGAAGCATGAAAAAACCTTAGAAATGGACTCCTTGAATGCCAACGGTGCGACCATCGACACCGCCTCCAAATCCACCAACCCAGCGGGGAACTCCGGTAAGAGTCCACCCAAACCAACCAGCGATGTGAGATGGTCCAAGAACAAATCCACTAATGGAAACAAAGCATACAGATCAAGGTAGTCCAGCCATGCTGACGCCACAACCTGCTCCACAGATTCACACCTCCATTCATCAACAACACATCCATCATCAAAACAAACTCAAACCTGCTCCACATATTCTCACCTCCTTTCACCAACAGCACATCCAACATCAAAACAAACTCAAACCCAGAATCAATAGGAATAAACCAAGCCAAATCAAAAAACGGAACCAAAACAAGCATGCCAGAACACAAGGCCCCCATCCTCCGAAACCCTGGATCTGACCTCGGATACACCAGTTCGCACACCGATGAGGATCCTGAGTGAATCCAGGCAAAAGTCCTTGCACCGGGAGGCCGCCATGGAAGACGCTGCAAGCACCGGAGCTGCCACGAAGAGAAGTCGCAACGGACCACGACAACCCTCATAGCTGACGGTGAGCACATCTGAATCGAAGACAGGATACCGACGCCACGGAGAGATCCCGAGGCCGTAGTCACCCCTCTGCCAACTCCAAGAAATCCACCTGCAACTCGGAGCACCCAAATCCGCGAAAAGAACAAGAATCTAGGAGGAGCGATGTCGACTCCGATCCAAAACCCCGAAGCCCGGAACACCAAGGCCATCGCAGGCCGCAGACGTTATGAGATCTCGAGGCACCAGAACAGTCTATGAACTTACCAGAATCAAGGTAGGGACCTGAGGCTACAGGGTGCAAAGAAGCCACCGACGAGCCAAAACCGAAGCATGGCCATCAAGATCCAACACCAGCCAACATCGACACGAGGTGAGACAGTAGCCGACGAAGCCGATCCACGCAGGAGGAGGGGAGGGGGAGATCTGACGGAGAAACCCTAGGTGCGCGAGATGGGGATGCCGCAGTCGCTCAGAGGCCCTCCTATACTTGGTTATATCATTACCAATTGTTAATGGTAAAGTATATTATTGTAATAATGAACCCTCTCTAGAAAATTATTTCTCAAGAGAGAATATAACTAGGGATTCTCTCATGAATGATAGAACGATTCAACCTCCTTGATCCCTGTAAATAATAACAGAACACGATAAAGACAATCTTCAAACCCATTAGATTGTGTTATTCTCAAGGTGAACAATGAAATATTATCATATCATTCATGATAACAATTGACATTCCATCAGTGTCATTTGATGACTGATTAGAAAATGTGGATGAACATGTAAAGACCCATAAAATTAAAGGATTTGTTTTTTCTTATTTTTATTTGGAATTTTACAAGAATACAGTTTTCTGACAGCACCTGATTTCGAGGCCCGGTGTGCCCAGAATCATTTTCTGAAGTTTGGCTCGGGTATGTTCAATGAACGAATGAGTGGGTTTTCCTAACGTTTGAACCGGTACTCAGAATCAAATTCCAAGGGCACCGATGGAATCAAAACTCCGATATTTTTTTAAAAATTCCTTTTTCGGAGTTGCTTTTGCTCGGGTGTGGTTTTTAGTTTTTGGGGTTAAGTTAAGAAAATAAAATAAAGTTATGCGACAACTTTATTTTATTTCACTAAAAGCCACTTAAAAGCCACCTAAGTCAAGTTGAAGTAGATAGGTTGGAACCCAAAATATCCTACCCTCTTGGTAGGATATTTGTGAGGTGGGGCCCGCGCGAGCCCCACCGTTTCATTCCCCCTAAATAACGCAACCGTGAAAACTCCTCTTTAATGAAAGTCAACTGACGCATTTTCTAAATTCTTAACGCCCCTATTAATTGGGCAGTTAAGAAGTTACCATTAATTCACCTAATTAATGGTTTGTTTCTTAACTAGTTTTTAAACTGTTGGCATAATAATAAAATAAGACCAACACCCTTTTTGTTGACGGGTTGCTTGTTGAGAGGATTTGGAGAAACTTTATCTTCATCCTCCTTCACGAAAAACGCGAAGAACGTGAAGAATGAGAAGAACGCAAAGAACGCGAAGTACGCTGACCTTCGACGAAAGGCGACGAAAAATGCTAAACCCTCAGAGATCGACGACGCGACGCCATGTACCGCGACGCCGACGATTCTCCTCCTGCGACGTTCTTCTGCAACAATCCTTCTTCTGCGAAAATCTTCGATCAACTGCTTGAGGTAGGAGATTTCGGATCTTTTAAATTCCTTTGTGGATTTTATCCCCAACATGGATTTAATTTGTGATATTAAATCTGTGTGTTTTCTTTAACCCTCATAGATCGTTGACGCGGCGTCGTGTACCGCGACGACAGCGATGCCCCTTCTGCAATGCGATGATCCTCTTCTTCTGCGATGGTCAATTCCACGAAGAACTCACGTTCAACGACAACGATGAGGTAGGGGTTGTTTTTTTTTAATCATTGCAATTTATATCCCCGGTTGTTAAATATGATTGTTGTGAGACATTAAAAACCTCTAACGCGGTGGGTGCGGACCAACGAACAAGTCCGAACCCACCACCCTTTTTTTTGTTATGCGCGGATTGGCGGGCGATGAAAAACGGGGACACAAGTTAATTTTGAAAGCTTTGCAGTGAAGAACAAGTCCCGGGACGAGCACTGGCGAAGACCGCGCGCAAATCAGACCACCGGAGCGCGTCCTGTGGTCCGTGGAACCCCTCGCCGGCGCCCAGCGCGCCGCCGGGAAGAACCGCCGTGGCTGAAGCCACGGTGGCGCCGGCCAGTCCCGCGGCCGCACGGGACTGCGGAGGAGGGACGCGCCTTAGGCCGCATCCGGGTGTCATGGAGTGGCCCCCGTGCGGGGGGCGGTAGTAGCCTTGCGCGGCGCCTGGCCAGCGCCAGCGCACTGGCCGCGCCGCCCGGCCAGACCACTGGTTCGGGCCGACCCAGGGGGGTTGGGCCGGGTCAGCCCTGGCCCAAACCCCCCGTTTCGGACCTTTTCGGTCTTTTGCACGTATCTTGAGCTACGAGCCTCCGATCGATGCACCGTCAGCGGCGATGCAATCCTTGTATTGAGAAGGTTGTTTCGATATATCACACTCAAGGTTTCAAAATACTTTTGGTTTGGCTGGGTTGGTTCGTACACGAAACCAACCGGGCCCTCGGAGCGGAAACGCTCATATCTTGAACTCCGGACGCCCGAACGACATGTCGTCGACTTTGATGGATTCCTCTAAGTGAGTCGGATCTTTTGGCTTGCTCCACCAAAGGTTTGGACATAGTTGGAGCATGGTCGGGTTGGTTTTGACTTAAAAACCAACCGGGCCCCTCGGACGAAAAAGCCAATAACTCTCAGACCGGGCGTCCGATTGACGCGTCGTCTCCGACGTTGAGTTCCTATTGGAGATACGGAACTTTTGGATACATCTACTCCAGAATATGTGTTAGTTGATGTATCAGCCTTTCGGCTCATGGAGCGGACCCTCCCGAACGAGCTAGCTGTGTGCGGGAACCCTAGAGCTGGCTGCGACTGACGATGAAGATAATCATACTGGAATCCTACGTGGGTTCAAAGATGAGGTCTATCGTATTGGAATCCTATGTGGGTTCGACGATGAAGACTATCATACTGGAATCCTATGTGGGTTCGATGGTGAAGACTATCGTACTAGAATACTATGTGGGTTCTACAATGAAGACAATCGTACTGGAATCCTACTTGGGTTTGACTATGAAGAATATCGTACTGGAATCCTATGTGGGTTCGACGATGAAGACTATCGTACTAGAATCCTATGTGGGTTCGACGATGAAGACAATCGTACTGGAATCCTATGTGGGTTTGACTTTGAAGACTATCGTACGGGAATCCTATGTGGGTTCGACGATGAATACTATCGTATTGGAATCCTATGGGGGTTCGACGATGAAGACATTTGTACCAAAATCCTCTGTGGGTTCGACGACGATGACTGCAGTGCTTGTATCCTACATGGGTCCCAGTAAGATGAATCAGTGACTACATCTGATCATCTCTCTTACTCTACAAATGATGTGTACTTGTGTGAGCTGAATCCTGTGTTGCTTCCTATGTGGAATGTGTTATTCTATCCTGTGTTGGTTTAAGTTTTTCTTTCCTGTGTGGATTTATGTGTTGCTTTCCTGTGTGGACTGGGATGTACTTGGGCTTGGATGTTGGAGCCGAGCGAGAATTGATGACTTAGGTATCTGTATGGGAATATACCTAAGCAGAGTCGAATGTTACTTCGTGATTGTATCTTTCCTTTATGGTTTATCCTGTGAGGATTCTTGGAAACCATCGAGGGTCTCGGGGTCCCTACTGAGTAGCTTATACTCACCCCTGCACGGGCTATGCCTGCACTACGTTGTGTTGGTTGCAGACGACGGACAGCGCTGATCGTGGTTGAGGCTTACGGAGCAGGACGGTACCTGGAGGTGGACCACTGGGCGGGACGTACTCGGAGTGGACGGTTGGACCCGAGGAGCTGTGGAGGCTATCTGTACTCACCCTTCAGGTGGGACTTCCAGTGGACGGCTCGACATTGCGGCTTTACTTTTCAGTTGTTGTATTCCCTTTCGAGTTGTACTTTACTTTCAGTTTAGGTTTGTATTCTGGCCCACTTACTTTCCGCACTTACTGTTGTGCTCAGTTTTTACTTAGTGTTTGCTTCTTCTGCTTGCTTGCTCTGTGGTGTTTGTTTACCTTGCAAAGACAATGCCTTCCCTTTTTACCGGGATTTACACCTTGGTGCTAGTCGTCAGCCCCTGGCCTATGGAAGGCGGGCTTGGGGTAGTCACGACACGGGCCCTGAGGATGGGTCGTGACAGAAAAATATAGGGATTCTATTTTTTAATCCACTCAATGAAATGATTTTACAACCCAAAAAAGATTCAATTGATAAACATCTACATCAAAAAAACTCAAGACTCTGTTAATCATTGTTATTAAATTAACTATAAATTTAACCTGAAAGATCATCTATATTTGTTCTATGATTTCTTGTTAATTATTTTGTTATATTTATTATAAATATCAATTATTTGTCATTTTATAGTAGATTATTAATTGAATCCAATAAAAAGGTTGGAAAATTGCTAATCAATACTTTTTTTAATCATAGAATCTTTAAATGTTATTAATGTTTTTACATTTAAATTTATTATTATTTAATTTTTTCTATCGAGATATGCATTTTTTCCTTTATTTTGTTCTTATATATTATATAACCCAAAATCCATTATGTATTCCTCATAAACATTAATATGTCTAGGAAAAGGTTTAGAATAGATGAATAACAACTGAAGAACCCACTAAGAGGTACTGAGGAATATGGATAGATAGTAAAAAACTGTATAACATTTAGCCTGTAAGTATATGTCATGTATCCATGTTCTTGGAACTAGGATGAGGCTCAAATTAATTCATTTTAATCATGTGAAGAATATATAATATTAAATCATTATACATTATTTATTTATTGGTTCATATTAGAACAAATATTTTGGAAATAAATGGGGTGTATAAGGTATACATAATGTGTAGTCTGCACAAATTATAGTGAATGTTTTAAAAAATACATGGCCAAATCTATATCTCGTATTTATTATATGATGAAAAATGACTATAAATCATGAAATAATGTGATTCCATGGTGTGTATCTAGTTTACATTTCAAATACTACATTAATTTTCATAGTAAAATACACATCGAGTCCCTAATAATGTACAATGACCAAACAATGAGAGGAATACATAGTATGTGGATGACATATACATACTATTCATATCATACCTATTCATATAGAAATAAAAAATAATTAATTTTACAATTAAAACTTAAATAATTTTTTTGGGACATTAATTGAATTTAATTTCTATTTGAAAGGGTTCAAATAATATTAAATACTTAATTCTTTTCCATGACAAATTCAGAACCACCCTTCGTGTATAGTAATTATATGTTATGTACTCTATATATATGATAATTTGTAAATTCCATGTAATTTAATATATATATATATATATATGTTATATAGTACATAGAGTTTGATTTTACAATACATGGTAAAGACTTTTCATGGTAATTTGGGTGGGAACAAATAGTGTTTCCTCCATTAATTCAGTTCATAATTAATTAGATTTAAATAAACTGATTTGTTTTCATTTTTAAAAATTACATTTTATAATAATCTTTAGGAATATTTGGATGAAGATGAATGTAAATGAATTATTTAATTAATATGATAATTATATTATTTATGTAACTTATCTTAATTATGAATGGTTAAAACAAATTATATTCTTTTAAATACATGTTCATTTCATGTTTATGACTTTTCATGAGCTTGACCATCTGATGAATGTATTATATTTTTATTTAATATAACACTATTCCATTTTTCTTTACATAATAATGTCTTATTAAATTAAATATATTATTTTATGTGTGATCTCTCCCTCATTTATTATATAGAAATGGTGTGTACATGGTTTCTTTTTTGTTAATATCATAACTATTCTTATAGTTCCCCTCACTCATGTGTGAGTAGTAATGTGTTAAAATATTGAGCTCCAAGGAGATGAGTCAATTTAGAACCCGAAATGAGGTTAAAATTACCAGTAAGATACAATAGTCTATGGTGGAATGATGAAAATTAGTCCCGAACTAGATCAGGGATCTTTCCCTCCGATTATTATAGGTTTATTTATAGCCCACTTGATAAATTATCTAATAGAAATAAAATGATCAAGTATATTTATTTATTTATTTTATTTTCTCTAAAGAATGGTTATCTTTTCATGTTGATTCAATTTTATACAATTATTAAATGATATTTCATTAACTAAATAACATAGAAATATATACAAGATATCATAGAATAAATAAATTTTTTGTAAATATTTTATCAATAACATGGTTAATTAATTACAAAAATTACACATAATATTAATATCACATGTAATGGCTAATATAATGAAATTTACACATCATAAAAAATCACTCTAGTTAATATTATGAAATAAAATCCCTATATTACTGGATATATAATTGAATAAAATAACTAAATGTTTGTCTGGACCTTATCAGGATTATTAATTTTATTGAGGAGTATTTATGATGTTTTTGGGTTGACTTAACCAAGTTGACATTAGAAAGTGTATCCCTCTATAGATGTTACGAGTCTTGGAATAAAGTGTTGAGGGGATATAAGTCAATATTTTAGGACTGATTAGTATACTCAATGGACCAAAGAGTTAAAAAATAGAAATTTGAAAGACCTCTAACATAAATACCTTCATGTAACTGATCAAATAATCTCCTGGGTTTTGAGAAGGAAAATTTGGATCCTTTCCAATTGAATATCCCTACGACATGACACTCTGAGTCCAAACATGAGTTCCATTAGGAATGGATTAAAAAGTGGGACACTAATAAAGATAAATTTATTACATAAAATTTAGTAATCAAGATAAAGTAAATATAATCTCTTTTATATATTTTAGAAAACTTTTGGGTGAAACCATGAAATCATTTCAATCATTCCCAGACTCAATGCACATCCTCCATGAAAAAAATATCCATGATGTGTAAATTTGTTTACACACAACACTATAATAAGACAATTTGTTCTATCAATTGGAATCCCTTATACACGATCATCCATACCATAGAAATTTTTTTTAAATGGAATCTAAATAAGTATGTATATACGATACTTATTATGTCCAATAAATCATGATACAAATTATCTCTGAATTATTGTTGATGCAACATAAGGACATACATTCTTACACCATAAAAAATGATCTACTTGAACTTGAGATAATATATGGATAAGATTAAGATAATTGATATTGTCAATACACTATACTAGTGGATATTCAATGACTCCAACTGATCTATAGATCATGCCTTTAAAATACATGAGTGTGATTATTAGTTTCAGAATTTTTATTTTCATATAGCTATGAAATTATCCATTAATATAATATTATTATCCTTATCTTTTAAGTATCTATATTAATTAATAATTACATGATGAATAGATTAGACAATCCATCTATGATTTTTTGACTATACTTCACTATGTATATAAGTATTTTAGGGAAGATGACACTTTATCCATTAATGTGAACAAAATTAATGAAAAGGTGAGATTACCATGACTGATTCAAGGTCAATAGAACCTTTACAACTTCCATCAAATAAATATACAAAAGATTCATTGGTAGATAAATGAATAAGAGGATATTTTAATCACATGTGGTAAAAAAGGAAACATGAATAAAAAATAAAAAAAATGAAGAAGAAGTAATTAGATACATATACTTCTTCTATGTTCATCATTATAACTAAAAAATTTACTTTATTTCAATAATATACAATATGTTATCCAAAGATGTATTTGAATATAGGGACCAAGTAATTATTGGAATATTATAAGAATTAACATTCATTCTTTAAGGAGCTGAAGAAGGGTGATTCCTAAATAAATATTTATAACCAAATAACTTCATGATTTTTTATGGATTTACATGAAATTGTTAATTTATTATTTATTATTACTGAAACATTTTTCTTAGTTTACAATTTGATAAAAGGAAACATTATTTAATATTTGGAAAGAATGTTATTTTGGTATTTTATAATCAACTAATAGTTCAATATATTTTGAATATTAGATATACTAAATCAAAAATCAATGATCAATATAAATATATATATATATATCACTTAGAAGACGTCATTGTGGAATGATAAATATTTTTCATGTAAAACTGATATTAATTGGAAGTTTTATATACAGAAGGTTTTTCTAGTCTCTTTAGAGCTAGTAAAATATGTCTACTAACTAATTCCCTATATAGTTTTTTAATAAAAAAATATTTATAAAGAAAGGTATTTTAAAAAGATAATATGTCTTGTTCAGTATAACCACCTAAAATATTGTAAAGGTGAATCTAATATGTATGTTTATATACATCATGATATTATTTAAAAATATTTTTATAATTCTCATTGATTAAATGAATAAAAATGGTAATGTATAGAAGATCATATGGGTAGTTTTATCTTAGAGTATCATAACCAATTATTCATAAATTATTAATTTTTTCTATGAAGGTAATCAAAATCTCACAATACCGTACACATCAAAGTTTTAATGGTCATAAAAGAGTATTAATGAAATTTATTATATATATTGAAAATATATTATAATTTATTCCAATTCAATTTTTTTTAAAAATAATAATAACTAAAAATATTCCAACAATATTAACTAATGAATTTAATTTTAGATATAATTGGAAATGAGTCCCCTAAGTTTAATTGTATTTATTAATGAGAATCATTTGTCAAAATATGAGTTTAGCTAAAAAGGAACATTAATGAAACAGTTAATGAATCTTTATCAATTTTCATTTATCAAATAAGGATAATAACAACCCTTATTAGTCTATGTTGATAATATTACTATAAGATGTAATAATATCTCCTTTTAAGATAGTGGATGAAAAATAGGATTAAATGATGTATAGGATTCAATTTTACATGAGTTGGCATAAAAATGTAAACATAATTAAGATAAATTGGAATAGTTTTTGCAAGATTCAAATACTATGTAAGAAGTTAAAACCAAATATATGGTTTTATTGTAACATCCCAAGTAAGTAAAGAATAACAGATTTTCATATCTATTTCTATATATGAATTAGATAGTGTTTTAGAGGCTTAAAATGAGAATAAATCCAATCTTAAGCATGAAATTCTCTGATATTTTTAAAATATTATTTTACAGCCTTTTTATAGGGAACCATTTTTAAATCTATCTTTTTACAATTTTATAATATCTATTTGTAAAAATAAACAAATTCTTTAGAATCAGGAAATTGAAATTTACTCTAAACAAATTTTTGGTATTTTTCTGACAATGTTTATTTTTTAATGAACAGTGAAAAATACTACCTTATACTTCAAAACTGCTTTTTAATCTAATTTATTTATATGATTAGATTATATTTTGAATTGTTTTTAATGTGAAATTATAATATATTTTTACCATTGAATTCAATGTTGGTCATTGAAGTTAATTTCACTTTGAATTTGGACATAAACAATTCCCTATCTTTTGATTGATATTGCTTCTTAAAAACACGCTATTTGTTTTAACAATGGGAATTATTTTTAAATTAATTTCTGAAATTTATGTGTTTAGAATTTGGTAAAATGGATTCCATATTTGGAATCAGATGTTCCAAATTATGTAATTAAGACCTTATTATTTATGGACATTATGAATAGTAACGACGACAATTATCTTTAATTATCGTGATTAATTAGTAATCAGGTAGTTATGGGTAATAAAATAATATCATAATAATATAAAATGACCCCCAACCTATGTTCAGATACTTTTTTGAGTCATGTCTGACCATGGGATTCCTTGTGACAAACTTTGGAACCCCATGGAATCACATTAGTGTGATAGTGACCTATTATTATTATTATTATTTTAAGGAAAGTATAACCAAAGTATGTATCACCTAAGTAAAAAAAATTTAGTTCTGTTTATGTAAAATATATCTTAGACTATTAATAGTAATTGTAAATCTAAAATTATTTCCTTCATTACGGTATTTTTTTTATAATTTTTAGACATTTAATAAATAAATTTATTTATGACACCATGATGATGCAGTGATTACCTCATTAATGAATGATTTAAATAAAATGAAAAGATAAGGTAAAATATAAGCCTTACACTTGTACAAAACCTATTGGATGGGTGGATATTGAACCCTTATCGCATTATCTTCAAAATATATCATTGTGGGACTTTTAAAATCCCAAAAGAATTTCATAATAAAGTAATATTTCATGGCCTTCCAAGAGTGCCCCTCCTCCCTCTTATAAAAGGCCCCCACCTCTACCACCTTACCCACACCTCTCAAGCCCTTTGCCCGTCTAAAACCTGATAATATTATCTCTCCACATCCCTCTATTCATCTTAGAAACCTTACCTAAGGCATAAATCTCCTCAAGAAACCCTTTTGGTTCAAACTAAAGGAGTTACCTGATTTAAAGGTAATGTCTTCTCTTATGTTCTTTTGTTTTATTTTACTTTTCCAACCGCCTAAACTCTTTTTATTACTTTATTTTTTATCCAAAAAAGTATCTTCAATATACTAGTATGTTATTATGAGAAGGATTCATGCTACACTAACACACACCTCCGTCTAATGGTTAAAGAATATACTGTTTCTGTGGATGGTGAATTACTGCCTCACGAAACGATGATTGTTCAATCATCTCTTAACACCTTTCATGGTGGCCATTAAGATGTCACTGTATTTATATATGATATATATTATGTTTATTTTTTCCTTATTCTTATGCATTTTTCTTTTATATCATACCTTTATGGTTTCCATTATGGGTAAACACAATAATCTCATTAGAGAAAGTGCGGACTACCAATCCCTCAAAGTGATATGACTCGTTAATAACATATTTTGTACGTATAAAGGATGGATTTAATGATATTATATATGATAATATACTGGAATTATAATACTACTATGTATCGTTATGTTTTAATTCCATTAAATATTAAATAGAAATGGATGTAGCATTCATAGCGTACGTACGGCTTACCGTCTCCATGAACGGTGCATTTCATTTCATACCTTTGAATGTTATGTACTATTATTAATACATGTATATGATGGATATATAATATATATATGATATCCAAATAATTAATATAATTCTGGATATAATGAACCTTTGATCACATGAACAACAGGTAGTTGTAGGAAGTCCATTTTTGACTTAAGTACCAAATATCGACAAAATGAACATTATTAACTTAAATGATTACATCATGTTTGTAACATGGAAATAAGTGATATAAAAGTAATAATAACCTTTAAAAATGTTCTTAAGAAAGTATAAATGAACTTTAGTTATTTATTCAGGAGATTATAGAACGATCGATTCAAGTCGGACACTACGTAAGGGACTTCATCTCAATCTCCATTCATTAAGGCATATTTTTTTCTAATACAAGACATTATTTTATATGATGTATAGAAAACCTTTGAATTTTCATTTCATTCAAAGGGAAAATTTTTATAAGAATAGTTTTACTAAACAACAAAAATGAATGTTTCTTTTAACGAACGTGGTGACAAAATCCTTTTTCGTCGCCGTGAGTTTTATTTGATCTTTGGCTTCCTCAACAAGATATAATGTTTTTAAAAGTAAATAAATACCATGTAATCTTTTCTATATTTTGGTATTGAAAATGGTTTTAATAATGGATTTTTTTATGTCAATATATTTAATTAATATATTTTGATTTAAATGTGGAAATGTTTTCTTTGCTTTATAATTGTTTTATGTTTTATGATTTTATAATGGTACATGGATATTTGACGGGTGGTTACGTGATAAACCAAATGACGGGTGGTGCCATGAATACCAGGATGGGTGGTTACGTTATATCCTCCAATGCATTGGGTATGAAAGTCAGCTGTATGGCTATTCTATTCAGTGATATGTGTGGAAGTCGACCGTATGGTTATTCCATTTAAGTATGTTTATGTCCCAAGTTACATTTATATGTTATGTGTTCTTTATATGGGTTTTATGGTAATATTTTTGTAACAAAAGGGTATGTAATGATCTTTTATTCAATGAAGAGTATTTAGTTGTTCATAATGGTGAAAATTATTACTTATGTTAATGTATTCATGGTTCACTTGATGTTTTGAAAAACTAACAGTTTTCATTCCTTGTGTATCCCGTACTGAGCTTTTTATGCTCATCCAAATCTTTTGAAATGTTTTTAACAGGAAATAATGTGGAATAGGGTCAAGGATGGGATCAAGGAAAAGTCATGTTGACTTAAACATGGAACAAGACATCACTCTTTTTTTCAAGAGTTCTTATTTTGTAAAAAAAATTGAAACTGTGTAGAAGTGTCTACTATGTAATCTTTTGAGATGTAATAGTTATGTCCCAATTCTCTAAAACTCTAAACCTGAAAAGATATTCAATGTGGATTATTCATTTAATTCAATATTGAGTAAGGTTTAAGGCTGGGTCCTTATAGTTTGTATCAGAGGTCTGTTTAGACAACTTTAGGAGTTATAAAATTGTTAAATTCATGTACTTAAATTAATTTATGGTATTATTGAAATGATATAGCATTTAAAGATTACCATGTTGCTTCACTTGAGATATTTTTGTGTTCAGAATAGTTTTCTACAGAGGAAATAAGGCAGCTATGTTTGGACGACATCAGGAGGAAGAAAACCTTCCAAACCCACAACCTGATATGGTCGGAATCGGAACAGAACATTTTGTTGTTGTGATGGCATAGTTGAATCAGGCTATAAATGGTGGGGGTATCCATACACAAGATCATCCATATCAACTGCAGAGGAACATGTCAGTGGTGGAACATTTCATGAGGCAACATCCCCCATCTTTCAGAGGACCATCTGACCCTATTATAGGAAAAGGGTTGATTAAAGCACTGGAGAAGATTTTTGATGTCATGGGGTGTTCCGAACATCAAAAGATTAGTCTTGTTGTGTACCATTTTAAAGGTGAAGCTGATCAGTGGTGGTTGATGGTGAAAAATATCAAGGATAATGATGAGATTGAAGATCTTAACTGGGATGAATTCAAAGGTATGTTTCTTGAGAAATATTTTCCTCAGGTGGTTCATCTTAGGATAGAAACACAATTCATAGAATTGAGGTAGGAGGATGAGTCAGTGGCTACTTATGAAGAAATTTTCACTCGACTTACAAGGTATGCTCTAAATTTCATACGAGATCTTGATAGTAAAATCAACTATTTTTACTCAGGGTTAAAGCCAAAGTATCGAAGGGATTTAGCTTCTCATGAGTTCAATAGTTATGAAAAAATTGTTCGACGTGCGGAGAAGGTGGAAATGGAGTTTTCTGATGATCAGGTGTTCTCTGAAAAACAACATAATAAGAGGTCCAGTTGGTAGGCAAAGGGAAATAATTCATCAAAGAATCCTATAGGTAAGAAAGAAAAATATCCATCCTATGAGAAGTGTGGTAAAATGAACCCTGGAGAATTTTTATCCATGTCTGGAAAGTTCTTTTGGTGTGATAAGTCTGGTCACATTTCTCGTAACTGTAAGAAATATGATCAAGCATGCAATGAAAATCCAGTGGTAAGATGTTTTAAGTGTAATGAAATGGGTCATTATGCAAATGAGTGTCTAATGGAGAACTCAACTGAGGGAAAGCAGCCAGACTATATGCAGAAAGGGGTGGTGAAATCCTTTGCAACTACTTCATCAGATGTTGGGCCATCAAATGAAGTAGTATCAGGTACACTGTTTGTTTGTTCAAATTATTCCAATGTGTTTTTCGATTCATGGTCTACACATTCTATCATTTCTGAGAAGTTTTCTAGTAAATTGGGAATTCCATCTCAAGACATGAATCTTGAACTTATGGTAAAAACACTTGGAGGAAACATTGAGACAAAAAGAAATTATAAGAACCTTCATATCCTTGTGTGCAGAAAGAATATACCTGCAAACCTTTTTGTTTTGCCTCTATTAGAGTTTGATGTTATTTTCATAATGGATTGGATTTCTATTTATCTTGCTAAGATTGAATTTAGAGCTAATGTGATTTATTTTCAGAAATATTTTCAGTTTGTGTATAGGAATGAACCCTTGTGTTTGATAACATATCAGGAAATTTACAATCTAGTAAAAGATGGAAATGAATGTTACCTTGTACATATTATTTAAAATTAAGGAACTATTCAGATTAATGATGTGGCAGTGATAAATGAGTATCTTGATGTTTTTTATGATGAGTTTCTTGGTATTATTCATGATCAGGAAGTTGAATTTACTGTTGACTTAGTTCCTAATTCTATGCCAATTTTAAAACCCCCTTATCGAATGGATCATGTTGAACTTTTAGAGTTAAAGAAGAAAGTGAAGGAGTTATTAAATAAAGGTTTCATTCAACCTAGCACATCACCGTGGGGTGCTCTTGTCTTGTTTGTTAAAAAGAAAGATGGTTCAATGAGACTTTTCATTGATTATATAGCATTTAATGACATCACTATTAATAACAAGTATCATTTGCCTCATATCGATGATTTGTTTGATCAGCTCCAGGGAGCTCAGTATTTTTCGAAGTTTGACTTTTAGGTCGGGGTACCATCAGTTGAAAGTAAAATAAGCAGACGTTCCAAAGATTGCATTTCGTACTAGATATGGCCATTATGAATTTGTAGTTATGCCTTTTGGGTTGACCAATGCACCTACTGTATTCATGGATCTAATGAATATAATTTTCCATTAGTTCATGGATAAGTTTGTGGTTATGTTCATTGATGATATTTTTGTGTTTTCTAAAAGTATAAAAGATAATGAAAGATATTTAAGGGTTATCTTCCAAACCGTAAAATAAAAGAAACAGTATGGAAAATTCATCAAGTGTGAGTTTTGGTTACAAAAAAATTATTTCCTTGGTCACATTGTTTCAAAAAATGGCATAACTGTTGGTCCTGCTAAAACCAAAGTTGTTGAAGAATGGCCAAGACCCACAAATATAACTGATATCTGTAGTTTTCTTTTTTTGGTGGGTAATTATCAGAGGTTTGTCGAAAATTTATCACAGATATCTAGTCCAATGACTTAGTTAACTTGAAAAGTTGTTAAGTTCATCTAGACAACAGAATTTGATGATTGTTTTCCGGAATTAAAAAGAAGATTGGTGAATGCTCCGGTTTTGGCACTTCCTTCCAGAAATGGTGATTTTGTTATCTACAGTGATGCTTCGTTGAAGGAACTTAGTTGTGTCCTTATACAGAATGATCAGGTAATTTCTTATGCTTCACATCAGTTGAAAACTCATGAGTTAAATTAAAATACACATGATTTCTAATTATATGCGATTGTTTTTGCTCTAAAAATTTGGAGGCATCATTTGTATGGAGTAAACTATGAAATATATACCGATCACAAGATTTTAAAGTATATATTCACTCATAAATAATTGAAGATGAGATAGAGTAGATGGCTGGAATTAATCAAGGATTATGATTTTACAATTCATTACCATCTGAGAAAAGCATATAAAGTGGCTGATTCTTTGAGTCGAAAAAGTAATGATTCATTAACCATGCTACGTTTGGAATGAAATCCTTTGGTTTTTGATTTGATGAACTTTGGAATAGAATTTGTTGGTGTAGGATGTTCTTCTGTTTTGTTTTAGGTGTCAGTGAGATCATCTCTATCAGAAAGAATTAAGAAAGTGCAGAAGAAAGACAGTGGGTTGAAGAAAAAGGTAGAGGTGGTTCAGAAGGGTATGTTGCCTGAATTTAACATTGATAATGATTGTGTTTTGAGGTTGGGGAAGAGATTATGCGTGCCTTGTGATTCAGAGTTGATGAATGAGTTGTTATGTGAGGCTCAGAGTTCCCCGTTTTCAGTTCATCCTGGTAGTACTAAGATATACCGAGATCTATAAGAGTATTACTGGTGGGATGGAATGAAAATAGAAATTGTTGATTTTGCTGTAATATTTTTGACTTGTCAGTAGGTTAATGCAGAGCAGTAGTTACCAAGAGGGATACTTTATTAATTATCGGTACCTGAGTGGAAATGGGAAAATATATCCATGGACTTCATTGTTGGATTACCAAAGACATCTCGAGGTAATAATGCAATCTGGGTTATAGTTGATAAATTGACTAAATCTACTCATTTCCATCCTATTAGAGATACTTTTTCGATATATCAACTTGATCGGTTGTATTTTAAATATATAGTCAGGTTGCATGGAGTTCTCCACTCCATTGTATCTAATCGTGATCCAAGGTTTACATCTATCTTTTGGAAAGTCCTTCAGAAGTCATTGGGTACTGAATTAAATTTTAGTACAACTTTCCATCCACAATCAGATGGGTATTCAGAATGAACAATTCATAACATGGAGGATATTTTACTTTCTTGGATTATGGATTACCAGGGATGTTGAGACCAACATCTTTCTTTGGTTGAATTTTCATATAACAACAGTTTTCATTCCATTATACAGATGGATCAGTTTGAGGCATTATATGGAAAACGGTGTCGAACTCCAGCTTTTTGGGATGTAGTAGGAAAAAGGAAGCTAATGGGACTATAATTGGTAGAAGATATGGTAGAAAAATTTCAATTGATTCTGAAGCACAAGAGAACATCTCAGATTAGGAAGAAAAGTTATGCGGATAACCAGAGGATGGATCTATCTTTTGAGGTAGGTGATCATGTTTTTCTCAAAGTTTATCCATGGAAAAGTTTGATGTGTTTTGTAAAGAAGGTAATTTTGAGTCTGAGGTTCATTGGAACTTATGAAATCCTAGATAAAGTTGGATCAGTTTCATACAGAGTGTCTTTACCTCCATGTTTTTCCTAGGTACACAATGTTTTTAATGTTTTGATGTTCAGAAAGTATATGCCAGATCCATCTCATGTTTTGAGCCAAGAGGTAGTTCAGTAGGAAGAGAATATCTATTATGAAGAACAACCAGTCTAGATTCTTGACCATAGACTGAAAGTGTTGCGGAATAAGGTAATTTATAAGGTGAATCTTTTATGGAAAAACTATATGGTTGAAGAGGCAACATGGGAATCTGAAAATGCAATGAGGGATAAATACCCCACTAATAAGTAAATAAATTGAGAGGACGCAATTTCCTAAAGGGGGAAGGATTTAAAACCCCAAGTAAGTAAAGAATAATATATTTTCATATCTATGTATATTTATGAATTAGATAGTGTTTTAGAGTCTTAAAATGATAATAAATCCAATCTTAAGCACAAATTTTTTTAATATTTTTAAAAGATTTTTTACCGACTTTTAATGATGAACCATTTTAAATCTATATTTTGACAATTTTATAAGCTCTATTTGTCAAAATAAACTTAATCTATAGAATTGGGACATTTAAGTTTACTTTGAATAAATTTTTTGGTATTTTTCTCACATTGTTCATTTTTTAATTAATAGTGAAAAATACTGCATTATACCACAAAAATGATTTTTAATCTAATATATTTATATCATTATATATTTTTTTAAATTGGATTTAAAGTGAAATTAGAATATATTTTTACCCTTTAATCCAATGGTGGTCATTTTAATTAAATTCACTTTTAATTTGGACATAAACAATTATCCATCTTTTAATAGATATTGTTTCCTAAAAACACGCTATTTGTTTTAACAACGGGAATTATTTTTAAATTAATTACTGCAATTTATGTGTTTGTAATTTGGTAAAATGGATTCCATAATTGGAATCAAATGGTCCAAATTATGTAAATAACACCTTTTTGTTTTTGGACATTATGAATAGTAACGACATCAATTATCTTTAATTATCGTGATTAATTAGTAATCGGGTAGTTATGGGTAATAACATAATATCATAATACTATAAAATGACCCCAACTTTTGTCCAAATCATTTTCTTGAGTCATGGTTGACCATGGGATGCCTTGTTCCAAACTTTGGGCCCCCATGGAATCACTTTAGTGTGATAGTGACCTTTTATTATTATTATTTTTTCTAAGGAAAGTATAACCAAAGTATATATCACCTAAGTAAAAAAAATTAGTATTGTTTATGTAAATTATATATTCGAATATAAATAATCATTGGAAAGATATGACTATTTCCTACATCATGGTATTTTTAGTATAATTTTTATAAATCAAATAAATAAATTTATTTATGACACCATGATGATGCAGCGATTACCTCATTAATGAACGATTTAAATAAAATGAAAATATAAGTTAAACTCTATGCCTTACACTTGTCAAAAACCTATTGAAGGGGTGGATTTCGAATCTTTATCTCCTTATCCTCTAAATATATCATTTTTGGACCTTTAAAAAATTAATATAATTTCATAATAAAGTAACATTTCATGACCTTCCAAGAGTGCCCCTCCTCCCACTTATAAAAGGCCCCCACCTCTTCACCCTTACCCACACCTCTCAAGCCCTTGTATCATCTAAAACCTACTCATATTAACTCTCCACATCCCTCTCTTCATCATAGAATCCTTAACTAAGGCATTAATATCTTCAAAAAACTGTTTTGGTTCAAACCAAAGGAGTTACCTGATTTAAAGGTAATGTCTTCTCTTATGTTCTTCTGTTTAATTTTGCTTCTCCAACCCCATAAACTATTTTTATTCCTTTATTTTGTAACAAAACCAATATATTAAATATACTAGGATGTTTTTATGAGAATTATTCTAGCTACACTTACACAGACCTCCATCTAATGGTTAAATAACATACTATTTCTGTGGATGGTGAATTACAGCCTCACGAAACGATGATTATTCAATCTTATCTTAACACCTTTCATGGTGGACATTAAAATGTCACTATATTTATAAATGATATATATTATGTTTATGTTTTCCTTATGATTCTGTATGTTTATTTATATCATACCTTTATGGATTCCATTATGGTTAAAAACGATAATCTCATTAGAGGAAGTGCGAACTACCACCCCCTCAAAGTGATATGACTCGTTAACACCATATGTGTTAAGTATAAAGGATGGAGTTAATGATATTATATATGATACTATACTGGAATTATAATACTACAATGTATCTTTATGTTTTAATTTCATTGTATATTAAATAGAAATGGAAGTAGCGTTCATGCGTACGTACGAATTACCATCTCCATGAACAGTGCATTTCATTTCTTACCTCTAAATGTTATGTACTATTATAAATACATGTTTATGCGGGATATATATGATATATACGATATCCAAACCATTAATATCATTATAGTTATAATAAACCTTTGATCACATGAACAACATGTAATTTTAAGAAGTCCATTTTTGACTTATGTACCAAATATCGACAAAATGAACATTATTAACTTAAATGATTACATAATGATTATAACATAGAAATAAGTGATATAAAAGGAATAATAAAATTTAAAAAGTTTATTAATCAAGTAGAAATTAACATTAGTTTATTCTTTAGGAGATTAAAGAATGATCGATTCAAGTCGGACACTAGGTAAGTGACTTCATCTCAATCTCCTTTCATTGAGGCAAATTTTGTTCTAATACAAGACTTTCTTTTATATGCTTTATAAAAAAACATTGACTTTTCATTTCATTCAAGGGGAATGTTTTACTATGAATTGTTTTACTAAACAACAAAATGGAATGTTTCTTTTAATGTAAGTGGTGACAATGACCTTTTTCGCCACTGCGAGTATTTTTTGATCTTTGGCTTCCTCAACAAGTCGTAATTTTTTTAAAAGTTAATAAGTACCATATACTCTTTTATGTATTTTGGTATTGAAAATGGTTTTTCTAATGGATTTGTTATGTTAATATATTTAAGTGTTATATTGTGATTGAAATGTGGAAATGTTTTCTTTCCTTTATAATTTTTTTATGTGTTATGATTTTATAATGGTACTTGGACATTGATGGGTGGTTACCTAATAAACCAAATGAAGGGTGGTGTCGTGAATACCAGGATGGGTGGTTACGTTATAACCTCTAATTCATTGAGTGTGGAAGTCGGCCGTATGGCTATTCCATTTTGTGATATGTGTGGAAGTCGACCGTATGATTATTCCATTTAAGTAGGTTTATGTTCCAAGTTACCTTTATATGTTATGTGTTCTTTATATGGGTTTTATAGTAATATATTGGTTAAAAAAGTTTAAGTAATGATCTTTTATTTAGTGAAGAGTATTTACTATTTCATAAAGGTGAAAAGTATTACTTATGTTAATGTATTCATGGTTAACTTGATGTTTTGAAAAACTAACAGTTTTCATTCCTTGTGTATCCCTTACTGAGTTTTTATGCTCATCCTAAGTTTTTGAAATGTTTTTCACAGGACATAATGTGGAATAGGGTCAAGGATGGGATCATGGAAAAGTAATGTTGTCTTAAAAATGGAACTAGAGATGACTATTTCTTTCCAAGAGTTCATGTTTTGAAAAAAAATGGAAACTGTGTAGAAGTATCTAATTTGTGATCTTTTGAGATGTAATAGTTATGTCATAATTATCTAAAACTCTAAACCTGAAAAGATCCTCAATGTGAAATATTCATTTAATTCAATATTAAGTAAGGTTTAAGGTTGGGTCCTTATATGTATATTCTCTAAAACAAGTGATATATTTCTTCAAAAGAATAACTACTCATTAAAAGAAGCAGTAAATGAAAAAATGATGAGATTAAAAAGTATGTATGAATTTAGTAATGAAATCTATGTTCCAAAATTTTGAAAAATTATATCTTATATGTTTGTAGATTTTATACATATGGTGAGTATTTAAGATAAATTATAAACAAAAGGTATTATTCAGTTCCAATATATCGTGATTGATTATCAAAATTTTCAAATGATGTAAAATATATAGTATATGAAAAAACACTTAATCTAATAATTATAATAATATCCATTTGAATTGTAATTTTCATAGAAATATTTTATGATAATTATACTAATCTCTTTGATATTAAGTAAAATTTCATTAACAGAGACCCTATTGAATAAGTCTATATAACATAACCAAAAGTGTTGGTGATAACATTGAATGTAAACAAACATAAAAATTTTACATATATATATATATATATCCATTTATAGATAAAAATAAGTATAATGATTATACAATATTATTTTGAAATAAGGGGTGATCATCTCTATAAATGGTTTGAGAGAGATATATTATTTTCTGGAAAAATATTTTGATTACATATGAAAAATAGACAGGTATTCATTGTTATTTTAAATGACTAAGAATGAATTTATCTAATAATGAATTAAAATATCATGAGTAGTTTTTATTAACAAGAACTATATATATCTATATCTATGAGCTTTTTATTAATATAACAAACATTGAATATTAATTTCAAATTACATAATGAAACAATTCAAAATGGATTTTTTATTGAGTAATATTGTTAAAAATCCCTCTCAGATAACATTAATGGGTTTATAATGAGATTAATATAATTAATTGAATTCTATAGTCTTATGTACTAGGAATATATTTCATACCATTATATATACAATTTTTTTGATTTTACATATGCATGGAGAATAAAGGGTAAATTTCAAATAGTACTAGAATAACTAAATTTTTTTAGTTGAACTACCCAATGATACTTGAGAAAGAAGAAAATGAAGTGTTCTGAGTGAAATAAGTAATGGGAATACTAGTGATCAAAAGATATAACACAATTTTTCTTTGAGATTAATTTTCCCTAGTATTATAGAATGGAAAAGGAAATATTTAAGGAAAAGAATATTACAACCAATGGTTTCTATATCTATAATAAATGAAGATTTTGTGGATTTTGTTGTATATTATGAAGTTGTTTAGAAAATATTTGATTAATATTGATTCATACAAAAATAGTTGGAGTATTGTATTGTTATTATAAGCTTAAACAATTTTATTTTCAATAATGTTAGATTTATGAAAAATAATAATAATTACAATCATGGTGATATCACTAATTGATTGATTTTGTTAATGATAACGAGGTCATAGTAATAAGATTCTATATAAAGGCACATGGAAATTCCAAACCTAGTAAAAATGGATTTATCTAAAATGAAATCAATAATCATTGGAACTATGTTTATACACATGAGGATTATTAGGTTATTTGTGGATGACTCTAGTACATGTGAAAGTTGGATAAAGTTGGTAACCTAGACCCAAATTCATTGTAGTTTACATTACATGAACATTCATTGTCATTAATTAGAATAAAATATATTATTTCATATTGATTTTTCTTCTATATAACAATAATGTGATAATTTACCAACTAAAAAATTATCATACATCCACGGTTCAAAATGATGGTCGTAGGGTCCAAAACCAGGGATGTAGCCTAAAACCTTAGTTTTCAAAACCATGGGCATTACGGTCATTGTAATAGGGTATGACCTATTTCCCCAGTTTAAGCTATGCTAATAGGGAAATTTGGACACAGTTTACACCATAGAAATAAGTAGCTATGGCAATGGTTTTGAATCATAGAAATCGGTGACTATGGACACTATTTGAAACTATGGTGATAGACTTAAAAAATTTATGCTTTTGGTATGGCATGATTGGCTGAAATATGCTATATTATATAAAGACTTTACAACTACATTGATCACTAGTATATGTATATATAAACATATATAAATATATAAATAATTATAAATAATTATTTTTTATATTCATTTAAAAAATAAAAAACCTTTCACCATAGTGTAAACTGTGGTAATAGGTGGCTATAGCCATAGTTTAAATTGTGGAAATAGGTATCTTTGGACAGGGTTTAAACCATGGCTATAGGTGTCTTTGGAAATTGTTTAAGCTATGGATATATAAGGCTATAGCCACACTTTAAACACTGCTGATACGTGGTAATTTCCATGATATAAATCATATACATAGGAAGCTGTGGACATGCTTTAAACCATATAAATAGGTGGCTATGGACAGGGTTTAAATGATTCCAATAGGCTGGCAAGGCCATGATTTAACAAACTATGGAAAGAACCCATTCCCACCACTTTTACGCATTTTTTGGGTTTTTCCGAAAAACATATAACCAGAGTTTCATATATGCATGACTATATGTTTTCCTATAGCCACAGTTTTCAGAAACTTTGGTAATGGGATGTATGCAACAACACTTTTTCAAAACCTTGGAAATAGAATTTTTGGATAAAGTGTAATTTTCAAGTTGTTTTTCCTAGAGTATCTATCACATTGAGAGGTTGTATATGATCCCCACTATGATGAGAAACATGAATTGCTAAGAATATATTTTTAAATATATGTTCTTTGTTTACATAAAATTATATTATAGGACACATAGAATGTAACATCGTGAGTTGATTGATTCTCATAAGTGGATGAGACTCCTTGTCATGATGTTATCTATTAATAATCTCCAAGACTGGAGATTATGATAATAAACACATAGGTAGGAATTACAAGGGTTTACATGTCATTTTACATTCATGTAAATTAATATAAGTATAGATTTTTTGAATTTATGATTATTCTTAATGTATATCATGACTCAAATACATTGATGTATTGATTGTTACCATGATTAACTATGTTCTTTGGATATATGATATGTTGGTTATGTTAAAAATTATATATAATTAATGAATAATTAATGAATGGACATTTACCTTCTATCTTTGTAGAAGTTGATATCTTGGCCTATTGATTGGAATGGAACTACCAAACTAATATTCTATTTCTATAGTGGTTGACAGGTTCATTTTAGGATGTCAAAGGAATATATATCGATCATATATGGTGATGACACAAATATGAAATCTACATGACATGTTATAAAGATAATGTTTTTAAATTACACAATGAACATTTATATGTTGTTGTTGTAACTACATCATTAACATCTTCCTCTATTAATGAATTTATGTGTTTTTGGAGGTTGATATTACACATTAAGCTGACCAGCCTGATACAATAATGTAAGACACCTAGAGGGTCAAACACGTAGTGTACCATCTCAGTTAAATTCTTTTAGAGTTTATCAAATTGATTAAATTTTACTCTCAAAAATAAAGATGAATATTTATTCTTCAATTATTGTTCTTAAATAATAATTTGAATAAGAAAATTATTCATAAAATTATCTAACTGAATATTTATCTCTTGTTTCATTCATAAGGTAAATATATAATATTTATTATTAAATAAATATACAGTTCTTAATTGAATATTAAAAGTAAATATTTACTTGCAAGATCATGAATCCAATATTAATTATTTTATAAAATAAATAATATTAATTATTTGAGGGTTGGTAAATTCTATAGAGAAAAAATAGATTTAAATTGTTTAGTGGAATGATATATTAATTAAAATTTAAATAAATTTTATTTAATATATTTTTGTATTAATATTTATTTTTATCTATGATACATGAACGAATCAAAGAACTAATGATAATAATATTAACAATAACAACAACAACAACAACAACAGTAATAATAGATTTAAGGTTCTCTAAGGATTATGTAAATAATTATGGGCCTATATATAGTGACCCAATCTTAATATACACTAATATTGCATCATATTATATCAATATTCAGTACATTACAAAAAATACATGCCTGAAGACAATATAGTTTTGTGTCTTTTGAAATGTGGAAATGAAATCTTCTATCGAAGTGAAAGATCTTTAACATATACCATAATGATATCCAACCTCATTACTTAAACCTAAAATCATTCTTTGTAACCTGGGAAAAGAATCATAAGAATGGGGTGAGATCAAATTATATGTAATGGTAAACAAGGAAGTCATATAAGCATAATGAAGATCATAATTGTATGATATCATGATCATAAAAATAGAAGACCATACCCTACATATCAAAATCATATACATGAATCATGGAACAAGGAGTTGTAGTTTATAAGGACTGATTCTTAAGGAAAAAAAGAATAGAACCCAAGAAAGAATAACATGGAATAAAACATGGAATGGTTATAGACACATAAGTATAAAAAATGATTTCCATAGTATTAAATTCATTGCTTTTAAGACCATGTCAATGGACAAATTCCTTTACTAAATTTCAGTTCACACCCCATTCTATCCCATTATTATTGAATTGAGTTCACACCTCATTCCGGACCTGTATTACTAAACATAGTTCACCCCTCATTCTAGTGATGTATTACTAAACCAAGTTCACCCCACATTCCATCCATGTATTACTGAACCGAGTTCATTTCCCATTTGAGACCTGTAATACTAAACCATTTTTATTTCTAATTCTAGACATACCTATCTCATGGGATTTAAATATTTACCATATACATTGGAATCAGATATAGGTCCCCACCATATTATAATTAATTCATACATATATTTGAAAAAATATCATAAACCATCATATCATAACCCATGAAATGAAATGGGTATCATAAACATGTAATCATATCCTAAACTATGGAAAAAGATACAAGTTTCATAACTTTTTCATCTAAATCATAACCTGTGAAAGAGAAACTGATGTTATAAACATATAACACATGAATGATAAACAAATTTCATAAAAATGTAATCTATGAAATAGAAATTGATTTCACAATCATATGACCCCTAAAAGAGAAATTTGTTTAATAAACATATAACCCATAAAAGTGAAATAGATTTCATAAACATATACCCCCTAAATGAGAAATGGGTTTGACAAACATATAACCCATGAATGATAAATGAGTTTCATGACCATATAACGCATTAAATATAAAAGGGTTTTATGAATTCCATGACATTAATCATAATCCATTCATATAAATAATTAGAATGAAACCTTTAGATCATTTCCTAAAATGACATGAGTAACATCAACTGATGTTATCTTAGATGGAAAATAATTTTGAAATATCCTTCAAAAATGTTTCGTAAGTAAAATATCCCTTCTTCTTTGAAAAATTATTTTTATTACGTAATACCATTTGAAAATAATTTTATAATAAAATACCATGAGAACTTATAAATAAGATATAAAATCTTTTTTAATACCTTATTCCTGCAAAACATATAAAATAATCTCCAATAAAATTTAAAAATAAATTTATTTGAAAAAAATGGAAAAATATAATGAAATATTGAATATGTTTTGAAAAAAATTTATTTTAAATTACGTTGAAAACTTATAAATAAGGCATGAAATAATTTTTAAATAAATTATCATTAAAAACCTATAAATTTAGATTAAAAGAATATTAAAACCATTTTCCTTGAAAACATATAAAATAATATTAAAAAAAATTAAAAACCATTTATCATGAAAATATTACTTAAAAACTTTTCTTCAAAATTAACCTTTATTCATGAAAATGAATATTTTAAGGATTGATGACTGATAAATCCATACATGTCGTACGGGGTAAAATGAACATTACTTTTTCCTGGGAAAATGGTTAGAAACATTAATCAATTTAAAAGAGATATGGATATTCCATTAAAAATATTGTCAAAATACTAAAAGGGTAAAAATATATTTTAATGGTCATAGGATATTAGTATAATATTCTTGAAAAACCTTTTTTGAAAACATGGTTTTAAAGGAACAAACATTTCTGACTAAAGGGAGGCTAAATTTGGGCTTTCATTAAAATGTTTTTAGATATATTATCTATGAAATATTACATTTATGGAACCATTACATGAATTTTTTATGAATAACCATAGAATAAGAAATTTAATGAATGTTCTTGAGATATAGATCAAAAGATTTTATAAAATAAAGAAAAAACATAAACAATCTCAAAAAGTAATGAGATTGTATCAATAAACTCTTATAAGTTGGTAACTTAGAATCATACTCTACATTTAAGAAATGAAAATTAAATTAAAATTAAAATATCCTCAAAAAGATTAAATTCGTGATATATCATGTAAAATGGAAGTATATACATTTTGATAGAGAATGTAGGTGAATAACAAAACATGAGTCTCAAAGGAGGAAAATTGGGACAAAGATTTTTCACCAACATAGATGATTTTGAAACTTAACCCACATGAAAAGAAATATCATAAAATGGATATTTGAATACACATAAATTTGATTATAAGATACATAGATTAAAACCACGGTATGTACATACACCACATAATAGGAAAGAGTGGTGAACATAACATGTATCACATGAAAATAAAAAGTGAGATGAAATCCCCTTACATTGTGTCTCGACTCGCTTCGTACATATTCAAACAACCTATATAATAAATATAAATTTATAATAATTATTCTAAAGAATCATATTATTATATAAAATACCATTTTTTTATTATGACCTTATATTACCCTCTTGATAACCATCCTCGGTTAAGGTTTCACTTGGGTTAATATTCACATTATTCTTCATATCTGTCTTAATTTTTCATATATTTGGTACTTACAATTTATATCATGATTTCCTGAATTAAAACCATGAAATAAATATCTTTTATATATAGTATATGTGTATTATAATAAACTATATATTATATAATTAGGAAATGTAAAACAGTGTTCCTAGATACGGTAGGCCATACGTACGCTGGAACTCTATTCCCTTTAAATTCTCATGTTGAAAGAAAAAAGTAAAAGAAATATATATATATATATGTATATATATCATTATTATAGTATCATTATGATATCAAATATATCATATATATTTACTAAAACCTTCTTTCATTCAATCCACATAGTTTATGAATGAATTATATCACTTTGAGGGGGTGGTACTCCACACTTCCTTACACAAAATTATTATTTTTTACATAAGATAGAAAGCATAAGGGTATTTTATAAATAAAAATTATATAAGAAAAAATAAATTAAAAATATAATATATATCATATATAAATAGTATTTCTGTTATAATTTCTACCATGATAGGTGGTAATGTAAAACGTAACAATCATCATTTCATGAGGCAGTAGTTCACCATAGATAGAAAGAGTATGTTCATCACCCATTATAAGGAGGTATTTTTATGTGTAGGTAGAAACATTTACATAAAAACATAGTTGGACCTTTAGTATACTAGTTTTTTATATGATAATAGAATAAATATAGTTGTATGGGATGGAGGAGGAATATAATTGAATGGACTTTTGAGAAGATGTTACCAGTTAATCGGCTAACTCATTTTGGTTTTTTCCAAAAGGATTCCTTTTATTGACTTCTGTCCAAAGGAAAGATTCTAAGAGGAAGGGGGGTTTAATGTTTATTTGGAATATCTTGGCCAAACATAGTAGGCTTGAGAGGTGTGAGGATGTGGGAGAGGTCGTTGCCGTTTTTAGGGATGGAAAATGACTCAAATAGAATTTTTTAAAAGAAGTTAGTTATAAACATTTTATTACTGAAAAAAAGTCATACCAAACAAACCAAAATAAATAATAGATGGTTTATAGAGTAAATGTGTCCACCCATTGGGGGTTTGAAAATATTATAGGTCATTTGGCCCTTAATATTATGGTTAATCCCTAATTAAGATTAATTTGACCCTAATTGGTGTGAATAATTGTTATCACTTCTAGTAAGAAATTAGGTAAAAAAATAAACATGATCAAGTTATAATCCAAATATTATAATGATTACAATAGAGTATTTTAATTTTTTTAAATTCAATTCACAGAAGATGCAAAATAAATAATAATGCTAATCCCATAGACAGGACGAAATTACGAGTCATTAAAGTGGAAAAAAGTTTAAATATTTATTATGTTTTTGTATTCAATTTCCAAGTAAAATTTATTATTATGGACCAAATTGTCTTAATATATTTATAGTTAATCTAATTTTTCCTTTAAAAATTTTCAAAATATAATTTTCATTAATAAATTTTTAAATAAAAAATCAATTTTAACATAAATTAAATATTTTTTTACTATTCATGAATAAATGAAATATCCTAGAAAAATACCAAAAATTCATTATAATTTAATTTTTATAATCTATAATAAAAAATTAATTTTTTTATCAAATTAATTTTATAAATGTTTCTAAAATTTATTTAATTATTAAAAGAGGTTCAATTGAGAAAACATAAAAAAAGACTTTAACCAAAATTATATATTTCATTATAAATATGATTTATTTCATGGAAATATTTATAAAAATTATTTGAAATTTATTTATCAATAATCATGTCAACATGTTAATTGCCTTTGTTATATTTATATCATTTAAAAATAATAATAAAAATATGCTTCATAGAAACTCGGTGTTGTATGTAACATATGCCATGTTAGTGTTGCATGTAACGAAATCCAAGTTGGTATTAAATGTAGCACAAGCCAAGTCGGTATTGCATATATAATAATTCAAGTTAGTTCCTTGTGAATGTAATGTTTGACTTACTATTCTAATATATATACACACACATATATATTTAAATAATTATTTCTAGTGCCATGTGAAATATAAAAGTTCCAGAACATTAATTAATTGGAAAAAAAATAATTCAAAAAATATTAGGGTGTTACATTATACCCCCTTAAAATGAGTTTCACCTTCGAATTTCATATGGGTTATCAATGGTTTGAAACTTCAAAGTTTCATTCATAGAAACCCACACCATAAAAATGAATAACAAAAATTCCCTTAAAAGGGAAATTTGGGATCATAAAAGATACCCAAAGTAACATATAACCAGGTTTCCAAATAAGATAACATAGTTTGTGAGTGAAGATTGGACATGGACAAAAAACAAATATATTTAAAGAGAGTTATTGAGGTTATCAATCACAAACTAGTGAATAATCAAGGAAAATACGAGGGCCTCAAAGTCATAAATCTTTGATAATTTAAAAGGCCATCAATTCAAAAAAATAATGTATTAGAAAAATTAAGGACCCTAGACCACCATGTGGGGGGGGGGATTTTGTTTAAACTTGTATGATGGATATGTGTAGTAATTAAAATATGTAGAAAGAAAACACAACACTTTTTAGTTGGTTCACCACTAAGGGCTACGTCCAAGGACCATAGAACGATAGGTTGTAAGTCATACCAAATTACACTAATCATTACTAGCAGTGAATTTCAAAGGTTAATAAATAGTCACTCTATCCTAGTATCACATCCTTTAAAATAGTTTAGGGATAGATCACTGCGTCCCTTCGATCACTCCGTTGACTCCCCCGGGCTCACATCCTTGGGTGAAGGTTCACTTAGTTTATAAAGATAATGGTCTCTTTAAAAGACTTTCACCGAATTCATTGTCTCTAGTCAGAACGATACACTACATGAATCAAATTCATGGATTGATTCACATGAAAGAACTGAACACACAAACCAGATAGTCAAAGCATCATCATAATTGTAATACCCTGAATAATTCACAATCTTTATTTAGGAACACTCTGTTCTTATTATTTTTCTCATCTTTTAATTCCCAATATCAACTCCTAATTGTATCGTTATACTTCATTATTTTCATGCAAATATATGTTTAGTTTCATGTATCATTCTTCTTCTCTTAGGAAAGAACAACTAGGGTGTTAAACACCCATCGTGTGTGTGCGGTACTATGTCTCTTCATAAAACCGATGGTTTAAGGCACTTCCTTCTTCGTGTAGCAGGTTTGAGAGTGAGAAGCACCTATCAAAGGCCTGTAGGGCCCCTTAATTTTTTACACACCCTTCTAGGTGTCTTGTGCACTAGTTTTATGCCACCAGTGCAAGATTTTACTTTGATCATGAAATGCCTCCTTTGTGCAACGTCAATCTTGCACACAACTTTCTTCTTGCGTGCAACACTATTTCTTTCGTGCACTAACATTTTATTAAAACTATTTCAAGCCTTAGAGATTGGTATTTCTCTATTTGTCGAGCTTGCTCAATGTGAGAGTGTCACCTCATATTTATTGACCTTGTCGACCCCCACACGCAAAACCCTCGATATGTCCCGCAAGATCCTGACACATCATGAAAAACTCCATTTAACGTCACATTGGGCGCCTACGTATCTTTCATTCCAACCTCATCTTTCACACACTTCTATAATATTTCGCACACTTCAAGCCTCTTCCATTTATAAATGTTCTGACCTTGAATCATGCTTTGTGCGAAACATTCCAAACACCCTTCAATCTTGCATGAAAAAAAAATATTTCAAGAAAGCCTCTCATTTTCCAGATTTTGATGTTAGGATCATGGAACTACACTTGCACGCAACATACCAAGCCATGTTTAAGCTTCTGAGAAAAAAACTTTTCCAAAATCACATTTCTCCATCTCCATAATTTCATCCCCAAAATTTTGGGAAACAATGGAGAACGACGCGTCCTTAAAATATTATTTTATTCTTCCTCCATATCATCCATTCATTTGTCATGATTCTCTTCACTACATTACATAACCTTTCTTCATCTTCCATCACGAAATTCACTATCCTGATAGGTATCATTTGATTGAAAAACATTAGCATCGTCAGATTTTCAATGAGAAGTACTGAACCTTCCCTATCTTCCTCCAACATCATTCTTTCCAATCCAAACTAAATATGACTGGAATCATCTTTAATAACAATTTCCTTCATAGGGATTGCATCACAAGTTCTCCAAACATATGATATTTGGGAAATACAAATCATCAAATCATAGTTTGGTTTAGCTACAATGTGAAATGCATGGCCATCTTAGAATGCCAAGCCCATTCACACACTCTCTTATTCTTCAACCATCATTCCCTACTTCACGAAAATAATATGTTTCTATTCTTCAAGTAAGCTCTTTCATGGAACTAATGAAACCCTGAATAATTTCATGGTATTCTTCTTCAATAATCTTCAAATAGATGAAACCTCTCCATTCATCCATTTCATTAGAGTTATTCTTGATCTCCATCATTTTGATCATCATTGACAACTATTGACCGCAAATACAACCTTATACACAAAGTGGTCCCAACAGAAAACAAATTTTTTTATCATTATCCTAAACATAGAGTAATTATTTTATTGACCAAGAAAATAAGGAAGTAAGATTACTTGGCATAAAAAATTCATTCTTTAGTTGTGATTTTATCAATTTAGAATTCATCCATTACATTGTGTAATGGATGAACAGAAATTAACATTTATTACTAAAGTTCTAAAATACACATTCAATAGATATTAAGGATGATAAATTAATAAAATGTATAACTATTTGTCTATAACTATTTTTAAAATAAAAAATGGTTGATACATTAATATCTAAACCTAAAAAGAAACACTATTGTTTCATCATAAATAATTATTCAGAAAAAATAATTATACATCAACCAAGATATTGCGTAAGAAAATGGTAGGAGTGAACCCCTTATCATACTTTAGACATGGGTTCAAGACCCACATAATTTCAAAACTTGATTGGTTGTCCCCAAACATGCATGGTGTCCCTTTATAAAACCATATTGATATAATTTAAAAAATATATAGTCATCCTTAAAATAAAGTTAATCACTAAATAACTGTGTAACTAAGGTTTTAAATACAATCTCAATACATAAATACTTCCTTTTATGTTTAATGTAAATCATGAATGGGTAAACATATAACTCGTATATGGGATGAAAATAAAAAATAATAGAAATAATGTCACGAAATAAGATTAACATTGATCTCTTAAAAAAACAAAGTATATTTTGGTTGTCACATTCCAAACACATGAATAACCTCATGATAAATTCTCTTGAAACATAGTAACAACCTGAATTATTGTAAATAATTCCTGAAAACCTCAATTCATCCTTATTCCACATATTAGTTGATATATTCCATGAATATAAGAAGTTTTAATCTTCATCTGTGATAACATAAACAAATTTTTAACATGTCCTTACTTAGTTCTAGGGTAATTGGTGTAACATCCCAGGTAAATAACGAATAAATAATTTTCATATTTATTAATATTTACGAATTAAATATAAATTTTATTTGAAAGGGGTTGCTATGTTCGATAGCGTACCCGATACGCAACGATGAGTTTCTTTGAAACTTACGTAGCACACTAGTAATAAAATAATATTATTTTAAATGTTAGTTAACAAGTAGCCGTTGTACTGGCGGGAATGGATAGAAATAACTAAAATATGATTAGATGTGTTTTTAAATGTTTTTACATTTACCCAATAAAAGATAAAGGCTTAAAATACGGAAAGAGTTCAATTTTAGGGCATATATACTCTAATTTTCACTAAAGGTTCACTTATCACCTTTTAATGGTGAACCGTCCTTAAATATAGTTTTGATCAGTCTTATAATTAATTTTGGACCAAATATAACTCTTCTTTAGAATCGGGACATCAAAATTTACTTTGTGTAAATTTTTGGTACCTTTCTGATAAAGTTCATTTTTTTTATGAATAGTGTAAAATGTTGTATTTTAATTCAAAACCTCTTTTTAATCTAAATTATTTATATGATTAGATTATTATTTTAATTGGTTTTAAAGTGAAATTAGAAAATATTTTTACCAGTTAATCCAATGGTGGTCATTGGAATCAATTTCACTTTGAAATTGGACTTAAACTGATGTCAATCTTTTGATACTTATTGTTTCACAAAAACACGCTATTTGTCATGACAGCGGGAATTAATTATTAAATTAATTAATTTGACTTATATGTTTTTAATTTTGTAAAATGGACTTCATTTTTGAATTCGTAATATCAAATCTAGCGTAGGGTGAATTTTTGGTAATTTTCTGAAAAACTTCAATTTTTGATGAATAGTGAAACCACTAAGTGGTAATCAAGCAAACTGATTTTTCAGTTAAATGAAAGTTTACCACTAATGTGTATTGAATTTTGAAAATCCGACATACATGGTTGTCATTATGAAGTAAAATGTGGTTCAATGAGATTATAATAATTTTTTGGTGAATAGTAACTTATTATGTTCTTAATCGCGATTAGTGGTAATTAGTGCAGTTTAAGTTAAAAATAATGTTTTAATAAAATAAGATGAGCTTGAAACTTGTCCTACACCTATTGGGTGAGTCATGGCCGACCAAGATAAGCCATGGGCCAACTTGGGGACCCCATGGAGCCACTTTAGTTGGAAAATGACATTAATATATTTTTATTTAATGTTAAAGTGAAAATGACACTAACATAAATTGTTTTACTACAATAATTTTTCAGTGGGGTTATACAAGTCCAAATTTTGATTATAAATAGTAATTGGAAAGCGAAAAATATTTCCTACATCATAGTATTTTTTTTATAATTTTTAGACATTAAATAAATTAAATTATTTATGACATGATAATGATGCAGCGATGAAATCATTATTTGACGATTTAAATAGAATGGAAAGATAATGAAAAATCTAAAACCTACACATGTCCAAAACCAATTGGATGAGTGGATTTCGAACCCTTATCACCATATCAACGAATTATATCAATGTGGGACCTTTTAAAACCGAAACACATTTTCAAATAAAGTAATATTTCTTTACTTTCCATAAGTTCCCCTCCTCTCCTCTTATAAAAGGCCCCCACCTCTACCCCATTTCACACACTTCTCAAGCCTTTGGCTCGGCCAACCCCTGCCCAATTACTCTCTCCACATCCCTCTCCTCATCCTAGAGGATTCCCTTTGGGCATAATCCTTTCAAAGGAAGCCTTTAGGCTCAAATCAAAAGGGAGTTAAACTTTTAAAGGTAATTCATTCTCTCTTGTTGATTTGTTTTATTTTGCTTCTCCAACCCTCTAAACTCTTTTTATTTACTTATTTTGTAACAACAACAGTATCTTCAATATACTAGGATGTTGTTATAATATTTATTTGAGATACACTCTCACACAACTACATCAAATGGTTAAAGAACATACTCTTTCTGTGGATGGCGAAATTCTGCCTCCCGAAACGATGATTGTTCAATACTCATTTAACACCATCAAGGGTGGCCATTATGATGTCACTATTTTTATATATGATATATAATATATTTATGTTTTCTTTAAGCTTCTGTATATTTCATTTTTGTCATAACTTTATGGTTTCCATTATGGGTAAACACGATATCTTCATTTAAGGAAGTGCGGACTACCGCCCCTAAAAGTGATGTGATTCGTTAATGCCATATGTGGGACGTGTAAAGGATGGATTTAAAGTTATTATATATGATGTTATACTGGAATTATAATATACCTCTATATAATTATTATTTCTTTCCATTAAAGTATGAGATAGAAATGAAAGTATCGTTCATGCGTACGTACGGCTTACCGTCTCCATGAACGGTGCATTTCATTTCTTATCCGCAAATGTAATGTACTATTAAAATTACATGTATATAATGTATATATATAATTAATGATATATCTAAATGATGAATATAATTCTGGAATTAAAATATACATACCTCTCATTTAGTTTTAATTCCACTAATATGACAAAGAAATGAAAGTAGCGTTAATGCGTACGTACGGCTTACCATCTCCATGAACGATGCATTTAATTTCTTACCTCTAAATGATTATGTAATATTATAAATACTTGAATATGCTGGATATATATGATATATATGATATCCAAATCAGGAATTTCATTCTGTATATAAAGAACTTTTGACCACATGAACAACATGTAATTGTAAGAAGTCAACTTTCGACTTAAGAACCAAATATTGAAAAAACAAACATTATTAACTTAAATGGTTACATAATGTTTATAACATGGAAATAAGTGATATAAAAAGAATAATGAACTTTAAAAAGGTTCTTAATCAAGTATAAATTAACTCAAGTTTATTATTCAGGACGTTAATGAACGATCGAGTCAAGTCGGACCCAAGGTAAGGGACTTCGTCTCAATCTCCTTTCATTGAGGCATATTTCGTTTTATACACAACTTTCTTTTATACGGTGTATAAAACCCTTTGACTTTTACTTTTATACAAAAGGAATCTTTTTCTACGAAGCGTTTTACTAAACAATAAAAAGGAATGTTTTTTTAACGTACGCGGTGACAACGACTTTTTCCGCCGCCGCAAGTATTATTTGGTCTTTGGCTTCCTCAACAAGCCGTATTGTTTTTAGAATAAAATAAATACCATATACTCATTTATATATTTTGGTATTGAAAATGGTTTTGATAAAGGATTCTATTCTGTTAATATATTTATGTTATATCATGATTGAAATGTGGAAATGTTATCATTCCTTTATATTGGTTTTATGTTTTATGATTTTATACTGGTACTTGGACATTTTAACGGGTGGTTACGTTATAAACCATATGACGGGTGGTGCCGTGAATACCAGGACGGGTGGTTACGTTATAACCTCCAATGCATTGGGTATGGAAGTCGTCCCTATGGCTATTCCATTATGTATGTATGGAAATTGGCCGTATGGCTATTCCATTAAGTGATATGTGTGGAAGTCAACCGTATGGTTATTCCACTTAAGTAAGTTTATGTCCAAAGTTACCTTTATATATGTTATGTGTTCTTTATATGGGTTTTATGGTAATCCTTTGGTTGCAAAAGGGTAAGTAATGATACTTTATTCAGTGAAGAGTTTTTATTACTTCATAAAGGTGAAAAGTATTACTTTGATAAAGTATACATGGTTTACTTGATGTTTGAAAAACTAACAGTTTTCATTCTCTTTGTATCCCTTACTGAGCTTTTTATGCTCACCCCAAGTTTTTTCGAAATGTTTTTCACAGGACTTAAAGTGGAATAAGGTCAAGGATGGGATCAAGGGAATGTCATGCTATCTAAAACATGGAATCTAGACATCTTTCTTTTTAAGAGTTTTTATTTTATGGAAACTTAGTAGAAGTGTCTACTTTGTAATCTTTTAAGATGTAATAGTTATGTTCTAATTCTCTAAAACTCTAAACCTGAAAAGATCCTCAATGTGAATTATTCATTTAATTAAATATTAAGTAAGGTTTAAGGCTGGGGCCTTATAGTTGGTATCAAAGGACGGTTTAGACAAATTTAGGAGTTAGAAAAGTGTTAAATTATAATATGATTGAAATGATATAGCATTTACGGATTACCATGTTGCTTCGCCTAAGATATTTCTGTGTTCAGAATGGTTTTCCGCAGAGGAAACAAAGCAGCTATGTTGGGACGACATCAGGAGGAAGATAACCTTCCAAATCAGCAACCTGAGATGGTCGGAATCGGAAATGAACAGTTTGTTGCAGTGATGGCACAGTTGACTCAGGCTATAAATGGTGGTGGTATACATGGACGAGATCAGCCAGATCAACCGCAGATGAACATGTCAGTGGTGGAAAATTTCATGAGGCAACATCCCCCATCATTCAGAGGATCATCTAACCCTGTGCAGGGTGAAGGGTGGATTAAAGCACTGGAGAAGATTTTTGATGTCATGGGGTGTTCAGAACATCAAAAGGATAGTCTTGTTGTTTACCGTTTTGAAGGTGAAGCTGATCAGTGGTGGTCGATGGTTAAAAATATCAGGGACGCCGATGAGATTGATGCTCTTGAATGGGATGAATTCAAAGGTATGTTTCTTGAGAAGTATTTTTCTAAGGTGTTTCGTCTTAGGATGGAAAAACAGTTCCTAGAATTGAGGCAGGAGGATGATTCAGTGGCTGCTTATGAAGAAAAGTTCACTTGATTGGCAAGGTATGCTCCAAACTTCATACGAGATCTTGATAGTAAAATAAACCGTTTTTACTCAGGGTTAAAGCCAATGTATCGAAGGGCTTTAGCTTCTCGTGAGTTCAAAAGTTATGAAAAACTTGTTCTATGTGCTGAGAAGGTGGAAATGGAGTTTGCCGATGATCAGGTGTTCTATGACAAACAACAGAATAAGAGGTCTAGTTGGCAGGAAAAGGGGAAGAATTCATCAAAGAAGCAAGGAGGTAAGAAAACCAAATATCCATCCCGTGAGAAGTGTGGTAAAATGCATCCTGGAGAATGCTTATCCAAGTCTGGTATGTGCTTTCGGTGTGGTAAGTCTGGTCATATTGCTCGTAACTGTAAGGAAGATGATCAAGCAGGAAATGAAAAGCCAACGGTAAGATGTTTTAAGTGTAATGAAATCGGTCATTATGAAAACGAGTGTCCAACGAAGAACTCAACTGGGGGAATGCAGCTAGACTACAAGAAGAAAGGTGTGGTAAAATCCTTTGCAACAACTTCAGTAGATGTTGGGCCATCGAATGAAGTGGTATCAGCTCTAGGGAGCTCAGTATTTTTCGAAGATTGATTTGAGGTCGGGGTACCATTAGTTGAAAGTAAAAGAAGCCAACGTTCCGAATACTGCGTTCCGTACTAGATATGGCCATTATGAATTTGTAGTTATGCCTTTTGGGTTAACCAAAGCACCTGCTGTATTCATGGACCTTATGAATAAAATTTTCCATGAGTTCTTGGATAAGTTTGTGTTTGTGTTTTGAGGTTTGGGAAGAGGTTATGTGTGCCTTGTGATTCACAGTTAAAGAATGAGTTGTTATGTGAGGCTCATAGTTCTCCGTTTTTAGTTCATCCGGGCAGTACTAAGATGTATAGAGATCTGCGGGAGTATTACTGGTGGTATGGAATGAAAAGAGATATGGCTGATTTTACTGTGAAGTGTTTGACATGTCAACAGGTTAAAGCAGAGCGAAAGGGATGCTTCTGCCTTTACCAGTTCCAGAGTGGAAATGGGAAAACATATCCATGGACTTTGTTGTGGGATTACCGAGGACATCTCGAGGTAATAATGCAATCTGGGTTACTGTTGATCGCTTGACCAAATCTGCTCATTTCCTTTCTATACGAGATACTTTCTCTCTTGATCAACTTTCCCGTTTGTATCTTAAAGAAATAGTCAGGTTACATGGATTTCCTCTCTCTATTGTATTGGATCGTGATCCCAGGTTTACTTCTAACTTTTGGAAAGGCCTTCAGAAGTCGTTGGGTACTGAATTAAATTTTAGTACAGCTTTTCATCCTCAATCAGATGGGCAGTCAGAACGAACAATTCAGAAATTGGAGGATATGCTACGAGCGCGTTCTATGGATTATCAGGGAAGATGGGACCAACATCTTTCTTTGGATGAATTTTCATATAATAACAGTTTTCATTCTAGTATACAGATGGCACCATTTGAGGCATTATATGGGAAGCGGTGTCGAACTCCATCATTTTGGAATGAAGTGGGTGAAAGGAAGCTGATGGGACCAGAATTGGTAGAAGATATGGCAGAAAAGTTCAGTTGATTCAGAAAACACATGAGAACAGCTCAGAGCAGGCAGAAGAGTTATGCGGATAACCGGAGGAAGGATCTATCTTTCGAGGTAGGTGATCATGTTTTTCTCAAGGTTTCTCCTTGGAAAAGCGTGATGAGATTTGGTAAGAAAGGAAAGTTGAGTCCAAGGTTTATTGGACCATATGAAATTCTGGAGAGAGTTGGATCAGTTGCATACTGGGTGTCTTTACCTCCGAGTTTATCAGGTACACAATGTTTTTCACGTTTCGATGTTGAGAAAGTATATGCCAGATCCATTTCATGTTTTGAGTCCAGAGGTAGTTCAACTGGAAGAGAACCTATCTTATGAGGAACAACCGGTCCAGATTCTTGACCACAGGGAGCAAGTGTTACGGAATAAGGTGACTCATCAGGTAAAGGTTTTTTGGAAAACCCATGTGATTTAAGAGGCAACGTGGGAATCTGAAAATGCTATGAGGGATAAATACCCCCACTTATTTTGATAAGTAAATAAAATTGCGAGGATGCAATTCCCAAAAGGGGGGAAGGATGTAACATCTCAGGTAAATAAAGAATAAAGAATTTTCATATTTATTAATATTTATGAATTAAATATAAATTTTATTTTAAAGGGGTTGCTATGTTCGATAGCGTACCCGATACGCAACGATGAGTTTCTTTGAAACTTACGTAGCACACTAGTAATAAAATAATATTATTTTAAATGTTAGTTAACAAGTAGCCGTTGTACTGGCGGGAATGGATATAAATAACTAAAATATGATTAGATGTGTTTTTAAATGTTTTTACATTTACCCAATAAAAGATAAAGGCTTAAAATACGGAAAGAGTTCAATTTTAGGGCATATATACTCTAATTTTCACTAAAGGTTCACTTATCACCTTTTAATGGTGAACCGTCCTTAAATATAGTTTTTATCACTCTTATACTTTATTTTGGACCAAATATAAGTCTTCTTTAGAATCGGGACATCAAAATTTACTTTGTGTAAATTTTTGGTACCTTTCTGATAAAGTTCATTTTTTTATGAATAGTGTAAAATGTTGTATTTTAATTCGAAACCTCTTTTTAATCTAAATTATTTATATGATTAGATTATTATTTTAATTGGTTTTAAAGTTAAATTATAAAATATTTTTACCAGTTAATCCAATGGTGGTCATTGGAATCAATTTCACTTTGAAATTGGACTTCAACTGGTGTCAATCTTTTGATACTTATTGTTTCACAAAAACACGCTATTTGTCATGACAACAGGAATTAATTATTAAATTAATTAATTTGACTTATATGTTATGAATTTTGTAAAATGGACTTCATTTTTGAATTTGTAATATCAAATATAGCGTAGGGTTAATTTTTGGTAATTTTCTGAAAAACTTCAATTTTTGATGAATAGTGAAACCACTAAGTGGTAATCAAGCAAACTGATTTTTCAGTTAAATGACAGTTTACCACTAATGTGTATTGAATTTTGAAAATCCGACATACATGGTTTTCATTAAGAAGTAAAATGTGGTTCAATGAGATTATAATAATTTTTTGGTGAATAGTAACTTATTAAGTTCTTAATCTCGATTAGTGGTAATTAGTGTAGTTTAAGGTAAAAATAATGCTTTAATAAAATAATATGAGCTTGACACTTGTCCTGCACCTATTGGGTGAGTCATGGCCGACCAAGAAAATCCATGGGCCAACTTGGGGACCCCATGGAGCCACTTCAGTTGGAAAATGACATTAATATATTTATATTTAATGTTAAAGTGAAAATGACACTAACATAAATTGTTTTACTACAATAATTTTTGAGTGGGGTTATACAAGTCCAAATTTTGATTATAAATATTCATTGGAAACCGAAAACGATTTCCTACATCATAGTATTTTTTTAATAATTTTTAGACATTAAATAAATTAAATTATTTATGACATGATAATGATGCAGCGATGAAATCATTATTTGATGATTTAAATAAAATGGAAAGATAATGAAAAATCTAAAACCTACACATGTCCAAAACCAATTGGATGAGTGTATTTCGAACCCTTATCACCTTATCCACGAATTATATCAATGTGGGACCTTTTAAAACCGAAACACATTTTCAAATAAAGTAATATTTCTTTACTTTCCAAAAGTGCCCCTCCTCTCCTCTTATAAAAGGCCCCCACCTCTACCCCATTTCACACACTTCTCAAGCCTTTGGCTCGGCCAACCCCTGCCCAATTACTCTCTCCAAATCCCTCTCCTCATCCTAGAGGATTCCCTTTGGGCAGAATCCTTTCAAAGGAAGCCTTTAGGCTCAAATCAAAAGGGAGTTACACTTTTAAAGGTAATTCATTCTCTCTTGTTCATTTGTTTTATTTTGCTTCTCCAACCCTCTAAACTCTTTTTATTTACTTATTTTGTAACAACACCAGTATCTTCAATATACTAAGATTTTGTTATAATATTTATTTGAGCTAAACTCTCACACAACTACATCAAATGGTTAACGAACATACAGTTTCCGTGGATGGCGAAATTCTGCCTCCCGAAACGATGATTGTTCAATACTCATTTAACACCTTCAAGGGTGGCCATTATGATGTAACTATTTTTATATATGATATATAATATGTTTATGTTTTCTTTAAGCTTCTGTATTTTTCATTTTTGGCATACCTTTATGTTTTCCATTATGGGTAAACACGATATCTTCATTTAAGGAAGTGCGGACTACCGCCCCCTAAAAGTGATGTGATTCGTTAATGCCATATGTGGGACGTGTAAAGGATGGATTTAAAGTTATTATATATGATGTTATACTGGAATTATAATATAACTCTATATAATTATTATTTCTTTCCATTAATGTATGAGATAGAAATGAAAGTAGCGTTCATGCGTACGTACGGATTACCGTCTCCATGAACGGTGCATTTCATTTCTTATCCCCAAATGTAATGTACTATTAAAATTACATGTATATAATGTATATATATAATTAATGATATATCTAAATGATGAATATAATTCTGGAATTAAAATATACATACCTCTCATTTAGTTTTAATTCCACTAATATGACAAAGAAATGAAAGTAGCGTTCATGCGTACGTACGGCTTACCGTCTCCATGAACGGTGCATTTAATTTCTTATCTCTAAATGATTATGTAATATTATAAATACAAGTATATTCTGGATATATATGATATATATGATATCCAAATCAGGAATTTCATTCTGGATATAAAGAACTTTTGACCACATGAACAACATGTAATTGTAAGAAGTCAACTTTCGACTTAAGAACCAAATATTGACAAAACAAACATTATTAACATAAATGGTTACATAATGTTTATAACATGGCAATAAGTGATATAAAAAGAATAATGAACTTTAAAAAGGTTCTTAATCAAGTATAAATTAACTCAAGTTTATTATTCAGGATGTTAAAGAACGATCGAGTCAAGTCGGACCCAAGGTAAGGGACTTCGTCTCAATCTCCTTTCATTGAGGCATATTTCGTTTTATACACAACTTTCTTTTATACGGTGTATAAAACCCTTTGAATTTTACTTTTATACAAAAGGAATCTATTTCTACGAAGCGTTTTACTAAACGAAAAAAGGAATGTTTTTTTAACGTACGCGGTGACAACGACTTTTTCCGCCGCCGCGAGTATTATTTGGTCTTTGGCTTCCTCAACAAGCCGCATTGTTTTTAGAATAAAATAAATACCATATACTCATTTATGTATTTTGGTATTGAAAATGGTTTTGATAAAGGATTCTATTATGTCAATATATTTATGTTATATCATGATTGAAATGTGGAAATGTTATCATTCCTTTATATTGGTTTTATGTTTTATGATTTTATACTGGTACTTGGACATTTTAACGGGTGGTTACGTTATAAACCATATGACGGGTGGTGTAGTGAATACCAGGACGGGTGGTTACATTATAACCTCCAATGCATTGGTTATGGAAGTCGGCCGTATGGCTATTCCATTAAGTATGTATGGAAATTGGCCGTATGGCTATTCAATTAAGTGATATGTGTGGAAGTCAACCGTATTGTTATTCCACTTAAGTAAGTTTATGTCCCAAGTTACCTTTATATATGTTATGTGTTCTTTATATGGTTTTTATGGTAATCCTTTGGTTGCAAAAGGGTAAGTAATGATACTTTATTCAGTGAAGAGTTTTTATTACTTCATAAAGGTGAAAAGTATTACTTTGATAAAGTATACGTGGTTTACTTGATGTTTGAAAAACTAAAAGTTTTCATTCTTTTTGTATCCCTTACTGAGCTTTTTATGCTCACCCCAAGTTTTTTCGAAATGTTTTTCACAGCACATAAAGTGGAATAAGGTCAAGGATGGGATCAAGGGAATGTCATGCTATCTAAAACATGGAATCTAGACATCTTTCTTTTTAAGAGTTTTTATTTTATGGAAACTTAGTAGAAGTGTCTACTTTGTAATCTTTTAAGATGTAATAGTTATGTTCCAATTCTCTAAAGCTATAAACCTGAAAAGATCCTCAATGTGAATTATTCATTTAATTCAATATTAAGTAAGGTTTAAAGCTGGGGCCTTATAATTGGTACCTTCTAACTTATTCATATCCCACATATTTCTTATCAAATTAAAATTATCATAACTTAAAGAACATATTAAGGGTTATCTTTCCCATAGTCAAGTGTTTTTTGTGAGAATAACCCTGATAATATATCACATTTCAATTCAATAAGAACCATTCAATGTGTTCTCGTAAATCCATAGAAAAAACCATAACTTGAGAAATCCTTTTACATTTCACCTTTCATATAAAATACTTCTTATACAAAATTCATCAAATTTTTATTATCCTAGTTAATCCTTATGAAATTAGCAGGACTATGACATTCTATTTCACAATTCTTATTTCTATTCAAATTTAATATATGTTTACTTCATTATTAGTATTGTAACTATTTCTCAAACCAACTTGTTGATCCTTTTTTGGATCTTTCCTATAGAAAAATTTAGATTCATAATGACCATTTTCTCCACAATTAAAACACTTTACCTTCAATGGTATCTTGGAAGGAACACATTATCATCTATTTGGTATCAAACAATTCAATTTTACCTTACTGTCACTTGATTTGTGACCTTCTTTACCAGAACAAAAACATTTTGTCATTCATCTATGACATTATCTTAGGTGATTAATTCCACATTCTTAACATATAGAAAAAAATTAATTTTTATGTGCTCTGTATTACACGAAATACTAGGTAGACCCTTCTTTCACTTCCTTTGTGATTTTTAGAGTTGTTAAAGGTACCCATTATTAATTATATTCCTTGAAAACTGATTAGAAATTATCAAAAAATACCTCACTCTAGTGTTCATCCTATTTGACTTATCATTAACAAATTATCCATCATACTCAACATTAATCCAGTTCCTTATGGTTCCCTCCATTTAATAAAACCAAAAGCATAGTGTGAGCATTACTTATCACAGTATGAAACCACAAAATCATGAAATTTATTACTTAAAGGATGTATCAATCAAAAAACCTTCTTTAATATATGACACCCTAGGTTCATACTAGGTTATTCATATTAAAATCATATTTAAATCCTTCATGATGGTTCATAAATAGTTTGTTTATTCCCAAATCATATCTCTGAGGAGTTTCACTCTAGGTGTGCAGTAATGCCTGTTTTTATGTACCATATTACCCCAACTTAGAAGTAGAACATATTGTCCGAGGTATTACCCCTAGGTATATTTCTTATAGTCCCACATACTCTTTTAGTATCTAGATAGAGATTTATTTCTAGGAAACCACTCACTCTATCTTTTACTAAGATTCCAAGACATTTTCCTAAATTCCAACTCATCCTTACACTAATCCTTAGAGACATCCATAGACACAACCTTTGAAATATACATAGGGATTTCACTAATGTGTTATCATACTAGTTTCCAAATGTTAACTAAACCATTTATTTGATTCAAAATTTAGAGAACCAAGATTATTATACATGGAATTACATCATTTTTGATGAATATTTAGTATATTATAAAAATACATGCCTGAGAACTGTAATAGTTTTGTAACTTTGGAAACTTGGAAAAAAATATTATAGTTTGATGAAAGATCTTAAAACTCTCTAATAAAGATCTACACCTTTATTACTTCTACTTAAAACATTTATTAGTAATATGGGGAAATAAAACATAAGAAATGGCTGATCTCAAATACTCAGTGAGGGTAAAAAAGGGAGATATGTAAGCATAATCATGAGAATAAGAGTTTGAGAACACAATCATAAAAATAGAATATAATATCCTTCAAATAAAAGATCATATAGGTAAATTGTGAAATAAATATTGGCATCTCATAATGAATTACTTTTATAAAAATGAAGAACACAAGACATGGAAGATTAATGTAGGAATAAAACACAGAATGATGGAAGACACATAAGAATATTAAATGATATCCATAATAGTAAAGGAATTGATGACAAGAACATCTTAGTGGAAAAGTCTATTATTGAACGGGGTTCACACCCTATTCAATCCCTATATTACTGAATAATTTTCACCACTCATTCTAGACTTGTATCATTGAATTGAATTCACCCTTCATTCAATCCCTATATTATTGAATTGAGTTCACCCTTTGTTCGAGCCCCGCATTATTGAACTGAGATTATTTCCAATTCCAGCCATGTAATACTAAACCAAGTCCATTTCTCATTCCATATATGTATATATCATGAGATATAATTTTTTTACTAATTAATTAGAGGGAGATATTGGTCCCACCCATCTCATAATGAAATTATACATACATCTTCCACAATATCATAAACAATCATATCATTAACCATGAAACAAAATGGGTATCACAAACATGTAAACATATCTTAACCAGTAGAAAAACATACCAATTTAATAATCATTTCATCTAAATATAAAACCCATTAAATAGAAATAGATTTCATAAACATATAACCCGTGAAAGAGAAACAGACTTCATAAACATTTAACATCTGAAAGAGAAACAAATTTAATAATAATATATCCCCTTAAAGGGAAGTGGGTATAATAAATATATAACTTTTGAAAGAAAAATAGATTTCATAAACATATAATACTGGAATGAGAAATGGTCTTAATTAACATATAAACCATGAAATAGAAACATATTTCATAAACATATAACCCATGAAAGAGAAACAAGTTTAATGATGGACATGACATTAAGCATAATCCATTCATAGATATAATATAAATAAAACCCTTATATCATTTCCTATAAGGTAAGGAGTAACATCAATAGATGTTATATTAGATAGAAAATAAATGTGTAATATATTTCAAAACCATTTCTTTAGTAAAATATCCATTCCTCTCTGAAAAATTATTTTTAATACATAAAACCATTTGAAAATAATTTTATTTTAATCAACCTTTAAAACTTATAACTAATACTTGAAATCATTTGAAAACCTTTTTCTTTCAAATTATTTAAAATAAGCCTCAAAAAATATTAAATACCACTTTATTTAAAGAAAAATTTGAAAATTATAAATAAATCATGAAAAATGTTTTGAAACCCATTTATTTGAAAATATATTGAAAACATATATATAATTTTTGAAAGAAATATAACAACAATTTTCCTAGAAAACATATCAAATAATATTGAAAAAACTTTGTGAACCATTTTCCCTGAAAACATTAAAAATAAGCTTGATAATTTTTTTAAATCTATGTTCTGTGAAAAATATGTTTTAAAACATTTTCTTATAAATTAACCATTAATCAGGAAAATAAATCATTAAATTATTGATCACTGATAAATTTTTACATGTCGTACGAGATAAAAAGAACATTCATTTCATATGGTAAAAAGGTTATCAAAATTCGTAATTCGAAATGTGAAATGTATATTCCTTTGAAAAAAAATTTAAAATAAAAAAGGGGTAAAAATATTTTTTAATGATCATAGGGGATTAGTAGAATATTCTTGGAAACATATTTTTGAAAACTTGTTTTTAAAGGAACACATATTTCTAATAGAAGATAGGGTAAATTCAGGATTTCATAAAAAAATTCTTAACCATATTATGTACCAATGATTAGGAATATGGTCCTAATAAAAGAATATATCATGAGTTACCATAGGATAATAAATTTCATGAATTTTCTTGAGATATAGATCATAATATTTAATCAAATTAATTATAAACCTAAACAATCTTAAAAATTGATGATATTTTTTTAATAAACTCTTATAACATGGTAACTTCGGATCAAACTATCCATGTATGAAAAGGAAATTAAATGAAACTTAAAATATCACAAAAATAATGAAATTCATGATATAACATGTGAAAGGGAATTATATACATCTCAAATTATAATTAATGTTTCTAAAAAACATGACTGTCAATGGAGGAAAATTGAAACGAAAAAATTTCACAGATTTGGAATCTTTTGAAACTTAACCCCATGAAAGAAAGGTAATAAAAAGGATATGGGAATTCCCAGAAATTTATATGTAATATTAATATAATAAATTCATCAGTGTTATATAAACAAAAAAATGAAAGAGTGGTGAACATAAAATGTATCTCACAAAAATAAAAAGTAAGATGAAATCCCCTTACCTTGTGTCTTGACACTCATCGTACTCATTCAAACCAACTTAAATAATAAATAATAATTTACTTTAATTATTTTAAATAACCATATTATTATTTCTACTATCATACATGTTATGATTATAAACTTATATTACCCTTTTTCTAACCATCTTGTGTTAATGTTTCACTTTAGCTAATATTCTCTTTATCATCCCATGTGTCTTAAATTATTATGTCTATGGTACTTATTATTTATGTACTGATTTCAAGAATTTGAACTGTTATATAAAAAACATGTATACAAATAATATTTTTATTAAAATAAATTATATAATATATAATTGAGAAACAAAATACACCATTCATAGAGACGGTTGGTTGTACGTATGCTTAAACGCTACTCCTGTTTAACTATCTTGTTGATATATATAATGTAAAAGACACATAAAAAAGCACACATATAATTATTAAAGTATATTTTAGATATCATATATAATATATATATTCAATAAAACCAACCTTAGTACAATCTCTCAAGTGTATAGACGAATCAAATCGCTTTGATGGGGCGGTTTTCCACACTTCCTCAAATGAAATTATCGTATTTACATTAGATAGATAACATAGAGGTATGTTATAAATAAAAATATTTAAGAATACATAAATTATAAATAAAATTTATATCTTATTTAAATATAGTGTCTATCATAATTTCCATCATTATATGTGGTAATGGTAAAATGAAAAATCAACATTTTGTGAGGCAGTAGTTCGCTATACATAGAAATGGTATGTTTACTACCCATTAGATGGAGGTGTGTGTAAGTTTATATTGAATCATTTACACAAAAAATCCTAGTATATTTTTATACTGGGTTTTATATATAATAATATAATAAATAGTGTTTTATTTTTTAGAGAAAAAAATAATTTAAAGGACTAGAGAAAAGATGCAACCTCTAAATTAGATAACACTTTTTAGTGTGTTCTAAAAGGATTCATTGGATTGCATTCGTACCAAGGTAAGGATTTTAGGAGGAAGTTAGGAATTTTAGAAATTGTATTGGTTATATGTTGGACAATCCTAAGAGTTTTAAAGGAGTGAGGATATGGGAGAGGTGGTGGCCATTTATAGGGAAGGGAAAGGACTCACTTGGAATTTATGAAAACAAGGTAGGTGTACATGTGTTCTTACCTAAAAAAGACATAACATACCAATATTAATCAATAATGGAAGATTAATTTCTTAAATAGTTAATTAAAATCGGTTTTGGATAAGTGTATAGGTAATTTGGTCCCATAATATTAAGGTTTAGTCACAAATTATGATTAATTTGACCTTAATAATTGTGATTATTAATGACTTTTAAAAAAATTTAATAAAAAATAAACATGTTATAATTAGAATATAAATATTATAATTATTAATAAGGTTTATGTTAGTTTATTTAAATTCAATTCAAATAAGAATCAAAATTTAGAAGAATTCTAATATCACAGATGAGATGAAATTATGAGTCTTTAAAGTAGAAAAGATTTTAAAAGTTTATTACGTTTTTATATTCAATTTCAAAGTGAAATTGATTATAGTGACCTAAATTGTTTTAATATATGTATAATTTATCTAATGTGTTTTTAAAACAATTTTAAAATATAATTTAATATTAATAATTATTTAAATGAAAACGTAGTTTTTAAGATAAAAGCGCTATTTTCACTATTCATAAAAAATGTTGTTTCTTAGAAAAATATAAAAAAATAAACGTAAGATAATTTTAGAATTATAAATTAAGCATGATTATTATTTTATAAAATTCAATTATTAAATGTTAATAAAAATAATTTTATTATTAAAAGTGTTTCATTTGAGAAAACATAAAATGAACATTACCAAAAATTATATCTTTCATTATCAATATATTTTATTTCTATAAAACCATTATAAAAAATATTTTTAAAGTAGTTATTAATAATAATATCACTAATTTTAATGGCTATGATATATATATATATATATATATTTAAAATATTAAAAAAACATGCTTCACATAAACTCTATGTTTCTTGTAACCTATTCCAAGTTGATGTTGCATGTAGCACAAGACAAGTTATTATTTCGTGTAGTGCAAGCGAAGTCTATATTGCGTGTAGTGCTATCCAAGTATGTTCAATGTGAAAGAAATGTTTTATATAGTTCTTTCATATATATATATATATAATGAATTATTTCCAGTGTCACGAGAAATGTAAAATATCTGGAAGATTAATTAATTTGAAAAAAATAGTTCATAAAATCTCGGGGTGTTACACTATGTTCAATTATTTATTCTCAAAAGTAGATCTATATAAACATATTTATATCAATTACTAGGGTTATTTTTAAGATAAATTATTGAGCACAATGAACCCTCTCTCCTCTAAGAACAACTCTAGGGTTTCTTTAAAGACTAATAGAATTATTCCACCACTTTCCCACCATTCAAGAATTAGAGGACAAGTAGAAGACAATCCTCAAAACCCAAAGGATTGTGTTTTTATCAAGAATAACAATATATTATGATCAAATAATATTTTCTAGTACCCAATACTGAATCATCAACATGGAAATATCAAGGATCACATGTGGATCATTTCTAGATGGATTTTATATTTGATCCATTAAATATAATAAGGTTATAACACCAACAAGGTTCAATTGATCAATAAATAAATAGAAAAAATATTCTCAAGACCGAGGTAATTATTATAATTTACGTAATTATTTATTTACCAATAAATATCCTATATATTGGATCTTCGAATAATTTTTAATTTTTTAGTTATAATTTTTATACATAGATATTCATTGTAATCATCTTTTGGATTATTTAATGGACTCAAAAAAACATATGTTGTGCATGGGACTGGATAACACTTCTGCTACACTCAAAACCATCACTCAAAAATATCATCATGAAATACATAGAGAACGCATCCTATTTAAAAATTTGAGAATATTATGGTAAAATAGAACAACATACCTCTGGTTCTCCACCTTCACCTTCTATTAGATGATGCATTATGATTCAAATTCAAACATGTACTTATATATTACAAAAAAAATTATTGGTGAATGTCATGATATATCTTAGTCAAATATTGGTAAATCACTCACTTAAAAGAATTTTAATCCCATATTATATCCTATCACATTTCAGTAAGTACAACTACTCTGCCTTGGATATACGAAACAACATCAGCATCCTAATCAAAATTCAAGGAAAACCCTCCCATATATCAATCCCTCATCATCTAACCATATGATTTCAATATAAAATTATCTTTCACCATATCCTGACATGATAATGTGACTCTTAGAGAAATTAGTTCATCCCTAACCTAATAATAATAATCATACACATATTGTTTAGTGAATACAAATATCAATTGATACTCTCTTATGGACCAATGAACCACCTACAACAGTGTCATCTGACTTATAACATCTACCAAAATATTTATCATCCTAGGGTTTTACACCATATTAATGTTATTAGACTATAAATTAACAAACCACCATTTTTAAAATGAAATGAGTCATATATAGATAATATTTATATAACTATATGGTCAGTGTTAACAATAAACCTCTCAATCATAAAAGAATGACACCAACAATTTAATGTATGAAAACTATAATCAAATCATCATAATATGTTAGTTATTTCCACTGATGTGTCCTTAGATCTCTTTAACCATAAGTGAATAGAAATCCATCCTTATTTAAGAATTATCCTATTCTAACACCAGATGAAAAAAATACAATGTATATTACTTACATGAATCAGATGAGTTTAGGATTAGTGTGATTATCAAACTTTCCTTTGAGACTATGAAGGTTCTTACATACTAATCAGACCACTAAAACCCCTTCCATTATTGATTAGGTATATTTTTTAGACTAACAATCAAGATAAATATTGATTTAATTTTATAAATATTCCTTCCTACCATATAAAACATTGAATTTAGAACATGTTCTTAGGGAAATATCTAGAAACAAAAACATAAATATTTCTAGACACCACAAATATTCCCAACTATGATGTCATGTTCCCTAAAAATTATTCCTATCATATCTAATTATAAAACATCAATATGTTAGAAAAAATTTGATTTTATTAGTGTTCCTAACGAGGGTTGGTATTATCTTAAATGTAATCATGTACCACAAACTACATGGTGGTTTTGTACAAATTATGTAGGGTAATATTAGTTTTTTCTATAAAAAATGAATATTACCATTGGTTACTTAGTGGGGGTATACTATGCGCCTCGTTGTGATGCACTAGGTACTCATTAGGGTCTTTAATGGGGGAGTCATTTTGGGGTGGTCATTGGGTACATATTAGAGGTTTAATAGGTACTTGGTAGGACTAGTAGACTTTTTTATGAGGGGAAAACATATTTTAATGGATACAACCCTCTATTTTTATGATAATAATAATATGGGGGAGGTTATTTTTCCATACATATCATTCTTAATTCCACCCCTTGATCTCCACTTGTTCCTTGTTTGCATGGAGGTTGAATCACATATGTTTTTTCTTGAAACACTATTCTATACTATTCTTACTCTCTCCCCTACCTCCTTTTCATTTTATTATTATAATATTCTAAAGTTGTGTATTTATGTTTTTGATGAGTATTCCACTTTATCATGATTGATCATTAAAAAATTAGTGGGCATTCTTGTATCAGTTCTAGATGATATTATTGAAAAATAAATGTATTATTTTCACACTATTTTGGTGGAGGTATCAAGTATAATACGTTATTATTTATTTTTAATTTTATTTCAGTTGAATTAATTATTTAATTGTGGGTATCATATAAGAATTTTTTTATATATAAATTTGAGTGGTATTAAGAGTATGGTGTACCCCCCATTACACGAGGTTTCAACAAGGATACACAAAATGATGATGAGCTCGATGAGGGATCATGGTGACTGAGGATTGATGGTTGATCACTATGAATCATGATAGAAATTATAATAATGAGGTTGTTGGTACCTAATTATACCACATTGATTTTTATTTTGATATTCTATGTGATCGGATTGTGAGGGTAAGTATGTCTGAACAACCAAAATTTGAACCAAGGGGGTTTCTATGTTTGATAAAAAACATGTGAGGATTGTTTGGATCATAACGAGTCATTTGAGTATTTTTTCACTATTACATAGACACTAAGTGATATGTTTCGTAGAATAGATCCTTTATTAGTGTGAAATTAGGTCCTAGAACTATTTACAACCTTGATCAGGGGATCCTGAGACATTGTAAGGTCGGATGTGATAGGGTATGATTTGTCTTGCTTTTGTGAGAGTCTAAGAATGTTTCAAGTGAGTAGTTTCTGATAAAACCATATGGGATTATGGATAATAAAATAGGGATGACCTATTAATTTGAAAGGGGAACTTTTCAAATGTTCCTGGGAGGCTTATATGTCTTCTAAATGAAGTTCTTCCATGGGTGGGTTAGTGATTTTATCTCCTGATAATCAGTTCTCTCAGTGGAGTAGTGTTTTGGATGGACGAAGGATGATTCACTTTGTCTGTGTCACATAATAATAGGTTACATTGTTGATATAATTAGGCTATGGGACTGAAATCTATCTTACGTCTTTATGAATAATGACCTACCAAGTGTTGAGTATTTGTGTGATCAATAGATGAATTGTCAAATTTATATCATTAGAATGAGGACTCTGGGATATGAACTAGAGGATATCGAAACAAGTACGGGGTTAATCCTAAGATGGATTAGTCTTTTCAAATGTATTGTATCTAGTGATAAATATATTATATCCTGGTATATTATATGAGTTATAAGAGTTGGTTATTACATGATGTGTTCCTTATCGAGTATAATGGGTTATAGATTTGGGTTAGGAATAGGGTAGAAAAAAACCCATTATTTTGATTATTATTACCCTAATGTTGTGTTCTATATGGTTCAAAAAATATTGAGAGATGGTAGTGATGGAGCTGGTCCTATTAATTAGTATCTTTTAGAAGACTAATATATGTACACTACCTATTATACAGAAAGAATGTTTTTAGTATAGAGTGATTTGGAATTAATTTTCTCACCACTGAGAGCTGATAATATTTTTCCAACTAGGAAAGGTGAAAACCAATTAATGAATTTCATGTTGATTGGGGATAAATTTTTAAGAATTTTCTCATTTTATGAATGGTGATACTCCATTTTATGTAGCTAAAAACCTATCCATGAATACATGTTGATTATTTTTGAAACATTCTACCCCATATGTGATATCCTATTCTCCATTAACATGCCTCTGGAGAGGTGATAAGCCATTCAACTCTACCTTAAGTATTGGTGACCAATAATCCTCTATTTAATCATTTAATGAACTATGATACTATATTAAATATAAGTTATATTATATTAAAAATTATATATGGCATGATTTTATACCATTATTTAGATATGTGATATTTTATTCACCACATTGAGAAAAGGGTACATGTATTATTTACCCTCAGATGACCCATCTTCTAATATTTCTATGTCATTCCCTCAGATCTCTACTTATCCAAAAGTTAGAGATCTCTTCTGAGAGGTGCCCCAGTTATCCCTGTCACTGGTAGAGATAAATCGTGCTGAGGATTTGTGAAAGTATACCATGGTGGATTGATTTTCCCTCTTTGACCCACAGTGGAAGGTTTTTCACAGTTTGTCTCTGATTCATGGAAGATCCATGACTGTACGGTTTTTGGGTTTCATGACTAAAGAAACATAAATGTGCATTTTCACTTAGGTGAAGATTTTATTTCCACGTGGGCCAGGGATCCTCGGAGGTGTGGTTGATTCTAGTTTTACTTATTCCACTAGAGATTTGAATTTCATATACAGCGGGATCCTTTGTCTATTGTAATGTGGGTAAGTCTCCCTGGTCTTCCGCTTTAGTTTCAAAAACCATCCATTCTATGTGCTGTTGGTGACATGAATGGGAGGTATTTTTACTCAGATCAAGGAACTGTGTCTGTGTCACACCCGATCTTCCCCAGGGTCTATATTGAGGTCGACGTTGCAAAGATTCCAGTGCGTTGTTTCTGGATTACTGATTGAACGGGGTTCTGATGGATGTAGGAGGTTTTCTTCGAATCACAGATGCAGTTCTGTGTAGGATGCAGATGGTTCGGGCACCTGGAGGTCACTTGAGGTAGTGGCAAGGTGGGTGTTACCTCGCAGGTGGTGGAGACACAATATAGTGGTGGTTGTGATGCTTTTTATTATGAGACGCTGGTTTAGGCAGTGGTGAAGGGTGGCCTTGGAGTGGCTCTATTAGAGTATGGGAATGTGAATGTGGATTTTAGTTCTGCTATAGAACATGCAGTGTGTAACAATGCTGGAAAATCTTCTAAACAGGGAGACCGATTGAAGTCTCATTGCACTTACGTAGAATTTATTAAGGATATTTATGATTATAAGGTAGAGAGGGAGATGAGGCTGAGTCTTATTACTGCTGTGCCGAGTCATGCTTGTAATATGAAGGCAATGCCGGTGCCTATGAATCCATCAGTGCTCTAGGTTTTTGAAAGGTTGAAAATGACCTTGGAGTTGAGTCCCAGTCTGCAGTGGAGGGTTCATGCCATATGTAGTTGGTTCCTCTCTATGAGGTGTCTTTGGAAAAACCAGATGGGTTATCTAAAGCTCTAAATATGGGTACCCATGACCCCTATGGAGTTAGGATCTGTAATCTTTTTGAGAGTCTGGAATATGAGGACCTACTCCTACTGTTAGAAGGTCCATAGGGGGTGGAAGGTGGTGTCTTATAGGTTATAATCACTAATGTTGGATGAGAAGTGGAGGAGGCAGTGGAGAGGGAGTCTTTTATTGTCCCTAGTAAATCTCAATGTGGGGAAAACATCTAATGTTTAGAAATAATTGATATCAATTGTCACATCGAGCAAGAATGAGAAGAAGATGATGGTTATCAGGTGGGCCATTTCTCTAGAAAATGGGGGGACCTATCTGATAGTGAAATGGAGAATGCTAGTGGAAAGACCCTAATCTCTTATGGTGAGATTGTTCAGAGTGGGAAGAAGAATGTGGAGAGGAATGAGAAAGCTGTGACTGCTCTACCAAGAATAAAGAAGAGGAAGGATTACTCTTCTATGCCAATGATGATGGCTACTAGGTCCTCTATTGGCAAGGGCAGAGGCATACAGTCTCTTAAAGAGTTCTTATATTTGTAAAAGTTAAATTGTAGAAGGAATTATGTCTAGAATATAGCACAATATGAAAGCTCGTAGTGGGAGTCATATACTGTAGATAAAGCAATGGATCTTGGCTATATGGACGAGTATGATTTCTATGATATGTAGTTTCTTTTCTATCTTGTGTTGCTTTATTTATGTACTTTTTAATTATTTTAATAAATGGTCAGGGACATTGTCTCAAGATGAGCTTTCCTATTAGATTTATTATTTACTAACTTGGGAGTCTCCATCCCACCGGCATGACTTAAAATTTCATGGTGGTCCTTCCTTATGATGTGATATTACATTGAGAAATTTAGTACCATATTCAAAACTAGATAAATCATGTATGAGTTAATTATAAAGGATGATTCTTAAGTACCTAATGGTTCCACACGATATTACATGTGATTTTTATTTTTTTATTTAATTTATTACATTAATTCACACACACAAACACACACACACACACACAATCATATATTATTGGAACCATTAGTAGTATCCCATGATGTTTATTCTTACACATTATATATACACCTTAGTTGAAATTCTAACCTTAATGTGGGCATACGTGATAGGGAAAAAGGCCACAGTACATGAGATCATATTAGAGGAGTGCGGTGCGGATGTAGAGATAAGTCTAAGGAGTTATAGAGGATGTGATATAGGGGTAAACTTTTTTATTTTTAGATTTATTAATACATTGTAATTTATTATCTCATTATGAGATATTGATTTTTTTATAGATCATACGATCTGTTGGTAATAATTTTCTAACACGTAGTGTTTGGTTTTTAGGGTTATCTTAACAATATATTTTCATGTGTTTCACTCTAATGGTAATTTTATTTTGATAATTCTACATTTTTATCCATTATGGAATATGATGACCCAAAGGCTTATAATATCTTTATAAGTGAAGGTTCCAGGTGCAATAGAAGTAGTGCTTAGACCATTCGAAATGTAGTTTTTATCAAACTCAATGAATAAACCATAATAACATTAAAAAGAATCATTGGGGTCTAATTAACAAACCTTAATTAAGAAGAAAATTATATTCAAACAATCATATTAAGATCTTTCATATTAAATTTATTATAATATCCCAATATTTATGAATATATTTTTAGTAAATTAATTAATGTGTTAGATAGATTTTAAGCTTAAAAAACTAAAATTATTTGAGTAATTCTTTTATATTATAAGATGAATTAAATTAAATGGTATTTAAATGAAATATAATTATTAAAAATAATTTTTGATCCACTTAAGAAATACTATTGTTCCTAAACATTTGTTTTCAAATATTTTATTCATGTGCATATACTTTTTCATATATTTTTTATTTAAAATTTAATTAAGAGTATTAAAATTATGAAGAAAATAAAATTTACACTTTAATAAAATTAATCCATTTTCTATCATTTGGTTTGAAATAAAAATAAAGGTAATTAGTGGTAAAAAGACTTGTTTTAAAAAACCAGTTTTGTACACGCAATGAATTTTTATCATAATAAATAAAATTAGTCACTATTTATGAATGATTTTAATAAAATATATATATAATATTATAAATAAATTAATTTATAACTTGACTAAGATATTTTAATATCTAAGGAATTGGATTAAATTCAATTTTACGATTAAAAATACATTTTCCTAAAATTATTTGTCATTTCATTTTATGGAATTATTTTAAATTGAATTTACACTATTTATAGGAATTGAATTTAAAAAAATGGATTCCATATTTGGAATACACATATCACAATATGTTAAAAATTTTAATTTCATTTTTTTCATATAAATATTATCTATGTTTTTTTTCACTGAGATAAGGGTTAAAAGGATTAAGGGGGTGGTGGTGTTAAACATAGAGATTATAAATAAAGTAATAATAAAGAATGGATAAAACTATGTGGTTTAAGGGATTTATACCCACCCTTTTCTTTTCCTTGAACTTTTTTTACTTTGGTTCCACTTTCACTAGAATATGAATTTAATATATTTTAATGTTTAAAGTAATTAAAAGAGTTCCACCCACCTTATTTATAAAAGGGAAAGCCTTCCCTTCAATTATTCAAAATCATTAATCCCTATAGTTTATAAATTCCTAAAAAAATATCTTCTTAAATTCTTTACCAACATCCTTAATCTTATTTTAATCCCAAAATAAGAACCATAGAAATCTTAAATTGTAATCCAAATGAGTTTTTATAAGAAGAGGTGATTATATTTATCGATGTATTTTGAGTTTATTTCATCCATAACTAAATAAAAATATTATATAAACATGTTTACATGATGAAATAAGTTTAATTAATAAATATAATTTTTTATGTTAACGATATGACCATTCTATACCTCCTTTCCATTATATGAGAAAAGATAATGTCAGTCGTGTGTATACACATACTTCCTCCTCCATGAAGAGATGGGATTTGTATTTCTTGTCCTCCATACATGGATATTCATAGGGACTTATATAAAATATATTTATGATATTTTGGATATTATTATTATTATTTAATGTTACATTATTATTTATCTTTCTTTCATTTAATTCATTATAAAATGAAAACATTACTCATGCATATATACAGACTATCATCTCCAAGAAGTGAGATAATTCAATTTTCATCACAAAATTAAATGAATGATTATATAATTATATATAAAAATGAATATGATACTTATAAAATTATTATGATTATATATATGATGAAAAAATGAACACATTTCAAGGATAATACTTATCAAACCAAAACATGTATGATAAACAAGATAGTTTACCCACAGATTTTTATTTTAATGAAGAACAATTTATAAATATGTAATTGAAAATTATTAGTGACTGTTATATTGTAATATGAGTATGAATTTTTTTGGTATATATGTATAAAATATTTATTTTTATTCATATGGTTCTTAAAAAACCTTACAAATATTTTTAGGATACTATGTATAGGTTTTTATTGAAATTTCATTTTGAATCGGGATTGTTTCTATTTGGGTACCCTATAGGGGAATTATCTTCTCTTTATATATTAAAACAATTTTTTTCCCTCTAATATATTTTTTTCTATATTTTCATTTTTTTTCATTCATCTCTATACTTTGGTACATAAAATGGTCGAGAAAATTTTTCTAAGAAAAGCTGATCATATTTATTTTTTAGTGAGATAAGTTTTTATTCCATGTCCTTGTTCATTAATTTTTTTTCCAAGAATTTAATTATCTATGATAAAATGATTATTTTAATAATTTTCAACCATTTTTTAATTTCTTTTCAAATTATTTTTAATAAATTTTTATAATGATTTTCAGAATAATTTATTTATGGCCTTTTATGAAAAGTGTGAAAGGAATAATTTTTTAACATTTACCATATGAAACAATTTCCCCCCATTATGACCATTATTTAATTTCTACTTTTATTTATAACATTTCATGTTTATTTAAAAAATAATAATTTTTTCAATATTTTTATATTTTTAATATACAATGTTATCAAACTAAATGGATATTTTTCTCTTGTTTTTAATTAATGGATTGAATGTCATTTTATGGTATTTTTCATCAATGTCAATGTTGTTGGATGTTGTTTATTCTTATGTGAGGTTATATTCAAATTTAACTAACCAGTTTATTTCTCTATAAGTCTTGTGTTTAATTGATGTCGATATTATTATGAAACTCATTTCTTTTCCACGAGTTATGCTATGATGCAGTGATGGATGTTCTTTTGATATTGTGGAACACATATATATGGTTTCTATTATGTAAAGGGTAATTACATTAAATACCTCCAATGTATTGGGAGATGATTTATATCTTATTAGAATATTTATGGGGTGTGAAACCATTCCATTAATGAATTAGAATGGGAAGTGAACTCATTCCACTAATGAAATGAGGTTGGGAAGGGAACCCAATCCACTATAGGACTTTGTGAACTACCATGTTATGGTCTTAGTAGTGAGACATGAATAATGATATAATTTCTATTCCTATGATTTTTCTACATAATTACAATATTATTTCACTATTATTATGATATTACCTCATGTATCATGATTTATTAATGGTAATTCAATACTTTTATTACTCATTTATTTCAAAATACTAAGCCTTTATGACCAAATTCTTGATTTATGATTTATGATTTATTAGGTATAAAATTAGTAATTAATTTTTGGGATATTATACTATTGTGTTTATATTATCCTTATATAATATCATCAATTAATATATTCCTTTTTTACCTTTAATGAGAATATGTCCTCATCAATTCTTATATTTTCAATTCCATAGGTTATAATGAAATTTATTAAGTAAAAAATGTCTAAGAAGGGTTCTGTGATAGTATAAAATTATGGGTAATGTAAAAGATCATCCGTAAATTTGTTTTATTATGTTTATAGTGTCAAAATACAAAAACAAAATTATGGTTATAGTGCATTATTTATTGTATAATATATTATTATTTCCTCTAAAACTATAGAATATGTATATACACTTTACTGAGGTCATATCAGTTGGATTTAGATTATGATTTATTTATTTTTAGTGATTATGTTATAAAAAATATTGTGATTTAAATTTAGATAAACTAAGATGAATTTAATGTGATATATCTTAAAAATAAATGTTTCACAGGTGGATAATAAGGAGTTATTATTTAGGACATATAAAGAATTATTTTCATGATAATATGATCTCTCACTCTAATTATTGTAGCATTATTCTTACATTGTACTAATGTTTTATAGTCGATGGATAGTAACTACTTGAATAATGTAAAAAAATATTAATTGGTACCAAATATAATGATTATCCTCTTGAAAAAGGTAACCACATGGGGTTGGACATCAAAATACTATTTCTATGATCTGGTAACCCTATCAAGCCATGAATCACTTTGTGATTACAAATGAAAAAATGAGGTACCTACACACAGTTAAATCTTTCATGAGGAGAAAAGAAAATTCTTTTAGAGGGTCTTTTGATACAAATTTTTCCTATAAATGGAATGTCACCGCTGGAAATATATTTTCCATTCTCCACTACTCATAGCATGAAAAGGATTTCCTAGGGGTGAATCATTTGAAAGCAAAAGAAGATCAATGGTTGATTATTATTAGGAATACGAGTCCATAGGATGTAATTTACTCCACCAAATTGGATGAGGTTATGAGGTAATTTTTAAGTAAGTAATTTCACTGAACTTATCACATGAAAATTGAAAGGGAATTCTTTAATCTTAAGTAGAAGTATGATAAACCTACTGGAACCAATGAGTAAAATTTTATAGTACTTCTTTATCATTCTTTGAGTTTTATCATAGGCCTTGAAATAAAAATAAATTAGATGTTATTTAGTTTCATAAAACCAAATTTATAAAACAATTTTCTAGTATTGTCTTTTGTAGCTATGAAAAACAATTTAGATATGTTTTCAAAGTATAAAAAAAGAGTTCATATTCCCATCATTCTCATTGTTCTAATAACAATAGAATGAGTATTTTCAAGTAAATTCTAACAATAAACCCTCTAGAGGAACGAAAATAAATCTTAATTTATACCATAATTTTTGGAAGATGCATTCCATAATTTTTATCCAAGGGACTAGTGAATATTTTTTAGTGAGGCAAATAAAGACATTGAGTAAGTGAGTTCTGAAGAGATATAAAGATGAAAGATAATGAAAATAATTGGGGAGATATTTGTAAACATTTCCACCCTCTAAATAATTCTTAATAAATAAGGAGTATGGTAATTATTCTAACATGTTCTTTAATTTTAGGGTTAATTATACAATCAGCATCAACAACCTCTTAAAAAAAATAAAAGGAAATATCATGTTGTCAAAACTACCAAACTGCATAATTAGAACAATGCAGTGAAAGGTAAAATTTACATCTACTCTATAAATTTAAATGTTTTTTTTCAACTAATTTTTTATATGAATTATTCGATAAGGGTTTATCTTTCTTATATAACAATTAGAAAATGGGTCATTAGTGAAAAATCATAATGGTTTGATGTTCACATCTCCAGTCTATATCTCCTCTCCATAATGAATGCAGATCATAAAAATATTGTTATTATTCTTCTAATTGAATTTATTATAATTTCAGAAATGGAATGTATTTATTTATGTAGACCCAATATAAATTTCTAGTGATGGTAAGTCACATTTCATGTTTAGATGGAATTAGTAATTTTCTGTTAGTGTGAGGATGATTATGAACTTCTAATTTAAATTAAAATAATTTTATGTGTCTTATTACAGATTCATGGGGTGTATTTATCTAAAATGGTTGGGTATAAACTAAAAATTCAGGAAATGTATATTATATGGGAATATTATGATGTATTTATTAAATATTTTCCTAGTCTTCCCCCAAATCAGGAAATTATGTTCTCAATATATATCACACATGGTGCTATGGATATTTAAAAAAAACCTTCTTGAATGTACAATATTGAGTTGCAGGAATTAAGGAATCCACTCTAGGATAATATTGATAATGGATTAATTTATCCAAATACATCACCAAGGGGTTCACTTATTTTTTAAGAAAAAAGATAGATCAATGCCTATTTTATTTGATTATCAAGAACATAATAAGATTACTATTAATAAAAACTATCATATACCTTATATTGATAATTTATTTGATCAACCATAAGGATATCAATAATTTTCAAAGATTTAACTTTGATATGGATATCATCAATTGAGTGTTAAAAATGAAGACATATCTAATACAACATTCTTTATGATGTATGATCATTATGAACTTATAGTGATTCCATTTGGAATTGCCGATTCCTATGATATCATCAGGTATATATTAAACATACTATTTAGATATTACCTTTATTAGTTTATTATAGTCTTTATAAATGTTATACATATATATTATTTGTGAAAGGAAGAGCATAAATATCATTTTTGGATTGTCTTGAAGACCTTGAGGAAGGATAAACTGCATTCTTCATGTTTTAAATATGAATTATTTCTATAAAAAGCATCATTATTTCCCACATAATTATAATAGATGGAATATAAGAAGATACCACATTGATAAAAGTTATTGAACAAAGTCCTAGACCAACCATGGTGACCAAAATGAGTAGTTTTCATTGGTAGGGTAGATACTTCCGATATTTTGAGATATATTACCCTTGACTACCAAATCCACAAATCATATTGATGTGGATTGGAGACAAATTTTTGTATATAGATGAATGTGAAGATAATTTAATGTAAATTAAGATAATTTCAGGTAGTTCATATATAATCACACTACCCTATAGTATATCATTGTAGAGACCCAAAGACTGATGTACATGGACATTACATTACATTTGCGGAATACTTAGTACATAACAAAACACACACACACAAGGATCGTAATAGTTTAGTGTCTTTGGAAACTCGGAACGTAATATTCTAATAGTGGTGAAAGATCTTAAATATCTCCCATAAAGATCTTCACTTATTTTTAACTAAAACCTTTATTTATATCCCGGGGAAAAGAAAACATAAAAGGGTGAGCTCAAATGCTCAGTAAGGGTAAACAAAAGAAATATCAATCACATCATATACATAAGAACATAGCTTTTGGAAATCTTAACCTACAAAAGAGCTCATAATATCATAACATGGGATAAATCATAGATGTAAAATGTAATCCCAATAATCACAAATTAAAACATGAAACTTTGTGGCATACACACATAATCATCATTTCTTGTTAGTCAAGACTCATTGCCAAGACTATCTTAGTGGACAAAGTCCCTTTCTGAACCGAGTCACCCTCGTTTCAGTACTGTTTCACTGAACCGGTATAATCTACCATTCCAGCCATGTCTATCTCATGAGATATAAAATCTTTACCCAATTCATTTGAGGGAGATATAGGTCCCACCCATCTTATAATGAATCCATTCTTATGTGTGCCACATAATCATAAATCATACATCATTGCATAACACATGTAACAACAATGGGATTCTTGAAACATCATGACATCATAAAACAAATCTTATAAGGTAAATGACTTCATAAAAATAATTCCCTCAAAACATAATCAAATCAATTGTAATAATAGGGATAAAAACTTAACCCTATATTATCTTAGATGGAAAATAAGTTTGATAAAACATTTGAACTCCATTCTTGAGGAAAATATCCTTTCTACTTCAAAAACATTTTTCCATTCTTAAAATGCCGTACAACTTTAAACTAAAATAAGTTGATTAAAAATAAACTTGAAAACTTGTAAAGGAAGCTTCTTGGAAATAATGTTTTAAAAATCCATTCATGCCTTATAAGTTAAAAAATCATTCTTCTCGTACTTTTGTCAGAAAAGTCAAAAAGTACCTCGTACGAAAAACGACAAAAGATTCCTTTAATATCCTTTAATAAAAACTCACCAAAGGGTAAAATTGAATTTAAACAATTTTAGGTGGATGGAAATAACATTTCATATTGAGGAAACATGGATGTGGATGATAAAATACACCATAGTAAATTTCAAAGTTTAAACAATCTCGGATAAAAATGAGATTGTGATATTTCTCTTACCTTAGGTCCGACTTGCTTTGTAAGTGTCCTAACCTCCTGTATAATGATTTAAATAATGTTATTGACTTATTCCAGAATCATAATTATTTTTATTATATCATATATGGTCATATTCTTAGCTTCTTAGTAGTAATATTTCATTGCTACTTGTTATTCGGGTGTTTATAACTTTTTGTTCTTATGCGTGTTTTGTCGAATAAATTCTTATTCTTTTCTTTAGGTTATAGATACCTCATTTACATAATGTTATTAGTGTAATATATATCATATTAATTCAATTCAATTCATTTATATAATCATTATGAAATGAAGATCATGTAGAACGAGTCGCATCACATCGTGGAGACGGTATTCCGTACGTACGCACGAGTGATGATATCGTTCCTATGCTCGTGGAATTATATTGGAGTATATGTATACTATTTAAGAATCAATATCACATTATAATAGTCATATATAGTCATTATTTACACCATTATACCCATCCATGTAAGGTGGTGGTGGAAAACAGATTACACCACGGCGTGGAGACAGTATTCCGCACGTACGCACGCGCGGTGATTTCATTTTTCCGTAGGATGGATAGAAGGTGAATTAGGGTTGTTTCATATTTATAATAACATATCAGTATGTAAATAATACTGATGTTATTACTTTATCATGAAACAACTAAAGAAGAAGAAGTTGAAGAAATTGAAAAGATCGGTAATGGATATTACCTCTTCTTTGAAATGCCTCTTTGAATCCTCCACTTAGGGAACTAAGATTGGTCTTTGAAGAATACAAGGACCTCTAGGATTATTCTAGGGAAGTTGAGAAGGGATTTTGGTAGGGTTTGGCCGATCTTGAGTGCTCAAATTGGTGTGAGGAGGAGGGGGAGGAGGTGCCCTTTCATAAGGGAGGAGAGGGGCACCTTTGGAATAACTAAAAATATTATTTTATTATAAAGTCAAGTTCGGTTTTAAATAGATCCAAATTGATTTATTTCGTGTATAAGGTGGGGATGGGTCGAAATCCTCTCATCCAATAGGATTTAGACAAGTTTAGGTTATTATTTTAACCTTATCAATTAGATTTAACTCCAAGTTAAATAATTTAACTTTTACCGTGTCTTTTTGTTTTCTTACACTATATGGTTAATAAACTTACCATAACAAGCCAAAAGAACCCCAAGTTGTTTATTATTAATATATATATCCTTATCTAAGTCATTTGTCTGAACCTTAGATTTTTAGGAATTAAATAACAATTGATAATATAATATTTGTCTTAAAAACTAATTTATGTCAATTTTGACACTATTTGGTACATGATTTTTATAAAATTCATAACAGAATGATAAGTTCAAACCATGTTACTTAAATCAACAATAACATATCATATTAACCTATAAAATTACTTTAAGTCATAAAAAGTTTCAAATTACATTTATATGGGCATTTATAACATCAATTATGTTAATTTTTCTTAAAAAGGTAATTACTGCATCATTGTTGTGTCATAAATAAATTAAATTATATAAAGTATAAAAATTACAAATAAAATACCATTACGTAGGAAATGTTTTTATCTTTCTAATGAATATTTATAGTCGAAAGTATATTATGTATAACCCTATATTAAAAATGTTTTAGTAAATAAACCTTGATTTTAACTCTTTTAACTCTTCTTTGAATTAAATAATAATAAATGTCTTAATCCAATCCAAGTGGGCCTAAATGATAATATTTTACACTTAAGGTTGTTTTTGGTCGAGATACACTTGTCCAATAGAATTAGGACATGTTTTATGGTAATATTAATATCATTCTAACCCTAATTACCCTATTTACCTTTAACCGTGGTAAATAAAAGTAAAAAGTTACTATTCACCAAAAATAATTTTCATCTCATTGAATGAAATTTTACTTACTGACATCAACCGTGTCTCTCGGAGTTTTGAAATTCCATTACCGAAGTGGTAAAATTAAGATTTATGAAAAAAATAATTTTTTTAACTACCACTTAGTAGTTTCACTATTACTCAAAAATTGAAGTTTTTCAGAAAAAAGCCAAAATTTCACCCTAATCTATAATTGATATTCCGAATTCAAAAATGATTTCTATTTTACAAAATTCCCAACATATAAGTTGCATTAATTAATTTTATAATTAATTTCCGCTGTCACAACAAATAGCGAGTTCTTAAGAGATAATAACTATCAAAAGATTAACACTTGTTTATGTCTGGTGTAGATGTGAAATTACATACAATGACCAACATTGTATTGAATTGTAAAAATATATTCTAAATATACTTTAAAACCACTCAAATTAATAATTTATCACTATTAATTATTTCGATTAAAAAAGTTGTTTTTAATTAAAATTTAGTAATTTTCACTAATCATCAGAATATGAAAGTTATCCGAAAAGTACCAAAATTTCACCTTAGGCTAAATTCGATACTCCAAATCCAAAAATGAAGTCCATTTTGAGAGATAAAATTTCTATAATTTTAAAAGGTGGTTATTACTATTCATAACGGGTAGTTATAATAATATTTTAATAGCATATCATTGTTTAGAGAAACTCAGTATTGCGTACTACACATGATATCTAGGAAGGTCGCGATTGTGTTAATGCAAGGCAAGTCAAGGATGTGTGTTGTGGAAGCTCCTTTTGGTGTAGTGTACAACACAAGACATTAATAAAATTAAAAAGAATATTTTTCATAAAATCTCGGGCTGTTACATTCTACCCCCATTAAAATGAATTTCGCCCTCGAAATTCGTCGGGGTTATAAATGGTTTACTATTAGAAAGTTTCTTTAATAGAAACCCACATCGTAAAAAGGAATACCAAAACTTGGCTTTAAAAACTAAAGTATGAAATGTAACAATTACCCAAATAAACTAATCACTGGGTTTCCACATAGGTGAAAATATGGATATGGAAGAGAAATCTAACCATCATGTTCTGATGGAGAGTGGTAGAGAACATGGCTATGGAAAAGCCAGTAATCACAAATCCATAGATTTGTGATGATATAAGGTGCCATCTGATTCATCAGGTATAAGATCACTAGGACAACATTTTTGGTTTTCAAGATCATTTCCCTAAAGTTGAAAATTTGAATTAGAATAAATACTTACTTTATTTTGGTACAATCTCACTGTTGTTCGTGCCTTGAACAATTTCCAATTCATCTATTAAATAAATGAAGTTGAATTTGTTATTCGTGAAGTGTTAGTAGATCATGTGATAGAATGACGGGTCATTCCATCTATCTCAAACAAAAGGTTAGAAAAAATTATATACATAAGTCGATCTATAGTGAGATTTATCATATATGGTTCCTAAAATGGACTTATACTTCATATATCATACTACATAATATAATAAAACTAGTTTCTACTAAACAGGGACTTCCTATAGGCCAGTGGTAGGCGATAAAGGCCAGTCGCACTTCGGTTGTGGGTTCGATTCCCACAGCCTTGTCCGACGCGATGGGCTGTCGCCCGTCCTGCAGGTTGTCCTTTTTCTAAAACTATATTACTATAACATCCCATTAATAATATCTCAAAACTTCTATCCTTAAACAATACTTACTTATGTCCAAAATAATCCATTCCAATCTTTATGCTTATCCATAATACTGCAGTCCACTCTCATAACATAGTGAAAACGATTACGAGAGATTTAACACCATCGTCGATCCCCATATATCATAAGATATGTTTTGTTGGTCACATTCCAAACATTCAAAGTCCTTAATCATGTATTCTCTTGAATACCGTAGTGAAAACATGAATGAAGTTATATGTTAACACTTTCCACATACAAAAATCCTCAAAATTCTATATACTCAAACCATGATATCACTTAGTCCTTATATCAATCATGAGCTCATGAATACTGTTAAACATTTCATTTTCTTGTTTTCCCTTCATTATGCGCATATCATCTTATTTCCAAAAATATCTCAATCACTTTGAATACCACATTAGACCAATACATAATTATTCCAATACTCCATGATACAATATTATTTCGGAATCCCATTACATAAACACTTAATCATTCCACCACATCGTTGTCATATTCAACATCGTCAATAGTGATCGCATGTGACTTCCCTTTCTCCTTTGCCTTCAGTGGTTGCTCATGTTGATCATCACTAACCCTTGGATTAGGGCATTTATTAGCATAATGCACCATTTCCTTGCACATGAAGCATTGAAGTGTTAGTGGTGCGTTCTCTGCAGTGTTTTCTTTATTCACATCATTAGAAACCCTTTTTCCATTACTTCGACACTCAGCTGCTCGATGACCTTCTTTTCCACACTTAAAACATTTTCTAGTCCCTTTAAGACAGTCTCCACCATGCTTCTTTCCACACTTTGTGCATAAGAAAACATTCATCTTCTTTTCACCATTATTCTGAGATTTCTCCTTGAACTCCATCTTTCGTTTCTTGTCAAAACCATGAGATGGATATGTAACAGCAACTTCCATTTCCACCTTGATAGCACAACGCACAATTTCTTCATAGCTACTGAAGTCTCTTATAGCTAATGCGCTTCGAAGACTTGGTTTTAAGCCACTGAAAAATCGATCAACTTTACTTTCAGGTTGGATGATAATGCCAGATGCATACCTTGCAAGTCTTGTAAAATTCGCTTCGTATATACCAACAGATTCATCATCCTTCTGCTTCAGCTCAAGAAACTCATTTTCCATCTTTGTTCGAAGAATACGAGGGATGTACTTACTGAAAAACAAGTTATTGAACTCATCCCATTCCATAGACTCAATTTCATCTCTTGGCCTTGTATTATTGATAAGATTCCACCATTGATCAGCTTCACCTTCCAAACGATATACTGCTAAGATGACTTGATCATGTTCAGAACATTGAAGAACTGAAAATATTTTTTCAGTAGTACTGATCCATTGTTCAGCAACAAGTGGATCAGAAGACCCACTGAAAGAAGGCGGACGTTTCCTCATGAAGGACTCAATAGAATATTATTCCCTTCTCTGCTCATTTGGAAGTCCAGAATGATTCATAGCTTGTGTAAGTATAGAAATAAGATTATGCACTCCATCTCCCATAACATTTGTTTGTTCAGGAGGAAAATCATTGCATTGTCCATTGCATTGATCAACACGGTTCCTTCGGGTTCCAACCATCGTCTAAAACCCAAAAAGAATAGTGTGAGAGGCAAAAATCATAATAAAGGGGGAGTAACATCAATATCCAACATCTTAGGTTTAATCAAATATCGTTACCATAGTTCTAGGACTATATCCTATACGTATACTTATCCATAGGGACATCCCTAGACATACCATAGAAATATCTCTAGGGATCTCACTAATGTTTTCGCATCCTAGTTTCCAAAGGTTGACTAAACCTTTCCTCTGATACCAACTGTAGAGACCCGAAGCCTGACGTACATGGACATTACATTAAATTTGCGGAATACTTAGTATATAACAAAAAACACACACACAAGGATCTTAATAGTTTAGTGTCTTTGGAAACTTGGAACATAATCTTCTAATCGTGGTGAAAGATCTTCCATATCTCCCATAAAGATCTTCCGTTTTTTACCAAAAACCTTTCTTTATATCCTGGGGAAAAGAAAACATAAAAGGGTGAGCTCAAATGCTCAGTAAGGGTAAACAAAAGAAATATCAATCACATCATATACATAAGAACATAGCTTTTGGAAATCTTAACCTGTAAAAGAGCTCATAATATCATAACATGGTATAAATCATAGAAGTGAAATGTAATCCCAATAATCACAACTTAAAACATGAAACTTTGTGGAATGCACACATAATCATCATTTCTTGTTAGTCAAGACTCATTGCCAAGACTATCTTAGTGGACAAAGTCCCTTTCTGAACCGAGTAGCCCTCGTTTCAGTCATGTTTCACTGAACCTGTATAACCTACCATTCCAGCCATGTCTATCTCATGAGATATAAAATCTTTACCTAATGCATTGGAGGGAGATATAGGTCCCACCCATCTTATAATTAATCTTTTCTTATGTGTGCCACATAATCATAAATCATACATCATCGCATAACACATGTAACAAAAATGGGATTCTTGAAACATCATGACATCATAAAACAAATCATATAAGGTAAATGACTTCATAAAAATAATTCCATCAAAACATAATCAAATCAATTGTAATAATAGGGATAAAAACAGAACCCTATATTATCTTAGATGGAAAATTACTTTGATAAAACATTTGAACTCCATTCTTGAGGAAAATATCCTTTCTACTTCAAAAACATTTTTCCTTACTTAACATGACATACAATTTTAAACTAAAAGAAGTTGATTAAAAATAAACATGAAAAATTGTAAATTAAGCTTCTTGGAAATAATGTTTTAAAAATCCATTCATGCCTTATAAGTTAAAAAAACATTCTTCTCGTACTTTTGTTGGAAATGTCAAAAAGTACCTTGTACGAAAAACGACAAAAGATTCCTTTCATATCCTTTAATAAAAACTCACCAAAGGGTAAAATTGGATTTAAAAAATTTTAGGTGGATGGAATTAACATTTCATATTTTGGAAACATGGATGTGGATGATAAAATACACCCCAGTAAATTTCAAAGTATAAACAATCTCGGATAAAAATGAGATTGTGATATTTCCCTTACCTTAGGTCCGACTTGCTTTGTAAGTGTCCGAACCTCCTATATAATGATTTAAATAATGTTATTGACTTATTCCAGAATCATAATTATTTTTATGATATCATATATGGTCATATTCTTAGCTTCTTAGTAGTAATATTTCATTGCTACTTGTTATTCGGGTGTTTATAACTTTTTGTTATTATGCGTGTTTTGTCGAATAAATTCTTATTATTTTATTTAGTTTATAGATACCTCATTTCCATAATGGTATTAGTGTAATATATATCATATTCATTCAATTCAATTCATTTATATAATCATTATGAAATGAATATCATGTAGAACGAGTCGCATCACATCGTGGAGACGGTATTCCGTACGTACGCACGAGTGATGATATCGTTCCTATGATCGTGGAATTGTATTGGAGTATATGTATACTATTTCAGAATAAATATCACTTTATAATAGTCATATATAGTCATTATTTACACCATTATACCCATCCAAGTAAAGTGGTGGTGGAAAACAGATTACACCATGGCGTGCAGACGGTATTCCATACGTACGCACGCGCGATGATTTCATTTTTCCGTAGGATGGATAAAAGTTGAATTAGGGTTGTTTCATATTTATAATAACATATATGTATGTAAGTAATACTGATGTTATTACTTTATCAGGAAACAACTAAAGAAGAAGATGTTGAAGAAATTGAAATGATCGGTAATGGATATTACCTCTTCTTTGAAACGCCTCTTTGAATCCTCCACTTAGGGATCTAAGATTGGTCTTTGAAGAAGTCCAGGACCTCTAGGATTATTCTAGGGAAGTGGAGAAGGGATTTTTTCAGGGGTTGGCCGAGCTTGAGTGCTCAAATTGGTGTGAGGAGGAGGGGGAGGAGGTGCCCTTTTATAAGGGAGGAGAGGGGCACCTTTGGAATAACTAAAAATATTATTTTATTATAAAGTCATGTTCGGTTTTAAATATCTAAAAATTGATTTATTTCAAGGATAAGGTGGGGATGGGTCTAAACCCTCTCACCCAATATGATTTAGACAAGTTTAGGTTATTATTTTAAACTTATCAATTAGATTTAACTCTAAGTTAAATAATTTAACTTTTACCGTGTCTTTTGGTTTTCTTACACTATATGGTTAATAAACTTACCATAACAAGCCAAAAGAACCCCAAGTTGTTTATTATTAATATATATATCCTTATCTAAGTAATTTGGCCGAACCTTATATTTTTAGGAATTAAATAACAATTGATAATATAATATTTGTTTTAAAAACTAATTTATGTCAATTTTGACACTATTTGGTACATGATTTTTATGAAATTCATAACAGAATGATAAGTTCTAAACAAGTTACTTAAATCGACAATAACATATCATATTAACCTATAAAATTAGTTTAAGTCATAAAAAGTTTCAAATTACATTTATTTGGGCATTTATAACATCAATTATGTTAATTTTTCTTAAAATGGTAATTACTGCATCATTGTTGTGTCGTAAATAAATTAAATTATTTAAAGTATAAAAATTACAAATAAAATACCATTATGTAGGAAATGTTTTTAGCTTTCTAATTAATATTTATAGTAGAAATTATATTATGTATAACCCTATATTAAAAATGTTTTAGTAAATAAAATTTGATTTTAACTCTTTTAACTCTTCTTTGAATTAAATAATAATAAATGTCCTAATCTAATCCAAGTGGTCCTAAATGATAATATTTTACACTTAAGGTTGTTTTTTGTCGAGATACACTTGTCCAATAGAATTAGGACATGTGTTACGGTAATATTAATATCATTCTTACCCTTAATTACCCTATTTACTTTTAACCGTGGTAAATAAAAGTAAAAAGTTACTATTCACCAAAAATTATTTTCATCTCATTGAACCACATTTTACTTACTGAAATCTACCGTGTCTCTCGGAGTTTTGAAATTCCATTCACAGAAGTGGTAAAATTAATATTTATGAAAAAAATAATTTTTTTACTACCACTTAGTAGTTTCACTATTCATCAAAAATTGAAGTTTTTCAGAAAAAAGCCAAAATTTCACCCTAAGCTATAATTGATATTCCGAATTCAAAAATGATTTCTATTTTACAAAATTCCCAACATATAAGTTTCATTAATTAATTTTTTAATTAATTTCCGCTGTCGCAACAAATAGCGTGTTTTTAAGAGATAATAACTATCAAAAGATTAACACTTGTTTATGTCTAGTGTAGATGTGAAATTACATACAATGACCAACATTGTATTGAATTGTAAAAATATATTATAAATATACTTTAAAACCACTCAAATTAATAATTTATCACTATTAATTATTTCAATTAAAAAAGTTGTTTTTAATTAAAATTTAGTAATTTTCACTATTCATCAGAATATGAAAGTTATCCGAAAAGTACGAAAATTTCACCTTAGGCTAAATTCAATACTCCGAATCCAAAAATGAAGTCCATTTTGAGATCTAAAATTTCTATAATTTTAAAAGGTGGTTATTACTATTCATAACGGCTAGTTATAATAATATTTTAATAGCATATCGTTGTTTAGTGAAACTCAGTATTGCGTACTACACACGCTATCAAGGAAGGTCGTGATTGCGTGTAATGCAAGGCAAGTCAAGGATTTGTGTTGTGCAAGCTCCTTTTGGTGTAGCGTACAACACAAGTCATTAATAAAATTAAAAAGAATATTTTTCATAAAATCTCGGGCTGTTACAATAATGATTTGTGATAAGTAGTGATAAATCAATAATGGGATTGGATGTTGTAACTTACTCAATTATTATTTATGTGGAAACCACTGCCTATAATAAGTGTGTCTTGCATATTACGTTTTTTTCACTATGATCCTACGTCAAAAATATTATACTATAAATATAGTTTTATACACTTAAATACTTGTATTATTATTTCTCATTTTACTAGTAACTCATCACATTTTACATTCTTATGTACTTTTGGATAGTTATAACTACATGTATAAATCATTATTTTGGTTTTTTGATATTTTTTCCATGGAACATGCATAAGTAATATCACAATGTGGTATATAATACAGGTACCTAGAACATAATATTGTTGTATTCTTTTGAAAATAACAATACCCCCCTACGATCATGCATTCTATGTTACATAGATTTCATTACATGTGTCTTAGGAAAAAATTAGATCAAGAAATTTACTAGTAAATATGTTTACTATATGGTCAATATATGTAATTTGAATAAATTTAGAAATCTATAGATCCATGTCTTTAGATCTTGATCCCTAGAGCCATGATTTAAATTTTATGTCATTATTGGATAAATCAATTTACCTTTCATAGAAAATATGTAAGTAAAAATATCTATTTTTCACATATTATCAACAAATATGTCTGGGAAAACAATATCACTCCTAGTAACCTCTTTTAGTAACATGAAACGCCTTCATTCCAATTAAATATCCTATGATCATTATTCTTACTATTATCTACAAATGGATTTGTCCAACTGTTAAATTTAATGGAATTAATTAATGCCACTAAAACTTTTGCCAATTTCATATAGGCATGTTCAATAGGATATCTATTTAATGAAAACTATCCTTTATGTCCAACCTTCAAATAGAATTATCATAGAATTTTTCTATGATATATATATTTCAAATGGATTTTAGAATTATGACTTGAGAAAATTTTTTTTCATAGACTCTGCATTTTACATCACATTACATTTTAATAATAAATATTTATTTATTAGTACCTACTTTTAACATCTATATATAGTTTCTCTTGAATTCTCAATAGTAGTATCATGTATAGAATCATTATAAATGTTCGGCCCATGAATTTTGGCACATGGAATCCAGTAATAAATTCAAAAATACTTCTCAATCATGACTATTTCCATTAACATTATCCTTATAAGAATTGTTAACTATAAATAATTCATACATACATACATACATACATACATGCATAGATACATACATACATACATACATACATACATACATACATACATACATACATACATACATACATACATACATACATACATACATACATACATACATACATACATACATACATACATACATACATACATACATACATACATACATACATACATACATACATACATACATACATACATACATACATACATACATACATACATACATACATACATACATACATACATACATACATACATACATACATACATACATACATACATACATAGATACATACATAGATACATACATACATGCATGCATACATACATACATACATACATACATACATACATACATACATACATACATACATACATACATACATACATTCATACATACATTCATACATACATACATACATACATACATACATACATACATACATACATACATACATACATACATACATACATACACACATACATACACATATACTTACATACAAAAATATATGAATACATACATTCATGCATGCATGAATACATACATACAGACATATAAACAAACAAAAAAATAAAAATAACATATATACATATGTACAAAAACACACACACAGACACGGAAATATATATATATATATATATATTACCCACTATGGTTAAAATAAAACCAAATATTTTTTTTATTATGGAACATGTGTCTTTAGAACAACTCCTCTCACCGATCCTATAAGTGTTAATGTTCCTATAAAAACTTTTTTGAATCCGACACATAAAATTCATTAAAGCCTACCCATCTCTCACTCAAAGAGATATTATTCCCACTTTTTGAAATATAATTGGTCTTGAATTTAATCTTTCATTAATAAGGGTTGTAATATCCTATGTTAAAATAAGATATTCAAATAATATTTTCAATAGATTTTCCTTCGATTTATGTTTTTTGGTCTTAAAAAAATGTACATCTAAACATGTGAACTAATGACATAAAAAATTATTTATCATATGCATATGACATTTTTTAGTCCATATTGTTATCATACAATTGGTTGTTATTGTATTAAAATTTATAAAACTTATATTTGAGGAAATTAGGGAATAGTTTCAACAGATATAATATATTTCATCAATCCCTTTTTACAACCATAAAAAAATTAATGTATAAGTTAATGTGAGTTTTGTATTACCTTCACTTAACATATTAAGGGTCACTAAATATTTGGTTATGATATGGTTTGAGAAGCCCATATATTGGATCCAATATCCTTTACCAACTGTATTCATTTAATCTATGAGAGATTCAAAAATAGCTTAATGGAATCTCATTAAAATTAGAATTTTCTTCCTAACATAACTGAAACAGTTTGTGGGGTCTTAATAAAGATCATCTATTAAATTTGTGAAGTACATTTATTTTTAAAGGTTTCTTTGTCAAAAACAAGATAGAGTGAGTTTTTTATACTATACGTAGTGCATTAGCATGAGAGATTAAATCAACCATATGGATATAAAATTTATAACTAGTATCAATTTACCTAAAAATTATTTATCTTTACACTATTAGGTATTTTCATTATAAAAATAATAATCATCCATTTCCAATTTCTGATATTTTTGATTCAATAATTATAAAATATTAGTTAAATTTGAAATTCTAAACCAAAATTCATTAGAAATCAATAAATAGTGCGACATTACTTCTAATAATACATAGAGTTAAATGTAATTGGTAATAATTAATACAAAATAATACTTTAAACTGAATCCATCATGGAGATAATATTTTTCATTTTTTATATAGCAATATAGGAATCTCCCTTCTTACACTTCTTTAATAATGCACCAAACATCATGTATTTTCTATAAAATTTCATGATTCCTATGTTTGAATACTCATATTCAAACATATTATATAAATATATAATACGTGATCCATAATAGTTATATTTCTGAATATACATGTAGTAGAAAGATCTACTTAGACCATAAGACATATATTTTATTAAAAATATGAAGAGAAGAAGAACAAAATAAATAATAGGACCTATATAATTGGATTCCCATAGAACCCCCTATGGATAAATTAACAACACTGAGGGGGCAGAGAATTTATGCAATTAAATACCATGAAGGGAACCTCAAGAGAGGATATAGAGGATAGAAAGCCAGCCAAGTGGTTCCCTTCACACCACATGGGGAGGCTTTTTGAGCCAAAAGGAAGGAAGAATTTTTATTTTTGAATCATTTACATGATGTAACGGAGATTAGAAGAGAGGATGATAAGATAATCTTAGATATCATATTAGTATGTCTCCACTGATGTCAAGATGATTCTATTAGAGTGGAATAAATCAATACCATTGCACAAAGCCTCTAAACCATCCATGAGAGAGTGAAAAAACCCATAATAGGAACTAATTGCGAGTATAATAGAGACCTTGGTGTCATAAACAATGCATCCCCCACATAATAATTTGGGAATATGAGATATTTGTATTCTATTTAGGACTGCGGGATGGGGGGTTCCACCTAACCCATTGTCCCACTAGTAGGGTTCTGGAAAGTGAATTTGGGAGAATTCTAGCCACAAATCCCATGAGAGAAGGAAATTTATCCAACTGGTCAAAAATCCCTACAATCTATACAACTAGGGACCTAGTTCAAACCATAATAGTTGAATTCTATGGGGGGGGGGGATTTGTGCCGAGATTGGATCCTTACCTCCCAAAAGAACCAGCACTACACTTTTAGGAGGATTGAGAACACCATTTACACATGTATTTTATTTCTAGTTTTTCTAAAAAAATTGGTAAATAAAGTCATATAGGGATGACACCATTAAATCAAATTTAGATAATTTTACTAATAAGCTCCAAATCCTCTATGCCTAGTCGCTATGGAGGAATAGATGGTGTGTTGAATCCACTTGTAGAGAATTGGAATAAGTGCATTCGGAAACAATATGGATACCTTTTTATATGATAATTGAGTTTGTAGGTAGAGAAATGTTATAGAATATACACACCAAAAAATTGATATGTGGACGGAAAATTTTTCACCAGAGAGTACCACCACATCAATCAAAAACATGAATTATGCCCACCACCTTTTTTAGGCTTTGGTTAAAAAATATACACTGTTAGAGCCCATGAATAAGCATTCATCACGCGAATCCTCTATATAAGTACAATTATACATTAGTATTTTACTAAAATCAAGGATTGTATTAATGATGGAAGAAATTTTCTAGCCCGTCTAAAGGAAATATCATGCATGGGGAACCCAAGGAAACCCATGACCTCTCCAAACTAGTTTCCAAACCAAAAAACTGATATCTCTATAGACAATAATCTAGAAAGGGTGGAATTGAAGCACCAAAATATACCATTGTAGAGAATTAAAAATTGGGTCGGAGTTACCTCTTCTTGAGTTTAGTAAAATCACCCACTTTTCATAAAAAATATTCTCCATAAATTATAACACTAAATAGCTTCCCATGATAATTTACCTTGAAGAAAAAACATGGAATCCCCAATATTCCTCACACTGATACATCTAGGCCCCACTGGTCACATTAGGTTCTTCCACAAAACCCCATTGAACATCCCCTCAAACTGAGAATCCCAAATGAACCCATTTATGAGTTTAAAATTATATTTCAAAACTTTCTTAAGAGCCTTAAGCGCTGAGAGTATGTGGAAAGTGAAAGATGCTAGAACACTATTGACTAAGGTGATTGTACAACTGAATGATAAGAAACATGTTTTATAGTTTTTAATTTAGTTATTCGTTTTATTGATCAATCCATCAAAGTACCCAATTAAAATTCTTCTCAGAGATATAGGAGCACTCAAATAGTCTATACAGAATACTTTTATGTGAATACCAAAGACCGATTAAATACAACTCCTTCTCATCAAGAAGGATATTGGAATGAATCAGTGACTATTTTCCTTGCTCATGACCTACCTACTATTAGGACCAATCTGAAGGAAGAGTTGGTTTGCATGTATTGTCTTTTGTTGATCTTAAGAAGTTTTCGTAAAGGATAGACACCTTAAATTTCTAAGAATTCAGAAATGAGAATATTGAACATTCAGAGTCTGGAATTCGGAGTTTGAAAATTCAGGAGTTCGGAATAGAGAACCTAGTGATCAAAGAATTTAGAGTCTAGAATTTAGTGTTTGGAAATTGAGGAGTTCGGAACCGAGGACCTGGTGATCTATGAATTTGGAGTCTGTAAATTCGAAGTCTGGAAATTGAGAAGTTCAGAACTGGGAAATTTTAAATTTCTGAATGTTGGGTGGTAGGAGATGTGAAGGCACCGATTGTGATGATGCTTTGCTGTTTTGTAACTCTAAATTGTGAGTATATGTATGTACTCACAATGCCAGAAAAAGTTGGCTCAAGAAGTCAGACTGAGAATCTGGTGAAGGTGTTTCGAGAGTCAGGAAGAGTCGTTCCGAGAACCTAAATTCATACCAAGAATCGAAGAAGTTGTATTGAGAACCAAAAGTTGTTCCGAGAGTCAGGAAGAGCCGTTCTGAGAACCAGAATTCATACTGAGAACAAAAACGCCAATCTGAGAACTGCTGAAGTCTCACCGATAATGGAGAAGTCATACCAAGAACTGGTGAAGTCACACCAAGAATAAATAAGTCACACCGAGAACCAATAGTCATACTGAGAATTCAAAATCTTCGGTATCAATGAATGAAATGGTGTCATGCCGAAGATGCGGGGAAGGGTCATGTCGATAATTGATGTGATGCCGAAGACTCAATAAGGATTGATCTGAGAAAGTGATGCCAAGAATCAGGAAGAGTGGATCCAAGAATATGATGTCGAGAAGACAGATTACAGGATCCAAGAATGTGATACCAAGAAAATTGTGTAACAAGGTCAGATCTGGAAAAGGCCAAAGTTTTAAATCAATAGAAGTGGAAGAAGATTCGAGAAGATTCTAGAAGCGCTGAAAAAGTATTAATTACTCTAAGATTTCTGTAGAAATTAAGATTTGGGTGAATTTAAGTGAGTGGGAAAATATTTTGGCTTCCTGCCCAAGCACACATTAGAGAACCTATAAAAGGAGATCATGGTGCTATGTAAGTGTGATAATGATGAAGTAGAGAGAAAAGATCTGATAATCTTGAGAGAGTAAGAAGAGACTGGCTGACTGAGTTTTATTGTGGTTTCAATCGAAATGAGAATTTGATACTGGTTGATATCGTATTGAGTTTCTCATATTGAAGATTTAGAGTGTAGAGGAATTTGGATTAGAGAATTCGGAGTAGAGATTCGGAATGGGGAAATATTACTGGCTGTCACTGTATTGAGTTTCTCAGACTGAGTAAGACTTAGATTGAAGATTCAGAGTGGATAATTCGTAGTGGAGATTCGGAATGGGGAATCGTTACTGTCTATCACCGTATAAAGTTTCTCAAACTGAGGAAGACTCGGATTGAAGATTCAGAGTAAAGAATTCGGAGTGAAGAATTCAGAGTGGGGAATAAATTTCAGAGTGAAGAATTCAGAGTTGCGATTCGGAATGGATATTCGGAATGGGAAGTTCATACTGTAATTGATCTATCTCAAGTCCAAGGAGTCCTTGCCATTCTTCTGGGTAAGGAAGTGAATTTTTTTCTGAACTTTCTTACACTTGTGTATTTTAAAATAAGTGTTGGTAACATAAGTTGTTACAAGAAAAGAGACATTTCCCTATTGTGATAAGAGGGTGCACACACACTGGAGTGATTGTTTCACAGTGCTTCACGAGTGTAAGGGTATATCCAACTTGTTGTAATCAAAGGATTGTTTTCTTAGTGGATTGTATGGTTGTAGATTGTTTCCAACCATACCAAGGATGTAGATATTCTTATTGAATAGTGAACCTTGTAAATTGTTGTGTTCCTTTGGATGTGTGCTTGTTTGTTTTCTCAGCATGGAATTATATCTTTAACAAGAGAAAAAGTTTGTTCTCAATATTAAGGGAACATAAAAAGGGAAAAGGGGGTACTACTGATTCACCCCCCTCTCTGTGGTTCATTGCTCCAACTGGGCCCTTACAAGTTGTATCAAAGAGAGGTTACCTTTGTTTTCCTTGCTGATGGAGAATCTAAATTGTGTGAACAGTAAAGGCATTCCGGTATTCTATGGAAAGAACTATCACATCTGGAAGGATATAATGCTACCATATCTCATGTCTATTAGTTATGATGTTGTTGAAGTTCCAACAGTTGGGTTTCCCCCCGTTGAAGACAATGTTCCACTTACACCTATGGACAGGAAGTTTCATGAGAATGAAGGATGTTCCAAGAATTCTATATTGTCTTCACTTTATAAAAGTGAGTTCTTGAGATTTAAAGGAGTAGCCACAACCAAAGGTATATGGGACAAACTGAAAAACATATATGAAGTCAATATAAAAGTCAAGAAGGAAAAACTTCAAATCTGGAGGTTGAATTATGAAGACCTGAAGATGGGAGAGCATGAATCTATTGGGGATTTCTTCACCAGGGTGAATGATATTGTTAGTACCATTATATGTCTTGGTGAAGAGCTAAAAGACTCTACTTTGGTGGAAAAAATCTTGAGGATTCTTCCTGATAAATTGGATGTGAAGGTGTCTTCATTAGAAGACAGAGACTTAGAAACCTTATCTCTTGATGATTTTCATAGCACACTCATTAATTATGAGATGAGAAGGGAAAAGGCTATGAAGACCAAGAAAAAGGTTGACAGAGAATTATCTTTCAAGGCCATGAAGAAGGAGAAGTGTAAGATGATCTTGATTAAAGAATATGGTGGTGAATCTAACTCTGAAATCGATGTATGTAAATCTTAACGATATTTTATCCTTGTTTTAAAAAAATGTTAAAAGAGGCACAGGTAAATACAAGGGAAAAATTCCCTTGAAATGTTTTGAATGTGGAGGCATTGGCCACTTTGTGGCTAACTGTCCTCGAAGGGAGAATGAAAGATACAATGATGAAGAAGAAAGAAAGCCAAGAAAGTTATGGAAGAAGTAGGGTAGTAAAGGAAAATCAGGGAAAGAAAAGAGGTTCTTCAAATCCAAGAGAAAATTCCTTTTATCCATAAATGAAGAGGATGAAGAAAGTGATGCTGAATCTGAAAAATCAGTTGAGCATGGTGTTGAGAATACTTTCATTACAATAGTGAATGGTGAAGATTTCGGAAGTAGAAACATAGAAGAAGAAGAATCTTAGCTTTAGAAGCATTTGAAAGAAGAATTGAAGGAATGTTTAAGGAAGATCAGAAGGCTAGAGAAACTTAAAAAAAACTGGAAGATGAATGTTCCTCAGCATGCAATCAAACAAATGTTAGAGAAGAACTTGACAACGAACTTGAAGATTTGAAGAAGTCTCTTGATGATAATAAAAACCAAAACAAACACATGATAGTTAAGATGAAGGAAAAAGAGGACGAATTAGAACTCGTTCAAAAGAAGCTCTCAAAAGTTGAATAAAAAACATTTGTTTTCAAAACTCAACTACTGATGTTGGTGAAGGCTCTCAACAAAAAAATCATGAGAAAATTCAATAGAAGTATAAAGTGGTTACTGTGAAGAAGAAATCTGAGAAAGTTACTTATGTGTCTAAGACCATCATTACTGGGAACATTGAAGTTTCAAGGAAACCTAAGTCTAACATTGGTGAAAAGCAAGCAAAATCAGAGAATCCATAATTCTAGCAGAGTAATCTTGATAACAAAAGAATGTTTGGTCGGGCTGAAGAAAGAGAAACAAAGATGTATCAGAACAAAAGCTTTAGAGGAAGGAACTCCTTTTATGGGTACTGTTGGTATTGTGGTGGATTCGGACATACAATGAATACGTGTTGGTTCAATCAACATTATTACCACCAACCCACAAGTTATGAAATTCAGAGATATAGGGGGAGTCAATCTCCTCAAAGGAAGAAGAGTGAGGAGATTTTCTTGAAGAAAGTTGAGCAGAATGAAGTCATGATAGAAAATAGATTCTAGCCTCTAGAGACCATTTTTGAAAGGTGTGAACAACCTAGACAACTTGCAAAAGGATGTCTTGTTCTATTACCGGCACAACAAAAACTTTTAATTATTAGAATCTGAAGGTGAAGAAATATGTGAAAGAAAAAAAAGCTATTGTTGTTGAAACTGCTCTAATAGTTACAAAGGAAGAACGACATTGGATACTTGATAGTAGGTGTTCTTCACATATGAAAGGAGACGTGAAGTTGATAAAGAATATGAAGGAGTTTAAAGAAGGCACAGTGAAATTTGGAAATGATGAATCTCTAAAAATTAAAGGTGTTAGATCCGCCATCATTGGGAAGAAAAAATTGAAGTCCAATAAAACTCTATATGTTGATGGGATGAAGCATAACTAGCTGAGTGTATCACAATTGTGTGATGAGGGTAACAATGTTATATTCAAGAAATTTCGGTTTATTGTGAAAAGTGAAGAAGATGGGCAGATTGTTATAAGAGGCCAACGAACCAAATGGAATCTGTTTCAGTTTGGAAATTCACAAAACTCTTGTTACATGAGCATAGTGGAAGAAAATAAGTTGTGGCACAAAAGACTTAGAAACATGTGTCAGAGAAATACGAGCAAGTTATCTCAAAGGGACAGTGTTCGAGATATTCCAGATTTTCCAAGAAGAAGAGACTGGTGTTACACTACCTGTAAGAAAGGAAAGATTACAAGTGTTGTGCATAAGAAGGTTGAAATTTGCTCAAAACAACCCCTTGAACTAATACATTCTGATATATGTGGGTCGACGAGAAAACAATAATCAAATGGAGAAAAGTACTTCATCACCTTCATTGATGATTTTACTTATATTACATATATTATGATTATGATGCACAAGTGAGATGACTTAAAAATGTTTAAAAGCTTCATAAGGAAAGAGGAGAAATAATGTGAGTACTCTATGAAGAAGTTGAGAACAGAAAATGGTGGTGAGTATAGAAGTGAAGAATTTAAATACTACCTTGAGAATCATGGGATTAAACATGAATATAGTTCTCCATATACACCTCAACAAAATGGGGTTGCTGAATGGAAGAATAGCAGCGTGGTGGAAATGGGAAGAACCAAGTTTCTTGAACATAGCCTTACTCATTACTTTTGGAGGCAAACTACAAGTATAGCTATTTATATTAAAAATTGATGTTTCTACATGCCTCAATCAAACAAGATTCCATATTAACTTTTCTATGGCATCACTTCAAGTATGAATCATGCTAAAGTTTTTGGTATCCCATGCATTATAAAGAAAAAAAGTGGAAACAGTGGAAAATTTGAGCAGAAAGGAGAAGACAGAGTTTTTCATGGTTATGCACCATAAAGAAGAGGTTATAGATGCTTTAACAAAGAAATATGAAAAATGGTGGATGCAGTTGAAGTAAAAGTCATTGAAACTTTGGGGAAAGATAAGCATGTCCAGACAGACAAGGAAGATAAGGAAGATGAAATTGACGATTCTGATAAGGAAGCAATGAATTGTAATCCTAATCAAGATGAAGAATCAGATTCATCCATATCAAGTGATGAGGAAGGCACACAAAAAACATATCCAAGGCTAATGAAACAAGTGAAAGCTCAGAATATTATTGGTGATCAACGTCACATGGTTCAAACAAGAAGAACAAGTAATTCTATATCACATACTTCCATGTATTCCAAAGTGGAACCAAATGATGTTAAAGAAGCCTTTGAGCATCTAGAATGGGTTCAAGCCATGAAGGAATAATTGGAGAAGACTGAAAAGAATGACACATGGTAACTCGTACACAAGCCTGAAAATAAGAACAATATTGGCACCAAATGGGTCTTTCGAAACAAGTTGTTTGAAGAATGTGAAGTTATTTGAAATTGAGCAATATTGGTTTGAAAAGGCTACTCTCAAACTGAAGGAATTGACTTTGAAGAAACTTTTGCTTTGGTATCCAGATTAAAACTATCTGAATCTTTCTTGCTATTGCTACACAATGTGGCGACAAAATCATTCAAATGGATGTTAAATCTCAATTTCTTAATGGTGATCTCAAAGAATATGTTTATATTGAAAAACCATGTGGCTTTGTTGTTGGGAATAATGAATTTTATGTGTGAAAGTTGAAGAAAGCCTTGTATGGGCTAGCAAGATCTAAGAGCATGGTATTCCAAGCTGGACACTAGATTAAAGAAGATGAACTTCAAGAAAGGAACAATTGACAACAATCTGTACATCATGGAAATCCATGATCTTTCTCTCATTTGTGATTGCCTATGTTGACGACATTATATTTTTTGGGAATGAAGAAAGAAGCTGTAAAAGGTTTACTGAATAAATGAAGAATGTCTTTGAGAAGTCCATGTTGGGTGAAATGAGATACTTTCTTGGGATACAAATTTTGCAACAAAAAAAATTCAATTTTCTCCCCCAAGAAATGTATGCTAAGGAACTTCTCATGATGTTTAGCATGGAAAACTCAAAACCTGTATCAACTCCTATCTCAGTGGGAACGAAGCTAAACAAATATGATGAAGGAAAAGAAGTTAATTAGAAATAATATTGAGAGATTATTGGAAGAATGTCATACCTGACTACATCAAGACCCGTTATTGTGTTTGTTGTAACCTTGTGTGCAAGATTCCAGAGTGCACCTAAAGAATCACATCTTATTTCTAGAAAAAGAATTCTCAGATACATAAAAGGCACAACAGAATTTGAAATCAAGTATAGTGGTTCAAATAATATTGATTCGTTTGGCTATTTGGATGCGGATTGGGCAGGAAATGTTGATGATCGAAGATCCACATATGGTGGAGTGTTCTTTATGGGAAAAATTTGTGTTAGATGGCACTCGAAGAAGAAAAATTATGCGACACTTAGTACGGATGATACTGAATATGTTTCTACCACCATGGACGCTACTCAACTTATCTGGATGAAAACACAGCCAGAAGATTTGTTAGTTGAAGTGAAGTTGCCCTTGGTCTTAGTCTGTTATAATCAAAGCACCATTAATCTTAAAAAAATCCCATCCAATATTCTCGATCGAAGCATATTGACATAAAATATCATTTCATCAAAGAGCATGTGGAAAAGAATGAACTAAAACTTGAATATGTTTCATCTACTGAACAAGTTTCTGATATTTTCACGAAGCCCTTACCGAAGGAATCATTCTCAAGATTGAGGTTGAACATGGGTGTCCAACCTCTTCAACGCAATGGTATGTTGTTCCGTCCCCTCTCTCTTCTTACCTTTGGATTGTTTTGTCAATGGGTAGAAGTTGTTTGTATCATAAATCTATTGTTCAAAGAGAGAGTTGTGGGTAAGCTGTGAACTCAGCATTGTTTGTGTATGTGAACTATTCTAACTGTTTGTTGGAGTGGTTTTAGGAAGGAAATTGAAGTTGTTTACAGGATGTATGAAGCTGAAGATGTATGAATTTGAAGATGTCATTTTCACTACCTATGGACAACATGGTTTTTCTGTCAATGATTCATGTTTCCTATAATGAGTTACCACATGTAGGCTTTGAATTTTTGATAAGTAATCCATTTCATGAGGATTCCAGGTTTGGTGATTTATGAAAACATGGTTGAGAACAAAATCCAGAGGGGGAGATTGTTAGGACCAAGATGAAAGAAGAGTTGGTTTTCTTTTATTGTCTTTTGTTGAACTTAAGGAAGTTTTCATAAAAGAAATACACCTTGAATTTCTAAGAATTCAGAACTGAGAATATTGAACATTCAGAGTCTGGAATTCAGAGTCTAGAAATTGAGGAGTTTGGAACCAAGAACCTGGTGATCGAAGAATTCGGAGTCTGGAATTCAAAGCCTAGAAATTGAGGTGTTCAGAACCGAGAACCTAGTGATCAAAGAATTCAGATTCTATAAATTCAGAGTCTGGAATTTGAGAAGTTCACAACCGGGAAATCGAAAATTTCTGAAAGCTGGCTGGTAAGAGATGTGAAGGCATCGATTATGACGATGCTTTGCTATTTTGTAACTATAAATTGTGAGTATGTGAATGTACTCATGATACAAGTAAAAGTTGTCTTGAGAAGTCATACCGAGAATCTGGTGAAGTCGTTCTGAGAGTCAGGCAGATCTGCTCTGAGAACCTGAAGTCGTACTGATAATTGAAGAAGTTGTATCGAGAACCAAAAGCGGTTATAAGAGTCTAGAAGAGTTGTTCTGAGAACCTGAAGTCATACAGAGAACCATAACATCGTTCCGAGAATTTGTGAAGTCGCACCGAGAATGGAGAAGTCGTACAGAGAACTGGTGAAGTCACACCAAGAATGAAGAAGTCACACCGAGAACCAAGAGCCATACTAAGAATTCAAAATCTTTGGTATCGATGAATGAAATGGTGTCATGCTGAAGAAGCGGTGAAGATTCATGCGAAGAATTGAAGTGATGTCTAAGACTCAAGAAGGATGGATCTGAGAAAGTGAAGCCGAGAATCAGGAAGAGTGGATCTGAGAATATGATTCCAAGAAGACAGATGACAAGATCCGAGAATATGATACTGAGAAACCTGTGTAAGAAGGTCAGATCCGGAAAAGGCCAAAGGTCTAAATCAAGATAAGCGAAAGAAGATTCAAGAAGATTCTAGAAGCATTGACAAAGTCTTAATTACTCCGAGATTTTAGGAGAAATTAAGATTTGGGTGAATTTAAGTGAGCGGGAAAATATTTTGGCTTCCCAACTAAGAACAGATTGGAGCACCTATAAAAGGAGATTAGGGTACTAAGTAAGTGTGATAATGATGATTTAGAGAGATAATCTCTGATAATCTAGAGAGAGGAAGAAGAGCTTGGCCGACTTAGTTTCATTTTGGCTTCAATCAAAACGAGAATTTGATAATGGTTGACATCGTATTGAGTTTCTCGGATTAAAGATTCGGAGTGTAGAAGAATTTGGAGTAGAGAATTTGGAGTGGAGATTCAGAATGGGGAATCAGTACTGGTTGTCATCGTATTTAGTTTCTCAGATAGAGGATAACTCAGATTGAAGATTCGGAGTCGAGAAGAATTCGGAGTGGAGAATTCAGAGTGGAGATTCGGAATGGGGAATCAGTACTGGCTGTCATCGTATTGAGTTTCTAAGACCATGGAAGACTTTGATTAAATATTCAAAGTGAATAATTAGGAGTGGAGAAGATAATTCAATGTGAAGAATTCAGAGTGGAGATTCAGAATGGATATTCGAAATGGGATTTTCAGACTTTAATTGATCTATCTCAAGTCCAAGGAGTCATTTCTTTTCATCGGGGTAAGGAAGTGAATATTTGTGCTGAACTTTCTTACACTTGTGTATTTGAAAGGAAGTACAGGTAATATAAGTTGTTACGAGAAAAGAGACATTTCCCTATTGTGCTAAGAGGGTGAACACGCACTGGAGTGATTTTTTCACAGTTCTTCATGAGTGTAAGGGTATATCCTACTCATTGTAATCCAAGGATTGTTTTCTTAGTGGATTGTATGGTGCTAGATTGTTTCAAACCATACCAAGGATGTATCTATTCTTGTTGAATAGTAAACCTTGTAAATATTTCTGTTCCTTTGGATGTGTGCTTGTTTGTTTTCTCACCAAGGAATTATATCTTTAACAAGAGACAAAGGATGTTCTTAATATTAAGGGAACTTAAAAGGGGAAAATGGGTACCACTAATTCACCCCCCCTCTCAGTGGTTCATTACTCCAACTGGGTCCTTACACCTACTCCATGTAGAGTATCACCTTGTGGTTTTGTTAAAAAATATGATGGATCCCTCAAATACCATTAATAAATATACCATGTCATCCGAAAAAAAGTGAGACACCCCAATGAGAAGGGACCCATAATAGAAAGGCTTGATAAGGCCAGGATGAATATTAAAATTAACATATCTATTGACCGCGTCTTGAGACATAATAAATGTGCAAGGAGATAATGTGTATCCTTGAATTAACCCCGAAACCAGTTTCAAGAAGCCACATTTTCTACCCATGAAAAGAATAAAAAAATAGGGGGAGCTAAAACACTAGAAGAACAAGTCAATCACCAATTCAAAAAATCAGATGTTCCACATAACCCGAAGGATGATGTTCCATTCAAGAATATCACAAGCCTTCTCCATATACATCTTAAATTCTATATTAGATCCCACTACCTTCATATTAATACCACCAACCATATCCTAATCAATCTCCACATCTACTTGAATAGACTGACCTTGGATAAATGTGTGTTATTCTTCAAATAAACAAGAGTTAATGAACTAGGATAATCTTTTTTTTTGAATATGTTAGACAATAACTTATAAGAAAATTTTCACATGCTAATGGGGTAATAATGAGATATAGAGGAAGGATTGTAGGTCTTGGGAATGATAATCATAATGGTAATGCATGTAACTAGGGTGAGGGGCCTCCACATAAGAAGTTCCTAATTTCCTAAAAAATGTCCAACTTTATAGTATCCCAGGAGCTCCCATAGAAAGAACCTGGGAAGCCATCCATGCCAGGGGAGCTCTCCAGATTGAGAGAAGTCATATCATCCCAAATATCCTCCTCCCAATGAATTTTTTTCAAAAGTTCATTTTCATTGGGGGATACCACGCGATGGATGACATTGAAAAGGTCATATAGGCCAACAAGGTAACATTTCTACATGCATGAGTTAGGGTTGAAATATATGGACTTAAAATGTGAATCACCCAATCCTAAAATAACCTCCTAGTCCTAAGTGAATGATCCATCATCCAGAATGATATTAGGGGAACAACATTGTCTCTTTTCCTTTAGCAAAGCATGAATTATCTAGTATTCCAGTCAACCTCTTTGAGAAATCTGTCATGATATTTCTCACGAAGACATCTTTCCTACTCCAACAAAACCCTGCAAAATTTTTTATTTTTAATATTGAGGGAAGAAAACTAATCATCATCCCAAACAGCCTCTAAAATCTTCCCTTCTTTTTCAATATCCCTTTCAATAAAATCCAAATTATGATGGTAAAAGGAAAGAGAAACTACCTAGATTGAAAAATCAGGCATCTGGTGCCTCAATTTATAGGGTAATTTCTCCCAGTACCTTCCATGAGTCAGTTTATCCTAGTATCCTTGATATGTGGCTGAGAAATCATGGTATTCCAGCCACCATATATAGATGAAAAAATGGCTACCCTGAGCTTGGATAGAGTTAAGATGAATCAGGATGGGAGACTGGTCCAACAAAACACAGACTAGTTGAGTGACCTTTGTGTTGGGAATAGAAGAAATGGTGTGAATGTTTCCCAAACCACTATCCAATCTACCCCATGTTTGACGGATGTCCCTTTTATTATTACACCATGTGTATTTTTCACTTGAAAAACCTTCTTCCATTAGGCCCTCTTGGGCTACAAAGGAAGAAAAATAAATAATTTCCTAGGGGTGGAAAATTCCAATAACTTCTTCTCTAAAGCATCCATGGTAGAGTTAAAATTACCTCCCATAAACTACAAAAAGTCCCTGGGATTAAAGCATTAAGTACATTCCAAAAAGTTTCATGGATCCTTGAATATAATTTTGTATAAATTAATGAGTAGAAGAAATTATCCTCACTGACATTCAATTTGACCAAAATCTGATGGTCAAAAGCTTCCAGAATCTCCACCTTCACTGATATGTTTCAGAAAACCCCAAAAATATAGTTAACTAGATATTTATACATACTTTTTTGTATAAAAATTCTCCTTGAAAATTCCCCAATAATTAAGGAACTCTATTTGGACTCCAAAATAGAAACAACCAATGATTTATTCCCAAACACCTCATTCTAGAGGAATTTTGTTTTAACCCAGGAATTCAAGCCAATGGAATTTTAGATTATTTGAATGATCCTTGATAAAGGGGTCACCAATAATTGGCTACAGGAAATGAAATTCCATTCCTCCGTGAACTAGAAGCCACTAAAATCATTATGGATTAGGATCTCATAAAAAATCCATTAGTTGATGAGGACGGAGATTGGGGATAACATATCTCCTCCTATGTGGATATGGATCTAAATCAGATAGTTTTATTTCTAGAGTGGGGAGATTAAGGGTTAACTAGAGATTCCAAAAGAGAACTAAAACTATTAGAAATTAGAATAAAATATGGAGAGAGACCAAGAGAGTGGATAAAAGGAAACATAGAAGCGAAATATATTTGATCCTTCTCTTTTCACACCTAGGGAACCCTCTATGGAGGGGGGAGACAAGAACCTAGGGGAAGTGCTGAAGGGGAAGAAGGTAACTAAACTAGGGACATGATGGGGTAGCCTAGAGAGGAAGGGGAGGGGAGTCTAGGGATACTTCGGAGGGAGATGAGGGGGTGGGAGAGGGAGAGGAGGCTAGAGGGAACTGTGGCAAAAGAGGAGGGATGGGGTAACTGGATCCATGAAAACACCTAACGACACTATTAGAGCTAAACATGGAGCACTAGACAAAACAACTGATGCCAAGACAAAAAACACTCCATCAGGGGAAAATCCAGAGGATAATGATTCACCAGAGACCACATGATCCTTATGATGGAAAGGGATGTGTTGATATGCATGATTCTTGTAGGCTTATAGTGAGTGATCATGGAGATGGAAGCTCGAACATAAGTGGAGAGAATAACGATATTATAAGTCTTGTCTCCATTCCAAAGAATATTTAACCTTGAGCAACACTTGGGAAGGAATTATCAAGGATAGATCCAATTATAGAACAATTTTGGACACTAAAAAATCTTTTAATTCAAGGTACGAACATCCACATAAAGAAAATACCAAAGATAGTCTCCAATTTTCTTTAGAAACCCCAAATTTGGAATGGGAAGCACCAAGACTAGGATGTTTAGCCACACTACCTCTAGAGGCACTTCTGGCCTTGATGTACATATATAGACTAGAAATAGAGATGAAATATCCATTTTTGTTCTCTAGGGATTTAGTACCAAGAAATGAATATTTATTCTTGGGAGGCCATTCAAATATAGAAATATTTTCTATTTAACTCAGAGACATTTGCTGGGAGAGAGAGGCCCTAAGATCAGATGATGTTCTGGGAGAGCCACAATATCAACTTATCGACACCAAAGAATGTTACCAGGGTGTGTCTAAAGATATTTTTGGCTACCCCATAGGTCACCACATGATGATAAATCATAGGAGTATCGTCGATAATCCTAGATCAGAAAGAAGAAACTTAAACAACCAGTAGCTAGGAAGACCTTAGAGGAGGACCCTAAAGATATACAAGAAGATTCTCCTTCATCAATGGCTTGTGAGGCATAGCATGGGAACTTCACCAATGATATTAAAATATGTATTCTAATGCCACCGCACTAGAGCCTTCCAGAAATAGAGAGGGGGGAGGGGGGATTCCGATGCCACTGAGTCCACTAAGGGTGATGTGACCACCAATATGGTAGGAAAGTGTAAGGGGGTTGGAGGTTTGTAGGGAAAATTCTACATCAATTCTTTATATTTCCTCTTTCACTTCCCTTAATTACCATGTGAAGATAAAATATCCTCATATTCATCATGCTTCCTTTGAATTATTTTCTATTTTAATATATTTTTTAATGGTACACTTTTTTTTGAACTAGTATTGGTTATACAACATGTTTCTTTAATTAATTTATCCCAATGAATGAGGAACCATGTTTTGAAAAATTATTACCATCCCGATGAAGCATAGTAAAAAGATTTCTAAGAATCTAATATGAGATATTCATCCTATAATTCATGAGGAATATAGGGATCATGGAAGGTAAGGATTGTAATATGATATTAATTGATAATTTTTTTATCAAAATGAAAGATTAAATTCTTTTACTGATCAATATACTCAATAATTTTAATGGAATTATCACTAGATAAGTCTGGGCCTTCCAATTTACACTATTTTAGTGTAGTAACAATCTCAATTATATTAATATTTCTATATCATCTACAAATTAAATGATATGAGTTTCAATGTTTTAAGAATCCATGTAATTATATTTACTCATCTAAATTTAGGACATAACTGATATCATAGTGGAATAGGTTTAAAAATAATCATCTATGAATCTCTAGCAGACTTCAATTAACCTTATCTCACATTGCGGGAATAATGATAATGTATTGTGGATTCTAACACATATGATATATTTTATTGTAGTATTTTATTATTTAAATACCTTTAATACTCAATTAAATTTGTTTTCATGAGGATATTCCATGAGTCATGGAATGTCGATAGTGATCCCATAAGTAAACTTTCAATTTTTATACAAGTGTAAATGAAAATTATAAGTACTTTATATTTATTACAGAAATATGGGATATTTCATAACATTTATTATCTTATTAGTCTCCTATTATTTTGTTAATTTAAAATATCCCACACTATAGGATGTAGAATTTCTTATTTTGTGGAAATGATAGTTTCAACGATTTATATTTTCTATATCGTAGTCCATACATTGGTAGGAAAAATTATTGAAGGTATTTTGGTCAGTGTTGTTTCTCACTACTAACTCAAAACTATTTTATTTTTTAATTTGAATAAAAAATCTAGAAATATTAATTCATATTTCCTCAAAAATTTCTTCTTTGTTTCACCATGTCTTCTTTTTCATTTAATCATTGAGGAAAACATAGTCAATTGGAAAAATACTTTTGTTAGATCTCTATGATAATTGAAAGCATTCTAAAAGTGTCCAAAAAGTACTTTGAACTATGTTTTCATTTATAACCTATGTAATGGAAGACCATTGACCCAATAATCACTTGAGGTATTTTTTATTATATGTAATTATCCTTAATCTATCCTTTACATGTCTTGTTAATATTATATAGATTTTTCATAGTTGATTAACCTTGTTATGGTAAAATATTTTATGTACAATCCATTTATTTTGCTTTATCATGAAGGTATTTTTATCTTATATTGTTTTTGTGATTGTTTTTAACATTATATAATGACTAATTAAATAAAATATATACTATTAATATTGAAAAATAATATAAATAGTGTGAATTTATTATGAGATTTTAAAGGGTTGATTTATCAATTGGATGATAAACCAAACTATTAGCTTAGGTTAATGAACTCTTTGAACAAGGATAATATTTTTTACATCATTCCACCATCATCCTTAGTATCTTATTTGTTTGTTTCACCATAACTCAGCTTCTAAACCCCCACCTCTCCTTTTATCTCCATACTTTATATATTTTATATTCAAACATAGGTTTGTAGACCCATGGGCATGTGATACATTAGATAATCCATAGACACCCATGTCCAATATAATAAAGGTGGGGTGAATGATATTATAAAAATAATATTTAGTTTATTAAGACCTTATCACATATAAAAGTCCATTCAATAAAATTAAATTAAATAAAAACCCAACACACACATTGTTTAGTAAATCACATGTCAAGTCATATACAAGAAGCAACATCACCTTCATAAATTACATCATTTATTTGAAGTTATATTTTTAATTAAAGTAATTTTGTAATTAATTAATAATTTTTGGTAATATTACTTAATTAATTCATTAAAAAAATAATTCATGAATTCCCAAAGATACATATGATTCAAATAAACTATTTTATAAATAAATAAATCTTGATTTAAAATTGATTATGTAGACAAATTGTGATTTGTATCAAAAAATTGTGTACCAATCTGAATTACACAATGTCTCATTAGATTCTGTACAAATTAGTTCCATTGAATTTAGAATACTTTATTTTTAATATTATTATATGATGTGTTGTTTTGTGAGTTAAATCAATCAATTGTCTTGGACTTTATTAAAAATGACATGTATTCATATATGTGATGTGTTCTTATTTTAAATATTACAATGTACATTGAAAAAAAAATAACCTTAAATGGTAAGTAGTTTTTAAATAATATGGAAATTAATTAGGAATTTTATATTATATAAGTCCCTCTCACATGGATTGTACACTAGCTACATGACTTGTAGTATTTTTTCAGTGTTACAATTAATTTTATTCCACTTTACTAATTTTACATGGAGTATACCCTAGTTTAATGTGCATTCCATGTAAATGGGTATATATTAAATTGAGTATAAAAACCATTACACATTGTGGACAACATTTAGTGGTATTCTATGATACACAATTGGGGACCGAATGTGTAATCTATAATTTCTTTCGGTTTACATGATGTTCATTATAGCTACACATTATTCAATTACATATTGACCATGTTTCCTAACATTAATTATTTATGAAACATGTAATAAATGTGTGATGGGTTTTTTTACACATGGTATTCTAACCATGTTGGACTTCACAACATGTACACTAGTAACATTTCATGTAGTCCCTAAAATTTTGTTCTAGCCTGCCTCAATAAATATGAGACATGTAAATATGACTCTTAATCCTCTCAAGGAGTTGTTGTGTTTATCACTATTCTGTCATTGTGTACTAGATATGGGTACATGGTGTATAGTTTCATATATTCTTTGTTGTCCAATGATATATATCTATAGTCCCTAGAACCAAAGGATGAGTTATGCAGATGTTTTTAATTGTTTATTAATTTGTTATTAGTTATAATAATTTATGCACAGAAGATATCTTTAATTTAGAATAAAAGAAGTAAAAAGTAAATATTGAAAAATAATCTATCTACTGAGCAATAATAGAAAATAATTACAATTTTTTACATGAAAACACAAATACAACATAATGGTTACAAACATATCATAATTGTAAGTAAGAACATTCCCAAACATTGTTTTCATCCAATTCAATGATTCATCCACAAAACATGACGAATAAATAACATGTATTTTTAATTCACAAAAATAAATAGTAAAAATAATCCCAAAACCAATATGGGAGGATTTTAATGTTAAATTTAAAATTAATTAAATTACTAGAATATTCCTTGATATTTAGATGTTTATTTTATATAAATGTCGATTGATTAAATATTATAATGATTTTCTTTCATTACACTAAGAGGATTTAATGTAAAATCCATTTAGTGGTGATATATACATGATCCTTGTTCTCCAAATGAAATTAATGGAACATTAGGCTCTATTATTGATTAAAAGATCATATTGTATTGTTAACATTGATCGAACACAATCTTTAGAATTAATGATTATCTCTCTATATCTCTCTCATTATCTTATTATTTAGATAATGGAAGAAAGTGGGTAAATCATATTTATCTAGATAGAAACCCTAGATATGTTCTTTATTGAGAGAATTCCCTTGGGAAAGAATGTTTTGTTCAGAACATACAAGATTTCACACTAATATCTTAAAGGATATAAGTGTGTATATATAGAGATAGGGTTTAATATTGATAATTAAAAAACAATTAATAAAACAATAAATTGTATATATTATCAAATAAAATAATAGTAATAATAATATTATATAATGGAACACATCAAATTTCATGAATAAATTTCATTTCATTAAATAAATAATCCCTTATATATTTGAGTTATATTTAATGATTATATAATTTCATTAATAGGGGTAATACTCAACCTTCCCACCATCCATGACACTTATTAAACATTGAAAAATAAAAATTATTCATTCAATAAATATGAATATTTTATATTCCTGGTTTTGGGAATAAATATTTATTTAATATTCAACTCATAAAAATATGGTTACTGAATATTTATATTCAATAAATCCTGAATAAATATAATTTCTCTCTCTTTATAATAACATTATTCTGATTTTCAAATTCAAATATAATTCACCTAAGATCAATGAAAACTCTAAATTGTTTGACCTCTAGGCCTCTTCCATAGTGGCATTAAATAGGAATGACTAAAGTCCAATAAAAATGTCTAGAAATGCATAAATGAACCCACATAGAAAGAATTTAATGTTATAAAAAACTATATATGGACTCTCATAGAGTAATATAATCCATTTTTCTTTATATATCATAATCAAGAAGGTTTTGTACATGTTCCATAAAAAAATGCACTTGATTTTACTTTAATTGAAAATCAAAAATAAAATTTCCAATAGAAAATGGAAAAGAATTTAGTTAGGTAGTTCAATTCCAATCTATGGGTTGGAGATATCATCCTCACTAAAAAAAGGGATAAACCCTATATTGAGTTATTCATTAATGAAATATGACTCATGATGCTCCCAACATATTCCACTTCACTGCTAGTATAGCTCATCAATGTTTTGGGTAATAAATGAAAGTTTGTCACTCATGATGAGAAATAATAATAATTTCTTGTCTGTAGATCATTACAAATGTTCACAATTAGAAATATCTAATGACACATAAACATGTAGAATTCCCACATTTAGGGTTCTCTTTATAATCTATCATCTAGGAAATTACCAAGTGAAAACATCATGATATGAGGTTTGATGATTTTATGAGTACATATCTGAAACTCAACATACTATGTGTCCCATCAAAAAATTTAATATGGACCATAGGACATAAGTTTAATATTATCATCATTACCCTTCAGAGCATTCCACATATTAGTGAAGAAATTTTAAGATTCAATGAAATAGATACTCCAAGAAATTATATCATGAATTTTATATAGAATTAGACACATCTTGTGATAATATATTTATTAATTATTCCAAACTCATGAATATACTCCTATTCTAAAGCACCTATTAGTGTGTTCTAGAGAAAAAACTCTAAAAACAAGTTACTATCCAACCCTTATTGCTAGCTAGTGAGCTCTTGAGGCATTATTTAGGTAAAAAATTTCTCTAAATTGGTACATATGTATGGTGATCCAGTTGATGATACTATAAATATGTCAAAATGTGGAAATTAATACACTATCATATTAATAGTGATTTAATATGACTAATAAAATTTCTGAGTTTTATTTTTGAATGTGATAGTAATTATATATGAAGAATAAAATAGTTGAGGTTCTAGTAACAATCTATGTTTTTGAGGTTAGGGAATTATTCATGATTGAGGTATTCATAATAATATAATAAATTAGAAGAATAAAAAACACTATAAGAAGTTGTTGAATGAGTAAAAAAACATTAAATAAAATAAAAAATCAATTAAAAATGAAATCTTTTAGTATGACATAATAATTCACTGGTCTTGTATATATCATACGATAAAACATTATTATTGATATATAAATACATAAAATTTTAGTTTTCGAGTTCGTAAATTTTCAACTGTATTTTGGTAATCAACACCCTTGGGATAAAATATTAAGTTTCACTTGTAAATTACTATAAATTTTTTCAATAAAGTTCAATTTATCTCAAAATGGGTTGTTTTCCCTATAATTAAGGTTTAACATTAATTTAAATAGTTTTTATTTTTATATATTTTAATAATTAAGTATACAGTTATTTATAAGGTTGCATGTTCATTTTCTAGCATTGAGGAAAAATATTTTCCTTCCATATAAGATGATTTTGATTTTTTTACCACACAATTTAACCTACAACTAAATATATTTTAGTGTTTTATTCATTAATGTGTAGAATATTATTTAACACTAATATAATTTCATTTATGGAACTATGCCCTTCCGACGTTCATTTTTCAATAAATTAATTATTTCACTTATGTGATTACTTATTTATATTTTACTTTGAGATGATAGAATTTAGAGTATTAGAGGAAGTATCTGATAGTATTCCTTAAATTGAACTCACGATCATTCCCTCTTATTCATTCTAATCTGTTGGAATTAATTATGAAATATAGTTAATTAAAAACATTCTTTTAAATTTTTTAATACTTATTATATTTAATATATCATAAACTAATATTAATTTTTGGGGGACATGGACTGATATTTTTTTATATTATATTATCCCTTACATATCCCAGGTCATTGTATTGATTGAACCATATGGAGGTCACCCCCACAATGGTAGAAACCATTTAAAATTGGTGAGATACAGGGAATAGTTTTATTGAGGGTGATGAGAATGACTATGTTTTTCAGACCACAATCCTCTATAGAAAAATATTATGTTATCCTAGGAATATGTATTAGATATATTTTTATATACATAACTCTTAAATGACAGGATAGTGTGAAGGCAACGAAGTGTAGGGGCCTGACCCCAAGAGAGGGGAAAAGCGATGATTATGGTTCGACAAGGTAGTAGCGTGTAATTGATTTAGATATAAGGGTTGATTACCTATACATTGATTGATGTTCATGGAAGTGGAAGATATACTAATAGACGTAATATACCAAAATTTTAAAATAATATTGTATTCCATAGCATACAAGACACACAATAGTAATATTTAATAATTATGAAATATTAGTTATTAAATATGAATATTAAAATAAACCCATTTAATATGTGGATATGAATTAAATGTATTTAATTATGAAATATATATATATATATTTATAATTTTCCTACTCAATACAAATGTATTGATTAAATATTAAGAAATAAGAGCTACTTTTTTGAAAAGCCAGTTTATTCTTCAAAAATGCTTTTTCTTCAATATAATTTTTATTTATTTTTATGAGATCATATTATAATTATTTTCTTCCACTTTTAGATATTATATTCAATAAAAGGGAATTTTTTATAAATAAGAACACAAAACATTACATAGAGTTAAATTTTGGGATTTCGCGACAATTTTTTTATTTTTTAGTGAATAATGAAAAAAATGATTTTATTAGAAACTAACAATTTATTTCATATATTTATAAGGTACAAATTTTTCAAATTAGTTTAAAATTTTTACTAATAAATTATGAAAAAAAATAATCCAAATAATTTCATAGTAATAAAAATCTTGATTAATTGTGATATAAAATCATTTTTATACATAAAATGCATTTTTCTGGAAAACTATTTTCCATCATGTTTTGTAGGTTTATTTTAAAATTATTTCTCACTAGTTATAGAGATCTAATTTGATTAAATGGATTCTATATTTACAATCATAATTTCCAAATTATGTAAATAGTTCAATTTTATTTTTGATCATTATGAATAGTGACATTGGTAAAAATGTTGCAACCACAGTAAGGGTAAAATGGGTAGAACATGGTTAAAACTATGAAATAAGTATTGAAAATAATTAATAAAGTTACATAAATTTTATTTTATGAGTTATATTTTACTTTCCATTTCAAATATTTGATAATATGTAATTTTTCCAATTTTTATTTAATAAATACCTTTATATTATTTTAAGTAATGGAAATTACAAAATTCCACTTTATTAATTTTAATATGGTTAATATTTTATCGTAAGGGAAAAAATACTACATTTAGTTATAAACTGTTATTTGAAATATGAATAAAACTTATTATTACGTAAGTTAATTTTTTTTATTGATGAAATAATTACCTCAAATTCTTTTACAAAATGAAAAAAATGATTGAGATGGTTGTAGAAAAAATCAATTAATTGATGTTAAAAACATTTAAAGTAATAATTTTTCAATGATTTATGGTATCCTATGAATTTTTAGATACATAAAATGTAATAGTGATGTGTTAGGAGTTTTTATTCAAACTAAATTACAATCTGGATATTATTAAAATTCAACTATGTTTATAGTGAATGAATTTCCTTTACAGGTATTTTATGTTAAATAATATTTCATTCAGTGATTTTATAATTCATAAAATTTTTATATTTATAAAATCTAATGGTATACGTTCTATAGTTTCAACCATTATCCTCTTATTTTTCACTTTACCATTTATTATAACTTTATTAGCCCCTAAATTGTAAAAATTTATTGGGATAATAATTAAAAGGCCAAATGATATATTAAAACTAAGAGATTATGGTTAAAAACCCCAAACCTGGTCTAAATTTAATTAAATGATAGTAATTTGTCTTATATACATCATATATTTGAAATATATCAGTTTTTTATTGAATTTAAAAATTAAATTATATTATTTTAATACTTTAAGTATTTCCAATGGTGCCCCAATTCTCTCTTATTAACAGACGCCACCTCTACACTATTCATCACAATTAATGATAAAATTATCTTGAAAAAACCATTAAAAATATTGTTATATTGATTATATATTCTAGATGTTATTTTATTCCTAAAATGCCATCCCTGGTGTTCATAAAGAGAAAACCAAAGCAGGTTCGTCAAAGTGGAGGTAATCATTTTAATCAAGAATGTTTATTTACTTCTATCTCTACATCCTGTAATTATATCCTAAACATTAAAATATTATAAAATTATTATCTCCCATATAATTATATATTATTATATTACTGAAATAAAATTATTCATCTTTTTTTTTCATCAATTAGGAAACAAAAACCATCTTTCATGTAAACTTGTGGACTACCGCTTCAGGATTGGTGTATTTTGTTTCTCATCATCACCTTTTATGGATAGTTGTAATATAGGATTTAATATATATATATATATATATTTATATATGATATTAATTAAATAATAATCATTCTAAAAGTATAATATGTCTTCTATATTCATACTATTCCAATAACTAAAAATGCAATCATTGTAAGTGTGTACATATGAACTACTCCGTCCATGTAGTGATGTACATTATTTTTAAGAAATGAGTCACATGGATGGTCAAGGGGATGAATTTCATGAAGGTTTTTTATGTTTAAAAAATGAAAATTATTGTTAAAAGATAATATTTTATTTCATTAGTTTTCATCCATTGAAAATTAAAAAACATCACTCATGTGTACATGTAGACGAACTCCACATGGGCCGATGTATTCTGTTTTTAAGAAAAATATTTCAGGAGTGAATCTACTTTTTTTGTTTAAAAATTATAATTATTTCAATGTTTTAATTATATAGATAGTGGAAAAAATACCCCCTTTACCATATCAAACCAATCAAATTCTATTAGTAATTATGACCCGAGCATCCTCAAAATATATGATTTGGACTTATTAAACTACGTTATTAAATATTTCCTTGAATGACAAGAAATAAAAGGTTTAATTTTAGGGGAATAAACCTTTTAATGGTTTTTAACAATTAAATAGTCAATAAAAGTTTATTATGTAGTACTTAAAGAACATTCATAACAATTTGGGACTTAAGGTAAATGGTTTATTAGCTTAATTTCCATTAATTGGGCTATAACAATTCTTCATTGATTTTTTATGTTGTCATTATATGGGAATTAATATATAATTTTTTATAATTTTTTTTAATTTTTATGCGTATTTAAATATTTTCACACAATCAAATCATGGATTAGTTTTTACTTCAAAAGAAAAGATTTGCCTAAGAGTTTTACTGATCTAAATCTTGTTTTCTTGAAGCATGTTTCAATGTCAAGAACATCTATTTACATAAATGTCGTACGTAGTGACACATGAGTGAATTTTGAGACATTAATTCACGAAATTCACGGGATTTTTATAGTAATATAATATTAATATTTAAATAATTTTTTATTCAAAAGATATAAAATCAATAATGGATTTATGTTTCAATGTCCTTTTTTGGAGATCATATATATAGAATGTTCATTTTGAGGAAATTGGGTTATCTTAATTTCTTAGAAAATATATATTTATATACTTTTATTTTACTTTTACATGATTTCATTTCACGTACCTCTCTTTGGAAAATAAGAAAATCAAAATAATGATTTTATGTAAAAATAAACTATATGATTTTAGTCGAGAGTCTTTTCTCTTATATATCCATGCCCTTTAATTTATTTTCAATAATGTTATTCTAAATGAATCAATGATTTTGTAAATTCATTTTCAAATATATCTGAATTAATTTAGAAAAGATAAAAGGAATTTTATTTTATTTTCCAAATAGGATACTCTCAGTTTTTATAATAAGTGTGAAAGGGGTATTTATAATATCATTTATTAAATAAATGGATTTTACTACCATCAAAATTTTTATTGTTTGTTGAATTTTTCTTTACAAGTCTCCATGATTATTTTAAAAGATATACTTAATCATAGTATTAATATAATTTTAATTTTTAAACATTATCAAATTAAAATGATATTCTCCATATTTTCAAAAAAATGACATAAATGTTATTATTAATTTATTTTTTTATCTATGGTAATATCATTTAATGTTTTACTCTTTAATTATAATGATATTTTTTAATTATAAAATAATTATTATTTACTTATATAGATTATTATTTTTTGGAATATGTTTTCATGAAACCCATTTCATTTCTATGGGTTAATCAACCTAAATATGAAAGATGTGGGATTTTAAGGTTGTTATGTTGAGAAGTGAAATAATATAATTTTTTTATTCAATCAGTGGTACTTAAGCCTACATATGAATGGCTTATAAGTGGTTATATTATAATTAATGTATGTTTTGGTTGTAATATCACTTAAACACATTGGGTAAAATGATGGAGTTAACTGTTGTAAGTTACTCTTAAGGGATGATAGAGTTCACTTAATTCGAGTTTCTCATAAAAGATGTCATTGCTAAATTATATATGATACTCCTAATATAATGTTGTAATTACCATATTTAGTTGATTTCATGTTTGAAGTTATATTTTAAAAGTTACTAGTATATTTTCTTTATGCTTTTAATTATTTATAATATTTCATATTATCATCGATTATTTTTATAGGAATCATGATTATTGACTCATTTGTATATCATATTTTTTGAACTATTTATACTATGTATAATTTTTTATGTTCTAAGATTTTATGGGTATGAATTATCTTATACAATAATCATGAAATTTGAATATGTTCTTATACCCTTATACTGATCTTGTGCTCATTTAATATATTTAATTTTTAATTCCTTTGTTTTCCAATATTAATTGTTTGCAATCACCTTTATTTTATTTATTTTACCTAGCGTATAAAGAATAATTTTAATTAAATTGTTTATATAATGGATTGATGTGCGTGATGAAGAAGAATTATTTTTTAATAAGAAAATTTTGATAGAGTGGAAAAATGATCACTTAAATACATGAGAACTGTTATTTATGAGTTAGTTCGAATTATCTAAATCATTAATGATAAAACTCCCATGTGTATGTAATTGTTTAAATATTTTTATTTGAAATTTTATTTTTTGATGTATAAAATTAGGTTTTTTAGTTTTTATAAAATCAGGATATATAATGTTTGTGTTTTACTAACTTGATCTAGGAGTGTGCCATCAATGATATTATAGTTGTTATCAAAGAAGGGTTTATATAACTTTAGAGATTATAAATTTTTCTTGTGAGGTTAACCTAATTGTTGTGGATACCATCATGGTTTGTTTTTTTGTGGTTCATTAAAAGATGATGTGACTAAAATCCCATTTTTTAGGTTTTAAGTGATGATATTTTAATGTTATTAAGGATATTTTTTCAGTTGTTTTATTAGATTGATGTATGTGTAACCCATAGGTTTAATGTGAATGATCATTTGAAAAGAATTCTATTACATTTATTTGGTGTGTAAGATAAAGATATGAAATAACCAATGAGGTTAAAACATTATTTAATATTGAGGTTGTGGAGGATAATTGGGATATATGGTTAATTATTTATGAAATGGTCAATGTTGAAAATTTGGTTTCATTGCGGAAATTTAGGAGTTGAGTGTATTATTTTTTCTTTATAATGTTTATTAACTTTGGGTATTATCTTGTCTTATTCTTGCCATTTTGGTTTTAGTAAAGACAATAGGGATACAATATTCATAATTTTTATGATATCATGATCTATTGGAGGTTAATTTTAATAATTTAGGCATAAGAAATATTATTTTTGTATAATCATATCCTGAAATATGGAATGATATAGAGGTGAAAACTAGTTAAAACATGTATCTATTGGATGAAATTTATTTTAGGGATTTGAACAAAAAAAAGTATGTTTATTTTCTCATTTTCAATATCTTAATAGTAAATGTCACCCAGACCATTAGACAAAATATCTTGAAAACGAAAATATTTTCTTTTCTTTTAATCATTTCAGATGAATTAATCGTCTTTTTCTAACTTATTAATTCATGATTTTTTGCCTATTTACTTTATATTAACAATGTTCTATATCAATATATATCATCATTTGAGCATTAATTTTCTACCACAAGTCTATGTTTTCACTTCTAAATTATGTTATCCATATTGAAAACAAGTTATGTGTTATTCTAGATGAACTTCATAATTCACCTTCCCTCATTTCAAAAAAATATTTTATTATCCATTTTTTCGATGTGGGTTTTCAATAATATAATTTTAAAATATTAAACCATTGAATTACCAATATCAAGATAAAATTTAAAGGATGAAATTTATTTAGGGGGGATTTAATATCATTATATTTTAATAGAATACCATGTTTTATAGTATACATAGTGGACAACATCGAGCTTTAACAGATTCAAAATATTATTATATAAATAAAACTAATATAAGATAACCATTGTATTGGTGGTTAGGAATAGAAGTAACTAAATTATGAAATAATTTTATAGTGTTCCATATCAATAAAAATGTACTGATTTATTCTTTAGAAATAAGATGTTGATTTATACAAAGTCATTTTATTTTCTAAAAAAATTTCTTCAAAAGATGTTTTTCATTAATTTTTTGAAAAATATTATAATTGTTTTCTAAAAATTTTATAAATATAAATTTACAAAAAGGATATAATTTTTTAAATCATTATATAAAAATTATCTTAGGGTGAAATATATGGATTTTTTGAAAAGGTTGATTTTTAGTGAAAAGGGAAAAATGCTAATTTTTTTAAAAAAATTATTTAGTTTCATGTATTTATAATGTATCATTTAGTTTTTAATTGTTTTAAAATTTGATGAAATATTTTAAAATAAAAATAATTTAATTAACTACAATGGATTCTATATTTTAGTTGATTTTTATATAAAAACATTTTTATATGTGAAATCATTTTTTTCTAGAGAACCATTTGTCATCATGTTTTAAGGTTTTATTAAAAATTTAGTTTTTGTCACTTATAAGGATTTATTAGAATAAAATGGATTTCTTATTTGTGACCATAATGAAAAAATTTGGTAAAAATCTCCCTTTTATTTCTAGTCATTTTATATAATAACCTTAGTAAAAATGTTGTCACTATTCTACGGGTAAAATTGGTAGATTAAGGTTAAAACTAAGAAATAAGGGATTATAATCATCTATACACATGCCAAAATATCATTTTATGAGTTTAATTCTAAGAAAAATCATATAATTGTAAATATATTATGTTATTGCCATTTTCACTGATATATGCATTTATATTATTCTATGTAATCAAAAATTCCCAAATATATCTTTATTGGTTTAAATATCTGTAATATTTTTTCATATGGATAAAAATATATTATTTTTTACAATAAATGAATATATGTAATATAAATGAATTTAATAATATTGTAATTTATTTATAATTTTATATAATGAGATAATTAACAGAAATTAGTACACAAAATCCACATAGTCCTTGTGTAAGCTGTAGTGAAAATAAGTAAATTATTTTAAAATCAATAAAAGTAACATATTTTTGTGTAATTTATGGTCTCCTAGGATGTTTTAGAAGAAAAAAATTTATTAGTCATGTGTTGAAAATTTATATGTCAACTATATAACTTTATGGATTTTTCAAAGTCATTTATGTGTATAGGATTGAAAATGATTTTAATATTATTTAATGTTAAATAATATATTAATAATTGATTTAAAATTAATAAAAAAACATATATTTGGTAATTCTAATGGTATATGTTCAAGAATATAAACAATATTTTGTTTATGGTGCACATTTTATATTATTGTAACTATCTTAGACCCTAAAGAATAGAAAATATTGTTATTGTGGATATTGTTAAAGAGGTTTACATGAAGTTAAAATACTAGATAAGTGTAAAACATATCCTAAACTTGTCTAAATTTTATTTAGTGATTTTATTTAGACATATATAAATACTATATTTTTAATTTACCCCTTTGTTATCCTTTAAAGTAATTATTAATTTATATTAATTATATACATTATGTAATTCTAAGGGTTCCTCTATACTCTATTATAAAAGGACACAAAACATTACCACTATCTCACACAAATTAAGCCAGTTATCTTGACCAATAACATACAAAACCATTCTAAACTTCTCTATCTAAATTATAGAAATTATTTTATTTATAAAATTTCATCCCTAGGGTCTTTTAGCAGATACTGTCACACCCCGACCGATGCTTAGTTTTAATTTAATTATTTTTGGGTCTCACTTTTGAGCAGTGGTTTGAATCAGTTCTTCTTTTAAAAAAATTAGGTTTTATAGAGGTGTTCAATTGTGCCCACGACTGTGCTCGGTTCCTTTCCTTAATAAGAGACTCCTTTATTATTAATAAATTTTTTATTATACAGGTGCACAACCATGCGTGCCGCTGCGCACATGACCATGTGCAGTGTCCAACCTCAGTTAATAATGATGTTATTATTTTGGTTGGTTTTATTATTTTTCTTTTATTATTAGTATTAATATTAATTAAATTACTATTTTAATTAGTTTATATTTTTTTAAGTTATCATTATAAAATATCTATAATTCTTTCCCCCCTAATATTACCATTATTATTATTAAAAATATTATTCTTATTTTAAGTTGATTGGGAGTTTTATTAGGTTTTAATTAATATTAATTTAATTTCAATTTTTTTCTTTTTATTTTCTCTTATCCCCCTCTATTATTCATCCCCTCTCTCCCATCTATTTCCCCCTGGTTTTTGTGGACCGACCCCTTCTTGCAACCCTAGCAACCCACTCCATTGTTTTCCCCTGCTCTTGTGCGGGTCGCCCTTCCAGCCTCCTCACTGCGCGCAAACCCCGCGCCGCCACCCCTTACCTCTAGATCCCTTTGGTTGGTCACCCCTTCCCTTGGTTAGCGCTACACCTCTCCCACCTCTAGACCTATGTATGCCTCATTCATCTCTTTCTAAGGATAATAGCACCACACCGATCCCTCGCAGGACCACCCCTCTCAATTCCCTCCAGTGACACGCACCCGGACCGACACCCTCCTCTCTACCCGCTGCCTCAGGCCACCCTGCAGCTTGCCCCGCCATGAAACAGAAGCTGACCGCTTCCTTGCACCACCTGGATACGCCCCGCATCTCCCTCAAGGATGGATTTTCTGGTGCGACACAACTCTGATAGCTTTCCTTAAGCTTCGGTTAGTCTCCCGCTCCCTCATCGTTGGTTTGTTTTTCTTAATTTAGTTAATTTTATTATTTGAGAGTTTATTTGATTAGATTTTGGGTTGTAATTGGTATGATTTTGATGTTTATAGTTCAATGAATTTATTTTAGGGTTCACTTTGATTTTGTTGTTGTGCGATTGGTTCAGCTTGGATGCGTTTGTTGCAGTGCTTTGTTTTAGGGTTTTATTAGGCCCTTTTCAGTGAGATTGATGTGAAACGATCCTTGCGGACCAATTTGAAAAGTTAGCTACACACTAGTAGGTGGTTCCATGTTTAACTATTTTTTGATTAATTAATTTTAAAGTTTAATTAATATATCATTTTATTTAATTAATTTGTGTAGTGTGAAATTGGTATTCTCTGAGGTTTTATTTGTAGTTGAATTGTTTAGTAGCCTGTGTATACTATGTATCATCTTTATACTAAAGTATTATTTACATTTAATTGTCAGTAATTTTTTTAGTTGTGCCTTTAGCTTATTAATTCGTTAGTTTGGTGTGAGTATGATTTTACTTGAGGTTTAGTGTGTTTTGATGTGTTTTGAACTTCTAATTAGTTTTTCTTTATTGGGTAGTTAATTTTTCAGGTTTTGAAAAAGTGTAAAATTAGTGTTTTGATGTTGCGTCTGGTTTTGTTTTGTCAAAAATGAACTTTTCAATGAGTCTTTGGTGTTTAATGTCATGCGGCATATTTTGAAATTGTTTGGAATGTTTTTTTGGTACTTCGCTTAATTATAGTAATGGTATTTTTAATTATGCTGGTGGTTTCTTAAATTAAGCGCGTGATGTAGATTGTGTTTTTGAGGTGGAAATGTGTGCGTGTGGTCATGTAAGGGGGTTTAGGTCGGTCTTGTATGTAAAGCGATGTTTTGCCCTTTAAAATTTATTTAAGAAAATTTGAATTGATTTATTAAATAATTATTAAGGGTGAAAAATTGTCTTGATTAAATTGTGTGAATGTTTTTGGTGCATAAATTCATGCGACATGTGTGAAAATTGTTTAATAAATTATCTTAATGGTGTATTTGATTCTAAAAGTGGTTTCTTTGATTATGCGGTCGTTTTAATTAGTTTTGTAAGTGATTCAGCTATAGTTTTGGGATATTTTTGGAATTCATAATATTTTTTTTAAATGGTTTTTTTGTGTGTGTACGAGTGTAGTGTTGGGTATAGTTAACACCTCATTTTTTGTTTGTTTATTTTTGAATAATGGCTTGAACTCCCAACTACTTGAGCACAAATTTGAAGCATGTGTACTAGGTGGGAAGACTAGGACGAGTGCGCTAGTGATATGGAAGTGGAATCGTCCCAATTTCACTTAGCTGGATTGACGACTTCAACACTAACTAATATTTTTGATGATGTTTGGAGACCACTAGGTTATGGATGTGTTTCCCTACTAGTGGCTTGTGCATGAGAACATATATTCTTGTGTTTCTGTACCGTTGTTCACCGAGACGCGATGTTCTAGGGTCCCACTTCTCGTTAGTATCTTTAGGGCCTCTCCCATATATTGTGCTCCAATTTTTCTTTGCACTCACTATCGACACACAATGTGATGTTGGGGTTACCAAGAAAGTGTGTGTGTGTGTGTGTGTGTGTTAACATAAGTTATTTATCCATTTAGATTAGTTTTCCCTAAAATACTGTATTCATTAAAATTCTTTAAGAACTTATTTATTTTTATTCTGTTAAATTGAAAATGTATTTGCTATTTAATAATTAAGCATGGATCCTTTTCTCGGTGGCATATTACTGGGATTTTAGCTCACACCCTACATAAACCCTTGTGAGTATGTAGATTCTGTTTCTTTTTCATTCTAGGATGAGGCATCATGCACATCATTGGTGGTTCACGTTGTCAACAACATCCTCATGTTGGTTTAGGGAATGTAGGTTGAGGTTTTTGCACCTCATGGTTCTTGGAGGTTTGAGTTAGTTCTTTTTTAGTTTTTCCTTTATTTCTGTTCCTTTAGGGTTTTTAGTCCAAGTTGTAAACTTTAAATCTGAACTTTGTGTACGGGTCACTTTGGTTTTCTGACTTTAGTATCAATTTATTCATCTTGTTGTTTTTTTATATTCATTTATTCAGGTAAATTGTTCCCAAGTTTTACTTCTGATACCTAAGCACTTGTGCCAGCTCATGGGGATTGGGAAAGCCCTTCAGGCCTTGCCACAGACTAGGTCGGGTGCTGGGTCGGATGGTGACCCGGCGTGGTTCGTGACAGATACCCAAGGAAGGACCTTCAAAGAGATACAACCATCATAACAAAGATTTTTCATTTTACATACCCATATAAATCCTTAAATTTTTTAATAACCATTAAAAAATAATATATATATATATATATACATACATATATGATTTTATTTTAATTTCACAACCTTAGTCATCTACTTTTTTATCAAATGGGAAACAAAACCTTTATTCATGAGTATATATGAACTAATGGCTCATTATTCGATATATTTTGTCTCTCATCATAACCATTCATAGATTGTTATTATGTCATATTTAATGAATATATATGTGATATTAATTACATAATTATGTTTCTATAAAAATAATATATCACATATCATCATACCATTCAAATTATTAAAAATGTAATTATTACACATACATACAGACATACTACCATCTCCAAGTAGAAAAGAACTTCATTTTTCAAGATCAACCCCTAATATTTTTCATGGGAATGGATTTAATGGATTGAATTTATTTTTTAACATAATAATGATTATATAAGTGAAATATTTTATTTTTTCCTTTATCATTCATTAAAAAAAATTATCACTCATTTTTATATAATGACTACTCTCTCATGAGCCAATTCATTTTTTTATTCATGACTTATTTTCATAAATAACACTAAAATAATATTTTATGTGTAAAAATTTAATTATGTAATTATTATTATTATAGTGATTATGAAACAATGTCATCATTAACCATGATGAACCTGTCAAATCCATTTTTCAATGATTAATCTAATATCCTCAAAACACCAAATATGGACATAACTGATTAAGTATTTAAACATATAATTTAAATAAATGAAATAAATGGTTTAATGATAATTTAATAAACCTGTAATTACTTATTATCCATTAACTAATTAATATATTTTTTTATATCGGTGTTAAAGGACATACATAGCTTGTCGGGACTCGAGCCAGAGAGTTTCTGAACTCAATTTTTTAGGTTATTACACTTACTCATTGACTTTTTTATGATGTGATTATGTGTGGATTGATATATAAATTAATTTACATGTTAAATATAATATTTTTATGTGGATTTAAATATTTTCACATAATCAATTCATGTATTAATTATCACTTCAAATGTTTTTATATTTGTAATGGTTTTCTTCTTCTCAAATGTATTCTCTTAAGACATGTTTCATGTCATACACCATGATTTATTTTTATAGTGTACATAATAAAACATGAATAAATTTTGAAATATTACTTATTGAAATTCATATTATTTATATATCTATATAATATTCATTCTTTCAAAAAAACTTGATTCAAATTTTACCAAAGATGAAATGGATATATGTTTCAATATTATTTATTTTTTGGATTATTTAAGTTCAGTATTCCTTTCATAGAAATTATATGAGATTAATTTCTTGAACAACATATTTGTTCCAATAATTTGGATAATTCCAGGGTTTATATTTTTTTTGAAAATCTTTTTTGAGGATTTCAAAACAAATTTTGTATTTGGTGATAGCTAACATTTTTAATTAATGTTTTTGTAGAATAAGTGAATAATATTTGGTGTTAGATTAAATATTCTTGAAAGATTTATGATTATTAAAAAAATAAAATAAAATTAATATTATTGTAATATGATTCAAATTTTCTTAATATCATGGAAAATATCCTGCTATAATCTTTCTAATAAATTAAGGTGTATATATTTTCCAGACAAAGAATTTTCCAAACAAAGAAATTTTTTCCAATGTTACTATAAGGTTATGTTTTTAGAAAGTTTTGAAGTAAATGTTTTTATAAATTTATTATTTAATATGAAAAATTATATAAAATTAATTTATTAGAATGATATTGGTGTTGTTACTTTTAAATTTTCTTTTTTCAAATACAGAATAAATAAAAGGTGACTCAATAATTCAGATTTTAATTATTTTTCAAGCATAAAGGCGAGATCATTTTCTTTTATAGAAATATATTTCCTAAAAAAATCCTTATAGAGATATTTATTAATAAAAATATTTTGATTTATGTGTGAAAACAAAAAAATTAAGAAAAAGAAATAATTATGGAAATGTGGAAATTGCAATCGAGTTGAGATGGTGAATATTACTGATGTCTTTAAAAGTTTGAACAATACAGTGAACAATTAGTACTGATTCAATAATATTAGAAAATTATAGATGTAGATTTTTTCCGTTTAGGTAAAAAGTATATGATATTCCATATATATAGTTTTTATAATATTTAAATATTCTAATTTTTTTATTGACTAATTACACTAATCCACATTGAAATTTTAGAAATAAATTAGATTCATCTGATGTAATAACATTAAATTGAACATTAATATAACATTCAAGAAGTAATATAATAATTTTTATAAAGATTAATTTGAATTTGTGAGCTATTTTAGGAATATTGGACAATAGTGATCAAATAGACAAACACTGATCAGTATTAGGAATATTTATCTTAAAGTTATTATCAGAGGTAGGAAGATTGTATATATATAGATGATTTTTAGATTGATAGGATGTTTTATTTTTGAAGCTATAAAGTGTTTTTGGATCTATTATCTAAGTAGAATATCGTAAAAATAATATCTAAGAATACATTTCTAGAATAATGTTTTTAGAAAAAATTTATATAACATTACAATGTTCTAAATTGTGATGATTTTATTCTATTCTTCAATGTGATTCATTATAAAAAATATTGGGATGTTTTTATGAGTTTTTTACATAGAGATTATATAAATTTAGAGAAATTTTTAAATGATAAAAAATTTAAGAAGATACATGGATGTTCTGGAATACATTAGAAATAACCCAGAAAAATTAAAAGAAATGTGAAATTAATTTTTATGAATTTTAGTGAGAAGGAAAAAGAAATTGGAATTTTATATTTACAATTCAATGATAACCAATATATAAGTAGTGAAAATTGAATCATACTTGTTACTATTTTGTGATAAAAAATAATGATATGATATATAAATTATGTCAAAGTTACATTTTCATCATAACATCTTTTTTTAAGGAAAATTTTTAGATATAATTTTTTTTAAAGATCCGAGAAAAATTTAGTTTAGAGACCAGGTAAAGAAAGACCAAAAATGTAATTTTTTAAAATAGTATGTAATGAAAAAAAATTATCTTATCAGATATAATTAATATTTTATCTAGGAAGATAATTCGGTTAGGTGAAACGAATAGAGATTGGTAGATGTGGGCACATCAAAGGAACTCATTCAAGATAAAGAAGAAATGATATAGGGAAATTAGACATGGAATTTGGATAGAACTTTTTTATAGTATAAATAAAAGATTCAAATTATTTCATTTTTAAAATTTTAGTGTTAAAAAACTTATTAAAATATATTAATCATTATAATCATACATATTAGTAGATATATGGATTTTAAGGGAAGTTATGTCAATGTTGTACACACTTCTTCATAACATTAAATTTCCACACTCCGACGAGAGTTTCCATAGAAAGGATTTGGGTCCTCTCTTTAAGGAAAAACATTATAAATATTCCATTCCATGCATACTTTCCCTTATTTTTATATTTGTGAGTTTTCTCTGAATTTAATAAGGAATGAAACTGTAATAAGTTTTTGTGGTCAAATTTAATAACATTTTAAATTTTTTAAAAGGATATCACTAATTTAATAACCCCCTCATTTTTAGAAGTAAATTGGTCCTTTGGAACCAAAATTAATACAATATAAAAGGTTCCTTTGTGGAATCGTTATCAAGGAAAATCATAATTTTATTAAAAATAGAGATGTTCCTCTATAAGATGGTAAAAAATTATAAATTATCTAAAAATAGGATGATACCTTATCCTTGGTCAATTAGATTCTATTTCGTTGATGGAATAACATTTGGTTTTCTAACAATTGAGAAATATTATTCTATAACCATTTCTTAAAATAATAACATTAATATTGTTTTTATTATGAGAAATTTTATTCTATTATTTTTATAAAAAATGATTTCATGAAAGTAATGTGCATAAAAACTACTAATGAAAAATGGTATAAACAAGAAAGAATCTTCGAGGGGAACATAAAGGTAAAAGAGGAAAATTTTCAAATCAGGTGAAACAATATTGAAGAAATTATAATTAATGTCAAGTAAACTATTAATTAATTTTTTATTATAGTTAATTAATTCATGTTCAACATCAGAGGATTTAGGTATATCTTAAAATATTTTACCATTTTAAGGAAAATAATGAAATACTTACCTAAAAAATATAATTATAAATTTTTTAATTTTAAAGATAAATATGATTTATCACTTGATGTATTTTATGACATTATTATTTATTATTATATAAGGAAATATACCACATTAAAAAGGAAATCAAGGATGCAATGGATTTTGACACTTTTACGAAGCTAAAAATAAACTTTTTTCATCCCAAAGTTGATAAAAAATATGATTAAAAAGAGAAGGGAGATAATAAAATGAATGAAGAAATCAGTACCCTTATCTCCAAAAAAATTAATTTATAGGTAAAGGAAACTATGTAGGAATACCTCTACTCAAATTTTTCATGTCTTTAGGAACATGAATTTTTTTTATGAATTCCTCTAAAAACAATGTTGATGAATATGTAATTATAAAGAAAAACCTTTGCGGAATATATTTAAATACTATTTTTAAGAAGATAATAAGTACACTTGTGGTATGACAAAAATCACTAAAATTAAAATTAGTTTGATCAGTAATAAGTTGAATTTGGGTGTACTGGCAACAATTCATCATAGGATGAATTCTTAAAAAATCTCAATAAAACATTATAATTGTTTATAAAAATTTAGATACCTCAAATAGTTGTGATGAATAATGGGGAGAGGAAATCAATAGATAATATCATCACAAAGCTTATGTTGTTTAATGTATTGTGTAAGAAACAAAAAAATCAATAATGAAATGAAAATGATAAAGAAATAAATTTGAAAATATGACAAATAAATGAGAGATGTTATTAAAATGTAAGATAGACATATTAAATATTTTTTAAACATCAAAATAAGAACTGAGGAATTAGGTAATATGGTAGAATATATTATTAATAATCATTCAGCTATGGTAGATGAGGTGTCAATAAAATATTGAAAATTTCTTGAGGTTGAAAAAACATTAATAAAGTGGATTGAAAATTTTAGTATGGAAATGGAAGTAAAAAAAGAATCATCTCAAGTGGCTAATAAATATCATTCATTGAATCATGTGAAATATATTCCTCTAATAAGTGAAAGATCAAATTATTTTACTAACTTTATAGGTGTTATGAAAATTATTAGGAAAATATGAATTTATAAAGGATGTGATATATTTGTCATATCATAGATATTTCTAAGAAACCTATTGAAAATGGTTTTCCCTTGTTATGAAAAAACAAAAACAAAAATATATTATAAACCTCACAATGAAAATTATAGGGAAAGAACCTATTTCAATTGAAGAATATAAAAATAAGTGGTAATTATTGGTGTTTTGGGTTTGTTTCATTATAGAGATTATAATTGTTGGTACAAAATGTCTCTACCTAGGAGAAGGTATTGAATGAGGGGGATAAATTTTAGAAGAAAATATATTACATTTTCTAATCCATAGTAAATTTCTAAAAATAAATATTAAGATGTTAGAAATCATCTAATGAAAAGTAATTTTCAATCATTAGAGGTAATTTTGTCATAAATGTTAAAAACCATGTCATTTTGTTTAATAAAATTTAAAAACTCTTCTAGGACATATATATTATACAGGGAATAAAAAAGAATATGGAACGAAGAAGGTTGAGGATAGATCCATTATTATTGATGTAGACCATTAATAAATAATGGAGAACAAACCATGTATTCTTGATAGGTTTTTTCAATTCATATGATCAGAGATTTTAGAATCATTGAAAAATTGGAAGTAATGATGGATATGTAGTATCTTTTTGAAACGATAGACCCCTATAAATCATAGGAATAGTAAAATTGGAGATTTATGGCGAAAAGATGAAATGTAAGGGAAATTTAATTTTTTCTGGGATTAAAAATGAAATACATAGTGTGATAAAATATTGTGATTATATGAAATTAGTGATTTTTAGAAAAGAATGATGTATCAACAAATGTTTGGAAGAGAGTGAAGTTATATCCCTGAGAGAAAGAACTTTTGGAAATATCATTTGGATAGGATAACTCTCTAAATCTTTTTATTTGATTAATAATGATGTAAATAAGTTGTCAAAACACATGCTTAGGCATATTTTCTAGAAGAGTATGGACAAACTTTCTAAAGTATATGTTTTAAGAAAATTTTTAATATTGAGGAAAAAATAAGATAATGTTTTTATAATATTTCTAAAAGGGAAAATAATTAAAATAATTCATAAAAAAATTGATATTTGGTCTGAAATAACTCTTGGTCTTATTCACTCCAATTTATGTTAGCCAATGAGAAATAAGTTATCAAAAAGGGATTTATAATATATCAATTTTTTGAGAGTTTAACTCAAATGGCCAACATTAATTTTTTGAAGACCAAAAAGGGGAATCAAGAATATTTATATTTTTATAAAAGAATATAATAGAACATATGAGATTATATACTAATGTTAAGAAAAAATAATGGTAAGGTGTAATAATGTAATTCCATAAAACTATATTTAAAATGAAATGAAATAAGAAATAGTATAATTCCCCATAAACACTTAACAAAATAAGGTTTCATAAAGGAAAAAGAGTTCTTAGTTTAAATGGGAAGAAGTATACTAGATGTGTATATAATTTACAAATTTTTCTAGGGAGAATTCATATGTACTACTTTGATTATTTAAATTATATATTTATTATGTTCGAAATCAATCCTAAGTTTATATTAAATATTGTATAAATAAAAACTTTAGTAAATTTTTTTTATAAGTCCATGCTTACTAAAAATCAAAAATAATTATTTTATAAAATATGATGATCAAATTTAGGATGGAATTTTCATGGTTGATTCACGCATCTAAATAAGATTTATATATTGGGAAATTTTTTACAAAAAAGTATATTCTAATGATGTGAGAGTTGTGGGAATGAAAAATCCCTTGAAAAAGGTTACTTGAAATATTTTAGATGACAAATAAATGTCATACAATGAGAATAAAAAGTAATGTTGAACATGACCCATGTCAAGTTCTTGAAGATTTAGAAGAATCATGGGGTGATGAGAGTTAAGTTTGAAGAAAAATATTGACATTTAATACCTTATAAAAATATGTGCAGTATGAAAAATATCATTGGAAATAATAAAGATTTAAAACATAGTTATCTCAAAAGTTGAACCAAAATCAGTTTCAAAATATTTTAAACTCACGGAATGGGTACAAAATATTATTGAACAATTAGATCAAATTTAGAAATATAAATATAGGAAACTATTTCAATGTCCAGAAGGGAGGAATTATATATGGACCAAGTGGGTTTATAGAAATAAGATAAATAACCAAGATAAGTTTCATAAAATAATTAATTATTTGTTTTTAAATTATAATCAAAATTGGATGGAGTGGATTTTGAAGAAACCTTTACACATTCATTAAAATTGGAAAAAATTATAATATTCTTATTAGTTGATTCACGCCATAATTACAATATTTTTCAAATGGATGTTATTTTAATACAATTACTTGGGGATATTGGGGAACAATTTTACATCTAGAATCCATATGGTTTACTACTTGACAAAGACGAATCCAATGTTTTAAAACTGAATAAATCGTTTTGTGATTTGAAATAACCACCATGTTCAGAGTACACAAAACATGATAACTATATTAATGTTTTGAACTTTTATAAAGAAAAAATTTAAAGATATATATTTTTAGATGTAAATGTCTCAGGTATGATTATTTTTATTTTTTATGATACCGGATACAATAATACATATTGTAAACAATTTGTATAGGAAATGATGGAGAATTTTCAAATTTCAATGATTTGAGAGTTAACCTTCTTTCATAGATTTCCAGTTAATATTGGGAATGAAGCATTATTATATCCTAATAAATTTACACTAGAATTTTTTTATAAAATTTAGGAATGATTGATTCTAAAGGCATTTCTGAACCTATTTATGTTTTTGTAAAGTTTACTAATAATGATGATAAGAAGATTATAAATCAAAAATACTTCTGAATGTTTATTAGATGTTTTTTTATCTTACATATTCAAGGATAAACATATTTTATACTATAAAATTCTATTATTTGAATAAAAGTGATCCTAATGAATCACACATATTAGAAGGAAAAATAAATTTGAGATATATGAAATGAAAAACTCTTATATGATTTTATAAAAAAGAATAAATTATATAAAATTTTATGGGTACACAGATTTTGTTTGTGCTGGAGATTGTTGGGATAGAATACTGATATCTTGAGAAATATTTTACATGGTATAATGTTTTGTGATTTAGAATAGTAAGAAACAAAGTATAGTAACCTTGATCATAATGGAAGCAGAATATGTTGTTGCTACCCAGGATTATACTCAAATGATGTGGATGAAATATTAGCTGGATTATTTGAAAGTGAAAGTTTCTACACTATTGAGGATACCATCTGATAGTCCAAGTAAAGTTGAACTTTCCAAAAATCATGTCAAACATTCAATATTAAGTCATATTAAAATTAAATATAATATCATTATGGAAAATGATTTTAGTGTATATGTTATGATAGAATATATGTCAACAAAATATCAAATTATGGATGTTTCCACAAAATCAATGCCAAAAGAGATATTTGAGGAATTATGGATAGAAATTCATGTGCAACATCCATCATAGATTTCTGAAAACCAGTTTATAAGATTCCCCACTATGTTTTGTATTTTTTGATAAAGGGGGAGAATATGTATAACATTATCCTAAAAGGGGCTATGCATATTTCTTCACTAATGAATAGGAATTTATGGTCATTATACAATGGTTGAGGGAAATGGATTTAGAGAATAAATAGTGGGGGGGGGGGGGGGGTTCTTGATCAAAAAATTTCATGTCACATAGGGATTTAATCTATATTTAACATTAATTTATCTAGTATTGTGGTTTTATGGAATTCTCTCTATGATATATTATTTTTTATGAATAGTTTTGGAAAAGTGAGTTCATAAAATTTTTTGTTGTAAATAATTATGAGTAATAAAAAAATGTGTAACAAAAGTTTTTACTTAACATTTTCATCAAATTCAAAGTGGGAGATAAAAGATACATTGTGATGATTTTATATATTTTTTATTTTTTGAAAAATATATTTTGATAATGAATTTTTTGAAAATAATGTGAAGAAGAGATACTTTAAGTTAAAATGTTTTTGGAAGCTATAATTCTGTTAATTAACTTATTAACAAAGTTATATGATTCTATGATATTCCCAACGTTAATAAAATCATATAAAATACTATGGTATATTGAATCTAATCAAAGGAGGAGTTTCCAATCTTAGAATAGATAATTTTCTTGAAAATTATTTTTACATAGAAAATAATTTCCAAGAAAAATATTTTTATATACAAATATTTTTCTATCAATTTTTATATATTGTAAAGTTTATAAAAATGTGAAAATTCAATGTTGTTTCTAAATTTTATGTCCTAGATTAATTTTTTAGTAAAAATATTTTATTTGAATGATAAAATTGTTGCTACAACTAAGTTGGCACGAGTTTTTAAAATGCAAAGAAAATTATTAGAGACTAAAGAATGTTGATTTAAATTGTTATAAAATTAAAAATGTGGATATCATCATTTATTTTGGATATAAATTTCTAGGGAAATTTTCTAAATAATTTTTTTATAATTAGAAAATACTGAGATTTCTGTGAAAATTTAAAAAAATAAGAAAAATAATATTGAATGAAATATTGATTTTTCTATTGGGATAAAACGGTGTATGTGACTAAATTCATTATATGTTTCAAAAATATGGTCAACCATATTTACTAGTTCAAGATAAATAGAAAAAAGAAGATGAGTTTTTTTAAGATGGTCAAGAGGAGATGAAATTCAAGATAGATTGTTTATTCTAAGTTTGAATATCATTGTTTTTAAATAGATTTATTAAAATATTCAATGTTGAAATGTTATTATGTAAATTGATTCACTTGATAGAAGAACATTGAGTGGATAATCTAAAAAACACTCAAAAACTATCAGATGATGTTTTCGGAATGGTTATATGAAGATACAACCTATTTGAGGAAGATCTGAAAAGTCGATTAGATAGAGAAATAATGATAAATCATATATACATTTCTGATGAAATTGTGAGACGAGGTAGGAAGATTGGACATAAATATATAACTTTTAAGACATATGGGATGTTTGAAGATTAAAGTTGTGAAGTGGTATTGGAGTTATGAGCTGAGAAGAATATCAAACAAAGAAGACCAGTTACTAAAATTCCAAATGGCGTTTTGCGAAGAATCTTTACATAATATTGTAAATTTATCTTTTATGATGATGTTGTGAAATTATTCATTATTTTTTCTTACTAAACAATAATGGGGATGTTTTAAATAGTTCCTTTACATCGATTTTAAGATAACTCCAAGAATCTTGGAAAATCATGAAAATTCAAGGAGATTCATGAATTTTCTAGAATAATTAAGAAGAATCCTCGTAAAATTTTAATGAGTTCTAAATTTGTTTTCAAGAATTATATTTCATTGGAAAATTAAATTGGTTTCCCAAGATTTCCATTATGATATCACATATAAATTAGAGGTGTAAATTACATATTACTAGTTATTTTTTAGAGATGGAAAAGGTTAATACACAACATAAATTTTGTCAAGGTTGAATTTATATACAATCATTAGGTTTTTGTTGAAAAATTCCTGATTGAATTTTTTTTTAAAATATTAAAAACATTGTTAGTTTAAAAACTGAATAGAAAAATATCATACAAACAAATTATATAAAGATTTATAAAATTAAATATTGAAACTAATTGAGTTGAATTAAGATTTTATCTAGGACTACATTTTAGTGAGGTTAAATAGGTAGAGATTATCGGATATAGGAAAATTTTATGGACTCCTTCTAGATGTAGAATAATTAATATGGGTAAATCGAATAGAGAGTATGGATGAACCATTATTGGAGAAGAATTAAATGTTTCATGCAAATTTATTGTGTCTCATGTTTATGTATGGAAAACCTGTAATTATCAAGATTTGATATAATCATACCTATCAATAGATAGAATGAGTCTAACAAGAGTTGTCTCAACATTATATAAACTACTTTCTAATAGTGAATTTTCATGGTCCCATGTGAGTATCCATAGAAATGAACTATGTTCCCTTATTAATGACTATACTTTTAAATCTTGTGTGCCTTGTCTACATTATCATATTTATATGTTTTTAGGTTGTTCTATATTTTATAAGGAATGTAACTCTAATAATTTTTAGGTGTTAGATTTCTTAAAGTTATAAATTTGAAAAAAGGATTCCACAGATTTACCCCCCCCCATAGTACAATGAAACTGAGGAACATTAATTTCCTTTAATTTTCCTCTATTTGGAACATAAAAACATCAATGTAATATTTTGAAGGAAAAAATAAACCTTATTTATCCTTTTATAAGAGTATATTTTCTATTCCATATCCATGAACTTTAAATTTTTTTCAATAATTTTATTTTATTTTATGAAATGATATTTAAAGTCATTCTAAAATACATCTTACTTTTATTAAAAAGAATTAAATATAATGATATTTTTTTCTAAATAGGGTACTTTTGGTATATATCAAATGTGTGAAAGGGGTATTTATTTAATTATTTTCTAAATGAATGTATTTTTCCACAATCAAAATTATTATTTTCATTTAGGTTTTCTTTACACACTAATATGTTAATTTTTATTGAAAATATTGTTATCAATATTCTTATAATTTTTGTTTTAAACATTATCATATGAAATAGATATTTTACTTATTTTCAACAAAATTTCTTAAAGGTTATTTTAAATACATTTTCATCTCTAACAGTATCATTTTTTTCATATATTCCAAAGGAGATATATTCAAAGGGCACAATCCATATTCTTTAATTTAATGGATTATGATTTATTTAAATATATTTTTAGGGAACCTATTTCCTTCCCATTGGTTAATAAAGAAAACAAGTAATGCTGGTTATTTTTAATGTTGTTATGTTCAAAAGTGAAATATTATTAATATTTTGTCCATTCAATGATACACATAAATATTTATTAATTATTTATGGATGGTTCCATTATAAACCAATGATTAGGGGTGTCTATTATACCCCTATAATGAATTGGATAAAATAAGAGAGTTAAAAACTGTATGATACATCTAGGACACCATAAAGTCTAATACATATATGTAGAATAAAGATGTGATAGGGTTATCTATTGTTAGTTAATCATAAGTGAATTTTGTTATTATACAATTTAGTTTATTCTATAATGAATGATTGATATTTTATGTTACAATTATAGGTACTTATACTTGAAATAAGCTATAATAATTATTTTTTCAATGGTGTTTTCACATGGTTTAAGATTAATGACTCATATATCTATCATTTTGGTTCACGTTTTATGCCATGTATTACAGTTTTTGTTACAGTTTTTGATGGGTGTGAATTTTATTATATAATTATCATACAATTTAAATATTTTCTCATGCCCTTATACTCAAAATTTTTATATTGAATATATTTATTTTTAATTTCTATTTATGACCTTATTAAGCAATTGAGCTCACCCTTCTTATATTTTCCCTAGGTTATAAAGAAATTTGTTTTGTATAATATCTATAAAAGTATTTCATGGTGTTATAATGAAGATATAATTTGGATTAATAAAATATGGGTATACTGGAAATAAATATCACTTAAAGAGATAGGTTTTGATAAGAAACATTCTTTATTAATTCTCAAAAACATTAAACTGAAAAATATGATTGTTATGTAAGTGATCTAATATTTTTGTTTGATGTTTTATTTTTAACTTGCAGAAATTTGGTCACATTTATCATTATCAAATCCATAATTGTAAATATTATATATTTAGTACGAGATATGAGAATGCTGGTTCAGGTATATTACAATGGAGGTGGGGTTATAATGGTTGTAGTAGGCCTCTAATACATAGTTTTATATGGAAGGTGGTTCCCTATCCAACAAGAGGACAATTATGAGTGAGAGGATTGGGGGTTGAGGTGAGTGGTAATATCTAGGTGAAGTGATGGAATTAATGTTTCATATTGTTCGTATCCTTGGTCAATATGGCATTTTGAGTTTCTAAAAGGAGGGGTTTTATTAGGTTTGATGTAGAAGAAAAAGAGAAATAATTCAAATAAATAAGTACTATTACTATTTATTTGTAATTATGGATTCCAAGGGGTCTCTTGAACTCATTAGTGAAGTTTGGGACACCAATTTTATATTCATATATATATAATGGTTAAAATAATATATTTTTAGTGATAAAAGACCATTTGGCTACAATGAGGGGGGTAAACAATATAGTCTTCCTTTTTTTACTATTTCTTATTACTCTATAAATTAAACCCTATTTTATGATATATCAAATTATATCACCTATATAATTTACTCTCAGGATGAATTAAAATGCATAAAACAAAAAGAAAATAGAACAAAATAATTTTTTACGGTTTATCCCCATTATGTAAGCCTACTCTTTAATTTAACCAATTGGTATCCCATATACTGATTTTACACTATTATTCAATCATTAAATTACAACATGTTGGGTGGAATCGCCCTTTAACAATAGTTTTCCAACATCCCACTTATACTATTACATAATACCCCACTAGTCATACTCACCTTATTACAAGTTATAGTGAGCCTGAATAAATGAGAATGATCACTTCAAACTCAAGGTTTATTAAAAACAGGTGATGTCCCTTTTCTCAAGCTAATTCGATTGATAGAACTAAATATCATCATGTTTTATGAAATGTGACTAGTGATAATATGTTTAAGGGTTTCAATCATTATTTTCACACTAGATCAAAACCCTTTATGGGGTTTTCTCCATTTTTTCTCTTTCATGACACTTAAAGTATGGTGAATGAAAAAAATTTAGATTCTCCCCACCTCTACTTCAAACACTCATATTTCTTCTCCTTGTTTTTGAAAACATATATATACAAGTTATCCTCTTCTTACACACTATAAATTTCATAACGAACTATATTATTTATTTATCATCATCTATAACAACTACCATTGAGAGTATAATTTTCATGAATTAGTTACAAATTGACATCTCATAAACTTTCTTGTACTCCTGAATTGGTATATAATAAGAGGTCACATCCCTTATAAAAGGATTCCCCATAATAATAAAACCATTTTTTATATTCCTAAATATTTGTTTTCAAAGAATCATTAAAATTTGGTATGTGTTTATCAACCTCCTTATTCCCAAAAAAAGACATCTTCCATATTTTTTGTTGGGAAAACAAAAACCTTGAAATGATGATATAGTTAATGATGATAGAAGTTAAAGAGTTCCTTAAATAAAACCATAGAATATTATTTTTGAATTTATTTATGAAACTTGTACATGGATGATAAATATGTCCCTGTAAATACTTACACATAAACAATATCGAATAATAATGAGATTAAAGAACTAACCCTTACCTAGTACTTTTATTTCACCATGGGTATGTTCATATATAATTACCATAGTATGTTATTAAATTATACCAGAACCATATTAATATTTATGATATTATATATGATTAATTTATTACTTTATACTACTCATTTAATAAAAACATCCATGTTAATGTTACATTTTGGGAAATAATAAATTTCATTATCGTTCGTGTTCTAAATTGTAATTCTTGATCGTATCACTTAGATAATGATTTATATAATTCCATAACATAAAACATGATTTATATATAATATATATTCAGAATGTAAATATTTATCATACAGAGATATATGAAATGGAAACACTGTTCATGAAGACGGTAGTCCTTACGTATGCATGAAAGTTGTTTCTATTTTCTTATTTTATAGTATAGAAGTAAGTAGTTGACATATATTTACCTAATAAAATATATATTATTATAGTATAAATATTATTTCATATATATAATAATTAATCAATATAAATATTTTTATAAAAATTCATTAATTGCGATCGTTAAAGATGAATCTCATCGCATCATGTAGACGGTTACCCGTACGTACGCACGAGCGACAATATCATTCTATAGATGGTAAACATGTGTTTAATTGGATGGTATATTTTATAGAAAAAATAATTACCAAGTTATATTAAATATTTATATTAATTATACTCATTATTATACACATCCAAATAATGTAGTGTTGAATAACAAACTACACCACGACATTGAGACGGTATGCTGTACATACGCATGTATGATGACATTGTCATTTATATGATGGATAGAATAAAAAATTTAGTTATACCATAGAAATGGTAATATATAAGTATGTAGAAGTTACATGTGTTATTATTTTAGTATTAGAAAAACAAATAAAGAGGAAGTGGAAGAGGAAGAAAAGACCTTTGATAGAGGTGATGAAATAATTACCTCTTCTTTGGGTGCTTCCTATTCATTTGAACAAAATGTCTTCTAAGGATGGATTTTCTGATAAAAGGAATTATTTCAGGTTTGATTAAGGGTAGTTGGTAGGATATTTGAACATCGTTTGGCCGAGCCAAATGGTTTTGGAGGAGTGAAATTAAGAGAAGTGGATGTACCCTTTTATAAGAGATGTGAGTGGAAGTTTAGGAAAATATAGAAATATTAATTTATTCTAAAATTATTTTCTGTTTCAAATAGCTAAAAAATGAAATATTTTGAAGATATGATGTGGATGGGTATAAATTCTCAAAACCAATTGGTTTTATACAAGTTTAGGTCACCATATTAACCTTATCATTTATATTTAACCCTTAGTAAAATAGTTTAACTTTAACCATGTCTTCTTGTATTATTATAATACGTGGTTAATAATCTTACTATAAAATTACCATAGAAACTAAATAGGTTAATTAATGAAATATCTAACATTATATAAATACTTTGACAGATATTTATATTTTCAATAATTTTATATAATTCAATAATATATTATTTGTTTCAAAAACACATATATGTAAATTTTGACACAATTTACTGTTTTTTTGAAAGTAATAAAAAGCTTATTAATTCAAAAAAAAAATTAATCAACCATAACATTTAATATTTCTCATGAAAATTCGTGGATGGCAAAAAAAGTCTCAATTTACATTTATTTTGATATTCATAATATCAATTATTTTAATCTTTCATTAATAACGTAATTACTACATCATCATTATGTCAGAAAAATATTTTATTATTTAATGTGTAAAAATTATAAATACAATACCATGATGTAAGAAATAATTTTATACTTATACGGAATATTTATAGTCGAATTTATCTTATGTTTAACCCTTTATTAAAAATGGTTTAATTATTAAACATTGAATTTAACACATTTAACTCTTCTGTAAATAAAATATAATAAATGTCCTAATCTAAACCAAATTGATAAAAATGATAAATTTTTGGACCTAATATTGATTTTTGTCGAAATAAACTTATCCAATAGAATTAATACATGTGTTGGGGTAATTTAAAAATTATTTATACCTTTAATTTCCATATTTACTTTTAACAGTGGTAAATAAAATTCAAAAGTTACAATTAACCAACAATTAGTTTCATCCTATTGAACCACATTTTATTTATTTATGTCTAAAATGTCTTTTAGATTTTTAAAATTAAATTCCCCGAAGTAGTAAAATTATGTTTTATGCAAATTTGGAAATGTGCCTAAAAGGTGGGTAAATGTGACTAGAGGGTGGGTAAAAAGACATTAAAATGGTTCAATAAAATTATTTATATAATATTATTATAAAATGACTACAATGACTTAAATTTTACTAATATATGTATTATGTATCTATTTTAAGATAAATTTTTAATTAAAAATAACTATTAAAATAAAAATGTTGGTTTTTATAATCTATGCAGTATTTTTAACTATTCATCAGAAATTGAATGTTTTTAGAAAATTAGAAAAAATTTACCCTAAGATAAATTTGTTAGTCCTAATTCAAAAATGATGTATATTTAACCAAATTAAAAACATTAAAATATCATTAATTAATTTAAAATTAATTTCCATTGTCAAAACCAGAAAGAGGGTTTTGAGAAATAAAAGTTATCAGAAGATTGACCTGTGTTTATGTCCAATTTAAATGTAAAAATGCTTCTAATGACAAAAATTTAATTAAATTATTAATATATTATCTATTTATACTTTTAAACCATTCAATTTTATAATTTAAAACTAAAAATTATTTTGATTAAAAAAGATTTTTTTCAATTAAAATTTAGTATTTTTCATTATTCATCAAAATGGGAATGTTATCAGAAAAACAACAAAAATTAACACAAAATATGTTTTTATGTCTTGATTCTAAAGAAAATGTTTATTTTTTAAAACTTTTTATATGAAAGTGTTAAATATTGGATTTAAAAAGGTTTTTCATTAAAAGGAGGTAAAATTTTATTTTCAGAACAATACTTCCTTTTTCTCAAAAAATAAATTCATTCTATTATTATTCCTTAAAAAAACATAATATAGATGTTAAAATTATATGATATATATATAATTCAAAATTCATTTAATAATATTCATAACCTCTTTTTGAATGGCTTTTTTGGTAAGTTGTGGTGCACTTGAACTCGGTGTTGTGTGTGGCATAATCTATTGAATTAATTTAAAGAGATAACGTATTATTAAATCCTGGGGTGTTACATTCTCCCCTCCTTCAATAAATTGAATCGTCACAATTTTTACTTGTTCTTAAAAAATAAATGGTTGAAAATTGAAAATACCTTTGTGGAAAACCCACATCGTAGAAAGGGTTAATAAAATTTAGTCTTAATAATAGGAAAATGGAAATGAAAAAGTCCCTACCAAATTATTATCACAAATAGAAGAACATTTGTTAAAATTAGGGACACATAATTAAAGTAAATTGTAAATATTTATAGGGAGTTATTGAGGTCATAAATCACAAACAAGTGAAAAATAAATGGAATTTTGAGGGCCTCAAATCCATAAATCTATGATGATTTAAAATATCATAGGTTTAAAAAAACATAAGTTAGTAGGTTAACACATTTTTGGGTTTAAGATCCTTTCTATAATGTTTAGGAATTAATTTCTTCATAGAATAACTAAAATATACTTGATAATTAGAGTTCCATCCTTTAACCAATTTCTACTGCAAACTCATCATTAAAAAATATTCTATTTATTCTAATAATTCATGTATCAAAAAGTGAATTTAGAATTTTACTGTCAGAACATTTATAAAAATAAATTTTACAAACCAGGAAATCACATAGGCCAGTGGTAGGTGATTCACCTTTTTCGCCCTTCAGTTGCGGGTTCAAGTCCCATAGCCTTCCAGGACACAATGTGTTTTCACCCAACCTCCAGGTTATCCATTTTATAACAATCCAAAAATAATATTAATAAATTTTTTAACCTTAAACTATAGTATCTATTGTCCAAATTAATTCATTCAAAAAATTAAACATACCCAAAATACTTCTTTCCTAACTCACAGTCCAAAATTTAAAACAAAGGTCACATAACATAGATGTGAATACCTTCATCGTGTATTCTCTTAAGACATTGTAACAACCTTAATTACTATAAAACATATTTAATTACATTCCTTCTCCCTTATTACTTATAGAATATTGAATATATTCCTTATATCCAAAAATATTTTGAACTCAAACAATAATGGAATAAACAAACAATAAATTACATTCAAGATAGTCTAGAATATCCAATATAATTTTTTCAAATCAATCATATCTTATTACGTAATCATTATTTCAATTTTAGAAACATATTAAGGGTTATATTTCACCCATCCATATATTTTCTAAAAAAAATTAATTGAAACTATGTCACTTCACATGGTACCATAAAATATCAAATACATAATGAAAACATATTGTAGTACAATACTTATATACTTTATAATTCTTATAACTTGTACATGATGAATAAAATACTCAAATGACACAATTATTTAATAACAACCTGAGAACACTAATCATTCATATTCATCACTAGTATTATCAAAACATGATTATTATCCAAGAGCATTATTTGAGGTATACTCACAAGATTGGGTAATTGATCCACGTAGTGTCCCAACTCCTTGCAGATGAAGCATTATACTTATGAATCATTTTTCTTACCCTTGAAATCATGATCATGGTTTCATTTTTCTCCACACTTTTGAAAATCTCCCATTCCTTTCAAGCACATCGTAGGGTGATTCTTTCCATAATTATCACATATGTTAAAATCCTTCTTTCCCTTCTTCCATTTATCTATATATCTCTATACCATCCTCCTCTTCTCGATATTCCCCTAAAATCCATATGACTTAGAGAATTATTTACTTAACTTATTAAAAAATAATACTATTTTTTAATATGATGAGAATATTTGGGAGACTATTTCACTTCTAAATTTTAGCTTAATACCTTGAAATATATGATATTTATTACTCTTTGTATCATCCATATTGCTGGAGTTCTCATTATTTCTACTGTTCTCCATTTCTAAATGACTAAATAAACTAGGTTAGATCAAATAAGAATTTAAATACAAAAAGTAGGAAACATGTCAACATTAATTGAATATTTTCACACATCAAGTATCATAATCATAAAAATGGTTTCTTTGCTGACATATTTACCCATAAATCCATGATAATGGTTTGTAAAAGAAATTTAAATAATCCTAAGCATATACTATAAGAGTGTTGTAGCCAAGAATGCAACAAGGCCCACTGTCATGCTACAGTTCTTATTCATGTCTAGCCTAAAGTGGTGATTTTTGATTTTAACCCCTAGATACATATGTGCCAGAGCCACCTCTACTTGATCTCATCCCAAAAAGGATTTATTTCTTAGAAAATTCACAAAATCTCAACATTACCAAAATTCTAGGAAGTTATTCTAAATTAATCCTCAATGTTTATTTTAGGGTAATGTTCTGTAATCAAATTTCATGTAAATATATTTTGAAGGTTGTTGCTAAAATTCCTCTGATGCCAAGTGTAACACCCTGACCCAAGAAGCCCAAATCCAATGCATTATTTTAATACATTAACATGATTATAATAAATCAATTCCTAAAGAACCGAACATTTTAGATGTCTTGGAAAATAGATTACAAACATAAAAGTTACCTTACAATTTCAAACATAAAAAATTAATAAATAATACTTTGAGAATTCCATTATTCCATTAGATTAACTCTATATATCAATCAAAAAACACTTCTTGGAATCCTGGGAAAATAAAATATAAGAAAGGGGTGATATCAGATGCTCAGTAAGGGTAAATAATTTAGCGGATGCTATAATCGTTTAAGGAAAAATGTGTAATTAAAAGAACAACCTTTTAAACATAAAATTGGACTTAATATGGGAAAAATAAGTCAAATATTACCTTATAAACATGAAAATGGAAATGCTACTAGTCGAATAATCCTAAGAAAAAACTAATTTTATAACGAGGGAATGTATAATGTCATACATCATAACCACATAATCAAGGCCTCGTGCAAAGACGAAAAATAAAAATTTGTCAAGGCCTTGTGACAAGACACTAGTTTGTTTCATGTGACTTACTAATTCATTGAGAAGCTATAGAGGGGTCCACCCGTCACTAACAAAGTCCAATGCATTCCTCATAAAAAAAGAGTGAAAAACTGCATAAACACTAGTAATAAAACTATCATATGAAATGTCAATACTTTAACCAGAAACCATGAAGGGTATAAAAAATTTTACATCCGTAGTCAAACACATACTAACTCATTCAATACAGTATGTACGATAATATTATAATAAATTAACCTCAATTAAGAATAATATCCAGTAAATTCTATTAATGTAGTTAAAAAGGATTTGTAAAAATCTTTGATCGAAATACCCATTTTTCATGAAATCATTCAAAAGACTCAAAATTTATAAAGAAATTAATTTAAAATTTATTTTTGAATCAAAGTATCCAACACCAAATTGAAATTGTTTAAAGGAATTTAGATTTTAAAATAATCATGTTCATATAAATAAATCATTAAAATAATTTTGAAGACATAGACATTAATTAACTAGATTTAGAAAAAATAATCTTTAAAACATTTAAAATGATGATCTGGTTAAAGAGTACCTTACAAAAAACCTTAAAAGATTCCTTTGTAATTTTTTTATGAAACATGTACATGGATAAAATATATGTCAGATTAAATACTTACACATAAACAATCTCAGATAATAATGAGACTGAGGAATTAACCCTTACCTTGTACTTTCCTTTAGTAAAGGGGACATTTAACCACATGTATAATGACTATAGTATGTTATTAAATTATACCTGAACCATATTAATATTTATGATATCAAATTTGATTCATTTATTACTTTATACTACCCATTTAATTATAATTTCAATGTTAAAGCAATATTTTGTGTAATAATAACTTTTTTATCGTAAATGTTTTAACTTGTTATTCTTCATCGCATCACTTAGATCATGATTTAAATATATCCTGAATATAAAATATGATTTATATATAATATATATTTATAATATAAATATTTATAATACATTGATATATTAAATAGAAGCACTGTTCATAGAGACAACAGTCCGTACGTTTGAATTAACGTTGTTTCTATTTTCTTACCGTATAATATGGATGTAAGTAAAAGAAATATATTAGTCTTCATAATTATTTATTATTCCAGTAGAAAAATTATTTTATATATATTATACTTAATCATTATATATATATATATATATGTTTATAAAAATTATTGATTGGTGATCGTTAAAGATGAATCTCATCATGTCGTGTAGACGGTAAGTCGTACGTACACACGAGCAATAATATCATTCTATTGATGGTAAAACATTGTTTAATTAGATGATATATTATATATAAATAATCATTACCAATTTATATTATTTATTTAAATTAATTATACTCATTTTTATACCCATCCAAATAATACAGTGTTGAATAACAAACTACACCATGATGTGGAGACGGTAAGCCGTACGTACGGACGTATGGTGACTTTGTCACTTTTAGGATGGATAGATCAATGAACATGATTTTACCATATTTATAATAACAATTATTTATTCAGAAGTTATTGGAGTTATTATTTTAGTATGGGAAAAACAAAAAAAAGATGAAGTGGAAGAAGATGAAAAGAACTTTCAAAGAGGTGACAGAATAATTATCTCTTCTTCTGGTGTTTCCTTTTTATTTGAAGAAAAGGTCTCCATAGGTTGGATTTATGATCAATGTAAGGACTCTAGGTTGAATAAAGTGTTGTTGAATAGGGGCTGGCCTATCCAAATGTATTTGGAGATGTGAAATTAAGAGAATGGAAGTACCCTTTTATAAGAGAGGTGAGGGGCAATTTTAGAAAAGGTTGAAATATTAATTTATTCTAAAACTATTTTCGTTTTATAATATCTCAAAAATAATTTATTTCGAGGATAAGGTGGGGATGGGTATAAATAATCTCAAAAAATAGATTTTGGATATGGTTAGGTCATCGTATTAACCTTATCCTTTGGTTTTAACCCTTAATTAAATAGTTTAACTTTTACCATGTCTCCTTGTATTATTTTAATTCATATTTAATAAATATAGTATGAAGTTCCAAGAGACCCTCAAGTGGTTAATTAATATAATTTCTATCATTATATAAGTCATTTGGACAAACCATAGATTTTTTTGAATATTATATCATTTAATAATATAGTATTGGTTTTAAAAACACATTTATGTCAATTTTTAAAAATTTAGTATTTTTTTCTGAAAGTCATAAAATTTTTATTAGTTCAAAAAAACTAATTAAATAAACCCTAAAATATCATAATCACCTATAAAATTTTTTTATGGCATAAAAAGTATCAATTTACATTTATTTGGATATTTATAATATCAATTATTTTAATCATTCATTAATAAGGTAATTACTTCATTATCATTGTGTCATAAATATATTTAATTATTTAATGTCTAAAATTATAAATAAAATACCATGATTTAGGAAATAATTTTATCTTTCTAACTAATATTTATAATCAAATTTATCTTGTGTTTAACACTTTATTAAAAATGATTTAGTTATCAAACTTTGAATTTAACACATTTTACTCTTCTTTAAATAAAATATAATAAATGTCTTAATCTTGCCCAAATGGATCAAAAGGATCTTATTTTTTTTTCTAAGCATGATTTCAGTTGAAATCCACATATCCAAAATAATTAGGACATGTGTTGGGGTAATTTGAAAATTATGTTTACCTTTAATTGTCTTATTTACTTTTAAACATGGTAAATCAAATTCAAAAGATACAATTCAACAAAAAATATTTTCATCCTATTGAACCAAATTTTAATTACTAATATCAACCGTGTCTCTTGGATTTTTGAAATTCAATTCACATAAGCGTTAGAAAATGTGCCTAGAAGGTTGTTAAATGTGCATAGAAGGTGAGTAAAAAGAAATTAAAATGGTTCAATAATATTTTATATATCTAATATTATTATAAAATGACTCCAATGACTTAAATTATACTAATATAGGTATTATTTATCTATTTTAAGATAATTATTCTAATAAAAATAATTATTTAAATTAAAAAGATAGTTTTTGTGTATTATGCAGACTTTTTCACTATTCATCAGAGATTGAATGTTTTAAAAAAATACCAAAAATTCACCCTAAGATAGTTTTGATATTCGGAATTAAAAAATGATGTATATTTTACAAAATTAAAATCATATAAGTTTAATTAATTAATTTAATGTTAATACCCGTAGTTTAAACTAGAAAGAAAATTTTTGAGAAGTAAAAACTATTAAAATATTGATATATGTTTATGTTCAATTTAAATGTAAAATTAATTTCAATGACCAAAGTGGATTAAATGAAAAATTTTAAAATATAATTATACTTTAAAAATATTCAAATTTATAATTTAACAGTATAAATTATTTTGATTTAAAAAGATATTTTCAGTTAAAATTTAGTATTTTTCAATATTCATCTAAAATGGAATGTTATTAGAAAAACACAAAAAATTTATCCAAAATAAATTTTTATCTCTTGCGTCTAAAGAAGAAGTTTATTTGGTCAAATTTAATATATAAAAAATTCAAATATTTGATTTAAAAACTTATGTCCATTACAAGGCTGTAATATTCCATTTTCTGAAAAATACTTCATTTTTTCTAAAAAATTGAATGTGTTGTTATATTATGTCTAAAAAATAATATTTATGTTAAAATTATATGGAGTATATAAAATTTAAAATACATTTAATACTATTCATAAAAACCATTTGAATAGATTGTTTAGTAAGTCGTGGTGCATTCGAACTGGGTGTGGCTTGTGGTAGATGTTATTGAATTACTTTAAAGAGATAAAATATTATGAAATGTAGTGGTGTTACAAGTTATTTAAGTAATTTAACTACTAAAATATCATCTATTACTCCCCCAAAAATAACAAAAACAATATTTTAACAACACAAAACCCATAGATCAATCTTTCCACAATGAAAAAAATGATAAAGAGTTATGAATCTTTTTTCTACACTGAAAACAAAATGAAATGTATTTGAGGGAAAACATAAAACCACTTTTATGTGAGGGGGAACCTTGAAAATGAATTTTTACCCATAGGTGAGTAAATACATTTTTTATTGATGCATTAATAGAAAAATTAAATCTTTTTAATTGGTACTAGTGGAATCAAGCCTCACATCACAATTTACCACCTTTTATTTAAAGAAATGAAATATATGAAAAATTTTCTTCGATCTAGAGTATTGAACTAGATTTATGGAATGATATACAAAACATTTATTTTTAAAACCAATTAATAGTGTCTCTTAAAATCAACTACCAAATATACCAACTATACAACAATACTAATCATTTATGTTCAATTATGAATGACAATTTGGTACATGGATTCATTTTCAATCAATGAAATTGAGATTTTTTTATATCTAATTAATAAAAAAAATCTCCACTAGTAAATAATTTGTCTTCTTAATTGAACATCCTATCAATAAAATTCCCATTCCAATTAGTATATTTAAACCCTTTTAGAGTCACATATAGACTCATTTTGATAAAAATAATAAATTTTAGTGTGTTTTTGATATGCCTCATGATTTTTGGATTCTAATATATTTGATATGATAGGATCACTTTGAAATATAGCATGTAATGTGACAATTAAAAAAAATTCTGGATTGTGTTAAATAAACTATATATCGAAGTATTTTTTCATATTCCTTTTGATTCATAGATGTTTTAGTATCTTGATTTCTTGTTTTATAAAAATTATATTAAGAGTAGAAATCCCATTCAATTACTATAGGAAAAACTTCTTTAATAATTACATTGAGTAATATTATTTAAATTGAAATATATTATCAACCCCATAAATATTTCTCACACCAGAAGTATTAAATCTCACCCAATATTGAAATTTAAAGAAAATCGCCTATAAATTACTCATACAGAGACTCATTTTCGGCATTAAAAATTAATTTAGTAACATATATTATGATAATAAGAGTACTTATGGGAAACTCCTTCATATAAATATTAATATAATGTTTTCCCTTTAAAAAATATATTCTTATCAAGTATCCATGGAGACTAGAATAACAATATCATGTGGCCTAATTCAAACCATATAAGTCATTTTTAAGACTATAAACCATGCTTCATTATTTTTGAAGAACAAATCCCCTAGGGTTTTCAATGAAAACTTATTCATCAATATCACCATTTTGAAAAGAATAATTGGTAACAATTTAATAGTTTTTTTTCAAATACACCAAAGGAAATAAAAATTTAATGGCCTCATGGTTGAAAATGGTGTACAGGTTATTTAAATTTTAAATATTCAAATTTATTAATAAACCATCCAAACTAGCATTCCTTTATTTGTTGATACCTTTTTCCATTCATTCATCTTATTCTGAAAATCGAAATTTCTTCCAATAAAATTTATATTTTAATTCATAGTTATAAAATCACAAGTGGATTTATTCTCTATTTTACCATGATATTTATTCTTTTTATCAATACAATCATCATTAAAAACTACCTCAGTAAGTATATAAGATTAAACTTGGGAAATTTGTGTAGTGTTTTTTAACATTACCCTTCCTTGTGTTTGGATAGGTGCATCATGTTAACTAATAATATGATAAAAATCAATATTCTTAATTTTAATTTGATGACCCTATCCATAATTCTAGGCCCCTCATTTATTTCTTATTATAACTGAATCAATATCTATCACAACCAACTCAATTATAAGATTCTCAGCAATCAATTTTTCAGAATTATACATGTTTCTAACCCAATAATATTTATATTTGGGACCAGAGAGAACAAATGTTTTATATTTATTTCAAATTATTTTTACTTGTAAACATTCTACCACAACATTTTTGAATTTAATCTTGTATTTATAACCCCAACCATATGAAATATACCCCTAGAAAAAAACAACTTTCATGTTTTATTCAAACATTAATATTTATTTATTAATCTTCATGTAACATGGGATTCTAAAAACCATGAAGTATTTAAAAGTTGTTTTTTTATAATAATACTAATATGTATTATTTTTATTTTTATGTCTTAATATGGATTTTTTTTGGATATTCAATGTAGATGAAATAACTTCTCTTCAAAACAAAATTGTATATTTTTTCTCTACTAAAATGGTTCTTCTCATATCCACAGGACTTTCATCTACATGTTTATTATGGGATTTATGGTGGTTTATTCTAATGTGTTGTCCCATTGTTTTATAGATCTATCTAAAAATAATTTATTGTGTAATATTTTCTAAAATATAACCTCACAATATTTATAAAGTGCGAAGATTATTCCCCAATTATCATCAAAAAAATTGAATTATCTGAATAGGATTCTATTTTTTCTCCATGAATTGGAAATTTTTCATCATGTTGTATTTTCTAGGAATTCTAAAAAATAGATATCACACTTGGTTGAATTATTACTAATAGGACCACATAAATATGAACATATTAGTTCTAATGGTCTGGTGGACTGTATTTTTATCTTCTTATATGACTTTTAAGTCATCTTAACATTTCAAAATGTTTTAAAAAAACTTTTCTTTGTCTATTGAGTTTTGAAATTTGTCTCATAACTTTATTCCCTAATCAATTTATTATATTCCCCTTCACAAGATGGCTAAGTTTAATATTTCATAGATAATTCTCAAAATTATCACATATATTACATGATTTTTATGGATCTCCAATTTGAAACAAGTTTAAAATTGGTCTTTTAACTCTAGAAATAACTCTTATATACTTTTAATTTCTAAAAATTCATGATATATTAAACAAAATACCTCACCACATAGTGGGTTAACATAAAAAAGTTATGTTTCAAAACATCTATACATAAAAGATGTTTTCGCTTGAGTCTTTCATAATCGACAGTTATTGTACTGAAAAATTGATCTTTAGTGATAAGTCATTGTTAAAAGCAAATTATCCTCTTACACGTGTTTCAATATATTTTAAAACTGTAGTATCCCACGTCATATGTGAAGACCATCCATAGTCATGTATCTATGGTATTACTTTCTTACTTTCATTCAATGACACCTATATAAAAAATAAATTATAATCTTCATTTTTATTTATAAATTATTTTCCCTTTGCATGGTAGGAGAACATTCTATAGTTATTTTTTGTAAGTTTTTCAGCATAATGACATATATATTCTCACATTAACCACATACTTATTTCAATCATTCAAACATATTCTATGTATACATATATGAGGTGAATTTATTTATTTCATTCATCTATGCTGAATCACTTCCATTTATCTCTATGATTCTCTATTTATTTATTCCAAATTTCATATAGAGATATTCTATAATTTTAAATGTAGTCATTTTGACTATAAAACCTATATCACCAACAATATCCACTAAATCTAATTCTATTTTTATAACCGCAGGCATGTTCTAAAAAATGCATGCTATATTTTTGTCATTGATATATTGGTACTCCCAAATATTTATTTTTCATTAATTTAATAAATTTTATTTATATCCTACCATATAACATAGATGTACAATATAATTTATCATCATATTTTATATTCATATATTTTCCAAATTTTGAATTGGAACCAACTGTTTTATGTAAAAAAGTATCACCTATTAGAGATTTTTTAGGTACAGATTTACCCAGAAATGATGTAATGTATTTCTCAGAAATTATAAATGTATTATAGATTTATTAAATATATTACTTGAATTAATATTTATTTTTAAAACTCATTTTTAATTGAACAGTATTTTTATTAAAGATTACTCGGTTATTCTTCTCTAAATACCATTTCTTTCATCAAGATATCTCGTGATCTTTTAATTCTCATAGAATTTAATTATTTATTTCTTGAGATTATCTATAAGTTTACTTTATTTTTTAAAAACTCTTATTTTTATTCAACATTATTAACATCATCCTCATATAGAGCTTTAACTTCATTTACAAGCTTTGTTTTTTTTCTCATAACATGATTCTAAATTATATCTGAGCATTTGGTCATATATTAATTTTTATTATCGTAAATATATTTCATGATGAGTTTTTTTTTCTTTCCCATATGTTCCATAACATTTTATTAATTTTTATATCCTTTATCCTCTAATTTACTGCAAGATCAAGTTTCTTCATATTTTTATTTTCTCATGACAAATTTAATTTTTCATTATATAAATTTATTTTAAAAATAATAATATTTCATTTCTAGACATGGATCAATCAAACATATTCTTCTTCTCGTGATTTTCATCATTATCATAAAACTCATATTCAAGATTCCTTTTTAGTGTAAAATTTATATCAAAATTTCCACTTCCACCACACTTTAAGCACTTCAAGGTAGTTTACCCTTGTATATTACTATTCCTTTTTGATATTTTAGATATAAGAGGCATGATTCTAATTAATTAATTAAAACATTCTTATTTACCATATTATTCACTAGATGTTTTAGGCTCTCCTCCATTTATATTTATATTTATCCTAACTTCCAAAGCCATCTAATTTTTAAATTTTATATTAAAGGTATGTTTCTTTCTCATATTATAGGGAATGAGAATAAAATATTTATCATGAATTGAAATTTATAGCCTATATTCTAAAATATAAATTTTAAGATCAAACTAATTTTGTAAAATTTTCAAGAGTTTCATTACAATTATATTATCATCCACATTTTCAAAAATTCGACAAATATTAGAAAAAATATTTCAATAACTCTAGTGAGTTAATAATCAATGGGTTCTACCTCAACCATCTCTATAACTTTAGAATTACTTCTATAAATTTCTATCATTACCTATTTGACTTTTAAATTTACGTCATAGATTCTCTATATATTATCTTGTACTTCTTCGGAAGTTTATAAAATCGCCACATTGGATAAAAATATCCATGGAAGAGACATAAAAATAAAATTCCATACTTTTCCATAAGCATGATTATTTTTATTGTCTATTATCTAAAATGAAGCTTATTTTAATTGGTGAAAAAATATTATATAATCATTAATAATTTCAATCACATGTGACAAAAAATATAGAAATATCTTTTTTTATACCCATGTATTTTTTAAATTAAATTAATACACTCTATACAATTAATATATTTAAAGTTGTATACAGTTAAACACACATATAGAATTTGATAGATGGAACCTTATTTAATAAAACTAATTATTAATTACAATGGATCTTATGGTTCCACTGAGAGGGAGTGAGTTATTATAGACTTTATTTTTACAAAATTTCTTTTTTTCATTTAAAATAAGCCCATTTTATATTCAAAGATCTAATTTTATGACTTTTTTACATTATTCTTAGTCATACATGAATCATTATAAAATAAATATATTAAGGAACATGCTAATTTTTAAAATGTTTGACCATAATCAACATACATAATTCCTATTGTATCTAGTTATTATCCTCGCTATAGATTTCTACTATAATTCAATAACAAAATTATAATGTATATGTAAGACTCAAAATATACCTACAATTTCACAACATCCAAATGATAACATTACACAATATCTAGCTGGTGTTACTATTCATATAACTAGTTACAACGAGTCAGGAAAAATAATAAAAATCACTTATAACTTAGGGTCTCTTGAATAACTTAGGAAGTTCTTTCTATCGACCCATATTTATATAAAATACATAATATGTTCACTTTCCTTAAGAAATACCAATAATACTAATATGAATAAGGGTTTTAGTCATTTATTTCTTATTTCCAATAATACTATTGAGGGTTTTTTCTTCTTCCTCTTCTCTTTGACTCAGTAATGTAAGATCCGGGAAAAAAAACTATTCAAATGATCAAAGAATCTTCTAAATATACATAGATTTCTTATCCTTGTTTTTTAAAATCTATGATATTTAGGTTCTTCATGTCTTACTCACTCCAATTTCCATAATTTATACTTTTATCTATTTCTCAGTAATAATATCTTCTTTCTTCAAGAGTAAAATTTCCCAATACTAATGAAGCATTAACTCATAAATGATTTTTCATATACCCAAATTTATATATAAAAATACATCTCATCCATAATAAAATAAAGTCGCAATATAATATAAATAAACTTTTTTCCTTTTTAGTTCTTCTAAATATTCATTTAAATCTTTGATATGGGTATGCTACCCTATGTTATCATGAAAAAACAAAAGCATAACACATTTTATTCATTAAAAAATTGAAAAAAATGATATTCATTATGAAAATTAACATTAAAATATAAATATCTGAATATAATTAATTCCAATTATTTGTTTATATTTCATTTAAATGTCACAACTTGAATTATATCTTCTTCAACTTACTTGTGGTGTGAAGGAAACATTTGTTTCACAACACAACTAAAAACTAAATTTATGTTAATACATCAGTCATGAGAAAACATAGCCAACATCATGACCATATTAGAAATTTATTTAAAAATTTAAATATTTGAAAATAATCACTACATATATATCTTCATTATTCATGGAAAAAAATAATTCATTTTACATCTATTGAGATCTCTCTCATGTATATATTCCCATGGTTAATTTTGTTATTCATGATTATATAATCTTGGATTAAACATATTACTTGAATATAAATTTATTATTCATGTCTTTATCATTGGATAATAGCTCTTGCATCGTCTTTTTATATTTTTCCTCAAAAAATTATTTCTGAAATCTCACATATTCATTCAAAACATTTTACGAAAATCTAATATTGACGTCATATGAAATCCCCTAGGAAGTCATGAAAACACTTTATGGGATTTCCACATTTTTGTGAAAACTAGTTTTATTTTGACTAATAATTTCATAAAAAACCCATTAAGTTAAACATTTAAAAAAACATCATGAAAATCCCTACGAATTCATACTAAGAGACTCCAAAGTCATATGAATAAAATCCTAAAAACTTTTTTACCTTAGCTTATCAAACTGTTATTTCATCTAACTAACTATCAAATAATTCAAACTTATTTATAAAATTCTCAAATAATTTTAAGAAACTCAAAATTTTATTAATGACGTGGTTAATATGAAATAATATAAAAAACATGACTGCAAAAAAATCCTCAAAACTATGGAATTATTTATATAAATTAATATTTTTTTCTTTATTATCTAGTGTAACACACACAAAATTATTTATGAATAGAATTGATTTATGAAAATGTAATGTAAATGATGATATTAATCATATCAATAATAATAATAATAATAATAGAGTATTTTTTGTTTCCATTATTATTTGTAAATACATATATATATTCAAACTCACTCATATATATAAATAAAGGGGAATACACATTTGTGTTCAAGTATCTAATTATGGAAAGTGAATATTAAATATTATATTATTATATATATATATATATCATTAAAGTGATAAAAAATAATAATAAAGGTCATTTAGAGGGTGTTTTTTTGGAATTTTAAATTGTCAGGCACTGAGATTAATGGAAACATGGACTATAAAAAGTTTGAAAGTACCCCATGAATAATTTTTAGGATTCCATCAAAAACATTTTCTTTATGATTAATTTGATGTTCCCCAGATAATATATTTTATAAATAATATCATGGTTTGAGAGTGTTTATAGATAGTATGATAACATCTATGATTATAGTAATGCATGAGAAGATAATGATTAGACCAACAACAAATAGTATAATTTATAATTATGATGGTTCATAATGATCAGTTTTTTTATGATATAACGATTTAAACATGTTATTCAAAATAATGATTGCTGTTGAATTAATCAATAATATTTTGGGATGATAAATGATTATAGGATAATTGAGATGATTAATGTAGTTTGTTTGAATAATTGATTTCAGGACAGTATTATTTTCACCATATTAGTAATATGGTATTTTCAATGATATGAATTAAACAAGATAAAGTAAGTAATTTCACCTTTATGTATTATAAGGCCCCGACCTTAAACCTTACTTAATATTGAATTAAATGAATAATTCACATTGAGGATCTTTTTAGGTTTAGAGTTTTAGAGAATTAGGACATAACTATTACATCTCAAAAGATTACAAAGTAGAAACTTTTACTATGTTTCCATTAAATAAAAACTCTTAAAAAGAAACATGTCTAGTACCATGTTTTAGGTAGCATGACTTTCCCTTGATCCCATCCTTGACCCTATTCCATTTTATGTCCTGTGAAAAACAGTTCAAAAACATGGGATGAGCATAAAAAGCTCAGTAAGGGATACACAAAGAATGAAAACTGTTAGTTTTTCAAAAAAACAAGTAAACCGTGTATACTTTATCAAAGTAATACTTTTCACCTTTTCGAAGTAGTAAAAACTCTTCACTGAATAAAAGTTCATTACTTACCCTTCTGTAACCAAAATATTACCATAAAACCCATATAAAGATCACATAACATATAAAGGTAACTTGGGACATAAACATACTTAAGTGGAATAACTATAAGGTCGACTTCCACACATATCAGTTAATGGAATATCCATTCGGCCAACTTCCATACATACTTAATGTAATAGCCATACGGCCGACTTCCATACCCAATGCATTGGAGGTTATAACGTAACCACCCGTCCTGGTATTCACGGCACCACCCGCCATATGGTTTATCATGTAACCACCCGTAAAATGTCCAAGTACCATCATTACACAAAGAATATTGAAAATATAAACATTTCAATAACAAAATATCATTTTCAATCACAATAACTAATTCCCAGATATTGAATTAATCAATCCATTTTCAAAAACCATTTAAAAGAGATTTTTGAATCAAAGTGTCCCATACCACTTTGATGCTTTTAATGGAATTATAATTTTAAAACATTAATGTCCATATAAATAAATAATAAAAACCATTTTGAAAACATGGACATTAAAGATAAATATTTATAATAATAAATCTTTAAATCATTTAAAACGATATTTTTGTTAAATAGTTTTTAACAAAATGAGAGACTCTTGAATACAAATAATAGCAGAATAACATTTAATCCAAACTTTATAATATCATGAGAATAAATGGATTCATGACATAATATGTCAAAGGACAGTATAAACACAATATAAGAGTGAATTGGTGTGTAACAACAATGAAGTCTCAAAAGAAATGTAAAATGAGATGAAATCCATTATAAAGAAGGTATCCTTAAATTAAGGATAAATCAATCTCATAATTATGTCTGAAAAATATAAATAACCCCAATATAAGTAGATATTAAGTGTGAAACAATCAGAGGTCATTCACACATATTAATAGGATGACATGTTCAAGATGTACAAGTTGATCCCAAAGAAATCGAAATTGGGTTAAGATGTTCCCTTGTAAAAATTCGACAGCCAAATGGCGTCACTTCAAAATTCAGAAAATTAGTCGATGAGAGAGTTAATGGTATCTTACCACTTGGACATAAACTTTACATCACTAAGGATATATAAGAACATATCCCAACATAATAAGATGTAAATTAAAAGACATAACAAAAAAAAGTCATTTAAAAAGAGGAGGGTGAAAGGTTCCCTTACTGACTTGAGTATCTTTCAAAACATACACCCCATGAAAGAAGGACAATACATCATTGATTTAAATACTCATAAACGAAAATATATTACACAAAGATTAGCATAATGGGAATTATAGATACCAATCAAAAGAAATTGTGGAAAATGTAGCATAAATCTCATGGGAATAAAAGTGAGATGAAAAATCCCTTAGGAAAACTCGGCAGCCTAACGACGCCACATAAAACATCCAAAAATGGATTGATGAGATCAAGTAGGGTCTCTCATAATATTAAAAAAAAGTTTACAGCAAGTGGAATATAAAATAACATCCCCCAGCATAACAAAGAGAAGCTTAAAAGAAGTGACATAAAGGAGAGTACTTAAAAACAAAGAGAGAGGTTAGATCTCTTATAAAAAATTCGGCAGCCTAACGGAGCCACTCGAACTTCCAAAATGGATTTATGAGAGAGAATAGGGTCTCTCATCATATGAACATACAAATTAAAGTAAGATTAATATAAAATAACATCCGAATAACAAGAAATATGATCTTAAAAGGAATGACATAAAAGAGTGTACTTAAAAAGAAAGAGAGGAGTAGGATCCCTTACCTCGTGTCTGACACGACTCGATCGTTATTTAATCTCCTGAATAATAAAATTTGGTCAATTTATAACTTCATAAGGACCTCATTTAATTATTGTTATTCAGTTCATATCACATATTATAATGGTATAATAATTGGTTAATAAAGTGAGTTCATATCAGACGTTTTTGTCGATGTTCAGTACATGAGTAAAAATTGAACTTGTTGGAAAATAATTTTCCATGTAGTTATAGGTATATCATCTCCAGAATAGCATTAATGTTATAAATATCATATATATCCAGTATACATTAATTTTATACTATTCCATAGAATTTAGAGATAAAAAATTAAAAGCACCGTTCATGGAGACGGTAGGCCGTACGTACGCATGAACGCTACTTTCATTTTTTGTCATATTAATGGAATTAAAACAAAATGAGATATATATATATATTATAATTACAGAATTATATCCATAATTTAGATGTAATATATTTCATATATATCCATTATATATATGTACATATAATAGTACATAACATTTGGAGATAAGAAATAAAATGCACCGTTCATTGAGACGGTAAGCCGTACATACGCATGAACGCTACTTTCATTTCTATCTCATACTTTAATAGAAAGAAAATAATAATAATATAAAGGTATATTATAATTCCAATATAAAATCATATATAATAACTTTAAATCCATCCTTTATATGTCCCACATATGGAATTAACGAATCAAATCCCTTTGAAGGGCGGTAGTCCACACTTCCTAAAATGAAGATATTGTGTTTACCCATAATGGAAACCATAAAGGTATGCCATAAATGAAAAATACATAAGATTAAGTAAAAAATAAAAATATTATATATCATATATAAATATAGTGACATCTTAATGTCCACATTTGAAGGTATTATATGAGTGTTGAACAATCATCGTTTCGTGAGGCAGAAATTTTCCATCCACAGAAACAGTATGTTCTTTAACCATTATATGGAGATGTGTGTAATTGTAGCTCGAATAATTCCTATAAAAACATCCTAGTATATTTAAGATACTGTATTTGTTACAAAAGAAATTAATAAAAAGATTTTAGGGGGTTGGAGAAGCAAAATAAAACAAAAGAACTCAAGGGAAGGCATTACCTTTAAATCGGGTAACTCTCTTTGATTTGATCTCAAAGGCATCCTTGGAAAGGATTATGCCCAAAGTGAGGCTTAAATGATGAAAAGAGGGATGTGGAGAGATGAAATGGGCAGGGTTTGGCCTAGCCAAAGGCTTGAGAGGTGTTTGTAAGGTGGTAGAGGTGGTGGCCTTTTATAAGAGGAGAGGAGGGGCACTCTTGGAAAGTAAAAAGATGTTACTTTATTTTAAAATGATTTTCGTATTTAAAAGGTCCCACATTGATATAATTCTCGGATAAGGTGATAATGGTTCGAAATCCACGCATTAAATAGGTTTTTGACATGTTTAGTTCTTAGATTTTACATTATCGTTTCATTTTATTTAAATCGTTTAATAATGAGGTAATCGCTGCATCATCATGATGTCATAAATAATTTACTTTATTTAATGTCTAAAATTTATAAAAAAACTACTATAATGTAGGAAATCTTTGTATCTTTCTAATGAATATTTATAGTCAAATATCGGACTTGTATAACCCCATGTAAAAATTGTTTTAGTAAAAAATCACCTGTTTGTGTCATTTTTTACTTTAACATTAAATAAAATGTTATTTATGTAATTTCCCAACCAAAGTGGCTCCATGGGGTCCAAAAGTTGACCCATGGATTGTCTTGGTCTGCCATGACACATCCAATGAAGGTAGGACATGCGTCAAGCTCATCTCATATTATTAAAACATTATTTTTACCTTAAACTACACTAATTACCTCCAATCGAGATTAAAAACCTAAAAGTTACTATTCATCAAAAAATTAATTTAATCCCATTGAACCACATTTTACTTCTTAATGACAACCATGTATGTCGGATTTTTGAAATTCAAAACACAAAGGTGGTAAAATTTCATTTAAATGAAAAATCATTTTTTTAAGTACCACTTAGTGGTTTCACTATTCATCAAAAAATAAAGTTTTTCAGAAAAATACCAAAAATTCACCCCAATCAATATTTGATATTCCAAATTTAAAGATAATGTCTATTTTACAAAATTAAAAACATATAAGTAGAATTAATTAATTTATTAATTAATTCCCGTTGTCAAAACTAATAGCGTGTTTTTATGAAACAAAAAGTATCAAAAGATTGACACTAGTTCAAGTATGATTTCAAAGTAAGATTTATTCCAACGACCACTATTGTATTAAATGGTAAAAACATATTCTAATTTCACTTTAAAACTACCTCAAAAGATAATCTAATCATATTAAAAAATTAGATTAAAAAGAGGTTTTGAATTAAAATACAATATTTTTCACTATTCATTAAAAAATGACCTTTATCGAAAAAATACAGAAAATTTACACAAAGTAAATTCTGATGTCCCAATTCTAAAGAGGAATTTTATTTGGTCAAACAGAATGTATTAGGGTGACCAAACTATATTTAATGACGGTTCTCCGTCAAAAGTTGATAGGTGGAACTTTAGTGAAAATTAGAGTATATATGCCTAAAATTGAATTATTTTCATATTTTAAGCCTTTATCCTTTATTGGATAAATGTAAAAACATTTAAAAAACATATATAATCATATTTTAGTTATTTCTATTCATTACCGCCAATACAATGACTACGTGTTAACTAACATTTAAAATAATATTATGTTATTATTAGAGTGCAACGTAAGATTTCAAAGGAACCCGTTGTTGCGTATTGGGTAAGACATCAAGCATAGCGTTCCCTTTAAATTAATATTAACATTTTATTCAAAAATAGGGATAAATATAAAAATGTCATATTCTTTATTTACCTGGGGTGTTACATCCTTCCCCCCTTTTGGGAATTTCTTTCTCACAATTTTAAAATTGGGCTTGGAAACATCCTTGAAAGTCCCACATCGGAACAAGAGTCGGTAAAACAATCACTTTAAAATAACAAAAGATAAGTACAAAGGTCACCCGAGTTAACTAATACTAGGATTCCATGTAGGAAACCATGGACATGGAGGAGAAAACATAGGGTCATGTTTTGATGGAGAGTGATAGAAAACATGTTTAGGAGAAAGTTGACCACTAGAAAATCACAAACATGTGACGGGTTAAATGGTATTTGATTCCCCAATAGGAAAAGTTAACAGAAAACATTTTTGTTTTAAGATACTCTTCATTGAGGAATTTATTTTTGAGCTTAACTAAATCATAATTAAACATACTTACTTGTTATGTAGACTTCCAACTTTTACTAGATTCCTTAATCAAACTCATATTTTCTCCAAAAGATGATTATTTAGGAAGACTTGTTCTCATTAAGAGTACTATAATCAACCTCTTGAGAATCAAATAATCCACAAAAGAGAACTATATATTTTCCATGTCTTTAGTCAAAATCCAAAACCCAAATTGTTAGTATAAGATCAGATTAACCACAAAAGTATAATCCTTTATAAAAAGAAAATCCATTCTTAATCTCCAAAATTTGTCCACAAAAAACCCAAAGTTCAATGAAGCCCATTCGATAAACAATTGTCCATAAAATTATTCAAAGTAAAAAATACTAAGATTGGAACCCAAATATTTTAAGGATTTATTCACATAGTCTTCCAAGGTAAAAATTAACTTTTATCTCCAAATAACATCAGTTGCTCTTAAATTCTCATATTGAAAAGTAATTAACCTAATCACATATCTTCCATTATAGGTTAATCGTTTCCATAGATAACCCAAAATAAACATACTCTTGATTCCTAAAATAATCTAACTAAAAAGAATTAGTCAAACTAACCAGGGACATCACGTAGTCCAGTGGTAGGCGATAAATACCAGTCGCACTTTGGTTGTGGGTTCGATTCACGCAGCTTTGTCCGACACGACGGGTTGTCACATGGTCTACGTGTTGTCCTTTTTACAAAACTATATAATTCTTACAACATTAACCAAAACAAGATAAAATCTTAAAAAATAATCATAACATATTTTAACCTCAATTTTATCTCATTCCTTTCATTTTCCATCATAACATATAATAAATCATAATTACCTCAAAAGTAAGGATTATATAGACTCTAATGGTTACCTTTATAATTATTACCTGAACTTCCACATCGATTGGTCATCTCGTACTTGATTCATTATAGAACATACCAAGGTTCAAGTGGTTGATCATGACTCCTTGACAGTTGGTTAAGAACAACCACGAGTTTCCTTATTGAATCCCCCATTTTATCTAGTATCTTAATCAGAGAACCACCACAGTTTCCTTCAAACCTGTTGTCTCTTTGGTGCCTGCTAGATCCATCCATTTAATAAAAACAGAAATGTCAGTGTGAGTATATCAACAAAACCATAAAGTACTAATGAGTAAGGTAAACACTAAGATATACTTACTCATTCACTTTATCTAAAACTAGGACTCCTTCTGAAATCCGAACCATTATGGTACTATCACTTATTCTTAGAGAATAACCTAACCTCTAAAGTTATCTAAACCGACCTCTGATACCAACTATAAGGCCCTGACCTTAAACCTTACTTAATATTGAATTAAATGAATAATTCACATTGAGAATCTTTTCAGGTTTAGAGTTTTATAGAATTAGGACATAACTATTACATCTAAAAAGATTACAAAGTAGAAACTTTTACTACGTTTCCATAAAATAAATACTCTTAAAAAGAAACATGTCTAGTTCCATGTTTTAGGTAGCATGAATTTCCAGTGATCCCATCCTTGACCCTATTCCACATTATGGCCTATGAAAAACATTTCAAAAACATGGGATGAGCATAAAAAGCTCAATAAGGGATACAGAAAGAATGAGAACTGTTAGTTTTTCAAAAAAACAAGTAAACCATGTATACTTAATCAAAGTAATACTTTTCACCTTTTTGAATTAGTAAAAACTCTTCACTGAATAAAAGTTCATTACTTACCCTTCTGTAACCAAAATATTACCATAAAACCCATATAAAGATCACATAACATATAAAGTTAACTTGGGACATAAACATACATAAGTGGAATAACCATAAGGTCGAATTCCACACATATCACTTAATGGAATATCCATTTGTCCAACTTCCATACATACTTAATGGAATAGCCATACAGATGACTTCCATACCCAATGCATTGGAGGTTATAATGTAACCACCCGTCCTGGTATTCACGGCACCACCCGTCATATGGTTTATCACATAACCACACGTAAAATGTCCAAGTACCATCATTACACAAAAAATATTGAAAATATAAACATTTCAATAATAACATTTCATTTGCAATTACAATAAGTAATTCCCAGATATTGAATTAATCAATCCATTTTCAAAAATCATTTAAAAGAGATTTTTGAATCAAAGTGTCCCATACCAATTTTAAGATTTTAATGGAATTATAATTTTAAAAAATTAATTTCCATATAAATAAATACTAAAAACCATTTTGAAAAAATGGAAATTAAAGATAAATATCTAGAATAATAAATCATTAAAACATTTAAAACGATATTTTTGTTAAAGAGTTTTTAACAAAATAAGAGACTCTTGAATACATATAATAGCGGAATAACATTTAATCCAAACTTTATAATATCATGAGAATAAAGGGATTCATGATAGAATATGTCAATGGAAATCATACACACCATATAAGAGTGAATTGGTGCATAACAACAATGAAGTCTCAAAAGAAATGTAAAATGAGATGAAATCCATTATAAAGAAGGTATCCTTAAATTAAGGATAAATCAATCTCATAATTATGTGTGACAAATATAAATACACCCAATAAAAGTGGATATTAAGTTTGAAACAATCAGAGGTCATTCACACATATTCATAGGATGAAATGTTCAATAAGTACAAGTTGAACCCAAAGAAATTGAAATTGGGTTAAGATTTTCCCTTTTAAAAATTTGACAGCCTAATGGCGTCACTTGAAAATTCAGAAAATTAGTTGATGAGAGAGTGAATGGTATCTCATCATTTGGACATAAACTTTACATCACTAAGGATATATAAGAACATATCCCAACATAATAATATGTAAATTAAAATACATAACAAAATAAGTCTTTTAAAAATAGGAGGGTGAAAGGTTCCCTTACCGACTTGGGTATCTTTCAAAACATACACCCCATGAAAGAAGGAAAATACATCATCGATGTAAATACTCATAAACGAAATTATATTACACAAAGAGTAGAATAATGGGAAGTATATATACCACTAAATAGAAATGGTGGCAAATGTAGCATAAATCTCACGGGAATAAAAGTGAGATGAAAAATCCCTTACAAAAACTCGGCAGCCTAATGGCGCCACTAACAACATCCAAAAATGGATTGATGAGATCAAATAGGGTCTCTAATCATATTAACAAAAAGTTTAAAGCATTAGGAATATAAAATACCATCCCCCAACATAACAAATAGGAGCTTAAAAGAAGTGACATAAAAGAGAGTCATTAAAAAGAAAGAGAGAGGTTGGATCTCTTATGAAAATTCGGCAGCCTAACTGCGCCACTCAAACTTCCAAAATGGATTGATGAGAGAGAATATGGTCTCTCATCAAATGATCATAAAAATTACAGTAAGAGTAATATAAAATAACATCCCAATCACAAGAAATATGAGCTTAAATGGAATGACATAAAAGAGTGTACTTAAAAAGAAAGAGAGGAGTAGGATCCCTTACCTCGTGTCCGACATGACTCGATCATTCTTTAATCTCTTGAATAATAAAATTTGGTCAATTTATAACTTCTTAAGGAAATCCTTTAAATATTATTATTCAGTTCATATCACAAATTATAATGTTATAATAATTGGTTAATAAAGTGAGTTCATATCAGACATTTTTGTCGATGTTCAGTACATGAGTAAAAAATTGAACTTGTTGGAAAGGAATTTTCCATGTAGTTATAGGCACAACATCTCCAGAATAGCATTTATGTTCTAAATATCATATATATCCAGTATATATTCATTTTATACTATTCCATAGCATTTGGAGATAAAATATTAAAAGCACCATTCATGGAGACGGTAGGTCGTACGTACGCATGGAGGCTACTTTCATTTTTTGTCATATTAATGGAATAAAAAAATGAGAGAGATATATATTATAATTATAGAATTATATCCATAATTTATATGTAATATATTTCATATATATCAATTATATATATGTACTTACAATAGTACATAACATTTGGAGATAAGAAATGAAATGCACCGTTCATGGAGACGGTAAGCCGTACGTACGCATGAACACTACTTTCATTTCTATCTCATACTTTAATGGAAAGAAAATAATGATGATATAAAGGTATATTATAATTCCAGTATAAAATCATATATAATAACTTTAAATCCATCCCTTATACTTCCCACATATGGCATTAACGAATCAAATCACTTTGAGGGGGCGGTGGTCCGCACTTCCTAAAATGAAGATATCACGTTTACCCATAATGGAAACCATAAAGGTATGCCATAAATGAAAAATACAGAAGCTTAAGTAAAACATAAACATATTATATATCATATATAAATATAGTGACATCTTAATGGATCCCTTTGAAGGTGTTATATGAGGGTTGATCAATCATCGTTTCGTGAGGCAGAAATTCGCCATCCACAGAAATAGTATGTTCATTAACCATTAGATGGAGGTGTGTGTAAGTGTAGCTCGAATAATTCCTATAACAACATCCTAGTATATTTAATATACTGGAGTTGTTACAATATAAATGAATAAAAATAGTTTATGGTGTTGGAGAAGCAAAATAAAACAAAAGAACTCAAGGGAAGACATTGCCTTTAAATCGGGTAACTCTCTTTGGTTTGATCTCAAAGGCTTCTTTGGAAAGGATTATGCCCAAATTTAGGCTTCAATGATGATTATAGGGATGTGGAGAGATGAAATGAGCAGGGGATGGCCAAGCCAAATGCTTGAGAGGTGTGTGTTAGGTGGTAGAGGTGGGGGCCTTTTATAAGAGGAGAGGAGGGGCACTCTTGGAAAGTAAAGAGATGTTACTTTATTTTAAAATGATTTTCGTATTTAAAATGTCCCACATTGATATAATTCTAGGATAAGGTGATAATGGTTCTAAATCCACCCATCCAATAGGGTTTTGACATGTGTGGGTCATAAATTTTACAATATCTTTTCATTTTATTTTAATCGTTAAATAATGAGGTAATCGCTGCATCATCATGATGTCATAAATAATTTAATTTATTTAATGACTAAAAATTATAAAAAAACTACTATGATGTAGAAAATATTTTTATTTTTCTAATGAATATTTATAGTCAAATATCTGACTTGTATAACCCCATGTAAGAATTGTTTTAGTAAAACATCTCATGTTTGTGTCATTTTTACTTTAACATTAAATAAAAAGTTATTTATGTCATTTCCCAACCAAAGTGGCTCCATGGGGTCCCCCAAGTTGACCCATGGATTGTCTTGGTCAACCATGACACATCCAATGAGGGTAGGACATCTGTCAAGATCATGTCATATTATTAAGACAATATTTGTACCTTAAACTACACTAATTACCTCTAATTGCGATTAAAAACTTAAAAGTTACTATTCACCAAAAAATTATTTTAATCCCATTGAACCACATTTTACTTCTTAATGACAACCATGTATGTCAGATTTTTGAAATTCAAAACACAAAGGTGGTAAAATTTCATTTAAATGGAAAATTAGTTTTCTAAGTACCACTTAGTGGTTTCACTATTCATCAAAAAATAAAGTTTTTCAGAAAAATACCAAAAATTCACCCTAATCTATATTTGATTTTCCGAATTCAAAAATAATTTCTATTTTAAAAAATTCAAAACATATAATTTGAATTAATTAATTTATTAATTAATTCCCACTGTCAAAACTAATAGCGTGTTTTTATGAAACAAAAATTATTAAAAGATTGACACTAGTTCAAATCTGATTTCAATGTGAAATTAATTCCAACGTCCACTATTGGATTAAATGGGAAAAATATATTCTAATTTCACTTTAAAACCACTTCAAAAGATAATATAATCATATTAAAAAATTAGATTAAAAATGGGTTTTGAATTAAAATACAATATTCTTCACTATTCATTAAAATTGATCTTTATCGGAAAAATACAGAAAATTTACACAAAGTAAATTTTGATGTCCTGATTTTAAAGAAGAATTTTATTTGATCCAATAGAATTTATAAGAGTGACCAAATCTATATTTAATTACGGTTCTCCATCAAAAGTAGATAAGTGGACCTTCAATGAAAATTAGAGTATATATGCCTGAAATTGAAATCTTTTCATAGTTTAAGCCTTTATCCTTTATTGGATAAATGTAAAAACATTTAGCAAACATATATAATCATATTTTAGTTATTTCTATTCATTCCCGCCAATACAATGACTACGTGTTAACTAAAATTTAAAATAATATTATTTTATTATTAGAGTGCAACGTAAGATTTCAAAGGAACTCGTTGTTGCGTATTAGGTAATCCATCAAGCATAGAGTTCCCTTTAAATTAATATTAACATTTTATTCACAAATAGGGATAAATATAAAAATGTTATATTCTTTATTTACCTGGGGTGTTACATGTAAATACAATGTTCCATTGTGATATGACATGATTGAAAAATAATCTTTAATCAAATGTTTTTTTAGTTTTAAATGGAACATGTTATGATATTTTCATATCTCGCATTCCATATTATAGGTGTTAAGTTCAATTGGAGTGTAGTTTTTTATATTCATGGAATTATCTGATAATTTGTATCATATATATAAAAATCTGATAATTTTATGATAAAAACTAGTTTTTTATTTCATTAATCAATTTATATTGACTCTATTGTATTGACCTGAAAATATGTACTACCTATAACATTTTAGTAATGATAATATTTTTTGTGTACGATGATGATATGGATATATTTCTCTCTAGATGTGTATTCCTTGGTGGAGGGTAGTGTTTTTATTATTGTAAGGAGTACCATGAACATGTGATAAATGAAATTTGTTAGAATGCTATGATATGTTTGGTATGATGATAATGTTTATTCAATGGGTATTAATATTATAAACAAAAATTAAATAAATATTTTTATGGGGAAATATGTTCATAGATCCATTATGGTTATGGGATTGTGTGAGATATTTCAAATATTATTTTGATATTATTTTAATGACAAATGTTTCATTAACTATACAACCATCACCCAAAGTTGGTTTTATTAGATATGATCCACCACATGATATGTGGGTGGGTTTGGGGGATAAATAACAAGAAAATATAATCATATACCGACCCATGGATGTGGGTATGATGCAAATTTGTGGTTTGGGTGATAATGAGGAGGTGGGAACAATATAAATTTACATTATGATGCATCCATACTGTTGATGATGTCATGTGTAGTAGGGTATGAGGATATTATTATTAATGAAATGAGGTTTATGAACTATTGATGAATGGGTTATTGGAAGTTAGTTTATGATGTATCTTCTATATTATGATAATATGTGTTATATAGTATATACTTTTTTATTTTTTGAGAATTTTTTTTTGAGATTGGGGATAGAATAATATAATGAGATTGAAGTTCAAATAAGATATATAAATAATTGGATTTAAATAGTCTAATGAATATTATATAATAATAAATTAGGATAATATAATTCCCTAGTCGATATATGACCTAGTTTTCCTATGGGTTATTTTTTGGATGAGGATGTGACTATGAATTATGATTTTTATAAATTAGTTCTTAGATATTCAGGATATTAATTGGTATTTTTATATTTTTGAGATTTCATACAGAGTGTGTGGATATACACATACCTTATTTTAAAAATATGGTTATAGGGTTAGATTGGAGGAGTATTAGGGTCGTGTTTTGTCAATGAATGTTGAGGGTAAAGAGAGCTGGTGTTTGGAGGTTGTTTTTTATACCACTATGGTGGTTTAGGTTTTATTTCTTAGTTGGATTTTTTTCAATATGTATATTCTTCATGCACTTTGGTTGTGTTCTATGACATTTATTCATAACATATTATTGATAATATAAGTTGAACATGGATTACTATTCATGGTCTGGTTGGTTTATATTTGATTATATAATTTCCCATTATTTTATTTATATGGTAATTTATCAGAAATGTGTGATTTTTAACATTAGAATTTATTTCCAACTATTGGTTTATTGGACTTTGGATTTGGGGGTTACCAATCGTTTCATAACCAACCCATGTGAGATTTTGGAAGGAATAGATTATGAAATTATCTTTATAACTAGTTAATTAAATAAATTGTTAAAATTATTGAATCATTTTTTTATAAAAACACTAATTATAATTATAATATAATAAATATTATTTTCTTTTATTATCTTATAAATATAGAAAGTGTTTAACGTGATGATAATATGTAAATTTTCAACAATGGTTTTTTATAATATAGTGTCTTTTTAAAAATTATATTTTATGCTTATTGTTTTCCATTCATGTCACATATATATATATATATGTATGATTTTGGGGAAAATATTAATTTTCACTTATAGCTGATTACAATAAGTGGATAGTTAATATCACATGATTTTCTATATGTATCATAACAGAAATAATATCAATATTAAAAGTTGTCATTTGATGGATGTGTTTGGTAGTTAAAAGTTTTATACACTAATAGTTTTGGCGACAGAATCCAATTTTTTTTACAAAGTACCTATATAAGTCATTTTCATGATTGGATCCCAATTGTACCCTTTATTGAGTGATTTGAATCTCTGTAGATGTAAAAGATTATAAAATAACATTTAGTCAAGTGTGTGCACTTAGAAAACATGATAACTTCACTGGTGATCATGAAACATGATGAGGTTCCAATTGGATCTGTGATAATGAGTATATAATTAATCATAATGATTATTTATTTAGTTTTATATGAGGATGTAGAGGTGTTATATTCAACGGTGAGTGGTGATGAACCATTTGAAAATATTTTTTGTCAAGAGAAAATTATACATGAATTGAGATGATTAATGTGGTTTACATGAATAGTCGATGGTTTGATACTTTTATTCTCCACAAAATGGAAATGTGGGCTTCCAAAATATATGAATTAAATATGACATATTAATGAGTTTTAACATTATATATTGATAACACATGATTACGATATGATGTTATTGAAAAAGGATATATTCCAAAATGTCAGGGTATAATACAACAATGAATATTATGATATTCACATATCTTTTCCATTATATATTATAAGAGGGTACTGGGATTTGATTATAGTTCTATTTTGAAGATTTTTGGGTGTATAAAAATGGAATTTCATTATTTTATTTACATAAATCATTAGAATTAGGAGATAAAAACCCCAAAATATTCAAAGAGTGTATTTTTTCACATATAATCTATAATTTATTTAAAAACAATAATTGCCTTGATTGATAGTTCATTATTTTTTTAAGATCAAGAATGTTAATTTTTTTTTCATAATATCATTAATATGGAGAATTAAAATAATAATTCCACCACTTGAATGCTCATGCGCTTCATAATCTTAGAACATTGTCGATAGAGATTCATATTCTTAAATGAAGGTATTGATTTGTGTTTTTTTCCATTGATCATAACAAGAATTCATCTATACGTGAAAATTATTTTTTTATTATCTTTTTCTATAGAGGAAAAATGGTTATGATCCTCTATTGATTTAGAGAAATTTTTTAAGTGAATTGTCTTTGGTTTTAAGAGAGTTCTCTTGAAACATTATTTTATGCACAATAATTCCCTCACCTTGGAAATTTTATATGTTGGGTTATGTACATAGGGTTTGGGAAATAGTAAGTGCATAGAGGATCATACCTAATATATTTTATATGTAAAAACCTTATCTAATAATAATTATATTATTATTATATTTCATGATGATCAGTAACTCACATATATTTAAGAATCATTTGTTTAATAAACAAATCAATATTTATTTAAATAAAATTTAATTATATATATCATTTCATTCAGACCCTTAACATGATATGACAATATTCCTTATAATTTAACATTTAAGAACCTTGACCTATGTATTACATGTTCTAGTGTTTTTGAATAATAATTCACTTCTTTACAATCACATGGATCTTTTTGGTATATAGTCTTATAGAATTATGTTAAACTCTAAATTAGTAAAGCCATACATTATTAGTGGAATCTTATACTCAGTATTCTTTTTTTCCAAAAAAAAATTAAATAAAACATGGGTTATTTTCATGATACATATTTAAATTTTCATCTCGACCTCATCCTTTTCCTCACTATTCTTTAAACCATATGTGAAACATTTTCAAAAATGTTAAATTAGCACAAAAAATGTAATAAGGGACATAAAAATATGAAATCTATTAGTCCAATTAAGAAAATGAATACCCATATAATGATTAACATTATCTTTAATTATCTTTTTGGTTGTGAAATCAAACATTTACATATGAAAAACATATAGAATTGATTCTCAAGTAAAGCCATTAAAACTCAAAACAAAAAAATAAAACCCCTTTTATTATACCGAATCACATTTATAATCTGTTCTAAACCAATGATAGATATAGGTTGAGCTCATTTAAATCAATTGGATAAAACCTTGGGTAACTCAATAATTTCTTCAAAATACATCATACATTACCCAATACATAGGAGTGCAATCTAGGAGAATCCGAATCTGTAATGGTCATACAAAAGGCTATCTAGGTGAACCTAATGTATAACCTGTATTGAGCTCACCCATGAGCTATAATGGGGTAAACCCTTCCTATAAGAAATATTAGGCCCAAATATTTCATATATGATTATCATGTACAATATGAAACAACTTATTCTTTAACTTATTCATCAAAAAACTACTAAAAAGATCTTTAAACCCCATATGAAAAAATAATCTGATATTAAAATGCCATGTTCTTTTAAAGAAAAACATTTAAAAAATAAAAACCATGCATATAATAAAGAAAATAATCTCCTTGAAATTACCAATAGAAACTTGTAGCATATAATCAAATCATTAAGGAAAAATTATTTTAGGAAACTTTTTTCTTAATGTAAAAGTTAAAAAAACATTACTTTTGTATTTTTGTTAGAAAAGTCACAAAGTTATTTATTTGGAAAAAAATGATACCGATAAAAATGTTTTTTAAAAAACATTGATTAAAATGAATTTACACAACAATATATGGATATTTAAATCATTCTCTAAATAATTTTAAAAAAATTAGTTGTATTCACCTGGAAGAAAAATAGAGTTTTAAGAAAAATTTTAACAAAAATAAATTCTAAAAGAATTACTCTTACCATGAATCCAACTCATCATTTACATTATTTATCTTCAAGAATAACAAACATTGGTGAAATATATAATTTTTTTAGAATATTTTTCAGGATTATTATTTATTTTATATCACTTAGTTTCATGTTATGTACAATTACTTATAAACATAAGTTCACATTGGATGTTAGGATAATATTTTGTACAAAGTCTGTATTTAATTTGGTGGGTAGAATATGGTCAAATAGGTAATTAATTAATAATATAAAGAATTATAAGCATGAAATAATTATCATTTAAATAAAATAGTTATACATTTAAATTCAATAATGAAATATGGTTTTAAAAAGGGTATTATATTACAATCATGGGGACGATAGGCCATACATACACATGAGTGACATTTAAATTTTAAATGATAATTATGGAAAGAAGATAAGTATTATTTTATCACTATAGAATTATAATCATATAATATAAATAACATTATGATTTTAAATAAAATAATATATATCATATATGTGATTTCATGATGAAAAACTAATCAGATCACTTCATCCAGGTTGTTGTCCTCACATACGCACGAACAATGCTATATTTTTTCTATGAATTGATATATAAGAACATAAATGAAATATTACCTTTTCATAATGATAAAATGCTCTAGAAAAACATATATAAAAAATAATTCCATCATTATAACCATTCTTAAGAGACGATGATGTAAAACAAATTACATTGGATTGAAAGGTAGTATTATGCTGTACACAAGAATAATGATTTCATTTCCCATTTTATTGAATATGATCTGTATATTGGTATTTCCACAACAATAATAACATCTCATTAAATTTAAGATACAATATTTTCTACTATATCATTGTTTAATAAGGTTTTAAAGATATGAAATAAGAAAAAACAAACAGATAAAAACGACACCTCTTCTTTGGAAGACCTCCTTTATTAAACACCTTAAAACCTATAAGATTGGTATTTTTTCTAAACTACAACCTCTAGAATGTGGGGATAGATTCAAGAAAGGTATTTTTTTGGTATTTCCAAAAAAAAATTGTTTTTAATTTTGAATAATTGATAATAAGATGTGACATTTTATAATATATGGGAGGTACACTATTCGAAGTAATTAAAATATTAATTTAGTTTAAATTAATTTTCAATTACAAATGAAAAAAATTGATATATTTAAAATATAAAATGTTTTTTTGTAAAAATTACTTTATAAAATTAAAATTGAAGATATTTTAAATATATTTATACCCTTATCTTTTAGTTTTAAGCCTTGTTTAACCCCTTTAACTATTGTCATGACAATATGGATTTTTAATCATTAAGGGTCAATATAGATATTATAAAATAATAAAAATACCCAAAAATCAAAAATTTATGATTTTAGAAAGATTATACTGATATAATTTAAAAATATAATATTTTTTTTGAATTTTATATCATTTAATAAAATATTTTTTTATTATAAAATATACATATTGTCAATTTTTTGAAAAATTCATTACATTGACGTTAATAATATAAATAAAATTACAAAAATTAAAAAAAACTTATTATGTCACTAAAATGTCATTTTAATCATGAAATTTATTTTATCATATAATTTATCCCAAAATATTGGTATTTAATATTTGTAATATCTTTTAATTGATTTTTATTTTATTAAATTAATTATTACATCTCAATTATCCAAGCATTTAAGGTAATTATTTCTCCACTAAAAACTAAAAATAAATTTACATGTTAAGGATGCATATTTTATATTTTATAATAATACTTATATTGGAAAAGATCCTTGATATGAATCTATATTAAATATATTTTACTTATTAAAAACTAGAGTGTGACATGTTTGACATGTTATCAAATAAAATACTATAAATGCCGTAATCTCATCCATGTGGTCCCAAAAGTCCATAAATTCGACAAATTGACTATTATGGTTGATATATATTAATCCAAGAATATTTAGGTATGTGTTTGCGTGATTTTTAACATAATTATAATTTAATTTTTACCCTAAATTAACAAAATTAACCATTAAAATTATAACAAAAATTATTATTTTTACTGTTGATAATGTTTAAAAATAAATTGGACCAAATTACAAAATTCATTCCCATTTATTCTAAATATGGAATAAATTTTTCAAAATTAAAAACATAGATGTTTAAAATTTTATTTTGATATTAAACTAATAAAATACAGTGCTTTTTTGGAAAATGCCCTTTAAATATGAATTTCTTATTCTAAATTCAAGTATAAAATCCATTCTAATGATCATAGTTTGATTACTTTAAATAAAAAATGTAATGATTAAAATTTAAAAATAATCCATAGAATTATTATACATTTTAAACACATTAAAATAAAATAAAATTCATCAGAAAAATGATTATTTTTTCCAATTCCTTGAAAAATCAATATTCTCATAAAATTATCCAAAACACATCACAAGATAATTTTTAGATGATGGGTTTAAAAATGAATTTCATTTTGTTAAATTAAAAGTCCATAATTTAATATTTTATCTTTTAAATAAAATATTATAAGAAATATATTTAATAAAATCATTTAGTTTTAGATTTTAATAATTACTTTATATATATATATAATAAATATAACTACATAATTTAGGAATAATAATAATTACTAAAATTATTTATTCTTTCATTATTTTGGTTTGTATATTCTCCACTTACAATGACTAGAACCGTAATAAATAAAATTCCCATTATGATTTGTTTAAATCCCTTATTATATTATGAAGTTATAGAAAACACATGCATGTCTTTGGTTTATTATATTATATTAGATTTAAATGACTAGTAAGCTTATTTATTATTGATAACATAGTTTTTTAACATTGGTCACATTATTATTATAAATATAGTTTTTTAATAAGTCCAAATGACATGGACAAAGAAAGTGATGAACTCAACTAATATGATCCTACCCTATGAAACCATTTATCATCGCTTTTGAGGGATATAACATCAATTGGATTTTCCCTTGACAAACCAAAATATGATACCCAACAATATAATCATGAGTGAAACCATTTACGAGATAAATTCAATCTCATCAAGATCATGACCCAAACATTGTTTTCCAAACCACCCTGTGAATGTCTAACTGAGAAACACATTACTCTTGGGTTTTTTATGAGTGTATGTAAGGGATATATATCAAGAACCTAGAAATATGAGTATTTAAATTATTATATATATTTTCATCATATTTTTTTTGAATTTATGAAGGATTTTATTTGGATACAATAAAACAAAAATTGTATTTTTGGGTCATATTTAAATTCAATTATGGAGTTTTTTTAGTAATTAATGAATTTCAGAAAGAAATATATTTTAATAAAATATTATTAATAATTAAATAATTAATAATATTTTATTTTTATATAATTTTTTATGTATAAATGGTCTTATAATTGTTATGCTGTCAAATGTAATTTTTATAAGTGTTAAAAAACTGTTATTATCAAAAAACAAAACATTTCATCATAAATGTAAATTTTATTTTAAAAGTAAAAATTAAAATATTTAAAAAATTCTTTAGATAAAATGAATATTATTTTTGTAATAAGAATTTCAAAATTATCAAATGGTGAATTATTCTTTATTTTTTGAGATAGTCAATTTTTTGTGTAAAAAAAATACCACATACATTTACGTTGTGTATTGTGAAATAATAATGAACCAAAAGAGATGTAATAAATACTATAAATGATATCCACGAACATATCGTTGTTTTTCAAAAAAAATTAATTTTATTTTATGTGTATTGGATTAATTTTATGAATCCACTATGAACCCCCATATATATTAACACCTTCTAAGGTTTTAAAATCATATCTTTAGGTGTATAACTGACCTCCAAATAAGAAAGGGAATTATTTTATAAAATTAGGAACTTATACTTATAGAATAATGAAATAAGATCTCGTTTTATAGAAACCATGGGCAATTACCTTTGGAAGGTTTATGGTTTTGGAAATTTTAATATACAGAGTCCAAAACCTATGTTTGATAAATATTAAAGAAATTGCCAGAGTTTTCCTATAAAAACCAACCCAAGCGCCCATTTCACTTCATTAAAAATCTTTAGAGTATGTCCATGTTCTTACATTACATCTATATAGTCCACTTAATTTTCCCATAATCTCTTAATAATCTCATCCTAATCCTTTGGAGTCACACACTCAAGTAAGGGATTGGAACCTTCTCTTCTTTGTTCGAGTTTCCTTATTATCTTATGACTTATATTTCTAATTAATTTTGTTGGGATATATTATAACATGTTTTTATTACTTTATATTTTATTTCAAAATGATTAAATATTTCCTTGTATCTCTTTTGAACAAATTTTATGATTTTTTAATTGATGCCATTATGCTGTTGGAATTTCAGAGTAATTTTCAATTCCCAAACAATTATTTAGTCAATGTCATAACCATTTCCTATAAAGGGTGTTCCAATTTATACACTTATAATTATTTGAATTGTGACCTAAATTTATTTCTACCATGCTCTTTATTCATAAAAAAAAATATGATAATGAATTAATCAATCGTTTGTAATATATATAGAACACTTAAGCATGATAATGAATTGAAAGTGATTGATGTTCCTGAAATTATATATCATCCAATGCATTGGGAAATGTTTATTATCATGAAATTTCATGATGGATCAGGGAGTGAACCTTATTCTTTTAGATATATTTTCAATCATTTTTTCTTGATAGAAATCATTAACTTATGTTTATGATGTAGTGTTTTAAGTTGTTTTCACATTTCCCATGTTATGATTATCTTGTTATGTCATGTATCTTTGTACTTGTTTATGATTATAAATACTTGTATTGTGTATTTATATTCCTATTGTATAACATGTATTACATTATTCATGTTATTCCTTGTTTGTTCCATTATTGGGATTTATATCTCACCCCTTTATTATATATTTTTCCGAGGTTATCCCATGTAGTTTTAATTGCGAGCTTGTTAAAGAAGTTTTTAATAAAGATATTGTTTTTCTATTAAAATTGTGGTGTATTGTACCAAATTACAAAAGACACTAAAATTATCAATCTTCTGAGTTATATAAATGATACTATTATTTAAAAAAACATGTCTTTATTTTTATTAAAGAAAATATTTTTTATAGGCGGTATCAAAGGAAAAGTTTAGTTATTTTTGAAATTAGGATTAAAAAACTCTTGGAAAATAATTCGGGAAAAATCCCCAAAATTTTGGAAAGTATATACTATGTGTGTTTTCAATAAAATACATCCATTTTGGGATACTTCATGTGGAAAAGGTTCTGGCACAACTATACCTAGGGGTAACAACTATGATAAGGTGTGTCAGGACTAAAATAGTGTAACCTAGTACACGATAGCTGGACTTACTGTACACCTAGTTTGACACTCCCATGGGATATTCTTTGGTAAAATCACAAGAACATTATGAAACATTATTAATCTAATAAAAAATTTCCATAATAATGTATTTTAGGAAATAGATCATGGTTAACAAATACTAAATCCTATAAATTCATATGTCAAGGAAATAAATGTAAATTATATGTTATCCATCTAATTCAATCGTATTCCCATTTATGTGTTTAAAATTTAAAAAAAATAATCCCAAAATTTTTCTTTATTTTAGAATATTGATGGAAGGAGGAGGAATTGGGTAAATAATTAATGTGACATGCAATGTGATGACGACCACAATGAGATTCCCAGCACGATGGGAGATGGAATCAAAAACATTGTGGTGATAATATATCAACAGACTTTGGTTCTAAAAAGAATACTAGATCATGAGGTGCACCCAAATCCCTCTAAGAGAGAAGAATATATGAAAGATTCTACTGTGTGACAAAGGCCTCATACTTTCAAGGGATCATTTTATCCCTTAATCACTAAAAACGGATTACCATTATTGAAAATATATTCTCTATCATTCAATGTTTCTAAAAATATAAGGTTTTATTTTTTGTTGATCATATCAAGATAGAAGTTGGTAAGTGGTGTACTTTGATCAAGAATATGAATCCTGAATAAGAGAAGAATGTGATTGTATGGATGGAATTAGAGAATATGTTTTTCAATAAATGTTTTCCTCACACTCCCTATCATAAAAAGGCATGGGATTTTCATTCCCTAAAGAATAACAGATGATGAATATATTAATAAATATGAGAAAAAAATCACAAGACTTGAATTATATACCATAATATTTATCATTATCCGCTAATAGAATGTTGAAAACCCCTTTTCTAGGATAATACATAGTCTACAAAAAGCCCATGGAGTCCGTGACTTTGATAGCTATGAGAAAATTGACTAATGTTCCCTCAAATATGAAATAGAGATCAGTGAATCTCAAGGGAATCATGTGAATAATATGTAGAAAGTGGAGTTTAATTAATTTATTCTGATGGATAAATATACTGGCGCAACAAAATTTCAATATCCCACTTGTCAATGGTGCGGAAAGAAGCACCACAAAAATTTACTATGGGGGGTGAGGAACTTCTTTAGGTGTGGTAAGGAAGGGAACATAGCTAGAGATTGTTGATAAGGGAAACCTAAAAATGAGTTGGTGTAAAGGAATTATCCAGTAAACCCTCATTGCATTGTTCATTTCTTATAATAGATAGAAACAAGGCACTTTGAAGACAAATTCACTAATCCAAGTGTCTTTTGAGAAATCCAATAGTATTGAAGGAATAAAGGGAGAGATTTTTCCATAAAATCAACTATGGTGGTTCCAGACAGTGATGTGGTGTCATGTACACTAGTTATTTATTGAAAGATAGAAAGCACACCTTATGATTTTTGTTTTATGCATTCCTTCATGTCACAAAAGTTTATAACAAATTTTAAAACACTATTATAAATAATTTAAGTGGTCTTATTAGTAAAAATGACAAATAGGGGAAATTATTAAATTTAGATAAAATAAATCATCCCTTGTTAAAATTCTTGGGATTAATTTCTCATAAAACCTTATTATACTCCCTTTGTTAAAATTTGATGCAATTATAAATATGGATTGGATTTACCTATAGAGAGCTAATATAAATTGCCTCGAGTGGGAAATCACTCATTGTATCGTAACCCCTGATCCTATAAAAGTACAAGGAGGAGGATAAATCTTATTTAGAACCATTATCTCAAGCATGGATATTACTACCATATGTGAAATCATATCTAGATAAAATTATTGAGTCTAAGGAAAGAATCATACACTAACACATGAATATTGTGAGGGAATACACTTATGTGTTTCCTGAGGAATTGCTTAGTCTTACACTTAGCCATGAGGTCAAATTTTCAATCGAGATTATTCCTATAAAATTACCATTATCCAATACACCATATTGAATTGATATTTTGGAACTTTTGTATGTGAAGAAATACTACAGGAATATCTGGATAAAGGGTTCCTATGCCCAAGTACTTCACTATGAGGTGAATAAGTTATCTTCATCATTAAGAAGGATACGTCTATGATCCTTTATATTGATTATCATGATCTCAAAAAGATCATGATAATGAACAAGTAACTTTTTTTCTTATTTTGATGACTTGTTTGATCCTTTATGCGGAGAAACATAATTATCCAACGTGGATGTATAGTTGAGATATTACCAAGTTTGAGTGATGAAGGAGGGTATCCCCAAGACTGCTTTTTGTAAAAGGTACAAGAACTATGAGTTCATAGAAAATCCATTCAATATCACTCATTCTATAGAAATATTCATGAATTTTATTAATAGTTTCTTTAGATATTACATTGATAAATTTTTGGTAGCCTGTATAGATTAAATTTAAATATTATCCATAACTAAGGAGGACCCTGAGGGGAATCAGAGAACATTGCTAAAGTCATTATAGAAGGAGATGTTTTGTGCCATGTGCATTAAATGTGAGCTCAGGTTTAACAAAGTCTCATTGTTGTGGAATATCATCCCAATAAATGGGATATATATGCACTATTCATTAACATAAGTAATTATAGGATTTTTGAGGCCAACATATGTGAAAAATATTGGTACATTTTTTAGATTATTTTTCTATTATCATCTATTTGTGAGAAAATTATCATGCTTTTAAAACCCTATAAAAAATAAAACATAGAAGGGAGTAAAGTTATATTTGAATGATGAAAGTATATAGAGATTTGTGGGGCTGAAAAGTATTCATATCACTACACTTGTTTTCAAAATACCCATAGTTAGAGAAATTCTCTTGGGGTTTAAAAACACTTCAAATATAATATTAGTTTATGTATTAATGTAATAAGACAAATTCATAGCCAATGCTTCAAGGATGTTTAATTTTCAAGAATAAAACATTCCATTGTGTGATATGGAGTTTGGTGTAGTTATATTTCTTGGAAAATACAAAGGCATTATCTCTTTGAGGAGAAGTGTGAAATATATATGGATCCCAAATGCCTAATGTTTAAACCAACAATGATGGTTATATATCATAGAAAACTATAAATGATCAATATAATACTATCTTTGGAAATTGAATAATGTGTAACATGATCGATGTAAAAAAGGATCCATCAATTAAATCTTTGAAGTGAATTATGAGGGATCCAATATTGTTATATTTGGAAATAATAGAAATGGAAATCATAAAGGATGGAAAATTATCAATCCATTAAAAAATTATTGTTAATATTTACATTATAGAGAAAGGTAAAGGCTTATCAAAGAGATCATCGTACAATTAAGAATAATTATGAAGATATATTGAATGGTAAATCCTTGGACTTTAATGTTAATGAAGTAGAAGATGTGAGATTTGGGTCAAGACGATGTGTTCCAACAAATCCTGATTTGAATAAGGAAATGTTGGATGATGCACATAACTCAACATTATCAATTCACCCATGGAGCACAAAGATGTATCTAGATATCAAAAATAACTATTTTGCGAAAATTCAGAGAATGATATCACTGAATATACATTAGTGTTCTTGGTATGTCAGCAAGTGAAGGTAGAAATAAAAATGCCAAATGGGATGATGCAATAATTACCCATAACTATATGGAAATGGGAAAACATCACCCTATAATTTATTACTAGAATTTAAAGAAAACCAAAGGAAACATGCTATATGGGTTATGGTTGGTTGTTTTACAAAAGATATAATATTCATTTTGATTCAATTAGATTTCTCAATATATAAAACTGCATGGATATAATACAAAGAAGTTGTAAGGAAGCATGGAGTACCCATATCAATTCTATCCGATCGAGATTTGATAATCACACCCATGTTATAGATAATTATCTAACATTATCTAAACAGTGATATAAATTTCAATACATCCTATCATCCTCAAACCAATAGACCATCTTAGTGGATATTCATACACTGGAAGACATGTAGAGAGCATGATCTATTGACATCATAGGATGATGGGACCAACATCATCCTTTAGTCGAGTTCTCATAAAACATATTTTTAAACTCAATCATCGGAATGTCCCATTATGAATCCATTTATGGGAATAGGTGAAGAACACCTATATGTTGAGAAAAATTTGGGATATGAAAACTGCTTGGTCCAAAAATGGTTGAGGAAATGGTGAAAAAGATTAAGACCACTTAGCAGCACATTAAGGATACTCAGCATCGAAAGAAGAGTTATGCTAACAATAATCAATTAGACCTAGAGTTTAATATTGGACACATGTGATTCCATTTCATATCTTCATTGAATAAAGTGAAGAGATTTAGGAAGAAGGTAATGCTTAGTACAAGATAAATCGACCAGTTTGAGATTCTTGATCACGTCATAATGACGACCTAACAACTAGATCTCCCACCTTACCCATATCAAGTAAATGATGTTGTCAATTTATCCCTCTTGAGAAATTATATACCATAACCCTAACATTTACTCAATCCATAGGTGGTACCATTGGAGAATGATCTTTCCTATGAAGAGAAGCTGGTGAAAATCTAAGATAGCACAAAAACAGTTCTAAAAAATAAGATAATTCACCTTGTCAAAGTTCTATAGAGAAACCAAATGTATTAAATACCAATATAGTAACTAAAGGAGGTAATTAAACAAAGTTAACCTCCTTTATTATAGTGTGGGAAATGAAAATTTCAAGGGTAAAAGTTCTTATGGGGGGTAATATTGTAATGACCTGAACAGTTATAAATAAAATTCCTCTTGAGATTTAATTAAGTGTCACATTATGTAATACGGTTACAGAAAACATACAAATTTATGGTTTATTATATCAAATTGGATTTAATTTATGATTAATCATCTTTACTAAAGATAATATAGTCATTTAATAGTGATAACATGATTAGTATAAATATAGGGTTCTTACAAATCCAATTGACACAAACAAAGGAAGTGATTGACTCATTCGGTAGGATTATACCATATGAATACTAGTTATCAGAACTTATGAGGTAGATAACATCAATGGATTTTCTACCAATACCTATTTGAGATTCAATAACATAAGCAAGAGGAAAACTGTTTATGGGAGAAGTTTATGCTCATCGTGATCATGACCCAAACCATGTGTGTCGAACCACCCCATGAAAGTCTCACAATCGTGCACCATACTCTTAGGGAGTTTTCAAGTGTATTTATGGGATATTTATCATGAATCTATAAATATAATTATGTATATAATTATGTATATTTTTATCCAATTAATTTTTCTTTCAAAATTATTTTATTTTGATACAATAAAAAGAAATAGTATTTTTTTTTGATAATATTCAAATTTAAATATTGAATTTATTTTGATGGATTAATGGTTTTTTAAATAAATAATGTTTTAATAGAATATTATTATTAAATAATTATTATTAAATATAAATCATCATATAGATTTTAGGAATTTAAATGTAATTTTTATAAGGGTTCAAAAACTGTTATTGTTAAAAAACCATGCATTTTTAATAAATTTATAATTAATTTTAAATGTAAAAATTCACATATTTACAAAACAATTTAGATAACATGAATATTATTTTTGTATTCATAACATTGAAATTATCCAATGGTGAATTTCTCATAACTTTCATAGACAGTAAAATTTTTGGGTAAAATTAAATAACATATAAATATACTGTGTGTATTATGACATCATAATGACCAAAACATAATGTAATAAATACTATAAAGAGCATAAATGACCAAATATAAGTGTTCCCTTTAGTAAAATTTTATTTTATTCTTATTTGATTAAATTTATAAAGTAATTTGAATCCTCCAAACCCATTAATATATTTTATGGTTTTAAAATCAATTCATTAAGAGTATTACTCACCTCCACCTAGAAAATGAAATTATTTTATAACTTTTGCCCCTTATCCTTATAAAATAATTTATACACTCCCATTGTTAAGAAACCATGGACAAAAACCATATAAAGGCTTGTTCTTTTCGTTATTTTATTATATTGATTACCAAACCTATGTTGGAGAAATAATAAAGAAATACCCACAGTTTTTCTATATAAAACCACCCCATATGCCATTAATCGTCACTAAAAATCCATGTAGAATGTTATTAATAATCTATTCCCTCTATACAGTTCTCCCAAGGTGCCTCAAATTTCTCAAGAATCTCCTCCCAAGCATATGGAGTCACACACTAAAGTAAGGGATCCTCACTATTTGTTCTTTATTCATGTTTCTTTATTATCTTATGGATTGTATTTACAATTACTTATGTTGTGATATGTATTAACATGTCCATATTACTTTATATTTTATGTAAACTTGATTATATACCCATTTCTATCTCATAAACTCATTTTATGAATTTTTAGGTGACATAGTTCTGTTGTCGTCATTTCATGATGATTGTACATACCAAAATTTTTGTGTAGTGAATACCATACCCATTTCCAATCAAGGGGGTTCAATTTTCTACCCTTGTAATACATTTAATTTATAAATACATGTATTTATTCAACATTCCTTAATCTCTTAATAAAATATTACGATGAATGAATAGATGTTGTATGATCTATGTGTCACATATAAGCATGATAATTAAATGAAAGTGGTGGGTGAAACTAAAATTATATAGCTCCCTAGTGAATTGGGTAATATTTAGTCTCAAGAGACATCGTGTTGGAATATGGAGTGATAAATATCCCATTATGTGACTTTTCCCATCAATGTTTTTCAGAAGTTAGCCTTAACCAATGTTTATGATGTTGTATTTTAAGTTGTTTCCACATTTCCCATGTTATTATTATCATGTTATGTCATGACTTTTTATTAATGGTTATAATTATCACCCATTTTATTTTTCATTAATATTTTTATTGTCTAAGATGTATTATCATTTTCATTTTATTACATGTTTATTACCTTACAAGGTTAATGTAACACCCATTTCTTATGTATATCCCCAGGTTATCACATGTAGTTTTAAGTGAGAGCATGTTAAGGAAGCTTTTAATAAAGATGTTGATTTTATTATTATTTTTATGTAATGTACCTAATTTCCAAATACCTTTTACTTATTTATCTTCCTGGTTGTATTTAGTGTAATATTATGTAATAAATCATGTATTAATGTGTAATAATGAACAAGGTTGTCATACCTTCTATTGGAAATTGTGTCCTCATAATTTTAAACTCAGGATCAGTAATTAGTGTTTGAATTTTCAAAATACCATTTTTGAAATACCACTTAGTAAAAAGGATTAATAAAACTTTCAGATGGTAAGAGAGAAAATGGATGTTCAATGATTCTCTAGAATAACACATAGTATGTTTCCATGTAAGATAACATCAGTGGGAAATGAAAACATGGATTTGGAAGAGAAAAATAAGTCCCATGTATTGATGGTAAGCGATAGAGAACATGGTTATGAAAATGTTAATCACAAAAATTTTTACATCTATAATGGGTTACAAGAAAAATTATTTTTAGATAATAAAACTAAATGGATAACATTTTTTTTCAAAAATATGTTTCCTAGTGTTTGAGTAATTCTTTTACTTCATTGAGAAAGTATATAAGGAAATATACTTATATAAAAAGTATATTTTAATCATTTAATAAATTCCAAATTAAATATCATATTTTAAACCAAATAATGAGTATTTAAGATTAATTTTTTATACCTAATGCATTATAATCAACATTTATAGTTTTTAAAATGAAAAAAGAATAAATATTTATTCCCCCTAACATTAGGAATTAAAAAACAAAAACAATTACATAATTATATAATTACCAAAATTATTAACTATAAAATAATGAAAAATGACTTTTAATCTCAATAATTAAAAATTCATACCTCAACTTAAACATATGTCATTTAATAAACACATGTCCTTAATATAACTCAAAAATATTATAGACAAGGATGACACCAAAAATAATTCCTTTGATGACATTGTCTTCGAAGATAAATTTTATATTTATCTCCAAATAATATAAATCACTACAAAATACACACACCAAAATGTAATTTACCAAATCGCATAATCTTCATGATATGAAAATCATTTGTAAAAATCAAATGAATCACTATAAAGTCTCATTATGAACATGTATTCTTACATAATATAATAGAACCTTTATTCATCAAATATAACCCCATAGTATTATATTTACCTTAATCAAATAGGGTTCCCAAAATTGTGGACCTCATCCAATATAACATTAATCACTTAATCACTAAATCATTTTCCAATCCCATGGTTATATATTCATAAGAATATGTTTTCCCAAAATGAACATAACATTTATACATAAAATCAATTTAATATTGAAATATAATTTCATACTAAAAAGGATGTCACATATTCCAGTTGTAGGTGATTTACTCTTATCACAGTTGAGTTGTGGATTCAATACACATGGATTTTTTGGGATGTAAGAGGATGTCACCCATCCTGTGAGTTTTAATTTTTCTAAAACTATTTTAATAAAATCATTATAAAATTTCATAATCATGATAAACATCAAAAAAAATTACATAAATATATTCAACATTAAAAAAATGTTTTAACCTCAAAGGATAACTCATTCAAAAAAAATTTCATCATGAAATTTAAAAACCCATAATTAAATTATAATAAATTATAATTTAATCCTTAAAGGATACCAATTCCTTTGAACATATTTCCACTAAGAATTATGTAATTCTTTCTCATATAACTTTTTAAATAAAACCTTTAATAAACTTAATGGTTGTGTTACAATAAATTTCCCTAAAAATACACTTTATCAAATTATTCATCCACCACTTAAAACATGAAAAGGGGTTTCTATGAAATTGAAAATAATATGAATCTTAATCTTTTTAAACATTCATGGAATTCATAACTTTTCAAATTACCACAACTGAAATAATATTAATATCTAAAGGTATCTAAACCATCCTATGATACCAACTATAAGAACCTGACATTATAGTGTTTTTGAACCATAATTAAAATTATTCTTATCTCAATGATATTTTTGGTTTATATTTTTACAAAATTTATAAAAACTCTTAAATATTAAAACCGTGCATTATAGGTGGAGACATATACTATGCATTAATTTTCTCAACCAAAAAAAATTAAATAAAACATGGTCCATTTTCATGATAAATCATTACAATTTTCATAATGACACAATCTTAGACCTTTCTATTCCTTAATCCCAGGGGTTTTTTCCTTCAAAACAGTGGGATGAGCCAAAAAAGATTAGAATGGGACATAAAATGACGAAATTTGTTACTCTAGTGGAAAACATGGAAATCCATGTAATTTTTACCATTATGATAAATGTTTTTTGATTTTATGAAATGGTCCACTTCCACATGAAAATAACAAAAACTTTTTCTAAAAGAATACCTTCAAAGCCCATATAATGGAAATAAATCCCTTTTTGAGAATCATAGAGCATCACATTCAGAACCTATTATAAATATGCGCTAGAAACAACTAAAGAATAGTAAAATCCATAATATAAACCCTGTCACAAATCCTCCCTTTATTACTAAAAATAAATGGTACATTATCCAATGCATTGGAGAACAATCTTGGCACATTCATATCTATAATGGGTTCACCCGACGTTATATTCTAGCACCCAACATATAAGCTATATCTAGATCACTCATGAGTTAGAAGTGGGAAAGAACCTTCATATAATATTTATTGGACACATATTTTTCACATATAATTATTATGTACAATATAAAACAATTTTTTATTTCATCATTTAATCATAAAACCTTTGAAGAACTATTAAAATATAATTTGCAAAACACATTCATATTTCAAAATAACCCTTTCTTAAAAAAATAACTTTTAATATATAAAAAATTTGAACATAATAATGAAAAATATTTCATTAAAAATTATTATGGAAAATTATAAAGGAAAAATAAAATAATTAATGTGTTATCATTATAGGAGAAGCTGATCATGTAGTATAAGTTAAAAAATACATTCAGTATTTTTGTCATTAAAGTCACTATATACAAAATTTAGAAAATAAATAATCATTATATTCAATAAATAATTTATAAAATGGGTAAAAAATAATTTAAAATATCTTATAATAATAATAAAAACCTTATTTAAATAATTTTTTAAAATATTCATATGGACAAGGAAGAAAATATGATTTTTATGGGAATTTTAAAAAATAATTTTTAAACAAAAGTCCCTTACCTTGAATTCAACTCAAAACATGCATTAATTATCTTCATGAATAATACAAATTTGTTAATTATATACATTTTTTAGAATAATTTTCATTTTTATTTTTACTTTTATATCACTTATTTTAATTTTACATAAAATTACTTATTAACATATGTTCAAGTCAGTCATTTTGATGATATTCAGTACATAAGTCCAAAATTACATCGGTCAATTGACTATGGTCAAAGAGATAATTATTCCATATTATATGGAATAATATAAGTTATATAATTTTAATTATTATCAATTAATTATAATTCTAAATCCAACCATGAAATATGGTTATTAAAAATAAATTTTTTTACAATCATGAAGATGGTATGTCGTACATATGCAAGAGTAACATTAACATTTTTCAATGATCTTTTAAGAAAATTGTATGAATTATTTTATATTTATAAAATTACAAAAATTTAATATATTTCATATTAATTATTTTTATATACTTATATATTTTATCTATGAGATTTCATGATGAAAATAGAATCGCATCAGTTTGGGAGGTGTTAGTCCACACGTACGGATGAGCGACATTATCATTTTTTTATCAATAGAAAAGTATGAATGTAAATTATATATAAAATGTTAATATTGATAGTTTTTTCATTAATATTGTATATACAAATTAATTCCACCATTATGAATTTTCTTGATGGAAGGTGATGGAAAATGAATTATATTCAGTTGACGAGGCGATCGTCCTCCATACACACGAATGGTGATTTGGTTTCCCATTTAGTGGAAGAGGATATGGATATATATAGTAACACTAACTTAATAACATAAAATTTTATATATGATTCTCTATTTATTATTTTATCATGTTTGAATAAGGATTGAGGTATGTCAGAGGAGAAACACAACCATAACATATAGATAAAAACTATACCTCTTCTTTGGAAAACCACTTTTAACTAACACCTTATGTCATCTATGTTTGGTATATGTCATAAAAATAGACCCCTAGAATATGTTAAGGGATTATAAAAATGGATTTTGGTAGGTATTGGATTAAAAATGGGGTTTTAATTGGGAATAATTCAGAATAATATATTCCCTTTAATAAGATAGGGGACAGGAAATCACTAAATTCCATAAAATATTAAATTAGTATAAATAAATTTTCAATTAAAAATGCTGAAAAGTTATGTATTTATAATATAATATAATAATTTTTATAATTACCCTAATAAAATGAAAAGTATACATTCTTGGACTATATTTCTACCCTTATATTTTTGTTTTAACCCCTTCTTAACCCCTTTAACTCTTACTCTAGTAACAAACATTTTTAATCTTTGAGGGTCAATATAGTCACTATAAGATGAAAAACTACCAATAAATGGAACACAGCATATATTTAAAAAAATATAATGATCACTTTCCCTAATATATTATTTTTATGAATTTTATATCATTTAATAAAATATTATTTACTATAAGATATCCATAATGTCAATTTTTTGATCTATTCATTACATTGAAATTAATAATTTCAATACAACACCTAAAATCAGAAGGAAAAAAAATATTATATACCTATAAATTCATGGTCATATATTTTATTCATCGCTTTATTTATCTCAAATTATATTTATCAACATTTTAATTTTTTTAATTTGTTTTTTTCATTAATTTGTTAATTATTGCATCAGTGTTGTTATAGAATTTAAGTTTAAATTTTTCACTAAAAAATAAAAATCAAAAACCATTATGAATATAAATATTTTATATTTTATAATAATATTTGTATACAAACATATCACCTAGATAAAACCATATTAAAAACTTTAAACTTATTAAATAAAATATTGTGACATGTTTGACTTTCCTTTGAATAATATGCTCTGAATGTCATAATCTCATCTAATTGGCAAAAAAAGGTTATAAATTAGACCCTGGGGTTATTATGGTCAATTTTTACGTATAAAATAACATTTAGATAAGTTTTTTGGGTCATTTAATAGTTCATGTCATGTTATTTGTAAACTAAATTAAATGATTTATCTTTTATTATGGAAACAAAAATTACTATGTTAAATATTCATATTGTCTAAAATTGAAAGGTAACTATTTAAAAAAATTATAAGACTGATTAAAAATCTGGAAACTATTATTAAAAAATTCAAAACATAAATGATTTATATTTTAATAGAAAATTAAATCATCAAACCCTAGCGAAAAAACTATTTTTTTTAAAAAAATAACCTTTTAAATGTAATTATTTTTATAATACATTTGTGTATAAAATCAATATAAACCCCAATATTAGATTATTTTAAATAAAAATTAACTAAAAAATTATAACAACTCCAAAAAATAATTTTACCTTGTATATACATTAAAATAAAATACAATTTTCAATGAAAATTATTATTTTTCACTATTCTTAAAAACAATATTTTCAAAATATTTATCAAAATTCATCCTAAAATAATTTTAAAAGTATAAATTTAAAAATAAAAATCATAATTTCAAATCAAAATTATTTAATTTAAAAATTAAATATTTGAATAAAATATTATAAGATATAGTTTTTTGAAACCATTTCCTTTTTTATTTTATGAATTACTTAAATATTTATATTTAATATAACTACAAAATTCTAGAATTATAATAAATATTAAAATTATTTATTTTATTAATAATGGGGTTGTTACATACCAAATATCAGATAATAAAAAATTTAATAATTAAATATCATTAAATAATTTAATAATTTATTAAATAAATATTAAATCCAGTTACTAGAGAATAGAATTTTATATTAATTTTCATTAATATAAATAGTTATTTTAATAAATAAATAATAATATATTTATAATAAATTAAAAATAATAGATAAGTAAATATTATATTCCATAATTAGAAAATAATATTTATTTAATTTTCAAAAAACATATATTCTAAACAGAACATATGGTGATTGATTTTATATAATCAACAAGACTGGGTTAATTTATATACCTCATACTTGAGAATATTATTTATAAAAAAATTTATACACAAGTATAATTTAATAGAGATTGTTGATAAAATTAGTGATTGTGAACCTCTATGAATCTTTTTAGTGATTTTAGATGAGATGGCCTAATGTTATACACGTAGTATAATTCCATGAAAACCATTGAAAAATAAATTAATGTATTAATAATACATCCATCATAATAATAATTCTTATGTACGACATTCAAATTTCCTTCATATTTTTAACAAACCAGATCATTTGGCCTTGCACTGTCACCCAATGCAGCTCACTATGAGGCTTGAAGTTCATTACTAATTACTATGGTCTAGAAAAAATTACCATGGGGACCAAATTTCACCATTTAGGAATTTTTTTCATTCTAAAAGTCTTACAATCAATTCAAGGTGTCATCCTATATATTTTCCATCAACCATCTATAAATTGGATTTCAACCCCATCTAATAAATAAGTTAAAAATATATAAATAATTTAATTGAATATATGAAACCATAGTAATAAATTAAACACCTAAGTAGTATTCCAAAAGCATAAAAATTGGATAAGAATCATCCATATAAAAAATAAAATAAAAATTGGTTAGTGTAGGAGTGGCTAACATAAAATATTCCCAAAATCACTATTTATCCAAAAAATGCACAATAGGAGCCGAATGGTATTCATATACCATGGCTACCTCTATCCCTATAGATTGGATGGATAATGATACATACGAAGATCCACCAATATTAATAGAACCATTTAATTTTATTCTATCCTACAGAATTACATATGCATATTCACAAAGGTTTATATAGGATTTGAGGAAAAAATAATAGTAGGATTCCACCATGAATTTATGAAATTTATATATATATTTATATCATTAGTTTATATTTTAAACCACTATTTCATAACACTCTCTCTAAAAATAATCCGTAAATTAATTTGGTTTCTAAAAAAATACACTATAAAAATTAGGGTGCATAATGAAACCTGAATAAAAATGTTGGTAACAAAACCTATGAGATATCATTATCCCCATCATGGAATGGAAAACAAATAATATAGAACAAACAATATATGGTAAACCTATTGATCTAAGGAAACCAAGAATATATCTTGGTCCTCTATCTAGTATAATGGAAACTAGACATTCTTCCACTAGATCTTGATTATGTCGATGAAGAATGAATCCGTCCAATTATCACACTTATTCTTATACGGGCCCTAGCCCTAGTCATCATACAAAATATAATTGGGTATAAATATATGTAGGTTACCAACTCACCCAACATCTCTCATGTGCTTCCAATAAAAAAATATAATATAGGCCTATAATAACATAAAAATACATTACTAAATATAAGGTAAATTATATTTAAAATCTAATTAGACATTTCTTTTTTTTATTCATTATGAATTTTTATAAAACTCATTCTATATATGATGATGGTTTTCAAAGAAATATATTTTAAAATTATTTTAAATCAAAGTCACGGTCACAGTTAAACTATTTAATCATACAACTATTCTCAATACCTAATAATGATAACTAATCAAATTAAAATAAAGGAAAAATATAAATTAAGAGTATTCCATGTGAATATCCCATTAATTAGAGACACCTAACTGAAATCCAAGTAAAACACATCACCATTATTAGAAATAACTATAAATAGAATAAATGATCCTTATGAGCCTCAAGGGAACTCATTGAGAACCCAAGAATATTACCAATAAAGAAAGTGGTAATAAATTCCATGGAAATGAGGGGTTGATTCAGGTTCATATATCAAAATTTCATACAAGTTTTCATGTATTTAATATATTTTTTCATAGAATATTTATTATTTTAATATGAGATTCATTCCATATCTATTATATATACATTTTTGTGGAATTATTGAAAATGATGTTGAATCGGGATGGTTTGGGTTGAAAATGTGGAAATATAGAAAAAGAAATACATTTTGTGTTGTAATGCGAAGAAGAATTTCAAGGCACCGAAGAAATGAAGATGAATCCAAAAAAATAAATTAGAGAAGATGTCTGAGAATCTAGGCACTAATATTTCACAAAGTGAACACATATTTATAGCATGAATATTGGAATTTTTGAATCATGATGGAATCCCGTGAAATTATAGAAGAAAATGGAGTGTAGAAAAATTGAAGTAGAGATATGTCTCAGTGGGAAATAAGAATTCACACCATAAAAGTTTTTAGAATGAGAAGACATGCATATTGTGCCATTGACCAATTCTCCATGAAAATGGTGAATTCACCATGCAAATTCAGTTTTTCTGAAATTATGGGAGACACTATTTTGATTTATATTTGGGGTTTTAATGTGTTTTTAACCTCAAAAACATAAACATGAATTATAGTATTGTAAACGGTGAATTATTTCTAAATTAGGGTATTGATTCGAGGAGTAGGAGTTCAACCACTGGGAGGATACAAGTAGAGTTATATCCTAGATATCCTTAATCATTGATTGGTTTTACTATTTTTTCCGTTTTCTAAAATTTCTTGTAACATTTAATGATCAATATTTTAATTTCAATATTCATATTCATTATTTCTATCATCCTTTTATATTATAATCTATATGATATAGGTTTTTGTTGAATAATCATCAGCGATCAGTCAATGATGATTGGATAAAAAACATAAGAGAGAGAAGAATTGGTCAAAGTGTGTTCATACCAATTTGTTTTATTACATTATTCACTTACATGATTATTTTATTCAATATGTATATTATTTCGATTCATATTTATATTTTTTTATTAAATCATTGAAATAACACTGAATTGGATTATTCTTCTGCAACTAGAATATCATTTTAATGCTTCCCAGTTATTTTAGTTCATCTGAACATGATGAATTAGAATTATATGGTATATTTATAGAGATTAACCATTTCTCAATTTTATAAAATTTATTGATTTCATAACTAATTGATATTTTGTTTTTTTAACGTGTGGATAGTTAGTCTTATTATAAAAAATATACATGGAAGCAGATTTTCCTCAATTCTACCATTATTCCATTTTAATTGATTTAAATAATCTTCATTAATTAAGTTTAAATAATCCAATTAAAATTAGGTCAAACCAATAATTTGTCGATATTTTTTGTTGTGTTCCCTACTCTTTGGAGGATAAAACTTATACTTAAACTATGTCACACATTCCTAGTTAGTGTTGTGTGGGAAAATATTAAATTTTAATATAAATATTAATACGATATAAATATGTATATTAGATATGTCATAGGTTTTTAAGAGAAATAGGGGAGGAAATATGGTTACACATTCATAAGGGTATTTAGGTGAAATTAATTTTTTTTTAATATAGTTGACTACACAGTTTTTGAAAATCACACACCAATAATGAATGTCACCTCACATAAAAAATATAGGTCCCACATTCTTCCTAGAGTGTCTATGTGATTTAAAAAACTGAGTGGATACTATGAAAAATAGTATCATCCACTTTAATCCCTTTTCACATGGTTGAGCACACTATTAGAACTAATAATTCACTAATCAGTCACCCTAGAAATTTTTTTAAACCCATTTAACCTAACTCCAAATAACTACAAGAATAAATATAATGAATATAAAAACTCATTAGAATACGTGCTGGTGACCCGATACGTGTTTCAATCCTCTACTCTTCAAAATTTTCACCAATGAAACCCCTTATAGTCCACAATCCATGAAAATGTGAGGTGACTTACCCTATATAAAAGCTTCATTATCCCATATCTCTGGACTATCCCAACCACAGATCTATAGAACATGTAATAAGGGAATCAATTTTCTATAAAACGCTTATATTTATAATCCATGATACATATATATTTCTCAACAAAAACAACATTAATATCTCTCTCTAGGTAATCCCATTGAATTACATGGAAATGGTCCATATAATATTTCTTCAACTAGGATTTGTGGAATAAATCACAGATATATTTCACCTATGATGGAAATATAGGCAAGGATTCCACCTTTTTGAGATATTCCATATGCATTAATGGCCTTAAATAATGGAGTGAATGTTTACCTTATATCCCAAGATGATGGTGTCTCAACCAATGGGAAACCTTTATAAACACATGATCACCTAAGACAAACTATAACATAAGGAATTGATGGAAATTATTTTACAAGCTACTATTAACCTTATCATATGAACTATAACATTTTTGTTATCTCAGGAATGATACTCATCTCTATCAAGGAGTGTTGACCCAAAATCTATAAAATAGAAAGAAGATTGAATTATTATTTTATATAGATCCTTAATGTCATCAATATTAAATAATTTTTGATAACTTATAGTATAGAAAAATTCAACCAATCAATTATAATTCACCAAAGAACATCCAAAATCAATAATGCACACTAAATGAATATCCATGAGGATCTATATGGTTTGGCCAGTTCAACTATCCCTGTTAGGATGGTATATTATTCTAAAATTCAATAGAAAACCTTTAACATCATGATGAATTCAAAAAACTCAAAATGGGAACTGATGGTCTCGATTCAATATAATAGATGAAGTCACAACATAGAGTCTCATCATCTCTCAAATGTACAGATGTTTGAGATCATCAGCCTTCATTGACTCCTGGAGGCATAATAAATGGGATGAATTAGTCTATCAATAAAAAACCACCCATGTAAAATTCATCCATCTTACTGTCTAAAGTATGATGATTAATAAGTCAATGGAAATATCACACAACATGAATACTAAAATTAATATGTGTTAAATAATCGAACAAGAAACCAGTTCTTATATTTTATTCACTTATAGGCGAGACACTAAGATATGAAATTAGAAACTAACTATCTCATCCAAGGATACCAATACTACCACCAAAACACATAGAACAAATTAGTATCCCTACGGTAAAAGAACCAGCTTAAATGGATTAGACCTTCATTAAACACCCGCCTTAGTGATAAGTGAATTAAAATAATCATTATATTTATATAATAATCATTAAGAGAATTAAACCAATCAACTGAGGTCACCCAACCATTTATAATTCCTCTAATATGATATTCATCTTAATCCTCTACTAGGTTAATCTTAATCTGATCATAAAAGGAATGTTTTTTTTACACAGAATCCAAAAGCACTTTTTATCCCTCCTACTTCACATCTAAACATATCTCAAAAAACAATCCCATCCGGTTTGTTTAATTATCTGACTCTCACATTCTCTAGGTCAATAGCTTCTAACTCACGGTGTAGAATACCACATTCCCATTTCTTCAAGTAGTATGATATATCAAAAGAAATGGTCTAAAGATACTCAACCCAATGTCAGTACTAATGATTCTAATATCTCTGAGTGAATATTTACTACAAAATTTTATGGTATTAATAAAAAAAAATATCTCTTAACAATATAGTGGTTCTATATATTTATTTCATGCATGAGGGATCCAAACTCAATGTCTTGAGTATAGAAATTATTCTAAAATGGGAGAAACTAATGAAATCTATATGACACCACATAGTCACACTACATCAATGGGAACCCAAATCCCGAGATTAATGAATCAAAATATACAATATAATATAGACCTAGTTATAGGTGGGTCATATTTAATTTTGAAGTAATTCTCACATTCATATAATTGAATGTAAGATAACAACCTGTTTTGGAATTGTACCATGTTCATTTATAGGTACTCTTTTACCATATTTTGACTACATCTCATTTGCGTTTTACATTGGGGTGTGTTTTGGGGAAGATTTGAGAGAATTGGATGAAAAAGGGAGGTTCTTGGATGGATCCTGATTTTCCCTAACCATGTTCCCCAGTCTAGAAAATCATGAATCAGTAGACTAATGTGAATTACATTGTCGGTGCATTGGTTTTCAAACCATACACCCTCTTAGGATTAATTGTTCACCCAAATAAAATTGGTGCATTATTTGGGAACACGGTCAGGGGAAACTGAGTGACCCTGTCTATCAAACCATGTGTCAAAATTAAATTGACCCAAAAATTATATTTTTAATCACTAAAACCCCAAATTAAATCCCTATTTGACCCTCGTTGGAACCATTGTGATTTATCTCAATTTTGGAGCCTCTATAACATATTCAAAGCCTTCCCGACCTTTGTTATTTCTAATTTGTGGCCTCGATCGATGATCATCATCTCTCTCGATATGAGAATTCTATCTCGGTTACTGTTCCATTAATCGTCCTTTTTTATCACATTCTAGAAAGGTTTTTTTCTTCGTATTTTGAGTAGATTTTGATTTGTTTTTTATATAGTTCTTGGATTGAAGATATTAATCTAGATTTGAGAGATCTTGATTTATTTTATCATGATTTAGGGATTTAGATTCAGATCTCATTCCACATAATTGTTTCGCTCAAATTTTGGGGATTCTTGTTGGGAAATTGTTCGTCAATTTATTTTTGTAGTTGGTTTAATCCATTTTCAGGATTTTTATCATGTGTATGAAACTTTTATAATTTCTAGTCTTGTTTAGAAATTATATTAATTATTTGTATTAATTGATTAGGTGAATTAATTAATTAATTAATTTTGAAATTACAGGATTGGAGATAATTAATTGTGGAATTAATTTTTAGATATTGGATTTATGATTTGAGTTATTAATTATGTAATTTATTAAGGGATATTGAGATACTTGGTTAGATTATTTAATTGCCAAATTTATTAGGGGATATTGTGAGGGTAAATTTGAGTAATTAATTGTGGAATTAATTATAGGATAATGTGATTGTGAATATAATAACTAAATGATTAATTAAATATGGGGTTATTGGGAGGTTTATTTTTTATTAATTAACTTGGAAATTAATTAATGAAATTAATGTGGTAAACTAGTTATTTATTTACTTATTGATATATATGATTAATTAATTATTGAGTTAATTAATAATATTGAGAAGATTAATTAGTTTTTGAGTTAATTAATAGGACTTAAAAGATTAATTAATTTTTGAGTTAATAATTATGATTGATAAGATTGATAAATTGTTTATATAATTAATATGATTGAGAATATTAATTAATTATTGAGAAAATTAATGATACATATAATATTAATTAAATTTTAAGTTAATTAATGATATTGAGAAGAATAATTATTTGATGAGTTAATTAGTGAGATTGAGAAGATTAAATAATTTTTGTGTTAATTAATGAGATTGAGATGGTTAATTAATTAAATAATTAAATTATATAACGATGAATGGTAAGAATTTCATCCATATGAGAAATGAGATCTAGAGTGGTAACAATAAAATTATGAGATTGATATGACATTTAATGGTAATAGTGGTATTCCAGAACATTATAGCCCTTGGGGATTATTTAGACTCATGCATGGGCTGAAGAATATATTGAGGTTTGGGTGTCTTCAAAAATCTATGGGATTATATGGTTAAAAAAATAATTGATAATGTGATGATTTTTAACTTATGAACAAGGTTTATTTATTTTAACAACTATATACATTGTTATTTAATGGATATTGATTCATATGTCATTGGTGGTGTCCTACTAATTTGTACTCACACACTACTTGGGATGCCTGGTCAGTACCTAAATAGATTTCATGGTTGCATTCCATGTTAAGGGAAAATTCCCTATGATGAGTAAATAATTTGGGGTTGTAGTATGGATAAGGTAAAAAGAGGTGGTTTGTGACCTACTTGGGGGGTCATTACTGTCTATATTTTGAGATTTTATTTTTACACTGGAAACATATCTATCAAGGAATATATATAGTTTGGTTTTGATATTATATTTCCAAAGTTGTTTATATTGAGATATTCCTATTGTTCTGTTTATGATATCATTTAGTTATTTAGTGGTTATTGTTTAATTATTTCCACTATTTTGTTACATTGATAAAATAGGGTATAGTCTTCCAATGATGTATATTAGACCTTTGATGTTATTCGGATGCGTATGGAATATGGGGGGATTTTCTTGAGGTTATGTGACCAGCCAGCTTGGGGAAGCAATGTGTGGCACCCAAGACGGAATGTTATAAAATTTAATTAAAGGAGTTAATTTTATTTTCTTTTCGTTTATTTTTCTTACTATTTGATAATTATAGATAAAATAATAAGGTGATTTGAGACTTGATCTGGAGAATATTCATGGAAGTTTCAATCCCAAGTACAGGGTGGAACCCATGTAACTTGGGTAGGACTTTCTATTATTAATGTGTGTTGTTATAGTTGGATTTTACATCACCTTGGGTGACACACTTTTGGTGTGATGTAATTATTGTTTTAGATATTTGTTGTGATTTTATGAGTTTTGAATCATGGCCTGGTAAGGCATGCGGGTTGAGTATGAATGCATCATTTTTAGCACTTGAGATTATTTTATGACATGCTTCATTCTGGGAATGCAAAAACAATGGGTTTTGGGTATGAGTTTTAACTTGAATAGTTTTATTTTTATTTCTTGTGAAACTGGACTAAAAATGTATTAATTATGAAATTGATAAGGAATATAAAATGTTGAAAGATGATAATAAATCAGTGTGTAAATGAGAAACATTAAAAAGTAAAATTATTTTCCCTTTTTAACCCTAAACTAGATGTAGGATGGTTATTGGTAGTGTTAATGCTTCGGTTTAGACCATTTGGACGGTTATGTTGAAGTGACTTGTTATGAATTACTATGTTTCTTGTAAATGTATTAATTTTATAAACTCTTTCTTGAGGTTAGGGTTTGAATTGTATAATTTTTCCTCCTCAATGACGCCTGTTGAAAGGGAAACAAGAGGACATGGATAGAGATGTTCCTCTTGTAGTGTAACCTGAGGCACCAATTTTTCTTGGTGGGGAAGTTGGATAGATGTTTTTGAGATAAATTGTCATGGTTCATACAATTCATGGAAAGTGACATAGGGTGGACTGAAAATATCATGTCTAAATTGATAAGGGTGTTTCAATTGCATCTTCCAATGAAATTTTCTAGATAGTGTGGATATGAGGGAGATGATTTATGGATTGAGTCTACCTAGTCTATACATGACCAATTGGAGACTCCTGTGTGTAATAGTGTTATACTAGATGCATATATGCTATGAGGACCAGTGAAACAAAGGTGGGATGTTCATACTATGACTAAACAAGCTGATGGTATGTTAGAGAAGGATCTTGTGGAGAGGTTCTTGGAGAACTACTATCAAAAAATGTTGAGGATGTATAGAGTAGTTGTGTTCATGAGGTTCACTCAGGGGAGTATGTTTGTGATGGACTATTCTATACACTTTATGAATTTGCAGTGATTTTATCCATCATTAGAAGTGGATGAGGCTACTTCAAGGAAATGATTTCAGAAAGGACGCAAATGTCAAATTAAGTACCTAGTGAACATTTTTAGGCTGAAGACGTATTTACATATAGAGAATTAGGCTCTCATAGCTAAGGGGAACCTAAAAGAGGATTATGGTATCGGAATGATGATTGATATGAGACTATCAGGAGGTAAATATTCTAAATGAATGATGTATTATTATTAGAAAATTAGCTAGAGTAGTGGAAAATATAGTGTCCAAGGGGGAATTCAGTTACACATAGACCTTAATCTAGTGATTTTTGACCGTTGAGGTAGGTAAGGCCACTATCTTTTGCAATGTCCTCGACCACTTGCTAATTGATGATCTTGTGACAAATTGAAGAATAAGAAGACATTTTATAATAACTCCTGATAAATGGGAAATTATGTGGAATCGTGAAAAAATTAGATTGTAGAAATTGGATCATCTTCACCTTATCAAGTTGGAAATTCGAGTTCTATTAGTCATTGCGGTAGAGGTAGTAGACACAGTACATCTTTGAAAGAATTCCTATATCAATAGAGTTGTACATAACATGGGTCATAGACACCATTACATGTAAGAGGGAAAAGACAATGACATGTGGTATAGCCAAAAATTCTAGATATAAATTCTATACTACCAAAAATGAGTGGTAATATTCGTTTACCTTATTTGTTATCTAGTTCCTTATTAGATATTAGTGCCTCTCCATCCATTATTTAATCACAAATTTTTAATTGTTTGAACATGAAATTATATTTCATGAGTGGGGTGTTAACAATTGATAGAACATTGTGAGTATGTTATATGGACATATTCTTATGTAATGGGTGTTCTCTTGATTTTGGTGGGTATCCTTTTCTATGGTATACATATATTCTTCACACGTCTTCAAATTAATTCCATGTATAGACCAGTTAGTATCATACCAATCCCATATTGATTGTTACTAGAGGAGAGTGACAATGATGTCTCCTAAGGGTGAAAAGTAAATTCATCATGGATTATAGGATATCTGAGTAGGATCATAAGGGATAATTCATAAGAAATTAAGAGATCTCATATTCTGGGTCGCAATTCTATTGATGGACGATGGTGTTTTAAAGAGTAATTTCTTTTCACATATAGTGGATATATTTCAGGATGTGTTTCCTAAAAACTTATCAGGGATTCCACCAAAGAGTGATGTGGAATTTACTATTGAGCTCATGTTACGAGCTGAACCTATTTCTATTCCACTATATAGAATGACATCGATAAGGGATTCAAGATCACAAGACTTAGCTAGAGTATTTGATGGATTAGAAGTTTATCCATCCAATTGAATCACCTTGGGGATCATCTATTGTTTTTGTGAATAAGTATAATGGGTGTTTTTACTTAAATGTTGATTAATAGAAGTTGAACCATATGGCTGGGAAGAACCGGTGTCCTCTACTTGGAAATGAAGATCAATTTGACCATTTGTGATGGGATTGTATATTTTCCAATATTTAATTGAGATCAGGGTATCATCAGTGGATAGTTATATATTTTGATATGTCAGGGACTTCATTCTGAAGCATGTATGGCTTATATGTGTTTGTCATAATGTAGTTTTAGTTGATGAACAACCCATTAGTTTTTATGGACATGATGAAAAATATCATCCATATAAACCTACATCATTTATTTTTTATATTATTGGATATCATATTTGAGTACACAAACACTCATCGCGATCATTTCCAACATCTTGACATCGTTCGGAGTACACTAAGAGAGAACAAACAATAGACCATGCTATATAAGTATCAGTTTTTGATTTATCATGTACTCATATAGGGTAATATAATATCAAAGTAATGTGTGTTTGTATACCTAGATAAGGTTCATGAAATTGAATCTAGGTAGTATCTCATGAACTTTTTTGATATTTTTATCTTTTTGGGGTTCAATATATATTATTTGAGGTTCATATGGGACTTTCCCCAATTAACAGTGTCACTTTAGAACATGAAAATGTAGGTGATAAAGTTTGAATGGTAAATAACATGGGAGAATTTGTTCCTGGATATGAAGATGTGCTTAACATTGGCCCCAATATTGATCCTACATGAGCTACGTGTGGAGTACATGATGTTTTGTGATTCTTTTGGTTTTTGACTCAGATTTATTTTAATGGAGGGTGATTGAGATATATAATATGGGTCTTGGAAGCTAAGGCCACATTAATGGAATTATCAAACACATGATCTTGAGTTTACTATAGTGGTTTATGATTTAAAGTGTTGGCATCATAATATTTTGCATGAAAAGTTTAGCATGTATAAGAAACACAAAGGCATAAAGTATATATTTTATTATTGAGACTTGTATCTTCTGTAGTGGAGATGGTTTGAGTCTATTTATTCTTTTGATTTTGAACTAGAATACATGCCAAGGAAACCAAAGATTGTGGATGATGGTTTGAGTCAGAAAACTCAAACTTAGGCAGTTCAGGAGTCTAGTGCTATGTAGAAAATGATGACTCTACTAGTGGAGATGGATGTGGTGGTTCAGGAGAGTCATGAAAAGATGACTCTAGTATCATATTCAATTGATTATAAAATTTTGTGCCTAATTAGAGATTGTAATTATGAGGATCCATAGTTCTTAACCATGTTGAAAATCCTTGAAGGAGGAGATTCACCTTCAAGTTTGAGCATAAATGAGGAAGAGATCATCTATGTCAAGAATCAGGTTATTGTTCCTATGAGAATACAAGTGGAGTTGATGCAGAAATTTTATTCCATGAAGTGGAAAGTACGTCCAAGTGTGAACAAAATGTATCATGAGATATGATTATAGTTTTGGTGGCCGGGCATGAAAAAGATGATAGTAGGGTTCCTGAAAAGATATTACAGCTGTTAGTAGGTAATGGTGGAGAATCCATGACCTAGTGGTTTACTATAGACATTTACAATTCAAGGATGGAAGTAGAATGATATTGACATGTACTTTTCGGTGTGTCACTTGAGGAAAACCCATAAGTATGAATCTATTTTGTTTATTGTAGAAAGACTAATGAAAGTATAAAATTCCTTTCCAGTACTAGGGACTTTCTCAGCGGATCAGTTGAGAGATTTTTATGTTTAGTAGATAGTATATCTTCACAGCATTCCACACACTATAGTTTCAGATCATGACTAACTTTTTACGTTGTGCTTCTAGTTGAGATTTTATAAGGTTATGGGTACATAGGTTGTTTTTTGTAATATGTTTCACCCATATAAAGATATGTAGTCAGAGTGTACCATATAGGTGCTGGAGGATATGTTGAGAGCATGGGTGGATCATGGGATAAACACTACTCTTTGGTGGAATTTTTATATAACAATAGTTACCAGTCTACTATTTTGAAGTCATTATATGAGAATATTTATGATAGTCTATGCAGATCGCCTTTATGCTGGATGGAGGAAGGTGAGTTTTAGATGTTTGGACCAAGAATCATGCCAGAGACATTAGAGTAAATTTAGTTGATTCAGAAGAAAATGAATATGGGATAAAATAAATAAATGTTTTATATAGAAATACATTGATGACACCAAGAGTTTATAGAGGGCGATCATGTTTTCATTTAGGTGTCTCCATGGTCGGGTCACCATAGGATATAGAGACAATGTATGCTGACACCCATATTCCTTGGACCATTTGAGGGTTTGAGGAGAATCAGTCTGGTGGAATACCGATTGCCTCTTCCAAAAGAATAAAGTTCTATTAATGATGTTATTCATGTATCATAACTACATCAGTATCACACCGACCCATCTCATGTGGTATATATGGTTGTTATTGAGATTGAGATATATGACTCCTTTGAAGAGTATACTTTACAAGTATTGAATCACAGTGAGAAAGTTTTGCAGGTATGGGTCATGCCAATAGTTTCTATTTTGTGGTAACATGGGTATGGGCAGGTGAGATATGGGAAATAGATGCAGATATGAGGGCTTTATGGCCCAATATATTTTACTTAGAATCACAGATATTATTTGTAGTACAGATCAAGGAAGATCTATTATAAGGCGGGGATATTGTAATATCCTAACCACTTATAGAATTGTATCATGCTCATTTTCAATTATAATTTTACAATATATTGAGTAATTATCATTTTTTTTTTACTTTTAGGATTTTTTGGGTGAATATATAAGAATAATTGAAGAAAAAGGTTAGTGCACAGTTGATTCATGGTTTTCCCTAACAGTTTGCCTCTACCAAGAAAACCATGAAAACCTAGATAGAGGGGAATTAAATGGTAGGTGCATGGTTTTTAATAATTTTCACCCAATTATGAGTAACCATGAACCCCTATAAACAATGCACATGAATCAGGTACACTGTTTAGTGAAATTGTGCACCCCTACCCAACAGAAAGTGTATGGGCATTAAATTAACCTGAAAAATATATTTTTAATTACATGAAACGCTATTTTAATATATAATCTACCCCCTTTCAAAGCATTATAATTTCTCACAATTTTGGATCCTCTCGAATAGATCCCATGCCTTCTAGACCTCATTTTTTCACAATTAAAATCTCATTCAAAGATATTTATCTCTTCTAATAAGGGAATTATATGCCTGTTAATTTCCCATTCATCTTCCTTTATTCTACCATTATATAAAGATTTTTTCTTTTTATTTTTTGATAATACAGATTTGTTTTTGTGGATTTAGATATAGGATTATAGATATAAAACTATATTTGATAGGTATTGGTTTATTTTATTTTTATTTTAGGTTTTAGATATATATCTCAGTCTATATCATTATGTTACTCAAATTTTGGGGATTCCCATTGGTGATCATTCACAACAGAATTTATGAAGATGTTCTAATATTCATATCCCATAGTCATGATATTTATCTTTTCTATGAAACTTATAGAATTTAATTATATGTTTATAAATTATATTTTCAATTTGAATTAGTTAATATGGAAAATTAATTAATGAAAGAATTTGGATATTTTGGGATTTGAGATAATTATTTGTAGAATTAATATTAAGATATTGGATTGATAGTTTGAGTAATTAATTGTGTAATAAATTAGGGGATATTGATATTTTTGGTTTTAATAATTCAATATAGAATTAATTATGGGATATTGAGATTTTCATGTTGAGTAATTAAAATTGGAATTAATTATTGGATAATGAGTTTGGGAATTCAAAAATTAATTGATGAATTAATTATGGGGTTATTAAGAGATTGATTTTTGATTAATTATTTATGAAATTAATTAGTCACATTGATGTGGTATAATAATTTTTGAATTATTAATGGATATAGATGATTAATTAACTATTGAGTTAATTAATAAGATTGAGAAGATTAATTAATTGTTGAGTTGATTAATAGGATTGAGAAAATTATTTAATTATTGAGTAAATTAATTGGACTGTGAAGATTAATTAAATGATGAGTTAATTAATTAGATTGAAAAGATTAATTAATTGTTGAGTTAATTAACGAAATGGAAAATATTAATTAATTTTTTAAGTAGTTAATGATATTGAGAATATTAATTAATTATTTTGATAATTAATGTGATTAAGATGATTAATTAATTGATAAATTAATTAATTAAGTGATGAATGGTAAATAAAGAATTCAAATTAGAACTAATATCTATAATGTTAACAAAATAAATATGATATTGAGATGATATAGAATGGTAACAGTGGAATTATAGAACTTGAAATACCTTGGATATAGTTTAGAGTCTCGCATGGTCTGAAGCAGGTAATATGTTTTTAGTGTCCTCAAAAACCCAGGGGATTACATGGTTAAATAAAGAACAATTGATAATATGATGACTATACAATTATTTAGTTAGTTTGTTTATTTATAAAACCGTATACAATATTATTTAATAAATATATATTTAGACATAATGTGTGGTGGCCTACTAAGTTATACTCACACCCAACTCGAGCTGCCTGATCAGTACCCGAATATATTTCTTAGTTTTAGGATAGGTTAATAAAAAAATTCCCTTGTATAGATGGATAATTTAGGGATATATAATTGATGAGAGAACCAGAAATTGTTCAAGACCCACATGGACTTAATTAGTGTCTTCATTTTGAGTTTTAATTTTAATACAAGACAGATATATATCATTTCATATCTACTATATATTTTAAATATTGTGTTTCCAGTTTTGGTTATCTCGAGATATTATTATAGTTATGGTTATGATATCGTTTGGTTAATCGGTTGTTATTCATTATTTATTTCAACTATCATATTACTCTGATAAAAGGGGTTATACTATCCCTATTACGGATATTTGACCCCCACTATTAGTTAGAAAAATCTAGCATATGGGGAGACGTGCTTGATGTCAAGTTACATAGTGGATAAGAGAAACTATACGTGCACCAGGGCTGTGACATTACATGAAAAGACCTTTAAACCTTCACAACTGAATTGAACTTGACCTCCTTTCATGTCAATAAATTCATGTATGAAACCAACAAGGAAAATTATTCAATAAAATGAGTATTTAGCTAATCTTAGAAATATCATGATCTGAAACATTTTCATTGGTTGTTACCATTAAATAAATAACAGTAATTTTTTGATATCCACAAAAAAAAAACAATATTAGAAACCACATATCCCAATAATCTCACTTCTTGAATCTGGAACTAACATTTAGATAGATATATAAGTAGGAACTTCTCTCTCAAGGTATACAAGACAATAATTTGATAGTCCTTGTACACCTCCCTCGACAAAGAGTATACTTTTATTTCATATATAAAAATAATTATAATGGAATATAGAAAGTAGTTTGAGATTTGGTTCATAAAATCCTTGAAAAAAATGATTGTCAGTACAGATGAAGGAAATAACTAAATACATATAGTATTTTTACCCACTCATAAATATTTATCAAGAACTTCCACTTCCCAAACCCTAAATTGATGAAATGTTAATCTTATATTGATATTGTAAAACAAAAACGTTAACCTAATCTTGATGAATAGATCATCAATTTTTTGAAATAGTTATGTATTCATAATGATCACATAGTTGAGTATCGAATAGTCGATATGAAGTCGAAGGCTTTCATCATCATTCTTTATAAATTGAACTTGAGATTCCATTAGTGACACACTCAGTCAAATAAATCCCTTTTATTTAAGGAGAAACAAATAAACATTAAACTATTTAATCTTAGTTGGATCCTAATGGAAAGATGACAAAGAAATATGAATCATAACAAGAAGTAATTTAGTAGATAAATCTACCCCACTTTAAAAAAAATCATGAAAAATTCATTTTAAATACTTTGGGATACCAATCAACTATAGATATAATTTTACCAATTGAACTTTGATAAAATGTTTAAATCATAAATTATATATCTATCACAAGATCAATTAGGTATCTAGAACAAAATTTTCCTCTCTCCTTGAACTAGGGTCCCACTCTCTGAAAATGGAATCTGTGAACTTATCGGGATATAATAGATACACTCTATGATGAAAAAAATGTATCTATGTCTTGAAATTGATCAACGATTAATTAAGGATAATAAGATAAAAACCCATTTCGGTCAAGGACCAGAAAATTCCACATAATTTGAAAATCATTAATCACCATAGGATATTCTATACTCTTTAATTATTTCTAATTATTTCACAATAGAGTAGAAAGATCATATAAAAATTGAATGAAATTATTTTGAAATCAGAAATCATAAATAATATTTGGGGATATTAAAGAATTTTAAAAGATTGATTCAAAGAATTATAATTCTATAGAATCAGCAACAAACATTATACCTCTATAGATACATAGAACAAAATCCATCTCCATTGAAACATGCTCAGTTGGATATAAACATCTGATGTCAAATCCACCATGTGTATTTTTAGTAATATTTGAATCCCCCATTTTATAATGATGGGGTCCTACACCCATATATGAATTTGAGAAAACCAGATAACTCTTGGATATATAATATCATACTCCACCTTTTTGAGGAGTTTCTCTACATTAATATTGATGATAACCTAGAAAACCACAATGGTGGAACACCATGGGTGTCTCATGAGAATCTATATATTTTTTCATACCTTCCCACACTTGTAGTATGTTAAAAATTAACCCCATGAGGAATCCAATAGTTTAGAATATAATGAACGATGGGTTCCCCCACCACTATGATACAAGAAATCTTCTCACGTTGCGTTTTATCTATAAAACAAACTCTGAATACCTCGTATTATTGAAGGGGAATCATTGGGACCTGAGAACCCAATATATTTTTCATATCCATGATATAATTATATAACACCTCTATATAGGTTGGAAGAAGAATAATCCTCAAACTAATATCGATCATTAACCCCATTTCCAAGTGTTTTTCCTAAAGATATACATTCTCAATGATATTTTATAAACAATGAACCAAATTAGTGAAATTAGTGGCATACTACATTACTAAATAATTCCCTTTCTCTAGGGTCACAAACTCATAGGAAATTTCATCCTTAAAGTATTATGAATAAAAATATAGGATAATAAATTTATTGGATGAGGCCCAAGTGACATCCTCATGCAACTTGGATTATACTATCTACTCCCACCACATCCTACTAGGTCCATAAAACATGAAATTGAGGAATTCAAATATATATTCCTTTAGGATATTATCAGAATTGAATATATGCACAGTATTTTTGGTCCACTCCTCGAGATTTTGAGACCCTTTATTTCTATAAAGGGTCAGTGGATTTTGAAAAGTAAAATCTTGAGCATAGTACACCATATGATCATGATATATGATACCCTCATAACATAATAATTGGATAATATGAATGATTAAATATGTGAAAATTGTGTCTATATGAGGGTGGGTCCATGGGATATGCTCCATAACGTCCTTCATTCCATTATTAGAGGCCTTTAATCATTTTCCAACATGGTTTTTATAAATTTTTTAACAAAACATGTGGAAAACATATAAAATTGAATAGGAAGGATTGAGGACCTAGTTTCACAGGTTCCACATGGTGTATACTAAACATGATACTAATATGTTAGCCTTTATTTTCCTTTCACATTTCACTATGAAACTCAAAATTCATCAAAATAAAACAAAATTTCCTCTATAAACAAAAATCAAAGAATTAAAAAGATAAAAGCGCATCAAGAAACACAAAATAAGGCTCAAATTAATGGGAATAATCCTACCCACCAATGTTATCTTGTGGTTGGACACAAAAAAGATCTAGTTATTCACTCCAAATCACCTAACTGTTAATCTGTAATGATTTTATCTTCAGACCAACTTTACTCACCTAATAATTAGAGAGGTCTAATATCATTTCGTAATGTGTCGGCCTATGCTAATCAAACTCATCACCTAATTTAGCTCACCACAAGTCTTGAATCATTCTATTGATGTCCACATTTTAGAGAAGGGAACCCCATTATCATAATCCCACCATTTAGGAATGGTTTCACCTTTGGAATCGAATAAAAACTCCTAGAATACTACTATAAATACACAATTAACCATCAAGAAATTAGAGGCAAAAAAATTAAATAATTTTAAAATATATATATAAATGAACAAATAGAATTAAAGATAAAGCAGTAATAAACTAAACTCACATAAATCAACCTGAAAGTATAAGCAATAGGAATGAATTATCCATATAAAAAATAATTCAAAATAAATTCATGTCTGGTGTGTCTAATAAAAAATAATCCTTAAATATTTGGGGACCCCAAAATTCCTAACATGTGATAAACACCCTAAGTGACCCACAATCACCACAATTTCCTTATTAGAGAATGATGAAATGCCTTAGAAATAGGAAAAAAATACAATGAGCAGTTTACTTTACCTATGTCCAAGAAATCCAAGTATGCATGTTATCAAAGGTATATTCATGGTGTGAGGCCAAATCCCTATAGAATTACAACATAAATCTATATAATGTATATCATCACATATAACATTACTTATTGTTTGAAAAAAATTAAGCAGACTCTTACTATTAAAATAATATATAAATACGTTTGATTGTATAGGCTAAAGAAATGTTATTAAAATAATTTTATCAAGGAAACATGAATAAAAGTTTGGGAAATAAGATGCGTGGGATATATTAATATGAATTATGAAATTTTTAATAATATTTATGACATAAACACAATGGGATTAAACTATAAGTCTAAGGAAACTAGGTCTAGCTGTAAGAACTCAAGTGAACATAAAGAAACCTACTCCTTCTTCCCAAAAAGATAATTTATCATGATGGTGAACCAATCTATATTTTAACACACTTGGTCTAACATGGTGAAAAACTATTATAGGTGCACAGTACAAAAAATGGTTTCCATCCACATTGGTTACCTAAATTCCCAACATATCTCATGTTCTTCAAATAATCTATCACACATATAATACATGCCCATAATCATTTAAACATGGGAATAATAAATCCATGTTTAATTCCTTTTAATTTATCTTTAATGATTCATTTGAAATATATTTTACTCTTATTAACATTCCATAAAATACATTCCTGGCATAAATTTAGTCTTCAATGAAATCAATTTGAACATTATTTTAAATATAAAAAATCTAATCTATTATAATATTTAATCATAAAATAGCCCTCAATAACACTTGCAAAATAACAATTAATAAATTTACGTCAATGAAAACCCAATAAGAATAAGTATGACATGGGATAGTCTCATTAAGTAGATATTCAAAACTCAAACTTGGAACAAATGTGTTACCATGGTAATAAAACATTAAAAGTGGAAGAAATTATCCTTATGAGCCTCAAGATAAGTCACAAAGAACCGTAGAATTCTTCCGTGGAAAAAAGGGGAGAAGAACTTCATCAAAAGGGGGAAGAGGTGTGTGATTTTCATAAAGAAAGAGGAAATGGGGTTAAATATTAGAATGATAATTTTGGTAAATTATTATTTTTTAAATGTTCCAGAACACATGGCTTTCCAAACTATGAACCAACTATATAGGCCACCATCCTTAATAAATTTAGGTTGCATAGTTTTTTTTAGACTCTGCATGGTTTAAGAAACTATACAGAGACTTTGAAAAATGTTACTATCTCCTCCAACATCATTCCCTTGGTTAGGTGTATAGTTATCACTAACTATGATCTATCCATGAACCATGGGCTATTTTTTAAAACCCATTTCTAACCATTAACTCCCAAATACTCTAAGGATAAATAAAATTTAAATAATAATTTAAAAAATCTGATCTAGTAACCCAGTGGGTGTTACAATTATTATGAACATGCAATGTTCCCCCATAATATACATTAGGTTCAAAATATATGAAATTATGAGGAAATTACTACTGATCCAAATCATCAGGATCGCACATCTCATTAAAATTATAGAAAAAATTCGATAATACATGGTCCAAGGGACTATATTTTACATGAAAAACATTTTTTTAATAATCCATGATATTAATAGGCTACACAACAACATCAATAACAAAACCTATAACCAGATCCTTACATTAAATTACAAGGGATGGGTCCATAGGATATTTGTTCATCTAGGATACATAGAATACATCATGGATATATACCATCCCTAATGTAAATTCTAAATCATATTCCACGTTCCCATGAGAATCCATTACCTCAAATGACATGACATAATGTGATTCCATATTATGTTATCTCCAAATATAATAATGTCCCAAAAGATATGAAACCCTTAAATTTTTTGAATAATATACTAAACTCTAATGGATGAAATTGATGATTAAAATAGTATTACTTTTGACTGTGTGTTGTTTCAAAACTATTTTTGATCAAGTGGACCATCTTTTTCATCTCATAAATGATACACAACACTATAAAATAGTTCTTAAACCAAATCCATACAACTGAAAAAATGAATAAAAAGGCCATAAATATATAGACTAAAAGTGGTCCATCTTGATTGAAGATTGATAATTTTTATAAGAAAATTCAAAAAATGGAAAACACTTTTTCTAAGAATCACTATAGTCATGCATAGATGCTGGAAGTATATTATCAAGGATACTTAATCATTTATAGAGATAATATTTCCCTCATTTTTTATATTTATTTAAATTATTTCATAGTTATTTTTATCAATATTGGATTTTTATTCTATTTTGGGAAAAAATGTGAAAATTACATAATTCCAAAATTTTAATAGATTTTAATCACAAGATTATTTTGAGCAAAAATTTTAAAATATTATTCCAATTTGAGTGATTTTTTCGTATTATTACTTGATTTATTGAATTAAAATTTCTATTCTAGAAAAAATACTTATTCTAAATTCAAGAGGCCCAAAAAATCAAGTTGAAATAGTGTCTTGGTGGACAGAGTTTTCCCCACCACTAGAAATGAGGCATAACATTTGATACATACCTCCAATTTACATGATTATTTATGGTTAATAAATAGGAATGCTTGGTTCATTTTACCAATAAATTAAAATATGTTTTGAAAGAATTCATTTTCCAATTGAATGATATACATTGAAGGAATATTTTATGAATTATTAGATAGAAAAAGTCATACGAAAAATTTATTCCATAAATTCCACTAGATGAATCAGAATTATGTTAAATTTGGAAGTATGATAAGAAAATATATTTAAAGAATTATATAATAATGTACCATGGGGTGATTCAAATACATAGTGGTCCAAACAGAATAAATATTTTAGAGGAAAGATTTCAGAGGGGAAGCCACTATACCCGTTTAATTTCTTATTTTATTTTTTTATTATATTTATACTTTGGTTTTAGTTGAAATGTAATTTAAATATATTTTATCTAAAATATAATATATTTCATTCATGTATTTATCTTTTTTCTTCTTTCACAAATCCACCATGTTTTCTTCTTATTCTTCTTCAATTTTTATTTTTTGATTTCACATGTGTGTTATTCTTATTATTCTTTTAATATCCAAATTTTTTCAATTCATTAATTGTATTATATTTTTTTCTCAGTTTATAATGACCTATAATCCTCATAAATGATGGGCTAACCTGAGTCTTGTCCCTAGGGAGGTATATGCTAATTTCATTTATTCTACCCTTAAATTCTTATGTTTTATTAAGTTTGTGGTGAGCTTGAGTGATGTGAATGAGTGTGGGGATCGTCCATGATGAAAATGATCTCATAATAATTTATATTCATTTATTATATATTTTACCTCCCTTATCGTGGATAAAATATCATTGTATAATGTAGTTGAGCAATTTATTGGTTAAAGTGGAATATGATGGAGCCAGGTCCTGGGAGATGTCACACACTTGATTGAGGTGTTCCATCAACCTTGATTATCGATGGAGGTAAAATTTAGATTCATAAATCTATTCTATATTTCAAAAAATAAAATAAAATAATTGTAATTCAGGAATGGAATCTCAGAATTGAATTATCAATCTTAATTTAGACTCAAACAAGGATAATAATGGAATCAAAAAACCAAACCATAATTCCAAAGTTCATTCTTCACAAATTATTTTTTTCCATTACATGTTACATTAATACGTTCATTAATTTAAATTTCATCACATTCCAAGATTAAATAAAAACCAAATAAAATTGGTTTAGGTGAATTATATTAATATAATTAAAAATTGAGAACACTCCTCAAGTGGGACAACCTTGGTTATCCTCAATGATGCCATACATCATCCCTCTTAGTCTGACTATCCATTTGAGGATAATATATTATTCTTAACATTAGTTGGGAACCCATCACTTCCTGACGAATACTCTAAAATCATAGAATGAAGTGAGTGAACCAATTAGATACAATGGATAATGGTAGTACATTGAGTATCATGATCTTTTAGATGTATTGTTGTTTGAGATACTTTAACATCACTAACTCATGGATGGGTAGAAGTGGGTTGACAATGAAAACCACTCTATAATAACCCAATTTTCATAAATATGACATAGAGTCTGAGTCAATATTATTATAATGTTTATGGAAATATCATACCGCATAAACAAATAAATGAGGATGGGATACAATTATCCCACTAAATTTATAGTTCTTGGTTTTCAACAACTAACATGAGATACACTGAGACACAAAATCGATGGTCAACCATATCATCGTTGGCCACTAATAGAAATGCCTCAAATAATTGAACATCTTAGTAACCCTAGGGTGTATAAACTAACTATACTAGTGTCCACCCTTTATCAACTTATGCCTCAACATTAAGGGAAATACAAGCCTCTTATGAAATATAATGGATTTATTGTGATATTGAAACTAGTCTTCCCAGGTCACCGACCATTTAATATACTAGTAATCCATTGGAAATCATAATCATTTACCTAATCAAGATGAATCCAATCATCCAAGGATGGTATGAACTATATACTAGAAAAATAAATCTTGTATACCTCCTCTTTCATATCAAAATTCATCTTATAAAACAATCCAATTACGTTACACGTGTCCCCTAATTATCACACTTCCAAGTTCATTAGTTTTCTACTCACATTATTATCTACAAAATTCATCTTTTCTAGGGGATGGATTATGGGAAGAGTGGTAAGGCATCCTTCCCATATGTTAGTGCCAATGACGAGGCTTCCTCTTTCTCTAGAACCTCTATATAGTCAGTCAAAAGGGTTGGGGGTTCTTGATGCGATGGCTAGACATGTCCTGGTGGAAACTTTGAGTGAAAGGATAGATTCCACTATGGCCAAGAATGGTGGATCCAAGGTCCTAGGATATCCATATGATGAGTAAGTTAACAAATCTAAAACCCCTCCTAGATCAGTGTGAGGCAAAACCTAATGGGTTGCCCATCCTGTGACTCCCCTAGAAACTAATCCATATGGTTAGAGTCCTGATATGTGCATGTGTTTGAGACTATGGTAGATCCGAGAGAGAACTTTCTTCCATTGGCTGGAGACAGAGGAGACTGGGGCCAAAGTCAGGCCACCATCAGCCAAAATGTTACCCATGATAATGTGGAACTCCTACAGCTTTTGATCTCAGGTAAAAACCGAATTCCTTGCATTGGGGATTAAGAAGAATATGGTACATATTGGGGTAGTCCTGCAACACATGCATGATCCAGTTATGATTAATGAAATTTGTTGTAGAATTTAGATTCATGTCTCCATGCACGTAGACCAGGTTAATAGGCACATATGGGTATTCTAGAATAAGGAGTTTATGGAGGATTTCATTCATGAAGAAGACCAGTTTATCGTTATTAATGTCACAAAAGGCAGGGCAAGCCTATATTTGACCTTTCTATATGGTAGTTTTAATGCTCACAATAGATTTTGGTTATGGCATGATCTTAAGGCTTTTGACCTGGTGACGTCTCATGGCTTGTGGGTGGGGAATTTAACATAGTGTATGAACCTAGGGAGAAGATGGGAAGAGGGGATTTCCATTAACAGGATAGCTTGGAGTTTTTGTAATTCTAGGTAGATGTTGGTCTTCTTGACATGGGCTACTCTAGAGATTTTTAAACCTGGTGTAACAACTAGAACGGCAACAGACGATATTGGAGTAAGATTGGCTATTGCCTTGTGAATACCAATGTAATCTTCATGTTCCCAAATGCCAAGGTAAAAGATATTATTAAGGGTATTTTTTACCATTCTCTAATACTGGTTCTATTGTCTCCAAGGAAGGATTCCCATGACAAGTATTGATTCTAACAGAACTGGTTCAGTCATCTTGGATACCAATGGATTGTTAGTGAGTCGTGGCGGGAACCGTCCCAAGGGTATACAAGGGTTTCCATCATTTATAAGCTTGAAAGGCTGAAGCTCATTCTCTAGGAATAGTCCAAGAGCCTCCCTAAAGTCGATCAAAATATTAAGTCCCTCAATCATATGATTAAGAGCATGGAGACCAATCTTGAGGAGGAGTGGAGTGACTCGATGTTTTAAGGACTTGCATAGAATAAAGCTATCTGGGCTCAAATGATCCTGAATCAGGAGAGAATGGCTTGGTATAGATCTATGATTAAATTGATGTATGAGTGTGATAAGAACTATTCATTCTTCCATGCTTGTATCAAAGAGAAAAGTCACCATATCACACCCAATACCATGCTTGGGGATGGAACATTTACTGATGATAGAGACACTATAGGTGGAATGGCTCATACGTTTTTTGGGGATCTCTTGGCCAACCCAACCCATTAATTTCCAATGGATACCACATGGGAGATGCAGATATCTGGTAAGAAATGGATACCTTGGTCTCTCAATGGGATAGTGAAAGGCTGGAAAAGATACCATAGGAAAAAGAGATTCAGGCGTCCATGAGGAACCTTATCCCCTTACAGTGAATTGGGACAATACTACTTCCCCTGTGCATTTTATTGGGATGCATGGGGAATTGTTAAGGGTGATGTTATTGAAGAAATTCAGGATTTATTTAGGGGAGGTAGCCTCCCGTGGGTGGCTTTGACAACCTTGATGGTGATCATTCCTAAAAGCATGAACCCCTCCTTCCTTGATGATTATAGACTGATTAAAATGTGCAAATTTTCCAACATGATTTTGGCAAGCATCATCAATTCAAGGAAGTATTTACACCTCCCTCTATGGATTTCCATCGAACCACGTGATTTTGTGAAGGGTCGGCCCATCCAAGGGGCTATAGCCTTATCATAAGAGGAATTGAGAGACATCAATATCAAGATGCATGGTTCAAATTTGGCGATTAAACTGGATATGAGTAAGGATTATGATAGGATTGAGTGGGGCTTCATCCACATAGTGCTTAGAACCACAAGATTCTCTCTTAGAGTCATTGACCTATTATTCAAGTGATTCAGTTCCTCGGGGATGCTAGTCTGTTTTTTGGGGAATACTTATGGTTTTATAAAGGTGAAATGCGAACTGAGGCAAGGTGATCCCATTTACCCCAGCTTATTCATTCTTGTGTGGGACACTCTCAATCACCTCATAAAAAGAGTATTGGATCATGGTATTATTCTTACTTATAGGAGAAAAATGGACCTCCCTACTACTTTTCATTTGATGATCGTAGGTGACATAATTGTCTTTATCAATAGTGGTAGGAGATCAATGAGCAGTCTCATGAGGATCCTTGAGGATTATTGCTCTTGAAGTGGTCATCTTATCAACAACGGCCAGAGTAATTTCTTTATCTCCAACAAGTGTGTCTCTCATCAGGCCTCCTAGATTTTCAATACGTTGGACATGCAATGTGGATCATTACCCTCAGATTACCTCGGTTCACCTATATCATCAGGGAGACTCCGAGTCCACTATTTTGACCACATCGCGAGCAGAATATCAAACAATGTTCTTAACTAGAAGAACAAATACCTATACTTTGGAGGCAGGATTTCTTTGGTTAACATCATTTTGATGTCAATTCACATACATGATATGGCTTCCTGAAATGTTCCGAAGGGAGTCATATACAACATTGATAATATTTTGGCTCGGTTTGTATGGGACGCTTGATTAGAAGGAAAGAGTCCCTGGGTGGAATGGGGAAAATTTCAAAGTCTATCCATTATGGGGAAAATTAATATGACAAGCTTCAGTAATATGATTCAATGAATCCAAGATAAATCACATGGGAAGCCATCAAAGAATGAACGCTATGGTGGAATTTGATGCCACACACTAGAGATGGAAATATGGAAGCCACTGGAGGCCATGTATCTCCCATCTGTGCCAAGATCCACCAGTTTATTCTCGGCCGACAACAACACTTACGATGGACTGTCAGGGAAGTTAAAATTTTATTCTGGTATCATAACTAGGTAGGCTCTATTATCAGATTTCCTGGATTCCCTACCCTATGATTACATTTAGGGACGCCAGTCCCTATCATTCATTCTGCAAAGTTTTTCTGGATGAGGAGCAACAAGAAATCATTGAATCTATAGTTCTATGATTAGAGGCTGACAAATGTATATTCAATCTTTCTACCTCTAGAGCTTTTACCACCAGGGAATTTTAGCGGCTTCAGTTCAAGAAGGATCACTGTGATAATTTGAATGAAACGATATGGTGCACAAGGATTCCGTCAAAGTAGATTTACCATATTTGGAGAATAAGAAGACAGACTGTGGAATGTGATGAGAATACCAGTAATGTGGGTATTAACATGGCCTCATGATTCCAATGTTATATCCTCCCTTGGGAGGATAGTACGAAAAATCTGTTTTTTGAAGTCGAGTGGGCTTAGGTTGTGTGGTTATCTTTTGGTGGAAACGCTATGATAGCTGATCATACTCACAAGGGGGACTCATTCCTAAACAAATGGTTTCATGGAAACAAAGAGGTTGGTCCTGTATGAATGGAGAGGTCTGTCATATTCAGTTCCCCTAACTGGTGAGCACAAAGAACCTATTGATTGACATGTCCTCCCTCTTCAAGGACTGGCGAAAATGGCCCTCTACTGAACCTGATCAACGGCCGGACCATGAATGCCCAGGTCTCTAACAACAAACTGGTGGGTCAATGGGTATGCTCGGAACCCCTGACAACAGGATATAATCTTAACACAGATGGGTCTTGTATTCTAGGAAATATGAGAGGTGAGGGCATGGGGCGAGATATGCAGGGGACTGTAATTTTGGCCTTTTCTGATACATATGGTACTGGTGGCCCCCTTCAAGCGGAGGCGAGAGCTATGCTGATAGGGTTATCCCTCTAAAACCGAAAGAACATAGAGATTAATCATGTGGAGACAGATTCTTTGATCCATATCGAGGCCCTATATGGAAAATGTGACATCACTTGGTCCATATTCTATACATTCGGAATGTGAAAAAACATCTTCAACAACAAAATACTGGTGACCCACATGTGGAGGAAGGGGAATATGGTTGTGGATTATATGGACTCCATGGAAGGACTAGTTTTAAATACTTTTTTAAATACTTTTTCTTTTCAAGGATGAGGGGGTTAATCTGATCAGAGGATATTCCCTCAGTCTTCACTACTATAGGCCCCCATAAAGATGCTTTCTTTCTACTTTCTTTTAATTATTTAATATATGGCTTGCATAATAGAAATTTGACGTTGGATGGATGGGAAAAGATAACTCACAGTATACCATTTTCAGATATTGAAATATCACTAAGTGATGATATAATTCAGACCCTTACTATTTAAATACACTATGAACTTCTATATCAAAGGATATCAGTGCCACATTTTTAAGGAATGCATTACGAATCATAAATCATGTTTATGAGTGCGGTAATTTTTCTTTCCTAAGAATAATTTATGAGATATATGACACTATATGGTCATGGTAAATAAATACACACCTCAATCCTAACCATAAATCATGACAATAAAATGGAATAACAGATGACTATTTCTAGGAAAATTATAACTATAAATGAAGTTAATAGATCCTTGAAAAAACATAGACACTTCTCAACCCAATCAAACATGACCCCATCCTAAGTCAATGATTTTAACGGAAACCCCACTTTGATATTTTTTTAAGGGGGTAGTGTTATGGTCAATGACCAAAACACCAAATATTATTGAAAAGAGAAAGAGTTACACAAGTCTAAAAGAAGAAATTTTGTTAACATCCCTAACATAGAGTGGGAGTAACACAGGAGGGAGATCATCCCTCCAAAGAAATGAATGAGAAACACCAAAATTGGCAAGCCCATCTGCATTCTTGTTTGGTTCCCAGTAGGTATGTGTGGCGATGAAGTTATTCTCAGAAAGTGATTTCAACCAATCAATCGAGAGAGCAGTGAGCAGCCAAGAAAGATGTATGGTGCCTCTCCAGATAGACTGAATGACTGTAGTGGAGTCACCCTCAATCCAGATGTTGTTCCAGTTTTGACGCTTGACAAAAGATATGGCATGGATAAAACTCAGCATCACAACTTCCAATGAGGAAGCGATGCCACAAGAACCATAAAATCATACAAGGGTCTTATTTAACTCATTCCTGAAGATAGCACCACAACCCGCTGGACCAGGGTTGCCTTTCGAGGAACCATCTATGTTTACTTTAATCAAACCGATGGGAGGTGTCTGCCAAAAAAATCGAAACCTGATTTAGGACGAGGATAATTTCCCTCCACATCAGTGCAATGAAGGATCCGAAAATCACGAACCGAGTTGTTGCATTGATCCTTTTGAATTGAAGTCACTTCACAGATGGCCAAGAGAATTCTCATTTTACCTTAATTAAGCTTGAATAAAATTTTGAGAAAAAATGAATCATTTCTACCATACCAAATTAGATGGAGAAGCTCTATGACAGCTGTAAGAAGACAATTTTTAATATGTAGGGAGTTGGAGGTATTCAAGCCCTGTTTCATCTGAATTTTAATTGAACTATCTAGAAACCATCTTCATTTGAAGATGTTAGAAATATAATACAAGAGAGCAGCTACTGTATCACAGGAAAATAAAATATGATTAATATCCTCACGATGTTTGTTAGACATGTGGAATTTGGAACAAAGTGTGAACCAAAAGGTTTGTAAACAGTCATCCTTGGGGATTCTATTATGAGAAATTCACTAAACAAAAGTAAACCTCAAAGGTTTTATCCATGCTTTATTAGTGTTTTTTATCCAGGATAAGTTATTGTCATTATTGATAAATAGATGATTGTGATAATTTTTATAATTGATAATTACATTGTGTGAGGCTTACCATATTAAAAGATCCTTCGTGGTAGTGATGGGGTAGTTCTCGACAATTTGTTTAATATCCTCCAGATGTTCAGGGTTGGGCATGCTTATAAAATTTTTTATGGATTCATTGTTCATAGAGTGAGGGTGGTTGTTGCTCATCAAAGAGGACAAGAGAGCTCTATTCCAGTTGTCAAACCAGAATCATAAATTTGAGTTCTTATTAACCATCCATCTAAAATTATCCGTAATATAATTGAAGGTGTTTTTAATAGAAGGTCAAATAGAGGATGTAAGAAATAGATCCTCGTTAATAATATGTTTATTGAGAAATCTGGCTCAAGGAAAATTCTACGTGGGTGTTTCATTATGGATTAGATTCCATGTGAGCTTGGCTTGTAGGGATTCATTAAACTTATTGAGATTTTTAATTCCAACCCCACCCTTAGCAATTGGTTTAAAGCAGTTAGCCTAGGGAACAATGACCAATTTTTTCTCCAAAGTACTACCAGTACACACAAAATTTTTAATGGAAACATTGAGGATCTTTAGCATAACTTTTGGCCATTTTTATATCATCATAGAGTAATCCAATTTGGAAACTATGGTGGATTTAACTAAAAAGATTCTCCCTACCATTGAGATATTGGAACCTTTCTAGGTTGACAGCTGTCTAAGAGTTTGATCGATGATAGGCAAGAAGTAATCTGCTTTCGTTCTACCCCAGAAGATAGAAACACCGAGGTAGGTAAAGGGAAAATATCCTTCTTTGACACCTAGAGAGTTTATAGTGTTAATTATTCTACCAAGGGGAAAGTCTATACCGAAATATATGAAAGATTTATTCTAGTTGAAATGTAGGCTAGAAACATCCTGGTAGTGAAGGATAATGTCTTTCAAATTATTGATGTTTTTTTGGTCTCCCTGAATGAGGATTATTATGTCATCGGCATAAAGAAGCTGTGAGGGGGTATTCTGGTTTCTCGTAGTCGTGATAGGTTTGATCATTATATTTTCAATGGATTAAATAAGAAAACTACTGAGGTAGTCTTCTGAAATTGAGAAATGAATAGTCGAGAGAGGGTCACCATGTCTAACACCCTTAGAGAACTTAAAATAACCTCTAGTTGAGCCATTAATGAGAATAGAAATATGTGATGAATTGAATACTATTTTAATCTTATTGATGAAAGCTTCATTGAAACCAAACTACCAAAGGAACTTATATATGATGTTTCGGTCAATGTTATCAGGAGACTTAGAAATTTCTAACTTAATAATGATATTCCCACCTCTATTATTCCTATTCAAATGGTTAGTGGATTCTGAGGAAATACAGACACATTCTTGAATAGATCTTCCCCTGATAAAGCCAAATTGTTTCCAGGAAATTATTTTGTTTCTAATCAGATCAATTAAATTGGAAATCAATTTAGTAATGATATTAATGATGGAATTTATGAGATCATTGGGCCTGAAAAGGTGTATTTCATCAGTATTATTAGTTTTGGGGATAAGGATAAGGAATTGGGAATTGAGGACATGTGGGAGAGTTCCGTTGTGAAATAAATGTTTCACCATACAACATACATATTCTTGAATAACATCCCAGTGTTTTTAGTAAAACCCATTTTTAAAACCATCAGGTCTAGGAGCACCATCTTTTTTAAGGCTAAAGATCATGTCCTTAATTTCATGATCTAAAGGGATGCTATTAAGAGACCCATTATCCTCATTAGTAACTAGAGTTGGAATGACATATGGCCTATGGTCTTTATCTATAGTAGCTCCATTAATGATATTGTGAATGTAGGAAACAAAGTGATTGACAATACATTCCTCAGAATCTAGAGTCAGTTCACCATCTCCATGAAAGGCTAGGGGCATATACGCTTTCATGACTCTGTGTAGAGCATTATAAAATTTAGTATTCCTATCCCCATTATTAATCCACTTGTCTTTGAAAAGTTGTTTCTGAATATTATCCATAATTTTATGTAAATTGATAAAGAAATAGGAAATGTTCATTTCGTGTTGAATATCCTGCTCAAAATTAGAAGAAGAATTATGATTTTGAATTTGTGAAAGATCCTTTTCCAAAGTCTTGATATACTTATCCATTTCATTTGATTTTGATTTGCACCAGTTTTTTAGGATTTTTTTCAACATTTTTAGTTTCCCCAGACAAGAAAAAGAATCCTTTTGATCATGCATATTAGTCCAAGTAGTATTAATGATGTCCCTACAGTCCAGATCTGAAGACCAAGAAGCATTAAATATGAAAGGGGCCCTTGGTTTACTAAGGTTATAAGAAAAACTAACCAGAATGGGGTGGTGAACAAGGGATACCCTTTCAAGGGTAATACTGGAGATAAGTTCCCATTTATAAAGAGCATAGTCATTATTAAATGTTCTATCATGTTTTCTAGCCCTGATCTTATTATAATGTTTTCTAATCCAGGTGAATTTTTCTCCCATTAAGTTAATCTCTATAAATTTATTCAATTAAATACATGATTTTAATTATCTCTAGGAGATAGAGACATGAAAAGGACCTAAATTTTCATTATGATCCAAAATAGAATTGAAATCCCCAACTATAAACCAAGGACTATGAATTTTTCTACTCAGTTGGTAGATATCATGCCAAAGGCCTCTTCTATCTTGGTATCTATTGTAGGCATAAATGAAGGTAGAGTAGACACGAGAATTTTCAAATATGTAGTCACAAGTAATCCATTGATTGGTAATAGTAAAGATATTAGGACTTTTAATATAGGAATGAGAAAACAACCATTAGGATTCACAAGATGTTCCATTAATGCAAGCCACTATGAAATAATAACCAAAAGGGGGAGAATGTTGGAATCTTGAGGCATAATTCACTTTTGGATCATAAATATCAAATATTTTGGGATAATGATTAATAATAAAATGCCAAAGAACATTAAACGTGTCAATTTTAGCAATCCCTTTATAGTTCAAATAAAAAATATTCATTTATACCTATTTATTTTGGGGTTGTCCCCCATTTTTTGGAAGCTGAGGCATTTGACCTGGTTGACATTTCAGTATTGGCCAATTTTGAAGCAGTAATTTGCTTATCCTATAAGGTGGTATGCAAGCCCAAAGAGTGAGAAGCATCTGAAATATCAATGGACATCGTACCTTTCGGTCTGGACACCAAAGCAGGTTGGCTGTTTGAATGTGCAGGAGGATCGAAAGATTTTTTTTCCCTTTTATCCTCCTGCCTATCAGTACATAGGGAAACCAGAATGTGTGAACAATTTACCTGGGGGGAATCCAATTTCTTCTCCTCATATTTTCCTGGGTCATTTATTTACTACCTTTTATTTGTGATGCAAGGTGAGGAAAAAAGGGAATCTTTGTAGTGCATGCCATCCTGAGAAACCACGACATTGGCAGAAAACTGCAGAATTGCGTCATCAGTCAGGTTGTTAGCATGCAGTGCAGATATTTAGGGGAGAAAACAAGATTATCAAAGGAAGTAGTATCAGTTATCACAGAAGATACCTATAGCTCCTTCATGTGATCAGTAAGATTGGATGTACCCAAGGAAATGGGCTTCAGAACTAGTCGTAGGGGAGAAGAGACCTCAGAGGGAGGGTCTGCTAACCCAGATTCTGGAATAGGGTGAGATAAAATGTCAATGAATTGTTCTTCAATACAAATTTTAAGATTCTATTTAATTATTTCCCAATCCTGCTCATCGACTAGGTCATCCCATGATCTTCTTTTCTCAGAGTCCAAAAGACTGAAGAAATTTGATTTTACAACCCATGTTTCGTCTCTTTTTTAGAGGTTTCAGGTATGGTTAAATTTAAACTCTTTCTCCTTTCTATTCCTTTGGATTTTAGTCCAGCCAGATTTTTTTGGCTGAGGGGGTTATTTATGGACTTTCCAACAATTGTGAATAGAATGTCCCACAAGTTTTCAGTATTCACAATATGGTGGAAGCCTTTCATATTAATATTTCACCACTGTTTTGAAATCTTGTGCAGTGAAATTAATTGATTGTTGGTCTTTGTTTCCAGGTTAACCTCAACAAGTACTCTAGAATACAATACCAGGTCTCCATTAAGGGTTTTATGGTCGATTTTGAGAGGAGTACCAATGCATACCGCAATTTCATTAATGGTTTTGGGGTGATAGAAAAACCAATTAAGATTGAAAATACTAACCCACACTTGTGTAGTGTTATTTTTGTGAAAATTAGTATTAAAAGAAAAATCCAACTCTAAGAGTCTATGAAAGCCTGGATTTAGGTTCAGATTACCAATTTTGTAGGCACTATCCATGTCAAATTGGGATAAAAACATGATGTGGAAGTAACCCTTACCGATTAGAATTAGTTTCTAGTTATTGAAGCCTCAACAAGAGCCTATCCTCACTTTCAACTCAATAAAAGACCAAGGTTTATCCCCTTTGAGGTACGCTACTCGACCCATAAAAAAAATTACAGATTTCAAATCTCTATTGGATCGTAGCTGGGTTAGCTTCCACATAGAAACCACCACCCTCTAATTTCTTGATTCTGGTTGATTTCATCAATGGTAGTTTGGAAATACCAGACCTCATCAATGCTTCCATGAAAGAGACACCCTTACCTCTATCATTTTGTGCTTGCGTTGGATCAATAGTTTCTTGATTAAATTATTCATTCAAGTAGAGCACCTATATGAGATCCATTAACTCTATGGGGAGAGCAGATCAACGGAGAAGCGCTAATCTACGTCACGATTCAGAAGGTTAGGGTTTTGGTTGAGAGAGTTCGTGAGAGTCCATCATCCTTCATCTATATGTTGGTTAAAAATCCCCACTTTGATATGTCTAGAATAAAATTCATATTTTGTCCGACTAAAACTAGAAATATCATAATATCAAACACATTTTGGGATGCTCTGAGGATATCACATTCTGGATCATCTCAAGATCCATAGAAATTCCTTTCCGAAATGTCATGTGGCCTAAGAATATCAATTCCTAAATCACAAAATTCATATTTTCAAGTCATTGAAAAATAGATGTTACTCTCCCAAAGATTCCAAGAGAATAGTTTGAGGGTCCTCGTACTCTTTCCTCAACATAATGTACATTGGGATATCATATACAAACAAAAATATGTAAGAATCTAGATTGAAGTGGAATATTTGGTTCATTAAATCCATGAAATCACAATTAGTATTTGTAAGTAAAAATAGAATATCCAAATACTAATCGTGGACAGACCTCCTCAAAAAATAAGTCTTTGGGTCATCCTCAACCTAAACCCTCAAATAATGACATCTCAATCTTGTATCTCTCATAAAAACCCCCAGATCAAATAACATGTTCAAAAAGATCATCAATTCTAATTAATAATTATTTATTATTCACATTACCCTTTTTTAGTTTCCAAAAATTTATAAAAAGTTAGAGGCTTCCATTTTCCTTAATTAGAAAGAGACTATTCATGTCAATGGTGAAATTCTTAGCCAAATAAATACATAACCTTAAAGATCATCTACCTATACTTTCAACTCCTTTATCTTAATATGATACATCTGGTGAGATGACAAGGAAATTAGGCTCATCTTGGGAAGTACATATATAACAAATCATATCTCCCAGTAAGGATTAAATCCAAAAAAAATTGAAACTACCTGAGGACACCTATCCACCATTACTAGATTTTCAATTATTGGCATCAAATCTATAAATTTAAATAGAAAACTATAAAGTTGGCATGATATCTAACTAATAAATTGAAAAATTTGTTCTTCTCTCCGTATAATAGGGTTGTAATAACCCAAAAAGTCAAGAGTAATCTTGAAAGGACACATAAATTATACTCCCTAATGATATCAATGAATATGTTCCTCAAAAAATTTCATTGGTTTCTTATTGATAATAAAATAAAAAACATTTATGTTAAGGGAGATGAAAATACATGTAATATCAAAACCAATAATAAAAAATTGTAATTTTTGACACATTAAACCTTGGTCCTTCTTAAAATCCTCTTAGAGTGAAATAATCCAACAAAAATGGAGACAAATCTGAATAAAATCCCAATGAATTAATCAAAAATTATGATATAAGATAATGGGATGTGTTTTTATTAAATAATGAAAAATCTATAGAATAAGAAATAAATAATGTAACTCAAATTATAGATGGATCAATATCCATATCCTCTATAATCTTCTCCAAAACATATAAATTTACATAGTCCAATACACCCTATATATTATTAGTTAGATGTGAATCCCATTTTTTCTTAGTATTGTTTTTGGCACCCTTAGATTTATTAGAGTGAATATGAGAACTCTGGTAGATGGAAGATCGAAATCTGCTTCCCTATGTAAGTCCTCTATAGAACCGTTGATGTTATCCCAAATGGTAACTCCAATGGAACAACATTGGTGTCTCTTAGAATTCTATCATAGTGTATTCTCCCTTCCCATAATGGAAGCAAGTCAAACATTTACGCCCTGAGGAAGACATTGGTGTAGATTCTGATGAAAAATGGGACTCCCACTATCTCACTAGTGGAACTCCACTGAATTAAACTTCATGATACAGTAAAAACATTAAATACCTCCTACTACTAAAAGGGTAACATTTTGGACCATTATACCTATTATATCATTCTTATCAATGATTTTTTTATCCACATAATTTTTATTGTTTTTAAAACAAAGGAAAATAATCCTAAAACTAATATTGAGCTTTTACCCCAATTCAAAAATTCTTGTGTTGAGATAGTATTACATGATGATCTTGTGAGAATTATCAACCAACATAGTGAAATTATTTTCGAACTGCATTACAAAAAACCCCTTAATCAAGGGTTAAAATCATAAATATACACCACACTAAATGTTTATAAATAAAACTATTCTTTAAACACATTCATGAGAATATACAAGGTGAGATCCTTATGAAAAATAGTTTATTATTGGACTCTAACCACTTTCAAAAAAGACCCTCCAAAATATATATGGAACATCCAACATTAGAATTCATGAATATCATAAGAAATTTAATATATTATAAATATGTTTCCTTCAATACCTAGTCTCTTAAGGCACCTTATCACCCAAAAAGGCTAAGCTATTTTTTATAATAAGATCTTGATCATGATCTGCTATATAAGATTGGTATATTCCACCCCCATGTTCTAAAATATTAGATACTATTCTTGATTGGAAGACCAAAAGAATGTTCTTGAGTGGGTGATCCTGCAGACATTCTCTAAAACATTCTCCCCTTATTTATTAGTTGATTTATGGGAGGAATAATATATAAAACATAAGACACATATGAAATTTAAATTCTAAAGAACATAAATTTTATCCTAAAAACTCATTAAATTACTCTAAAATAAATAATGACATAAATGAAACCAAATTACAAAAAACAATGTATCAAAATATTGAAAATTTTAAAAAAATTCCCATTACAAATAGTTTGGAACCAATATTTTTAAAAAATTAACCACCACTGTGAAACAAAATTAGATGGATTACATACCGAGTAGGATGTGTTCCATATGATCTATAAAAATAGTGTGCCTAAAATGCATACCTTTATTTTCCTTCCCCATTCTACACTAAAAATAAAAAATCCTCAAAAAAAACACATTTTTTCTTCTTGGAACCAATAACCAACACTATATAACATCAAATCTCTTAAAAAACACAAAATATGGTTCAAATTTAATAATGAATTCCCAATAACCCATTATTATTTGAGGTTAATCACAAAAAATAATTTTCATCACTATTCCCTTCACCTAACTCTCAACTTCCTATAGTATTATCTATAAACTGAACATACTACCCCAATAATAATAGGCCTCTAATAATAAAATTTAATGAGCTAGATTCAGTTGAAATATCCTATCACTCAAGTTATCTTGATAGAAGGTATAATGTTTTCTTAATATCTATGGGTTGGTGACAACAACAAGTGTATCACAGTGATACTATTTGAGAATGGTTTCACCCTTGAAATCCGATAAAGAACACCCAAAATCCTCCCAAAAACAAGTCTTAAACCTTTAATAAATTATATTCCTACACTATAAAATATGATTTTTAAAATATATAAATAAAAAATAGTGTATAAGATGCAATAGTAATAAACTAAAATCATAATCATCATGCTAAATTTTTTCAAAATGGATAATAATCATCCAAGTAAAAAACTTAAAATTTAGGTCAAAACTAGAGGGACCAATAAAAAATATTCCCAAAATCACTAGGTATCCCAAAAATTCTCTACATTATCACAAAAATCCACATAACCCATGACCACCTCTATCCTTAAAGGATAGAAGGATGACAAGCCTTAGGAAATTCCACCAAACTACACAATTCCCTTACCTTTAACTATTTATTACAAAACCATGTTTTCATATTACCAAAAGAATATGTCGGTTGTAAGGAAATATCACAATAGGATATAACCCTGAATCTATATAATGAAATTCACTTTGAATAATAATTTTTTTCTAGTATAAAAAATATATTTAAAAAAACATTCTTTAAAACTAATCCATAAATAATTTTAAAAAAATGGCATGTCTGAATAATTAGGTAAATAAAAGAACATTAATAAAAAGGACAGAAACATAGTATAAAATATATTATAAAATCAATAGGTTAGTGTGAAATAAATAATACAACAAAAAAACCTTGGGCTCGACCTATGTATCTAAGGTAACTAGGTATAACCCTAGGAACTGTAGCCTATATAAAGTAATCTAGTCATTCTACCATGATAGCTTGTTTTTCTCGTTGGTTTCCTAATACTTGCCATTAGCACATTCGATCTAACTATAAATCTAACACTACTCAATTAAAAATATAAAATAGGGGTTATATTTGTCTAGGTTACCAATTAACTCATGGTCTCTAATGTGATTATAATAATCAAATACACAAATAATTTATTCCTATAATCACATAAATATATTAATGCTAAATCCTAGCTAAATTAAATTGAAAATACTATTTTCAAATTAATTTGAAATTTTTTTAATTCTTCAATAATTTTCACCAAACACTTTAAATACAAAAAAATGGTTTTATAGGAAATAAATTGGGAAATTGTTTTAAATGAAACACATTCCAATAATCCTGGTTTGGAATCATAACACAACCCTCCATACCTCATAATAATAATTATTAATCCATTTTATCCAATGGAAAACCGTGAATTAAGATTATTCCATCAAATATCACCCTTAAGTAGATTCAAATGTCTGAAATACAAAAAAACCATAGCACCGTCATAATAAATCATTATAAATTAAAAGATATAATCCTAAACATTATTAATAAAAGTCATTAATAATTGATATAATACACCTTAGAAGAAAGGGGATAAGATCTTCCATGAAAAGAATGGTTTGAGGTCTATTACTAGGAGGAAGAGGAGAGAAAATAATGTTATATATTCTTAAATAGAGCTTAGTTAATATCTAATTCTTTATAAAATAATTCAATTCACATAGTTTAAAAACATGGTTTTATAAACCATGAATAAATAAAACGGGTCACCTCTAATAAACAAATTTAGGTAACATGGTTTTCTTATAGAATCTGTATGGTTTGAAAAATATTGTAGGGAAAATACTAAATGGGACTCTAGCCTCCAACCCCTATTAAAAAGGATATCTATATGGATTTCTGTAAAAATGTATAAATTGTGTACCCAATATCATTTAAAAAATATTTTGACAGTTGAATCATAGTAATTATATGTATTTAAAAAATTAGAATAAAAACTAAAATAAAATCTATTCTATTGAATTAATGGGTGTCAAAATATATCATCATGTAGGTTTCATACTTGTGTTAACAATATATATTCATGACTATCATTCTTTAATTATCTGAAATAAAATCATCAATGAACCACCATGACCATATATTTTGTAGAGACTCAACCCCATAAAGCCAAGAGCCATTGCATATTACCATTACATTGGGATGATTACATGGAATAAAATCTCGAAGGACCAAAGAGTTTAGTAGAATTGGTAAATTAGATATATACAAGATTCTAGTTTTACAAATTAATATAGTAATTACAACATATTTATTTCATTCAAGTATAATAACATTATTACATCAAGCATAACCTTGTTTATATTTCTTAATATACATCTTGGACTCCTGGGGAAAGGATATAAAATATTTTTAATCTCAAATTATCAGTAAGGTTTAAGTATAGAAGAATCAATAATGAATAAATGAGAATAAATAATATATAATGGCAAAAACTGGTCACACTTGCCATAAAATCAAAAATAATTAATGGATACACAATATAGAAATGTAAATAACTGAAAACACATGCCATATAAAATAATTGGATAATAAATAATTCATATGGATTGGTGAGAAACTAAAAACAAATTATTCTAAATCAATGATCTTATAATGATATAAATTTATAAATATGTCGACATAAAATGAAATAGAAAAATAATTACTGAATAAAAATGAATAAAATTATTAATTATTCGATGTTATGTATCAGGAACACGAAAACCATGGCATTAATTCCTTTTAAAAGATAGTTTAAATCCAATGGTTGAAACCTATTTAAATTTGTGAGACTTAATTTTCTAATGAGAAATTGTCGATTCATCAAGGGGATATATAAAGTTCAAGACCCTCCTATCACTTACTGTCCAAAGGATTTCTCATATCATATAATATATTTAATTAATAAAAATATGCCTTATAAAACATCCATATGGAATATAGAATAAAAACTTATCAATTTTTTCCTATATAATAAAATAACTATCAAAGTAAAAGTTGTGTGTAAGTTGATATAGAATTTATGAAATAAACATGCCCAAGATAAACGATATGGATATTTACTTGAAATTCAATGTCAAATGATAATAGAAACTAAATATTTCAAGGGGAATAACAAAGGAATCAAGGAAGTGAATGTGAAAACTATCCTTGGACAAATAAATCACAAACCATCTAACGGAATAATAAGGGTGGTGTCAATACAACATATCCTAAGTGGATTGGAAATAAAGGGTTTTATCCTTGATGAATATAAATACTACAAAATATATATAAAAAAAATTATACAGAAAAAATATTTTAATTTTGAAAACATTTTGAAATTATTTTTCTGTGAATATAAAATTTGAAAATATGTTATTCAACAAAAAAAAATTAAACATGCATACAAACTTCATAGAAATAAAAGTTTTTAAATTCATACATTCCATATGAGGTAAAAAAGAACATTCCTTTTCTATGGTCAAAGGGAAAAAAATGACTTCTTTAAAAAGAGATAAGAATAATCCTTTGAAAATAATTGTAAAAGGAAAAAACTTGTAAAAATTTATTTAATAAATCATTTTAGAATGTTTAAAAATATTTTTTAAAACAGTTTTATAAAACTATGTGTTTTGATTAAAATAGGTTCTCTAACTAAATAGAGAAATGAAGTCGGCTTTTCTTAAAAACACTTTCTAAAATATGTTAAGTATAAAAGAGTGGAATAATTGTACTATTAATTGAAAAAGGTCATGAATAACCATATTAGAATATAATTAAATTATTTATCATATAATTATCAAATAAATTCCTCTAATAGAGATTCATGTGTAAAAATTCCTAAACAACATGAGATTGTGATCAAAACCCTTGAAAAGATCATAACATTTATGTGAGAATCAATAAATGAAAACATTATGTACATGAAATGAAAATACACATAAAACAAGTGAAAATAATACAATATATAGTAAAAATCAATTACATTTGTAATCTTATAATGTTAACATCAATGAAGAAGTAATATAACCTATTGAAAATAAATTGGGTTATAAAATTTTATACAACATGGTAACTATTAATTAAAACCCCATTAGAATAAATAATTCAAATTAAAAATCAAAATACCATGAATTTAAATAAATTTTGGATTTAATATATCCAAATAGGTAGTAGTTATTCCACACAAAATAATTAAGTGGTGAATATAACATTTATCTCATATTTGTAAAAAGGTGAGAAGAAAATCCCTTAACTTGTGTTTTCTCTTCAAGTGAATGTATTTTAGCATAATGTATATTGGTTCGAAAAAAGTTAATAACTTATAAAATAACCATATTTATTTATATAATATCATATATTAAATTATTTTAATATCTTATTACCCATTTGTTTATAATCTTTCATTATTTTCACTATTTCAGGGGTTAATTGCATAGTTTTTCGAGTATATTTATACATGTTACTTGTTCTTCTTATTTTTTTGATAATGATTCTATAATATAAATAATTTAAAACATGATTTAATTATCATATATTTATTTTATATATTTATTTATAATAATACATCAATTTTGGATATATTAAATGAAATGCATCATTTATGGAGATGGTAGGTCGTACGTACACATGAACACTACTTTCATTTCCTTGTCATATTTTGAAAGATTGAAAATAGAAATATATATATATATATATATATATATATATTTATATTTTTATTATATATCTATTAGAATATATGTGACATATATTTTAAATATTTTTATTGAAACCTTCATTTATACATTCAATGTATACCATGAATGAATCGCATTGATTTGTGGAAGCGATGGTCCACACTTCCACCAAATGATGTAATCATATTACGACAAAATGGAAAGATGATTGGTAAGTCATATATAATTAAACCTTCAAAAAAATTATAAAAATTATATATATCATATGTAAACATAGTATCCATAATAATTCCCAACTATAGAATGTGGTAATGGAAAAAATGAACGACATTGTTTTGTGAGTATGTACTTCACCTTTCACATAAATGGAATGTTCATTACCCAATAGATGGACGTGTTTGTGAATTTTAGAAGAAAAAACAACATAAAAATATCAGTAAATTTATTATACTTATTTTATCATATAATCATGAAATAATAAGATTTTTTGGGATGGAAAATGACAATAAAACAAAGAGTTTGTCGAAGGATGTTACCAATTTTCTGGTAACTCATTTTGGTTTGCACTGAAGGGATTACTCAGATAGATTTATGCCCTAATTGATTCTTATAGTATTAGGGTAGTGTAATTTTGAGATTATTTAAATATATTTTTTGTGATCTATAGGGATTTATAGGTGTGAATAAGTGTAATGTATGAGTTCCATTTTATTTTGGAGGAGGAGTAGCATTCTTGTAAATATCTAAAAGGGAATTCCACCCCCATTTTTAATATGAAAAGTGGATCCACCAATAATACCATTTTTATCAAGGAGAAAACATCCCAGAATAAGTGATGGATGGTGCATGCCTTTGTAATGTGGGAATGTGGGGCAATACAGCTATGCTTCATCCCCTGAATAACAAACGGATGTGTGCGCCCTGACGAAAGCATCAGAAACAGACAAGTGGCTCCCATAATTATCCAAATATGATAAAATAGAGGATAGTGTTTATATATTAACATAAAATAGTTTTTTATAAAAATTTATAGGTCATTACTTCCATTAATTCTATGTTTTATTCCTCTATTAATCTAATTTTTCATTTAATTAATGTATATAATTTTAATTAATTTTCATAATATTTATATAAAAAATAAATTTAAATTATTATAATGTATGAATTATTATGATTAAAAATATGAAATTAATTTTCCAAATTCCAATCATATATGTGGTATAAATTAATTTAAATTTAATCCCATATACCAGAGGACAAAGTGGGGTTTTAATGAAAAATGTTCAAAATACTTCTATTTTATTATATTCAATGTCAAAATAAACTTGATTAAAAAGGCTTAAAATGGATTAATTGATATAAAATTTATGTAAATAAAATTTGAAACAAATAAAAATATAATTTAATCTTTTAAACAAATTATACAAAAAAGAAGTTTTGAATTAAAATTTATTATTTTTCACTATTTATAAAAAAATGAAACATCATAGAAAAATAAAAAAATAACCACAACATAGCTTTTAAGTATTACTTTCAAAAATGATATTTATATTAAAATATAAAATTCATAAAATTTCCAAAATTTTTATTTAAAATATATTCTTCATTAAAATCCTGTAAAAGTGCTTTTAGAAAAATATTTCGTTATGAAAAAATAGTGGGTTCTCTCTTATCTTATGCCTGTGAAATCTATTGGACAAATTTAAAAACTATTTTAATGAATATATAATATATAATCAGTTAATATAACTCACTAATTATAATTAATTTTCTTTATTAGGTTAAAATAGATTTGTGGTCATAATATTAGTTTTCTTTAAAAACATTCCCTTTTTATTTACTAGGTTCTTATATTTATTTATAATTAATTTGTAACAAATGAATTACTATTATATTTCTATAAAAAATATATTTTAATAAGTTAGTTAGTATTTTTCATAACTTCTAATTGAACTACTTTTTTATATCTTAATATACTAAATAATAACGTTTTATTAATATATTGTTATTCAGTAATACTTGGTCTTGTGTTTTACACAAGATATCAAATAATGTTTTTGTTTAATGTAATGTAAGATAAATCATCATTGAGTGCATTGAATGCTATAGATTTAATTAATTTAAAAAATTAATTATATTGTAAAGTATCAGGATTCTATATTTCCTTACACGCTTGTAGTTACGTGTCATACATGTTATTAAATACAATGGTTTTATTTTAGAATTTAGGGGTATTAAATTATCCACATCTTAATTAAATTGCATCATTGAAATTTTAACTCAACACTGGAAATAATTTTTCTTATATTTTCTATGTCTAAATCCAACATTGGGAGATGGTTTCAATAAATATCACGTAGAAAAGAGAGAATGGGAAGTACAAAGTTCACATGGACTTACATATAACTAAGTCCTTATGTTGGAAAAAATTATTGGAAAGTAGAGATACATACATAGAGGAAAAGCATAAATATTTACATAGTGAGATTATGGTAATAAATCACAAACAAGTGATTGCTTAATGGAATGTTCAGGACTTAAGTCTATAAATCAATGATGATTAAAAGACCATCAGTTCCACAAAAATTATTGTTTTAGGGCAACATTTTTCAAAATACATTTCGTAATATAGAGGAGTTGTTTTATTGATAAATAATGTAGAGAAATATATTTATGTTATGGGTTTCAATTTCATAAGAATAATTTCCACTATTTTTTGTTCTTCGTTCAATTTCAAATATACCCATTAATTTAAAAAATTGGTATCCAAAAATTAACATTGATTCCTGAATCACTAAAATAATATTTTAACATTTCGTAAGCCCTATAAAAGAGTGAAAAGTCTAAATATTTTTCTCTACCAATTCTCTAATGCCAATATGGCTTATAAATTAACCTATAAACCTTAAAAGTTAGACCATTAGTTCATCATTAATATTTAGTCATAAAATTATTTAACTAAAACAATGTCATATTAACTAGGATATTCTGTAGGTCGATAGTTAGAATTAAAACCATATATTCCATAATCCATGGGTTAAAGACATGTGGCTCTTTTAGACTTGATGGATTGTCACCTGACATATAGATATTTTTTTCTAAATTAAAATTATTATAACCAGCAAAATAAAAATGATGGCCAACCTTGAAATAATGTTAATCACAAAATATACTTTTAACTAAGGTTTTCAATATAACCCTAATACATAAATTCATCATATATTCATTTCCGCATAGGTCCTTACATGGTATAAAGATTATCCTCTGGAGTGGATAATTTATTAAATCAAAAAGTCTTAGTGTGAGCAACAATTATCATACTATATAAATGATATAATAAATTCTAGGTTGTCTAAATCATGACACATTATTTTCAATCTAAGAAACTTATAGATTAACCTAGGTCATTCATTGTTGTTATTGATTCAAATCATTTTCAATGGTTTATAAATATAAAGTTAACTATCCTAATCATATCTACTGGGAGTGAAAAACCAAGTGTTCATTAAAGACCATTCTCTTTTACCTGGTTACTCTAAGTAATGCCTAACAGACCATTTCAGAGTTGTTAACCCTAGGTAAATTTGTACCAGAACCATTTCCACTTTTAGTATCCAAATAGGTATGTATTTCTAATAATAGCCACATAATATATACTATACCAGAATTCTAGGATATTCTTCTATACATATCCTCAAATTCTACCTTAGGTATATGTTCTCCAATATATGCTTTCTAAATATAGTTTTCATGGGTGCTTCTAAACTTCCTCTAATACCAACTATAGTGACCCAACCTGAGAATGGTTGGAGCTGGTATCGTCTACCATTACATTGGAATGATTACATTAAATACAATCCCAAAGGATTAAAGTGGTTTGTATTCTTAGTAAACCAGATAAATACATGAGTCTTGTATTACAAATCAATACAATAATTTTAAAATAATTGCTTTTCATTTCGTGGATAATAACATTATTCTATATATCATATAATTTTATATCATTCATAGTATACTTCTGGGATTACATTATAAAGGAAATAAACTAAGGGTGATCTCAAATACTGAGTAAGGTTTAGGTATAGTGGAGGAAATAATGAATAAATTTGAATAATCAATATGTATTGGTAAACACTAATCACAAATGCCATAAAATCAATAAATTGAATGGATAAACAATATGGAAATTTATATTATAGAAGACACATTTCATTTAAAGTAACATGATAAAGAATAACCAATACCATAAGGTGAGAGACTGAAAACATATTCTATTTAATCAATGAGATGATAATGAAATTCATCTAATGATATGTCAATGTAAAATTTCAGGGATAAATAATAACTGAATCAAAATGAAGGAAATGCTTATTTATTGGATGACATGTCTAAGGGAAAAAATATATCTTTAAGAAAATTAACAAGGCATTTTAAAACTATATGTAGAAACCTATTTAATTTTCATAACTAATTTGTCTAATTAGAATGTATTTATGCATCAATGAGATATATAATATCTAGCCGCCACCTGTTACTGCATGTTGAAAGCATTCCTCATATCCAATAAACAATTTTATTAATAAAATTTATTGCATATCAAATAGACATATAAAATAAAAAGTACTAATTTATCATCATTTACCTAGATAATCAATGAAACTTCAAAGTGAACACCTCATGTAAATTTATATATTGTTTAGGAAATAAACATATCCATGATCAATGATATGGAAAACTAGGGGGATATCAATGTCTAATGATTTTAGGAAATTAAATATTTCAAGGGGACTAACAAAGGAATCAAGGAAGTGAATGTGAGTAATATTATTGTTCAAATATATCATAAAAAATCTAGAGGAGGAATAATGGTGACATCAATACAACATATCCCATGTGTAGTGGATATAATTTTTGTTGTTGATGAATATAAATAATATAAAAGTTATTTTGAAAACATTCTTAACAAATATACTTTCATTAATCATTTTGAAATGGATTATCTTTGAAAATAACATTTGGAAAAAATTATATAAAATTTAAACCCTTTAATCATATTAAGGATTTTTAAAAGAAATTATGGTAGATAAATCTCTACCTGTTGTATGAGGTAAAAAAGAACATTCATTTTGTAATGTAAAAGGTTGTAAAATTGCATTGCCCAGAAAGTGTTAAGAATATTCTTCTGAAAAAAATTAAAATAAAAAATGGGTTATTTTTAATATAATTAAAAATTTTTAAAGGTTAATAACCTTTTTAAATAATTTTTAGAAAACCGTGTTTCATAAGAAAACAGGTTCTCTGACTAATGATTAAAATGATATAGGGTTTTACTAAACAAATTATTACATAATTTATGTACCAAAGAATGAAAATTCAGTACTATTAAATAAAAAAGGTAATGAATAAATTGAGTATATTATAATCAAATGGTTTATTAAAAAAATGATCAATTAATTTAATTTGATGGAAATTCATGTGTAAACAATCTTGAACTAAATGAAATTTTAATGTAAAACCTAGAAAATACCATAATAAATATGTGAGAATAAATTAATAACTAGATTATTTATTTCAGATTCAAATATACATAATACAAATGGAAATACAAAAATATATAGTAAAAAAATTTCAAACATGTAATCTTATAATAGTAATGACAATATAAAAGTCATATAATCCAATTAAAAGGAATCAGGTTATGAAATATTATACTACTTGGTAACTTTTAATTCAAATCCCAATAGAATAAATATTTAAAATTTAAACACAAAATAACAAGAAAAAAATTAATAATATAATATATAAAATTGGAAGTAGTTACACATCATAAAATATGTAAGTGGGGATTATGACTTGTATCTCATGGATGTAAAAAGGTAGATGAAAAATAAATTACCTTGCATTTCTATTTTGGGTGTACATCCTTTAAATTCTTCTATACTTGTTTTAATAATGTAAATAACTTATAAATAATCATATATATATATATATATATATAATTTCATATATTAACTTCTAATAATATTTTATTACCCATTTGTAAACAATCATTTATAATTTTTATTATTGGTGGTGTTAATTTCCTACTTTGTTGAGTATGTTTTGACTTGTTACAAGTTTTTCTTTGTATGTAGATCCTAATTTAATCATATCTATAATGTAAAAAATGATGTAATTATTATAAATATCCATTATATATTTATAATAATCTATAAAGTTTTTATATAAGAAATTAAATTCACCATTCATAGATATGGTATCCTGTAGGTATGCATGAACTCTACCTGCATTTCCTCATCCTTTTTTAAAGGAAATAAAAATAAATGAAATATTTTTATATGTATATTAAAAATATATTATCAAATATATGTAATATCTTTTACATAGGATAATAAATATCATCATTTATATATTTCATGTATAGCATGAATGAATCACATCACTTTTTGGAGGTGGTAGTCCACCCATCGAAAAATGACATTATTGTATTCCCAAAAAATGAAAATAATTATGGTATGTTATATAAGATTTTTAAAACCATAAGTGATTTATAGATATTATAAATATCATATAAACTCTAACTTCCCATAATAATTCCAAACCATTAATGATGATAATGTAAATAATAACGACATGGTTATGTGAGGGGGTAGTTAACTGTAAACATAAATAATATGTTCATTACCCATTAAATGGATGTTTTTTAAGTATATGAATAACCCTTATAATAAAATCATATCATTATATTTAATATAATGTTTTTATATAATTATCGAATAAAAACAGTTGATGGGGGAGAAGGAAAATAAAAAATGTAACTTGTGGATGAATTTTACCTCTTTTCCAGTTAACTCCTTTTAATTTTCACTAAATGGATTCCTCTTATTGATTTATAACCAAGTTGATGGTAATAAGTTTATTGGAGGGATATTGGGAGATTATTTTAGTATATTGTTTGTTATTAATAATTCTTTAGATATGTGTACAAGTTTGTGGGGTGAGTACCTTTTTATAGTGCAGGAGTGGAGTTCTTGTAGATTTCATAAAATAGTATCCCACCCATGTTTTTACAATGAAAATTGGATCAAATAATGGAAAACATTCGATAAAAGGGAGAATATGGTCAAAATATGTCTATTAAATATATTTTAGACTAGTTTATAGGACATTTTTGTCCTTATGTTTTGGGATTAGTCCTTTATTAAGGTAATTTTTTGCTCAATCACTCTAATTAATTTTAATTACTTTTACAAATATTTTTTGTTAAAAAATAATTTGACCTTATTAGAAATTATAAATTATGCTTATTTCAAATATGGAATATTTTTTTTATTATTTAAAATTATGAAAATTACCGAAGATAACATAAATTTAATCTTGTAGATGGTATGACAAAGAAAAGGTTTAAAGTAAAATATTCCTATGTTTTCTATGTTTCAAAATTCAATGTCAAAGTGCAATTTAATCCAATGCCCTAGATTGGATTAATTGATATAAAATTAATATAATTAAAATTTAAAACCAATAAATAATATAATTTACCCTTATAAATAATTTAGATGAAATTGCAGTTCGAAATTAAAATTCAGTATTTTTCACTATGCATCAAAAAATGAAATTTCACAGAAAAATTACAAAAATTCACCCTAAAAAAGTATATATATATATATATTAAAAATAAATTTTATTTTGACATTTAAAATTTATAAAAGTTCAAAAAATTGGATTCAAAATAGGCTCTGTATTAAAAGGATGTGAAAGTTCCTTTAGAAAAATTATAATTTTTATGAGAAATATTGATTTTGCTCTTCTCTTATGACTGTAGAATCTATTAGATGAATAGAAAAAATATATTTTATATATATATATATATATATATATATATTGAATGAAAATCACTCAGTAATTGTAATTAATTTAATTTATTAGGATAAAACGGATTTGTGGGCATTGAAATAGTTTTCTATAAAAACATTTCCTTTATATTAAATTGGTTCTTATATTTATTTCTAAATAATTTATAAACAATTAATTCATTCCCATGGTGTGATGTGTCCTATATTCTATAAAATACAATGTTATTAGTTTATAATTTCGGGGAATTAAATATTTAATTATAATGTTATATAAAAATAAAATTTCTAGAAATATATAAATCTATTAATATATATAGTAGAAATAATTTTTTGAATTATTCATTAATATCTTTTCACTTATAATAGACACAAGGTATCTTACATCTCCTAGATCAAATTTTATATTAATTTTTACCAATACGTAAAATCTTGTGATTAATGATTCTCATTAACAATAATCTCACGTCTAAGGATCAATAAACATGTACAAGGATGAGACTATTAAAGGAAAAATAACATTTTTTATTATTATTGGAAGTTATTTCCTCATAACCTACTCTATTTTTGATTTACATTTTTGAAATTTCATGAGGAAATCCTTATATTCTTATGAACATCTATAAATTGAAATAATAATTGAATTTTGTTTCCTTTTAGATAGTTGTTGTACAAACAATATTACATGGAGTTAAGAATATTTTCATAAAAATTTAATATCTTAATTATAGTTGGGAGTCACTTTAACCATTCAACATGAAAATAATCTTGGGATGTCATCACTTTAATGATAGATATAATAACACTCATAATGTGATACGATATTAATAAATATTTATGTCTTTGAATATTTTATCTATAAAAATTATCGATTTATTTAGTTATAGGGAACAAGATGCACTAGAACCCCACTTTCACTTAATCAAACTATTATATTACTAGTTATATATCACATGATAAACTTTATTTTATTTAGAAATGTTTGTAACTATTGATACATCCAGGTTATGATAGTTTTAATACTAACTAATCCATTACCACCTTGATAAAATTATTAATCAAGTGATAACAGTAAGTATTTATTATTTTTTCTATATCATATAATTGATAACTAGGATAAAACATATCTAGGAATAAAACATTAATATTCTGATTCTTAAGCATCTATAGAAGCTGCAATTTACTCAGTGGATGTAGAGAAGGAAACAAATATCTATAATAACTTTTTACTTCAAATTAACTTAGACTCATTATGATACTACCTCAAATTGATTTTATTGAAGACAAATGTTATTTTACATCAACCACTAAATTTTTATAACTACTATACACTCATACATTTCTACTTCCTTAAGTATTTTGAGATATTTTAAGATATAGTATATTCATCTATCTTGTTTATATTTGAGGTTCCCTCTTTATGATTTATGAATAAGTAATATAACACACTAGTACATATCATGGAATGTGATATGTATTATAAACTACTATTAGAATGATATTGTATATTCATCACAAGAATCTCCTCTTATATTGTCATATTTAATCCTCAATAGATATCATGACATGTAACCTATGAAAGAATTCATTTTTGAATTATTTGATCATGTATTATTCAAAAACATTTCAACATATGTTTTACAAATTGATCTACGAAACCCCATAGATCAATTTATATAGATCCTATTTTATAGAACTCGGATAACTACTTTAAGTCATTCATAGAGAAGTTATCCTTAGACTTAAATAACAGAAAGTCTTGACATATTTAATCCATATGTTATCAATGTAAAACCCCAATAATTTTTGAAATTTGTTTTCCTAATAAATTTAAACATTTATATATGTTGTGTCACCCACAACACTGATTTTATATTTCATTACATGCATCACTGATTTTAGATTATGTTTCTCATAACCCTGTGTTTAGATTGTATTAAATGCAACACTAAGTTTATCATGTGTATCATGAAACATTTATTTCATCTTTAGTTACACACGACACTGAGTGAACCTTTTAGTAGATGCAACACCAAGGGAAGATTTCATTACACACAACACTAAGATTAGTTTGTGTTACATATGACATTGAGTTTTAACAAAACCAAGATATATTATTAATATTTTATAAACACAACCATCACAACCAACTATTAAACATAGAGATATGAATAGTAATAAATATTCATTAAATATTATGTATAATGTTTTTATTTAAAAAACACATGGAAAAATGTTACTCAATTTATCAATGATTTCTTTATATGTTTAAAAAATACTATTTTCTAAAAAATTGACTTTTTAGTTTTTTTGTGGACAATAATAAAATTTATTTTTGACACTTTTAGAAAATTTATTTTATAAAATTTAATTAAAATTTTAATAATCATATAAAAAATACCATAGGATAATTTTTTAGTATTTTTTGAAAAGAATAAGTTGTTGACGAATAGTGAAAAATATTAAATTTCAATTAAAAACTCCTTTTTGTTTAAATTATTTATACTATAAAATTATTTTTTAGTTTGTTTTATAAGATAAATTAGACCAATTATATATCTATTATTCCAATTTATTTCATTTTAATCATTCTCATTTTAAACATTTATATAAAGTCATCGAAAATGAAAAAATCATTGCAAACTCTCTTTTTATCTCATCTATGAGATTATTTTTTAATAACATTTATCCAATTATTTGAATAGAATTGGGTGAAATGGATTCCATATTTGGAATCAAAATTATTTATATTATATAACATGTAAAAATTATCTTTTGACCAGAATGAATATGGGAAATAGAAATAATTAATGACCATGATAATGGGAAAACTGGGTTTAGAAAGAGTTATATTAAATATATAATGTTAAAAATTACCTAGAAACGTTTATAAATTATCATTTATGGAAATATGTGGATCCTATAATATCTAATTCTAAATAATACTCAATTCTAGACCCTTTATCATTTTAAAAATGTGGGTACACCTTTTTCTTTTCAAACAATTACTAGTGTGCCACTCACCTGACTTATAAAAGGCCACAACATCTCCACTCCACTTTACACCATAAAATCCCTTTCTGTTGGAATATAACTTCCCAAGACACTAAAAAAATCCCTAATATCATCTTAAAATCCTTTTTTTTCTTAAATCTATCCTAGTAAGGATTTTGGTGAAAACCTGAGATAGATTACTGAAGAGGAGGTAATGTTCTTCAACGAGCATTTTTATTTTATTTATCCTTACACCTATTTCAATTATTATTAAAACATGATTATATAATAACCTTAATATATTAAATATTATCATATTTTTATGTTATTTTAATTACCTTAACCATATCTCCTTCTATAAAATGTTATATGAAATCATCAGTCTTGTGTTTGGAAAACTATCATATCATGAACCAATGTCATTAATTTTTCTATTACCACCTCGCAAGGTTGGGTGTGAGGATGGATTTAAATTATATATTTAATATATATTAAATAAATACATATGGGTTCTTTCAATAATATATACCAATTTACTATCCATTTCATAGGGGATATGATAACATCTCTTGTGTGTGTGTGGCGGTCTACTGCCTCGTGGAGTGATGTGCTTTTTCCACTAACTCTTTACATAAAAGATACTAAGGATACATTTTTCGAATACATGTGATATAACTGAATGAGGTATGATATTAATTATTTATTTACCATTATTAAATGATAATATATAATTTTATTTCATTCCTTTTCACTCACTGAATTATGATAACGTCATTCATGTACTTGTGAATTACTGCCTTCACAAAGTGATGTGCCTCTCATTTCATCACCACGCCACATGGATGTTTTGTATTAGTAAATTTAAAAAATATATATTGTATTTTTTTTATTCTATAATTATATTACATTTATTATCTTCTTTCTATAATGACGGTTTAAAAATTGTAACATTACCTATTCGTGCATATGACCAATCATCTCAAAGATCGTAACATACTTAATTTCTCAAAACAATATTTCATGATTGGAATTAAAACCAAAATTTATGTATAAATATGATAATTATTTGATTATTATTATTATTTATATGATTTATCATTGATAAATGTAATATTAATGATAATAAAAAATCAAAACAAATATATAAAAAGCAGTTATTACCCGAAATATGACATTGAAATAAAATTGTTAATAAATGGGTAATAAAATGAGATAACTAAATAATATATTGTATGAAATTTGTAAGGTATGTTATTTATTATATTTATAATAAACTTATAGTTATTATACGTTTTTCTTATATGATGATGATAGAAGTTTAGACTTACAGTTAGGTATTTCCACCTCACTTTTATTTTTCTATAAGATGCATGTATTGTACACCACGTGTTTCTTTTATGTTTTGTATATAATACCCATGAATATATTTTACGATTATTATAACAAAAGTTATTTTTATTTACATATCCATTTGAGGGTTCTTTTCCATGTGGTTTATAGTTCAAAAGTTACCAAATCAGTAAGGTAGTTTTGTCTATATTTTCTTTCTTTAAGACATGAAACTATATTATAAACCCATCTTCTTGTATAAGGATTATATACAACACATTTGATGTGTAATATCATGAATGTTTTTATCCATATGATAATTTATGTCTAATTTAATTGTATTACTTCATGGATCTTGCGTTTCAATGATACCAAGGTGGTAATGATTTTATGTTTAAATCATGTAATGTCCCATGTTTTGAACCAAATGAAAAAGATCATGATTTTTTCCATTAACTGGGTGGGTTAGTTTTAAAACCGAGCTTCATAATTTTTTATTTTCTGATAGTTTAATTGAAGATCTATCTTTTAAATAAATTTTTATTAAATTAATTATATTAAAATAAAAAGTGAAATAAATTAAATGGAAGGGTAAATGACTTCTTTAATACTTTGGAATATTAATGTAATATTATTAGACCTAGATAATGAGTTTCTACGGGGTTTATAGATCTATAGACTATCAGTGTTGATAGAATAAAAATGTTGAATTTATTTTATTCATACACGAGTGTGTTTTTTTAAGTGAAATAACTCTCAAATGGTGCATTGTATGAGAAACCTGATACCACTGTTATGTATGGAATGTCAATTTTACCCTAGGAAGGGTATAACCTTGATTTCTATCGAGTGTTTGGCACCCTCACACATGATAATTACGTCAAAAATTTTAATTAATTAATTATTCTTTTTTCTATATAATAAAAAATTATTTTAACACAAATGGTGCGTTCAATGAGAAACATGACATCACTAATAGTTCTGGGACATGGGGTTTACCCTAAGTAGGGTATAACATTTGCAAGCAGCTGACGTTTGGTCATATCACCCTTGAAGATAATTTAATTGGGTTAAATAATTTGGTTGGTTGTTAGAAATAATAATAATAATTTTTTATTAATATTATTATTTTTCTTCATATAAACAAATGAAAATACACTACCATCATTAATAAATTATATCGCAGTGTAAATGATTTCTGGGCAATGTAATAAATGTTATATTATTTATTGTTCCAACTAAATAAAAATACGTAATCAATATTAAATTAATAACTATTATATTTTTTTATGGTTATTGTTTCAAAATATTAATGGTGTCATTGATGGGTTGAAATAAATAATTATTATTTTAATTTTTGTTAATATTATTATATTTGGACCAAAACATTGAGATATATATATATGATGTATATATATATGGAATTAAATATATATATATATATATATAGTTATATATATACATGAGTGGTTGTATTTAAATGAATATATAGATATGAATATGTATATATATAAAACATGTGTGTGTATATATTGGTGAATATTTATTATTTGGTTAGATAAAATGTTATTAATTACCCACATAAATGCATATAACATCTCAACATAAATAAAAGTGTGGATCGTTATGTTTAGAGTCTAAATCTTTAATGTGAACTATGGCGTGCGCCTGCGCACCCGATTGTGGGTTCCAGATAACTATTAAAATTAATTAAATGATTTCTCAGGGTTTATTTAAAATATTATGTCATACCATACCACAATGTTTGGGTTATAAATAATTAAAAAATATAAAAAAAATTAATGGAATTTAAAGAGGGATAAAATAAATAATAAAATTAATATGGTTGAAGAGATAATTAATAATAATTAAATTGATGTAAAATCATTTTAATTATTTATTTCATTCTTCCACCATTTTATTTTTATTATTTTTCTTTATCTCGTGTTTATTTATTTTTTCCTTTTCATTTTATTTTCATTAATTTTTATTTCTTTTCTCCTCTCTTCATCTCCTCCCTCTCCTGTTCATGCTGCACCCCCTCTCTCTATGTGGTGTTCACCACCTTCTCCTCCCATCGAAAGATTGTTCCGCCTCCGTTTGTCATCCGTTTTCTTCACTGTTAGGTGTGATGTGAACCTCTCGATAAGTATTATCCCACACACCAAGAATCATGCGATCTCATTCCAAATCCTTTGTGCAGTTCGCCATGAAAGGATTTTACCCTATTTTGGGGTTTTTATAAAATTATTCATCCTCTTCTGTTTTAGGTCTAATCAAAGCCTACTACATATCATTGGATCATCTAAGACCATAAGGTAGGGTGTCTACTCACTTCCCTTTCATTTTGTTGCAATTTATAAAATCACATTGTTGTGTCGTTAGTCGGTGCCTACTAGCTTTGTGCAAGTTCACCGAAATTCTTTAATTTATTTGTTTCACCTAGTGTTACAGCCCTTTTGATCATGAAATAATTTTTTTAAATTGTTACAATGTGGTCGAACACCCCTTTGGGTGTGATGACGTGTTCAGTATAAATTCTTGTTAGCCCAGGTATTTAATTCATTTAACTACATGTGTTGTGCAGCCTATTTTTATTATTTTTAATTTAAATAATTATTTTTTATAATTATGAACCATGAATGGTTGCATATTTGGTGTTTTATTGTGATGAATTTTTTATTTATTTAAATTTGTGTGCCCTACCATTTAATTTAATTAATGTAATGTGTTTCACAACCTATTTTGTAGTGTTTAATTTAAATAAATATTTTATATTAATTAAAAACCATGAATTGTTTCATTCTTGGTAGTTGGTTGTGATAAATTATTTATTTATTTAAAAGTGCATTTATCTTCTTATGTTGATACAGTATCTTTCCTTTTTAATATTTTTATACTAAAATATTTAATTTGTACCGTGTGATGCATGGGTGTATCTATTTTGTTTTCAAGATGAAATTTCATATGATTATTATTTCATATCAGCTACTGTGAAAACATTAATTAAATTCAGGGTAGGGAAAGTAGGTCGGTCCCGTATTAAAGGCCACGTTTAGACCCTCCATCCCTGACAGTTACCACTATGCGCTGGGGTTTTGTGTCATTATCTTTTCCAGACCTAGACTACCCTAGGCTTTCTAATACTTATCAGTGATTCTGGTTCCAAAATTTCCCATCGAGACAGATCTATTGGCAATGTGGCTATGCCAGCCTCAGATGATACTCGATCCCTTTTTTCAAGATTGGCGCAGACTTAAGGTAATGCTATGCCTTAAGCGATACTTGGTCTTTCAAAAAAATTTCTTTTGACGAGCATGGTGGTATTGGATAATTGATGTTTTTCTATAGTGATACCATCAGGATGGGCTCAGACTCCAACTCTCAACTTGAACCATAATAATGATGCAGTGAAGGTTTATATTAATGTCATTGTTAGTTCCTTGAGATTTGAGATATTTTCCAGTGTGTTGAAGCACACCTAGTTCACACATAACATAGACCCAAGTTAAAGCACAAATATGGGGGTATGCCTCTTCCTTGTTTTAACATAGTCTTCCAGGATTCGTATATATACATATGTGTGTTATGCTTATAGGTACTCCTTTCAGACATCTATCATAGGCCGAAGAAAGTGATTATGGATGGGTTCCGTTTGGAACCTGAGCCAAGGTAATTATTTCATTACACATAATAAATTATCTATAATTGTTATATAGTGGCACAATGTATTTAATTGTAACATGAAATGCAATGGTTTAGACACCGCGAGTGCCGGCCTACTAGGATTTTATCTCACACCCTACTCGGGCATCATTGAAACCGGATTAGATTATATGTTTGCATGTATTGATAATGGAAAACATGTTGCCTATGATGCTTGATTGTTTCTTACTGATTAGGATGGAGACTCGGGAAGAGAACCGAGCCTTAGTCAGGATGCATTTGTCGCACTTTGTGTCTTTTAATTTTAGTTTACAATATACTTGGTTTTCCATTTTCCATGTCTTTAGTTTAGAAAGATAGCATGGCATGACATTGTTTTGTGAGCTTCCACACTTTATTCTTATTCAGTTGGATTATCCATATTGCTTCCACTACAGTTTATTCATTTATATACTTCTGCTATTAATTATTAATTTATTTTTACGTATAATGTTATAATACCTATTTCCTTTTGAGAGCATAGTCTCCCCCTCAGAAAAAAGGCCCTCGCTTTTAGTCAGCAACCTCTAGTGTTTGGAGAGATGCGTTTGAGGTCATGTAACCCACCGGTCTAGCCCCCATCTTAAGGGTGAGGCAGGTCGAGACATTACAAATCACATTGTATACTGGGACATTTTATGATTTTGTTTCTAATGATAAAATATTATGATCCATCTCTCAATAGACTCATGAATTTTATTCTCCTATATTAATTCAGGATATTTCCAATTAATATTACCATTTCCATACTTTTCAACTTAAAATGATGGGAATACTATTTTTATGGAAAATCATCTTCATTTCTCTCATCAGCCAAAAATCCTTTTTTATAAAAACACATTTCCTGAGACTATTTTAAATTTTTTCTAACATTATATAAATGAATTATTAAAGACATTATTTACCCATATCTTCTTTTTTACAATTTTTTTTGAAATTAATATCCATTTCATATTCCAAATAATAAATAATTTAATTTTTCCCAAAAAATGTGAAAGGAATATTTATTTTCATGTATACAACATGAATTAAATTTCCTTTCATAATGACCATTATTTTATTTCAGTATTAGTTTATAAATTTTCATTTTCTTTTAAATAAATGATTCTTAAAATTATATATGTTTTTAAAAAATTCTCAATATTGAAAGTATATTTTACTCAATAAATATTTTAAATGTTTTTTAATGTTTGATTTATAAGTTTAAATGTTTATTTTCAATGAAAATGGTCTTCTAAAATCATTTATTTTTCAAAACGTTATTTTCAAATAAAATTTATCTCCCTCAATAAACGATCCATTTAATTTATCTTTAAAAATCATCTTCTATATAATATGACATCCTTTTATGTAACTTATAATTTTTTGGGGACATGAACCAAGGATACAATTCTAATTATTTCATTCAATCGTCTATGTTGAGATTATTTTTATGAAACCCATTTCTATTCAATGGGGTATATCATGAACTATTCTTATGAAAACCATATCTTTCCATGGTTTATGTTATGTGGTAATGATCCTTCAAAAAAAATGTAATGAGGTAATGATGGAATGATTATGAGACTCATTTCTTTTCCCATGGTTATTCTATGATGAGATGTTGTATAAAATAATTTTTTTCATGTGTTCTAAAATGATGAATATTATATGATCTTATGGCACATAAATATATGGATTAGGTGATGGTTAAGACTAATACCTCACCCTAATTTGTTGGGAATAATTAAAATTATACGATCTCAAAGGGTACATGAGAGGTTTTCCAAATCATTGAAGAGGGTATATAAGAGTTTATCCAAAGAATGAAAGAGGGTATGCAGTAATTCATCCCAAGACAAATGAATATACACAAGTTGATAGAATAATCATAAAATGTCATAAATGTCTTGGTGGGTATCCATGACATAATATTTTATATTCATACATGTATACCTTAGATACATGTCTTATAATAATGTTATTTTTTCATGGATTGTGTTATTTAACTCCTTTATGATTTATGTCTTATGAATTTATAATATTTATACATGTTTCATCTTGTTTTTGAGGAATGTAATGGGTTTCACTCATCTAGCTACCATTTTATCGTTCTATAAAAACTCCCAATTGTTCCCTCATCTGTATCCAGGTACAGACCTACATTCCAAAGGGTGTTGATCATCTGGGTTTTCAAGCACAACGAATCTTGGGAAATTTCATTGGTTGAGAGGATGTGTGGTCAAGATCATCATACCCTTTTGTGGGACTATTTCCTAATCTGGGACTCTATTATTGACTGAGGTTATATTTTTTTAACTCTTCCAAATCTCGATAAGGGACCAATTACCTTGAGAAATTGACTCATTTGTTGATTATCTCTTTGAACAAAAAAGGGATAATCATTGAAAAAAGAGGGGATGTAGTCTTATCTATGAATCAGTATGTTTGTATTATAGTTTCTTCATCCATATCCTTAATGGTGAATAACTGATTTCTGTGCGGTATTTATATGACTGAATGCATCATAATCCACTGCCACGTGATGAGGCAATAAATATTCTAAGGGGGGGTTGAGATATTATGAGGCATCCTATATATCCAAGTTATTACAATAATCGAAACCCATGTAGTTTATTACTATCATTCAATTTAGTGTCACGTGAAGAGGAAAAATGTTCAGGTATTGAGACACAAATTGTTTGATCATGGGTCTTAGGGAGATGTCCTACGTATCTTGGTCATGGTAGTAATCAGATTCATTATAGTTCAATCATTCCATTGGGACAGAGACAAAGGTATTTTCCTTATATATCCTGAGTTTTGAACGAATCAAAGTTCTCATAGTTCACTTGTACCATAACCTATTGATAGGAAAAGGTGGATGATCACATTTGGGGATATCATGTACCTCCTCAAGGTTTCATGAATGTTATGATATTATACAAAGACGACTTCCCTATTTATCAGGGGAATACTATATGAGGTCAGTAATTGGGATATAAGAACTAAGCCCACCCTTGTAACCCTGGTGTAGATAGTGAAGATGACATGATCAAATCAACCCCCTAAGCCCCCATGAGTAATGCTCATTGTCAGAAACATGGGTTAGCGAGTGATCAATGTCACTACTCTAGATAAGGGCTTGGATACAGGGATCTCCCTAGATGATCAATGTAGGATCAATCCTTGAAGAGGTATCCTACATATCCTGAATATGGAAGGAATCAGATTCATCATATTTACATTAATATTGATGCTTACACACTAAGGATACCCTGTTTATCATGTCTTACACTCCAGGATTACCCTTATGACCAGACAGCTAGTCTAGAGGGTGTCGGATGAACCAGTTTAACTTGCCTAGGGGACACAGTATGACCCAATTGTCTTATTCTGGAGGCCATCTCATGAACTTTCTTGACACATATATGAAGTGTTGCAAGACTCATTATGACATGGTTCAATAGATATCATATTTCTTGTATAAATTATCTAAAGGTCATCAGGAGACCTATCCTTAGTGTATAGAGGGAATTTCGGGTCTCAAATAACATGCCCATAGGGTTCTGTGAATGCTTTTTTGTCATTCAAGATGCCACAATGAGATAGAAGTGATATGATAGAATGCTATTAAATGAGTCATGTGACAAATCTGAATGATGTTACCAGACGCGTTGATAGACCCAGAAGGTATTTCGAGGCCATGTTTGTGTGCTTAGGGGGATATTATGGCTTCATATGACATTTATGGAGGAAATCACATGTCCTAAATATCATGTAGAAGGAATGTAGTGATATCTAGGAGACTTTTATTGGAACCGTCATGTGTCCTTGTGTGACTCACACAATGTGCAAGAGGGTCAGTGAGCATGTCATTCATTTAAGACTTCCACTTTTGATCTCGGTTCTTGCTTATGTGTTTTAAATGCCTTTGTCTTCTTTAGTATCAATTTATTTTGATTATCATGGGATTTGGAAGAATTGTGGTGTGTTCTTTGAATTCCTTACCAGTAGACCTTCACATGTTCTATGAATGATAACATGAAATACCTTACTTATGGTGCCTAATTATTCCAGCCATTATCCAGTATATTACAAGGTATAAGAATTTTTTTTCATCTGATCGGTTGATCCAAGATGTATTCTTCGATTCTTGGGACTTTTGCACTCAAGTGTTTCCATCATGTTATTGTGGTTCCTTTTTCATTATTGGGTCAGCTATTTATATGCCTCATCACCCTAGATTCTCACTGATTTGTGTGGAATATATAGCATGGATCAAGGCTAGAGTTGATGAAGTGGGATGACACCATGAAGTTTCATGAGTGTCTATTATGGGTCGTCCCAAGTGAATTTTCATATTTTCAATGATCGTGACTCTCATTCATCAATTCCAATTTTATCATCAAATTACTGATTGATGAAGACTTTCTTAATCATGCAGTAATGTTAAAGGACATTTCGTATTGTCCTATGGGCATGACTGAGGGCCTTCATGGTATCTCGATGTCTTTATTAAAATACTTATTGGGAGTATGGGTGGCATGTCCAAGGGTCTTCATGAGATCACAATGACTTGTTAGGGAGTCTCATGGAGCCACATTATGGAAATCTTGGCACATCGCATGCCTTTCAGAAATAAAAAGTAGATCTCTCATTCTCCCTTTTTATCCCCTTTGTTTTATTTTACAATGGTTAGGTATTTTGCAATTTTTCATGAGGAATATTAAGGACATTTCGTCAATTTATTGATGATTCCTCTCATTACCAATATGGGTCATATGGGGGCATGTGATAATATTGTCGAAAAACCTATCTTTTTATACCTAGAACACTGAAGGGGAATCATGGAGTCAACTAGACATACCCGAGGACTTCCATGTAGTGAGGATGACATTCCAAAGAGCTTTTGTCAGATGAGGCATACTTGTCACTGATGTCTTGTAAAATATTGCAGATTTCTAGGGGTGCATATCGTGTATTTTAGAGGCTGTCAATACCTCTCACCCCGCCCTTTTATCTCTATTGTTTTATTCTACAATGGTTTAGGGATCTGGCGATTTCTCATGAGTAATGTCAATGATATTTAATTGATTTTTTATTATGCCTCACATGACCAATATGTTTCATATGTGATGTGTGTGATCATGTCATAGACAAATCTATCTATTTATCCTTAGAGTTCCAAATGGAAAGTGTGGATTTGCTTTGATATACCTGGGGACTTATGTGTGGTGAGGCTGACAAAGAAAAGGGATTTGATGATATGAAGGAAAAATCTCTCTGAGGTCTTGCGGTATATTGTGGGTCGCCAGGGGCACATCTCATGTCTTTTCGTGAATAAAAGTACCTTTCATATCCTATACATTATCTCATTTATTTTATTCCACAGTGGTGCAGGGTTCATCCAATATTTCTTAGATATAATGAAGGAATGTTATTACTCCAAATGATGATATGATGCATGAGATATATCACACATGGTATCTCTCTATTTAGATATTATTCCCCCTATTCTAAAACTAATTTTGGATGGTTTTTCATGAAATATCTAATGAAAAACCATGTTCCCTAGGGGATATTATTCAGTTATCTGAAGATCCTTCATAGGAGTAAGAAGGTTTGTTGAATTGGGTTACATGGAATTCACCGTAGGATATGTGATGCACATGGAGTCCTTATGTGACATTGAAATTGTCATCTAATCATGATTACTTTGGAGGCTCGTGCTATCAGAAAGTCTCAAATACTTTTATTTTGAGGGGAAGGTAATACCATCATTCATATATTTATTCCTTTGTGATTTTTTCTAATGATTATTTGGTGGGACTCAACAAAATCCCCCCACCCTCTCAGTAGTGATGTCTGCGGGGACAAGGGATCTATTTTGAGGAAAACTAGTGCCCACCAATTTTTTTGCTAGTTTGGTGAAATAGTTATCTTAGGTGATGTTTGGACTAAAAAGTGACATTTGGTATTGTGAAAATTTTCTTATATACAGGGTGGGGATGGAGTAAAAGCCATTGTGTTAGTCACCCTTCCTCTAGAGCACTCTCATTTTCACTTATGATGAGTGCCTCCATTGTGAGACCATGTCGCAAGCCATAATCTAAAGCTCCATTAGTGAGTCTACTCTATGATTCCAGTGGGTCATATCTCCCTTTTTAGATTTTATCTTACTCAAAAACTTGTTTGATCCAATTTCATACTATACACTAGTAATTTCATGTACTTCAACTATGAGTGATGAGGTTGCATTATGGACTTCACGAGATCTGATGGAATAATTAGTTGATCTCCTGTGATTCATTTGCCTATGTTCATGTCATGAGTTTTTATATCTCCAAGGGGTTCATGTGGTTCAAAAAATTACATATAGGGGTTATGTGACTCGTGAGTCCTCTAGAGGTTAGGCAATCGGTGAGCTTCTAATGTGGTTCATAAACCCCTTGTTGAGTCTTGCAACATGCATGTTGTTTCTTGTCCTTTCCATGTTTTGATAATATTTATTTTATTCGTCTAACATGTTATAATGACTTATTTATAGATAGATTTCAGTTCTCATTAGGGTCCCTTTGTTGCATCCAATCAAAGGTCCCTAATTTCAAAAAATTATAATGTTGATCCCCAAAACTATGTGTATACTACTATTGAGAGTCTAAAGGGATTCCTCTCACCAAATCTCTAGGACTACACATTGTCTCATTTATTCCCCCTATATGAGTTTTGTTTTCTAGATGACATGGCCATACACTCTCCCCCAGACTTTAATCTTCCTTCTCTGTTGGTTACGATTCCCCTGACTATGTTTAGATGATAATTACTAAGGAAAACCAGCTAGTGAAAGCTTAATATTAGGGTTTATCTTATCTTTAGGACAACTATACACTCGGTCTATATGGTCATGAATTTTCTCAAAAACCTATTCTCAATGTTATTCCAATATAATATCCTCTTCTAAATACACTTTTGAAGTTGGATAATATTCAAAATGGGATCTTCAACTTGGAAGAAACATTTCTAACGAATAGGAATGAACATTTTGGGTGAGGGATAGCTGTTTGGAGTTTACTAATTATCTATATAGGTTTTATCTTTATGAATCTGTGTGGATCTCTCGGTTCATTGTTTACTGCCAACCTGGACTTCTCTAGGAAATGATTAATCACTAGTGTCCTCGGACCAAGACATTCCTTCATCCTCACTATGAGGTGGGCATCACCTGATGGGATATTCATCTATCGGGTGGTATTCCTCCTCTTAGAGAGATGTATGATGAATTCCTTCAAATTGTGCATGTTTGGGATAATCCTTTATAGAAATACGTTTTGTAGAGGTAGATGCTTGTAATCATGAGGGAGAAATTGAATTAAGAGATGATGGTGTTCCCAGTTATTTCTTTCTCAGGCTATATAAATATTTTTATTCATGGTAGTGTGGATAGACCAACTATTATTCATCCCCACTGGTGTCCTTATCAACAAGTTTGCGATATTTCTAGATCATATTGGGCCATTATTTAAGATGGGTAATATACCTCATTGGGATAGTAGGTGAACCTAGTGATTTCTTTAGACCTTGAGTTAGTATGATTTCTAGCTATGTTCTTGAATGGGTGGCTTCTCCCAATAGGGGACACACACTCAGAAATCCATGTTAACATGTTGTTCATCATGGCTTGACTTGCATATGGGAGGCACCTTAACCTCTCAATACCATTCCATTTATGCCTCTACCAAATTTCGGTCCATATCCATTAAAGAAACTCTCCCTACCAGATTAGTGGTTCTCTCCAATTCATGATTAGGTTGATAGGGGAGCACAACCATTGTAACGAGTATTATAATTCTTCTAGGATCCAAAATTCCAAATCCCATCCTAGATTATTGGTCATATCTAGGTTTGGTACAATTTCTCTAATCCCTACTGAGGTCAATGGTTCACTATGTCAATCTAATATATTTTAAATTTATACTTTTTGTGCACTTGGTTGTCTACTTATTGATGATGGAAATGGTTATCTTGATGAAAGATCTTCTAAGATATCCCTTTGGGATGGGGTTCTTATATCCATGTTGTATGAGTTGGTAATCTATGTTACATACATGTTATAACTATTTGATCTACAATATGGCTATGTTCAAAGACTTTCTCCCATCCTATTGGTCAGTGTCGGAGGAGAACAAAATCCTAGAGTCATTTTTCAATTTTGGAAGATATTGTCACGTGATGATACTAGAGTTGGGATTATACTTCCACCTCCTAATTATTTTTCTTTCCTTATCCAAGATGATTCCTAGGAATGGGTAACATCTTATCTTAATGATGTGTTATGAAAACTAGTCCTTCATGTGGATATTCCTTTTTCATCAGTAACTCCTTTATATGTGGCTTTTATGGAATTTGTTTAAGACCTAGGTGAGACATAATGGAAGCCACCCCACTCCAATGATGGTCATTTAGATAGTGGATCTAATTATATTGTGTGGATAAATAATTTTGTACCCGAAACAGATGATGCACCTACTAGGAGAGGAGCTTATGAGGCTTCCTCTCCTAATTTTTCATTGGTTCAACTAATTATCCATCCATCTGTCTAACTTACTCATTCTATTGTAGGGTCTCAGAAGATATGTTCCATGATATGGAAATGGATTCATTCCTTGATCCCTAAACTTCCATTAGAGGTATTTCATGACCAGGGGGAACCTATTCACCCATTATTTCATGACTTGGGGGTGGATTGTTTTTTCCATCAGCCTCTATATGAAATTTCAAAGTGAATTGTTTTGATATGGTGAGTTTTTTACATGAGTGGACATGATATTCATGACTTTATGGATGAGTCTCCACTTTCTAAGAAGATGAGGGAGATGTCAGAGGCCATGGAAATGGTATGTTGGTAGATATTTGAATTGTAAACTTAGTTGGATGTGTGAACCTTAAATAAATGGCGGTATGATGAAATTATTTCATGTTTAAAGTCCAATATATTAACATCTTAATCCTAATTTTATTTTGATCAAAATATGATTGAAGAACTGATTACCTTGATCTATACTCTTTTTATTTGAGCTGATGTGGATGAATCAGGGAGAGTGGACTCTAATGTTCTATCAATGCTTCTTGTTGGAGTCTTTATAACCATTCTGGCACAACCGATTGAAGTTTTTCATAGTTTGACCCTTATAATGCATTATGTTTTGGTTGCATCTTTGGAGAGATTCTACAATATGGGGATTAATACCACTTTTTTACAATAAAAATTGATCTTCTGAAATTTTCATTTTTGGGTCCAGTCTTTCATTGTCTATGATATGTATGACCTTTTGTTTCTCTAATATTCTGAGAGTTTCCTACTCAACCCATATTTTTTCGTATCACCAAGTAAACCTAAATGTCTGGATCTACAGTTTTTTTAAAATGCCACAAATTTCCACTAACAAGGAATTCCTTATTTTTGAATCATTTTCAGTTGTCTTGTAGAACAAATGTCCTAGATAGAGATTTCTCTATTATTTTCATAATATTATTGGCTTGGTGAGAACATATAGATTTTTAAGGCCATATGGCAAGCCTTTAAAACTTTTTCCAACTAGATATCTTTTGTTCTTTAGTTTATGGTCTCTTAGATCAGTCCGAATATTGCATTACTTTATCTTCTTTTAGCTCATACATGATATCACTTTCAGTTTAGTTTCTTTTTTCTCAGACATTCAATCAATTTAGGTTAAATTATTTTAGCTTAGGCGTAATGTAATTTTTTAGGGTCATTTATCTCAGAACATCCAACGCTTTAGTTTAATTTATTTATCTTGGACATTTTAACAGTTTAGTTTAAGGTCTTTTATCTAAGAGCTAATGTTTCTTTTTATTTTAGGGTTTGTAGCTCAGACCTTCTGTCTCTTGAGTTTATGGACTTCTATATAGGATATAATGTTTCATTAGATTAATGTGTCTTAGCTTATACCTGATGTTGCTACAATTTAAGGTCTTTTATCTTAGACATAATTTTTGTTTTGTTTAAGGTCTTTTAGCTCCGATTTTATGTTCCTTTAGTTTAAGGTATTTTAGCTTGTACCTACTATTTCTTTACATCAATGACTTTTATCTCAGACCTAATGTATGATCATAGGATATGGTGATGACCTACCATGATTGACCTAAAACAGACATAGATTTCTTGTTGGTTCCATCATGTTGTTTAGGATTGTGAGGATTGAAATATCATTTCTATATAGTGAGATGTTTTTTTGACTACCATGGGTGCATATTAAGGAGCCATAGGCTAGCATGAATACTCAAGAAAAGGATCCCTGAATCCAGGTATCTTTTTTAGGGGATATGGAAGATTTATTTTGTAAATATGGTTGAGGCTGAAATATTAGGAAATCATGGCCACTTTGATATTTGGAGTATGGGTGATTTAAACAATAACCTGAATGTTTGAGTCCATGAATATGAGATGATGTATATATTTTGGATATGTCTCATGAAATTATGCGAATCTAGGTTTAGATGTAAGGTTTCTATGACTCATAAAGATTGAAGCTCATTTTCGAAAAGGAGAAGATTCCTTTTATTGGTGGTTTATGGCCATTATGTGTCGATATCATACTATGATAAGGACGATATCCACTCCTCTTTGTGGTCCATGAATGGTTTTCTAAGAGTCAAACAGCTAGATGATAAAGTTGGTTATGGAAAGAAGGCTATTAGGGAAGGGTTTTGGAACACTAGTGAAATTATTTCTTAAATATTAAATCTAGATACCTATACCCTATGGTTTCGAATCATGTTGTGTGGGACATAAAAAGATATATAATTAAGTGTCACAGTCCATCCTTGAGAAATGATACAAAACACGATGACGTAACATCAAGGATATTGAACCCACATGGATAGTTTTTTGTGGGTATTGTAAATCATAACCTAGAGTGCTCGAGTCAGGAGAATGAAATGGTAAATTCATACAATGAGTAGCTGATACATGCTTAGGTGTTGAGGGTTGCAGCAGTGATTTTAGGGCTTTGGAGGATTGTAATGTCCCTTTTTTAAAGTGATGCATTTGGTTGATGGCTATAGGTGCATATGTGGGAGCCATATTCAGGCATGAATAGTCAAGAAAAGGGCCATTGAATTTGGATATCCTTTCATGGGGCCATGGGAGTTCATGGTTATCTGACATACCCCTACTAATGAAGTGTGATTTTTGGGGAGCATAAAATCAAATAAATGTTTGAAACCCAAAAAGATGTTCAACCACTTAATAAATGAATTCTTGGGCTGATGGGATGTGACAAACAATTTCTATTACTTTTTCATATACCATGGGGTTCAAAGTACATATCTTACCTTTTAATATGGTTAATTGGAAGATCATATGAGTATTTTGACATATCTTTTTATTCCATAATTTTTTCCTAAACTCTGAGATTGAAGAGTTTAGCAGTAGGGACTCAACTTTTTCTCAGTTTTCCCTTTGTGGGTGTTCATCCAAACACGTTTTTTTCTTTCATTAGTTGTTTAAGTCATCTAAATTTGAACCTTATAGGTATGATATTCAACGTAGTATAAATTTGACCAAAGAATAGGTATTTTATGGTCATGAAACACATGGACCTGATATGGTAAATGTTACACAAGAGACCAATTTGGATGCCCATGGCCAAGAGTACTCCAAAATCTTTAAGAGTGATGGGTGAAAGTGTTGTAAATCATGTATAAAGGTTCTCAGGTCATGAGTGATGATATGGGACAGTCACACCGATAGTAGTTCAAATACACTAAGGTATTGACTTCTTCCACAATGATATTAGGGCTCATAAGGGATAGAATGTCCGTTTTCAGAGTAATGAATTTGGTGGATTAATATAAGTACATATAAAGGATCCATGGGCATGTATTCATAGGCAATAAAATGTCTCATGAAAATTAATATCATCTTCAGGGGCTATGGAAGGCTATGATGATCTGAGACACATGATTAAATATGTGTGTCTTATGGATTAGTTTTCATAAAAATATGGTGGATGTACCCCATACTCTAGTTGACTAGGGTATTTCTCTTATGGTCCCTTGAAAAAAAAGAAAAATCGATGATGGTTTTTTTCCAATTTTAGATCATGTAGTAGGGAAATACTTGACTCATTCCACTTTTAATATCATGTGGTAAGGATGTACTTCTGTAGTTCCCTGACCCCAGTTACCCAGAGTCGTTTCATAATTACATAACATTGGCATGATACAATTAATCATGTCCTAAAAGACTGATTAGTTTAGTATTATTGGAAACAAGATACATACATAAGTTTAACATTACAACTCAAAAAGAAATACAACACTAATTTATTCCATTAGAAACATCCAAGCCTCCTAGATTATGCATGTAAGTCACTAATGACTAACTTCTTCATATCCATGGAAAATGAAACATAAGAAATGGGTTAGATCAAATTCTCAGTAAGGGTAAGCAATTCAACGGAAGATAACCTAAACATTAGGCATGGTAAATAATTAAAAACACATGCCTTTAGAAATAATAAACATGAATACTTCATGGTTGGAATATGATCTGAGTAAATAATGACATAATTAAACATAGTCATGGTTATTCTTGTAGTCGAATAACAACATGAACCACCAATATTATTCTCATAATGAGGGAAGGTATAATGTTGGACATTCTGAAACATTTTGTCAAGGCCTAAGCCAAGACGTCTAAAAATGTTTAATTCATCGGCCAAAACCATATATCAAATTTTGAAAGGCCTCATCCAATTCCATGTATAATTATCTCATGAGACCTACCGATGAACCAAGGAGCTATAGTGGTCTCCACCCATCACATACTAATCCCAATACATTCCACATATGAAAAGGTTAAAACATAACATAAACATTCCTATTAAGACTTGTATACGAAATGTCAATACATTAACCATAAACCATGAATGGTATAAAAATTACACATCCATAGTCAAATATATCACAAAACCTTAAATACAATATGGAAGATTTGAATAATAATAAATCAACTTCAAACAAGTTTAAAATCTATCAATGGATGTTGACATAGATGAAATGATAATGATGTGAAAGAAATATCTCCTTCTATTTTGAAACCATTTAAGAGTCACATAATTATAAAAGAAAACAATTTAATTTGAAAATATTCTATTAATCATGTAAGGGAAGCTTCAATGATCTTATAATAGAAAAAATAGCTGCAGCCATCGTATATGTTAAAAAAACATTTTTACCTTAATTTTGTTGAAAAGGTCATAAAGTACCTTGTTTGGAAAAAGATGGAAGGATTACTTTGAAAAAATATAACGTTAAACAAGAGTACAAATGACATTAACCCATAGTCTAGTAAATAGTAAAAATGTTTTGAATTACATTTTTATGAACACATGGATGTGGATGATAAAGAGGTCCCAGTAGAAACTTATGTAAATATAACATTGGATAATAAAGAGATTGTGAAATTAGCTCTTAACTTGTACTTTTCCATAGTCGATGGTATGTCAACCACTTGTATAATAGCTAAAACCTTTTTATTAAATTACACATGAACAATATATATAAATATTATATCATATATGATCCTCTAATATTGCTTTGTTATTAATATTTTGGTATTATCATCGTTTTGGGTTTTAACTGATTCATTTTACTTTATATTCTTGGTTAAATTGGACATATTTGTTATGGATAGGATGTATTTGATTCATATACAGAATGATATTATGTTCATAATAAAAATTTAATCACAAAATTTAAATTATTCTTGAATTATTACGATGGGGAATGAATCTCATCGATTTCATGGAGACAGTAATCCATACGTACGCACGAGCGACAATATTGTTATATTGACGGTTAAATCGTATGTAATTGGATGTTATATCATATATACATAATAATTAACATGTTATATTTATTATTTACATCTGTTATACTCCTTATTATACCTATTCAAATAATGAAGTGTTTTAATAACAAACTACACCATGATGTGGAGACAGTAAGCCGTACGTACACATGTATGGTGACTTTGTCATTCATATTAGGGATAGAATAACGAATATGGATGTACCATTTTTTTAATAACATCAATTTATATAGTATATCCTTAATTTATTATTTTATAATGTAAACCACAAAGAAAGAGGAAGTGAAATAAGAGAATAACATTAAAGAGGTGATGAAATATTTACCTCTTCTCCGGGTTCTTCATTCTAATTTGACCAAATGGGCTGATTAGGTTGGATTTATGACCAAAGGAAGGCCTCTAGGATGAAGGGAGAAAAGATGGGAGGATATTTGGGTAGGGGTTGTCCAAGACAAATGGATTTGGAGGTGTGAAATTTAGAGAAGGGGAAGTACCCTTTTATAAGAGAGGTGAGGGTCACTTTAAGAAAAGCTAGAAATATTATTTTATAATAAATTCATTTTTGGGTTTTAATGGTTAAAAAATAATTTATTTCAAGGATAATGTGGGGATTTTCTGCAAAACTTTTAATAAATATGTTTTATACTCTTTTTGGTCACCATATTAACCTTATATTTTATATTTAACTCTTAGTTAAATAGTTTGACATTTACTATGTATCTTTGTATTTTCATATTAAATGGTTAATAAACATACCATAAAAAGATAAGAGAACCCCAAGTGTTTCATTATTAATATATATAATCTTATCTAAGTCCTTTTTCTGAACCTTATTTTTTAGGAATATTATATCAATTAATAATATAGTATTTGGTTTAAAAACTCAATTACGTCAATTTTGACACTATTTAGTATTTGGTTTTGGTGAAAACTATTAAAACATGATTTCTACAAAAAAAATTATTTCATCAACCCTATCATGTCTTATTAACCTATAAAATAAGTTTAATTTTTCAAAATTCACAAATTACATTTATTTGGGAATTTATAATGTCAATTGTTTTAATCTTTCATTAATAAGGTAATTAGTGCATCATCATTATGTCATAAATAAATTTAAATTATATAATGTCTAAAAATTATAAATAAAAGACCATTATTTAGGAAATATTTTTATATTTCTAATTAATATTTATAGTCTAATTTATCTAATTTGTAGCCCCATATTAAAAATAGTTTCATTATTAAACATTGAATTTAACTCTTTCAAATCTTATTTAAATAAAATAATAATAAATGTCCTAATCTAATATAAGTGGACCAAAGAGAATCGTGTTTTATTAGTAAGGTTGTTTTTGGTTGAATTATACTTATCGAATATAATTAGTACATGTGTTAAGGTAATTATGATACCATTTTTACCCTTAATAGCCCTATTTACTTTTAATCGTGGTAAATAAAAGTCAAAAAATAGTATTCACCAATTATTATTTTCATCTTATTGAACCAAATTTTACTTACTGATATTAATTGTGCCTCTCGTATTTTGGAAATTCAACTCACATAAGTGGTAATATTAAGTTTTATGCAAATTTGAAAATGCTCCTAGGAGGTGGGTAAAAGACAGTAAAAAGTTCAATAAATTTTTCACATATCTAAACTTATTATAAAAGGAATACAATGAATTAAATTAAACATATATAAGTATTATGTATATATTTTGAACTAAAATAAATTTAAGTAAAATAAATTATTATTTAAATAAAAATTTTGTTTTAACCAATAACGTAATGTTTTTCACTTTTCATCAAAAATTGAATGTTTTCAGAAAAATACAAAAAATTAACCCTATGATAATTTAAATATTTAAAATTCAAAAATGAATTCCATTTTGAAAAATAAAATTTATTAAAATTAAAAAAGGGGGTATTACTATTTATAACGGCTAGTTTGATTGGTCGCGGTGTGTTAAAATCTCGATGTTGTGTACAATGCAAGCTATTGAATTATTCAAAGGGAAATGTGCCCTATAATCTTGGGGTGTTACATTCTTCCCTCCATCAAATAATTTCGTCCTTGATATTTCTAGAATACTACCATAGAAAAAAATTTGGGTGGTTCTTCATCATAAGTTCCTCTAGTTCCCACGTTTCCTCTTCTATCTTATAGTTTCTCTATAGAACTTGTACCATACAAGTTCTTTGATTTCTCAACACTTTTTCTCTGGTATCAATAATCTTGACAGGCTCTTCACAATAAGAAAAATCAGGTTCCAGTTCAATTTCCACATTGGTGAGTACATGTTTTGGGTTAGGCATGGATTTCCTCAATACTGATATGCGGATCACATCGTGATATTTGGAGGGACTTGGAGGCATTGCCATGAGATAAGCTACAACTCCAATTTTTTCTAGAATTTCGAAAGGTCCGATGTACCTGTGACTCAATTTACCATTCTTACAAAAATGTATAACACCATTCCATGGAGATAAATTCAAGAAAATAGGGACTCTTACTTGAAATTTCAAATCATTTATTTGGTTATCAGCATAGCTCTTTTGAAATATTTTAGATTCTCTGATGTGGGTTTGGATAATCGTCACTTATTACATTGTTTCCTCAACAGGTTCTGGGCCTACAAGTTTTCATTCCCCATCATCATCCCAACATGATGGTGTGCGATATCTCATTCCATATAACGCTTCATATGGTGCTATCTGAAAATTGGAAGGGAAGATATTGTTATAAGAAAATTCTACCAGAGGTAAATATTGATCCCACATACCTTGAATGTCACGTGAACAAGATCTCAATAGGTCATCTGAGGTTTGAATATTTAGTTCTAATTTACCATCAGTTTGAGGGTGGTAAGCAGTTCTCAAATGAAGTTCAGTATCTAGGGCTTTCTGAAGACTTTTCCACAATCATGATGTAAAACAGGGATCGCGATCAGAAAAAATATATATGGTTACTCCATGAAGTCTCAAAACAACATTAATATATAGTTTTCCTAAATGTTCAAGTGGTAAATCTTCTCTTATTGCAGGAAAATGTGCTGACTTGGTAAGACGATCCATAATGAACCTTATTTAATCATTCCTTCTAGGAGTATTTCGTATCCCAATGAAACAATCCATCGTAATATCATCCCATTTCCACTCAAGTATGGGAAGTGGTTGCATGACTCTTCTAGGATGTTGTCTTCCAGCTTTCACTTATTGGTAAACCATACATCTTGACACAAAATCAGCAATCTCTCTCTTCATGTTTTCCTACAAAAAATGTTCTTTAAAATATCTATACATCTTGGTGCTCTATGGGTGTATAGAGAAATTGGAGCTATATGAACCATCCACAAATTTCTTTTCTAGATCAGGTATATCAGGAACACAACATCTCTTCTCAAATTCCAAAATTCCATCTCCATATATGAATTCACTCAATCTCCCATCATATATACCTTTAATCTTCTTTTGAAACTCCCCATCATCAGTGTGAGAACTAATTATCCTTTCTAGTAAATATGGTTTGGTAACCATTGGAAAAGTATTGATGTTTCACCTTCCATGGTTCTTCAAATAACCATATTTACTAGATCCATGAAAATATGATCCCTTTAAACTCTTATCTTGTTCAAAAACTCCATGTTCCTTTCTACTCAAAGCATCTTCTCCATTATTTTCCTTCCCCAGGTGGTAGTGTATAGTGCAATCATAATCCTGGAGTTTTTCAAGCCATAATCGTTGCCTCATGTTGAGTTCTTTCTGTGATAAAATATACTTCAAACTCTTGTGATCAGTACAAATTTAACATTTTACAACATAGAGATAATGTATTTATATTTTTAGAGAAAAAATAACAACTAATAACTCAAGATCATGAGTAGGATATTTTTCTCATGAATTTCTATCTGTCATGATGTATAAGAAATAACTCTATCATTCTGCATAAGGACACAACCAAGTCCTTTCTTTGAAGTATCAGTATAAATAACTAAACTATCATTATCTAATTGTAGATTCAAGATAGGATAATTAACTAATCTTCACTTCATTTCTTAAAAAAATAACACACTTTTTCCAAAACAAATTTAATCCCTTTATGTGTGAGCTTGGATAATGGGTTAGCCAGTCATGCAAAATCCTGGAAAAAACATCGATAATAACCTGCTAAACAAATAAAATTGTGTACCTCATTTATACTCATCAGTGATGACCATTCATGGATTGACCTGGTCTTTGAAGAATCAACAAAGATTCCATCCTTAGAGACAATATAGAAAAAAAGAAATCTCCTGTATCCAGAATTCAGACATGATAAACATTCCATATAATTCATTTTTTCTAAGAGTATTTAGAATAATTCATAATTTATTTTCATGATCTTCATATCTTTTAGTGTATACCAAGATATCATCAATAAATACCACTATAAAGCCATCATTTTATTCCTTGAGAACTCTATTCACTAGATACATGAAGACATAGGGTGCATTAGTCAGTCCAAAAGGCATTTAAACTCGTAATGCCCATACCTGGTTCAAAATGCCGTTTTTGGAATTTCTTCCTTCTTCACAGACAACTGATGATATATTTATCAAAGGACAATATTTAAAAATTAATTAGCTCCATAAATTTGTTCAAATAAATCATCAATTAAAGGTAGGGGATACTTGTTCTTTATTGTTATAGTAGTGATCTCCTTGTAGTCAATACACAACCTCCTAGATCCATATTTCTTCTTAACAAAAAGGAGTGGGGCTCTCCATGGAGAAACACTAGGGTGAATAAATCCCTTATTACTCAATTCCTATAGTTTTTTCTATAGTTCCACTAATTCCACAGTGGCCATTCTATAAGGGGTCTTCGATATGGGCCTTGAACCAGGAATTAAATCAATGGAAAACTCAATTTCTCATTCTGGAGGATGTCTAGGTAAATCCTCTGGAAACACATCAACATATTCTTGCAAAATAAGTAATTATTCTATTAAAAAATTCTTTTCCTCACCCATAATTATTTTATTCTCATCCTCCCCAATGACTGAATTTAGTAGAGATACTAGTGGTGGATCTAGATAAGAATCAGATGGTGACGTTTATGCTCTAAAGATAAGGTATTCCTTACTATCATTGTGAATTTTAACCTCTTTCTTCTTATAATAAATTTTCGCATCATGGTCCAAAATCCAATCCATATTAAGGATTATATCAAATTAAATAATGGGTGTAATGATTAGATTAGTAGATAAGTATCGTTTATATGCCTTAATGAGGATTGATACACAAAACATTTTTTCAATGATACATCCCTAGAGTTTTGACTAAAAACTGCCTTGTTAAATCAAATTGAAAATATCTAATTTTCTTTGAAAACTGGGAAGATATGAAACAATGCAATTATCTAGAATCAAATAAATCATTGTCCAAACTTGATGAAACCATTAAATTACCTTCCACCACATCTATCGGAGCTTCAACCTCAGTAGTAGTGATTGAATAAGCCTATCTTTAATCCCTTGGCCTTTTCTGAGGTAATATTCCTTGACGCTTCGGAAATCCTTTTGCATAATGTCACATCTCCCTACAATTTTAACATCAAACATTGGTAGATTCTTTATTCCCCTTACAATCACTAGAAATATGGACTTTCTGTCCATGCTTGTAGCATACTCCTTTTCCTTTTAGACAGGAACTGGGGTGCTTCCTTCCACAAGTATCACAGGGTGGAAATTCAACTCTTCCCTTCTTTCCTGTTTCCTTATTTCCCTTCCCAGATTTTTCAACATATCTCTTATTCTCTTTATTTTATTTATAGTTATAAGACATAGAAAATTATTTTTCTATCTTGATAGCGCATGAGACAATATCTTCATACGATGAGATGAATTGAGAGACTAATGCTCGATGGATAAATGGTTTCAACCCATCAAAGATATGACCAATCTTACTTCTTGGGTTATGTATATAATCTTCATCATTCCTTTCTATCCTTGTAATTCTAGCCTCATAATTTTTGACATTCTTATCCTATATTTTCCTCAGACTCAAAATTTGTCTTTTCATATCTGCTCGATGGTCACAAAGAAATTATTTTTCTATGAAAATATCTTTAAAATCCTTCCATTCCATGTTTGATACTTCTTCATCATTCTTTATGTCTTGAATCAATGACCACCATTGATCTGTATCTCCTGGGAGGTGATAAACTGCCATGAAAACTTTTTCCCCTTCACTACTCCCCAAAGCATGAAATATTTTCTCTATGGAACAAATCCTTTCCTCAGATACTAACAGATTTGTACTCTCATTTAATGTTGGTGGTTGTTGCCTCATGATGCGGTCTAACATTGATCCTCCACATTGGGGGTCAGTGTTCTCCATGTGGGAAAGGTTATTATTTATAACCTGAGTGAGTTGTCCCAATATGGGGATAAGTTGATTAGCACTAGTTGTATCACCAGATCCACTATAATTTTCTTGAGTAGAAGGGAAATACCTATATGGATTATGTGCATTGATACGGTTTCCATTCCTTCCACTAGGAACCATTTATAAACAATGCCATATAGTAGATTAGTTTATGAATCACAATACATAATTACAAACTTGTAAAACACTTAATAAAAATTGAACTGTTAATGGATATAATCAAGAATCATAAAAATGTTTTCTTTGAGGAAGTATATACACATAGAACCATCATAATGGTTTTTAAAGAATATGATAATTATCCTATGAATATCCCCTAGGAGTGTCATAACCAAAAGTGTTGCCAGGCCAATTGTCATGTACCAGTTCCCGTTCGAGTCTAGCTTAAAGAAGTGTTGTCGGGTTTTACACCTAGGTAGTTCAATGCTAAAGCCACCTCTACATGCTCCTATCCAGATATGAAGTATTTCTTAGAAAACTCACAAAAACTCTACAGTACCAAAATTCTAGGAATTTCTTCTATACTAATCCTCAAAGCCTATCTTAGGGTATTGTTATCTAACTAGAGTTTTTCTTAATCTAGTTTCCAGGGTTTGTACAAAACTTCCTCTGATACCAACTGTAGTGCCCGACCCCAGTTACCCAAATTTGGCACTTTATTACATAACATTAAAGTTATACAAATAATCATGTCCCGAAATATAGTTTAGTTTAGTTTTTTAGGAAACATGATACATACAAAAGTTCAACATTACAACTTGAAAATAAATACAGAACTAATTTATTACATTAGAAACATCCAAGATTCATAGTTTATTCCTGTAAGTCACTCATAACTAACTTCATCAAATCCTAGGAAAATGAAACATAATAAAGGGGTGAGATCAAATGCTCGGTAAGGGAAAGCAATTAAATGAAATATAAAAAACACTTTAGGAACAGTGAAAAATTAAAAACAAATGCCTTTATAATTAATAAACATGAGAACCTTATGGAAGGAATATGAGCATAGTAAATAATTCCATAATAAAACATAGTCATGGGTATTCTACTTATCCATGAACCACATGAACCATCAATACTATTTTCATAATGAGGGAATGTATAATTCTAGACATTCTGAAACATTTTTTCATGGCCTCAGCCAAGACGTCTAAAAATGATTAAGGCCTCAGCCAAAACCATTTATCAAATTGGGAATTTCCTTGGCCAATTCCATGTCTAATTGTCTTATGAGACCTACTGATGCACAGAGGATCTATATAAGGCTCCACTCGTCACATACTAACTCCAATACATTCCTCATATGAAAAGGTTGAAACATAACATAAACATTCATATTAAAACTAGCATACAAAATGTCAATAATTTAACCATAAACCATGAATGTTATAAAAATAACACATCTATAGTCAAACATAACACAAAACCATAAATACAATATGGAAGATTTGTATCATAATAAATCAACATCATACAAGTTTAAAATCCATCAAAGGATGTTGACATAGATTAAATAAAAACTATTTGAAAGAAACACCTCTTTGTATTTTGAATCCATTTAAGAGTCACATAATTATAAAAGAAAACATTTATTTTGAAAATATTTTTATAATATTGTAATGTAATCTTTCCTGATATTATAATGGCGGAAAAAAGTCTCCCCCTCCGTATAAGTTAAAAAACATTCTTACCTTAATTTTTCCGAAAAGGTCATAAAGTACCTTGTTTGGAAAATGACTGAAAGATTCCCTTCAAAAAATATAAGGTCAAATAAGAGTATAAATGACATTAACACATAGAATAGTAAATATAAAAAATGTTTTGAAATACATTTTTAACAATACATGGATGTGGATGATAAAGAGGTCCCAGTAGATACTTACGTAAAAACATCCTCGGATAATAAAGAGATTGTTAAATTAACCCATACCTTGAAATTTTATTTAGTTGATGGAATTTTAACCTCCTTTATAATAGTTAAAATAATGTTATTAAATTATTAAATAAATATGTACATAAATATGATATCATATATGATTCTTTAATATTTATTTGTTAATAATATTTCAGTAGTATCATCGTTTCGTGTGTTAACCGATTCATTTTCCTGTATATGCTTGGTTACGTAAGACATGTTTGTTATGAATAAGATGTATTTTATTAATATACATAATGATATTATGTCCATAAAAATTATATTTATTCAAAAAATGAAAATTATTCTTGAATGATTATGATGGGGAATGAATCTGATCTCATTCAGGGAGACGATAATCTATACGTACGTTCGAGCGAAAATATCATTATATTAATGGTTAAATCGTATGTAATCATATATTATATCATATATAAATAATAATTAACATGTTATATTTATTATTCATATCAGTTATACACATTATTATAACCATTCAAGTATTTAAGTGTTTGAATAACCAACTACACCACTACTTGGAGACGGTATGTTTTACGTACGCATGTATGGTGACTTTGTCATTCATATGATGGATAGAATAATTAATATGGTAGTACCATTTGTATAATAAAATCATTGTATATTTCATATTCTGGAGTTATTATTTTATAATGGAATACAAAAAGAAAGAGGAAGTGGAAGATGAAAATAACTTGAAAGAGGTGATGAAATATTAACCTCTTCTACGGGTTCTTCCATTTGATTTGATCAAAAGGGCTCCTTACGTTGTTTTTATGACGAAAATGAGGACTCTAGGATGAAGGGAGTAATTTTTTTAGGATATTTTGGTAGTGTTTGGACTAGAAAATAGCTTTGGAGATGTGAAATTAAGATAAGGGGAAGTACCCTTTCATATGGGAGGTGAGGGTCACTTTAGGAAAAGCTTGAAATATTATTTTATAATAAAATAAATTTTCGGATTATAATGGTTCAAAAATGTTTTATTTCTAGGATAATGTGGTTATGGGTCGAATAAATCTCAAACAATAGGTTTTATACAGGTTTAGATCACCATATTAACCTTATCTTTTAGATTTAACTCTTAGTTAAATAGTTTAACATTTACCAAGTCTTTTTGTATTTTTATATTATATGGTTAATAAACATACTATAAAAAACCAAGAGAACCCCATGTGTTTTATTATTAAAATATATAACGTTATCTAAGTCCATTTGTTGAAACTAATGTTTTTAAGAATATTATATCAATTAATAATATAGTATTTGTTTTTAAAACTCAATTATGTCAATTTTGACACTATTTAGTAATTGGTTTTTTTGAAATCATAACAACATGATTGCTTCATAGAAAATTATTTAATCAACCCTAAAATGTCATATTAACATATAAAATTAGGCTAATTCATCAAAAGATACAAATTACATTTATTTGGATACTTATAATATCAATTATTTTAATAATTCAGTAATAAGGTAATTACTGCATCATCATTCTGTCATAAATAAATTAAATTATTTAACGATTAATTTTTTTTAATAAAATACCATAATGTATTAAATCCTTTTGTAATTCTAAATAATATTTGTAGTCAAATTTCCTTTATGTGTAACCCTTTATTAAAAATGGTATAGTTTTAAACATTGAATTTAACTCTTTTAACTCTTCATTAAATAAAATAACAATAAATGTCCTAATCTAATACAAGTGGACCAAATAGGATCATATTTTATTATTAAAGATGTTTTTGGTCGTGTTATACTTATATAATAGAATTATGACATATGTTAATGTAATTATGATATAATTTTTACCCTTAATTACCCTATTCACTTTTAACCATGGTTAATAAAAGGCAAAAGTTACTATTCAAAAAAATTATTTTCATCTTATTGAGCCTCATTTTAATTACTAATATTAACCATGCCTCTCTAATTTTTTAAATTTCTCTCACAGAAGTGGAAAAATTATGTTTTATGCTAATTTGCAAATGCTCTTAGGAGGTGGGTAAAAGACGGTAAAAAGTTCAATAATATTTTTATATATATAAAGATATTATAAAATGACTCCAATGAATTAAATTGAACTTATATAGGTATTATGTATCTATTTTACCATAAAATAAATTTAAATAATATCAATTATTATTTAAATAAAATGTCAGTTTTAACCAATAACGCATTGTTCTTCACTATTCATCAAGAATTGAAATTTTTCAGAAAAATATCAAAAATTCACCCTATGATAATTTCAATATTCTAAATTAAAAAATGATGTCAATTTTGAAAAATAAAATTTATAAAACTTTAAAAAGTGGGTATTACTATTCATAATGGCTAGTTTGATTGGTTTCAGTGTGTTAGAATCTCGAAGTTGTGTACAATGAAAGCTATTACATTATTAAAAGGGAAATGTACCATGGAAGCTTGGGGTGTTGAAACATCCATGTAGTTTAACATAATTTAGTAGAGATAGAAATCCATGAAGTTTAATGTCATGGGGTAAGGACAGACTTCCATGCAATTTAATGTCATGCGGTAAGGACGTACTTCCATGAATTTTAACTTCATGCGGTAAGGATGGACATCCATGAAATTTAGTGTCATGAGGTATGAACGAACTTCATGTTTTTTAACATCGTACAGTAAGGATGTGGGAGCCTTCATGAATGTGTTGAAATGCATTGTTTATGACTATATATGGATACCTGGGAATCATTATATATCTCATGAGGATGAGAATCAAGCCATATGCATTTATGAATGAAGTATATTTCATTGGTCTAACCCATATGCAAGGAGGGGGGATTTTTTTTGAATGGGCACTGTGTTAGAAATTTGTGTGTCAGTACATATCCAATGATAGAAGGAATCAAGTCACACATCGTTCTTGAATGAGAAATACTCTATATATTTCTAACCCATACGTAGAGGTGGGAATTATTTGTGTTTACCATTATTGCTGGGATTAGAATTAGAGATCCAAGAATCACTATGTATCTTTTGATTAATATGAATCAATCCAAACATAGTTCTTGATGTTCCATGATGTTTAACATCATGTGGTGAGGAATAGGGTGAACTAATGCCGACAAATGGAATCATTGTGGTTGCACGCAGTGATGGACGTTTGGGCATCCCAACGTATCTCTTGGGAATGAGAAAAAAACCACACATAGTTCTAAAGAACCATGCAGTTTAATTTCATGTAGTAATGAAATTGACAGTAAAATTTAATTTCATGCAGTGAGGTCCCATGGTATGCCATTTAAGGACATGCATTCAGGACCACAATATACATTTTGTGTACTTTTGTGCCTTGCTTGTGATGGTAAGTCCCTACCCAATTCATAACCTCATGCGAGTTATGCTCGCTGTGGGAAAAAAGGAATAGAAAGGGTTTCCCTACAATTCATAGATATTTAAGGGTACAACAATGTATGTTTGCATAATATATTGGTCATACCAAGGTATAGGATAGAGGAGTCCCTTCGTTTCTCATTATAAATTAGAATTAATCCATACATAATTCTAGAAGAACCATTCAGTTTAATGTAATGTGTCTAAGACTTTGGTCACTCGACATGAATAGACATGGATATCACATATCTATGCAGTTTTTTGTGATTTGGTAAGGACATTTGTCATGAAATTTAATTCCTTGTTTTTAAGAAATTGTTCGTACCATTTAGTGTATTGTAGTAATGAAGAATGTTTCTATGTAGTTTAATGCCTTGCTACCACGATGAAATTTTATAGTTTAACATCATATAACTTGGATGCGAGATGGGACTTACACTAATGTGGATTCCCTTGTACTGATCACTATGTAAAGTATTTATCGGGAAATATTTCATTGGTGGGTGGTGTGACATACTCCCCATCCATTGTATCCAATGAGTAGGACTCGTTTTGGTAGAATGAAGGTATGATGTAAGGTACCTCCCATTTGGGATCTTGATTTGGGGGAATCTAGCCTGGCATCATTGGGATTATAAGGTCCAACACCAGTTCCTCATAGAGGAATGAGCAGAGGTGAACATTTTTTATTGAAGGTTCATGAAATTTGATTCTGGTGGACCTCAAGGATGCGTAGTGCATGAATCCTATTCACGTCAAGCCTTTCTAATTCATCAAGTTATTTTTTTTGATTTCTCAAAATTTGAGATATTTCTTCATGTGGATACCCAGAGTGAGGGAAGATCGATCTCTATAGGTAACACATCATTGGTCACGTACAACAATGAGTATAACACTTCTTGTGTAGTAGTATGTGTGGTAATATAGTAGGCCCATAAATCATGGACGACTTTGTCTGGACTAGACATTTTATCCTTTTTAACAATATTTTAGAGCACATTTGATAGAGTCTTATTTATGGAGTCTATCTATCCATTTGATGTTGCATGATAGCAAGATTAGTTATTGGACTCGATATTGTACTCCATGTAAAGCTTCTTCAATTCCACAGAAAAGAAATTGGTCCCACTTTCTATTAATATTTTGTATGGGATACCAATCCTTATGATGATTTGGATCTTTATGAATTTGATGATGTTTTTCATTCCAACATCATTTAGGGGTATCAACTCATCCCATTTGGAAAAGAAGTCAACTGCCGTAAGGACGTATTGGAACTGCTTAGCTGTGGCTGGGGGATATGGCCCTAATACATCGATCCCTAAAATGGAAAATGTTCAAGAATATTTAGATTTATGTAGAAATAAAAGAGATTAATGGATGGATTCTTCATGTATTTGGCATGCATGACATTTCATTGTGAATTCCATGCAGTCCTATATCATTGTATCCATTTATTGACTATCCTACTAATCTGGTGTGATATCTCAGTTCAAGATTAAGGTGTTCCACAAGAGGAGCCTGCATGGACTTCTTCCATGATGTTAAAAGTCTCTCATACTATGCATCTTAGGAGGATCCCATATAAGACACCTTTATAGAGGATTTATTCTTATTCAGGCTATTTCATAGGGTAAATTTATTTGCACAACACCAAATTTGTTCCCATCCGACTATTTCTGTTGGGAGAGTTCCATTTTATAGAAATTCAATTATGGGATCCATCCATCTAAGGGTTAATATTGGTGCATTAGCCTTAGAGGTGGTGTTGACATGATTAATCTCTTCCAGATCAAATACGATGATTTCTTAGACCATTAATTGATGTGTAATAAGTAATATTTCTTCTTCCATATTATGGTTATCCTAGAAAGTGCTCAAATTTTACAATGCATCAGTAAGTGAAATATGTGATCAGGAAACATGATGCAATGTGGTCCTAAAAGTTAATTATGCCACTAGTACACTAATGTATCTTGTGAGAGGGGTTAATTGCTCCTTTTTGATGGCGTATTCACCATTGACCAACTTTATCACTAACTCAAAATCCCCATTGATTTTTAGGTAGTCTATTTGCAGCTGTAGGGATAATTACAATCTAGTGATTCAAGAATGAAAATGTGCCTCATTATTTTTGTAGCCTTAAGATACTGAGAAAGAGTAGGAAAAACTGCTTTTTTAGGAAAGATGAATTCAATCCACAGGCCAACCCGATTGAGATTCGAGTTACCCATCCTTGTTCTCATAGGACTATAAGAGGCACCATGATAATACATCTCCCATGTTCAAGGAGTATCATGGGAATATAATACCTCTTCATTTGGAAGCTCGGTGTCCTCTAGTATATTCACTAGGGTAGGATGTGCTACAATGAAATCATACAGATCTTTTCTTTTCACTAAATTTTATGACAATAATTGAAATTCATATTGCTGAACAATATCCACCCATCGGTACAAGCACCCAGTGAACATTAGATGACTAAATATGTACTTATGTAAATTGATGTGAGAGACTAATTGGACTTTGTGGTGCTACAATTAATGTCTCATCTTTTCCAATGAGAAGATGAGTGTGAAGAAATAATTCTTAACATAAGAGTATCAGGTCTCAGTAGCTACCATAGTCAGGATAAGGTATTTTAGACTATTCTCGCTCCCTGTATTATTATTTTGAGCGAGGAGGGTGACCAATGGGGGTCCCATAGTAGCCACATATAAGATGATTTTCCTCTATTCCACTAGATGCATCAAGATCAGTGGGTTTAGTAGGTACTACGTGAGACGTTCAAAATATTTTCAGTAATAATAATCCAATTAGTAGTTGATTTCTTTCTACATTATCCTAGTAATGGGGAGATCTTTTTCGGTGACGTTTTCAATTAACGTCCAATATAAGAAAGTTCCCCTTAGAGTCCCTTTAAATGTTTGAAATTTTTGGGGGTGAAATTGCTTTGATAGAACTATTGTTCTCCGATTCAACCTTAATTCCATAGTGGCATACCACAAAAATAAGTAACTTCCCTCAAGTTACACCAAATGTTAATTTTATTAAATTTATCTTCAGACTATACTATCATTGCTTGTTGAAAATTGTTTAGTGATCAATCCACTTTCTGGATTTAACTACCAGGTCATTGACATAACATTTGACTATCATTCCCATGAATGGATTAAAAACATTTTTCATGGAATGTTGATATATGATGCCACCAATATTGAAACTAAAGGGGATAAAATGGTATAATTATATCCCTTGAGGCACTCTAAAGGTAGTGTCTTCTTCATCTTCAAGGGATATATTTATCTAATTTTACCCTAAGTAGCCATCCTTGAATGAATGGGATTGGAAACTATTGGTTGCATTAATCAAGAGTTATATGATCATAAATGGGAAATCATCCTTTGGGAAATACCAATTAAGGTCCCTAAAACCAATGAAGACCCTAATATTCCCAATCTTATTTTTGACAGGGATGATGTTGGAAAGCCATCTCATGTAATTCACTTCTCGAATGATGTTATCTTGGATCAACTTGTGGACCTCCACCATTATATTGGATGAAAGATAGTGATTCACCCTTCTACATACCATCTTGAAACCTCGGTGCTCATTTGGTAACCTAAGGTGGTGCATAGAAACATCTGGGTTCAGTCTAGGAATTTCTACGTAGTTCTATCCAAACACATACTGATGTTTCATTAAAAATATAATGTACATATATTTATATTGGAGGGGTATGGAAACCATAAATAGTGTAGGTTGTGGGTCTTCTTATATTCCCAAGTTTATTTGCCTAAGTTCATCAATGGTTGCGGGGACACCTTCCTCAAATTCCAGTGGGGTGTTCTTGTGATCAGCCTTATATTATTCCATATTAGATTCGATAGCGACATTTTCGAATGAAGATATAAATCTAGGGGGCCTCTATCATTATCCGGGTAGGAGTTTCCATGAGAAGATACACCGTCATCCCCGGTTGACTGAGTTATTGTAGATAGATGTCAGGATTTAAGGCCTTCAATGCTATCACTGGGGACCGAAAGGGCTTTGACATCTTAGATTATAACTTTGAGCAAGACTAGGTTTAGGGGGGTACATAGTTATTGGAAATCATTCTGTAGGGATTCACAAGAGTGGTCCCCAAACCATTGGTATTATCCACATATACAACATCATCCACCATTTGTTTTTTCCCTCCATTTTTATATAAATCTTCATCAGCATATGTGGCCTCGCATGTCTTGAAGGGAGAAGTGTCACCATGTAGTATGTAGACATTTACATTAATGGGATACATTATAATCTTATTGAACGTTGAAAGTATTGTTTGGTGGCTTTGGATCCAAGGCCTTGAAAGAATGATTTTAAATGTGGTGTTTTTTGGATTACCATAAACTCAGCATCTGATGTAAGATCCCAAAACTGGGATTTGAGCTTTATCTTTATGGGAGGTCTTCTTTCATGATTATCATACCGCTGGATGGTTATCTTAGTGGGAGAAAAATTCCCTTAGAGATATCCCAATCCTCATAGAGTTTAGGCTGGCTTAATATTGATCTCAAAACTGTTATCAATTAGAGACCTCTGGACATTGAAATTATTATGTATGACCTAGACATATAGGAGTTTAATGTGCCCTTAAATATCCTCTTCCTTATATTGATTGGGGAATGAGATAATTATCAGAGATTCTAATTCTATGGTCTCCAATCGATAGACCCCACATATGTCGAATTTTCACTTGAACTATTGTTGGAATCATAGGTCTTCAGTAAGTACCTCTCTAAGTTCTTTTGAATGATGGAATGCATCGAAGACTAAAATATCGGATGGTACAATCACCTGATATTTCATAATGTTGTACTTTTGTTATAGAGTTTGGAGATTCCCAATATGGGGTTTCTCCAGGACATATGGATGAGGAGTTGTGACATTTGGGGTTGATGAAACCATTGCCTATGCAGGGGTTGTGTGAGTATATTCTATCATTAGAATGGGTCATCCTAGACTTCCCCTCTGTTTGGACTGAATGGGTTGAGCCCTTTGTAGACATCTATGTAAGAATACCAGGTGATTACATCTACAGGAGGGTTTTGATATTACCCCTTACCTTATTGATCTCACTGGAGAACATTCTCTATAGTGTTAGTTGCATATTTATTTTCTAAAGGTACATGATAGGAATATTAGATCTGACCATGCCCACGCTATCATCTATATCATCAGTTCCTCTACATGAAACATATTGTTCCCTAGTTTTGTGTGGGAAATGAATGGTTTGGGGAAAACTCATCGTCAGATAAGGGGTTTGACATGTGTATCATATTGATAGAACCAAATATGAGTTCTTATTCTGATGAGGGTAATGTTTTGTGTGTTGGATCCCATTTTTCAGACGATTTAGGGATTAATTCAGTGAGATTTAATGTTCACTTTGGAGAACAATATGGCTCCTATTTTCTATTTCTTCTTAATTCAGGTGGTCACACCCACCTTTGGGAGGAACATTTGGTTTCTCTTTCATCGGTGGTAGAGATATTGTGGGTTTGTGTAACTATTCCTTCAGAGTGGAATGGGATCGATCAACTGTCTTTCAGGTCATCCAGTTGTCAAATTTTTGTGCATGTCTAGATGATATATTTTTCCAATCACCCTCTTCTATTGGTTGGATTACACTTATGCAAGACACCATCTCTAGGGAGTTATCTGACACCACTTGAATAGAATCTATCATGGCTTGAAGGATGTATTGGAATACGAATAAGTTTTGGGTATTATGACCCAAACTTCTATGTAAAGGGAAGTAATCGGGATGGTCGGTGAGGTCGACATCATCGAGCTTCCATGGTGGTGATTGTGTGAGCAGGTTATTTTCCATGGTTTCCAAGAAATAATAGGGGACTTGTTCATTTAAGATGGAGTATAAAATTATTCATCTATTCTTCAAATCAAAAACATGTTTGACTCATCTGTTCTCCTAAATGATGGAAATTCTATGGTTTTCATTGCTTTAAAGGCGGTGTTGGGTGATTGGGGACATGTCTAGGTACTTGGACTGGTATCATTATCGGCTTGAGCTTGATAGATACAGATTCTACATCGGAATTAATTTTCCCCTATTCTTCGGGCATGAGTCATGTTTTGGATCTGGTCAACTGGATGGATTCCTCTAGACATTAGGTCATTTCAACAAACTCATGAAATCAACCTAGATATTTAATTATAATTAAAGGCATCTACAAATCATCTATAAGATTTTCAATACAGATTTCCAATAGTTTCTCTTGTGATAGAGGGATATTGGGTGAGTAGGATAAAATATTCCACCTTTCTATGAAGTCAGAAACCTCTCATTATCATGTTGTATTCATTTCATCATGTTGATGATTGTTATCTTACTCAGTGTAGAACTAAATTTATAAATGAATTGAGGAGGAATTTCTTTCCCTTTGTACATGGATTTTGTTAGTAGACTATTATAAAATACAAATGATGGTCCTATCAGATTCTTGTATAAAAAACACATCTTTGTGGCCTCTTATTGATCTCATGAGACCATCATTGACCCACATCAGAAAACGAAGTGTATGAGATGTTAATCAGGGAACGCCTCACCATTAAATATAAGGAAGGTATGACTTCCAAAATTGGTTGGAGGAAATGTTTAATCCACCTAATCGAGATATAGATTCCTCATAGGATTCACAGGTGTGATTATCCGTTCCATGCATTCCATTCAAGTTTCCATGGAATCGATGAAATTATGAAGCTCCATGAAAATATTTTCTTGATTCGTCTCCCATCCATAGGGAGCCAGTGGGTTTCACATGGTTTTCCTTCTATTATCTCTTCTCGAATTCTAATTCATGTCAAGGATGAAAAGTTATCCCAGTGAGGGAGAGTTTTTTTAAACCACAAAGTTAATTGAAAATAATTTTTAACTTACTCATTTATGAGGACTAGCTATTGAGATCTATAACAAATTTGATTCTTAGATACCACTATTTTTGGTGGATCATTCATGAGAGTAAGAACATTCTTCTCCACTAGAAGATGATAACTAGTGGGAGTATTTCCTTTGAGTATCTCCTTGTTGAGTTGTCTAAGAGCCTTCATTTTGCTCTTGTATTGTGAAAATTGTTACTACAGTGAAGAAACACCATTTCATTTGGGTGGGGATTGGTATGTGATTATACCCATCCCTTGGTAATAATATTCCATGGATGTGAAAACTATATATTCAAAGGATCCATATTTAGGGGCCATATTTGTTTTCTAGTGCGTACAACCTGATTTGGTGCATCCAATTCACCATCCTCACATGGCTTGTTTTCTATGTCAAAACCTTCTACACTTTCCTCTTGATCAATATCATCCATTTTGACAGTGAAAATGTTTACAATGGTGTATCAGTCCATGGTGGTTATTCCATTACTCTCAACACCACATGATGATTTTTCACTATCTTTATTCAATTCATTATTCTAACTATTGGACATGTTGGGCCATTTTGGATTGCAGCCTCAGAGGGGACTGGTTTTATACATCGTATGTTCCTCCCATTATGGTAATTGAAAATTGACTATAATGTAGTTTCCAGTCATGACTAATGAACTTTCCCCAACAAGAATGGGGTTATCATATGGTGGGAGGAGCTGGTGAAATGATGACCACTGATTGATCCTTACAAAACTAGATAAGGCTGATTTACTTTTTGGTGGTTTTGATGATTAAAATTTCTCTAGATCTATGGGGTGGGGGTCATTTGGGGCCACATTTGGCATTGATTGGTCAAATTATTGAGGATAAAATGACTTCATTCAGGGAAATGATGATTCTTGGGATAGAAATGGTGATATAAATGCCCCCAACCTAGTGGGGAGGGGGTGATATCGATTTTCTGGTGATGATCTATGGTCCTATGAGGAGAAAATAAACTGGGTGTTAATGAATGATATATAAATTCCCCTATCCTAATGGACTGGGGTTCACCTGTGGCTCCCAAGGGTGTGTCATGAATTCTCTAAGGAATTTCCGATCTGAGTGGTGGAGGTAGTGGTAGATGTTCCCTATGCCCATGAGGGGATGACCCTCCTACTAGAAATATGACATGGTAGCTAAAATTGTGGTTCATGTGATGTGGCACATCTGTGATCACATAGAATCTGGGTGCGATGGAAACCCATGGTCAAAACCATTTTGTACTGGAAGTTGTTCAGGTGATCACAACTTTAGTATACATGTTTTTAATTTGCTACGGTTATCTTGAGTGGACTAGTTTGAAATCATGTTGGCTATCATCTTTCCCTACCCATGTTATCTAGGAACTTTTGAAGGGGGGGTATTATTTTTCAGTGACCAATTGCCTCGAGCATTACCTAGTCACCTGATTTCACTAGATGCTATAACATTGTAGGATCACACAGGTAAGGGGATTTTCTCTTCCATGGGATTAGTAAATAATAACACTCTATACTATCCCAATCCTCAAATACTAATTCATGATGTGTCTTCTTATATTAGTTTCCAAATAGTTTTAATAAAATGGTTCTGAGCATGATGCTGATTTACGTTTTGATTTTATGGTTTCGGATCTCGGGATATAGATATAACAGTTACGTCTAGTTTAAAATAGAGTATATTGATTTTACAAAGGTGAAACTTATATCCTATATAAGTGAGATGAAAAACCTTAAATTGTTTATGAGTATCCCATATATGTTGGTATAGGTACGGCATGAATTTATTTTCTATCTCATCTGAGTTCTCATAGCTAGAAGTAGCGAGGGGCTAGAACATGATGGGGAGGTTGTTTCCAGAAAACTCACTCCAAAGTCAATATCAAACTCCTACTCATTATAATTATACCCATACATTTGGTTATACCGTATTATATGGCCATGATTGTTTCCTACTAATTAGTGTTGGGTGCTGCTAGATGTTTATGGGGAAATATATATAGTTGAACATAATGATTTCAGAACCTCTCTATATGAAGGTGTCAGAGTTTTCAACACCTATATTTTAAAAGTTTTCTAGATAAAGGTATGATTTCATTTTCCATGATAGATGTCCCTATGTAGAAGTTGAACATGGTGGATATTGGGATTAAGGTCCCTATAGTTCATATCCACACTACCAAGAAGAGGACTATTATGGTAGTGAATGTCTTCTTCTTATGCTTCGATGGAATAGTTGAAAAACCCTTTAGGTGTTGTTAATGTTGCTTTCACAACCTCAAGGACACTAGCATGGAATGGATTAAGAGTATGGGATGTTTTCTACATCATGGTCAAAATATGTTGAGCATCGTTTTGTAATTGTGCATGGATATGAGCCGAGTTTGTGATGTTTTTATGGAATTTTCATATAACCGCTTTGTGTTGGCGGAGTATGTGATTGCTGCTGAGAATATGTCAGAATATGTTGATAAGCTATAACATTAATGAAATGAATGTGTCCTTATACTAAGGAATATTTCATTATCACTTGGTTAACCTTGGCCATGAAGGGGATATGATCCCAATCCCGAGCCTTTGGAATATAATGATAGTCCTTCTTTATAGGCATATGTGGCTACCATGGGGCTTGTGCCACTCTTCCATGGTGATCCCCATTTGGATCAAGAATATGATCATGGTCTGAATATGCAATCCCTATTGGAATATACTCATGGACCTCTGGAATGGGATATGTAATATGATACTTTTCTAATGTTTCATTAGAATGATTTTTGCATGGTTGTTCATCAGCAGATGTTGGAATATGAGCCTTGATTTCTTGATCTACTAGAATATTCTAGGAAAATTTATTGATAAAAACGTGAGACGGTACCGAGATTTGTTCCATTCACACATGGTTATCCTAATCCAGAATGTGGATATGGTCTCAATATTGGGATCTTGGAGTATGCCACCAAACTTCTTCAATAGTAAAATGACAATTTCTCAAGGTTTATGCCCCTCTCTTGCAGTGAGCCTCAACCAGAATGACGATAGGATATCAATCATAGGACTATGGAATATGCCTCTAGATTTATTTGGTAGGAATGTGCCACTGTCCTGAGACATGATCCACTCACACTTGTTGATCCCTACTTGGAATGGAAATATAATCTGGGTCCAATGCCTCACCCTTTATCATAATATGCCAAAAAATAAACTGAGTTGGAGTAAGAGATTGAACTTTCTCTAGTAGATACCATTTTTCATAATTATTGGAGTGTTGATCTATCCTGGATGTAGGGAAAAGAGTATGTGCATGTCCCTTCACAGGGAAAAATTCTAGAATATGTCTCTATAGTTCTTTAGTTGCCACTAAAATATATTGGAATTTTAGCAATGTGTGTGCAGAGATATGATCTTGTACATTTTATATCTACATGATAAAATAGAATATGTCTTCAATTTTAGTGGGGATATGTTCCGAATTCATTCCCCTTTCATCCACCAGCATATGCAGATGGACATCATTCACTGGGGTAGGAGTATAATCCTCTCCCATTCCTATTGTGGTAATATTCTTAGAGACTTGTACCGAATGAGAATTAATTTGAGATTGATTGCTGGTCCCTGCCAGATTTTTCAGCAGGATTGGTTTGAAGGAATAGGAATACAAACCCTATCATGTATGTCAAACTCTTTACTCATTTTATGAGTCCTCCTTGTAGCCCATGAATGTGCATCAGTGGTGGTCGTGTGTCAAGTTGTACCCTCAACAGGTGACTAATGGGTACCAACAGAATGTTGTTGATGACAATAATTGATAGGTTCCCTACTTTGTGTCCCCTAAACTGAAAGGGAACAACATTTGGCCTCATGGTCCACCATCATCTGATATGGAAGGTGGTATTTGTAATGATTGATGTATAATCTCCCAAATCCATTGTTCCTAGAAACATGGTCTATTGGTATAAAAGCGGTCTTTCCTAAAAAATGTAGAATCATCAGTCATCATTCATAGAGAACTTCACTACTTTTTTCCATGGTCAAGATTGTATAATGTTGGTGGTATTCTCAAACCATCATATTTTATACCTATCATTGGAGTTCGTGAGAAGATGAAATAATATTGTGACCTACAGAGGTTGCAGTCACAAATGTTTTTACGGAGCAAATGCTTGATGATAAAGACATTGTCTCAAATCTGGATGTTGTCAATATTTACTATTATGAATACAATAAAAAAATATGGTTACCAATTATTTAAATATCAATTTCCTAATGGGCTCAATCATTTATGCATAGTAATCACAGTTGTCTAGATATTCTCTGATTCATCCATTCTTCTCATTTGGACTTGTCAAAACAAGGATGGACTTATTTCATGAGAACCCTGGTAACTTGAGATTATCTATAATCTCATGCCAGTATTTTTGATTTATTTTCATAGTGTTTGAAAAACAATGTGGAATGTCACATTATAACCTAATAATTATATTGTTATAGATATTCACATTGGTTTTATCATTTTTTGCATATAGGAGAAGAAAAAAATGGCCTGAGAGATAATAACCACTTATATTTTCATTATAGGGGTTCATGATTGGTTCACTATATTTTTTCGAATATAGGGGATAATGAAATGGACTAATTCATGATAACCAATAAAATTTTCAATTGATAGATTCAAATTATTTTCACCATTGTTTTGGGTTTTGAAGTGTGTAATGGGCTTTAGTCATCGGGCTACCATTTTCACTTTTCCCAGACACTCTTAATAGTTACCCTATCTATAGCTAGGTACAGACCTGCTTTCCAAAGGCTAGAGCTCATCTAGGTTTTTAGGCCCATTGACTCTTGGAGACTCTCATTGGCTGAGAGGATTGGTGTTTAGGCTCATCTCACCCATTTGGGATATTTTTTCCTACAACGGGACTCTCTTTTAGATTTAAGATATGTTTGTGTATATCTTTTTAATCATAGTATGGGACCAGTTACCCTGAAAAAACAACTCATTGGTTAATTATCTCCATGAAAAAAGAAACAGGGTCTCATTTATGAACTGAGGAGAGTGTAGTATCATGAGTTAATTTGTCTATATTTATATAAGGTTCTTCATCCATCTCCTTAATGATGAATAACTTATTTTTGTTCTGGAGATTTATGAACAAATGCTATTAAATTTACTTCCATGTGAAGAGGTGATTTATATTTTTAAGGGGATTGAGACATTATGAGGCATCCTATGTATTCTTGTTATTTTAGTAATTAAAACCCACATTGTTCATGAATAATATGTTGTTTAGAATCATGTGGGATGAAATTTTCTGGGTACTAAGACACCAAAATTTAGAGCTTGGGCCTAACGGATAAATCCTAGGTAACATTTTTATTGAATGAATCAGAGTCATTGTAGTTTAATAAAGCCTTCAGGACTAAGCCCAAGGTATATTCCTCATTATGGGGGGAATTCATACCATACCACTCATCAATGATTACAGATTGGGTCAACCTGGTTAGTGGAAATTTTTGATTCCAAATGAGGTGTTCATTTTATCTATTCAAGACCACATGAGATATGCTCACTAGGGGAATGAAGGGGGAATAGATGATCTGCCTAATAGAAAAATAAAAATTAGACATGTGTACTAGGATAGTCAGTGCGGTATTTGGTATAATTCTCGAGCCTTGTTAATGCATCCTACATATCCTGACTATGGTAGGAATCAGAGTTCTTATGGTTCACTTTTCCCTTAACCTGCTGATAGGATTAGGTGGATGATCACACATTGGGACATTATCACTACCCTCATGGTTTCATGAATGTTAGGGGCTTGTACCAAGATTTACTCCTTATTGACTGCTGACATACTATATGATGTCGGTAATTGGGGTGTACACACTATGGATAACATTATAACACTGGGTGGATAAGTCAGATGAAAATATTTCTAATATTTCTTAATCCCACGTGATCTATGCTCATTATGAGACACAAGTGTTAGCAATTGATCAATTTCATTTATCTAGATAAAAGGCTTCAATACTAGGAACTCCATAGATGATCAGTGAGGAGGTTGAACCTTGAATATGCAACCTATGTATCCAGAATATTAATGGAATTAGAGTCATTCTACATCCCTTAAAATTTGGTCTTACACACTGAGGCTTCCATATTGATTGGGGATTACACACTTTGGTTTTCTTTATGACTTGGCCTTCCTATCTAGAGGTTGTTTTGTGACCTAGTTTGTCTTTCCCTATGGACACCACATGACCCGTTTGTCTTATCCTAGAGGCCATCACCTGACCACTCAGGACACATATGTGAGGTGTCACAAGATTCAGTGCGACATGGTTCAAAGGATGTCATGTGTCTTGGTTTGCATCAATAAAGGTCATTGTGAGACCTAACCATCATGTCTGGAGGGTGTCCCAATTCTCATATAGATTACCTTGAGGGTTCTGTGATAGATTGGCTGTCATGATAAGATGCCACAGTGAGACTTAACTAATATGAATGAATACTATTATATGAGTTGGGTGGTGTATCTGAATGATGTCACAAGACTTGGCTTATAGACCCATAAGGTTTTGTGAGGCCATGGTGGGGGGCCTAGGGGGACCGTATGACATTCATTGACATTTATAGAAGACATTGTGTGTCCCAAATAGCACGATGAAGGAATTTCATGAGATCAAGGTGACATTTCCTGGCACCACCATGATCCATTGTATGACACGTGTTAAGCGCATGAGGGTCAGTGAGCATGTACTTATTTTAAGTCTTCCACTTTTTCTCTTGGTTCTAGAAATTGTATGGAGAATGACATTGGTTTGTTCAGTATCATTTTTTTTGAGTCTTGTGTGATATAGAAATCATGTTGTATGTTCTTTGCACACCTTTCCAATATCTCTTTATGTGATCAATGAAAAACCAAATTAAATACCATACATATTGTGCATGATTGCTACTTTTTTGTCCAACATATTATATGATAAATTTCTTTACGGTCATGTGATTAGTTTCTCTTATAATTTAGCATTGATTCTTGGGACTTTTTCACTCATGAGTTTCCTCCACATTCTAGTCAGTGCGTTTTTCATGTTGGGGTGTAGAATTTATAGGACTCACCACCACTAATGCTCTCCAATTTGTAGGTCATATCTAGATTGAATACATTATAGGGGTTTAAAAGTGGGATTACGCCACACAATTTCACGAGTTTCTATCATGGGTCATTCTGAGTGCATCGAATGATTTTCAGCAATAGTGGTTCTCTTCTATCAATTCCACGTTTTCGGATTATTTATGATTGATATAGAATTTATTGATCATGCAGGAATGTCAAAGAAATTTTCTTCTATGGTCATGTGCGAGGGCCTTCAAAAAAGCTGGATTCCTTTTTTTAATACTTCATAGGGAAAGGGTGGATTTTCTAGGAATCTTTGTGAGATATGGTTGACTTTTTAGTAGGTATCATAAAGACACATTATAGATGTCCTGGGGCACCACATATCCTTTAGAGACCACAACTACCTCTTTCCTACTTCCTTTTTATACCCTTCATATTATTTTATAAAGGCCCGAGATTATGATTTTTTTCATGAGTAATCTCAATGACATTGACTTCTTTTTTTTGAATATGCCTCGCGAGACCAATATCGGTCATTTGGGGGTGTATTAGCTTGTCATTGACAAATCAGACCATTTTCCCCTCGAATAATGAATGGAATCACACATTCAACTTGATATACCCATGGAATTTCATGTTCTGAGGATGAAAAGCTAAAGGTATTGTTCAATATGAGGTGAACATGTCATCAAGGTCTTGTGGTATCTTGTATGATGGCAGGGGTGCATCGTATGTCTTTCACTGACTGTGAATACCTATTTTCTCCTCCCATTTATCTCATATCTTTTATTATACAATGTTTTAGGGATATTTTGATCATGAATGATTAGTGATATGGATATTTACATGATTTTTGGATGATACCTCATGTGACCAATATGGGTTATATGGGGGCGCTTGAGAATGTCGTGGAAAACTCTATCGAATATTCCTTAAAGCAACAAAGGGAAAGTGTGAAGTTTCTTAGACATATCTGAGGACTTCCAAAAGGCATGGATAATAAGAAAAATGGTTTTACTGAGATGAAATAGACATTTCATCAAGGTATTGTGGAATCTTGCATGTTTTAAGGGGGGTATCACATGTATTTTGGCAATTGTGATCCCCTATAACCTCCCACCCTTTAACTCCTTTGTTTTTCCCCACAAAGGATTGGGGGGAATGTGAGTTTTCTTGGGTATCATTAGGGAATTTTCTTCTTCTCAAAAATGATATGGCATATTATATTTACTAACATTGGTTTTCTCTCCCTTTGGATACCATTCTTCATTATTCTTAGAATAATTTAGGATGGTTTTTCATGCATAGGCCAATGACAAACTATGTGGCCTAAGGGCGCTCTTTCAGTTACCTGGAGATCCTTTTCATGAGAAAGAAGGATCATTCAAGAGGGGTCCACATTATTCACTAAATTTTATGTTTTACATATTAATTACACATGTGACCTTTAAATGGTCACATGATCAGGATTCCATTAGAGGATCATGCAATTTTCAAGTCTCAATTCCTTTGTTTATGTAGTGGAAGGTAACACCCTTATTCAATTATTTCTTCCTTTGTGATTTTTTCTAATTATTATTTGGTAAGTGTCAATAATTAAAATATTTAATTTTATGGTCTCTGATATACAACATATTTTCTCAATTTTTATTCTCTTGTTCTCATACCATTACGTTCATGTTATGCCTACATAGCTTCCTTACTTACTCTTAATAATAATCTGAACTCACCGATTTTCATGTTTCATTTCCCTGGGATACATAGAACAGGTTTAAGTAGGGTATGTTTGTGAATATTAATATAGGTTGGAATCATTATGAGAGTTATTTAATATCATTAAAAAAATTAAAATTTTGTGTACCTGGTCTATAATGAAACAAAGCTGTTACAGTCTACAAGCATTTGTTTGTGTAATGGATTGAATATTCATAAAAAATATATAATATCTATAAATGAGAAACCTGAATCACTAGAGTTGGTATCATAGGATATTTTTTAATATCCTTTAGAAAATATGATGAGAAAAATTTAGTATAATCCAAGAGGACTTGTCTAAGGATAAGTCTATCGATGAGTCAAAGTATAGGAAAATTTCTATTAGCTTTGGTAAAGGATAGAGTGAGTAGTTTTGAAGATATTATATCCCTTTATAAATAAAAAAAGATGATGTGTCTCTAAATAAGAGTTCTCTAGGGGTAATAACTCTTTATATGGTGGATTGAGATAGACTCAATCATCACCTGGGGCCTGACAACGGGGCTTGTTGCACACCTGGTTTGACACTCTCAAGGGATGTGCTTAAAAAATTCAAAAACTCTTTATGAACCACTATGAATTATTTAAATTGATTATTTCTAACAATGAACTAGTATAAAAATAAGGTTAAATATATTTAAAAGAAGTTGTAATGATTTAGTAGTTATTTACATGATTATGTGGTTTCGCACTATGTTTCAGGTTTCCCACACTATGATTTTGGTTTTTTAAGAAGGATGGAACCTGAAGAAATCATTTTCATGATGAATGATATTGAAAATGAAATGATTTTCTTCTAGATAAAATGAATTTTATGGGATCTAGAATTAAAATTTTAATTTTTATTCTCACAAAATATTCTCAAGCTATAAATCATGTTGGACTTCCCAACAAGAAAAAAAAATAAAACAACCTTATATCAAGTCTTTCATGATGCAACTTGCACCATAATTAAGTGGGTCTTTTAATCCACTAGTTGTTGATAAATGGATCCTAAAGAATGAATGTTTTTCTTTCTCTAATGTCCAGATCATTATAAATTCATTTTTGATTTCTTCCGTTTGGAAGGTGATGTAGGTCAATAGAGGAATATAATAAAAAATTTACGAGAACATGATGAAATTGAATAATTTGATTGGGATATGTTCACGAACATAATTTTCAAAAACTAATTTCATCATATTATTTATACAATGATACATAAGTATTTCATTGATATAAATTAATCAAATATGATGATTTTTTTGTACCTATGTGAAAATTTTTACAATCCTTTCAAGGTATGCTACTAGTATTATCGTCATACCATAACGTAAGTTTGATGGATTATTTTAATGATTAAAACATAGTCTCTAAAAGGATTTATCCATTAGAGACATTAGTATATATGAGGATATTGTTCAGAGTGATGTCAAAGTGGAAATAGAGTCTTTAGATACATATAAATCCCATGGTTTTGATAAAAATATAGAAACTGAATTCAAAAAAAAATATAAAACCCATGGAGAAAAAAGATGAGATTTTATTAATGATCAATGTGTGGGAATAAATATGGGGGAAATTATCTTAAGGGGACTAGTAACATTTTTATGTGTGTAAGAGAATCTCATCAGGTATTTGAATGATGTATTAATTGGAAGAGACAATCTAATTATACAAATATAGAGATGGATACCCAAAATGCACCTGCCACACTCCAGTGTTTCATATTCTAGGGGTATAAGAATTATGTAAATCAATTCCCCTATCCAAGTGCCAATGAATATGATTATCTACAAAAATGTGAAAACACATTAAAAAGAGAAATATAATGTAATCATGATGGTTGATGTGAATCATGATAATTACGTCACCCTTATGCTCTACTCCCTTTTAGGGAATTTCATGTTTTCTTTTTTATGAAAGATACCATTGAAAATATTAGTGTTTATCCTTTAGTGAAATTTCTTGTGGTTTTGAGAATAGATGACATAACTCAACATGGATCATAAAATAATGAAATCACATCAGATATTGAACCAGTAAATGGTTAAACCATAGATTCAAGTGGAAATATTTTTCTATTATATAAGATATTATTTATTGAATAAAGGGTGAGTTATAATTTCTAAGAATATATATCTCCATGTTAGATTAACATAAGAGTTGTAGATACAATCAAGGGTTTATGAGTTTCTGTTTTATCATGCATTAAAATTCATTAACATGCCTTTTTAGGTATATGTGATGGGATTTAATAAATACATAGGATATTTTATGAGGAATTCATTACAATAAAAACCTTTTATTTAGTATTTATTTCTGTGAAAATGTTATCCTATTAGGAATTCCATTACAGTTTTGGTAAATATGATTAAATATACTGGTAACCATTAGGGTTTATCTTATCTTTTATTATAATGTAATTATGGGTTGGAGTTGATCACCTTATGAAGTCATCAAACTTAATTATTATCATCAAAAAATTATATCCAGATACTAATGATAGAATATATATTAACAAAGTTGTATGGTTTCATAGGGTACAAAATTAAATTGATTCTGATTGGTATATGAAGTTTACCTTGATGTTTTGGCCTAGTATTTAGCAAGGTCATGATATAGAGTTGAGTGTTAGCACTATGATAATAGTTCAATACCTAGAGGATATTCTTAGATATTTTTCAATGGATTTAAAATGTGGTTGGGATCAAAATATCTACAAGTTGAGAGTCCTTTAAACAATATTTTTAACTCGAGCATTTAGATGGATCTTTAGGAAGCTGTTTAAACGTACTCAAAAGAATTATTACAATTAAATCTATTGGTATATGAGATAACTAATTAGATATCATCTAATTATAGATTCATTCATTAACATGTAAGGAATGATAAATTATTATATTAATGTTATTATGATATTCTCCAATTTCATATAGAGTTTAACATTATTGATAATTCCTTTCTTTGAATTTCTCCACGGAATAAATAATGGAAATCTAAGACATATATATATTAATCCAATTAAATTACTTGATCATATCAGTATAATAGATTCTTCTTGGGAGCTTCATATGAACTTATCTCAAGTTCATTATGTGTTAAATGTTTCACTTTTAAGGAACCACATAACTGACTTATCACATATATTAATATCAGATGTCATAAATCTAGAGCATGGTATATCTTATGAGGAACAACTAGTAGAGATTATGAATTTAATATATTATATTGAATTCAATATGTCCACTCACTTGGTCAAATGTTTGAGAAAAAAATCATCTTAAGGTGGATATGTTGGAACCAAAGAATGTAATGAGGAAGAAAAAATTTCAGTTGTTGGTAAAAAATGATGAATTTTGATGGTGAAATTCATTTTAAGGGTGGTAGAAGTTAATAGCCTAAGATTTTATGAAATATATAGTTCTTCAAATAAATATAATCTTGTTGATATTTTTGGTTACATGAATCACTTATTTACATTGTGTTAAATGAAAAACTGATTATAGCTTTTGTTGCATGCGAAACTGATTTTATAATGTGTGACATGAAACACTAAGACTAACTTTTTTTGCCAGGAATATAATTTTTATCCTTAGTTACACACAACACCATGCGTAACTTGTGTTATAAGACACACTGAGTTAATCTTGAGTTACACATAACAATGATTTTTTCTTTTATTATACAAGACACTAAGTTTTAACAAAATCACGATACATTATTATTATTCTTCAAATATGACCATTATTACCGTTCTATTTAAATTACTGATATTAATAAAAAAATAAAATTATAGATATTAATGATAATGAATTTATATAAATAAAATATGTTGATAAAATAGAATATTATTTTTCAATAAATTTTTTATAAGTTCTGAAAATACTATTGTATAAATAACTTTTATTTTTATAAATTTTTCAGATAAACTTAAAATTAATTTGAAAAAAATTTTGGAATGGTATTTGACATAATAAAATTCATTTCATTAATCATAACATCAAAATTCACTTAGGGTTAATATTTTGGATTTTTTTGAAGAAAATATTTTTTTGATAAAAAGTGAAAATAATAATATGTAATTGATAACCACCTCTTCATTTCAATTATTTATAATTCTAATTTTAATTTTAATAATATTATAAATTAAAATTTGATTAATTATATATTTATTATACATATTTATTTCATTTTAATTGGTTTATTATTTTATTTTTATAAAAAAACATTTTAAACTTTTGAACTTTTATTCTATGAAAACAGGTTTCCTCATCCCATCTGTGTGATTAATATTAAATTAAAATTTTAAAATTATATGAATTTAATTTTAAAAATTGATAATATATTTTGAATTACAATATTTTATATTATCTAATAGTATAAAAATTTTTTTTGACAAAAATGAATAGTTAAAAACGTAAAAATTAATAATCATTGTTAAGGTAAAAATTGGTTTAATGGGGGTTAAACTGAAATGAAAATGGTTGAAATGAAATAAATTATTTTATAAAATATATTTTATCGACATATTTTTACCCTATAATGTATTTAGTTCTATAATACTCCATTTTGGGCCATTTTTCATGTAAAAAATGTGGGTATGCCGTTATCTTTTAAAAAATTTGGAAGTGTTCCACTTACCTGACTTATAAAAGGCCACTACCTAACTTCTTGACTTCGCACCCAAAAAAATTCACATGCATTACGTTCCCAAATTATATATAAACATCCATTATATCATCTTAAAATCCATCGTTTGTGTAACGCCCCGACCCTAGTTACCCAGAGTCGGTGCATTATTACATAACATTGGCATGATCACAAGAAAGATCAAATCTCGAAAGACCGATTGGTTTAGTAGCCTTGGAAACACTAGATATATTCATATATTTTACATTACATCATAAAATGAAAAACTACTACAACAACATAATTTCTCCATAATCCACACTCATATCCCCACATAACATCCCTGCAGGTCATTCATAATTTACTTCTTCACTTCCTGGGAAAAATAAAACATAGAAAAGGGGTGAGCTCAAATGCCCAGTAAGGATAACAATATAGCGGAAACTTTCATAAATAAGAATAAACATTTAAGGCAATGTATAACTAAAACAAAATCCTTTCAAACATTAACTTTCAACATGGTATGGCATAAATAAAATGAAATAATTCCATTTACTTATTCACATGGATATTCTACTAATCGAATAATCACATGAAAAAATCAATAACCACTTTCATAATGTTGGAATGCACAATGCCAGACTATCATAACCACATAGTCAAGGCCTCGTGCCAAGACTACAAATAATATTTTGTCAAGGCCTTGTGCCAAGACACTAGTTTGTCTCATGAGACCTACCGATGCATCGAGGAGCTATAGCGGGCTCCACCCGTCACATATTAAGTCCAATGAATTCCCATATGAAAAGGTTTAAACATAACATAAACATTCGTATTAAAACTAGCATATGAAATGTCAATAATTTCACCATAAACTATGAATGGTATAAAAATAGCACATCCATAGTCAAACATATCACAAAACCTTCAATACAATATAGAAGTTTTTTATCATAATAAATCAACTTCAAATAAGCGTAAAATCCGTCAAAGGATGTTGACATAGATGAAATCAAAACACTTTTTAGAGAAATATCTCTTTCTATTTTTGAAATAATTTAAGAGCCATATAAAATAAAAAATTTTCTTGAAAATCTTATTATAAGCTTGTAAGGGAATCTTTGATGATTTTATAACGGCGGAAAATTACCGCACCAGCCGTATAAGTTAAAAAAACATTCTTATCTTAATTCTGTCGAAAAGGTTAAAAAGCACCTTGTTTGGAAAATGACGGAAAGATTCCCTTATAAACCTCTTATAAAAAGTCAAACAAGGGTATAAATGACTTTAACCCATATTCTTTTTAATATTAAAAATTTTTTGAAATACATTTTGAAAAAAACATGGACGTGGATGATAACGAGGTCCCAGTAGATAATTATGTATAAAGAACCTCGGATAATGAAGAGATTGCGAAATAAACCCTTACCTTGTAATTTTCCTTTGTTGGGGTAGGTTAACCTCCTGTATAATGGAGAAATAATTGTTATTAAGTTATACAAGAATCATATACATTAATATGATATCATATATGATCTTTTAACATTGCATTATTAATAATATCTTAGTATTATCGTCGTTTCGGGTGATAATCGATTCGTTCTTCTTAAATGTTTGGTTACATAAGACATGTTTTTAATGGATAGATTATATCTTATTCATAATCAGAATGATATTAACATTATTTTTAACCTTAAAATGAGAATAAGACTTGAATGGATACGATGGAGAATGAATCTCATCGCGTTCGTGGAGACGGTAGTCCGTACGTACGCACGAACGCTACTTCCATTTAATTTTTATTTTTAAAAGAATCGAATCCAAATGATACATAGGTATATTACTATTCCAGTATAATATAATATTTTATATATGTTACTTAAGTTCATTAACACCATACTTTATATGTTCCATGTGTGGTATGAACGAGTCATATCATTTTAAGGGGGCGGTAGTCCGCACTTCCTCAAATGAAATTATCGTATGTATATACAACATGAAACGAATAATGGTATGAAATAAAATGGAATTACAGAAGCTTATATATAAAATATATATCATTAATATCATATTTAATTACAGTTCCATCATAATGGCCACCATGAGAGGCGGTAAGATGTATTTGAACCATCATCGTTTCGTGAGGCGTTAGTTTGCCATCCACAGAAACATTATGTTCATCATCCATTAGATGGAGTTGTGTGTATGTGTAGTTTGAATCATTCTTATAACAACATCCTAGTATATTGTGGATACTGGTGTTGTTACAAAAGAAAGGAAATAAAAAGAGTTTGGGGGTTGGAGAAGCAAAATAAATGAAAATAATTTAAGATAAATCGTTACCTTTAATTTAGGTAACTCACTTTGGTTGGAACCAAAGGACTTCCTGAAATGCTTTCTGCCTAAGGGGAAGCTTCAAGGAGGAGGAGAGGGATGTGGGGAGCTTATTTGGGTAGGGTTTGGACGAGCCAAGTGGCTTGAGAGGTGTGAGGGATGAGTAGAAGTGGTCTCCTTTTATAAGGGAGAGGAGGGGATCTTTAGGAAAGAGTGAAAGTATAACTTTATAATATAATTATATTCGGTTTATAATGGTCCAAAAATCATTGAGGTCGAAGGTAAGATGACTCATATTCTAAATAACATCAACCAATAAGAATTGGACAGGTTTTAGATAATATTTTAATCATTATAATCTTATTTATTTAAATGATTTATTAATGAGGTAAACATTGCATCATTATTGTGTCATTAATAATTTAAATTATTTGATGTATAAAAATTATAAATAAAATATAATTATGTAGTAAATCTTTTCAGATTTCTAAGGAATATTTATACTCGAAAATCCATCATGTATAACCCTATGTAAAAATTGTTCTTCTAAAAGATGTAAGCATATGCCATTTTTATTTTTATTTTAACATTATTAATATAATGTGTCCCTACCACATAAAAGTGGCTCCAAGGGGTCCTCAAATCGACCCAAGGATGCCCATGGTCGGGTATGTGTCCACCAATAAGGTTAGGACACGTTTTAGGGTAATTTTGTATTATTATAATATTATTTTTTAACCCTTATTTACCGGATTTACCCTTTAACCATGGTAAATAAAATATTTACCGCAGTAATTATTCAAAATGTGTAAAAATAAAAGTTACCTATTTACATAATTTGGACATCATGATTCCAAATATGTAATCCATTTTTCCAAATTCAAAACACAGAAGTGGCATAAATTAATTTAAAATTAATTCCCGTTGTTAAAATAAGAAGCGTGTTTTTAAGAGATAATAACTATCAAAAGATTGACACTTGTTTATGTCTGGTTTAATTGTGAAATTATGTCCAATGACAAACATTAAATTAAATGGTAAAAATATATTATAAATATACTTTAAAACCACTCAAATTCATAATTTTCATTATTAATTATTTTGATTAAAAAGGTTGATTTTAATTAAAATTTATTAATTTTCACTATTCATCAAAATATAAAAGTTATCCGAAAAGTATCAAAATTTCACCCTAGGCTAATTTCAATATTCCGAATCCAAAAATGAAGTCCATTTTGAAATATAAAATATATATAATTTTAAAAATTAGGTATTACTATTCATAACGTCTAGTTTGATTGGTTGTTAGAACTCGGTGTTGCGTACAACACACGCTATCGCATTAATCAAAGAGAAGTGTACCGTAGAAGCTTGGGGTGTTACATTCTCCCCTCCTTCAAATAATTACATCCTCGCAATTTCTAGGGTATTACTGCATAAAAAGACTCTGGTGGTTCTTCATCATAAGTTCCTCGGGTTCCCACGTTGCCTCTTCCATCTTATGATTTCTTCACAAAACTTTTACCAGACGCGTCGTCCGGTTTCTCAGTACTTGTTCTCTTGTATCAAAAATCCTGACAGGCTCTTCACAATAAGACAGATCGGGTTCCAGTTCTAATTCCTCATAGGTTAGTACATGCGTTGGGTCAGGCATGTATTTCCTCAATAGAGATACATGGAACACATCGTTTACTTTTGAGAGACTTGGCGGCATTGCCAATCGGTAAGCTACAACCCCAATTCGTTCTAGAATTTCGAAAGGTCCGATGTACCTGGGACTCAATTTACCTTTCTTACCAAAACGTATGACTCCCTTACATGGAGATACCTTCAGGAAAACATGATCACTGACTTGAAATTCCAAACCCTTCCTTCGATTATCAGCATAGCTCTTCTGCCAACTTTGAGCTGCTTTGATGTGATTTTGGATTACTTTCACCTTTTACACCGTTTCCTCCACCAGTTCTAGGACTACAAGTTTTCTTTCACCAATGTCATCCCAACAGGTTGGTGTACGACATCTCTTTCCGTATAACGCTTCATATGGTACCATCTGAATACTCGAATGGAAGCCATTGTTATAGGAAGATTCTACCAGTGGTAAATATTGATCCCACATACCCTGAAAGTCAAGTGAGCAAGATCTCAACATGTCTTCTAAGGTCTGAATAGTCCGTTCGGATTTTCCATCTGTCTGAGGGGGGTAAGAAGTGCTCAAATGAAGTTCAGTATCCAGGGATTTCTGAAGACTTTTCCAAAATCTTGAAGTAAAACAGGGATCACGATCAGAAACAATCGATAGGGGTACTCCATGAAGTCTCACAACTTCATTAATATATAGTCTTGCTAGACGTTCCAGGGGTAGATCTTCTCTTATAGCAAGAAAATGTGCTGACTTGGTAAGACGATCAACAATAACCCATATTGCATCGTTTCTTCTAGGAGTCTTTGGTATCCCCATGAAAAAGTCCATCGTAATATTGTCCCATTTCCACTCCGGTATGGGAAGAGGTTGCATGACTCCTCCAGGCTGTTGCCTTCCAGCTTTCACTTGTTGACAAACCATACATCTTGACAAAAAATCAGAAATCTCTCTCTTCATGTTGCCCCACCAAAAATGTTCCTTCAAATCTCAATACATTTTGGTGCTCCCAGGGTGTATAGAGAAATTGGAACTATGAGCATCATCCAGCAATTCCCTTTTTAGATCAGGTAAATCGGGAACACAAAGTCTCTTCCCGAATTTCAAAATCCCATCTTCATACACAATGTCTCTCAATCTCCCATCATTCACAGCTTTAATCTTCTTCTGAAATTCTTCATCATCGGTCTGAGAACTCTTAATACTTTCTAGTAAAGATGGTTTGGCAACCATTTGAAAAAGCATTGATGTTTCACCTTCCCTGGTTATTCCCATGTCCATCTTCACTAGATCCATGAAAATTGGTTCCCTTTAAATTCTCATCATGTTAGAAACACCATGGTCTTTTCTGCTCAAAGCATCTGCCACCTTGTTTTCTTTCCCCGGGTGGTAGTGTGTCGTGCAATCATAATCCTTGAGTAATTAAAGCCATCTCCTTTGCCTCATGTTGAGTTCTTTTTGTGAGAAAATATTCTTCAAACTCTTGTGATCATTATAAATCTCACATTTTTCACCATAGAGGTAGTGCCTCCATATCTTCAAAGCAAAGATCACAGCTGCTAACTCAAGATCATGAGTAGGATATTTTTGTTCATGAATTTTCAATTGTCGTGATGCATAGGCAATAACTCTATCATTCTGCATAAGGACACAACCAAGTCCTTTCTTTGATGAATCACTATAAATAACGAACCCATCATTCCCCGATGGTAGAGTCAATATAGGAGCATTGACTAATCTTCTCTTCAGTTCTTAGAAACATTCTTCACACTCTTTTTTCCAATCAAATTTAACCCCTTTACGTGTGAGCTTCGTTATTGGGTTAGCCAATCCGGCAAAATTCTGGACGAAACGTCGATAATAACCTGCCAAACCAATAAAACTACGTACCTCAGTTATACTCGTAGGTGCTGGCCATTCTTGGATTGCCTTGGTCTTAGTAGGATCAACAGAGATTCCATCTTTAGAGACAATATGGCCAAGAAAATAAATCTCCTGAAGCCAGAATTCACACTTGCTAAACTTCCCATATAATTCATGCTTCCTCAGAGTCTTCAAGATAATGCGCATGTGATTTTCATGATCTTCGTAGGTTTTGGAGTATACCAAGATATCATCAATAAATACCACCACAAATTAATCGAGATACTCCTTGAAAACTCTATTCATCATATCCATGAATACAGAGGGTGCATTAGTCAATCCAAACGGCATTACAGTAAACTCGTAATGCCCGTACCTGGTTCGAAATGCTGTCTTCGGAATGTCTTCCTTCTTCACACACAACTGATGGTATCCAGATCGAAGGTCAATCTTTGAAAAGTATTGAGCTCCATGCAGTTGGTCAAATAAATCATCAATGCGAGGTAGGGGATACTTGTTCTTTATTGTTATAGCATTGATCTCCCTGTAGTCGATACATAACCTCATAGATCCATCTTTCTTTTTAACAAAAAGAACAGGGGCTCCCCATGGAGAAACACTAGGGCGAATAAATCCTTTATTACTCAATTCCTCTAGTTGTTTCTTTAGTTCAACTAATTCTACAATGGTCATTCTATAAGGGGTCTTCGATATAGGCCTTGATCCAGGAATTAAATCAATGGAAAACTCAACTTCTCATTCTGGAGGTTGTCCAGGTAAATCTTCCGGAAATACATCTACAAATTCTTTCACAATAGGTACATCCTCTATTTGAACATTCCTTTCCTCACCGACAGTTATTTTATTCCCTTCCTCCCCAATAATTGAATTAAGTTGAGCTACTGGGGGTGGATCTAAATAAGAATTAGGTGGTGACGATTCTTCTCTAAAAACATGGTGTTCCTTATCATTATCATCAAGAATCTTAACCTCTTTCTTATTACAATAAATCTTCGCATCATAGTCCGAAAGCCAGTCCATACCAAGGATTATATAAAACTCAATCATAGGTATGACGATGAGATCAGCAGATAAAGAAAATTTATGTGCTCTAATGGGGACTGATTCACAAAACTTTGTTGCAATGATACTTCCCTTAGGAGTTTTAACTGACAACTCCCTTATTAAATCAAATTGGAAATATCTAATTTTCTTAGCAAACTGGGAAGATATGAAACAATGCGACGATCCAGAGTCAAATAATGCATTTGCTAAACTTGAGGAAACCATTAAATTACCTGCCACCACGTCTTTTAGAGCCTCTACCTCACCAGTAGTGATAGCATAAGCTTGGCCTTGATCCCTTGGCCTTTTCTGAGGTAAGTTCTCCTGACTCTTAGGACATTCATTTGCATAATGTCCCATCTCCCTGCAGTTGTAGCACTAAACGTTGGTAGCTTCCTTCTTCCCCTTGCAATCACGAGCTTGGTGGCCTTTTTCACCACACTTGTAACAGACTCCCATTCCCTTCAAGCAAGTACCAGGATGTTTCTTCCCGCATTTACCACAAGATGGATATTCAACCTTTCCCTTCTTCCCCTTATTTCCATTCCCAGATTGATCAGCAGGTCTCTTCTTCTCTTGCTTTGCTTTAATGTCATAAGACTTAGAGAATTCCTTTTCGGTCTTGATAGCACATGAGACAATGTCTTCGTACGATGAAATGGATTGTGAGACTAATGCTCGACGGAGAAATGGTTTTAACCCATCAAAGAAACGATCAATCTTACTTCTTGGGTTGTGTATATAATCACCAGCGTACCTTGCTAACTTTGTAAAGTTAGCCTCATACTTTGCGACATTCTCATCCTCCTTCTGTCTCAGACTTAGAAATTGCCTTTCCATATCTGCTCGATGGTCACGCGGAAAGTGTTTTTCTAAAAACAGATCTTTGAACTCCCTCCATTCCATATTTGATACTTCATCATCTTCCTTCGTATTTTGAATCAATGACCACCATTGGTCAGCATCTCCAGTGAGGCGGTAAACTGCCATGATAACTTTTTCCCTTTCACTGCTCCCCAAAGCCTGAAATATTTTCTCTAGGAAAAATATCCATTGATCAGCTACTAAGGGATTTGTACTCCCATTGAACGTTGGTGGTTGTTGCCTCATGAATCGATCTAACATTGATCCTCCACGCTGTGGATCAGGGTGCTCCATACGGGTAAGGTTATTATTCATAACCTGAGTAAGTTGTCCCGGTATGGTGATTAGCTGATCGGCACCAGTTTCATCACCAGCTCCACTATAATTATCTTGAGCAGGAGGGAAATCCCTACATGGAGTGCGTGCATTGATACGGTTTCCATTTCTTCCACTAGGTGCCATTTCTAAACAATGGCATAAACTAGATCAGTTTATGAATCAAAATACATAATCCCATACTTATAAAACACTTAACATAAATTGAACTATTTATGGATATAATCCATAATCATAAAAAAAATTTCTTTGAGGAAGTATATACTCATAAACCCTTCATAATGATTTGTAAAGAAAATGAGAGTTATCCTAAGCATATCCCCTGGGAGTGTCGTAACCAAGAGTGCAGCAAGGCCCGTTGTCGTGCACCAGTTCCCGTTCGAGTCTAGCTCAAAGCGGTGTTTTCGGGTTTTACCCCTAGGTACATCTGTTCCAGAGCCGCCTCTACCTGCTCGTATCCAGACAGGGATGTATTGCTCGAAAAACTCACAAAATCTATACAATACAAAAATTCTAGGAAGTTATTCTATACTAATCATCAAAGTTCATCTTAGGTCTACGTGCTCTAATCAGAGTTTATCTAAATCTAGCTTCCAAGGTTTGTACTAAACTTTCTCTGATACCAACTGTAACGCCCCGACCCTAGTTACCCAGAGTCGGTGCATTATTACATAACATTGGCATGATCACAAGAAAGATCAAATATAGAAAGACCGATTGGTTTAGTATCCTTGGAAACACTAGATATATTTATAAGTTTTACATTACATCATAAAATGAAAAACTACTACAACAACATAATGTCTCCATAATCCACACTCATATCCCCACATAACATCCCTGCAGGTCATTCATAATTTACTTCTTCACTTCCTGGGAAAAATAAAACATAGAAAAGGGGTGAGCTCAAATGCCCAGTAAGGATAACAATATAGCGGAAACTTTCATAAATAAGAATAAACATTTAAGGAAATGTATAACTAAAACAAAAGCCTTTCAAACATGAACTTTCAACATGGTATGGAATAAATAAAATGAAATAATTCCATTTACTTATTCACATGTATATTCTACAAATCGAATAATCACATGCAAAAATCAATAACCACTTTCATAATGTTGGAATGCACAATGCCAGACTATCATAACCACATAGTCAAGGCCTCGTGCCAAGACTACAAATAAGATTTTGTCAAGGCCTTGTGCCAAGACACTAGTTTGTCTCATGAGACCTACTGATGCATCGAGGAGCTATAGCGTGCTCCACCCGTCACATATTAAGTCCAATGCATTCCCATATGAAAAGGTTTAAACATAACATAAACATTCGTATTAAAACTAGCATACGAAATGTCAATAATTTCACCATAAACTATGAATGGTATAAAAATAGCACATCCACAGTCAAACATATCACAAAACTTTCAATACAATATAGAAGTTTTGTATCATAATAAATCAACTTCAAATAAGCGTAAAATCCGTCAAAGGATGTTGACATAGATGAAATCAAAACACTTTTTAGAGAAATATCTCTTTCTATTTTTGAAATAATTTAAGAGCCATATAAAATAAAACATTTTCTTGAAAATGTTCTTATAAGCTTGTAAGGGAAGCTTTGACGATTTTATAACGGCGGAAAATAACCGCACCCGCCGTATAAGTTAAAAAAACATTCTTATCTTAATTCTGTCGAAAAGGTTAAAAAGCACCTTGTTTGGAAAACCACGGAAAGATTCCCTTATAAACCTCTTATAAAAAGTCAAACAAGGGTATAAATGACTTTAACCCATATTCTTTTGAATATTAAAAATGTTTTGAAATACATTTTGAAGAAACATGGACGTGGATGATAACGAGGTCCCAGTAGATAATTATGTATAAACAACCTCGGATAATGAAGAGATTGCAAAATAAACCCTTACCTTGTACTTTTCCATTGTTGGGGTAGGTTAACCTCCTGTATAATGGTGAAATAATTGTTATTAAATTATACAAGAATCATATACATTAATATGATATCATATATGATCTTTTAACATTTCTTTATTAATAATATCTTAGTATTATCGTCATTTCGGGTGATAATCGATTCGTTCTTCTTAAATGTTTGGTTACGTAAGACATGTTTGTAATGGATAGATTATATATTATTCATAATCATAATGATATTAACATTATTTTTAACCCTAAAATGAGAATAAGACTTGAATGGATACGATGGAGAATAAATCTCATCGCGTTCGTGGAGACGGTAGTCCGTACGTACGCACGAACGCTACTTCCATTTAATTTTTATTTTTAAAAGAATCGAATCCAAATGATACATAGGTATATTACTATTCCAGTATAATATAATATTTTATATATGTTACTTACGTTCATTAACACCATCCTTTATACGTTCCATGTGTGGTATGAACGAGTCATATCATTTTAAGGGGGCGGTAGTCCGCACTTCCTCAAATGAAATTATCGTATGTATATACAACATGAAACGAATAATGGTATGAAATAAAATGGAATTAAAGAAGCTTATATATAAAATATATATCATTAATATCATATTTAATTACAGTGCCATCATAATGGCCACCATGAGAGGCGGTAAGATGTATTTGAACAATCATCATTTCGTGAGGCGTTAGTTTTCCATCCACAGAAACATTATGTTCATCATCCATTAGATGGAGTTGTGTGTATGTTTAGTTTGAATCCTTCTTATAACAACATACTAGTATATTGTGGATACTAGTGTTGTTACAGAAGAAAGGAAATAAAAAGAGTTTGGGGGTTGGAGAAGCAAAATAAATGAAAATAATTTAAGAGAAATCGTTACCTTTAATTTAGGTAACTCACTTTGGTTGGAACCAAAGGACTTCTTGAAATGCTTTCTGCCTAAGGGGAAGCTTCAAGGAGGAGGAGAGGGATGTTGGGAGATTATTTGGGCAGGTTTTTGACGATCCAAGTGGCTTGAGAGGTGTGAGGGATGAGTAGAAGTGGTCTCCTTTTATATGGGAGAGGAGGGGCTCTTTAGGAAAGAGTGAATGTATTACTTTATAATATAATTATATTCGGTTTATAATGATCCAAAAATCCTTGAGGTCGATGATAAGATGACTCATATTCTAAATAACATCAACCAATAATAATTGGACAGGTTTTAGATAATATTTTAATCATTATAATCTTATTTATTTAAATGATTAATTAATGAGGTAAACATTGCATCATTATTGTGTCATTAATAATTTAAATAATTTGATGTATAAAAATTATAAATAAAATATAATTATGTAGGAAATCTTTTCAGCTTTCTAATGAATATTTATAATCGAAAATCCAACATGTATAACCCTATGTAAAAATTGTTCTTCTAAAAGATGTAAGCTTATGCCATTTTTATTTTTATTTTAACTTTATTAATATAATGTGTCCCTACCACATACAAGTGGCTCAAAGGGGTCCCCAAATCAACCCAAGGATTCCCATGGTCGGGTATGTGTCCACCAATAAGGTTAGGACACGTTTTAGGGTAATTTTGTATTATTATAATATTATTTTTTTACCCTTATTTACCGGATTTACCCTTTAACCATGGTAAATAAAATATTTACCGCAGTAATTATTCAAAATGTGTAAAAATAAAAGTTACCTATTTACATAATTTGGACATCCTGATTCCAAATATGTAATCCATTTTTCCAAATTCAAAACACAGAAGTGGCAGAAATTAATTTAAAATTAATTCCCTTTGATAAAATAAAAAGCGTGTTTTTAAGAGATAATAACTATCAAAAGATTGACACTTGTTTATGTCTGGTTTAATTGTGAAATTATGTCCAATGACAAAAATTAAATTAAATGGTAAAAATATATTCTAAATATACTTTAAAACCACTCAAATTCATAATTTTTCAATATTAATTATTTTGATTAAAAAAGTTGATTTAAATTAAAATTTAGTAATTTTCACTATTCATCAAAATATAAAAGTTATCCGAAAAGTACGAAAATTTCACCCTAGGCTAATTTCAATATTCAGAATCCAAAAATGAAGTCCATTTTGAAATATAAAATATATATAATTTTAAAAAGTAGGTATTACTATTCATAACGGCTAGTTTGATTGCTTGTTAGAACTCGGTGTTGCGTACAACACACGCTATCGCATTAATCAAAGAGAAGTGTACCGTAGAAGCATGGGGTGTTACAGTTTGGGAATAAATCTAACCTTGGAAGGATTTTGGGGAAAGCTTGAGGAGGATACCCGAAGAAGAGGTATCATTATTCAAAGATAGTTTTGATTTTATTACTTCCAACACCTCCATCAATTGTTGTTAATCCTTTATAATATAATTAACATAGTATATTTAATATAATTATATTTTGTAATGTTATGTTCATTAATTAAAAAAAATTCCTCTTCCATAAAATGTTTCTTTAAATCATTAGTCTTGTGTATGATGAATTACCACCTTACGAGATGTTGTCATTCATTTTTCTATTACCAAATATAAATATTTGGTATAATGACATATATAATGTATATATGTTTTTATATCACAATTATACCTATTTATCCATTATATGATATATAATTTTTTTACTTTCCATTCTTTAGGGGATATGACAATGTCGCTCTTCTATACAGTGGACCACTACCTCACAAAGTGATGTGATTCATTTTCAATAACTCTTTAAATAGAAGATAATAAATATATATATGATCAATATATTTGATATAAATTATGTAATTATGATATTAATGAAGTATTTATCATTATTAAATGATAATACATCTTTTTATTTCTTAAATTTTTAGTCACTGAAAGATAATAATGTTGTTCGTGTACATGTGGACTTCCACCTTCACGAAGTGATGCAACTATATTTTTAATAACCACAGCACAAGGATGATATTTATAAGTGTATTTAAATAAATAATAATTTATTTATGATATTACAATAATTGTGTAAAATTTATATATTACTTACCTTCTTTTTGTATTGATCATCAAAAAATAGAAATGTTACTCATGTGTACATACGACATACCGTCTCCATGATCATAAAATACATTATTTTTCAAAAAAGTCATTAATGATTGGTCTTAAAATTATAATTGATGTATAAATATAATAATTATTTCATGATTATTATTTTATAAATTATTTATCAATGATAAAATTAAGTGGACCGAAAATAACAGATCAAATCATATACGTAAAGCAAAGTGGTTATTTCCCAAGGCATAACTTGAACATGGAATTTTCAAAAAATGGATAATAAATAGACATAATTTAATAATAAGTTGTATTATATATGAGTTTTTGGTTCAATAATATATTTTTAATAAACAGAAATTTATTATATTGGTTGTTGGAATTAGTATAAAGAATATCAAGATGTACTCTAAGGGATTTTCATCTCACTTTTATTTTTATGTGAGACACATGTAATTTTCAGCACATGATTATTTTATGTGGGGAAAATAATATTGATGAATTTATTTTACAAAAATTTTAATTAAATTTATTTTTATTTACATATCCACTTAACTAACTCTCTTTAATGAGGTTTATGATTCATAATTTACAAAACCTGTAAGGGATTTTTATCTCATTTTTTCTTCTTTAGGACATAAGATTATATTATCCACCTTCATTTATATATGAGGTGTATATAAAAAAATGACATTTAATATCATAATTTTATTTGTCCTCATTATATATTATGTTTCAATAATAATATTATTTCTTGGGTCTCACTTTTCTATGTTACCAAAGTGGTAAAGATTTTTTGTTACAATCACACTGTTTACTATGATTATTTATGATTATGTTTCTTGATGATAAAATATAATGATAAATATCTCCTAAAACTTGTGAATTTTTTTCACCTCTGGCAATTCATGATAATTTAATGTAACAATACCATTTTACCACTCTATTGGAATTAAAATAAATGAGAATATGTTTTTAAGAAAAATCATTTTACTTCTCTCATCAGTAAAAAACACTTTTTCTAAAAAAACCTTGTTTTATCAAATATGTTTCAAAAATATGGTCAAATTTATTAAATTTAATTAATAAATTCATTTTTACCCATCTTTATAATTTTAATTTTTTTTTTGAAAATAATATTCATGTAGTTTTCCAAAAAATTTCGTTTTGGTTTTTACAGAAAATGTTATATAAATATTTCTTTTACATGTACAACATGAATGTAATTTCACATCATATATCACATTATTTACATTTTATTTTTTGTTATCATTTTAATTTTTTTAAATGATTTTTTTTTTAAAAAATAGGTTTTATTAAAATATTATATAATTAGAAATGATATTTTCCTTATGAAATATTTAAAACGATTTTTTAGTCTTCCTTTTTAAGTTTCAAAATTTATTTGCAATGTAAATGATTTATAAAATGTTTTCTACTTCAAAATTTATTTAAAAAAAATTACCCCTTCATGAAAAATTCTATGTGATTTATCTATCAGAATATTTTTCCATATAAGCTGAAATCAATTGATTTAAATTATGCTTTACTGGGTATATAAATCAATGATACCATTATTATTCTCACATAAAATGGTTTGTAACAAAAATTTGTTTGAGAAATTCATTTCTCATCAATAGGGTATACAATTGATTTTTTTTATGAAAACCATATCCTTACATTGTTTATGTTATATAATTATGAAATGATTATGAAACCCATTTCTTCTCCACGGGTTATTCTATGATGAAATGATTTATCAAAACCATTTCTATTCAATAGTTAGAATATGATGACTATTTTACGATATTTTTTCACATTAATATATGAATTAAGTGATTAGTGGCACCTATATATCCCTCTAACACATTGGGTAATGATTAATGTTATGTTCACTGAAAAGTTACAAGGGTGGTTGTCCCAAGACCAAAAGATGGTACATAAGAGGTTGTCCCAATCTCAAAAGATGATACACATTAATCCATCCCATGATCAAACTAGGTACAAGTGTTGTTATCGAAATCCTAACATTTCATGTGTAACGCCCCGACCCTAGTTACCTAGGGTTGGTGCATTATTACATAACATCGGCATGATCACAAGAAATATCAAATCTCGTAAGACCGATTGGTTTAGTAGCCTTGGAAACACTAGATATATTCATAAGTTTTACATTACATCATAAAATGAAAAACTACTACAACAACATAATGTCTCCATAATCCACACTCATATCCCCACATAATATCCCTGCAGGTCATTCATAATTTACTTCTTCACTTCCTGGGGAAAATAAAACATAGAAAAGGGGTGAGCTCAAATGCCCAGTAAGGATAACAATATAGCAGAAACTTTCATAAATAAGAATAAACATTTAAGGAAATGTATAACTAAAACAAAATCATTTAAAACATGAACTTTCAACATAAAATGGAAAAGGTAAAATGAAATAATTCCATTTACTTACTCACATGGATATTATACTATTCGAATGATCACATGAAATATCAATAACCACTTTCATAATGATGGAATGCATAATGCCAGACTATCATAACCACATAGCCAAGGCCTCGTGCCAAGACTACAAATAAGATTTTGCCAAGGCCTTGTGCCAAGACACTAGTTTGTCACATTAGACCCACTGATGCATCGAGGAGCTATAGCGGGCTCCACCCTTCACTTATTAAGTCCAATGCATTCTTCATATGAACAGGTTTAAACATAACATAAACATTTGTATTAAAACTAGCATACAAAATGTCAATACTTCTACCACAAACCATGAATGGTATAAAAATAGCATATCCACAGTCAAACATAACTCATTCGATACAATATGGAAGATTTTATTGTATCACATTAACCTCAATCAAGAATAATGAAGGATGTTGACATAGATGAAAATAATCATCAAAAAAATTTGAGAGAAATATCTCCCTTTTCTTGAAAACATTTAAAAGTCACACTATTTGTCAAGAAGCCATTTAAAAGTATAATTTTGAATCAATGTGTCCCATACCACTTTGAAACTTTTTAAAAGGAGTTTTAATTTCTAAACATTAATGTCCAAATAAATAAATCCCTAAAACAATTTTTAAAACATGGACATTAATGAGAAAGATTTAGATGAATAAGTCTTTAAAACATTTAAAAAATGGTATTTTAGTTAGAGATTACAACCAAAAGAGACACTTGAATACAAATAATTGTGGTAATCAAAACTTTTTAATATCATGAGAATAAAGGGATTCATGATTAACTATGTCAAAGTACATTATATACACCACATAAAAGTGATTTGGTGTATATCAACAAAGAAGTCTCAATGGAATGTAAATTGAGATGAAATCTCTCATAAAGGCCGTATCCTTAGGTTAAGGATAAATCAACGACATAATTATGTGTGAAAAATATAAATACACTAAATATGATTGGATATTTAGTGTAAAACAATCAAAGGATATTCACACATATTCTTGTAAAAACAACACCAACGAATTGGATGTTTAACTCAACAAATGGTGAATGAGTTAAAATTACTCTTATCAAATTCATATCAATGACTTGAGAATTACCAATGGAGTGATTATGTGTATTAAACATATATCCACAGGAAGGGGAGTGGAAATTATGACATAATCAAATGAATAGCGATTCCACACATAATCATGGAGTAATATAATCAATGAAATATGCGTAAAGCCAAATGAGTGGGAATTGAAATCTCAAACTCCCTTATCGATTAGGTAACATACGAAACACACACCCATGAAAGAATTATCATACCATGATGATGTAAATACCTATAAATTAAAGTATATTACACAATTAATACAATCATGGGCAGTACACATACACCACATGCAATAATTAAGTGGTGATCAATGGAAATCTCACGAAATTAAAAGTGAGATAAGAAACCCCTTACCACATTAATCAACTGAGTCGTATGGCCAAAAGTTAATAACCACAAAATTATTTACAGAATAAAATGAATATAAAGAGAATCATGATAATATATATCAAATGGCAGTACACAATAAACCACTTTCAATAATTTAGTGGCGAACAATGGAAATCTCACAGAATTGAAAGTGAGATAAGAAAATCCCTTACTTTGTACTTTTTCCTTGGTCGACGATAGGTTAACCTCCTGTATAATGGTGAAATAATTGTTATTGAATTATACAAGAATAATTTACTTTAATATGATATCATATATGATTTTTTAACATTGATTTGTTAATCATATCTTAGAATTATCGTCATTTCAGGTGTTAACGGGTTCATTTTACTTTATATTCTTTTTTTTGTGAGACATATTCATTATTAATGGGATGTATATTATTCATATACAGAATGAAATCAAGTCCTTAGATACTAATTTTAAATCATCAAATTATAATTATACTTTAATGGATATGATGGAGAATGAATCTCATCGCGTTCGTGGAGACGGTAGTCCGTACGTACGCACGAGCGACAATATCATTCTTTTGATATTAAAATAATATATAATTGGATGGTATATAATATATACAGAATAATTATAATGTTATATTTATTATTTACATGAGTTAGACATCATTATTATAACCATCCAAATAAGAATAATTTGAATAACAATTACACCACGACGTGGAGACGGTAAGCCGTACGTACGCATGTATGGTGACATGTTATTCAAAGGATGGATAGAATACTGAATATGGTTGTACCATATTAATAATAACATCAAAGTATATATATGATACTGGAGTTATTATTTTATAATGGTAATAACAAAGAAAGAGGAAGTGGAAGAAGAAAGGAACTTGAAAACGGGTGGTGAAAACATTACCTCTTCTTCGGGTTCTTCCTTTTGATTTGATCAAAAGGGCTCCTTAGGTTGGATTTATGATCAATATAAGGCCTATAGGATGTAGTGAGGGAAGTTTAGATAGTATTTGGGCAGGGGTTGGCCGAACCAAAGGGCTTTGAAGGTGTGAAGAAATGAGAAGGAGGAGTGCCCTTTTATAAGAGGGGTGAGGGGCACCTTTGGAAAAGCTAGAAATATTAATTTATAATAAATTCATATTCGGTTTATAATGGATCCAAAGTTTATTATTTAACTTTTAAGGTGGGTATGGGTCTAATACAACTCAACCAATAGAATTTAGACAGGTTTGGGTAAATATATTAACCTTATCTTTAAGTATTAACTCTTAGTTAATTAGTTTCACTTTTACAATGTCTCTTTGTATTTTTATATTATATGGTTAATAAACTTACTATATACAACCAAGAAACCCCCAAGTGGTCCATTAATGATGAACCTATCATGATATAAGTCTCTTGAACTAACCTTATATTTTTAGGAATTTAATATCAATTTATAATATAATATTCGTTTTAAGAACTGTTTTATGTAAATTTTGACACTATTCAATAGTTGATTTTTGTGAAACTCATAACAGATTTATTACTTAGAAAAAATTCAATTAAATTAATCCTAATATATTATATTATCCTAGAAAATTAATTTAATTCATTAAAAGTGTAAAATTATATTTATTTGTTCATTTATAATATCAATTATTTTAATTTTTCACCATTATGGTAATTACTGCATCATCATTGTGTCATAAATAAATTAAATTATTTAATGTATAAAAATTATAAATATAATATACTTATGTAGGAAATCGTTTTAGCTTTCTAATGAATATTTATAGTCTAAAATAAAACATATATAACCCTATGTAAAAATTGTTGTTCTAAAAGATATATGCTTGTATCATTTTTGTATTCATTTTAACTTAATTAAAATAAAGTGTCCCTATCACCTACAAGTGGCTCCATGAGGTCCCAAAATTGACCCAATGATGCCCATGGTCGGACATGTATCCACCAATAAGGTTAGTATACGTTTTGGGGTAATTTTATGTTATTATAATATTATTTTTTTAAACCTTATTTACTGGATTTACCCTTAACCATGGTAAATAAAATACTTACCGCAGTAATTATTCAAAATGTCTAAAAATAAAAGTAACCTATTTACAAAATTTTAACATCCTGATTCAAAATATGGAATCCATTTTTCCAAATTCAAAACACAGAAGTGGCAGAAATTAATTTAAAAATAATTCCCGTTGTTAAAACAAAAAGCGTGTTTTTAAGAGATAATAACTATCAAAAGATTGGCACATGTTTATGTCTGGTTTAAATGTAAAATTATGTTAAATGACCCAAATTGTATTACATGGTAAAAATATATTCTAAATATACTTTAAAACTACTCATATTAATAAATTATCACTATTAATTATTTTGATTAAAAAAGTTGTTTTTAATTAAAATTTAGTAATTTTCACTATTCATCAAAATATGAAAGTTATCCGAAAAGTACCAAAATTTCACCCTAGGCTAATTTCGATATTCTGAATCCAAAAATGAAGTCCATTTTTAGAGATAGAATTTAAAAAATTTCAAAAAGTATGTATTACTATTCATAACGGCTAGTTTGACTGGTTGTGGTGTGTTAAAATCTTGAAGTTGCGTACAATGCACGCCATTGCATTATTCGAAGGGAAACGTACCGTGGAAGTTTGGGGTGTTACATTCTACCCTCCTTAAATAAATTTCATCCTTGAAATTTTTAAAATTGTTCTTGGTAACATAATGGAATGTCCCACATCGTAAAAAGAGTCAATAAAACTATCACTTTAAAAGAAAGAAAGAGAGGTATAAAGGTCATCCAAGATAATCCATACTCAGATTCCATGTAGGAAAACATGGATATGGATGTTAAACTAAGTGTCAAGTTCTGATGGAGAGGGATAGAAATCACGATCAAGAGAAAGTTAACAATAAGAAAACCACAAACTTGTGTTGGGACAAATGACCATTAGTCTCCTAGTAAGAAAGTAAACGGACAACATTTTTTTGTTTTATGTTACATTACATAAGGATGAGGAATTAATTTATGATATTGACTAAGAATATAAAGATATATACTTAAATTTTAAGTAGAGTTTCATTCTTTAATAAATTTCCACCACTAACTCATTTTTTTAAACGATGAGTATTCAAGAAGACTTGGTCACACTGGAAGAGCTAGAATAAACTTATAAAGAATCACATGATCCATGCAGGATAAACTATATATTTAAATTGTCTTTGAAGATTAATCAAAACCAAAATGCTTAGTGAAAGATCTAATGATCCCCCAAAAGGATATTTCTTGAGATAAATATGCACTAATCTTAATTTCTAAAATTAAACCAACAATACCCCAAAGTTAAATAAATACCATTCAATAATCAATTGTCCTTAAAATACTTCAATATAATCCAAACTAATATTGAAACCCAAAACATTGATGAATTTGATTATGTAGTCTCCCATGTTAAATTGTATCTCCAAATGACATCAAATACTCTTAAAGTCACATACTTAAAAGTAATTAACATCATCACATATTCTCTGTTATAGGTTAATCATTTCCATAAATAACCCAAATCACTATAAATCCACAATAAAAAACGTAGATAAAAATATACCATTACTCTACAAATGAAACCCCATTGTATTCTATTTTCCTTGGGCATATAGTGTTCCCAAAAAAGTGAACATCTTCCAAAATAACATTTATCACTTAATAACCAAATCATTTTCCTATACCAAGGGTATTCATTTGATAAGACATAAGAACCCAAATCAACTTATTATTGATCAATAAAATCATTTAACTAAAAAAAATAGTCACACTAACCAGGGACTTCACGTAGTCCAGGGGTAGGCAATAAATCCCAATCCCACTTTGGTTGTGGGTTCGATTCCCACAGCTTTGTCCGACGCGACGGCTTGTCACACGGTCTACGTGTTGTCCTTTTTCAAAAACTATATTTTATAATATTACCAAAATGAGATAAATTCATCAAAATAACATAATTTAACCACAAATGTTATATCATACCTTGCATTTTCATCCCAAATTATAATAAATTATAATTCTCTCAAACCAAAATGATCATATAAAACCAAATGGTTATTTATATCTATATCCACAAGAGAAGAGACAATTCTTCCTCAAATATCATTCTCACATGCCAAACTGCGGGGTTACAAATACATGAGAAAATTATTCCAAAGTAAACCCCTCAACAAGGAGTGCTATTACTTTTTAAATTTTTCTCCAACCATTAATTTCCACATAGCTTCTTCTTTGACCAAGAAAATATCCTATAGAACAGGACATTCACTCGGGTAATGGCCAGGTCCCCTACATTTATAGCAAATGACTGTAAATGGACTCTTGGGACCATTTTTATCTTCTTCCATAGTACTCTTCATTTTTCTTCAGCAATTCTTCACTTTATGTCCTTCCTTCCCGCACGTAAAACATTTCGTTGTCCCATTGAGACACTTTCCTGGGTGTCTCTTTCCACATTTCCTGCATGATGAAAATTGAGGGTTCTTTTATCCATGGTCTCCATTGCTAGAGCTCTTATCATTTATCACCTTTCTCTTCCTTGTTGAGTCTGGGAGTTGGTTAAAATATATGTTGTTGATCATATTTTTGGAAAACTGATTTGGCATAAAGATGATATCTTTTACGCCTATCAACATTCCATTTTGTTGCTCATTGCCACCACCGTTCCCACCTTGTACATCATTCTCAATGTCACTATGACTTCCTTGGAATCCAGCCATTGACTAAAACCAGAAAGCATTATGTGAGTAACAGTAGTCGTAAAATCATTTAGAGAGTAAAATGTCACCATATTCTCAATTTGAAACATATTAGGATTAACCAAAGCCATTTACTCTCATCTTATATATATATTACTTAAATAGGTTTTTAAATAAAATGTAAATTATACTATGCATATCCCCCGGGAGTGTCGTAACCAATAGTGCAGCAAGGTCCGTTGTCGTGCACCAGTTCCCGTTCGAGTCTAGCTCAAAGCTGTGTTTTCGGGTTTTACCCCTAGGTACATCTGTGCCAGAGCCGCCTCTACCTGCTCGTATGTAGACAGGGATGTATTGCTCGGAAAACTCACAAAATCTCTACAATACCAAAATTCTAGGAAGTTCTTCTATACTAATCCTCAAAATTCATCTTAAATCTATGTGCTCTAATCAGAGTTTATCTAAATCTAGCTTCCATGGTTTGTACTAAACTTCCTCTGATACCAACTGTAACGCCCCGACCCTAGTTACCTAGTGTCAGTGCATTATTACCTAACATCGGCATGATCACAACAAATATCAAATCTCGAAAGACCGATTGGTTTAGTAGCCTTGGAAACACTAGATATATTCATAAGTTTTACATTACATCATAAAATGAAAAACTACTACAACAACATAATGTCTCCATAATCCACACTCATATCCCCACATAATATCCCTGCAGGTCATTCATAATTTACTTCTTCACTTCTTGGGAAAAATAAAGCATAGAAAAGGGGTGAGCTCAAATGGCCAGTAAGGATAACAATATAGTGGAAACTTTCATAAATAAGAATAAACATTTAAGGCAATGTATAACTAAAACAAAAGCCTTTCAAACTTTAACATTCAACATAAAATGGCAAAGTTAAAATGAAATAATTCCATTTACTTACTCACATGGATATTCTACTAGTCGAATGATCACATGCAATATCAATAACCAATTTCATAATGATGGAATGCATAATTCTAGACTATCATAACCACATAGACAAGGCCCAGTGCCAAGACTACAAATAAGATTTTGCCAAGGCCTTGTGCCAAGACACTAGTTTGCCTCATGAGACCTACCAATGCATCGAGTAGCTATAGCGGGCTCCACCTGTCACTTATTAAGTCCAATGCATTCCTCATATGAACAGGTTTAAACATAACATAAACATTCATATTAAAACTAGCATACGAAATGTCAATACTTCTACCACAAACCATGAATGGTATAAAAATAGCACATCCACAGTCAAACATAACTCATTCGATACAATATGGAAGATTTTATTGTATCACATTAACCTCAATCAAGAATAATGAAGGATGTTGACATAGATGAAAATAATCATCAAACCCATTTGAGAGAAAGATCTCCCTTTTCTTGAAAACATTTAAAAGTCACACTATTTGTCAAGAAGCCATTTAAAAGTAGATTTTTAAATCAAAGTGTCCCATACCACTTTGAAACTTTTTAAAAAGAGTTTTAATTTCTAAACATTATTGTCCATATAAATAAATCCTTAAAACAATTTTTAAAACATGGACATTAATGGGAATGATTTAGATGAATAAGTCTTTAAAACATTTTAAAAATGGTATTTTAGTTAGAGATTCCAATCAAAAGAGACACTTGAATACAAATAATTGTGGTAATCAAAACTTTGTAATATCATGAGAATAAAGGGATTCATGATATACTATGTCAAAGTACATTATATACACCACATAAAAGTGATTTGGTGTATATCAACAAAGAAGTCTCAATGGAATGTAAATTGAGATGAAATCTCTCGTAAAGGTCGTATCCTTTGGTTAAGGATAAATCAGCGACATAATTATGTGTGAAAAATATAAATACACTAAATATGATTGGATATTCAGTGTAAAACAATCAAAGTATATTCATACATATTCTTGTAAAAACAACACCAACGAATTGGATGTTTAACTCAAAAAATGGTGAATTAGTTAAAATAACTCTTATCAAATTCATATCAATGACTTGAGAATTACCAATGGAGTGATTATGTGTGTCAAACGTATATCCACAGGAATGGGAGTGGAAATTATGAAATAATCAAATGAATATTTATTCCACACATAATCATGGAGTAATATAATCAATGAAATATGCGTAAATCCAAATGAGTGGGAATTGAAATCTCAAATTCCCTTATCGATTAGGTAACATACGAAACATACACCCATGAAAGAAGTATCATACCATGATGATGTAAATACACCTAAATTAAAGTATATTACACAATGAATACAATCAGGGGTAGTACACATACACCACATGCAATAATTAAGTGGTGATCAATTGAAATCTCACGAAATTAAAAGTGAGATAAGAAACCCCTTACCACGTTAACCAACTGAGTCGTATGGCCAAAAGTTAATAACCACCAAATGATTTACAGAATAAAATGAATATAAAGAGAATCATGATAATATATATCAAATGGAAGTACACAATACACCACCTTCAATAATTTAGTGGCGAACAATGGAAATCTCACGGAATTGAAAGTGAGATAAGAAAATCCCTTACTTTGTACTTTTTCCTTGGTCGAAGGTAGGTTAACCTCCTGTATAATGGTGAAATAATTTTTATTGAATTATAAAAGAATAATTTACTTTAATATGATATCATATATGATTTTTTAACATTGATTTGTTAATAATATCTTAGAATTATCGTCATTTCTGGTGTTAACGGGTTCATTTTACTTTATATTCTTTGTTATGTGAGCCATATTCATTATTAATGGGATGTATATTATTCATATCCATAATGATATCAAGTCCTTATATACTATTTTTAAATCATCAAATTATAATTATACTTGAATGGATATGATGGAGAATGAATCTCATCGCGTTCGTGGAGACGGTAGTCCGTACGTACGCACGAGCGACAATATCATTCTTTTGATATTAAAATAATATATAATTGGATGGTATATCATATATACAGAATAATTATCATGTTATATTTATTATTTACATGAGTTACACATCATTATTATACCCATCCAAATAATAATAAATTGAACAACAATTACACCACGATGTGGAGACGGTAAGCCGTACGTACGCACGTATGGTGACATGTTATTCAAAGGATGGATAGAATACTGAATATGGTTGTACCATATTTATAATAACATCACAGTATATATATTATACTGAAGTTATTATTTTATAATGGTAATAACAATGAAAGAGGAAGTGGAAGAAGAAAGGAACTTGAAAAGGGGTGGTGAAAACATTACCTCTTCTTCGGGTTCTTCCATTTTATTTGATCAAAAGGGCTCCTTAGGTTGGCTTTCTGATCAATATAAGGCCTCTAGGTTGTAGTGAGGGAAGTTGAGATAGTATTTGGGTAGGGTTTGGCAGAACCAAAGGGCTTTGAAGGTGTCAAGAAATGAGAAGGAGGAGTGCCCTTTTATAAGAGGGGTGAGGGGCACCTTTGGAAAAGCTAGAAATATTAATTTATAATAAATTCATATTCAGTTTATAATGGATCCAAAGTTTATTATTTAAATTTTAAGGTGGTTATGGGTCGAAAAAACCCAAAAAATAGAATTTAGACAGGTTTGGGTCATTATATTAGCCATATCTTTAAGTATTAACTCTTAGTTAATTAGATTCACTTTTACAATGTCTTTTTGTATTTTTATATTATATGGTTAATAAACGTACTATATACATACAAGAGACCCCCAAGTGGTCCATTAATGATGAACCTATCATGATATAAGTCTCTTGGCCGAACCTTAGATTTTTATGAATTTAATATCAATTAATAATACAATATTTGTTTTAAGAACTCTTTTATGTCAATTTTGACACTATTCAATAGTTGATTTTTGTGAAACTCATAAAAGATTCATTACTTCGAAAAAAGTCAATTAAAATAATCCTAATATATTATATTATCCTAGAAAATTATGTTAATTCATTAAAAGTGTCAAATTATATTTATTTGGGCATTTATAATATCATTTATTTTAATTTTTCACTATTCTGGTAATTACTGCATCATCATTGTGTCATAAATAAATTAAATTATTTAATGTATAAAAATTATAAATAAAATATCATTATGTAGGAAATATTTTTATATTTCTAATGAATATTTATAGTCGAAACTCCAACATATATAACCCTATGAAAAAATCTTTTTTCTATAAGATATATGCTTGTGTCATTTTTGTATTTATATTAACTTAATTAAAATAAAGTGTCCCTATCACCTACAAGTGGCTCCATGAGGTCCCAAAATTGATCCAAGGATGCCCATGGTCGGACATGTATCCACCAATAAGGTTAGGACACGTTTTAGGGTAATTTTATATTATTATGATATTATTGTTTTAACCCTTATTTACCGGATTTACCCTTAACCATGGTAAATAAAATATTTACCGCAGTAATTATTCAAAATGACTAAAAATAAAAGTTACCTATTTACACAATTTGAACATCCTGATTGAAAATATGGAATCCATTTTTCCAAATTCAAAACACAGAAATGGCAGAAATTAATTTAAAATTAATTCCCATTGTTAAAACAAAAAGCGTGTTTTTAAGAGATAATAACTATCAAAAGATTGGCACATGTTTATGTCTGGTTTAAATGTGAAACTATGTTCAATGACCCACATTGTATTACATCGTAAAAATATATTCTAAATATACTTTAAAACCACTCATATTCATAATTTATCACTATTAAATATTTTGATTAAAAAAGTGGTTTTTAATTAAAATTTAGTAATTTTCACTATTCATCAAAATATGAAAGTTATCCAAAAAGTACCAAAATTTCACCCTAGGCTAATTTCGATATTCCGAATCCAAAAATGATGACCATTTTGAGAGATAGAATTTATAAAATTTCAAAAAGTAGGTATTACTATTCATAACGGCTAGTTTGATTGGTTGTGGTGTGTTAAAATCTTGAAGTTGCGTACAATGCACACCATTGCATTATTCGAAGGGAAACGTACCGTGGAAGTTTGGGGTGTTAAATCATGAAATTCATGGATTGCTTCCATGACATAAGATTCTCTATGATTGTGTGTATTCCACAAATTAAACACTTATTCCATTATTACTCTCTCATTGATCATGTTATTTGATTACCTTATGATTCATATATTATGAAAATTCAATATTTCTTTCATGACTCAATATTATGATCTTTGATATGTAGGTTATAGTTTTGAAATGGGTTTTCTCATGTTATCAAAACCTTATGTTCATGTTATGTTTATGTATATCTATTTTTTACTATTATTATGCATATGAGATCACCCTTTCTTTTTATTCCTCTACCCAGGTGTTTAAGAAAGGTTTTAACTAGAGTTTTTTATGAAGATTACTAAAGTGGAATATAATAATGGTATTTGTTGAAGATATTTAATCAAATTAGAAGATTGTGAAAATATTCTTCAATGACACTAAAATATTATTGTCGTCAAGCATGAATTTGTGTAATGTATTAAATATTCATCTAATATGATGTAATATATATTTTTGAGATTCCTGAGTCCCTATAATCAATATATATGTTTGAAAAAATAATAATTATCCAAATATCATCTAGTAGAGACATGGATCACTTTCATTATTTCAAAAAACACAACATCTGGTGACAACACTAGATTAATATTATGTGATCTCTCTGCTTTTATCTATTTAAAAATGGATTTGTGAAACCTGTATATATTATTTATCTTTTTTTATGTATCCACTCCTTCTAGTCACATCCTCCAGAAAACATCCATATGTTTTCCAAAAATGAATATTGTACAGAAATCCAATAACCACATATAATGATTATAAATTATTTTCATGACAAGTAGAACTCTAATTTATTTTATCATTAAAATTATTGTAATGGTTTTTTACAAAATATAGGATTATACATCACTTGAAACTTTTTGTGATGCATCAAGATTTATTAGTACCTAATTGTACCATTAAAATATTGTTTTCTCTTGAATTCCCACCCATAAATTAAAATCAACAAAATTAAAAACCAAAATCTGAACCAGATTTTGGTGTATGAAAACCCTCATTGAATTTATATGAACATTAAAATATAAATATATTTACACTTACTACGTCCTTATAGGAATAATTATTATTATAACATAACTTATATCACTAGTATTAGTGAAAAACCCGTCTATTTTTTTAACTATCCTACATAGTAGATGTCACTGGAAGATTACCTCCCACTGAAACTGGTGGAGTTTACTATCCCTATGACAACTTATGTGAATCTAGATACGTAAAAATTTTATAGTCAAGTATTCTCTCAAAATTTCTAAATATTAGAGCTTCCTTATACATGAAATATAATATTTCTTGAATAATAACTCTTTATCTAGGTGATAGAACAATCTTGAGTGGCTATAGGATAATTAACTTAAATTCCCAACATTCTTTCTTAATATTGGTTTACAGCTAAATATATTTTTAATAAATAGTTATCATAAAATAAATTATTTTCTAATATAAGGTATTCCCATCATATTGTAACATATATAATATAAATTAGTTGATATGATTGGAATATGGTCAGTTGTTGCAATTCAATTTTCATATAATGTTATGAAAGGAATTATGGTAAAATTTAAAATTATATAAGACTATTCATAGATCATAATTTACACTACCATATGGTATTTTATGTTTATAAGGAAACATGAGATCTATAGTAACTCTACTCTACATTTAAATGATTTATAAATACATCATTAAAATACACTCTGACAAGCCTTCCTAAAGAATCCTATAGATTTTATGAAGTGTATTAATTTCACTACCAGGAATTAATAAAATATATTAGATGAATATTATGATGTATATGAACTCACCTATAGTTTTTCATTATAATATTTTACCTGTATTGAATAAAATAACTCTTGAAATTATGTGGATTTCCTTTATTTAAAATGGTTTCTTGGTCTAACGTGTACTAATTAAACATACCAAGTACATTATAATTTTAGCTCCAAAAATTATAAACATTCTTCTAGGTATATACAAAATAACAACTTTTATTTATTTTAATATTCCCAAGAATTTTATTTCCATTTTTGGGTTGATTTAATATATTTATATTCATCATTATTTTCTAATTCAGATATTTGTGAAACAAGTAAAGCTAAACTATTTGTAATGTTTGAAAGACCATGAAAATATTAATTCTAAACAAGAAATAATGTCCCCTTGTATCTAACTGTAAACTAATATAAATATTTTCTTAATTATCTATAAAAAACATATTATTTTTACTCGAATCAATTCACATGGAAATATAATTTCATATAACCCTCTTTATTGACTTAGGAATTACTGGTGGGAATGTATTTTCCTTATAATACTCTCTAAATCTTATTGATTTTTATTCTTATAAATACACTTGTTTTTATTAATGATATTACATTAAGTGTATTTTAGGAATTTAACATTCATTATGGAATTATATTCAATCTTTTAAATTAAATTTATTTTTTGGTAAAGCATATGGAATGTGATTGTATATTTTCTGGATGCAATGTTCATGTCCAATTTTGTTAAATGTAATGTAAGGAACAAACCCTAAAATTGGAAAAAATGCATAAGGAATAAACCCTACATTTAGAATAGTAAATATGGTCCATCAACCCTACATTATCATAAATGCAATAATTATAGAACCTTACATTCCTAAGGAACCTTATATTTGTTAAGAGAAGAAAGTATGTTTAAGAAACCCTACGTAAGTGAGGAACCCTATGTTTGAGAAACCAATGTATAGTTCATCAACCATAATTTCATAATCAAATTTATATTTTCAACCTTACATATAGATAATTAAAACTATATAGTTGGACTCGATTTTTGATATTTTTTCATTTTATGAAGGGACCCTGCATTTTAATATTCAATGCAGAATGTTTAAATCCTAGATTTTATCTGATTTTTCTACAATGGTCATGACAGATTAAAGATACAATAAAATAAAATTTATGAACAATTGAAATCCTTTTATGATTTATTCAAAGAAATTATTCATCATATAAAATAACTCATGTTCTCAACAAAATTTACGACTCCCTTAATTATTTTGATACTTGAATATCCACATTCTATATGGAGAATTTCTTGGATCTATAATAACAAAGAAATTAGTATATGCTATATATTATGTCATAATTTATTTTTGAAAACATAGATACACATTCACATATTCTATTCTATTCTTATGAATATATTTTATAGTGATTCTATAGAATGCTACGGAATCTATTATTTTCTAAAGAGGGTGCACATTGGAGGCATATATTATTAACTAGTACTCATGTTAATGTACTTATTTTTTTTGTTTTTATTTGAATTGAAGATCATATAAAACTATGATTAATTAACCATTATTATTTCATGAATCATTTTATTTCTAAAAAGGATTAAGATCTATCTACTTTTAATTATTTATGCTAAAATTATGAAGATCCACCCAGATGATCATCAAATAAAAGTCTTTTTTTTTGTTTTGACTACTCTAACTAAGTCGTGGTGTAGTATTAGTTTCTCGATCTATGTTGTGGATTACCATTTTCCAATAAGTCAAATAGAATTCTATATTATTAGTCTTATGGTAAAGGGATCAATTGTCTGCACATAGTTTTAGATATAAAGGTCTAGTTATAATAAGATATTTCTAGTGAAATTCATTAATCTTGTAGAGAGAGAATTCAGGTAGTGGAATAGGGGATCTTATTTCCTCGTACAACAATAAAATTGTTGTTTTTAGTTTTTCTATTTATCTACTACTCATATTTGATATAGAAGAAAATTCTTCTTGTATACATAAATCACAAAGGAATTAAAAATCCATAATTTTTTAATTTTATCCAAAATACACAATTTACCTATCATATTATGTATAATCTATGAAATTCTAAACTTAAAATTGGGATCAAAGGTGAGATTTTGTGATAATGTTATAGAGATATGAAATGAATAAGGTCTATTCAAAGAAGATTGAAATGGTTGATCAGAAAGAAGGTATGTATATGGTTCATGCTCCATAATTTAATGGTGACAACTATGGACCATGGGAATAATGTATGATCATATATATGAATAATATGGACTTCAAAGTTTCTTCAACAATCATCTATCCATATATGATTCTTGAAAAACCAAAGACTTGAAATGCTAAATCTGAGGCTGAATATGAATCAAATCAGAAGCAATGAATGCTTTCATCTGTGGTCTTAGACCTCATGAATTCAATTGAGTATCATATTTCCCTACTTCCTTTGAAATGTTGAATACAATGGATGTCTCTTATTAAATAACGTAAAACATCATATTGATGATGTATTCTACTACCAAAAAAAAGTTTTAAAGTTTTAGAATTTTTAATGGTGAAATCATCAATTAAATGAATGGATGGTTAATAATGATTTTTAACAATATTACTGACATGGGGGATCCCATCAATATATCAAACGATTAATAAAAGCACTCACAGTACTACCCTCAAAATGGAATAGCATATCTACAACTATCTGACAATCATCACCTATCAAGAACATGACTATTAGAAAAACTAATTGCAACATTGATAATGTATGATGTAAAAATTCAAGATTAACATGAATATCACAAGAATATAGTAAAAGGGGAAAACATTTCTCTTCAAGAGACATCCCCGAATCATGAATGAAAATAAAAACATAATGTTAAACCAAAAAAAGTTTTAGACTCCTTAGATTCTAAAATGAAACTAGCTCAGGTGGTATTGTTGTGTAGAAAATTATACAAGAAAAAATAGGATTCTAAAAGTCCTTTAATAAGGATGAAAGATATCATCCTGAAGTAAGATTCAATGATGAAAAAAATTGGGTCACATAAGACCTGATATCTCTCAATTAAAAGATGAATGAGCGAGGAAAGAAAGAAAATATTAGAAGAATATATATTGTGAGCATAAATGAAAAAAAACCATGAAGGCTGTGTGGAGTATATTTGAAGCCTATTTTAGATCTCAAAATTTTCAATCAAATAAAGATCCACAAAATATCAAACACAATATGTGATTTATGGCGAAGGAAGAAGATGAGGTAAAAATTTATTCTTCTTCTACCTCTGATTCTGGTAGTTGTTCAAGTAGTGACCTATTTTCCTATAATTAAATTATAGAAGAGAAATATAACTCTTTAATAATGAAACATAACTCATTAAAAATATATAATTTGGATTTAGGTGAAATATACACTATGCTAAAACAACATCAATATCTAATTGAAAAATTCAACTCATGATGGGGACCACCTTATGGTGAAAGATAGATTTTTTGTTTTTCGTGGAAATGAAAAATAAAATAAAATAATCTTTTAATTTATTTCTAATAAAACCTCCCATATGAATGTTTAAGAGGCGGGGACCACCAGAACCCTCTTTAATGGGAGAAAAAAACATTCAACTCCCCGTTTATTTGTTCGATCCAATATAAATTAATTAAATGCGTCATCATTAAATTATGCCAACATAAATTAATCTACTTAATTTAATTTAAATTGTCACCACTTTTCTTTTGATGATTGGTTTTCAAAGTGTGAAGAATTGGGAGAAAGATATTAAGAAATCCTACCTCTCCAACAATAAACTTCTCCACCAAATGAAGAATGTGATCTCCATCGAAGAACATTCTTTGGAATCAAGGAAGAGGACGACACAAGATCCCGACTTCAGAAGCCTGATTGTAGAAGCCACAATCGTTGGCACCCTCTATGCCTTCACCATTTTATTTTCTTGACTCATCAACGGACCTTCTAGGTAGGGTTTGATGTTTTAAATACCTCCATTAAACATTCTTGATGTTCTTCGTGATTCCAAAGTTGTTTAACCACTTGATACCTCTCTAATGCGGAGGGTACATACCAAATTAACATGGACCGACCTCTCCACAATCCCTTGTGGTTTTTGATGAATTTTTTGCGACATAGGAAGATGGAAACCAGAGCTGGATATTGGCATCGGTGGGGCTCGGGAATGTTGGTAGGCACCACGTCTAGTTGCAAAGATGGTGGTGGTGCAACCGTGCCGCATGAGAAGGCTCACGGCCTGTCAGCCACGATAGAGAAAGGGTGGCAGCCAGCAGAGGCTGACCGCACAGCAGGGCAGTAGTGCGCGTCCGTGCCTCCTAGAGAGAAAGGGCTGCGGCATGTGTCATGGTGGTGAAGAGAAGTCGGTTGGCGTTTGGTCGGCCGTGGAGGGGTGGAAAATGATGTGTCGCTGAGAGGCAAGGGGCCAACCGTTTCTACCGGCTATGTTGGACAGAGTGGGACCCATGCGGGTCCCAAATTCTGTGAGAGACAGATTGGATGAAGGTCATTCAGTGATTGGGGCAAGAGGTGTGTGACTCCCCCCCAACATGCGGCCAAGCTGGGCTGCCCTGTGTGGCCCGAACCGCCCAGCATGGGCCGGGCCACCCAGCGTGGGCCGGACTGCCCAGCGCTGGTCGGGACACATAGTGCGTGTCGGGTCACGCAAGTGGACCAGGACGGACTGTGCTATTTGGTTCTACCCGAACCGCGTCAGGTTGGCCTAAGCCAGGTCAGGTCGGGTCAGTCCGAATGGGTCGGATAGGACCCTGACCAGTTTCGATCCATTTCCACTATTTTTTCCATAACATTGGCATTGGGCATCCATTTGATAAACCATATGTGGAACCGAAAACCTTGGAGAAAGATGGTCCTTTTGGAATACCACAATTGTGTATTGTAAAAATTTGGTGTACAATATGTTTTGATAAATCACGAATCCAACTAGGCCCTCAGAACTAGAAGGCTAATAACTTACAGTCCGGGCGTCTGATTGACCCATCTTCTGTTGCATTGAGACCCTTTTTACATGGAAGTCCTTTGGGATATTTATTCATGAAAAATTATGGCAGTTGGAGTATCGACCAGTAGCTTGAGGGGCATACTCTCTTGTATATGAGAAAGCTTAGTGTGGGAACCCTGTAGCTGGCTGTGACGATGTACAAGGATCTTGTGTGGGTCTGACGATTTACTAGAATTATGTGTGGGTCTGATGATATACCAGGATAATATGAGGGTCTGATGGTGTACTAGGATCCTGTGTGGGTCTGAAGATGTACTATAATCATATGTGGGTCTGACGATGTACTAGTATCCTGTGTGGGTCTAACGTTGTAATAGGATCATGTGTGGGTCTAACAATGTACTAGGATCCTTTGTGGGTGAGACAGTGTACTGGGATCTTGTGTGGCTCTGAAGAGGTACCGGGATTGTGTTTGGGTCTGACGATGTACTACGATCCTATGTGGGTCTTGTAATGATTTAGGATCCTACGTGGGTCTCCTTCATAATAGGATCTTGTGTGCTTGGTTGGGTGTGATTACAGGATATAAAGGCAATGCTTTCCTGGTTTTAGGGAATAAGCCTTTTTGTGAAAGTCACCATCCCCTGGCCTATGGAAGGTGGGCTTGGGGTAGTCACGACATGAGTCCTGGGGGATGGGTCGGGCCGAGGGGGGCGGCTTAACCCGACTCAAGTCCGGTTGGTCTGATGGAGTCAGACAGGACCCGGACCAGTTTCGACCCATTCCCTCTATTTTGTCAATAACTTTGGCACTGAGCATTAGTTTGAAGAACTGTCTATGGCATCAAAAACCTAGAAGTGATGTGGTCCTTTTATTATACCCCACTTGAGTTTTGGATAAAGTTGGGGTATGGTCGGCTTGGATTTATCACAAATCCAACTGGGCCCTCAGAACTAAAAGGCTAATAACTTACAGACTAGGCATCTCATTGACGCACCGTCTATTGCAATGAGACCCTTTTTAGATGGTGGTGCTTTGGGATATTTCTTCATGAGACTTCATGGAAGTTGGCGTATCTACCAGTAGCCTAAGGAGTGGACTCTCCCAGAGAAGAGCAAGCTTTGTGCGGGAACCCTGTAGCTGGCTGTGACATTGTACTTGGATCCTGTGTGGGTTTGATGATGTACTAGGATCATGTGTGCATCTGACTATGTACTAGGATCCTGTTTGGGTCTGATGATATACTAGGATCCTGTGTGGGTTTGAAGATGTACTAGGATCGTGTGTGGGTATGACGATGTACTAGGATCCTGTGTGGGTCTGATGAGGTACTAGGATCATGTGTGGGTCTGACGATGTACTAGGATCCTGTGGGGGTATGACGATGTACTAGGATATTGTGTGGGTATGACGAGGTACTAGGATTTTGTACGTATCTGAAGATGTAATACAATCCTCTCAAGGTCTGATGATGATTTAGTCTCCCTCGTGGTTCTGCCTCTTAATAGAGTATGATGATTAAATAGTTTCAACTAATCATCTCTACTACTATACCTATGATATACCTGCTGTGAGCTGAGTCTATACCTATGTGGTACTTTCTTTCATGGTAATACCTTAGTGGTATTCTTCTATGTGGAATACCTATGTGGTACATACCTTCATGGTATTCCTACCTTTGTGGAACAGTTGATCATTTGGATTTTTGGTTGGACCCTGTGTTTCCTCATGTTTGAGATGGGTATACTGGGTATGTTTGGTATATGTATGGGCATATACCTAAGTAGGGTTTTCTGTTGATTTCACGATTCATAGTTAATCCTTTGTGGATTTTGTGTGACCTTGAGGGTCTCAGGGTCCCTACTGAGTATCATCATACTCACCCTTGCACATGCTATGCACGCACCTTGTTGTGTTTGGTGCAGATGACAGACATCGCTGATCGAGGATGAGAGTACTAGGACTAGATGGTTCCTGGAGGTGGACCATATGGCGTGTCGGTACATAGAGGAGATGGGCAGATGTGGAGTGCTTAGGAGGCAATCTGTACCTACCCTTCAGGTAGGTACCTCGAAGGACGACACAATAGCTTTCTTTATCTTTCTTTAGTTGTATTGTATTTTAGTTGTACTTGTAACTTTACTGTTGGTCTTGTATTCCGACCACTTTTACATTCATCATTATTTTTCTATATAGTTTACTTATTTTTGTATCATTTTTTGTGCTTCTTTGGGTGTGATTATAGGATATAAATGCAATGACTTCCTAGTTTTTGGGAATTCGCCTTTCGGTGATAGTCGTCAACCCATAGCCCATGGGAGGCGGGCTTGGGGGTAGTCATGGCATGAGCCCCAGGGGATGGGCCGGGACAAATTGGTATCAGATGAGTCGTTTATACTATATAACATAGGACTCTGTTCCTTTTAACGGAAATAGGGTAAGTGTTGTGAGTGTGGTTATCCATTTTGGGAATCCAGTATTCGTGCGGTGACCGATGTATCCATACACCAGAACCCTGAATTCGGATTTTTAACCTAGTGCATCAAAACACTGATTTCATGTGTGTTTTTCAAGAGTTTTATTTTTTATCTCTTTGAGTCCTCTCACTAGGTATAACTTATTGATCGTGTAGAACATGTTTCATTTCATAATTCTTCCACACAGACATCCATCTAGGGTTCTGGGTATAGTACGCACTGATAGCCCACCGAGCAATGAGGCCTCGGTGTAGGGACCTTTTCCAGTAGAAGCACTAACAGAGGCACCATCGGTACCACTACCTATTTGGACACCGATGTCACCAACCCCAGCAGAAGAGGGTGCATGCCACATGAGCACGTTGCACAAGTTCCAGTACCAGAGGCCACATAGGTTCAGGGGAGAGATGGACCCATAGGCTGCTGAGGGTTTTCTGGAGGTCGTGGTTAGAGTCTTCTGATTGGTAGAGACACTAGCAGATATCATTGTGGTATTTGAAACCATTCTTCAATAGAAATCATTAAGCTAATGGAGGAGCTTGATTCTCCAGGTTCACGATGAGGTGAAACATCTCTGGGAAGACTTTGAGAGCCTATTTCGGGCAGGGTTTGTCCTAGTGATACATCACGTAGTGCACATTCAGGCGCTTTTACATATATAGCAAGATAGAAGGGCTGTGAATTAGTATTCAGCTTGGTTCAATGACCTCTCACACTACTTTACTGATATGGTGCAGGACCAATTCTTCGGGGCCTGGACCTTAGAGCAAGGGCTTAAGCCAAAGATCAGGGCTTCGATGATTTCTCTCGGCATCCCGACGCAGGAGGGGGTGTTAGAGCGATCCCTCTTAGTCAAGAGTTTTCTTGCTGAGCAATCACCAGCAACAAGTCCCACCACAAAAAATCACGTAGCGCTGTCTTCAGCAATTGGTAGTAGACTGATGACATAGAAGTCTAAGAGGACTATACCTACAGGTGGACGACCACATGATTCAGGGTTGGTTGTGTGGGGTACCGAAGAAAGAGCCAGTCATGTGTGGAACACGTAGTGTTTCACATGTGGTGGGAAGAGTCACAAGGCTCTTGACTATCTGAACCACCATAAGGATGATCAACAGAAGGTCATAGGACTGACCCGACAGAGATAGAGGTTCGACCGAGGAGGTCTGCAGGGATTAGATAGACGTGGTAGAGGAGCTAGCCATGTAGCTAGAAGTGGGTGATGATTTGAGGTGTCACCGCCAACACCACCAGGTGGTCCACCCCGACCATAGAGAGTGGGTGGATATGGGCGAGCTTAGCTCTAGGCAGCTGAGGCCTATGACTATGGAACTCCGGATATGATATGAGGTATGATATGTGTCTACTCCACCTTAGCTGCAGTACTTATAGACATAGGTGACATTCATTACATTATTTCCTCTACCTTCATTCAAATCATGGAAATTATGATGATGTCGTTGGCTCGATCCTTATAGTTAGAGACTCCTACGGGAGCCGATTCGACCATTACACACTAGTACCAACAGTGTGAGATTGCTCTAGGAGGCGAGATCTTCGGCTGGGATCTCCTAGTAGCAGTGTCGAGGCCTTATGACATCATCTTGGGTATGGACTTCTTTTCTACAGTTCATGCTCATATTGACTGTATTAGGCGCAAAGTGCAGTGTGTACACACGGATGGTACCAGGTTTACATTCACCGATGAGAAGGGAGCATTTTTAGAACAAGATGGACTTACCCAGAGGAGAGTGCATCTGATCACTCATTAGCTGGCTAGCCTTACCCTCAGAGCGATTGATGTGGATAGTCTGAGCTATCCTGTAGTGGTGGAACAGTACATGGATATTTTCCCAAATGATGTTCTGGGTCAACCTCCTCACTGAGAGGTGGACTTTCAGATTGATTTGTACCCATGGATGACACTAATATCTACACCAACATATCAGACGGCTCTTGCGGATCTTCATTAGCTGCGAGTATATCTAGAGGAATGACATGGGAAAGGGTTCATCGGGCCCAGTGTTTCTCCTTGGGTAGCCCCAATTTTGTTCTCCATGAAGGCAGATGGGAGCTTGATTCTTTCTCTTCACTATCAGTGCCTGAATTTGGTGACTATGAAGAACAAGTACCCACTCCTGAGGATTGATGCCCTCTTTGATCAGTTGAAGGGTGCACGGTGGTTCTCAAAGATAGACCTCAAATCAGGCTCTCACCAGCTCAGAGTGTGAGGCGAGGATGTGCAGAAGATGGATTTCAGCTATCGATACGACCATTATGTGTTTTTGGTCATTCCATTCAGTTTGACTAACACTCCAGCAGTGTTTATGGGACTCATGAACCGGATATTTCAGCTATACCTTGATCGCTTTGTAGTAGTCTTCATCGACGACATTCTAATCTACTCAGCTACTGAGGAGGAGCATGCATATAATTTTCATATAGTTATAGACACATTCCGAGATCACCATCTCTATGTTATGCTCTCAAAGTTCTAGTTCGGGATCCGAGAGGTTAAATTTCTGGGACAGATCATCACGAAGGATAGAGTTGTGGTGGATCTAGTGAAAATCGAGGTTGTATTTTCTTAGGATCCACCAAGGAGTCTGATGGAGGTACGAAGTTTCCTGGGTTTCGATGGATACTACTAGAAATTTGTGCCACATTTCTTCACATTTGCATCACCTTTATCAGATTTGATGAAGAAGGGGAAACACTACATTTGGTCAGAGAGATCCCAGTGGAGTTTTTAGGAGCTTAGGCAGAGGCTGACTAGTGCCCCCAACTTGAGGCTACCAGAGGAGGGCATAGGGTATGTAGTCTATTGCGATGCATCAGGGACCGAGAAAGGATGTGTATTGATGATGGAGTGAATAGTTATCACATATGGTTCTCTAAAACAGAGACAAAAAGAGCAGAACTATGCTACCCATGACTTGGACTTAGCTGTAGTGGTCATTGCCTTGAAGATGATCTGACATTACTTTATGGGAGAGCATTTTACACTCTACTCGGATCAATAGAGTCTCATTTATATATTATCCTAGAAGGACCTAAACATGAGATATCGATTTTGGCTTGAGTTCTTCCAGGACTATGACTTTGAGATAGTATATACTCCTGGGAAACGGAATGTTTTAGCAGATGCACTCAGCTGGAGATCTGGTATACAACTACTAGGTGAGGTGACGAAGCAGCTTGTCACTAAGAAGATATCCACTATCGATTGAGATGGAGCAGTTTTTCTTCTGTATCGTACAGTCATTCCCCCACTTCTTCAACAAGTCAGAGAGGCACAACGTGGGTACATTGACTATGTGGCACAATGTGCTCAGATATCAACATGATAGGCACCTGATGGAGTTTCTTAAAGGTGGGGAGCACGCCATTCTCTTCAAAGTACGTACCATGGTACCAGTTTCACATAGAGAGGTAGTGTTGAGAGATTTCCACACATCCCCTCTAGCGGTACATCCAAAAGTTACAAAGATGTACCAGGATCTCTGATGACCACACTAGGGGTGGGGAATGAAGAAAGAAGTAGAAAATTTTGTCTCTCGGTGCCTCACTGGTCAGCATGTGAAGGTGGAGCATCAATTACCATCCAGCTTGGTTCAGACATTAGAGGTCCCAGAGTGGATGTGGGATGAGATATCCATGGACTTACTGACATGACTTCCCCATACATCCAGAGGTCATGATTCTATCAGGGTGATCATCGACTGACTCACCATGTCAGACCACTTCCTACCCATCAGAGAGCATGGTTTAGTGGAGAGCTTGAGACGCCTCTATGTGCAGGAGATTGTGTGGATACATGGATTACCATCAATGATTTTCTCCAATCATGGTGCACATTTTACTTATCGGCTATGGAAGAGATTGAAGGAGGATTTTAGGATGCAACTTTGTTTGAGCACCACCTTCCATCCTCAAAAGGATGGCCAGACTTAGCGAACCATTAAGACCCTCGAGGATATGCTATGTGCTTGCATCCTCCACTTCGGTCGCATCTGGGAGGATCACTTTACTTTGGTGGAGTTTTCATACAACAACAGAAATCACTCCACCATTGAGATGGCAGATTTTGAGGGTTGTACAGGCGACCTTGTAGATCACCTTTGTGCTGGACTGACCCAGGGGAGTAAGCAGTCATTGGACCAGAGATGGTAAGAGCTAAAACAATGAAAGTGCAGATCATCCAGGAGTGGATGAAGACTGCACAGAGTAGTCAGAAGTCTTATGATGACAAGAGAAAAAGACTTTTGGAGTTCGATGATGGTGACCATGTATTTCTATGGGCCTCACCTCGATGAGGTTTGTGAAGATTTGGCTAGGGCGGCAAGTTATCTATGAGGTTCATCGGACCCTTTTAGGCCCACAATAGAGTTGGTGAGGTGGCTTACCTCCTAACACTTCCCCTTAAGTTTCATCGAGTGCATGGTGTCTTCCAAGTATCCTAGCTGAGGAGATACGTGCATGATCCTACCCACATTATCGACCATGACGAGCTGTACATCGATGATGGTGCAACATTTTGCAGAGGTTCAAGTAAAGATTGAGGATAGATAGGAGCGAGTCCTTCGTGGGCGGTCGATACCTCTGGTGCGTGTTCACTGGCAGTATGAGAACATCCAAGAGAGCACATAGGAGTAGGAGGCTCAGATATGTGCTTAGTACCCCCACTTGTTCCCATTGTTTGATTTGTGGAATATAAGGATGTAAATCCCTAAGGTGGGGAGAATGTAAAGACCTAGAAATTGCATGTAATTTTTTTTATTATATAGAATTTTTTTTCCAATCTGCAAAAATTGACGGTGCATGATTCCGTGGCCCATTGTGCTCGGAAGAAATTTCTGAACTTTTTTCCAGGTACGTTCAGTAGACATACGAGTGGGTTTTCTTAACTTTTAAACCAGTGCTCGAAATTGAAATATGAGGGCACCGCTGAACTTGTTGCGCCTGTATTTTCTTAATGAGACCTTCCCGTCAACCGTAGTAGGTCGAGGGTGAAACATATAATTTGTGTTTTTTGTGGAAATGAAAAATAAAATAAAATAAAATTTTATTTTATTTCTAATAAATTCTCCCACATGAATGTTAAAGCGGCTGGGACCACCCGAACCCTCTCTAATGGGAGAAACACACTTTCAACTCCCCATATATTTGTTGGATCCAACATAAATTAATTAAATATGTCAAAATTTAATTATTCCAACATAAATTAATCAAATTAATTTAATTTATATTGTCACCTCTTATCTTTTGAGGATTGGTTGGAGATGTGTGGAGAATTGGGAGAAAGCTATGGAGAAATCCTACCTCTCCAATGAAGAACTTCACCTCCAAATGAAGAACGCCATCTCTATTAAAGAAGGTTTTTTGGAATCAAGGAAGAGGATGACATGTGAGCCCGAATTTGGATGTAGGATTGCAGAAGCGATGATCGTAGGCACCCTCTACTCCTTCACTGTTTTCATATCACAAATCATCAATGAACCTTTGAGGTAGGGTTATATGTTTTAAATACCCCCCTTACACGTTCTTGATGTTGTTTGTGACTCAAAAGTTGTTAAACCTCTTACTACCACTCTAACGCAGAGGGTGCAGGCCAAAGGAACATGGCCTGACCTCTCAGTAATCCCTTGTGATTTTTGATGAAATATTTGTGACGGAGGAAGATGGAAACCGGAGTTGGATATTGGAACCGATGGGGATCGGGAATGGCGGTCGGAACCACTATCATCTGCAAATATGGCGGCGGTGCAACCACACAATTGGAGAAGGGACCAGGCCCGTCAGTCATAGTGGAGAAAGTGTGGAAGCCAGTGGAGGCTGAATGCATGATGGGGCGACAGTGCACGTCTGTGCCGCCCGACGAGCAAGAGCCACAACATGTTTCGTGGCAGAGAAGTGGAGGATGCTAGAATTCGTCCAGCCGTAGAGTGGTGGCACACGACATGCCGCCAAGAGGCAAGGAGCCAGATGTTTTGGGAGGTCAAGTTAGACTGAGTAGGACACGTGCAAATCCCGTGTGCTGTTGGTGACCGAAGGGCTGAAGGCCGTTCGGTGATTGGGGCATGGGGCACACAACTCCCCCCCACATGCGGCCAAGATGGGTCACCCACTGCGGCCTGGGCCGAGCCCAGCGGGCAGGGTTGGGCTCAGCGGGCCGGGTCAGACTGGACCCGGACCTGTTTCAACCCATTTCCGCTCTTTTGGCTATAACATTGGCACCAAGTGTCTGTTTGATGAACCGTCTGCAGCAGCAAAAACCATGGAGTGAGACAGTACTTTTGGTATACCACACATGAGTTTTTTATGTTTTTTATGTATGGTCGGGTTGGATCAAGCATGAATCTAACTGAGCCCTCAAAAATAAAAGTCTAATATCTTACAGAACGGGCGTTTGATTGAGGCACTATCTATTGCGTTGAGACCCTTTTTATATGGAATTCCTTTGGGATATTTCTTCATGAGACTTTGTGGCTATTGGATTATTGACCAGTAGGTTGAGGATAGGACTCTCTTAGAGATGAGAAAGCTTGGTGCGGGAACCATGTGGCTAGCTGTGACGATGCACTAGGATCATGTGTAGGTCTGATGATGTACTAGGATTCTCTTTGGTTCTGACAATGTACTAGGATACTATGGGGGTCTGATGATGTACAAGAATCATGTGTGGGTTTGACGATGTACTAGGATCCTATGTGGGTATAACGATGTACTAGGATCCTGTGTCGGTCTAACGATTTACAAGGATCCTGTGTGGGTCTGAGGATGTACTAGGTTCATGTGTGGGTCTGACGGGGTACTAAGATCGTGTGTGGGTCTAAAGATGTACTATGATCCTTTGTGGATATGATAATGATTTAGGATCCTACTTGGGTCTGCCTCTTAACAGAGTAAGTTGATTCAATAGTTACATCTAATCATCTCTACTGCTGAACCTAAGATATACCTAGTGTGAGATGAGTCTGTACTTGTGTGGTACTTTCCTTCATGGTAATAACATGGTGGTATTATTTTGTGTGTTGTACCTATGTGGTAATTACCATCATGGTATTCCTACCTTTGTGGAACAGTTGATATTTGGGAGTTTGGGTTGGACCCTATGTTTCCTCATGTTTGAGATGGGTATACTTGATAACTTAGGTATATGTATGGGCATATACATAAGTAGGGTTTTCATCATATTTCATGATTTGTGGTTTATCATTTGTTGATTTTGTGTGACCTTGAGGGTCTCAGTGTCCCTACTGAGTATCTTTATACCCACCCATGCATGGGATATTCCCATACCTTGTTGTGTTTGGTGCAGACAATAGGCAGCGCTGATCGAGATTGAGGGTACCTGGACTAGACGGTTCCCAGAGGAGGACCATACAATGTGTCGGTTCACAGAGGAGACGGGTGGATGTGGAGTGCTGAAGAGGTGATCTGTACCTACCATTAAGGCAGAAACCCTAGTGGATAACCTAGTAGTTGTCTTTCTCTTTCTTCAGTTTTATTGTATTTCAGTTGTACTTGTACCTTTACTATTAGGCTTATATTCCGGCCCCTTTTACTTTCATCACTCTTTTAGTATATAGTTTACTTGTGTTCATATCATGATTTGTGCTTGTTTGGGTGTGATTATAGGATATAAAGGCAACAACTTAATAGTTTTATGGAATATACCTTTCGGTGCTAGTCGCCAGCCCCTGCCCTATGGACGGCGGGTTTGGGGTAGTCACAACACAAGCCCCATGGGACGAGTCATGACATGATTCATTAATGTATATCCTAAGAGGATTAATTGTACTATATAGGGGTGATATTTTAGAAGGATAAATAAGATAAATTTAAATAAAATATTATGTTTTATTATGTACATGTTATGTATGAGCCTAATTTTCTCATACACAAAAGGTATGGATCCATTATTTGCAGTGCTATTATTTTGTTTTTCTTTGAAAGAATGTAATTATCATTTAAGAAAATCAGGGTGCCTATATATCCATCACGTAGAATAGTGTGTGACCAATACTAGGTATTTTAGATGTCATTCATTGTGTAATGACATTGAATGTATTTCTATATAGTATGACATGATATACATGATTTATTTTCTCACGAGATAAGTTTTGTAGTTTATCATGAGATAATGAAAACACCACACTCCATAAATATGTGCATTTTTCCACTGGAAACAATCGTAAAGTATATATTGTGTATGAAAACTATACACACAGTTCATATATAAAATAATGTGGAAATAAATTAATAAATCATTTATCAGAATCAAGACACATTCCATAGGGAACAAAAAAATGTATATAGAAAATTAATATTCAAATTTTTATTTAAAAATAAAATAATAAATAATAATAAATAAATATTTCACCACCCTAACAACACATAAAGGTTTAGAGATATAGTGGGAGAAGTTAAACCCATTCCTAAAAATATTTTTCCATCAATTTATAAGGATATATCCTCATAAATAGATAATAGAATCACAGAAATAGAAATTGAAATGATATTTTAACATTCAATTTATAATGAATTTAAATAATATAATTATAATTATTGAAAATTAATTCTTTATTAATGATCAATCTGTTTGGTGCACTTTTTAATCTATCATTAGGATGAATAATTAAAATAATAATTCCTCTATAAGTATCCACACATGAAGAAAAATATCAAAACATCATTGATTAATGTATGTGTGATAGTACAGAGGAGTGTATTTTCATGAAGAATTTATAATTGAATGAAACTAGGATTACTTCAATTATGAAGAATTATTTCATGCCTTCTTCTTCTATAGAGGGTAGAGGGGAAACCTCTTTAATTCTGGAGAGAGTTCTTAATAGAATTATCTTTAGTCTTATGAGATTATTTTGACTGAATATATTGTGATTGACAATTACATTACCCTTAAAATGATATATGTTGGGTCATATACTATGGGTTAGACAATTAGTTATTTAAAAAAATCCCATAACTAATATATTTATTCTAAGTAAATCTAATGTCTAATAATAGAATTATTATTATTATTATATTTCATGATGTGCTCCAACATAAATATAATTAAATATCATTTATTTAATAAATAAATCTATATTTTTTTTAATAATATTAAATAAAATATATCATTTCTATCGAACACTTAAAAATAATCATCAATCATCATTAACATTTATCATGACTTGAATACTAAATATATATTTAAATAAATAAAAATATTTATATTTTTCATTAAATAAATAAAATAATCAATATTATAATGAAAATATGGTTAATAAATACTTATTTTAATATTCATGAAAGTACATAATTATTAAAATTAATAAAAAATTATTTATTACAATGTGAATAATCAATAAGAGAAAAATAAGTATTATATTTACTAAATGTAAAATAATATATATTTAAAATTCGACTAATATATATATTTTTAATTGATTTAATGGTGATTGAATTTTTTAAATTAATAAAACCTAAATAATTCTTATTCCTCGGTATGAAGAATAATAAATATTCTAATTGTTAAATTTAAATATAATTAAAATAAGATTACATATATACTTAGTGGGTAAATCTTCTGGCCAGTTTCATTGTTGAATTAAGTGAGATTACATAAAGTCCATAGTTATAATTTTTTAACACATTATGGTAGCCATGGTGAATGAAATTAATGTCATAATGAATACAATCTTATATGCTTTCTTTTGGGTAATATAATAACATTAGAACTATATCTCATCAAGTAGGATATATATTTATGTCCTAAAGATATGTACTTGATTATATTTCTTAGAGAATAAAAAATACACTCATTGATGAACCACCATGGCCCTAGATTTAAACAGATAACTTCATTCCAATCAATGGCCAAATTTCAACTTCTTTAATTAATATAGAATTGATAAATCTTTTTGTGATTTATTCAATAGTGACACATCCCTTATAATTCAACAAACATATCTAAACTCTCCCTGAGAATATGTCATCCTAATTTTGGTCAATGAATCAATGTACATGATTCTTGAAACACATTAATAATAATCACAAGCCTATGGATCAATAAATAAATAAATAAATAAATAAATAAATATGAAAATCCAATGACATATAATGTGTTGTATTCCTATTGGTGGGTCTATCCTTATAACCTCCTCTCTTAGGGATTACCGACTAAGAAACATTAAGTGTTGAATATTTATTCACTAATGAGAATACAATACCCAATAATATAATATTATATAGGTCATACAATACAAATACTATCTAGACCATATTAGAATTTTTCAATAATAATTTCAACGTACATTAATGTTCTCATTATAACGGGAAATTGATATAAAAATTATATTAAAAAATACTCAAAGGAACTTATTTAATTAATATTATACAAAATAACACTAGTCATGTGATTAAATATTTAAAAAAAATTAATAATTGAAATTTTTTGAAATCAATATTAAAACTTTAGTTATTTCTAGGGAACCAACTCCATCATAGAGGTGTGTTATTATTTAATGGGTTGTCCTATAACACTAATTGGATGACCTGATGATGATCCAAACTAGACTAATGTGTCATTAATTGTCTTGTTTTTACTATTGTTCATTGTCCTGGAAAGATTTATTTCGTTATATTTTATTATGATCATGTTGTTGGTTAAGTTTGATAATGATGTGTATATTGTTATCCCAAGAGATACATTCCTAATAGGAGGTTGTGTTGTGGCTATTTGTGGGATTACACTGACAATGGGGTTTCTACTTTTTGGTAGAAAATTATAATATGGCTGGTATAATGGTTATTTTAATAGATTATATTATTAAATTACTGATATGTATTCCATTCATCTTTCTATGATGATATATTTTAGAAGATTTGTTATCTGTTCAGGATTTGAAGAGATATTACTTATTGTATTTTGGTATTATTTAACTAATGAATGGTTTATTTACTATGTAACAACCACATACGGTTTTTAATTAGGAAATACCCAAAAAACACTGAAAAGTTTAGATACTATGATGTCCAACTATTAGACCTAGTCCCCATCCAACCTATATATGTGATTATTATATAGACATGTTTTTTAGATGGTTATGAGGTTAAGGGTATGAGGTTAATTCCATGTGTAATTCACCTATTTGGTTTTCTTGGTTGTAAGGAGGGTGACACAATATTGATTTCTATTATGATATATAGAATTTAAAATATCAGTGACTGAGTTGGTGGGAATAGGTTTATGTGGATATTTTATTATTTTATGGAATTTTTTGTATTATGTATAAATTTTTTTAGTGAGTAATTTTTATGATGAAATTGTGAACATAATACACTAATAATTTAGTCTTATAACAATTATATGTGGACTTATAATATTTCATATACTCATGTATAGTATTATATGGGAATTGAGAATATGATAATTCACTAGTTAATTATTAACATAGTTTAATCCTAGAAAATTTTCTTTTCTTAAAGAGGTCAATATGAATTATGATTTTAAATCTTTGATTATTATTCATGAGAAGCATTTACATGGTTATTTGTCATTAATTTATTTCCTATAGGGTATATGAATATATTCATCACTACTTTTACAAATAATTTTATAGTGTTTTTTGTGTGGAGTTTTTGGGTTGGGTTAGATCAGTGACTAAGGTGGATATCAGTATTTGGGTTTTGGTGCTTGTATCTTGTTCTATTGAGATATGTGGGTTGTTTGGGTTTTATTACGTTGTTGGGTTTTATTAATTTCTTTATATTTTTATAGTTACATTTTTTTCTTGTTTGAAATTAATATATAAATTTTTTGGATATTAGGTGATCATAGATTCCTTATTATCCATTGTTTGGTGGTTTTTATTTGACTATGTAGTCTTCCACTTTTCACTATAGAGTTTAATTCCACCCAACTCAATGATTTATAACATCGATGGTAATCATTAATTCATGGATTCTTAAAGGTGGGATTCAGGGTTACACATGATTTCATATCAAACCTAGTTAAGTATATTGAGGAATCCATAAATGAAAAGAACACTAGCAATATTTGATTAAATAGAAGGAGAAAATAATTGATGGAAATTTTATTGATAAAACAGTCCATTATATTGATGATAAAATGAATTTTTATATTTTTATTACCTTATAAACCCAAAAAGTGTTGATGAAGATGATAAATTGTAAATTATCATGAAATAAGTATTCTATAATTATTGATATTTAAAAATATTATATGTTTAATGTTTTCCATCTACTTTGCATCATATATTTATATTTATGGGGAAAATATGAATTTTCACCAATGTATTTATTGTGAAAAGTGAAGAGTAACTCATGCATGGTTATATATATATATAGAATGATTTTAATAATCTCACCATATAAATGGTTAATTTCAAGGAAACATTATTAATTTTAAAGTGACATTGAGATTATCAGTAACGTGACCTGTAAATTTTTTGAACGTACCTCATTTATTTATTTTCAAAATTAAAATGAAATTATTCCCTCTATTATGTGTTCCAAATATTATTATATTATTAATTTTTTAAATAATGATTAATTTATGAGTGTACGAAATGAAAATATATTAAAATTCATAATGACTATGATGCACAGGGATCCTCCAATTAGAGTTTTGATCAGGAGTATGATTCCAATGACTTTTATTGTTCATTAATTTAAAATGATATAATGATTTTAATATTTTATTCATAGTGGTAAGTGGTGATAATCCATTGGAAAATAATTTGGTTTTTAAAATGATAATATGAAAATTCAAATGATTAATGAGGATTATATAAAGAATCGATGCAGTGATAATTTTATTCTATATGTATTGGAAGGATATGAATTGAATTTGATATTGTATAGATTTCTTCCTTTATATATCTACGGTTTTTTATTTTTATATGATAGGGTAGAAAAGTTAATTATGCTTATAAATTCCTTTATACTTTGACAACTCATGTTATGATATTCATACTTCTTTCATGTTTTTCTATTATAGAAGGTATTGTACTCTATCTATGATTTTTCATAATGTGGGGGAATTATTTGATGGTTCGTTTCATAACTATAATTATATTATCAAATTATAATTGACACCAACGTATCATGTTGAGTATCACCTTTTATACTATTGGGGGTTTACAATGAGAGATATACTCCTTGTATCATAATTTTGATGTTGACGTAGATTAAATATAACAATAATGTGTATATGGTTATCCTAAGTGGTGTATTCTTAGGTGTTGAGTAGTAATTTTATTATAGGGAGTACCATGAACTTTTGAAAACTGAATATCGAAAAATAATTACGATATGGATGGTTTGATAATGATATTGATGACATGGTCAGTATGATTGTTAATGGATTTTATATGGATGTTTCAATGATGATAGGAGTTAGTATTTTGATTATGGGTTATATATTATTTGAGCTTATTCATATTGTATTTTAATAATATTTTTGTGATAAAAATATCATTCATTTTTTAATCACCACCTAATCTAGATTTTTGTTCAGTGTAACACAGTATACATCAATTGATCCAAAAAATGTGATATATAACTAATATAGTTATTCATATGCCTACCTCTAAATGTGGTTATGATGATGATATGTGGTTGAGATAATCATGTGAAATAGGGAAAATGTTTATTTATATAATGATACATCCATGTAGTTTATGTGGTCATAAGGAAGAAGGAATGGTGTTTATTTTCATCATGCTATAAGGCGTTAGAACTATAATTGACCGGGGTATTTTTATTTGGTTTATTAGATCCCTTCAATATTTTTATGGTGTTTTTTATAATAAATATTTTTTTATTTATTGAGTGGTGTTTAAGGTGATGTAGCGGTTGAAATACTCTGATGTGTTAGAGTTGAAACTATGACATATTGATTATTGGAATTTAGCAGTGTAAGAATCCAACCTCAAGAAATATGTACATAGTAGATATATAAACTTATTAGAAAAAAAATAAAAAAAATTAAGGATCAAATAGCTTAATAGTCTTGGAAGATGAGATACATACATACATTACATGTGAAAACAGAAGATACTATATAAACACATTGTGAGAATATTATTCAATAATTCATCATATAATTGAAAATTATACAAAGTTATTCTCTAGGTTTTCTAAATAAAGGAAAAAAGAAGTCTGAGCACAAATAATGAAAGTAATTATATATCCATGCAAATAATATAATACATGGATTACAAAAACCATTGATCTCATACTGATGGAATGAATAATGAACGACATCCAAATATTCTTTGTAGGTCTTGTTTGAAGACACTATACTGATATAGGGGAAGTTATACACCTTAAAACAAGCTGTATTTGTCTTAGTAGGCCTATTAATTATTTTAGGGGATATATAATTTCAATCCCCACCCATAACCTGATTATGTCCAATTCATTAAATATAATAGTCAATAATATATTTCATTGTCTTCCCAAACAAACTAATATCCCAATAAAAACATAGATATTTGTATAATAAAAAATATAGAAGAAAATACAACCCTTTTAAAAGTAAAAATGTGTATATCATGGATAACACCCCTTAATAAACTTAGAAGATTTGGGGTATCATTAAAGTAACAAGAATAGCCTTTATAATTTAAATATATTAGTGGGTGTATATTCAATGTGATGGGTTATCCATGAATGAAAATAATTGGTTTCAATACTCTAGATTGTGAGGTGACCAAGGAAGCGGTAGTTAAAATATTTAATTATGTATTACAAATAATGTGTGAATATGCCAAATATTGTCCCCTGATAGTGTCTACCAATAGGTACAATCATTGGAAAAGTAGTCCCACATCCGAGTGATGATTGCTTCAATTCTTAACCAAACCTTTCTAGAATGATTACCCCTAGGTGAATCAATTCCACAAACACATTAGTATTCCACTATGCATACATGAATTTATTTTCTATAAAACTAAACAAACTTTTACATTACCAAATCATATGATGGATTTTCAACCATGGAAAATATTAGGGTTTACAATAGTTTTGGTAACTCTTGAATCAAATAATTTGACTGAGGGATAATAATATAGAATCTAATATACCTCAAAATTTATGAGTAATATGGTAAAATTTATTCCATGGAATGTTATGCACAATACAAAAGGAAAACTGTGGAATAAAACATGATCCCCAAAGAATGAAAATTAATATGAAAAAACCTACTTATGGATTGTGTAGAAAGTTAATCAAAACCTCTTAAAATAGTGGTATTGAATTTGATTAAAAAATAACATGAATAAAATTAATTTCATGATATAAAATATTGAATAAGTTGTATATAAACCATATTAAATAAAATATGTGCAAACAATTCATCTCTGAAAGAGAGTAATTTGAAATGAAAGAGCTTTTCCTCTTATCTTGACTTCCACAGACGTACTTTAACAACTTGAATAACAAGAAGAGATATCTTAATAACTTAATTCATAGACATACTCATTAAAATTTTAATTTATAATAGTTATATATATTAATTTTCTATACTTATTCCAGTTAGTTTTTTTACCCCTATCAAGTGTTTATAGATTGTTCATTTGAACATGTTTCGTAACAGTGGTGTCCATATTCATTATTATTAGAAATTTCATCATTATTGGGTCATTAAAGTTTCCTTTAGTGATGATTTATAATAATTTATTTTTTAAAATTCCTTTCATGGGTGTTTTAGTTTACTCCATTAATTATTCTAGTATATTTATTCATTATCTAGATTTATAGAATTATTCAATATAGGTGGTTAAATAAATCCAAACATGAACATACCCTAATTTAATGAATCATTATGAGGAGTTTTATTCGCTATATCATTATAAATGATGTATAATGATATTATTTACTATTTATTAGTGTGGTATATTATAAATTTAAAAAAAATATTAGAATAAATAATTGATATCATAATATTGCATCATATAAATAAAAATATTCTCCTATTCGTATATCTGTTTAAGATGATTAATTTTATAACAACTAGTTATTATTTCTATTGTTAATAGGATATTAAATTTTTCTTACCAATACGTTATTAGTTATATAAAAATAATATTTATCCTTTAAAACCATTATTAATTTAATCCATGAAATATGGTAATGGAGAAAATTGAATACATAGTTATAAAGAGTTTGTAGTCTGAATGTACAGATGGATAATGATTTCATTTTATTGAAAATAAAAGAAAGGTGTCAAATAATTTATTATAAAATAGACAAAAAAATTATACATTTATCATAATTAATTTTTATTTACCCTTTTTTGACATCTATTTTATGTGGTGGAGGGGAAATAAACACATTACATCATGAAGGTGGTAGTCAACATATATGTACAAATTACATTTTTGTTTATCATATAAAAAAAATGTATGTTAGTGATTATTATCTTAAATTAATAAAATTATTCACATAACTAATATCAATGTTACCATATATGGATGAAAAAATCATTATTTTAAAGTAAATATAGAAAGGAGTGAAGTTATTTAAAATGATTACTCATGTAAAGTACATTGAGAACTCTTTAGAGGATCCCTTGGAAATGGAGGGTTAAGGATAAAATAATTTGACCAGAATATAAATAATAAAATACAGGATTATAGGTGAAATAATAATTTCAACATTTCATAAGGAAACTAAATTTTAAGAGTGATATTGAAGTGGAGATAAGAGGACCCTTTATAAGTGAATAGGTTTGACATTTTTGTTAATGCCTATAACTATTTAACAATGTAAATTCAATCTTAAAGAAATTGGATTCAAAATTTATAAATAATAAAGTGCGGAAGAGAAAAGTTCAATAATACATCTACCCTTAAACTTAACACATTTTTAAGCATGTTTTTAATTCTTTTCCATTATATTTTTCATGTTAACCATTTTATCTTTTTTTGAAATTACTAGTTTTTACCTTAGCAATTTTTCTTTTTATGCCTATAAATAAATAGGTCTTTATTACATAATTTGAAAATAATAAATCTATATTTTAAATCCATATAATAAGAATAAATTTTAAAAACATATATAAGTAATTTTTAAAATAGTACATGTATTTTTCACTAAAATAGTTTTCATGAAATGTGTGGTATATTTTTTAAAATAAGAAATATATGTTTATAAATTAAATATAATATTTTCAAATTTATAAGGTTATATTATAACATATATTTGTCTTGTAAAAGGTTTTTTTGTGATTACATCATACTGAGGTCATAAAAGCTGTAGTTTTACTGAAATTTATTATTTGATATTCATCTAAAAATAAATCTATTAACAAAATCTAAAAAATACATATTAATATAATATATTTATAATGAATTAAAAAATTTAGATAATTTTTTTAAATGAAATTCTATAATTTTGTAATTAAAATTTTAAATATAATCATGAATACAGGATCACAAGAGTGTGCAGTGGGGGATAGTTAAGATTATCGTGTTTACCTATTACAGTAAAGTCTTGGGCATTGCATTCTCCCTCAATTGAATATTTATCTATTAGAAAAATGTAAATATTCCTTCCTCATATCTTCTTTATGTACAAATGTTTCCTCTTATAGATTTTTATTTCTCAAAAGGACATTAACTAATAGATTTGTATAATTTTATAACACTAGATCTCCAGTGTCAAGAATATGGATCATATCATCATTATAAGAAAAGTCAAAATCATCTTCTATTACCTCAAATGTGAATAAATTCATTGGATATAGTATATATTTCTTTGGTGATGCATCATGTTAGATATTATGTTATTTATAATGGTTGGGAAACATATCCAATTGGTATGTTGAAACTCCAAGTCATTATACTAATTTTAAAGGCCCAATATACCTAGGGATCAAGTTTCACTTTTTCAGCAAATCATACAACTTCCTTTTATGGGGAATCCATCAAGAATACATGATACCCTGTATGGAATTCCATTTAATTCCTTCATTTATCCATATAGCTCTTTTTTTGTCGTTTGAAAGTATTAATATGATACCAAATTGTTATAATTTTTCTTTTTCTTCCTCCATAAGATCTGGGAAAATTAGATTTCATTCTCTAACATATTTCAAACATGATAGAGTATGAAACCCATCGAAATAAATTTATTCGTATAGTTGCATATAAATTATGGAATAGATTCCATTATTATAATAAAAATAAACCAATGGTAGACACTAATCCCATATACATTGTAATTTAAGTGAACATGATATCAACAAGTATTCTATTGTGTATATATTCTTTTTAGACTACCCATTCATGTGGGTATGATAAGAGAGAGTAAAATATATCTTAGTGTGATGATAACTTTAAGAATATTCTATAATTTTCATGTGAACGTGGGTCATGATCAGATAATATTGATATAGGTTCCCCATGAAGCCTTTTTTATTTCATTGATATAGATATTTGAAATTCACTCAAGGGGTAGATATTCTCTTGTAGATAATTAACGATAAAACTATGTTTATTGATAAAAAATGACCCATATAGAATCATTCCTCTATGGTGTCATCATAAGTCTAGTGAAAAAGTTCATTATAATAATTTACCACTTCCATATAAGTATAAAAAAAACTAAATGACACCCTTATGATGTATTCATTTAGCCCTTACTTATTGGAATACTAATCATCAAGGATGATGGTTCATAATTAATTCTTCATACCACACCACTAGAAATGGTCTCTTAAATCCCTATAAATATTTATTCTATGATTATGTATAGAAAATTTTGAACTATATGCTTCATCTAGTCGTTCCCTGTTCAACTTTGGTATGGATGGAAGACATAATCTCATTCCAAACATCAACACTCTATCTCTATAAATGAATTTTATCAATATTACATTATTAATGCATCCAATAAGACCAAATTGATATATAATCAATTCTAGTGGTGAATCAGTGTAGGGAACCCTTTTACAAATTATAAATTGAATCACATAAATTTTTTAGACATGTTTGGAAATTAATTTTGTTACTCTATTTTATTTATCAAATACATTTATATGAAATAAGGAAAATAAAAAATGTGATATTTTTACATGTTTCACTACTTAAAAAGAGTAACTAGATCGGTTGTTCTTCATAAAAGAGATTCACTTCCAACTGAACTACCTCTGGGCTCAAAACATGAGATGGATCTGGCATATACTTTCTCAGCATCGAAACATGAAAAACATTGTGTACCGGAGATAAAATCGGAGGTAAAGCCACTCAGTAAGCAACTGATCCAACTCTCTCCATAATTTCATATGGTTCAACAAACCTTGGACTCAGCTTTCCTTTCTTACCAAATCGCATCACACTTTTCCATGGTGATACTTTGAGAAAAACATGATCACCTACCTCAAAAGAGAGTTCCTTCCTCCTATTGTCCGCATAACTCTTCTGCCTGCTTTGTGCTGTTCTCATGTGTTTCTATACCACCTAAACTTTTTCTGTCAACTCTTATACCAATTCTGGTTCGATCAACTTCCTTTCACCCACTTTATCCCAGAAAGCTGGAGTTCGACACCGCTTACCATATAATGCCTGAAATGGTTCCATCTGTAAACTGGAATGAAAACTGTTATTATATGAAAACTCAACCAAAGAAAGATGTTGGTCCCAACATCCCTGATAATCCATCGAACAAGATCGTAGCATATCCTCCAAGGTCTGAATTATTCGTTCTGACTACCCATCTGATTGAGGATTAAAAGCTGTACTAAAATTTAATCCAGTACCCAATGACTTTTGAAGGCCCTTCCAAAAGTTAGAAGTAAACGTGGGATCATGATTGGATACAATGGATAAAGGAACTACATGTAACCTGACTATCTCTTTTAAGGTAAAATCGATAATGTTGATCTAGAGAGAGAGTATCTTGAATAGGAAGGAAATGTGAATCTTTAGTCAAGCAATCAACAATAACCCAGATTGAATTTTTACATCAAGATTTCTTCGGTAATCCCACAACAAAGTCCATGGATATATTCTACCATTTCCACTCTGGCACTGGTAGAGTCTAAAGCATACCTTTCAGTAACTACCGCTCTGCTTTAACCTACTGACATGTCAAACACTTCACATTAAAATCAGCAATATCTCTTTTCATTTCATCCCACTGGTAATACTCCTGCAGATCTCTGTACATCTTAGTACATCCAAGATGAACTGAAAATGGAGAACTATGAGCTTCCCATAATAACTCTCTCTTCAACTGTGAATCACAAGGCACACACAATCTCTTCCCAAATCTCAAAACACAATCACTATCAATGTTGAATTCATGCAACTTACCTTTCTGAACCAGCTCTACCTTTATATTTAACTCACTGTCTTGCTTCTGTGCTTACTTGATTCTGTCTGATAGAGGTGATCTCACTGATACCTGAAACAAAACAAAAGAACATCCAGCACCAACAACTTCTATGCCAAAGTTCATCAAATCAAAAACAAATGGATCTCGTTCCAAACATATCATGGTTAATGAAGCATAACTTTTCTGACTCAAAGCATCAGCCACATTATTTTCTTTTCTCAGATGGTAATGAATTGTACAATCATTATCCTTGATTAATTCCAGCCATCTCCTCTATATCATTTTCAATTATTTCTGAGTGAATATATACTTTAAACTTTTGTGATCGGTGTATATTTCACACTTTACTCCATACAAATGATGCCTCCAAATTTTTAGAGCGAAAACAACAGTTGCTAATTCCAAATCATGTGTAGGGTAATTTACCTCATGAGTTTTCAACTGAAGTGAAACATAAACAATTACCTGATCATTCTGCATAAGGACACAACCAAGTCCATTCAACGAAGCATCACTGTATATAACAAACTCACCCTTCCAAGAAGGTAGTGCCAAAACTGGAGCATTCCCAAATCTTCTTTTCGATTCCTTAAAACAATCATCACATTCTTTTTTTCCAGATAAACATAACACTCGTCCATGTTAGCTTACTCATTGGACTAGATGACCGTGAAAAATTTTCAACAAACCTTCGGTAGTAACCTACCAAACTAAGAAAACTACGGATCTCAGTTAAATTTGTGGGTCTTGGCCATTCTTCAATAACCTTTTTTTCAGGATCAACAGTTATCCCATATTTAGAAACAATATGACCAAGGAAAGAAATTTGTTGCAACCAAAACTCACACTTTCTGAATTTCCCATACAATTTATTTTCTTTTAGGGTTTGCAAAATAACCCTTAAATGTCTTTCATGCTTCTCTTTACTTTTAGAAAACACCAAAATATCATCAAAAAAACAACCAACATGTTTCACCTGATTCAACTGAGCCATCACGGCAGTAAACTGCTCAATTCTGATTCTGACCATCTCAGGATACGGATTTAAAGCGTCATTTCCCTCTATATTCCTTCCCAGAAAATCTGTTCTATTTCCTCTATGAAAAACCATTATTAACAAACATGTCTTAGTTGAAGCAACATGGTAATCTTCAAATACTATATCATTTCAATTTGACCATAAAAATATATTTTTGGATAATCATTTAATAGAATTCTAACTCCAAAAGTTATCTAAACCCACCTCTGATACCAACTATAAGGCCCCAACCTTAAACCTTACTTAATCATGAGTGAATACAAGATTACACATTGAGGATCTTTTCAGGTTTAGAGTTTTGGAGAATTTGATCATAAAACTTGCATTACATTACACATTTAAACAAAGTGGTTACATAAAGATAGTATTCATTTTTTCCCATCAATGGAAACATATTTAAAATAAAACATGGATTGTTTCATGACACTTCCTTGACACTATCATCATATCATGTACCTTTCCCTTGACCTGTGAAAAACATTTCAAAAAACATGGGATGAGCATAAAAAGCTCAGTAAGGGATATAAAAATATGGAAAGGAAACATGAGTACATGTACACATAAGAATCAATGAAATCATACTTTACTCATAAAACATAAGTACTTTAATATACCTCATCAAATCATGAATAAATCATAGAAATCATAAGACATAAAGGTAACTTGAGTCATTCATAACATTCTTACATAGGAAGTAACCCTCTTGGTTACGTTTGGAATACCAATCACAGTATATTCCCTAAATCTCTTCGGAGAAACCTTAACGTTTCACTCCTTCGCATTACCCAATGCATTGGAGAGCTATATCAGGCTCACCCACCCTTAGTTTATCATGGAACCACCCGTCTTCATAACAATTCCCAAGAACCATTACATAATCGTACCACATAATACATGCATAAAGGAAACATAACATTTCCATATTTCAATCACAAGATATCAATAAAACACATTGATATAAAAAAACATTATAAAAAGCATTTTCAATACCAAAATAAAAAAAAAGTAAATCATGGTATCTATTTTTTTCATTTTAAAAAAAGTTATGGCTTGTAGAGGAAGTTGATACTCAAATAATGGTCACGGCGGCAGAGAAGGCGTTGTCGCCGCATACGTACGACAAAAAAAACATTAATTTTGTCATTTAGTTAAAAGCTTTGTATAAAAAAAGATTCCTTTTGAATAAGCATAAATGTCAAAGGGGTTTATACACCGTAAAAAGAAGGTTGTGTATAAAACAAAATACGACTCAATGAAATGAGATTGTGATGAAGTCCCATACGAACATCATTTTTAAGTAAAATAGATCTATTATGTGTATTCACTATAAGTACACATAAAGAAAGTACAAATACAAGATATGACATAATAATATCATGACATAATTTTAAATTAGGAGATTAACCGAAATAACGGAAGTTGGGTTAAGAAGTTCCTTTGCATGAATTTGACAGCCTAACGGCATCAGTACAAAATTCAGAAAATGAGTTGATGAGAGATAAAAAGGGTATCTCATCACATGGACATAAAATTTAAATCAATAAGGATATATAAGAACATAGGCCAACATAATAGTATGTCAATTAAAAGACATAACAAAAGAAGTCTTTTAAAAAGAGTAGGGTGAAAGGTTCCCTTACCGACATGGGTATCTTTCGAAACATACACCCCGTGAAAGAAGGACAACACAAAATTGATGTAGATAATCATAAATTAAATTACATTACACAATGAGTAAAATAATGGGCAGTACAAACACCACTCAAAGTAAAATTTTGGTAAATGTAGCATAAATCTCATGGGAATAAAAGTGAGATGAAAAATCCCTTATGAAAACTCGGCAGCCTAACGGCGCCACTTAATACTTACAAAAATGGATTGATGAGATCAAATAGGTTCTCTCATCATATTAACATAAAGTTTACAGAAATAGTAACATAAAATAACATCCCCCAACATAACAAAGAGGTGCTTAAAAGAAGTGACATAAAGGAGAGTACTTAAAAAGAAAGTGAGAGGTTAGATCTCTTAGGAAAATTTGGCAGCCTAACGGCGCCACTCAAAACTTTCAAAATGGATTGATGAGAGAGAATAGGGTCTCTCATCATATGAACATAAAAATTAAAGTAAGATTAATATAAATGAACATCCCAATAACAATAAATATGATCTTAAGAGGAATGACATAAAAGAGTGTACTTAAAAAGAAAGAGAGGAGTAGGATCCCTTACCTCAAGTCCGACTTGTCTTGTTCATTTCATTATATTCCTGAATAATAGACTTTGGTCAATTTATAATTTCCCAAGGAACTCCTTTAAAGATTATTATTCATTTCATATCACATATTATAATGTTATAATAATTGTTTAATAATGTTAGTTCATATCAGACGTTTTTTCCAATGTTTGGTACATGAGTTAAAAATGAACTTGTTTGAAAAATGATTGCCCATGTAGTTATGAGTAAATAATTTCAAGAATAGTATTAAGGATTAAAATATCATATATATCAAGAAAATATTCATTTTATACTATTCCATATCATTTTGAGATAAGAAACGAAAAGCACCATTCATGGAGACGGTAGGTCGTACGTACGCATGAACGATACTTTCATTTTTTTGACATATTAATAGAATTAAAAATAAATGATATATATATATTATAATTAAAGTATTATTTATGTTATATAGGTCACATATGTTCATTAATTTCATTATTTCTACATTCCATGTATTGCATGTACGAGTCACTTCACTTGAGGGGGTGGTAGTCCACACTTCCTCATATGAAATTATCGCATTTACACAACATGAAAAGAATAACGGTATATTTTAAATATAAAATACAGAATCATATAGTAAACATAAATACCATATATATCATATATAAAATACAGTGACATCATAATGGACACCTTTATTGGTGTTAAAAGAATATTGAACAATCATCATTTCGTGAGTCAGAAAATCGCCAACCACATAAATAGTATGTTCTTTAACCATTAGACGAAAGTGTGTGTAAGTGTAGCTCGAATCATTAACATAAAAACATCCTTTTAAATTTAATATACTGGTGTTTTTAAAAAATAAAAAGAGTTTAGGGGTTTGGAGAATCAAAATAAAACATAAGAACACAAGAGAAAACACTAACTTTAAAACGGGTAACTCTCTTTGATTTAATCTCAAAGGCTTCTTTGGAAAGGATTATGCCTAAAGTGAGGCTTCAATGATGAATAGAGGGATTTGGAGAGATTAAATGGGCAGGTTTTTTCCGAGCCAAAGGCTTGAGATGTGTGTGTAAGGTGGTAGAGGTGGAGGCATTTTATAAGAGGAGAGGAGGGGCACTCTTGGAAAGTAAAGAAATGTTACTTTATTTTAAAATGATGTTCAGATTTAAAAGGTCACACCTTGATATAATTAGAGGATAAGGTGATAAGGATTCAAAATATACTCATCCAGTAGGTTTCTGACAAGTGTAGGTCTTAGATTTTACATTATCTTTTCATTTTATCTAAATCGTTAAATAATGAGGTAATCGCTCCATCATCATGATGTCATAAATAATTTAATTTATTTAATGACTAAAAATTATAAATAAAATAATATGATGTAGGAAATAGTTTTATCTTTCCAATGACTTTTTATAGTAAAACATCTTACTTGTATAACCCCATTTAAAAATTGTTATAGTAAAACAACTCATGTTTGTGTCATTTTTACTTTAACATTAAATAAAAAGTTATTTATGTCATTTCCCAACCAAAGTGGCTCCATGGGGACCCTAAGATTACAAATGGATTTTCTGGGTCATCCATGACACATCCAATGAGCGTAGGACATGTGTCATGCTCATCTCATATTATTAAAACATTCTTTTTACCTTAAACTACACTAATTACCTCTAATCGCGATTAAAAACATAAAAGTTACTATTCACCAAAACATTATTTTAATCCCATTGAACCACATTTTAATTCTTAATGATAGCCATGTATGTCAGATTTTTAAAATTCAAAATACAGAGGTGGTAAAATTTCATTTAAATGAAAAATCAGTTTCTTAAGTACCACTTAGTGGTTTCACTATTCATCAAAAATTGAAGTTTTCTAGAAAAGAACCAAAACTTCACCCTAAGAGATATTTGATATTCCGAATTAAAAAATTATGTCTATTTTAAAAAAATTCACATAATATAAGTTTCATTAAATAATTTAATAATTAATTCCTGCTGTCATAGCAAATAGCGTGTTTTTATGAAACAATAAGTATCAAAAGATTGACACTAGTTTAAGTCCAATTTCAAAGTGAAATTAATTCCAATGACCATTATTGGATTAAATGGTAAAAATATATTATAATTTAACTTTAAAACCAATTAAAAATAGAATCTAATCATATAAATGAATTAGATGAAAAAGCAGTTTTGATGTAAAATGCAGTATTTTTCACTATTCATCAAAAAATGAACATTGTCTGAAAAATAACAAAAATTTACACAAAGTAAATTTTGATGTCCCAATCATAAAGAATAAGTTTATTTTAAAAAATAGAGCTTATAAAATGGTCAAAAGATAGATTTAAAATATGGTTTGCCCTCAAAAGGCAGTAAAACAATCTTTTAAAAATATTAGTGTATTCCATGCTTAAGATTGGATTTATTCTCATTGTTAGCCTCTAAAACACTATCTAATTCATTAATAGACATAGATAAAAATATCTATTATTAATTAATTACATGGGATGTTACACATAATATGTCCACTGGAATGTGTTCCATTATTAAAATTAATGAATTATTTTTCTTTATAATATGAATATTCTTCCTCTTGAACATTTATTTTATCATCATATTCACAATGAAAAATATATATGATTTAATTTACTAATAATACCCATATTTTTCAACTTTAAGAGATCGATAATTTATGAAAACCCTAATTATGTCTATTATTCCACATTTATTTGAGTTTAATTTTTCTGGGTTTATTATAAAACGATGAATCATAACAGGTTACACACATCAATATGAGAATACCATAACAAACAAGTGAAGAGAATAAGTGATCAATCCTTGAATGTTAAATAAAATTTTCATGTAGAAATCTTAAAGGTCAAATAATTAAATTAGAATGCAATGGTTTTAGGAATTATATATTTTTAGAAAACTATATTCGATAAATAAGTTTTTTATCTTTGTATTTTATGGTTAATATATATATCCTGGGATGAAATGATGTAATATAAGTGATATAGAGAAATTGTTAAAAATAATTGATGAAGAAACTATTAATACTAGAGAATATTATAAAAGTTTTTTTAATTGAGAATAAAAAGTTTTAGGAAGAATTATTAACCACATGAATTCTAGATGAGTATATAAGTCTAGTTTTGGAATCACTTAAAACAAAAATATATACTGGGGAAATTTTTATGGGTGTTAAGGTTTCCTAATACAAGGGATATATTGATGAAGTACTAGGAATTTAATTAGATAGGTGTGATGATTAATATGTTATAAAAAGGTAATTAAAATAGTTTTATAATTAATTAAATATATGGTGTGATGTTGTTAGATATTTTTTACATATTCGAGTAAGGGATAAAGCACTAAATTTTATAATAAAGTACACCTGGGTTATTTTATATGAGGTTACTCATACCATATAATTCCATGATAATAAAATGACTAAGAAAACAAAACTATCAAAAATTATAATATTGGGATATCATATCTCATGATGTATACCATTAAAACCAATAAAATATGTTTCTACCCATGGAAAGAATAACTAAAAAGAATAATTTTATGTCATCGGAGTCAATATTTCTGTATAAAAAAGGTTGTCATGTTTGCAAAAAGAAGAAATAAATTTACATAAAAAGGGTATGAATTTCAAAACTGTTGGATTAGATAAAAATTCCATGCTGTAAAAATCACATATCAGGTTTATGTTTTTTCTTTACCTATCAAATTTTTATATAAAATATTTATTTTTATGGGAAATAGTGACAATATTATTTAATCTTGAATAAACTATCATGATTATACATGTAGGCAACCAACTTTAAGTATAAGGAATGAGAATTTTTTAAAGTACGAAATCGAATACAAGAAAGATACATCGAAAACGTGACCACCAGATTTACCATGTAAGATATTTTTAAAATCACTCAAGTATCCACAAGATACATTCCAACGCTTCTACAAGATATATCTCAAGTGACCACAATGTTGTTTTTCACTGAGGTATGAATTTTCTAAATGGATGATTGGATCGACCACAAAGGAATTTATATGACCTATATGAGAAACCTTATAACAAAAAAAATATAGAAGAAACCATTCATCTATTAGAAATCCCACAAGGTGATGGATCAACTGCACTCTGATTTGAAAATTGGACTTTCATTAAAGGAAGTAATCATATGTGAAATGTGGTCTTTTGAAAATGTAAGTAACTGATAGTGTGACTAGAAAAACTGACCATAGCAGTATTTAGAATTTTTTGAATTAAAATATTATTCATAATTACAATATGATCGATAATTAGTATAATATGATCCAATATAAGTTAAATTTTTCAATAAAAAATTTTATCAAAGAATTCATCTATAATTTTTCTAAATTAATAAATTTGACATGAATTTTGATGTGGAAATATTAAACCAGTTTTATCTTAATGTATATATTATATTATTAAATTTCTTAATTCAACTAAATTTTTATGTATATTTATATAACTTTCAAAATCATTTAACGATCTTATATTTAATTATAGAATCAAGAGGATGTCTAATTATTAATTTTCATCATATATTTTTGGATAATGGTTAAGATTTTTTTATCATAGTGAAGATACATAAATAGAGGTCCTGACCTAGGCATTGCAATTTTTCAAGAACATAAAAGATGAAATTATGCTCTTTTTTAAACGTATTTTACACTATGTTTTCACCTTACTTCAATGAAAAATCAAATAATATCTACTCATATGTCCACATTGTTTTCAAATATAATGAAAAAATATATAAGACAATATTCATTTATAGAAAAATAAAACAAAATTCTATAGTAAATAAATTTTTTAATTATATTATTTGTTTTCTTTCATTTTTTTTCATGTAACCAATTAATTTTTCAAGCACTAACTCTTGTACTATATTTTAAATTACACCAATACTATCTCTTCCATTATTTACATTTTCAATAAAATAGAAACTATAGAATATGCTCAATATAATCTAGAAATCATTGTCTATAGTTTCTAATAAAAAATAATCTTGGTTTTGGATTAGTTTATATCATAATAACCCATTGGGTTGTTAGTGATTTCAAGGTGGAGAGAAATATGTCTCAGTAGGAGAGTAATTATCTACATTTCATTCTACTATGTGTTTTCTTGTTTTCTTATACACTATTTTTTTTTAAAAATTATTTTTCCAAACTCATTTTCAAAACACTAACATGATTTTTAAATATAATAAGGTTTCAATATATGGTCTTTTATTCAAACAAATACTCTTAAAAAGTTTGGATTTTTAATATTTTTTTGACAGAATTGTGACAGAACTTCTAAGAAAAATTTTTAATGAGAAAAATTAACTTCTTTAATCATTTCAATATACTGGGTTGTATTTAATAAAGTGTGGGATTTGGTTTTAAATAATTTTTTAATTGATACATAAATTGGAAACATAGTCATCCCTATCTCATGAGTTGTTCACTCAAACCGAAATTTGATATCAGAGGAGTTTTTATTTCAATTTAAATATTATCAATTTTTACCCAAAATATTAGAATGTTATTTATTTAAGAATTTATATCATTATGGATAATAATAGGATTAAAGGTAATGATATAAGCATACCTCCCAATTTTAATTGAACAAATAATGACCATTGGAAAATAAAGATGATAATATATATTAATAGCATGGGGTTTAATATTTTGAATGTAAAAATTGATAAATATGAAAAAATATAATCTTATATAGCTTATTGAAGTAATTACACTAAGGTTTCTTATGATTATAACTATAAATCTATGAATTCCTTATATGGTTCATTCAGAGAAGACATTATTAATATAATTGTTTCTTATTCTAATACTTATTAAATCTTTGATACACTTTCTTTTTTCAATAAGGAGATTAAAATGTAAAATATATGAATCTAAATACATATAAAATTAAATAAGGAACTTTTAATTTGAAACCTGATTAATCAATATATGACATGTATCTTCGGTTTAATGAAATTTTGAACACAATTGATGAACTTTTAAAGACAATTATAAATAAATATAATGTTATTAGACTCATGTAACCATTACCATATAAATGGGCATCAACATATATCTTTCTTACAGAATCATAGGATATTTCTAAACTACTAGTGGTGGAGTTAAGAGGAATTCATCATATGTACAAGGAAGAATTGAAATTGAACAAATAATGGTATGAAAAAAAAATTAAAACTATTTAATTTAAATTATTATGACGTAAATTTGGAAATAATATCAAAGAATAAAATTTAAGTGAGGATTTATGACATTAATAATGTGATGAAGAAATGGATCATTTATCTATGAGATTTAAAAATAACTGTAGAAACAAGAAATTTTTCACGAAGTCAAACTATATTTAATGGTATGACAGAAGTGGAAATTGGAAAAAGAATAACCAATCAAGTGAAGTGACATTCTATGAATAATAATTGAATTGGAATATTAAATCTAAATGTAAAAGGTTAAAATATAGGAAAATATATAAGGATAAATAATAAATCAAAAGAAATATATGAATGATACCTGGAGTACCTCTGAAGATAGTTCCAGTGATCCATACTTGAGTATAGAAGGCAATAATTATAAGGAAAATTTGTTTTTTATGATTAAAAAATATGATGTACTAAATTATTTATCTATATATTCTATTCATAATTAATATATATTCCTAAAACTGAAAATAATGATGAAAATATTAGTAGTAAATATTAATTTGAATACTATTATATTTTGGGGAAAACATTTAATGAACATAAGGATAAGTATAAAAGTTTAACGAAATAGTATACCTTATATGTTCATGTTAAATCATATCTTACTATATAAAAACAAATTAATTCTAATTTAATAAAATAAAAAATAATAATTTTAAATTTTTAAATTAGAAAATAAAATGTATATTTAATGTTTTTCAAATGGTAGGGATACTATAACCATGTTTCATAGTTAACAAATCACACTCTAATACCGAACTAATATTACATATCATCCCAGTTAGAGTAGAATTTATAATTATATATTTATTCCTAGATCTAGATCTTCTAATTATATAAATATTTAATATTATTGTGGACCAAAAAAAAATTTCACTTATAAAAGATATAAATCTCTTTTTGGTAGACCTGTCAAATATATTTGGATTCCAAATTAATTTTTACTACTATTCATTAAACAAGGAAAGTGTGTTTGTAAAATAATTTTTTATCTAAATGTGTGTAGGAAGCCTATATGAAGTGTAATAGTAAACACATATGTTATAAGGATAGTGGATGTTCTAAAAACATTATTAGAGACTATACATGATTTACAATCCTTATAGAACTGCATGTTGGAAATGTAAATTGTGGTGATAATTTCAAAGTAAAATTAATTGGACTTAGTCAAATTGAAAACATCAACTTTTTTTAATATCAAAAGACTTATTTAGTGAATTTTTAGATTATAAAGTTCTTATCATATCATAATTCTGATATGATTTTTTTCTTGTCAATATTGAAAAAAATTATTAAAAAATATGTGATTCTATATATGTTTTTATTTATTTACGTAATAATGATTTTTATGTAGTTGATTTAGATTTTTTATTTTCTCAAAATGTATCTTTCTTAAGTTCCTTTCACAAAGAATAGTGGATAAGGAATATGATACTTGGACACTAAAAACTTCACTCTGATAGAAATATTTATAGGAAATAATTATTTAAAGATCATCCTAAACATTAATTGCCAAAATACAATGTCTATAACTCGTTTCAAAAAATAGAAACATCATGATATTTCATTCAAACAAAATAAATACATTTTAACTTCTCAACCACTAGAGTGTGTTCAGGTGGACTTGTTTGGTCCTTTTAGAGTTTAGAACATAAATAGGAAGTATTATTACAATGTTATTATAGTTTATAATTCAATATACACCTAGGTATTCAAGTTATGTCACAAAAGTGAATATTTTTTAAATTTTAAAATCTAAGAAAAATATATAAAAAATCAAAGTTGTTTTTTTAATACCTTAAGACTAATCATGGTCATTAGTTTGAAAATAAAAACATCTAATCACTATACTCACAATATGTATATAATCAAAACTTTACTTCTCTTATGCATCCAAATCATAAAATTGTTTTATAAAGAATAAATTGAACTCTTCAGTACATTTAGAAGACTATGATCAATGATTATAACCTTATACAACACATCAAGATTTTAAATTATATCAAATGGATGAAAAGATTACTTTTTTTAATGGTTATATTTTCAAGGATTTTTTTAACAAATACTGATAATTCGAAACACATATCTTCTAAATCATGTTTTTCAATTAAAAAACACATTATGGTTTAAAATTAACACATAGTGATTTTTTCGGATAGTCTCTCACATATCTTATTGAAAATGTTTCTATAAAATGTGTTGATGATCCTCCATTATTTTCTAAAATAACATTACAAAATTATGTTTCACAAGTTTATATTGATGATATTATCTTTTGTAATGCAAGAAAATATTTGTGTATTCAATTTTTAAAATATATTAAAAATGAATTTTAAATTATTTTAACGAGTGAATTAAAATTCATTATTGGTTTTAAGATATTATGAAATAAAAAAGTAATTATTCTAAACCAGATAATGTGCCCTAAATATCTTTTAAAAAATTGTGGATAAAACAAAAGTATGTGATACTCCAATGAGTACAACTAGTAAACTAGATCTTGACGAAACTGGTAAAGTAGTTGATCAAACCACTTAAAGAGGTTTGATGGGTAGTTTTAATCATTAAAAAACCTTCCATACTGACATTATGTTAATTGTGTGTGTGGTTATGTATGCTAGATTTTATGAAAATCCCATTGATTAACATTTAAGTGTTGTCAAAAGTTTTTTAAAAAAAAACAAAAACACTACTAACATTGGATTGTTCTATGATTGTGTAATTTCTCATAATATAATTATTTTTCAGATTTAAACTTTAGTCACTTTAAATTAACTATAAAAATAACCTAGGGAAAATTTCACTTGTTGGTAATGTCTCTAGATTCATGGTGTAATAAGAAATATAATTATATTGAATTTTCTTATATAGAAGCTAAATACACAGCTTTAGGATGTTTTTGTGCTTATATTCTATAGATGAATCACACTATTGTAGATTATGGATATCAATAGTGGAATGTCTCAATAAATAATGATAGAACATATTCTGTTAAAAATTATAGAAATATTCTATTTTATTCTAGAAAAACACATAAATGTATAACATTACTTTTTAAGAGGTCATTTTCAAAAGGAGATATCACTCTTGAATTCATCAGCATAAAATATCATTATACAGATATTTTTATAAAGAAAATAAATTATGAAAGATTTAATAATATTTGACATTAGTAATACATTATTATAAATGATTAAAATGTTTTATAGTATATATTTATTATTTATTTATGATATATATATATTCGGTTTATAGGGAATATTCATTTATTTAATTTCTACTAAATAAATCATATATGGTTAAAAATATGATAAATACATTTTCTTATTTTCCCATGTGAAAAAGTTCAAAAGATATATTGATTATTAAAATATTAAAATTAAAATCTGAATCATCAAACATACTTTTAATTCAAAACAAAACCTATTGGGAACCCTTTTTCAAACAATTATTCACTGAATCCATATATTCTAGAATGCCAAATATCAATTTTTTAGTATAAATGAATATATATTTCAAGGAACATGATATAAAATCCTCTAATAGAGAAAAATATTGTAAAATAAAATACCAAAAACTTAGGATGATACATATTTTATCTCACGAATTCATCCAAGAAAATGATGTCAACACCGAGTGGTTCAGGTCGAGTTATTACATTTTATTGAGATATATTATTTATCAAGTATGGATGTTCTAGTTCTTGGATGGGAATCACCTCTTTTAACCATAACCAGTGGAAGAGTTCTACCTAAACCTGGTTTCTAAATCTAGATAATGAGAATATTTAGTTAATAATGTTATTGATAATAAAGAGTGTGAGTTCTCTTCAATATTTTGGGTTGATTGTTTATGGGTTATATATCTTGGAGAGTATCAGGATTATCATTGTTCATATCCAATGGACCTTCCAAATTATTATATTTGTATTGAACTAGAATAAATAATAGATTATTGATTTTATTAGTGACTGTGTGTAAATGTGATCATTAGATAATGTAGGTTCTCGTTGAAATTCACACAACACACTATCAACTATAGAAAGTGATAATTTAGTTTAATAAGGTATTAATTTATATTTTTCTTTATATAATGGTTCATAAATGTCAAATAAGTCTACCTATATTCTTTTTGAGGTATATAGAAGATTTAAAAAAACTTTCATTGAGATTCATTACTCATATATACTAGAAGTTCATTTCTATTATACTTCAATTGAATAGATTGATTGTTCTATCAGTAGATGGATGTGTGTTTTCTCATGGTGTTTTTTAAATCAAATCACTTTTAAAAGAATGACGATCTATTGTAATCCCTAGAAGTGTATGTGGATAGTTTATGAGGTAATATTGAATGATAGATTCAATCCATTCTCAAATCCTATTAGACCAAGAAATGTTATTAATCCTGGATTGGTACCAAATTATATTATTGTAGCTAATTAGTCTTCTGTTGTAATTGAAAAACTATCCATATTTTATTTAGCTGTGAAATATTGAATATTTTATAAATAGTTAATGGATGAGTCTTATTTTCCTAAAGTTTCAAGGATTTCAGAAATTGTTGTAGAAGTTAAAAAAGAACCTAAAATACCTTTCATTAAGGAAATAGTAGGAGAAGGTGTTGTAACTAATAAGGGGGATAAAATTTCAAGAACTATTCTACTTGGCATTTCTCTCACTGACTCGGAGAGTGATCAAGATATTTATTCAGTAGAAGAGATTCCATCCATGTTTGAGATGAGTGGAGCTCCCATATCTGACTCGACATCCTCAAGTGAGAAAGAACCTCTAAATAATTAATTATTTGATATAGCTATGTCCAATCATACTGATGTCATTGATAATAATGGAATGGATGAGGATGAAGATAATCCACCAATTCTAGAAGAACGTTTATTTCTTATCTCTTTAATAGATAATGGTTTATTTTTCTCCATTATTTTCCTCTACATATGTTCCAAAAGGAAAAGTTATACATGAGTCTTCAAAATATCTATTTATATTTTTAGCTACTCATCCCTATCATAATGATTTACAAAAAACCATTCAATAGAAGAAACATGTTTTGATTATTCTCCTTATGCCAAAGAGGTTTTTATAGAACCTAAGAAAGAAGCATATACCTTCATTAATGATTTTGAGAGACCACCTTAAATTTTTTTCTCCAAAAGAAGAACCATGAAAAATATTGTAATGTTTTGAGCCTAGTGATTATAGCTCTTCCTCTACTTTTCATCGTGTCCATGTACTTCTAAAATGTATTGATTCTTCTTCTCATAAACATATACCATATTATAAACCACCTTTAGTGATCACATTTTTAGATTTCATAAAGATTAATAATGATCATCTAGATGTTTTTATAGAATTTTTTTTATGTATTAGTTGGGAAAATATCTATAATAGAGAGGAAGTTCTTTACAACACTATTGAGAGTGTAGTTTCACACATACATCCTATGTTGTTCTTCTTGATATAAAATATAAAACATGATATTTTGACTTTTAGAAATGATATTTAGACTTTTAGAGGTCAAATTGAAGACTTAGATACCGATTTGAAAAACATGTCGGGCACAATTGATAGAAGGTTCCTCTTGGTTATTATATGTCCTTAAATACCATACACATTTTGTTTCTCTCATTATTCTATAGTATTTGTAGATGAAGAATTTATTAGAATACTAAAAAATGAGGAAGAATATTATATCATTGACAATGTGATGGATATCATTAATCAAGTGCAACTTGATATTGTTGTAAATGAAGACAAATATTATGATCTGATTAGAGAAGAATTAAATAGGAATTACAAAGACAAGTGAGTAACCAAGGGTTCAACCAAGTACTATCTCAAAAGTATTTACATAATGACATATCCAAAAACTTATTTTCATTTGTGAGTAATTGACCTCAAGATTCCTACTTTGACTAAAGCATTTAAATCAATTATAGATACCTTTTTTCATGACTCCTTGAATAAATTATTTTATTTTAAAAAAGGATTATTTCCTTCATATTATGGAACATGGATCAAGGGATGTGACTGATTTTACAGGAATATTAAATCCATATATGAAAATTAAAAATTCTATAGTTTTAGAACCCTTTATTATACATATTACTAGATTCTCTCTATCTACTATCAATGTTTCACCATCATTTTTTGCAGCTTCCTCAACTCTAAATAATACCTTACCTGTTTCACCTCTAACCGGACCATTTTGTCTCATTTTTTCCTAGGAACATGGATTGATTAGACTAGTTACAAATACCATCACTAATTCTAGAGTTCTTGTTACTCCTAAACCAACATATCTTCCACCTTTTCCTTATATGGTTAGAAATGGAATGTAAACCTTTGTTACTTCCACCCATATAGACCCTCGATATTTAGATTCTTATTAGATTCTAATAGAGAAAATGTAATCTTTTTTACCCATAATGAAACATAAATTTTTTTACCTTTCATGTATTCATTTCTATTATTGTATTAATTTTTCTTTTTTACTCTATCTCTCTTTGGAAATTCTTATTTATAATCGTATATGGGATGTAAAGTAATACATATGATCAAAATAAATAATAAAAATAAAATCATATACTTTTTATAAACTAAAAATTATTTTACATTATCCAATTGACAGATTATAATATTTAATGTATGTTATTTAATCTATTTTTATTGATTCATATGCCGAGATTTGTGACCATCAAAAGAGGATATTACTTTCGTAGTCTAGAAATAACTTATTTTAATAATCAAAAATAATTTTTAGGTTTTTTATAACCGATATTTAGTTTTATGTAGGAAAATTATTATAGTGAAAAATACTGAAAATTTTCCTACATCTTGAATCTACCTTGAAGCTTAGAAATAAATCCAATCGACCATAAATCTGGGTAATGAAAATTTATCAAAGTACCATATTGTCCACCAGATAGATGAATTGATAGCTTAACCACTATATTGAACATCATGAATGAATAGAAAAGAACTCATGCGACCATAAGATATATTCTAGAATGAACAAAAGCTACATCTCAAGTCACCATGAATTTGTTTTCCCTAAATGGATGAATATAAGGAATGTTTAATTGGAATAACCATATGTAAATTTTTTTTGACTGAATTAGAAACCTTTAAAATATAAATCCATGTGATAGAAACCACACATCTTTTATAAATTTCACAAAGTGATTGATATGGAGATAGTTGATTTAAAATCAACCAATCATTGAAAAAAGCAGTCATATGTGAATTTAGAATTTTGAAAAAGTATAGATTCGAACACATTACTAGATGAATTGACCATAGTTAATTGTTTTATTTTTCAATGTATTGGATCAATCTTAAGAATAAGATGATCGACCATAAGTATAATATGACTTTCCATAAGTTCAAATGATCAATCTAATTTTATATCAAGGAATCGAACCATAATTATTATAAATTATTGAAATGATCATGAATATTGGTGTGGAAAATATAAAGGGACCATATCTAAAAGTAAAAATTTCAATATTAAATATATTAATTCAGATAATTTTCTATGTAGAATAAAATACTGGCCAAAAGAATATAATGAGCCTGTATTTCATGCCGATTTATGAGAATATCAATTGATTGTTTTCCAACAATAAAAAATGAAAATATCATCTTATATTATAGAATTATAAAGAACTAGAAATATATGTCATGGAAAATATACATCATAATTTTTCATGAAAGTAAATTCTAATGTATTCTCTATTTGGAATGTCTAAGACACATTATTTGCAAGTAATACTCAAAAAAGCATCATAGAACATCTTATCATCTTTTAAAATAACTTAAAAATAAAATGAATGCATCGAGAAGAGAATATTAACTTCCAAAAAACAGAACTAAATTCTCCACTACATCAAAATATTTCACTACTCTTACTCTATGTTTCTAAAATTTTTAGTTTTCCTTTCTATAACTATATTATTTTTTGAGAACAAACTCTTGTAATATATTCAAGAGAATAATTATAATCTCTCTATATAAATAAACTTCCTTAAATCATTACTTAATCTTGAGTTATTTCAAGAATACAAATTGAGGATCTTTTCAGGTTTAGAGTTTTAGAGAATTATGACACAACTGTTACATCTCAAATATTACAAAGTAGACACATCTACTCAGTTTCAATTTTTTTCACAAAATAAAAACTTTTGAACAAAAGAGTCATACCTAGTTCTTATTTTAGATAGCATGACATTACCTTGATCACATCCCTGACCCTATTCCACTTTATGGAATGTGAAAAACATTTCAAAAAAACTTTGGATGAGCATAAAAAGCTCAGTAAGAGTTATAACAATATGAAAAGAAAACATTAGTCCATGTATACATAAGAATCAATGAAATCATACTTTACTCATAAAACATATGCAATTTAAAATACCTCATGAAATCATAAGATTTATGCATAACTCAATAGAAATCATAAGACATAAAGGTAACTTGAGGCATTCATAACATTCTTATATAGGGAGTAACCCTCATGGTTACGTTTGGAATACCCATCACAGTATATTCCCTAAATCTCATTAGAGAAACCTTAATGTTTAACCCCTTCGTGTTACCCAATGCATTGGAGAGCTATACCAGGCTCACCTACCCTTAGTTTATCACGGAACCACTCGTCTTCATAAACAATGCCCAAGAACCATAACCTAATCATAGCACATATCTTAAGCATAATAGAAAGATAACATTCCCACATTGAAATAACAATATAACATTTTAATATACTGAAATAATTAATCCATTCTAAAACCCATTTTCAAAACAATTTAAAACAATTAATAAAGAGATTTTTGAATCAAAGTGTCTCATACCACTTTGAAAATTTTAAAATTTTAAACCATTAATATCCATATAAATAAATCCTTAAAACCATTTTGAAAACATTTATATTAATGAGAAATATTTATAAGAATAAATCATTAAAACATTTAAAACGGTATTTTAGTTAAAGGGTTTTTAACAAAATGAAAGACACTTGAATACAATAATTGAGGAATAAAATTTAATCATAACTTTATAATATTATGAGAATAAAGGGATTCATGATAAAATATTCCAAAGGATAGTATATACACAACATAAGAGTGAATTGGTTCATAACAACAATGAAGTCTCAATAGAAATGTAAAATGACATGAAATCCCTTATAAAGAAGGTATCCTTAAATTTAAGGATAAATAAATCTCATAATTTTGTGTGAGAAATATAAATACACCCAGTATAAGTGGATATTAAGTGTAAAAACAACCAGAGGGCATTCACACATATTAATAGGATGACATATTCAATAACAACAAGTTGAACCCAATGGAATCAAAATTGGGTTAAGAAGTTCCCTTGGTAAAATTCGACAGCCTAACGGTGTCACATTAAAATTCGTAAAATTAGTTGATGAGAGAGAAAAATGGTATCTCATCACATGGAAATACAATTTACATCAATAAGGATATAGAAGAACATATCCCAACATAAAAAGTTGTAAATTAAAATACTTAAAAATATAAATATTTTAAAAAGAAGAGTGTGAAAGGTTCCCTTACTGACTTGGGTAACTTTCGAAACGTACACCCCATGAAAGAAGGACTATAAAAAATTAATATAAATACTCATAAACAAAATTATATTTCACAAATAGTAGAATAATGGTCAGTACATACACCACTCAAAGGAAATGGTGGAAAATGGAGCATAAATCTCACTGGAATAAAAGTGAGATGAAAAATCCCTTACGAAACTCGGCAGCCTAACGACGCAACTTATTACATCAAAAAATAGATTTATGAGATCAAAGAGGATCTCTCATAATATGAACATAAAAATTACAGAATGAAAATTATAAATGAAAATCCCCAAACATAAGAAAGATGATCTTAAAAGAAATGACATAAAAGAGAGTACTTAACAAGAAAGAGAGTTGTAGGATCCCTTACCTCATGTCTGACTTGACTCGATCATTCATTAATCTACTGAATAATAAACTAGAGTTAATTTATACTTGATTAAGAACCTTTTTTAAGGTCATTATTCCATTTATATGATTTATTACCATTTTATGAAAATTATGTAATTGTTTAAGTTAATAACGGTCTTTGTGTCGATCATTGGTACTTGAGTAAAAAATAAACTAGTTATAATTACAAGTTGTTCATGTGGTAAAATATCCATTATATCCAGAATTATATTCATGATTTATATATCATATATATCATATATATCCAGTATATACTTTAATTTATAATATCACATAACATTTAAAGGTAAGAAATGAAATGCACCATTCATGGAGACAGTAAGCTGTACGTACGCATGAACACTACATTCATTTATATTTCGTATTTAATGGAATTAAAACTAAATGAGATATATATATATATATTATAATTAAATTATAATATATATGTTATATAGGTCACATATGTTTATTAATTTCATTTTTTATAAATTCCATGTATTTCATGAACGAGTCACATCACTTGAGGGGGCGGTAGTCCACACTTCCTCAAATGAAATTATCACATTTGCACAACATGAAAAAGCATAAAGGTGTGTTTTAAATGTAAAATACAGAAGCATAGAGAGTAAATAGTTATAATATATATCATAAAAAAATATAGTTCCATCATAATTGCCACCATGAGAGGTGGTAGGAGAATATAGAACAATCATCGTTTCATGAGGCAGTAATTCTCCATCCACGGCAACAGTATGTTCTTTAACCATTAGACGGAGGTGTGTGTAAGTGTATCTCAAATACATATCATAAATAAATCCTACTATATTTATTATACTATTATTTTTATAAAAGAACAGAATAAAAAGATTTTAGGGGGTTGTAAAGAAAAATAAAACAAAAGAACCTAAGAGATGACATTATCTTTAAATCGAGTAACTTCATTTAGTTTGAACCAAAAGGGTTCTTTGAAGAAATTTCTGCATAATATGGGACTTCAATGATGAAGAGAGGGATTTTCAAAGATGAAATGGGCAGGTTTTGGATGATCCAAAGGCTTGAGAGGTGTAGGTAAGGAGGTAGAGGTGGGGGGCTTTTATAAGAGGGAGGAGGGGCACTCTTGGAATGTCTTGAAAAGTTACTTTATTTTAAAATGAGTTTCGGATTTTAAATGTCCCACATTGATATATTTCGAGTATAAGGTTATAATTTTTCGAAATATACTCATCCAATAGGTTTTTTACAAGTGTACGTCTTATATTTTACATTTTATTTTCATTTTATTTAAATCGTTCATTAATGAGGTAATCGCTGCATCATCATGGTGTCATAAATAAATTAATTTATTTAATGTATAAAAATCATAAAAAAATATCATGATGTAGGAAATATTTTTATCTTTCTAATTAATATTTATAGTTAAAAATATGACTTGTATAACCCCATGTAATTTTTTTTAGTAAAACAATACATGTCTGTGACATTTTAATATTTACTTTAAATAAAAAGTTATTAATGTCATTTTCCTACCAAAGTGGCTTCATGGGGACCCCAAGTTGACCCATGTATTGTCTTGGTTTGCCATGAATTTCCCAATAAGGTTAGGACACGTGTAATGGTCATTTCATATCATTATAATATTATCTTTACCTTAAATTACACTAATTACCTTTAATCGCGATTAATAAAACATAAAAGTTACTATTCACCCAAAAAAATAATTTCATCCCATTGAACCACATTTTACATCCTAATTACAACCATGTATGTTGGATTTTTCATATTAAAATCATATAAGTGGTAAATTTTCATTTAAACTAAAAATCAGTTTTTTTAACTTCCACTTTGTGGTTTCACTATTCATCAAAAATTGAAGTTTTTCAGAAAAATACCAATAATTCACACTCTGCTATATTTGATATTCCAAATTAAAAAATGATGTCTATTTTACAAAATTCAAAACATATATGTTTCATTAATGAACTTAATAATTAATTCCCATTGTCAGATCAAATAACGTGTTTTTATGAAACAATATATATCAAAAGATTGACACTAGTTTAAGTCCAATTTCAAATTGAAATTAATTCCAATGACCAATATTGGATTAAATGGTAAAAATATATTATAATTGGACTTTAAAACCAATTCAAAAGACAATTTAATCATATAAATAAATTATAAAAAGAGCTTTTGAATTAAAATACAACATTTTTCAATATTCATTAAAAAAAGAACTTTATCGGAAAAATACCAAAAATTTACACAAAGTAAATTTTGATCTCTCGATTATAAAGAATAATTTTATTTTGTCCAATAGAATTTATAAGAGTGACCAAAACTATATTAAATAGGGTTCACCATCAAAAGGTGATAAATCGACCTTTTAGTGAATTTTAGAGTATTTATGCTTATAATTGAATTCTTTTCTTATTTTAAGTCTTTATCTTGTATTGGATAAATGTAAAAACATTTATCAAACAAATATTATCATATTTTTGTCATTTTTATTCATTCCTTACAATTCAACGGCTAGGTATTAACTTCCATTTAAAATAATACTATTTTATTATTAGAGTGCAACGTAAGATTTCAAAGAAACTCGTTGTTTCGTATTGGGTATGCCATCAAGCATAGAGTTACCTTTAATGTAATATTAATATTTTATTCAAAAATATTAATATATATGAAAAATTAATATTTTTTATTTACCTGGGATGTTACATAATTCCCCCCTTTTGGGAATTGCATCCTCACAATTTTAAAATTGGGCTTAGAAAATTCATTGAAAGCTCCACATCGGAAAAGGATTAAATTAAACTGTCACTTTAAAAGAAAGAAATGGAAGTAAAAAGGTCACCCAAGTTATCCCATACTAGGATTCCATGTTGGAAAACATGGACATGGAAGAGAAAACAAAGGGTCATTCTCTGAGGGAGAGTGATAGAAAACATGTTTAGGAGGAAGTTAACCACCAGAAAGTCAAAAACTTGTGATGTGTTAAACAGTATTCGATTCCCCAATAGGAAACTTTAAGAGAAAACATTTTTGATTTAATTTACATTTCATTGCAGAATTTATTTTTGAGATTAACTAAATCATAAGGAAACATACTTGTAATGTTGACTTTCAACTTTTACTATATTTCTTACACAAACTCATATTTTCTCCAAAAGACGAGTATTTAGGAATACTTGTTCACATTAAGAGTACTATAATCAACTTCTCGAGGATCACCTAATCCAAAAAAGAGAACTATATAATTCCCATATCATTAGACCTTAGCCAAAACCAAAACCAAAATGGTTAGTACAAGATCAGATAATAACAAAAAATGATAATCCTTTTAAGAAAATATATTCTTAATCTTCAAATTTTTTCAAACAATACCCAAAGTTCAACAAAGACCATTCAATAAACATATATCCATAAAATTCTTCAAAGTAATCAAATCTAAGATTGAATCCAAAATCTTAGAAGGATTTAATCACATCGTCTTCCAAGATAAACCTTAACATTTATCTCCAAATAACATCTGTTACTCTTAAAGTCTCATACTGAAACATAATTAACATTATCCCATATTCGCCATTATAGGTTAATAATTTCGATAGATAACCCAAAATCAACTTATTATGGATTCATAAGATCATATAACTAAAAAAAATTAGTCAAACTAACCCGGGACTTCACATAGTCCAGCGGTAGGCGATAAATACCAGTCGCACATTGGTTGTGGGTTCGATTCCTATAGCTTCGTCCGACGCGACAGGTTGTCACACAATCTACGTTTTTCCTTTTTCTAAAACTACATAATTCTTATAACATTCCCCAAAAAGTGATAAAATCTTCAAAAATAACCATAACATAATTTAACCTCAAGTTTATCTCATGTCGTTCATATTCCATCATAACATATAGTAACACATAATTACCTCAAAAGTAAGGATCATATAAACCCTAATGGTTACCTTTATAATTATTACCTGAACATTCACATTGAGTTGGTTATCTCGTACATGATGCATTAGAGAACTCACCAAGGTTCAAGTGGTTGATCATGACTCCTGATAGTTGGTTTAGAATAACCACGATATTTCTCATTGAATCTCCCATTTCATCCAGTCTCTTAATCAGAGAACCACCATAGTCTCCTTCAAACCCATTGTCACTTTGGTGCCTAATATATCCATCCATATACTAAAACCAAAAAGGTCAGTGTGACTATATCAACAAAATCATCATGTACTAAAGAGGAAGACAAACACTAAGATATAATTATCCAAGTTATCTCAAAATCATTCTAAATTTCATAAATAATAAAGACTCTATCTAATAAAATAACCATTGTGGTTATACCCAACCTTTCACTTATGCTTAAACAACACTCTAACATCAAAAGTTATCTAAACCGACCTCTGATACCAACTATAAAGACCCACCCTTAAAACATTACATAATCTTGTGTTATTTCAAGAATACATGTTGAGGATCCTTTCAGGTTTAGTGTTTTAGAGAATTTGGACATAAATATTACATCTCAAAGATTACAATGTAGACACATCTACTAAGTTTCCATTTTTTCACAAAATAAAACCTTTTTGACAAAACAGTCATGTCTAGTTCTTGTTTTAGACAGCATAACATTTCCATGATCCCATCCTTGAACCTATTCCACTTTATGTCCTATGAATAACATTTCAAAAAAATATGGGATGAGCATAAAAAGCTCAATAAGGGTAATAACGTTACGGAAAGAAAACATTAGTCTAGGTATATATATGAAAAAATGAAATCATACTTTACTCATAAAACTTAATTAATTTGACATACCTCATGAAATCATAAGATTTATGTATAAATCAATAGAAATCATAAGACATAATGGTAACATGAGGAATTCATAACATTCTTACGTAGGGAGTAACCATCATGGTTACATTTGGAATACGCATCACAGTATATTCCCTAAATCTCTTCAGATAAACCTTAACGTTTAACCCCTTCGTGTTACCCAATGCATTGGAGAGCTATATCGGGCTCACCCGCCCTTAGTTTATCACTGAAACACCCATCTTTATAAACAATGCCCAAGAACAATAACATAATCATATCACATAACATAAGTATAAAGGAAAGATAACATTCCCACATTGAAATAACAATATAACATTTTAAGATATTGTAATAACGAATCCATTCTAAAAACCATTTTCAAAACCATTTAAAACATTTAATAAATATATTTTTGAATCAAAGTGTCCCATACCACTTTGAAGCTTTTAACATTTTAAACCATTAGTATCCATATAAATAAATCCATAAAACAATTTTGAAAACATGGATATTAATGGGAAATATTTATAAGAATAAACCATTAAAACATTTAAAATAATATTTTAGTTAAAGGGTTTTTAACAAAATGAGAGACACTTGAATACAATAATTGAGGAATAACATTTAATCAAAACTTAAAAATATCATGAGAATAAATAGATTCATGATAAAATAGTCCAATGGACAGTATATACACCATATAAGAGTTAATTGGTGCATAAACACAATGAAGTCTCAATAGAAATGTAAAATGATATGAAATCCCTTATAAAGAAGGTGTCCTTAAATTACAGATATATCAATCTCATAATTATGTGTGAGAATTATAAATACACCCAATATTAGTGGATATTAGTGGTAAAAAAACCAGAGGTCATTCACACATATTCATAGGATGACATATTCAATAACAACAAGTTGAACCCAAAGAAATCAAAATTGGGTTAAGAAGTTCCCTTGGTAAAATTAGACAGTCTAACAACGTCACTTTAAAATTCATAAAATTATTAGATGAGAGAAAAAATGGTATCTCATCACTTGGACATAAAATTTTCATCAATAAGGATATAGAAGAACATATCCCAATATAAAAAGATGTAAATTAAAAGACATAACAAAATAAGTCTTTTAAAAAGAGGAGTGTGAAATGTTCCCTTACCAACTTCAGTAACATTCGAAACGTACACCCCATGAAAGAAGTACTATACAACATTAATTTAATACTCATAAAAGAAATTATATTACAAAAATAGTAGAATAATGGGCAGTGCATACACCACTCAATGGAAATGGTGGAAAATTAAGCATAAATCTCACGGGAATAAAAGTGAGATGAAAAATCCCTTACGAAAACTCGGCAACCTAACGGCGCCACTTAAAACTTAAAAAAATGGATTTATGAGATCAAATAGGGTCTCTCATAATATGAACATGTAAATTATAGAATTAAGAATATAAATGAACATCCCCAAACACAATAAATATGATCTTAAAAGAAATGACATAAAAGAGAGTACTTAAAAAGAAAGAGAGAGGTAGGATCCCTTACCTCGTGTCCGACTTGACTCGATCGTTCTTTAATATCCTGAATAATAAACAAGAGTTAATTTATAATTTATTAAGAACCTTTTTTAAGATAATTATTCCTTTTATATCATTTATTACTATTTTATTAACATTATGTAATTATTGAAGTTAATAACGGTCGTTTTGTCGATCATTGGTACTTGAGTAAAAAATAAAAATGTTATAATTACAAGTTGCTCATGTGGTAAAATATCTGTTATATCCAGAATTATATTCATGATTTAGATATCATATATATACAGTATATACTTTTATTTATAATATCACATAACATTTAAAGGTACGAAATGAAATGCACCGTTCATGAGACGGTAAGCCGTACATATGCATGAACGCTACTTTCATTTCTATTTCATATTTAATGAAATTAAAACTAAATGAGATATATATATATATATTATAATTCTAGTATAATATTTATGTTATACAGGTAACATATGTTCATTAATTTCATTCTTTATACATTCCATGTATTTTCATGAACGAGTCATATCACTTGAGGGAGTGGTAGTCCACACTTACACAAATGAAATTATCACATTTTCACCACATGCAAAGCATAAAGTTATGTTTTAAATGTAAAATACAAAAGCATAGAGAGAAAATAGATATAATATATATCATAAAAAATATAGTTCCATCATAATGGCCACCATGAGAGGTGGTAGGAGAAGATAGAACAATCATCGTTTCATGAGGCAATAATTCACCATCCACAGAAACAGTATGTTCTTTAACCATTAGATGGAGGTGTGTGTATGTGTAGCTTGAATAATTCTCATAAAAACATAATAGTATATTCAATATACTGGTTTTGTTACAAAATAAAGTAAAAAAAATAGTTTAGGGGGTTGGAGAAGAAAAATAAAACACAATAACATAAAAGATGACATTACCTTTAAATCGGGTAACTCCCATTGGTTTGAACCAAAAGGGTTCCTTGAAGAGCTTTCTGCCTAAGGTGAGGATTCAATGATGAATGGAGGTATGTGGATAGTTGAAATGGGAATGGTTGGCCGAGCCAAATGCTTGAGAGGTGTGGGTAAGGAGGTATAGGTGGGGTCCTTTTATAAGAGGGAGGAGGTGCACTCTTGGAATGTCTTGAAAAGTTACTCTATTTTAAAATGAGTTTTGGATTTTAAAGGTACCACATTGATATATTTCGTGTATATGGTGATAAGGGTTAGAAATATAGTCATACAATTGGTTTTTACCAAGTGTATGTCTTATATTTTACATTATCTTTTCATTTTATTTAAATCGTTCATTAATGAGATAATCACTGCATCATCATGGTGTCATAAATAAATAAATTTATTTAACGTCTAACAATTATAAAGAAATATCATGATGGAAAAAATTGTTTTATATTTATAATTAATATTTATAGTAAAAAATATGACTTGTATAACCCCATGTAATTTTTTTAAGAAAATAATACATGTTTGTGACATATTAATTTTGACTTTAAATAAAAAGTTATTAATGTCATTTTCCTACCAATGTGGCTTTATGGGGTCCCCAAGTTGACCCATGGATTGTCTTGGTCGGCAATGACTCATAAAATAAGGGTAGTACATGTGTCATGGTCATTTAATATCATTATAACGTTATCTTTACCTTAAATTACACCAATTACCTTTAATCGAGATTAATAAAACTTAAAAGTTTCTATTCAACAAAAAATATTTTCATCCCATTGAACCACATTTTACATCCTAATTACAACCATGTATTTTGGATTTTTTAAGCTCAAATCAAAAAGGTGGTAAAATTTTATTTAAACGAAAAATCCGTTTTTTTAACTACCACTTAGTGGTTTCATTATTCATCAAAAAATGAAGTTTTTCAGAAAAATACCAAAAATTCACCCTAATCTATATTTGATATTCAAAATTAAAAAATTATGTCTATCATACAAAATTCAAAACATATAAGTTTCATTTATTAATTTAATAATTAATTCCTGTTGTCTGAATAAATACCATGTTTTTATGAAACAATATATATCAAAAGATTGACACTAGTTTAAGTCCAATTTTAAAGTGAAATTAATTACAATGACCACTATTGGATTAAATGGTAAAAATATATTATAATTTGACTTTAAAACCAAATAAAAATATAATCTAATCATATAATTAAATTAGATTAAAAAGAGGTTTTGAATTAAAATACAACATTTTCACTATTCATTAAAAAAAGAACTTTATCAGAAAAATACCAAAAATTTACACAAAGTAAAATATGATGTCCTGATTCTAAAGAAGAATTTAATTTGGTCCAATAGAATTTATAAGAGTGAACAAAACTATATTAAATGGTGTTCACTATCAAAAGGCGATAAATTGTCCTTTTAGTGAACTTTATAGTATTTATGCTTAAAATTGAATTCTTTTCTTATTTTAAGCCTTTATCTTTTATTGGATAAATTCAAAAACATTTAAAAACATATATAATAATATTTTAGTCATTTCTATTCATTCCCGCCAATACAACAGCTAGACGTTAACTACCATTTAAAATAATACTATTTTATTATTAGAGTGCAACGTAAGATTTCAAAGAAACTCGTTGTTGCGTATTGGGTATGCCATCGAGCATAGAGTTCCCTTTAAAGTAGTATTAATATATTATTGACAAATATTAATAAATTTGAAAAGGTAATATTCTTTATTTACCTGGGATGTTACACTCTACCTTTATTTACATTTTTTTATCAAATTAATATTATTTAAGAGGCTCTATATATTATGGATAACCGTGTTCATAGTTGTATATAAAACCTGACCCAAGATTTGGATTAGTTTATTTCTAATAAAAATCTGGGGAGTGGGTGATTTCTTAGTGGAAAGGTCTAAGTCTTACCTTAATGATAAACCTCTTATTTTTTATGATATGCAATTTTCTATATATTATACACTATTTTAAAAAAAAATTATTTCAAAACTCGATTATAAAATACTACTTTCATAGTTAACTTTATGAGGTGTTCTATATTCGTGTTTAATAAAATTAAATATATTTCAAAAGATAAAAGAGTTTTTAATGTAAATTAACTATACTATGATGGAACATCTATGAATAATTTTTAAATATATAATTATATAGTTATACTATTTTATTTTACTACATTTATTTTATAAATTGGGGTATTTAGTTTTAAATCATCTTAAAAAGAAATTTTAACCAGAAACTCAATCCCCTCACCCACCCCCTTGATTTTTCTACTCCAACAAAATTAAATATAATAGTAGATGAGAAAAATATTTTTATGCCAGTATTAAACATAATATACAAGTTTTATCTTCTATGAAACACCATAATCATAGATCATGGTAAATATATCATGTTGAGATAAAAAAAATTAAAAGGTGTGACAAAACGTGTTAAAGAGTAAACTAACACATAACAAGTTGAGAAATGTTGTTTTATCGTATTTTTTTATGATTCATATTGTTGGGATTTATGCAAACCTATCTCACCATGAAATATAAGGACTACAAAATATTTTCACACAATGTGAACTATATTTCGCATTTATATTGGAGAATATAACTATAGGTATACAATTAAATTTTAGAAATAAATTTATATTCCAATTTGAATTAATTCTAACCTGGCCATGATTATATATTAATAATACATATTGATCATTAATAGGTTTGAATGGTTTAATTTAAAATTATTACTTTATGATGGATTCCGGATAAAAATTTATCAATAATAATAAAATAAAATGATTGTGCTTTCAAAATGTATGGAACACATTGTTAAATGGATATGAACACCATGTGGTAGTTGAACATGATAAGTATGACATAAAATTTGAGACATCTTATTCAGAATGATATAATCTATCAAATTTGATAATTAAACCATAGACATTAAAAATTAAAAATCAATCTTTCTAAGATATATTAAAAAAATGAATGAGTTTTCATATCTCTTAGTTAATTTTAATACATTAGGTTAGGTAATATTTTATATGATGAATGTTTATTGTTTTCATGATGAATCTATCACATATAGTTATATATAGACATCATATTCTATGACATGTATGTCGACTATATCATATGAAGGAACATAAAGTTGCTACTACAAATATTTCAATGCAATAATTAAACATGGATTTACCATGGAAGTTGGAATGACTATAACAAATAGTATAATTGTAATTATTATCTATATTGGATGACATTATTGATATAAAATGATTAATTGGAATTGAAGAAAATGAAACATGGATGATCACCAACACCTAATCTAATAAAGTGATTTAGTTTTTTCTATAAAACTATAACAATTTATTAGAAATATTTATAACATTGTATATGTGGAATTGATTCATAAAACATAGTCATCATGGAATCAATTTCATTTAATTAAGGAATATTTTATGTTTTTGTAGTTTAATGTAGTTAAGATAGATGGTTTTTTTATTGGATGAAACTTGAGATGATGTTAAACTTAGTTGAGGAATGGTTTTCATAAAATACCCTTGATGAAAACATGTCAATACAAAAACAAAGAATGAAATATATATATGAATCCCAAAATAATTAAGAATCATGAAAAATTATTATCATGATCTGATTGGAGAATGTAAAAATTTACATACACATCCTGACAAAAAGTCGAGAGAGAGATTTACATTGCATGTTTATATATATAAATGAAGAGGAAGTTCATAGATAGTGATGTAAATTTCATATATGAATATCCAAAAATGAAATAAAATTATAGATCATTATTAAATATTATTATATCATAAGAGATAGATAAAGAAGGTGAGGTATAAAATAGTGAAGAGTAGATGATTTGAATAAATTGAATTAAACAAATATTTCATTGGGTTACATCAATCTCATACTCATTTATAATTTTTCATGTTGATAGGTAGTCATCCATTCATTGCAAAAAAGAGTGCCCCACATTGGTAGTATGACACATTAAAATGGAGTGAATATTTAAAGGAATCTATACAATGTAACATTGAAATTGGATTAGAGATTTGTATATAAAAATTATAAATTCCCATGTGCATTGGATGTATCCCACAATCGGTAAAATAAGTACATTTTGAACCCATATAAACATTATTTAAACTAATAATTAGTGACTGTGAATATAATAAGTGATAAATGAGTAAACAAATTATTTAATTGATGGATGGATTAAGACATAGGAATGTGTAACATCATAAATGGATCACATAGTGATTTCACTAAAACAATATCAAGATCCATTAAAAAGATACATAAAAATATTTAAAAGTAAAAAATATATGGAAACCCTCATTTATCCCCTCTGAGATTATCTCTATTAAGGATTTTTACAACAACAAAATAGTTTCCAAAAAATATTTCTATTTTATACCTTATATTATATTGTATTTTTTATTTGATTTTGGTATCTATAGCTTATATTATATTTTATTCATATAATTTATTTATTTTACTATTATTAAAGAATATTTCATGATAAATAGGAAATGCATCAAAAGTGTGTAGGTAAAAAAAGTATAGAGTAGTGTAAAAAGTGGACTGTTTAATGGTTTCAACCGATTGAAAGAGTAAAAATAAAGACTAAACATAAATATTGAGAAGTTGTTTAAAATATTTACCAAAATTGATATCAGAGTTTTTAGTTCCTTATCAATTATTTTGAATGATTATATGATGTCCTAAATAATATTTTCTAGGAATTTGTTGAATTTACTATTGGTGAAGGTGATACTGATGATCTTATGAAAAAATTGCACATTCCCATGAAGAAATAGGGGAACTAAAAAGACGTTATAAAGCAAATAGAATCATCGTAGATGTGTTAGATATTGACTAAGAGTAGCTAAAGTAAATAGAAAAAATATATTCAAATTATAGTAGTTATGAAGTTAATGAATGAATATAAGTCCATAAAATATATGAAATTGATGTTGTTGGGAAATAAAGTGCTCAAATGACATATTATATGAACGACCAAGTGGAGTTGATGAATGATATAGAAATTAAATAAGATGTGAAAACCATGGGGAAGATGAAGCATGAAAATGAAATGAATTCACTCAACAAAAATATATAAAGTGTTATTTTTGAAAAGAAATATAAAAATGATAAGGTTAATAATTATTTGAAGTAATATGCTAATGTTTTGGAAGGAAAAAACACAAAATAATTATTTATTAGAATAATAAAACTTACAGTGAGGAATATAAGACAAAAGACTACCATTTCTGTTATGAATGATAGAATGGATATTAAGGATGATATAATTAAGGTATATGAATAATAAAAAGTCTTATAATATAAAATAAAATCCATAGGGAAGATGAAAAGATAAATATATGAGATACATTGACCTACAAGTAAACAAATATTGAAGAAGACTAAATATGTGATGGATAACTATGTAAAATATTCACTGAATCTTGATTTGTATTAATGAACATGGGACCAAACTTTAATGTAAAATGGGTCTTAGGTTTGTGATAATCCATCAAATATTGAACCGTAGCTAATTGTATACATTAAAATGGAAAATCGTACAGAATGAAGCATTCTTGAAGTTGATATATAACATAGAATATTTTCAAATAATAATGAAATTAATAATAAGTGGATACACATAGAATCAGACAGAGAGAGATTAAATTCAGTTATATAGTATTTTTATAAAATTCATAAATATACATTAAAATACTATTATGAAGATATAGATATTATTAAGATTTGAAAGTATGGGATACATTATATATGAGATACTTACTATGAAAAAATATATAAATTATGATTCTTATTGGTTTATTTATAATGATTTGTGTTCAAATTTTTATATTGATAAGTATTGAAAGAAAATTTATCTTATAGATATAATGGATATGAACAAATGGATATTAAAAAAAATATCAAAAGGAACAAATTACACAGATTTGTTGAAGAATATCATGGAGTGTAAACAAGTTAAAGGAAGAAGTTAGTCACATAATAATAATATATTAAAAAAGGGATTGATAAAAAGTGGGTTGTAAATTAAATATTCAAATTAAATTTTTAAATAAAGGTACTAAAGAATTATATAAATGGAAAATTTGAGTGATAGAAAATTAATCCTTGATAATACAGTATGATGATGAAGGTATATTTTGTTTCAACTTGGTAACAAAGTAAGAAGGTGTGTTCCATAGTTGGTTTCAGTAGTAGAAAACATCATGTAGTAAAAATAAAAACAATAATAAGATATACCCAAGAAGAACTAAATAGAATAAACCCACTAATAATATACAACTCAAACAAAAGATATGTACCAAATAAGAAAATGAGATAAAGGGGATTAAATTTTTTTAGTATAAATTACTAATTTGATCTACTAATATGAATATATATAATTAAAACAAGAAATAGCTTTCCATGTTGTGTTAAGGTACTCACCAACCTCAATTTCACTAAGGAGGATTAGATGAAGCTTTCTCATTATCTACCCAAGAAATTATGAGGAAATTATATGTCTTACATGTTAGTGGGGTACATTGGAGTCTTGGAACTATTTTAGAAGTTGGGAAATTGACTAAGATAATAACATATAGAAGTTCGAGATTTATATCTAATATATATATATATATATATATATATATATTTGTTTTTACAGAGTGTATATATTTTTTTGTAATGATACTGTTAGTCACAATATAAAAAATTTATTAATAAGACCCATCCACAATATAGTAATAAAATTATAAAATAGACAATAACATTAAAAAAATCATTAAAATAGGTTTAGATTATTTTGATTAAGGCTAACATTTTGAATTGAAGCCTTATTCAGTATCCATCGATAATCATAATCATTAATTACTTTGTGAGATCATATTCTTATAATAGGGATGAAATTCCATCCAAATTATATTGATATAAGAAGAGATGAGGAAAATAATAAAATATATTCTAGATTAGGAAACTGGAGAACTATATAAACTTAAGAAAACTGGAGGACACTTAGAACCACATTTTCTTTATCTTAATAAAATTAACACTAAATTCACCCTCCTTTCTATTTATATAACTAGATGAATTTAATATCCTTAATGGTAGATAATTTCACACAATATTTATTAATGTATATTAAAGAGCCTTCGTTGTTTAGTTGAATCATCAAAGAACATCCAAAAGTGTCTAATGTGAAAATAATCCTTTATATGTTCATTAATGAGATTTAAAATTGGATAAAACTAACAAAATAGGTTCTTAAATGGAATATTTATGTTTTAATACATGATTACCCCATGTTATAGTCCATAGAATCCCACTATATCAATAATAATCTTAAATCCCCTTTGGGGTCTATTATTTTCTCTTGTTTATGGATTAATAACATAACTAATGCATTGTTTATATTATAATGTCACATTAATTGTTTAATTGTATGACTAGTATTTAATTACATATTTCATTGGTACAAAAAATAAATCCAATTTTAGTTTGTGATAAAAATAAAGAATTTGATACATTATTTATTCAAATTATCCCAAAGAACAAAATAGTTAATATATTATGTAAAATTACGTCTTCTATTTATAAATATAGAAATGACTATGGAAATACTTCATAATAATATTATAATAATATTATATAAAAAACTCATAGGTACCAAAATTTAAAAGTGCTTTGATGTGATATAATCGACCACAGGTATATTAGAAATGTGCATTTATTCTTGGTAATTATTTTTGGAATGATAAATGGAAAAATTCTGACCTCGTATAGTTTATCTCAATTTCACAATTCCAAAGATAACAAAAATTTTTATAATTATATCACATGTAATAATCTTAGCATGATTAAAAACATATTCAAAACTCAAATTTTGTTCATGATGTCCTGAACACATCTTATGGGTTGACATATCCTATCCTTGTTAATCAAATCCCTATAATTGATAAGTATCACACCCAATCAAATTATGTTAAACTAATATCTAAAATTTAAATAAATAGGTATGAAAGTTAAAATCTCATAATTAGTGTACCTATTTACCTAATTCAAGAAAAATAATCCATATCCAATATTCACTTGAGTAACATTAATGAAACACATAACCAAATCCATGTGATTTAATTTAAGTGGGTAAATAAAAATAAAATTTCACTAAATTATATCCCATGAGTGATCACTTGTTTCACCATACAAGTGATACTACTCATACTGATCTCAAAATATCAACATACACCAATATAATAATAATGAAACCTGGATAACTTGGTTATAAATATATTTAAAGGGAATTATATTTTTTTATATCCCATAATATATGAAATAAATAATTTCTTTATTATATATATTCATTTATATACACTATATGGTATATAATTTTTCTATGTCAATAACACTAAATTGAATTTACAACACATACTCTAATTATCTCCCACATAAAAAAAATATAATCACCCATGTTTATAATACTCTATATGTTGGTGTTGATTTCATGTTTTTATTATATAAAGGGATTATTTAGGGGATACTTGAAATTATCCACTATAAGAAATAAAAACATTTTAATATCACCCTTATTAATAATCATTCAAATGAGATAAAATTGATAAATAATATATTCATATTTTGGTAAGACATAATATTTATATCTTATGAAACCACTCAACTATTATCACATTACAGTAAAATTAGTTGAATAGTGATCCATTATTACTCTCGATTCATAATAAACATCTTTATCTAAAAAACATCTTTACCAACATATAATTATGTGATATATTTTTCTTTTATAAAAAAATCACCAACTATAAGTTCAGTAGAATAATTCCAATTTATAGCAACACCATTTATGAAAAATATAAATCTTAATTGTGATCTAAAATCATATTATTTAATTTCGGTACTTTAATGTTTATAACCCTTTACAAAAAGATCTTTTCTATCGTAAAATTCTAAGAAAACATCCTTAGTTATTAGCAATTACATGAGGATATAATTCATGAGAAACTAATGAATTTACCCTGGATTTGACTGGTATCTATTCAAAAAAATTAATGAATAAATAAATCATTATTATTATACTATAAATAATGAATGATATATTTAATAGTCAAATTATATTTAATATTAATCTTTCATTATTGTTCATAAACTATAAAAAGATACCATGTATTTAAAAAACACGTTCCATAAAATATTGGCAGTGAAAAAAATTATAGTTGTTTACATTACATTTTTTCAAAAATATATCAATTTATATGTTTTCAAATTTTTGAATAATTCATTTAGACTTATCATTTTAGATCTTCTTACATTATATATATGTTTCTTTAAAAATATTATTTATATATAACAAATTTATTGACCAATTCTTCACTTTTTATAACATTCTGATATCATTTATGAAATGGATTATTTGACCCACATATAACAATATAAGTGAAATTATAGTCCTAATAAAAAATTATATATTGAATATTCAAAATAATTTTAAATAAATTAAACTTATTTTTTCTCATAATAAAAATTAATATTACAACACTAATAAACTATTTTCTATCCATAAATAATCATTTCATCTTATAAATATTATAATTTTTCATAAATCTTCAAAAAATTCAATTTCGGTCATATATAGATCCTCAAATAAATATTCATGAAGGAATATAGTTTTTAAATCCTTTTAATGTATCTCATAATAATTAATATTTTGTTATAGATAATAGAGTATGAATATATTTTATCATACCATTATAGAAAAGGATTATTTATAATTAGTACCATGATCTATTTAAATTATTTTCTATAATGTGATGTTTTCTTAAAGGCACTCTACTATCCATGTATGTCATCTTACAGAAGTCCGACTTAATACTAATAGTTTTTATCCTATCATATAAACTTAGTAGGATTTAAACATAATGAGTTTTCATATATTCCATTTTAGATTACATTACTTCTATTAATTTTTTGGAGTTATAACTTAATATTTTCTCTTGGTAAGCTGTTGAATAATCTTATATGATCAATATATCACCTTCATCAAAAATAATAAATCTTTATCTATGATTGTATTTATAAAATCTATCATAACGTTTTCAGTTCTTATGTATACTGAGTCAATTCATTTTCTAGAACTCTTTGTCTTTAACTCCATTGCCCCAGTAATAACATAAAATTAGTAATCAAGAACTTCATGAAGTTAATATTTTTCCAAATTTTTTTTAAATAATACCCTTTCTAGAAATATAGCTTTCAAAACAATATAAACATTTTTTTAGGGATTATAAAAATAATAAACTAGTATACCTTCTGGATAACTATTAATTAAATATTTATTTTTTTGGGTTCAATTTGACTTCAGTGACTACATCATACTTCTACCTCACAACACTATATTTTTGAAAAGAAAAAAAAATTGGATTCTTTATAAAATACATCTCAAGTAGTGCATTATGTATATCCTTTGATGAAACACAGTTAAGTATAAATTAAGTGTTCTCTAGATAATAACCTCAAAATCAATTAGTGGTTTTTCATGACTGATAATATATTAAATAATTATTAACATTTCTCACATTCTCATTTCATAAAAATCATTTAACAATTATATACCATGTAAAGTATATTTTAATAATATACGAAAATATTATATATGGTAATGAAATTATTAGATCAAATATTGGATGCATTAATCAAATCCAATTCTTCCAATACCTTTCCCAATTTAATTTTTTTACTTTCTTTTTAACACTTTGATCATTTAATATGATTGAAACTTGTGTTTTATATGACGCACATACCCATAACTATTAAATTAATCAATAAATGTAATTAGTTACTAAAATTAATCTTAATTTACTTTAATTTTAATAACACATACATATAGTTGTAAAAGGTCTATGTAATCATTAAACCATCACCTTTTACATTTAAAAGCATATTTGATTATTTTACTTATAAAAAAATAACATATATAAAATTATTTTTAATCATTAAAATCTAAAAATCCATCATCATAGATTTAGTATATGTTATTTATATTTATATACCCTATGTTAAAATACCAATGGTAATTGGAATTCAAATTATTAATTTAGACCTTTTTTCTTTTTATTCTATGTGTTAATTTCAAGATCCAATATATACAAATAATAAAACAAGTTGGTATAAAAAAAATCACTCATATAAATATAAAAACACTCATTATTTATTAAAAATGAAAATATGACTATACATAAGAAAAAATTTAATAAAATTTATCACATGTGATAACAATTCCTGAGATATAATATCAATACTCTTCAAATTAGTAGAGATTTTTCCCCAAAAATATTTCAACTACTCTTACACTATTACCAAATTTTTAGTACACCACTCCCTTAATCATCTTCCTATTTTTGAAGAAAATCTATATTAACCACAAATATGAAATACACATATAGTTCCGTAGAATAATATTCAATAAATTCATTTCTATAACATAAATCCTAAATATCATGAACTATGACTACAATTATTATTAAGAATCTCCAGGAATATTGGTTAATTTATTTTTTAATTCTTAAATTTTTAATTATATAAATAGTTTAATTATTTTACTATAATGATTTTATGATTTTTTTAATTCAATTATAAAATATTTAAACTTCCTAATATTTTTTTCCTATAATTGACTTTAACTATGTACTTATTCATCATCATGATAGGGAATTACCTTGTTAGGTTCATTTCAATTATTCTAAATATATTTTTCTTCTCAAAAATAGTAAAATAACTATTATTCATATTTTTGTATATAATACCCAAGAACCAAATTCTATGTTAATTAGAATACCATAATATTCATGGTGTTGAATATTAGTCATCATATTATCACAATTTTTTAATTATTATTCATGAATATAAATGTTATAATTTCTTTTGAGTATAAGTCACTATAAATGGTTATAATTTTCCCTTTCAATGATGATAACACATAAGTGATATGAAATAATCCTTAAAAATATGTTTTATATCCATAAAATCTCATTTGTTAGGAAAATGAGTATGTTACACCCTCTATGACATAGATTTGTTTTATTTAAACCAATTAATGTTTAAATATTGGTTTAGGATGTTTTGGGGGGTTTCATAGGTGCTTCAATAGGGGATTGGGAATTTTTAGGTTCACCAAGGGAAGATCCTTCCCATAGTGAAGAATATTTTATTCTTGGAAAATGTATATATTCCATGTATAGAACCAACATGCCTATGGTTTGGTGTGTACATAGTTATAGGATGCGGGGGGGGGGGGTGTTCATATGGACCACAACCAGAATGGGCACCACCACACCATGGTGGATGTAAGTGGTTTGTCAAAAATAGAAAAAAAAAATTACAGCAAACCATGGAGGGTCACATGGTTTAGCATAGTGGGATAGGTTTGATTGAGGAAACCATGACTATGGTGGGAATGTCCACACCATGGTCATGGTTCTCTAAAAACATGAAATGGTAAATTTATTCACTAATTTTCAAGAGGAAGATATTCCTTTTAATGAGGAAATCTGTGCTAATTAAGGGGGGATATTTAATGTGTGTTTAACTTGATTTTCCCTCTTTTGATTCATTCTTCCTCCTCCTCTAGCTAAGATTTCTGATCTAGTCAATTCTAAGAAGTTTTATGGATGTTCTATAATCATCAATTAGTGGATTTGGGTAATTTCTTCTCCCCTATGTTTTTTCATTTTTGATATTGGCTCATGAATATCTCAACATATTCATCTCTAGTCACCATTTTCAAAGAAGGTTATGTTTTTTATATTAATGGGTTAGGTATCACCATACAATGGTCATTTATTAGGGTACACCTTCTTACACTTATGTTTATATTTGTTTTTTTTCTATGAAAATAGTTTATTTGATATCTATGGGGATTATTTTGAGTAACCACATCTTTTATGGCATGGAAAATCATTCTAAAGGTTTTTTTGAAAAAAAAATTGTTTTATGAACTTCATGTGTTTGATGAAATGTATCAAAGATGGTTTTTAATATAAAATGGGTTTTTTAAATATTAAGGTTATACTAATTTACATATGTAAAAATTTTATTAAATTGTGGGCATGGTTTACATGGTTTTTTTATGAAAACATATCACATGAGAACCTTCATTGTTTTACTTTATGGACTTAGAAAACCCTACTAAATGTGGATATACTAGGGGTTATAGTTGTGATACTGATAGACTATATAAGGACTTTATATCCTTATGATTCAAGTTTTTTTTGTCTAGTATTCTTTGTGTGCCCTGGTCATATTTTTTCCAGGGTAGATCCCATTTATGATTGGATTCATTCATTATGGTAACATTTTATGATTTCATGATCATAAGTTTATCTTCTGATTTTCAATAGATGGTTTTGATTATTTTTCTATATGTATCATTCATTCACTTTATTATTATTGATTTTTTATTTAAATATGAATTTTTTTTAAGGAAACTAAAGGATGTTTTATGAAAAAATATTCCCAATTGAATTACTTTATGAAACATATTTTATTTTAAAACTATAAATAATGGTTTTATTTTGATAGAAATTGTATAGATTCATGGTGGTATCATAATGTGAATTTTCCATACACGATAAATATTCATTGAAGTCTATAGACACTTGGTTTTATAATATACATATAAAGGTAATGGTGTTGTGTAGGTTTATGAATTCTATTATTGGGTGTCTCTCTCATGATGATTAGGTTAGTGGTGATGGATTTTCACATAGAGACATGGTTTTATTTTTATATAATTTCATGTTTTAACCATATATCTTGGCATTGTTATATCTTAGGGTTAAGTACTTATTATTTTATTATTCAATATGATTTTTATCTTTATATTGTTATATATTATAGCTAATGGGTTTTCTTTTTAAGGTGAAATAGTTACCATAGTTTTGTGTGTTCATACGTAGGTTCTTTTCACTTACCCATCACATTCCTAAATTTATTTTTTTCTTTATTTTGAGCAATATTAGGTGACATGTTTTATCAAACCAGGTTTGTTCAAAACAAAAGGACATTATATTATGTATAAATTAATGGAAGTGGTTGGTAAACTGATGTTAGGACCTCATAACAATGGTAGTTAGTGTGGAAGGATGATTGACTAGCTCACTTACACATCTGACCATAAGTTACCATGGGTGGTTAGGGATTTTTTGTCAAGACATTGAGCATGAATTCTGAGTTTATTTTATGAACCTTGTCATGATTGTATTATTTTTTTCTTTAATATGTACTATTTATGTTTATATTTTGATTTACAGTTGTATTTCAATTCCAATAAGTGTTATCTTTTAGGATTAATAGATAATTCCTCCAAAAATATATCTTCAAATCAGAGGGAAGGATATATGGGGAAATTCACATAAGAAAACCCTTTATTTAAAAATTATTTAATTGAAAAAAATAATCCATATCATTTAATACCTAGATCACGAAGGTGATGTAATCCAGGAATGAATGGCATATCATTCTTTTGAGTTTACAAAAAATATCCTCTAATATTTTATTGTGAAAAAGGAACCCAAAATCTTTAGGACTGGATTCAACAAATGTAATGTTTTTTAAACTTTTTGAAGAATATTTAGGAGATTATGGTTGAATTTTCCATGTATATTGTTAATGTTCATGACATTATGTGGTGCAATTTGATCATGAAAGATATATTACATTAGGAACTCACTTAGACCACTTTCATGAAGGCCTTAATCGGTAGTTTTATCCTGAGATGGTGTATGTGGTGATGGATTAATAGTTTGTAACCTTAGATCGAGGGGACCATTATAGGATAGATAAAACTAATCATTTAACTGAATTATTTCATCTATCCCCAAAAAATATCACTAATGACTACACCAAAGATATATGGTTTGATATGGATTTGATGCTAGAGATTCAATTGATTCTTATTACAATGTTCTTATAACCATTTATAATGTACATGATAAAGTAGATATAGTTGAGGAAGACCTAATATGGAATATATATATTAGTGTAGAATCTGTTACAATAAGTTGTATCAATTTATTATTGCCTAGATAGAAAAATAAGGGCAGTAAGGGTACGTAGTTTATGTCTGAATTAGTTACAGGGGCATCATCAAGGCAACATCATGTGGTATTCTTCTATTGTTGTAAACCTTATTATACTAAACATAATTGAATTGTAGAACCTAGTATTTTCCACCATTATGGATAGTTTATTCCCCAAAACAATTTTTTTGGAAATGTATCTTAGGGAAATATAGATGGATCTACCATTATAATAGGCTCCAAGGATCAGTCATATCACTAACCAAATTTTAATAAATGAAATTACCTTTTAATGAAAGAATTCTCTATTGATTAATATAATTATAGAAAACACCATCACTATATCTTGTTTTTTATTTTATACTATTATAAAATATAGAAATAATTTATCCATTGGGTATAAAAGATTATTAAGCAACAGAAAAAAATTTAAGATAATCATTGTACAATGACCATTAAAATTAGATTATGATAGTGGATATGGTAAATTCTAATTGAAATAGACATAATATTTGATGGTCTCAACTAGTAAGACCATACCCTATGTAGAAAATTTGTCAAATGTTCTAAGGGAGATGACATCACATGTATTTTCTATTCAAAAATTCAAGCATAAGATTTAATAATTGAAACATGAGGGAAACCATTTATAAGATAACTTTAATCTCAAATAGATCATGTCCCAAACCATGTTCACAAAACTGCCCTGATAAATTACCACTATCACACACCTCACCATTAAGGATTACTTTGGTGTAAAAGGGTATATATATCTGGATCCTAGTAGTGTAATTTTATCTATTTTATTTTTACTAAAATAATAATTATATTTATTTTATTTCTATTAATACATTAAATATATAAATGATTATATAGTGATTTTGATAAAAAAATATTTTAAAATAAAGAAACACACACTAATTTTTTTTTGATTTATATACATTCAATTAAAAAACTATTTTTTATAAAATCTATTTTTTTTGAAATAAATGTTCTTTTTATGAAATATTTTTTTAAAATAATATATAAATGATAATATAATAGAATTTTCAAATATAAATTTTTTATGAATAATAAATTGGATAGTGTCTTAATTACTCGTATTTATGGTAAATATGGTTTTTATTAAAAAGTATATATAATCATATTTAAAAAATCATAAAATAATTTTTTTAAATTATCATGTCTAAATTAGATACTGGTTAACTTTTCATAATTTTATTAGATTGTCAAATTTTTGGGTAAATTTTAAATAACTTATAAATATATAGGTTTTACAAAAGTGATCTAATAAATACTATAAATTTAATCTATAACCAAAAATATATTTCCCCAACAAAATAATGTTCTTTCAGGTTATTTGATTAATTATAAAAACCATTAATAAAACCTAAAAAACCTTAATTATAATAAATTATCTTAAACTATATTCTTTAGGATCATTACTCACTATCACATTATCAATGGTATTATTTTAAGGCGTTTGGCTATAAGCCTGATAAAATATTTAAACACACTCTTATTTGGACGAAACCATTGGAAAAACCATGTAATTGTTTTTTTATTATTTTATCACTTAAATTCCAAAAATTATGTTTATAAATTAAAAAATATTCCCCCTATTTTTGATATAAATAGCCACCAACCTCTCACTCTGCTTCACTCAAACCCCATTGATAATATATTTCCTTTCCATATACCTCTTTAAATCACCTTAGGTGTACCAAATCTCTTAAAAAGATCATTCAAATATTTTATAAGTAACCCCAAATGGTAAGTGTTTCTCTCATACTCCACTTTATTCAAGTAAATTATTTTTATTAAGAATTTTGATTAACAATTTTCATGTTCGAATTTGTTTATTCACAACAATATAAGTTCCTTATTATAAAAAAATAATGAGAGAAAACATTTCCCTCTCATTAATCCATTTTATGAATGGTTATGTAATCCTATTATTCTACTGCAATTATCCTATGATTTTCCATGCCAAACATTTGTATTGTAAATACCCATACCCATTTCCACTCATGGGTATTCATCTAAATTTAAATACCCATAATTTTTTATACTTTCATGTATGTATCCCAAAATCCTTAATCATTGTATAAAAAATGATGAAAAACGTTCTTACGTTTTATTATCTATATGGACCACCAATGGATGTACATAATATGAATGTGATAGGTGGGCCCAAAATTATATTTCCCTTAATGTGTTAGGAAATGCTTTTCTCTCATGATATACCTTGTATGGTGTATGATCAGGTATCCTAAGTACACTATAATATTATTTCTCAGCAGTTAACTATGACTTATTCTCAGGATTCCATTTTTAAGGATGTTTTGACATTCCCATTATATTGTGCTGTTATCAACTTATCACATTCTTTGATGTTCGTGTTTGTGATTTTCACACTTTTATTCCACAATGATATTCCCCATGACTCCTATTTAATTATTTCATAATTATAAGATTTTATTATTCCCTTAATGGTTTTTATATCTCACTTCTTTCTTACAGCCACCCCTAAATTATCCAATGCTATTTTAGAATATCAATTGGATTTAAGGGTATATAAAGGTGTTATTAGGTAGTTATTTTGAATAACTATTTCAAGTTATTATTCTATATAACTAATTACTAAAATAAAATAGGACTTTTGAACATTTGATTTTTTTATTTGTATCTTAATGTAATAAATCATGAAATAATGTGTATAAAATAAACGAGTTGTTATTGTTTATATCATATAAAGGACTAGTAATTTTTGGAATAATGGGTTAAGAAAACCAAAGTTCAATCCATAATTGTAATACTAAACATAATAAATCATCACTAAATTTTGGTAAAGTATATAGTGAGTGGTTTCCGAGAAACAAAATACTTTTATGGATACTATATGTAAATATGGCTCTGGAATAGTTGTTCCTATGAGAAATAACCCAGAAAAGGATGCATTGGGTATTAACTAAGTCATCAAATGATTCATGAAAGAGGCCTTATTGAAAAACGAATTTTACACTCCTAGGGGAATTTGCTTTAGTAAATTCAAAATCTCTTTATTAACCATTACAAAGAGAACAATAATTCTTTTCAAATTTTATGTTAGGAAATAGAATACGGATAACTTTTATTATTTATTTAAAGATAATCTGATATATATGAGAATTAAATGCCTCCTTTTAAGATAAAATAAAAGTTACTATACTCTAAAGTAATTATTCTTACTATAATATATTTTTATAAATAAACTTGCTCTTTGGGAACATCATTTACCTATGTTAAATCAAGAGCAGATAACAATTTTTTCACTCTATCATCCAAATTTTTTGCTTCATGATATTCATGTGTGATTATATAGTTCATGGATGTATTATAATCCATGAAATTGATCTATATGGATGTCAGCTTATATGAGAGATGAATAGTGAAACTTCTGATATTCAATACAATAGTGGAGGAATCTCATTCAAGACATAAGTTGATTCAACCATATTTCTTTTCAAATTAAACTAATTTAAATATACTAATCAATTTAGGATTAAAAGAATAATTTATTGAACTTTTTTCCATTGAAGAATCCCATTTCACCGCCATAGTGATTTATAAAAATTTCACCATATCCATATGGGCCTGGATTTCCTCATAAAGCTCTATATGTATTAAATTTGATCCAACCCATAAATGGAAGGATCCACGTGACTTAAAAGGTTATTAAATGAGTAGAATAATTACATGTAATTCCAATACACTTTATCATGGAACTTTCATGAATAAAATATTCACAAAAACCATTATAATGTCCATATGAATTTTTTTACAACAACTACATTTTGGATAAGATAATGTTGTAAATAGAATGTGATATTATCATGAATCATCTTATTCAGTATTTACGAGATTAGATGAATAATTTAATATAATGGAAACATAAAAAATAATAATTTTATGGGAGAGTGGAATCTTGATGCTTGTAGATAAGTGTTCTTGAATTCCAGTTGTGAAGGTGATGTTTACTTCAAATAGGTCAATAGTTGCTATCTACAATGTTTAATTAGTAACAAAACTAATAACATGTGGTTAATTTCATCCATATGTTGATTACATAGAACACATATTGAACACAAATTAATACCAATATACTAAATAAAATCATTAGTATGAATCTTAGAGTATATCACCCTCCCTGTGAGGTTGAATCTAGATGGGAGAATATATATTCTTCTTAAATTCATTACCCAAACATTAATATTACCTTATAATAAATTAAGGTGTAATAATTTAGTGTATAGAAACTTATTTTAGGTAGGTTCCCAAACCAAAATTTCCTCACTATTGGTGAAATTGTAATTGAAAACCATTTTCTTTATTTTTTTAAGGAATCATATCAGTTGAGTTATCTATTTTTTCATTGATCAAAACATTTGTGGCAAGTGATATGTTAGATGATTTTAAGTTATTAAAAATATATATACATATGAAATTATCTAACCAAAAATTAAGAGAAGAATTGATGTTTGGAATCTAGTGAGAATTCCATGAAATTATGTAAATATAATTCATGGTGTTAGTACATATAGAGGAATCCACATAATTTAATATCCACTCTATAAGCCTACTTAGAAAACTACATCTTAGAAAAGAAATTTCCTTTGAAATCCCATTAAAGATTCTCCACCTGAAATTATCCAATAATTATTGATTTAATTTCTGATGATTTTTAATGATATGAACAACATAGTCAATAGATTGAAATCATTGTTTCTATGGTATAGTATAAAGTATTCACTATAAGATGATTCCACTCAAGAAATTGTTTTGGTATAATGGTTGATGTTCTCAATGAGGTAATCCATTAATTTATAGGCAATAAATTTTTTAAAATGTGGAAAAATTTATATTTATCAGATGTGTAACCCTATCTTCCATCAAGAGAGTTTTTCGATTCTAATAAGTTAATTCATTTATAATCATGATTACAATGTGATAAAAATGACTGATATATAGTTTTCCCTAAAACATAGTGACATTTTGATAATTTAATGGAATCACTCATACTATAATTCCTAACTCATTAATGATGTTCACCTTTCAAGGTATAGGGATATTTTTTCAAAATATGGTTATGATTTTCTCTTACTAATTTTTTAGTTAGAGACATTTTCATAATAAATTATAGAATTAATGATGTTATTAATGTTTCTAATATCACCTTGATTGATGATACTAATTTCATCATTTCTCAAAAAGTGAGTAGGGCTAGAAAGGCCTCTAGGAGATCTAATGGGTTTTTATTTTTCTTGCATTAACCACATTGAGAACAATCATACTTAAATAATATTCAATAATAGGGAAAATAATTACTAAGACGTAATAACCTTGTTTGACACCTCTAGATCATGTGATATATCCCTTAGGAGAGCCATTGATAAGAACATGTATGAGATAAACATAGAATAATTTAAACTCATTTGATAAAAACCTCATCATAACCAAAACTCTTTAAAACCTTTCAGAGAAGACCCAATATAGCATGTTAAAAAATTATATCAAGGTTGATGGAGACAATAACTCCTCTGGTTGATTTCTTGATAATATTAACACATTCAAAGTTGTGATCAGGAAGTATTGAATAATAATACATTTAATGACACAAAATTGGTTTGAGGGTATAATAATTTTTCCAATATTTACCAGACGATGTGAAAAATAATTCCAACAATTTTGTAAATATTGTAAACAAGAGGGATGTGTCCAAAAAATTGTCCTCCTTCTCATTATCCACCATAGAAATGAGATTAAAAAATTGTGCATTGAGGCCTAGATTTATATGACCACCTTAAAAAAATAAATGATAATTATAAAAATTTCATAGTGAATAATATCCCAAAAGGCCTGAGAGAAAGAGTTTGTGAACCCAACCAGGCCAGGATAACTACCAAAATTTAGACCAAAGAGAGATTCATTAAACTCTATCTCTAGGTGAATATAAGTCGAATGTGTACTATCCTCAAGGTAAAAAAACATTCAATTATATTTTCCATAATTTCAATTCATGTGTTGGGACCATGAATGAGATTCATATAATAAGAGAAAACATAAGTATCCAAATCTTCTTTATTTTTTAAAAAGTACACACAATCATTTAGAATAACCAAGGTTCTGTTGATTTTTTTTACTCTTTGAATTGATTTCAAAATTTTGGTATTCCTATCACCCTACATTAATTATTTAACATCTAAATATTCTCTTTTTATTCCCTATTTGAGATCTAGAAAGGTATTCGTATCCTGATTTTCCAGATTTTCCTACTCAACATTAGTGAAAAAATGACACCAAATTCTATTCTCTTAAATGGTTTGAAGGAAATATTTAATATGAAAAAACAATTTATCCATGTGACTGAATCAATCATGACTTGAAACATTCATATTTCTCATAATCAATTTAAGCTTTATAAAATTAAAAGACAAAATCCTTATAATTAATCGAATTTGAGTTGTCTTTATCCACTTTTGTAAATTGATGATACAGGGCCAAAGAACTATTAAATGTTTGATGGAAATGGAAGTTTAACCTTGATAGTGACAATATGTTCCAATATATGTTGAGGAGGTGAATTAAATTTCAAAATAATGGCATGAGAGAGAGATTACCAAACATCAAGGACAAAATAATTAATGACAAACCAATCCCAATTAATGACCATCACTTTATTGAGGTTCTTTCTATACCAAGTATATTTGGATCCCACTCAGTTAACTTAATAAAGGTTTTTATTATCAACACACGAACTAAAATCTATGATACATGTACTGTTGTTCATACTACCAAGCCTCTCATATGGATTTAGAATGGTATTGAAATATACGAGAAGAGTCCAAGAACAATTTATTGAGATGGTCATTAGTAGAATGTTCTACCATTGATCCCTTCTATCATCGTAACAATTATAATCATATATTAAAGAAAAAAATTATTTCATTCCCATGAAATTATATCTGAGAGTAACCATTTACTCAGTGGAATTGATAGATGATATTCCATCCAATCTCAAATGAGCTAAGACCCAAACTATTTTTATTAAATTGTTGGAATGATTTGTATTTATAAACTAGTAACTCATGTTGTATAAAAAATAAATCCTATTATAAAAAAATAAACTTTTTAGCAGAAAGACCTATAACATCAATTTTATGATTACCTATAAAAAGATGAACAGAGATAATCGTTTTAGGCTTGTCTAGACACACACAATTCCATAACAGAATCTTAATTAAAACTTATGTTTTGTTTAATATCACGCATTCTTCATACAACCATATTTTTTTTATTTCTTAAGGATACCAGATTTATTGTCATTACTGTAAGGGTTTCTTTATTTTTTCATGCAATTTTAATCTAGACTATAGAGGACTATTGAATTATTTTGTAATGATGAATTATTTATAATGTGAATTGAACATTCACTATAGTATCCATATAACTTACCTCATCATTAAAGCTTCCATTGATAGTTTTAATCTTCATTCTATTATCATTCTGGTTGAACATGTAGTTAAATTCTATAATGTTTTAATATATTCCATTTTTGTAGATTTATTTTCTTACAACACTATCCTTATAATAATATTTGATGAATTATTAATAAGTTAATATGTTTTCCTAGAGTTTCCATTATCCTCATATTCATTATGAGAATTTTAATGTTTAGTTCCCATGAACTATTTATTTAAAATCGCATGAGACACTAGGATGTCTTTAATGTTGTCCTCATTGTATGTCACATAATATTTCTGTACATTTTTTTTGAAATTGTGCCTACATGTGTAGATGTAGAACTTTATAAGATAACAAGATGAGGTGAGGGATTATTAATTTTCCCCCAGTTTCTAACTCCTATCTATATTGAGTTTAACTATGTATTAATCTAGAATGAGGCTATGAATACTCACTTACAATGACTTCATAATAAGTAATAGGAATATTGAAAGAAATTTCATTAGAATCCAAACCATATTAAGTATATATAATTTAATAATTTATTTTAGGTTGATTGATTTTAGCACCATCATGCATTACAAATATTCCATAAAATTGTTCATAACTCTTCTATTCAACAAATATATTAATTTCATGGAAAATTTCATGATAAAAATTAACATCCCCATTGTTCATATATCCATTATCATCCACATTTCTATCAGGAGGCACTACAACATTGTTGAGATTTGTAGAATTTCAAGATAATTCTATCCCCATTTCTTATTTATCAACAAGTGTATCCTAATAATTTCAAATAGTATTCATTATATAAAAGTTATTTGATTGTTTTTTCACCCATTTTTCAAAAGTCATAAATTCTAATAGGATTAGCTTTTTAAAATACAATGGATTTGGCATTTTTAATTCTTTTTACCTTTTTATATAAATCAATAACATGTGTTGGTTTTAATTACTTCTAGATAAACCTGATGTAAGTATTGTAATATCATTCAATTCAATATACCTGAAAAAATGGGGAATATATTCATAGTCAACGTTTACATCAGTTTTTTGGTCATTAGAAGTGAAATTAATTATATCCAAATGTTTTGTAAAAAAATTTCATCAACCAATATTTAAGAATATAGTCCAATATCATTATTAAATGTTTAAGGATCCATCTTCAAAGTATGTTCTATTTAAGCACTACGATCATTTAGAATTTTTTGGCACCAAAACACCCAATTAAAACTATGTAATCTAAATAAAATTTTGGATGGTGAATTCCTTTGGTTTAAAGGATTGAATTTGATATCCCATTCAGATATCCACATAATTTCATGATAAAAACGAAAATTCTGGACTATATAAACAACACCCAGATCATATTTTTTCACCATAAGGATGTGGAAGAATCCTATTCCAATTGGAATAATATTCCATGCACATCATCCCTAATAATGCACAATCCTAGATTTGTGGATTTTATAGGACTATGGTTTTTCACCATAGGAGTGTATAATGAACCAAAGTACGGTGAATTTAAATGAATAAAAGCTCTGTTGAAGGTGTTTTGGATCTACGACAACTGAGTTTCCACCATAATCTATTTTCATAAAATAAAAATGCATGAGAAGATCATCCATGATGACATACATACATTAAAGATCCTCCAAAAAGAGATTAATTTGATTTTAATCGACCATGAATCCTTGTTAAGAATTAGGTATTCAATCGGTGTATTGTTTCCTTTATAAAAATCATTAACCAAATCCTTGAAGGAGTGATCCATTCTGGATTAAATGAATTCATGATATAAGAGAGGATACGATCTAAGTAGTATCATAATAGAATCACAACCATAATATTAAATGATTTCCCATGAGAATATTATTCACATAGATAATGAGATTCATACCAACAAATTATATTGAAACCTAAAAATTCATATTTTATGGAATATATGTCATTAATGATTTATCCATTAAATTTTCATAGTTTCAATTTTATATATTTAATAGTTTAAAATTTCTCATCCTTACTTTTACATTAATTTAGTAGATAGATTGAAATAATAGAAATTGATTCAACAACCAATGTGATTAAAAATGTGATGACTGGCCAAATGAGATGCCCAATATAGCTGTGGAAGGATTCAAGATCATCAAGATAACACTTACTCAATTGAATTTAGTTTTGAATAGAAACTTGAATCTAGGGGGAACCCCATATCCACCAAAGAATGTGAAAATTGAAATTGAGACATTTATGTGACCAAGGCCTTTGACATTTTTTTGATCTTCTAATCTATAAATTTTAGAATAATGGATCATTCCCACTAAAAATATATTCTATATAGTTTACTGATCTGATAAATATAAGGTCATATTGGTTTTTATCACATTTATGGATATGAATATCTACAGGGGATATTGATTAGGAATACATATCCAGAATAAGAAATCAATGTTATTGAGGTTAAATAATTTAGGAAAACAATTATGATACATATTTTCATCTCACACATTAAATTAAGATGGAGAGGGACTTTCCCCAACTCAATAAAAAAGGGAAACAAATCCATCGGGCCATATGAGAGAAACTTCACAATCCATATGTGATATGCCATCAACTTTTTTATATACCATATAAGTATAGTTGACTAATTATTTAATAGTCTAATTCAAAACCTGCGAAATAAAATCCTAATTCATGAATTTAAATGATTTGAAAAAAAATTGATTAGACCTTGAAGTGAAAATAAATATTGATAAATTTCAAGGGTCGTGTGGGTCAAAATATAATAATTGGAGAAAGGATGTTAATTATAATATAGAGATTAATAAACATCATGGTGGTAACAAATTACAACATCAAAATTTTCAAAAATGTTGGAATAATCTTTCAGTAAATATTATCATGGGGACAAGGAAATTATTTAGCTGTGGTAATGAATGGAACCTAGATAGAAAATGCCGATGAGAGAAACCCATCAACATGATGGAATAAAGGAATGAATCATTAAAACCTCAACCATTTATCCAATTTATCAACATTAAGGAATATGGAAATAATGAAAAATGAAGAACTAAGTCAATGGTTTTCAAATATAAACAACCACAATAACCTCTACGGCCTAGAGACAATGGGTGAGATTATGTCATCAAAACTACAAAGGTGGATCCTAAAAATTATTTGGTGATATCTATGCTAGTTATTAATTCAAGGATATTGAATATGCTATTTAATTGTATTTATAATCATTAGTTCATATCTCTTATGTTTAGAAAAAAATTCAAACACTATATCAAATAATCGAAGTCGAGTTATCACTGAAAGAAAAAAATGGTTCAATTATTTCATCTCGGTTATATAAATTCTCCTATCTTGTAAGAACCCAAATCTTCCTTTTAAGTATAGATATTTTCATTTTTATTTTTACATAATAAATTGGAGGTAAAATAGGTAGGTGGCTATTTTCATGCCTGTCACAAGAAATGATTCGGTGGTTACATTCCATGTAATTCCCAAACACCCCGTGTAATGGTCTAACCAGGACATATTTATGATGTGTTAGGAATGTTAGAAACAAATAGAAAATGAGAAAACTACATGGCAGGTATTTTCTATTACATTCCATATATTTTTTATGGTTTTACAAAGATGTGCAGTTCCATCATCTTCTTTACATAGATAGAAGTATCACCCATAGGGTATGTACAATAGTGCCCTGGTCCACTCGAGGGGAGTTTTGCCTTCCGATTCTTCATCCAAACACTGTTTTAGTCAACATCAGATGAATTGGAACCCCTTTGATCTAATCTATTCTAAGTCAAATTATAGTCCAATTCTATATTAGGATATTCATATGAGTATGATGTACATGGTCTCATTCCTTTCACTAATTTTCATGATGATTATATATGTCAGAATGTCATGCACCCCTTTTGGGGTATCACCTTGATTATAATTGACCCTTGTTGTTTTCTATTTATTTTTAGGTAATTAAATAAGTTTATGAAACCATATGTTAGGTTGTATACCTTTATTGATGGCCACCCAAGGGTGAGTTTCCTTGGATGGCTGTTTATGGCCTTTTCCATAGGATACCTATGAGGAATTCATTTGTTTCCCTTTCTTCGGTTGTTAAAAATGATTTTATATTATTAATAAATTAATACATTGTTAAATTTTAATTTAATTTTTTAGGGTAGGGGATATATGGTTTTCCCCTTAACCCATGTTTATGATTATTCTTGTATAAGCACGATTGGAACGTTTTTCTCCAGTTGTAAACCTTACCACATGAGAGAGTTAATGTTTATGCGATTGCATAATTTAATTTTTATATGTTTCTTGATAAATTATATGTTCCCATATGAGTAATTATAGGATAAGATTTAGAGGTTGGTCCATTATTGATACACTCTTAATGTTGAGATGTGTAATATTTTTTTTTAACCCTATAATGTCTAATGAAATTGTTAAATTAACTGAATATGGTTACCCGGAAAACACCCTAGGGTGAACTTTTGATTTTTTGAATGCATTGGATAGATTCAAGGAGTTTGTTATTTAATACTAAGCTTTGAGTGAACCATGGATGCCATGGATGGGCTCATAGAGGTTGCGTAAATGTCGATAGAATCATGGATCCTTATAGAATTCCTTGGACGTAATCAAGTGTCAGGGGTTATTTCATGAGTGATACTTGGACTCTCTATAGGACCACAAAGGATGGGCTTAGTGACATTGGTTATATTACACGTAGAGTGATATTGGGTTCCTTTATCAGGTTTCCTTGATATGGAAATGTTGAGTGTTGTTGTATTTTCACCTAGAGTGATACGTGAATTCCACATTAGGAATGTTAATGGATGGGCTCAAGGTTATTTTTATTTTTGATATGGAATGGTTTATGGAGCGTCTCCGAAGGCAAATCACAAGCTTGGTTTTGGCCATTGTCTATACTAGCCTATATGGCCTTCTGAGGCATCTGTGGTGTTTAATACTATATGGGGATCTCCAGGCCTAGGCCAGATCTCACGACTAATAATGTTTAGCTGAATGGAACTATTAATTAAATTAAATGAATGTAAATGGAAAATAGTTTTTGTAGAACTTTTTTCTTTTGATTAATCCATAGCTTACTACATTCGTTATTGTACACTACTTGTTATATATATTCACTGACAAATTGGAACAGACCTTGGGTTGTTCCCTACTAGATTTTAGTGTCCCACCTTGTTTGGGTCAGGTTTTTTTCCCCAAACAGATTATATAGATTCAAGTGTAGATAAGGGTATGTTCCATTCTCTAGCTACATGATATGCTTCTTTGGATTAAGAGAGTTTGGGACCAAGTGGATTCTTGTGAATCTTCTAAGTTTCTATTGTCTCTTACTGTACTTTTTGGTACATATATAATGTATTACTGAAGTGTTACCTATTTTGTTTTTTTTTCCTAGAACATGTACATATTGCATCATCTTTTGTAAGATTTGACACATGGTTATTTATATTATAATCTTTATATTGTTACTTATATTGTATGGAATTTTGGTTTCATCTATTGATTTTCTTTTTTTCTCTTTGATACACTCTTTTAATGAGGGAATAGTATCCCCACTATCAATTTTAGGCCCTCGCTGGTAGTCGACGTCCTCTAGAGTTTGGGGATATGCACATGAGGCCATGTTGCCAACCTGGTACGGGGTTCCTTTGAGTGGATTCCTGATTCGAGATGTTACTCTTATCAGTATTTTTGATCTAAAATTCACAGATAAACATATCATAAAACGTCTAATAGAATTCATTAGTATCACGGATATGGATCATCTTTCCTTTTATTGATCGAACATAAATTTATAAGAGAATGAAGTCACCCTCGATATATCAAATCACTCTCTAATTATATACAAGTTTAATAAAAAGGATGTATATCCTTTGGACTAATCATCTCAATATTGGATATAATTTTCATTTGAGAAATCATATCTGCCACAAATTATTGAGACTAAGTAAAATATCCCCCTAAATAACACACATGTTCTATATGAATGCACTAACATGTCTACTAAATAATTGATTGGGGTTACTCCAAGTTGAGAGGCTAATTCATGAACAAAATTATACCAAGATCTTTTCAAATATCCAATAATGCATATAGAATTTCTACTAGTGAACATGAGGAGATAAAATTGAAATTAGAAGAGAATATAAATGACGGGTTTATATGACCATGTTATTCATTATGGGGTTCCTTGACCCATTTCTTCAAGATAATGGATGGGTCAATGCTTCTTTTCATTGATTATAATGTTCTAAACAAGATCATGAAAAATAATTGGAATCATATTCCATGGATTGAAGACATGTTTGATTAGCTAAGAGGATCCCAATGCTTTCCTAAGGTGGATCTTTGATTGGGATATTATCATGTAAATGTGATGAATGAGGATATCGCCAAGACAATTTTTAGAACATGGTACATTCCCTAAATGTTCATTAAGATAAAATTTAGAATCACTGATGCTTTATCTATATTCATGAACATAATGAGTAATTCATTTAGGGAACACCTTGAGAACTTTTTTATAGCATTTATAAATTATATTCTTGTCTACACAAAATGATAAAAGAGACACAAGTGGTATCTAAATACTATACCAGAGACATTCTAATAGGATAATTTAAATTATATGTATAGTTAATGAAAATATATGATAAATAAACTAACTTATGTGGGTTATTTTATCTTTTAAAATGAGACATTAATGGATCCTTCTAATATAGATGAAATTCAAGGATTGTCTAGACCAACATTTATGACAATGAATTGTAGTTTCCATGGATTTTCTGGGTATTATAATCAATTTGACAGAAAAATATCATAATTTTCAAAACCAATTTTCAATATAACTAAGAATGTAGGTAGGTTTTTCAAGACTGACGAATACAATGGGATCTTTAAAGAGTTAAATCGAAGGATAATAACTGCAATTACAAACATAGTACCCACTAGTGGGGAAGGATTTATGAACTATAGTGATTCATCCAAAATAATATGGGGATGTGTACCCATGTAAAATAAAAATAGAAATTTTTACACCTATATCTAATTAAGTATCCATGAGCATAACTACCCAACACGTGATCTTAAATTGGATATAATAATATTTTCATTGAATATTTAGATACATTATCTCTATTGGGTGAAGTATGAATTTTATAATGATTATAAAAACCTCTTGTATGTATTATCATAAAAGGATATCAATATGCACCAAAAATGATGATTATAGTTGATCAAGATTATGAATTTTAAATCCATTATAATCCTGGGAAGGGAAAAAACTAGTAGATGCTCTGAGTAGAAAGGATCATACAACCCTATCCATGATGAGGATTAAAAGGGGTTAAATCTTATTAGCCATTAAAAGGATATAAATGGGAATCATTAAAGTAACTTTATATTACCTTTCTCGAATAAATTCTTTACCATAAATTCTTATGAGAATCGGAGAGGCCCAAAAATATAATAGGGTGCTACATTGAATGTTAATGAATATTATAGAGTTCATCTTTGTTAAAGATAGTGTTATAAAGTTTCAATCATATATATGTGTCCTATAAAATTATAAAATTAGGTGGTAACTTATTGTTATTGTTCATTTCTCATATTTATCTATTCAACTAGGAAGAAATATGATATATAGATTCTTAAGGATAAACATTTATTTGGCTTACATGAATAGAGGGATTATATATTTTTTATCTCAATTATTTTTATGCCAAAACATTATAGTTGAATGATAGTATTCTAAGGGTATGATAAAACCATTTATATATGAGTATGTAAAAGGAAAACATGACCATGTATTTCATTATTGGACACCCCAATACATCTAAAAAATAACACTATTTGGATAGTAGTTTATCATATCATAAAGTCAACACATTTCATTACTATTAAGAAATATTTATCTCTTGACTAACTTTTTAAGATATGTGTGTGTGTGTGTGTGAATTGGTAATACGACATGGGATACCACTCTCTATTGTAGCTGATCATGATCTAGGGTTGACCTTGAGGTTCAAGAGAACCCCTGAGTAAGAAATTGATAAAATGCTGAGTTTTAATGATTTGTATCACCCTTATATGGATTTTTTATCTAATATAACCCTTAGAAATATAGGATATCTTGAGATAATGTTCAATTGATTTCCCTTTATATTGGGATCATATCATTCCTATAGTAGAGTTCTCATATTACAAAATTTTTCATTTTAGAATTCAATGGAACCTTGTGAGAATTTTTATGGGAATATGTGTTAGACTCCAACATGTATGGTTGAATTCGGATAAATAAAGTTTATGGGACATAACCATAAATAAAATGTTATATATAAGGTTTATTTCATTAAATATCATGTGATATCTAATGAATGTAGATGAAAATATATACAACCAATCACTAACATGACCATGAGTTTGAGTTGAAAGATAAGGTCTTATTTAGTAATTCAATATGGAAGAACAACATGAAGTATAGAAATAAGGGGTATCTTATTTCTAAATACATTATAACTATTAATATCAATTATTACATTGAAGATGTGTCCTAATTACTAGAATTAACACCAAACCAATCTCAATTACATGATGTGCTCCCTGTATCACTCTTAATGAAGTATATAACATGCCCCTCACATGTACTAAATAAATATTTCGTAGCTTTGGAGAACAATATTACATATAAGGAACATCTATTAAGTTGTTATATCATATAGGCACAGTTCTATGCAACAAGACAACTCACCTGGTTAGAGTATTATGGCATAACCACAACTTTGAAGAGGCAACATCAGAACCAGAATTGGTAATGAAATAGAAGTACCCTCATCTAATTTAGTATATTAAATAAATACTTTTGGGGAAATTTTCTGAAAGAGGGAAGAATATAATGAACCAAACATTTATAAATGAAATTATATTTTGAATGAATAAATTATCTATTATGTAATATATTTATATAAAACACATGCACTATATTTGATTTGAAATATTGAACCAATATAAAATATATCAAAAATTTGTCTATTGATGTTAGGAGACCATTATAAATCATACCTATTTTTAATATAGCTATTGTATAGTGACCATTTTGATTAATATATATTAAGGTTCATTATAAACTCATATCAAAATAGATGAAATATGTGATAGCCATGACCAACATGATAATACCCTATAAGGCTCATTGATTAGAGATTTCGAGGGAGAAGGAATCACTGGCCTTACCCCATGACCAATCCCATACTAATATGAAAAAACTGAATTTTAAATGAAATGATTTATGGGAGAAGAGTAAGCTTATCGAGATCATGGGATAAACCATGTTAATTGAACAACCATAAGAATGTTCTACCAGCATACACCTTACACTTAGATCACATACTGTTGTAATAAAAATTTATGTATCTAGAAAATGGTAGTATATATATATATATTTGTTAATAAAATATTGATTATATTCATCCTTGATTCGTTATTAATTCATATAAAAGACTATGAATATATATTTAGTTCAATTAAATTTTTTTTTGATTCAACGAAACTAAAATTTTAATTTTAAGAAATATATAGTTTCAATTAAAATAATATTTTTGATAAATTCATGATTTTTTCAAATAAATTTTATTTTCCTTAAATATTATTATTAAATAATATATAAATTATAATATAAATTAATGAATCCTAATGTAATTTTTATAAGGGTTAGAGAGTGGTTAGTGTCACAATATCTAGATTTTTCCAACGAACATTTTTTTTTAAATTAAAAATATAAAATATCTTATTTAGATTGTTAATTTATAAAAATAAAAATTATTTTTCAAATTAGAACATAAAAATATTCCAAAGATGAATTTTTATTATTCTTATAATATGTACATTATTTTTAAATATATATTGTATAAATATACGTAATTCCAAAAAATTATGTAATAAATATTATAAATATAATCCATGACCAAAAATATATTTTCCCATTAAAATATTTTTTTTAAAGAAATTTTGTTTATCTTACAAACCATTTTTGAATCCACCAAATCCTATATTACATTTTGAGGTTTTAATAACAATTATTTATGTACCAAACTCACTTCTATATCATGAATGGTATTATTTTTTTGATTTCAATTCATAGTGTTATGAAGTAAAAAACACAATTATTAGTCTAAAAAATGTAAAAAACATTAGATGCTTTGTGGTTTTGACTATTTTATCACATAGAGTCTGAAACCTATGTTTATAAATTAATAAAGAAGTACCCTCACAATTCTATAAATACCAACCAAACCTCCCATTCTTCTTCACTCAAAACCCATTGAGAATTAATTTATTCTCACTGTACATATATAAATATTTATCATGGTGTTCCAAGGATCTTAAGATGATCCTCCTAGAATTTCAGAACAATCCCCTAAAGGTAATGGATTTTATACTCTTATAATTTATTCAACAACATTATTTTTATTTATACTGTTGGTTTAGAATTTTTATTTCGGTATATGTTTTTACACAAACCCTTATTGTCTTTATGATTCCTGTTTATTTAGAGGCCAGATTTGAATCTCACTAATCACTTCTATGAAAATTTATATACACCTGTTATGCTACTAAAATTATCCTGTGATTTTCCATGTAAAACATTGTTGTTTTGAATACCCATCCTCATTTCTACTGAAGGGCATTCACCTAGATGTAATAAAATTCATTGATTAGATAATTCTATTTATTTATCCCATACTTTTTAATCATGGTATTAAAAGTGATTAAATATGTTGTTATGGTGTATTATCTATGTTGAAGATAAATGCATGTACAAGATATGAATGTGGAGGGTGGTCCCATAATTATATATCCCTATAATACATTGTGTAATGTTTTCATCCCAAGGTAAACGATGTATATTTTAAGAGTAATTATCCTATAAACACTATCTTAATATTTCTAGGTGGTTATCCATGACTTATGCTTATGATGTCATGTTTTGTGTTGTTGGAACATTCTTATGATATGTGGATGTTATCATCCTATGTCATGCTTTTATGTTCATATTTATGATTCTCACCCTTTTATGAAACCATTATATGCAACTTGAAATTTGTGTTTTACTTTCATCATGGTATTATTTGATTATTCCCTAACTGGTCCTTATATCTCACCCCTTTTTTATGTGCATCCCTTGGTTATAACATGCAGTTTTATAAGATCAATTGAATTGAAAATCATATTATGTAATTTTTTAATAATTTTGGTGTATTATTATTCAAATATATTTTTCAATGTATTTAATACCCCAAATATGTTTTTCATTTTTTTATTTTGGGATTATGTTATGTGTTTATTAATGTTAAAAATCATGAAATAATGTGTATAAAAGATATGGTTTTCATATGTAAAATGAAACAAAAGGTGTTATATCTCACTATGGTGAAAAGTGGGATAACAATGTAGTAATGAATTATCACATAGGGAATATGGTTGGAACAATTTATGTACAGGTGTATGAACCAGGGGAATGTTAGGTGGGTCTAGCTACTATGAGAGGTATGGTGTTTATTTAATACTCTATAGTCCTGTAATTTTTTAATAATGGTGCATATCATTATATTTTATCATCTAAGATGACTAAAATTTTCTTTTTAATTTGGGATATAAGGATAGTATTTATAGTTATTTCTAATCCATTAGTGAGGAGGAATGATAAGGGTTTTATATTCTCTGAGTGTTGGATTATGATCACAGGCTATGAGGTCATATAGTATTTCCCTATTCTAGATATCATTATCTTAAACCTCATCATTAGCATAGATTGGATTGTCAGTTTTATGGACCAGATTGGTTATTATTATCGAGTTGAATTTCAATCTCTAGATGGGGTTACTCATTTCAATCAAGGTGAGTGGGATCCAAGATTCATAAGTGCGAGACATGTATTTCATGAAACCAAATTAATCTCCTATTGTTGTTTAGATATGTTTCTAAACACTGTAAAACTATTTTTAAGAGTTCTACTTCCTACTATAGTGGATGAGTACCCTCAGGTCTTTTTTGATGATCTCTATGGGTCACCACACCTGAGTGAGGTTGAGTTTACTAATGAATTACATTATGGTTTTAGTTCTATATCCTCACCGTATTATCATTTAGAACCCACTTAGTTGAAGGAAAATAATTTTCAAATTGATTATATCAATTATAAGTTATTTATTCATTTGAATGTGTCACCTTGGGATTTACTTATTCTCTTTTCAAAGTGTCCACATTAAAACCTTTAGATTTATCTTCATTTCCAAAATCATAATCAAGTGGTTGTTAAGAAAAATTGTCTTTCACTTAGGATTAAAGATATATTTGATCAACTTAGAGGATAATATTGGTTTTATAGGATTAATTTTAGATCAATGTACCATTATCTAAGAGTCCTAAAGTTGTATTTTTCTAAGACAACATTCAAGAGAATTTGTCGAAATAATGAGTATTTTTTATACTGTTTGTTCTTACTAACACTCTTGCGATGTTTATATCTTAAATGAATAAAATATTTCATCAGTTCTCAGACTCATTCATGGTTGTTTTTTTGGATTATATTTTTATGTATTCCATGTCAAATTAAGAACCCAGTTATCATCTTGATATATTATAAAAAATCTATAAGATAAAATTTTGTATGGAAAGCTTCATTAAAGATAGTTTTGGATTTATGAATTGATGTTTCTAAGACATTTTATATCAGAAATAGTCATGTCAATGGATCCTAAAAATATTTAGTGGTGATGAATTGGGAGAAAAACTAAAATGTGTTTAATATTTGGAGCTTCATCGGTTTTGTTGGCCATTATAGGAATTTTTTCATGATTTTTTTCAAACGTGCATCTCAAATGGTAGAGTTGACCTGTAAGGGTGTTAAGTATAAATGTAATAATAAGTGGTAATTATTAATTTATGTACTAAATTTTAATTTTACATCAACTCAGGTTATGATCCTTCTAGATTTGGGTTTGTCTATGATTTGTTTTGCCTCAGGTAGAGGATTAGGATGTATTCTAAGGAAAAATAAATAGGTTTTGGGATATGGATCTATCCAAATATTCACTCAATATATAAGTTAATAATTCCACGATATTGAGTTAGTTGTAGTGATGCATACTATAAATACATGACATCACTATCTCATTAGTGATAAGATTCCTATATATTCATATCATAAGATCGTGAAGTATATTTTTACTTAGAGGGATTTAAACCTATAGTATAGGTATTAATTATGTATCTTCAAATTTTTTATCTTGATATTTTGTACACACCCAAAAATAGGAATGTATTTCTTAATTTGTTGATAATAATGTTTTAGAATCAATACTTGAAGGATTAAGTGGATGAATTGTCTTTGATAAGTCTTCTCACTAAGATGCACATTGATGTGGAAGAAGCTTATGGGTTGGTGTTCTTATCTTGTGTGAAATGTGATTAATTATTTTAGGATTATATTAATTATAGAAAAGAAACACACACATATTTTAAATGTTTTAGTTGAATCAATTTTTGTGGGGAGACCTTAGGTGACTGGTCTCTATCTTCAAATGGTGCATTATCTTTATAGGTAAGATTGGTGATTCTTATAACACTAATATGGGTGCTTATAGAAAATTAGCATCATTTTATTTGTTTTACACACCATGTTACTATTAATATGTATCCTAATTTTATAGATTAGTATTTTTGGTCAAGGATTAGGTGGTAGACTGTGGACTTCGTTTCATAAGGCCTTACCTATGAAAAGATTAGTAGGTACCTAAAATATGTAATTCATAGTGTATCACCCTTGTACGGATAGACCAACTAAAGAATAAATTAAATTTTATGATGATATTCTTCATTATTATGTAGAATATTTTGGTGGATTATGGGAAAATCATTCTCCTTTGGTTGGTACTTCCAATAAGAAAAGTTAACATGATTTGATTACATTTTTTATTTCTCATGTAATTTTTGGGAATCTATTTAGATCTCATTTTTTTCTAGGAAGAGTTAAGAGATCAAAATTTGGTTGGGCATAGTCTTGTTAAATAAATTATGGGTAAAGAGTAGTTGATCTAATATATTATAGTGATATCATGGAGTTACAAGAACTATAATGGGGACCTTCATCATCAACTATTAGAGTTTTTAGTTAGTGATATGGTTTTTCTCAAGGTCTCACCTCATCTGGTGCATAATCTTTTAGAAAATAAAGTAAACTAGGACCTAGGTTTATTGGAACATTTGAGTTTTTAAAATGGATTGGAATGACGGTATACATGTTTGACATACCATGTTTATTTACATCAATTCATGATTTGTAGCATATTTTCTAACTAAGAATGTATTAACCAAATAAATATCATATGGTATGATGGGAAGATGTTGATATTATTCCCAACACCTCACTGGTTATGAAACCAGTTTATATTATGGATCCTAAAAAAATGTATTTCATGTTAAAATGATACCCTTACTTCATGTAATGTGGTAGATAGAAAGGTCATTCCCTGATAAATAGGAGCATGAAGTACTGATGATGCATCAATGTCCCTAACTCATATAATTTCCAAAATCTTGAGTGATTTCTTGCTATAAGAAGCATAATTTTGGGGAGAAATATAAAAACCTTCAAGTTATAGGTATGTATTATTTTTTTAATGGTCAAATTTTGGTAGAATAAGTTCTTTAGGATTCATGGTGGCTTAAATAGTGATTTTTAGAATATTTAGGTTCACCATGGGTATGACCATATCGATTTGTATACTATTTTATACCTAAAAACTACAATGTGAAACACATAGGACCAACACAACTGTGGAGGGATGTTATCTTAGGCATTGAATGTTGGGGTCTTCATTAGGACCACTACCAGAATTTCCACCACTACACCCTGGCAGATGTCATGGTGGGTTTAAAACACATATGGTTTTACACCACATCATAGAGGGTCTATCAGGAGGGATTATTGGGCTTGGTTTTTTCAATTCCACCATAGTCATTGTTGGAAACACAATTCCATAATGATGGTTGTTTTTTAATTTGAAATAGATAATTCAACCACTGTTCTTTTATGGGATGTTATGCCTCTTAATGATATATGTATGATCATTAAGAGAAGATGATTAATTCATTATTAACTTGAATTACCCTATATTGATCCATTCTCCCTCATCCTATTACAAGGGTTTCTTGTCTATTTAATTTCAATATGGTTTTGGATATCATTGATTCATCAATAAGGGGCTTAATGTGATTTCCTATATCCTTGGCTTTCCCATATTTATATACACTATTTCTATCTCATCCACTTCATCTATAATCACTATTTTTAACAGAAACTATGTTTCCTATATTAGAGAGACATGTGTATATATAACATAGTTCTTTTCTATGGTAAACCTTGTTTTTCTTAATATTTCCTTTGATTTGGCTTAGGAAAATGGTTTATTTGAAATCTATGAGCATTTTTCTGTATAAACATGTCTCTAGTGGCATGTAAATTGTTTTTAATGGAGTTTTTTTTATTGAAAATGGGTTTTCACACTTCATGTGTTATTTCCCACCATCCCGTTCCACTGAACGATGCACAGAATAATGATTTCCACAAGAAGTCAGGTGTATCTACCCATGCACAAGAGTCTGTTGACTACCGGTGAGCTCCAATGAAAACATCATGGGGGAGACTATGACTATATATTAGAGTATATAAACAATGAGGTATAAAATGAAACAAATAACATCTAGGAAAACATCGCAATCAAGGAATGCACTAACAAATAAATATAGCATCCAATTCAATAATAAATGATCACGACATACCTACCATATCATCCTTAGGTGAATCATATACAATAATTATAAATTAAAAAAAAGGAAAATTGTCTATCCCCAACTGGTCTTGAGTGTTTATTTATCCCGACCTCCAACTCTAACCCAGATAACCAGTAACATTCACTAGAAATGTGGATTGTCCTAAACCTAGACCTGTGACAAATAATAGTGTTTGCTCAGTCCACAAAGTTACATGATATCCCTACTATGTTGTTAGTAAAACTCCGTAGGCCACCACTAATGGAGTCCCTTAAATAACGAATCAGATAAGAAATAATTATAAAATCATTAAAATTAAAAAATTATATTAAATTTATAAAACCAGCTAGTTTTAATATAGTTTAAAATAAAAATAATCAAAGGACCACTAATGGCACATGCTCACAACAACACTTGGGGATGATGATATATTTGGTGAACCTTATGTCTTTGATCCGGATCTACCATACCTTCTTCGTCTAGTTTCATGTGTCTCTGACTATATATCAATGACCATGTTCACTATGAATATCCATATGGAATCTATGGGTTCATATTGGAATTCCCTAATATCATGATGTATCAAATCGAATTCAAGTGTTAATACCAGAATTCCCATTCATCAATTATCATATGGAATCTAGATATTTATCTCAACATTCATAGGGAATACATACTCTCATCCTAAAATTTTCCAGTTATAAAGCATCACATGGAATCCAGATGATCATCCTGGTATTCTAATGGAATCGAAGCACTCATCCTAGAATTCCCCATTCATTCCCATCAGTAGATATCAAATGGAGTTCAGAAGATCCTCTTGGGATTCCCAATGTTGTATGAGTTCCAATCTCGGCATTCCCCAGTCAACAAGAATCATTTAGGTATAATAACTCCAATTAACATTCCCACATCACTATCAAATACATGGAATCAAGGTTCTCATCTCGAAATTCCAAAGAACGCATGTTATATAGAATCTAAAGATCTCATCACGATATTACCAAGCATTATAAACCAATTAAAATTTAAATCAATTAACTCTTCATTACATTTAATCCCAGTTATGCCCAGAGACACCAAATTCCATGTCCTTTAAATAACATCATTGGTTCAGCTACTGATTAAAAAAATGATTTATCATTTTTTACGGAACCTTTAATTTTTATAAAAACTAAAATGCAACATTAATTCCCTATAGGTTTTACAATATAAAGGAAATAATTTTAAAGTAATAAATTAATTTACCAAACCCACTTCCAACCACATAATTCTGAAACTCATTCCATTAAATTCTTTAATCAATATTCAAACATAATTTCAAATATCAATTTCCTAAATCAATAATATTTTATAAAATCTATGATTTATGACATTTATTATAAAATTATACAATTAATGTATATCTAGTTCATTTTATGGGTCACACTCATTCCCCAATATTGATGGTTGGGAAATTAAATTTCACATCTAACAAAAAAACTATGTTTCCCCTTAGATAATTTAAAATATAGATATAAAATTAAATACATTAACCCATTAAAATATTACACTCCATCACTAAAAATCCACTTGAATATACAATTCCTTGAGTCTAAGGAAAGTTGAAAATTATATCTATTTATGTAAAACACAAATAAAATGGTTAAAATTAAATTTGTTCATAGAACAATAAATCCATATTTACTGTACCATACATTTAGTTACAAAAATAACAAAGAATGCGGGTCATTTTAATGGGACAACCAAAAAAATTGAAGTTTAACCCACATAAATGAATGAATAGAAAATTATTGAAATATAAACTATGGAATTTTTCTTGATATTGGATAGGATCACCAAAATCCATAGATCCCAAGTGATTGTAAGAGAAGCACCCAAGAATTAGAGGATAACCATAAAGAAGAAGAAGATAGAGAAGAGGGAAGATGTGCAGTAGCTTATGGGTGAAATAGAAGACAAAATTGTTAAACCAAATTAGTAGGAAAAATGAAAATTTTCACCAAATTTTAAGGAGTAAGTAGTTTGGTTCATTGGTTTAAAAAACTATGTGCTGATCATTATTCCCCCATTATCAAAGGCCAACCACTATGCATTGTTACCATATATGGTTTCATAGACCATCTGTCTTATATTAAATTTAATATAAACATTCACATAGCCTATAGTGACCTACCATATCATTTCACAAACTGTGTACCTATATAATTTAAGAAGCTTTGTTGGGGTTCCTGGTTACCAATAATCATGCACTAAATATGAACCCTATGGAAAAACTCCAAAACCCAAATTATGATATATGAACCCCCATAGAACTCTTGATACCTCATAAATAACATTCTCTGAAGTCCATCATTTTTCTTTTGTGGGGTTCCCACCATCTTAATTAAATTATGAATCATAGTTAAAAAATGAAACTATCAAAAAGATTGAAAATTAAAACATTCATCAAATATCGAGAACCTCTAAAAAATAAGGCCTTACACACTCCCCATCATAACACTTCTCATACCCTATAATCCCAAATGGTTAACCATTCACATATATAGAATTATGTTATATAATTCAAATCCTTATGGTCTTGTTCCATTCTAAACTACTAAAACATGTGAAAGGAACCTATACTAACTCGTGTTTTTCAATTTTCCAAAAATAAAACCAATACCCACCTTCAAAACTGAAAAACTAAGACGATTCTTACCCATGAAAATCTATCCTAAAACACAAATGGTTTTTTTATCCAATCACCTAAAACATATATGATTATCCCCACAAAATGCTTCACCCTAGAACCACCAATTCTTATACATAGGTGCCTCCACAATTATTATTTCTCATTGAAACACTTATCATTAATTCCGATGATGTATTCAGTATTAATTCCATACACCCAAACATCCATGAGAACATTAGTTATACATTGGTACCCATCTTCATTATCAAAAACTATCTCATAATGGGATCATAACAACTTTCCATGCATGAACTATTAATCAAAAGGCACTCATCAACTGAGACTCATTACAAAAACCATGACACTCTACCATGTAGGGATAAATTCATCTTTATAGCGACACTACCACCACCACACAACCCATGCTACACCAAGAACAAAATTCTTACCAACAGGATTACTGAATTCTTGTAATATTCCCCCAGACTTAAGATCCCTCGACATATCCCATTCACATCACCATAACCTCACTAACAATAAATTTGTGCTTACTCTCAAACCACCTGATTTTATAACCAAAACAACATCAATCATATCCAAAATTCACTTTCCACCTTAGTTTCATTGAAATATTATTGTCACATGCTAAATTGTGACAATTTACCACCTATACTAATGATCCCATGAGTTTTATAGTACCAAAACTAGGCGTAAGATCTTACTTAAACATCTATGCAGGCAAGTTAGTCTGACTAAGCTATAGGATTCTGTGGTAAATTCATCCAATAAGCTGGACATTCTCTATGTGAAGGGACTAACCAAATAGCACCCATCACATAGAGTATTGATCTCAGACCATGTGTGGTTACCTATTCTCTAATAGCACTAGATCTTTGTACACAATGAAAAAAATAATTTCAAGATAAATATAGTTTCAAAACTATAGGTCCAATCATATAAATGACCCTTACCTTCAAACATGATTTTAAATATAAGACAAAAGAACCCATTTTTATTCCCTTAGAGAAGAAAAATGGAATTGATAATATTTAACAAAAGATAAATCACACCACCAATGTATTGATTCCACACATCAAACTATATATCCAAGATTTATATTCCAAGACACAAAATGTCAACATACCTAGGCCAGTGAATCCCAATAGGTCCCACAACTATAAAGACACAACGACATGTTGTGAATCTATAAACCAATAAACCCACTCAAGGGTCCTATACATGCCATAATTGTCACATCCCACATGGGTTAATATAATCATCAGTAAAAGAATACATTTGAAAACCTCAAGGTTATAACCAAATTGAATGAACAACAAGTAATTCCCAACTATCCCACACATCAATCCCATCAAGTTCTCATAAATCACATCCAATCGTCTCAAATATAGGTAAATATCAAGGCTGAATCCATCCATACACATGGTGAACCCACAACACCCACAATCATCAACTCCAAGGTCCCTAATGTTCTCATCATTTATTATTTACATTAATTAAACCAAACCATTTTTAAAACCCAAGAATCTCATTTTAAAATCTTTTCCTTATACATCATTATAAAATTCCCAAATTTTATTAAATATCACAATCTAGGGTTTTTGATAAATAGAATTTCCTTTACTTGTTTTGAAGGAAAATGCCATAAAAGTTTCTTAATTTTAATTTATTTAAAAAACTATCAATTTAACTCGTTTATACATTTATATTACCCAGAATTCACCTTAGGATTTAGTAAACTATAATGCCACCATATACTTATTTGGAAACCATATAACTCTCTACAAAAACAATAAACACCAACCCCTCTATATTATAAAAAAATATGTAGATATTAATTATAGTAAGACATAAACCATAGACAATAAAAAAACAACAAAACATGATAATCCTAGAGAACTACCAATTATAGGAATCATGTAGATAATATATCAATCCTACACACCTAACATGATGCATAAAAATATACACCCAATCATTTAAAATCGATCTAAGATATTAAAGTCTCTTAAATAAATAAAATAACACCCAAGTAATTCAATAAATCTATAAATTAATTAATGTAAAAAATAATATATAAATAAAAACAATTCCCACAACTGGAAACATATTTTTTTCAAAGTAAGTGGAATTTCAACCATTTAGATACTATCTTATTACCATTATCTATCAATATCGTAGTATTCAATCTACCATGCCAAAATAGTAATAAAAATAAAAGAAGTCTTTGATACAAAATTTGGATGTCTTATTACCCCAAGACAATGAATGGCTCTCAGACCAAGGGTCACTACAAGACCTCAGGCATTCCTACCCATATTAATTAGGATACCAAATAGTGTGGGGAACCTATGAAAAAAGCATTAAAAGAATATGATACCATATCATATTATAAAAATAGTGGGAAATAAAATGAAATGGATAACATATAGGTAAACATCACCATAAGGTAAATTGTTAATAAATAAATACAAAAAATAATTTAAAAATAAATTAATGAGTCATACATACAAAATACTCTGTGGGTGGATAATACACTAGTAGTACAAAAGAAAACAAATAAATATGGGGCCACCTTCCATCCCCAACTGGTCTTGATTCTTGGCCATTCACATCGACCAAATCTAAACCAATCTTCCTATAACCAGAACAAACAATTTTCCTTACATATAACCTCTAACTATGACAAATAACAACATCTACTAAACTACACATATGTAACGGCATCCTGAGAATTGTGTGATTATAACATAGTAGGACACCACCAATAGTGTTCCTAAAATATATAGTTTGATATGTAGTGAAAAAATATGTGTTATAATTAAATATTTTATTTAAATTTTAACAGTTAAATAGTTTTAAAACAATTTAAAATTAAAAACATACAACCACAGATACATCAGGTTCACGATGACACCCAATGACAACTATATGGTTGTTGATCCTTAAGTTTATGACCCTAATCAACCATACCTACATCGACTAATATCAGGGTGTATCTGAGCATGCATTAACGACTATTACAACCATTAATATCCATATAGAATACAAGATTTCATCCTATAATTCTTCGTTATCAAGAAGTATGAAACAAAATCTTATCCCTCAACCGATCATTCCAAATCATGATGTATCATATGGACTATGGATTCTCATACAATAATTTCCATGGTATTTCAGATCTCCTAAATATATTCCCTAGTCAAAAAGTATCACATGTAATCTATATTCTCTAACTAGTAATCCAATATAATGTGAGATCTCATCCTAAAATTACCTATTTATTCCCATCATCGGTAATTTCATGAAATTGAAGCACTCATCTTGGCATACCCAATGGAATAATAGTGCTCATCCTATAATTCCCTAGTCATAAAAAATAGTGTAGGTCTATAATATCATCCTTACCTTCCCAAGTCATCATAAAGTACATGTATTTCATGCTCTTATCTCAATATTCACATCCATCAGGTATCATTTGGAATCATAGATCTCATCCCAACATTCCGAAGAACATATGTTATTAGGAATCCAATTATTTCATTCTATCATTACATAGAATTAGGAATTGATTAAAAATTTGATATATTAAATATTTATTACATTTAATTCCCATTATTCACAGGGACATATCATTCAATGACTATCATATTACATCATCTGTTTCACTTCTGATTCTAAAATCATGATGTATCAATTTTTTTTAAAAAGAAAGCTATTTTATAAAACATGAAATTCAAAAATTATTCCCTTTAGGATTTAACAAAAAAAGTGTAAAATTTTACATTAATCAAGTGATTAATTAAAATCACTTCCCTTAACCTTATTTTGAAAATTATCCACCAAATTGATTAATCATTATTAAAAATTAGTTAAAATATCAATAACCCAATTCAATTTTATTTTATAAAATCTCATATTTCAAACCTATATCCTTAAAATCAATCCTTTAATTTAGTTAATATTCATTTTAAGGGTCATGGCCTTTCCCATGTATTTATTATTGTGATATTCCATTTCACAACCATCAATTCAAAATGTGCTTCCCCTTAGATCATTTGAAATATAGAAAGGTATTTAAAGACACAAATCTATTTCAGGATGACATAATCTCTCAATGTAATACACATGGGCTATAATTATCAGGTTATATGGTATCTTAAATGATATATACATTTATAGAAAAATCAACTAAAAATTTTAAAATTATATTGGTCATATATTGGAAAAGTTATCATGACTACACTATACGCGCACTTAGAAAAGGAAGTTAAATTATTTATTAAATTAAAGGGACCACCTACCCTACACTTATATGAGCCTAATAAATAATTATTTATAACTTGTTTGAGATGAAGTGGGGGAAAATTATAAACCATAAAAAATACTTAAAAATAAGTTATTTGGATCATGTAAATGATTGAATAGAAAATTAGCACAAGAAAAAATATATAAGGGAGATAGAGGATGGATAAAATCACCAAAAGCCTACAATCACAATTTAATACTAGAGAGATTCCAAAATATATGAGGACAACTATAAATAATTTGTAAATGTGGAATAGGATTAAAAGAATAGTATATTCTAGGTTAAATGGGAGAGAAAATAAGTTTAAACTGTTTTAAACTGTTGTGAGAAAAATGAAATGTTTCCTCAGTTTAAAGGGGTCATGATTTGGTCACACAGTCTGACAAACTATGCACCAACAAATCCACCCTCACTGTCCATAGTTAACCAATATGCATGGTTATGGAGCATGGTTTCATAGACTATGTACTATACATCAAACGTTTTTGTAGTTTACTAAAAATATTTATATATTATGTAGGTGATTTCAACAAGGTTTTAATAATTATGTACCGATACAATTTAGGTCAAATAGTTAGGGGTTATTATCACAAACTATAAACCTAAGGTATCAACTCTGAAAACCTGAACTCCTTGCACAAAACCATTAAGGAACTCCTGTTACATTCTTAAGAACTTATTATTTATCCTAAATTGGGTCTTTTATGGGTTCCCACCCTCATAATTACATTCTGATTCCCAGTTAAAAACAAATCTCCAAAACTGGTTTAAAAACATAGATATTTTTTTTGAATTATGAGCATATATAAGGATTTATGTTTATACGTCTTCTGTTTGATAAAATTACTCATATTCATTTTTTACTCAAAAAAGGTTTTTCAAGAATAGAATGATTAAGGATTTGTTTATGGAGAATGATTTATTAAATTAGGAGTATGTTTTTCTAGAATGTTTTATGAAAACATAGCACATAAGAACCTTGTATGCACATTATGGACATGTATATGCCTTAGTGGTTTTATCACAACTTAGGGTTATGGTTATAATACAGATAGAATATGGAAGGACTCTATATCATTAAGATTCATGTTTACAGAAACTATTGTAACTTATGTATCCAAGTTAAATATTCCCATAGGTTAGAAATAGATACCTGATCGTTTTACACATATTTATACATTAATTTTAACAGAAAATTTTTTTTAGCTACAACCACAATAACATGTAGCCTAGTGTCTTTTGAAGACTACAATGGTACTTATTGTACGTGAAACTTAAATAAAGCATCTTTATTTTTATCTTTATAATGATATCCTAAATACTTTTGAGATCCTAAATCTGAATTGGATAATACAGGAAATAATTATAAAAAACATGTTATCTAAAAATAGTTGTAATGGAATAAACATGATAATGAAACATAAAATGTGATTCAAAGGAATAGTATGATGTCATTGGAGATAAATCTCATGACTGGTCATATGGGAGTATATTATAAGCAACATGGTATCATAAGACCATATAAACTAATGAAAAGTGGAAAAACATAAAACTTCACATAACCATAAGTCAAGACGAACAACTGAGACTACATCACATGGTGGACAAAGACCCCTAATTGATTAGTATTACTCCCTAATCCCATATATGAATTCTATGTAGACTGAAAAATTACATAATTAATTGTAGTGTTATATAATATTGGGACCACCCATCACATTCATTTCATTTATGATAATATTTTTTTCCACATAATTAAATCAGTCATATGCCGTAACATAAGAATTACCCATGGAATAAAAATGGGGTTCAAACTTTTTCCTCATATAATAATTAATAAAAGATTTCATCAAGAAGGAATTTGAGAAATTATAATAGGAAATGCATTACCTGATCAAAGGAAGGGAGAGTGAGCAAGGTGTATATATAAGAGACATGTAAATATAATTTATAATAATTTTATATCGATAATGTTTTTTGTCATTGATAAATAGAAATAATTTTAAAAACATTAAAAATAATCATGAGGAAAACAAACTTTTCACATTTAAAATCACATTTTTTAAAATATTATGGAAATAATTATATTTTAATTAACCTTGGAAACTAATAAACTATTCTTAAAATAAATTTATGTTCATAATGGTAGGTAATTCTCCACATGTTATAAAATTTAAAAAATCATTACATTCACACATTTGTAAAAATTCATAAAATACTTCATCTAGAAAATGATAAAAATATTCAATTTAAATTATTTAAAAAAATAAGTTTAAAAGTTAATTTAAAAAAATCATTTAATATAATTAAAAAATGAATTATTTTAATGAAAACATGGATATATAAGGGAATGAGTTTTGATCTAAGAGGGAAATAAATTCGATTTTCCTTAAAATCATTTACTCAATTATTTGAATAAAAAAGGGTGGAAGTGGTAAATTTATTTTAAAAGTTATTGAATACCCATAAGAGAATAAAATTAAAGTTTTTCAATATAAAATCGTAAGATAATTTACTTTAATATAAATTAATGAATAAGCAATCCTGGTAAAATGATATTGATGCATAAACCATTACCACCTTGGTAAATTCCAAATAATAACCCCCGTGAATGAATTATGTGAACTTTTACATAAAATTTCATTAATTATGAATTATTAATGATTTAATATGTAAAGGGGTAGAATATACACTATATAAAAATAAATTAGGTCTATAAAATAACATGTGTCTCAAAGATGGATGTTTTGAGATGGAAACCCTTACCTCAAGTCCATACTTTTTAGGCAAAGAAGGTAAGTGTTATATTATTTTTAAATAATGATAATATTATTGAAAATATAAAATTATTTCTTTAAATACACTTTCATATAAAATTAAATTTCTTTGGTATAAAAAAATTATTCATATCGCTTCATGGGGCGGTAGTCCTACGTACACACGAATGATGTTATAATTATTCAATGGATGGTAAGGTAAGAAATTATATGACATGATATATTTACAAAATTATAAATATATTGTGAATATAATATATAGAAATTACATCCATGATCATTAATATCCATGAGATGTTATTATAGAAAAAAATTACATTAGTTCGGGAGGTATTAGTTTATCGTATACACGAATGAGGGGTTTGTTTCTCATTTGGTAGAAGATGAGATGGTTGAATATTATGTAATAAACATAATAAAATTTTAGTATATATAAGGTAATGGTTTTATTAATATATAATTGTTAATACATTATTGGATGTTATAGGAGAAGAATATGAATGAAAGATCTCATTGAAAATGATTACCTTCTTTTAGAAATACTTGTTTTGGATCTCTTATTAAGGACCATAAGGTTGGTATTTTGGGAAGACTAGAAGCTCTATAATTTGGATAAAGATAATGAGTATTTTTTAGGGATTTATCAAGCCAAATTTCTTGTGGTGTGTGAATAAGTGGGAATATTTTTCTCCTTGTATAATTGAGGAAAAGTGTCATTTTTCTAAATACACAAAACTATTCAATAATGGGGAGTCACACACAAGACAAGTGACACCAAAATTGATAGATATTAGATTTTATGGGGGATATGTCTAATATAAACCTCCTTAATTTAAAAATAAGATTTTTTAAAACATTTTATTCCACTTGAAACTTTATTTTAACCCCACTATAAACTAGTGTTAACAATAACTACAACGAAATATTTTTTTAACATATTTATTATTCATTATGAAAAAAATTAATTAATGAAATTTATCTTATATTAATTACTATTATAAAAAATATTTTATTCATTTTATCAAAATTATGTTAATATAAGTGGATATATTTAATTTTAAATTAAACCACAAATGTTTCAATAACTGGTTTTTCACGAAATGTATTTTTCAAGCATTATGTGATCTCAAATTAAATATATAAAAAGTAATAATAAATAAATTAATTTATATTAATATCTTTATATAATTTACTTTTAAATATAATTTATATAAATAGTGATTATTTGTTATTTTAATTAGTTAAAATAGAGAAATATTTTGAACTTTAGAATTATTTTGAGAAAGAAAATATTTTTTATGTCTAAAAATAATTTTATTCTAAAATCCTTTATAAATATGATTTAAATGTAATTAGTGGGACTAAACATAACCAAATAATATTCAATTTAATTTTAAATAAATTTAAAATAAAAATAATAATTTTGATTTTTTTTTAATTTTTGATGGAAATGATTCTTTAATAAAAATGACATTTTTCAATAGTCATAATAAAATATTTATATTTAAAAAAAATTAACCCTATGTTTCAATTTATATAAATATTTAAAAAATGATGTTCATTTTATTATATAAAATTTCCAAAAGTTCTAAAAAGTAATCATAATATTTTCTCAAAAATAAAATAGAATCATTTTTGAAAAAGATGGATTTTTGAAGAATAAATTTAATTTACTAAAATATGAGTGCTTATTTTTTTAAAATTAATCAATACAGTATGATTATATAAATACATTAGATTTATTTTTAATAATATGTTTATTTCTATTCATACATCTAATTTAAATTTCTAGTTTATAATATTTTAATAATTTGTCGTAATTCATTTAATCTTGGTGTTTTGTGTTTTGTACACTATAAAACATAGTGTTATTTTTATATATTATGATATTGCCTTATAATCACATAAATAAATTTTATCCTCCCAATTTAGACTTGTTCTTAGTTTCACATTTTAAAATTTCTTTTTTAGAAAACCCATATCATAAAAATAGATGATAAAACATCCTCTTAAAATGTGGAAATGGGTATATGAAAGTTATATGGAATAATACATAACTAGTTTTCCAAGTTGGATAACATTTGAAGGATGTGAAAATATGGAGATAAAAGAAAATATTAAATAATTATGGAGATTCATAGATACCATTGATCAAAACAAAGATAATGATCAAAAGATTATTAATGACCACAACTATGTGATGAGTTAAAATAACATTGATTCATAGGATAAGATGTTAATAGGATAAATTTTTTATTTCAAGATCATTTTACTATAGTTTATTTATTACTTTATAATCATGGTATTGTACACTAGAAAATATACGTACATGGTAACATTTTATTTCATAAACACAATTTGACCCTTTAGTGGTGCTTCAAACACTTTCTAGTTCATCTCTTACTCTATGGAATGAATATTTTTTCCTCGATCATGTATTTTTAAATAAAATATCACTTTACCATTAAATAATTATTCTAGTTCATTAATACCATTAAATATATTTTTTCAAATCCATAGATAAATATGTTTTCATAAAAATCCTTAGAATATTCATGATTCCTATAACATGACTACCATTGATAAAAGTGGCTAAACATCAGGATTCATGAGTTCCAACACCTAACAAATTAAATAATTCGGCTTATATGATTTTCAAAACATAGTCCATTAGTAATTAAATCTTGGATTGGGTAATTGAATCAAATAATGACCATGTTCCATGTATCTATAATATTGAATTGTTAGTGTTGTATTACGTTGACCTTTATTTCATTTCATATTGTTAACTAGAGTCTTCCTCTTTTTCATTGGTAATTAGATGACATTTTACCTAATTTTCCACACAAAAAATCATCCTCTAGTAACATAAATTCATTTAGCATGATTAATCTTCAAACATTTCTAAAATCTATTCTATTGAATTTTATTTTCATTATTAGTTTCAACACATGAAATTTCATGATATGTTATACTTCTTTTAATTGATGTGTCTATAAATTCAACTATGTTTTAGTTTTTAATCATAATTTGATCAAGCTCATTTCTAATGATCGCAATATGTTTAACATCTATTCCCGTTAGGTTACGCATCTCATTATAGAAATCATTTCATTTATTATAAAGATAGTTTTTGGCATGATATTTTTATTTCAAATCATTAAATTAAATAAATTAAATAATCAAGATATGAGTTCATTAATATACAAAAGGATAAAAATATATACCTAGAAGAAAAGACTTCTAAGTGATATATATATCCTTAATTATGATTCTATAGGTTCCAATATTGGTAATAGATGGTAATTTTTCTTATTATATTTTCTAAACTAACAAATTATTTATGTTATTTATAATGGTTCATAATGATTTTATGAATTTTCAAAAAATATTCCCCAGTAGTGTCAAGACAGGTGTGGAAAAAGGATCCTTTTCCTACACCATGTGATGATTGATTCAAGATAATTATTCCATTTTCCAAGAAAATTACCCCGTGCTAAAAATGTTCCAAATAAAAAACCACATCTATTACCTAGATAGGGTTCTATTTTCGTGGAACCCACTCAATCTATTATTCACCAATATTCCAGAATACTTTATTATACATATAATAATCCCTAGGATTTTCACTAAATTATTCAAGCAGTAATATCTAAAATAATTATACCTTTATTTGATAAAAAATAGTAACTCTATCCTTTTACATATATTAATACATGTTTTTAACATAAAAATACATTATTTACAACCCAAAGATCATGAGGTGTAGTTTCGTAAAAAGATTAAATTTATAGTACATCAAAGTGAGAATAAAAAAACAAATTTATTTTTCTCTCAATAATAATCACCACAATATTTTAGATATCCTAAAAATAATTTTTTTAATCTAGGGAATACATAGAAGAAAGTGGGTTATATAAAAACTCCATTAAGGGAATGAAAATGTTAACTAAATATAACATGTGATCCAAAGGAATAACATGATATCATAAAATAGAAAGATCATTAGTAATAACATGAGATAATAACATAAGGAACATGGTATCATAAGTTTATAGTATTAGAGGAAATTATAATCAACATAAGATATGATATAAACATAAATCAAGGATAACCATATAGATGAAATCCCAAAGTGAATAGAATCTGGTAATATATTAAGTCCACTCTTTAATTCCATACACAATATCTCATGAGACTAAGACATTACCTTATGCATTGGAGGGATACATAATTTCAGTCCCTCACATAATATTAATTTCATGTAAATTCATATATTTTCCACAAAAATCTATAAATCATAAGTCATAAACATGATAATTTCCCATAGAAACAAACCGTCTTGCAAAATCAAGTTTTATATCAAAATCAAATGTGATTTCTTATGGAAATCATTTGATAAATGATCATAAGTAATGAATTACCCGCATCATTTGAAGGGAAAGTGAGAAAGGAATTTTATTTAAGATATATATATATATATATATAATTTATAAAAATTATCTTCCAGTTATTTCATTTTCCATTTATTCATAGAAACACTTTTAGAAATATTGAAAACAATATTGATGAAAATAATCATTCCACATTGAAAATTCCTTTTTTAAAACTAAAAATTCAAAATATATTATGATAATACATTAATTTTAAAATAAACTTATACAATTACAAATTAATCATCAGTTATCACAAATTCCATGATATTGGAAAATTTTATTCATTTTATATAATTTAAATAATTGTTCACACTTCAGTAAAATGTCAAAAAATGCATTATTAAGAAAAAAAGGTGGATTAACATTCAACCATTTTTTTAAAAAATAAAAATTTAAATAAAACATTAAAATTCATATAAAATTATTTTAAACGTTTTTTCAAAATATATTTATGAAAACATAGACATATAAAAGAAAATGATTTTGACAGAAGAGTGAAATATAGTGAATTTTCCTTAAAACATTTACTCCATCATTTCTAGTACCAAAGAGATGTAACTTTTACTATTAGTTCAGTAGATTATGATAAACCATAAGATAATAAAAATAAATTTTTTAATATACTATGATAAAATAATTTCCTTCAATTGATATTCATGTATGAATTATCCCGATTAAAATGATATTGAAGCAAAAAAATCATTCTACCTTGGTAAAGTTTGAATAAATACTCAATTAAATGATGTTAGTGGATTGTAACTCAAATTAAAATAAATTATTAAGTATTCATGATATAATATTTAATGGGGAATTTTAAACAAAATATAAAATAAATCATATGTGTTAAATAACATATGTCTCAAATAAAGAAGTTTTGATTTGGAAACACTTACCTTGATTCCAAACGTATCATGTATTCCCTTTATCATATGTATAATAAACTCATATAAAATATTTTTTTAATAAAAAACGTTAATTTGTTTAATAACTAATACTTAAACAATTTACTTCATTAAATTTTTATGAAATAATTAATTACATAATCAGTTATGTCCATGCTGAGTGTTTTGAGGAAGTTCAGTTCATTGATTCAAAATAACATTTGTCTGTTGACCATGGTCAAAACGATCATTGTTAAATTATTATAAAAATAATATATAATAATGTATATGGAATTTTATTTTCTAGAATTAATAATATTTCATGAATATAATATATAAAAAATTTATTCCACCATCATGAACATCCTTCTTATTTGATGGGGTAAAATGAATTATACCAATTCAGAGGACTATAGTTCGTAATAGAGAACAATTATTTTGTGATACCCATTTTATAGAATATAAGAATGGATAATATTATTCCATTAAAATAATAATATCTTAGTATATGGTAGATATTATTTTTATTATATTGGATTTTTAATACATAATTTAATTTGAAAAAATAAGAAGTAAAGAAGGTGCTCAATGAAAATGATTAACTTCACTTAGAAGAAACTCCGTTGGATCTCTTATTGAAAACCATGTGGTTGGTCTTTTTTAAAGACCTTAAACTCTATAATGTTGATAATATTTTTGTGGAGATATTTTTATTATATTTTTGTTGAGAAAAACGGCTTGGTACGTAAGAAATATTGATGGGAGTGGGTTCTCTTTTATAATATAAGTGGGGTACAATTTTTGTAAATATCCAAAAATATTCAATAAGGGGATTTCACTCTCAAGATAAATTCCACAAAAATTTATAAATAGTATTTTGGTGGGGTGATAGGTCAAGTAAAAACCTCCGAATTTAAAAAAATTATTATTTTAAAAAAATTATTCCATTTACCCCTTTAGTTTAACTCCCCTTACCCCAGTAAACTAGTTTTCACATTAACCTTGGTAATATAATTTTTACTTTTTTTAATATTAGTTATGAATAGAAATTAATTTGAATCTATAGGGACCATATTTTGTTTTATGTAAGATTGAAATATTTCTCTCTTTATTTCAAGAGATAGACACTAAGACATCTTGCATTTCTGTGGCCTGGTATGCCCTGAATAGATTTTATAAAAAACTAAAGATTTATTATATAGTGTGTTTAAAGATCCTAAAAAAGGATAAATCATAAAAATAAGATCTTATTATAAATAAAATAGCATAGTATATTTTAGAAAATATTTCTTTCCTTAGGTGTGACATAAAATAGGTTGGAGTATGGAATTCAGACAACTCTCTATTTAGAGGTACATTCTTTAGATTAATTAATAAATTAATTATTTTAACCTAATTATTTTCCAACAAATACGTCATTATGGAGAATTTCCTTGGGTTTTCCTCATAATCTTAGGATCTTCTTAGTGTTCCTCCTTCCCACTTCCATTGGAGAATCACATCAAACCATGAGGTGACTTTATATTAGAGAATGATCATAAGTAAGCAGATGAAAAGACTTCCTTCGATCATTGGTGAGAATGTTATTCAATTAAAAAAATCAAATATTGATTTAGGACTCTTAAATTTTAATTATATGACCTCTATGATTAATTTGATTGATTATATTGATCCCATTATTTGATCATTTCTAATATCAACATTTTCATGCACCCATGTATTGAAATCATAACTAATTCTTCATGTTTTCTAACTATGGATTCCCCATTCATGATATTTGGACAATAAATCTTGGATAAAATAATTTATAAAATGTTACTTGTGATTTCCCACCTTGTTTAATTCGTGTTCATCACCAATTTGACCCTTTGGTCCTAGTTTGGCATTGTTATGTGACACCGAGCTTGATTATACCCCTAAAATCACAATGATTTTATAAATGTGGAACATATCGATAAAGAAGTGGTAGATATTGGTATTTTATGGATTTTGGATGATTTTTTAAATGATTAGAGTTTGAATCCTTTTTTATGGAAGGTATGATGTGTATAGGTCAAGCTATGAGACCACCGAGTAATGATAGAATCTAATTTCTGATGAATGAGGACTAGAAATGATGATACATGGTTAGTTAAAATGGTTTTTATGGAAATTTGGAAAAATATATGGTATAGTGGAAGTATTCTTTGAATTTATCGGGGATATGATCTTCTGTGAATAACTTGACGACATGCCATGTATCTATATGAACACTTGGCGTGTAGCCTCCTAGATGTGGTGGCTAGGGTTTTGGAAATCTATAAGGATGGAAAATCATGTAGACCTCATACACGTTTTGTACCTTATCCCCATATGGAATATAATTTTGGTATATCACATATGTAAGACTATATGTTGGAGTATATGTTCAGGCATGTGGTCACTTTCCAAAGTACAATAACACTAGTTCATGTACACGAACATAGCCTGAAGGACACGGCCCAACTCCAGATAGCTTGGACAAGTTGTGTAGACCACCTGCACAATGTGTACTTAAACATGGGTTTGGGTACATGTGTTTTCTAGGGAAAGTAGAAGGTGGTGGAGTGGGAACACATGTCATGTGGTTCCCCTCACACAATGTGTACCCCCTGGCTCCATTTGAGTAAATTTCATGGTTATGTATCTTCTTTGTTTAGATTCGTATTTTTTCCCATGAATATCCTATATTGATTTTTTTTCTATGTAGAACACAATGGTTCCCGTGGTTTTATATTTTAAGGAGAAATGCGAAGTGTTACAAAAATGATGCTTACTAAGGATTTTCCGGGTAGAGGTAGGGAATAGGCAGGATCACCAAAGGCCTCTTATAGAAAGAATCCCCTATCATCATGGGAATAGGTTCTTTACAACTACCTTCTGAGTGGAACCCCCTATCGGATTGGACGTGGGTCCTCTACAACTACCTTCCAAGTGTAGTCCACTATTAGAATGGGCTTATGTCATCGTTGACTATATTGAAACCCCATATCACACAAGGGAAAGGGTCCTCTACCTATAGAGTGGAACCCCCCATCATCATGGGTGTGGTTCCTCTATAGCTACGTTCTGAGTGGAATCCCTCTATCAAATAGTGTGTCGGTCCATGATAACTATTGTGTAATCCCCTTATAACAATTGTATGTAGGCCCTCAACCTAAAGAGTGGAACCCCTTATCAGTATGGGTGTGGATCCTCCCCCTACCGAGTGAAACCCCCTATCGGATATGGTTTAGTTCCTTATAACACTAGAGTAGAACTCCATATTCAAAAAAGGAATGGATTCTCTATGGTTACATACATAGTGTAACTCCCCTGACTCACTAAGGTATGGGTACTCTATATGGTGGTTTTACCCCCCTACCCCACCCACTTATGTGGCACAATAATTAGGTATAGGCCTTCACATGGTTACTTCTATGCAGATGAGTGCGATATTAGAAATCTCTTATGGAAATTGGAATCTATCAGTGAATCTTCTTCTTGGAATGGGCTATGATATGTAGATCTGATTAATCTCTCATTCATGATTGTAACATCCCACATAAATAAAATACAAGACATTGTTCATATTTATTAATATTTTTGAACTAAATATTAACATTACTTTAAAGGGGTTTTATGTTTGATGGCGTACCTGATACGCAACAACGGGTTTCTTTGAAATCTTACGTTGCACTCTAACAATATAATATCATTATTTTAAATAGGTAGTTAAATCCTAGTGATTTTATTTGTATTAAGGGATATAAATATCTGAAATATGATTATACATGTTTGGCAAATGTTTTTACATTTATCCAAAAAAGATTATAGGCTTAATATAAGAAAGAATCTGATTTTAAGCATAAATACTCTAATATTATTTAAAAGGTCAATTTACCGCCTTTTGATGAAGAACCCTTTTTAAATCAAGTTTTTGTCACTATTATATGTTTTATTTGAAAAAATAAAATTATTTTTTAGATTCGAGACATCAAAATTTACTTTATGTAAATTTATGGTATTTTTTGATAAAATTCAATTTTTAATGAATAGTGAAAATGCTGTTATTTAATTAAAAACCACATTTTAATATAATCTATTTATATTGTTAAGCTATATTTTTAATTTTTTTTAAATTGTAAAAAGATTATATTTTTACCATTTATTCTAATTTTGGCCAATGGAAGTAATTTCACATTGAAATTGGACACGAACATGTATCAATCTTTTGGTAGAAAATGATTCTTAAAAACACGCTATTTGTTTTAACGACGATAATTAATTTTAAATTAAATAATGCACCTTTTATGTTTTGAATTTTTTAAAATAGAAATCATTTTTTTATTCAGAATATCAAATTTATCTTTGGGTGTTTTTTTGGAATTTTTCTAAAAACCTTCAATTTTTGATGAATAGTGAAACCGCTAAGTAGTAGTTAAAAAACTGACTTTTTCATTTAAATGAAATTTTACAACTTCTATGAATTAAATTTCAAAAATTTGACATACATGGTTTCCATTAGTAAGTAAAATGTTGTTTAATAGGATGAGAATTATTTTTGGTGAATAGTAATATTTGACTTTTATTAACAGCGATTAAAGGTAATAAGGGTAATTAAGGTAAAAATAATTTTATATTAATATAAAATTTACTTGACACTTTTCATAACCATATGGGTTGATTCATGTCCGACTGGGATAATTCATGGGTCAATTTTGGGACCCCATGGATCCACTTGGGTAAGATAATGACATTAATAAATTTTTATTTAAAGTAAAAATTAAAATCCCATAAACATGTATTATTTTACAAAAACAATTTTAATGTGGGGTTATATAATTGATATATTTGACTGTAAATATTCATTATAAATCTAAATATATTTCCTAATCATGCTAATTTTTTTTATAATTTTTAGACCTCAAATAAATATAATTATTTATGACACAATGATGATGCAGTGTTTGCGTCATTAATGAATGATTTAAATAAATAAGAAGAGAAAAATTAAAAAAATATCCAAAACTTGTATAATTATTATTGGATGATTTTATTTCGAGCATGGACCACATTATCTTATACTTCTATGTTTTGGGACCTTTAGAAACTGAAAATCATTATATAAAAAAATAATACTTTCAAACATTCCAAAAGAGCCCCTCATCTCCCTTATAAAAAGCCCTCACTTCCTACCCATTTCTCACACTTCTCAAACCCTTGGATCCTCAAACCACTTCTCCAATAATCTCCCAAGATCCATCTCTTCATTCTATAAGCCTTACCTTATGAATAAATAACTTCAAGAAACCCTTTTGGTTCAAACCAAAGGGATTACCTGATTTAAAGGTAACGTCTTCTCTTAAGTTATTTTGTTTTGTTTTATTTATCCAACCCTATAAACTATTTTATTCCATAATTTTATAACAAAAATAGTATCCTAAATATACAAGGATGTTCTTATGAGAAGTATTCAAACTACACTTATAATTACCTTCATCAAATGGGTAAATAACATATTGTTTCTGTGGACGGTGAACTACTAGCTTACAAAATGATTATTGTTAAATTATTTCCGACCACCTCTCACGGTGGAAATTGTCATTGAACTGTATTTATATATGATATATATTATGTTTTTTTTCTTTATTCTTCTATATTTTTCACTTATAGCATACCTTTATGATTTCCATAATAGGTAAATGTGATAATTTCGTTTTAGGAAGTGCAGACTACCGCCCCATCAAAGTGATATGACTCCTTAATTCCTTATGTGGGATGTATAAAAGATGGAGTTAGTGATATTATATAGGATATTATATCATAATTATAATATGTAACATTATGTTCATTCCATCAAAATACAAAATGGAAATGAAAGTAGCGTTCTTGCATACATACGACTTACGGTCTCCATGAACCGTGCCATTCATTTATGACCTCCAAATGTAATATACTAATATAAATACATGTATATACTAGATATATATGATATATAAGATATATATTATATCTATATAATTAATATAATTCTGGATATAATGAACTTTTGACCACATGTACAATTTGTAGTAAATAGAAGTACATTTTTTACTCAAGTACCAAATATAGTCAAAATGACAATTATTAACTAAAATTATTACATAATGTTTATAAAATGGTAATAAGTAATATAAATGGATTAATAAACTTGATAAAGGTTCTTAAGAAAGTAGAAATTAACATTAATATATTATTCCCGAGATTAAATAATGAACGGGTCAAGTTGGACAGGAGGTAAGGGAACTTCTTATCCCAATTCCCATTCATTGGGTTGATCTTATCTTTCTTATTTTTTTGTTCATTGATTTATACACAATTTTATTTTATATTTTATATAAACACCTTTTACTTTTCATTTTATTCAAATGGAATCTTTTTCTTCGAAGCATTTTTACAAAACAATAAAAACAAATGTTTCTTTTTTAACGTACGTGGTGACAACGACATTTTTGCCATTGTGAGTACTATTTGATCTTTAGCTTCCTTAACAAGCCGAAATATTTATTAAAGGAAAATAAATACCATATACTATTTTATGTATTTTGGTATTGAATATGGTTTTGATAATGGATTTTTTTTATGTCAATATATTTAAATGATATACTGTGATTGGAATGTGGAAATGTTATCTTTTCTTAATGTTTGTTTTATGTGTAATGAATGTGTTATGGTTCTTGGGAATTGTTTACATATATGGGTGGTTCCATGATAAACCTAGGGCAGGTGAGCTCAAGATAGCCCTCTAATGCATTGGGTAACATGACGGAGGAAAACGTGAATGTCTCTCCTAAGAGATTTAGGGAATATACTATGATGGGTATTCCAAATGTAACTCCATAGATAGCTATGATAGCTACAATGTATGTATGATATGGATGACACAAGTCACCTTTATGACTTATGTTTTCTATGTGATATTTAAAAATATTATGATTTCATGAGGTATGTTAAAGAGCATATATTATGTATGTAGTGACGAACTAATGTTTTCATTCTTTGTTTTATAACCCTTAATAACCTTTTTATGCTCATCCCAAGTTTTCATATGTTTTTAATAGGACTTAAAGAAGAATAGGGTCAAATATGGGATCAAGGAAAGTCATGTGGTCTAAAACATGGAACTAGACATGACACTCTTTTTTTCAAGAGTTTTTATTTTTTCAAAAAAATGGAAACTGTGTAGAAGTGTCTACTTTGTAATCTTTTGAGATCTAATAGTTATGTCATAATTCTCTAAAACTCTAAACTCGAAAAGATCCTCAATGTGAATTATTCATGTAATTCAATATTATGTAATGTTTTAAGGTTGAGTCATTATATTTGGTATCAAAGGTCGGTTTAAACAACTTTAGGAGTTAGGGTATTGTTAAATTAATATGCATTAATTAATTAATGTTAAGATAGAAATGATATAGAATTTAAAGATTTCCATGTTGCTTTGCCTATGATATTTTTGTGTTCAGAATGGTTTTCTGTAGAGGAAACAGGGCAGCTATGTTGGGACGACATCCAAAGGAAGACAACCTTCCAAATCAGCAACCTCAGATGGTTGTAATCATAACTGAATAGTTTGTTGTAGTAATGGAATAGTTTCCTCAGGCTATAAATGGTGGTGGTATCCATGCATGAGATCAGCCAGAATAACCACAAAAGAAACATGTCAGTAGTGGAGCAATTCATTAGGTAGAATTCCCTATCATTCAGAGGATCATATGAACTTGTGCTAGCTAAATGGTGGATTAAAGAACTAAAGAAAATATTTGATGTCACTGGGTGTTTAGGACATCAAAAGGTTAGTCTTGTTGTTTACCATTTTTATGGTGAAGCTGATCAGTGGTGGTCGATGGTGAAAAATATCAGGTATAGTGATGAGATTGATGTAGTTGATTGGGTTGAATTCAAAGGTAAGTTCCTTGAGAAATATCTTCCTATGGTGGTTTGACATAGGATGGAAAAACAATTCCTAGAATTGAGGCAGGAGGATGACTCAGTGGCTATATATGAAGCAAAATTCACACTACTGACAAGGTAGGCTCCAAATTTTATATGAGATCTTGATAGTAAAATAAACTTTGTTTACTTGGGATTAAATCCAAAGTATCAAAGGGATTTAGGTTCTAATGAGTTAAAAAGTTATGAAAATTTTATTTGATATACGGAGAGGGTGGAAATTGAGTTTTTCGATGATCATGTGTTCTTTGAAAAACAATAGAATAAGAGGACAAGGTTGCAAGATAAAGGGAATAACTCTTCAAAAAAGTCTTATATTAAGAAACTTAGGTTTACATTTTGTTAAAATTTTAGTAAAAATCATGCAGGGGAATGTATTTTGAATTCTTATAAGTAATACATATGCGGTAAAATGGGACATAAGGCTCATAATTTCACTAAAAAAAGATCAGGGTAATGGTAAGGCAAAATATGATTTATAATTATTAAGATGTTTTAAGTGCAATTAAATGGGTCATTATGAAAATGAGTGTCCAATGAAGAACTCAACTAAGGAAAGCAGCCAGATTACAAGCAGAAAAGGTTGGTGAAATCCTTTGAATGTACTTCAACAGATGTTAGTCCATCAAATGAAGTAGTATATGGTACACTATTTGTTTGTTCAGATTATGCCAATGTGTTGTTTGATTCAAGGTCTACACACTCTTCCATTTCTGAAAAGTTTTCTAGTAAATAATGAATTCCATCTCAAAATATTAATATTGAACATATGGTGAAAACACTGGGGGAAATTTTGTGAGAAAAATAATTTATAAGAACCTTCATATCCTTGTGTGTGGGAAAATAACTACCCCCAATCCTTATTGTTTTTCATATAATAGAGTTTGATTTTATTCTAAGTATGGATTGGATTTTTGTTTACCATGCTAAGATTGACTAGGGAGCTAAAGAGGATTCTTTTCAAAAATATTTTCAGTTTGTGTACAAGAATGAACCCTTACCTTTGATAACATATCAGGAAGCTGAGAAACTGGTAAAAGATGGAAATGAATATTACCTTGCACATATTGTTGAAAACAATAGAACTATTAATATTAATGATGTGCTAGTGGTAAACTAGTACCTTGATGTTTTTCCTGATGAGTTTCCTAGTATTATACCTGATTGGGAAGTTGAATTTATTATTGACTTAGTTCTTGATGTTAATCCAATTTAAAAAAACCCTCATCGAATGACTCAAATTGAGCATTTAGATTTAAAGAAGCAATTGCAGGAGATATTTGATAAAGTTATCATTCGACCTAGCACATAACCAAGGGGTGCTCCAATCTTGTTTGTAAAAAAGTATGGTTTAATGAGACTTTGCATTGATTATAGAGCATTGAATAACGTCAATGTTAAGAACCAGTATCCTTTGCCTCATATCGATTATTTGTTTGATAAGCTCCAGGGAGATCAGTATTTTTTGAATATTGACTTGAGGTTGGGGAACCATCAGTTGAAAGTAAAAATATCATACATTCTAAAAACCGTGTTTCATACTATATATGGCCATTATAAATTTGTAGTCATGCCTTTTGGGTTAACTAATAAACCTACAGTATTAATGGATCTTATGAATAGAATTTTCCATGAGTTCTTCGATAAGTTTGTGGTTGTGTTCATTGATGATATTTTTTTCAAAAATTAAAGAGGAATATGAATTTCATTTTAGGGTTGTCTTGGAAACCTTAAAAGAAATGAAAATTTGAGGAAAATTCATCAAGTGTGAGTTTTGGTCACAAAAATTTCTTTCTTTGGTCACATTATTTCAAGAAAAATGGCATAACTCTTGATCCTGCTAAAACAAAAGTTGTTGAACAATGGACAGGACCTATATATATAACTGAGATTCGTAGTTTTTTGGGTTCAGAAGTTTATTACCAGAGGTTTGTTGATAATTTTTCCTAGTTATCTAGTCCAATGACTAAATTAACTCAAAAAGGTGTTATGTTCATTTAGAAAAAAGAATGTGAGTATGGTTTTCTTGAATTGAAAAGAAGATTGGTGAATGCTTTAGTTTTGGCAATAGCTTCAAGAGATGTTGAATTTGTTATCTAAAGTTACGCTACGTTGAAAGGACTTGGTTGTGTCCTTATGTAAAATGATCTTGTAATTGTTTATGCTTCACATCAGTTTAAACCTCATGAGTTAAATTACCCTACACTTGATTTAGAATTAGATGTTTTTTTTCCTTTAAAAATTTGGAGGCATCATCTATATCGAGTAAAATGTAAAATATATATTAACCAAAAAGGTTTAAAGTAAATATTTACGTAGGATGAATTGAACATGAGACAGAGGAGATGGCTATAATTAATCAATGATTATGATTTCACGATCCTTTACAATCTGGGAAAATCAAATAAATTGGTAGATGATTTGAGTTGAAAATGTAATGCTTCATTAACAATACTACTTTTAGAACGATATCCTTTGGTTCTTGATTTGATGAACTTTGGCATAGAAGTTATTGGTGCAGGAGGTTCTTCTATTTTGTTTCAAGTGTCAGTGAGATCATCTTTATCAGGCAGAATTAATCAAGTATAGAAGGAAGATGGTGAGTTACATAAAAAGGTAGAGTTTGTTCAGAAGTGTATGTTTCCTGAATTTAACATTGATAATTATTGTGTTTTGAGGATCAGAAAGAGATTTTGTGTGCCTTGTGATTCATAGTAGAAGAATGAGTTGTTATGTAAAGCTCATAGATCTCCATTTTAGTTCATCCCTATAGTACTAAGATGTACATATATCTTCTAGAGTACTACTAGTGGGATGGAATGAAACAATATATTATTGACTTTACTGTGTTGTGTTTAACTTGTCAACAGGTTAAAGAATAGTGAACGTTACTAAAAGGGATGATTTAGTCTTTACTGGTGCAAGAGTGGAAATGGGAAAATATATCCATGGACTTTTTTTGGGTTACAAAGACATCTCGAGGTAATAATTCAATATGGGTTGTTGTAGATCGATTGAATAAATCTACTCATTTTATTCCTATTCGGGATATATTTTCTCTAGAGGGACTTTCTCAGTTGTATTTTAAGGAGATAATCAGGTTGCATGGAATTTCCCTCCCCATTGTATCTGATTTTGATCCCAGTTTTACTTCTAACTTTTGGAAAGGTCTTTAGAATTCATTGGGTACTGAATTAAATTTTAATACAGCATTTAATCCTCAATCAGATGGGCAGTCAAAAAAAAATTCAGAGCTTGGATGATATGTTACGTGATTTTTTGATAGATTATCAGGGATGTTGGGACAAAAATATTTCTTTGGATAAATTTTCTTATAATAACACTTTTCATTCTAGTATACAGATGCCTCTGTTTGAGGCATCATATGGAAAGCGGTGTCGAACTCTAGCTTTTTGGGATGAAGAAGGTGAAAGGAAACATATGGGACCCGAATTGGTGGAAGAGATGATAGTGAAAGTTTGGTTGATTTATAAGAACATGAGAACAACTTAGAGTCGGCAAAAAAGTTATGAGGATAACTGAAGGAAGGATATATCTATTGAGGTAGGTGATCATGTCTTTCTCAATGTTTCCCAATGGAAAACTATGATGTGTTTTGGTTTGAAGGTAAAGTTGAGTCTAAGGTTCATTAGAACTTATGAAATTATAGAGAAATTTGGATCAGTTGTATACAGAGTGGATTTACCTCCATGTTTATCCCAGGTACACAATTTTTTTCAGGTTTCAATGTTGAGAAAGTATATTCTAGATTCATCTCATGGTTTAAGTCCTAAGGTAGTTTAGTTGGAAGAGAATCTCTCTTATGAAGAGAAACCAGTCCAGATTCTTGACCATAGATAGCAAGTGTTGTGGAATAATGTAATTAATCAGGCAAAGGTTTTGTGGAAATACCATATAGTGGATGAGGCAACACGGAACATTGAAAACACTTTGAGGGTTAAATCCCCCCCCCCTTATTTGATAAGGGAATATAAAATTCAAGGACACAATTTCAAAAAGTGGGGAAGGATGTGACATCCCAGGTAAATAATAAATAAGACATTGTTCATATTTATAAATATTTGTGGATTAAATATTAATGTTACTTTAAAGGGGTTTCTATGTTTGATGGTGTACCCAATACGCAAAAATGAGTTTCTTTGAAATCTTACATTGTACACTAACAATATAATATTATTATTTTAAATAGGTAGTAAACGCCTAGACATTGTATTGGAAGGAATGGACAGAACTATCTAAAATATTATTATACATGTTTGATAAATGTTTTTAGATTTATCCCATAAATTTTAGAGGATTAAAATAAGAAAGAATCTGATTTTAAACATAAATACTCTATTATTCTTTAAAAAGTCGATTTACCGCCTTTTGATGGAGAACCCTTTTTAAATATAGTTTTTGTCACTCTAATATATTCTATTGACAAAATAAAATTATTTTTTAGAATTGGGACATCAAAATTTACTTTGTGTAAAATTTTGCTATTTTCCCTATAAAGTTCATTTTTTGATGAATAGTGAAAAATACTGTATTTTAATTCAAAACTGCCTTTAATCTAATTTATTTATATGGTTATATTGTCTTTTTAATTGGTTTTAAAGTGTCAATATATTATATTTTTACCAATTAATCCAATTTTGGCCATTGGAAGAAATTTTACTTTGAAATTGGACATTAACAAGTCTTAATCTTTTGATAGTTATTATTTCTTAAAAACACGCTATTTATTTTGCCAATAGGAATTAATTTTAAATTAATTAATAAAACTTCTACATTTTGAATTTTTTTAAAATAGACAACATTTTTTAATTAGAAATATCAAATTTATCTTAGAGTGAAGTTTGGGAATTTTTCTACAAACCTTCAATTTTTTATGAATAGTGAACCACTTTGTAGTAGTTAAAAAAACTAACTTTTTCATTTAAATGATATTTTACTACTTCTGTGAATTGAATTTAAAAATACCAATATACATGATTGTCATTATTAAGTAAAATGTGGTTTAATGGGATGAAAATAATGTTTGTTGAATAGTAATTTTTGACTTTTATTAACTACGATTAAAGGTAATAGGGGTAATTAAGGTAAAAATAATGTTATAATATTGTAAAATTACCTTGACACTTTTACTAACCTTTTTTGTTGAGTCAGTTACAACCATGAAAATTCATGGGTCAATTTCGGGACCCCATGGAGCCACTTGGGTAAGATAATTACCTTAATAACTTTTTATTTAATGTCAAAATAAAAATACCATAAACATGTACTGTTTTGCTAAATCAATTTTAATGTGTGGTTATATAATTGATATATTTTACTATAAATATTAATTAGAAAGATAAAAATATTTCCTAAATCATGTTATTTTTTTTATAAATTTTATACATCAATTAAAAAATATTATTTATGATACAATGATGATGGAGTGTTTACGTCATTAAAGAATGATTTAAATAAATAAAAAGATAAAAATTATAACCATATCCAAAAATTTCCCAATTCTTATTAGATGATTATATTTAAAACATTTTCCACCTTATCTTCGACTTTAATGTAATTGGGACCTTTAGGGACCGAAAATCATTATATAATAAAATAATATTTTCAAACATTCCAAAAGAGCCCCTCCTCTCCCTTATAAAAATCCCTCACTTCCTACCCATTTATCACACTTATCAAGACCTTGACTTGACCAACCTATACTTCAATAAGCTCCCAAAATCCATTTCATCATCCTAGAATCCTTACCTTAGGCAGAAATCACTTCAACAAACCCTTTTGGTTCAAACCAAAGGGAGTTACCTAATTTAAAGATAACATCTTCTCTTAAGTTCTTTTGTTTTATTTTACTTCTACAAAACCATAAACTCTTTTATTTCATTCTTTTATAAAAACAATAGTATCCTAAATATACTATGATTTTTTTATGATAATTATTAGAACTACACATACACATATCTCCATTAAATGGGTAAAGAACATACTGTTTCTGTGGATGGTGAACTACTTCCTCACGAAATGATGATTGTTCAATTATTTCCTACCACCATTCATGGTGGCCATTATGATGGAAATGTATTTATATTTGATATATGCTATGTTTATTCTTTCTTTAGGCTTCTGTATTTTTCATTTATATCATACCTTTATGGTTTCTATAATAGTTAAATTTGATAATTTTATTTTAGGAAGTGCGGACTACCACCCCCTCAAAGTGATATGACTCGTTAATGGATTATGTGGGATGTATGAAGGATAGAGTTAAAAATATTATATATGACATAATACTGATATTATAATATACATATGTATCATTATTTTTTCATTCCATCAAAATATGAAATGTAAATGAAAGTAGCGTTCATGGGTTCGTACGGCTTAACATCTCCATGAATGGTGCATTTAATTTCTTAACTAAAAATGTTATGTACTAATATAAATACATGTATTTACTTTATATATATTATATATATAATATCTAAATAATGAATATAATTTTGGATATAATGAACTTTTTACCACATGTACACCTTGTAGTAAGAAGAATTCCATTTTTGACTCAAATACCAAATATCGACAAAACACCCACTATTAACATAAATGATTACATAATGTTTATAACAAGGTAATAAGTGATATAAAATTAATAATAAACATTAAAAAATTTCTTAATCAAGTAGAAATTAACTTAAATTTATTATTAAAAACATTAAATAACAAACAGGTCAAGTCGGACACGAGGTAAGGGAACTTCTTAACCCAATTCCCATTATTCAGGATGATCTTGTATTTCTTATTTATGTCGTTATTTGATTTATACATGAATTTATTTTATATAGTGTATAAAAACCTTTTACTTTTCATTTCATTCAAAGGGAATCCTTTTCTAAGAAGCATTTTACTAAACAAAAAAAATGAATGTTTCTTTTTAACGTACGCGGTGACAACGACCTTTCTGCCACCGCGAGTATTATTTTATCTTTGGCTTACATAACAAGACAAATGTTTTTAAAAATGAAAATATGTACCATATACTATTTCATGTATTTTGATATTGAATATGGTTTCGATAATGGATTTGTTATGTCAATATATTTAAATGATATACTTTGATTGGAATGTGGAAATGTTATCTTCTCATTATGTTTGATTTATGTGTTATGAATATTTTATGGTTCTTGTGAATTTCCTACATATACGTGTTGTTCCGTGATAATCCTAGGGTGGATGAGACTGAGATATATCTCCAATACATTGGGTAATTTGACGGAGGTAAACTTGAATGTTTTTCCTAAGAGATTTAGGGAATATACTATGATCGGTATTCCAAATCTAACACCCTACATAGCTTTGATAGCTACAATGTAATTATGATATGGATCCCACAAGTTACCTTTATGAATTATTTTTTATATGTTTTATTCATAAATCTTATGATTTGATTAGGTATGTTGATGAGCATATGTTATGTATGTAATGATGAACTAATGTTTTCATTCTTTGTTTTATAACCCTTACTGAGATTTTTATGCCCATCCCATGTTTTGAAATGTTTTTCATAAGACATAAATATTAATAGGGTCAAGGATGGGATCAAGGAAAATTCATGTGGTAAGAACATGGAAATAGACATGACTCTTTTTTTCAAGAGTTTTTTTTTGTGAAAAAAATGGAATCTGGGTAGAAGTGTCTACCTTTTATTCTTTTAAGATTTAATAGTTATGTCCTAATTCTCTAAAACACTAAACCTAAAAATATCCTCAATGTGAATTATCAATTTAATTCAATATTATTTAATGTTTTAAGTTATGTTCCTTATAATGATTATTTTAAATCATCATATATATATATATACTTTTGAATCCATATGTTTGGATTTGGTTACTCTCTTTCTATGAGATATGAAGACACGTGGGGTATACCATGTGATTTCCTTATTTAACCTATCATGGTTGGATGAGTCTACCCTCATGAAATTATTGTAAAAGACTCTACATGTAGTTCATTTATACACTATATTGATCCTATTATTTTTGGACAAGGTTACTTTCCCTCATGGTATGTGTTGAGTTGTTCTCTTTTACTACTTTCAACATCTTTTGATATCTTCAGTATTTCCATTCCATTTGATCCTCTTATATATCCCACATCATATTTTTGGGTTTCCTACTATGTATGTATATAATCACTTCTATGTGGGATTTTCCCACACATGTTGTGTCTTATGAAGAAAAAAGACAGGTCATTGTTGACTTCAGTGGTGCTTAGGGGTACCTGGTACTTTGTATCGCATAAGGTTGTAAAATATCAAATATTGGAACATTGGATATCTAAGAAGTATACTTTTCTTTTTTCTTTAGGTTGGTACATATTTCTAGGTGGGTATTTATTTTTCCCATTTATATATCAGTTTACAGAATCGTACTCTTGTGTTTTATAGAGATTTTTCATTCATGGTTGTTCCCTTATCATTCTTCTTATTTTACTTTTACTCCCTCTACACATTTTCATTATGATCGTTGTGTTTGTGTATAAGTGCATAGTAATAGGCCTCCCAATGTTAGTTATTTCTTTAGCATTGATTGTTATCCCCTAGCCTACAGATATGGGATTTGGGTAGTTGTAGCTAGATCCCTTGCTTGGTTGAAGACATGAATGATTGGTATCTAAGGTTTTTCAATCCTTGTGATGGTATTTGGATTAGTCCCCATATGAGTTTATTTGGGATTAGTTAAACAATTTCAGAGTGTCTCATGAGCATATCTTAAACCATGTAATCGAGTAATGGTATGGGTGTCCAACATATCCATTCACTAAGACATTGATAACCTACTTGTCGACTCAGTATACTGAGACAATGGTCACAGGGATCAATTGTACATACAACAAATAGGATTGAGTCTTTGAATATCCTTCTTGATTCATCACCCAATTGTTATGTGTGTGTGTGTGTGCTCATCTGACCATGGTATGTCTTGATTAAAATTACATGAGGCCACTGTAATGATATCCTTCGAGGATACCAGTTTTGTATCCTGAAAATGATATGATGTGTGATAGTGCCTCAGTTCAAGGTTTATCCCATGAGCATCCCCCTTCTGGTGGGATGGTAGCTACACCTCTATTTGCTGAGAAGAATATCATTCTGGAAGATCATGATAAGGATGCACATGGCCTTTGTTCACTATATGAGTTAAAGAACTAGAGACCACTGAGTTTCCACAATAAGTCATATCCTCAAGATGTAAAGGATTTTCTAGTTTTAGTGGTCTATAACAATAGTCTCATTTAGACCCCAATGATCAGTTGGGTTTTCTAGACACTATCCTTTTCCACAGATCAACTGAGTTCTAGTGGATTCTTGTTACACAAATGCACAGTGAGTTGACAATCATGTAGCCTGAGTTCCAGTAGTTGTTCCTAGAGGAGTACTAACCCTCATATTTGAACTCAGTTAGGATTCAACAGATTCAGGGGCTACAATAGGGGGATTATTTTGGTTGAGTATGAAATGAGTTTCATGTACCTAACATGGTACTCCTAGGATTTGATCCAAGATGAATACATCATAGAATATATTTTTGTGGAGGAACTCTACTGAGAGGTTTTTTCTAGTGTGATTCCCCTATAAATCCCCACCCCTTTAGGGGTACTGAAGAGGGAACTAGTGACAAATATAATTATATAACAGGGACACCAAGTAGCTAGATCTATCATTGAGTTTCACAAACATGATTTTTCTTCAGAATCAAGCACGTACCAGATGGCGGGAATCTAGCGTCCGATATCTCCATATGATTAGACATAGGCATGTACTTAGAGGAAACATATACTTCCATAAAATATTGTAGAGTGGAAATTCTTTTCATTTGATGGGTGATTTCACATAGTGTGATTCCCCCCAACTATATGTTTTGAGGACCATAGGTAGACTGGTGATGGACCACCATAAAAGAGGCAACAATGTGATCAAGGATCTACAATGTGAGGGAAGGGTGGTCCCTGTAGAGGTAGATCTAGAATATAAGCTGGATAAGCAATGGGAAGGGGATGATATTATGTAATCCTTCCACCACCATCACCAGGAAACCCATGTGAGGATCAAGGAGATGGGGGTAAGGGCGATGGATAGCTGTAGGATTTGGACGCTTATGACCCCACAACACACAAGATGTTTAGAGTTATGATATATGTTTATTCTAATCATACTTCACAATTAGTAAGCATATTCACTAGTAATTACTTAATTTATATATTATTGTTGCATGAGATGGAGCACCCGGTTGAGGTGCTAGGCCAGAAGCATTGTCTTGATGTTCTTAAAAGGAGCGCTTCTTTTATAACCTTTATCTTATGGATGTGAGAGATATCCCATAGTGGATAGAGGTTCATGTGGGACCTTTTGGTCATCATAATGGAATCATATGATGTTGTCTTGGGTATAGAATGGTTTTCCCTTGTCTGATAATATATTTACTATCACCGTAGAGGAGTTAGATGCCTGTACATTGATGGGATGAAATTATTTTTTTCAGATGAGAGAGATCTCATGGTAGGGAAAGTAGGTTGAGAAAGTATGCGACTACAACCCATTTCCCATTAGTTGGTGACTGTATTCCTTATTATAATAGGATTTTTAGGCATCTAGATTCCTTCACTATTGGAGGATTATAGAGATGTCATCCCCGTAGATGTAACAAGACTACCTCTAATGAAAGACATGGATTTTGGCATCAACTTGTATCCCAGGACTACATTGATATCTCATTGCAATATCATATGGACTCTACAGAGCTCTAGTAACTGCGGTTTTATTAAGAGGACCATTGAGATAGTGGTTTTGTCTAGCCTGGTGGGTCCCCCTAGGAATTACTAGTGTAGTTCATGAAAAAGGCGGATGATATTCTGCAGCATCTCATGGATTATCATCACCTGAATCCGGATAGGATAAATAATAATTACCCATTTCTAAGGATTGAATACCTCTTTGACTAGTTGTGGGGTTTTATTTGGTTCTCAAAGATCAATCTATAATCCGACTACAACTAGTTGTGTGTTCTTGGGGATGGTATTACAAAGATGGATTTACTATGTCTATATGGACGTAATGATTTCTTAGTGATGCACTTCGGTGTGAAGCATTCCCCCGATATGTTAATTGATTTTATGTGATAGATCATACATCTATATTTGGACTAGTTTTTAGTCATCTTTATCGACAACATACTCAAATTATCTAAATTTAAGGATTAACTTGTAGAGAACTTGACGATGGTTCATGATTTTCATCAAGATCACCAATGTTATGGGAAAATCTAGAATTTTTACTTCTAAATTCATGAAGTTCGCTTATTTTTAATTTCATTTCTAACCATGGATTAATTTTGGAGCAAGAAAACATTAATGGAGTTTTTTCTTAGCATCCACCCAATTACATGTCAGATGTGAAAAGCTTTCTTTACTTGGGGGGTACTACGGGAGATTTTTGAAATACTTCTCTAGGATCGCAACCCCTTTGACCACCCTAACACAAAAAGGGAATCTATTTACCTAGGACGAGTAGTTCTATAAAGAATTCAAGGATTTGAGGCTAACCCTGATGACTACTCCTGTGTTAGTACTACCAAAGGAGGTCTAGGAGTACGTAGATTATTGTAATGCCTTAGGAACTAGGCTTGGATTCATATTGATGCAATAAGAAATTATTATGTCATACCGGGGGAGGAAGTTGAGACCCCACAAGAAAACCTACTTGACATGAAAACTAGATCTAGTAGTGATAGTATTCTCTCTTTGGATATTGAGGCACAACCTTATGAGGGACTATTTTTTCTTGAGTTCCGATAGGACTATGAATTAAAGATATTGAATACTCATGGGAAAGGAAAATTAGTAGAAGATTAACTTTTTAGGAAGTATTAGGCTCAATTTGTGTAGCAAGATTCAGAGTAGTTGGATTCCTTGTATCTGAACCTTGTGGAGTATGGCGGTAAAACATTTCTTCAATTGATGGTATTGATTCCTCAAATTCTCGAGCATGTGAGAGAATCCCATCTGGGAGACATTGACTACGAGTTATTTCATAAACATATATCCACATGTGACTCACTAGATGTATATTATAATGGGTGTAATCATATCATATTTTTATAGAGACATATGGTGGTTCGAGTCATGTTTTGGGAGGAGGTGGTTCAAGAGTTTCACACTTCCCCCTTAGTTTTACATCCAAGTGTGGTAAGATGCATAGATAACATCAAAAATCTTTTTTTGGTCTGGTATGAGATTATGCATAGATGAGTTGATCTCTCAGTGCCTCACCTATAAGTACGTGAAGGCAAAGAACCATGTTCTGGAAGGTTTTTTACAACCCCTTGATATCCTGGTGTTGAAGAGGGATGACATATCCATGGTCATTGTGAAAGGGATTCCATGCATAGAGAAGGAACATGATTCCATCTAGGTGATGTTTGAGGGACTCATTAGGTTGTAACACTTCCTTGATATCCAGGAGAATATTTTAGTGGATCTATTGGGGTAGTTGTATATATATGATATCACTCTCCATCATGGGGATCCCTCAACAATTTTCTCCAATCATAATTATTAGTTTCCATTATTATTTTGGAAATTCCAACATGAGGAATTTCGGACTCAAATGATGATTATTAAAACCTTTTCTACATAGGATGATGAGAATAGTGAGCATACAATACAGGTGTTAGAGGATATCTCAAGGGATTTTGTGTTAGAATTTTTTTAGATCCGGGAGGATCACTTTCACTTTGTATAGTTTTCATTCAAAAAAAGATACCACTCTACCATCGACATGGATCTTTTTGAGGCCATGTATGAGAGACCTTATAGGTCACCCTTATGTTGGAAAGAGATCGTGAGACATCACTTATGTGTCTGGAGATGGTGTAGGTTATGATGGAGAAAGTCCAGGTCATCTATGAGTGGCTAGGGATGGCCCAGAGTAGACAAAAATCCTACACATATCGTCTTCATAGGCCCTTGGAGTTTGAGCAGGGAGACTATGTTTTTCTGAGAGCCTCCACATAACAAGGATTAACAAGGTTCAGCTGAGGATTCCATCTATACCTAAGGTTAATCAATCTGTTTGAGACCATGCATATGTTTGGTGAAGTTGCGTTCCATCTTTACCTACCCCCACAACTTGAGTCGGTGTACAATGTCTTCCTTGTGTCATAGCTGAGGTGATATGTGCATTATTGCATTCACTTCATCAACTGGGGTGAGATTAACATCAAGGATGGAACCACCTTTTCATAGCACGCGATGGTTTTCAAGGTTCGATAGGAGAGGACCCTATGTGTAAGGAACATCCCCTTGGATTTCATATTTTTGAATCATAAGAACATGTATGATAGTTCCAAGGAGCGTGAGACCAAGATTCTAGATCAGTATCTGAAGTTGTTAGTTTTTATTGTTGGCTATAGAAGTCATATAGAATAAAATTATGCAGAGGCCCAATTTTTTCATTGTAATATATTAAATTATATTTCTATCTATTTTAAGAGACAGGCACTAAGATGGAATGTGATTCCAAGGCATAGTGTGCCCATAATTAATTTTATAAAAATGTTAAATGTATTTTATATTGAAGAAACAAAATTATAAAATAAAATGGAATAACTCTTAAATGGATGCTTACATAAAAAATATGAGACCACGTTTGACTCTATAACATAATGTTTTCCCTAAAATGACCTAAAATTTATTGGTGTGGGGCATTGTAAAGTCTCCTTATTTGGTTGTATGTTCTCTGGATTATTTAATTATATAATTAATTCATTAATTCATTTAACATTAATATTTTAAAAAAAATATGTTTTATGGATAATTTGTTATTGTTGGCCTCAGAATCATGGGATCTATGGAGAGCTTCGCCATCATCCTCCCATTGGAGGATCAAATCAAATGATGTTGAAACATCATATAAGAGTAGATTAGGATGTAGTGAACAAAATGACTAACTTCAATCATTGTCATGAATTTTCGTAGATGAATAAAAATCCAAAACTAAGTAGGCCTTGTCATTTGTTGTTTTAAACCCTCTTTGACTAAATTAATTGATCATATCGATCCCCTTCTTGAATTTACACCAATTACAACCTTTTCATGTTCCCGTGTATTTAAATATTAATTGATTATTATTGTTTTATTGCCATAGATTCTAGGTTCATGATATTTTTCTAGGGAAACATGACAAATATTGTGTAAAAAATTGTTCTTGTTCTTTCGCCACTCTTTTTCTTAGCTTTCATCATCGGTTTTACCTTGTGGTCACAGTTCGACATTGTTGGGTGGCACCTTACTAGTTAGGACCCCCAAAATTGCAATGATTAAATGAATGATTGATGGATTGATGAAAAAATTGTAGATCTGGTATGTTAGTGAGTTGAGGATGTTTTATTCCATGATCGGAGTTCGGATCTTCCTGTGCATACGCGTCGAGCGTTGAGCCACCCAAGTAATGACAAGATCCTATTTTCAATAAATGATGGCCAAAAAATATGAACTATGGCTAGATGCACTGATTTTGGGTGGAAACGAGGTAGGATCTATGATGGAATTGATTGATTCATGTTGAGATAGTAGATCTAATTTTCTGTGAAAAACTCAATTATACATCATTTTACTCGATGAACACATGGAATATATCCCCATGCTTGCAGCATCTAGGGTTCTAGAATTCTATAAGGATAAAATGATGTGTGTCCCTCACACACTCAATTTACCATATCCTTATGTGGAAGAGTCATGTGATATATCACAAGGGAAGGGCACTTTGTGGGAGTACACGTCCAGAAACATAGTTGGGTTGCGAAGTACACGAACATAGTGTCATGTACACAAACACGTCCAGAAGGACACAAATCGACCTAGGATATCTTGGACAATCCATCTAGTTCACCTTCATAGGGTGTAATTCTTTATTTTTTAGAATCCATGGGTTGTCTAGGTACATGGGTAGGTGGTGGAGTTGAATCACACACAGTGTGGGAAACCTTGCACGTTGTTTACCCCTTGGCTCCATTTGAGGAAAAATCAAGGTTATGTATCTACTTTTTTACAGTCTGATTTTGTTCCATGATTATCATATCCTGATTACGTGTTTTCATAGAACATGATGGTACAATTTTTTTTAGATTTAGATATTCTATGTGAAATCTTTCAAGAACAGTGCTTACTAAGGTGTTTTCCGACGATGCCAGTGATCTGGTCGGACCACTGGAGGATATTTATAGTATGTAACTCCCCATCATCATGTGTGTGGGTCCCCTACAAATAATATTTTGGTGGACCCCACCTATCAGATAGGGTGTGGGTCCTCAGTGACTAGAGTGGAACACATCTATCATATTAGGGTTAGGGTCCTCAACAAATAGAGTTGAACCACTCATCACCATGGGAATGGGTCCTCTATTGAAATATTCTTAGTGGAACCCCATTATCGGATAGGACATGAGTCCTCAATGACAATAGTGGAATCCCCCTATTTCACCAAGCCATGGGTCCTCGACTTATAGAGTAAAACCCCCATCAGTATGAGAACGATTCTAGCACAGCTACCTTCTGAGTGGAACATCCCTATCATATAGGGTTGGAACCTTGATTACTATATTAGAATCCCAATGTCATACCAGGCCTCAAGTCCTTCACCTACAGAGTGGAAACCCCCATAATTATTGGTGTTGGTCCTACACTTACCAATTTGAACCCCATATCAAATATGGTGAAAGTATTTGTGACACCAGACTCAACCCCCCCCCCCCCCATCAACTCCGTCATAGGACCTCTATAGATAATTGTAGAGTTGAGCCCGCTTATGTATTACGGTGAGGGTCCTCTTCTTGGAGGTTTTACCCCCCTGGTTGTACGGTGCAGTGAAGAGGAATGGCCCTTGACACTGTTACTTTTTGGAATATGTGTGATATTTTTGGCATCATTGATGTACTTTTGGAACTATGGGTGAATCTTCTTATTGGACTAATATGTGATATATAGCACCTCAAACTCTCTCATTTGGGATTCCTTTTACTTAACATATATATATATATATATATATATATATATATATATTGGTATTCATTCCCTTATATTTGGTTACTCTCTATCCATGAGATGCAATTAAGTGATGGGTAGGACATTTGATTTCCATTTTTATCCACTCATAGTGGGATGAGTCTAATCTCTTACTATATGTGGAAAAGACTCGATGTGCAGTCCATCTACATTGCATTTTAATCCCCTTGTATTGTGATGAGGTTAGTTTTCCTCTCAGTTTGGGTTAATATATTCTCTATCACAGATTTATACATTTTGTGTTATTTATAGTCTTCTCATTTCTATTTTATCTATTATAACTCCCTCCTTGTCTTTTGGGGTTTTTTATAGGGTGTGTTTCTACTCACCTCTGCATGGGATTTTCCAACATGTGTCCTATATTATAAAGACAACGGCTATGTCGATAGTTATTTTAGAGGATATTTAGGATACCTTTTACTTTGGACTATGTATGGTAGTCATATATTGGATATTAGGAGTTGGGATCTTTTAGAAGTTCAATTTTTCAGTTTTATCAGATTCAGACATATTTTGGGTTGGGAGTGTTTTTTCCATATACTTTTTAATTTACACTTTCGTACTCTTGTACAATCTAGATGTTTTTCCAAGACAGTTATCCACTTAACGTTATTATTCATTTACCTTTACTCCCTCTACACTTTTCTATCAAGATAGGTGTGTTTGTGAATATAGATACTTAGAAAAAGGCATTACCATGTTAGTTATGCCTTTGGCACTGGTCACCATCCCCTAGCCTTTGGAGGCAGGCTTGCGGTAATGGTAGCACGAGACCCATCTAGGGTTGGTGCGTGATAAAAATAATTATATAATATTCATTTTTTTATTCTGAATAATATAAAAATTTAATAAAATTAAATACACATATATATTAAAATCAAAATTATAATTAGACCCACAAACATGTCGAAAAATAGTTTTTCAAGAAATGAATTTTTCAAGTACAAGATGGTCATATATTAATTATATGAAAATTAATAATATTAAATTAAATTTAAATTAATATATGAACATATAATAAATATTCATCATTGAAATAATTCATGATTTGAGGATATTTTAATTATTTTAAATGAAGAAACATTATTCACTTTAAAATAGTTTTCAAAAAAATGTTTATTTAATACTATAAATAAATATAAAATAAAATCTAATATAAAGATGATTTAATAGAAATAAATTATATTAGATATATCTAAATAATACTTATGTTTATTAAAAAAAATTAAATAATAATATTTGTTTTAAATTACTTAATTTATTGAAATAAATTACATTTTTACAAAAACCAATATTTTTCACTATTCAGAGAAAAATCAATATTCACATAAAAATCACAAAATTTCGCCCTAATTTAATATTGATATGATTATTTAAAAAGTATTTTATTTTTATAAAATAAAATTATTAAATGTTCAAAAAATTAATTATAATATTTTTTCAAAAAATCAATAAATATCTTTTTTATGAATACATATTTTTGAAGAAGAAGTTTTTATTGTTAAAATTTTAGTATTTATTTATTATGAATTAATAAAAACATTTATATTATATAAAACATTTAGAGATACTTTCCATAATATGGTTATTCTTATTCATACCTCTAATTTTAATGGTTAGGTTATGAAGGTTGAGTTTAAATAATAATATTTAAATATTATATTATTATATTATCGTTCATTTAATCTCAGTGTTTCATGTTGTATATTCTATCAAATATAGTGTTCTCTTAAAATCTCAGGGTGTTACATGAGTTCCTGGTTTTTTTAGGTTTAATTCATTATGTGGTCATTTCATGCTTTGATTCTTACATATTAATCTTATGATTTCATGTAGATAGTATTAATCATTATCATCATTTTATTAGTCATGTGATTTTTCATATTCTTGGTTTATTTTAATGTGACATGTTTTAAAGGAAAACCATGGATGATTTATGAAAAAAAAATTAATTTTATTTATGAAAAAAATTTCATTTCTAATCTAGAACTAACTACTTTTTTGTGACAGATATTTTATAAATTCATGGTGGTCTCATTCTTGGTTTTTGAATCTCACCCTACATATGCCTTTGGATATTTGATGACATGGTTTTGTATGATAAAGATGAATGAGAATGCTATTTTATAAATTTTTGACTTATATTCAAATGACCCAAGCTTGAAGTACATGAACATTACATTGAATTTTTGTAATAGTTGAAACACTACAAAAACAAATGCCCAATGACCATATTAGTTTATTTCATTTGGTAACATAGATCTAATTCTTCTAAATAGAGGAAAGATCTTTAACATATCCCATAATGATCTTCCCCATTAATACCCCTAACTAAATCCTTTTTTTATAACCTGAGGAAAATAAAACATATAAAGGCCTGAGCTCACATAAACATTAAGGGTATAAAAAAGAAATATGTAGTCATATATGTTGAATAAGGGTATGGGAATATTATCAAGAAAATAAAATATCACACACTGCATATCAAAAATCACGGAAATAAATTATAAGGGAGTCAAATAACATAATCTGTGAGTTCATAACATTAACATAAGAAATGAAATTATAGCATACAAATAAACTTGTAACTTTTTTAACATGTATAAATAGTAAAATGTCCTCTCTTTAAATTAAGGAAATGAAATTATGCCCTTTAATTAAAATATGGACATAGAAACTAGGTCTATACATAAAATTATGGACATGAAAATGAGGTCCACGTATAGAATTGTGAACATCAAATCCGATTTAGGCATCAAATATATACCTCATGAGTTATCAATATTTACCCTATGCATCGGAGGGAGATATATGTCCCACCCATATCATAATTAAATCATTTATATATGTGTTTCATAATAACATAAATCATTTATCAAATCACAACCCATGGAAATAAATGGATCTAATAAACATAATTCAATCATAATATAACCCATGATAGGAAATTGGTATCATAAATATAATTCCATCATAAACATAAACAATTAATAAAAATAATAATAATGGAAAAATTGAAAAATATCCCTATTAAAACATAATTAAATTAAAAAATTGTTATCATATATGGAAAATAATTTCAAGATATATGTTGAAAATTATTCTTAAGAAAAATATGATTTCTTCTTTAAAAGCATTTTCATTAATTGAAATGATACACAATTTTAAAATAAAATATTTTTCATGAAAATAATCTTTTATGCTTCTAAGGAAAAATATTATTAAATAGAGTGTCATGAAAGAATTAAAATCCACTCATTTTGTATAAGATAAAAACGTTCTTCTTGTACTTTCTCTAAAAAAAGTCAAGAAGTACCTCATTTAGAAAATTTAAGAATGATTCCTTTCAAACTATGTAGAAAAATTCCTAAATGGTTAAAAATGAAATTAAATTCCATAAAAAATAGTAAAACATTTTATTATAACATTTTTAGAAAACATGTAGATGGATAATAAATATACCCTAGTAAATACTTATATATAAACAATCTCAGATAATAATGAGATCGAGAAATTATCAATTACCTTAGGTATGGGTTCCTTCATACTTGTTCGAACCTCTAGTATATGGGTTTAGATAATGTCATTAACTTTTTCCAAAATCATATTAATTTTTATAATATCATAAGTTATAATATAATTACCTGTTTGTTAATAAAATTTCATTATTACTTGTTATTCTGGTATTAACTACTTTATTTTCTTATGCATGTTTTGTTGAATAAGTTCTGGTTCTCCTCATTAGGTCATATTTATATCATTAAAAATGTATATTAACATAATATATATCATATTTATTCATTATATACATTTATATAAACATTCTTTAATGGATATTCTGTAGAATGAATCTCATCCGATTGTGAAAATAGTAGGTCGTATGTATGCACGAGCATCAACATCATTACCATAATTGTTGAATAGTATGAAATTTTATGGTTTATATTTTTTATAAAACCAATATCATTATATAATCACCATATATTTATATTATATACATCATTATACCAATCCATATAAATTGGTTATGAAAATAGATTACACCACAACTAGGAGATGGTAAGCCGTGCGTACACGCTCATGCTGATTTAATTTTTCATAGGATGCATAGAAGTTGGAATATGGTTCCTAAATAATAAATACCAATCAAATAAGTGATAATATAGTTATTAATTTATAATAGAAATAACTCATGAATAGGAAGTGAAAGATCAAATATGTTTGAATGAATCCATACAGGAGATTACCTATTCTTCAATGAGCTCCCTCTAGATCTCTTCTTAAAGAAACTAGAGTTGGTCATTTGAGAAAACTAGAATCTTTATAATGTAATAAGGAAATTTTATCAGCGAAGTGGTTTGGGGATATCTGAGCCTAAAGGATCAAATTGAAGTGATGTTTTGAGGGAGGATGTGCCCTTATATGATTGAGGTGAGGGGCACTTTTGGAATCTCCAAAAATATTAATTTATAATAAAATCAAAAACCTACCAAAAACCTCCAAAATTTCATATTTTTAATAATTAGATGATATAAGGTTGTAATATCATCAACTAATAAATTTTAGACAATTTTTCATTTAAATTTATACATTATCATTTTAATTAACCCTTAGATATTCTATTTTAATTTTTACTAAGGTAAAAAAATATTTCAATATAAAATTGGTGGAATATTCACTTATATGATTTTTATTATATCATAAATAAATAATTTAGAATATTTTAGAAAATATCATAATTATTATATATTTTTAAAAATAATCTATCATTTTTAAATAATGTAATAAACCATTATTTTGACAAAATATCAATAGTGTAATTTTTTACCATATTCATTTCAAGGATTTTTACAAATATCATGATATGATGTTAATAATGAACCAAAAAATTTATTATATCCATACAGGGCCAATTTCTTCTAGAAAATTCATTTTATTTGTTATCTACCCCAAATAAATTAATATTTAATATTTTTATTGGAATTAATTTCATATTTTCATTAATAAAATAATTACTCCATATGTTTTGTGTAATTATTTAATATACTTATTTGTTAAATAAAAATTAAAAATTAAATTATATAATGAAGATAAATCCACTATATTTATTAATAATACTTATAGTGGAATATATCTTCTATAAAATCCTATATTAGAAATATTATATTCATTAAAAAATTAATGTGACAACTTTTACATCAGTTTGAATAAAATATTTGTAGTTTCATAATCATTTCTATATAGATCCAAATAATCAATAACTCGACCCTTAAATGATTATGGTAGATATATACTTGAAAATTTTGATTTGGAAGGTGTTTAGGTATTTTAATGTTTTTTATCTTTTAATTAAAATTATTTTTGTTATTTTTCATCAATTAAATAATTTACGCATCATCAATGAATGTACCTTTAAGGTAGTTATTTATTTCACATTAATTAAATATAAATTACCATGATAAAGGAAAAAAAATTATATTTAAAATGAAAAATTATAGTATAATTCTTATTCTATATAATGTTATATTAGAAATGAAATAGTTATTAAAATTTATGTGATATATATTTAACTTTTCATTACATAAAATATATTAAATTCCCTAATCTCATTAAAGTGGCTTAAAAATGATATAATCATGACCCAAGGATAATTTTGGTAGAAACACAAACATCGAGTGATATTAAGAAGAGTGTTAGGGTAATTTTTTAATATTTTATTTACCATTAATTAACTGATTTACCTTTTATCGTATTAATAAAAATTACTAAAGTTAATATTTATAGTGTCTCAAAAAAGAAAGATTTTTAAATAATTTAGACCCACTGATTTTGAATAAGGAAGACATTTTTTTTAAAATTTTAAAAAATAAATTTTAGTAATTAATTTAAAATAAATCACATTTCTGGAATTAGAAAATGGGGTTTAAATGTTGAAACATTGCAAAAGATTGAAATGTTTTTAAATCTAAATTTAATGTAAAATTAATTCCAATGAACTAATTGATATTAACTAATATATATATAATATCCTTATACTTTAAATCCATAAAATAATATAATTTAACCACATAAATTATTTCGATGAAAAATGTTTATTTTAATTAAAATTTAGTATATTTTTACCATTCATCGAAACCTAAATGTTATCAGAAAAAATATAAAAAACTCATCCAAAGAGAATTTTTATATCCAACTTCCAAATAATATGTTTATTATGTTATTTATAAAATATCAAAGTTTCCATAAGTATAGATTTAAAATGGGTGAGCCATCAAAATGCTCTAAAACTATATTTTTTAAAAAATATTTCTTTTATCTAAAAAAATGAATATGTTCGTATATCATGTCTGGAAAACATATAAGATTAATTTTAAACATTATATTGAATATATATTATATATATTTCATTAATAAGATCCATTAAGATTGATTTTATTATTTTATAAACTCACTAATTTTTATTTAAATAGTCTTTCAAAAAAACATTTCCTTTTAATTAAAAATGGTTTTACTTTCAGGCATATTTAAATTCTTGAAAATTGATAAATTATATAATCATGTTTAAAGAATATTTTCATAATTTAGAATATATTGTTCATAACCTTCATTAAAATTTATATTTTGTAAGGTTACATAATAATATTTAGTGTTCTTTTAAACACAGTGTTGTTTGGAATGAAATATATCAAAAGAACTCAGAATTGTGTATAACACATGCCAAGAATAGAGTTGTGTATATTTCAAGATAATAAGAGTTTGTCTGTAGCATAATATTTTCTTCATGTATCATACAACAGAATACATAAAATAAAATAAAAAAATCTCCTAAAAATATTAGGGTGTTACATATCTTGATTCATGTTTCTCTCATGGAACTTTGGAATGATGTTAACAAATGATCACATGGAGATTTGGTTTTTGTTTTTGACCCCCTTTAGGTTAATCCTTATAGGTTGTATTTTATGTCTTAGTGTTATAAAATTTTTATTTTATGATTAACTATAATTATTTAGCTGTTACTCTTTAAAGATGAGAAAAAAAATTTGATTTATGGGTGAAAATATTTCCCACGGTTATGTCTGTTGATGCCTAGGTTCTTATCACAAGAAAGTTCTAATCGATAAAGTTCTTGAGGAAATCTGTAGAGCTGGCTTGGGTTATTTGTAAGATCAAACCATGTTGGTTTTTTCCAAATGATATTGGATATAGGGCGAGGTGTGTCATGGGAATTTGAGACATTTACTCATTCTATATTCCCTTAGTAATTTTCACAGCATAATATAATGAGAACATGAACCACAAATAGAAATTCCAATTTTATATTTATCATTAGATGTTCCTATCTACCAAAGTGTGTAATGGTCGTTGGACTGTAATATTTTTATTAATTAATTTCATAAAGTGTGTAATTTGATATATTGTGAAAAACTATGAAGTTATATGTTTATAGGATGTAGGGCATGCTGGTTGTATCCCAAATGATATTTCATTAATGAATAGTTATAGAATGGATTTATCCCTTTTGTTTAAGAATTGAATCTAATATCTATGGACCTTTGAGGTGAAAGTAACTACCTAAATAATTCCATGTCTATTTCATTATATTAGAAATTTCATTTTCTAAAATTCAATGAATGTAACATCAAGCAGAAAGGTTGATGACACCAGTATGAGACATGTATGACTAATGACCATATATTAAAACGTATACATTTTTAATATGTTACATGACATTTTGGAATTAACATGTATCTCTAATGGATCCTTGGTTTGTTTCAATACTCTAACATTGGCATTTAGGTGGGGTATCCAACTGTCACTAAGAAAGGGTCCTATTGGGTCACACGCTAAGTGTATTCAAAACCTCCATTAAATTATATATGAATTTTACAAGTTGAATATATATTATTATCATATTTGGTTTAAGAATTACATTTGTTGAGTTAATCATATATATTAAAACAACAATTACTCTATAGAATATTATGTGAATTGAATACTAAAAAAATAATTAATTTTTTGGGAATTATTTACTATGTGAATATATAAATATTCATATATCCTAGTTTTTTCCCAAGGAACAATTGATTATTTATTTGGTTATATTAATATTAAATAAATATTTATTCTCTAGGTCATTATTATGTCTCAAAATTTATAATATTTATTTATTCCAATTTATTTTCAAGATAAAAAATATTTGTTTAGTTATGTGAAAATTTAAAAAATATTTAGACATTGTGTTTTTAATATAAAACATATTTAATATTTATTGGAGAATATTAATTTTATATTTATTCAATAAAATATATTTATTATTAAAGGTAAGATAAATATTTAAGAGGATTGGAATACCAAGTTTAATGTTCTCATGAGAAATGTCATATTAAATAATATTTGAAGAAAGAATAATTTATTTATTCTTGGAAATAATATATATTTTATCTATGTGTTCAGTGAATGTTATGTAAATAATATTATTACTGTTATTATTTATACATTTGGTTCACTGTGGATTAATAAAATATTGAATTCCCTCACAATATTATTATTCCCTAACCCTAACACTATTTAAACACTATTATGACATTTTCTAAACTATAACCATAGTCTAATAATTCTGGAAAATTATTTATATGGAGGATTATATCATGACCTACCGGGGTCCTCCTTTATGAAACTCTAAATAATGTGGATAAATTCTTCTCCTTCACCAGGAAAAATCCCTCCCACTTTGAAGGATTCAATTTTGATAAACGATGTTCATGATAAGTGTTAAATCCACCCACGCTAGGACTAAGATGATCCTACAGTAATGATCTATGGTTTGTGGAACATGTGTTGATCAATGGTAATGGTAATCCACCCTTTATTCCCATAAAATAATGATATCATGAGAAGCTGTCTCATCCAATTAATGATAACAACAAAATAATTAAATGAAATTTATTTTCTAAAAAAATTAATTTTAAATTAAATATGAAATGATCCTCTCTTCTTGGATTTAGGTTTCTGTCAATTAATCCTCATTTTAATTTCATTTTTCATGAAATTATTCATCATGTACATAAAAAATTATTCATCATTTTTGAAAAAAAATATGAGTTCGAAATACTGAATATGTGATTCTAGTATGATAAGAATCGTCAAGTGGTATCAGAGGGATCACATAATAATTTATAATAATTTATTATTTATTGATCAGTTATTTGCAATTATTGTCAGTTTTTTATTAATTTTTATTTTTCCATAAATATAAATTTTTATTATCATGTATTCAATATTATAAAATGCACCATTTATGTATCATATTAACAGAAAAATAGTAACAATAGATGAATAATAATTGGAAATTCCTTCTATATGTGGTTAGGATTCTTGTTGGTAAACACAGATACATAACATGTAACAGAAATTACACATCATGTATCAAGGTTCATCTCATCTATTATTTCATTAATATACATGAAATTCCAAAATAACAATATCACACGATCAATTTCATGCATAACACATATTAATTGAGACAACCTAGCACACAGTTTTCATGATTAAATGATATGTATCTAACATACACTCCCTTTAGTCCACATGCTATACCAATGAAATTCTTACTAACCATGCTATCAAATATTTATCACATGATCCTTGGAGACAGGAAACTGTAAAAATTGCAGAGTAAATAGTGTGTAGCTATAATATATGTCATGGGATTCATCCTCCCAAATTTTAGAGGACACATCGAGTCACTTGGTGGGTTTTATGTATATATGACAAGTATAACACAGAATTTGTATCATGTTAGAACATGTAATGTATCACAGTTAAGATACCAGATGATTCCCTATGTTTCCCTACCAGAAACAAAGTATGTTGAAAATAATACATGTGTCCCATTGGTACATTCCATATAGTCACCCAATAATGAACATAATTAAATTAAATATAGAATAATTAATCACAACATTATAATATGATGACATTTTTAGTAGTTGGTGTGTTGACTATGTAACAAGGATTCTAGAATTAATAATTTCTTAATTAATTCTATGTAATTGTCTATAAATATAGGTCAATGAAATTTTTTTCCATGTTGTGATAAATGATGGGTATCTGTAATATACATTGGATGGTTATTAAGATAAAATAATTAATTCACTTATTAAATTAATTCAATCATATTTATCTTATTAATAAAGAAAAAATTGAATATAATGGTAGATAGTGTAATTTTGTATATTTTTTTGAATGTATATGGATTTCCATGACAATAGACCAACACATGTATATGATTGGTTTATTTAATTTATTATTATTTCATTTTTATAAAAATTTATTAAATTAAATAATTGTCTATGTTTCATTCCCCTAATCTCATTTTGTAAGGGCTTGAGTACTTGTAATTTCTTTTATGTAAACCATCATTAAGAAATCCATTGGGTCCCTTAACCTATATGTATGTAAACCTTATATAATGGATGGAGCTCTCTAGTGAGTGGAGGTGGTCGTAGTTTAGAGTCATTGAGAAAACAATTAATGAGGTACATAGGATAATTGGGGGAATGTTGCAACATAAAACATGAATATTTATAAGAGTTTTTTCATTAGGTTCATATTTTGGTTTATCATACACTCGATAAACTGTCCATTAGAAAAAGCTCAAGGAAATACCACTTTATTTATTTTATTTCAACTAGTTTCATGGTTAATTTTTTATAAATTCATACTCATTAATTGAGTTGACATGCAGGAATCAATGAATTAAAATAAAATTATAGTAGTTAAAATTATTTTCCTAACATAGTTAATCATTTAAGTAAAATCCACTTAATATTAAAAATTATATAATATGATAAAATAGGTACTTTCAAATAAAGGTAAAAATCCATTAAATAAAATATTAAGTTAGTATAGTCTTCTATTACCTAATTTATACTATAAATAATAGATTATAGTGTTTTATACGGCCTTTTCTAAGTTACTAAAATTTAATGTGGTGTTCTAAAAAAGGGTTTTGGGTTCATTTTAAATATTTTATACCATGAGGAGTAGCCTTCAATGGACTTTGTGTAAATGTGAAGGAAAAGTGTTGAGGAAATCGAAAAATGGGAATTTAAAACTTGGATTCCACTCAATATATTAAAATTCTATGAGTTAATGTTGTTATAATGTTAAACCAACCTAAAATCATTAAATAACTTACCAAGGACACACTTTGCTTACGAGAAGGGGCATAATGATCTTTCCCACTAGAAAATCTATATTAAATGTTATTTAAAAACAAAATATGAAGGATATTAGGTTTCAATATTGTTGTGGGAGACAAGTAAATAAAATTTAATATGTCATATATGTTGGTATTCAATATAAAAAAATAAAATATACTTCTAATTAATTATTAATGTATCCAAGAAAATCATTTTAACATTATAACCATTTAGAAAAAAGACTGATTCATCACTAGAAAATAATTATATGGTTTTCACAAGTGATAATACATTAAACTACAATAATAAAATCAATATTATGTGTTGGAATACACTATACCAATTTAGCCACCTCACTATGATAGTGAAGGTGATAAGGATGTCTACATTAAGTACACCTGTATAATCTAATTTTCAGATGCATCGAAATATTAACAATGTCTAATAAACTACTAATGTAATATAAATATATTAATTTTTATAATATTATGTATCATTTTTTATCTCTTGAAAAGGATAAAGGGTGATGTTTTATAAAGTAGATTATCACTATAATATACAAGTGTATACTAGAAAAGAGAAATTAACTAATTTTATTTTCATTAATATACTGAAGTACACTGATTATTTAAAGAATGTTGGGATTTGATATGTATAATAAATTATCCATTAATATCATATTATTTTCATACATTTTAGGATATCATTATTTATATATATTATGAGATGAATAGTTGGATTCAATGGGAGATAATGGTTATTGGGAACATGATTCCATAACCCTTAAGGTGAATAACATGAAAGTCAATGATGAAAATACCATGACTATTTTATAGTTATTAGAAACTCTTCATCATTATTCAAAGAGATAAAATATATATTGGTATTGTGGTTAAACGAATTATATTCTTCTTTCATGCTAACAAAAAAGTACACTTAAAATATAATTGTATTAAATTGAAAAATATTGATAGAATTGAATAAAAATTATATATATTCTCATGGATTGTAGAGTTTTTATATTTATTAATGGGTATTAAAAGGTACCATTTATTTATAATTTTGAAAAATAATACTGAAACATTAATTGAATTGTGGTTTATTTCTAAAGAGCTAATAAATGGTGATTTACTTGTCAGTTGAGAAAGAACATGTCTTCAAGATGTAAAGTTAATTTTTTCCAGATAATGAGAATCGTGATTCCTATGATAACAATAAGATTTTAACAAATTATTATTTTCTATCTAATATATTCAAGTTGAAATATATTTTACACTAAGTGTTTTATATATAATAATTTAAATTTTTTTAGACATAATGAGGCATAATTTATTTTAAATAAATGTTATTATGGAATTAAACACTTGATTAACAGTTTAGGGATACAATATTCATTGATACAAACTATTGGGAATAAATTATAAATTGAAATTATGAGATTCATATCCACTTGTGGTAAAAGGTTATGTCAATGATATACCCAGATGTGTTTTTATTCTATTTAAAGATAAAAAACATTAATTATTTTTTTGGCATAAACACTTATTGAGTTTCAGACAAAGAAAATTATATAAATAGAGGTTCTCCACAAATCATTCGGATTTAGTTAAGCTATATGTGAGTGAAATATTCCAAGGTAAAGAAAGATGTAATAACCCCAACTCTCATATCCTAGAGTCAGTGTCTACATTGTTACATTAAAATAAGATACAAGAGATCTTATCCCAAATTATAGACTAATTTGGTAGTCTTAACTAATTACAAATATACTTGATTCCCATTTTACTCAAGAAATAAATTATAAAATAGTACATAATAAATTGTCTTGAATCATTGAAACTCATTCAAATATTTATTCTTTATAACCTGAGAGGAAAGTGAAAAAATATGGGTGAGCTAAAATTATTAGTAAAGGTTAAGTATAAAAAATATATTATGATTAAATAAGGAATGATTAATATGGAAGGTTTAAAAATTGTAAACACATGAAATTTAATCATTCACTTGGACATGTAATGAATCAAATGATAATATCAATACATTAATCACATGGATAATAATAACTAAATTCTCAATAATGGAAATTCCTTAGTTTGGAAATCATGTTCTCAAACATCATGATATATTTACCATCTATGCCTTGGTCAAATATTCTATAAGCTATAGGTAGACATACACAAAAAACCCATTTAATTATGTTTTCCAACTGATTTATCTCATTAGACCTATTGCTGCATCGATGAGATATATAATTATGGTACCCAACCATCATTTCATGTACAATGAATTCCTCATATTTAGAATGAAAAATTTAAATAATAAATTATATTTCTTATCAACAAATGTATATATTGAGTAAATAATATAGAATATGAAAATTTTAATAGATAATAAAAAAATTTAAAGTAAAACACCATATGTAGATTTGGTATAAGATTTATTGCATATTAATATCCAAGATACAAATAATATGAATATTTTTTTGAAATTTGAAGTCCAATGATCACAATAAAGTTTATTTTTCAAGATATATTTAATGGCCAAAAAATAAATAAGTGGTAATATATAACCATAGATTTTTTGATAATATAGGTTTTGCAATAAAATCATGTCTTCTAGAGAAATAAAGAAAATGGAAGGGAGATATTGGAATAATTTTTTATTAAAAAATTTTATTTGAAAACCCATTGAAATTTTATAGAAGATTCTAAAATTTTAAAATGATTATAGAAGGGGTAAATTTTGTTAAAATTATATTGATTAAAAATTAAAACATTGCTTTTGTCTTTTAATAAAGGATTTTGAAAAAGAAACTTTTGGGAAAACCATAGAAATACTCCTTTAAAATATACAATAAGTCAAGGGTGACTTCATAATTCATAGATATATCATTTCAGTAACAAAAATAACTTTTGAAAAAAAATGGACAAGGACGAAAAGTATACACTATTAAAAATAAAAATAAGATCAGATTTTCTTTTAAAAGTTTCTCCGTAAAGATTTATATTTAATTGAATAATTAATAATCATAAATAAATAGATATTCATATTAAATAATTAAAAAGGTGGTATATAAACCACATAAAGGTAAATAGGTTCATAATAATATATATATTGCAATGAAGTAGAATTTGATATGAAATACCTTACAAAGATCATATCGTTGAAGGGAAAATTTATCAATAATGTGATTTTGTGTAAAAAATATAAATCTAAAAAAAAGATATGGAAATAACACATTATAAAATTAGATGTTATCTCACACTTGATCATAGAATAAAATAAATAATTAATTATAAGTATAACCTAATGATAATAAATTGAGTTAAGAAATACCTTACCCCATGTTTCCCCTAAGTAAAACATGTTTCAACCTTGATTATAATAATTTTAAATAGGCTAATATTTTATACCATAGCCATATTAATATCAATAATATCATATATGAAACTGTTATAACATCTTATCTATAGTGACTGACACTTTTAATATATAGATATTTCATCTTATTAGATAAATATTAATTACATTACATAAATATCCATTCTATAATCATATAGGTCTAGTTTCTTTATAAAATTAGATACATAAACAGATTATTCTTATGTGAACTACATTGTCTCCAACTATGTTATTAATAATTATCACCCACCTTCAACATATCATATTCAATACCATTATTTATAACATGATAAAATAATTAGTTAGAAAGGGTTATATCAGATGTTGTGTATGGGTAAAGAAGGTAGATATAAATGATCAATAAAAAATAACCAGATCATAATTGTATGATAAAATTAGAATAACATTTGAAAACTATACCATACATATAATATATCATTATACTGATTCATGGAATAAATCGCGAATGTTAAAAACATGTAAATCATAAAGGAATCAACGAAAATTATAAATTAGAATATAATAATGGAATAAGATGTATATTTTTGGCATACAAATATGCATATAAAATCATTTTCTTAGAAATAAAGGAATATTTCCAAGAATATAGTACTAGAATGCATTCACACCCCATACCATTTTAATAGTTATTGTTGTCTCCCAAGACTATCAAAGTGAAAAATTTGCCTTACTTAATTGTGATCACTCCCTATTTTAAACTTCTTTTTCTCAATTGAAATCAATCATTACAAAATTAATTAGAGTGTTATAAGATTTTGGTCTCACCTATCACTATTTATAACATAACCACCCTTCCTTGGTTATAACATAACCATCATCCTTGGTTATAGTCTAACCCCCATACCTGGTTTATAACAGAACCATCCATTAGATAATTAAAATGATACATATGTGTTCCATAAGATCATAAATCATTCATAATATCATTGCATCATAACTTATAAAAAAGAAGCATGCTTTATAAAAATTTCATCAATTTGACATTGAATAACCCCTAAAAATAATTAAATTAAATAAAAAAAATTTATAATCATTAATCATCTTGAAAAATATTAATTATTGTACTATTGGAATATATCCCAATTAAATATTATTTAGTATATAAGGATTCCATCTAAGATGGAATATGATTTTGGAAGAGAACTTGGAGTATTTTCTGAAGAATATGTCATTTAGACATTGAAATAAATTATTTAAAATCTATAACATTAAAATATATTAAAGTAATAATTTAATTTTAAAATATCCATGGATAATTTTAATTGAAAATTTTATTAATTTACTTTTCATAATAGTGAGAAATATCATTCATATCGTACATATTAAGGCAAATATTCCTTTCACATTTTTGGTAAAAATATAAAAGTACCCCATTTAGTAAATGATAGCAAGGTGAATTTTAATATTTTTTATAGAAATTGAAACATTGATAAAAATTTCTTTATATAGACATTTTATAATTGTAAAAAATTACTTAAAATATATTTTTAAAACATGGATATTGAAGAAAATTTATTATTGATCGAGGAGAGAATTAAATTTGATTTTTTCTTTAAAAAAAATTCTATATATTTAGTACATAAAGAGAGAAAAATTAAACGAAAACATATAATTTCCATAAAAAGCCATATTATAATAAAATTAATGAGTTTATTTAGAGGTATATCATAGGAATTCATCATTAAAAAATTAATTATAAACAACCCGGATAAACAATGAAAATGGAACATAAATCTCTTACCGCATTGCTAACATTTCAATAATAAGCCCCATGAGTGAAAAAAAATATTGATATGTAAATCCCAAAGAATTAAATAATAATGGTCATAAAATAGATTAATGATAATTATATAAACTATATAAAATAAATAAGTGGTGAATATGGCATATGCATTAAAAAAGTGAGAAACAAAACCCTGACCATCTTTGGTAAAATTTAAATCATAAGTCACATGTATACATAAATTTATATTATACATTAAATATCATGATAATAAGAAAAAACATTATATAAACATCCAAAGGGGTTTTATGTACACCTCATAAAAAAGGATACATGCAAAACCTAACAAATTTCCCAAAGAAGACTATTTGAGTCAAAAATCCTCTTACTACAAGTATCAACATTCTTTATACACATTTAGAACTACTATAAAATAAATATAGTTTTATTATTATTATATATATATATATATATTAAATCATCATAATAATATACATCATACCATATATTAATATATTACAATTTTTTACTACATGTTTATTAAAAATTCCTTCTTAAAATCTTGTTTCGGGTAATAATCACTTTGTTTTTCATGTATACTTTGGTTTGGCAGTATTAAATGTTACTTTTATTATTGTTCCATCATATAAATAAATTAAATCATAATTATAATATAATTTATATTAATTATATATATATATATATATTTATATTCACCCATTAAGGATAAAGATAAAAAAGTCATTACACCGTTCATGGAAATAGTAGGATGTATGTAAGCATGAATGATGAATCCATTTTTTTAATGGGTGGAATGAAATAATTGTAAATAATAATTCACCCTTAAATATTTATTATTATATCATCTATATTATATATATTATATAAGTCCATCCTTATTACCATCCATGTAAAATGGAAATAAAAAACACTAGACATTGTTTCGCAATGTTGTAGTTTGTCGTACATAAAAGAAACATTATTATTTTCCAAAGGGTATAATGGTAAGATTTTAAATGATATATTATGATTAAAAAGAATATTTAGTTCATAAATATCATTTATATTGTTTAAATCAATCATTATATCAATATTGTAGATTCAGATATGGAAAAAAACTACATCAGTTTGTGAGGCGGTAGTTCATCGTACACATGATTGATGGTATCACTTCCAATTTTATAGAAGAAGAGATGGATATAGGTTATGATGTTAATATAAAGAAATAGAATTAAATATTATAAATTTATGTTATTATATAATAAAATTTTATTATTATTTAACGGATGTCGAAGAAGAAATAAAATTAAAATTCATAATTAAGAATGATATCTCTTCTTCAGAGAACCGCATTATGTTTATAATTATATCCCTCATTAAAGGGTTTCTTAATCAATATAATTACTCTAGGACATGGTTAGGGAATAAATGATTATATTTTCGTCGGTATTTTCTTATCTAAAAGGATTTTTATATATGAAAATGATATGAGAGGTGTTCCCTTTTATAAGTTGGAGAGAGGACACACATGGAATTTTTAGAAAGAAAACTTTATACCCATGTTTTGCACATGAAAAATGGATCCCAATTCATCATTATAGAACCTCAAATGATATAAGATATCAATATAGATATAAAATATTAATTTTACAATTTTTAGGTCATTTTACGTCTTCTCTATTTAGTTTAAACCCTGGTAAAAATGTTTTAACCTTAATCATGGTAATTAATTTTTACTATTTTTACTATTCATTATGACCAAAAATTAAGTTGAAATTATTTTATAATATTAATTTTTATTTTATAAAATAATTATTCTATTTTATATAATTATATTAATATAATTTTAATTATTTAATTTTAGATTAAAAATTTAGACCTGAATAAAAAAATATTTTCTAAAGAAAAGCTATTTTTAGAATAAAAACATTTTACCAAATATTCACATAAAATTGATTCCAATTAGCCAAATTATATTAATGATAATATAATAGATCTATTTTTACTTTTAAAACAATCTTAAATCAAAAATTAACATGAATGGTGCTTAAATAAAAATGATGTTTTGTAATAAAAATAAATATTTTTCACTTTTCATCAAAAAATTAATCTTTTCATAAAATTATAAAAAAAATATCTATGATAAATTTTACATATTTATTTCAATAATAAAATTTCATTCTTCAAATAAATTTTCTAAATTCATAAAAAAATACTTTTCTTATTTTTTCCCAAAAAGAAAAAAAATTGTATTTGAGAAGACTGTATTCTCTAAGCGTATAAATAATTTAATAAATATTAAGTCTATTTTTTAAGTATATTTTTTTATCTAAAAAATAATAACTAATTTTCAAAATATTGATTTTAATATTCATTCCTCCAAGTTTAATGGATATGTTATAGTGGTCAAGTTATTTATAAAAATTTAATTAATATACTATGGTTCATTAAAATTAGTTGTTTCATATAAGGAATGATATCGACAAAATTAAATTTATTTGGAAAAAATATTTCATAAAATTTCAGGGTAATACATTATAAAACCATTAAATATAATTTCTTTTTTGAAATTTCATCACTTTCGCACAAATAACTAGGGATACGTCTACCTCATCACATCCCCCAGTCCACCCATATCTTCTTCAAGTCAGTAGTTCCACCCCAAAACATTGACCAGGTGAGTGGTATTGTTTCATAGAACATTCTATCTATGATCCCAAATATATAAATGTTTTTCTTCATATGAAATATCATAATCTTGTAGTATAATATATTTGTTCATCATGTGTTAAGGATTAGTCATGTACTCCCTCAATAGAGATATATGGAATACATCATGGATTTGAGAGTGGTTTGATGGAAGAGACAAGGGACAAGAAACCATCCCTACTCGATCTAGAATAACTAAATAGAAAATATACCTTGGGATGATATTTTATTTTGTCTGAAATCTCAAAATATTATTCAATATATCAATTCATAGAAAAACCTTCTCACCAAATTCAAACTCAAGATAATGTTAATGATGTTTATCCTAACATTTCTACCAACTTTTTCCTGCACCTTAGGTGTTACTGAATTTCTCTAAACTTCTCTATAAGTCCTTCATACAACATATGATCTAAAATATTTCTTTATACAACTTCATCCCATCACATTATATTTATATTCTTCTTTACATATTGTTCTTTGTAATTATTCATCTTAATTCTCGATTGAAAGATATTTATGTAATAAAACTCAACTATAGGAAGGTGTTGGTCCCAACCACCATTAAAAAACATTTCAAAATATCTTATTATATCATATATGGTTTGAACTAGTATCTCTAATAGAGAATATATATGATGATGATACAAAATTCTAAAGTCATCTCTATAAAAAATTATTGTTAAAACCTCATTGGAACACCAAGGTAAACCTCAAGATCCCAATCAGATACAATATAATATGGAACTCCCTGAAACCTTACCACTTATTTAATGTATATTCTATAAATATGATCAAGATATAAATCACATATGATTTTAATATAGTATTGTAACATCATATTATGGTCTACTACAACCCATATATATGTTTTCCTTTTGTATGTTTTGTGGTGTCTGAAAAACAAAATCCATGGTGATGTTTTCCCGTATCCATTATAGTATGGTAATATTTACAATATCTGATTAGATTATCTCATACATACCATACAATAACACCAATAACTGAGAAACAAAATCTATGATATATCACATCATGTTTTCCCATCATAAATAATCTATCAAATCTATATACATCTTTGTATACCTAGGATAACTAAATATTAAAGAACTATGAGCCTCCTATAATAAATCATTTTACAAATGTGGTAGGGATTAAACACAAACACAGTTCCTAAACTTTATCATTACATCATAATTAATGAAAATCAATGGAATTTTTATAACTTTATTTTATATATCTATATGTTTGTCCTACTCCTCCTCAATCTTCACTTGAAATGATGGTTGAACACTCAATTGAGAAAGGCATGATTTTTTAAATTAATTACATATTTCAATATCCATAATTTGAAAATCCATAAATAGTTGATCTTTTTTTATCCTTGTCATGGATAATATAGAATGATGCTTTCGACATAAACCATTATCCATATTTTTATTTTTCTCAAGGTGGTAATGTATTAATCAATAATAATATTAAGTTAATTAAAACAGTATTATCTAGTGTATATTCAAATACTTCTATGTGAAAATATACCTCAAACTTTCATGATCATAATAAATATGAGACCTATCTCTGTATATATAATTCCTCCATATACTTAAGGAAACAATTACAAAAAATAACTAAAAATCATGATTTGGGTAATTTTTAACTTTAACCGTCAATTGTATTGTGGCATAACCTATCACTATATCGTTCTATATGATAACACATCCCAATATATTATTCAATGTATCACTATATATTATGAATCCTTTTCCACTATATGGTAATGTATGCATAGATGCACTGACTAATATTATATTTGGTTTATAATAATTTTACTTATATTCATCATTTTTAAGAAACATTGATCACTTCTGAGTTAACTTCTTTAGTGGGATCAGATGACTATGAAAATATTTCAAAATGCATCGATAATTTCTAACCAAACCTAAAAAACTATAGATCTCATTCAATGTGGGTATTTTAGTCAAACATTAAATAACTTTGGTCACTGAGTGTCAACCTATGTACCCTCACTCAAGATTATATGACATAAAATGAAACCTTTTATATCCAAAATTCACATTTTGTATATTTTTCAAAGAGTTTCTAAGTCCTTACGGTCTTCAAAAAATTCTCAATTTATCCTAATTCTTTTACTGTATCTTTGAATATATAATAATATCATTTATAATGACTATAAACAATTAATAAATCTGGTAAAGTGGTTACTTATTCTTGATTGTGATCTTGTTCATCTCTCAATAATCAAACTAGTGTCACATTGATCCATGTTTATTCTTCTAAAAAAGAACATGTTCACCCCAAGGTGACACAATGTTCTGAATAAATCCCCTATCATGATTATCATAGTGTTTCTTCTTGGATTCTTATAACTCAATTAGTTCCATTCTCTATGAAGTATTTTAAACATCTTTGGGGCCATGTGTGAGTTCTATTGTGAACTCAATTTCACAATTGGGTGTAATACTATGAAAATATTCTAGAAAAATATCAAATAACCCCACATAATAGACATATCATCAATTTTCAGTTTTTCCTTAACAACCATAGAAAAAAAATCCATTTTCAATGGGAATAAAGGCCCATATAATGTATTTTATTTCTATTAGAAGTTGTTTTTTGTCATCACATTTATATACGATAATAGTTTTGTTTATAAAATCAAACATGACTTACCATAATCAGAAATTGATCTTAGTTTTTTTAGATAAATATAATACATGCCTATGACAACATAAAATTATGCCAGAGAGAGAATAATATGATTTTTAGGATTCATATTCCCACAGACATTAAGTTAATAAGATATATTGACTTTATATGTTGTAATCATACAATTAGGGGGTTTCACTACTAATTTAGTCTCTAATCATTGAGGATAATAATTAACAGTCCTAAATACCTTTCATGATATAAGAAAATTTATATAAATAATATAACAAAAGATACTTTGATATTTAAACATAATTTTAAACACCCCAAATTCATTTTTTTACCTCTAATCCCTTGGTAAAACAAACATATTTAGTAATGACACCTTTAATCTTTGACCTGAGCAATCAATCCTTTATATGATGTCTAAATCAAGACACATTGTTTTCAATTTATGACACATTAGGTTTAAATTTGGTCCTTCATGGTCATTGGAAGTTAAAAACCATCATGATGGTTCATAAATATTTTTTGAATTTCTAATGAATATCCTATAAGAGTGTTAAACTAGGTGTGCAACATGGCCTGTTATCATGCACCATGTAATGATCGAGTCAAATCTCAATGCATCCTTTTAATAGTTATTACCCCAAGGTAAAAATATTCTATATAAACTTCCAATTTTAGTATCCTGATAGGTATGTAATTTTATGGAAAATAACTCTCTCTATCCTAAACCAAAATTCTAGGATTTTTTTTTACATTAAATTACTCTTTGACTTATCCCTATGGTTCTCAAAAAATTTGCCTCATACTTGTTTCCAAAGGTTAACAAAACATTTATGTGATGTTTTTGGAACTAGTAAAATGTTTCCAATAATTGGCCAAACAATGAGGAACATGGATTAGATATGTATCTAATTTTAAAATATTTTTCATGACTCTTCATAGAGCCCGAACAGAGTTATAAAATTGAAGTTATGGATTCTTGAATTCAGACTGCCAAAAACGGCATGCCTCGGATGTTTTGGGAAATAAATGTTTATGCACACAACATTCTAAAAAAATATGGAAGTATTTAATTTTCATATAACTATGTTTTATGTGAAATATGATTAGAGGTTTTATAATGTCCTCTCAGTCCAAAGGTGAACCAAAGGTCTGTGCTATCAAGAAAGCATCATCGCGTAAAAAAATGGAATGTTACACACAAAACTCATCACATAGCCATCTTGTGCACCAATGATAAAGTCAAATAGATATGTTCTGTTCATCTGAATCATGAACTCTAGATAAAAAGGTATTTACACACAAATACATATAATTTCATTCCAAACACAATGTTGTATTCTTGTGAACAGAATTGCAGGCACCTACAAAGTTGAGTGAAACGGTGAAGACCCCTATAAATATGGAATTGAACCCTCATTCAGGAGAGTACCTTTAGAGAGACATATCATGTGTAAAAAAATATTTTTTCACTATGTCATCCCCCCCATATCCTGAAGCTGCACACAATTACACAGGCCAAACATATCAAGTAGGGGGATTCTTGAATGATGTTTCTGTGAAACTTTTTTCATGGGGAACAAAATTTCAAGAAATGTATAATCTTTTGTAAATTTATATTTTTCATGAAACCCATAGTTTCATGACACAGGGTTTACAAAATCTTATTGGTAGGATATTCCTCATGTAAACTCTCTTATTGAGGGAAACAATGCATAGTTTTAAACAAAATACTGAAATACCCATTCTTCCACGCATAAGTGAAGAGATTCCCATTCATGAATGAAATAATACCAATCATATAATTCTTGCGAGCAATTGTTCAGATCTTCCCATTATTTCATGCGACAACATCCATACATATGCCAACTAGTCCATTCCATGGGGTTATTCCCCAATACCCCCACTTGGGATCATTATCGGGCTTCTATCCTAGGACTTTTTCCCAGTCCCCTCACAATCATCACTAACCCTTATAAAAATTAGAGAGTAATACAGTGAACTTTTTAAGATAGGATAAATAAATTTTATTTTACAACCTTTTTCCCCCAACATTCACCCCCTAAAATACCCTGATTCAAGATACTTTCCACACTCCCTAAAACACCTTGAGTCAACTAACTCCTCTTATTCCATTTATCATGCCACATGTTGATATTCCAATCTTGGACTCCTTGAGTACTATTATTCAAAATATTCTAAAAGGAACTTTTTAAACCCTATCACCTAACTCATATTATAGGTTGAACTAAAATGGTCCGCCTTCTCTTAAGTCCCACATCAACCATTACTAGGAATCTTCCACTTATTAGTCTTCACTACATGAAATTAATAAATATTATACACTATCATTCAATAATAAGATTATTTATGTGTCAAAAATAAAATTTCTCATGTAATGATCACGTGATGACCAACAAAAACCCACTGTGGGCCACCTCATCAAATATTATCCCCAATTATATACATCAACCCACCAGAAATTTGAGATTCCCTAATGAACCAACATGAAAAAGATGAACGGGAATCCTTGGACTGAAAACCCGCATATATCCTTACTACTTCCAAGTATTCCCCATAGGCAGATCAATACCTAATCCCAACACACTATATCCTTCCACATTACATTAAAGTATTTTCTTACCCCAAGAAATTAGAATGGTATTCACTCATTACCCAACATGAGGATGGATGATAGGGTATATTCTATGCAAATGCCCCAAATATCACATCCTTTCAAAATATGTTAAACTATAATCTCACCACATGTAATGAACATGGGATTCAATGATTACCTAAAATGGGATGAAATAATGGTTATCTTCCATGAATAAGCCTACGACACCACATCCTTTTATATAGAATTAATTAGTAATCTTACCCCAATGGACATTATATTCCCCCATGACCTAACATGAGTAAGGAACAATAGGCAGCTCCAATGCATAAGCTCAATACAAATCATTGCTACTCCATAGTGGTACATGGCCATCTCATTATATAATCTCCACACCATTTTAACTAACGTAAATCCACTTTTGAGGGGAATATTTTATCTGTAAACACCACCCTAAATCTTGTCGATGATCCTTTAGTGACACAAGAGTCCTTTCCCCATGATGTTAAACTACATGGATCGGTCATATCACACAACCATAAAATATTTTATTAAACAACGTAGGTTTTGATCCATATTTTTTAAATAGTTTTTGTACGAATCCACCAAGAGATTCAATCCGGATAGATATTAAACTTTTGTTCTCCATCATAGGGATACACCTTCTTCATCCACATCCATGGGGAATTTCAATTAATTGCTCACCAAAGATTCAATTATATGTACATTTTTTAAGATCATTTTCATTATTTTGTTAATAAAATTTATTCACACCATTAAAGGTACTGTGTGATAACTATCATGCTAAATAATAATATTAATAGTATATTTCTATCCGTTAAGAATGAGCAATAGTGAAACATGAGTTATAGATGAAAATCAATGTTATGTGAAATTAAAGATAATAATGGTGTTGAATATAATGAAAACTACACTATAAATTTAATGTTACTCACCCATTCAGATAATAGAAATTATTTTTAAAGAAAATATTTCTTAAAATCTCAAGATGTTACATCATTCCCCCCTTAAAATGAATTTCTCCCTCAATATATGTTTTTATTATCAAAGGATTAACATTTTTATAATCAAATTACTAAAACCCAGAAATAAAAAAATGGTTGGTAAAACATAATTTTAAAAAGTGAACATTGGAAACATAAAGGTAAACATAAGTTACACATAACTAGGATTCCACATGGAGAGAACATAGGGGGAATATAGGAAAGGAAAAATAACTATAGAGAGTGATTGAGCTCACTGATCAAAAATATTTTAATGGTCATTGTAAAGTTAATGTCCTAAAAAATTAAATCTTTGATGATAGAAAATTCCATTGGTTCACCAAAATTAAAGGTATTATGATATTAATTTTTTTAAAGATCCTTTTCTCAGGGTTAAACAATTATCATACAATCTATACTAAGAGAAAAAAAATGTAAATATACTTTCTTGATGACTATAATTTCATCAATTAATCAATTTCCTTAAAAACATAATCTTTTCTCCAAACTATGAATATTCAATATGAATTTTTTATTTCTGAAGCACTAAAATCAACTTTTAAAGACCACATAACCATAGAAGGATTATTCAATATATTCCACCTATATTTCAATCTTTACCAAAACGAAAATAGTTAGAGTTTATTATGATAATTACTTATGTTATTGAACCTTAATATGATACATTAATCTTAAAAATTAATTCCTAAATTTCAGAGCAAAACATTCAATAAACAACTATCCTAAAAATTCATAAGAAATTTCCTGACTGTGTTTGAAACCCAAATATTAGAATTATTTGATCCTATATTATTCAAATATAAATAAACCATTATTACACAAATAAAATGCCATATATTTTTTTCTAAATATACAAAATATTTACCTGAAAAATAATCATACTAACTAGGACATCATTTAATCTTGTGGTAGGAATGAAACCTTTATCATCATTAAGTCATGGTTTGAACCCACACCACCTAGCAAAATGTGATAGTTTGTCAACTAGGATACAGGTTGTCCCTAATTTTTTCTTTAATCCTGAAAAATAATTTCTCCTTAAAAACAAATCGTTGTGATACTAGGGGTTATAAATACACCAAACCTAAAAAATGCCTCCAAAAAATTATCATTAATCGCTTTAAGATCTCATTGTATAAAACTACAATGGGGTTTCTAAGACATTGAACTTTTGGTTATCCTTAACATTATATACCATAAAGGTATCCAAAAATACTAAGGCAAACTTGCCTAAAAACATCTTAATCTACAAATTTATCTAAATAAACAATTGATTATAACAAAAATAGACTTGGACTTGCACTTCTAGACCAGGTGCTGAAATCCATAACATTACTTCCTCGTCTTTGATTTTTATGTTTATGAACCAAAATTTTCATCTAAACCTTAAAATAATTAAATGGAAAACTTTTATCACTAAAATTATGGAGTAACTTTTAGTTTTTGAGTTTTGGATAATTATTAAAAATTCCTACATAAACAATTCACATAACTTTAAATGAACATTTATTGAATTTAAACAAGATCTTTTTATTTCAAATTATGTCAAAAATCATCATTATGAAATCCTTTAAAGAAATAACTCATTCAACATAATTCTTTAAAAATTGGGGAAATGAAGGATAATAAGTGTCATCTTGGATTATCATTACGGTTAAACATAATCATTAACAATTTAATGACATAAATATTCATAAGTGTGCATAGGGGTGTGATAAAATAATAAAGATGCATGATAGAATCATAAATGAACACATACACATTAATACTCGGACCATAAAATACTAAAACATGGAAAATTAAATAGTCAATAGAATAAAAAATCATGACCCATGTAATATCAATATTGATAAATAAAAAATTATAAACCCAAAATAATAAATTAAAACTCTTTTCATTATCTTAGAGAATCACATTTATATAAACCTTTCTAAACATTTTCAAATCACATTCAATTAGAATAAACATATGGTTGACTTCCAACATTATCATTCCAAAATGAATTATAGATCTATAATGGGGATCACCCATCTTATAATCTATATTGGGCTCGCCTATTTTCCATGAGCTATAATGGGGTCAACCCTTCACATAAGCTATATCGGTCTCACCTGTGAGCTATAATGGAGTGTAGCCTTTTGTATAAGATGTATTGAGCTCACCCATTTCATATAATTCTCATTTAGTATTTCATTAATAATATAAATTCAACATAAAACCCATATAAACAAACATTACTCATTTATAACATGATAAACACATGGAAAGAAAATGTGTTTACTGTTAATCTCTGAAATAAAAAATTCACATGTGGAGATGAAATAGGATTCATAACAACATGAAGGACGATTAACACATTGAAAATACATGGGTTCTATTTCAATCTCACTGAAACATGGTTATCTTGTTGAAATGAAAAGGGTTCTATAAAAATCTCATAGAAATAAGATTTACATGTGGAAGAGAAATAGGTTCTTTAACAATCTATATAAAACAATAATAATCCATCCAAGGAAATAATTATGATGATATAAATAAAATATGTCCCCTATTTTTGATAACTAAAAAAATGGTTTTTTTACATTTATGAATGTAAATTCCCTTAAAATATCATCAGAAACATTGTTGAGGAAAATAATATTTAATCATTCAAAAGTATCTCATACAACTTTGAAACATTTGAATCATAATCAATATAAAGTAATAACATTAAATAAAATATATAATATCATGAGAATAAGTAGATTCATGATATATCGGGTTAAAAGAGAAAAATATATACCACATAGAATAATATAGGTGTATAACATAACAAATGTCTCAATGATGGAAAATTGTGACAACATTTTGTTACTGCTATGGTTAGATTGAAACTATTGACCCCATGAAAGGGGGATCCTGAAATTGATATTTAAAACCCCTTAAATTTATGTATAAGAATCATAAAATTACTTCCTTGATATTATATACACCACAAAATAAAATAAGTTGTTAATATAGAATATATCTTATAGAAATAAAAGTGAGATGATAAAAACCCTTACTACATGAGTAACTTTTGAATCATGTGATCTATGAATGAATAATGTAAATTGAAACATTTAATGTAATTAAATGAATAAAATTTGTTATATAACATTTAATAGGGATTTATATACTACATATGAAATTATTTAAGTGCAGAATAACACATAATCCTTAAAGGAATGTAAATTGAGATGAAACCCCACACCTTGAGTCTAATTTGTCATTCTTGTTCTTTATCTTTCTAAATAACAAAATTAGGTAAATTATTTAATTTATTAATAAACTTTCAAAAGTTTATTATTAATATTTTCACTTATAAAAAATATATATAATAATATAATGAAATACGTTTAACTTGGATGTTTTGAACATGTTCATCTTATGTTTCAAAACATGATTTGGTTGGTCGGATTAGGTCAATGAGGTCATTATTTAATCATATCAAGAATAATAATCAAGAAATAATTATAATATATATATATATATAAATTATTCTCTGATAACCAATCCAGGATTATTGTTATGAAAAATTACCCAACTCTACATTCATGGAGACGGTAGGTTGTATGTACACTTGAGTAATGTTCCCACTTTTCAATGATCATTATGGAAAGAAGGTAAGTAAAATTTACCTTCATAGAGTTATAAATATATAATAAATACCATTTTAAATAATTTTACATACTAATATATATCATTCTTGTACTGTGGTGGTGAGAAAATAAGAACTACATCACTTTGAGGAAGCTGTAGTCCAAACATCCACAAACGACGTCATTACTTTTTCAGTCTGTAAAAAGGTAAGAAAGAAAGTGATATATAATATTTTCAAAAATATAATTATGTAATTAATTTAATTTATATTTATTTTATGTCACATATTTTTATTAAACACATCTTTAATACATTCCAGGTAATGCGTGAATGAATCACATTTCTTTAAGGAGGCGGTTGTCCAGATGTCCATACATGATGTTACTATATTCTCAAAAAATGGGATGCATGATTTTATGTGTTATATAATAATTAAAAATAATAAATAAATGATGAAAATAATATAAATTTTTTTTCATCATAATTCCAAATAATTATATGTGGTAATGGAAAAAGAATTAAATTGTTTGGTGAGGCGGTAGTCAGTTGTACACACGATAGTGATTTTGTTACCCATTTGATGGAAGTGTTAATTGGTGCAGGTGAAAACCATAGAATAATAAATTCTCAGTATATTAAATATAATGAGTTTTTTATATATATATTTATGATATAAAAATAATTCAATGGGTGGATAAATAAATAAAATTTAAGTGGTCATTGAAGAACATTATCTCTTCTTCATGTAACTCCTTTTGGTTTGCACCAAAGGACTTCCTTGGATTGTTTTCTAACCAAATTGAGTATAATAGGATTATATGATGTATTTTTTGAGTTTATTTGGGTAGGTTTTGGTTGATCCAATTTTATTGAGAAGAGTGAAGAAATGGGGATAGGTGGTGACCTTTTATAAGAGAAGGAGATGGCACACATAGTATTATTGAGATGAATGTTCGATGTACCCACATTTATACATAAAAATAGGATTAAAAAACACTAAAAAAATTATATCCTATAGTGTATATGTTCTAAATAGGGGAAACAATAAGTTTTTGAAAATTTTATAGATCATTGTTTCCCTTGAGTTTAATATTTAACATCTATGTAAACTCATTTTTACCTTAATCAATGTAAATAGTATTTATTATTATCATTAATATTTTTGGTAATAAAATGGTTTTACCATAATATAAATTATAAATTATGATGATTAAAAATATTGAATCCATTTTTCTAAATTAAAATCACCTATGTTTTTTAATTTTATTTAAAATTAATCATGTAGAAGGGATAAAATAATGAATTTTTAAAGTAAAAAATTTCTGATTCTTGAAATGTTTTTACATCCGATTTCAATGCGAAATAGATTCCAATGACTTAAATTGGATATATTTTTATATTACAAAACTTATAAAACTATAAAAAAAATTATAAAATAATTTAACTATATAAATAAATTAGGTGAAAATTAAGCTTTCAATTATAATTTCCTGTCTTTCACTATTCATTAAAAAATGACCCTTCTCAGAAAAATAACAAAACGTCACTCAAGGTTAATTTCAATTTTGATATATCATGAATTGGGATTATTTTTTCATATAAAATTTATAAAATTATCAAAAAAAATTTCTAAAATAAGTGCGTTATTAAAAGGTGAAAAAACTTCCTTTTAACAAATATCTTTTTCTGCGTAAAATTGGATTCCATATTATCTCAAGCCTATCGAACATGTTGGATGAACATAAAAAAAATTATTAATTATATAAAATTTAAATTTCACTAATATATTTCACTAATATTGATTAATTGAAAATATTAAGATAAAAATTTCATTCTCATTATGAAAATAGTTTTTCATGAAAACATATCCTTTATATTCAATTGGTTTTTATATTCATTTATATATTATTAGTCAAAATATAATTAATTATATATACATTTATAAACAATGTTTTCATAATTTATTCAACAATATGTATTCCCACTATTCTAGTGGTTCGGTGATAGCTATCAAGTTAAATAATAATATCAATAGTAATTTGTTATCCAGTATGACTTGGCCTTGGGTGTAACACAAGTTATAGAGGATACTCGATGTTACATGGAATTCAAGATAAACATTGTGTTACATATAATTAAATATAGTAGTAGTAATAGCTTATTTTTTTTCTTCAAAAATAAAATGACCATGAAGACAACATTCTCTCAAGGGGGCTGGAAATGATGGAGCCAAAGAGCATCCCCCAGCACTATAGATGCACATTCAGGAGGGAGGGAGAGAAGAGAATCATAAATGATAAGGGACACGTCCTGCCTACCCAAGCGAGCAAGGGAGTCCGCCGCAATGTTGGCCTTCCTCCAACTGTGATGAATAAGCTTCCCTCGTGAAGTTTCGATCTTGCATCTCCTAATAAGGTAAGTGAGCTCCCATGGAACCCCACCAGTCAATTTTAAGATCTTCGCAAGGAGTTTAGAGTCTATCTCAATCTTGGACACTGTCAACTTACCCCGTTTACAAACCATCAGACCATAAGCAAGAGCATGGACCTCCACACTCAGAGACATATAATTAAATATAAATTATAAATTGTGTGCAACTAAATCTATTAAAGAATTTACACTAAATTTAAAAGAGATATTTTTTAAATCATGGGATGTAATAATTAGAATATCATCCATTAACACATCAATAATATATTATATTTATCTATAGAATTTATGGGAAATAGTAATTCAACCAAATTTTATTACTTTTAATATTTTTTAAATAATATATTTTATTTTTCTATTAATTGAATAAATATTGTGTTAGTGTTTCATAAGAATTTAAGATAATTAAAAAATAAAAAAAAGAAGAAATAAATTACCAAAATTAAAATAAATTAAGTTTAAAATAAGTTTTTATATTCATTCATAACATATTTTTATCTTACAAACATAAAAGATAATTTAAAAGTAAGGGATGTAAATTTTGGAATATTCTTTACTTAAAACAATATAAATGTCATTAATAAGGTAAAATGGATCCAAAATGCCATGTATTCAAGTTTTGGATGTCGATGGCTAAATTTATCCCATAAAATTAAATAAACAAAAAGTTTTAGTTGATTTTTAATTCACTATCAGATTATATTGAACTTTAATTTCTTGATTTACCTTCTATAGATATTATAAATTTTACCATGGATACTATTCGTAATGCCATAAAATAAAAGGAACATGTTTACCATATTTGGACCTACGGATTAAAAAGAGGTAATTAATTTTTTAATATTAAATTTCATTTAGTGGAAAGAATTAATTTTAGATGAAAAACACAAATCATAGTGAAAAATAGTTTTTTAAAAAAAATTACGTATAAAAATGTTTTTATACCAAATTCAAACATGAAATTGAATCCAATAAACATAATTCGGCTATTAATAAAATAACAGAACCATTATTAATTTGTTAACATTTTTAAATAAAATTAATATTTTTAAATTCTTGAGACAAAAATACAATTTTTGATAAAAAATCATTATTTTTCACTATTTACTTGAAAATAAATATTCTCAAAAAATATCCTAAAAATTCAATGTAAGATAATGTTGGTCATATTATTTTAAAAAATTTATTATTTTTATCAAATACATTTATAAAAATTACTATAAATTAATTATTATACTCCCTCACAAGTGGAAATAAAAACCATTTTGATGAATGAAATTTCATTACTAAAAATTGAGTGATTTTTCACTAAAAATTAATCAACACATATAACACCCAATGAGTTTAAAATAAAACTATGTTTGATAGAATATAGAACATTCAACACTGATATTAAAAAAATCATATTATATTATAAAAATATTATTATTTATACATAATCATTATAACATAACAATTTAAATTAAAGATATGAATTATAATAACAATAAATTGAAAAGATACTATAATTTTTTTATATAATATAAAATTATTTATAAATTACTAAAAAAATAAGTACAAAATTTTTTAGAAAATTTATCTTATGACCCAAAAATCTGTTTTCCTAAAAAATAATTTTTATTTATTTTCTGAGAAAGTATTATAACAAAAATTTTGGAAATTTTTGAAAAATTATTTTATATTATGAAAATAATTTTTTAAATTATAATATAGATATTAAATTATGGGTGAATTTTGGTATTTATTTTAAATGATAAAATTTTTAGTGAATATTGAAAATACTAGTCATTGTAAAACCATCATTTCATTCAATAAATTAAGTAATTTAATATTATCAATATTAATTTAATTTGATTTTAGAGTGACATAACTATTACTTAGTTATATTTAATCTAATTAATTAATTTTTTATTATTATTATATTTTATTTTATTATAATTTTAGTTTTATGCCTAAAAGTAATTTTTTCTAAAAATTGTTTTAAATTGAATAATATTATCCATTTTACATACTTAAAATAAACCCAAATTATTAATTCACTAAATTAAAATTATAGATTATATAAGAATAAATATTAATTTAAATTCATTTAATTGTGATTAATTTTCATATAGTTCATATAAGATCATCTTATTCTTAAAAAATACATTTCAGGAAAACCCATTTCATCAACATGTTTGTAGGATTAATTTTTAAATTAAATTATACTAATTTTTTGAATTTAATTTTTTAAATAGATTCCATATTTGGAATAATGTTAATTAATATTATATAATGGGTTTAGCTTAATTTTTTTTCATAATGAATATTAAGAAAAGTAAAAAACCTATTACCATGGTTAATGTAAAAACTAGCAAACTGAGGGTTAAACTAAAGAGGTAAATGTGATGAAATGTTTAAAAAATGTTTACTTTTAAATGTTATAGGTTTAAATTTGAAATATATCCCATGTTTTTCAATATTATTCAATTTTTTAGGATCTTTTCTTGAGATTAACATCCCATTATTAAATAGTTTTAAGTATTTTCAAGAATTTCACTCCTAATTAATTATAAAAGATCACCACTCCCATCACTTATTCAAACCAATCAAGCCATTTGACTCAAAAGACCATAAAAAAATATCTCCTAATCATCCTTATATACATTAAATATCTTATGTTCTTCCAAAAATACCAACCCAGTGGTCCTTAATAAGAGATATGAAGGAGATTTTTATAAGCAAATGTAATCATTTTCCTCGAGCTATATGTTTATATTACTTATTTTTTCACCATAAATTATTTATTATAAATTAAATTTTAATAAAACCAGTATATCAATTATAATAATTATTTATTTATTTTATTTTATAATATTAAAAAATATCCTCATTCATTAAACTAGAAATTAAACCATCATTCATGTGTACGGAGGACTATCACCTCACGAACATATGTAATTCATTTTTCAACATAACCTATCAAAAATTATCATGATGATGGATTTAATGCTTATATATTATAATAATTAAATATTAATAATTATTTAAAATTAACATATTGTATACCTTCTTAAATTAATATCTATTGAAAGATGATAACATCGTTCGTGTTTTAGAAGGACTACCGACATGTGAAGTGATGTTATTGATTTTATATTATCATAAAAAATATATGCTATATGTAATTATATATAAAGAAATAATATTATATTTATGATCTAATTATAATTTTTAAATATAAAACAAAACATACCCCTTTCCATTATTATAATTGAAAAATGGAAACGTTTCTCATTCGTGTGTATGAACTACCGACTCCATAATTATAAAATGGTTTGTCTTTCAAATCCATATTACTTGGTTTTAAATGTAAACATTATGTATAAAAATGGTTAGTATTTCATTTTTATTATTATACATATGAGGTAATAATGACCCTTTTACCATGTTCACCACACCGATAATGTTTTGAATTTATGAACTAAACATCCTTAAAACACTCGATATGGATATAACTAAGTATGTAATTAATTATGTCATTAAAATTTAAGAAATTAAATGGTTTAATTATTTTTTTATTAAATTTAGAAAATTATATTAAGTGAACAAATATTTTATATACTTTTATTATATATTATTTAAATGATATACATGACATGTCTAGACTTGAGGTAAGGATTTTCATCTCAAAATTTAATTATTTAAGATGCATGTTCTTTTATACAACTAATTTATTTTTTATGGTGTATATATTGGACCATTAAATATTATTTCATGAATTCTTTATAATTAATTTCATTATAAGTTAAAAATCAGTTACCTCATTCATGGGGGTTTTTATTCAAAAGTTACAAAGGGTATAAGGGTTAATGATTAAATATCATTTTAATTGGGTTTTTATGCATTAATTTATATTAAAGTATATTATTTCAACATTTTCTTTTAAAAATATTTTATTTTATTCTTTGAGGATTATTTAGTATTATTTAATATAATAATCCCATTATCCTACCTTTTCTATTTTATATTATGGACTAATTTTTTTTTAAATAAACTCGACTATATTTCCCTCTTTATTCAAACACACTTTTCCTTGCATGTCGATGTTTTCATTAAAATGATTTCAAAAAAATGTCTCAATAATCTTCTATAATTGTTTAAAGTAAATTTAAAACATTTATACTATTTTATAAAATGGTTTAAATGTAATTTTCTTGTCATTTTTAAAATGAGATAATTTTTGTCTTTTTAATGAAATGTGAATGTAATGTTTTATTAATTTATAAGGAATATATAGAATTACCTTATTTCATAACTATTATTTTATTTTAAGAATACATTATAATTTTCCATGTTTATTTTTCAAATAAAATTATTTCTACAATATTTTTGAAATATTTATTTTAAAAAATTAATTTTCAAATTATAAAGGTTATTTTACTCAAGATTGTATTTAATATTATTAAAATATTTTTTGTTCCAAAATGAAAACAAAATTTAATATTATAAAATAATTAAAAATTATATATATGTGTCTTTGTCTATTAAATATATAAATAGATCAATCTCGCTTACATTTATGTTTTAATATAGTCCTTTTGATCATTTATCTAATGTATTCTTTAATAAATCTATTTTCATTATGATGTGAGTAGAATTATATAATTCATTTTTCCATGGGTAATTCTTTTGTTTATGATATTTGATTAGATTCCTTATGAGGAACACATATTTATTAATAAAAAATAAAATTGATGTGGGGTCTGGAATAATATGATAGTCTAATAAATTGGGTAATGTTTTTATCTCATGATACATCATGTGTGGGATTATGAAGTACACTTAATCCATTATACGACTCTTTAAACCATGGGATTTTGTCCTAGTAGTTAGCATTGACATATGTTTATATAATTTTTTATGTTTCTATCACTTTTTTATGAATCTATGATCTTATGATACCATGTTTATTACATTATAAACCCATTTTATTACTCACGTTCTTTTTATTTTATAATATCAGGTTATACCATTGACTCAGATGTTATGTTTCCTTATAATTTTTATTTTCTTTCTTGGTTTTTTTAGCTCACCCATTTTTTTCTATGTATTCTCCAGGGTATGTTAAAAAAAAATTTTGAGATAAAATAGAAATAGGAACACATTGTGGATAAAAAATAAATATATTTTAGTTTATTTTAATGTTGATTTACTGTAAACCTAGTCATCCAAATACACTTGGCCTCACGATATTTGGGTTGTAAATAATAGAATATTATATTAAAAATAATTAATTAATATATGTATAATGATTGGGACTCTATATTGGGTATCATATAATGGTCATGTTATTTTTGGGTATTAGTATTAGAAAAATTTGGCAAAATAATTATGTATAAGAATAAATATATTAAAACATAAAAAAAATTAAATTATATAGTAAGTGGTTTCCATGAAAATAAATCCCTTCCTTGATAAAACAAATTAGATGTAGATCTAGAATATTTTTATTATGGGGTAATAGCCCAAAAAGGGTGAATATAATGGGACTCGATCATCACCTAGTGAAAAACAACATTCCTTGCTGCACACCTTGTTTGACACTCCTTGTGGATAACTTTTGGAAATTCACCAACTCTTTATGAACCATAATCAAGGACTTAAACAAATTATCGTGTCAAAAACCCTAATATGAAATGTTTTCAAGGTAAAAATTGATTGAAACATGGTGATTCATAAGAAAAGATATATTTATCTTTTATAAGTTATTACTTATAGGTTTACAATTTTTACCTTTTTATTTTCATGTATTAGAATATTGTTTATATTATTATTTTTAATTAATTATATTAAATAGGATAAAACATGAAACAACCAATGTTATAGGAAATGTAATGATTTTCCTATTTAGATTACTCAACTAAAACTAAAAATATTTATAAATCTCTTGATAATGAAAAAATTTAAATCTCATATTACATTTAATATTTTTAATATAGCTTAATTTCCAAACACATCAAAGAAGAGAGAGATGCATATTATGGAAGCTTAGATATTAATGATGATAAATAAATTGAGATTAAATTTTCTACATGTAAAAACATTAGGAAGGGACACCATAGAAAGAGACATTAATGAAATAGAATGTTCATTATGTGTGGAAAATAAGGCCACAAATAAATTAGTATTTAAGGAAAAATGAAGAGCCTGGTTAACAAGAAGTGGGGAAATAAGGTTCCACCTAATAAACCATAAATAGTTCAATGTCCAAGATACTGGGAAATTAGTCATTATACATGTGAGTGCCCTTATATAAGGATTATTAACTAAGGGTTTATGTTATGAAAATAATTTAAGTGGAACAATTGAAGTTTTTAGGTGTTTTAATGATAAATTCATGTTGCTAAGGTATCTTTATCAATGATATTCTAGTTATAAGAATCATAAAACCTATCAAGATTGTTCCGGAGTAGATTTATTTAAGTAATTTCATGAATATAATGAATGGTAATATTGAACTAGAAATATGATTTAATGGTATGGTGATATTTTACTAGAAATAATTTGAGTGAGGAAAAGAATATCTATGATATGTTCTTAATTATGAGTTAATTATAGTTAATTAAAAATATTTTTTTGGAAAAGAATGAGATGGATAGAAATCCTTATAGGTTGAAAAAGTTTATTTGATGAATAATACTATTTTGATGTTTTTCAATATATTATTGAGAAATTTATAGGATCAAGTTGAATTGTGAATATGATTATCACTTTTTTATCTATTGTTTTATAAAAAGGAAAACCAGCAATCTATGAGACGACCTATTGCATCCGGTAAGGCTATAGGGCTTAAACCAACAACTGAATGGAGAAAAGCATGCATTGCCTACCACTAGACAATTTGATGCATTTTTTTGTATTTTATTATATTTTCATAAATTATTTGGTTTGTAAATAATATGTTTAATTTTTAAAATTTTGTTGAGACACAAATAAACTTTAATTTTAACAAAAAGGATTATTTGGGAAGACTATTCTTATGTTTTTGAATATGTAACTTAGAAGGAATGAGATAACCATTGATATCAAAAACATATTTATTTTTTTGTTCATTGAGGATATATGGGATATTTGTAAATTTATTTAATGAATAATCCATGTTAAAGCTTTGGGCTTATTATTTAATTTTGGAGGTTATTTTATTTATAATCATATTTGTTATTATCTTACATTATCCTAACCATTTTTGTTTTAATAATGATATAAAAAATAAATTATTACAATTTTATAGATCTTATGATCTTTTAAAAGTTATTTTTCTTGATTTTTTAATAACAAAATCATATTGAATATTCATTCCTTATTGTAAAATTAAAATCTTTAAGTGATTGAAGCACAACCAATGGATGAAATTTTGTTATAAGATAAAAATATATCAACTAAGTATATTTTCTGGTGTTATATATCATGATAGTAACAAAATACCATAAATAAAGGAAAATAATCTTGAAAAATATCATATTACAATCATATTCAATAAATCATTGTTGTTTTAACTCATCATAGATTAATGGTTTTATAGTTGTTAACGTTCCCTTGATTTCTCTCTTTATTATGATTAATGATCAATATCACTATTTATAATTATTTATTATTTTATTACATGACCATATTTTTTAATCCCACCAATTTTATCTTGCTTTTTACCCTATTGAAGTGTTATTATAGATGTCAATTTGCTTCCCCTTTCTATATTTTAAGAGACTATTTTGTAAATCCTTTTTACGATGTGGGTTTTACAAAAATAGAATTTTAAAATGTTAAGACAAGCAAATGATAAAATGTTGAGGATAAAATTTATTTAATGGAGGTATAATGAAACAATCACGTGTCGTAGAATAACACTATGTTTGATAGAATATACAACATACAGCTCTGGGATTAATTGAACATTTGTTTACTTCAAAACTATTATTTTTTTAACATAACCATTATAACCATGAAGTGAAAAATAGGAGGTATAAATAGGAAAAACATATTTTGAAAATTACCTCAAAAGATTTAATATAATATAAATTTATTGATTAATTAATGATAAATAAGTACTCAAATTTCAGTAAATTCATTTTATTGTTTAAAAAAATCATCAAAAAACATTTTTATTTATTTTGTTACAAAATATTATAGTTAATTATTGGAAGTATTTTAAATTTTATTTTAAAAGTTTAATTTCAATTGTTAAATAATAATATCAATATTATTATAGGGTGATAATTTTGATTTTTCAAAAAATACTGATTTTTCATTGAATAATGAAAAATATGATATTTTCCTGAAACTTCCATTTCATTTAATTAATTATATAATGTTAAAGTACAATTATGATTTAAATTTTATTTAAAATTAACATATGTATTATTTAGTTATATTTAATCCACTTAATTATATTTATATGAATTTAATACTATATTTTAGTATAAGTTTATTTTTAGTCTTAAAAAAGACATTTTTTTATGAAACTTATTTTAAATTGCATAATGTGTCGCCATTTTAATTAATTAAAATAACCCCTAATATGGAATTATATAAATTAAAATTACATGTTATACATCTTTAAATATTAATTTAAATTAATTTAATTATTATTACTTTTCATATAGTTAATGTAAGACCATCTTATTCTTGTAAAATACATTTCTAGAAAACCCATTTTTTAACAATTTTGTTGGCATAATTTTAAATTATATTCTACCATTTATGTAAATTAAATTTGATAAAAGTATTTTCATATTTTTTATAAAAATTAATTATGTTTTTTAATTGGTTCAAATTCATTTTTTTAATAATTAATATAAAAAATAGTAATAAATTTGTAAACCCGGTTAATGTTAAAACTACTTTAATAGGGGTTAAACTAAATATGTGATGGAAATAAAAATTTCAAAAATGTTTATTTTTTATGTTGGAGGTTTCCAGTGAAAATATAACCCCTTATATCAATTATTTATCAATTATCAAGAACTTTTTATAAAATTGAATTCCTATTATTGAATAGTTTTCGTTATTTACAAGTATGTCACTGCTCAATTATAAATGGATACCCACTCCCCTCACTTATTCACACATATAAATCCATTTTCATGATAAAAAATTTCCATAATGTTTCAAAAATATTTTTATATGTAACGCCCCGACCTGAGTTACCCAAAGTTGGTGCATTATTACATAACATTGGCATGATCACAAAAGATCAAGTCTCGAAAGACCAATTAGTTTAGTATCCTTAGAATCACTAGATACATTCATAAAGTTTACATTACATCACAAAATGAAAGACTAAAACAACATCTTTTCTTCATAGACCACACTCATATCCCATCATACTGTCCCTGTAGATCATTAATAAAATACTTCTTCAGATCTAGGGAAAAATAAAACATAGAAAGAAGTGAGCTCGTATTCTCACTAAGCATAAAAATACTGCGGAAACATTCATAAATTTGCATAAACATTTAAGGAAATTTATACGACTAAAACAAAAGACTTTTCAAATATAAACTTAATTTTAACATAGAAAAGATACAATAAAATAATGTCATTTACTTATTCACATGGATATTCTACCAGTTGAATAATCACATGCAATATCAATAGCCACATTCATAATGATGGAATGCATAATTCCAGACTATCATAACCACATAGTCAAGGCCTTGTGCTAAAACTAAAAATAAAATTTTGTCAATGCCTTGTGAAAATACACTAGTTTTCCCCAAGAGACCTACCGACGCATCGAGGAGCTATAATGGGCTCAACAAGTCACTTATTAAGTCCAATGCATTCCTCATATGAAAAGGATTAAACATAATATAAACATTCGTATTAAAAATGGCATACGAAATGTCAATACTTTACCCATAAACAATGCATGGTATAAAAATAACACATCCATAGTATAAAATATCACAAAATCATCAATACAATATAGAAGATTTTTATCATAATAAATTAACTTCAAATAAGTTTAAAATCCATTAAAGGATTTTGACTTAGATGAAAATGATTTGTAAAACTATTTGAGATAAATATCCCTTTTTCCTGAAAACATTTAAAAGTCACACAATTTAGAAAGGAATAGATTTAAATACATTTTTTAATCAATGTTTCCCATACCACTTTGATACTTTTGAATGTAATTAATATTTTAAAACATTCATGCCCATTTATATAATCCTTAAAACCATTTTGAAAACCTGGACATTAATGAGAATGGTTTAGATGAATAAATCCTTACAACATTTAAAATTATGTTTTAGTAAAAATTACATTAAATTAATCCATTTGAATACGATTTTATGAAACATGGACATAGATAATAATATGTCCTAGTAGATGCTTACGTAAAAACAACCTCGGATAATAAAAAGATTGTGAAATTAACCCTTACCAATTTGGTAACTTACGAAAAATACACCCTATGAAAGAAGTATCATTAAATTAATATGTAAATACACATAAATTAACGTTTATTACACAAAAAATACAATTATGGGCAGTACATAATCCACACAAAAGGTAATAGTGGAAATATGTCATGAATCTCATGGGAATAAGAAGTGACATGAAAACCACTTACATTGCACATTCCTTTAGTAGAGGGTACATTTAACCTCCTGTATGAAGTTAATAGTATGTTATTATATTATACCAAAACCATATTAATATTTATGATATCATATATGATTCATTAATGACTTTATACTACCCATTTAATAATAATTTCCATGATAAATTAAAATTTCGGGTTATAATCACTTTCTTTATTGTACGTGTTTTAACTTGATACTCTTGATTGTATTACTTAGATAAAGATTTAAATACATCCAGAATATAAAACATGATTTATATATCATATATATTTATAATTTAAATATTTATAATAGACATATATATGAAATTTAAAATACCATTTATGGAGATGGTAGTCTGTACGTACACAAAAACGCTATTTCCGTTTTCATATCGTATTGAACGGAACTAAGTGAATAAGATATAATTAAGTACCTATATATATATATTTAAATGAATATATCTCTAGTAGAATTATTATATCATATATTACATACTTATTAGTAATATATATTTTTATAATCTTCGATGAATGGTGAACTTGAAAATGAATCTCATCGCGTCATTGGGACGGTAATCCGTACGTACGCAAGAGGGACAATATCATTTCCAGAAAGATGTATAATTGGATGTTATATCATATATACATAATCATTATCATGTTATATTTATTATTTAAATCAATTACATGCCTTTATTATACCAATATAAATAATAATGTATTGAATAACAATTACACCACGACGTGGAGACGGTAAGCTATACGTACGCACGTATGGTGACATATCATTAAAAGGATGGATAGAGTAATGAATTTGGTTGTACCATATTTATAATAACATCACAGTATATATAATATATGGGAGTTTTTATTTTATAAAAGAAACAACAATGAAAAAGGAAGTGGATGAAGAAAGGAACTTGAAAGAGGTGATGGAATATTTAACTCTTCTTCGGGATCTTCCTTTTGATTTGATCAAAATGGCTCCATAGGTTGGATTTAGGACTAAAGGAAGGCCTCTAGTATTAATGGAGGATATTTGATAGGGTATTAGGGTAGAGTTTGGTCGATAAAAAAGGCTTTGAAGGTGTGAATTAGAGAGAAGGGTGAGTGCCCTTTTATAAGAGGGGTGACAGTCACCTTTGGAAATGCTAGAAATATTATTTTAAAATAAATTAATATTAAGTTTCTAATGGCTCCAAAGTGTATTATTTAAATTTTAAGGTGTGTATAGGTCGCATACCACTCAACCAACTGGTTTTATACAGGTTTGGGTCACTATATTAACATTATCTTTTTCATTTAACTCTTAGTTAAATAGTTTGACATTTACAATGTCTCGTTGTATTTTTATATTATATAGTTAATAAACATACTATATACTTACAACTGACCCCGAAGTTGTCCATTAATGATACACCTATGATTATATAAGTCATTTTTCCTAACCTTATATTTTTTGGAATATAATATCAATTAATAGTATAATATTTGTTTTAAAAACTCTTTTATGTCAATTTTATACTATTTAATAATTCATTTTTAAAAGTTTTATCAACTTTATTAATTCAAAATAAATTTATTAAATCAATACTAACATGATATAGTAACCTTGAAAATTCGTTTATGGCATCAAAATGTTCAAATTATTTTTATTTTAACATTTATAATACCATTTATTTGATTCTTTCATTAATAAGTAAAACACTACACCATCATTATGTCATAAATAAATTTAATTATTAAATGTATAAATATTATAAATAAAATAACATTATGTAGTAAATCTTTTAGCTTTATATTTAATATTTATAGTCAAAAATATAACTTAAATAAAACCTTGTAAAAATTGTTTTAGTAAAAGATATATGTTTATGTCATATTTTGCCTTTACATTATATTAATTAATATAAAGTGTCATTATCACTCTCAAGTGGACCCAAGTTGTCCTAAAATCGACCCAAATATTCCCATGGTCAAACATATATCATAAAATATGGTTAGTACACATTTAAGGGTAATTTAATATTATTATAATATTATTTTTTAACCTTATTTACTGGATTTACCCTTTTAACCACGGTAAATAAAATATTTACTGAATTAAATATTCCTAATGTATAAAAATAAAAGTTACCTATTTACACAAATTGGACCTGCTGATTAAAATATGTAAACCATTTTCATAAATTTGAAACACAGAAGTGGCAGAAATTAAATTAAAATTAATTCTCGTTGTGAAAACAAAACGCGTGTTTTTAACAAATAATAAATATAAAAATATTGACACTTTCTTATGCCCGGTTTAAATGTGGAATTATGTCCAATGACCAACATTGGATTAAAAGGTAAAAATATAATATAATTTTACTTTAAAACCACTCATATTCATAATTTATCACTATTAATTATTTTGATTAAAAAAGTGGTTTTTAATTAAAATTTAGTAATTTTCACTATTCAACAAAATATAAAAGTTATCAGAAAAGTATCAAAAATTTACCCTAAGATAATTTCAATACGTAGAATCCAAAAATGATGTATATTTTACCAAATTAAAAACATAGATATTGCATTAATTAATTTAAAATTAATTCATGTTAACGAAACCAAAAAGCATATTTTTAAGAAATGTTAACTATCAAAAGATTGATATTTTTTTAAGTATAATTTCAAAGTGAAGTTACTTACAGTCACAAGAATTGGATTAAATGGTAAAAGTATAATATATTTATTATTAAAACCCATTAAAATGTATAATTTAACAGTATATATTATTTGATTAAAAAAGTAGTTTTCAGTTAAAATATAGTATTTTTCACTATTCACCAAATATGAATGTTATCAGAAAAACATCATAATTTTATTGAAACTAAATTCTTATGTCCCTATTCTAAAGAGTAAAGTTTATTTTGTCAAATATAATTTATAAAAGTTTCAAATATTGGATTTAAAAATGGTTCATCATTAAAAGGCGGTAAAAGTGCATTTTTTGAAATAAATACATCTTTTATCTGAAAACATGAATTTGTTCTTAAATTATGTCCAAGAAACACATAATATGGATTATAAAATTACAAGGATTATGTAAAGTTAAAAATCTAGTTAATACTATTCATAACCGCTTTGGAACGGCTATTTTGGTAAGTCGTCGTGCACTATAACTTGGAGTTGCGTGTAGTGTCAGTTATTGGATAACTTTGAAGAAATAACGTACTATGAAATATTGAGCTATTACATTCTTCCCTCCTTCAATAAATTGTGTCCTCACAATTTGATATTGTTTTTTGAAAATAAAAGGTTGAAAATAGAAAATACCTTTGTGGGAAAACCCACATCAAAAATTGGGTTAATAAAATTTAGTCTTAATAAGAAGAAAGGGGGAATGAAAAAGTAGCCACCAAATTATGATCTCGATTAAGAGAACATTGGTGGAAATTAGAGACACATAATTAGAGGAAAAACATAAATATTTATATTGAGTGATTGAGGTCATCAGTCATAAACAATTGTAGAATTGAGGGACTCAACCCCATCAATCTATGATGATTTAAAATATCATTGGTTCCACAAAACATAAGGTATTAGGATAACACATTTTTAGTTTTAAGATCCCTTAACTGATGTTTAATAATTAATTTCTTCGTAGAATAAGATATGATATATATATATACATATAATTGACAAGTAGAGTTCCATCTTTTAACTAATTTCTACTACAAACTCATCCTTCAATCTAAAATATAATAGAACTAAAAAAACATATTATATTTATCATATTCATATAGGGTTCCAAAAAATTTATAATTCATCTACCAAACCCTTTTAGAAAACTACATTATTCAATCCAGTACATCACATGGGTCAGTGGTAGGTGATACACCCTTGTCTCCCTTTCCGTTGTGGGTTCAAGTCTCACGGCCTTTTTGGACACGACGGGTTGCCGCCCGACCTCTGGGTTGTCCTTTTTATGAAAATCCAAAAATAATATCAAACTAGACTTATCCAAAATACTTCTGTCCAAACTCACAGTCCAAATTTTATAGTGAAGTTAAACCCAATGAAGATCCTTTTTTCCATGTAATAACATGTGAACACCTTCATCATGTATTCATTTAAAACACTGCAAAATCTTGAATTACCATAAAATCTTATGGATTATATTCATGATCCCTTATTCATTATAGGATATTGGATATACTCCTTCTATCCAAAAATGTTGTAAACTCAAACAATGATGGAATATATAAATCATTAATCAGTTTCAAGGAAGTCAAGAATATTCCATATAATATATCCAAATCAAACATGTTTTGTTCAAAAATCACTACCTCGGTATTAGAACAATATTATGGATTATATTTTTATCAACCATATAAAAAATTTAACCTATATTGAGTCACTTTTCTTGGTTCCACACAATCTCATGTCCTTAATGAAACAGTACTGCAGTAAAATCCTTATATACTCAATAATTATTATAACCAGTACAACGTTGATACAACCCTCAAATGACATAATTGTTTAATAACAACATAAGAACTCTAATCATTCTTCCTCATATGTGGTAGTATCATAACATGATTATTATCCAATAGCATAATTTGGGGCATACTCTGATGATTTGAACATTGGTTTTCATAGTGTCCCAACTCTTAATAGATGAAGCATTATGCATTTGAAACCATTTTCTTACCCTTGCAGTCAGATACATGGTGTCCTTTTTCTCCACACTTATAAAAAACTCACATTCCCATTAGGAAAGTTCCATGGTCTTTCATCCCATACTTATCACATATTGGGAAAATTATTCTTTCCTCTCTTCACATTATCCATCTTTCTCTCTTTCATCCATTTCTTCTCTTGCTTCCCTTCAAAGGCATATGACTCAGAGAATTCCTTACTTGTATTTTTAACACATGATACTATATCTTCATGTGTCGAGAAAACATGGGATAAAATTTCCCTTCTAAATGTTGGCTTAATACAGTGAAAGATATGATCCTTCTTACTCTTTGGATCATATGTATTGGTGGAGTACACCTTCATTCTACTGCGCACCATTTTTATAAAATTGCATACACGAGATTTGTTTATGAATCGCAATACATAAATCCAAACATGTAAAATACATAACGTAAATTGAACAGTTTATTGATATAATCCATAATCATAAAAATGCTTTCTTTGAGGAATAATATACTTATAAACCCTTTATAATAGTTTTTAAAGAAAATGAAAATTATCCTAAGAATATCCCCTCGGAGTGTCATAACCAAGAGTGCAGAAAGGCCCATTGTCGTGCACCAGTTCCCGTCTGAGTTTAGATCAAACCGGTGTTTTCGGGTTTTACCCCTAGGTACATCTGTGCCAGATCTGCCTCTACATGCACGTATCCAGACAGGGATGTATTGCTTGGAAAAATTACAAAATCTCTACAATACCAAAATTCTAGGAAGTTCTTTTATACTAATCCTCAAAGTCTATCTTAGGGTAATGTGCTCCAATCAGAGTTTATCTAAATCTAGCATCTAAGGTTTGTACTAAACTTCCTATGATACCAATTGTAACACCCCGACCCCAGTTACCCAGAGTCGGTGCATTATTACATAACATTGGCATAATCACAAACAATCAAGTCTTGAATGACTTATTAGTTTAGTAGCCTTGGAATAACTAGATACATTAATAAAGTTTACATAATATCATAAAATGAAATACTACAAAAACATCTCGTCTCCATTGACCACACTCATATCCCCTCATACTATCCCTACAGATCATTCAAATAATACTTCTTCACAACCTGGGAATAATAAAACATAGAAAGGGGTAAGATCAGATGCTAAGTAAGGATAACAATACAGTGGAAACTTTAATAAATAAGAATAAACATTTAAGGAAATGTATAAGACTACAACAAAATCCTTTTTAAACTTAAACATCAGCATAATATGGAAAATATACAATAAAATAATTCCATTTAATTATTCACATGGATATTTCAACCAGTCGAATAATCACATGTAATATCAATAGCCACTTTCATAATGATGGAATGCAAAATGCCAGACTATCATAACCACATAGTCAAGGACTTGTGCCAAAAATACAAATAATATTTTGTCAAGGCCTTGTTCCAAGACACTAGTTTTTCTCATGAGACCTACCAATGCATCAAGGAGCTATAGCGGGCTCCACCCATCACTTATTAAGTCCAATGCATTACTCATATGAAAAGGTTTAAACATAACATAAACATTCATATTAAAACTATCATACGCAATTTCAATACTTTACCCATAAACCATGAATGGTATAAAAATAACACATCCATAGTCAAACATATCACAAAACCTTCAATACAATACAGACGATTTGTATCATAATAAATCAACTTCAAACAAGTTTAAAATTCATTAAAGGATTTTGACATAGATGAAAATGATTTGTAAAACTCTTTGAGAGAAATATCCCTTTTTCATGAAAACATTTAAAAGTTACACAATTTATAAAGGAATACATTTAAATACATTTTTGAATTATAGTTTTCCATACCACTTTGACCCTTTTTAAAGTAATTAACATTTTAAAACGTTCATGTCCATTTAAATAAATCCTTAAAACCATTTTGAAAACATGGACATCAATGAGAATGGTTTAGAAGAATAAATCTTTAAAACATTTAAAATGATGTTTTAGTAACAAGTACCTTAAAAAATACCTTTGGAAACTATTTTATGAAACATGGACATGGATAATAATATGTCTTAGTAGATAATTACGTAAACACAACCTCGGATAATAACAAAATTATGAAATTAACCATTACCAATTTGGTAACTTACGAGACATACACTCTATGAAAGAAGTATCATTCAATGAATATGTAAATACACATAAATTAAATTGTATTACCTGAAGAATATAGTTATGGGCAATACATACACCACACAAAAGGTAATAGTGGAAATATGGCATGAATCTCATGGGAATAATGAGTGAGATGAAAACCCCTTACCTTGCACATTCCTTTAGTCGAGGGTACGTTTAACCTTCTGTATGAAAATAATAGTATGTTATTATGTTATAATATAACCATATTAATATTTATGATATCATACAAGATTCATTAATGACTTTATACTACCAATTTTATAATAATTTCCATGATAAATTAACATTTTGGGTAATAATCGCTTTCTTTATCGTACATGTTTTAACTTGTTATTCTTGATTGTATTACTTAGATAAAGATCTAAATACTTCCAGAATATAAAACATGATTTATATATCATATATATTTATAATATAAAAATGTATAATAGACATATATATGAAATATAAAACAACGTTTATGGAGATGGTACTCCGTACGTACACATACACGTTGTTTCTGTTTTCATATCGTATTGATCAGAACTAAGTGAATAAGATATATGTAAGAACCTATATATATATATACATATATCTCTTGTAGAATTATTATGTCATATATTACATACTTATTAGTAATATATATTTTTATAATTTTCGTTGAATGGTGAACTTGGAAATGAATCTCATCGCGTCGTAGGGACGGTAATCCGTAGGTACGCACGAGTGACAATATCCTTTCCTTAAAGGTGTGGAATTGGATGGTATATCATATATAAATAATAATTATCATGTTATATTTATTATTTAAATCAATTACACATCATTATTATACCCATCTAAATAATAATATATTTAATAACAATTACAACACGACGTGGAGACGGTAAGTCGTACGTACGCACGTATGGTGACTTGTCATTCAAAGGATGGATAGAATAATGAATTTGGTTGTACCATATTTATAATAACATAACCGTATATAGAAGATACTGGATTTATTATTTTAGAAAAGAAACAACATTGAAAAAGGAATTGGATGACGATAGGAACTTGAAAGAGATGTTGTAATATTTACCTCTTCGTCGGGTTCTTCCTTTTGATTTGATCAAAAGGGCTCCGTAGGTTGGATTTATGACTAAATTAAGACCTCTAGGATGAAGGGAGGATATTTTAGAGGGTATTTGGGAAGATTTTGGCCGATCCCAAAGGAGTTTATGGTGGGAATTAGAGAGAAGGGGTAGTGCCCTTTTATAAGAGGGGTGAGGGGCACCTTTGGAAAAGCTAGAAATATTATTTTATAATAAATTCATATTGGGTTTATAATGGCTCAAAAGTGGATTATTTAAAGTTTAAGGTGGTTATAGGTCGAAAACCACTCAAACAATAGGTTTTAGATTGGTTTGGGTCACTATATTAAATTTATCTTTTAAATTTAACTCTTAGTTAAATAGTTTGACATTTTCCATGTCTTAGTATTTTTATATTATATAGTTAATAAACATACTATATAATTCAAAGAGACCCCCAAGTGGTCCATTAATGATAAAAATATCATTATATATGTCCTTTTGCCGAACCTTAGATTTTAAATAATATAATATCAATGAATAATATAATATTTGTTTTAAAAACTCATTTATGTCAATTTTGACACTATTTAATAATTGATTTTTGTTAAAGTCTTAACAACTTTATTAATTCAAAATAAATTTATTAAATAAATCCTAAAATAAAATCGTAACCTTTAAAATTCGTTTATGTCATAAAAATATTCAAATTATATTTATTTTAACATTTATAATACCATTTATTTGATTCTCTCATTAATAAGGAAAACACTGCATCATCATTGTGTCATAAATAAATTTAATTAATAAATGTCTAAAAAATTTAAATAAAATACCCTTATGTAGTAAATATTTTTATATTTATAATGAATAATTATAGTCAAAAAGATAATTTATATAAAATTTTTTAAAAATTGTTTTATTAAAAGATATATGTTTATGTCATTTTTTGCCTTTACTTTAAATTAATTAATATAAAGTGTCATTATCACTCTCATGTGGCTCCAGGTGGTCCCAAAATCGACCCAAAGATTGCCATGGTCGAACATGTATCATATAATAGAGTTAGGACACGTTTCAGGGTAATTTAATATTATTATAATATTATTTTTTAACCTTATTGGATTTACCCTTTTAACCACGGTAAATAAAATATTTATTGAAGTAAATATTCCTAATGTCTAAAAATATAAGTTACCTATTTACAAAATTTGGAACTTTCGATTCCAAATATAGAATCCATTTTTATAAATTCAAAACACAGAAGTGGCAGAAATTAATTTAGAATTAATTCCCATTGTCAAAACAAAACAGGTGCTTTTAATAAATAATAACAAGCAAAAGATTGACACTTTTGTATATCCAGTTTAAATGTGAAATTATGTACAATGACCAACATTGGATTAAACAGTAATAATATAATATAATTATACATTAAAACCACACAAATTCATATTTTGTCACTATTAATTATTTTTATTAAAAAAGATTTTTTTAATTAAAATTTAGTAATTTTCACTATTCATCAAAATATGAAAGTTATCAGAAATGTACCAAAAATTTACCCTAAGCTAATTTTGATAGACTGAATCCAAAAATAAAGTCTATTTTACCGAATTAAAAACATATAAATTTCATTTATTTTTTAAAATTAATTCCTATTGTCGAAACCAAAAGGCGTATTTTTAAGAAATATTAACTATCAAAAGATTGATACTTTTTTATGTCTAATTCCAAAGTTAAATTACTTAAAATCACCAAAATTGGATTAAATGGTAAAAATATAATTTATTTTATGATTACAAACCATTAAAATTTATAATTCAACACTATAAATTATTTTGTTTAAAAAAGTTGTTTTCAGTTAAAATATAGTATTTTTCACTATTCACCCAAATATGAAAGTTATCAGAAAAACACCAAATATTTATTGAAACTAAATTCATATGTCCCGATTCTAATGAAGAAGTTTATTTTGTAAAATTAAATATATATATATATATATATGTTTCAAATATTAGATTTAAAAAGGGTTCATCATTAAAAGGTGGTAAAAGTTCATTTTGTGAAATAAATACATCTTTTATCAGAAAAAATAAATTCGTTCTTAAATTATGTCCAAGAGACTCATAATATGGATTATAAAATTATAAGGATTATATAAAGTGAAATATTCAGTTAATATTATTCATAACCAATTGTGAACAACTATTTTGGTAATTCGTGGTGTGCTAGAACTCAGTGTAGCGTGTAGTGCAAGTTATTGGATTACATTGAAGAAATAATGTACTATGAAATCTTGGGTTATTAAATTATAAACATTATATACCTCATTTTCTTCCTAAAATACCAACCATAGTGTCCTTTAAAAGATATCCAAAAGATGTTCTTCTAGGAAAAGTAATTATCTTCACCATGCTCTTTATTTTTACTACTTCATTTTCAACCTTCAATTACTTCTAAAAAATTAAAATATAATAACACCTTTATATATTATAAATTTATATTACTATTTTTATGTGATATTATTCATCCATAATCACTTAAATTAAATGGTAAAAAACATTGTTCATGTGTATAGCGGATTGCTGCCTCATGAATCGATGTAATTAGTTTTCCAAAATCACCTCTCATGAATGTTCATGATGATGGATTTAATATTTTTGTGTGATATTCATGAAAAATTATTCATTAATTAAAATTAATATATATTATATATTCCTACACTACCAACCATTAAAAAATGATAACATTAGTCATGTAAATAGAAAACTACTGCATCGTGAAGCGATGTGAATCCTTTTTTGTTGATGCATATCGTGGATGGTATATAAAATTTTATTTAAAGAAATAATATTATACTTAAGATATAATTATAGTTATATAAATATAATATAACACTTAATTTCTTTCCATTATGATCTTTGAGCAATGAAATTCCATTCATGCATACATATAGCAGACTGTCTTTATTACTGTATCATTGTTCATTTTTCATTAGCATATTACATGGTTGGTTTCAAAAATATAGTTGATGTATAAAAATTATTATTATGTGATTATTATTATTCATTATATTATGTAACAATTACCTATTTTACCACTACCACCATACTGATTCCATTTTGAATTTATGAAATGAACGCCCTCAAAACACACTATTTGGAATTAACTAATTTTGTAATTAATTATGTCATTTTAAATTATGGAAGTACATGGTTTAAGTAGAATCGATTAAATCTATAAAACAACTTCAAGAATAAAAATTTATATGGGTTTATTATAAAAGAGATAAAATACATTCACGATAAGTCTAGACTGGATGTAAGGGTTTCCATCTCAAAATATCCTTCATTAATAAAAATGTACTTTTATACACCTAATTTATTAAATATGGATTATATACTAACAATATTCATATTATATAATTAATGATTAATAATTCTTGTTATTTTAATTTAAAATTAACTTACATAATTTATGAGGATTATGATTCAAAAATTTTGAATATTTTAAGGTTTTATGATTCAATCTTATTTAAATTGGAAAAATTTATACTTGAATTTATATTGTAAGAAATAATTTGATAGTTTTATATTAAAAACATTTAATCCCATTATTATCTAGTTAATACTGATCTTCTCATGTAATATTTCCATTTTATTATATTTTGGTGTAGAAAATGAATGGGTAAATTTTTTAAGAAAAAATCATCTTTATTTCACTCTTCGATTAAAAAACCTTTCTTTTTCGTGTCCATGTTTTATTTAAAATGTTTCCAAAAAATTATTTCAATAATATCAATTTATTTTTTAATTTAGTTTTTACCAATTCATAATTTTTTTAAAACGTTTTAATGGGCTGTTCTTTTAATTTTCTGAATGATGTACTTTTTTACTTTTTAACAAAGTTTGAAATTAATGTTTTCTTAACTTATATACCAGGTATAGAATTACCAACCTCCATAACAATTATATCTACATAAATGTGTTAAAATTTTCATTTTCACTAAATTTGGATTTCTTTTAGAATTTAAAAATGAATATTTATAAATAATTTCTATATGAATCGCTATTAAATTGTCACAAACATGTGAAAATAGTGTTATATTTTAAGATACATAATATTAAATGCTTTTCCCACAATCATGTATTTACTTATTTATGATGATTAATTTAAAAGTTTCAAATATTTTTCAATGAATGTCCTATTCCCATTTTTTTGTAACCTTGTTTTTAAATATTACCAATATAAAATGGATGTTTTATCGTAATTTTCAATGATTATTTTAAATGATTTTATAAAAGTGATTTTTTATTTATTTTGACATCATTTAAATAATGATACGATTCACTGAGGATATTGTCTTATAATATCAAACACTTTTTAATGGATTATGATTACATGGGGAAGAAATTATTACTAAACCATTTTAATTTATAATGTTTATGATATTATTAAATGATGATTTTTATATAAATTTTTGGAAAACATACAAATGGATTTTTATTGTGAGATAGTTGGACCCTTAAATTTTTTCAATGCATTGGTCATTGTGATATAACTAAATTGTGGGAATATAATGATAAAAACTTCATGATTGTGAATATCTATGTTTGGTTATTGATACATGAGTATTATTACTACATCTTATGCTAATAAGATCATGCATGAACATAATTGGGAATATTTATGTTCAGATGATTATTATTTCCTATTATTATGATACCATATGTCTATTTTATGAATCATTAATAATGATTTGTTCTTTGAGACCCTTATTAATAATACTTATAGAAATTCTTTGACTTTTGTTTTATGATCTTATAATATTAGTGTTTAAATATTTTACATTTATAACATGCAATTGATTATGTCATCACAGAGTTACGATCATATTATGCTCACATAGGATTCATATCTATCATGTTTACCCTCATTGATCATCTAACCTGACCCTTTATTAGGTTTTAATTTCCTTTAGTTATGAAAAATCATATTATGTTGAAAGTTTCTAGAAGGGTTTCTCATGAAGTGAACATTGTTGGGGATATTAATGTCTTATTATAGAATAATAAAATTTCTGTATAAAGGGAAAATGTATATTTAGTGAAAAATACAAGGGTTTTTTTTGTAAAGTTTTTTCTTTAATTCTCCAATACTATAAACCTAACAGGTCATGGGAATTAATGTGAATAAATTTTTGTTATTTATGGTATAATAAATAATTTCAAAAACTTGTTCTCTAAAATTAGTATCAAAGACAGTGTGTAAAATAATATATCTTATCCCCAAATCCAGGTGTAAGGGTCATGGCATATCTAATTTTGAATCTAAGAAGTGTTTAAATAAATTTAAAGGTTACGATGTTATTATACAAGGATAATTTAAGATTTAAGGACACTAAAAGGGGAAGAAAAGCTTAAGTAAGATCTTAAATTTAAATCATAAATACCCTTTTGAAGTTTTAACTGATGAGATTTTAATGTGATTAGAAGAATTTTGGGAAATGCAATAAATGATTGAGGTATCTGTATTCCTCTAGTTTAACATGGGATTTTGAGTGAAGTTATTGAGGAAGAATGTTGTGGGAGAAATTATCATAATGGAAGACATAACCTTTATGGTTAATACATAAATCTATGATATGGTAATTATAGTTAATGATAATAAATTAGTTATTATATTTTGGAAGAGATTTTTCAAAAACCATGTGATTGACAAGTGATTTGGTTACTATGTTAATAACTATATGTTTGTTGAATTGAACTATATTAGGAATATATATGATTAAACAGAATAAAATATTAGTTAATTGCTTAAAAATTTATTTATTTAATAAATATTAAGTTTACTTATTTAATCATATATATTTTTAAGTTTTTATGGTGATTTTGTTTTATAGGAATGAATTAATATATAATGGATAATATAATATTAGGGTATATGTAAATTTTTTATGTGAATTTGTGAGTGAAATATTTTGTTTTGGGAAAAATTTTATGTTGATATTTTAAAAATATATGAACATATATTTTTGAGTTTTAGGTTTTGAATATTTTCAGAGATATTTTTCACCATTTTATGGAAATATATTTATTGAACGAATTAAGATAAATTGTGGGTTCTATTTATTGATGATTTGGAGATAAATTTAAAATTTCTTAAAATTGTTTATCATCTTAAACTATGGTAAACACTTTTTTGGGTAATGGATAGAAAAAATAGAAATAAAATTTCATAATTTATTTTATTTTGGGATCAATTGAATATAAATTTTAGTTCTTGAGGCATGGAAATTTCATCATGGTTATCAGTATGAGATGAATGGATGTGGAAGACTGCTCAAAACAAATTGTGGAATGAAATTTTTCTAATGATATGGAATAAAGTGAAGTACATATACTTTATATTTGTTTTTATATTTATGGAAAAATAATTCCTCAACTCTGGTAACGAAAAGATAAATCAATTATGTCTTATATGGAAAATATTTCTTAGTTATAAATGTATACATTTTGAAACTCATTCCCAAGTATGATCCTCATAATAGTAAATTCAGGGTTTAATAAATATTTTAGAGATGATAATTTTCCAATTATTATCATAAAACTTAAAGTTATTTTCAAAACAAATTGTTATAAAAAATATTAAAAGTAATTTTTTCCATTTATATATATTTACCTTCCACTACATGGAATTGATTCTGAAATTTTTTTGAACCCTTGTCTCTCAAGAATAAGATAAAATCTTTAGGATTTTATTTATTTAAGGGGTTAAAATGTAACACTACATGATTTTAGAATACATTTTATGTTAATAAATTTTATTTATTGAATGTCTTATAATGTACACAACATTTAACATAAATAAACAATCATATATTATAGATTTATTATTATTTTATTATGATCATTATAACCTTACCATTGGTTTAGAAATTATGAATAAGAGTAACCTCATTCTGAAATATATGTCAAAAACGTTTCCCTTCTGAAATTTTATATATTATTTCCTAAGAAGTAAATACTCAATTTCTAATAAGGATAATGAAATTGTTTAATGATTAGAATAGTTGAAGAGTCAATTTTCTATACAAGTTGTATTTCCTTGTATAATTTATATTTATTTAAAGGATAAATTTTTTAATTTAACTATTCTAATCAAATAAAATTATTTTAATTTCTTAATACTTCAAATGATAATTTTGTTAGAATGATTTTTTAATTTTTTAATAAATTTTTTTCTTTTTTAGGTGAATATAGAAAAATATAGATTTAAAATATAATGTCACTTTTATGAAAATATCATGATATAAAAATGAATTAAAAGTATATAATACATTTTCTTAGAATAATTTTATTAAAATTTAATACAATTAATTAATTAATATAATTTTAAACATATAAATCTATGTTTTTTTGTTTTAAAAATCTATGTAATATTTTTATATGAATAAATATTTCTTCTGTTTTTCACTTTTTAATCAGGTTTTGTCAAGGATCCTGTTGTTTTTGGTTTTTTAATGGAAATAAGTCTATTTATATTTTAAATAATTCAATTAATTCCTTCAGAATCAATGTTATAGTTTAGGTTGTGGTAAAATCAATTTTATTCTTAAAAAAATTATTTTTCTAAAAACAGTTTTTGTTGTGTTTTAAATAATTTGAATAAAAATAAATTATTATATAAAATTAATTCATATAAAATGGATATCAAATTTGGAATAAGGTAGTTCAAATTTATTAAATAGTTCAATTTCATTTTTGTTTATAACGAATAGTGACTAAGGTAAAATTTTATTAATACCGTAATGGTGAAAATGGTTAACAAGTTGTTAAACTAAAGTGATAAGAGTTAAAATAAACTAAATTGTTTTATAAATACTATCATTTTAATGGATTTAGACACTATCTCACTCTTCAATTGAAATCGGGCCAATTTTTATCCACCATTCCATGAAAAAGACATTATATTTTTATAAAAATGAATATTTACAAGTGTACCACTCATCACATTTATAAAAAAAACCTCCTCCTCTCACTTTTAGAAACTACTTTAGACCTTTTACATAACCATTATCTACCCAAATACCTTCATATCATTCCTTCACATGGCCTAGAGGTCCTAGTATCACCAAAATACCAACCTAAAAAATCATAATGTGACACCCCTAGCCCACCTCCAATAGGTTTGTTGTTGGAAACTATCGTCATGTTATTATAATAGTGAAATAGGACATCTTAGACTATTGTATTTTTACACATATACACCACCAAACCCCATGCAATGAAGTAGATTAATAATAAAGCATCACATCTAAAGTTTAAAAAATTCATGTAACAACCTATAGGAAAAATTAGATCACAATGTTCAGATAAATACACTAAATAGGAGAACTAAACAAAAAACCTAGGTATGTTACAATATAATTGAAAAAAGGGGAAATATGAGAGATCCTAGCTCATAATCTCAAAGTCGGAACCCCAAATATAGTCAATTTCAGTAAGTGCAACTAGGATCCTCCAAAACATGGTCTACGGATGTCACCACCAAGTTTTCTATCTTCTACCTAGAAAATAGCATGGGCAGGAAAATCCCTGTAGGGATGACTATAAGCATACTCTATAGGATTCCGTGAAAAAAAATATTTATATAAAAGTAAAGGTAATGATCAGTTTAGACCACAAAGAAAAATTTGATATATAAATACAATAATATATATACCCATAACTATTCCCCTCAATCAAAAAGAGATAAAAATTTATCTTAACATATATTTATGATAGATGAGTCAACCATAATTACAAGATTCATATAATTTTCAATGTTTAATGCTCTATGTAAACCTTATAAATACATAATAGAGGACTTGTGCCTCACTAGTAGAGGCCTCAGTAGATAGATTTTTGACTCTGATGGAGGAATTGTTCCCCATCAAATCACAGTGACAAGGGAGTAAAAACTATGAAAATAGAGGAACTTTATCTCTATAATATGAGGGAGTACCAAATCCTCCTATTAATTTGATATAGGGGACCAATTACTTGAAAAACCTAGCTACGAGGGGAGTATCGACCCTAGTATCACTATGATAATGTCACGGGCCTTCACAGAGTTCGGTAAATGAACATATTCAAATTATGATGATTAGGTAACCAAGTTTTTTCCAAAAGATCACAATTCGAGTCTACATGGACACAACACCTCAGATATTTATGGTTCAGAGTGTGGGTGTTCACGCTTTGAATCAATCTGAACCATTCAAAATGTGAAACAATGGTTCATGCTAGGATTGTAACCTCTAGATCCTCAATATTCACCATATATGGATACAACTACTAAATTTATTTTAATCCTAATTTAAAACACTATAGGAAACACTAACTAGTTCATTACCCTTACTAGATTCCCTTTTCTAGCCACCCATTGTTGGGAATGATGATATCTTGGCATCAACACGGCCCAATCTGCAACTCACTTTTTTTTAAGAACCCATTATTCTTTCCCAAATATTAGCATCTCCGACCACTAAATACCACAAACTCATCATCAATTATTTAACCCTACAATGATAGGTTTATACATATCATCTATGTTACCATAGTTTGAATCTATAGGATTGATTATATGTTATCCCATCTTGAAATAATTGAATCTCCAACTACATGCTCCAGTGATGATGTATGAAAATAATGGGGGTAGTCCATCAAAATCCAGCGAGATTTTCATCATTATAAAATTTGAGTTTGTCCAATGATTATAGTTTTTGGAATCAAATAATAGATAAGGTACACCATTAAAAAATAAACCATATGATAGGGAATAATATGGGAATGTAACAGGGGAATTCTCCCTAGCTAGACCAGGATATCCTAGATATTGTAAAAAAAGAAAACAAAGTACAAATAACAAATACCTAACACATTATTGGATTGATAATTTTTAAATAATTAATCTATAGATATTTTATTTATGATTTTTTGAATTCTATCATTGATGAAGAATCCTAAATGCCTTATATTTTCAATATTGGATCTCCAAATTCCATGGATAAAAGGTAAGAATATAGGGATGAAAAACTCTAAAAATTGACCTGGGTCACTTAGAGTTTGAGAGTAATGGTGGTCACATGAAATAAAAATATGGTGTATGGGAATTTTTAGGAAGGCTATGAATATACCCATTCATAGATTGTATCCCTAGATCACTTCATGAACCACATTCCTCTTTCATCCATCGAAGCATCTATCACCAAATACATAATATCCCAAAGTATTTCATTCCATTAAAAAAATAAATTCACGTTATAAATCATTTCAAGCTAGAACATCCTAAAACACTTCCTAATATGTTCATTAAATGAATTATGTATTATCATTATAAATTACCTTTTGTATTTGAGAATAGCTCAACTTAATCATTCCGCTCCTTAAACATCCTCTAGTCACCTCCACCTTCCAACACACATCAGGTATTTGGTTGGGTAGGTTTAGAGATGACATAAAATGTACGACCTCATAAAAAATGGTCCATAAATAATATAACTTTTTCAATTATTTTTATGGTATACCCCTTTTTCATCACATTTTTTTCTATGGTAAATGAAAACATTTCTCATGCGTATATGCGAACTGCCACCTTCATGAAGTGATGTGTTTAATTTTTCATCATTGTATCTATTATATTGGCTTATATATGAAGTTAAAGGATATATATTATTTTATTAACACAGTTATGACTCTTTAGAAATAATAAATTATTTACCATCATGCCCTTCTATCCATTGTAAAATGATCACATTACTTAGGTATACTTGTAGACTATCACCTTAATGAAATGATGGGATTCATTATTTATTTATTTATTCATTATATGGACGATAATAGGTATATATTTGATAAATATATATGATATTTAATATATATTTATCATTATATAATGGTTATTTTTTTATATTTTTCATCTGTTTTATTATGAAAACATCATCCATGCCTATATATAGAATACTCTCTCCAAAACATATTGTAATTAATTTATCACCACTTCCTTTCATGGATCATTATAAATGTATATATAATGAATATATATGATATTTATAATTTTATTAATATTCTATAGATAATGATACTAGGAATAAGGTTCAAGTGCTAAAACCATTAAATTTAAACATGCAAGGAAAACAAAATAGTTAACATCCAGAATATTCATTTTACTGAAAAATTATTTATAAAAAGGTAATTCTAAATTATAAAAGAATAATATTTATTAAGATATAAATTAATATGGATATTTAATATAAGCATAATAATTATAAATTTATTATATAGCACATTTAAAAGTGTGCAAAGCACTATGGGACTCGATCTAAGGTTTTATGTTATAATCTCATTTCTTATCAATAATTCATATATTAAATTTATACTTAGGGAAACTATATAATACATATTTTTTAATACCCATATATTTTCTTATACACTATTTTTTTTTCTATTTTCCATTTTTTCCATAGTTTTTTCAATTTGGAACTTAAAAAAATCCAGAAAATTATTTCATAAAAATACGATCTTATTTCCTCTTTTTGGTTTGGAATAATTTTATTTTATATTCATATTCTTAAAATTGTTTTATTGAAGTGAATATATTTACTTAAATTCCTTAAAATGTTCATTTTCATAAACATTTAATTTTTTACCAATGGAAAAAAATAAATCATTCAAAAAAATTATATAAACCACTTTTGAATTTTTACAAAAGTTTGAAAGGAATGATATATTTTTATATATACTACATACACATATTTTCATAGCATTATGTATTTCATTTATTATAATGAATCCTTTATAAGATTCAGTTTTTTAAATAAACATTATTTTTATTTTTTGGTAACTTTAGTATTAAAAGTTACCCAAAGAGATGTGAAGTTTTCACTTGATTTTTAATGCATATTTTAAAGGATTTTTTTAAAATTTATGTTTTATCTATATCAATGAATTTAATGAATTATATACTTAACTTGAAATATTATATTCTGATACATTCCACTTTATCTAGATTCCCTATTATTATGCAATGATGAAATTTTTATAAAACATGTTTAATTTCTATAGATTATTTTATAATAAAATGATAAATGTTTTTATGATATTGTGGTATGAATATATATATATATATATATTATAATTATTATATGTTTGTGTATATTTTATCTCTCTAATACATTTGGTAGTGTGACATAAATATGTCATTAGATGATGATGATGAGAAGCATGGACATGATTTCAAATATTTTTTTTCACATATTGATACTTGAGTATGATTGCTTCTAGTTGTTCCCTCAAGATTATGAATATACAGTATTTAAAATTTTTATTTTTAAAAAATTATTATGAGTCCATTTGTCAATGTTACGACTCATGAATAGTGATTTATGTTTTGATACCATTATTAATAATGCTTTCGGATATTAATTGATTTTTTTGTTATGATATAATATTTTCTATATATGAATATTTTAAATTGAGAACATGAAATGTATTATGTTATTGTACCCTTATGTTCATCTTATACTCACTTATGATTTATTCACCAATGGTTACCCTAAAAAATCATCAGATCTCTCCCTTTTGTATGTTTACATTTTCCCAGGTTATAAATAATGTTATCATGAAGAATGTTTCTAGAATAATTTCATGTGTGGAAACTGTTGTGGGAGTTGTTGAATAATTATTATAGAATAATAAAATCAATGTAAAATGGAAAATTTATCATTTTTTAGAAAGGAATGGGTTTCCTTTTGTAAAGGGTTTTTCTTAATTCTCTAAATATCTAAACCTTTAAGGTATTAGGAATGTAAGTGACTCAAATTTGGTTATTATTATTATAATAGTGAATTTATAAAATTTGGTCTCTTCTATTAATATCAAGTCCAATATGTTAAAGAATATTTTTTATCACAAGATCTAGGTATGTGGGTATCATGATATATCATTAATAACCTAGTCTTATCAAAAAAAATTACCTTTATTCCACTATTTTGGTTAGTAATAAACAATGGGGATACCTATTTTATGTCTTTATCATCTTATAGAATCTATTTTGTTGTATTTTAATTACAAATTGACTCAGGATGATTGATTTTGTTTGGTTATTCATCAGATTATTCAAGGAATTGACGTTTATATTAAGGGATCACTTTAGAAATCAACTCCACTTGTCTTCTACTTATACCTGAAGTTTCTAGGGGAATAAAGTTTTGTGGAGGGGACACTTGTGACACCCACCATGTCACTATCTGGTTTATTTTTTATTATTTTCTCTAGTTCAGGGAAAAGATTAATTTTCGTAGAGTTTGGGTTGAATTTTCATGTTTATTTAGTTTTTCCTTCAATGCTGGTTTTTATGCAAGGTTTTTAGAAAACAATGTGGGAACATTTACACAATTTTTTTCTCTATTTATTTTTCTTTCTATGAATTAATAGTCTATATTTGTGGTCAATATTTCAATAAAAACATTAAAATCCTAGAGGAAACCATGTGGGACATTTAGTGTGTATTTGTAAAGGTGAGTGACTTGTGCATAGTTAGGTATACTATGCTTCAGCCATGAAATTCGGCTCTAAAATTAGATGGTTACAATTATTATGGATATAGAATGGTTTTTTCAACCATAAAGAATCCCATAGTGTAACTATGCAAGTGGTTTTTGACTAGGATGTGTCCTACACAAGTTTGCAATTGTGTTTGAAAAACCATGTGGACAAACCATGTGATTAGTCTAGATTCATTAAAACTAGAATTTATAAAATTTACCATATTTTATTTTATGACTCAAACACTCATCTATTCTCCCTCTCACATGAACATTCTAGGATCACCTCTCATTAAAGTCTTTTACCTTCTTATTTTCAGATTATATGACCTTCCACAGTGTTTTCATGTGATTTTAGTCTTAGTAATTACTTCTAAGACTCTTCATGTGTTCTATCTTTTATTCAATATTGATTTTAGTCTATCTAATGAACCCTGGAATATATGGGTTTCAAAATTATGTTTTGGTTGACATTAATATTATGGTTTTTTCTTATTATTTCATGACAAGGACCTCTAATGGATTTGTTTGGGTGACCATTAAAGATGATAACTTCCAACTTTTTTTCATTCAATTGAGGTATGTGTTTGTTTTCTTCAATTTATATTACATGTCATTGGATGATTGTTTTCTTAAAAGTATTTATTTATTAAAATTACACCTATGTATGTTTCCTATGGAGGTAAATTATGATTTATAAATGGTTTTAATCATTCTCACTGAATGGATTCCAAGATAATTGTTTCTAAAAAATCAACGTGAATTTTTAAATAATTTGTGTGTTTTAAAATTTTTTATGGATGTTGGATTTAATTTCTAATGGGTAAATTTATATCGAATGTTTTTCAAACCAAGTGTTTTATGTATTTTAAATTTTTTAAATTTTTTTACATGGGTTATTTGATTTTATAGGACTGTTTTAACCCGTGTGAATGATCTTATAAAACCTTTATATAGTCTAGGATTAACTAAAAGGTTATTTTAACTGAATTCTATTTTCCCAAATGGGATTCAAGTATTTTTTTAACGAAATTTGTTCTTAATAGATGATTATAATGGGTTTTAAATTATTGTGATTTTTCTTGTAATTCCATTCTAATTTTTTAGAAAAATTCATTTAGAACTCTTTAAGAATGTGCTTCTAAGAAAGTTGTGAGACCCTATTTGACCCCCATGTGATTATTGTTATTCCCATGGTGTCTAATGATTCTATAACTGAATTTTTTATATTTATGAATATTTAAATTCCTTTTATGTATAGATGTGAGTGAGGATATTTCATATGAGTGTGAGGAAGGTGAGTCATGAGTTATTTCAAATGATTTATCTTCAATTTCAGTGATGTTTTATCTATAATCGCCTATATTTTACTTGTAATGGGAGTCCTTGGGTGTGTGTCTGTGTAGGTGGATTAACCGGTTGAAGGACTGGCCTTTGATGTTAACTAGTAGGGGTGTGTTATACATGTGTAATTATATATCCCATAGAAGGAATTTTATCCATCCCGTTTGAGAAAGCACATTAAGGGTGATAACATTGATATCAACGGAACTATTAGAGGGAATATAGGGCTTATAGGAAACTAAGAGATATTCCAAATTAATTTTACCAACTTGAATTTAGTGAACCTTGGGTTATAAAAAGTCATGTTAAACCCCAATTGGTTGTATCCCATGACGGTAGAATCCTACATAGGATTATTTATGTTATTTTGATTACTTTTTTGAATCTTTTGAATCATGTAAAATTCCTTGTAACATATGTTTTGGTGGTTTGTTTCTCCTAATAGTATAACATTGAATTTGGGGAGTATATTTTTCTGATTTTATTTTTCTTTATATTGTTCCATACATTTCAGATTCGTCGAAAAGAGAACTGAAAACGTTTTTGAAAGAATGATTGTTAATGTATGGTTTTTGTATACTTTAAAATTTTTGTATTCTAATATTGAAAAAAGTGTTATTTAAATTTTCAATTTTTTATTTCCAAATATATTTTGTTCATTATTTAGATAAAATTATAAAAGGGATAGTTATTTAAAATATGATGTGTTGTAATAAAAGTATAGTTTTTAGGTCATCATGCCTAGTTTTAAGTGGAATTTTTTTAAAAGATTTTTTAGAAAACCTATTTAAAACTGGAATATTTTTTCATGTTTTAAAAACTGGGTTTTGAAAATATCTATATATTTGATGGTCTTAAATTGGTACATTTGAATGGTAAGGTGCTAAAAGAGGCTTCATCTAGGTTTAAGGGAAAGTCTATGTGATAGTTTTTATTTAAAATGAAATAAGAAACTGAGTTTAGACACAATATTGAAGTGTTGTTTGTTTCTTTTAAAAAACGTTTATTAAAACATTATAATTTTTTTATTTTGTATTAAAATATTATTTTTGCATTGTAATATTAAAGAAACTTTATATATTCCATTGGTGTATACCTAGTGGGATATTTTTCTCAAGAATAAATTTTTTAGGTCTATGCTTGTTCTAGTTTTATTTCTATCTATTTACCTATTAAGGGGGTTTTCATGAGTCTATATAGTGATCATGTGTTATGAGTAGGTTTATTAGAGTGGTCTGGTAGTTTTATTTTTCCAAATATTTGTATTTGTCACTTTTTCCTATTTTATATTATGCCTAAACTTTATTTATATCTCCTTCCATGGTATATTAATTTTATCATATATATATATATCATTAATTGTATGTTCATGTTTTTTAACTCCAATTTAGATGGTTTATTAATTTTTTTATTTACACTACTTATTTATATGGTTTCATAAGGTTGAAATAAATCTCAAGGTGCTTTATTTGAGGCCCATTCACTAGTTTTCAGCTTGTGGGGATTGAGAATGTCCTCCAGGCCTGTAGTGGGCTGAGTCATGTGTCGGTTCAAATGGTATCTCAAGTTGATTTTTTACATGATATCCCATCCCTCGTATGAACATCTTTAACATGAAATCTATATAAACCTATCAAATCACTCCATTTCCCCCAGCACCTTTTTCTTTGAAAATCATTGAATCAACATGGAATCTCTAAGGTGGAAATCCACACGTCATTGTAGATTGATACATGAGAGTTCCATGATGTAAATGTTAGGTTATAAAAATTATATCATCACTCTAAATTAAGTATAATTATTAATAAGACTCATCCATGATCATAACAAGTAAATTTAAAACACAATAATATAATAATATAATAAAAATACATTTTTAATGAATTTATAATATATATAATGAGACTAAATTGTGCAATTAAATACTAATCTTGTATCCATTGATAATGATAATCAGAAACTCATTTTTGAAACTGTCTACATATTCAATAAAGTCTAGTCACTCAAAAGGAAAAGGGTCAAATAATATATGTGAAAAACACTATAAAACTTCCTGGTTGAGGAAAATATGATAACTCTCTCAAATGGAAAAATAAATGAGAGCCAAATTTCCTACATATTATTTCTCATAATGGAATGAATATTACAACCCAAATTTTAATTATTTATAGCACGAATGGAATTCATTAGCCATTAAGGAATCTAATACCATAGTACATCGAGGGATATATAATATAGAACCTATAAATTTATCTTTGAGAATTACATAGCCTCTAAAAGTGGATTACGTAATAATTCACCATGGGAGGTGAATTAATGATCCTCCATGTGTCTTAAAAATGATAATGAAGGGGAAAATCCTCTTTAGGTAGATCCAGAAGATTATCTAATGTAATGGGACATGAAATCTAATTACATAAAACCTAAGACCAAGTCCCATTTGATCTTTATTATTTCTTCATGTGTATGTATTAATAATATAAATACCTCATTATTTATATTATAATTTTACATTAATTATTTAATTAAATAAATATTTTTTTATTACATACACCTAAGGAACTAAACACAATTCCAATTTGTGTTTGTATAGATCCCCAGGCCAGATTCTGCCAAGAGGGTGGGAGAATCAATGGTCTTATTTAATGAATTATTTTCATCTAATTCAACATAATTAGGTTTTTTATAATCTTTATCCACTAAATTATATTTCACAACCTCACCTCATGTATAAAAATAATAGTAGATAACACAACACACAATATTTACAAGGTTTATAATTAAGACTTAATCATTTCCATGTTGGTTAGAAGTCCCAACATGGATTCTCTAATAAAATGTTATCATCAATAATAATTGATTTGATATAAATTCGTTATACACATTATAATTGATTCTCCAGGTCACCTTAGTTTGATACCCTAACCACATACACTTCTTATATGGTTTTTTAGACACAAAAACCATCCCCTAACTTCTTCCAATACATATACACCCCAGTCATAATCCTCTTCATTAACTGGTTAGACACCCCAATTACAATATCATCTTCATGAACATAATCAATATGTATAAAAATTTCATTATTCTCCTAAATTATTAGGTATCTCTTATGAAATTATATCCCTCCGTGAACAAATGAATCATTAGGTATATTCATGTAAAAATTAATGAATATAAAAAAAACTCTTCAAACAGTTATTTGGTTTTTCTCATGTTCTTCTTATAGAATCCAACCTTTTAATTACATAACATTTCATTAAATTTTACAAACACAAGATCATTAAAGACTAGTGTCTTGGAAATCAAGAACATAAAATATGATAACAACTGAAAACATTCTTCTAAACCACTTGTAAAGCTTATTCAATGTTCATCCTAAGATCATTACAACATCTCATACCCAGGGATCATACATCAATGTAAAGTGTGAGCAGAAGGCCCAGTAAGGGAAAAAAGAGAAACATTTTACATGTGAACTTGAGATAGCTCAATAAAGTCATGAAAAATAACATTAAGGCTTGAGAAAGATATCATGAAGCATATCATAATAAAAATAACGTGTTTGATAACTCGAATATGTGGATAAAAAATTTAAATTAGACAATCATTTTTGTATCACCAAGGTCCATCCCCAAGGCATCATTAAAAAAATTACCAATGTTATTCACAAAGGTATCGTTAAAATGGTCATCTCTAGATATTAAGTCTTTACCCAATGCATTAGAGCGCTTTCAGGGTTCACCCTTAATTTTCGTTTATTATCATGATATCCAAATATATAATCATAAATCATTTCATAAATAACCCATATAGCTTAAAAGAAATGGGTTTCATTTCATAGTCATAACATTTTAAAAACTTATTTAAAGATGTGATCTTTATGTCACTTTAAACCCACGAAAAAGGAAAGCGGGTCTCATGTATGTAAATCCCAAAATTTAAAATAGAACATTTTGATATATATTTGAATACCCATATAGAATAAAGATTTTTTAGTATCCACTTAATAAAAATAAATAATTTTAGAAAAAGAGAGATAAATTTTGAGATGAAAAATTCGGCAGCATAATAGCTATATTGCAGGGTTTTAGAAAAAATTGAAAAGAGGGGGGACATGGATCACCAACTCATAAATGATCCATAAAATTGTAGAGGAACATAATATAAAAGATATAATAACATGATAATGAAATTTTAAGGACATACAATATGAAATGAAAAACATGAAAGGAGGATAAAAATAAGATTTCCCTTATGAAAAATTCAGTAGCCTAATGGCGTCACTTAAAAAATAAAAAAAATGAATTGATGAGATTAAATAGGGTCTCTCATCATGTGAACATAAAATTACAGTATGATAAATAGAAATATCATACCCCAACATAGAAAAGAGGAACTTGAAAGACTTGTCATGAAAGTAGAACTTTTAAAATATGAAGGGTGAAAGAATACCTTACAAAAATTTGGCAGCCTAACGACGCCACTTAAACAATGTAAAAATGAATTAATGAGAGCACGAGGGGGTCTCTCATAAACATAACATGAAAATTACTGTAGGATTAATATAAAGAATCATCCCCAACACAAGAACATGAATCATAAAAGAAATGACATAAATAATAATACATGAAAAGAAAGAGAGAGGTAGGATCCCTTACGTTGAAGAGTAACTTCAAAATCTTGATGTTCGGGACCTTGAGAGGATTGAGGGAACCTTGAGAGGACTCCTTGGGAGGTAGAGAAACCAGAACATCGTTTGTGAGGATTCGTAAATGAATCTAATGAGATAAATTCTTGGTATTTATAGGAGAAGTAAGGGGAGAAAGCATTAATTGCCAAGGGACACCTCATCGGTGGTATTGGAAAAACCATGGCCTTTCCCAAGGTATTTTCCCATGATATTGGACAATTGGGAAACCTCGTACCTTATATTTATCTTAATAAGTCGACCAGAATTATTTCATAATTATAACATCCTTAATGATGTTCGTAAACACCCAAAACGCAAAAACATTATTTTCACTATTCACCGAAAATTCAACTTTCTCAGAAAAATCCCAAAGTCTCAACTTAACCAAATATCGATGCTCTGATTTCAAAAATGAACTCCATTTTATGAAAATAATTTTCTAAATATTTTTAATTTAATTTTTAAATAAAAACACTATTCACTGAAAATTCAATTATTTCAGAAAAATCCCAAAAATTCACCATAACCAAATATTGATGATTTGATTTCAAAAATGAACTCCATTTTATGAACATAATTTTCTAAATATTTTTAATTTAATTTTTTAAATAAAAAACACTATTCACCTGAAAAAAACTAATACTTAACCAAAAATTTCTACAACAGTTTTTACCTATTTATTGAATCACATTACTTAATCAAGGTGCCTAAATTGTATAAATACTTTCTTAAGTGAAGTTACTTAATCCATTTGGTAACATTACTAATCATAAGCATAACATCACTTTTCATAATTTACTATTCATCAAAAATTAATTTGATCTTATTGGACTTTAATTTTCTTACAGAGCATAACTATAGAATATCATTTTTTGAAAATAATTACACATTATTAATTATTTAAGGTTTACATAATTTTTTAAAATATCCATTTTCTAAAATTCATCAATAATATGCATGCTATATTTATATGGATATTTGAAAATTCACAAACTTCATCATAAGAAGAAATCATAATTTTTATTTAAATCAATGGATTACACAAGGCAGTTACGGTCTCGTTACGTAGCCCCTTATAACACCAGCATAGGACCTAAGAGTAAGGTGTGCTAGGGAGATATAATCTCGGCGTGGCTCAGCCAACATTTCCCAAGTAGTGATTTCTATTAGCTTGAATTTATCATGAAGGAAATTCCGTTCCAGCTCCACACGATGAAGTTCGGCTTGGGTTTGGTCCAGAGCAAAGCCCAAAGGTGCTACCTTCTTCATGAGTTCTGTCAGATGGGCTTTGATCCGCCCGAGACTACTAGATGGGGCCATCAAATCTTCTATCTATATTAATTAATCAAGATCACCTATATTTATAGACAATAATCACAACATTTAGTTTCCAACGGTATTATTGACCAACAGTCATATAACAATTGAAACCCAATGGTCTTATTTTAATTATACTCATTTTATTAAATGAAATAGTTTTGTTGAGTATAAAATAAAATAACACAAAACATTAGGAAACAGAATTTATTTAAAATTTCGAGTCTTTACAATCTTCCCCCTTAAGAAATTGCATCCTCACAATTTTAAAATTTGGCTTGGAAATTTCGTTGAAATTCTCATATCAAAAAAGATTCAGTAAAACTATACCTTTAAAAGAAAGAAAGGGAAGTACAAAGGTCACCCGAGTTAACCCATACTGGAATTCCATATAGGAAAACATGGATATTGAATAGAAAGCAAAGGGTCAAGTTCTGATGTAGAGTGATAGAAAACATGATTAGGAGAAAATTAACCACAAGAAGATCACAAACAAAAGATGTGTTAAATGGTCTTTGATTACCCAGTAGGAAATGTAAACAAACAAAGTTTTTTTATGTTTCTTTTCATAATTTTGAGGAATTTATTTACTACATAGAATAAAAACATAAGGAAATATATTTACCTTCAAGTATAGTTTCATCCATTAATAAGTTTCCACCAAGACTAATATTTTCTCCAAACAATGAGCATCCAAAAAGACATGGTCTCATCAAAAGCAGAAGAATCATCTATTTTAGAATCACATAATCCACAATAGAATAACTATATTTTCCCCTTGTCTTTAGTCATCAACTAAAATTATGAAGGTTAGTACGAGATCATATAATCCCCAGAAAGGATAATCCTATATAAAAAGAAATATGACTATTAATCTCCCAAATTCAACAAAAATACCCAAAGATCTAGAAAGATCATTCAATATAAAACCATCCTTAAAATACTTCAGAATAATCCAAACTATGATTGGAACCCAAAACTCAGAAGGATTTAATCACATAGTCTTCCCTAATAAATCTTAATATTTATCTCTAAATAACATCAACTACTATTAATGTCTCATACTAAAGTGTAATTAACATATTCATATATTCTCTATGCTAGGTTCATCGTTTTCCAGAAATAACCCAAATCACTATATGTCCATAATAAATACATAAATTCCTACAAAAAAAATTTCAACCATTCCTCTTCAAATTAAATCCTGTAGTATTTTATTTCCCTTAGGCCTATAGTACTCCAAAAAATAAATCATCATCCAAAATAACCATTATCATTTAATCACCAAATCATTTTTCTATACGAAGGATATCCATTTGATAAAACCTAAGTTTCCAAAATCAACTTATTCTTGATCCATAAGAAAATAGCAGGTTTATTAATCAGTATGATAAGTATAAGAACAAACTCATAATGTCCATATCTTGATTGGACGAAAGTTTTTGGAATATCATCATTCTTCACCCTCAATTGATAATAACTAGAATGAAGATAAATCTTAGAGAAGAATTGAGTCCCACAATGTTGGTCAAATAAGTGATAAATTCTTGGAAGATAGTATTTTTCTTCACATTGATCCCATTCAGTTCTCTATAATTAATTCATAGCTAAATTGATCCATCCTTCTTCTTCACAATGAGATCGGGTGCTCCCCAAGGAGACACACTTGGTCGGATAAACCCATTCTCCAAAAGATCTAGGAGTCGTTTCTTTTATACCTCAAGATCTATATTTTCCGTCATATATGGGGTCTTTGACATCGGATGAGATCTAGGTATGAGTTCAATGGAGAGCTCTACCTCTCTTTCTGGGGGAGGTCTGGGTATCTCCTTAGGAAATACGTCAACGTATTTCTAGACGATGGGGAAATTTTCTAAAGGAATAAATCCTTCATGAGAAACTTATTTCATTTATGAATCTATTAACTAAAAAGGATTTTATTTCTTAAAACTTCATGCTTAGAAAAATTAAATTATTCTATAATTCCTCCAAAATGATTCATAAAAAGATTGCGATTAACCAAACATATCCCCCAGGAGTGTCGTAACCATGAGTGCAGCAAGGCCCATTGTCAAGTACCAGTTCCCGTTCTAGTCTTGATCAAAGCGGTATTTTTGGGATTCACCCCTATGTAAATCTGTTCTAGAGCCACCCCTACCTGCTCGTATCCAGACAGGGATGTATTTTCTTGATAAACCACTTACTCAATACTCACCAAAATACCCGGAAGATTCCCTATATTTAAACTTTTCAATAGGATTCATCCTAATGTTTTCAAATCCAAATTTTCATAAATAAATAAACTATCCTTTGATACCAACTATAGCATCCCAACTTTTTATTACATATAATTTCATTGCATTTTACAAATATAGGATCTTTAAAGTCTAGTGTCTTGGAAATCAGGAACATAAAACATGAGAACAACATAAAACATTCTTCTAAACCACTTGTAAGGCTTCTTCATTGTTCATCCTATGTTCATTACAACATCTCATAACCTGGTAGCATACATCAATGGAAAGGGTGAGCAGAAGGCCCAGTAAGGGAAACAAGAGAAACATTTTGCATGTGAACTTGAGATACCTCAATAAAGTCATTATAAATAACATTAAGGCATGAGAAAGAGATCATGAGGCATATCCTATTAAAAATAATGTGTTTATTAACTTGAATATGTGTCTACAACATTTAACCTAGAAAATCATTTCCCTATCAACAAGTTCCATCCACAAGGTGTCATTAAAAATATTACAAAGGTTATTCACCAAGGTATCGTTAAAATGGTCATCTCTAAAGATTAAGTCTTTACCCAATGCATTGGAGCGCTATCAGGTCACACCCTTAATTTGTCATTATTATCATGTGAGCCACATATATCATCATCAATCATTTCATAAATAAACCATATCTCATAAAATAAATGGGTTTCATTTCATAGTCATAACATTTTAAAAACTGCTTTAAAGATGTGATCTTTATGTCACTTTAAACCCACGGAAAAGGAAAGCGGGTCTCATGTATGTAAATCCCAGAATTTAAAATAGGAAATTTTAATATATATATATATATATATATATATATATATATATTTGTGTGTGTGTGTGAATACCCTTGTAGAATAATGATTTTTGAGTATTCAATTAATAAAATAAATTAATTTTAGAAAAAGAGAGAGCCATTTTGAGATGAAAATTTCAGCAGCATAACGACGATGTTGCTGGGTTTTATAAAACATTAAAAAGAGAGGTGAAATGGGTCAACCACTCATAAATGTTCCATAAAATAGTATAGGATCAGAATATGAAACTTATAAGAACATGGTTAAGAAATTCTAAGGTCATACCATATAAAATGAAAAACAGGAAAGGAAGACAAAAATAAGATTTCTTTTACGAAAAATTCGGCAGCCTAACGACATCACTTAAAACATAAAAAAATGAATTGATGAAATTAAATAGGATCACTCATAATGTGAAAATAAAAGGAATATATGATGAATATATATATCATAACCCAACATGGAAAAAAGGAACTTAAAATACATGACATGAAAGGAGAACTTTGAAAATGAGAAGGGTGAACGAATCCATTACAAATATTTGGCAGCCTAACAGCACCACTTAAACATACTTAAAATTAATTTATGAGAGCAAGAGGGGGTCTCTAATAAAGTGAAAATGAAAATTACAGTAGTATTAATATAAAATAACATCCCCAACATAAGACCATGGAGCTTAAAATAAATGACATAAAGGAGAATACATGAAAAGAAAGAGAGAGGTAGGATCCCTTACCTTGAAGAGTAGCTTCAAAATCATGAAGGTCGGGACCTTCGGAGGCTTGAGGGAGCCTTGGGAGGACTCCTTGGGAGGTAAAGAGACCAGAACTTCGTTGGGGGGGATTTTGAAATGAATCTAATTAGAGAAAGGATTGGTATTTATAGGAGAAGTGAGGGGACAAAGCATTAATTTCCAAACGACACCTCATCGGTGGTATTGGCAAAACCATGGGCTTTCCAATGGTATTTTCCCATGTTATTGGCCCATTGAGACACCCCATACCTTATATTACTATTCATTAGTTGACCAGAATTATTTTATAATTATTACATCCTTAATGATGTCATTAAACACCCGAAACTCAAAACTGTATTTTCACTATTCACCAAAAATTCAACTTTCTCAGAAAAATCCCAAAATTTAACCTTAACCAAATATCGATGCTCTGATTTAAAAAATTAACTCCATTTTATGAAAATAATTTTCTACATATTTTTAATTTAATTTTTAAATAAAAACACTATTCACTATAAATTCAATTGTTTTAGAAAAATCCCAAAAATTCACCTTAACCAAATATCGATGATCTGATTTCAAAAATGAAATCCATTTTATGAAAATATTTTTCTAAATATTTGTAATTTAATATTTTAAATAAAAACACTATTTACACAAAAAAACTATAACTTAACCAAAAATTTCTGAAATAGTTATTTACCTATTTTATTAAATCACATTACATAATCAAGGTGCCTAAATTGTATTAATACTTTATTAAGTGAAGTTACTTAATCCATTTGGTCACATTACTAATCATAAGTATAAAATCACTATTTATAATTTACTCTTCATCAAAAATTATTTTGAACTTTTTAGACTCTAAAATTATTACTGAACATAACTGTAGAAGACCATTTTTTCAAAATCCTTACACATTATTAATAATTTAAGGTTTACATAAATATTTTTAAAATATAATTTTTATAAAACTCATCAATAATATTCATACTAAATTTATCTGAAAATTTGAAAATTCACAAACTTCATCATAATAAGTAATCACAATTTTTATTTAAATTAAAGTATTACACAAGGCAGTTGCGGTCTCGTTATATATCCCCTTATAACACCAGCATATGACCTAAGAGTAAGGTGTACTAGGGTGATAGAATCATGGGGCGGCTCAGCCAACATTACTCAAGTAGTGATTTCTATGAGCTTGAACTTCTCACGAAGTAGATTCCGTTCTAGCTCCACATGATGAAGTTCCAATTGGGTTTAGTCCAGAGAAAATCCCAAAGGTTCTACCTTTTTCCCGAGTTTTGTTAGATGGGATTCGATCGGCCCGAGACTACTGGATGGGGCCATCAAATCTTCTTTCTGTATTAATTAATAAAGATCACTTGTATTTATAGACAATAATCACAATATTTAGTTTTCAACGGTCTTATTGACCAACGGTCATATAACAATCAAAACCCAATGGTATTATTTTAATTATACTCATTTTATTAAATTAAATAGTTATGTTGAGTATAAAATAAAATAACACACAAAGTTAGGAAATAAAATTTATTCAAAATTTCGGGTCGTTACACTTCTGATCTTCAATGAGTTATTAGATTCCTCTTAGTAAATTGCTAGTGTATATATATTCTTGTACTTATGAAATTTCTAGCCTTATACATTATTTATTTTGATAATATTTTATACATTTTTATCTTCCAAAACCCAGAATAACCTGTCATTGAATTCTCAACTCAATTCATGCATGCATGTAATAATTCATGGTGCATGAATTTTTCACACATCCATTTTTTATTCCCATTATTTTATATTCATTATATAAATTTTCTTATTTATGCTCATTTTAATGCTTTTTATATTTTTTCCAAGCTATTTTATATAAGTTTCATGTTATCAATTCATATCCTATTCATTGAACCTACATGAAAGTGTGAATGCATGATTTTTATTTATTATTTTTCACCATGTATGTCTTCCCAATGAAAAACAAAATAGTAATACAGTTTCTGAACATATCCTTATTTCTTTTATATAACAAATTTTCTTCCTCGTGTAAGTAGGAAAATGGTGCAACAATTTTTTACATGAAAATGATGAGTATAAAATCAACTCAATCATGGGGTACTCTTTCACATAAAACATATCATGTTACTCACTTCAATTTATCAAGTACATAAGAGTACCTTGTATCTCATTATTCAAATATCTATTAAATCTCCTATTATTACTTTTCATGGTAGTAGAGATATCTCACATCCATGAAAATATTATTTTTCATGTATATTGATCTATTGAATAAGAATTATTAGGGATTGGATGGATCACCGATAGTGATTCAAAAACTATAGGCCAGTCACTAGATATGGCCAAATTTGAGGATTTCAACCATTATAGATTGGTATCATAGTAAACCCTCATTGGTAGGATGAATACAATGAGTAATATTATCAAATGGTGTGGATCAATTCGATAGAGTGGCATGTGTATTGTCTTTCCTTTAATATGTGGAGTAACAATATATTGTATAACATCCATCCAACATCAATCTTCACATTGAATGACCTCAACTTAATAAGATATCATGATAATAAACCCACTTATACATGGCACCAGATTCGGCTCTCTATCACAATCACATCCATGGATTCATTGGGCATGCCTCACAATGTTGGCCCATGGTCACTCTAGCATGCGTGTTCACCCATGTTCACCTGTATGCCTATGCATAGGCATAGAAATCACTATACATATCCATGCTAGTGTGCTTTATAGGCCTTTTATATTGGGAGACTTTAATTGAATGGATTCTATTATCATCGAAAGGTTTGGATAACTTATCCAATTTTTTATAAAGGTTCATAAAAAAGAGTTTTATATAAACCCATTCCAAAATATACAAATCCACATAATAAATTCCTTGTAAGAACTTCAAATGCATATATAAATTAAATTCCATATACATAGGCTCTACATTATTCGAAATGTAATTAATACTGTATTTCATTGAATAAAATTACACACCTAACTTTTAAATTTTTTAAACAATATGTTTCTTTAATATATCATCATACCACATTTTAAACATTAATTCCATCATTCAAATCATCTAAAGAATCATGGATGTCTTATCAATAATGAAATTCAATTTCACACTCTCTTAAATGTTCTAAAAAATAACACTTCAATTTAATAGACTCAATATTTACTATTTTCAATAATTAAGGAAGAACATCTTTCAACTTATGGACTTACATGCATGCCTTATCAAGCATGAAATCATATTCCCACTCATAAATCCATAACTTACATTCCACAATAATATACTAATCAATAAATTCTTCCTTATAAATCAAATTTATATTGCATTAACAAATAATTGAACCTTCATTATCCAACCATTTACTTTGTTTCTTTAATATTCACCTCTTAATTTGTTTTTAATACTACTTAATATTATAAAGATAATATTATAATCCCACTTATTGAAAATAAATTCATAGTTATAATAAAAAGAATTTTATCTCATTAATATCTTTCACATTCCTTCATGATACCCTCATCTCTTCCAATCATTAAAATCCATAGCCATATCCACTTGTGAGAGGGGACATCACACGTTTTTTATTAGATAAGACCCTTTAGAAAGAAAACTCTAAGTCCACATAGGAAAAAATAATAGAGAACATGAGTCTATAACCTAGGTGATCAATGTAGGTAAAAAATTATACTATATGTGTTACCAAACTCAGATAACTCACTTATTCGTGTTTTGGGGTTCCTCAAAGAAAAAATAATGAAATATATACCTTGTGTACTAATATAAATAAACACATCAAAATATTCTAACAAAAAATCATATCACAACCATTTTAAATAAATATAAACGCACCCTTGATAATAATCCTAAAATAATTTACAATAGATATATAATAATTATTTTAATAACTTATCTTGTAATTTAACAAAAACTATTTAGGATTTTCACATTCACTATATAGTGGATTCTTAATATCTTTAACATATTTATTCCCCTATCAGTGGATTAATATATCTCCTTCAATTCCCAATATGTTAGTATAAAATCATATAAATAATGTAATGACAGTAGACACTTATTATCCTTATAGATAGCAATGAGGATGATATTTTTCTCTCAACTTGGACTTCTCTTTTCTTCTAGTCTCATAATTTTTTTCAGATCATATTATTAAAAATTTTTTCTCCCATCTTCTTCCCTACAGATACTTATTTATATGAATCAATATTATTCACATTTTGATTCAATGAAATTTCATTATTTATACTTGCTTTATACTTTTCATGCTCTCTTCATTGGCTTGTAGGATGGGTAAAAAATTCATTACCTGATGCCTAGTTTTTCTACACATTTCTGAAAGATGTTTATGAATAGACATGTCACCTCTTATTAAAAATTCCTCATGTATTTTTTAGATCATATATTTTTTGTAAAACATGTCATAAATTACATATTTTTCATGTTTAACCACTTATTTTCTTTTAGCTTTAGAATCAATCTCTTCTTTCCATATTTGCTTGGACATCTCAAACATATCTGGATAAATCTCTAAGAATATTTTATTTACCTATTTTGTTTCTTTGGGATTCTATGATTTAATTTTTAATGGAATAATATTTTATGAATACTTATTTTTAATATAAAAAATTTAATTCCCTTTCACAAAATAATAAATCTCTCTCGGTAGTTTAGTCATTCATTTCTCATATTTGTGACCATATTTCTTACATCTACCACAATCTTCCTCTATGTATTCATTCCTTTTTTATTCGTGACTTCATTGGATTTTTTTTCAAAACATTCTCCCTGATAACCCATTATCATATTCATGCCATATATTCCCCTTAATCCTTTCTTAATTTACAAAAGTAACATATTATACTAAAAAGAGTAGGGTTTATATATATACCTTGCAAAATACTATTAGAAAACTTTGTCCTAATATCATACACCATGATAATTATTCTATCTAAGTATTTGTTTGTTTACTTTATCAAATTGAGCCTTCTATTACCTAGGGTAAGATATTTTATTGAAATATTTCTCTCTCTCATTTTTTAAGAGATTTTACCCCACTCATACTATTCATCTAATTATGTTTAGATCTATTTTTTCACAAGAAAAGTTTTATATAACCATTTTATGTTGAGATATATTGGTTACATATTTATATTTCCAAGATATAACCATCATCTCACTTACATTGGAATATTACACTTTTACATTAATGAACATACTAATTCCTTCTTTGAATTTATTCAGATTATTGGGAAAAACAAAAAACATTAATTTTGTATCACATAGCTCTTCCACCCTTTATGTTAGCTTCTCCTCAAGATCACTAAAAATATTTTCTTATTTATTGTATCTAAGTATGTACTTTTTTATTTGATCGACAAAATATTCTTGTTTCTTGATTTTTTAATCCTTTTATTTAGTATTATTTTTATTCTTCCCTAATAATTTCTTCTTTTCTATTATACGATTTCTAATATCCTCAATTCATTTTTCCAAGTCACCTTCCAAATTCTACTCCAACTCAATCCTTTCTTCTCTATAATCATCATTTCTTGATGTATAAAACCATTTTTTATCGTTAATAATAAATTTAACCTCATAATTTAAAAATATATTGGATAATGAATCACTTTTATCATGTTTTCTCAAAAACATTATATTTATAATATTATGATGATTCTTTTTCTTCCATTTTTTTTTAAATTTACCATCATTATCAACAAATTTATATGAATCATAATTATTCCCTATAAATTCATTGGAAAAATTTTCAATACCATCAAAATTTATATCTATTTGGTGACTATTTTCATTTTCCTTTAAATTTTTCCTTTTTGAATAATCTGTATATAAGAGAAATGATATCAATAATATTAACATCACTTTTATAATCTAAATAACTTGGTTATTCAACCTCTTCATCATTAAATTTTCCTTTTCTCATGACATTAGAGGTTATTTTATCTTTTTCATTCTTCTTAATGGTCAGTTCCATTTTCATCTCATAAGTAACAAGTATATTATGTAACTCATATACTATAAAATTATCTCTTTCTTATAGGGGTGATATTTTTTAGATCAAAATTACTTAAAAAATTCCCTATTAGTTTCTTTGAAATGATAAACAATCCATCCTCTCACCAAATACTCAAATGATGTTGACTATCTCAACCACTTTGGAAAAATATTGATCAATATTTTAATTATTAGTTATTTATATGTCCATGAACATTCTCCCCCAAATAAGTAGTTTGGATTAAATGACTTTGACATTACCTTTATAAATGATTCTCAATTTGTCATAGGTCCCCTTCGTAATTTTTGGACCCCTGACCTTTGGGTTTACTTTCTATGATAAAGATATCAAGATGGAATTTTTATTATTCCAATATAACATCATATTTTAATTAATATCTTGAGTCATTAAAATATCATAAACAATGGGTGGAAACCCAAATATTGTATCACATCTCACTTCCATGAAAAGTCATAAGATTTAGGGTAGTATTTTATTCATCTAATAGTCATAATTCTTCCCATAGAATATGGAAACACTTCGACTACTGATTGATCTAGAATTTTCAAGGTCGTGGAATATTTTTTGTATATTTAGAGATTATGCTCTAATACCACTTATAGAGAAACTCATCATATTTCACTGAGAGGAAGGATGCATCAATGGCCTCATTTTAAAAATTATTTTCATTAAATTCATCTCCATTACCTTGTTAATATTATCACTTGATACAATGATATCTCACAATCATCCTTTGAATGTTGAAATATCAAGATAGAACACAACATATGATATTCATAAGGTTTGGTTCCATGACCTGCTCCTTTCCATATTGGTTAGAAGTATCATTACAGATTCTCTATTATAATCTTATCAGTAATTACAATGTATTGGCAAACTAATATTTATACACCTATACAATCTATTCTCTAATATAACATGGTTTTACACCTTATATGCATACTATTATTCTCTAGTCAGTAACACAACCCATACATACCTTTCCTTATTCAACAATTTATACACCCCATCCAAAAATTTATTTAGAAACTTTTTAGACACCCCATTCATAAGATCATCTTCTTGATATTTATCCTCTTTTAAAAATACGTCCTTAATCTCTTGACTGGTTTTGTACACTTATGAAATGATCTCCCTCTATGAACTGGTTAATTATATTGTTTAATTAATGTATAACTTCATGAAATTAAAAAACATCTTTTATAGGTTTCATATCCTTGCTTCGGTTCTCTTTACCTTCTATGAGTAATCAGATACTTCTTAGAAAATTACTCAAGTAGTTTTTTATTCTATTAGATATTTTTCAACCTAAGCTATAATTTCTTATTATAATATTTTATGAATGTATAAACATTCACAACTAATAATAATATGTCTTTAAATTATTAATATAATCAATGTTTGTGTGAAATAATATATTGTGTATGAAATTTAATATAACCATTTGTTATTATCATTATAGTGTGTTTTTTATCAATTTTATTTATTATCTCTCTTCGTGTAACATCCCGGGTAAATAAAGAAATAATACATTCTCTTTTTTATTAATATTTGGTGAATTAAATATTAATTTTACTTTAAAGGGGTTGCTATGTTCGATAGTGTAACCGATACGCAACAGTGGGTTTCATTGAAATCTTATGTTGCACACTAATAATATAATATTATTATTTTAAATGGTAGTTTTATCCTAGCCATTGTATTGGTGGGAATTAACGAAAAAACTACAACATGATTATACATGTTTGTTAAATAAAATTTATATTCTTAAAAGGTGAATGAATCTAATTTTTAGCATAATTTACTTTAAAAGGTCGATTCACCGCCTTTTAATGGTGAACCCTCTTTAAATATAGTTTTGGTCATTTTTATAGGTTCTATTTGAAAAAATAAAATTCTTCCTTAGATTCAGGACATCAAAATTTACTTTGGGTGATTTTCGGTATTTTTCTAGTAAGTTCATTTTTTAATGTATAGTGAAAAATACTATATTTTTATTCAAAAGTTCCTTTTAATATAATTTATTTATATGGATAGATTTTCTTTTTAATTTGTTTTAAAGTGTAATTATATTATTTTTTAACATTTAATCAAATTTTTGTCATTGTAATTAATTTCACTTTGAAATTTGACATAAAGAAGTAGCAATCTTTTGATGGTTTTTGTTTCTTAAAAACACGCTATTTATTTTGATAATAGAAATTAATATTAAATTAGTTAATGAAACCTCAATGTTTTTAATTTGGTAAAATAGAAATCATTTCTAAATTCGGAATATCAAATATATCTTATGCTGAATTTTTGGTATTTTTCTAAAAAAACATCAATTTTTGATGAATAGTGAAACAACATAGTAGTAGTTCAAAAACTAACTTTTTCATTTAAATGAAATTTTCCCGCTACTATGAATTCAATTTTAAAAATCTGATATGCATGGTTGTTATTAGTAAGTAAAATTTGGTTCAATAATATGTAAATAATTTTTGGTGAATTTTAACTTTTGACTTTTATTTACCGCGGTTAAAGGTAAATAGGGTAATTCAAGGTAAAAAAAATAACATAATAATTCAAAATTACCTTAATAATTTTCCTAAACTTATTGGTTGAGTCATTTACGACCATGGGAACCTTTGGGTCTATTTTGAGAACCCATGGTGCAACTTTCAAGTGGTAATGACGCTTTAGATTTATTAATTTAATGTAAAGACCGAAACGACACAAAGAAATATCTTTTAGTAAATTAATTTTTACATAGGGTTATATAAGTTATCATTTCAACTATAAATATTAATTGTAAATATAAAAATATTTCATACATCATGTTATTTTTTTAATAAATTTTAGACATCAAATAAATAAAATTATTTTTGACACAAAAATGATGCAGTATTTATCCCATTAATAAATGATTTAAATAAATAAGAGATAAATATTAAAAAAAATCCAAAACCAGTCCAATTAGAGTTGGATAGTTTTATTTTGACCATTATTTATATTATATTATACTTTAATTTTTTTTGGACCTTTAGAAACTTAATATCATTATATAATAAAATAATATTTTCACACATTCTTAAAGAGCCCCTTCTCCCCCTTATAAAATGTCCTCACTTCATACTCATTGCTCAAACTTGTCAAGATCCTTGGCTCATCCAACCCTAAACTAAATAATCTCTCAAGATCCCTCTAGTCTTCCTAGAAGCCTCACCTTATGCAGGAGTCACCTAAATAAGTTATTTTGGTTCAAACCAAAGAGATTTACCAAAATTAAGGTAACGATTCCTCTTAACTTCGTTCCTTTTATTTTATTTCTCCAACCCCTAAAATCTTTTTATTACATTATTTTATAACAATACCAATATCCTAAATATTCTAGTATTTTTTTATGTGAATTGTTATAACTACACTTACCCACATCTCCATCTAATTGGTGAAGAACATACTGGTTTTGTGAATGGAAAACTAAAGCCTCACGAAGCAATGATTGTACGATTATCTCCTACCACCTCTCATAGTGGCCATTAACATGACACTATATTTATATATGATATATATATTATTTTTATTTTTTCTTTAAGCTTTTTTATTTTTCTTTTATATCATACCTTTATGGTTTCCATTATGGGTAAACGTCATAATTTAATTTGTGGAAGTGCGGACTACTGCCCCCTCAAAGTGAATTGACTCATTCATGCCATATGTGGGACATATAAACGACGGTGTTAATGATATTATATATTATATTGTACTAGAATTATAATATACCTATGTATCATTATGTTTTAATTACATTAAAGTACAAAATAGAAATGAAAGTAGCATTCATGCGTATGTACGGCTTACCATCTCCATAAATGGTGCATTTCATTTCTTATCACCAAGATGTTATGTACTATTATAAATACATATAAATATTGGATATATATGACATATATGATATATAAATCATGAATAAAATTATGGTTACAATGAACTTTGGACCACATGAAAAACCTGTAAATATAAGAAGTTCATTTTTGACTCAAGTACCAAATATCGACAAAATGACCATTATTAACTTAAATGATTCCATATTTTTAATAAAATGGTAATAATTGATTTAAAATGAATAATAATCTTGAAAAAGGTTCTTAAGAAAGTATAAATTAACATTAGTTTATTATTTTGTAGATTAAAGAATGAACGAGTGAAGTCGACACGAGTTAAGGGACTTCGTCTCAATCTCCTTCCATTGAGGCATATTTTGATAATATATACCTTCTTCTTTTACAGAGTGTATAATAAAACTCTTTGAATTTTACTTTCATTCAAAGGGAATATTTTTTCTATGAAGCATTTTACTAAACGACAAACAGAATTTTTTAAACGTTTGTGGTGACAATGACCTCTCCGCCGCCATAATCATTTTTTGTCTTCCTCTATAAGCCTTAGTGTTTTCTAAAATGAAAAGAAAATAACTTATTCAGTTTTTTTGGTGTTTTGGTTTTGAATATGGTTTTTGAAATGTTTTTATTATTTCAATATCTTGAAATTATTTCTTGTGATTGAAAATTAAATGTTATTAGTGAAATGTTTATATTGGCAATATTTTATGTGTTAGGATTATATAATGGTACTCAGACATTTGACAGGTGGTTACGTGATAAACCAAATGATGGGTGGTGCTGTGATAAAATAGGATGGGTGGTTGTGTTATATCCTCTAATTCATTGGGTATGGAAGTTGGCCATATGGCTATTCCATTTAGTGATATATTTGGAAGTCGATCATATGGTTATTCCACTTAAGAATGGTAATGTCCCAAGTTACCTATATATGTTATGTGTTATTTATATGGGTTTTATGGTAATATATTGGTTAAAAAAGTATATGAAATGATCTTTTATTCAGTTAAGAGTATTTACTAGTTCATATAGGTGAAATTTATTACTTTTGATAAAGTATTCATGGTTTACTAGTTGTTTTGAAATACTTATAGTTTTCCTTGTTTGTGTATCCCTTACTGAGATTTTAATGCACATCCCAAGTTTATGAAATATTTTTCAAAGGTCATAAAGTGGAATAGGGTTAAGGTTGGGATCAAGGAAATGTTATGCAGTCTAAAATAGGGAACTATACATGACTCTTTTTTTCAAGAGTTTTTATTTTGTGAAAAAATGGAAACTGAGTAAATGTGTCATCATGTATTATTCTAGTCGTCATGTATATGTTATGGCCTATTTATCTAAATCACTAAACCTGAAAAGATCCTTAATGTGAATTATTCATTTTAATTCAAGATAATGTAAATGATTAAGGTTGGGGCTTTATAGTTTGTATCATAGGTCGGTTTAGAGAACTTTAGAAGTTATAATATAGTGAAATTATTATCCATAAATTATTCATTTTATGTTATGATTGAAATGATATAGAATTTATAGATTACCATGTTTCTTTTCCTAAGATATGTTTGTGTTCAGAATGGTTTTCCTTAGAAGAAACAGTGTAGCTATATTGGGATGACATAAGAAAGAAGACAACCTTCCAAATCAGCAACCTAATATAATCAGAATCAAAACTGAACAGTTTGTTAAAGTGATGGAACAGTTGACTCATGATATAAATGGTGGTGGTATCCATGCACGAGATTATTCAGATCAACCACAGAGAAACATGTCAGTAGTTAAGAATTTCATGAGGCAACATCCCCCATCATTTAGAGGATCATTTGGCCATGTTCTAGCAGAAGGGTGGATTAAAGCACTGGAGAAAATTTTCGATTTCATGGATTGTTCAGAACATCAAATGGTTAGTCTCTCTATTTACCGTTATAAAGGTGAAGATGATCAGTGGTGGTTGATGGTGAAAAATATCAGGGATAGTGAGGAGATTGATGCTCTTTTTGTGATGAATTCAATAGTATGTTCCTTGAGAAATATTTTTCTACAGTGGTTCGACATAGGATGGAAAAACAATTATTGGAATTGAGGTAGGAGGATGACCTCATAGCTGTTTATAAAGGAAAGTTCACTCAACTGGAAAGGTATGCCCTAATTTTATCTGAGATATTGATAGTAATATAAATTGATTTCACTCAGGACTGAATCCATGATATCAAAGAGCATTATCCTCTCGTGAGTTCAAAAGATATGAAAAACTTGTTCGATGAGCAGAGAAGGTGGAAATGGAGTTTACCAATGATCTGGTGGTCTTTGACAAACAACAGAATAAGAGGTCCAGTTGGCAGGCAAAGGGAATGGATTCATCAAAGAAGCCTGGTGGTAAGAAAACTAAATATCCATCTTATGAGAATTGTTGTAAAAAGAATCTTGGAGAATGTTTATCAATGTCTAGAAAGTGCTTCTGGTGTGGTAGGTCTGGCCATATTACTAGTAACTGTTAGGAAAATGATCATGAAGGCAATGAAAAGCCAGCGGTAAGATGTTTTAAGTGCAATGAAATGGGTCATTATGCAAATGAGTGTCCAGTGACGAACTCGACTTAGGGAAAGAAATCAGACTGTAAGAATAAAGGGGTGGTTAAATCATTTTCAACTTCTTCAAGAGATTTTGGTCCATCAAATGAAGTAGTAGCAGGTTCACTGTTTGTTTGTTCATATTATTCCAATGTGTTGTTTGATTTAGAATCTACAAATTCATTCATTTCTGAGAAGTTTTCTAGTAATTTTTGGAATTCTATCTCAAGATATGAATCCTGAACATATTTTAAAAACACCTGGAGGTAATGTTGAGACCATAAATAAATTATAAAAACCTTCATGTCCTTGTGTGTGGAAAGAATCTACCTGCAAACCTAATTTTTTTCCCACTATTAGAGTTTGATGTTATTTTGGGCATGGATTGGATGTCTGTTTATCATGATAATATTGACTTCCAAGATAAAGAGGTTTATTTTTAGAAATAATTTTAGTTTGTATACAAGAATGAACCCTTAATTTTGATAACATATCAGGAAGCTGAGAAACTAGAAAAATATGGAAATTAATGTTACCTTGAACAAATTGTTAAAAATAAAAGAAGTGTTGAGATTAATGATGTGCATGTGGTAAATGAGTACCTTGATGATTTTCCAGATGTGTTTCCCGGTATTATACCTGATCAGGAATATTAATTTACTATTGACATAGTTCCTGATGCTAAGCTAATTTCAAAACCCCCTTATCGAATGGCTCAGATTGAACTTTTAGAGTTAAATAAGCGATTTCAAGAGTTATTAGATAAAGGTTTCATTTGACCTAGCACATCACCATGGGGTGCTTTTTTCTTGTTTTTAAAAAGAATGATGTTTCAATGAGACTTTTCATTGATTATAGATCATTGAATAACATCACGGTTAAGAACAAGTATCCTTTGCCTCATATCGATGATTTGTTTGATTATCTCCCAGGAGCTCAGTATTTTTCGAATATTGACTTGAGATCAAGGAACCATATATTGAAATTAAAGGAAGCGGACATTCAGAAGACCGAATTTTGTACTAGATATTCCCATTAAGAATTTTTAGTTATGCCTTTTGGTTTAACCAATGCATCTGTTGTATTCATGGATCTTATTAATAGAAGTTTCTATGAGTTTTGGGATAAGTTTTTAGCTGTGTTCATCGATGATATTTTGGTTTATTCCAAAAGTAAAAAGGAATATGAAAGTCATTTAAGGTTTGTCTTGCAAACCTTAAAAGAAAAGAAACTGTTTGGGATATTCAGAAAGTGGAAATTTTGGTTACATAAAATTTCATTCCTTTGTAACATTGTTTCAAAAAATAGCATAACTATTGATCCTTCTAAAACAAAAGTTGTTGAAGAATGGCCAAGACCCACAAATATAACTAAGATCCATACTTTTGTTAGTTTATATGTTTATTACTAGAGTTTTGTTGAGAATTTTTCATGGTTATATAGCCCACAGACTAAGTTAACTCGAAAAGGTGTTATGTTCATTTGGACAAAAGAATGTGATGATTGATTTCAGTAATTGAGAATAAGATTGGTGAATGCTCTAGTTTTGGCACTGCCTTCCAGAAATGGTGATTTTTTTATTTACAGTGATGCATTGTTAAACGGACTTGGTTGTGTCCTTATATAGAATAATCAGGTAATTGCTTATGTTTCACGTTAGTCGAAACCTCATGAGATAAATTACCCTACACATGATTTGGAATTAGCTGCTGTTTTTTTTATTTAAAAATTTGGAGGCATAGTTTTTATGGAGTAAAATCTGAAATATATACTGACAACAAAAGTTTGAAGTATATATTCACTCAGAATGAATTAAAAATGAGACAGAGGAGATGGTTGGAATTAATTAAGGATTATTATTACATGAATCATTACCATCCAGGAATGGAAAATAAAGTGGCTGATGCTTTGAGTCGAAAAAGTAATGTTTCATTAACTATGATACGTTTGGAATGAGATCCTGTGGTTTTTTATTTTATGAACATTGGCATAGATTTTTTTCGTGCAGGAAATTCTTCTGTTTTGTTTTAGATTTCACTGAAATCATCTCTATCAGACAGAATCAAGAAAGAACAGAAAGAAGACCGTGAGTTGTAGAAAAAGGTATATTTGGTTCAGAATGGTAGTTTTCATGATTTTAACACTGATAATGATTATTTTTTTAGGTTTGGGAAGATATTATGTGTGCCTTGTGATTCACAGTTGAAGAACGAGTTGTTATGTGAAGCTCATAGTTATCTTTTTTCAATTCATCCTGTCAGTACTATGGTGTACATAGATCTTTGTGAGTATTACTGGTGGGATGGAATGAAAAGAGATATTGATGATTTTACTGTGAAGTGTTTGACTTGTCAGTTGGTTAAAATAGAGCAGTAGTTACCAAAAGGGATGCTTCAGTCATTAAAAGTTCCAGAGTGGAAATGGTAAAATATATCAATGGACTTCGTTGTGGGATTACCAAAGACATCTCAAGGTAATAATGCAATCAGGGTTATTATTGATCAGTTGACTAAATCTGTTCATTTCATTCCTATTTGAGATACTTTTTCTCTAGATAAACTTTCAAAGTTATATGTCAAAGAGATAGTTAGGTTGCATAGAGTTCCCCTCTCCATTGTATCTAATTGTAATCCCAGGATTACTTATAACTTTTCGAAAGGCCTTCAGAAGTAATTGGGTATTGAATTAAGATTTTGTATAGCTTTTCATACACAATCAGATGGGAATTCAGAACAAATAATTCAGACCTCGGAGGATATGCTACGTGCTTGTTCACTGGATTACTAGGGAAGTTGGGACCAACATATTTCACTGGTTGACTTTTCTTATAATAACAGTTTTCATTCCATTATTCAGATGGCTCCATTTGAGGCATTATATGGAAATTGTTATTGAACTCCATCATTTTGGGATGAAGTAGGTGAAAGGAAGCTGATGGGACCAAAATTGGTAGAAGATATGGTAGAAAAGGGTCAGTTGATTCAAGAAGAACATCAGTATAGCTCAGAGCAGGTAGAAAAGTTATGCAGATAACTAGAGGAAGGATCTTTCTTTTGAGGTAGGTGGTCATGTCATTCTAAATGTTTCTCCATGGAGAAGTGTGATGCATTTTGGTAAGAAGGGAAAGTTGAGTATGAGGTTACTTGGACCTTATGAAATCCTGATGAAAAGTGGATTAGTTGCATACAGAGTGGCTTTACCTCCATGTTTATCCCAAGTATACCATTTTTTTCATGTTTCAATGTTGAGAAAGTATATGCCAGATCCATCTCATATGTGGATGCCATAGGTAGTTTAGTTGGAAGAGAATCTCTCTTATAAGGAACAACCAGTCCAAATTCTTGACTGTAGAGAGCAAGTGTTTCGGAATAAGGTAATTCACTAGGAAAATGTTTTGTGGAAAAACCATATGGTTGAATAGGAAATGTGGGAATCTAAAAATGCTATGAGGGATAAATGCCCCACCTAGTTGATAAGTGAATAAAATTGTGAGGATGCAATTTCTAAAGAGGGGGAGGATGTAACATCCTGGGTAAATAAATAAATAATACATTCTGTTTTTTATTAATATTTTTTGAATTTAAATATAAGTTTACATTAAAGGGGTTTTTATGTTCTATTGCATACCCGATACGCAACAATAGGTTTCATTGAAATCTTACGTTGCACACTAATAATATAATATTATTATTTTAAATGGTAGTTAACTCTTAGCTATTGTACTGGAGGGAATGAACAATACTAACTACAATATGATTATAAATGTTTTTTAAATAAATTCTAGAGTCCTAAAATGTGAATGAATCTTATTTTTAAAATAATTTACTTTAAGAGGTCGATTTACCGCCTTTTAATGGTGAACCCTATTTAAATATATTTTTGGTCATTTTTATATGTTCTATTTGACAAAATATAATTCTTATTTAGATTCAAGATATCAAAATTTACATTGGGTAAAAAAATATTTTTCTAGTAAAGTTCATTTTTTTAATGAATAGTGAAAATAGTGTATTTTTATTCAAAAGTGCCTTTTAATATAATTTATTTATACGGTTAGATTATCTTTTTAATTGGTTTTAAATATTAATTAAATTATTATTTTTAACATTTTATCCAATTTTGTTCATTGTAATTAATTTCACATTGAAATTGGACATAAATAATTATCAATCTTTTAATAGTTATTGTTTTTTAAAACCACGCTAATTGTTTTGATAACAAAAATTAATTTTAAATTAATTTTTGAAAATTCTATTCTTTTAATTTTGTAAAATAGAAATCATTTTTGAATTTTGAATTTCAAATATAGCTTAGGCTAAATTTTTGGAATTTTTCTGAAAACCATTAATTTTTCATGAATAGTGAAACCACTTAGTAGTAGTCAAATATTTCCTTTTTCATTTAAATGAAAATTTACCACTATTGTGAATTTAATTTTGAATATCTGAAATACATGGTTATTATTATTAAGTAAAATGTGGTTCAATAAGATGAAAATAGTTTTTCGTAAATTGTAACTTTTGATTTTTATTTACTGTTTTTAAAGGTAAATACAATAATTCAAGGTAAAAGGAATATAATAATAATACAAAATTAACTTAACACTTCTCCTAAACTTATTGGTTGAGTCATTTATGACCATGTTCATATTTAAGATGATTTTCGGACTCCATGGAGACACATGGGAGTGATAATGACACTTTAGATTAATTAACTTAAAGTAAAGACCAAAATGACACAAAAAATATCTTTTAGTAAATTAATTTTTACATGGGGTTATATAGGTTATATTTTAGAATATAAATATTAATTTGAAATATAATAATATTTCCTACATCATGGTATTTTTTTTTAATTTTTAGAAATCAAATAAATAAAATTATTTATGACACAAAAATGTTGCAGTATTTACCACATTAATAAATGATTTAAATAAATAATATTTTAAATATTAAAACAATATCCAAAAATAGTCCAATTATAAGTGGATGACTTTATTTCGACCATTAGTCATTTTTTTTCTTCGACTTTAATTTGTTTTTGACAATTATAAACCTAATATCATTATATAATAAAATAATATTTTCACACTTTCCTAAAGAGCCCCTCCTCCCCCTTATAAAAATACCCCACATATTACTCATTCCTCACACGTCTCAAGCCCCTTGGCTCGTCCCAACCCTAAACAAATAATCTCTTAAGATTCCTATCCTCCTCCAAGAAGCCTTACCTTAGGTATAAGTCACTTCAAGAAGTTTTTTTGGTTCAAACCAAAGGGAGTTACCCAAATTAAAGGTAAGATTCCTCTTAAATTCTTTTCTTTTATTTTATTCTCCAATACCTAAACTCTCTTTATTCCTTTATTTCATAAAAAATTATTATCCTAAATATACTAGGATTTTGTTATGATAAGGATTCTAACTACACTTAAACACATCTCCATCAAATGTTTGAAGAATATACTGTTTTTGTAAATGGAAAACTAACTCCCCACGAAACGATGATTATTCGATTATCACCTACCGCCTCTCATGGTGGCCATTAAGATGAAACTATATTTATATATGATATATATTATATGCATTTTTTCTTTATTCTTCTGTATTTTTCTTTTATATCATACCTTTATGGTTTCAATTATGGGTAAACGCGATAATTTCATTTGAGGAAGTGTGGAATACCGCCCCCTAAAAGTGATATGACTCCATAATTCAATATGTGGGACATATAGAGGATTGGGTTAATGATATTATATATTATATTATATGGGAATTATAATATACCTATGTATCATTGTGGTTTAATTACATTAAAGTTTGAAATAGAAATTAAAGTAGCGTTCATGTGTACGTACGAATTACCGTCTTCATGGACGGTGCATTTCATTTTTTATCTCCAAAATGTTATGTACTGTTATAAATAAATAAATATATATATATATATACTGGATATATATGATATATATTATATCTAAATCATGAATACCATTTTTGATATAATGATCTTTTGACCACGTGAACAACATGTAAATATAAGAAGTTCATTTTTGACTCAAGTACCTAATATCGACAAAATGACTGTTATTAAGTTAAATGATTACATAATGTTAATAACATGGTAATAATTGATATAAAAGGAATAAAAATCTTGCAAAATGTTCTTAATCAAGTATTTATTAACTTTAGTTTATTATTCATGGGATTAAAGAATGAACGAGTCAAGTCGGGCACGAGGTAAGGAACTTCGTCTCAATCTCCTTTCATTGAAGCATATTTTGATAATATATAACTTCTTCTTTTACATGATGTAAAATAATACCCTTGTATTATTACTTTCATTCAAAGGGATTATTTTTTCTAAGAAGGTTTTTACTAATCGACAAATAGAATTTTTTTAACGTTTGTGGTGAAAATGATCTCTCTACTGTTGTAATAGTTATTTGGCTTCCTATATAAGCCTTAAAGTTTTCTAAAATGAAAAAGGAAATCCCTTATTCTGTTTTTTTGGTTTTTTATTATTGAAAATGGTTTTTCAAATGTATTTATTATTTCAATATCCTTAAATTATTTTTTGTGATTAAAATTTAAATGTTATTAGTGAAATGTTTATATTTACAATATTTTATGTGTTTTGATTTTATAATGGTACTTATACATTTGATGGGTGGTTACGTGATAAACCAAATGATGGGTGGTGCCGTGATAAACCAGAATGGGTGGTTACATTATAACCTCTAATGTATTTGGTATGGAAGTCGGCCATATGACTATTCCATTTAGTGATATGTGTGGAAGTTGACCGTATGGTTATTCTACTTAAGAATGTTTATGTCCCAAGATACCTATATATGTTATGTGTTATTTATATGAATTTTATGGTAATGTTTTGGTTACAAAATGGTAAGAAATTATCTTCTATTCAGTGAAGAGAATTTACTACTTCATAAAGGGGAAATTTATTACTTATGACAAAGTATTCATGGTTTACTAGTTTTTTTGAAAAACTAACAGTTTTCCTTCATTGGGTATCCCTTACTAAGATTTTTATGCTCATCCCAAGTTTTTGAAATATTTTTCAGAGGACATAAAGTGGAATAGAGTGAAGGGTAAGATCAATAAAATGAAATGCTATCTAAAACATAGAACTAGAAATGACACTTTTTTTCAAGATTTTTTATTTTGTGAAAAAATGGAAACTCTGTAGATGTGTCTCCATGTATTATTCTCATCGTTATGTATATGTTATGACCTAATTCTCTAAAACTCTAAACATTAAATGTTACTCAACTTGAATTATTCGTTTTAATAAAATATTATGTAAATGTTTAAGGCTGGGGCCTTATAGAGCTTCATTGTATCTTTGTCCCAAAATATATTACGCAATTGGATTGGGTTCTCGATGCATGTCATGTTAATAGAATCTATATGCAAGTGTGAAAACATGATTTATCCTTCTTTTTTCCTCCAAACTATGTGTTTATTCATCGTATAATCCTAAAAGGGTACATAGTGTCTTAAAATATCCTTTGATCTAGTATATCAAACATGTTTTTTCTCACACAAGTCGAGGTATGCATGTAACTTTCATTTTTTATACATGTGATGTGAAAAAAATCAACTCAACAATGTGGTACTCATTCACATAGATAAAATCATGTTACTGCATTTTGTTCATCATGTACACAAGAGTATGTGGTCTTTCATAATTCACATAGTTATGATAGCTTGTGGTCTCAATTATCTGTAGAAAATAGAGGGCTCACGGTGCTCTATTTTATCAAAAAACAAGTTTACCCAAATATAGATTATAAAACGTTACTGAACCATCATCCTGGACTCTATATTTATAGTTGAGGTGACTGTTACCATTTTAAAGAGGATCACATACTTGAAAATAAAATATTCATGTTTTTTAAAGGATTTTTATAATCCTTTGAAGATCTCAACATGTGTCAATTATCCATATAGTAAAAAATATAGTGTTAATCCTTCACATATTAGGATCATCATACATAGTTGATACACAAGTACATGCGATGAAAATCACATCCATAATCCTATTGAAATAATGCATGATTCAGGGTAATTCATATCATCGTGTAATATTGTATTGGATGCTCAGTATAGGCTTCATCTCAGAACTAGTATAGACATGTAAATCAAAACTTTCATGCACATTAATCTTGGGAATTACCAAGATTTGAGATTTGATCGATCACAGATAGTGATTCATAGCACATAATCCAATCACTTGAGATGGATAAATCGATGGATGTTAAATATTAATGTCTAATTCCACAGAAATCCCTTGATGGGAGGTTGAATACTATGAGTGATATGATAGGATGGCATGGAATGATTTAGTCTAGTATATGATTTTTTATCAATTAATTGGAAGATTAATAGTATTTTGTATTTCAGTCATACCACAATGAACTCCACTATATTTATCCTCCAATTAATAAGAAATAACTCTCCCCAAACCACTTAGTCATGGTATCAGGGCCAACTCTTAGACACAATCACATCCAGAGCTCCACAGTCTCTATTTCCCCACATTGGCCCAATGCCACTCCAATATACATGCTCACCCATGAAATTTTTCCTTCTAATGTGTTGGACATTCTCCCACTATAATTTTTTATTTAGGCAGCCTTGAATTTACTTTGACATAGGATATTATTTCTTAATAGAATAATATCGAAATGGGTCTATTTGGATAGCTTGGATAATTTTTTTAAATTCTCAAAAAGTAGTTTTCGAAAAACAAGTCACAAAAATAATGAACGGGGACATAATATATTAGATATAAGAACATTAAATAATTATTTAAATGAAAATCCATACACATCGAATCTTTCTTTTTCTATAATTAATAAACTCAATTATTTATCAAAGTGTATTTCACACCTCAGTTTTATATTTTTGTAAACACTTTTCTATTTCAAAAAATCATTAGCCCATGTTTTAAACATCAAGAACATATTTTCAATCATATAAATACACATGGATGTCTTATAAATCCTAAAATATAATTCCACATTTTATTTAATGTTTCAAAAAATAACACTTCCAGATATCAGGATTAGGCATTTTCAGTGACATTAATCATGGAATCACATCATTCAACTGGTGGACTTATATGGAAGATTTATCAATAGTGGCATCTTATACCAACTCATCAATCCAAAACAACCCCCCAAGAATAAACATATACTCATTAAATTATTCTTTATATATTGAATTTATGATAAACTAACAATACATGAAACATTCATTCCTTAACCATTCACTAGGGATCATTATTTTGTGAGAAAAATACATATTTTAAAATATAGATTAACTGCATTAGCCTAATTATGTCAATTATAATTATTTTATATACTACTGCAAATTCTCATTGAAATGTTTGTAACTATGATTAATTGTATTCATAATTAGAAGATAAGATAGATAGATATAATGTAATTATAGTTTCACAAATTATAAATGGGTTTATTAAAATATAATATACCATATATCCATTAGAAAATTTCATTTATCATGATAATGAGATCATCCATGAGACATGAAAATTTTTAACCATGTATAAAATATATATACGTTTCAATTTATAATCCTACTCAATCATATAAAATTATGCCACATGCAATTATTTGGTTGAATCTATTCACTTACATAAAACACAATTGAGGGATATACTGTTATTAAAAAAATATAAGGATAAAAAATTTTATCTTGCTCAATCAAATTGACACACAATATAAGTATCATACCCAATCTCTTTTTATTAGTAATAACTATAAAATGATGTTACATATGTTTAAAAGTATAAAACCACACAATTAAGGAATATATTTTACAACCTCATGTAAAAATTTCCTTATCTGATATTCACTGGAGTAATGACAATGATATATATATATATATATGAAAATTTACATGGTTTACATTAAAAAAATTAATCTAGATATAAGTGGACCAACTTATATCCCATGAATTTTTCATTTATCTTTATAAAATTAATCATACTTAAATAAATATTAATTTATCCCCACAATAAAAAAAATGATGATTATCAATTGGAGATAACTTGTTAATACATATATTCTAGGATGTTATTATCATATCATCTACTCTATTTACAAAACAAAAATTAATGATAGAATATAAAAGTTATTATACACTATATGATATAAAATTTCTCTATGAGAACAAAACATGTTATATATTAAGGCACATACACTAAAATATATATGTGTTTGTGGGTGTATATTTTGTAGGTAATATGGAGATGTTTCCATATTGATCAAAGAATATGTTCTGTCGAAAATGATTTTTGTAAGACTTTTATGGTGATTCATGTATATTTATATACACAATTCAATGATAAAGGGGTAATTTTTTTTAATAAAATTTAAAATTTTAATTTCTCCTATTATAATTAATTATAAAATTTAAAATATTTATTTAAAGTTTGATAATGATCTCATAGATATTTTCCATATATAAGAGAGTGGCATAGTTTATGGGGATTTGTATAAATAATGAGATTTAAATATAAATCTATATGTTAGGTAAAATATTGTAAGAGAGTTGAATAAATAACTTGGGATTTTTATCTTGACCTCTTGTTTCATACATAAAAGAATGAATCAATTCATCTTTAAAACCATCCAAGTTGTTCATTTCTCTTAATTGGATCATTATCTATATATACAAGGAATGGAATTATGAGAAGATGTGATGAAAGGAAGAAAATATATACATGAATTATTTGTATTTTAGTGTCAAAGTGGGAGAGATATATTGGTATTATTGATAACCAAATCTAATGAAGGGATTATTAGAACCCATTAATTTAAGTTTAGTTTCATTGGATTATTTACCAATTAATGAAGGAAAATTTATCACACGCATAATGATAATGATTCATGAAGAACCTATAAATATTATAAGTGTTAAAATCATGGAAATAAAAAATAATTATTATGTAAAAAATTTAAATATTATTATATTAATTGAATAAGTGAAGGACGTAGTGAATACATAGTTTATATAGACAAAAAAATATTTAAGACTATAATTCTTGATCATGACTTTGAAGGTTGTTATAAATGATTAAAAATTAAATAAAGCGATATAAATTTTATGTGTATGTTGTAAAAAGGAATTGATAATATTACTATATAAATTTGAAAATATTATATAATAATTTAAATAAATTAAAATATGTTTAATAAGTTCAATTACTAGGGGAATGTTTGATGATAGTATAGGGCTTGTGCTAAAATAAATTTTCATGCCATTAATAATTAAAGTATATGGATTGATTTTTAGAGGTTTAATATTATATTGAGGGATAGATGAGGTACTGTGACTTTAATTAAATGTTATTTAAGGTCAATATGTTTTATCAAGGAGTGTAACTATGTTTAAAATTAATTAAAAATATTATATGATGATGTTTGATGTTCAGGAAACATTTAAGTGAAGTCTAGAGAATTGTGGAATACGAAGATATACACTTGAAACATATCGTAGTATGTGACTCATATTATTCAATATTACGATTAGAGAATGATAAATAAATTTTGAATTTAAAAAACAATAAAGGGATACCATAGATTGTGATTTATAACATAATATGTGATAAAATGTTCCTTTTCACCTGAAAATGTGACGTGAAATGAATGATTGTATCTCTAGAAGTTGAAACATAAATTTGAAAAAGAAAAATATATGTGTATAAATAAGGATCTAAAATATGATGCATATAAAAATAGGAAACATGAGGTATCAATACGTATACTAGAGGAGATATTCATATATCACTAGATATGAGACACTAAAATCATTTACTATGATTGATATCTCATATTTTTATAAGAAGTATCATAGGGTGTAGAACAATTCACTAATGACGAAAGCAACAGATTTTAAGTTGTGGCATGATAAGTCACAAGACATGATTTATATATATAGGAATGATACCTTAACATTATATTGTTTTATAATAATAATAAATAAATATTTTTTATATTTTAAACTATAACTCATGATACGATTAGAGAATATCATAGGAGTGATATGATATGACTAAAACATATCACATGAGTGATGAAATTCAGTATTTAAAATGATTCCTATTTGAATTGATATTACATAATCCATGAGTATTTTATAATGATTCATACAAATTACTTATGGGGTTTCATGGTGAAATTTTCCATGGTATATTTATGAAGGATTCAAGTTAAAAAATTACCCTCGATCGTCAAATAAGGTCTATGTGTTTGGAATAAGAATGTCACACATATTACTATTAAAATTTAACAATGAAATAATGGTACAGATGGAGTATAAAATAAAATTTGATACATATTATATATTAAAATATAAAATATTATCGACATGTATTGAAACATATATATCAGTAATACAAAGTATCAGGTTGTGGTAAATTTTAGACCAGTGGTATGGAGATATCATACCTTGTGGTTTAGATCAACACGCAAGGTTAAGTAATATCATAAAGAATGATAGAGATTAATTTATACCACAAATATAACATAGATAATATAATTAATATATTATATTTCATGACATGCACATGGACTATGTCATAATTAGTGATATAAAGTTGTCACTACCAACTTTTTAGTGTAATAATTGAAAATGAATTTTTCATGAATAATGATAAGGATATATTATAATATGAGATTATATTATAGGTACTTATTGGATATGATGGATAGTATCGAATGAATAATTAGAAATAATGAATCTAAATCAAGTAGAATTATCATCATGTGTTCATGTCATGTTATTTGTTTGTGCTTGATAATATAATATTTTTTAATAAATAAATTAACGAACATTGGAGAAGTGGTATACATGAATATATTATGGTGAACATGGGATTGTTTTATGTCTAAAAAGTAATATTTTATATTTACCTAATTTCATTTAATTAATATAGTTTGTTCAATTATTAAAAAAATTATCAAGTTGGCCTAAAGTTTAGTTGAATCAATGTGATTTCATAATACCATTAATGGAATTATAGAGATCCTTGGTTTAGAAGGTATATGTTTAATGATACAAAAATAAAGAATAACTAAGAATAATAATAAGCAAAAAATGATATTGAAAAAGTATGAAAACATTCATATATGGAAAAAAGTGGGGATATAGTTGAATATATTAAATTTGAAATGATAAAGGAGAGGAGGACCAGAGTGATTTGTTCATCTTTGTAGATATAAATATTCATACAATAAAAAATATAATATAATATTATTAAAATATTTGAGTATCCTATGATATGGGAAAAATATGAAGGTTGATCTAGAGAAGATGAGGGGGTCATGGTATGTATTTACATGGCATGGAAAATTTATAAATTTATAAACATATTAACTATAGAACCAATTATAATAAATTTGATCCTTTTACTGGGGAAAAACAAATGATATGAAGTTATACCCTTTATTAATTCTCAAAACCCACTAAAAAATGGGTTACTTTTCTCAAAACTATCTAAAATAGCAGATAAATTTTAATTTTATCCGTTCTAAAAAAATGTTGATAAAACAATACACTTTATCAGCGATTGTTTTAGAATTGGTATGGGTACCCTTTAATTAGATATTTTCCTTTCACTTATAATGGTGTTCTGATTATCAACATTAAAGTTCTTTTTTTGTGTTGATAAAAGGAATACTTCATAAATAGTTTATATACTATTAAATATAATATTATAGTATAAAATTATAAGTATATTGATGTAAATATAGTATATTTTCTTAAATATGATTTATATAACACTAAATATGTATTTAAATTTAATATATAATAGATTAATTAAAAATGGTTTAAAATAATTAAAAATAAATATTAATTAAAAATTTACTAATTAGTACTGAATAATTGATATTTGAAAACAATTTGGTGATAAAAATTGTAATAAATTAATTAATATATTATCATAAGCTGAAAAGAGGACTTGAAATTCAAGAAAACATAATGTTTGTTAATGGTGTATGTTTTGGATCCATAATTTGAAAATAAAATCCTATGAATATATATTCAATGTTTGGTATTAGTTTTACCCTATATCTCTAATTTTCATGATAAAAAAAGGATCAAAAGTCATCTAATACATAGTTTTTAGTTTTCATATCTTAATTTTTGAATATTCGATTTAATTTCATCTTGGTTTAAGAAGATTTATAGTATTTGACCTATATATACAGAATTTATTCCTTGATATTATATTCATATGGATATTATAAAGTTATAATTTTTCATTTTCCATATTTTTGTGTTATTTTTAAATTAATATATATATATATATATATATTAATACATTTACAAATAAAAATATAATTGTATAAAATAATATTGAAAAATATATACACATAAAAATTATTTTTAAATATAAAAACTATATGGAAATAAGAATTTATTATCTATTAGATTGAAAATAAAAAAATGTCAATTTTATTTACTATAAAAAAAAGTTATGAATATATATACCAATAAATTTTTAAATATAACATTTATATGTAAATATATAAGTGTGTGTGTGCATTAATAAAAAAACTATATATTTATCGGTATATTTCAATATATATATATATAATAAAATAATTATATATTTAAAATGTATATATATATATATATTTCTATATATAATCCCCTAAAAAGTGGTAACAGTGCCTATTGAGAATGTGATTGATAAGGGTTTCAATATCACCCATTTAGAATTAATTTCAGATTTAATTTATGGAGTCATATGTCATTATTCAACATGTGTGAGTGTTCAGAAAAGTTTTTATAGATAGAAAAGGTTGAATATGTATAAATATATAAATATATAAATATAAATAACCTCTACACACACAAACATATTTTATAATTATATGTAGAAATAATTATTATAAATATCTATCATTATATAAAAAATATATGGATAAGAAATTATATGTATATATATAATATAATATAATATAAAAAAAGGTTGAATAGTGACAAGATCGATCCCTTTACATAGTGAGGTCAAAGGTTTGAATCATGACTATAATGGATATGTAGGATGGAGAGGGGGTTTATTTAACGAATGATATCACATGAAGGCCTCCAATTATCAAAGAAAAAAGGGGGTGGTGTGGATGTCTTTGCATTCCCATGTTTATTCTTATGGAGGAAGAATAGTTTTTTTAAAAAAATCAGGTTTTTTTCAATGTTAATTTCTAATGCTAATAAATGCATTATCTATAAGTTCTAAAAAAATTCACTAATAAACAAACCTTTAATGTATAATGATAGTGGTGGTCTTTATCAAGTATTTTTTTATTTCTGATAAAAGAAATCAACTTTTTAGAGTTCTTAATGCATCATCAAATTTTTTCAATGAAAAAAGGGATTTCACTAACAGTATCCTCAATCATGAATGGTTAGGAAGATGGTCATCATGTGATATTAACAAAAAATTTCAGAACTAAAAAAAATGAAAACTAAAAGAATAACTAAAATTATTACAAATAGAAAATAATGGAGGAGATAGTTTTATAGTTATAAATCTAGTTTAGGTTCATAGATAACCAAATAATTATTTTTCTAATTAGAATAATTATTCTAAATCATCACTGATTCCAAAATATATGTTCTTTAATAGAAAAATTAATATCTCTCATGAATTATCTGAGGTTTCTTATTTAGTTTTATAAATAATGTTATTGTATTTTAAAAATAAATATATTAGTGAAATAATATTATATGTATCACAAAAAGTCAATATATTTATTTATTTTGAACTTTCTCATGTAGGATTATGTATTTGGTATCACTTAGGCAACTTTACACAAAAATAACAGAAAATATAAACTTTTATATCAATACAGATATATATATATTTAATTATTTATTTATTTATTATTAATTATATCACTTATTAGTTATGATTCACTCACACATGCAATGAAATGCAGAATAAAAAAATTATTTCTTTCTCTCTTATCCATTTTTAATAGTTAGGTACCACATGAGAAAGAACATGATCATCTACAAATGTCTCAAATAAAAAAAAGGTGGACACAAATACAATAAAATTAAAAAACATTAAATTAAATTAATTTAACTAGAAATTAGGAAATAATCATAAATAATCATACATGCATACATAGTCACACTCATTAACACTCTAGAGAAGGTTACTTTCACCATTATGTCTCGAATAATTTGATAAAAAACTCATATTCAATATAATTTCATTGAGAGTTTTTAATATAAAACTTTTTATCCCTTGATCTAATGAATTATAATTTTATATAAATCCTTTGAATGAATTTTATCATATAATAAAAATAATGTTACTCATATTTAATAGTTAAGAGGATGTATATTTTCATAAAAAACATGAAATTTCTATAATGGTAGCTATTATAAGGAACATGTGAATAAAATGTTTTGGTCATATCTATACATTTGAATAAAATTACTCTATTTTCATCAAATAACCTCTTTTAGGATTGAATATCACCCCAATGATTAGAATGAAAATTTTACATGAAAACATCCAAGGTAAGGGTATAAATTGATATGACTATTGGTTTATCATAGACTGTTTACTCATGGATTCTTAGGGATATGTGATGATAAATGCATGAGTGTGGATAAATTTTTCAACATGCGTACAAAAAAAATCAATAATTATAATGAATATTTTAAAATTCATATAATTTTGATTAAAAAACATGTAAACTTTATAATTATTTTAATAGTAAGATATTATCTGAAGAAAATGTAAAATATAAACTGATTTAAAAGGATCCAAAGTCCTATTATGTATGAAAATATAATGTGATACAATACATATTATTATGTGTATAAATAAGAGTCAAAAAAAATAAAAAAATTCTGAAAAACATGTTTATATTTATGGAAAAATATTTGAAATTATCATTAATCATGGGTATAAATTATCAAGTGTAACGATCATGAACCAATTACCCAAACGATGTTGGGTTTGGTCATCAAAAAACCTCAACTGAACCACTTATTCATTGGAGTATGGATAAAATATAGGAAGTTAAGTAACATGTTGTTTGTAGGATGCTTCCCATTGGAATTATAATTTAGCTTCAAAGTACATGCCTAAATTGGTATGGCTAAATTGGTCCTGGGGATATCATCATATAAACTAGCATCAAAAGAAACAAGTGTAACAATAGATTTTCCCATAATGAATGGTAAGGTAAGAACATACAAGTCATATATCATAATGTTTTTAAAAAATAACAATATTATTATCGAGAAAAAGGTAATGTAGAAAAAAATAGTTATATACATAAATGTTCAACCAAATATGGAATAAGGATCCAAAAGTGATTATCCAAGTGTGGAAAAACAAAGGGGATGTTTTAAAAGCATCCATTCCACGAATAGGTACACTATCCATATCGCCAAAACAATATTATCCACGTGATATTATCCACATACAACTATTTCTTATGTTCATTTTCCTTTCCCTTACATGGAGAATTTATAAAATTGTTTATATACATCTTTAGAGGGTATCATGCAAAGTCTGAGTATGATATACCAAGTTGGTCGTCACCAACCTCTTATAACCACCTATCATAGATTAAAGGTTATAAGAAAATAGAATAATGTTTTAGGGATATATAAATAGTGAAAAAAAATTTGAACATACTTTAATGATTATAATTTATAAACAAAATAAATAATTTCCTATCAAGGGAGGGTCCTAACAAGTCAGGACAGCTTTAGGCTTAACCCAGATCTAAGAAAAATTATTACTGAAGTCAAGTTAAACCACCAATCACATTTAGGTTTAATTTAATCATGTATAACAGATTCAAATTAGTTTAGATAACCACCCCATTTACGTATATGAGAAAATGGTTTAATAGAGTTAGGGTGTTGTGTGTTGACCCCATTCAAGCATCTTTTTGTACATGGGAACATTTAATTCGAGCATATTCTATATACCTTTTAAAGAATTGTTTATCATCTTCTCATATCAAATTAACATCAATACCATAAATCAAAAATTAATTCCATCATAACATGAAACATTTAAGATAGATAACAAGTGTTGTAAAACAACCAATAAAATAAACATGATAAGTATTTAAATATTTCACTAAAATAAACATCATGAAATGATTTTTAATCTACAAAAAAAGAAATAATTTTACAATTAATAAATATAAAATACCCAAATAAAAATTTAACAAGTCAGAAAAATGTATTCTAGGTTTTTTATTAATTAATTTTGGAAATACCATTATTAGATGAAAACTAGTTAGTTTAAATTAATTTCACATGACCCAAAGTTTTTTCTATCCCAAAACTTAATGTTAATGAGATTAGGATGGGTATTTATTAATAATTATTTTTAATATATGATTTATAAGGTCCATTGTATAATATAATGTTACAACTTAAATCATAGAATCAACATATAACTAAAATAGAATTAGGGAGAGGCTTGTGATTGACATGAAAAATGAAATAGGGAAAAGAAATAAATATTATACCTCAGTATCATCTAATATAACCACCCACTACAACCAAAACTAAAGAGTATTTATGAAAAATATTTATCCAACAAGACCTATAATATAAGAATAAATAATTTTATACTTCTATTTTTTGATTTTTAGGAATGTCTTTCACTTATTATTGTGAAAACATAGAAAAATAATTGGATCAGAAACAATAATTTTCATTTACTTCACAAAGAGGTACCTATATGACCAAATAGAGTTCCTTGGAATAAAACTGTATAATGAATAAATGGGGATAAGGATAAAAGTGATTGGATCTCCGAAGAAGGTTTTTCCCACTATAAATGGTAGGAAAGTCTAAAATTAGGGAAATTAATATGTTATTTTTTGTGTTAAAATGAAAAAAAAACTCTTCCTATTAATTGCAACTTTCTCAGGAGTCTACTAGGTACTTAGAATTATGTTATTAGGTACCCAATTGTCCTAGAACAGACACTTTCACCCTAGAAACTCTACTAGGTTCCCTGTACTAATCCAATGTGTATGTAGTTCATGTTGCACCACACCCCCTTCCCCCATTGTCTTCCAACTCCTCCAAAAACCTCTTTCAAACTCCTTAAACATAAACTAACCCCAAAAAATAAAGTAAAATTATTTAAGTGAATGAAATTTACCTATTATAGAAGGTGTGGTATATACTGACTCCCCACCGTCAATCTTCTCATCCTCATGATGATTCGTGGAACTTCTTGAGGGAACAAAATCTACCATTGGATATTCATTTCAATCTCTCACTCCCAGGTCTCATCATGGAGATTTCCATACTACCAATTTACTTGAACAATAAGAATAACCAATCCCCACAACACTTACTAAATTCAATCTTAAATTTATATAGGATTCTACATTTAGGACACATCAACCTCAAACTCAACATCGTTATACCAAATAACATGTTAATGGTCAGGGTTGTACTTTCTCAATTGGAATACATAAAAAATAGACATGGAGCTAAACATTTGTATTAAGGATATTTAATAGATTGCTTCCCCAATTTTGTTTATGATTTTTTAAAACCCTTCATAACTTGAGTACAACTTCACCTATTTACACATGTGTCATAAACCTAACCTTGGTGGAACTCAAAGAAAGATTTTTTCAACAACTTTGAATTAAACTGGTCTCCTTTATTGGTAAATATAATATTTATACCATATTTGAGATGATTCGAGCCATTTTTATTCTATTTTCATTTATTTATTCATCTCCTAGGAAATATTATTTCTAATATTTTATCATTAACCTATCTCAATCCATCAAATATAGGAGTAGTATCATGTCCCATAGAGAGAATCAAATGATTCCATTTAAACAATAAATTTTAAAGCAACTACAATAGGATGATTTCTATAAGTAGAGTTAATCCAAACCTGATTAATCAAAGTAAATAATACAAGATAAAATTAGGTCCTCTAGAATATAGATATTTTCTATGGGTAGTCTTTCAGTAAATAGATGAAAATCACTACTCAATTTCAACTATGAACCTAATTCCCATTAAATCCCTTACCAAAATGAAGAAATGAACCTCGAATATTTGTTACAAACAATATTGGTAGGTATTATATGAGGATTTATAATTTCTGTGAAATATATTTTCTCATGTACATCAACAAAAAAATACTCTTTGGTAGGAACAAATTGGTCCACCTTGGCCAGACATCCATGATTACTCACACTATATCCATAACCTTAGAGGGTTGAGGAAAATGGGTCACAAAATCTTTTATGATTTCCTATCATTTACCAATTGTAAAATAGAATGAATAGAGAGTTAATTTAGGCTTCTTATATTCTATTTATACCTACTAATGTGAATGAAATCTAGATAAAAATCTAGTAACATCTTTCTTTAGTACAAACTACTATAAACAACAACGTATATCATGATACATTTTTTGGATTTTGGGGTGAACAGCCCATCAAGAAGATTGGTACTCCTTCATCTTTTTCTCCTTAATTATTGTAGAAAAAATAAATCTTCCATAGACATATAATAAATAATTATGTTCCTATAACTAGTCTTCAAATATCTCTTTATGATTATGTTTTTCTTGAATAATGAGTCACTTAGAATATGAGTTTTGTGAGGAATTTATTTGATAAATGATAGATGGAGTATAATCTACATTGAGTAAATGTGCCCCACTATTTTACATGATAACATGAATGTGAATTAAATCCATGAGTGTGATCATCCTTAACTCATCCTCCTCATTTACACCTTATATGGATGAATTTTTCTATTAAGTTCATTAATAACCATTTTCCCTTTACTAGAAGCATACCAAATTTAAAATTAAAAACACAAGAGATATTATAGACAATGATTTTTTATTCATTTCATATATTTTAGATAATGATATAATTAATGATTGTATAATATATTTATAAACCAATGTATTTATTAAATAAATAATGCCTCAACACTTTAATGTATGATCCATTGAAACCAATTCCAAATCATGGATAGGGTATCACTTTTCATATTGATTAATTTGTATAGAACTATACACTACATTACGTTTATACTTTTAAATGAAAATAACTAAATACCACCATGCTTACAACACAATACACCCCAGATCCCATTCCTAGATAAGGTAGGATTGCGTCTTGAGATGTGGAGAACTACCTATAAGGATTTTTAAAGGACATTTCACATTGGTAAGACCATACAAAATTGTCTCTTTTCTTAGTTAATGTTATCATACAAGTGGATATTATTGTGAAGTTTTCCATAATATCATAGTTCTACCTAATGATCCTAAGAAAACATATGATCTTTAATATATTTAATGAATAATTACATGAAATCATTGATTCCACCTTGTTAAGGTCACTCATATACTTACCTTAGAGATAACATGAGTATGTAACTTATGTTACTTGATTCAAAAGGAATAGTATGATAGATTAACATGCAGCTGACGTTATAATATTGCCTTCATAATGACTCACAGATATCTAGTGTAGCACTATAGGATAAAACTCATGGATCTGGTGAAAATTAACAACATATTTACATTTTATATTTTAAATGAACTTTAGAAACCCAATTTTTACCATCATCAATTAAAATATCAATAATAAATATTAAGTCATTAATATTTCAGGGAACATTTAGGTTTATTATTTTAGACAGTAATGGAAAACATTTAACTAGAAAATCTAATTTATATCTTGTAAAATGGACATGTTTTTCCACTATATAATAAAATAATTAATCAATATAAAGTCTTCAACATCTTCCATAAAATTTAATCTATTAGTAACATCATGTGTAATATATTTATTCATAAGCTATATAATTTGATACTTAAGAAGGGGTGAGATAAAATTTATTATAACATTAAACAAATTTGATGAAAATCAATGATCATAAGAGAGCATAAATTGAAAAAACATAATATAGAAAGTATAAATAATCAAAAAAAATTCACAATCAAAGGAAATTATGAGAATAACATATCCATATATGACATATTAATAGATAAACCCAAGTATTAAAATAAATTAATCCTTAGTGAAGAAATTAATCATGTCAGAAAGATAATTTTATACCTTATTCAAAGATATCAAGATCCGAGACATAATGATCTTACTATTAAGGCCTTGGGTCTAGTAAATATTTTATTTTTGGAAGGAATACACCAAAATAACTAAGATCTTTTTACTTATGATACCAAATGATAAATCAATGGGTTATTAAAGTACCCACACATCACTAATAAAGTCATATTAATTTATTATATTAAGGAATAAATAAGTTATAAAGTACATAACCAACATTCCTTATTAATAGATTAAAAATTTATTGAAATAACAAGTATATGGGTGGTATATATTTCTATAATCAAAAAATGGAATATATTCATATGTAAGAATTCCAAAAAAAGGATGTAGAATAGAATAACATTATTTGTTTAACTAAATAATTTCATAAATCAGTATATTTATAACTATATTGGTTAATTATATTAAAACATTATAATGTGAATTGAGGTATTCCTAGAGGAATGGATTTGGAAGATAAATTATTTCTATAATAGAGGATGATTTATAAAGACAAATGAAATGGTTAATTTCTTCAAGTTTAATTAGCAATGGGAAAATGTTATAAGGTTATTTAAAAATCAATCCATGGAAAATATATACACTACACAAAAAGAACAAAATAGTGAATATGAATCATATCTCATCCAAAAAAATTGAGATACAAACACCCTTATAGTTATGGTAACATATGAATAAAAATAACTCAAGAGAAATAAAATAAAATTCCAATATAATAAAATAAAATATATTCATTAAACTTAATAAAATGGGGGTATTGAATACACCATTTGATATAAAATATGTTCCACAATATCATAATTGCCTAATGGAACGGAAAATAGGGAAAAGTAACACCTACGCCTTTATAAACTAATAATTCAAAACCCCTTAAAGAATAGAATTTCACATATAATATTAAATACCAGGAATATTAATATAATAATTATAGAAAATATCAAATGAGTATTAATCACTCCATAAAATTTAAAACAAGGTGTATAACAAAATCATGTCATAAGGAAAATAAATTTGTGACCAAAAAGCCTTACATGAAAAATAATCATTGAGGTATGAATTAGTTTATAATGAGGTCATAATGAAGAATTATAGATAAAAAATAATGTGGAAATAAAATATAAATTATACATGATGTAAATCAAATTATGAATTGAAACATATAGTCTTAATAAGAATGTTTGTAACTCAATTGAAGAAAATTAAGGTACAACGAACTACTACCTTAGTTCCTGCTCAATTGAAAATCACTCTAAACTCCTATATAAAAAACTATCTTAATAAACAATTTAATAAACTATTAATATATATATCCCTTAATAAAATAAAATTATAATTATTCCTTATATATATATATTAGTTAGTTAGTAACTATTTTATATATCATGTGTGATAATTCTTAATTGTTTTAAACTAGTTTTGTCATAGATGTGTTTTTCTTCACTATTATCCCAAAGTACATCATCCCCAGATCAAAAAAGGTACTATAATTTATTTATTTTAATAAAATATATTGTTATAATTTCATTCTATAGGATTTTTATTTTGGATCCTGAAATATGAAATCGATGATGAGTATGTTTGATGATTTTTAATGAATGGATTTTAGTTTCATAATTAATGAGTTTAATGTTAATGTTTATAATACTAAACCAAAATAAAACTTTTTATATAATTATTTATATAAAATATATTTATTAATGAATTTTTCATATTCATAAATGATATTATTTTATAACATTGTTCAAGTATGTGGTTAGACCAATACAAACATAGACATACCAAAATAGATGGGTGATTATGATTATAAAAGTTGTTTTGTTTGATAGTAAAAAAATTATTATAGAAGAAGAATGAAATAATTTAGATACTTTTAAGGTTTCGAATAATATTTTCAGATATTTTAAAAATTGATAATGAAACTATATAAAAAAATTAGATATGTTCCTTTATGGATGCGGTAGCCCACTCAACACACAGTTAACGTTTTAAATTATCGAAGAATCAGAGGGAAATAAGGTGGATTTTAATTTTTATATTAATAATAATAATAATATATTCCAAATATATTATTAAATCTCACCTTTTAAACATTAAAATATAGGAAATGGTGAATAATAGAATTTATCCCTTCATGGAGGCGGTAGTACACACCATGTATGAACAACAGTTTCATTTTTCTCAGTGGAAGAGGTAAATGTCAATTTGTGGTTATTACTTTAGAATAAAAACATTAAATATATAAAAAATAATGATTTAATTATATAGGAATTATAAAATTATATTTTTAAATTTATGTAAGAAAATGAAAGATGTTAGAAAAAAAGAGAACTCACGTGGAAGACATGTGCTTTCCCTTGAAAAACCCCATGTAAATAGAGGTTTTATGCCAATTAATTATAAATAGAGGCTCAATTAGAAGAATTATTTTTCATGGAAAATGAAAAGGGTGTATTTTAAATATGAAAAAATCATTGATTGGTCTCTAAGGGTGGAGATATGGCCCTCTTATAAGTTTTGGGAATGATATTTTTGTACATATTTTAACTAAATATAATGATAGAACATGTTTTGCGTGTAAAGTGGATCCAAAAATTAGAAATAATTGATTATGGGATAATATAAGTTTATTAATCCATCAAAAAATAATTTCCATGCATTTATTAAACATTTTTATATCTTTACTCTATGAATATCCAATTTTTTGATTTTTCGTTTTATCATGGTAACTAGTTTTTACATAGGTAATTTTATTATATTACCTACCATAGAATAGAATTTATTACATAATTTGGACCAATTAATTCAAAATATTAAAATATTTTTTAGATAAATTTTATATGTGTAATAAAAATTATTTTAAAATTAGCACACGTAATGTGTAATAACCCATTTTTAGAAAAAGTTTATTTTTTAGAAAAAATTCTCTATGAATAGTAAAATTATAAATGTGTTTGGTTTCCATGAAATATGTTTTTTTTTTTTTTAAAAAAATTAATTTTTTGGTCTTTACAGAAAGAAAGAACCATTTATTACCAAAATAATTTTAATTAAAAGAAAACACTAAATAGACTTTCTTTTATTGGAAAATATTTCTTGATTTGAAATGATAAACATGTTTCCAATTACATATATATCTTTCTTATATAAAGATAAAGTTATAAAAGTTATAGAATTTAAAAAATGCATTTTTCACTATTCAGCTAAAAATAAAATATTTTAAAAAAACCTACAAATTCATATTAATATAATTTTCAAATACTGAATATAAATAGTAATATTATTTTATAAAATTAAAAATATAAAATTATGATAATTTAAATTTTAAATAATAACATAATAATATAAATAAAACATTTTTCCTAGGGAAAAACATTTTTTAAAAAAATATTAACTATTATTATTCATATTTCATATAGATCAATAATAAAATATGTGTTGATATATTAATAATAAAAAATATTTATTTTATCCATAAAAAAGAGTTTATTAAAAACTACACATAACTTTTCAATTTTTAGAATGGTTATATATTAAAGAATAAATCAGTATTATTAGTTATTTATCTATACTAATTTAATTTACTAGTGTCTTAGCAAGTATAATTAACCATTGTTTTTATTTACAAATATATTTCATAATTTGGTAATATATATTTTTACACACAAATTCTATGGTTATATTTTAAAAGATATATATTTTTTCATTGTTCACTGTGGTTTGGTGATTTTGATATCACACATTATCTGTAACTCCCCAAGCTTCCACGGTATGCTTCTCTTTGAATAATACTATAGCGTGTGTTGTACGCAACTTCGAGTTCTAACCCAAACCAGAACCAATCAAACTAGCCATTAAGAATAATAATACCAAATTTTTGAAATCTTAAACATTTTATACATTTTATCATTCAAAATGGACTTCATTTTTTGATTTGGAAAATCAAAATTATCTCAGGGTGAAATTTTGGTACTTTTCTGATAACTTTCATATTTTGATGAATAGTGGAAATTACTAAATTTTAATTAAAAACATATTTTTTAATTGAAATAATTAATAGTGATAAATTATGAATTTGAGTGGTTTTAAAGTATATTTAGAATATATTTTTACCATTTAATACAATATTGGTCATTGGGGGTAATTTAACATTTAAACCGGACATAAACAAGTGTCAATCTTTTGATAGTTATTATTTCTTAAAAACACACTTTTTGTTTTGACAGCAGGAAATAATTTTAAATTAATTTCTGCCACTTATGTGTTTTGAATTTAGAAAAATTTATTCCATATTTAGAATTAGGAGGTCCAAATTGTGTAAATAGGTAACTTTTATTTTTAGACATTTTGAATAATTACTTCGGTAAATATTTTATTTACCATGGTTAAAAGGTAAATCCGGCAAATAAGGGTAAACAAAATAATATTATAATAATACTAAATTACCATAAAATGTGTCTTAACCCTATTTTATGAGTCATTTCTGACCATGGGAATCTTTGGGTCGATTTTGGGACCCCATGGATCCACTTGTAAGTGATAATGACACATTATATTAATTAAGTTAAAGTAAAAACAAAAATGATATAAGCATATATCTTTTTGAAATACAATTTTTACATAGGGTTATATATGTTATAGTTTCGAATATAAATATTAGTTAGAAATATAAAAATATTTCCTACATAATTGAATTTTATTTATAATTTTTAGACATTGAATAATTAAATTTATTTATGACACAATAATGATGTATTATTTTATTTATTAATGAAAGAATCAAATAATTGGAATTATAAATATTAAAATAAATATAATTTTAAAGTTTTAATTACATCCACTAATATTATTGATTAATATTACATGTTATAATTTCTTAAATGAATTTTTTTTAATTAATAAAGTTTTTAAGACTTTAACAAAAATCAATTATTAAATACTGTCAAAATTGACATAAAAACGTTTTTAAAACAAATATTATATTATTAGTTGATATTCTATTCATAAAAATATATGGTTCCACAAAAGGACCTATATAATGATAGGTGTATCATTAATAGACCACTTGGAGGTCTATTGGAAGTATATAGTAATTTTATTATCTATATAATATAAAAATACAAAGAGACATCGTAAATGTTGAACTATTTAACTAAGAGTTAAATAAAAAAGACAAGGTTAATATAGTGACCCAAACCTATCTAAAATCTATTTTATGAAAGGTTTTCTACCAATACTCACATTTTACTTTTAATAATCCACTTTTGATCCATTAGAAACCAAAAATGAATTTATTATAAAATAATACTATAAGTTTTTCCAAAAGATCCCCTCCTCCCCCTTATAAAAGGACACCACTTATAACCAATTATTCACACCTCTCAAGCCTTTTGTCTCATCCAAACTCTTCCAAATTAAGCTCCCTATATCCCTATAATCTACCTAAAAGCCTTATCTTAGGCAAAAGTCACTTCAAGAATCCCTTTTGGTTCAAACCAAAGGGAGTTACCCAAATTAAAGGTAACAGTTTCTCTTCAATTCATTTCATTTATTCTACTTATCTAACCACATGAACTAATTTTATTCCTTTATTTTGTAACAAAAACATTATCTTAAATAAACTATGATGTTTTTATAATAATTATTTGAGCTAAACTTACACACACCTCAGTCTAATGGGTGAAGAACATAATGTTTCTGTGGATGGAAAACTAACGCCTCACGAAACGATGATTGTTCGATTATCTCCTACCGCCTCTTATGGTGGCCATTATGATGGAACTGTATTTATATATTATGTATATTTTGTTTATGTTTTCTCTATTCTTCTTTAATTTTCATTTAAAAACACACCAATATGCTTTCCAATATGTGTGATCATGATAATTTCATTTGAGGAAGTGCGGATTACCGTCCCCTCAAGGTGATATGATTCGTTCATGACATTCAAAGAATGTATAAAGGATAGAGTTAATTTAATTATGTAAAAAATATATCATATTATATTATTTTGGAATTATAATATACCTATGTATCATTATGTTTTAATTTCATTAAAATAAAAAATAGAAAATGAAAGTAGCGTTCATGCGTACGTACGGCTTACCGTCTCCATGAAAGGTGCATTTCATTTCTTATCTCAAAATGTTATGTACTATTATAAATACATATATATACTGGATATATAATATTAATATGATATCTAAATCGTTTATTTCATTCTGGAGATAATGGACTTTTGATCACATGGACAAATTGTAATTATAACAAGTTCATTTTTTACTCAAGTTCTGTACATCAATAAAAGATCCAATGTAAACTCAAATAATTAACTAATTATTATCGAAAGGTAATAAGTGATATAAAAGGAATAATAAAATTTAAAATTTCTCTTAATAAAGTAGAAATTAACTTAATTTTATTATTTAGGAAGAACAAGGAACACACAAGACAATTCGGACTTAAGGTAAGGGGTTTCTTATTTCAATTTTAATTCCATGAGATTTCCATTGTTCACCACTTATTTATTACATGTGGTGTGTGTTCTGAGCATGTTTGTATTCATTGTGTAATATAATTTAATTCATGGATATTTACATCATCGATGTATTATCCTTCATTCATGGGTGTATGTTTTGTAAGTTACCAAATTAATAAGGGAATTTGAAATTTCAATTTCTACTCATTTGGATTTATGCATACTTCATTGATTATTTTACTCCAAGATTATGTGTGGAATAACTATACATATTCTTATGTCATAATTTCCACTCCACTTTTTGTGGATATACTTTTGATACACATAATCACTCCATTGATAAATCCTCAAGTCATCGGTATGAACTTGATAAGAGTAATTTTTACTCAATCTCCATTTGTTGAGTTAAACATCCAATTCATTGGTGTTGTTTTTACAAGAATATGTGTGAATGTCCTTTAACTATTTTACACTGAATATCCAGTCATATTGAGTGTATTTTTTACACATAATTATGTCGTTGATTTATCTTTAACCTAAGGATATGTCCTTTATGAGAGATTTCATCTCAATTTACATTCCATTAAGACTCCTTTGTTGTTATACTCCAAATCACTTTTATATGGTGTATATAATGTACTTTAACATAGTATATCATGAATCCTTTTATTCTCATGATATTAAAAAAATTTATTACATCAATTATTTTTATTCAAGTGTCTCTCTTTTGGTTAGGAATGCTAACTAAAATATCACTTTAAAATGTTTTAAAGATTTATTATTCTAAATCGTTCTCATTAATGTCCATGTTTTAAAAATAGTTTTAAGAATTTATTTATATGGACATTAAAGTTGTCAAATCAAAATTACTTTTAAAAGTTTCAATGTGGAATGGGACACTTTGATTCAAAAATCTATTTTAAATGGATTCTTAACAAATTGTGTGACTTTAAAATGTTTTCAAGAAAAAGGGGATATTTCTCTCAATAGTTTGATGAATATTTTAATCCATGTCAATATCCTTCATTATTCCCGATTGAGGTTAATCCGATACAATATAGTCTTCCATATTGTGTCGAATGAGTTATGTTTGACTGAGGATGTGCGCTTTTTATACCATTCATGGTTTTTGGTTAAATTATTGAAATTTTCTATACTATTTTAAATACAAATGTTTATATTACGTTTCAAACTTTTCATATGAGTAATGCATTGAACAAAGTAAGTGACGGGTGGAGCCCGTTATAGCTCCTTGATGCATCGGTAGGTCTCATGAGACAAACTAGTGTCTTGGCATGAGGCCTTGACGAAATCTTATTTGTAGTCTTAGCATGAGGCCTTGGCTACGTGGTTATGATAGTCTGACATTATGCATTCCATCATTATAAAAGTGGTTATTGATATAGCATGTGATTATTTGACTAGTAGAATATCCATGTGAATAATTAAATGGCGTTATTTCTTTTTTTTTTGTCATATTATGCTGATGTTCGAGTTTTAAAGGTGATTGTTTTAGTTATGCATTGACTTAAATTTTATGCTTATTTATGAATGTTTCCACTATATTGTTATCCTTACTAATCATTTGAGCTCACCCCTTTCTTTGTTTTATTTTTCCTAGGATGTGAAGAAGTTAGATATGAGTGACTTGCAAGAATAATCTATGAAGCTTGGATGTTTCTAATGGAATAATTTAGTGTCGTTTTTCTTTTAAATATGTAATGTTGACCTTATGAATGTATCTAGTATTTCCAAGGCTACTAAATTGAACAGTCTTTCGGGACATGATTTCCTTTTATCATGCCAATGTTATGTAATAATGCACCAACTTTGGGTAACTGGGGTCGGGGTGTTACAGTTGGTATCAGAGGAAGTTTAGTACAATCCTTGGAAACTAGATTTAGATAAACTCTGATTAGAGCACATAGCCCTAAGATAGACTTTGCAGAATAGTATAGAAGAACTTCCTAGAGTTTTGGTATTGTATAGATTTTTTGAGTTTTACAAGCAATAAATCTCTATCTGGATATAAGCAAGTTAAGGCGGCTCTGTTACAGATGTACCTATGGGTAAAACCTGAAAACACCACTTTGAGCTCGACTTGAATAGGAACCAGTGCACAACAATGGGCCTTGCTGCACTCTTGGTTATGACACTCCTATGGGATATTCATAGGATAATTCACATTTTCTTTACAAATTTATTTGAAGGGTTTTAATATTAGATGAGAATAAATGACCTTAGTTAATCCTATGGTGTTCCAAAATTGAAAATGTAGTGTCATGATATTTTCTAAATGATTTTATGACTACTCTTACTCACACAATGCTTTCTAATTTTAGTCAATGGCTAGATTCCAAGGAAGTCATAGTAACTTTGAGAATGATGTAAAAGGTGATAATGGTGGTGGAAATGAGCCACAAAATGGAATGTTTGTAGGCGTAAAAGATATCGTGTTCATACCAAATCATTTTTTCAAAAATATGATCAACAACATATATATTAACCAACTCCCGGACTCAACAAAGAAGAGAAAGGCAGTGAATGATAAGAGCTCTAGCTTTAGAGACCATGGAGAGAAGAAAGCAAAATTTCCATCATGCCAGAATTGTGGAAGGATACACCCAGGAAAGTGTCTCAATGGAACAACGAAATGCTTTAAATGTGGGAAAGAAGTACATAAAGTGAATAATTGCCATGGAAAAAATGAACAGTACTATAGATGAAAATAAAAATGGTTCCAAGAATCCTTTTACAGTCATTTTCCGTAAATGTAGGGTACCTAGCCATTACTCAAGTGAGTGCCCTATTTAATAGGAAATTTTCTTTATCAAAGAAGAATCTATGTGGAAATAAATGGTTGGAGAAATTTTTAAAAGTACTAGCGCTCCTTGTTGATGGGATTACTTTGGAATAATTTTCTCTTGTATTTGTAACCCTATAGTTTTTCATGTGAAAATGATATTGGAGGAAGATTTATCTTTTCTCTTATGGATATAGTTATAAATAACCATTTGGTTTTATATGATTATTGGGTTTCTGTAAATTATAAGTTATTATATTTTGGGATGAAAATGAAAGGTATGAGATAAAATTTGTGGTTAAATTATGCTATGTTTATTTTTAGGAATTTATCTCATTTTGGTAAAATATAGTTTTTGAAAAAGGACAACACGCAGACCGTGTGACAACCCATCACGTCAGACAAAGCTATGGGAGTCGAACCCACAACCAAAGTTCGATTGTGATTTATCACCTTCCACTGGACTACGTGAAGTCCCTGGTTAATTTGACTAATTAGTTTCAGTTAAATGATTTTATTGATCAATAATAAGTTGATTTGGGATCTTATTTCTTATCAAATTAATACCCTTAGTATGGGAAAATGATTCGGTGATTAAGTGATAAATGTTATTTTTGAAGATGTTCACTTTTTTAGAGACAATATATACCCAAGGAAAATAGAATACTATGGGATTTCATTTGAGGAGTAATGGTGGATTTTTATCTATGTTTTTATTGTACATTTCTAGTGATTTGGGTTATTTATGGAAATGATTAACCTATATTAGAGAATATGAGATTAGGTTAATTACTTTAAAGTATGCGACTTTAAGAGTAGTTGATATCATCTTGAGATATAGTTAAACATGGAAGACTACATAACCAAATTCTTCTATGTTTTGGGTTTCAATATTAGTTTGTATTATATTGAAGTACTTTAAGGAAAATTTTTTATTTAATGGTATTTATTTAACTTTGGGGTATTGTTTGTTTAATTTTAGAAATTACGATTAGTGTTTCTTTCTCAAAAGGAATATCCTTTTGGGGGACCATTAGATCTTGTACTAACCTTTTTGTTTTTGATTAATATCTAATGAGAATTTAAATATATATTTTATCCTTTGTGGATCATTCTATTCTCTAGAAGTTTATTCAATCTCTTTCAGTGTGACCATGTATTCTTGAATACACATCATTTAAAAATAATGATTTATTTATATATATTTATTAAAGAAGGAAACTCTAATTAAAAATTAAGTATATCTCTTAATTTGTTTATTCAATCTCATAAATGAATTCCTCGTCTTTATGTAATGTAACTTAAAAAAAATTGTTCATTTACTTTTCCTACAGGGAGACTAATGACCGTTTGTCCCATCACAAGTTTTTTCTCTTCTTATTGTTAACTTCCTCCTGATCATGTTTTCTATCACTCTCCATTAGAACTTGAGACTTAGTTTATCATCCATATCCATGTTTTCGTACATGGAATCCTAGTATAGGTTATCTCGGGTGACCTTTGTACTACTCTTTCTTTCTTTTAAAGTGATATTTTTATTGACTCTTTTTCCGATGTGGGACATTCCATTATATTACCAAGCCTAATTTTAAAAATTTCAAGTATGAAATTTATTGAATTAGGGGATAATTTAACACCCCAATCTTCCATGGTAAGCTTCTCTTTGAATAATACAGTAGTGTGTGTTGTATGCAACTTCTAGTTCTAACACACGCCACAACCAATCAAACTTTCCATTATGAATAATAATACCCACTTTTTGAAATTTTATACATTTTATCATTCAAAATGGAATTCATTTTTGGATTAGTTTTATTGAAATTAGCTCCAGGTGAAAGTTTGGAACTTTTCTGATAAGTTTCATATTTTGATGAATTGTGAAAACTACAAAATTTTAATTAAAAACATATTTTTTAATCGAAATAATTAATAGTGATAAATTATAAATTTGAGTGGTTTTAAAGTATATTTAGAATATATTTTTACCATTTAATACAATTTTGGTCATTGGACATAATTTCACATTTAAACCGGACATAAACAAGTGTCAATCTTTTGATAGTTATTTTTTCTTAAAAACAGGCTTTTTGTTTTGACAGCGGGAATTAATTTTAAATAAATTTTATCCACTTTTTTGTTTCCAATTTATAAAAATTGATTCCATATTTATAATAAAGAGGTCCAAATTGTGTAAATAGGTAAATTTTATTTTTAGACATTATGAATAATTACTTCGATAAATATTTTATTTACCATGTTTAAAAGGTAAATCCGGTAAATAAGGGTAAAAAAATAATATTATAATAATACTAAATTACCCTAAAACGTGTCCTAACCCTATTTTATGAGTCATGGCTGACCATGGAAATCTTTGGGTAGATTTGGAGACACCATGGATCCACTTGTAAGTGATAATGACACATTATATTAATTAAGTTAAAATAATAAACAAAAATGACATAAGCATATATCTTTTAGAAAAACAATTTTTACATAGGGTTATATATGTTATATTTTGAACTATAAATATTCATTCGAAATATGAAAGGATTTAATACATAATGGTATTTTATTTATAATTTTTAGAGATTTAATAATTAAATTTATTTATGACACAATAATGATGTAGTACATTCCTAATTAATGAAAGAATCAAATAATTGGTATTATAGATATTAAAATAAATATATTTTGAAAGTTTTGATTCCATCCACGAATTTTATTGATTAATATGACATGTTATAATTTCTTAAATTAATTTTTTTCAAATTAAAAAAAGTTTTTAGGACTTTAAAAAAATCAATTATTAAATAGTGTCAAAATTGACATAAAAGTGTTTTTAAAACAAATATTACATTATAAATTCCTATTCTATTCCTAAAAATCTATGGTTCGGACAAAAAAGACTTATATAATGATATATGTATCACTAATGTACCACTTGGGGGTCTCTTGGAAGTATATAGTACGTTTATTAACTATATAATATAAAAATACAAAGAGACAGGGTAAATGTCAAACTATTTAACTAAGAGTTAAATAAACATGATAAGGTTAATATAGTGACCTAAACCTGTATAAAATATATTGGATGAAATTATTTAGACTCATACCCACCATAGACTTCTAATAATCAACTTTGGAATCATTATAAACCAAATATGAATTTATTATAAAATAATACTTTAATTTTTTATTAAAGAGCCCCTCCTCCCCCTTATAAAAGGACACCACTTCTAACCAATTCTTCACACCTATAAAGCATTTTGTCTCGTCCAAACTCTGCCCAATTAAGCTCCCTATATCCGTCTCCTCCACCTATAATCCTTACCTTAGGAATAAGGAACTTCAAGAAGTCATTTTGGTTCAAAACAAAGGGAGTTACCCAAATTTAAGGCAACAGTTTCTCTTAAATTCATTTCTTTTATTTTACTTCTCAAACCCCATGAACTATTTTTATTCCTTTATTTTGTAGAAACACCATTATCTAAATAATCTAGGATGATTTTATAAGAATTACTTTATCTGCACATACAAACACCTCCATCTAATGGGTGAAGAACATAATGTTTCTGTGGATAGAAAACTAACACCTCACGAAACGATGATTGTTCGATTATCTCCTACCACCTCTTATGGTGGAAATTATGATGGAACTGTATTTATATATTATGTATATTTTGTTTATTTTTTCTCAATTCTTCTATAATTTTCATTTAAAAACACACCAATATGTTTTCCAATATGTTTGACCATGATAATTTCATTTGAGGAAGTGCGGACTACCGCCCCCTCAAGGTGATATGATTCATTCATGAAATTAATAGAACGTATAAAGGATAGATTTAATTGAATTATATAAAAAATATATCATATTATATTATATTTTAATTATAATTTACATATGTTTCATTATGTTATAATTCCATTAAAATAAAAAATAGAAATGAAAGTAGCATTCATGCGTACGTACGGCTTACCGTCTCCATGAAAGGTGCATTTCATTTCTTATCTCCAAATGTTATGTAATAATATAAATACATATATATACACTGGATATATAATATTTATATGATATCTAAATCATTTATATCATTCTAGAGATAATTTAATTTTGACCACATGGACATATTGTAATTACAACAAGTACATTTTTTACTCAAGTTCCGAACATCAATAAAAAAATCCAATATGAACTCAAATAATTAACCAATTATTATAGAAAGGTAATAAGTGATATAAAAGGAATAATAAAATTTAAAAGTTTTATTAATTAAGTTGAAATTAACTTATGTTTATTATTTAGGAAGAACAAGGAACACACAAGACAATTCGGACTTGAGGTAAGGGGTTTCTTATCTCACTTTTAATTCCATGAGATTTCCATTGTTCACCACTTATTTATTTCATGTGGTGTGTGTACTACCCATGTTTGTATTCATTGTGTAATATAATTTAATTCATGGATATTTACATCATCGATGTATTATCCTTCTTTCATGGGTGTATGTTTTGTAAGTTACTAAATCAATAAAGGAATTTGAAAATTCAATTTCCACTCATTCGTCTTTACGCATACTTCGTTGATTATTTTACTCCAAGATTATGTGTGGAATCACTATAAATTTTATTATGTCATAATTTCCACTCCCCTTTCTATGGATATACTTTTGATACACATGATCACTCCATTGATAAATCCTCATGTCATCTGTATGAACTTAATAAGAGTATTTTCTTACGCAATCTCCATTCGTTGAGTTAGACATCCAATTCATTTGTGTTTTTTTTACAAGAATATGTGTGAATTTCAATTGATTGTTTTACACTGAATATCCAATCATATTGAGTGTATTTTTCACACATAATTATGTCGTTGATTTATACTTAACCTAAGGATACGGCCTTTATGAGAGATTTCATCTCAATTTACTTTCCCTTGAGATTCATTTGTTGTTATACAACAAATCACTTTTATGTGGTGTATATAATGTACTTTGACATAGTATATCATGAATCCATTTATTCTCATGATGTTAAAAAGTTTTTATTGCCTCAACTATTTGTATTCTAGTGTCTAACCTTTGGTTAAGAACTCTATCTAAAATATCATTTTAAAATGTTTTAAAGATTTATTATTCTAAATAGTTCTCATTAAGGTCCATGTTTTAAAAATGGTTTTATGAATTTATTTATATGGAAATTAAAGTTTTAAAGTCAAAATTCATTTTAAAAGATTCAAATTGGTATGGGACACTTTCATTCAAAAATCTATTTTAAATGGCTTCTTGAAAAATAGTGTGACTTTTAAATGTTTTCAAGAAAAAGGGGGATATTTCTCTCAATAGTTTGATGATTATTTTAATCCATGTCAATATCCTTTATTATTCCTGATTGAGGTTAATTTGTTACAATACAATCTTCCATATTGTATCAAATGAGTTATGTTTGACTATGGATGTGCTCTTTTTATACCATTCATGGTTTGTGGTTAAAGTATTGAAATTTGATATGTCAGGTTTAATATGAATGTTTATGTTATGTTTCAAACTTTTCATATGAGGAATTCATTGGACTTAGTAAGTGACAGGTGGAGCCCGCTATAGCTCCCTGATGCATTGGTAGGTCTCATGAGACAAACTAGTGTCTTGGCATGAGGCCTTAACAAAATATTATTGGTCGTCTTGGCACGAGGCCTTGGCTACGTCGTTATGATAGTCTGGAATTATGCATTCCATCCTTATGAAAGTGGTTATTGATATTGCATGTGATTATTCGACTAGTAGAATATCCATGTGAATATGTAAATGGCATTATTTCATTTTTTTTCCATATTATGCTGAAGTTCAAGATTAAAAGCTATTTGTTTTAGTTATTCATTGACTTAAATGTTTATGCTTATTTATGAAAGTTTCTGCTATATTGTTATCCTTTCTGAGCATTTGGGCTCACCCCTTTCTATGTTTTATTTTTCCCAGGATGTGAAGAAGTTAGTTATGAGTGACTTTCAGGCATAATCCAGGAATCTTGGATGTTTCTAGTGGAATAATTTAGTGTCGTTTTTCTTTTCATGATGTAATGTTGACCTTATGAATGTATCTAGTATTTCCAAGGCTACTAAACTAATTAGTCTTTCGGGGCATTATTTCCTTTTATCATGACAATTTTATGTAATAATGCACCGACTCCGGGTAACTGGGTTCGGGGCGTTACATTATCAAACATATAAGGTTTTATTGTAATATATTATTTTAAAATATATGGGTTCTACAAAAATAATGTTTATCCAAATAATTATAATAAACTTGGAAATCATCCATAATGATCATGAAAATTAAATCCATAAATGGATGGGATATCCTTTTTGTTATATCCCTAAACATAATAAGAGTATTAATCATTCCAAACAAGCATAAAAAATACTCAAATTGTCCAAAAAATATAAAAAAAATATGTCATATGAATTTATTATTGTCTTACCCAATGTTGGGGTTGAATTTTTCAAAGAAAATTTTTAGAGTACCATCTCTCCCTCTATGATTTAACAAAGAGATCATAAATCTTGGATTAAAGGTAATATATATTAATACTGACATAGTTTTGTTTTCAGTAATCTACACAAAATCATATACTCTCATCATCATTCTTTAAAAAAAGGTACCAATGAACCCAAGGGGGTTTTCTCTCCCTAATGAACCCTTTTTATTCAATATATTCCAAATATATCTTTACCACTCTTAATTCCATTGGATATATTTGTTATGGAGGAACTGATATAGGTTATACCCTAATAAAAAGATCGATGTTGGAATCTACTTCTTCATTAAAAGAAAATCACAAGAAGTATTCAATAAATACATTGGTATAAAGGGCCACCATTAGAGGTAAAACCATATGTTCTAAATCCTCTACTTCATTGAGAACAATACTATCCATTTATATATTATTATCCATAGTATTCCTCTAATCATGAACTGAAAAACTAGAAAAATTCTTCTACTCTACACAAAGGGTATAATTTGTACCAACTAGTTATTGGAAAGATACCCTTCATTCAAAACTATCTATAGAAGCATAAAATTGAATTATCATGTCTATATTCATGATGATGAGAAAATATCCATATTTCAGACAATAAATTCTAATAAATTCCCATAAGAATCTATAATAAAGGTGCACATAGAGAACTTATTAGTATGTTATAACTATTTATATAGAGGGGTATCAAGGTTTATATATGGGGATATAGATTCGTCCTTAATTCCAAAAATTAATGCCTATTATAAATAAATATATTATTTTTATGAACCTGTATCAAAAAAATCATAAGAAAATGTAAAGGAGTCATAAATAGTTCTTCTAATAGTTAATGGAACCACCCCATCATTTGCGGTAGATTGATCTTCAACATGCACCATACCTACATCCTCATACTAACCCTAATATTTAAATGTCTATAAAGATTACTATAGAACCACTGATTTGCAATATCTAATATATCAACCTTATCATGAACTAACTCATGTCACCCATAAATCGAGTCCATGATCTGATCTTTGGATAGACCCAAAGGAAATTACTGATCCCCATAGACTAGAAAATAAGTGTGTGTGCATAAAATGTACTATATTAGTAATTACAGTTACTAATAAAATAAAATAATAATAATGTTATATCCACTCATAATTATTCCATAACCATTCAATATAATATTATGCTATAGAATTTATATAATAATTTTTAAAAAGAAACCGAAACTAAATGATGTGAAATGAATATAAATATTAATCGTGCTATAAACCAAACTAATAAAAATATCCTAAACAATTAATCAATATGAGGGACTAAACGTCACATCCAAAAGTTGAAAAAATTTAAAATAATTCTAAAAAAACATGTATGATAAGGAAGATACTTAAAACAAAATATACACACACAATATCATATTTACCCATCTCCAAAGGTGAATAAAATATATTCACTTACCACCACCATAAAACCCAAAAATAAATATAATCTTCCATATCCAAGAAGAAAATGTGCTATTACTGTAATAGGATACGCCTGAGTAAAATATTCTAATTAGGTGTCCTCCCCACACCCCATTCATAAATATTTCAAAAAAATAGGTTTCATCATAGTTTTATATGTAATATAAAATTAATCCTTACTTATTAATTTAATCTATGTCATATGGATCCACTACATTAATTAATTTTACTAAAAATGAACAATTTCCCTCTCTTTCATAACTAATCATTAGTTAAATTATAATGAAGAAGTGTAATTTGTAGAGGAAAAAACAATTTTTATAACTCATGCTTGTGAAACGATCTAGAAAGAATAATAAAGAATAAAATAGAAAATCTCACAACCATTTCAATCAAAATTAACATGATTAATGGGTTGCATTTTTCACATTGAATACAATATCTGAAATGATAATCCTATTAATGGGAAAAATTTTAATCATAAAATAATCATATCCCAATAACCATGAAAATGATAAAATAACAAACTTTACAAAGTATCCAAAAATTAGTGTTCATGGGAAACCCTAGTAACTCTATGGTTAGTTAAATAAAATAATAAAATGTAACCCATATTATCATCTTTCATGATGAAATTAAATATCTCTATCACTTAGTTGTTCCCTACTTGTCTTAAATACAGGAAAATCTCTTGAAGTAGGGGTAACACCATACTTGGGGCCACTAGCGATGTCATGATAATAAAATAGTGTATTATTTGATCTTGGATATCCCACATAACTACTCTTGGTTACCCATGACATATAAAATAGTATATATAAATTAAGAAGTTACACATATCAAAATATGCTATATATGAACCACATCACACCCTCATCACCAAACTCCCATCACATAAAAAACCCTTTCTATCACAAAAAAATATTTAAACATTCCCCATATAAGTAAATTTCCTTTAACATTAACAAAATAGATAATGGATTGCTTCAAGGGATGATTTATTTGATAATACCTTTTTATAAATTTTCTACTATGGCTTTGAAATATCACTTTGGAATATAAATTATACATTATAATTTTTAAAACCCAATCACATAACCATCCCTGAGAAACATATTGAACAAATAGACATACAAACTCTAAAAATAACCCAAGAACACCCATAATTTTGAATGTAAACCCCTAGAAATAAGTTTTAAATCTAAACTATCTCTGTTTTAATTAAAAATACTTTTAAATATCCATTTTTCTATTAAATTTAAAACCCAATTCATGGATAATTGAAAATACCATTGAGACTCTGAAATAGATGATATAACATTTAATCCAATGAAAATTTCGATAAAACTAACTCCCTCTAGACATGATTTATAGAATCACTCAATAATATTATATGATTTCAAATCCAGAATTAAATCGACAATGAAATGATATTTGTAGGTAACAATAATCATAAAAACTATCTCAAATCATCATATTTACTATATGATATCTTAATGAACTCCAAAAAATATAGTGATACCCTAAAATTATAATGTAACCCATAAATAAATAAAACCCCTATATAAAAATTAATTGATATAAAACCCTATGTCACTGAGAGCTTAATTGTGCTGGAAATGAAAATAAAAACAATAATAGAGGGATAGGAGGAAGATAATGAGGTCCCATCATTAAAAAATTAAGTTGAAATTATTGAAAATTGATAATAATCAAAGGTAGAATATGAGAGATAAACACTTAGTGCTCTATCAGAGTGTGTCACATGAATTGGATAAAGGAGAGACCTAAAATTGGTTTTTTCATGATGGTGAAAAAATTGAAATATCATAAAATAAAAAATATTGTCATGGTTGATAATGGTTATGATGACCCAGATGATGGTTTTAATTCTTTTATACTTATCATGGTCACATAGTGCTGAATTATGTCATGGTATAACCCCCCACCCACCCACCCACAAAAAAACAATCAAAAATAAAGCATCACTATAAAGGGTATATTGTTGCTATGACACCCCATGTCATGGTTAAAATTACATTAATATTATAATTTTCAAGTCATGTTAACCCATGTCATAGTTCGACCACAACCCATGTATAAACAAGGCATTAATTCATCGGGTAAAATACATATGTGACACCCCATGTCATTAATGTGATTTCATCATTACCATTATAGACATGTTTAGATGACATATGTCATATAGTAACCAATTCCACTTTAAAACCAATACAAAATGAGTCATCACAACATAAGGTGCATCATGGATATGATTCCCCACATTTTTGTTGTAGGCATTTATACCAATCATGGTCACCACTTTAACAAACTTCTCATTGTATCGACTTGATTCATTTCAAACCTGTAGATTAAAAAACATTGGAAAACACCCAAATATCTTGAAAATGACTAAATATGAAAAAAATTATATAAACCAATGTAAAATAAAATTTTTATCTAAAATCAAAATCCTGGTTGTGACAGGAATTCTTGACCAGGCCTCCCAGAAGGTGTTCAAATACATCTAACAGAAAGAGTTAAAAATGGATCCTAAGGTGCCTAGGTCATATGTGGTCAATATCATATAGTAATTGATAATACACAATGGAAAAACTATTATATAGATGTATTAACCCTATAATTATCATTTATATATTTTTCAGGTATAATCTAGTTTAATATAGCTAAAACACTATGACAACCCTGCTCTTTATTACACACTAAAACATGATTTATTACATAAATTTCACATGATAAAACATAGAATATTGAGTGTTCTAGTGTCTTTAGGGATTAGGATCATTACATAACAACTTAAAACATGAAATATAACATCATTATTTAAAACTTCCTTTACACGACCACTACATTCCCTCATACTTAACATTGCATGGGATAACCTGAGAACATGCATAAGAAAAGGGTGAGCTATAAAGCCCAGTAAGGGACTAAACAAGGAATAACATGAATATTACAATACATGTTAGGAAACAGGAATACCAATGGATCACAAGGGATACATTATCATAAATGCATGATACAGCATGATAATCATAACGTGGAAATGTGGCTATAACACTTAACATGGAATTAGAATGATCCAAGGATCATTGAACATGGAGAATGATTAAACCCTCATTTCAAAAGAATTATCATGAGTCAACACCCATTACACATTATGTATCATGATACTATACTTTACCCAATACATTTAAGCACTATTAGGGTGCACCCTTCTTAAGCATTTCATTTCATGCATTAGTTTGCCACATGGATCATATAACATGGAATCAATCAACATCATAAGTTATTCAATGAATAAGTAATGTGGAATAAATACATTAAAGTTTCATTCAATATTTATATGTGCATAAAGGTGAATACCCCTGATAGAGACATGGGTATGGTATTCACTACACAATGATCTTGGCATGGGAAAACGTGGTGCAATTTCGGCAGCATAACAGCGTGACATAAGGATTCATGAAAATGGTTGGTATGAGAAAAATGGGTGTATCATAATATGTAAATGAAATTCACATTATAGGGTTCATATAGATACATTTACCAACAAATGTAACAGAATTTAGATGCATAATACAAAAGAATTACATGGATGTAAAAGAGGGGTGGGAAATCCCTCACAGAATTTCAGCATGGTAACGGGTGTACATGGGAGGAATCAATGAGATAGAAAGGTGTATCCCATCATCCAAACATAAACAGGGAAGTATGGGGGAGGTGAAAAATCATACCCTAATATTTTTAATAGAAAACAAAAAGGCATAACAACTTAATGAAAATTAGACAAAAATGAGAAAGAAAGAAATCCTTTACATGGAAGTGTGATCCCAAAGGCTTGAGAGAGGATTGAGAGAGGCTTCTTGAGATCTTGGGTCAACTTGGGAGGATTTTAGAGAGAGTACGCCAGAGTTTGGATGAAGTCCAAATGATTTTAGTGAAGAATAAGTGGGATCATGGGTGGGTTTATATAGAAAATGAGAGGGAATTCTTTATTATTTAGGTTTAGGTCACCACAACTTAAAATAATCAATTACACAAACTAGCCCATGGTTTTTTCCAAATTGGATTCAAAAAAATATTTTATATGGCCAATGGATGAATGTATTAAAATAATATGGTTTCTTATGTGGAGGTGAGTCAGACTCTCAAGGAAATTCATTTAAAAAGTAAAATTTTTTTATAACTCTTGGAGGGTCCACTAAAGTTTTTTACAATAAATAAAACAAAACCTAAAATCACATTATTTTATTATTAAAACATATGTTGTCCAAAAATATAATTTATAGTATTTTATTACATCACTATTGGGTCATTATTATGTCATAAATCACATTATATATTTACAAGATATTTATTTTTTACCCAAAAATTCGACTGCCTCAGAAAATTATGAAAAATTAACCATTAGATAATTTGGATGTCCTAATTCAAAAAATAAAATTCATTTTATCTAAATAATGTTCTAAATATTTGAATTATTACTTTTAAAATAAAAAACTGACATTTATAAAAAAATTCATGGGTTTTGACCAAAACGGATTTCAAACCTTAACAAAAAATTACAATTGCATTCATAAAATTATACGATCATTTTTATTTAACAAAAAGTAATTTAATAATATTAATATTTTATTAGAATATAATTTAATTCAAAAATTATTTAATTCAACAAAATATATTTCATTGTTAAATATTAACTAAAAATACTAATTGCGCTTTAAAACTATTTACAAATTAACAATAATAAAATGAATGTATATTCATTATTATATACCAAAATAATACCCATAATAAAAGTGATAAGGTCTTTTTACCTAAACCCTTATAACACTCTCATAAGATCGAAGGGTAAGGAGTGTATTGGTGATAGACTCTTAGGGTGGCTCAGATAACATTGCTCGGGTGGTAATCTCTATCTACTTACACTTCTCTCAAAGGAAGTTATGTTTGAGCTTAACATGTTGAAGCTCAGTTTGGGCTTGGTCAAGACCAGAGACCAATGATGCCACCTCCTTTTTGAGCTATGAAAAATGGGATTCATATGGGGTATGTTTGTTGGATGAGGTCATCGCTTCCTTTGTCTGAGTCAATTGGATTTGTTAAAGCCCTATAGTTATACTAATCATGTGATCACTAGTAAATGGCTAATAGAAACGGTCAAAATTATTAGGGGTATTTTAAAATCTAGAAACATAAAACAATATAAGTTCATATGTTATATAACCATTTTATATAATAAGTCATTTAATTAGATCAAGAGGAATATTCATTAATAAATGTTTGGGTCATAACAATCATCCCCCCTTAAAAAATTTTGCCCTACATTTTTCTTTTTACCACACTAAAATAGATGTGAGTAACTTTGCTTCATTAATTCCTCGAATTCCCACATTTCTTCTTTAAACTTGTGGTTTTGCAACAACACCTTTATGAGGGGAATTGTCTTATTTCTTAGAACTTTTTCCCTACGATCTAATAACTTCACGGGTTTCTCCTCGTAAGAAATATCATCCTCTAATTGTAAAACTTATGAAGAGAGTAAATGTTAAGATTTGGGTATGTACTTTTTTAAGAGGAATACATGAAAGAAATCTAGTATATTGTCCATGGTAGGTGGGAGTTCTATTCAATAGTCCACCGCCCCGACACGATAAAAAATCTTGAAGGGGCTGATGTACCTAGGAATTAACTTCCCTTTCTTTCCAAACCTCATGGCCCTCTTCCATGGAGATATGAATAGGAATACCATGTCTCCAATTTTAAACTCAAGGTATCATCAATGGTTATTAGCATAACTCATCAATTGACTCTGGGATACTTTGATATACTGCTAAATTTTTTTCACCTTCTCCCCTATTTCTTCGACCATTTCTGGTCCTAGCAGCTTATGCTCACTGACTTCATCCCAACATGCCAGTGTTCTGCACCACTTCCCATACAAGGCTTCATAAGGTGCCATTCAGATGATCGAGTGGAAATAGTTATTATATGAGAATTCAACCAGAGGAATATGTTGATCCCGTCCTCCTTTAAAGAACATTGAACATGATCTGAACATATCTTTCAGTGTCTGAATAGTTCACTCAGATTGGCCATAAGTTTGAGGATGATAGGTCGTATTGAAGTTCAGTTCAGTATCCAGATCATGTAGAAGACTCTTCTAAAACATAGAGGTGAATCTTGGATCTCGATCAGATACAATAGATAGTGGTACTCCATGCATCCTTACCACTTCCCGGATATATATATGTGCAATTTGATCCATTGATAAATTTTCTTGTATTGCAATGAAGAGTGCAAACTTTTTAAACTATCCACAACAACCCAGATTACATTGTTACCTTTGGATGTCTTCATAAGTCCGGTGACATTTCCATGGTGATGTTATCTCATTTCCATGCTGGTATGGACAATGGTTGCATCATCCCCTTAAACTTCTTCCTCTCTACCTTCACTTGCGGACACACCAGGCACATTGATATATACTCAGTGATCTCCTTATACATATTATCCTACCAATAATGCTCTCAGAGATCTCAATACAACTTTTTGTTTCCTGGGTGAATAGAGAAATTTAAATATGTGCATTATCCAAAAGTTCCTTCTTCAGCTCCAGACTTGAAGGAACACATAGTATTTTCCCAAATCTCACAATTCTTTATTCATTAACATCAAACTCCAAGGATTTAACTTTTTTGATAGCTTCCACTTTCTTTTGAATTTTCACATCAACCTTTTGAGCATCCTTTAACAGTTCTAACAGATATGTTTGAGCAATCATTTGTTAAAGGATTTATTATGATCCCTTCTTTATGATTCCCATGTCCATCATCATCATATATAAAATGATTATATCCTCCTCAATTCTCATCAATTATAGAATTGTTGGGTCCTTTTGACTTAGAGCATCAGCCACCTTGTTCGCTTTCCTTGGGTGGTAATTGATTGAGGAGTCATAGTCTTTAATCAGCTCTACCCATCTTTATTGGCGCATGTTCAACTCTTTCTGTGTGAATATATACTTGAGTCTTTTGTGGTCCATATATATCTCAAACTTCTCCCCAAAGAGATAATGCCGCAAAATTTTTAAGTTGATGATCACCACAACCTACTCCAGATCATGTGTTAGATAATTCTTCTCAAGAACTTTCAATTGCCTTGAAGAATATGAAATGACTTTGTCATTTTGCATCAACACAAATCACATCCCATTATTCAAAGCATCACCAAATACCACAAAAATGTCTCCACTTGTGGGTAATATGAGCATGGGCATAGTGAAAAGCCTCCTTTTCAACTCCTTGAAGCTTTCTTTTCATTCATCACTCCAAAAAAACTTCACTCCCTTCTGAGTTAGCTTGGTAATAGGGTTGGAAAATCGTGGGAAATATCTCACAAATCGTCGATAATATCCATCTAAGCCCAAGAAGTTACGGATTTCCATTACAAATGTTGGACTTTCCCACCTCTCAATTGAAGCTGTCTTGGAGGGATCATCAGATATCCCATTGATTGTGATGATATGGCCCATAAATGAGACCTCCTTCAACCAGAACACACACTTGATGTACTTTTCATATAGCTTCTCCTTTTGCAAGGTCTCTAGTAAAGTTCTTAGATTATCCTAATGATCCTCCTTGGTTTTCGAGTGTGATAGAATATTATCTATAAAGACTACCACAAATTTGTTGAGGTAATCTATAAAGACTCTATTGATCAAATGGGATTACTATGAATTCATTGTGCCTATATCTTGTATGAAAAACACTTTTGGGGATATCTTTCTTCTTCACCCTTACTTGATAATATTCTGACCACAAATCCACATTGGAGAATTATTGTGCCCCATGCATCTGATTGAACAAGTCAGCAATTAGTTGGATAGGATACTTGTTCTTTATCGTGATTTTGTTAAGCACATGATAATCGATGAAAAGGCATGTTCACTACTAGAAATTCAGGCTATATCCACAGACCTATATCCATAATTCTATCAGTCTGTGGCTATAGCTTGTTTATAGACACGGTTTAATAGGATGATCATGGATATTTGTTGGAAACCCTTCATTTTAACCGATCCTCAAACCCTCCCATTCTCCGACGAACCCCTCCTGCCCTCGCGATTCCTCCTCCCTCGCAATCTCCTCCTCGTCACGTACTCCTCCTCGCCACGACCTCCTCCTCGCCGCACCCTCCTCATCCCCAACACATCCTCGTCACACCCTCCTCATCACTGTGACCCTCCTTCTCGATGCCTCCTCGTCGCGCCCTCCTCATCGCCGCAACCCTCCTCCCCAACACCTCCTCGCCGTGACCCTCCTCCTTGACACTCCTCTTCTGAAACCTGCTCACCACGACCCTCCTCCTCATCGTGACCCTCCTCCCCGACACCTCTATTCTGATGCTGAGTTTGACACCCCCATCGCCCTCCCCGACACCTTTTCACCAGCAACCCTCGACCCCTCCTCGTCGTGACCCTCCTCACCCTGACCCTCCTCCAGCAAAGCTGCTCTGAGCTGCCTCCCCTCACCCTCCATTCCCAACAGTTCTCCCCCACAACCCTCAACACCAGAGGTAATCCCCTGTCTCTTCCTTCATCCCCATCCACTATTCTTGTTGAATTTTTTAACCCTTAAGTATTTTTAATATTATTCTGCACTTACTCTCATTTCCACACTGATATGAACTGCTATAACCCCTCAATTTACCACACAGTAACCACTAATTTAGGACATGACCTCATCAACCTTGTATAATGTGACTGATGAAGAGTTTTGAAAATGATCTTCTCCTTAGAGTATCTAACTTCAGTGGGCTATGTGTAAAGTTCTATAAAAAATAACACAAAACCAACATGAATTTTCATGCTTAATTTATAAAATGGATAAAGGTGAATTTGTATATTTTTATACAGCAGCTGTGAAGAATCGGAATTCTAGGAGGAAGACAGAGAACATGGGAAGAAGATAGTGAGAATAACATTCAAGCAGTCTTTATTTTCTCCTTTCTATAGGTTTTACCTCTTTTAAATTATACCTTTGATATTAGTTTTCAATTTGATCATAATCTATGTTGTTTTATTTTGGGTTCTTGTTATCTTTTACTCAGTGTCTGCTAATTTTCACCTTGAACACATATATTTGGAAATATGAATATACATTCCATATTACCACTATTAACATATTCAAATTTACTATATTTTTTATCCTTAATTATAAATCACATGAATCAACAAAATTTGTGAATTTTATACCTTGTAATTAACCTGTTATATTCTTGAGATAATATAATTGTAGTTATATAGTGGAAACACAAATAATAACTCATGTAAAGTGATAATAGACCATCATAATTTTTTTCAAAGCATGAAGGACATTCACTACTAGAATTTAGAGCTACATCTAAGAAGCTATACCCATGGACAATAAGAAACGTGGCTATATCCTATTTATAGCCATGAAAATTTCGTTGTCCTTGGAAATTAACCCACCCCACTCCCCAATTTATCATAACCCTCTTGCGCCACTCCTCCTGACTCCCCTCCTCCTCGCGACTCTTCTCCCCAACGTTCTACGATCCTCCTCCTCTGACGGGCCACCCAACCTCCCCATGATCATCCTCCTCCGGCGCAGCCACTCCACTTCCCCATCGTCGCTGCTCTGATGCGAACACCCCACCTCCTCTGACGATGTGCCTCTGATGCGTCCACCCCACTTCACCACGATTCTCCTTCTTGGACACATCCCCGACATGTCTTTGACGCTGCCCCGACTAGCTCAAATGCGGCCACTCCACCTCTTGGGATCCTCCTTCCTCGCAGCCACCCCCGATTCTTCTCCTCCGACGCAGCGGCCCCACCTTCCCGATTTCTCAGTCGAGCGAAGTCCTACCTTGGCATCCTCCTCCCTGGATTTATCACTAACCCCACTCAGGGGACCCTAGATAAATCCAACCTTCTTCAATTTCTCATGTGAAACCCATGCCTACTGCACTCCATGCCTCACCAGGTATTTTCTGATTTTCGGCTCCAACGTGGTATTTATGTCTCATGTTTTCCTTCTCTAGATCGGTGGTTCAATTTATTCTAATCTTAGGTTTCATGGAACTACCATCCAAGAGGAATGGTCATCTTTTTAATTAGGCATGTGATCCTAGTTCAGTTGTGATGTGACTTCCAAAGCTGTGAGATGGGTTACAACTGATTAGTATAGGAGCATACAACTATTGACTTTGACATAAGTAGAGTAAGCAAAAAAAATTCATGAATGGAAGTTGTGTATTTTTTAATCATTGTTAGATGAAAGAGGGTAGATAGTAGATGGAAATTTTAGCGAGATTCTCATAGGTGAGGTATCCCATAGCTTCAAATGAAATGGAGTAAGTTCCCTATGAAAAAGGGAACTTTGGAAATATATTGGGTATGGTTATACCAGATCTTTGTTAAGGAAAATTTTTTACTAGGTTGATTTGATAATGGCTTGGGAGAAGTGGTATATAGATTTATTTTTGGATCTTCAAGGTGTTTCTTGTGGATAAATTTTAAGTAAATCCATGTGGTGGTGAATGCACCAATGGATGGTGTGGTAGGTGATAATATTTTTTTCTAGAAAACTCATCACATGCCAAGAATGCAATTATCATGCACCGAGAATGGGTATTGAGTAGTTTTTTGGTTATATTGTAGGAATGCATGGGTATTGGATGAATCCAGTCATCATGTTTGGGGATAGACAGGATGTGGGTTGTGGTTCTTGGATTTTGATCAAGTGATGTTGTGACAAGGGATATCCTATAGTGGAGATAATGACATAAGTCAAGGAAAATATAAACCCATGAGGTTAGATTCCTAGTTTGGGAGACCAATAGGTAGGTATTTCAAATGGAAATTAGGTTCCAACGACTGAATGAGTACCTAAATTGAGTTGGTTTTTCTTAGAAATTAGAGTCCGAACATGGGCATTTGGGTTGAGTGGAAATAGTAAAGATCCAAGGTTTATTTAGATTTGAAAATTAATTGGTTCTTATGGAAATCATGACATGGGATTGATCGACTAATGAACCAAATGAGGGAATATCACTAGTTTTCAGACATGGGGTGGTTGTGATGATCCAAATGTGTTAAATCATGGTTATGTCAAAGATAGCGATGGGGCTTGATGGTAGTCTAGTTGGTGAACGCCCAGACCTAAGAATTCCACCATGTTTCAAGAGTTTAATTCATTAGTCTATAATGGTGAACATGATGTGCCTCTTGAAATAGGGGGTTTGGGAATTGAATGTTCTGAAAATGTGGTGACGTTTAGAGTTTATTCATCATCATCAGGATCAAGAAGGCTTATGATGAACCAATATGATTGGCTTAGGAAATGTCAGTTATTTCAATAGAGTACAATTATAGGTTTATATGGTTGAAAATTTAAAATTAGATTCACACCATGATTTGGAATTAATATCAAAGTTCCAAGTTATAATAATGGAATTGAATTCACTTATTATTTAGTTAACAAATATCTAGAGAAGTATGCTAATGGTCAACAAGCTACTGTAATGTTGACACCTTAATAGAATGGGGTGGTTGAGAGGTAAAGTAATACCGTCAATAATATAACAAAAACTATGGTGATCTCTAGTGGTATTAAAATGTATAAAAAAAAGTTTCCTTCTGAACTAAGGTATAAAAGGAAACAAACTTTGAATTATTTATGATTCTTTGGTAGTAATTTCTATATTCTTCACAAGGAAGGGAATCAAGAAAAGTATAGAAATAACACGATTAAGTTATATTTCATATATATTCCTTAATAAGCAGGGTTTATAGATTTTTTAATAATATTCTCATTAATATTTTGGAAATAAAATATCTAATAATGGATAGGAAAGAAAAAGGATTCTATGACAGGAGCATTGACGATAATGTAGAGAAAACTGAATCTTTACAAGAGCCTAGAGAGTCTCTTAGGTGTATTGAGGACTCCATCATATAATTTTTTGATGAATATGAGAAAGAAAAAGACATAATGAATCTAATTACACCTAAAATATTTACTAGAACTAAACATATTGATGAAGAGAACATTTTGGGAGACAAATATGTTGTAATATAAACTAGGAGGATGTATAGAATTAAAAGAAATGACCTCTTATATTTATTTGAGTAAAAAAGATTTGATTAAGCATCCAATGATTAAAATTGGATTAAAGATATGAATGGGGAGTTAAATTTGATAGAAAATAATTACACGTAGAAATTTGTTCCATAAACAATAGATGAAAATATCATATTCAGGAAACAAGTATTCAGAAATATGCTTAATGAAAATAGAGAAGTTATAAAATTCATAGTCAGAATTTTTTGAAAGGGATATTCATTGATTGGTAGGGTGGTTATAGATAAAATATTTTCACCAATTGATTGTATTGAGGTTATCAAATTGTATCTTACCATATTTATATAGATAATACCATGGTATATCTAATGTATATAATAAAAAGTACACTTTTCTCATTGGAGTTTTTTAAGGAAGTTTAAATTGGTCAAATATGTGGATTTAAAATAAATTATGATGATAATAAATTGTTCATTTTTAAGAATGATTTTTGTGGATTAAAACAAGTACACATATCTTGGAACTCAATGCTTGAAAATGTTCAATTTTTTAGTGGTTTGTGAGAGTAGTTGATTATAATCTATATATTAATAGGAATTTTTTTATGGGCACAAAGGCCTATTTATTTAAATTATAAAGAAAAAGAAGAAAGTTCAGGGGAAATACAAGTACACAACACTTAAAAAGACATCAACCCATTTTAGAATGGGTATTCATACTATGAAATGGAAGTCTTCAACCCCTGTCGTGGGAGTTCTAACCTCTCCTTCTAGTCCTGGCTTGTATCCATGGACCTTCACCATCAGCACCATCCAGGTGCTCCACAAAAACATCAGTCTTTATGGTTTCATCTTTATTCACTCTTTCACTTTTATTCCAATCATCATCACTTATAAGAGAGGAATGGATTTCGTGTTGTGAGTACCAACATTTCTATTTTTCCGGGTCCTCAATGGTTGAGGTGGGGCACTACTTGTAAGAGAGGTATAAACCGTTGATCTCAACAGTTCAGCATTCTTCATAGGTATATGTACCTCTCTTGCTGGAGGAGGAATTTTAGTTGACTCTGTCACATTGTGTGCTTGTCCAATTGGCTTGGAAACACCCAAAATAGAGATGGGGTCTGTAAGGGAACCCTTTTTTAGGGCATAATTTTCATCCTCTAGATAAAAATTTAACTCGTTCATCATATCAGAATCAGGCTGGATTCTCAGCCTCATATTCTTTCCACTCTGAGATGGATGAATTTGGGTGGGAATCACCCCTTCTATTGTGTTGGGTATCTTAAACTTCTCCAGTAACTACTCATCGATGGGAAATTTAGATTCCACACAAGTGGGTTGAACATCCATGCCATGAACTCCTATGGAAGTTCCAAAAAGAGTACTATCAGGGTGAGCGATGGGCACCAGTTTGGGTCCAAATTCAGAAGTAGAGTGATTAACTTCACTCCCCACCATAGGAGGGTTAATGCTCAAACTCAATACTGGAAAATTTATAATAACATGCACCACCCTATCAGTTGTAGGAAATTTTTTAACTCCACTTCCCACCATAGGAGCAGGTTTCAGGAGACAAGGTTTTTTTGAAGTCGCACCTTTTGTATACTATAAGTCCATTGAAGGGATAGAAACATCATAATTTTTCATAGATTCCTTGTACATGGCAGGGTAGAGGACCTTTTCATTTCCATTTTCTATAGTCACTTCCTTGTATTCCTTGTTTGTGTTTTTATTCTTAACCTTACTTGATTTCGTTGTCTCTAACATGTGCTTCACTTTTCTACTTTTTGAGGAAGAAGCAGTTTGGTCATGCCTAATTCATTCATCATCCTTAGTTTGTGCTAGAAGCTCTTTCTCTATTTGATTTTCCACATATTCTGTCTCATTTTGATCTTGGTTCATGTCTTTAATCATCACATATTTGAAAGATAGGCCCACTTCAGGTGAGTCACTTTCTTCTTCTAAATCATCCCAAGTGACATTGGGTCTATCAATCAACTGAAAAGCAGGAGGCTCTACATCTTTCAGGATGACATAGGTGGAGTCCAACATGGGGCGTTTACTATGATCCTTGATCAGATGTTCAGTCTGAGACATTGTCTAAACATTTTCAGAGATTAGTAGTATGTTGGGAGAGCTATGAGAAATCTCATTTACATCTTGTTCCAATGATTGGACATCAGTCCCTTGGGGAAATTTATTACATTATGTTCTTCTGCAATGAGCCTCATCATGCCCCTTCAACATTCATCTAGTATAAAAAATATTGGAACGATAGTTGGACCTTGAGTGTCCAATCATACAGCAGACTTCACTATACAAAGGCAACTTTCCATACACAATACGAAGATTAATTTCATCTTGTGGTGTGGATAGAACTACCTTATCAACCATGGTAGAACTTAAATCTACCTCAACTAAAATTCTGTAAAAATTTCCATAGAAAACATTTTCAGTAGAAAAATCCATCCGGATTGGAATTCCTATCACATAGGCAATGTCATAATGAATTTTAAAATGCCAAAAAACCCAATTTAAACCATAAATCATTATCCAAAACTGGAAAAAAGTGTCTTTAAAATCATAGAGATAAAATTTAACTTCCATTCATGGATCCTAAGGGTTCTTGGCTTCAAATTTATGGAGTCAAATCTCCATGCTTTACCCTTCAATTCAGCAAAGGGAAACAACAAGTGAAAAAAACCTCTTCCTAACGAAATGCATTTCATGTTATAAAATCCCCAAATAGTAGTAAGACGAGCAACTAAATCAGAAATTTTCCATGGTTGTGTACCTTTAGATAAATAGATCTGAGATATAAAGGAGTTCTTACAGAGATCTAAGCGTTTCAAATCTATATTAATAGGAATTGTTATAGCCAAATGACTGTGTAGGTTTATAAAATTTAAACTATCTGAAATTTGTTTGTTGGATGATCTGATAGGGCTGTGAACTTCATATTCATTAGGTGTTTTTCATTTTTAAGAATTCTGATAGACAATTCATTTCCTTGTAGTTCAATAAACTAAGTGCGGGGGAGTGATCGAATTAGAAATTTTATAAATTTTTTTATGTAATTCATTGTTTTATTCCCTCAAATTTCATTAAAATCCTTGGCATTGCTATATTTTCACATTTTGTATGATTTTCTGTGAGTAAAATAATTCTAGATTAATTTGTTGATTTTGGTGATAACCTTTTTATGTTTTCATTAATTAAATGTGTTTTAATTAATTAAATGTATTCTCATTTATTTGTGTTCGGTTTATAATGATTCTTCTGCTCCTGCCATTGATTTAGGTGCATATGCCAATGTAGATGTTGATTATGATGGTGGTCTGAGAGGACGAGATGATGATGTTGGTGTTTCTGAAGGAGATGATGAGGGTCGGGATGGTTTTGATGATACTAATATTGAGGTACATTTTAGATATAAATTTACTTCTTGGTTTATACATTGAATCCTACCATATAATTATGTTAGTGTTTGGTAGATGTTGTGGTGTATACATGTAGGAAGAACTAAGTTGATTAGTTTATAAAATATGATTAAGTTGATGAGATCAACCAAAATTAGGAGACTGGTTCAAAGTTATGGGGTTTAAATGAATTATATACTTCTATTGATTGAATAGAAAAATGAAAATCCAAATTAAACTATGATTTCTTTTATTCAAATTAGTTGAATATTCCATGAATAAAGATATGGCTTCTTTGAAGTTAAAAAAAATCAGATATGGTTGAACTTTAAGTGGGTAAAAAGGAACTTGAAAATAAGTGGGTTTACTAAATTAATTAATAGAATGATGTTTATAAATGATAAAAATTATGGATGGTAATAAGGTGTTATTAGTAGAATGAAAAGGTTTATTTTTTGGAAATATTCTCACTAAATATAAGAATTATATCATCTAAACAATTCTCTATATGGTGGAATTGGAAAATATGATTCTAGATTTGGTGGACATCAACACAACTTTGCTTCATGGTGAGTTAAAGTAATAAATCAACATGAAACAACCAATATGAGTAACAGCAATTGGGATCCATGACTTGGTTTGTATATCTTATAAAATCTTGTATAGAATAAAGCAAGTACAGTGATGGTGGAATCAAAAATTTGACTCATTTATCACTGATGAAGGCTTTGATAGTTGCAATAGAGATAATTACTTCTACTAAAATAAATAGGATAATGGTACCTTCATAAATTTCATATTGTATTTCAATTAAATGTTTTTACTTGGACTAGATTATTGAATGATTAATAAATCTATGAATAATTTTTTGGAGGTTTTGAGATGAAAAATCCCATGAAATTCGAGAAGATATTGTGGATAAGTATAGAAATAGATAATAAGAATATATATTTAGTAATAAACTAGAAGGAACATATCAATAGGGTCATCAAAATGTTGGTCATTAATAGATGAGAAATAGTGACTACACATCTTGCACTTCAACTTGAACAAGGCATAAGAACTCACAATGGAAGAAGAGTGCCAATACATGAAGAAAGTTTCATATTCCTCAGGTGTTGGAATTTTAATGTATATAATGATATGTACTCAATAATTTATTGTGCTTATAGTGGTATTTGTTATCATATTCATGTAAAACCTTGTAAAGGGACATTGGTATGTCATTATATAGAAAACCAACCTATTTGTACATGTCTATTAAAGAATTTTTAAGTTAAATAACATAATAATACATTCAAGGATATACATGTTTAGTACCATAGGAAAATTAGGTTCATAAAACACTTGTACATAATACAAAAACATTATTTAGCAACTGGGAATTGACGGAGGTGGTGGAGGGGGCGGGGGTGTAGGGAGGGATGTGTAGGCTAGGGGCTGGGTAGAGGGGGCTGGGTGGAGGGGGGCTAGGTGGAGGGGGGCTGGCTGGATGGGGGCAGGGTGGAGGGAGGCAGGGTGGAGGGGGGCTGGGGGCAGGGTAGGGGGGAGGGGGCAGGGGGGCAGGGGGTGCAGGGGGGGCTGGGTAGGCTAGGGGCTGGGTGGAGGGGGGCAGGGGGCATGGGGTAGGGTGGAGGGGTGCAGGGGGGCGGGGGGAAGGGGTAGGGGATATAAATTGTTGGAACTATCCAGCTGTGGATAGGTTAACAACAGCCCTTGTTCGGGGTTTGAAACCTAAAAATTATTTTCCCTTTCCTTTTCTTTTATTTCCTTTAGTTATTATACTATTTAATAACATTTTTCTTGTGTTTTTTGGGAACAAAAAAATCTAGACAACACCTCATTCACCTGTTGAAAGATCGAATCATACTGTTGTTGGAATCATAAACAAACATCCAGGTTTGTGTTTCTACATTGTTTTCAATGTTTTTTATGTTTTCCACCTTCCTCTTTAAATTGTATGTGAAACATTTCCCATTTCATTTGAAGGTTTCTGTAAAATACATTTATTGTGTGAAGGTGCGTATACCTAGTGGGGGAGTAGCAACTTTTAGTTAGAAAGCTCCAAAAGCTGAAGTGGACGGTCTGGTTCCACCTTGAGGTAGGATCCCTCTTCTAGCCTCTTTGATTAAATAATGATTTAAATTGAATTTAGCTTCTTTCTTTATTATGCTTAATTATATTTAATTTCATATCATGAATAAGTGTTCTTTAATATAATTGTTTCATTTGATAAAGTCTTGTTTTTATAATAAAACCCCTCCAACCGAGGTGTGTTGTCTGAGAAAACTCACAGTGATAGTTATGTTGATCTAGTTGCTTAAATTATTGCATTTGATTTGTGCTGAATGAGTTTTAGAATAAATGTTAAATATAATTAAATAAATTGTGTGATAGATCAATGTTCTGATTTTATAATAAAACCCCTCCAACGGAGGTGCACTATCTTCTAAACCAAAGAGTAGTGATAGTTATTTGTATCATGTTTAGATTTGTTTTGTGTCTCTCATATTCCTATTCCCGCTCACTTCACTCATGGTCGGATGATGTTGCCCCATGAATGTCGTTGGACCGGGCCAACACGCAGTGGTCACACCGCGGTCATGCCGCGGTCATGCCGTGGTCACGCTGTAGTCACGCCGTTGTCACACCGTGGTCACGCCGTGATTTGGCCCTTCTCCAGGATGACACCCCGTGCTGGTTCACAGTGATAGTATTACATGAGTCCTATGATCAATGTTGAGGCTGACTAATCACAGTTTCTACCGGTGGGGTGCTGACCGGTATGTTGCCCCACCTCCTCCCGCTCCCTTTGCTCCTGGCCGGAAGATGCTGCCCCGCGGATGTCACTGGACCAGGCCGACACGCCGCGGTCACACTGTGGTTACAACCACAACGCATCCTTCACACATAAACCTAGTGAATGAAACCACAATCTTCTCTTGAAGACACCTAAGATGGTACATCATATCTCATCATGAAGACACCTATGAAGAACAAATCACCAATATACACTTTTGCATCAAAACCAAACAAAAACTACATGAAGAGTATTGGGATACAAAATCCTAGAAGGTGGATTAGAGAATATCCAATACCATACATCCATCATCCCACTAGGATTTTGGGATGTCACAACATCTCCCATAACAATGGAGTGTTCAGAACATAGTGCTCAACACTGGTATACTATGTATATAAATCATAAGGAACTACATAAATATATATATATATATATATATACAAAACACTCATCCTCAGCATTGAATTTTTAAATCAACAATCATAAGACACAAAAACTACCCTCACTTCCAACCCTACGTTCATGTACCACCATCAATGGAGGTCACTTTCACAAGTCAATAATTGAAAGATGCTTCACTATAAGTCACAACTCAAAACATACCCCCAGCTAATTAAATTAACCATTTTTTATTCTATAATATAAATTCATTTATTCATTTATTCCATCCCTACCATAAAAAATAAAAACCACTGAAAATTTTTTAAGACAAAGAAACCATCCCAACCACAGCCAAATCTAAACAAAAAAGATGGTCCAAGGTAAATGAATCCATTCTAACAAGCATTGATAAAAAAACGGTCCCTAGAATCTTCAGGATAAAGGCCCACACAAGGTAACACCATACTTATACAAAACCATCTCTCTTAAAACTTCCTCATCTTTCCCACTACACCAAAATCACCACACTCAGCAAAAAAAACTTACCCAAATGGAAGTCCCATTGCAAACAACCCAATTTTGAATACATGTTCAACCACTCCCACCATTATTCTAAAAGTTAATTCTATATTTTACTTCCTCTAAATAATAAAACCCTCCAACACACCTAATTAATACCAAATCAGTAGCCTAACAGCATAATAACCCCAAACCCAGTATATCCAAAAACATTAAAAAGACATAACCAAATCCTACAACTAGGCCACCCAGTTTTAGTCCAACTGTATAAAAAGTTAATCCATTTCAAAATCAATAAATATCTCAAAATGAGTGGCCATTAAAATAGTTTCACCACCCCACAGTCTCAAACACACTCACACATGAACAACACATACACATGGCCAATCATAACCACAAACAGCACACTTCCCCAGTAATAGGACCATGATTATTCAACAGTCACGCTCTAATTCCACTATATAAATTAGGGGTTATCACATAGAATGTTTGATCATAATAAATCCATTTAATTTAATAGATATAAATTATATATCATGATTTTCATCTTCAAAATAGTTCATCAAAATATTAACAACAAGAATTCATGATTACGGTGTGCAAACAGAGACCGCCAATAGCAAGGATTTTCAGAAGACCAATGCCCAGAACAGTTAAAAAAGTGGAAAAAATTTAATAGTAAAAAAAATGAAACCATTATCATCATATTTATATCCTCTCATTTATTACATCAATAAATATGGTTTCATCCATTTTCATGAGAATATATCATCACACCAACCCCGCCTGATAAAAAATAAATGATAGACAAGGGAACTCTTACATGGAACAAATGATGAAAAATAATTCTTCCTTGTGTAAAAAAATAAGGGGTCTTTCAAGTGGCAGGAAAGAGTCTATGGTAGATCCAAACATACTACAACATCATATCAACATGACTCCTCAATGGATAGAGTTTTTGGGTGCACCAGGAGAAAACAAAAGGGCTCAATAGAAGAGAGGATTTGAACTTTAGAAAGGCTAGATCCTTAATGTAAGGTGCAAAATTTTTCAAAGTCCATTAAAGAATGATCATGACTATAAAGACATGGATTATGAGTCAAAAGAGATTTAGGTTTTTATGTGATATATACCATTCGAAAAACCCCAAAATCTCTCTAAATATGGCATTCAACTCAATTAACATCAAAGGAAACATCGAATAGGTGAAACTAGAAAGGCTGGGATAAATTAGAAATGACTCATAGATTAGTAAGATGAGTCTGTACAAATTCAATCTCATCTCCATGAATAGCTTAATTTCTTAAATCTTCAAATGATTTTATTAAAGCCTATAATTCACTGTGAGAACATGAATTTTATTCTCATAGCTTCTTAAAATGATCAAGAAATCCTTTGATAATGTATTCAATGAATCAAAATATTGTTCGTCTTTTTCATTAGATAATTGGCCTCTATCAAAAGTGGGATAGGATTAACCTCTAATTTTATAAAGAGAGGCAAAGAATGCAGTCTCAAAAGCTCTTATATCAGTATGAATAAATAGTTCATTGTCTATGTAATCATTTATGATATAAATTCATTGGATTTGGACTATCATTTTAGTGTCAAAGACTACTAGTTGATCTCGATGATTTATTTTATCGTTGTCTTTAACTTGTTCTTTAGTAAAAAAACCTTTGATTCTTATTTTCATCATGATTGATAATAAAAGCCTTTTTTTATTCTTTGTTCTATGGTTGAGTAATTTCACTAGATACTAAAACCACTATGATTTGTGCAAGAACTGTAGTACCATAAAATGTAGGTTTGTTCTTCTGACTATGCCATATTACAAGGGCCTCAAACTATGATTAACCCAAATGTTATTCTATAGATTGAGGTAATATACTTCAGGTTCTATATTAGAGATGTTGTATCTTAATATTTTTCTCTTTTCTTGAACTTGAAAATCTATTATGGACATTGAATTATCTTCTTCTTGAATTTGCACTGAAGGTGCAGATCCTAAAATCCCTCACCCCTCCTATGAAATATGACCCAATCTTTGTTGGTATTGTTCACCAAAATTTAAAGGTTTCAGAATCAAATAATCCCTACAATAGACCACTCAACTCACCTACCATAATCACCATCAATCAAACCCACCTTCCTGTACCCTTACAAAACCACAAACCATCCACCTACCACCCAACCACAACACGGCTCCCCTAAACACCAATACTTGTAGTCATCCCACCCAACACCAAACAAAACCCAACCATCCTAGCCACTCACACCAGAATAGCTACTGCAACTCAAAAGGCTGCTGGAAAGAACCCATCCAATAAAGAAAACCTCCATCTAGGAACAGTAGCACTAGTCCATACGCAACTCGAACCACCTACTACTTCATGAACCTTGAATCCAAAGAAACATTCTACAATATCATGGCACCAGACCACCACATTCGACCACTCAAAGACTCAAGAAAACAATATCCTAACATCACCATATGAAAAAAGACAAGCCACCAATGGAATTCCCAACCAGTCAACCACAAACTCAACCACAACCATCCACAACAAATCCCTTACATGTAGCCAAGTAATAGGAAAACCACAATCCAAAAAAAAATCAATCAACAAAAAACTAGAAATGCACGCTTGAATCACCCACACTATTAAACCTATACTCTACAACTGCACAAAGAATAATAACATGTGACTCTATCCACATCACACTAGAATACCCTCTAGAATCATCCCAACACACTAAAATCAGGCATCCTCTTCACAGGATCCTTGAACTATAAACATTTCACACCCACCCGACACCATAATAAAAACAAGAACCCCCACAAGAAAATCACCTGCATGACCCACACAAGTTGAGAACCAGCCAAAAAATCCAATCTACATTCCTATCCCTTTCTAATGGATAAATCTAGCACCAAAAACCCACAGTGGACCCAAAGGCAGCACAACAGTATAGGGTTTCCAGGAGGGGGGGTTGCTGTCCAGGTGGGGTCGTCCAAGGGGGTTTTCAGGAGGGAGGGGGGTTTCCAGGAGGGAGGGGGTGTCCAGTAGGGGTGGTTCAAGGTTTTTCCAGCATGCGGGGGGGGGGGGGGGGCTGTCTGGGTGGGGTTGTCCTGGGGGGTCTTTCCAGGTGGGTTTCCAGGATGGGGGTCTGTTCAGGGGGGTGGAGGGGGGGATGCTGTCCGGGGGGGATATTGTCCTGGTGGGGTTGTCCAGGGGGTTGTCTAGGAGGGAGGGGTGTCCACAAGGGGGTATAGCAGTGGATATTGTCTGGGGGTGGGGCTGTCTGGGTGGGGTTGTCTAGGGGTGTCTGTCTAGGAGGGAGTGGGTGTCCAGGAGGGGGTCTGTCTAGGGGGGTTTCCAGGAGGGAGGGGGTGTCCAAAAAGGGGGGTCTGTCCAAAGGGGGGTTGAGTGGGGTCGTTCCAAGGTGGGAAGGGGGATGCACGGGGAGGGGTGCATGGGGGGATTTAAGATTTTCATACTAACACCTTTGCTTGAGAACTTCATATTCCTTCTCAATAAGAATGGGATCTTCCAACTCCCTTTTAAGCTGTCCAGCTCCTAATTGTCTCATCAATATGCTTGGGTAGTCCGACTAACTTGCAATCCATTTATCATCTATATATTGGCATGAAACAACTTTTCTTCCTCATTTACAACCTGTGATCTTGCACTCATCTCAATACACATGTTGAAAATATTCAAGTACATGTAGAAAGTTTTATAAATCAGCCTTGAGATCTCAAATTTCCTCAACTTATTGTCATTGATTAATTCAATTTCTCCCCCTTAATATCCGACTTTATTTGGTCATTTACTATGATGATAGAAATGCATACCTCATCAATGATATTTTCAAGAACTTTCCAGAAATTCCAGATTTTCATGGAATAAATAAGTCTGGAAACTTCTCAAGGGTCTTCCCCACTCATCTCCCGGGGGGGCTGCAGGGAGTGGGTGGGGTTGTGGGCTACTGCAGGAGTTGGGGGTGAAAGGGGGTTGTTCAGGGGGGGCATGGGGGTGCAGGGGGGCTATCTAGGGGGGTGCAAGGGCTGTCCAGGGGGTGCAAGGGGTTGTCCAGGGGGCATGGGGGTGCAGGGGGTTGCCCAGGTAGGTGCAAGGGGGTTGTCTAGGGAGGGTGTGAAAGGTGGGGTGGGGGTGTGCTGGGGGGTCTGCACGAGGGGGGGCTGCAGGGAGGGGGGATACTGCAGGAGTGGGGGTGGGGGCAAGGGGGTTGTCCAGGGGGTCTGCCCGGGGGGGCTGCAGGGAGGGGTGGGGTGGTGGGATATTGTTGGAGTAAGAGGGTGGGGGGGAAAGGGGCTATCCAGGGGGTGCAAGGGGGTTGTCAAGGGGGGAATGGGGGTGCAGGGGGGCTGTCCAGGGGGGTGCGAGGGCTGTCCAGGGGGGGTGAAAGGGTTGTCTAGGGGGGGTGCAAGTGCTGTCTAGGGGGAGTGCAAGGGGGCTGTCCAGGGGGGCATGGGGGCTATCCAAGGGGGAATGGGGGCTATCTAGGGGGTGCAAGGGGGCTGTCCAGGGGGCATGGTGTTGTCTAGGGGGTGCAAGGGGGCTGTCTGAGGGGGTGCAAGGGGTTGTCTAGGGGGGTGCAAGGGGGTTGTCCGAGGGGGCATGGGGGGCTATCCAGGGGGTGCAAGGGCTGTCCAGGGGGACTGTTCAGGGGGGTGTGGTTTTTTTTAAGAAATATCAAGACCTAGAGCCACTGTTTTAAACTGTGGCTTTAGACCTAAAGCCATGGTTTTAAACCGTGGATAAATATATATAGCCACGGGTTTGAACTGTGGGTATAGGATTTGTACAGCTTAATGTTCTACACAGGTTTGAAACCATGGCAATACCCTATAGCCACGTTTTGAAATAGTGGCTATAGGTCTTGCCCTATCGCCACACCATTACTATCCACAGTTCGTTGAACCATGGATATAACATATAGCCATGGTTTTGGGACTTATATCCATGGTTTGAAACTGTGGCTATAACCTTAATTTCTAGTAGTGGTTTACATATCCTTCTTCTTGATGAAGAGGACTGGTGCACCCCATGGTGAAGCACTTGGGAAAATAAATCATTTATCCAGATTCTCCTATAGTTTTTTCATCATCTCCTCAAGATCCACAACAGCCATTCTATATAGATTCTTGGGTATTAGAAATTCCCTAGGTATAAGTTCAATTGAAAATTCAAAATCTCTTATATGATTAAGACCAGGAAATTCCTCGGTAAACACTTCAGTGAATTCCCTCACAATAGGCATGTCTTCAATGATGGTTACTTCCTTAGACTCAATCATATGACCCAAATATGCATGCTCATAGGGAAGTAATATCCATGTTTGAGATGATGGAGCTAAAGAAGATTCATCTTCCCCCTTGCACTTGTACAGAATCAGGGGTCGATTCTCCATAGAGAGAGTGATTTCCCTCTTACAGTAATTTATGTTGGATCGATATAGAGAAAGACAATCCACGCATGAATTGTTTCAAATTACACCAAGGTGATTATGATGAGGTTTTCCCGGAAGTTCAATCCATCGATTATGATAGGGGAGGAGTTATATTCATGGGATGCAATGATTTCCCAATTTTCTATACTCACTGACATCTTTAATTGCACTATTTTTTGTGGTGTTGGGATTGTTCTACTAAAAATTTGGGATATAAAAGAATTTTTAGAACCTGAATCAAGAATTTATTTTCACTATTCATGAATGAATAACTAGCATAAATCTCATCACTTCGTTGTCGGGCTTCACTTCAGTAGTAGTGATGGAAAAAAGCTAACCCTTGCTACCCTGGAGGTTATTGGTTGCCTCCGAAAACCCTTGGCTTAGGGAACTGATTTGCAAGGTGCCATGGTTCTTTACAGTTAAAGCAATGAACAATGCTTTGAGGGTCAAACATAGTGTCCTCTCTGCTATCGTAGCCATGGGTTTTTCATGCCGAAAGTTAATAGCTAGGTGCCCTTCTCTTCCACACCTAAAGCATTTCTTTGTCCACTTTAGGAAATTTATGGGGTGTTTCTTTCCACACCTTTGGAAAGTGGGGTACTGCATTTTCATAGAACCATTGGATTTATCCATTGGACTGCCATAATTGAAGTCAAACTTGTTCTTCTTATCCCCATGATACCCCTAAGGTTCGTCCATCTCCATTTCAGCCTTGACGGCACAACGAACAATTTCCTCATAGCTGTCAAAGACATGGATCTCCAGGGCTTTCTGCATGCTAGGTTTTATCCCACCATGGAAGCGGTCAACCTTGCCTTCGAGGGTAACGGCAAAGCTGGAGGCATATCATGCAAGCCTTATGAAGTTTTCCTCGTATGCTCTGACAGATTCGTCATCTTTTTTCTTGTGAGTAAGGAAGTCCCACTCCATCTTTAGCCAGAGGGTGTGTGGGAAATATTAATCAAAAAACAAATTCTGAAAATTCATTAATTCCAATGCCTTGATCTCCTCCTCAAGCTTTGTATTTTTTTTAATGTCCACCATTGATAAAATTTACCCTCTATATGATAATCTTTCAGAAGAACCTTCTCTTGTTTGGAACATTGAAGGATGGAGAAGATCATTTCAATGGATTTGATCCATTGTTCGACGATTGAGGGATCGAGTGATCCATTAAAAGTAGGAGGCCTTTGTCTCATGATGCTTTTGATAGTGAATTTTTCTTTCTTAGGGGGGTTTGAATGTTCCTCTTGACTCGTGTTTCTATCCAAATCATGATTTAACTAAGAGAATATCATGACAAAGTTCTTGATTCCTACTCCCTTAGGATTGGGAATCTCATTAGCAGAGTCATCACATTGATCTTCACATTAGTTGTTAGCCTGAGTCCTCCTATTATCGGCCATTGGCTGGAATAAAAGGGAAACATAGGGGTAACACATAAATAGTAATCCAAGGACAAAATAGATGTCTTATAAATAGCTTTTATTTCCTTAACTTATGAATCTATAGTCTTCAATATATGTTATCCAACATATATTCTTAGGGGATTTTTTTAATTCCATTAATAATGGTTCATTCAAATATTTTGAATTTACCAATGCATATCCCATGGGAGTGTTGTAACCAAGAGTGTTGCAAGGCCCATTGCCGTGTACTAAGATACCTCAGGTCAAGTAGAAACCTCCTTGTTGGGGTTTTCAACCCTACGTACATCTGTGCCAGAGCCGCCTCTACCTTCTCGTATCTAGACAGTGATGTATTTTCTTGATAAACCACTTACTCAATACCCCCAAAAACATAGATATGTTTTTATTATACTTAGTCTTGTCTCCAAGGATTCACTAGGGTTTTCTAATCATAATACCAAAAATAACTAAACCTATCCTCTGATATCAACTATGACAACCATTCTCTTTATTACACACTAAAACATGATTTATTACACAAACCTCACTTGGTACCACATAGAAGATAGATATTTCTGGTGTTTTTTAGCTTAGGATCATTACATAACAACTTAACACATGAAATATATCATCTTTATTGAAAACTTCAATTACATGACCACTACATTCCCTCGTACTTAGCATTGAATGGCATAACCTTAGGACATGCATAAGAAAAGCATGAACTATAAAGCCTAGTAAGGGAGTAATCAAGGAATAACATGAAGATTACAATACATGTTATGAAATAGGAATATCAATAGAGCACAAGAGAAACATTAACATAAAGGCATGATAAAGCATGAAAATCATAACATGGAAAAGTGGCGACAACACTTAACATGGAATTAGCGTGATCCAAAGCTCATTGAACATAGAGCATGAGTATGTTAGGATGGTATCACTCTGAGTATGATATACTTTGTGATACCAAATGTAGGATAGAATTTAAGATTGATATTCTCAGATAAAAGAGGGGGGTTGAATTGTACCTTTTAAAAATTCCCAAAGGAAATTTTTAGTATGGTTATGTTTACCAAAGATAAAGAAGATAATTCACAAGACCTCTATACGTTCTAAAGACTTTCTTGATTCTGGAAAAGTGAATTTGGAAATGAAACTTAACAAAATTGAAAAATACTAAGATTCTACCTTAAAGTGTATAGAATCTAAATAAATCAGAGTACAAGTAAGAAAGTATAAGAAAGTTATACTTTCCTTAACAAAACAAAATACACAGCGGAAATAAAGGTAGTAACACTAGAAGTAACAAACAAGAACTCTTTTAACCCAAAGAGAAGGGTATACTACAACCTTGGATAAAGGTCCCTTGATTTATACTTTCAAGAAAGTCTGTCTTACCCACACTAGGTTAAGCCCTCGATACGAAGATCAGAGTCTGTCTTGCATATCCCCGAAAGCCCTCAACTATCAGGTAGTTGGCACCTTTGTATTTCTTAGTAAGGAATATCTCAACTTCATGGTGTTGGAACCTCTGTCTTCCTATGCCCGAAATCCCTCGATTGTAATCAGAAATAATCAGAGTCGCATGAAGCAAGTCTGCACACGGAAAAAGTTTTAACAAGCTATTAAAACTTTCTGAACGAAGCTTTTAGAGTTGATAAGAGCCTCTCTCTCTCTAGAAAACACATCAACAGCATGTAAGCACTGATTTCAAGGTTGTCAAAGTTGTATTAAACTTTCAAATGAGCTCTTATTTATAGGCGAAGCTCCAACGGTCGGCTCCCTCCTCCAACGGACATATTTCTCCTTGAATTTCGGAGGGACCTGTACACGTGTCACTCAACCAATGGTTAGTCAATAACTGAAAGAACAACATCATTTTGTAATGAAACAAGTGTAAGAATAAGAAAAACTGAAGTTTATAATGTTAGAAAATAAAAGTTAGGAGTCTAACCAAAATGGAATTCATAGTCTATAATAAAGAGATATTCAGATTCTGTTTTGTAGGAATTTGGAACCTGAATTCTGTAGAAATATGGAGTTTGAATTTCAAGGAAATTCGGAGTCTGGTTTCACCAGTATTCAGAACCAGAACATAAAAAGCATAGAGTCAGAGTTCACGGGAATTCGGCGTCAGAACCCATAAGAGTTCGGAGTCTGTATTCATAGAACTCGGAGTCAGAACTTAGATAAGTACGTAATCAGAATTTAGAGTTGAACTACATGAGAGTTCGTATCCATAATTCGGAGTGGAACTTCATGAATGTTTGTACTCAGAATTAGGAGTGTAACTTCATGAGAGTTCATATCTATAATTCGGAGTGAAACTTCATTAGAATTTGTATCCATAATTTGGAGTGGAACTTCCTGAGAGTTCTTATCCAGAATTCGGAATGGAACTTCATTATAGTTTGTATCCAGAATTTGGAATGTAACTTCATTAGAGTTCGTATCCATAATTCATAACCTAAAACAGAATGATTCATATCATAGTATTATATGATTATGAGGCTTTAGATATGAATCTGATTTTTATAATTAAGAAAAAAAAATTATATGAACAATGAAAACATGGTAGGGGTAAATTCCTTTATGAATGAAATTTTCCTTATAAAAGAAAAATATAGATTTTCTTAAGTATAAGGTGTTTGTGATTTTCAAAATAAGAAGTAATGTAAAAGTAATAAAGAAACCCTTATTGATTCAACAATCTATCACTTTTTTAAAAGTACAAAAAACCTTTCGAAAAAGAATATAAGGACTTAGAAAAAATTTCTTTAGACTTTGAAATTAAAACTTATCTCCCTTTGTTCATAGATGATGGTGAATATAACTAATTCCCCCTTAGTCTTAGGAACTCTAAGGATTGTATTCTAGATTTCTGGAATGGAGTTTTCATTATCAAGGGAATGAAAAACTTCATAATGAGAAACTCCTATTTTCTTAAGGATAGTTCTTAACTTAGAAATTTTTCTTCTCCCTTTTAGATTTTTCCTTCTCCCCCTTTGAGTATTTCTTTTTCTTTCTCCCCCTTTGTGATTTTCAAAAAGAAATTAAGGGAATGGAAAAGAAATAAAGTACCTAAAACATTAATACATAATAACACAAGATACAAACAACCAGATATTTCATTAGAATTGAATGAATTTTTACAAGGAAAGACATTACAAATAAATCAGATTGGACTATTTTTCTTCCTTTTCCATGGTGATTATCTTTTTCATAGGTTTTTAAGCTTCTTCAAGCCTCTCTGGTCCTCATCGGCTTGTTTTTGTAGGGCTTAAATCCTTTAATCTTGAGCCTTTAGAGCCTCAGACTGTGCCTTAAGGATTTCATCCTACTTCACAAGCTTCTCTTCGATCTCAATCCGGAGATCTCTTTCCCCTTTCCAGTTTTGAGAAACCGAGTTAAGATTCCCATTCAGATCCTTCACCATTTGATTCCGAGAATTTTTCTCAATGATCATATTACCCCAAAGATCCTTTATTTTTGAATCCTCGGTATTAAAAGATTCTTTTACATCATTATAAAATTGATCAAACTCTACAATGTCATCATCAATTTTCTTTGACCATAGAGTGATTTTGCTGGATGATTTTATGTGAACATCATAATGGATAAGAAAATTTTTATGTGCAGCCTCAATCTTCACACACATATGCATCACCATGGATATAGATTTTGATTTATGATTTAGACTATGTTGAAGCATCTGGCATCTAGATTCTATGTTGGGAAAGATCGGAATTTTGTCCACCAACTTCATCAAAGATTTAACAATGAAATCATGTCTAAGTGCTAATGATTCTGAATCAGACACCTTGATTGGGGATTGTTCTTCTTCAATTTCCACCACCTTTCTTCTTGAAGAGCCACCAAAATCCTCCTTCCTTATGAAATATTTTGTTGGGGTGTCCATAATCACTTGCTTACCCTTATCATCTTTCAGAATTGGTTCTTCATCAGGAGATTATTCCTCACTTTCAGATAGTTGAACTATCTTGTCTTCATCAGGTTTCTCCTTCTATGATCCTTCTTCAAGAAAGTACTTCTCATATCTTTTTTCCTCAGATAATTCATTTTATTTCTCTTATTCCTTATCATCATCCCGCTTACCATCGTTCTCATCTCTCTTTCCCAGAGTCACAAGCTTTGAGGACTCGGCCTCAAAAGTTCGGAGTGGTAGTTTTTCTGATAGGTTTGCCTTCTCTTGATATTCCTCAACTTGTTTAATCAAGTCATCTAGATCACCACTTTATTTTTCTTCTAATTCTTCTTATTCTACTACTTTTTCAACAACTTCTTTCTCTTTAGGATTTTCCAAAGTGAATTAGTTCTTTCCAGGGGTCTCCAGTAATGGTTGAACAAAAAAAGTTTCTGGTATGGGAATCTTCTTAGAAGCTGCCTTTTTGGCTCTCAAAAGGGGTTGTACAACTTCAGCTTAGACATATTCTTCTTCATCTCCTTCTATTTTTCTACCTTCTCTGGGTATTCAGCAGTCTTCTCCCTTAAGGATTTAGCTTCAGCAGGGTTGAATCCGAACTCAGGTTCCCCTTCTTTCCTTTTCCCCTTATATTCCCTCCATTTAGCATCCACCTCATCTGGATATGATTTCTATTTCTTCGTCTTGGGAGGTGTGGATTGGGTTTCCTTACCTTTATGGTTCATTCCTTTATCTAAAACTTGTTTCAATTTCCTCTTCTTACCAACCTTCTTTATTGGCTCAGCTTTCTCAACATTTTCCTGAACGGCTTCTGCCTCCCCCTCTGGTAGATCGTAAAACTCACCTGACTCTTTTGAAAAACCTGCTTTCATCCTCTTTAAGGTGTCATCACTTATCAACATCATCTTAAAAATTCTCAGCTTAGAGGTGCAAGCAACCATGAAAGAATCAAGACACTGAATAATAAGCTTGGAGATAAGAGCAGGATACATAATAATTTGAGCTTCCAAAGACCCATTCTTGTTGTTATGAACTGTAATAAGAATGTGCCTCATCATATTGATATTTCTTAGATTTTCCAAAAATCCAAGATGTAAATATAACTTTTCTTTAGGTTATCCTTATCACCTCTTCTAAGAACGAAAAACCCTTGAACCCACAACTGTAGAATCCGGTTGTTGGTGGAAAGATGAGCAATCCTTTCTTTTTTTCATCTTTAAGTCCAAGTCATTTCATTGCCTTCACTTTGCTGAAACATCCTTGCACATCTGGTAACTTATGTAAACAAAATTCGGTTACACCATCGTATGAGAGCCCCACCAAGCTTGCATCCTTGGTGTAAGAAAGATTGTAAGTCTTACCATAGCTCTTAAAAGATAATTTTTCTCTACCATCATCTTCATAGAAGGAAACAGACTCATAAAATTCTATAAGAAAATATGTATAAACAACATCCTGATCCGCTAGTTTGGATACGCGAAAATCTTCCCATCCATTGAGTTTGATATTCATAGAAATTAGAGAATCATACTCACTCAAAAAGTTTGGATGGTCCAACCTTTCCCTGTAGACTAAAAATTCTGAGGTTGGCTTCATAGAAGACATATCATGGGATGTGGCTTCTATAGACATTCAGAATATAGGAGCACTGAAAGATTCGGAACGGGCATTAAGAACTGAGGAAGAGATTTGACATGCGAGGGATTTGAAATATATGTGGGACACCATTGGTGTTCCCTTTATATAGGTGATGGAGGTGACCTTTCAACTTCCAAAACAATCTAACAGTTGAAAAACTCTCTGATCTGATCTGACGGTTGAAAACATACCCGCAAGGAAATCTTGAATCCGATCTTTTGAGGTTTTAAAAACATTCAGATTTAAGAAGAAGCAAATCTGTGAAATTTTATAAGAAAAAGAAACTACCAACAACTAAAAATTATTATGAAAACTCAAGTAAGGAAGACATACCTTTCAGATTGGGTAGGAAGTTTATTCGTAATAGGTAATATTCTTCTTGAAGAATATTTAACTATGAAAAAAACTTACTACAAAAAACTTACTATGAAAAAATATGGGTACAAAGATTCCCATTATGAAAATTTTCATTATAGAGATTTTCATTACAAAAATTCTCATTACAAAAATTCTCATTATGAAAATCCTCACTATGAAAATTCTCATTATGAAAAATTTCATTACGAAAATTCTCATTATGAAAATTTTCATTATGAAAATTTCCAGTATGAAAACTTCATTACTAAAATTTTGAAAGGCTCATTATGAAAATTTTGAAAGACTCATTAAGAAAAATTTTGGAAGACTCATTATGAAATTGTTTAAGAGTCATTATGGAAAAATTTTGAAAGGCTAACAAACAAATATACTCCCCCTATGGAAAAGAGTTTATTACTGTAAGGAGAATGGTTCAACAAGAAGTTAATGAAGTTATATTACATCACGGTTATCATTCCTAACTTTTGTTTAATGTATTCAAATCTATCAGAGGGTAAGGATTTTGTGAAAATGTCTACAAGTTGATCTTGCATTCTGATAAACTGAAGAATGATTTCTCTTTTTAGTGAGTGATCCCTAAGAAAGTGATGTATAATATCTATGTGCTTTGCACGAGAGTGATGTGCAGGGTTTTTACTAAGGGCAATGGAACTTGTGTTATCACATAAAATTTTAGTTTTAGTAAAACTCAATCCATAATCTGTTTGTGTGTGTTTCATTCACAACACTTGAGAACAACAACTTCCAGCTGCTACATATTCATCTTCAGCAGTGGAGAGTGATACAGAATTTTGCTTCTTACAAGACCAAGAGACTAATGAATCTTCTAAGAAATGACAAGTTCTGTATGTACTTTTTCTCTCCATTCTATATCCACTAAACTCAGCATCTGAAAAAATATTTAAAATAAAATCATTTCCAGAAGTATAAAATAGTCCTAGATCTATAGTTCCCTTTAAGTAGTGAAAAATACTTTTCACTGCCTTTAAATGAGACTCCTTAGGATTATATTGATATCTTGGACATAATCATACTAAAAATATTAAGTCTATTCGACTAGTTGTCAAGTAAAGTATACTTCCTATCATACCTCTAAAAGATGTTTAATCTACTGGTTTATCAGCTTCATCAAGATCAAGTGTGTTCGAGGTACCAATAGGAGTACTTATACTCTTAGTGTTTTCAAACCCAAACTTTTCAAAAATATCTTTAATATACTTATGTGGGGATATGTAGATTCCTTATGGTTTTTGAGAAATTTAAAAACAAAGGAAAAAATGATAACTCACCCATCATACTCATTTCAAACTCATATTTCATTAGATCCACAAAGGAATTAGTTAAATATTACTAAGTTAAACCAAATATAATGTCATCAACATAAATTTGAACAATCAAAACATTTTTCATATCGTTCTTTATAAAAAGGGTTGGATCTTCATTTCCCTTAACATAGTTATTTTGAAGAAAAAATCTTGTAAGTCTATCATACCAAGCTCGTGGGGCTTGTTTAAGGCCATACAAAGCTTTGGTAAGTCTAAAAACATAATCAGGATGTTTTGTATCTTCATATCCAAGAGGTTGTTCAAAAAAACCCCTCTTGAACATAACCATTAAGGAATGAACATTTCACATACATTTGAAAAAGTTTAAAATTAAAGAATGCTGCAAAGGAAAGTAAAATAAGAATAGATTCAAGTCTAGCTACTGGAGCATAGGTTTCTTCATAGTCTATTTTCTTCTAGTTGATTACAGCCTTTAGCAACTAATCTATCTTTCTTTCTTACGATGATTCCATTTTCATCACATTTATTTCTGAAGACCCATTTTACTCTAATTATAGAAGTTTCCTTAGTTCTTTAAACCAAGGTCCAGACTTTATTCCTTTCAAATTCATTTTGTTCATCTTGCATGGCTTTAAATCAATCTTCATCATCTAAAGCTTCATCAGTGGTTTTTGGTTATAATTGGGAAAGGAATGCTAGATGCTCTACTTCATTTCTTAAGGAACTTCTAGTCCATACAGGTTGATTCACATTACCAATGATACTATCATTATGATGATTATTAAGAAACGACTGTTTTGGGTTTTGTAAAACTTTTTAATCAACATAGGTTATGAAATATTTTGGGGTAAATGTTTCAGAAGCATCTTCTTGAACTTTTTCCTTATCAGAAAGATTTTCTATCAAAGGTTGATAATCAATTTTTTAAAACACATCTAAGGATGTAGGTTGGGTTTGGTTAAAAAAAAGGATCAGTTTCATCAAATTTGAAATGTAATGTCTCTTCAACAGTACAAGTGTTTTTGTTAAAAACTATATAAGCCTTAGAAGTTGTGGAGTAGCCTAAGAAAATTCTTTAATCAGATTTTCGTTCAAATTTTTTTAGGTTATATTTATTATTCCGAATTAATACCTTGCATCCAAAAACCTTAAAGTAGAAAAGTCTAGGTTTTCTACCATTCCATAACTCATACGGGTTTTTATTAAGAAATGTTCTAATTAAAACTCGATTTATTGTATAACAAGAAGTACTCACAACTTTAGCCTAAAAATGTTTAGCTACAGAATACTCACTCAACATGGTTCTCATTATCTCTTGAAGAATTCTATTTTTTCTTTCAACAACACCATTTGGTTGAGGTGTTCTAGGTGCTGAGAAGTTGTGAGTAATAACTTTTCATCGATGAAAAGTCTAAAAATAAGAATTTTGAAATTCTCTTCCATGATCACTATGAATAGTTTTAAATAGAAGGTTTTTCTCATTTTTTACTTGGGCTCTAAAACTTTGAAAATAATAAAAATCTTCAGACTTTTTTGCTAGAAAATAGACCCATTTAAATATAGTGTAATCATCAACCAAATCAAATACACATTACTTGCCTCCAATGCTTCCAGTTTGTGTTGGACCAAAAAGATCCATATGCACTAGCTATAATGCATTAGTGGTTGAGACTTCACTGACTGATTTAAAACTTGATTTATGTTTCCTTCCATATAGAAAAGGTTCACAGACATTTGAAGAATCAAATCAAAGCTCCAGTAGATCCTTAACTAATCCTTTCTTAGAGATTTTTCATAAGTTCCTAAGGTTAGAGTGTCCTAACCTTCTACTCCATAACCAAGAATGATCTTCTATTTCACTAAGTAAAGGTAAGTCTTGGCTCCTAAGGTCTTCTATGTTTAGTGTGTAAACATTCTCTTGCCTATGGGAAGAAAGAATAAATTCTTCCTTGGAATTGTGTACTAAGAAAATATCATTTCTAAAATTCACAAGGTAACCTTCATCAAATAGTTGACTTATGATAATGAGGTTGTGCTTAAGACCCTTAAAAAACAAAACTTTTGAAATCAATGTTTTTCCAAGAAGAACAATGTTACCAATACCAATAATTTCTTTCTGAGAATTATCTCTGAAAGTTACTTTTCCTCCTTTCGTCTTGATAATATTTTCAAAATAGTTTTTGTTACCAGTCATATGCCGAGAACATCAACTATCCATGTACTCTGTATTGTTGTTGGTACATTACCTATTTTCATGAAAATAAGAAAAATAATAGGTTTTCGGAATCCAGACTTTCTTGGATCTGAAAGTTTCAGAAATTAAAATTTTGGGTACCCACATCTTCTTAGAAAAATAAGCCTTATGGAATCCTAAGGATTGGGTTTTGTTTAAGGAACAATTCTTTGCACAGTGACCAGCACATTGACACTTTGTGCAAAATGGGGAACTTTGAGGAAAAAGAAGTTGTTACTATAAATCAGTTTAGAACTTGTGTAACCAAAAATAGAAGTATTCCTTCGAGGTCGAATTTGTGAATACATTTTATCAAAATTTTCCTTACCTAGGGTAAATTTTGACAAAAACTTACTCAAAGAAAATATTTCAGATTTGAGTTTAATAACTACGTTCTTGTCTTCAAAAACATTCGACTCTGAACTAGATCTAGGCTCAAAAACATCTTTCTTAGAAATTAAATTTTCAATATCTTTTGAATGTTTTTCCTCTCAAAACGTACTTCCTCAAGAATTTTTGAAATACTTTCAAAATAAGCATTTTTCTTATCAAGATCTTCAGAAATATCTGATATTTCCTTAGCAAGAATATTATTCCTATAGTTTTCTTTATCATGCTTTTTCATGAGTTTTGAGTTCTCAATCTCAAGAAGTTCAACAAACCTAGAAACTCATTCATTGGTAGGTAAAGTATTTTCTTCATCAGAAGAAGATTCTTCATTCGATTAGTTATAATATTTACTATCATTAGCATTTAAAGAAACATTGGTCAATGATTCAACATTTTGTACCTTATCCATCAAGAAATGATTATCAATAGGTAGCCTGGCTATAATACCAATATTCTTCTATCCAGAAGATTCATAATCTGAAGATTCGTCTGAAGAGTCACCACCACTGGCATTCTAGGTGTCATTGGATTTCAGAACTTTCTTATCTTTGGACTTATAATACTTATTTCTATTCCTTTCAGAATGTCTTTCTTTCCTCTATTTTCATTTTTGTAACGCCCCAACCCTAGTTACCCAGAGTCGGTGCATTATTACATAACATTGGCATGATCACAAGAAAGATCAAATCTCGAAAGACCGATTGGTTTAGTAGCCTTGGAAACACTAGATATATTCATAAGTTTTACATTACATCATAAAATGAAAAACTACTACAACAACATAATGTCTCCACAGTCCACACTATTATCCCCTCATAATATCCCCACAGGTCATTCATAACTTACTTCTTCACATCCTGGGAAAAATAAAACATAGAAAAGGGGTGAGCTCAAATGCCCAGTAAGGATAACAATATAGCGGAACATTCAAAATAAGCATAAACATTTAAGGCAATGAATTACTAAAACAAGAGCCTTTTAAACTTGAACTTCAACATAGTATGGAAAAAGTAAAATGAAATAATGTCATTTACTTGTTCACATGGATATTCTACTAATCGAATAATCACATGCAATATCAATAACTACTTTCATAATTTTGGAATGCAAAATGCCAGACTATCATAACCACATAGCCAAGGCCTCGTGCCAAGACTACAAATAAGATTTTGCCAAGGCCTTGTGCCAAGACACTAGTTTGTCTCATGAGACCTACCGATGCATCGAGGAGCTATAGCGGGCTCCACCCGTCACTTATTAAGTCTAGTGCATTCCTCATATGAACAGGTTTAAACATAACACAAACATTCGTATTAAAACTAGCATACGAAATGTCAATAATTTCACCATAAACTATGAATGGTATAAAAATAGCACATCCATAGTCAAAAATATCACAAAACCTTCAATACAATATAGAAGTTTTGTATTATAATAAATCAACTTCAAATAAGCATAAAATCCATCCAAGGATGTTGACATAGATGAAATCAAAACTCTTTTTAGAGAAATATCTCTTTCTATTTTTGAAATAATTTAAGAGCCATATAAAATAAAACATTTTCTTTGAAAATATTCATATAATCTTGTATGGAAGGATTTGAAGATTTTATAACGGCAGAAAATAACCACACCCGCAGTATAAGTTAAAAAAACATTCATACCTTAATTCTATCGAAAAGGTTAAAAAGGACCTTGTTTTGAAAACGACGGAAAGATTCCTCTTATAAAAATTCAAACAAGGGTATAAATGACTTTAACCCATATTCTTGTAAATAATAAAAATGTTTTGAAATACATTTTTAAGAAAACATGGATGTGGATGATAAAGAGATCCCAGTAGATTATTACATATAAACAACCTCGGATAATGAAGAGATTGTGAAATAACCCTTACCAATTTGGTAACTTACGAAACATACAACCCATGAAAGAGGTATCATACAATGAATATGTAAATACACATAAATTAGAGTGTATCACACAAAGAATATAATTATGGGCAGTACATACACCACACAAAAGGTGATGGTGGCAATATGGCATGGATCTCACCGGAATAAGGAGTGAGATGAAAACCCCTTACCTTGTAATTTTCCTTGGTTGGGGTAGGTTAACCTCCTGTATAATGGTGAAATAACTTCTATTAAATTATACAAGAATAATATACATTAATATGATATCATATATGATCTTTTAATATTGATTTGATAATAATATCTTAGTATTATCGTTGTTTCGGGTGTTAACTTATTTGTTTTATTTTATATGTTTTGTTACGTAGGTCATGTTTGTAAAGGATATGTTGTATATTATTCATATCCAGAATGATATCAAGTCCTTAAACATCATTTTTAAATCATCAAATGATAATTATACTTGAATGGATACGATGTAGAATGAATCTTATCGCGTTCGTGGAGACAGTAGTCCGTACGTACTCACGAGCGCCAATATCATTATTTTGATATTAAAATAATATATAAATGGATGGTATATCATATATACGGAATCATTAACATTTTATATTTATTATTTACATGAGTTACACATCATTATTATACCCATCCAAATAATATTATATTGAATAACAATTACACCACGACGTGGAGACGGTAAGCTGTACGTACGCACGTATGGTGACATGTTATTCAAAGGGTTGATAGAATACTTAATATGGTTGTAAAATATTTATAATAACATCACAGAATATATATTATACTGGAGTTATTATTTTATAATGGTAACAACAAAGGAAGAAGAAGTGGAAGAATAAATGAACTTGGAAAAGGGTGGGGAAATCATTACCTCTTCTTCCGGTTCTTCCTTTTGATTTGATCAAAAGGGCTCCTTAGGTTGGCTTTCTGATCACACTATGGCCTCTAAGTTGTATTGAGGGAAGTTGGGAGAGTATTTGGGTAGAGTTTTGCTGAACCAAAAGACTTTTAAGGTGTGAAGAAATGAGAAGGAGGAGTGCCCTTTTATAAGAGGGGTGAGGGGCACCTTTGGAAAAGCTAGAGATATTAGTTTATAATAAATTCATATTCGGTTTACAAAGGCTCCAAAGTTTATTATTCAACGTTTAAGGTGGGGATGGGTCGAAAAAAACTCAACCAATAGAATTTAGACAGGTTTTGGTACTTATATTAACCTTATCTTTAAGTATTAACTCTAAGTTAATTAGTTTCACTTTTACAATGTCTCTTTGTATTTTTATATAATATGGTTAATAAACTTACTATATACATACAAGAGACCCCAAAGTGGTCCATTAATGATGAACCTATCATGATATAAGTCTCTTGGCCGAGCCTTAGAATTTTAGGAATTTAATATGAATTAATAATATAATATTTTGTTTAAGAACTCTTTTATGTCAATTTTGACACTATTCAATAGTTGATTTCTGTGAAACTCATAACAGATTTATTACTTCGAAAAAAGTCAATTACATCAATCCTAATATATCATATTATCCTAGAAAATTATTTTAATTCATTACAAGTTTCATATTATATTTATTTGGGTATTTATAATATCAATTATTTTAATTTTTCACTATTATGATAATTACTGCATCATCATTGTGTCATAAATAAATTAAATTATTTAATCTCTAAAATTTATAAATAAAATATAATTATTTAGAAAATATTTTTATCTTTCTAATGAATATTTATAGTCGAAAATCCAACATATATAACCCTATGTAAAAATTGTTTTTCTAAAAGATATATGCTTGTGTCATTTTTGTATTCATTTTAATTTAATTAAAATAAAGTGTCCCTATCACCTACAAGTGGCACCATGGGGTCCCCAAATCGACCCAAAGATGCCTATGGTCGAACATGTATCAACCAATAAGGCTCGGACACGTTTTAGGGTAATTTAGTATTATTATAATATTATGTTTTAACCCTTATTTACCAGATTTACCCTTAACCATGGTAAATAAAATATTTACCACAGTAATTATTCAAAATGACTAAAAATAAAAGTTACCTATTTACACAATTTGGACATCCTGATTCCAAATATGGAATCCATTTTTCTAAATTCAAAACACATAATTGGCAGAAATTAATTTAAAATTAATTCCCGCTGTCAAAACAAAAAGCATGTTTTTAAGAGATAATAACTATCAAAAGATTGACACTTGTTTATGTTCGGTTTATTTGTAAAATTATGTCCAATTACCAAAATTATATTAAATGGTAAAAATATATTCTAAATATACTTTAAAACCACTCAAATTCATAATATATCACTATTAATTATTTTGATTTAAAAAGTTGTTTTTAATTAAAATTTACTAATTTTCACTATTCATCAAAATATGAAAGTTATCCGAAAAGTTCCAAAATTTCACCTTAGGATAAATTCGATATTCTGAATCCAGAAATGAAGTCCATTTTAAAATATAAAATATATATAATTTCAAAAAGTATGTATTACTTATTCATAACGGCTAGTTTAATTGGTTATGGTGTGTTAGAGCTCGGTGTTGCGTACAACACACGCTATCACATTATTCAAAGAGAAGCATACCGTAGAAGCGTGGGGTGTTACATTCTCCCCTCCTTCAAATAATTTAGTCCTCGAAATTTCTAGAATACTACCGCATGAAAAGACTCGGGTGGTTCTTCATCATAAGTTCCTCGGGTTCCCACGTTGCCTCTTCCATATTATGGTTTCTCCACAAAACTTTTACCAGACGCGTCGTCCAGTTTCTCAGCACTTGTTCTCTTGTATCAAGAATCTTGACAGGCTCTTCACAATAGAAAAGATCGGGTTCCAATTCTAATTCCTCATAGGTGAGTACATGCGTTGGGTCAGACATGTATTTCCTCAACAGAGATAAGTGGAACACATCATGAACTTTGGAGAGACTTGGCGGCATTGCCAATCGGTAAGCCACAGCTCCAATTCGTTATAGAATTTCGAAAGGTCCGATGTACCTGGGACTCAATTTACCTTTCTTACCAAAACGTATTACTCCCTTCCATGGAGATACCTTCAGGAAAACATGATCACCAACTTGAAATTCCAAATCCTTCCTTCGATTATCGGCATAGCTCTTCTGCCTACTTTGAGTTGCTTTGATGTGATTTTGGATTTCCTTCACCTTTTCCACCGTTTCCTCCACCAGTTCTGGGCCTACACGTTTTTTTTCACCAACGTCATCCCAACAGGTTGGTGTACGACATTTCTTTCTGTATAACGCTTCATATGGTGCCATCTGAATACTGGAATGGAAGCTATTGTTATAGGAAAATTCTACGAGAGGTAAGTATTAATCCCACATACCCTGAAAGTCAAGTGAGCAATATCTTAACATGTCTTCCAAGGTTTGAATAGTCCATTCTGATTGTCCGTCTGTCTGAGGGTGGTAAGCAGTGCTCAAATGAAGTGCAGTATCTAGGGATTTCTGAAGACTTTTCCAAAATTATGAAGTAAAACGGGGATCACGATCGGAAACAATCTATAGGGGTACTCCATGAAGTCGCACAACTTCATTAATATATAGTCTTGCTAGACGTTCCAGGGGTAGATCTTCTCTTATTGCAAGAAAATGTGCTGACCTGGTAAGACGATCAACAATAACCCATATTGCATCGTTCCTTCTAGGAGTCTTTGGTAGCCCCATGACAAAGTCCATTGTAATATTGTCCCATTTCTACTCCGGTATGGGAAGAGGTTGCATGACTCCTCCAGGCTGTTGCCTTCCAGCTTTCACTTGTTGACAAACCATACATCTTGACACAAAATCAGAAATCTCCCTCTTCATGTTGTCCCACCAAAAATGTTCCTTCAAATCTATATACATTTTCGTGCTCCCAGGGTGTATAGAGAAATTTGAACTATGAGCATCATCCAACAATTCCCTTTTTAGATCAGGTATATCGGGAACACAAAGTCTCTTCCCGAATTTCAATATTCCATCTTCATACACAAAGTCTCTCAATCTCCCATCATTCACAGCTTTAATCTTCTTTTGAAATTCATCATCATCAGTCTGAGAACTCTTAATCCTTTCTAGTAAATAAGGTTTGGCAACCATTTGAAAAAGCATTGATGTTTCACCTTCCCTGGTTATTCCCATGTCCATCTTCACTAGATCCATGAAAATTGGATCCCTTTCAATTCTCATATTGTTCAAAACTCCATGGTCTTTTTTACTCAAAGCATCTACCACCTTGTTTGCTTTCCCCGGGTGGTAGTGTATCGTGCAATCATAATCCTTGAGTAATTCAAGCCATCTCCTTTGCCTCATGTTGAGTTCTTTTTGTGAGAAAATATACTTCAAACTCTTGTGATCAGTATAAATCTCACATTTTTCACCATAGAGGTAGTGCCTCCATATATTCAAAGAAAAGATCACAGCTACTAACTCGAGATCTTGAGTAGGATAGTTTTGTTCATGAATTTTCAACTGTCGTGATGCATAGGCAATAACTCTATCATTCTGCATAAGGACACAACCAAGTCCTTTCTTTGATGTATCACTATAAATAACGAACCCATCATTCCCCGATGGTAGATTCAATATAGGATAATTTACTAATCTTCTCTTCAGTTCTTCGAAACATTCTTCACACTCTTTTGTCCAAACAAATTTAACCCCTTTACGTGTGAGCTTCGTTAATGGGTTAGCCAATCAGGCAAAATTCTGGACGAAACGTCGATAATAACCTGCCAAACCAATAAAACTACGTACCTCAGTTATACTCATAGGTGCTGGCCATTCTTGGATTGCCTTGGTCTTAGAAGGATCAACAGAGATTCCATCTTTAGAGACAATATGGCCAAGAAAAGAAATCTCTTGAAGCTAGAATTCACACTTTCTAAACTTCCCATATAATTCATGCCTTCTCAGAGTCTTCAAGATAATGCGCAAGTGATTTTCATGATCTTCTTAGGTTTTGGAGTATACCAAGATATCATCAATAAATACCACCAAAAATTCATCGAGATACTCCTTGAAAACTCTATTCATCAGATCCATGAATACAGAGGGTGCATTAGTCAATCCAAACGGCATTACAGTAAACTCGTAATGCTCGTACCTGGTTCGAAATGCTGTCTTTGGAAAGTCTTCCTTCTTCACACACAACTGATGGTATCCAGATCGAAGGTCAATCTTTGAAAAGTATTGATCTCCATGTAGTTGGTCAAATAAATCATCAATACGAGGTAGTGGATACTTGTTCTTTATCGTTATAGCATTGATCTCCCTGTAGTTGATACATAACCTCATAGATCCATCTTTCTTTTTAACAAAAAGAACAGGGGCTCCCCATGGAGAAACACTAGGGCGAATAAATCCCTTATTACTCAATTCCTCTAGTTGTTTCTTTAGTTAAACTAATTCTACAGTTTCCATTCTATAAGGGGTCTTCGATATAGGCCTTGATCCAGGAATTAAATCAATGGAAAACTCAACTTCTCATTCTGGAGGATGTCCAGGTAAATCTTCCGGAAATACATCTACAAATTCTTTCACAACAGGTACATCCTCTATTTGAACATTCCTTTCCTCACCGACAGTTATTTCATTCTCTTCCTCCCCAATAATTGAATTAAGTTGAGCTACTAGGGGTGGGTCTAAATAAGAATTAAGTGGTGACGATTCTGCTCTAAAGATAAGGTGTTCCTTATCATTATCATCAAGAATCGTAACCTCTTTCTTCTTACAATAAATCTTCGCATCATAGTGCGAAAGCCAGTCCATACCGAGGATTATATCAAACTCAATCATAGGTATGACGACGAGATCAGCAAATAAAGAACATTTATGTGCTCTAATGGGGACGAATTCACAAAACTTTGTTGCAATGATACTTCCCTTAGGAGTTTTAACTGACAACTCCCTTATTAAATCAAATTGGAAATATCTAATTTTCTTAGAAAATTGGGAAGATATGAAACAATGTGATGATCCAGAGTCAAATAATGCATTTTCTAAACTTGAGGAAACCATTAAATTACCTTCCACCATGTCTTTTGGAGCTTCTACCTCAGCAGTAGTGATAGCATAAGCCTGGCCTTGATCCCTTGGCCTTTTCTAAGGTAAGTTCTCCTGATGCTTAGAACATGCATTTGCATAATGCCCCATCTCCCTACAATTATAGCACTGAACGTTGGTAGATTCCTTCTTTCCCATGCAATCACGAGCTTGGTGGCCTTTTTCACCACACTTATAACAGACTCCCATTCCCTTCAAGCAAGTACCAGGATGTTTCTTACCGTATTTACCACAAGATGGATATTCAACCTTTCCCTTCTTCCCCTTATTTCCATTCCCAGATTGATCAGCAGGTCTCTTCTTCTCTTGCTTTTCATTAAAGTCATAAGACTTAGATAATTCCTTTTCAGTCTTGATAGCACATGAGACAATGTCTTCGTACGACGAAAAGGATTATGAGACTAATGCTCCACGAAGAAATGGTTTTAACCCATCAAAGAAACGATCAATCTTACTTCTTGGGTTACGTATATAATCTCCAGCATACCTTGTTAACCTTGTAAAGTTATCCTCATACTTTGTGACATTCTCATCCTCTTTTTGTCTCAGACTCAGAAATTGACTTTCCATATCTCCTTGATGGTCGCGAGGAAAGTATTTTTCTAAAAACGGATCTTTGAACTCCCTCCATTCCATATTTGATACTTCATCATTTTCCTTCATGTTTTGAATCAATGACCACCATTGATCAGCATCTCCAGTGAGGTGGTAAACTGCCATGATAACTTTTTCCCTTTCACTGCTCCCCAAAGCCTGAAATATTTTCTCTAGGGAATTTATCCATTGCTCAGCTACTAAGGGATTTGTACTCCCATTGAACGTTGGTGGTTTTTGCATCTTGAATCGATCTAACATTGATCCTCCACGTTGTGGATCAGGGTGCTCCATACGGGTAAGGTTATTATTCATAACCTGAGTAAGTTGTCCCAGTATGGTGATTAGCTAATCGGCACCAGTTGCATCACTAGCTCCACTATAATTATCTTGAGCAGGAGGGCAATCCCTACATGGAGTGCGTGCATTGATACGGTTTCCATTTCTTCCACTAGGCGCCATTTCTAAACAATGGCATAAACTAGATCAGTTTATGAATCAAAATACATAATCCCATACTTATAAAACACTTAACATAAATTGAACTATTTATGGATATAATCCATAATCATAAAAATGTTTTCATTGAGGAAGTATATAATCATAAACCCTTCATAATGATTTCTAAAGAAAATGAGAGTTATCCTAAGCATATCACCCGGGAGTGTCGTAACCAAGAGTGCAGAAAGGCTCGTTGTCGTGCACCAGTTCTCGTTCGAGTCTAGCTCAAAGCGGTGTTTTCGGGTTTTACCCCTAGGTACATCTGTGCCAGAGCCACCTCTACCTACTCGTATCTCGACAGGGATGTATTGCTCTAAAAACTCACAAAATCTCTACAATACCAAAATTCTAGGAAGTTCTTCTATGCTAATCCTCAAAGTTTGTCTTAGGTCTACGTGCTCTAATCAGAGTTTATCTAAATCTAGCTTCCAAGGTTTTTACTAAACTTCCTCTGATACCAACTATAACGCCCCAACCCTAGAACCCAGAGTCGGTTCATTATTACATAACATTGGCATGATCACAAGAAATATCAAATCTCGAAAGACCGATTGGTTTAGTAGCCTTGGAAACAATAGATATATTCATAAGTTTTACATTACATCATAAAATGAAAAACTACTACAACAACAAAATGTATCCACAGTCCACACTATTATCACCTCAGAATATCCCCATAGGTCATTCATAACTTACTTCTTCACATCCTGGGAAAAATAAAACATAGAAAAGGGGTGAGCTCAAATGCCCAGTAACGATAACAATATAGCGGAACATTCAAAATAAGCATAAACATTTAAGGAAATGCATTACTAAAACAAGAGCCTTTTAAACTTGAACTTCAACATAGTATGGAAAAAGTAAAATGAAATAATGCCATTTACTTTTTCACATGGATATTCTACTAATTGAATAATCACATGCAATATCAATAACTACTTTCATAATGTTGGAATGCATAATGCTAGACTATCATAACCACATAGCCAAGGCCTTGTGCCAAGACTACAAATAATATTTTTCCAAGGCCTTGTGTCAAGACACTAGTTTGTCTCATGAGACCTACCGATGCATCGAGGAGCTATAGCAGGCTCCACACGTCACTTATTAAGTCTAGTGCATTCCTCATATGAACAGGTTTAAACATAACATAAACATTCGTATTAAAACTAGCATACGAAATGTCAATAATTTCACCATAAACTATGAATGGTATAAAAATAGCACATCCATAGTCAAAAATATCACAAAACCTTCAATACAATATAGAAGTTTTGTATCATAATAAATCAACTTCAAATAAGCGTAAAATCCATCAAAGGATGTTGACATAGATGAAATCAAAACTCTTTTTAGAGAAATATCTCTTTCTATTTTTGAAATCATTTAAGAGCCATATAAAATATAACATTTTCTTTGAAAATATTCTTATAAGCTTGTATGGAATGCTTTGAAGATTTTATAACGGCGGAAAATAACTGCACCCGCCGTATAAGTTAAAAAAAACATTCTTACCGTAATTCTGTCGAAAAGGATAAAAAGGGCCTTGTTTTGAAAACGACGGAAAGATTCCTCTTATAAAAAGTCAAACAAGGTTATAAATGACTTTAACCCATATTCTTGTAAATAATAAAAATGTTTTGAAATACATTTTTAAGAAAACATGGATGTGGATGATAAAGAGATCCCAGTAGATTATTACATATAAACAACCTCGGATAATGAAGAGATTGTGAAATAACCCTTACCAATTTGGTAACTTATGAAACATACAACCCATGAAAGAGGTATCGTACAATTAATATGTAAATACACATAAATTAGAGTGTATTACACAAAGAATATAATTATGGGTAGTACATACACCACACAAAAGGTGATGGTGGCAATATGGCATGAATCTCGCGGGAATAAGGAGTGAGATGAAAACCCCTTAGCTTGTACTTTTCCTTGGTTGGGGTAGGTTAACCTCCTGTATAATGGTGAAATAATTTTTATTAAATTATACAAGAATTATATAAATTAATATGATATCATATATGATCTTTTAATATTGATTTGATAATAATATCTTAGTATTATCGTTGTTTCGGGTGTTAACTTATTTGTTTTCTTTTATATGTTTTGTTACGTAATACATGTTTGTAAAGGATAGGTTGTATATTATTCATATCCAGAATGATATCAAGTCCTTAAACATCATTTTTAAATCATCAAATGATAATTATACTTGAATGGATACGATGGAGAATGAATCTTATCGCATTCGTGGAGACGGTAGTCCGTACGTACGCACAAGCGCCAATATCATTATTTTGATATTAAAATAATATATAAATGGACGGTATATCATATATACGGAATCATTAACATGTTATATTTATTATTTACGTGAGTTACACATCATTATTATACCCATACAAATAATATTATATTGAATAACAATTACACCACGACGTGGAGACGGTAAGCTGTATGTACGCACGTATGGTGACATGTTATTCAAAGGGTAGATAGAATACTTAATATGGTTGTAAAATATTTATAATAAAATCACAGAATATATATGATACTGGAGGTATCATTTTAGAATGGTAACAACAAAGGAAGAAGAAGTGGAAGAAGAAATGAACTTGGAAAAGGGTGGTGAAATCATTACCTGTTCTTCGGGTTCTTCCTTTTGATTTGATCAAAAGGGCTCCTTAGGTTGGCTTTCTGATCACACTAAGGCCTCTAAGTTGTAGTGAGGGAAGTTGGGAGAGTATTTGGGAAGATTTTGGCAGAACCAAAAGGCTTTGAAGGTGTGAAGAAATGAGAAGGGGGGTGCCCTTTTATAATAGGGGTGAGGGGCACCTTTGGAAAAGCTAGAGATATTAGTTTATAATAAATTCATATTCGGTTTCCAATGGCTCCAAAGTTTATTATTCAAAGTTTAAGGTGGGGATGGGTCGAAAACAACTCATCCAAAAGAATTTAGACAGGTTTGGGTACTTATATTAACCTTATCTTTAAGTTTTAACACTAAGTTAATTAGTTTCACTTTTACAATGTCTCTTTGTATTTTTATATAATATGGTTAATAAACATACTATATACATCCAAGATACCCCCAAGTGGTCCATTAATGATGAAACTATCATGATATAAGTCTCTTGGCCGAACCTTAGATTTTTAGGAATTTAATATGAATTAATAATATAATATTTTTTTAATAACTCTTTTATGTGAATTTTGACACTATTCAATAGTTGATTTTTGTGAAACTCATAACAGATTGATTACTTAAAAAAAGTCAATTAAATCAATTCTAATATATCATATTATCCAAGAAAATTAGTTTAATTCATTAAAATTTTCATATTATATTTATTTGGGTATTTATAATATCAATTATTTTAATTTTTCACTATTATGATAATTACTGCATCATCATTGTGTCATAAATAAATTAAATTATTTAATCTCTAAAAATTATAAATAAAATATAATTATGTATGAAATCTTTTTATCTTTCTAATGAATATTTATAGTCGGAAATATAACATATATAACCTTATGTAAAAATTGTTTTTCTAAAAGATATATGCTTGTGTCATTTTTTTATTCATTTTAACTTAATTAAAAATAAAGTGTCCCTATCACCTACAAGTGGCACCATGGGGTCCCCAAATAGACCCAAATATGCCTATGGTCGAACATGTATCAACCAATAAGTCTAGGACACGTTTTAGGGTAATTTAGTGTTATTATAATATTATTTTTTAACCCTTATTTACCAGATTTACCCTTAACCATGGTAAATAAAATATTTACCACAGTAATTATTCAAAATGTCTAAAAATAAAAGTTACATATTTACACAATTTGAACATCCTGATTCCAAATATGAAATCCATTTTTCTAAATTCAAAACACAGAAGTGGCAGAAATTAATTTAAAATTAATTCCCGCTGTCAAAACAAAAAGCGTGTTTTTAAGAGATAATAACTATCAAAAGATTGACACTTGTTTATGTTCGGTTTAATTGTAAAATTATGTCCAATGACCAAAATTATATTAAATGGTAAAACTATATTCTAAATATACTTTAAAACCACTCAAATTCATAATTTATCACTATTAATTATTTTGATTAAAAAAGTTGTTTTTAATTAAAATTTAGTAATTTCACTATTCATCAAAATATGAAAGTTATCCGAAAAGTACCAAAATTTCACCTTAGGCTAAATTCGATATTCCGAATCCAGAAATGAAGTCCATTTTAAAGTATAAAATATATATAATTTCAAAAAGTAGGTATTACTTATTCATAACAGCTAGTTTGATTGGTTATGGTGTGTTAGAACTCAGTGTTACGTACAACACACTCTATCACATTATTCAAAGAGAAGCATACCGTAGAAGCTTGTGGTGTTACAATTTGAGCATAGGAAAATCATGTCTTATGTGTCCATCTCTCTTGTATTCATATCATGTGACCTCTAAATCTTTTTTATCTTCCATTTCCTTCTTCTTATACTTGGATTGGAAATTTCTCTATCTAGCTATCTTGTTCAGCCTTTGATCAAGATTATCTAACTCATTTTCAGATACTTCACTCTCACTAGGTTCAGATTGAATAATAACCTTCTTAGATTTGGATCTTGTAACTCTTTCATGAGTCTTAGCTTTCGTATGATTTGAAGTTGTAGTAAAATCAACAATACCATTTCCATTATTCTTCTTTATGTTGTCAGTATCTCTCTTCATTCTAGTATCATGTTGAAGAAGAGATGAAAATAGTTCATCAAAATAAATTTTAGTAACCTTTCTGTTTTCATCGATAGCAGTTCTCCTTGATTCCCACTCATTCGGCATGATATCTAAGATCTTGTCAATAAGAGCTTCACCATCTAGACCTTTCTCTCCCACAGATTATAAGCTATTCATGAAATTCATGAATCTCTGTTACACATTGCAAATTGGTTCTCCATACGGAAAATTAAAACCATGATACTCAGCTCTGAGTATGGCTCTTCTAGTCTCAATCAATTTAGATGTTCCAAAATGTGTAACATAAAGTTTCTTCCATATAAAGTTAGTTGTTTCACAAAAAGAAATTTGGCTATATATGTTCCTATTCATTGAAAAAAGTAAAGTATTGCATACCTTATAGTTGAGTTGGTATTCATGCGTTTCTTGATTAGTAAAAGCACTAGCTTCCTTGTCAGGAATTTTGTATCCTCCGGTAAGCATGAAAAAGTTATCTACCCCATTATTGATAATGAAAGTCTTTATACGAGCTCTCCAATATTCATAATCATTACCATCAATGATAGGTGGTCTAGTAGGATTTAAGTTGTCGATAGAACCAACATTAAAACCTGTCATCCTTAAGAAAATATTTGTAACACAAACATATTAGAAGTATAAGTCTGTAACGAAGAGAAAATATTCTAAGAAAGAAAAACTTTATCTCTAAGCAAAACATGAATCTAAACTATGGTTATGAAAAATAGATTCCAAAAAGTATGAAACCGAAAATATGAATCCGGATAAGAAATTCCAAGAATTCTATTCCGTATATAATCATGATATTAATTCAGATTGAACCAAGTCCTCTGATACCAATTGTTAGGGTGGCATGACTCTGAGTATGATATACTCTGTGATACCTAATGTAGGATCGAAATAAGAATGGGATTCTTAGATATAAGTGGGGGTGAATTATACCTTTTAAAAATTCCCTAATGAAATTTTTAGGATGGTTATGTTTAACAAAGATAAACAAGATAATTCACAAGACCTCTATAAGTTCTAAATACTTGCTTAATTCCAGAAAAGTGATTCTGTAAATAAAACATAACAAAAGTTACAAATATTAAGATTCTACCTTAAAGCGTATATAATCTAACTAAATCAGAGTACATGTAAAAAATTATAAGAAAGTTATAAATCCTTAACAAAAAAATGCACAGTGTAAAACAAAGTAGTAACACTACAAGTAACAAACAATAACTCTGTTAACCCAAAGATAAGGGTATCCAATAACCTTGGATAAATGTCCCTTGATTTATACATTCAAGAAAGTTTGTCTTACCCACACCAGGGTAAGACCTCGATATGAAGATTGGAGTCTGTCTTGCTATCCCCGAAAGCCCTCAACTATCAGGTAGTTGACACCTCTTTCTTCCTCACCAAGGAATCCCTCAACTTCAAGGAGTTGTAACCTATTTCTTCCTATCCCTGGAATCCCTCAATTTTAATCAGCAACAATCAGAGTCGTACGAAGCAAGTCTACACAAGGCAAATTTTTAACAGGCTGTTCCAACTTTCTGCACGAAGCTTTGAGAGTTGATAAGAGCCTCTCTCTCTCTCTCTAGAAAACACTTCAGCAGCATGTAAGCATAGATGTCAAGGTTTCCAAAGTTGTTGTAGACTTTAAAATGAGCTCATATTTATAGGCAAATCTCAAACATTCTACTCCCTCCTCCAACGATCATATTTCTCCTTGAATTTTGGAGGGACCCGTACATGTGTCAATCAACCAACGGTTAGTCAATAACTAAAATAATGACATCATTTTTTAATGAAACAAGTGTAAGCATAAAAAAAACTATGTTCAGAATGTAAGAAAATAAAAGTTCAGAGTATAAACAAAATGTAATTTAGAGTCTATAATAAAGAGATATTCTGATTCTATTTTGTAGGAATTCGGAACCTGAATTCTGTAGAAATACAGAGTCTGAATTTCAAGGAAATTCAGAGTCTGGTTTCACCAGTATTCAAAACCAGAACATACAAAGTTCGGAGTCAGAGATCATGGGAATTTAGAGTCATAACTCATAATTCATTGTAGTTTGTATTCAGAGAACTCAGAGTCAGAACTTAGATAAGTTCGTAATCAGGATTCAGAGTTGAACTACCTGAGAGTTCATATCCATAATTCGGAGTGTAACTTCATGAAAGTTCGTACTCGAAATTCAGAGTGGAACTTTATGAGAGTTCATATCCAAAATTTGGAATGGAACTTCATTAGAGTTCATATCCAGAATTCAAATTGGAACTTCATGAGAGTTCATATCCAGAATTCGGAATGGAACTTCATTATAATTTGTATCTATAATTCGGAATGGAACTTCATTAGAGTTCGTATCCAGAATTCAGAACCTAAAACAGAATGCTTCATATCTTAGTATTATATGATTCCAAGGTTTTAGATATGAATCCTATTTTTATACTTAAGAATAATATATTGATGTGAATAATGAAAACATGGTAGGGGTAAATTAATTTAGGAAGGAAATTTTCCTTATAAAAGCAAAATATAGATTTGCTTAAGTATAAGGTGTTTCTGATTTTCAAAACAAGAATGAATAGAAAAGTCATAAGGAAAACATTATTGAATCAACAGTGTCAACCCTCATTGGACATGAATTAGAATTATTTAACACCCATTGCACATGTTGTATCATGATATTATACATTACCCAATGCATTGGAGTGCTATCAAGGCGCACCCTTCTTAAACATTTCATTTAATGCCTAAGTGTGCCACACGGATCATATAACATGGAATCAATCAACATAATAAGTTGTTCAATGATTAAGTAATGTGGAATAAATACATGAAAGTAACATTAAATATGTATATGTTCATAAAGGTGAATACCCTTGATAGAGACATGGGTATGGTATTCCCTACATAATGATCCCGGCATGGAAAAACGCAGTGCAATTTCGGCAACATAACGACGTGACATAAGGATTCATGAAAATGGTTGATGATAGATAAATGGATTTCTCATCATATCTACATTAAATTTATAGTATTGGGTCATATAGATACATATCCCAACAAATTTAATGGAATTTAGATGCATAATACAAAAGAATTACTTGGATGTAAGAGAGGAGAGAGAAATCCCTCACAGAATTTTGGCATCATATCTGGTGTACATGGGAGGAATTAATGAGAGAAAAAGGGGTATCCAATAATTCAAAAATAAATAGGGAAGTATTGGGGTGGGTAAAAATCATACCCCAACATTTGAAATTGAAAACAAAATTTCATAACAACTTAAAGAAAGTTGGAAAAAAATGAGAAAGGAAGAAATTCTTTACTTGGAAGTGTGATACCAAAGGATTGGGAGAGGCTTGAGAGAGGATTATTTGGGGATTGGAGAACCATGGGAGAATTATAGAGATAGGATGGTAGATTTTTGATAAGATCCAAAGTCTTTGAGTGAAGAGGAAGTGTGATCTTGGGTGGTTTTATATAGGGAAAGAGAGGGAATTCTTTATTATTTAGGTTTGGATCACCACACATTAAAATAATAAATACCACAAACCATCCCATGGTTTTTTCACATGTCCATTTCCAAAGGGTGGTGAAAAAAATATTTTATAAGTACAATGTCCTAACTTCTCAAAATAATAGGGTTGTTTATATGGAGTTGAGTCACACTCTCAAGGAAATTCATTTAAAAAAGTGAATATGTTTTATAACTCTTGGAGGGTCCACTGATGTTTTTTAAAATAAATCAAACAAAACTAAAATCACATTATTTAAATTTTAAAACATATATTGGCGGAACATATAATTTATAGTATTTTATTACATCACTATTGGGTCATTACGATGTCATAAAACACATTATATATTTAAAGGACATGTATTTTTTCCCCAAAAATTTGACTGTCTCATAAAATTATGAAAAATTCACTGTTGGATAATTTTGACATCCTGATTCAAAAAATTATATTAATTTTATCTAAATAATTTTATAAATATGTAAATTTTTACTTATAAAATAAAATCCAACATTTATCTAAAATTCATGTGTTTTGACAAAAACGTCTTTCAAACCTAAACAAAAATTACAATTTCATTCATAAAATTATAAGATCATTTATATTTAAAAAAATTAATTTAATAATAATAATATTTTATTAAAATGTAATTTAATTCAAATATCCTTTAATTCATTAAAACAAATTTCTTAGTTTAATATTAACTAAAAATACTATTTGTGCTTTAAAAACTTTTTACAAAGTAACAATAATAAAATGAATGTATATTAATTTTTATATATACAAAAATATTTCTCATAATCAAAGTGCTATGGTCTTGTTACATAACCCCTTATAACACCCGCATAAGACCAAAGGAAAAGGTGTGGGATGGTGACATACTCTTGGGGTGGCTCGGATAACATTTATCGGGTGGTAATCTCTATCAACTACCACTTCTCTCATAGGAGGTTCTGTTCAAGCTTAACATGTTGACGCTCATCTTGGGCTTAGTCAAGAGTGAAGCCCAATGATGACACCTCCTTTATGAGCTCCAAAAAATGGGCTTCATATGAGGCAAGTTTACTGGATGAGGCCATCTCTTCCTTTGTGTGATTTAATTAGATTGGATAAATCCCTATATTTATACAAATCATGTGATCACTTCTCAACGGCTATATTAGCAATGGTTGCAATTCTTAATGGTATTTTAAAATCTAGAAACATAAAACAAAAGAAGTTCATATGTTATAAAACCATTTTACATAATAATACATTTAATTAGATCAAGATGACTTTTCATTAATGAAATTTTGGGTCATTACAAACACCCACATTTATAGCATTGGAAGTCCTTCTTGAACTAGGACTTGGAGTTACACTATTGGCCTACATACACTAATGAGAACAGTCTGTACGAATCACCTCCTAACATCTTTTCCAACCAATAGAGGAACTATCCCCCTATGTTAGGAGAAGAAATGTTATTCCTACTTATGGGCCTCCTTTGGATCTAGTCTCATCAAGAATAACCTTATTTATCACATCAGAGAATGTTGGTAGTTTAAAAAGAATTTCATGAATCTATAATAACTCTTTAATGAAAATATCAATGAACTGTAATTTATAATTCTCAAATATAATTTTATATGGTTAAAATAAAAAGGAAATATTTAAACTTTGCAGTATTGACCAAAATAATCATCAATCCCAACTAGAGGTTCATGGACTCTTTTACTTTAGCCTAGTGCAGAATGTCATGAAAAAAATTTTAAAGATCAATTCTTGTATGTTCTTCTAGTTTATGTCATGGTAATATAAATATTATGTTATGGCATCCAATTATTGATGAGATTCCCCATCTATTATGAATGTAGCTATACAAAAATGGTTTCAATCAATATTTACATCACTTTTAGTGATTATGTGGAGGTTTCTTTTTCATTCCTCAACGTATTGATGAGATTCATCACCCAAAAATGTTGGGGGATGGTGAAATGGGATATCTTTCATAATCTCATATTTGGTAGGATCCTTTCATATAACGTACAAATCCACAATCTGAAGAAACTATGAAAGGCCTCCTAAGACACGAGAATCTACGAATGGTCATTTAGATAACACAATATCACCAACCCATTCTTACTTAGTGGGTGGTTGTCTTTATAAAAATATCATCTCAAGTAACGTATCAAAATAAATTAGATTATTTTTCCCAAAAAAATATTCCAAATTCAATAACTGCTTTAACTATATCATGTCTAACTCTATTCCCCCTCACATCCTTCCTTTAATTAGAAAAATTACATCCTTAAACCAATTTTCATCATGATTTTAATTTAAAAAGACATAATTTCTATATAAATTTAAAAAACATAAAAAAATATTTTAAAATTCAATAAATAATAATAAATAAGATTGCATCAAAGATAACATGAAAGAGCAAAAAGCCTATATAACAATGTAAATAATCAAACTTATCTAATAAAGTAACCAATAATCTGTATATACCTAATTATTAATAAAAAAATAAATGGAGAAAACCCCTATTTATTTATTTTTATTGCGTTTATTAAAATTATCTTTTAATAGATTAAAACAATAATATAATATATATTATCTGATCATGAGATATTATAGGTATTCTTACATGTTCCTACCTATCAACGCACATTATGATGCATGAGAGATGAGGATCATGACTGGATAGAAGATAAATTAGGGGATGAAAGCCCAAACCAACCTTGGTATCTTATTCTTCCAACATAATTATATTATTCAATGAAATTTATGGGTTACATCATGATTTTTTATATCCTTATATTTTTTTCTCCTCCAATGTCCCATGCCTAATATCAATTAATGTAGGATAAGGTACCATTTTGTAATTATGGTTACCAAATTAATTGAATGATACCAGTAAGGGTTTCAAAAACACCTTAGTTTCACCTCATAATTTCCATAGCCTAGTGTAAATGTGTGGGTTAGGTAACATAATGGTAGTAGTAATTTTTTCCCATGAAATAATGATTTTTGATCAATGAACTTCATGCCTAAATTATAATGACTAGACAGGTCCTGGGGTTCTTTAATTATAAACTGACATTAAAAAAAGAAATTGGAATAGCAGACTTACAAATATTTCATGATAAGGTATGGAAACACAAGGAATACATTATAAAGGTCCAATGAAAATTGAAATATTTTTCTCAAAGTAAGTGTAATTTAAAAAAACTAGTTATGTGAAAATATATTGACTAAACCTAGTTTACAGACCCAAATGTGAAGACCCAAGTATAAATAAACTTGGAGGAACTGTTAGGTATAACCTTCATGCCCTTAAATGGATTTCTCTTTAGATTCCCAAAAAAACTATCTAAGTACCATGCTCTATTTATATTTTCATGTTCCTTTCACTTACCTTAGGTATGTACAAAAGGTATGCATACATCATGGGTTAGGATCTTATAGCATGTGAGTATGATATACCCAATATGTGGTCACTCCAATCCCTGATCCACCAATTACAAGCTAATGTTTATGAAAAAATATAAAAAATATATAAAAAATAGATAAACATGGGAAAAATATATTTACCGTATTTTAAATTTAATTACATATAAAAAATAACCCCCTATACAGAAAGGGCCTATACATATCAAACCATCTTTGGTATTTGTTAAGACATGAAATGAACCATGACTGATGTCTTGGGAGAGAACCCATATTATTTAAGGAAAAATGGATTATGTATAACAGATTTAAGTAAGACAAGCTAATCATACCATTCAGGGAAAAGGAAGTGTAAAATAAAGTTAAATCTTTGTAATCTGATCTCATTCTGTCAAGCCATCCATTTTTATTAGGTGTAATTGGGTGTATTTTATTCTAGAATATGACATACCATGTATCAATCATAATTTATTGAACTCACATACCAAAATATTATTAATATCACAAAACATTGAGGCAAGCTAACATAATACAAAGAATTGAAGATAGATAACACATGTTGGACAACAACTAATCCCATAAACATGTTTAATTTTTAAATCATTCACTAAAATAAATAATAGAACATGTTTTTTAATTTATACAACATGAATTCAGTATAAAATTAATAATAATATCATACCAATATGTAAATATAGAAATCCAGTCAAAATAATACTCAGTTTTTTTAAAACCATTTGGGAAAAACCATTATTAGATGAAGTATATTTTGTTTCAATTAATTTTACTTGACTTTGTGTTTTTTTGTAGACAACCCGTTAATGAATATTAGACATGGATTGGGTTTTCATACAAATTAATTTACACATTAGTTCCTTAGATTCCATAAGATAATATCAATTTACCACTTAAATTATAGGATTAACCTAGAACCAAAATAGAATTATGGTTTGGCCCATTACTGAAATTAAATATGAAACCTAGAACAAAACCCATTGTAATACCTTATTATCATCCAAGATAACCTACCACACCAACCAAAAACAAAAATCGAATGGAGAAAAATCATATTCCAACCAACCTTGAATTTTTGGAATAAGTTATTTCACACATTATTGTATAAAAAAAGAATTGAGTTTTTGACAAGACATAACCTTACCTTGTTGAAGAGACACATCATCCCTATATATAGTTAGTTATATCAATATTGGAGAAGTAATCAATAGGTATTAGTAGAAGAGTGAGTATAGATCCTAAGAAGGTGTTTACCATTGTAAATGCAGGTGAAATATTGAAGGAGGTATTTTTAACCCATTTCCTAATAAGCCCTAAGTGGGGTGAATTATGGTGATTTATTCTTTATTCCTCTCATAGGGTCATGGAATTTTGATAGCAAGAACATGTAAATTTATTCAATCTTCACACACAAAAATATTCTAGATATTTAAAGTAAATTTATGGATTATAGTTTTTTACAAGGTGCAACACAAATACTAGCCCATGGAGAATATTCCAAAAATTAATTACTGTATTTGGATGTTATACTACTAACTAAAGTTCATATGAATGGTTAGGAATGACACATTTTAATTATGAGAAAAACTTCATCTTGTTATATCTTTACTCATTATGTTGAGACAATGGTTATAAAGGGTATGGGGACATGTATTTATCTTATAAATTTTCTTCACATAACCAAATTTTAACACTATAACCATTATGGGATTTCTTATTTTCCTTATATCCTTAGTTGGTTCCCAATATTTTTTGTATATTTCCAAAGACACCTCTCCTCTTCTCTTGATAGTTACATACCCAACAACAATATTGATTATTTTCTTCTTTAAAATTCAATTATTCTTATTCCTCGTGAAAAATAATTACCTAGAATATTTTCTATATTTTTAAAATGGAAACGCTAAAAATAAGTACCAAAAAAATTCCCTCCTATAAATCATTATAGTTCTCAATAATAAAGGATGACTTAATATTCCATTTAAAACAATCATAAAATTTTCCTAGAATTATTAGATAATATAAACATGGTCAAGAAATAATAACACTATAGTATGGATCCACAAATAACAATGTGATTCTTGGTCAAATATCAGATCTATTAAACCATAAAAATTGTTAATTTTAATCTCTGTAATATCATAGGTTATTCCCTCTTTAATTTTATTATTATTTCCCTATCACATATTGTAAAATAATTATTTTAAATTTTATTCAATAAATCCTTCTTATAAAAGGTTTACCTTAGTAGTAGAAACCACTCTTATGAAATGGTTACATTTTCACTCTGTCTTGAAATGACTCTTTCAATTTTCCTTAGTCATTGAAAATAATCTTATGAAATTCAGGGATATTCCTTTTGATCCACATTTTTCATAAAAATTCAATTAAAAACTCTATGGATGACCTTTATGATTCACCAATTCCCATGAAATTAATCTTATGAAATCCTTATGTGGTTCTAATTATTCACTCTTTAACATTAAAACACTCCAATGAACTTTAGGGAGGTTCTTTGCATTTCTTCATTTTTCTAGACATCTTATATAAGAAACATTTTTGAATATAATGTACTTCCATGACTTATCCATATTTTTATCTACTCAACATTGGTTACTCATTCGAATGCAACTGGTTGCCCTTATTTTTTGAGACATATCCACATTAATAAAAAGATTCCCAAAATAGCACTAGTGAAAAAAACATTTTTTGCGTTGTTTTTTTATGTTTTCAAGTCATTTATAGGTAGATTTTTTTGTAGGATATGTAAAAAATAATATTTTTTAATTCAGTTATATAAAAACTAATGTTAAAAATTATTATATTGGTGGATTTTCATGTCGGTTATGGAATAACCGATGTAAAAGGCCCTTAAATAATGTTTTTTCACGTCAGTTAATCAATAAAGGACATTAAAGATGCCTCAGAAAGGTTTTTCATGTCGGTTATTTAAATTACCAATGTAAAGAATATCCCACCACATAAGTTATATAAAAACTAGTGTGGAAAAACCCAATCCCAACACATTTTTCATGTCGGTTAGTAAATAACATACACCAAAAATATATTATTCACATTGGTTATTTAATAACCGACATAAAAAAACTATATACCATGTGGGTTATGAGAAAACCGACGTGGAAAATCCATTTTTTACATTTTAAAATCGGTTAATAATTAATTGTTATAAAAAAATTATTTTTATAATTTGTGAATCCATTCTTGTCCACTACAGAACCAGACCTAAAATAACCAAGACTAAACCACAAACTAGCCCAAAAATAAGTATAAACAAACCAAAAACATGTAAAACCAGCTGAAAAAATACACATTCACATTTAAAACATTTAAATATTATAATATTAATAAAAAATAAAACAAAATCCAACCAAAAGACTACCAAATACACATTTATAATTACACCATTAAAAATTTCAATATTCCCTAAAAACATACTAAAATCCAATCAAACCTGTAAATTAATCTTACCATTCTACTTGTAAGTGTTTGACTTCTTGTATACTATAAGTTTGGGGGACATCAAATAGAAAAAAATTAAAAAAAAGAAATTAGTTAACTTGTATAATGAATTAAAAATGAAATATTAATGAATGATTTGTAAAGAAATTTTACCTGGTCGAACATCATAACTATTATTGTTTTAATTATTTCAAAAATAAATCCTAACATACAATACCTGCATTTGATGATTCCTTTTTGTTTATAAAAATTCAGTTTAATTGAGTTTTTCAATTCAAAATATCATTTTTATGTAATCCAAAATGTACCAATTATAAATAAATATTCACCTTTATTTTTATATATTTGATCTTGGCACTCTTTTTGTTTTTGGATCTTTGAAATAAATCCCATCCCATGTTATAAAATAATATTAACGAAATAAATTTAAAATTAATTATAATATAAACAACTATTAATAAATTAAAACATACTTTTCCAACTTGTTCTTAAAATTTCCTCATACATCACCATGGACAGAGCATATCCAATAAAGTGTTTTCTACTTTGAACAAAAAACACCTAACATCCAAAGGTCATTAATAAAAAAGGTAAATTTATTTTTAGTGGTTATTATGTTAAAATATAAATACTAATTTGTGATATATATGTTTCATACCTATTAACAAAATGAAACATCCAGCACATCATAATTATATTATGTTGAAATATTTCTGAAATATAACCTTTTTTTTGTTCCTCATCCAATACATGCCCTTCAGGTGAAATCAATTGTGGGTCCATCAATTGATATACATATTTTTTCCCATTCATCTCACACATTTTATAAGGATACCTAATACAAAATAGTTAAGTATAAATTTTCAATATATTTAACATATGGAATGATTTGTGTTAAGATGTACATGGAAAAAACATGAACCGGGTTGATTCCCAACTTATCTCCAATAACAAGCTCTATGATTTCATTTTTTTAGAATTCAAACAACAATTTCATTTCTATAGACCAGATATTCCCTTGGAAACATATAATGACCCACTAACAAATAAGAATATTATTACAATCTGTCAAGACTACTATAATATGAATCTGATGTCATAGTCTTTTGTCTTTGATGTTGGCTATACATTATTTATTTACCTTTAAAGTATTCCTGTAAATAAAAAAAATTATTAACTTTTAAATGATAAACCTAATTTAATTGAAAAATATAATAAAAGATATAACATATAAATACCTCTATAGTAATAGGTCAGATAATTATAGATTTCCAAACTAAGAAGTGGCTGATACTTTGTCCAACTATCATCACCTCATCTTTAGGTAATTGTACTATAGCTAAAATATCTAAAATATCTTGTATAGTGATATTATGTTGCTCTACCTCTAACTAATGATGCGTAATTGTATCTTCTATATAATATATCATCCCATATGAAAATATATGATAGTGGGGATCATCAACATAAAACTCACAATAACTAGGAACCTATGGAGGAGGAGGTGTAGGAGTAGGATAACAAAGAATTCTACTGGTGTAGGTGGAGGAAAAAAAATGGGGTCTGTAGGCGGATGATGAGGATAAATAATGGGGTCTGCAGGTAGAGGTGGGGGAGTGGGAGCTATTGAAGGAGGTGGAGTGAGAGCTATAGTCTGAAATATTTTGTTTCGTGTCTACAAACATAGACTGAATCGATGTTCTGGTTTTTTCCTCCATCATCGCATTAATATTGTAAACTTCAACCTCCAAGTATTTTTATATATATATAACCTCCATGGAAGAAGTATTAGAACATGGTAACACTTTTCTCATTGATACACCCACTGGGTATCCTCGTACATGAACCAGGTGTTCAAGATTTTCCAATGTAGTAGATAAAATATAATTCCACCCATCAGCTTTATATACCCCTTTCATGATCTTCTCCTCGAGAGAATCCTGTAGGAATTATTTGAAAAAAAATATCATTAAAAGTATATAAAAAATTAATTTACTTAAATAAATTAAATATAAAACCTAAGATATTCTCGGTTATGACCCTCGATTCTTATATATGATATTCTCACTTTTTTGCATCTGATCCCTCTCAAATATTTTGTTTCTAAATGGAGGGGATAGAGGGGAAACCTCTCTAGAGCTGAAAGACTCAACTCTATTTTTTTGTAATTTCTTAGCTATCATTTTTTCCTCTAATAATGTATACCCTCCTCGATATAAACTATGAGGGTATAAATTTCTTGATTGGATCACTTGATGAGATCTCCTTGATTCTTGTAAATTAATAATAATAAATCATTAAGAAGACATTAATAAGATCATTAATATAAGAAAACCTCTAAAATATTACATTGAACTTACCAAAAATTCTTCTTGTGTTATACTCAAAACAAATTGTTTCCATGTGTCTTCATCTTTAAAATAGTATATATGACATGGACTATCATGTTACCTATCCCCAAAAATGAAATCAGATGTGAGGGTTGATTTGGAATCTCTCCATCTCTTAACAACCATCGATAAAAATTTCTTCCAGACTCTTAAAGTGTTGGGTATATCCAATGTCATTTAATAAAGAAAAGGGAAAACATATTATACGATAAAAAGTTCAAGATTAGTAAAATAATAGTAAAAGGGCATACCCAAATGGTCTCCCACAGCTGATCTAGTGTTGTTTTGTCAACACTTCTCTGATTATTAAACAAAACGATGACTTCTCTTTTACCCTAGGTTGATGCAAAACTCTTGAACTGTTTTGTATTAGGACCTCCTGGAACATCATTTTCATAAAATTATCCAACCATCCTATATTTTAGGCTATGATCAACTGATAGTTTTGTTAAATGTGTGCCACTATGTTTACCAACCCTCAAACACTTCTTTGTCATTGTGGGAGAACATGAATAAGAATGAGGAACATCAAGAGAATCATGTGGGTCTTCCTCCATAGAGGTATAATCATGATGCTCATCTCAGGTTGTTTTTTTATTATCTGATTGTTTTGTCATATTCCTTCATATCAAAGAAACTAACACTTTGTATAAAAAATATACAAATTCATATATTATAATACAAATCTAAACAAATAAATTAAAATTATAAAACAAAAAAGTAAACTAAAATCTAACACATTATTATTCATATTTATTATAGTTAACTAAAATTCTTACAATAGTAATGATATATGAAATATTAAATAAATGAATGAAAAAAATCCAAAATTGGTATAGGAATATTAAAAATGGTTCAACCTAATAAGTCAATTTTTAAACAAAAATAATAATAATTTTTAACATATATATTTAAAATAATTATCATTCAACAAAATCAATAAATATATATGTTATGTAATTGTAAACATGGTAAAATAAACAAAACAAAAATAAAATTAACTAACATTTCTACTGATTCATTTTAATACGTACTTTAATAAAGAAAAAAATAGAATATAATATTTTATGAAATTAATAAATGTAAACAAGAAATAAACATATGTTACATGTAATTTTATGAATGTACTAATGGATTATGTTTCTCAAATTCCTTCGTTATGATCATTCCTTAGGGAACACACCATGTCTACATCATGCTTGTCATTATTATCTATTAATATTTCCATGAAAGTAGTGATCTCACATAAATCATCATTGTCATCAAGTTGATCATCACCAACGTATTGTTTTTTCTTGTAAAACAATAGACCACTACATATTAGATATATCATGAATTAAGAAACAAAAATTCATGTGTTTCCATTATAAAATAATTAGTTGTGCCTTTCAATCTATTCATATTAACATGTTGCATTACAAAGTACTCATGTTTTAAACTATTGTTACCGATAAACCATTTGTATTTAAAGATAAGAACTTTAATTTTAATGCGATCAACATACCATATTTCTTCAATGACTCCATAATATGCACTTTATATAGAAATTGGGTTTTTGTCTTTAGAACATGAAAAATGAATTGCTTTTGTGAACACCAATACACAACTATTCTAAACTGCACTTCTGTTGTCCTAGGCTTTTATATAAAATGTATATCTATTATTGTCAAACCCAGACCATGTTATCACATTTAAACATGGTCCACCCACTAATCATATTAATTTATCTAATGCATCAAATCTTCCAAGCATGGTATTTTTAAACCATTGAAAAAAAATTTGCCCATTCAAAATCAACATTTCTTTCTTTGTTGGATGAAATTGTTTCAACTAATTAATATGAAATGTTAATTGTGGTTGTACATCATCCATTTTATTCAAGATGTGTAAATTTACCTTCTTTATTTTTTCACCAAAAAAAATTGACTTTCAAGCCATGGATCCCCTTTCTCTCATTATTAACTCGTTCACGGAAAGATGGTGGCAAACCGATGTACTCCGCCACAGACAAGTAACAAGTAAAAAACTCCAAAACCTCCTCATAAATATACTTTTCAGCAATGGAGGCTTCAGGTCGATATAGATTCATAACATACCCCTTCAACCTATTCATATACATTTCAAAAGGATACATCCAAAGTATATATACATGCCCACAAAGATTTATTTATCGAACCATATGAACCAATAAATGAACCATTATATCAAAAAAAAGATAGAGGAAAATACATTTCCAATTTATAATGTATATAAATTACTTCATTTTCAAAAAATGATCAAAGTATCTAGATTCATCTCTTTATTACAAATTGAATTTAAAAATAACACACTTTCATAATAGTCTTTCTAACACATATGGGAAATATTTTACACATTAATACTATTATAAGTTGTTGCATCATGACATGACAAACATGAGATATCATACCTGTCAACTTCAAATCCTTCAAAGAGAGAAAAAAATTTACATCTAAATAATAACTTTGATGCACTTTGATATCATGAAGACACTGGAAATGTTAATTTCATCCCTCTTATATATTTTATGACAAGAAGGGGGAAAATGTTTGTCTTCCATCAGGTGTGGGATCTAACTCCCAACTTTTTCCCATTGATAGTAAGTCTAATTGTGCATTGAACCCATCTTTATTCTTTACATTATTATCTTACAATGTTCTAATCAAACTTTCATAGATATTCCTCTCAAGGTACATGACATCAATGTTATGGTTCAATTCATAATTTCTCCAATATGGTAGCTCAAAAATATTGATTTTTTGTTCCAAATATGTATATCATTACCATATTTATGTTCTATTTACAATGTCACATCAAGGTTTTTAACCCTATAAAAATACTCATCTGTGGATAATTGTTTTGTAGAAATATGAATTTCTTGTGAGCCATTGAATTCCTTTTTTAATCTTCTTAATATTGATCAATAGGAAACAATTTCATTGACCAAGGTATATTTTTGTCCTCCCATGATGCAATTGATAATATTAAGTCGTGTGTTCACAAATTGTACATACTTTATGCCCCTTAACACTGTATCCAAAAAACTTCCATATGCTTGGAAGTCATTTATAGTGAACATAACCAATTCATACATTTGAAAATATTCCATTTTCTAAGAATCATACACCATAATACAATTCTCCCATAAGAGTTTCAAAACATCAATTAATGGTGAAAAGAAAATATCAATATCATTTTTGCATTTTTTTGGTCTATAGATTATTAAACTTATGCTTCATACAAAATTTGGGAACTGGTGGGAATCCCACCTATACCAATAGTTCTTTCCCAATAGTTTTGAAAACCCATTGAAATATAAAACTTATACAATAGTTCTATGAAAAAATTAGTATAAACTAATATAAGTTGGTTTTCCCAATGGTTTTAGTGAACCATTAGAAAAAACCACCTCAATACCCAATGGTACATAAGAACTGTTGGGATGGACCTACCAAAAATTCATCCACTCATGACTCACCTCACATCCTGACTTTCCCCCATGTCGCGCCCCAATTCACCATTCCTATAGAACTGATCCACTCCATCCTAACTACCCTTCATCACTACTCCCATCCCGACTCCCCCTCTTTGTTGCTCTCATCCCCCTTGTTCTCCCCTCTTCTCATTCCAACTTCCCCTCTCCACTTGCCGCTATCCTCTTTCCACTTGTTGTTCCTCGCACGCTGCTCGCTGATCACAGCTTGCCGCTCCCCGCTCACTACTCCCCACTCACCATATCTCACGCATATCCCTCCTCATCCTCATCTAGTCGATAATCCCCTTTGAGGTCGCACATCCTCCCCCTAGGTTGATCTTTCCCTCACATGATGTGAATCCCCTCTGGGTTGAGCTTTCCCTCACCCAACGCAAATCCCCCTAGGTCGAGAAGGTCAAGAATCCTTCCTCAGTCAAGGATCCCCTCTGGTCGAGAATCCCCTTATACATTTTTATGATTCAGGTATTCTTTAGAAGTGAGTCCCAAATATTATTATAGTATGTTTAATTGATTCATTTTTTAGTTTGAGTTTTTTTATTCAATTTGTATCATTTCATATTTTTTTATCTATGATATATGATTGATTTTGGTTTTCTTAAGACATAAAAATAGTTATCATTGTAGTTTTTGTATATATATATCCATGGATGTTCACATAGAAGATACCGCGAGAACATTATTTATTTTCAATTTAGGTTATTAGTATATGATATGTTTCTAGTTTCAAAAAAAATATCATAATCTAGGTAAAATCATTTGGAGATCATAAAAATGTTAAGAATATTTTATGTGTAGAATTATTCATATTGTTGATGCTTTGGGGATGTAGTTTTCATGTGAATGGAGTGTTATAATTTGAAAATGAAAATGTTATCTAATGTTTATTTTTTTAATATGTACATGATACATGTGAAGTGAAATTGGTTTATGGATAAATGTGTTGTTATTTTTGTATTCACATATAGTTGAATGAGAAACCATATTTTATTAAATAAGAAAGTGTTATCTAGATGCAATGTTCCCTATAAATATTGTATTAACTCATGGGAGAGGTGTTGAAACTTTTTAAGACATGTGATTAACAAGAATATATTTTCGTATTTTTTCATGTTGATTTTTTCTAAGGAATAACAACACTATAATATGGATTTATTTTCCAAAAAATATTTTACATAAAAAATATAACTTTTAAGTCCGTGTTATGTGACATTCCCATAAAAGTGTTTTTTATATCATAAAGTATGGTAATAAGGTGTTTTTATCAACTTCTAAGTTATAACACTGACTGAGGATTTTTTCTCAACACTTGAGAACTTTTCTTTTTAGCTCAAAAGTGTTTTATTTTCTTTACGATTTCTTATTTCTCACATTCTAAATATATTTATGTTGATGAAACAGGGTTTTCTATTCTTTCACGTGTTTATTTTTGTTTGAAAATTTTACATTAACATGAGAAATTAGATAACTCTCAATGTCTTCCATTTTTTGGTTTATCTTTTTATAACTCATCGGACTATATGGTCAAACATTATTTCTTATCATTTTTAGCCTTCTTCATAGGTGTGGGTCCATTTGTAGAAACTGATTTAGAACATGATAACATTGGATCTTTTCCCTTACCCCTAATGAAATGATTTTGACTAGGAATCAAATTCATACATATGATAGTTCCAAGACCAACATTATAACACCTTCAAAAACCTCTTCAATTCATTTTGTTTTTTCCTAATGAAATCTCAATGGATCTTCTTCAGAAATTTAAACTACTAATCCAATTATATTATCTCTTTCTTAGATGGTTTCCATTTTCAGTTCAAATTTTCTATCATAAAATTTGTAGATCATTATTTATATTATTTATTTATTCTATGATGTAACATTTACTACTTTAATAGAAAAATGTTCTCCATACTAAAATCCCATGATGATCATCTCTCTTCAATGACCACTTGGGAGTGTCTTTTTTTACTTTTTTCTTCAGTTTACACCTCAAGGTATACTTTTTTTCCATTTCTCATACTTATTCAGTCATGGAATCCTCTTGTCACTAACATATATCTCATTTTGAGTTTCTACATAACATAATTCCTCATATCAATCTCCATATACATTGAAATATTCACAAAAATTGTCTATGACTTAAAATATGTTTCTAAGAGATAAATGTCTCTTCATATGTGAAATCTAATGTTGAACAATAGTTTTGTTTTTATTTTTAACTATTCTCTCATTTTTTTTTATTCTCTTATAACACTTGTATAAGTATACATATTATACCAACAATCATTGTCCATGCTCCCAATCTTCCAGTAACACTAATATTTTACAAAAAAAATCTTGTTTCTTTCTCCATTGAGGTTGTTTTTATATATTTATTTCATTGATGTATTTGAATATATTCAGCATAATTTTGGGATTGTTTGGAGAAATAATATTCTTAAAAATTGTCACATCTACCCTTAATGTATTGGTGAGTTTCGTTATATTTTATATCACTAGGTTTTTCATAGACTTTTATCTTGTTACAACACTTATAAATAACAAGGACTTAGCATTTATAATTTTAGTAGGGTAGTGGGATACATTATTCTATAATGATGAATTGGTGGACTCTAAAAATGTTCTAAAGATTTATTTTTTACTAGTATGAATATATTTTTAGTATAAAATCATCAATTTTATTTGAGTGGTAACAATTGTTTTCTCCGTTATTTGGGGAGGTTTATCTTTGGTTGATTCTAGATTCTTCAAGTTTTGGTCCATGATCTAAGCAATTCATAATGGGGGAATATTTCAGGACCTAAAATAATTTTAATCACTCTTAATATTATGTTTTTTTCATTATTAATCTTTTTAATATGTTGTAGTAAACTATAAATATATTTCACCATTTTATTTTTCACATGTAGTCGAAAATTATTGATATACATAATGATTTTATACTACTCTTCTAAGATTCTATAATTGCCATTATCTATCTTTGATCTTTGTTTATTGGGAATATCATGGTTCTTTCATGTCCACCTTAGATGTGATTTGGGATCCGATGTTGAAGGCAAAAAATTTTGGATCATAATGGTTTATCTGTCACTATTTGCCACAATTTGAGGTTGGTTTATTCTGCCCACTTTGTTTGGCCTAATTTTATTTGGGGATTTTTTGGATTTATGTTCCCATGAAAAATCTATATAAGGTATGAATTTAATGAATAAGACTAATTTACATACTACCCCAATTATGATTTTCCTTATATGATATCATTCATTACTATATATTTTTTACTCTAGATATAGAACCAATGGATATATCTATTAATATGGATTGACTAACTATTATTAATTCCATGATCGATTAGAACCCAAATGAATGAAATTTTCCAAGATAATATTAAAAAAAGAAAAACTAAATCTAATGGAAATGTCCCAAAAAACATGTATTGAACAAAAGAAAACTAAGATAAAACTTGAGCCAAACAGATTATATACCATTAATAGAAAGAGTAATTGTTAATTAATTTGAATTTACTATTTTATAGTATCATTTCAAAACTTGGATCTGTTTCCCCTTTCTTGTAGGATCCTGATTTGACCCATGGGGTGTTTTGGTTCTTATATGTTGGGTGGTGATGTGTATAGTTACATGAGACATGAATGTTTTAGTTTAGTTTTTAATTTATTTTCATTATCAAATTGGCCACCTTGGTCTTTTACTGCTTTCTATGTATAGAGGGTGGTTATATTCTGTGAAGGGGTCAGAAGGGGTTTAGATTGATTCAGTCACCTGACATTGATCTGAGGTAAGATTATATAGTTCCTACTTGTCTCGCAACTCATGTATTTTGGTAATTCAGTGTTTTTTACACCATATTATGTTTTTGGTAGGGAATTGGATCGTTTCATGGTTGTTTAGGTGGATTTGGTTCTATGTTTCCAATTTAGGTAAGGCTTTAATGTCGTTGGTTGGTTTCGCACTAGTTATGTAGCGTCCTTCATGTGTTGTAATGTTCCTAATATCCTTTGTGTAGTGTTTTGATCCCTACTCATTGGTTTCGAGTCACCAAGTCAAGGGTGACCCACCTGTGTGTGCATAAGTAAGTAAGTATATGTATATGGGTTCCCCCGTTACATATATAGTCAACTATGGTAGTGATTATGCATGTATGGGGCTAGGTGTTCCATATATATGTATATAAATTCATACACGGTGAGTGGAGACTGGTATATGCATATAATCATATGTTCAAGGATTCCCTTGCAAATTATCATATCCATGAGTGTTTGTGCATAGGGGATAAGTGTCCTTGTATGTTTGTGAAGGTGTGTATACCCAGTGGGGGAGCAGCAGCTTTTAGTTAGAAATATCCAAGATCTGAAGTGGATGGATTGGTTCCACCATGAGGTGGGTTCCACTCTTAGACTCTTTAATTCTAGAATGACTTAAATTGAATTTATCTTTTTTCTTAATTATGATTAATTATATTGAATTGCATATATTGATTAATTTTTCTTTAATATAATTGTTTCATTTGATAAATAAAGTCATGTTTTTATAATAAAACCCCTCTAACAGAGGTGTGTTGTTTGTAAAAACTCACATTGATAGTTATGTTGATCTAGTCGCTTAACTTATTGCATTTGATTTGTGTTAAATGTGTTTGGGAATAAATTTTAAAGATAATTAAATTAATTAGGTGATAAAGAAATGTTATGATATTATAGTATAACCCCTATAACGAAAGTGCATTGTCTTCTAAACCAAAGAGTAGTAATGGTTATTTGTATCATGTTTAGATTTGGCTTGAGTTTTCTATATGTCTCTTGTTGGTGTTTGTTTTTTGGGTAGTTAGTTTTTTTTCTTTTAATAATATAAATTGTCTTATCATACTAGTTTAGCTCAAATAACATTGCCCAGGTAGGCATATTCCTTGACCATGACAATTTCCTTTTCACACTTTGTGTATTATAAATGAAATTTTCATGTTTAGGTGATGTGAATGAATTTTTAAATGGTTTTTGTAGGGTATATGATTCTTTTCCATCATTTCATTTCCCTTTAGACATTGTGTTATTGTGTTGCTCTCTACAACCTTCTGGTGAAACCTTGTTATAGAATATTACGTAGTTAATTTGTTCAATCATGTATAATGTGACCTTATCTTATGGAGAAACATGTTTTGGGTGTTTTCCTCGCATCTTGTCCTCCCCTTTGGGTGCTTACCTGAGCCCATATATATAAAAACACTAACAGTGTCATTGTTTAACACCTATTAAGTTTATGGTTCTCCCCACCATAAGCTTCATCTTACCACAACCAATTCATATGATTTAGTGCCTCCTCCTTTGAATATTCATATAGAAACATTTTTCCCTTGTTCCAATGAGAAGAATTATAGTGGGGACTCTCACTAAATGCATTCTTATCGCTATGGTGGACCTATGTATAGAGAAGTATACCAAGATGATGGAGAGATCCCTATGTCATTCCCCAAAGCATTTTTGGAAAGTTGGGTGTTTTGGTGTATCAGGATGGACAAGTGTTCATGGTGTCCAGCGTTTTAAAGGGAATATTTCATAAAGAAGTGTTGTTTCATGCTTGGTGTGATGGTCAAATACATTTTTTTTGGAAATAGGATTCAAAATTGATTTTCTATGTCATGAGGTTCATGATTTTAAAAAGGAAAGTTTGAATGGTTTTTTATGCCAAATATATTTAGTTGTAGGTTTAAAAGCTTTCCAAAGTTAAGGAAAATGTGTAGAATTAAAATGGAGGTATTATCATAAGATATTCATATATTTTATGTGGTGGATTTAAAAGGATATATATACAGATTATGTAGATTGAAAGTTAATAGTTTTTAATGGATGATGATTGAAAACATGAACATGTTAATGGAAAACTTAGTGAATGTTTTTGGAGTCTTATTTAGTATATTTATTTGAATTAAAAAAACACGTTCTTTGCATGGACACTTCAAGAATAAAGTGAAGATTATAAAAGCCTGGTGTGATCCACTCCATTCATAGTTATGCATAAAAACATCCAGCACACATACATACATACATATATATATATTTTTATATATATATATATCTCGAGTCTTTTATGATAAGGGGAGATACCTACACCACATTGAAACATCTAGTTATTCTATATATATATATATATTCCTAGTGTGATCCACATATTTCAAAGTTGTGCATGAAAATGGCCAACACACACACACACACACACATATATATATATATATCACTTTTAGTGGTATTCCCATCTAAAAAGCATTATTTTATAATAATAAACCATGTGGATGCATATAGTCATACATCAACCAATTTCCCACCAATATGACCCAAAAAATACACAATATGATATATTTCCATCCTTGATCACCACTTAGTATCATCACCTTCAATCCATATTGATCTAATCTATCCCATTCTAGTACATAATAATTTCATTGATCAGTAAAACTATCATAAGATCTACATACATAACATGTAGATCATGCTAGGTGTTAGAAATATATGACATTAGAATCTCACAAAGATACACTAATATATTTTTTCATATATATGTATACCTGAGAAAAGTAAATGTTATAAAAATAAATAGAACCACATATTGTTTTAGATTTCATGTTTCAACTAAGACACCAAGACTCCATGTGTATTAGGTCATCGTGTGATAAATAGGTTTCCATGATACCCAACTGTACATACATTTTTCTTATTAAAAAACTTGCATAATTATACCATCAAACATGAAACCCATCCTATACCCAAATACTATAAATAGGGAGTATCAATGATTAATCAACCACAACCTAAATGTGTAGGATATAATCATGTATCCAAGCCCTATACTAATACTCATCACCCAATATAGTTCATCACTCCACTCCCAACATCTACCATACTACTAAAGGTAGTGTATCATACCACTATATATCACATACCAACCTTCACATTCAAAAAAACATCCATGTAAATACATTATGATCAATGTAAATCCATTTTCTAGAATAATACCATATTAACCATGGTAGGTCTAATATTATATTTTCCATGACCCGTCCTTGTGGCATGTGCTGTGACTAACCCATGCCCGCCTTCAATAGGCTAGTGGATGGAGACTAGCACCAAAGGCGTAAATCCCAATAACTGGTAAGGCATTGCCTTATAAAACATATACACATCCAACCAGAGTACAAGAGGAAGCAACACACTAAGTACAAAAGATAGTGATGAAATGTAAATGGGCCAGAATACAAACCTAACTTAAAAGATACAACTAAAACTGAATGAAAGTACAACTAAAAAGACAAATAGCTGGAAGATAGAAGCAGCTCCTGGGTCATCCACCTCAGATCCTACCTGAAGGGCAGGTACAGAGAGCCTCTTCAACGCTCTCGCCCGCCAACCTCCTCTGAGTATCATCTTGTCGTGAAGTCCACCTCGGATCCTACCTGAAGGGAAGGTACAGATATCTTCCTCAATGCTCTCTCCCGCCAACCTCCTCCAAGTACCGTCTCGTCGTGAAGTCCACCTCCGGGTACCGTCCAGTCCTCGTACACTCAGTCTCTGTCAGCGATGTCCTTCGTCTGCATCCAACACAACGAGGTATGGTTATATCCCTTGATGGGGTGAGTATAATGAGACTCAGTAGGGACCCCGATACCCTCAGGGTCTCACTAAATCCAACAAGGATAACCACAAGAAAGATCTCAATAGATAACCCTTACTTAGGTATAATCCCATACTTATACCTAAGTTATCAAGTAACCCATCTCAATCATGAGGTAACACAAAGGTTATGAAATCAACGGTTAACCACTTCTTAGGTATATTCCCATACATATACCTAAGTTATCATGTAACCCATCTCAATCCTGAGGAAAACACAAATGTCATTGACTCAGCTCAAACCAGGATTTTTATTAATGATACTGAAACCGCAACTGCTGGAGAACTCCTCCTCTATCCAATACAGTAGCCATATCACGACTCTGAGGCGCTACTCACTAACCTTAGACTGTTGAGGAACTCCTCTTGTCAAGTACCATAGGTCCGCACCCAAACATAGTAGTGCTTCCCGCCAGGGGTCTGCCGCCCAAACACATTAGCGGTTCCCCTAATAGCCTACAGAGGTACTCCTCCTGTTGAGTACTGTGGGTATGTTTCCAACTACCCGGCGCTCCGTCTGTCGTGGGTCTGCTTCCAAATACCAGGCGCTCCGTCCACTGGGCTAGTCGACTCACTCCAAGTCGAATCAGTCAAGAATTTGTCAAGTCCACAGTTACTAGGTCTCCGTACTCTGCACGCTCGTCTCCAGGAGGATTTTATCCATGAGTTACTGTTCTATACTCCAAGTATAAAAAAATTCCCCATATAAGTATCACAAGGGACCACCTCGTCACAGGGGTCTCAACGCAACAGACGGTGCGTCAATCAGACACTCGGTCTGTGAGTTATTAGCCTTTTTGTCCCAGGGGCCCGGTAGGTTTCATATACGATCCAACCCGACCATATCCAAATGTACCCTGAACTCTCATAGGGTATACTCAAAGAGACCATTTCTCATCAATATTACCAATGCTGTTGACGGTTCGTCAAACGGACGTCTGGTCTGAAAGTTATCGACTTTTCCGTTCTAGGGGCCAGGTTCGTTTATAAGCTAAACCAATCGGACTATACTCCTTCTGCATCCAAACCACAATTGGAGTATGCCAAAAGAAATATCTCATCAAGAGAAATTCAACTTAGTCGACATCACGTTAATCGGACGTCCAGTCCTCCAATTATAAGTGTTTCCGCTCCGAGGGCCCAGTTGGTTTCGTGTTCAAACCAACCCAGACATACCCAAATTTTCCTAAACCTTGACTGTAATATACTGAAACGACCTCCTCGATCAAAGGATCCATACGCAACTAACGGTGTGTCGAGCTAAGCTCTATAGCCCAAGATATAGGTGTTTGAACAAACCTAGTCCGAAATAGGGGGTTTGGGCCCGGTCCGACCCGGCCCAATACCCCCTGGGTCGGCCCGAACCGGGTCGACCCGACTCGGGTCCGGGTCCGGCCCAGTTGGGAGCGGCTTGGCCCAGCTGGCCCCCACAGTTGGCCACGTGGCTGGCCGACCAGGCGGTGTTGCGGCGCCTAAAGGGTCCCACCCTAGCCACGAATTGGGGAGTGTTACACCCCCCGGATTCAAAGAAAGGGCTGACCTTAATGGTCGGCCCCTTGGGTTACCGCGGGACCCCCTTGGGTCCTTCCTCTTAATGGCACTGGCAGCCGGCATGACCGGCTGCCCTTCCAAGCCTACCGCGGCCTTAGTCCGTGACTTTCTTCCACCGGCGCGGTGCAACGGCACCACGCCCCGCCGCCGCGGCCCCTGATGCTCCGGCGCGGCGCGACGGCTCCACACCCCTCCGCCGCGACCATCTCCGACCACAGCTCAAATGGCTCCGGTGCGGCGCAACAGCTCCGCGCCCCTCTGTCGTGATTCTCTTCATCTCAACATGGTGCAATGGCACTACGCCGTGTTCTCCACGGCCTTGAATGGTCGTGGTTCCCTGCCGACCATCGCACGGTGCAACGGCACCGTGCGCCTCCACTTCCAACTTCAACGAAGATCAACAAAGAAGAGGGGAGGATAATAGGTTGTGTTCATGTGGTCCGATCTCCTCCCGTTACGATGATATCATGCGGCCAATTACTTAAGAAACAAAGATCGATGATAAAGTCTTGAACAAGAAAAGATAACCCCTACCTCGATCATGACGTTGCACGTCGTCAGGCCACGGAAAAAGGAAAGTGTCACGACAGAACATCGTCGTGGAAAAATAGTGTCAATCCCATCGACATCAGATGAAGAAATAATGTTGTCGTTGGCGATGTTCCCCTGTGACAGTGTCTTCTTCTTTGACACGAATGAAGAAGAAGGAAAGGAACGTCGTTGGTGACTTCACGTTCTTCGAATCATAGAGCATTCTTCGTCGAAGGCATTCTTCATTGGTAGAAAAACACATTTCTTTCCAATCCTCTAGAGGTTCTTCAAGGTTATCCTAAATATTTTCCAACCCATATTAAAAGAGGCTTCCCTTATTAATAAACAAGTCATGCCTTTTCAAATTCAAATCACTTAATTAAATAAAGTGTGGCACCATTAATGTGGGAGAGAGATGGTCTCTTTATTGAAGGAGTTGTCACATTAAATTGAAGGGGTTTTAAAGGGTGTTAGAGAGAGTTATGGGAAGATGAGAGGTTGGGGCTCGTGTGGGCCCCAACTCTCAAATATCCAGACATGGGAGGATTTAACTTCCTTAGATAAAAATTATTTTTAACAAATTTAATTAACTTCTTAACTAAACTCCAAAATAAAAAATTCTCATCCCACTTCAAACGAAACTACAGTAAGGGTCCCCTTAAGAAATTATCAACGCTGTGAGTTCATTGGTGTCCTCAGATTTCAATTCCAAACACAGGTTCAAAAATAGAAAAACCCGCTCGTTCGTTCACTGAACGTACTCGAGCTAAACTTCTTAAATTGATTTCGGGCACACCGGGCCTCAGAATCAAGTGCCGTTAGAAGCTGTATACTCGTAAAATTACTAAGAAATTAAGAAAAAAAATTCATTGAAATTTTAGGGTCTTTACATTACTCCCACCTCAGGGATTTACTCCTCGTAAAGCTACAACACACACTAGGGAAACAAAAGAAGGTACTGAACACGCATCTGAGCCTTTTGCTCCCATGTGCTCTCCTGGAGGTTCATGTGCTACCAGTGAAAGCACACCTAAGGAATTGGCCGTCCATGTTGGACCCACTCATGTCAGTCCTTGATCTCCACTAGAACCTCTGTGAATGTCGCCCTGTCATCAATGGCCAGCTCCCTGTGGTGGACAATGTGTGAAGGGTCATGCATGTATCTCCTCAATTGTGATACGTGGATGACATCGTGCACCCGGTGCAACTGAGGTGGAAAGGTAAAATGGTAGGCCACCTTGCCTACCCTGCTGAGGACCTAGAATGGTCCGATGAACCTCGAAGACTACATGTCGTCTCGTCCAAATCTCCTTAGACCACGTCGAGGTGAGACCCGCATAAAGACGTGGTCGCCATCCTCGAACTCTAGAGGCCTCCGTTCCCTATTTGGAACTAAAAACTAAAAACTCCTGCTACCACGAGGGTAAGGTTGGCCGACTCAATAGTGATTGGCCGCACCCTCCTATGCATGAGTTTATCTTGTACTATCTGGGTTTTCCTTTTTTCCAACCAAGGAAAACCCTATCCCAACATTGTAGATAATATACAACCTTTTTTCCTAATATCGTCAATCCGTGTATGAACTATGGTTGCCTAGTCCATACCCAAACTAATGTCATAAGGCCTCAACACTGCCACCAAGAGGTTCCAACCGAAACACTCGCCTCTAGGGTCAGATCACACCGCCAGTGTACGTGTGATCCTCAAGTCTCCCCTCAAGGTAACTCCAGACGTGAGGGTCAATTCAATGGATTAACCGGAAACTCTTGGTCTGGAACAAGATTCGTGAAAGGTCCGAATTATTCGTATCAATGTCTGTTGTTACAGAAGCTAGTAGTAGACACAGATCGTTCCTCAAATCATAGATCCTTTCGGTTGCACTCCTTTACCGCATGCACCTACTCTCTACCTATTCCCTCCATATCCCAGAGCCTAGAGGCGTCTACAAAGGTGGGTGGTTGTAACATGTCGAAATGTACACCACCACATGCTGCTCTCCCAGCTCTACTTCCACGTCTGCTGCTCTGCAGATTCATCTGTCCTTAACACTTCCTCTTTTTGAAACATTTTACATGCCCAATTCACTGATACTGGCGCCAATTTGTATCTTCCCACTGCTAACATTCACTGGCTATGTTCGTTCAGCCAAAGAACATTCAACCACAATGTTTATCTCTAGCACCCTAACATAAGTAGGAATGCATAGAGGAAAGGATTCTAGCTCAGATATCCTTTAAACACACCTTTCTCATAGGTCCGTGCTCTAAATCACAGATCGAATCATAGTCATCAAGTACCAAGAACGATCGGTACGCCTCGATGACTACTCAGCTACCGACATGTCATCTTGTTGAACCTGTATAGCTCTAGAAAACTCTCAGCCACCTCCTCAAGCCATTCCTCAGCCGCCTATGAGTCAGGATCACCTTGGAACCTCAGGGTATCTGATACTAAAACACGTGTAAGGAACTAAACCTACATATGTCATCTACCGGTACCGCCGGTTGAAACTGCTATCCAACAGGTAGTGATATAGCTAGCTCACTACCCGAAGGTACTATCCCAAGCATCGGTCCACGTACAAAAGCCTCATCACTATGATGACCATCCTCATGGCCACTCACTGAGAAACACCAGTATCTAAGATCACCATCTGCTCTACTCATGTCTAAACTAGGTGTAGAACTCTAGCAATCGCCTCCATCCAGTCCACTAATACCTAGGAATCTATCTCACCTCGTAACCTTAGAGGCCTCTGCTGCTGGAACTCATGCAACGCGCTCTGTCAGCATGCACCATTCTCTAGTATAGCTGGTCGCATCTACTGCCCAATAGGTGTTGGGGCTGCTAGTAAACCACCCGAAGGTGCCAGCATAGAAAAAGGGCCCCGCACCGGAGCTTCTTCGATCTGTGGGCCATTATCATGTACTATCTCGAAACTCCAACTGACAGTCTACGTGGAAAAATCCTGAACAGATGCGACATGGTCAATCGATTTATACCTGGTGAGATGACCTGGTTTGAGCTGACTTTAAAAATTTTGGAAACACACACGCAATCTGTGTTTTTGTGCACTAAGTCGGAAATCAGTAGTCAGGGTCCTAGTGTGTGGATACGTCGGCCGCCGCACCAACACTGGACTCCCTAAACTAAAGACCACACTCGGTACTCTTAACACTATTGCTTCATAGAAAAGAATTACCAGAGTCCTGAGTTCTTTGGTAGAACTGATTCCTCTGATACCAATTTGTCACGACCCATCCTTGGGTCCCATGCTATGACAACCCCAAGCCCGCCTTCCATAGGCCAGGTGCTGGCGACTAGCACCAAAGGTGTAAATCCCGATAACTGGGAAGGAATTTCCTTATAAAACATATACACATCCAACCAGATTACAAGAGGAAGTAATACACTAAGTACAAAAGATAATTCTGAAAATTAAATGTGCCAGAATACAAACCCAACTGAAAAGATACAGCTACAACTAAATGAGAGTACAACCGAAAAGACAAACAACTGCAAGATTGAACCAGCTTCTGGGTTGTCAACCTCAAATCCTACCTGAAGGGCAGGTACAGATACCTCCTCAACACTCTTGCCAGCCAACCTCTTTTGAGTAATGTCTCGTCGTGAAGTCCACCTCAGATCCTACCTCAAGGGTAGGTATAGATAGCCTACTCAACGCTCTCACCCACCAACCTCCTCCGAGTACCATCTCGTTGTGAAGTACACCTCTGGGTACTATCCAGTCCTCGTACACTCTGTCTCTGTCAGCATTTTCCATCTTCTACATCCAACACAAGGAGGTGTGGGCATAGCCCGTGTAGGGGTGAGTATGATGATACTCAGTAGGGACCCCGAGACCCTCAGGGTCTCACTAAATCCAACAAGGATAACCACAAGAAGGATCTCAACAGATAACCCTTACTTAGGTATAATCCCATACTTATACCTAAGTTATCAAGTAACCCATCTCAATCATGATGAAACACAAAGGTTATGAAATCAATGGATAACCACTTCTTAGGTATATGCCCATACATATACCTAAGTTATCAAGTAACCCATCTCAATCATGAGAAAAACACAAAGGTCATGGACTAAGATCAAACCAGGATTTTAATTAATGATACCGAAACCAAAACTGCTAGAGAACTCCTCCTCTGTCGAGTACAGTAGCCCTGTCATGACACTGAGGTGCTACTCACTAACCTTAGACTACAGAGGTACTCCTCCTTTCAAATACCATAGGTCTGCACCCAAACACAGTAGTGCTCCCCACTAGGGGTCTACCACCGAAACATAGTAGTGGTTCTCCTACTATCCAACAAGGGTACTCCTCCTGTTGAGTACCGCGGGTCTGCTACCAACTACCAGGTGCTCCGTCCGCCATGGGTTGGTTGCCAAATACCAGGTGCTTCGTCCACTGGTCTAGTCGACTCACTCCACATCGAATCGGTCAACCAGTCGTCAAGTCCACAACTACTAGGTTTCCGTACTCTGCATGCTCGTCTATAGGAGGATCTTCTCCACGAGCTACTGGTCGATACTCCAAGTATCAAAAATTTCCACAAAGAAGTATCACAAGGTACCTCTTCATCACAAGGGTCTCAACACAACAGACAGTGTGTCAATCGGACGCCCGATCTGTGAGTTATTAGCCTTTTTGTCCCGGGGGCCCGGTTTGTTTTGTGTTTGAACCAACCCGGTCGTATCCAACTGTACCCTGAACTCTCGTAGGGTATACTAAAAGGGACTGTTTCTCATCGAGATTACCAACGCCGCTAATAGTTCATCAAACGGACGTCCGGTCTGAAAGTTATCGGCTTTTCCATTCTAGCGGCCCGGTTGGTTTAAAAGCTAAACCAAACCGACCGTACTCCATATTCATGCAAACCAAAATTGAAGTATTCCAAAAGAACCTTCTAATCAAGAGAAATCCAAATTAGTCGACAGCACGTCAATCAGACATCTGGTCTTCAAGTTTTAATCATCTCTGCTCTGAGGGCCCGGTTGGTTTCGTGTTCAAACCGATTTGGACATACCCAAAGTTCACTGAAACCATGTGTTTAATATACCGAAATGGCCATCTCGATCCAAGGATCCCTATTCAACTAATGGTGCATTTATCGGAGGTCCATAGCCCATCATATAGGCTTTTGAATGAACATGGTCTGAAAATAGGGTGTTTGGGCCCTGTCTGACCCGGCCCAATACCCCCTGGATCAGACCGAACCGGGTAGACTCGACTTGGGTCTGGGTTCAGCCCGGCTGGTCTGGCCCGTCCGGCATGGGCGGCCCAGCCCGGCACTGGCGGCCCGGCCCAGCCGGCGTGGTGGGCCGCATGGCTGGCCGACCAGGCAGAGTGGTGGTGCCCAGAGGGGCCTGCCCTAGCCGCAGATTGGGGGGGTGTTACACCCCCCCAGGTTTCAAAGAAATGGACCTCCTTAATGGTCGGCCCCTAGGGTGACCGCGGGAACCCCCTTGGGTACCGCCTCCTGATGGTGTCGATGGCCAGCACGGCCGGCCGCACTTCCAAGCCCGCCGCGCCCCGCCGCCGCACCCCGCTCCAGCCGCAGTTCTCTTCATCTTTTCATGGTGCAACGGCACCGTGCTGCCTTCGCCACGGCCTTGCATGGTCGTGGTTCCCTTCTGACCACCGCACGGTGCAACGGAAACGTGCGCCTCCGCTTCCAACTTCAACAAAGATCCACAAAGAAGGGCGGAGGAGAATCGGCCACGTTCGTGCGGCCCAATCTCCTCCCATTACAATGATATCATGCGTCCAATTCCTTAAGCAACAAAGATCAGTGATAAAGTCTTGAACAAGAAAGGATAACCCCTACCTCGATCATGATGTTGCGTGTCGTCGGGTCACGGAAAGAAGCAAGCTTCGCGATAGAATGGCATCGTGGAAAAACGGTATCAACCCCATCGACATTAGAGGAAGAAATAACATTGTTGTTGGAAACATTCCCCCACGGAGGTGTCTTCTTCTTTGACGAGGAAGAAGAATGAAAGGCACATCATCGATGACTTAGCATTCTTCGAATCATAGAACGTTCTTCGACAAAGGTGTTCTTCATCAGGAGAAAAACACATTTCTTTCCAATCCTCTAGAGGTTCCTCAAGGGTCTCCAAAATATTTGATAACCCATATTAAAATAGGATTCCCTTATTAATAAACACGCCATGCCTTTTCAAATTCAAAACACTTAATTAAATAAAGTGTTGGCACCATTAATGTGGGAGAGAGATGGTCTCTTTATCTAATGAGTTTTCACATTAAATTGAAGGGGTGTTAAAGGGGGTCGGAGAGAGATATCGGAAGATGGGAGGTTGGGGATCATGTGGGCCCCACCTCTCATATATCCACACATGGGAGGATTTAACTTCCTTAGATAAAATTTTGTTTTAATAAATTTATTTAACTTCTTTACTAAACTCCAAAATAAAAAATTCTCAACCCGCTTCAAATGCAACTACGGTAAAGGTCCCCTTAAGAAATTCCTGGCACTGTGAGTTCATCGGTGCCCTCAGATTTCAATTCTGAGCACCGGTTCAAAAGATAGAAAAATCCGCTCGTTCATTCACTGAACGTACCCGAGCTAAACTTCAGAAATTAATTTCGGGCACACCGGGCCTCAGAATCAGGTGCCATCAGAAACTGCATACTCGTAAAATTACAAAGAAATTAAGAAAAACATTTCCTTGAAATTTCCGAGTCTTTACAATATTCCAAACTCAACATTATCACTCATGGTTGGCTTCATCTAGAACCATATCACTCAAGGTGATTCCATTATCATGACCACTACCTTATCAATCATGGTAGGGTAAGATATCATGTTATAATATGATAAAATCATTATCACTCCCATAAGGGTCTTTCCAATAACTTATCACTCAAGGTGTTTTCATTCCATAAGATATATCTCTATACATGTTAGAATTTGTCACCGAACATGTGTATGAAATAGCAACAAGGGAATTTGGTCCATATCATAGATCACCAGGTAGGTACAAGGTTCTAGTAACTCGGAACCTATACCCCCTTCTCAAAAATTTCTCACAATACAAGGGAAAAATGACAGTCATCTTGGTACTCATATATCTTACACTAGAGAATCCACTAGAGTCATTGAGACTCAAATCAGTCTCATACCCAAAAAATAATAATTACCTCATGATGACCTAAAATACTATATGATATTCTTGGAACATTCCTTGAATCCCTATCTACCTATGCTTACAATTCCTCACCACCACACTAACATAGGAACCGTGTTCTATCAGTATCAGAAGAGCTATCAAGACCACTTATTAAAGGTAAAAAAATCTTTGTCACACTATTTATAGTCCTTGAGAAATAATTCTACCAATTTCACACATCCTATGTCATTCCACCATTAGTTGTGTCCTCCCTTCCCCATATGGGGGGTACTTTCTGTTTTTTTTTCAGTTGACTAGTTTTTTTATCATTTATGATATTTTTAAAGTGATTATTTCTAGAAAATCAGGGAATTGTGTGTATGAAAATATCCACTATGATAAAGACTTTTCCTTATGTCCCTAGTCATAACATGTAATTAAACAAAAACTACCTTAATTCTGATAGTTTGAGGTTTCCTTTATTGAATGGGAAATATGGCGCAGTTATATGTTTTTAATTAAGAAAATGATTTTAATGAAAAGTGAGAAACCAATAGAGTCTATAAATAGATAGTTAATCAACATGATATGAAATAGCCTTATAAATGAGTTGCAATTTGATCCTTTTATATACCCTACCTATAAGGATACTCCATTTTAGAATAGTAGCCTTCTCGTCCAAATCATCATTGAGGTAGTTATCAAAATTTTAAACCATCTTGTCCCAAGTTTGTATTATCTCTTACACCATAATCTTCTTCCTGTTCAATCCACGTTTCAGAATTCTAACTTGTTTTTGGCCCTAGTCTCCCTAGCTATTAGTAATGTTGGCTGGGAAATGCCTCCCTACGAGCCTGTCGAACTTCTCTTTAGTAGTGATGACCTATAAGCCCTTGTACGATAATTATTCGTTGCACTCAAGGATAGTTTCACACTCATCACATTCCATCATTTCTTTCCCACTCTAGAAGATATATGATACAATCTTCTCCTTTCTATTAATCTTGAGGATGGTGAAAAATGTTTTTCCTACCAATGTATCAATCTCCTTTCTATTATTTGTCACCACCTTCTTGGGAACCTTCTAAGGGATCTTCCTTTTTCTTCAAAATCTAGTGAAAGGAGGGATATGTAAGGATGAGTAGTCTCGTTTCCTGTACGGGCTCTGAGAGTTCTTGATGAACCAATTTGAGTCAATTATGGGGTTATTTCTTTTCTTTGAAGAGACTCTGATATAATCCTCCACAAGTTCCACTTCGTTGGGCTTGATAGGGGAATCTGAATCAAAATCTATATCTCCTAAGAATCCACCAGTAACAAAGGAATGATCTTTCCTTGAGTAGCCTCCCAAGATATAAGGAACATCCGTCATCAAGTTTTATATGTCCACATTAAGGCCTTTTTGGAGGTTTTTATAACTAAACCATATTCTCACACCAACTAGAACATGATCTCAATAACTAGTCCCAATCTGACATGTTATGGGTTTTTGGAAAGTAAAGGAGGAAAAAATAAAATGGATCATTCAAAACTCGTGTATGTTTGATATTCATAAAAGGGAAACATAAATATTGAACCTATAAGGGTGAAGGAAACCTCCCTATAAGTCCATGGGTCTCTGAAATGTAATGCAGATGTTGTAGCATAATGGTGCATATAATTCAGCCACCATGGTGTAGGCGATGATGTTTCAGAATAGGGGAGATCGTCATGTCACAATATTGATAGCCATAGCATGGAGGTGTGTTATAACTCAGCCCCTATATTATATAGGTTATTTCTTTAGTATATAAATAGGGTGTTCTGTGCTCTTTTATGGCATAAAGGTGTTATATGTGTTGTGTTTTTCCTCTTTTATTCGTTCAGTGATCCTAGAAACTTCTTGAATAAAAAAGATAGGTATTTTTATGTAATTTAGGGTATGTTCTGTGTGATTAAATTCCTAAATAAATCCCCCCTAAATGATTCCCTAAATGTAAAGGGTAACAACTTTATTAAGAGGCTTCAAATCTCAAATATGGAAAGATGAGAAGTCATCTATAACTAACATGGAAAGGCTTATGTGGTGTGGTATAGGAAACCATAGAATATCCTTCACAGAAAACACTCCATGGTAGAATCTATAGTGAAATATCCTTTGAAAAATCAGACCATGGCACAACTATTTATTATACGTCGTAACATTCTACTATGTCGCAAGGTCATGTTTGTTATGGTGCAGCCTCCCTTATTTTAGAAGTAATAATTGGAAAACACCCCTTTAAACCTATTTAAACATATATAAACCCCTATGACTTTTTGAAAACATGTACTCACTCAAAAATAGGAGGATTATAATTAAAATAAGTATTTTAATTTAAGAAGGGAAATTTTATGGATTTAGAGCATATATGGCCTTCTCGAATTGGGAGTTAGAGGTGCACCACTAATCTAGATCCCTTGATAAGAGACTCCCCTACTCATCTCCTCTTTTCACTATTATCTACCACTGTAGGAACAATATTCCATAGTAAATCTAGATAATAAGCTACCTACTCATGACCCTCCTTTTTATCTAGTCTTAGTAAAAAACATTCTTTATATCTTCTAGGAATATAGAAAAAGTTATAATCATAAACCACATCTACAATGGATCTTTTAAGCCTGTATCAAAAAATCATCTATTTTTAATCCTTAAATCAATATAGATATGGATCATTTTGACATAAATCTATAGTTTTGTTAGTATTTCCCATAACTATCATTGAGTAATATTAGAGGTTCATGAACACTTTTTTCATAATCTAAAACAATGTTCCAAGATAAAACATCTGGAAGAACAACCCTTAGATATTCTTCCAACTTAGGTCCTTTTCTTTTTTTGTTTTGTATTAACTTCCCCCCATAAATGAGATTCCCCTAATATAATATAGGTAGTTATAAAATATCATGTCACTATAGAGTCGGATTACCTTCAAATATTTAGTGGATATGGTTATTTCATTCCTTTTTCAATTGAGTATATATGTTTTCTTGAAATACTAGAGGATTGAGAAATGATAAGTCTTTTTTAATATCAAAAGTGGTAGGATTCATTCATAGAGTTCTTCAACCCATAATATAAAGAAACTATGAAATCCCTTCTAGGACATCAGGATTCACGATAGTTTTTAGGTGGAAATCCCCATACCCTTCCTTCTTCGAAGGATGTTATCTTCATGGATAATTCCCCGATGTTAATGTAGATAACTAAATTGCATTATCTTCAAAGGAAAGATCCTTAGAGTTATTAATTTATTTAACTATATCATGTCTAACCCCATTCCCCATATTTCCTTCCATTTATATAAACACTTCCATCTATAAAACATTTTTTATGTTTTTTATTTATTCATACTTACTTTTGATATAAATTTAAAGACACAAAATCATGATTTAGACATAATTTAAGAATAATTAATAAATAGTATTTAAATGTGACATGAAAGAGTAATAATCATATTTATCAATATGAATAATAAAATTTTATAATAAGGGAATTAAATATTTGTCCCTATTAACATACTAATTAACAATAAATAAATAATAATACACTACTTATTTATTGTTAATGTTTTGGTAAATAGGAGATACAAATAACAAATGAAGGCTCAAGAAAACCACGGTAATGTAGGATTCAGCCATAATTATGATAGCCATGTATATTTATGTGTTACATATAGAGTTTTAAAAACTATATCTATTGGATACATCAAGTTTCATACCCAAGATCCCTTAATGTGGGTTTTGATACCATTTTGTAATAATTATAACCTGATTACCTGAATAGAATCAGGTTGGGTAATACAACACCACAAGTGAATGTCCTAGTCACCATTGGATGGTTTAAATTTTTTATGTAATGTAATATATAGGTTGTATGTGGTTTCCCCTTAGATTAGTTTTTTAATCTAATATAAGTGCATTCCAATGTTTTCAAGAAAAAATGCGTCTTAGGGACACTCTAATATAAACTAAAATCAACCTAAGAATGTGGGAAAATGTATTTACACATAATTCATGATAATGTATAAACACATAAGTCATGGATTATAAATATTCAAAAAAATATTTATATAATGATCAGAGAAAGTTTAATGTTACAAAAACATATTTTGTGCATAATTTGTCAAAAAAACAAAGAATAAAGTCCCAGATGTGAGGATCTGAGTGTGAAAAAACATTTAGGGAAGTTTCATGGATAATTCTTACACCACCAATTGGTTCACCCATAGATTCACACTCTAGATGCCTAAAATTATCCCATTCAATTACAATGATTTACTTATAGCAATATTCCTAATTTTGGAACCTTTACCTTACCTAGTTTAGGTACAATTGTTTCTACACACATTACAAGAGGGGTATGTATAGGGTGTGAGTATGATATACCCAGTAGGTGATCAACACCTACCCCTAACTACCTATCATAAGTTGAAATGTATTCGTCAATTGAATAAAACAATAAAAAATATCTATAAGGTAAAAATCTTGTCGAACATACTTCAAAATTTTGTAATTATTGCCAAAATAAATAACATCGTATACTAGGGGAAAATAAATATCAAACCTTATATAGTATGAACTTGAAGTTAATATGACCTATAATTAGATTCAAGATAAATAACCCATCTTATTTTTAAGAAAATTAATCTTGTATAATAGAGTCGAGTCAGCTAAGATAATAATCCCATTCATGGATAGGGTAAATGGGTATAACAAAGTAAAATAATTGTGATCCCATCCTATTCCATCAACCCATACATATTTATTAGTTGTACCAAGGAACCATTTATTCAAGAACCTGATATACTCTTTTTTATAAATAATTTATCAACTTCTCTTTAAAAAAATCAATACCATAAAGAATAGATTCATGGAAAAATAAAATAGACTATTCCATATAAAATAAAATTTTTTGGAAATAACTAATATGATAAAAATTTCAAGAATTTAATCTTTCACTAAATACAAAAGCAATATATTATTTATAATTTACCAAACATAAAATAAGTACATAATTTTTAATAATAGAAAACCAAGATGTAAATATAATAATACAACTAAAACTATACCTAGTTTTTCATTAAACCATTTAGTAAAAACCATTTTTTGATTAAAACTTGTTGGTTTCAATTAATTACACTTGAACTTATATCATTTCTAACCCAATCCTTAATTAATATGAGGTAAGGATAGGTTTTTACAATAAAATAATTTGTATATTAGTTATATAGTGTCTAAAAGAGAAGATCATGTTACCACCTGAGTCTTATGATCATCATAGAATAATAAATAAAGTTAATACTTGGTTTGTTATTAACACAAAAATGAAATCAGAAATGGAAACCAAGGAAATACTTGAGTATGATCTAAGATAGCATCACACTCCAACCAAAACTAAAGAGGATTTAATAAAAATAATGATCTATCCAGCCCTAGATTTTATGATAATGTTATTTGAACCATACCTATAGAAACATGGAGAATTAACGTGATTAGAGACAATCCATAGCCTTAACATGAAAAATAGTAACCCCTATTCCCAATTAGAGTAACCTAGATCAAGACTAGATAAGGAGTTAGTGGGGATAATGAGAGGGGTGAGTGGAGATCCCAAGAAGGTGTTTCCCACAACATATGGGAGTGAAATCCTAAAGGGGGTGATTAAGGGTTTTTTTAGCTTTCAAAATTAATAAATTTCTACTTATTAAGCTATAATTTCCTAGGAGGCTACTACATAATAAGAATAAATCCACTGGGTCCTTAGTTGCCCTAACATAACCACATATACCCTAGGATTGTAACCATAAAGAAAATATTATGTAATCAAGTACTCAATTCTGGTAGCACCATACAACATTCCCCTTTTTCTTCAAACTCATTTTGACGCCTCTCGATACCTTTATCATCTTGAAATAATACCCAAATATGAAACTTAAATGACTGAAATAGATAGGATTTTTCTAATTAGGGTGACTTAAATCCCAGAATAATATACATATATAATTCATCTTTTTATATGAAAAATTAATATATTTGACAACAATTCACACCCTAGAACCGTAAAGGTTTTTTGTGTAGCATCTCGAACAAGAATTCACTAATTGGATACCCTATCTAAGTGGCCACATGGCCTCAAGCAAACCACTTAAAACACTAGAGGTTACCTACTAGTAGCGAGGGTCGGTGATGGTATAGTGGGGAGACTATAGAGTTGTTATTTGAGTAATCCACAAAGGTAATAATAATAATAAGTAGCATAAAAATAAAACATCTAGATAAATAAATAGGAAAAAGATAAAACAATTTCAGATAAAAAATTATGATCCTCCATGATTAAATATAAAATAAAAGTACATGGGATATAGATGAAACATTTATATACCACAGGCTAAAAATAAAAAAATAAAAATATCTCCACTAAAATCACAAACATAGTCTTTGTTCTCTTCTCTTGTACTCTATCCTAGTACTTGAAGTCAAACAATAGAAGTTGGATGCTTCTATTTATCTACACATGTAATCATGACAACTACTTGGGAATCATGGTATGCTTAACCAAGGTGTGAGATATACTTAGTAGGCCACCACAAATAGTGTCTAGAACAACCCATTAAGTGCATATAAAATGAAAATTGATATAGTCATAATAAAATTGAATCTATAAATAAATCATTTCATATGAGGCCCCTCAAGGAGCATCCCGAATGATTCTACCTGCTTCAGACTAAGCTGTATATCACTAAATGGATCCAACCTATGCAGATATAAACTAGGTACATAACTATCCCATCAAAATATAAGTTACATGAATAGACCAAACCCAGGTATATTATTTGTCTTAGAAGACAGTTATATAGGTTAAAAGTTTTACATTATTAGACTTAACCAAAATGGAATCCTTAAAATTCAATAAATGGTATACTAAGCTTGTCCAAGGATATATATAAAGAGGAAAATAAGTATCTATTTTGAAGCATTATATATATCCATCACTGTAGGAGTCCATCAAAGGCGATTTCTATAAGGAATCCCAAGTATCACAATCTGCAAGGTGTAAATTATGACCCTCTGAGCCCATCCTATGAATCTCACATAGGGGATCTATTATCACATGTGGCGTAGTAGAACCATCTTTACACTGATCCCATTCGAGGTTAATCTTCTAGTGAACCATTATCTCTCATGGTAAGGTATGTAATCCAATCTGTGAAACCGTACAAGGCATTATATAATAAATTTTAATATTTATCGTGGTATATTTAATATCCATAGAAAGTTATAATTATAAATCATGATGAGACCATACAAGGCATCCATAATTTTGGATCCTTGTAACACCCAAAACATTATATGGAGGTATGGTTTAACTATTAATAAATAATTCCATTTCAACATGTCATAATAACTATATTAATTTAATCAAGTTGACCAATTAATTTTATCCAAGTAAATAAAAATATGGAATAAATCAAAATCTTCTAAAATATATCTAATCATATTATTTAATTCATCTCACATTTCAAATGTATTTATTAAAATGGAATACACACACCTCAACTGGTTGGTTAATTCTGTTCTATACATGGGGATTTTAATATTTTAAGGAAGGGATCGCCCATAGGGGTGGATTATATTGATGTGATCAACAAAAAATGTTGATTCACCCCTATCTAGGGTCATGTCTAACTAGGAAAGAAATTTTGTTTAATTAAATATATTTTAAAGAGGAAACAAAGAATGAGTTCGGTGTGTAGAATAATGGAACGTGATATAAATCAATGAGACTTTTAGGGAAAAGATCAATAAAACATACCTTAATCATGTTGTATTATCCTCATCTAGTTTCGGCCCTTGAATCGAGCTAAAATGGGAGAAAATTGCAGAATAGATAGAAGCCTTGAAAATAGTTTATATTATCTCATAATAAAATATTGCCAAATATTGTGAAATAAATGATGGAAGGAAGGAAGATGAATGATTATATTACCATTACGGATCCAACATGACCAACAGAGAAGTAAAAAGATCTCGAATGATGAAGAACTGATGGAACCTAGGTTGAGGCATAGGAGGATCCCTCCCCCATGGCTCATGATATGTGAGGGAGGAAAAATGAGGGCTCTATAAAAAAATTATAGGCTCTTCCTCCATTTGAAAAAACTAACCTAGGGAATTTACACAACATGAAAACCTTAAACATCATATAATGCCCAGGTTTTTCCCCTCTAGGGATAAAAAATACACATCATGAAAAGGGTATCACTATCCCAACAAACAATTTGTATTTAATACATTCCATGTATTGAAATGAACATCATGTATTTGGTATATAACTAGGCTCTATCTGCCACACCCCCCACAACCTTTCCTTCCAAAAGAAAATAGACTTCTCTGAAGGCACGGTTTCCCGGTCCTGATCCAAAAGATAAACATAATATGCTTTCAACAAAATTTAAAATAATTCATATATGTATGAAAGTATTATATGTTACAACCTCACCTCCTTAAAAAACTCATCACCATATTTCACTTATGAGGGTAGTAAAGAATAATTTGGGAAAATTTTAGGCTATTGAGCATGTAAATAAACCTCTATTTACAAGGTCTTGTCATATACATGGTCGTGATTCCATAGCACTCGAAATAGATGAACTATCTTTCCTTATAGAGCATTTTTTCTCTGATCAATGATATCTATCAGATGAATCTCAATGAATGCATCAGCCTCCAACTCAATATCCTTAAGATTATAAAATGTGATGGGTTAAAGTGATAACAGTAAAGCTCTGATAAATGGAATATGTTGTGTATGGAACAATAACTCTATGTTAATTGAAACTGACAGGATATCAGATTGAATCTCTCAGTTATCTTTAAAGGGATAACATAACAGGGCTATATGTTTTACTATATATTAATCCTTCTATAAAAAAATTAATAGAAACTTATAGAAAGTCCCAAAGTCCCACCTCAAACTCCAGATGTCAAAAACAACAATATGTATAAGTGTTATTTCTAGAATGAGTTATATCCATATGCTTCTGAATCAATTCTACCTACTCAGAATTCTCCTGAAGGAGATGAGGAACCAATAGTGATGACTCACCTTCCTCTAACCAGCATAGGGTTGAATAGAACAACCTAACATAAAAGGAATAATAATATTCCATATTAATATCTTCTTGAAAATTATAGTTATAGTATAACTTTTTAATCAATAAATGTTTCTCTTATAAACTCCAAAATCCTAGATTCATGGTTGGATCATGTACTCTAACACCTATATCATCTGCTCATACATACCATTAGTATAAGGGTGATATGTCATACTCCAAAGTACATACGAACCCAGTGGTTTTTGAACCCCTTTCCAAAACCACGATTTAAACCAAGCATCTCAATATAATATGATAGAACAAAGAACTCTATGAAGTCACAAAATCACCAAAATATAAGGCCTTCCAATATCATAAACTAAGAAATTATATCAAATTGGGAAGAAGTGTGTGACCTAGGGTAACCTTTTGATGATCACCCATACTACATCACTAACTTGAGGGGATCTCATCCATCCCATCACAAAATCCATGGTGATGATATACCATTTCCAGTCAAGAATGTATAGAGTATATAGAAGTCAAACAGTCCATTGGTTCTTATCCTTCACCTACTGACATGTTGAAAAATATTCAACAAAACCGGTCATCTAAATCTATATACCTGGTCACCAATACTAATGACGTGTGTCACAATATATCTTGTTAATACAAGGGTGTGTTGCCTAAACATAGGTAAGAGACTCCCACCTAAACTCTTCCCACTTGTATGATGGAACTCAGATATGTCCATGGATGTACATAATCTCATTCTCATTGATAACCCAACCATGAGGTGGGTCCTCACTTGAGATACATTCCCTCAAGACTAATCCCTAGGGATTTGAATGTGGTATCATCTACACCTATTCAAGAAGGGAATATGTCACAACCAAAACTACTAAAATAGGTTTCCCATGAAATTCATAAACCTCAATGTTTATCTCAACAAATAGGGTCATCAACTTCCACTCACTAATAGTCTCTTAGAAGGCATGTTTTTTATTTTCTCAGCTCAAGGTGTTATCAATTCAATTAACCTTTAGGTGTATAATGAAGATGAAAATCAAATTACTGTAGGTATTTTACAAACCTACACTACCTAAGATTCAATTCACAATCTATGGGGATATATGTGAGACTTTTTTGATTAGTATAAACAAAAAAAACACTCAAAAATGATAATGCCTCAAATAGCATAAATCATAAACTAAGGATGATAGATCGAGGTTGTGTGTAGGATAATTCCACTAATGAGGTCATAGTTGGAGGGACCCATATTCTATAACTTGATCTCCCATCACTATAACTACTAAAATCCCAATTCCTAAAGAATCACAATAAACTATGTATCCTCTACCCAACTCTGGTAGAATTAGAATCAACAATAAATATAGTCTCCCATTAAACATATAAAAGGTTTTCTCATAGGGTTTAGACCATAAAAAATTAACACTCTCTAAGTAAATCTCAAAAGAGGTTCTACAAGTAATAATAAGTCTTGAATAAAATACCTATAACAACTATCTATCCACAATAAGCTATATATGTCAAATACATTCTTTGAATACTCCTAAGAAACTATGGAACTCAACTTATCTAGTTCAATAGATAATTATTCATTTGAAATTATATGACCCATGAACTAACCTTATTTATCCAAAAGAAGAATTTATTTTTCTTAATATACACCTAATTCCAGGTCACTATATTCATGAAGATCACAAGATGTTTGGAATTGTTGTATCAAGTATGAGAATACAAAAATATGTCATCTACAAAGAATCACACAAATTAATCTAGATACGGGTGGAAAACTCAATTCATCAAACAAATAAATACTTCCAACATATTTTTAGGGGCGAACGACATGACCAGATACTTGTACAAGTTTTATATACTCATAAACACTATATGTGGTATGTTTAGTGGTCTAACGCACACCTAATATTATCCTGACCACAAATATATCATAGATAAAACTATTTATCCTAAAATATATTATAATAATTCATCTATATGATATTTTGGATATAATTTCATTAACGTAAGATATTTTAATTGGAGATAGTCCACGCAAATTATGAGGGTACCATCCACCTTCTTGGTGAAACGGATAGGTGAACCCCATGGAGAACTATTGGGTTATATAAAACCCTTATCTTCTATGTCATAAAACTAATTCGTGAGTTCTTAATAGCTCTATAAGTATCAACATTTAATGAGGAATGGATAGTCATTCTACTCATGGAACTAGATCAGTAGTGAACTCCACCTCTCTCATAGGAGGTAAACCAAAGAAATAACTAGGGAATACATACCTAAAATGATCCACCATATGAATAAATCCCATAAATTATATTCCTTGATTTATCATAAAGAGACCAGCTGTCTATGATGTCACTTAGCCTAACCCATGATGCTGAGGTCCAGCTCAACTTTCTTGAAAATCCAATTTACATTTTTGAATATAAACAATGCCTTTGTTGATGTAAATTACACCCTTCAGGGATATAAATCAATATGTGTAAGGTATGGAACCAACTATTCCATCGTAATAATGACCTAAAAACCCAATCATCTCAAAGATAAAATGATTCCAGAAGAAAATATATCTTCCCACCTTGAGATTTAAATCCTTTTACTAGTTTATACACTCTGATCGAACCACAAAAAATGTGTTGGGAGTCATTACACCAAATTAGTATTCCATTTTCAGGCCTAGAATTTCCATAATTTTTATTGATAGAAAAGATTTTGAAGAGAATGTATCAAATAAGGTAGATTTTGATGTAGAGGATATCAGAATAGTACCTCAAACTATAAAATTATTTGGACTCTTCTCCTCAAGAGTAGGCTGCACTATATAGATATGGAATGATCCATCACTCAGAGAGGAAACCTGGCTATCCTGGGTAGGCATGCTCTTCTAGCACCAAACCTTTGATATCCAACTACCTTCGCTAGGACTAGCTTCTCAACCTGATTGTCCGGTAGTAGAATAGCTCCTATCCTCACATAGAGATATGGATCCAGTACCCAAATATGGTGTAAATATAGATCCATTCTCAATAAAAACTTAAATGAAATATTAGAATAATTTCTCAAGTTGAACCATCATGTCTTAAGATTAAAACATGATTAGGTCTCTCATACATTGGAGATTCCTATGGCCAGTCCTACCAAACATGGAGAAGTCCACATAACTATTGGTGCATAACATATGTCCCGTTTTTTCACTATTGGTGGTCTTCAAATGAAATTTCCATATGCTATATTAACCACCTCCCTTCCTGAATGTTTAGTTGTCCTAACTCACACTTACAGCTTCCCTTATGTTCTACTCAATGATGAGGGCCAAGTTCATAATCTCATAAATAGTTTCCAACCAAAATATATTCACCTATGAAAAGATATTGTACACAAACCCATCCTCAAACCATATCACATTCATCAACTCATCGCCCATTAATGTTAGTGAAAAACATTGAAGATCATTAAACCAAGATGAAAACTCCATCATAGAAATAGTTCCTTTTTGGAGGTTAATAAAATTTCTATCATAATTCATTCTCAGTGTCTTGGGAAATATATATTCATAGAGGGATTCCTGGAAGTCTGCCCAGACAATACCATGATAACAACTATCTTGAGTGATAACAACCCACCAAATCATTCAAAGTCATTGAGCATATAAGTGGATACCTTGACCCTTCACCCCAGAGGTGAAACTATATGCTTGATGACTGAATACATGGCCTCTAGAAAATATTATTCTGCATGAGGACCATTATCCTCTGAAAATATATGTGGATTCTACTACTATAATTCCCACGTCAACTCTACCATAGTAGGGTAAGGTCACATATATCCCTGTATGGATTCATAAAGTGAAATGTAACATCCTGGACTGATTGACCACTTAGAGGGTAGTTGGATCAGTGGGTCGTATGGCCTCAACCATGTGTCCCCATATGCAAGAGGTTGCTGACTAGCTACGATAGTGTAAATATGGTATAGTGGGGAGATTATACCATCATTTCATGGGAGAATAGTGGTATAACATAAATAAAAATCATAAAATAATGGAAGCACTAATAAAATAAAGAGAATCTTAAGAATAATATAAATTGAATAAAAAGGATGGCCAATTCCAATACACAAAATTGTATGAATATTTGGATGATGATATATAAAGTAAAATAATATATAATCAGCATGCTATAAAATACAATATAGTAAAAAAATAAGGAAATGAAAATCCCAACGGTAGATCTCCATGTATATCTTGAGATCTAGCTTTTTCCTATGCTCTTAACTCCTTACTACAATAAAATCAGCATAAGAAAGAATCCATGGTCTGGCAAACATAAGGTTTACTCAGGTACCCTAGTGCAATGGCGGCCCAAGTAGGGTGTGATATATAAATCCAAGTATGTTACCACCCATGGTTTCTTCAACTAAATCTAGTTAGTGATTATAATGCATAATTGTGTGTCAGTAATATGAATAAATAAACAACTGAATAACTAAACAACAGCCCACTCATATTTGTAAAGGATACCCACCAGCTCTACCTAATTTATCTCATGGTCAGAAAGATATTTCTAACCAGTAACTATATATATTTATAAAAAAAATTATATGTATAGTTTAGTTATATATTCAATACACCTATATGAACCATGTATGCATAGAAGTAAATGGACATATAGTGGAATACTTGTTTATGTATAGAATGGGGTGTAACTCAATCATCTATAACCAGTCTGAAAAAGCCTATAATCTCAATCCAAAGGGCATAAGTACTATATCTCATAATGGGTGGAGATATCATGCTCATCACTCAATATTATGTGTGTGTCATCATGTCAACCCTCTAAATATTAGTGAGTGTGCCATCATGTCAACACTCAACAAGGGATGTGGTGTATCATTCTCGTCATCCAATAGACTACTTAACTTATTATTAGGATGTTCCACTCATCAAATATCGATGTATTATTCATTTCAGTTTGGAATAAATATATGAAATGGATATATGACCTAAAAATAAGTCAATGCATCTTTCACCTCATAGAATCTTTAGAGATAATATTAAACAAAGAATGGATCAATAAGAATCAATATCTTACTAAGACGAATCCATAGGGACCAATGGTGCTTGAATTGAACAATGGATAGAGGAGATATTGAGATCCCTATAATATGTTTGGAAAGGAAACCAAGGCGCCAAAGGAGATACACACAGGTTTAGAGGAAGGAGAATAAAGAAAGGAAATAAAACTTAGACCTCATTAAAGGAATTATTATAATTTCACCTCTAAAACATGGTCGCATGGTTTGGCCACATGGTTTGGTCAAACTGTGCACAAACTATGTGGAATCCTATTCCTAAGAAACCCACCTCTCATGGTTATACCACATGATCTTCCTAACCATGCACCAACCATGCGATTAGTGGTTCCTAGGTACTACCTAAGTGGAACAGACCTTGTGTTATAGGCACATGGTTTAGGAAAACTGTGCAATTCCCTTACATGGAATTTATTCTCACCTTACGCAGCTACACAGTTTGCTGCTATGGGCCGAATGGTTTTAGAAAAACCATGTTCCCTTACCATACCACCCAAAACATTGATTTTAGGGACCTATCACTCACGAAACTCAATGAGACACCTATGAAACCTCTAACGAATTTACCCAAGTCTAAAAACAACACTTTTAAGTATTCAAACAATCAAAATTACATTATGATGCTTTTTTAAAATAATAACTCATCCATTAAATTTCAAAAATTAAAATTCCCTTGGAATTTTTCCATCACTCAAAACATAGGTCATAACAAACTCCCCACCTTAGAACATCTCATCCCCAATAATCCTTCAAAAAAACATCACTTAGCATACAATGGTAATGAATGTCATGTTCAAATAGTCATGTTGTGTGTCCAAAAAACCCAATACACCAATAAGAATCACCTTAAGCATACAAAACTTAAGAGACCAAGATCCAAGACAATAATCATTTTCTGATTGAAACAAATAAACAGTGCTTAACGTAGCCCATTTAGCTAGAGACATGCTCATTTCATTGTCTCATTAAGCATATAGAGAAATTTTCTCCCCACCATATGTTTTAACATCATAAGGTGCCAATTCTGAACCAAAACACCTCCACTATCATAATTTTTTACAAATAACGATTTAACCATTCTAACAATTCCCCCAGTGTGGTTTCTTTAATAGAGAGAACCCAGTTACATATGAGGTCATATTAGGGACCTATTTGTACATATGTGGTCAAATACTGATTGACCTAACTTAAATTGGTTATGTAATCATTCCTTGAAAGAAAAAAATGACCTTTTTTACACACTCACCTCACTTGGTAACATGTTTAATTTAGTTCCTCATAACTATAAACATTAAACAACAAGGACAATAAGTCGATCCACTCTGGCAGAATATTTTAAAAAAAATTTGGAATAGATAGTCAGTGCATTGTAACTACACTGAAATGCTTTTCTCCAAAGTATATTTCATCCATCACAAGTGAATTCACCAAATCACATACTAGAATTTATGTTATTCACCTCGGTCATATCAATACCTACCCATTTGATCGGTCTTCTTAACTCACAAACAAGGGTGTAACCCAGATCTATCCCACATGAGTCATCACACTTTAAAACACCTCTGATCCTAAAAACAATTCCAAGATAAACTTGTTTTCATCAAACATAATTCCAAGTAACTAACCCATGATATTCCACAACCCACGTTTACAAAAGAGATGTTGGTATAAATCCAACATGTCTACTTCCAAAACACTGACTGAGCCCAAAGTGGAATACTCCTATTGGTCATGTTAATAAGGAACTGCTAGTGTCCAAGAGTATGTCCAAGGAACACCTACTTGGGAACCCAAGACTCAGTCAAGACTAACCAGACCTATTTAAAAACAACCATGACTTCATCACTCAACTATGATGGAAACCATCTCTCTAGCCGGATGGATTTTAAACTTTAGTGTAGTGTAATACTAACTCTCTCTTAGTGAATCAAGGATGAAAATAAGATGATGGACATATTCATCACTTTAAGAGTATGCTAATAGGATTTACAATATTACCAATAATAACAAAATAATAATAGTTGAACCATTTCTAGTCAACTACTCGAAAGAATCTCAACTTCACCAACTAACACATCATCATTAACCAATCACAATGAATTTACCACCCGATGCATCATGTGATCATTCAAGACTAACCACCAAATTCTACACAAGACTGATGGAATTTTTATATGTTTCATACAAGGCTAACCCTACCATCTTCGTTCTTCTGATAAATCACTAACATGATTAAAACGTGTAGGCCTTAAGTGAATTCAAACAAGGTTGACCATTTTTAAATGATCCTTTTTTTGTGTTACATATACTTGGAAGGAAACATATTCACCAGAACATACATCATTCTCCCCAACATAGGAGTGTCCTATTAATTGAAATAATATGTATTCTAGATTCTAGATCAAAACCACCATAAACATATATGTGTTTCTCCTTCGTGTCGTGATCTCCACGTTATGACATTAGATCATTTGGAATGAAAGTCAGAACCAACCTGACTGGTGTCTCAAAACACTCGATATTCATGGAAAGTCATCCTAAAAATTGGGAGGAACTTCATCCTTTGACACCCTGGTCACTTTACTCTACAGAGGACCTGAAAACTTAACTAATAGCTCAAGGCTCAATGATTTCACTAAACTGAACCGGTTCATTTCAATATTAGAAACTCTCTAGGTACCACATATACCAATTTATACTACTATATGGTTTAGAATCAAGACAGAATACCCTTTATACTATCTATATGTTGTCAACCCTATCTATGCAAGTATCTAGTGGTTCTTACAAGATATTTATCCTATAGTTGTATTTCCCCACATAACCATTAACCTGGATGATGAAATACCAAGTCATCCATAATTGAGGAATAATAAAGAGTCACGTGACATACGAAGCAGCCGATCATTCCATATTCATTTCTAACCTGCTAAAATTGAGCATTATATGATGCTCACACCAAAAAAAATCCATGAAAAAAATGAACACCCATTCGAATAAGGGTTTCATTTAAAATCTAGGTGTCCTACTAGGGATAATGATACCTGAACAGCACCAAAATTCAGAAATCCAACTACATTTATCAAGGTATTGAATTTCAGAGGGTTCTACCTACCTCAAGATATCCCCTTAAGATGATAAAATTTTGACCCTCTCACTAGGTCATGCCAACATATTACATAGGGACATACACCTATCACTCGATCTCTTGCTAAAAGGAAAAAAGAACACAAAATTAAAATTCTCATGTTTCCATTAAAAGGCACTCATGAAGAAGTTTAAACTACCCTTACATGAGGGTTAAACAAATGACCCCATCTAAGTTTCCATTTTCAACTCTTTTCATTACTTCACACTTAATCTTTAATCATTTAAAATATTTAAAACAAAACATTGAGTCATTGAAGAAACACTCGTTGAACATACTTTTTAAAACATTAAATATGCATTGAAATCTCATCATAAATTAGTCAATTTATTATAAAAAATTCTTTTTATGCATCCTCAGTAGTAAAAGATATGGTGAACTATGAGGGTCACATTTGACAAACCTAGGCTCATTATGATGCAACCCAATAGTATCTTTTTTATTATAAACGTTTGAAAACACCAATAGTGGTTTATCACATAATATTCATTCCCCAATACACCTACTTGGGCCCATTACTGCATTTTAGAAGCTAATAACATGGTCTCCAAACCCATGTGATATTGTCACAAGCCTTTATAAAGGAAACCTATTTTGTTTCAGATTAAAATTAAACATCCTTAACATCTATTACCACTTCAAAATACTATAGGTTCATATATCATTGTTTTATTATATGGTTTGTCATTCCACAGCCTATAAAGAATTCATACACTTTATAGGCCATAGTCTATTTCTCATTTAACAAAAACCAAATCACCTAAAAACCTAAAATTTAGTATCCTTTAAAATTTAAAAGGTTTAATATATATACCATGATCATAAAAAATGGTTATGCTATATAGGTTTCCATCTACCATTCTATAAAGCGCCCATACACTTTAAAGGTTGGCATTTAGCTCCTACTAATTGCAACCAATTCACTTTAAACATTATCATATTTTACATTTTTAAATATATATATATATATATGTATATATAAATATATATATATATATATATCAAGGATGGTTGGAGTATATGGGTTAACTTTTACCAATTATAAATCCCCCATACACCATAAAATTGAAAATCATCTCCCATTTAATCGCAACTAATTAATTCATCCCATGCAACCAACTTTGTCACAATAGAAATAGCATGTTATCACAACGAGTAACCACAAAAAGACATGTTATAAACACATAATTGTGATAAAATGGTAGAACATTATAAATAAATAGGAAGATAGGCATATCACTCATGGATCGTAGTAAAAATAAGAAATAAACTCTACAAATGCAACTACATGGCATAGAATATGAATGGAATGTTAATCACTATGTTCCTCTAAGGATCAATGTAATGCTTCATTATTATCATACGAGCATAAGAGTAATTATTATAAAATTAATAAATTAACAATAAGTTCCATGTACACCATTCACTCAAGGTGAAATCACAATAAATTGTAATAACAAATAGTATGAACATCAATCCCAGTCCTGTCTACCTGGACTTTTCCTTGTTGGTGGGTAAATCAGTCCCAGACATAACTATTTACCAAGATCTAACACATTCCTAATATCCTATCTACCATCCCAAAACATTAAGACAATAGAAATGAGAAACAATTGATCCCTTTTTGTAACATCCCAATCTAACAGACCATTAACATGGTATCCATTTTGGTTAGTCACATGACCTCAAGCGTGACTCCCCATACGACAAAGGCTTTTGACTAGTAGTGAGGATATAAAGATGGTATAGTGGGGAGAATATACCTTTCTTTTAGAGTATCATATTTTTATAATAGAAATACACATCCTAAATCAACAGAAGTAGTAATAATATAATGATAGATCAGTGGAAGAATAATGTAAAATGAATACAAAAGATGGACAATGACAATGTACAACAGTGCAAACATGTCCTGATGATGGTAAATAAACTAAAATAGTTTGCAAAAAGCATACTAAAAGATAAAATACAATACAAAAATAAAGTAATAAAATAAAATCCCCAAGAGTGATATTAATGAAAATCTCGAGCTCCAACTCAATCATGTGCTCCTAACTCTTAGGTACAATAAAATCAGTACAAGAAAGAATCCATGGTCCTACGAACATAAGGTCTACTCACCTACCTAAGTGAAATGGAAGCTTGAGTATGGGGTGAGATATAAATCCCAGTAGGTTACCTCCCACAGTTTATACAAATAAATCTATTCTATTATATTAAATTGAAATAGTGTTCATGTAATATGAATATATAAACAAAAAAATAAATAAATAAAATCCCGCTCAGGTTCCTAGAGGACACCTAGTGGCTCTACCTTCTTTGACTCATGGCGAGAAAAATATTTCTGACCAGTAAATATATATATTAATAATTATATATATATAGTTTAGTTATATATTTTATCCACCTATAAAAACTAAGTATGTGCAGGCATAAGTTTATATATACCTATAATACAAGTTTCTAGTTGGATCGGGGTGTAACTGAATCATCCATAACGAGTTTGAATGAGCCTATGAGTTCATGCCGAAGGGTGCAAGCCCTATATCTTATAATGAGTGGAATATGTCATTCTCTTCACTTGAGATAATCAGTGTGTAATCATGTCAACACTCGAAATAGTATTTAGTGAACTGTTATGTCAACACTCTATAAGGAACATGGTGCATTATTTCCACCATCCAATAGTATCATTTGTGCGAGACACCGTGAATCAACACTCAAGGTATGGGGGAATGATAATTCCATGCTCAAAGAAACCCTTATCATCATTCCATTGCATATTTCAAGAAATAAAAATATTTATAATCAAAAATCCATGAGGTAGTACCTATAATGATTTACATTTTATAATCCCAATATAAACAATGGAGTTATATTTATTACAATTCAAATTAATCATGTACTTAAGAATTCACAAAACAGTAGGGAATTTCCACCCTTTACATTTTATTTCACATAAACTATTTATCATAATCCATTCATTTACTTTATACCATTCAAATAAATCAAGTAAGTAATACCATCATGACTATCCATTCCATTTATTTAAATCCATATACTTTACTAAAACATGAAAAATCAATTTATAATTATCAATAACAATTTAGGAGGTTTCATTTTCATTTGGTCATTTAAATACTTGGGAAAATCCAATTTATAAATAAATCCATTTAATTTATAAAATAACAGAAAAACTTATAAGGTGCTTTGATTAATTTAAAATTTATATAAAAATAGGGAAACACTATTTAGGAATAACAAAAGAGGCCATATACTAGAATGCCACATATTATTCTCTAACATAAAGGCATAGGAAAACTCCAAGAAATAAACCAAACATTATTAAAAATAAAAAAAATCATTAGTTTTTATTTTTAAAGACATCTCAACTAATTCAAGGAGTTTTATTATGAAAACATGATATTATTTATTAAAAATTCATTTATCACAGTTAAACATCATATTTAAGAATAATAACCCAAGTCACATTGAAGGATCTTTTTAGGAAGATACCACATATAGAATAAAATACATGAATCAACATGTCACTAAGGAGGTGCCTTAATCAAATGGAAAATTTACAATAAGTTTAAATTTCATTTGTATGCCAAGTCGAATGCTTAGAACGAGTTCCAAGCATTAATCCATTCAATTAAAAAGGGCCAATTTAAACTAGAACATACAAGGGGTTTCCTTAATCGAGGATGGCTTCTTCTATTTACTTTATAGTGATCAAAAGGTGCAAATAAGGGTGTGTATAACAATTTAAATTGAAGAAATCATTTTTAAGGAAATGTGTGGAAAATTCGAGTGTGCAGTACAATAACGTTGTTTGTAAAATGATGGAAATTTAATGAAGCGGTTATAGACCACATACCTTATTTTAAGAACATTCAAATCATCAAATATAGATGTCTAATTCAGTATGATTTAGAATAAATCTCATAAAGTGACATATTTCATGAAAATAGGGAAAAGAGATTACACAGCAATAACTTCGTCGATAGTAGATTAAATGAATAATGGATCAAAAGGAATAGTGTGGTCACCAAGAGGAATAGGTACTGATGACACTCAAATAAGACAATTGACATAGGATAGATTGATATCCCTAGAATATAATTGGATAGGATGCCAAGACGCTAAAGGGGAGCCTTACATAGCTCGAGGAAGAAGATGAAAGAATTAAATGAAAAATTAAACCTCATTTAGGGCATTTTAGTAATTTTACCATCATAACGGGGTTCCACGGTATTGCCAAACTGTGCACCAACTATGTGGCACCCATTTCCTATGTATCCTACCTCCCACGGTTGTGCTGCATGTTTTTCTTAACCGTACACCAAACATGTAATGAATATTGCTTAGGTATTTTCTAGGTGGCCCTAAACATGTAGAATAGGTGTACAGTTTGGAAAAACTGTTTTTATCCCATGTGGGGAATTTCTTCTCACCAGATATAGCCAAAAGGATTGTTGTTGGGGGCTGCACAGTTTTGGAAAAACTTTATGCCCTTACCAGACCACGTAGACCTTTGATTTATAGACTCTAGTTCACCTGAGACTCAACTAGACTACCAATAAACCTCTTATTCCTTCAACTAAGTCTAAAAAAACATTTTAAGTGTTAAAACTCTCAAAATTACATTATAAATCTCAACTCAATGATCAACCCTTCTGATACATACAAAAAATTGAAATTCCCTTAGAACTTTTCCTTATCTCAAATCACATGCCATTACAAGGAAAGATTTTTATTCAAACTAAGAATCAGTGCCTAGAATGTGAAGAATATATGGTGCCCCTTGTGTAACTATAGGAGATAATACCGCTGGATTAGGGACCACCACGTCTAGAGTATGGTTATTACAACCCTCTTGCTATATGACTCTCAAGGATATCATAGTTTCATGACTATACAATTTCCAAATGCACGCCTCAGATAATATATAACACAGATAGGATTAATGATAATAAAAAAGCATAGGCACAAGGAATTTCTATAAGTTATCCACACATCTCTTTCTACATTGGAAATTAGGTCTAGGTGATAAGAAAATTCATATAAGTCATAAGAGACACTACATACTTCCCACTACTATGGTCTGGTAAGGGTCAAGGTCTCACATCACATAGAAGAGGTTTCAGTATATGGAGTTTCAATTAAGAATTATAGAGGAATACATCCTCTACTTTACAATTGGTTTCTTTATTTATCAGTAACCTATTCCTTTAAAACTAAAATTTATTAAAGTTCATACTCATTTATAGGAATATAGATATCATAGTCTAGTTAGATGTGTCACCATTCCAAATTTATAAAGGGATACTCTTTATAAAATGTAATTAGTAAGTCTTGTAATGGTGAATTGACCTTTACATCTTGTATCAAGATGTAACATGTCATTTATAATTATTTGATTATATGAATTTCCATTCTCAATTTATAGAATTACATTATTCATAAATTATAATTTTCCTTCAAGAAATCAAATCAACTAGTTCATTATCCAATAGAACCATTGAACCAGGGATCAAATATGTAATAATTATTTAATTAAAGTTATATCATCAATATATATGGAAAAATGTATTTTAGATAGATTTATACACTTTAATTAGTCAAATTACATTATCCCTATAAGAATTGTTAGCACATTACAATATAAAAGAATCAAGGCACTCACAAAAATAACATTAAATCCATCCAATGCATACAGTAATATAAATATGGAATGGAATAATTCATCAACTGTGAATTATTATGTGCCTAATATTATGCATGAGATTATACCTCCTTTCCATACCATTCCATGGAAAAATAAAACCATAACAACAATATTATCAAAAATAACATCCCAAAACATGTCTGTCACCCAATAGTGAAATTAGAAAAAAAATAACAAGAAGAAACCAATAACAACAATATCAAATCCCAGTTAATTTTATTTTCTCCTATAAATGTTTTAGCTACTCCCTCGCATAGGATAATTACAAAATTCTGATAGTTTCCCAGTATCCTGTATAATATTCAAACAGTAATACAAATAGAAAATGAAGGATCACATACCACTTTGTATCATCACAACAAGGAATCCACTAAGTGTTCCCCTGATCTGGATGGCCACATGTCCTCAGGAATGTATCTTCAAATGAAAAAGTTTTTCAACTATTAGTGATGGTCTATGATGCTACAGTGGGGAGATTATTCCCTAATGATTACATTAATACACATTGATAATAATAATGATAATAATAACAAAAATGAATCAAATATATAAATAAATAGGTGAAATCTAAATCAATATTGGATACAAAATTATGACCATTCCATGTTTCTATATAAAATGAATGTACACATGATATATGGTAAGCAATAATATACCAGATGCTAAAAAATATCTATTATCATAATGAGAATAGGGTCAATACTATACTCTTGTACTCTGTCTTAGTATAGAAAATCAATCATTAGAAGTAGGATAATTCCCTTTATCTACAACTTAAATCATGAAGTCTTCTCGGGTACCAGGGGTAGCCTGATTATGGTGTGAGATATACTTAGTAGTACACCACGAAAGGTGTCTAGAACAATCTATTATGTGAATATAAAATGAAAAGTGTTCCGATAATAAAAAATTTATGAAGTAAATAAATAACTAAATCACTTTAGACTAGGCCCATCATAGAGTATCCCAAATGGAACTTCCTTCTTCAGCCTAAGTCGGATATATCTTAATGGATTCAACCTATGTAGATACATATTGGGTGCATAACTAGTCCATTAAAAGATAAGTATCATGGATGGACTAAACCCAATAAAGTTATTTCAATTGAAAAATGTGCCCATAGGTTAACAGTTTTACATTCATATATTTAACAAAAAAGAGTATCTTTAGAATTTAATCCATGGAATACTATGACCACCCAAGGCAATCTATAATGATTAACTCACGTTTCTATCAAGGAGAGCCATAAATAATCATCACTATAAGAGCCCTTCCAAGATGATATATATAAGCAATCCCACATATTACTCTAATCATGGTGTAAATTATGACCCTTTTATCTTGTCCCATGTATCCCACTTAGGGGACTAAGTATTGATCATGGCATGGATTAACCATATTTCCATTGATCCAATACATGGTGACTCCCCTAGGGAACCTTCATCTCTCAGGGGAAGGTATGTAATCCACCTAGTGTTCCTATCCAATTAATTCTACAAAGAATCCATGTATCACTCCCAATATATTTACTATCCATAATAAGGTCTAATTTTAAAGCATAGTGTTCCCATATAAGGCTTCGTTACACCATTACCCTTATATGACCCTCTGATTGATATGAAGGTATGGTTTAACTATTAATAACTCATTATATTTCAACATGTAATTATAACCATATTACTTTAATCGAGTTGTCCAATTCATTTTATCAAAGTAATTCAAGCTTTGGAAGAAAGCACAAGGGCCTAACACATGCCCAATCAAATTCTCTGTACTATTTCACATCATAAATATATTTATTACAAAGGAAAACACATAATTCCTTTGATAGTCTAATTTTATATGATACATGAGTATTTTAATCCTTTAAATACACCCCCATAGGGGTGGCTCAGGTTGAGGCATACGACAAACGATGTTGATTCTCTGCTAGCTATGGTCATTTTTATCCTGTAAAGTCAATTTTTAATTAAATAGAATTAAAATAATCGACATCAGAGGAGTTTGGAACACAGAATAATGGTTCATGATATAAATCAATGATCCTTTTAGGGAAAATATCTATAAAAACTTCTATAAGTATGTATTACCCTCATCACCTTTTATGGGCCCTTGAATCATGCTAGAATGGATGAAAATAGAAGAATAGATATAAGCCTAAAAAAAGGCACATGATCTCACAAAAAAAGTATAACCAAATATGGTGAGATAAATGAAATAAGTAATTAATAAAAAATTATGATATTAGAAATGTGGATACTACAATACCAACAACGAAGGAAACAAATCTTGGATGATGAAGAACCAAAGGAACCAAGGTTAAGTATAGGAGGATATCTCTAGCTCAGGTCTTATTGTCTGAGGGAGGAGAAGTGAGGGATCAATCAAAAAATAATAATAGGCCTTTCATCCTTTTAAAAAAGAAAACCAATGTCATTTACATATCATGTAATCTTTTTAGTTCATGTAATGCTCGAGTTTTTCCAGTCTAATGAAAAAAATACATGTTATGAAAATGGTTAGTCCAACCCAATAAACATCATGTATTTCATACATGCCATATATTTAGACTATATCTAGGATCCCACCCCCTACAAACTTTCCTTAAAAAAGAAACAGACTAGTCGAAAGGCACAGTTACCATGTCATAATCTAAAAGGTAAACATAACAGTGGTTTACTTCAAAGTCAAAGAATTTTTACTAGCCTGAAAAGTTTGGTGTTTAATTATGTATTTGGAGATAGGATGGATAATCAGTTTATTTAATATAATATATTCAACATCTATAATGAATTTCTTCTCAAATTCAACCCTACTAAGACATATCCTACTTAATATCATTCATTATAACCAAGGAAAAATGGAAACATAATAAAGGGTGAGATCAGATGCTCAGTAAGGGACATCAATCACTAATTTTATCTTATAATAAGATAAAACCAAGGGTATTAGAACATTATCCTAACTTATGAGACCATATCCAAAAATCTATAGATCATAAATCATGATTCATGGCATTAATAGTTTTTATAACAAAATAAATGAGTCATGAGATCATGAAATCATCAAAAATCAATCATGTCCCATGGGAGAATATCATATTAATAAGAACATTTCATATGAGTTTGGAATTTTCATAACCATAAACAATCATTTAATTATTCTAGGATCACTTCCAAGACTATCATGGTAATGAAAAACGATTCCTATAGTGGATTGGCTTCACTCCCCATTACCTTTTCTTTCATGATAGATAGAGAATAATATTAGATTGGGTTCTCTCCCCATTCCCTTATATTTTATCTAATGATATGAATATTCACCCAATTCATTACATGAATATTCAATTTGTGTCCCACCCAACACATAATTAAAACCATACATAGGTTTTCCACATGATCATAAAAAATATTCATAATTTCATCATAGATAACTCATAGAAAATAAATGGATTTCATAAATACTTAATCACCATATAATCATAATCCATCTAGAAAAATAAAATTGGTCATATTATTAGTGAATATCATTACTTACTAGTCACTGAAAGTGGATAATATTAATTTTTAATATCTTTATATTGTTTTTTCCAAAGTCCATAAACATTTTTTTTAGTGCATTACATAAATAGAACTTCATTTCTCATCAAAAATGCAATTCATGTTTGAAATGCAAATTTGGTCCCAATCATTCATTTGTTTGTGGAAAATATTATATTCATTTTAGGAATTTGAAATTTTGGGATATGATTTATCACTTTGTTTGGAACATTGTATCTTTTAGGTCTGATGGATGAATCCCAAAGGAAGATGGAGAAATTTGCGCCTGAAGGCAGAAACTTGCTAGAAAAAGCATAATGGGCCTAAGGCCCATCAAACAAATGTGGGGCCCAGAAACCATGTTCAATGAAGCTCAAATTTATAAATTATAAATATAAAAATATGAGGATTATTTTATTCAACTTTGGATGGAGCTAATTCTGATTTTTTTCATGATGATAATGGGATCTGAAGTTGAGATTTAAATGGTGGACCCGACATTAATGCACAGAAATCCATCACACCATTTAGACCATTACATCCAAACAGATGTGCCAAATTTCCTAAAACATTTACAGATCATAGAGGACATATGGAAGAATATATTTCTCTTATACAACCCCTCCTGATTCTTCCTTCTTCAATTTAGAATTCACATGTCAATATGGTGGATGAATCTGGACATTTTTCCGGGTCAAATTCGAAACATCAATTTCATTTTGATTATTCACCCTCCATTTGACTGTATTAATTGTTGGGGGTGAATTAATTGTTGGGGGATGGACCTAAGGCTCTTAATATGCCTATATAAGGAGATAGTGGTTAAGGGAATGGTGGCGGATATTTTTCATATCATCTTTTGTTGCTTGTTTCATTGTAAGGTTGTGCTTCCAAATTTCCTTTGTAATGTATTCTATTTCCATGTAAGTTTCTTTTTTGTATCTTTATGTTATTAATCAAATTATTTCTATTATATATTTTCCATTTCATTTATTAAAACTTTATTATCACAAAGCATAGTGATATCTCTGTGTTTTTGTGAATTAGATCACACATAGGTGTGAATTTCATTCACACACATGAAGGAGTGCTCGTTATTTCCGCGGTTTTAATTTCTTCACTCCAATTCTTATTAGACATCTTCCGCCCACCATTGAGAGTATACCATAAATGTAGGGCTAACCCTTTAATGGGTTGATCATAGGAGGATGAAAAGGCTGGATTGAATGTTATTTTATGAATAAGTTGTTGTTAATTGGATAATTAATTTAAGACATCCATTCTTCAGTTATTTCTACTCTTCATCTTTACTGTGTTTGAGCAAAATAAATTCAATTAATAAATGACCATATACCTCCGAGAGATCATGAATTTGGTTCTCTAAGTGTATAGTGGATTAGTAATTGTGTTTAGTAACACCAAACCAGAAAATGATGACGGTAGTGTTATTTTTGAAGAATGGATTCATCAAAAATTAATAAAACCAAAATTGTCTAAAAAAGTAAAATTCATTCAATCCACCCCGAGCATAATCCTAAGATCAACCCATTTTCTTTGAATTGAATTCACTTAGGTTTCTTATTGTTCTTTAAACCATCCAAAATCATACCCAAAGTTTGCTACTTCATAGCCCATCCTTCACCAAATCATAGCATCACAAGGTTACTTCTTCGGTCCTTGTGGATTCGACCCCTACATGTACTACATCGACCACTTTTACCAGTAGGGTAAATTTGGGTGAAACCAAATTTTTGCGCTGTTGCCGAGGACCCAAGTAAGTACCTTAGACACTCATCTTCTTTTCTCACCCCAAATTCTCTATTCTCACCCTAATTTTTCTTCTATATTCCCCTTTCTATTTCTGCGTGTCCAATGAATCCCAAAAACAACTTTCAATCAACTCTAATGGATTATCTTAAACAATACCCATTAATATTACCAAGGCTATAATCAACTAGAAAATCAATGTTTTGAATCACCTCACATAGAAAATTTCATTGACCAAACCCTGATTGAATACACCACACCAGATGAGATGTACAATCAATGGGATGTTGATTTTTTAAAGGATCAATTTCCATACCTCTCGAGGTTGATTGAAGAGAACAAACATAATGAAGTTCATGATGTCCAAACATCTATCAATCCTAATTCTGAAAAAATTCTTGAACATTTGTGTGAAAAAATGGATAAAATGAATTCATAGGTTTCATCTTTAAGAGTAGAACTACCAAGCATTGAAATGGTTATGGAACCCATTCCCACTCAGGTTGTCTCTTCCTCATCACTAATACAAGAATCTTGTCTCTCACAAACCTCAAATAAATTTATTGAAGAACCAACCATTGTATTTGGGATAGTTGAAGATAATTGAGGAATTGTTGATGGGTGCTTAAATCAAGAGGAAACTGATTTTTTGTATTCACAAGAGGGAAACTTGACATTGTGGATGGAGAGTCCTGAATATTTCTCAATTGATGATTTTTCAAAAACACAAATCACTGAACAATTGGGAGAAATACCAAACATTGTGCCCATACCCACACCTCAAATTCAACTAGAGACTTTTGGGGATGAATCATATTTTAAAATAGAATCAATGCTTTCTATTTTTTTGGAGAAGAAACTGACTTTCATTCAAATTGCCAATCTTTATTAGGAAATTGCAATAGACCAGAACTCAAAATCATTATCCTTCCTTCCCCAGACAAGAATTCCATAATAGGAGATAAAAAGACCTTGCAGTTTTAGTTCATTCATCTAAAGAAGCCAATAAATTTGAAATGGTCATTGATGTCTTAGGAAAGAATATAAGTTCAACTCGACCAACCATTTCAGATATTCCTTGGATTTTACCAATCATTGTAGAAAATATGATTTTACATGAAAAAAATTTCAAAAAATAATCAATCTCAATCTTATTGAAGTGTAAACAGATGGGTTAATTAAAATGTCGAAAGATGGAATTTGATAAGTTGGGGGGGTACAAGTCGAGCTAACGATGTTAAACAAAAGTATTGCACAGGTGGAAACCCGTGGTTTTCATGTTTCCAATATTTTTTGAATCATATTTATTTTTAAAATAGGATTAATAAATCATTTTGATATTTTAAAAATATAAAAATAAAAAATAGATTGTTGACTTGTTTTTCTTTTACGAGTAAGGATGGGTATGAAAGGGGAGCACCGTATTCATCTGTGTCACGCGGTGCGATCCCTGAGTAATACCTTACCCAGAAAATATAAAGAAGACAATGTATCATCAGTTTTTTTTTTAAAAAATAGGGAAAACCATAAAAATGTTGTACTTGGTTTTAAATAAATTGGTGTGTTGTTTGTTTTGTCTGCTTTTTCCTTCTTTTTATGGTTCAGGAACAATTTTTGGTGATACATGTTCAATCAAGGAGGTTCCTACATCCCCCAAGTGATCAAAGGAGTAATCTGGAGCATCATGAACTTCAACTTCAAAAACAAGGTGAATTTTTTCCATGTTTATCATTCTTAATTTCATCTTTTAACTCCTATCCTACCCCCTTCTAACTTTTCTTTTCTTTAAACACTAGGGACAGTGTTATTCTAAGTTGGGGGGAGATAAAAAATGATTTTTTCTATGAATAAAAAAATGCATGAAAAGAAAAATTCCACTAACCTTGAACATGATAACACACATTGAAAACTCTAAAATTAGATATCAAATAATTTTGTATGCCTTGATTCTGATTTTTGTGCAAGTTTAAGTTCATGAGAATAGTTTTTGGAAAGTATGGTTGTTCGATGTTATTTTTCAAAGTTTACATTTTCATCCTCTTAATAAAAATGCCACAATGCACGTCTATTGGATTGTGGGTGTAAATTTTATTTCTTGGGTTCCTTTCATTATAGAATAGGGTTCTTCGGTCACGTTTAGTTAAATTTGAGTATAAAAAAAACAAAAAAAACAAAAAAAAAACAATAAAACAAAAAAACAATAAAACAAAAAAAAATTTACCACATAGAGAAATGTTTTTCCCAAATGTGTGGCATCTGGTACTTGGGGATCGTGACTCCATAGTTTTCTTGCCCAGAGTTTGGCTTTATATCTCTATTGTAGAGCATGAAATTGACAATATGTGTGGCGTCCGACACTTGGGGATCGTGACTCCATAGTTGTCTTGCCCAGAGTTAGTCTTTTCATATTTATTGTGGATAAAAAGACAAATAAAAAAATAAAAAAATGGATACTAATCTTAAGATTTAATGTGATTCCCACCTAGCGCTTCCATTTTTCCCCTTGAACAATAAAATGGGCCCCATGTCTTTTGTGATGCACAACACATTATCATGCTTAATTGAAATTGGATGAAATGTGGCGATGAATTTGAACAAAGGAATGAGATTTGGATTTGTATATGCTTATGAACATAGCTTGTTTTTAATGATTTTTATGGGTTTCGTAATTTTTTGGTATGAGGTCTTTGGGTGATCAATGTGTATTAAAATATTTTTGGAAAAGGGGATTTGAATTTCATATTTGTAATTTATTTTTCTTGAGACTAGCAGAACTCAAGTTGGGGGGTGTGATTAGTCACTGAAAGTGGATAATATTAATTTTTAATATCTTTATATTCATTTTTCCAAAGTCTATAAACATTGTTTTTAGTGCATTACATAAATAGAACTTCATTTCTCATCAAAAATGCAATTCATGTTTAAAATGAAAATTTGGGCCCAATCATTCATTTGTTTGTGGACAACATTATATTCATTTTTGGAATTTGAAATTTTGGGATATGATTTATCACTTTGTTTGGAACACTTTATCTTTTAGGTCTGATGGATGAATCCCAAAGGAAGATGGAGAAATTTGCGCCTGAAGGCAGAAACTTGCTGGAAAAAGCATAATGGGCCTAAGGCCCATCAAACAAATGTGGGGCCCATAAACCAAGCGCAATGAAGCTAGAATTTATACATTAGAAATATAAAAATATGAGGATAATTTTATTCAACTATGGATGGAGCTAATTCTGATGTTTTCATGATGATAAAGGGATCTGATGTTGAGATTTAAATGGTGGACCCGACATTAATGCACAGAAATCCGTCCCACCATTTCGACAATAACATCCAAACGGATGAGCCAAATTTCTGGAAAATTTTACAGATCATAGAGGATAGATGTCGAAAGATATTGATCTTCTACAACCCCTCCTTATTCGGCCTTCTTCAATTTCTAATTCACACATCAATATGGTGGACGAATCTGGACAGTTTTCCGGTTCAAATTCGAAACATCAATATCCTTTTGATTATTCACCCTCCATTTGACTCTATTAATTTTTGGGGGGTGAAATAATTGTTATGGAATGGACCTAAGGCTCCTAATATGCCTATATAAGGAGCTAGTGGTGAAGTGAATGGTGGTGGATATTTTTCTCATAATATTTTGTTACTTGTTTCATTATAAGGTTATGCTTCCAAATTTCCTTTGTAATGTTTTCTATTTCCATGTAAGTTTATTTTTTGTATCTTTATGTTCTTAATCAACTTCATTCTATTCTATATTTTCCATTTCATTTATTAAAACATTATTATCTCAAATCACGGTGATATCTCTGTGTTTTTGTGAATAATATCACACATAGGCTTGAATTTCATTCACACACACGGAGGAGTGCTTGTTATTTCCGCGGTTTTAATTTCTTCCATCCAATTCTTCTTAGCCATATTCCACCCACCATTGAGAGTATACCATCAATGGAGGGCTAACCCTTTAATGTGTTGATCTTAGGAGGATGAAAAGGCTGGATTGAATGTTATTTTATGAATGAATTGTTGTTAATTGGATAATTAATTTAAGACATCCATTCTTCAGTTATTTCTACTCTTCATCTTTACTGTGTTTGAGCAAACTAAATTCAATTAATAAATGACCATATACCTCGGATACATCATGAATTTGGTTCTCTAAGTGTATAGGGGATTAGTAATTGTGTTTAGTAAGTACCAAACCAGAAAATGATGAAGGTAGTGTTATTTTTGAAGAATAGATTCATCAAAAATTAATAAAACCAAAATTGTCTAAAGAAGTAAAATTCATTCAATCCACCCCGAGCATAATCCTAAGATCAACCCATTTTCTTTGAATTGAATTCACTTAGGTTTCTTAGTGTTCTTTAAACCATCCAAAATCAAACCCAAAGTTGGCTACTTCATAGCCCATCCTTCACCAAATCATAGCGTCTCAAGGTTACTTCTTCATTCCCTGTGGATTCGACCCCTACATGTACTACATCGACCACTTTTACTAGTTAGGTAAATTTGGGCGCAACCACTTACTGAATTGTAATATTCATTAAATGAATCTAATAGATATGAAAAAAGGAGTATTAAATGACTTAAAATATACTTTTAAAAATAATATAAAACATCCATTTCTATTGGTTACTTTTAAAGAACTAAAAATTATTAGACAAAATTCAAAATATTTATATTTATAAGAAAATTTAATCTTATAAAGGATGATTAAAAAAATAACAACCATGATGGTTGGAAAAATTAAATCATTATTTAAAAATTTAAAAAACATTCTTCTTATAATTTTAAAAAATTAAATATATAACCTATATAAAAAGAATTATAAATTTTACAATTAAAAACTTTTAAGATAAATATAAATATGATTGAAAATGACTTTAAAATATCATTGGATAATATAACATAACATTGTTGAAAATTTTTAGAACATTTTGACAAGAAAAATATTCCAGGCTTAAAATCATAAATTATATCTTATTTACATAAAATTATTATTTTATTATATTGAGTATACAATTAGGGAAAATGTAAATAATACATTAGAAACTCAAAATATATATATATGATCACACTGCAATTCACTATTTCATTTTCACCCTTACACCCCTATGCTAAACTAGGTTTTTAATGAAAATTATAAAAATAATAACAAATTTCACTTTATTATTCATCTAATTAGTTCGTAGTTATCACTATTAAAGAGGGAAATGTTACTTGTTTTGATAATTACATTGTAGGTGGACATTATTTGTAGGGGCCATGATGATGTCAAAGAAAAATGGGCCAAACAAGACAGGATCCAAGCACACTAGTGGAATAAATAAAAAACTTATGCTAAATGTCATATCTAAATGGGATTTAAATTTTTTCAAGTGGTCCAAAATTTAATGAGATACATTTCATCTAAAGTAACCTAATCTCAATTCAGCCATTAATTGTCCCAATCGACCACATTTTTCCTGTGCACCAAATCTACACAAAGTCAAAAGTGGTATGTTGTGATCTATCCACATCTTGAGATGTAGGTGTCCAAATGAATCAAAACATTCGGTTGATATTCTAATGAGTTCGGGAAAAAACTTTTTAGATTTAACCAAATTAAAATAATTATTTCTATCTACTGAAAAAAAATGTTCAAATCTTTTTAAGAAATCAATGTTCCCAAAACCACATTCCACATTTTCAATAAAATGGTTCTTTGGGATCCATATTTGAAATTCAATCTAGAAGCAAAGATCTACCATTTTGGATTCATATAGGATTACAATCTTTTTTCTAGAATTTCTAGAGGCCCTATCCTCATAGGGGATTTATAGTGAAGAAGGACTTCCACCCAAGCTTCCTCCTCCTCTCGATGTCGGGCTAAATAATGGGTTTTCGTTTTGAGGGAGCTACACACATGTCAAGATTGTTCCTAGGAATCTATTAGCTAATATTTTATAGTAATTTGGAAGTTAAAACATTTCAATCTGTGTATCTTACATGATTTAATTTTTAATGCTTGTTTTTAGGTATGTGAATTTTATGCTCTTAATTTCTAACTAATCGGTCTGAGGTTTTAAGTGTGTTACTTGTGTTGCTCTGATTGAAAAACAAAAGAATCACTTTCTTACCCACTTTCATGATATTTTAAATCTGATTTTGAATATCTTATTCCATACATAAGTTTTGTACCTTTTCCATATGATTATTATTTCATGGTTTGGTTCTCCATGAAATGAAACAAAAGATTAGGAATTAATCGGGATTCCAATTAATTTTAACAAAAGAATAACTCCAATCCTAAATTAATCTCTAAGAAAAATGAATTTGAAATATTTGTAGTGAAATCCAAATGACCCCTTCATATCATATTTTTAAAAATCCACTATTTTTTCAACTGTTAAACTCTTTATGTTTAGTTATTTTCATAAAACTGTTTTCAAAATCACCTACTTTGTTAACCCATAAATTTGTCAACATCATATATTGTTAAATGAAAAGGATCAACTAGTGAGGTAGTCACAATGAATACTGAACCCAAACCTATTATATGTTGTTAAAAAATTTCTAACAAAATTATTGGCTACTATAATTATTTATCCCATCTTTGATAGAAAATGGATCAGTCCAGTACAAGTGCTTCCTAAAAAACTATTCTAACGGTAGTTAAAAATTAAAATAATGAATTGGTTCCAACTTGTGTGCAACATTGTTTGTGTGTCTTTATAGACTATCTATGACTAAACCAACACACTAGGAAGAAACAGTTACCATTACCAATCATTTACCAAATGCTAGAGAGGCTAGAAATTTTCACGACCCGCCCTCGGGACCCGTGTCGTGACTACCCCAAGCCCGCCTTCCATAGGCCAGGGGCTGGCGACTAGCACCAAGGCGTAAATCCCAACAAAAAGGGAAGGCATTGCCTTTGAAAAGTAAACAACCACCACAGAGTAAGCAAGCGGAAAAGTAAATACTATGTAAAAACAGAGTACAACTGAAGTGCGGAAAAGTAAATGGGCCAGTATACAAACCCAAACTGAAAGTAAAGTACAACTCGAAAGAGAAAACAGCAACTGTAAAGTAAAAGCCGCTACACTGAGCTGTCCACTGGAAATCCCACCTGAATGGTGGGTACAGATAGCTCCACTGCTCCTCGGGTCCCGTCGTCCGCTCCGAACATGTCCCGCCCAGTGGTCCACCTCCAGGCATCGTCCTGCTCTGCAAGCCTCATCCAAGATCAACATTGTCCGTCATCTGCAACCAACACAACGTAGTGCGGGCATAGCCCGTGTAGGGGTGAGTATAAGCTACTCAGTAGGGACCCTGAGACCCCTGAAGGTCTCTCCAAAATCTACAAAGGGTAAACCACAAAAGAAGATACAATCACGAAGTAGCAACCGACATTGCTTAGGTATATGCCCATACATATACCTAAGTCATCAATTCCAATACGCTCCAACCTCCGAGACCAAGTACAACTCAGTCCACACAGGAAAGTATACGTATTCCACACAGTAAAGCAAAACGAAATCCACACAGGATAGCACAACACAATCCACACAGGAAAGCAACAGGATTCAGCTCACACAGGTATACTTCTTCAAAGGATGATAAAGATGATCTCTGATCCATCTAAGTCATCGGACCCACGAAGGATCGATAGGTAACCAACCCCCGCAAAGACCCACATAGGATCGGGCCCACACAGGACCTGTAGGCACTGGTTCACACAGGACCGCTGAGCGCAATGACCCACACAGGATCGGACCCACACAGGATCGGGCCCACAAAGGACATGTAGCACTGATCCACGTAGGATCGCTGAGTGCTGTAGTCTTCGTCGTCGAATCCACCAAGGATCTCTGTACTGTCGTCGTCGCAGTCACAATAGCAGTAGCAGTAGCAGTAGCAGTCACAGTCGCAGCCAGCACTAGGGTTCCCGCACACAGCAAGCCCGTTCGGCAGGGTCCGCTCCACGAGCCGAGAGGCTGATACATCAACTGTCACACAGTCCAGAGTTGATGTATCCAAAAGTTCCGTATCATCAACAGGAACTCAACGCAACAGACGGCGCGTCAATCAGACGCCCGGTCTGAGAGTTATTGGCTTTTTCGTCCGAGGGGCCCGGTTGGTTTTTAAGGTAAAACCAACCCGAACGTACTCCACCTGCGTCCAAACCTCGGGCGGAGTATTCCAAAAGATCCGTCTCACTAATAGGAACACAACAGAGCTGAGGGTACGTCAATCGGACGTCCGTAGCTCAAGATATGAGCATTTCCGCTCCGAGGGCCTGGTTGGTTTCATGTACGAACCAACCCGGCCGAACTCAAAGTATTCTGAAACTTTGAGTGCGATATACTGAAACGACCGTCTTGATCCAAGGATCGCATCGCCGCTAACGGTTTGTCAAACGGAGGTCCGTAGCTCAAGTTATGGGAAAAAGACCGAAATCGATTCGAAAACGGGGGGTCCGGGCCGACCCGGCCCGGCCGGCGGCGCGGCCTGGGTGCCACGTGCGGGGGGCATGGCCCCCGCCCCTCATAGCTGGCGGCGCGGCTGAAAGCCGCGCCTTTGGAGAAACCGGCCCCCCACGTGGGGGCCTGCCTTTGAGAAAAACGGGGGGGCGCTGCCCCCCCTTTGTGTAACCGCGGCCCCCCCTTTATGGGGGGCCGGTTTTGGCCAGCCGGGGGAATTTATTCCCCCGGTCCATCTCCCTTCCGGCCGGCCCAACATGGCCAGCCGATTCTTCCTCCACGGGACCGGCAAGGCCGGTCCCCCTTCCGGCTTCCGAAACCGGTGGCCCGGCGAGCCGCCAGTCTTCTCGTTCCGCCGCGGCCCGGAACCGGCTGCGGCCTTCGTCGTCCGGCGCGGTGCGACGACACCGCGCCCCTCCGCCGCGGCCCCACTCCGGCCGCGGCGCCTTCGGTTTCCTTCAACGCAGCGCGACGGCGTCACGTTCTTGATAAACTTTCCGTGGCGCGGCGCGACGGCGCCGCGCGATTATAGCCTTACGATTCCCGCGTGGTGCGACGGCACCACGCCATCTCGTTCATCCGCAAGGAAATAATAAAATTCAAGAACAAGGGAGGGGGGATTCGGCTGTGTTTGTGCAGTCCGGCACCCTCCCTCTCATTAGACGATAACACATAAATATTTATTCTCACGTTTTTCATGCTAGAACCAAGAACGAGAATAAATAAATAATCAACAAAAACCCCTACCTCGGTTTCAAGTACGATGTTCGTCAACAACCCGCGGAAGACAACGTCGTGGAGGTCGGGCGTCGCGGTAAACGTTTGTCAAATCCATTGACGAAGAGGTACGTCCGAAGAGGTACGTCATTGGTGAATCTTCGTAAGCCGACGAAGGAAGTCCGAGGAGGAAGCGGCGTTCCCTTTCGTTGACACGGAAGGCGTCGTCGATCTTCGGAAACCACCGGCTACGAAGAAGAGAGGAGCGGCGTTCTTCGTCGGAGATTGAGCGTTCTTCGTCGAAGTTTGAAGAAGAAGGAGGAGCTCTCAAATCCTCTCAAGATGGCTAAATAAAATAAAATAAGCTAAGGCTTATTTTATTTACACAAACATCAACTTGAATTTCAAAGGTTTGAAATTCAAATCAACCCACCTTAATTAATTAAACCAAGATGTCAACATTAATGAAAGGGAGTTATATGGGAGTTTTGAGAGAAGATGAGGAGTTGAGGTTCGTGTGGGCCCCACCACACTTAATCCTCCCAAGGGAGGTTAAGTGGATGTGGGTCCCACCTTTAACTCCCTTTGGGAGAAGTTAACCAACAAAATAAAAATAAAAAGTGTTTCCATATTTTTATTTAACTTCTTATAATTTCTCCCAAAACTAACTTTCGTCCCGCATAAAACGCAACCTCGGAAAAGGACTCCTTAAGTGAATAACGGCGCTGCGAGTTCATCGGTGCCCTCGGATTTCAATTCCGAGCACCGGATCAAAAGTTAGAAATTCTCGCTCGTTCGTTCACTGAACGTACCCGAGCCAAACTTCGAAAATTGATTCAGGGCACTCCGGGCCTCAGAATCAGGTGCCGTCAGAAACCGCGCTCTTGTAAAATTCCAAATAAAATTAAAAAAAATCCCTTGAATTTTACGGGTCTTTACATTACTCCCACCTCAGGGCTTTACGTCCCCGTAAAGATACATCAAAAACTAGGGGAACAAATGAGGGTACTGAGCACGCATCTGAGCCTCCCGCTCCCAAGTGCTCTCCTGGAGGTTCCCATGCTTCCATCTGATGCGCACAAGAGGAATCGATCGCCCACACAGGACCCGCTCCTGTCGATCCTCTATCTCCACCGAGACCTTCGTAAAAGTCGCCCCATCGTCAACGTCAAGATCCCCATGGTCAATGATGTGCGTCGGGTCTTGCACGTATCTCCTCAGCTGAGACACGTGGAAGAAGTCGTGCACCCGGTGCAACTGAGGTGGTAGAGCTAGGCGATAAGCCACCTCGCCAATCCTGCTGAGGACCTGGAAGGGTCCTATGAAGCACGGAGATAACTTGCCGCCCTGGCCAAATCTCCGTATACCACGTCGAGGTGAGACCTGCAAGAAGACGTGGTCGCCATCCTCGAACTCTAGTGGCCTCCACCTCCTGTCAGCGTATGACTTCTGCCAGCTCTGAGCTATCCTCATCCGCTCCTGGATGACCTGGACCCTCTCTGTCGTGGCCTGGACCATCTCTGGTCCCACAAGTGCTGACTCCCCAGTGTCTGTCCAGCACAAAGGAAATCTACAAGGTCGACCGTACAACGCCTCATACGGTGCCATTCCGATGGTGGAGTGGTAGCTGTTGTTGTACACAAACTCCACCAAGGATAGGTGGTCCTCCCAGCTACGACCAAAGTCGAGGACACATGCGCGGAGCATGTCCTCGAGAGTCTGAATGGTCCTCTCTGTCTGACTATCCGTCTGAGGATGAAAGGCTATGCTCAGATGTAGCTGCGTCCCAAACGCCTCCTGTAACCCCTTCCAAATCCGGGAAGTAAAGCGAGCATCTCGATCGGAGATGATAGATGATGGTACACCGTGGAGCCGCACAATCTCCTGAACGTAGAGACGTCCCAAGCTCTCCACTGAGCCCTGCTCTATGATGGGTAAGAAGTGTGCCGACTTGGTGATTCGGTCGACAGTCACCCAGATGGAGTCGTGACCTCTGGAAGTGCGTGGAAGTCCAGTCATGAAGTCCATAGATATCCCGTCCCACTTCCACTCCGGGACCTCCAAGGGCTGTACCAAGCCTGCTGGAACCAGATGCTCTGCCTTCACCTGCTGGCAGGTGAGGCATGGAGAAACGAACTCTGCTACAGCCTTCTTCATGCCCGGCCACCAGTGCTGTCATCTGAGATCCTGGTACATCTTCTCCACTCCTGGATGTACCGCCAAAGGAGAAGTGTGAAACTCTCTCAGCACCTCCTCTCGCAAATCAACTGGTACCATGGTACGACCTCTGAAAAGGATGTCGTGCTCTGCTCCAAGGGAGAAACCATCAGGTGCATGTCCCGAGGATATCTGTGCACGCCATATCTCACAGTCAGCGTCCTCACGCTGTGCCTCTCTGACCTGCTGTAGTAGTGTAGGGGTGACTGTGAGAGACTGGAGGAAGGCTGCTCCATCTCTATCCACGAAGGATATCTGCAAAGAGGCTAGCTGCTCCGTTGCCTCCTCAAGTAGCTGAATGCCCGTCCTCCTGCTGAGGGCATCGGCTACCACGTTCCCCTTCCCAGGAGTATAGACTATCTCAAAGTCATAGTCCTGGAGTAACTTGAGCCATCGCCGATGTCTCAGGTTCAGGTCCTTCTGAGAGAAGATATACCTGAGACTCTGATGATCAAAAAAGACTGTAAAGCGCTCTCCCATCAGGTAGTGCCACCATGTCTTCAGAACGAAGACCACTGCTGCCAACTCCAGGTCATGGGTAGCGTAGTTCTGCTCATGCGGCCTCAACTGACGTGATCCATAGGCAATCACTGTCCACTCCTACATCAGAACACATCCGAGCCCGGTCCCTGATGCATCGCAGTAGACTACGTACCCTACTCCCTCCTCAGGCAACCCCAAGATAGGTGCGCTAGTCAACCTCTGTCTCAGCTCCTGGAAGCTCTGCTGACATCTGTCTGACCACACGAAGGGTTTCCCCTTCCTCCTTAACGTACGGCAAAGCTGCAAAGATTTCTCCTTTGCCGAAAAGTGAAATCTGGTCTTATCCCCCGAATGAACCACGTTCCTTGCCTAATACAGTCAATCCCGTCATGATTAGTTAATTCATGGCATGGATGACGTCGTAAGGCCTCGACGCTGCTACCAAGAGATCCAACCGTTACTCTCGCCTCCAAGGGTTGAGTCACACTGTCGGCATCAGTGTGTGGTCACTGGGTTTCCTCCAGTAAGAATCTCGCAAGTGAGGGTCAAGTCAACAGTTTTTTTTAACCGGCACCTCTTAGTAAAAACAAACAAAAGACAGGAAAACAAAAGTCACCAAGGCATGTATCTTTTATTACTTCAACTTAAAGTACAAGGACACAAGGAAACACAATCTACGAAGCTAGAGGCATTGTGGGAAAAGGCCTCTATGCCTGGAGCTAGTCCCGCACTAGTCCACCCGCTTCCGGAGCTCCATGATCGTAAGCTTCAGCTGCCTGAAGCTGTGCTCTCCCCTGAGGTCGGGGTGGAACTCCTGGTGGTGGTGGTGGTAGAGCCTCAAAGCGTCGCCCACCACCTGCTGCTCGGCCAGCTCCTCTGCCTCATCCGCCTCCTCCCTGCGGACCGCCACGGTCGAACCTATGTCTCTGCCTAGGTGGTTCCTCAACCGTCTGCTACTCCTCTGCATGGCGGGTCGGGTAGTCACGAGCCATGTGGACCTGCCCGCCGCACGAGTAGCACTGTCTGCCTCTCTAAAGACTGGCTCCGTGTTGTGTGCTCCACACTGCTGAGCCAGTGTCCTGAGGTCGTCTGCCTGAAGGTCTAGTCTGCCTGGACCCCTGAGTCATCCGTCGACTGCCAGCCGTAGAATACTCTGCCACGTGCCGCCCTACGGTGGGTCTCGGCGCTGGTGTAGACTCAGCAAGGAAGCTCTCGATCAAAAGGGCCTGCTCCAGTACTCCTGTCTGAGTCGGTATGCTGAGGGAGATCAGCGATGCCCTAGTCTCATGTCTCAAACCCTGCTCGAAGGTCCAGGCCCGGAAGAATGGGTCCCGTACCATGTCGGTCGAGTAGCGCGAGAGATCAGCAAATCTTGCCGAGTACTGAGCGACCTTCATGCTGCCCTGCCGCAGCAGAAGAAGCTCCTAGATACGCACCGCACGAAGGGTGGCTGGGACAAACTCCGAGAGGAAGAGGCTCTCAAAGTCCGTCCATAGTAGAGATTCCTCATCGTGCACCTGGAGCATCAAGCTCCACCATCGGCCCGCTGCTGCGTGCAGTAGGCTCGCAGCGAGGATCGCCATGAGGTCTACAGGTGTCCTCACTAGCCTAAAAACTCGTACCACTGCCTCCAGCCAGTCCTCTGCTGCCTGGGGGTCCGTCTCCCCACGGAACCTAGGCGGTCGCTGGCACTGAACCTCACGCAGTGTGCTGAGGCGACGTTCATCCTCAGCGGCTGGTTCTGGAAGCATCGGTGGCTCGACGGGTAGAGCTACCGCCGGTGCCACTGCTGACAAAGGGCCCTGCACCGAGGCCTCGTCGCTCGGTGGGCTGTCATCAAACTCGACTCTCGGAACCCTAGCTGGCTGCCATCGTGGGGCCATCCTGAAAAGTAACAGGTGCGCCACGGTCAAACAGTATACCTGGTGAGCTGACACAAAGTAATCACAAAGAAAACATTGAAACACACACGCAATCAATGTTTTCGTGCATTAAGTCGGAAATCAGAAGTCAGGGTCCTGGTGTACGGATACGTCGGCCGCCACACCAACACTGGACTCCTTGGATTGATAACCACACTCAAAACACTAAACATTATTGCTTCACATAGAAAAGATCAGAGTTCGCGGTAGAACCGAACACCTCTGATACCAATTTGTCACGACCCGCCCTCGGGACCCGTGCCGTGACTACCCCAAGCCCGCCTTCCATAGGCCAGGGGCTGGCGACTAGCACCAAGGCGTAAATCCCAACAAAAAGGGAAGGCATTTCCTTTGAAAAGTAAACAACCACCACAGAGTAAGCAAGCGGAAAAGTAAATACTAAGTAAAAACTGAGTACAACTGAAGTGTGGAAAAGTAAATGGGCCAGTATACAAACCCAAACTGAAAGTAAAGTACATCTCGAAAGGGAAAACAACAACTGTAAAGTAAAAGCCGCTACACCGAGCTATCCACTGGAAATCCCACCTGAAAGGTGGGTACAGATAGCTCCACTGCTCCTCGGGTCCCGTCGTCCGCTCCGAACACGTCCCGCACAGTGGTCCACCTCCAGGTACCGTCCTGCTCTGCAAGCCTCATCCAAGATCAACGTTGTCCGTCATCTGCAACCAACACAACGTAGTGCGGGCATAGCCCATGCAGGGGTGAGTATAAGCTACTCAGTAGGGACCCCGAGACCCTTGAAGGTCTCTCCAAAATCCACAAAGGATAAACCACAAAGGAAGATACAATCACGAAGTAGCAACCGACACTACTTAGGTATATGCTCATACATATACCTAAGTCATCAATTCCAATACGCTCCAACCTTCGAGCCCAAGTACAACTCAGTCCACACAGGAAAGTATACGTATTCCACACAGGAAAGCAAAACGAAATCCACACAGGATAGCACAACACAATCCACACAGGAAAGCAACAGGATTCAGCTCACACAGGTATACTTCTTCAAAGGATGATAAAGATGATCTCTGATCCATCTAAGTCGTCGGACCGACAAAGGATCGATAGGTAACTAACCCCCGCAAAGACCCACACAGGATCGGGCCCACACAGGACCTGTAGGCGCTGGTTCACACAGGACCGCTGAGCGCAATGACCCACACAGGATCGGACGCACACAGGATCGGACCCACACAGGACCTATAGCACTGATCCACGTAGGATCGCTGAGTGCTGTAGTCGTCGTCGTCGAATCCACCAAGGATCTCTGTACTGTCGTCGTCGCAGTCACGGTAGCAGTAGCAGTAGCAGTCACAGTCGCAGCCAGCACTAGGGTTCCCGCACACAGCAAGCTCGTTCGGCAGGGTCCGCTCCACGAGCCGAGAGGCTGATACATCAACTGTCACATAGTCCAGAGTTGATGTATCCAAAAGTTCTGTATCGTCAACAGGAACTCAACGCAACAGACGGGGCGTCAATCGGACGCCCGGTCTGAGAGTTATTGGCTTTTTCGTCCCAGGGGCCCGGTTGGTTTTTAAGGCAAAACCAACCCGACCGTACTCCACCTACGTCCAAACCTCGGGCGGAGTATTCCAAAAGATCTGTCTCACTAAGAGGAACACAACAGAGCTGACGGCACATCAATCGGACGTCTGTAGCTCAAGATATGAGTGTTTCCGCTCCGAGGGCCCGGTTGGTTTCGTGTACGAACCAACCCGGCTGAACTCAAAGTATTCTGAAATTTTGAGTGCGATATACCGAAACGACCGTCTCGATCCAAGGATCGCATCTCCGCTAACGGTCCGTCAAACGGATGTCCTTAGCTCATGTTATGGTCAAAAGACCGAAATCGATTCGAAAACGGGGGGTTCGAGCCGACCCAGCCCGACCCCCCTGGGTCGGCCCGAACCGGGTCCGACCCGGCCCGGCCGGTGGCGCGGCCCGGCACGGCGGCGGAGCCTGGGTGCCGCTCGTGTGCCAGGTGCGGGGGGCATGGCCCCCACCCCTCATAGATGGCGGCGCGGCTGAAAGCCGCGCCTTTGGAGAAACCGGCCCCCCACGTGGGGGCCTGCCTTTGAGAAAAACGGGGGGGCGCTGCCCCCCCTTTGTGTAACCGCGGCCCCCCCTTTATGGGGGGCCGGTTTTGGCCAGCCGGGGGAATTTAATCCCCCGGTCCATCTCCCTTCCGGCTGGCCCAACATGGTCGGCCGATTCTTCCTCCACGGGACCGGCAAGGCCGGTCCACCTTCCGGCTTCCAAAACCGGTGGCCCGGCGAGCCGCCAGTCTTCTCGTTCCGCCGCGGCCCGGAACCGGCCGTGGCCATCATCGTCCGGCGCGGTGCGACGGCACCGCGCCCCTCCGCCGCGGCCCCGCTCCGGCCGCGGCGCCTTCGGTTTCCTTCAACGCGGCGCGGCGGCGTCGCGTTCTTGATAAACTTTCTGTGGCGCGGCGCGACGGCGCCGCGTGATTATAGCCTTGCAATTCCCGCGTGGTGCGACGGCACCACGCCATCTCGTTCATCCGCAAGGAAATAATAAAATTCAAGAACAAGGAAGGGGGGATTCGGTCGTGTTTGTGCGGTCCGGCCCCCTCCCTCTCGTTAGACGATAACACATAAATATTTATTCTCATGTTTGTCATGCTAGAACCAAGAACGAGAAAAAATAAATAATCAACAACAACCCCTACCTCAGTTTCAAGTACGATGTTCGTCAACGACCCACAGAAGACAACGTCGCGGAGGTCGGGCGTCGCGGTAAACGTTCGTCAAATCCGTTGACGAAGAGGTACGTCCGAAGAGGTACGTCGTTGGTGAATCTTCGTAAGCCGACGAAGGAAGTCTGAGGAGGAAGCAGCGTTCCCTTTTGTTGACACGGAAGGCGTCGTCGATCTTCGGAAACAACCGGCTACGAAGAAGAGAGGAGCGGAGTTCTTCGTCGGAGCTTGAGTGTTCTTCGTCAAAGTTTGAAGAAGAAGAAGGAGCTCTCAAATCCTCTCAAGATGGCTAAACAAAATAAAATAAGCTAAGGCTTATTTTATTTACACAAACATCAACGTGAATTTCAAAGGTTTGAAATTCAAATCAACCCACCTTAATTAATTAAACCAAGATGTCAACATTAATTAAAGGGAGTTATATGGGAGTTTTGAGAGAAGATGAGGAGTTGGGGTTCGTGTGGGCCCCACCACACTTAATCCTCCCAAGGGAGGTTAAGTGGATGTGGGTCCCACCTTTAACTCCCTTTGGGAGAAGTTAACCAAAAAAATAAAAATAAAAAGTGTTTCCACATTTTTATTTAACTTCTTATAATTTCTCCCAAAACTATCTTTCGTCCCACATAAAACGCAACCTCGGAAAAGGAATCCTTAAGCGAATAACGGCATTGCGAGTTCATCGGTGCCCTTAGATTTCAATTCCGAGCACCGGATCAAAAGTTAGAAATTCCTGCTCGTTTTTTCACTGAACGTACCCGAGCCAAACTTCGGAAATTGATTCCGGGCACTCCGGGCCTCGGAATCAGGTGCCGTCAGAAACCGCGCTCTTGTAAAATTCCAAAGAAAATTAAAAAAAAATCCCTTGAATTTTACGGGTCTTTACAGAAATAAAGTCCCATTACTATTTTCTTAATGGATATTATGCATACTTTCAAATCCATATTTCCCTGGAGGATTGGGAAAAGACCACCTTTACATTCTCCTTTGTGAAATTATCCTATAAGTGGATGCATTTTGGTTTGTTCAATTCTTTGGGTACTTCCCAATGATTCATGGTTAGTATTTCTTAGGATTACCTAGATAATTGCATGGAAATATTCATGGATTATTTCACTATTTATGGATCCTCTTTTGATGAGTGTTTGGGTACTCTTGGTTTAGTCTTACACCAATGTATTTAAAATAATCTCATATTAAATTTTCACAAGTTCTATTTAATGGTGAGACTAGGTATAGTATTGGGACATGTCATTTATGAGGACAATATCCAAGATGAAAAATCTAAAGGGTATTTCATTTCTTCCCTAACATTTCCCTAAAATGTAAGGGATGTGTGGTATTTCCTAGGTCATGTTGGATTTTACCGATGTTTCATTTGCGACTTGGTAAGATTTCACCCCCCCCCCCCCTCATGATTGCTCTAAAAATTAAAAGTATATGTTTTTTTATGAGGAATGAGAAGTTGCTTTTAATAAATTGAAATGGAGTCTCACATCACCCCCATTAATCCGACCACCACATTGAGATTTACCATTTGATATCATGTGTGATGCCTCCAACTATGTAGTTGGGTTGGTCTTATCACAAAGTTTTGACTGATCTCCACATTTCATATCTTATTCGTCACATACATTTCACTCTTCCCAAGAAAACTACACTAAAACTAAAAAATAATTTTTTTTTATATTGTGTTTTCCATGGATAAATTTTGGTCATTCTTTTTCAGGTCCAATGTCATTATGTCCTCAAACCATGCATCCTTCAGGTAGCTCCATAAGAAACCAGAATCCATACCATGTCTCATTCATTGGATTCTCCTCCATAAGGAATTTAATTCAGAATTTAGATACAAAAAAATTAGTAGATAATGTGGTTAGTGGAAATATTAGTAGGATCCACCAATCCTCAGACATTGATTAATCCCCCTGTATTCCCATAAATTACATGTTTCCTACTGGTAAATTTTACCAAGTGAAATATTTTATTCTTTGGTATGCTAAAATTGTAAATTATTTGGTTTCGACTTGAATTCCTACAGATTTCAACAAAAACCGGGCTGACCATATATAACATGACTGTCGTTGAATTATTTTTTATTCTCCTACCAATGGAACACATGTGGTTATCAAGTACATAGGTGTTGTGTTCTCAATAGTGAGTTTTAGTCTATCCTTAGGTTCTGCCACACTATTTCTTATGGGGGCCACTTTGGTCCCCAACAGACTTCTCACAATGTCTTTGATTCTAGTATCTGTGGCCCATCTTTATTTCGGGATTCCCACAATTTTTTTAAATCTTGTCCTCACTATCATATAATAGGGAACATCTATAAAAGAAATAAAATTTCAAAAAAAACCATTCTCTTCCATGTAATTTTTTATGTTTGGAGCTTTCACTTTATGGTATTATAACCCAATTTATTTGGGAACCATTACATTCTATTGGCAGTGGATTATGTTTCAAAATGGGTAGAGTCTCGAGGTATAAGCATGGGGGATTGAAAGGTAGTTGTGTAATTTTGGACAAACCAAATCTTTTATGGGTTTAGATTACTTAGGTTCATCATCAGTGACTAGGGTTTTCATTTCTGCAATCGAAAAATGCAATCCCTTTGTGTCAGTATCGGGTTGGGTATAGAGTGTCTACTACATAACACTGAAAACCAATGGTCAAATTGAGGTGTCGAATAAGAAGGTAAAATAGATTCTTAAAATAATAGTTCAGCCTAATAGAAAAAATTATATTCTCAAACTCGATGATTATTTATGGTCTTACCATACTACCTTTAAAACACTCAACCGAATGTCACCCTATAGGATTGTGTTTGGATAGATTTGTAAACTCCCTATTGAGATTGAGAACTAGTCCTAATTGGCCATCAAACAATGTAATTCCAATATTTCTTGTGTGGGTTCAAAAAGGAAGTTTCAGATTCAGGAGATGTAGTAAATTATAATAGATTCATTTGAGAACTCTTGGATTTATAAGGAGAGAAACAAGGATTCCCACAACTGTCTCATCCTTCATCGTCAGTTCCAAAATTGGAAGAAGGTCCTCCTCTACAATGCAAGGCTGAAGTTGCATCTAGGTAAGCTTCATTCCCACTAGTTTGGACCATACATTGTTACTAATGTCTCTAAATTTGGTGTTTTTCAGGTTCAAAATGAAGAAACCAAGAAAAAACTTCACTATCAATGGGCAACAACTGAGGCACTTCTATGAAGCCATTATAGATACCTTGATGGAGGAACTACAATTTCAAGAAGCAGTCTATGAATTACACCCAACAATTTTTATCATTCCTTTTCACATTATATTTTATTATAGTGTGTAAACTGAAATGTTTAGGTGTGAGGGATGGTTGATGGGTACATTACTGGGTTATATAGGAATTTTCATTCTCTTTCTTTTTTTTCTCTTTTTATCTTTCTGAATAGTATTGTTAATTTACCCCCTTTCTCTCACCCTCACTTTTGTACTGGAATATTAATTTTTGATGCCCTATTTATCATGGAAAATTATGTGTGTTTAATCATGGAAGTTATTTTAAATACATGTGGATTTTTTTTATTCCATGTTGTTTTAACGTTCAAAAAAATTCTGATGAAATGTGAATTTAAGCAAGGATTCAATAATATTGCATGACTTTCTCTTGAAATTTCGTTTTTTTGTTGATATAAAAGATTGTATCATTTTGAAACCATTGATAAGGATGGTACCCTTTGTGTAAGTAGTTTAACAGAAAATTATGTGACTTAATTTCTCTACACAATTTTGCACCCAACAATGAAGTGTGAAAATTTATTAATTACTTGAAGGTAAATATAAGTTTGGTTAATTTTTATCTAATTTAGAAAATTAGTTTTCTATAAATTTGTTCCTTATCCTATCTATTTCATTACTATACCATATTGATCTATGTGTGTGTACCTATTATCTAACTATTGTATGCCCTCAAAAAACCCCTAAAAAATAATAATAAGAAACAAATAAACATTGAGAGGAGTGATGAAATGTACAAAATATGGGAATATATAGGTTGGGAACTTATGGTTTGACTTCTGGGAATTCTTAAGCGAGTGGGTATTGAAATTTGATTGCAAAGGATCTAGGGTAGGTTTGGTGTAAAAGATCATTTAAGTATACAAATTTTATAATAATTTATACTTACTTCATTAAAAGTAGAAATAATAGCATGAAATGGTTTTCACACACACACGTGGAATATTAGTTACATGATTGAATTTTTAATTATTTTATTCAATTGTTATCAAGCATCTCTTGGAATTTCATTTTGATACCATTTTTTAGATATCTTTTTCCCTCATCACTAAGAATAACTCCTCTCTGTGATTTTTTACTTTGATCACATTTCTATATGGAATTATATTTTAATTAAATGTTAAATATTTATGATGTTTGAAAAATTTAAATTCATAATTATTTGAAATAAGAATTTTCCGCAGATTGGAAATGTTTAGGTGTGCGGGTGTGATCACATCACAATTCACTGTTTCATTTTCACCATTACACCATTGTTGTAAACTATTTTTCTATTGAATATTATAAAAATAATAAAAAATTCAAGTTTAATTTTTATTTAATTACTTTTTGGTTATAACTATTAAAGAGGTTAATGTTACTTTCTTTGATAATTACATTGTCGGTGGAGGTTATTTGGATGGCCCATGATGATGTCTAAGAAAAATGGGCTAAACTGCGCAGGATCCAAGAACACTAATGGAATAAACCACACACATCTACTAAAACATGAATCCAAATAGGTTTTATTTTTTAAAATGGTCCAAAATTTCCACTGAAAAATTCTATTTGATGTAAACTAATCCCAATTCATCCATTAATAGTCCCAATAGGCTATATCATTCCAAAACACCGAATCTGCATGAAGTCAAAAGTGGTGTGATGTCATCTATCCATATATCAAGGATTATATTTATAAATTAATCCAAACTTATAGTGAAGATATTAAATATGTTGGAAAAAAAATTTTGTTTTACACAAATTAAGATAATTCTATCTATCTATCAAAAACTGTTGGCCAATTGGTTTTAAGAAATTTTTGTGCCCAAAACCCCCCCCATCAACATTTCCTATAAAATGATACCTTGGGATCCTCATATAAAAGTTCAAAATAGAAGAAAAACTCTTCCATTTTTGAGTCCTAGAAGATTCCCTTCCTCATACTAGAATTTCGGGAGGCCCCTATCCTCATAGAGGGATCATGAATGAATAAGGACTTCCACCCGAGCTTCCTCTTCCTCTAAATGTCAGGCAAAAATGGTGGGAGTTCATTGTGAGGAATATAAACACATGTCAAGGGAGTTCTGATGCATTTAGTATATACTTTTTGGGATTAATTTGTATGTTAAAACATTTCATTCTATATATATTACTTGATTTTGTTTTTTAATACTTGTTTTTATGCATGTGAATGTCATTCTCTTAATTTATAACAGATTGGTGTGAGGTTTTGAGTGTGTCACTTGTGGTGTTCTGACTGGATATCACAAGAATCCTTTTCTCAGCCACATTATTGATATTTAAATATTATTTGGATTCTATTATACCATGCATAAGTTCTAGACCTTGGAAATATGATTTTTATACCAAGGATTGGTTTTTCAAGAAATAAAATAAAGGCTTTAGAATTAATTGGGATTCCAGTTAATTTCAACAAAGAATTACTCCAGTCTTAAATTAATCTCTAAGAATAATGAAATTGAAATGTGTGTAGTTAAATAACTATGAACCATTCATCTCATATTTTTTATTATCAAATTGGTTTGTCAACTATTAAACTCTTTATGTTAAGTTATTTTCTTAAAACATATTTTCAAAATCACCCCCCTTTTTAATACTTTTATTAAAAACACATACTCTAAACATATCAAAACGCCTTAATAGAGGACCTGGGGTCTGTCCTATATTAAAAATAAACCTTCAAATAATAATCAATTTTACTTGTCACAACAACATGGTAAATATAGTAGAATAAAATTTATGGGGCATAAGAGATAGGGAGATAATATAGTTTCCCCAATTGATATTTAATGATGACCAATAATGATTAAAAATTAGATGGAAACATAAATCCCTACACCAAGTATCAAATTAATTCATAAAAGATATAATTTCAGGTATAATAAATTAATATTTAATATACATCTAAATAATAACTGTAACACCCCAAGATTTTATGAGAAATAATTTTTTTAATTTCTTTGATTTCTTGTCTTGTATGCTACACCAAGATTATCTTGTGATATATTCAACATCGTATTAGCTTTTACTATATGCAAACACTATTCTTGGCTTGTGTAGCATGAAAGAGAGGCCTTCCTCAATAGCGTGTGTTGTATGCAATATCGAGTTTCACTAAACAACGATATATTGTTATTATGAACTATCCCTTATGAATATTATTAACCACATTTTAAATTTTATAACAATATCATTAATCTTACACATATTATACAACAATTTATGACAACAAAACAAATTTTTCGGGTAAAATAAGTATTTTTCAAAAAATGCAGTTTTGTCGCCTTTTGATGGTGCACCCTTTTAAAATCTAGTTTTTGACTTGTTTATAAGTTCAATTTGACAAGTTAAACTTTTTATTCTTAATCAAGATATAAAAAATTACACTGGATAAATTTTTAATACTTTTTGGATAACTTTCATATTTTGATGAATAGTAAAAATACGCTAAATTTTTCTTAAAATTAATTTTTTTCCTCAAGATAATTTATATGGTTAAATTATAATGTTGAATGATTTTAATTTATAAATAGATTATATTTTTACCATTTAATATAATGTAAGTCATTATCATTAATTTTACATTGAATTCATAGGTAACAACATTTCAATCTTTTGCGATGTTTTAACTTTTAAAACCCATTTTCTCAACAGTGGGATTAATTTTAAATTAAATACTGCAACTTATGTGTTTTGAATTTGAAAAAATGGATTCCATATTTAGAATAATAAGGTCCAAATTATGTTAATAGGAAACTTTTTATTTTTAGACATTATGAATAGTAACAACGATAAATTTTAATTACCACAGTTAAAGGTAAATCAGGTTATTAAGGGTAAAAATAATATTATAAAATTACCCTAACACTTGTTTTAATATAATTGGATGATAATATTTATCCTTGAAACATAATTGAGTCTGAATGGAATCTATTGGAACCCACATGGTTGTGATTAAGACCTTTAATTTATTTTATTTAAAGGAAAGTGAAATATGTCTCACTCAAACTTTAATAATTAAAGTATTTTTAATATAAGGCTATACCAAATATAAATTAAATTATAAATTCTCATTTGAAATATAAAGTGTTTTTATTTATTATGGTAATTCATTTGTAATTTTTAAGAAATATTTAATTACCTAAATAGCTTATACATTAATGTTGTAGAAATTATTTATTTATTGAAAAATCAGTAATATAGTTTTTATTAAAATATTAATACCCATAAAAGGCCCAAACACCAGACCAAAACTTATGTTTCGTGTATATATAAAACATAATCATCCAATGGTCGAATTATAGACCATTTGGAGCCTTATAAAAGCGATTATGACACTTATATTATTTTATTTTAAATGATTTCAAATTTGTCACCTTCATAAATATAACAATTTAAATGTTGTAATTTTAAGATGATAAATTCGATTAAAATTATTATTATAGAATATATTATATCTATCTGAATCATAGTATTTTATTTTGAATTTTTATGCAAAAAATAAGTATATTTAATAATTATAAAAAAATGTTTTAGTAATTATTTTATTAAGAGAAATATCAAATAATTGGTTTTAAAAATAATAAAATAAATGTTATATGAACAACTTAAATTTCTACATTATTTTTATAGATTAATATTACAAGTTAGAAATATATTAAATCTTTTGGTTTGAATATATCTTCTGTGTAGATTTAATTTAAATTCATGTAATTGAATACTGTTAAAATCGACACTATTGATATTTTCTAAAAATAACATATTATTAAATTGTTTAAAAATCACAAAAATATTTAAAAATTAAAAAATGAAAATTATATGGTCTAAAATTTAATAATGAATCTAATTATTGAAAATTCACTTAACAAAGGTAAGTATTTATAACAATTTAAAAATTAGAATATTATTACTGCAAATAAAATTAAAAAATATTAAAAAAGGATAAATAAGAATTATAAGGTTTAAAATAAACATAAAACATATATAAATTTTATTTTTTTATTAGAATACAACCCAATATAATTGCATCTTTGAATTTAGTGATTTTTGGAGGTTTTTATGTGGGGTTTGATTTTATTATTAATTAATATTTTTGAGGTTTCCAAAAGTGCCCATCTCTTCTCTTATAAAAGGGCACATCATCCCTCTCATCCTCACACCATTTTGAGCCTTCAAACTGGGCCAACCCCTGCCCATTATTCTTATCAACTTCCCTAGTAAAATTTTGGAGATTCTGGTCTTCTCAAAAGTCCAACTCAAGTACCTTAAGAGGAAGTTCAAAGGAGGTACATCGAAGAAGAGGTAATCTCTTCTATGATTCTTTCAAGTTTGTTTATTCTTCTAATTACTCTTTTCTAGTTGTTTCATTATAAAGTAATAACATCAGTATAAATAATATACTGATATGTTATTATAAATATGAAACAACCCTATTTCACCTTCTATTTATCCTACAAAAAATGAAATCATCGTGTGTGGGTACGTACGGCTTACCGTCTCCACGCCGTGGTGTAATCTGTTTTTCCACAACCACATTACTTTGATGGTTATAATTGTATAAATAATAAATATATAGGATTATTATAATATTATACTAATTTTGAGATATTAAATCATTCACTTTGATTCCATTCAATAATTATGGGCACGATATCAACGCTCATGCATATGTACATATTACCGTCTCCATGATGAGATGAGATTTATTCTCCATGTTAACCATTCAAGAATAATTATAAATTATATATAATAATTAATCATGAAACATATGAAATAATAATGATACTAGATATATATATATATATATTTCATTTACTTCCATTCAATTTATTAAAGAAATGAAAAAGTGTTCATGCGTACGTACGGCCTACCATCTCCATGAATGGTGTATTCCATTCCATTTATTGATATTATATATATATATATTCTGAAGATATATTATATATAAACCATGTTTTACATTCTGGAAGTAATTAATCATGATCTAAGTAATCATATGAATAATTACAAGTCAAAAAAAGTACGATAAATGAACTGATTTTACCCAAAACGTTGCTTTAACATGGAATTAACAAATTAAAGGGTAATAAGAAGTTGTAAGTGAATAATATATGATATCATAAATATTATAATGGTTCTGTTATAAGTTAATAATATGTTTAAACCCACTATATAGGAGTCTTGTACACATATGAAAGAAATTGGACATAAGGTAAGCGATAATTATTCCATTCTCATTCTTATTTGAGATTGTTTATTTATAAGTATTTACTAGGGTTATGTTTATCATCCATATCCATGTTTTCTCAAAAGGTTTTCATAAAATGTTTAATATTCTTCCATGTATGTTTAAAGTAATTTTTACCCTTTTCTGACTTTTACCACAAGGTATAGAAGGAATATTTTTTCTGTTTACCATACGAGGTACTTTTTGACTTTTCTGGAAAAATTATGAGGATAATTTTTTTTAACATATATAGTATGAATGGATTTCTACAGTTTCATAATACCTTATTTTCATAAAGCTTCCTCTACAATATTTCATTATTATTTTCAATAAAATACTTTTCTTTTAAAATTGCGTGGTATTTTGTGAAAAGAAAATGATTTTGAAGAAGAATGTATATTTTCCTCAAGAATTAATTTCAAGTGTTTTATCAAAACTATTTTCCATAAAAGATGACATTCTTTAATATGATTATGTTTCAAGTATAATTTCTCTATTATTTACTTGTTTATTATTTTTTATATGATGAAAATATATCCATTTATTTTATATGGATTATTTCATGATAGGACGATATTTATGAAACCCATTTTATTTGTTGGGTTATGATAAATGATTTATGTTTATTTTTGGAAAACTTAAGAATTATTTCATTATGAGATGGGTGGGACCTATATCTCCCTCCAATTCATTGGTTAAAGATTTATATCTCATGAGATAGACATGGCTGGAATGGAAAGTACATCCGCTTCAGTAATACAGGGCTGGAACGGTTGGTAAACCGGGTTCACTAATGGACTTTGTCCACTATGATAGTCTTGGCAGCAATGCCTTGGATACTATGGAAATCATATCTTGTTCTTCATGGTTTTCCGCAATTACATGTTTTGTTTCCATGCTATTTTATGAAGATTAATGTTCCTTTATGATCTATGACTTATGTACTTCCAAGATTTATGTCATTACTCATGATTTTGATGTTTTATGTTAATGTTTTTACATTCAAATGTTTATAGATTGTTTTATGTTCTCCATGCTTACCCTTACTAAGTATTTGAGCTCGTCCTTTATATTATTTCTTTTCCACAGGATTTAAATAAAGGTTTTAGGTAAGAATAAAAAAGGGGAAGATCTTTATGAGAGATGTTGAAAATCCTTCACTATTATTAGAAGATTATATTCTGTGTTTACAAAGACACTAAACTATTACGGTCCTTGGGTGTCTATTTATATTATGGATTAATTATTCCAAAAAAGTAATGTAATGTCCATGTACGTCAAGCTTTGGGTCTCTATAGTTGGTATCAGAGGGAGGTTTAGTTTAACTTTAGAATCTAGGATGTGAAAACTTTAGTGATATCCCTAGAGATATTTCTAAGGTATGTCTAGGGATGTCCCTAAAGTTAAGTATTAGTATAGGTTACAGCCCTAGAATTATTATAACGATCATGGATAACCTATTATTAAACCTAAGATGTTATATATTGAAATTAATCTCCTTGATTATGTTATTTTCCTAGAATTAGTTTTCCTCTCAACCTATTCTTTTTGGGTTTTGGATAATGGCTGGAACCTGAAAGAACCGTGTTAATGATCAATGCATTGGGAAATGCAATGATTGTCCTCCTAAACAACCAAATGTTATTGGAAATGGAGTGAAAAATATTATTTTTATACTTACATGAGCTATGAATCATTCTGGACTTCCAAATGAATAGAGAAGGGAAAAATATTCTATTGATCCCTTCATGAGGCAACGTCCACCTTCTTTCAGTGGGTCTTCTGATCCACTTGTTGTGGAACAATGGATAAGTACCATTGAAAAGATATTTTAGATTCTTAGTTGCTCAGAGCATGAAAAATTAATTTTGTCTTTTTACTATTTATAAGGGGAATCAGACTAGTGGTGGACACTAATTAAGAATAAAAGTCCTGAAGATGAAATTGAATCCATGGAATGGGATGAGTTCAAGAACATGTTTTTCAATAAGTACGTCCCTCGTATTCTTCGAACAAAGATGGAAAATGAGTTCCTTCAGCTTAAGAAAAAGGATGATGAATCTTTAGGTATATACGAGGAGAATTTTATAACGATTTCAAGTTATGCATCTGCCTTTATCATATAACCTAAAAGTAAAGTTGATCGATTCTTCAGTGGCTTAAAATCAAGTCTTCAAAGGGAATTAGCGATAAGAGACTTCAGTGGCTATGAAGAAATTGTGTGTTGTACTATCAAGGTAGAACTGGAAGTAGGTGTTACATATCCATCTCATGGTTTTTACAACAAACAAAAGATGGAGTTCAAGGAAAAATCTCAAAAAATGGTGAAAAGAATATGAATGTTTCATTATGCTCAAAATTTTGAAAGAAGAATGGTGGAGATTGTCTTAAAGGGACTGGAAAATGTTTTAAGTGTGGAAAATATGTTCATCGAGCAACTGAGTATCGAAGTAATTGGAAAAAGGTAGCTAATGATGTGAATAGAGAAAAGACTATAATGAACACACCACCAACACTGCAATGCTACAAGTGCAAGGAAATGGGGCATTATGTTAACCAATGTCATAATCCAAAGTTTAATGATGATCGACATCAATAACCTCTTAAGGCAAAGGAAAAAAAGGGAAGTCACATGCGATCACTATTGGCGATGTTGAGTATGACAATGATGTGGTGTAATTATTAAGTATTTATGTAACGGGATTCCAAAATAATGTTGTGAAATCTCATTTATAGTATCATGAAATATTGGAATATCTATGTATTGGTTTATTGTGGTTTTCGATAATTTTATGGTACCGGTAACCATGAAAAGTGATTGAAATGTTTTTGGAAAGTAGATGATATGGTCATAATTAATGGATAAGGATAAAATAATATGTTTGATAGTATTAATAAGCTCATGATTGATATAAGGACAAATTGATGTCATGGTTTGAGGGTATAGAAATTTTGGGATTTTGTTATGTAGAAAGAGTTAACTTTTGACAGCATTCATGTTTTCACTAAGTTTCTACGGTAACTCATGTTTCAAGAGAATACATGATTAAGGTATTCACATGTTTGGAATGTTACCAACAAAATGTATCTTATGATATATGGGGGATAAATGATGGTATTCACATTCTTGGAAGATGACCTTTCTAGTAGTCATTTTCTTTATACTATGATATTTGATAGAAGTATTTTCAATAAGCCTAATGGTTGGAATGGATTAAGTTGGACATCAGATAGTATTTTTTAAAGCTATAATTTTTTGATATTAATTATCGAATATTGTAATAGTATAGTTTTAGAAAAAGGACAACCCGTAGGAAGGGCAACAACCCTTTGCGTCGGATAAGGTTACAGGAATCAAACCCACAACTGAAGTGCGACAGACCTTTATCACCTACCAATGGCCTATAAGAAGTCTCTGTTTAGTAGAAATTATTTTTATTTTATTAATTGGAATTATATATGAAGTATAAGTCCATTTTTTGAGCCATATATGATCAATATCACAATATATGGACTTATTATATTTAATAAATTTTGCTAACCTTTTGTTAGAGACAGATGGAATGGACCATAATTCTATCACATGATCTGCTAACACTTCACGAATGAAAAATTCAACTTCACTTCTTTATGATATTAAGTAGAAATTTTTTAAGGAATTACCAATGGTTATATGGTAACAAAATCAAGTAAGTATATCTTCTAACTCAAATTCTCCAACTTTAGAAAAATGATCTTGAAAACCAAAAATGTTGTCCAAGTGTCCTCATATCTGATGAATCGGATGGTACCTTATATCATCATAGATTTATGGCTTTGTTATTGTTTTCTTTTTTATAGCCATGTTCTCTACCACTCTTCATCAGAACATGATGGTTAGATTTCTCTTCCATATCCATTTTTTCACCTATATTCTCTTATGTGGAAAACCAGTGCTAAGTTACTTTGGGTGACCATTATGTTTCTATCTTTCCTTGTTAAAATTAAGTTTTAGTATTCCTTTTTATGATGTAGGTTCTTAGTAAAAAAACATTCAAGTATTAAATAATTTATAACCCCGATGAATTTCAAGGGAGAAATTCATTTTAAGGGGGTAATTTGTAACACCCCAAGATTTTATGAGAAATAATTTTTTTAAATTTCTTTGATGCCTTGTGTTGTAAGCTACACCAATATTATCTTTCTCTGTACACAACACCAAATTATCTTGTAGTATACACAAACACTATTCTCAGCTTGTGTTGCATGAAAGGGCGACCTTCCTCAATAGTGTGGGTGGTACGCCATACCGAGTTTCATAAAACAATGATATATAGTTATTATGAACTAGACATTATGAATATTATTAACAACATTTTTAATTTTATAAAAATATCACTCATTTTACACATATTACAGAACATGGTATGAGAACAAAACAAATTTTTTGGGTAAAATAATTATTTTTCAAAAAATACAGTTTTGCCACCTTTTGATGGTGCACCCATTTTAAATCTAGTTTTTGACATGTTTATAGGTTCAATTTTACAAGTTAAACTTCTTATTTTGAATCAATATATATAAATTTACATTGGACAAATTTTTTATAGTTTTCTGATAACTTTCATATTTTGATCATTTGTAAAAATACACTAAATTTTTCTTAAAAACAACTTTTTCGTCAAGATAATTTATATAGTTAAATTATAACATTGAATGTTTTTAAAGTATAAATAGAATATATTTTTACCATTTAATATAATTTAATTCATTATCATTAATTTTACATTGAATTCATAGGTAAAAACATTTCAATCTTTTGCAATGCTTTAACTTTTAAAACCCATTTTCTCAACAGTGGGATTAATTTTAAATTAAATACTGCAACTTATATGTTTTGAATTTGGAAAAATGGGTTCCATATTTGGAATCAATTGGTCCAAATTATGTTAATAGGATACTTTATATTTTTAGGCATTATGAATAGTAACTGCGTAAAATTTTATTTACCACAATTAAAGGTAGATCGGGTTATTAAGGGTAAAAAAAATATTATAAAATTAGCCTAACACTTGTTTTAATATAATTTTTTGATTATATTTATCTATAAAACATACTTGGTTCTAAATGGAATATATTGGAACCCACCTAGATGTGATTAAGACCTTTAATTTATTTTATTTAAAGGAAAGTGAAATATGTCTCACTCAAACTTTGATAATTAAAGTATTTTTAATATAAGGTTATACAGAATATAAATTAGATTATAAATACTCATTTTAAAGCTAAATATATTTTATATATTATGGAAATTTATTAGTAATTTTTAAAGAAATTTTTAATTAACTCAATAGCTTATACATTAATGAAGCAGAAATTATTTGTTTGGTGAAAAATCAATAGTATAGTTTTTATTCAAATAATAATACCCATAAAATGCCCAAACACCTGAAAAAAACTTATTTATCATGTATATATAAACCATAATCATCTAATGGTCTAATTGTGGACCATTTGGAGCCTTATAAAAGCGATTACAACACTAATATTATTTTATTTTAAATGATGTCAATGTTATCACCTTCATAAATATAACAATTTAAATGTTGTGATTTTTAGATGATAAAATCGAGTAAAAGTATTCTTATGGAATATATTAGATTTATTTTCATCATAGTATTTTATTTTTAATTTTTATGCAAAAAATAAGTATATTGAATAATTATACAAAAATGTTGTAGTAATTATTTTATTAAGAGAAATATCAAATAAATGGTTTTAAAAATATTAAAAAAAATGTTATATGAACAAATTAATGTTCTCCATGAATTTTTTAGATGAATTACAAGTTAGGAATCTATTAAATATTTTTTTCGAATATATCATATGTGTGGATTTAATTTAAATTCAAATAATTTAATAGTGTCAAAATCGACACTATTTATATTTCATAAAAATAACATATTATTAAATTGTTCAAAAATCACAAAAATATTTAGAAATTACTAATTGAAAATTATATGGTCTAAAATGTAATAATGTATCTAATTATTGAAAATTCACATAACATAATTAAGTATTTATAAAAAGGTAAAAATTATAATATTATTACTGAAAATAAAATTAAATAGATTAAATAAGAATAAGTTAGAATGATAAGGTTTAAAATAAACCTAAAACATGTCTAAATTTTATTTTTTGATTATATTATAACCCTATTTCATCTCAAATTATAATTTAGTGATTTCTGGAGGTTTTTAAGTGGGGTTTGATTTTATTATTAATTAATATTTTTGAGGTTTCCAAAAGTTCCCCTCTCTTCTCTTATAAAAGGGAACCTCATCCCTCTCCTCCTCACACCATTTTGAGCCTTCAAGCTCAGGAAAACCCTACCCATTACTCTTATAAACATCCCTAGTAAGATTTTGGAGATTCTATTCTTCTTATAAGACCAACTATGGTTCCTTAAGAGTAAGTTCAAAGGGGGTGCCTTCAATAAGAGGTAATATCTTCTACCGATTCTTTCAAGTTTCTTTATTATTCTACTTCCACTTTTCTATATGTTTCGTTATAAAGTAATAACATCAGTATAACTAATATACTGAAACGATTTTACCCAAAACACTGCTTTAACATGGAATTTACAAATGAAAGGGTAATTTAAAGTTGTAAGTGAATCATATATGATATCATAAAAATTATTATGGTTCTGTTATAAGTTAATAATATGTTTAAACCCACTATACAAGACACTCAGACACATACAAAAGAAATTGGAAATATTGTAAGGGATAATTATTCCAATCTCGTTCTTATCCAAGTTTGTTTATTTATATGTATTTATTGGGGTTATATTTATCATCCATGTCCATGTTTTCTCAAAATGTTTTCATAAAATGTTTACTATTCTTCCATGTATGTTTATATTAATTTTTACCCTTTTTTGACCTTTAACACAAGGTATGGAAGGAATATTTCTTTTTTTTACCATACTAGTTACTTTTTTACTTTTTCGGAAAAAGTACGAAGACAATGTTTTTTTAAATTATACAGCATGAACAAATTTTTACAGTTTCATAATGCCTTATTTTCATAAAGATTCCTCTATAATATTTAATTATGATTTTCAACAAAAATATTTTCTTTTAAATTTGTGTGGTATTTTGTGAAATGAAAATGATTTTGAAGAAGAAAGGATATTTTCCTCAAGAATTAATTTCAAGTGTTTTATCAATACTATTTTCCATCTAAGATGACATTCTTTAATATGGTTATGTTTCAAGTATAATTTCCCTATTATTTACATGTTTTAAATTTTTTATATTATGAAATGATATCCATTTATTTTATATGGATTATTTCATGATGGGATGATGTTATTGAAACCCATTTTATTCATTGGGTTATGATGAATGATTTATGTTTATTTTGTGGTACACTTAAGAATGATTTCATTATGAGATGGGTGGGACCTATATCTCCCTCCAATGCATTGGGTAAAGCTTTATTTCTCATGATATAGACATGGCTGGAATGGAAGGTAAATTTGGTTCAGTAATACAGGGCTAGAACGGCTGGTAAACCTGGTTCAGTAATGGACTTTGACCACTATGATTTTCTGGGCAGCAATGCGTTGGCTACTATGGAAATCATATCATGTTCTTAATGGTTTTCCACAATTACATGTTTTTTTCCAATGAAATTTTACCATGATTAATGTTACTATATTATCTATTACTTATGTACTACCAAGATTTATGTCATTACTCGGGATTTTGATGTTTTATGTTCATGTTTCTATGATTAAATGTTTATGGATTGTTTTATGTTCTCCAGGCTTACCCTTACTGAGCATTTGAGCTCACCCTTCATATGTTTTCTTTTCCATAGGATTTAAATAATGGTTTTAGGTTAGAATACAAAAGTGGAAGATCTTTATGAGAGATGTTGAATATCTTTCAATATGATTAGAATATTATGTTCTAAGTTTCCAAAGACACTAAACTATTATTGTACTTGGGTGTCTATTTTTGTTATGTATTAAGTATTCCGAAAAATTAATGTAATGTCCATTTACTTCAATATTTTGGTCTCTAAAATAACCATATTTGTACTTATCATAATGTATATTATTTATTCATTATTTTTAAATAACCCATTAATTAATAATTCTTCACTAAAATCAATATTTGGGTGATAACTGTTCTTTTTTTCATACATTTTTTGATTTTATTATTTTGGTAATTAAATATTGTCCATGGTTTAATAATATAAATAATCATTATCATTTTATATATAAATTATTTATTAATTATAATTACATTTGAAAAAATCCATGTTAGGTGGTGATGAAAAATAAATTACTTCTCTTCAAAGAGGAGGTGATTTACACGTACGCATGGGTGATAATCTCATTTTTCAATGAAGTTAATTAAAGGGAGGTTAATCAAAATTTCATATTCTGGAATCATAATTATTATATATATATTAATTTACTCCATCAATATAAATAACTATGTGAGGTGGTGATAAATTAATGAGATACATCGCTTCATGGAGATGGTAATTTGTACATACACCTAAGCAACACATTAATTTTACATCGGATGAAAAGGAGATAAAAATAGTTCCAAAATTATCTTAAAAATTATTATATTAAATATAATAATGTATTTATATTAATATGGATATATAATATTTAGAGGAGGTTGTAGAATAAATAAACTTGAAAGAATGATGTTAAGATGATTCCCTCTTCTTTGTGTATCTTCCTTTGCCTTGCACTCTAAGTATTCTTAAGATTTTATTTTGGTGAGACCAAGAAATATAATACCTAGGAAAAAAATTTGGTAAGACATTTTATTATATATTGACGATGGTATATCTCTTAATGTGTCTAAACAAGTGAGGAGAGGAGGTCCCCTTTTATAAATGAGTGGAGTGGCACCCTTGTAATATTAAGAATATTAAAATATAATAAATTCCATGCTCATGTAAAGTTTAACTAAACCATTCAATTTTAAATTATAATTTGACTAAGGTATAAATATAAACAATGAATCAATAAAATATAATTTTTTCATATATTTTAAACCTTATATTTTATTTTTACCCCTTTTATCACTTTTAACCCTTATCGTGGTGAAAATATTTTTACCATGGTAAGTATTCAATATAGATAAAAATTAAGTTGAAATTATTATATAATATTAATTATTATTATAAATATTTAATATAATTTAAAATATTCAATTCTTGTATGTGGTAATAATTAAGTCTAATATTTGGGTACAAAACGTATAAAAACCATTTTTAGGATAAAAGTGTTTTTTAGCCAAAAAATGATTTTATTATCATTGATTTTATAGAAAACCCCATTTTTTGAATGTTAAAATTTTTTATTCAATATATTAACTAGATATTTAATTATAACTATTCATTAATAGTTATTAATTTAATTTTTTTTAGACTAAACACATTATGCACATAAAAAATAGTTTTTGGAAAAATGACATGTTTTCCTCAAAATTATTTTATCTTTACTTATAACGAATTTATAATTAATATTTAAATTATAAATAATTTTTATCAGTGTATAAAATATAATTTTATATATTTTTTATACTCAAAATAAAATAAATATTCCTTTAAATAAAATATATTTGTTAAAAACAATGTTTGTAAATAAAACACTTCTATTTTTCCAAGAATTAATATACTAACATTCCTTATCTTTTATAAACCACTTCATTGATGGAATTGCATGATTTTATTAATTTAATTTTTTCATCAAATTTTTTGGATACCATAACTTAAATGTATTAAATGTAAAAAAATATTAATTCAACAAAATAGTTCAAAATATTTTTTTTATCAATCGTATTTCTTTAAGTGAATTTCACCCCTTTCATAAAATCAATTATTTTATAAATTTAAATTAACCATATATTAATGACTGTTATTTTGTATTTTTAATAATTAATTATTCATATAAATTTTGTTTTTCATGCATCATAATTTATCAAATGTATTGAATTTATTAAAGAGAAATATTTGCTAAAATATCAGTGTATTACATTATACCATCTTATGATAATTTTTCAAACATAATTATTTTACTCCATTAAAAAAATTAGAATATCCTTATCTCATCACATAATTATGTTCCTACATTTATTCAATGAATTTTTGATTCTTGTATAGAACCTTAACCAAGTGAGTGGTAATGTTTTGTAGCACTTAATTTCTAAGATCAAATATTTCTTTTTATTGCTCTTCATAACATGGATCATTCTCTAGTGATATAACCAATGAGTTAATTACATATGAATGGTCATATAAATACTTACTCAAAACATATAAATAGAAAAAATTATGAAATTGTGGTAGTTTTGAAGGAAGATTCAAGTGATAAGATATTATCTCAATATGATCATGAATATTATAGGGACTGATATATCTTAGGCACAACTTCCTCTTGATTACAAATATTAAAAATTTCCACCAAAGAGATATTTGTAAGAATACCTTCTCTCCATCTTTAAATTCTAGATCTTATCAAATGCTGTTGGAATAACTCTTATATTGACTCTAGGTTTTTTTAATGTAATATTGAATGGATAAAACTTTTTCTACCATTTTTTCAACTGGATTAGCTCTCAATATATTTGTCCTTTAACTTTATCGTGACATGTTTGAGTTCTGAAGTTCTTTCTTTAAATGGATTTATAAGGAGCTACATGAATGAATGAGTGAAATATATTATTGTAGTAAAATTCAATAAGATTATGTTTTTAATCTCAAACTCATTTTAAATCTATAGATAATCCTATCAACATGTCTTATAATGTTTGAATATTTCTCTCAGGTTGACCATATATTTAAGGATGACATTCAATACTAAAATTAAATTTTCAATTCAATGCTTAAAAACCAATTATCCTAAACTATCATGTAATACTAGGATCTAAAATATTTATTATTGATTATATTACTCTATTTAATCTTAAAAATTCGATAATGTGTATCATGGAAAGTTGTTCAAGTGATAAATTTTCTCTGACAGTAATAAAATCATTGACTTTGTGAAGTGATCAACTAAAACCAAAATGGAATTATGGCCTATAAATGTCTTAAGGATTCCTCAAATGAAATCCATGATAATGTTTCCCTATTTATATAAGTATGGTTAATAGTTTCTTCATCCCATTAAACTTATAATATTCATCCTTAACTTTCTTACATACTCTAATACCTAATATTTTGTAATAGTAAATACAATTTTCGTCCCATGATTGTTTCATGTTTCACACTTTATTATTTCATCATAATAGTACATCACATATTGATACAAAAAAATAGTAATTAATTAAATTTATAAAAGAATATAAATCCAATACAATAAATCAGGTAGAAATGTGTTATAAATCATAATATTATACTTTGGTGGATCATAGTTGAAAAACAATAACTAGTATACAAGATACATTAATATTAAGAATTAAAAAAATAAACATTATACTTGACATAGTGTGAGAACTTATAGAATTTTATGAAGGTATTTTGATTCTTGTGTGTGTGTGTATCAATATGGCCATTTTTTATTATGTTTATTATTCAATATGATCAATGGATATTATAAACCTTGATGATATAGTGATTAAGAACTGAATATTATGATTATTCTATATTAAGGGTAATGATGGAAGTTAATTATCAAAAGGGTGAGGAAATATATATTTGACTAGTAATATTTTCTTTTATGAATTTAATTTATTATATCTTTGGAAGGAGGTAGCTTCATTGGGGTTTAACCTTGACCAAGACCAAGTAGAACTCTAACAAATGAAGTTGTAGTGGAACTGTGTATAGGAGAAGTTTATGGTGGTGTACATCACCATCATATCAATGTTATTAGAAAAACTGCATGAATGTACCACATTTTCACACATTACACATAGGTAATATGTTTGTTTGATTAGATTTTATGTATACAAGGTTTTAGTTGTGTTATAAGGTAAATTATTTAATAAATTAAAATGATGTTTACTCTTATACTCTATTTATGAAAGTATCAACCTAACATAAAAGGTAAAATATATGTAATTATTGAATTAATTTGAGAAAATGGATTAAATATTTTTAATTAGTACATTGAAATTATCCAATTAATGAAATTTCGTAATTTTTTGTTAAAAATGTAAAATAAGTTAAAAATGGTGGAATACTATACAAGTTGGTAAATACAGTTAAAATGGTATATATGAAGTTATATTTATTTAATAATGACTCATATCATCCAAGAATTTTTTATTCCTCTATTTTTAGAATTGACCACTAAACATATTAATTAAGGGCGGTAGTAAAGCACAATGGTTATAGTGGGGAACTAAAAAAAGTGTAAAATAAAATAATTAATAAAATTACATGAAATTATAGTCACCACACTAATAAATACCAACCCATCCTCTCATTATTATAGAAAAAATTATAAATCCCCTCTTCATTTTTCTCTAAAAGAGTCTCTCCCCTATCTCTCACTTTTTATTGAAGAGTTTTTTATCTAAGTTCAGGTTTCCATCTAAGAAGCTCATGATAGGTAAGGGTTCATATTTCTCTATATTCATTTCCTAGATTAATTTCATTACTTTTTTTCTATTTAAAATTTTAATTTTATATTATTCCAAGAAATTTATATATGTTATTATATCCCCATTTAACAATTATCATGTATACATTTCCCAAAACCGTTACTTTTTACCCTTTTTGTAAGTCATTACTATGTTAAAGTAAGGGTTAATTATCTCTCTCTCTTGACAATTCCTATTTATATTAACATTTTCATATCCTTTTTACTCCATAATTTATTATCCCATTATTGGGATTATTCCATTTTATGTCCAATTCATAATACATCTCACAAACATAAGTGTTCCTTTCACTCATATTATGCACAATTTATACATTATTACTATGCCCAAACCCCCTCATAGCCATATAAATATTGTAATATAGTTTTGTAAAACATGTGTGATTTTTCAATAAAATACATATCGATCTGGGTATTATAATTAGACATTTTTTTTCGCATATTTTTATATGGGTAAAAACCATGAAAAGAGATGGTTGGGTGTATCCTAATTATCATCTTGGTGCACTGTGAATAATCATTATATATGAAGCAGGTTTAACAATCATGAAGGACTTGATTTGGATAATAATCATACACTTTATAGAAAACATAGAATTTATTTATTGGTGTATAATTTATGGGTTTTTCTGTCTCCTACCATGGAAAATAATCGTTTCTAAACACATTTTAAAACCTTAAATCTTGATAAGTTCTCATTAGATATAACTTCATATAAATCAATTTTTATAGATGAATTTTGAAAATTGTGAATCCCTAAATATAAATTATATGTTTTGAGGTAATTTAGTTAAAAATTATTATAAGTTAATTGAATTGTTAAATTTATTAATGGTCCATATAATTGATTTTTCCATATGGGATGATCTGTATAATGAGTTCCATTTGGAAAATGTGACATGTATTTTTTATATCTTTCATCCTTGAACATTATACCATGTATAGCCTAAATTAATTTGGAATGTGATGGTATGAATTAGGATTTTACATTATAGGTGGGGACTAGAATTATATATCCCCTCGTTGAACTCGTAGGTCTCATGGGACAACTAAGATATGGTAATAGGAGCATCTTTAACCATTATATATAATGTATTTTCACAAGGCCTAAATGATATGTTTATGATATCCAACATTATTAAGAGTCATATTTTATACTATCATGTGGTCCATATTATTATTCATTTCCCTTTATCCCATATATTATACTTATGTATTAATTTTTATGGCTACAATTTTACTCATGAGGTTTCATATTCCATATTTATCATTTATTAGATTCAATTGTATGTTTTCCCTTACTAATTTTTTAAGATCACCACCTTTACTATGTTTTCCCATTTTTATAGGTAATTATGTGGAATAATATTAATAAAAAAATATAAGGATAAAATTGTACAATAAATATTTCTACTTATAAGTTATAAAATTTGAAGTTTTCATGTAATAATTATGTATTAAATCTCTTGAGGAATACTGAACCATGGTCCATGGAATGTAATTTCTTGAAATCTATTATACATATAATAAATAACCCAAATTATCTAGTGAAATAGGTTTGGGGGTATTTCAGTTGATATTAGATAAAGGTTTAGTTGAAACCTTAGTAAGTAGATTTTAGAAAATATAATTAGAGAACATAGATTTTACTACTAGTAAAATTCTATAAATTATTCTATAATTATTTTTATAATACATGTTAGAATCATACTAATTAAATGATGAAAAAAATTAGATAATGGAAACTAATTCGTGAATTGGAAATCAGCCCAACAACCAAAAAATATGTGATGATTGTCTGAATAATTAGGATAATGGAGTTTATATTACTCCTAAGAAAATTATTACTATACTTATACATTTTACTCATGTAATGTACAATAACCTTACTTGTATAGATCAACCTTTTTCCCCTCCACAAAGATCAACCACATTGGATCATTTTATGAGGTAAAAAACTCCACTATTTAGATTCACCACTAATACCAGGGATGTAAAAAATCCATTAGGTCTCTAGAGAAAATATTTTTGGCTTTATGATGCTCAGAAAGGGAAAAGGTAATTATTGTTGTGTATCATCTATGTGGTGATGCTAGTCTATGGTGGTACTTAATTCATAATACTAAGGAAAAGAATCAATTGAGAACATGTAATGAAATGAATTCGAAATGATTTTTTGTAAAAATGTTTTCCTTGATATCAACATATGGAGATAGAAAGTAAATTATTGAACCTAGGAAAAAATGATATGATGGGTGAGTATGAGACCAACTATAAATGGTTATAGAGGTATGTTTTGAATAATTTTTATAACCATGAAATGAATATTTATCACTTCTTTGATGGTTTAAATCCTTGTATTCAATGATCCTTGGTTTCTCAAAATTTATGAAAAAATGAGGAGATGGTAATAAAGACTATCAATACTGAAAAAAATTTCTCCAAATATTCTTATTATATAAGGAAACTTATGAAGAAGATTATATATGGTTACCTTGTGTAAATAGTGGATGTGAAGTAAATGAAAAGAATAATAGAGTACCTTGCAAGTAATAGATTTATAAAAAATTACCCAAGAGCATGTTTAATTGGATTGAGTGTATCCTTTAAATGTTGAGATAATGGTCTTATGGATCATGAGTGTAAATTCAAGAGATATGTAACCAAGGTATAAATATTAAAATTAAATAATATGGGGAATTACTTTAATCAACTCAATAAGCATCAAGGGAATCTTCCACAGAATAGGCCTATGGATCATGGTTGTACCTTTTCTATTACAACATATGAAGTTTAATCTCCAAATGATGTGTTATAAGGTACTTTATTTATATATTCAACTCAGATAATACATTTATTGATTCTATATCTATGGATTTTTTTATATCTTGGATGTTTTTAAATAATATATAATCACCCCTACTATATTCCGGAATGATTTTATGGTTAGAACATTAATGGGAACATTAATTACAAAAAAGGTACAATGGAAATTTCAAATTAGAATCCATGTGTTGTTTCTTGTTATAAATAAAATCATCATAACTATGGTGGGATTTTAATTACTCTTGGGGATATATTTCCTCTTTAATTAAAAATATATAATTTATTATACTAAGAAAGAAATTATAATAGATGAGAAAAGTTATAAATTACTTTATTTCCAACGAGGTATTTCATTACCAAAATATTTTATTAAACCTCCCCATGTATCGCAACATAATTAAATTAATATGAAGGGTATTGATGGAATTAAATATATTATGGGTGAGGATTTTCTATGAACAAAAGAGGTATATGTTATGACATATTATATTGATGTATTTTCTAATGAATTACTAGGATTACCCCTTGATTGAGAAGTTAAATTCTATATTGATCATATATTTTATGTGAATCCAATATCTGAGCCACCTTATACAATGTATCCGGTGAATTTAGTTGATTTGAAGAATAAAATACAATATTTATGTGATAAATGGTTCACCCTTATGAGTGTTACTCCATGGTAAGAACATATATTATTTGTGAATAAGAAGGATGGGAATATGATATTATGAATTTATTATATGGAAATAAATGGAATTATAATAAAGAACAAGTATCCATTACCTTGAATTTATGACCCATTTGATCAACTACAATAGGATTCATTATTTTAAATGTTTTATATTCATTCTGGCTACCATCAGTTAAATTTTAAGATGGTGGATTTTCCAAAGATAGTATTTTCTATGAAGTATAGTGATTATGAGTTCAAATTAATGTTTTTTAGATTAAAAAATTCCCCCTCTATATTTATAGACTTTATGAACATGGTATTAAAAGTATACCTTTAAAAAAAATTGGTGGTATTTATTAATGAAATTATTATATACTCTAGTCATTGTAAGGAGGATGATAATCATTTATGAATTTTCTTCTAAGGTGTTATGGAAAAAATAGTTATTCAAAAAAATTATTAAATGGGAAAATTAGATTTAACATGTTTCTTTACTTGGTTATATTGTTTAAAATGGTATATCTATTGAACCTTCAAAATGGAAGTTTGTAAAGAAATATCCAATACCCATAAATATAATATAAATATGAATTTTTGTTGGGGTTTTGTGGTAATATTAGTGATTTGTTGATAACGTTTTTTGATTGGATAATTCATTATCCAAGATAACATATAAGAGGCTTAATCTTAAAGGTAAAAGGGAATATAGAAATTATTTTGAATAATTAAAGAGTATATTGATGAATTATCTAGTTTTTGAATCTTACATGCGGTAAATAAGGTTTATTAATTTATAGTGATTCCTTTGGTAAATGTCTTTTTTTAATGAAAAATGATAGATTTTTGTCCTATGAATCATGATATTTGAAACCCTATGAGATTAATTATTATAATAATTATTTAAAGTTTATAGTAATAATATTGTCTTTGAATATTTGGAAGCATTTCCTATATATAGAGAGATTTGATATATATATGAACCAAAAAAGTTTGAAATAAATTTTTACATAGAATGATCTTAATATGCGGAAATGAATCTGGTTATAACTACTCAAGGATTATAAATTTTCTATTTATTTCAATCTAGGTAAAGAAAACAAGGTGGAAGATGTTTTTTTGTAGAGAATACCTTAGTATCTTATCCAAGTTAATCGTAAAGAATGATCAATTCTCAAATCCTTAGTAAGGATTAACATGGGTATTATAATGGAAGGGGAATAAACATTATTATTTAATGTAATTACCAAAATATATTTAATATATAGGATTTTTAAATCTCAATATGGTGATTAATACCTATAAAAAAATTTGGAATTTAAAATAGATTACATTTTTCTAGAGATCAACATTGGTGATGATGGAGTTTTATGTTTTGGTAAAGGATAGGAGTTACATATATTCTAGTGTTAGAGAAGTATATGTTTGATAAGTCTCAGTGATAAAACTTCTTTATAAATCTTTCTAGTACTAGGATATATAGGGAAATGTGAGGGAACTCCTGGTGGGAAAATATAATGAAATAAATTATAGATTGTACTATAAGATGATTAGTATTTCAATAGGTGAAGGATGAAAGACAAATTCACAAATTAGTAATGAATCCTTTAAGTATACGAAAATATAAGTGGGATAATATTATTAGGGATTTCATTACAAAAAATTCTAATTCAATTAAGGGGAATAATTATATATGGTTCATTATTGATCAACTAATATATTTAGTATAATTCCTTCAAATTTGATAATATTTTTCTCTAACCATATTGAAAGCTTATATATAAATGAATTTTTGAGTCTTAATTGCACACCCCTATCAATGTTCTTTAATTAGAACACAAGGTACACATAAATATTTTATATTATTCTCTATATGTATTTAAATAATGAGCTTAATCTTAACTAAGCCTATCACCCTCAAACAGATCAGTAGTCTGAAGGGAATATTCAAAAATTTAAAGATAAGATAAGTGTATTCTCTCTTGAATTATAAGGAATATGGGATCAGTACTTACCTCTTGTAGAATGTTTTTACAATAAAAATAACAACTATATCATCAAGATTAAACTATATGAATCCTTTAATAGAATGATATGTAAATCTCTAATGTGATGGGATAGAATCAAAGAATGGAGGATTTTGGGTCAAAACGTGTGTAAGAGACAACTACAGAGATAATATCCACCCATAGGATTATTAATGCAACCCAAAGTAGAAAAAAAGTATGCTGACAAATGAAAAAAGGATCTTGAATTCCAAGTGAGAGATTATGACTTCTTAATGATATCTCCATGGAAAGGGGTTATGATATTAGGGAGTAAAGGGAATTTGTGCTCAAGATATATTCAGTTGTTTGAAATATTATAGTTGATAATAGTAGTGTCATATCATTTATAAATTCTATCAAACCCATCATATAAGATAACGGGTTTTATGAAATGTAATTACACGACTAGTGAAGTCTTTTTGGAGAAATCCACTTCTGGAAGATGCAACATGGGAGCCATAGGATGATATGAGAAAGCCTTATCACCATTTTTGTAGATTGATTTAAAATTTCTAGGATGAATTTTTTTAAGGGGGGTGAATTTAGTAACTAAAATTATTTAATAGTAAACACTACTTTAATCACAATATTGTGGAACAATTCACATTTTATTATTTCATCCTAATAGTATAACACATATTGACATAAAAACTCTAAGTAGTAATATTTATAATAGAAACTAAAATTAGTACCATAAACCAGGTATCAATGTGTGGAAGAAAACACCATGTTATTCTCTATGAATCATACATGAAAAGTAATGATAAGTATATGAGATAAATTATTATTAAGAATAAAAAATATTCATTTTAATTAATATGGTATAAATAATTAGATAATGTTATGAAAGTATTTAGAAATCTATGTATATTTAATGATCAATATGGATATTGGTCAATATGAAAATTGGTAATTATGATAATTTTTCAATATGACCATTAGGAATTATGACTTTTTATGGTATAGAGATTAAGAATATACCATTAGGATTAGTCTATATTAAGGGTAATGATGAAAGTTGATTATCACAATAGGGAGTAAATATGGCTTCAAAAAATAGTGACATCCATTATAAATTTCATTTATCAAAACTTTGGAAGGAGATAGCATCACTAGTTTTCACCCATGACCAAACCCAAGAATAACTCCAACATGTGAATTTGTAGTGAAACAATCCATGGGATAACTTCATGTTAGTGGAGATCACCACCCAGTTAATTTTTGTTGAACCACTCCCATGAAAGTACCAATATTTTTCCCCATTCGCTTAGGGTATATACTATTATGATTAGAGGTTATGTATCTAAGTGTTAATTTATGTTATAATGTAAATTATTTAATTAATTAAAATTATTTTTACGCTTATACTTTATTTATTTAATGAATTTATAAACTAAAAATAAAAAATATAATGTATATTATTTGAGAATAAATTTGATAAAATTTATTTCATATTTGGAATCAAGATGTTGAAATTTTTAATGGGGTGAAATTTGGTAAATTTTTATTAAAATAGTAAAATATGTTAAAAATGATGGAATACTATATATACGGTTTATATGAAATCATTTCTAAGTAAGCATGACTCATTTATTATATGTAATATATTTTACACTATTTTTTCACTAAAAACTATATTAGAGATTTAATAATGGTAGTCAATCATAATGGTTAGAGTGGGGAACTGAGGGAAATTTGAAAGATAAAATAATTAATAAATTATTCCTTGGAATTACACTCACTATACCTATAAATACCCACACACTACCTTCATTTATACACACAAAATTCTATGTCCCCTATTTATTACCCTCTCAAAGAGTCTATCCCCTAGCTCGATCTTTATTATTGAAGTGTTTTTTTTAATTTAAGGCTGGGTACCACTTTAACAAGGTCAAGAGTGGTAACAGTTCATATTTCTTTCTCTTCATTTAATATTTGAGTATACTTAGTTTTACTTTATTTTCAATTTACTTTTTATATGATTCCACGATATTTACACATGTTATTATCTCCTCATTGAACTAGTGTTACAAATCGAATCTGGTCGCCAACAAAAATGGAACTAAACCCAGCCCATGACAAGGCCTGAAGGGCTTTCCTTATCCTAATGGGCAGGCATAAGTGCCCAAGTATCTTATATTTTGGTTTGGGAACAATTTACCCATGTATGGAAACGTAAAACGCCAAAACCAACTGATAAACCAAATCTGAAAAATTCATACCAAATAAGATTTAAAAAAACCAAAACTGAATAAATAGTTCTAAAAATAATACAACAGTTCCAACACATAAAAACAATATTAAAACAGCCCCAATTACTCCACATGATAAGGGTTTATCACCCACAACTCATTTCCACAAGGTCGCACCATGGATGGGAACTAACACCCAGAATCTCCATCACCCAAAGCCTTTCCATTACCTATTTTAAACATAACCATGTCCACTTACACACAATGGTTATAAGTAGTGTGTGAGCCTAATCCCAATATGATACCACCAATAGATTCCATATATTAAACAATACAATATAAAAATCAAGTCATATTTTATAAGCAAGAGGTAAGGGAAATAATTTCTAAAGGATGAAACTTTTAAATGTAAATAGTTTTCAAATGAAATTTTCCATGAAAGAGAACCTTTCAATAAAACATGTATGCTACTGTATTATCTAGAAAAAACCCACTATATTCCAAATATAAATACAGAATATTCAATGATCACTAATCTTGGGAACACCCCTAGGCACTAGTTAGTCTCGGGTCCAATGGACCTCATTACTCAATGTAAAGTAACCATAGAAAAATATGTTCTCATGCATGAGCCACTAGTAGGTAACGTACCCATAACCTAGTGGTCCCCAATAATCATCAATATAGTTTGGTTACTATTGTATTTATCCATATTTCTGAGTGAAAAAGGGATAAAACCAATCCAGATCACTAGTGTACTAGTACATATCTGCCCTCCTAGATACCCAGTCTTCCCCCTTTGTGTTAAAATCATTATATCATGATACCAAAAGCCATTATCACATAAAAACATCATTTATGGTCATAATCAACTCAAATAGAAGCTACACATGTTTTTCACCACTTACACCACCCAATAAAACATTTATAATTTCAATAAAATAACTTTACAAAATCTACAAATGCTTTACACACAAAATACCTTTAAAACCCCACTTTAAAGACTATGTGCATAACCATATTCACCAAAACAGAATTTTTAGCACCCAAAAATTTCTATAAACCCATTACATGAGTTATAAAACAACCCCAATTTTCATAACATAAAATAGACATGTAAAACATCCTATTTAACACAAAATCTTTACCAAAAAATCATTTTCATAACAAAAATCACCAAAACCAGATTTCGTAAAAAGTATAATGAAGGATATGTGTTCAAGAAATATAAATTTATCAAATCTAACTCATATATAATTGGTTACCCATGGAATCAACTACCACAAGTTTTAAAACCCTTATCTTTGTGCGAAAATCTAATTAGACCACCACCGCACCATAAGGGACTTAGATCAATCCTAAAACCAAAATAATAGACCAAGAACACTTGGATCAAACCCTATGTTCAATAAACTACCTGATGGACACAAGGAACATCAAGAATAGGTGAATAAACCCCATGAAAAAAAATAGAAAACAAAGGAATAGATTTACTTACTTGAGGAAGTTTGAAGTTTCTCCACCAAACCCCCCTTCAAAATGGAGTTCCAAGGAGGGATTGAGGTGATTTGGAGGCTAACATGGATTAAAGGGTTGAATGGGAGAAAAAATGGGTGGGTTTGGATAAATCCTAGGGGGGAAATGGAATTTAACAAAAAAAATTAATGATCTAGATAGGAACGTTTGATTGGATTGCACAGTTTAGCAAACCGTGTGCCCATACCGTATGCCCCCTTTTTTCCACTAAAAAATTGTCCAAACATTTTCAAATGAAAGGGGGGATAGGGTAAAATTAGGGAGAAAAGATAATACATGAATATAAGAGATAAATTTAACTTAAATTAAGGACATGGGTGTGAGAATTCTCCCCACCATGAAAACTTTATGTCATTGATAGTCAACCATCAGCTTGATTAGAAAATAGGAATGGGTACTCTTCCTTGACCCTAGATTTCCACTCCCATGTATCATGTGTATCGTTCCCATGATTCTAAAGAAATCAGAATAGTGGAATAGACTTTTCCTGAAGCACCATCTCTTTTAATTCCACTATCTGCACCAGCTACTCAAAAATAGAGAAATCAGGCTCTGTATCCAACTCCTCCCAATTCAGTACATGGGATGAATATGGGTTTTATTTCTTCAATTAGGAGACATAGAAGACATCATGGATGAATGTAAAATTAGAAGTTAATTCTAACCTATATTCCACTATTTCAATATGCTCGGTGATCTCAAAAGGTATGACATACCACGACATCAACTTCCCTTGCTTTCCCAATCGATGATGGCCCAGATGAGGGTCCACTTTTAAGAATATCATGTTACCTATAGAAAACTCTAGATCTTGATGCCTCTAGTCAGTATATGATTTTGGATGACCGACAAGGCCGACCATAGATCACATCAAAAAGATCCATTCAAATCGATGATTGGTAACTACTATTATAAAAAAAGTCAACCTATCCCAAATGGCTATCCCAGGAACCACCAATGTCTAGAACACATGCACGAAGCATGTCCTCCAAAATCAGATTCGCTCGCTCTATCTAACTATCCCTTTGAGGATGGTATATCGTGTTCATATTAATATGATACCCCAAGTACATATTAAGGATTTCCCAAAATTGAGAAGTGAAACATGGGGGTATCTATCTGAAACAACTACCAATGGCAGACCATGGATCCTTACCACCACCGGAAGATACAAACGTCCCAACTCATCCACTTTAGTTGTATATATGATTTGAATGAAGTGGGATGATTTTGTCATACTATCAATCACCACCCAAATGGAATTATTACCCCATGGTGTACTAGGAAAGACAACAATGAAGTACATGGAAACCTCATCCCACTTCCAGGTAGGAATGGGTAATGGCTGGATGAAACGAAAGGTCCTTTGATTCTCTACACTCACATGCTGCCATGTGTAGCATCTCAACATGAAGTCCACAATTTCTCACCTCATTCCAGGCCACTAGAACTACTGAAGAACACCATAATATATCTTGGTGGCACTTGGATGGACATCCCACTGAGACTGGTGGCTATCCTGCATCACCACATTCTACAGAGACAAAGACACTATTGAACAACCCTTGAAGCACATGATGCCCTTGGGAGACGACAACCAATCAGAGGAAATCTCCACACCATGAAGAAACTACATCGACCACTGACACAGCTCATCACTACGCTTTTCCTGCTGAATTATCTCCACCAGATAAGGATTCAACTGAATTCTAACCATGAATGATCACTATTGTTCTCTTTAGTCTCCACATGCATTTGAGCAAAGAGCCCCATCAAAGTCCACTGATTATTGGAGTTCCTCAAATCATGCACTAAGACTCTTCTTTTAAGGGTGTCGGCCACTACGTTACCCTTTCTTGGGGTATAGACAATGTCAATGTCGAACCCCTACAAGTACTCAATCAAACGATGCTTCCTCAAGTCGAGGTCCTTCTGCAAGAAGATATAGGCCAAACTTTTGTGATCAGAGTAGACCAAAAACTTATCCCCAATGAGGTAGAGACTCCAAGTCTTCAAAGCGTGCATTATATCTTATAACTTCAAGTCATGGATCGGGTAATTATTATTGTGTGGTCGGAGTTGGTGAGAGTCATATGCCACCACATGATCATCGTGCATAAGTGCACACCTGATACCCATACATGAAGTGTCACAATACACCACATACCCCTTTCTAGCCTCTGGAAAAATCAGAATGGGGGAAGTAGTCACCACCTATTCATATCCTCAAATGATGCCTGACATTCTGGGTCCCATATAAACTTCACCCTTTTCTAGGTGAGTGTGGTCATCAGTGAAGTAAGCCGAGAGAAATACCAAACAAATGGCCTGTAATAACTAGAGAGGACAAGGAAACTCTTTATCTCAAACACGTTCTTCAGCTACTCCCATGATAATACCACATCGATATTCTATGGGTCCATTGAAATCCCCTAATTTGAGATCACATGCCCCATAAATTTCACTACCTTGATCCAAAGAGAGCATTTGGACAACTTTTCATAAAGGTGAAGCTCTCGTAAGGTTCCCAGAATGATCTGGAAGTGATGCTCGTGTTTGTCATGGGATCCCAAATATACTAGGATGTCATCCACAAATATCAAGACAAAATAATAAAGATATTTATTGAATAAACTATTCATGAGTGCCAAAAAACCGTTGGAGCATTGTTCAATCTGAAAGGCATGACCAAGTACTCGAAGTGGACGTACTAGATTCAGAAGGTTTTATTTGGGATATCAATCTATTTCACCATGAGTTGATGATATCCTGAATGCAAGTCTATTTTATAAAACCACCTTTACCCCTTCAACTAATCAAATAGTTCATCTATTTTGGGAAAAGGATATTTGTTCTTGATTATTACCTTATTCAACTTCTGGTAGTCAATACACAACTGGAGGGATCTGTCCTCATTTTTCATGAACAACACAGGAGCGGCCCAAGGAGACCCACTCAAGAAAATGAATCCTTTGGATTCTAAGTCATCTAGTTATTTATTTAATTCCATCATCTCGGTGGGGGTCATGAGAAATGGGGGAAGATATATCATTTGTGTTCCTAGTGCCAAATCAATTAAGAACTCCACATCCCGCTTCGGGGGGAAACCTGAAAAATCTTCCAAAAATACCTCTAGAAACATGTAAAGTACATGAGGTAGTCCCCCATCAGTAGAATGACCATCTTCCTTTATAATGAGTGATGATAAATAAAATGTAATATCTCCCAAATCTGGGAGTGGAGGTCCCACACCACTTAGAAGAGGATCCCAATCCCCACGAAAAACATGACGACTCCCATGAGGTGTCGTGAAACAGACCCACCGTCTATAGTAATTGATGTGTGACTATAAGTTTACTATCTAATTCATTCCATGTATTATGTCAAAAAAATAAATATCTAAGACTAAGAGTTCCCACTCTATCTCAACCCCTGACACAGAAAGCGCACACAACAGGCACCTGAGACCCTACTACTACTTCTTTCCTAATGGCGTAACCAACTCCATCACAGAATAAAAAAACTCGGTTGGAAAATATAGTGTGTCCACAAAACAGGTAGAGATAAATGAAATAGAGTCACCATTATCAAATAGACCAGAACCTATATAATATGCAATCAAAATGGTACCTCGAATTGTCAACTATCTCGCCTATGATCCTACTAGTGCCTAATCCACCACATAGAGATGTCTGGTCTCTACTAGAGGATCACTGCTAGTCTGTGGTTGTTCAATAATCTAGAACTACCTATAAGATGACCCATCCCTACCACCACAACCACCAAATCAAGATCCCCTATCCTTGACGGGTCGGACTGAGCTAGCACTCCTCTTGAAGCCACTGAACTTACCCCACTCTGAAGTGGACGTGCCACACCGCATAAGAACTGCGAGTGACCCATACCTCCACATTGATAAAAAGACCTTTGAGTAATTGGGCATGCTGGTTGAATGGTCCTTGGTCTCTTGTACTGGTGGCACAAGACCGATCTCACATCAGAATCCATAGATGAAAAGTTCCTAGAATAGTGGCCTGAACTACCACCTCCCTTCCTCACATGTTCTGCCCGCTACTTTTTATTCTCAGAAGAGCTACCACTACCCACTATTGATACTACCCCATACCCCCCCCCCCCACCTTCCAGTCAATATCTACCATGCATGCTCGATAAACCACCACATCAAAGGTTGTCAACTTAAACAAGAAAACCTATGTGTATAGATTTTTTTCATAAGCATTTCTCAAACCTTTGGGAATTCACCGGCTCATTAGAGACGATTTTAAGAGTACACCAAACTAGATCAGTGAAATGGTTAGCATACTTCATCACAGAAAGATCCCCCATAACAAGATCCTTGAACTCTCAGGATCCAGTATTAGCCAAGACTTAAGGGCAGTACTGTTCATTAAACACGGTCATGAAATCTCCCCAATGCATCTGCTCATTCTTACCAGTTTTAAGTACTGATTCCCACCACCTTTGGTTGGGACCCTCCAACAAAAAATAGGTACACATCACCCTAACCCCCTTGGGTGTGTCTAGAAACTTGAACATGCTCTCGGTCTTTTCGAGTGATTCCTATGCTTCCTAGGGTTCTATGCTACCTTGGAAAGTATTAGGCTTATTTTTTAGGAACTCTTGGGCGTTTTCCTTCATAGAACCTGTCTCATCCTCTCCAATAGAAGATTGAATATGTTCTAGTCCATTTTCAAGTGCTTGGACAGCCCGAACCATAGCCACTACTAGCCTTTGATCAAGTGGTTAGGGAGAACTCTCTCTGGCTTCCTCCTGTGGGTGCATGGGAGCTTTCCATGAAGTCATGTTGATACAAAAAGGAAACAGTCACAAGAGAAAATAAGTAAAAAAAAATCTGAAAATTTCATCAATGAAATAAAATATCAGTAATCCAAACACATTACAATGATAAGAGAAATAACTACATTACCATCGCATGATGTGCATGTGTAGTCTACAGCCCACACGTCCCACCTGGAAGTGAATTCAAACAAACAATTCGAATATCCCATGGTGACTCGGGGTATTCCAATAGGGGGTTGGGACAAAACCCTACTCATGTACAAAACACCGAGTCCCAACAGTCCTAGCTCCTATCTATCCTGAATCATCCCAAAATAATAATACAACCCAAAAACATTGGCCTCCTTTGATACCATTTTTCACTAACCGAATCTGGTCGCCAAAAAAATATACACCAAACTCGGCCCATGACATGGAGTAAAAGGTGTTCCCTATCCCCATGGTTTGGAACAAGTGCCTGGGTATCTTATTTTTTGTTTTTCAAATTATTTACACAAGTATGGAAATGTAAACCATCAAAATCAATTGATAAAACGAATCTGAAAAATTCATACAAAGAAAGATTTAATCAAAAACCCGAACTAGATATATAGGTATAAAAATGGTAAAATAGGTCCAAATACGAATAAAAAAATAAGAAAAACTTCCCCAAGTACTCCACACTACAAGGGGTCATCACCCACAATCCGTCTCCACAACGCCGCACCATGGATGGGAACTAACATCCCAAACCACCATCACTCGAATCCTTACTAGTACCTTTGTCAAACATGACCATTTCTACTTACACCCAAGGGGTGTAAGTAGGGTGTGATCCTAATACTAATATGATTCCACCAAGATATTCCACAGAGTAAACAATACAAGATAAAAATCATTCCATTTTTTATAAATAAGAGGTATGGAAAATAATTTCTAAATGTTGAAACTTTTAAATGTAAACAATATTCAAATTTAATGTCCAATTAAAGAGAACCATTCAATAAAACATGTATGATACTATATTATCCATAAAAAACTACCATATTCTAAAGATAAAAACACAGTATTCATTGATCACCAATCTCCAGAACACCCCTAGGTACTAGTCAGTCTCGGGCCCCATGTACCTCATACCTTGATGTAAATTAACCATAGAAAATTGGTTCTCATGAACAAGAAGCTAGAAAGGAACATACTCACAACCTAGTGGTTCCCAATCATCATAAATATATATTTTTAGTGTTGTAGTTATCCCTTTTTCTCAGGGAAATAGAGATAAAACCCATCTGAATCACTAGAGTACGAGTACATATCCTCCCTCCTAGACACCCGGGTTTCTCCCTTTGTGCTCAAACCGTTATCTCATGATACCAAAAGACATTATCACATAAAGAAATAATCTATGGTCATAATATACTCAAATTGTAGATACACATGTTTTCACCACTTAAAAACTCAATAAAACTTTTAGAATTTAAATAAATTAACTTCACAAAATCTAACAATGCTTTACACACAAAATCCCTCTAAAAACCCCTATTTGAACACCATTTGAAGACCCATATTCACAAAAACAGAATTTTCAACACCCAAAACAATTCTATAAACCCATAACATGAGTTATAAAACAACCCCAATTAGTATAACATACAATAGACATGTAAAACACCCAATTTAACACAAAATTGGTACCCAAAAATCATTTTCTTAACAAACATCACCAAAACCAAATTTTACAGAAAGTATAATGAAGGATATGTGTGATAAAAATAGAAATTAAGTGATGATAACTCATCTAGAATTTATTAACCCATGGAATCACCTACGAAAAGTGTTAAAACCCATGAATCTTTGTGAGAAAATACAACCGCACCACTACTGCACCACAAGGGACTTAAATCAAGCCTAAAACCAAAAGAATATAACAAGAAAAACATGATCAAACCCTAGGTTCTAAACCATGCCTACTGGACATAAGGAACATCAATAATAGGGGAATAAACCCCATGAAAATGAGAGAACTAATGAAGAGATTCAATTACTAGAGTAAGTTTGAATTTCCTCTACCAAATCCCCCTTCAAAATGGAGTTCCAAATATGGTTGGAGGTTCTTGGGAGGCTGTCATGGCTGCTAGGGTCGAATGGGAGAAGAAAGGTTCAATTTTGGATAAATCCCAAAAGGGAAAAAATGGAATTTAACAAAAAAATAATGAGATGGACAAGGTCGCATGGTTTTCTTGCATGGTTTATCAAGTTCTGCGCCCAAACAGTGTGCCCCCTTTTGTCCACTCAAAAAGTGTCCTAACTTCTTCAAAATCAAGGGGGGATAGGGGAAACATAAGGGGAAATTTACGCCAAGAATATAAGAGAAAAAATTACCTTAAATTAAGTACATGGGTGTGACAACTAGTACCATGGATACATTACCCAGACCACTTTATACCCTTTGTGTTGGTAGTTACTATAAATAGGTAAGGGTTGATTCTCTCTCCTTACAATCCGTATTTACATTAAAATTGTCATATCATTTTTAATAAGTATTATATTATCCCATTATTTTATTTATTTCATTGTATTTTACATTATTATTACATATCATCCATGTGGTAATTCATTTTACTCATGTTATTCCAAATTCATAAGTTCTAACTATGCCTAAATATCCTCATATCCATAAAAATACTATACGTTGGTTATGTAAAATTTGATTGATTTTACTAGAAAATATATCTCTATCTAGATTCCATAAGTGGATGTAGTTTGGAAATATATTCATCTTGGGGTAATAACCCTGAAAATAGTTAGACGGTTATATCCTGATCATTAGTCGAGTGCATGATAAATGGGCCCTTATCATACACCTCGATTGACACTCACGGGGGATTGGCTATAGATAATTATCATACTTTTTATATAACACAGGAAATCATTTATATAGTGGTGTATAAATTATTTTCTGATTTGGTCTCTTTCCATAGCAAATAATATTTCCAAAACACAATAAAAATCCATAAATCTTATAACTATCAGCTATAACATCTTACAAATCACTTATTGTGGGTACTTTTTGAAAAATATGTGTTCCATAATATAAATTATATGTGTTAATAGAATTTATATAGATACTATTATTAATTAATTTAATGGTAAAATATATTAAATCCCATATTATTTATTGTTCTATATAGGAAGGTCATGTAAGATAAGTTCTATTTAGAAAATACGCAATGTATTTCTATGTTCTTCATCCTTGTACATTATTCCATGTATAGACTATATTCAATTGATATGTTATAGAATGTATTATGATTTTCTGTGATGATTGGGAAAAATAATTTTATATCCCATTAGTATACCTGTATGTCCCATGGAACAACTATGATAGGATAACGGGATCACCCTTACCCTTTATTTATAATTTCTTGGCAGAAGGACTCAATGAAATGTTTATGCTTTCCAACATTATGAAATTTCATAATCATATTATTATGTAATCCATATGATTATGAATTTTATTTCATCCATGGATTATACTAAATTATCCATTTCTACTATAAAATTATACTTATGATTTTTCAAATTCCATATTTATCCTGTATTAGCATATGTTGTACGTTTTTACCTTAGTGAGTATTTAGGCTCACCACATTTACTCTATTTTTATGTTTCCCATTTAATCAAAAGGAATAATATTATTGAAAAACTATATGGATAGCATTGTGTAATAATTATATATACTCATATTTTATAAAATATCAAGTTCATTGGTAATCATTATTATCTAATATCTTGATAACTACTAAATCTTGATCCTTGTATTGTAATATATTGTACCCTATTTTCCATGTAATAAATAATACCCAAACTCAAGGAAACTAGGGTTAGGGGATTTATTCATATCAATCATCAAGATACATACTCTGCAATATCCCTTTTCATGTTTTCCTACAAAAACAATTCCTTAACATCTTTATGAATTTTATTAATTCTGGGATAGATAGAGTATTATGAGCTATGTGTTTCATCCAATAAATCGTTATTCAATTCTATTATTGAAGGGAAAAAAATCTAGTTCTTGTATCTTATCATCTCAATGCTATTATATTTCAACACATGAGAATTAATTAACTTCTTTTGCAACTCCATGTCCTCCATACACAACTATTTAATATTCACATAAATTGATGGTAGAATATTCATATAATAAGGATATGATTTATATAATTACATATTTATTTCATGATCCATCAAATACAAATCCAGAAATATTATATCACTTTAAATCTCCATCATATACAAGCTAATATGTTCTTTCTTACTCAAATCATCAACCACCATATTTGTTTTCCCATGTTAGTAATGTATCGAGGAGTCATTATCTTTAATAAACACCTACCATCTCCTTTGGAATATGTTCAACTATTTCTATGTAAATATATACTTCAAGATTTTATTATTGGTAAATATATTTCACATTTCACCATAAATATAATGTATCAATGCATTAAATATATAAAATACCACAACAATATCCAAATCATGAGTTCGATATTTTTTATCATAAACCTTAAATTTTTATAAAGAATATAGTACCGCTTTGTAATTTTACATGAGAAAACATCCTAGTCCTTTTTTATGAGTCAATATAGGTCACAAACCCCTATCCATTATAGGGTAGTGTGAGAATAGGTTAAATAATTAACCTTACCTTCTATTCCTTAAAATTCCCTTCACATTTTTTAGTTTAAAATAAAATCAATCCCTTCATACTCAACTTGGTTAGGGGATTTGATATTAATGAATAATTTATCACAAAGAATTTATAAAATCCAATAAATCTAAAAAAATATGGATATCAATCCACATGGTTGGTTTAATTAAATGTATAATAACATCCATCATTGAAGGATCCATCAATATTCTCTAAATTTTAATTATATGACCCATAAAAGATACTTTCTATATCTAAAATTCAAACTTGCTCAATTTGTCCTACAAATTATCTGTTCTTAATGTCTTCAACACAATCCTTAGAGGAAGTTTATGTTCTTACTTGATCATGAAATATTCGATAATACCATTTATAAATACATCCACAAACTAATAAAGGTAATCTATAAAGACAATTCATTATATCCATAAATATAATAATGGATTTGGTTAGTTAAAATGACAACGCTATAAATTCATAATGGCCATGGAATGTATGGAGTATTGTCTTTGGTATGTCCTCTCTTTTGACCCTTAACTGATGATATCAATTTCGAAGTTAAATATTTAAAAAATTGATATTCTCAAATTTAATCAAAAAAATAATTGATAATGGGTTTAGGATACATATTATTGATCATGATATTATTAATTTAATGATAATCACTAAAAATAAGCATTGAACAATATTTATTTATAACTAAAAGTATAGGTAAAACCCACCTAAAAACACTTATCTAAATGAACCCCTTATCTAGATTCTCTTGGGGATTCTTTATCAATTTCTATAACTCAATAAAGTGCATTATATAATGAGTCTTAATAATTATAATAGAACCAATAATTATTTCTATTAAAAACACAATATCATGATTCGAGAGAAAATATGGAAACTCTTCAGGAGATTTATCATCATATTCCTGCATAATTAAAATATCTTCAATGTTGATTTTTTCCCAACCATTTTATATAAATACCACTCATGAATAGGTAGTAATACCCAATTAATGGATTTAATTTTCATTGGAATTTCATACTCATGATATATTTATAAACAATCAAAGGTTTATTATAAATACTAAACATGAAATTCCTCCTACAGAAATTGATATGTGGTATCTGTATATATATATATATAGAGAGAGAGAGACAATTCATGTCCAAAATCGCATCAAAGTAAACTAGATAAAGAATAACAAGACTTACAAAAGTCACACTCCGACAAACTTCTATCGTAGAAAATCTGTAGAATTGAGATATTATCCTCACACTATTATTTTTTTCATAGATAATTAAACACATAATAATTCATTTGGTGATGTGATACTATTAAAAATTTATTCAAATAAAAATGAGTGGTCTGATTCTTAATCAACTAATAAATTTGTAGTTTTGTAGTGGATTATAAGTGTATATTTCACCACTTTATTCTCATGATCCACTTTGGTAGTTATTATCGCAGTAAATTTACCTTTATCTCTTAGCCTATAAAATTTCTAATGTCAATTAGAATAATTAACCTACAAATTCATGAACTATTAACAACAATGTACATGATAATTTCAATTGAAGCATTGGAGTGTGGGTTATGAATTTGGTTAATAATTATCTCAATTTATTTCATTAATTGGCCTCTTCATATCCCTTCAATGATCATTTTCTGAATTGACTACTTTCCCACATTTAAATAATTTAATAGTCCCCTAAAATAAATTTCCCCCAAGATACTCTCCACTCTTTTGAAATGGTGTAACATTGATTTTACTTATTATATAGATTGAATTATTATAATTTTTACAATATTCCATCTCTCTCTTATTTTCCCAAAAACCATGAGAAAATTAGAGTCTGTATACTCTATTTCTATCATCAGATCACATCAAATGATTTAGTTATGGGTGTTAAAGTTCCATATATATAACAAATTTTGGATAATAGGTTTTAATCCAAAAAAGAATTGATAAATTTTATTTTCAGGGTTAATGATAAAACCATAAATATACCTCACAAGACTTCTGAAATTTACCAAATGCGAACCAGTGGATTCATCATCATTCTAATTTATCTTATGGAATTCCATTTACATTTAAATTATATGTTCCTGGTGAAAGTACTTACTAAAATATAACCCCTAAAAATCCTCCCATTATATGGATTCAATTTCTTCATCTTTTCTAATAATTTTCCATCATTGATCTATATCACATTTAAAATGATAAATATCTAAAAAACATTTTTAGGAATTAAGAATGGGAGAATATAAATATATTTTCATTGGTACTGATCAATTACTTAAAAAAATATGGATCAAACTAACCATTAAAGGAAGAAGTATATTTCCTAATGAATGAATCAATGGTACATTTTTCTATATTTTAATCATTTGTAATATTAGTATGATTAATATCTTGAGAGAGTCACATAATCATATAAAAAATATTTTTCATTCCATCCCCCGTGCCATTCATTTTCTCATGAGGATAATCATTACATTTCCCACCACATTAATTGTTAACATTATTCTTCTTAGTTTCGTCCATTGACTAAAAAAGGCATAGTACAAGCATAAAGCGTCATTATTTAGAGTAAGAAATAATGTGATCATGAAAATTGTTCCTAAGAATACCATAAATTATGAAACCTTCCTATCAATCTATGGAACTTAAGGTTCATCCTATATCACTTTTTGTTTATCATAGGTTGTCTTAAATTCTTTCCTTATATTCACTGTAAGATAAGCTCTAAAAATAATGATTTCCTACTATGTTACCATCTTAGGAGACCCAAGTATAACATAACAACATATTTCGTCATTTTATATGAAAATATAATATATTACATAATAATTCATGCCCCATGACTATAAGTGTTTATTTTATTCAAATAATAAATAAATAATAAACTTATTTCATGAAATATATTCATTATCTCCCACAATTTTCTACTCACATAGTACCCTTGTTAAACATAGCAAAGTTAACACCTTTATTCATTATCTGGGGAAAATAGAAACACAATAAAGGGTGATCTCATATGCTCAGTAAGGGTAGACATTGGAGATATAAATTCATGATCATATGTGAGAATAATATAATCCTAATTTTATGATAAAATGATCATAACTTATGAAAATATAAATAAAAATTCATACACCGCAAATACTGAGTCATGGAATAAAAATTTTCAAAACTAAAGACAAGAGTTAATAGAGTGTGGAATCATTAATAGTCAATCATGATACATGATAGTATATCTTAACCACAGAAACATGTCAGATAAGTATGGAATAGTTATAAGTATAGAAATCCATTTAATTAGTCAAGGATAACTTCCAATACAATCATAACATAGTGCAAATTGTCTTAGAGTGGGTTGGGTTTACTCCCCATTTTCGTTTCATCCATGGTGGACAGAGTCCCATATTGAATTGGGTTAACTCTACATTTCCTTTCATATTATCTCATGAGATATCCAACTTTTCCTAATTCATTAGAGTGATATATAATTTTAGTGGCACCAATAATATATTGAAAACTATACATATATGTTCCAAATGATCATAATAATGGTTATAATCTCAAAATAGAAAAACCTATGAAAAATAAATGGGTTTCATAAATTTTTCATCATGACATAATTATAATCATTATAGAGAAATAAAATATATCGAAACAGTAATAATATACCAAATTATTAATAATATCCTTAAATGTATAATTACATACATGAAGAATTATTTTATAAAATTTATATAAAAATATTTTAAAAATAAGAGAGAAAAACCATTTAATTTGGTAACCTTTGAAATTTGAAAATATTTATAGAAATGGGAATTTATTTTATTTGTAAAATAATGGAAACTAGTAAAGTAATATTAATAAAATATAATGGTCATGGTGGTAGGAAAATCAATTGATTTGGTAAATTTTAAAAAAAAATCTTCACACTTTGGGAAAAATTAAAATATAACCTTTATAGAAAAAATTATAAAGATTCCTTTTAAAACCATTCCAACGAAATTTTAATGTTATTGAAAATTAATTTAAAGATAAATGAGTAATAAAAATAAAAATCTGGAATCATTTTAAGGAATATGGACAAAGGATAAAAATATTTATGACCTAAAAGAAGAGATAAGGTAAACTTTTCTTGAAAATAATCTTTTTTTGTTTTGAGAACCAAAGAAGGGAAAATAGAAAAAATACTTGAAAAACTAAAAAATAACTAGATTAGAATAAAATATATGTGGTTTAAGATATATATATATATCATACAATCTACCTAAATTATTTTTAAACATCATCAATCCTAATTAAAATATAGATTGCCACATTAATCCTCACTAAAAGTCCCAACAAACTTCATACACACTTTGACCAGCTATATAATAAAATTTAGATTTTGTATACATATATATCATAACCATATTCATACTTATCATAATATATAGAATTATTTCATAATTTATATTCACCCATTTGTTTATAATTATTCATTATAATCAATATCTATGTGTTAACTGTTCTATTTTCTATGCAAGTTTCTGTTTCGAGATTAGGGTCCTTGCACCTTGGTTAAGGTTTTATCATATAAAAAATAATTATAATTTATTAAATTTTCTATTTATTATTAAAATAAAATTTTATAAAAAACCATGTAATTCAATGATAATAAATTAATTTCATCACTTCGTGAAATCAAAATTCCCTACGTATACATGGGTGATGGTTTCATTTTTCAACAAAAGGAAATCAGGTGAGGTAAATAATAATTTTTCATTATAAAATCATAATTATATCATATATATATTATATATTTATTAAATACACTAATATAACCATCCATGTGAGATGGTGATAGAAAACGAATCATGTCACTTCAAATTGATGGCAGTCCATATATATGCACAAACAATGTTTCAATTTCTATTAGATGGAAAGGAGAAAGAAAATATTTGTACCATTAACATAAAAACATAATTATATTAAATATACTGATTTAATTATATTAATATTTTTATGGAATATTTTGATAATGTGGATGTAAATGAAAACTAGAAAAAATTTAGTAAAGATGATTATCATTTATTTGAGTATCTTTCGTTGGCTTACACCTTAATCCTTCCTACGATGGTATTTTAGTGAGACCAAGAACTCTAGGTCATGGATAGGAAATTTGGGAATATATTTTATTAGGTATTTTCTAATATAGATTTCTCAATTTTTTTGAATAAATGAGGAAAGTAGGCGACCTTTTATAAGTGAGAGGAGTGGTTTCCACGTGAATATTAAGAACATAAAAATATAATAAATGAAAAAAATAAAGTGGCATGAAAACATTAACATTTAAAATATAATGTTATTTAGGTCTAAATATAATAAATAATCAGGTAATGATAATTTTTTGAGATATTTTAAGTCATATCCTTTAGTTTTACCCCTTTTCACCCTTTTAACCCTTACTGTTGTGATAAGTTTTTTACCATGGTAACCATTCATTATAGATAAAATTTAAGTTGAATTTATTACCTAATAATTATTATTATTATTATTAAAAACATGGAATCTATTTTTTACTATTATATTCCTAAAAAATTATTAATTAATTCTAATATATGCGTACAAAACACAGAAACCGCATTTTTAGGGAAAATTTTTCTTTTAAGAAAGAAAAATTATTCCCATCCCTTAAATAGTAAAAATGATTATATGAATGATAATTTATTTGATTTAACATATTATCTTCACATTTCATTAAAATAATTCATCAATAATTATTAATTTAATTTATTAAGATAAAATACATTACACACATAAAAATATTTTTCTTAAAAAATATCTCTTTTTTCCCATGAAGTTATTTTGTATTTATTTCTAACCAATTGATAATCAATTTATGAATGCTCACTCATATTTTAAATTTTTAAAAAATAAATTTATAAATATTTATTAGTAAAAATAAAATAAATTAACTTTTTGATAAAATATATAGGATAAAAACAATGTTTGTAAACAAATTTTTTTTATTTAATATTGAATTAGAGGACTAACATTTCTTACCATTTCTCAACCATTTTATAAATTTTGTAAATATATTTTATTACATTAATATTATGAATAAAAGTAATTGATGTCAATCCTTAAAAGTATTAATTTTATTAAAAATTCACAATTCAAAGAAAATGTTTAAAATAGTTTTTTTTAGGATCAATGGTATGTTCTTAAGATAATTTGACCCTTTTATAAAATAATTTATTTTATAAATTTTATTTAACTATATATTTAAGTTATTATTTTAAATTTTTAATAATAAATCATTCACCTAAGTTTGATGTTATTTTCATCATGAGATATTTAACCTATCAAATTATTTAAACTGTAATATATTCCAAAAAACTCTAGGTATTACACTTGGAGGCCAATGTTTTAACATCAAGTCTATTTAAACTCGTAATAATGTTTGCTGAATATGATTAGGGACAAGTGTAATATTTTATTAATTATGTTACCATATTAATAAAATCAATTTTATTGTGGTTTCAAGGATTAAAGTTATGTAAGAATTTTTTTTATTCTTTAATATTATAACAAAATGGGGTTTTGTAAGTATAAATGAACTATAAAAAATGTAACACTTCATTATTAACCACCAAAATACATTATAATTTATCCATTTATTCCTGAAACTCTAAAATTATGTAACTTATAAAATTTACAAATAACCTGATATGCCCATATCATGTCACAAATATGAAACTATACTCATATATTATTATAAATTATAAAAATATGTATAATAAATTAAAAATCAATAGAGTTTGAATAAAATATTTCATATTTGAACTATTTTTATTTTATTACCTAAAAAACTAAAATAGGAAAAAATAAATTGAAATAAAAACTAATGATGGGTTATCAATTATTGAAAACTAAATTTGATTCTTCTTCAACTAAACACTTATGAAACTTCACCATTTTCAAATAGAAACATATTCCATACATTTTCATTATCATTGGTAGGAGTGTTACAAACATCTATCAAAAGGTTATTTATAAAAATATCCAATAATATTTCCTAATGAAAAATTGTTAGAGAAATTGATATGTGGAGTAAGATGAAAATATACAAGATTAAAATAATCTGAATAAACCTCGTGCAAATAAAAAATCATTTTCTAATTTAAATTTAGGTATAGAATATTATAATTAATATTGGGAAGATTTTATTTTGAATATATATAAGGGAATAAATTTTCTAACCCAAATCCATTAATGTTTATTTTATATATTTTATATTCTTTAATTCACGTATTGTGTTAATCTACAATTTATTTATGAACTATTATGATGAATAAGAGGGTATAGCTGATGAAATATTATGATATTCTATAGTGATATGGGATAAACATAAATTTTCATGGGATAATAAGTCTATGTTTGATCATATGTTTAAATTCCTAGATACCCCTTTAGATTTTTTATGTGAGGAGAGTTTAAGATGATTAAGATTATTTTCAGATACATTTATCAGAATACAAACCATTAGTTTTGTATACATTTCAGTGAAAAAATTATTTGGGGAATAATGATTTTATATATTCTATACATAATTTAAAATACATTTATAACATTTATGATTAATATGATATTTTATGTTAATATGTTAAATATAGAGAAAAGGGGTATTACATTTTGGGAACATATGTTTTATCTTATATATAACTATGGGATTGAAAAGTTATTTGGTGACTAAGTTATTAATGTTACTTTTAAAAAATAAATTTTTTTTAGGAAAATATATGTTTAAGTCAAATGGAAATATTTTTGGATAAAATGGGATTTTATTTAAAGAATATATTTTGAGTAGTATTTTGGAAGTATTTAGGATTTTGTCATGGATTTATGGTGATTAAATTTATTTATGGGAATCATTAGCATATTTTGGTGATTATATGAGAGGGAATATAAATTTTTGGTATAAGATGATATGATTGAATAAACTTGTTTGGAGATAAATTTTAAATTAATCTAATAAGAACATGTAATCAAATATTTTAAATTTTTGGGGTTTTAACTTGGTCAATAATATTTTTCAAGCATTTTGAGGTAAGTTAATTATTGAATGGTTTAAGTTAATTTGTTGGTGTTATTATTGAGGATTTGTATATTTACGTAATAATTACTCAAATTAAACTATATTCAGATTAATTATAATCTTATCTTAGGCTGACTATTTTGGTTTTAGAAATAATGAATAACATATCATCATTTTTTAGATCTTATAGTTGGATAAAAGTAGAATTATGTGCTCCAGAAATTAAAACTTCATCTTGAATAATAATTGTTTAGAGTATGATATGAGATATATGTGAAAATTTATTAAACTTTAAATGAAATTTGAAATTACACTTATGTAGTGAAAACAAATCAAGTATGTATATTTTCATAAAATCTCTATCTCTTTGGTAAAATAATTTCTCAAATATATAGAGTCTTATTCTGAAAGTAATACTCAACTATCAAGTTATGATTTTAGAAACTCATCTATAAGTATATATCTAATCTAGGTGAATTATTTTATATAATAATAAGATTCATAGTCCAGGCCTAAATATTAATATTTAAGATAAAATTTATACTTTATTTTATTACTATGATAAATTCATTTTTGAAAGAACAAATTCAAGTTATGGTGATGCAGTTTTTGGAAGATAGGGAAAATTTAACACCCCAATATTTCAATATATATCTCTTTTTTAGATGAATATTATTTTTGATAGCTATTGAAACATGTGTCATTAAACTAAAATTAACTGTGATGCTTTAGTTTAGAAAAAATACTATAAAAAAGATAAACACTAATAAATTATGAGGTTTCAATATAAAACAACATGAATAAAAGTAAAATTTGAGTTAATGCACATATATATATATATAATACGACAAACATAACATCATTATCCACATGGTTCCCCTAGAGAGATTGTGGCAAAAAAATCTAAATATAGAAACAACGAAAATAATTAGGAATATAATATACATGATGATCAAGTGGTAAATGAATAAATTTTATTGAAGAATTCAAGACTATATATAGAAATTTATTATGATCATTATATATTTGGTCATTGGACACATAGTCAATATATATATATATATATATATTAATTAAATATATAGTCATTAGTTATATTTAATTCTAATCGGCATATAATTTTTTGATAAAAAATATAATATAATATAATTCTCAACACTCATATAATTCTTTATTTATATGAAATATATTTAAGCCACATAAAGCTCTAAAAAGTTATTTTTATATAAAAGTGTTTTAGTGTATATATTAGAGAAAAGGTAGATTTATAAATTTTATAATTTTAATTTTATAAAAATTATTTTATTTTTGATTTCATCATATCAAAATTTACTAAAGGTGAATTTTTTGGACTTTTATGAAAAAATTATTTTTTGGGTAAACTGTGAAATATGATGATTTTTTCAAAAACATAATATATTTTCTTTAAATGAAGTAATTTAAAAGTCCATTATGTTGGGTATCTGGTATTAAAGATATAAAAACCTAATTTAATTAAATATAATAAAAATATTTATATATGAATAAACATTATATTTAATTTCGGTATAAGTTCATTTCTAGGCTTAGAACGCATTTTTCTAAAAAATAGTTTTTTATTACATTTTGTACATTTATATTAAAAATAATTCCTAAAACTTATATACATTTTATATTTAAAAATATATTCCTTATTTGGAATCAAAATTTTCAAATTTGCTAAATAGTTTAATTTAATTTTTGGAAATAATTTGTAGAAACCTTTATAAAAATTTTGTCACCACATTATGGGAAAAACAGGTAGAACAAGGTTAAAACTATCAAAAAGTATTAAAATAATAAATAAAATTTCTTATATTTCATTAAATTATTTTAATGAGATCACACCCTAAAGTATTCTTAATTATTTCATTTGGGGTCATTTTTCTTTAATAAGGACCTTTATATTATTTTAAGTAATGGAAAATTTCAAAATGACTCCTTGATTTTAATATATTTAATATTAATTGATAGGAATAAAAACAAGTTATGAATGGTCATAAAATATTACTTTTTATATTAATAATTTTTTAATTTTATTTATTATTTTAAATTTTAATTTTGATATAATTACATGAAATTATTACACAATGCTCCTAAAATACTTGTGTAAGTAGTAGAAAAATAAAATAAATGGTTTCTAAAACATTAAAACTAATATTTTTTTCTTGAGTAATAGTGATCTATGAATTTTTTAGTAAAATATAATTTATTATTGATGTGTTAAAATTTTATATTTGAACTACATTACTGTCTTGATAATTTTTAAAAAGTTAACCATGTGAATAGTCCTGAAAATTAATTTAATTGTATTTTATGATAAATAATATTTTTTAAAATGATTTAAATTTTATAGAAATATTGTATTTTGAAAAATAAATGGTATATGGTTTACAATATCATCAATTTTCTACTTAAGAGTCACTTTTCCTTACAATGTTACTTTATTGGCCCCTAAGGGGTAAAAAACTTGTTATTACAGTAATTGTTAAATAAGGTTAATGAGGGGTTAAACATTAGAGGTAAGGGTTACGAAACACATAAACATATATTTATTTTATGAAATTATTGATAATTATCTCTATATTATATTATAAATATATTTATTTTTTCACATGAACATGAAAATTAATTTATATTAATTTAATACATTAATTAATTCCAAGGGTTCCCCTCCCTTAACTTATAAAAGTACACATCCTATCCTATATTATTCACACCTATTAAGACACCTATATTGATAAAATTTTAAAAAAATACCTTCCCAACCTTCTCCTATATAAACTGGATGATCTTTTTTAATCTAAGAACTAACCTAGAAGGATTAAGGTGTAATCCAAAGGTTTTTTTCTAGAGGGGAGGCATAACTCTAAATCTAGTGTTTTAATTTTATTTTATCTTATAACTCCATAAAATATTCTATAACAATGATAATATAATAAAATAAGTATATTTCTTATAAAATAAATAAATTATTCAATTAGAACAACTCTTATTCATCTCTTTTCTATCCTATATAAAATGAAAACAACGCTCATGCATGCGTATAGCCTATCGTCTCCATGTAGCGGTGTAATCCATTTTTCATCACCAATTTAATAGGATGGTTATAAAGAAGAATCTAATGAATATTTTTTATATTTATGAAATAATTATGATTATATAATTAAATTATATCATTCTCTTTCTTTTCCTTCTAATTGTTAATAAATGATAATGTTTCTCATTTGTACATGTGGACTAGCAACTTTACGAAGCGATGTGATTTATTCTCATATCCACCATTCAAAAATTATTCTTAATATAGATATAATGAATATATATAATATTTATATCACGATTGACATTCTTTAGTTGATGTATCATTAATTTATTAGTGTAATTTATATTTATAATTTTCTCATTTATTATGTTGATTTAAACGAAATGTATGCCTAGTTATAATTAATCTACTTAACTATAGAATGAAAATAAATTTTATTGGATTCATAATATTTGGTGGGTTTAGTTAATTTTTGGATAATTAGGATTCCATAAAGTAATCTAGAATATATTGGTTTCTTTCTATGTCTAGAGAAGAAAAATGGGTGAAAAATAAGGTCAGCAACTGGCCTTCCCGCAACTAAGAGAAAATCAACCTGGCCAACCTAAAGTCCATCCGTTAAAGAACTAAGGGATGGATTATATACTCAATTTTAAAAAGGATATTGGTGTATTTTACTGTATAATACACATCAGTTTTAATGTTTTACTAAAATATGATGAATTTCAATTGTACAATTAAAATGAATGAAAGTGAATAATTTTGTTGCGAAATTGATGTGTGGTATTAGTTCTATTAATTTATTTATGTTTTAATTTTATATTTTAATGATTTTCATGAATTTAATTTTAAAAAAGTGTCCATCCAAGTGAAATCACTCAACTAGAAACCCACAACCACATATCTAGCCTCTTTGAAGAGGCTATCTGCCCATGCAGGCCACTAAGAGGGTCTGTAAAAGGACATAGGTTGTGAGGCTGCATGAGGGAATCAATACCATGTGGAATGTAATCCCACATGATAAACCACAAGAATAATTTGGGATAGATCCTACATAATCTATAACTGACCATGTGTGTGCAATTGAAACCAAGATCTCGTCCCTATAATATGAAACTATGCCAGGAAGGCGGCTTGTTTTAATATTAAAAAGTGAGTACCACAACCTCTACTCTGATGTGGGATGCAGTTTCATTGGTTAATATGTATTCCTTATAAAAAATTAAAGATGTGACACTTTTTTCGCATTCCATGGGAAGAAATCAATCTATTCCTTCATCCTAGGATGACAGCCACATGTGATCCATCAACAAAATCCATAGACGATGACTATAGAATTTCATCTTAAACTCATCTTCCACCACTGGGACCTTCCACCACAAGAGATCATCCAAGAGTCCACCTCCAACCACAATGAAGGTTTCATTCAAGCACTTTGAAGGTCAGTGACTCGATGGATTGATGAAGAACTTCACTACCTCCACGACCACACTATTAAAGTCCAACATCGAAGCTCAAAACTAGAAATAATTGGTTTATAGTCCTCAGATAGGCCCCATGAAATCCATTAAAGCTTCATTCGGACACTATGAAGGACTAATGAAGGATGATCCACAACTTCGACCACTCAACTTTTATATCGTCTTCATCTTCAACTACCTCTACTGATCTCACCTAGAAATGACCATTGAAATCCCCTTGTAAATATTGGTCTTGATCCCCTACACACTGTTGAGGTCCCAAACCCCCACCAATCCCACACTTATAGCACCATCAATGGAATATATTCCACTATCAGGACAATAGCCACACCTGATACCATTGATTCAATGTTTGGATCTTCCTATCATCGCTACATACTACTCGATTAGAGGATTAAGGTACGATCACTTCCACCCCTTTAACCATTGATTCCAACACAATACTCCATTTCCAACCTTGAATAAATCAATCTCATGACACTATTAATATTGAGAATCAGGTCCACCACTGATCCCCACCATACCTCTAGAAGTCTGCAACCACTGTCACTTCCATGTACTTGGTCGCTACTCGATCTAGGGTGTTATGTAACTATTATACACTATCACCACTGTTGAACGCATCCCCCGGACATGAAAAAATGTTGTTATGAATTCATCCAAGGAGGATGCAGGGAGATGGATAAGATTTCATTCAAAAACCATTCAGGGAAGAATTACCAGATAAAGTGTGATCTACCAAAGATGAGAAAAAGTTTGTAAATAACCCCATTATTAGTATAGATGAAGGAAAAATAAGAAGTTATGATGAATTAAATAGATTTATGATACCGAATACCGCCATTGGTAGATTTTATCCACCATTGAACGTATGGTTGTTGTGATCTAGTATTGGACTAATGGTACCACATGCCACCATTGAACCAACTGTAACAGATTCCACTATTGAGTTATTAGTAGATTTGATCCACCATTGTAAAAATGGATTATGGGATACAACATCACACAAAAATTAAGAAACAACAGTAAAATTTGGAAACATGATGAAATTTTGTAGATTATCCATAGATTTTATTTGAAAATATATATTAAACATCTGAGAATATTTGTAAAGATTAAAACAAGAGATGATAAGGGATTACTACCCTTTGTAAAAAAGGATGTTACACCCAAGGAAGGGATCAAAAGATCAAGAGTAAACTACTATTGTATGCTCTATTTTTACTACTTTATAATTTTCTTCTATAATTTTTTTTAATTCATGTAACTCATTTTCTTTCTAAAAATAAAAGTGTTCCATTTTTTCTTTCCACTGTTACATGATCTCAATATTTTCTTCTACTTTTTCTCATTATTTTTATCCCAACTCTTACATTGTCACCTATTTCACTCGTCAAAGAGTGACTATCCCAAGGCTTAGCCTTGGGGGAATTTTGGTAGTCCTGAATTCTCTTCATCAATATTAAAAAAATTATTTATGTTACTGGTGATGAATAATGAAGTGTACATGTGTGGAAATTTACCACCCCAAAATGGAACTCTAATCCACTACTATTAATTTATTTTAATATTTTCCCTTCCTTTATTTGAACACAATACCTTCATGTGAAGGATTTGAGATGTTCAAGGGATGAAAATACATATGATGGAGTTGGTTCTAGGAAGGTGTCACACTTGCGATTATGGTGTTCCATCAACCATGATTATAGAAGGAATTGAGATATAGTTTTATTAGGAATTCAAGGTGTTGAAATAACTAAATAAAATAATAGTAATTCAAAAGTGAGATTTCATAATTGAATTTTTAGGATAAATTTAATCAACCAACATGAATAATGTAAGGAACCCAAATCCAAACCCAAAAATGCAACATTCTTTCTTAATTCTATCTTTCATTTCATGTTAGTTTAATTTTGATCATTTTATCTATCATCTCAAATTCCATTTCTTCCACAAAATAAACAAAACCAAAAAAATAAGTAATTATTAGGTAAATTAGAATATATAGGTAAACAACTAAGAATCTCATCAAGTGAGATAACCCTAGTCAACCACTTTTCTACAATAGGAAAATAAATTTTTTTTCAATGCCCTATAGTAAAAAATTCATCAAAACTAGCACCATTTATAAGGATCCAATAAATAGATTATTTAAATTATCTATTTTCACATAGTAGATTGATTTTTTCATTAAAAAGACCATAATGTTTTCCCCAACATGTTTCCAAATTACCATATTTTCAATACATGTAATAGTTACATAGGGATGTGGGATCAAAAAAGGTGTTAAAATGATTAAAAGGATCTCCTATAATGGATCACGTAAACACACTAACATGGAAAAGTATATTAGGAATGGGATTGAAATTAGACATTCATTTCAAGAGCTAGAAGATAAGATTGATAAAGTTAAATTTGGTTATCAAATACTGAAGGCCAAGAAAGAAGCGCCACTGGAGCTTCCCAATTTTACTGAATGCATATAGGGGATTGAAACCCAAGTCAAAGACCATCAATAACCCGACCATGTTAGGAGAAAAATCCATGATGAACTTGAATAGATGGATTGGAATCAGGATAAGAAACAATTTTCTTCTAAAATACGTGTGGGATATCAACAAGAACTTTAAAAATTATTGAACGAGTATGAGGTACAACATGATCTCCACATTCCCTACAAATTAGAAGAAACAAAATCACTCTACTTTTCATTATCCATGGAATATGTGGAATCTAAAAAATTTTCCAAATTTTAAGAAAAGATAAAGGAGTCTTATTACATACCTTGACTTTCTACCTTCCAACTCCAAGAGTCATTCACCACTGTAGAAGAGATTGAAGTTGAAATAATTCAAGGAGATTATCTTATATCAAACTCTATTTAATGTGATTTTATTCATTCCTAATTGTTTATTAATTCTTACTAATTTGATTTTTTATATTCATACAATCTTAGTTTTACCTTGGATAGAAGTGAAGAAGGTGAATAAATATCACTTCCACCTATTTAGAAACACATAGAGATCCAAAACATAGTTGAACATGAATTTTAGGAAGCCTATGAGGGATTCCATGTTTCTGAGCCTGATGAAGAAAGTTCATGGGCTAATCAATTTGAAAGGGATAATTTCTATTTATATTTAAATTTTATCTGAGTAAAAATACCTTCTTACTTTCCCTTTGATCATTCAATTCATGCATCCCATGTTGAGGTTCCATTGGACAAGAAAAGGGAGGTGGCACAAGTATAATCCAATGAAGAGGATTAATTATAATTTATATAACCTCCACCATGAAAGCTATATGTAATTATGAATAGGTAGGATAAAATATAGTCTATTCAGGGGTCATTCCTCACCAACAAAGATGAACTGAAAACCAGAAATACCCACATGTGGTGGTTCAAGTCTAATAAAATATATCCAACAACTATAGATGAATGTTGGTACTTCCCTCTGGAGATTGTAAAAATCTAGAGCCCACTTGAGGGATTACACTAAGAATTATCTTTAATTTCTTTCTAGTATTTCTAATTCCATATTTAGAAATTAGTCCAATAAAAAGACCAATACCCCTATCATTTTTTGAGCATTAATGACATTGAAATTTTGATTAATTTATTAGTTATATTTTTTAGTTTCATGATATAACAAGTAAGACACAAAAATGGGGGGAAAACACTAATCATCATGGTATAGGGTGATCATTATTATATTCTTTATGTTTAGACTCCGTACATTTTTTTTCAAAACCCAATTTTGAGCTTTAACTAGAATTGTGTTCCCTTGATTGAATTCATTCATTGTTGAATTATTTAGAAGATATTCTTTTATTAGGAATCATGTTATTCCATGTTTTATATTTAAATTATAAAAATATTTAATGAGTAAAGTGTAAAATTATAATATTAAAGTTAATCCTGGATTTAAAAATGGTGACTCGTGATTTTAGGTAGTTTATTGATTCATGTAAATGAAATTTCGCTTAAATATTTCACAATTTGAATTGTTGATATTAATGTAAATTGATTTTTTATTAATATTCATTAATTTTTTGATTTTATTAAATAATATGTTCTATTCCCAAGAGGATTTATAGACTAAATATTTCCTATTTTTCTGGAGTATATTTCTTGAGTGATCTTAGGACATGCCACTTTTCGAAACATGAATTTGAAATTTTCAAAGATATGACAACATAAAAACACATTCAAAATGATTGAGGAATCTTTTGAAAATCCATTATCCTTGACACGACCTTTACATCACAATCTTTTTTAGAATATAGAGACCATGATTGACATTGTTAGGGATAATTCATATTTCAAGCTATTTTTTATACATTCCAACCCAAATATTATTATTTGTAGGAAATTTAAAAGTTTATGTGTAGAGTTGAAGGAAGTAATGGTGAAAGGGATGAAATAATTATAATGAAAAGGTGTTTGGGTGATAATTTTTTATGGTAAAAATGGTTGTTGTTTCATTCATTATACTTTATTGTTTTCCCTTTTTCAAAAAAATTAAAAAAATTAAAAATGGGTTGTGATTTGGATGAATAAAAAATCCCCATTACTAAACTGATATTTTTTATCATATGTGGTTATTTGGAGGATATGAGGCTTATACCATGCATGGATTTCAAAAAAGTAAAAAATGATAAAAAAATATACCTAAAAAAAGAAAAAAAATTATAAATTTAGAGAAAATTTCAAAAAAAATAATTCATTATGATTTATTTTGATCATAAAAATACTTTGAGTTTGCGGGAAATGAGATTTGTCACATTTTAGAGTGGATAATATTATTTCTCTATTAATTTTTATATCATGCACTATAAATTAATAGATAAGCCTCCTATTTGAGCCCTAATTTAAAAAAAACACCCATTAACCTTAAGCCTTATAGTAATTAGAACCCTAATGTAAAGACTATCAGGATTTCATGTTCCTTTTGTATTTACAAGGTAGATAAAGTGGTTCATTTACAAGCATATGAATAAGTTTCATGTTCTCATGATATGAAAATAACTCTATTTGAAATGTATAATGTGTAATGAGAGAAAATATTTAAGTAGAGGTAAATCATGATTTGGTATGATTAATAAATAATAAATTGAAAAACATGAATTAATGAAAGAATTATTTCCATAATTTTAAAGGGAGAAAGTAAAATAATTTATTTGGATGTTTCTTTGAAAACTAAGAAATTGAATTGATATTTCCTGGGAATTTTGGAAAATTTAATTGAACATTGATAATCATTTTTTTTATTACATTGACATTTTAATAATGGAAACATTGGTTCTCTATGATTTTTAATGTTGAGATTTTATGATTGAGGAAAATAGTGGTTTAAGTGTGGGGTATCTGACATACTCAATTTTCATGAAAATTTTTATATATTTTTTAAAAGGTTATTGGAGTATTTTACTATAGAATACTGATGGATTTCAATGTTTTACTAAAATATGGTAATTTTCAATTGTGGAATTTAAATGAATAAAAGTGAATAATTTTGATATAAAATTGAAGTATGATATTTACTCAATTATTCTCTTTAATTTTTAATCTTTTATTTGATTTATTTTCAAGTGTTTACTTTACAAAACATTGTCCAGCCAAGGGTTAGACCTTAACCAGCATCCCAAAATCACTTAGCCAGCCTCTTGAAGAGGTTGTTTGGCCATGTAGGCCCCTAAGAGGGTCTGCCCAAGGTGGTGGGTTATGAGGCCACATGGGGAAATTAGTCTTGAGTAGAGTGTTAGCCCACATTATGAACAATATTGATAGGTTGGGATAAATACTGCATGGGCTATGAAATCTCATGTGTGTGAAAGTGAAATCGGGATCCCATCCCTATAATAGGTTACTGAGTTGGGGATGTGGCTAATTTTATTAAAAACAAGAGTGGACCTTAGCCTCCACTCTGATGTGGGATGAAATTTCATTGGTTAATTTTAATTCCTTTTAATAATTAAATATTTTCCACTTGTTTTTTCCATACTTCTTGATGTCACTTCTTGGTGCCTTCTTCCACAGCCTGTCATTACTCATTCTCTATCGGCAAAACACTATAGCTGATGACAGTAGAAGTTGTGTGAGATATCTTCTTACACTATCGAGACCTTCCACTACTTATGATCATCCACAATTCCTAATCCGACCGTCAGGTAGGTGTCATCTGTCCACTTTCAATGTCATATGAATCAAGGGATCGATAAAGAAAATAATTACCTCGGTTTCCACACTATTAAAGTCCACCTTCAAAGCTAGAAACCCCCAATGATTGGATTGTCAACTGCATATGATCCCCATGAAATTCATGATAGATTTACTCAGCCACTGTGAAAGACAAATTAAGTATGAGCCCCAACAACTACAATTCAACATCACCATTGTCTTCATATTCAATTTCCTCTGCTGATCTCACCAAGAAATTATCATTTAAAGTCCCCAATAAAGATCAACCTCGAGCCTTGTAAAACTATTGAGGTCCAAAACCCCCACCTCTTCCACAACTTTGGAACCAATGGTGTTATATTCCACAATTAGAACCAATGGTGGAATATTCCACCATTGGCACTAACAGTAGAATATGTTCCACCATCTAGCCAATAGTGGCACATGATACCATTGAGCCAATGGTAGAATCTCTCTACCCACACTTGATTCCACTCGTCCGAAGGATTAGAGAATTATCAATACCACCCGTACCATCATTTTTTCACTAAAAGCCTCTATTTTCATCCCTGAAGATCTCAATATCATTCAATTCTTAATGTCTATGATTGGTTTCACCACTGATCACCACTATGCCACTAGAATCAAAGAAGAACATCTGCTACCATATCCACTATCACTACTCAATCTTGGTTTTTGTGTCATTTCCCTCCACTATCACTACTTCTGACCACCTACCCCATTCATGAATGAGTTTTTTTTGTGTATTCATCCAAGGAGTATGTAAGGATATTCCCAAACTTCCATTCAAATCCATGATTGGAATAATTAAATGCTAATGTGAGATCTTCCAAGGAAGAGTAAAAGTATAAAAATTACACCATTTTCATTACAGATAAAGGATAAATAATAACCCATTATTGATTAAATATATTTTTGATACTGGTCACTTTTGAATAGAATATATGATCCACTATTGGAAGAATGGTGGGTGTGATTCACCATTAGACCAATGATAGCACATGACATCGTTGATCAAATGGTTACACGTTACACCATTTAGTTAATGGTGTATGTGATCCACTACTGTACCAATAGAAGATGTGATCTACCATCACTTAAAATTATAACTCAGCACTAAAAAATTAAAACACCAGAAACATTTTATAGATTAAACAAAGAATAAATTAGAAAAGATATATTCAAAATCTATGATGATTTAGGAAGATTTAAATGAGAGATACTAAGAGGTTACCTCTCTATATAAATACAAGTATTTTTCTCCAAAGGAATGTATTGAAGGATTAGTAGAACACCACTATTGAATGTTATGAATATAGCATTTTCTAATTTTCTTCTGAAATTTACTTTAATTTATGAAACTCAATCTGTTTCTTTTAATAAAAGTGTTATGTCTATTATTTTCTTCCACTGTTAAATGATATCAATATTCTCTTATTATTTATCTCATTATTTTATTCTTATCTCTTCAACTATGAACTCTTGAACTCAAAAATGAGTGAATAACCTGAGTATCGTCCTTGGGGATGATTGGGTTCCCTGAATTTAGTTATTCAATATAAAATTTTTTATTTATGTTTATGGTAAGAAAGAATGATGTGTATGAATATGGATATTTCCCACCATCACATGGAACTCAACTCACATTAATTAATTTATTTAAATCTATACCCTTCCATTATTTTAACACAATCTCTTCACACAATTGAGTTTAGTCGTTCAATGGATTAAATGACATGTTATGGTGCATGTTCATAGAAGTTGTCACACTCTCGATTGAGGTGTTACATTATCCTTGATTATGGGAGGAGGTGAGTTTTATTTTTCATAGGAATTAAATTTGTTTTATTCACTAAATAAAATAATATTAATTCAAGAGTGATATTACACAATTGAGTTAACATATGAAATTTAATCACCCAACATGAATAATGTAAGGAACCCAAATCCAAACCCAAAAAATCCATGTTATTTATTCATTTTATCTTACATTTCATTTTAGTTTAATTTATAGAATTTCATATATCTTATAAAATTAAATTTTATTCATAAAATAATAAAAACAAAAAAATTAGTATCTATTAGCTGGATTATAATAAGTAGGTAAACAACTGAGAAGATCTTCAGGTGAGATGACCCTAGTCAGCCACTGTGCTTCATTAGGAATATAAATTTACTTTTTCCGTGCCTAGTGACAGGAGTTTCATCAATGGATATATAGGTACATAAGGCCCCTATTTAAAGTAGTGTAAAGGGAGGTGGGTAACCATGTCCTAAAATATCATAGGTCAATCATGCATTGGTGTGTGAGGGGCTGGACAATGTGGTGGTGGGAGGAGTGTTTCACTAGCCTGGGGGGAACACAAAGGTACTAGGGGTCCTATGATCCACATACGACTTTGAAACCCAGAATGTGAAATTATATAAATTATTTAGTGGTGGTAATACTTTTATTTATGATGTGGGATTTAAAAAATGTAGGTATTATCCATACTTACTAAAACATTTTCATTCCCTTGCTGCACCTATCGCCCTTCACTCGAGGCTACCTACCTCAACCCATGACATTTTACCACCATTGAAAAATACCAGAACCTATTATGGTTCCTGTTGTATATATTAAATCCACTCATACAGAGGCCAATATCATCATAAAAGGTTCCACGTATTTATTTGTAAAATAATATAGGGAAGGAGGAGCTCAGGGTATAACCATTACATTGATGACCTCTGGGTTACACTATAAATAGAAAAGTCTCAAATATGGATCTGTTTTAGATTTTACTATTTCACCATAGGAAGAATAATATGAGGATAGATCAAATAAGTCATGAGTATCTTGTGGTGTGGATTTTTTCATTTCACCATAGGAGGAAGAAAATTCTCACATGGATACACTTTAGGGATTTACTACAACATAAAGGGTTTAGATGTGGTAATATCTCAGATTCTTGTCCCAAGAGGTCTATATAAATTTAAACCATAGATATTTGGTCATTTCATAGCCAAAGAATGAGGATAAAAATTAAAAAATTCCATTTTTCTTGGGAATATAGGGATTCTATTATTTGGGTTTTTAGAGTTCTATGAACTATTATTTTCATATATGTTATGTACTGGAGTTCTATGCTATAGTGTTTCACCCATCATGATAGAGTATCTCTCAGAGAGAGATATCAAAAAATAGTGGTGGTGTCTACTCTAAATCGCAAAAAAAATTGAGTTTTTAAATTTCAAACATATATATTTTAGTAGTTTTAAATAAGGATGTTCATTCAATATTTTTAGAAAGGGTATATGGAAACAATTTCACCAAGAAAATAATATAAGAATAAAATGAAGAAAATTACTTAGAGATGGGTATCATCACTTTGGGAAGTGGAAGAACATAGAGTGGATTCTAGTATAGGAGGATCTACCTTGATAGGAAGGAAAGAAAAGTTTTAATTGTGATTTCATCTTCATAAGAGATAGTGGATAATTAGATCAACATCGGCCTTCTAATCTACTATATAATTTGGATTTATTTATTTTTTATTTTAAATTTTTTTCTATCATTACTGGAATCCATACATCGGTTGTTCTTGGAAATTATTTTAAGTTTTATATAATTCACAACAACATTATTTATAGTTTAATTTTTATTTCCCCTTTATTTTTTCTTAGTTTATTCATTAAAGATGAAAAATCACCCATGACCAGTTAGACACATATAAATTGGTGGTTCTGATTAATGGGTATGTGTACAACATGTTTTACATTATTTTTCATTTATGAATTATTATAAATTAATTTTATCATACTGAAATTTAATAATTCTTCTATCTCATAATCACCTAGTGAAAGTGATCATGATTAGGGAATGAGACCTATTGTGATATAGGGGAGTGAAGGAGTGAGAGACAACTCAAAGTCACCTCTTTTTTAGATATTTAACCTACTGCACATAAGTTTTCTAAATCACATTGAGAGAGGGGTTTGATAAAATAAGTAGTATAGTCTATCATAAGATGATTGTATTGTTAATTAAAAGAGTATCGTGAATTTTATTTAGATTCTATTCATTAGTGAAGATAAATAATATTTAATTTCACAAAATTATCCTGAGAAATCAGCTCTCATCCCTTCATCCTCTCTAACACAATTTAAGCCTTGTTTAAGATTAGCTTATGTTTATTTTAATTAAATTAAATTAATTTACATTCTATTCTTAATTTTTTTTACAAGATTTAGATGGCCTAAAAATTAATTCTATGATTTTCATTGGGATCCCTTTTTTCTTATAGGATCGACCCCACACTATCCACTATTCTATTATTTTATAGATAGTGTGGGTCAGGTAAAAATAAAATCTATACATTGATAGTTCATCCAGATTACAACACTCGTAAAGCCCATAAAATTTTTAGATTTATTTTCAAGGAATAAATGGAATCTAGTGACAATCTATGAAGCGGTTGATTAGGTTATGTCTACCCTTAACACATTTTAGTTTTTAGATTCATGTTTAGGGGTTTTTTTCATTTATTTTTACTTTTATTTTTTTAGTTTATATTCTTGCAGTTTGTAGTGGTGTGGATGATGGGATACATAAATCATATATATGATGGGACACCATTATTATATTTTATTTAGAACCAAGGGGAGTATACTTTATTTTCTATACCTAAATGATTAGTACTTGATTGGGTATGATTAATTCTAACACTAGAAATAGACTGTCGTTGATTAATACTCACCATTGTAAGGAGTTAAAAAAAATTAGAACATCAAAGGTGAATATAGAAATAATCATAGTTATTAACTTCAAGGGATTAAAGATCATTGTTCACATGAAGTAATGATATATAGACTCTTAAATCATATTTCAATAAATGAAGTGAAAATCAAGGAGTATAAAACAAAATTCAAAGAGCATAAGGAGATGATTTAGATATACATAAAATTATTTAAAAATATTGATTTCATTCTTGAAAACACCCTCACATGTATTTATCCATGTAATAATGTCTTCAAAGAAAAAAAGGGAAACTTTAGGAAGAAATGGTGGTTGTTGTGGAAGATAAAATGGAGGAAATAATGCTCATTGGTAAAACTAAAAATTTTAAACAGTAAACAATTCCCAAAGTAGATGAACCTACAACCTCAAAAGTTGATTCATAATAGGACTATGAGGAATATGATTAATCAAAACTTCTATGTATTCAATAGAAACAAGAAATGTCCATGATGGACCTCAATGAAGAAATAGTGGTTGAGAGAGGGAAGTGGTCTTGATCAATGAGAATCATGAGAATTGAGAAGGAAAAATCATTTGGTCATGTTGAAATTTTTATGAGAAATAACACAGAGAAAAAATTGTAAAAAGCCTTATGAAACATATATAGACGCACCAAGAAGTGTAAATGGTTATATTGGAAGAATATGAGAGTAATGAGAAATCATATATGGGCCTCACCAACATTTTTGAATGGGAGTCTAAATGGGAATCTCTCTTACACATATATGAAATAGAGGAGTAGCCCCTATAGGATTTTATCCTTGATATGTTGAGGAAGATGAAGTCATTGGATGAACCCAAAGGAAACACTCTTTAAAGTGGTCCTTGGAGAAGAAGCAGTGGAGGATCATGAGTTCAGTGAACCTAAAAAAATTTGAAAGAAATATAAACCTCTAACAATGGGAAATAAGGGGAATGATTTTGAAATGAATAGATCTATATAGAATAATAAATTTGAATACAAGGAGAAGAGTGCATTCAAATTGTTTCAATATTTGGTGAAAAATAACCCCCAACACTTAGTGAATAGGAAAACTATTATACACCCACTGATTTCATGTATGAAGGATAACATCCATCACATTTAATAGATGACACAATTAAATAAATTCATAACTCCAACATAGTACATAATGAAGAAAATAAAGAGGGAGTGATACTTTGGAATTATAATGAATAATAACCTATGAAACATCCAAAATGATGACACTATTACTAGAATTCCCATGTTTCTCATAGACATGAAGGGTGATGAAATTAAATTTTTTGTAGCAATGGAAGAAAATTAAGTGTGTGATGAAACTAAAGAGGTGAATACATAGGAGAAAAATGATATGGTGAGGTAGGATTTTATATACGGTGCTAAATTTTTTGAATAAGTAACTCCATCTCTGAGGGAATAATAAGAACACATGTCATTCTTTCACCATCACATTATGGTACTTAAATAAGGGAATCCAGAGGAGTTTAAGGGGGTGATTTCACTAAATTTGTGAAAGAAGATATGTCATTGGGAGAGTTTTAATGTGCACATTCTTGTTTCATGGAAAAATAGGTACCTCCAACACATGTAAAGGAATAAAAGGTTGTTGTATTTTAAATATTAGTTGTCATATTCCTCCATAAGAAGAATAATGGAGAGGTTGATAATCAATGTAATAAATTATATTCAGTCTTTGATTTCTATATTAATTATTTAAATCTAACTAATATATGGATTCAACCAAAATCTAGGGTTAAGAAGCTAACATAGAGAAGATGTATCACAATCATCCTTGATGCATGATAACTCAAGTCATTTTTTAATCAAAACCAAGTAAAATTATATAAAACTCTAATTATGTGGCACCCAAGGTACAAGGTCTAGCTTAAATACCTAAAATAAATCACTTTTAGTATGAAGCTTTGATTTTTTTCATTATAGTATTTAATCTGAACTTGAATTCTAGTTTGAATTTTAAATTTCAGTTTAGTTTTAGGAATTATCTTGGTGTTTGATATTTACTCTTTATAATCTTTAAACAAAAATAGAATGGATAAATATGATTTTACTATTTAATCTATTTTTATAGGTCCAATGATGTAAAGGTTATAATTTAGAATGGAATATCTAGGAAGGATAGGGGAAAATAAAACGAATCTAGGATTTCAACTCAAAATAGACAAAGTTAATGAATCAAGTAATATAAACATCTTAACATGGGATAATTTCCCTTATTTTATCATTTTATATCTTTTTGAGTTGTTCCTTGTGTGAATAAAATTTAAAAAAAAAGTCATACACCCCCTCACCTTAGTGGAACATTAGGTTCAATGTTAACTTTTATGTGTCATGGGATCCTTGGATACCCCTCATATGTATTTTTACCCTTTTTCTAAATTGTGAGTCATCATCATCAATTTGAATATATTTATTTCCACTAGAAAATATTGAAATTTTAATTCCCATTAATGAAAATATATAATTGTATATTTTTGAAAGCAACTTTATTTTTCCAATTTTAACTTATTTAAAAATGATTGTAGATGTGATTTTAATTATTTAATTATTTCATAGAAGTTTAAATTTTTTAGACTAATTGTTAATATTCATGACAAGATTTGATTTTATAATATTTTAACATCCCATTCAAAATTTGGTTCTATTACATTTTCACATATTCTTTCTTATAATACTTTTCTTAAGAGAACTCATTATATGTGTCACTACTAAATAATTTGTCATTTTTTATCAAAATATGATGATTTTTAACTTCTTAAACATGATTAAGGAATCTATTGATATTATTCCACCAAATTTAACCCGGAGAAATACCTTACATTGTATCCTTTATGAAATTGTATAAACCGTGAAATTATATGATAATTATCTATATTACACTCTAATTTATCCTTCATAACATATTTCATTAACTATAAATTAAAGATCCTTTATTTGAGTTTTAAAAGGGAGTTATGTATTTTCTTGAAGTTTCTTGTACTAATGTGAAATGTGGGTTTTGGTTATCTTGAATTTTGGGAGTAGTGGTTCCATATTTTTCATTATAATTAAATTGAATTCTCTAAAAAAAGAAAACAAAGAGTAAAAAGTGAGCATATCTAATACCTAGGATTTATCAATAGATTGAAAATCCATCCCTATTATTGTACTAACTATTCCAATTAATTTTGGAAGGATATTGATGACATGGATATGGATTCTAGTTGTTTTTACTTCCTATGGTGTGGTTTATTTTCCTTATACATATTCCACTAAAAATAAGAGAGAAAAATAAAATAAATAAATAAAATAAATAAATATTGAGATTAAAAAGATGGTGACTTATCATTGTTGTGTATATTTAAAAAGTGGTCCATAATCATTACAAGGAAAAGGAAAGTAAGATCTCATGTTTTTAGGAGTTAAAGGAGGAAGAATACCAATATTTACTTGAAAATAATACATATAAATTGTATAATTCATCTCTCCTTTTCAACCTTATAATTTTTATTTTTATTTCATTATCTATTTACTTTGTGCCACAGAGACATAAAAAACTTATTAAAAATCCCTCATGGTTTTTGTTGCTTGATTTATAAGTGGATATTGAGATTACATACAAGCTTATGGGTTTAGAATAAATGATTGAGATTGTGCATAACTTTATATAAAAGGTTCTTGAGTAATTAGTGAAATTAATTCTAGTGAGGTAAATCACATGTGTCTTAGATTTTTAATAAATGGTTGGATGATGTGAATGAAAGAGAAATAAATGTACTGAATTTGAAATTATGAATGGAAAAAAATTGACACTTGATTTTGGTTTTGATTTTTTACTTCAAAAAATATTCACTTATAACAATGTTTTAGCAAAATTGTTTAAATATTTCACATATTTAAGTTTACACCATTGATGATTTTAATATTGAGGTTTTTTTCTTAAAGGGTTGAAAATGTTTAAGTGTTGGTGAGTTTTATGAGTTTAATTTATATATATAATTTCCTTATTTATGATATTGATTTAAATAAAATCTTTTCCTAATTATAATTATTCTACAAATATATGTCATGAAAATAATATTAATTTGATTCATGATGTTTGGAGGTATTATAGGTAATTTTTGTATAATTAGTCTCGAATACTAAAATTAGGAAGATATTATATTTTGGCAATGTTGGGAGAAGAATGAAGAGAAAAAATAAGGCCAACACCTATCCATCCAAAGGGCTAGCTGGACAATCCCCAAGGGAAGGTAGTAAAGGTGTGGAAGGCCACTACGTAAGTTGACATAGGGAAAGGTGGGATCATATATCCATAAAATTACATGTTAAGTATTCATTGATATAATATGGTTAGGTTTTTACGGTGGTGGGGGAAGAATTTACCCAACATAGGGTGGAAAATGATAGTGGTAGGGGTCTTTCAACCCCCATTTAGATTTTATGTGTGGAATTCGGCAAGTGATAACCTATTAAGAGGAGGTAAACCCACCTAATTTCAAATGGGGGATTCAAAAACTATGGTAATTATAAATACTTATTAAAATATCTTTTTTCTATAGATGCACCCATAACCCTCTTCTTGTACAACGCTCACTACCACAAACCTCAACCCATATCATTAGACCACCAATGTATACCACTAGAACCTTCCATGACTACCAATTTACAGCCTAATTCCACTTATAGTAAGGCTAATAATACCATGGAAGGATCCATGTATGAATTTAGAGAATCATAAGGTAGAGAAGGAACTCGCGGAATAACCACTACACTATGGACATTCAGGATGCATTATAGATAAAGAAGGCTCAAAGATGGTGGTGGAATGGAGAGTACTATTAAACCATAATAGGAAGAAGGTGAGGAGGGGTTGAAGATGGAATGATAAGCTTATGGTGTGGATTTTATTATTTTATCATAGGATGAAGAAAGTGTTTTCAAGGGTATATTGAAGTGTTTTCCTATGATATGGATAGTTTAGACATGGAAGTGGCTTGGATTTTTGGCCTAATGAATCTATAGTAAGATTCACCATAGGTATTCAGCCACGGCGTATCCATAGTTCATGGAATGAAAATAAATATTCTATTGTGGTTAGTTTTTATGAAAATATAGGGATTCTAGAAATAGGATTTCATGAGTATCAGGAACCATGATTTTTGAATCTATTAGTGATTGGAGTTCTATGTTGTTCTGCCCCACTATGTTTTATGGAGGATCTCTTAATAATATATATTGTGGATTGGTAGTAGTGTATATGTTGTAGTAGAGAGAAAATACTAGTTTTTAAATTTCTATCTCCTATATTCTCATAGTTTTAAAAAGGGGAGTTCGACCATTTTTTTGGAAGTGGTGCGTGAATAAATTTACTCCAGAGGATAATAAAAGAATAAAAGGAAGAAAAATAATTATATAGGGGTATTGATACTTTGGAATTGGTATATTTAGAGGTGGTAGTAGTGCGAGGGGATTTTGTTCCAAGGGGAACTACCCATAGAGGAAGGTATGAACTGGATTGATTGAGGTTTTATTTTTGGATGTGAGAGTTGAGAAGAAGATCATCATCATCCACTGGTGTTACTGCATAGTTTGGTTTTATATTTTCTATTTTCAATTTTCATTGTGTAATCATGCAAATTCACACATCAGTTATTTATTTCAATTGAATAATGTTTTCTATCTTTTCCTAATAAATTTATTTCTAGTTTAATTTATATTCCCTCTTCCATGTTTCTTAGTTTGGTTATGGGTGATGAATAATCACCCATGACTATCTAAACACATAGAAGAGGGTGGTTCTAATTGATAGGGACATGTACGACATGTTTTAAAATCTTCATTTGTTATAAATTCTTCAAAATTAATTATATCACATTGATATATTAAAATTATTTTATCCCCTAATGGCCTACATAATAAATGAATATTGGGGGATTAGACCTAATGTGACAGAGGGGAGTTAGGGTGCAAGAGCCGACTCAACTCTACCTCTCAATTAAAGATTGAAACTACTACACTTATGTTTTCAAAATCACCTTGAGATAGGGTTATGATAACCTTGGTAATATATTCTATGGTAAGATTTAGGACTAGTTAATTCAAGGAGTTGTGTGATTGTTAATTATATTTAATTCATAATTGAAGTTAAATCATTTAGAATTTTTCAAAACAATATGTTGACACCAGTTCCCCTCTCTTCATCCTCTATAACCAGTTTAGGTAAAATTTAGGATTATTTTATTTATCATATAATTTAGTTAATTTTATTTATGTCTTTTACTTAATTTAATGAAAATATTAACAATTTCAATCAATAAGTTTTAATATTATTATTGGGTATCCTGCTTCTTTGTGGGATAGACACAACACTTGATATTATTATACACATTTTCTATAGTAAAGGTTAGATTAAAATAAATTCAAAACCTTGATAGCTCATAGGAATAATTACACTTTTGGATCCCATCAATGAGAATTATTTAAGTATTGAAACTACAAAACCAAAATGTACATGAAAAAAATAGTCAACACTATGAAATGATGATTTTAGTAAATAATTATAATTAGATAGGTATTTAAATGATATCAGTGTAATATATATGATATTATAAATATGTATATGCCTCTAGTAAAGAAGTATAATAAATTTAAATTTATTAAAAATGAGGTCAAATGAACTTACAAAGAAATTTCGACCTGATTGGTGGTTTATTTCACAATCTCATCCTTATTCTAGATTATTTATGTTTATGTTTATGATAGGGTATTAAATGATATATATATATATATCTTAAAACCCATATATTTTCTTATAATATATATATTTATATAAATTACAATTTTTTCTTTAATTTCATCTCTCTTTGTACCCAAAATTAAAAAATATTTTTGTAAAGGAAAACTAGACTGGAATCTTTTCTTCCATGTCCATATATTCATTAACAAAATCCATAAATATTTTTACTATTATCAAATGATTATTTAAATTCATTTTTACCCATTTTTATCTTTCTATAAAAATGTTTAAGAGAAATCTTCTTGTGATTTTTTGAATGATGTTCTTTTTTCCAAAGGTGTGAAAAAAATCCTTGTTTTAACTCTTACTGTATGAATGGATTTTCCTACAATCATAAATATTTTTCCCATGAATATTCCCTTATATTGTTCCATGGATATTATCATAGAAAAACATTTTTCTTTATATTTTGGAACCATTTTAGATTTTAAATGGATAATTTTGAAACAAAAAATTTGTTTTACCTTAATAAATATTCTGGTGATATTTAAAAATTGTTTTCATATTTCTCAAAAACCTTTGATTAATATTCTACTTTACTAGGATTATACTCTAATTATACCATCCACCATTTTTCTATGTATTTCTTATGTTCATTTTGACTGGGGAAATTTTTTAAATTTTTAATATCGGTTCTTTCAACATGGATAGTTATTGATTACGAAATTTTTATTGAGTTGTATTGTTTATTCATATGATTAATGCATTAGAATTATTGAGTTCCAGGTTGAACTAAAATTATATAGCTCATCAATGCATTTATAGGTTACATGAGCCAAAATAGATCAGGTATTTGGCATATGCATTACCAATTTATGTGTGATTTCTTAGAATAATAGATCACTAGTAAATTTAAAATGTCTATAATTATTCATTCAATCAATATGAAATCAGGTATGGATGTCCATGTGATTATTAAAATAGTTACATTATTCCTGTATAAGTTTCAAGATCATGTGAATATTTATATCACATTATTTGATCATCATTTATTCCTACAATATTATTTATTCTTTATTTATTTTATAATATCTTTCATTGTACACATTCTCTTACTGAGCATATGTTCTCACCCTTTTTATTTTTTCCCCATGTTGTTAGGAATGGTACTATGATTGATATTAAAGGATGTTCTAGAGTGAATAATAATTATTTAAAATAATATATTATTTTTTATTTTATGTTTTAAAATATAATGATTGATTCATGAATTTATCTAGTTTTCCAATACTATTAAACTATTTTATCCCTCATGATTTGACCACTTGTATCTAGTATTAATGTGATAAAGTAACCTATTTTTTTGATCTATTAAGGTCAGGATGTTACATTTGGTTTCAGATAATATTTAGTAGGACCCTTGGGAACTATATTTAGGAAACATAAGTTATATAACATAACTATATGATATATTTTAGAGATAAGTCTATGTATATGGTAATATCTTGAATATTTGGTAAGGTAAAAAAATTTATTTTTCCTAGAAAACATATTTCTATATGTATAATAGATTGAGGATGTGGCTATGGCATAGATTCACTTATGGGTAACAACTCTAAAATGGTAAGACTAAGGATTAAACAAATTTTCACTAGTGTGCTATGAGTGGGCCTATAACTCCCCACATTGCTAGACACTCCTGTGGGATATGCTTAGGTTAATTCAAAAAATAATAATGAACCATTGTGATCAATTTTTAGATAGAACCAATAAAAATCTACGATATTACATAGAGATATGAGATAAATATAAAGTATCACGGGTTGATAATTATATGGTTGATCATAAGTTTATAGTCACAGATACCCCTTTTTTGGTTTTATGTGATGAGAGTTTAAGTTGATTAAGGTTACTTTGGGAGACATTTATAGGAATAAAACCCTTTTGTTTAGTATTAGTTTTATTGAAAAACTTATTTGAGTAATAATTTTTTATATTTTGTTGACATATGGTGAAACATATTGATAACCATTAGGTTTAATACGATCTTTGATGTTTATATGGTTAATTAGGATAGCAGAGTTATTCCATTTTTGATAATATATAATTTTTTCTATATATAACTATGGGATTAAAAATTTATTTGCTGACTAAGTGATTAATTTTATTTTTGAATAAGTCTACTATATAGGAAACATTATAATTTTAAAGTAAATGGAAATATTTTTGTCTAAAATGTGATATTATTTGAAAAATAATGTTTAGTTGTCTTTTCGAATCATATATTATTTTCTTATGGATTTATTGTGATTCAGGTTATTTAAGGTAAAGATTAACATATATTGGAGATTATATGATAGGATATAAACATTTTTAGATTATTAATTTCTCATAGAATAATTTTGTTTTGAGATAAATATTAAATTGATCTTGGAAGAATATGTGATCAAATAATTCTGATTTTTTGGTTTTTAACTACATGAGGAATATTTTTGTAGTGTTTTAAGTTTAGTTACTTATATAATGAATTAATTTGAAATTTGGGTTTGATTGTTGAGTAATTGGAGATTACTGTTGTAATTTCTCATATAAAGGTTTATTCATACACTACTAGATTATGACTTATTTTCAATGGGCCATTTGTGATGGGATCTCTTTGAAAATAATCATTTTCAATGGAGACCCATTGCAAATAGATCATTCCTAAAAACACATTGAAAACCCCTTTTTTACAATGGTCTGCTACAAAAAAATTATTTTGAGAGGGGTTTTTCCATCGCAAAAATCTTTGATAGTTATGTATATATATATATATATTCTCATTTTTTATGGGAATAGTCTCTCTTCAAAAATATTTTTTTGAATAGGACACTAATCCAATTTCAAATAATAAAAAAATCAAAATAAAAAAACATCAAAATAATATACAAAAATAATAAAAAATATATAATAATATTAAAAAAATCAATATATAAAATTGTTTATTTATGAATTATTTACAATATTTAAAAACTCATTCAAATGTTTATCATTATAAATGTAGCTAAAAATAAAAAAAATCATTGAGGATAGGAGGATTATCTAGAGGAGGTGCTGGAGGGAACTCCATCCCTATACCATGTGTCAAACATCACTTGTACTTCATCATCTACTACTATTGTTGCTCATGAGATCGATATTACTCCTCCTACTACTGATAATGTTGTTGATGAAACTCTTACTGCTCTTTATGTAGGGTCTCTATCAAATCATCCCAAGATCACAGCTTCTCCTCATATTGTGCATCTAATTATGAATAATCTCCATGAGCTTACCTCAAGCAAGATAATGAAATCATATTTGTGCCATAATAACTCCTAGGTGTCAAACAAGAGTTGATACCAATAAATTGACCTTTCTTAAAGGTATATTGAGTCACATGTAACCATGTTGTCTCATCAAATCCCACTACACTAGTGGATAGAACTTCAGTCTTTCTCTAACTCTAAAAATGTGTTTGAGAAGTCCTAGCCACATAAGACCCCTTTAAATTCTATTTGAAATTAAAATTGCGAAAATATTATTGTTAGCTAATTTTAAAGCTTAAAATATTAATGACCATAACCTAGTGATGTCGGCCACCTGTAATATCTCTAGTGATAGTGTCTATGTACATCCCCTTGTAAACATAAAACTCTATAATATCAAACTATTAAACATCCTATTTGAAAAATAAAATAAATATTTTAAATTTATATTTATATTAATTATTAAATAAAAGTACTTACCAGATGTTGTCGATGAGTACTGAATATATGAATTCCAACTCTATGGGTGACCTCATATCTCCATCAATTCTGTCAACCTAATGATGATCTCTGTTGAAAAAATTATTCCATCTAATATGAGAACAGTGAATGTCAAACCTGAGAGGAGATGTAATTATGTCAATGGATTCCATAAGACTGATCACAAACAATGACTCCCGATTTATTCATGTCTCTCTTTCTTAGAATATGAAAAATTGATGAAATATTTTATGCATGCATGCCTCCCAACCATTCTTGATAGAGGTCCTGATGCTATCATGGATGGGATAGCATAAAACCAAAAAATAATTAATAATATAATTTTAATTATTAAATAAATTATAATATAACTATTATATATTTTCATACCATCCAATGATCAAACATTAACTATTGAAAATCATTGGGAATATGATCCATTGTTATCCATTCTTTCAAAAAATAATTCTATATTATCACTCCCCTAGATATATGTGAAAAACTATTATAAAATAGAACCAATAATAAAACAATTATTACATACATAAATTAATGAAAATAAACTAAATTAAACAACTTAACATACCTCTACAAGTGTGGATCAAACTCTAGATATGGACGTTGCTCGAGAATAGGGGTAGCAATCATCATCTCAAAAGACCCCAACCCCTCCGAGTCGACCTAACGCCTACAACTTGATGGTCTAATGAAAATATCATCATGCTCATCACTATATAGTATAGCCTCTTCAATGCTATAAAAGATCTCAACACAAGTCTTGTTAGCCATCTGAAACATGAATAGAATGTTTTTAGCAAATAATTGAAGATTAGTATTATATATATATATATATTTACTATAACCAACAATTGATTATTTCATTATTCATCTTCATCCTCATCTTCATATATGAATATGTCAATACCATCATCTTCCTCCTCAGTATAATCAATTTCATTAAGATTTTCGGATACTTCATTACTTGTTATTGAAAATTCATTTATCACATTGTTAATATCATCATCATAATCGACCCATAATTGTGGGGTGTCATCATTGATATTTTTTTGTCTTCGTTGAAATGATGTATTTGGAGTTTTCTCTTGAATAATTTTAATTCCTTACATTTCAATAGAACCACATTCACTTGGTATAAACTTATTTTCATGGGATTTCATTTTTATACAGATCCACCAATAAATTAACTCTCTTGAATAAGAACAATGATTTTAATGATAAATATGATGTTTATGGTGATCTAATAAAAAATATTCATTTAATGAAAGAATTATTTTATATTTAATATCGATGATTCCAAGGCACAGATAAACATACAATCCTTTATCAATATCAAACAAATATAATTTAAACATCAATTACATAATTCTATATTAGATAACATGGTTTAACTATTTCATCCAGAGTTCTATAATTTTTAACTTCACATTATCAATAATGATATCCTCTCAAGAAAACACCGATATTAATTTTTTTTATTCACCATAATCATGTTTATTAAATAAAAAACCATTCACCACATATACATTATAATATTTAACCATTTTAGATGGTGGTTTATTCAATACACACAATTTATTATCAATTTTATCAGCATGTTGTGATACCTAAAAAGTTGGAAAACAATTAGAAATATAAAATATAATAATTTGATTTCATATGTTCTGTAATACACAATTTTCATTACAATTTATAGAAACCAGGAGGAAAAATTATGTTTTTGATGTTTTTCAAGGGAATATGGTGTAATTTTTGTAAACTACTTCTTGATATGGTCATCATATAATCTATAAATAAAATATAATTAATTTAATTTTAAAAAAATTAATGAGTAGGTGATAGTAGAAATCACTATAAAAATCATGTTGTTTCATAATTGTTGTTAAAAATATATGTATGAGACTTGTTATGTTTATCATATGAAATACATCACTGATGAACTCAAAAAATCCAAGTTTAGGCTAACTAAAAATTGATAATTAAATTTATATTTCATCATAAATATTTACATAATTTATGGGCCATGATTTTATGTTTTTAATTATATTGATTTGGGAAATAATAGGAGTAGAAAAAAATCCCTCCTATAAATAAGGTTATAAAATTGACCCTTGAACTGATGATTTGTTTAGTACCTTTTTTTAGTTTGTGCTTGCATCTATAATATGGGCATGTCCATCAGAACTGTGTTGTCCCTCGAAATTTTTCTTCATCTAGAAAATATAATATCAAATGTTTCATTGAATCAAATAATGGTGGTGCTAACGGGGGCTTTCCCCTTTACCTTTAAAAAATAATGGTGGTGGAAAGAAATTCCAATTTACATAAAATTAAAACACCACCTTATTCTAGTCTAGTAAGGGCGTCATAGTCTGTTGTCTCCACAAAAATATCTCAGAAAAAATATGATATTTCTATTAGTGAATCCCAAATAGAATAATTCAAAAAACCTAGAAATCTAATCAGTATAATTCTTTCTAATATAACCTGAAAATTGTGACTTTTTAGTCTTGTAATATGAGTGTTTCCCACACATCTATCCAAATGGGAAACATAACCATCTGGTAGTCTCAACTCGGAAATCCACTACCAAAATCATAAATGGTTTTCTTTCTGAATGTGTATAGTCCAATTTTTCATCATTAACCTCTATGATCTTTCATTTCCAAACAACTTAAGTTTTAACCACTTATAAATTTTGGAGAGATATAATAATTCATTTACATTATTTTTGGTCTTACTAGGTGTGTAATAAACTATATAAAATATATTATCAAAATATTTATTCTCAATATTCATGACATTAAACATGGGATGGGTCAGAAAATAAGGAAAATATGGAAGATCCCCAAATATATGTTGTTCAATACAATTTTGATCTTTCCAAAATCTATCTTTTTTTATTGGTTTATAGATATCCCAAAGTTAATAGAAGATAATTAAGAAATAATAGATTTTAAATCAACACCTGAGATCATTTATGGAGCTCCTTCTCTTTCAATTTTACCTCTTCTAAAAAGATTTTTGTTTCTTTAGGAAGGAAGATCCAAAAAAATAAATTTGTGATGACTGTAAAGACTCGGATTTTTCCTTTAATTATTTTTAATTATATAGAATTATTATGAGTCTGCAAAAATTGAAGCCATGTGATTCTGAGGCCCAGTGTTCCCCGAATGAATTTCAAAGCGTTTTTTAAGGTATATTTAGTAAATGCACGAGTGGTGTTTTCAACCTTTTGAACTGGTGCTTGGATTAAAAATATGAGGGCACCGTTAAATATGCAGCGCCAGGATTTTCATAAGGAAGGATTAACTTTGACCACAGTAGGTTGGGGAAAAAAGTTAGAATTTCTAGATTTAAAAGAATAATAAAATAACTTTGTTATTTTATTTTTATTTTTATTTTCCTCCAACGGACAAGAGGCGGTGGTGGGGCCAACGATGTGTCAAGCCATTAAATGGCTTGACTCCTCAAATCCTTTTTAACAGCGCTGTTGGAATTAATTAGTTTCCTATTAAATGAACCCCCATTAATTTCACATGCATTACTCACCCTCTCCATCTCTTATTTATATAGAGCTTGGGGAGGAGTATTGGCACGACTTCATCAAGCGACAAAACTCTAGCAATGTGCCACAAAGCCAATAACTTAGAGGACAGAACCAGTTCTAGCAGACAGTGATGAGCACCACCAAATAATGAACACCAAATCTTCCTCAAATTCTAACGTTCTCCAAATACCTTGAGGTAGGGTTTATTTTATTTTCTAAATTTAATAGTTTATATATATTTATTCTACCCTCTTGATATCAAGCTAATGAAGGGTGTGCAGGAAAAAGGAACAAGGCCTAGACCCTCCTCCCTTCTGTTGTAATTTGGTACATTCTTCGTAGTCATCTCATCTGGGTTGGATGAAACCCAGAATGTCGGGTGATGGCAGTGGTTTACAATAGTCAGCCATGGATAAGATAGTGGCACGATGTCGCATACTGCTAGCGAAGAAGGATGTGGCCATGGCTGATGTGGGTGAATACGGTGGCCAGCTTGCGCCGGCTGCGGAAGGTGGAGCGACCTTCAATGGTGCGCCGCTCGAGAACTGGGTCATAGCTCTTTAGTCACGGCACCCATAACTGTCCGCGGAAGGGAGGGTGGCATGACTAAGCACACCATATGATATGGTGGTCGCAGAAGACACAAGAAGTGCATGGAATCTCCCAACCACAGGAGGAGGTAGTGGCATGCAATGGCGCACCACCGGAGTAGCTGTGGTTCCGACACTATTGCGGCAAGACCCGCTCCATGCAGGTCCCGCTGTAGATGAGGTAGCGCCACGTGGACCTGCCACTGTGGAGGAAACTGAACAGCTGCTCACCCATTCAGGAAAACCAAAGGACTCCCCCACTGTGTCGGATAGGGTGGGCCACATGAGCCCAGCGGGCCACGCCCCAACGTGGGGTAGGCCGTGCGAGCCCAGTGGTTCGCACCTCTGTAGGTCGGGCCACATAAACCTTGTGGGATGCGCCTCCGTAGACCGAGCCACACGAGGCCAATGGGTTGGGTCGCGTCTTTGTGGGTCGAGCCATGAGAGGCCAATGGGCTGGGCCACACCTTCCTGTAGGCCGTGCTGTACCGGGTCGGTTCGCCCGAACCGGTTCGAGTTGGCCCAAATAGGTTCGGGTTGGCCCGAACCGGGTCAGGCATCGTGAACCGGTTCGGGCCATCCCGAACTGGGACAGGAAGCCCGAATTGGGTTGTGTCAGCCCGATCTGGGTCGGGACAGCCAAATCCGATTGGGGACAGCCCAGGCCAGGCAGGCCAGGTCAGACCGGACTGAGACCCACTCAGACCCAGTTTCACTTAAAGGCCCATAACTTTTGAAATGGACATCCGTTTGACAAACCATCAATGTTGATGGGATCCTTGGAGGAATATGTCCCTTTTGGTATACTCCACTTGGGATTTGGATACTGTTTGATTATAGCCAGGATGGATCGAACCCGAATCCAATCGGGTCTTTGGTACTAAAACGCTTATAAGTCACAGACCAAGCGTCCGATGGACGCACCATTGGTCACATTAGAACCCTTATGACATGGAGGTCCATTGGGATACTTCTTCGTGGAGCTTCATGGTGGTTGAGGTAAAACTGATGGCTTGAGGATCAGACCCACCTGGAAGCAAGCATGCTTTAACCAGGAATCTAGTGGCTAGAATGGTGGCGGAGGTTAGAGACATAACATACAGAGGTTAATACCAATCAAACCTATGTAGTTCAGCACTTACCAATCCATTGTGGTTCAAATCCTGTGTGGTTTAGTGCTCAGCAATCCTCTGTGGGTCAGTTCATATCGATCTTGTGTGGGACAGATCATGTGTTGGTCAGCGGGGGTTAGTACCTATCCATCATGTGTTGGTCAGCCTCTGTATGGACAGTAGTAGTGCCTCTTGATAGAATAAGATGATCTAGCTTCTGGGCTAATCATCTGTACTTATGTTCTTTACTTATACCAGGTGCGATCTGAGTCTTTACCTTTGTGGTACTTTTACCTTCGTGGTGCTACCTTTGTGGTGTTACCTTTGTGGCACTTTTACCTTCATGGTGTTAACTTTGTGGTACTCTTACCTTTGTGGTGTTACCTTCATGGTGTTACCTTCATAGTGTTACCTTTGTGGTACTCTCAACTTCATGTTGTTACCTACGTGGTGTTACCTTTTTGGTATTCTTCCTTCATGGATTAGTTGTTCAAATGGATTATAAGTTGGAGACTTCAGTTTCCTCATGAATGAGATGAGTATATTTTGATAATTTAGTTATATATATTTGCATATACCTAAGTGGAGTTGATGATTGATTCATGATTTGTGATTGAAGTCTTACTTTGTGTTATCTTTCCTTTATGGAACTCTGAGAGACCTATAGGGGTCTCGGGGTCCCTACTGAGTATTTTTATACTCACCCCTACATGGGATATTCCCGCACCTTTTTATGTATTGTGAAGACGATGGACAGTGTTGATCGAGGCTAGGAGAGCCAAGACTGGATAGTGCTCAGAGGTGGACCATTTGATGTGATGTGTTATAGTGACTACTGATCGTAATCTATACATACCCTTTAGGTAGGATCATTGGTGGATAGTCCTAGAGCTATTTCCCCCTTTTCAGATTTACTTTTAATTTTCAGTTGGGCTTGTATTTTGGTCCCTTTACTTTCAGTACACCTTTTTACTATAGCAGTTTACTTCATGGTCGCTTCTTGTAGTGTTCTTGGATTAGGTGTTTTTACAGGTTTAAATGAAATGCCTTCCTGTTATAGGGACACTCCTTTCCGATGCCAATCACCAGTCACTGGCCTATGGAAGGTGTTCTTGGGGTAGTCATGGCATGTGCCCCAAGGGACGGGTCATGACAAAGTGGTATCAGAGGAGTCGGTTCTACTGAAGAACTTAGACTCTATTCTTTTCTATGTGGTAATATTGTTAAGTGTTATGAGTGTTGTTTTCATTTTGTGGAAACCAATGTTTGTGTGGAAGCCGACGTATCCATACACCAGGACCTTGAATTTTTATTTCCAATTTAGTGCACGAAAACACTAATTGCATGTGTTTTTGAAAAGTTTTTCTTTTGATTTTTTTGAGTCATCTCACCAAGTATAACCTATTGACCGTGGTGCACCTATTTTCTTTCTATATTCTGCCATGTAGATAGAGATATAGGATATCCCGAGAGTGTACACGATGATGGTCAACCGAGCAATGAGTCTTCGGTGCAGGGCCCTCTTACAGAGATTGTACCATCAGATGGTGAACCGGTAGCACCACCACCCACTGCGTAGCAGATTCCACCAGGCCCACCAGCAGAGGGTGCATGCTGACTAACCATGTTGCATGAGTTTCAGTGGAAGAGGCCTATGATGTTCTGAGGTGAGATGGATCTTCAAGAAGATGATGCCTATCTGGAGGCTGTGGCCATAGTTTTTCACTTAGTTGGGACACCAACTAATCTGATGGTGATCCTAGCTACCTGTATCTTCCAGGAAGCAGCTGAGAGATTTTGGAGTTTGAAACTCTAGTTACACAATGAGGTGACCCTCACCTAGGAAGACTTTGAGGTACTTCTCAAGGAAGAGTTTTTCCCAGTGACCTTACGCTCAGTGCATATACAGGAGCAGCTGCACTTACAGTAGGGTAGCATGATCATGGACCTGTACTCAACGAGGTTCACTGATCTCTCCCGTTACTCCATTAACATGGTATGGGACCCTTTATTCAGGTCCTGGACCTTTGAGAAGGTCTCCGACTAGATATCAGAGCATTGATGGTATCTATCCCCATTCTGACGCAGGCTGGGGTGCTAGAGCGAGTGATTTTTGTTGAGAGATTCTAACCTGAGAAGGAAGCGACAGTGAGAGCCACCACAGGGCGTCAGGTAGAAGAGTCATCTGCTGTAATCAGTATATAGATGACACAGGGGCCCAAGTGAGCTATAGCTTCTGGTGGACTACCTCAGGATATAGGGTCGCTGGTGAGGGGTTCATGGGACATAGGACAGATGAGGATCAGGCAGTGCTACTCGTGCAGTGGGCAGAGTCACATGGCACACGATTACCCGACCCGTTGTATGGATAAACAACAGACGGTCGAGAGACGGATGAGTCAGAAGAAGAGGTTTGAGTGAGGAGGTCCATAGAGTAGTAGAAATGAATGAGGAGATGTTCGTGCAGTAGGTGGTGGGTGGTTATTTGAGGTTCTACCGCCACTACCTCTAGATGTTCTACCCCGACTACAAGGTGTTGGTGGACAGGGATGAGCTCATCTCTAGGCAGCTGAGGCCTACAACCATGGCTCTCTGGAGATGATTCGAGAGAAAATATGTGTCTACTCAACCTTTGTAGTAGTACTTATAGACCTAGTTGTCGGTCACTATTTCATTTCCATGGCACTCAATTAGGGCTCGGAGATTCTGATGGAGTCGTTGGCTCGATCCTTATGTCTAGATATTCCTATGGGAGGGGATTACACACTGGTTCCAGTAGTTTGAGCTTAATCTAGGAAGTGAGAGCTTCGACTGGGATATTCTAGTAGTGGCGCCGAGGCCTTACGACACCATCTTCGGTATGGACGGGTTATCCATATTCTATGCTCATATTAACTATATTAGGCATAATTTGTGGCATTTTTGTGAGGATGGGACTAGGGTTTCCTTCATCGGTGAGAAGGGAACCTTTAGATCACATGATGGACTTACCTGGAGGTGGTTGTATCTGATCACACATCATTTGGATAGTCTTATCCTCAGAGCAGTTGATGTTGGGAGTCCGAGATATCCTGTAGTGGTGGACTAGTATAACGATGTCTTTCTGGATGATGTTTTGGGACTAATTCTATCTAGATAGGTAGAATTGTACATCGACATATACCTCGAGATGGCACTAATATCTACACCAGCATATCAGATGGCTCCTGCAAAGCTTCATGAGTTACGGGTATAGCTAGATGAGTTTCAGAAGAAGGGGTTCATAAGGCCCAGTGTTTCTCCATGAGCAGCATTAATTTTGTTCACCAAGAATCCAGATGGGATTTTGAGACTCTGTATGAACTATCGGTGCCTGAACTAGGTGAATGTGAAGAACAAGTATCCACTTCCAAGGATTGATGATCTTTTTTATCAGCTAAAGGGGGCTCATTGGTTTTTGAAGATAGACCATAGATCAGGCTATCATCAGCTCAGGTTACGAGCTGAGGATGTGTAGAAGATGGCCTTCAGATGTCGGTATAGACACAATGAGTTATTGGTTATGCCATTCACTATGACCAATGCCCTTGTAGTATTCATTAGACTCATGAACAGGATCTTTCAACCATACCTGGATCGCTTTTTGGTGGTCTTCATTAACGATATCTTGGTGTACTTAGTGATGGAGGAGGATCATGCCTATCATCTACAGATAGTTCTGGATACACTTCAAGAGTACCATATTTATGGTAATCTCTCTAAGTTCCAGTTCTGGATACGAGAGGTCCACTTTATGGGACACATGGAGTTTCAGTGGATCTCATGAAGATAGACGTTGTTCTTTCTTAGGAGCCACCCAGGAGTGTGACCGAGGTATGGAATTTCTTGGGGTTAGCTGGGTATTACTGAAAATTTGTACCCAGCTTTTCTAGGGTTTCGGAACCCTTTTCAGCATTGATGAAGAAGGTATAGCCCTTCGTATGGATGAAGATATGCCATCATAGTTTTTAGGAGTTGAGGCAGAGACTAAAGAGTACCCCCATCTTGAGGCTACCATAAGAGGGTGTTGGTTATATGGTCTATTGCGAGGCATCTTGGACCAGACTGGGATGTGTCCTAGTGCAGGAGCGAGCAGTGATCACGTAAAGTTCTCGATAGCTAAGACAGCATAAGCAAAACTATGCCACCCATGAACTAGAGTTAGCAGCAGTGGTCTCCACCTTGAATATTTGGTGACATTACTTGATTGATGAACATTTTATAGTCTACTCTGATCACAAAAGTCTCGGGTATATCTTCTCTCAGAAGGAAATGAACCTAAGATGAAATAGATGGCTAAAGTTCCTCTAGGACTATGATTTCGAGATATTCTAAACTCTTGGAAGGGGAACGTAGTGGCAGACACACTTAGCAAGAGGTCTGGTCTATAGTTATTGTGTGAGGAGACAGAGTAGCTAGCCGTGTTGCAGATATCCTTTATGGATAGAGATGGAGCAGCTTACCTTCAGTTTATGACTGTCACTCCCCCACTTCTTCAGTGAGTTCGGGAGGCATTCTTTGGGGACATTGATTGTGAGGCTAGACATGCTCAGATATCCTCAAGACATGAACCTGATGGATTTTCTAATGGTGGGTATCACTTAATCCTCTTTAAGGGATGCACCATTGTACCAATGGCACTATGGGAGGAGGTGTTGGGGGAGTTCCAAACGTCCTCTCTGGTGGTACATCATGGTGTGGAAAAAATGTATAGGGACCTATGACCTCATCACAAGTGGCCATGGATAAATAAAGAAGTGGAAGAGTTTGTTTCATGATACCTCACTTGTCAGCCAGTAAAAGTTGAGCACTAGGTTCCAACATGATTAATGCAACCACTAGAGGTATCGGAGTGGAAGTGGGATGGTATCTCCATGGACTTTGTGATAGGGCTTCCACATATTTTCAAGGGACATGATTCCATCTGGGTGATTGTTGACTGACTCACCAAGTCATCCCACTTCCTACCCATATGAGAGTAGGGAACTGTAGAGAGATTGAGACGATTTTACGTACAATAGATTGTGCAACTTCATGGGGAGACATCTATGATCATCTCTGACCATTGTGCACATTTTACATCCTATTTTTGGAAGGGATTACAAGAGGCATTCAGGACTCAACTACGTTTGAGCATTTCATTTTATCCTTAGACAGATGGTCAGATGGAGTAGACCATTCAGACACTCGAGGACATGATTCAGGCTTGGGTCCTAAATTTTGGCCGTAGTTGGGAGTATCACTTTCCCTTGGTGGAGTTCACATAAAACAATAGATATCACTCCACCATCTGTATGAAACCATTGGAGGCCTTGTATGATTGATCTTGCAGATCACCTCTATGCTGGAAAGACCCAGTGGAGTCCACACTTATGATTCTGAAGATGGTACGAGCAACCACTGAGAAGGTGCAGATCATCCAGGAGAGAATGAAGACTGCACAAAGCAGGAAGAATTCTTATGCAGATAGAATACGGATACCTTTTGAGTTCAAGGAGGGAGACCATTTCTTCCTATGGGTCTCACCATAATGGGGTTTGCAGTGATTCGGTCGGGGTGACAAGTTATCTCTAAGGTTTATCGGACAATTTATGAAACTTCGAAGGATTTTCGAGGTGGCATACCACTTGGTACTACCACCACAGTTGGATATGGTTCACGAAGTCATCCACGTATCTCAGCTAAGGAGATACGTGCCTGATACATCTCACGTCATTGACCCTAGAGAGCTAGACATTGACGAGGGGGAGACCTTTATGGAGGTTCTAGTGGATATTGATGATCCATAAGAGTGGGTCCTTTGTGGATGATTGATACCTCTAGTTCGCATTCACTGGTAACATGGGAACATCTAGGAGAGCACATGGGTGCAGGAGGCTCAGATTCTTACTTAATACTCCCATCGGTTTCCTTAGTATGTGTTGTGTCTTTCGGGGATAAAAATCCCTAAGGTGGGGACAATTTAAAGACCCAATTTTTACATGTAATTGTTTTTAATTATATGGTGTTATTATGAGTCTACAAAAATTGAAAGTGCGTGATTCTGAGGCCCATGCCCTGAAGGAATTTCTGATCTTTTTTTAAGGTACATTCAGTAAACATGTGGGTGACATTTTCTCTCTTTTAAAATAGTGCTTGGATTAAAAATCCAAGGGCACCGTTGAATCTGCAGTGTTTGGATTTACTTAAGGACGGATTCACTTCAACCGTAGTAGGTAGGAGGAGAATGTTAGATTTTGGAAATTTAAAAGAATAATAAATTAAATTTATTATTTTCTTTTTCTTTTTCTTTTCCATTAATAGATAAGATTTGGTGGTGGGACCAACAATGTGTCATGCCACTAAATAGCATGACTCCTCAAATCCTTTATAACAGCACTGTTGGAATTATGAAGGTTACTATTAAACAAACCCTTGTTAATTCCCCATGCATTACTCACCCTCTCCCTCTACTATTTATATGGATATTTGTAAAGAGTATTGGCATGGATTCACTAAGCGACCAAGCTCTGGAAAAGTATATCAACTCCAATCACATGGAGGACAGAATCGGTTCCAGTGGGTGGTGATGAGTGCCACCAAATGATGAACATTGAATCTTCTACTAACACAGATGTTATCCAATGACCATGAGGTAGGGTTTATTTTATTGTCTAAATTCAAGAGTTGATGTATCATTATTCTACCCTCTTGATATAAATCTAATGTGGAGGGCGCATTCTAAATGTACAAGGCCCGGACCCTCCACCATTTTGATGTAATTCGGTGCATTCTTCACGGGAAACTTATCCAGGTTGGACGAAACTTAGAACGCCGAGTGACGGTGGTGGCCAACAATGGTCAGTTGCAGAGGAGATATCAGTGCGCAGTCATGAACTACCAGTGAAAAAGGTTGTGGTTGTAGCCGTGGTGGGTGAAGATGGCAGTTGGCTCGGGCCAGCCACGGAAGGCAGAGTGGTGTGCAACGACGTGCTGCTAGAGAACCGAGCTGTAGCTCTTTAGCTGCGGCAGCCAGTAGTGGTCGGCATCGATTGGCCGAGAAAGGGAGGGAAGTACGACCACATGTGCCACCGTAGAAGGTGTCCATGACTTTTTAGCCAAAGGAGATGAAAGAAGTAGTCAGAATTGGCCAGATGTAGGAGGAGCCAGCGGCGTGCAATGGTGCACCACTGGAGTAGCCGCAGCTCCGACGCCGCAGCAGCAGAACCCGCTCCTTGAGGGTCCCACGGTAGATGAGGTGTCACCATATAGTGCCTCTGCTATAGAGGAAACCAAACGGTCGCTTGGCCATTCGAGAAACCCTGGGGAGTCCCCCCTGTTTCGACTAGGATGAGCTCTACTCCAACGGGCCGCGCCCCACTGGGGGTCGGGCCTACCGAGCCACGCCTCTGCAGGACGCGCCACGCCCTTACGGGTCGGGCCGGACCATAGCCCAGCAGGCCAATCCCACCACGACTCGTCCCAGCTGGGTCAGACTGGGATCGGGTTGGGTCAGTCTGACTGGGTCGGACCAGACCCTAACCCACTTAGACCCAGTTTTTCTTAAAGGATCATAACATGTAAACCGTACGTCATTTTGATGGACCATATACGGTGCTAGGATCCTTGGAGTGAGACAAAAAAATTTGTATAATTCACTTGATATTTTGATAAAGTTGTAGTATGGCCGGGTTGGATCGATCCCAAATCAAACCTGGCCCTCGGTACTAAAATGCTTATAAGTCACAGACCGGGTGTCGGATTGACATGTCGTCTGTCGCTTTATAACTCTTACGACATGTAGGTCCTTTGGGATACTTATTTATGGAGAATAGTGGTAGTTGAGGTACTAAAAATGGATTGAGGAGAGGATCCTCTTGGAATCAAGCATAATTTGAGTGGGAATCAAGTGGCTTCCAGTGAGGCGGAGGTTAGAGACAGATCATATGGAGTTTAATACAGAGCGATACTATGTGGTTCAGAACTTACCAATCCTATGTGGTTTAGATCCTATGTGAATCAGTGCTCAGTGATCCTATGTGGGCCAGCACATACCGATCATGTGTGGGTCAAATCCGGTGTAGGTCAGCAGAGGTTAGTACATATCGATCCTCTGTGGGTCAGACTTCGTATAGTTAGCAGCAGTGCCTCTCGACAGAATAAGATAATCTAGCTTCTCGAATAATCATATATACTTCTTTTCTTTACTTATACCTGGTGTGAGATGAGTCTTTACCTTTCGGGTACTTTTACCTTTATGTTGTTACCTTTGTGGTAATTTTACCTTCATGGTGTCACCTTCGTGGTGTTACCTTTGTGGTAATCTTACCTTTGTGGTGTTACCTTCCTGGTGTTACCTTCCTGGTGTTACCTTTGTGGTACTCTCACCTTCATGGTGTTACATTCGTGGTGTTACCTTTGTGGTATTCTTCCTTTTGGGATTAGTTGTGAAAATGGCTTAAAAGTTGGAGCCTTAAGTTTCTTCATGAATGAGACGAGTATCTTTTGATAACATAGGTATATGTATGGGAATATACCTAAGTATAGTTGATGACTGCGTCGTGATTTGTGATTGAAGTATTTCTTGGTATTATTTTTCCTTTGTGGAACATTGGGAGACCTACAGGGTTCTCAGGGTCCCTACTGAGTATTTTTATACTCACCCATGTTTGGGCTACGACCACACCTTGCTTTATCTTGTGCAGACGACGGACAGTGTTGATTAAGGCTGAGGGAGCCAGGATTGGACAGTGCTCAGAAGTGGACCATTTGACATGATGTGTTGCAGTAACTACTAATCGTGAGTTGTACCTACCCTGTTGGTAGGATCCTTGGTGGAAGATCTAGGAGTTGTTTCCCCCTTTTTATTTGTACTTGTAAATTTCAGTTGGTATTGTATTGTAGACCCTTTACTTTCAGTACAACTTTTTTACTATAGTTTTTTACTTCATGGTTGCTTCTTGTTGTGTTCTTGGATTGTGTGTTTATACAGGTTTAAAGGAAATTCATTCTTATAATAGGGATATGCTTTTCTGGTTCTAGTTGCCAGCCCCTGGCCTTTGGAAGGCGGGCTTGGGGTAGTCACAACATGTGCCCCGGGGGACAGGTTGGGACAATGACAATCCGAAAAATAAGGTTTTCTCCTATTGAAAAGAATAAATGATTTTTTATAACTCATAAATTATGGACATGATTTTGGACCATATGTACTCCAACTACATAACATGTCATGTGTTGGGAAGTCACTACTTTTTTACATTAATAAATATTTCATTTGGAAAATATGTTTCCTAATTATATGAAGTGAGACCATTACTCCACAATAAATATAACTCATAAATCAATGCCTTCAAAAAAACATTGATATTATTTTTTTGATGTCTTGGAATTAATCATGTTAAAAATATATATGATTCATTCATCAACATCCAAGGAGGTATGTTTAAAAAAGTTATAATAATGTGCCAATGATTATATTTACTACTATACAAACTAAATGCCTTGAAACCATCAGTAGAATGACTCAATCACATATTATAGGATTTTAAAGAAAAATACAAATGTAAATGTTCTAAATATTTCTAGGAATCACCCTCACAATAAAGATTTAATATTTTAACAATTAAAATATTTGATTTATGCCTTAACACCAATGATGCTATGTTCTAAGACATAAATAAAAACTATGGTCTAGGTGTAAATGAGAAATACTTAAACTATTTAATAAGAACCAATATAAACATCCCTTGTTGAACCTCTTTTTACCTCTATTTTACAAATGTAGGACAACTAACTAATGAACCCTTTTCAATATCATATAGGATGTAATCATTTGAACATGAATGAATCATCTGATAACCAAGACCCAAATTATGAACCAACATCTTTCTATCATAGAAATTGGTAGTTAACACATTTATTTTACATAATAGTGATTATGACAAAGAGAATATCTTATTAAAATAGCTATTTGACATTACATTATCTGATTTAACATCCATAAATTTTGTCACCACTTTAAATTTTCTTATCTTTCAACTATGATATAAAGAATCTTTAACAGACTTCAAAAATACATAAAATTTAGATGGTTATAACTTAGGAGTTAAATCAATATCATTCTGAGTATATGTTTTTTGAAAATATTGACCATTAACCTCATGTAGAAAATTTTGAAACTGTGATTGACCTATAACCAAATTATTAGTGTCATATCTAGAACTGCATTCAATATATTGATACAAAAATAATAATATTTTTAAAATCCAAAATAAAATAGATGACCCCACCCATTGAAAAATGTTTCATATCTTCTCAAATAAAATTTACTACATGGACACTTACTTTTCCCTTCAAAAACAAATTCTTATTTATATGATTCAAATGATAAAACATATTCAACACCAAAAATATATACCAGATTTACACCAAAACTATATGGTTTTTTGTAATGATTTAACCAATCATTATCTTGTAATAAATATTACTTTTTACCCCCATGTTTTTTATTTTTCTAAAAAATAGAAAATAAAAATATTGCTTATGATTAATCTAATATAAAGAAGCCTAAATCCAAAAACTAGAAAATAAAAAAATTACCTGTAAATAGTATGAACTATATATAATTACTACCACATTTTTATAATTCCACAAATGACGGCTACTTTTTTCTAATTCTCAATATTTCTTTCTAATTATCGTTAATTATCATTAAAGAAAATAGAAGGTCAGATTAGGGTCATGATAGAATCATTGAGTGGAGTGTATAAAGGTGATGATGGAGTGATAGAACTCTAGTTCCCTTATGTTCATATTCATTGGAGGAGGGATAGTCATGGGTAAACCTATGATTTTATCCATGATTGCATCTCCTTTAAACACTTTGAATGTTGGGGTAGTGAAATTCTTTCAATTTGTCATCTCCTTCATCCCCTCCCCATCATGCTTCCCTAAAGGGAACTAAGGAGCAAAGGGGTTGGAGGTGACCATAGAGAGAAATAATTTTAGCACCTAAAATATTTCACTCTATCCTCCCCTTCATCCCCTCAACCACATGATTCCCTCACACCTCGTTGTCAACCTTTTATTACTAATTGCCATTAATTGGAGTTAATTGGGGTTAATTGTAGTTAATTATGGTTAATTAAGGTTAATTATAATTAATCGTGGAGTATTTTACTAAAAACCATTCATTACTGGTATTTATTTACTAAATACCATTCATTATTGGTATTTTCTTACTAACTACCACTCCTTATAGGTATTTTTACAAATTACCACTCATTATAGGTATTTTTTGCTAATTACTTCTCATTACTAGTATTTTTTTACTAATTACCACTCATTGTAGTTATTGTTTACTAATTACCACCAATTTCATGTATTTTTTACTAATTATAACTCATTTCAAGTATTTTTTAATGATTGCCACTCATTAGAGGTATTTTTCACTAATTAACTATCATGCTAGATATTTTTTACTAATTACCGCTCATCACATGTATTTTTTCTAATTACCACCCATTGTGTGTATTTTCTAATAATTAATTTTCATTATAGGTATTTTTTACTAATTACTTTTCATTGCATGTATCTTTTACTAATTAATGCTCTTTGTAGTTATTTTTAACTTATTAGTGCTCATTTTAGGTGTTTTTTATGAATTAACACTCTTTGCAAGTATTTTTTACTAAATACCAGTCATTGTTCGTATTTAATAATAAATAAAGCTCATTATCTATATTTTTTTTACCAATTATCACTCATTACCAGTAATTTTTACTAATTAAACCTAATTGCTGCTAATTTTTAATAATTAATGCTCATTTCAGAAAATATTTACTAATTACCGCTCATTACCCGCTCATAACCAATATATTTTTTTATTTTTTACTAATTATAACTCATTGGAGGTATTTTTACTAATTATCATGCATTGTAGGTATTTTTTACTAATTATCGCTCATTGCGGTTATTTTTTAATAATCAATTCTCATTGTCGGTATTTTTTTACTAATGAGTTCTCATTATTGATATTTTTTACTAAAAATTTCTTATTGCTGGTAACTTTTACTAATTAATTCTCATTGCCTCTAATTTTACTAATTATCACTTTTATCCATATTTTTTTAGTAATTATCACTCATTATCGGTATTTGTTTACAAATTACCTTTCATTATTGGTATTTTTAACTAATTACCACTCATTATCAGAATTGTTTTACTAATTATCACTCATTACCAGTGTTTTTTATTATTTACTACTCATTATTTGTATTTTTTTACTAATTACCATTCATTTATATATATTTTTAATAATTCATATTAATTACAAATGATTTTAACTAATTAACGCAAATTACCACTAATTTTAAATAATTAATACTAATTACCAATAAATTTTACTAATTAAAACTCATTTTTCCTACTTTTTGATAATTTCTTCCAATTACTATTAATTTATTAAAAATTACCGCTCATCACTGGTAATGTTTAACAATTACCTCTCATTATCAGTTATTTTTACTAATTACCATTCATTTCTGATAATTTTAACTAATTGCCGCTCATTTAGGCTAATTTTAACTAATTACCACTCATTTCTTCTAAGTTTAACACATTAAGTCTCATTATCACTACTTTAAAATGATTAAGGCTCATTTTTGCTAATTTAAAATAAATAAAATTCATTTTGGATAAGTTTTAATAATTATTTCTTATTTCTGATAATTTTTAATAATTACTGCTCATTTTTTATAATTTTTAAAAATTATCGCTACTTTCTACTAATTGCTGATAATTTCTAATAATTAACACAACTTTTTTAGAATTACTGCAAATTTTATTGATTACCGCTACTTTATGCGGATTACCACTACTTTTTACTAATTTTTTTAAAATTATTAATATTTAGCATTAATTATTAAAAATTAGTGCTACCTGTTACATATTACTAATAACTATTAATTTATAGAAATTACTAAAAATTAATGTTACTAATTACTAAGATCTATAAATTATTAATAGGTTCTATTAATTAATATTATTTATCTAACAATTATAAGTAATTAATATTAATCACAAGCACTTACTGATAATTAAAACTAGATCTTTCAATTAAAACTATTTATATATGATTAAAAATTTACTCCTAATTAAAAATAAATATTTCTAATTTAAAAATGTTACTACTAATTATAAATATTTACTTCTAGTTAATTCTAATTACTTTTAATTGAGAATACTAAATTCTAATATTAAATAAAATAATTGAATTTAGAATTAAAATCATTAAATAAATGTCTCAAATTTGAAGATTTTGTCAAATGAAAAACTCAAAATTTTCATCCCTATAAAATTTTTAACTTTTAATCGAAGAAATAAAGTGTAGAGAAGAGAAGAGGAGAAGAGGATAGCTCATATGAATAATGAATGAAATAAAATAAGTTTGGGGTATATATCGGTTGGATTAGCAATAATGGGACAATTTGTGACATGTTTCCCATTGCAAATTGTAATATTTGTGATGAGGCCTATCATAATTAGTACCCTCCATAAATAATTGTGACACAGATTAAAAAAATATATTTGTGACAGGTTATGTCATAAATACTTTTCTGCCTTTAGTTTATTTCCAATGGGAATTAATTCTCATCGCAAATAACAATAATGAAAAAGGGTATTTGTGATAGGGGTATATACCCATCACAAATACCTTTACAGCAATTTAGCACATAAGTCGTGCCAAAGGTATTTTCCATAGTAATGTTTTCCAATTGCCAATAATTTTTTATTTATGATTATTTTCGATGGGATTCATTTCTCATCACAAATAGTCCCTCAATAAAGACTATTCGCAACTAGTGATGGACCTGTTGCAAATATCCCATCACAAAGACTCTTCTTCCCATAGTGATTTTGGTTATTATTTTACCTTATGGTAAACATATCATTTTTAGAGAGAAAGAATAAATTTTCATCATTTTTATGATCTTATAGTTGGTTAAAAGTTAAATTTCGTGCTTCATTCATGAAAAATTCATCTTGAATATTCATTGTTTGGAGTAAGGGATGAGATGTAATTGTAAATTGATCAAACCATAAATGAAAGATGAAATTACACTTATGTAATGAATCAAACTTAACTACGTATTTTTTATTAAAATATATATCTTGTTAATAAAATAATTTCTCAAAATCTATCAAGTTATATTCTAAAAGTAATACTCAACTATCAAGGTACTCTTTTATAAACTCATTTGTAAGAATTAGCATTATAGAGATACATTGTTTAATGAAATAATAAGATTCTTAATCTTAATCTAGAAATTATTGTTCATTATAAAATATTTATTTGATTTTTTATTATATAAAATTAATTTCAGAAATAACAAATTCAAAGTGAAGGGATGTAATTTATTAAGAGGGGAGAATACACCACTCGCATATTTCAATATGTATTTCTACTCTAAGTGAATATTCTTTTTGATAGCTTGTGACACACATAACATAAAACAATAACAAAATTTTATTAATAAAAAATATTATAATAAAAGATATACTCTAATACATTATTAGTTTTTAATATGAAATATCATTTATAAACAAACAAGCAGAGTAAATGCACATATATAAAAAATTACCCAAAACAAAAAAAATTATCCTTATGGTTTTCCATGAAAATCTTTATCCCAACTCAAACTATGGAAACATGTCAATGAATTATGAATATAATAGATTTTATGAGATATAGTTAAATTAATGCATTTTAGTGAACCATATAAGGAAATATATTGGAATGCAATATTCTTGTTATATATATGGGTTTTGGACACATAGTCATTATATATATATAAATTAGTCAGATATATAATTGTTAGGTGTATTTAAGTCTAATTAGTATATAATTTGATGATATTAAATAATATTATTATTATAATTCAAGAAACTCATATAATTATTAAGATAAATGAAATATATTAAATTCACTTAACGTTCTAAATGGTCACTTTTCTATAAAATAGGTTTTTCTGTATATTTTAGAAAAGAATAATAAATTCATAAATTTTATAAGTTAAATTTTATAAAAAAAATGTTTCATTATTATATGAATCATATCAAATTTGGATAAGCATGTATTTTTTGTATGTTTTTTGAAAAGGTTGATTTTTGAGTGAATAGTTAAAAATGCTGACTTTTGCAAAACTATCTTTTATTTTATTTAAATCATGAAAATTAAAAGTATCACTAAGTTTTGGTTTTAGTCAAAAAGTAACATAATACTCATTTAATTATAAATAATCTAATTAATATATTATGAATCAAAAATATATTTCATTTTGGTATAATCTCATTTTTAGGAATAAAAACACATTTCTTTCTAAACAAATGTTTTTCATTTGGTTTTTTAGATTTTTATGAAAATTAATTTCTTACAATTATATAAATTGAATATTTACAAATTATTTCCCTATTTGGAATCATGAAGTTCAAATTTGGTAAATAGTTTACTTTTTTACCATAATTAATTGCAATTTTGGTAAAAATGTTGTCACCACGATATCGGTAAAATAGGTAAAACACGGTTAAAACTATTAAATAATGATTCAAAATCATCTATACACTTGAATATATTTCATTTAATGAGTTTAATTTTACCACCACTTAAAATATTCTAAAATATGTAATTTTTCCTCTATTTTAATTTTATAAATACCTTTATATTATTTTAAGTAAAGGAAAATTACAATATACCCTATCTTTCTTTTAATATCTATAATATTTTGTGATATGGATAAAAACAAGTTATGAATGTTTTTAAAATGTTTTTTTGAATATGTATATTTTTTTATAATGTTAATTTATTTTTAATTTTTAGTGATGAAATAATTACCTTAAATGTATATGAAACACCAACTTAATGTTTGTGTGAGTAATAAAAAAATCAATTAAATGATTTTTAAAACATTAAAAGTAAAAAATTTTGAGTGAGATATGGTATTAAAATATTTTTCAAGAAATTTATATTTTTTTGGTGATTTTTTAAAATTCTATATTCAAGATACATTATTTTTTGGATGTTTTAAAATATTTTAATATTGTGAATAGTCTCAAAAATGATTTTGAGGGTATTTTATGTTAAATAATATTTTATTAAGGTATTTTAAATTAATTAAAATAATATTTTTGTCTAATTTATTGTTATATGGTCTATAATATCAACCATTTTCCACTTATTTTTCACTTTTTTTAGTAATTATCTTGACCCCTAATGTGTAAAAATTGTGTTATCATGGTAATCATTAAATGGGGTTAACAGAGGTTAAATCCAAAACATATGTTTTAAAACATATCCTAAACTTGTCTTAATTTTATTAGATGAATTATTCAGACTTATATCCATTATATATTTTAAATAAATAAATTTTTTATTATTTTAACATGCTAATTAATTTATATTAATTTAATACTTTATGTATTTCCATGGGTACCCCTCCCCTCACTAATAAAAGGACACCACATTTCCTCTATTCTTAAAACCACACGATCCACTTAGATTGAAAACTTCATACCAAAATACCTGCCCAAACATCCTCCCTATTACTTAGACTCTCTATTATCATCAATGGACCAACCTAAGAGGTTTAAGGTGTAAAAAAAAGGTGGTTTTCCAAAGGAGAGGTATAACTCTTAACCAAGTGCTTTTTTATTTCCTATTCTACTTACTTGAAATATTCTATAACCATGATCATATAATAAAATAATTATCTTAAATATATTAAACAATTTATTATTATGGTGGCACACCCCATAGTCATCTCATTTTCATCCTATGTAAAATGAAATAATTTCTCTTGTGTACATACGGTCTATCGTCTACACATAACATGTGTAATTTGTTTTCATCACCAACATACTTGGATTGTTATAATGATAGACATAATGAATATATATGATATTAATGAAATAATTATTAATATTTAAATAAAATATATCATTTAAATTTTTACTCTTTAACCGATTAAAAAAATTACAACACCACTCATTTTTATTTGTGCACTACCACCACCACGATGATATGTAATTCATTTTTCATGCATGCCATTCAAGAATGATTATAAATGTATTTATATAAGGAATATATATATATATATATATATATATATATATTATGATTAAAATTTAAGATATGATGAAACCATGATAATGATGCAAGGTCCAAAACTACTGATCCAAAACTTATATAAAAAAGAAACAATTAAAACTCAAAAACAAAAAAAAATTAATGAAGAATTATTAATAAATGGGTGTTGAAATGTTATAAGTTAATGATATATGATATTATAATTATATATATGGTTCTGGGGTAGAATTATATTATATATAAATTTATTATAAATGAGGTTAAAAGTACTTATGAATCATGTCTGACTAGATCTAGGGGATTCTTTGATAATTTCATCCTTATTTGAGATTATTTTTGTTTATGTTTTTTTGGATATTATATGATATTTCTATCTTAACCCCATTTATTTTCTTATACTATGATTATTTATAGAAATTATATGTTTTCATTTCATTTTCCTCTCTTTAAGTACTCAAGAGTCTGAAATGATTGTTTTAATGAAAACTAACTTTGTTTTTCTATTTGGTCTGGAATATTTCCCCCCATGTCTATATTTTCATTAGAATATTTTCATGAATATTTCTAATTTCCTACAGTTATTTATTAAATTCATTTTTATTATTTTTTTACTCTCTATAAAAAATATTTAAAGTAATATTATTATCATTTTCCGAATGAGGCACCTTTTTACCTAAAGTGTTAGTAGAATCCTTGTTTTAATGCTTATCACACAAAAGTTTTTTTCCAACATAATGATATTTATTTTAACTTAAAGATTCCCTTACATGTTTTCATGGTTATTTTCAAATTAATTTTTTTTTAATGTTATAAAAAATTTAAATTTTAAATAAAGGATTTCAAAATGAGAAGAGCATTTTCTTAAAGATATATTTTATTGATATTTTAAAATTATTTTCATTTATTTCAGAATAATTTGATTAATATTATGATTTAATGGGGATATTCTCTAACAATACCATCCACAATTTTTCTTTGGGTGTCTTATGATCATTTTTATGGGGAAAACTATTGTCATTACATATTACAGTTCTTCTAATATGGATAGTTATTGATTATTAAGACATGTTAATTTAGTCTTATTATTTATTTATATGATAAATACATTGAACTTATTAAGTGATTGGTGGGGCATGAAATTACATATCCCCTCAATGAATCTGTAGGTCTAAAAAAACAAGTTGCATGTTTTTCTTATGCCTTTCCCATTTATGTATACTGTCTTGGAATAAGGCATCAATAGTAAGTTTAAGATGTCTAGAATTATAAATTCTTTTATTATGAAATCATTTATTGGAGACCATGTGATTATTTGAATAGTTATGTTATCCATGGATAAGTTTCAAGGTCATATCATTATTTATGTGGAATTATTTTATCATCATTTATTCCTTCCATATTATTCTTTCTTCATTTATTCTATGATAGTTTCACATATACACATTCCCTTACTGATCATCTAAGGCCAGACTTTTTATTTTTTCTCATTTCTATATTATGTTTGGAAGTGTATAATTGTTATTTGAAAGGATATACCAGAGGTAATAATAATTTATTCAAATAAAAACTATGTTGTATTTTATGATTTTAAATGTAATGTGATACTCAAGCATGTATCTAGTTTTCCAAGATCACTAAACTATTCAAACCCTTGTGATTAAATCATTGTATCTAGTGCCAATGTAATAATGCTAAAACTTGTTATGGGATACTATAGTCCGGGTGTTACTATAAATCACCCTCTATCAATGATTTCCTAATTCTAGTATTCCCCCAACAATGACACCAAAAATTTGATAATTTATAAATTTATAAACATGTTGACTAATATAGCAGTGATAATATGGTTTATCCTATAGAGAGAATGCATATAGACACTACTACTATCTGCTTTCAAGAATGTTTAAATAGATTATGATCAATGTGATGTAAACTAAAATAATATAATTTAATAAAATAAATAACTAAAAGAATAATTAAAATTACTTTAAAGAAAAACTAATTTATGTGGAAATATTATAGTTATGAGTCCATTTTAAGTGCATGCATGACTAAATACATATTTTCTAAATTTTAATAATTACTCACTTAATCATTTCTATTTGTAAGATATGAGTTCTTATTAAGAAACTTAGTATCCATCACAAATTATCCAAGGTTAAATTCTCTAATGTTATGAATAAAATGTAAGGAATTTAAAAATGAGACTATTAGTGAAATAACAAGACTTGTTTCTCAAAAAGTCAAGCTATTTATATGTTTCATAAACTCTCACATAGATTTATTTTTCACCTATGAATGTGTGAAGATAAATGACACAAAATATTATTTTTTCAATAAATATAGATATATTTATTTTGAATTATATTACATGTTCCCTATGATACAATTATAAATGAAATAAAATATTGAATAAAAATATTATTTTATATCCTCATGCCTATGATTACTTACCAGGTATCATTAGAATAAGCGCCAGACCATGTGTAAAAATATCTGATAAAAAAATCAAACATGAATATAATATAATAAATAAAAATAAAATAAAATAAAATCAACTGGTAGTTAAACAACAACCATAAATAATTATACATGTATATGCAGTCACATTCATCAAAACACTACCAAAAAACAGAGAAAAAGTCGTTGTCTTTTATCAATTTTTTTATAAGTGCTCCTAAAAAAATATTTTATCACTACAAAAAATAATCATTAAAAAAATTCAATTATTATTAATACTTATTTTATCATTGATAAAAGTGTACCTTTTTCATAATTTTATTTAAGGCTGGTAATAATGAATTTTATCAGTACTAGTACTAGCAATGGTAAAATATTTATCTATCTATTAAAGGTAAAATATTTATATATTTTGATTATAATTAAATATATGTTACTTTGATAATTAAAAAAATCAATTAATTTAACTTTTAAAATTTTAGGAATTTTCATATGAATTTTTATATATTGTTAATATTATTATATTTATTTATTTATTATTTTTATAATAATTAATTTTATTATAATTTAATTGAAATTATCTAATATTGATGTTACAATAAAATTCATACTATTTGCATTTTATAAAATTTATATACACATGTATGTGTTGGTTCACTTATTACACACACACATGTCATGGGATTATTCAAACACAGACACACACACACATTATATATATTAATAAAAGAATTTATGTAAATAAATTAGTAATTAAATAATTAACTTCAATCAGTAATTCAACATTTAAAATGAACATATATTTAGAATTTTCATAACTTTTATAGTTAATTTTTTATATATTATTCAAATGTAATTAATATTAATTTTTATAAAAATTATAATATAATTAATATTATATATATAAATTATTTAATTAGTGATATATTTTTAAAATATGAAATATTATTCATAAAATATTAATATTTTTTTATTATTACATATATAATTAAAAAACTAAAATATATTAATAAATTAAATATAAATTATAATGAATTGTATATAATTTTTTATTAGAGCTGATTATAAATTTAATTTATAATATTATCCAAGTAATTAGTAAAATATATTTTGAATCTTTTTATATGAATAAATAAATATTTTTTAAAATAATTATATATTTAAATAATTAAAGAAATGTTTTTAAAAAATTTAATTCATTTATATAAATAATATGATTTTAAAATATAATTACTAATTTTTAAATTTCTTAAAAAATTAATTATATTATATTTTTATTTAATAATATATAAATTTATATAATTAGTATTCACTATAATTCTTTTTTTTGTATACAATAATTAATATTGTAATATTTAATCTAAAAATAATACAATTAATATATATACATATATATTCTAAAATATATATATTTATTTAAACATTTAATAATATTTTTTAAAATATAATTAATAATAGTAAAACAAAATTAAAAATTACTAGTTTTAAAAAAAAATTATTTTTATTTTTTTATAAATAAATAATAATTATAATACATATACATGTGTATACCAGTAACTATAAATCAATATAAATATAATTATAAAAATTATTACATTTAATTTTTTACTTGTATAATTTTAAATATATTGTGAAAAACATTTATACATTTATTTTTTCGAGAAATCGATAAAAAAATATTATATTATTACATACATAATTTATATTTTTTAAATATTTTAGTATTATTTAAGATACATTTGTTAATAAATTTAAATTTTATATTTAATTAGTAATATATTTAAAATAATCCACTCTAAATTTTAACATAGTTGTTAATATGAATATTTGTAAAGAATTAAAGAATTATTCACTTATATAGTCGATAATTTTTTAAAGTATTATTAAGAAATATGTTATTACAATTAAAAAAGATTAATATTATATATATAATTAATATTTTCTAAATTTATATAAAAATATAATTATTTTCATTTCAGGAAATAAGAAAATTAAAAACTTTCACAAGGAAATCAACTTCTTTTTGGAGAGTATTTCTTGTCAAAATGTTTGGTGGAAAAACTCTTTTTTTTTATTTTAGAAAATGAATTAAACCTGTTAGAATGATTTATGTTCTAGATGAGTTGGAAATTAGAGAGGGAGTTCTTCCTATTGTTTATTTGGGTTTTCCCATGTTTTATGGGTGGACCAAGGTTTTCTATTTTTCAAATATTTCTTGTTTGGTTAAAAAATAGATTACATCATGGAAATTAATATCCTTATCAATGGGTGGAAAAATATTCTTCTTAAATTGATTATTTTACATAAATTTATACACTCCATTATGGTTTAAGAAGTATTGGTATTTACATCAAGAATTTCATTTGGAGTGGAAGGATTTCTCATAGCATAATGGTCATTGTGCCTTGGAAGCATTGTTGCAAACCTATTAAGGCATGGGTGTTGGGAATCAATAATATTAGAAACTTTAATGAATGCATTAAGGTTTAGTTCATGTGAATAATCCTCAATTTTCATGAATACCCCTCCATTAGTACCCCTCCTAGGCCATCATTAAGGTTAGAAGTGACCCCTAATGCCTGCCTCCAATAGGCCATGGGTCGACGACTTGCATCGAGGGTACAAAATTCAAGAAATGGGAGGCATTTCCCATAGTATGTATCCTATTAAATGATAAAAATCTACCAATAAACTCCATAATGTTCAGAAAAAATCTCACAAGGTACCATTGAAGCATTTTTTGAGGTGATTATGTTTGTTGAAAAAGCGGGCCTCCATGTTGTATTTGTTGAAAAAGCAGACCACAGTATAAAAATTTGTTGACAAAGGGGGATTACATGGTGATTTTTCAGGTTCAAGAAATTTTTTTGGCTATCTATGTTTTATTTAATAACCTCAACAAAGTGATGGACGATTTGGAGGTGGTGCAAAAAGATAAGATATAAGGTGGCACTGTTTTCCAATGTTTGCCAAATTTTTTGGCCTGAAAACTGAAAAATGGAGAGATGTGTTTTTGTCAAAGGGAGGTGTGCACAAAATTAGAGTGGTGTGTGTAATAAAGTGGTGCGCAAAAATATTGACGCGGTGCATGAAATAGTGATGGGAAGTTTTTTTCCAAAAATTGGTTTGAGATCAGAAGCTCTAAAATTGGCAAATGAATAAAGTGATCGCAAAATTAAAGTGGTGTGCAAAAAAAGAAAGTGGTGTAAAAAATAGTGGTGTGGTGTGAGAAATAGAGGAATGAAGTTTTTCATGCAAGAGCTGTCTCAAGATTAGAATCTTGAAAATTGGAAAAGGCATGAGGTGCGTGAAAAATTGGAGCATTGCATGAAATACGGTGTTGCATGAAGGTGTGTTTTTTGTGATCAAAGAGGATTACGTGTGGAAGGATGGTTATCGTACAGTTGTTTATTTTTCCTATAAATATGATGTGACCCCCCTCATTCAATGAAGCTCAAGAATGACAGAGTATCCGAGCTCTGGTGTAAAAAATTGTAATACGCAAGGGACTTGCATGTAAACGTCAAGTTTGTGCGTAAATTCAGGTGTTTACATGTAAATAAAAGGTTTTATGTTAAAATAAGGTTGTGAATAATGATCAGGATTCACATAAAAAGGTTTTTTCACATAAAGAAAAATATGCGTGTAAAAGAAGGTTTCTATATGTAAAATAATTGGTTATGTGTAAAAGAGGTGTTGTGCGAAAATTGTATTATGCACAAGGCAAGGGAATTACGAGGAAGGTGCAGTAAGGGCTGTTGTAAAAATTGGGGTTACCCAGTACACCTAGTGCAAAGTGAGATTCATCTGTGGGTGAAAGTTGGACATCAACAGAGCATTTACATACAATGTATGATGCATTCATTAGTGATAATTAAGGGACCTACAAGTCCATTAACTATTTGTGGAGTCTTTCTAGAGTAGTGAGAAAAGGAAGAGGAAGAAGTGATCCTTTCTACTGGCAATGAGCCAGAGAGAGAGGAATAGAGAGCGGCCCTTGGGAAAGCAGTGAGCTAGCCTTAAACATTATAAAGGCAGTCAGCCTAGGCATAGAAGTGATCTAGCCCGAACATTGTAAATTGGTAGTGAGCTTTAGTGGATTTGGTACAGCGGCACATCGCCGATTTATACTCCTTGGGCGTAGCCCAGTGAGGGTGAACCAAGTAAAAATCTATGTGTCTTCCTGCTTTCTTCCCTGAATTGCATCCAAAGAATCATTATCTGATAAATAAGGGAAGAACAAGATAAACATTTACAACATAAGAGTAAACAAATTAACCCTTATAATATAGAGTTCAAGATCCAATGGGGTGGGAAGAATTTTGAAATAGAACATCCATACACTGATTTCACCCCCCCCCCCCTCCCCTCTTTGGGTACCTAGGCCCCTTTTTTCCTAACAATTGGCATCAGAGGGATAGGTTGATTTTATGAGAATTGTTTCCTCCGATTTGGTGTAGTCTATTTGTGGGGTTAAATCTATCTACTCTTATCTTGGTGTGCCATGGAAAAGGGAAGAACATCTAAAAGGAAGAAGAAGTCTTGTGAAATTCCCCATTGTGGAAGTGTCAATGGAAATAGTGTGATTCAGTTAAAGGAATCGTATAGTGAATAGAGTATTGGTTCGGATGATTCATACAGTAAAAATATTTACTCAATCAATGATTATGAATGAATGAGTGAAAAACATGATATTACAAGTGATGTTGGAACCACTTATGATGAATAAACTCCCACATGTCTAAAAGTGGCAGTTTTCCACAAGGAAAATGAATTAGATCATAAATTGGATGAAGATATGAAATCTAAAAAATGTGAATCCATGCAATGGAAATTGAGGTTAACAAGATAAGAGGATTAAATCAAAGGCTTATTGACCTGGACACTAATCTGAGGGAGAATAATGATTTCCAAGATGAAGAACTGAAAAATGTATCTTCAAACAGGGGAAAAAAGCCAATGATAAGGGAAAGAATTAGAAGTCAAATGAAATTCAGATTCTAAACTAATTTAGGAGAATCCAAGGATGCAACAAGATAATGCATACTGTTCTGATTCTATTGCAGAGAAAAAAATGAAAGTGAAGGAGAAAAGTGATATAGTAGAAAATATTTTATGAGAATTGGAAGATGATAAGAGTAGAGGAAAGCTTATCAAGAGAGAACTTGATACCCAAATTGAATCATGGGATATAAATATTCAAAAGTTGAAAGAAGAAATAGAATCTGTCAAGAATGAAATAGAGAAATCAAATTCCAAAAACAATCCCATGTTGAAGGATTCCTTGAACTTATGATTTGATTATCCTTCGGTAGGTGATGATGAAATTAAATTACAATATGACACATTAGAGGGGAATCATGAAAGGATTGTATCATCCCAAATGCCATCCATTTTGGGAAAATATGGAATTGTATATGATGATCTCACTCCTATGTGTGATATAAAAAGATATGTTAAAATCTACAGAGATAAGAAAATCCTTGTAGGTGCTAGAGATAGACCTAAAAAGGCTTTCATAGGAAGCAATGATAGCATGTTCTATTTTTGTGGGATGCATGGTCATACATCAATCTTCTATTTAGAGGCTTGGGAATAAATTTTAGGTTGTGAAAATAGAAACTTTACTAAATCTAATAATATGAAGAAGTGTCATCAGAAATCAGAAATTAGAGTCTCTCAGAGGAAAGAATTCATTAGATGCTATTACTGTTGAAGAATGAGACACACCATGAATATGTGTCAGGAAGCTCGGGAGATCAATGTTAGAGAAGGAACTCAAGCAGCATCAACATCTCGACATAAATTTGATGAAATTATGTATTACTTTTATGGAAAATGTTTTATATGTTCTAATTATGGGTATTCGTCAAGACATTGCAGTAAGAAGAAAGATGGAAAGGAAAAGTAACTCAAATGAAATTTTTGACTTTGGTGGTCTATAATGAGAAATCTTACACTAGAAGACAAAATTGTAGGTTGAAAAATAGTTTTTCTACCTCAGGGGATTCAAAAGGAGATAAAAGAAAAGTGTATAAGTCACCTCTTTTTTCACACTCACAACATCTCTCTTGGAGAGAATGTGAACAAACCTGGAAGATTAAGGGGACATCTACTTTAGCTATGAGTAAAAATAATGCATGTTTAGTGGAGGACTCAACAATAGTGAAAAATAGTGTGGTGTCTCATATATTTGATAAAATAATGATGAAAAAATAATTCATTGAAAAAATTTTATGTCATGTGCCATAGTGAGAAGTGGAGTAAAGAAGAAGATCCCTACAATGGTAGAATAATAAAGGGAAGACGAAAATCACAGAGATTACTACCCAGAGAAGGAATCAATGGAAGTGGTATATTGGTGGAACATCAAAGACATAAATGTCTACCAATGGGTTTAAACCCAAAATTGTGAGAAAGACCAACCCAATAGAATCTGAATATTAGAAGAATAATCCGAATGTGGGTAAATAATTCCTAGTCATATGGCCAGAATAGTTAGAGATGGGTAGGAAGTAGAATCAGGTAAGGAAAGAGTGTGAGGCTTTGAAAGAAATAATCAAAGGGTTGACCCATCAGTATCAACCACAATCCTCATCTTGAGGATTCCAAAAATTCCCCTCTCCCTATATGTATAAATGTTGTTAACTGCTAATTCAAGTGTTTTAGGTTTTAACGAGATATGATCTAAGGGTAAGTGGCATTTAAATATGTGAAGTGATGAGGTGATATGCCCCAGAGTTTCAATTGATTCAAATCAGGCAATAGACTTGAAGAATAAATGGAGAAACTAAGTATAATAAAAAGTGATTTTGTTATTAACTTTATCTCTTGTTTCCAACACCGAGTTCCAACTCAGTAGGATTAGAGATTTTGTTGATGGATCAATTCCAAGTGCCAAATGATAATAAACTACGTAGGAGGAGAATAATGATTATGGGTCTAAATAGTGGTCCTAACCACAAAAAGTGTTTCATAACATAGGGGGAGCATCAAATATCATAATCAGATGTAAGATCCATAAATACAATAATTGGATGACCCAAATCAGGTGTTTTCTATCATGAGAAGATCGAGAGAAGAAATATTGTGGGAGAAGTAGAAACATTCATGTATTTCATAATTATATATTTTGTACTAAAATTATGGTATTAGTTGACTATTTTTAGGATACCAAGAAGCTGCTAGAGAATATAAATGATGTTTCAACAATAATATGAGAAAATTAATTGAAAAAAATGATGTCATTAAACAATGACAGATTGACAAGATTTCTATTTAAAGGGATGATGTGGTAAAAGACTCAGGGGGAGTAGAATTGGAAAATGCTAATTTAGAAGTTGACACTGATAATGACCATGAGGAAGTAAAATGCATATCAGTATGAAAGTTGAAGAACTAAGCTGAATTTTACATAAAAGATATAATTGTTAATCAGATAGTGCCAATGCAGACATGTAAGTTGAGGGATGGAGATAATCTGATTATTCTTAGCCATTATAATGTAACAAAGGTTCAAAGTATTCTAGATGCATGTTAAGTCTGCATTTTGAATGCCATTCTACAAAAATAATTGAATATTTGGAAGTTAGAAGAGCATGGTATTCAATGTTCAATCAGTATTTGAAGAATATCGGTTTCTGATGAAGCAGAGTGAAGGTGGTTTTTAGAAATATGAAAAGAAGGTTTTGAGGAGATTTGGAATTGAAAATTCTGAGGAGATGAAGACAATTGTTGCTACCTGAATTAAAGAGTCAAAAGAAGATGAAGGCAAGTTTGTTAATATCACTTAATATAGGAAAATAATTGGAAGTCTATTGTATATGGTAGCAACATGACATGAAATTTTATTTTCCACATGTCAAGTAGTGAGATATCAGAGTAATCCAAGGGAAATACACTTGATTGTGGTGAAAAGAATACTTTGATTGGGTCTGTTCAGCGTACAAAAGAAAATCAACATTAGGAGGTTCTTTCTATCTTTGTGGATTTTTTATTTCTTGGCTAATCAAGATGAAAGATTGAATTTCATTGAGCAGTGCAGAATCTGAGTATATTGCAGCCACTCAAACTTGCACACAATTAATGTAGATTAAGTATCAGCTTGATGATAGGGGAGTTGAAGGGAAGTATCTTATAGGAATATAGTGTGATAACTCAAGTTCTATAAATCTCATCAAAAATCACATCTATCACTCAATAATGATGCACATTGAGATAAAGTATCACTTTATCAAGGAGATGGTTGAGCAAGGGATAGTGAAGTTGGAGTATGTTCCTACAGTGTAATAGGTTGTGGATATTATAACAAAGGCCTTACCCAAGGATGTATTTGAGAGGCATCGGCTAGCTCTGGGAGTCCAGTCGACTCACCGCACTTGAAAAAGTGTGGATGTGGTACCCCCACTCCCCAAGGTATGGTATGTTTTTCCCTAATGTGCTAATATGTGTTCATTACAATGTCTAAGAACACAGAGTAGTGACCTTTGGGTTCATTGAAAAGGGGGGAAAAAGAGTGAATTCTCAAGGAAGAGAAAATGTATTAGTCAAAGACACGAGGAGAAGCTGACAAGTGGAGCAGCAAGATATAGGGAGAGCAAAAATTAATGGGAGTATAAGTTTCAAATCTAACAATTTTAGAAGTGATTGATCAGAAAATAGATATCACGACAGCTGAGGATTGTGATAAAAGCAGAATAGTGGTGTTGGAATAGTGTTAGAAGGTATCCAGCTATCACCAATTGGTATTAGTGTCATGTCAATAGTTGGAATCAGTTTTGCAATTGGTATTAGTCAGGTGTCAATGGTTGGTTTCATAAATGAAGTGATGAATTGATAATATTTTCATTTACTCTTGTTTCTCATGGAGAGAATTACTCATGTGGGCATACAGTATGTGTTGAGTAAATTTTTGAACATTATCAAAATCCCAAGAGGTGAATGGTGGTAATGGTTGGAAGAATATTTATTAAGGTATCAAAGTGTAGAGAATTTTTATGATAATATTCTTCAACAAACCCAAAGGGGGATTGTTCAGCACAAATCCTTCCAGGTATCATTGAGGAATTATTTGATGTGATTGTGTTTGTTGACCAAGCGGGCCTCCAAGTTGTAATTTTTGACATAGAAGACCACTATATAAAAATTTGTTTACAAAGGGGGTTTACATGGTGATTTTTTAGGATCAAGAGACATTTTTTTCTATCCAGGTTTGATTAGAGAACCACGACAAAGGAATTGATGATCTGGAGGTGGTAAAAAATAGAAGATACAAGGTGGTGTCATTTTCTAGTGTTTGCCAAATTTTTGGGCCTAAAAATTAGAAAATGGAGTGATGTGTTTTTGGAAAATGGAGGTGCGCACAAAATTGAAGTGGTGCATGAAAAAGAAAGTGGTGCGTGAAATATTGGCGTGGTACTCGAAATAGTGATGGGAATTTTTTCATCCAAAAAGTGGTTTGATATCAAAAGCTCGAAAATTGGAAAAGGCATCAGGTGCATGAAAAATTAGAGCGGTGTGCGGAAAAAGAAAGTGTTGCGTGAAATAATGGTGTGGTCTGCAAAATAGAGGAAAGAAGTTTTTTGCGCAAGAGGTATCTTGAGATAAGAAGCTTGAAAATTGGAAAAGGTATGATTTGTGCAAAAAAATTAGATCATTATGAAAAATACGGTGGTGTGTGAAGGTGTGTTTTTCATGCTCAAAGAGGATTACATGTGGAAGGAGGGTTTTTTGAGTAGGGGTCAATTTTGCCTATAAATATGAAGTGATCCCACTCATTCGATGAAGCTCAAGACTTAGAGATTATCTGAGATCTGGCATAAGAAATTGGAATATACAAGGGAGTTTCACATAAACGTCAGGTTTGTGTGCAAATACAGGTGTTTGTGTGTAAAGAAAATAATGCGCATAAAAAGAAGGTTGCGCGTAAATCTCAAGTTGCGCGTAAGAAGGTTGTTGCACATAAAGAAAATTTTGCGCGTAAAAGAAGGTTGTTACGCGTAAAAAAATTGTTTGCATGTAAAAGAGGTGTTGCATGAAAATTATATTTTACTCAAGGCAAGGTAATTATGTGCAAGGTACAGTAAGGGATACGCGTAAAAATTGGGGTTGCCTGATACACTTGGTGCAAAGTCATATTCATCTAGGGTGAAAGTTGGACGTCAAAAGAGCATCTACATACAGTGGAGGATGCATTAATTAGTGATAATGAGGGGACCTACAAGTCTAGAAACTGTGTGTGGATCCTTTTTAGAGCAGTAAGCAATGGAAGAGGAAGAAGGTGGTCCTTTCTACCGGCAATGATCAAGATAGAGAGAGGAATTGGGATTTACCATTGGGAAAGTAGTGAGATAACCCTAAACATTGTAAAGGCAGTGAGCCTAGGCATTGAATTTATCTAGCCCAAACATTGTAAATTGGTAGTGAGCTTTAGTGGATTTGGTAGAGTGGCACATCGTCGTTTTATACTCCTTGGACATAGCCTAGTAAGGGTAAACCAAGTAAAAATCTCTGTGTCTGCCTGCTTTCTTTCCTAAATTGCTTCCAAAGAATAATTGTCGGATAAATAAGTAAAGAAAAAGATAAATGTTAACAACATAAGTGAAATAAAAGTGACCCTTATAATATAGAGGTCAAGATCTGGTGGGGCAGGAAGAATTTTTAAATAGAACATCCATACCCGGATCCACCCCCCCCCCCCCCCCCCCTCTCTGCATATCTAGGCCCCTTTTAGTCCTAACACATAACATAAATAAAAATCCAACTCCAGTACATAGAATTCTATACAATATAGAGACAAATACAAATAATCTATGAACTAAACATAGAAAGTGACCGTGAACTCCAACAACTCTTAAACAACCACTATATGCTAGTAATTCATCGCTTGATCACCATCTTGCTCATGAATAATTGGAAGAAAATTTATATATATATATATATATGGGTTAGAATACAAATATAATTAATTTTATCATACCCAAAATATCTCATGAAAATGTGAAAGAATCATGCAAAATCATGTTGAATAAATAAATAAAACTAGTTACCTAAATTAGGGGAACTACATCCAAACCTCACTAAGCCTCTCCCACTAACTAATGCATAGAAATAAGTAACATAATGTCTAAATAATATATGTTGTAATGTTATACCACATCCACTTACCCTTTGGTTTTTCAATCACACACCCCAATAGAAAACATTCTGCACTTCAATCCCTTCCATACCTATTTAAATTGAACCATATACATATACATATATAAACTCAGATCTGATATGGGTCAGACCTCAATACTCTTTACCATGACCCCCAATAAGGTCCAATGTTCTTGTTTTAATCAACATATAACAACCATACAAAAATTATAATTGTTTCCACATTTTTTCACATCCATTAACTATATAGTAAGATCAAAAGGCATCACAACTTGTGTAACTATGCACTATACCTCAACTCATTACATCCCATGAAAAAGTACACATATAATAACCATAACCAATACAACCAAGATACATCGATATTTTATAACCTTAATCCACTACATCTTGAACATACATGTATGATAAAACATAGAGACATCATATCCCATGTAGAACATACCCTATACCTTAATATATTATAGCCATGATATTACTGCACAACATGTTATGTTAGAAGTGAGATCAGGGAAGAGGGATTAGTCACCCATTTATTCCCTCAGCAACATATATATCAAAAAAACACCCAAAAACCAAAACATTTGAGTGTTTGAAGAATTTGACTTGGTGGTGGAGTATAAGAATCAATAGAATATAATTATAGTATAACACACAACCAGTCTGATATAAACAATCTGACCCCAGTCTCGAACTATAGTTAATGTCCCACATGAAAACCCAACTATCATCTCTAAGGACTAGATATCCAATATGTATATAATAAACAATGTTTCTCCCCATTATTAATCCCATAATTTATCAATTATTAATTAATTTATAGAACCCATATTCATTTTTGGTTTTAACCATTTATATTAACTATCAAAATGCAAGGCACTTTCATAATTCATATCTCAATTCTAAATTTCAAGTCTTCTCTTAGAGAATTCATCCTAACCAAATCCATGGATTCCAATTTATGAATCATTATAATCTTAAAATATATTATTATTCATTATTTAATGATTCATTTTTTATTTCATAATCTTTTGTAATCTATCTATTGACAAAATCTAATCCTAATGAAGAGATATACCCAAAGGTTTTAGGAATTCTACATCAAGTGAATACTATTTAAAATAACCAATAAAAAAATAAGAAATCCTAGATCTCAACCTATTTAAACCATATCAGTTTTATCCATGACACATTTCTACACCATCCATTCCATTCCTCCTTTACCAACATAAATCCACTACCACAACCTAGTAAAAATATCTCATCCATCACTAATTCTTTAAACCATACCAAGTTTCACATCAATTAATTAAAAGGGATCTACCACCCTAAGGGATATACATCAAAACAGAGGATATTTTTTGAAAATAAAATTCAAGGTGAAACCAAGCTCATAAAATCAAGTATACAAGATTCAAAAACAATGTTTTTCTTCAAAAGAGCCTCAAATATTAGATTCCACAAAATAAATGTATTTTTTTACAATCTTGAGTTAATAAATTAATTATGATAAGGTTTCAACAATAAGAAACATAATAATTAGTAGTTAAAAAGAACTATAATTACCAATAAACATGCTCAAAACAATACTCCACCTTGATAAATAATTATAATATTTAATTATATAATTAAGTGAAAGCCTCATTAATTATTTTCTTCTTCATTCTAACTTTACATTATTATATAGATTCCATGATTTTCTTATATTAAAAGGAAAATAATAATCATAGAAATTATAAATCACACTATCTAGTAAATATAATGAGGCATCCATCATAAAAAATAACAATCACGTACAATCATAGAACCCCATCGACCCTTTTAATTTACTTACTTATGGTAAAAAATATTTATTAAAGTCAATATTATCCCTCTACCCATTGAAGTTAAAAAAAATTAGTCCCGTATATAGTCAAAAAATGTGGATAATTTTACCAATCCCCTACACCAATATGATGCTTTGAGGAGTGTTACATGAGATTTGAGGAATAAGGAATCAATTGCCTCCAAACTTGAAAGGGACCACCGCAGAACCTAAACATTATGAACTACCATCAAACCCTGATTAATATAAACCCAAACCATAGAATAATCACTAAAAAATCCTCTTAAATGAATTTATAGAAGTAAAAAGAGGATAATAGGATAATAGGATACCTTGAATTAAGAAGGTTTGATCTTGAAGAAGTAAGACGTTAAAACCCTTAAGAAAAAATATTGAGTTCCACTAAGAGAGTTTGGGATGATATTAGGTTATAAGGGAGGAAATAAATTTTGAACTGAGGAATACCTGACCCCCTATTTATTGAGAAGACATGATGGTCCTTCACCAGGGCATGGAGCTCTCAATCATGGTTGTGGTACCTCTAGTAAAAGCTATATTTGGAACTCTAAACCTTAAAAATGAATATATACCCTACTTCTTAGTGGTCATTACACCTATTTGGAGAAGTATTAACTATATCATAGATTTTTGGTAGCCAAAAAACCCATGGAACCCCTTTTCCATGGATTCCCAAGGAATCCCACCGTGTCATAAGGTAATTCCCCTTTTAATTTTCCGATCACCATGAAATAGACGGTAGTGCGGTGATCCCATGATCATCGTTTTTACTCCTCCCTGAATATCTTGACCACACCTCAACTCAACTCCCCCGGGGCTAATAAAATGGCCCTTTTGGCCTTCCAATTTCCTATAGAAAAGTTCTACAATAATTATACCCGTCACTATGGTAATTTATCCCTATCCTATTTTTAAAAAGAAAATTTCTCACACATAATGCTCCTAAAAATAGTTGATTCACACCCATGGTTAACAAAGATACTAAATTTATATATCCCACAACCATTACTTTAAAAAGGGCCTCAACATAGCCACCACCACACCTATCACCAAGGATTTTTATAGAATAAAGATCTTAACACTATACTCTCTATAACTAAAAGAACTTTAAAATCCTTCTCAACACCTCTAAAGCCTAAATAACATAATGATAAGGATTTAGACAAATCATTCCCTTTTATCAGATACCTATTAAACAATTAGTACCCTAACTAATTATAACAAAACCTAGGAAAGAAGAAAAGTATATCCTGAAACCACCCTATGAGGTACCTGTGAAATATCTTTTTATAGTTAGAACATAACTAATTCATCAGAGGAAACAAGGTGCATAACACACAACATAACCAATCATATCATATGTCAAAAAGGACATACATATCACCTCACAAAAATAAAACATTGAAAAACATGGTATATTGAGAATGAATATGTAAATCACATTCCCAATTACACTTCTCTAATACAACATTCCAATATGGGATATGAATAAAGAGAATAATACACCCATGTAACACCTTCTCCCAACGGTCAAGAATATCAACAGTGCTTTCCTCAAAGGATGCATTATCTTAGAAATCTGACTCATCCAATTAAATGAAATGGGATTCATAATGAAGATACCCAAAAAAATAAATATCTAGAAGATGTCATGGATCTGGTTCATCTATAGGATAAGTTTTATTCGATGCGCAATATCTCCAATATACAATAACATGTATAAAGGAAAAAAAATATGGGTAGAAAGCTTACTCCGATGATCAGACCTACAATTCACTCGATGAAGAGATATCTTCAAGATCATGTGAACTCTAATTTAAAGCTTTAGAGGCCTCCTAATATGGTCAGTATAAAACATCTAATGATCGGGAGTTGTCTTTATCCAATGACGTATCACATGAACTGTCTCTATCATACATTATACCAATTATAGTCCAAGAATAGCTGACTCCCTATCCTTATTCCAACATAATAGATATCTTCAAGGTCATCCATACAACTATTCAAATGGTTATATAAAAATTATGGAGTGATAACTATTAATATAACCAAACACAACCAAGGGTAGGTTCCTTGCCCATGAACCTCCAAAATACAGAACACATGTGTGCAACATGACTTGAAAAGTCTGGATGGTCTTCTCTATCTAGACTTCCATAGATGGATGAAATGTTTTGTTAAGGAATAACTTAGAGCCAAAAAAATTTGGTTACTTCTTCATACTATATAGGTGGAATATAAATCACAATCAAATATGATTTATTTTATAACCCCAAAATTCCTCTCCACCTCCTCCAAATACTTCCTCAATAAAACATCTACTACGCTTGACTCCTTAATCACCAGAATGTCAGAGGACATTGTCAAGTAATCAAGGATCACCCGGATAGCTTCACACCATCCCAATGATTTTGGTATGCTCGTGGTAAATTCCATCAACATTTCCTCACACTTCCAATGTATAACATCATGTTATTGAAGAAACCAACCTAAAACACAATGGTCAACCTCTACCCTATAAAAAACCAAATAAATACACAAATTATACAACTAATCTCTTCAACTTAGGAAACCTAAACTAAACTCTAAGGGAACAATAATTCTTATCCACACTAGGATGCACTACAAAATAAGAAATATGGAACTCATAGAGAACCACTTCACCAATTACCTATGTAATTGAGACCCTCCCTTATAAAAAACTTATTTTTGATTTTAATTAGACAAAACCAAAGATAATATCTTCATATAGTATAATATAACCACATTTCATCCTAAAAAAATCTTAATTCATATTCTTCTACCCAATGCACCATGTATTACTACTTGGTGAATTTGGGAGAAATCCTCTATCACTCTCCAAGAATCACTTGAATGACACTTATCAACATCATAAAACATTATTCTCAACACATCATCACAAATATTCCCACTACCAAGCATAAAGTAAATCATAAATTCATAATGCTATAAAATTTCCATTCACCATTGTTACTGCAAATTAAAATTATGATGATAGAGGATATATTCCCAAGTTTGTATAATATATAAAAACCAAAAAGTATTCACTAGTGATTTAATTACACTATAACATTAGAGAAAATAACTATACAAATATCATGTCCATGGGTAGTGTAGTTTCATTAATTGGATCATAAATTCTAGGGCCCTTAAAATATGACTACCCTCTATTACTTCTAGACATAACTCAATCCAAGGAAATAATTGTTTCAATAAACCTAAAACACACTCCCTCCTATAGAAAATAAAGAACCATAGAAATCAATAGATTCTACTTAAAACACTCAAGAGCATCATGGAAGTATTCATCCAACACAATTTCATGTTTATTTTTAGTTATGGCATTTAGCGGAGTTTTCATAAAAGAGAAGTTAGGCATGAAACTCCTTTTATAGCCTACAAAATAAATAAAACTCCAATAATATATAATATTATTGGTGGATACCCCAAAATCAACCATCTAAATAATTATAGAATCTAAAACTACTCCATACTAAGACATAAACATTCCAACAATATAGGACTCATAACCTCATAACTAACAGTTGGATAGCTTCAGACATAGCTGATGACACTGATGAATCACCAAAATAGGATAAAAATTTACTATATCCTGATTTTTTGACTTTAAATACATAAGTATGTCATTAATGAACATCACAATAAACCAATTAATAAACATACAGAATATAATGTCTATTAGTTCCATGAACAAAGTGAGGGATTTGTTACACTAAACAACGTCACTTTAAACTCACAATTCACAAAAAATATATAAAGGTAGTCTTTGAAATATATACAACCTTCACTTGCATATAATGATATCACCAAAAATTAAATATTAAATAACTAGTTTTTTCCCTTTGGTTGATAGATTAAATTATCAATACATAGAAGAAGATAGTGGTTCTTCACTATCACCTAATTCGCATGATAATAATTTTTGAAAAATAATATGTTATCATCCACCTTGTTACCAAATAATACTGAAGTAAACTGAAGAGATACATTAAGACAAATGAAAACCCTATGTATAAGATCATCAATTTGAATTCATATATCCTACAAATCAGAAGGTTTCATCCTATACAGATACATCAATATGAAATAGGCACGCAACTATAGCTATATCCGAGACTAGATCTCACATCATGGTGGTAGAATAACAATATCTTCCATAAAGACATCAAGGTGATCTTCAATTACCATGGGAAACAACACCAGATTATCCTTCATTAAACTCAACATCATGTTGACTATTAAGTAAGATAAGAACTCAACACACCTTTGTCCCATATGATGGTATTGTTCTTCAATAAAAATTACATGCTTCCTCTCAACATCATTTAATATAAATCACCTCCAAAATAAAAAAAATAATATCTTGAATCAAATATATCAATCCATGTTGGGGTTGATATAGTATAGATGTATCTTTAAATTTAATAAATCTATCCAAGATTGATGCTTCCCTAGAATCATATCATAATATCTATAAACATTATATAAGGTAGATCAACCTATAACGGATACATTTAATTATAAAAATATAGGAAGCCTCTATATATCATTTCCTATAGAATGGAATTGGTTGAATTCAATGAATCTATGTGTATCTCCTAAATCGAAAAAATATATACACGTAGGTAGAATATAAGCAGATGATACCTCACAAGACATATGAATCTTCTGGATCAAACAACTTTAAAGAATGCATCTGACTACCTCATATTCTAATAAATAAATGTAATTGATAGAATATACCTTCACATATATTCTCTACCCTATATTATTAATTAAGAGTAACATAATGTGGATGTCTTCAGCTCACTCAATCTCTTATATGCTGACCAAAAGTTGGAGAACCCTACTGTTGTTGTGATCTTAGAGGATACTTCTACAAGGGTTGATCCTAAAGAGGTCCACCAAATCCAAATTGACTTATAATAAATTCTTATAACTCATTCTTCTTATATAAATTACCTATATATTAAAAAAACTAAATCCAATCCCCTGATAGAGGTTTGAGAACTACCAGCGTAGTTGTAGTGGGATGAAGAAGGTTATAACTGACCCCCATTGTCTTAGACTTCTTATAACCAATGAACTGATAATTTCTTGCCTCATCAATACTTCATATAGAGTCTTGATGACTCCCCACATGTGATGGTATAGTTATATTAAGTATCCTCTTCATAAAATATTCCTTAACAAACACCTCAAGATACATTGACCACATGAATGAGGTGACCTGATATTGGATGTCTAGACACAAAGCCTTGTCAAAATGCCTTGATCTACCCTCAAAATCATGAATAAGTTCTAAATCATAATGAAAAAGGTTATTATACTGAATGATGAACTCTTTAAGGTATTAAATCCTATGTTAGATAGAGGGAAAACCCAATAGATAAATCACCTTCTTGGTTGATAAAATAAATTCATCGTCAAATTGATCATGAAATTTCTCTCATGAGATGATCAATTCCTCCTAATCCATGAGGAAAAAATACACAATTATTGAGCATCCCATGTATAATAATAACAGAAAATGGATTTTGGTGCACTCTTTGAGAATGAATGAAGATAAAGGATATATCTAACTCCTCCAACCAAGATTTAGTCTCCTTTTCTAAAATGGATCCATCAAACTTTTGCAGGCTCTTAAATGTAATCTCTTAAACTGTCTTCCTCCAAGAATCTACATTATTGATCTCAAATTTTTCATGATTTACTAGAAAATCTAACTATACATCATCAACATGAACCTAAAAGGTATATTTACTATAATTCAAACGTGAAAAATAGAAAACAAGTAGGCATTCACTAAAATCAAAATATGAAATTCTTAAGACAAGTTAATTAATTTAAATCCAACCCAATTCCTATAATCTACCCAATTCAATCATATGAATAAAAACATGATTCATGTTTCTTACCTAGGTATCTACCTTGAATATAGTATCACTCAATTTAGTATATTTAATAAACTTCAGGTCTTTTCATCAAAACATCAGGGTCCTTAAAATTCAATATCCTAGTCAGTCTCCCTTGCTTATATCACATGCTAAGTTCCATTTATATTTATTACCTACCAAAAAATGTCATTGTTCCGGTTTATATATTCAAAAATCACTATATTTTGCAACTAAAATCTTTGATACAACTCTTTCATGACCCCCCCCCCCCCCCCCGAATACTTCCATCTCTAATGGGATAATTTTACATATATGAATGACCCTCAAAGCCCACCTCTAATAGGAAATGGGTTGGTCACTTGTACAGATGATAGAAAATGCATGAAATGAGAGGAATTACCTAAATATATATCCCAATAAATTGTAAATATCAAACCATAAACACCATATAAGGAATAAATAAGAAATCTCAATAAAAAAATGTTGTAAAATGATAAAATTTTAAATAAACTATAAAAATCCAATAGAGTGACCACGAAAATTAATAGAACTTGAAAAAAAACTATGAGCTAGTAACACCCATCCCTATTATGAACATCTATCATGGACCTAGAATTCAGTTTATATATATATGGGTGAGAATATAAGTATACACCGTAGGTTCCACCTTGAATCCTCCCTTGTAAATGTGAAAGAAGCATTAAAAACCCAATGAATAAGAAAATAAAACCAACTTATTACCTAAATCAGGTGAACTATGTCTCAACCTCACCATGGCTCACTCACCATGTAATGCATAAAAATAGGTAACAAAATGTTGAAATCATATATTTTTGAAAGGTACCCCATATACACTTACCCTCTTGTTTGATGTTGTCATGCCCCAATGAAAAAATTATTATGCTTCAATCACTTCTATACTAATGAAAATCACCCCATATATATATATGTCAAGTCACATAAAATGTGGTTTGGGCTTCCACTCAAACTACCCTTACTACTCACAGAGTCCAACATTCTCATTGGCATCTGTCTGTAACATCCATAGAAAAATCATAACCACTTCGACATTTCATCACATCCCTAATTATATAGAAATATTGGGATCCATTAAAACCCATGTAATTATTCACTATACCTCAATTAATTATATCTCATGCATAAGTACACATGTAATAACATTAACCACTATAGTTGTGATACATGTATATGTTATAACCTTAAACTTATATAGCTCACACATACATGTATGATAAAAATTAGATCCATTATAGCCTATGCAGCATATACCCTATCCATTAAGCCATTACAATCTAAATATTCTTGCACACCATTTTAAATCATAAGGTAGAGAGGTTGGAATATCATAATTGTGAAGGGAAATCAAGGAAGAAATTTTAAATCCATTGTAGAGAATAAAGTTAACTATAGGTTTGTATCTCAAGTAGATAGGTCTAGAGATTCACTATTCTCAAACTTATGGCTAATTTGGTAGTTTACAAGTTTTTTAAAGGATGATATCAATATGTGAGTTTTTTTATTTTTAATTTTAATAAAATGGAAGAAAAAGGAAGAAAACAAAACACATAGAAGTTAGTATGAAAGTGAGATGGTCCTAAGATGAAATCCAATTGGTTCTATGCACATTTAAATTTATTCTAAATCATATATTTCAATAAGAAAACTCAATATCATTTACCTACTCATACTCTACTATTTTCTCATGTATGAAATTACTAATCTCCTCAAAGATCTTCTAACTGATTAGTGATCCCATTTTATCTCCTTGGTGAGTGGGGACCTAGAATTAACCTCTTACAATTAATCCTCTTGAACTACACAAATTTACTACTATGAAGTGTAATTCAATTATAGGGAGGATATGATGTTCAAAAATGGAAGGATGTAAAAATTATGATAGTAAAAGGAGTGATAATCACCTCCTTGTATCCTTACCTTAATTGCTAGAACAAAACTAGTTAAAATATTAAAGTAATTAAAATGTATTAATTCAATAGTTCCCATTGTGATTCTCCTTGGACTACCTACAATAATTTATCTCTCCAATAACATAGATTTTAATGTTTACAAGTACTTCATAGTGGTTAAGTAATATAGAGAAAATGGAGGAGATAAAATCATTACCCAAAATAGAGAAAATAAACCCTGAATTAAAATTAATTACATATAATTTTAAAACTAATCATTCCTTGACTGAAGAAAAGGGTTAAAATCCTATAAAAATTGTGTAGGGATAATATTTATAAGTATTAATGGGGTCATATAGTACTCCTAGTTTTTAATTTAGTGTTATGAAATTATCCCTTCTTCCTCATATAGTTTCCACATATCTCATCCAAGGGTCCAGATTCCAACAGAAAGCTCCTATTGAATGTTCCTAGCTTGATTTCCCTCCAAAAAAATTATCCTCTTATTCATTTAGATTATTTTTATGCGTATTATTTTAATACTATAATATTTATATTTCTAAACATAAAAAAAATTACTTTTAATTGTGTTTTTTTCATTTATAGTATTTTTCTCATTGTTCTACCTTCTTCAAAAAAACAAAAATGGGTTGACCACACATAGGAATAAGAATTTAACATCAGAAGACATATACATATGTGAGGTGAGTATAGATCAATCATATATAGGTGTTTATGACTTATACGTGGAACTAATCATACACAAAATAAACATATATTCACCACTAAATAACTCATATGTATATGACTCATACGTATGTGAGTGGATGAATTGAATGTTGGATAGTATTTACCCAATTTTCTATCCTTAGACTTGTAAAAAATAAAAATATATAAATAACATAGGATTTTTTTAGATAATTTATATTTAATTAAAAATAATGTAAATTTAAAATTAATGCATGTAAAATAGTTTAAAATTGGAACCACAAATAAAAGTATGGATTGTTCAATTAATCCTAAAAAATAAATAAAATAATAAAAATAAATATTTAATCTATTTTAAAATTAAATCTTTTATTTATGAAATAAAAAATATAAATTAATTTTCTAGGTTTTAATTAAATTGTGTGGTTAATTTCCATTGAGAGATATAGTAAATTTTTATAAATGTTGTCTCCCATCAATAAGGAAGAGGGAGTAGTTATCCATCTATTCTCTCACCAACCTTAATAATGGATAAAATACCTAAAAAATATTTGAGCATTTTAAGAATCCAGCTTGAGTGGTGTAGTATAATAAATAATAGAACATAACAATAGTATAGTACATAAAAATTTTAAATGAAACTATCTTACCCTAGAAACAAACTATAGGTAATCCCCCTTATAAAAACATGCCTTCCATCTCTTCGAACTAGACGGCCAATAATCATATAGGTGATAAGGTTTATCATCATGAATAATTCCATAATTTAATAGTTATGATTTACTTTATAGATTTCATATTCATTTATTTTTTAACCTTTTAAATTAACCATAAAAACTAAAGTGATATCATAATTCAAATTTCAATTGAAAATTTAAAGTTGTATACTTATAGAATTCATCCCTGACAAATCAATTTTTTCTAATTAATGAATCAGTACAATCATTAACACTCATTCTTATTATTTATTTGATGATTCATTTACTATTATATTTTCTCTGCTATTTTGTGACATGAAAAAATATAATCCCAAGGTAGAGATATACATGTTGTTAATAAAAAAACAAGAAATGGAATCATATCAAAAAAAGAAAAAAGAAAAAAATGGGCACATATAACTCTTAGCCTATACTAATCTTCCCAGTGTTATCCCTGAAACCTTACCACATAATCTATTCCATTATACAATCACTAGTATTAATTCACCACCACAAACTAGGAAAAAAATCCCACCCATCCACAATTTATATAGATATAATAGGTTTCACATCAATTTAAATAAATAGATCTACTATAATAAGGAATATACATGGAATTATAGGATATTTTGAATAACAAATCATAGGGAAATCATGGCCATACTATCAAGCATATAATATTACCATGAAGGTCGCGCTTTAAAAAATCCTTAATATTTGATTCCAATAAATAATGTTTTATTTTGACATATTTAGTTAACCAATTTATTATAAATAGGTTTAAAAAATGATAAATATAATAAAAATATATTAAAAATAGATACAATTAATAATAAATGTGCTCAAAGAAAGACTCTACCATGTTAAAGAATTCCAAGATTAGATTATATAATTAATGGAAATCCCCATTCATTATTTTCCTTCTCATAATATATTTAAATTTCCATCCAAATTCGAATAATTTCAAATATTCTCAGGAATAAAAAAAATTATAGAAATGTTAAATCATACTATCTAGAAAATATCATGAGGAAAACATTATAAAGAAATTAAATAATAAATTTAATCATAAAAACCATTTAATTCTTCTAATTTTCTTAATTATTGTCAATTGTCTTCATTAAGGTAAATTTTTACTATGTAAAAATTAAATATAAATAATTTGAATCCCAAATCATCATAAAAAATAAGGATAAGTTTATAAATCACATTCCTCTTTATATAGATTAGTGGAATTTTGCAAAATAATGGAGGAACAATAAATCACTCACTACGAAACTCAAAAGGGGCCACCTTATAGCCAACCCATGGAGAAACATTATCATTTCATGCTGAAATATTAACCCAAAATAGAAACAATTCACCATAAAACCCTATATAATAAATAGGGTAAGGAAGAAGATCATAATAAGATAATATGGTACCTTGAATCAAGAGATTTTGATCCCAAAAAATTATGTGGTTTAAACCAAAAATAGGAAATGATTGAGGTTTACTAAGATGGAATGTGTTTAACTAGGGATTAAAGGTTGGAAATAATATCCAAACCAAGAAATACCTAACCCTATATTTATATAGAAGTCTTTATGGGGCCTCATTAAATTTAGATCCATCGACCACAATCATGGTGTCACTGGAAATATCCCTATCCAAAACCTCTAACCATCAAAATAGATATATACATGTATTCTCTATAGCATTTTCACTTATTAAGTATAGTATTAACTAGTACCATGACATATTGGTATCCAACATGCTTTTTTAACCCCTTGAATATTGCTCCTATCAAAATCTATCTATGACATAGGGGAATTCCCCTTTCCATTTTTATCTTACCATGACATAGACCACAGTATTCTAATTCCACACCTGTCATTTCCCTTTTTCCCCACATAGATCAGCCTTTACTCAACCCATCTATACCATGAAAAAAATCATTTTTTCTTTCATATTTTCCCATAGAGATGTTCCCTATGTTCCATGACCAATGCCGTGAATTTTTCTCTCTTATGCTTTTCTCATAAGGAAATTCCTCACACATATACCCCTAAAAATGTGATTTTCACACCATGTATTCACCAAGAACCTCAACAGATAGGTACCATGGATATAGTTTCAAAACATCCTCACCACATCCACCACCACACATACCATCATTTTAATTTTGCATTCAAGAGAGATACAAATTGTACTCGCCACATCTAAAATATATATGAACACATTATTTACCCCTCTAGAGACATGATAACATGAAGGAAATTATTTAAAAAATCATAAACCTTATATAAATAATAATTATAAATCAATGGGGTTCCTTATGGTCCAGTTATTGAGGATTATAAAATCTGGTAATTTTAACTATATGAATTCTTTTATATAGATGAATCTTAACGTTCATATACTAGTCTCTTATCGCACTCTATATGGTTGGATAGAAATAATTACTCTCTAAAATTATATATTTATAATTGGATGTGTAAGACTCTCCCTAATTATTTATATAACAATTATACCACTATTTATTTTTAAATTTTATTAGATATCAATAGTCTAAGGCATCTGATCTTCAAATTGAAGATATTAGACATATCATTAGATCTTATAATTTTTTTTAATATGATGATATTGTAATTTGGGAACCTGATATTAATAAAGTTTTGAATAACAATATTTTTTATCACTTCATTTAAGGTCTCTCAAATTTTGAATTGTCCTGGGTGAAAAAAATTAATAGGACATGGATTGAGCCATCTAAGATGACCTTGATTTGGAAAACTGCATATGATGGGTTTTCTATTGGTTCTTGTTTTTATAATTGTATCATCTCACTCTTATATAAGTTTTTCCTTTATAACCAACAAAATAATGATTTTAATCATTTATTCTTATGTTTTTAGGTTTTATATGTTCTTTGGGTGGCTATTTTGGAATTTCATGAACCTTATCAATCGTAATCTAGTAACCTCACTGCTATGTTGCAATGTTTTTTTTGCATCTTCACCTTTCCTCATAGCTCTAATATCTCTTTCAAGATACTATTGTAAAGTTTTTGTGCCATATTTGTACATATTATAATTCTATTATTCAATAGAATATTATATTAAACCTTCAAGTTACATTTATAAGATTTATTTTTACTACTATGTAGGTCAATCCACTTTAAATTTTTTATTATTACAACTCACTTTTTGACATCTCTATTTTATAGAATTTTGAAATTGTTGTTAGGTACCATTATCCAACTAGAAACTTTGAATTTTTATAGAAATATCCATTTCTAGGTTTTATCAAGCTAAATACTAATGGAGATTTAAATAGTAATCTAAACTCTTCATGGTATGGAATAGTTTATAGGGATCGCATTGGGTGTGTTATTGGTTTCTTCTATGAGAATTGTAGAGTTTTAGTTTCCCATCAATCCAAAAATATTGGTGTTAGAAATACTATAAATATTTCTAAACAAAGGGGCTTTTAAAACCTATAGATAAAGTGTGATTTGAAACTATTTTCTAATAAATGAAAAACAACATTATTCATCTTACGTAGAGATTCACAACATGGTGAATTAGTTATCGGGATTTCCATCCCTCAATTAATTCTGTCACTACTCATATTTATTAGAAAGTGAATTCATTGGTAGATGGGTTTTCTAATAAGGGAGTTTCTTATAATTATTTTATTTTTATTGATGGAAATCTATTAGATTAGGTCTATATATTTTAAATTGATCATTGTGAAAGCCCCATTTTTAGTCAAGTGTAATCTTTTTATTTCTTTCTAATAAATGGGTCTTGAATGTTTTGGACAAAGACTCAATATTTTATGATAATTAGTAATTTATTATAAATCTCACATATTTAAATATGATAATTAATATTTTATATTTATTTTTATATATATAGTAAAAAAATTGAAAAAATTATATAATTAAGAATATTTTTAAATGAAATTTATCATATTGAAATGTAATTATTAACTATAAATAAAATATATATTATAAAAACTATGTTGGTAAAAAAACATTTCCACTTAATAAATAATTATTATACTAATATTCCTTATCAATTCCCAACCATTCCTTGAATGTCATTAATTGATTTTATTACATGAATTTTATTAATTATTTTTTTGAAATCATTCCTTAAAATTATTAAATTTAAAGAAAAATATACAATTCAACAAAATAGTTCAAAATAGTTTTTTTGGATCAATGATATTTCAAATTTATTCTTTTTACAAAATCATTTAGTTTATAAATTTAATTTAACTACCTATTAATGTCTTTTATTTTATATTTTAATAAGATATTATTCACTTATTTTTTGTGTTGTGTCTAATGACCCAAGCTTGACGTTCATGGAAATAACAGTTCTTTTGAAAAAAACTTAATACATTACACAAATATACACCCAAAGACCATATTAGTTTAGTGTCTTTGTAAACTTGGAACATAATCTTCTGACGTGTTGAAAGATCTTCAACATCTCTCATAAAGATCTTACCCATTTTGTTTTCCTACACAAAATATTTATTTATATCCTGGGAAAAAGAAAAAAAGGGGTGAGATCAAATGCTCAGTAAGGGTAAACATGGAGAATATAAAACAAACCATACACATAATAATGTAAATAATATGAACATACATTTTAAATGTCAAAATCTCAAGCCATGAAATAAATCATTATAGTACTTAAGGTATAGATCATAAAGGAACATTAACCAGAATAAAATAGCATTAGCATAAGATAATAAATTTTGGGGAAAAAATAAGCACATCATATGATTTCCATAGTATCCATGGCATTACTTCCAAGACCATCATAGTAGACAAAGTCCATTACTAAACCGGGTTTACTTGTCTTTCTAGCAATGAATGACTAAACTGGAATTACTTATCGTTCTAACCCTGTATTACTGAACCAAATTTAATTTTCATTCTAGTCGTTTCTATCTCATGAGATATAAATATTTACCCAATGGATTGGAGGGATATTTAGGTCCCACCCATCTCATATATAAATCATTCTTACATGTTCCACAAAAACATAAATCATTCATCATAGCATAACCCGGGAAATAAAATGGTCTTCTTAAACATCATTCCATCTTAACATAATATATATAAAATATCATTCCATCATTAACACAATAAAATCACAATAATAATAAGAATAGAAACATAATTATATTTAAATATCATCATATTATATTGAAAATAATTTAGATAAAACACCTGAACTTAATTCTAGAGGAAAATTCCCTTTCTTCTTCAAAATTAATTTATTTTCTCAAAAATACATGAAATTTTAAAAGAAAATAATTTAATTGAAAATAACCCAAAATTATTTTAAATTAATCTTCATATAAATAAGTTTTTAGTAATTCTTAATAATCCATTCTTTCTGTATAAGTTAAAAACATTCTCCTCATACTTTTGCTGGAAAAGTCAAAAAGTACCTCAAAACGAATAACGAAAAAAGATTACTTTCATAACATTTAATAAAAAATCACAAAATGGGTAAAATTAACTTTAAAAAATTTTATAAAAATATAAATAATATAACATACTTATGAAAAATGTATTTGTATGAAAAATATACTCTAGTAAATACTTACGAATGAACAATCTCAGAGAAAATGAGATTACAAAATTATCCCTTACCTTAGGTCTGATAAGCTTTATATGTAACTAAAACTCAGGTATAGTGGTTTTAAACTTATTATTAAATTATAACAGAACCATAATATTATTTAGGATATCATATATGATTCACGTATTACCCATTCATTTATCAATTTCATGTTAAAGTAATGTTTTTTTGTAATAATAGTTTTATTTATCGTACATGTTTTGACATGTTATTCTTGATCTTATTACTTAGATCATTATTTAATTACATAAAAAATGTAAAAAATGATTTATATATCATATATATAAATTATATAAATAGATATAATAGATATATAAATTAAATTAAATACACCATTCATAGAGAAGGTGGGTCGTACATATGCATGAACGTTGTTTTTGTTTCCTTATAGAACTAAATGGAAGAAAGTAAATAACATATATATACAGAAATCTTATAGTGTTATTTTGTCATATATTTAATTCTTATTTATTACATATACATTATTATCATTCTTGAATGGTTAACGTGGAGAATGAATCTCATCATGTCATGGAGGCGATAGGTTGTACGTACGTACGAGTGATGATATCATTCACATTATGGTTAAATGGTATAAAATTGGATGGCATATTAATTATACATAAAAATTATCATGTTATATTAATAGCTTAAATCCATTATACTCATCATTATAACCATCCAAATTAAGTATTTTTGAATAAAATATTATTCCACGATGTGGAGACGGTAAGTCATACGTACGCACGCATGGTGATGTTGTTATTCATAGGATGGATAAAAGGAGGCATAAGGTTGTATCATAGTTATAATAAAATATCATAATAAATAATATACGATATTTATTACTTTATTATGAGAACAAAATTATAATATTAAGTAGAAGAAGAAAATAATTTTGAAAGAGGTGATAAAACAATTACCTCTTATCGGGAATCTTTTTTTTATTTTCACAAAAGGTATCCCTAGGATGGATTTCTTCCCAAAGTGTTGGTACTAGGAGAAAGTTAGGGATTTTGGGATATTATTTGAGTATATTTTGAATGATAAAAGGGGATTTAAAGGTGTGATTAAGTGTGTAGAGGTGGTGTCCTTTTATAAGAAAAAGGAGGGGAACTTTAGGAAAGTCTTGAAATATTAATTTATTATAAATTATTTTTGGTTTATAAGGGTCCCAAACACATTTATTTCTAATAAAAGATTATTATGGGTTGAAATACTCTTATCCAATAAAATTTAGACATTTTTTTATTTTAATTGAAAACCAATCATTTTGATTTATTCTTAATTAATCTATTTAATTTTATTTGTTGTAATAATATTCTAAATATTAAATGGTTATAAATATTAACTTATGTGTTTCCAATTTTCCATAATTGGATACATTATGACTTTTCTACCATATAATTTTCACTTTGTAATTTTTAAATATTTTTTTGATTTTTAAATAATTTAAAAATATGTTATTTTTATAAAATATCAATAGTGTCCATTTTTAAACTATTAATTTATTTGACTTTAAATAAAATCCACACAGAATATAAATTCAAACCAAAATATTTAATACACTCCTAACATGTCATAGTCACCTATAAAAACTATTGAAAGATTGACATGTGTTTATGTCTAATTTTAAATGATAAATTACTTCAAATGACAAAAAATGGATTAAATGATAAAAATATAATCAAATTTTACTTTAAAAAAATTAAAAATATAATCTAACTATATAAATGAATTAGATGAAAACGCAGTTTAAATTAAAATTCAATATTTTTCACTATTCATTAAAATATGAATTTTATCCGAAAAATACAAAAAATTCAACCAAAGTAAATTTTGATGTCCCTATTCCAAATAAGTCATTTATTTTGTCATATATAATATATAAAAGTGTTAAAAACTAAATTTAAAATTTTTGCACCATCAAAAGGTGGAAAACTATATTTTTTTAATAATACTTCTTTTATCCGAAAAAACAGATTTTTTTGCTTATATCATGTTCTAGGAAATACATAAGATGAATGTTAATGTAATATAAAATTAAAAATGTGGTTAATACTATTCCTAACGGCTATTTTATATCCCATTAAATAATAATATTTTAATAATATATCATTGTTTAGTGAAACTCGATATTGCGTACAATGCAAGATATCGAGGAAGGTCACTCTTGTGTGTAATGAATGCCATGTCAATGTTGCGTTTAGTGAAATATTACTTTGGTGTCACATAAAACATAATCCAAACATAGTTCTTTTAGACATTGAACAAAATCTATACTCAGTGTTGTGTCAAATGAAGTTTATCAAAAGATCTTGAAATTGTGTGTAACACAAATCATGTATAGTGTTTCATATAAGGAAAGTTTATACGGTGTTTCATATAGTGAAAGATAATATTGGTGTAGCATAGAACATAAGACATCAATGAAATTAAAAAGAAACTATCTCATAAAATTTCATGGTGTTACATTACACCCACCTTAAAATGAATTTCACCCTCAAAATTCATTGGGGATATAAAAGATTTACTACTTGAAAGTTTTTTCATAGAAACACACATCATAAAAAGAATACCAAAACTTCATTTAAAAAAGGAATGTTAGAAAAATAACGGTTAACCAAAGTAACTCATCACTAGGTTTCCACATAGGAGAACATAGGAGGGAATTGAAAACATGGATATAGAAGAAAAATATAATCATCGAGTTCTAATGGATAGTGATAGAGAACAATGTTTGTAGAATGTTGACAACCAGAAATCCATACATCTACAATGATTTACGAGACTATCTGATTCATCAGATAAGAAGGTACTAAGATAACATTTTTGGATTTCAAGATCATTCCCCTAGAGTTAAATAAATTTTCATGATAATATATAATTACTTAATTTTGGTACAATCTCACCATTGTTCATGCCTTGAGGAATTTCCACTTCATCTTTTATTCAAAGAAATGATGTTGAATTTTTCATTCTTGAAGTGTTAGCAGATCATGTTATAGAATGATAGGTCATTCCATTTATCTCAACAAAACGGTTAACACAGGTAATCAAATATGCATAAGTCCACCAATAGTGAGATAAAAAATTAATCAAACAAACATCAAATAGAAAATAACTTATACTATCTATAAATGGATAACATTAAAAAACTAAAAATATAAAACTTTGTAAAGAGGTGAACTAAATCGACATAACATTTATCTCCCATATCTCATAAGGTAGTTCTTGGTTGTCACATTCCAAACATGTGAATACCTTAATCATGTATTATCCAAAAACATGGTAGTAACAATAATTACAATATAACCTTAGTGAAAACATTAATTCTATCTAAATTAACCCTTTTCACACACCAAAAATACAAAAAAAAAATATATATACTCAAACCCTGATATCACTTTTTCCTTATATTTGTCATGAGTTCAGTAATACTATCAAAAATCTCATTATCTTCTAATATATTCATTATGTCCATATCATGTTCTTTTCAATCACTTTTCATGGTTACTATTACTATATACTTATAGAAATCCACAATGTACCATTATATAGATATTACAATATTTCATAATACTATAAAAGATATTCAACAATGCTATTTTGGAATCCCATCACATAAACAGTTAATCATTCCACCATTTCATTGTCATACTCAACATCACCAATAGTAATCACATGTGAACTGACATTGTATTTGGACTTATGTGGTTTCTGACATCAATCATCATCATTAACCCTTGGATTTGAGCATTGGTTAGCATAAGTCCCCATTTACTTTCACTTTTAGTATTGAAGTGTGGGTGGTCCATTCACTATAGTCTTTTCTATATTCACATCATTAGAAACATTTTCCCATTACGTTTGCACCCAACTACTTGATGAACTTATTTTCCCCACTTAAAACATTTTCTAGACCCTTTAATACAATCTTAATCATTCTTCTTTCCACACTTTGATCATAAATAAGAATTAATCTTAATTCCACCATTGTTTTGAGATTTTCCCTTGAACTTAATCTTTTGTTTCTTATCAAAACCATGAAATTTATATATAACACCAACTTCCATTTCTACCTTGATATCACAACACACAATCTCTTCATAGATACTAATGTTTCTTATATCAAATTACCTTATAAGACTTTTTTTTAATCCACTGAAGAATCGATCAACTTTACTTTTAGTTTGGATGACAAAACCAGAAGCGTGCCTCACAAGTCTAGTAAAATGTTCCTCATATGTGCCAATGGATTCATCATCCGTTTTTAAGATCAAGGAACTCTTTTTCCATATTTTTTCAAATAATACAATGGGAGTACTTATTGAAAAATAAGTTATTGTACTCATCCCATTCCATGGACTGAATTTCATCATGCTGCCTTGTATTCTTGGTTAGATTCCACCACAGGTCTATTTCACCTTCTAAATAATAAGTAGCTAAAATGAATTTTCCATGTTTCGAATAGTGAAGGATGGAAAATATATTTTCAATGGAACTGATCCATTATTCACCAATAAGTATATTATAATATCCACTAAAATATGGTGGATATTGCCTCGTGAAGGACTCAACATAATGTTGTTCCCTTCTCTGCTAATTTGGAAGTCAAGAATGATTCATAGCTTGTGTAAGTATAGAAATAATATTTTTCATTCCATCTCCCATAACATTTGGTTGTTTAGGAGTAAAATAATTTCATTTTCTAGTGCATTGATCATTAACATGGTTCCTTCAGGTTCCATCCATTGTCAAAAAACCCAAAAATAATAGTGTGAGAGGCAAAATCATACTAGGAAAACAACATAATCAAGGGGGAGTACTTTAAATCTCTAACATATTCGGTTTAATCCAAGGTTATTCATGATCATTATTATAATTATAGGACTATAACATATATTTATACCTACCCTTAGGTACATCCCTAGACAAACCTTAAAAATATCTCTAGGGATCTCGCTCATTTTTTCACATCCTAGTTTCCAAATGTTGACTAAACCTTTTCTTTGATACCAACTCTAACGAACCAAGCTTGAAGTACATGGGCATTACATTTCTTTTTTAGAATACTTAATACATTATACAAATATACTCCCAAATACTAGATTAGTTGTTTTCCTTTGTAAACATAGAACATATCTTCTAACATAGTTAAATATCTTCAACATATCCCATGATGATCTTCCCCTTTCTGTTTTCCAATCTTAAACATTTCTTTATATCCTGGGGAAAATAAAAAACAAAAAGGGTGGTCCAAAAATGCCCAGTAAGGGTAAACATGGTGAACATTAAGAAAACCATAAACATAATAATATAAGAAAACATGAACATAAAGTTAAAATATCAAAATATTGAATCATGAAATAAATCTTTGTAATACGTAAGGCATAGATCATAAATGAAAATTAACCCTGATAAAATACCATTGGAATAAAATATGGAATTATGGAAAAAAAAATAAGCACATAATATTATTTCCATAGTAGTGAAGGAATTACTACCAATACCATCATAGAGGACAAAGTCCATTACTTAACCGGGTTCACTTTTCATTACAGCCATGTATTACTAAACCTTATTTACTTGCCGTTCAAGCCCTGTATTACTGATCCAAATTTACAAGTCATTAAAATCATGTATATATCATTATATATAAATCTTTCCCCAATTCATTGGAGGGAGATATAGTTCCCACCCATCTCATAAATAAATCATTCTTACATGTAACACAAAAACCTATATCATTTATATTATCATAACTTAAGAAATAAAATGGTCTTCTTAAGCATCATTACATCATAAATTAATACATATAAAATATCATTACATATTTAACACAATAAAATAATAGTAATAATATGGATATAAACATAACCCTATTTAAAGAGAATCATCCGAGATGGAAAATAATTTTGATAAACCACTTGAATTTAATTCAAGAGGAAAATGTTCATTCTTATTTAAAAATATTTTCTTTTCTCAAAAAGAAATGTAATTTTAAAAGAAAAAAAATTAATTGAAAATAAACATGAAATATTGTAATGGAATATTCATGTAAATAAAGTGTTAAAAAATCATAAGAATCAATTCATGTCATATAAGTTTAAAAAACATTATCCTTATACTTTTTCCAGAAAAGTCAAAAAGTGCCTCAAATCAAATAATGACAAAAGATTATTTCCATACCGTTTAATAAAAATTCAACAAATGGGTAAAATTAACGTTAAAAAATATTATAAAAATAGAAATAATATTACATACTTAGGAAAAATAGATATGGATGATAAATATACCCCAGTAAATATTAATGTATAAACAATCTTGAATAAAAATGAGATTGTAAAATTATCCCTTACCTTAGGTCGGACATGCTTCATATGTATCTAAAACTCTTATATATTGGGTTTAAACAAATTATTATCTAGTAAAAGAACAATAATTGTCACATGCATGAATTATTTTAAAGTTAAATTCCATTTAATTTCCATTCATGCTTTGTTTTGGGGGTTTCCCAAGCTTTTATGAAGGAATGGGTGAGTTTTCAGGAATTGGGCCAAACTGTGAGCTCAATTCCAGATTTAAAAATAAATTTTGATTCCTTTATAACTTCTTAATTTTTCAATATTCTTCATCCATTAAAATTCCTAATTATCATACCCTGACCTATTAACACCTATATATTAATTTGGACCATTTAGGAATCCATAAACATGGTGGATATGGGTTTTTATTTAAGGGATTGGGCCTACCTGAAAGCCCATTTTCTGCATTAAAAATAAATATTAGTTTTTTAATATCTCCTTCAATATTTAAGTTTTTTCGATGATTCTAACTCTCCCTCAAGAAAACTTACCTAAGTCGCGCCCAAATTCTCTCATCCCATAATTTGGAGCTCAATTGAATAACAAAAGAGGTCAAAACGTCTCTAGATTTCAGAAATATCCACAATTTGGAGAGGTAAATTGATCCTTTCGTAACTCCTTATATTTTTACTCTTTTTCCACAATTCCAATTTCTACATGATATCCTCATCATTTTTCGAACCTCCCCTGAATGTTTGGATGTTTTTAAATTCATATACTAGTGTATTTTGGGTCGTGTTATTCAATATTGTTTTGAGTAAATGTTTCTCTCTTCAATTTCTTCCTTCTCCTTAGGGTTTCCTCCCTCGTTCATTATGTTCTAAAATGTCCAGAAGTTAGGGTTCGAACATATGGTTCGATTTGGTGTCTTTTTGGTTAAATATTGTGTTCTAGTGATGGATTTATATTCCTTGTGATGTGGCGGCGGTGCGGTTGAGGTTCTGCACCAAGTTTTGAGGGATTCGACACTTTCAGTAGGTGGTTCCATGTGTAAAAAATTATTAATGAGTTAGATGGTTGTATTTACTCATTTTTCATATTCCTCATATGTTGGGTGGGGTTAAAAAGCTATTTATGATTGATTTCATTAGGTGTTTAATATTATAGTATCATTTTAACTTGAAATTGGGTGTTTTCATGTGTTACTCGTGGGGTATAATTTGGGTGTATTTTATAACATATGGAATTGGATTACTAAATCTTTTTTGGCCTAAAAATTCTGCTTTGTTAATTTATTAGTGTCTTGTGGGCCAAAAAATAGGGTTTTTGAATAGGTTTTATGTGTAAAACATTGTTATACTTCTTGAGATCATTTTATGAAAATGTGTGTTTTCATTTGGATCTTTTGTAGTATTATTCAAGCTGATATTATAAAACTTGAAAGTGGTCTTATAAATGTCTCTAGGGCTTCCAATTCTATTTTTTATAGGAATTGGTATGGTTTTTGGTCTTAAATGGGGGTTTTGAAATGGGTTTTGGGTGCAAGACATATTTACACCACATGGGTTCTTTTTATGAAAATTATAAATTTTTTAGTTGGTTAAATAAAGTGGAAAAACAGTGCATATGTACTATTTTGTATGTGTGTTCACCTATTAAGGGGTTTTGAATGGTGAAGTGATGTTTTAAGATATCAAACATTTTTATAATGTCTTGTAAATTTCTGAAATGTTTTATTAAATTGTGATATTGGAGTGAAACTTTTTTGTGGGTTGTTTCGTATATGTTTGATGATTAAATGATTTTGAAGGTAAAAGGGTATTATGTAACAAGTAGGCTGTTATGAGAGTTTTAATAAATTATAATGGTTTTATAATACTATCTAATGGATTTTTGGAAGTTTTAAATAAATGTGAAAAGTGTTGTGGGCTATGTCGGTGTGAGTCGGATTTCAAAATCAATTTGAAAGAAAATTGGACTTTTGTGACTTGTTTTGTATACATGTGGGCTATTTGGTGAATTTATGATATGTAAATTATATTTTCATGTGAAAATTATATTCATTGACTTGTTGAACTTGTTTGAGCACAAAGGGGAAACCCAGGTATCTAGGTGGGTGGACGTGTACTAGTATGCTATTGAATTCATGGGGTTTGGCCTCAGTTTCACTTAGAAATATTGATGCTTACAACTCTAAATAAACTATTATGATGGTTATTGGGGACCACTAGGTTATGGTTATGTTCCCTAATAGTGGCTCATACATGAGAACTGATATTTGTGATGGTTACTCTCACCAAGATACGAGGTACCTGGGACCCATAGCTAGCTAGTGCCTAGGGGTTATTTTCCATTTCTTGTGCTCACTAGATATTTTGTGCTTACCATCGGCATACAATATGAGTGGTTGGAAAATTCAGTAGCTTTGGTATTTATTTTAAAAGTTCTTATTATTTAAATTTTCCCACCTAAAAACCATTTTTATTTAATGTTGCATATTTTACAAATTCTAACTAGCATTTCATGTTTTTGAAAATGTGTATGCTTTTCATCATTAAATATTTATCACATGTAATATATTAGTGGTGGTATACTATTGGGATTTGTATAACACCCTATATACACCCTTGGGTGCAAGTAGACTTGGTTATTTTTGTTGTCATAGGTTGGGTACAGTTATTAGTTACAGTGGTTTGGGTTTCTAGCAGGTCCTTGGTGGTGAAGTCTTGTGGAGATGGCTTGAGGGCGGTGCCCCTTGCCATGAAGGTTCTTGGGATGTTTCCTTTTGGTTTTGTAACTTTTTTATATTCTTGTTTAGTTGTTTTAAAATATTTAATTCAGTTCTGAATTTTTGTAAATGATTTTTTGGTTTGAAAAATCCAGATTCGTTTTATTGGATTCTTTTGTTGTTTTAAGTCTATAAACTCAGGTAAATTGTTCCCAATTATCATTTTATGATACCCAGGCACTTATTCCAGACTATAGGGATCCGTAATTCCCTTAGGGACTTGTCACAAGCTGTTTTTGGTGCTGGTTTCAATGGCAGCCAGATTGAGTTCGTGGCAAAATGGTATCAAAGTAGGTTCAAGTTAACTCCTTGGGTCATGTTATTTGGGAAAGAGTCCGGATAGTCTGGAGTTAGGATTGTTGGGACTTGGAATTCCAATTATGGGTAGTGTTCCTGATCACCACACCACATGATGAGATTCATGTTTCTAGGAGAATTCTGGATTTATCTAAGTCCTTTGGTTTTCTTGGTTTTTTGATGATTAGGGGAAATGAAAAGAGAGTTGGGCTAATGGTCTTAGTGAGCATACAGGGCCTAGAAATTCATGTGGATCCAAGGATATTCCCTAGAACACTCTATGTGATAGTGAAGTGATTCGAATATTTCTTCCAACCATATTTCCAAGTCATGCACTGAAACTAGATTCCTCTCGCATTGTTTTGTGCTTCAGTTTTGAAAACATGGAACTTTGGTTTTACGAAGCGTAAAGTTTTTGTGAAATGATTTTCAAATAAAGAGTGGATGGTTTGGTTTATGAAATGGTGGAACTAAATTTTCTTAATTGTTTTGAAATTGAAAATGGTGTGATTACACCTCTTTTGAAAGCAAAAACAATATTGAAGTTGGTTTTGAAAAGTATTTCCAATAGGGTTTTCTAAATAGTCAAAGGGTGTTTTAATGGGATGAGATGTTTCGAAATTTATGAGAATATATTTAAAGTGGGTTATTTTCTAAATGGTTGTTTTATAGTGAAAAGTTTTGTAAGACGTGTGTTGGGAATTTGGTAACACCCGAGATTTTTATGAGAAATATTTTGTTATCATCAAAGGAATCTTTCACTACACACAACACTAGCTTGGCTTGCTTTACACGCAATCGCGACCTTCCTCGATGGCTTGCGTTGTACGCAATACTGAGTTTCACTAAACAGCGATATGCTATTAAAATATTATTAAAAATAGCAATTATGAATAGTAATACCCACTTTTTGAAATTTTAACTTTCAAAATGGACCTTCATTTTTGGATTCGGAATATCAAAATTAGCAAAGAGTGAATTTTTGGTTATTTTCTGAAAACTTTCAATTTTTGATGAATAGTGAAAACACTGGGATGCTATTTAAAAACCGACTTTTTATTTAAATTTATTTTAGGTCAAAATTGATACATAATACCTATATAAGTTTAAATTAATTCGTTGGAGTCATTTTATAATAATTGTAGATATATAAAAAATTTATTGAACTTTTCACCGTCTTTTACCCACCTCCTATGAGAGTTTGAAAATTTACATAAAACATAATTTTACCACTTTTGTGAGTGGAATTTTGAAAATCCGAGAGACACGGTTAACATCAAGGTGTAAAATGTGGTTCAATAAGATAAAAATAATTTTTGGTGAATAGTAACTTTTTACTTTTATTTACCACAGTTAAAAGTAAATAGGGTAATTAAGGGTAAAAATGGTATTATTATTACCATAACACATGTCCTAATTCTATTGGATAAGTGTAGTTCGACCAAAAACAACCTTAGGGATAAAATATTACCCTTTAGGTCCACTTTAATTAGATTAGGACATTTATTATTATTTTATTTAAAGAATAATTAAAATAGTTAAAATCAAAGTTTAATAACTAAAACATTTTTAATATAGTGTTATACATAAGATAAATTCAACTATAAATGTTCATTATAAATCTAAATATATTTACTACATAATGATATTTTATTTATAATTTTTAGACTTTAAATAATTTAATTTATTTATGACACAATAATGATGAAGTAATTACATTATTAATGAAATATTAACATAATTGATGTTATAAATACCCAAATAAATGTAATTTTAGACTTTTTATGAACTACACTAATTTTATAGGTTAATATGTCATGTTATTATTGATTTAATTAACTTTTTTAGAACTAATAATTCTGTTATGATTTTCACAAAAATCAAATACCAAATAGTGTCAAAAAGTGACATAAAATAGTTTTTAAAACAAATACTATATTATTAATTGTTATTTTATTCTTAAAAATCAAAGTTTGGGAAAAATGACTTAGTTAAGGTTATATATATTAATAATGAACCACTTGGGGTTTTTTTGGCTTGTTATATTATGTTTATTAACCATATAGTGTAAAAAACAAGAAGACACGGTAAAAGTTAAATTATTTAACTTAGAGTTAAATCTAAATGATAAGGATAAAATAGTAACCTAAACTTGTCTAAAATCTATTGGTTGAGATGATTGTGACCCATACCCACTTTAGCTTCTAAATAAATCAATTTTGAGCTATTAAAAACTGAATATTACTTTATAATAAAATAATATTTTAAGTTTTTCCTAAGGTGCATCTCTCCTCCCTTATAAAAGGGCACCTCCTCCCTCTCCTCCTCACACCACCTTGAGCATTCAAGCTCGGCCAAACCCTGCAAATTTCTCTTCTATACTTCCCTAGAAATATCCTAAAGGTACTGGTCTTCTTCAAAGACAATCTTTAGTTCCCTAATAGGAAGTTAAGAAGAGGCGCTTTAAAGAAGAGGTAATGTTTGTTACCGATTCTTTCAACTTTATTTCTTCTTCTACTTCTACTTCTTTAGTTGTTTCATTATAAAGTAATAAAATAAGTATCACTAATATACAGATATTTTATTATAAATATGAAACAACCCTATTTCACCTTCTATCCATCCTACGGAAAATGAAATCACCGTGCGTGCGTACGTACGGAATACCATCTCCACGCCGTGGTGTAATCTGTTTTCCACCACCACCTTACTTGGATGGGTATAATGGTGTAAATAATAACTATATATGATTATTTTAAAGTGATATTGATTATGAAATAGTATACATACACTTCAATAAAATTCCACGATCATTGGAATGATATCATCGCTCGTGCGTATGTACGGTCTACCGTCTCCACGATGTGATGTGACTCGTTCTACATGATCTTCAATGCATAATGATTATATAAATGAATTGAATGAATAAATATGATATATATTACACTAATACCATTATTTAAATGAGGTACTTATAACCTAAAAATAAGAATAAGAATTTATTTGACAAGACACGCATAAGAACAAAAAGAAATAAACACCCGAATAACAAGTAGCAATGAAATATTACTAATACGAAGCTAAGAATATGACTATATATGATATCATAACAATTATTATGATTATGTAATAAGTCAATAACATTATTTAAATCATTATACAGGAGGTTCCGACGCGTACAAAGCAAATCGGACCTAAGGTAAGGGAAAATCTCACAATCTCATTTTTATCTGAGATTGTTTATACTTTGGTATTTACCGGGGAATATTTATCATCCACATCCATTTTTCCTCAATATTTAATATTATTTCCATCATCCTACAATTTATTAAATCCAATTTTACCCATTGGTTAGTTTTTAGTAAAATATATGAAAGGAATCTTTTTTCGTTTTTAGTACGAGGTACTTTTTGACTTTTTCGACCAAAGTATGAGAAGAATGTTTTTTTAACTTATATGGCCTGAATGGATTTTTAGAACATTATTTACATGAATATTCCTTTACAAGTTTTCAAGTTTATTTTTAATCAACTTCTTTTAGTTTAAAATTGTATGACATGTTAAGAAATGAAAAATGTTTTTGAAGTAGAAAAGATATTTTCTTCAAGAATGAAGTTCATGTATTTTATCAAAATAATTTTACATCTAAGATAATATGGGGTTATATTTATATCCTTATTTTTACATTGATTTGATTATGTTATGATGAAGTTATTGTTATGATGTCATTTTATCTTATATGGATTATGATATGATGGCATGATATTTAAGAATAGAATTTTTATTACATGGGTTATGCTATGATGTATGATTTATGATCTTGTGGCACACATAATAATTGTATAATTATGAGATGGGTGGGACCTATATCTTCCTCCAATGAATTGGGTAAATATTTATATCTTATGAGATAGACATGGCTGGAATGGCAGGTTAATCCTGTTCAGTGATACAACACTGAAATGAGGAGTGAACTCAGTTCAGAAATGGACTTTGTCCGCTAAGAGATTCTTGGAAATGAGTCTTGAATACTAAGAAATGATTATTTCTGATTATGTGTGCATGACACAAAGTTTCATGTTTTATGTTATGATTATTAGGATTACATTTCACTACTATGATTTATCCCATGTTATGAAATTATGATCTCTTTTACAGGTTAAGATTTCCAAAATGATATGTTCTTATGAATATGATGTGATTGATATTTATTTTGTTTACCCTTACTGATCATTTGAGTTCACCCTTTTGTGTGTTTTCTTTTCCCTAGGTCAAGAAGATGGATATTAAGTAAGATATTCCAAAATGGACTCTAGATATGATAAAATAAAAGGGAGACAGTGTAGATAATTTATGAACCAGTTGTTTATGTTTCCCAGTTTCTAAAGACACTATACATATACGGTCCTTTCATGGTTTTGTTATATGTTGTAATAAGTATGCTTCAATTATGAATTAATAACAATGTATGTAAAGTACGGGTCATTATAATTTTGATTTTGAGGATAGGGGTTTTGAGAAAAAGGATGTGTTTGTTGACCATTTTGGATTTAAAAAGTGGAAATAATTTTTGTTTTAACCATTTTTATTTTTTGAGATATCACATGAATGAGGTTATATGGGATGATGGATGGTTGATGGCATGACTGGATAAGTGTCAGGATGTATATGAGGAGGGTGCCCGGTGTGGCACAGAAACATGCAAGTGTAAGGCCCATGGGGTACCATTGTTGGATGCTCTAACCGCTGAACCTTTTGTTTTCAAAGAATTTTTTTAAAGAAAAATATGATGTCTTGATGAATTATTTTGGATGGTTTATATTATGTGTTTTTGGAAAATTTTGATGTTGTGGGATGTTTTTGAGTCCAAGAACCCCTCATGTTCGAACTGTATTTTGGGTTGGTGTTTGGTCGATAAGCTGGGTAGAAGGACTAATTAGTAGTCTCCTCTAAGATATGTTTTTGGACACCATTATGGTGGTTCCCTTCATGTGTTTGGATCTGGTTTATGGAATTTTTTTACCAATGTCCTAGCTTGGTTGGGCCTTTGGGTTCTCTCATTGTATAAGGTAGGCCCCAATTAAGGGTTAATGCATAACTGAAGTGCAACCCGGATTGTTTCGCCATTGGAAAATCCTCCAGTTGATCAATATAAGGAATCTTTTATCAATCATTGTTTATTATGTCTACACCCATTTCTTTATTTGATTTTTAGATCCTCTTTTAGTAGGAGAGTGCTCATGGAAGGTTGAAAGAGAACTTAGCTTCTTAAGTTTCCTAATTCATTTAAGTTGGAAGTGGTATAGGGTTGTTAATGGGGATGAGTGTCTCGATGGTGTCTAAGACGGCCTCTGGGTTCTTCACAGTTTCTTTGAATCATGAGTTCATGTTAAACCACCAGTGTGGTAAATATTGCCATGATAGGATATTGTGGCCACTTTCTATAATTGTGTGTTTTTTGGGGATGTTGTATAATGTCCCTCTCCATGCATTGTTTATATCAGTCGTAATGCTCATGTTCGGTGACACCTTGCGATGTCATGTGCTCAATTGACCATAAAGGTGAAAGTCATACCATCCTCTGAGAGTCTCTGTTATGTTGGGAGAATGTATCCATTTGAGAAACATAAAAATATTCCACTTCAGAGGAAGGTGAGTATAAGTGTTCTTTACTTCTATTGTTTCTCACCTGAACAAACAAGGTTTGTTGTGTGTGCATCTTCTTAGCCCTTGTTTCAGTGAAATATTAGGTTAGGGTAAAGAGAGTTTGGAATGTGTTATGTCTTGGAAAAATTATCAGGGATTGTGGTCTAGTTGTTGCTTGCACCAAAAGATTAATTCTCGTTCAAGGGGTTTCCAAATCCTAACTGTGAGGTCAAAGATGCTTCAATCATTTGAGCTCCAACCATAGATCTCAGAGAGACGTTGGCTCGTAGTCAGGGGAATTACCAGGGTTGTTTAAAACCTTTTATAAATTCCTATCCTCGGTATGAAATATATGATGTTTTTAAACCTATGGTATCATCATCTTTCTTCTGTTGTTCCTGTTCGGTGGAAATAGGTGGAGGGCCTTGTACCCATGTCATTGCCCAATGTTATTACCTCCCCATTTGGTTTTCATTGAGTCTTTGGAGAAAGGTTTGAAGTTTGGATAGACAGGTTGAGCACATAGTTTTCACTTGTTTATTAGTGACCATGCCCCAGAAAACCATGTATATATAAGGATCCCCACACTCAGTGCATGGTTTCCCAAACTGTGCAGACTAACCATGTGGTCATCCCAACTCTTTAAATTTTGGGTTCTTTCTGTACCGGCCCGTGTTGGTCGGTTAAGATAGTTGGTTTTTATGGTGGGGAGACCCACTATGAGTCTTATATAAGTTCTTTTATAAATTTTTGATGGAATTATACTTTTTTTACTAGGGAGTCCATTCAGGCCTCCCCCTATTAGTGTCCTGATTTTGTCTCAGAAAAAAATATAGGTTGTCTCTTATGGTGGGGAGCCTATTTTTGTTCCCCTGTACCAGTAACTCAAACTTATCCATGGTCTTGGCTTTGTTTTAGGTAGTCTCATTCAGATCTATCAAGATACCTACATCTTCCTTGGGTAAATGTTGATATTGTAGAGTGCCCAATGGTTTAGTTATAGCAAGGTAAGTGTAACCTTGTTCGATATTGTTATTCGTTTGGGTGAATTGATTGAGTCGTCTTCAGATAGTGTTTAAGGAGTTTTATTTTGGGATTAAGTATGAATATGATTGATCATTTCAAGAAAGTGGTGTAATTTTTTTTGTGAGAGTAATAATTCATTAATTGATCACTGAAGGTGTTTTGGCCTTTGGGGGTGAAACCGGGAAAGGGAGTAGCTCTTAGTTTCTTAGTTGGGTTTGGTTGTTTCTTTAACCTTGATGTGACTTTCCAGGGCGTAAAGTTTTTATGGTAGGGATAATTGTCACATACATGACTTATTTTAAAGTTAAATTTCATTTAATTTCCATTCATGCTTTGTTTTGGGGCTTCCCAAGATTTTAGGTAGGAATGGGTGACTTTTCATGAATTGTGTCAAACCGTGAGCCCAATTCCAGATTTAAAAATAAATTTTTATTCCTTTATAACACCTTAATTTTTCAACATTTCTCATCCATTACAATTCCTAATGGTCATACCCTGACATATTAACATCACAATATTAATTTGGACCATTTAGGAATCCATAATCATGGTGGATATGGGTTTTTATTTAAGGAATTGGGCCTGCCTGAAAGCTAATTTTCTGCATTAAAAATAAATTTTAATTTTTTAATGTATCCTTAGTTATTTATGTTTTTTTATGATTCCAACTCTCACATAAGACCACTTACCTAATAAGGTCCCCAATCTCTCCTCCCATATTTTTGAGCTCTATAGAATCTTTAAATTGGTCGAAACTGCTCTAGATTTCAGAAATCTCCCAGATTTGGATAGGTAAATTGATCCTTTCATAACTCATTCTATTTTTACTCTATTCCCCAAATTTTAGTTCCTAAATTACCTCATAATCCTTTTTAGAACCTCCCTTTAATGTATTTATGTGTTTAAATTTAGATAATGGTGGATTTTGGGTCGTTTTATTCAAGATTGTTTTGAGTAAGTGTTTCTCTCTTCAATTTCTTCCTTCTCCTTAGTGTTTCCTCCCTCTTTCATTATGTTCTAAAATGTACAAAAGTTAGGGTTAGAACCTATGGTTTGATTTGGTGTATTTTTAGTTAAATATTGTGATCTAGGTCTGGATTTATCTTCTTTATGATTCGGCAGTGGTGCGGTTGATGTTTCGCACCAAGTTTTTAGGGATTCGACACTTTCTATAGGTGGTTCCATGTGTAAACAGTTATTGATGAGTTATATTGATGTATTTACTCATTTTTCATATTCTTCATATGTTGGGTGTGGTGTGAAAACCGTTTATTATTGATTTGGTTAATTTTTAAATTTTATATTATCATTTTAACATGAAATTGGGTGTTTTCATGTGTTACTTCTGGGGGATTATTTGGGTGTATTTTATAACATATGGATTTGGCTTACTAAATATTGTTTGGCCTTCCTATTATGGTTTGGTTATTTATTAGTGTCATTTTCACCTAAAAAGAGGGTTTTTTAATAGGTTTTATGTGTAAAACATTGTTATACTTCTTGAGATAATTTTATGAAAATGTGTGTTTTCATTTGGATCTTTTGTAGTATTATTCAAGGTGATTTTATAAAACTTGAAAGTGGTTTTATAAATGTCTCTAGGTATTCCAATTCTGTTTTGGATAGAAATTGGTATGGTTTTTGGTCTTAAATGGGGGTTTTGAAATGGTTTTTGTGTGCAAGACATATTTACACCACTTGGTTTCTTTTTATGAAAATTTTAAATGTTTTAGTTAGTTAAACAAAGTGTAAATGGGGTACATATATACTATTTGGTATGTGTGTTCCCCTATTAAGGGATTTTGAAAGGTGAATTTATGTATTAATATGTAAAACATTTTTAGAATGTTTTTTAAATTTATGAAATGTTTTATTAAATTGTGATATTGGAGCGAAACTTGTTTGCAGGTTGTTTCATGTAAGTTTGATGATAAAATGATTTTGAAGGTAAAAAGGGTATTATGTAACAAGTGAGTGGGATATTATGAGAGTTTTAATATATTGTAATGGTTTTATAAAATTTTTTAATGGATTATTAGAAGTGTTAAAGAAATGTGAAAAGTATTGTGGGCTATTTTGGTGTGAGTTGGATTTCAAAATCAATTTGAAAGAAAAGTGGACTTTTGTGACTTGTTTTGTATACATGTGGGATTTTTGGTGAATTTATGATATGGAAATTATATTTTTATGTAATACTAATATTACTTTACTTGTTGAACTTGTTTGAGCACAAAGGGAAAACTCAGGTATCTAGGTGGGTGGACGTGTACTAGTATGCAAGTGAATTTGTGGGGTTTGGCCTCAGTTTCACTTAGAAAGATTGACGCTTACAACTCTAACTAAACTATGATGATGATGATTGGGGACCACTAGGTTATGGGTTTGTTCCCTACTAGTGGCTCGTTCCTGAGAACGGATATTTGTGATGGTTACTCTCACCGAGATATGAGGTACCTGGGACCCACAGCTAGCTAGTGCCTAGGGGTTATTTCCCATTGCTTGTGCTCACTAGATATTATGTGCTTAACGTCGGCATGCGGTATGAATGTCTAGAAAATTCAGTAGCTTTTTTATTTATTTTAAAATTGTTTATTATTTAAATTAGCCCACCTTAAAACTGCTTTTTATTTAATGTTTCATCTTTTCTAAATTGTAACTAGCATTTCATGTTTTTTAAAACTTGCATGCTTTTCATTATTAAATGTTTAACACAAGGAATCTATTAGTGGGGGTATCCTATTGGGATTTGGATCAAACCCTTCTTACACCCTTGGGTGTAAATATACTTGTTTTTTTTTTGTCGCATGTTGGGTACAGTTTTTAGTTTCAGTGGTTCGGGTTTTTAGCGGGTCCTTGGTGGTGAAGTCTTGTGGAGATGGCATGAGGGCGGTGCCCCTTGCGGTGAGGGTTCTTGGGTTGTTTCCTTTTGGTTTTGTAACTTTGTTATAGTCTTGTTTAGGAGTTTTAAAATATGTAATTCAGTTCTGAATTTTTGTAAAAGATCGTTTGGTTTGAAAAATCCAGATTCATTTTATTGGATTCTTTTGTTGTTTTAAGTCTATAAACCTTGGTAAATCGTTCCCAATTCTCATTTCAGGATACCTAGGCACTTGTGCCTACCTGCAAAGATCATGAATGACCTTAGTGACTTGTCATGAGCTGGGTTTGGTGCCAGTTTCAGTGGCGACCAGATTTGGTTCGTGACAATAATAATATTTATGATATCATATATGATTCACTTATTTCCCATTAATTGATCAATTCCATGATAAAAAACATCTTTTTTAATAATAGTTTTGTTTATCATACATGTTTTGAAATGTTATTCATGATATTATTACTTATATCATTATTTAGTTACATCCAGGATTTAAAACATAATTTATATATCATATATATTCAGTATATAAATATATATAACAGATAGATAGATGAAATGGAATACACCTTTCAAGTATACGGTAGGTTGTACGTATGCATGAACGTTGTTTTGGTTTCTTTATTTATTTTAATTAAAACAAGTAAATGATATATATATATACATAAATCCAATAGAAATATTATGTCATATATTTCATTCTTATTTGTTATATATGCATTATAATCATTCTTGAATAGTTAACTTGTAGAATTAATCTCATCATGTCATTGAGATGGTAGGTCGTACGTACGCACGAGTGATGATATCATTCACTTAACGGTTAAATGGTATGGAATTGGATGGTTTATTAATTTTAAATAATTATTATAATGTTATATTCATTATTTAAATCCATTATACTCATCATTATACACATCCAAATTAATTATTTTTGAATAAAAAATACACCACGATGTGGAGACGATAAGTTGTACGTACATACGCATGGTGACATTATTATTCATAGGATGAATAAAAGGAGGTATAAGTTTGTCCCATAATTATAATAAAATATCATCATGTAAAAGATACTTGATTTATTACTTTACTGTAAATAAAACATCAGAATAAGAAGTAGAAGAATAAAATAATTTTTGAAGAGGTTATAAAACAATTACCTCTTTTTTGAGTATCGCATTTTGATTTTCACAAAAGGACTCCCTAAGATGGATTTCTTCCCAAAGTGTGGCCTCTAGAAAGAAGGGATAGATTTTCTAATCTTATTTGATCGGAGTTTGGATGAGCCAAAGGCATTCAAAGGTACGAGTAAGTGGGTAGAGGTGGTGTCCTTTTATAAGGTGGATAAGGGGCACAACAGTAAAGTCTTGAAATATTAATTTATTATAAATTTATTTTCAGTTTACAATTGTCACAAACTCGTTTATTTCAAATATAAAAAGAGTATGGGTTGAAACCATCTCAAACAATTAAATTTATACATGTTTTTGTTTTATTTTAATCCCTATCATTTTGATTTATCCTTATTTAATCTATTTACTTTTATTTGTGGTAATAAAATTTTAAATATTAAATGGTTAGAAATATTTACTTATGTGTTGTAAATTATCTATAATTAAATAATTTATTAAATTTTAGACCATTTAATTTTTTTTTTTTGTAATTTTTAAATATTTTTGTGATTTTTAAGTAATTTAATAATATTTTATTTTTATAAAATATCAATAGTGTCAATTTTGACACTATTCATTTATTCGACTTTAAATAATCTCCACACCAAAGATAAATTTGAAACAAAAAATTTAATACACTCCTAACATGTCATAGTCACCTATAAATTTTTGTATCATATTAATAAGTTCATATGATATTTATTTTAATATTTTTAAAACAATTTATTTGATATTTATATCAATAAAATAATTTCTACATCATTATTGTCTCAACATTAATAGAAATTATTTAGTATCTAAAAATTATAAATAAATTCACATGATATAGATAATTTCACTATATTTCTGGATAATATTTATTATCTATTTTTTAAAAATTGTATCACTAAATAAAAATTATTATACTTATATGATATTAGAGAGTTACATGTTTTCACTTTATTTTGTTTTAATTATAATTACATTACTTTCATAGAAACAAAGTCCATTAAATAAATCAATTTTGACCCTTAGGTGATATTGGACCACTTTAATTCATACAATAGGATGTTGGCAGGTGTTAGGGTAATTTTATTACCATTATCATATTGTTTGTTATCCTAATTTTTTCGATATACCATTAACTGTGGTAAATAAAAATTATGGTAGTTACTATTCATAATATCCAAAAAAAATAAAAGTTTCCTATTAACATAATTTGGACCCACTAATTCCAAATATGGAATAAATTTTTTAAAATTCAAACCACATAATTTTCATTAATTAATTTATAATTAATTCTTGTTTTCAAAACCAGAAAGCGTGTTTTTAAGAAGTAAAAACTATCAAAATATTGACATGTGTTTATGTCCTATTTTTAATATGAAATTGATTCCAATGAAAAAAATTAGTTTAAATGATAAAAATATAATCCAATTACACATTAAAACCAATTAAAAATATAATCTAACTATATAAATAAATTCTATGAAAAAAAGTTTTGAATTAAAATGCAATATTTTTTCACTGTTTATTAAAATATAAATTTTATCAGAAAAATACCAAAAATTCTAACAACGTAAATTTTGATGAACCTATTACAAATAATATAATTATTTTTTCAAATAGAATATATGAAAGTGTTAAAAACTATATTTAAATTTGGTGCCCCAACAAAAGGTGGAAAAACTGCATTTTCGGAATAATCTTCTTTTATTAGAAAAAATTAAATTGTTCTTATATAATGTTATAGAAAATACATAAGATGAATGTTAATTTTATATAAATTTAAAAATATGGTTAATACTATTCATAATAGCTGGTTTATATCCCATTAAATAATAATATTTCAATCATATATCATTATTTAATGAAACTTGGTATTATGTATAGTGCAGGCTATCGAGGAAGGTTTCTCTTTCATGTAATGCAAACCAAGTAAGTGTTGTGTTTAGTGAAAGCTTACTTTGGTGTTTTAAATAATATAATCCAAACATAGTTATTTTATACATTGAACAAAATCTATACTTAGTTTTGTGTGAAATGAATTCTATTAAAAGAACTTGAAATTGAGTGTACCACAAACCAAGTATAGTGTTGCGTATACATAAATATGATATGGTGTTGCATATAGTGAAAGATAATCCTGGTGTAGTGTACCACACAAGATATAAATGAAATTAAAATTAATCTATCTCATAAAATCTCAAGTTGTTATATTATGTGCATCACAAGTTATCGAACCCATAGAATTTATTAAAGAGAAATATATTCCAAAAATCTATGGTTGTTACACTAGTAGTTCAGGATCTTTATATAAATTCAATTAAAACTAGTAATCATGTACTCTAACCATGACCAAGGTTGAGAATGTTATTTCCATGATTATGTTACAAAATAAATATAATCATTTTTCTAAGGAGTTCAAAGATGAAAGTTATGTAAGAATTTTTTTTCAAATTAAATTTTGTATCACAAGATTAAATTAAATATAAAAATAAATGAACAATCCAAGTTAAACACCATTATATATAAATATGTTTCCTTTTATTCATTAAATAAAAAAACCACTAATAAATGATATAAAAAACTATATACCCACATAATATCATAGAAATGACTCTATAATTAGATAATCGTATGGATTATAAAAATATGTAAGATAAATTAAAATCCACTACAGATTGAGGAACAAATTTTATTGTCCCGCCCCGGAAACCACTTAGAGGTGCCTTGAGATGGTCGGCCACATGACCCCATTCTCTCCTCCCTAAATACTAGAGGTTTCCGACTAGCAGCGAGGAAATTGGGTGTGTCTAGAGAAATAATATTCCCTCATTGATAAGAGTTTAACATAATGGTTTTACATAGTGGAAGTAGTGGAAACATAATAAACAAGAAATAGTGGAAGTGGTTATAATAGTTAGACAGTAGTGGAATAATAATAACTTGTGAAGTATAAATTGAAGATGGAAGTTAAATAATAATATAATAGATACAGAATGATTATGAATACATCATGTAGTGATACCAAAATAAGGTACATAGAATATAAGGGAAACAAGAATATTCCATATGCTATGAAAAAATAAAAAAGTCCAAAAAATTTAACTACTCGCATCTTGAGCATCAGCTCGGTCCCTTTCTCCCATGATCAATCCTAGAACATAGAATAAAACATTAGAATATGACCACATCCCTTTATCTATACATGAAATAATGAAGTCTTCTTGAGTAATAAAGGCGGCACAAGAAGGTTGTGAGATACACTCAGTAGGCCACCACTAATTGTATCTAAATCAATCTATTTCATGAAATATAAAATGAGAAGTGTGCCAAGAATAATAAATTTAAGGTAAATAAATAACACAAGATGGCATGGGTTCCACCTGGATACCTGACCACCAATACCTACTTTGGCCTAAGATGTATGTCTCTAAACCAAAGTAACCTTTATATAAGTGAGAAGTTATGTATATGGGTCATCATAAATAAATAATCAAGTGTGGACTAACCCCAATATTATGATTTGGGTTACGGACACATACCTAAGATATCAATAAAGCATTATCACAATTTAATAAAAGGTATCACATGTAATCCAAGAAATGGAAACCATCAAATCCGGCATGGAATCCTGATCCCATCCAAGGTGATTCAAAATGAAATCCCAAGGGTCACTTTAGGAGCTCCCAAAATTACCAAATACCATAGACCCATCCAATTTGATATGTAAAATGAGTCCCTCGTATCACTCTCTTCATGGTACAAGTATGAACCTCTGATTTTGTCCATGGTATATCACATAGGGGACCCAGTGTCACTCGAGGAATGGTATAACCATCTTTCCAACAAGCACATCCATGGTGCCTCCCCTATGGAACCAATATCACTCATTTTTATAAACAATCTACCTAGAGATCCTATATAAGTAAATCCATATATTTCTCCTATTGAATCGAATACATCTGAATACAAGAACAGTGATCTCGTCCATGGCATCCTCAAATCAGGATGCGGGTTCTCTCCCATCTCATAAATAGGTAAGTCATGAAAATCACATCCACATATCTTCAACATGGAATTTCAATTGTAACAAGCTAAAAAAGTTATCCAACTAATTTTTATCAAGACAAATAGTTAGGGAATAAAGTAATAATCACAATGTGTATGGAAGAAATAATCATAATGAGGCACATGGAATAATGAAAAATCAAAGGGAATAAATCAATAAGCCATAAATCATAGTTCTTAATGGCCTATCACATGGCCTTCCATTCATCTTGATTCAAATCATTAATTTAAGGTATTTATTAAAAGTGAAACAAACACCAACCATAGTTTAACATCTTTGGGTAAAGTCAATTAGGTTGTTTATGGAGGGAAAACCCAAGGGGTGTCTCCTATCAAGGAGAAAAACCCAAGGAAGTGTTTCACTTTAGGCTAAGGTCACAATGAATATGAGGAACCATTTAGATTAATTAATTTTCCAATTTATGGGAATATATGAAATGGTACAGTGTGTGGTAAAATGATTCACAATATAGAAATAAAAAACATTAGGGAAGAAACTATACCACCTTCTTTAGGTTTTTATAACTCTCCCCATCCAGCATCATCCCTTGAATCAAGATAAAATGATATATATCTGAAAAATTATCAAATTCTTAAAAAATGGGATAAATGGTTTTGCCCAAAAATAGCTCAATAGAGTAGTATAGAAAGTCATAACAGAAGGATTATGACCTAAGATCTTACCTCAATCTTTCTAACACACATGACAATGAAGGAATCAGATATCAGATGGTGGTGAAACAAAAATCCTAACTTGGATTTAGAGGGTATCTCACCTAGAGGTTTCTGGAGAAGAATGAAGGATAAAGAGGGTTTTTTAATTAAAAATATTTTAGGGAAAACTCATAAAAAACTCTAACACGGGGCCACACAGTTTGGCTCCACAGTTTTCCAAATCATGCACCAACCATGTGCCTAGTTTTTCTTAAGTAGGTACCCCACATGGCTAGGCACACAGTTTGACTAACTATATAAAAACCATGATAAATGACACTATCAATATTTTTTATAGTTTTTTTCACATCCATGAGGCTCAAATCTCATGGTTGCATACAAACCATGCAACCTCTCTTGTGCATTATATTTCCTGCATGGTTGAGTTTCACAATTACCAATAACCATGTTCTAACCAATCTGCTCAGTTTTCCTTCCCAATTTCCATAGCTTGAGGCTCCAAAAGATCCCCAAAGTCTCCTGAACCATTCCATATCCAATTGAGAATAATATTAGAAAAAAATAGGTTCTGAAAAATAAATCAATGATTTGAACTTCTCTAAAAATCTTAGATATTACAACCTCTCCTCTTTAATACAACTTATCCTTGTGTTTTGCTTCCGAGGGTGGTAAAACGTTGTCTGAGAAATGTTATGGCCACTGCATATGTACATCAGCCTCCCACTCAAAGGACTTGTCCTGAACACGACTATGATACCACAGAACCCAAACTAGTGGGACTAACCTACCTCTAAGAACCTTCACAACCTGATCACTAATACGTATCTGATTCTACTAAAAAGACTCATCGACCTCCATCTCAATATCCTAAGGGTTAAATGAATGGGATGGGTCAGTATGATAATGATTATGTTACGATACATGGAAAACATTGTGCATCACTTGGTACCTCTAAGGTAGATGAAACTGATACACTGCTGGATTAAGTCTGTCCATTATCTATAAGGCTTGATATAATGGGGGGATAGATTATCCTATCTCTGTATTCATCTATGAACCAATCTGGGTGATACTCGTATAAAGACCTGATGTCCCACCATGAACTCCAGAATTCTGCAGTGAAGATCATTATAATACTTCTTCCTAGACTAAGATATATCCATAAATTTATGATGAACTTTAATTTCTATAATTTCTTCTAAATGAGACAAGGACCCAATAGTGTTGTCTCACCTGCCTCCATCCAGCATAGAAGTGAATGGTACAACCTACCGTAAAGGGACTCATATAGAGATATCTAAATTATTTACTGAATGATTTTTGTTATAGTAAATCTCAACAAGATTTATGTCCTTTTCCCATAAACCTCAAAAATTAAGGACTCATTCTCAGATCATGTCCTCTTAAACTTGTATTGTCTTATTATACTACCCATTAGTCTGAGGGTGATAAGCTATACTCATGATCACTTGTAAACCCTAGTGCCTTCTATATACCCTGCTAGAACTGTGATGTGAAGTTGGAATCTTTGTCTAATATGATAGATCAGGGACCACTGTGAAGGTTCAAAATATCTGTAATATAAATCCTACCAAGCTCATCAATTGAGAAGGTCTCTCAGATCAATAAGAATTGTGTGACCTTGGTCATCCTATCAGCGATCACCCATACTGTGTCGCTAACTCAAGGGGATCTTAGAAAACCTATCTGAAAATCCATGGTGATATCCTCCCTTTTCTAATAATTAATGGATATAGGTTTTAGAATTTCAGTATCTCACTAGTGCTCTACCTTCACCTACTGATAAGAGTAAGACTGAATGATAAACCCTACAATTTTCCAAATTATACCTGAACACCAATACTGATGATGTACATCTCGGAACATCATGGTAAGCCTTGGGTAAACATCCTAGAAAGAGGTATGATAATATCGCATCAACTCTTATCATATATTAGAATTCACTGACACTCGCCCATATAATATTAGAATCTCATTCCCATTGATAACCTAACCAGGTGGTGGGATCTCACTTGAGACACTTTCTTTAAAGAGGATACCCTCAGGATATGATAATTGTCTCATCCAAACCTACTCCAGAAGAGAGGATTATGCTACTAGAGCTATCAAAACTGGCTACCCATGTTTTTCCTAAACCTCCAGGTGCATCTTAGATAACATGGAAATCAACTACCACTCACTACTAGACTTCTGGATAGCCTATTTCTGAGTCTTCCGACTCAATGTATCAGCCACAACATTACCCTTCCAAATTGTATAATTAAGATCAACATCAAAAAACTAAATATAATCAACCCACTTATGCTACCTCTTATTTAATTCACACTATGTAGAGATATATTTAGGAATTTTTTATTCTGTTTAAATAATGAATTTCTCACCCAGAAGATAATGCATCCAATAGTGTAGAGCATGAAACAAGACTGCTAGCTTGAGGATGTGCATTGGGTAATTCCACTCACGTAGCCTTAGTTAGTGACACCCATATGCTACAACCTGGTCACCCTATATCAAAAATGATCCTAGCCCAATTCTTGAATCATCATAGTAAGTAGTATAAATTCTTACCGGTTCTGAAAGTATCATGATTAGTGCTAAATTCAGTCTTCATTTCAACTCCTAAAGGGATATCCCACAAGATTCAGACCAGAATAATTTCACACCCTTTTAGTCAGTACTTTAAGAGGCACTACTAGAAATGAGAAATCTGGAATGAGTATTATGTAATAGCCTGACGAACCCATGAAATTGTGTATACCAGATACATTATTATGTTGTTCTCAAGAAATCATGACACTCATCTTCTCTAGTTCAATAGATATGTCTGCCTCTGAAGTGATATAACCTAAGAAGTAAATCATACTAATTAAAAAGTTTCATTTACTAATCATAGAATATATTTTTTACTCTCTTAGTGTATTCAGTATGATATCAAAATGGTTGGCATGGTCGTTTGTGATGAAAGAATACAATAAGATGTCTACTATGAAGACCACCACAAATGAATCTTGGTATAGGTGGAAAACCAGATTCATCATACCCATAAAGAATTTTGGTATATTCATAAGGCCTAGCAGCATTACAAGATAATCATACAAGTCATACCTATTTTAGAAAGTTTTATGTGGCATGTTTTATGGTATCACATGAACCTGATGTTAGTCCAAACTCAAATCAATAATGGAGAAAATTTTCTCCCCTCATAGCTGATCAAAGAGGTCATCTATACGAGGAAGTGGATAATGGTTCTTCACCATAATCGCATTCAATCATTGGTAATCCACACACATTATAATTTTACCATCCACCTTCTTAGAGAATAGCATAGTTTAACCCCAAGGTAATGTGTTGGGTTAGATAAAACCTTTTTCCTCTATATCTTCCAACTACTTCAAGAGTTCTTAGAGCTCTGTAGGTGTAATCCTACATATTGGAGTGGATATTGGTGTCACAACTATAAATATATAGATGGTAAAATACACCTCTATCTAGGGAGGTAATATAGAGAAATTTTCCGGGAAGACATCCCTAAAAAGGTCCACAATTGAAGAGAATTAAATGATCTACAGTCCCTAATCTCTCATAAAGAGACTCCCCATATGGGTTGTCACTCTGCCTATGATGATCGAGTTCATATCGACATTCTTGGATATCTTTTTTCAATTATGAATATATGTGATTCCCTTGGGTGAGGTGAACAATACCCTTTGGTGATATAAATTAGTGTGGGTGTTATAAGAAAATATTTTTTCCATACTGAGAATGAAATTGAATCCATTCATCTAAAAGATGAAGAAATTCCACAGAAATCAGTATCCAATGATCTTAAGGGGGAAATCCTTTCACTAGTTCACACTCTCTGATCAAAATCCTAATTGTCTGTTGAGAGTCATAAAATTACAAAATTAATCTATTTTGAGGCCCAAAATTTCCATAATTTCAATATATATAAATGAGTGTGATGTAACAATATCAAATAGAGAGAAAAATAATGTAAGGCTATTAGAATTGTACCTCATGAAGTACAATTACTTGGACTCTTCTCCTCAAGTGTATGCTACACTGTATAGATATGGACCAAACTTCGGACCTGAGATTCTAACTAACTATCCTAGGAAGGTCCACTTTACTGACACTAAACCTTTGATCCTTGACTACCTTATCCATGACCACATCCTCATCTTGGTATACAAGTATAATACCAACTCCCACCACAATATGGTGTCATTAATCTGGTAACTAAGAGAAACATCAGTACAGATCCCCTCTCACTAGATACAAGATAAAAATATTAGAAGAAGTGTTGAAGGTTACCCATCTTGTAGCAATGTTGGAACTCTATTGGATTCCTCAAGCACTAAGGCTTCTTATGGCCAGACTTGTACATTTGTGACACACCACATATATTTTAGTGTGTTCTATCTGACTATAGCTACCCTCACGTGACGCTTCTTACCACTAGATGAACCATTAACCTTCCTCAGAATTGAGTATCCTTAACAAATATTTCCAACTTCTCTCAGGTGAGGTTCTATAATGAGGTCATGTTTCACTATCTCTAAAATTATAGTCAAACAAATGACGTTCAATTGCGATCTGATGGCGTACACAAGATATTCTTGAAAATTGTATCACAATCACCAACTCTCTCCGAGTAAGAGTTGAAGATAAAAACCAAAGCTTAGTGAAGAGAGAATAATAATTTAATATCGTCACAGTACCCTACTGAAGATGCATAAACTCCCTGGTGTGGTCCTCTCTCAGTATATGTGGAAAGAAACAATCGTGGAAGGTCATATGGATATCTTCTTAGACCGTTCCCTGATAAAGATGAACCTAATAGATGAAATACTACCAATTCATAGAGGATTCACGTAGAATGTAGGTATTGAGATTGAAAATCCACTCTAGAGGTTTCCCAATATGGTCATAGATAGACATCATCATCTCTAGCCATGACTTAGTAGCTTGAGGTTCGAAATCCCCTAAGAAGGTGGGATGATGTTGCTGCTAAAACTCCCAAGTCAACTCTACTATAGTAGGGGTAGGTCATAGAGAACCCTATAAAGACTACATAAAATGGAAGAAACTATCTCATAACTGAGCATCAGTTCCCAACAGAAGATCAACAGAAGTTGCCTCAGGTGGCATTATAGGAGGTATCATTAGTGGCTCAGGTCCCACCACCTCTAGAGCATGATCATCACTTATTTCTTGGCATACTACGTGAGTACTTCATAGTGGTATAACTCTATAATTTCAAATCACACTCCTAAGAAAATATTTATAATAGATAGGAAAAGCAATAACATGAATGGACATGTACAAAGCCTTTCTACAAGCAAGTCGCACCTCTCTTCATGCTCCAAAAGTCCGGTATAGATGATAATAAAGGTCATAAAAGGTGCAAGATACACTACCTACTACCCACTACTAAGGTTGGGTCTGGGTCAAGGTCTCATATAACTCCACATAGGATTCATTATATGGATTTTCAAATTCAAGGTATATAAGAAAACACCCTTTACTTTTCATTTTGAATAAAATTTAGTAGAAACCATTTTAATATAAAACATTGATTTATTAAAATTAATTCTTATTTATTTTGATCAAGATATCTAAATCCATTTAAATACATCACCATTTCCATATTTATAAGGATCATACAATTATAAAGTGAAATTGGTGCATCATATAACTATGGAATGTCCTATAGGACAAGTGTCACGACATAATAGGTCATGCATATTGATTTGATTAAATTAATTCCATTCCAAATATAGAGAAGTTCCCACCTCTTAAATTTCCATTTTAGTTGGTCAATAAAACTAGCTAACATCTCATCCCATAGAACCGACAGCTCATGGATCGATCATTTCATAATTAGTTAATTAAGGTGTAATTATCAATCTATACAGAAGATAAATATTTAGATATATGTTAGAACTTTAATTTGTCCAATTATATCATCCCTGTAACGCCCCGACCCTAGCTACCCAGAGTCGGTGCATTACTTCGTAACATTGGCATGATCACAAAAGATCAAGTCTCGAAAGACCGATTAGTTTAGTAGCCTTGGAAACACTAGATACATTCATAAATGTTACATTACATCATAAAGTGAAAAACTACAATAACAAATTCTCCATTTTCCACACTCATATCCTCTTTTAACTATCCCTACAGGTCATTCATACAATACTTCTTCACATCCTGGAAAATATTAAAACACTGAAAGGGGTGAGCTCAGATGCTCAGTAAGGATAACAATATTGCAGATGCTTTCGTAAATAAATATTAACATTTAAGGCAATGTATAACTAAAATAAAAGCCTTTTTAAACTTTAAATTCAGCATAATATGGCAAAAATAAAATTAAATAATTCCATTTACTTACTCACATGGATATTCTACTAGTCTAATAATCACATGAAATATCTATAACCACTTTCATAATGATGTAATTCATAATGCTAGACTATTATAACCACATATCCAAGGCCTCATGCCAAGACCACAAATAAGATTTTGTCAAGGCCTCGTGCCAAGACACTAGTTTGTCTCACGAGACCTACCAATGAAATTTTTTTAGAAGATACTTACATTTAAAATCGGTAAAATATACTCCAGGGTTTTTATGAAAACAGTATGCAAGCTTCTGAAAACAAAATTACTAATTCTGAGACTGCTCGACTAATAACAGGCCATGATGGGTCCACGCCCAATCCCTTCCTGTCTACAACAATTGAGAGTCAGGTTTTCTGAAAACATTTTTAAGCTTGAATTAAATACATATACATTTTCACTGGGTTTTCATATATTAAAACTCATAAACAACATTTGATACATACCATTTTCAATACCAAAATAAAAGAAAAGTAAAACATGTTATTTTTTCATTTAAAAAATTTATGGCTTGTAGAGGAAGCTGAAACTCAAATAATGGTCACGGTGGCGGAGAATTCGTTGTCGCCGCATACGTATGATAAGAAAAACATTCCTTTTTTTCGTTTAGTAAAATGCTTCGTATAAAAATATTCCTTTTCAATAAATGTAAAATTCAAAGGGGTTTATACACCGTATAAATGAAAGTTGTGTATAAAACCAAATATGCCTCAATGAAAGGATATTGAGACGAAGTCCTTACAAAGATCATTTTTAAAATAAAATAGATCTATTATGTGTATTCACTATAAGTACAAATAAAGAAATTACAAATACAAGATAGGACATAATAATATCATGACATAATTTGAAAGTAGGATATTAACCCAAAGAATGGAAATTGGGTTAAGAAACTCCCTTACCTCGTGTCTGAATTCACTCGACCGTTCTTTGATCTCCTGAATAATAAACTAGAGTTAATCTGTACATTCTTAATAACCTTTTTCAAGTTCATTATTCCTTTTATATCACCTATTACATTTTCATGAACATTATGTAATTATTTAAGTTTATAACAGTCGTTTTGTCGATCTTAGGTACTTGAGTCAAAAATAAACTTCTTATAATTAAAAGTTGGTCATGTGGTGAAATATCCATTATATCCAGAATTATATTCATGATTTAGATATCATATATCTCATATATATCCAGTTTATACATGCATTTATAATATTCCATAACGTTAAGAGGTAAGAAATGAAATGCACCGTTCATGGAGACGGTAAGCCGTATGTACGCATGAACGCTACTTTCATTTATATTTCATATTTAATGGAATGAAGTTATAATTATATAGAGGTATAATATAATTCCAGTATAATATAATGTATAATACCATTCACTCCATCTTTTATACATCCCACATATGGCATTTACGATTCAAATCACTTTGAGGGGGTGGTAGTCCGCACTTCCTAAAATGAAATTATCGTGTTTACCCATAATGGAAACCATAAATTTTGCCATAAATGAGAAATACACGAGCATAAGGAAAACATAAACATAATATATATATCATATATGAAAATAGTTTCATCAAAATGTCCACCATTAGAGGTGTTAAAAGAATATTGAACAATCATCGTTTCGTGAGACAGTATTTCGCCACCCACAGAAACAGTATGTTATTTAACCATTAGACGAAGGTGTGTGTAATTGTAAACCAAATACTTATAATAACAGAATCCTAGTATATTTTAGATACAGTTTTTGTTACAAAATAAAGGAATAAAAAGAGTTTAAGGGGTTGGAGAAGCAAAATAAAACAAAACAACATTAGAGAAGACATTACCTTAAAATCGAGTAACTCTTTTTGATTTGAGCCAAAGGCTTCCTTGGGAAGAATTCTGCCCAAAGTGAGGATTCTAGGAGTAAGATAGGAAAGTTGAGAGAGTATTTGGGAAGAGTTTGGCTGAGCCAAATGGCTTTTAAAGTGTGAGTAAGGTGGTAGTGGTGGGGGCCTTTTATAAGTGGAGAGGAGGGGCATTCTTGGAAAGTAATAAAATGTTACTTTATTATAAAATGATTTTCGGATTATAAAGGTCCCACACTTATATAATTCAAGGATAAGGTGATAGGGGTTCTAAATATTCTCATCCAATAGGGTTTGGACAAGTTTAATACTTAGAGTTAACATTATCTTCTCATTTTATTAAAATCGTTAATTAATGAGGTAATCGCTGCATCATCATTGTGTCATAAATAATTTATTTTATTTAATGTCTAAAAATTATACAAAAAACTATCATGATGTAGGAAATCTTTTTATCTTTCTAATGAATATTTATAGTCAAATATATGACTTTTATAACCCCATTTAAGAATTGTTTTAGTAAAACAACTCATGTTTGTGACATTTTTATTTTAACATTAAATAAAAGTTATTTATGTCATTTTCCTACCAAAGTGGCTCCATGGGGTCCCCAAGTTGACCCATGGATTTTCTTGGTCGGCCATGACACATCCAATAGGGGTAGGACAAGTGTAAAGGTATTTTCATATTTTTATAATATCATTTTTACCTTAAATTTCACTAATTACCTTTAATCGCGATTAATTAAACTTAAAAGTTACTATTCACCAAAAAATTATTTTAATCCCATTGAACCAAATTTTACTTCCTAATGACAACCATGTATGTCAGATTTTTGAAAATAAAATCACAAAAGTGGTAATATTTCATTTAAACGAAAAATCAGTTATTTAACTACCACTTAGTGATTTCACTATTCATCAAAAATTGAAGTTTTTCAGAACAATGCCTAAATTTCACCCTAATCTATAATTAATATTCCAAATTCAAAAATGATGCCTGTTTTACAAAATTACAAACATATATGTTGCATTAATTAATTTTATAATTAATTCTCATTGTCACAACAAATAGTGTGTTTTTAAGAAAGAATATATATGAAAAGATTGACAATTGTTTATGTCTAATTTCAAAGTGAAATTAATTCTAATGACCACCATTGGATAAAATAGTAAAAATATATTCTAATTATACTTTAAAACCACTCAATAGTATAATTTATCACTATAAATTACTTTGATTAAAAAAGTTTTTTTTAAGTATTTTTCACTATTCATAAAAATTGGAAGTTCTCAGAAAATTACAAAAAATTCAACTTTGGATAATTTTGATATTACAAATACAAAAATGAAGTCCATTTTGAAATATAAAATTTCTATAATTTTAAGAATTTGGTATTACTATTCATAACGGCTACTTTGATTAGTTGTGGTGTGTTAGAACTTGAAGTTGCGTACAATACAAGTTATTGCATTATTGAATGAGAAGTGTATCATGGAAGCTCGGGGTGTTACATTCTCCCCTCCTTCAATAAATTGTGTCCTCGCAATTTGAAATTTTTCTTTGAAAATAAAAGGTTGAAAATAGAAAATACCTTTGTGGAAAACCCACATCGGAAATAAGGTTAATAAAAATATAACATTAAAAGAAAGAAAGAGAATTACAAAGGTCACCCAAGATATCCCATAATAGGATTCTATGAAAATATGGATATGGAAGAAAAACAAACCATCAAGGTCTGATGGAGAGTTTTAGAACACTAGATTAGGAGAAAGTTAACCATAAGAAAATCACAAACTTGTGATTGGTTAAACAGTCATTGAATCCCCAGTTGGAAAAGTTAATCGGCAACGTTTTTGTTTTAAGTTACCTTTTATAAAGTTGAGGAATTTATTTAGGAGATTTACTAAGAACGTAAGGGAATATACATACTTATCATGTAGACTTTCATTCTTTAATAAATTTTTACCACAAACCCATCTTTCACTCTAAAAGTTAATAGAACTCAAAAATATTCTATTTATCCTAATTGTATAAGGTTCCAAATATTAACACATACCATTTAGATTAGTAAAACTATTTTGTAATAACCAGGGACTTCCTGTAGGCTAGTGGTAGGTAATAAAGGCCTATCTCACTATGGTTTTGGGTTTGATTCCTGCAGCTTTGTCCGATGCGACGGGTTATGCCCCACCCTGCAGGTTGCCCTTTTCCTAAAACTATAGTATTATAATATTCCAGAAATAATCTTCATAAATGGTTTAACCTTAAACAATACTATCCAAAGTTCAACTTAATCCATTCCAACCTTTATAGTTATCCAAAATACCTCCGTCTAAACTTTCTCTAAAAGGTCTCTAAATTCCAAAATCAATTGTATCATCAGATTCCTCAAACAAGGTAAAGTTTCTCTTATTGTCACATACAAAAATATGATTACCTTAATCATATTAAAACCTTAATGAAATCAAGAAGTACTGCCGTACAATCCTTATATATATATCACATTATTCTAATAACCAGAATATAATCCATGAGTCCAAAAGCACCAATACATTAATTATTCTGCTTCAATTGTAGTAATAACATAAGATTGTCCTTGATCCCTTGGCCTTTTCTGATGTAAGTTTCCCTGACACTTAGGACATTCATTTGCATAATGACCCATTTCCCTACAATTCTAGCATTCAACATTGATAGCCTCTTTCTTTCCCTTACAATCACGAGCCTGGTGACCTTTTTCTCCACATTTGTAACAAACTCCCATTTTTTTAGGCAAGTATCAGGGTGATTCTTCCCACAATTATCACATAATGGAAAATCCCTCTTTCCCTTTTTCCCTTTATCTTTCTCTTGTTCCACCATTCTCTTCTTCTCTTGATTTACTTTGTTGTCATAAGACTTAGAGAATTCTTTTTCTGTCTTTATAGCACACGAGACTATATCCTCGTTTGTTGAGAAATATTGTGATACTAAAGCTCGACGGAGAAATGGTTTTAACCCATCAAAGAAACGATCAATCTTACTTCTTGGGTTATGTATATAACATGTTGCATGCCTTGCTAACCTAGTAAAGTTAGCCTCATACTTTGCGACATTCTCATCCTCCTTTTGTCTCAGACTCAGAAATTGCCTTTCCATATCTGCTCGTTGGTCATGTGGAAAGTATTTTTCTAAGAAAAGATCTTTAAACTCTCTCCATTCCATACTTGATACTTCTTCATCTTCATTTGTATGTTGAATCAATGACCACCATTGATCGGCATCTCCAGTGAGGCAGTAAACTGCCATGATAACCTACTCCCTTTCGCTACTCCCCAAGGCGTGGAATATTTTCTCTAAGGAGTTTATTCATTGCTTAGCTACTAATGGATTTGTACCCCCATTAAATGTTGGCGGTTGTTGCCTCATGAAGCGGTCTAACATTGATCCTCCACGTTGCGGATCAGGATGCCCCATACGAGTAAGGTTATTATTCATAACCTGAGTGAGTCGTCCCAGTATGGTAATAAGTTGATCATCAACAGTTGTATCTCTAGCTCCACAATAATTAACTTGAGCAGGAGGGAATCCCTACACAGAGTGTGTGCATTGCTACAGTTTCCATTCCTTCCACTAGGCGCCATTTCTAAACAATGGCATAAACTAGATTAGTTTATGAATCAAAATTCATAATTCTATACTTGTAAAACACTTAACACTAATTGAAATATTTATGGATATAATCCATAATCATAAAAAAAGTTTTCTTTGAGGAAGTATATACTCATAACCCTTCATAGTGGTTTGTAAAAAAATGAGAATTATCCTAAGCATATCCCCCGGGAGTGTCATAACCAAGAGTGCAACAAGGCCCATTGTCGTGCACCAGTTCCCGTTCGAGTCTAGCTCAAAGCGGTGTTTTTTGGTTTTACACCTAGGTACATCTGTGCCAGAGCCACCTCTACCTGCTCGTATCCAGACAGGGATTTATTGCTCGGAAAACTCACAAAATCACTATAATACCAAAATTCTAGGAAGTTCTTCTATAATAATCCTCAAAGTCTATCTTTCGGCTGTGTGCTCTAATCAGAGTTTATCTAAATCTAGCTTCCAAGGTTAGTACTAAACTGCCTGTCATAACAACTGTAACGCCCCGACCCTAGCTACCCAGAGTGGGTGCATTACTTCATAACATTGGCATGATCACAAAAGATCAAGTCTCGAAAGACCGATTAGTTTAGTATCCTTGGAAACACTAGATACATTCATAAATGTTACATTACATCATAAAGTGAAAAAGTACAATAACAAAGTCTTCATAGTCCACACTCATATCCTCTTCTGACTATCTCTACAGGTCATTCATACAATACATCTTCACATCCTGGAAAATATTAAAACATTGAAAGGGGTGAGCTCAGATTCTCAGTAAGGATAACAATATTGCAGAAGCTTTCATAAATAAACATTAACATTTAAGGCAATATATAACTAAAACAAAAGCCTTTTTAAACATTAAATTCAACATAATATGGAAAAAATAAAATTAAATAATGTCATTTACTTACTCACATGGATATTCTACTAGTTGAATAATAATATGCAATATTTATAACCACTTTCATAATGATGGAATGCATAATTCCAGACTATCATAACCACGTAGCCATGGCCTCGTTCCAAGACCACAAATAAGATTTTGTCAAGGCCTCGTGCCAAGACACTAGTTTGTCTCATGAGACCTATCGATGAAATTATTTTAGAAGATACTTACATTTAAAGTTGATAAAATATACTCCAGTGTTTTTATGAAAACATTATGCAGGCTTCTGAAAACAAAATTACTAATTCTTAGACTGCTCGACTAATAACAGGCCATGATGGGTCCACGCCCAATCCATCCCTGTCTACCACAATTTAGATTCGGGTTTTCTGAAAACATTTTTAAGCTTGCATTAAATACATATACATTTGCACTGGGTTTTCATATATTAAAACTCATAAACAACATTTCATACATACCGTTTTCAATACCAAAATAAAATAAAAGTAAAATATGGTATTTTTTCATTTAAAAAATTTATGGCTTGTAGAGGAAGGTGAAACTCAAATAATGGTCACGGTGGTGGAGAAGTCGTTGTAGACGCCTACGTACGACAAGAAAAACATTCCTTTTTGTCATTTAGTAAAATGATTCATATAAAAATATTCCTTTTGAATAAATGTAAAATTCAAAGGGGTTTATACACCGTATAAATGAAAGTTGTGTATAAAACCAAATATGCCTCAATGAAAGGAGATTGAGACGAAGTCCTTACAACAATAATTTTTAAAATAAAATAGATCTATTATGTGTATTCACTATAAGTACACATAAATAATGTAAAAATACAAGATAGGACATAATAATATCATGACATAATTTGAAAGTAGGATATTAACCCAAAGAATGGAAATTGGGTTAAGAAATTCCCTTACCTCGTGTCCGAATTCACTCGACCGTTCTTTGATCTCCTGAATAATAAACTAGAGTTAATCTCTACCATCTTAATAACCTTTTTCAAGTTCATTATTCCTTTTATATCACCTATTACCATGTCATGAACATTATGTAATTATTTAAGTTTATAACGGTCGTTTTGTCGATCTTAGGTACTTGAGTCAAAAATAAACTTCTTATAATTAAAGGTTGGTCATGTGGTAAAATATCCATTATATCCAGAATTATATTCATGATTTAGATATCATATATCTCATATATATCCAGTATATACATGCATTTATAATATTCTATAACGTTAAGAGGTAAGAAATGAAATGCACCGTTCATGATGACGGTAAGCCGTACGTACGCATGAACGCTACTTTCATTTCTATTTCATATTTAATGGAATGAAGTTATAATTATATAAAGGTATAATATAATTACAGTATAATATAATGTATAATACCATTTACTCCATCCTTTATACATCCTATATATGGCATTTACGATTCAAATCACTTTGAGGGGGCGGTAGTCCGCACTTCCTAAAATGAAATTATCGTGTTTACCCATAATGGAAACCATAAAGTATGCCATAAATGAGAAATACAGAAGCATAAGTAAAACATAAACATAATATATATATATCATATACAAAAATAGTGTCATCAAAATGGCCACCATTAGAGGTGTTAAAAGAATATTGAACAATCATCGTTTTGTGAGGCAGTATTTCACCACCCACAGAAATAGCATGTTCTTTAACCATTAGACGAAGGTGTGTGTAAGTGTAAACCAAATCCTTATCATAAAAACATCCTAGTATATTTTAGATAATTTTTTTGTTACAAAATAAATTAATAAAAAGAGTTTAAGGGGTTGGAGAAGCAAAATAAAACAAAACAACATTAGAGAAGACATTACCTTAAAATCGGGTAACTCTTTTTGATTTGAGCCAAAGGCTTCCTTGGGAAAAATTCTGCCCAAAGTGAGGATTCTAGGAGTAAGATAGGAAATTGGAGAGAGTATTTGGGCAGATTTTGGCCGATCCAAATGGCTTTGAAAGTGTGAGTAAGGTGGTAGTGGTGGGGGCCTTTTATAAGTGGAGAGGAGGGGCATTCTTGGAAAGTAATAAAATGTTACTTTATTATACAATGCTTTTCGGATTCTAAAGGTCCCACAATTATATAATTCTAGGCTAATGTGATAAGGGTTCTAAATATTCTCATCCAATAGGCTTTGGACAAGTTGAATACTTAGATTTTACATTATCTTTTCATTTTATTAAAATCGTTAATTAATGAGGTAATCGCTGCATCATCATTGTGTCATAAATAATTTATTTTATTTAATGTCTAAAAATTATAAAAAAAAGATAATGATATAGGAAATCGTTTTTTCTTTCTAATGAATATTTATAGTCAAATATATGACTTGTATAACCCCATTTAAAAATTGTTTTAGTAAAATAACTCATGTTTGTGACATTTTTATTTTAACATTAAATAAAAGTTATTTATGTCATTTTCCTACCAAAGTGGCTCCATGGGGTCCCCAAGTTGACCCATGGATTATCTTGGTCGTCTATGACACATATAATAGTGGTAGGACAAGTGTAAAGGTATTTTCATATTTTTATAATATCATTTTTACCTTAAATTTCACTAATTAACTTTAATCGTGATTAATTAAACATAAAAGTTACTATTCACAAAAAAATTATTTTAATCCCATTGAACCAAATTTTACTTCCTAATGACAACCATGTTTGTCATATTTTTGAAAATCAAATCACAGAAGTGGTAATATTTCATTTAAATGAAAAATCAGTTATTTAACTACCACTTAGTGGTTTCACTATTCATCAAAAATTGAAGTTTTTCAGAACAATGCCAAACTTTCACCCTAAGCTATAATTTATATTCCAAATTCAAAAATGATTTCTATTTTACAAAATTTCAAACATATAATTCGAATTAATTAATTTTATAATTAATTCCCTCTATCACAACAAATAGCGTGTTTTTAAGAAATAATATATATCAAAAGATTGACAATTGTTTATGTCCAATTTCAAAGTGAAATTAATTCTAATGACCACCATTAGATAAAATAGTAAAAATATATTCTAATTATACTTTAAAACCACTCAATAGTATAATTTATGACTATAAAATACTTTGATTAAAAAAGTTGTTTTTAAGTATTTTTCACTATTCATAAAAATTGGAAGTTCTTAGAAAATTACAAAAAATTCAACTTTGGATAATTTCGATATTACGAATACACAAATGAAGTCCATTTTGAAATATAAAATTTCTATAATTTTAAAAAGTGGGTATTACTATTCATAACGGCTAATTTTATTAGTTGTGGTGTGTTAGAACTCGAAGTTGCGTACAATGCATGCTATTGCATTATTGAATGAGAAGCGTATCGTGGAAGCTCGGGGTGTTACATTCTCCCCTCCTTCAATAAATTGCGTCCTCACAATTTGAAATTTTTCTTTGAAAATAAAAGGTTGAAAATAGAAAATAACTTTGTGGAAAACCCACATCGGAAATAAGGTTAATAAAAATATAACATTAAAAGAAAGAAATAGAAGTACAAAGGTCACCCGAGATAGCCCATACTAGGATTCTATGAAAATATGGATATGGAATAAAAATAAACCATTAAGGTCTGATGGAGAGCTGTAGAACACTGGATTAGGAGAAACTTAACCATAAGAAAATCACAAACTTGTGATTGGTTAAACAGTAATTGAATCCCCAGTTGGAAAAGTTAACCGGCAACGTTTTTGTTTTAAGTTGCCTTTTATAAAGTTGAGGAATTTATTTAGGAGATTTACTAAGAACGTAAGGGAATATACATACTTTTCATGTAGACTTTCATTCATTAATAAATTTTTACCACAAACCCATCTTTCACTCTAAAAGGTAATTGAACTCAAAAATATTCTATTTATCCAAATTGTATAAGGTTCCAAATATTAACACATACCATTTAGATTAGTGAAACTATTTTACAATAACCAGGGACTTCCTGTAGGCTAGTGGTAGGTAATAAAAGCCTATCGCACTATGGTTGTCGGTTTGATTCCTGCAGCTTTGTCCGACGCGACGGGTTATGCCCCACCCTGCAGGTTGTGCTTTTCCTAAAACTATAGTATTATAATATTCCAAAAATAATCTTCATAATTGTTTTAAACTTAAACAATACTATCCAAAGTTCAACTTAATCCATTCTGACCTTTATAGTTATCCAAAATACCTCTGTCCAAACTTTCTCTAAAGGGTCTCTAAATTCCAAAATCAATTGTATCATCAGATTCCTCAAACAAGTTAAAGTTTCTCTTATTGTAACATACAAAAATATGATTACCTCCATCATATTAAAACCTTAATGAAATCAACAAGTACTGCAGTACAATCCTTATATATATATCAAATTATTCTAATAACCAGAATATAATCCATGAGTCCAAAAGCACCAATACATTAATTATTCTGCTTCAACTGTAGTAACAGCATAAGATTGTCCTTTATCCCTTGGCCTTTTCTGAGGTAAGTTTCCCTGATGCTTAGGACATTCATTTGCATAATGACCCATTTACCTACAATTGTAGCATTCAACATTGATATCCTCTTTCTTTCCCTTACAATCACGAGCCTAGTGACCTTTTTCTCCACATTTGTAACAAACTCCCATTTTTTAGGCAAGTACCAGGGTGATTCTTCCCACAATTATTACATAATGGAAAATACCTTTTTCCCTTTTTCCCTTTATTTGTCTCTTGTTCGACCGTTCCCTTCTTCTCTTGCTTTACTTTGTTGTCATAAGACTTAGAGAATTCCTTTTCTGTCTTGATAGCACACGAGACTATATCCTCGTATGTTGAGAAATATTGTGATACTAAAGCTCGACGGAGAAATGGTTTTAACCCATCAAATAAATGATCAATCTTACTTCTTGGGTTACGTATATAATCTGCCGCATGCCTCGCTAGCCTTATAAAGTTAGCCTCATACTTTGCGACATTCTCATCCTCCTTTTGTCTCAGACTCAAAAATTGTCTTTCCATATCTTCTCGATGGTCATGTGGAAAGTATTTTTCTAAGAAAAGATCTTTAAACTCACTCCATTCCATACATGATACTTCTTCATCTTCCTTTGTATTTTGAATCAATAACCACCATTGATCGGCATCTCAAGTGAGGTGGTAAACTGCCATGATAACCTTCTCCCTTTCACTACTCCCCAAGGCGTGGAATATTTTCTCTAAGGAGTTTATCCATTGCTCAGCTACTAATGGATTTGTACCCCCATTAAATGTTGGCGATTGTTTCCTCGTGAAGCGGTCTAACATTGATCCTCCACATTGCGGATTAGGATGCTCCATACGAGTAAGGTTATTATTCATAACCTGAGTGAGTTGTCCCAGTATGGTAATAAGTTGATCAGCACCAGTTGTATCTCCATCTCCACAATAATTATCTTGAGCAGGAGGGAAATCCCTACACGGAGTGCGTGCATTGATACAGTTTCCATTCCTTCCACTAGGCGCCATTTCTAAACAATGTCATAAACTAGATTAGTTTATGAATCAAAATACATAATTCTATACTTGTAAAACACTTAACACTAATTGAACTATTTATGGATATAATCCATAATCATAAAAAAAAATTATTTGAGGAAGTATATACTCATAACCCTTCATGGTGGTTTGTAAAGAAAATGAGAATTATCCTAATCATATCCCCCGGGAGTGTCATAACCAAGAGTGCAGCAAGGCCCGTTGTCGTGCACCAGTTCCAATTCGAGTATAGCTCAAAGCGGTGTTTTTGGGTTTTACCCCTAGGTACATCTGTGCCAGAGCCACCTCTACCTGCTCGTATCCAGACAGGGATTTATTGCTCGAAAAACTCACAAAATCTCTATAATACCAAAATTCTAGGAAGTTCTTCTATACTAATCCTCAAACTCTATCTTTGGGTTGTGTGCTCTAATCAGAGTTTATCTAAATCTAGCTTCCAAGGTTAGTACTAAACTGCCTCTGATACCAACTCTAACGCCCCGACCCCAGCTACCCAGAGTCGGTGCATTACTTCATAACATTGGCATGATCACAAAATATCAAGTCTCGAAATACCGATTAGTTTAGTAGCCTTGGAAACACTAGATACATTCATAAATGTTACATTACATCATAAATTGAAAAAATATAATAACAAAGTCTCCATTGTCCACACTCATATCCTCTTCTGACTATCCCTGCGGGTTATTCATACAATACTTCTTCACATCCTGGAAAATATTAAAACATTGGAAGGGGTGAGCTCAGATGCTCAGTAAGGATAACAATATAGTAGAATCTTTTGTAAATAAACATTAACATTTAAGGCAATGTATAACAAAAACAAAAGCCTTTTTAAACTTTAAATTCAGCATAATATGTAAAAAATAAAATTAAATAATGCCATTTACTTACTCACATGGATATTCTACTAGTCGAATAATCACATGCAATATCTATAACCACTTTCATAATGATGGAATGCATAATGCCAGACTATCATAACCACGTAGCCAAGGCCTCGTTCCAAGACCACAAATAAGATTTTGTCAAGACCTCGTGCCAAGACACTAGTTTGTCTCATGAGACCTACCGATGAAATTTTTTTAGAAGATACCTACATTTAAAATTGATAAAATATACTCCATTGTTTTTCTGAAAACATTATGCAAGCTTCTGAAAACAAAATTACTAATTCTAAGACTGCTCGACTAATAACAGGCCATGATGGGTCCACGCCCAATCCCTTCCTGTCTACCACAATTGAGAGTCATGTTTTCTGAAAACATTTTTAAGCTTGCATTAAATACATATACAATTGCACTGGGTTTTCATATATTAAAACTCATAAACAACATTTGATACATACCATTTTCAATACCAAAATAAAAGAAAAGTAAAACATGGTATTTTTTCATTTAAAAAATTTATGGCTTGTAGAGGAAGCCGAAACTCAAATAATGGTCATGGTGGCGGAGAAGTCGTTGTCGCCGCCTACGTACGACAAGAAAAACATTCCTTTTTGTAATTTAGTAAAATGCTTCGTATAAAAATATTCTTTTTGAATAAATGTAAAATTCAAAGGGGTTTATACACCGTATAAATGAAAGTTGTGTATAAAACCAAATATGCCTCAATGAAAGGAGATTGAGACGAAGTCCTTACAAGGATCATTTTTAAAATAAAATAGATCTATTATGTGTATTCACTATAAGTACACATAAAGAAAGTACAAATACAATATAGGACATAATAATATCATGACATAATTTGAAAGTAGGATATTAACCCAAAGAATGGAAATTGGGTTAAGAAATTCCCTTACCTCGTGTCCGAATTCACTCGACCGTTCTTTGATCTCATGAATAATAAACTAGAGTTAATCTCTACCTTCTTAATAACCTTTTTCAAGTTCATTATTCCTTTTATATCACCTATTACCATGTCATGAATATTTTGTAATTATTTAAGTTTATAACGGTCGTTTTGTCGATCTTAGGTACTTGAGTCAAAAATAAACTTCTTATAATTAAAAGTTGGTCATGTGGTGAAATATCTATTATATACAGAATTATATTCATGATTTAGATATCATATATCTCATATATATCCAGTATATACATGCATTTATAATATTCCATAACGTTAAGAGGTAAGAAATGAAATGCACCATTCATGGAGACGGTAAGTCGTACGTACGCATGAACGCTACTTTCATTTCTATTTCATATTTAATTGCATGAAGTTATAATTATATAAAGGTATAATATAATTCCTGTATAATATAATGTATAATACCATTTACTCCATCCTTTATACACCCCACATATGGCATTTACGATTCAAATCACTTTGAGGGGGTGGTAGTCTGCACTTCCTAAAATGAAATTATCACGTTTACCCATAATGGAAACCATAAAGTATTCCATAAATGAGAAATACAGAAGCATAAGGAAAACATAAACATAATATATATATCATATATGAAAATAGTGTCATCAAAATGGCCACCATTAGAGGGGTTAAAAGAATATTGAACAATCATCGTTTCATGAGGCAGTATTTCGCCACCCACAGAAACAGTATGTTCTTTAACCATTAGACGAAGGTGTGTGTAATTGTAAACCAAATCCTTATCATAAAAACATCCTAGTATATTTTAGATATTGTTTTTGTTACAAAATAAAGGAATAAAAATCTTTTAAGGGGTTGGAGAAGCAAAATAAAACAAAACAACATTAGAGAAGACATTACCTTAAAATCGGGTAACTCTTTTTGATTTGAGCCAAAGGCTTCCTTGGGAAGAATTCTTCCCAAAGTGAGGATTATAGGAGTAAAAGAGGAAAGTGGAGAGATTATTTGGGCATAGTTTGGCCGAGCCAAATGGCTTTGAAAGTGTTAGTAAGGTGGTAGTAGTTGGGGCCTTTTATAAGTGGAGAGGAGGGGCATTCTTGGAAAGTAATAAAATGTTACTTTATTATACAATGATTTTCGGATTCTAAAGGTCCCAAACTTATATAATTCTAGGATAAGGTGATAAGGTTTCGAAATATTTTCATTCAATAGGCTTTGGACAAGTGTAATGCTTAGATTTTACATTAACTTTTCATTTTATTAAAATCGTTAATTAATAAGGTAATCGCTGCATAATCATTGTGTCATAAATAATTTATTTTATTTAATGTCTAAAAATTATAAAACAAATATCATGATGTAGTAAATCTTTTTATATTTCTAATGAATATTTATAGTCAAATATATGACTTGTATAACCGCATTTAAAAATTGTTTTAGTAAAACAACTCATGTTTGTGACATTTTTATTTTAACATTAAATAAAAGTTATTTATGTCATTTTCCTACCAAAGTGGCTCCATGGGGTCCCCAAGTTGACCCATGGATTTTCATGGTCGGCCATGACACATCCAATAGTTTTAGGACAAGTTTAAAGCTGTTTTCATATTTTTATAATATCATTTTTACCTTAAATTTCACTAATTACCTTTAATCACGATTAATTAAACTTAAAAGCTACTATTCACCAAAAACTTATTTTAATCCCATTGAACCACATTTTACTTCCTAATGACAACTATGTATTTTGTATTTTTGAAAATCAAATCACAGAAGTGGTAATATTTCATTTAAACGAAAAATCAGTTATTTAACTACCACTTAGTGGTTTCACTATTCATCAAAAATTGAAGTTTTTCATAACAATGCCAAAATTTCACCCTAAGCTATAATTGATATTCCAAATTCAAAAATGATGTCTATTTTACAAAATTCCAAACATATAAGTTTCATTAATTAATTTTATAATTAATTCCCGCTGTCACAACAAATAGCGGGTTTTTAAGAAACAATATATATCACAAGATTGACAATTGTTTATGTCCAATTTCAAAGTGAAATTAATTATAATGACCACCATTGGATAAAATAGTAAAAATATATTCTAATTATACTTTAAAAGAACTCAATAGTATAATTTATCACTGTAAACTACTTTGATTAAAAAAGTTGTTTTTATGTATTTTTCACTATTCATAAAAATTGGAAGTTCTCGGAAAATTACAAAAAATTCAACTTTGGATAATTTCGATATTATGAATACAAAAATGTAGTCCATTTTGAAATATAAAATTTCTATAATTTTAAAAAGTGGGTATTACTATTCATAACGACTACTTTGAGTAGTTGTGGTGTGTTAGAACTCAAAGTTGTGTACAATGCAAGCTATTGCATTATTGAATGAGAAGCGTATCGTGGAAGCTTGGGGTGTTACAATCCCTATAAAATACTAGTTGACTAAAACTTAAAAAATGTAAGGAACATAGAATAGGTTCATTCAATACAGGAAATACTAGTAAAAAAGTGGATATGGTATGGAATAATTCGTGAAATTTAAGTCTTATGGTGCCTTAGATAATGAATGGAGTTTATAAACCATCATATCATTAGGTCAATAATATTCAACCAATTATAATTATATTAACATGAATACTAGAAAATAATAAGTTTTCTACCCAATGGTTAAATCCATAAAACTATAACAGCACAACTAATAACAGCATTTACTCATCGTAGGAAATTTGGGTTTTCCCTATATAAGGGTTAACTACTACCAGGAACATGCTCATTACCAATTTCCAATACTCCTAGTCTCTTTTCTAACACCCACAATGTAGGAAAGAAAAATATCTTATACCACTTTGTAGTGTCCCGCCTCAAAATCCACTAAGTGGTGCCTCGAGATGGTCATTCACATGTCCTCATGTGGGCCTCCCCAAACACTAGAGTATTTCAAGTAGCAGTAAGGGCCTAGGTTGTGTCTATGGTAAGACTTTTCCATATTTGAACATTGTTCAACATAGTGGTGTTTTGTAGTGTCAAGCAGTATAAACAGAATAAATAATAAACAGTGGAAGCAGTAATAACAGACAGGCAGCATCATAATAATAATAACCCATTCAATATAAATGGTAGGTGGAATCTGAGTAAAAATAATAGATAAAAATTGATGATTATGATTTCATGTAGTGATAAAAAATAAGGTATGTGGAATACGAGAGAAATAATCATATTATAAATTCTATAAAAAAATTAAAAAGGCCGAAATATGTAACTACTAGCATCGCAATCATAGGTGTAGTCACCGACTCCTATACTCCATCATAGAACTCAAAATCAAACATCAGAAGTCGGCCACTTCCCTTTATCAATACTTTCAGTCATAATGTCTAATTGGTTACCAAAGTTGAATCAATATGGGTGTGAGATATACTCATTAGGACACCACCAATAATTTCTATATCAATTTATTTCAAACAATATAAAATGATCAGTTTCTCAAGAATGATAAATGAAAGTAAATAAATAAATTACACATGATGGTTCGAGTTTCACCTGGATACCGGACAACCACTACCTGATTCTACCTAATCCATATTTATTTGAACCAAAGGAACATGCACAAAATTGATAAGGTGTGTACATGGGTCATCATAAATAAAGAATCAAGTGTGGACTGACCCCAAGATTATGATTTGGATTTGCAGATGCTTCCCTATGATATCAATCAAGAATTATCATAGTTTAAATTAAAGTAATCCTTAAAATCTTGTGTGGAATTATAAACCCATCCAAAGTGATCTATAATGGAATCCTAAGGGTCACTACATGAGCTCTCGAAAATACCCCAAACGTTAGAGCCCAGCAAATGGGATCCGTAAAAGGAGCCCCTCATATCTATCTTGGCATAGTGTAAGTATGAACCTCTAAACCCATCCCAGGTATCAAACATAGGGGACCGAGTGTCACTCAAGGAATGGTATAACCACCATGATAATGATAACATCCATGGTGCCTCCCCTAGGGAACCTGTTCCACCCATTGGTATAAATAATCCTCCTAGAGATCCAAAATAAGGAAATCCAAGTATCACTCCCAACACTTCCAATAGATCAAAATATGAGTATGGCATGCCCATCCACAACATCATTTAGTCAAGATCTGTGTTCTCTATCATCTCATAAATAGGTAGGGCATGACAATCATTTCCACATATCATTAATAAGTTATTTCAACAGTAACATGCTAAACAATATATCCATATCATTTTATTCAAGCCAAAAAATTAAGTCATAAATCAATAAGCACAAAGAATATGGAAGTAAGCATCAACATGAGGAATATAATATAATGCATAAGAATATATCATAAAGTAATAAGGAAAAAGGAATGAGGCTTAAGGACCTAACCCATGGACTACCATTCATCTTGATTTAAATCAAAAATTAAGGATTTTATTACAAGTGCAACACACACCATATGGTTGTTTGGCATCTTACAACAATGGAAATTAGGCTATTTAAGGAGGGAACACCAAAGGGGTGGCTCATGTCAATGAAAACAATCCAAGTAAGTGTTTCACTATAGACTAAGATAATGATGAACATGAGGAACCATTTAGATTAATTTATTTATCATTTTAAGGGCGTCTCTGGAAGGATCTAGTGTATAGCACAATAGAAAAAATATATAAAGTCATGAAATATAGGAAAATAAAATAGACCACATAACTTGGGTTCTTTTTGCTCTTCTCATCTATCATCGGGCCTTGAATCCTAATAGAATGAGAGATATAAAAGAATCATCATATTCCCTAAAAATGGGGAAAGTGAAGTCATAATAAAATAGCGAAATAGAGGACAAGAGAAACTTAGAAGGTAATAAAATGAATTTGATAGATTTCCTCAAGCTTTACAACATACCTGAAGATAAATTAATCGAAGATCAGATGGATTCACAACCAAAAATCCAACCTTGTCTTTAAAGGGGAGCTCACATCGTGGCTTCTTGGAGTAGAATGAAGGAGAAAGAGGTTTTGGGATTAAAAATATTTTAGGGGAAGCCAGTAAAAATCACTTCCAACACTGGGTCTCATGGTTTGGCCACTGTGTTGGACAAATCATGCACAAACCATGTACCCAGTTCTACTTAAGAAATGACCTCGCATGAATAAATTCACTTTTTGACAAATTATATGCATTCCCTAAAAATTCCACCATCATGATGTCTATAATTTTTTCATAGCCATGTTTTTAGGATGGCGTAGTTGTAAATAAACCATCTGGACTCTTCAATGATCTGGATAGCCTACATGGTTTACTTTCACTGTTAGAACTAAGAATGCACTAACCATGCGTCTTAGTCTGCCTTCCCATTTTTTGAAACCCTAGGCTTTGAATGATCTGAAGACACTCTCAAATCATTCCTTACCCAACTGAAAAACTTATTAGAATAAAAAATAGAGGTTTAAAAAGTAAATCAAGGATCCATACCACTCTAAAATGTAGTTATGTTACATAATTTTTCATATATGAATTATTTTCATTATAAGGAATAAAAATTATAATAAAACTAAATATTGTGAAATAAAAAAAATTATGGGTTTTCTCTCATTAAGAACTAAATTTTCTTCATCTTCAACTAACCACTGATAAAACTCCACCATGGTAAAATAGAAACATATTTCATATATCTTCATTGTAATATTACTTGATTTTTTTAAATAAATATTATGTTCAATAGCGTATAAGATAAGCAATACCGAGCTTAAACAAATAATGAAATATTATTATTTAAGTGCAGCTGTTATAACCTAGTAGTTAAATTTGTGGGAATGAATAGTATTAACCACATTGTGATATATATAATATTTGTACTCATTTATAATTTATTAATTAACTATTTTTAAATAATCACTAATCTTTTTAGTGAAATCAGTTTATTCTTCAAAAAAATATTTTCTTTACAAAAGGATTTTCTTGATTCTTATGAGTGAATATTATAATAAATTTCTAGAAGTTTTAGAAAATTTATTTTAAGAAACATGAATTTAATTTTTTTAATTAATAATGTTAAAATTATTTTAACATCAATATTTAGGAAATTTTTGAATATATTTAATTTTCAAGGAATAGTGAAAATAAAAATTTTATAGAAAATGTTATTACATTTTAAAGTATTTGTAAGAAAAAAATTATGTTTTGGATTAGTTTAAAATTTTCATTAGTTGATTTTGATTAAAAATAATCCAATTATAGTTTTTTAAATTGATTTTACATTTAAATTTAGTATGTAAAAATTTTATATTTTAAAAGGTCTTTTTTTTGAAAAATTATTTTTCATTGCATTTTGCCAGTATAAATTTAAATTAAATTATAAAAATTTTGTGTTTTGAATTACTAAAAAAGGATTAAATATTTTTCATTATGATATCAAATTTTATTAAATAGTTTCATTTCAATTCTAGATAATATAAATTGTAAATTTAGTAAATTTGTTTCCACAATAAAGGAAAATAGAGAAATTAAGAGTAAAACTAAAATGATAAGGACAAAAATATGACCCCAATACTTTCCCTTGTTATATTTTAAGATTAATTTTATTCCATAATCATTTATATTTATTTTATATGACCACTTGATTCAATTTTGATATTATTATAACCTTTATAATATTTTAGTTAAGGAAAAGTCAAAATGTCACACTATTGTTTTTAATAAGTATAATATTTTTAATATGTTATTATATAGAAGATATGTTTGAATATAAATAGAATCATAAAATATAAAAGATATATATTCATCATGGTAATTTATTTTTTATTTTTAGGGAATAAATAATTATTTTAAATAGTTGCACAGTGCTGATGGAGTTATTCAATTAATAAACAAATAAAATTAATGATATTAAAAATATTAAAATAAATTTTATTTGAGATATTTAAAGTGATAAAAAATTATATTTATGAAAATTACTTGTTTAGGATATAATAATTTTTTAGTTTTTACTTTTTTCCTTGATGATTTTAAAGTCAATGTAATGAATAGTATCAAATTTGACAGTAATGAAATTTTAGGGGATTAATATTTTATTAAATTATTTAAAAATACCAACAAAAACATAAATAAGACAAAATGGGATAATATATGGTCTAAAATTTCTTCTCCTATACATTTATATACCATTTAGACACATTTGGATCTACAATACTCTTATTATATTTTAATATTTTGAGAAATTCCAAAAAGTGACCTTAGCCTCAATTAAAAAAGGCACCCCTTAATTCACTTATTTACACCTTTTTGAGTCACCAATATATACAAAAATAAGATTTTATATATTATAAACATCCTTATTTAAGTTCTTTTTGTTATATACATTCCAAAATACCTACACTAGGTCCCTTAAGAGAAGTTATAAAGGAGATCCTTCGTAGAATAGGTAATCATATTTACTGACTCTTTCTAATTTTATTCTTATTATACCTCCTATTAATATGTTATAATAAACTTAAAATAATAAATATTATATAATATATATATATTTATATGTTATTATTATTATTATACAATCATATTCCACTTTTTATCCATCCTATGAAAAACAAAATCATTGTGTGTGCGTACATATTACTTATTATATCCACATAGCGGTGTAATTTGTTGTTTATAACCACTTTACATGGATGGTTATAATGATGGAAATATTGGATATATATTATCCTTATTAAAGTATATTTATTTTATAAAATTAATATATCATCCACTTATCTACCCATTCATCGTTAAGGTATTGATATTGTTGCTCGTGTGTGTGTGTGGCTGATTGTCTCAACGAAGCGATGAGGCTCATTTTCCATATACAAATTTCAATAAGGGTTGTAAAATTTTGTTAAATAAATAAAAATATTGTAATTATCTAATTAATAGTATAATTTTGGTGATGAATCTACATCCCATGTGCATGAACCGGAGCTTACGTGATAAAAAAATGCATGGAAAAATGAAACAGTTAACACTCGAAATACTGGTAATCATCAAATATTATTAATGAGAAGGAGGTAAGTGGATATATAAAGATTATATTTGATATAATAAATATTAATATGATTCTATTAAAAATTAATAACATAATTTAAATTGTTATACATGAGGTTAAATCGCGTTTAACTAAATTAAAGTGCAATGTAAGGGATTTATTCAAACCCCCATATTTCATTTGGGTACACTTTATATCTCTTTGACTCAATTTATCTGTTAATTATTATTATATAATTCTATTATATTCTATTTATATGTACTAAACACATTTATCTATTTCAATTCATTTTTATTTTATGGGTAATTACATTTTCTAAAAGGTTCCCTTCTAAATTCATCCCAACAAGAAAACCCAATTTAAGGAAACTTCTCAGTTTCTTATATACTTTTAAGTACACTTAATAAAATATTTTAAGACTAAAATATTTTTATAAAATCACTAAATTTATCATTTAAAACTATATTTGATCATTTCTATTTTTATAGAAATAACTATTCATTTATCCTCTTTAAAGACTATTCACTGTCTTCCTTAAAAGCATGCTTAAGTGGAAAATTTCTAAAGTTACCTAACCACTATTTTTAATTTTTTAACTTAAGTTGGAATTAATTATTCATTATATATTCTTATCATTAATTTATTAATGTACAATAATTATTTAAATATCTTCTTTCATTGGTAACATTATGATATGTTCTTAGGATATTTCGTATGACATGATTACAAAACCCATTTCTTTTCATTGGTAAACCTTATGATTATTTCTTATGTTTGATTATTTATATGGAGGAAATTTTCATGTAAATGTTATGTTGGGTGAATCCATATATCACTCCAATGAATTGGGTAATGTTTTAGTCACATGATATGTTATATATGGAATTAGGGAGTAAACCTAATTCATTATGGGACTCTATTCACTATGTGATGTAGTCTTGGTAGTTAGCCTTGACTCATGTTTAGGTCATGATATCTGTTGTTTCAACATTCCTATTTTTTTCATAATCATATTATTCCATGTTCTACATGATACGCCTCTATGTGTTTATTTAAGATCTATTCCTTTTATGTTATCATGTTTTTTCCTTCTAACTCATGTGTTATGCTTTATTTCCATGTTTACTACCTTACTATAATTTTTAGATCTACCCTTTTGTCAATGTATTCCCCAGGATATCCTATGTAGTTTTATGATATCAAAGGGAGTTGGGATATAATTATGGATACTGATAAAAAGATTTTTCATTCTAGTTTCATGATTTCTATTTATATACCTAGTCTTCCAAATACACTAGATTTTTTTATACTTGGTTTCTATTTAATAGGTGATTATGTCTAAAATCATCTAATAATATGTGTAAAAGGACTGAGTCTCTATAGTTGGTATCAGATAATGGTCAAGTAATTTTTGTGTATTTGGAATGGAAAATTTTATTAAGAACCCTAGGGATAATTCTATCACCATAGATAATCTATATTGAAACTTAGGGAATAAAAAGTTTGGATATACTTTTTATTTATAATTTTATCATTCAATGTTCATAGCTTGCTTTTTATATTCCCATTAGATAATTATTTAATCCCCACTAAATTTATTTTTTCTTTTTTTAGTTAATGGATAGAAATCAAAGAACCCATTATAACAACCAATGTGATAGGAAATGTGATTATTACCCTAATGAGATGAAAAAATTGATGGTAATGGGAGCTTATAAATTTTTGATAGTCTTAGATCAACTAAATCGTGTAATGGATAATAATTTGAATCATGTGTAATTCCATCCTTCTCCTAAAAAATATCCACTTGGGGTCAAATCCATTATTAAATAAATGCCTCTTACCTTTATTGGATATTATGATCCTCTCATCATGGAATAATGGATTAACTCTATTGAAAAGATATTATTTATCCTCAAATGATCAAAATAAAAGAAACTCATGTTGGTAGTTTATCATTTTAATGGGGAAGTTGATCAGTGGTGGAAACTAGTCGAAAACACTAAGTCGTAAGAGGAAATTGATTCCATGGAATGGGAACAATTCGAGAAAATATTTTTCAATAAGTATTTTAATAAAAATCTTCATCTTAATATGGATAGGGAGTTCCTTAGACTGAATCCAAAGGAAAATGATTCTATCAAAGTGTATGGGGAAAACATTAAAACTATTTCATAATATTCCTGTGGATTTTTCATGAAAATTGAAGGCAATGTGGATCTATTATTTAGTGTATTAAATATTAGTGAATGAAAAGACTTAGAGATTCAATAATATGACATCTATGATAAGATTTTTTTTGTACCCTTATGGTTGAGATGGGAATTTGAGACTCTAAGTAGTCTAATGGTCTCAACGATAAAAAGAGAGAATTAGATTTTAATATTGGAATATTAACAAATAAATCACTTGTAGGAAAGAAAAAACAACATCTCGTTAGTCAAAATTATGGGAAGAAGCTTTAGGGTAATTTTTTAGAAGGAATTGAGAGATACTTCAAATGTGGAAAAGAGAGGAATGATGCTAATATTTTCAAAAAATATATGAAGAAGCCCACTATTTTGGAGGAAGAAGGGAAGGTTCATATCAACACTCAGCTTATTGTATAGTGTTACAACTTCAAGGAATATAGTAATTATGTGATTCAATTACCTAATCCAAGGGTTTTCATAAACAATCAATGACAATAATCTCCAAGGCGTCAAGGAAGGGAATTTTCTATCACTACGGCTAATACGGATCCTAAAAATCATGTGTTGATAGGTGTAAATATTTTCATTCAATAATAGAAAACATAATTTTTAATTATTTTTCTTTGAATTCTTTAATATCTTTAAAGTTAGGTAAAACTATCAAACACCACCTCAAAATATGGAAGTTCAGAAACCTGTGAGAAAAACGAATAGGTAAATTATTCCATCTAATGTATATAAGTCCTGCCTAATCAATTGTTTTGTATTGATCATCCTATAAAATATTTTTTTACATAATTTGGTGTATATTGACCCTATATTGGGCATGTATTAACAATCTTTATAAAAATTGAACATCAACTTCCAGTAGAGGGAGATCGCTCTTAACATCCCAAGGCATAATCTAATTTTATATAATTGTAAGGATTATGATTAATCTCTTTCAGAATCATCAACTCATATATGGATACTATATCCTTATTATAAACCAAATATAGCTCAAATGATTGAGTAAAATGAGAAGAGTATGCTTTAATACGTGCTCATTATAATGGATTACACCGATGTATTCCCTGAATAATTGTCTGATCTTCATTTGAAATGGGAGTTTGTGTTCTCAATTAAACTTATACTTGGATCTATAACCATATAAAATAATGTTTATAATATGTACACCATTGATTTTATGGAATTGAAGAAGTTGTTACAATGTAATCAGAATAAAGTTTTCATAAGCCTGAGTGCTTCACTGTGGGGTTCATTGGTCCTATTCATCAAGAAGAAGAATTGATCAATGAGATTATGAATTGATTATCATGAGATCAAAAAATCATGATAATGAATAGGTTACCCCTTCAATAGATATATGACTTGTTCGATCAACTATATGGTGACAAGTATTTCTATTAGGAATACCTTCAGCTATAAAATCACCATTTAAAGGTGAATAAGAATGATATTCCAAACACTACCTTTTGAACACGGTATAGATGCTATGAGTTCATAGTGATTCCCTTCAGACTCACTAATTCTTAAAAAAAAATTCATGGACATAATGAATATAGTCTTCATAGATTACCTTGAAAAAAAATTGGTAGTCTTTATATTTGACATTATGGTATACTCCAAGATAAAGGAGGATAACAAAGAGCATTTGAATACTGTGATAAAGATATTGTTAAGGGGGAAACTATATGAAAAGTATAGTAAAGGTGAGTTATGGATAGAATAAGTATCATTATTTTGGAATGTTATCACCAAAAAGGGATATCTATGAATCCTTTTTGGAAAAAATAAATTGAGGAGTGGCTGAGACAAACATCTGTATTGTAAATCCATAGTTTCCTTAGTCTAGATGGGTATTACTGATGATTTTTGAGGAACTTATCATGATTATCAAAACCACTATCTAATATAACTAGGAATAGAGTAAAGTTTTTCAATACTAGTGAATGTGAATACATATTCAAAGAGTTGAAAAATGTCTTATTACTACACCCATACTTAAACTACACACAAATGGGGAACTCATTATGGTATATAGGGATGAACATAAAATAAAGGATTAGGATGTGTACTAATGAAAAAAAGATAAATAGGATATTCCTTAAGGAAGCTGTAATTTCATGAGAAAAATTATCCCATGCATGATCTAGAGTTTGTGGTTGTGATCTTCATGTAAAAACTCTGGCAGCATTATCTCTGTAGGGAGAAGTGTGAGATATATTAAAATCATAAGAGCCTAAAATATATATTCACACAGAAAAATATTAATATAATCTAATGAAGATGGTAAAATATAATCATGGATTACAACTTCTCAATCCACTACCATCCTTATAAATAAAATAAGGCGGTAGATTCTCTAAGTAGAATGGATCTTGTATATTTATCAATGATGAGAATTGATAAGGATCTAATATTCTCAAACTTGAAAAGGGTTGACATGGGAATCATAAGGGAAGGAAAATCATCATTATTTTATCAAATTATTTATCATCCATCCTTTATGGAGAAGATAAAGTATTATCAAATAAATTATGTGGAAATTTAGAAGAAGGTGGAATCTATCAGAAATGGAAAATCCTTAGATTTCAAAATTTATGAGTAAGGAGTCATAGGATTTGGGTCACGACAATGTGTACCATCAAATCCTGAGATAAAGAAGGGGATTTTTATTTCTGCACTTATATTGACCATATCCATCCACCCAGTGAGTACAATTATGTATTGATATATCTAATGGAGCTATTGGTATGACAATATGAAGATAGAGATCATAAATATACAACAAAGTTCCCAGTATGTTAGTAAGTGAATGTTACTATGAAAAATTCTAAGGGGATGATGAAACCATTACCTATACCAATATGGAAATAGTAAAACATCTTCATGGAATCCATCACAATACTTCTAAATACATCCAAAGGAATAATTATATATGTGTTATTATGGATCATCTTATAAAGATATCTCACTTTATTACAATTCAATATGGCTTCTCACTCAATCAACTCGCACAGATATACATTACAGAAGTGGTGAGGCTACATGGATTACCATTATTGATTGAATATTATTGAGATATATGATATATATATGTTCTAGAAAATTATCAATTATGATCTAAACACTAATTTCAACTCCCGTATAGCTTATCACCCTGAAACTGATGGTAATTATAAGTGGAACATTCAGATATTAAGGCATTTTGATATCATTCTCAATGGACTTCAAAGGAGGATGGTATCAACATCTTCCACTGGTCGAGTTCTCTTGAAACAATAGTTTCCACTCAATAATATAATTGGTTATATATGAATCCCTTTATGGGAAGAGATTTATAACACCTACATTCAAGTATAAATTTTGTGGACATAAGCTTTTGGGACCTAAAATGGTTTAGAAAATGGTAGAAAAGGTGAAGACGATTTATCATCTCTTCAGGAATAGAAAAGTCGATATAAGAGCTATATAAATAATCCTCAACATGAATTAGAGTTCGAGGTTAGAGATAAGTTATTCTTATATATATCTCCATGGAATAGATTCATGGGATTTGGAAAAAAGGGAAATCAAAGCCACAGTTACATCAGCCCCTTTGAAATTTTTTATCACATTTGATCTTTGGATCATTGACTAGAACTTCCACCAACCATGTATCACGTACATGATGTATTCTACATATCCCTCTTAAGTAAGTACATAATATATTCCTTACTTGTGCTAAATTAATATGCGATACAAATGGAAAATGATCCCTCTTATGATTAGAACTTGATAAAGACCTTGGACCATAAATTTAATATAATATTCTACACAATAAGACAACTCACCAGGTTAAATTACTATAGAGGAACCATAAATACAAAGAGGCTACATGGTAACTAGAAGAAGTGATGAAGGAGAAGTACCCTCGCATGTTTTCACCTTAGTATGTAAAATGAAATTTTGAGGGAGAAATCTCATAAGAGGTAAGAATGTAACAACCCAAGATTTATTTTTAAAAATAAATACAATGATTGATATCATAAAAGATATTCAATAATAATCTTAACCAAATAAAGAAATATTATTATTTAATTATGACTATTATATCCTAGATGTTAAATTGGATGATATGAATATTATTAATCACATTATAAAATATATAAATTTCATACTATTTTATGATTCATTAATTAATTATATTTAAATAATAACTAAAATTTTTATTAAAGTCATTTTATTCTTCAAAAAAATATTTTCTTTTAAAAAATGGGTTTTTTTGTTTTTTTTTTGAGTGAATATTATAATAAATTTCTAGAATTTTAAGAAAAAATATTTTAAAAACAAATAATTTCTTTTTTTCTAATTCATCGGGTCAAAATTATCTTAGGATGGATATTTAGAATTTTCTGAAAATATTAATATTTTAAGGAATAGTGAAATATAATGATTCTTATTGGGAACTATATTTTATTATAAAGAACTTACATGGTAAAATTATGTCTTGGATTAGTTTTAAATTTTAATCTGTTACTATTTATTAAAAATAATCCAATTATGGTTTTTTAAATGGATTTTACACATGAATTTAATATGATATTATTTTATATTTTAAAAAGTCATTTTTTCAAAAAACTATTTTTCATTTATTTTTATGGTTTAAATTTAAATTAAATTCTGCAACTTCTATGTTTTTAATTTTGAAAAATGTATTCAATATTTAGAATCATGAATTCCAAATTTATTAATTAGCTACTTTTTTATTTTTGGATAATATGAATAGCAACTTTAGTAATTTTTTATCACTGTAAAGGGAAATCAGACAGTTAAGGGTAAAAATAAAATTATAAGGATGATAAAATGACACTAACATTTTCCATGATTTTATTGGATGGATAATTTTAGTCCCAAATCAATTAGGTTTCAGTTATATGACAATTTTATTCCATTTATATATGATGAAAACATTTATAATATTTTATTTAAAGAAATGTCAAAGATGTCACACTATTTTTTTTAATAAGTATAACATTTTTTATATGTTGTTATCCAAAAGATATGTTCAAACATAAATAGTTTTTTGAAATATAAACTATTTATCTTCATAATGATAATTTATTTCCAGTTTCTAGGGAATAAATAATTACCTTGAATGTTTTCACAACACTAATGTAATAATTATTCAATTAATAAAAAATCAAATAAATGGTATTAAAAATATTAAGAGAAATATAATTTTTCATATTTAAGGTCATACACGAATTAAATTGATTAAAAAGACATTTTTAAGATATAATAAAAAAATTCTAATATTACTTGTTGTATTGATGATTTTAATGTCAAATTAATGAATAGTATCAAAATTTTATAATAATGATATTTTATTAAATTAATATTTTATTAAATTATTTAAAAAACATAAAAATATGTAATAATACAAAAGGTGATGATATATGGTCTAAAATATCATATTATATTCATTTATAGGAAATTTGGAAGAGATTGGCTCTAGTGTAGTCTTATTATATTTTAATATTTTGAGAAATTCCAAAACTACCTCTCGCCTCAATTATAAAAGGGAGCCTCTTCATTCACTTATTTACACCACTTTTTTCCATATATATCGACCAAAACCTACCTATTTATCTTATAAACATCCTTTTTTATTTTCATGTGGGTATTTTAATTCTAAAATACTTACCCTAGGTCTCTTAAAAGAAGTTATAAAGGAGCTCCTTCGTCGAAGAGGTAATCGTATTTACTGACTATTTCATATTTCATTCTTCTAATAACTCATCTTAAAATATTAAAAAAATCCTGAAACAATAAATAAAGTATCATATAAATAATTAGATGCTATTATTGTTATGATACAACCATATTTCACCGTTTATCTATCCTATGAAAAATGAAAGCACCGCACGTGCGTACGTATGGCATGTCGTATCCACTTAGCAGTGTAATTTGTTTTTCATAACCACATTACATGGATTTTTGTAATGATTGAAATAATATATATATATATGATAATTATGACATAATATTGATTCTTTAAAATTAATATATCATCAATTTCTCTTCTCATTCACCATTAATGTAATGATATCTTCGCTCGTGCGTACGTACGGTCTACCGTCTGTATGAAGCGATGTGACTCATTTTCCATAAACAACTTCCAATAATTCTGATAAAAATGTATTAAATCATTAAATATGAAACTTATATAATTAATAAAAATTTTTAGATTATAAATCAATATCCCATGAACATGAACTGAAGCTTACATGATAAAAATGAAGCAGTTAACACCTGAAACAATGGTAATAATGAAATATTATTAACTAGATGGTGGTAAGAGGTTATATAAGGATTATATATGATATATTAAATATGAATATGGTTTTTTATAAATTAATACTGTTTTTAAACCATTATATGGTAGGTTAACTTACATGAAACTAAAGAAAAGCGCAATGTAAGGGATCTATTTGAACCTCTATATTTCTTTTAGGTTGTGATTTCTCTCTCTTTTCCTCCATTTATATATTTATTATTATTTTATAATTATCATATATTATATGTATATTTACCACACACATGTATTTAGCTAAATTAATATTTATTTTACATGTAATTACATGTTTCAAAATGTTCCCCTCTCAATTCCTCTCAATAAGAAAACCCGATTAAAGAGAACCTCTATATTTCTTACCTATTTTTAAGTAAACATCATAAAATAATTTAAGACTCCAATAATTTTTTAAAATCACTCAATTTATTATGAGAAAATATTTTTTTTTTCAATTCTATTTTTATGTAAATTATTATGAATTTATCCTCTTTAAGGACTCTTTATTCAGTTCCTTAAAACCGCACTTAAGTGGCACATTTCTAAAGTTACCTAACCACTATTTTTAATTTTTACACTTCAATTGGACTTAATTGTTCATGATATTTTCTTATATATGTTTTATGAATTTCCAAGAATTATTTAAACTCATTATTTCATGGATACCATTATGATACACTCTTTTTCATGCCTTATGACATGATTATGAAACTCATTTCTTTCCATGGGTAACCCTTATGTTTATTCCTTATGTTTGATTATTTATGTGGAAAAAATATGTATGTACATGTTATAAAGGGTGTGCCTATATAGATCTATGATTCATTGGATAATGTTTTACTCTCATGAGATTTTATTTATTGGATTATGGAGTAAACCTAATCAATTATGGTACTATTTTCACTATGTGATATAGTCTTGGAAGTTATACTTGACCCATGTTTATGTCATGATATATGTTGGTATCGGATTCCTATTTTTCCATGATCATTTGATTCCATGTTCTACATTACATGACACATTGTGTTTATTTAAGATCCATTCCTTTTTTGTTATCATGTTTTTCTTTATGACTCATGTTATATGATTCATTTCCATATTTATTCCCTTAATGGGATTTTAATATCACCCTTATTCTCAATGTATTACCTAGGTTATCCCATGAAGTTATAGGATCTCATTATGTAGATTAACAAAAATTATGTTCTATTATAGTTTATTTATTTTTATTTATATACCTAGTCTTCCAAAGACCCAATATTTTTAGATTCTTGGTTTTCATTTAATGGATAATTATGCCTAAAATAATGTAATAATATGTGTAAAAGGGTTGGGTTTTTATATACATCATCATTGGTATGAGTGTTACACACATCCATTAAAAATGTTTCTATATAGTAGTCAATATCGTGTCCTAATGAAAACTTTTTAGAAAAATGGATAGGTGGAGTAATGTGAAAATATACCAACTTAAAATAATGTGAATAAACCCCATATAAAGAAAAATCATTGAATAAATTAACTTTGGGTAGTGGATATTAGAATCAAGATTGATAAGATTTTATTTTTAATATATAAAAGGAAATAAATATTCTTTTCAAATGTATTTAATGATTTTTTATATCTATTAAATTCTTTAATGTAAAAATTTTGTTAATTCAAATTTTTTTTGTAAACCATTATGATTAATGAGAGAATAAAACCTATTAAAACCTATGGTATTATATAGTGATGTGGGTTAAAATGAATGTACCATGGGTTATTATGTCTAATTTTTATCATAAGTTTAAATTCAAAGATACTGCTTTTGAGGTTTTATTTGATGACATTTTAAGATGTTTTAGGATATTTTTGGAGACATTTTTTGGAATAAAATACATTAGTTTAGTATGTGTTTTAAGAAAAAAGTTATATTAGGAATAATGTTTTTATATATTTTGGGAATAATTTGAAATTTATTAATATTTTTTAGGTTTAATATGATCTTTTATTTAAAAATGGTTAGTCAATATAAAAGGGTTATTAAATTTTTGGAACATATGTTTTATCACATACAACCATGGTATTAAAATGTTTTTGGTTGACTAAGTGATTAATGTTATTTTTAAATAAGTTCACTATTTTGGGAAAATTATATGATTAAGGTAAATTGATATATTTTTTACTAAATTGGAATTTTATTTTCAGAATAAAGGTTGAGTTATATTTTAAAAGCATATAGGATTTTATTATGGCTTTATGGTAATTCATGTTATTTTTTATGGAAATATTAGCATATTTTTAATATTATATGATATGAAACATATATTTTGGTTATATTAATTTATGATTGAATAAATTTTTTTGGTGATAAATTTTAAATTGATCTCAGAGTAATCTGTAATCAAATTTATCCAATTTTTTGGTTTTTATCATGGTGAGGAAAATATTTGAAGAGTTTAAAGTTTAATTACTTATGGAATGATTTAAGATGGACTTTGGGTGTTATTTTTTAGGCTTTGGAGAGTAATGTACTAATTCCTCATATAAATTTTTATTTGTATTGTTTTTTCTTTTATCTTTGGAAAACCATTTCATATTTAGACAAAACTAATAACTATTAATTATTTTTTGGATCATATAGTTGGATAAAAGTTGAATTTAGTGCTTCCAGTATGAAAACTTAATCTTGAATATTTGTTTCTTGAAGTAATATATGAGATATAATTAAAAATTTATTGAACAAAAAATGAAGGATGAAACGCCACTTTTATATTACAAACAAATAAAGTAAATATATTTTATTAAAATATCAATCTTTATAGAAATATAATTTCTCAAATATATTGATTCTTATTCAGAAATTAATATTCAACTATCAAGGTACACTTTTAGAAACTCATCTATAAGTATATTTTTTGTAGAGGAACACAATTTTATTAAATAAAAAGATTACTAATATTAACCTAAAAATTTAATTTTAACCATAAAATATATATTTTACTTTATTACATTGATATATTCATTTCAAAAAGAAAAAATTAAAATTGTGGGGATGAAATTTTTCAAGTGGGGGAGAATTTAACACACTGATAATTTAATATATATTTCTCCTTTAAATGGATCTTATGTTTGATAACTTGAGACACACATAACGTCAAACTGAAATAAACCTTGATGATTTTATTGATATAAAATATTACAATAAAATATAAATTCTAATACATTTTTTAGTTATTAATATAAAAAAATATGAAGAAAATTATAAGTGATATAAATGAACACACACACACACACAAGTATATATATATATCACAAACAAAAAATATTTATCATCTGGGTTTACCATGAATATTTTGACCCAAACTATAACAATAGAAATAATGACAATAATTATGAATAAAGTACACACTATGAGAGAGAGGTAAATTAATAAATTTTAGTAAATCATGTAAGCCTATATATTGAAATGTTATATGGCCTTTATATATATAAGAATCGGATACATACTTGTTATATATATAATCATTTGAAATATTTTCATTAGGATATTTTATTAAAATTCTTATATAATTTTAGGATAATAAAAAATATATATAATTCAAATCACAAATATAATTATTAATTTATATGAAATAGATTAAGACCACTTAAAAGATCTAAAAGATCATTTTTCTATAAAAGTGGATTTTTTGTATACTTTGAAAAAAAAATTTATAAATTTTATAAATTTAATTTTCTAAAAAGTAATTAAATTTTTGTTTCATAATATCAAAATTATCTTAAAGTTACTTTTTTTTATTTTTCTAAAAAGGTTTATTTTTTAGTGAATATTGAAAAATGATGATTATTTCAAAACTGCCATTTCATTTCATTAAATCTTATAATTTAAAAGTACCAAAATGTTTTGTATTTTTTCTTAAAGAATCATAAGAATACATTAATTATAAATAATAAAATTAATTACAAAAGAATAAAAAGTATATTTGATTTTGTTATAAACACATTTTTATGATTAAAACAAATGTTTTTAAAAAAATTGTCTTTTTGTTTCGTTTTATACATTTTTATTAAAATTAATTTTCTTACTTATACAAATTAAATATTTAAAAATGGATTACATATTTTGAATCAAGTGATTTAATTTTGATAAATATTTTAGCATTATTTTTTTGTCATAATGAATAGTAACCTTGGATAATATATTGTCACTCTGATAAGGGTAAAATATGTAGAACAAGGTTAAAACTATGAAATAAGGATTAAAACCCATGCATAAACATGAATATATTTCATTGGATTAGTTAAATTTGACATCCACCTTAAAATATTTGAAAATATGTTATTTTGGGTTTATTATAGATACCTTTAATTCTGAAATTTATTATTTTCATAAAAGAAAAATTTTGAAATGACTCTTACTTGTTTTTAGTAACTATAAGATTTTGTGAAATGGATAAAAAGTATTAATTAAGTCTTATAAAAGATAACTTTTAATATAAATAAATTTTTTTGTGATCATAATTTAATTTTAATTTTTAGTGGTGAAATAATTTCATTAAATTCTTACGCCACGTCGACATAGTTTTTGTGCAAGGAGTATAAAAATCAAGTAAATTAAAAAATATATCTTTTTCATGATTTATAGGATTTAAATGATTTTTTAAATACAAATAGTGTATTATTTATGTGTTAAGAGTGTATATCTGAAATAAATTATAGTCTTGATATTTTTTTAAAATTCAATTATGTAAAGAGTCTCGAAAATGACTTTAATGGTCTTTTATGTAAAATAATATTTTATTAAATTATCTAAAATTTATAAAACCTTATATTTTTCAATTGAATAAGATATGATTGATTATATGAACCATTTTCCACCTATGGATCACTTTTATTTTTATATCAACTTTCTTGACCCCTAAGGTGTTGAAAGCTTGTTATCACTGTAATCGTTAAATAGGGTTAACAAGGGGGTTAAAACTAATATAATAAGATTAAAATATCACCTAAATTTATATAAATTTTATTTTATGATATTTATTATAATTATATACATACTGTATTTAAAATATTTCAATTTGGTTCCACTTGAATATGAAAATTAATTTATATTAATTTAATACATTAAGTAATTCTAAGGGTGCTCCACCCCTTGCTTATTAAAGGTCACAACCTATCCTATTTTATTAACTATTCTTTACCTAAATAAATCAAAAAAACACCTTCTCATATTTCCTCCCCATTACTTAGAGGATTGGGCCTCATATAATGACCATCCTATACGGATTAAGGTGTAAGATAAAGGTAGTTTTCTGAAGAAGAGGTATAACTATTAAGTGTTTTCATTTTATTTTCTCTTTTACCTACTTAAAATATTCTATAAATATTATAAAATAATAACATAATCATATTAAATATATTTATATTTTATTATTCTGATAAAAATTATTATTAATCTTCTTTTAATTATATGGAAAATGAAAATATTGCCCGTATGTATGTACGACAGACCCTCTCCACATAGCGATGTAATTCATTTTTCATCACTACTATACTTGTATGGTTATAAAGATAAAAATAGTTAACATATATGATATTTATGATATAATTATGATTCTTATAATATAATATACCATTTTATTTCTTACCCTTTTACCCATTAATAATGATAATGTCCCTCCTAGGTATATATGGGCTACCATCTCTATGAAGCGATGTGATTCATTTTTCATGTATATATTTAAATAATGAGTCCATATATGTATAAATATAATATATATGATATTTAAATCATTATTAACATTTCATAGATTATGTAAGCATGATAAATATGCAAGGATGAAACAACTGAATAAAAACTTACAAGAAAATCAAAAAGTTATCACTCGGAAACAATGATTTTAATAAAGCATTTTTAATAAACAGGTGTTGAAATGTTACAATTGGATAATAAATGATATTATAAGTATTTATAGGGTTCTATTATTTAATTATAGTAAATTTAAATTTATCATAATGTATTTTAAAATCAATTTTGATGGATGTTCGACCTAAGGTATGGGTTTATTTCACAATCGTATCATTATTCAGCATTGTCTGTGTTTAAATTTTAATTGGGGTATTATCTAAGTTTTCTATCTTAAAATACATATATTTTATTCTATATTGGCTATTTATATAAACAAAATGTTTTCCTTTCATTTTCCTTTTTCAAAGTACCCAAAACTCTGAAAGAGAATTTTTAAAGAAAACTGGCATTGTTTTTCTATTTAGTCTGGGATATTTTCTTCCAGAGCCATTTTTTCTTTAAGTTTTATTCAAGAATATTTTTAATATTCTCAAATCATTGATTATATATATTTATAATCCTATTTTAATTTATATAAAAACGTTTCAATGTAAATTTCTTATTTTTTCTAAATGAGACACTTTTTATTGAAGGTGTGAAGGAAATCCTTATTTTAATGCTTATAATAGGAATGTATTTTCCCACCATCATGAATATTATTTTCTTTTATGATTACCTTATATGTTTCAATAGTTTTTTATAAATAAAATTTCTCCCCAATATTTTGTATATTTTTATATTTTAAATAAGTTCTTTAAATATGAAAATTGTATTTTCCTCAACAAAAATTCTACTAGAATTTAAAATTTACTTTCATCTATATCAACATCATTTGATGAATATTATGATTTACTAGGGATATAATCTAATGATGCCATCAAATATTTTTATTTAGATAGATTATGATCATTTTTACTGGGGAAAGTATTGTTATTTAGTATCCTAGTTCTTATAATATATATAGTTATTGATTTTTAAGGAATATTGATTAAGTTATTTTTTTAATTCATGTAATGAATGAATTGGACTCATTAAGTTATAGGTAGAGATGAAATTACATAGGCCCTCAATGAATCTATATATATCATGAGAAAAAATAAATTGGTTATTTGGAATATCCCTTACCCATTTTTGTATTATGTCTTTGAATAAAGCCTCGATGATAAGTTTAAGATGTCTAAAATTATTCATTCCATCATTTTGAAATCAGTTATTGATTTCCATGTTATTATTTGAATAGTTATTTATCTGTGGATAATTTTTAATAATATGTGATTATTTATATGATATTATTTGATAATTATTTATTTCTTACATATTATTAATGATTCATTTATTCTATAATAACTTCTATTGTACGCATTCTCTTTTTGAACATATGAGCTCGCCCTTTTTATTTTTTTTACATTCACCGAGATGTGAGGAGGTGTACTAAGATTGATATTAAAGTATATTCTAAAGGGAATAATAATTTTTTCAATGAAATTACCATGTTGTATTTTGTGTTTTATAATGTAATGTGATATTGAATAATGTACCTAGTCTTCCAAGACTATGAAACAATTAAATACCTCATGATTCAATCACCTGTATATAGTGCCAATACAATAATTTAACAACCAGCTATGGTCTACTTAGGTCAAGGTGTTGTAGTATCTATGTTAAAGGAAAAAAATATTATTTATCATTAGAGTCATCAAGTAACTATTATGTATTATTATTTTCCATATGTAATGTTTTTCCATTTTTTAGTTCTTACAATTGCTCTATAACCAAAAACGCACGTTTCTTACATATCACCCAAAGTATTTTTCGTATCACTGTACAGAGCTAGTACTTCTCCAATTTCACTACATATTTTAGTGGATATTTTGTATCATAAACAATTCTATCACATATGGGATGAACCCTATTCATTATTTTCTACTAAACTTAAAAACCATGAAAATTTCATATTATGAATTTTTTTCATTTAATAAATTAAGTACATAATAATATTAAAAATATTGAAAATAAATTTTTTGGGAATTTTCAAAATAAAGTACATAATATTCATATAAACTAAATATGGGATAATTTCTCATAAATTATGAAATTCATGGGAATTAATTTTTTAAACTAAAAAATAAAAATAATGAAAATATATAATTAATCAGTTATATTATAAATGTAGATGGTTTTTATTGAAAATTATTATAATAAAATAAAACTGAAAACAAATATTTTTACTATATTTTCTATCTAATGAAATTATATTAAAAAATAAAAATTTGATCGTTTTTATACTATACCAAATAAAACTATATTAAAAATTAGTGAGTTTGGAATAAGTTAAAGTGAGAAGAATGATGTTAAATAAGTAAAAAAAAGGAATTAATAATTATAGATAAAACAAATATAAACTAAGAATAAAATCTATTTTAATGAAAACCCAAATTTAAAAAATTATTTTATTAACTAAATTTATAAAATTTATTATTAGTGGTATAGAATATTATTATTGTTGAATCAAGTTGAATGAATATGAATCAAATATCATTACTATTTTGATTACCTTCTGTGTATTTTTTCTTAAATGTGAATACTTTTGAACCAAATAAAACTAAGATGAATCAAAATTGGATTTATTCCAATTTAATAATGAAATAGTATGAGTATGGGGTTATATATTTCATTAATTTTTCAACAAAGCATGGAAATGACCCTTCTCAAATCATTTAACCATGATTACATTATGTTATTGAAGATGACATTTTTTATAAGAGTTGGAAGAACAGTTGATCTATCATGGAATATATCTAAGTTATAAATAATAGACAAAACATAAGAAAGAACTAAATGTATCTTGTGATTGAGATAATATTGATGTTTATGGATTATATAAAATGAGTGCAACTAGAAATGATGATGGATATTGTTTTGAGGAAATGACAACAGTGCTTCAAGATTACCATCATGGTTATATTGAGCAATTTTAGAAGTAATATAGATATTAAATGATTCCATTGTATGATGGATTTATAAAATATATAACTTTATAGGCTATATTGATTCAATATAATTTGAAATCTAGTAACATATGGAGTAACACCAGTTTTACAAAACTACATTCTCTCATAAAGGATATATAGGCTTCATTTTCAAACATATGATGCCAAAAGAAATATTATATAACATGGGTATGACCAATGAAAAAATACATGCACATCCAAATGAATATATATCATTTCATAAAGACCATACATAAAATATTTCCTAAGTGTGGTATGGATAAATATAAGAAATATGAATCGAGTCCTTTGAAATTCAAATTCTTCTTTCCAATCATTCAATGTTTTAGAAAACTATATAAAATTGAGGAGACTATAAGTTAAATGACATGGAAATAAAATTCAATAATTTAATATGGGAAACTCCATCACTTATTAAACTCTTCTCACTATGTGATGACACGTACCTCATTCACTCATAAGTTACCAAACCTGATTAGCCACATGGCCTCAAGTGCACCTCCCCATATTCCAAAGGCTACCAACTAGAAATCATGGTCTATGATGGTATAGAGGGGATACAATACCCTATTTTCCATAGTGAAACGTTGTATAAAAAATAAATTTTCAACGAAAATAATATGGTGAAACAACAGAACAACATAAGGTGGAAGAAATAAATATCCAGATAATGATAAATGACCAAAATCCATAAGTAATATCATATACATATGATGTTATGATGTTGTACAAAATGGGAAGAATGAATATAATACAATACATGTAATACCAAAATATAAAAACAAGACCAAAATCTAAACTCCAATGTCATCATGATCACTATCTTGATCCTCAACTCTTGCACTCCATCGTAGTATAGAATATCAATCATCCATTGTAGGGTGTTTTCCCCTTTCCCTACCCACATAGAAGTAATCTTCTCAGGTAAGAAATGGCAACCCAAATAGGGTGTTAGTAAAACTTAATAGGTAACCACTAACAATTTCTATTACTATCTAGTATGTGAATATAAAATGATCATTGTGAAGGTATAACAAATAAGTTTGTGGAATAAATTATAAACAAGTCTGCTCGGGTTCCTCATGGGATACATGGTCAACAATACCTACTTTAAATTGAGTTGTAAAGTCTCGAAGAATTTAACAAATATATACATATAATCATAGGGCCTATTTTATACAAACAATCTACCCATGTATAATTATTATCATATAAGGTTCTATAAGTTTCATGATATTAAAGGTTTTTCAATCGAGTGTAAAATAAATTGAAATTAAGCATAACATAATCCCATTTGACCTATGAGCCCTCATAAGGAATTCCATATAAGGAATCCAAGTATCACTCAAGGAAAAATATAATTCTATTTGACCTATGATCCCATCCAAATAATTTTGTATAATAAATCCAAGTATCTCTCATGGCGTAATATAATTCAATTTGACCTATGATCTCATCCATGGATTACGTAAAAGGAATCCAAGTATTTCATAGGGATTGAAGTAATTCCATTTGACATATGATCCCATTCAAGATATTTCATATAAGAAATCCGAGTATCTCTCAAGGTGTAATATAATTTCATTTAACTTATGACCACATCCAATAAATTATTTATAAGGAATCAAAGTATCTCCCTAAGAATAATATAATTCCATTTAACATATGATCCCATATAGGGAATTATTTATAAGGACTTCAAGTGTCTATCAAGGTATAAAATAAATTCATTCAATTAATTATATTAAGCTATTCATTTATAATTACAAGTGTCCAAGTGATGGTATTCAACTATATAATAATTCACTTATTTCAATTACAGATTACACTAACTATAGAAAATCTATAAATAATTTATTGATATAAAAATAAAATTCCATTTTTCAATTCCACGATATATAATAAACCCTTCATTGATAATCCAAAATTCCAACACACCCTAGGTTGGTTTAATTACAAGGAAATAAAAATAATTATAATCTTTAAATTGAACGCAACACAAGTTGTTGTTCAGGTTGAGGTCATGAACCTCCAAAAATTTCAAAAGTTATATGAAACATTAAGTTCATGAAAAAAATAGTTAATCATTTAATTTAATGATTTAACCATGATCCAAGAGTAAATACATCCCACTTAACAATTCTATTAAATATACTCCATTAATCATAACACTAATAAATGTAATGGGGGAGTTTTCACCCAATTTATAAATCTATTTATTCCAAATTTATCATTACCTTTTTTAAGATCCAATCCTAACACACTTAAATAATGTTTTGTTTAAGTGCATACAATGTAAAATTATAGTAAATAATAGGTTATGTCCATATGGGTGATCTAATTTGAGGCCAAAACCCTCCAAAAATGTCAATGGGTCTAAGGAACATCATAGTTGTTGTTTAAGAATTTAACGTGATGTATTTTACATTTTAGGATTAATGTGTGTAAATTATAGTGTGTAATTTAATATAAACACTTTATAAATATGTGATACAATTAGGGAAAATCAATATACCACCAACCTCATTCTTAAGAAGATTTTCTAATTCTATTTTGGCCACTAATTTGAGCCAAAATGGGTGAAAATAAGAAAATGGACAAACACCCTAGAAAAGGGCATATGAACTCTCATGTAAATGACGTCCAGGAAAAATATATATATAAGTAAATGAAGAAAAAGGAAACTTAGACCTACTGAGAGGGATCCAACATAATGATGTTCAAAATAGAACTCGGATAGAGGGGAAACATCAAATCCTATGAGGAATAAATGGGAGAGATCTCAAATAGGGGAGATGGTGTACATTGTATTGAGGAAAAATTGTAGATTACATTTAAATAAAATAGGTAAAAAATTGTTATTTTACCCATTTTAATGGGGATCTTGGTTTATCCTCACAGTTTTTCAAACCATGCGCTAACTGTGCATTAGCCACTATCCATGAACCCTTGTCTCACATTGTCTAGGCACACTATTAGACAAACCTTGCACACATTGTGTGATTCACCTTTGAAATTTTTCTTATATTTCACACAATAATGCATCCTCTATTTCATGGTTTGATCAAACAATGTGCCTATAAAAATGGCCTCGCAGTTTGGGGAGCATAGTTTTTACTAACCGTGTGTCCCGAGATGCTTCTCTAAAAAATGATTTTCTGAAGCTCATCACTTCAAAAACTCATCCAGAATATCAAGAAAACTTTTGAGCCTTAATCCCATTCTAATAAAAATATGTTAAATTGTTAAAAATCTTGTAATTGTATTATAATTATCATCTTGTGATTTGTCCCAACCACTAAATGAAAAACTCAAATTCCATTGAAAATTTAAACCAATATAAAACACAAGATCGTACAACCTACCCACCATAGAAATTATTTTCCCCAATAAGATTTTGTGGGAATAAAAATCAATAACCTGACCTATAATGGTTATAAACAACAACACAAATATCTATGTTATGTTTTAAGGCACCAAACACACCTCCAAGCTTCACTTTAAACATATGGTACTTAAGCTTACAAAATATGAGCTAACACTTGTAACCATTATGGAAACATCTAAATGGATCTCACTTGAGACCATATAAATCAAACTATTAACACATTTACATTGTAATCTTCAATAGACCTATGGTGCTACCCTCCATAGGTTCTTTCCTTAAACATCCAATTTTCATCTATAGTAATTCCACTATCACAATTTCTTACATAATCACACCCATGGTGTCTTAATGACACTCCTAGAATTATTATCAACCATATATAAATGATCACACATGAGGAAAATAACATAGATCTTTGATTTTATCTATAAATTCAAACTCTAAATGACTTATACTTTATTTTTTTGAATCTTAATGGTTTGTTTAGGGTGGTTCAGAAAACATGGATTGGGTTGTCATATAAATGGGATTGAAATTCTCCCATAAACTATTTTTCTCACACTTTCATTTTTTGAATCTTAGTTTGGGATTAATCAAGGGAAAATCTCAGTGATGTTATCTCCTTTGGAAGCTCCAATAAATGGGTTTCACATGGTACGAACCTATAGGTCAAGTCTATAACTTATTTTATTTATGTCATTTGGATTTATCATAACCATGTATATATACTAATCATATGATCACTTTTAATAGTTTTACTGTAAATGGTAATGATGCTTAAATTATTTTAAATCTGAAAGGATATAACATATATTGGTCTAAAATAACCAAATCAGTTTATGTGTTTTCTATGATTTCATTTATAAATATATAATTTACTCATTTAAAAATTGAATATCATTTATAAATGTTTTGTTCATTATAATGTTCACCTAATCAAAGAATACATCAACTATCTCATTTGGTCTAAGCCTAAAATATTTATACTTACTATATAGAACCTGACTCTTTACTTCTTGAATTTTTAAATCACCTTCATAATTATTTAGAAGTTTATATCACATAGGATTAGTGGTATTTCATTACATCTCCTTTATATAGATAGGGTTGGATAAAAATCCCCCTTAGTAAATTAATAACTTTGGAATCAATATCCAACTCCTTTTGATCCCTTTCGTAGTGTGCTCCACTCCCAATGTTAGATGATATTCTATACATTGAAATCGTACAAACATATATCCCCAATGATAAAAAATTTTGTTTCATTAATTTTTTCCATAAATAAATTTTTTTACCTTACAAGATAGTAATTTCATTATGACTGACAACTACAACCATAATTTCCAATATTGGGGGGGGATTATATCATGAAACATAGATTTGATACCAATTGTTAGTACTAAATAAGGGTGAATCCCTTAGAGATGAATCAATGTATTTTAGATTATTTTATTAACAATTTCTAGTGATATTGATCCCGCCTCTCTATTTCTATTAGTTGTTGTAGATTGATAAAACTATAGATAATGGGCACACATTTTTATACTTGGTTTTCCCAAATAAGTAGATCTAAGGCACATACAATGTCAATGAAACATTTCACATGAAACACTAAGACCACTACATTTTGATACAATTTTAAAGTAGCTAACCCTCCTAGTTTACAACCCTCATAATATGAAATCTCACTACTCTCAAACACTCAGGGACTGCACTGCACCTCCATGAATTGTTGTTTCAATTCTCAAGAATAGAGAAGTATAGTTAAACCAATAATAATGTTTCAATATTCTCATCTTTCTTATACATAAATAAATACAAAAATATTCAGATGATAATATCTCATGGATCACTATATTCTTCTTATATAACCTCCAAACACTATTATATAATGCCTCCTTCTATTTTATGTGTGTTCTCTCTATTTATATTCTCTTATTTCTTCAAAACAGTAACAAGAAGTTTTATATTCTACCAAGTATTCAACCCTTAATTGAATTGTTAGTATTTTGTCCCTTTTCTCTAGACCAAGAAGATCATTCTAAGTATATCGTATATTTCTAATGTGGTTATAACATTCTAATAAATTTGGTTAAAACCCTGTAATTTCATGATAATTAAAAATTTTGAACTCTGGTTATAACTTACCGATAGTCTGAAAAGTCACAATTCATGTTGTGACTTCATGTTTCTCAGTGTGACATATGGTCAATAACCAAATCCACCAAATCTTCTCTATACATCATTTTCAATTCTCTTGGAGATCATAGTGAAGATCTCAAAATCCATATTGATCATCAAACCAATCATGATGTGACCCTCTACTTCATAACTCAACCCTCATTTGGATAGAAACACTAAAATATACCATGTTCCAGTCATAGCACAGGCCTTATTCTCATGATGTGGTCACTTGTAGACTAAGACCATCAAATTCTATACCTTGGACTCCCATAGTACAGTGATCCTTCCATGACACAACCATCAGATGGATAGTGCCATAGAAACCATTCAATAACCTTTTAAGTATAAAAATTGTGCTATGGTGTGTAACATTAAACACCTAATCTCGCAATGGGAGGAACCTTAAATACATTTACTTTAACCTTATAAAATCCCTTTATGGTGTTCCATTTAAACTTGAAGCGTGAATGAATTTTATGAGTTATCTAAATAAAACTTACTAAGTTCTAATAGTGGTGCAATGTAGGTTCCTACAACATGAATGACTCTTGCAGTCCTTAGTGCAGTCCAGGCCTTTTTCATATTTCTAGAAACACACTTTCATAGTATGACATAGATTATCACACTATGACTTATGTTTTCTAGACACAACTACAATGAATTCTTCCAAAAACCCTACAGTAACTTCCTCATCAAACCAGTTTCTTTGGAATTAACCTCAGACAACATTGTGAACAAACACAATCCCAAAAAAGCTCTAAATATTTTTTTCTAAAATATTTATTATCGCTCATGTTATCAACACTTTAAAAGAACTAATAATTGAGTCTTTATGTGCTTTTAAACCATAAATTTACAATAGTGAAACTCTAGAACCAAATAATTGTCAAAGAATCATCACATGACAATAAAAGTATAATAAAGAAAATAGTTCATGTGTCTATATAGTCATAATGTTACTAATAATGCATCATCTACAAAAAGTGAATATCCACTATAGGAAATTTCAGCTTCTATATTTGTGAAAATGAGTGACTCTCATTTGGAAATTTTTATAAATGACATTAATGACTTCCAAAGAGTGGTTGATAATACCCAAAAAATAGTAGGATTTTTCTCATCTCGACCTCATCTTCCTCAGTATTTCTTCTAAAATACATCCCCCACCACCCCCCATCACCTCTCACCACCCCCAGTCCCCCCAAACACCACGGGTTGCCGACAACACACTCCAAAACTACTATAAATAAACCAAAATACACTATTATCTTTTATCATATCTAATAAAACACTTATAAAGGTAACACATTAATCAGTGTAAAAAAATGCTGATAAAAGTTCATCATTTTCCATCATTTTTCTTATCATTGATAAAGGTAACTATTTATTAGTGCTTTTTAAGCACCCATAAAAGTTTGTTGTTTATCAATGCTAAATTTAGTTCTAATAAATGTGATCTTTATCAACCCTAAAGTTAGCACTAGTAAACACCTAATATGTAAGGAATTTAATCAATATTTAAGATAATTATGATACTTAAATTTTTCCCCTTTAACAAAAAATCAATAGGTAAGAAATAAATATTAAAAAGAAATTAAAAAAATTATTAATTATACGAAAAATGAATGTTAAAAATTACAAAATTATATTATAATAAAAATAAAAAAAATATTAAAAATTTAAAAATTTAAAAAAATATAAAAAATGAATATATATTAAAATTAAAATGAAGAGATGTTAACAATTACACTTAAATACAATAGATTTATAATAAATTACTATATAAAATTAATAAATAATAATTATATAAATTTAAAAAATGGTAAAAACATTAAAAATTTACAAATAAAAATTTATAAATAAATATTAGAAAAATTAAGTTAAAATAATATTTGATAAAAAAATATTAAAATTGAATAAATTAATAAAATATTAAAAATTAATACATATTAAAAATAAATCAAAATGAATAAATTCAAAAAATATTAAAAAATAATAAATAATATTAATTATAAAAATTATAAAAATATTTAAAATGAATAAATATTAAAATACAAGTCAAAAATATTAAAAAAATACTTTTATATGATATACACTGATATATATAATATATATATATTTTTTTTTTTATCTTTTCCCAAATGTTTGCAATTATATTTTTATATATATAAATTTATATGTACATATATAAATGTGTGTGTGTGTGTGAATTTTAAGAATATATATATATCTATGTGTGTGTGTGTGAAATTTATAATTTTTTTTAAATCTACAATTTAAATATAGGATAATAATAAATGGGATATTTTTTTAATACAATTGATTAGTAAATTTAATATTAATATTTTAATTGGTAAAATCTATTGAAAATACTATGTATTTAAATACAAAAATACTATATATATTTTTTAAAGATGACTGCATTTTTATTTAGTCTAAAATATTTATTCATTTATATAACTGATAATAATTCAAAAAATATAACTAATAATATTTTATTAGAAATATTTTTTATTAATATTTTTTATTTTTTATAATATTAATATTATATACATTTATATAATTACTAATTATTAATATTTATATAAAAAATAATTAATATTAAAAATTATATATATATATAGGTAATTAATTTATGTTTATTTTATATAGAAATTACAATAAAATTAGTATTGTATCCATTGTATATACTTGGATATATACACATATGTGTTCAGTTCACATATTATATACAGACACATTTGTATGTGGATAATTTATATATATATTACTTCTAATACTATATAAATTATTATAAATATTAATTATAATATTTATATAAAAACATTAATTAATATAATATTTTTTATATATTGGTAATTTATTTTCATTTTTTTGTAGAAATCAATACAAGGTTAATGTTATATGAATTGTATATAGTTTCATACACAAACATATGTGTTGAGTACACCTATACACACACATATTGTAACGAACTAGTCTAGGTTAATATGGCATGTCACCCGATTCAGCCCGCTATAAGGCCCAAATCATGTTCCTAAGTTTCATAGACTGGCAACAGTAGTCAGGTCATCAAAATATTACCATGTTGGAATGGTTTCACCCTCGAGTAATGATAAATAAGTAGTGGAAAATAACAGAGAATCTACCATGGTGTGTTTATATATTAGATATCCATGCATATAAAATATATAGTCCTAAATAATAAAACAAACCAAACATCGAATAATGAATAGTTATCAACTAAAATCAATTTAAAATAAATATACAACATCTATAAGAATACATAATAAGGAATAAAATAATGGAAACTCAATGTATAAATAAGACAATTGGTTAAATTGGTCGATACAAACATCCATCAATAAACCATAAAACCCATGATGCCAAAAAAAATTCTATGTGACCCAAGATCACTCACCACATAAAAACATCAGTCAGAAAAACACACAAACAACAACCAAACTGAGATCCCAACCTTGGAACCTTTATGAAAACATAAGATCTATAAACACACACACACATGTGTGTGTATGGAGTGAGATAAACTGGAAATTGATGCCCATGACATTTCAATGATCAACTAAACCAAGTCCAACAACTATGATGTCTCAAACATAGGAAAAATATTCATACCACATTTGACCAATTGATGAGTACATAATTTCATTCTGAGTTCATGAGATCTTCGACTTCACGATAGCATGGAATGGTCACCAAGAGAGAGTCTACCTCCTATATGGGATGACATAATTCATTGTATGATGACAAAACCCTATATGGCCACCCACTTGGTAGGTTGGAAACAATCCCTCATTTGGAATAAATGGAACCCTATGTGGTTGAAGACTCATCAAGTAGTGTACCAATGGAATTTTCTATAGTCATTGACACACCACGTGTCGGCCTCATCATTTGCACAACCCTAAAAAATGGACCTATGGACACCCACTAAGCATGTGATGGAATTTTGTCCACAGTTCCCTAGTGGAGTGACATGAATCGACCCACCGGGGGGGCACCTAGGCAGGTAGTAAGTTGTGAGTGGCACCAATCTCACCTTCAATGGTCTATGGGATGGTTACGAGCACCAAGTAATCATATCTCACAATATGGGAGGCCATAGATAATGTTAACCCGCAACAGACATGTATCTCCAACAACAAAAATAATAAACAAGATTGGTATGCTACATATATATAATCCATTGAATTTCATACAATGTATTCATTATGAAACAATTAAAAATAATACTCTACATATTAGAATACTAGGGGAAATTTACATAAAAAAATAACCAAGATATGTACATATATATTTGTGTTCCTTCTCACTCCGTGAACTATTAGATCAATCCCGAGCTATAATGATTTTTACCATCATCAATAGAACCCTTGAGCTCTATCATGTATCAATAATCATCATTAGGTGTAATCTCAATACAAGAAACACTAGTTATAATCCCTCCAAGTCCATTTTAGACCAATGTGTTGATTGAACTGACAGAACGCGTGTGGGCAAAAGGCTCATTGAGGGGTGAGCATAAACATAATCAGCCAAACACCTCCAAACCCATGGTAAAGACAAATGAAAAAATATACCCAAATATCTTAACTTGAGTAAGATTAATTGAGAAGAATATACAACGAACTAGGTATTCCCTATAATTAAATATCATAGGAATAAAACGAGTCTCAACCATCTCACCTCCATCTCTCAAAAGCTACATCCCATGAGAAACTAAAGGTGATCAGTAAACTGATGAGTCTAAAATATCCAAATTCGATATCCCATATATATATTACATATATAGGCAAACCTAGGGGTGATCAAGGAAATAAAATTCTCTAATAATACTATGCTTTTTATCCTTTCAAATGAACACACCACCACTAATGCCTGATATGACGAATAAGCACATCACTGAAGCATGCTCACCTATCGAAGTAGCATGCTCTATCCAATCCATTAATATCACACTAATGCTAAAGCATTTGAATTTACAATTCCAATAAACATTTGTATCATCATTCTAAAAATATTGGGGGAACCACACCTTGCTGAAGGTGCATCATAACTGAGGGTTTACCAACCCCAATAAAGAATCTATGCCTCATCTGACCTCATAGATAAGTGGGTAATGACTCCAAAGATAAAATACCCACATATAGAGTGGGTATAGGGAGGTGTGGGGTACTGACCCAATATTTACCAAGGAAGTTCTGAAACCATGCCCTTACATATTCACATAATTAGAGGGGTTTTAGCCCTAATGTCTCTCTATAGTTCATACTTTAATCTCAACATCAACCAACTATGCCGAAGGATGTGACCTACATGAACCACTTCCTTTCATATGTCTGATATGAAATAAAATTCCACTGTCACATCCAACATAGAATTATACTTATTATAGACTACTCCAATGTCCAATTTTAAGCCTAACATAGAAGAAATGATATCAATATTACCCTAGAAAAATTACACAATATACCCTTAGGGGCACAGAGTGTGTCACCCAAAGTCGAATCCATGGTTGTACACTTCCATCCCACATAGCATGCCAATACATATATAAATGGTGTGTGAGTCTAGTTAAGCGATGTGTAAGACCAAGAGGGGTACATGGGTGTGTAATATGATGCTTGAGTTGTGTCTCGTCAGGGGAAAATAATGTGTGATAATGTTGTACACGATTTATGAGTTCTAGATAGCTTTATGGGCATGTAATCCCTATACATGCTAATTAGGTTATCTAGAATCCCATGGTGTGTGGAGTGAGGAACACAATGTGTGATATTTATCATGATACATAACCCTAGTAACCACATATAATGAACCACATGGCTTGTGCCTTTCCAAACTATATGTTTTGTAGTATGGCCCATTAAAACTGAATCACCATCATCACCGAAATACATTATCTTTATCGATATTACCACCAAATGTGTCCAAATTTCCATCCAATACTTTGATATTGAAGGAAATATCACTGATAATCACTTCCTAGTTTCCATTTTCTTAGATCAATATTCTCATTGATCTGAACAAAATCCTGTTATGCCTCTTGTTTCCACAAATTGCCTCTTAGGGGCTCAACCCTCCTAACCATCATCTATGATTCACTATCGTTACACATTTCTCTCATGAATCGTCATATTTGTCAATGATTTCACAAATCAACATCGATTTGAGGTTGGATTCCATCTCAAAATAGATTGGTAGTCAAATCATCATACTAGTATTTTATAAATATGAATATTTGATAAATGAGAGGAGAACAAGGTGATATCCTTTATTCTTGTAGAAAACATGGCCATTGATCACAATCATATAAACCAAAATGTAGAAGGAAAATCTTACCCAACAATTATTATAGGTCCAAAAGAAAAAACAATACATTGAAATGGTCATTCTATGGGTATTAATTAGGGATAAAAATAGATATCAAATCCATTCTAGAAATATTAAAAAACCATAGATGAATCCAAAATAAAACAATAGAATAGTGATTTATTTTCTAATTTAATATTCTTTTGAATATCCCAAAATTAAAAGTGATGAAAAAAATTAAGTAAAGAAGAATAACCTTGAAGGTGAATCATTTTTTATTTCATTAAATTATCACATTTTCATGATCTAATAATAGGTGCCACTATATATTTGATCATTATACCTATTATGTCATTACCACCAATATTTATTTTATCAATGTTATGAATCTAGTCATGATTCATTATCATTCATTTTATTACATCAAATGATATCTCTCTCATTATTTTTCTAGGTTTTGTTCCATGAGAAGTGGTTAACCCTATACAAAACATATGATATGGGTTTTATAAATCCACCCTCGTTTTCATGCATAAAAAAAAGCATATGAATTATTAAGTAATTAAATATTAGGCACACGCGATTTTGCTTCTCAAAAACTATGCTTGTGAACTAAACTTTTAGTCTCCCTAGGGAAGACCCATTATTCCAGAAATAATTTCAGTGAAAGTATCTAAATTGGATGATTTGTTATGAGATATAACCATTTTTCTAAAAATACAAGATTAAAACCAAAATAATATAATATTTTTATTATATTATCATCAAACCACTGATAAACTTTTATTTCCATGTCAGATCAGTATCCCATTCCAAAAATATTATTTAAAATGTTTAAAGGTTTCAAGAAGTAAATACCATGGTCGTGACATCATTGTTTGAGCTCTAGGAAAAATATTTATTTAAATAATAAATATAAAATATCCTATAAATCCCAACATTAGTGAAAATTTACTAAAACCTATTCTATGGGTTAACCCTACACTTTAGAACCATCGGTACCATCGAATAATTTTTCTATGGTTATATTCTAGGATAAATTTACCTTTTACCCCAAAATAGGTATCAAGACTTAAAACACTCAAAATTGAGTTAAGCATGTTCTATAAAAAACCCAAGTCACAATAGCCTCCCCACATTAAACCTTTTTATCCTAAAAAATGAAACAATTAGAGCTTCCAGACAACAAAAATCAATAATAAACTCATTCATAATTCAATACACCATCATACACACTTCCTTTGAATATAAAGGTATGTTAACTAAAGATAACTTGATATTCCATTTTCTAGGGAAAAATCCATCTTTCAATCAATAAAACATCAGGTCTAATTCAACATTAAAGTTGGTGATAAGAAGGGATTGGAATCATCCATATACAAGTCTTTCTAGGATTTTATATCCAAAATCCATCACTACATTAGATTATCCCTACTAAATGGATTGATATTAATTCTAAAAAACTTGTAGAAAGTTCATATTTGGTGGGATCATCAACCTCCATAACTTTAAAAATCATTCTTATATGGTTTTTAAAAGAGAAAAATCCATTTATTCTACACCAAAACAGTGAGAGTTTCACCAAATTTTTCTTAATGACATCAGAATGGAGGTAAGGGTCACATGACTTATAGAATACATGATATCCACTCTTCTATCACCATCCTAAAAGGCATAGGTTCCATCACTTATAGCTTATGGTGCAAGAGAGACTTGGTCAATCTTCCCAAACTACAGTAATAATATACCTGAAGATTCCCTACTTACATCATGATTTTCAATGGTTCTTCACACATCATTGAAGATAACCCAGTTGAGTTTACATTGATTATTCATTAAATCTATTACTGAGAACATCATTTAATTAACTAACCTAAAAAACAACCCTACATCATGCTAATTCTCTTAGAGTGTCCCACTTAGACACAATCCAAAGTAAACAATCCTGGATATTTAGATGACCCTACTCTGTTGGATCCAAATATCAATAAAGAACTTGACTAAGGTCCCTTAACATTTAAGAAAAGCCTAATGAGTACCTTGGAAGTATAATTTATATCTTTACATAACCACCATGTAAACCTCTATACAAGGGGGATTTGAAATGCCACCACCATTATTGATGGTGAGAATAGCCCTCCTTTATAAACAAAACTAACTTCCAACATACAAGTGCTCACTAACTTTCACTGTTATTAAGACACAGACTCCAGCACTACCAATAACCAACCTCCATGTGAATGTTATGACACTCTAATCTCCACAACCATCATATATTAAACTTTATAAAGACCAAAATTTCTATATGAGTCCAGGTATCATGTTATAAGAGTTTTCTACCACTCTCATAAAAAGACTAAATAAATCCCCAAACCAGATAGAAACCACCTAAAATCAACATAATGATATATTCAGTCCAAAATCTCTATGATTATATAGGGTTTTCTTTAAACTCATTCAATGAAATATGAACATCATCCCCATAAATCATGTTGATTCATACATAAACTTCTTTACAAGGTTTGATTATGATTCACCCTATCGAAGAATACACATATTAATAAACATAATAGAAAGTGAAATTTATCCTCTAATAAAATATATTTTGAATCTATGATCATTGGATAATAATAATATTACTTCAATATCCAAAGGGTTGGTTCCAATTTCCACACTATATGGGTCTTTCTCACTCCTAGAAACATGACCCACCTCGTCAACATCATTGCTAACACCTTGAAAATAACCACAAGGGAAAAAAATTACCAAGTTTGATACCACTTCACCTATTATATACCAGTAAGGAACCTCTAAAAGGACATACTTATCCACCAAAACATAACTCTATTCAAAAAAAATGGGTGGGTTAAAGATGGTTATGATCAGTATAAGTTCTCTCGATGGCCAAAGTCTAGCATGAGGTTCTAAAAAATATATATAAGCCTCATACATATGGTGTAATATTAATATCTCTAATAAAAATAAACTCGTACAAGGTTACATGGAGTACTAAAATAATTAATAATCATATTAAATTGTATCTACCAAACTATAGGCATTCTCTTCACACATCACATAACTACACTAACTTCTAGCACTCCAACCTAAAAAGAAACTAGTCGGTGGTAGCATTATACTAAATCACAAAGACATATCATATTATAACTTTACAGCATCTACCCAAATAACTATATTGAAACTAACACACTTTCAAGACACACTTATGAAGATATGGAAATCCCTATGGGCCACGAAAAGTACCCGATCATAGTTACACTGCCTGCAGAAAGTTCAACATCTTATTTTAAAACTTTATCTGAGAAATAGGGTTCAAAATCCAACCATTATAGAGTAGTTCAATTTTCATTTTGAGAAAGTAACATCATCCCTCAATATCCCATGGTCCTACATAGGGAGATCAAATAAATAGTCATTATTTGGCAGTACTTACCTGATCATGATAAAAATAGGATTCATGAACTCTAGTTAATCCTCAATTACTTTGAGGATAAGGATTCCCTTGATCATTTAGACATACATGTTGTATCCATCATTAGGTATTTCTAATCCACCTAGTGGAACTACTGATTTCTCCATCAAAATCCTACAATAGACACAATGGGATGAGAAGAAAATTGGGGTCATAGGGAAAGGTTTTGTCTCAATTGAAACTCAAGAAGAAATGGCTCATCACTTAAAAATTGGTAGTTAAAAATCTTGACTATAAGAATGATCTTGTCGTAACCCCACATCATCACACAAGTTGTCTATCAGTAACTATCACCTTTTTTTGATAGGATGGACCCATAAAGGTTGTAAAATATCTATATGAGCTGACACAAGGACATAAAAAATCATAATTAACTGTTATATGATGCAAGTAAAAACCATACTTGTACCCCACAATTGATGTTTTAAATCTTGTTGTGTACTATCAGGTTATCAGAGTCCAATAAAATTAATGTATTATCTTATGAACCTAATTTGGTCACCATTGGTCAAATAATTAAACTCAAGACCCCCTTAACATCATCACCCTAAGTTTATAAACCATTCCTCGCATGAACACTAACTTCGAAAATTATCCCTTGGACATACCTGCTCTCATACCACCCTAACATGACCCAACCCACCAAGGCCCAACATGGGATAGAATTAAGGTGTGATTTTCACCCTAAGTTCACCTCTAATAGGCCATGGACTAGTGACTAGCACCGACTAATCCTATCTCACAATATAAAAGTCTTTATATCTTTTCAACCTACAACGGAAACATATCTTCAATGCAGAAAATAAAGAAAAAAGACCAGTATGATATATATATATATATAATCAAATTAACTAAATATAATGAATTTATGATATAAAAAGAACAAATAAAACAACACATAGGGTAGTTCTAGAAGAAATATACATCAGAAAATAACTGAGACAAGTAGATACATAAGAAACCTCTCCTTTCAGCATGAACTCCTAAATCATTAACTAGTTACAATAGTACCCACCATCATTATTATAAACCCTGAGCTCTATATTGTATTGCCAAGAATCACCAGGTTTTAGATATAAACAAGTTACACTAGCTCCATGTCCACTAAGTTTATCTCTAACCTGTGTGTTAACTACACAAACACAACATGTGTGGGAACAAGGCCTATAAAGGGGGGAGTATAAACATACTCAGTAGGAATCACTAATACCCAAAGGAGATAGAAACAAATATGTAAACCTAAAAATCTGATATTGATTAAGAATAACTAAGAAGAATAAACAAGGATCCATATAAGTCACATAATCAAAGATCATAGGAATAAAATAAGTCTCAACTATCTCATATTTATCTCTTGAAATCCATATCTTATGAGTAACTAGAGGTTCTCAGTACACTAATGAGTCCATGAAGTATGGAGTAGATATCCCATCTATATGTTTTATCTCAAGGAAAACCAAAGGGAGATCAATAAACTAAAATTTTTAAATACGCTCACACTTCTCATCCATTTTAATGAACATTCCTTTTCTAGTTCACAAGTTGAGGAATATACACATTACTAAAACATTCTTACCTATCTAGGTAACTTTTTCCATATAGTCTATTATTACTACACTATTTCCTAGGAAGATGAAAAAATAAATAAAATAAACCCATGGATCCTATCTAGATCAATTGTAAGGGACACATTCCCTACTCATGTCACATCATGTCTAAGAGGGTACCAACCTAGTGGAGGACCTATGCCTCATCTGAGCTTGATGACAAGGGGTACTGGATTCATAGATAAAATACCCACACCCTGAGTGTTTATAGGAGGTACCAAACCTATCTATACCAAGGAATTAGGCGATACATACCCTAACATATATGTGTTTTTAGGGGGTGTTGAACTTGAAGTCTCTTTGGAGATCACCCTCAAATATCACTATCATCAAATTGTGCCCAAGAGACCTACTCTCACCACCTAGCATCATATCTATGATATTTAAATAAAGGACATTATCACATCCTATGAAAAATTCTAATTATATTAGAATACTCAAAGGTCCAATTCTGAGGACAAGGGATGAGATACGATTAGTAAATAACCATGGAAAATTATACAGTGTGCCCTTAGGGGAATACATCATATCACCCTAAGTCAAAGCCTTGGCCATGAACTCCCATCCCTCCTGGAATTCCAAGACCCATATATACTGCTTCTGAGTTGAGTCACATATAATGTAGGATCAGTAGGGGGACACAGGTATGTAACACACTAACTGATTCATGTATCATTGAGAGAACATGATGCGTGATAATGTTACACATGACATATAAGGGACACCTGGCTTAATGAGAGTGTACTCCCAATACATGTTGAGTTGGTCATCTATTATAACATGAAATATAAGGACCGAACCTTATTACATTACATAATATTGAATTTAGTCAAGAAAAAACTTCATTTTACATTGAGGATCTTTTCAAGTTTAGAGCTTTAGATAATTGGGACAATACATTCATAACATTACAAATTATTACATAGTGGTTACCATAAAAATGGTTTCCATTTTTTTTCAAAATATAAAACATTAAAACTTAAACATGAATCCTTGAAAATTATTCAACATTTAACATGGATTCCATATTTTTCTAACACAACAATTAACCTGTGAATATCATTTAAAAACTTGGTATGAGCACAAAATCTCAATAAGGGATGAAAAAATAAGGAAAGAGAATATTAGTCCATGAATACTCGTAACGTATGAAAGCATTTTCAAAAGACATGCTTGTCACGCATATATGCTTACATTGTGTAACATGATATTTAATAAAGATCAAAAAAAAATTGAGAACATAAATATTATCATAAAGTTATCTTGGGGCATTAATTTCATAACAATGTAACCCTCATGGCTACCTTATAATTTGTAACCCTCACTGCTACATTACAATGTGTGTAACCATCGCAGTTACACTTGGAGTAACCATACAGCCAACCTCCATCTTACACATACCCAATTAATTGGAGGGAGATATAGGTCCCACCCTTCATCATAAAAAATTTCTGAGAACTAGAACATAATCATACAACAATAATAATAGCATAAAAAATATTTCTTTTGAATTTTGTAAAACGGAATTTTAATAGAGGATTTTTATAAGAAAAAACCCTTACATAATTCATGTAATTGAATAAAGACTTAATAGAGTGGATAGAATATGTGTATACACTATAAATAAATATAATTTAACATAATATAAACAAAACCCAACATTTAAACAATTTTAATACAACACAAATAACCAAGCAGTAGGTTAACCCAAAGAATGAAAATCGGGTTAAGAATTCCCTTACCTCAGGCTTGTCTTACTTAAAACTTGTCGAATATTCTTGTATAATGGTTAAAAGAGTTATATTAGTATTTTAAATAAACTTTTTCATGTTTATAACATCTTATATGATCATTTAATCACATCATTTCACCCTTTAATTGTTAGTATTTTTCTCCTTGCACTGTTTTTGGGTGAGTTCTTTACATGATTTCCATGATTGGTTCATGGTGGATGTTCTTGTCGATTGGAAGTGAAACTACATAATTGAAATGGAGAAGTATTTAAATATATCCAATAACATAAATTATACCCTTTATCATTTTGAATTATTACATGAGGAAGATTCATAAGTTAAAACATTAATGATGTTTGTTTAGATCATTTTAGTAGTTCTTTGATAATAACGACCTCATTTTGTTTTATAAATAAAAACCATGTGTAAAAAAGAATTATAGAACCATTGATGAGATATATTAAATATATTATAACCTGTTTCAACCATAAAAATTGTTTCATGACCATACTTGAAGGAATTAAATCAAATTGAAATCACATCATCCACGATGTTGGTAATTCGACACATCACAGACAATGTTTTTAATTCCTTAAACAAGTGGGGGAAGAGAATAAGATTAATGATGAATTTCCCGTGAACATGAGAAAATAAATAATATAAAAGATTCTGGATCTTTCATGCCTCTTGGTTAATATGAGGTGAGGAAATAAGAAGAAAATAAATAAATCTTGAAATAAAATAAAACATGAGAAATTTCTCACGAAAATTCGGCAGCCTAACAGCGTCTCATAAAATTTCATAAAAATAGTTTGATGAGAGAAAGAGGATATCTCATTTCTCATACATAATATGGATAGTAATGGGGGATATTGAATGAAATATCCCAACATAAGCTAAAGTAAAAGAATATAATAACATAAAATGAATGAAACGAAAGAAAATAAAAGAGGGTGTTTACCTCTTGATCTCTTCTCCTTCAGATCCTTCTTAAGGGCTTTGGTTTTGGTCTTTTAGTGATGTCATCATCTCTAAAATGTGGGGAAGGGACTTGGGAGGAGTATTAGGTAGAACATAGGCAAGTCACAAGTCTTGAGAGGTTTGGGAAGAATAAGGGAGTTAGGGTGGTATTTATAGTGGAGGAGAGGGGGTATTTTCATTATTTTAATCATTATTATAATATTTTTCCCAAGATTATGAATAGTCATAGTTCATGTGACCTAAAAATAGTAATAATGGCATGTGAGTTCGAAAAATGTGCCCTTTTATCACTTATGATGTCATAAATATTGGATTTTACTGATTATTTGATTATATGGTATTTTATCATATTTCACTATTCATCAAAAATTAATGAATTTTAGAAAAATCCAAAAAAATTCCCTAACCATTTTTCGACATGTTGATTTGAAAAATGAAGTCCATTTTTTGAAAATAAATTTCTCAATATTATTAATTTAATTTTTAAATAAAATCAAACTTAATCATAAATTAACAATTCTAATTCTATAACAACTTTTATATCATGATGAAAATTTAACCAAGATGTTATTATATTAAAGCCTTAAGAAAATAAAATAATAATAAAATTTACTATTAATTAGGGTCATATTACTATTCATATTACTATTCATAAGGGTATGTTACTATTCACAAAAAAACAAGTTGGTTTCATCAGACTCCAAATAACTTACTTAACACAATTATAGATGATAGTTTTTGAAAATTCAAAACATAGAAGTTGAGAAATTATTTTTAAAGGATAGTTATAAATATCTACTTCAAACAAAGTTACATGCATTTCTATTTATTTTTAGAAAGACTTTGGGGGTTACATTATCCCCACCTTCTAGAAATTGTGTCCTCGAAATTTTATTTACTTATTAAACAACGGAGGGTACTTTTCCCTCATAGCATTTTTAAAATCCCATGTTTCTTCTTCAACCATGTGGTTTCTTCACAAAACCTTTACCTAATGGATTACCTTATTCCGCAATACCTTTTCCCTTCTATCAAGAATCTGAACTGTTTTCTCTTCATATGAAATGTTCTTTTCCAGTTGAACTTCTTCTGGGCTCAAGAAATGTGATGAATCTGGCACATACTTTCTCAACATCGAAACATGAAAAACATTGTGTATCTGAAACAAACTCGGAGGAAAATATAAATGGTATGCCATTGTTACAACTTTCTCTAAGATTTCAAAAGGACTGATGAACCATGGACTTAGCTTCCCTTTCTTACTGAAACGCATCACACTTTTTCAAGGAGAGATTTTAAGGAAAACATGGTCACCTACCTCTAAAGAGAAGTCTTTCCTTCTGTTATCTACATAACTTTTCTGCCTACTCTAAGTTGTCCTGATGTGCTTCTAGATCATCCTCACTTTCTCATCCACTTATTCTACTAATTCTGGCCCCATCAACTTTCTTTCACCGACTTCATTCCAAAATGCTGGAGTTTGACACTACTACCCACACAAGGATTCAAAAGGTGCCATCTGAATACAGGAATGAAAACTATTATTATAAGAAAACTCAACTAATGAATGATATTGATCCCAACTTCCCTGGTAGTCCATTGAACAAGCTCGAATTCGAAGCATATCATCCAAAGTATGAATTGTTCATTTTTACTGCCCATCTGATTGAGGATGAAAAGCTGTATTGAAATTTAACTCTGTGCCCAATGACTTCTGAAGTCCCTTCCAAAAGTTATAAGTGAACCTAGGATCCTGGTCAGATACAATAAAGAGTAACTCCATGTAACCAGACAATCTTCTTGAGGTATAATCAAGAAATCTGATCTAAAGTCATTGTATCTTGAATAGAAAGAAAATGTGCAGATTTTGTCAGTCGATCAATAATAACCCAAATCGCATTGTTACCTTGAGAAGTCTTTGGTAGTCCCACCCCAAAGTCCATGGATACATTCTCCCATTATTCTGGCCCTGGAAAAGGCTGAAGCATCCCCTTCAGTAACTGCTGATCTACTTTAACCTATTGACATGTCGAACATTTCATGGTAAAACCAGAAATATCTATTTTCATTCCATCCCACCAATAATACTCCCGAAGGTCCCTATACATCTTAGTACTTTTAGGATGAATTGAAAATGGAGAACTATAAGCTTCACACAACAAATCTTTCTTCAAATGAGAATCACTAGGCACACACAACCTTTTTCCAAATCTTAATATACAATCTTTATCAAGTTTAAATTCTTGCAACATACCCATTTTAACCAATTCTACCTTTTTCTATAGCTCGTGGTCTTCCTTATGAACTCGCTTAATTATGTCTGACAATGAACACTACACTGAAACCTGAAACAAAATAGATGAATTCCCTACACCAACAACTTCTATGATAAAATTCATCTAATCAACAATCAAGGGATCATGTTCCAAATGTAACATAGTTAATGATGCATGATGTTTTCGACTCAAGGCATCTACCAAATTATTTGCTTTTCTAATATGGTAATTGATCGTGAAATCATGATACTTTATCAGTTTAATCCATCTTCTCTGCCTCATGTTTAATTCCTTATAGGTGAATATATACATCAGACTTTTTATGGTCAGTATATATTTGACATTTGGTTCTGTATAAATGATGCCTCCAAATTTTCAAGTCAAAAACTACAGCTGCCAATTCCAAATCATGTGTGGGGTAATTTAGATAATGAGGTTTAAGTTGTCTTGAAGCATAGGAAATTACATGATCATTCTACATCAAAACACAACCGATTCCCTTCAAATAAGCATCATTATAGAGACAAACACACCATTTCAGGAAGGCAAGGCCAAAACTGGAGCATTCAACAATCTCTTCTTCAGTTCCTAAAAAAACATCTCATTCTTTTATCCAAAAAAAATTAACCCATTTTTGTGTTAACCTATTTATCGGGATAGATAACCGAGAAAAGTTCTTAACAAAATTTCAGTAATAACCTACTAATCCAAGAAAACTACAATCTCGGTAACATTTGTGGGTCTTGACCATTCATCAACCACTTTTGTTTTAGCAGGATCAACTATTATTCCATCTTTATTTACAATGTTCCCAATAAAATAAATCTTTTACAACCAAAAATCATACTTTCTGAATTTTCCATACAGTTTCTTTTCTTTTTAAGGTTTTTAAAACATCCCTTATATGTTTTTCATGCTTCTTTTTATTTTTATAAAAAACCATAATGTCATCAATAAATACAACCACAAATTTATCCAAGAACTCATGAAATAATCTATTAATATGATTCATGAATATAGCAGGTGCATTAGTTAATCCAAATGACATAACAACAAATTAATAATTCCCATATCTAGTACAAAAGGCTGTTTTTGGGATTTCATCCTCCTTCACCTTCAGCTGATGGTATCCGTATCTCAAGTCAATCTTGGAAAAGTATTGAGCTCTCTAGATCTGATCAAAAAATTCATTGATATGAGGAAAAGGATACTTGTTCTTAAAATTGGTGTTATTCAAAGCTCTATAATCAATGAAAAGTCTCATGGAAACATCTTTATTTTTAACAAACAAAACAGGGTCTCCCTATGGTGAAGTTCTAGGATGAATGAGGCCTTTACCAAGAAAATCCTACAACTGATTTTTCAATTCAATAAGTTCTAGTGAATCCATACGATATGGGGGTTTTGAAATTTTCTTATCATCAGGAACTAAGCCAATTTTGAATTCGACTTCCCGAACAGGTATGACACCAGGTAACTCATCGAGAAAAACATCAAGGTATTCATTTACCACTGGCACATCATTAATCTGAATAGTTCCCTTGTTTTCAAAAATATGAGAAAGATAACTTCCATTTCCATATTTCAATAGTTTCTCAACTTCCTAATATGTTATCTATTGTATGGGTTATTTCTTGTATAAAAAATGTATCTCTTTATGAAAAAACAACTTCTTTATCTCTACAGTCAATCTTAGCATGATAATCAAAAATCCAATCCATTCCCAGAATAACATTAAACTCGACTAAGGGTAAAACAACAAGGTTTACGGGTTAAGTCTCTCCACATACCACAATAGAAAGATTATTATAATTCCACTTTGTAATAATATTTCTCCCTGGTGTTTTAACAAAAAGTTTGGGTCTCATTTGTTGAGATGATATTTCCAATTTACAAGAAACTTTCTTAGAGATAAAGTAATGTGTAGACCCTGTATCAAGCAAAACTTTAGCAAAATCTGACTGAACAAACAAAGTACATGATATGACTTCATTGGATGGAATGACATCTAATGATGTAGTTGCAAAGGATCTCACTAGACTTTTCTACTTGTAGTATGAATTATTTGCATCATTCAGATCTCTCTTTGGACCGGTATTTTCATAATGATCCATTTCACCACATTTAAAACACTTTACAGTCTGCCTATCATGATTATTCTTAGGATCATTTTCAATGAAATCTCGGGCCATATGTCCAAAATTACCACATTTAAAACACTTTCTAGTTTTTTTAATAAATTTCCCAGGGTGTTTCTTTCCACACTTTTCACAAACTAGAAATTGGATTTTCTTACCATCTGATTTCCTTGGTTGATTATTACCCATCACTTACCATCTAGACCTCTTCTTCTCCTTATTTTTGAAATTCACATGATCATCCAAAAACTCCATCTCTAACCTCTCATCACATCGGACAATTTTCTCATAACTTTTGAATTCACGGGAGGCCAATGCCCATCGATACCTTCAATTCAGTCCTGAGTAAAAGTAGTTGATTTTGCTATCAAGATCCAGGATAAGATTTGGAGGATACCTCACCAGTCGAGTGAAGTTATATTTATACATGACCACTAAATCTTCCCCTTTCTGTTTCAATTCAAGGAATTGGTTCTCCATCCTAAGTTTCACCACCTTAGTAAAATATTTTTCAAGGAAAAGACTTTTAAATTCATCCCACTCTAAGGCATAAAAATCCTCTCTACCTCTAATATTCATTAGAATTGACCACCACTGAATAGATTCCCCTTAAAAGCGATAAATGGAAAGACTTGCCTTTTGATTATCTTAACATCTCATAACATCTAATATCTTTTCAAGGGCTTTGATCCATCCTTCAGCTGCTATTGGGTCAGAAGATCCATTAAAAGAAGGAGGGTGTTGTCTCATAAAATGTTCTACTATTGTCATGTTCTATTGTGGTACCTCTAGTTTTTCTCTTGCATGGATTCCACCACCATTTATTGCCTACGTTAGCTGAGACATTACTATCACAAACTGCTTGGTTCCAATCCCTACCATTCTAGGCTGTAGATCTGTAAGGATTCCATTCTGTCGGTGCCTCTCCTCTTTAGCATACCTATTCCTTCTGCGGACAACCGTTATGAAAAAACATATCTTAGATGAAGCAACATGGTAATATTTAAATTATATAACATCTCAAATTAAAAATAGAGTGAAAACCATTTATGGTATTCTATTAACATCACCCTAACCTCTAAAGTTATCTAAACCATCCTCTGATACCAACTATAGGACCCGTCCTTATTACATTATATAATGTTAAATTTAGTCAAGAAAACACTTCATTTTACATTGATGATCTTTTCAAGTTTAGAGCTTTAGAGAATTAGTAAAATACATTAATAACATTACACATTATTATAGAGTGGATACCATGAAAGCAGTTTCCATTTTTTTCAAAATATAAAACATTAAAACTTAAACATGACTCTTTGACAATCATTTAAAATTTCACATGGATTTTTTATTTGTGTTACACATCCATTAACCTGTGAAAATCATTTAAAAACTTGGTATGAGAAAAAAATCTCATTAAGGTATGAAAAAAGAAGGAAAGAGCACATTAGTCCATGAATACTTGTAACGTACGAAAGCATTTTCAAAAGACATGCTTGTCACCCATATATACTTAAATTGTTTAACATGAGATTTACACAAGATCAAAACAAAAATTGAGAACATAAATATAGTCATAAAGTTATTTTGGGTAATTACTTTCATAATAATTTAACCCTCACGGCTACCTTATAATTTGTAACCCTCACGACTACCTTACAATTTGTGTAACCATCATAGTTACACTTGAAGTAACCATACGGACAGCCTCCAACATGCACATACCCAATTAATTGGAGGGAGATATAGGTATCACCCTTCATCATAAAAAATGACCAAGAACCAGAACATAATCATTCAACATGAATAATAGCATAAAAATATTTCTTTTGAATTTTGTAAAACTGAATTTTAATAGAGGATTTTTAAAAGAAAAAACCCCTTACGTAATTCATGTAATTGAATCAAGACTTAATAGAGTGGATTGAATATGTATATACACTGTAAATAAACATAATTGAACATAATATAAACAAAAAACCAACATTTAAACAATTTTAATACAACATAAATAACGATGTAGTAGGTTAACCCAAAGAATGGAAATCGGGTTAAGAATTCCCTTACCTCGGGCTTGTCTTGCATAAAACTTGTTTAAAATTCCTGTATAATGATTAAAAGAGTGTTATTAGTATTTTAAATAAACATGTTCATATTTATAAAATCTTATATGATCATTTCATAACATCATTTCACCCTTTAATTTTTAGTATTTTGCTCCTTGCATTGTTTTTGGGTGAGTTCTTTATATGATTTCCACGATTGGTTCATGGTGGATGTTCTTGTCGATTGGAAGTGAAACTTCTGAATTGTAATGGAGTATTATTTACATATATTCAGTAACATAAATTATACCATTTATCATTTTTAATTATTACATGATGATGATTCATAATTTAAAACATTAATGATGTTCGTTTAGATCATTTTAGTGGTTCTTTGATAATAACGACCTCATTTTGTTTTATAAATTAAAACCATGTGTAAAAAAGAATTTCAGAACCATTGATGAGAAATATTATATATATTATAACCTTTTTAAACCATAAAAATGGTTTCATGACTAGACTTAAATTAATTAAGTCAAATTGAAATGACATCATCCACGATGTCGGTAATTTGACACATCACGGACAATGTTTTTAATTCCTTGAACAAGTTTGGGAAGAGAAGAATATTGATGTGAATTTCCCATGAACATGATAACATAAATAATATACAAGATTATGGATCTTTCATTCCTATTTGTTAATAGTAGTTTAGTAATGAATAATAAAATAAAGGAATCTTGAAATAAAAGAAAACTTGAGAAATTTCTCATGAAAATTCAGCAGCCTAACGGCATCTCTTAAAAATTCAAAAAAATATTTTGATGAGAGAAAATGGATATCTCATCACTCATAAATAATATGTATAGTAAGTTTGGATATGTAATAAAATATCCCAACATAAGCCAAAGGAAAGGAAGAGAACAACATAAAATGAAAGAAAAGAAAGAAAATAAAAGAGGATGCTTACCTCTTGATCTCTTCTCCTTGAGATCCTTCTTAAGGGATTTGGTTTTGGTCTTTTGGTGATACCATCAGATCTAGGACGTGGGAAAGAGTATTAGGAGGAGTATTGGGCAGAAACTAGGCATGGAACAAGGCTTAATAGGTTCGAGAAGAAGAGGGGAGTGAGGGTGGTATTTATAGTGGAGGAGAGGGGGTATTTTTCATTATTTTAATCATTATTATAATATTTTGCCCAAGATTATGAATAGTATTAGTTCATGTGACCTAAAATAGTAATAATTGAATTTTAGTTCGAAAAAAGTGCCCTTGAATCATTTATGATGTCAAAAATAGTGAATTTTACTGATAATTTGATTATACGGTATTTTATCGTATTTCACTATTCATCAAAAATTAAATAATTTCAGAAAAAAACCTCAAAAAATTACCCTAACCATTTTTTAACATGTAGAATTAAAAAATGAATTCCATTTTTTAAAAATAAGTTTCTGAATATTATTAATTTAATTTTTATATTAAAGCATACTTAATTCAAAAATTAACAATTCTAATTCTATAATAACTTCTATATCACGATGAAAAATTAACCAAGATATTATTATCTTAAAGCCTTAATAAAATAAACTAATAATAAAATTTCCTATTCATTAGGGTAATATTACTATTAATATTACTATTCATAAGGTTATATTTCTATTCACAAAAAAAAGTTGGTTTCATCAGACTCCAAATAACTTACTGAACACAATTGTAGATAACAGTTTCTAGAAATTCAAAACATAGAAGTTGAAAATTTATTTTTAAATGCTAGTTATAAATTTCAACTTTAAACAAAGTTCCATGAATTTCTATTTATTTTTAGAAAAACTTGGGGTGTGACATGAAATTTGGATCAAGGCACAAAAAATGGTATATTTATCTTGTTCTATAACACTAATGGATATATAACATAAATTACAGAACATGTGTTCTCTAAAATACATTTTTTGTAGTCATATCCTTCAAAAAATTATCATCTTCATCGCTGGAATCTTCCATGTTCACAAATTTCACCATCTAACACATCCAAATCTTTATCCAAGTATCTAATCATGAAGAAAATATTTTCTATTATCACTTCCCAACCTCAGATTTTCTTAATTGGTATTCTCATCAACCCACACAAACCACATCATTTCTAACATTATCATATAAGTGTTTAACCCTCCCAAACATCATCCATGATCCACCGTTGTTATACATAACACCCATTAATCATCATATCCATCAAAGTTCACACAACCCAATGTATTTCCAAGGTTCTATCACATCTCAAAACAAATTTATAGTCAAATCATTGTCCTAGCATATAAAATGATGATTATGTGATAAATGAGGGGAGAAACAAAGTGTAAACATTGATGGTGGTAGAGTGCCCAAGCATTGATCACAAGCACAAAATAAAAAATAAAAAAGTAAAAACTGGCATAATAATTAATTTAGGGCCAAATTAGACATCAATAAATTGATAGGGCCATGATAATGGGATGAATTAGGGATTAAAAATGGATATTAAATCCATTCTTGAAATCATGAATAATGGGGAGATCAAAAATTGAACAATAGAATGGTGATGGATTTTCTAACACAATCTTTACATGAATATCCCAAAATGAATAATGAGGTATAAATCCAAGGAAATATGACCTACTTCGAAGGAGAACCACTATCTCTTCAATTCCATTATTTTATATGTGACTATAGTGTTGATTTCTTCATTAGATTTTCTGTTAAAGAGATAAAACCATTTCACTAAAAATAAAAGCTTATGGTATAAAAAAATATAATATTTTTATTATATTATTATAAAGGATCTACATCACTCATATTTAAATTCTCTTAGATACCCATCCAAAAAATATTATTCTAATTATTCCAATTTCTGAAATAATAAAAACTAGGGTTTTAATACCATCATCAAATCTTTGATATCAATATTTATTTAAATAATAAATATAATATCCTGTAAATACCAATATACTCAAAATTGAGTTAAATCTCAATCATGAAAATTTCAAGTCATTATATAGAGCCCAATGTGTTCACACAACATCTTAATATATGACCACGTATTTCAAATTATAGTTACCTAATACTTGACTATAAATACAAAGGTTTCTATTATAAGAATTAGGAGGTGGTTGAAGTGGTTCCTTATTTATAAACTCTAGATAATTATATAGGTAACCTTTGGATCCAAAACAAAGGCTAAGAGGAAGGAATAAAATTCCCTCTGTAAAGGGGTGGAGGTGGCCCATGTGTAATTTCTGATTCATGAGGTCCCTATGTTGAAGGACCCCCCCCCCCTGCGTAATCCATGATCATGAGGTTCCCTTATATAATTTGAATTTCTGAGGTCTCTTTATGAAAGAAATCATTAGATACCAAATGAAAACATCTTTACCTAGAAAAAACCTCCTCTATGAGGTTTCTATAATACTTAATCCTCTACTGTATAAGTGAAACACTGTATCCTGAACTATCACACAATGCACACTCTAAAAATACATTATTCAAAATAATATTTAAAAGTTAGATTTTATAATTTGAAATTAAAAAAATTAACTTCATTTTTTAATTCATAAAATAATAATTATCTTAGTATGAATTTTATATTTTTTTTCTAAAATGGTTGGTCTTTAGTAGAAAGTATTATTTCCAAGAAACATGATATTTTTATGAATTTTCCATTATATACGAATAACCTAGAAGTTTAAAAACCTTTTAAGTAATAAAATATGAATTTAAGGAATAAAAATAGGGATTTTAATATATTCTATGAACTTATAAATCCCATGCCCAATATTTTTAGAACTAATTAAAATGTTACTTTAATGAAAAAAAGTATTTTCAATCTTTTTGTTGAATCATTTATTTTCAAGGTCGATTTAGTTTTGGATTTCTTTAAAATCTTAATGTGTTTAATTTCTTGTAATAAATCAATTTATCTCATTAAAATTAGTATCCAATATAATTTTATCTTATTTATAAATTTAAAGCATAGAAAATTTATTTTCTAAAAGTCACTTTTTCTCGATTAAGTGTGTTTATTTTAAAATTAAAATTTCAAAAATATTAATATTTTATTGGATAAAATGATATTAAAATATTAAATAAAAAGGAAAAAATTAGTTAAATGGGTAAATATTAATTTTTTCATAAACAATTATTACTAAGATTAAAAATTAATTAACAAGGTAAAATTAAATTAGGGAGAAAGTTAAAAAGTCAAAAGAAACATCCCTAAAAATTAAAAAATTTCTTAAAAATGAGTGTTTGAGGTGATTTTAGAACCACACTCACTATCCCTTCCTATTTTTTCTATTTTTTCCATTGAACCTTTAATAGAAGTATTACATTTTTGAAAATGTAAGGGTTACTCCCAAAACTACCATTACCTTCGCTTATAAAAGGGTAACACTCCCACCACTTCAAGGATAACCTATATTTTGGATTCTCTTTGAAAATCAATAATTTTTCTCTTCCTATAACAATATATCACATTTAAAATTTTTTGTACATTATTATTTAGCATAAGTAATTCATTTTCAAGGATACTTCCAAGGAAAATTCAAGTCCTCGACATAGGTATTATCAACTACTTAGGTTTTCTTCTCAATTATCTTAATTAAAAAAATTCTAGAAACAGTAATATAATGTTATTAGTATAATTTATATACTTTAATGTCACTATATTATTGTTATTATCTTTTTTTATTCATTTATTCCATCGATTAAGAAAAATGAAATTTTTGTTTGTGCATATGTGTGAACTACCGCCACCACGAACAACAAAATTTATCTTTCATCACCACCCATAATTTATGGTACATGGAATGGATTTAATGAGAAAAATATGATTATTTGGATGTCATTAAGGTTCTGGTATTCCAAATCAAATAAACTATTAATGATATAATCAATAAATTATCATCATTAATTCAATCCTTAAAAACAAGAGTCTTAAGAGGAAAGTCTTTTATTCAAATTATGTATTATTTTAATATCCATTAATTATTCATCTAATTTATTTATAATTATGATATAGAACACTAATAAACACTAAATAATATCATTATTCTTTTGAAATATTTATATTTCAACAAAACTACTTCATAATTATTCATTAAATTAGGGTATGTTCCTCTTTATGCCAATTTAACCACCTACTTGAAAAATAGTTTGAAGTTATATAATTAATGACTATGGGAACATAATTAATGGTATAATACAAAATAAATGTATAAAATAATGTTTTTTTATTTTTTATTTTATATCAATATTGAATTCATCAATTAAGAAATCAAACTTTGATCGATAAGAATCACTAAAATGTGTTTTTTATCAATTTCATATTCAAGGATAAGGACTAAAACACTGATGAAATTAATTAAAAATAAAAATAAATAATTATTAAAAATAAATAATACAGAATTTAATGTCCTATTAAGGATGATATTTGGATTAATAATGAATACACTCATCATTATTATGGAACTAGTACAAATGATCAAAATTATAAAAACTTGATATGAAAAATAGATAGAATTCATATTAATATTGAATATTTATAAATATTATAAATGAAAATAGATATTAGTAAGGTTATATATTTATTTATTAATATAGTTATTTCTATGATATATGATTTGAATGTATTTTCATGGATGTTAGAACAAGATGTAATAGTTTTCCATCTCAAATTCATCTCTTTGGGACATGTTTGGTATTATGCATCTAATTTTCTTTATATGGTATATATACTTCCTATTTGTGATTTTGTATCATGATATTCCTTTATTCATAGTATATTAAGATCAATCTTAATCCCACTATTTCAATATTTTTTATTGATTTTCTACCAAATACATACATTGGGTTTTTTTCTCAATTTTCATTCTTGGGGACACATGTTATATTCAGCACCTATTTCATTTTTTGTTGTGAAAAAATTTCCATGAATGAATAATCCTATACTAATCATGAATTTTAAGGTATTTAAAATTATTTATTTTTATGACTCTCTCATTTTCTTTTGATTCAAGAGTTACTAAAATTATTGTAAAAATCAATCTTATCTATAGTAAAAACCCCATATTGTGTTTTGGTAAAGTAAACGTTTGTGAATTTTTATAGAAAATAAATCCTTGTATATATATTAGATAGTATATGCTGTTGTAAAATTGATGCACCTAGGTTTAGTCACTCTAAAAGGTTTTGGTTGATTATTTACACAACTATCACCTTGATGTAAGATGAGTATCCCTAAGACTGCACGTCTAATAAGAAACTCCCTGGGGATATGCATTAGAATATTCACACACACTTAATGAAACATGATGAATTATTTTTATTTCCATTTCCTTAGTATCCAAACAATAAAAAATATTTAACCCAATTATTGTCTTCCCTGGATAACCCGGCACATTAAAAGTACCCTCACCTCTATATTTATTTGATAAGGGTGATACCTGTTACTTTGATGAGACCATATAGCTTCTAAATTTATTAAGGTACGTTCTCCTATCCATCTATGCTATTTTATTGAATGGATGGGTATTTGTGTCATGACCCGTCCTAGTGGGGCTCGTGCCATGACTCCCCAAGCCCGCCTCCAATAGGCCAGGGGAAGGTGACTAGCACCGAGTAGGAATATTACTAACATGGGAGGCACTACCTAAGTGCATGTACACACACACACATCTCGAAGCCTACAATGTTGAAATGAAAAAACACTATGGAACAAAAATTCATGCATACAACTAAACCAAACCAACAGAGTATGACAAAAGGTAAACTACGAAAATTAAACAGGGACAGAATATAAGCCCACCAAAAACAAGAGTCTGAAAACTAAAAATTCCAACTTGTAAACACAAGGAGGTACTGGGACTGCTGCTCATAGTCATTTGAACACCTTGTCCTGTAGGGAACTCAAAAATCTCGGTCCTATCATGGACTGCCCTAGACTCTGTCAAAAGTATTCTCATCTACACAATACAGGACACGTGTAGGCAAGGCCTGTGCAGGGGTGAGTATAACAATAATCAGTAGAGGACCCTGAAAACCACAAAACAATACACAAAGGAAAGGCACGGTCAGCTCTACACATTATATGTCTACTGAACATATAATAAGATAACACAATCCATATATACTCAAATCCCAAACCTCTAGTCTAGGTACAATTCACGCAACAGCATACCCCCACTAGGGATTCAGTTAGAAGATTCCATGAATCACACATTTGGGAGAATTCACTCCATGAGTCTGATAGTTCTAATGATGTATATCCAATAGGTATTGTCTATCGAGAAAGGTCACAAGAGATAGATAAACTCATTCTGGGAGAACACACTTCTAAGTTGGGAAAAGATCATCATACATAGATGAGTATCACTGCTAGGGCCTTGGAGGATACCACGACTCATCCAAATTCACTTTCTAGGTAGAGGACCAGCGCCCTGTGGAAGTGGTCACATCGATACTTGACTCAACATAGGGTCAATAATGGATAGAGGATCTCGCTCTGGGCCTCTCAGAGGGATACCTAACTCTATCTCAGAAATTACCACTAAAGGGGTCATACTCTTGTAGTAGGAAATGATACCTAACCTTCAGGGGAACGAGAAAAAGGGGCACTAACCCAAATGAAACATGTCCAAAATACGGTGGACAAGAAGATAAATCCATGTACTTAAATGTCACACACCATGTAGAAATGTCACACGCCATGTATTCTGACCTCATTTATTGCCCATGTACTATGTCCTATGTTGCAAGGCTGGTCGTGTAGAAAAGTCAGTACAAGGCATGTAGTACAAAACACACGTTGTTTCCGAGTAGCTAGGGTCTGATCTGTGTACGCAGTCGTGTGCCCGTACACAACTTTATCCCGTGTGTGCCATCCCGTGTAACTGGTACACAGGGTAACATGTGTAGCTGACCTGGTCTGGCTGTGTGGCAGACTACACGGCTGTGTACTCCATCCCATGTTTTTGTATCACCCAGGATACACACCAAGTCTGGCGTAGTCACCTCTGCGATGTCGTGTAGTGTCTATATGCCATGTTCTGAAGCCATGTAGTTTATCTTGTGTTCGTGTACTTCCCAGAATACATGCCAAGATTCAGGGAAGGTCCAACACGCCATGTGACTGGGTTCACATGTTGTGTGATTCCTGTCTGACACCCAAAACCCTAGTCACCATTGAACCAGTACCACATGTCATGTTCGTCGAGATACACACCGTGTATCCTGAAAATTTCCAAAATTGCAAACCTCTACTGTGGCGCATCCCGTGTTTCCCAGTTCTTTGATCCGGCTATCCAATCACCATGAAACTCAAGGGTTTTGGTCGCTCAATCCCTATGAAGTCGATTCCATTGTTTTCGGCCTCCAGTCGGCCACAAAAGTTTGTTTTGATCATTCACACAAAAAAGAGTCGAAGAATGATAATTCCTGAACCATGTAGATTCATCCACCACCATCGTTGTTTCACCTCCGCTAGGTTTCCATGATGTTGGATCTCTAATTTGGGATCGTTGCATCACAAAACAGATGCACAATGATCCCTTTTTCATCATCCCATGAAGAATGCAAAGAATTCCAAGAAAAGAAGAAGAAAAAAATCAATAAACCAACTGGAGGAATGAACCTCCGCCATCGTTCATCACAATGTTGATCTGATCCCGATAGAAGGATTAAACAAGGCAAATCAAAATGTTAATCCAACAACTATCACAATTAAAATTCCTGAATCAAACCCCAAATGAAACAGAAAATAACACCCTTCCATAAGAATGCATGATCCGCAGATCAACATGTTTGTGGTTTATCCTATTTATTCATTAAATACAAAATGTGGAAATAAGAATCAAAATAGCAACCACTACCTCGATCCGTTGGAATAATGTTCATTGTGTCACGTTCGTTGGAGAGGTTCATCGGATCTGAGATGCGTCATCGTCGTTCCAATGGGTTATCCTCCAAAGCTCCAAGAGCCTCTCTCTAAATTCACAAGGTTATGAGGCTAACCCTATGAGGTTTCCATAAGCAAGTATTTAAAAAGGGATTAATTAGGTCTCTGTGCAAAAAAGGAAACTTTTAGATATAATAAATTATTATTTTATTTTATTTTCATTAAACATCCAAAAACTAACTCTCATAGCTGACTTACGCCTATCGATGTTAGGCCTCACCAAAGGTGAAGTCGATGTCCTGAATGCAACGGTGCCCTTGGATTTCTAATCTAGGAACACGCTTAGAAGATATAACACTTTCAAAGGAAAACCTCTCATGCGTGCTGTTTAAAATTTTAATTTATTTCAGACATTTATTATGGGCACTCTGAGCCTCGGAATCACACACCGTCGAAAGTTCTGGTCTCAAAATTATTCTATATAAAATTTAAAAATAATACATGGAAAATCTGAGACATTACATTCTCCCCACCTTGGGGATTTTCATCCCTGAAAAGGAAAAATAAGAGCTACTCAAAAAGATGTGGGTACTGGGCACGGATCTGAGTCTCCTGCTCCCACATGCTCTCCTAAAGATTCCTATGCCACCACTGAATGCGCACCAAAGGAATTGATTACCCATGAAGGATCCCCTCCTGTTGATCCATGATCTCCATCGGGTACTCGGGAAAGGTCACTCCATCCTTGATGTCCAGCTCACCCCAGTCGATGACGTGTGATCGGTCATGCACGTACCTCCACAACTGCGACACGTGGAATACATCATGTACCTGATGCAACTATGGAGGTAGATCTAGGTGGTACACCACCTCTCCAACTCCACACTATATCAGGAAAGGTCTGATGAACCTCGGAGATAGATTGCCACCCTGGCCAAATCTTTGGAACCCCTGTTGAAGTGAGACCCGAAAAAAGATGTGTTCTCCTTCCTCAAACTCCAGAGGTCTCTATCGCCTATCAACATAAGACTTCTTCTAGATCTTTATAGTCTCCATCTACTCCCAGATGATGTGCACTTTCTCGGTGGTATCTCATACCAACTCTGGACCCATGAGTGCTGACTCTCCGGGGTCGGTCTAGCAAAGTGGTGACTGGAAGGGTCTCCCATATAAAGCCTTTAAAGGTGTCATGTCAATGGTGGAGTGGTAGCTATTGTTTTATGAAAACTCCACCAGTGTTAGTTGATCCTCCCAAATATGACCAAAGTCCAAGATACAGGCCTGCAACATATCCTCTAGAACATAGATGGTCCTCTCCTTCTGACCATGGATGGAACGTTGTGCTCAAGCATAGATAAGTCCCAAAAGTCTCCTACAATCCCTTCCACAACTGAGATGTGAAGAGGTCATCTCGATCTGATACTATTTTCTAAGGGAATCCATGAATATGAACTATCTCTTACACATAGAGACATCTCAATCTCTCTACGGATCTTTTCTCCCTGATAGCTAGGAAGTGGGACGACTTGGTGAGTCGGTCAATGATCACCTAGATGGAATCATGCCCCTTGGATGTATGTGGTATGCCCATTATGAATTCCATAAGTATTCCATCCTACTTCCACTCTGAAACATCCAGGGGTGAGCTAATACCACTAGAACATGGTGCTCATCCATCACCTACTAGCATGTAAGGCATCGAGAAATGAACTCTGTTGCCGCCTTCTTTATGCCTGACCACCAGAACTATCATCAGAGATCCTGATACATATTCGCCACTCCATGATGTACCTCCAAGGGGGATGTATGAAACTCCCTTAGGACCTCTTCCTACAATGTCAGTGGTACAACAGTGCGTCCTCTAAAAAGAAGTATGTGCTCCCCATCTTGAAAATATCCATCAGTAGCATGTCATGTGGATAACTAAGCACGTAAAACCTCACAGTCGACACCCCCAAGCTACACCTCCCTAACTCACTGTAATAGTGGAGGGGTGAAAACCATCGACTGAAGGTAAGCTGCATCCTCTCTGTCCATGAAGGATAGTCTCAATGTGGCTAACTGCTCTGTCGCCTCACTCAATAGCTGTGAGCTCAACCTTCTGCTAAGAGAATTTGCCACATTGTTCCCCTTCCCAGGAGTATAGATAATCTCAAAATCATAATCCTGTAGAAACTCTATCCATATCCTCTGCCCCAAATTTAGATCCTTCAGTGAGAAAATTCACTTAAGGATCTTGTGGTCAGATTATATGATAAATCACCCACCCATAAGGTAGTGTCACCACATTTTCAACGTAAAGACTACCACTACCAACTCGAGAACATGGGTTGTATAGTTATGATCATGTGGCCTAATCTAGCATGAACCATAATCAATCATTGCCTGTCTCTACATCAGGACATAGCCAATCCCAGTTCCTGATGTGTTGAATAAAACTACATACTCGACAGCCTCTTCTGGCAATCTCAAAACTGGAGTGCTTGTCAAACTTTGTCTCAACTGCACGAAATCCAACTAGCACTTCTCCATCCACATGAAGGGTTGACCTTTCCTTGTTAAGATCGTCATCAGTGCTGATATTCAGAATAAATCAAGAATGAATCTCTGATAATATCCTGTCAACCCAAGGAAGCTCCACACCTCCGTCACGCTCTGAGATGGCTCCCATGCTAACACCGCCTCCACCTTGGGTGGGTCCACAGCTACACCATCTGCTGAGATGACATGTCCTGGAAATTGGATGTCTTGTATTTAGAACTAGCACTTCGAGAGCTTCCTATAAATCCGGTGCTCTTGGAGTACATCTAGAACCATCCGCAGGTGTCTTGCATGCTCCTCCTATGACACTGAGTACACAAGGATGTCATCGATGAAGACTACTATGAACTAGTCCAAATATGGCTAGAAGATCTGGTTCATAAGTCCCATGAACATTGTGGGGGAATTTGTCACATCAAAAGGCATCACCAAATACTCATAGTGACCATAGCAGCATCTGAAATCCGTCTTCGGTATATCCTTGTCCCGTACTCATAATTGGTGATAACCTGATAGAATTTCAACCTTCAAGAACCACTATTACCCTCTTAGCTTATCGAAGAAGTCATCAATTCTTAGAAGTGGATACTTGTTCTTCACTATTACTTGATTCAAGTGCTAGTAATACATGCACAACCTTAAAATCCCATATGCCTTCTTGGAAAACAATATTGGGGCCGCCCATGGTGAAACTCTAGGTCTTAAAAAACCCTTTATCTATAAATCCTCCAACTGAACCCTCATCTCGCGAAGCTCTATGAGATCTATCTGATTTTCTGGTGAAGAAATAGGTGCCCTTCTGGGTGTAGGTCGATGCAAAAGTTGATTTCACAGTAGGTAGGTAATCCGGGAACATCTTCGGGAAGGACGTCATTATACTCCACCACTACTGCTAGTAACTAGAGGATCACAACATCTACTACTCTAAGGTAAAGGCTATCAAACTCATGAGTGATCGGCTGCACCCTCCTATGAATGAGCCCATCTGTGCTAATTGGGTCTCCTTTTCTTTGACAAAAGAAAACCCCTTCCCATCACTACAGACACACCGCACCCTTTTCTTAAAACAGTCAATATGGGAATGGACCGAATATAACCAATCCATACCGTGAATGACATCATAAGGCCTCGACGCTACCACCAAGAGGTCCCAACCGAAACTATCACCTCCAAGGGTAATATCACACTATCTATAATGGTTTTTGATCACCGAGTCTCTTCCCGTAGGTGTCTCCAAGCATAAGGATCAAGTCAACTGATCTATCGGAATCTCAAGGTTTTGCACAAGACATGTGGTGATGAAGGAATGACTGGCACCTGTGTTTATAAGTACAGTAGCTAAGGTAGAGAATACATAGATCATACCTCAGATCATTCCTAGAGTTCCTAGGACATACGCCTCAACTACATGAAGCTATCCCCACCCCTGTCCCCTGGATCCCTGAGCCTGGTGTGGACCTCCTAGGGGTAGTGGTGGAAGTAAATCGAAATGCCTGCCACCAATTGTAGCTCTCCCTGCTCCTCTGCCATGTTCGCCACCTAGAGATTATACCTTCTCCACTCTCTACCTCTTCTTTGGTGGTCCATCCACCTCCTCCCTATCAGCAGCTCGATGGGTTGTAAAATCTCTAGTGACATGTCCCCTACCATCGCATGAGTAGCACCGCTTCTCCCTAGGCTGACTGGATCTAGCCTGAGAGACCTGGACTATCAGTCCCCTATCATAGGTCCTCTTATGATGTCTCCCATATCCTAATCCATGTGTCTGATGTTGGATCCCTGATGTCGAGGTCTCTGTGCCTGTCTGCCTGCTGCTGAATGTCGTCAGCTGTCTTTACTCCACCAAAAATATATCAATCACTAAGGCTAGCTCGAGCACTCCAGCATAAGTCGAAATGCATAGAGGCATGACAGTAGCTTATATGTCTCATCATAGACCACACTCGAAGGTCTGAGCTCTGAAGTACTGATCCCTAACCATATCCATCGAGTATCGGGTGAGGTTGGTGAACCTCTATGAATAGTCAGCTACCGTCAAACTACCCTGTTAGAGCCGACGAAGCTCTTGGATGCGCACTTCTCTCAGCGTAACGGGAGAGAACTCCTCATTGAAGAGTCTCTCAAACTATGTCCATGAAAGAGTCTCCTCGTCGTGATTCTATGTGGTCAGACTCCACCAGCGTCCTGCCGAACCATGAAGAAGGATCATTCTTAGGATCACCATCGGGTCTGCTAGTGTCCTCACTAGATGGAAAACTCGGGTCACCTCCTCAAGTCAGTACTCAGCCGCCTGAGGATCGATCTTTCCTCGAAACCTAAGGGGTCTCTTTATATGAAACTCATGGAGCGCGCTCAGACTACACTCCTTGTCGGTCGGTACTGCAGGTACCACAGGCTGCTCTACTAGTGGTGGTATAGCAGGTGCACCACCTGATGGCAACGGCTGGGGAACTGGTCCCTGTATTGAAGCCTCATCGCTGAGGGGGTCATCCTCATGATTGTGCTACTGAATCCTAGCAGGTACGAGTCACGGATGCATCCAATAAAGAAACAAGATGTACCATGGTTAATGAGTTTATCTGGATAGCTGACACAAAGGATATGGAAATAACAAACCATTCCTATATGATGCATATACCATTATTTTATTTCACCGCATCTAATGTTTTCATGGACCTAGTCGAAAAGCAGGTTATCAGAGTCCTGGTGTATGGATACGTCAGCTGCCCACACCAATACCGGAGTCTCTGGACTGAAATATGATATCAAAACACTTAACATCGTTGCCCCAAACCAATCTCACATACTCTTGTTCCTAAGGTATAACCCTCTAATACCACTCTATCACAACACGTCCTAGTGGGGCTCGCGCCACAACTCCCCAAGCCCACCTCCAATAGGCTAGTGGATGGTGAATAACACCGAGTAGACATATTACTAACATGGGATGCATTACCTAAGTACCTATACAAACACACACATCCCCAAGACCATAATGCTGAAATGAAAAAAAACACTAGGGAACAAAAATTCATGCATACAATTAAACCCAACCAATAGAGTATGATGGAAAGTAAAGTACTGAAAGTAAATTGGGCCAGAATACAAGCCCACAAAAAACAAGAGTCTGAAAACTACAAATTCCAACCCGTAAACACAAGGTGGTACTGGGACTGCTGCTCATAGTCGTAGGAACACCTCTGCCTGTAGGGAACTAAGAAAGCTCAGTTCTATCCTGGACCGCCCTGGACTCTGTCAAAAGGCTACTCGCCTGCACAAGACATGACACATGCAGGCAAGGCCCGTATTGGGGTGAGAGTAATAATACTCAGTAGAGGACCCCAAAAACCACAAAGCAATACACAAAGTAAAGTCATAGTCATCTCTACACAATATATGTCTATTGAAAAAATAATAAGAGAACACAATCCAGATATACTCAAATCCCAAACCCGTATTCTAGGAACAAGTCACACAACAGCATACCCCTACTAGGGATTTAGTTAGAAGATTCCACAAAGCACTCATCTAGGAGAACTCACTCCACGAGTCGGATAGCTCTGATGATGTCTATCTGAGAGGTATTGTCCGTTGGGAAAGTTTACGAGAGATAGATACACTTATTCCAGGAGACCACACTCTAGAGTGGGGAAAAGATAATGATACATAGATGAGGATCACTGTCAGGGCCTTGGTAGATACCACAACTCATCTAGATTAACCAACTAGGTAGAGGATCGGCGCCTTTTGGATGTGGTCACATCGATACTTGACTATACCTAGGGTCAAGAATGGATAGAGGATCTCACTCTGGGCCTCTCAGATGGATACCTGACTCAATATTGGAAATTTCTACTGATAGGATCATACTCCTTTAGTAGGAAGTGATATTTGACCTTCAGGGGAATGAGAAAAAGGAGCACTAACCCAAACAAAACATGTCCAAGATACGGTGGACAAGAAGATAAAGCCATGTACTGAAAAGTACACAGTGTGTAGAAATTTCACACGCAGTGTCTTCTGACCCCAGGTACTGCTAGTGTACTACAGTCCGTGTCGCAAGGCTGGTTGTGTAGAAAATTCAATACATAGTGTTTAGTACAGAACACACACCATGTCTGAGTAGCTGGGGTCGGCTCCGTGTATGCGATTGTGTTCCCGTACATGGATTTATTCCGAGTGTGCCATCCCATGTAACCGGTACACGAGTTAACCTATGTATCCAACCTGATCTAGTCATGTGGTAGAGTACACTGTCATGTACTCCATCCTGTGTCCATATATCACCCGAGATACACGTCGATTCCAGCATAGTCTCCTCTTCCATGTCGTGTAGGGTCTACACACCGTGTTCCAAAGCTGTGTAGTCCATCCCAAGTCTGTGTACTTCCCATAATACACACCGAGATTCAGGGAAGGTCCAACATGCCATGTGACCGGGGTCACATGCCATGTGATGCCTGTCTGACACCTGAAACCCTAGCCTCCACTGAGTCGGTACCACAAACCGTGTTTGTCAAGATACATGCTATGTATTCAGGAAATTTCCAGAATCGTGAACCTCTACCGTCACGCCTCCCATGTTGCCCTGTTCTTTTATCTGGTCATCCAATTTCCATGAAACTCAATGGTTTTGGTCGCTTGATCCCTATAAAGACGATTTCATCATTTTCGGCCTCCAATCGGCCCCAAAAATGTGTTTTGATCATTTTCATGAACAACGGATGAAGAAAGATGATTCCCAAACCATGTCAATTTGTCTGCCGCCATCACTATCGCACCTCCACTAAGTCTCTATGATTTTGGATCTCTAATTGGGTATCATTGTGTCACAAAATAGATTCACAATGATCCTTTGTTCGTCGCCCCACAAAGAATGTGGAGAACACCAAGAAAAGAGGAAGAAAAAAATCAATAAACCAAAAGGAGTAAATCTGCCATTGTTTATCATGACGTCGATCCGACCCTGTTATAAGGATTAAACAAGGTGAATCAAAATTATAATCCAAAAATTATCACAATTAAAATTCCCAAATCAAACCCTGAAAGAAACAGAAAATAACACCTTCCAGCAAGAATGCATGATCCGTGGATCAACATGTTCACAGTAGATCCTTGTTTGTCGTTAAATACAAAAACATGGAAAGAAAAATCGAAATAATAACCACTACCTAGATCCGGTTGAAGAACGATCACTGTGTTGCATTTGTTGGTGAGGTTCGTCGGATCTGAGATGTGTCATCGTCGTCATCCACCAACGGGTTCTCCTCCAAATCTATAAGAGCCTCTCTCTCAATTTATAGGGTTATGAGGCTAACCCTGAAAACTTTCCATAAGAAGATATTTAAAAAGGGAGGAATTAGGTCACTGCAAAAAAATGAAACTTTTAAATAAAATAAATTATTATTTTATTTTATTTTCATTAAACATCCAAAAACTAACTCTCACAGCTGACCCGCGCTGATCGATGTTAGGCCTCACCTAAGATAAATTCACTTCCCTGAACACGATGGTGCCCTAAGATTTCTAATATGGGAACCTGTTTTGAAGATATTTCTCTTTTACAGGAAAACTGCTCACGTGCGCTGTTTAAAATTTTAATTTATTTCCAATATTTATTTCAGGCACTCCGGGCCTCAGAATCGTATGTCGTCAAAAGTTCTAGTCTCGAAATAATTCCATATAATATTTAGAAATAATACACCGAAAATATGATACATTACAATTTGATTTATGTATTTATCATTATTTGTAAACCCATATTGTTATTCAGTAAGAGGTTCCTTAGGGAATGGTCTGAATAGTCTTTTTGACTCTTATGGTGAATGCATTGGACTTATTTGAGTGATGGGTGGGGTCTAGAATTATATATCCCTTTAATGAATTTAAATTTATCATGAGACAAAACATTTTTGGTGTTGGTTTATACCACTTCGCATAATTTAATAGTTTCTTGGCACAAGGCCTTGATAGTATGTTTTTATATTTGATGATATCCATTCTATTAGTATTTGATCAATGATTATTGTTATCCATGATTTCATTTTTTATCATGGATCTATAATTCCCTTAGTTTTAGTTTATTATGGATTCATGTTGTTTATTTATTCCTTCCATATCATGTGTGTTATGTTTATGATATGATATCTTCCATTATATACAACTCCTTACTAATAATCTTTGATCACCCTTATTTTGTTCCTTTCCCCAAGAAACCAAGAGGGTTATGCATAATTTTAAGGGATATTATAGAAGGGATAATTATTTTCTCATAATGTTTTCGTTTTGTATCTTATGTTTTAAAATGTAATGTATGTATATATCTAATATTCCAAGACTACTATGTCATTGGATCCTATGAGAACTCATTTATTAAATACCAATAATATAATATAACTATAGGTTATGGGTTTCTAAAGTTCCAGAGGTTACTATTGGTATCAAAGAAACTTTAGCAGGAACCTTGAGGACTATATTTAGTGGAGCCTAGTTATATAACACAAGTACTATAAAAACCATCATGATTTATGCGGAACACTCTATAAAACTTAATATAAATTTTATTTTACAATTCAATTTCATGAGTTGATTATGTGTATTACATTATAGAAATATAAAGAATCATAAGAGGAATGGGAACCATATCAAAACCCATATTAAATTTTGGTATTTCCCCTCTAAATAATTCAATGAAGCTAAATCTGGGGTTAATATGATCATAACCATATTAGGGTTGTTGTCCTAGGTTATGGAAAATAATCTCACCCATATAGAGAGACCTACTAATGCACAACCTAGTGAAACTTTGTTAGATCACATCATGTGACAAAAAAACTCAATAACATATTGAAACTACTAATCCATTAGTATCTAAAAAATGGATCAAGTCCCTAGATATGATCCTTCTTTCTTTGTGAATAGTGAAAAAGAAAAAAAATTAATGGTGGTCTATCATCTGAAGGAAGATGAAGACCAATGGTGGCCATGAATTTAAAACATTAAATTGAAAGATAAGATAAATTTCATGGAATTAGGAAGTTTCAAGGAGGTATTCTATGAAAAATACCTTCTTTATGAAAAAATATAAAAAATATAAAGGTATTTCCTCCATATTAGACAAAAGTATAAGGAAAATGTTGTTGAGTATGAGGCTAACTTTACATGGTTAACAAGGCATGTTGAGGACTACATACATAGACAAAAAAACAAGATTGGCCATTTAATTTATGGTTTAAATATTATCATTCTAAGGGTATTGGAATATCAACCCATTTCTTTATATGAGGATATATTCTCTTGAACAATTAAGATAGAAAAGGAGTTGTCTAGGATGTAATTCCATAGACCCATGCTCTCGAATCTAGTGCTAAAAAACTATATATTTTTTCATTAAATAAAATATTATTCCTCAATAAATAATATAAATTCTGGTGATCATTCAGAACTAAATTTTTGGGGGATTTAGTTTAAACATAAACATAAATTATCTCACTCAAATATACCATTTTTAATTAAATACATAGAGACAACATCAGTTCTCCTTCATATAATCTTTTTATTCATTACATGTGTACTAAGAAACTCTTACTCAAATAAATACCCTATGAAAATCATTTTAAAACTTAGGGTGAGAAAATTTCTTTGTGATGGGTTTTAAAAATAATAACCTTCTTGAAAAATAAAAAAACAATCCTTTGAATACAATCCCATAAATATTAGAAAACATAATTTTAGATAAAAATTATTTAAACATAAAATTAACATTACCCCTTTTAAAATACATATAGATTTTTCTAGAAAAGAAAAATAAATATTTAAGAACATTTATATTATAATAACTTTGGAAATCACTTTTTTTAAATTAAAAAAAATATATGAATAAAAAACAATAATTTCTTTCAAATAAAATAATAATACTGTTTTAATACTTAGAAAAAAATAATTAAAATTATCTGGTAATTTTTTATGAAAAAACACCTCACAATATTGGAAAACTAAATAGGGAATAAACTTGGGCCATTAAAGGATGTATAGGACCTACCCCTCATGGTGGTTTGGGTTTAATTCCCAATTCCTCATCATGATTACAAATTATAAGGTTTAAATTTTAATAAAATATTTTGAGATTTCTATTTTTTTCACAAGAGTTTTTAATCATGTTTCCAAAAAAATTTAAAACTGAATTGATATATTCATATAATTATATACAAATATGAGATCATATGTGTGTGTGTGTAAATATTTCATTAATAATCAACCAATAATTTTGTTAACAATAAAAATCTATATTGTAAAACATATATGGGATTCAAAGTTATATATAATATGATGATACGATAAATCAAACATTGACAATGTTCACAGAAGAAACTAATTCTTAGAAGAAAAACTACATCCATAAGAAAAATATTTTAACAAAATATTACACACATAAAAGGATAGATATATAAAAAATATATTTACATAAAATGATGATTTAAATTTCTCATAACAAAATTTTAAATTTATAATATATTAAAACAAATTCCCCTATAAAGGAAGTTTTATTTTCAAAAATAAAATTATTAAAACTTAGTTTCACCTAAAATTATATGGTTTAAAAGTGTAACCGACTTACAATTTTTTTTTGAAACATTGAGATGGAAAGAAATCTCATTTTCACACAAAATGATAAATTTTAACCTTCTTAGAACTAGTGTATGAAATCGTTAACATTTTAGTACATAACCCCTTTCATAAAATGAGATTTTAAAAATAATATTTTTAATAGAAATCATAGTATAAAAATATGTGTTCCCATTTCAAAATAATTTTGAAGATAAAAAAATTAAGATGGTGATTAAATAAAAGAAAAGAATGTCTGAAATGTTTTAAAAAATAATTTTAAAAAATTAATTATCATTTCCTAAATTCTTCAATGGACATCTCTTAATTTTTCCAAACTCTCTTACTATCTCTATCTCTCTCTCTATAAATAGAATTTCTATGTGGTAGTGGCGAAGGGGAATAGAAGGGTATCAATGCTTCCACACTCAAGAAGGATATTTCAATACTTATAATCCAATATAGAATGAATTTCCTAAAAATATATTCAATTTAAAAAAATTGAGATGACACATAAACTATATTAATTTCTTTTTATTACTAAAATTCATCACACCTTTTTTATCCTAATTAGAGTGTGGTTCTTAAAACAAAATGCCCATATACTTATGACAACATCACTACCAACCTAGGATAAAAAACAAAACATTTTAGTCTTCACTCATGTGAAGTGTTGTTTCATGAAGACAATGTACCAAGGAATATAAGGATTGGTCTCTAAGGGAATATGTGGTGAAGTGGTCAGCAGATGGGGTAGACGATGGGGTGGATCTGGTGGAGGTGGGTGAGGAAGGCTTTAGTAAGTGGGGATCTCATGGATTGGGTATGGGCTTATGTTATAGTTGGGAAATGATGATGGGTGTGCGTGTTTAGTCTGGGTTAAAGATGGTGACTTCTCTATGGTTGGTGCAAGATTTGGGAGGGAAGTGTTGTGGGTGTGGCGGTCGGTGGTAGTGTGGTCTCACAAGGGGAAGATACCCCCACTGTTTTTTCATTTTTGTAATGGTATGTTTTTGTATTTATTTTTATTTATACATATTTATATTGGTCTAAAATATATATTTTAATATATATATACTTAAAAATTATTCTAATTTATATCCCATTTTTTATAAACATAATCCTAAATATTTAACCCATTATATATACAAAGACATATATTATCATTTTTATATACTAGTCCTCTATAAATTTTTAATTAACACTTTATAAATATTATGCTACCATTAGAATTAATAATTATAATTAGATATATATATATATATATATATATATATTCTTTCCAAATTAATATCATTTACCCATATTTATAATTAGTATAATCTTCTCATAACTATATTGATGTAAAAATTTTGTTATTTAATATAAACAATATGTTATATATCAGAAAATTTATATTTATAACATTATCATTGAAATATATATATTTATTTTATATGTCATAAATATATTCAATTCAAATTAGTATAAAGTTTTTATTTTGGAAATTATATATATATCAATATAAAATTTTTATTTTCCATAATAAATATTTACTAAAAAGTTTTCATTCATAATTAATATAATTATAAATTCATTTTAAAATACCTTTATTATTTATCAATAAATATATCCAATTTCTAGATATTATAATTCTTCTATAATTATTATTATATTATTTTTTTCAAAGTGATATTTTTTTCAAATATATTTATATTACTTAAGAAATGTTATATTCCATAAAATATATGTACTAACTATTCATATACCTCATATAATAAATAATAATAATATTAAGATAGAAAGTTATAAAATATGAATAAAGTTATAAGTATAATATTTATATTATTTCTTATATGAAAACCTAAAAAAAATTATAGACCTGAGTCATTATATCCCCCCTGCTCTTAATTAAATTACATCCATGAAATTTCAAATAATATAGGTTGGGTTTTATTTTTATAATTGGGGGGAGAAGAAGTGTATGTGGTTTTATAATTATGTCCACTTAGATTTTAATAAGATAACTTCATAGAAAAAAATTCTATGAATTTAAAACATTAAAATGTTTCCATCTAAAAGTGCATTTTACCAGATCTTAGATCCAAAATACTAAAACCTTAAAAAGTTTATAAGATTATCTCTTAGATTTTCAAACACTCTAATATTAAGAGTCACATAAAATATAATAACAAAAATCCACAAAAAAAACTCTAAATATTAAATAATTCTCAAAATCTTAATCTCCAAAGTTGTATAAACCTTTATTTTGATAACAACTGAGATGGCCCAGACCCATGATCCCAATCCCAAAGCCAAAAAACACTATATTTTTTCCTAAATAAAATATTATTCATCTCTAAAAATATATAGAGTCCAAGGATATTTAAGGTATATATTTTTGGAGGAATTAGGAAAAACTTAAGAAAACAATATAACTAAAATATAATTCTGAGAAAGCATTAACATTTCTCTATGTAATTTTGGTATTTGTTACCAATCTCATGATAAACTCTTACTCATCTAAATAGCTTATGTAAAACATTTTAAAACTTGTGCTGAGAAAATGTCATATTAAGGGGTCAAAAAATGAATTTTTAAATTGTAAAAAAATACTAAAAAATCTTTTGAAGGAAATCCCTTCAAAATTGGAAGAGTTTATTTTAGATAAAAATTATTTAAACATAAAATTAACTTTTACCCATTTTTAAAATCCTTAAAGAGTTCTTTAAAAAATGAAATCAATTTTAAAGAACATTTCTCTTATAACCACAGTGGAAAACTAATTTTATTAAAATTAAAAACCCATGAATAAAAACTAATATTTTACTATAAATAAAATATTAATACTATTGGAAAACATTGAAATAATTTATCATTAAAAAAATCCATTGAGTTTTCTAAAAAATTCCTTTAAAGTTAAGAAAATAATCATGAGGAATGATAGAGAATTGATGATTTTACATTTCCTACCCATCTCAAAGTTTTGAGTTCACTCCCCAAATCCTCATCATGTTTACAAATTCTAAGTAACAAATTTTAATAAAATATTTTGAGATTGACATTTGTTCCCTGGAGTTTTTTTTCATATTTTTAAAAAACATAACAATGAATACATAAATTTATATAGCTATTATATATATGAGTATGTATATATCATTAATAAGAAACCAAAAAAATTTGACAATAAAACATTGGATAGTAAAACATGCATGGTATACCAATTTAAATATAATATTCTCATACGATAAATCAAACATTGATAAAATAGATGGAAGAAACTAATTCATGAAATCCAAACTACTTCTAGAATAATTACAATTTAAAAAAATATTACACATAAGAATATATATTTCTAACAAAAAAGATACATAAAATGATGATTTAAATTCCACATAAAAGAATTCAAAATTTATAATATATTAAAACATATTTCCCAATAGAGGGAGTATTATTTTCAATAAAAAACTATTAAAATATAGTTTTACATGAAATAATAATATTTAAAAGAGTAACCCACTTACATTTTTTAATTTTTGAAACATTGAGTCAAAAATAAATATCATTTACATATAAAATTATAATTTTCAAACCACTTATATGTATTCTATGAAATCAGAATTTCTTTAAAAATAAACCCCTTTCATAAAATGAGATTTTAATGATAAAATTTTGAATTGATATCATAATATCAAAATATGGGTTCCCCGTACAAAACAATTTTGATGGCATATTTTTAGGATTATGATTAAATAATTTCTATTTCATTAAAAAAATCAAAAATTCAATCCCCTTACCTAAATTCTACAATGGACATCACTGAATTTTTCTGAAATCTCCTACTCACCCTCTCTCTACCTCTAAAATTTCTACATGGTAGTGGTGAAGGGGTATATAAGGGTCTATATGCTTCCATAACTAAGAAGTATATGTCCATAATTATAATCATATATCAAATTTATTTCCTAATAATCCAATAATTTTTAAAAAAATGTCATATAGCCTATAAACAGTACCAGTTTCATTTAACTACTCAAACTGTTCACCCCTTTTTTATCTTGCTTATAGTGTTTTTTTAAAAATTAAATACCTATATACCTAGGACAACCACACTATTGAACAATTTTAAAAAACAAAAAATTGTTATTCTACACTCATGTGAAGTGTTTTTTCATGAAGGTGATATATCGTGGTATAGAAAGAGTGGTCTTCAGAGGAATTCATAGTGTAGTACTCGACAGGGTGAGGTAGACGATGGTAGAGGGAATCAGTTGAAGGATAGTGAGGATGATTTCGGTCAGTGGGGTTCTCATGAATTGTGTGTGGAATTGATTTGGAGTAGTTTTGTGATGATGAGAGTGGGTGGTCAGTCCAAGATAATGATAGATAAGGTTCTAGGGTGGGTTAGACCTTTGGGAGGGTGGAATCATGTGTGCTCTGGATGATGGGGGTGTGGGCTCACACAAGGAAGACTCCCCCCCCCATTGTTTTTTCATATTTTTATTTTTCTATGTGTGTGTGTATGTGTGTTTTTGTTTGTGTGTTGTGAACCAAGCGGGGATTCCATCCAACTCGACACCTGGCCCTGCCCGTGAAAATGCCTAAAGGGAATTCCCAATTCCCATGGGATGGAAACTACTGCCTATGCATCCAGAAATAACATTGGGAATAATTTTTTCCATTAAAACAATAATAATAAATTACATAAATTCCCACAACATTATAACCAACATTCAAATACAAGTGATAAATGGAAAATACTACAAATATGAGTTTGACATTTAATATTTACAAAAAACATCTTCATAACCATAAAGGGGAAAGAAACCAAATACACAAATAAAACCTCCATGAAACATATGAACCAACACCCATGATAGAACGGTCAACTCCTAACCAAAAATATTCCATGTTGTTACATTAAAAGACAAGTTAACATGCTTGTTTTTTGAAAGAATGAATTGAACAAATTTGAAAATGAAATAGTTTTTATTTATAAATAAAGAGAGAGTGATACACCCATAAAATTAAATGGATGAAAACAAAATCAATGCACTATGGAAAACTACTTAAGTAGATGGGTTGTTAGAGCTTTAGGATCATCATACCTCAATTATCATACCACATATAATGCTCTCATGTATGATTTATTAGATAGGTCACAACCAATGTTATAGAGGTCCCCACATCATCATCATATATCTAGTTAGTGTTGTCATGTTAACCAGCCAGAGAGTCCAGGTCATTTTCTTTTAAACCCAAAAATCATACTAGTACTTAGAAACCCATCTAGGATTCCTAGGTTTCCCAGGTTCTCTATCCATTCTCCATACCAATTGACACCCCTTTCATATAATTAGAAATCCAATTTCCAAAGGTAAATTTACCATCCAACTAATAACTCACAAAAAAACCCATAGAAATCACCCTTCTCACCACCCATACAATTTATAAACTCATTTAGAAAGAATTTTAGGCATATTAAAATCATTAATCAATGTCAAATCATGGAATAACATACCTCTTGCTTTAAAACTTCTAAAAACAGGTTGGAAACTACGACTGCACCAAGGAGAAATCCTATAGAGGCAAGTACATAAAAACCCATCAAGATACAACCCAATGAAACAAAAGTAAACCCACATTGGGTCAAAATATTTTCTATAGAAATTAGAATACAAGAAATAAGGATGAAAATACAAATATAAAGTAAGATAGAAGAGAAGGAGGAACATACTTGATGGATTCTTGATGATCCAAGGCCAAATAACCCACAAAGATGGAGGCTAAGGGAGGAGAGAAATGGGGTGAGGTGCATCTAGGGTTGAAGGGTAAAATGGGGGAATGAAATGGGTGATTTTTCATTAAAATTGGGGAGGATTAGTTTTGTAATTTCAAAAAATTTAATGTTTTATAAGGCTTAATGGTTTGGCCTCATAGTTTTCAGAACTATGTACCAATTGTGTGGAACCTTTGTCTAAGTGGAAAAATGGTTGCATAGTTTACCTGGAGGGGTCACACATGTTGGAACCAGGTTCTTCCAAGCATGATTTGGTGTATGGTTTGTGTTTGTTGTCAATCCTCAGTGGAAGTTCCGAATGTGTTCCAGCAAAGTGATCATACAGTTCAAGCAGACAACAGTTTTGAAGGTGGCGCTGTTTCCCAGTGTTTGCCAAATTTTTGGGCCTCAAAATCGGAAAATGAAGACATGGATTGTCTGCAAAAGGAGCTTCGCAGAAAAAGGAAGTGGTGCGCGAAATATAAGAGGCTTGCGCGAAAAATTTAAGTTAGGCGCGGAAAACAGCGGGATGCGCGAAATGGTTTTTCGCGCAAACAGTGTTTCGAAATCAGAGAGGTGAAAAATGGCAAAGGCATGGGCTGCGCGGAAAATCAGGGATGTGCGCGAAAGAATTAAGTTGGGCGCGGAAAACAGCGGGATGCGCGAAATAGTTTTTTCGCGCAAATGCTGTTTCAGAATCAGTTTGGTGAAAGATGGCAAAGGCATGGGCTGCGCGGAAAATAAGGGTTGTGCGCGAAATACATAAGCTGGGCGAAGGATTACGCGCCAGATGAGAGTTTTTCCGCGCCGAATGGGATTTTGCGCGCAGTGGTCTCAGTCGCCTATAAATATGAGGTGACCCCCTTCATTCGGGTCGTTGGAAGACTTAGAGAAGATCCGAGGTCTGATGCGCGAAAAAGGATCGCGTAAAGGAGCTTGCGCGAAATATTTGGAGTTGCGCGAAAAAGGGGATTTTTGCGCGAAATATTTTTCTGCGCCAAAAGAAAATATTGCGCGCAATAGGATGATTTTGCGCGCAAATGGTTGATGTTTCGCATATTTCTCAGTAAGGTTTGTCTGCACGTTTTGGTTATCCAGTTCAGTGGTTCTGTGCGTTCTAGTGCATCTCTTCCGGACTTCGATGCAAGCAGAGTCTCGTGCTGAGCAGAGGCAAAGACTTCAATGCAAATTTATTGAAGAGACCTTCACGTCTATAAACTGAGTGAGACTTCACCAACGGCAGTGAGCCAGGGGGAGTCAACGGGAGTGACCCGAGGGAAGCAGTGAGCTATCCCTAAACCTTATGTAAAGGCAGTGAGCCTGGGACAGAGTGTCTGTACCCGAACTTTTGTATCCGCAGCTAGTGAAGCATAGTGGATTTAGGTACGACCGACAATCTGTCGGCGTATGCTCCTTGGACGTAGCCCTTAGTGGTGAACCAAGTAAAAAATTGTTGTGTCATCTCTCTGCATGTGAATGTTTAATTGCTGATCATATCCATCATACAGGTTTAAGAAGTTCCTGCCAACGTGGGAACAAGATCCACAACTTTAAGAAGAAAAAGTTGCCACCCTGATTCACCCCTCCCCTCTCAGGGTGTCCCGGGGTCCTTCAAGTGGTATCAGAGGCAGGTTGCTGGTCTTGAATCTGTCCTTTGTCGCCATGGAGAATGCAGCCAATGTGAGGGGAGTCCCTCTCTTTGATGGAAATAATTTTCAGATCTGGAAGAATAGGATGCGATCTCATCTAAGATCTCTTGGAATGGAAGTTTTGTTTTCTATTGTGCAAGGAATACAAGTCACTGATCAAACAGGACTAGCTATGACTGACACAGACAGGAAAATTCTTGATGCAGATGCTAAAGCTCAAAATGCACTCACCGCAGCTCTTTCTGATCAGATATATCTAAAAGTGATGAGTTGCACTTCAGCAAAGTCTATGTGGGATAAACTTGAAAACATTTATGAAGGAGATAGCAAGGTAAAGGAGGCAAAACTTCAGGTTTTACATAACAGGTTTGACGACCTAAAGATGCATCCCAATGAAAATGCAGATTCATTTTTTAATCGAATTACTGAAGTAGTGGGAGCAATTCGAGGTCTTGGAGAAGAAATCAAAGACATTGATATCGTTAAGAAAATATTGAGAAGACTTCCTCCCATGTACAATGCAAAGGTGTCAGCCCTCGAAGAAAGAGATCTATCCAAACTTTCTTTGGATGATTTGTTAAGCAGTTTAGTGGCATATGAGATGAGAGTCAAACCTGAAGATGCCACGACTCGCGTGAGCAAAGAAATGGCATTCAAAGCCATGGACAAACTGAAAATTTCAGAAGATAGTAGTGGTGATGATGAAGAAGAAAAAGAAATTCTTTCCCTCATCGCGAAGAAGCTGAAAAAGGGTAAAGGTAAATTTAGAGGTAAGTTACCTCTTGCATGTTTCCGTTGTGGAAGAGTTGGGCACATTGCCTCTCAGTGCCAAAGAAAGTTGGATAATGATGAGAGCGAAGCTGAAGACATTGAAAAGCCTCGGAAAATGTTTTTCAAAAAGGGTGATTTCAAATCTGGAAAGAAAATGCAGAGGAAGAGCTTTGTCTGTGAGGAAGAAGATGATGATATTGAATTCTGTGAGGAAGAAGAACCAGAATTTAAAACTGAAAAACATGCTTCCATGATGGCTACCACTGAAATGTCAGATTCTTCAATCAATAAAGACATAGATAATCAGAGTACTGCCCTTGATAATCCAAAGGTTCAAATTAAGGATGCTTTCTCCAAGATTGAGAGTAAATGTAAGAAATGTAATAAGTGGAAGGAAATGGTCAAAGAGTCATCAGAATATGTTGATGAACTTGAAGCTGAAATTGAACGTCTGGAAGAGTTTGTGAAAGTTCAGTCTAAAATCATTGAAAGCAATGATGATGTATTGGATCTTAAGATAAGAATTGAAGAGCAGGGAAAGGTCATCAATGACCTCACCTCAAGACTGGAAGAAAGGTCCAAGACTACTGAGGGTCTTGAGGAGGAAATTGTTACTCTTAGGAGTAAACTTGAGACCGAATCTTTTTCAAAAGAATCAAGGAAGAAAATACAACCTAGAAGATTCTCAGATGCTGAATTATTGGCAAGAGCCAAATGTGGTTCTGATGGAGTTGAAAAAATCTTGAGCGTTCAAAGACCCGCCTGCATGGGAAAGCGTGGAATTGGATGTGAAGCTGAGACATCAACTGCTGGAAATAAAGAAATTCAAAAGAAAGACAAAACGAAGGTTGAACATGTTGAAACATTTTCTGAAGTGCTGAAAAAGGAACCCTCAATCCAAACTAGAAGGATAACTGACAATTACCATCAAACATTTAGAAATGATGGGCAGTTCAACTACTCTCACAGGGATGAAGGTATGAGGAGAAATTCAGGTGTTAAGGCATTCCCTCACATGAAGTGTCAATTCTGTGGCTATCTGGGCCATACTATGTCATATTGCGAAGAGGCAAGGAGTTACATTAATGGAGAAGATCTGGGAAATCAACAAAGGAGACCGATTTCATATCCTCCATCTTATAGAAGAAATATCTTCTATGGTTACTGTTTTAATTGTTCTAACTTTGGCCATAAAGCTATGTTTTGCAGGCAGCGGTATGACAAGAGAAATTCATACAACACCCAAAGACGGGACAGGGTTCATCCTCCTGATGATGTTGTTCTCACAAATAGTTTTTCTCTTCTGGAAGAAGATTATGGGTATGAAGACTCAGATTATGTGGAAGAAAGTTTTAAAAGACCATCAGTGTCTTATTCTCAATCCAATATCTCATGGAAAGAAAAGAAGAAAATCGAGAAATCCAATCTTGCGGAAGTAGCCCTCAAAGCTACAAAGAGTAGCAGCACCTGGATTCTTGATAGTGGATGTTCTTCCCATATGACAGGAAATGCTGACCTTCTGAAGAACATTGAAAAGAAGGTTGATGGAACAGTACGGTTTGGTAACGATGGTGCTTTGAAGATTAAAGGCAGTGGGAATACTGCTCTCGCCAACGGAGAGCTGAAAAAGACTGAAGTTCTTTATGTGGACGGTCTACGCCATAATCTCCTCAGTGTAAGTCAACTCTGTGACTCAGGGCTCATAGTAACCTTCAATCAAAAAGGCTGCACTATAAAAGGAAAAACAGGGAATTCTCTTATGAAAGGTTGTAGAACAGATGGAAACTTATATCAGGTTGACAGCAAAGTGAACTCTTGTTACTTATCTGTTGACGAAGAAAACAATTTGTGGCATCGAAGGCTGGGGCACATTAACCAACAAGACATGGAAAAGATATCTAAGCTGAAGATAGTCATGGATATTCCCATTCTAAAACGCGAACGGGAAAAATCTTGTGATGCCTGTATTCGTGGGAAGCTGGTCTGTAATTCGTATCGTCCAAAGAAGAAAAGGGCATCACATCTTCTTGATCTCATTCACACTGATGTATGTGGCCCAATAAATGTTGCTGGAACCTATGGAGAGAGGTACTTCGTCCTTTTCATTGATGATTATAGTAGAATGGCTTGTGTAATGGTGATTCACAGGAAGCGACAAGTACTTGATTGCATGAAAACTTATCGCCGAATTGCCGAGAATGACACTGGACGGTCAATAAAAGTCCTACGATCGGACAATGGAGGGGAATACACATCCATTGAGTTTGAAAACTATCTATAGAAACATGGAATACAGCATGAGGTAGCTGCTGTGAGAACTCCACAACAAAATGGAGTTGTTGAGCGTCGAAATCGACAGGTCAACAATATGGCCAGGACTATGTTGATTGAGAGTGGTATCTCTCGCCATTACTGGAAGGAGGCTGTTGAAGCTGCAGTTCACATTCAGAATCGAACAGGGCTCTACATGGGAGAAACGAAGACACCGTACGAATTATGGCATGGAAGGAAGCCTTCCTTGAAATACTTTCGGGTTTTTGGAAGCAAATGTTTCATCCGGAATAAAGAAGGAAACCAAGGAAAGTATGGTGACAATGCTGATGAAGGAATTTTTCTTGGGTATCCAATGAACAGTAAAGCTTACAAGTGTTTCAATAAACGCTTGGGGAAGATTGTGGTAAGCAGTGATGTTAAGATAATTGAAGAGAAAACCAAAAATGCTTCAAGGACGCCATATGCGGATGTGATGGACAATCAGGAAGAAAGTGAACGTGAAGAAAACACAAACACAGAGATAGAGGAAGTTGTTCAAAACTCTCAGCAGTCACATCATGATGTTGACTCAGAAGAAGAATCGGAAGAAGACCCTATAGCTGAAAAGAATGCTACTGAATCTCTCAGGAGAAACCGAAGAGCTGAGATTGATCCATCCAACATAATTGGGGACATGAATGCACCCACTCAAACAAGGAGGATGAGAAATAACACACCTTCTGCATTTCTATCAGTTGTAGAGCCAACCTCATTTGAAGAAGCTGCAATGGATGAATCCTGGGTGAAAGCCATGAATGAAGAGTTAGATCAGATTGATAAAAATCAGACGTGGGATTTGGTCCAGAGACCCAAAAGTCACAATGTGATTGGCACCAAATGGATTTTCAAGAACAAGTTCGATGAGCATGGCAATGTTATCAGAAACAAGGCTCGACTGGTATGTAAAGGGTATTCTCAGATTGAAGGTGTTGATGTTGAAGAAACCTTTGCTCCAGTGGCTAGATTGGAGTCAATCAGGCTATTCCTTTCCATGGCTCTCCAAAGAGGATATAAAGTATATCAAATGGATGTCAAGACAGCATTCTTAAATGGTGTACTCGAAGAAGAAGTCTACATTGAACAACCAGTGGGTTTTCTTCTTGGTGCTGATGAATCAAAGGTCTGCAAGCTAAAGAAAGCACTTTATGGATTAAAACAGGCACCAAGGGCATGGTATTCTAGACTAGATTCGTATCTCAAAAAGCTGGAATTCAAAAGAGGAGGAGTTGATCACAATCTCTATGTGAAGAATTCTCCAAAAGATCAGTTCATGGTTCTTGTTTACGTCGATGACATTATATTTGGTGGCAGCAAACAGAAATCAGTGGATGAATTTGCCAATCATATGAAATCAGAATTTGAAATGTCAATGATTGGGGAGCTCACATATTTCTTGGGACTGCAAGTGACTCAGAGGAAAGACTACACTTTTATCTCTCAGGAAAAGTATGCAAGAGAGCTGCTGAAGAAGTTTAACATGCAAGACTCCAAACCAATGTCAACTCCGATTGCAGTTGGAACCAAACTTGGGAAGCATGAGGATGGGAAATCTGTAGATCCCACCCTGTACAGGAGAATTATTGGGAGTCTATTGTACCTGACAGCGACACGGCCAGATATTGTCTTTGCCACATGTCTTTCTGCCCGCTTTCAGAGTAATCCAAAAGAGGAACACATGACAGCAGTGAAAAGAATCATGAGGTATATTCAAGGTACTTACAAGTATGGATTATACTTTGATGTAGGAAGGGATAGTGAATTATCCGCATTTTCTGATGCTGACTGGGCTGGCGATGTTGTGGACAGAAAGTCCACCAGTGGTGGAGCATTCTTTATCGGAAATAATTGTGTTGGCTGGTTGAGCAAGAAACAAGAAAGTACTTCTCTTAGTACTGCGGAAGCTGAGTATATATCTGCCACAAAGTCATGCACTCAACTGCTATGGATGAAGCAACAATTAACAGATATTGGTGATGAGGTAAAGCAGCCAATGGTGATCTACTGTGATAACAAAAGCGCAATTGATCTCACGAAAAATCCGGTTCAGCATTCTCGTACAAAACATATTGAAATACGATATCATTTCATCAAAGAAAAGGTTGAACAAGGGGTGATTAGACTGGACCATGTGGGAACTGATAAGCAGGTAGCTGATATCCTGACAAAGCCACTGTCAGCAGCTGTGTTTGAAAAGCATCGGTTGAACCTAGGTGTTCAACCACCTCCTGCTGCATAAGGAGGTTTCGAAACACCCCTCTCCCCGTTTGTTTTAACTGTTTTTATCTGCTTATGGCTGTGATGCAGGTTTATGGGGGAGATACTATCCAGGGGGAGTATGGCTTGAGCTGAACGTTGAACAAACTTTTCAGTCTTTGGTTTTATTGTCAATGGGGGAGAAAGGAATAAATTCACGGCAAGAGCATTCAAGGCAAGAAATTCACGGCAAGAAATTCTTCTGTGATGGAAGTGTAAGATTGTGATGAGAAGTTTAATAAGGATAACATCGGGCGTCATGGAGAATTTCAAAACACTAAGACCCAATTCAAGCTTCCTCTCTTGTTTTCTACACCGAGCATTGCTCACGTAGACTTAGAGTGTTGGCTGAGTTGATTCTTGCATTTTGGACTTGCTCATGGTTGGAGATCTATTGAATTTATTCTGATTGTCAACAAACCCAAAGGGGGAGATTGTTGGAACCAGGTTCTTCCAAGCATGATTTGGTGTATGGTTTGTGTTTGTTGTCAATCCTCAGTGGAAGTTCCGAATGTGTTCCAGCAAAGTGATCATACAGTTCAAGCAGACAACAGTTTTGAAGGTGGCGCTGTTTCCCAGTGTTTGCCAAATTTTTGGGCCTCAAAATCGGAAAATGAAGACATGGATTGTCTGCAAAAGGAGCTTCGCAGAAAAAGGAAGTGGTGCGCGAAATATAAGAGGCTTGCGCGAAAAATTTAAGTTAGGCGCGGAAAACAGCGGGATGCGCGAAATGGTTTTTCGCGCAAACAGTGTTTCGAAATCAGAGAGGTGAAAAATGGCAAAGGCATGGGCTGCGCGGAAAATCAGGGATGTGCGCGAAAGAATTAAGTTGGGCGCGGAAAACAGCGGGATGCGCGAAATAGTTTTTTCGCGCAAATGCTGTTTCAGAATCAGTTTGGTGAAAGATGGCAAAGGCATGGGCTGCGCGGAAAATAAGGGTTGTGCGCGAAATACATAAGCTGGGCGAAGGATTACGCGCCAGATGAGAGTTTTTCCGCGCCGAATGGGATTTTGCGCGCAGTGGTCTCAGTCGCCTATAAATATGAGGTGACCCCCTTCATTCGGGTCGTTGGAAGACTTAGAGAAGATCCGAGGTCTGATGCGCGAAAAAGGATCGCGTAAAGGAGCTTGCGCGAAATATTTGGAGTTGCGCGAAAAAGGGGATTTTTGCGCGAAATATTTTTCTGCGCCAAAAGAAAATATTGCGCGCAATAGGATGATTTTGCGCGCAAATGGTTGATGTTTCGCATATTTCTCAGTAAGGTTTGTCTGCACGTTTTGGTTATCCAGTTCAGTGGTTCTGTGCGTTCTAGTGCATCTCTTCCGGACTTCGATGCAAGCAGAGTCTCGTGCTGAGCAGAGGCAAAGACTTCAATGCAAATTTATTGAAGAGACCTTCACGTCTATAAACTGAGTGAGACTTCACCAACGGCAGTGAGCCAGGGGGAGTCAACGGGAGTGACCCGAGGGAAGCAGTGAGCTATCCCTAAACCTTATGTAAAGGCAGTGAGCCTGGGACAGAGTGTCTGTACCCGAACTTTTGTATCCGCAGCTAGTGAAGCATAGTGGATTTAGGTACGACCGACAATCTGTCGGCGTATGCTCCTTGGACGTAGCCCTTAGTGGTGAACCAAGTAAAAAATTGTTGTGTCATCTCTCTGCATGTGAATGTTTAATTGCTGATCATATCCATCATACAGGTTTAAGAAGTTCCTGCCAACGTGGGAACAAGATCCACAACTTTAAGAAGAAAAAGTTGCCACCCTGATTCACCCCTCCCCTCTCAGGGTGTCCCGGGGTCCTTCAACACATATATTTACCTATCCATGAACCTAATATAATTCCACTTTATTAGCCACACAGTTAGATCAGTTTGGTTGAATGACCATTCACTAGGCCATGCGACCTGGATAGTGCCATTGTCTAGGGAGTATATTTTCCATTGGTCTGGCTCACAATTTCCACTAATAGTGTGACAAACATGCGCCTCCTTATGTATGGCCTGAAAAATTCCATTTTATTAATATAAGACCAAAAATAATAGAGACATTACCTCAAAATGACTTCACATATATGACAGTTCTCCCCACCATGAAAACTTTCTTCCCGTGGAAATTCAAATTAAAGTTTGATCAAAGATTAAATGTGGATAATTCTCTTCAACCCAATAATTTTTCTCCCATGTATCTTGTTAATAATTTATGTGCTACCAGAGGACCCAACCTAATGGTATAGATTTCCCCTGAATCACTTTCACTTGGGAATCCACAACTCTCTTTGGTTATTCAAACACAGACAAATCAAATTACAGCTCCAATTCCTCCCAATTCAGCAAGTGAGATGGGTATGGGTTATATTTCCTCAATTGTGGGACATGTAACACTTCATATATCGATATTAACTAATATGTTAAATATAATTTGTATTCCAACTTTCCAAATCTTTCGATTATCTCAAAAGGTATGACATACCTCGGTGTTTGCTTCCCCTGTTAACATAGGTGATGGTGACCTTAGTGAGGTTTTACCTTTAAGAACACCCAGTCATACACTATTAATTACAAGAATCAATTTCTTTGATAATAATAATATTTATAGAGAATCTATACTATCAATAATTTCTAAATTATCAACCGAACTTTCTCATATGCTTCTTGGACAAGGATCAATCCCAACAAAGAGGTCTCATCCACCTCTATCCATCACAGAGATGACCGATATGTCTAACCATATAGCTCCTCAAAGGGGGATATTTTAATTGAGGATTTATAACTATTATTATATGAAAATTCCACCAATCCAAAATGGTTATCCCATGTGCCTCTGAAATCCAACATGTAAGTATGAATAATTTCTTCCAAAATTTTACTTTCCCACTTCGTATCACCATTTGTTTGAGGATGATATGTCATACTAAGCCCGGTCTTCGACCCCATTACCTTTTGTGGGACTTCCAAAAATCAAGAGTTAAATCAAGGTTTCTTGTCTGCAATAATAGTTTATGGAACACAATTTAGCCTCACAATCTACTCAACATAAAACTGGACAAACTCATCCACCTTATTTGAATCATTAATCAGAATAAAATAGGATGATTTGGTCAAATTCTTAATCACATCCCAAATGTAGTTCCTTCCTTGGGGTTTAAGAGGTAAACTAATGATAAAATTCATGGAAACCTTGTCCCGCTTCCCAATATAAATGGGGATTGGCTAAAGAAAACTCAAGGGTATCTAGTGATACACTTTAACCTACTATAAATATTGTACCTTGATACAAAATAATTTATATCTCATCTCATACCCAGCCACCATAACTGGTAATGTAAATCATGAAACATCTTGGTAGTCCAAGGATGAATGAACCCTTTAGAGTAGTGGTTGTACTATAATACCATATTCTGTAAAGATCATGTCACCACAAAGTATCCCTTAAATCATAGAATTCCCTTAGAAGATAGAGACCACTATCTAGGCAGTGCCCCGCTATTTAGAAGTTGTAGAGAGCACTAAAACATCTAATCATTACATTGATCCTCCTAAATAGGATCTATAAGAGAGGGTGTCAATTGAACACTATCCAATAATGTGACTCCACTATGCTTGTTGAATTCTAGGTGCATCAAAGAAAGGATCCCCATAAACTTCCATGCATCACTTGACTCTTTAAAGTCTTGTGTTTTTATTTTCCTACTTAGGGAATCAACTACCATGTTACCCTTTCTAAGTGAACAGAAAATATCAAAGTAAAACTTTTGAAGATACTCAACCCACCATTATTGCCTCAAATTTAGATCTTTTTAGGAGAAGATGTAAGATAAGATCTTATTGTCTGAATATACCATAAATTTCTCTTCTAAGAGATAGTGGCTCCATATTTTCCAAGAATACATCACCGCTGATAGTTATAGGTTGTGGGATGGATAATTCCTTTCATGTGATCAGATTTTTCAAGATCCATACACCACCATATGGTCATCCTGCATCAACACACATTTAATACCCATACCTGAAGCATCACAATAGACCAAATATCCCTTCCTAGATTCAATAAAGATCAAAACATAGGAAGTGGTAAAATACCACTTAATATCCTCAAAAGATTCCTCAAATTATACAAACCATTAAAACCTTACCCCCTTCTTGGTAAGTGCAGTAATTGGTGAGGCGAGCCAAGAGAAATCTAGGATAAACTTCTCGTAATTCCCTACCAGTCCAAAGAAACTTCTGATCTCAAATATGTTTCTCTACTTCTCCCAACTCTGGAAGTGTAGGTCTATCTCACTATAATCATAGATACCATTCTCCTTTAAAAACTTGATAACTCCCATTGGGATCCAAAAACCTATCTTGCCAGTGATAACAATCGATGTGCACCTTAAAGCACACCATTTATTCCATGTTAATGATCACATCAAAGAGGTCCATTTCCAAAACCAAGAAGTCTCGCTACAATTTAACCCCTAACAGAGTGAGAGTGCATGATAGAAATCTAAAACTCTAATCCTTCTTATTTCCAAGATTCTTAACCAAATCCACAGTATACGGCATAAGCTCGATTGGAATTTTTAGTAGTTCCATGAGAAGGATCGAATTTAAAGAGTTATAAGCACCCATATCAAATAAGGCTACAACCAAACATGATATAATAAAAATAGTACCTCAAATTGTAGTTGGTCATGCATCTAATTCTATTGGCGTCTAATCCATAGCATGAAGGTGCCTCATTGTTGTATAGGATTGGGAATGATTACTAGATTACATCTCAACCTAATGTTGACACTACTTAGTAATAGATCCAACCCTGCAACCACATATTCTAAACCAAGACCCCAAGACTTTGAATGGTTTTAACTGAGCTGTCATCCCCCTAGAGGATGAAGAACCCTCAACACTATGAGATGGGAGTTCACTCTTAAAAAACATCTATAGGTTCCCTATAATTACACACTATTGGCATCACCTAGGAAGAGCTAAACAAGAAATCTATGCGTGTATGGGGGTTCTACACTAATGGCACATGACCATTCCCCCACCAGTGGTCACAAATGAAGGTGATTTGGAGGGTTTTCCTAAGATACCACCTCCCTTATTCTCCATATCATCGTATTTCCTCTTCTTCAAATATGAACCACCACTTCCCTAACCCAATGTTGATACTACTCCAGAGAATCCATATGTTCAAGACCATATAATTTCTACCATTAGATCCTAATCAACCACAACATCATAAGTATTTAATTTAATTAAGAAGACCTTGGATCAAATGTCTAGGTGCATCCTCATTTTAAAATAGTGAGCCTTCAATTGATCATTAGAAACTACCTAGCGTGTGAAACAGACCAACTCTACTAAATTGATAGAAGATTCCAACAAGGTCTGATCCCCCATATGGAGATCCAGGAACTCCTGGGTCTTGGTAAGGGCTAAGGTATCTAGGAAATACTACTCATTGAAAACAAACTTAAAATATTTCCATCCTATTTTCTCATGATTCCCTTCTTGAACTACTAATTCCCACCACCTGCAATTAGAGGCTTCTAACATGAAAAAAGTGTATTTCACTTTAACTGGATCAGGAGTATCAAAAAACCTAAATATCATCTCAATCTTTTCTATCCAATCCTCTTCTAACAATGGGTTCATGCGACCCCTAAACGAGGTAGGGTTTTTCTTGAGGAACTCCTGAGATTTATCTTTTTCTAAACATGGTTTGAATTCCTTGATATGAGTAGGACCAAATCCTGCTCCCTAATCTATTGGTCAGATATCCTGAACCACTTCTTCCACTAAACTCTAATCAACTTGTGAGGGATAATTCTCTCTGGATTCTTCCCATGGTTTCATGGGAGGTCTCTAGGGAGGCATGATATTACATAAATTAAAAAAACAAGTAATCCATAAAAATATCACCCAAGGAAAAAATTTACCAACAACCAACTTTAAACATTCCAATAAATTAGAATGAAACCATATCAAACAAAAAAAACCAACCCACCTTTCCTCGGTGTCCATTCATAGTATTAAACCTACAAATATCACTTGGGGAAGGTGTCAAACTAAATCCAAAACATCCCATGGAGACCCATGGCATGTCATGAAGTTTTTTGGCTAAACACCCTACTCGCAACGAGAACCTAAATCCCCAACAATTTTATCTCCATTTTATCCATAATCTCCTAAATAACATGACTGAAAGAACCCCGAGCCATGAACTTGTTCACTTGACCCCATGGGAATCCAACAATACATTGGTTTCCTTCCCATCACACCATAGGTTATTACTCCTTGAGGTCATTTATCAGACGAATGACAGACCCCATAGGCCATCACATGATCTTTCAGTGTGTTTTTTCCTCACTCACACACACCCTAGGAAACTTCCCCAAAGGTCACCCATCCTGATCAGTACTCTATTCCAAGAACGCTTAACTATGGAGTTCAAATCTGGTAGGCTCCTGAAAATAAATGTGCACATATATTTGTATATGTATTTATATATATGCATATTTACATTTCTTCTAAAATACATTTGTTTATATATATGTTCATAAAATTTACTCTAATTAATATCCCTTTTTATAAATATAATCCTAAATATTTAATCAATTATATATATTTATATTTATATTTTTATATATTTTTCTATAAATTTTTTTGACACTTTATATATATTGTACTACAACTAGAATTATTAATAATAATAATCAGATATATATATTATTTTCAAATTAATATGATTTACCCATGTTTTAAATTAATATAATATGTTTATAATTATATTGATTTAAATATTTTGTTATTAATATAAATCAATATTTTATATATCATAACATTAATATTTCTCAAATTCTCTTTGAAATCTATATATTTATTTTATATTTCATAAATATATACAATTCAAAATAATATAGTATTTTTATTTAAAAATTAATATTTCTATATATGTTTGTATATATCAAACTAACTTTTCTATTTACAATTATAAATATTTAATAAAAATTATTCATTCATAATTAATATAAGTATAAATTCATTTGAAACTGTCATCAGTATTTATCATTCAATATATCAAATTTATAACATTTTTGTTTCTCTTATAATTATTATTATTTTATTTTATTAAAATTGATATATTTTTATTTTTATTTTTTTATAGATATATTTATATTACATAAAAAATTAAATATTAACTTGAAATATATATACTTACAATTCATGTACCTCATATAATAAATACTAATATTATTATGATATAAATTTATAACACAAGAATAATGTTTTACATGTAAAATTTATATTATTTCATGGATGACAATGGTAAAATATTTATTAAAGAACTTGTTTGTTACATGGGATATATGTATAAAATGAAAAACAATAGAATAAGAGGTTTCATGAGCATCATGAGAATAATAGTGTAGAAAAGGGGAAGAAAGGGAGGGAAGGATTTCTCACATGTGATAATTATGAGAAGAAAACGCCTAAGGCTTGTAAGAAGGGTATAGAAATTTATTAAAATTTTGGTGAAAAATTACATCAATATCATGAATCTAAGAGAAAGATAGAAACTATTGATGTTTACTTATTTAATTATATAGATAAGGGACATTATGTGAACCAAATCCCCAAACATCAAGGAAATTTTTTTCTAAAAAGGCTAAGGGAGAAAGGCCAAGCTTATGAAATTACCATAGCTGAATTTGAAGTTCAAAATGACATGGTGGAAGGTACTTTAATAAAATCCTCAATTTTAGCTAATGTTTTATTTAATTTTGGATCTTTACACTCTTTTATATCTTTCATGTTTTCTAAAACTAGTAGATATTTCCCTGGAAACTAAGTATGGGAGTTATCAGTCGAGACACTCAGTGTAAATATTATTACAATTAATATGTGTCATTGAGTTCCAAATATGATTCATGGGTGTTATCTATTTGAAAACATTATTATTATACATATGGTTAAATTTTATATGATCATTGATATGAATTTTATTTCAATTCATAATGAAAAAAAATTATTTCCAAAAGAGAGGATTATGATTCATAAAAGTGAGGTGGAATATCTTTTCATTAAACAGAAAATTGCATCATCTATATCTTGTATGGATGATCCCAAAATATCTATCCTTAATTAAATAATAGGAATAAAGGAATATCAATTATTATCTTTGGATAAATAATATATCATAAGGATATAGTATGTACTTGTGGTACAAAAAAACATTGATATTTTTAAATAATAATTGATCATCCAAATACTAGAGCATAAAGTTGATTTCCCTATTGAACTCATTCCTAATTCAAGGTATTTATCTAAATTTTCCTATATAATGCAACCAATGTAGTTTTTAGTGTTGAAGAAATAGCTACATGAGTTGTGTGATAATGTAGTGACTATGTTTTTTCTATATAATACTTTCAAATATTTCTAGGAATATTTTCAAAGCCAATCACTGAGTCAGTGTGGGATTCCAAGGAATAAGGAACCTCAATGTTGTGATATAAAATATATTAAATATATATTATCATGAACACATAATTTTTCAATAATATTGGAATAACTACCGATTAGAGTCAAATATTTTAAATTTGAGATTGTGGTTGTGTAACACCCCGACCCTAGTTACCCAGAGTCAGTGAATTATTACATAACATTGGCATGGTCACAAAAGATCAAGTTTTGAAAGACCAATTAGTTTAGTAGCCTTGGAAGTAATAGATACATTCATAAGGTTTACATTATATCATAAAATGAAAAAAAACTACAAAAACATTGTGTCAATAGACCAAACTCATATCCCCTCAGACTATCCCTGCAGGTCAGTCATAAAATACTTCTTCGCATCTTGGGAAAAATAAAACATAGAAAGGGGTGAGCTCAGATGCTCAGTAAGGATAACAATATAGTGAAAACTTTCATAAATAAGCATAAACCTTTAAGGCAATGTATTAGACTAAAACAAAAGCCTTTTAAACATAAACTTTAGCATAATATGGCAAAGATACAATAAAATAATTCCATTTACTTACTCACATGGATATTCTACTAGTCAAATAATCTCATGCAATATCAACATCCACTTTCATAATGATGGAATGCATAATGTTAGACTTTCATAACCACATAGTCAAGGCCTTGTGCCAAGACTACAAATAAGATTTTATTAAGGCCTTGTTCCAAGAAACCAGTTTGTATCATTAGAGCTACCAATGCATCGAGGAACTATAGTGGGCTCCACCCATCACTTACTAAGTACAATTCATTCCCCATATGAAAAGTTTTAAACATAACATAAACATTAGTATTAAAACTAGCATACGAAATGTCAATACATTATCCATAAACCATGAATGGTATAAAAATAACACATCCACATTCAAACATATCACAAAACCATCAATACAATATGGAAGATTTGTATCATAATAAATCTATCACGACCCTTCCTCGGGGCCTTTGTTGTGACTACCCCAAGCCCGCCTTCCATAGGCCAGGGGCTGGCGACTAGCACCAAAGGCGTAAATCCCGATAAAAGGGAAGGAATTTCCTTTATATAAGAAAAAAACACCACATAGTATGGAATATTAATTAAACACTAAGTAAATTGAGTATAAAAGTGAGTGCTGGAAAGTAAATTGGCTAGTATACAAACCCAACTGAAAGTACCGTACAACTGAGAAAAGATAGTACAATAGCTAAAAAGTAAAACAGCAACCACCAAGTCGTCCTCCGGAATTCCCACCTGAAGGGTGGGTATAGATAGTCTTGTCGGCTCCTCGGGTATGTCCGTCCACTCCATGTACGTCCCTCCTGATAGTCCACCTCCAAGTACTGTCCCGCTCCACAAGCCTCAACCACGATCAGTGTTGTCCATCGTCTACAACCCACACAACGTAGTGCGGGCATAGCCCGTGCAGGGGTGAGTATACGATACTCAGTAGGGACCCTGAGACCCCCTAAGGTCTTCCAGAATCTACAGAGGATATAGGAAAAAGGAAAGATACAAACACGAAGTATCAACCAACTCTACTTAGGTATATGACTATACATATACCTAAGTTAACAATTCCAGTTCGGCTCCAACTCATGAACCCAAGTACAACCCAGTCCACACAGGAAATCACAACCCAATCCACACATGAAATCAAGTCAATCACATAGATGATAATGATTGAAGTAAAGACTCAGCTCACACAGGTATACTACTCATGAAGAGGGGTGGAGAAGATTAGATGTATCCTCTGAATCATCTCCCCTGCCAAACACACGTAGGATCCAAGTACAGAAGTCGTCACTGCCAAACCCGCGTAGGATCCTAGTACAGTAACCATCACTACCAAACCCACGTAGGATCCAAGTACAGTCGTCATCGTTTTCGAACCCACGGAGGATCCAAGTACAGTTGTCCTCGCTGCCGAACCCACGTAGGATCCAAGTACAGTCGTCATCATCGTCGCAGTTGCAACCAGCTCTAGGGTTCCCGCACACAGCACACTCGATTCCAGGAGGGTCTACTCCATAATCCAAGGGGTCGATACATCAAATATCAAAAATTCTAGAGTTGATGTATCAAAAAGTTTTGTCTCGTCAATAGGAACTCAATGCGACAGACGGTGCGTCAATCGGACGCCCGGTCTGAGAGTTATTAGTTTTTTCGTCCCAGGGGCCCGGTTGGTTTTTAAGTTAAAACCAACCTGACCATACTCCATATTCATCCAAACCTCAAGCTGAGTAAGCCAAAAGAACTTTCTCACTAATAGGAAATCAAGGTAACTGATGGCACATCGTTCGGACGTCCGGTCGTGAAGTTATAAGCATTTCCGCTCTAAGGGCCTGGTTGGTTTTGGGTTCGAACCAATCCATCCATACCCATACTTTACCAAAATCTTTAGTGTAATATACCTAAACTACCGTCTCGATCCAAGGATACCAATGCAACTAAGGGTGCATCGATCGGAGGTCCGTAGCCCAAGATATGGGTGTTTGAACGAATTTTTCCGAGAATAGAAGGTTTGGGCCCGTTCCGACCCGGCCTGATACCCCCTGGGTCGGCCCGAACCGGGTCGAACCAACCTGGGTCCGGGTCTCGCCCATTTGGGCACAGCTCGGCCTGGTTGGCATGGCCTGGCCCGGCCCGTGGTGGGGCGCGGCCTGAGGCCCAACTCGGAGGCCGGCCGCGACTCGGCTCGCGGCCGAGCGGGGAGCGAAGGGGGTGCCGCCCCCCTGTTTCCGAATTGGCCAGCCATTAAGGCTGACCTCTTGTAACTGTGGGACCCGAGGGGGGTCCCGCCTCAAGGTGGCACCTGTGGATGGATCATCCGGCCACCCCTTTGATGACCGTTGCGGCCCATGGTCGCGGCTGCTATCTGACCGACGCGACGTGACGGCGCCGCGCCCCTCCACCGTGGCCTGCTCCTGGCCACGGCCTTCTTCGGCCTCACTAGGGCGGCGCGACAACTCCACACACCATCTTCGTGGCCCACTTCGGCCACGGCCCTTTTCATTTCCACGCAGTGCAATGGCACCGCACCGCCTTCGCTGCAAAGTTCAATGAGGATCAACAAATAAAAAGGGGAGGAGGATCGATCGTGTTTGTGCGGCCCAATCTCCTCCTGTTATGTTGATAACAATCGGGAAAATTAATTAACGAATAACGTTAAATTAATTTCAAACGTAAATAACCCCTACCTCACAAAGTAATACGCGGTTGTCAAGCGCCGCAAAATATGGCATCGTTTCCGTCGTCAATGGTGTGCACCCGAGGAAACGTCATCTTCTATTTTATCATGGAGAGAAGAAGATGATTGCATGTTGTTGGAGAACTCCCACGTCGATGTATCTTCCCTTGTCATAGAGGAGGAAGTTGATGGAGAATCCATAGTTGCTGAGTCGTTCTTCATTGAAGATATGATGTTCTTCGCAGGAGGATGAAGTTCTTCAAAAGAAACAGAGCTCTCCTTTCCCCAATTTCCCACACAACAAAACAAACCACAAAATAAAATAAGCTCCTCTTATTTTATTAAAATATGCCTTGGGTTCAAATTAAAAAATTAAAATAATTAATTAAATTAATTGAATAAGTGTGTGTTGGCATAATTTAATGAGGGGAAGGTGAGGAGAGGAGAAGTCACCCACTTAATGGGAGAGTTAAACATGTTAAGAATAGTTACCAACTTTAAGAGGGGGGTTAGAGGAGTTAAAGGAATGTAGAGGGGTGGGGATATTGTGGGCCCCACCTCAAAAATATCCTAACAGGGGTAGTTAGAAGCTTTTGGTTCCCACCACAACTTCCCCATGTAGGATATAACCATTAGATAAAGAAAATAAAATTGTACCATAATTTTATTTACTTCACATTTATTCCTCAATTTTTAACAACTCCTCCTGAGCAAAAGCACCTTTGGGAAAGGTCATCTTATGCAATTACCAGCGTTGCGGTTTCATCAGTGCCCTCGGATTTTAATTCTGACCACTGGTTCAAAAGATAGAAAAACCCGCTCATTCGTTCACTAAACGTACCCAAGCTAAACTTCAGAAAATGATTCTGGGCTCTCCGGGCCTCGGAATCAGGTGCCGTCAGAAACTGTGTACTCGTAAAATCTCAAATAATTTAAGAAAAAAATTTCCTTGAAATTTACGGGTCTTTACATTACTCCCACCTCAAATCTTTACATCCCCGTAAAGATATATGACAAACTAGGTGAACAAATGAGGGTACTGAACATGCATCTGAGCCTCTCACTCCCATGTGATCTCCTGGAGGTTCTTGTGCTACCACCTGATGTGTACTAGAGGAATCGACCATCCACGTAGGACCTACTCTTATCGATCCTTGATCTCCACCAGGACCTCCGCAAAATTCGCCTCATCATCGATTTCCATCTCCCCATGATCGATGATATGCATCGGGTCGTGCACGTATCTCCTCAGCTGAGATGCGTGGAAGACATCGTGCACCCGGTGCAACTGAGGTGGAAGTGCCAGGCGATAATCCACCTCGCCTATTCTGCTGAGAACCTGGAATGGTCCGATGAAGTGTAGAGACAACTTTCCACCTTGGAAAAATCTTCGTAATCCAGATCGAGGTGAGACCCGTAAGAAAACGTGGTCTCCATCCTTGAACTCTAGTGGTATCCGCCTTTTATTAGTATAGGACTTCTGTCAGCTCTGAGTTGTCCTTATCCACTCCTGGATGATCTGTACCATCTCTGTCATGGCCTGGACCATCTCTGGTCCTACAAGTGCTGACTCCCTAGGGTCTGTCCAGCACAGAGGTGATCTACAAGGTCGGCCGTACAATTCCTCGTATGGTTTCATCCCGATGGTGGAGTGGTAGTTGTTGTTGTATGGAAACTCCACCAGGGGTAGGTGATCCTCCCATCTATGACCAAAGTCAAGGACACATGCACGAAGCATGTCCTCGAGAGTCTGAATGTTCCTCTTCGTCTGACCATCCGTCTATGGGTGAAAGGCGGTGCTCAGGTGTAGTTGGGTCCCAAATGCCTCCTGCAACCCCTTCCAAAGCCTGGAAGTAAATCTAGCATCATGATTAGAGACGATAGTCGATGTCACACCATGAAGCCATACGATCTCCAAAATGTAGAGGTTTCCCAAGATCTCCACTGAGTCCTGCTCTCTGATGGGTAAGAAGTGGGCCGACTTGGTGAGTCAGTCTACGATCACCCAGATGGAGTCGTGTCCTCTAGAAGTAAGTGGAAGCCCTATCAGGAAATCCATAGATATCCCATCCCACTTCCACTCTGGGACCTCCAAGGGTTTAACCAAGCCTGTTGGTACCTGGTTCTCCACCTTCACCTGCTGGCAGGTGAGGCATCGTGAAATGAACTCTTCCATAGCCTTCTTCATACCCGGCCACCAGTGTTGTCGTCTGAGATCTTGGTACATCTTCGCCACTCCTGGATGTACCGCTGAAGGGGAAGTTTGAAACCCTCTCATCACCTCCTCTTGTAATGTAACTAGTACCATGGTACATCCTCTCAAGAGGACGATGTGCTCTCCTCCTACATAGAATCCATCAGGTTCTTGTCCTGAGGATGTCTGTTCACATCGCGTCTCACAGTCAACGTCCCCACACTGTGCCTCTCTGACCCGCTGAAGTAGTGTAGGAGTTACTGTGAATGACTGTAGAAAGTTTTCCCCATCCTTATCCAGGAAGGATATCTGTAAAGGGGATAACTTCTCTATCGACTCTCTAAGTAGCTGAATTCCCATCCTCCTACTGAGAGCATCAGCTACTACATTTCCCTTTCCAAGAGTATAGACTATCTCAAAGTCATAGTCCTGGAGGAACTCGTGCCACCACCGTTGTCTCAGGTTTAGGTCCTTCTGCGAGAAGATGTACCTGAGACTCTGGTGGTCAGAATAGACTTTAAAGCACTCTCCCATCAGATAGTGTTTCCACATATTCAGGGCGAATACCACTTCTGCTAACTCCAAGTCATGGGTATCATAGTTCTGCTCATTTTTCCTCAACTATCGTGATCCATATGCGATCACTGCCCTCTCCTGCATCAGGACACACCCAAGTCAAGTCCCTGATGCGTCGTAGTAAACTACGTACCCTACGCCCTCCTCTGGTAGCCTCAAGATGGGTGCACTGGTCAATCTATGTCTTAGCTCTTGGAAGCTCTTCTGACATCTATCTGACCACACGAAGGGTTTCCCTTCTTCATCAAAGCTGATAGTGGTGCTGCAAATCTGGAGAAGTCTATCACAAATCTCTGATAGTACCCAGCCAAACCTAGGAAACTCTGCACCTCTTTCACGCTCCTGGGTGGCTCCAAAGCTAGCACCGCCGTGATCTTCACAGGGTCTGCCGCAACTCCCGCCTCAGAGATGACATGTCCCAAGAACTGGACATATCAAATCCAGAACTGACACTTTGAGATCTTACCATAAAGATGGTGATATCGGAGTGTATCTAGTATAACACCCAAATGGTAGGAGTGCTCCTCCTCAGTGGTCGAGTAAATCAATATGTCGTTGATGAAGACTACGAAAAATCGATCGAGCTAAGGATGGAAGATCCTATTCATGAGACTCATGAACACTGCTAGAGTTTTGGTTACGCCGAAAGGCATAACCAAGAACTCATAGTGGCCATACCGACACCTGAAGGTCGTCTTCTGCACATCATCATCTCGAACTCTGAGTTGATGATAGCCCGACCTGAGGTCTATCTTCGAGAACCACCGTGCTCCCTTGTGCTGATCGAAGAGTTCTTCAATACTCAGAAGTGAATACTTGTTCTTCAAGGTCACCTGGTTCATGCGATGGTAGTCAACACACGGTCGCAAGCTCCCGTCCACCTTCTTGGCGAACAAAATCGGGGAAGCCCAGGGTGAAACACTAGGTCGGATAAATCCCTTGCCCTGCAAGTCCTCCAGTTGTACCCGTAGCTCTCGAAGCTCAACAGGAGCCATCTGATATGCTGGAGTAGATATCAGGGTTATCCCAGGGTATAGGTCAATATAGAAGTCTACCTCTCTGTGAGGAGGTAATCCTGGAACGTTATCAGTAAAAACATCCGCATACAGATCCACCACAACAGGAAAACTCAGACTCCGCACATCAACTGCTCCTAGGATGAGACTAGCCAACTGATGGGTGATCGGTTGTCCTCTCCTCTACGTGAGTCCATCCTGTACTGTAAAGGCTCCCTTCTCATTGGTGAAGGTGAACCTACTCCCATCGGTGCAGACACATCGCACCTTGCGCCTAATACAGTCGATCTGAGCATGGACTGTAGATAACCAATCCATACCCAAGATGATGTCGTAAGGCCTCGACGCCACTACAAGAAGATCCCATTCGAAGCTCTCGACTCCTATAGTAAGCTCACACTTCCGGCAACGGTGCATAATCATTGATTCTACTCCCGTAGGAGTCTCTAGCCATAAAGATTGAGCCAACAACTCTGTCGGAATCTTCGAGCTCTGAACAAGGGAAGCAGTAATGAAAGAATAACTCTCTCTTGTGTCTATAAGTACAGCAGCAAGGGTGGAGTAGACATAGATAGTACCTCGAATCATCTCAGGTGTGTTGTGGTCATAGGCCTCCAATGCCTGATGCTGAGCCTGTCTCTGTCTTCCAGCTCCCTATGGTCGTGGTGGACCTCCTGGTGGTGGTGGTGGTAGAGCCTCAAAGCGTCGCCCACCGCCCACTTCTTGGCCAGCACCTCTGCCTCGTCTGCTTTCTCCCTGCGGACCACCATTGTCGAACCTCTGCCTCTGCCTAGGTGGTCCCTCAACCATCTGCTGCTCCTCTGCATGGCGGGTCAGGCCGTCACGAGCCATGTGGCCCTACCCGCCGCATGCATAGCACTATCTACCTCTAGAATGACTGGCTCTGCTGCGTGTGCCCCACACTTCCCAACCAGTATCCTGAGGTCGTCCACATAATGGTCTAGTCCACTTGGACCTCTGCAACATCTGTCTACTGCCGGCTGCAGAAGACTCCGCTATGTGCCACCCTGAGGTAGGTCTCATTGCTGGTGAAGGCTCAGTTAGAAAGCTCTCCACAAGAAGGGCTCGCTCCAGTACTCCTGCCTACGTCAGAATACTGAGGGTGGTCATCGATTCCCTAATCTCATGCCTCATTCCATGCTCAAAGGTCTCGGCCCAGAAGAATGGGTCTCGTACCATGTCCGTAGATTAGCATGAGAGATCATTAAATCTCATCAAGTATTGGGATACTGACATGCTGCACTGCCACAGCTATAGTAACTCCTGTATGCGCACCGCACAGAGGGTGGCGGGAACGAACTCTGAGCGGAAAAGTCTCCTAAAGTCCAACCAAAGGAGAGATGCCTCATCGTGCACCAGGAGCATCAGGATCCACCATCTACCTGTTTCCACATGCAGGAGACTCACCGCAAGGATCGCCATGAGATCTACTGGTGTCCCTGCCAATCTGAAGACTCGAACTACAGCCTCCAGCCAATCCTCGGCTGCTTGAGGGTCTGTCTCCCTACGGAACCTGGGTGGTCTCTAATGTTGAAACTCGTGCAGTGCACTCAGGGGACGTGCACTCTCAACTGCTAGGGCTAGTGGCATCAGTGGCTCGGTGGGTAAAGGTACCACCGGTGCCTCCACTGTAATGGAGCCCTACACAGAGGCCTTGTCACTCGGTGGGCTGCTGTCTCACACAAAGCTCAGAACCTTAGTTGGCTGCCGTCATGGGGCCATCCTGAAAATAAACAGGTACCGTCAGAAACTGCATACGCGTAAAATCCCAAAGAATTTAAGAAAAAAATTTCCTTGAAATTTATGGGTCTTTACAAAATCAACTACAAATAAGCTTTAAATCCATCAAATGATGTTTACATTGATGAAATCTAAACTTTTTTTTAGAGAAATATCTCTTTCTATTTGGAAATCATTTAAAGGTCATGTAATTATAAAAGAAAACATTTATATTTCAAAATATTATTATAATCTTGTAAGGGAAGCTTCAACGATGTTATAATGGCATAAAATAGCCGCACCCACCATATATGTTAAAAAAACATTCTTACTTTAAATTTGTCGAAAAGGTCATAAAGTACCTTGTTTGGAAAATTACGAGAAGATTCCTTTCAAACCATTTTATAAAAAGTCAAACGAGGGTATAAATGACTTTAAACCATAGTCTAGTAAATAGTACAAATTTTTTTCAATACATTTTTAAGAAACATGGATGTGGATGATAAAGAGGTCCTAGTAGATACTTAAGTAAAAACAACCTCGAATAATAAAGAGATTGTGAAATTAACCCTTACCTTGTACTTTCTATTAGTCAAGGGTACGTTTAACCTCATGTATGAAGACCGTAGTATGTTATTAAATTATAACAGAACAATATTAATATTTATGATATCATACATGATTCATTTATGACTTTATACTACCCATTTAACAATAATTTCCATGTTAAATTAACATTTCGGGTAATAATCGCTTTCTTTATCATACGTGTTTGAACTTGTTACTCTTGATTGTATCACTTAGATAAAGATTTATATAATTCAATAATATAAAACATGATTTATATATAATATATATTTAGGATATAAATATTTATAATAGACATATATATGAAATGGAAAACACCATTTATGGAGACGGCAGTTCGTACGTACTCATAAACGTTGTTTCCGTTTTCATATCGTATTAAACGAAACTAAGTGAATAAGATATATGTAAGTAAATATATATATATATATATATATATATCTAGTAGCTTTATTATTTCATATATTACATACTTATTAATGATATATATTTTATAAACATCATTTAATGGTGAATGTGGAAATGAATCTCATCACGTCGTGGAGACGGTAATCCGTACGTACGCACGAGTGACAATATCACTATATTGATGGAAGAATAATATGTAATTGAATATTATATCATATATACAGAATAATTAACATGTTATATTTATTATTCACATCAGTTATACTCATTATTATACCCATACAAATAATGAAGTGTTTGAATAACAAACTACACCACGACGTGGAGACGGTAATCCGTACGTACGCATGTATGGTGACTTTTTCATTTATAGGATGGATAGAATAATGAATATGGTTGTAAAATTTCTATAATATCATCACAGTATATAGAAGATACTGTATTTATTATTTTATAATGGAAAAAAAACAAATAAGGAGGAAGTGGAAAGAGAAAAGAACTTGGAATATGTGATGAAATATTTACCTCTTTTTCGGGTTCTTACTTTTTATTTGATCAAAAGGGCTCTATAGGTTAGCTTTCTGACCAAAGGAAGGCCTCTATGGTGAAGGGAGGAATGTTGGAAGGATATTTGGGTAGGGGTTGTCCAAGACAAATGGCTTTGGAGGTGTGAAATCAAGATAAGGGGAAGTGCCCTTTTATAATAGAGGTGAGGGTCACTTTAGGAAAAGTTTGAAGTATTATTTTATAATAAAATAATTTTCGGTTTCTAATGGTTACAAAATAAATTATTTAAAGGATAAAGTGTGTTTGGGTCGAAAACATATCAACCAATAGGTTTTAGACAGGTTTAGGTCACCATATTAACCTTAACATTTAGATTTAACTCTTAGTTAAATAGTTTGACATTTACCATGTCTCTTTGTATTTTTATATTGTATAGTTAATAAACATACTATAAAACGACAATAGAATACAAATCGGTTCATTAATGTCATATATATTATTATATAAGTATTTTGGCTGAACCTTAGATTTTTAGGACCATTATATCAATTAATAATATAATATTTGTTTTAAAAACTATTTTATGTCAATTTTGACATTATTTGGTATTTGTTTTTTTAAATCATAAAAGCATGATTAATTCGAACAAAATTAATTTAATAAACCCTAACATGTAATATTAACCTATAAAATTAGTTTAAATCATCAGAAGTTTTAAATTACATTTATTTGGGTATTGATAATATCAATTATTTTAATATTTTATTAATAAGGTAATTACTACATCATCATTGTGTCATAAATAAACTTATTTATTTAAAGTTTAAAAATTATAAATAAAATACCATTATGTAGGAAATATTTTTATATTTCTAATTAATATTTATAGTCGGATTTATCTTATGTATAACCCTATATTAAAAATGTTTTAGTTATGAAAACTTGAATTTAACACTTTTAACTCTTCTTTAAATTAAATAATAATAATGTCCTAATCTAATCCAAGTGGACCTAAAGGATCGTATTTTATTCCTAAGTCTGTTTTTGGTCGAATTACACTTATCCAATAGAAGTAGGACATGTGTTAGAGTAATTATAATATCCTTTTACCCTTAATTGCCCTATTTACTTTTAACCGTGTTAAATAAAAGTCAAAAGTTACTGTTCACCAAAAATTATTTTCATCTTATTGAACCAAATTTTACTTACTGAGGTTAACCGTGTCTCTCTGATTTTTGAAATTCAACTCACAGAAGCGGTAAAATTATGTTTTATACAAATTTTCAAATGCTCCTAGGAGGTGGGTAAAAGACGGTAAAAAGTTCAATAAAATTTTTATATATCTAAAATTATTATAAACTGACTCCAATGAATTAAATTGAACTTATATAGGTATTATGTATATATTTTGACATAAAATAAATTTAAATAAAATAAATAATTATTTAAATAAAAAGTCGGTTTTAAACAATAACTCAGTTTTTTTACTATTCATCAAAAATTGAAAGATTTCAGAAAAATACCAAAAATTCACCCTAAGATAATTTTGATATTCCAAATTCGAAAATGAATTCTATTTTACCAATTTCAAAACATATAAGTTTCATTAATTAATTCAAAATTAATTCTCGTTGTCAAAACCAAAAAATGTATTTTTAAGAAATAATGAATATCAAAAGATTGACACATGTTTATGTCCAAATTCAAAGTGAAATTACTTATAATGACCATAATTGGATTAAATGGTAAAATATAATCTAATTATACTTCCAAACCATTGATATTTATAATTCAACACTGTAAATTATTTTGATTAAAAAAGTTGTTTCAGTTAGAATATAGTATTTTTCACTATTCAGCCAAAAATGAAAGTTATCATAAAAACACCAAAAATTTATTGAAACTAAATTCTTATGTCCCTATTCGGAATAAGATGTTTATTTTGTAAAACTGAATATATAAAAGTTTAAAATATTGGATTTAAAAAGATTTTGTTATTAAAAGTCTATAAAATTTTATTTTTTGAAAAATACTTCTTTTGTCTGAAAAAAATTAATTTGTTCTTACATTATGTCTAAGAAACTCATAATATGGATTCTAAAATTATAAGTATTATATAAAGTTAAAAATTCAGTTAATACTATTCATAACCGCTTTTGAATGGCTAGTTTGGTAAGTTGTGGTGTTCTTGAACTCAGTGTTGCGTGTAGTGAAAGTTGTTGAATTAATTTGAAGAAATAACATAATATGAAGTCTTAGGGTGTTACAGGTTGAGTCCAGAACATAGGGATTAACCTAGTCATAACATAAATATTTTTAACAACATGTGGACAATCAGGGGAAACCATTGGCGAGGTGTTAAATTAAGGTTTATTAATTTAATAAAATTAATTTAATAAAACCCATACCCCTTTTGTTCTCACACGCTGATTGGAGAGGTAGGATCACACATTCTTATAGATGATTCGAGGATGAACTAAGGTGATGTGGTGTCATAAATACCTTTTTTCATGCTGATCATCACTGGATTGAGCTACAGTAGGTTTAGGGCATCATTTTGGACCCAAAGCTTTGACGTTTCACCATGAGGTAGTTGGATTTACAAGATTTATTCCCCAATCCCCATTTATTCATTTTTTTGGCTTTATACCCCTATTATTACTACTAAAGATCCCCTAGTGGTAAATTTGTGGGTTTTGGTGGAAATTTGGGGGTTTCGAGTGGCTCGATGGGGATCCCCATCCAGAATTCCCAATCACACATCATGTAGAATAAGATAACAAACCATGTGTTCTTACCATTTGGGTAAGATGATCATTGGGAACTACACATCATGTACTTGGGTATACATGATATATTTTAATCCAAGTCATGTGGTTGAGGACATGGTCAGAAAAGTCATGTCATGGGATATGGTAGTATGGCAGTACACGACCAGAGACACAAGAATGGGTCGAGGAACATGGAAATGGAAAAGGACACAAGATTATGTCAATCCAAGTGGAACACACTTTGTGTTGAGGGTACATTCCATGTGTGGAAACATGGCCAGTCAGTCATGCATGGCTGAGTACACATCCAGGAGTTCAGACGAGCTCAAACATCATTTTACATGAGGTACACGATGTTTATATTCCTAAATACACACCAAGTACCATTATGGGACATGTACAAGGGGTGGATTCTTGGTAAATGTTGTGTACTATGGGTATAAATCATATACTCCCATTAGATACTTCTCCCTCACACATCTCCATCATCAAGACTTTGGTGGAGGCCTACGAGTAGCCTATCCTGGGTAGATTTCCATTTTTAATGTAATGGTGGCCTTGGTTTTGGTGTTAGATATTGTAGACGCCGGAAAAGTCCGTTGCTCCCAAACGAAGCTCCGGATGCGGAAAGCGAGGTCATATTTGGAGTCGGAAGGATGTTTCGGAGGGCCCGGAGGCCGTGCGCGGAATTTCAGAGGCCCGCGCGCAAAGGTGATGTCCCGCGCGGAAAACCCCCGGGATGCGCGCAATGCGCCGGCTCGGCGCGCAATTCTGCGCGCCGCGGGTCCGCGCGACTCCCTTACGCGCCGCGCCCGATTCCGCGCCCGCGGGGGGAATTTCGCGCTCGCATCCTGGATTCCGCGCCCGGGGTTGCCTATAAATACAAGGCGACCCCCAACGTTTCAAAGGTTGCTGGAAGTCGAAACGTCTCCCGTGCGCGCAATTCAACCCCTTCCGTGCGCAATGACGAACTTCAGGTAACCTCCTTTCTTTCGCGCAAGAAAGCCTCGGGGTCCGCCTTCGCGCGCAATCCCCGCTGGCTCCTTTCATTTGAATAAAAACTCACCCTAAGGCCTTTGCGCGCAAAAGAACCCGCTTGCGCGCAATTGCCCCCGGGGTGCGCGCAATCCGGCCTGATTGCGCGCACCCCCCCTTCTTTCAAGTGGCCATTCGTTAAAGAATGAGCCGTTGCCCCCGCGCGCTATCCGAAGCCCGGTGTGAGCAATCTCAAGCATCCGTGCGCAAGGCGCTGGCCCAATTGCGCGCCAGCCGCCCCGATTGCGCGCCGGCCCGCAGTATTGCGCGCAAAGCTTCCTTTTTGCGCGCAATCTGCCAGGGTCGTCCCCGTTGACCTCCTAAGGTTACCCGCCTGTGTGGCACCCGATGATTCTCATCCCGGGTGCCCGCACCGTGCGTTGTCTTCCCGTGCGGCCCTCCAGGCTTGCGCGAAGTGACACGCACCTATGTCCAGCATGACGTTAAACTGCATATATGTCCAGCATGACGTTAAACTGCATACTCGTCCAGCATGACGTTAAACTGCATATACGTCCTGCACGACGTTAAACTGTACATCGTCCGCGCTGCAAGACGTTAAACTGCCAAGTGCTTCGTCCGGCAACCTATGCCCAGCATGACGTTAAACTGCACACCCGTCCAAGCTGCACGACATTAAACTGCCTAGCCCCCATCGTCCGTGCTGCAAGACGTTAAACTGCCAAGTGCCTCGTCCTCAACACATGACGTTAAACTGTACTTCGTCTGGCAAGACGCTAAACCGTCCGCAACCTGATCCCGTGCTCCGCACGCAGGGTCTCCCCCGGTTTGGACGTGGCCCCCACCCGCTCGTCTCTGCAGGGATGTCGGGATTGTCCCCCTTTTGGGACGATTTAATGGGAGTGGCTTTTCCCTACGGGGGCAGGGTATTACAAACCCCTAGTTTCTCGTGGGAGGCTGCACATGTGTATCTCCATTGCACCTCCCCACTGCCGAAGCCAGTAGAGGGTCTGACTGGGATCGAGGTGTCTTTTGCTTTCGGTCCAAGTCCCTTCCAACTGAGTTTTGCAGTATCCGGGCTGCCCCAAGTGCGTAAGTCCTGACAGAATGAACTACGTGGACTTTGATCCCTGTCTTCTATACAGGGTACGTAGGAAGCCTCCCTGAGGTCCAAGCCCACCACCTGGTCGTCCCGGTCGTATTTACGTCGGTTCGTCCATCAGTGGACCCCTCCAGGGTTCACGCTTGCGTTGATTCACCTATGAATCCGCCCCTGTGGGAGACCGCCCGTGTGTATCTCCACGGTGCCTCCCCACAGCCCCCCTTTTCCATTTCCCCTTTTATCGTCCAGCATGACGTGAAACTGTGATCCACCCGGCCGTTCCATCCCCCTCCGTGCGAGGTGGTTCGGTTCAATCCTCCGCCCGGCGGCCTCGACCTCTTCGTGAGTCGGCTTGCCGACGTCCAGCATGACGTTAAACTGTATGCCCGAACTACGTTGACTTTGATCCGTGTTAACGCGCGGTACGTAGGAAGCCCCTCTGGGGTCCAAGCTCTTTACTCCATCATCCACCCTGATCCTTACCCGGGCCGCCACATCCCGGTGGGGTCATGCCACTTCACTTCACTCCACGTTACTTGGGAAGCCGCCCATGTGCTGGCCCCAGCGTCGGAGGTTCCCCGCAAGGGGTTCTGTCATCTGATCCACTTTTCGTGTTGATCGGTCCGATGCCGTCCCCGCTGGACGTTAAACTCGCGGCATACCCCGTGTTAAACACGGGAAGCTGAGGAAAACCTCAGGTGACACAGTTCCCCGCACCTAGTACGGGATGCCTCAGGCCATCGTGCCTTCGAGAAGCCCTATTAGGGACGGAAGACAGACGTGCAGAGCCGCAGTGTTACGACACGCCCCCAGCACCCAGAGCCACCCGGCCTTCTCACCGCAGGTTGCTGCCCCGCCCAGACTCCTTGGAACGTCCGGGCGGAAGCAGCGTAATTAACCGGTGTCCATGAAGATATGGCGCCGGGAACGAGATTCACGAACATTCTTAAGTCTATGAGGGAGACCCGGATTAGGCGACAAGTTCCGAGGAGACGTCCAAGGAAGGAGAAGCCGACATCCCATCATCCCGGTTTCGATCAAGGAGCAGACGCCCCTGAATAAGGGACGGATGCCGCCCGCCCTTGGAAAGCGGGACTGCGGGACCACAAGCCGCGCGCCCATCCCCTCGGGTTGACGGGTGCACGCGCGAACGCGTCCTGGCGGAACAGCGTAACCCGACGCACATCCGCACCGAAACAGAAAAATGGTGAACCCGACGTGAATCTCTTCTCCTCGATACGAAGACCGATGGCTTTCAGAGGTGTTGGAAGACCGGCGTGTTGCCCGGCCAAGCATTCAGTCTTACCCGCCAGGGGCTGGGGAAGGGACATCGGGCACTCCGTCTCGCAACGTCGAGGGCCTGGGTTCCCCCCACGGAAGGCGTCGTGGCGCTAATGGTTGGTTGTCGATTCCTTTTTCCTGTCAGTATTAATGGGTCATTCTCCCTGCTTTCAGAAATCAGGTCGCCCGATCTAGTGCCCGAACGCCACCCGCCCACTGGCGCAGGGACAGGGGAAACACCGACGCGGCTACTCCGCGCGGTCCCGCCCGTTCCACAGCCGTCCCAGCAGCCGCAATTGCGGGACGACCACGCCCTCTCTCCCCCTCGGAGGTCATCCAGAGAAGGGTGATCAACACCCTGGTGCGGAGATACGAGGAAGAGGGAGTCATCCCCACTAGGGACATGGCTCGCCTAGACCTTGAGGAGGCTGCGCCTCGCCACCACCGCCGCCCCCGAGGGCCGCGCAGGGAGGCACCACTGCCTACCTCAACGTCCAATCGCTTCGGGAGTTTATCCCCGGAGCGCTCTGACAGTTCCCTTCCCTATGCGGATGAAGTGGAAGATGCCCAGGATCACCCTATCCGAGGTCCGCTCCAGGGATCCACGATAAGGGCTCCCGCCAGGCCACGGCGACATCGCCGCCAGGCCCCTCAAGTCGAGGAACAGGCTCTCCACCTGCCCGCGCCGCTCATCCCGGCTCGTCTGTCTCGACGCCAACGTCGGGCACGAGCGGAAGAGGATGCCCACCTTGGGGCTCTAGCAACAGCGGCCGCATTGGCCCAAGCCACTGCTGGCTCCAGTCGCGAGGCCTCTGTGCATCCTGAGCGGGGGAACTCCTATGCCCGACCCGGATCGAGGCCCCGACCGCCCCAAAGGCAGGTTGGGTTGACTCTCCCGGTTGCTGGCACTGGCAGTAGCCACCGCGGACCACCTCGCGGTAGCGCTATTTACCGGCAGGATCTACTCTGTGTGGCCGATCCAGGAGGCATGGGTCATCCCACCTCCCGATCCCGGCCCGGAGTCCTGCCCGGGATCATCTCTCCCCGCGTCCCCTTTGATATCTGTCCCGGTGCCCCTCGCACCTTGGTTCCCAGTCCTCTCGGCCCCAGCACCAGTGCGGCCGGAGGACGCCAGGACAGAGATCAGCCCTGCCCCGAAGAACCACCCAGGGGCAGGAAGGCAAGGCGTCGACGCCGAGGGAAGAATGTTGCGGAGTTCCGGACAGAGATCCGACCGGTTTGCTTCTCTGACTCAGAGGCAGAGTACGATTCGGCGACAGAGCCCCTTCCCCAATCCCGCCAGTCAAGGGCAGGGGTAGGAATGCGGCACGTCAGCCTCGTGCTCCCCGAGAGCGAGATCGATGTGATCCCCGCGTCTCTCCGAAGGTATATCCGGAGTAACGAGGGCCTGGTAGACCCCCAAGGATCAAACTTGCGGTTGGTACCGGCCCCTCCGGAAGTGCCTTCCGTCTCGATCAGAGAAGCCGGAGACTTTTTCTGGGGACCGACGGTCGAACCACGATCTGGTGCGCCCTCGGCGAGCACCGATGCTACGGCAGGATGTTCGCTCGCCGGCCCGTCCTATCGTGATGTGGTAGCTGGGGCACCGCCACCCTCAGGGGGAGGCCCGGGATATGGAGGCCAATCGGCCTGCTCGCCGTATTCACCGCCGGCCAGCCCGTCGGCCCGACGGCCCGCCTCGGCACCACTACCAGTTCCCCGTCCGTTCCCAGCCATGGAAGAGGACCGAGGAGATCTGGGTCCCGAGTTTGAGTCGTGGAGCTTCTGGACCGTCCTTGCAGAGGGCCACTTCCCTGAGAAGTTTTGGCCAGTCGCAGGACCGGGCTTTGATGCACCCGAATCGCTCACCCCGGATGAGTTCGAGTGCTTCCGCCGAACTCTCCGGGAGACTCACTCCCGTCTTCACTGCCTACAAATGCCATACCCCGGGAGTCAACTACACCTGGAGGATATTGGTGAGCAGTGCCGTCAAATTGACCTGGCCATGCTCCCCGCGGTTCGGCACCCCGGGTCATTTGGGCACCACGAGGCCCTCCAACAACGATGCGTTGAGTGCTTTCAAGTACTCCGCAAAGTTATCGAGGAAGCCACTCCCCACGTGTATATCCGTGGATGGGGGCAGTACGCTGCCCTACGCTTCAGTGTGATCCGCCGACAGCCCGATTCGCTGGGTGGCCCTGAGGGTATATCCCCAGGGACAGGAACAGTCAATATGGCTGACCTGTCGGGAGAGGGGAACGACTTGGAACTTCTCGACGGGGGCTTCCCCCCCGAAGACAAGCCGTCGTCAGACCCATCAGTGAGAGTTACTCGTCATCAGAGGAACCTCCTGGGGCTCCCCGCACCCACTGAAGCACTGACGTTGAGCCGAAACGTCAGCAAAGGAAAAGAGCACAGCGAGGCTATAAGGCCCGCCGACCCATCTGCCTCCATGCGGAAGGCAGAGGAGGATCCCGAGAAGGCTACGCTACGTCAGCAGCTCGCCGAACAGAAGAGGCTGGTTGACCAGCTCCTCGCCGAGCGCGCTGCAGAACGGCGGCCTGACTACGGTGATCCCAGGCCAGGGCAGCAGGGACCGGAACAACCACCCCTCGATGAGACTCTCCCGGGCAACCGTGATTACGCCGTGTTCGCCGACAGGAGAGAGGCCATTGCCTACGGCAAGAGGGCGCGGTATGTTTCGCCACACCCTCCCGAGCGGCGCGACTACCCGGGAGATCCCGCTCGGATTCCTCCCGCTGCCCCAAGGGCCGCTCCGCCAGCCATCCCACGAGCTGCCGAGTTCGACGATCCGGTCGACGACCCGATTGAAGGGCCATGCAATGCGCTCGTGGTTAGAGATCCTCGCCAGGACTGGAACCCATGTCCGGACGATCCGATGGCGGCACTCATTGCCCGCTTGGAAGCCTTGGAGACTCGGCAGGTGGCGATCCCACCGGACGGCAAGCCATACCCAGCATGGGTGGATGACATGCCGGCGCCTCCGGGATTCGGGAATCCCACTTTCGCCCCCTTCAACGGGACCGGAGATCCGCCACAACATTTGGCCCATTTCAACTCGAGGTGCGGGCCTATGTTGGGGACTCCGGCGCAGCAAGAGGCCGCTAAGCTTCGCTGCTTTGTCCAGACACTGGAAGGGCCAGCATTTGTCTGGTACAGCCAGCTCCCCGTCGGGTCGGTAACCAGCTGGGAGGACCTCCGTAGACAGTTCCTCTACCAGTTCAGTTCCACGACCCGGAAGACGAGTATCGCAGACCTCTTCAAGTGCAAGCAGAGGCCTGATGAGCGAGTCGCGGACTTCGTCGCCCGATGGAAGGGTCTCACGTATTCCCTTGACATGCCATTGACTCAGGAGCAGTTGCTGACAATGTGCGTCGGGAACGTCAAGACCGAGCTGGTCCCTTCCCTGATTACTCAGAATTACCCCGGAGGGTTCAGGGACTTCTCAGACAAAGCTCAACGTCTTGAGGAAGCCCTGCAACAGGCCAGCCAGGCACACCCGCTGCCTCCTATGATTCCTGCAAGGAGAGCCAGCAGGGCTGAGCCCGCTGCTGTGGCCCAGATAGAGGCTCCCAGGCCGTTGGAGCTGCTGCCGGTGAGGCCAGCTCCGCAGCCTCACAGGAATCCGCCTCCACGGGCTCAGTTCCCGGCCCAGCAACGGCAGCCTCAGAACCGGCCAGCCCCTCCGCGTAATGTACCGCCGCAACCCAGGCGAGATAATCAGGGTCCACCTCCTCGGCAGGCCCCTCCGGCCCCTCGTCAAGACCGCGCTCACAGGGGCCCGCGACACCTGACGTACTCATTCCATGAGGATCAGGTCCCCGGTTATTTCCGGAGCGCCCTGGAGCAGAGGATTGTGCGATTGCCTGAGTGCTGGAGGCCAGAGGAGGCACATCTCACGGATAACCCCCGCTACTGCCCCTACCATCGGGCCCTGGGGCACACCATCCAGCGGTGCTATGTGTTCAAGGACTGGCTCCAAGACCAGATTAACAACAATGTAATCAGGTTGGGCCCAGCTCCAGCACAGGTAGCGGGCGTGTTCGTGGGATCAGATGACGATAGTGGCAACGAGGACGAATGGCAGCTGGTCTCCGACCGCGGGTCCCAGAAGTATAATAACTGGATGGCCCGCAAGACGACCATTCGCGCCCAGGGAATCATCCGTGCGCGCTTGAATCAGCCTGAGCCCCCAGAACCTGCGGGTGCTGCTTCGGCATCGTCGTCCCAGTCTGCCTCCTCCAAGAGGAGCAAACGGCGGCAGCGCAAGAAGGAAGAGCGCGCCCCTCCAGTTCCGCCACTATCCCGTACTCTCGGTGATTTCATGCCCCCGGGGATGGGGGTCCCTCCTCGGATCCGCCCGGTGATGGATGATTCGTCCGACGACGGTATTGGGTACGCTTCGGTTAACACCGTCGAGCTGGTAAATCCCTTTTCGGTTCCCGACGTTGAAGAACACCAGGTGGACCTCCCTAGCGTCCCCGGTCGTCGCCACCGTCGGAAGAACCGCAGCAGCAGGAGTCGCCGGGGCACAGCCGTCGGTACCTCCGGCCAGGCCGTGCACGCCACTGAGACTAGGCGGCAGGCTCAAGATCGAGCTCAACGTACGCAGGCTCCCCATCCGGGGATGACGGATTCGCCTCCGCCACTGTTTGTGGTATGGGACCGGGCAGAACCGCCTCAGCCGCGTCGCGACCAGCTCCGCCCTGCCACAAGTCCATCCCGGCCTCCTGACTCCAGTACGGTGACCATTTCCCGGACTGCGACCAGTGAACAGCGAGATGCGCCAAGTACCAGTCGGCCGCCGATCCAACCGGTAAGGCCCGTCATGCCACCAACCGCAGAGCAATCTCCTGCAACCAGGAGCTCGCGCTTGGCCAAAAAGTATGATGTCCTGAAGCACTTGGCCGACATCCCAGCAAGGCTCTCCATCCTTGAGGCTCTGCGCATGTCATCTGAGATGCGCGAGGCACTCGTTGAAGCCCTGAAGAGCCCCCTCCAGTTCGAGACAGAGGTTGCGGCTGCAGAGGCCTTCCACGCCGAAACGATCGAGGACGCCGAATGTCAGGCAGTTATCTCGTTCTCTGGTAAGGATGAGGACCCTCCTATACAGGGACACATCCGTCCGCTGTATGTCACTGGCCAGTTCAATGGCCTTGAAGTCCGGCGTTGTCTTGTCGACACGGGGTCCGGGATTAATCTGATTCCAACTCGGACGCTCCGGAGATTGGGGTTGTCTGAGGATGACTTGATTCCCTCCGACCTCAGGATCCAGGGGTACGACCGCACCGAGCAAACCCCGGTCGGCAAGATACGTTTGAAGACCCAGTTCGGTGACTTGGTTGCCAACACCGAATTCATGGTAGTCTCTCAGGACACTGCGTATAACGCATTGATGGGCAGGCCATGGCTTCACCTTCATGCGGCGGTTCCCTCGTCATACCACCAATGCCTCAAATACTCCCTTAATGGTCGAGTAGGCGTGCTTCAAGGAGATGCCTCTCCTTTTGCCTCATGTGAAGCCCGCTATCTGGACGCGGACTATTACAAGAGCAAGGATAAGCAGATCCTGGCAGGTGAGGTTGAGCCTGTCGCTGTTGCAAGCGATCCCTGGGCAAGTCTGGATGACGCTTACGTCCTCCCGATTCACCGGTTGGACGTCGCCATGGTCTTGACGGTCCGCGAGTCTCCTGATGAGACGGCCGCGACCGCCCGCGCCAGCACCAGTGGCCCAGCAGGATCTGGTAGCCCCAATGCAGTTTCCAACGCAGTCTCTCCCGTGGATGATCCCTCCCCGAGTGGAGAGGACGTGGAAGATGCACCCCCAGCCTTTGAGGAGGGCGTCCCCGCCACGGTCGATGAGTTAATACAGGTGAACCTTGGAACCGAGGCAGATCCAAGACCCACATTGGTTAGTGCCGCCATGCCCTCTGAGGAGCGGCAGCAGTACGTGGACTTTCTCAGGCAGCACCGTGATGTGTTCGCTTGGGGCTATGACGAGATGCTGGGGCTAGATCCTCAGGTAGCCGTCCACCGCCTAGGTCTCCCGGCGAACCATCGCGGGTTCAAGCAGCCTCCCAGGAAGATGCACCCATCCCACGGTGCCATGGTTGAGGCCGAAGTTGACAAGCTTATCAAAGCCAACTTCGTGAGGGAAGTTCAGTACCCCAAATGGCTGGCCAACATTGTGCCGGTCAGGAAGAAGAACGGGCAGATTAGAGTCTGCATCGACTTCCGCGATCTCAACCGCCACTGTCCGAAGGATGATTTTCCCCTTCCAGTGACAGAGCTGTTGATTGATGCCACAGCAGGGTTCCAAGCCCTCTCCTTCATGGATGGATACTCCGGATACAACCAAATTCGGATGGCCCCTGAGGATGAGGAGTTCACTGCCTTCAGGGCCCCCCAAGGTACCTTTTGCTACCGGGTCATGCCCTTCGGCCTGAAGAATGCAGGTGCCACCTATCAACGGGCGATGCACCGCATATTCAAGCCAATCCTCGGCACACTGGTGGAATGCTACGTCGACGACTTGGTTGTCAAATCGCGCCAGCGTCAGGACCATCTCAAAGATCTTGAGAAAGTGTTCAGCTTCCTCCGGTCTCGCTGCCTGAAGATGAACCCGTTGAAGTGTGCCTTTGGGGTCACCTCCGGAAAGTTCCTTGGATTTGTGGTAAGATACCGGGGTATTGAGATCGACCCAGAGAAAATCAGGGCGATTAGCCAGATGCCTCCCCCGGGTACCGTCCGGGAACTGCAAGGGTTCCAAGGCCACTTAGCCTATATACGCCGATTCATCGCGAATCTGGCCGGCAAGTGTAAGACCTTTTCTCGGCTTATGAAGAAGGGTGTCACCTATGTATGGGATAAAGAGTGTCAGACCGCTTTCGAGGAAATCAAGCAGTACCTGCTTCGACCTCCGGTCCTGATGCCGCCCGTATCCGGAAAGCCGCTGGTCCTTTATGTGACCGCCCTGGAACGGTCCCTGGGTGCCCTTCTCGCCCAGAAGAACAACGAGGGAACAGAGAATAGCCTCTATTACCTCAGTCGCATGCTCCTCGATGCAGAGGTTAGGTATTCCCCCATCGAGAAGAGCTGCCTGGCGCTCGTATTTGCCGTACAGAAATTACGGCACTACTTGCAGCACCATGAGGTACAGTTGGTTTCTCGGGTAGACCCGTTGAAATATATCCTGAGCCGACCTATGTTGACTGGCCGTCTAGCGCGGTGGGCTGTGATTCTCCAGCAGTTCGACATCAGGTATGTGTCTCAGAAGGCCATCAAAGGGCAAGCGTTGGCAGGCTTTCTGGCCGCTCACCCGACCTCCGCGGATCAGCCGCTGGATCTAGGCTTTCCTGATGAGACCATTCTCTCGGTTGATCGAGCCGATCCATGCTGGCAGATGCACTTTGACGGTGCCTCCCGGAGCCCCACCGGTAGGAGACTCGATAATCCTAAGCTCAACAGAGTGGGCTTGGGTATCGTCTTCATTACCCCGGAGCGAGCCGTGCTGCCATACTCTTTCCTGTTGTCAGAGGGCTGTACCAACAATGAGGCGGAATACCATGCCCTCATCACCGGCCTCGAGTTAGCTCTCGAGATCGACGTGCCCCATCTGTGTGTGAAAGGGGACTCCGAGCTGGTCATTAAGCATATCAATGGCGACTATGTTGTCAGGAAGCCGGAACTTGTGCCATTGTTGGAGTGCACCCTCCTTCTGATGGCCCGGTTCCCTTCTCGGCCAGAAATTGTCCATATTCCCCGGTCGCAGAACGGTCGAGCAGATGCTTTGGCCAGCCTGGCTGCGTCACTTGCGGAACCTGAACAGGACAACCTGATCGTCCGCGTGACGCGCCGCAGGCTCATCGCTCCCGTTATCCCGGAAGAAGATCGCGGCCCGTTGGTAAGTAATCTCACCACGGTTGCCCCTATGCCCGGAGCCCCGAGTACCCCAGATATAGCAGTCGGATCAGCCCCTGATTGGAGGACGCCTTTGGTTGAGTACCTCCAACATGGCATTCTTCCGTCAGATCGGGCCGAGCGCGAGCGAGTTCGACGCCGCGCATCGCAGTTCGTCCTCCAGAGCAGTCCCGGCCTGGAGCAGATCCTCTACAAACGCGGATTTGATGGTGTTCTCCTCCGTTGCCTTCAGGGAGTTGAGATCCCACGAGTCATGCAAGAGGTTCATGCTGGTTCATGCGGCGCCCACCAAACTGGGCCGAAGCTGTCCCACCAGATTCGGAGGTTGGGATACTTCTGGCCCTCTATGATCCATGACTGCATCGAGTACGCCAGGAGGTGCCATGCGTGCCAGGTTCACGCGAACTTTGTGCATCGGCCGCCGGAGCCTCTCCATACCACAAGGTATTCCTGGCCCTTTGCAGTCTGGGGACTGGACGTTGTGGGACCTTACCCGCCGGCGACAGCTCGCCAGTGCCGGTTCATTCTGACCGCCACGGACTTCTTCTCCAAGTGGGCAGAAGCGATTCCGCTCAGAGAGGTCAAATCCTGTTCGATCGCTGACTTCGTGACCTCCAACATCATCTATCGATTTGGAGTGCCTCACGCTATCCTCACGGATAACGGAACCAATTTCCGAGCAGCCGAGTTGAAGAAGTTGTACGCCAAGTATAACATCCGCTCGAACCATACATCTCGCTATCATGCGCAGGCGAATGGACAGATCGAGGCGTTTAACAAAACCCTCTCTAACATTCTGCAAAAGATGGTTGGTCAGAACAAGAAGAGTTGGCCGGACAAGCTCCCCAACGCCCTCTGGGCTTATCGGACGACGACTCGCAATTCCACCCAGATGACCCCTTATTCCCTGGTGTATGGAGCTGAGGCCGTCCTGCCCATCGAGATCCAGTTACCGTCCTTGCGCACTGCGGTCTACGACCAGCAAGCGCCGGACAGAGTTGCTGAAGCCCGTCTAGTCGAGTTGGAAGCACTGGATGAGAATAGACTTCGCGCTTTGCACAACTTGGAGAGGCATCAAAGCAGGATGGCTCGAGCTTTCAATAAGAAGGTTCGCCTCCGCTCCTTCCTACAGGGTGATCTAGTGCTAGCCCTAAGAGCACCGATGATCCCCGGCAGGAAGCCGCCCAAGTTGGAGCCCAAGTGGGAGGGACCTTTTGTTGTCCACAAGGTCTATCCCAATGGCGCGTACTCCCTAGCGACTATGGATGGTGAGCGTGTCACTCCTCCCACCAACGCTAGGTTCCTCAAGCAATACTTTGCCTGAGTGTCACCACGTCCTGCACGACGTTAAACTGCATTCGTCCAGGCTACAAGACGTTAAACTGTTTAGCATTCGTCCGCGCTGCAAGACGTTAAACTGCCAAGTGCTTCGTCCCGCATGACGCTAAACTGCACTACGTCCGAGCTACAAGACGTTAAACTGTTCAGCATTCGTCCTGCATGACGTTAAACTGCCTCTCCAGAACTACGTATGGCTTGATTCCCATCCTTATGGGATACGTAGGACCGCCTGAACCCTCGTGTTTCAGGCCCAGCCCCATCCTTCGGGAATTTCCATCCCATCTCGGGCCCTTGGCCCAGTTGCCCCGGGGTGTGCGGCGTATGGTGTGAGTGCGGGGCTATGCCCTCATTCACGTCGGTTTGTTCGTCACGCTGTACGCCCCCCTCCACGTTTGGGGATGCCTTCTGCTCCCCCCTTCTTTTTTCCTCATCGTCCTGCATGACGTTAAACTGCACTTCAAGAACTACGTATGGCTTGATTCCCATCCTTATGGGATACGTAGGACCGCCTGGACATCATGTTTCAGGCCCAGCCCCATTTCCCGGGAATCCCTATCCCGCGTTGGGCCTCTGGCCCCAGTTCCCCTCCTTTTTGTGCGAGGCGTATCGCGTGAGCGGGGGATTATGTCCTCATTCGCGTCGGTCTACTGGCCGCGCCGTACGCCTCCCCCGTGTGTGGGACTACCTCACACCCCTCATCGTCCTGCATGACGTTAAACTGCCTTTCCAGAACTACGTATGGCTTGATTCCCATCCTTATGGGATACGTAGGACCGCCTGGACGCTTGTGTCTCAGGTCCAGCCCCGTCTCTTGGTTGATCACGGGGACCTTCCCCCCTTCGGTTGCTCTCAGGGTGAGTCCTCCGACCCTTTCCGGAGATCTGTTAACATGTTTTGGGGTGCTTCGGTCTATGACTCGTAGTGTCAGATTCAATCCCGACAAGTCCTGTGTTGCTTGTCAGGCCTCGCGCTTCCTCTTGTTCGAGCCTTCACTCAAAGGGATCCTCGTTAGCGGTTTGGGTACGATGCCTCAGTGCTCTCCCACCGCTCCGGGTCGATTTACCGGCGGGTCTTGGGCCGCAAATCGATATGAATCCTGCGATTGAGCGGTTGATGCTCGTTTGCTTGCCCCGTCTTAGGCTGACGCGATCGGATGTTGTGTTGCGAATGCGTCAGCAACGTCCTTGATCGCCATGTCAGCTCTCTCGGGCTCTGAACATTGGTTGCGCAGTCCTCATCACACTCCGCCTTTGTGCGTTGTAGTGGGATCTTGACACTCTCTTCATACCGACCTCCGGTACGCCTCTACACGTTAGGCAGACCAACCAGGGTAATGATGTCGTTCGAGGCTCCCATGATCTGAGCACCAAGGATATATGCAGATATCCTCCCTAAGGGCCATGCGTAGCTGGACCCTCGTCCCCATAAGGAGGAGGGAGTCGCCCGAACAATTGCGTTCTGGGCCCAGTATATCTGGAGGCTAGCATCTCTGCCCCTCGGGTGATGGACATACGCAGACCCCCATCCCAAGACTCTTCTCCTGGAATCGTGCGTGACCGCAGGGCTGGGTATGCTCCCACCTCCGCCGTGTCCGCCGTACCGCGGTAAGCGGATTCCTCCATGGTCCGAACCACACGACCTTAAACTGTGTTGTCTGGTCCTACCACACGACCGTAAACTGTGATCGTCTTGGCCGCCCGACGAGAAACGGCACTGCATCGTGATGTCCTCCTCAGGGGACACTCATGTTGGGCGCTGGTTAATGACCACGCCATTCATCAATGCCTTCCATGGCTTGATTATTGTGGCGACGCCAGAGATTTCTCAATCACGGGCATGTCGCCGCACAAAGAAAAACCATTCATCTTTAAGGACAAACAAGAAATATCAAATGCCGCTCCTTTTGTGTGCGAGGGTCAGACCCGCACTCTTCCCCGCGCTGGTGCCCGATTGTGTTGCACCGCGCACTCAAGAACTACGTGCGGCTTGATTCCCATCCTTATGGGATACGTAGGAACGCCCGGATGTTTGAAACTTCGGGTCCAGCCCCCCACCTCTTAGAGATTCCCCCTTCTCTGGGGAATCCGCCGCCTTCAGGTCACCCTCAAGGCGTGTTCCCCGACCCCTTGCCGTGGTCCACCGGTGTCAAGAGTACTCTGGTTTATTGCCAGGAGGGTCAGGATCCGCTTGGTCAGGTTTCCTCCACTTTTCAGGCTTCGTGCTCCCTTTCATTCGGACCCATCGTCTACGCCCTGGGTGGAGCCCCCGTGAACGGTTCGGACACAATGCCTCAGTGCTCTCCCACCGACTCGGGCCGGTACCCCCAATGGCCTCGGGCAGCAAATTGATATAAATCCTGCGATTGAGCGGTCGATGCTCGTTTGCTGCCTCATTCCACCAACGGTTGGTGCGATGTTGATGCTGCTTTTCCGCCACGGTCGGCAGTATTCTCATATCGTCACGCCGGTGCTCCCGGTCCTCGAGTGAATGGCCGCATGATTCACATTTTCCACCTCCCATTCTGACCAGGCGAAACCTCGACACTCTTGACACTATCCCTCAGTGCATCTTCGCATATCCAGGGGATATGACCACGATGTGGCGTGCTTTGAGCCCTTCTGGTCCGAGCTCTAAGACCTTAAACTAAGATCCTCTAGCCCTTATGGTCCGAGCTCTAAGACCTTAAACTAAGATCCTCTAGCCCTTATGGTCCGAGCTCTAAGACCTTAAACTAAGATCCTCCACCTTTATGGTCCGAGCTCTAAGACCTTAAACTAAGATCTCCCCTTATGGTCCGAGCTCTAAGACCTTAAACTAAGATCCCCCCTTTATGGTCCGAGCTCTAAGACCTTAAACTAAGATCTCCCCTTCTGGTCCGAGCTCTAAGACCTTAAACTAAGATCTAGCCCTTATGGTCCGAGCTCTAAGACCTTAAACTAAGATCCTCTAGCCCTTATGGTCCGAGTTCTAAGACCTTAAACTAAGATCCTCCACCTTTATGGTCCGAGCTCTAAGACCTTAAACTAAGATCCAGCCCTTATGGTCCGAGCTCTAAGACCTTAAACTAAGATCTCCCCTTCTGGTCCGAGCTCTAAGACCTTAAACTAAGATCTAGCCCTTATGGTCCGAGCTCTAAGACCTTAAACTAAGATCCTCTAGCCCTTATGGTCCGAGTTCTAAGACCTTAAACTAAGATCCTCCACCTTTATGGTCCGAGCTCTAAGACCTTAAACTAAGATCCAGCCCTTATGGTCCGAGCTCTAAGACCCTAAACTAAGATCTACCCCAAATGGGGTCCTACGTCCTGCATGACGTTAAACTGCACTCACAGAACTACGTGTGGCTTGATCTCCAGCCTGATGGAGTACGTAGGAACGCCCGGACATTTCGACTCGGGTCCAGCCTCAGGGATCGATAAGTCCCGCCCCTCCTCGTCGCCGGCCGTCTGGCCTGACTTCGGGTAGAGTGGTGCAGTTGTGATATTCTCCCCGATTCAGCTCGGGATGCCCCATCGCAATGATGGGAAGCGACAGTTTCCTCGTCAGAGAGGTGCTGTCTGAGAATTGAGGTGACTCACGGCCAGATTAGTGCATCCGCCCAATACGCTTTCCCCACGGTGGCGCAATTTTGAGAGCGTTGGATTCTGTCCGAACAAATCGTCACTTCGCCCCACGCTTCGCATGCCCTGTTGATCTGGATTTTCCACCCTTGTGTCTGAAGGAACCCCAAAGAGGTATTCATGATGACATGTGGTCCGCCTCCTGCAATATGAATGATGGCCTTTTTCGGTCCGTCTATTGCAGTTGTTATGGTCGATCCACTGTCCGCCTACCGTCTTGGGCATTTCCTGGAAGGCCGATCGTTGTGGATGTCTGGATTCGGGACACGCGATTCACCCTTTCTCATTTCCCTATGTTCGGATAAAATCTCAACGCCCCTAGCGTTGTCCCGCTCGTGTGTTGGAACAAGTTGGGGGACGATACATTGGTTAGGTCTGAGGTCTCCTTTCCCAGGAATGACCTCCCTCTTTTCTCCAGAAACCCAGGCCCAATTATGGATGCCTGATGCTTGGTTAACGCTCCCACGAGACAATTTGTGGTTGAGCATGTTAAACCAAAAGACGCAGATAAATATGGCGATTCGTACAAGTGGATCAAATATTAAGTAGCGGAAGCAAATGTTCTGGGAATGGCAAAAAACAGCCCTTAGGGATTAGCGTGCTGAATGAGTCTTTCTAATGCCGCTACCCTTTGGCTGGCGGCCTCCAGGGCTGCTTCTCGTTCTCTGCGTGCCCTCTCCTCGTCGGCGGTCGCAGCACGCAGTTCGTCAATCCTGGCCTGTGCACGCTCCCGCTCGACTTGGAGTGTGACCATCTGTTGGCCCGCCTCCGTCAGCTGTACCTGAGCGTCGATCAGTTGTGCCGATAGTTGCTCCACAAGCTCGGTACATGCTGCGACGAAGGCCTCCTTCTCTGCCGCCTGCCCTTCGAGGCGCCGGACTTCCTGCTCTGCCGCGATGAGCGCCTGCGTGCTCTCCGACATGTCCCGACTTTGTGCGACGTCGGCACGCCGGCGGCTCTCGCGCATCTTCTCGGCCATGAAATCACGGACCGTCAGATGGAGGCGTTGAGCATCAGCTCCCCCGGCACACAGGAAGCGCAGCCAGGTCTGAAGTGATCCCATGCGCCCCAGCCATTCCGATGGGTCTCGCTTGAGGAAGCGCTGGATGCACTTCCACCCCCTGCGTCGCGTTACCCGGCTATCCTCGACCACCTCCGCGTCCGAGTCATCCATCTCCTCTGGGTCGGCAGGCCGGTAGGCAGGGAAGGCAGCCAGCAGGTCTGCTGCAGGGTCCGCCCCTGGGAGGTCCTCACGAGGGAAAGGTTCCCCAACATCCGGGCAACCTTCTTCTCTCTCCCCAGCGGCGCTGACACCCTCGTCAGCCCCCAGCCTCTCTCCGGTGGCAGCACCGCCGACGTCCGCAGCCCCTTGATCAGCAGTTGGTGGGGCCGGCTCGGTTTGGGAAGCCTGTTCCGGAGCAGGCGGCATGTCCACCACTGGTCCACTCGTAGATGGCCCGGGTTCGGCAACCCGACGAGCCTCCGATGTTGAGATCACTGCGCAGGGCATGCCATGGTTAGTCACGGATCGTCAATGGCAAGCACCAGCAGTAAAGTAGGGAGACTTACGGGAGTTCGGAGCATCATCTTCCGCTACCCCGGTCGCCGCAGGAACAGTTGCAGCAGGGGACCCCTTAGCGCTTGTCAATTCGATAATGGGTGCCTGGCCCCCGCCTTGTCCTGCTGGCGCCTCTCCTACTCCTGTTGAGGACGCCTGACCGACGTCCGTGTGCTCCTGAGAAGGATGGAGAAACGGGTTAGAAGCTGCATAAGAGAATGGATGAAGCAAGTTGAGTAGGGATAGAAGCGGACCTCGAGGAGCTCAGTGACATCAACGTTGTCAGAGCCGGCCACCTCGCCGCTCTCCCGTGGGCTCCCCCGATGGGACCTTCCCTCGGAGCCTTCATCCTCCCCCGTCTCCTCCTCCTCCTCGGAGTCGTTACTGTCATCTTCTTCCGGCGGCATCTGTTCCGGAGCGGGCTCGAGACCGAGCATCACCTTCACCAGAAGGGATGGCTCCGCACGCTGACCACGTTGGCGCGCGTACTCGTCCATGGCCGTCAGATATGCATATTGCCGGTTGAAGTCCACCCTGTCGGTAATCTGGAGGCGCCCGACCTCTGGCAGATAGATTCCTTCTCTGAGTATCTTTCGCCAGATGACGTCGGTCCCCAGTGACTGCCGCAGGGTCATCCAGGCCGACCACAGCGCCGGGAAGACTGCATCGTGGGAGGGTTCGAGCAGACGTCTCACCTGCTTCCCGGGCCGCTCCTCGACCGCCGCATGTGCCCCCTCTCTGGGCGCCGAGGTCGTGGCGGCAGCCTGCGATGCGCCCGCCGCCGAAGTCCCTGCCCGCGCCGGCTCCGCTGCTTGGCGCGCCTCCGTTCTCCCCCGTGTGGCGGCGCCTCGCCTCCTTCCTTGACGCCCGGTCTCCGCACGGGTAGCCTCGAGCCGCCGAACTAGCTTCCGCAAGAGCCCCTCAGGGTACGCGATGGCCCAGTGTTCGGCGTACTCGGTTGCCAAGCCTGCGTTAACTCCGGTAGGAGGGAGGGTGATGACGTCGCCAGAGCCGAAGGCGACGAACATCAGCCACATCTGGCGAAGGACGCCGGGGTTCGTCTCCTCCCGGGCAGCAGTGAATACCCTCTTCGGCATCCGCTGAAGGCACCCGAACTGCCTGGCGAACCGGGTCGGCACGTAAGGCTCGCAGATCACCTTCCCGTCGATCCGAGCCACGAGCACCCCGCCCCGCATGTTCAGGAAGTATTCATGCTGCTCCAGCGGGCCCTGTCCGTTGTCGATCATCTGGCCGACGGGAGTGGGGAACGGGCTGAAGTTGAAATTGGCATGATTGCCAATCCGAACCCTCACGCCCTCCTCACTGAGGGTCATCGGAGCGACCCCCGCAATGTTCAGCAGGGAGGGTCGCAGGCCGTTGCCCGGAGGACTGATGGCATTTGGGAACGTATACCCACCAAGGTGAGCAGCCACCCAGCCGTGGAAGAACTGAAAGGGCCCACAGATCCTTCGTGGCGACCCCCCTCGTGAGATGCGTCCCAGAATGGCATACAGCCTCGCCAGTACTGGGACCCCGAGGTTGTACCTCTTATTGGCAGCCATGGCGCCCGCCATCGCCAGCGTCGCCGGACGGACGCCCATCCTCGCATCCCGCACTGGCAGGAGCCACCCGCTCAGAAAGGCGGCCAGGAACGCCGCGTACCGGACGTTCGGGTCCCGGGCCTCGATGACGCGGTACCCCCATGAGCGGTAATCGCCCGTCTCCAGGACCCGCCAGTACGACCCGTTCCGGCTCCTCTGAGCTGCGGTCGGGCACCGCTTCCCCCTGCCTGGCATCTTGACCGCCGGGTCATGCTCCAGGAACTGGCCGAACCAATCCTTGTAGGCTATGTCCTTCTGGAAGTCTTGGATCCCGAGCCGCTGCGTAGCCAGGTCAAGAAGATGCCAGGTCAGAATGGGAGTCCGTGACCTGTCCTCCCAGATGTTCTTCGGTGGCAGGAACTCATCGTACTGGTAGCCCTCCAGCGGGATACCTCCGATGCAGTGGATGTCCCAGAGACCGATGCCGACCTCCCCATGGTGAAGATGGAAGGTGTTGGTATCCGGGGACCAGCGAGTGAACAGCTCCGGCCCGAGCTCAGACTGCTGGTAGAAGTGGAACTGCGACGTCCACACCGCCTCGAACAGGCCGATGTACCGCAGCTCCTCTGCGAAGTGATCGCAAGTGTGGCGTACCCAGAACGCCCAGGCCCATTCACTGGTAAAGTTGCCCCCGGATCGCAAGTCCCAGTCCTTCAGCCAGCCCTTGGTGTCGTCAGTGACACTCTGACGGTATGTGCTCGAGTAGAGGGCTGGAGAATTCTCCGCTGTAGGCTCACCCCCATCAATGGTTTGCGTCCTCGGGTTCAGGACGTAGACATCCAAGTGCCTGGTTTCCCTGGCAGGATGCCCATTGTTGGTGATGTTATAGCGGTGAAGCTCGTCCTCCCGGGTCACCCAGGTCCGCGGCGCATCAATCTCGAACCCTGGCACCGGAACCTCATCGAGGATGCCGAAGTTCCAGAGCGGCAGGTTGTCCGACAGTGGATATGTCTTCTGGGCCGGCGTTAGTAAGTCGAACAAGGATTGATTGTTGGAAACAATCTCCTTGGCTCCGTAAACCTCCTCGTTCGTCGCCATCTCAGCTCTGCGAGTGGCGGCATCCCCCTCATTTCCTCTGTGCGCGGCCATCTCAGAAGTTTCGGGAGTCGTGCGGGTTAAGGGATGAAGAGTGCGGGATCGGACGAGGCTGGTGGAAAAGTTTGAAGGTTGGCGCGCAATCCAAGTGGACGGCGCGCAATTGGGAAGACTGTCGCGCAAAGTTCCGGGTTTTCGCGCAAAAGCAGGCGAAATCCGGACGGTTTTGCGCGCCGATCGGGCGAATTTCGCGACCGGAAGAGGCAATTTCGCGCACGAGAGCTTGGGAGCTTATCGCGCGGAAGGCCAGAGTACGGAACGCGGGACCCAGCGCCCCTATTTATAGGCGAGGCCGGGCCCGCGCTGCGCGGAAAGCGCTTTGCGCGACCGCAGCGGCGAAGTTCGCGACCGGTGCCCCTTTGTGCGCGCCTAAGTCCCGCGCCGCCCAGGACTTCGGCATTCCGGCGTCTCCCTCGGAACCCGATCGTTGCGACCTCTCACCGATCAGATTCCGAGGGGGGGCTTTTGTAGACGCCGGAAAAGTCCGTTGCTCCCAAACGAAGCTCCGGATGCGGAAAGCGAGGTCATATTTGGAGTCGGAAGGATGTTTCGGAGGGCCCGGAGGCCGTGCGCGGAATTTCAGAGGCCCGCGCGCAAAGGTGATGTCCCGCGCGGAAAACCCCCGGGATGCGCGCAATGCGCCGGCTCGGCGCGCAATTCTGCGCGCCGCGGGTCCGCGCGACTCCCTTACGCGCCGCGCCCGATTCCGCGCCCGCGGGGGGAATTTCGCGCTCGCATCCTGGATTCCGCGCCCGGGGTTGCCTATAAATACAAGGCGACCCCCAACGTTTCAAAGGTTGCTGGAAGTCGAAACGTCTCCCGTGCGCGCAATTCAACCCCTTCCGCGCGCAATGACGAACTTCAGGTAACCTCCTTTCTTTCGCGCAAGAAAGCCTCGGGGTCCGCCTTCGCGCGCAATCCCCGCTGGCTCCTTTCATTTGAATAAAAACTCACCCTAAGGCCTTTGCGCGCAAAAGAACCCGCTTGCGCGCAATTGCCCCCGGGGTGCGCGCAATCCGGCCTGATTGCGCGCACCCCCCCTTCTTTCAAGTGGCCATTCGTTAAAGAATGAGCCGTTGCCCCCGCGCGCTATCCGAAGCCCGGTGTGAGCAATCTCAAGCATCCGCGCGCAAGGCGCTGGCCCAATTGCGCGCCAGCCGCCCCGATTGCGCGCCGGCCCGCAGTATTGCGCGCAAAGCTTCCTTTTTGCGCGCAATCTGCCAGGGTCGTCCCCGTTGACCTCCTAAGGTTACCCGCCTGTGTGGCACCCGATGATTCTCATCCCGGGTGCCCGCACCGTGCGTTGTCTTCCCGTGCGGCCCTCCAGGCTTGCGCGAAGTGACACGCACCTATGTCCAGCATGACGTTAAACTGCATATATGTCCAGCATGACGTTAAACTGCATACTCGTCCAGCATGACGTTAAACTGCATATACGTCCTGCACGACGTTAAACTGTACATCGTCCGCGCTGCAAGACGTTAAACTGCCAAGTGCTTCGTCCGGCAACCTATGCCCAGCATGACGTTAAACTGCACACCCGTCCAAGCTGCACGACATTAAACTGCCTAGCCCCCATCGTCCGTGCTGCAAGACGTTAAACTGCCAAGTGCCTCGTCCTCAACACATGACGTTAAACTGTACTTCGTCTGGCAAGACGCTAAACCGTCCGCAACCTGATCCCGTGCTCCGCACGCAGGGTCTCCCCCAGTTTGGACGTGGCCCCCACCCGCTCGTCTCTGCAGGGATGTCGGGATTGTCCCCCTTTTGGGACGATTTAATGGGAGTGGCTTTTCCCTACGGGGGCAGGGTATTACAAACCCCTAGTTTCTCGTGGGAGGCTGCACATGTGTATCTCCATTGCACCTCCCCACTGCCGAAGCCAGTAGAGGGTCTGACTGGGATCGAGGTGTCTTTTGCTTTCGGTCCAAGTCCCTTCCAACTGAGTTTTGCAGTATCCGGGCTGCCCCAAGTGCGTAAGTCCTGACAGAATGAACTACGTGGACTTTGATCCCTGTCTTCTATACAGGGTACGTAGGAAGCCTCCCTGAGGTCCAAGCCCACCACCTGGTCGTCCCGGTCGTATTTACGTCGGTTCGTCCATCAGTGGACCCCTCCAGGGTTCACGCTTGCGTTGATTCACCTATGAATCCGCCCCTGTGGGAGACCGCCCGTGTGTATCTCCACGGTGCCTCCCCACAGCCCCCCTTTTCCATTTCCCCTTTTATCGTCCAGCATGACGTGAAACTGTGATCCACCCGGCCGTTCCATCCCCCTCCGTGCGAGGTGGTTCGGTTCAATCCTCCGCCCGGCGGCCTCGACCTCTTCGTGAGTCGGCTTGCCGACGTCCAGCATGACGTTAAACTGTATGCCCGAACTACGTTGACTTTGATCCGTGTTAACGCGCGGTACGTAGGAAGCCCCTCTGGGGTCCAAGCTCTTTACTCCATCATCCACCCTGATCCTTACCCGGGCCGCCACATCCCGGTGGGGTCATGCCACTTCACTTCACTCCACGTTACTTGGGAAGCCGCCCATGTGCTGGCCCCAGCGTCGGAGGTTCCCCGCAAGGGGTTCTGTCATCTGATCCACTTTTCGTGTTGATCGGTCCGATGCCGTCCCCGCTGGACGTTAAACTCGCGGCATACCCCGTGTTAAACACGGGAAGCTGAGGAAAACCTCAGGTGACACAGTTCCCCGCACCTAGTACGGGATGCCTCAGGCCATCGTGCCTTCGAGAAGCCCTATTAGGGACGGAAGACAGACGTGCAGAGCCGCAGTGTTACGACACGCCCCCAGCACCCAGAGCCACCCGGCCTTCTCACCGCAGGTTGCTGCCCCGCCCAGACTCCTTGGAACGTCCGGGCGGAAGCAGCGTAATTAACCGGTGTCCATGAAGATATGGCGCCGGGAACGAGATTCACGAACATTCTTAAGTCTATGAGGGAGACCCGGATTAGGCGACAAGTTCCGAGGAGACGTCCAAGGAAGGAGAAGCCGACATCCCATCATCCCGGTTTCGATCAAGGAGCAGACGCCCCTGAATAAGGGACGGATGCCGCCCGCCCTTGGAAAGCGGGACTGCGGGACCACAAGCCGCGCGCCCATCCCCTCGGGTTGACGGGTGCACGCGCGAACGCGTCCTGGCGGAACAGCGTAACCCGACGCACATCCGCACCGAAACAGATATGCAATGTGAGGTGACATTTTTTCCACTATATTAGTGACATATAGAATATTATAAGTTTAGTGGGTTCACTTGGTCTATTAATGTGTGGGTATAGTGTGTCATTACATCCTCAGCACATGATTGTGATCTCATTGAAAGTATGAGATCATATATAGTTAGTGTATCCCTCTAGGAGGATGGAGTGGGATCCTCTGTCATATTGACTTCCCTAGGTGGGGTTTATGGTTTCTTCATGACCAACACTACATGTGTTGTAATCCCCTATCTAGAAGGTAATCCTAGTAGGCTTTATGGCATCATTGGGTATAAAATCCCCAATCTAGCTGGTAGTTCATGTGGGGTTTGTTGTGTCGTCAACTATATGATCCCCTACTTAGTGGGTTGTTCTTAATGGGATTTTTGGAATCATCATGGCCAATAATACACAAGATAGTATCCCCTATCTTAGTTATATAATATATGGGGTACCATATTAGGTTCATGGTATCCCCCAACAGTCCTGGGTGTGATCCCCTATCTGTGTGATGAGATATTCAGTGATTCTGGTAGGGTTTTAAGAGCCCCCCATTAGGTATGGGTGAGATCACCTATCTAAGTTTGAGATCCTAGGAGTGAAAACATGACTTTATGTTTGGTGAGTCCCGATGAGCATGTTATCTTAGATGTATTCCATCATAGATGGTAGGGATGTTCCATATGTTTAGTGTTGCCTGATGAGTGAGATATCTTTGATGAGTGCCATTATGGGTGGTTTGGATATTATTGATGGGTGATGTCTTTTGGATTAGTTCCATATGGGATGGCAAGGCTCTTGGAGTGAGTTATCTTAGATGAGTATTACCTTTGATCCTCAAGTAGAATCATGTGGTGGGTTGTGAGGTTGGGACCTCATGAGACTTGGAGTCTGAGATGAGTATATCTGGGTTATTCTAGGAGTCCTTATGGTAAATTCTCATATATTGATTGACATACCATATGGATTGAGTTTACTATTCTTGTATAGATGAGGATTTGTCAAGATGGATTTTTTATTCACTCTCACTCAGGTTTCCTCTTTTATATTTGGGTTGAGAGTACATTTGCTTCCTTTTATTTTGGGTTTTGGGTTTCCTACTAGGTATTATTATACTCACCCATGCATGAGCTCAACATTCACATGTCATTTATTGTGCAAATGATAGGACTTTTGATGGATTCCTAGTGGAGACCCGTAGTAGGAATATCCTAGAAGGATATATAGACATTTGTGTATATTGATGGTTCCATTTGATAGCATACCCCTCATTTTGAGAAGGTTGGTCTCTTTTATTGTTTTTTGTTAGGATTGTATGTTTAAATTTAATGATTTTAGTTCTTTTTTAGTACTTTGTTTGTGGGATAGATGTATGTATGCATTTATAGTATCAATTGTTTTATTATCTCTATACCTTTTCATGGATATGTATGTATGTGTGTGTATATAGGTACCATAGTCTAAGACATCCCATGTGTGATATATTCATATTCAGTGTTGGTCTTCAGCCCCTAGACAATTGGTGGTGGGTATGGGGTAGTTTCACTCAGCTCGTCACTGGCTATTTGGGCCCTATTAGGTCACATAATGAGATAGTGGTATCATATAGATACCCAAGCTTAACATACATAGACATTACATCTTTTTCTTAATATTTATGACATTAAAAAAATTCACGCTTGAGAACCGTAATAGTTTAGTTTCTTTGTAAATGTGGAACACATTCTTCTAGTTTGGTGAAAGATCTTCAAAAACTTATTTAAAGATATTCCCCTTTAGTAATCCTACTTAAAAATATTATTCATAAACTGGGGAAAGGAAACATAAGTAAGGGGTGAGCTCGAATTCTCAGTAAGGGTAAATAAGGGAGATATGTAAGCATAAACATGATCATAAGGGTATGAGAACGTGATCGTGACATTAGAAGATCATACCCTCTATATCAAAGATCATAAACATGAATCATGGAATAAATATTGGAAGTTCACAAGATATGAATAATAAATAAATAAAGAGAATAGGCCATTAAATCATATCATATGAACAAGACATTGAATTGTGGCATATAGATAAACATGTTATATCATTTTCTATAATTTGTGGTGTATTTACAAAACTTAATACAAAACTTTATGGGGACTCCACTTATTGGGTAGGACACACCACAATCCCCGGTCATAGTCATTTCATTATAAGGGATCAGGTTTCCCCATGTTCCCATAGTGGAACAATACTATTGACATTAATCCCATCATTATCTAATTAGATATAATTTTTTACCCAGTACATTGAAGTGAGATATAGGACCCCCCCCCCATTTCATAATGAAATCATATATACATGTTATAAAAGGTAATAAACAATCATATCATAACTCATGAAATTAAATGGGTTTCATAAACATGTGATCATATCTTAACTTCTATAAAAATATAGGTTTCATAATTATTTCATCAAATCATAACCCGTGAAAAGAAGTGGGTTCCATAAGAATGTAACCAGTAAAAGAGAGACAGGTATCATAAACATCATTCCATCAAATCATAAACCATTCAAGAAAAATATGAATGGTATTATTTGATCATATCCCTAGTAAATAAAAAACTATTAAAAAGTATGTCATATTATATGGAGAAGTATTTTGAATGATCACATGAAACATTTGTTAAGAAAAATAGCCTTTATTTAAAAATAATTTCTATAAAACCATTTAAAAATCATTTTCTTACAAAGGAATATTTATAATTTCAATTAAAACATTTCTTGAGGAAAATATAATTTACTCTATGAAAAATTATTTTTAAAACATAAAACATTTTGAAAACCATTTTCTTTTAAAATAGCTTTGAAAACCTATAAAGGATGCTTGAAAATATATTGAAAACATTTTTCTTTAAAAATATTTTGAAAACATAACAAGAAGGATTGAAATAATTTTGAAACCCCTTTTCTAGAAAATGGATTTAAAAACTTATAAAGAAATATTCAAATCATTTAAATTATTTTCTTTGAAGATAAACTTTTTAAAACATATAAATAATTCTTTGAAAATTATTTAAAATGCTTTTTAAACATAAAAAATTTTTGAAAATATTTTTTCTTTAAAAAAATTAAATTTAGAAAATTTTTATAATATTATGGAATAATTCTTCAAAAAAATAACCTTATAAACTTATAAAGTTATATCCAAGTAAATTATGGTCATAAAGGTAGGATAGTTTGTACATGACAAACATTCCTCCACACCTTAAAAGTTAGAAAAGTACCTTGATTAGAAAATAAAAAAATATTTATTTTAAAAAATATATAAAAAGGTAAAACATGGTTAATAATTTCTTTTAAACATAATATTATAATATTAAAACATTTTTTGAAAACATTTTTAGAGAACACAATTTTAAAAGAACACATATTTCCGACAAAAAGGATAAATTAAGTAGGATTTTCCTAAAAGAAATTTATTAATTATATTAGTAGAAAAAAGTGGTAAAATGGTACTGATACATGAAGATATCATGGATTAACATATTAGAATAAAATTAATGAGTCTTATTTATATATATAACATATTATTTCATCAATTGAATCATAATAATAATCAATCCCGATAAATGATGAGATTGTAGCAATAAATTATTGCTAATTTGGTAACATTGAATCATAATCCCCATGAAAATATAAAAATAATAAAGCATAAAATATCATTAAAACAATTATATTCATGATGTATCATTTCAATGGGAAGTATATACACCCCCATAGAAAAATATTAGTGCATAACATGGCACATATCTCAAATAAGGAAAACTGAGACAAAATTGCTTTATCGATTTGGTAACTTTTGAAACATAAACCCCGTGAAATAAATATAATAAAATGGATATGTAAATAACCATAAATTTAATTATATAAATCATATAATAAAATAATTTTCAGTATATAAACCACACAATAAAATTTTTTGGTGAATATGGCATGTGTCTCATGGAAATAAAAAGTGAGATGAAATTTCTTTTTCCTTATGTCTTGACTTTCTTCGTACACATTAAAAACTCATGTATTATAAATATAAGTTTATTGTACATATACCATAGAACCATATTATTTTATCTCATATCATATATGATTTATTTATTACTTTATTTTACCTATTTATTAAAAACTTCATGTTAATGATACGGGTAATATTTTCCTTGTTTTTATTATATGTTTTGGCTTGTTATTCTTAATCCTATTACTTAGATCATGATTTAATTATTTAAATAATGTAAATAATGATATAAATATAATATTTTTTAATTATATATGTATTTATAATAACATATAAAATAAATAAACATGAAATGGAATGCACCATTCATGGTGACGGTAAGCCCTATGTACGCATGAATGTTGTTTCTATTTTATTATTGTATTCGAAGAAAATAAGTAAATAAAATATATGAATATATATATATATTATAATTATACATTCATTATTATTTTATATATATCATATATGTTAAATAAATACACCCTTAATACATTATATGTAATGTATGAACAAATCGCATCGCTTTGAGGATGCAGTAGTCCACACTTACCCAAATGAAATTATCGTACTTATATGAAATGGAAAGAATGAAGTTATGTTTTATATAATAATTAAATAAGCATAAATAAATCATATATATCATATAAAAATATATTTTCTATAATATTTCCCAACTATGAGTGGTGGTAAAGGAAAAAAACAACATCATTTCGTGAGGCGGTAGTTCTCCATACACAAGAATGATATGTCTGTTACCCATTAGATGGGAGTGTGTGTAATTATAGGTAAAACCATTATATAAAAACATATAATTATATTTAGGATACTTATTTATTATATAATCATGGAATAATAATATTTTAGGGGGTGGAGAATGAAAATAAAACAAAGGACCTTGAGGGAGGATATTACCTCTTCTTTGGGTAACTCCTCTTGTTTTGAACCAAAGGGATTCCTTGGTTGGATTTATTCCCAAATTGAGGATTATAGGAAGATTTTATGGATTTTGGGAGATTATTTTATCTGATTTTTGGTGAGCCAAAGGGATTGAGATTTTTGAATAAATGAGAGGGGTGGGTTTCTTTTTATAATGAAGGAGGAGTGGCATTCATGTAAATTTTTTAAAAGGGAACTGATAAAAAAATATTGAATATTTTATTGATAATAAATGATATAATTTCCTCACATTATGATATATATGATCAATTATGAAATATTTGGGATTAAATCATTCATTTTCAAATTTGATAAAAATTCTAGTTTTAGCAATATAAAATTTACTGTGGTATTTCAGAAATAACTATTGTAATGTAAAATATTTTGACTTAAAATTTTGTAACTGTGTTCCTGAAATAATGGGATACAAATTCTATTTATAACATGGGATCTAGATCAGGCATTTGAGTGGAGTAAATGGGTCGTGAATACAAAGTTGGACAGAACCATCCAGATTGGATACCACTTCACTATTTGATCCATATCGTTTTTATCAGGACTTTTATTGAGACTAATTTGGAGTAAATCTTAGGGAAATAATTAAGAACAAATCATCCTTCTAGAAGGCCGGCCAATTCACATGTTTTTTAGGTCAACTATACAGTGTAACTTGGAATAGAATATTTGGACGAGTTTTCATTTCACACTTAAAAAAGTTATGTAACCCTAGCCCTCAAAAACTTCATTTAAATTTGGTTTCACTCCTTCTAAGGGTTTTTAGGGGTTTTGGGAAGGTTTGGCCGAAAGGGGGTCTCTTGGTATCCCCTCACAACTCTTGGAGGAAGGCCTTGTGCAAACATCTCTTCCAAGAAGGCTCTCATCTCCCACCTCCTCTTTGTATTTCATTGATTTCATGCCTGTAATTTTAAATTGTCATCAACTAATATTATGTGTTTTTTTCATTTTATTATTCTCTTAATAATCATAATTAGTTTTGAATTTAGAGTGTAGAAGAGATTGGGTTATACCCTTTCAATCATTTTCTCATGCAAAACGTCTCCATGATGACTACACCGCCCATGGATGAGTAGCACTTTTTAGTAATCGATCTACCTCTTACCTTATTCATTCATTTATTTTTAATAAATAAGATATTTTAATTAACTTAATATGATTAATTAATTGAGTTTTTTTATTAGAAGAAACTGATTAAAAAATTGAACAATTTACGCCAAAACACGTGAGGTTGAGATTTTGTGAAAATTGTTAGAGCGCGAACTTAATAGATAATACAAGACTACACGGGGTAAGTTTGTAGAGTTAAAATATATTCCATAAACTAAATTAATCCTCATTTCTAGAATGGATATGTGATCTAATTAACCACCGACCATAATCTAACCTTATAACATAAATCAAATCAGGGTGATGTGATTACGTGTTCCGAAGCTAGCCTAGGGTTTAAGTAATTTCATCTTTATGGTTAAGTTAACTCTCATAGGGTTCAAGGGTTAACAAATTAGAGGATTATAATTAAGAGGATGTTAATTTAAATTTTAATGACAAATAATTGAGTGAAAAGGTATAGTTAGATCGATTACAGCTTCTAAATATTTTCCAAAAAAACATCTTCTTATTGTGTCATTTTAATCGAACTTCATTTCAAAAAAAACAAAAAAAATACAATCTTTTTCTAGAAAACTTCTTCTAGATTTATAAACTATAAACAAACCCCATACTTTAAAGTAGTGTTTTTATTCTCTTTTATTTTATTTTTATATTACCTTTAATAAGTTGCTTTAATTTTCTTCCTCCTTTGAGAGACGACCTTGGTCAGCCACTCTGTTGCACCTAATTAACCAGAAACTAAACAATATTTGAAAGCACCCACGACAGCGCCTTTAAAATTGGCATCGTTTCTAGGAAAAAAAGTAATTATTTCAACCAATTATAGGTGTTTATTTTATTTTACATTTTATTATCTTCCTCTCTTCTTTATCCCTTATTTACCCAATCTAAAATTTTTCTTTTCTTTTTTCTTCTTCTTCTTCTTTTATTTTCTTCTACTTATTTTTTGGACCATCAAATAAAACTTCTCGTTTTTATTTTAATATGGTCCATTTTCCTTATTTTCATTTTTATTTGATTTATGACATGAACTAATCCTAAAGATCTCTTAGATATTGACCCTGAGATTGAACACAGCCTTAGGGCTCGAAGCAGACATTCTCAGTCTACGGGAAGTTTCAACATTCAAACTGTTGGAGAATTTCTCCACTCCAAGAACATTGAAATTGGTAAAAATTCTAATTCTAACATAAAATGAGAACCAATGGATGAAAATAATGGAAATGAGCTTAATAGAACTATTCAAGAATTGGCTGCACTTGATATTAACTATCAACCAAATTGTATTGCATACCTGAATCTTGAATCGGACTTTGAACTGAAATATGGGTTAATTCATCTTCTTCCAAAGTTTCATGGATTATCTGGTGAGGATACAAAAAAAAATTGAAATAATTTAATGTGGTTTTCTCAACCCTTAAACCCATAAATATATCTGAAGACCAAATCAAACTAATAGCATTCCCATTTTCACTTGAAGGAGCTGTGAAAGATTGGATGTATTATTTAGAACCTGAAGATGTAACTTATTGGAATGATTTGAAACATCTTTTCTTGTAGAGATTTTTTCCAGCATCAAGGACCACTTCCATTCGTAAATAGATATCATGGATCAAGAAATCCCAAGGGGAGTCAATGTATGAGTACAGGGAATGATTCAAGAAGTTGTGTGCAAGCTTCCCACATCACCAAATCAGTGAGGAACTCCTCATCCAATACTTCTATGAGGTACTCACACCTATGAATATGATAATGGTGGATGTTGTAGCTTGAGGAGCATTGGTGGACAAGACACGAGTAGCTTCACGTGCGTTGATCGACAAAATGGCCCAAAACTCCCAACAATTTAGTGATCGAGGTACACCACATGTCAGGGGAGTACACCTGGTAAGTCCATATTCTCTTGAAAGTAATTTAATTGATACAAAGTTGGAATAATTGAAAAATATGGTGAGTCAGATTGCTTTGTAACAAAAGACATCCCAACCCCCTCCTTTAAGGCCTTGTGGGATTTTCACTCAGACAAGCCACTCAACTAACTGTTGCCCTAAAATATAAGAAACAAGAGACTGTGCAGTAGTGTTTCTTGGGAGACCATATCAGAAACAAAAACAACTATATCCCCAAAATAATATTGATTACTTTTCACCAGAATACAACCAAGTTTGGAAATATCAATCGAACATGAGGTATGGCTCTAGACAACAACAAACTCCCCCTTTTCAACAAAACTTTTTGCAGCCTCCACCTTACCTGCAGGGTTTCCAATAACCCCAAAGGAGATTTGAATCTCAAGCATAAAAAAGCCAACAACATGGGAATCCCCCAACCAAGGTTGATTCTAACACTGATTCGTTTTGAAGTAAATTGTTCTTAATCAACATAATGAGATGAAGAGTCAAGGTTCATAGCTGAGGGAGTTGAAGACTCAAATGATCCAGATTTCCACTACCCTCCATGAACTGGTAAGTAATAATTCTGGAAATCTACCATCCCAACATACTCTAAATCCCAAGGGTAATGTTAGTGCCATCACATTGAGAAGTGGCAAGCAAATTAATGATACATCTGTACCTACCATTCCACCAGGATTCAACTCAAATCCAAAGAATCCCGATTCAAGACCAACTGAAGAGAGACCAAAAGAGAAAGATAAAGGTAAGAAAAATATTGATGATGTTCCTCCTAAACCCCTTCCATTTCCAAATAGGGTTGTACAAACCAAGAATATGGTTGAGGAGGTGATGAAAAAAGAAGTTTTGAACACATTCAAGCATGTGGAGATAAACATCCCTTTACTTGAAGCCATTAAAACAAAACCAACGTATGCCATATTCTTAAAAGAACTTTGTACCAATCGAAAGGGGATCAAGGGAAATGAGAGGATCAATCTTGGAAGGAATGTGTCAGCGCTCATTAAACCAACTCTAGAAATGCATACAAAGTGTAAGGATCTAAGGACATTCACCATACCATGCACCATAGGAGAGTTGCACTTTTCTGATGCTCTTTGTGATTTGGGAGCTTCCATAAATGTGATGTCTCACTCTATATTCTCTTCATTGTAGGTTGGTGAGATAAAGTTGATGATAGTAGTGGTGCAGTTGGCAAATAGTGCTAAAAAATATCTACTGGGAGTCCTTGAGGATGTACTTGTTTGGGTAAGAGACGTGATCTTTCCAGCAGATTTCTACGTGCTTAACAAGGAAGATGATCTGGTAAGTTCTCATGCTCCCATTATGTTAGCTAGAACCTTCCTCAAAACTACAAAAACTATCATAAATCTCAATGAGGTTACACTTTACATGGATTTTGGGGATGAAGTTGTGATATTTAATGTTATGGAATCCATGAAGTACCCCTCAGAAGACCATTCTACATTTGTTATCTCCCATTTTGAACCACCAAATAAAAACCCCATGGAATTTTGTTGTCCTATTCTTAGAAAGATTATGATTTTTGGTTTTAGTTTTATGTCTAAGAGTACTTCCACGCCTATTTATAATGCAAAATACTCTCTTAGATTTTATTTTGAAATGGAATTATATTTTGATCATTTGAACTCTGATTATGACATGGCTATTGAGTATGCTGATGGATTTGATGCTTTATTCTATGATTGTGATGATTTCTATTCTGATACTGATGATCTTTTTGCATATATTTCAATTAATTAAATTTATACATCCATACACCCCCCCCCTAATTGGAGGTCAAACCATTGCCACCAAATCTAAAATAGTCATACTTGTTGAGTGGCGATAGATTACCTGTTATAATTTCTAAATAATATTCCTTTTGAACATGAAGAAAAACATTTGAATCTTTTGAGGGAGAACACTAAGGAAATTGGGTGGACCTTGGATGACATATCAGGTATTATCCCCTCTATTTTCATGCATAGGATTATTTTGGAGGACAGGGCTAAACTGGTTAGGCTTCTCCAAAGGAGACTCAATCCAACCCTTCAAGAAGTTTTTAAAAAATAAGTTGAGAAATTGCTCGAGGCAGGTATAATCTTTTTCATTTCATATTCGTAGTGGGTAAATCCTATTCAGGTTGTGCCAAAGAAAAGTGGTGTTAGAGTTGTTAAAAATGAGAAGGATGAGTTAGTTCCAATGAGGGTGCAAAACAGTTGGCGTGTAAGTATTGATTATAGGAAATTAAATCAGTTCACTCGCAAAGACCGTTTCCCCCTACAATTGGTTGATCAGATGCTTGAGAGACTAACTGGGAAAACACACTAATATTTCTTGGATGGATTTTCTAGATATTTTTAGGTTCCTATTGCTTTTGAGGATCAAGAGAAGACAACATTCACTTGTCCATTCGGTACGTTTGCCTATCGAAGGATGCCATTTGGACTTTGCAACACCCCAGGTACCTTCTAGAGATGCAAGGTGAGTTTTTTTTGATTTTATTGAAACCTACATGGAGGTATTTATGGATGATTTTATAGTGTATGGGTCTTCATTTAATGATTGTATCTCTAGTTTGGGAAAGGTGTTGAATCGTTGTATTGAGAATAATCTGGTCTTGAACATTTAAAAGTGTTATTTCATGGTAGATCATGGAATTGTCTTAGGGAATGTAGAGTCAAAACATGGGATAGAGGTTGATAGATCTAAGGTATATATTATTTCATACCTACCCTATTATTCATGTGTTCATGATTTTTATAGCATCCCACCTTTTTGTCACATAAACTTTCATTACATTATACAAAACTGAGGATCTTTAAGGTTTGGTGTCTTGGAAACCAGGAACTTAATACATGAAACAAAAAAACATTCTTATTAAACACTTGAAAGGCTTCTCCTTATGTTCATCATAGGTTCATTACTGAATCTCATAACTTGGGTACATACATCAAAAGAAAGGGTGAGCAGAAGGCCCAGTAAGGGAAACAAGGGAAACATTTAACATGTGAACTTGAGGTACATCAATAAAGTAATGAAAAGAACTTTAAAGAATGAGAATGAAATCATGAGGCATATCAGAATAAAAATAACATATTTCATAACTTGAAGATGTGGCTACAACATTTAACAAAGACAATCATTTCTGTTTCACCAAGTTCCATCCCCAAGGTGTCAATAAAAATTACCAAGGTTATTCACCAAGGTATCAGTCTAAATGGTCATCTCTAGAGATTAAGGCTTTACCCAATGAATTAGAGTGATATCAGGGTGCACCCTTAAATTTGTCTTTATTATCATTTGATCCAAATATATAATCATCAATAATTTCATAAACAACTTGTATAGCATAAAATAAATGGGTTTCATTTCATAATCATAACGGTTTAAAAACTGCTTTAAAGACATGGTCTTAATGTCACTTTAAACCCACGGAAAGGGAAAGTGGGTCTCATGTATGTAAATCCCAGAATTTAAAATAGAAAAACTTGGTACATGTGTGAATACCCTTATAGAAGAGTTATCTTTGAGTATTCACTTAATAAAATAAAAGAACTTTAGAAAAATAGAGAGACATTTTGAGACGAAAATTCTGCAACATAACTGCTATGTTTCGAGGTTTTAGAAAACATTGAAAAGAGAGGGAACATGGGTCACCCACTCATAAATGATCCCTAAACTAGTAGGGGGACATAATATAAGGGATTTAAGAACATTTTAATGAAATTTTAAAGATATAACATATGTAATGAAGAACATGAAAGGAATACAAATATAAGATTTCTCTTATAAAAAATTCGGCAGCCTAACGGCGTCACTTAAAGTTAAAAAAAATGAATTGACGAGATCAACTAGGGTATCTCATCATATGAACATAAAAGATCATTATGATAGATATAGAGATCATACCCAAACATAATAAAAAGGAACTTGAAAGACCTGGCATGACAGTAGAACTTTGAAAAAATGAGAAAGGTGACAGAATCCCTTAAAAATTAGGCAGCCTAACGGCGTCACTTAAACTTTAACAAAAAATAAATTGACGAGATAAAATAGGGTCTCTAAAAATATGAACATAAAATATCAGTATTATAGATATAGATATCATACCCCAACATAATAAAAAGGAACTTGAAATACTTGACATGAAAATAGATCTTGAAAAACGAGAAGGGTGAAAGAATCCCTTAAAAATTCGGCAGCCTAACAGCGCCACTTAAACTTCAAAAAAAAGAATTGAAGAGATCAAATAGGTTCTCTCATAATATGAACATAAAATATCAGTTTGATAAATATAGAGATCATACCCCAACATAAAAAGGAACTTGAAAGACTTGACATGAAAATAGATCTTGAAAAACGAGAAGGGTGAAAGAATCCCTTACAAAAATTTCAGCAGCCTAACGGCGCCACTTAAACATTCATAAAATGAAATGATGAGAGTAAGAGGGGGTATCTCATCATATGAACATGAAAAGGGCAGTATAATTAATATAAAAGAACATCCTCCAACATAAGAACATGGAGCATAAAAGAAATGACATAAAAGAGATTACTTGAAAAGAAAGAGAGGGGTCAGATCCCTTACCTCAAAACGTAACTCTTAAAACTCAAAGTTTGGGACCTTGAGGCATTGGGGGAACCTTGGTAGGACTCCTTGAGAGGAAATGAGACCATAGATTCTTTGGGGGAGATTTGGGAGTCGAATGGATGAGAGGATGGATTGGTATTTATAGGGAAAGTGAGGGGACAAGGCATTAATGGCCAAGGGACACCTCATTGGTGGTTTTGGAAAAACCATGGGCTTTCCCATGGTATTTTTCCATGGTATTGGCCACATGGGTCCCCCCATACAATAATTAATCACCTTTGGTCATAAAACCCTTAAAATATCTCATGACATCATCATGACATAGTTATGATGTCATTAAACATACTGAAACCCGAAAAACTGTATTTTCACTATTTATCGAAAAATTCAACTTTCTCAGAAAAATCCAAAAATTTTACCTTATCCAAATATCTATGCTCTGATTTCAAAAATGGACTTCATTTTATAAAAAATAATTTTCTAAATATTTTTAATTTAATTTTTAAATAAATACACTATTCACTGAAAATTCATTTTTCTCAGAAAAATCCCCAAAAATTACCTTAACATAATATCGATGCTCTAAGTTCAAAAAATAAATCCATTTTATAAAAATAATTTTCTAAATATTTTTAATTTAATTTTTAATTAAAAAACACTATTCACCCGAAAAAACTAATACTTGACTAATAATTTATGAAATCGTTATTTAACCGTTTTATTGAATCACGTTACTTAATCAAGGTTCCTAGATTATATTAATACATTCTTTAAGTGAGATTACTAATCAATTTAGTCACATTACTAATCATAAGCATAAAATCACTATTCATAATTTACTATTCCTCAAAAATTAAGTTGATCTTATTAGACTCTAAATTTTGTACTGAACATAATTGTAGAAGACCATTTTTGGAAAATCATTACACATTTTTAATTATTTAAGGTTTACAAAAACATTTTTAAAATATCCTTTCTCTAAAATTCATCAAAAATATGCATACTATATTTATCCGGACATTTGAAAATTCGTAAACATCATCATAAGAAGAAATCAAAACTTTTATTTAAAACAAAGGATTACACAAGGCAGTTACGGTCTCCTTACATAGCCCCTTATCACACCAGCATAGGACGTAAGTGTAAGGTGTGCTAAGGTGAGAGAATCCGAGGGAGGCTTGGCCAACATTGCACGAGTAGTAATTTCTATCAGTTTTAACATCTCGCGAAGGCGATTCTGTTTTAGCTTTACATGATGAAGTTCGGCTTGGGTTTGGTCCAGAGCAAAGCCCAGTGGTGCTACCTCCTTCCTATGTTCTGTTAGATGGGCTTCGATTGTCCCGAGACTACTGGATGAGGCCATCGAATCTCCTTTCTATATTAATTAACCAAGGTCACTTGTATTTAGAGATAAAAGTCACAACATTCAGTTTTCAATGGTCATACCGACTAATGGTCATATAATAGTCAAAACCCAACAGTCTCATTTTAATTATACTCATGTTATCAAATGAAATAGTTTTGTTGAGTATAAAAAAAATAAAATAACACACAAAATTAGAAAACAAGATTTATTCAAAATTTCGGGTCGTTACAATCTTCCCCCCTTAAGAAATTGCATCCTTGAAATTTTTAAAAATGGGTTTTGAAATTTCATTGAAAGTCCCACATCGGAAAAAGAGTCAGTAACACTATTACTTTAAAAGAAAGAAAAGAAAGTACAAAGGGCTCCCGAGTTAACCCATACTAGGATTCCATGTAGGAAAACATGGATATGGAAGAAAAAACAAAGGGTCAAGTTCTGAGGGAGAGTGATAGAAAACATGATTAGGAGAAAGTTAACCACAAGAAAATCACAAACTTATGATGTGTGTAAATGGTCTTTGATTACCCAGTAGGAAGCTTAAACCAACAACATTTTTGTTTTACGTTCCTTTTAATAATTTTGAGGAATTCATTTACTACATATAATAAAAATATAAGGAAATATACCTACCTTCCAGTAGAGTTTCATCCTTTAATATGTTTCTACCAAAACTAATCTTTTCTCCAAACGATAAGCATTCAAAACTACTTGGTGTCATCAAAGAACAAGAATCATCTTATAGAGAATCACATAATCCACCAAATATTAACTATCTATTTCTTATATCTTTAAACGTTATCCCAAAAATAGAAAGGGTAAGATAAAACGACTCTTCCAAAAGAAAGAACCCTAGAGGAAGCAAAACTACTTTAAATCTTCAAAGTTCAACGGTACTACCCAAAGTTCATCATAGACCATTCCATAAATAACTGTTCTTAAAATTCCTCAAAATAAACCAAACTAAGATCAAAACCCAAATACAAGAAGGATTTGATAACATAGTCTTCCAAAATAAACTTCATTGTTCATCTCCAAACAACATCAACCACTCCTAACATCTTATAACAAAATTAGCTAACCTAAACATATTTAACCCAAGATAGGTTAATAATTTCCATAAGTAACCTAAATTACTATAAGTCCACCTTAAATTCAACAATTCTTCAAAATAAAAGTCAACCTTTACTCCTTAATGTAAATACCGTAGTAATCTATATACCTCGATCATATAGGGTCCCCAAAATAGTGAACATCTTCCAAAATAATAATCATATTTTAATCCCCTAATCATATTTGTCATATTAATACGGTAATCATCGCATTTACTATCACATTGGTTGTTGGTACATGTTCTTCCATTTCCCACCATTAACTAAGAAAAGAAAGTATAATTAGGGGCTTAAATACTTAGCCAATAATCATGAAAAGGAACTTGAAGCATATAAGGATAACTTGTAGAAGAAAAGTATACCCTAACTTGTGATCCCCTAGGTTTCAAACTAGGTTATCCATGATCATATATTCTTATGTGAATCTTTATTGTATTTTATGTTTGTTCCTTTAATAATGGTTCATACTAAGCTTATGAATTTACCAAAGCATATCCTCTGGGAGTGTCGTAACCAAGAGTGCAGTAAGGCCCATTGTTGTGTACCATTTCCCATTCGAGTCTAGCTCAAAGTGGTGTTTTTTGGTTTTACCCCTATGTACATTTGTGCTAGAGAAACCTCTACCTGCTCGTATCCAGACAGGGATGTATTTTCTTGGCAACTCCTTACTCAATACTCACCAAAATACCAGGAATATTTGCTTTATTTAAACTTTTCTATAGGGTTCTTCATAAATTTTTCATATCCTAATTTCCATAAATAACTAAACCATCCTTTGATACCAACTATAGCATCCTGCCTTTTTGTCACATAAACATTCATTACATTATAAAAAACTGAGTATCTTTAAGGTTTAGTGTCTTGTAAATCAGGAACTTAATACATGAAACAAAAAAAACATTCTTCTTTAACACTTGAAAGGATTCTCATTATGTTCATCCTAGTTTCATTACTGCATCTCATAACCTAGGTACATATATCAAAAGAAAAGGTGATCAGAAGGCCCAGTAAGGGAAACAAGGGAAACATTTAACATGTGAACTTGAGATACATCAATAAATTCATGAAAAAAACATTAAAGAATGAGAATGAAATCATTAGGCATATCATAATAAAAATAACGTATTTCATAACTTGAAGATGTGGCTACAACATTTAAGAAAGACAATCATTTCCGTTTCACCAAGGTCCATCCCCAAGGTGTCAATAAAAATTACCGAGGTTATCACTAAGGTATCAGTCCAAATGGTCATCTCTAGAGATTAAGTCTTTACCCAATGCATTGGAGCGCTATCAGGGTGCACCCTTAAATTTTTATTTATTATCATGTGAGACACATATATAATCATCAATAATTTCATAAACAACTCGTATAGCATAAAATAATTGGGTTTCATTTCATAATCATAACGTTTTAAAAACTGCTTTAAATACATGGTCTTAATGTCACTTTAAACCCACGAAAAGGGAAAGCGGGTCTCATGTATGTAAATACCAGAATTTAAAATAGAAAAAATTAGTACATATGTGAATACATCTATAGAAGAGAGATCTTTGAGTATTAACTTAATAAAATAAAATAAATTTAGAAAAATAGAGAGACATTTTGAGACGGAAATTCTGCAGCATAACGGCTATGTTTCGATGTTTTATAAAACATTGAAAAGAGAGGGGACATGGGTCACCCACTCATAAATGATCCCTAAAACAGTAGGGGGATATAATATAAGGGATTTAAGAACATGGTAATGAAATTTGAAAGATATAACATATGAAATGAAGAACATGAAAGGAAGGCAAAACTAATATTTCTCTTATGAAAAATTCGGCAGCCTAATGGCGTCACTTAAAGTAAAAAAAAATGAATTGACGAGATAAACTAGGATCTCTAATCAAATGAACATAAAAGATCAGTATTATAGATATAGATATCATACCCTAACATAATAAAAAGGAACTTGAAAGACCTAACATGAAAGTAGAACTTTGAAAAAATGAGAAAGGTGAAAGAATCCCTTAAAAATTCGGCAGCCTAACGGCGTCACTTAAACTTCAAAAAAAAATGAATTGAAGAGATAAAATAGGGTCTCTCATCATATGAACATTAAAGATCAGTATTATATATATAGAGATCATACCCCAACATAATAAAATGGAACTTGAAATACTTGACATGAAAATAGATCTTGAAAAACGAGAAGGGTGAAAGAATCCCTTAAAAATTCGGCAGCCTAACGGTGCCACTTAAACTTCAAAAAAAATAATTGAAGAGATAAAATAGGGTCTCTCATAATATGAAAATAAAATATAAGTATGATAAATATAGATATCATACCCCAACATAAAAAGGAACTTGAAAGACTTGACATGAAAATAGATCGTGAAAAACGAGAAGGGTGAAAGAATCCCTTACAAAAATTTCGGCAGCCTAACGGTGAAACTTAAACATTCATAAAACGAAATGATGAGAGTAATAGGGGGTCTCTCATCATATGAACATGAAAATGACAGTATAATGAATATAAAATAACATCCTCCAACATAATAACATGGAGCATAAAAGAAATGACATAAAATAGATTACTTTAAAAGAAAGAGATGGGTTGGATCCCTTACCTTAAAACGTAACTCTTAAAACTCAAAGGTTGGGACCTTGAGGGATTGGGGGCACCTTGGGAGGACTCCTTCAGAGGTAATGAGACCATATCTTCGTTGGGAGAGAGTTTGGAGTCGAATGGATGAGATTATGGCTTGGCATTTATAGGGAAAGTGAGGGGACAAGGCATTAATGGCCAAAGGACACCTCATTGGTTTTTTGGAAAAACCATGGGCTTGCCCATGGTATTTTCCCATGGTATTGGCCACATAGGTCCCCACATACAATAATTAATTACCTTTGGTCAGAAAACCCTTAAAATATCTCATGACATCATCATGACATAGTTATGATGTCATTAAACATACTGAAACCCTAAAACTGTATTTTCACTATTCATCGAAAAATTCAACTTTCTCAGAAAAATCCCAAAATTTTACCTTAACCATATATTGATGCTCTGATTTCAAAAATGGACTCCATTTTATAAAAAATAATTTTCTAAATATTTTTAAATTAATTTTTAAATAAATACACTATTCACCAAAAATTCATTTTTCTCAGAAAAATCCCCAAAAATTACTTTAACATAATATCGATGCTCTGAGTTCAAAAATGAAATCTATTTTATAAAAATAATTTTCTGAATATATTTAATTTAATTTTTAATTAAAAAAACTATTCACCCGAAAAAAACTAATACTTGACTAATAATTTATGAAAGTGTTATTTAACCATTTTATTGAATCACATTACTTAATCAAGGTGCCTAGATTATATTAATACTTTCTTTAAGTGAGATTACTAATCCATTTAGTCACATTACTAATCCTAAGCATAAAATCACTATTCATAATTTACTATTCATCAAAAATTAAGTTGATCTTATTAGACTCTAAATTTCGTACTGAACTTAATTGTAGAAGACCATTTTTTGAAAATCATTACACATTTTTAATTATTTAAGGTTTACATAAAAAAATTTAAAATATCCTTTCTCTAAAATTCATCAAAAATATGCATGCTATATTTATCCGGACATTTGAAAATTCATAAAATTCATCATAAGAAGAAATCAAAACTTTTATTTAAAATAAAGGATTACACAAGGTAGTTACGGTCTCCTTATATAGCCCCTTATCACACCAGCATAAGACCTAAGTGTAAGGTGTGCTAAGGTGATAGAATCTGAGGGAGGCTCAGTCAACATCGCATGAGTAGTAATTTCTATCAGTTTGAACTTCTCGCGAAGGCGATTCCGTTCTAGCTTCACATGATGAAGTTCGGCTTGGTTTTGTTCCAGAGCAAAGCCCAGTGGTGCTACCTCCTTCCCAAGTTCTGTTAGATGGGCTTCGATTGGCCCGAGACTACTGGATGAGGCCATCGAATCTCCTTTCTATATTAATTAACCAAGGTCACTTGTATTTAGAGATAAAAGTCACAACATTCAGTTTTCAATAGTCATACTGACTAACGGTCATATAATAGTCAAAACCCAACAGTCTCATTTTAATTATACTCATGTTATCAAATGAAACAGTTTTGTTGATTATGAAAAAAATAAAATAACACACAAAATTAGGAAACAAGATTTATTCAAAATTTCAAGTCGTTACAATGTTAGATCTTTCCTTGGGCATGCAGGATTTTATCGGTGCTTCATCAAATATTTTAGTAAGATTGCTCTTCCTATGTCTTGATTACTTCAAAAGGATTCTGATTTTTTGTTTGATGATTCTTGCAGGACTTCCTTTGATGAGCTAAATAAGTGTCTAACCACAACACCAATCATACAGCCCCCACAGTGGGAGATTCCTTTTGAGATTATGTGTGACACCTCCAACTTTGTAGTTAGAGTTGTCTTATCTCATAAGGTGGAGGGATGTTCACATGTGATTTTCATTGCATCGAGGACACTAGATTCAGCCCAATCAAACTAAATAACCATGGAAAAAGAGTTTATTACTATCATATTTTTTTTAGATAAATTCTGTTCATATTTATTGGGCTATAAAGATATGAAACATGGATTTGGCCCAAGTTGGAATCCAAAGGAAGATGAAAATTCAAGAGCCTGAGTAGATTCAATTGTCTTCATATGAGAACTCAAGGCTCTATAATGAAAGATCAAAAGAAGATCATGACAAAATGATCCAACAAAGGGAGTTTCATGTTAGAGAGAAATTCCTTCACTACAGTTAAAGATTGAAGTTAATGCCTGGTAAGTTGTGTTCCAGATGGTCAGGTCCTTATGTTGTGAATAATGTTTTTACTTATGGTGCAGTGGATATCACACAAGAGGACACATGTAGGAGCTTTACAGACAATGGGAAACATTTGAAGAAATACATTGAGGGACTTCCTACAGATGTAGTTGATTTCAACACACTGCATGACCCCATCATCACTTAAGCATGGCGGGCTATTCCAAACCCCTTCACTTTTATATTATTTGTCCTATTTAAAATTTTTCATTTCGTGTTCATATATCATCTCATGGGTTCAAATTGAGAACAATGCAATATTTTAAGTGTGGGGGAGGGAACCTTTTAATTTAGTAATTTCAATTGTTTCCCTGTTTTTTTAAACAAAAAAAATTGTGCGTTTTTCAAATTTTGTGTGTTTATTTTTCAATTTTTTGTGTATTTTTGAAACTTTTGATATGAAATGATTCCCATCACCATTTTTAAATTCATATCAATAAGTGAAACAATCTATCCCATGAAACCAAACTTAAATGAATGCTTAAAATGACTTTGTTTTAAGTTCAAATATTTAGTAATTTCATGAATAGTAAACTGAATTTTGAATCCCATGACACATATCACTGTCATTTTATTTGAAATTGCTTTCCTATGAGGATTATGAACCATCCTTTTCATATTCTTTAAATTTACCTCACTTCTTGAGAGAACTAAACCATGCTTAATTTAACCAGAATTTGATTTATTCCTGTCAAAACATGAGGGTTTGAGGTACTTATGTTTAAATGATTGAAGCATTTGTTTGGTATTAAAGCCCCTATTTCAAAGAATAATTTTTTATAATGGGATACCTTGAAAATTTAATCCTTTTTGACCTTAGAATCTGTGAATAGCCTGTTATTTTAGCCACATTATGATCCAATTTTCCCTATCCAACCAACTATTGAAGTGAAATTGAATAATCTAGTAGAACTTAAGTGTGGGGGAAGTAGTATTGTGTTGTGCTACCACATTCTGTGATAATTTGGGTGGAAAATTAAATTTTGAAGAGATTTGTTTGCTGCAAAATAAAATCATCATATTGAAGGTTCTGCCTTTTCTAGAGCATTCATGATAAGTGAAGTTGTTCCTTTCTAGATCTTATAATAGAGAGAGAAAGTTTTTCTAATCTAGAGCTTTCAAGAAAATCATGTTTGAGAAGATTGACATTTTTACTACTAAAATGTTGAATGGTGTTCACATTCCTTTATTTTTCATGATTTTGAACATGAATCGATGCTATGAGGATTGAAGAGGAGACCATATTAAACTAAAAAATATATTAATGCAATTTTGTTTCAAAAAGAGTCAATCCCTCCTCACTCAGTCTCAGAATTTTTCACATCTTAATCCTACCAACTAAAAGAAACAGAACAACCCTAAAAAGTCCTCATGATAAACATATGTCCTTGAATCACATCGGGTGGTGATGTAGGAATTTTTCAAGACTATGGTGACCCTTTTATGAGTTTTGATGAGAAATAAATTTCTAAAAGTTGACATTTGTGTGATAAGATAAAATTCAACTGAGTTATGTTTTTTTGATGCCTTGGTAAAATACCATTGCACAATTTATTACAAAAAGGAAGGAAACTACAAAAGTCTGAAGGAAGGTATTTTATTACAATCTCTATCATAGAGAGTAAGAAGCTTAGTCGGGAGGTCCTCGTGCCAAGTAACACTTTGTTTGATTCCCTTATTGGCAATCCCATCAGATACCATATTCTCTTCATGATAAGTATGAGTGGAAATGAATCTGATCTCACGAAGTGATTCCAGAAAGTTCATCCATCAGAAAGTAAGCGGCCAGGCAAGGTGGACCACTCCATTCCAAATGGCTTGAACAATGGTGGTTGAGTCACTTTCAATCCAGATGTCATTCCAGCCTTTGATTTTGACAAAGTCAATATCCTGGATCACAGCCATCATTTCTACTTCTAGAGAAGACGCATTACCACAGCTTCTATAGAAACATCCATGGTAGTGACCCAAAATATCTCTAAAAACAGCTCTAAAGCCTGCTGGACTCGGATTTCCTTTGGAAGTTCCATCCACATTGACCTTGATCCAACTAGAAATGGGAGCCTCCCAAAACACTTCAATTGAATGCCTCAGTTTTTTTTTATATGCCTTAAATTTTGAGACACTAAAGGATTACAAAATCCCCAATGAAGTTGTCGGAGTGAGCTTTTTGAATCAAGGTGGAATCCTGGATAGCAATCAGAATTCTTGTCCGACTTGCATTAAGATTTAATGAGTGTTTATTATAAATGATATTATTTCTATCATACCAGATAATGTGGAGGAGTTCAGAAACATTAGAGATAAATAGATTCTTGATTTTTCGTGAGTAATCAAACTCCACACACTACTTTAGTTGAGCAAGAATGGATTCAGAACGAAGCCATATGCAGTCAAAATGGTCAGTAATATAATTCCAAAGAGTAGAAGTTGTATCACAAGATAAGAAAATATTGTTAGTACCTTTTCAATGTTGATGACACATATGACATTGAGAGTAGAGTTGGATACCAAAAGAATTAAGGGATACTTCGGTAGGAATGTGATTATGCGCAATGCGCCCAATAAGGTTTAATCTAGAGGGTTTGATCCAAGAATTGTCGAAGTGTTTCATCCAATTAAAAAAAGGGATCATAGTTAGAGAAACTATGATTGTAAAAACTTTTAGAATCTAAAATTCCATTCTGATATGGTTCCCAAATGAGGAAATCATCCACATTAGAGAAGGGTGTTGGGACCACTTTGTATATGAAGATTGTATTTGTTGTCAACAGTTGTCAATGCTGGTCAAAATGAAGAAGGATATGAAGAAGAACTCCAAAGTTAATGGAGATCGGTTGAAGTGAAGTTGCCTGGAGAATTGTTATGGAATCATAGCATTGGATTTCATAATTGAGCAATTCTCTTAGACGATAAATTCAGACGATTGTTGAGCTAATCCTAAGTTCAAAGAACATGTGTCAATGGTGACACATTGTTTACAACAATGAAGAATGGAGAAGTATCATCCATTTGAGGATGATTGGAGCAGAATGGTGAATTATCATCTATCTAAGGATGGTTGAAGAAGAATGAGGATTTGAAGAAGACAATGCAATGATTTATGATTGCATGTGAACCATGCAAGAGCTTTCTTGAAGAATAGAATCATATGATTTTCAGAATGATGGTTATGAAGAAGAGAAAATGTGGAAGGGCTTGACATTCTGAGGTAGACAGGCATTTCAAATTGTATCTAAATCAGACGATGCTTTGCTGGTATGTATTTCACACAAATCATGAGTTAGGAGAACTTGTGATGCAAGCCTTATGAAGGAAAGGGGGAGAAATGATGATGCCAGTCAGATAATGTTTTGATTGGAAGGGATGATGCTGCTGGAAGATAGGAAAGATTCAGTTCCCATTGCAACTCTGACGATGCTTAAGCTGATCTATCAAAGGATAAATATCACGATAGTGGGATTCGTGATAAGAGCAGAAGAATGGATATGGGAAGCAGTAAAGAGATAAAATGGCAAAGCAATAGACAATCTGGGGATGGCAGAAAAGAACAGTTTAAGGTGGCGCCGTTTTCCAGTGTTTGCCAAATTTTAGGGCCTGAAAATCGGGAGATGAAGAAATCTGCTTGGCAATGGATGTTGCGCTGAAGATGGTTTATACGTGCAAAAGAGTTATTCAAGGTCAGAACTATGAAAATTGACAAAGGAATGGAGTGCGCGGAAATTTAGGCACGTTTCGCGCAAAAATAAAGTGGTGCGCGCAATATCTGCGGGATGCGCGAAATAGTAGCGGGTTGCGCGAAAAATCTGCGGGTTGCGCGAAATATTGGCATGGTGCGCGAAATTGGGGAATGAAGTTTTCGCGCAAATGATGATTCGAGATCAGAAGATCAAAAATTAGCAAAGGCATAAAATGCGCGAAATATTGGAGCAGTGCGCGAAATCTGATGTCGCAGGAAAGATTGGGTTTGCGCGCAATATAGAACACGGTGCGGAATTTTGCGCGCAATTGGTGCTTCAGGCTTAGAAGGATGAAAAATGCCAAAGGCATGAGGTGCGCGAAATATTGAAGCATGGCGCGAAATATGAAGTTTCATTAAAGAGTTTTTACGCGCATGGAGGAGGTTTTACGCGCAGGAAGTGGTTTTTATGCGCAAGGTCAAAAATGCCTATAAATATGAGGTGAACCCCTCTCATTATGTGAGGCTCGACACATAGACAAATCCTGAGCTCTGACGCGCGGAAAAATTGAAGTATAGAGTATTGCGCGAAAAGAAGAAGTGCTGCGCGAAAAAGGAACTGCTGCGCGAAATAGGAAGTTCTGCGCGAAAAGGAAGAGTTGCGCGAAAAAGGTTTTTCGCGCCAAAAGGTGTTTTTCCGCGCAAGGCTTGAATTTTATGCGCAAGTTGCCTAGAAGGGTGCGCAAAAAATTTGAGGGTACCGCAGGCCTTCGATAGGTGCATTGCACTCTCGAAGCAGCTTTGTGAAGAAGAAAGAACTGTGAACCATTCGGTTTCACAAAGAGAAGTTGAACCGCACTCACACGACTGGTGTTTAACACTCTCGTTGTGCTTTGCGAAGTGAAGAAGAACTAGACGTGCAATTGAACTCATATCTGCACAAAGGAAGAATTTAGTATACCAATACACTCAGGTGTTGGTATTGAGAAGAGAAGGAAGAAAATAAGAAGAATAGAGTATGCCCAACTGAAGGCTGACAATTATTCAGGGCAGTTTAATTCAGATGATGCTTTTTGAGCAGATCTTCAGTGTTTGAATAATCACATTGGTGTATGTGATTCTAGCTAAAGAAAGAAGGTGATTAGTGTAGTCAGTTGTTGCACTAAGAGGAAGAAGGAAGAAGAACTAGTGCAGTTTGTCTTTGCACTAGAGATGAAGAGAAAGTAAGAAGAGAATTTCTTGCCTACTGCTTTGCAAGTAATCAAGTGAAGAGCACTACAATAGATCAAGAGCAGAACCAACCTTTTCAAAAAGGAAGAAGACTGTCTCGATAGGCAGTATACAGAACCAGCTAGAGGCTGCAAGTTGGACTTGGCTTTCACCAGTCCAGGGAAGAGGATTGTTTCCCACCCCCCTCCAAAGTGTAGGGACTCACACTGGCTAGAGGATTGTTTTCCTAGCCACTCCAGTGTAACAGCATTTTACTTTATAGTGGAGAATCCATGCAGTGGTCATACCCATGCATGGCAAGGACGTAGCTACTCTTATTGAGTGGTGAACCTTGTAAAAATATCGTGTGCACATTTTTACTGCTTTCTATTATTGCATGCGATAGGGAAAAGAGAATAAGAGAATCAAGATCCTAACAGGTCTAGAGGTACAGGGATAAAAGTTGGAATTGGTTTAAAAAGTCCCTAACACTGATTCACCCCCCCTCTCAGTGTTAGGTATATCCCAAACTGGTCCTTACAATTGGTATCAGAGGGAGGTTCACCTCTATTGGATTCTCTATAGTGAAGTTATTCTCTTTTGAAGACCTGAGATTATTTTCTGTGTTATCAATGAAGAGCAGTGTTTGTAAAAATTCAGCTATCTCTGAGCAGAAAGATATATCTACAAAGACCATGATGAACAGGAAAAAGAAAGAGAAGAGAAAGTTGAAGAAGAATTCCCTCGTATCTAAACAGAAGGAAGCATCTGGTTCTCCATATTTGGCTGATGTTGACGACACACCAGACGTGGAAAGTTATGAGAAAGTGGCTCAAGTACCCACCAAGAAGATGGAAAACCTTTCTACCTCAACTGATCAAGAGGTATGTGTTAGTACATTTGGAAATTACCCTCATGATGAAAATGCTAGCACAAGTGGTGATGAAAAATCCACAACATCTCAAGAAATATCAGTTGATAGATTAAGAATTATTCTACATGGTATTCCTGAAAAGAGTGCGTCCCTGGTTTGCGGGGTATTTCAATGCATGCAAGAAAATATCACTCAGTTGGAAGAAGAAACTGATGTTTTGGAGAAAGGCTTACAAGCAAAAATTGTCGAATGTTTAAAGCTCTCCAGACAGGTTGGAGCCTTTGAAGCAACAAAGAGGGGATTTGAAGAAAGTTCTTCAAAGTGGCTCAAAGATGTTGAAGAAAAGGAGGGAGTCAACAAGACTCTGGAAGATGAGATCCATGCACTAGAAGATGAGCTAAAAAGGGGCAATGAAGTCAAGAAGTTATATTTGGAAGATAACTCCCAGAAGATCAATGAACTTGACTCTTTGTTACAAAACAAATTAAAGATGCATGAATATGAAGTTGAAAGATTAAAGAAGGCTTGTGAAGAGAAGATGACTATGATTGAAAACCAGGAAGTCATCCTCAATATGAGATGTCTAGAATTGGAAGCTGAACTAACCAATCTTGAGAAGACACATATTGAGTCTCCACAAAAGAAGGAAATTGTAGCTGCTGGAACTCAATGTTCTCTGGAAGATTCTACTGTCAAAAGACCTCCAACATGTGATAAGAAGATCATGGCTTCACTCATTGATCTATCACAAGCAGTTGATAAGAAGGTACTATCCATACCAACTTGTACTAATGTTTCAAAAATTGTTTCTACAAAAAGTGCAGGTTGGAAGATAATTTCTAAACAAGTATGGATGAAGAAAAGTGATAAGAAACCTACCACCATGGCTAGGGTGGTTAGGGGAAAGAGTGTGGAAGATATGTCCCCATAGAAAGCACAACATACCAAGAAGAAGATTCAGCAACCTTATCAAGAAGATGACAAGAATTCAAGGTTTGTTGGTCAATGCTGGTGCTGCAATAGATTTGGGCATTGTGCACTGGATTGTTGGTACAATCCCTTAAATGTAAAATTACAGAGAAAGTACATTTCAAGGGGGAGAAAGCCAGAAGAAAAGAAGCAACATCCACAGGTCCAGAGACATATGTTTACTGCAAATAGATTTGGATTACTTGACAACATCTGGGATGATTGCAAAAGTGGTCAAAAAGATACATGTCAATCTCCAACTGTATCCAGAGCTAAAAAGAAGAGAAGATCACTGAACCTGGCTAAAATGGAATCCTTGGAAAGCAAGAAGAAAGTTGAAGATGCTCCTAAGAAGGTTTTGAAAAAGGGAAAGAAGTCCTTGGAGTCTAAATCCAAGAAGGGTGATGCATCCAGAAGGACCACCAAGAAAACATGCTTCTACTGTGGAAAGAAAGGACACACCATGGATCGTTGTGAACAAGCCATGGAATTGAGTAGAAGTGGACTGGACTCAAACAGACAATCAATCCAGATGAAGCAGAAGGGATTGATTGAAAACAAGTTGCCTAAGAAAGGTAGCTTGAAAGCATCGAAGGAACCATGTGAAATATCCAGAACTGAGGCCACACTTCCAAGTGACTTACTAGTCATATGGCCAAATCAGTTGCAACTTTCCAAAGATCTGCAAAGAGCTGAAGATGAAGCACTGGCAATTTCTAAGGCAAAAAGGAAACAAAAGATTTCACATGAACATGTGTTGAGATCCACACCAGCACAATCATCATTGAAGATCAGATGTGCAAGTGTGAAGAATGGTGAAAATGGGACATCTTGGTTGAGAGAATCTTCTCAACCTTATTATTCCCATTGATGAACCAAGGATGTTCCATCTTATTCCCTTATACTTCTGGTATTTACATGTGCTAACATTGCAGGGAATTGAAGATGATGATCATTCTCATCTGGAGAGTGGTTTGGACAGTATGGAGTACACCCCTTGACGGGGAGCCAATCTGTAGAAGAAGTGATTCTGATATTTAATACCATCTTGAGAAAAGTGAAGGTATTCCAATCATACTTCCATCCCTTGTTTCTTAATTGTGTTTATCTTGTCAATTAAGGGGGAGTGTAGATTGAAGACAAATGGATGAAAGGGGGAGCTTTATCTTTTCACCTGAACTTTCTAATGAGTTTTGTGAAGTTGTGCATGATTTAGCAATTCATTGTTATATCTGAAAAATTTCAAACCCCTGAAGCATGATCTCACATGTACAGTTAATGATGGATAGCATTGAGTTCCTTGGTTATATCACTCTTGTTTTCTACACCGGGTTAGCCCAAGTAGACTTAGAGTTGATTTACTAAAGGTCCTTTGCTAAAGAGAACATGTGACATCATCCCTCTCTCAGTGTTTTTCAAGAAAATACTTTTCAAAGGGAGAAAGAGATTTTTTTTAAGATAACCACACCACACCTTTGCATTTGTTGAAGTGAGTGCAGGAATTTCAGGTTGATTATTTCTTTCACACTCAATATCTTCAGCCTGGAATGAAAGTGAAAAACCCTTGAAGACAAGTGTATGAGTTCTCATCTCATGAGGTGTCATATTATGTGGGTAATGGACAGCTTTGTTGTCTAAATCAAATCCTCTTGTTTTCTACACCGAGCATTGCTCAAGTAGACTTAGAGTGAAATGATTTATGGCACATTGCTTAAGTACGGAATGATACCTTCTCTACCATGATTTTTGTATTTCTTGTCAATAAGGGGGAGAGAAATGAAATGAATGTCTAGGAGAGAAAATGAAGTAAAGGGAGAGAGATTAGATTCTCATTTTGACATTGACACATTCATCTGAGGAGACTTTAATGTATTGACAACAAAATACAAAGGGGGAGATTGTTGGGACCACTTTGTATATGAAGATTGTATTTGTTGTCAACAGTTGTCAATGCTGGTCAAAATGAAGAAGGATATGAAGAAGAACTCCAAAGTTAATGGAGATCGGTTGAAGTGAAGTTGCCTGGAGAATTGTTATGGAATCATAGCATTGGATTTCATAATTGAGCAATTCTCTTAGACGATAAATTCAGACGATTGTTGAGCTAATCCTAAGTTCAAAGAACATGTGTCAATGGTGACACATTGTTTACAACAATGAAGAATGGAGAAGTATCATCCATTTGAGGATGATTGGAGCAGAATGGTGAATTATCATCTATCTAAGGATGGTTGAAGAAGAATGAGGATTTGAAGAAGACAATGCAATGATTTATGATTGCATGTGAACCATGCAAGAGCTTTCTTGAAGAATAGAATCATATGATTTGCAGAATGATGGTTATGAAGAAGAGAAAATGTGGAAGGGCTTGACATTCTGAGGTAGACAGGCATTTCAAATTGTATCTAAATCAGACGATGCTTTGCTGGTATGTATTTCACACAAATCATGAGTTAGGAGAACTTGTGATGCAAGCCTTATGAAGGAAAGGGGGAGAAATGATGATGCCAGTCAGATAATGTTTTGATTGGAAGGGATGATGCTGCTGGAAGATAGGAAAGATTCAGTTCCCATTGCAACTCTGACGATGCTTAAGCTGATCTATCAAAGGATAAATATCACGATAGTGGGATTCGTGATAAGAGCAGAAGAATGGATATGGGAAGCAGTAAAGAGATAAAATGGCAAAGCAATAGACAATCTGGGGATGGCAGAAAAGAACAGTTTAAGGTGGCGCCGTTTTCCAGTGTTTGCCAAATTTTAGGGCCTGAAAATCGGGAGATGAAGAAATCTGCTTGGCAATGGATGTTGCGCTGAAGATGGTTTATACGTGCAAAAGAGTTATTCAAGGTCAGAACTATGAAAATTGACAAAGGAATGGAGTGCGCGGAAATTTAGGCACGTTTCGCGCAAAAATAAAGTGGTGCGCGCAATATCTGCAGGATGCGCGAAATAGTAGCGGGTTGCGCGAAAAATCTGCGGGTTGCGCGAAATATTGGCATGGTGCGCGAAATTGGGGAATGAAGTTTTCGCGCAAATGATGATTCGAGATCAGAAGATCAAAAATTAGCAAAGGCATAAAATGCGCGAAATATTGGAGCAGTGCGCGAAATCTGATGTCGCAGGAAAGATTGGGTTTGCGCGCAATATAGAACACGGTGCGGAATTTTGCGCGCAATTGGTGCTTCAGGCTTAGAAGGATGAAAAATGCCAAAGGCATGAGGTGCGCGAAATATTGAAGCATGGCGCGAAATATGAAGTTTCATTAAAGAGTTTTTACGCGCATGGAGGAGGTTTTACGCGCAGGAAGTGGTTTTTATGCGCAAGGTCAAAAATGCCTATAAATATGAGGTGAACCCCTCTCATTATGTGAGGATCGACACATAGACAAATCCTGAGCTCTGACGCGCGGAAAAATTGAAGTATAGAGTATTGCGCGAAAAGAAGAAGTGCTGCGCGAAAAAGGAACTACTGCGCGAAATAGGAAGTTCTGCGCGAAAAGGAAGAGTTGCGCGAAAAAGGTTTTTCGCGCCAAAAGGTGTTTTTCCGCGCAAGGCTTGAATTTTATGCGCAAGTTGCCTAGAAGGGTGCGCGAAAAATTTGAGGGTACCGCAGGCCTTCGATAGGTGCATTGCACTCTCGAAGCAGCTTTGTGAAGAAGAAAGAACTGTGAACCATTCGGTTTCACAAAGAGAAGTTGAACCGCACTCACACGACTGGTGTTTAACACTCTCGTTGTGCTTTGCGAAGTGAAGAAGAACTAGACGTGCAATTGAACTCATATCTGCACAAAGGAAGAATTTAGTATACCAATACACTCAGGTGTTGGTATTGAGAAGAGAAGGAAGAAAATAAGAAGAATAGAGTATGCCCAACTGAAGGCTGACAATTATTCAGGGCAGTTTAATTCAGATGATGCTTTTTGAGCAGATCTTCAGTGTTTGAATAATCACATTGGTGTATGTGATTCTAGCTAAAGAAAGAAGGTGATTAGTGCAGTCAGTTGTTGCACTAAGAGGAATAAGGAAGAAGAACTAGTGCAGTTTGTCTTTGCACTAGAGATGAAGAGAAAGTAAGAAGAGAATTGCTTGCCTACTGCTTTGCAAGTAATCAAGTGAAGAGCACTACAATAGATCAAGAGCAGAACCAACCTTTTCAAAAAGGAAGAAGACTGTCTCGATAGGCAGTATACAGAACCAGCTAGAGGCTGCAAGTTGGACTTGGCTTTCACCAGTCCAGGGAAGAGGATTGTTTCCCACCCCCCTCCAAAGTGTAGGGACTCACACTGGCTAGAGGATTGTTTTCCTAGCCACTCCAGTGTAACAGCATTTTACTTTATAGTGGAGAATCTATGCAGTGGTCATACCCATGCATGGCAAGGACGTAGCTACTCTTATTGAGTGGTGAACCTTGTAAAAATATCGTGTGCACATTTTTACTGCTTTCTATTATTGCATGCGATAGGGAAAAGAGAATAAGAGAATCAAGATCCTAACAGGTCTAGAGGTACAGGGATAAAAGTTGGAATTGGTTTAAAAAGTCCCTAACACTGATTCACCCCCCCTCTCAGTGTTAGGTATATCCCAAACTGGTCCTTACAAAGGGATTATTATCAACAAAATGCATAATGGAATCGGAGAGGTTAAGTTTATGGGAGTGTATCACCTCCAGGATAGTGTAGTTGATTTTGTTCAAAGGGGAGTTAGGAGGAAAAATAGTAATGAGGGAGTTCTAGACCAGTTATCATTCCAAAAATTAAGAGAGGAATTCATACTGACCATCCATCTAGAGTTACTCATAATGTTGGAAAGGAGTCTTTGATGGAGGGCCAGATCGAAGAGTTGGCATATCCTAGGTTTCCTTTTTTTAATTTTTCTAGGAATTTTTTCTGAAGAAAATCAATGGAGTCATCATTATGATTGATTAATTTCCAAGTAAGTTTGGCTTGTAGGGCCACATTAAAGAACTTGAGATTATTTATGCCTAGACCACCATTCTCTAATGGTTTGCAGTAGGTAGACCAAGGGATGGTGACAAGATTTATTTCAAGGATGCTATCAGTCCAAACAAAATTTTTGATGTACCCATTAATTTGATTTAAGAGAGAAGCTAACCATTTATAGATCATAAGCGAGTAAAGAATTTTAGAGATAATGGAAGGCTTAACAAGGAAAATCCTACCAGCCATGGATATAGATTTTTCTTTATAGGAGGAAATTTGGTTAATAACCTGGTGCATAACAGAAGTGAAGTATATAGCTTTAGGTCTTCCCCAGAATAAGGGCACTCCCAAGTAAGTGAAGGGGAGGGTACCTTCCTTGATACTAAGGTTTTAGATGATGTTATATTTCCTATTGGTGGGAAAACTTTTTCCAAAGAAGATAAATGATTTGATCAAGCTGATTTTTTGTCCAGAGACTTCCTCATAGTGGGATAAAACTATTTTAAGATTTAGAATATTCCTTTTTCTCCCATTGAGAAACAGGATAATGTCATCAACATATAGTAGATGGGTTGGCACATTTAAATTTCAGGACACTTGAATTGGTTTAAGTTTATTTTTTCTCAACAAGGCTAGTTAGAAGTCTTATAAGGTAATATTCTATAATGGAAAATAGGATAGAAGATAAGGGGTCACCATGAAAAACTCCTTTGGTGCATTTAAAATAACCTTTAGGAGATCCATTAACAATGATGGAAAGGGAATCGGATTTGAAGAGAGAGTGGATCTGGTTTATAAAGAGCCCATTAAAACCAAAACTCTAGAGCACTTGGAAGACAAAATTCCATTCCATGGTGTCAAAGGATTTTCTAATGTCAAGATGTATGGCCACATTCCCTCCTCTAGATACTTTGTTAAGAGAATCGGTGCATTCTGAGGCAAGGAAGATGCAGTCCTGTATGGACCTGCCTTTGATAAACCCAAATTGATTCAAAGAAATGATTTTGTGGATTAGTGAGGAAAGTCTAATGGCTAACAACATAGTGATTATTTTGTATAGAGAGTTGATGAGAGAAATAGGTCTGAAAAGTTGAATTTACGGAGCATTGGGAACTTTGGGAATGAGAGTGAGAAATCGGGCATTAAGACCATGGGGAAGAACACCAGTGGAGAAGAAGTATTTGACAAGCTTACAAACATCAGTATGGATAACATCCCAGTGATGTTTATAAAAACCATTGTTGAATCCAATAGGGCCTGGGGCACTGTCGGGATTGAGACTAAAAATGGTGTCTTTAATTTCATGATCAAGAGGGACTCGTAAAAGAAAGCAATTTTTCTCCTCAGAAACTAGTCTAGGGATGACATCAGGCCAAATATCTTTGTTAATACATGGTCCATTGTAAAAATTTTCAAAATAAGTAACCACATGATTGGATATGGCCACTTCAGAATCATATAGATTATCATTTTCTTTAACAAAAGGAAATCGGTCTACTAACTTTCCTAATTCGTTGAAGAGTATTATAGAACTTGGAGTTACGGTCACCATCCGTAAGCCATTTCATTTTAAATACTTACTTGCAGATGTTATCTTTAAGGACCAGAAGGGAGTTAAGCTTCAAAGAGATATTCATTTAATTCTAGGGGTCTATAAAGAAATCATCATTTGTTGAAGTGTTTTGAATTTGTTTAAGGTCGGCCTCTAGTGTGGCTATGTCCTTATAAATTTGTTTTGATTTAGCTCCACACCAAATCTTAAGACACTGTTTAAGATGTTTAGGTTTGGTAGTACAAGAAAAAACATCATTTTTGGTGAGACATAGAATCCCAACATTTATAAATAATAAGGGAGCATTCTAAATAACTAGTCCAGGCATTGTTAAATTTTAAAGGAGTGATTGATTTTCTTCGTTTAGAGAGGCAGCACACAAGAATAGGGTGATGGTCTGAACTTAGTTTAGGTAAATTGATTCTAAAGATAGTATCCCAAGAATCCAATGTTAGCATATTTGAGAAGGCCCTATCAAGTTAACTAACCACAATTCTATTATAATGCCTTCTGTAATAGGTGTATTTAGCACCCGTGAGGTTGATTTCAATCAGACTACAATCATCTAAGGCAGCCTGAAAATCCATAGAAGAAATGTGAGAGTGAGATGGACCAATTTTTTCACTAAGGGAGATAATATCATTAAAATCACCTAAAACTGACCAAGGAACTTGAATGGTGTTTTCCACGAAACAAAAGTCATGCCAAAGAGACCTATGCTCTTGATATCTATTATTTGCATAAAAAAAAGTACAGAAAATATGTGAAATGTCTAGTTTAAAATCGATGGTGAAAAATTGGTCAGATAAGAAAAAATCATTGACATCCTAAAATGATTTGTGATAAAAAATCCAAATATATTCAATAGTACTACTGTAATTTCAAGATCCAAGAAAGTAATAACTAGAAGCAACAAAATGTTTGAATTTCATCGAAAAGAAAATTTTGGGTTTAGCAATAGAAAAAAACGTAGGCTTATGAGTCAAAACAATTATTTTAATAATAGAAGTAGTTTCAATGTTTTCTATACCCTGACGTAATGTAATAAAAATTCTATTTAGGACATGGGAGCATGATCGTGCATTTGAGTGGAGTAAATGGGCCATAAAGACAAAGTTGTACAAAACCATCCAGATTGGACACCACTTCACTATTTAGTCCATATAGTTTTCATTCGGACTAGTATTGAGCCCAAATTTGAAGGTATGATCTAGTAAATAATTAGGAAAAAATAATCCTTCTAGAGGGTCGGCCAATTCATGCGTTTTAGAGGTCAACTATGCAGTGAAACTTGGAATAAAATATTTGGCCTAGTTTTCATTTCACACTAAAAAGGGTAATGTAACCCTAGCCCTCAAAACCTCTATTTAAATGGGGTTTTCACTCATTTGGAGGTCTGGTAGAGGTTTTGGGAAGGTGTGGTAGAAAATGTGTCTCTTGGAAGCCCCTCACAACTGTTGCAAGAAGTTAGGCCTTGTGCAAACATCTCTTCCAAAAAGGCTCTCATCTCCCATCTCCTCTTTGTATTTTTTTGATTTCATGCTTGTAATTTGTAATTTTATTCAATTAATATTCTGTGTTTTTTACATTTTATTCTTTTTTTAATCTTACTAATTGGTTTGGAATCAAGATTTGAGACAATATTGGGTTTTACCCTTTCAATCCTTTGCTCATGCAAAACGTCTCCACGATGACTACACCGCCCATAGAAGAGTAGCTCTTTTTAGTAATCAATCTACCTCTTACCTTATTCATTAATTTATTTTGAATCAATGAGATACTATAATTCACTTAATATGATTCATTAATTTAGTTTTTTTATTAAAAGAAACTGAGTAAGCAATTGAACAATTAACTCAAAAACACACGAGGTCGAGATTTTGTGTAAATTGTGAGAGCGCGAACTTAATCAGTAATACAAGACCACATGGGATAAGTTTGTAGAGTCCAAATATATTATCAAAACTAAATTAATCCTCATTTATAGAATGTATATGTTCTCTAATAAACCACTGACCATAAGATAACATTATAACATCAAACAAATCTGGGTGTTGTGATTGCGTGTTACGAATCTAGCCTAGGGTTTAAGTAATTTCATCTTTTTGGTTAAGTTAACTCCCGTAGGGTTAAAGGGTTAAAAAATTAGAGGATTATAATTAAGTGTATGTTAATTTAAATAATAATTAAAAATAATTGATTGAAAGGTAGAGTTATATTGATTACTCCTTCTAAATATTTTATAAAAAAAACATCTTCTTATTGTGTCATTTTAATCGAGCTTCATTTCAAAACTAAAAACAAAAAAATAAAATCTTCTTCCAGAAAAATTCGTCTAGATTTATAAACAATAAAAAACCCACATCCTTTAAAGTAGTGTTTTTATTCTCTTTTATTTTATTTTTAGAATACCTTTAAAAAGTTTTTTTTATTTTATTCCTCCTTTGATAGATGACCTTGATCAGTATTACCCCCGGTTTGAGGTATGTGGCCTTTGTTTATGTATTTTTATGTGTATAAAGTGCATGAGATGAGTTGGGATGAGGTTGGGAGAGTTTGGAATGGTTTTGGATGAGTTTGGAGACCTTTAAAGGGGTGCACGGTTTGAGCACGGTAAGTGGAAACCGTGCAGATTCTCCAGGAAATCGTGCAAGGGAGACAGTAGGCTTTGCACGACCTGCGCATGGTTTGTCAAACCATGTGAGAAAACTGTGTGGACCCTTTCTCTCTAGGTAGTAGCATGCGCATGGTTAGCACATGTTTTTCCAAACCGTGCGGTCTAACCGTGCGGCCACTTAAAAATAGGGTTATAAGTTCCGGGCTCCCTCGGGCTTAACCTATTTCACTCCAAACTTCTTCCCACTCATGGTTTACTCAGGATTTTCGGTTCTCAAGGGTTCTAGGGGCTCTCCCACTCGGTTTGGAAGTGTTTTGAAGAGTTTTCTTGGTGTATTGAAGGTAGCTTCTCCCAGGTAAGCCTCTCCTCTTGGTTTCTTTGTGGTTTCCTCTAGATCTACATATCCCTCTCTCTCAATTTTATAGATCTACACTCGTTGTGTGTTGATCTAGGGTTGTAGTTGCCTTTAATGTTAATTTTAAGGCTTTTGATGGTTAGGGAAGGGGATCTAGAGATGTTCCGATTGTGCGTTCTCCGAATTTGAGGTGCGGTTTCTTATGGGTTGATTTCTCAGGAACCCTAAAGGTAGGTGGCTTCTCTCTCGACTCCACTTGGTTAGAGATAATGGTTTTGGTTACAATTAATTTTTTGTACTTGAAATTAATTGTTTTTTGATGTGTGAAATTGGTAGAAAATCCCTTGGGTGATGTTTTGGGGATTTTTGGGGAAAAGAGGGTTTTTTGGTGAAATGTTATTATTGTGGATTTTAAAATGGAGATTTTAAAATGGGATGATATGGTTGAATTATGAAAATGATTGATAGAATAGTTTTCAATAAAAGGTTTGTTTTATTGAAATATTTTTTGGCATGGGAAATGGTTTTCAATAAATGGGTGATTTATTGAAGTAGATTGATATGCAAAGGAATTGGTTGATTGCATGTGGTTATGACCTTGGTGGGTTATATTCTTGGCATTGGCTTGGTTGAAATGTTGTGTGGAAGTGGGTAGGAAGTCTCACTATAAAAGGTGATGGATAGTGGTCAGAAGAACCACCATATGGTAGTGGTCGGGAAGTACCGCTAGTTGTGAATGGATGAACAGGTTGAGTGGAAGTCCCACCGTTTTGGTTGTTTTGGTGTGCATGGGTGAACAGGTTGGGTGGAAGTCCCACCGTTTGGTTGTTTGTTGTGCATTTCTTTGCAAGTTGGAAATTATTGTGACAATTTGAATTGATTAAATGACTTGTGGCATGTTTGATTGGCTTTACCTTGATTTATTGGTTTGGGTGTGATAGCTTGGTAAGGGCATGTTGGCTTATGAAAATGGTTTCACTTGTGATTAATTTTATATAAACTGTTTTATATAAATGTGCTAACGGTTTTATCCTAGTGGCGTGTATAGGGATGTTATTTGGGGAAATCCTACTAAGTTTTAGTACTCACCCCCTGCTTTGGAACTGTGGTGTCTTTGCAGATGTCGTGTACAGTGATGTGGGAAAAGGTAAGGCATCACCATCCTTTAGTGGATCATTGTGATCTCTTGGTGGATCTTGGAGCTTGGAGCTTGGTGTAGAGTTGTGGTGGTGTCATGACTTGTGGTGTTTGGTTGTTTAGTTTCCACAGTTTACTCTGATGTTGTGTGTACATGTTTAGTTGTATTGGTTTTGATTTGTGTTGTGGAACAACTTGGTTGTCGTTTGGGAATACATGTTTGGGTTTGAAAGTGCATGCATCATTAGCTGTTGGTTTGGTTGGTTTTTTCTTAAGGGAAAATTGTTCCCCAACTTGATCTTGAAGCCCTAGAAATTTATTGACAGCTTTTGGAACCTTAGGAACGTTTCTTAAGGCAAAGTAGCCCTCACCACCTCCTCAATCCAATGAGGTAGGGGTGGGGTGTTACAAGTGGTACCAGTTTGTTCGGTCCTTTGGAGTTGATTCTCAGATTTGGTGTTGATAATCATTGTGGTGCATTCCTTGAGTCGAGATGATATCAAGAAGTAGAAATGTCAGAACTTGGAATGTATAGAATAAAAGGATGTAGCTAACCCTTTTATTCTGAAATTCAAGTTACCAGGGAGTTGGGTACATAAGGGGTTTGGAGACACTTATAGGCATTGGAAATCTCATTGTCGTGGGTGTAGCCAATGAGATGAGTATGGAATGCATAGTAGAAATGAATTCCCTCTAGGATTCATATTTCATTGGGGTATAATGATTTATGATGTGATATGAATGTGTGAAATTATAATGTGAATAAATTGGTATTTTGAAAATGGTTTTTTTTTCAAAATGATGAAACATGGAAAATGTGAACTGGTGGAAAGCCTTGTTGTGATAGTGTTGTGTAATGTCATTTGAAATAGGATTTTATGATGTCTACGGAAGTGAGACTCATGATTTTTTGTTTTCTATTTATAGAAATGGAATAGGGTAGGCACCGTAGAGACCAATCGATGGAGGATGCTGAGAATGTGGTAGCACCTGAGCCTCAGGTGAACCAGCAGCTAGTGCAAAGCATAGTGCAAGCATGGTGGTACCCATGGGGAATAGTGGGAAAGGAGATTTTAAGCGGGGTTAAGGCAATAAATCTTTTCAAAGATAGCATTACTGTGTATAGATGATTACACAGAGATGGTGAATAGATCCTCGGTGGCTGAGCAGGATCTGTTGGGAGCTCCGAGCGTGGGAAGCATGGTGGTACCCATGGGGAATAGTGGGAACTCTAACGCTGGGTTCAAGAAGAGGAGGGACACTTATTCCCAGGGTGATAATATGGAATATAATCCGAGGGTAGGACTGGTGAATCTTCCTACGAAGCCCCAAAGAAAGCCAGGATGTTTTCAGTGTGGTTTTACGAGCCACGTCAAGCAGGATTGTACAACATAACCTCGATCATGTCATAATTGTAAGCAGATGGGGAATCTGCAGCATTATTATCAGAATGCTCTGAGGTCAGGTGTGCGTGATACTTCTCAGGGATTGTAGACATCGTATGCTTTGACGGGACAAGGGAAGCAGCATACCCCTCGACAGCAAGGTAAAGTGGGTCACGGTGATTCTCGGAATACCACGACGCCTCATCAAGGCAATAAAGAGAAGAGTGTGGAAAGCAAACATGTGTTTGGAGCTGAGAAGGTGGTGGTGGATGATTAGTCGAGACCATCCATGGTGTGAGGTACTATTCTTTTAAATTCTAACTTGATTCAAGTTCTATTTGATATGGTTGTTTCACACTCTTTTATTGCTGCATGTGTGGTTGATTTTCTAGGTTTAAGGGTAGAAATAATGCCCTCAGTTTTAAAACATCAAACTTCTCTAGGTCGAAGAGAGTGTCGAGACTTATTGTGTAGATCATGTTGTATCGTTGTGGGCGAGGTGGAGCAAGTGTGTAATTTCTCAATGCTTGAGATGGATGGGTATGATGTAATCCTGGGAATGGATTGGCTGGTGGAAGTTAAGGTCCACATTGATTGTGATGTACAAACAGTGGATATTACGACACACGATGGTGTTAGAAATCTCTTTAGAGGAGAGAAGCATGAAAGGTAGGGTGTAACAGGTTTGTTGGCACCAGCAGTGAGCATGTTATCGTATCAGTTGGTGGTGTTGTCGTTGGAATTGGTAGAGGGTATTGAGCAGATTGTTCTTCCAGCACTGGTAGATCAGTTCATGGATGTTTTTCCTAAATAATTCTCTGGGTTACCTCCTGTAAGAGAAGTGGAGTTTATGATTGATCTCCTTCCGGGGACCAGTCCTATCTCACTTTTGTCTTATTGGATGGCACCATCTGAATTGCAGGAATTGAAAGTTCAGTTGGAAGAGTTACAAAACAAAGGGTTTATCCATCCCAGCACGTCTCTGTGGGCAGCGCCGCTATTGTTTGTGAAAAAGGCGGATGGAACATTGAGACTCTATGTTGATTATCATAGACTTAAGCAAGTTACAATAAAGAATAGATATCCACTTCCACAAATTGATAATTTGTTCGACCAGTTGAGGGGATCCCAGTGGTTCTCCAAGATCGACCCGAGGTCGGGATATCATCAATAGCGGGTGAGGAAGGAGGATATTCATAAAACAGCTTTCAGAAGTAGATATGGCCATTATGAATATGTGGTTATGCCCTTTGGTCTAACGAATGCGCTAGCAGTGTTCATGGCATTAATGAATCGGATATTTCATAGATATCTGGATTCATTTGTGGTGGTATTTGTAGATGATATTCTAGTGTATTCAAAGACAAGGGTGGAGCATGAGCATCACTTGGAGATAGTGTTAGGTATCTTTAGGGATCATCGGTTGTATGCCAAATTGTCAAAGTGTGACTTTTGGATATAGGAAGTTTGTTTTCTTGGCCATGTGATTTCTAAAAGGGGTTTTTCAGTGGATCTGAAAAATATAGAGGTTGTTATCTTGTGGAAACTGCCAAAGAATGTGTTTGAGATACAGAGTTTTCTTGGTCAAGCTGGGTATTATCGTTGTTTTGTTTCTGATTTCTCACATTTGGCTTCACCAATGACAGCTTTGACAAGAAATAATGTTCCATTCTAGTGGAATGAACAGTTTCAGCAGTGTTTCGAAGAGCTAAAGGGTCGCCTTAGATCAGCACCAATCTTGGTTTTTCCAGAATCAGGACAAGGGTACATGGTGTATTGCGATGCATCGGGGTCAGGGTTGGGATGCGTTCTCATGAAAGAGAATCATGTGGTTGCATATGGCTCACGGTTGTTGAGAGTGCATGAGAATAACTACCCAACTCATGATTTGGAGTTGGCAGCATTGGTCCATGATTTTAAAGTGTGGTATCATTATCTCTTCGGTGATAAATTCACGGTATATACAGATCATAAGAGCTTGAAGAACATTTTCTCATAACGGGATAACTTGAGGCAATGTAGATGTATGGAATATCTCCAGATGTCTGATTTTGACTTAATGTACACACCAGATAAGGGAAATTTGGTGGCAGATGCATTAAGTAGAAATCATATTCTCAAGTGGTAAAACAGGCATCAGACCAGTGGCATTTGATGTGGGTTATAGCTGATATGTGTTTGGAATGTGAGGATCAGGGTGATAGAGAGGTCTTCTTTCCGGTTTTGTTGATTCCTGACTTGGTTTTCCTGGTTAGAAAGGCATAGATATCTGATTCTGAGTGTGTGACCATGGGGTCGAGACTCAATAGTGAGGAGACCATTCAAGGTTGGCAACTGAAGGGAGATTCAGTTTTGTGTTTTCAGAATCGGATGGTTGTACCAGTTTCATGTCAGGAGGATCTTCTCAGGGTGTATCATCATTCTAGGTGGGTTGTTCATCCTAGAATTCAGAAAATGTATAAAACACTGAAGGTGCAGTTTCGGTGGGCTGGTATGAAAAGAAGTGTTGTTGAGCTTGTTTTGAGATGCTTGACTTGTCAGTAGTTCAAGGTAGAGCATCAAAGGCCAGCAGGAATGTTGCAGTCTTTTCCAATCCATGTTTGGAAGTTGGAGCAGATAGCGATGGATTTTGTCACAGGTCTCCAAAGAACGGTCAGAAAACACGATGCCATTTGGGTGATAGTGGATCAGCTAACGAAGTCGGTCCATTTCATCCCGATTCGTGAATCTCATACGGTGGAGGATCTGTCCAAAATCTATATCCAGGAGGTGGTAAAGAGGAATGGTGTTCTAGTTTCGATTGTATCTTATAGAGATCTGAGGTTTACATCTCATTTCTGTAAATCCTTACAGCAATCCCTTGGGACACAATTGACGATGAGTACGGCGTATCACCCTCAGACGGATGGTCAATCTGAGAGGATGATAAAAACTCTGGAGGATATGTTGCGGGCTTTTTTAATGGGTTTTGGTGTCTCATGGGAGGATCACTTGTCGTTGGTTGAGTTTTAGTACAATAATAGTTATCAGGCATCCATACAGATGGCTCTGTTTGAAGCATTGTATGGGTGGTCGTGTCGTTCTCCACTATGTTGGGTGGAAACAGGTGAGTCCTCGATGGTTGGACCGAGCCTTGTCCAGGAGACTATAGAGAAGATCAATTTGATCAGGAAGAGAATGGAGATGGCTCAGAGTCATCAGAAATCGTATTCGGATCATAGTCGATGACCGTTGTCGTTTGAGGTGAGTGATCAAGTTTTCTTGAGGATCTCTCCTTAGTTGGGACACCATCAGTTTGCAAAGCAGGGAAAGTTATCTCCAAGGTATATTGGACCTTTTGAGATTCTTGAGAGGGTTGGTGAGGTGGCTTACCATTTGGATTTTCCACCTAGGTTCAGTGCGGTGCACAATGTGTTTCATGTGTCACGGTTGAAAAAGTATCAGCCAGATCATGACCATGTGATTCGATGGGATCATATTGAGCTAGAACCGGATGCTTTGTTGGTGCATGTGCCATTGCAGGTTGTGGATAGGCAAGAGAAAGTCTTACGTTGAAAAATCATCAGTTTAGTTCATGTTTTGTGGCAACATGTTCAGATTCAAGAGGAGAATTGGGAGTAGGAGAAAGAGATGGTCGAGCAGTGGCCTGAGCTATTTCGACAAAGGGCGGGTTCACTACTTTCCAAGGACGGAAAGTCCAATGGTGGGGAGAATGTAGTACCCTCGGTTTGAGATATTTGGCCTTTTTTATGCATTTTTATGTGTTTAAAGTTAATTAGATGAGTTGAGAAGAGGTTGAGAGAGTTTAGAATGGTTTTGGATGAGTTTGGAGACCTTTAAAGGGGTGCACGGTTTGAGCACGGTTAGTGGAAACCATGCGGATTCTCCAGAAAACCGTGCAAGGGAGATAGTAGGCTTCGCACGCATGTGCACGGTTTTCCAAACCGTGTGAGGAAACCATGTGGACCCATTCTCTCTAGTCAGTAGCGTGCACACGGTTAGCGCACGGTTTGCCAAACCGTGCGGGCTAACCGTGCGGCCACTTAAAAATAGGGTTATAAGATCTGGGCTCCCTCAGGATTAACCTATTTCACTCTAAACTTCCTCCAACTTGTGGCTCACTCAGGTTTTTTGGTTCTCAAGGGTTTTAGGAGCTCTCCCACTTGGTTTGGAATCATTTTGAATAGGTTTATTGGCAGATTAAAGGTGGTTTCTCCTAGGTAAGTCTCTCCTCTTAGTTTCTTTATGGTTTCCTCTAGATCTATATCTCCCTCCCTCTCGGTTTTCTAGATATACACTCGTTGTGTGTTGATCTAGGGTTTTGGTTTCCTTGAATGTTGATTTTAAGGCTTGTGATGGTTAGGGAAGGGGATCTAGAGAGGTTTTGGTGGTGCGTTTGTCGGATTTGAGGTGTGGTTGCTTGTGGGTCGATTTCTTGGGAACCCTAAAGGTAGGTGGCTTATCTCTTGACTCTACATGGTTATAGCTAATGGTTTTGGTTAAAATTAATTTTTTGTGCTTAAAATTAATTGTGTTTTGATGTGTGAAATTGGTGGAAAATCCCTTGGGTGATGTTTTAGGGATTTTTGGGAAAAAGAGGGTTTTGTGGTGAAATACTATTATTGTGGATTTTAAAATGGAGATTTTAAAATGGGATTCTATGGTTGAATTGTGAAAATGATTGATGGAATGGTTTTCAATAAAAGGTTTTTTTTATTGAAATATTGTTTGGCATGGGAAATGGTTTTTAATAAATAGGTGATTTATTGAAGTGGATTGATATGTAAAGCAATTGGTTGATTGCATGTGGTTGTGACCTTGGTGGGTTATATGCTTGGAATTGGCTTGGTTGAAATATTGTGTGGAAGTGGGCGGAAAGTCTAGCTATAAAAGGTGACGGATAGTGGTTAGAAGAACCACCATATGGTAGTGGTCGGGATGTACCGCTAGTTGGGAATGGATGAACGGGTTGGGCAGAAGTCCCATTGTTTTGGTTGTTTTGGTGTGAATGGGTGAACGGGTTGGGCAGAAGTCCCACTGTTTGGTTGTTTATTGTGCATTGCTTTGCAAGTTGGAAATTGTTGTCATAATGTGAATTGATGAAATGACTTGTGGCATGTTTGGTTGGATTTCACTTGATTTCATGGTTTGGGTGTAATGGCTTGGTAAGGGCATGTTGGCTTATGAAAATGGTTTCACTTGTGATTTATTTTATATAAATTGTTTTATATAAATGTGCTAATGCTTTTATCCTAGTGGCGTGTGTAGGGAATTCATTTGGGGAAATCCTACTGAGTTTTAGTACTCACCCCCTGCTTTGGCACTGTGGTGTCTTTTCAGATGTTGTGTACCGTGATGTGGGAAAAGGTAAGGCATCACCCTCCTTTAGTAGATCATTGTGATCCCTTGGTGGAGCTTGGAGCTTGGAGCTTGGCGTGGATCTGTGGTGGTGTCATGACTTGTGGTGTTTGGTTTTTTAGTTTCCGCAGTGTACTCTGATGTTTTGTGGACATGCTTAGTTGTATTGGTTTTGAGTTTTGTTGTGGAACAACATGGTTGTTGTTTGGGAATACATGTTTGGGTTTGAAAGGCCATTCATCATTAGTTGTTGGTTTGGTTGGTTTTGTCTTAAGGGAAAATCGTTCTCCAACTTGATCTTGAAGCCCTCGTCATTTATTTCCAGCCTTTGGCACCTTGGGAATGTCTCTTAAGGCCAAGTATCCCTCACCGCCTCCTCAAGACAATGTGGTAGGGGCGGGGTATTACAGCCACTCTGTTTCACCTAAGTAACCTAAAACCGAACATTATTTGAAAGCGCTCGTGACAGCACCTTTTAGGAATTCCACCAAGGTATTTTCTATAAATATTGGATCCAATAATAAACAAAATTAAATAAAATGGAGTATAGGGTTGAAATATGGTCATAAAATAGTGTTTGGATAACTTTCTAGGACATTATGGTCCTTAAGTGTAAGGTTTAGTCCCTTGTTAAGCTAATTTTCCTCTTAATCATTATAATTAATTTTTATTACATTCACCAATATTTTTTGTCAAAAAGTAATTTGAACATATTTTAAATTATATATTATTATGATTACAAATATTTAATCCATTTCTTTAAATTCCAAACACATAAGTTTCCAGAATTAATTCAAATTTAATCCTGTAGATAAGACCATAAAGCTGGGTTTTAAAGTAAAAAATTCAAAATCTTGGTAAGTTTTTATATCCAATTTAAAATTTAAATTAATTAAAATGACCAAAATTTGATTAATGTATGTATAATTTATCTAATTAAACTTTAAAACCAATTAAAATAATAATTTAACTATATATATAAATTATATGAAAAATCAGTTTTGAATTAAAATTCAATTTTTTTTCACTATTCATCCAAAAAATGAAACTTCTCAGAAAAAAAATTGACCCAAAGTAAATTTTTATATTTATATTCACAAAATGGAGTTTTTTTTCAAATAAAAATTATAAAATTTTAAAAAATCATATTTAAAATGGGTTCTCCATTAAAATTCGGTAAAATTACCTTTTAGAAAAATAAATATTTTTATTCATAAAATTGGATTTATTCTATTCTTATACCTATAAAACTAATTGTATTAGTATATAAATATTGATTCAATATATAATATATAAATTTTATTGAAAAAATTAATCAAAAGTGGTTTTTTTAATAATATTTTAATAATAATTATTATAATAATATCTTGTAGTTCAGTAAAACTCGACCTTATTTGTAACACAATCTATCAAAGAGACTTGGAATTGTGTGTGATACAATCCAAATATAGTTTTGTGTGTACTGAAAGCTAATATAAGTGTTTCATGTAGTACAATCTTGAATTTTTTTTGCATATAATACAATCCACACTTAGTGCTTTCATATAACAGAAGCTATATTCAGTGTTGTGTGAAAATGTAAAATATCAAGATATGAAATTAATTTAAAAAATAATAATTCAAAAAATATTAGGGTGTTACATTCTACCCCCCATAAAATGAATTTTTCCCTCAAAATTTGTCTATTTTTTCAAATGTTTCATACTTTAAAGTTCTCTTCTTAGAAACCCATGTTGTAAAAATGAATACAAAAACTTCCTTTAAAAGGGGAATGTTGGAAACATAATAGTTACCCAAAGTATTACGTAACTAGGTTCCCACATAAGATAACATGGGTGGGAAGTGAAAATATGGAAATGTAATATAAATCTAACTATCAAGTTCTGATGGAGAGTGAGAGTGAACATGGTTATGAGAAATTAGACAATCAAAAACCCATAAATCAGTAATGATCTAAGGGTCTATTTGATTCATTGAAAATGAAGGTACTAGGATAAACTTTTGGGTTTTGATATCTTTTTTCCAAATGTCAAATAATTTTCATGAAAATATATACTTACATGATTTTAGAAAAACCTTACACTATTATTTTACCAGATCAACTTCCACTTCATCTCTTATTCCTAGAAATGAATGTGAAGTTTTCCTTCCTGAAGCATTAACAGATCATGAGATTCATAAATAGAATGATAGGTTATTCCATATATATTTATCACAACAAAAAGGTTATCAAAAGTTATCAAATATGCATAAATCCTTATATGGAAATATAATACTTTAATATAAACCATTCCATAAATGGTTAAACTTACAATCCTTCATAAATATAAAAGTCCAAAACTCTATAAATAAGGTCACTATATTTTCCAAAAAATCAGTTAGCATTGATCCCCCATATATCATAATATGCTCATAGTTAACGCATACCAAACATGTGAATACCTTTATCATGTATTCCCTTCCAAAATGGTAATAATCATAATTACCACAAATCCTTATTGAAAACATACATTTTTCCTTATTCCAAAGTTTATTGGATATATTTCCTAAATCCAAAAAAATTGTAAACTTAATCAATGATAGCATAAACCACATGGAAAAAACTCATTAATTAGTTCCAAGGTAATCAATACCATCTAATTTACTTATTCATGTCCAATATATCTTTATCTAAACAAGATTATCTTGACATAAGGTACATATTAAGGGTTATATTTCCCTTAATCATGTGTTTTCCATGTACATCACCTTGCCATTAAATCACATTTATAGTATATCAGAACCATTAAACTTATTCTTGTAAATCCTTAGTAAAAAAACATAAACTGAACTATCCTTTTATATTTTACCATTCATATAACATAATTCTTTAATCCAAATACATAAAAACTTAAATTGTTTTACTTTATCTTTAATTCATAAGAAGGCTACCCCATTCTATTACTTAATACCTCTTTTATTTCACATTTTATTTATATTCTCATCATCATCATAAATATAACCATTAATTATACCACCTTTTTGGTTATCTTATGGATCTTTCCACATAGGACATCAATTTTCATAATGACCACTCATTACACACTTAAATCATTTAACCTTCGAAAATGTATTAGGGAGGAAATATTCTCATTCATTATGTTAATTGAACTCTACATTTTTCCTTTACATTTAATTTTCTTGATTCCCTCTTTTACATAGTCAAAACATCTTCTTTTTCCTGTACGACATTAAATTCGGTGATTCTTTCCAGATTCTTGACACAAATGAAACTGAATATTATTTTCTTCATGGTTTCCTTTAACTAAACACTTAGCAAACTCCTTCCTTATATTCTTTTGTGAGTCCGAGAGTTGGTCAAGGTACACTTTTTTAATCATGTTCCATGAAAATTAATTAGACCTGATTACAACATTCTTTACTCTAGTGATAATACCATTTAACTTCTTGTCAAAAAAATTACACCACATTCAACATTAATCTAGTTCCTTCCATTGACTAAAACTAGAAAGCATAGTGGGAGCATCACTTATCATATCAAAAAACCATATAATCATGAAAAAAATTACTTATTCGATGTCTAAATCATGACATATACTTCTTTAATATACAACACTTTAGTTTTATACTGGGTTATTCATATTCATCCTTTATTTAAATCCTTGATTATGGTTTAAAAATATTTTTTGAATTCCCAAATATTATACCCCTAGAGTGTCAAACTAGGTGTGCATCATGTCTCATTATCGTGCACTATTTCTCAATCACGAATAACTCAATAATATGTTTTTTTACCCCCTATATACATATGTGCTAGATATGTATCAACTTATAGTACCCATACATGAATGTATTTCTAGGAAACCACGCACTTTATCTTTTACCAAAATTCCAGGATATTTTTATAAACATTAACCCATCCTTATACTTATCCTTATAAACATCCCTAGACATATCATTAGAAATATACCTAGGTATCTCACAAAAGTTTTCTCATCATAGTTTCCAAAGTTTGACTAAACCATTCCATTGATATCAACTATAGATAATCATTCTTAATATACATATATATTACATCATTTTTTTATGAATATTAATCAAATTACAAATGTACATGCATGAGGACCGTAATAGTTTAGTGTCTTTGGAAACGTGGAACACATGCTTCTAGTTTGGTGAAAGATCATAAAAATATTATTTAAAAATATTCCAATTTAGTACTCCTACTTAAAAAAAATTCATCATAACCAAGGGAAAGGAAACATAAGAAAGGGGTGAGCTCTAATGCTCAATAAGGGTAAACAATGGACATATGTAAGAATAAACATGACCATAAGGGTATAATAATGTGATCATGACATTAGAAGATCATTCAATAAATATTAAATATCATTAATATGAATCATGACATAAATATTAGTAGTTCATAAGATATGAATCATAAGAGAATCAAGAGCATAATCCATGAAATCATAACATTTGAATAATACATTGAATTATTATAGACACATAAACATGTAATATCATTCCCTATAAGTCAAGGGGAATTTCCAAAAATTAATAGGGAAATTCATGGGGACTACACATACTGGGATAGACAAACCACCATCCCAAATTTTGTTCCTTTCCTTGTAGGGGATCAGGATTTCCTAACTTCCCATAGTGGATCGGGTATCCCCATCTTCCCATATTGGATCAGGTTTCCCCATATTCCATAGTGGATCAAGCTCATCAAATTGAATCCCATCATTATATATTAAGATATAAATATTTACCCAAATAATTGGAGGGGATATAGGTCCCACCCATATCCTAATGGTATCATATATATGACATCCTGCCTTTTTATTACATAACATTTCATTACATTTTACAAACAGAGGATCTTTAAAGTTTAGTGTCTTGGAAATCAAGAACATAAAACATGAGAACAACATAAAAAAATCTTCTAAACCACTTGTAATGATTCATAATAGGTCCATCCTATGTAAATTTACTAAATATCATATCCTGGAGAAATACATCAAAGGAAAGGGTGAGCAGAAGGCCCAGTAAGGGTAAACAAGGGAGTCAATGCACTTATGATATCAATAAGAACTTGAATAAAAACATGAATACATGAGCAATGGAAGAATGGGAATATCATAAATAAAGGAACATGAAACATAACTTGAATATTTGGCTACAACATTTCATTTAGATATTCATGAACATATCACCAAGGTCTATCCCCATGGTGTCATAAAAATTACCAAGGTATCATGAAACTTGTCATCTCTAGAGATTAAATCTTTACCCAATGCATTGGAGCGCTATCAGGGCGCACCCTTAATATGTATTTACTTATATGTGATCCACATAGATCATAATCAAACATTTCATAAATAACCCATGGATAATATAAGAAATGGGTTTCATTTAAAGATCGTGACATTTTAAAAGTTCTTAAAAAAATAAGATCATTATGTCATTTATAACCCATGTAAAGGGAGTGAGGGTTATATGTATGTCAATTACAGAATCAAATACACTATATTTATATATTTATGAACACCCAAAGAAACAAAATAGGTCTGGGTATTCACATAAATAAAACAAGAGAATTTCTGGAGATAAATAGATAGAAATTTTAAGGCGAAATTTCTGCAACATAACGACTATATAACATGGTTTTAGAAATCATTGGAAAGAGAGGGTACAAGAGTAACCCACTCATAAATAACTTATAATATAGTATAAATATATAACAACATGGAGATAAGAACATGGTATGGAAATTTGAATGACATTCCACATGAAAAGGAAACATGAATGAAAAGAGAAGACGTGATTCCTTTTACAGGAAATTCGGTAGCCTAACGGCGTCACTTAAAAATTCAGAAAACAAATTGATGAGAGAATAAGGGGTCTCTCATTATTTGGAATTGAAATGGACAGTAATAAGAACATATAATAACATACCCTCAACATAAAGAGATGGAAAATATAAGACACAACATAATGGAATTCATGACTTAAAAGAGGAGGGTGAAAGAATCTCTTGCCTTGAAGAGTAACTTCGAAAGCTTGAAGGTTGGGACCTTGGGAGGCTTGAGGGCACCTTGGGAGGAATACTTGGGAGGTAAAGAGACCAGAACTTCATTGGGGAGGATTTGGAAATGAAATTAATGAGGGAAAGGCTTCGTATTTATAAGAGAAGTGAGGGAACAAAATATTAATTACCAAGGGACACTTCATCGGTGGTATTGGAAAACCCATGGGTTTGCCCATGGTATTGGCCACTTGGGACACCTCATACCTTATATTACTATTCATAAGTCGACCAGAATTATTTCATAATTATTACATCCTTAACGATGTCATTAAACACCTGAAACTCAAAAACTGTATTTTCACTATTCACCAAAAATTCAACTTTCTCAGAAAAATCCCAAAATTTCACCTTAACCAAATATTGATGCTCTAATTTCATAAATGAACTCCATTTTATGAAAATAATTTTTTAAATATTTTTAATTTAATTTTTAAATAAAAACACTTTTCACTAAAAATTCAACATTCTCAGAAAAATCCCAAAATTTCACCTTAACCAAATATTGATGCTCTGATTTTAAAAATGAACTCTATTTTATGAAAATAATTTTTTAAAAATTTAAAATATAGATTTTAAATAAAAACACTATTCACTAAAGAATCAACTGATTCAAAAAAATCCAAAAAAATCACCTTAACCAAATATCGATGCTCTGATTTCAAAAATGAACTCCATTTTATTAAAATAATTTTCTAAATATTTTTAATTTTATTTTCAAATAAAAAACACTATTCACCCAAAAAAATAATACTTAACCAAATATTTTTGAAATAGTTATTTACCTATTTTATTGAATCACATTACTTAATAAAGGTGCCTAAATTGTATTAATACTTTCTTAAATGAAGTTATTTAATCTATTTGGTCACATTACTAATCATAAGCATAAAATCACTATTCATAACTTACTATTCACCAAAAATTATGTTGATCTTATTAGACTCTAAATTTCATACTGAACACAGTTGTAGAAGACCATTTTTTGAAAATCATTACACATTATTAATTATTTATGATTTACATAAATATTTTAAAAATATTTTCTTCTAGAATTCAACAATAATATGCATACTATATTTATCTGGACATTTGAAAATTTACAAACTTCACCATAAGAAGAAATCACAATTTCTATTTAAATAAAAGGTTTACCAAAGGCAGTTATGGTCTTGTTACATAACCCCTTATAACACTTGTATAGGACCTAAGAGTAAGGTATGCTAGGGTGATAGAATCTTGGGGTGGCTCAGCCAACATTACCCGAATAGTGATTTCTATAAGCTTGAACTTCTCGCAAAGGTGATTTCGTTCCAGCTTCACATGATGAAGTTCGTCTTGGGTTTGGTCCAGAGCAAAGCCCAAAGCTGCTACCTCCTTCCTGAGTTCAATCAGATGGGATTCGATCAGCCCGAGACTACTAGATGGGGCCATCGAATCTTCTTTCTATATTAATTAATCAATATCACTTGTATTTATAGACAATAATCGTAACATTTAATTTCTCACGGTCTTATTGACCAACGGTCATATAACAGTCAAAACCCAATGGTATTATTTTAATTATACTCATTTTATTAAATGAAATAATTTTGTTGAGTATAAAATAAAATAACACAAAAAGTTAGGAAACAAAATTTATTCAAATTTATGGGTCGTTACAATCTTCCCCCTTAAGAAATTGCGTCCTCACAATTTCAAAATTGGGCTTGGAAATTTCGTTGAAAGTCCCACATCGGAAAAGAGTCAGTAAAACTATTACTTTAAAAGAAACAAAGGGAAGTACAAAGGTCACCCGAGTTAACCCATACTATGATTCCATGTAGGAAAACATGGATATGGAAGAGAAAATAAAGGGTCAAGTTCTGATGGAGATTGATAGAAAACATGATTAGGAGAAAATTAACCTTAAGAAGATCACAAAATTAAGAAGTGTTAAACGGTCTTTGATTACCTAGTTGGAAACGTAAACCAAAAACATTTTTTTACGTTCCTTTTCATAATTTTGAGGAATTAATTTACTACATAGAATAAAAATGTAAGGAAATATATTTACCTTCAAGTAGAGTTTCATCCCTTAATAAGTTTCCACCAAGACTAATCTTTTCTCCAAATAATGAGCATTCAAAAGACTTGGTCTCATCAAAAGAACAAGAATCATCTTCTAGAGAATCACTTAATCCACAATAGAATAACTATATTTTTCCCTTGTCTTTAGTCATCAACTAAAACTAAAATAGTTAGTACAAGATCATATAATCCCCAAAAAGGATAATCCTATATAAAAAGAAATATGACTATTACATCGACTACTATGATTGGAACCCAAATTCTTCAGAATAATCCAAACTAAGATTGGAACCCAAAACTCAGAAGTATTTAATCACATAGTCTTCCCCAATAAAACTTAACATTTATCTCCAAAAAACATCGACTACAATTAAAGTCTCATACTAAAGTGTAATTAACCTATTCACATATTCTCTATGCTAGGTTCATTATTTTCCAGAAATAACCCAAATCACCATATGTCCACAAAAAATACATAAATTCCTAAAACAAATCAACCATTCCTCCTCAATTTAAATCATGTAGTTTTTTATTTCCCTTAGGCATATAGTACTCCAAAAGAGAAAACATCGTCCAAAATAACCTTTATTATTTAATCAACAAATCATTTTCCTACAAAAAGGATATCCATTTGATAAAACATAAGTTTCCAAAATCAACTTATTTTTGATCCATAAAAATAGCAGGTGCATTAGTCCGAAGGGCATAACAACAAACTCATAATGCCCATATCTTGATTGGAAGGCAGTTTTTAGAATATCATTAGTCTTCACACTCAATTAATGATAACCAAAACGAAGATCAATCTTAGAGAAGAATTGAGTCCCATGAAGTTGGTCAAATAAGTCATAAATTCTTGGAAGAGTGTATTTGTTCTTCACTGTGATCCCATTCAGTTCTCTATAATCAATGCATAGCTGCATCGATCCATCCTTCTTCTTCACAAAGAGAATTGGTGCTCTCCAAAGAGACACACTTGGTCAGAAAAGCCCATTCTCTAAAATATCTTATATTTGTTTCTTTAATTCCTCTATCTCCCTTTTTTCTATCCTATAGGGGGTCTTTGACATCGGATGAGATCTAGGTATGAGTTCAATGGAGAACTCTACCATTCTTTCTAGGGGGTTTTGGGTAACTTCTGAGGAAATACGTCAACGTATTCGTAGACGATGGGGAAATTTTCTAAAAGAATAAATCCTTCATGAGAAAATTATTTCATTTACTAATCCTTTAACTAAAAAAGATTTTATGTCTTAAAACTTCATGCTTAGACAAATTACATTTTTCTATAATTCCTTCATAATGATTCATAAAAATCTTGCGATTAACCAAAAATATCTCACGGGAGTGTCATATCTAAGAGTGCAGCAAGGCCCATTATCGTGTACCAGTTTCCATTCAATTCTAGCTCAAAGTGGTGTTTTCGGTTTTTACCCCTATGTACATTTTTGCAAGAGCCACCTCTACCTGCTCGTATCCAGATAGGGATGTATTTGCTTGATAAACCACTTACTCAATACTCACCAAAATACCAGGAAGATTTTCTATATATAAACTTTTTTATAGGTTTCTTCCGAATTTTTTCATATCCTAATTTTCATAAATAACTAAACTATCCTTTGATACCAACTATGACATCCTGCCTTTTTATTACATAACATTACATTACATTTTACAAACAGAGGATCTTTAAAGTCTAGTGTCTTGGAAATCAGGAACATAAAACATGAGAAAAACATAAAACATTATTCTAAACCACTTGTAAGGCTTCATCATAGGTACATACTATGTACATTTACTACATCTCATATCCTGGAGATAGACATCAAAGGAAAGGGTGAGCAGAAGGCCCAGTAAGGGTAAAGAAGGGAGTCAATGTACTTGTGATATCAATAAGAACATGAATAAAAACATGAAGACATGAGAAATGGAAGAATAAGAATATCATAAAGAAAATAACTTCAAACATAACTTGAATATGTGGCTACAACATTTCATTTATACATTCATGAACATATCACCAATGTTCATCCCCAAGGTGTCCTTAAAATTACCAAGTTTATTCACCTAGGTATCGTGAAACTTTTCATCTCTAGAGATTAAATCTTTACCCAATGCATTGGAGCACTATCAGGGAGCGCCCTTAATATTTATTTACTAACATGTGAGCCACATAGATCATAATCAAAAATTTCATAAATAACCCATGGAGAATATAAGAAATGGGTTTCATTTCAAGATCGTGACGTTTTAAAAGTTCTTAAAAAAATAAGATCATTATGTCATTTATAACCCATGGAAAGGGAGTGAGGGATATATGTATGTAAATTCCCGAATCAAATAAATTATATTTATATACATATGAACATCCAAAGAAACTAAATAGGTCTGGGTATTCACATAAATAAAACAAGATAATTTCTAGAGAGAAAGAGATAGAAAATTTGAGGTGAAATTTCTGCAGCGTAACGGCTATATAACATGGTTTTAGAAATCATTGGAAATAGAGGGTATAAGAGTAACACACTCATAAATAACTTATAATACAGTATAAATATATAACAACATGAAGATAAGAACATGGTATGAAAATTTGAATAACATACCACATGAAAAGGAACATGAAAGAAAAGAGAAGACCTGATTCCTTTTATGAGAAATTTGGCAACCTAACGGCATCACTTAAAAATTCAGAAAACAAATTGACGAGAGAAGAAGGGGTATATCATCATTTTGAAATGAAATGGACAGTAATAAGAACATATAAGAACATAACCTCAACATAAAGAGATGGAAAATATAAGACACAACATAAAGGAAGTCATGACTTAAAAGAGGAGGGTGAAAGAATCCCTTACCTTGAAAAGTAACTTTGAAAGCTTGAAAGTTGGAACCTTGGGAGGCTTGAGGGAACCTTAAGAGGACTCCTTGGAAGGTAAAGAGACCAGAACTTAGATGGGGAGGATTTTTAAATGAAATTAATGAGGGAAAGGCTTGGTATTTATAGGAGAAGTGAGGGGACAAAGCATTAATTTCCAAGGGACACCTCATCGGTGGTATTGGAAAAACCATTGGATTTCCCGTGGTATTTTCCCATGGTATTGGCCACTTGGAACACCTCATACCTTATCTTACTATTCATAATTCGACCTGAATTATTGCATAATTATTACATCGTTAATGATGTCATTAAACACCCAAAACTCAAAAACTGTATTTTCACTATTCACCGAAAATTCAACTTTCTCAAAAAAATCTCAAAATTTCACCTTAACCTAATATCGATGCTCTGATTTCATAAATGAACTCCATATTATGAAAATAATTTTCTAAATAATTTTAATTTAATTTTTAAATAAAAACACTATTCACTGAAAATTCAACTTTTTCAGAAAAATCCCAAAATTTCACCTTAACCAAATATCGATGCTCTGATTTCAAAAATGAACTCAGTTTTATGAAAATAATTTTCTAAATATTTTTGATTTAATTTTTAAATAAAAAAACTATTCAGTGAAAATTCAACTGTTTCAGAAAAATCCCAAAATTTTACCTTAACAAAATATCGATGATCTGATTTCAAAAATGAACTCCATTTTATGAAAAAAAAATTCTAAATATTTTTAATTTAATTTTTAAATAAAAAATATTATTCACTCGAAAAAAACTAATACTTAACCACATATTTCTGAAACCTTTATTTACATATTTTATTGAATCACGTTACTTAATCAAGGTGCCTAAATTATATTAATACTTTCTTAAGTGAATTTACTTAATCTATTTGGTCACATTACTAATCATAAGCATAAAATCACTATTCATAATTTACTATTCACCAAAAATTAAGTTGATCTTATTAGACTCTAAATTTGATACTGAACACAGCTGTAGAAGACTAATTTTTGAAAATAATTACACATTATTAATTATTTAAGGTTTACATAAATATTTTAAAAATATCTTTTTTCTAAAATTCATCAATAATATGCATACTTTATTTATCCGGATATTTGAAAATTCACAAACTTCACCATAAGAAGACATCACAATTTTTATTTAAATCAAAGGATTACCCAAGGAAGTTACGGTCTTGTTACATAACCCCCTATAACACCAGCATAGGACCTAAGAGTAAGGTGTTCTAGGGTGATCGAATCTTGGGGAGACTCGGCCAACATTGCCCGAGTAGTGATTTCTATCAGCTCAAACTTCTCGTGAAGGTGATTTCGTTCCAGCTTCACACGATTAAGTTCGTCTTGGGTTTGGTCTAGAGCAAAGTCCAAAGGTGATACCTCCTTCCTGAGTTCCGTCAGATGGGATTTGATCGGCCTGAGACTACTGGATGGGGCCATCAAATCTTATTTCTATATTAATTAATCAAGATCACTTGTATTTATAGAAAATAATCGTAACATTTAATTTCCCATGGTCTTATTGACTAACGATCATATAACAGTCAAAACCCAATGGTCTTATTTTAATTATACTCATTTTATTAAATGAAATAGTTTTGTTGAGTATAAAATAAAATAACATACAAAGTTAGGAAACAAAATTTATTCAAAATTTCGGGTCATTACAATACATACATGTTCCATAATATCATAAACAATCATATCATAACCCCTGAAAATAAATGGTTTTAATAAACGTATAATCATATCTTAACCTATGGATAAAATATAGGTTTTATAATCATTTTATCAAAGAATAACCTGTGAAAAGAAGTGGGTTTCATAATCATATAACCCATTAAAGAGAAATGAATGTCGTAAATAGCATTCCATCAAAAAATAAATCATTCATGAAAAAATATTAATGGTATCCTTAAATCATATCCCTAATAAATCATATAATAAAATAAAGTATGTCATCTTCGATGGAGAGAGATTTTGAGAGATAATATGAAACATTTCTTAAGAAAAATAGCCTTTCTTTGAAAATCCTTTTTATAAAACATTTTAAAAATATTTTTTATAAATAAATCATTACAATTTAATTTAAAAAAATATTTAGAAAAATATCTTTTCTACGATGAAAAACACTTTTTAAAAAAAATCATTTTTAAAACCTTTCTTTTAAATAGATTTAAAAACTTATAAAGGAATCTTGAAAATATATTGAAAACCTTCTTCTTTTAAAATAGTTTTAAAACCTAAAAAAGAAGGCTTGAAATAATTTTAAAAACCCTTTTCAAGAAAATGTCTTTGAAAACTTATAAATAAAGTTTGAAATCATTAAAATCATTTTCTTTAAAAATAACATTTTGAAAACATATAAAAGAATATTTTAAAATCATTTAAAACACTTTTTAAACATAAATATATTTTGAAAAATTTTTTCTTTGAAAACCAATTTAAATTCATCAAATTTATATAATATTAGGAAACAAATTAAAACAATTACCTTGTAAACTTATAGTGGAATCTCTAAGGAAATGATAGTCATGACGGTGGGTAAATCCGTACATACTGACCATTCTTTTTGCACCTTAAAAGTTTAAAAAAGTTACTTGATAAGAAAATGATAAGAATAATCCTTTTAATTTTTTTAGAAAAGATAAAATAAGGTTAAAAATTCCCTTTAAAAATAATAGGATAATATTAAAACATTTTTAGAAAACACAGTAATGAAAGAACACAAATTTCTGACAGAAAGGAGAAATAAAGTCCCATTTTCCTAAGGACACTTTTATAATTATATTATGTTCCAAAAAGTAAAAAATGGTACTAATACTTTAATATATCATGGATAACTATATGATAATAAAATTCATGATATTTATTGAGATATGTTTTATATGATTTCATCAATGGAATAATAATCATAAACAATCCAAATAAATTATGAGATTGTATCCATAAACTATTACCACTTTGGTAACATAGAATCATAATCCCCATGAATAGAATAATATTAAATGAAGTTTAAAATAATTATATTCATGAAATAACATGCCAATATATATTATATAAACCCCATAGGAAAATATAGGTTCATTACATGGCATGTATCTAAGAGAAGGAAAATTGAGACAAAATTACTTCACTGATTTGGTAAATTATGAACCATAAACCCCATGAAATAAATATCATAAAATTAATATCTAAATAAAAATAAATTTAATTATATACACTATATAATAAATTCATGGGAATTATATACTCCACACAAAATAAATAAGTGGTGAATATGGCATTTATCTCATGGAAATAAAAAGTGAGATGCAACTCCCTTACCTTAAATCTTGACTTTATTCGTACATGTTAAAACCTCTTATATAATAAATTTAAGTTTATTATAAATTTACTACAGATCCATATTATTATATATCATAACATATATGTTTTTTTATGAATTTATATTGCCCTTTTTTTAATAACTCTATGTTAATGCTACATTTTGGGTAATATCTTCTTTTTTCATATATGATTTGGTTTGTTATTCTTTATCCGCTTACTTAGATCATGATTTACAAATTTCAAGAATTTAAATCATGATATAAATATTATATATATTCAGTATATATTTATTTTTAATAATATATAAAATATATAAATATAAAATGGAATATAATATTCATGGAGATGGTAAGTCATACGTGCACACGATTGTTATTTCTGTTTTATTATAGTGTTGAAAGAAAGAAAGTAAATGAAATATATGTATATATATATTATAATTAACTTAGAATTATTTTTTCATATATATAATTTAAATTCAATAATTTCAGCCTTAATAAATTTCATGTAAGGTGTGAATGAATCACATCGCTTTGAGGAGGCAGTAGTCCACACTTCCCAAATGAAATTATCATACTTACACAAAATGGAAAGCATGAAGTTATATGTTATATAGTAATTAAATAATAAAAAATACATCATAAAAATCATAAATATAATATAAAAATATATTTTCCATCATAATTCCCAACCATGAGAGGTGATAAAGGAAATAATTAAAAACGTCGTTTCGTGAGGCGGTAGTTCGCCACACATAGGAATGGTAAGTTAATTACCAATTAGATGGAAGTGTGTGTGATTTTAGGTATAAACTTTAGAATAAAAATTATAAATGTATTTATAATACTTATTTTATTATATAATAATTAAATAATATGATTTTAGGGGGTGTAGAATGAAAATAAAATAAATGATCTTGAGGAAGGGTGTACCTCTTCTTTGGGTAACTCCTCTTGTTTTTCACCAAAGGGATTAATTGGTTGGATTTATTACCAAATAGAGGATTCTAGAATGAGGGGAGGTATTTTGGGAGATTATTTAATCAGATTTTGAGTGATCCAAAGGGATTTAGAGGTGTGAATAAATGGGAGGGGTGAGTGCCTTTTATAGTGGAGGAGGAGTGTCATTTTTGTAAATTTTTAAAAAGGGAATTCCACCCATGTTTTTCCTATGAAAAGCAGCTCCAATAATGAACCAAATTCTAGAAAAAGAATTATATGGTCTAAATATGTTCATCCAATGGATTTTTTACAAGTTTATGGGTCATTTTGGCCCTTAAGTGTAAGGTTTAGTCCCTTGTTAAGATAATTTTCCTATTAATCATTGTAATTAATTTTAATTACTTTCACTGATATTTTTTGTCAAAAACTAATTTGAAATTAATTTAAATTATATATTATGATGATTCTAAATATGGATCCAATTTTTCTAAATTGGAAACATTTAAGTGGAAAGAATAAATTCAAATTTTGTCCCATAGACGAGACAACAAAGTAGGTTTTTAAAGTAAAAATGTTCAAAAGTTTGGTAAGTTTTTATATCTAATTTCAAATTGAAATTGATTCAAATGAAATATACTGGATTAATTAATGTATAATTTATCTAATTTAACTTTAAAACCAATGAAAAATATTATGTCACTATATATGTAAATTAGATGAAAAAATTGAATTAAAATTCAGTGTTTTCGTCACTATTGATCAAATTGAAAGTTCCCAGAAAAATACCAAAAATTCACTCAAAGTAAATTTTGATATTTGGCTTCCAAAAATGAATTTTATTTTTTAAATTAATAAGTATACAACTTTCAAAATCATATTTAAAATGGGTTCTCCATTAAAAGTTGTTAAAATTACCTTTTATAAAAATGCATCTTTTTATTCATAAAATTGGATTTATTATTATCTTATACCTATAAAATATGTTGGATGGGTATCAAAATATTTATTGAATATATAATATATAAATTTTATTTATAATATTAATCAAAAGTGTTTTTTAATATATTTAGATAAAATTGTGTTTGTACATAGAAAAATAGTTTTCTTAAGAAAAGTAATTTATTTATTTAAAAATAGGTCTTACATACAATTATAATAATTGATAATAAGAGGATTCATTTTATATAAATTTTTAAATAATATTTTCAAAATTTAGTTAAGCTTCTTTTTAACTTACATTCCAATGGCAAGGTGGTAGCTATAATAATATTTTAATAATATTATTAATAGTATCTTGTAGTTTGGTAAAAATCAAACTTGCATGTAACCCAATATATTGAAGGGACTCAGAATTGAGTGTAATACAAGAAAAAAATAGTATTCCATGTACCGCAAGCTAATACAAGTGTTTCATGTGCTGAAAGATTTACTTTTTGTTACATATAATTCCAAACACAGTTAGTGCTTTTATATAAAAAAAGATATATTTTGTGTTGCGTGAAATGTAAAATATCAAGATATTAACTTAATTAAAAATAATAATAATTCAAAAAATATCAATTTGTAACATATCAAAGGTAGATTCTTACTTAGGATCAGAGTTAGTTTCTTATCTATGAGATTTATTTAGGATTTATGGTGATAGTATGGAAGTGTCTCGATTTCATATTATAGGCTAGGGACTCAAGTGTTGGAACATCGTTTGATGTATCTATTCATTAGGACTCTGATAACCTTCTTGTAAACTCAGAACATATAGACATTGGATGCAGTGAAATTTTGGTACACAAAAAATATACTACTAGTTCATTTGTTCAATTTTTTTCTTGAGTTAGCTCCCAAGATATACACTTGACCTTGGTCATCTTGATACTATTTTAGGATTCCACCATGATTACAGAATAATACGGATCCATGGTGGTATTTTGATAATGATGCACCTAGTGATGAGGATTTGGTGTAGGGTATTAGTCATTAAGTAGATCCTATGGGTGTATTTCTAGTTGAGCCACCACCCATTGATCAGAAGGTTGTGTGGGTAGTTCAAGATGAGGATGCACACAGTCTAAGTTCATTTTATGAGTTTCAGAGGAAGAGACATCCCAAGTATCAAGAAGATCCAGACCACCAGGAAACTAATGAATGGCTGGAGGTTGTAATGTGTGTTTTCTTCCATTTTAGGAAACCTCTTGATCATATGGTGGTCCTAGTGGAGAGACTTCTACAGGGCATGGCTGGGTGATGGTGTATTTTGGTGATGTAGACACATGAAAAGATTATTCTCACTTGGATGGAGTTATAGTGGATCTTTAGGGAAGATTTTTATCCAAACATGTTGCAATCAATGTGTATCCAGTAGATTCTGAAACTTTGAAAGGGTATCATGACCATGTCAGAGTATTCAAATAGATCCATAGACCTTTCATGATACTCCCTAGATATGTTTCAAGTTCTTTTTTTAGCATAGGACTTCAAGCATGGATTACACTGAGATATCAGGGATTTGGTGATATCATTGTTCATTCCCACCTATGTTGGATTAATTGAGTGGGCCTCGGTGGTGGAGAGATTTCTGGATAAGAATAATCTAACTATTGGTGTTAGGAACTCAAGAGTAGAGACATTGGAAACTATTAGCTAATGGCAGTCTCAATGATTCAGTCATGTAAGGTGCTTTAGGAGATGGTCCAAAGATAGAGGTTCTATAGCTCAGGACTCTTAAGATAGATTCGGCCAACTGAGGTAGAGGAAGCATTTTACTTTTGATAAATGGTTACATCTCGCAAGATATTTTATGACCCAACATGCTACTAATAGGGATAAGGATATATTACCACCCTATAAGAGATAACAATAGGAGCAGTGAGTTTAGTATGATGGCGGATGTAGCAAATGTAGTGGAGTGGAGAGAGAGAAAAAGGTGAAATAAGATTTGATATATTTCCACCACCACTCCCAGGTGGTCCACACAAGGATCGCAGAGATGAAGGATGGGGAGAGGAGATCTTAAGGCTTTATATTCCTATGACCTGAATTCTTTGAGGATAATTAGATGTACGATATGTATCCTTTGTAATTTTTTTATTAGTATTTTTAGATAGAGGTGTGATATATCCTTGTCTTTCCATATGTTACTTGAGGTTTATCTATGGTGATATGGGCATTGGTAGAGCCATGTGAAGGTAATTTTTGATTTAGCTTAAAACTCATGAGGAAGTGGTAAACATCCCCCACTAATATGTATTCTTATGGTGTGATACAAAATTGTAATAGTGAGTCAGTGCCACCCAAAGTAGATAGAGTTGAGGTGTGGCAGACAAGTTCCTTTAAATTGTGTGTTTGGGGAGGGTTAGTGTGTTTAGGTGTCAGAGTAGGCACTGGTTGTGTAAGACAGGTAGGAGAGATAAAGGATGAGCTTCAGGAAGAATGGACTTCTGGACTATAGGTATGAGTGTGGTTTTGGGTGAAAAATGTGACTTAATTGACCTAGATGTAGTCAGGATAGATTCATGATCCACTTTTCCCTAAGTGTATCCCTTGTTTGAGGCCCAGTAATACTAGTGGGTCCATTATTCTCAACCCTCATGCTTGAAGGCTAAAAATATGGCTTAATTCTAGTGTAGGTGGAAGTTTTACCAGCTTGTTGGATAGAGTTTTCCTCCTTTTTAAAGGATTTATCCCAAGTTGAGTTGGATAAGATCATGTGTGGGAAGATACATCAACTTTTATCAGATGGATTGTATGATCCTTGGATCACTAGTGCTATGAGAATTTGGTATCCTTATATAGTGGTGGGTTGAGGATATCTATTTGGGGATTTTTAAACTTTACCTCCCCACTAAAAGTTGTCTTCTACATAGAATATAACCCAAGGACTACTTCGATATTTTCATCAACATATTGGTTGACTTCCAAGGAGATTTGTGAGTTGTGGTGTAGTTGGAGGTTTGTGGAATGTGGGCATGGAAAGACCTAATGTTTACACTTGGGAGACAATTTTTTGTTCATTGGTAACCATGTGTGATTATCATTATATTTTCATGAGAGACACTTGAGGATGACACGATATGTATATAGTTGTTGGTTTTTACCCCTCTACATTTTCAGAAAGTCATGGTGGCATAGCTATGTGATTTTGTTTGTGAGGTCTTTTCTGACTGGATATCCACAAGACATGTTTTTAAGGGGTTTTTTGAATGTATGGAATATGTTGACATTCTAAGGATTTACAATGAAACCAGTCAGATAGTGAGATAAAGTACTGAGGAGGTTTCTTTTCTTGCAGTAGTACACCCAGGAGAGGTGTGGTTATGTTAAGTAGAGTGAACCATTTAGGTTATGTAGATTGTGATTTCAATTTTAATGTTGTCATGTTGAATTTGTCTCTCTACTATATGTATGGATCCATTTGATTCCTTGTTTAGGAGGCCCTATAGGTCACTGCTATACTATTTAGAGCCAATAAGAGATAGCGTTTGTGGGCCTAGGGTTGAAAATAGTGAATGATGATTAGGTTACAATTTTTTCAAGTGAAAATGAGGAAAATCAGGTTATTTCAATGTCTATATTGGGTTAGCAAGGTTATATACTTCTAGAACATCATATTACAGAGAGACCGAGTTCTTGGTGTTTTCCACCTAGCGTAGCTGAGGAGACATGTGTGTGATTCTTTGCATGATGTTGAATTAGTTTGATCTAGATGGTAGGTGTGGAGTAGCCATTGAGGTACTTGGTGGTGTTTGGGTTTTGACAAGATAAGTCCCTTATTAGGATTGTGGATCCCTTGAGTGCATGTTTGTAGATATCATGGGAACCCTATAGTGATCTCACTGGTGTGGGAGACTCAATTCTGAGCTCGGATTTTCCCTATGCCTAACCTTACACATTGCGGGATGATAATCCTTTAAGCTTAGGAGAGTGTATGGACTCTAATTTTTCTATGTAAGACTTTGTAATATTTCTTATAATATTTCTGAATCTAGGCACCGAGTCGTCCTGGTATTCTAGGGCCTATAGATCCCCAGTGTGGTAATATTAAAACTATTAAATATATATTATGATGCACACAAATTGTTTTCTATAAAAGTGTAACAAAACTATATTGGAGTCTCGAATCATAAATTTGATACTTTGGTTGATTCTGGAATGCAAGGTTTACCCTAGGTGTGACATAATGTTTTTCGGTGGTTGGGGACGGTTGAAAGTGACTATTGGTGGGGTTTTAAATTGTGGATTGTTGATTTAATAAAATTAAATTAACAAAACCCACCCCCATTGGTTCTCACACATAGAGAGGAGAGGTAGTAGTTGTAACGCCCTGACCCTAATTACCCAGAGTTGGTGCATTATTACATAACATTAGCATGATCACAAAAGATCAAGTCCCGAAAGACCAATTAGTTTAGTAGCCTTGGAAGTACTAGAGACATACACAAGTTTTACATTACATTATGAAATGGAAAAACAACAACATTGTGTCCCCTTTGAACATACTCATATCCCATAGCCTATCCCTACAGGTCAATCATAATATAATTCTTCACATCCAATGAAAAATAAAACATAAGAAATAGGTGATCTCAAATGCTCAGAAAGGATAACAATATAGCAAAAAATGTCATAAATAAGCATAAACATTTAAGGCAATGTATAAGACTAAAAAACAAGCCTTTGAAACTTACACTTCATCATAATATGGAAAAGATAAATCAAATGATTCCATTTACTTATTTACATGGATATTATACTACTTGAATAATAACATGTAATATCAATAGCTAATTTCTTAATGATGGAATGCATAATGTCAGACATCATAACCACATAGTGAAGTCCTTGTTCCAAGAATACAAATAAATATTTTTTCAAGGCCTTGTTCCAAGACACTATTTTATCTCACGAGACTTACCAATGCATCAAGGGGCTATAGAGGTCCATGCCCGTCACTTACTATGTCCAATACATTCCTTATATGAAAAGGTTGAAACATAACATAAACATTCGTATTAAAACTAGCATAAAAAATATTAATAATTTAACCATAAACAATGAATAGTATAAAAATAGAACATCCACAGTCAAACATATCACAAAACCTTCAATACAATATGGAATATTGTATCATAATGAATCAACATCACACAATCGTAAAATCCAACAAAGGATGTTGACATAGATGAAATCAATCCAAAAACTATTTGAGTGAAATATATCTTCCTACTTTAAAATCATTTAAATGTAAAGAAAACTTTTTTTTGAAAATATTCTTATAATCTTGTAAGGGAAACTTCGAAGGTGTTATAACGGCTAAAAATTGCTACACCCGCTGTATAAATTAAAAAAACATTCTTTCCTTAATTTGTCGAAAAGGGTCATAAAGTACCCTATTTGGAATACGACGTAAATATTTCTTTAAAAAAATTTATAAAAAGTCAAAAAATGATATAAATTACTTTAACCCATAGTCTAGGAAATATTAAAAAAATTGAAATACATTTTTAAGAAGCACAGATGTGGATGATAAAGAAGTCCCGGTAGATACGTATTGGCAATCTCATATAATAAACAGATTATAAAATTAACCATTTTTTTTAATTTTAATTAGTAGAGGGTATGTTAACCTCCTTTATAGTGGTTAAATAATTGTTATTAAATTATACAAGAACCAAATACATAAATATGATATCATATAAGATCCTATAATATTGCATTGTTAATAATATTTTAGTAGTATCATTGTTTTGGGAGTTAACTGATTCATTTTCCTTTATATGTTATGTTACGTAAGTCATTATTGTTATGGATAGGATATATTTTATTCATATACATAATTATATTAAATTCTTAAAACTTATTTTTAATCATACAATGAAAATTATTCTTGAATGGTTACGATGGGGGATGAAATCTCATTGCATCGTGGAGACGGTAAGTCGTACGTACGCACGAGTGACAATATAATTATATTTATGGTGAAATAGTATATGGATGTTATATTATATATAAATAATCATTAACATGTTATATTTATTATTTACATCAATTATACTCATTATTATACCCATCCAAATAATGAAGTATTTAATAACAAACTACACCACAACGTGGAGACGGTAAGTCGTACGTATGCATGTATGATGATTTTTTCATTCATAGGATAGATAGAATAATCAATATGGTTGTACAATATTTATAATAACATCTCAGTATTTAGAAGGTACTCGAGTTATTATTTTGGTATGTAAACAACAAAGAATGAAGAAGTGGAATAAGAAAAGAACTTTGAAAGAGGTGATGAAATAATTACCTCTTCTTCGGGTTCTTCCTTTTGATTTGAACAAAAAGGCTCCATAGGTTGGATTTATAATCAAATTAAGGCCTATAGGTTGAATTTATGGTAGTTGTTAGGATATTTGAGTATGGTTTGGGCAAGAAAAAAGGCTTTGGAGGTGTGAATTTTAGAGAAGGGGAAATACCCTTTTATAAGAGCGGTGAGGGGCACTTTAGAAAAGTCTTGAAATATTAATTTATTCGAAAATAATTTTCAGTTTCTAATAACTCTAAATGGATTTATTTAGATTATAAGGTGTGTATGGGTCTAAATCCTCACAACCAATAGGTCTTAGACAAGTTTAGCTCACCATATTAACCTCATCTTTTAGATTTAACTCTTAGTTAAATACTTTGACATTTACCATGTCTCCTTATATTTTAATATTATATAGTTAATAAACTTACTATAAAATTCCAAGAGAACTTCAAGTGGTTAATTAATGAAATATATAACCTTATCTAAGTCCTTTGTCTGAATATTAGATCTTTAGGATTATTATATCATTTAATAATATAGTATTTGTTTTAAAAACTCATTTATACAAGTTTCGAAACTATTTAGTATTTGGTTTTTTTGAAATTCATAAAAGTATTATTTATTATAAAAAAATAATTTAATCAACCCTAAAATGTCATATTAACCTAGAAAATTCGTTTAATCCATCAAAAGTCTCAATTTAAATTTATTTTAATATTTATAACATCAATTATTTTAGTCTTTCATTAATAGGGTAATTACTGCATCATCATTGTGTCATAAATAAATTTAATTACTTAATGTCTAAAAATTATAAATAAAATACCATATATTTTTATATTTATAATTAATATTTATATTTGAATTTATCTTAGTATAAACCTACATTAAAAATGGTTTAGTTATTAAAATTAAAATTTAACACTTTTAACTCTTCTTTAAATAAAATATAATAAATGTCCTAATCTAATCAAAGTGGATAAAAAAAGATCATATTTATGTCCTAAGGTTTATTTTGGTTGAAATACACTTATCCAATAGAATCAGGACATGTGTTAGGGTAACTATAATATCATTTTTACCTTTAATTACCCTATTTACTTTTAACCGTGGTAAATAAAATTCAAAAGTTATTATTCACCAAAAAATTATTTTCATCCTATTGAACCACATTTTACATACTGATGTCAATAATCTCTTATATTTTTAAAATTCAATTCACATAAGTGGTAAAATTATGTTTTATGAAAATTTGAAAATGTGCCAAGAGGTGGGTAAAAGACGTTAAAAAGTTTAATAAAATTTTATATATCTAATCTTATTATAAAATGACTCTAATAAATTAAATTGAACTAATATAGGTATTATGTATATATTTTAACTTTAAAATAAATTTAAATAATTATTATTATTTAAATAAAATTCAGTTTTAAATAATAACGCAGTGTTTTTCACTATTCATCAAAAATTGAATGTTTTCAAAAATATACCAAAAAATCACTCTAAGATAATTTTGATATTTTGAATCCAAAAATTAAGTCCATTTTGAAAAATAAAATTTATAAATTTTCAAAAAGTGGGTATTAATATTCATAACTACTTTTTAAACGGCTATTTTGATTTTTCAGGGTATGCTAGAACTCGAAGTTTCATACAGTGCAAGCTATTGTATAATTCAAAGAGAAACGTACCATGGAAGCTTGGGTGTTACATTCTCCCCTCCTTCAAATAATTTCATCCCCAAAATTTCTATAATGTTACTACATAAAAGGATTTGGGTGTTTCTTCATCATAATTTCCTCAGGTTCCCATGTTGCTTCTTCTATTTTATGGTTTCTCCAAAGAACTTTTACCAGATGAGTCATTCAGTTTCTCAACACTTGTTCTCTGGTATCAAGAATCTTAATAGGCTCTTCACAATAAGATAGATCGGGTTCCAGTTCTAATTCTTCATAGGTGAGTACATGCATTGGGTCAGGCATGTATTTTCTCAACAGTGATATGTGGAACACATCATGAACTTTGGAGAGACTTAGCGGAATTTCCATACGATAAGCTACAACTCCAATTAGTTCTATAATTTCAAAAGATATGATGTTTTTGGGACTAAATTTACCCTTCTTACCAAATTTTATGACACCCTTCCATGGAGATACCTTCAAGAGGACATGATCTTCTACTTGAAATTACAAATCCTTCATTCGATTATCGAAATAGAACTTTTGACTACTTTGAGATGCTTTGATGTGGGTTTGGATAATCTTAACCTTTTCCATTATTTCCTCAACAAGATCTGGGCCTATGAGTTTTCTTTCACCAACATCATCCCAACAAGTTGGTGTGCGATATCTCCTTCTATATAATGCTTAATATGGATCCATTAGAATACTTTAATGGAAGATATTGTTATAGGAAAATTCTACCAGAGGTAAATACTGATCCCACATACCTTGAAAGTCAAGTGAACAAGATCTCAACATGTCATCTAAGGTTTGAATAGTCTGTTCTGATTGTCCATCAGTTTGAGGGTGGTAGGCAGTGCTCAAATGAAGTTCAGTATCTTGGGATTTCTAAATACTTTTCTAGATTCTTGATGTAAAATGGGGATCACAATCAGAAACAATCGATAGGGGTACACCATGAATTCTTACAACTTCATTAATATATAGTCTTTCTAAACGTTCAAGTGGTAAATATTCTCTTATAACATGAAAATGTACTAACTTTGTAAGATGGTCAATAATGAACCATATTTCATCATTCCTTCTAGGAGTCTTTGGTATCCCCATGACAAATTCCATTGTAGCATCATCCCATTTCCACTCTAGTATGGGAAGAGGATGCATGACTCCTTTAGGATGTTGTCTTCCTTCCATAACCTGTTGAAAAACCATACATCTTGATACATGATCAGCAATATCTCTTTTCATGTTGTACCACCAAAAATGTTCCTTCAAATCTCTATACATCTTAGTGCTACCAGGGTGTATAGAGAAATTGGAGTTATGAGCATAATCCAAAAATTCCATTTTTAGATTAGGTATATCGGGAACACAAAGTCTCTTCCCAAATTTCGAAATTCCATCTTCATATATGAAGTCGGTCAATCTACCATCATTCACAGATTTAATTTTCTTTTGAAACTCATCATCATCAATATGAGAACTTTTTATCCTTTCTAGTAAATATGGATTGGAAACCGTTTGAAAAAGTATCAATGTTTCACCTTCCATGATTATTCCCATATCTATCTTTACTAGATCCATGAACATAAGATCCCTTTAAACTCTCATCTTGTTCAAAACTCCATGTTCCTTTCTACTCAAAGCATCTTCGACCTTATTTACCTACCCTGGGTGTTAGTGTATAGTGAAATCATGATCTTTGAGTAGTTAAAGTCACTTCCTTTGCCGTATGTTGAGTTATTTCTGTGAGAAAATATATTTCAAACTCTTGTGATCAGTATATATCTCAAACTTTTCACCATAGATATAATGTCTCTATATCTTCAAAGAAAATATTATAGATTCTCACTCAACATCATGAGTAGGATGGTTTTTTTCATGAATTTTTAGCCATTGTGATGCATAGGAAACAACTCTATCATTCTACATAAAGACATAACCAAGCCCTTTCTTTAATGCATCACTATAAATAATAAACACATCATTCCTCGATGGTAGATTCAAGATAGAATCATTGAATAATCTTCCCTTCAGTTCTTTAAAACATTCTTCACTCTCTTTTTTCCATAAAAATATAACCCCTTTACATGTGATCTTGGTTAATGGGTTAGCCAATTGGGAAAAATTCTATACGAAATGCCGATAATAACCTACTAAACTAATAAAACTGCATACCTTAGTTATACTCGTCGGTGCTGTCCATTCTTGGATTTCCCTTTTCTTTGAAGGATTAACATAGATTCCATCCTTAGAGACAATATTTCCATGAATATAAATCTATTTAATCTAGAATTCACACTTTCTAAAATTCCCATATAATTTATTTCATTTAAGAGTCTTTTGAACAGTACGCAAGTGATTTTCATGATATTAATATCTTTTAGAGTATAAAAAGATATCATCAATAAATACCACTACAAAGTTATCAATATATTCCTTGAAAAATATATTCATTAAATCCGTGAAAACAGAGGGTGCATTATTCAGTCCAAAAGGAATTACTGTAAACTTGTAATGTCTGTACCTGGTTTAAAATGTTGTCTTTGGAATGTCTTCCTTTTTCATGAAAAACTTATGGTATCCAGATCAAAGTAAAATCTTGGAAAAATATTGACCTCCATGAAGTTGATCAAATAAATCATCACTAAGAGGTATGGGATACTTGTTCCTTACTGTTATAGCATTTATCTCTCTGTAGTCAATGCACAACCTCATATATCTATCTTTCTTCTTAACAAAAAGAATTGGGGCTCCCCATAGAGAAAATATAGGGTGAATAAATCCAATTTTACTCAATTAATCTAGTTGTTTATTTAGTTCCACTAATTCCATAGTGGTCATTCTATACGGGTTATTCGATATGGGCCTTGAACCAGGAATTAAGTTAATGGAAAATTCAATTTCCTGTTCTAGAGGATGTCTAGGTAAATCCTCTAAAAACACATCATCATATTCTTGAACAATAGGTACATCTTCTATTTGAATATTATTTTCCTAACCTATATTTATTTCACTCCCTTCCTCCCCAATAATTGAATTTAGTAAAGCTACTGGGGGTGTATCTATATGAGAATCAGATGGTGATGTTTCTATTCTAAATATAAGGTATTTATTATCATCATCAAAAATTGTAACCTCCTTAATCTTACAATAAGTTTTTACATCATGGTCTTAAATATAATCCATGACAAAGATTATATCAAATTTAATCATGGGTGTGCCGATGATATTAGCAAATAAAGTACATTTATTTTCCATAATGGTAACTGATTCACAAAACCTTGTTTCAATGATACTTCCCTTATGAGTTTTGACTGAAAAGTCCCTTATAAAATCAAATTGGAAATATCTAATTTTCTTAGAAAACTAGGAAGATATGAAAGAATGCGATGATAAAGAATCAAATAAAGCATTGCCTAATTTTGAGGAAACGATTAATGTACATTCCACCACGTCATTCGAAGCTTCAACCTTAGCAGTATTGATCGCAAAATCTTGGCCTTTCTCTATTAGACTTTTCTGAGGTAATATTACCTGAAATATATGACATTCATTTTTATAATGTCCCACATCTCTAAAATTGTATAATTCAACATTGAAAACCTATTTATTCCCCTTGTAATCACAAGATTGGTGGCCTTTTTTACCACACTTGTAACAAACTCCCATTCCCTTCAGGAAAGTATCGAGGTGTTTCTTCCCGCATTTATTGTAGGGTGGAAAGTTAACTTTTCCCTTCTTCCCCTTATTTCCATTTACAAAGTGTTTAGTAGATCTTTTCTTCTCTAGCTTTTCTTTAAAGTCATAAGACTTAGAGAATTCATTTTCTATCTTGATAACACATGAGAAAATATCTTCGTAGGACAAGAAGGATCATGAGACTAATTATTGACGGATAAGTGGTTTTAACCCATCAAATAATCAATCAATATTATTCCTTGGGTTACGTATATAATCTATATAATGACTTGATAACCATGTAATGTTAGCCTCATTCTTTGTGACATTCTCATCCTCCTTTTTCCCCAAACTCAGAAATTTCCTTTCTATATCCTCTCTATGTTCACAAGGAAAGTATTTTTCTAAGAAAATATCAATAAACTACCTCCATTCCATTTTTGATACTTCATAATCATAATTTTTGTTTTTAATTAATGACCATGATTGATCTGTATCTCTTGTGAGGTGATAAACTACCATAACAACTTTTTCCTTTCTGCTACTCCCCAAATCATGAAATATTTTCTCTAAGGAACATATACATTGGTCAACTACAAATGGATTTGTAGTCCCACTTAATAGTGGTGGTTGTTTCCTCATAAATTGATCTAACATTGATCCTCCACATTGTGGCTCAGGGTGCTCTATACAGGTAAGGTTATTATTCATAACCTGAGTGAGTTGTCCCAGTATGGTTATAAGCTGTTCAGAACCAGTTGCATCACTAGATCCACTATAATTATCTTGTGTATGAGGGAAATACCTATATGGATTACGTGTGTAGATACGGTTTCCATTCCTTCCACTAGGTGCCATTTCTAAACAATGGAATATACTAGATTAGTTTATGAATCGTAATACATAATTCCAAAATATTAAAATACCTAACATAAATTGAATAGTTTATGCATATAATCCATAATAATAATAAAATGTTTTCTTTAAGGAAGAATTTACTCATAAATATTTCATAATAGTTTTTAAAGAGAATTTTAATTATCCTAAGCATATCCCCCAGAATGTCGTAACCAAGAGTGTAGCAAGACCCATTGTCCTTCACCAGTTCCCATTCGAGTCTAGCTCAAAGTGGTGTTTTTAGGTTTTACCCCTAGATACATATGTGCCAAAGCAGCCTCTACCTGCTAATATCCATATAGGGATGTATTTCTTGGAAAATTCACAAAATCTATATATGACCAAAATTCTAATAAAATCTTCAATACTAATCCTCAAATTTTATCTTATGGTAATGTTATCTAATCAAATCTTTTCTAAATCTAGTTTACAAAGTTTGTAATAAAATTTCTCTAATACAGACTATAATGTCCCGACCTCAGTTACCCAGATTTAGTGCATTATTACATAACATTGTCATGATCACAAGAGATCATGTCCCGAAATACTAATTATTTTAGTAGCCATGGAAGTACTAGATACATACATAAGTTTTACATTACATTAGGAAATATAAAAACAAAAAAATTGTGCCCCCTTAGAACACACTAATATACCATAGCCTATCCCTACAGTTCAATCATAATATACTTCTTTGCATCCTGGGAAAAATAAAACATAAGAAAGGGGTGAGCTTAGATTCTCAGTAAGGATAACAATATAGTAGAAACTATCATAAATAAGCATAAACATTTAAGGCAATGTATAAGATTAAAACACAATACTTTTAAACTTAATCTTCAGAATACTATGTAAAAGATAAATCAATTAATTCCATTTACTTATTTATATGGATATTCTATTAGTTGAATAATCACATGTAATATCAATAGATAATTTCATAATGATGGAATGAATAATTCTGGACATCATAACCACATAGTCAAGGACTCGTGCCAAGACTAAAAATAATGATTTTCTCAAGGCCTTATTCCAAGACACTAGTTTGTCTCATGAGACCTACTGATGCATTGAGGGACTATAGTGGGCCCCGCCTATCACTTACTATGTCCAATGCATTCCACATATGAAAAGGATGAAAAAAAATATATTCATATTAAATCTAGCATATGAAATGTTAATACTTTAACCATAAACCATGAATGGTATAAAAATAGAACATCCATAGTCAAACATATCACAAAACCTTTAATACAATATATAAGATTTTATCATAATGAATCAACTTCAAAAAAGCATAAAATCTAACAAAGGATGTTTACATAGATGAAATCAATCCAAAAACTATTTGAGTGAAATATCTCTATCTACTTTGAAATCATTTAAAAGTAAAGAAAAAATTTGTTTTGAAAATATTATTAAAAGCTTGTAAGTGAATCTACTAAGGTTTTATAATGGAAGAAAATAGTTGCACCCGCCGTATAAGTTAAAAACATTCTTTCCTTAATTTGTTGAAAAGGGTCATAAAGTACATTGTTTGGAATACGACAGAAATATTCATTTCAAAACATTTTATAAAAATTCAAACAATGGTATAAATTACTTTAAACCATAGTCTAATAAATATTAAAAAAATTGAAATACATTTTTAAGAAACACATATTTGGATGATAAAGAAGTCCTAGTAGATACATATTAACAACCTCAGATAATAAACAGATTGAAAAATTAACCCTTACCTTGTACTTATCCTTGGTTGAGGGTAAGTTAAACTCATTTATAATGGTTAAATAATTTTCATTAAATTATACAATAACCACATACATAAATATTATATCATATAAGATCATTTAATATTTATTTTTTAATAATATTTTAGTATTATCATTGTTTTGGGTGTTAACTGATTCATTTTCCTTTATATGTTTTGTTACGTAAGTCATGATTGTTATAGAGAGGATATATTTAACTCATATACATAATGATATTAAGTTCTTAAAAATTATTTTTAATCATCATATTAAAATTATTCTTGAATGGTTATGATGGGGGATGAAATCTCATCACGTCATGGAGACAATAAGTCGTACGTATGCATGAGTGAAAATATCATTCTATTGATGGTGAAATAATATGTAATTGGATGGTATATTTTATATACATAATCACTAACATGTTATATTTTTATTTAAATCAATTATACTCATTATTATACCCATCTAAACAATTAATTTTTTAATAACAAACTACACCACGACGTGGAAATGGTAAGTCGTACATACGCACGTATGGTAACATTTTCATTCATTGGATGGATAGAATAATGAATATGGTTTACCATATTTATAATAAAATCTCATTATTTAGATTTTAATGGAGTTATTATTTTGGTATGAAAACAACAAAGAAAGAGGAAGTGGAAGAAGAAAATAACTTTAAAAGATGTGAAGAAATAATTACCTCTTCTTCAGGTTCTTCCTTTTGATTTGAACAAAATGGATCCTTAGGCTGCCTTTCTGATCAAAGTAAGGCATATAGGTTGAATTGAGGGTAGTTGGTAGTATATTTGAGCAGGGTTTGGCCGATCCAAAAGGCTTTGGAGGTGTAAATTTGAGAAAAGAGGAAGTACCCTTTTATAAGAGAGGTGAGGGGCACTTTAGGAAAAACATGAAATATTAATTTATTCTAAAATCATTTTCAGTTTCTAATAGCTCCAAATAGATTTATTTAGATGATAAGGTGGGTATAGGGAGAAATACTCTCAACCAATAGGTTTTATACAAGTTAATTCTTCATATTAAACTTGTATTTTAGATTTAACTCTTAGTTAAATAGTTTGACATTTACCATGTATCCTTGTTTTTTTATATTATATGGTTAATAAACTTAATATAAATTTCCAAGAGAACCTAAAGTGGTTCATTAATGAAATATATAACCTTATTTAAGTAATTTGGAAAAATCTTAGATTTTTAAGAATATTATATCATTTAATAAAATAGTATTTGTTTTAAAAACTCATTTATGCCAATTTTGACACTATTTAGTATTTGGTTTTTTTGAAAGTCATAAAAATCTTATTTATTCTAAAAAAATAAATTTAATCAACCATAGCATGTCATATTAACCTATAAAATTCTGTTAATACATTAAAATTTTCATTTACATTTATTTTAATATTTATAACATCAATTATTGTAGTTTTTCATTAATAGGATAATTACTGCATCATCATTGTGTCATAAATAAATTTAATTATTTAATACTTAAAAATTATAAATAAAATACCATGATGTAGGAAATAGTTTTATATTTTTAATTAATATTTATAGTCGAATTTATCTTATGTATAATCCTATATTAAAAAATGTTTAGTTATTAAAATTATAAATTAACACTTTTAACTCTTCTTTAAATAAAATATAATAAATGTCCTAATCTAATCCAAGTGGATCAAAAAGGATCATATTTTTTTCCTAAGTTTTATTTTGGTCTAAATACACTTATCCAATAGAATTAGGACATGTTTTAGGGTAATTATAATATCATTTTTACCTTTAATTAACTTATTTACTTTTAACCGTGGTAAATAAAATTCAAAAGTTACTATTCACCAAAAATTATTTTCATCCTATTGAACCAAATTTTACTTACTGATGTCAACCACATATCATGGATATTTTAAATTCAATTCACAGAAGCAGTAAAATTACGTTTTATGCAAATTTGAAAATGTGCCTAGAAGGTGGGTAAAAGACGTTAAAAAGATCAATAAAATTTTATATATCTAATATTATTATAAAATGACTCCAATGAATTAAATTGGACTAATATAGGTATTATGTATCTATTTTTAATTTAAAATAAATTTAAATAAAAATAATTATTATTTAAATAAAATTCGTCTTTAAACAATAACGCAATGTTTTTCACTATTCATCAAAAAGTGAAAGTTTTCGAAAAAATACAAAAAATTCACCCTAAGCTAATTTTGATATTAAAAATCCAAAAATGAAGTCCATTTTGAGAAATAAAATTTAAAAAAATTAAAAAATTGGGTATTAATATTCTTAACTACATTTTAAACGGCTAGTTTGATTGTTCGTGGTGTGTTAGAACTCAAAGTTTCTTTACAGCGCAAGCTATTGTATTATTCAAAGAGAAACATATTTTGGAAGCTTTGGGTGTTACAGTAGACCCCCTTATACAATGGATCTTTTAAGGCCAAACTAAGGCAAGTAGGTGTCGTCGATCCCTGCTTTTGTCACTGATTGCCACTAGATTGAGGTGCAGTAGGTTCCGAAAATCATTTTGGACCCAAAGCTTTGGAATTTCACCATAACGTAGGTAGATTTATGATATTTATTCCTTGATACCCATTTATAATTTTTTTGTGGATTTATATCCCTATTACTACTGCTAGATATCCTCTAGGCGTTGATTTGTTGGATTCAGTGGAAATCGTGGAGTTTCAGGCAGCTTATATGGGATTCCCATTTAGTATTCCCAATAACATGGTGTGTAGTGCAAGATCACACACCATGTGTTCTTACTATTTTGGGAAGATGATCTTTGGAAAATACACTATGTGTACTGGGGCTACACACCATATAGTGAGTTGAAGTCGTGTGGTCGAGGACATGGCTAGACATGTCATATCAAGGGAAATTGTCATATGGTAGTACATATCCAAGGATGTGGGAATGGGTTGAGTAACATGGTAACAACCCAGGACACATGCTTGGGTTAGGCCAAGAGTAACATGCCATGTATTGTGGGTACACTCCGTGTGTGGAGACATGGATTTCTAGCCATATATGGGTGAATAAATGTCCAAGAGGGCGAACAAGGTCACACACTAGATAACATGAGGGACACACTGTGTATATTCCCAAATGGGTACCATTAGGGGACATGACTAGGGGTTGGTTTCTTGAGACACGTCATGTACTATGGGTACATGCTATGTACTCTCATTAGTGAATTCTCCCTCATGCATATCCATCTTCAATAATCAGATTGAGGCCCGTGTGTAGCCTATTCTAAGTAGTTTTCCTTGTTGTATGTGACATTTTCCATGGTTTGGCATTAGAGATATGATGTAAGGTGACGTTTGTGGGATGCTTCAATTAGAAATATTTAGACTAATATTTTTTGAGTGGGTTCCCTTTGTTTATCCCAATGAGTGCACAATGTGGTATTATGTCCTCAACACATGATTGTGATCCCTAAACAAGATAAGCTCAAATAGATTTAGTGTATCCCTCAGGGAGTCTAGGGTAGGATCCTCTATCCTATCGACTTCCCCAGGTGTGTTTTATCATATCACCATGACCAACACTAAATGGGTGGTGATCCCTTATATATTAGGTTATCCCAATAGGTTTTGTAGAATCATCAGGTATATGATACCCTACACAGATAGTGGTTTCAGTAGGTTTTGTGGTATCATCTTATATTTGATCCTCTACTTAGTAGGTTGTTCCTGATGGGGTTTATGGAATCATCACTACATGGTCGGTTATCCCCAATCTGAGCGATATGATCTCCAGGGTATCATATTGTGTTCATGGTGCCCCCCAATAGTCCTAGGTGTGATACTATATCTATGAGATGATATCTTTAGTGTTTACAAAATTGTTCAAGGAGTCTCCCATAGAGGATGGATGAGATTCCAAATCTGGGTATCAATATCTATTGAGTGATAGCATGAATTTATTTTTGGCGAGTCTCGATAAGTGTGTTCTCTCAAATATACACCATCAGGGATGGTGGGGATGTTTTATCAGTTTAGTGTTACTCTATGAGTGAGATATCATGGAATAGTTCCATTATAAATTGAAGAGATATTCTCAATGAGTGATATCTATCAGATGAGTTATATATGGGATGGAAGGTCTCGTGGAGTTATTTGTCCTAGACGAGCGTTACCATTGACCCTCATGTAGAATCATGTGGCAGGATATGAGGTCAAGACATCATGAGACTTGGAGTCTAAGATAAGTATATCCTGGTTATTTTGGGAGTCCTTATAGTGATTTTACATATCATGATTGAAATACCATGTGGGTTTTGATGACTAGTCATGTATAGCTGAGGAGTGGTCGAGATGGAGTTTCATGTTCTCTTTCACTTTCATTTCCTCCTCCAGTTTGTGTCAAGTGGATTATTTATTTCAATTACTACCTTTTATTTTGGATTTTTGGTTCACCAACAAGGTATTGTTATACTCAACCCTGCATGAAAAATTTCCACACATATCTTATCTTGTGAAAATGATAGGCCTTTCGATGGAGTCCTAGGGGTAATTGGATTAGGTGGAGCATAGATAGCTAGAAAAACTGAGGTGTGTACTAGTGGATGTATTTGATAGAATAACTCTTCTTTTAAGTACGTTCATAAATTTTGTAGTTTTTTTTGGGCTCTTACTTTTCCATTTCATGCTTTTAGTACTTTTTCATGCTTTGATTATGGGATAGATGTATGTATGTATGTATTTATAGTATCAGTTATTTTATTATCTCTACACTATTTCATATAGATGTATCAGTATAAGTACATACATCTACCATAGGATAAGGCCTCCCATGTGTGAAATATGTATACTTAGTGCTTGTATCTATCCCCTGAACTATTATAGGTGGGTTTGGGGTAGTTTCACTCGGATCATCACTAGTCATGTGGGACCATTGGTTTGGGTCATGACAGATAAGATATTTATGCAGCCTAGTGTTTCACTATGGGGATCCCCTATTTTATTTATAAAAGGAATGATGGGGATATGATCTTGTGTATTGATTATAGAGATATTAATTTCATTAATATAAAAATAAGTATCCTTTACCACATTTTAATGATTATTTGATGAACTTCATGGAAACAAAAACTTTTCAAAGATTAATCATTTCTCTAGTTATCATTATCTTAGGGTGAATAAGGATGATATACTAAAGAAGGAATTTTGAAAAAGGTATAGGCATTAGATGTTTATTGTAATTCCTTCGATATTGAATAATGTACCTTCTATAATTATAGATATAATGAATATAGTATTCAAGGATTATATTGAAAAAAATGGTGTTATTCATTAATGATGTATTAATATACTCTAATATCTATGAAGATCATAAGATTCATCTACAAATAATTTTAGAGACCCTCTAAAAAAAGAATTATTTGGTAAATATTGTAAGTGTAAATTTTAGCTCAATGAAGTTTCTTTTCTTGGCCATATTATCTATAATAATGTAATATTAGTGGACCATTCAGAGAAAATGTTGTTAAATATTGTTCAACACTGACGCACATAACCAGGATATGATGTTTCTTATGTCTATCTGGTTACAATTGGTGATTTGGCCAAGATTTCACCTGGTTGGACAACCCCTTGACCATGTTAACATGTAAATGGGATAAATTCACATGGTCAAAGGAATGTGAGGAATGTTTTGAAGAAGTGAGAAGGAGACTAATTACTGCACCAATATTTACTCCACCGTCAGGTTAGGAATGATTTTTAATTATAGTGATGCATCAAAGAAATGAAAATTTTGTGTCCTTATATAGAATGATGGAGTGATTTCTTATGTATCAAGAAAATTAAAAATTCATTAACTGAACTATCAAACTCATGACCTTGATCTGGAAGCTATAATCTTTACTTTTAAAATATGGAGACACAACCATTATGGTAAAAAATTATATATATATATATATATGGACTAAAAGAGTTTAAATTATATATTATCTTGTAAGTATCTCAATATGAGGAAAAGTAGATGGCTATAACTACTAAAGTACTATGATTGATCGATACACTACCACCTTGTGAAGGAAAACAACGGGGCTAAGGAATTTAGTATGAGGGACCATAGAGTTATGACTATATTAGGGATTAATAAGGATCCTATATATAAAGATATAATAAATAAGGATATAGTTGTTTTTATGGGAGGCGATCCATCTTTACTTTTTTGATAAATTGTTAAATCATCCTTAATAAAAAATATAGATAAGTCTCAATAGGAGGATGAGAACTTACAAAGTACGATTAAATTATTGAATGATCTAAAGTTTATATAATTCATTAATAGAGATAATGTTTTGATGTTTTTGGAATAGGTTATGTGTTCCATACATACCATTGTTGGAGAGGGAGATTATAGATGAAGTACATATCTCAAATTTATCAATACACCCTAGTCGTATAAATATGTAAATGAATTTAATAAAAAATTTATGTTGGGATGGTGTAAAGTGAGAAATTATGGACTTTGTATCCATATGATTAGTATACCAGTGGGTAAATTCTAAAATAAAACATCTTAAGGGAGTCATGAAACCTATTTCTATACCTATATGAAAGTGGGACAATGTCACAATTGACGTTGCCTCTATAATCCCAAAGAATCCAAGGAAATAAACTACTAAATGGGTCTTTATTAATTATCTTAATAAGTCTACTCATTTCATATCAATAATGAGAGATCTACCCCTTGAGCTCCTTGACCAGTTTTATTTCAATTAAATCATAAATATTCATGTGGAACCTCTATCGATTGAATATGATTGTGACCCTTAGTTCACATTGAAATTATGGAAGAGCCATCAAAGTGATCTTGACTCTAAGATGCATTTAAGCACCTCCTATCACCCCAGACATATGGGAGCTCTAAAAGGACTATCTGGACTTTTGAAGATATGTTAATATAATGTTATCATGACTTACAAGGTGTGTAAGATCAGTATCTTCCATTAGTGGAATTTTCATACAATAATATATTCCATTTGAGCATCCATATGGAACCATATGAATCATTGTATGAGAGGAGGTGTCGCACTCCAACCTGTTAGGAAGAATTTAGATGAAAGAATGTTTTTTCCTAGATCCTATAGTAGAGATGAATGTTAACATATAAAATATTCAATATTATATTAAAGGGACCCAAAGTAGATAAAATATATATGATGATAATCGAAAGACAAACTTATAATTTTATGTTGTGAATCATGTATTCTTACAGGTTTCACCATGAATGGGAGTTGTATGATTCATTGAAATGGGAAATTTTATCACTAGGTATATTGAGCCTTTTGAAATACTAGAAAGAATTGGAGTTGTAGATTACCAATTGGACATGTCACCCAACCTTTGTAAATAACACGATGTCTTTCATGTTTCATTATCGAGGAAATGCATGCCAGATACAATGTATGTTATCATATCTAAGGGAATAGATTTGGAGCCTGAATTGTCTTATTATGAGGATTCTGTCTAGATTCTTAACACTAGATTGTATGTATTGAGGAATCAGACAACTCGGTTGGTGAAATTCCTTTAGAGAAATAACAAAATAGAAGAGGCAACCTAGGATCCTAAATAACATATAAGGAATGAATACCCATATTTTTTCAATAACTGATATATACCCTAATTTATAGAAATTATTTTTTAAAGGGAGATATAATACCTGAGACCCTACTATAGAAGGTAAACACCATATCCTAAACTATCATACAATTTTCTCTATAAAGTTCCATTATTCAAGAATTTATTTAAAAGATGAATTTTATAATTTAAAACTGAGAATATATACTTCATTTTTGAAATCATTATATCAAAATTATCATAGTATGAATTTTTATGCTTTGCCTAAAAAGGTTAGTTTTAGTCAAAAATATGGTTTTCATGAATCTTGTGATTAGTATGAATTTATCATTATATAAGAATGACCTATAAGTTTACAAAACCTTTTAATTAATAAAATATTAATTTCAGTAATAAAAATATTAATTCTAAAATATTCTTTAAACTTATAAATCCCATGACAAACATTTTAGAAATAAATAAAGTGTTACTTTTATAAAAAAAAATGGTCTTTTCTTTGAATCAAGTATTCTCAAGGGATATTCGGTTTTTACATACCTTTAAAGACTCATACATTTTATTTTTTATAATAAATTAATTTATTCCATTAAAATTAGTATCCCTTATAATTTTATCTTATATATAAATTTAAAGCATAAAAATGTTATTTTTTTAAAAAAAAATTACGTGATTAATTGTGTTTGTTTTCAAATTAACATTTCAATCATTTTGAAATTTTATTTCATAAAATAATATGAATATTTTAATTCAAATGGATAAAATTATTTAAAAGGGGAAATCATATTTTTTAAATTAAAATTGATTAATAAGGTTAAAAATTAATTACCAAAGTAAAATTAAATTAGGAAAAAGTTTAAAAAGTTGAATGAAAAAGTTCCCAAACACTCAAAAGTTATTTCAAAATGGATATGTTGAGGTGATTTTCGACCCAAACTCTCTATCACCTCCTATTTTTTCATTTTTTTTACCATTAAATCTAGAATAATAACTTTGCATTATTGAAAATTTAAGGGTTACTCCCAATAATACACTTCCCTTCACTTGTAAAAGGGTAAAAATCCCACCACTTCAAGAATCACTTATCCTTAAAAAAATTTATTTGAACTATGCAATTTTTCTCCTCCTAAAACCATATACCATATTCAAAATTTTATGTTCACAGTTAGTTATCATTAAGACTTTATTTCCAAGGAGACTTCCAAGGAAAATTCAAGTCCCCAACATGAGTATTATCAACTACTTAGCTTTTATTCTAAATTATAATCAATAAAATTTATTCTAGACACACTAATATAATTATATTAGTTTAATTTATATACTATAATGTTACTGTATTAATTAAATTATCATTTTCTATTCATCTATTCCATCCATTAAGAAAATCAAAATCATCATTTGTGCGTACGTGTGGACTACCACCACCACGAGAAACAAAATTCATTTTTCATAACCCCCATAATTAAAGGTTATTATCATAGTTTTAATGATGAAATATGATCTTTATAATATAATTATGTCTTTTTATCACAAATTTGGAAACCTATTAATGATATGATCAATAAATGTTCATTTTTAATTCAATCCTTTAAAATAAGCATGCTAAGAGGAAAATATGTTAATAAAATTGTGTAATATTTTCATATCCATTACATATTATTATAATTACTTTATAATTATGATATATCACGCTCATAAACACTAAATAATATAATTATTATTATATTATTATAATATTACAATAAAACCACCTCATAATCTATCATTAAATCAGAGTATGTAAATGTTTTGGTAGGTTTAACCACCTACTTGAACAGTACCGTGAATTTATATCATTAATGACTATGGGAATGTAATTAATGGTATAATATAATATAAATATATAAATAATTTTTTTATTATTGATATGTTATATCAGTATTCAATTCATCAATTAAAAAACACTCTTTGATCAATAAGAATCACTGAGACATGCTTGTTATCGATTTAATATTAAAGGATAAAGACTAAAACAGTCATGAAATAAATTTCAATCATCCTAAATAATTATAAAACAGCCAAAACAATTACTTCAATTACCTAGTAATTATTCACTTTTGAATAAAAATTAATACCAATATTGTTATTATGAAACTTGTACAAATGATCAAAATTATGAACACTTGATGTGGAAAATAAGAAGACTTTATATAGAGAATGAATATTCATGAATATTATAAATGAAAATGGATATGATTAATTTTATTAATTAAGTGAATAATATAGATATGTTTTTGATACAATAGTTCAAAGTACGTTTGTAGAAGTTAGGATAAGAGGTAAGGGTTTTCTGTCTGAAATTTCTCTCATTGGGACATGTTTGGTATTATGCACCTAATTTTCTTTATTTGGTGTATATATTTCATATTTGAGATGATAAATTTTTAAATACCATTATTCATGGTATATTAATATCAATTTTAATCCATATATTTTGAGTGGTTTTGATTTAATCTCTACACAATCCATAATTGGGGTTTTTTCATCTCAGTTGTCATTATTTGGGACTCATGTTATATTTGCTACCTATTTTATTTTGTGTCATGCATAAATTTTCATTGAAAAACCATCATATGTTTTGGGAAATTAAAATTTTCTAAAATTTCTAAAAAAATACTTCTCTTTATAGATACTAGAAATTGGATGTGTATGTGGTGCATATTCACCTAGGGGTAATCACCCTAAAAAGGGTCGATTGATCATTGACTCAATAATTACCCTGATGCATGCCATTTGGACCTAAAACTACACACAAGGAAAGACACTCTTGAAGTATATTATTTGGAATATTCACTCGATATTAATGAACCATGATGAATAATTTTTCCTAACATTTTATTGTTAAAATACCAATGAAAAATATTTAACCCAATTACTATCTTCCATATAAAATCCAGCACATTGAAAGTATTGTTTCCCCTATATTTCTTTAATATGGTAACTACCTATTACTTTGACAACACCCCTAACTTATAAGTTGATTAAGAGATGTTATCCTAGACATATAAATTATACTATTGAATGGGGAATTATTTTATTTCTTTATTTATCATTACATAGATAGTTGTGTTATTATTCAGAAAAACATTCCTTATAGAATGGTATGAAAAGACTTGTTGACTCTTATGGTTACTGTATTGGACTTGATCAGGTGATGGGTGGGGATCAGAATTATATATCCCCTTAATTCATCAATAAGTCTCATGAGACATGATATTTTGGGTTTTGGTGCATACCTCTTCCCATAATAGGATATTTTCTTGGCACAAATCCTTGATATCATGTTTTAATGTTCAATATTATTCATTATATTAGTATGAGATCAATAATTATTATTATCTAGTTTTTCCTTTATTTTAATGGATATATAATTCCCAATGTTTTAGTTGATTATGGACCCATGTTTTTCAATTATTCCTACCATATCACTTATTCCATGTTAATAATATGATAACTTCCAATGTATCCTACTCCTTACTAAGAATATGATCTTGCCCTTATTTGTTTTTCTTTCCCCAGAAAACCTAGAGGAGGTCCATGTGTCATTTTCAAGGATGTTAAATAATAAATAATTATCTTATCGCAATGTCTTAATGTTATATATTATGATTTTAAATTTAATTTATGTATGTATGTATCTAGTCTTCCAAGACTGCTAAGTTGTTGGATCTTGTAAGAGCCCTTGTATTTTGTATTAATAATGTAATATTACTATCAACTCTGGGTTTATAGTGTATGAGATTTTGAAGTTCCTATACAATAGGAACCCATATTAATATGGGCCTCTAGTGTATATGGAATATAATTTTCTTATGGAGTTCATCAACCCCTCTTATTCACCCTTACCTGCATGCTATTTGGAGTTTCCATGACCATTTCATGATCAATCAAAATGATGGATAAATGGAAACATTCTATATCCTATCCTTTTCCCAAGTCACCTAATTGTATTAATAACCCCAAAATAAATTTATGTATTCCTTAATCCAAGGTTAAAAACCCCAAAAGTCCAAAATATTACCTCCTCACAAGCCTCCAAATATATGTGATCAATTTTTCAAGCAAGACAGAGTTCTCTCCTTCAATCGTGTATTATCTTGATAAAAATAGGTTCAATAATTGTCGTCAAATATTGGTAGAACCCTTAGTGTAATGACAATAATATATCCACTTGATAATGAGGGATCTTATCAGGAAGACACTTGAGCACTATCTCCTTTATTGACATGTCCATCATGGATCCTAATTCTAATCAATGAGCCATGTGGACTTGGGATTCCTTTATACATGTAAGCCCCATTCATTTTCCCATTGATGATTTCATAACCTCAAAATATCAATGTGCTGAAGAAACCTACTGTAAGGTATCACATACTCATGCATAATCCCAAATTATGATCTCCAAGTTCCAAAGAAACATTAGAGGAAGTTTATGTGTAATCCTCAACACATCTTCCTAATAGGTCCATATCGCCTATGAGTCCAGTCATCCTTCACTACCCAAACATAAAATTAAAGGAAGTGCATACTCCTTATAGTCCTCTTTCCTTGGATTAATCCCCAATCAATCATTCCCTTATTAATGATCTCATACTTAAAATTTATTAGTGATAATCATCTTAATAGTCACAATGAATAAGCCCCAACTCACCATTGTAAGCCCATATTCTCTATTAGTCGGATTGGAACATTCAATCGGGGGTGAATTGAGTCTTGAGTTAAAATTTTATTTTAAAATATTTAAAAAATAAATCAACCAATTTGTTTAAAACATCCAGTTAACTAAAAGGGTATAATTATATAATTTTATCTTTGGAAAATATTCTCAAAATCTTAATCACATCTCAGTTAAAATAACTTTTAAAATAATTTAAATTTTGAAACTAATATACTAGTATCAACTATAGTATATAAGTCACAAATTAAAATCGACTATAAAATTATGGTGTTGAAAATAGATACCAGTTTTTTTAAAAAAATAGTAAAATAGAAATAATAAAATGCATATGGGAATTTAAATAAGGGGATTAATATCAAGATGTGACTTAATCCCCTCTACTTGGAAACCACCTACTGCAAAGCAGTTTATTATTAAATAAATGGTTCCCCAACCTGGATCAATTTTTTAAAAAAATTGTACTAAGTAATTACATTCTATACACAAGACTCTTCTATATTTTTATGTGGTATAAAAGAGATACATTCCACACATGCCATATGTAGCACCCCAACCTGATTAGACACCTGAATAGTGAATTTAGTCCAAGTTCCACTAGCCTTAAGTGCACCTCCCCAAACACTAAAGGATTTCAACTAGCAGCGAGGGTGTAATAGGTGATAGTGGATAGACTATACCCTTGGTGACGATATAATAATGGTCTGAGTGTGTGTATATATATATATAACATGTAGTGGGAGAAAAATACCAATAGAATTGAACTAGTAACATTTCTAAGGAGGAAGCATAAGAAATATCATACAATAATGGAATCATAATCAACAACATCAAGGGAATAATTTAACAAGACAACATACCATTTATATAATTTTAATATAGATCTTTCATACATAATAGTACATACACTAAAATAAATATAAGGGTCACCATTGGAAAACCATATTACAAACATATATTATAAGCATGATGAAACAGAAAGGAAAATTAAATGGGTAAAATCTATACGAGGAAAGAGCCAATGGTTCCTTTCTTTCCATCCCATGATAATATCCCCTAAGATATATCTCCTAAACCTAGTCCTTTACCTTAATGAAAAATAATAAATTCTACAACCATCTTGAAGTTCCATTGTAGGGTGTGAGAACAAGTCTTAGTAGGCCACCACCAACGTGTACCTACCTTACATTTGTGGCTAATTAGGTCTATACTAAAATTAAATAAATCATCATCATGAGAATAATGTAAACACAAGATTCCTTGGTGTTCAACAACCCCCAAGAAGATATCACCTACCTCAACCAATGTCGAAGTAACTATAGTAGAGAGGATCCTTGTCCCATGGCCCAAGGCATCCAATAATTTTAAATAGAACTGGGTGAACCCTCATGTTCCACCTTCAAAATCACCTATCACCTCATGCCATAAACCAAGTAACTGATGTCCTAAAGGCACACCCACATAAGGAATCTATTCCCTCAAACCCCTGATCCTCCAAAATGATCATGGATCAATGGCCTCAAGCATTATGAGTCTCATCCCCAACTAAAAGCCTCAACACTATCACCCAATAGATCCTCACCATCTACATTGCTTCCTACAACAAGCACCCCCAACCTTTTACTTAATCCATAACTATCGGGGGCCTCTACCCACCCGAGTGGTCAATACCACCTCATCACTAATTCAACCTACTTGAACACGACTCCAAATGAATCATTGGCCAACATGGGTGAGTGAAAATCACTAATTAGAACCTAATACACATTAATTCTAGCACCTCCTTCCCTTGCGACCATGTTTCTCAAATAAATAGACATGCTATTCAACATCATGTAGGCCATTCCCATAACCTAGTGGACTTACCGCCTCAATCTAATGACTGAGTCACCCAACCTATGATAAACATCACCCAAATTATATGTATATATATATATTGGGCCACACCTAGAACGACGATCACAACACATCAAATCATATAACCAATGAAATCACTATCCTTGATTTAATCCCACCACGTTCCATTGAAACTTAGTAATACACCACAGGAAATTCACATTTATATAACTATTCAATGTGATTGAATTGGACAAGTCAAATCAAATAAAAAATTTTAATTCAAAACAAACAATTTAATGTAATATAAAGGATACAACCCTCGTCCTAGTAAATCAAGTTCTGATTCCCTCACATGGCTTTAACCATTTGTATAATTAGGTAAGAATGCCCATAGGAATCACACAAGGGATCAATTAATTAATTAAAATAAACCATTTAAATTACAGGGTCTCACTCATACAACAAAATGACATACTAAAAGCTATGCCCCCCCCCCAAACACTTGTGAAATCACAATGAAAATTATGCACCAACTACCTCATAGTCATAGACATAGGCACGTCTGATCTTAGATTCTAACTCTGACTATTTTGGTAGAAATAAACATTTTAGTTGAACACCCTAAAAATAGGGAAAAATTACTTGATCGGTTTTAGGAATACATGAGTTGAAGGAAAAGGAAAATTGAATAAAGAGGGTGGAGAGCCTTGATGAGATGGATCTAATGATACAAACATCTTGAAGAATGGATCATGGATGAAGGAGAGGGATTAAATCCAAGGGGGTGGGAGAAGAAGAGTTTATCCTCTATTATGCATGACCCGCGAAGGATGAAGGAGAAGAGATTTAAATTTATATAAGGAAGGGAAAATGGTCATTTCACTTATTTAATGATCTGCAAGGTTATCTCACATGGTTTTCCAAACCATGTGGAAATTATGTTTCTTCTGATACTTAGGATCTAGGACTCGCATGGTTATTCCACATGGTTAGGCTTAACCATGAATGTTATAGTGCAAGGGTGCTGACCAAATTGCACTAACCATGTGGCTTGTTCATGGTTTGTGAAAAGCATGAAAATTCACTCTAATAAAAACTATAGAGGCTTTACATGGTCGTATGCCTCATCTTACATGGTTTACCAAACTATGCTCAGTGAAAAAAGAGGGTGCATGGTTTAAACTATGAGGTCACACGGTTAGATCTAAATGTGCACCTCTGCCTGCACCTCTCTAAAACTGGGACTTTGGGCCTCCGACACACCCAAAATCCATCTGAAAACCTGAGTCATTTTTCAAACCTCTAAAAATATCTATAAATAAAATATTGGATCAAATAGAAATTCAGAATTAGGTTCTGATAAATGAGAAATGAGTTATAAAACCTACCAAACTCTAAAAAGTCAAAATGGGTGAGGAATTCAACCCGATCGAAAAACCCAGGACATTGAAATCTACCCACTTTAACATAGCTCATCCTCAAGATATAAAACAAAACCTATAGATGGTACCAAATATACCCATACCATTAAAATTAACCCTAACTACCCTGATAAAAAGTGGGATAGTTCAACTGCCTCAAGGGGGATCCCCAACATTGGAGTGACCTACCACGGTCACATCCTAACCCAAAACTCAAATCAAACTGGTGGTCCATAGAACATTCTCAGATCCAAGGTCCTCGCCAAGACTCATTATCACTCCTTAACCTCATTAGGTGCTCATGTTCTATACCCAACACCCATTAGAATCCTACATTGCATCGGTGCCCACATTTTTTGCATGTCACATATAGAACCTATGATGTCATGCATCTCATTAGATGATCAAAATTACAAGTACCTCAAACCTCAGTCAAATCTTGCATCACACTAATTCCCAAATTCCTATTCACCTCAAGAAATATGCATCTCCTTGATGACCTGATGCCAATGTACCTCATGTAAATCCTAATGCCACGCACCTCACATGTATATATAAATAACACACCTGATATGGTTCCAAACTACTAACCTATATATGGTTAGTCCAGAAGTACATCTCATTCACCTCGTACACCCAAAATATACATGCATCTAAATAGTTCATGCCAAAACAAAAGAATATAAAACCCTGGTCACGCCCACAATGCACCTTTGGCTATAATTATCTCACCATCCTACTTTGACCATGGCAGCTACATAGCATGGACCTGGACTGAAGCCCGGCTGCATGAAGTGTAACCTCCCTACAGTGCTACACTGACCATCAGCCACTGACCCAACTACTTATATCCTCTTTCCATTCCATGAACTCTGCGTACAATTGATACTTAGATACCATCACCTAGTACCACTCCTAGTTTGATTTCAAATCCTGAAGTATGTCTGGTCCCTAATTATCGACAGTTTGAGAAGACTTCCTACAGAACCTCTTGAGATTCCCAACCTGTCCACATTCCCAAAACGCCTTTGGAGGCTAATTTCACTGAGTATAAACATGTCTTGGAATCTCACACTGAAATCACACCATTAACGATCCACTTTGTGGTGGTCTACTCAAGTCATTGGCCTAACAACCCTACTAGAACTCATTATAGCCTTGATTTGCACTATCTGAAGCATCACCACTAACATTGCCTAAAGCCATCACCCAACTCAAGTAAGACCAGACCATCAAGTTTCCCTCAGCTATGAGTGCCTGATTCACTGCCTCTAAGAATGAGGTCAACCTGAAGATGTTCACCTTCACCCAAATGATGTATCGTGATCCATACTCAAAATGCCTCACCCTCAAGGTGTAATCACTCACCATGTTAGGTGAAAAATGAGAAAACTCATTGAATTTCACTACATAGTCCATGAAGAACATGTCTCCCTACCAAATGATCAAAAAATATCGATCTCTCTATGCCCTCAGCATCTTTTGGAAGAAGTGCTTGAAGAACCTGACCTCAATTTCCTTCCAAGATTGTACCTCATGTCTACCAGCCTAAACATGCACATGCCATAAGTACTTAGATGGCCCTCTGAGCATGTATGTTTCCAAATTCACCCTCAACCCTAGAGGTGTATCAATATGCTTAAAGATCATCTTTGTAGACTCGATCCAATTATTATCCTCCTATGGTCTACCCTCACCCTGAAACAGTGGAGGGTGCTATGATTGGAACTCCCACATCAGATATACCATGGAAGGATCTTATCCATATGCTTCCCTATCAATCCCATGGATGAAATGAATCGGGATCACTCTGAGATACTCATCAAGTCACGGTTCAAAGGATGTCAAATCTGGAGGCTGGCCTACCTATACTAGAGCATGTACCTATGGATGTACTTGTGACTCATGGTCTATCTGATCCTCATGAGCCTCAACCTGAACATTATCATATGGAACCACATCACTTCCTACATAACACTTCATTGGAGCCCATACAAGTTGAAACTCGATGAATACCATTACATAGTTAGGCATCCCAGATAACATACATGTATATATCACCTATAGGAAAAGTAGTAATAGGAAGCGTCAACTCACTACCCTTACTCTCCCCCATCGTAACCATGTCACAAGAAATCCCAGCCTTGTGGCCTCATTACCCACCCATATCAGAGCCCAGTATAAAATATTCTATGATCCAATCCATTCCTAACAAATCACATCGCCTCAACCTGATGGCCACATCACCCAAACCAGTGATCAACATCACCCCATACCGTCATACATGTCTGATCCTATAAACTCCATTCCCCCCCCACATATATATATATTACATATCACAAATAGATTCCATTGATTCCACTTTCCTAGGCCGGTTGAGTAAGATTCCACCAAAGAGATGTTGGGTAGGAAAACACTACTTAGATTCTTTTGTTGACACTTTAGACAACCCAACCAATCTTAACACAATCTAGGTCCCTACTGGAAATAAAAATAATTCTATCATAGTCACATATATATAAATATAATTTAAAACATCATATGTACTTAATCGAAAGCATAAATATGAAAAATAACACCCCTTACCATACTAGGCTAAGGGTCCATATCTCATTCCTTACCATACCAAGACAAGGTCACTTTTCATAACAGGCAACAATCACACTCTAATTATACCACTCAATTTGGAAATCAAATCTACTATAAAATTAGAAAATCATAATAGCAATTACCACCCCTAAAAACGTGGTATGTCCTTCATGCATGGGGATATAGGCACCCCAAGAATGAGTTCTAAACCCAGTCATGAAAACATATTAATCTCCATTCTACCATAACCCAAATTTTAATACTAATAAAGAGGTAAAATAAACTCATCAGATTCCATTTTTAGCATCCTGATCCTATTATTCACCTGAACAGTGCTTTTGGGTCGAGTGCCACTGGCCTTTAACCATGCCTCCCTATATGCCAAAGGTTGTTGACTAGCAGTGAGGGTTTAAGATGTGATATTGGGGATACTATACCCTCTAGTGATGATATAATAATGGTATGAGTGTGTGTATATATATATAACATACAGTGGAAGAAAAATACAAACAAACTCAAACTATTAACCCGTCTAAGGTGGAAGCATAAGAAATCTCATACAATAATGGAAGAATAATCAATAATAGTAGTGGAATAATTTAATAGGCCAACATACCATTTGTATAATTCTATAATAGAACATTCATACATAACATTCCATACACTACAATAAATATAAGGGTCTATAATGGTTGTCCACAATATATACCTATAATATAAGCATGCTGAAACATAACAGAAAACTCAAAAGGTAAACTCTAGATGAGGAAAGAACCAATGGTACCTTACCTTCCTTCCTATTATAATATCCACTAATATCAAGCTCCTGAACACGATCCTTTACCTAAATGAAAAGGCATAAAGTCTACTCTCATCTCAAAGGGCATGTGTAGGGTGTGAGAATAAGTCTCAGTAGGCCACCACCAACGTGTGTCTGCCTTACATTTGTCACTAAATAGTTGTGTGCTAAAAGTAAATAAATAATAAACACAATATTCCCTAGTGTTCAATAGACACCAAGAATCTATAACCTACCTTAACCAATTTCAAAGTAACTTTAGATGATAATATCCTTATCCCATGGCCCAAGGAATCCTATGTCAAATAGTCCTAGGTGAACCATCAGGTTCCGCCGCTAATATCACCCAGAACCTCATGCCATCAACCAAGTAAATGACGTTCTGAAGGAATTACCACACAAGTAATCTATTTCCTTAGACCCCTGCTTGAAATAACCCATGATCTCAATTCCCAACTCCCAAAGGTACAACTATATTTATACTCAGATAGTAATGATCATCAGCTCTATAACTGAAATACTGAGGAGTCACAATTCCCATCCTCCAAGTTTTTCTTTTCCCAATGTCCTCAATCACGATGAGCCTCATATCCCTAATGACAGCCTCAATTCTATCACTCGTTGGCTCCTCACCATCCCTATAGCTTTCTACAATAAGCATCCCCAACCTTTTACCTAAATTGAAACTACGGGAGGCCTTTACCCACATGAGTAGTCAACACCCATTCATCACTAAGTCAAACTATGTGTACATGACTCTAAATGGTTCATTATCCAACTTGGGTGAGTAAAAATTACTAAGTATAACTTAATACACATTAATTTTAAAACCACATTCCCCTGCGACTACATCATTCAAATCAATGGTCATGCTATTCAACATCATGTGGACCTTTCCCATAACTTGACGGTCTTTCCACCTCAATATAATGACCAATTCACCCAACCTGTGATAAACATCTCCCAAATTGTATATGTGTGTGTGTGTGTGTCAGTTTTTTCTCATCACAACGATCACATCACCTCAAATCAGATAGCCAACACTATCTCTATCCTTGGGCCAAGCTTTGTCATGTTTTATTGGAACTCAATAGTACACCACAAGAAATTCAAATTTATATAACCATTCAATATGATTTAATTAAATAACTAAAATTAAAAATAATTAATTAATTTAGAACAAACAATTCTACTTAATATAAAAGAAACACCCCTCGGCCTAGCTAACCAAGGTTTAAATCCCTTACATGGCTTGAACTATTGGTAGAATTGGGTGAGCATTCCCATTGTAATCTCATAAAGGATAAATTATTTAATTAAAATAAACCATTTAAATTATATGGTCTTTCTCATCTAGCATAATGGAATGCTAAAATCCTCACCCCCAAAGATCATCTTCATATACTCGATCCAATTCCCATCTGCATATGGTTTACCTTCACCCTAAAATAGCGAAGGGTGCTAGGATTGGAACTCCCACATCAGATATACCATGGAATGATGGATGAAATGCACCGAGATCACTCAAAGTTTCTTGTCAATTCACTGTCTAAACGATGTCGAATCTGGAGGCTGACCTGCCTATACTAGAGCATGTACCTATGGATGTACTTGTGACCCATGTTCAATCTGACCCTCAGGAGCCTCAACATGATCATTATCATATGAAACCACATCACTTCCTAACTTATTCTTTGTTGGATCCCATCTAAGTTGAAACTCAATGAATACCATTACATGGTCAGACATCCCAGATAACATACACATATATATCACTTATAGGAAATGTAGTAACAGGCAACGTCAACTCACTATAACTTTCCCCCATCGTAACCATGTCACGAGACATCCCAGCCTCATGACCTCATTACCCACCCATATTAGAGCCCAGTATCAAATATCCCGTTGTCCAATCCATTCCTAACGAACCACATCGCCTCAACCTGATGGCCACATCGCCCAACCCAGTGATCAACATCACCCCATACCATCATACATGTATACTCTTATAAGATCCAAGCCCCCCCCCCCCCCACACACATATATATATATCACATATCACAAAGATATTCCATTGAGTCCACTTGCCTGGGCTAGTTGAGTAAGATTCCACCAAAGAGATGCTAGGTAGGAAAACACTACTTAGCTTCTTTTATTGACACTTTAGACAACCCAACCCCTATTAGAACAATCCAGGTCCCCAATGGAAATAAAAATAATTCTATCATAGTCAAATATATATAAATATAATTTAAAACATCCTATGTACCTAATCAAAAGCATAAATATGAAAAACAACACCCCTTGCCATATTGGGCTAAGGGTCCATATCTCTTTCCTTGTAATACCAAGATAATGTCACTTTTTATAACAGGTAACAATCACACTCTAATTATACCACTCAATGTGGAAATCAAATAAACTATAAAATGAACAAAGCATAATAGCAATTCCCACCCCTAAAAACTTGGTATGTCCCTCACGCATGGGGCTGTAGGCACCCAAGCATGAGTTCTAAACCCAATTATGACATCTTAATCTCCATTCTTCCATAAACCAAATTTTAATACTAATAAAGAGGTAAAATAAACTCATTAGATTCTATTTTTAGAAACCTGAGCCTATTATTCACTCGAACAATGCTTTTGGGTCGAGTGCCACTAGTCTTTAATCGCGCCTCCCTATACGCCAAGGGTTGTAAACTAGCAGCGAGGGTGTAAGAGGTGATATTGGGGATACTATACACTCTAGTGATGATATAATAATGGTATGAGTGTGTATATATATTTAACATGCAGTGGAAGAAAAATACCAACAAACTCAAACTAGTAACCCACCCAAGGTGGAAGCATAATAAATCTCATACAATAATGGAAGAATAATCAATAATAGTAGTGGAATAATTTTATAGGCCAACATACCATTTGTATAATTCTATAATAGAACATTCATACATAACAGGCCATACACTAAAATAAATAGAAGGGTCTATAATGGCTGACCAAAATATATACCTATAATATAAGCATGCTGAAACATAACAGAAAACTCAAAAGGTAAACTCTGGATGAGGAAAGAACCAATGGTACCTTACAATCCTTCCTATTATAACATCCACTAAGATCAATCTCTTGAACATGATCCTTTACCTAAATAAAAAATCATAAATTCTACACTCATCTAAAAGGTCCTGTGTAAGGTGTGAGAATAAGTCTTAGTAGGCCACCACCAATGTGTGTCTGCCTAACATTTGTCACTAAATAGATTTGTACTAAAAGTAAAAAAAGAATAAACATAATAATACAGTAAACACAAGATTCCCTAGTGTTCAACAGACACCAATAATCTATAAATTACCTCAAAAAATGTTAGAGTAACTATAGATGATAATATCCTTGTCATATGGCCCAAGGAATCCCCTGATGTAAAATAGCCCAAGGTGAACCATCAGGTTCCACCTCTAATATCACCAAAAACCTCATGCCATCAACTAAGTAACTAACATTCTGAAGGAATCCCCATACAAGGAATCTATTCCCTTAGACCCCTGATTGAAAGAACCCATCATCTCAATGTACAACACCCGAAGGTACAACGATATCGGTACTCAATTCGTAACCGTCATCATATCTATAGCTGAAATAATGAGGAATCACAATTCCCATCCTCCAAAATTTTCATGTCCCAATGTCTTAAATCACATTGAGCCTCATCTTCCAACTGACAGCCTCAATTCTATCACTCATTGTCTCCTCACTGTCCCTATAGCTTTCTATGGCAAGCACCCCCAACCTTTTCCCTAAATTGAAACTATTGGAGGCCTCTACCCACATAAGTAGTCAATACCCCTTCATCACTGAGTCAAACTATGTGTAAATTACTCCAAATGGTTCATTATCTAACTTGGGTGAGTGAAAATCACTGATTAGAACCTAATCCACATTAATCTTAGCACCACATGCCCCTGCGACTACATCGTTTAAATCAATGGTCATGCCATTCAACATCACACAGGCCTTTCTAATAACCTGACGATCTTTCCACCTCAATCTGATGACCGATTCACCCAACCTGTAATAAACATATCCCAATGTATGTGTGTGTGTGTGTGTCGGTCTATGCCCAGCACAACGATCACATCACCTCAAATCAGATAGCCAACACTATCTCTATCCTTGGTCCAAGCTTGTCGTGTTCCATTGAAACTTAGTAGTACACTAGAAGAAACTAAAATTTATATAACCATTCAATATTATTGAATTGAATAACTAAAATTCAAATAAAAAATTAATTTAGAACAAAAAATTCTATTTAATATAAAGGAAACCCCCTCAGCCTAGCTGCCCAAGGTTCAGAGCCCTCACATGGATTGAACTATTTATAGAATTGGGTGAGCATGCCCATAGGAAACTCATAAGGGATTAATTATTTAATTAAAATAAACCATTTAAATTATAGTTTATTTCTCATCTAGCACAATGGAACGCTAAAATCCTCACCCCCAAACACTTGAGAAATCACAAAGAAAATTATGCACCACCTACCTCAAAGTCATAGACGTAGGAACGTACGATATTAGTCTCCAAATCTGACCATCTTGGGAGAAATAAACATTTTAGATGAGGATCCAAAAAATATGTAAAAATGACTCACTTGGATTTAGCAGTCTGTGAGGTTAAGGAAATGGAAAATGGAACCAAGAGGATTGAGAGTCTTATTGATACAAATTCAACGCCGCAAACAGCTTGAAGAATATATCATGGATGAAGGTGAGGGATAAAATCCAAGCGTATGAGGAGAAGGAGAGTTTTTCTTATATTGTGTGTGATTCATAGATTAAGAAGGAGAAGAGAATTAGGTTTATAAAAGGAAGGAAAAAATGATCATTTCACCTCTTTAATGAGCTGCACAGTTAGATTGATTGCTTTTCCAAACCATGCAGTAACCATGTGGCTCTTGATTCTTAGGATCCAAGCCTCGCATAGTTATTCCACATGGTTATCCCAAACTATACACTAACCATGCATGCTATAGTGAAAGGGTATTATCCAAATGGCACCAATCGTGCATCTTCTGCATGGTTTTCCCTAACCATGTGAAAACCATGTGAAAACCATGCGAATGCCCTCTGCTAAAAACTATAGAGTCCATGCATGGTCATGAACCTCATCTTGCACAGTTTACCAAACCGTTCTTTGTAAAAAAGAGGGCGTATAATTTCACTAGGAGGTATCACAGTTAGATATAACTATGCACCTCATCCTGCACCTCTCCAAAACTAGGCCTTCAGGACTCCGATGCACCTCAAACCCATCTGAACACCCAATTCGTTTTCTAAACCTCTAAACCCATCTAAAAACAAGGTATTGGATCAAAGAAAAAAATTTCATTATGTTCTGATAAATGATAAAAGAGTTTCCATACCAACCAGACTCTAAAAATTCAAAACAGTAAAGTAATTTGACTCGATCAAAAAACCTAGGATGTTACAACCAATTCCATAGTTATGTGTGGAATTAAAAGGGAAAATATTTGAAGAATAGTGTCTAGTACTCTCCAATTCAGTGCAAGAGACTATGTTTATAGATAAATAGGGTGAAAAAAAACACATCTCATAAAATATGATAAAATAGAATGTGAAAGGAAATAGATATGTGAAGTTATGGTGCAAATCAATCCGAACAGATTTAGATGTCCAATATTCATTGAAATTGTCTTTGAAAGGCTTTAACCAAGATTTCACAATATGTGTAGATTAACAGAGTGTCATGAATGTTTGAAAAACCATTTGTTATTTATTAGTATATTAATTAGTATTCTTCCACACATATGTGTATCTTGTGAATTTTGTGTGCCATGGAGTATGTGAGTGTAAAGACTTGTAATTTCCATTTAATTTTTTTTAAATATATGGGAATTTTACGAGTCCGCGAAAATTAACGGCACATGAATCTGAGGCCCAGAGTGTCCAAAATGAATTTCTGAACTTTTTTTCGGGTATATTCAGTAAACGTGCGAGTGGGTTTTTTTAACTTTTGAACTGGTTATCGGAATTGAAATATGAGGGCATAGTTGAACTCACAGCGCTGATTTTCACTTAAGAAGACTTTCACCTCGACGGTATTTGGTCAAGGGTGAAAGTTATTTTTTGGGTTTTTCGTGTAAGAATCACTACCACAAAACTGGGCAAGGCCAGCGCCACCCCTTTATCATCGCTAACGAAAAAAGTGCTGATAAAGGGTGCCTTTATTAGTGTTGATAAAAGTCCCCCTTTATCAGTGCTTTTTTTTGCACTGATAAAGGCCCCCCCTTTATCAACGCTTTTGTTTAGCACTGATAAAGGGACCCCCTTTATCAGCGCTTGTTTAGTAGCACTGATAAAGGGTCGACTTAAAAAAAAATTAAAAAATATATTAATATATAAATATAGTTATATAGTTATATTGATATAAATATAATATATAATTTTTAAATATATTTTAGATAAGTATAAATGTACATTTACACTTATTATACTTAATATATAAGAAATTTAGTGAAAATGAATTATAAAAAAATTTAAAAAAATATTTTTAATTAATAATTTTCTAATTATTATGGAGTAATAGTCATTTAATAACAATTTGAAGACTAAAAAATTAAAAATTAAAAAAAAAAGAACCAAAATATGTTGAAAACGCAACTCGAACTTCAAACGGCCATAACTTTTGATCTAGGTGTCCGTTTGAGCTCTACCACATATCAAATCGAAGCCTGTGATAAGCACTACCTCGGTGTGACTGGGAGGCACTCTGGTCAGGCATATTTAGAGGCCAAAAGAGGCCCAAAAGGCCTCCAAAACTGAGTTTTTAGTTGGGGTACCCATATTTTTTAACATTTTGTGGATTTTCAACCACATTTAAGGGGGTATTATTGGGTTTTTTTGTTGGGGACTAAATTTATTCCCAGGTATTACATTCATATTGATATTATGTCTTTTAAATTTCATCCTTTTTAATAATGCACTATTATTTATAATCAAATATATAACTATATGTACATATTTTTTATATATTCACGCCTAAAAATTAAATTTTTAAAATAAATAATTAAACATATTTACATATAAAATATATTAGCTTTATCTAAATAATAACTAATATTCATTTTATTTAAAATACCAATATATGAATATTTATAAAACTACTATATATTAATATAACTATACATATATTAATATAACTATATATATATATTAATATAACTATATGTATATATTAATATAACTATATATATATATTAATATAACTATATATATTAATATAAATATATATTACTATACGAATAAATATAACAAAATATATATGTAAATAAATAGATATATCATGAATAAGAGAACAAATCAATATAGGTTAGTGGCAAAGGCTTTAGGTGCGCAGGGCGGAGGTCTCAAGATCAAATCCGGGTGGAGGCATGGGTGCGCGCGCAAGGGTGATTTAAAGGGATAGCGCTGATAAAGGGTGTAGGCGGTGCGAGTGAGTGCTGGAGGTGTGGGAAAGTGCTGATAAAGGGGGGCTCAAGCGCTGTAAAAATCCCCCCCCCCCGAGATTGGCTGTATTTTTTTATTTTATTTTATTTTTTTTATTTTTATCAGTGCTAAAAAAAAGCGCTGATAAAAGCGGTCTTTTATCAGCGCTAAAAATAAAGTGCTGATAAAAGACCCTTTTATCAGCCCTTCGTTTTAGCCCTCATAAAAGACCCCTTTTATCAGCGCTTTTTTTTAGCGCTGATAAAAGGGGTCTTTATCAGCACTTTTTGGAGCGCTGATAAAGGGGACCTCCCCCCTTTATCTTCTCCAGCATTAATAGTACTTTTTCTAGTGCTGTTAATGGTCGTTTTTAGTGCTGATAAAATCCATATTTGTAGTAGTGAATAAAATAAAAATAAAAGTGTCTGAAATTTTTATTTTTATTTGCAACACCCATGCGGGTGTTGGAAGGTGGGATCTACCGGAACTAAACCTCCATGTGGAAGTTGAGGTGTGGGGACCACCAGACCTTAACCTCTCATGAGAGGTTATGGTGGTGGGGACCACCTGAACCATAACCTCCCATGAGAGGTTATGGTGGTGGGGACCACCTGGGACTAAACCCCCTTTTAATTGAGAGAAACTCTCAACCCCCCCCCCCCCCATTAATGTGGAGGAGCCTCTTCACTTCCTCCACATTAATTGTGCCAACGCACATACCTTTAATTGTGCCAACCCTCATGCTTTAATTATGCCACCCACCATAATTAATGAAACTTTTTGAATTCTTCCAAAAAAATAATAGATTTCATAATCTATTATTTTGGAACACTTTTCATTTTGGTGGAATTGGGGACAGGAAGAGTTTGAGAGAAAAGATCTCCAATGAACAACTTCTTCTCTGAATGAAGAACATTGACCTCCTCTGACCTACTTACTTGGGACTTCTTCTGATGTAGGACGTCCTCATCTACAGTGAATCAACGTCTGTACTTCTCCCATGCCAATGTTAATGATCAAGGTAGGGGTTTAATGCTATTTTTTTATCACTTTACATGTACTCCCTTTTTCTCTTGTGCGGGATTGGTAATAATTAAATTGCAGAAGATCATGGTTGATGTTATTTGCTTCGTTCTTTGTGAACCACTTTCTACCACTCTAAATGTGGAGGGTGTGGGCCAAAATAACATGGCCTGACCCCTCCCCCATTCTTCTATGGTGTGTTATTCAAAATGGAGGAAGATGACAAATCCAACAGCACTCCGCCGCTCGCAGCTTCGCCGCATCGCCCCGTGGAACCTGTGGCCTCCGCCGCTCTGTGCCATCGTCGAACTGAACCGGTCGAGACGCCTCTCCAGGTTGAATAGCCTTCGCCCCCCATGGTGCCCCAGCCGAACCGGCCCACGCCCCTCGCGGTGCCCCGGCCGAACCAGCCCGTTCCCCGTGCGGCCCCCCGGTCGAACCGGCCTATGTCCCCCCACGGCACCTCGGCCTAACTGGCCCCATTCCCCCACGGTGCCTCGGTCGAACCATCCCTGCGCACCCGCGGCACCCCCGTGACACCCACAAGCTCCACGGCCCCTCGTGGACCTCACGGCTGGCTGGACCTCCCAGCGGACCAGGCTGTATCACGGGCCGGCCCTGAGCCAACAAGTCGGGTCGGGTCAACTTGAACCGGGTCGAACAATGCCAGGTCGGGTCGGGTCGATCCAACCGGGTCGGGCCAGACCCAGGCCCACTACGCCCCTTTGCTTTCTTTTGGCCATATCTTTGACACTGGATGTTCGTTTGATGAACCGTCAGCGGCGCTGGAAATCTTGAAGCGAGATGATCCCTTTGAGTATACTCTATTGGAGTTTTTGATTGAGATGGGAAACGGTCAGGTTGGATTGAGCACGAATCCAACTGGGCCCCCGGGACTAAAAGGCTAATAACTCACAGACCGGGCATCTGTTTGACGCGTCGTTTGTTGCATTAAGACCACTATGATGTGGAGGACCTTTGGCATACTTCTTCGTGAGACTTCGTGGCAGTTGAAGTATCAACCAGTAGCTCGTGGAACGGATCCTCTCAAAGACGAGCGAGCGTAGTGCGGAGACCTAATAGCAGGATGAGACCTGACGACTGCTGACTGTTTCGACTTAGAGTGACTCGACTAGCCCAGTGGAAAGCGCATTGGTGTCGCGGCAGACCCATGGTACTTGATAGGAGGAGTACCTCAGTAGGCTACGAGTGGGAGCGCGCTTGGTGATGCGGTAGACCCACGGTGGGTAGCATGCTTGGTGACATGGCAGATCCATGGTACTCGATAGGAGGAGTACCTCAGCAGTCCAAGGTTAGTGGGAAGCACGCTTGGTGTCGCGGTAGGCCCATTGTACTTGATAGAGGAGTAGTTCTATAATAGCTGAGGTTTAGACAATGTGACTAGGGATGTTACTTTATACTACCCCCTAGAATAAAATCCTAGTTTGATCTGAGTCAGTTTTTCTATGTTTTCCTCATGATTGAGATAGATCACTTGATAACTTAGGTATATGTATGGGCATATACCTAAGTAAGGTTATCTGTTGATTTCATTCTTTGTGATTTATCCTTGGTGGATTTTGTGATACCTTGAGGGTCTTGGGATCCCTATTGATTATCGTTATACTCACCCTTGCACAGGCTATGTCCGCACCTTGTTGTATTGGATGCAGATGACAGACAGCACTGACTGAGGCTGAGAGTACTAGGACTGGACGGTACCTGGAGGTGGACCATATGGTGAGTTGGTACACAGAAGAGATAGTCATAAGTGGAGTGCTGAGGAGGCTATTTGTACCTACCCTTCAGGTTGGAACCCCAGAGGACAATCTAGTAGCTATCTTCCCTTATCTTTCAGTTGTATTGTATCACTATTTTACTTTTACTTTCCATTTGGGCTTGTATTCTGGACCCTTTTACTTTCAGCACTCTTTTGTTATATAGTTTACTTGGTGTTTCGTCCAGTTGTGTGCTTGCTTGTGTGTGTGTTTACAAGTTATAAAGGCAATGCCTTCCCAGTTTTAGGGAATTACACCTTTGGTGCTAGTCACCCGCCCCGGGCCTATAGAAGGTGGGCTTGGGGTAGTCATGGAACGGGCCTTGGGGTACGGTTCGTGAAAAATTGGTATCAGAGGAGTCGATTGTACCAAAGAACTTAGGGCTCTGATATTTTCTATGAAGCAATATTATTAAGTGTAGTGAGTGTGGTTTTCAGTTTAGGGATTCCAGTGTTGGTGCGGCGGCCAACGTATCTATACACCAGGACCCTGACTTCTTATTTTTGACTCAGTGCACGAAAACATTGATTGTGTGTGAGTTTTAAAAAAAAATCTTTAATTCAGCTCACTAGGTCAGCTTACCAGGTATAAATTTTAACCGTAGTGCACCTTTTTCTTTTCAGGATTCCTCCATGCAGATAGCCGGCTAGAGTTCCAAGAGTTGTACGCACTGATATCCCATAGAGCGATGAGGCCTTGGTGCAGGGTACTCTTCCAGTAGAGGCATTAGCAGAGGCACTAGCAGTACCTTTCACCGTTGGGCCACCGATGCCACTATCCCCAGCAGCAGACGATGAACGCCGCTTGAGCGTGTTGCATGAGTTCCAGCACCAGAGGCCATCTAGGTTCAGGGGAGAGACAGACCCACAGGCAGTTGAGGATTGGCTGGAGGTTGTGGTGAGAGTCTTCCGACTCATAGGGACACCAACTGATCTCATAGTGATCCTTGTCACCAGCCTTCTACAGGAAGTAGTAGGCAGATGGTGGAGCTTGATGCTCTAGGTCCACGTCGAGGTGACACTTCTCTGGATAGACTTTGAGAGCCTGTTTTGGGCAGAGTTTGTCCCAGAAACTCTTCATGCAGTGCGCATACATGAGCTACTTCATCTGCTACAGGGCAGCATGACTGTAGCTCAGTACTCAGCGAGGTTCACTGACCTCTCACCCTACTCTACAGATATGGTGCGAGACCTATTTTTCAGGACCCAGACCTTCAATCAGGGACTCAAGTAGGATATTAGTGCTTCGGTGATCTCACTTAGCATCCCAACGCAGGCGGGGGTGTTAGAGAGAGCCCTCATAGTGTAGAGTTTCCTTACTGAGCAGTCTCTAGCAGCGAGATCCACCACCAATCATCATGTAGCGGAGTCTTCTGTAGCTGGCAGTAGACAGACATCACAGAGGTACAAGAGGACCAGACCTACAGGTGGATGACCGCATGACTTGGGATCAGTTGTGCGAGGTACCCGAGACAAATCCAGTCATGCCAGGAGCGGGTAGTGTTATGCTTGTGGCGGGCAGGGTCACATGGCTCATGACTGTCCGACCCGCCATTCGGATGATCAGTAGATGGTCGAAGGACCGCCCAGGCAGAGATAGAGATTCGATCGAGGAGGTCTGTAGGAAGCAGGTGGACGTGGAAGAGGAGTTGTTCATGTAGCTAGCAGTGGGCGACGATTCAATATGTTACCGCCACCACCACCAGGAGGTCCACCCCGACCATAGGGAGTAGGTGGACAAGAGAGATCTTAGCTCCAGGCAACTGAGGCTTACGATCATGGCACTCTGGAGATGATTCAAGGTACGATCTGTGTCTACTCTACCATAGTTGCAGTACTTATAGAAACAGGTTCTAGTCATTGTTTTATTGCCACTGCCCTTATTCGGAGCTCAGAGATTCTGACAGATCTGTTGGCTCGATCCTTACGGCTAGAGATTCCTATAGGAGAAGATTTGACGATTATGCACTGGTTCTGGTAGTGTGAGCTTACTCTAGGAGGTGAGTGCTTTGGCTGGGATCTCCTAGTAGCGGCGTCGAGGCCTTACGATGTCATCTTGGGTATGGACTGGTTATCTATAATCCATGATCAGATTTAATATATTAGGCGCAAAGTGCAGTGTGTCCGCACGGATGGGACCATGTTTACCTTCACTAGTGAGAAGGGAGCCTTTGCAGCACATGATGGACTTTATCGGAGGAGAGTACAGCCGATCAATCATCAGTTGGCTAGCCTTACCCTTAGAGTTGTTGATGTGTAGAGTCTGAGTTATCCTGTAGTGGTGGACTAGTACGCGGATGTTTTACCTGATGATGTCCCAGGTATACCTTCTCGTAGAGAGGTGGATTTTTTACATTTAATTGTACCCCAGGACAACATCGATATCTTCACTAGCATATTAGATGGATCCCACTGAGCTTCGTGAGCTACGGGTACAGCTGGAGGACTTGTAGGGGAAGGGATTTATCCAGCCCAGTGTTTCTCCCTAGGCAGCCCCGATTCTATTCGCCAAAAAGGCGGATGAGATATTGAGACTTTGTGTCGACTACTGGTGCCTGAAACAGGTGACCATGAAGAACAAGTACCCACTCTCGAGGATTGACGACCTCTTTGATAAGTTGAAGGGATAACGGTGGTTCTTGATGATAGACCTCAGATCAGGCTATCACCAGCTCAGAGTACGAGATGAGGATGTACATAAGACGGCCTTCAGGTGTCGGTACGACCATTATGAGTTCTTGGTTATGCCATTCGGTGTAACCAATGCTACAACAGTTTTCATGGGGATCATGAACAGGATCTTTCAGCCATACCTTGATCACTTTGTCATTGTCTTCATCGATAGCATTCTGATCTACTCGACTAATAAGGAGGAGCATGACTATCATTTGTAGGTAGTACTGGACACACTCCAAGAGCACCAGCTTTATAGTAAGCTCTCAAAGTGCCAGTTTTGAATCTGAGAGGTTCACTTTCTAGGAAATTTCATATTGATGCTGGAGTTGCAGTAGATCCAGCAAAGATTGAGGCGGTACTTTCTTGGGATCCACCCAGGAGTGTGACAGAGGTATGGAGTTTCCTGGGTTTAGTTGGATACTATCAGAGATGTGTGCCAGATTTCTCTAGATTTGCAGCACCACTATTAGCCTTGACGAAGAAGGGGAAACCCTTTGTGTGGTTAGGGAGATGCCAGCAGAGTTTTTAGAAGCTGAGGTAGAGGCTGACAAGTGCCCCATCTTGAGGCTTCCAGAGGAAGGTGTAGGGTACGTAGTTTACTACGACGCATTAGGGACCAGAATCAGATGTGTCCTAATGCAGGAGCGAGTAGTTATCATATATAGTTCTCTACAGATGAGAAAACATGAGAAAAACTACACTACCCATGACCTGGAGTTAGCAGGAGTGGTCTTCACCTTGAAGATGTGGCGAAACTATCTGATGGGAGAGCACTTTACAGTGTACTCTGATCACAAGAGTCTCAAGTATATCTTCTCCCAAAAGGACCTGAACCTAAGATAGCGACATTGGCTTAAGTTCCTCCAGGACAATGACTTCAAGATAGTCTATACTCATGGGAAGGGGAACGTTGTTGCAGATGCACTCAGTAGGAGATATGTTATACAACTACTATGTGAGGTGATAGAGTAGTTGGCCGCTTTTCAGATATCCTTTATTGATAGAGACAAAGAATCTTTTCTACAATCTCTTATAGTCACTCCCCAATATCTTCAGCAAGTCAGGGAGGCGCGGAGTGGGGATGCTAACTGCGAGACATGACATGATCAGATATCTACAAGACAGGTACCCGATGGATTTTGTGAAGGTGGGGAGCACGTCATCCTATTAAGAAGATGTATCATGGTAACAGTGTCACTTCAGGAGTAAGTTTTGAGGGAGTTCCACACATCCCCTCTAGTAGTACATCCAGGAGTGGTGAAGATGTATCAGGACCTCCGATGACAGTACTGGTGGCCAAGAATGAAGAAAGCAGTTGCAGAGTTTTTCTCTCGATGCCTCACTTGTCAGCAAGTGAAGGTGGAGCATCAGGTACCAGTAGTCTTGGTTCAGCCTTTAGAGGTCCTAGAGTTGAAGTGGGATGGGATATCCATGGAATTCGTGAAAGGTATTCCATGTGCATCTAGGGGACATGACTCGATTTGGGTGATCTTCGACCGACTCACCAAGTCGGCCCACTTCCTACCGATCAGAGAGTAGGGTTTAGTAGAGAGCTTGGTATACCTCTATGTGCAGGAGATTGTGTGGTTACATGGAGTTCCCACAACGATTATCTCTGATCGTGATGCACATTTTAATTCCCGGCTATGGAAGGGGTTGTAGGAGGCTTTTGGGACACAACTTCATTTGAGCACCGCCTTCCATCCTTAGATGGATGGTCAGACTGAGAAAACCATTCAGACCCTCAAGGACATGTTGTGTGGTTGTGTCCTCGACTTCATTCATAGCTAGGAGGATCACTTGTATTTGTTGGATTTTGAGTACAATAAAATCTATCACTCCACCATTGGGATGGAACCTTTTGAGGTGTTATATGGGTGACCTTGAAGATCACCCTTATGTTGGACTGGCCCAGGGGAGTCAGCACTAGTGGGACTAGAGATGGTACAAGATACCACAAAAAAGATACAAGTCATCAAAGAGCGGATGAAGACTGCACAAAGCAGGCATAAGTCATGTGCCGATAGGAGGCGGAGACCTCTATAGTTTTAGGATGGAGACCACGTCTTTCTACGGGTCTCACCTCGACGAGGTTTTCAGAGATTTGGCTAAGGTGGCAAGTTATCTCCGAGGTTCATCAGACCATTTCAGGTCCTTAGCAGAGTTGGCGAGGTGGCATACCACTTAGCTCTTCCACCTCAGTTGCACTAGGTGCATGACGTCTTCCATGTATCCCACATAAGGAGATACGTGCATGACCCTTCTCACATAATCGACCATGGAGAGCTGGACATCGACGATGGGGCGAATTTTATGGAGGTTCTAGTAGAGATTGAGGATTGATAGGAGCAGGTCCTTCATGGACAGTCGATACCTTTGGTGTGCATTCGCTAGCCCCATGGGAACCTCTAGGAGAGAACATGGGAGTGATAGGCTCATATGTGTGCTCATTACCCCCACTTGTTCCCTTAGTTTGAGTTGTGGCTTACAGGGATGTAAAGCCTGAGGTGGGGAGAATGTAAAGACCCAAAATTTCCATGTAATTTTTTTTTAAAATATATGAAAATTTTACGAGTCTTTGAAAATTAATGGTGCATGATTCCGAAGCCCGGAGTGCCCGAATTGAATTTCTGAACTTTTTTTAGGTACGTTCGGTAAACGTGCAAGCTGGTTTTTATAACTTTTGAACCAGTACTTGGAATTGAAATCTGAGGGTACCGCTGAACTCACAGTGCCAGTTTTCGCTTAAGAATACTTTCACCTTGATGGTAGTTGGTCGACAGTGAAAGTTAGTTGTTGGGTTTTTCTTGTAAGATTAAAATAAAAATAAAAGTGTATGATATTTTTATTTTTATTTGCAACACCCATGTGGGTGTTGGGAGGTGGGGTCCACCGTAATTAAACCTCCATGTGGAAGTTGAGGTGTGGGGACCACCAGACCTTAACCTCTCATGAGAGGTTATGGTGGTGGGGACCACCTGAACCATAACCTCCCATGAGAGGTTATGGTGGTGGGGACCACCCGAGACTAAACCCCCCTTTAATTGAGAGAAACTCTCAACCCCCCCCCATTAATGTGGAGGAGCCTCTTGACTTCCTCCACATTAATTGTGCCAATGCACATGCCTTTAATTATGCCAAACCTCGTGCTTTAATTATGCCACCAACCATAATTAATGAAACTTTTTGAATTTTTCCAACAAAATAATAGATTGCATAATCTATTATTTTGGCACACTTTTCATTTTGGTGAAATTGGGGAGAGGAGGAGTTTGTGAGAAAAGCTCTCCAATGAAGAAATTCTTCTCCAAACGAAGAACGCCAACCTCCTTCGACCTTCTTCATCGGGACTTCTTCTGATGTGGGATGTCCTCATCTATAGTGAATCGATATTTTTACTTCTTCGCACACCAACGTCAATAATCAAGGTAGGGGTTTAATGCTATTTTTTTATCACTTTCTATGTACTCACTTTTTCTCTTGTGCGGGATTGGGAATAATTAAATTGCGGAAGATCATGATTGACGTTCGTTGCTTCATTCTTTGTGAACCGCTTGCTACCACTCTAAACGTGGAGTGTGCAGGCCAAACTAACATGGCCCGACCCCTCCCCCTTCTTCTTTGGCGTGTTCTTCGAAATGGAGGAAGACGACAAAGGCAATGATGATCCGCCATCCACGGCCTCTGCGCCTCGTGGCGCTCCACCGCCCGCGGCCTTGTTGCATCGCGACACAACACCCGCGTCTTCTGCCGCTCCACGCCACCACCGAACCGAACCGGCCCAGCCGCCACTCCGAGCCGAGCTGCCTTTACCCCCCATGGCGCCTCGGCTAAACCGGCCCACGCCCCACACGACACTGCAACCAAATTGGCTCGCGCCCTTCACGGCGCCCCGGCCGAACCAGCCCACGCCCCGCGCGGCACCCCGGCCGAACTGGCCCACGCCCCCCCGTGGTGCCCCATCCAAACCAGTCTCGTGCCCCTGCGGTGCCTCGGCCGAACCGGCCCGGTACCCTCACGACACCCCCGTGGTCAAGCCACCCCACAACACCTGTGGGCTCCATGGCCCTTCACGGCCTACTGGACCTCCCAGTAGACTGGGCCGCATCACGGGTCAGGCCTGGCCTAGCGGGTCAGGTCGGGTCGACCTAAATCGGGTCGACCCATGCCAGGTTGGGTCGGTTTGGTCCGACTTGGTCAGACCAGACTCAGGCCCACTACGCCCCTTTAATTTTTTTGGAAATATCTTTGACACCGGACGTCCATTTGATGAACCATCAGTGGCACTTGAAATCTTGAAGTGAGACGGTCCCTTTGAGTATACTCCACTTGATTTTTGGATTAAGATGGGAAACAGTCAGTTTGGATCGAGCATGAATCCAACCTGGCCCCTAAGACAAAAAGGCTAATAACTCACAGAACAGACGTCCATTTGACATGCCGTCTATTGTGTTGATACCTCTGTGAAGTGATAAACCTTTGAGATTCTTCTTCATGGGAATTCATGATAGTTGGATTATCGACCAGTAGCTTGTGGAGTAGATCCTCTCAGAGACAAGATAGCGTAGTGCAGAGACCTAGTAGCTAGTTGATACCTGATGACTGCTAACCGTTTCGACTCCGAGTGACTCGACTAGCTCAGTGGGGAGTGCCTTGGTGTCACGGCAGACCCACAGTGGGGAGCTCCTTGGTGTCATGGCAGACCCACGGTACTCGACAGGAGGAGTAACTCAGCAGGCTATGAGGGGGAGCACACTTGGTGACGCAGCAGACCCACGGTGAGGAGCGCGCTTGGTGACGCAGCATATCCACAGTACTCTACAGAAGGAGTACCTCATTAGTCCAAGGTTAGTGGGAAGTGTGCTTGGTGTTGCGACAGGCCCAATGTACTTGATAGAGGAGGAGTTCTCCAGCAGTCGAGGTTTCGACAATGTGATTGGGGATGTTACTTGATACTACCCCCTAGAATAAAATCCTTGTTTGAGCTGAGTCATTTTTTCTGTGTTTTCCTTATGATTGATATGGATCACTTTATAACTTAGGTATATGTATGGTCATATACCTAAGTAGGGTTATCTGTTGATTTCATTCTTTGTGGTTTATCCTTGGTGGATTTTTTGAGACCTTGAGGGTCTCGAGGTCCCTACTAAGTATCGTTATACTCACCCCTGCATGGGCTATGCCCGCACCTTGTTGTGTTGGATGCAGATGACGGACAGCGCTGACTGAGGCTAAGAGTAACAGGACTGGACGGTTCCTAGAGGTGGACTATACGGCGAGTTGGTACATGGAGGAGACGCTCAGATGTGGAGTGTTAAGGAGGTGATATGTACCTACCCTTTAGGGAGGAAACTCGGAGGATGATCCAGTAGCTGTCTTCTCTTATCTCTCAGTTGTATTGCATCACTTTTGTACTTGTACTTTCCAATTGGGCTTGTATTCTGGCCCCTTTTAGTTTCAGCACTCTTTTTTTTATATAGTTTACTTGGTGTTTTGTCCAGCTGTGTGCTTGATTGTGTGTTTTTTTACAGGTTTTAAAGGCAATGTCTTACCAGTTTTCGGGAATTATGTATTTGGTGCTAGTCATCATCCCCTAGCCTATGGAAGGCGGGCTTGGGGTAGTCACGACACGGCCCCCAGGGGACAGGTTCTGATAGTGATTTTATGTCTTTGTATTACTTCACTTTCATACATGTGTACATGAAAATTTTCACAAGGGGGGTCTTCTAAATATATAGCATTCCAGCTGGTCCAATTATCCATTGAAAGATAATGAAAGAATAAGAAAAACCTTCATACTTAGGGGTGACTATCGAATGTCTAACTCATCCTTTAAACCATATGTGGAGTTTTTTAAGAAGAATATTTCTTAAATCTACATGCCTGTGAATTTAATTTAATTCTTAAACTAGACATTGGAGAATTACTTTTTAATTTAATTTTGAATAGCTACGGTAGCCTCTTGAACTGGCAGTAACAGCCGCTTCTTAAACTAGAGGTAGAAGTGCTTGGCAGTAGATACTCCTAGTGGTAGAAATTCTAGGTGGTATATGTACAAGGTGAACTAAAGGTAGCTTCACCTGATAATCACATATATTGGTGGTGGAACCATTCAACAGTATATGCTTTGATGGTATATGCTCTGGCGATATCGGTATCTCAAAATAGCAGATATACTTAGTGGTGGAGGTATCTCCACTTGACGGTATATCTATTTGCTTGTAGATATTTTCAACTGGAGATAGCTTAGAGAGGAATATTTTGATGATAGATCTTTTTAACTAGCGTCGTATCATTTCTACTAACAGTAGATGATGATGTTAGGTTCAAGACTTATCTATTTTTATTAGTTTGGATAGAAAATAATATACTAAAATAAAACATTTAAACTCATTAATAACATGAAAAACATGATTTTAGATCATTAAAATAAAGAAGTGCTTGAACTAAGTCAATAATATCCTCCTTTTTATGCTCACCAATCATGGAATTTATAATCATAAAAAATATTTTAATAGATGAATAAAATGAATACAACAAGTATAGATTTCATAAGAGTCAAAGTTCATATGTAATGAATTGATGTAATAAAGATTCCATACACTCATTCTACCCCTTTTTGGATTATCAAAAATATATACTAGCAATTAATGTAAAAAAATCCAACATTGATAAAAAATAGAGAAGATTGTAATTTAATATTTAAAGGTTATACAATATAGTATGAAAAAGATATCACAAAATATAATCACTATCAAAGCCTAATCAAAGTCCGAAGAAGACTCCACAGCCTGAGTATAGATAGGATTCACTATTTACCTCCCCTTTCTAGAAATAGAAGGGGTAAAAGGAGGTGCATGAATCCTAAATACAAATGGCCTAAGATATCTTACATATTACCTAGGTGTAAGTCCAAAAGGACTAATTTTTATATAAGTAGTCTATAAGGGTTCTGATAAGGGTTTAGAAAGGGGGAAGTCATATGAATGGTTTTAAGTGTGATGATCGCAATCCTGGTGGTATAACAGAAAGGTTCCATCAGCTCAACAAATTGAGTAATCACCCAACCTCCATGCTCCATAGGTCTAAAAAATTATATCTTATATTATGTAAACAACTTGAGAAGGGGTGCCGAAGACTTCAACTGGTTTTCTTTCTCTTTTAAATCCATATTCATATGTGGCATCCTCATTTTTTATTAATCAAGAACATAAAATGAGAATTAAGATCATTCTTGGTTAAAATCGTAGAGAGATAGTACTTAATAGCTTTAGTGATTTTTTCTCTATCACTTATAGCCTCATTTATGAACTCTCTAACCAACTTGTGAATGTGATCACTATGGGATTTAATTTATCAATGATCATCCTGATAAGAAGAAAAAATATCACCCAACACAGCTTATAGCTCCACTCTCACAATTAATCTGATCAATTCAACAATAACAGAAGTAGGTGTAGAGGAAGGTGGATCTCTGGAAGAAAAACATACAACATAAGGAAAAGGCTTCATCTTCTTAATAATATATATATCTCTTTTTTTAATCTTTCTCTCATTTCCTCCAAATGGGAATGAATATCAGTCAACATTTCCACTATCCTATTGTACTCAATTTTCATTTTTTTATTTTGAGTAAAATTTTAGGTTGGAGGTGATTCACAACCAAAGATGATATCAAATAAGTATCATCCTCACTAATATTATTTTCTTGAGAGGAATAGGATATGAAAATTTCACTAATATCTGATAAAAAACCTTTCTTAAAGTTATCTAGATCATATCAGGTTAGATAGATGGTGTGACGATGAGAAGAGGGAGGGGGAGGAGGAGGAGGATTCCTCTCTTAACTATGCACTAAAGCAACCTCATGGCCATTTTTGACATCATAACCACCAAAAGTAAATGATTTTAAAACATATTCCTCATCAATTTGATCAACCAAGGGTCCCTTAGGATCTTTCACAACAACTAAGATTTGAAGTCCTCCTTACTCAGGTGGATTATCCTTATCATCAATATAATTATCATCATAGAGTCACTATATTCTAGACTAATCATGGAATATTATGGGGACTGATCCCCCTTAGATTGTGCCTCATCCTCATATCCATATAAAGTAATTGGAACATCATGGCTTCTAGAGGCCTAACCTTCTAAAGTAGTTGGTTCATGTCTATCACCAAAATCCTGACTTGCTAAAGTAGGTAGGGATGAGCCTTTCCACTATCTTCTACCATATTTACTTGGATTAGTGATAGACTAAAAATTATTAGACTACCCATTATAATCTCTACCATTATCATTATACTCTGAATCATCAAATAGAACAACCACATCCTCAAGTCTCTCTAAAGTAGATCTCTCAAATTGAGCACCATTTGAGACTTCAATATCTTCTATTTAAACTTCTTCTTCTGGAATGATTTATTTTGTAGGAAGATATAGAGGTGGATTAGGATGACCATATAAAACATTTGATATTTTAACAACATATGGATCACTCTCCTCTTATGTTGAAATAGGTACATACACCTCTGTAGCTGTACCTTCTTCCAGTTCATCACTAACAACATTCTCACCTTCTTCTCCAAAATAATATACTACAACCTCATCTGAATCCAATATTGGGTCAACCAATTATCTTGGTCTAGATAGGTAGTCAACTATATTGAACTTCTCATACAACTTATCATTGTCTACAACCCAACATTTCATCTAAGGGTTTTAGTTCATGCTCATCCTCTTTCAAGTGATTTGGATAAGAGAAAAACCATCACATTTTACTACCTTTTCCTCTATTTTAGGAACAATGTCTATATACTATAATATAGATAAAATCATCTTAGGGTAGGTATGAGAGTTTGATCTTGAGGTGGTCTTGCTTAGTTCTATCATATGCATCATTAAATATCTAAAATAAATAAATTTGTCTCCTCTTTTCATAAGAAATAAATATAATATGTCTTGATACATCATAATGTTAAATTCCCCCTTCTTAGGACATAGTATTTTCTGAATAAACATGAACAGAGAATGACATTCCCCATCTAACATCACTGTAGTAGGTCTTCGTACAATTAAATTCTCAGTGAGCTCAAGAAGAGCATCCTCTATCACTAAGTTCTCACGACTTATGGGAAAACATCTATGATAGTCCTCATGAATAACTATATGAAAAACTTTTAGACACTTATACCACTTCTTTGAATATAATATGAGATCTTTTCCATCCACTATCATTTTGATAAAATATTTTTTGTCTTCAAACTGATACCCAACGTGAAGATAGAAATTGCAAATCAACCTAGTTTGGAATGGTCTTTCAATCCTCAAAAACCTTTCAGCCCATCCTAGGTCCTGAATCACATTCCACACAATTGAATCACATGATGTTAACCATGTGGAATCTATCTCCTTCTCAGATATGACTATAGAGACATAATCTATGGATTCTTGGGTTCCATAGGCTGAATTGACTCTCCTCTATATTTCTTCAAAGGACAGTCTCATTTGGTGATCCACGAAGATTCTTCACTCGCACCATTTCCACTCTAGTTTGAGGGTCAAATTTTGAAGATGAAAGTTTGTATGTCAATAGAGAAGATGAATAGGTTTAAAAAGTGGTGTGTGAGAGAGACATTTCTAAAAATCATAACTAAGTAATTCTTATCATTTTTTGATTTGAAATTTAAAAAAAATAATGATATTATTTTTAATAAAATTAGAGAGAAATAATAATTTTAATTAAAAGGATAAAATTGGTGGCATTTGGAATGGAAGCACACGAGTGATAGACCCAATGGTATCTCAATAATGGTATCACACCATGGTAGCATTGTCATAGTAGCGCACCAATGGTAGCATGTCCATGGTAGATAAGACAATGGAAGATCATCCAATAGTATATCAACCAATTATAGATCATCCAATGATACCATGTCTAATGGTATCATATCTAATGAGAGAATGTCTAATGGTAGCATATCTAATGGTAGTTCCAATCATGTGATTTTACTCTACTATAATCAATGTAAATTTTAGAAGAAAAGGATAAAAAATTTCATTCCAATTTCATGTCTAATATAGCTCATTCTCTCAAAATTCAAAGTCTTTGTGAATATGACAGGAAGTTGATATTCAATTCCAATGAATTCAATAGTTATATCACCTTTTTAAAATGATATCTCAAAAATTGATTCTTTATATCAGTAAGTTCTGTTGTAGAGTGAGACATAAGATTCTTGGAACTATTTATAGCACTTGTATTCTCATAATTTGTAAGGACATGTCAAAATTGAAATATATAGTCTAGCGATGAATTTTTTATCCACACAATCTATTCATAACCACTACCTATATCTATATACTCAGTTTTAGGAGTGGATAATAAAATAGAGTTCTTTTTTTTACTAAACCATGAAAATAGAGACTTACTTAAGAAGAGACATGTTCCATAGGTTCTCTTTATATCTAACTTATAACCATAAAAATTTACATTTGAATAACTTACTAAATCAAATGATTATCTTTTAGAGTAAAATAGTTTTAAATTAGTTGTACTTATGAGATATTTAAAAATTATTTGGACAACAGTTAAACATGATTCATTTGGATTTTACTAAAAATTAGCACACATACACACACTAAACATTATATCAGGCCATATATCAATTAAGTAAATTATAATCCCAAGGATACCTTAGTAATTGGTTTTCTCAACTGGTTTTATAGTTTCATTAAGATCTAAATTGTAGGTAGTACTCATTAAATTATCACTTTATTTTTTAATATCCAATATAAAACATTTTAAAAGATCTTTAGTGTACTTGATTTAGTTTGAAATAATTCGTTCCTAATTCTGATAGATTTGAAATCCAAGGAATAATTTTAACTCACCCATCAATCTCATTTCAAATTCCTTTTACATCATTTTTTAAAATTTCGTACATAAATAATTTCTTGACGACCCAAAGATATTATCATCAACATAGATGTTTATAACTCAAAAATATTTTGAAATTATTTTAACAAATAACATAGGGTCATCCATTCCATTTGAAAAAACTTTAGAATTAAAAAATGATCTGAGTCTATCATACCAAGCTCTAGGAGATTATTTTAAACAATATAAATATTTTTTTAATTTAAAAACATGATTTAGAAAGTGAGGGTTTTGAATTCTAGGGGTTGTTCTTCAAAAACATCCTCAAATATATAATCTTTTAGGAATTCACTCTTGATATCCATTTGATATAATTTTAAATCGAATTGTGTTGCATAGTCAAGAAATTTTTTTGATAACTTTATGTCTATATACTGGTGAAAATGTTTCCTCATGGTCCATACCTTTCTCTTGACTATACCCTTATTCAAGAAATATAACTTTATTTATAATTATAGTTCCTATCTAATCAAACTTTTTTCTAAAAACCCATTTAGTTCCAATAGTTAGTGGTATTTAAAATACATCTCAAACTCTATTTCTTTCAAAATAATTAATCTCTTCTTGAATTTCCATTACCTATAATTCATCATCAATTGATTCTATGATATTCTTAGGTTCAAATTATAACAATAAATCATGATTTTCAACTTGGTTTATAAGAGAATATCTAGTTTGTGTTCCTCTATTTAGGTCTCCTACTATAGAATATAAGGGATTATCTCTATGGGTCCCAACTAATCTAGGGATAGAAATATTTGACACTTAATTTTCTTCTATAGGTTCATGTTCAAGAAGTTCCTCGTAATTGGATGATTTTTCTACAGGTAGACTGAAATAATTATCATTCGATCTGGCATTAACATCTAAACATGACAAGTCATATTAAAAGTTTTTTAAAGATGACTTGGGTTAATGTGGAATTATATCATCAAATTTCATATCTAAAGACTCTTCTTTAATCATATATTTTTATTAAATATCCTATATGATTTACTGTATGTAAAATATCCAAGAAAAATTCATTCAACACTTTTGGATCCAATTTTCCTAAATTTTATTTTTTATTGAGTATAAGACTTTATAACAAAAAACTCTAAAGTAATTAAATTTTGGAATTCTAAAATTACATAATTCAAATGGGTTTTTTTAAGTGTACCAATTAAAACTCTATTAATAATATATAAATTTATATTTATATTATTTTCCCAAAAAATAAATAGGAAGGTCATACTCATTGATCATGTTCTGGGAAATTTATTAAAGGATTCTATTTCTTCTCCATAATATACCATTCCGTTGTGGGGTCCTAGGAGTAGAAAGTTGTGATTATAGACATGTTGTGTACATAATAATTAAAACTCTTGATTTTTAATCTCACGTCTAGGATCAATTATTAAGGTTTTAATTCTAAGTCCAATAAGGTTCTCTAAAAATGTTGCAAATTTGGAAAAATAGTAAAAATCCTCACTTTTGTGAGCTACAAAGAATACCCAGGTGTATCTAGAAAAGTCATATACAAGAACATAAGTGTTGTGTTACCCATTTAATATAGAAACTCTTGAGGGTCCAAAAGAGTCCAAGTGAACCAACTCTAGGGGTTGACAAGTTGAAATATCTTTCTTTGGTTTGAATGAGATCTTATGTTGATTCCCTTTTTGACATGGGTCACAGACTTTGTCTGTTGGGAATTATAATTTTGAAAGATCCATGACTAATCCTCTACTAGTTATATTTCAAAGTGAGTTTATATTATAATGTCCTAGTATCCTATTCTAAAGCCAAGATTCTTTGTGAAAGGTACTTAAGCAAGAAATGTTTTGAGAAAATAAATAATTGAAGTCAACAACTTATACATTATCATTTCACGATTCATTGAAAATTAAAGCATGTTTAGAATCATAAATCTTATAGGAATTATTTTTAAATTTAACATGGTAACCATCATCACACAACTGTGAAATGATAATAAGATTATAATTTAATTCAATTACAAATAATATATTAGAAATTAAAATAGTACTAGAGTTACTGATTTGAATGAGTCCAATAATTTTTACTTTTCTTTTGCCATAAAAAATGACATGTCCACCACCTACTTTAATAAGTTTATGGAATCTTGAGTAGTCATCAGTAATGTGTCTAGAATATCCATTTTTCGGATACCATAAGTGATTACTAGAACTTTTCAAGAAAGTTTCCTACCAAATAAATTTACACCATAAATTATTTTGGTAACCATATTTTCTTGGGTCCAGAAATGTTAGTAATAAGAGTTTTAGGAACCCATAATTGTTTAAGTGGTTTCCTATAATCACTCCTTATACTCTAAAAAATAAAAACTTTATTAGGTCTATATGAGTAAGTGTTTTTTATATAATTTGTATAATTATAACTTTGTAATAATTTATTTTTTATAAATCCTTCTCTATCTAGGTTGATAACAAACTCATGTAGTGTATTTATGTAGGGTTTTATTTCGAAGTATTCTGGTGAGAGTTTGTATACCATTAATGAAGCTCTCTAGATTCTTTTTCAATTTCTCATTAGATATTTTAAGATCATTTTTTTCTTTTAAAATTTGATCATTATTATCATTTTATACAACAAAATCGATTTTGAAGTGAGAAGGAAAATCATGTTGCTTCTTTAAACTTCTTTCTTTATCTTTAAATACATTAAATCTTTCTTCTAGAATTTTACAATATTAAAATAAATCCTCATTGAACATATTTTCATCACTATTTTTATTTTTATAAAAAGTAGAAATATGTTTATAAGATAGAGGAATAAATTTTGATACCTCAGAAGTGTTTGTTATGAAACTCATATTACCTCTATCATTTTTGTCTTATTATCTAGAATTAAAATCACTTGAATTGTGCTCTGAGGCACTCCAGGTGGATTTTATAGCCTTTTTATATCTTTTAGCTTTTTTCCTCATACTTTTTCTTATACTTTGACTTAGGATAGTCTACTTTAATTTTTTCTATTCTCTTATAGTCATAGCAGGTCAATTCATTGGTGGAATAATCCTTTTTTCCACTTTTTTCTCCAATTTACTCTATTGTCATACTTGCCTTTTTAATTGGAAATTTTGAATAATTTTTTCTTCCTGTTGAATTTCTTGAAACATCCTGCTAGGTGATCCACTTCCACATCCCTTTATAATGGTGATTCATCATCACTTGAACTTTTAGATTTGATCTTCTCTTTTAGTTTTGAGTCAGAAGTCTTGAAGGTTACTGAATTCTTCTTGGGTTCATCATCATCTTATTTGTTCACTTATAGTTCTTACTCACACATCATGATTTTTCCAATGATTTAATTCAATGGAAACTTACTAATAACACATGAATCTCTGATGTAAACTTAGGTTCCTCTCCACCTATCTGGTATACATCTTAGCAATCACATTACTTGATCTTTATATGCAATTGTCTTTCCAAGTGCATGCATGGTGTTCATGATTTCATTAAACCTGAGATACACATCATAAATGGATTAATTAGACTTAATATTAAAGGTATGATATTTAATAGTATAATTATTCAAACACATTTCTTTAACATTTGAAGTTACTTCATGAGATATAGCATGAGTGTCCCATAATTCAAAAGTATTTGAACTGGAAGATATTTTGTTAAATTGAACTTATCCTAAAGAAAAAATAATGCATTCATTTCTTTATAATTACAATCATATATAGACTTAGTTCCATCACTCCAATATTTTCTAGGAGCTTTAGGTATCACATATTTTTCCTCAATAATAATCCAAATATAAAACCCCATGCTCTCTATATGGGTTTTCATTTTAATCTTCCCTTAAGAATAGTTAGTTCCATTAAAATAAGGAGGATGATTAGTGGAAGTTAATTATTTTATATTATTATCAATAAAGACTAAAATTTAGATGTATCAAAAATTTATGATCTTTATAGAAAAACAAGATCATAGTAAAAAGTATATTAAGGATCCTCTGATACCAAATGTTAGTCAGAGTGGAACACTCAAGAGGGGGTGAATTGAGTTTCTGATTAAAAATTTCTATTAAAAATATTTAAAACATAAATCCCCCAATTTTATAAAACTCCCAAGTAACTAAAAGTGTATAATTATATAATTTTATCTTTTGAAAAGATTCTAAAAATATCAATCACAACTCAATTAAATTAACTTTAAAAATACTTTAACTTTTGAAACTAATATACTAGTATCAAACATAGTACATAAAATACAACATAAAGTAAACTATTAATGAAAGGTTTTGAAAATAGTTACTGGTTTGTTTAAATAAATAGTACAATCAAAATAATAAAACACATAAAGGAATTTAAACAAGGGGTTCAACATCAAGCTAATACTTAACCCCCTCCACTTGGAAATCACCCTCAGCCAAGTAGTTTATTATATAATAAACTGATCCACAACTTGGATCGGGTTTTAAAAACAACTATATTAAGACAGTCCAAGATATATATAAGCCTCTTCTATAGTTATATAATGGATAAAAGAGATACAGGTCACACGGGATTTCTTCCACAGTTATGCATGGGATTACAAAGAAAAATATTTGAAAAAGATTGTCTGGAAATCTCTAGTTCGATGTAGGAGACTGTGTTTATAGATAAATAGGGTAAACAAAACAATGATCATAAAATATGCTAAAACATAAAGAGAAAGGAAATAGAAACGTGAAGTTGTTGTGCATCTCAATCAGAATAGATTCGGTTGTCCAAGAGTCTCTGAAATTGTCTTTGAAAGGCTTCAACTGAGATTGCATAGAAAGTGCAGAAAAATAGAGTTTCATGGATGTCTAGAAAACTCTTAGTTCTTAATCAGTCTCTGTTGATTATTGTTATCCCAAACACATTTGGATCTAGTGTCCTTTTTATATCACAATGCATGTGAGTCAGTGTATCTTTATTCCTTCACAATCATACATGCATACATGCATCTGCATATGAGGGGGGTCTTCTAAATATATAACATTACATCTGGTCCAATTACCTATTACAAAATAATAATAGAATAAGAAGAATCCTCATACAGAGAGATAGATCTGGAAAGTTTGACTCATCCTTTAAACTGTAAGTGGAGTTGTTTAAAAATAATGATTCTTAAATTCACATGATTCTGACTTGTATTGAACGCTTAAACCAGTCATTGGAGAATTAACTTTGAATTTAATTTTGGACAGCTAACGTAGCTTCTTGAACTGACAGTAGCAGCACTCAGCAGCAGATACTGTTGGTGGTAACAATGCTTGGCGGTAGATTTTCTTGGTGAACTAACACTAGCTTCACTTGATAGTCACATCTCTTGGTAGTAGCACCGTTTGACTATAAATTCTTCAATGGTAGATGCTCTGGTAGTAGCAGTAGCTCATGACAATAGATATACTTGGTGGTGGTGATATCTCCACCTAATGGTAGATCTGTTTGGTGGTAAATCTTTTGAACTGTTGGAATCTTGGAGCGGTAGTTTTTGACGGTAGCCCTTTTCAGCTAGCGTTATCTCATTTCAACTAACAGCAGATGCTGACGGTAGGTTCAAGATTTAGCTGTTTTAATGAGTTTGGTTAGAAAACAATTGACAAAAATAAAACATTTCAACTAATTGGTAACCTAACAAACATGATTTGAGATCATTAAAATAAGGAGGTGTTTGGATTAAGCCAACATTCTCTATATAATCCCTTTCAAGGGTCATATTCCTTACAAGCCATATTATTTCAAAGAGACATATTCTCAATGAAGCATATGCCAGGGCAGCCTCAATGCAAAAAAGCTTTGATCAATATTTTATTGCTACCGATTTCACAACACAGACATCCTAGTCACATGATGTAAAACTGAACGATAATGTCCTTACAACATGATGTTAAACTGCATGCTACAATCCTATCACGTGACATTAAACTTTTCACCTAGAACTATGTGGGCTTTGATTCATGTTAACCATGGTGCATATGACACATTTATGAGTTTTAAACCCAATATCATAACCATCTATATCGATCCATATTCCCTGTAAGCTTATATGTTCCCATTTATTGGGATATATCCCCTCTGAGACCCATGTTCAACTTCATTAGGGTTATATTCCCTATAAATCCATCTCATTAGGCTATATTCCTGAAGAGGCCATATCCTGCCTAGTAGGTCATATCCTCACTAGTCAAACCAACCAAATTTCTCATGGTGCCATATCCCCTATGAAGCAAGTTCATCCTCATTGGGCCATATCCCCATTCTGGTCAACTAGAAAGGGCCACTTGTGTGTAAGTCTCATACCAACCATTGCTAGGAATCTCTTACATGGATATCCACTATGCATTACTATAAACTAATTAGAAGCGGTCAGTGTTGCACGACCTTAAAATGCATCACTATAGCCCTTATCACACGACCTTAAAAGGTATGATGTGTGTCGTTAAGTAACATTGAACTATGTTGGTTCTAATTACCTCATATGGATATGCAACAAGCTCTTCTTTATAGGTTTGATCCTAACACCACAACACCTAATGTCTCTTGATGTCAATAAAATTCCAGGTCCCCTCGTTGTGTGGCTTTAAACCGTAGTGTCACTAATTAAAATAAGAAGATGGAGAACATCTGATACATTTTGATGTATACAACGAACACATGATTTCGATCAAGTCATTAACATGGGGTTAACCCATCATATATTGGGATTTTGGAAGGATTGATGAACGTATCTTAAATTTATGAGAGAGTCACAGAGTAGGTAATAATTCCCCCCCTAAAATGTGGTATGAGTTCGAACTCCCATCATCTCAACTAACATGCATTTCTGAAGCATCACTGGTAAAAATCCCAGTGACTACCTACCTTAAGAAAGTAAGTCCACGTCAACTCAAAATGTGGCTTATTTTGATTTTGTGTTCGCCACATCATTTTCATGTAAATCTCAATTTTCTTTGATGTCAAAATCTGCCTTGATAGATTTCAATTTGGAAAATTGGACAATGTATTGTCGAAATTGTAATTCATTAAATTTTTGAATGAAAATGTGAATTTTTGGTGTTTAGTTGATTGGTTGTTCTTGTCTTTTTTTTTGGAATATAATTTTGAATTGTTTTTTGAGATAGTTGGATTTTGGAAGTAAATTGTTCAAAGTTCCATGCTTTTTTTTTTCATTGTTTGTTTGAATTCCTTTTTCTTTCATTTTATTGTGTTATCAATTATTTTTTTTGTAACGGAAATTTCCAATGCCGAAGCTCGAACTATCCAAACACTGAAATTCTCGATGCCACCTGATAGAAACTTGATGTGCCAAGATTTAAGAGGAAACTGGGAGTTCTCATTCAAGGAAATCAGCTGATATCGAGCTCGGATGAAGATGAGTTGGGCTTTTTGAGATCGGAAGGGGGCTCGTCCGAAAATAACGACTGCAATCCGAGTTGAAGAAGAACCGATCCGAGTTTAACGATTTGAAGAGGAAGTCACAGATGAACACCAGACGAACGAGCCGCGCCTGCGCAACAGTTGAAGAGTGGATAAACTTTCATCCAGAGTTCGACGATCCATGAAGCTCAAGGTTCAAAGCTAGTGGAGATTTTTTAGAATCAGATTTTCAACGAAACCGAGTTCGGCCGAAGTAGGAAATTCGTTCACCGTATTCAAGAAGAACTGATGTTGAGCATGAAATCGGAGCTATAAACCGATCGACATCGTCTTGTTGAACCTCGATTGAAGCAATGCGGAGCCGAAGTGCTGAATAGCTTCGCATCAGAGGAGCTCAGAATTGGGGTTGACGGCTGATGCTTACGGTTCTAGTCCGAAGGAAAATGAAGGTAAGTGCATTGGTATTTGTTTGATTATTTATGACAATGGAGACCTTGAAGTGCTGATTGTCGCGGCTGTGTGTTCATAGGTGAATGAGTACTAGGTGTTCGAGGAAAGTCCTATGTGATACTTCGATGCGCGGATGATTGCTGGTGTTGGCCAAAACTCAGTTGGAGGCACTGAAGATGATGCGAACAGAACTTTATTGCAACGAATCAGTGATGAGTGCCCGAGTCCGAAGAACCTTTGAAGATGTTGAGGAGTGTTGGTTGCGGTTGGATGTGCCATACTTACAGGTGCAGAAGGAGCTGATTTTGCCAAAGTAAAGACCTGAAGATGCTGGTGCCGTACCGAATTTGAGATGATATCATGATGAGGAATAATTCGATGCCATGCAGCATGCAAATTTTGTTGGAGAGCTTTACCAAAGTGACAGGGGCAGTAACAAAAACACTAAATGAAGAAAGGCTAGCAGTCTAACTTGATGGAGACCTCTTTCAACATTAAAGTGCAGATAAATTAAAATGGATTCATTCATCCACTCGGGGAAACTCATTCATGCAGCAGAGGAAAGTGATGGCAGTGGAAGGGGCGGTGATCGAGGCTGGGGTTCAGAGTCGACTGGAGCTAGAGGGAGAGAGAGAGGATCAAGCTAAGTAGAGATTCTTCTTTATCTTCACTTCTTTCCTTTGTTCTATAAATTTTGAGATACATTTCTTGAATACTTTTGTTGCAACGAACATGTGTAACTAAATTATTTAGGTAATCCGGTTGAAATGATTTGAAATTTCTCATGTTCTTTCACATATTTCACATTGTTCTCTTCTTGGATTTTCTTTCACTGCCTTTTGATTCCTATTCTTTAGCGAAGTATCAACAAATGAAATTAGGGATAGATATTTCTTTTTGTGAAAAAACATTTCATTCCTCAATTTTAGTTGATAAAATGAAGTGAGGTTTGTTAGGAAGAGTGAAAGTGTGAACAATAAATTCTGTTTTCTCAGTTTTATTGCTCTTGAGAATTCTTTCTACACTGTTCTAAGTACCGACAGATGATGATAGCGGATTCATTGCCTTAAAATGACTACTAAGTACTTAATTTGGGAAAGGTAGTTGCTTGTTTTCTCAAAAACTGGATCATTCTTTTTCTTTGAGTTTTGGTTGGCAAACCAATTCTTAGAGTGAGTTAATGGAAAAAGGTTGGTAGCTGAGTAATAGTGAGGCGATTCAGCTGCATTCTTTCACACCTTAGCACAACTTTGTTTAATTTTGAAGCTGGAGCAGAAACCAATTTTAACCCAGATCATTTTGCTCTCCTTTACTCATCACCACCTCACCCTCCATCACTACTGTTCACCTTATGTTTTTTCACTTTCTTATAGCATCTTGCAACCATTCCTTCTCATTTTCTCTCTATCCATTTTCATTCAATCCATTTTCAACTGTTGTTGAGTTTTTTTGTGTCTGCCTTTTTTATTTGTTTTTCTTTGATTTTTCTTGGATGCAAAAATTCTTTGTCTGTGGTTCGACCCTACTTATAACAATTATAGTTCTAAGTAGGTTATAGATAAATAAATTTGAGCACGTCAAAGATTGTGTTGTTATTTCTGTCTGAAACAAAAATGATGAACTCAACGTTGAATGGAAATAACCAATAATTGAGTTACCATAGGAATCACACATTTTTGTTCTATATGCATGATATCATCAGAAACAAAAAATAGTGAACTCGACGTGAATCTTTTAATCATGAAAGTGATCAATCAAACATGCTTTTACTTGTGATACTTAACCGATGAGTTTTCTTGTTTGTGGTAATCGATGAGTTTTCTTGTTTGTGGTGTTCTTGTGCCATAGGAACCCGCCTTGAGAGGCCACTTGGAGCTAATGTGATGACATCTTCATTAATAAAATGGTCCAATGCTTCAACAATCACATAGGTTGTGACTTTGATGACTGGACACACACTGTCATTGATGCAACGCCTTACACAATAGGTGATGGATGAATGAGTGAGGGAGTATCGTCTCTATGGTACAATTTTGACTAAGCGGAATCTCTAAAGAGCCTATAAGTGTTGAATCCTCTGTAGGTTTTGGGCGCAACGGAAGCATCCTTTGTTGGTCTGACCAACTCGACTTTTAGTCTTATATCACATTTAATTGTTGTTTTACATGATCAAAGGGTCATGTCTAATGAAAATAATAGATTATTTAACTAGATTAAAACATTGGATTCACGATATAAGGATATTCACTTGTAATTTATAATTAATTCATAAGTAGATATAGAATTACCTTACACACAATTCTCTCTTCATTGATGATCAATGAAATAGATCTCGTTGCATCGTCATTGTGTTATAGGATCCAAGTGGAGAATATATCTAGTGGTGATCTACACATGCACCTTTATCTTCGAACAACATCGTAGAATCACTGGGTGCTAGCACGACCGATCCTGATTGATTGTGTCGTCCGTGGTTGACCACAACAGATGTCTTCTCGAGAGTGGATGAACTCTGGATGATCTCTCGTTAGCTTGAGAGAGGAGGGGATGAGAGCACTCTAGATCTATTGATCTCTCTCTAGGGCTTGATAGAGCTTCACTCGATCCATTGTGCGCACTAATTTTGCTTTAGGAAAGAGATATATTTATATATTTATTTTGGAAGGTTTAAGGTTGAAAAATCGCACACAAGCCATTTCCCAATTCCATAATTCTTAATTGATCTCATGTCCAATAATAATAATATAAATATTATTATTAAATGCTTGACATGTGCAACACATACAGAATATTGATAAATATCATTTATACCATTTCCAATCCAACCATTAAGCTCAGTACACTTTCCCTCATCCACATTTACTGATTCTTGAATAATGACTATTTATTTAATAAATAATTATCACAACATTATTCATTGATAAATATAATAAATATTATATTCGCAAAACTTGCATGCAAATATTTATTATTATTATTTAACTCACTTATGCTTTCAAATAATTTGTGATTAAATTATGACAATCAATCAAACCCGAATAAATTTTATTTATTCTAACTTGTTAAATTCAATGTTAGAATTTAACCGAGATTGTGGATACACTCAGTGTGTGACCATCTATGCCTCTTTCTCAGTAACATTATGCATAACTACCTAAAGTTCAAGTTTAGCGTCTAGCAACACGTCAAGACATCTATAAAGAATGAAGTTAATGATGCAATGACGTAAAACCTCATACGAACATTTACCGTGTAATATAATCCATTGTCACATAATCTCAAATCAAGTAGGTTGCATGATGGTGTGATCAACTTATATGATTGATGTCTCTTTAAATTTTTGGAAATGAACACGCTCATCGAACACCATGGTCATAGATTTTTTTAGGTGGTTCCATTTCCCATCAAAGGTGTAACGTCCCGACTCGAGAGCCACTCAAACGATGCCCCGAGCTGGTTGGCCATTGGGCCTCAATGGCGCCCCTCCTTATACGCCAGATGTTGCCGACTACCAGTGAGGGTCTAAAGGTTCTATGTTGGAGAGACTATACCATCTGGATTAGAAAATAAACACAGTGAAAAGAATAATAAATAATGGCAGCAGAGTATAAAATTAATCGACTGACGATAATAAAGGAATGAATAATCACGCATGAACATTCTATAATGTACAACACTAGACATACAAGAGGTGATACATACACAGAATAGGTAAAGAGACAAATAAAAGACTCAACATTTATCTCCAATAGCATCATGAGCACTAGCCCGATCCTCTTCTTCTGTACTCTATCCTAGCCCAGAAGGATAACAACAAGCAAGCCCAATCCATGAGCATGATCCTGCGATCATGAGGTCTATTTTGGTATCCCAATGCAATGGAAGCTCGAACAGTGTGTGAGATATATATAGTAGGCGACCACCATCAGTGTCTAATGCTATCCAGGTTGTGCATATAACATAAGAAGTGTGCATGAATATCAAGATGGTAGTAAATAAGTAAATGTAAACAAGTCGGATTCAAGTATCTCAAGGATACCTGACCGACCATACCTGCTTCAGCCTAAGACAGATCATCTCTGAACAAGACCACATGTATATATATAAGCATATATGTATAAAGATATATGCAGATATAAACATGCACTGACGAGGATCCACAACATCCACATGGTAGTAAAGGTGGTAATGGTGAAGTAGTCCTAGGACCCATAACTATAATCCTAGGCATTCATAAAATGAGTGTCCTAAACATTGCAAGGAAGGTAATGTTAGTCATATGTAATAACAACAAGCAAGATATAACTTGTTTTTCGTATGAGCCATTGCAAGATACTCCGTAAAGGGGAACCTAAGTATTGCTCAAGGGGTAACGTAATTTTTTATATTCTATGAGCTCATCCTTAGTGTTCTGTAAAGAGGAATCCTAAGTATCGCCTGTAACTTTCCATTTCCCTATGAACATGTCCAAGATGTTTTGTAAATAGAAAACCCAAGTATCGCTCAGAGTGTGAGAAACATCTAGCCTATGTGGTCATCCATGACATTACGTAATAAGAAAACCCAAGTATAACTCAAGGCATAAAATAATTCAAGTGACTTATGAGCCCGTCCATGACGTTTCGTAAAAAGGAAACCCAAATATCTCTCATGGCACAAATAAATCATTTAACCATTTAATTTTAAGTAATAAAGATGGCCATGTCCGTAAACATGCCTCTCATTATTTCAAATATGAAAAATTAAGTGTCCATGTACTTAATCATGCCATATAACAATTCGTATACACATTTTGGGCCATTTTATTTAGTAGTAACAAGAGGGTCAAATAAACAAACTTTACACCATGATCACATCAACCATGACTCCAACTATTTAATTTATAAACAACACGAAGGCCATGCCATAATATAATTCACCAAGAACCATGTGGTTTACCTAAACCATTTTAATTAATTAAGGAATTTATAAACTGGCTAAGGCATTTAAGAACTCACCTAAGGGGTGGTTAAATCATTAGCCAAAAAAAGTACAAGGAGTAAGAAATCAAAATCACATTAAGAGGTGGTTCAGGTTGTGGTCGTCGACCTCCAACCATGTAAAGGGAATAAGGGACAATGGGGTTGTGGTCTAAACAATTCAATTTATAGTATATCATGTTTTCAGAGCAACGAATGGAAATTCCGGTGTGCAACACAATGATATTAATTTATAAATGAAAAAAACTTTAAGGGAAAATAAACTAGACCACCAACCTCATTCTTAGGATGGTCCACTAGTCCAATATCGGGTTTTGAATCATGCTAGAATGAGATAAATCAGATGAATCTTCAAATTTCTTGAAAATAGGGTGAATTAGCTTGTACAAATTTAGCATTATGTAAGGTGAGATAAACGAATAAAGGAAGCAAGAGGAATCAAAGACTAAATGATGGCGATCCAATGAGACCTACAACGCTTGATTTCGACACCGAATGTAGGAGGTACATCATAGCCTAGGAGGAGGCCAAAGGCGCTCCCACATGAGGGGGCTGCTGTGTGCAGATAGGAGGAGAAGAAAGGGGTGGAGGCTTAAAAGGAGGAAGGTAAAAATCATAATTCTCTCTTTTTTAAAAGCAGTATTGTTTGGCTGCACGGTTTGGAAAATCGTGTGTCCACCATGCACACCTACTATCCAAGGGATAGCCCCCCCTGCACGGTTTGACAAACTGTGTGCAACCCGTGCGCTGGTCACTGTCCACCCAGGAACACCCCGCACAGTCAATCGAAAGTCAATTTAAGATTTGACCCCTCCACCAAACAAAAAGCTCAAGATGTCATGGACTTTTCGACCCAATCCAAAACACAGGACCTAACAATCTCTCCACCTTAGAACTTTTCATCCCTGAGAAGCATTTAAGAAATGACCAACATAGTACCCGACCTACTTGAGTCGTGTAGCTCCACTCTAACGATTGCATTGCGTCTCAGAATGCCCAACACACTTCCAAGAGCTATTTTGATCATACGGTACCTGAACTGTTAAACTCAAGCCAATGCTTGTGTTCATAATTGAAATATTGAGACAACACTTACCCGATCCCATCTAACCCAAGACACGATCACATCACTATCTCTTACATCATCTGGCCTATGGTGCTTCACACTATAGGTTCTAATTTCCAACACCCAATTCCGAGTCATAGTACTCCCACCATCATAATCGCCCGCTGAAACATGTTAGTAGAATTATAGCGACACTCTCAGAACATTTATCAAAATTACATGCGAGAACACTACCATAGGTCCTTGATTTGATCAAAATAGTCAAACTCCAATCGACCAAGCTCAACCGATCATGCTGACTTTTCCTTGAAAAGCTCTGATCGAACCTTTAAGCTACTCCCATCTCATCCTGATGGTGTTCTTGATACGATTTCCTCACCAACCACGTCCATCTAAAGGAGGGAGAACAAGTTGAACCACCTTCGATCAACTATTTCCTGAAAACACTCAACTCCTACAACCAACACATCTTTAAAATCAGGATCTGAAGCCTTTATCCCAAGGCATGCTAAGATTATTCCAAGCACGCTCGCTGAAGCCCAGACCCTAATTTTGATGATGTCTCCTGGTTAAACTATCTCCCAAGAATAAACACTATCGTTCTATAACCCCAATACTGACTTTGACCTGATCCAAAATCCATGGATCGTCATAAGGTCTTTCAATCTTAATTCCCATATTTGGATTTCATCCAAATCCATAAATGAGCCCACACCAAGAATTTACCAAAGATTCCAACTGTACACTGCTTCATATGTTAACCAGAATACAAGTTCCAAAATGACCATCACATGATTGGTCTTAAGGTCCCACAACCTTTATTTCCTGAGGGTCACCCCCAACGACCGACATCTGACTCCCCACCATAAGAGAATACTTATTGTCACATCAATGAATAGAAACCTACTCACCATAGCCCATACCCCGTCCTCACTGGACGAATCAACTGGCATGGATAAGATCCCTCTTAGCCCGAGCATCAACATATACGTCAACCATCACCCATTATCGTTTCCAGATAATAGTTATCATAGAAAGAGGTGGATTTGAATCATAATGAGGGTCATCACCTTCTAATGGCCAGTGGTGAACTATACACCATTTGGATTATCTTAAAACTGCTCCTTGAGCACTACCCTAATAAGTCCTTTCATCAAACAAAAATAGCTATTTAAACAAGTAGCTCGATGAATAACCGACGTTCTCTCAGCGTACTCAGGTTGATGTCAAGATAAGGGGAGTGATCACCTCTTAATTAGGAGCACAGTGATATTTTATCGCTAAGCATGTATAGCTTCCTTTGGGCCACACTCACATCAACTAGACCACACCTTCCTTTTTCAAATCCTGACATCATGTTTTCCAACCATGCATGTCATGGTCAATTCTAGTTTATCCCTCATCCCAGGAACTTCCTTTAAATTTACTCAAGCTTCAGGTCACTATTCCCCAATGTGTCAAAAGGAAACCGTCAACCCTCAGCTTGCACATGACTACTCACTGACCATTTATTCAAATAGTACCCCACGTAGATAGTGTGTATCATTCAAATCTTGCTTAGCTTCATGGGTGTAAAGTATCATACCACCCGGTTCAAAACCCGACTCACACTCCCACGAGTCACTCATCATCAAGGCCAAGCTGACCCTACTACTTGGCATGTTAGTCTTATTATGGATGGAGCTCCCTTGGAACTCATCTAAAAAAAATCATCTGCACGTGACCTTAAGTATTGAACGACCACCCACCTCACAACATCATTTTAAGGTTTCAAACATTAACCAAGATTACAAACCTCCAGATATTATTCTCACCATTTCCAATTGGTTCTCTCTAATCATGTTCCTTATACCTGAAAGGCTACACTTCTCACAACCGACACAATGCTCTCCCCTTAAGGAGTGTCCTGGTCGTTAGCTACCGAAACATAGTGTATTTGATGTCACACTCTCCATCACCACCGAACGTGGTTCTTGGATGAGGCCAAAATGCATATACCAAGTCCTATCACGAACATAAAGAAAACAAGCCGCTTACAAGCGTACTAGGTCAGATTCACCTTTAGACATACACGTGACAGTCCTATTGATTCATGTCCACACACGTCATCCACATCAGACATAATGAAAAAATTAAACTAGATCGGTAGTGTTACAACACACTATTCTTTTATAACGTTATCTCAAATCATTGGGAAAACTAAACTTTCGATTTCTAGCTCAAACACACAACGCTCGTAACAAGATCACAACACCCAGGTCACTGTACTCTGAAAACGACCCGTAAATGTAGTATTTAAGAACCCATGACCCTTTATCCAAGCATTTAGGTAACCATATGGTTTAAGGTATTATGTGGCCTTGTCGCTCGAACAACATATGATTTAATGTATCACTTTTAACTAGATGGGAACCACACCTAAAAACACGTGCCACTTTGATAACAAAACAACGCATCAGGCGCTATACATTCCTGACATGCGATGGCACATTAAATAAGAGGAAGGTCACACAACCAATGAAGTTGCCGATCATGCCCAAGTCATGTCTAACATGATGATCTGGATAATTACACGATGCTCACGCCTTTAACAAGCCTTAACTTGTTGAACAATCACCCATTTACTCAGGAGTGCCACTTTATTATCAGGAGTCATATTCGGGACAAATGAAGCTCGGATGACACCTCTCATCAGAAAACTTATCATGAACATTTGTAAATGATTAAAGGTTCTGAGGGCGCTACGTCTACCACTATAGACTATTTTTTTGACATAAGGCGTCAATCCTGAAGCTAGAGTCATTCCTAAAAAGGAGTTCACTAAGCCATACTTCTTAATGGTAATAAACTGAACTTTTATAAATAAAATCCCCTTTATGGTTGAATTGAATTCCCTATTATGTATTGTGGTTATAGAAAACACATACACTCCTTTGGTCTTATTATATTCTATCAGATTTAAAAGACTGTTAATCACCATAACCATTGATAGTATAGTCATTGAACAATCATCATATGAATAGTATAAATACAGGGTTTTGATAAATCCAATTGACATAAACAAAGGAAGTGATGGTCTCGACCAGTAAGATCATAACCTATGAAGCCCATTTATCAGAGCTTCTGAGGGAGATAGTATCATTGGGATTTTACGTTGACCAAGCCCAAGCCGAGATCCAATAACTAAAGCATAAGGGAAACTGTTTACAAGAGAAGTTCAAGCACATCGAGATCACAACCCAAACCATGTATGTCGAACCACCTCATGAAAATCTCACCATCGCGCTCCTTACCCTTTGGAAATTTTCTGGTATAATAAAGGGCTATGTATCAAGACCCTAATAATATGAATATATATATTGTATTTTCAATAGAATAATGGTTATATTTACTGCTTATTATTGTTAATTTATAAATGATTTTGACATTGATTCGATAAAAAACAAATTATATTTTTGGGTAATAAGTAATTTCAATTAAGAAATTCTTTTTGATGAATTAGTACAGTTTTGAAATAAATAATATTTTAATAAAATATTTTTATTAAATGATTATTATTAAATGAAAATGATAATATAATTTTTATGATGTCAAATGTAATTTCTATAATGGTTCAAAAGTTGTTATTGTCAAAATACCCAACATTTCTAAATAAATATCGATTCTATTTTAAAAGAGAAAAATCATATATTTACATAATTATTTTGATAAAATAAATAATATTTTTGGAATCAAAATGTCGAAATTATCCAATGACGATTTTTTCAAAATTTTCCGAAACAGTCGAATTCTCGGGTAAAAATTAAATATGGTATAGATATAAAGTTTATATTATGACTTCATAATGACTCAAAATTGATGTAATAAATGCTATAAAAGGTATATGTAACCAAATCTATGTTTCTGCTTTAAAATAATGTGTTTTAGGTTATTTGATTAATTTTATAGTCTTTATGAATCCTCCAAAACATATATTATATTTTAAGGTTTTATAACCATTTATTTAAGAACATGACTCACTTCCTCAACACCAAGGGTAATATTTTAATAAGTTCATCCCTTGAACTTATAAAATAATGAAAATCAATCATCTTTAAAAGAAACCATGGGAAAAAACCATGAGAAGATTTGTGGTTTTGATTACTTTATTATATAGAGTTCAAAACCTAAGTTTGGAAAATAATGAAGAACTCCTCTCCCTTTTCCTATATAAACTCACCCAAGCTCCCCTTCTGATTCACTTAAATATCATGGAGCACATCCTTACTCTTTTATCCACTCACTAGAGTTCTCCTAAGGTGTAACATACTGAGTTTGGTTTAAAATAAAACACTATTTTTGATAGCATACATGATACACCACATCAAGCTTAAACGAACAACTAATTAATATTTAAATGTTTCCATTTAAACCTAGCCATTAAAATGAAGAGAATGAATAGTATTAACTAAATATAGTTTACACATGTATATATAATTAATTATATGGTGAAAAATTAATTATAAATGAATGTAAAACCCTTTTTAAAGTAAAAGGAACTATTTTTTTTGAAAAACTATTTAAATGTGCACAAGTGTGTTTTATACCAATAAATAAACAAATCACTATTATTGGATTATTAATGTCACGACCCCCTCCCACCAAAGATTCCCCTCCTGAGCTGGCAATGGTGAAAGGGAGATAATGACCCCCGAGTCTCGCCTCCAGTAGGCCCCGGGGTGGTGACTAGCACCAAGGGTATGAGTTTTTACAAATATGGGAGGCATTAACCTTTTTATTATTTAAGATCGTGAAATAGGACAAGTCAACCACCAAAAAGGAAAAGAACAAGTATATAGAAATAAACCCAAACCAATCCCACATGCATGTTTAAATAGTTCTGAAACAAGGTACAAGTACAAGAAAGATCAAAAGTACAATACCAAAAGAAACAAGTACATCAAACTGCAGCAACTCCAACTGTCCAGACTAGTAGGGTCCCACACGACCATGGTAGTCCTCCTGGAAACCTGAAAGTAAACATATGGTGAGAAAACAAGTATACTCAGTAGGGAAACCCAAATCTCTCATGCACAAGTGGGGAGACATCCTAATGTCCCATGAGAACAACAGAAGAAACCTAGAAAAAAATTCTATCCACCCAACCTCACCAGCCACACTCACCAAAACACAATCACAATAGGTAGTAGTATATAAGAACAAGAGTATTGGGTACCCCGCACCATTTTCCCCCACTAGCTAGTTGTTCTTCCTAACGGCGAACGTCCTGACGCTACCACACTCTTCCCGCCCGCACACACCTGAGCCTCACAACCACGTATCCCGCCCGCACACACCTGGGCCTCACAACCACGTATCCCGCCCGCACACACCTGGGCCTCACAACCACGTATCCCACCCCCACACACCTGGGCCTCACAACCACGTATCCCGCCCGCACACACCTGGGCCTCATCCCGAAGGTTCTTGGGAAATAGTAAAACCTTCCCGAAGAGTCTTGGGCTAAACCACCCCAATCGAAACCTACCCAAAGAGTCTTGGGTGTAAGGTCACCTCAAGCCATCACAACCTAGGGAAGAAGGAGTAGGAAGGAGCTAGTAACTAAGGGGAAAACACCCTCTCCCATGAAATGGGAGTGTTCGGCACTGAGTGCTCAACATGGGTGGGGTGCGATAAAACACAAAGATACAAATATATATATATATATATACCAAACACTCAGCCCAACCTATAGCTTCTAACAGAAAACTGAGCACGTGCCTCGACACTGCTACTACGAAGCATGCATACAACAAACAACCCCAACCCCATTTAGGTTTTCATGTTTCAACATAATCAGTTATTAGTTCCTTAACTACAGGGCAACTATCCACAACTAACCACAACGATCATTTGTAAAACATATCCCTGCCATCCACAAATCAAGTTAGGAAAACATAAGCAGCACAACAAGTCCCTTATTAATAACCAACCAACCCATTGATTAACATTCCCGTTCCACTACCATTCCCCACCATTTATTAACTCTTCCACTTTTTATTTATTATTTACAACCCATAGTTCATTCACATTCAACCCAACCCTGCAGCCCCGCTACCAACCACCATAACCACAACCACACCGTACATCATCACCCCTTTAATACCATTTATCGCAGCCCCTCTGCCCATCACCAATGTAGTATTCACACCAACCCACAACCAAGCCAACCGCAGTCCCGCTGCTCACCCGATCCACAACAACCCACAAAACACCCCCATCACATGCCACGTATCCAAGCCAACACCCACATATTCATTATTTCATTTTGTTCAACCGGGGTGATCACACAAGGGTTCCAGATTTTAAATCAGCCAACTTTATGTGATTATCCAAATTCCACATTCAACAAAGCTCCATTCACAAAAACGGTCTAGAAAGACAGCGCAACATTTAATTGCGCAAGCAAAGGCCCCCAACGACCGTGATTTTCAGTAGGTATAAGACTATTCAATTCACAAAATAATATCACAGGATATAAGAAATTATGCTAACTGCATTCACAACTTCCCATCCCCGTTATATAATCCAGTTATTATCTTCATTAAACCAGTTCAAAAGTGTTTCACGTAAACAAGAGGAAACTCACCCCGCATGATGCACAATTTAGAGAGACGAAGGTAAAATCCCTACCTCAATAAGTTCTAATCATAATGCTCCCCCGGATCAACTTTAGAAGATGTCTGTCGGCGTCCGTCACTTCTGTCGAATCCCGGAAAAACCTCCTTGGGTGGGAGTTGGAATGGAAAGTCCGAAGGAAAGACAACGGATCCAAGCTCAGAAGTTCTGCCTCGTCGTTATGATCCTGTGGCCGCTGATGGATGGTAAATCGGAGCTCGGACGAAGAAGTTATGGAAGAAAAAGGAGCCTTCGAGCCTCTTGGGAGAGATTTGCTCAGAGGAAAGGGGAGGATAGGGGTGTGTTGAAAAGGAGGAGGGGACCCCTCCTTTTATAGGAGTGAAAAAACAGAAGTAAATGGCATGCACTTTATGGTACACGGTGTGTACTTGGCCATTTCATGCGGCCACCACGCGGCTTCCAACAGGGCCTTCAATGCGGCACACAACCGTTGACTGGTCAACACACAGTTTAAGGGTAATGCGTACGCGGAGAGACACTACACGGCGTGTAGTATTGGGTACACGACATGTACCCACTTATTTCACACGGCAAGGACACGACCTTCAACACGAGGTATACCCGGCAAGGGGGTTACATGGCGTGTACTCACACTACACGGCGTGTACTTACAAAATTCTGAAAAGTGTGGGAAAAGTCCATTTTACCCTCCAGAACACTTCGTGACCCTCTTTTTGACAAAGGAATGAGCCGGAGAGGTCCAGGCAATTACATCAGATACCTCTTAAAACATTCTCATCCTCAAGAATTCAAAATCCAACCCAGAGGAACCCAAAAAGATACCTCTTAGGGCCCTCGTTATAACAGGAACCCAACCATCAACCCTAATAATAGGTGTTAGGAATTCTTTCTCCTATGTCGAGATATTATCCACTTTAGGCGGCACTGACTCGCCTGCACGGGTTTAATCACATCCTCATTAATGTGTCTCAATTAAGGATCTGGTTTTTCCCTTCCCCAAACGCCCGTACATGTTACACACTCCCAGAGAACAAGGAAACAAAAGGTCTCATAACCGACAAGCCAAGCATTCCATATATCAAAGGTATAGAGTACAAAACAAATATCAGAAGAACAAGGAAAAACACAAGTCAAAACAACTCTGGGTACTGAGCGTGCATCTGGGTCTCCCATTCCCAAGTTCTCTCCTCGAGGCCGCCATGCCTCCACAACACATGAACCAAGGGAATGGTTCGTCCATGGAGCACCTTCTCTTTACGATCTTCGATTCTGACGGGTCATTCCTAGAAGGTCACATCGTCTCCCATATCTAACTCTCCCCAGTCGATAATGTGAGAGTCGTCGTATAAGTACCGATGAAGCTGGGAGACGTGGAAGACGTCATGTACTTTCTCCAACTGAGGTGGCAGGGCCAGCTAATATGCCACCTCACCGACTCGCCTTAGTACCTGAAAAGGTCCGATGAACCTAGGTGAGAGCTTTCTCCCTTTCCCAAACCTCCTCTACCCCCGTCGAGGGGAAACCTTCAAGAACACATGATCTCCCACCTAGAACACAAAGGGCCTCCTCCGACGATCAACATAAGACTTCTGTCGGTCCTGAGCCGCTTTCATCCTCTCACGTACAAGCTGGACTCTCTCTGTGGTGCTCTGCACTACCTCTGGCCTAAGAGCACCTGTCTCACGAACCTATGCCCAACAAATGGGTGAACGAAATGGTCTTCCATACAAAGCCTCAAACGGTGCCATGCCAATAGTAGAGTGGAAGCTGTTGTGGTAGGCAAACTCTACTAAAGGCAAGTGTCGTACCCATGATCCTATGAAATTCAGAACACATGCTCGCAGCATGTCCTCCAATTTCTGGATAGTCCGCTCTGTCTACCCATCAGTCTGGGGGTGGAAAGCAGTGCTAAGGCATAGTTGGGTGCCAAAAGCATGATGTAACCCCCTCCAGACTCGTGAGGTAAACCGAGTATCCCGGTCTGAGACGATAGTCTTCAGAACTCCATGCAAACGCACCACCTCGTCTACGTACCTCTGTGCTAAGGTACTCACCAGGTCTGACTCCTTAATTGCTAAGAAGTGAGCTGATTTCGTCAGACGATCCACCACCACCCAGATATCATCATAACCACCCTGATCTCTGGGTAGTCCTGTGACGATTTCCATCGAGATGTCATCCCACTTCCACTTGGGGACATCTAAAGGATGCAACAAAACACTGGGAACATGGTGTTCAGCCTTTACCTACTGACACACAAGGCACTTAGCCACAAACTCTGCCACTGCCCGTTTCACCCCAGGCCACCAAAACTATTCCCTTAGGCCTTGGTACATTTTTGAAACTCCCGGATGTACCGCCAAGGCTGAGTTATGGAACTCATGGAGAACTCCCTCACGCATCGCCTCCGGAACAAACAACCTTCCATAGAAAAGCATCCGATGTCAGCTTTCCTCTGACCATCCCTCTGGAGCGTTTCCCTGATCGACACGATCCCGAATTACTTCCACCTCGGAGTCCCCCCACTGAGACTCTTCCACCTGCGGCAACAAGGAGGACTTCACCGTCATCTGAAACAAACAGCCTCTAACACCCTCTACCCTTGCATCCAAGTGCAAGGTAGCCAACTCTCCCATCGATTTCCAAGCATCAATGGATTCCCAAACCACTTCCTTATGTGACTTCCTACTCAGGGCATCAGCCACAACGTTTCCCTTACCCTCAGTGTAAGAGATATCGAAGTCATAGTCTTGGAGAAACTCAACCCATCTCCGCTGCCGCAAGTTTAAGTCACGTTGGGAGAAGATATAACGCAGGCTCTTGTGATCGGAGAAGACCACAAAGCACTCCCCAAAGAGGTAATGTCGCCACAAATTCAGTGTGAACATTACTACTGCAAGCTCCAGGTCATGGGTGGCATAGTTACGCTCGTGAGGGCGCAACTGCCTAGACCCATAACAGATCACTCCCTTCTTCTGCATCAGCACACACCCCAGACCAAGGCCAGAAGCATCACAAAACACCTCATACAACAACCCTTCCTCTGGAAACCTGAGTACGGGAGCACTGACCAACTTCTCCTTCAGGTAGTCGAAAGCCTTCTAGAACTGCTCGCTCCATAGGAAGACCTGGTTCTTCCTAGTCAAAGCTATTAATGGAGCAACAACTCGAGAGAAGTCCAAAACGAACCTCCTATATTAACCTGCTAACCCCAGGAAACTACGAACTTCTTCCACGCTCTTAGGTGCTGCCCAAGAAACAACTGCATCCACTTTCGATGGGTCCACTGACACTCCATGCTGAGACACCATGTGCCCAAGGAAGTGTACTTCTTGTGTTAAGAACTTACACTTCAACAATTTCCCATAAAGCTGGTGGTGTCGAAGGACTTCCAAGACTTCCCTGAGATGCTCAACGTGCTCCTCCTCTGATCTTGAGTAGATCAGGATGTCATTGATAAACACAATGACGAACCGGTCCAGAAACTCTTGGAAGACAAAGTTCATAAGTCCCATGAACACACCTGGTGCATTCGTAACTCCAAACGACATCACTACAAACTCGAAGTGCCCATACCTACACCTGAAAGCCATCTTCGAGATGTCACTGTCCTTCACCCTCAACTGATGATATCCTGATCGTAGATCAATCTTAGAAAACCAATCTGCTCCCCTCAGCTGGTCGAAGAGATCATCTATCCTTGGGAGGGGGTAATGGTTCTTGACCGTTACCTGGTTCAACCTTCGGTAGTCTATGCATAGCCTGAGACCACCATTTTCCTTCTTCACGAACAAAACTGGAGCACCCCATGGAGACACGCTGGGTCGAACAAAACCATTCTCCATCAGATCGTCAATCTGAATCCGCAACTCTCGCAGCTCCGAAGGTGCCATCCGATAAGGGGCCATCGAAATCGGACGGGTACCAGGCTGTAAGTCTATCCCAAACTCAACATCACGTCGAGGGGGGGGGGGGGTTAGAGTCACAACCTCCTCGGGAAAAACATCGAGGAACTACCTAATAACCTCCGGGACATCCATCATCTCCATATCAGATGGAACCACTGATAACCCGCCTAACAAGGAAAGGAGAGGCTCTACACGCCGGCTTCCCGCCTGATAGCTCCTCTCACCAACAAAAGCTACACACTGCCCGTCCATGTCGGAGAACACAACTCTTCTCCAGAAGCAGTCGATAACGGCACTAACAGAAAACAACCAGTCAATGCCTAGGAGGACATCGTATGACTGCATCTGTAACAGAAGAAGATCTCCACTAGATCGATGTGGTCCCAACGTCAGCCCAAATCCCCGAAAAACACAAGATATGATGGTCTGGCCTCTAACTGGTGTAATCAGCACCAGTGGTATGGAAATTCTCTCTACGTCTAGTCCCAAAGCATGGGCTAGACTAGGTGCAAAAAAAGAGTGCGAAACTCCTGAATCGAACAAAGTAGAAACGAGAGTGCTGAACAAACAAATCGTACCTCGTACCACCTCTGGTCCTGCTAGAGCTGCCAACTCTGCTGCGTGCAACTGTCCACACTCATCTCCTCTTCCTCTCTGATGTCGTCCACCTCCCTGACCTCGCCCTGGTCGAGGTCCCTGAGGAGCACCCCGAGGTCGGCCTCCTCCCGCAAAGTCTGCCCTCGGAGGAGCATGGTCCTGCTGCTGCTGGAAGGGCCTCGCCGGCAACTGGTGCTGCTGAGGTGGGCGCTGAACCTGCCCACCTCCACCGTACTGAGCTCGGGTTGGGAACCGACTCTGAACGTGCCCGAAACCTCCACAAGAAAAATACTTCGGTCCTGGGCTCATGAAAAAGGGACGAGGACCCGAAGATCTGAACTGGAACTGTTGGGGCCTGCTCCCCACTGGCCTGAACTTAGAAGGTCCCATCACAGACCTACTGCTGACTGCCTTCCCCTTCGACGAACCTGGCTAGATCCCCTCTCGTGGTGCACCTCCCAGTGAGTGCATCCTCTCTACAACCTCTTCCTTCTTCTGTACCGCCAAGTACGTCGGAAGGGTAAAGGGGGTGACATCATACTAGAGCGAAGGACGAAGCGCCTCCTCCAAACGTCTTTCTTGAGACTCCTCATCCGGAAAGAGATCCGGAGAAAAGCGCATGAGATCCTTGAACTTGATCCCCAACTCTCATACTGACATAATCCCCTGCTGAAGGGAGAGTAACTCCTGCCGCTTCTCCTCCTTGATCATAGAAGAAAGGAATTCCTCTCAGAATTCCTCCTCAAAGTCAGCCCACAGAACCTCTGCCTCTATCCTCTCTCTGAGGTAGAGCATCCACCACTGTCACGCCGCACCTCTCAGATGACTATCTTCTAGGGGAACCTAGTACTCCTTCGGAGCACAAATCAAGGTAAAAGCGATCGCTAGCTCCTCAAGCCACCCCTCTGTCTCCGTATCCGAAGTACTACCCTCGTACTACTTGAGGTTCTGCTGCTGGAAAGAACGGAGAGTCTTCTGCCACTGACTATCTTCCTCCTCTCAGTCAATCCTCAACTGATTGACCGCTTGGATCTGCTAGGCCTCGGCCGTCTGAGTCACCCGGGGACAACGTCCAAGTGCCATAGCTGTACGGTAAACAAAGATCGCCTAAGCCCAAGTAGTAATGAAATTTTGCAGGGTTTTATTTTATCATTTTATTCAATTTATTTCCCAGAACGCCCAAATCAAGTAAAGCACAATCATGATGATGCATGTACCTTCCCTAGGGTCTCTACCCTGCAATCAATGTAGTCTCACTTGGCCGTTCGGTAGGCTTAGAGTCCTTGCATCGAATCACGGGGGGGCCCTAAAATCCCGTGTCCTAGCCGGTCTTCCCTGGCCTATGTCACGCACCAATATTAACCAACACTGTTGCCCTACCATCCCATGCAATCCTCAATGTTCCTAACTCTAGACTCCATCCTATCTCTCAACCATCACCTTTGATACCATTCTGTCACGACCCCCTCCCACCAAAGATGCCCTTCTTGAGCTGGCAATGGTGAAAGGGAGATAATGACCCCCGAGTCCCGCCTCCAGTAGGCAACGGGGTGGCGAATAGCACCAAGGGTATGAGTTTTCAAAAATATGGGAGGCATTACCCTTTTTATTATTTAAGATCGGAAAATAGGACAAGTCAACCACCAAAAAGGAAAAGAACAAGTGTATAGAAATAAACCCAAACTAATCCCACATGCATGTTTAAATAGTTCTGAAACAAGGTACAAGTACAAGAAAGCTCAAAAGTACAATACCAAAAGAAACAAGTACAACAAACTGCAACAACTCCAACTGTCCCGACTAGTAGGGTCCCACATGGCCCTAGTAGTCCTCCTGGAAACTTGAAAGTAAATGTAGGGTGAGCATACAAGTATACTCAATAGGGAAACCTAAAGCTCTCGTGCACAAGTGGGGAGACATCCTAATGTCCTGTGAGAACAACAGAAGAAACCTAGCAAGGAATTCTATCCACCCAACCTCACCAGCCACACTCACCAAAACACAATCACAACAGGTAGTAGTATATAAGAACATGAATATTGGGTACCCCACACCATTTCCCCCCACTAGCTAGCTGTTCTTCCTAACGGTGAACGTCCTGACGCTACCACACTCTTCCCGCCCGCACACACCTGGGCCTCACAACCACGTATCCCGTCTGCACACACCTGGGCCTCACAACCACGTATCCTGCCCGTACACACCTGGGCCTCACAACCATGTATCCCACCCGCACACACCTGGGCCTCACAACCATGTATCCCACCCGAACAAACCTGGGCCTCACAACCACGTATCCCGCCCGCACACACCTGGGCCTCACAACCACGTATCCCGCCCGCACACACCTGGGCCTCATCCCGAAGGTTCTTAAGAAATAGTAAAACCTTCCCAAAGAGTCTTGGGCTAAACCACTCCAATCAAAACCTACCCGAAGAGTCTTGGGTGTATGGTCGCCTCAAGCCATCACAGCCTAGGGAAGAAGGAGCAGGAAGGAGCTAGTAACTAAGGGAAAAACACCCTCTCCCATGAAATGGGAGTGTTCGGCACTAAGTGTTCAACATGGGTGGGGTGCGATAAAACACAAAGATACAAATATATATATATATATATATATATACCAAACACTCATCCCAACCTATGGATTCTAATAGAAAACTGAGCACGTGCCTCAGCACAGCTACTACGAAGCATGCATACAACAAACAACCCCAACCCCATTTAGGTTTTCATGTTTCAACAGAATCAGTTATTAGTTCCTTAACTACTGGGCAACTATCCATAACTAACCACAACGATCATTCTTAAACCATATCCCTACCATCCACAAATCAAGTTAGGAAAACATAAGTAGCACAACAAGTCCCTTCTTAATAACCAACCAACCCATTGATTAACATTTCCGTTCCATTACCATTCCCCACCATTTATTAACTCTTCCACTTTTTATTTATTATTTACAACCCATAGTTCGTTCACATTCAACCAAACCCTGCAGCCCCACTGCCAACCACCATAACCACAACCACACCGTACATCATCACCCCTTTAATACCATTTATCACAGCCTCACTGCCCATCACCAATGTAGTATTCACAGCAACCCACAACCATGCCAACCGCAGCCCCGCTGCTCACCCAATCCACAACAACCCACAAAACACCCCCATCACATGCCACATATCCAATACAACACCCACATGTTCATTATTTTGTTTTGTTCAACCAGGGTGATCACACAAGGGTTCCATATTTTAAATCAGCGAACTTTACGTGATTATCCAAATTCCACAATCAACAAAGTTCCATTCACAAAAACGGTCTAGAAAGATAGGGCAATATTTAATTGCGCAAGCAAAGGCCCCCAACGACTGTGATTTTCAGTAGGCATAAGCCTATTCAATTCACAACATAATATCACAGGATATAAAAAAAATAAGGTAACTGCATTCACAACTTCCCATCCCCGTTATATAAGCCAGTTATTATCTTCATTAAAACGGTTCAAAAGTGTTTCACGTAAACAAGCGGAAACCCACCCCGCATGATGCATAATTTAGATAGATGAAGGTAAAATCACTACCTCAACAAGTTCTGATCACAACGCTCCCCCGGATCAACTTTAGAAGATGTCCATCGGCGTCCGTCACTTCTGTTGAATCCCGGAAAAACCTCCTCAGGTGGAAGTTGGAAAGGAAAGGCTGAAGGAAAGACAACATATCCAAGCTCAGAAGTTCCGCCTCGTCGTTACGATCCCGTGGCCGCTGACGGATCATAAATCGGAGCTTGGACGAAGAAGTTATGGAAGAAAAAGGAGCTTTCGAGTCTTTTGGGAGAGCTCTGCTCAGAGGAAAGGGGAGGAGAGGGGTGTGTTGAAAAGGAGAAGGGGACCCCTCCTTTTATAGGCGTGAAAAACAAAAGTACACGCTGTGCACTTTATGGTACACAGCGTGTACTTGGCCATTTCAAGCGGCCACCACACGGCTTCCAACACGGCCTTCAACGCGGCACGCAGCCGTTGACTGGTCAACCCACAATTTGAGGGTAACGCGTACGCGGGGAGACACTACACGACGTGTAGTATTGGGTACACGACATGTACCCACTTATTTCACACGACAAAGGCACGACCTTTAACACGGGGTATACCCAGTGAGGGGGGTACACGATGTGTACTCACACTACACGACATGTACTTCCAAAATTCTGAAAAGTGTGGGAAAAGTCCATTTTGCCCTCCAGAACACTTCATGACCCTCTTTTTGACAAAGGAATGGTCTGAAGAGGTCCGGACCATTACAATTATTGATATATATATATATATTATTCATTATAAGGTTTAACATTCATTTTATGTGTTTTCTAGACATTATATAAGAACAAATCCAATTTTACACATAAATGAACTATTTTTCAAAAATGACAATTTTGCCGTCTTTTGATTGTGATCCTATTTAAAATCTAGATTTTTCACTTTTATAAATTCTATTTGATAGAATAAAGTTATTAATGATAATTAGATTATAAAAATTTACTTTGGTCTATTTTTGATATTTTTTCGATAATATTCATTTTTTGATGAATAAAAAAAATCCATTTTAATTGAAAACTAGTTTTGCATCAAATTTAATTATATTGGTAAATAATAGTTTTGAATGATTTTAAATTATAATTAGATCAATTTTTTATTATTTAATTCAATGTAGGTCATTGCAATCAATTTCACATTGAAATTGGATGTAAAAACTTGGTAAACTTTTGAACATTTTTACTTTACAAAACCCGTTTTCTTATTCCGTCAACAAGATTAATTTTTTAATTAATTTCTGCTAATTCTGTGTTTTGAATTTAGAAAAATAGATTTCATATTTGGAATAATAAGATCCAAATTATTTAAATAGGTCTCTTTTAGTTTTGGACATTATGAATAATAACTTTAGTAATAATTTTTATTACCATGACTAAGGGTAAATCACATAATTAAAGTTAAAAATTATATTATAAAAATATAAAATTACCATAAAACTTTTCCTAATTTAATTATATAAGTGTTTTCCAACCAATATAATTCTTGGGTCGATTTTAAGACTACTTGGAGGCACTTGGATGACTTTAATGCATTTATAATATTATATTCAATGAAAAGTCATTTTTATTACACTTTAGTTTTTAATAAGTTAAGTATTTTTTATATGGGGTTATACAGAGGATATCTTCGATTATAAATAATATTTTGAAATATAAAATGATTAACTACATAAGGATAATTTATTTATAATTTTTATAAAATAAATTATTAAATCAAACGGTGACACAATGATGATGCAATAATTGCTTCATTAATAGAAGAATCAAATAAATGATAATAAAAATATTATAATAAATATAATTTGACATAATTTATGTCATCCATTAATTTTCTAGATTAATTTGACATGTTAGTGGTTCAAAGAGTTTTTTCGACTATATCATGAGGTTTTGATATTTTAAAAAAGGTCAAGATTTGAATAGTGTCAAAATTAACACTAATAGTATTTCAAAATTTAAAATATTTTATTAAATGTTATAAAATTTTAAAAAATACAATATTCAGAAAAATAGTTTAAATAAGTCCTAAAATGTCATAAATGACTATTTTATTGGTATTTTGACATGTTATGGTAATTATATTGACCCTCAAAGTGTAAATTACTTGATAAAATGATAAATGTTAAAAGAGTTAAATAAAAAAGATAAAAATTAAAAAGATATTAAAAACTTGTCTAATTTTTATTGGATGATTATATTTTGACACATAATAATCCTATATTCCAACTAAATTAGTTTGGTACCATTTAGATTAGAAAATTAATATATATTAATTTAATAATTTGAAGAATTCTAAGAGTTCCCCTTACCTCTCATAGAAAAGGGCACCCATTCTTTTCTTTTAATCACACCTTAAAACCTATTTGGTTCAGACCATATCTACCCAAATACCTTCCTAGAATCCCTCCCCACATTATAGAGACTTTATTGTAGGCATAACATCATTCTTAGTGTGTTAAGGTGTTAATCAAAGGAGATCATCCGAAGAAAAGGTATCGTTTTTAATTAAGTTTTTTTATTTTCTTTCTTCTTCCAATTCCTTCAAATATTATCCCACCATGATGAAATAATAACTCTAGTATAATCAATATAATTATATGTTATTATGTTAATATCATCACCTAAATCCATATCCACTTCCATCAAATGGGAAAAGAAATAATCATTTGTGAGTACATGTGAACTATCAAATACATAAACCAATATAATTTGTTTTCCATTACCATCTCTCAATAATGGTTATAATGATAGAATTAATGTTTATATATGATATTCATGAAATATTTATCATTATTAAATATTAATATATCATTTATGTTCTCAACTTTCCATTCACATAAAAATGATAATGTTGTTCGTATGTACGTGTGAATTATCACCTCCACAAAGTGATGTAATTCATTTTTCAGCACCACATCACATGAATGATATATATAAGTATATCTAAATAATTAATATGATATTATGATCATTTTTTAATAATAATATAATAATTACATCCTTTCCATAATTATCACGGAAAAATGAAAATGTTACGCATGTGTACAAGCGACTTATCATCTCTATGATTGTAACGCTGTTCATTTTTCATAACCATACATAAATGGTTTGATTGAAAAGTATAATTAATGTATAAAATTTATTATTATGTCATGAGTATTATTCTAGAGATGATGGATTTATTTTGACGATAGACATCATATCAAAGTCATCTTGGACTCATATACCGAATAACGTCAAAACGTCCAACATTAACTTAAATAATTATGTAATGGTTATAACATGATAATAAGTGATATAAAAGGAATAATAAACCTTAAAAAGGTTTTATAGAAAGTAAATAATTAACCAAAGTTTATTACTCTGGAAGATAAAGATTATACGTGATGAAACAAGCTAAAGGTAAGAGACTCTTTAACTAAAACATTATTTTAAATGTTTTAAGGATTTATTCCTCTAAATATTTCTTATTCATGTCTTTATTTTCAAAATGGTTTTATGGATTTATTTATATGAATATGAATGTTTTAAAATGTTAATTTCTTTCAAAAGTTTCAAAGTGGTATAGAACACTTTGATTCCAAAATCACTTTATTAAATGTTTTAAATGTTTTTTAAAAATGGATTGTTTATTTAATAACTTAATTTTTTTTCTTACAAGTGAAAATGATATTTTATGAGTGTTATGTTGAAAATTTAATGCTTTTATGTGGTATTATTATATAAAGGTACTTGGAAATTTTACAGGTGGTTACGTGATAAACCAATGATGTGTGGTTATGTTATTACCTCTAATACATTAGGTATGGAAGTCAGATGTATGAATATTCTATTTGTAAGAGTGACATGTATGGAATTCGGTCATATGAATATTTCATTTGAAAGAGTGACATGTATGTAAGTTGACCATATGACTATTTCATTTTAGTATAAATATGTCCCAAGTTACCTACATATATATTATATGTTTTCGTATGAGTTTTCATGAAAATAATTTATTTTCAAAAGGTAATATAATTATTTTTTGAAATGATGATCTCTTTTAAGGGTAAAAATGTATGTTTTATTTTAAGGAAATGATTTATGTCTTTTCAATGGACTAATGGTTTTCTTTATTTTTGTCCATTACTAAGCTTGTTGTGCTCACCCAAAGTCTTAAAATATTTTTACAAGGTTTAAATATTGGTAAGTACAAGGAATGTTTCATAGTGAAAGTATAGAAGATGTGACAAGAAAAGAAACAATATTTTATTTTAAAAGGTTCTCATTTGGAAAAAAATGGATAATGAGTATAAGTATCCACTTGTAATGTATGAGTTTACAATGGAAGATATTTTCTTAATTCTCTAAAATGATAGACCTAAAAGATATTTGGAAATGAAACAAAATAAATTCTAGTAAAAAGTCACTAGAATAAGTTATGTTTAAGGCTGGGTCCTTATAGTTGGTATCAGAGTAGGGTTTAGACAACATTGAAGATTAGGATGTATTATTAAGAGTTATGGATATCATCATGGGTTTATAATTTTCAGGTTGTTCATAATTTTAATTAATTAGAAACCCTTTTTAGGATTTAAGTTATGAAATTTTAAGGTGACTAATGAAATATTTAGAGATATTCATTTTTGAGGTAATTAAGGGTTATTACATTTTGGGATGAAAAATAAAAGGTATGAGATAACCATTAAGGTTAAAACATGTCATGGTTATTTTTGAGGACTTTATCATATTTTTGGAATGTTATAAAAATGATATAGTTTTATAATAGGGATAACCCACAGGGTAGGTGACAACTCGTCACGTCCGGTAAGGTTGAAAAAATCGAACCTACAACCGAAGGGTGAAAAAGGTGCATCACCTACCACTGGACTACATGATGTACTAGGTTAGTATTACTTTTTGTTTTTAGTTAAACAATTTTCTAGATGACTAATAAATTAATTTTTGTAACATATATTTTATCGAATAAATAACCTTGGGATTGGAAACTTTTTTTGGTGATTAAGTGATTAATATTATTTCAAAAGATGTTTGTTGTTTTAGGAAACCTATAAGATTATGGTAGATATAATACTATGGGATTTTATTTGAAAATTATAGGTTGAATTATATTTTATAAGAATCTATTATTTTATTGTAGACTTAGGGTGATTTAGGTTTTTTATGGAAATGATTAACCAAACTTGGAGAATTTTGGATTAGGAAATTACTTTTTGCTATGAGACTTTAAGAGTAATTGTTTTTATTTGGAGATAAATGTTAAAATTTATCTTGGAAGATTATGTGATAAAATTATCCTAAAATTTGTTTTTCAATATTATTCAAGATTTTTTGAGGATTTTTAAGTGAAATTATTTATCGAATGGTATATGTTGAACATTGGGTATTACTGTTGAATTTTGAAGATTAAAATAGTTTTTCATCATAAAAGATTTATTATTTTTAGGAATTATCTTTTCTTGTAATAACAATTTTGGTTTTTATTAATGTATAAAGATAGGAGAAATATATAGTTAATCATTTTTGGATCATGTGATTCTCTAGAAGTTGATTCTAGTGCTTAAAAAATTCATCTTGATTACTCATCATTTGGAGACAAAGATGAGTTAGTGGGGGAAATTGATTAATGGATGAAACTATACTTTTAAATTAAGTATATTTACTTATGATCTTGGTCCAATTATTAATATAATTCCTCATCTCTATTAAAATTATCTTAAAATAAAAACATTTTTTGTTTACTTTTCCTGGTACAAAATCACAGACCATTTAACCCATCACAAAATTTATAGTTTTGTGATTTCTAACTTTCTCTTCACAATGTCTTCTATCACTCTCCATTAGAAATTGATGGTTTGTTTTCCCTTCCATATCCATGTTTTTCTACATGGAGCCCTAGTATTTGTTATCTCAAGTGATCTTCCTACTTACCTTTCTTTTGAAGTGGTAGTTTTATTAATCCATTTTTTGATGTGAGATTGAAATAAAGGTATTTTGAAAAGTAATACATTAGTTACAAACCACAAAATAAAATTGGGAGGATACAATTTACAGGGGGGATAATGTAACATCCTGTGTTTTTTTAAAAGTAAAAACTATGTTCGATAGCGTACATGATACGCCACATCAAGATTAAGCGAACAATAAATTAATATTTAAATATTATCATTAAAACCCAACTGTTATAATGGAAGAAATGAACAGTAATAAATAAATATATTTTACAAATGTATATATAATTAATTATTTGGTAAGAAATTAATTATAAATGCATGTAAAATCCTTTTTAAAATAAAAGGAAATGTTTTTCTGAAAAACTATTTAAATGTGCATAAGTGTGTTTTATACCAATAAATAAAAAAATTGATATTGTTGAATTATTAATGAAATATATATATATATAATATATTAATTATAACATTTAAAATTAATTTTATGTATTTTATAGACATTATATAAGAAAAAAAATGCAATTTTACACATAAAAAAGTATTTCTCAAAAAGGGCTGGTTTGCCGTCATTTGACGGTGAACCCATTTTAAATCTAGTTTTTTCACTTTTATATATTCTTTTTGAAAAAATAAAATTATTTTTTGGAAGAGGATTATAAAAATTTACTTTGGTTAAATTTTTGGTATTTTTTTGATAAGATTCATTTTTTGATGAATAGTGAAAACATAATGCATTTTAATTAAAAAATACTTTTTCATAAAATTTAATTATAGTGTGACATAATATTTCTGAATGTTTTTAATTTATAATTAGATCAATTTTTTCTAATTTAATCTAATATAGGTAATTGGAATCAATTTACCATTGAAATTGGATATAAAAACTTAGTGAACTTTTGAACGTTTTTACTTTATAAACCCCATTTTCTTATTCCATCAACAAGATTAATTTTTAATTAATTTTTTATGATTATATATTTTAAATTTGGAAAAATGGATTTTATATTATTAATCATAAGGACCAAATTATTTAATTAGTTCCCTTTTATTTTTGGACATTATGAGTAGTAACCTTAGTAATAATTTTTATTATCATGGTTAAGGGTAAATCGGGTAATTAAATGTAAAAATTATATTATAAAAATGTAAAATTACCATAAAACTCATCCTAATTTAATTTCATGAGTTTTTTATGAAACAAAATCCTTATATATATTTTAGTACCACTTAAAAACACTTGGATGACTTATATGCATTTATAATATTATATTCAATGAAAAGTCATTTTTGTTACATTTTTGTTTTTAACAAGTAAATTATTTTTAATATGGGTTTATACAGAGGATATCATTGGCTATAAATAGTATTTATAAACTTAAATTTTGTAAATACATCAAGGTAATTTATTTATAATTTTTAGGAAATAAATAATTAAATTAAATGGTGATACAATGATGATGTAGTGATTGCTTCATTAATGGAAGGATCAAATAAATGTTATTAAACATATTATAATAAATATAATTTGATATAATTTATGTCATACAAGAATTTAATGAATGACTTTGAGATTTTAGTGATGTTTTAAAAGAGTTGTTTCGACTATATCATGAAGTTATGATATTTTAAAAAAGTCAAGAAATGAATAGTGTCAAAATTGACACAAATGGTATTTTAAAATATAAAATATATTATTAAATGTTAAAAAATTTAAAAAAATACATGATATAGATAAATAGTTATAATAAGTCCTAAATTATCATAAATTACTCTTTTATTGGTCATTTGGTATGTTATGGTGATTATATTGACCCTCACAGTGTAAATTACATGAAAAACGGTAAGAGATAAAAGTGTAAAAATAAAAAGATAAGGACTAAAAAGATATTAAGAACTTGATTAATCTTTATTGGATGATTTTATTTATACCCATAAAAGTCCAATATTATAAATAAATATTTTTTTTGACTATTTAGATTAGAAAACTCATTTATATTAATTTAATAATTTGAAGAATTCCAAAAGTGCCCCTACCCTCTCCTATAAAAGGGCACCCATTCATCTATTTTATTCACACCTTAAAACTTAATTGATTCAACTAATATCTTCCCAAGTACCTTCTTGTAATCCCTTCCCACAAACCGATATAATTTTTTCCATTACCATCTCTCAAGAGTGGTTATGATGATGGAATTAATTTTTATATATTATATTCATGAAAAATTTATCATTATTAAAGATTAATATACCATTTATGTTCTTACCTTTCCATTCACATAAAAATGATAACATCGTTCGTGCGTACGTGTGAACTATCACCTCCACGAAATGATGCAATTTAATTTTCAGCACCACGTCACACGGAGGATATATATAAGTATATATAAATGATTAATATTATATTTTTATAATTATGGAATAATTATATAATACTTACATACTTTTCATAAGGATCATTGAAAAATGGAAACATTACTCATGCATATATATTTCTTACCAACTCCATGATTGTAACATTGTTCATTTTTCATAAACATACATAAATGGTTTGATTTAAAATTATAATTAATATATAAAATTTATTATTATTTCATGAATATTATTCAATATATGATGGATTTAATTTTACTATAGACATCATATCAAATTCATCTTGGACTCAAGTATCGAATAACGTCCAAAACATCTGTCATAGACTTAAATAATTAAGTAATTATTATAACATGATAACAAGTGATATAAAAGGAATATTAAACCTTAAAAAGGTTCTAAATCAAGTTAATAATTAAAAAAATGTTTTTTATTTAGGAAGATAAATATTGTACATGATTAATAAAACTAAATGTAAGAGAATATTCAACTAAAACATGGTTTTAAATGTTTTAAGGATTTATTCTTAAAAATACTTCTCATTCATGTGCATATTTTCAAAAAGGTTTTATGGATTTATTTATATGGACATGCAAGTTTTAAAATATTAATTTATTTCAAAATTTTCAATGTGGTATGAGACACTTTGATTCAAAAATATCATTATTAAATGTTTTAAATGGTTTTAGAAAATGTATTGGTTATTCAATAACTTGAAATGTTTTCTTATGAGTGAAAACAAAACTTTATGAGTGATATATTGAAAATTATACGATTTTATGTTTCATTATTATATAACGGTACTTAGAAATTTGATGGGTGGTTATGTGATAAATCAAGGATTGGTGGTTACGTTATAACCTCCAATGCATTAGGTATAGAAGTCAGTCATATGACTGTTCCATTTATAAGAGTGACATGTATTGAAGTAGGACGTATGGCTATTCCATTTATAAGAGTGACATGTATAGAAGTTGACTATATGGTTATTCCATTTTAGTATAAATATGTACCATGTTACCTAATTGTATATTATATGTTTTCTTATGAGTTTTCCTGAAAATCATTGATTGCCAAAAGGTAAGATAATTATATTTTTGAAATGATGATATATTTTTTAGAGTAAAAAGGTACATTTTATTTTAAGTAAATGTTTTATAGGTTTTCACTAGACTAATGATTTTATTTCTTTATGTCCCTTACTAATATTTTTTTCTCATTATATGTTTTAAAATGTTTTTCATAGGGCTTAATGATTGGTAAGGAGAAAAAGGTTTCCTAATTAAAGTATTAAATATGTGAGAAGAAAAGAAGTCAATTTTTATTTTAAAAGGATTTACTTTGGTGAAAGAAATGGATTCTAATTATATGTATCCACTTGTAATGTATGAGGTTCATATATAATGATTTTTCTTAATTCTCTAAAAATCCAGACTAAAAAGATCTTTGGAAATAAAATAAAATAAATTCTATTCAAAAGTCACTAGAATAAGTTATGTTTAAGGCTAGGTAATTACAGAAGGCTCCCTAAATCTCTCAAGAATCTCATCCCAATATTTTTAAATCACCCTTTCAAGGTAAGTAATCCTTTACTTCTCATCTTTATTCAAAAATATTATTCATTTTATTCCTTTTATTTCCAATTAATAATGTTTTTATATGTTTTTATACATCCCTATTACTTTCTATTTGATGTAAATTTTTTGGAAGACCTTATTATCTCTCATCAATCCATTTTACGAATCTTTATCTACTGCCATTATGTTTTCGAAATTTCACTATGATTTTCCATGCCAAACATTTGTATTTTGAACACCATCACTATTTACACTCAAGGGTATTCACCTATACATACCAATACATCTTTGATTTTGTACATCCATGTATTTATTCCACATTACTTTATCATGGAATTAAATGTGATTAAATATTATCCTATGTTGACTGATCTATGTGGCACACTTATGTATGTACACGATATGGAAGCGATGGGTGTGCCCAAAATTATATAGCACTCAAATTCATTGGGTAATGTTTTAGTCTCATGATACATCCTGTAAGGTATTATAGAGTGAATATAATTCATCATGGGAATTTATCTACCATGTTATGATATCCTGGTAGTCAGTTTGACCTATATTTATGATGTATTGTTTAAAATTTTTGCCACTTTCCCATGTTTTCATTATGTTATCATGCTATATGATGCCTATTTCTTCATGGTTATGATTCTAAAACTTAATATGGCCCATTGAAAATACTATTGTCTAACATGTAATGATTTCATTATGTTAATATTTGTTTATTCTATTATTGGAAGTTATAACTCACCCTTTTCTTATGTATGTACCCAGGTTATCCCATGCAGTTTTAAGTACGATGCAATATTATGAGCATGTTAAAAAAGTTTTCAATAATTTCAATGTACCCCATATTTTATGATTATTATGTAATTTACCTAATTACCCAAATACACTAGAGTTATTGATCTTATGGGTTGTATTAGGTGTGTTCTTATGTAATAAATCATGAATTAATGTGTAATAAAGAAAAGAGCTTTCATAGTTAGTATCAAAGGAAAGTTTAGTTATTTTTTGGATTAGGATTAGAAAAAATTAGGGAAAGATTTAGGGATAAAAAAATGTAATAAGAAATCCATAAATTTTGTTAAAGTATAGAGTAAGTTGTTTCTGAGAAAATACATCCATGTATGGATACTATAAGTGGATGTGGATCTAACACAAATGTACATAGGGGTAAAACCCACAAACACCACAATGTAATAGACTTGATTGTGAATTGGTTCATGATAATGGGTCTTTATACGCACATAATTTTATACTCCTAGGGGATATTCTTTTTTAAATTCATAAGATTGTTACGAATCATTATTAAGGGAACAAAAATGACCATAAGTGTTTTTGTTAGAAAAATGATCATGGATAACATAGATTGAAGCCTATAAATTCATAATTTAAGGAAATAAATATCATTTATAAAATATCCATTTAAATGGATTCCCATTTATGTGTTTAATATATTAAAAGTAATCATCACTAATTTTTCCTTTATTTTATCCAAATGGATAGAAATAGGAGGAACCGAGTAGACAACCAATGTGATGGAAAATGTGATGACTACCCAAAAAAGATTCCCTACCTAATAGGAGTAGGAATTGTGAACTCTGTGATGATACTGTCTCATTTGACTTAGTTTTTGAATAGAAACTAGAATCATGAAAAATACCAAAATCTCCCTAAGAAAGAACAAGCTGCAATTGAGACATTTATGCAATAAAGGTCTCTGACTTTCAATGGATCATCTAATCCCTTAATTATGGATCAATGGATCAACTCCATTGATAATACCATCCCCATATTTGAATGTTCATATAAATAGATGGTTATAATGGATGTTTATCATATGGAGGGAGAGGGTGGTCAGTGGTGGACATTGATCAAGATTACGAAGCCTAGGGAAGAGATCAAAGTGATGGGGTGGAAGGAATTCTGTAAAATGCTTTTCACCAAATGTTTTCCTTATACTATCTGAATTAAAATAAAAATGGATTTCCTTAACATCAAGAACAAATATGAAAAACCTATCAGGGTGTGTGAGAAAAACTGCACAAGACTTTCAAAATACACCCATAACTTTTTCATTACCTCCGAATGAAAAGTTGACCACATATTTTTTGGACTAAAACTAATTCTACAAAAATCCATGGTAATTAGAGACTTTTATAGCTATGAGGAAATTGTCTGGTTTTCCCTCAAAGTTGAAATAGAGATCAACGAATATCAGGGGTCTCATAGGGATAAGAATTGAAAAGTTGAGTTTAATTCTTGTGGTATGATGGAGAAATATAATGGTGGTAAGAAATTTAAATATCTCACTTGTCAAAGGTATGAAAAGATTCACCCTAGAAATTTCCTAAGGGGGATGAGGAAATGTTTTAGGTTAGGAAAGTATGGGAACCTAACTAGTGATTGTTGACAGAAGAAACCCACAAATGTAATCTAATAAAGGAATTCTCCAACCTACCCTTAGACAATTTTATAATGTTTAAAATGTAGGGAACAAATACACTATGTTAACCACTACCCTAATCCAAGAGTTATAGGATACAATCAATGCTAACAACCTACAAGGTAGTAAGGGATAGAATATTCTATCATAATTGTTGGGGGGGATCCAGACAATGAAGTGGTGACAAGTATGCTATATATTCATTCAAGAATAGGGAATATACTTTTTGATCCTAGTTCTATGCATTCCTTTGTATCATGCATGTTTAGTAGAACTATTCAAACACCACCATAGAACAAGAAGTAGAGTTTTCTATAAAAATAGAAAATGGTGCAATTATTTCATCCCAAGTATATAAATCCTCCCATATGAAAATTTGTGGGTTGAAATTATCATAAAACCTTATGATACCCACATTATTGGAATTTGATGAAATTATGGGTATGAATTGGCTTTCCTTATTATAGCCAACATAAATTACCGTGAGAAATAAAAATCTCTCTATATTGTGAATTGTACCCATATTCTATAAAATTTCAAGGAGTAGATAAATCTTGTTTAGCCCCAACATCTCAAACTTGAATATTATTTCCCTATGAGAAAGTGTATCTAGATCAAATGATTGATTCTAAGGAAAATCTCATCCTTGAAGACATTCCCATTGTGAGGGAATATGTTGATGTTTTTTCCAAATTTTTTTTTGGTCTTCTTCCTGGCCAAGAGGTTGAATTTTCAATCAAGATTATACTTGGGGAATTTCCATTATCTAAGACACCATATAAAATGGATATTGTGTATATTGAGGAGCTTAGGAAACAATAATAAGAGAATATGGATAAAGGGTTCATATACCCAAGTTATTCACCCTAGGGTGCACTGGTCCTCTTCGTTAGGAAGAAAAAGGGTAAAGGGGCCTTTAAATATATTATCATGAGCTAAACAAGATGATGATAAAGAACAAGTATCATCTACCATAGATTGATGAATTGTTCAATCAGCTACATGGTTCCCACTAATTTTCCAAGGCGGATCTTTAGTTGGGGTATTATCTAGTAATGGTGAATAATGAGGATATCCCCAAGATAGATTTCTGTATAAGATATGAGAACATTGAGTTCATAGTAATTCCATTCAGACTAACTAATGTTCCAGAAATATTTTTGGAATTTATGAATATAGTCTTTAGAGATTACCTTGAAAAATTTGGGGTAGTCATTATAGATGATATTCCAATACACTTCAAAAGTAAGGAGGAACATCATGAGAATTTGAGCACTATGTTAAAGTCCTTATGATAGAAGAAGCTTTATGAAAAGTACAAAAAATGTGAGTTATGGTTCAAGTTTCATTATTGAGTCATACTATCACAGGCTATGGGATATTTTTGGACCATTTAAAGACAAATGAAAATGAAGAATAGATTAGAACAACATCTGTGACAGAAATCCATAGTTTCTTGGATTATCTTAGTACTATCATAGATTTTTGAGAAATTTCTCATGATTTTCAAACCCTCTAAACAAAATAAATCTGAATGGATTCATGTTTTTTTATAATAATAAATTTTAATAAATATTCAAGGAGTTGAAAAATAGGCTTATTACTACACCTGTACTTATGCTACCCATAAGTGGGGAACTTTTCATTATTACAATGATGGTTCAAATAAGGACTTAAGATGTGTGTTCATTCATAATGGAAAAGTGATATCTTAAGCCTAAAGGAAATTTAAAGTTCATTAATATATCTAACCAATGCATGATCTAGAGTTGAATATAGTGATCTTCGCATTGAAAATCTAATAGCATCATCTCTTTGGGGCGGAGTGTGAAATATATATTAATCATAAGAGCCTCAAGTATATATTAACACAAAAATAATAGAATATGATCTAGAAAAGATAGTTTGAGTAGATTAACGACTATGCCATCTCAATTCACTACCATACAAGGAAATAAATTAAAGTGAAAACCACTCTAAGTAGAAAGGATCCAAAAATTTTATCAATGATGAGAATTGATAATGATCTGATCATATTAGACTTGAAAATGATGGATATGGTAATCTTAATAGAAGTAACATCATCAAAACATTCAAAAATGATTTCTTAACCATCCCTTCTAGAGAAGATAAAGGATGATCAATGATATGATGTGAGAATTTAAAAGAATGTGGATGTTATAAGAAAAGGGAAATCCTTAGAGTTCAAAATTGATGAAAAAATATTTATAATATTTGGTTCAAGACTATTTGTACCATAAAATCTCAAGTTAAATAAGGATCCATTGGATTATTTTTCATAGCTCAACCTTCTCCATCCTTCTAGGGAGAATGAAGATGTATCCAAATATTTGAGAGAACTATTAGTGGGACAATATGAATAAGGATATCGAAGAATATACATCATGGTGTTTTATATGTCAGAAAGTGAAGTTTGAAAGGAAAAAATCCAAGGTGATGATGAAATAATTACCTACACCTACTTGGAAATGGGAAAAAATATCCATGGAATTTGGCATTGGTATTATGAATACAGTGAGAGTAAAAAATTCTATATGGGTTGTGGTGGATCGTCTTACAATGTATTGTCACTTAATTTCAATCTGATAGGACATATCACTTGATCAATTTTCAAGTATATACATTAGAGAAGTGGTGAGGCTGTATGGAACACCACAATAAATTGTATCTAATTGAGATCCCAAATTCACCTCCAAGTTCTATAAGAGTATCCAACATTATCTAAACACAAATTTGAACTTTACCATGACTTATCACCCTCAAAATAATGACCAATATGAGTAAACTATCTAAACACCTGATTACATGTTGAGAGCTTACTCAATTGATTTCAAAAGGAGGATGAGATCAACATATTCATATACTTGAGTTATCATAAAATAATAGTTTCTAATCAAGAATCCAAATTCCTTCTTATGAATACATTTATGGGAAGAATTGTAAAACACCAACATGTTCAGATAAAGTTTGGGAATGAAAACTACAAGGTCCTGAAATGGTTGAGAAAATTTTGGAGAAATTCAAGAATATTTAGCAGCAACTGGGGGCTACTCAGTGTCGACAAATGATCTATGCTGAAAATCATTGACGAGACCTAGAGTTTAATATTTAGATAAGGTATTAATCCACATATCTCTATGGAATAGAGTCATGAGATTTGGGATGAATGTAAATCTTAGTCCAACATACATCAGTCCCTTTTAGATCATTGATTGCATCAGAGTAGTGGCTTATCGACTAGCACTCCCACCTAACATATCTCAAGTAAATGATGTGTTACATGTTTTCCTATTAAATAAGTACATACTAAACCCCTCACATGTTCTGGATATAGAGGTGTTATTTTTGGAGATTGATATCTCATATAATGAGGAGTCAGTAAATATCATAGATCATATAGATAATGTTTTTCAAAATAAGACAACGAAACTGGTCAAAGTGATATTAAGAAACAATAAGTTTGAAGAAGAAACAAGGGAACTGAAGGAGGTGATAAAAAAAATCACCATAATCTATTTTAGTGTGTGAAATGAAACTTTTGAGGGTAAAATTTCTGAAGGGTGAAATATTGTAATGACCACAAATTTTATAAATAAAATTTCCTTTTTGGTTAAATTAAATTCCCTATTATGTATTATAGTTATAGAAAACACATGCATCCCTTTAGTTTTATTATATCATATTGGATTTAAAATACTATAAATAATCATGACCATTGATTATATAGATTTTGAATAGTGATCTTATGATTAATGCAAATATTAGTTTTTGATAAATCTAATTGACACAGATAAAGGAACTGATGGCCTTGACAAGTAGGATCGTACCCTATAAATCCCATTTATCAGACCTTATGAGGGAGATCGCATCATTGGGATTTTTACCTTGACTAATCCAAACATGAGATTAAATAACTGATAAATACCATTTATGGGAAAACTTCAAGCTCATTGAGAACATGTCCCAAACCATGTACGCTGAACAACCCCATAAAAATCTCACAATCACGCACCTTACCCCTAGGGAATTGTTCTGTGTAATAAAGTACTATGTATTGAGACCCTAATAATATGAATATTAATATTTCATTTTCAATATAATAATGGTTATATTTACTTCTTATTATATTTACTTTATAAATGATTTTGATTTTGATTCGATAAAACAAAAATTATATTTTTGAGTAATATGTAATTTCAATTAATACATTCCTTTTGATGAATTAATGAATTTTTGAAATAAATAATATTTTAATAAAATATTATTATTAAATTATTATTATTAAATTTAAATGATAATATAATTTTCATAATGTCAATTGTAATTTCTATAATGGTTAAAAAATGTTATTGTTAAAAAACCCAACATTTCTCAATAAATGTTGATTCAATTTTAAACGTAAAAAATATTATAATTAGATAATTATTTTGATAAAATAAATATTATTTTTGGAATCATAACTTTGAAATTATCCAATGGTCATTTTTTCATAATTTTCTGAGACAGTTGAATTTTTAGGTAAAAATTAAATACAATATAAATATATGGTGTGTATTAAGTCATCATAATGACCCAAAGTGATGTAATAAATTCTATAAAAGGTATCCATGAAAAATATATGTTTCCCATATAAATTATTGTGTTTTTAGGTTATTTTATTAATTGTATAAAGCCTTTATGAATCATCCAAAACCTATTTTATATTTTAATGTTTTAAAATCATTTATTTACGAACAATACTCACTTTCACATCTCCAATGGAAATATTTAAATAATTTAGGAACTTTTACTTATAAAATAATTAAAAAACTCCTAATTTTCAGAAAACATAGGTAAAAAAAGGTAAGGTTTGTGTTTTTTATGACTTTATTATATAGAGTCAAAAACCTAAGTTTGGGAAATAAAAAATAAATTCCATCTATTTTCCTATATAAACCTACCCAACATCCCCTTAATCTTCAATAAAAAACTTTAGAGTATATAATTTATCTTCACTAACATCTTTATAGTCTTAGAAAGGTTCCCAAAGCTCTCAATATTCTCCTCCCAAGCTTTTGGAATAACCCTCTTAAGGGAAGAGATCCTTTCTTTCTCCTCTTTATTCAAGCATCTTCTTCATTTTATACCTTTTATTTTTAATTAATAATATTGGGAAATGTTTTTACACATCCCTATTACTATAAATTTTACTTCAAAATAATTATATAATCATTTCTCTCTCATTAATCAATTTTATGAATCTTTAAGTACTGCCGTTATACCACCAAAATTTCACTATGAATTTTCCATGCCAAACCTTTGTATTGTAAATACCATCACAATTTCTACTCAAAGGTATTCACCTAGACATAGATATAATTATGTTATTGGATACTTACATGTATTTATTATATATTTATTAATCATGAAATCAAATGTGATGAAATATGATCCTATGTTTAATGATTAATGTGGCACACTTATACTTGTACATGATATGAAAGTGATGGGTACACCAAGAATAATACAACACTCCAATAAACTAGGTAATGTTTTAGTCTCATGAGATGGAATACAAGGGATTATGGAGTGAACCTAATTTGTAATGGGACTTTTTACACCATTTTACTATTTCTTGGGGGTTAGCCTTGACCTATGTTTATGATGTCATTTTTAAAGTTGTTACCACTTTCCCATGTTGCCTTTATGTTATCGTGCTATATTATGCCTCTTTGTTCGTGATTAAGATTCTCACCATTTTTATGTCCCATTTAAAATCCTATTTTCTAACATGTAATACTTTATTCATGTTATTTTCTTTTTATTCCCTTACTGTGATTTACAAATCACCCCTTTCTTATGTATACCCCAACGTTATCCTATACAGTTTTAAGTACGATGGAATATTATGAGGATGTTAAGGAAGTTTTCAATAATTATAATGTACCCATTTTTTAATATTGTTCTGTAATTTACCTAATTACCTAAACACATTATAATTCTTTATCTTATGGGTTGTATTATGTGTATTATTATGAAATAAATCATGAATTAATGTGTAAAAAAGACAAGAGTTGTCATATTAACCTTTAGGTCCAACACAACCTAGGAAAAGTCAACCATGATTCATGGGAAACATCAACATTTCCATCCCAAGAATCCAATTAAGAAAAATTAAGGATGAAACTCACATGGGGTTCATTATAAATACACCTCTAAAGGTTCACGTTAAGGCATTCAGTAGATGCTCATTTGTTATGAAATTTTAAACAGTTCACATAAAATAATAACAAGTATAAGTTATAAGTTATATACACTTATAATATTACCTAGATGATATTGTGTAGAAATAATAAAACAATCTCATAGTTTTTTTAATTATTTAATAATTTAACTATAAGTTCTCACATATAACTTTGTTAAAGAAAATTTCAATTGCTAAGATATAGAAAAAAATACCCTAGGTTATAACTATAATTTTAATTAACCTAATAATTATATCAATATGGAATAGAAATAGAGAATGGCCATTTATCATTTAAGGGTGATCAGTTAAGTAAGATTCCACCATTCACTTGTATGTAACCATATAAGTGGCTGTGTATAATTTAAAAAATCATTCCATTTAGCATGTAAAAAATCCCATGGGGTCAAGTACTAAGGCATAAGAATGAATAAGGAAACCCACGAGGGTATCAATTATCCATTTAGTATCTATAAAACACCCTTAATGGGTTTATTACTTAATCATATCATCTCAAGGCCAACCAACTTGGTTCAAGTCCATTTGTCTCACAAGAAACATGCCCCAACTGACCTACATGGGTCCAACTGTGGATTTAACGATTTAACCACATAGGCCATAATGCCCAAAATATAGAGGAAAAAGCTTTATAAGTTTCAATTTACATCATCATTTAACAATAACCATTTTATATAAGAAGTTTGTTTTAGAATTTATCATTGTTCGGTTAGATGAATCACCATCCCTAAATTTTAAAGGTACTTTTCCTTATAAGTTACAATTGGTATTACCTTAACAGAAACCAAGATTTTACCTTCAGTTTTAAAATATAAAATGTTTTCTATGATGTTTAAATTATATGGGTCACCATTATACAATTTATAATGGCCCATAAAATTTATTAATTTAATAATTGGCTCCCATTTAATTAAAACCAGTAATGTTTCAGCCCATGTGACTATTGATCCATAGCTCAAATATGTTATAATTGGTTAATTAAGGTTCCACCATCAAGATTTATGGGAAAAACATTTAGGGTGTCCTTTAAACTTTAATAACCAATTATCCATATAAATCATAACTATAAAAATCATGCTAATTAAATTACAAATCATGTTATATAGGTTTTTTTAGAAAAGGATGGTGCCTCAGACAGAAAACCAAGGCACAATTATTATAAAAGAAAGAGATTAAAAAAGTCTAAAAGACAGAAACATATTACAATACTTATTATGAAAAGTAAGTAAATAAGTAAGAAGATCCTCAAGCCAAGTGATATCTTGATTGATTTCCTTGTTGGAAAGGCCATCAGTGACCATGTTGGATTAATGATATATATGAGTGATGATGTAGTTAATGTCGAGAAGAGAGCGGGTGTAGTCCATCCAATGGGTTGTGATCATCCACGAAAGGTGTATCACACCATTAAATATCACCAAAATTATGGTGGTCAAGTCACTCTCAATCTAGAGGTTTCTCTAACCATACTACTTGGAAAAATAAACGACATGTATCATGATCATCATTTTAGCTTCCAGCAAAGAAGCAATGCCACAACTACTATAAAAGCATACGAGGATATAACCAAGATAGTTCCTGAAGATGACACCACAACCTTCAAGGCTCGTATTTCCTTTGGAGGCACCATTTACATTGACCTTAACCCACCCAGGGAAAGGAGCATGCCAGAAAACTTCAAAAGTTAGGTGGAGTTGGAAGAAGTTTCCATCAATGCAAAGTCATTGCAGAATTCCAAAATTGTTCACCGTGTTGTTGCAATGGCCCTTTTGGATCGAAGCGGATTCATGTATGTCAATGAGGATCTACATCTGACCTAAATTATGGATAAATGAGAACTTGTTATGAATAAGAGAATTTCTATCATACCATATCACATGGTGGAGCTCAACAATAGCAGCATGGAAAAAGTTCTTAATTTTATAAGAACTATCCATATCTACACATCTCATTAGTTGAGATTTGACCGAGTCATGAGTAAACCATCTAAATTAAAAAATTTCAAAAATATAGTTTCAAAGAGTAGAATAAGTGGCACAAGAAAGAAAGATATGGTTGGTATCTTCTCTGTGTTGATTGTAGAGACTGCATTTAGAGTAGAGTTGAATATCATAAAATCGAAGATGTTCATCTGTAGGGATCCTATTTGGATAAAGGTTCCAAATATGATTAAATTGGGAAGGTTTTATCCAAGGTTTTTCAAAGATTTTTATCCAACCAAAATCACTTTCTGAGTTATATAATTAATGAATGTAAAAGTTTTTAGAATTTAGCATATCATTATGTATAGGTTCCCAAATTAAGAAATCATCGATGTTAGAGAAAGGGTAGTTGTCAATAAAATTCATAATGGTTTCAGGGTGCTGATAATTTTGGGAATTTTGAACATATCTGATAGAAAGGTTGGTGCTCTCAGGACTTTGGCTAACAGGGACCACAAAGATTAAAGGAGTGCCAATCTAGTTATCCAACCCGAAGTTCATTGAAGAGTCTCTAGTGGCCATCCAACCAGAGTTGTTCATAATGGAGGAAAATAATTGTTTTATGGATTTACAGATAGAGGAGGTGAGAAAATTCGATTTTACTTTCTAATGTTTTTAAAGAAATCTATTTTTTCATAAAAGCAATGGTGTCAGATTTATTTTAGAGAAGATTCAAAGTGAGTCTATCTTGAAGAGCCTCATTGAAGTACTTAATATTTTTTATTCCTATACCTCCTTTATCAGTAGGTTTGTAGTAAGTCAACTAGGGATGGTCACAAGTTTCCTTTCCATAGTGCTACCTATCCAAATGGAATTTTTGATTGAGATATTTATTTTTTAGTTAGACCAAAAGGACATTTTTAGATCATTATAGAGTAAACCATTTTAGAAAAAATAGTAGATTTGACAAGGCATATTCTACCTTTCATGGAAAGTGATTTTCCTTTACAAGAGGATAACTGGTTAAGAACATGGTAAAAAATAGTAGTTAAATCAAAATATTTGGGCCAGCCCCAAAATATGGGGACACCTAGGTATGTAAAAGGAATATAACCCTCTTTAATACCTAGGCCATTTATAATATTTCACTTCATATTAGGGGAAAAGTTTTTTCTAAAGAAAATAGAAGATTTGTTCCAACTAATGGCTTGCCTAGAAATATCCTCATAGTGAACGAGGGAATTTTTGAGGTTTTGACTGTTTCTTTTATGAAGAAAGATAATGATTTCATCATCATACAATAGGTAGGTGGGAGCATTAACATTCTGTGAGACATGAATAGTCTTTATTTTGTTTTAATCAATAAGAAAAGTGAGAAAATGACTAAGATAGTCCTCCATAATGGAGAAAAGGATGGAATAAAGGGGGTCACCTTATCTAACACCTTTGGTACATTTGAAGTATTCCCCGGGGGATCTGTTGGTCCAAATGGAAATGGAGGATGAATTAAACAATGTTTTGATAGTAGTGATAAAGTAATCATTAAAACCAAAATATTGAAGCACCTTGAAAATAAAACTCTAATCCATGCTATCAAAATATTTTTTAATGTCCAATTTAATGGAAATATTACCACCTCTGCTAGATTTGTTTAAAGGGTTAATACAATCTGAATCAATACAAATGCATTTTTTAATGGATCTACCCTTAATAAACCCAAATTGATTCCAATATACTATTTTGTTAGTGATATATGAAAGTCTGTTTGTGATAATTTTATAAAGGGTGTTGATGAGAGCAATGGGCCTAAACAAGTGAATTTCCAAAGCATTGTCTACTTTTGGAATTAGAGAGAGGAATTGGGTGTTTAGGACATGAGGGAGAACATCATTGGAGGGTAAATATTTGTCATGATTTCAAACATCAAATTGAACAATGTCGCAATAATGTTGAAAGAAACCATTATTAAATCCATCAGGGCCAGGAGCACTATCAGAATTTAAAATAAAGGTTGTGTCCTTAATTTCATGATCAAGGGGAATGTTAAGAAGAAGGGTGTTGTTATCATTATTTACCACCATTGGTATGATCTCAATTAATAGGTCCTTGTTATTGTTAGGGCCATTATAGATAGATTCGAAGTAAGAGAAAATATGATTATAAATATTATCTTCATTGTCTAAAAGGATGTATCCATACTTTAGAGAGGCTAGCGTCCTACAAGGTTTCCTAGATATTTGAAGAGAGTTATATAATTTAATGTTTCTATCACCATCAGATAACCATTTTACTTTGATGTCTGGTTTCTTCATATTCTCCTTAAAAGTGAGCAAATAATTGAGCTGTACTGAAATATTGATTTCATGATTCAGATTAGTGCTAAAATCAGATCTAGTAGTGTTGTTTTGAATTTGATTTAGATCATTCTAAAGAAATAGGATTTAATTGTTAATTTTTCTTGGAATTTGAGATGCACCAACCTTTAAGCATTTGTTTAAGAGATTTTAATTTTAATAAACAAGCAAAGGTATCATTGCAGTGTGTCCTGGAAAGCTATTTTTTTAATGATGTCAGTGAATTTAGTGTTAGATAACCAATCATTGTTAAACCTAAAAGGAAGAGAATTTCATAGTTTTTGTGGAGAAATTAACAAAAATAGTTTGATGATCAGAGTGGAGCTTGTGGAGGGTGGTGCTGAAGATGGTGTCCCATTTATCTAAAGCAGATACATTAGTAATGGCTCTATCAATTTTAGTGCCAACCATCATATTGTAATGATATTTATACCAAGTGTATTTTTCACCTGTAAGATTTATTTCAATAATGTTTTTGTCTTAAATATAGGTTTTTAATTATCTCATGGTTATCGTATCATGCGAGGGACCAATTTTCTCACATTAATTGAGTATAGCATTGAATTCCCCAATTATAAACCAAGGTGTGCTAATACAGGAACCTAGATAGGTAAGGTTATCCCAGAGGGGCCTCCTATCTTGATATCTATTCTTATCATAAACAAAATAGAATAAAATAATAGTTCCATAAAAATCAAAATTACATGTGAAGGATTATTCCAAGATGTTAAAAATTTTAACATTTTGGATAGAATAGTGAAAAAAAATCCAGAGAAAATCAACATAGGAGGAATTTTTTGGTGCACCAGTAAAATAATACTCATGTTGACATAAATGATGGTATCTAGAAGAAAAAATAACTTTTGGTTCAGTGATATAAAACAAAATTGAATAGTGTGTGTTAACCATTTTTTTAAAAATAGTAAAGGTGTTAGAGTTGGTAATACCAAGAAAATTCCAAAAATGGATCTTCATTTAAACCTAAATTTGGAGTTAAAACTCCATTTTTTTATTTCTTGAGCCCTTGGTCTAGAAGATCTTCTAATCTTTTAGTTGTGTTTGGCCTCTTGGTCTTTTCCTAATTTCTTTTAGAATTGGTAGGGGAACTATTTGAATTACCTACCTTATTATTATACTTGGAGGAATCAATGCAGGTGTTATTCATAGTTAAATCCATGTAGTCTTTACTAATAATGGCATTATGGTCAACATATTGACGAGTAATCAATTTATTTTATTTAGAAGTCATATTAATGTTATCTAATGTCTGATAAATACTAATAGTATGATTGAAAAAATGGGAAGGAGTTGTACCTGAAATATTTATAGCAAGGTTATCATGTGAAGTACCTGAATGTTTTTCTAACTTCTTTCCAAAACCTGAGGGAAGTTGTGGTGTGTCCACCAGGTTCAGTTGATCTTGAGAAGATGAAAAGATACCCCTATGATTCTTGACCAAGTCAATAGGTATATTTGGGTTGGCGTCTTTCTTATCTTTCAGACCTGAGGCAACCATATTATTCATTGGATAACTATCCAGAGTAGTCTTTGAAGCACCCAGAAGCTCAGGTTCTATGTCCATCTCCTTGGGAGATGCACTGTTTGAACCATGTGGTGGTTTTGCAGTCTTTTAAAAGCTAAATATCTTCTCCACATAAGTGTCACTACTTGAGTGTGAACCCATAAAAGGGCTGCATTTTTTCTGCTCAGAATAATTCTTCAAAACTATCTTGGTCTGGTCATGTTTTCTATCCAGTAGTGTGCCAACCTATTTTGATTCAAATCCCAAAGAAGAAGAAGGGTATAAATATTGACCATTGTCAATATTCATACCATTAAAAATCTCATTGTAAATGTGTTGTGCTTTATTACCTTTAGAGGGGTCCATAGGAGTATCCCCCATAGCCAAAACTACTATGGTAGGGTTTGTTGTAATATGCAGGTCTCCAGGAAGTGAAGAGACTATATGAGCTCCTGCATTCGAATCCGATTGCATATCTCTGTCTAGACCCAAAGGTGGGTTTGACTAGCCTTGCATGCCGGGTGAAACATTCTTCCAGATTTCTGTCCCCGCACTGGCCAGTAGAGTAACAGGGTGCCCAACTTGTGTAATTTCTCTACCTTCAGGTCTAATGGTGATTATATCCACATTACAATTCAAGTGAACATTTTTTATTACATAAATGTTAGAGAAAAAAATATTATTAGGGTGGATAGTGTCCATACCTACATTCTCCCCATGTCTCTTTTCATGTTGTTTCTGAATAACATTCATCACAAGAGTTTCAATCTCATTGAGAAGGTGAAGATCATCATTTTCTTCCTCTTCTACACGGTCATCCCAAGAAGCATTTGAGGTATTCATTAAAGCCATTGATTTATTTGGTTTTTTCACCCATACCTTATTCTTTATTTTATAGGTTTATAGAATATCATTGATGGGAGTCTTGTTTTTTTTGTTATTTTTTTCCTTCCATTCATTCTCCAATGGTTGGACAACTTTTTTCTTAATCATCCGACAATTTGCTATGGTATGGACAATGAGTTTGAAAACTTGACAGTATGGTGGTTTTCTATCATACTCTATTCTAATTTCTATTTTATAGTCTTTATAATTGAAAATTATTGAATTAGGAAGTTGTGAATCGAGTTTAACCTCTACTATAACCCTCAAAAAGAGGACCAATTAAGCATTTAGTGTTCTCTAGTCAATTTATAGTGTCAATCCAATACAAGAAACAATTTCATTAAGGATTTTAGGATGCCAAAAGTACCAATTCAGATCGTGCAATATAACCCGTACTTGGTCCATTGTATTCCTATGAGTGTATGGTTTAAAAGCATAGTCCCAGTTATAAATCCTAAGTAAGCCAGGTTTAAGGTGGATGTTACCAATTTTACAAACTCTATCAAGGTCACATTGAGAATTAAATAGCATGTGAAAGTATCTGAAACCTATAGATATCAATTTGTAGTCTTAAATACCCCAATAGTGTGAAATTATAGGTTTTAAATCTATTAAAATCCAGGTGAAATAACCTTTAATGTATGAGATGTGGCCCATGATGGAGAATTTTCATAATAGCACACATTGTTGGATCGCATCTAAGTCTGCTTCAACCAAGAATCCACCATCTTTAAGCTTCTTGAAAAGATGAGGCTTTGTTACTGGATAATATTTACTTGGATCCGTACCTTTAAGCACATCTAAGAAGGAGATAATCTTAGATCTACCCACAATAGTGTCATTGAGAGCTCCATTGATTGTTTTTCCTTCACTGTTCCCATCATCAATTCCCTTCTTATCATTCTTCTGATTCCCAAAGTTGTGGCAGTCGAATCTACCGAGCATAAGAAATGCATCAATCATGAGATAGGAGGATCGAGGGCTTAGAGGACCCTAATTGTTCACATGCTTAGAGAGATATGGTCTCTCATATATCCTCAATATCAAAACTTTTTCATGTTATATAGGTTAATATGCTAAAAATTACTTGAACATGGTAAGCTAATATGCATGCCAGTAAATAAAAAATCAAGGCATATTAGTGAGAATACCATCAATTTCATAAAAATTATATAAAAGTAAGTATGATTAACTATTAGGTAAGGCACATATTTCACAAATATAAAATAGTTTATAAATTCAACTTACATGGCATGACATATACATGGAATATGAATCTTTATGTGCCTATTATGATGCATGAATACACCATATATCTTTCCATACTAGGCTAAAAGGTAAAATCATAATCCATAAATCAATAATCAGTGAAATTATAATAATCAATCAAGGTGAAATAATAATTAACTATAATTATATCATCATAAAAAACAGTCTCATTCCCTGGAAATTTGACAATTCCCTCATGTGTGGGTTGGACGAACCCAGACAAAAGATATTTACCGAGTACCGACATATTACTAGTCTCCCATCTACCATTCCAAAACAATAAGACCAAAGGTGAAAAAACATCCAATACCACTTGTGACGTCCCGATCTAAGAGCCCCTCAAATGATGACCCAAGCCAGTTTGTAACACCCCGAGATTCCACGATATGCTTCTCTTTCAATAATACAATAGCTTGCATTGTACGCAAGTTTGAGATTCAAACACACCGCAACCAATCAAAATATCCATTATGAATAGTAATAACCACTTTTTGAAATTATATATATTTTATATTTCAAAATGGACTTCATTTTTGGATTCAGAATATTGAAATTAGCCTTTGTTGAATTTTTGGTATTTTTCTGAGAACTTCCAATTTTTTATGAATAGTGAAAAATACTTAAAAACAACTTTTTTAATCAAAATAATATATAGTGATAAATTATACTATTGAGTGGTTTTAAAGTATAATTAGAATATATTTTTACCATTTTATCCAATGGTGGTTATTAGAATTAATTTCACTTTGAAATTGGACATAAACAATTGTCAATCTTTTGATATATATTGTTTCTTAAAACACGCTATTTATTGTGACAGTGGGAATTAATTATAAAATAAATTAATGAAACTTATATTCTTGGAATTTTTTAAAATAGACATCATTTTTGAATTCGGAATATCAATTATAGCTTAAGGTGAAATTTTGGCATTATTCTGAAAAACATCAATTTTTGATGAATAGTGAAACCACTAAGTGGTAGTTAAAAAACTGATTTTTCGTTTAAATAAAACATTACCACTTTTGTGATTTGATTTTCAAAAATCTGACATACATGGTTTTCATTAGGAAGTAAAATGTGGTTCAATGAGATTAAAATAATTTTTTGGTGAATAGTAACTTTTAAGTTTAATTAATCGCGATTAAAGGTAATTAGTGAAATTTAAGGTAAAAATGATATTATAAAAATATGAAAATACCCTTACACTTGTCCTACCCTTATCGGATGAGTCATGGCCGACCAAGAAAATACATGGGTCAACTAGGGGACCCCATGGAGCCACTTGGGTAAGAAAATGACATTAATAACTTTTTATTTAATGTAAAAATAAAATTGTCACAAACATGTGTTGTTTTACTAAAACAATTATTACATGGGGTTATATAAGTTAACTTTTTGACTATAAATATTAATTGGAAAGATAAAACGATTTACTACATCATGATATTTTTTTATAATTTTTAGACATTAAATAAATTAAATTGTTTATGACACCATGATGATGCAGCGACTACCTCATTAATTAACGATTTAAATAAAATTAAAAGATAATGTAAACTCTAAGACTTAAACTTGTCAAAAACGTATTGGATGAGTATATTTAGAACCCTTATCACCTTAGAATCGAAATATATAAGTGTGGGACCTTTAAAATACAAAACTCATTATATAATAAAGTAACATTTCATAACTTTCCAAGAGTGCCCCTCCTCTCCTCTTATAAAAGGCCCCCACCACTACCACCTTATTCACACCTTCCCAGCCATTTGGCTCGGAAAAAATATTCCAAAATACTCTCCCAACTTCCCTCTCTTACTCCTAGAATCCTCACTTTGGGCAGAAGTCTTCCCAAGGAAGCCTTTGGCTCAAATAAAAAAGAGTTACCCGATTTTAAGGTAATGTCTTCTCTTATGTTGTTTTGATTTATTTTGCTTTTCCAACCCCATAAAATCTTTTTATTAATTTATTTTGTAACAAAACAAGTATCTTAAATATACTAGGATTTTGTTATGAGAATTATTTTATTTACACTTATACATACCTTCTTCAAATGGTTAAAGAACATACTGTTTTTGTGGGTGGTGAATTACTGCCTCACGAAACGATGATTGTTCAATCTTCTTTTAACACCTATCATAGTGGCCATTATGATGACACTATTTTTTATATATGATATATATTATATTTATGTTTTCATTATGCTTATGTATTTTTAATTTATGGCATACCTTTGTGATTATCATTATGGGTAAACACGATAATTTCATTTTAGGAAGTGCGGACTACCGCCCCCTCAAAGTGATTTGAATCGTTAATGCCATAGGTTGGATGTATAAAGGATGGAATAAATGATATTATATATTATATTATACTTTAATTATAATATACCTTTATATCATTATTATTTCATTCCATTAAATATGAAATAGAAATGAAAGTTGCGTTCATGCGTACGTACGACTTATCGTCTCCATGAACGGTGCATTTCATTTCTTACCTCTAAATGTTATGTAATATTATAAAGGATAGTATATTCTGGATATATATGATATATATGATATCTACATCATGAATATAATTCTGGATATAATGGATATTTTACCACATGAACAACTTGTAATTATAAGAAGTTTATTTTTGACTCAAGTACCAAAGATCGACAAAACGACCGTTATTAACATAAATAATTACATAATGTTCATAACATGGTAATAAGTGATATAAAAGGAATAATAAACTTGAAAAAGGTTCTTAAGCAATTATAAATTAACTCTAGTTTATTATTCAAGAGGTTAAAGAACGGTCGAGTCAAGTCGGACACGAGGTAAGGGAACTTCTTAACCCAATTTCTATTCTTTGTGTTAATCTCCTACTTTCAAATTATGTCATGATATTATTATGTCCTATCTTGTATTTTTAATTTATTTATGTGTACTTATAGTGAATACACATAATATATGGAATGTTTTTTTTTCATATGTATGCGGCGACAACAAATTCTCCGCCACCGTGACCATTATTTGAGTTTCAGCTTCTTCCACAAGCCTTAACTTTTTTTAAATGATTTAAAAAAAGAGAGAGATATTTCTCTCAAATATATGAAAATCTAGTTCAAATGAATATGTATTTAACGAAATATTAAAAATGTTTTCTGAAAACCCAACTCTCGAGTGTGTTAGACATGAAGGGATTGGGCGTGGACCCATCATGGCCTATAATTAGTCGAGCAGTCTCAGAATTAGTTATTTTGTTTTCAGAAGCTTGCATAATGTTTTCAGAAAAACACTGGAGCATATTTGAGCAATTTTAAAAATAAGTATCTTCTAAAAAAATTTCATCGACAGGTCTCATGATACAAACTAGTGTCTTGTCATGAGGCCTTGACAAAATCTTATTTGTATTCTTGGCACGAGGCCTTGGCTACGTGGTTATGATATTCTGGCGTTATGCATTCCATCATTATGGAAGTGGTTATTGATATTGCATGTGATTATTCGACCAGTAGAATATCCATGTGAATAAGTAAATGGAATTATTTCATTTTACTTTTGCTATATTATGTTGAATTTCAAGTTTAAAAGGCTTTTGTTTTAGTCATACATTGCCTTAAATGTTTATGTTTATTTATAAAAGCTTCCACTATATTGTTATACTTACTGAGCATCTGAGCTCACCCCTTTCAATGTTTTATTTTATCCCAGGATGTGAAGAAATATTTTATGACTGACCTATAGGGATATTCAGAAGTGGATAGAAGTGTGGACTATAAAGACTATATTATTGTGATTTTTCACTTTATGATGTAATGTAACATTTATGAATGTATATGTGTTTCCAAGGCTACTAAACTAATCGGTCTTTCGAGACATGATCTTTTGTGATCATGCCAATGTTACGCAATAATGCACCGACTCTAGGTAACTGGGGTCAGGGCATTACAATTGGTATGAGAGGCAGTTTAGTACTAACCTTGGAAGATATATTTAGACAAACTCTGATTAGAGCACATAGCCCAAAGATAGACTTTGAGGATTAGTGTAGAATAACTTCCTAGAATTTTGATATTATAGAGTTTTTGTGATTTTTCTGAGCAATACATCCCTGTCTAGATACGAGCAGGTAGAGGCAGCTTTGGCACAGATGTACCTAGGGTTAAAACCCAAAAATACCTCTTTGAGCTAGACTCAAATGGGAACTGGTGCACGACAACGAGCATTGCTGCACTCTTGGTTACAACACTCCCGGGGGATATGCTTAGGATAATTCTCATTTTTTTTACAAACCATTATAAAGGGTTTATGAGTATATACTTCTTCAAAGAAAACATTTTTTATGATTATGGATTATATTTATAAACCGTTCAATTTAAATTAAGTATTTTACAAGTTTGGAATTATTCATTGCAATTCATAAACTATCCTAGTTTGTGCCATTAAATAGAAATGGCACACAATAGAAGGAATGTGAACTCCATCAATACTTATGTTCCAAAGAGTAAGAAGGATCATATCTTTCACGGTATTAAGCCAACATTTAGAAGGGAAATAGTCTCACATGTGTTCTCAACATATGAAGAAATAGTATCATGTGTTAATAAGATAAGTAAAGAATTATCTGAGTCTTATGGATTTGAAGGGAAGAAAGAGAAGAAAAGGATGGAAGAGATAATGATGGATAAAAGGGACAAGGGAAAAGAAGAATTTTCCAATATGTGATAACCATGGGAAGAAACACCTTGGAACTTGCCCGAAGGCAATGGGAGTTTGTTATAAGTGTGCAGAAAAAGGACACCAAGTGCGTGACTGCAAGGGTAATAAAAAGGTTTCAAATGTACAATGCTTCATATGCAAGGAGTGGGGACACTACGTGAACCAATTTCCAAATCATCAGAGTATTCCCAAATTATGTTATTGGATAATAATCAAGTTATGATACTACCACATATGAGAAGGAATGATTAGAGTTCTTATGTTGTTATTAAAGAATTTTTTCATTTGAGTGTTGTATCAATGATGTACTGGTTATAATAATTATGGAGTATATAAGGATTGTACTGCAGTACTATTTCATCAAGGACTTGAGATTGTGTGGAACCATGAAAAGTGACTCCACAGCAGGTTAAATTTTTGGAAAATATTTGGTTGAGAGAAAGATAAACCATAATATGGTTCTGATATTGAGATAGTGATTTTGGAATAAGACATGATTGATTTGGATAAATTATATTGAATATTCTTAACTTCCTTGAAACTGATTAATGATTTGTATACATTTTTGGATAGAAGGAGTATATCTAGTATTATATAAGGAATAAGGGATCATGAATGTAATCAATAAGGATTTATGGTAATTCAGTATGTTTCAGTGTTTTAAAAGAATACATGATGAAGGTGTTCACATGTTGTTACGCGGAAAAAAGGATCTTCATTATGTTTACCTTCCTTATAAAATTTGGACTGAGAGTTGGATAGAAGTATTTTGGGTAACTATAAAGGTTGGAATGGATTAAGTTGAACCTTGGATATTATTGTTTAAGGTTAAAACATTTATGAATGTTATTTTTGGAATATTATAATACTATAGTTTTAGGAAAAGGACAACCTGTAAGTCGGGAGATAACCCATAGCGTCGGACAAAGCTGTAGGAATTGAACCCACAACCATAGTGCGACAGGCCTTTATTACCTACCACTAGCCTACAAGAAGTCCCTGGTTGTTACAAAATAGTTTTGCTAATCTAAATGGTATGTGTTAATATTTTGAACCTTGTACGATTAGGATAAATATAATATTTTTGAGTTCTATTATCTTTTTGAGTGAAAGATGAGTTTGTGGTAGAAATTAGTTGAAGGTTGAAACTCTACTTGTCAAGAATATATATATATATATACCTATATATTATTCTATGAATAAATTAATTCTTAAACTTTAGTAAATGGATATTAAAACAAAAAAAATGTGTTATCCTAATACCTTATGTCTTGTTGTACTGATAATATTTTAAATCAACATAGATTGAAGGCTTTGAGGCCCTCAATTTTAAACTTGTTTGTGATTGATGACCTCAATCACTCCCTACAAATATTTATGTTTTTCCTCCAATTATGTGTCTCTAATTTCCACCAATGTTCTCCTTATCGAGATCATAATTTGGTGGTGACTTTTTCATTTCTCTTTCCCTCTTATTAAGGCGAAATTTTATTAACCTTATTTCCGATGTGGGTTTTCCACAAAGGTATTATCTATTTTCAACCTTTTATTTTCAAAGAAAAATTTCAAATTGTGAGGATGAAATTTATTGAAGGAGGGGAGAATGTAACACCCCGAGCTTCCACGATATGCTTCTCTTTCAATAATGCAATAGTTTGCATTGTACGCAAGTTCGAGATTCTAACACATCGCGACCAATCAAAATAGCCATTATGAATAGTAATACCCACTTTTTGAAATTATATATATTTTATATTTAAAAATGGACTTCATTTTTGGATTCAGAATATCGAAATTAGCCTTTGTTGAATTTTTGGTATTTTTCTGAGAACATCCAATTTTTTATGAATAGTGAAAAATACTTGAAATTTTTTTTTAATAAAAATAATTTATAGTGATAAATTATACTATTGAGTGGTTTTAAAGTATAATTAGAATATATTTTTACCATTTTATCCAATGGTGTTCATTATAATTAATTTCACTTTGAAATTGGACATAAACAATTGTCAATCTTTTGATATATATTGTTTCTTAAAAACACGCTATTTGTTGTGACAACGAGAATTAATTATAAAATTAATTAATTCAACTTATATGCTCGTAATTTTGAAAAATATACATCATTTTTGAATTCAGAATATCAGTTATAGCTTAAGGTGAAATTTGGGCATTGTTCTGAAAAACCTCAATTTTTGATGAATAGTGAAACCACTAAGTGGTAGTTAAAAAAACCGATTTTTCGTTTAAATGAAACATTACCACTTCTGTGATTTGATTTTCAAAAATCCAACATACATGGTTGTAATTAGGAATTAAAACGTGGTTCAATGGGATTAAAAGAATTTTTTGGTGAATAGTAACTTTTAAGTCTAATTAATCGCGATTAAAGGTAAATAGTGAAATTTAAGGTAAAAATGATATTATAAAAATATGAAAACACCCTTACACTTGTCCTAACCTTATTGTATGAGTCATGGACGACCAAGAAAATCCATGGGTCAACTTGGGGACCCCATGGAGCCACTTGAGTAAGAAAATGACATTAATAACTTTTTATTTAATGTAAAAATAAAATTGTCACAAACATGTGTTGTTTTACTAAAACAATTATTACAAGGGGTTATATAAGTTAACTTTTTGACTATAAATATTCATTGGAAATCTAAATCAATTTCCTACATCATGATATTTGTTTTATAATTTTTAGACATTAAATAAATTAAATTGTTTATGACACCATGATGATGCAACGACTATCTCATTAATTAACGATTTAAATAAAATGAAAATATAATGTAAAATCTAAGACTTAAAATTGTCAAAAACCTATTGGATGAGTATATTTAGAACCCTTATCACCTTAGCATAGAAATATATAAGTGTGGGTGTAACGAACCAAAGTATTTCAATAGAAAATTCCCTTCTTATATCTTTGTCATAAAAACACAAAATAATGAACTACTATGTGATAAGTGACATTTAAACATAATTTTGTCACCCCTATGTTTGTAATTTTAAAAATCCGACATGCACGGTTGTGTTCAAGATAGTTTTTGGAGTCTAATGAAACAAAAATAATTTTTGGTGAATAGTAACCTACCCTTATGAATAGTAACCTACCCTTATGAATAGTAATATGACCCTTATGAATAGTAAATAAGAGTAACATTACCTATGAATAATAAAATAAAATTTAGACATCTTAGAAAGTGACAATTTGACCTTAGTAAACGTTTTTGGTATTTTATAAGTCATAAATAAATAATTATAATTAATTAAATAATTTAAAAGAATATTTATTTTCCTGTAATGTATTCATAAATTATTAAATCAATGTCTCATAGTTTTTAGATAATTTTATAAGACCCTACATAATTTTTGAAAGAACTATAAATTCAGTTTTAATCTTAAAAACTGTTTTTTTAAGTAAATTATGATTTTTATTAATTATTAAATAAATAATATTTAGAAAATTATTTTTGAAAAATGGAATTCATTTTTGTATTCTACAGGTTGAAAAATGGTTTGGGTAAATTTTTGGGATTTTTCTAAGAAACTTGAATTTTTTGTGAATAGTAGAATACATTAATTTACCATATAAATACATTTTAATTAAAACCCACTATTCTTGACATCACAAGTGATGTAAGCACCCAAATTTCGAACTCACATGCATTTTTTACTATTCTTGGTCATCCAAGACTCACTGTTCCTTGTCTTAGGTGAAATTAATAAACTAATCAATTTTATATTAAGGAAACCTCTCTCCCCTCCACTATAAAAGCCACCCTCCACTCCCTCTTTTCCTCACACCTCTCAAGCTACAAGACTTCTCTAAACTCTGCCCAAACTACTTCCCTAGCTCATCCCCCACGTCCAAAAGCTGCTTGTCTCATCAAAAGACCAAGCCTAGCTTCCTTAAAGAGGATCTCAAGAGGAGGATTCTAAAGGTAATTTCTCTCTCTTCTCCTTTAATTTCCTTTCAAGTTCAAGTTCCTTTCTTGATCTCTCCCTACCTATCTCCATCCAAATTGTTCTGTAAATCCATTATTATATATATAATGTAATATTATGATTCTAATGTTATATTATATCACCCCACACCCTTTCCCTCTTCCATTTATTTTATTAAAGAGAACGTTGTTCATGAGGTGTTAAATTTATCACCTTCAAAAAATGACATGTTCTCTTCTTCCATTTCTACCTTCAATCTGGTCATGAAACCATTTTATTGTTGAAACAGAATATTTTATATGTATTATTTTCTATTTTAAGTTCTGGAAATAACCTATGGCCTTATTACTAAGTTAAATGTTAAAACAAGATCGTTGTGATCCAAAAACTGCCCAAATTAACCCAAATAACCATCATTAAATTTTTATCTAATGATTCGTCCACTTGGATCTAATATAATTCACTATAAAATTATTGAATCTACTGTAATATCATTAATAACATGTAGTATCAGTTCTGGATGTTTACCCATGATCTTCCCAAACATCAATTTAAGAATACAAGTGGACCGCTTAAGAAAACCATAAAAACGAACATCCCCGAACAATGTTTTTAAACTTTATAAGTCATCCAAAGGAACATAATATGAAATAATGAAACGAGAATGAACCCTATTAATGTATAAAAGGTTCTGGAATTTCTAATTAATGAATATAATGTCATTATACAGGACATTAAAGAGAATGAGGCATTCGAGTACAAGGCAAGGGGAAATCTCGAACCCAATTTTCTTCCTTCGGGTTCTCCCTCTTTCACTCCATTTTTGATATGGTTACTCCTCAAAGATCATTTGTTCATCATTTACTTTAATTTTTTGGGATATAAATGTTTGTCACTGGTTTTTATGTCCATCAAAATGTTTTCCAAAAGAACTCTTCTTTCAAGATCTCACCTTTTACCTCTCATTCAAGGTTGATGGTTCTTGTATCAAGTATGTTGTTCCCTGTTTCTTTTTGGAACCAAAGCTTATGAATGTGTTATTATGAGATGAAACCCATTACTTTACATGGGTTATTTATGTACATGTTTTATATGTTTTCTATGTGGAAATCATGATAATGATAATGTTATGATGTGACGGGTGCGCCTGGAATTATATAGCGCAATATGAATGTTTAAATGTGACTGGTGCACCCGGAATTATACAGATTTCCAATGCATTGGGTAAAGTGATGAATCTCATGAGTAAATTTGAAATGATGTGTGAACATGATTCTATATTTTTTCACAAGTATTTGTGGTAGTTAACCACTAAGACATGATGTTTCATTTTTATGCATTGCCACATTTCAAGTCTTTTACTTATGCTCCTCTCATGATCATGATCTTTTGCCTATGTTATGATTATGCTCACCCCATGATGTATTGTTCTTATCTATCCTCTTACTGGGATTTTATCTCACCCCTTTTAATGTATATACTTAGGTGGATACATGTACTAAGGAGAGAACAAGTGCTACTAAGAAGCTATAGAAGAAGAAATTAAATAAATGTTTATGCTTGATGTTGTATTTGTTATGTATGGTCCTAGTTTTCCCAAGACACTAAACCTTTGGATCCTCTATGTGTAAAACTATTATGTTTTTTATATTTGAAATGATGTAATAGTAATGTAAGAGATGGCCGGGTCGTTATAGTTGGTATCAGAGGAAAGGTTTAGTTAATTTGGGAATTAGGATTAGTAAACCCTAGAGAAAACCTCTAGCATGAGAATAAGTACAAATATGTACACAAGAATATTTACCTAGGGATCCCATATGTTCTGTTTTTGGTATGATTGTTTAAATGAATAAGTTATTCATGACTAGTTTACTTATGTTTTGTTATAACCTTTTCTATTTTAGAAAATGGTGGGAACCAGGAGAAATCAGTCCAACAACTCTTGTGAGGGCCAATGCAACGATTGCCCGAACGACATCCCCAATGATTTTGGAGGTGGAGTTCAAAACTTCATGGCGATGCTTACCCAATTATCTCGGGTTATGAATAATAACCATAATAATGGGGAACATCCTCCTTCACTAAAGAGGGAGAAACTAGCTATCGAATGTTTTATGCGGCAATGACCACCGACATTTTGTGGATCTTCCGATCCACTAGTTGTGGAACAGTGGGTCAACTCCATGGAGAAGATATTTTCTGTTCTTCACTATTCCAAGATGGAGAAGGTGACTCTAGCCGTTTATTGTCTAGATGGAGAAGCCGATCAATGGTGGGATTTGATTAAGAACACCATGCCAAGGGAGGAAATTGAAGAGATGAAATGGGAAGACTTTAAGATAATGTTTCTTAATAAGAACTTCCCAAGAACTCTTCGCACGAAGATGGAGAGAGAATTCATAGAGCTCAAGAAAAAAGAAGGAGAATCTGTCACAACCTATGAAGAAAATTTCACAAGGCTCGCAAGGTATGCTTCGGGTTTTGTTATCAACAATGATAGAAAAATTGATAGATTCTTTAGTGGATTAAAACCACATCTTCTAAAGGCTCTTGCAATTCGAGACTTTGGGAGTTATGAAGAAGTTGTTCGGTGTGCTCTCAAAGTGGAGATGGAGTTTGGAGAATCGTCCCATGGTTATGGTGATAAGAAAATAAAGATGGAGTTTCAAGCTTTTGGATCTAGTGATAAAGATGGGAAGAAAACACAACGACCCACATGCCAAAAATGTGGGAAGTTACACCATGGGAACTGACTCAAAGGTACGGCGAAATGATTTAAGTGTGGGAAGGAAGGACACCAAGCTCACAAGTGTCAAAAAGACATGAAAAGAAGGATAATGTAGCCGATGAAAGGAGAGAACCACTCGTGGTTCAATGGTACAACTGTAGGGAGCTAGGGCACTATTCAAACCAGTGCACTAAACCTCGAGCTCTCAAGGGTAATCAGTGCCAACAACCACCAAAGACAAAGGAACAAGGGAAGGCTTATGCCATCACTACTGCGGAGGTGGAACGTGATAATGAAGTCGTACAAGGTACACTTCCTATTCACTCAATAATGGAAAAAGTCTTATTTGATTCTGGTTCTATGCATTCCTTTATATCTTGCAAGTTTGCTAGAACTATAGAATCGAAGCCCCGAAACCTTGAAGTAGAGATATCTGTAAAAACACCAAGTGGTGTAATCATTGAAACCCAAGTGTTTGACTCTTCTCCTGTTGATGTATGTGGGAAGATTCTTCTGGAAAATCTCATAATACTTCCCTTGGTGGAATTCGACGCTATAATGGGAATGGATTGGCTCTCGTTATATAGAACACATATCAACTGTCGGGAAAAGGAAATATATTTTCATATTCCGAACCATCCCATTATCCTCTACAAATTCAAGGAAGATCGTGAATATCCTTTGAAAAATCCTTCAATGGTGTGGGTGTTGATTCCCTATGAAGAAGCATACCTCGCCCAAATGGTTGAGTCAAAGGAAAGTTCCATCCTTGAGGAAATGCCCATCGTAAGGGAATACGACGATGTATTTCCCGAAGAGTTACCCGGAATTCCCCCGGATCGTGAGGTAGAGTTCTCAATTGAACTCATACCCGGAGCTACTCCTATCTCGAAGTGCCCCTATAGGATGGCTCCTATCGAACTGGAGGAGTTAAAGAAGCAACTTCAAGATCATCTGGATAAAGGGTTCATACGCCCTAGTGCATCACCTTGGGGTGCGCCAGTACTCTTTGTGAAGAAGAAGGATGGTACCATTCGGCTGTGTATCGATTATCAGGAACTCAACAAGATCACCATAAAGAACAAGTATCCTCTCCCAAGGATTGATGGCTTGTTCGATCAGTTAAGAGGAGCTTAATAATTCTCAATGGTGGATCTTCGTTCTGGATATCATCAAGTAAAGGTGAAGAAGGAAGATATTCAGAAGACTGCCTTCCGTACAAGGTATGGGCACTATGAGTTTTTGGTGATTCCCTTAGGACTTCCTAATTCTCCTGAAATCTTCATGGATTTGATGAATAGAGTCTTTAATCATTACCTCGACAAATTTGTGATAGTGTTTATCGATGATATTCTCATCTACTCCAAGAGAAAGGAGGAACATGAAGAACATCTAAGACTTGTGTTGGTGACATTGAGAAAGGAGAAGTTGTACGCCAAGTTCAGAAAGTTTGACTTTTGGATGAATCAAGTCACGTTCTTGGGACATGTGATCACAAGAAAGGGAATTTATGTGGACCCTTCAAAGACAAAGGTGATTGAGGAATGGCCCAGGTCCTCTAGTTTCACAGAAATCCGTAGTTTTCTGGGATTAGCTGGGTACTATCGGCATTTTGTGAGAAACTTCTCACGATTTTCAAGCCCGCTAACTAAGTTAAAAAGGAAAGGGGTAAAGTATTTCTGGATGGATGAATGTGAGGGAAGCTTCAAGGAGCTAAAGAGAAGGCTGATCACTGCACCTGTACTCACACTACCGAAAATTGGAGAAAGTTTTGTGATATACAGCGATGCTTCAAAGAAAGGCTTGGGTTGTGTACTCATGAAAAATGATAATGTGATAGCCTACGCCTCATGATAGTTGAAGATCCATGAGCATCACTACCCGACACATGATCTAGAGTTGGCAACCGTGATTTTTGCATTGAAAATCTGGCAGCACTACCTTTATGGTGAGAAGTGTGACATATACACCGACCATAAGAGCCTAAAGTATATATTCACACAAAAGGAGCTCAACATGCGTCAAAGGAGATGGTTAGAGCTAATCAAGGATTATGATTGATCTATTCACTATCATCCTAGAAAGGCGAACAAGGTAGATGATGCTCTAAGCAGGAAAGAACCTGCTACTCTATCCATGTTGAGGATTGAGAAAGACCCTATCTTCTTGGATATGCAAAGGATGGATTTGGGAATCGCAAGGGTAGGGGATACATCATACCTTTCCCAAATGATTGCGCAACCATCTATCCAACAAAAGATTAAGGAAACACAAAGGGATGATGTGGAGATACAAAAGAGGGTGAATGCAGTAAAGGAAGGGAAGCTGCAAGAGTTCCATATCGATGATGATGGTGTGATTCAGTTTGGAACGCGGCTTTGTGTGCCTTCATCACCGGGATAAAGAAGGAGCTATTGGATAATGCACATAGCTCAACTTTCTATATTCATCCTAGAAGTACCAAGATGTATCGTGATCTCCGAGAACACTTCTAGAGGGATAACATGAAGAAGGAGATTGCGGAATATATATCAAGGTGCTTGGTATGTCTGCAAGTTAAAGTTGAGCGGAAAAAGTCCAAAGGTATGATGCATCCATTTCCTATACCCATGTGGAAATGAGAAAATGTTACTATGGACTTTGTCACGGGTCTCCCGAAAATGTCAAGATGAAATAATGCGATATGGGTTGTGGTTGATCGACTCACCAAGACTGCCCATTTTATCGCTATTCGAGAAGACCTCTCACTTGAACAACTTGCAAGGATATATGTGAAGGAAGTAGTGAGATTGCACGGTGTTCCACTCTCGATTGTCTCTGACCGTGATCCGAGGTTCACATCTAAATTCTGGAGGAGCCTTCAACATGCTTTGAGTACTGAATTAAATTTCAGCACGACCTATCACCCCCAAAATGATGGCCAGTCTAAAAGGAATATTCAGACACTCGAAGATATGCTAAGAGCATGCTCTCTAGAATTCAAAGGTGGATGAGATCAACACCTTACATTGGTTTAGTTCTCATACAACAATAGCTTCCACTCGAGTATTCAGATAGCTCCGTATGAAGCTCTTTATGGGAAGCGATGTAGAACTCCAACCTGTTGGGATGAAGTTGGAGAAAGAAAGCTACTTGGACTCGATCATGTGTAGGAGATGACCGAGAAGGTTCAAGTCATCTAGAAACACATCAAAGCTGCTCAAAGTCGGCAAAAGAGCTATGCTGACAATCGTCGAAGGGACTTGGAGTTCAACGTTGGAGATAAAGTCTTCCTTCGAATATCTCCATGGAAGAGAGTCATGAGATTTAGGAAGAAAGGGAAGCTAAGCCCAAGGTACATTGGCCCCTTTGAGATCCTTAATCGTATTGGAGTCATGGCCTACCTTCTGGAACTTCCACCGAATATGGCTCAAGTTCATGATGTGTTTTATGTATCACTACTGAGGAAGTACATACTAGACCCCTCACATGTACTAAACTCATAGGTGGTACAGCTGGATGATGATCTCTCCTATGAGGAGTAGCCGGTAAAAATTTTGGACCGAAGTGATAAGGTTCTACGCAACAAGACAACCTGCCTTGTCAAAGTGTTGTAGAGGAAACATAAGTTTGAGGAAGCAACTTGGGAACCAGAAGTGGCAATGAAGGAGAAGTACCCACACCTATTTGTGTAAAGTAAAATTTCGGGGGCAAAATTTATTAAGGGGGGAAGAATGTAACGACCCAAAGTATTTCAATAGAAAATTCCCTTCTTATATCTATGTCATAAAAACACAAAATAATGAACTACTAAGTGATAAATGACCTTTAAACATAATTTTGTCACCCCTATGTTTGTAATTTTAAAAATCCGACATACACGGTTGTGTTCAAGATAGTTTTTGGAGTCTAATGAAACAAAAATAATTTTTGGTGAATAGTAACCTACCCTTATGAATAGTAACCTACCATTATGAATATTAATATGACCCTTATGAATTGTAAATAAGAGTAACATTACCTATGAATAATAAAATAAAATTTAGACATCTTAGAAAGTGACAATTTGACCTTAGTAAACGTTTTTGGTATTTTATAAGTCATAAATAAATAATTATAATTAATTAATTAATTTAAAAGAATATTTATTTTCCTGTAATGTATTCATAAATTATTGAATCAATTTCAAATAGTTTTTAGATAATTTTATAAGACCCTACGTAATTTTTGAAAGAACTATAAATTCAGTTTTAATCTTAAAAACTGTTTTTTTAAGTAAATTATGATTTTTATTAATTATTAAATAAATAATATTTAGAAAATTATTTTTGAAAAATGGAATTCATTTTTGGATTCTACACATCGAAAAATGGTTGGGGTAAATTTTTGGGATTTTTCTGAGAAACTTGAATTTTTTGTGAATAGTAGAATACATTAATTTACCATATAAATACATTTTAATTAAAACCCACTATTCCTGACATCACAAGTGATGTAAGCACCCAAATCTCGAACTCACATGCCTTTTTTTTACTATTCTTGGTCATACAAGACTCACTGTTCCTTGTCTTAGGTGAAATTAATAAACTAATCAATTTTATATTAAGGAAACCCCTCTCTCCTCCACTATAAAAGCCACCCTTCACTCCCTCTTTTCCTCACACCTCTCAAGCTCCAAGACTTCTCTAAAATCTGCACAAAAACCTTCCCTAGCTCATCCCTCACGTCTAAAAGATGCTGGTCTCATCAAACGACCAAGCCTAGCTTTCTTAAAGAGGATCTCAAGAGGATGATTCTAAAGGTAATTTCTCTCTTTCTTCTCCTTTAATTTCCTTTCAAGTTCAAGTTCCTTTCTTGATCTCTCCCTACCTATCTGCATCCAAATTGTTCTTTAAATCCATTATTATATATATACTGTAATATTATGATTCTAATGTTATATTATATCACCCCACACCCTTTCCCTCTTCCATTTATTTTATTAAAGAGAACGTTGTTCATGAGGTGTTAAATTTATCACCTTCAAAAAAAGACATGTTCTCTTCTTCCATTTCTACCTTAAATCTGGTCATTAAACCATTTTATGGTTTAACCAGAATATTTTATATGTATTATGTTCTATTTTAAGTTCTGTAAAGAAACTATGGCCTTATTACTAAGTTAAATGTTAAAACAAGATCGTTGTGATCCAAAAACCGCCCAAATTAACCCAAATAACCGTCATTAAATTTTTATATAATTATTCGTCCACTTGGATCTAATATAATTCACTATAAAATTATTAAAGCTACTGTAATATCATTAATAACATGTAGTATCAGTTTTCTATGTTTACCCATGATCTACCCAAACATCAATTTAAGAATACAAGTGGACCGCTCAAGAAAACCATAAAAACAAACATCCCCAAACAATGTTTTTAAACTCTATAAGTCATCCAAAGGAACATAATATGAAATAATGAAACCAGAATGAACCCTATTAATGTATAAAAGATTCTGGAATTTCTAATTAATTAATATAATGTCATTATACAGGACATTAAAGAGAAGGAGGCATTCAAGTACAAGGTAAGGGGAAATCTCGAACCCAATTTTCTTCCTTCGGGTTCTCCCTCTTTCACTCCATTTTTGATATGGTTACTCCTAAAAGATCATTTGTTCATCATTTCCTTTACTTTTCTGGGATATAAATGTTTGTCACTGGTTTTTATGTCCATAAAAATGTTTTCCAAAAGAACTCTTCCTTCAAGATCTCACCTTTTACCTCTCATTCAAGGTTGATGGTTCTTGTATCAAGTATGTTGTTCCCTCTTTCTTTTGGGAACCCAAAGCTTATGAATGTGTTATTATGAGATGAAACCCATTCCTTTCCATGTTTTATTTATGTACATGTTTTATATGTGTTCTATGTGGCAATCATGATAATGATAATGTTATGATGTGAGAGGTGTGCCCAGAATTATATAGCGCAATATGAATGTTTAAATGTGATGGGTGCGCTCGGAATTATACAGCGCTCCAATGCATTGGGTAAAGTGATGAATCTCATGAGTAAATATGAAATGATGTGTGAACATGATGCTACCTTTTTTCACAAGTATGTGTGGTAGTTAACCACTAAGACATGATGTTTCATTTTTATGCATTGCCACATTTCAAGTCTTTTACTTATGCTCCTCTCATGATCACGATCTTTTGCCTATGTTATGATTATGTTAACCCCATGATTTATTGTTCTTATCTATCCTCTTACTGGGCTTTTATATCACCCCTTTTTATGTATATCCTCAGGTGGCTACATGTACTAAGGAGAGAACAAGTGCTACTAAGAAGCTATAGAAGAAGAAATTAAATAAATGTTTATGCTTGATGTTGTATTTGTTATGTATGGTCCTAGTTTTCCCAAGACACTAAACCTTTGGATCCTATATGTGTAAAAATATTATGTTGTTTATCTTTGAAATGATTTAATATTAATGTAAGAGAAGGCCGGGTCATTATAGTGGGACCTTTAAAACCCGAAACTCATTATATAATAAAGTAACATTTCATGACTTTCCAAGAGTGCCCCTCCTCTCCTCTTATAAAAGGCCCCCACCACCACCACCTTATTCAAACCTTCCAAGCCATTTGGATCGTCCAACCTCTGCCAAAATACTCTCCCAACTTCCCTCTATTACTCCTAGAAGCCTCACTTTGGGTAGAAGTCTTCCCAAGGAATCCTTTGGCTCAAATCAAAAAGAGTTACCCGATTTTAAGGTAATGTCTTCTCTTATGTTGTTTTGATTTATTTTGCTTATCCAACCTCCTAAACTCTTTTTATTCTTTTATTTTGTAACAACAACAGTATATTAAATATAATAGGATTTTTTATGAGAATTATTTTATTTACACTTACACACACCTTCGTCAAATGGTTAAAGAACATACTGTTTCTGTGGGTGGCGAATTACTGCCTCACGAAACGATGATTGTTCAATCTTATTTTAACACCTCTCATGGTGGCCATTATGATGACACTATTTTTTTTATATGATATATATTATTTCTATGTTCTCCTTATGCTTATGTATTTTTCATTTATGGCATACCTTTGTGATTTCCATTATGGGTAAACGCGATAATTTCATTTTAGGAAGTGCGGATTACCTCCCCCTCAAAGTGATTTGAATCGTTAATGCCATATGTGGGATGTATAAAGGATGGAGTAAATGATATTATACTGGAATTATAATATACCTTTATATCATTATTATTTCATTCCATTAAATATGAAAAAGAAATGAAAGTTGCATTCATGCGTACGTACGACTTACCGTCTCCATGAACAGTGCATTTCATTTCTTACCTCTAAATGTTATGTAATATTATAAAGGCTAGTATATGATGGATATATATGATATATATGATACCTATATCATGAATATAATTCTAGATATAATGGATATTTTACCACATGAACAACTTGTAATTATAAGAAGTTTATTTTTGACTCAAGTACCAAAGATCGACAAAACGACCGTTATTAACATAAATAATTACATAATGTTCATAACATGGTAATAAGTGATATAAAAGGAATAATAAACTTGAAAAAGGTTATTAAGCAATTATAAATTTACTCTAGTTTATTATTCAGTAGGTTAAAGAACGGTCGAGTCAAGTCATACACGAGGTAAGGGAACTTCTTAACCCAATTTCCATTCTTTGGGTTAATATCCTAATTTCAAATTATGTCATGATATTATTATGTCCTATCTTGTATTTGTACTTTATTTATATTTACTTATAGTAAATAAACATAATAGATCTATTTTATTTAAAAAATGTTCTTTGTAAGGGACTTCTTCTCAATCTCCATTCATTGAGGAAAATTTTGTTTTATACACAACATTCTTTTATACGGTGTATAAACCCATTTTACTTTTACATTTATTCAAAAAGAATATTTTTTATATGAAGCATTTTACTAAATGACAAAATGGAATGTTTTTTTGTCGTATGTATGCGGCGACAACAACTTCTCCGCTGCTGTGACCATTATTAGAGTTTCAGCTGCTTCTACAAGCCTTAACTTTTTTAAAATGATTTCAAAAAAGAGAGAGATATTTCTATCAAATATATGAAAATCTAGTGAAAATGTATACGTATTTAACGCAAGATTAAAAATGTTTTCAGAAAACCCGAATCTTGAGTGTGGTAGACAGGAAGGGATTGGGCGTGGAACCATCATGGCCTGTAATTAGTCGAGCAGTCTCAGAATTAGTTATTTTGTTTTCATAAGCTTGCATAATGTTTTCAAAAAAACACTGGAGCATATTTGAGAAATTTTAAACATAAGTATCTTCTAAAAAAATTGCATCGACAGGTCTCATGAGACAAACTAGTGTCTTGGCACAAGGCCTTGACAAAATCTTATTTTTAGTCTTGCCACGAGGCCTTGGCTACATGGTTATGATAGTCTGGCATTATTCATTCCATCATTATGGAAGTGGTTATTGATATTGCATGTGATTATTCGACCAGTAGAATATCAATGTGAATAAGTAAATGGAATTATTTCATTTTACTTTTTCCATATTATGTTGAAGTTCAAGTTTAAAAGGCTTTTGTTTTAGTCATACATTTCCTTAAATGTTTATGTTTATTTATGAAAGCTTCTGCTATATTGTTATCCTTACTGAGCATCTGAGCTCACCCCTTTAAATGTTTTATTTTTTCCCAGGATGTGAAGAAATATTTTATGACTGACCTACAGGGATAGTTTGAAGGGGATAAAAGTGTGGACTATAGAGACTATGTTAATATGATTTTTCACTTTATGATGTAATGTAACATTTATGAATGTATCTAGTGTTTTAAAGGATACTAAACTAATCGGTCTTTCGAGACTTGATCTTTTTTGATCATGCCAATGTTACGCAATAATGCACCGACTTTGGGTAACTGGGGTTGGGGCGTTAGACAGTTGGCCATTAGGCCTCAAGAATGCCTCACCAAACACTAGAGGTTGCTGACTAGTAGCAAGGGTCTAAAGGTGGTACAATGGGGATACTATACCCCCTTGATCATAAAATAAACATAGTAGAAAAAATAATAAATAAGGGTTGTAGTGTATAAAACCAACTAACAAATGATAATAAAGGAATAAATACTCATGCATGAACATGCTATGTTGTACAACAGTAGACATACAACATGAAGTTCATATGTAGAACAGGTAAAGAGAAAAATAAAAGACTTAACATCTATCTTCAATAGCATCATGAGCTCTAGCCTGGTCATATGATCCCATACTCCATCCTATTACAAAAGGGTAACAACAAGAAAACATAATCCATGAAGCTGATCCTGTAATCATGAGGTCTATTTAGGTACCCTAGTGTAGTGAAGGACCAAACAAGGTGTGATATATAATCAGTAGGCCACCACCAATGAAATTTAATGCTATTCAGTCCTTGTAGATGAAATAATTAGGGTGTAGGTATATCAAGAAGGAAGTAAATAAATAAATGTAAACAAGTCGGGCTTAGGTTTCTCAAGGACACTTGGCTGACCATACCTTCTTCTGCCTAAGCCGGATTGTCTTTGAACAAGACCACATGTATATATATTAGAATATATGTAGAAATATATATGTATATATATACATGAACTGCTGAGGATCCAAGGAATCCACATGCCAGTAAAGGTGGTGATAATGAAGTAGTCTAAGGACCCATGGCTATAAACCTAGTTGTTTATAAATGAGTGTTCCAAACATCATAAAGAAGGTATTGTTTTTCATATGTAATAATAATAAGAATTATATAATTCTTTTGTCCTATGAGCCCACCCAAGGTGTTACCTAAAGAGGAACCCAAGTATTGCTCAAGGAGTAACGTAATTCCATTTATTATATGATCTCGACCTAGGTGTTCTATAAAGAGGAAACCCAAGTATCGCCTGTAACATTCCATTACCCTATGAGAATGTCCAAGGCATTCTATAAAGGGGAAACCCAATTATCACTCAGAGTATGGAAAAAATCTATCACATGAACCTATCGATGGAATTCCCTTATAAGGAAACCCAAGTATCACTCAAGGCGTAATATAATTCAAGTGACCTATGAGATAATCCATGGAATTCCATAAAAATTAAACCCATGTATTTATTGTGGAAAAAATAAATTATTTAACCATTTAATTTTAAGTAATAGAGATGTCCATGTCCATAAGCATGCCACTTCTTATTTCAAATATGACAGATTAAGAGGCCATGTACTTAATAATTCCATACCAAAATTCAAGTATAAACATTTTGGGACATTTCATTTATTAATAATAAGATGGTTATAAAAATGAAATTTACACCATGATCATAAGAACCATGACTCTAACCATTTAATTTATAAACAACATGAAGTCTATGAAATAATATAATTTACCAAGGACCAAGTGGTTTACCTAAACCATTTTAATTAATTTAGGCATTTATAAACAATTCAAGGAATTTAAGAACACACCCTAGTTGTGGTTAAATCATTATACAAAATTGTATAAGGAGTACAAAATAGAACTCACCTTAAGAGGTGTTTTAGGCTGAGGATGTTAACCTCCAAACATGTAAAGGGACTAATGTAAAAAGTGGTTGTGGTCTAAACAGTTCAATTTATAGAATTTCATGTTTTTTGAGAACACATGGATAGTTTAGCATGCAGTGCAATGAAATTAATTTTTAAATGGTTAAAATTTAAGGGAAAATGAACTAGACCACCTAACTCATGTTTAGGATGGTCCACCCAAAAAATATCAGGCTTTGATTTAATCCAGAATGAAAAAATTAAGAGAATCTCCAAACATCCTAAAATTATATCGAATTATATCACTTGGATTTTGTATTCCATAAGGCAACATAATCTAAGAAAAGAAGAAATATGAACCAAAGACTAACCAATAAAAACCCAACAAGACCAATTTCACCCAATTTTGACACCAAATAGAGGTGATAAATCATAGATTAGGAATATTACAAAGGGATATCCTACACAAGGGGTATTATTCATATATATAGGAGGAGAAGAGAGTGGTGGAGACATAAAAGTATAAATGAAAAAATAATAATTTTATCTATTTTAAAGTCCACACAGTTTGGCTGCACAGTTTAGAAAATCATGTGCCAACTGTGATCACCTACTATCTATAGAAAAGTCCCCCCCCACAGGGCTAGCTGCACGGTTTGAAAAAACATGTGCAGCCCATGTGGTGGACAATGTCAACCTAGGAATACCCTGCATGGTTGACCACATGGTTTAAAAAACCATACAATGCACTTTTTCACCTACTGTTGACTCTCCTGGAAATGGGTTTTTGAATCTCAATGCTCCTAAAACTCATCCAAACACTAGAGACACCTCTCAGGCCATAAAGACTATCTAAAAAAGTCACATTAAATAGTTCAAAAGCTCAGTTTTATATTCTGAAGGTCAATTTATGATTCAACCCATCCATCAAACAAAAAGTTAAAAATATCATGGACTTTTTTACCTGGTCCAAAACACAGGATATTACAATAGGGAATGAGATATTAAATTTCATAAAGGGAAAAAATGGATAAACCCTTTCTCACAACATCCTTTAATGATATATCATTCATGACACACCCAACATATCCTACTTTTCTGTAATTTTTTTTTGTTTTTTTCCTAAATACATCAAAGCATTTGATTTATGATATCCATTAATGATAATATTAAAGTATAAGGATCAATACACACATCTTTAGATAGAAACATCCAGTGACACATGGGAATGTGTATTTCCTATTGATGAGACTATTTTTATAACCTCATATATTAGAGATTACCAATGGGGGGGAACCATGAGAAGGCATCTCAATGTCTTATGAGACTCTTAACTCTGATAGGCTATATTTTCTATGCACCATCAAAAAATATTTTTTTTGATATAAAAAAATGATTCAAGAATATTGTTATGGAACCTCTATGTTCTCATCATAGTGGATAAATTCTATGACCTTTCAATGTGAAATATATTCTATGGAAATTATTACATGAAAATTTCATTTATAATAATATTAAAGTTGTTATAAGAAAATATATTTAATAATAAAAACATGTAATCAAGCACTAAACTAGTTAGTTCTAGGGAACCAACCACAAAAGACTCCCACTTTCACTAGAGCCAACTAACAATAGCTTTTAGTCCACTATCTATCAAATTATACTCATTCTTCTGTTGAGATAAATCCTTTATAAAGGGGTCCACCATATTTTCTTCTATAGATACTATTCTCACCAGAACATTACATCATTTAGAAAAATCCCTCAAGAGATGAAATTTCTAAAGTGTGTTCTTTTTTTCCTTTGGCGTGAGATTGAATATTTAGAGAGAGCCACCACTATAATGTTATCAAAATAAGATATTATAATATCTTTACTAATAGGTGACACGTTAATTTATTGGAAAATGATTCAAATCCAAACTACTTCCTTGGTTTCATTAAAAGACATAATATACTCAGACTCTACTGTAGAATCAATGAAAACTAGCTTCTTTGAACTCTTCCATATCAAAAATCCTCTATTAAGGAAAAAGACATATCCAAACTATGACATCAGATCATTATGGTCTGTCTAAAAGCTATCATCTATATAACCCCTTATGACTATCTCTTCATCTCCTCCATACACTAAGAACATATCCTTATTTTACCCAAGATACGGAAGGATAGTCTTAAAAACATTATAATGATGATCACTTGGATCTACTTGATATTTTACAACCATTCTCAAAGAATTAGAAACATCAAGCCTCATATATAAAATGACATAACTGGTGGATCCTATCACAGAAGCATATGGGATCTTACTCATTCTATCTCTTTACTATTGTTTCTAATGACACATTTTCTTGGAAATATGTATACCAAGTGATATTGGAACCAATCCACTCTTGTATTTTTCTATACCAAACATCTTCAATATATAGTCAATATGTGTACCTTGACTTAGTTCAAGTAGACTCTTGGATCTATCATGCATGATCTTGATTCCTAAAATATAGGCCAATTCACCTATATCCTTCATGGATAAGTAATTTATCAGTCATGCCTTAACCTCTTGTAAGGCTGGTATATCGTTTCTAATTAGTAATATGAAATCAATATATACTAACATGAAAAAAATGTACCACCACCAAACCATATATAAACACAAGACTCATATTCATTCTTAATGAAACCAAATTCCTTTTTGGGTTTGTCGAATCAAATGTTCCATAACCCAAATGCTTCCTTTAGTCCATAGATGGATCTCTATAGATTTTATACCTTTTTGGCCTTTTATATAATCACAAACCCTTATCATTTTATCATATACACATCCTCCTGAAGGTTCCCATTATGGAAACATGTTTTGAAATCCATTTCCTAATTCTCATAATCATGGTAATATAATATGGAAAGCATGATTCTGCTAGATTTAAAAATAAAAACTAAAGAAATGTTTCTTTATAGTCAATTCCCTGATGTTTTCAAAGCCCTTTAGCAACTATCCATGCTTTATAGGTATTCACTTCACCATCCATGTCCAAATTTCTATTGAATGCCCATTTAATCCCAATGGGTTTTACATTAACTGGTGTATCCATAAAAATCAAAAATTGGTTTTGATACATAGAATACATCTCAAAATACATGGCTTCTTTCCATCTTAATGTGTCCTTGTAGGAGAGAGAATCATTATTTTCAATAAATAATGAGTTATTATAATAATTGACCAGAAAACTATATCTCTCTAGTTCTCTTACCCCTATTATACTCCGATGAATTACTTGTATTTCAGTAACAAAATCATTCATGAGGACCTATGTAATCAGTTATTATACCAAATATTTTGTATCTTGATTACCAACTTCATCAAAGTCAATATTTCTCCCACTATCCTCCTTGAGGAGGTGATCCTTCTCAATAATGATGGTCTATCTTAAAACATTTTCTTTCTTGTATGAAGGGTTTTATAGGTAGTATCCCCTAGTTTCCTTGGGATACCCTATAAATAGATACTTCATGCCTCTAGGTGATACTTTTATTTATTTATCTAGCTTTAGTAAATTTTTCAAAACCCAATGTATGAACACGTGATAAAATGAGTTTATTTCTACTCCATAATTCAAAGGGAATACCATTTTTCACTTTCGTTAGAACTCATTTTAGTAAGTATAATGTTGTCTATAATTCATATCCCCAAAATGATAATGTAAGAATTGAATGACTCATCATATAACTTACTATGTCCAACAAGGTATAGTTCCTCCTTTCTCTAACACTATTCTATTATGGCTTATAAGGAGGAGTGAGTTGAGATAAATCCCACACTCCTATATAAGTTCAATAAAGACTTGGTTAAGATACTTGCCTCCTCAATATGATCAAAGGTTATTTATATTCTTACCAATCTGATTTTTAACCTCATTATTGAACTATTTTAACTTCACAAAGGATTTATACTTGTACCTCATTAAGTAAATATAACCAAACTTACTCAAGTCATCTATAAAAGTAAAAAAAGTATGAGAATCCACCTCTATCTTGTAGTTTAAAAGGTCTATACACATCAGTGTGTACCAATTCTAGAATATACATGGACCTTTCACCTTGTCCCTCAAATGGGGTTTGGTTATCTTTCCATGTAAACAAGAATCAAATATCTCAAGTGGATTTATCTCAAAGGAGTCTAAATAACTATCTTGATAGAAATTTTCAAATTCTTCTCATTTACGTGACCAAGAAGATGATTCCACATCTGGGTGTCATATGAGTTGCATTTATTAGTTTAGTTATCAATTTAAAATATCTTGTTTTCATAATTTAATACATAAAGACATTTATTTAATTGTACCACACCATAACATATGTTTTCTTTATAAAAGTAAAAACATTTATTTCAAAAGATAAAAATAAATACATCAATATATAATCATGAAATTGAAATAATGTTCTTGGTAATACTAGAAAAATAATAATAGTTATTTAAAACCTAAATCAATCCTATCAAAAATATGATATGGCAGTCTCCAATGGCTAGAGTAGCCAACCTCTCTCCATTTTCAGCATGTAGATCCACCTTTTCTCTAGTAATATTTCAAAATCTACTTGGTTCCTATATTTGAAAAAATGGACACCATATGCAATATTTAATACCCAACCTGTAGATATGGAAAGATTATACTCAATAATTAATGAACCTGAAGATTCACCTTGGTTCTTTGGCAGGGTTCAAGTCCTCTTATAGTGGCCCTATTTTCCACATGAAAAAATACCATATCTTATTCCTTTTTATACCTTAAGATCCTATTCTTTTTGGAGAGATAATGATTTAGTGACTTGGAATTGGAGTGATTCTTCAACCCCTTTCCCTTGTTCTGCTTCTTCTTATTTACTATAAGGATAGTGTGTTTTTCATGACCCATGTATTAATCAACTTGAAAGATTAGAGTAAGTAGTTCTGATAGAATCTTCTCACTATATCTCATATTATAATTCATAATAAAATTGGATAATTTTTTGGATAGTGAAGATATAATGAGATCCGTACAAATATCCCATGGGATCTTAAAATACAAGATGTCCAGGTGCTCAATGTAGCCAATTGTCTTGAATACATGTGCCTTATCTAGAACCAACTCTCCAAGAACGCACATGAATACTGATTTGGAGATATCATATCTCTATGATATCACCTTCTCTTAATAGAGATCCCAATGATGAAAAACAATGTTATACACATCCATATCTTCATATTGATTTAAAACATCACTGGGGAGGGTAGATAACATAAAGCATTACACATTGATTATATAATCCACATGATTTATATAGAGAGATACCTATTCCCCACTAACCTCATTGGAAAGTTACTCAGGAAGTGGGGTTTCTAGTACGTACAATTTCTATTCATGGTGTAATATAAGGAGAAATAACTTATAATATTACTAGAAATTCACTCCAGTGATAAGGTTATCCTTATCTAGTTTGGATCACAGAGATATTATCAAAGTTTTTTGATTTTACATTTTATATAAATTAATAGAATATAATTAGTATTAGTTTTGATTAAAAAAGTTGGTTAATAAATTTAAAATTAATTAAATTATTATTAATATCACAATATTATTCAAAAACTAATATCTATCACTATCAATTTCAAAATATATTTTCTCTTATATATTCTAGTTGAAAGGATCCATATTCCCTTTTCATAACCTAAACATGGGGAAGACAAGCTATTTAAAGGGTTTTAGGTAGGTGTACCATTCCAACTACATTAATGTATAGTTCCTTGATCTTTTGAATGGACTCCCCAATCCCAAAATCCCATTTTAATATTTTTTCAACATTTTCCTCTTAGTTACTCCAAGTCCTACATTGGGTAGTGAACCCTTGATGTAAACTAAGTTAATTCAACCTAAAAATTCAGGGTAAAATTTCAAGGATAATTTAAGACACCCCTACTTGGGGTTTCAATGAACTTTGAACTATGAGGTAGATTATAACTTAAGTAGTGGAAGGCCAAAATGAATTAACATTTTAATTTAGGGATTTAATATTTATAAATAAATCACATTTTATCCATTTACATTCCTTGTTAATATTAAGTGGATATTATATAAGTTATTAACCATGTTTGATAAATCATTTATGCATAAACTGGTTATATTTTATTCCATATTTAATACTTGTTAATTCATTTATAAGGTTATCACACAAAATTTACAAAAATAAATAATTAACCATGCAACTAACAAAAATAAAATATAAGTGGCATGATCATGAGATTTTTACAGTGTTTAAATTATCTAGTGGATGATAAAATAACCCTTGACCTAAGGGAAAACCATTTAAGTGTAGCTTAGTTCTTGTTCCAGTGTTCCACCTTGGCTCATATGCACCACCTCGATTGGTTTCACCTCATCTTTTTGACATGGACTGCCTCCACTTTATTGGGATATCCATCCTTACATATGTTTTTACTCACATGTAGGTGAGAAGATCCAATGGATTGAATAAAAAGGGGTTTGTATAAAAGAAACTAAAGACACACATTCCATTATATGATAAGGAGGGGGAATTACATATATTCCATACATAATAATTTAACCATAATAAATTAAAAATAAACCAATCACACACAATTTTTGGTCTAATCACATGACATTACACACATCAAGTGATGAGAATACATTTTCAATTATGTTATCAATTACTTTGATTCGTTATTTAATTAATATAAAGCACATAAAATTATTAAAATTAATACAATTTATCTTAATTCCATCCAACCATCCTTAACTCACCATCATTAATAATTTTAAATAAAATCAATTTCATTTAAAATTAATATAGTACACAGGTGTACTTGGAGGAAACCTCATGTGTTCATCAAAATTTTAACATGGAAATTAATTTAATAAATAATTGTTAATCCTATGACATGAACTGTACTATCGAATGAATTTCCACAAAACACATAATCAATAGGTTTAATTATACATGTAATTCTTCTTTCTATGAAAATCTAAAAACACTTCCAACAGTAGAATATACAATGTGTACAAAAGTACATAGTGTGTACTTGTCTTATTCCTTTGTCCATATCACACACCTTAGTATTGACATGTTTCCTTCTATGGACATGTTCAAGGTATATTACATGTACTGGGAATACACAGAGTGTATCCTATGATTGCACAACATGAAATTCACCGTGTTGTGTATCTGATACATGGAATTCTTGGGACACCCCGTATACTCGACCGTGAGATAATAGAGACTACATGTCATGTATAGTGGTTACACAACATGTTTTTCTTCATGTAGTGTGCTAGTATTTCCATATATACATGTTTTTATGATATATTCAAATATTATATCCAATTTTTTCAATTATAACCCTATATGAAGAGATAGAGTAAGAAAAAAAATTACACAATGTTCACTCAGGAAGTACACGTCATGTAATATGGTTTTGTCTAGGCATAGCCTTTGTCACATCTAGATGGTGCGAATCAAATGATTCTTCATTATTAATCATTAACTGATAACAGGTTATGTTATCGAGAATAAACAAAGAGAAGTGATGATGATTTTGTATATTAAAATGAATCATTTTATCTAAAATAAAAACATAGACACATTTAACAATTCAATGAATAATAAATAATTATAAATTAAACATTTTATCACTCTGATACCATTTGTATATTTTGGATGTAGTGGAAACATCCTTTTCTGGTATGAGAAACTCATATTTTAGTCATGCATCATGTTTAATTGTTTTTTTATATGATCAAATTTTTCATTTCCAATGAAAATAGTGGATTACTTGACTAGATTAAAAAACCAAAACCATTAGTGAACGATCATCACATGTAATTTATAATTAATTAATAATCCTATATAAAATTAACTTAACTCATAATTATCTCTTCATTGATGGTCATTGGAATAGATATCATCACACTATCATTGTTCTTCATTATCCAAGTGCATAATCCCTCAATCAGTGATCCAAATGTTCACCAAAATCTTTGAAGGATTCTATAGAATCACTGAGTTCTAGCATAGATGATCTTGATTTCTTATGTTTTTCATGGTTTAATGTAAATGAATTTTTCTCTATAGAGGAATAAATCTATATGATCTCTTCTTAGCTTGATATAGGAGGTGATGATAGCACTATAGATCACTCTAGATCAGTTTATCTATCTATTGGGATTGATAGAGTCTCACTCTATCCTTCATGAACACCAATTTTGTTTTAGGAAATAGATGTAATTAGATATTTATTTTGGCAGGTTTAGGGTTTGGAAATCACACAAAATCCCTTTCTCAATTCCATAATTCTTAATTGACCCCATGTCCAATAATAATAATATAAATATTATTATTAAATACCTAACATGTGAAACACATAAATAATTTTAATAAATATCATTTATACCATTTATAATTGGAACATTAAGCTCATTACACTTTACCTCCTCCACATTTACTGACCCTTGAATAATTAATATTTATTTAAAAAATAAATATCACAAAATTATTCAATGATAAATATAATAAATATTATATTCACCAAACTAGAAAAAAATATTTATTATTATTATTTAGCTCACTTATTATTTTGAAAATCTTGATATTAAATTACGAAAATCAACCAAACCTGAATAAATATTATTTATTCTAACTTTTAAATTCAATACTATTATTTAACTAGGATTGTGGATACACTTAGTGTGTGACCATCTAGGCCCATTTCTTATTCGAAATATGAATAAGTGCCTAAATTCAAAGTTTATCACCTAGAAACATGATAAGACATCCATAGAGAAAGAAGTTAACATCACAATGACAACCAACCTCCTATAAACATTTACTGTGAAATATAATCCATTACCACAATATCTCAAATCAAGTATGTTTCATTCTAGATCCATCAACCTATATGCTTGATGTCTATTTATTTGAATTTCTCTAAATTAAAATACCCATCAAAAACCATGTAAGTGGATTTATTTCGGTGGTTCCATTCCAACAAAAGGTTCTAAGATATTAACTTTTATAAAGAGAAAAATAGGATAAATACATTATTATATTATTCATTAATTATATATCATTAATGACACACCCAACATATCTTACTTTTTTGCAAACATATATCATCACGATTTTTGTGAATACATCAAAGAACACAAGTCATGATATCCATTAATGATAATATTAATGTCTAAGGATCAATACACATTTCCATAGATAGGAACATCCTATGACACATGAAAGTGTGGATTTACTATTTACATGATCATTCTCATAACCTCTTATCTTATAGATTACAAAGGGTGAACTCTATAAGGTAGTGTCTCATTGTATTATGAGCCCCTACCCTTGATAGCCCATATTCTTTATGTCCCATAAAACAATATAATTCATCCATAAAACAAGGTTCAAGAATAGTGTCATGTCACCTCTAGGTTCTCATCATAGTGGGAACAATTATGACCTTTCAACATTCCATATATTATAAGAACATTATTGCATGCAAATATCATGTATAAAAATAATCAATATGTGATAAGAAAACTTCTCCAATAAGAAAAAAAATCAATTAAGAACTAAAAATGTTGGTTCTAGGGAACCAACTCCAATATCATCATAGTCCACTATTCTAAGATAAGGCTATAAAGAAGCTTATGGAACCCATTTCCACCTCGAACCATTTTAGGGACTTATTCTCAGAGCATGATAATATCATCCTCCCTTATATTTGGAAGGTGGAGGAGTTCACCAACACGTCCACTAATGTTCATCAGCCACCCAAAAGGACTCTATTTGACCATCATCACCACCATTTTTGCACAATCTATGATTCTTATGATACCATCAAGTAAGTTGTTCAGGAAGTCCTGAACCTAGTCACTCGGACCAGGTCGTCCAAGAGATCTTTCCAGTAGTGACATAACACATCAACTATGAAGTGGGATCATACTCCCATCTCCACCAAAGGACCTTGATGGAATATCCTAATAGTAAATGGGGAACATAACCATATACATATTTATATTGATAAATATTTCCAGCAAAATAGGGTGTTTCCAAGGGGGGGAAGTCCATACTCTTACCCCCACACAAGAAGTCTAGTGGAATACTCTAATAACAAAAGGCGGATAGGAATGTGATCATACTCACATTCCAATAGAATAATATTGTCTACATATTCTATAGTAAATGGAAAATAAGGCATATATTACTTTCCATATTGTGAAAATCTAAGAAACAAATTCATACTCTAGAGTTAGCTAAAAAATAAGCATATATTCCCACCAAATTTTATGTTTTTTGTTTAATACTCTATCAGAAGAATATTAAAATGATCATATTATTAATATAATTGATTCTAGTATCCCTATGGCTCTCAAAAACCCCTTGATAGAGACCCAATGATCTATTTAATCCTCATTAGAAGAAGAATCAAGTCATGCCTATGGAATTCCTTCCTTTAGTGCCACTATCATTAGTTTTGGAATATCCAAACAGAGAATTTTTCATGGAGGTACTCCCCATGAAAATATAGAAATGATCATGGGTATCTATCCCATTAAATTCACTATAAATTTCCTCCCTATTGTAACATCACATCCTGAAAATATGGTCCTCCCCTCATCAAAATGATCTCAAAGGAACCCCTATATCAGGAAGCACTCAAGAGGTCGAATTCAGCTATACTAAGCGCTTTATTGGTAATTGAAGAAATCCTATCTCATCCAAAGGATGATTTGAAGTGATGACCATAATATACACCTCCTTAAATATTTATATTTATATTCCAGAGAAAAATTCTTAGTGTCTCAAATCTTGTTGATAAATTAACCAGAAAACAACCTCTATAGTCAGATCAAGTGAAGGAATATCTTTCAGACGATGAAGAAAATACCATGTCCATGTAGAAGGAAAGAGATGAGGTTAATACACCAATGATGTTTTAGACCATTTACACCTCCCACTATGATATTCTAGAATCATTTAAGGAGAAATATATACCATCCCTATGCCATTATCTATGGGAGACTCTCCATAATCTCTAGTAAAAACACCAATCTTATGGTGAGTTTTCTCACCACTTTGAAGTGATAAGAAGAATTTTTAAGTAGATTGATTTCCCATCTTTCTCAATGGATCGAATACATAAGGCAATAAAGAAGTATGTTTGTCTCTAATAGATTTCCTTAGAAGTATAAAAACACTATTCCGTATAATTAATAATGCTCCACCTGATGTGAACATTAGGGGTTGGAGTGACTATAGAGAATTGTATTTCATCTTTTTATCACTCAAACTAGTGCTTCAAAAAGCCGGAAATGAAAAGTCACATCCTCATGAAAATTTAAAATCCTAGGTTTTTCTTATTCTAGCTAGTCTATCCAGTAGAGAGTTAAGTACACAGTTGGAATAATCAATTGACAGAATACTAAATTAGGAAGTGAAGAAAGTTGAAATAGACCCTTGTTTGATAAATATAAATATTAGATTCTTAAAATTAATAATAAACCATAAATAGTAAAAGGGTCATTCTCAAAAAGTGACCAACATCCAAAAAATTCCATAAATAAAGTGCAGAAGGTCTGAAAGGATACACTATAGGCCACCACTATAGTAATAGGAAAAATTTCCAGCCTATAGGTATGGGGGAATTTTACCATATCCACCACCTCTAGAGTAATCAATTCCTCAAAAATATGAAATGGTGATAGTGTTAGAATAAAGACAACCCCAACCCATAGTTATGGGTACATTATTACCCCTTCTTCCCATATTAAATGAAGTTAGTTTTCTCAATATTGAGAGAGGGTTACCTATAGGAATCTCTTCCACCATTTCTACCAATGCATAACCTACCGTCATCATCAGAGAAACACTCAGTAAGGATAATTAGATATTATCTCAAAATAATATTCTATAAAGTATTTCCAAGAGAGAACAAAGAATAATATATGAAGCCATGTAAATTTTATAAGCTAAAATGGTTAGACAATAAGTATCACATTGAGAATATGTATAACTTATCTATTGATTAGTACCCTTATATACAATCTAAATCAGTAAATATTTTTATCACTAACCCTTTATAAAATATAGGCCCCAATACCAATGAAAGAGAGAATAATGAAGAGATGTATGCTGAAATGTGGTCCACACTAAAACACATGAAGAAAGAATTCACTCTCAACATCAAAGGGAAAAAAAATTGTAGCTCCAAATGACCAGATACCAACATCCCAACAAACCTTAACTAAATAAAAAAGGGAAAGGGGAGGTTATATCCTTCTCACTAAATAAGGAGGTTAAAATTATTTCCAATAAATAAATACTAGATGAACATAAAGATGATATAGAGGAGTTAAAATGGTTCAATTAAAAGTTACTTAAGGTCAATATTCCCATTGAGTAAATCTATCAAGTAGAGACTAACATGTAACCTTCAATAGACCATTTTAAATTCAAGAAGAAACCTCAATTATTAAGGCTGGAGACCAAAGATCCAAAAGGATCCATGTACAAGAAACTAGTATATCTGAACTCGATAAGAAAAGATTATTAGGAGTATCCTCCACTAGGAAAAAAAATTCTATCATTTCAATCATGTGAACCAAGGTAAACTCAAACTAGATTTCGATAGCCAATGTATGTAATCCAACCATATCAGGCTCTTTTTGTTACCTCCAATAAAGTATTAGCTCCATCAGATCAAGAAATGGTTCTATTAGAGTTTCTTAAATCCATTAAGTCCCTTTACACTGTTGGCACTGAAATCTATTCCTAAATAGATCAACGATGGATAAATTATTTCAGAAAGCATTCCCTCCATATAAAACCACAAAATCACCAAAGCTCTAGCATCACAAAGCCCCATTATGAATCCCGTCATCACTACTAATGGTGCGAATTTGGAAGACGGACTGCCCCACAACCACCATGAAGAAGTGATGATCACCTCCATGAGTCTGATGAGCACCACGACTGCTTTTGAGTAGTGATGGAAGCATCTATGAGTCTGAAGAAACCGCCTCCTATCACAAAATTCCATCTACTTTACAGTGTTCCTTCGAGCATCGTGATCCCCTGTGCCTATAAATTAGCGAGTCACCCCACCCCAAAGGATCACTATCTTGGCCTTTTTCCTTTGTAGCTCCCATTTCACAAAGTACCCCTTCCTCTATGAACTAGTGGTAAAATTCCCCACACAAGGTATTTGAGAATCTTGAACCGACTTTCCTTTTTTTCCTATTTTCCTCCGTATCAAGTGGGGATTCCCTTCACAAAGTCCCATGGGCATCGTGAAGGTAGGAGTCCCTTTTGGGCACTCAGGGATTTATGGAGCATTCATCCTTCACAAAGCTCCCCCCAAGAACATTTATACTCCATGCTTCGGTTGGGTTTCCATGCTTCACAGAGATCCTCCCTTTGTAGAGACCCCTTTTATCATGATTCACTAAGCACCCTCCTTTGTGAATCTCTTTATCTTCATGAAGCACCATAGATTTGCAAATCCATTCGGGGAAAGGCCTTCATCTTTACAAAATTCTCTCCTATGCTACCCTCCAGGATTGTGTGAAGTGATTTCATGGTTCCTTGAGTTTTGTTTCATATTATGTTTCCCTCCCCTATGAGTCTTCTCATAGACACACTAACGACTATTGATTCTTCTCATAGCCACATGAACGTAGACCCCTCAATTGACCACTCCTCCACCTCACTCCCATAAAAAATTTCTTGTTCCTTCCCATCCCCAAGTGCGTGTTGGTACAAGTTATGTAAGTCCAAGGGATGATAAGTGATTCCTCATAGTTTGAGATGCTGGATGTTAAACTACCAAACACCCTCATCCCAACACATGATGTTAAACTGTTATTTTCTGCATGCATGGAAGGACTAGGAGGATTTGAGGGGGGATGGGCATCACTGCCATCCCTCTCTTCCCCCCTTTGATATTTTTTTCCATGCACGCCTCAATAAGTCTCCACATAATCCCTTACACACCTTGATAGGGTATTCTTAGTACACAGAGCCATATCCTCCTCACACATCTAGACACCCTCATCGGGCTTCCCTCACAGAGTAAGTCCCAATATCAATCTTCATAGGCTTCTAGCCATGCATAAGACCCACACAATCCTTCATGGTTTCACCTTTCACGACACGTCCTTATGTTCTACTACTATCTATTATTTCTCAAACCGATCATGGATCATGTAGTCTTATATTTTAACATTGGCCATGAAATCCTTGATAGGATTCTAACCATGCGTAATTCCTACGCCCTTAATCCCACACAATGTTAAACTGCATGCCTCCCAAACATCATGGAATTTTATCCCTATCTTCTAAATAGGGTATGTAAGAAGCCTCTCCGAGTTTTAAGCCCCTCACTCCCCACAATATGACCATTCTGTGAATTTCATGGTGGTTCACCTTCATCCTTCATGATGTTAAACTCTATGACTCCTAAACAACATAGAATTTCATATCTTTCTTCTAAATAGGGTACATAGGTAGCCTCTTTGGGGTTCAAGCCCCTCACCCCCTAAAATCTAACCATTTCTTGTGTTTCACATCGGGTCACCTTTGTCCCGCATGATGTTAAAACATATGCCTACCAAATTACATGGAATTTGATCCCTGTCTACTAAATAGGGTACATAGAAAGCCTCTCTGAGGTTCAATCCCCTCAATCCCTACAATACGACCATTCCATGTGTTTCAAATTTGTTAAAATTCACCCCGCCTGATGTTAAACTATATTATTCTTGAAATATATATACTTTGATCCCTGTATTCTAAACATGGTAAATAGGAAGTGTCTCTGAGGTTCATGCACCTCAATCCCTATAATCTGACCATTCTATGTGTTTCATGTTGGTTTACCTTCATCCTGAATGATGTTAAACTATATTCCTTATAACTATGTAGGTTTTGATTCCTAGTCACTGGTATACGTAGGAAGCCTCTTTGAGGTCCAACCCCAACCAATGGTAAAATATGGTACTCCCTCCTAGGGATGTACCCTCATGATGCGATACTCTCCCATTTTGGGATGAATCAACCGAATCTGACTATCTTAGGTGTTCTGATCCCCATGGGAAGTTAACCATGAATAATCCCCATAAAACCCATACTCCTCGAACCAAGAGTTCCACTCTTGTGATGAGATGCTAACCTTGAATAATTCCTAGAATGTATCCGGGTTTCTATCCTTTACAAATGCCCTAATTCTATGACACATATTTAACTACATGGACTTTGATTCCCCACCACTGGGATATGTAGGAATACTCCCCATGGTTAAATCCCATCATCCATGTCCCATCCTGGTCTCTCCCTCGCGCCTTTATGTATCAAGAAGATCATGCCCAACCCAACGGTTCTACTTTCTTTGGGCCCCTATCCATGCACTCCATTATCAAAAGTTGCCTCCTTAGGTGTCTCATAGCCCCACCAAAACTATATGGACTTGGATTCCCAACCAACCAAGATATGTAAAAAACCTCCCCAAGGTTCAAGCCCAACACCATTATTTTAACGTCGGTTCAATCTCATTATCCCTCCTCATTCGACACCTCCATATCCATCATGATTTTACCAAATCCTACACTTCCTGGTGAACTCATTCCATTCATATGGGTATCTAACCATGCATAATCCCCCACCATATACTCCACTACCTTTCCCTTATCATGGTAAGGTTTCATCTTCTCCACTTTTTACAAAATCGGCCCACTAGCATTGTGTAAGCCCCAAATCACCCTTGAACTACATGGGTTTTGATCCCTGTCTTATACATAGGGTATGTAGGAAACCTCCTCGAGGTTCAATCCCAGAATATGGTAAACCTTGGTATCCCATTTTTTGAGACCCACCTTCTCTGATCCTCTCATTGTGGTGTTCAGATTAGCCTACACGGTGTGAAAACTTCCCCTTTGTGAGACACACCATTCCAGGTCCTTCCACATTGGGAATTTTGACCCATCCATATGGTAAACCTTCCAGGTGCTCCCTTCTAGTGACATTCCCATCTGATCCACTCTTGTTAGTGTTCTTATCAGTCTGATCCATCTCCTTAAGGCATTAAACATGAGGTATAACCCATGTTAAACATAGTAAGATGAGGAAAACCTTAGAGACATTACTATGGAATAAGATTCCATTCATTTTATGTGGGATTCCTAGAGCTTCCATTCCCTAGAGAATCCCTCTAATAAGGAAGAATTTAGGTGTACCATGGTTCCAGCGTCCAGACATGCCATCGATGCCCAATGTGACTACTTTTTGGACCACAGGTTAATGCCCTGACTTGTCCCATTAAAATGTCCTAACAGAGTCAGTTTAATTAATGGGTGTCCACAAAGATATGGAACTGAGAAGGTTTTCATGAAAAATGGCTTAATCTTTAGTGGATACCTAGACTAGGCAATGAATTATGAGGAGGAATCCATGAAATAATAGACTGACATCCCATCACCCCATTTAGATCAAGGAGTATACATCGCCGAAGATGTGATGAATCCCTCCCACCTTTGGAAAATGGGAATTCAGGGTACAATTTGTAGCCAATAGAATGAAAAACATGCTAAGAAGACTCACCCCAAAAAAATATTATAAAAAAATGGTGAACTCAACGTGAAACTTTTCTCCTTCAACCATGGGTATTAGTAGTGTTTGAGACATCAGTAGATAAGCATGTCACCAGATCCAGCTATATGGTGCCAGGACCCACCAAGAAATTAGTGGGTCTGGCATGGAACTCACTAGAATTTGGGGTAGCTAATTGTTGATAATTCTGGTCTATTACATCATCACCATGGATCTTTCTATCCATCCATAGAAGACTGAATGGAGTTGGGGAACTGGGAACTACTTTCCTACCGTCTGTGCTAATATTTAAATCATCCTACTTTGTAGTACCCAAGCTATAAGAACCCTGTCACCTCCCACCCATAGACACAGGTTTAGGGGAAATGATAATGTGTAAATCCCTCATAGATCTACCTCCACCATGACGACGTATATGACCACAACTACTAGGATCCCATGCCCCATATCACCCATATAGTTTATCCAAAGGAGGGTGATTGATACCCTCATTAAACGATATTAACTGGAAGGGGTCACCCCAATGATGGATATGGACCACCAAGATCTAGAGGATTTTTTACCTCATTATCTCCACTGCCCCCAAGGGCCACGTAGGGAGCCACTTCTCCCCATTCCGACATTCAAATATTTCAGGAGTCTCTCCCTGAAATGATACCATGATTCAATCCCCTATGACAATGTGGTTAGGGACATCTGCGTCATATTATATTTGAATTTCACCTGAGAGACACCAAGGTAGGCTCCCACCAGGCCATATCAATTTCTCCATATGGTCTCTCAAGATGAGAAATAGGTGGTCTCTACCACTACATCACCGACCCCAGTTTAGCTGACCTCACATCAACGTCGGTCACAGGTCCATGAAGATGCCCGTTAGGGAGCATCATGTTCTAAAACTTAAGGGACCCATGCCACCACTGACTCATGCTATCAGCTCCCTATTATTAAAGACTAGGGGAACGTCTATGTCTGATCGGGATTGAGACCCCATCCACTCTATGGGAAGGCTGGGATAACTCTTACAGTCACCAGAACAAGTAACAACTGCCGCGAGCCAACCTGTGACATCAAGATCCAGTGTAGAGGTCCTCACCATACCACCTCCAATCCCAAATGAGGTCCTCCCTAACTTTTTTATGTCCGTCATGAAGTTCCTTTCCATGATCATGATCCCTGGTATAGATATTTTCCCCATATTTCAGGTTATCAACGTGAAGTTCCTCCTCATCTTGTCACCCATCAAAGTGGATGTCCTCCCCGTGTCATGTTTGATCAGTATGAATGCCCCCCTCATACCAACATTTCCAAACAACATGGAGGCCCTTCTCATACCATAGGTGGATGACATGGTGTCCCTCCCCATGTACTTACCATCTCTAGGGGAGGCCCTATCTACTCCAAAACTGCCAACCATAGAGGTCCTCCCTATGAATCTCTCACTCAGCATGGAGGTCCTCCCCGTGTTCCATTCAAAATCTTCTTGTGTTCTCATCATACCCCAGTTTACCCAAACAGAGGTCCTCCTGACTCTTTCACCCAGCATGGAGGCCCTCCTCATGTCCTTATTAGTAGTTTGTTTAGAGGTACTCCCCACTCTCATGACAGTACCAGTAGAGGTCCTCCCCGATTCAGCGACATCAAGCATTGAGGTCCTCCCCATGTTCTTACCAGATCTAGTGAGAGCCCTCCCCACTTTGGTGCCACCCCACATAGAGTTTCTCCCTATGTTGAAGATTTAACCTACCTTGAGGAACCATTCTGGGGCAGAAGGGAGAACTGTCGCCACTGAAGGAAGAATCCTACGCAACACCAAATAATTGTTAATCTAGTTTGCTTTTCAAATTCTAAAGAGGACTGTGATTAAATGAAAAATCTTTCACCATGATCCCATGCATTAGAGTCTAGTTTAGGAACCAGGTGTATCATTTTCTTCCTTCCAGAAAGTGAAATGAACCAGATCCACAAGTCCCTTCATAAGTACATATATGAGGAGGAAGATTTGGCCCCTTTTCAAAGTCTTGACATGAAGTCCTCCCTATCGTCACCCGGATCATTATATAACTTGACATTAGATTAGGGAGAGTTGTTATGGGGGCTATTAGGTGATGATCAGTGCCCAAATTCCTCACTGGAAGCTTCCGCCTTCGCTCATGAATCAATGATCAACACTAAATCCTACAAGAATGTTGTGATGTGGTCAGTACTGCCTCTGATAGATGAACTAGTATGTAGAGGCTTGTTATCCCATGTAGCATTCTATGCACCAGCTAGTCCTCCACCACAGCGGTCCATATCAGTACAATTACTAGTTCCTTATCTGCCACCAATTGAAGAATGTGGAAACTAAGGTAAAAATATTGATTCCGAACAAAAGAGTTTGTGGGAAATTCTCGCAGATGACCATCTTCCTGAGATGTTTTGGCCGATCACTGCTTCGGGCTTCGACATTCTAGGGATACTCACCCTGGATGAATTCATGTGTTTCCGCTAAACCCTAGGGATGATGCACTTACATCTTCATCATCATCAGTTAGATTATCAAGAAATCTAGGAACATTATGATGACATCGGCTGGAAATTCCACCAGGTCGAGTTAGCTATTCTTTCCATGGCTTAGTACCCTGTATTACCTGATAATCACTAAAATTTTCAGAAAAAATGAATTCAGATCTTCACTGTGCTCCACTGAGTCATTGAAGAGGTGTCTCCACATGTCTAGATCCATAGATGGAGGAAGTATACTTTTATTCAATTCAGTCCCATCCTACATCAACATGACCATCTTGGTGATATTGAGGATATCCCCCCAGGCATAGTCACAGTAAGTATCGATGAACTCATAAAGAAGGACACTGAGGAAGGAATCATTGAGGAGAACCTACCCCCTAGAGCAGTGCCACTTCTATTGGATCCTCAATGTGTTGTTACCCGCCATCAAAGAAACTTTATTGGCCTAGAAGACCCTACCAATTCATTTCCCCTCAACCGGGACCCCAACAAGGGTAATGGAAACACTGGGACTATTAAAACCTATAACCCATCTGGCTCAATGCAGAATACGGAAGATGATTCTCAGAAGGCCGCGCTCCTTCAAAAGTTTTTAGAACAAAATAAAATTATTAATGAGCCCCTTGTCGAGCCCCTTGAAGAATGCTGGTTAGAATATGGTGATCCTTGGTATGATCCCAACTATTCTCCACTGGGGTAGTAGGAGAAGGTACAGGTTCCCCTAAGTGAGTTTTCCCCCCATTGACCCCAACAACCCTGCTCATCCAAATAGGGTAGAGTCTAGAGCTTATGGAATGAGGCCACAATATGCCTCTCCAAACTCAAATCAATTATTAGAGAACCATCCTCATGCCGCTCTTTAAGTTATTCCTCCAGCTTCTCCATAGTTCATCCCTCCAGCAGCTCCTTGGGTTATTCCACCAACTCCTCCATGAGCTGCAGAGCCCACCTGTCATGTTGAAGAACCTACTAATGCACTAGTGGTTAGCGATACTCTCTAAGATAGGAACCCTTGCTAGGATCATCTGATTTCCCATCTCATCGCTCACCTAGAGTCCCTTAAAACCCGACTAATGTTGATCCCACTTGATGGAAATCCATATCTAGTGTGGGTGGATGATATTCCAGTGCCCCTAGAATTTGAGAATATGACTTTATCCCCCTTAAATGGGCCGGGTGACCCCCTAAAACATTTGTTCTTATTTATCTCAAGTTGTGGACCCATGCTGGGAACTCTAGTGAAGAAAGAGGATACCAAGCTCCGGTACTTCATACAAACACTAGAAGGGGCCACGTTTTTTGGTACAAACAGCTACCTATCGGGTCTGTAGCTTGTTGGGAGGATCTTCACAGGTAGTTTCAGTATTAGTTTAGCTCCACCACATGGAGGAACAGTATCGATAACCTCTTCAAGTGAAATAAAGGGCCATATGTTTGTGTCACAAACTTTGTATTATGGTGTAAAGGCCTCACATATGCACTAGATATTACATTGACATAAGAGAAGCTGATGAAGATGTGCATGGAGAATATGAAAACTGAACTGGTCCCCTATCATATCACTCAGAACTTCCCAAGTGGATTCTAAGATATTTCTGAAAAGGATAAATTACTATAGGAATCCTTGCAATAAGAAAACCAGGAAAACTCATTTCCTCCCATAACTCCTACAATAAGAACAACCAATGATGAGGCCAATGTCATTGTACAGGTAGAGGCCCCCAGGACACTAGAGTTTTTTCTAGCAGAGCCTACTCTATAGCTTCACAAAGGGCCTCAGTCTTAGGCCCGAAATTAGTTTAAATATCACCCTCCTAATAATAATTAGGCATATTCACATAATTAACCACCACAACCCAAGCGAGATAATCATGTTCAACCTCCACGTCAGCCTCCAGCCCCTTGTCAAATCTAGGTTCTCAAAGTCTCATTCCTAGAAAAGAGAAATTGAACCTAATTGTTTGAAAAATATCATGTTTTTTGTTATTTCCATAGTTCCTTGGATAAGATATTCCTACTATTTCTATAATTCAAGGGACCTTAAGAGGACGATCTTACCGATCACCCAAATTTCTACCCCTACCATCAGTTCCTTGGACATACTCTCAAGAAGTTCTATGTGTTCAAGTAATGGATTTAGGACCATATTGAAAACAATATAGTTAGGATGGGACATGCCTCGGTGCAAGTAGCATGTGTTTATGAAAATCTAGATAGTGATAGTGAGGATGAATGAAAACAGGTCTCCTACCATGGGTCTTAGAAGTTTGATGACTTGATGGCACATAGGGTAGTCTCTCACACTAACGATATCATATGTGTCCATTTGCATCAGCCTAAGCCTTCTAAATTCGTCATTAATTCTTCTCCAGCTACCACTTCTGTATCTCAATCTTAACCTCTACCTATTGGAAGGGTAGGTGCTGATAGTGAAAGGAAAAGAAAAGCACCCTTCTAGTGTTGAAGCCGTCTTGTATGCTTAGCGACTTCGTGCCCCCAGAGATGGGAATCATCCTCAATATCCATCCATCATTGGAGGAATCTTCAAGTGATGATTATGAGTATTCCTCAGTGAAAACTGTTGAGCTGGTGGACCCTTACATAGTTCTTGGTGACAAAAAGTGCTATATAGATCCTCCCAATGTCCCTAGTCTACTCCATCATCAACGAATCCATGGATACATGAATCGTTAGAATGTACTAAACTATGTTTTAAACCAATATGTGCATGAAAATAAGACCAGATAAAAGTTTTAACATAGATCTCATCATGTATAGTACTCTCATCCCATCTCATTAGATTCATGGCTGTCGCCGTTTGTACTCCTTGTCTAGGTAGAGCCTCCACAATTTCACTATGATCAGCTGGATATCATTGTGGCAAGACCTCAGTCATCCATTTTTCATTCGGTAGTCATTTTTTATGGTTAAAATAGTGAGCAATGGGATATTCCCCGCACCATTTGGAACCCACCAGTTTGATCAGTAATATTCTTCATACCAACTACCACAGAAAAACTTCCTGTAGGTAGAAATGCACATTTAGCACATAAGTATGATGTGATCAAGCACATATCCAATATTACTACAAATATCTTGATTCTTAAGGCTCTCTAAATGTATGATGATATGCATGAATCCCTTGTAGAGTCCTTGAGAATCCCCCTTCAGTTCAAAATAGAGGTAGCAGTCACAAATGCTTTCCATGCTGAGAGAGCCAAGCATGCAGAATATCAGGCCATCCTCTCATTCTCAGGGGAAGATGAAGGTTATCCCATATAGGGTAACATTCACCCATTATTCATCACTATTCAATTTAATGGAGTGAAATTCTATCATTGTATTATTGAAATAGGTTTTAGGATCAATATCATTCTAAACTGTATTATCCACAAATTTGGGCTGTTTGAAGAAGATTTGGATCCCTCTAACCCATAGATTCGTGGTTATGACTAGACCAAGCAGAGTCCATGTGGAAAGATCCATCTAAAGACCCATTTTAGAGGCTTTATTTCCAACTCTGAATTCATGGCCGTCTCATTGGACACCACCTACAATGAACTAATGGGTATAACTTGGCTCCACTTGCATGCAACAGTTCCCTCCTCATATCATCAATGCCTCAAATACTCCCTCAATGGTTGAGTGTGCATGATCCAAGGGGACGTATCTTCCATTTCCTATTATGAATCCAACTAACTAGATACTAACTACTATAGGAGAAAGGAAAAGTAGGTTTAGTCCAATGAGTTCAATCACACTGCCATTGTTGTCAACCCATGGATAGACCTGGATGATGCCTTGATCCACCCGATTCACCGATTAGAGTCCACGATCCCATACTTGGGACTCTATTTTTTATCATTGGAAGGAGTGATAAGTGTATTAATAGGTACAAGGAGCACTGTAATATCACTTCCTGATCCTAAAAATATTAGGATCAAGTCATACTAGAGACCCATACCCTTGTAAGGTATCTGGATGTTTTCCCTATGGAAATAACAATACACCATACTTTCTTGTTTCACTAGGATGGTCTAAACCAACTCAAGAGAACGCATCACTACTAACAGAAATAAGAAAATAGATATCAGTGTCTACATTGGCTTCTGGGACCTCAACCGCCGCTGTGTGAAGGAGGATTTCCCCTTCATGTGATGGAGGTGTTGATCAATGATACCACTATATTACAAGCCCTCTACTTAATGTATGGGTATTATGGATATAATTAGATCCGAATGGCCCCCAAGGATGAAGAATGCACCACCTTCATAGCACTACAAGGTACCTTTTTTTATCAAGTAATTAATTTATTTATGAAGAATATTTATGCTACCTATAATAATTCCATGCATCTCATATTCAAACTGATCCTCAAGAATTTTTTGGAATGATATTTGGAAGATTTGGTGGTCAAATCCCTCTAGCCTCAGAACCATATTTGATATCTTGAGAAAGTGTTTGGCTTCCTCTCATATTTCCATTTGAAGATGAACCCCTTAATATGCGCCTTTGGTGTTACCTCTAGAAAGTTACTTGGATTTTTTGTTAGATACAAAGGCATTGAGATAGATCCATAAAAAATCAAGGCCATCTGTTAGATGCCTCCTAAAATCAACCTTCGAGATCTCTAAGGATTCCATGGACACTTAGACGACATACACTTATTCATTGTAAATTTGGTTTCCAAGTGTAATCCCTTATACTGACTCATAAAGAAAGGTGTTTTCTACCAATGGGATGAATAATGTTAAACCTCTATTGATGAGATCAAGAAGTACCTGCTATAGAATCTGATTCTGATGCCACCCATCTCCAAAAAGACATTGGTCCTCTATGTGACCACCCTGGAATGATCCATCAGTGCCATTATCACCTAGAAGAATAAATAAGGGATAAATAACAATTTATACTATCTTAGTTGCATGCTCTTCGATATAGAGACCATATATTCTTATATCGAGAAGAGATCCCTCATGCTGTTTTTTGCAGAGCAGAAGTTGAAACACTACCTCTAACATCACGGGATGCAACTAGTGTCTCGTGTGATACACTAAAGTATATGATAAACCACCCTATGTTGACAGGTTATATAGCTCTATGGGTATTTATCCTTTATAATTTCAACATTAGATTCGTCCTGAATAAATATTTCAAGGGTCAAGCACTGGCAGGCTTCCTTGCCACCCATCCAACTCCCGTAGAGAAATCTTGGGATCTTGACTTTGTAGATGAGGCTATTATATCAGTGGACCAGACCATGCTATGTTGGAAGATGAAATTTTATGGAACTTCCCAAATTCCCATTGGAAAAAGTCTCAATGATCCCAGAATCAACAGAGTAGGCCCGAGTATCATCTTCATCATGCCTACATGGGTGGTTTCTCCCTATTTGTTCTCATTGTCTGAAGTCTGCACCAACAACGAGGTAGAGTATACGACTCTCATAATTGGTCTAGATATATCCCTTGATATTTATTCTCCCCATGATCCCCAACTACATGTCTAGAGGGACTCTGATCTAGTTATCAAACAGATCAATGGTGACTACGTCATCAGAAAGTTGGATCTCATGCCCCTCTTAAAGTGCACTCACTAGATGATGGCCTAGTTACCTTCTCTACTAGAGACCACTCATATTCCTATATAATATAATGGTCAATCCAATTCCTTGTATAACCTTGCTACATATCTCATAGAGATTGACCAAGATGATATGATTATCCATGTGGCGCATCAAAGAGTCATTGCTCTTGTCAGTTCAGACAATGATAGTAGACAGTAGATAAGTCACCTTTTCACTGATGCCTCCACACCAGGACCTCCATTCCCCCTATCAAAGAAGAGGATACCATTGATTGGATAAATAATTTTGTTGAGTACCTCTAACATGAAAATCTCCCAATAGATAGATCCAAACGCGAGGGAATCTATCAGTGTGCAGTATATTTCAACCTCCAACGTGATCCCAGCCTTGAGAAGATCCTCTATAAATATGGTTTCTATAGAGTTATCCTAAATTTAATTCAAAGAGATGAGATCCACCATGTTATGAAGGAATTCCATGCTGCCTCTTGTAGATCTCATCAAATAGGATTGAAACTCTCCCACCAGATTCAATGACTAGGTTATTTCTGGCCCACCATGGTCCGTGAATGTATTGAGTTCTGCAATAGGTGTTATGAATTATAGATCCATTGATTTTTTTAATCAGACGCTGGAACCCCTACATACTATCAAGTACTCCTAGCCCTTTGTGGTTGGGGGACTTGATTCCATGGGACTATATCCACCAGCAACATCGCACCAATGCAGGTTTATCATAACCACCACAGATTTATTTTCTATGTGGGAAGAAGTGATACCTCTCAAGGAAGTCAAGTCATGTTCTATTTTTGAGTTCATGAGATCTAAAATTATCCACTGATTTGATTTCACTCATTCCATTATCACTGACAATGACACCTACTTTCAAGAAGATGAGCTGAAGAAACTATACGCCATGTACAATATCCTGTCTAACCACACTTATCACTATCATACACTAGAAAATGGGCATATCGAGGCATTAAGAAAGTACCTTTCTAACATTTTTCATAATATGGTTGGTCAAAAAAAGAAGAGTTGGTTGGAAAATCTCCCCAATTCTCTCTGGTATTACTAGATTAAAACTCACAATTCCACCCAGGTGACCCCGTATTTCCTAGTATATGTGATAGAAGTATTCATCTCCATATAGATTCAGTTATCGTCACTATTTACTACTATTTATGAACATTAGACATCAGAAAATATTTCCAAATTTCATTTGGATAAGCAAGAAACCCTTAATGAGAATTGGTTCTAGGCCTTTCACAATATGGAGAAGCACCATAACAAGATAGCCAGAGCTTTCAACAAAAAAGTTCACCTTTGTTTCTTCCTCCAAGGTGATACACTATTGTCTCTGAGGATTCCAATGATACCTGATAAGAAGCCACCAAAGTTAAAACCCAAATGGGAGGGACCTTATATCATCCACAAGGTTTACCCTAATGATGGATACTCTTTGGTAACCATGGATGGTGAGCATATTACTCCTCCCACTAATTCCAAATTCCTTAATAAGTACTTCAAATGAGGACCTATCTTTTCTTTTTTCAGGATGCAAGACCTAAAACTTCCCAACATCACCATCCCACATGACGTTAATCTATACCAGTGTCTTTACCGCATGACATTAAACTGCACAAAATTCAAGAACAAAATGTTTCTTGATTCCTGCCCTATCATGATACGTAGTGACACTTGAAAATTTTGTCATTGGGTCCATCCTCAGGTCAATTGACCTCTCTTTTCTTCGTATATGCTGCAAGATGTAAAACTACCCAACATCACCATCCCACATGAAGTTAAAATATAGAAAGGTCTTTACCACATGATGTTAAACTACATGAAATTCAAGAACTACATGTGTCTTGATTATTTCCCTAGAAGGATACATGGTGACACCTGAAAATTTTTTCTTCAGGTATAGCATTAGGTCCATTGACCTCTTTTTTCTTCATCCAGGCTAAAAGACGTTAAACTACCCAGCATCACCATCCCACAAGTAGTTAAACTGTAACAAAATACTTACTAAATGACATTAAACTTCATGAAATTAAATAACTACATGTGGCTTTATTCATGCCCTAGAAGGATATGTAACGACACCAAGACATTTTGTCTTCGGGTCTAGCCCCAGGTCCATTGAACTCTCTTTTCTTCATCCAGGATGCAAGATGTAAAACTACCTAGTATCACCATCCCACATAACACTAAACTATACCAACATCCTTAACACATGTCATTAAACAACATAACATTCAATAACTGTATCTGGATTAATTCCTACCCTAGTAGGATATGTAATGACACCAATACATTTTGTATTTGGGTCCAGCCCAAAGTCCATTGACCTCTCCTTTCTATGTCTGGGCTGCAAGATGTAAAACTAACCAGTATCACCTTCCCCATGATGATGTTAAACTATAACCACATCTTTACCACATGACGTTAAACTACACAACATTCAATAACTACATATGGATTGATTCATACTCTCATAGTATATGTAGGAACACCCATACATGTTTTCATAGGGCCCAACCTAGGTTCGATACCCCCATTCTTATAGGGGGATACGTGGTGTGGTATGATACCTCTTTGGTCCTCATTAAAATCAGGTTTATTACATCTCCATACCACGTATAAGAATTATAAAATCCATGTTTTCCTTTTTTTATGTCCTGCATGATGTTAAACTGTGATTCCTTTTGTCCTACATGATGTTAAACCGCTGCAATGTCCTTACTGCATGATGTTAAACTACATGGTATGCAAGAACTACTTGTGGATTGATTACCATCCTTATAGAATATGTAGGAACACCCATACATTTTGTCTTTGGGTCCATCCCTATGTTCTTTAATTCCTCTTCTGGACCCTTGGCCCGAGTTATCTTTTAGGATTGTGAATGATGTGGTTTGGACTTCTTCAGACCTCATTCGTATCAGGTTTTTAATTACATCATCAAATATTCCCTTTAGGGGACTCTCCCTTCTACTACATATTTACCACATGAAATTAAACATCATGATATTCAAGAACTACATATGGATTCATTCCCATCCCAATGAGATAAGTAGGAACACCCGAACATTTCACCTTCGGGTCCAACCCCTGGTTCCTCAACCTTTCTGGCCCCTTTTGGGCCTTACATGTTTTGAGTTATATGACCTTAAACTGATATCCCTTCCATCCCACATGTTGGTAGACTAATGTTTCCTACCCGAAATACATTAAACTACATAGCATTTATGGTCCATTCTACACAACCTTAAAAGGAAACCACCCCCTTTGTCTTGCATGACATTAAAATTCTACTACGTCTATACCAAATGATGTTAAACTGCATGAAATTCAAGAAATATATATGTCTTGATTACCATACTTATGGGATACGTAGGAATGATTAGAAATTTTGTCTTCAGTGATTTCCCTAAGTTCTTCCCTTTCATCCCTTCGACCTGTGGTTCCCTTTAGGAGAACGCAGTGTAGTGTGGGATTCTTTTTCCCTCATTCACATTGGGTTTACAATATCCACACCATGTGATTCCTTTGGGAACAGTTCTCCTTTAACTACATCCTCATCGAATGATGTTAAACTACATGGGTCTTTAAGAACTACGTATAATTTAATTAACATCCTTATGGGATATGTAGGAATTCCCAAACATTTTGTCTTCAGGTTCAGCCCCAGGTTCATCAATCCATTTCCCCCCCTTTCCCCACCCATATTCTAGAGTCATATACCCCTATTTAAATCCCTCAACCTTTTTCATTCCTCATTAATGTACTCATATGTTCTGCGGTATGGGACATGGAGTGTTGGATTCATCACGAACATTCTCTCTTTCCACCACCACGATTTGTACGCCCATTATTTGGGTTTCCATCACCTTTAACATACAAAAGGACCCCTAGATGGTATGAATTCTTGGCCTTAAGGATTACCAACTATTCTAGGACAACATCCTTGAGGATTTTGAATGACATTTTGAGATAGGTTCCATTTTCATTTTGAGTATGGTCAGCAGCTAACCCTCATTTGTTTTTCCCATCCCAGGTCACATGATATGGATATTTTATTTCAAATATGATTAATAGTTATCATTAATTTTTATGTAACTTCCATTATGTCCCAAATATTGGGTGTAATGATTCATATTTTCCTACCCCTATGTTCTCCATTATGTCCCAAATGTTGGCCTGGTTGGGAATTTTTCCCCACCAGAAATTTATCTTTCATTGTTATATACTCTCATGTAATGGAGAAATCCTAGCATCACCCATTGTTTCCCATATCGATCATAGATAATGTGGTCTTAGGGGTTCTTTAAATGGTTTATAATTGCATGGAAGAGTCACAAACCCTATGGTATGCGCTTTATGACCTTAAACCAAGATCTCTTTTGTCCAACAAATATGATGTTAAACTATTCCAAATTGTCCCACATCACTTTAAACTGTAGAATCCTTAACATATTGTGTTAAAATACATGGTCTAATCCTATCATATGACCTTAAACTGCGACACTATCATCCTAGATGAACAATGAAAAATGGTGCAACATTGTGGCGTTCTCACTTGATAGGGAATTACCTTTGGTATTGGTCATCCACCATGACACTTTTCAAGACCTACATACGTATTTATTTCTGTAGAGACACCCAAAATTTTGCGGATCTTGACACTAAAAAAACACACAATATAAAAAAAGGACAAATAAGAAATATCTAATTCCACTTTTCTCTATACATGGGTCAAACCTGTACCCCCACAAGAACTGCGTGTGGATTGATTCCCATCCTTATGGGATATATAGTGATTCCAAAATCATTGGTCTTGGGCCTAGGCACACCATCATTTTCCCATTTTGAACCTTTTTTCCCAGGGCCCCCTTTCAAAAGGTGTGATGTGGTGTGTGCTTATTTAATCCCCATTCATGTTGGGTTATGTACCACACCACAAATTTATCCTTTGGGGAATACATGTCCTAGCCATACAATAATAAAATGCATCACAACCCTCATCCTTACCACATGATGTTAAACTGTATGACATTCCAAAACTATGCACAGCTTGATTCCCTTCCTTAAGGGATATGTAGTGGTGCTCATACACTTTGTCTTTGGGCCTGGCCAAAAACTCTATGGTCCAAAATCTATGACCTGAAACTAAGAGCTGATGTCCTCGAAGCATGATATTAAACTACAAACCTACCCCAAACATGTTCAGGATGCCCCATGATAATTACGAGATTCATCATTTTTTACACTATAGAGGATTTCCCCTACCGGTGTGAGTATCTAGACACACCTCCCTTTAAGAACTATGAATTTCTTAATTCCCATCCTTACCGGATATGTAGTGACACCTGAACATTTTTTTCATCGCATCCACCCCAAGGTCCATTGACCTCCCTAGCCCATTGGCCCTAATTAAGGTCTAAACTCTATTTACTTAAACTATGTGTCCTAGTCCATGTAACATGACTTTAAAATATTATATAAGGTCCACATAGTATGATCTTAAACTATGTGTGGCATCCTGCTCATATGATTTTAACCTATTCTATGAATATTCATCCTTACCGTACAATTCTAAACTTTGTGCTTACCATCATCATTGGCATGATGTAAAACTGTAATGAATTCTAGGCCATCACCATAAAGGTTATTCCTGGAAGAAGGGTTGATCTTGATTCAAACAAATACACCCACCTAATGTTTCTTCAACACAGTGGTGTAATTTCAAGAGTGTAGGACTCCATTTGAACAAATTATCACTCCATCCCTACACTTTGCGTGCCCTTTATTTGGATCATAACCAACCTTCACATTTAAAGGAACCCCCTAATGACCTGGTCCGATTCCATTTTGGCTCACCTACAATCCTGGGCCAATGTTCTAGAGGACACTAGAGGACATTTTGAGTTAGGCCCCATGTTTTCAAACTTGGTTAGCAGTTGACCCTCATTTATTTATCCCCATTTCAGGCTAATGCGGTATGGATATTTTATTTTAAACATGGTCAAAATTTATCCTCTATCATCCTAAAACCATAAACATGTTCTAAATTTTGGGTTTTGTGATTCAAACTTCTCATTCCCATTTGTTTGGAAGGGTTCAAACTCCCCTAGAGTTATCCCACTCATGTACTAGAAACGCATTGGGAAAGGAAGGTTGGATACTTGGAGAACCCTATTATCTAGTCACATCACCATATCTCTCAGCCTGGATATGTAAAGTGGTCACTAAGAAAATATAAGAACCCAAGTATTTGATGATTTTATTGCACTCTCATATCCAAAGCGAACTATTATGTAGTGGTCCCTTGATTCTCACACTGGGTATGACTCACATGGGCTTAGGGATTGATTATTAATTATTTCACATAATAATTAAGGTGAAATAATCAAAGAAATTAATAATATTTCTATGAAATCAGTCAAAATAAACAATAAACCATTAAATATTTTTGTGAGTTTGGAAAAACACAGTCCCTACGGATTGGACCCTTTGATGGAGCCTCTCAGCTCTACTGCTATTTTGCGTATGGCATCCAGGAATTTTTGTCTTCACTTGAGATCCCTTCCTTCCTCATTTGTTATGGGGAAAATTCCATTATCCCTAACCCATAATCAATCCCACTAATCCTAGATATTGTCCACTTTGTGAGATGCTCTCTTCAACTGATTTTTGGCTTTCGCCAAATGGACCCGTAGTCATGATATGAGTTCTGATTGGGTGTTGGTGAAAGAGGAGTGTTCATTAATCCACGTTTTAAATCATTGTATCTCTTGTCTAGAATCCTAAAGCTTTTTAATGTTGAAGTACGTTTTCCAATTCTAGGAAATACTGAAACTATGTTCGCTCTCCCGTACCTTCTCAGAAAGGTAATCCTGGATGAGCATCTATGGAACTCTTACATCTACACCTCCAGTGAATAGCCCATGCATCTAGATACAAATATATCCCATATATATTATCCACTCTAATTACAATATTTTATCAAAAAAGCACTTGATCGGTTTCTATGATCGGAAACAGATAGATCGACAATCCTCCACATCAGAGGCATGCTCATCTAGCTCCTACGGATCAGTGGTTTCATACTCCACAAACACATCTAGGAGTTCGATAGCTGAATATTTATATTGTATGAAATCATATGGGATGGGTTCTATATCATGTGTTTTATCTTTATCACTAGATTCCACCTTGATATGTTCAGGTTCCACCCCTCTAGTAGTTCTACACACCATGATTGTTGTGGTCTTGTCATCTTGGGCATTCGATTCCATGTCGATTGTCATCCCTCTTAAAAAAGGATCTTGGGGACCCCCAAACATCCTCACTAATAGTAAAAACTCTAATTTAAGGAAATTTAGATAAGGATGATGCTAGTTTACTTGGTTAGGAGGTCCATAATTATGACTCTGTGATGAAGAATACTTACAACGATCCAATAGTTTCTCACGCACTCGTGTTGTTGCTGTTGAGACCCTAGGATGTGTAACCCCATATAATGTTGGGATATCTAAAGATTCTAGAGGATCCACACTAATTTCTATAGACCTACTATACCTTTCACCCACCATCATTCTCGATACAGGTCCTGGAGCTTGCCTCTCTATGTTCATTGTCCCACAGAAAGGGGTCTTTTGTGTGAGGATCTCATGTATAGAAAAAATTTTAGTTGAGAAACTTGAATAACATGAGTGGGATCATAACATAAAGGAATTTCATAGAGATTAACTCACATGATTTGGAAAATTCTCCCAACTTTGGGGTCACAAGATCACCTTCCTCTAAGGGGCTCCCTTTGTCAGCATCTTCTCCACAGGACCCTTTTGATTCCTCGGGCAGACGAATTCACTCTACCAGCTTAGCAGTGGAAAAATTTGGTTGATAATTTAGGTCATGTAATACCTTATCCTGATCCATCATTAGATACAGGATTCCTCGAAACTGCACTAAGTCCTCCAGCTCAGCCACATACCACTCCCCCTCTGCATGGGACACCAGGAATCTGACCTTGGCCTGAACAATGTCTATAAGATCCATCTCAAAATAGTTGATATAGTCCCACATTTCACAAGAATTAAGGAATTTTTTGTTGTCCTCCCAAGAATCCCGTGACTTTGGGTAAATAAAATCTTTGGGAATGTACACACAATGCAATCACTTCCAAGGAACTTGGGTAGATATCCTATGAAATCCCCTTGATGTCCTCCCTCTCGGTTCTGCCCAGTTGGAGCCACTGGGTCCACTTATACTACTCTTATTTCATTTATGGTTGGAGCAGGCCTTGGAATTAATATCCCTACAACTGTTTGATCCCTAACACCATGATATTCTCTTTACATTGTCCTAACTTGACCTTGGGGTTGATGGGGAGCCCCATCTTCAACTCGGGTGGTCCTTTGATTTAGAATCTCCCCTAGGTAGGCTTTTTCCCAAATTTTTTCATACTCCTCAATCAGACCATAGGCGATGGTAGGTGGAGGCAATTCATTCTGCGTCTTCCCATCTTCTTGTGTGAACATGATCCAGAGATTCCTCATTACACATGGGTGATCCTTATGAAGTAACCCTAGTTAAACTCTTAGGGAAAGCCTCAGAAGACACTAGAATTGCCTCACAAAGAAATGAAAGGTATATGGTTCATAGATAGGCTCGCAATCTACCTATTCCACTATAACTCCACCTCAAAAGGCCAGGAGATATATTATATGCTCTTTAGTCCCTATGCCATCATATGTGAATACTCCCATCGACAAAAGTAATAGATGGAAATTGAATTCCTTCGCTCTCTAGTATTTGATTAGCACTATCGACAATGTAATATGGATTGGGAAAATCCCTACTATGTTTAGAATGGATGGTTGAAAGTCTAACTGTGGAGGGGAAATGGGGTTTAGATATTCAAATACCCTCATGTGTGCTGTTATCCATCCATATAAAAAGTGAAATAGTTTTCATACATGTTATAGATTCTTTCCCTCACTAATGTTCCAAAAAACCTTTTAGATCTTTTCCAAAATTGGTACCTAATGATTAACATGTTTACCCATCGCTAACATGGATTCCATAATGAATGTACTTAACCACACACCCATGTGTGAATCCCTAAATAGCAAAATCCATCCACATATGAGTGCAAAGATGAACTCAACCAACCTATCCATTGGTTACTGCTCGCTGTTGATGTTGTACCCCAATAGATTCTACTAGATATCCTCCAATATTCACCAGTAAGAACCTTCCTTGATGCACTGAGCCCATCCTAGGAAGGTACAAAGCCTCATAGGTAGATTCTTGGGTGCCTACTCCCCTTGAATAGGATTCTCCTGTGGGAAATTCTAGAAACATATAAACCACCACTTGAATTGGATGTCCCTCACTTACTTTTTATCTTCGCATAACACTAGGTCCATCAGTGCCTTCACTATCCCTGGAATTTCCTTAGAATACTTCCATGTAATACAACATTAATCACCTTTATCAGTGGGTTTTTAGCATCGGTTTAATAAACCACCTCTAATTTGTTTTACAATCACAACCCTTATCCCTCCCTCCCAACTCCCCCGACTCCCCCAAATCCCCAAATCCACCGACCCCAAACCCTAACCTCAGCGACCCTAGGCGCGACCCAGGAAATCCTGATGACCCCCTCAACTCCGGTGACCCATGCGACCCCCGATGACCCACGCGACCCTGACGACCCCAGTGCAACCCCCTCAACCCCATCGACCCCCATGACCCCCCGAATCCCTCGATGCATCTCGCTGCCTCTCACCGCACCTCGCCGCACGTCGCTGCCGGTTAGTACCTTCGCCTCCCCTATGCACTGGTATGTATACCTTTGTGGTGTGGTTGTGGTGTGATTTTGGGTTGTTTTGGTTGAATATTAGAGTAATTATAATGAATAACATTAAATTTTAGTATCCATTACTATAATATAATACAAAAATTGGAAAGAGCTCCCACCAGCACTATATTTTTCATTAAATCTTGAAAAGTAGATAGTTTATGAACATAGTTGAAACAAATATAGTGCATTACTATGGTTTCACTTCAAAATAGAACTGTAAATGGCACCTAGTTGGAGTAGAATCACTACGCCATTTTAGAGTTTTCATGCTAAAATGGCATGGGTTGGAGATGGTCTTTGTTCTTTATTTTTAATATTTATGGTTGGGGTATGATCTTTTATTTATAGGTTTCCTTTGTGGTGTAGTTTTGGTTTTCCACAAGATTCTAAAAGTTTCCAAGATTGTGGCATGCGATTCCATAATTTAACATTATTAAATGAATTTAGTATGTTTTATGTGCTACTTAATTGTGTTTTATGATTTTTTTGAATGGATCGTAATATGTTTTCAAAGGGTTTCAAGGTGCATATGGGTTAACATATGTTTTTGAAAATGAAATTGGTTAGGTTTCATGTGTTCTATTTTTTTATTCTTTCTAAATGTTTTCCATGAATTGTGTAAATACGAGTAATTATAGTTGGATAATTGAGTATTGAATAAATTATATTGGGTTATATCATGATATTAGGTAATGATGTCTTCTCCACTATATTATGAGAATCAAGTGTTAATGAATACTACACTATATTAGGGGAAACATGTAGTGATATATGATCCACTATGTTATGATTTACTATGATTATTTCTATGTAAAAATTTTATGTTACACTCTTTAATGCCTATGTAATGATCAATGGATCAACTTTATTATATTATATTTATGTAATCTTATACAATGGTATATTTTTGGTCATTTGAGATTACATGTCCTTCTATCATGACTTGTGATCAACTCTCATGAATCCATGAAATTTTTAATAAGTTATTTATTCCATGCTCATGTTTATCATATACTTGTGATATAACCATTAATGATATATTGATAAGTTTTGGGGACTGAATATTTTATTTGAATTCCATAAAACTATGGATTTAATAGGTTATCCCACTTTCTATAATTGAAACAAAATTAAATGTAAACTGAAAAGGTATATTGAAAACAATAATTTTTAGTGTTATTCCAGGATCTATTTTGTGAATTTTAATATAAATGATTTCATTTATCTTAGGAATTTCGTGTTTCATTAGAGTATAGAAAAACAAATACATTACTCATATGCGTTGGATTCATCTACCCTAGCCGTTAATTCTTTCACCTGATGATTCCTGGCATGTTCTATATTTTGGTTCCCCATGTATTTTCTAAAGTAGTGAGTCATGTTTAAGGTAGGATTTTTTTTTTCATTTAATATTCCTAACTTCAATTCAATTATTATATGATTTATCAATCCCTTACCTTAGTGATATAAAAGTTATGGCATCATCAGTTTTTCTATCTGTTTTGTTGTAGCATAACATACAGAAAACTATAGGGATGGGATCCTTGTTCTCCTATTCTTTTATGGATCTCTTTAATTTTCATGATTTGGTTTTCTAGTGGGTGGGTTCATTAATTACCATATGTATTTATATAGGAAAACCTTCTTTAACATATTTATATATTTTTTTCAACTAGTATATATTAATCTATTTTCCTATTTAGTAATAGTTAGGTGTTTTAATTTTTTTTAATATTGTGTAGGAACATTGTGATAAACATGGATAAAAGATAGATCACATTACCAAGTAACACACCTTAGTATGTTAAGGGTTTGGAAGAGTTTTTAGATTTTTCAATTTACAATCGATCCGTTAAAGGGAGAATAAGATGTCTATGTCCTAATTATAAATTTAGAAGATGGTTGAAGAAAGATGAAGTTTATAAACATTTAATATTGAATAAATTCCCTAGTCAATAGTTGTGTTGGATTTGGCATGGAGAATAAAACGTTACAGAAATGTTGAGCACTGACGTCCATCCATAGAAAGAGACCCCAACATCATTGATAATGGAAAATGAAATGAAAAAACTTATTAACAATGCATTCAGAATTAAAAGACACCAACACCAACATCAAAATATTTTAGAATAACCAAATGAGGGTGCTACAAATACCAACATGACAAGTGATGTTTTGGAAACTTTAGGACAACCAGATCAAGATTGTAATATATCATTGGATCCTCCTCTTGATTCTATAGAGACTAATGTAAGAGAAAAATTCACTGAGGAAAATAAGTTTCATGCTTCAGTTGATTATGGAAATCAAGAGTTGTATAGAGGATGTTTGAAATATGAAAAATATTATTTTATGCTAATGTTGTACCGTATCAAATGACTATGTGGAATTTCAAATAAAGAAATGCCCATGATATTGAAATTTTTGCATGATGCATTTCTTGAATAAAACCTCCCCAAGACTTTTTATGATATTAAAAAAGTTTTTAATAGGCTTGGTCTAATTTATAAAAAAATACATGCGTGTCCCAATGATTGTATCCTTTATTAGCGAGGGGATTCAAGTAGACAGGATTGAAAAAAATGTTCTTATTCTAGATGGTAGTCAATAGGTGATGTTGGAAGTATGAATCAAAATACTACCATGAAGAAGAAGAAAAGAAACACAGCTGCAAAGATTTTGCATTACTTTCCTTTAAATCCTCGATTGCAATGATTATTCATGTCATCAAAAATCATCGAACACATGAAGTAGCATTCAATAGATAATAACAATGATGGGTTAATGCGACATCCACAAGATTCACAATCGTAGAATACATTTGATTCCTTAAATCCAAATTTCTTAGCTGATCCTAGGAATGTTTGATTGGGATTGGTTGTTATTGTATCAGACCCATTTTGGACATTGAGTACCAGTTATAAAAATTGGCCAGTTGTTTTGATCCCTTACAATATTCCTCCATGGATGTGTATGCAACAAATGTATTTTATCATTTTGATGATTATTCTTGGAAAAACAATTATTGGAAATGATATTAATGTATACTTACAGCCTTTAATTAAAGAATTATAGGAGTTATGGAGCAATGGTATTGAGACATATGATGATTCTTCTAAAACAATGTTGAAAATGCATGCTGCTCTAATGTGGACCGTTAGTGACTTCCCTGGACTTGGGAATTTATCTGGTTGGAACACTTACACAGGTTTGGATTGTCTTGTTTGTAACAATGATTTTGAGCCCAAATGGCGACCACACAATAGAAAATGGTGCTTCTTGTTCCATCGAATATTTCTCGATGCATCTCATAGATTTCGGCTGAACAAATCAAAATTCACCGGTTTCATTGATTGTAGACCACCTCCAAAGTTGTTAACCAATTCTGAAATATTGGCACAACTTGGAAATGTTTAAATAAAATTTGGAAAGGTGCATCATTTGAATGATAGTGAGAAACGAATTCGAAGTGCATCATCAAGTGAAATATGAACGCAACAATGGAAGAAAAAAACTATATTATTAAAACTTATGTATTGGGAATTTAATTTGTTGTGGAATAATCTTGATGTGATTAATGTTGATAAGAATGTTTGTGACAATTTTATCATCCCATTACTTAATGAGCATAGAAATTTGAAGGATTATCTCAATTCTCAGATAGATTTACAAGTAATGAACACAAAACATGATCTCTAGACAGATGAGAATGAAAAGTATGCTCTGACAATTTTTGCAATGAAAAATAGGGATAACGATATATTCCTTAGAATTTTACAGCATATGATGGAATCTGATGTGTATTAAAGTAACATCTCAAGGTGTGTTGACTTAAACTATCATAGGTTACATGGATTGAAAATTCATGATTTAAATATTTTGTTACAACAGTTACTACCATTGTCATTATGTACATTATTACCTGAAAAAGTTATTGATGTTGTACTCCAATTCTACACATTTTTTAGACAACTATGTGAGAAATATCTACATCCATTTGATTTTTACAATCTTTAGGAGGGGTTTTTATTGGCACATTATGTAGTGGAGATGATCTTTCTTATGTCATTTTTTACTGTCATGATGCATTTAATTGTGAATTTGGTTGAAGAAGCTAAATTAGGAGGGCCCGTACATTATCGATGGATGTATCCAATTGAGATGTACTATATTTATATGTTTTTTAGTTAGGTAAAAAAGTATCGGTACTTAATTAAATTCATAATTATGTTTTTTTTGTTTTATTTCATAGATATCTTGGGCATCTGAAGTCATACGTGGGAAATAAAGCTTAGCCTGAAGGCTCTATTGCTGAAGACTATTTGGTAGAGGAGTGTCTTACCTTTTGTTCTAGATACTTGTATGATATGGAGACAAGATTTAATTGAGTTGGATGTGTTGAAATCACATTGAATAAATCTAAAATACATGGGAAATCAAAAATATTTCTTGCTATTGGCCGATCAGTTGGGAGAACCTCAAATGTTACATTGACAGAAATGGAATTATTACAGGAACATAGATATGTTCTGATAAATAGTGGAATTGAAAATCCATTAATTGAAGAGTTGAACATACAAAAAAATAGATGAATGAGAGGCCAAACATGAAATGAGAAATATATAACAAAAGCTATTAAAAAATATATTTTATAATGGTTTGTACGACATGTAAGTTCTTAAATATTGCAATAAATATGAATATTAGGTTGACGCATATATTTTGTAAATATAATAATTTTTTTAGATCATGAATACTGATACTCAATCAGAGTAGTCATAAGATTTGAAGTTTCTTACTCGAGATACTCTAAAACAAGTTAGAAAGTTCGACACTTACAACGTGAATGGATTTATATTTCATACAGTCAATCAACAATAGGGTTTGGAAACAAAGAATAATGGTATATTTACATTTTTTGAATTGGAATACTATGTAAATATGACTGATATTATTGAATTAAACTACCACGGGCATTTTCAGTTGTTTTATTCAAATGTAATTGGGTCGATATTATCAGAGGTGTTAAAAGAGATTCCTTGAAATTTACTTCTGTGAAATTCTCTCGCTTGATGGATGTTGGTGATCATGAACTTCATGATCCATATATCTTATCATCGCAAGAGAAAATGTTATATTATGTGAATGATGTTTTGGATGAAGGGTGGAGTGTATTTTTTCTTGTAAAACAAATAGATTTGTATGATATGGGTGATGAAGTGGAAGATTTGACCTCCAACATTGAATCTCATCAACAGAAAGAAGCGAAACTATTTTTCCATCATGATATTGAAAATATTTGTCTTGAAAGGATGGATGAAGTGGATGAAGTAATGGAGTAGGAAACCAAAATGATTGTAGGGGAAAATGATTTTATGTATAGTTATGTATTCATTTAGCAACCAGTTATTTCATTTGTGCAGTTATTCATTCTCATTGTTATGTATATTTTGTTTGTTATTAATGTGCATCTGTTATCATTTTTAATTTTTTTTCTACATATTTTTTTAAATATATGTTCTGAACTTAATTTTATTTGATTAAATGATATAATTTCCAAAGAGTAAGTGTTATACTATTTCATCTACCACACCAACAGATGAAGATCCTTATATCTCCCTCCCTACAACATCTGAGCCACCATCCGCTTGCCCCTCTACACCATCTCCCCCCCGAACCATCTCTTACACCCTCTGTGAGAATCCCTTCAACATCTCATTCATCACCTCCCCATTCAGGAGCCTCTTCATTGAGGGATAAGCACACAACTTCTAGTTCTTCTCTGGGATACTAGAGGGTGACTGTCATAGTTACAAATTTTAATAGGAATTAATTTGTTGAACTTTTTCATACTAATTGTTTGTTCATTAAATATGGAAATAATGAAACTATGGAGAAAAATATAAAAAGTTCATTTGTATGGAATTTGACCAGAGGGAAGATCATTATCCCATTTGATTCATATGGGTTCCCTATAGATGACACTATAGGATTACTTGGCCAGATTCATGTCCAGCTAGCCACAGAGTCAGTTTCACTTCCAATTTCATATGATGATTGGAGGCATATGCCTTAAACTTGGAAAAATAAAGTTTTTGATTCCAAAATAAAGATAATTTTAATATATTATTGTATAATTTAATGTCACTATGTTATTAAATTATAATATTTTCAAAATGAATTTCTATGTACAAATGTTTTTTCACTATATGGTTGCTGATGTGCTAGCATGAAAGTGGACATTTAAAAATCTGGGCAAGAAATGGAAAGAATTTAAATGGATATTGTGGAGGGATGTCAATGATACTTTTTTGCCCTCCAAAATTATGTATGATAAGATACTTGATGGGGTACCCAAAGAGTAATGGAATGTTTTTTTGAAAGACATTGTGATGAGAAGAAGATGGTATTTAAATATATATTATTATATTAATATCATTTTACATTTATACATGTATATGAAGAGGAAATGACATTGAATACATTACTATTAAATTAAATTTTATTTATTTCAAGATCTTTCAAGCAAGAATGCATCAATCCAGGCTAAGCAAGTCATCCCTCACACTGCGGGGTCAAAGAGTTTTTCTAGAAGCTGATCAGCTCTGATAATATTTTCATTAGTTTAAATATTTATAAGAAAATATTATCTATTTAATATATTAAATTGTTGATTTATCTTTGTTTAATGCATTCACAGATCTTAGGACACCCAACATCCCGAATAGAAGTGTGGTTGAATGTTCACATAAAATCTGATGGAAGTCTTATTAATGAGTCTACCAAAGAAGTTGGGGTATGAACTCATTTTTCATTATAATAACTTATTACCAGTTGTAACTATGTTAATATATATTTCTTCTAATATGACAAATATTTTATTTATAGGTAAAATTTAAAGAACTATGGGATGCTAATCCTACGCAGTCCTACTCAGACTCTCAGGATAACATAGTTGCTAGAGTTCTTGAGAAGGAGCATCCTAGTCAAGTGCGTGGGGTGGGTTTGGGACTCATACCATCTGAGGTATTTGGTAGGCCACTATGGATTGCTACTGAATCTAATCCTAGTTGTAGTTAGTCCATACCTTGAGATACTCATAGAGATATTGTTTCTCAATGAAACATAGTTCAGGAATAAGGGACTCAAATATCGGCTTTGCAGAAATTGGTGATTGATTTATATAAGAAGATGACCAGATCTTCCCCTGGTGGTATTGCATTGATTGGTGGTAAGATGGTAAATCAAAAAAATTTAAAATCATTTAGTTTTCAAAAATTTCTTGGTTTTAAGTTTAAATATAAATATACAACAATATTTAATTTTCAATATAATGTTATTACAGGTGGTAGCAGGAAGTAGAGATGGAGGTGGAGAGAGTGATGAGTTGTGTTAATCATTAGAAAATGATTAATGGTATTGTTTATATGTTGGAAAAATATTGTAACAGTTGGTTTGTATATGTATCATGTGTGGCACAGAGTTGTCACTTAACATTCTTATGACCTAACATTTTCTTGATTTCTTATGTTTCCTTTTTTGTATTATGAACCCAGCCTTCCAAAGACACTAGTAATTTATGATCCTAATGTTGTATTAATGAATATTTTTATTTATGAATCATATATGGATCAAAACTGGAAAGTTATTGGAGAATTCAATACATTCCTGAGACCAGATGAAAATATTGGACTACACTTTTCTTAAACTATTATAGATGATTTCTCTTGCTTATTAGATCAGTGTAACCTAACTAAAGTTACTATTGATAGAACTAAATTTACATGGTAAAGGGTCAATATAAATATAATATAGGCAAGTAAACTTGATATATGTTTTTGAGATCAATTATAGGAGTTCCCTGACTGAAATATCTAGGTTTACTCTTCCAAAGTTCATCTAAGATCACAACCCTCTTATTGTTGATCTTCAGGAGAGTACCAAGAGGTCAACACTGATGCCCTTAAAATTTAAAAATTCATGTATTATGGTTCCTGGTGGAAGGATGTGGTCATCAATGGCTAGAATAACACCTTTCATGGTATCCCTCCACCTCCATATCAAACACATCACGAACCTCTCCTTTCTCTATTCCCGATTCATAAACAAGTGAGAAAAGAGTCAAGAAGAAATTATATAATAATAATTATATATTTGATATTTAATATCTGAATATTTACTTGGTAGATATAAGGAGGGGTGTTAATGACCATAATAACCTTTACTTTTCCAGTAAGGTGGATTTCAGTTACCCATGAATTGATCAGATCTACTTTCTCTATTACATACCACACCGCCTCATCACGGTGAATGTGAAAGCCTAACATGGAATGGACTAGATGAATGATATGAATCCCATATATATTTAGTTGTTTCTATATCCCATGAATATTAGTGAACATTGTATGGATTACCCCATTATCCTAGGATTTGGCAAAAATGACATCGCTAAGGATATCCACATGGTGCAACAACTTCCTATAACCATTGAAAAATGTACTCATAGACTACCAAATAGGGATCTCCTTCGTCATACTATCACATTCCCAAGAGTTTTTATCCTTTATATACGGCTCTTCCCATGACTACCACTTGTTCAGTGTCACAAATTTCCAATACAACCGATACATAATAACCCACTAGGATGACTTTTCCTTCATAACGAGAGCTACTTGATGCTCTCCCTAGATCGTGCTATTTTGGGGCCACTCCTTCCTCATACATTGTATTATTTCACATCAGAATCTATCCTAATAAACATGTTATCCCTACACTATGTGTACTCATGGATATTCATATAGGTAGAAGTTAGTGGTGGGAGCACTTATCTCCCTTTTCTCATCCTTATTCATGAATATGTGCCATATTATCCTTAGGATTGGAGGTTGGAATTTGTTACTCACACCATTGTATGCATTTAGATTCATTCAAAACATTCAATTGAACTAACTCTTCAAACTGATGTGGATTTTATGAATCACATCTCAACTATAAATCATCCCTTAGAACTAGTACCCCACCTCATAAGGCCATGAGGTACAACTGTTTCTTGATGGTCCCCGTATCATCATTAGTCACCATCCCTGTTGGGAGGGGGAATGGTTGGAACATGATTATTTCTATTATCCTAGACATTTTAAGCACATCCATAGGGTCTGACATGAGCGAGAAGCTTTAGGCGATGTTATGAATTGTTGGATGGAAATTGGTGCAGGGTGGAGAGATGTGGTCTCAATAATCATATCCCCCATGAATGATAATACATAAAAATATAAGAAGTGAAAGGGCCTTCATACATGGAGTAGTGTCTACCCTTGGATGATCTAATATATCATATTGTATAACTCTCCTAATATAAGAACATCTATATTGATGGGATACCCCGTATCAAACATCACCACCTTAATGATGGTCCTTGACCACAAACCCATGTGTGTATCCCTCACATGAAGAATCCAGCTATAGATCAGTGTGGAAATTAACCTCTTAAGCCTAAACATGGGAGAATTAGACATTATTTTATAGCCCCATAGCATCCACTATCTCTTCAATAAAATATTTATGTAAATTTTCTCCTTCCCCATTCAAATACACAAGTGAATGTGCTCTACCACCCTAATATATTTCATCTATCTCATTCATGAAGTAGTTCAACTACTTCTTGAATGGGATATACTTTACTCATAGATTGTTGCATTGGTCCCTTTTCACCAAACATGGAAATGGACACAAAAGAGTTGGAATTTTCTCCTGGTCCTCCCACACAATCTCTATAGTGCATAACTCATCATATATCACACCTTGAATCAGGATCCCAAAAAATTGGTAAATATCCCATAGGAAGAAATGGTATGAGTTATGTATTGATTAGTACATGTACCTCATGACTTTATAATTGAAAAGTCATGGTATCTCTCTCCATGGAATGATATTATTCTTTTATAACTCTTACAATTCAATATTTAGACCACAATGTGGTATCCTATAATATCATATTTCTTCACCCTACCCTATTCTTTTTCTCTATTATTTGTTTTTAAATTGAATAAATGGGTGGATTTGAAAGTTCTTTTTCTTATGAAAATTTTGGTTTCCTTGTATTCTTTTGGATGTAGAATGTATGTGCATGTGAAATTGGCACATTTTTTTCAGGGCACTGGTAATGGGGCTGTAGAATCAGCTGCATTTTTTATAAATCTACCTTTAGCAGTGTTTTAAATCGCTGCTAAGTAAATTGATGGTTTTTGCGGTGATTTTAACCCCCACTGTAATTTAGTATCTTACTTCCAGCGGCGATTAAAACCATTTCTACATACAATAATTTAGCAGTGATTAAACCACTGCAACATAGTTTTCATTTTCCATTACCATTTCATGGTGAATTAAACTGCTGTAAAAAAAACATTTTGTCTAGGAAAACCACCGATAAACCCATGACCAACCACCACAAAATGAGAGCTCTACGATGGTTACTAGAAACCACCTCTAAATTGAAGAAACTTCCACATATTGTATGACGACACACAATTTAGTGGCAGTTTTTGGAAACCACCACAGAAGCATATGACGACAATTTAAACCATCACCATATAAAAAACCCACTGTTATGCGGTGATTTTCCTGTAGTGATGTATTCTCCATGGGTAGGAATTAATTGTACATTTCCCCCAGAATTGGAATCCTTTAAATTTGGTAGAGATCCTAAAGGCTGATTCCAATCTCCCTGTGATGAAGATGGAAAGTTTTGGTCCTTGATGACAAATTATGAAGAAGTTCTGGTATTATGTCTTTTGGTTGGTAGATATGGAATTTAGAAGCCCACATTGCCTCATACAGGCCAACCCACCTCATCTCTGCTCTGAATTCATTGAAATACATGCATACCCAGTAGGCCCAAACCCATTCATCTGTGAAATTTCCACCCTGGTGTTGGTATTAATTATCAGTCTACCCTTTCTCCGAGTTCCCTAATCTCACCTTGAAGATAGTGTGGTATTTCAGTGGATATACCTTGAGTTGAAAGGCCTTACCATCAACGTCATTGACATGGTTGTAAAGGATATCCATAGTGACATGCATATGATTCTTCTAGGTATGGCCATCAATAACTTTGAACCATTGTTATTGACACGACATTCCCCTAAACCAGTAATCCAGTTCATCCCTACATTCTTCAGGGATAGAAACATTGTCCCTTAGACCATTGTCGTACAACAAAAATATCTTATAAAAGGGGTAATCCTTTTTCCCTTCTTCCAGAAACTCCATAAAGGAATCATTGTTAGAATGAATCCACACACATTCCTCAAGCTCAGTACTGTTTATCATGTCCTCCATTTGAGTGGTGTCTGGAAGGACCTCTTGAGAATCTTCATGATTGGCCATTTGTTCTAGGAATTTGGAATTTTTCCTTCTCTGTCCATGGAGCACGTTTGCAGAGATCATTCGTGGAGCACGTTTTTAGAGCCTTGAAGGAATTTTCATACTTTAAAGAGAAAAAAGGGACCACAATTAACTGGTTCTCTCAGTAGCATTCATGAAGCATCGATCCAAGGAACCCAGTTTTCAAAGAGCGTTTGCGGGGGGTATTAGAGCTTCATGATTCAAGAGCTCGAGCACAAGGTTCACAATGATATAATAAGGATAAAGGGATACCTCAAATTGATTATATAGGTGGATAAACAGTGAGATTCTTGGACCCTCTAGTTTCCCTAATATTTGCGTCGACCTCACCACGCACTCCGTGCACCCTCATCACGAAAGTGATTTGTGATCCACTTGTTTTCGGCGATCTACCCGCATAATATGACCCTCCTTTTTCTATCAACTCCCATTCCAAGGGGGGAATTTGTTGGCACTAAAATACTTTCCAAAAATAGATCAAGGACAACCAAATTGTTTCAGACGACATTCCATCCACATAAAACCACAAAATCACCAAAGGGACTGCCTAACAATGCCCCATCATAAAGACCTTAATCATCATGAATTGTGACAAGTTGACCGATGGACTACTTCATGACCACCATGAAGCAGTGTTGGTTACCTCTACGAGTCTAATGAGAACCACGACCACACACTACTAGAAAATATCCCTATGCCCACAATTTTTCTTAAAATCATGGGCATAGGGTTTCCCTATACCCATGGTTTTGAAAAACCATGGGTATAGGTATAATATAGGGACCTATACCCATGGTTTATGAAAATTGTGGGTATAGGTAACCTATACCCATAGTTTTGGGTGAAACAATGGGTATATATATTTTTGATAACCTATACCCACAATTTTCCAAAACTGTGGGGGAAAAAAACCTATAACCACGGTTTGGGTCAAAACCGTGGGTATATGTGTTTTTTTAAGGCCTATACCAATAGTTTTACCAAAACTACAGGCATAGGGATTTTTTTCGAAGACCTATACCCACAGTTTTGTAAAACCGTGGGTATAACTTTGGTGGGAAAAAAATCAGCAGGAAGAAAAAAATATTTGGCGGGAAAACCTATACCCATAGTTTTCCCTCTTATAGCCATGGTTTGAATTAATATATTTAAATGGATAAAAATATTAAGACAAATAAACTACATAGGATTGTTGGGGAGGCACTATTTTTTACTTCCAGCAGTCTGGGGATCGAATCACGTGGAATTTATTTTTATGATAAAGCAAGATATAATAATATATTAAACTAAATGTAGATTTATTTAACTACAAGCGGTGTAGATGGATTGGTTAGCTACGGTATAGATAGAGAGAAAGACCGGGGATCGAAATATGAGACCATCATATTTTATTATACAGATACAGATTAATATATTTAGAAAAACATTGATATATATAATAGTATGTTTTGTAGCTTATTGGTGATACACGTTAGTTGAAAAGGTCCAATATATGAGGTCGTAGGTTTAACACCCATAGGTTCTATTTTTGTATAATTAATACCTACAGTTTTAAAACCGTGGGTAAAATTCTTTTATAGCGTTGAAATGGGTATGAGGATTTGACAGTGTGGAAAAAAAATCTATACCCACAGTTTTACAAACTGTGGGTATAGTTTGGGGACATATCCCAATACCGCGGTTTCCCACAGTTCCCAAAACTATGGGTATAGGCTATACCCACGGTTTTGGGGGCTATACCCATGGTTTAAAATGTGGGTATAGGTCATTTTTTCTGTAGTGATTGCAGAGTAGTGACATAACCCTCCGCGATCCCCATAGAGCCGCCTCTGATTGCAAAGTTCCATCTACTTCATAGTGAGCATTAAAGCATCACGATCCCATGGGAATATAAATAGGTGAGTTAACCCTACCTCAAAGGATCACTACCCTAAAATTTTTCCTTCTGAGCTCCCATTTCGTGAAGAACCACTTTCTCCACTAACCACTGAGAAAATTCATCACCCAAGGTATTTGAAAATCGTGAACCCACTTTCCCTTTGTTCTGATTTGTCTTCTCTTTAAGTGGGGATGGCATTCGTGAATCCCCACGAGCTTCATGAATGTAGGAGTCACTTTTGGGAACTCATGGCTGTGTGAAGAATTCATCCTTCCTAAAGCTCCCTCCAAGGACATGTAGACTCCTTTCCTCATCTGGGTATCCATGCTTCACAAAGATCCTCCCTTTATGGAGACCCCTTTACCATGATTCATAAATCACCCTCCTTCACAAATCTCTTTATCATTGTGAATCACCATAACTTCCCCAAACCCTTCTTAGTGAGGCCTTCTTCTTCACAAAAATTTCTCCCATGTAGCCATATAGCCCCGTATGAAGTGATTTCATGGTCCCTTGAGTGGTGTTTCATGTTGAATTTCCCTACCCTATGCTTCTTTGGATAAGAATGCTAAATACTATTGATTCTTCACATATACATGCTAATGTGGGCCCCTTAATTGACCACTCCTCCACCTCACTCCCATTGGGTATTTCTTGTTCCTTCCCTTCCCCAAGAATGGGTTGGTATAAGTTATATAAGTCCAAGGGATGAGGAGTGAGTCTTCATCGTCTGGTATGAATGATGTTAAACTTCCAAGAACCCTCATCCCCAACACATTATGTTAAACTGGGAGTTTCCACATGTGTGGTAGGCCTAGGAGGATCTATGGGGGGATGAGAATCAACACCATCCCTCTCTCACCCCCTTTGGGATTTTTCACCATGTACGCCTCAGGAAGTCTCTATGTAATCCCTGATACACCTAGATATGGTGTTCCCTATACACAGAGCTATATCCTCCTTGAACATCTGGACACCCTCCTTGGTCTTCCCTCATGGAGTATGTCTCAATCCCCATCTCCCTAGTCTGCTACCAACATTTAATCACCATACCATCCTTTTTTGGCCACACCTTTCATGACATGTCTATCTAGTCTACTTATATCTCTTGTTTCTCACACTGAGCTTGGATCATGTGGTCTTAGAGTTTAATAGTGGCCATGACATCCTTGAAGAGACTCTAACCATGCATAATTCCCATGAAATTTATCCTGAATGATGATAAACTATATGCCTCCCAAAATAAATGGAATTTTATCCTTGTCTTCTAAACATGGTACATAGGAATCCTCTCCGAGGTTCAATCCCCTCACTCCCTGTAATCCGACCATTCTTTGTGTTTCAGGATAGTTCACCATCATCCCGCATCAAGCTAAACTGTATTCCACCCAAAATACGGGGAAATTGATAATTGTATTCTAAATAGGTTATGTAGGAATCCTCTTTGAGGTTCAATCCCCTCACTCACCATAATCTGACCATTCCGTATGTTTCACATCAATTCACCTTCATCCCACATGATGTTAAACTACATGCCTCCCAAAATATGTGGAATTTGATCCATTTATTCTAAAAATTGTATCTAGGAAGCCTCTCTTAGGTTAAAGCCTCTCACTCCCCACAATATGACCATTCCATGTGTTTTATGTCAGTTCACCATCATCCTACATGATGTTAAACTATATGCCTCCCGAACTATGTGTAATTTGGTCCCTGTATTCTAAACAAGGTATGTAGGAAGCCTCTATGAGGTTCAAACCCCTCACTACCCACAACCTGACTGATCTATGTGTTTCATGTCTATTCACCTTCGCCCCACATGATGTTAAACTGTATGCCTCTAAACTGTGTGGGTTTTGATTCCCAGCAACTGGGATACGTAGAAAGCCTCTTTGAGGTCCAACCCCAACCAATGGTAAACTTTGGTACTCTGTCCTAGGGATGTAACCTCCTGATGCGATACTCACCCCTTTGGAGATGCTTCTCCAAGATCTACATATCTGAGGTGTTATAATCTCCATGGGTAGCTAACCATACGTAAGCCCCAGACAACCCATACTACTCCAACCAATAGTTCCCCTCTTGCGATGGGATGATAACCATGTGTAAGTCCTAGCATGTCTCCAGGTTGTGGTCCTTTCCATACACCCAGATTCTTTGCCCCATTCAGAACTATGCAGACTTGGATTCCCCACCACTAGGATATATAGTAAGCCTCACTGAGATTCAATCCCATCATCCATGTCCCATCTGGGTCTCTCCCGTGATCCATTCTTTCTTGGGAAGATCATGGCCAACCCGAAGGTTCTACTACCTTTGGGCCCCTATCTATGTACTCCATTATCATGAGCTGCCTTTTTATGTGTCTCATCGTCACACTGTAACTATGTGGAATTTGATTTACAAATATCCAGGACATGTAAGAAACCTCCCTGAGGTTCAATACCAACAACATCATTTTCACTTCGATTCTGCCTCATTCACCCTCCTCATTCGACAATTACTCCATATCAAACCTGATTTTACCTAAGACACCATATCATGATGAACTCACTCCATTCATATGGGTAGCTAAACATGCGTAATCCCTAGACATATACTCTACTAACATACCCTTATCATAGTAAGGTCACATCTTCATCACTTTTTATAGCACCCATGCCACTAACCATGAGTAAGCCTCGAATCACCCCATGAACTATGTTGGTTTTGATCCTCCTATTCTATATAGGGTACATAAGAAACCTCCCTGAGGTTCAATTATACCCAATAATAAACCTTGGTGTCCCCTTTTATAGGACCCACCTTCTCTAATCCACCCTTTATGGTTTTTAGATCAGCCTTCATGGTGTGAAACCTTCCCATTTGCGGGAAATTCCATTCCGAGTCTATCTTTATTGGGAATTTTTACCCATCCATCCAGAAACATTCTAGGTGATCTCTCCAAGATACATACCCATCTGATCCAATCTTGTCAGTGTTATGATCAGTTCAATCTATATTTTCAAGAAGTTAAACACGCAAAATACCCCGTGTTAAATATGGAGAGTTGAGGAAAACCTTATAGACATGCCTTTGGAATAAGATTCCTCACATTTGGCATGGGATTCCTCGGAATTCTGCACCCTTGATAAGTTTCATGACCCGTCCCCCGGGGCCTGTGCCGTGACTACCCCAAGCCCACCTTCCATAGGCCAGGGGTTGGCGACTAGAACTGGAAAAACGTATCCCTAAAATGGGAAGAAATTGCATTTGAACATGCAAACACACAGACCAAGAACACGATAAGATGCAAACCACGTAGTAAAACTGCAACAGTAAAAGTGTGTACTGAAAGTAAAGGGGCTAGAATACAAGACCAAATGAAAGGTATAATACAACAGAAAAAAATAAAATAGATCATGAGATCATCCACCAAGGATCCTACCTAAAGGGTAGGTGCAGCTCGTCTCTACAGCTCTCCACGTCAACTTGTCACCTCCATGTACCGCCTGGTCCTAGGCCCTATAGTCTCAGCCGAGATGCTCGTCGTCTGCATAAGTCACAACAAGGTGCGGGAGAATCTCATGCAGGGGTGAGTATAAAAGTACCTAGTAGGGACCTCGAGACACCCAAAGGTCACTTAGAATTCCATAAAGGAAAACCACAAAGCACGATCTTAATGAAAAAGCATAAAGCAAAAGACTCATCTCAAACTAGGTATAACTTAAGTACAGAAGTATATATGATTAGTCGTAAAGCTATATTGTCTTATACTATCAAGGGTTATACTACTTATCCACACAGGATCACTCAGTGCTGATCCACATAGGATCACTAGGTGCTGATCCACATAAGATCACTAGGTACTAATCCACACAGGATCACTATTCATTATTCACCTCATAGCCAATAACTGGATTCCTGTACGTAGTATGCTTGATTTTGGGAGGATCAGCTCCTCAAGCCATTAGTCTTACTTAAACTGGAATGAAGTACCATGAATAAGTAACCCAAAGGACTGAAATGTCATAAGGGTTCCAACATTACAGAAAGAACGTCAACCGGACACCCGGTCTGTGAGTTATATGCATTTTAGTGTTGAGGGTCCGATTTGATTTGGGGTTGATCCAATCTGGATGTACTCCAACATTATCTAAAAATCAGGTGGAGTATCTCAAATGGAAAATCTCATTCCAAGGATTCTAGTTCTGCAGACGGTTCATCAAACAGACGTTTGGTTTGTGAGATACGACCTTTTAAGAGTATTTGGGCCAAATAGGGTCTAGGTCCAATCCAACCCAGCCGGGGCCGCCCCAACTTTGTTCGGGTTGACCCGACCCGACCTGAGTCTGACCCAAACCAACCCAGGTCCAACCTATCCTGGCCCGAACCAATTGGTCCGGCCCGAGTGGGCTGGGCCACAGATCGGCCCAACCCCCTTTGTTGGGCTGGGCCGTAGTGGGCGCGACCTGCTGGGTAGCAGACCGGCTTGGACCGCCGGTTGGGTGTGACCTGCGTGGGGGTTTGCGGCTCCCCTCCCGAATGGACCAAAGGTTATTTTTAATGTAATGGTGGTGCCACGTGGTGCCTCTCCCCTATTAGTGGGACCTGCGAGGCGTGGGTCCCCTCTTTCATGGCTCAACGCCTCGACCCCCTTTCGAGGCGTGCAACGAAGCGCCGTCTAGCTACTCCCATGGTCGGCAGAGGGATGGTCGCCCCCATTATCCACCAAAAAGACTACGACACTGCCTCTCCTCTATGACCAACAAGAACTGGGTTCCGCCTCTCCTCTGTGGCCAAAAAGTTCCGGCAGCCTCCATCACCCGCCGACACTCATCGTCGGCGTCGACACACTGGTGCCGCATCAGCAGAGCTTCCATGGGCCACCAGGTGAGCTCCGATGGTCTTCTTTTTCTTCCAAAAGAACCTATTGGCCTCCCGGGATGCTACCAACACTGCGTGGCTCCAGGGTTCATATTTCTGATCTATTTCATGGCTGCTCTTGAAGAAAACTACAAATATAGAAGTGGTAGAGGGTCCAAACCTTATTCATTGGGCCTGTGCCCTCCACGTTAGCATCATAACAAGGGTGCGATAATCAATAATCAAAAGATAAATAAAAAACCTAATTCAATGTTTTTTTGCAAACAACCACCTGTAGTTTCATATGAATCGTGGGTCAACTCATCTTGGTTGATCCACATTTGTCATGCTTTTCAAGAATGAGAGAAAGAAACTAATTCACTTGAATTTAAACAAAAACCCTACCTTGGAATCAGAGGCGATGTTGCAGTTGTGGAAGAAGAATCCACGCTTGATGAAGATACTTGCGTTCTTCACTTCTAGTTTGATTCCTCTGATGTTTCCATCCAAGATTCCATTCTTCATTGGTGGAAGACACTGTGGTACTTTTTCAAAGGTTCCTCACTTTTGTGTCTCAAACCCAAGCCCGAGCCTCATTTAAATAGAGGGGAAATGGTGATTAAAACAATGAGAGATTAACAAGGTTCATTAATTAATGAACCTCTTAACTCTCAACAGTGTGGTTACAACGACAAAGATTCAAGACATTAATTGGCTTGAAAACTCAGCGGTCCCACCACGCCGCTTAACAGTTGGTAGGAAAAATAAAATAACATTTTTATGTTATTTTATTATTCTTCAAAAGGCCATAAAACTGACTTTTTCAACTGACCTACTATGGTCTAAGTTAAGCCTACCTTAAGTGAATCTCAGTGCTATAGATTCAATGGTGCTCTTGAATTTCAATTCTGAGCACCAGTTCAAAAGTTAAAATTCGCCACCCACACGTTTACTTAACATAGCCTAAAAAAGTTTAAAAATTATTAAAAGTCACCCTCAACCCATGCCGATCAAGGTTAGGCTCTGCCTAAGGGAAACACACCCTCACAAGATCAATGGTACTCTCGGATTTCTAATCCGATTTACCATTTAGGAATTATATAATTCAACAATAAAATAATTATTACTTAATTATTTTATTTGTGGCCAAAAACTAAATTCCACTGTTGGCCCACGCCGTCCAAATTTAGGATCTTTGTAAAGAAATTATACTCTCTTGAGTTCACCAGTGGTATTAGATTTTTAATCTGAGTAACCATTCATGAGTTATAATCATTTGAGAAATAAAATAATTTTATTTAATTATTTTATAGATGGTTATTCCATTTTTGGGTTTTCTCACTGGAGGCATGTGCCGACAATACTTAAGTTGTGCCTAGGGTAAACCCGTAATCCTGAATGCAATGGTGCCCTCATATTTCTGATCCAGACACTCTTTTTAGAGTTATTACACTTTTTCAGGAAAACTAATCGTGCAATATTTTAATCTTAACACATATGCGATAGATCATTCTGGCCACTTCGGGCCTTAGAATCACGTGTCGTCATATTTCACGGTCTTGTAATAATCCAAAATATTATTTTAAAAAAATTATATGGAATTTATAGGTATTTACAGTCTCCCTACCTTATGTATTTTCATTCCTAAAATCTACAACAAAACTAGGGAAAAAAATCTGGGTACTAAGCATGTATCTGAGATTCCCACTCCCATGTTCTCTCTTAGAGATTCCCATGCTGCCAATGAACTCGTACTAGAGGAATCGACTACCCACAAATGACCCACTCCTGTCGATCCTCTATCTACAACGAGAACAACATAAACATATCCCCATCATATATGTCCACCTTTACCCATTCAATAACATGTGATGGATCATGAACGTATCTCCTTAGCTGCGATACATGGAAAACATTATGCACTCGGTGCATATGTGGGGGAAGATCTAGACGGTACGCCACCTTGACTACTCTAATGAGGATCTAGAAAGGTCTGATGAACCTCAGATATAACTTTCCACTACGTCCAAACCTCTGTAATCTTCATCGGGGTGAGACCCAAAGGAAGACATGGTCTCCCTCCTCAAACTCCAAGGGTCTCCGTCTCCTATCAGCATAAGACTTCCGCCAGCTTTGTGCAGTCTTCATCCGCTCCTAAATGATCTGAAACTTCTCTATGGTAGCCTGTACCAACTCTAGACCCATAAGTTCTGATTCCCCTAGGTCTGTCTAGCATAGAGGTGATCTGCAAGGTCGCCCGTATAGGGCCTCAAATGGAGCCATGCCGATGGTGGAGTGATAACTATTATTGTATGAGAAATCCGCAAGTGGTAGGTGGTCCTCCCAACTGCGACCTAAATCAAGTTCACAAGCACCAAACATGTCCTCGAGTGTCTATATGGACTGTTCTGTCTGACCATCTGTTTGAGGGTGAAAGGCAGTTCTCAAGCGTAGCTAGGTCCCAAACACATTCTAAAATCCCTTCCAAAAGAGGGATGTAAAACAAGGGTCGTGATCTAAGATGATCATCGATGGAACCCCCTGAAGCCATACAATCTCATGTATGTAGAGATGTCCCAAGCTCTATACTAATCCCTACTCTTGGATGGGTAGGATGTGGTCCGACTTGGGGAGTCAGTCAACGATCACCCAGATGGAGTCGTGGCCCCTAGACGTACATTGTAGCCCTGTCATGAAGTCCATGGAGATACTATCACTCGTCCTATCTGGCACCTCAAGTGGCTAAGCTAAGCTTACTGGTACCTGATGCTCGACCTTCACTTGATGACAATTGAGGCATCGAGAAACAAATTCTGCCACTACTTTCTTCATCCCTGGACACCAGTACTAACGCTGAAGGTCTTGTCACATCTTCTCCACACTAATATGTACCACAAATGGGGATGCATAAAAATCCCACAAAAACTCCTCCCCATAGCATCAGTGGTACCATAGTGCATCCTATAAAGAGGATGATGTACTCCCCACCTTCCTAAAATCTTTCAGGAGCCTGTCCTAAGGATATCTGAGCATGTCAAGCCTCGCAGTCTACGTCCCCAAGTTGTCCCTACCTGACTTGATAAAGGAGTGGGGGAGTAAATATCATAGAATGAAGGTAATATGTTCCATCACTATCTATGAAGGATAACTCCAACGCAGCTAGCTGCTCTGTCGCCTCACTTAGCAATCATAGACCAGACCACCTACTAAGTGCGTCTACTACTAAGTTCCCCTTCCCAGGAGTGTAGACTATTTCAAATTTCTAGTCCTGGAGTTACTCTATACATCACCGCTGTCTTAGGTTCAGGTCATTTTATGAGAAGATATACCTGATACTCTTGTGATCGGGGTAGACAGTAAAATGTTATCCCAACTATACTGTCAACTTCCAGAGCTCTGTGGAATCCATATGATATACAGTTGTAAATATTGGTGTCATCATTGGGTATAATTCAAATCATATGTCCATCTCTCTATGGGGAGGTAATCCTGGAAACATCTTTTGAGACGATATTCCCGCACTCTACCACTATTGTTGGGAACTAAAAACTCAAAACACCTAGAACCACAAGGGTAAGGTTGGCTGATTCAAGAGTGTTCGACTACACCATCCTATGCACGAGTTTAACTCGTGCTTCCTAGGTTTCCTTTTTCACTGACCAAGGAAAACCCCGATTCCAATGATATAGATACACCACAACCTTTTTTCCTAAAACAGACAATTTGAGTATGAACTGTGGATGAATAGTCCATACCTAAACTAACGTTGTAAGGCCTCGACGCTGCCACCAAGAGGTTCCAACCAAAACTCTCAGCTCAAGGGTCAAATCACACCATTATCTTATGTGTGATTATTGAGTATCCTCCCATAGGTATCTCTATACGTAAGGGTCAATTCAGTAGTTTAACTGGAAACTCTAGGTCTTGAACAAGATTTGTGATAAGAAGGAATGATTGGTACTTATGTCTATTAATACAATAGTTAGTAGTAGACACAGACCATACTTCAACTCATTCCTGGAGCCTTGGGGTCACACTCCTTGACCGCATTCAACTACTTCCTTCCCCTATTCTCCAGATACCTAAGCTTGATGGGGGCCACATTGGGGTGATGGCTGTAACATATCAAAATGTATACCACCTCTTGTTGCTCTCCTAGCTCCTCTTCCACGTCTACTTCCCTGCAGATTCATCTGTCCCTATTACTTCCTATTCCTCAAACATTTTACACATCCAAGTCTCTAAGACTGATGTCAGTTTCCTCCTTTCCCACTGCTGACATTCACTTGCTATTTCTTCTCAGCCAATGAATTTTCAACCACAAAGGTTCTCTCTATCACCCTAACACAAGTAGGAATTCACATAGGAATATTGCTAGATCAAATTTCCCTAAACACATCTCACTCAGAGTTCTAAGCCTTGAAGCACTAGTCATATCGTATTCATTGAGTACCTAGAATGGTCTGTATGCCTCGATGAATACTCAGCTACCGACATGTCATCCTATCGAAGCTATAGAAGCTCTTGGAAACACAAACCCCTTAGCTTTTCATGGCAAGAGACCCCCTTGTCTAAGGAAGGTTCTCAAGCTATGTCCACAAAAAAGTCGCATCATCGTAAGATAGGGGTAATCTAAATCCTGCCATCGCCCTATGGATCCACATAGAATGCTCACTTCCAGGTCCACCATCTGATCTAATGGTGCCCTGGCTAGATGAAATTTTTCCCCACCTCAAGACAGTCCTTAGCCGCCTGTGAGTCAGGTTCGCCTTGGAACATGAGGGTTATCTATCATTGAAACTCATTGAAGGAACTGATCCTATATGTGTCCTCTATCGGTAGCACTGGTAGTAACTACTGACCAACAGGCAGTGGTATCGCTGGGATAATGCCTGAAGGTACCATCATGGGAATCAATCCTTGCACTGAAGCCTCATCACACTATGAACCATCCTCATGATCATGCATTAGAATCCTAGATGGTTGTCTGCATGTAGGAATCTTGAAAGAGAATCATGATGAACCATGATCAATAAGTTATACCCAATGAGCCGACTCAAAATAGATGAAAATAAAAAAATTTCAAAAAAACATGCAATTAGTGTTTTTGTGTATAGAGTCGGAAAACAGAATTCAGGGTCTTGGTGTATTGATACGTCAGCCACCGCACCAACACTATACTTCCTAGACTGAAATATGAACTCAAGACACTTAATACTATTGCTCCATTTAAAACATAGACTCTTAGTTCTTCTGGTAGAACTGACTGCCCTCTTATACCACTTTGTCAGGACCGGTCCCTTGGGACCCGTGCCATGACTACCTCAAGCCTGCCTTCCATAGGCCAAGGGTCAATGACTAGCACCAGAAAGGTGTATCCCTAAAATGGGAAGGCATTGCCTTTGAACCTAATAACACATAGACCAAGAACACAACAAGTTGCAAGCCATGTAGTAAAACTGCAATAGTAAAAGTGTGTACTGAAATTAAAGGGGCAAGAATACATGCCCAACTGAAAGATACAATACAAAAAAATAGAAAATAGCTCATGAGATCATCTACCAAGGATCCTACCTAAAGGGTATGTACAAATCATCTCCATAGACCTCCATGTCAACCAGTCACCTCTATGTACTACCTGGTCCTAGCCCCTATAGTCTCAGTTGAGCTGCTCGTCGTCTGCACAAGACATAACAATGTATGGAAAAATCCCGTGCAGGGGTGAGTATAACAATAAACATTAGGGACACCTAGACCCCCGAAGGTCTCTCAGAATTCCACAAAGGGAAACCAAAAAGCATGATATCAATCACAAAGAATAAAGAAAAAGACTCAGCTCAAACCAGGTACAACTTAAGTACAGAAGTACATATGATTATTTGTAAATCTATATAATCTTATTCTATCAAGGGTTCAGCTGCTAATCCACACAGAATCACTCGGTGCTAATCCACATAGGATCACTAGGTGATGATCCACCGAAGATCACTAGGTGCTGATCCACACAGGATCACTTGGTGCTGATCTACACAGGATTTTTAGGTGCAGATCCTCACATGATCTGTAAGTGATGATCCACCTAAGATAATTAGGTGTTGATCCTCACTGGATCACTAGGTGCTGATCCACATAGGATCCCTAGGTACTGATTCATACACGATCGCAATTCATTCTTAATGTCTAAGCCAACCACTAGATTCCAGTACGTAGTACGCTTGATTCTGGGAGGATCTAATCCTTAATCCATCAATCATACTTAAACCAGCACAATGTCCCATAAATAAGTATCCAAAATTACCGCCATGTTGTAAGGTTTTCAACACAATATATGACACATCAATCAGACACCCGATCAGTGAGTTATAGGAATTTTATTGCTGAGGGCCAGGTTGGATTCGAGTTCGATCCAACCTGGCCATACTACAACATTCTATAAAACTCAAGAGAAGTATCTCAAAAGCACTGTCTCATTCCATGGATTCTAGTTCCATAGACAGTTCATCAAACAGACGTCTGGTTTTTGAGGTACAACCTTTTATGCATATCTAGGCCAAAGAGGGTCTGGGTTCGGTCCGACCCGGCTAGGGCCGACATGAACCATTCCAGGCCCGAACTGGGTCTGACCCATCCCAGCCTGAACCACATGGGCCCAACCAGCCCGAATTGGCAGGGCTTAGCCATGGAGGGCATGGGCCACTGGGCAGCAGACGAGCCCAACCCACCGGCTAAGCGCGACCCGCACAAGGGTCGTGCGGATCCCCCTTGAATGAACCAATGGTCAATACAAATGTAACTGCAACACCATGTGGTGCCACTCCCCTGTCAGCAGGACCTTCAGGGTGCGGGTCCCCTCTATCACAGCTTGATACCGCGACCTCCTTCTACGGTGTGCAACGACGCGCCGCCCGACTGCTCCCACAGTCGGCTAAGGGATGGCCACCCCCGTTCTCCACCGTGACGCCTATGAGCGCTACCTCTTCTCTGTGGTTGGCTAGTGCTGAACACCGCCTTCTCCTACCGATGCTTTTCGCTAGCACCGCCACACCAGTAGGGCTTCCGTGGGCCACCGGGTGATCTCTGGTGGTCCGTTTTCCAGTCCGAAAGTGCCTACGGGCCTCTCGGGATGCTGCAATGTTGCGTGGCTCTTGGGATCATCTTTTGGATCTTTTTTCAAGTTTCTCATGAATAACGCATCAAAGATCAAAGTGGTTGAGGGTCCATGACTTGTTTGTTTTTCCCTCACCCTCCATGTTAGGATCATAACAAGGGTGTGATAATCAATAATAAAAAGATAAATAAAAAACCAACAACCACCTGCAGTTTCATACGAATCGTGGGACAAATTATTTTGGTTGATATGTGTTCGTAATTATTTTAAAGAAATAGGGAAAGAAACTAATTCACTTGAATTTAAAACAAAACCCCTACCTCAGAATCAGAGATGATGTCACAACTGTAGAAAAAGAATCCATTCTTGATGAAGCTGCTAACATTCGTCGCTTCCAGTTTGATTCCTCTGACATTTCCATCTAAGATTCCTTTCTTTTTTGGTGGAAGACATTGCGGTACTTTTTCAAAGGTTCCTCACTTCTGTGTCTCAAACCCAAGATCGATCCTCATTTAAATAGTGGGGAAATGGTGATTAATGAAACAAGAGATTAATGAGGTTCATTAATGAATGAACCTCTTAACTCTCAACAATTTGGTTACAAAGATGAAGAGTGAAGCCATTAATTGTCTTGAAAACTCAGTGGTCCTACTACGCCTCTCAACAGTTGGTATGAAAAATAAAATAACATTTTTATGGTATTTTATTATTCTTCAAAAGGTCTTAAAACTAAATTTTTCTCCCGACCTACTGTGGTCAATGTTAATCCTCCCTTAAGTGAATCCCAGCATTGTGGATTCAATGGTGCCCTTAGATTTCAATTTCGAGCTCCAGTTCAAAAGTTAGAATTCACCGCCCACACGTTTACTGAACGCACCTTAAAAAAAGCTCAAGAATTATTAACAGTCACCCACGATCCGCACCAGTCGAGGATAGGTTCTACCTAAGGGAAACACACCATCACAAGATCAAAAGTACTCTCAGATTTACAATCCAATCTACTGTTTAAGAGTTATATAATTTAACAATAAAATAATTGTTACTTAATTATTTTATTTGTAGCCAAATACTAACTTCTAGTGTTGGCCCCCACTAACCAAAGTTAAAATCTTCCTAAGGAAAGAATACCCTCACAAGTTCACCGGTTGTCTTGGATTTTTAATCCAAGTCACCGTTATTGAGTTATAAGCATTGGAATAATAAAATAATTATATTTAGTTATTTTATTTATGGTTATGTCTTTTTTTGGGTTTTATCACTGGAGGCTTGCGCTGACTATACTTAAGTTGCACATAGGGTAAACCCGTCATCCTTAATGCAACAGTGCCCTTAGATTTATGATCAAGGAACCTATTTATGATTTATTACACTTTTTCAAGAAAACTACTCATGTAGGATATTTTAATCATAAAACTTTTTTGATGGATCATTCAGGGCACTCCAGGCCTCAGAATCACGTACTGTCAGATTTTGCGGTCTCATAACAATCCCAAATAATTTTAAAAAAATTATATAGAATTCATAGGTCTTTAAAAGAAGCCCTATAATAAGGGAGAATTTAGTTTTACCAAGGTTCCAACATCTATAACTGATAATGATTACCAAAATTACTAATTCCCTGACCAAAGGTTGCTTCCTAGACTTAACCCTTTGGAAGTCCTGACATAAGCAGTGTAATTAATCAGCATCCACAAAGATATGGAACCAGGAAGGGTTTCATGAACAACATCTTAATATATAAGGGATACCCGAATTGGGTGATGAAATCTGAGGAGGAGTCTACAGAAGAAGATATGTGTTGAGTCAATAAGGTTTCCTTATGACTTTTTCATTCCTCTATATTTTTAGAATCACAAACAATTTATCTTAAGGAAAAATATTCTTCCTAAGGATTATTTTAATAAGGAAAATTTTCCTTCTCTAAGAAAATTTTATCGTTACTTTGTTTTCATTGTCTCATTTTATAATCTATCTAAATGTAACTCATTTTATTACTATTTAAAAATTTATATTCTTATGAAAAACCTCAAAATCCAATAATTCCTTTGATATAGAGTTTTTTTTCAGATTCTGAATTATCTGAAATTCTGATTCCAAATTCTCTATTTTCAAATTCCAAATTCTCTATAATTCAGATTCCAAATTCTCAGAAATTCAGATTTCAAATTATATGAAATTCAGAGTCTAAATTCTCTAAAATTTGGACTCTAAATTATATGAAATTCAGATTCAAAATTCTCTGAAATTTTGACTCTCAATTCCTCAGAATTCAGACTCCAAATTCCTGAGAATTTGTACTCCAAATTCCTTAGAATTTGGACTCCGAGTTTCTCAGAATTCAAACTATGAATTCTTAAGAATTCAGATTCCGAATTCATTGGAATTCAGACTTCAGAATCTATATTATTCAGATTTTTAATTCTTTGTAAAATGAAATTTTAATATCCATGCCTTATGGACTCTGAATGTTTATTTTGTTAGACTGAAAATTCTATTTTTTCCTTAAACACTGAAAAATATTTTTGGTTAAGTAATTTATTTTTCCTTACACATACTATGAAATGATGTCATGTAATCTGTTTCTAAATAACCATTGGATGAGTGACATGTGTACAGTTTCCTCTGAGATTCATGAAAAAATATGACCATTGGAGGAGGGATTCGACCATTGGAGGTGTTCTTATAAATAAGAGCTCATTTGAACGAGATCATGCCATCTGTGGATCGACCTAGATATTACATGCTATAATGTAGAGACCCGAAGCCTGACGTACATGGACATTACATTACATTTGCGGAATACTTAGTACATAACAAAAACACACACTAAAGGATCGTAATAGTTTAGTGTCTTTGGAAACTCGGAACATAATCTTCTAATCCTGGTGAAAGATCTTCAATATCTCCCATAAAGATCTTCCATTTTTTTTTACCTAAAACCTTTTTTTATATCCTGGGGAAAATAAAACATAAAAGGGTGAGCTCAAATGCTCAGTAAGGGTAAACAAAAGTAATATCAATCACATCATATATATAAGAACATAGCTTTTGGAAATCTTAACCTGCAAAAAAGCTCATAATATCACAACATGGGATATAGAAGTGAAATGTAATCCCAATAATCATAACTTAAAACATGAAACTTTGTGGCATACACACATAATCATAGATAATCATTTCTTGTTAGTCAAGACTCAATGCCAAGACTATCTTAGTGGACAAAGTCCCTTTCTGAATCGAGTAACCCTCGTTTCAGTCCTGTTTCACTGAACCGGTATAACCTACCATTTCAGCCATGTCTATCTCATGAGATATAAAATCTTTACCCAATGCATTGGAGGGAGATATAGGTCCCACCCATTTTATAATGAATCCTTTCTTATGTGTGCCACATAATCATAAAACATACATCATCGCATAACACATGTAACAAAAATGGGATTCTTGAAACATCATGACATCATAAATCCATTCATATAAGATAAAGGAATTCATAAAAATAATTCCATCACAACATGATAAAATCAATTTAATAATAGGGATAAAAACAGAACCCTTTATTATCTTAGATGGAAAATAATTTTGATAAAACACTTGCACTCCATTCTTGAGGAAAATATCCTTTCTTCTTCAAAAACATTTTTCCTTTCATAACATGTCATAAAACTTTAAAATAAAAGAAGTTGATTAAAAATAAACTTGAAAACCTTTAAAGTAATCTTCTTGGAAATAATGTTTTAAAAATCCATTCATGCCGTATAAGTTAAAAAAAAACATTCTTCGTACTTTTGTCGGAAAAGTCAAAAAGTACCTCGTACGAAAAACGAAAAAAGATTCCTTTCATATCCTTTAGTAAAAACTCATAAAAGGGTAAAATTGGATTTAAACAATTGTAGGTGGATGGAAATAATATTACATATTGAGGGAACATGTATGTGGATGATAAAATACACCCCAGTAAATACATACGAATAAACAATCTCGGATAAAAATGAGATTGTGATATTTCCCTTACCTTAGGTCCGACTTGCTTTGTAAGTGTCCGAACCTCCTGTATAATGATTTAAATCATGTTATTGACTTATTACAGAATCATATTCATTGTTATGATATCATATATGGTTCACTTATGACATTATATTACCCGTTCTTTTGTAAAGTCCATGTTAAAGAAGCGTTTTGGGTAAAATCGTTTCATTTATCGTAGGTGTTTTGACTTGTTGTTCTTGACATAATTATTACTTATATCATGATTTACTTACTTCCAGAATATAAAATATGATTTATATATCATATATATTCAGTATATATATATATATAATAGGTAGATAAATAAAATGAAAAACACCGTTCATGGAGACGGTAGTCCGTACGTACGCATGAACGCTGTTTTCCTTTCCTTATTGTCTTGAAATGGAAGTAAGTAGATGACATACATATGTATATATATACATAAATCCAGTAGCTTTATAATGTCATATATTTCATTATTATTTCTTATATATACATTATAATCATTCTTAAATGGTTAACATGGAGAATGAATCTCATCGCGTCGTGGAGACGGTAGTCCGTACGTACGCACGAGCGATGATATCATTTCTATAAATATTGAATTGAATTGGAGTGGATTATACAATATATCAGAATCAATATGATGTTGTAATAACTATGTATAGTTATTCTTTACACCATTATACCCATCCATGTAAGGTGGTGGTGGAAAATAGATCACACCACGGCGTGGAGACGGTATTCCGTACGTACGCACGCGCGGTGATTTCTTTTTCCGTAGGATGGATAGATGGTGAAATAGGGTTGTTTCATACTTATAATAACATATCAGTATATGAGTGATACTGATGTTATTACTTCATAATGAAACAACCTAAGAAGAAGAAGTGGAAGAAGAAATAAAGATGAAAGAATTGGTAACGGTAATTACCTCTTCTTTGAAGTGCCTCTTTGAGACCTCCTCTTAGGGCACTAAAATTGGTCTTTGAGGAAGACCAGAACCTCTAGGATGTTTCTAGGGAAGTGTAGAAGAGATTTGGTCAGGGGTTGGCCGAGCTTGAGTGCTCAAATTGGTGTGAGGAGGAGGGGGAGGAGGTGTCCTTTTATAGGGGAGGAGAGGGGCACCTTAGGAATTCTTAAAAATATTAATTTATAATAAATCTAACCCCACTTAAAAACCTCCAAAAATGACTCATATTCGAAGATTAGATGAGATACGGTTGTAATCTCATCAAACAATCAAATTTAGACATGTTTGGATTTTATTTTAAACCTTATCAATTAGATTTAACTCTAAGTTAAATAATTTAACTTTTACCGTGTCTTTTTGTTTTCTTTCACTATATGGTTAATAAACTTACTATAACATGCCAAACGAACCCCAAATTGTTTATTATTAATATATATATCCTTATCTAAGTCATTTGGCCGAACCTTAGATTTTTAGGAATACAATAACAATTAATAATATAATATTTTATTTAAAAACTATTTTGTGTCAATTTTGACACTATTTGATATATGATTTTTGTGAAAGTCATAACAGAATTAAATGTTCGAACCAAGTTGATTAAATCAATATTGATATATCATAGTAACCTATAAAATTAGTGTAATTCATAAAAAATCTCAAATTACATTTATTTTGGTGTTTATAACATCAATTATGTCAATATTTCATTAATAAGATAATTATTGCATCATCGTTGTGTCATAAATAATTTAAATTATTTTATGTCTAAAAATTACAAATAAAATACCATCATGTAGGAAATCGTTTTAGCTTTCTAATTAATATTTGAAATCGAATTTATCTTATGTATAACCCCATATTAAAAATGATTTACTTATTAAACTTTGATTTTAACTATTTTAACCTTTCTTTAAATAAATTAATAATAAATGTCCTAATCTAATCCAAGTGGGCCTAAATGGTCATATTTTATTCCTAAGTTTGTTTTTGGTCGAATTACACTTGTCCAATAGAATTAGGACATGTGTTAGGGTAATATTAATATCATATTTACCCTTAGTTACCCTATTTACTATTAACCGCGGTAAAAAGAGTAAAAAGTTACTATTCACCAAAAATTATTTTCATCTCATTGAACCACATTTTAGTCCTTGATATTAACCGTGTCTCTCGGATTTTCGAAATTCCATTCACAGAAGCGGTAAAATTAAGTTTTATGCAAAATTCAATTTTTAACCTACCACTTAGTGGTTTCACTATTCATCAAAAATTGAAGTTTTTCAGAAAAATGCCAAAATTTCACCCTAAGCTATAATTGATATTCCAAATTCAAAAATGATTTCTATTTTACAAAATTCCCAACATATAAGTTTCATTAATTAATTTTATAATTAAATCCCGCTGTTAAAACAAATAGCGTGTTTTTAAGAAACAAAATCTATCAAAAGATTGACACTTGTTTATGTCTAGTTTAAATGTGAAATTACATCCAATGACCAACATTGTATTAAATTGTAAAAATATATTCTAAATATACTTTAAAACTACTCCAATTAATAATTTATCACTATTAATTATTTCGATTAAAAAAGTTGTTTTTTAATTATAATTTAGTAATTTTCACTATTCATCAGAATATGAAAGTTATCCGAAATGTACCAAAATTTCACCTTAGGCTAAATTCGATACTCCGAATCCAAAAATAAAGTTCATTTTGAAAAATAAGATTTACTGGATTTCAAAAAGTGGTTATTACTATTCATAACGGCTAGTTTTAATAATATTTTTATAGCATATCGTTGTTTAGTGAAACTCGGTATTGCGTACTACACACGCTATCGAGGAAGGTCGCGATTGCGTGTAATGCAAGGCAAGTCAAGGATGTGTGTTGTGCAAGCTCCTTTTGGTGTAGCGTACAACACAAGACATTAATAAAATTAAAAAGAATATATTTTTTTATAAAATCTTGGGCTGTTACATTCTACCCCCCTTAAAATGAATTTCGCCCTCGAAATTCGTCGGGGTTATAAATGATTTACTAATTGAAAGTTTCTTTAATAGAAACCCACATCGTAAAAAGGAATACCAAAACCAATATTTAAAACTGAAAGTATGAAACGTAATGGTTACCCAAATAAACTAATCACTGGGTTTCCACATAGGTGAAAATATGGATATGGAAGAGAAATCTAACCATCATGTTCTGATGGAGAGTGGTAGAGAACATGGCTATGGAAAAGCCAGTAATCACAAATCCATAAATTTGTGACGATCTAAGGTACCATCTGGTTCATCAGGTATAAGAGAACTAGGACAACATTTTTGGTTTCCAAGATCATTTCCCTAAAGTTAAAGAATTTGAAATAGAATAAATACTTACTTTATTTTGGTACAATCTCACTGTTGTTCGTGTTTTGAACAATTTCCACTTCATCTCTTAAATAAATGAAGTTGAATTTGTTATTCGTGAAGTGTTAGCAGATTATGTGATAGAACGACGGGTCATTCCATCTGTCTCAAACAAAAGGTTAGCAAAAATTATATGCATAAGTCGATCTATAGTGAGATTAATCATATATGGTTCCTAAAATGGACTTATACTTCATATATCATACTGCTTAATATAATAACACTAGTTTCTACTAAACAGGGACTTCCTGTAGGTCAGTGGTAGGCGATAAAGGCCAGTCGCACTTCGGTTGTGGGTTCGATTCCTACAGCCTTGTCCGAAGCGATGGGCTGTCGCCCGTCCTGCAGGTTGTCCTTTTTATAAAACTATATTACTATAACATCCCATCAATAATATCAAAAAAAAAAAACAATACTAACTTATGTCCAACATAATTCATTCCAATCTTTAGGCTTATCCATAATACTGCAGTCGACTCTCATAATATAGTGAAAACGATTACCAGAGATTTAACACCATCGTCGATCCCCATATATCATAAGATATGTTTTGTTGGTCACATTCCAAACATTCAAAGTCCTTAATCGTGTATTCTCTTGAATACCTTAGTGAAAACATGAATGCAGTTAAAAGTTGACACTTTTCACATACCAAAATCCTCAAAATTCTATGTACTCAAACTTAGTCCTTATATCAATCACGAGCTCATGAATACTGTTAAACATTTCATTTTCTCATTTTCCCTTCATTATGCGCATAATATCTCAATCACTTTGAATACCACATTAGACCAATACATAAATATTCCAATATTCCATGATACAACATTATTTTGGAATCCCATTACATAAACACTTAATCATACCACCACATCGTTGTCATATTCAACATTGCCAATAGTGATCGCATGTGACTTCCCTTTGTCCTTTGCCTTCAGTGGTTGCTCATGTTGATCATCACTAACCCTTGGATTAGGGCAATTATTAGCATAATGCCCCATTTCCTTGCACTTGAAGCATTGAAGTGTTGGTGGTGCGTTCTCTGCAGTGTTTGCTTTATTCACATAATTAGAAACCCTTTTTCCATTACTTCGACACTCAGCTGCTCGATGACCTTCTTTTCCACACTTAAAACATTTTCTAGTCCCTTTAAGACAATCTCCACCATGCTTCTTTCCACACTTTGTGCATAAGGAAACATTCATCTTCTTTTCACCATTATTCTGAGATTTCTCCTTGAACTCTATCTTTCGTTTCTTGTCAAAACCATGAGATGGATATGTAACACCAACTTCCATTTCTACCTTGATAGCACAACGCACAATTTCTTCATAGCTACTGAAGTCTCTTATAGCTAATGCCCTTCGAAGACTTGGTTTTAAGCCACTGAAAAATCGATCAACTTTACTTTCAGGTTGGATGATAATACCAGAAGCATACCTTGCAAGTCTTGTAAAATTTGCTTCATAGGTACCAACAGATTCATCGTCCCTTTGCTTCAGTTCAAGAAACTCTTTCTCCATCTTTGTTCGAAGAATACGAGGGAAGTACTTACTAAAAAACAAGTTCTTGAACTCGTCCCATTCCATGGACTCAATTTCATCTCTTGGCCTCGTATTCTTGATAAGATTCCACCATTGATCAGCTTCACCTTCCAAACGATATACTGCTAAGATGACTTTATCATGTTCAGAACATTAAAGAACTGAAAATATCTTTTCAGTAGTACTAATCCATTGTTCAGCAACTAATGGATCAGTAGACCCACTGAAAGAAGGTGGACGCTGCCTCATGAAGGATTCAATAGAATGTTGCTCCTTCCTTTGCTTGTTTGGAAGTCCTGCATGATTCATAGCTTGAGAAAGTTGTGTGAGCATGGCTACAAGATTTTGCATTCCAGCTCCCATATCGTTTGGTTGCTCAGGGGGACAATCATTGCATTGCCCATCACATTCCGCATTAACACGGTTCCTTCGGGTTCCAGCCATCGTCTAAAACCCCAAAAGAATAGTATGAGAGGCAAAAATCATGCTAGGGAAAACAACAAAATAAAGGGGGAGTACCTTCAATATCTAACATCTTAGGTTTAATTCTATGATCGTTAGCGTAGTTCTAGTACTATAACCTATACGTATACTTAACCTTAGGGACATCCCTAGACATACCTTAGAAATATCTCTAGGGATCTCACTAACGTTTTCGCATCCTAGTTTACAAAGGTTGACTAAACCTTTCCTCTGATACCAAATGTAGAGACCCGAAGCCTGACGTACATGGACATTACATTACATTTGCGGAATACTTAGTACATAACAAAAACACACACTAAAGGATCGTAATAGTTTAGTGTCTTTGGAAACTCGGAACATAATCTTCTAATCCTGGTGAAAGATCTTCAATATCTCCCATAAAGATCTTCCATTTTTTTTTACCTAAAACCTTTTTTTATATCCTGGGGAAAAGAAAACATAAAATGGTGAGCTCAAATGCTCAGTAAGGGCAAACAAAAGAAATATCAATCACATCATATATATAAGAACATAGCTTTTGGAAATCTTAACCTGCAAAAAAGCTCATAATATCATAACATGGGATATAGAAGTGAAATGTAATCCCAATAATCATAACTTAAAACATGAAACTTTGTGGCATACACACATAATCATAGAGAATCATTTCTTGTCAGTCAAGACTCAATGCCAAGACTATCTTAGTGGACAAAGTCCCTTTCTGAATCGAGTAACCCTCGTTTCAGTCCTGTTTCACTGAACCGGTATAACCTACCATTTCAGCCATGTCTATCTCATGAGATATAAAATCTTTACCCAATGCATTGGAGGGAGATATAGGTCCCACCCATCTTATAATGAATCCTTTCTTATGTGTGCCACATAATCATAAAACATACATCATCGCATAACACATGTAACAAAAATGGGATTCTTGAAACATCATGACATCATAAATCCATTCATATAAGATAAAGGAATTCATAAAAATAATTCCATCACAACATGATCAAATCAATGTAATAATAGGGATAAAAACAGAACCCTTTATTATCTTAGATGGAAAATAATTTTGATAAAACACTTGAACTCCATTCTTGAGGAAAATATCCTTTCTTCTTCAAAAACATTTTTCCTTTCATAACATGTCATAAAACTTTAAAATAAAAGAAGTTGATTAAAAATAAACTTGAAAAACTTTAAAGGAAGCTTCTTGGAAATAATGTTTTAAAAATCCATTCATGCCGTATAAGTTAAAAAAAAACATTCTTCGTACTTTTGTCGGAAAAGTCAAAAAGTACCTCGTACGAAAAACGAAAAAAGATTCCTTTCATATCCTTTAGTAAAAACTCATAAAAGGGTAAAATTGGATTTAAAAAATTGTAGGTGGATGGAAATAATATTACATATTGAGGGAACATGGATGTGGATGATAAAATACACCCCAGTAAATACATACGAATAAACAATCTCGGATAAAAATGAGATTGTGATATTTCCCTTACCTTAGGTCCGACTTGCTTTGTAAGTGTCCGAACCTCCTGTATAATGATTTAAATCATGTTATTGACTTATTACAGAATCATATTCATTGTTATGATATCATATATGGTTCACTTATGACATTATATTACCCGTTCTTTTGTAAACTCCATGTTAAAGAAGCGTTTTGGGTAAAATCGTTTCATTTATCGTAGGTGTTTTGACTTGTTGTTCTTGACATCATTATTACTTATATCATGATTTACTTACTTCCAGAATATAAAATATGATTTATATATCATATATATTCAGTATATATATATATATATAATAGGTAGATAAATAAAATGAAAAACACCGTTCATGGAGACGGTAGTCCGTACGTACGCATGAACGCTGTTTTCCTTTCCTTATTGTCTTGAAATGGAAGTAAGTAGATGACATACATATGTATATATATACATAAATCCAGTATCTTTATAATGTCATATATTTCATTATTATTTCTTATATATACATTATAATCATTCTTAAATGGTTAACATGGAGAATGAATCTCATCGCGTCGTGGAGACGGTAGTCCGTACGTACGCACGAGCGATGATATCATTTCTATAAATATTGAATTGAATTGGAGTGGATTATACAATATATCAGAATCAATATGATGTTTTAATAACTATGTATAGTTATTCTTTACACCATTATACCCATCCATGTAAGGTGGTGGTGGAAAATAGATCACACCACGGCGTGGAGATGGTATTCCGTACGTACGCACGCGCGGTGATTTCTTTTTCCGTAGGATGGATAGATGGTGAAATAGGGTTGTTTCATACTTATAATAACATATCAGTATATGAGTGATACTGATGTTATTACTTCATAATGAAACAACCTAAGAAGAAGAAGTGGAAGAAGAAATAAAGATGAAAGAATTGGTAACGGTAATTACCTCTTCTTTGAAGTGCCTCTTTGAGACCTCCTCTTAGGGCACTAAAATTGGTCTTTGAGGAAGACCAGAACCTCTAGGATGTTTCTAGGGAAGTGGAGAAGAGATTTTGGCAGGGGTTGGCCGAGCTTGAGTGCTCAAATTGGTGTGATGAGGAGGGGGAGGAGGTGTCCTTTTATAGGGGAGGAGAGGGGCACCTTAGGAATTCTTAAAAATATTAATTTATAATAAATCTAACCCCACTTAAAAACCTCCAAAAATGACTCATATTAGAAGATTAGATGAGATAGGGTTGTAATCTCATCAAACAATTAAATTTAGACATGTTTGGATTTTATTTTAAACCTTATCAATTAGATTTAACTCTAAGTTAAATAATTTAACTTTTACCGTGTCTTTTTGTTTTCTTTCACTATATGGTTAATAAACTTACTATAACATGACAAAAGAACCCCAAATTGTTTATTATTAATATATATATCCTTATCTAAGTCATTTGGCCGAACCTTAGATTTTTAGGAATACAATAACAATTAATAATATAATATTTGATTTAAAAACTATTTTGTGTCAATTTTGACACTATTTGATATATGATTTTTGTGAAAGTCATAACAGAATTAAATGTTCGAACCAAGTTGATTAAATCAATATTGATATATCATAGTAACCTGTAAAATTAGTGTAATTCATAAAAAATCTCAAATTACATTTATTTTGGTGTTTATAACATCAATTATGTCAATATTTCATTAATAAGATAATTATTGCATCATCGTTGTGTCATAAATAATTTAAATTATTTTATGTCTAAAAATTACAAATAAAATACCATCATGTAGGAAATCGTTTTATCTTTCTAATGAATATTTTCAATCGAATTTATCTTATGTATAACCCCATATTAAAAATGATTTACTTATTAAACTTTGATTTTAACTATTTTAACCTTTCTTTAAATAAATTAATAATAAATGTCCTAATCTAATCCAAGTGGGCCTAAATGGTCATATTTTATTCCTAAGTTTGTTTTTGGTCGAATTACACTTGTCCAATAGAATTAGGACATGTGTTAGGGTAATATTAATATCATATTTACCCTTAGTTACCCTATTTACTATTAACCGCGGTAAAAAGAGTAAAAAGTTACTATTCACCAAAAATTATTTTCATCTCATTGAACCACATTTTAGTCCTTGATATTAACCGTGTCTCTCGGATTTTCGAAATTCCATTCACAGAAGCGGTAAAATTAAGTTTTATGCAAAATTCAATTTTTAACCTACCACTTAGTGGTTTCACTATTCATCAAAAATTGAAGTTTTTCAGAAAAATGCCAAAATTTCACCCTAAGCTATAATTGATATTCCAAATTCAAAAATGATTTCTATTTTACAAAATTCCCAACATATAAGTTTCATTAATTAATTTTATAATTAAATCCCGCTGTTAAAACAAATAGCGTGTTTTTAAGAAACAAAATCTATCAAAAGATTGACACTTGTTTATGTCTAGTTTAAATGTGAAATTACATCCAATGACCAACATTGTATTAAATTGTAAAAATATATTCTAAATATACTTTAAAACTACTCCAATTAATAATTTATCACTATTAATTATTTCGATTAAAAAAGTTGTTTTTTAATTATAATTTAGTAATTTTCACTATTCATCAGAATATGAAAGGTATCCGAAATGTACCAAAATTTCACCTTAGGCTAAATTCGATACTCCGAATCCAAAAATAAAGTTCATTTTGAAAAATAAGATTTACTGGATTTCAAAAAGTGGTTATTACTATTCATAACGGCTAGTTTTAATAATATTTTTATAGCATATCGTTGTTTAGTGAAACTCGGTATTGCGTACTACACACGCTATCGAGGAAGGTCGCGATTGCGTGTAATGCAAGGAAAGTCAAGGATGTGTGTTGTGCAAGCTCCTTTTGGTGTAGCGTACAACACAAGACATTAATAAAATTAAAAAGAATATATTTTTTTATAAAATCTTGGGTTGTTACATATAAAGTGATGTTTAGAGATATATATACTCTCATGGTTTGTGTGTACTGATCATTTTGTTATTCTTGCTTCGTGCAACTCCAATTTTTACTGAGTATAACCAAGGGCTTCCAAGTATAGGAAGATAGAGGTTCTAAATACTTTAACATTTGAGGACTTACAGGGATAAGAAGACAGAGGTGATGACTACCTTAAAGTTCAAGGGCTTGCGGGGATAGAAAGATAGATCCCAATATTCTTATTGGGGACTTACCCTGGTGTGGGTAAGACAAAATTTCTTGAAATTATAAATCAAGGAACCTTTATCCAAGATTGTTGGATACCCTACTCTTTGGGTTAAAATATTTCCTACTTGTTATTTTTTCAGCTACATTTTATTAAAGGAAGAAAGTGTAAACTTCTTTTACTTTCTTGTACATTGATTAACTCTGATATTAGAGGTTATATATTCTTTATGGTAAAATCTTTCTTAATAACACTTTTCTTAAGTTTCATTTTCGGAACCTAAAAAAGGTCGTTTCAAAAACCTATTTTTAGGGATTGTGAATTTACCTTGTTTAACTTTATTAAAAATAGTTTTCCTTAAGGTTAAAAATGAAAGCTTTTAAACTTACAATTCACCCCCTCTTGTAATTGAGCATCTAGATATACTATTTCAATCCTACCATTTGTATCAGAAGTGGTCTCTGAAATACTTATACTCACATATAAGTTTTCTTTCTCAAAATTTCCTTATTCTAAATTTTCTTTATTAACTTTTCTTGTTCAAGTTTTTCTTAAGGATTTTTATCTTTGTTTATTATCTTTTAATACTAACAAGTATTGTGAAAAATTATTTTTCTTATATAATGGAAGGTATGAGTATTGTTTCCAATGATAATCTAAATCCTACTAGACTAACTATTTTTTTATGGTAATGATTATTAGTACTGAAGAGATAGAATGAAGACCATTGTCATTAACATTGGAGTAGACAATTTTGTAATGCTCACTAGAGATTACAAAAGTCCTGACCAGGAAGTCAAATCCTTCACAAACCAAGAAAAATCAGAATATCAACTAAACTACAAGGTACACAATACTTTGTTGTGTTCCATGACTAGGAATATATAGTCAAATTTATTCTTGTGAAGCTACCAAATCCATCTGGAAGAAACTTGAGGTTACTCATTCTGGGACTTCAAAAGTGATAGATACTAGAAGAGAAATGTTGAGAGTAGAATATCATGGATTTATATTTTAATATGAAGAACCTATTTGTAAAGTACAAAAAATATTTATGACTATCGTCAACAGTCTATAATCTACGAGAGAGAAATGTCTTGATGATGAAGCCCTTATGAACAAGATAATTGATATTATACCAAATGAGTAGGAATCAAAAAGGACTACTATTGATGAGAACAAGAAAGTTTCCAATATTACTCTTGATGAACTTTTTGAAACTCTTCTTCAACAAGAGATAATAATGAAAACAGATACTGATATGAGTAAGAAGAAGAATGGAAATGGAAGTGTAGATTTTACTACTACTAAAGTCAAGACTCTTGAAAGGGTTACAACATCTAAGTCTGAGAAAGTCACTATTCTATCTAAGTCTAGTGAAAGTGAACATTATGAGAATTAATTATCTAATCTTACTCAAATTATGAACAAGATAGTGGGGAAGAAATATTTTCAATATATATATAAGAATAAAGAACAAAATGACATGAATGATTTATAAGTCACATACCATGAATAAAAAAGAGCTGGACACATCAGGAAAAACTATCCTATACTAAAGAGAAAATATAGAAAAGAAAAGAATTCTGAGGGAAATAGAAAGAAGTATTACAATAATAAGGCTAATAATGTTTTTTAGGATAATGATATATGTATTTCTAGTGGTGGTGACTCATCTGATGAATCTTTAGAGTATGAAACTTATAGTCGGAAGAATCTTAGTCTACTAGCCAAAATTCCCACTGAAAATCATTATCTGATGAACAAGGTACACAATTCCAAGTTTATAACTAATGTATCTTTGAATACAAATTATACTAAGGATAAATATTATAAGTCCCCAGATGAAGAAACTTCTTCTGATGAATATAACACTTTACCTTCATATAAGAATGTGTTTAGGTTTTCCAAACTTCTTGAAAATGAGAATTCTAAACTCCAGAAAAAAATTGAGATTGAAAATTCTAGAATCACTATTTTAACTAAAGAATTATCATATCATTATAAAGATCTTGATCAGATTTTTTTTTGATTTTGAAAGTGTTTCAAAAATCATTAAGCAGGTTAATTACAAGAAGGATAAACTTTCTAAGGATCTGGAAGATGTAATTTCTAAGAAAAATACTTTAGAAGCTAACTCTAGTTCTAAAACTAACAACCCTGATGATAAGAACTTGGTTATTAAATTGCAGTCAGAAATATTTTCCGTAAGGAAATGTCTATCAAACTTTATCCCTGGTAAGTAAACCTTTGACAAGATGTATTCCCAAATTCTTTCTTTCAGGAATCATTCGGGTTTTGGTTATACTCATTCAAAACTAATTTTTAGTAATAACTATTTTGTTCCCCAAAGTGCTCCATTTTTTTACTAAATGTCAGTGTGGTGGACATTGGGAGAATTTTTTTAATCAAAACTCAATATTTAGGTTTTCATAAAGCTTATTTTTCTAATAAAATGTGGATTCTGAAAATCTTACTTTCAAAAATTTTTGGATCCAAGAAAGTTTGGATTCCGAAATTATAACGCTTTTATTTTCATGAAAATAAAGTACCAACAACAATACATGGTACATGGATAGTGGATGTTCCCGACATATGACTGGTAAAAAAAAATCTTTGAAAATATTATCAAGAAGAATGGAGGAAAAGTATCCTTTAAATATAATGCTCAGGGATAAATTGTTGGTATATGTAACATTGTTATTCTTGGAAAAACATTAATTTCAAATGTATTATTTTTTAAAGATCTTAAGCACAATCTCATTATCATAATTCAATTATATGATGAAGGTTACTTTGTGAATTTTAGGAATGATAAATTCTTATTACACAATTCCAAGGAAAAGTTTATTCTTTCTTCCCATAGGTAAGAGAATGTATACACACTAAACATAGAAGACCTTAGGAGTCAAGATATACCTTACCTTAGTGGAATGGAAGATCAATATTTGTTATGGAATAGAAGTTTATGACATTTTAACCATATGAAACTATGAAATATCTGAAATAAAAGACTTTTTAATGATCTACCATAGATTATATTTGATTCTTCAAAAGTTTTTGATCCTTGTCAATATGAAAAGAATCAAAAATAAAGTTTTAAATCAATCAGCGAAGTCTCAACATCTGATGCATTACAGTTAGTGCATATAGATCTTTTTGGTCCAACACAAACTTTAAACATTGGTGGAAAATATTATGTATTTTTTTTAGTTGATGATTACACTAGATTTATGTGGGTCTATTTTCTAGAAAAGAAATATGAAGATTTTTCTTATTTCAAAACTTTTAGATCCCAAGTTAAAAATGAGAAAAACCTTCCATCAGTAAAAATTCATAGTGATCATGGAGGAGAATTTCAAAATTCATATTTTGAGACATTTTTTTAATAAAAAAGGCATTACCCATAACTTCTCTACTCCAAGAACTCATAAATAGAATGGTGTTGTTGAAATAAGAAATCAAATTCTTAAAAATATAACTAGAACCATGTTGAGTGAATATTCTATTGCTAAACACTTTTGACCTGAAGCTCTAAGTACTACTTGTTATACTATAAATCTAGTTTTAATCAGACATTTTCTTAACAAAACTCATTATGAAATGTGGAATGGTATAAAAACTAGACTTTCTTACATCAAAGTTTTTGGTTACAAAGTATTAATCTTGAATAATAAATATAATTTACATAAATTTGCTCCCAGACTTGATGAAGGAATTTTCCTAGGATACTACAATACTTCTAAAGATTATTGATTTTTTAATAGAAACACTTGTACTATTAAAGAAACAGTCCATGTAAAATTTGATGAAACTGATCCTTTTGTTTTTAAACAACCCCAACCAACATCTTTGGATGTGTTTTCAAAAACTGATTATTAGCCCTTGATAGAATATCCTTATGATAATAAAAATTTTCAAGAAAATATTTTGGAACCATTTACCCCAGAATATTTCCTACAATATATTGACAAACAGGTTTTAAAAAACCCAAATCAGTTGTTTCTAAATAATCATCCTAGTGATAGTATCATTGGTGATGTAAATAAACCTATAAATACTAGAGGCTCTTTATGAAATGAAGTGGAACATCTAAAATTTCATTTCTAATTATAACCAAAAAGCACTAATGAAGTTTTAGGTGAGGACGATTGGATTAAAGCCATGCAAGATAAGCTAAATGAATTAGAAAGGAACAAATTCTAGACCTTAATGGGAAGACCTAAGGAAACTTCTATAATTGGAGTAAAATGGGTCTTCAGAAATAAGTGTGATGAAAATGGAATCATATTAATAAATAAAAATATATTAGTTTCTAAAGGCTATAATCAATAAGAAGTAATAGACTATGAAGAAACCTATGTTCATGTTTCTGGACTTGAATCTATTTTAATTTTACTTTCCTTTGTAGCATTCTTTAATTATAACATTTTTCAAATGGATGTAAAATGTGTTTTCCTTGATGGATATGTTCAAGAGGAAGTTTATGTTGAACAACCTTATGGTTTTGAAGACACAAAACATCCTGAACATGTTTTTAAAATCAACAAAGCTTTGTATGGACTTACACAATCTCCTAGAGCCTAGTATGATAGACTTACAAGATATTTATTGCAAAATAATTATGTTAAGGAAACTGTTGATCCATCTATTTTTATAAATAAATATAAGAAAAATGTTTTGATTATTAAAATTTATGTTGATGACATTATATTTGGTTCAACTCAGCAATCTTTAACTGTTTTGTTTTCAAATCTAATGAAATATGAGTTTAAAATGAGTATGGTGGGAGAGTTAAAATTTTTCCTAGGTTTTCAAATTTCTCAAAAACGAGAAGGAACATATATATATATATATCAACATAAGTATATTAAATATCTCTTTAAAAAGTATAGATATAACAACACTAAAAGTATAATCACTGCAATCGGTACCTCAAATTCTATTGATCTATATGAAGTTGGGAAACCAGTAGATCAAAAATCATTAGAGGTATAATTGGAAGTTTACTATATATGACAACTAGTCATCTAGGTTTAATGTTTTTAGTATGATTATGTGTAAGATATCAATCTAATCCAAAGAAGTTTTATTTGAAAGCAGTGAAAATAATTTTCGCTATTTAAAGGGAACTATGGATTTAGGACTTTTCTATACTTCTAGAAATGATTTTGTTTTAAAAAGTTTTTTAGATGCTGATTTTAGTGGATGTAAAATGGATAGGAAAATTATATCTAGAACTTGTCATTTCTTAGGAGATTCATTAGTTTCTTGGTCATGCAAGAAGCAACACTCAGTAGCACTTTCCACTACTGAAGCTAAATATGTAGAAGTTGGAAGTTGTTGTGAGCAAGTGTTGTGGATGCAACACACACTCACAGACTATGGTATAAGTTTTAACAAAACATATATAATGTGTGATAATACTAGTTCGATTGACTTAAGAAAATAATCCTTCACATCACTCTCATGAAAAAAACACAGATATTAGGCATTAATTTCTTAGGAATCACACACTTATATGAGATATTATTATTCAATTTATCAGAATACAAGATCAAATTGATGATATTTTTACAAAATCCTTACACTTTGATATATTTGAATACATTAAACAAAATTTAAGAATGATAATTGTAAGGTAATCTTCCATATTAACTTTTTTTTTTCTGAAACCTATCTCCTTACATTAAGTTACTCATTCTCATAGGGGGATTATATTTTCTTGTTTAACCAAATTTTTTCCATAATCATTTTTATCAAAATTTATACTTAATAAAAATTTTCATTAATCAAAATTTCCATAATAAATTTCGTTTTTAATCAAACATTTTTTGTTAGTAATTTTTTTGTAACCAAAATTCTCCAAAACTCAAATTCTGGAACTAATTTTTTTTGTTTCAAAAATTTCATTTCCTTATCAAAACTCCGGAATCCAAAAAATTTTACTTAAGAATTTTTTTTAGAATATAAAAATTCTCAAGAAGAATATTTTTCTTTACTGACAGTATCCTAGAAATCTGGAAGTTATTTTTCCTTAATTAGGTTTTTGTAATTTAATTTTTTACTTGTTGGTATTTTTATCTTCTTTTAATTTTTTTTTCAGTTTCACTTTCCTTAAATATGAATTTTTACCTTAAAAACCTCAAAATATCAGAACCTACCAAATCATTCTTCAGATTTCATCTCAATCATCAGATCAAATTTTGCATATTAAAACCATTGTATTATTTTGAGAATATGAACCATCGCTTTAATGACTATATTAAGGCCCCCTAATGGTTGTACCATATTGGTTTTCAAGCGTTTGTACGTCGAAGCTCTTTCTCTCTACATAAGGGTCATTTCATATTTCTGGCTTTGCTTAACTCCAAATTTCTTTGGAAGTATCCCCTTAGAAGAAAATGTCATTAGTTAAGGAGATTACAAAATAGATGATTTATAGAGAGAGGTTAGTAGATCCGAGGTTCTTTTCCAAGTATGATTTTCTCATTATGAAAAATATCAAGCTAAATGGATGTGAAATCTTGTACATATCCAAACCGAAAGGTCAGGATCTGGTTTATCCAAAGATTCTTGTAGAGTTTTAGGAGTCTATAAGTTTTTTTGATAAAGGTGGGAGAGATAAGTTTTCTTTCAAAAGTTATGGGAAAACCTATTCCCGTTCCTTTAGTATGGATGCATGCATCATTGAAATTCTGTTTGAGGGTGAATCCATTTTATGTACTCATAAATTTCCTTATGACTGAGGATGTTTTAAGAAGGAGAATGCTATAGTGTGCCTTGGTTTGATAGGAGTGAAGAAACCAAAAATCATACATCTCTCTATGAATTTCAGGATCCTAGAATTATGTGTTTAGGGATTTCTCATTCTGCGAAAAGGAGATTAGAACACCCTAAAGAAGAGTGACATCTATGTTTTGGATTTTATAGTAAATTTCAGTAAGATAAATTTGGTACAATATATCTTGATGACTTTTACAAATATCAATAATGGGACCCTTAAATATCAAATTATCATCTATCCAGAAATCTTATCCAAGATCATAGTCCTTTTCAAGGATTTGTTCAAAATCTCATGAATTTATAAGATAAAATGCTTTCAAGGTTTTGTTGTTAAGTGATGATACCCTGAGGAGGATGAAGGTTGGTTTAATAGAAAATTTGGAGAAATTTTTTAATTATTTTAAAGATAAGTTGAAGCCTTATGCCAGAATCCAAAAGCAGTTGAAACTTCCAAGAATGGTTAGAAGAAGAGAAAGCTGAAAGAACTAGTAGTTGTTGAAAAACCTACTGCTCAGGAAACTAAATCAGCACCCCCAAAGTCTAAGAAGAAAAAACCAACCCTGATGAAGTGGCTTCCAAGTGTATTGAAGAGAATAATAATAGGAAGGAAGGATATCCTAGATCTGGCCTGAATCTTGAGGAAAAATCTTTAAAGATCAAGGCTGCTGAGAAGTACGACAAGCAGGAAAAGAAAAAGAAGCTATGGGAGAAAATGTATGAGGCTTAAAATTTTCAATATATTTTCAAGGATATTGAGAAAGTTTCAAAACAAATCTAGGTACTAGAATATTTTCTTCAAGAATTAGTATCTGTGACTCTAGGAAAAAATTTGGTTATTCAGGAACTTGAAGAAGTGGAAGACATTGTTTAGGAAGAGGAAGTGGAAGAAGAAGAAGAGAAAGAAGGAGATGACACTGATGATTTTATCAGGAAAGTTGAAGAGTTTCATGTGAAGGAAAGTCCTTATGAAAAATTATCAATCTGGAATTCTCAATATAAATCTACAAAACTTTCTTCTCCTAGAAAAGAAGAAGAGGGTCATGGAGAAGTTAATAAACCATCTGATGATGAAAGCAAAAATCATGATCCTGTTCAACCAGATGATCTTGTAGCAGATGCTGAGAAGGAAAAGGTTGATTAAAATAGAATATTTTAAGTATCATATAGTGAACATGAATACCCAAAATCTACAGGGACCATTTCTAGATCTAATAAAGGAAAAAGGTGATAGTTGATTCACCTAAGAAAGATGTGGTAGCTAAGAAATATGTTGATGTTTCATAAAAAATAAAGGCTTATGTGATAGATAAATAATCCTCACCTATGAGGGAATCAGATTCAGAATCATCCTCATTAGGTATGGAGGTTGTGGTTCTGTCACTGAAGAAATTAGTTGATACAATTCCCTTGTTTTTGGGTTTTGACTTGAGGTGTCAGATGCTTCATCACTCATTCAATCATAAATTGGATTCTGTTAGCATGATTATAGGGAAATTCATCAATCTTAAGGTTGATTTCAAAACTTTCTATATCGAGTATGATTCTCATAGAATATATTGTAAGAAAATAACTAAGTGGTCCAATAAGGTGATTGAATATATGATAATTATTGATGACCTTCAAGATTCTATAAAGGATTCCTTTGGTAGAGCATATGTGAGGATGAAGGAGCTTACAAAAAGTTTTTTAGAAAAGATGAATGTAGAACAAGCACTCTGAAATCAAGAAGTAAATTATTTTAATGGGAAGATAAAATTAGTTTCTTTAAATTTGAATAGTTAAAGAGATCTCAGAATTGTTTTTGAGGAAAAGTTTAGTAAGAAAGAAGAGATTTTGAAGTCTCAAGCAGAAATCCTAAAGTCTCAAGATGAGAAGATAGAAGATTTGGAGAAGAAAAATGAGGATCAGGAACAGTTAATCAACCACTCTGAAGAAGATCATAAAGAGCTTAATAAGATGAAAACCATCGTGAAGAAGTTCATACTGAAGGAAAAAGAGGGATGGATATTTTTCCTCTCAAATCTTATCTTTTTTTGTACTTTACTTGTATCAATTTTTCCAACCTTAATGAAAAACTATTTTTGTGGTTCATTTGTTTTGTTGTATATAGTTCTAATCTTTTAGGTACCATTTTTTACCATTATCTCTATTCCTTTTTGAAAATCACAAAGGTGGAGAAAGGAATGATAAAAAAGAATACTAATTAAAGAAGAGAATGTACTATGTAAGGGGGAGTCTATCTAAGGGGTATTTTTCCAAAAGAATATTTCCTTATGAAAGAAAAAGAAAAATCTCCATAAGGAAGTCAAGAATATGATCCTTTGGGATTTCAAAACCTACGGGGGATTTAGTCGTATTCACCATAATTTATAAGTAAAGGGAGATAAGTTTTTTCTTTTAAAGTTCATAAATTAATTCCTTGTCCTTATATTATTTTTTGTAAAGATATTTGTGCTTTTCAAAAATGGGGAGATTGTTGATTCAATAAGGTTTCCTTATAAATTTTCCATTCCTCCATGTTTTGAAAATAAGAAACACTTTATCTTAAAGAAAAAATATTTTCCCTAAGGATCATTTTAATAAATAAAATTTTCCTTTTCTAAGAAACTTTTATCCTTATATTTGTTTTAATTATCCCATTTTATAATCTCTATAAATCTAACTCATTTTATTACTAAGTAAAAAATTAGGATTCTTATGAATTACCTCAGAATCTAATTGTTCCTTGGATATAGACTGTTCTATTTTCAGATTCTGAATACTCTAAAATTAAGATTTCAAATTCTCTATTTTCAGATTCCAAATTCATTGAAATTCAGATTTTGAATTCTTTGAAATTCAGATTCGGAATTATCTAAAATTTAGACTATGAATTCTCGAAAATTAAGACTTTGAATTCTCTAAAATTCAGACTTTAAATTCACAGAAATCCAGACTTTGAATTCCTCAGAATTCTGACTCTGAATTCCTCAGAATTCAGAATCCAAATTCCTCATAATTCAAATTCTGAATTCATTGGAATTCAGACTTTCGAATCTAAAGAATTCAGATCTTGAAATCTTTGTAAAACTGAATTCAAATATCCATGCCCTATAGATTCTGAATGTTATTTGGTTAGACTCTGAATTCTATTTTTTCTTCATACTACAAAAAATATATTTGGTTAATTAATTTATTTTTCATTACACATACTATTACATTATGTCATGAAATTTGTTTCTAACTAACCGTTGGTTGAGTGACACGTGTACAGGTCCCTCCATGATCTAAGAAAAAAATATGACTGTTGGAGGAGGGAGTCGATTGTTGAAGGTGTGCCTATAAATAGGAGCTCATTTGAATGATCTCATGACATATATTTATCTACATATAGATTACATTCTATTAAGTGATTTATAGAGAGATAAATACTCTCATGCTTTGTGTATACTGAACATCTTGTTTAGCTTGCTTTATATGGCTCCAATTTTTTTTGTGTACAATCAAGGGATTTCAGGGATAGGAAGAAAGAGGTGCCGACTACCTTAATGTTCGAGGACTTCTAGGGATAGGAAGATAGAGGTTCCAACTACATTAAGGTTTTAGGGATTTCAGTGATAGAAAGATAGATTCCAATATTCCTATCAAGGACTTACCCAAGTGTGGGTTAGATAGAATTTCTTGAAATTATAAATCAAGTGACCCTTATCTAAAGTTGTTGGATACCCTAATCTTTGGGATAAAATATTTCCTACTTGTTATTTTTTTAACTACATTTTTTAAAGGAAGAAATTGAAAACTACTTATACTTTCTTCTACTTTGATTAACTATGATATTAGAGATTCTATACGCTTTAAGGTAGAATCTTTCTTAAGTAAAATTATCTTAAGTTTCATTTCTGAAACCATATTTTCAGAACCTAAGAAAGTTTGTTTCATAGAATTATTTTTAGGGTTTGTGAATTTACCTTGTTTAATTTGTTAAACATAGTTTTCCTTAAGGTTAAAAATGAAAGTTTTTAAAATTAAAATTCAACCCCTCTTGTAATTTAGCATCTACACATACTATTTCAATCCTATAATATTAACATCCCATCACCCCATTTTGATCAAGGAGAAGACATCACCGAAGAGGTGATGAATGCCACCCACCTTTGGGAAGCAGGAATGCAGGGTAAAATGTGCAGCCAAGTGAATATCAAATGTGCTCAGGTAGTGCACCCCATCAAAATCATCAGAAACATAAACTCAGTTAGAATATATAGAAGGATAATTCACACTAGTAAAGTTAGAGAGGAATTCATACCATGAATAGATAGATTCTACTTCTCCTCCAAACTTTTGATACGCCACATTTATAACCATCAATTTCCTAGGGGATATGGATTAGAAATAGACACATTTCATGTCTTAGTGTGGCCTATTTATGAGAATACATTAATTGAAATAATTTTCTAAACTAAATTTTTTTTGTATACCATTGAAGGAATAATATTTGTCTAGTATACTAACTTTCTATCCAGTTCTATTGAAAACTGGGAATATTATCATCGACAATTATTTTATCAATTTAGCTCAATGCTAAAGATGATGAAAATATTAATTCTCTAAAATTATAAGAAATATATAAAAAAGTGAGTCTCATATTTCATCTCAAGATGGAAGGGTTTTATATATTATGTCAACTTAAAAATCCCCCATGATAAATTACTATAAATCTTTATAGAGAAACTTTAGGATAATTTGCAGACACCGCCGATTCCCCAAAAATATCCAGGTGAATTTTAGGATTTCATAGCTATAACAAAGGTATTGAAGGATGATATCCAGTGGAACATGAAAAAATATTGGCCTACGCTTACTACCTAAGTGAAAAGGTTTGTTAAATATGAGACTATAGGTGTCACATTAAAGATGGTACCAACACCAAACCTGGTTCCAAAAATATAATAATACAACATGATACTTCCTCTTGAATAGATACAATAGATTCAATACCCCAATATTGATGGGTTAAAGGAGAAAATTAATATGAGTTTTAAGGAAATAAAGAATAATAATTATTATTTTAAGAAATAAAAGTTTTGGTATATTTCATTTCTTTGATAGAAAACAAATTTCTTAAGATATAATAATAAAAAAGGCTCAAAAACATTGATCTCAAAAACCACCCAAAATATTTCCTCGATCATTGAATACTGTGAAATAAAATTCAAGGCTGTTTTTTCTTTAAGGATATCCTATAAAAAATGATCAATTCCAAGAAGCTAAAATTGGAGAATCATAATATGCAAGTAAGTTACATCTCTATCATTTCTATAAATGAATAAGGATAATATAAATAATTCCATTCTAGGAATATATAAAAATTTGTGATCGGATTTCCAAAAATTGAGGCATTTGGGATCACTCTATTCTTAGGGTGGAACTAATTCAATCAGTTATGGACCAACTACCTCTAAAATTCCCAAGGTTACATACATAAAAACCTATTAATGGTGATGAAATTGATGTTAGAATAGAGAATAACAATAAGAAGAATATTGAAAAATCCCTAAGAAATTCTAGAATATTTAGGAATTATTTTCCCCATCATTGGGAGGAAAAACACCACCCCGCAAAACTAAACCCTCATAGGATGAAGAGTCACAATATGGATTGATCAATGTCATAAAATTAATAGAACCATTATCTAATAAAGAATATAAATATGAATGAAATTTATCTACCCATAATCAAGGATCTGGGGGAAGAGGCAATAGAGGATGAGGAGGCAAGGGAAGAAGCGGTCACATAAGATCTCAACATTTAGGTATATCTTTACTGAATCCATATATGTATCTGAAAATCAGATGTGAGTAGTTCAACGATCTAAAAAATTTACCATTTTTCTCCAAAATATTCTAAATCACATTTAGGTTTTATTATTTTATTGCAATAGTTATAAAGAAAACAACTATTCAAACAACACTAAACTATTTCTAGACAAGATCAACCCAACCCACTGGAGACAAACAAGACCTACAACTCTAATTAGGAGGGAAAATTGTCTACACAGATAGGATCATACCAAAATCCTCAATACAAGGAACATCCTCATGTAAATAAACATAGTAATATAGTACAAAATTATAAAATCTCAAATAATTAGTCATGGTCCTAATCAAACTCTCAATTCTAGATAAAATTTACCTCTAAAATGATCTCAAAGGAGCTCTCATTGAGGCCCTCTCAAGTCCTCAATAATTTGAGGATGAGATCACTATATATGAAATATACCATATAGAAAATGATCTAGATAAATTATATATAGTAATCTATTTCATAGAAAATGACTGAAAGTCTTCCAAAATGTGGCACATTAATACCCTGTATGTGTTTAGAAAACCAGAAAATATAAATATTCATCGATCGTTGATTGAAAATGGAGTTGGAATCAGTCTCATCATGTTTTATATGCTGTTATGTTTTGTCTATAGGTAGGATAACTTGTCTCCATCCCATTTTACCATCAAAGTATATGATAATTGTGAGTAAAAAATATTATAGAAGATCAAAATAAGAGCTTAATTCTGAGACCTCATATCCAAATATGAATTCATGGTGGGTTTTAAAGACATGCCTTTCAATACACTACTTGGGAGGACATGGATTCATATTTATTTATAGTCACCCTTAATATATCATAATTTTTTGCAATTATACATTTATGGGAAGTTTAGAGTTCTATAAGGTGATCATGCCACTTTTGAGTCCTATGAGTCACAATACATAGATGTGGGTTTCTATAAGAGTGAAGGGAAGTAGTTAATGGAGAATTATTACATTTAAATTACCACCCCCAATGGCTTGGAAGTTACTCTAACCAATCCATATGGAAAAATTGATGATTACTATATACTTCCCATGAACCAGATTGAAGAAAAAACCCCAAATTTTGGAAATCATTGGGTCATGTGATCACCAATTGATAATAAGAAAAATTGACCAAGGACATGTGTATGGGACATGGGAATATATTCCCTCATCCTTATATTCACAAATTCATCAACTAAATTAGACCAAACATAAGGCGTATATTATTACCAGGGAGATAGAGATACCCCTAACAATAACGACCCTAAGGATAATGATCCAAATACATCCCTTGAATCTTAGTATGTTTTCACACAAAATTCCTCTCATGATAGTGGGAACGAAGGACAATATTTCCAAAATTCACTCAATAATGATTCATTAGGAGAAACACCTTCTAGATTCAAAGATTCCTCCTCATTGTTTCTGGAAGATAAAAATGTACCCACATTAGTTTTTGAATCTTTAAATCACCCTTCATTTCTTACATGGGATAATAATGACACAAATGAAGAGAAAGGGGAATAGGGACTTGGGGACCCCCTAAAGAATACGAGGAAGGTGTCTCAACCACCTTTAATGAACTTGGATTAGTGAATCTCAGTATATAAGAGGACCCAAAACTCACATTGATTAGTATATCAAAGACCCCTGATTAGAAACAAAGATATAATTAGTTTCTGAAGTAACACTAGTATGTGTTTAACTAAAATTCTAGGAAGATGATTGGGATGGATTTGGAGGTGTCTAACCTTCACCCGAGCCTTCTAGGGGATCACTGTGGCTATAAATGTAGGGTGGAAAATACATCCTACCCAAAATACCAAAGTAGATAATGAAGTTGATAAAATAATCAATTCCAGTTTTTTCAAGGAGGTCCAATACCCAAAATGGCTATCCAACATCATCCCAATAAAAACAAATATGGGAAAATTATACTTTTCTTGGACCTCTGGGATTTAAACCACAACTTATATAAAGATAAATTCCCCATTTCAATCATGGAACTTTTGAATGATATGGATGGTGGATTTCATGCCCTTTCCTTCAGGGATGGATATTCTAGCTATAATAAAATTTTTATGGCCTCTGATATTAAAGGATCCAAAACCTTTAGGGAACCCAACATGGTTTACTATTACTAACTAATTTCCATTGGCTTAAAAAATGATGGTTCCACATAACAATTTTCTATGAATCATATCTTCAAGTCCTTCCTAGGGAAGATCATATAGTGTTATATAGATGATTTGGTTGTAACATTACATTAGTTTTATGATCACCTAACTTCTCTATAAACATTTTTCAATAAACCATGGTAACACAACTGAAAGATTAACCATATAAAGTTTAGTTTTTAGAGTGACATCATGGAAATTTCTCAACTATATGGTACACCATCATGGTATCAATGTAAACCCAAAGAATACCAAAGAGATACTTGATATCCCCCTCTAGGAATGAATCGCATATATTAGGCACTTTATAAATAAACTCATTGATTGGTATTTAACATTCACAAGATGGATGAATAATGGGGCAACTTGCCAATAGGATCAATATTTTCATCAAGCTTTCAATAATATCAATAAATATCTCTTTCACCCATTGGCCTTGATGCATATAATGGTAGGTATGCCACTCATATTATGTATAGAATCCATAGAGAAATCTCTTGGCATGCTCCTAATTTAGAGAAATGATATAGGTAAGGATAATAGTCTTTATTACCTTATCAGGATAATTCTTGATGTTGAGACTCAATATTAAAACATTGAGAAAGACTACCACATGTTAATATATATATTTCATAAGTTGAGGCACAACCTTCAACATCAAGATGTTTTCTTGATCTCTTAAGTTGATCCCTTGAAATACATCCTCAATAATACCATGTTTAGTTTATATTTTTCATGATGTATAGTCATCCTTTAATAGTTCAGCATCTAGTTCATGTCATAAAAGGATGTTAAAGTAAAGGCATTGGTAGATTTCATAGCTACACATCCTACTTTAGGAAATACGCTACTAAATATAGAGCTCCCTGATGAGGATATTCTCTCCATCTATGTCACTCATTAAACATGGTATATGTACTTTTATAATGTTTCTAGAAGTACAACATGAAGAAGAATGGAAGACCAAAAGATCCACCAGGTTGGATTGGGTATCATCTTCATTTCTCCAATTGAATTAGTTATCTCATAATCCTTGCTACTATCAAAAGGTTACACTAACAATGAGGTAGAATAACAATCCATCGTTACAATCCTAGAGTTGTCCCTATAGATACCAATGTCTCATATAAACATCATGAGTGAATTTGAGTTGGTAATCAAGTAAATTAGTGTCAAATATACCGAGGTATGGCTATGCACTATCTTGGTTCTCTCCCCTTTCTCAACTGCTCTACTTTCTCCTGATTCCCCCCTCTCTCGCTCTCTCTGTGATCACAGTCTCTAGGGTTTCCTCCAAAAATCCCCCTTCTCTTGGGGTTTCATCTCCATGTTTTTCCTATCTCAGCCTTCTTATTTTCTCCATCATGGCTTCCTCTGAGGTTCTTCCTCATATTATCTATCGCGGTTGGTCTGCTCCTAGTCCCGCTCTTTGATTTCGCTCTGGTGAAGGGTCTATGGTTTCTTCCCCAGCCACCTCAGCCTCGCTCTGACTTCATGTTCCACTGTTCCCCTCCAAGTAGGATATGGAGTGATGGACATATATAGGCTTTGGGATAAATGATTTGATGGTCGTAGGTTTTCTTGGTATCTCCTTTACTTTGATTTTAGGGTTTTAACCCCCTATTTCCTCTTTCTTATACTTTTAGAGTTTCATCCCTAGTTCTATTAGTGATTTCATTTAGGGTTTCTTTTCCTGGTTTCTACATTGGCAGTCTGGTGGTTCTCTTGTTAGTGATTGCAGTGTCTCTTTGGATCTGGTTTGGTTTTTCAGATCTATAACATTAGTGTATGGTTTTGATGCTTTTTTGGAGATGGTTACATTTTTGGATTTGTTCTGTTCATGTTTATGAGTTTATTGTGCTACGACGGCCTCATTTGTTCTCCAACATGTAGTGTTTGGATGGAATTTATGATAGTGTGGATAGTGAAGGAACCAGACACAGTAGAAGCACATCATTGGGTGGGGACTAGCTTTAAATTTTTCCATAATCTATTACCAATCTAGGATCAATATGAAGATAAATTCCAATATCCATGGATTAATATCAAAGAAGTGTACAAAAGGAAAGGCGTCATATCCAATAGAGAAAGGGATCTTGCACATCATGTTTATAATTAATTTAATTAATTTCATAACAAAAAATATAATTATTTCTTTAGTACTTTCTTCATTGATGGTGTTGATCATTTGGAATGACCCTTCTAGATTGTCTTGTTTCACTTGAAAGGGTCCAAACTAGAATCCCTATATTAGTGATCCACACGTGCTTCGATGGCCTCTGATCAACACCACTTTTTCTCAGGGTGCTATCATGGTGAAGCGAGTGTCTTGCATCGGTCATTCTTGATCTCTTGTTCTTCAGTATTGAAAAACGTCTTTTGTTTTTGAGAGGGGGAAAAAGAGGATTTGAGAGAGAAATTGTTTGGATCAACAATTCTCAATTCACCAAGCATGCAGTGTGGTCTATGTAGCATAATAGATGTACTTGTCTATTTATATGCATGGAACTTCTGTTATAATATTTAATTACATAACAATAATTAAATTCATTCATGAACTTAGATAAAACCCATGATCATAATAATAACAACGTGTCATTATTTATGGTGCCCCAACTTGTGAAAAACAGAATTATAAATAAAAATCTGTGTCACAAAATAATACCAGTGTCATTATTATTTTAACTTGTTTCAACTAGTTAAAAAATTATTTACCATATTTCAAATAATTATTTTACTACCAGACCGACCTTGGTCTGCTCAAACTCCACTTCCATTTATTGAACACTTGAATAAATAAATAAATAATTTATTCTCTTAAATAAATATTTTATTTATAAACTAGTAAATAAATATTTATTAAATGTTCAATAAAATAAATAAATGTATTTTATTTAATTTATGTGATCATTTTAACTTGAATAAAATTATTCCACAATCTTGAGAATAATATTTATTTCATAAATTAAATTAAAATAAAATTTAATCGAGACCTCCAAAAACACTTAGTGTGTGACCCTCTAGGATTCTTTCTTGTTGGAATTAGGTGGGTTTGCCTAAATTCTAAGAGTTATATCTAGAAATGGGTAAAGGAACTCAAGATAAAGAACATAAAGTCACAACAATGACATCCACATATGAACGCTCATTGTGTAATATAATCCCTTCGTCCCAATATCTCATCAAGAAGGTTTCATGATAGTGTCATCAACCTTTATACTTGATACGCCATTCTTTGACTATCCAAAATAAACTCTTCATTACACCATGGACATGGAATTTCATGTGAAGATTCTATTTCAATCAAATGGATGAGATATCAACTTCCATAAATGGAAGGGACAAATCCTTCCTAGACTTATCCATTAATAACATGTCACTTGTGATGCACCCAACGTACCCTACTTCCCCCCATCACATGGTGTGACAATTTTCATCAGTAAATAAAAGTTAACAAATCATGAAACATATTAATGACAATATTAAATTCTAAGGACCATTAAACACACTCATAAATAGGAATATCTGATGACACCACAACATGCAGAATTCCTATTGGTATATTTGTTCTCATAATCTCTCCTATTGAAGATTACCAAGTGCAAGCTTCATGAGAGGAAGTCTCATTTTCTTAAGATTACCCACACCTAATGGTCTCTATACTATGTGTACCATCATAGTATGTCATCCAACCACAGAACTATGTTTAAGTATATTGTCATAGCATTTCAAGGTTCTCATCATAGTGGTGAACTTTGATGACCATATCAATGAAACAAATACTCTAGGAAATTATTACATCATATTCATGAAAAAAAATGAGCAATATGTAATAAGATGTTTAATATTTAAATACATTAAATATCCATGTAATCAAAGTACAAATAGTTGGTTCTAGGAAACCAACTCTTACAAATTTCTACTTAGACTAGAGCCAACTGCCTATGAAATTTAGTCGTCTAGACCTCACATGATGATCATATTTCAATTGAGTCTAGGATTTAGTCAAGGGGTATTCCATGTTTCCTTCTGTGGAAATACTTCTTACTACAACCTCACCTCTATGAGAGAAATCCCACAAGAGATGATAATTTCAAAGTATCTGCTTTGTTCGCTGATGTGACCTTAGCTCTTTTGCATGAGCCACCATTGCAGTATTATCAAAATAGAGTGTGATGGGATCTTTACTGCTAGGTACCACATCCAGATCTTGGATGAAGCTTCATATACAAACTACTTCTTTAGATACCTCATAAGCTGCGATATACTTAGACTCCATTGTAGAATCTATGACCAAAATCTCCTTTGAGATCTTCCATCTCACAACACCTCCATTAAAAGTGAAGATATATCCTATCTATGACTTCATGTCATCCTGATCAGTTTGGAAACTAGCATATGCATATCCTCTGATTAAGAGTTGTTCATATATTCAATAAACTAGAAACATATCCTTAGTATGACATAGATACTTAAGGATAGTCTTGACTTCCATCCAATGGTGGTCACCTGGGTCAGCTTGATATCTACCTACCACACTCAATGCATAGGTAACATCTAGCCTATTACATAGCATGTCATACACGACAGACCCAATCACTGAAGCATATTGAGTCCCTTCCATTCTCTTTCTTTATTCATGTGTCTGAGGACTCATTTTCTTGGAAATATGAATTCAATGTGATGTTGGAAACAATCCCCTCTTGAATTGTTTCTTACTGAATCTATTCAGTATCTTGTCAATGTATGTACTTTGACTTAGGCCCAGCAATATCTTGGATCTATCATGATGGATCTTGATCCCAAGAATATATTCTAAATTTCCCAAGTCCTTCATTAAGAATAATTGATTCAACCATGCCTTTAAAGATTGTAATAATGGTATCTCATTTTCAATAAGTAACATGTCATCAACATATACTATTCGGAAAATGACCACAATCCTACTAAAATGTTTGTAGAAACAAGGCTCACATTCATTCTTGATAAAACCAAATCCTGTTATGGCTTTATCAAAATGAATATTCCATGACCTACAAGCTTTCCCTAATCTATAAATGGATTTTTTCAACTTTCATACCTTATTAGAATTTGTTGGAGTCACAAAACCTTCAGGTGGTGTCATGTATACATCTTCCTTAAGGTTCTCATTAAGGAAGGATATTTTGACATCCATTTGAAAAATCTCATATCCACGGTAAGAAACAATGGACAATAAAATTATGATGGATGTTATCATTGCAACTGGTGAAATGGTTTCATCATAGTCAATAACTTGATGTAGTTTAAACCATTTTGCAACCAATCATGCCTTATAGGTACTAACTTTTACTTCAATGTCCGGTTTCTTCTTGAATACCCATTTGAAACCAATAGGATTTACATCAACTAGAGGATCTACTAAAACCCAGACTTGGTTTTGGTACGTGGAATCCATCTCAAAATTCATGGCTTTTTGCCACTTGGAAATGTCTGTGCCACTTACTACTTCCTTGTAGGTTAGAGGATCATTATTATCAACTAATAATGAGTCAGCATACTCAGTAACTAGAATACCACACCATTCCAGTTCTATAACCTTTATTGTAATTCTACGTAGTACTTCTGTCTCTGGAATAGATTCTTCTTCCGTGGGGCTTTGTAGAATATGCTTCTATACCAACTCTTGTGTACCATGAGCCTCAACTTCATCAAAGTCTATCTCTCTCCCACTATCTTTTTTGGATATGTGATCCATCCCAAGGAATATGGTGTGTCTTTCCACTATAACAATTTTGTCTGAGGGGTTGTATAGGTAATATCCCCTTGTTTCCTTGGGATATCTTATAATGGTACACCTTGTTCCTCGGGGTGAAAGTTTGTTACCTAAAGAGGCCTTAACAAATGATTTTCTACCCCACACATGTAAATTTGATAACATGGATTTTACCCCACTCAAAATCTTGTATGGAATACCATTTATTGATTTAGTTGGTACTTGATTTAGTATGTGTGCTTCTATTTATAACACATACCCCAAAATGTATAATAAAAGACTTGTATGACTCATCATTGATCTCACCATGTCTAACAAGGTGAAGTTACTCCTTTTGCTTATAACATTACATTGAGGCATGTAAGGAGGATTAAGTTGGGATATGATCCCAAACTCCTGTAAGTAATCAATGAAGTCTTGATGAAGATATTCCACACCTCAATCTGAATGGAGTTTCTTAATCTTCTTAGTAAGTGGGTTCTCAACTTCATTCTTGTATTCCTTAAACTTATTAAAGGAATTCGACTTAAACCTCATTAAATAGATATATACATATCTAATAAAATCATTAGTAAAAGTTATGAAGTATGAGAACCCACCCCTTGCTTCAACTAGAAATGGTCCACATACATTGGTATGAACCAATTCAAGAATCTCTTTAGCCCTTTCACCTTTTCCACTGAATGGGGATTTAGTCATCTTCCATGTAAACACGCATGACATATGCCAAGTGGTTTTTGTTCAAAATAATATAAATATCCATCTTGATGTAACTTTGTCAAGAATTTCTAATTTACATGACCTAGTCGGTGATGCCAAAGTTGGGTGTGGTATGAGTCATCTGAAGTATCTTTGTTATGAATTTCCATTACTTGGTTTGTGTAATCCAACACGAGAAGACTGTTGCACAAATGTGCCTTAACAAAACAAATTCTATCTTTGTAAAAGAAGAGAAGTTTATTTATGAACATGAAAAAAAATCTATATATATCTAGTTTGGATATAGAAATAATGTTTTTGGTTACAGAAGGAAGATAAAAACCACCCTTTAACACTAAGATCATCCCATTTGGAAACATGATGTGGTAGTCCCCAACAACAACAACAATTTTGGATCCATTCGCTACTCGTAGATCTACCTCCCCTCAATCAGTCATCCCAAATCTACTTGGTTTCTATATTTGGATACATATGTGAGCACCAAAAGTTGTATTTAATAACCAATTTGTAGAAAAAGATAGATTGAATTCGATAACAAAGACAACCGAATCTTCCCCTTGCTTCTTAGGCTAGGTGTAGTTCTTCTTACAGTGGCCCTTCTTGTCACATACAAAACAACCAACCTCCTATTCCATTTCCCCCTTTTATCTTCTTTTTATTGGAAGGCCGTGAAGAATATTTGGGATTAAATCTCTTCACCTTCCATTTACTCTTATTCACCATCAGGACAGAAGGCTTGTCGTGCTTCATATATTTTTCCACTTGGCTAATGAGGATAAGAAGATCATATAAAAACGTATCAATGTTTTTTATATTGAAATTAACAAAAATCTGGAGAAGCTATGAGGGAGTGATGTGAGAATGAGATTGGTGCCCAGTTCTTCAGGGAGTTTAAACCCTAGAACCTCTAGGCGCTCAATGTATCTGATGATCTTGACTACATGAGGCCCAGCTGGGGAACACTCTCCAAGCTTACTCTGATAGAGTACCTTGGAGATATCAAACTTTTTCTTTATTTCTCTCTCCTGGTAAATACCACAGAGGTTCTCAGGCATGCTATAAAAATCTATATTTTCATGAGACATCATGAGATAACTAGACATAAATGATATCATCAAACATTGAACATCGACCACATAATTTATATGTTGATCATAGACTAGTAAATCTTGATCAATCACCTATTTGGCAGGAATATCAGGTAATACTGCCTCCATCATGTAAGAATTCCATTCATGGCGTAGAATAACCCGAAGGCATCTAAACCATTCCTAGAAGTTACTACCAGTGAGGATTTTTTCTTTATCTAGAATTGATTACAGGGATAGTGTGGTTGATGAGATTTTTATTTTATTCTACCATTAAAAGAGAATATAATTATTACTTTCTTGATTACATTTTATGAGAAATAATAAATTAATTTTATTAAGTCTCATACTATTTTATCAAGTCCCAATGGCCCACACCATTGAACTCAGAATGTCCAATTTCCATGACATTATAGTGGAAAAGATCCATATTCCCATTCCCATAAACCCCGCAAGGGTTGGTCAAGCTATTTGAAGGTATTTTGGTAGGTAGGTATTTTCCAACAGTGGGATTTTATCTCCTTGATATGTTAGGTGGACTCCCCAATCCTGAAATCCTGACTTGAATTTATTCAACTCTTTCCTTCAATATTACAAAATGTCTAAAAAGGGATACTTCCATTGATGCAATATGGTTACGTCAAACCAAAACCTTTAACAAGGGATTCCTATATAAAATTAAGTGTCCCAATAAGGGTTAGTCAAACACATAGTTTTATTGAGTCTTTCCCTTAATCAAGTAACGAAAGGCTTGGTCTGACTTAATATTTCATTTGAGGTATTTTTATCACTTATGTATAAATTGATTATTATCTTCACCACATGCTTGTTAATATTAAGTGGAACTTAATTAAGTGATTAACCATGTATTGATAATATTTAATCATAATCCTGTTTAATTTTATTTCCATCTTACATGTTTTTTTAATTCATTAATTATGTGGTCGTGACAACATATCCATAATGAAAAACCATGCAATTGGCAACAATAAAATTAAGTAAAGGGCATGATAATGAGATTTTGTAATGGTTATTTTATATAGAGGTTTATAAACTAACCCTATCCTAGGGGAGAAACACATTGAACCTTTTGGGTTCGTGTTTACATCTTTCCACCTGTCCACCTTTTTATCTCTTGGGATTGGTCTCGTCTTGGATCCATCTTGAACCACCTCCACTAGCTTGGGAGCACCATCCATTTCATATGCTTTTAACTCAAATAAAGGTGAGGGGTAAATGGGGGTTTACATAAAATAAACCATGGTCACATAGGCCCTACATATTAATGAGGAGAGATGGTGTGCATGCCAATGATTAATTTAATAAATAAATTAAACGGGAAACCAATCACATACAAGGTCTTGTCTAGATCATGATCATCTACATACATACAATGAGTTACACATTTAATAAAACTATCATTCAATTATTTAATCATTCTTATTAAGATAAATCATTCTTGAATTGATTAATTATTATCTTCAATTAATTAATCCTTTTATCTTAAAATTTTTCTGAATTTCCTTGAGATTCTCTTCCTTTTACATAAAGTCACTTTGGAGGTAACTTGGTGAATACCCATTCAAATCTACCCAACATGTATTATATTCTCATACTGTTTTACTCTTATGACACATGAAATACAAGATTATTCAATTCATAGAGTAACAACCTATATAATGATTTATACATGATATACAGATCAAACATTATGCATAAATTGAAGTTCTAATTTTTTATAATTTGGTAAAGTTCATGGAATGTATTTCTGACTACACAGCATGTACTATCATCACCATATTTATTGAATTACACGCCTAGGGACTCAGTGTGGGAGACATACATTGGAAACTTTGGAGTACACAACGTGTATAGTGGGCTATACACCATTTTGTCTCCACATTACATGGTTACTGGTTATCTCAATCCATGTATAGCATACACAGCTTTTCCCCTGACCCGAAGGGACTACACGCCGTATCCAGTGATCCACACGGTTTGTAATCCAGTAAGTGTGTGCCTTTCTGTCCCGGTCAACATGAGGTGTAAAATTTAATTACATTGCATGTAATAAATTCACACGACTTGAGTAATTTCCAAATTACTCACAATGCACTGTACACAACTACATGACATGTAGTTCAGATTACACATCGTGTATGGTAGAGAACATGACATGTAAGTACGAAAACCTTGTGTGTGCTTTCTCATTATCTAGATAGAATTGTCGGGGACCCTGAGGTGTTCCTCATTTTAATTTTAATCTAAAAATTATTTGTTTATGTAAAATTTGTGAGAAATGAAAAAAATTAATAACATATATCGAAATATCATATTACAAGAATGATTAAACCATGAATTGAAAAAATAAATTATTAAATCATAAATCATCAATGATAATTAAATAATTATAAATGATGATGAACCTCAATCTGATACAACTTGAAGGAACCAGATGTAGTGAAAGCACATTAGTGGGCGGGGCCCAACATTAATTTTTTTCATAATCGATGACCAATTTTAGATCAATATGATGATAAACACCAGTCTCCATGGATTAAGATCAAAGAAGTAGACAAAATTAAAGGCACCAGATCCAAGAGAGAAAAGGATATTGAACATCATGTTTATAATTAAATTAATTAATTTCATAAATAAAAGGATACCTGGTTCTTTGGTAATTTTATCATTGATGATGTTGATCAATCAGAATGACCCTTCCAGATTGTCTCATTGTGCTTGTGAGGATCCAAACCATAATCTATCTAGAGGTGATCCACACATGATTTGATGACCTCTGATCGACACCACTCATTCTCCTTGTTCTAACATGGTGAAGCGAGTGTCTTGAGTCAGTCGTTCTTGATCTCTTGTTCTTTGGTATTAAAGAACGTCTCTCCTTCTTGAGAGGAGGAAGAAGAGGATTGAAGAGAGAATTGTTTGGCTAAAAAATTCTCAATTCACCAAATGTGCGGTGTGGTCTATCTGGAACAATAGATGTACTTGTCTATTTATGTGGGTGGAACTTCAGTTACAATATTTAATTTCATAACAGAAATTAAATACATTAATGAACTTAGAGAAAACCTATTCTCATAATAATACTACCTCATCATTATTTATGTTGCGCCAACTTGCGTAAAATGGAATTATAAGTAAAATTCCACATCACAAAATAATAGAAGAATCATTATTATTTTAACTTGTTCCAACTATTTAAATAATTATTTACAATCTTACAAATAATTATTTTACTACTGGACCGGCCTTGGTCTGCTTGAACTCCACTTAAATTTATTGAACTCCCAAATAAATAAATAAATAAATTATTCTCTTAAATAAATATTTTATTTACAAACTATTAAATAAATATTTAATAAATGTTCAATAAAATAAATAAATAAATTTTATTTAATTTATGCGGTCATTTTAACTTGAATAAAATTATTCCACGGTCTTGAGAATAATATTTATTTCATTAATTAAATTCAAATAGAATTTAACTGAGACCACCAATATAACTTAGTGTGTGACCCTATAGGATTCTTTCTTGTTTGAATTAGGGGGACTTTCCTAAAGTCCAAGAGTACTATCTACTAATGGGTCAAGGCAACCAAGATAAAGAAGGTAAAGTCACAACAAAAACATCCACATATGAAGGCTCACTGTGTAATATAATCCCTTTGTCTCAATATCTCATCAAGTTGGTTTCATGACAGTGTCATAAACCTTTATGCTTGATACACCATTCTTTGAATATCCAAAATAAACTCATCGTTACACCATGTCCATGGAATTTCAATAGAAGATTCTATTTCAATAAAAGGGCCAAGATATCAACTTCCATAAATGGAAGGGAATAATCTTTCCTAGACTTATCCATTAATAACATGTCACTCGTGACAGAACCACCATACCCTACTTCCCGCCATCATATAGTGTTATAGTTTTCATTAGTAAATCAAAGTGCATGAGTCGTGAAATGTATTAATGAAAATCTTAAAGTCTAAGGACCATTACAAATACTCACAGGTAGGAATATATGATGACACCAAAACATGAAGAATTCCTACAAGTGGGTCGGTTATCATAATATCCCATCTTGGAGATTACCAAGTGAAAAATTCATGAGAGAAAGTCTCATATTCTTGCAAGTACTCACACCTGATGGTCTGTATACTATGTGTCCCATCATAGTAATTCATCCAATATCAGAACTATGTTTAAGAATATTGTTATAGAATTTCAAGGTTCTCATCATAGCAGGTAACTACCATGACCTTATCAATTCAAAAAATACTCTAGGACATTATTATATCATAGTAATGTAGAACAATGAAAAATATATAATAATATGTTTAATATTTAAATAGATTAAATATTCATGTAATCAAAGTAAAAATAGTTGGTTCTATGAAACCAACTATTACAGATAAGATAACATGGATTACAATGTATGTTCTGGATTCAGAGTAGTGATGTATTTGAGACTTGGCTGGGTCCCTGATGGAGATGGGACTTGTTCAATGATGATAGTGACTATTGCTTATGGTGTGATTCTTGAAGAGGCCTGCATCTTGTGATGATTTTCATGTTTAATGACTTTGAAATGTTTTTTCTGAATTTGAATTTGTTAGTGTACTGTGATATTGGATGCCTATTTCATTTTTGTTATGGCTTATGAAACTTTAAAATTGTGGCAGTTGTGTGGTTCCCACTCATCCATAAAATTGTATTTTATTCATAAAATGAAAAATATATTTGGAGTGAGTGGGGAATATACCATTATAAAGGATGAACTAATACACTTTATTTATTTTATTGTAGGATTAATGGTGGAGTTCCCCTTTAAACTAATGTTGACCCATGTTCCATGATCTCATTAACTAATGTGGCCACAACCTTATCCATCCTAGATTAAGATGAAACAATCATCCACATTTCACCCCAGAAGGTGATCTCTCCATTCATTATCCATAATATGGAGGAGATCAATGAAATAAACATTGTCTCAAACCAAGGAAATCCTATATCCTAGAAAACTAATATTTCATATAGATAGATATTCCCCATAGAGGAATACCTCCAAAATATGGTCATGAACAAGCCAAGAAATAGAATATATTCCACCAAGTAGTGAATTTTATCCTCTATGATGGCCCAAACTCCCAAAAGATCCTTTATAAGTGGGCCTTCAATGGAGTCCTCGTCTAACTTATTGAAGGAGAAGATATAATCCCCATTATACAGGAAGTACATAATAGTGTCTATAATACTCAACTATCAGAAACTAAACTATTTAATCAGATTAAAAATATTTGGTATTTTGGGTCATTAATGATGCATGAATGCATATGATTTTTTATAATGTGTCATGATTTCAAGATACATGCCAACATCATTCAATATCCTACAAAGTTATTGAACACTATAAAATATTCATGGTAATTCTCTATTTGTAGAATTGATATTATGTGTCCATATCCACTAGCTACATCCATATAGTTAAACTATATCCTTACCTACATTTTTTTTGTCTATATGGAAAAGGATATAACCCTAAAATAATTCAAAACAATTTCTATAATCAACTTAATGAAGAATTACATCATTACCAGATTCAGTATCCTTCACAAAATATTGTTTGAAAATGACCCCAATTTCAATGCTTCTATGTTAAAGAAGATGTATCAAGAATATAAAATTCAGTCTAACTATTTTTTCCACTACCATGTAGTGAAAAATTGATTGTTATAGGCCTTAAATAACAATAATTCAAGAATTATATAGAAGCTGGTAGATAACTAAAAGAAGTCTTGGCATGATAAACTGTTTCATGCTTTGTGGGATTATAACACCATAACTATCATAGATATACAAGAGACCCCAAACTTATATGTGGGATAGATGAAATATTACCCATATAGGTTTAACATCCATCACCCTTAATTTATATTTTCAGTCAATTTTATAAATATGAGAATATTTAGATTTAGTTGAAAAAGCTAGAAAAACTTAATGATAAGAGGTTTCATACTTTTCACAACCTATAAGTCCATCAAAACCATGTTCCACAAGAATTTAATAAGAAATTTAATCTCCACTCATTCCACTAAGGGGAGTTGTTGTTGGTTCTCATAACACCAATGATACCTGTGAAGAATCCCTCAAAGCCTAAAATAAAATGGGAGGGACCTTACACCATGACCAAGGACCACTCCAATGAAAAATATTCCTGGATCATGATGAATTGAGAGCATATTACACCTCCAACTAATGTATTATTTCTCAATAGGCAATTTTTATTCATTTCAAATCGGTATTCCTACATCCTCATAATATGATATCAAATTTTATGGTCATAGTATTGGAAACATTGAATTAATATGCATATCCATTATTCATGACTTCTATATTATGTTAAATTTCATATCACCCATGTCCTTATCACTTGATGTTGAACTATATGAAAATAGCCCCACCTTCACAAAAAGTAACTACACATCCCTATCAACATCTTCACCGTATGATGTTAAACTATATGGTCATAGTCCTATCTACTTTACATGAAATTGAATTTCCATTCAATGTTCTCACTAAAAGATATTAAATTGTATAGCCAAGTACTCAATGAAATATGCTAAAATACAAAAAATTTTGGTTCAAGAATTATGAACATAAACCTCATAACCATACAAGTATATCACTTAAAACATTAAACCTCATGGAATTAGTCCTCACTACATGAACTTAAACTATATAAAACTAATGTCATTTTTGTATGACTTTAAACTACAAGGTTGATAAGTTCCCCTAAAACATTCTTATGAATCATATTTAATCTTACAATCACCTCTTATTTCTCACATAAATCACGAATCAAGTGATCTTATAGGTTTTGGTAAATTTACATGATTATTGGAATTGAGATGCCTCATGACCATGATAAGAGCTTCAATTTCAACCCTACCACATTATGTTAAACTTCCCAACATAGGTCTTCCATACAATAACTCAAAATGATTAAACCAATTACCTTGTATGGAAAATTTTATATTAATGATATCTAGATCTATATAAGAGTTTATTGGCACACATGCTACCATTCATGTAAAATCCCCCCCATTACATATGAAGTGGATAAATATAGGGGGTACTTAAACTAGAACTATGTATGGATTCATTACCATTATCATGGGACACATAGTGATATATGGATATCCAATCATAGGCACAACTGTAATTTCTATCCATGAAAATAACACTTTTTTACCTTAGTGTTTAGACTCCCCAATATACCTTGAGTTTTATCAATGGAACTATACTAAGTTGATTTCCAATAATCTTCCCCTATATATGAGTTTGATCTATAGATAATAGGATTAATAAGAACTCTGTGTGGCTTGATTCGTATTTATAAAGGATATGTAGTGATTCACGGATCATTTATCACAGTACCAAACATAAATATTAATCAATTCACTAATCTATTTTGATGATTATCACCCTAAATTTTCCTCAGTAATTATATAAGTGAGATAAAACCATGTTATCCATTGCATGAACTAGATCATTTTGAAACTTAAAGTATATGGTTTTAAATCTACAAACCCATGCTTAGAAAAAAATGTACCTAGTCCATTAGGTCCTCATCATATGAACTTAGAATGAATGAAATATTATTGACTAATATAGGTTAATATTAATTTTTATAATATTCAATTTTCATGTGATTCATTACTTATAAACACTATTTTTAGTACATTTTACAATTTGAACATTATTTCACATTATGATTGTAATTCTTCCTTAAAGTGAGCAATTACTTTGTAAATTTTGAGACACACTATAAATCATCCATTAGTATTGATTTTAAATTTATATTTTATTACCAAGTTTCCCATTTCATTAAGAATAATTCATAATTTTTGAGCACTGAAAGATTCACATTGAAAGACCACCATTTTGGACATTCATCCCATATAATTCTAGGAGAATTCAACTCAATAAAATCTTAATAATATGAATATAATAGAAATAATTCATGTACAATTAATTTAAAATTTTAATTGGATATGGATAAAATCTTGGGTAAAATTTCATTAAACTATTTCTTGAGAAAATTCATAGGTTTAAGAGGTTATCTAGGTAGCCCAATTCGAAGATAAAATTCTAAGCTAGATTCTATGGACTAGAAAAATATCCCACCATTTTTATCATATCTCCTCAGATATTAGTCAAAATGGGATGATATTTTGAAAAATTTTAGAGAACATTCATATATTAAATATATGTTTCTATGGTCTACACAAATTTGGCCAATAGGGGCTCCTTTTGGCACCTCTGTTTGGTGGATACAAGCTGGATCTGATTTTTTTTCAAGGGTTGAAAAGTCCACTCTCCCTTAATTTTTCACCCATCTATGCCTATGTTAATTAATTGGGAATGATTGTGTTGTTGGGGGATCTACCCAAGGCTTCCAAAATGACTATTTAATGTATTGGTGTTGTAGGATTTTGGGGGAATTGGTGTATGTTTTCATTGTAATGTTATGACACCAATTTGATGTTGTAATCGAATTTCTTCAATTATATGTTACTAGAATAAACTTAGTATCTTAATAAAACTTGTTCATATTATAATTATCTATTATTTTTGTTGAAATGCTGATAATATTTCATTATAATGTAAATTTATTCACCTAAAGAGGAGTTAAATTCTTCACAGAATGATGGAGTGTTCATTATTTCATTGTTTTTACTTAGAAAATTCCACCCTCATGAGTATACTCTCATATTCCATTGGAATATTTGTATCAATGGAATGATAACCCTAACATGGGTTGATTTAGTGTAGTATAAATGGTATGGATTTGATTTTATTTCCCTATCTTTAAATATTTAATAATGTCTCTTAATTGAGTTTATCTTTCAAAAAACTTATTTCTTCCTCTTATTTTTTGGATTTTATTGACAAAATTTTTATGTTATAATAAGATCATTTACCTTGGAGTTATCATGAAAATGATCCTTCACATAGATAGGTTATTATCAAGTATATGTGAAGGTGTTAAACTAGTAAGTGATGAGGTTAGTGTGATTTCTTGGAGTCAATCCTTCTCGAGTAATGAAATTGAAATCATTAAAAATAATTTCATCCATTCCATTATAATATCCTCGGATTAACCCTTTATCATAAATATAATCCACCTAATTATCTTATTTTTCCTTTAAACCATCTCAAAACAAACCAAAGTTTTCCACTTCATAGCCAAATCTCCCTATTAAAATGTATGTGTGTTTAAGTTTCTTCTTAGGTCTCTAAGGATTCAATAACCCTAGCTACACAAAGATCAACAACTTAAACCCTAACATAATTGGTAAATTTGGGTGATAACAATTAAATTCATGTCTGAGCTGTATTATGTTAAACTACATAGCACTTATGTTTTTTTTCATGACATAAAAATGCACGATGTGTGTTAGAAACACCCTCAAAATGTGCTATAGTGCTGTGTGAGTAATTATATACTTTCCAATTATTTATCACACTGATCATGAATCATGTGAGCCTAGAATTCCTAGTATATTACTCTTATTATAATTATTAAGATCTACTATGTCTAGAAATAGGAAACACAATCCTGGTTTCATGACTTAAAAGTGCACAACATAATGTTCACCATACACAACCTATTAACATGTTTTGAAAGGTATTTGAGACTTATGTTCATAACATGAGATCCATATCCATGTAAAAATTGTCAGTTCATGTTACCATATTTATCCATTAGCCACCACTAAAACAAAATTCCCTCTATAATAACAATGTGTTGATTGATTCCTATTATTAAAGGAAATAGAGTGATGTCCGAACTTCTTGGGCTCATCCGCAAGTTCAGTTTCAATTATTCCCCCACTTTGTCTTAGTACCAGGACCCCATCATATTTATACTAGGTTCCACCACCTTACTTAACGCTAATATAGAGTATTCCCTCATACTATAATGAAAATTTGTTTCTTGATTCATATACCTAGGGATTTATAGTAATGTTAGGATCTCTTACCTTAGGCCTAACTATGAATCCCAGAGTGTTCAAAAACCTCTCATCACATGGTTTCTTAATTATTTTTAGGTATAGACACATCAGAATATACATCATGATAGAATATTTTATAAGAAATATGTGCGGATTAATTCCCATACCTTGGGATACATAGTGATCCTAAAATTATATATCAAATTCCTAGGCTCAAATCCTTATTATTTTTATGCCTAGTTTACATTCTTGTAGGGTTCTTCAATGTCCTCAACACATTATAGTAAATTTCATGGTTTAGGTCATCATCATATGACTATAAACTATAAAACACCTTAATCCTAATCATATGATGATAAAATACCTGAAATATCATCTATTTTTTGAGAAATTAAAGATCTTAGATCAATATATCATATTGACCCTAAACTTATTAGTGTGGTCTATGCTATATGTCCTACATTTTCCAACATGAGATCCTGATCTGTGTAAGGCTTCATGTAATATGGGATCCTACACTAATTAAAAATTCCACTTTTTCTATAAAATTCATGGTGTTTAGGAATTTTGGTTTCATATTTTTCTATACATTGGATAATTCCCCAAAATATAATTTCAAGCTTAATTCATTCCCATATCAAGATATCGAAGCACTCCTCCCCTTGTATTTGAGATAAATTAGTGTAGGGGATATTTATCATATAAGAAATATATATGGTTTGATCCCTGTTATTCTATGGTGTGTATTGATATTTTAACTACATATTTTAGACACAACTTCATAGGATTATCCATTTACACTCCACTATAATTTTTAAATACCTTAATTATGGTTATTTCAAGATTGGGATATTTTGATCATCCTTTGTATATTCCCTTCCTTTTACCACACTTTGTTCCTTAGGAATTTGAGTCACCATAAACCGTTATAGACTATTGGTAATGGGTTCATTCAACTATAAGGGACACTTTATAGCTATACATACATGACCCCATTATGGATATTCATATGAACCTCCATATATCCTATAAACTAGGAGCATTTTTTTCATCATGATGAAATGGTCCTTTAATCTATGTATGCCTTCAATAGTTTCATATTAGAACCCATCATCTGAATATGGTCAGCGACCATCCTATTGTGTACTTGTCCCATATCATACCATGATTCAAATAATTCAGAACATGATTTATATCATTTTCATTCCTAATTCAAATGTATTGGGATTATCTTTATCCTTTTTCCCCATTAAGGCTATCATGTATTACCCCTTTTGTTTATCCAAGCATTATGACCTTAAACTACATGTGATCCTCTTGAGATAGTTCATTATGAAATTGCTCACTTCATTCACATTGAGACAAACATTAGCTCATTATTAGGTAAAATAACTCATTAGTTTATTTTTTTAATGTCCTAAAAATTTAAACTTTAGCAGTGTTTGGTAAATCTTTCATGACCTTAGAATTTAGTAAAACATCAGTCAAAGTTGTACGACCTTTAATATTGTCTCTCGATAGGTCCAGATAAAAAAAACTTAACTAAAAATAAATGAGATATAAAACTTTTAAGGATAAAATACTATAAGGAGTGTCATAAAAAAGTAATGACCTCACTTTATAAACCTCTAACTTTTATGGACTAGGAATAAATTATAGTGAAAATAAAAAATAATATATCTCATGGGGCCACTATATAGACCTACAAAAAACTGGGATGCACTCGTTGGACCAACTAGTTTAAGAAATAATTATAAAGACATATTTCTATATAACTACACCTCAAATGTGTGATATATACATAGTGGATTAACATTTAGGGTGTATTAAACCTCTTTGAATTTTTCTTTTCTCCATAAACTAACTTCATTTTGAAAGTTTTTAAATCATCAAAAATCTTTCATGGATATCTGAAATGAGTGAATTAGGCTCTATGGAACCATTACATTTGGATATAAATACATTCCAACTATTATATCTCCCAAATCACTTGCACACGTCATTTAATTCATGTGGGCTGTGGTTAGATTAGATTAGATTGTTTCCTAAACATCAATTTCTACTAAGACGTAGTGTAACGATAGTCCGGGGTTGATCCCATGGGAAATTAGGATGGAAATGGTAAACATTAGATTGGAACCATTTGGAATATGAGTCCTCATGAGTTTTTTTAGTACAATAAAATATTTTAATAGAGAGTTGAGGTTTGAATTTAGGAATAAGTAAGGGATCAAGATCAATTTTGGGGATTTATACAAAATATAATCTTATTTCTAATTTGGATGGATCCTAAGGTTTGGTATGTGAATAAAGTGGGGGGGGGGTTACTAGTTGACTATAGTCAAATAAAATCATTCTACCTAATAGTTAACTATTCATTAATCTAGAGATAGTGCAAACCTAGATGTGTTAAGCTTAACTTGTAATGCAGAAAGTGTCTCAAGCTATTGGTCATAGCCTAATCCACATAAAACATGATAGAATCCTTCATTAAAATGTACCATGGTTAGGGATGTTTTAATGAATTGGAATTTTTTTTATTTATCCTGATTACTAAATCTTAAGGTTACCAAGTTGATAACTAAAGATTTATTGAGTTCTGACACCCTTACTCTCGATACCTACCCTTGGTGGTTTAGTCACTCATGGTCTGATTGAATGAAAATAAATGAGGAATTTAAATCATTATTAACATGATGACAAATTTTATATTAAATCATTTAAAAATATACAATGATTCTTGCTAACAAAATTTGATGAACATGTAACCAAGAATAAGCAACATAGATCTCGAATTACAGAATTCAACTAACTTCTTACTTGAAATAGGAACATGAATGAGAGTAACAATAGTTTGTCAAAGATTTTTGATCAGAACATTGATGAAAGAAGTTGAAGGTGTTATAAGTAATGAATAACGAATCAAAAACAACTCATGAGGATTTTATTAAAGTAAAAAAATAAAATAAAACTATGAAATTTTGAGTTTAGGGTAGAGGAAGTAGTAAATAATGAAATATAAATGAAAGAACAAAAGTTGTCTATTATGGAACCTGGTAAATATGATTCCCTGATACTATATAGATAGTTAAAATATTACATGGCATGTAATAAGAATTCATGTTATGTAATACCAATATATGGTTTCCTCCATGGATTTTAAATCTACGCATACCTCTCATGTATCTTGTACGAGATTTGAATATTTGACTCATTTCATGACATGTAACATGGATTCATGACTTGTGTCTTACTTTAAGATATATTTTTGGAGCAATAATTTCATTACAAGGGTTCACGACGTGTATATACAAATCAAGTCATGTAATGGATTCTCCACTGGTAGTTTTCATGACTTCTGTCACGACTTTCTTCATGACTTGGAGTATGCTGTGAAACTCTACTACAAATCATGTAATGAGGTTTCACGATGTCTAAAAGAAAAATTTACACTTTTTCTACATTTAATTCTTTAAGGACTTGGATTCCTCATTTCTATAAAAATCAAAAAATACTGAGTGTATTATTGAATAAATCATTGAAAATTGTTAACTAAATAATCGGAAAAATTATATATGATTTCTTCTTATCAAATTCCCCCACACTTGAACAATTTCTTGTCCTCAAGAAAAAAGATCCCAAAAAGGATTTTAAAAAGGTAAGTAATTTTTAAAATAAGAAATGTTTATTACTTCCAAGAAAATAAAACTAAGTGTAATCCAAAAGGTCTTTCTCTACAATAATTTTTTATAGAAAACCAGTCATGGCTCATAGCTCAGTTCTTTGAAAAAATTCTCAACCTTCTAATTAAAATATCTTAACTATTCCTTGAATTCTATACCCATTTTCAATTTACCTCACAATAATTTTTTTTCTCATCACTCAGAGTGAAATGAAACTAGATTTATGCTCATACCCTGAGTACATACTTATAATTGTAATATTGAATCAGTTCTATCATCTTCACTTTGTAAAGGCAAATACAAAATCAATCGTGAGGTTTTTTTTAAATTAGGTTCTAATGACTCTGAGGTTGTGGGATGGTAGGTAAATAATGAAAAACAAGCTCAAATAGGCGGTAGGATCTGATGTATAATGCATGAATGTCATGATAAGTATAAAAATGACACCTCCATAGCTAATAAAGTCAATTATCTTAGCTTCTCAAGTTGGATCTATGTATATGTTAAGTAAGTGAAAGAAGGGTATCATGTTCCTTTCTTTTTTCTTTTGTATTTTCCATTTTTTGAAATTCATGTCTAGGATAAATATCACATTTATACGCTAACCACATATGATTCTTCATGGGATTCATTAGTCCTATAATGGTGGCTTTTGACATTCCTTATACACAACCCATGTAAAATTTTCATTTTCTTTTGTATTTTAAAAAGTAACATGATAGATGTGGAATGCTAAAAAGTATTCATGGATTGCAATAAAATATTCTAATGAGCAACAAAATACGTCTCCACAATAGAATCATCCCATGTTGACTAAAATATTCCCCCATACTTGTTCAAAGTAAATCCATGCATTATACAAAGAGTAGGGTAGGAAAGGTTAATCAACTTAGAATACCTATATCCTATAAGTCCATTCATGGAACTATGGTCTCAATAAGGGAATTATGTAAGGTGGGTATCAAAAAAAATATATTAACAAATATTTTATTAATTATTTTCAAAATTTATTTTTTCATTCATAATATCAATAATATCTCAATGCAAGTTCTGATAGGTTTACATGTCCCAGGTATCACTCAAGAAATTTTCTCATGATATAATATACAATTTTAGGCTCAGAATCCTCTCAGGAATGAGAATAAAAATAGAAACTCTCAATTACAAAAGTTATAAAACCAATTAATAATTCAATTAACTATTTTCAATGATTTTAAATTTGAATTAAATCACTAATCTCAAAAATCATTCTAAAAATCTAAACAGTTATAAAACATGGATTTCCAAAAAATTATAACACAACTTTTTATTTGATTTAAATGGATTAAAAGATTTTCAGGTTTAAATCATGACTTCAATTTTAAAAAATGTCTCCTAGACAGATGAGAACATGAAAAAATTCAACTGCATCAGGAGCGAAACTCATGAATAAACACCCCTACACATAGAAGGATATAGTTTCTATAATTTATATTGAATTATTATTGGAGGGGTATAGTAGATAAGTATTAGAAAAATTAAATGGAAGTAGAAAAATTTAAGACTGGGGAAATTTAGAGCTTCGTGTAAGAAGTGGCACACCATGAGGGAACTTGGATGCATTGATTTTGGATTTGGGCTACCTACAAAATGGGTTAGAAATACAAATCCTGCACTAGATAAAAAATTAGGTCATATGTTTGAAATAGTAGTAAGTAGAAATATAGGTAGGTTTATAGTATAATGTGAAATGAAAACCAATTTTATTAAAGTGAAGGCAGGTTTATATAATAAAGCTAAAAAGGACTCATGAAAAAATAAAAATACCGAGGAAATACAATCAACATAAACACCCAGACAAAGAAAATTGATGAATTAGGGGTTACCTCCCATAAAGCGCTAACAATAACATCATCATCCAGATGGATGAATCAATGTATGAAGTAGTTTGGCCTATAGATCAATGTCTCCTATGGAATCTATAGCTACTCGTGGTAGTGTCTTCCAGCTCATGGGGTTTTTTGACAAGATTTATGACTTCAGGGTAATTATGAGCATGGATCAGATGTGGAAGGAATGGTATCTATTCTCAAAGAGGTTATTGTTGTACATGAATCTATAGTGATAGTTCATGAATTTGACGTTCGTTTTTGGACACATGTTGAGTCACTAATTGAACAAGAACACATGGCGGTACAGTTCCATCGACAATCATAGACGAAACCAATGATCTAGACAAGGCTATTATAAAATTGAAAGATATGAAAATTAAGCTTAGTAAAATAGAGAAAAATTCATTCCCATATATATGGATAAATTTAGTAGTATAAAATGATGATACACATATAATGTAATATAAAAAAACTAGCCCTGATACCAAAGTTTAAATAAAAAACGAGTAAAGTGTCCAACTATGAAAAGCTGATGTAATAAAAAATCTCCTCCAATGTACACTCTTGATCAAGTGGTGGTGGTAGTTGTCCACATGGATTAATGGAAGTGATGTTAGCAATTCCTTGTGGATTAGCTATGGAGGGAAGAGTTGTGGTTCTTGAAATATGGGATGAGTTGTGTGGTGGAGAGGTGTCAATCCTAAGTGGGGCCGTGAGTCTTGTAGTTAGATCATCATATGACACCTTGGTGGAAGTGGTAGTGGCCAAAACCTTTCCCTGTTGGGCCTTCTCGGTGAGGAAATCTTATTGGAAAGTAGGGTCATAGATCTCTAAGGGTAGGTTAGTGTGTGTTATGGGTGGTTCTGGTGGGGAAAAAGAGGAGGGTCTGGCTGGTGCTGGTGGTGGATGAGAGTCTGCGGGAGAAGAGGGTGGTGGTGGGAAGGTAAAATAGGGGATCTCGTCAAAGGGGAGGTATAAATGGGTAGAGATCCATCTTAGATTTTCCAAGATGAACAATAGAAAGGCCTAGAGAACTGGTGGGGTGGGATTGGTGGCTGGAACAGTAGTGGATGCAGTAGTTGTATAGGTTGTGATATGGGCGGGAGAGGCTGGATGTCAAGTGGTGGGTGGAGCATGTTCAGGGTCCACTATAGGTGCCTTAGGTGCTGAGGCAGTAGCATCATGCACACTTGGTGTCCAATGGTAAGTGTCATCTTCCACCACCAAGATCTATATCTTGTGAAACATTAGAATATCAATGGCCTCCATTGGGACAAGGGATGTGAGGGAATGAGTAACATCAAACACTCCATGATGGTGGGTGAGGTGGGTGATGAAGGAGCCAACTATCAATGTGCTTATGTTCTGCTGCGTGTGATCCCAATAGTAGTAGAAATACTTGGTAGGCTTGTTGATGGTTGGGATTCCATGGATGCTACAAAAATTAGGGCATTAACCTAGATCACACTCCCATGAGACTCTGGCTGAGAAAACTAGGTGTGGATCAAAACTCTATGGAGTATCTAAATCTCTGGGCTGTATAGATGAGTGGACTTGGTGAACTGGGTGTCATTCACTTTATAAGAATTACATGCAATCATATTTTATAATATCCTTAAATCAGACTAGGGAGGATCAAGCTAATGAATTGGAAAACTGTCATACATAGAAATATCCTATGTGTAGATTCCTAGGCTGATGCTAAATTCAGAAAAAGAAAGCTCATGAGGTCAGTCACCCAGACAAAAGTGTAGAATATTCACTGATATCATAAATGTATAAAGTAATTCCGGGAATATTTCATGGTACATTTTTTCATGTACCTAAAAAATAAATGAGATATAGAGTTGGTCGAGGAGCTCAAGTATCTCATCGCTGATGTGAAGGTGGGAAAGAATGGCTATGTTGAGGGTCTTGTTTTTCCACATTGTATTTTCCCGTAGCTAGTTGAGGGTGACATGGTGGTTCATGTTTGAGAAGAATATAATGGGGGTGAAAATGGTGGTTTTCATCCCCAGATGATTCATCAGAGCTAGTCAAGTACTTATTCTAAGTGGCGGGCTTGGCACATGCTACCATTAGAGGCGGTGGAGATGCTTCTTGAAGGGGTGAGGGTGCAGTAGGCATGGTGCCTCCTAGGAATTTCATTGGCGGCTAGTCTACATGATCTGACATTGACTTCAAATGTGCAGGGTGCAATGTCTTGGTCCCTGCCATACTTGAAGTAGGGAGAATGGGTGTGGGTGCACCTTAGGATGATGATGTGTGTGTGTGTGTGTGGGGGGGGGGGGGTCAGATGGGCAGTCAATATTGGAGGAATTGGAGGGGTGTTCATGGAAGGTAGGAAATATGGAAGGGAGGAGGGGGTGTGTAGGCAAGAGGGAGGGTGGAAGAAGGTCAGTGGGGGTAGAGGAGTAGGGGAAGAGAGATGAGGGTTTTGTAACCGGTAGATGAGGAGGGGAAGGGAGGTGATGTTTTTGTATCCAGTAGAAGAGGAGGGGAAGGGAGGATATGGTTCATGACTGAGGGAGGTGGGGGAGATGGAGGGTGGATCATCTGCGCAGGAGGAATACAGAAGGTCGGGGGAAGAAGGTGGGTTGTCGGTTCATGAACATAGGGTTCATGACCTATTTTCTAAAAAATGACTTGATGGATTAACATATGTGTAATTATGATTCACTTCGTGTAATGTAGGTTTTGTAGAATTTTTTTAAAAAGGGTACATGTTGTGTAACAGGGTTACATGAAGTGTAATTTCCATTTTTGGTTCAGCTTGGTTCAACCCTAGCCTTTATATCATAACATATACTATTATTTTTAAGGCTATTCTAATATAATCTAGTCTAAGATGACTTACCGTAGGTTTCCACCCAATCAGATATTCCTTTAACTTCTAGAGTTTGAATTTTTAAGGTTTAGATGAACTTCAAGATGATAACACAACCTTCACGGAAGGGTTATTGAAATATTTTTAACCTTTGACCATTAACTTTTAAAGGTAGTCAACCATGATTTTAAATTTTAATAGTCCCATAGGGGAAAAAATGAATGGATTAGAAAGTACTGTACCATCTATATTTCATCTTCCCAAGGAATAATTACAATCTAGAATTGAATAAGTGGACCTTGTTTCCTATGAAAAAGATGCATCTTGCAATGCATTGATCAATCAATTTTTAGTTCTTTGTTTTTAGATCTTGGCATTGTCATAAGTATATTTTTTGATTTCTTCCAATTCATCCAACAAGAGAATACAATATTCTCCATATTTTTGAGAATCCAAATTTAGCTTTTAATTTCTACGTACGAGCGATGATCTAGCTAAACTGAGAGATGATGCAATTTTCCATAAACAAATCTAAATAGTGTGGTTATAATTTGTTTATTTGTATGTGGTGGAGAATGACCATAGTGAATTATTTAATTTCAAACTTTAGTAACTTCCACTTGTGTTCATGGTCTTCTTCAATTTTTTTTGATTTCCCTATTTGACAATTAAACCTTCCCAATTGTTTATGGGTGGTAGGGAGTTCCTATTTTATACCAGATTTTGTATTTTTTCAGCAATCCTTTCACAGATTGATTTCTAAAATGTGTTCCTTAGTCACCAATGAGTAATCTAGGCAATCCAAATCTTAAGAGCACATTATTTTTTAGAAAACTCATAAAATATTTTGCTGTGTCATTTTATGTGGCTTCAACTTCTACCCACATTGAGATATATTCAATGCTAACAAGAATATAATGCATTCCATGTGAATCGAAAAATGTTACCATGAAATCTATTTTCCATACATAATTTTTTTGACTTCTAGGATTGGGGTTTGATGTAATTAATTTCTTTTCCCAATGCTTACAGTTCACTGGCACCAATCACAGCTTTGAAAAAATTCTCTTGCATCTTGGTGTAAAGTGGGATAGAAAATTCCACTTTTTAGAATCCTTAATACAGTGCACTTGGGTCCATGATGTCCTCTAGTTGGTGATGTATGACACGTTTATACTACATTTGGGATTTTATTTTCGGGAATGTGATGTCTCAAAATCCATCAACTCAATGCCTGAACATGAATGGTTCATCCTAGTAGTAATGTTTTTCTTCAGCTAAAAATATTATCTTTTGTTGGTATAGGAGGTCTTCGTATAAAAATTTTATGGTGAGATAATTATAAATATCAAAAAACCATGGTTGTACTTTAATGATGAAAAGGGTTTCATTTAGAACATTGACATTGATGTCGACATCATCACCTTCCATGATGAGTGGCAGTGGAATTCAGGGTAGATGATCAACGATCACATTTTCCATACCCTTATTATATTTGATAGCAATAACAAATTATTAGAGTAGGAGGATCCACCCCATCATCCTTGGATTGGTATATTTTTTGTTCATTAAATACCTGATGGTATCATAATCAGTGTGCACAATCATCTTGGATAAAACCAAATAGGAACAAATTTTTTTGAAAGCATACACAACTACTAAGAGTTATTTCTCTATAATTCTGTAGTTGACTTGAGATTAATTTAGTGTGGCTATAGCATAGTTGATATTCTAGAATATGTGACAAAATCATTTCAAAAAAATGGATCCAACAACAAAGTATTTTTCATCACACATTAATTCAAATTCTTTTTCTCAATTAGGTGAAATGATTACAAGGGATAATATTAAAATTTTCTTTAAAGTATTAAATGCATTTTGACATTATTCAATGAATTAAAATGGAACTTCCTTTGAGAACAGGTGCACTATTTTGTGGGAAGTCTTTTAAAAGTCTTTGAAAAATCAACTCTAGAATCTTTCATAGCCTTGAAAGCTCCTTATATTCATAACTATTGATGGTTTAGGTAAATATTTGATGAAATTTATCTTATCTAGATTTAATTCTATGCCTTCTTTGGAAACTATATATATAAGGACTATGCCTCCTTAAACTATAAAATAAAAATTTTCACAATTCAAAACTAGACATTTCTCTTCACAGCATCACATGAATAACAAAATATTATTTAGGAAGACTTCTAAAGATCTTCCATAAAATAAAAATTCATACATGAATATTTCTAATAATTCCTCAACCATATCATGTAAAATATGCATCATGTATATTTGAAATATTTCTAGTTCATTACACATACTGAATGACATACACATATAAGAGAATGATCCAAATAAACATGTGAATGTTGTTTTTGAGTAATCTACTGGGTCAAATGCAATTTGGTTGTATCCGAATACCCATTTAGGAAATAATAGAATTCATGTGTTTCTAGTATTTCTAAAATTTGATCCATAAAGAGAAAAGTAAAATGATCTTTCTGTATTGTCACATTTAAGCTTTTGTAATCCACAAAAACTCTCCATCCAGTGATGATATGTGTTGAGATCAATTCATTTTCATTAGTTCTTTCCACTATGATCCCACATTTTTGGGAACTACATGTAGTGGTCTTACCCACTCACTATTAGAGATTGAAATTATTATTACGACATCTAAAAGTTTCAACACTTCCTTTTTAACAACATCCTTCATTGGTGGTGTGACCCACCTTTGAGGTTGACACTTTTGTTTTCCATATTCCTCATGAGGAATTTTATTGGGGCATATAGTAGGACTGATTATTTTAATGTAAACCACTCCCTAGGTAATTTAAAACTTGCCTTTTCAATACTTCAACTAAATTTTCCTTTTGTGACTGAGATAGTTTAGAGTTAATGATTACTAGAAGAGAGGTTGAAGCTTCTATGTATGAATACTTAAGAGTACTGGGAAGAGAATTCAACTGAAATGTTGATGGTTGAATGATTAAGGGTGTGAATGGTTGGAAAGTATTACTTGTGATAGTATCATTGAAGCTAACTTTCTCAAAAATAATATTCTTCTTCTGTATAAGGGAGCTATTCCTCGTTGTCTGCTTCTATGACCATATATTCATTTCTTTCTTGGCTAAGAGAGATGGAATTTAAATCAGAGGTATCATCTATTTTTTTAGAATATTTGATAATGTTGAAGAATAAATGTTCTTCTCTAAATAAAAATATTAAACGCCCTAGATTTATGTTTATTAGATCCTTTCCTATGGACAGGAATGGTCTTCCAAGAATAATGGGGATATCACCTTATTCTTCCATGTCTAAAACAAGGAAGTCTACTAGAAATATGATCTTTCTTACTTTGACTAGCACATCATTGAGAATTTCTCTAGGGTATTTAACTAATTGGTCTACAAGTTGTAGTGCTACTTGAGTTGGTTTGAGCTCTTGGAGACCTAATTTGTGAAATACACTCATTGAAATTAGTTTAATTCTTGCTCTAAGACCGCAGAGAGATCTTCCAAATTTACACTCTCTAATAGAACATGTGTAACACCCCAAGATTTTATGAAAAATATTCTTTTTAATTTCATTAATGTCTTGTGTTATACGCTACACCAAAAGAATCTTGCACAATATGCATCTCTGACTCGCCTTGCCTTACACACAATCATGACCTTCCTCGATAGCGTGTGTAGTACGCAATACCGTGTTTCACTAAACGAGATATTATTATAATATTATTATGAACTAGCCATTATGAATAGTAATACCCAATTTTTGAAATTTTATAAATTTTATCTTTCCAAATGGACTTCATTTTTGGATTCGGAATATCGAAATTAGCTTAGGGTGAAATTTTGGTACTTTTTGGATAACTTTAATTTTCTGATGAATAGTGAAAATTACTAAATTTTAATTAAAAACAACCTTTTTAATTGAAATAATTAATAGTGATATATTATTAATTTGAGTGGTTTTAAAGTATATTTAGAATATATTTTTACAATTTAATACAATGTTGGTCATTGGATGTAATTTCACATTTAAACCAAACATAAACAAGTGTCAATCTTTTGATAGTTATTATCTCTTAAGAACACACTATTTGTTTTGATGACGGGAATTAATTTTTAAATTAATTAATGCAACTGATATGTTTTGAATTTGGAAAAATAGACATCATTTTTGAGTTCATAATATCAAATATATCTTAGGCCTAATTTTTGGTATTTTTCTGGAAACTTTCATTTTTTGATGAATAGTGAAACCACTAAGTGGTAGTTAAAAAAAATGATTTTTTCATAAAACTTAATTTTACCGCTTCTGTGAGTGGAATTTCAAAAATTCGAGAGACACGATTGATGTTAGTAAGTAAAATTTGGTTCAATGAGATGAAAATAATTTTTGGTGAATAGTAACTTTTTACTTTTTTTTTACTGCGATTAAAAGTAAATAGGGTAATTAAGGGTCAAAATGTTATTATTATTACCCTAAAACATGTCCTAATTCTATTGGATAAGTTTAATTCAACCAAAAAAAACCTTAGGAATAAAATATGACCATTGAGGCCCACTTGGATTAGATTTGGACATTTATAATTAATTTATTTAAAGAAGGGTTAAAATAGTTAAAATCAATGTTTAATAAGTATATCATTTTTAATATATAGTTATACATAATATAAATTCGACTATAAATATTAATTAGAAATCTAAAACGATTTCCTACATAATGGTATTTTATTTGTAATTTTTAGACATTAAATAATTTAGTTTATTTATGACAAAAGATGATGCACTAATTATGTTATTAATGAAATATTGAAATAATTGATGTTATAAATACCAAAATAAATGTAATTTGAGACTTTTTATGAATTAAACTAATTTTATAGGTTAATATGACATGTTAGTATTGATTTAATTAACTTTTTTCGAACTAATAATTCTGTTATGATTTTTAAAAAAATCAATTACTAAATAGTGTCAAAATTGACATAAAATTGTTTTTAAAACAAATATTATATTATTAATTGTTATTTTATTCCTAAAAATCTATGGTTCGGCCAAATGACTTATATAAGATTATATATATTAATAATAAACAACTAGGGGTTCGTTTGACTTCTTATAGTAAGTTTATTAACCTTATAGTATAAGAACACAAGAAGACACGGTAAAAGTAAAATTATTTAACTTAAAGTTAAATATAAATGATAAGGTTAAAATAGGAACCTAAACTTGTCTAAATTCTATTGGATGAGAGGATTTAGACCCATCCCCACCTTAGCTTCAAAATAATTCAATTTGGAGCTATTTAAAACCGAATTTGGCTTTATAATAAAATAATATTTTTAGTTATTCCAAAGGTGCCCCTCTCCTCCCTTATAAAAGGGAACCTCCTCCCTCTCTTCCTCACACCACTTGAGCCTTCAAGATCGGACAAACCCTGAAAAATTCTCTTCTACACTTCCCTAGAAACATCCTAGAGGTTCTGGTATTCCTCAAAGACCAATTTTAGTGTCCTAAAAGGAGATCTCAAAGAGGCGCTTCAAAGAAGAGGTAATGTCCGTTACCGATTCTTTCAACTTTATTTCTTCTTCCACATATTCTTATTAGGTTATTTCATTATGAAGTAATAACATCAGTATCAATAATATTCTGATATGTTATTATAAGTATGAAACAACCCTATTTCCCTATCTATCCATCCTACGTAAAATGAAATCACTGCACGTGCGTACGTACAGAATACCGTCTCCACGCCGTGGTGTAATATATTTTCCACCACCACCTTACTTGGATGAATATAATGGTGTAAATAATAACTATATATGATTATTGTAAAGTGATATTGATTCTGAAATAGTATACATACACTCCAATACAATTCCACGATCATGAGAATGATATCATCGCTCGTGCGTACGTACGGGCTACCATCTCCACGACGTGATGAGATTCATTCTCCACGTTAACCATTCATGAATGATTATAAAGTATATATAATAAGTAATCATGAAATATATGACATAATAATGATACTAGAGTTATGATTATATATTCGTATGTCATCTACTTAATTCCATTCAACTCAATAAGGAAACGAAAACAAAGTTCATGCGTACGTACGACCTACCGTCTCCATGAACGGTGTATTTCTTTCCATTTACTGATCAATTATATATATATATATATTCTGAATATATATTATATATAAATCATGTTTTATATTCTGGAATTAAGTAATCATGGTCTATGTAATCATATGAATAATTACAAGTCAAAACACGGACGACAAATGAAACGATTTTACCCAAAACGCTCTTTAACATGGAATTTACAAAAGAACGGGTAAAATAAAGTCATAAGTGAACCATATATTATATCATAACAATGAGTATGATTCTGGAATAAGTCAATGACATTATTTAAATCATTATACAGGAGGTTCGGACACTTACGAATCAAATCAGACCTAAGGTAAGGGATAATTTTGCAAATCTCATTTTTATCCGAGATTGCTTATTCTTAAGTATTTATTGGGGTAATTTTTATCATCCATGTACATGTTTTATAAAAGTGTTTCCATGTATTTTTAAAGTCATTTTTACCCATTTTTTACTTTTACTACATGGTATGTAAGGAATCTTTCTTTTGTTTACGTTACGAGGTACTTTTTTACTTTTTCGACAAAAGTACGAGAATAATGTTTTTTTAACTTATACGGCACGAACAGATTTTTACAGTTTTATAAAGCCTTATTTTCATGAATCTTCCTCCAAAATATTTCATGACTATTTTCAAAAAAATCCTTTTCTTTTAAAATTGCATCACATTTTGTGAAATGAAAATGATTTTGAAGAATAAAGGATATTTTCCTCAAGAATTCATTTCAAGTGTTTTATCAAAACCATTTTCCATCTAAGATGACATTATTTCATATGTGTATGTTTCAAGTATAATGTATCTATGATTTACATGGTTTCGCTTTTCTTATTATGAAATGATATCCATTTCTTTTATATGGATTATGTGATGATGTGATGATGTTTATGAAACCCATTTTATTTATTGGGTTATTATGAATGATGTATGTTTATTTTGTGGCACAAGTAAGAATGATTTCATTATGAGATGGGTGGGACCTATATCTCCCTCCAATGAATTGGGTAAAGATTTATATCTCATGAGATAGACATGGATGGAACGACAAGTTAAACCGGTTCAGTAATACAGGACTGGAACGAGGAGTGAACTCAATTCAGAAAGGGACTTTGTCCACTAAGATGGTCTTGGCAGCAATGCCTTGGCTAATATGGAAATCATATCATGTGCTTAATGGTTGCCACAATTACATGTTTTATTCCCTTGCTATTTTATCATGATTTATGTTCAATTATGATCTATGCCTTATGTACTTCTATGTTTTATGTCATTTCTCAAGATTTTTAATGTTCATTTTTTAAGTACAAATGTATATGGTATGTTTTATCTTATCCATGCTTACCCTTTCTGAGCATTTGAGCTCACCCTTTTTATGTTTTTCCCCCAGGATTAAAAGAAAGATTTTAGGTAAGGAAACAAAAATGGGAAGATCTTTATGGGAGATGTTTAAGATCTTTCACCACAATTAGAAGATTACGTTCCAAGTTTCCAAAGACACTAAACTATTACGATCCTTGTGTGTATGTTTTTGTTATGTACTAAGTATTCCGCAAAAGTAATGTAATGTTTATGTACGTCAAGATTCAGGTCTCTACAATATGGGACTGAAAAACTTCTGAGGTCTCTCATATTTGGTGGATTTGTCTACTAAAAAATAGTTGGGAATTCTTTATTTAGTGAGATGAAACCAAGATCTTCCATTTTTACTTTTTGGAAAGAAGATCCTTTAAAAATTTGGTATAACCCTTCATATTAACAATAACATCTGTAAAGGGTATGTTGATATGCAATTTCTTGAACATTTACAAGATCTTATTATACTATTCCTCCATGTTTGACTTGTCTTGATATTTCTAGAAAAGGAAAATGTGTCCTGTAATATGGCGGGGAAAGATAGACTGGATTCTTTGGTTACATAACTGTTTGTGTGTTTGAGGCTAGTGATACCTCTTGGGGTATTACTCGAGTGGTCCAATTAACGTTTTCTTCTTTTAATATTGAAGGATTTATAGGTTCCTCTTTTTTGTGTTTCATCTATTCTACTGGGTTTTTGAAAATCAAAATTTTATACACTTCTCAGCACTACAACATTAACTTATTCCTTTGGGTATGTCTCTGTATTACTAGGTAGAGAACATGATAATCTTTCTAATAGATTTTTTGAGATTTGAACCATTTGAAATTTGAGATTTCCTAGGAAATATTGTTGGTTCTACATATCCGTCTCTTCAGTAGTCATTCACTAGTATGATTTTGGAAAAAAAGTATCTTGGAGGTTCTCTAAGTAATTTTAGAGAGGATCAGTTTGCTGTGGAGGTCTTGGTAGAGTTGGTTGAAACAACTACTGTGCTCTCTGAGGGAAATGTTGTTCTATTTCTTGTTGTCTTGGTCATGGAATATAGCTCATGGGTGGGTAACCAAGTGGTCCTTAGTTATGTAATGGTTCTTTAACAATTATATATTAATAATATCCCTAGTTGTTTTGAGTTCATTTTTGATTTGTCCTCTACTGATAATATTGTTGTTGTTGTTGGAATAGTGGATTATATTGACTGTAATTGATGTAATTACAATCTTGAGTTTGTTTTTCTTCAACTCCCACCTTGTAGTCTTGGTGTAAGTGTAATAAACCACACATTTATCATGAATTAATCTTGATTATAGAAGAAGGAGGGGGCAATGTAGCTGGTAGCTAGAATGAATCAAGCTTATTTGTGAGCACTTTAAAATTAACTTATAGTCAAGTATTTTCATCCACTTGGTGTAGACCACACCGATGTGGTCCACGATTACTCTTCCACATGATGGGATTGTGAGATACTTCATCCAAAATGGATTTTCCACCTTTAGGACTCTTAAATTTTTTTCTTCCATCAACTGAAACAACAAAAAATATGTGTGCGGCTTGTTGGAGACCTTGAAAAAATGTATGGAGTTGGATAAACATTTCTAGTCCATGGTGCATGAACTTCCTCATCAGTTCCTTAAATCTGTCCCATGATTCCCATGTGGATTCTTTATCAATATGAGTGAAGTTTTGAATGTCTTTCCGCAACTTACATGTCCAGATTGGTGGGAAGTATTTGTCTAGAAACATTTTGGATAGATATTACCAAGTCATTATTGACTTGGGAGTTTCACTCTTGAGCCAATCCTTGGATCGTTCTTATAGAGAGAAGGGAAAGACTCAGATCCTGATTTCATTAGATCATAATTCCTAGTTGTGAAAGGTATCACAGACTTCCTGGAAGTCAGAGATGTGCCCATGATGATCTTCACTTTGAATCCCACTAAACTAGTCTATGTTCTCGATCATGTGAATCAGTCCAAGTTTTATTTCAAAAGTGTGTGCCTAAATAGAAGGGTGTATGATTATTTTCGTAGCACAATGGATTGATGGGATGACACAATCCATGATGGTTTGTTCCTATTGCACCAGGTTCTCTCTAGGAACTGACTGTTTCATGTTTGGAAGGTTAGGTGGGTTGGGTCCCACTTGATTGTTTTTGCGGGCCATGTTTGACCAGCCACATGTAGTGAGATAACTTTTGATTTTAGGATCAAAGACTAACTGTTCTTGTACTTCAAGGCTACATGAATGAGTCTAAGGTCTCGGATGAATGGACTTATACTACAAGATCAAGGACATAATGGTGTCTAAAATAAAAGAAGAGAGAAGTGGGGTGGGGGAGAGGTAATCATAGGTCTTTTCCCAAATTATTCTTGTGCGGAACACAACCTTGGTCCCTAGTAACGATTCCAAAATTTGAAATGCCCAAAAAATCATTTAATTTACATGGGATATGGTCATATTAGATTTTATTGTTTCCCAAAACTCACTTACTACTGAGATGTATTATAGTGATAGTCTGGGGTCGATCCCATGAGGAATTAGGCTAGAAATGATAACATTTATATTGAAACCCTTTGGAATAGGAGTCATCATGACTTGATTCTGTTTTGAAAAAACTATAACTAGATATTTGAGAATGGGATTAAGATTGATTTTGAGGATTTGTAGAAAATATGATTTTAATTTTACTTGGTAGGATCTTAAGGTTTATACTTTGAATAATGTAGAGGTTTCTAGTTGAAAATAGTAAAATCCACAAGTTCTACCTAAGTGCTAACTATTCCTTGATCTAGAGATAATGACAACCTAGACGCATTAGGATTATATTTTAAGGCATAAAGTGTCTTGGGAAATTGGTTAGATCCTAACCACTTCAACCAGGATATGGTCCTTCATTCAAATGTACCATGGGAAGGGATGTTTGAATGAATTTAAAATAAAATTTTTATTTATCTTGATTAATAACCCTTAAGGTTAATAAGTTGGGAATTAATGATTTATATAGTTAAGAAAATTTTACTCTTGATCCCTACCCTAGGTGGTTTAGCTACACATGGTCGGATTGAATGAAAATAAATGAGTAATTGGAATAATTATTAACATGATGGAAAAATTTGAAATTAAATGATTGAAAAACATGAAATGATTCAAGCTAACCAAAATTTTTGAACATGAAACCAAGAATAAGAAATATAGATCTAAAATTACCCAATTTAACTAACTAATTTTTAGATATAGGAATGAGAATGAGTGAAACAAAAAATTTTCAATGATCAATGCTCCAAAAAATGATGAAAAAAGTCGAGTGTGTAAGAAGGAATAGAGAATGAAATATAAAAAAAATCTTGATACTTGTATTAAAGTAAAAAAATAAAAGGAGACTAAGATATTTTGAGTTTAGGGTAGAGGATGTAGTAGATAACAAGGGAGGAATGAAAGAATAAAAGATGTCCATTATGGAACCTAGTAAATCTGATGCCCTATTTCTATATATATAGAAAAAATATTACACAATGTGTAATATGAATTCACATTGTGTAATGCCAATTTACAGTTTCCGCCATAAATTTTGAATCTATGTGTATCTCATGCATATCTCATCTGAGTTTTTAATATTTGACTCCTTTAATGACATGTAACATAGATTTGAGATGTGTATCTTACTTCAAGATTTATCTTTGAGGTGGGAATTTCATTCAAAGGATTAATGACATGTTTCTTTAACTCACATCATGTAATGGATTATACACATGTAGATTTCATGAATTTCATCATGAGTTCCTTCATGACTTGCAGTATGTTGTGAAACTATACTAAACATCATGTACTGACATTTCACGATGTGTAATAAGAAATTTTTATCCTTTTATACATTTTTTCCTTTAAAACATTGAAACACCCATTCCTTCAAAAATGAACACATACCGATTGAATTATCAAATAAATCATTGAAAATCCTTAACTAAATGTCAGAAAAAAGTATATATGATTTCAGGTTAACAGCTCCACATATTCTCCCCAATATTTCCAACCATCTAGAGGAATTTTTTCTTAATGAGGCCCTCTAATTTTCAAAATCCTTGAAACTATTATAAAATAACTACTCCATCAAATTTGATCAGTGATAATCCTTAAAATATGCGCCACATCTCATCATCCCTTATTCAAACCTCTTGGTTTATTATTTAAAAAATTCACAATCCAACTATTCTAGGGGATTTAATACCCTCAATTTTATACTTTCATACATCATACTCACTTTTAGGGAAGAAGTACGATATTCAATTATTGAACCTTTGGTGGTCCTCATCACATGATCCTCAACTACAAGACATGATAGTTTGAGCTCCATGACCATAAATTTAATTCCCCCTTAAAAGATAGTATATACTATTAATGGGCCCTATTCACATCGATTTTACATTAAAAGGCCCATATAGGTGATTTTATCCTTCATCCAAAACTATACGACCTGAATATTAAATTCCCTTTTTGGTCAAATCCATATGACTTAAAAAATCAGCTCTCTTGGTACACACACTAATAATTTAAACTATGTGCACCCAAATTTATCTATTATTGAACTGAGATATCTTTCAAATCAGCCTTGTTTCACCTCAGTTTCTATATAAACCACCTTACCTTTTGTAAAAATTATCCATCCTTAAAATTCATCCCTCAACGGTCCGACTTGAAAGACCATACATTTCCCATGTAAAGATACATAAAACTCTCCAAAGTTGGAAACCCATAAAGGGTGACCTTGGAAAAATTCAAGTATTAATTCACTGGACACACACCTTGTATGATGTAGGAATTTTTTTTGAAAATAAAAATGTAACATAATTTTTTATATTGAAAAATCATAAAGTGTTTTTAAGTAAAAGAAAAGTTTCTACATAGTAAGCTTCCCCAATACGAGGCTTAGAAAAAATTTGGGGCTAATGGAAATAAAAATAGAAATAAATGACACAAAGAACATGGGGTCCACTATATAATCCCAATAAAATTCAAGCTATTATTGTAACATCCTAGGTAAATAAATAATCTTACATTCTAATGTTTATAAATATTTGTGAATAAAATTTTAATATTAATTGAAAGGGGATTCTATGCTCGATGGTGTACCCAATACACAACAACGGGTTTCTTTGAAATCTTACGTTGCACACTAATAAAATAATAATATTATAATAGTTAACGCCTAGCTGTTGTAATGGCGTGAATGTACAGAAATAACTACAAAATGATTATATATGTTTGTTAAATATTTTTACATTTATCCAATAAATTATAGAGGCTTAAAATCCAAATGAATCCAATTTTAAGAATAAATACTCTTATATTTTTAAAAGATTGTTTTACAGCCTTTTGATGGAGAACCTTTTTTTAAATCTAAATTTTTACAATTTTATAATCTCTATTTTTCAAAATAAACTTATTCTTTATTATTGGGACATTGAAATTTACTTTGGTTAAATTTTTGGTATGTTTCTGACATTGTTAATTTTTTAATGAATAGTGAAAAAATACTGCATTTTACATCAAAACTTTTTTTTCATAAAATTTAAATATATAGTTAGATTATATTTTTAATTGGTTTTAATGTGTAATCAGAATATATTTTTACCATTTAATCCAATGGTGGTCATTGGAATTAATTTCACTTTGAAATTGGACTTAAACTAGTGTCAATCTTTTAATAGATATTGTTTTATAAAAACACGCTATTTGTTATGACAGCGGGAATGGATTATTAAATTAATTAATGAAACTTATATATTTTGAATTTTTTAAAATAGATATATTTTTTTAATTCAAAATATCAAATATAACTTAGGGTGAATTTTTGGTATTTTTCTGAAAAACTTCAATTTTTGTTGAATAGTGAAACCACTAAGTGATTGTTAAAGATACAGATTTTTCGTTTAAATGAAACTTTACCACTTCTCTGATTTGATTTTCAAAAATATGACATACATGGTTGTCATTAGGTAGTAAAATGTGGTTCAATGAGATTAAAATAATTTTTTGGTGAATAGTAAATTTTAAGTTTTATTAATCGCGATTAAAGGTAATTAGTGTGATTTAAGGTAAAAATGATATTATAACAAAATGAAAATATCTTGACACATGTCCTAACCCTATTGGATGATTCATTACCGACCAAGACAAACCATGGGTCAATTTTTGGGACCCCATGGAGACACTTGGGTAAGATAATGACATTAACTCCATTTATTTAAAGTAAAAGTAAAAATGGCACAAACATGTATTGTTTTACTAAAACAATTTTTACATGGGGTTATACAAGTCATATTTTTGACAACAAATTTTCATTGGAAATATAAAAAGATTTCCTATATCATAGTATTTTTTTATATTTTTTATATATTAAAAAAATTAAATTATTTGTGACATAATGATGATGTAGTGATTATCTCATTATTTAACGATTTAAATAAAATGAAAAGATAATGTCACATCTATGACCTAAACATGTCAAAAACCTATTAGATGGGTGTATTTTGAACTATTATCGCCTTATAATAGAAATACATCAATGTGGGACCTTTAAAATCTGAAAATCATTTTATAATAAAGTAATATTTTATAACTTTCCAAGAGTGCCACTCCTCTTCTCTTATAAAAGGCCCCCACCTCTACCACCTTACACACACCTCTCAAACCTTTGTCTCAGCCAAACCATGCCCATTTCAACTCTCCAAATCCCTATCCTCACCCTAGAAGCCTTACCTTAGGCATAAATCTCTTCAAGAAACCATTTTGGTTCAAACCAAGAGGAGTTACCCGATTTTATGGAGGTTAAAGAACGATCGAGTCAAGTCGGACCCGAGGTAAGGGATCCTACCCCTCTCTTTCTTTTTAAGTACACTCTTTTATGTCATTACTTTTAAGTTCATATTTTTTCTGATTGGGATGTTATTTTATATTAATCTTACTATACTTTTTATGTTCATATTATGAGAGACCCTATTTTCTCTCATCAATCCATTTTGGAAGTTTTGATTGGCGCCGTTAGGCTGCCGAATTTTCGTAAGAGATCCAACCTCTATCTTTCTTTTTAAGTACTCTCCTTTATGTCACTTCTTTTAAGATACTCTTTGTTATGTTTGGGGATGTTATTTTATATTCCTCTTTCTGTAAATTTTAGGTTAATATGATGAGAGACCCTATTTGATCTCATCAATACATTTTTGGAAGTTTTTCCATTAGGCTGTCGAGTTCTCGTAAGGGATTTTTCATCTCACTTTTATTCCCATGAGATTTATGATACATTTTCCACCATTTACTTTTAGTGGTACATGTACTGACTATTATTCTACTCTTTGTGTAATATAGTTTCATTTATGAGTATTTACATCAATGATGTATTGTCCTTCTTTCATGGGGTGTATGTTTCAAAAGATACCCAAGTCGGTAAGGGAACTTTTCACCCTCATCTTTTTAAAAGACTTTTTTTGGGCCTTTTAATTTACATATTGTAATGTTGAGATATGTTCTTCTATATACTTATTGATGTAAATTTTATGTCCAAGTGATGATATACCCTTTTTACCTCTCATCAACTCATTTTCTAAAGTTTGAAGTGACGCCATTAGGCTGTCAAATTTTTGCAAGGGAACTTATTAACCCAATTGTGATTCTTTGGGATAAACTTGTACTCCTTAAATATGTCATTCTATGAATATGCGTGAATGTCCTCTGATTGTTTTACACTTAATATCCACTTATATTTGGTGTATTCGTTTTTCACACATAATTATGTAATTTATTTATCCTTAATCCAAGGATACCGTCTTTGTAAGGGACTTCGTCTCAATCTCCATTCATTGAGGAATATTTTGTTTTATACACAACTTTCTTTTATACAGTGTATAAACCCCTTTGAATTTTACGCTTATTCAAAGGGAATCTTTTTTTTATATGAAGTGTTTTACTAAACGACAAAAAGGAATGTTTTTTTGTAATACGTATGTGGCGACAACGACTTCTCTGCCACCGGGACAATTATTTGAGTTTCAGCTTCCTCTACAAGCCATAACTTTTTTTTAAAATGAAAAATAAATACCATGTTTTATTTTTCTTTTATTTTGGTATTGAAAATGGTTTTCATAATGTTTTTATATCAATGTGTTGTATTGATATCTTGTGATTGAAAAGTCGAAATGTTATGCATGTTTTATGTGATACGATTATGTTATGGTTCTTGGTCATTGTTATGAAGACGGGTGGTTCCGTGATAAACTAAGGGTGGGTGAGCCCGATATAGCTCTCCAATTCATTGGGTAACACGAAGGAGTCAAACGTTAAGGTTTATCCGAAGATATTTATGGAATATACTATGATGGGTATTCCAAACGTAACCAATAGGGTTACTCCATATGTAAGAATGTTATGAATGCCTCAAGTTACCTTTTATGTATTATGATTTCTATGATTTATTCATGATTTGATGAGGTATGTGATTATGTTTTATGAATAAAGTATGATTTCATGCATGGACTAATGTTTTCATTTCTAACTTTTATATCTCTTACTGAGCTTTTTATGCTCATACCATGTTTTTGAAATGTTTTTCATAGGTCAAGGGAAAGGTACATGATGTGATGATAGTGTCAAGGAAGTGTCAAGAAAGAATCCATGTTTTATTTTAAATATGTTTCCATAGATGGGAAAATTGAGTACTATCTTTTATGTAACCACTTTGTTTAAATGTGGAATGTAATACAAGTTTTATGATCTAATTCTCTAAAACTCTAAACCTGAAAAGATCCTCATTGTGTAATCTCGTAATAACTCAAATTAAGTAAGGTTTAAGGCTGGGGACTTATAGTTGGTATCAGAGGTCGGTTTAGACAACTTTAGGGATTATGAGTTTTTGTTAGACACATGGTTAGTCCCTATATCTATTATTTCAGTTAAATAATTGTTTTATAACTTTTTTCAGGTCAAGTAAAGAAAGTTATGAATGTAAGGAGGAGGATCTCAAATGAAATTCATATCTCTTCCTGATGACATGCTTGCAATAATTATTGCAAAGTCATGTTCGGATGATTGTGAAACTTTTTCTAGCATACAACTCTCTTGCAAGCAGTTGTTTGAGATATCAAACACCTCCACTATACCTCATTATCATCGTGGATCATGGGTTGTATTTAGACAAATACTATTTTCACAATATTCTCATATTTTCAAGAAAGGTAAATATTATCAAGGTATTTTCAAATATTTTACCTTATTACAATAATTTGAAGCATAGTATGATTTTAAAAATGGTTCTGAGGAAGGATACCCTTACGCAACCTATTCATATTTGATTTTAAAATATAGTATCTTAGAACATACTTATGGTATTTTAAAAGGACCAATAATAGAAAGCTTCAACTCAAATTCTGTCCGACTATTTTATTGAAATCATGTTTTATCATATGTTTTGGAATTATATGTCATGGATGATTATTTTCCAAAACCGTTTTTCTGTGAACACCCATATGACCCATGTTGTACAAGGTGTATTTGGATGGAGGAATAAAATGATTTTGAAGGATCTCTAAATCATTTTTGTAATGTATGGGACTTTTACCTACGTGAACATGATGAAGATGAAACCGAGTGGACTCCATGAACAAGGTATGCTATGATTCATTTTGGGAATCGTCTTATTTTATGGTGGTGAAATAAGACTTCAAGAATTAAGATGTTGAGATTGTAATGAATTTGGATTAAAATGAGAGGTATAAGGAAACTATTGAGGTTAAAACATGTTAGGGTTATTTTTGGAGTTTTATAAAAAGGACAACATGCAGACCGTGTGACAACCCGTCGCATCGGACAAAGCTGTAGGAATCGAACCCACAACCAAAGTGCGACTGGTATTTATTGCCTACCACTGGACAACATGAAGTCCCTGGTTAGTTTGACTAATTTTTATAGTTAGATGATTTTATGAATCAAGTGTAAGTTGATTTTGGGTTATCTATGGAAATTATTAACCTATCATGGAGGATATATGATTAGGTTAATTACTTTCAATATGATACTTTAAGAGCAACTAATGTTATTTGGAGATAAATGTTAATTTGTAACTTGGGAGACTATGTGATTAAATCCTTCAAATATTTGGGTTTCAATCTTAGTTGGGTTTACATTGAAGAATTTTATGGACAAATTGTTTATTGAATGGTCTTTGTTGAACTTTGGGTTTTTTTTGACAAATTTTGGAGATTAGGAGTAGTTTTATTTTTTGTAAAAAAATATCATTTTTGGGTATTATCTGATCTCGTACTAAAATTTTTGGTTAGGTTTTGGTTGAGATCTAAAAACATGGGAAATATATAATTCTCTTTTGTAGATTAGGTTATTGTCAAGAAGTTTATTACAGTACTCTTAATGCGAACAAGTCTTCCTAAATACTCGTATTTTGGAGAAAATATGAGTTTGATTAAGGAATCTAGTAAACGTTGAAAGTCTACGTGACAAGTAAGCATGTTTCATTGTGATTTAGTTAAGCTCAAGAATAAATTACTCAATGAAAAGTAACTTAAAACAAAAATGTTGTCTATTAACTTTTCCTACTGGGGAATCGAATACCATTTAACCCACCACAAGCTTGTGATTTTCTTGTGGTTAACTTTCTCCTAAATATGTTTACTATCACTCTCCATCAGAACATGACCCTTTTTTTCCCTCCATATCAATATTTTAATACTTTTAATCCTAGTATGGGTTGACTCGGGTGACCTTTGTACTTCTCTCCCATTCTTTTTAAGTGATAGTTTTACTGACTCTTGTTCCGATGTGGGACTTTCAATGGAGTTCCCAAGCCCAATTTTGAAATTGTGAGGACGCAATTCCCAAAAGGGGGGAAGGATGTAACATCCCAGGTAAATAAATAATATTACATTCTAATTTTTATCAATATTTGTGAATAAAATGTTAATATTAATTTAAAGGGGATTCTATGCTCGATGGCATACCCAATACACAACAACAGCTTTCTTTGAAATCTTACGTTGCACACTAATAATATAATAATATTATAATAGTTAACGCCTAGCCGTTGTATTGACGGGAATGAACAAAAATAACTAAAAAATGATTACATATGTTTGCTAAATATTTTTACATTTATCCAATAAATTTTAGAGGCTTAAAATCCAAATGAATCCAATTTTAAGAATAAATACTCTTATATATTTAAAAGATTGTTTTACCACTTTTTGATGGCGAACCTTTTTTTAAATCTATATTTTGACAATTTTATAATCTCTATTTGTCAAAATAAACTTATTATTTATGATTGGGACATTTAAATTTACTTTGGTTAAATTTTTGGTATGTTTTTGACATTGCTCATTTTTTTAATGAATAGTGAAAAAATAGTGCATTTTACCTCAAAAATTCTTCTTCATATAATTTAAATATATGGATAGATTATTTTTTTAATTAGTTTTAAAGTTTAATTGGAATATATTTTTACCATTTAATCTAATGGTGGTCATTGGAATTAATTTCACTTGGAAATTGGACTTAAACTAGTGTCAATCTTTTAATAGATATTGTTTCTTAAAAACACGCTATTTGTTTTGACAGCAGGAATGAATTATTAAATTAATTAATGCAACTTATATATTTTGAATTTTGTAAAATAGATATCATTTTTGAATTTGGAATATCAAATATAGCTTAGGGTGAATTTTTGGTATTTTTCTGAAAAACTTCAATTTTTGATTAATAGTGAAACCACTAAGTGATAGTTAAAGAAACTGATTTTTCGTTTAAATGAAACTTTAACAACTCTGTGATTTGATTTTAAAAAATCCGACATACATGGTTGTCATTAGGAAGTAAAATGTGGTTCAATGAGATTAAAATAATTTTTTGGTGAAGAGTAAATTTTAAGTTTTATTAATCACAATTAAAGGTAATTAGTGTGATTTAAGGTACAAATGATTTTATAATAAAATGAAAATATCTTGACACTTGTCCTAACCTTATTGGATGAGTCATGGCCGACCAAGACAACCCATGGGTCGATTTTTGGGACCCCATGGAGCCACTTGGGTAATATAATGACATTAATTCCTTTTATTTAAAGTAAAAGTAAAAATGACACAAACATGTATTGTTTTACTAAAACAATTTTTACATGGGGTTATACAAGTAAGATTTTTGAATATAAATTTTAATTGGAAAGATAAAAATATTTCCTACATCATATTATTTTTTAATAATTTTTAGACATTAAATAAATTAAATTATTTATGATATAATGATGATGTAGCGATTACCTCATTATTTAATCATTTAAATAAAATGAAAAGATAATGTAAAATCTAAGACCTACACATGTCAAAAACCTATTGTATGGGTTTATTTTGAACTCTTATCAGCTTATACTAGAAATAAATCATTGTGGGACCTTTAAAATTCGAAAACCATTTTATAATAAAGTAATATTTTATAACTTTCGAAGAGTGCCCATCCTCTTCTCTTATAAAAGGCCCCCACCTCTACCACCTTACACACACCTCTCAAGCCTTTGGCTCAGCCAACCCCTGCCCATTTTATCTCTCCAAATCCCTATCTGCATCCTAGAAGACTTACCTTAGGCATAAATCTCTTCAAGAAACCGTTTTGGTTCAAACCAAGAGGAGTTACCCGATTTTAAGGAGGTTAAAGAACAATCGAGTCAAGTCGGACCCAAGGTAAGGGATCCTACCCCTCTCTTTCTTTTTAAGTACACTCTTTTATGTCATTCCTTTTAATCTCATCTTTATTATGATTGGTATGTTCTTTTATATTACTCTTACTATAATTTTTATGTTCATATGATGAGAGACCCTATTTTCTCTCATCAATCCATTTTGGAAGTTTTGATTGGTGCCGTTAGGCTGCCAAATTTACGTAAGAGATCCGACCTCTCTCTTTCTTTTTAAGTACTCTCCTTTATGTCAATTCTTTTAAGCTCCTATTTGTTATGTTGGTGGATGTTCTTTTATATTCGTCTTTCTGTACATTTTAGGTTAATAAGATGAGAGAAACTATTTTATCTCATCAATCCATTTTTGGACGTTTTAAGTGGCGTCGTTCGGCTGCCGATTTTTCGTAAGGAATTTTTCATCTCACTTTTATTCCCGTGATATTTATGCTACATTTTCCACCATTTAATTTGAGTGGTATATGTACTGCCCATTATTCTACTCTTTGTGTAATATACTTTCGTTTATGAGAATTTACATCAATGATGTATTGTCCTTCTTTCATGGAGTGTATGTTTCTAAAGATACCCAAGTTGGTAAGGGAACTTTTCACCCTCATCTTTTTAAAAGACTTCTTTTGTTGTGTCTTTTAATTTACATATTGTAATGTTGGGATATTTTCTTCAATATCCTTATTGATGTAAATTTTATGTCCATGTGATGAGATACCCTTTTTATCTCTCATCAACTCATTTTCTGAAGTTTGAAGTGACGCCGTTAGGCTGTCGAATTTTTTCAAGGGATCCTCTAAACCCAATTTTTATTCTTTGGGATAAACTTGTACTCCTTGAATATGTCGTTCTATGAATATGTGTGAATGACCTCTGATTTTTTACACATAATATCCACTTATATTTGGTGTATTCATTTGTCACACATAATTATGTAATTTATTTATCCTTAATCCAAGGATGCTGTCTTTGTAAGGGACTTCGTCTCAATCTCTATTCGTTGAGGCATATTTTTTTTATACACAAATTTCTTTTATATGGTGTATAAATCCCTTTGACTTTTACGCTTATTAAAAGGGAATCTTTTTTTTATACAAATCGTTTTACTAAATGACAAAAGGAATGTTTTTTTGTCATACGTATGCGGCGACAATGACTTTTGCACCGCCGTGAAAATTATTTGAGTTTCGGCTTCCTCTACAAGCCATAACATTTTTTTTAAAATGAAAAATAAATACCATGTTTTAATTTTCTTTTATTTTGGTATTGAAAATGGTTTTCATAATGTTTTTATATCAATGTGTTGTATTGATATCTTGTGATTGAAAAGTGGAAATGTTATACATGTTTTATGTGATAGAATTATGTTATGGTTATTGGGATTTGTTATGAAGATGGGTGGTTCCGTGATAAACTAAGGGCGGGTGAGCCCGATATAGCTCTCCAATGCATTGGGTAACGCAATGGAGTTAAACTTTAAGGTTTCTCCGAAGAGATTTAGGGAATATACTATGATGGGTATTCCAAACGTAACCAAGAGGGTTACTCCCTATGTAAGAATGTTATGAATGCCTCAAGATACCTTTTATGTCTTATGATTTCTATGATTTATTCATGATTTGATGAGGTATGTGATTATGTTTTATGAGTAAAGTATGATTTCATGCATGGACTAATGTTTTCATTTCGTACTTTTATATCACTTACTGAGCTTTTTATGCTCATCCCAAGTTTTTGGAATGTTTTTCACAGGTCAAGGGAAAGGTACATGATGTGATGATAGTTTCAAGGAAGTGTCAAGAAAGAATCCATGTTTTATTTTAAATATGTTTCCGTAGATGGGAAAAATGAGTACTATCTTTTATGTAACCACTTTGTTTTAATGTAGAATGTAATGCAAATTTTATGATCTAATTCTCTAAGACTCTTAACCTGAAAAGATCCTCATTGTGTAATCTTGTAATAACTCAATATTGAGTAACGTTTAAGGCCAAGGACTTATAATTATATCTAGTTTTGTTAACATAAGTAGAAAAAAAAATATTTTTTTGTTCATGGCATATCAGTTTGGTTGTACATGTGAAATTTGTGAAGATATAACTTTAGGATGATTAACACCTCTTGATAATTGGAATAATAAATCTAAAATAATCCATTTTATATCCTGGTCACATTGTTTCATCTCATCATGCATATAAGTAGACCAAATCCAATGCTACAATAATTTTTTTACGCTAATAACCATCCATGATCATTGCCCCAGAGGAAATCATCTCACATATGAATAAACCAATTCTAGTGTTATGGTGATAGTATTTATTTTGGGTTTATATGGGATTTATTAACACTTAGTCATAGTATATAAAACATTAGAAACCACAAATCCTTGTTAATAATTGAATAAATATGAAACCTGTGTGAAAAATAGAATTGAATAACTGCTAAAAATGTGTATACCATTCATTAAATAATCCTCTGAAACCTCCCAAGTATTCAACCAATATGTTTGATGAGGATCACCAAAGTTGAAGATTAAATCCTCCCACGACCAAATGTATCCATGGGATGACTAAATCAGTCAATGTTTGAGAAGGATTATTGTTCACCCATGGTGTGTTAGAACCTCAACACACAAAGGATAAAGAAGAGGAACTTTGGGTTTTATAAGGGTTCAACCAATTAAGCACTCACATACACAACCATTACATGTTTGTGTCTTTATATAGTTTTTTGGACACTCCTGGAATGTTAACCCATTAACTCATATGTTACAATACATGAGTTAATTAATTTATATTTCATTCATCACATTAATGAATTAAATACCCTACCAACATTTCATCTTATGAAATAAGTTCTTAAATGATATCCTATGTAGGAGAAAAGCTCATGTAGAGAATGTGTGCATGAAATATAATTTCGTGCATAATGAAAAGTGAAATTAGTAACATGAAAATCATATTTTTATGCTTCTTTTTTTATATTACACACATATATATATCATACTATATCATATCTAATAAGGTTTTAGGGAATACCTACTATTTTATTCTCCCACATGCACTAAATCCTAAAATACTTTGGGCTATTTCACCTTATATTGTATCATATAAAATAAATTGTGAAATAATATCCAATAATATTTTTTACATACTCTATTTATTTATAAATCTATCATTAAATCCATCATGTATCACATCACATGTAATACCTTTTGAATACCCAACCAAAAATTTTTTAGATTTACTCTAAAACAATTTTATAGTATCACTCTATGTTAAAATCAATCCTCCTTCATCCACACACCAATGTGTAATCCCACATGACTTTATGGAATTGAAAAGAAATATAAATCATTAAATACTTAATTTTAAGTAAATAACATCCTCTAGAAATGAATCAATGCTACTATAGCTAGAAAGGGATATGAAATAATGTATATCAAACACATGTATCCCTATAACATTTTCCACTAGTCTACATCATATGAAAAGATGAATTATAATATTTTACTTTTTCTAAGACATCGAGTGACCATGGATCACAAATTATATCAATCCCATATAGTCGACTCATATGTTATCACTTCTTAAAGTGTAGAATAAATTGGTTGGTGAATACATCATATATCATTCACCCTTATGGATAAGTAAATAACATTCCCTTTATCTTAATAGATAAGAACATCATATATACTATCTAGGTGCAATTACATACTCCATAGTCTATATCAATTTAATGAACATATGTCATACCCATTATATGAGAGGAAAAATCCCATATTGGTTGAGATTCAACGGATGACATGATCAAAAACATATCCAACCACCCCCAAATTATCTAAATCAATATATATACTTGCTTAAGTAGTGTATTAAATAATTAAGGTTATCATGATAGGTATCTCCACATCCTCAAGTAGAGAGGAATCAAATATGATCTATATGATTCTAGTATACAAAATAAATTTATATGACACTTCATGTGGTATACATCATGAGTCATCTAGCACACACAAAGAATATTTTTCTTATTTTTTCCCTCAAGAGCGTACTTTGTATCTCGAAATTAGAATCCCACTCATGATAACCTTAAATATTTTTCATAACCTAAAATACTCCATGATAAACATCAATTAAGGATAACTCAAAGGTGTACTTTGAGAGTTAAATTGTCATTACACTTAACGAAATATATATATATATATATATATATTTATGTATCTAATGTGAAATAATGATAAAATAAAGTTTTAATTTTATATGATACTTTTTATATCCTTAAAACTCTTTTAATAATATTTAACAATGCTAATATAGGAACCTATTTATCACATCCTTCGTGTTAAACTACAACATCAGCCTTTTGTGCATAGAAATTTCAAGGGTTTTTTAACTAATTACATCATATGTAATTATTTTCATATCTTTATGTGACCAAATAATAAAACCCTCCTACCAACTCTTTTAGTGAAAAAAATTTTGAATTATGAAATCTGTAATGTTGTGATTTAGGAATCAAATTATTAATGTTCAACTACTTGAACATATTCAAACTCCTTAATTTCATAACATTAAATTTTATAATGTAAACGTGTTTTTAGTACTTGTAAATATTTAAAATTTCATTATCATCGTTCTTGGAACCATTTATATAAACCATTTTTTTAAAATCTATTGATATGTGTACCTATTCACATTATTTCTTTACCATCATATCCTAAACACTTCTAAAAAATAGATATTAAATTAATTATGATAACTAGTGTAACTATTTATATTTATCTTTACCTATATATCCTAAAAAATATTTATTATATCAAGTGTAATTATCTTTATAAATTTGATTGGTATAATCCTTTAGTTATAATGATTTTCACTTATTCAAAAAAACTAAATGTAATTATTTACATAATTATTTATTGCTATATATCGAAATATATTTAGGATATTAATTTAAAAATAACTTCAATAATAGACTCATGTAACCCTTAATTAATTAATTTTTAACTTCTATAATTATAAACATGCTCCACACTATCATCTTAGTCACTATATTCCATTAAAAATATCTTGATAAAATATAAAAAATACTTTCTATGTAGGAAATAAAATTGATTTATTTTTTAGTATAAATACATAAAAAATGGTATTATATATGTTTATATCATTTTTATGTTTTTAAAAGAATTAGTTATTAAAACACACCACTGATGGGAGATGGGAACACATTTCCTTATATTATAACAAATATCTAGATAAAAAATTCTGTTGGGATAAATATTTTTATCCATATATTCTCATAAAATCATGTTATAAAATCCTAATGAATCATAAATCATGTGAATCAAATAATCATCTAATTTTTTTTTCATAAAGTATATTTTTTAACTAATAACTTCTCTTATCATAAAAGAGAACTGTGATAAAGATATACAACTTTTATTTAGATTTATCCGAGCTTGTTAAACTCTTTTATATTCAAATAATTATTATATAAACTATTTTATTACATATTTAAATGTAAAATACAAGCTTTGTCAATTATTCTATTTTTTAACTCTTTTATATTTACAATACTTTTAAAATATACATATGGTTTCACTTATCCTTTAAAATAAAATAATTAATTTCTTTAACATCCATAAATGACATAGACATTTTATGGACTTTCTTAACCTCTTTTAGGTATTTTGTATAATCATATCATATAGTAGTACTATTTTTGTTTTATGAAAATACTGGTTTTCAATTTCCTTGATTGTATTCTTGGTGAAATATTTTTAAACCCTTCAAATAACTAATGTTCTTATGGTTTTAACTTTTACCCATTAACACCATTGATTTAGTGATAAAACATTGAAATTACATATCTATTTCATTAATACTTAACAATTTAAGAATATCAATTAAACATATCTTGAATTAAATCATACTGTTATAAAATTTCCATAAATGAAAATATGATAATTTCCTTAACCAAAACAATCCATTATAGTTTCTCTTAGATCATTTTAGAGAATTGAACATATCATAACTATGTGTATCATAAACCCCATTTCATTTTATTTAAACAAAATTTTATTACATTCACTACTCTAGAGAAAAACAAAAAAAGTACACATATTATGACATATTTAAGTAATATTTAAGTTTCCAAGTATCTAATATAACAACTCCTTTGCTTCATTATATGGAAAAAATCCAGGATTTAATTTTAAATCCTTCTTTATCTTATAAAATAATATATATTTACCAATTAATAAACCATAAAATTGATATAATATATCCATAATTATTATAGTATTTATTTATATAACATATATACTTGATATAGATTCTTAATGTGGATTCTTGATTTTTTTAGTTAATCCATATACATTCTTCTCTAGTGGATATTTTTTAAGAAATGGAAACATTGTACCTATTTCTTATTCTTCAGCATATCTGGTGTTGTAGACTCTCCATGACATATTTTCTTATACTTTTAACAAAAAACCTTTACCTCCATCCTTTTTACCATCAACATGATACTTGATCCAAGACCACCCATTCCCTTCATAGCAATCCTCAACATATTTAGGAGGCCCGATAAATGTTTAAAGTGTGTGTTCACATAATAATTCACAAAAAAACCACTATAAATATTTTGGTAGTGATTGAATATTTTAATAAGTGGCCAATTAAAGCCTAAGAGGTGTCCCTATCCACTCTAAGTAATTGATTCACCGAATGATAGTTATTACATGATTGGAAAAAGAGGTTCCTTCCATCATCTTACACTAAAAAATAGATTTATACACATCATACCATTCATGTATAGACAAATCCTGATATATCCTTTTAAATTTATATATCATTTGATATAAATCCAAGGTCTCATTTCGTTTTAAAACTTAAAATCCATGGTAACAATCATTACTATGAAGTCTTTCTATGAATCTCTTAGATTCTTATCATAGTTGTCTAAATACTTTTGTTGATTATCTCAACCGATTGATTTATTTGGAAGTGGTTGTTTCAAAATATTAAACTTTTCTTATTGTTTAAGATACATTCTAAAATTCAGGCACCATTCAAGAAAGTTCCTACTATTTAGTTTCTCCCTATCTTAGATTGATATCAAGATTAATCTTGATGATGATGATGATGTCATTTTTATATGACATAATATTTTATCAATTGAGTATCATGTAATATAGTTTAATAATGACTTTTACTCAATGAGATTCCACACAAATTAATACCCCTTTTAAAGTCCATCATATCCATTAGTGGGTTAAGGTCCATATTTCACTATAATATTTGTGTTTCTTTATCATTTTACTAAACACTTAGCTATTTAGGTATGGAATAATCACAATTATAATAGTTGTGAGTCTTGGATAGTTTAGTGAAAAAAATATTTCTAATCCATGATATGGATAAAAAACTATATTCCTTTGATAAATTAATACTATAAGGGTCTCCTGAATAGTGTAACCCAAAACAATAGTTAAGGACAAGCTAACAAAGGACAGTCTAGGGGAACCCAAATTTATCACGACACACCCAAGGATGGACCAAAGTTACCTATTTTTTCTTTCCTTACACAAGATAATCCATGGGTAAACTACTTTAGGATGAACTACACGGTTATATGATTGAGGTCTTGAAATATTTTTGAAGAAAAATAAAAATTAGTATTTGAAGGTTATAGTGAACCAGGATTTTCATACATAGATACTACATCTTTTTTGATGAATATTCAATACATTACACAAACATATGCTGATGACCATAGACTAGGTACACAATCTTCTAATTTTATGAATGATCTTCAACATGTCCCATAACAATCTTTCCCATTATTTATCTTTATAAAAATACCCTACTTAAAAACTTTCTTCATAATCTGAGGAATGGAAACATAATAAAGGGTGAGCTTAGATGCTCAGTAAGGGTAAAAAAGGGAGATACATAAGTATAACACATACATAAAGGCATGATAACATGAGAATAACATTAAAAACCCATACCCTTCATATCAAATATCATACTATAGAGTCATGGAATAAATATTTTCAGTTCATAAGTCATTAATCATAAGGGAATCAAAGAACATGAGCCATGAGATTATAACACTGGAATAAGATATAAAATTTATTAATACACATAAGAATAGAAAATCATTTCCATAGTAGCAAAGACTCACTTCAAATGCTATCATATCAGAATGGGGCCACTCTTAAAACCATCCTAGTATCCAAGGTTCACTACTAAGTCCATCATAGTAAACAAAGTCCCTTACTGAACTAGTTTCACTCCACATTCCAGTCTTTTATATTGCATAATATATAAACATTTACCCAATGAATTAGAGGGAGATATAGGTATCAACCCTAACATAATGAAAATTATTAGTTTGTGTTCCAAAAAATCATAAAACATTAATCATATAATAACCCATGAAATAAAATGGATTTCATGAATATTCACTACTGGAATGCTGGTCTTTCCCAACAGTTACATACCAACGGTTTGATAGAACCGTTGGTGAAGGAGGTTTTTCCCAACGGTTCATTAGAACCGTTGGCATAGATGTGGCTGGGAGGTTTTTTCCCAACGGTTCTCATGAACCGTTGGGAAAGATGGCTTTGGGGAGGTTTTTGCCAACGGTTCATGAGAACCGTTGGTATAGATATAGGTTTTTGCCAACGGTTCTTATGAACCGTTGGTATAGATATGCTTTGGGAGGTTTTTCCCAACGGTTCTAGAGAACCGTTGGGATAGATATACATATGCCAACGGTTTTTAAGAACCGTTGGCAAAGGTTCTCCCCAAATTCCCAGCCGCCTGTTCTCTCCCCCATTCGCGATACACAACCCTAAAACGGGAGCAGCAGCCGATTTAGGCGATTTTGGAGGTACTGTCGGCCTTGAATCTTCCAGGTCTTCTTCAGGTTATTCTTCTTCTTTATCTGAAAACATATTCAAATGTTTGGATAGTATTTAAACCTATTTTCATTTTTCCCATCAGTTTAGGTGATTTTGGAGCTACTGCCCGCCGGACCAGCCTAAGGGTGAGTTTTCTTGAAAATTCCTTTTTGGATTTTACCCCTTGAACATGGTATGTCATTTGTGAAAGGTTATATAAATCGAATTGATTGTTCGATTTCTGAATTGAATTGTAAATTAAATTAATTAAGGGTATTTTATGGTTTGCATTCCCCTTTTAACACATGAATGCCAATTATTTTTTAACACATGTTTTAATTGTATTGCCTTGCCAATGTGAGTAAAGTAGAGACTATGCTATGAATCTATGAAATTGGATTGAATTTATCTTATATTTTATGTTACCATGTTAGATATATTATAACTAATGCATGTGATATCTTTATAGTCTTGTTAGGAGTGTTCTATTAAAAATTCCCATGTGAGTGCTTGAATTTTCATTGAATTGCTAGCCATTATGAGTTATGTTGAGACCATGATATGGAATTGATTGATTAAGCAAGGGAATCTCATTATCTTGTCATTACAACATGAGTAAATGAAGCTTCATTCTTTTCAGGTTATTATTTGATTGAGTCTCCATTTTGAGATGAGTTGTATTAAATACCTTTGTTTTTGACCTTGGTATGTTTAATGAATTGTTTAAATGAAATAGAATTCATTAAATGATTAATAGTAAATAGTGATACATGGATTCTATTAGGATGCCAGGTATATAATCTTGTTTCTATTAACTTATACGCTTTATGTGATAAATGGATTCACAGTGGAATTCCACGGATAGACTCATTTCTTTGAATATTGATTAAGCCATGGGTGATACATGGATCCAAGGGAGGGATTCCATAGATAGACTTATTGAATGTAGAATTATATTCCAATTGATACATGGATTCTTATGATAATTCCATAGATAGACTTATTGAATGTAGAATTATATTCCAATTGATACATGGATTCTTATGATAATTCCATAGATAGACTTATTGAATGTAGAATTACATTCCAATGCTATGCGTCTTGTGTGGTGGTGGTGTGGTTTATGCGTTTTATGGTAGTAGTGAAGTGTGTGATTATGTAGTTAATGTGAACCCATAGGTTGAGTATTTTGTGCTATCTATATATCATGTATTTTTATGTTATTTCTACACATTCCCAACCAGAGTTGGATAAACTTACCAACGATCAGAGGTTTTGAGTTATGAGTATTTTTTCTAATATCTAGGATGGTGGTTATATGTTTGGATAGCTACCATGTCTTCCCTACTCTTCCTTCAAAAGTGATTGACCATGTGTTTTTAGGCAAGATGCGATGTGATTGTCCATGTGTCTTCAGGTGAGATGTACTATGATTTCCCTAGTGTTTTTCGGTGAGGTGTGATGTGATAAGGCTATAATAAGATGTGGCATGTGGTTGGGGTCATGTAGGGTAGGAGGATGGCACAAGGTTGATGTTATTCATGTTCATGATACCCTACTAATATGGTTATGGGATGAGTCATGCTGTTATGTGATATAACACATTAAGTTCTTGTTGGTTTTACATTTTTTCAATAACACATTTGTATGTTTTTTTGACATGTGTAGTTGATACCTTGATTATTTTCTTCCTTTATCATTTACTTAAATGTATTTTCTATTATAGTTAATGCCTATTGAATTGTTTATGACAAAATGACTTATATAAATTCTTTTTACAGAATGGACAGAAGTTGGATGTATGAAACCGATCGGATCTCAGACGATTTTCAAAACAATTTGGAGAGCTTTATAGATTTTGCATTTCACAATGCTTCAGATAGTGGTCGCATACACTGCCCATGTTCCAATTGTGTTGGTAGACCTTGGTTGAGCTGTGAAGAAGTCAGCTACCACATAACCAAAAATGGGTTTCAAGCAAACTACTTTCTGTGGTATCACAATGGGGAGAAAACGAAATCTCAAATTGGTTATGATCGAAATGAAAAGACTGGAATGGAGAATTTGTTAGATGATCGATTTCCGTTTATTCGTCATCATGAAAAAGAAAGGATTTCGACTGAAGAAGACTTCGATATGAGGACAGCTGATGCATCTAGTGAAAATGATGATATTGATAGGGTGAAAAAATTGAATGATGCTGCCACGACTCCAGTATATCGACAATGCGATAAAATGAAAAAGTTGGAATTTTTAATCCGATTATTTCATGGGAAAACTATGTATGGGATTTCTAATACAGCAATCGATTACATTCTTACCCTCTTGAAGGATTTACTTCCAGATGATGCAGATATTCCCTCAAACCACTATATGGCATGGAAGTTAGTTGAGGAACTTGGATTTTCAAGAAACAAAATTCATGCTTGCCCGAAAGATTGCAGTTTATTCTGGGAGGAAACCGCTGAACGAAATCAATGTATAAAATGTGGTACATCCCGCTGGAAGTCAAAATCTGATGGAACACCATCCCGCGTTCCATGGAAAGTAATGTGGCACTTTACATTGATCCCCAGACTCCAGAATCTTTTTATGTCTGATGACATATCAATAAAAATGAGATGGCATGATACCGAGAGAAAGAAGACTGATGATGAGTTGGTTCATCCTGCAGATGGATTTGCATGGAAGAGATTTGATGCTCGACATCCTGATTTTGCAGCGGACATGCGTAATGTGAGGCTGGGTCTTTCATGCGACGGTTTTAATCCGTTTGGGCAGATGCTTACTTCGCACAGCACATGGCCCGTTTTTATGCACATTTATAATCTTCCCCCATGGTTGTGTATGAAAAAATCTTTCACTTTCATGAGTATACTCATATCTGGTCCTTCTGATCCCGGCATTGATATTGATGTATACATGCAACCTTTAATAAAAGAGTTGAAGCTTCTTTGGGATGTGGGTGTGCGCACATACGATGCATGTTCGAAAGACATATTTCAGATGCACGCTGCGCTTATGTGGACAATCAATGATTTTCCGGCTTATGCAATGATGTCTGGATGGAGCACGAAGGGGAAACTGTCATGTCCAGTTTGTATGAAGAATACACAATCCAGAAGACTGAAACATCGTTGTAGTTTCAGTTTTATGGGACATCGACGATTTTTGCCAAAGGATCATCCATATAGAATGAATCGTCGAAGATTTGATAATACTATAGAGACAGATGATCCACCTCAGCATATGTCTGGAACTGATGTGCTTAATGAATTGAAAGATTTCAGTTTTTCGTTCGGGAAGGGTCAAATGAAATCTGGAAAGAGAAAGAATGTTTCCACAGAAACCTGTTACAATTGGAGGAAGAGGAGTATCTTTTTTGATTTGCCTTATTGGTCAACCAATTTGCTACGTCATTGCTTAGACGTAATTCATATTGAAAAGAATATACGTGAAATGTTGCTTTCAGTTCTTCTAAATGTCAAGGGGAAGACAAAAGATGATTTACGATCTCGACGTGACTTGGTGGATTGGGGCATCAGACCAGAATTGCATCCTGTGCGTATCAGTGAAAATAAATGGCAACTTCTATGTGCTTCTTATGTGATGACACCTACTGAAAAAAAACAATTTTTGGAAGTATTAGAGGCTATTAGAGTTACTGATGGCTATTCAAGCAACATATCTAAACGGGTCAACAGAAGAGAGTTGAAACTAAAATCTTTGAAGACTCATGATTATCACGTTCTACTGCATGAGTTGCTTCCAATAGAAATCCGTCATCTTTTGTCCAATAATGTAAGGGTGGGTGTTATTCAGTTGTGCCATTTGTTTAGAGATCTTTGTGCTAAGAAGTTGTCCAAGTCTTTCTTGCAAAAAATGTTGACAGATGCCCCGTTAATTTTGTGTGAGTTGGAGAAAATATTTCCCCCATCATTTTTCACATGCATGCTGCATCTGACTGTCCATATTCCAACTGAAATACTTCTCGGAGGACCTGTTTCTTTTCGTTGGATGTATCCAACTGAAAGAAATATGTTCACATTAAAGTCTTATGTTCGAAACAAGAATCATCCCGAAGGTTCTATCGTGAACGGTTACTTAGCTCAAGAATGTATGGATTTCTGTTCAATGTATTTGTCTGATCTTACTACAAGAATGAACAGACCAATGAGAAATGAAGAAGAACAATATGAGAAAATTGAACCCAGTTTTCCATCACTTCCTCAAACAGGAGGAATTCCTGGATCATATACATTGAAGACATTAAGCCATAAAGAGCGGGAGATGGCACATCGCACAGTTTTGTTCAACTGTGATTTGTTCGATGACTATATCAGGTAACAAAATTGAATATGTATATCTTACATATATATCTGTTAAACTATTCATATTTTTTTATCTACAGGGAACATAAAAAATGATAAATAGGAAGCATCGTTCTTTATCTTTGAGAAGGAGAGAGACTTTGCATAGCAAAGAGTTTTCTTCTTGGTTAAAATTGAAGGTAAAAATATTACTGTTTAAATTAATTATTTCAATATTTACTTAAGTTTAACTGTCATTTATATTGCAGGTATTGAGTTTGTCTGCTGACTCTGTCTCTGAGGAAATAAGAGCTTTGGCTTTTGGACCTAATACCGTGGTTCGTGACTGTAAATCAATTGTTATCAATGGGTACAGATTTATTGTCACTGAACGAGCCAAAAACATGAGAACACAACATGATGGTATTATGGTTACTGCCACAAAAGATTGTTATGCCAACGCATCAGATAGTAGACCGCGACTTGAAAATGTGGGTTATTATGGAGTCGTTGTGAAAATAATAATATTGGATTATTACTCTCATGGACGAGTCACAATGATGAAATGCCATTGGTTTGATTCGATGACGAGACATGGCACATTTATTGATGATTGTGGATTTCGAGTAATTAATATGACCCACACTCTTGCAACCGAAGAACCATATGTGTTGGCATCAATGGATAAACAAGTTTTTTATGTCAAAGATCAACTTCAACCTGAATTTGGTGTCGTAGTTGAAGTAATTCCAAGACATATTTTTGATGATGCTGATGATGGAATTGACACTGTCCCTATTGCCATTGGAACCAATCCATTTATTTCTTTTGATGACTCCAATAGCTCAATTGTCAGAGTTGATTGTGAACCTGAAGTTGTGGTTGGAAATATATAGAATCATTCATCCATGTTCTCAATTCTTTTGGTTTACCTCGAGTTGGGTTGTTAAGGTTGGTAATATTCATATTTATTTAGTATTGATCACAAATATGTTTTAGCTGACTTGACCGTTATGTGAATTTTCAATGTTTATTGGTTTCTGTTTTATTTGAATTGCATTTTCTAATTTGGAATTGAACTGTATTCAAACCAAATCAAACAATATTTCTAACTTGGTGAACATTACAACTTGTATGTTTTATTAAATTCATTCAAGCTCTTCTAAAACAATTGTTAGCTAAATTACCAATGAATCCCCTCATTCCCTCATATATTTAGTTTTTTGGTTTACACATTAATTTTCTTTTTCTAATTAATTACATATTTGTTTTCCAATGCAGGAAATGAAGCCAATTGAAGAGAGACGAAGAAAAAAAATGGCGGAGAACAATCGTCGGATGGAGGAGATGGGCATTCCACCATTAGTGCCTACAGTGAGTACTTTATTTCAAATATATATATATATATTTACAGAATATATAATGTCATGTGATTAATTTTTTTTGTAAACTTTTTTGTAGGATGCACCATTACGTCGACAGTTATTCGACGAGGAGCCTAGTACTGGTCCTAGTACTCAGGCCGGTGGTACGAGGAGGGTTCGTACCAGAGGTGGACATAGAGCTGCGCGTGCCCGACTAGACCCTACCCCTCCCATTGACATTTCAGCCTTCCCACATTCTGATCCCGGTGTGTCGTTAGGGACACACGGGATATTTAGACCTCCCATGTTTTCGCTACCTTCTGCATCTTCTGCCCCATCATTTTCACATCCCATGATGATTCCCACTCCCCAGTCAGCATCAGGTCATACAGTTGTTCCATCTTCTTTTCCTTCTACTTCTGTCTCTCCGAGATTTTATATTCCATCGTCTTCGACTCCTGTTCCACCAGAGGGTGTTCCATCAGGTTCTGTGGATCCGGCGCCACTCATTGATCAGACTAGCACAAGTATATTTATAAAACCCTATCAAATTTTTATAGCAATATTTATTTTCATTATAACATGTTTTGATAAAATATTTGTTTTTCTTTCATGACAGATACATCTACTGACAGGAGGTGGGGGCGGGGCCGTACACGCATGCGTTCGGTGTGGAACCGTCGCACAGAGGTTATGGTGGAATATAATGAAGACAATCAGATGGTTGAGAAAACAGGGCAGCAATGTCGGAGTTTTATGGCGACGCTTTCCAAATACTCCGAAATCATTCCCGTCAGCCCGCTGTCGTGGAGAAATTTGCCACATGAGGTCAAAGATAGAGCTTGGGCAGAGATATGGGTAAAAAAATCTGTTGTATTTAATGCCATGAATTTTTTTTGTATTTATATAAATTAATATTTTCATTTCAGCTTCGATTTAATTTTCCTGATGGTGAGGGTGCACGACTGGAACGTCTAAAGGATTTAGGCGAGGTTTGGAGAGCCTACAAGCATGAGCTATATATTGGCTGGCGTGCTAGAGTTGGCACTGAGTTAGAGGCGGTACCAGTCGTGGATGATTGTCCTATAGAGCAGTATCGTCAGATGATTACTCATTGGACGAGTACCCAGTTTAAGGTATGAATTACATTTGAGGTATTTAAATAATAACTTTCAAGTTTTGCATTAACATTATCCTTTGCATTATCGAATTTTATTTAGGAATCATCTGGAAAAAATAAAAAAAACATTGATGCAAAAAAATACCTCCATACACTAGGACGCACGACGATGCCGGATCATGAGAGGCAGCAGGTATGACAATTGTTTATAAGTTTTCTTTACGACTAACATTTTCTTTTGTTTCCTCAATTATTTAATTATTTGCTGAAGTCTTTATATAAATTTTGTTTTCAATGTCATTGTAGAGGCAAGTACAAAATATTGAAGGACGTGTGCCTCGAGCAAAACTGTTTTGCTCGAGTAGACGAAAAAAGGATGGACGTGCTGTCAACGAAGCGACTCAGCAGCAGATTGTAAGTTTTAATCTGTTGATTTTATATTTTAATATATATTTCGTAACTTAATAATATATTTATATTTGTAACAGGATGCTTTAGAGGCCCTCGATGCCCAAGAAGCAGACACTTTTGGGCCATCTGATCACTTACATCAGGTGTTGGGAGAGGATCATTCTGGCAGAGTACGCTGCCGACCTGGGATAGCCCCGACGAGGTATTGGCCTGCCTCAGGTACGAGTTGTAGTGCCACCGAGCTGCAGCAAGTTAGGGAACAGGCAGAACAAGCTGAGAAAAGGGCCACAGAGACGGCAGAACAGTCTGCAAGGGCAAACAGTGCATTTATGAAATTTATTGAAGTTCTACGTCCAACACTTCCAGCAGAGGCCAGCCCAACGATTGATGAATACATGTCGTCGATACATTCTATATATGGTGCACCAGGTGGCAGTTCCAGTGGTGGTCAGGCCGATGTCGAGCTTGAAGATGATGATGGCGAGCAGTCTGATGCGGAAGAGGAGGGAGATGAGGAGGGCGAGGAGGAGGGTGAAGGCGAGGAGGAAGGCGCTGTGGAGGGTGAGGACGATGAGGAGGACGATGACGAGGGCGATGATGATGATGATGATGGAGATGGTGATGCTAATGTGGGACATATTGATCCGTTACATTTTTGACTTGAGATTTGATGTTTAATCTATTCTAGTTGTTGGTTTTATCTAGACTCGTAGTATAGTATTGGAGTTGAGTTATTTTTATATATTGTCTGTTTTTATGGATGTTGTTGTCTTTTAGTGGTTGTGTGTTTGAGAACTCCCTGGACAACCCCCCTCATTCTTGGACCCTGGACAACCCCCCCTCCCCCTTGGACCCCGAACACCCACCAAACACCCCCCGGACAGCCCCGCGGACAGCCCCCTAGACAGCCCCCTGGACAGCCCCCCGTACAGCCCCCAACCCTCCACCCTGGACCCCGGATAGCCCCCCGGACAGCCCCTCGGACAACCCCCCCACCCTCCCCCTTGGACCCCGGACAACCCACCAAACACCCCCCGGACAACCCCCTGAACAACCCCGGACAACCCCCTGAACAACCACCGGACAGCCCCCTAAACAACCCCGGACAACCCCCTGAAGAACCCTCAAACACCCTCCGGACAGACCCCGCACAGCCCCCCCACCCTCATCCTTGGTCCCCAGACATCCCCCCGGACACCCACCGGATAGCACCCCCGGACAGCCCCCGCGGACAGCCCCCTGGACAGCCCCCCGTACAGCCCCCAACCCTCCACCCTGGACCCCGGATAGCCCCCCGGACAGCCCCCGGACAACCCCCCCCCCCTTGGACCCCGGACAACCCCCCCACCCCCCCTTGGACCCCGGACAACCCCCCAAACACCCCCCGGACAGTCCCCTGAACACCCCCGGACAACCCCCTGAACAACCCCCTGAACAACCCCCGGACAGCCCCCTGAACAACCCCGGACAACCCCCTGAACAACCCCCCAAAACCCCCCGGACAGACCCCGCAACATCCCCTCCACCTTCCTTAATTTCATTAGCTCTGAAATGTTTCATAGCACGATCAACTAAAATCTAATCCATACTAAATATGATATAAAAATATTCTATATGAATTTCCATAAGATTTTAAGTGAAAACAAAAAGTGACATACGAAAAACTGACCAAACGCATTCGAAATGTGTTGATGCTTTAGGATAACGATCCATGGGTCATATGTGACGTGTACGAGTCATCCCTGCCTCAATCTGAGGCGCGGTGTGGTCGGAACAGCTCAAAGTGTATGTCTTTTGTTTCAAAAGGACATCATTTTAAGTGAAAAACATCAACTGGCATACGGAAAACCGGCCAAACGCATTCGGACTGTGTTGATACTTTAAGACAACGATACATGAGTCATTTTAGACGTGTACGAGTCAACCCCGCCTCAATCCGAGGTCGTCCGCTATGAATTTGACCGTTGGACGCCCGTTTTGGCCGTTTATGACACCAGAACTGCGTTGTCGGTCACCGCGGGCACACGACACGTCCGATTGATGCGCCGTCTGCTCGAACACTTCAGAAATCACCGTCCCGTATTTGACGTCTGATTTCAGGCCATTCCGACTTCGTTCGGCCCATTTGGACCCCCCTCACGCGCGTTTACGAAGCGCGCGCATCACTTAAAACACGAATATTGAGCCGTACCGCGCAAACCGCACGTCCGATTGAGGTGCCGTCTGCGCGTACACGTCACGAATAATAATTAGAATGTTCCACGGTGGTTTCAGCTCAATCCGAGGCCGTCCGCTATGAATTTGACCGTTGGACGCCTGTTCTGGCCGTTTATGACACCAGAACTGCGTTGTCGGTCACCGCGGGCACACGGCACGTCCGATTGATGTGCCGTCTGCTCGAACACTTCAGAAATCACTCACCCGTATTTTTCGTCTGATTTCAGGCCATTCCGACATCGTTCGGCCCGTTTGGACCCCCCTCACGAGCGTTTACGAAGCGCGCGCATCACTTAAAACACGAATATTGAGCCGTACCGCGCAAACCGCACGTCCGATTGAGGTTCTGTCTGCGCGTACACGTCACGAATAATAATTAGAATGTTCCACGGTGGTTTCAGCTCAATCCGAGGCCGTCCGCTATGAATTTGACCGTTGGACGCCCGTTCTGGCCGTTTATGACACCAGAACTGCGTTGTCGGTCACCGCGGGCACACGACACGTCCGATTGACGTGCCGTCTGCTCGACCACTTCAGAAATCAGTCACCCGTATTTGTCGTCTGATTTCAGGCCATTCCGACATCGTTCGGCCCGTTTGGACCCCCCTCACGCGCGTTTACGAAGCGCGCGCATCACTTAAAACACGAATATTGAGCCGTACCGTGAAAACCGCACGTCCGATTGACGTACCGTCTGCGCGTACACGTCAAGAATAATAATTAGAATGTTCCACGGTGGTTTCAGCTCAATCCGAGGCCGTCCGCTATGAATTTGACCGTTGGACGCCTGTTCTGGCCGTTTTTGACACCAGAACTGCGTTGTCAGTCACCGCGGGCACACGGCACGTCCGATTGACGTGACGTCTGCTCGACCACTTCAGAAATCACTCACCCGTATTTTTCGTCTGATTTCAGGCCATTCCGACATCGTTCGGCCCGTTTGGACCCCCCTCACGCGCGTTTACGAAGCACGCACATCACTTAAAAGACGAATATTGAGCCGTACCGCACAAACCGCACGTCCGATTGACGTTCCGTCTGCGCCTACACATCACGAATAATAATTAGAATGTTCCACGGTGGTTTCAGCTCAATCCGAGGCCGTCCGCTATGAACTTGACCGTTGGACGCCCGTTCTGGCCGTTTATGACACCAGAACTGCGTTGTCAGTCACCGCGGGCACACGGCACGTCCGATTGACGTGATGTCTGCTCGAACACTTCAGAAATCAGTCATCCGTATTTGTCGTCTGATTTCATGCCATTCCGACATCGTTCGGCCCGTTTGGAACCCCCTCACGCGCGTTTACGAAGCTGGCGCATCACTTAAAACACGAATATTGAGCCGTACCGTGCAAACCGCACGTCCGATTGACGTTCCGTCTGCGCGTACACATCACGAATAAAAATTAGAATGTTACACGGTGGTTTCAGCTGAATCCAAGGTCGTCCGCTATGAATTTGACCTTTGGACGCCCGTTCTGGCCGTTTATGACACCAGAACTGCGTTGTCGGTCACCGCGGGCACACGGCACGTCCGATTGACGTGCCGTCTGCTCGAACACTTCAAAAATCACTCACCTATATTTGTCGTCTGATTTCAGGCCATTCCGACATCGTTCGGCCCGTTTGGACCCCCCTCACGCGCGTTTATGAAGCGCGCACATCACTTAAAACATGAATATTGAGCCGTACCGCGCAAACCGCATGTCCGATTGAGGTTCCGTCTACGCGTACACGTCACAAATAATAATTAGAATGTTCCACAGTGGTTTCAGCTCAATCCGAGGCCGTCCTCTATGAATTTGACCATTGGACGCCCGTTCTGGCCGTTTATGACACCAGAAGTACGTTGTCGGTCACCGCGGGCACACGGCACGTCCGATTGACGTGCCGTCTGCTCGACCACTTCAGAAATCAGTCACCCGTATTTGTCATCTGATTTCAGGCCATTCCGACATCGTTCGGCCCATTTGGACCCCCCTCACGCGCGTTTACGAAGCGCGCGCATCACTTCAAACACGAATATTGAGCCGTACCGCGCAAACCGCACATCCGATTGACGTTCCGTCTGCGCGTACACGTCAAGAATAATAATTAGAATGTTTCACGGTGGTTTCAGCTCAATCCGAGGTCGTCCGCTATGAATTTGACCGTTGGACGCCCGTTCTGGCCGTTTATGACACCAGAACTGCGTTGTCAGTCACCGCGGGCACACGGCACGTCCGATTGACGTGCCGTCTGCTCGACCACTTCATAAATCACTCACCCGTATTTGTCGTCTGATTTCAGGCCATTCCGACATCGTTCGGCCCGTTTGGACCCCCCTCACGCGCGTTTACGAAGCGCGCGCATCACTTAAAACACGAATATTGAGCCGTACCGCGCAAATCGCACGTCCGATTGACGTTCTGTCTGCGCGTACACGTCACAAATAATAATTAGAATGTTCCACAGTGGTTTCAGCTCAATCCGAGGTCGTCCGCTATGAATTTGACCGTTGGACGCCCGTTCTGGCCGTTTATGACACCAGAACTGCGTTGTCGGTCACCGCGGGCACACGGCACGTCCGATTGACGTGCCGTCTACTCGAACACTTCAGAAATCACTCACCCGTATTTGTCGTCTGATTTCAGGCCATTCCGACATCGTTCGGCCCGTTTGGACCCCCCTCACGCGCGTTTATGAAGCGCGCGCATCACTTAAAACACGGATATTGAGCCGTACCGCGCAAACCGCACGTCTGATTGACGTGTCGTCTGCGCGTACACGTCACGAATAATAATTTGAATGTTGCACGGTGGTTTCAACTCAATCCGAGGCCGTCCGCTATGAATTTGACCGTTGGACGCCCGTTCTGGCCGTTTATGACACCAGAACTGCGTTGTCGGTCACCGCAGGCACACGGCACGTCCGATTGACGTGATGTCTACTCGACCACTTCAGAAATCACTCACCCGTATTTGTCGTCTGATTTCAAGCCATTCCGACATCGTTCGGCCCATTTGAACCCCCCTCACGCGCGTTTACGAAGCGCGCGCATCACTTAAAACACGAATATTGAGCCGTACCGCGCAAACCACACGTCCGATTGACGTGCCGTCTACGCCTACACGTCACGAATAATAATTAGAATGTTCCCCGGTGGTTTCAGCTCAATCTGAGGCCGTCCTCTATGAATTTGACCATTGGACGCCCGTTCTGGCCGTTTATGACACCCGAATTGCGTTGTCGGTCACCGCAGGCACACGGCACGTCCGATTGACCTGCTGTCTGCTCGAACACTTCAGAAATCAGTCATCCGTATTTGTCGTCTGATTTCAGGCCATTCCGACATCGTTCGGCCCGTTTGGACCCCCCTCACGCGCGTTTACGAAGCGCGCGCATCACTTAAAACACGAATATTGAGCCGTACCGCGCAAACCGCACGTCCAATTGACGTGTCGTCTACGCGTACATGTCACGAATAATAATTAGAATGTTGCACGGTGGTTTCAGCTCAATCCGAGGTCGTCCGCTATGAATTTGATCGTTGGACGCCCGTTCTGGCCGTTTATGACACCAGAACTGCGTTGTCGGTCACCGCGGGCACACGGCACATCCGATTGACGTGCCGTCTGCTCGACCACTTCAGAAATCAGCCACCCATATTTGGCGTCTGATTTCAAGCCATTTCGACATCGTTCGGCCCGTTTGGACCCCCCTCACGCGCGTTTACGAAGCGCACGCATCACTTAAAACAAGAATATTGAGCCGTACCGCGCAAACCGCACGTCCGATTGACGTGCCGTCTGCGCCTACACGTCACGAATAATAATTAGAATGTTCCACGGTGGTTTCAGCTCAATCCGAGGCCATCCGCTATGAATTTGACCGTTGGACGCCCGTTCTGGCCGTTTATGACACCAGAACTGCGTTGTCGGTCACCGCGGGCACACGGCACGTCCGATTGACATGCCGTCTACTCGAACACTTCAGAAATCAGTCATCCGTATTTGTCGTCTGATTTCAGGCCATTCCGAGATCGTTCGGCCCGTTTGGACCCCCCTCATGCGCGTTTACGAAGCACGCGCATCACTTAAAACATGAATATTGAGCCGTACCGCACTAATAGCACGTCCGATTGACGTTCCGTCTGCGCGTACACGTCACGAATAATAATTAGAATGTTCCACGGTGGTTTCAGCTCAATCCGAGGTCGTCCTCTATGAATTTGACCGTTGGACGCCCGTTCTGGCCGTTTATGACACCAGAACTGCGTTGTCGGTCACCGCGGGCACACGGCACGTCCGATTGACGTGCCGTCTTCTCGAACACTTCAGAAATCACTCACCCGTTTTTTTCGTCTGATTTCAGGCCATTCCGACATCGTTCGGCCCATTTGGACCCCCCTCACGTGCGTTTACGAAGCGCGCACATCACTTAAAACACGAATATTGAGCCGTACCGCGCAAACCGCACGTCCGATTGAGGTGCCGTCTGCGCGTACACGTCACGAATAATAATTAGAATGTTCCACGGTGATTTCAGCTCAATCCGAGGCCGTCCGCTATGAATTTGACCGTTGGACGCCCGTTCTGGCCGTTTATGACACCAGAACTGCGTTGTCGGTCACCGCGGGCACATGGCACGTCCGATTGACGTGCCATCTGCTCGACCACTTCAGAAATCAGTCACCCGTATTTTTAGTCTGATTTCAGGCCATTCCGACATCGTTCGGCCCGTTTGGACCCCCCTCACGCGCGTTTACGAAGCGCGCACATCACTTAAAACACGAATATTGAGCCGTACCACACAAACCGCACGTCCTATTGAGTTTCCGTCTGCGCGTACACGTCACGAATAATAATTAGAATGTTCCACGGTAGTTTCAGCTCAATCCGAGGCCGTCCGCTATGAATTTGACCGTTCGACGCCTGTTCTGGCCGTTTATGACACCAGAACTGCGTTGTCGGTCACCGCGGGCACACGGCACGTCCGATTGACGTGCTGTCTGCTCGACCACTTCAGAAATCAGTCACCCGTATTTGTCGTCTGATTTCAGGCCATTCCGACATAGTTCGGCCCGTTTGGACCCCCCTCACGCGCGTTTACGAAGCGCGCGCATCACTTAAAACACGAATATTGAGCCGTACCGCGCAAACCGCACGTCCGATTGACGTGCCGTCTGTGCGTACACGTCACGAATAATAATTAGAATGTTCCACGGTGGTTTCAGCTCAATCCGAGGTCGTCCGCTATGAATTTGACCGTTGGACGCCCGTTCTGGCCGTTTATGACACCAGAACTGCGTTGTCAGTCACCGCGGGCACACGGCACGTCCGATTGACGTGCCGTCTGCTCGACCACTTCAGAAATCACTCACCCGTATTTTTCGTCTGATTTCAGGCCATTCCAACATCGTTCGGCCCGTTTGGACCCCCCTCACGCGCGTTTACGAAGCGCACACATCACTTAAAACACGAATATTGAGCCGTACCGCGCAAACCGCACGTCCGATTGACGTGCCGTCTGCGTGTACACGTCACAAATAATAATTTGAATGTTCCATGGTGGTTTCAGCTCAATCCGAGGTAGTCCGCTATGAATTTGACCGTTGGACGCCCGTTCTGGCCGTTTATGACACCTGAACTGCGTTCTCAGTCACCGCGGGCACAGGACACGTCCGATTGACGTGCCGTCTAGTCGACCACTTCAGAAATCACTCACCCGTATTTGTCGTCTGATTTCAGGCCATTCTGACATCATTCGCTCCATTTGGACCCCCCTCACGCGCGTTTACGAAGCGCGCACATCACTTAAAACACGAATATTGAGCCGTACCGCGCAAACCGCACGTCCGATTGACGTTTCGTCTGCGCGTACACGTCACGAATAATAATTAGAATGTTGCACGGTTGTTTCAAGTCAAAAGGACGTCATTTTAAGTGAAAAGCATCAACTGGCATACGGAAAACCGACCAAACACATTTCGAATCTGTTGATAATTTATCTCAACAATCCATGGGTCATATGTGACGTGTACGAGCCAACCCGGGATGAATCCGAGTCGCGGTGTGGCCGGGATAAGTCTAAGTGGCTCTCTTTTGTTTAAAATGGACACCATTTTAAGTACATACAGAAAAACGACCAAACGAATTTGGTTTCCGTTGAAACTTTAGGAGAACGATCCATGGGTCATTTGTGACGTGTACGAATCAACCCCGCCACAATCGGAGACACGGTGTGGCCGACACCACTCAAAGTGTCGGTCTTTTGTTTCAAAAAGACATCATTTTAAGTGAAAAGCATCAAGTGACATACGAAAAACCGACCAAAGGCATTCGGACTGTGTCGATACTTTATCACAAGGATCCATGGGTCGTATGCGACGTGTACGAGTCAATCCCGCCTCAATCCGAGGAGCGGTGTGGCCGACACCGTTCTAGCTGTGTCTCTTTTGTTTAAAATGGACAGGATTATAAGTGAAAAGAACAACTGGCATACGGAAAACCGACCAAACGCATTCCAAATTTGTTGATAATTTATTCCAACGATCCATGGGTCATATGTGACATGTACGAGCTGACCCGGGATGAATCCAAGTCATGGTGTGGCCGAGATCAGTCTAAGTGGCTCTCTTTTGTTTAAAACTGACATCATTTTAAGTACATACGGAAAACCGATGAAACGGATTCGGTTTCCGTTGAAACTTTAGGAGAACGATCCATGGGTCATATGTGACGTGTACGAATCAACCCCACCTCAATTGGAGACGCGGTGTGGCCGACACCACTCAAAGTGTCTGTCTTTTGTTTCAAAGGGACATCATTTTAAGTGAAAAGCATCAAGTGACATACGGAAAATGGAGAAAATGCATTCGGATTGTGTCCATACTTTAGGAAAAGGATCCACGGGTCGTATGTGACGTGTACGAGTCAATCCCACCTCAATCTGAGGAGCGGTGTGGCCAACACCTCTCTAACTGTGTCTCTTTTGCTTAAAATGGACAACAATTTAAGTACATACGAAAAACCGACCAAACGCATTCGGTTTCCATTGAAACTTTAGGAGAACGATCCATAGGTCATATGTGACGTGTACGAGTCAACACCGCCTCAATATGAGGCGCGGTGTGGCCGGAACCACTCAAAGTGTCTGCATTTTGTTTCAAAAGTACGTCATTTTAATTGAAAAACATCAACTGGCATACGGAAAACCGACCAAACGCATTCAGATTGTGTCGATACATTAGCACAACGATCCATGGGTCATATGTGACGTGTATGAGTCAACCCCGCCTCAATCTGAGGCACGTTGTGGATGGTAGCACTCCAGGTGTATGTATTATGTTTAAAACGGACATTACTTTAGGTAAAAATATATGGTATACAAAAAACAGATCAAATTATGAATTGACTTCCAGATTCCACATATAATTGTCATCTACATTTTAAATTGAAATCTAAATGAATTATGTATGTTTATAATTTAATTATGGATGTGTATAGTTCTACCATTATATGTTAAACGTGTATGAATTTGTTCTCTATATGTAAGTGTTAGTTGGTTACTGCAGGTACAATAATTATATATGTATGTGTTAGTTTATTGCAGGTACAATAATTGGATTGAAAGATGAGAGGGAACCCACAATACCAGATGTGGTGCTGGTCAAATTGGAGACCTGGTTGGGAGCTGCTGGGCAAATTGGGGAGCTGCTGGGTGATTTGCCCAGCAGAGGCTATGCCAACGGTTCAAAACCGTTGGCATAGAAATTGTGGATTAGTTTTACCAACGGTTCAACAAACCGTTGGTAAAACACTTTTCCCAACGGTTTAAAACCGTTGGGAAAGAGTAGATGTGGGGTTTTTCCCAACAGTTTACCAAACCGTTGGGAAAAACATGATAATTTTAAGCCCTTGTGCCAACGGTTTTAAACCGTTGGCAAATCTTTTTTCCCAACGGTTTTAATGAACCGTTGGAATAGAGTAACCTTTCTCCACCCTATCCCAACGGTTTACTGTAAACCATTGGGAAATGTTTTTCCCAATGGCTTACTTACCTACGGTTGGCAGAACCGTTGGTATATGTTATACCAACGGTTGTCCAGCCTTTCCCAACATTTCTCAACCGTTGGTAAATCTATTATTTCCAGTAGTGATTTCATTGTATCATAACAGGTGGAAAATAGATAGGTTTTATTACCATTTTATTAATTCATCCTAGCACAACCTATGAAAAAATAAGTAGGGCTCATAATAATTTTATCATGGTATAATCCATGGAATAGAAATGGGTTTCATTAACATGTTTTCATCATAAACCATTTAGATAAATAATAATGATGATACCCTTGGTTAATGTCCCTAGTAAAGCATAAGTCACATCAAAGGATGGAATATTAGATGGAAAATGATTTTGAAATATCAATTAGAAAATTTCTTGTGTAAACTAAATTTTCATTTAAAATAACTTTTTAAAAATAAAAAATTAATAAAATATTATTGAAATACTTTTATTTTAATATAACAACGAAAATTATAAAAGAATATTTTAAAAATCATTTAAACCATTTCATGAGGAAAATATCTTTTATTCTTAAAAAAACTTTTTAAAACATAATTTTTTTGGAAATAATTTTCTTTGAAAATATCCTTGAAAAATTATAAATGATTATTTAAATAATTGTGATATCATGATAGTGGAAAATTACTTACATTATACACATGTTAAAACCAATATTCTTTGCACATATTTGGTAAAATGTTAATGGGAATTGTTTTTGAAAACGAGAGGATGATTCCATTAAAAATATTATATAAAAATTAAAAAATGGGTAAATATTTATTTGATAAATAATTTTAATAATGTTAAAACAATTATGAAACCATTTTTAGAAAACATGTCTTTGAAAAAAAAGGATTTTGATCGAAGGGATTAATAAAAATGATTTTTTCTCCAAAAAAATTTCTCAGTTATTTTAAGTATCACAGAGTGAAAAATTGGTACTATTATACAGAAATATCAAGAATAAACATAGGATAAGAAAATTAATTATATTCATTGAGATCTAGATCATAATATTTCAACACAGGAGACTTAATCATAAAAAATCTTGAATAAACAATGATACTGTAACATATTTCCATTACCACTTTGATAACTTTTAAAAATAATACCCATGAAAGTGGGATAATAAAATGGATATTTAATCCCGATAATTTTCATACTAATAATAATAAAGTACATTAATTGGTATTATATACACCACATCAAGTAAATACGAGGTGAATATGTCTTGTATCTCATAGAAAATAAAGTAGATATAGAAATATCTCACCACTTTAGTAATTTTTTGAATTATAATCCAAAATAAAGAATAACATCAAATAAAACTTTAAAAATATTTTTAAAAGGAAGATATTAATGATATAAAATTTAATATGGGTAGTATATAAACCTTAAAAAATAAATGAGTGGTGAATTTTCACATCTCCCACAAATAAAAGAGAGACTTGAAATCCCTTAACACTTGAATATCGACTTCCTTTGTACACATTAGAACCTATTGTATAAAAAATATAGGGGTTTTATAGATATATAATAGAATCATAAAAATAATTATATCATATTCTATGATCCCCTTATAACATTTAAACAACCATTTATTAATAATTCCTTTTTAAAATCGCTATTTCTTGGAGGTAACTGTTGTTTTTTTATGAGAGTTTTGGTTTAGTAGTTCTAGTTCATGTAACTTTAATACAATTATATCATATATATAATTTTAAATGTGAAATTAATTTAATATATTTTTATTATATATATATATATTTATTCAAAAAAGTTATAGATAGATCGATGAAATGCACTATTCATGGAGACGATAGGCCATACATACGCATAAACGTTGCTTGCATATTTTGAAGAATGGAATGAAAGAAGAGTAAACATTTTTAACCATTAAAGATCCATTATAATTTTATATATATCAAATATTTTCATTAACATAATATTTATTACCTTTTACGTAAATCATTAATGGGAATGAATCACATCTCTTGGCGAGGCTGTAGTCTTTCGTACACACGAGCGATGTTAGAGTATCCCATGCAAATAGAAATTAAAAAGGATAAATGTTATATTATATTTAAAGAAGTGAAATTATGTATAAAATATCATATTAATATAATAAATACATCATTACACTGAACCGTGATAAGTGGTTATAGAAAACAAATTATGTTGGTTCATGAGGTGGTAGTCCACTATACACATGATCGATAGTTTCCTTTTCCATTTAATGGAAGTGGAGAGGGGTATAGGTTATTAAATTAATATAATAAAATCTCATTATATATGAGATATTTGGTCTATTATATTTTTAATGCTAATACATTATTAAATGTTTTAAAATAAGAAATTAAAATAAGAATCTTAGTGAAGACATTTACCTTTGTCTAGAAGCACCTCCTTTGGATCAATTATTAAGGACCCTAGTGTTTGTATTTTAGGAGGAAAATAAGATCCAAAATATGTATAAGGATGTTTTGGAGGGATTATTTCAAGGTTTTGATGAAATATATGACTTAAGTGGTGTGAATAAATGAAGGGTGGTAGTGGCATTTTATATGTGGGCGAAACGAACCCACTTGAAAACTACTAGAAATTTCCCAAAAGAATCCAAAATAATACAGTCATTCCTTACAAAAAATATTATAAATTACCATATATTAGAAAATGGGAATTATATGCTATAAAATATGAATTTGAAAAATTTAATATTCATTTTAACCCTTATATTCTTAGTTTAACCCCCAATAAACCAATTTTTACTTCAACTGTGGTAATTAATATTTACTATTTTCACTATTAATTTTGGTCAAAAATTATGTTTAAATTATTATATAATATATATTATTCTGATTCCAATTATATAATCCATTTTTACAAACTCAATTCACATAATTGGAAAATGTTGATTTAAATTTTATTTTGCAAAAGCTATGAGAAAGCAAGTTTTCATAGAGAAAATGTTCAAAGGTTTAGAACTTTTTTATACCCAAATTAAATATTAAAATGATTTGAATGATCTAAAATGGATTTATAGATATATAATTGAACTAATTTTATTTCAAAAAAAATTAAATATAATTTTACTTTATAAATAATTTAAATAAAAAGGCAGCTTTTAATTAGAAGTTAATATTTCTCTCTATTCATCAAAACATTAATCTTTTCGAAAAAAATTTAATAAATTCACCCTAAGATAATTTTGAAATTATTATTTAAAAAATTAAGTTTATTTTATCAAATTAATTTTCTAAAGTGTCAAAAATTAATTTTAATATATGTTTGTAAAAGGGGACTAAACTATTTTTAGAAAGATAATTTTTTATAAATAAAATTGGATTTATTCACATATATTGTATAAAAAACTCATAATATGAATGTTAAAAATTTTATTGAATAAAATTTCACTAAAATAAATCACTAAAATTTAGTTTTTTAATTTATTGATGTAAAATGTGTTTGTGTGCATAAACATTATTTTTTAGAAAAATATTTCCTTTATTTTAAAAATGTTTTATTTTCATTTCTAATTAATTGATAACCAAATAATTAATTATATATACATGTGTAAACCATATATTTTCATAATTTAGTAAAAACTACTCATACCATCCATTCCAATGGTTATGTGATAACTCTGATATTAAATAATAATTTCTTAATAGTAAGTCACATTTCATTTTAACTCAACGTTGCATGTAATGCATGCTAAAATTAGTGTTGCATGTAACAAAAAATAAACTCATTATTGAGTGTAATATAACTCGGTGTTTTTTAACATAAGATAAAATCAGTTTTACATGTAATGTAAAATATCAAAAAGTATAAATTTAATTAAAAAAACATTTCAGTAAATATTGAGGTGTTACATTCTACCCCCATTAAATTGATTTTCACCCTCAAAATTCATCACATTGGTACCAAAAATTGAGGAAAATTATTCCTAATTAAATCCTCAGGTTCCCATGTATCTTCATGAAGAAGGTGGATTCACAAAAAAACACAGACCCCGTAAGTGGTCTTGTTTCATAGAACATTCTATATTCGATCCATAATTTATACTGGTTGTTCCTCATAAGGAATATCATGCTCCACAAGTATGGACTATGAGTTCATTATATGTGATTGATCAGTTAGGTACTTCCTCAAGAGACATACATTGAACACATATTTAACTGAGAGAGGTTCAATGTAAGAGCTAATTTACAGGATACCATATCGATATGATCGTGAATTTCAAAGGGGATGATATACACATGGTTTAGATTTCCTTTATATTATAAGAACAATTTCATCCGTTGGTTTTACTTTGATCAATTTCCACTTCATCTATTACTCTATGAAACTTAGATGAATTTTTTAATTCTTGAATAACTAACATATCACAAGATCTATAAAATAATGAAAAGTTAATCCTTTAATCTCTAGTTAAATAAAAGTTAACACTTGTTATCAAATATGGATAAATCTTTATATGGGGAAGTAATATGTTAATATCTAAAAGCTAATCCAATGTTCAACTTAAACCATTCCATAGATGGTTGACCTTATAACCCTTCCCAAATTAAAATTTTATAAATAAGGTCACTATGTTTCCCAAACTAAACATTAATACTCCAAATATCATTAAACATCATTTAATGGTCACATTCCAAATATGTGAATACCTTTGTCATATATTCTCCTAAAGCTTATTAATAACTCGAATCTTTATAAAACCTCAATAAAAACATGAATAATTTCTAATTATTAGAATAAAACTATATATTATTTAACATATTCCATATATCCAAAAATTTTGTAAACTCCATAAATGATATCATAAATCAATTTGTCAACAAATCCTTTATCAATTATGAGGTCATCAATACTATGCAATTTACTTTATTTATATCATCATCTCCTTATCCAAATGAAACACTATTTTCAAAACCTTAATAACATATTAAGGATTATTTTACCTTAATCATTTTTTTCATAAAATATTACCATGACATTAAATCACTTTTCTAGGTCATTAGTACTATTAAACATATTCTTGAATATACTTAATGAAAACTTATACCGACCAATCCTTATATATTTTATAATTCTTGAATTAAAATACATAAACAATTAAATCATCCTATTTAATTATCTAACCATTAAGTAGGATTTATTTCCTTATTCATTAACACTTCTTTCCATTCATATGTCATTTTCATTGTCTTAATAATCATAAATATAACCATTAATCATTAAAACATGCTGACTCTCTTCATGAGATTTTCCCTTAGGACATTGATTTTCATAATTCCCAAACTTTAAATATTTAAAAAATTCAAAAACCGATTATACCTTAGAGAGACCATTATTCTCATCTATTGAGTTAACCAAATTTTTTATTTTTCCTTTGTTGTTACTCTTTTGTATCATTCTTTTACACACCAAAAACATCTTTTTATCCCTCCAAGAAATTATTGTGAGTTCCTCTTTTACATTATTGACATATATGAAACTAAATATTATTTTCTATATGGTTTGAACTACTCTAACTCTTAGATAAATCTATACTTATCTTTTTTGGTGAGTCTGAGAGTTGGTTAAGGTTCACATTGTTAATCATGTCTCGTGACAACTAATTTGGAATAATCACAACATCATTTACTTTAGTTATCATCCCATTTGTCTACTCATTAGAAAAATTTCAATCACATTTAATGTTAACCTAGTTATTTACAACCATTACCTAGAACTAAAAAGTATAGTGTGATCAATAATAATCATTATATGAAACTAAATAATCATGAAAATCACTTATAAGATGTATAAATCATGAGAAATTACTTTCAATCCATGATACCATAGGTTTATGATCTTTCATTCATAGTTATAATTTATTAAAATCCTTAATGATGGTTTATAATGATTTTGTGAATTTCAAAAGCATATTCCCTGAGAGTGTCAAACTTGGTGTGAAACATTGCCTATTTTCAAGAACTAGGTGACGATTGATTCTAAATCAATGTTACCCTTTCAGATTTATTACCCCTAGTTACCTCTGTTATAGATCCAAACCCACCTTTATTATCTAGATAGGGATGTAATTTCTTGGAAACCACTTTCTCTATCCTTTATCAAAATTCCAAGACACTTTGATATACTTTAACTTATCCTTATAATTATCCTTAGGCACATCCCTAGACATATCCTTAGAGAAATTACTAGAGATATTTCTAATGATTTCTTATTATATCTTATAATGGTTAACTAATACTTTTATCTAATACCAACTATTATGACCAAGAGTTTTTATACATAGATACTACATATTTTTTGATGAATATTTAATACATTTCAAAAACACATGCCTAATGATCATAATAGTTTAGTTTCTTTGGAGACTAGGTAAAAAATATTCTATTTTGGGGAAATATATCAAACATATCCCATAATGATATTCCCCTTTAGTTATCTTCACAAATATAAACTACTTAAAAACTTTCTTCTTAACTTGGTGAAATGTGACATAAGAAAGGGTGAGCTCAGATGCTTAGTAAGGGTGAAAAAGGGACATACATAAGCATATTATGAACATAAGGGTGTGAGAACATGATCATAACATTTTTAAACTATACCCTACGTAAGAAAATCATAATATCGAGTCACTGAATAAATATTGTAAGTTCTTAAGACATGAATCAAAATAGAATCAAATAAAATAATCCATGAGAGCAAAACATTGGCTTAAGACATAAAATCGTGGCATAAAAAAAAGAATAGAAAATCATTTCCATAGTAGTCAAGTATCACTTATAAGGGTTTTATAGTGGAATTGGTTCACTCACAAACCATGATATGTAACACCCCAATATTTCATAGTAAGTTATTTTATTTAAATTCAATAGCTTGCGCTACACTCAACACTGAGTTCGAACGCACCATGTCTTACCAAACTAGCCGTTCAAAATCTGTTGAGAATAGTATTAACTGGATTTTGAATTTTATACACTCTATATAATTTTAACTTATGTATTATGTGTTTCTTAGACATATTATAAGAATAAATTAAATTTTTCAGATAAAAAATGTATTTTTCAAAAAAATTCAATTTTACCACATTTTAATGGAGAACCATTTTTAAATCCAATATTTAACTCTTTTATATATTAAATTTGATAAAATAAAATTATTCTTTAGAATTGGGACATAAAAATTTACTTTGGATGAAATTTTGTTAGTTTTCTAATAATATTCATTTTTTATGAATAGTGAGAAATACTGTATTTTAATTCAAAACTGCCTTTTAATCTAATATATTTATAAATTTAGATTATATTTTAAATTGGGTTTGAAGTTAAATTAGATTATATTTTTACCCTTTAATCCAATTTTGGTCATTGGAATTAATTTCACTTTGAAATTATACATAAACAAGTGTTAATATTTTGATAGTTATTGTTTCTTAAAAAACACTATTTGTTTTGAGAACGGGAATTAATTTTAAATTAATTAATACAACTTCTATGTTATTAATTTGGTAAAATATACAAACAATTTTGAATTTGGAATATCAAATATATCTTAGGATGAATTTTTGGTATTTTTCTAAAAAACATCATTTTTTGATGAATAGTGAATCCACTAAGTAGTAGTTAAAAATACGAATTTTTCATTTAAATGAAAATTTACCTCTTCTATAAATTGAATTTTGAAAATATGATATATATGGTTGTTATTATTAAGTAGAATTTGGTTCAATAAGATGAAAACAATGTTTGGTGAATAGTAACTTTTGAATTTTATTTACCATGGTTAAAGGTAAATAGGGTAATTCAAGGTAAAAAGAATATTATAATAATAACAAATTACCTTAAAACTTGTCCTAACCTTATTTTATGAGTTATGTCCGACCATGGGAATTCTTGGGTCGATTTTGGGACCCCATAGAGCCACTTATGAATGATAATAAAACTTTATTTTAATTAACTTAAAGTAAAGGAAAAAATGACATAAACAAATATCCTTTAGTAAATCAATTTTTTAAATTGGGTTATATAAGTCATATTTTCGACTAAAAATATTCATTGGAAAGATAATAATATTTCCCACATTATAGTGTTTTTTTACAATTTTTAGACGTCAAATAAATTAAATTATTTATGACACAATAATGATGAAGTATTTACCTCATTAATAAATGATTTAAATAAATAAGATTATTAATATTAAAAAAATATCCAAAAATGATCCAATTCTTATAGGATGATTTTATTTCGACAATGAGTCATCTTATATTCTACTTTAATTAGTTTTGGACCTTTAGAAACCAAATATCACTATATAATAAAATAACATTTTCACACTTTCCTAAAGAGCCCCACCCCCCCTTATAAAAGGACACCACTTATAACCCATTACACACAACTATCAAGCCCCTTGACTCATCCAAAACCTACCCAAATAAGCTCTTAATATCCCTCTATTACACCTAGAAGCCTTACCTTAGGCAGAAGTCACTTCAAGAAGTCCATTTAGTTCAAACCAAAGGGAGTTACCCAAATTAAAGGTAACAGTTTCTGTTAAATTCATTTATTTTATTTTACTTCTCCAACCCCTAAAATATTTTTATTCTTTTATTTTCTAATAGTAAAATTATCCTCAATATACTAGGATTATTTATGATAAGTATTTGAACAACACTTACACACACCTCCATCTAATGGGTGAAGAACATAGTGTTTCTGTGAATGACAAACTAACGCCTCACAAAACAATGATTGTTCGATTATCTCCTACCACCTCTCATGGTGTTCATTAAGATTGAAATATATTTATATATGATATATATTATGTTTATTTTTTTCTTTATTCTTCTGTATTTTTCTTTTATATAATACTTTTATGGTTTCCATTATGGGTAAACACAATAATTTCATTTAAGGAAGTGCGGACTACCACCCCCTCAAAGTGATATGACTCGTTAATGCCATATGTGGGACGTATAAAGGATGGAATTAATGATATTATATATAATATTATACTTTAATTATAATATTACTATGTATCATTATGTTTTCATTCCATTAAAATATGAAATAGAAATGAAAGTAGCGTTAATGCATACATACAGCTCACCATCTCCATGAATGGTGCATTTTAATTTCTTACCTCCAAATGTTATGTACTATTATAAATACATGTATATACTGGATATATATGATATATATGATTTATAAATCATGAATATCATTTGGGATATAATGAAATTTTGACCATGTGAACAACTTGTAATTATAAGAAGTCCATTTTTTGACTCAAGTACCAAATATTGACCAAACAAACGTTATTAACTTAAACAATTGCATAATGTTTATAACATGATAATATGTGATATAAAAGGAAAAATAAACTTGAAAAATGTTCTTAAGCAATTATAAATTAAATTTAGTTTATTATTCCAGTGAGAGTCATGTTATTTTGGCCACCATTTACTTTTTTGTGGAGTATGTACTACCAGTGATTGTATTATTTTTGTAATATACTTTAATTTATGGGTATTTAAGTCTTTATTTTATGATAATTCTTTCATGGGGTGTATGTTTCACAAGTTACAAAATCGGTATGGGAATCTCAAATTTCAATTTCCACTCATTGGGCTTTACACATACTTTATTGATTATTTTACTCCATGATTGTGTGTGGAATAACTATTTATTATTTGTGTAGTAATTTCCACCCCCCTTTCTATGGATATACTTTTGATACACATAATCACTCCATTGATAAATTCTATAGTCATAGATATGAACTTGATAAGAGTATTTCTAACTCAATCTCCATTTATTGAGTTAAACATCCAATTCATTGGTGTTGTTTTTACAAGAATATAAGTGAATGTCCTCTGATTTATTTACACATAATATCCAATATTATTGAGTGTATTTATATTTTTCACACATAATTATGTCATTGATTTATCCTTAACCTAAGGATACAGTCTTTATAAGATATTTCATCTCAATTTACATTCCATTGAGACAACATTGTTGTTATACACCAATTCAATTTTATATGGTGTATATAATGTACTTTGACATAGTATATCATGAATCCATTTATTATCATGATATTATAAAATTTTTATTAACTCAATTATTTGTATTAAAGTGTCTCTCTTTTGGTTAGGAACTCTAACTAAAATATCATTTTAAATGTTTAAAATATTTAATATTCTAAATCTTTATCATGAATGTACATGTTTTAAAAATGGTTTTAAGGATTTATTTATATGGAAGTTAAAGTTTTAAAATAAAAATTCCTTTTAAAAGTTTCAAATTTGTACGGGACACTTTTATTAAAAAATCTAATTTTAAATGGATTCTTGATAAATAGTGAGACTTTTAAATGTTTTCAAGAAAAAGGGGGTATTTCTTTCAAATAGTTATTATAATTATTTTTATCTATGTCAATATCTTTCATTATTCTCTATTGACTTTGATCTATTATAATACAATCTTCCATTATATATTGAATGAGTTATGTTTGATTTTGGATGTACTATTTTTATACCATTCATGGTTTGTGGTTAAAATATTGACATTTCATATGCTAGTTTTAATATGAATGTTTAGATTATGTTTCAACCTTTTCATATGAGGAATTCATTGGACTTAGTAAGTGACGGGTGGAGCCTGCTATAGCTCCTTGATGCATCGATAGGTCTCATGAGTCAATTAGACGTGGAATTGGCCGAGGCCTTTCCCAATTTTTGATATATGGTTTTGGATGAGGCCTTAATCATTTTTAGACATCTTGGCCGAGGCCTTGAAAAAATGTTTTAAAATGTCTGGCATTATTCATTCCATCATTATGAGATTAGCTATTGATATTTCATGTGGTTATTTGACTAGTAGAACACCCATGACTATGTTTTATTGTGGAATTATTTAATCATCTCATATTACTACCCTAAATTTCTCATGTTTATTATTAATTAAGACATATGTTTTCAATTACTCACCATGCCTAATGTTTATGTTATCTTCTACTATATTTCTTGTAACACCCCGATATTTTATGCGAAATAATCTTTCTAATTTATTTAATGTATTATGTTGTACGCTACACCAAAATTAGCTTGCGCTATACACAACACCATGTATATATTTTGATCAATGAATAAATGAACTATTTTTTTATTATGTTATGCACAACATCAAAGGAATCTTTCACTACATGCAACCCTGACTTTGCTTGCATTACATGCAATAGTGACCTTCCAAGATAGCGTGTGTTGTACGCAATACTGAGTTTCACTAAACAATGATATATTGTTACAATATTATTATAAACTAGCCATTATGAATAGTATTTACTAAAATTTTAATTTTATGACATTATAATTCAACTTAAAAATTTTATAGAACATGGTATGAGAATAAAATAATTTTTTTGGGTAAAGTAAGTATTTTTCAAAAAATGCAGTTTTTCCGCCTTTCGATGGTGCACCCACATTAAATATAGTTTTTGATATGTTTATAAGTTCAATTTCACAAATAAAACTTCTTCCTTGGAATCAAGATATAAAAATTTACTTTGGATAAATTTTTGAGATAAATCTGATAACCTTTATATTTTGATGAATTGTAAAAATATGCTAAATTTTAATTAAAAAAACTTTTTTCATCGAGATAATTTATATGGTTAAATTATAATATTTAATGGTTTTAAATTATAAATAGAATATATTTTTACCATTTAATATAATTTAAGTCATTATCATGAATTTTACAATGAATTCATAGGTAAAAACATTTCAATCTTGTGCAAAGTTTTAACTTTTAAAACATGTTTTCTCAATAGCGGGATTAATTTTAAATTAAATACTACCACTTATGTGTTTTGAATTAGTAACAATGGATTAAATATTTGGAATAAGTAGATCCAAATTATGTTAATAGGATACTTTTTATTTTTAGGCATTATGAATAGTAACTACGGTAAATTTTATTTACAATAGTTAAAGGTAAATCGGGTAATTAAGAGTAAAACTAAGATTATAAAATTACCCTAACACCAGAAAAAATTATATTGGATGAATAAAAGTCAACCCATATCCCCTATGGGTCGGAATAGAATCATTTTATGGACTTTTAACAATGAGAAGGATGTAATTATTATTAAAACCAAAGAAAGTTACAACATGTCACTCTCTTATATCTTATAAGTGTAATAATTTAATTTTGTGATAACCTTAATAAAACTTAGAACATAAATAGTCACCATAAAGATAATAAAATTATATACATAATTTGAATTTATTTACATTTTTTAGGGATTAAATAATAATTATTAATGGTGACACAATAGTGATGCATAAATTGTTTATTTAGTGAAAAATCAATAATACAATTTTTATTAAAATAAAAGTGACCATAAAAGGCACAAAATCCTGACCAAAACTTATTGGTCATGTACATATAATCTATACGCATACTATGGTCTAATATTGAACCATTAGGAGCCTTATAAAAGATATTATAACACTTATATTATTTTATTTTAAATGATGTCAAAGTGTAACCTTCGTAATTTAATAAGTATAAAAATTTAAATGTTTCAATTTTTAGATGATAAATTAAATTAAAAGTATTTATATGAAATGTATTATATTTATATACATCATAGAATTTTATTTTTAATATTTATACAACAAATAAGTATATTAAATAATTATACAAAAATGTTGTATTAATTATTTTATGAAGAGAAATATCAAAGAAATGATATTAAAATTATTAAAATAAATATTTTATGAAATAATTAATATTCCCCACGAATTTTATAGATGAATATAAATTTTTAGGAATCTATTAAATATTTTTCTTCGAAAATATATTTTTAGTGGATTTTATATAAATTCAAATAATTGAATAGTGTAAAAATTGACACTATTGTTATTTTATAAAAATAACATATTATAATTTTTTTTAAAATCACAAAAATATTTAAAAATTATAAATTAAAATTTATATGGTCTAAAATGTAATAAATTTCCAAATTAGGGACAATTCATAGCATATAAGTAATTATTTATAACAATTTAAAATTTAGAATATTATTACCACAAATAAAATTAAATAGATTAAATAAGGATAAATCAAGTTGATAAGGTTCAAAATAATTTACCAAAATGTCTAAATCTTATTGGTTTATAATATTACAACCTTATATAATATAATATTTGTATTTGAGTAATTTTTGGAATTTTTAAGTGGGGTTTGAGTTTATTATAAATTAATAGTTTAGAGGTTTCCAAAAGTGCCCTTCTCCTCTCTTATAAAAGGGAACCTCCTCCCTCTCCTAATCACACAAATTTGAGCCTTTAAGCTAGGTAGAAACCCCAAAATCTATATTATAAACTTCTCTAGAAACATACTAGAGGTCATGGTCTTCTTTAAAGACCAACTTTAGTTCCCTAAGAGGAGGTTTAGAAGAGGCGTGTCGAAGAAGAGGTAATATCCTTTACCGATTCTCTCAAATTTATTTCTTCTTCTACCTCCTTTTCTTTATTTACTTCATTATAAAGTAATAACATAAGTATCAATACTATAATGATATGTTATTATAAATATAAAACAACCCCATTCCACCTTCTATCCATCCTACGGATAATGAAATCACCGCGCGTGCGTACGTACAGAATACCGTCTCCACGTTGTGGTGTAATCTGTTTTCCACCACCACCTTACTTGGATGGGTATAATGGTGTAAATAATAACTATATATGATTATTATAACATGATACTAATTCTGAGATATTATACCATCCACTTTAATTCCATTCAATAATTATGAGAATAATATCATCACTCGTGCGTATGTATGAATTACCGTCTCTACAACGCGATGAGATTAATTATCCATGTTAACCATTCAAGAGTGAATATAAAGTATATATAATAAATAATGATGAAATATATGAAATAATAATGATACTGGATTTATGTACATATATATTTCATTTACTTAATTCCATTCAATTCAATAAGGAAACGAAAACAGCGTTCATGCGTACGTATGACCTACCGTCTTCATGAACGGTGTATTTCATTCCATTTATCGATCTATAATATATATTAATATTCTAAATATTTATTATATCTAAATCATATTTTACATTCTGTAAATAATTATATCATAATATAAGTAATAATATCAATAATGACAAGTCCAAACACACACGATAAATGAAACGATTTTACACAAAATGCTGCTTTAATATGGAATTGACAAAAGAATGGGTAATATAATGTCATAAGTGAATATTATATGATATCATAAATATTATTATGGTTATTTTAAAAGTTAATAATATGTTTAAACCCACTATACAGGAGTTTTGAACACGTACGGAAGAAATTAGACCTATGGTAAGTGATAATTATTCCAATCTCGTTCTTATTCGAGATTGTTTATTCGTATGTAATTACTTGGGTTATATTTATCATCCATGTCCATGTTTTATAAAAATGTTTTTGTGTGTGTTTAAAGTTTATTTTTACCCATTTTTGAATTTTACTACATGGTATGTAAGGAATCTTTCTTTGGTTTACCATACGAGGTACCTTTCGACTTTTCTAGTAAAAGTACGAGGAGAATGTTTTTGTTTAACTTATACGACATGAATGAATTTTTTTACAGTTTCATAATAAATTATTTACATTAATCATCCTATGCAATATTTCATGATTATTTTCAACAAAATCCATTTCTTTTAAAATTTCATGTCATTTTGAGAAAAGAAAATGATTTTGAATAAGAAAGGATATTTTCCTCAAGAATTCATTTCAAGTGTTTTATCAAAACTATTTTCCATATAAGATGACATAATTTAGTATGTTTATGTTTCAAGTCTAATGTCTCTATTATATACATGGTTTTATTTTTCTTATGATGAAAAGCTACCCATTTGTTTTATATGGATTATGTTATGATGAGATGATGTTTATGAAACCCATTTTATTCTTTGGGTTATGATGACTTATTTATATTGTGGAACACAAAAGAATGATTTAATTATGAGGTGGGTGGGACATATATCTCCCTCCAATGCATTGGGTAAAGATTTATATCTCATGAGATAGACATGGCTGGAACGGAAAGTAAATCCCATTCAGTAATACAGGGCTAGAACGATTAGTAAACCCGGTTCAGTAATGGACATTGTCCACTATGATGGTCTTGGAAGAAATTCCTTGGATACTATGAAAATCATATCATATGATTAATGTTTTTCCACAATTCCATGTTTTATTCCCTTGCTATTTTATCATGATTAATGTTCCTTTATGATCTATGCCTTATTTACTGCCAAGATTTATTTCACAACTCAAGATTTTAATGTTTAAACATTATGTTCATGTTTCTAAGTTAAAATGTATATGGTTTGTTCTATTTTCTCCATGATTACCCTTACTGAAAATTTGAGCTCACCCTTTTTATGTTTTCTTTTCCCTTGGATATAAAGAAAGGTTTTACGTAAGAAAACAAAAGGGAACGATCTTTATGGGAGATGTTAAAGATCTTTCACTATGATTAGAAGATCATGTTCCGAGTTTCCAAAGACACTAAACTGTTACGGTCATTGGGTGTCATTTTTGTTATGTATTAAGTATTCCTCAAAAGTAATGTAATGTCTATGTACGTTAAGATTTGGGTCTCTGCAGTTGGTATCAGAGGAAAGGTTTAGTTAACCTTTGGAAACTAGGATGCGAAAACTTTAGTGAGATCCCTTGAGATATTTCAAAGGTATGTCTAGGGATTTCCCAAAGGTTAAGTATAAGTATAGGTTATAGAACTTGAATTACAGTTAAAATATTAGAATTAAACATAAGATGTTAGATATTGAAGGTAACACCCCTTTATTATGTTATTTTCCGAGCATGATTTGTTCCTCTCACACTATTCTTTTTGGGTCTTAGACGATGGCTGGAACCCGAAGGAACCATGTTTATCAATGTAATGGAAAATGTAATGATTGTCCTCCTAAATAAACCAATATTGTGGGAGATAGATTGAAAAATATTATTTCTATACTTACACAAGCTATGAATCATTTTGGACTTCCAAATGAGTAGAGAAGGGAACAATATTCTACTGAGCCCTTCATGAGGCAACATCCACCTTCTTTCAGTGGGTCTTCTGATCCCCTTGTTGTTGAAAAATGGATCTGTACCATTGAAAATATATTTTCCATACTTCACTGTTCGGAACATGAAAAATTCATTCTAGATATTGTTTCCGACGCTTTTGCCGGGGCGCGCGCATCCGTCCGTCTGCGGAGGAGGACGCGCTGCGCTTGTTTCCCCGCATTCCCGCTTTCCAAAGGCGGGCGACATTCACTCCTTATTCAGGGACGTCTGCTCCTTGATCGAAACGGGATGATGGGATGTCGATTCATCCTTCTATGGATTCCTCCTCAGAACTCATCACATAGTCTGGGTCTCCCTCATAGATTTAATACATAGTCCGTGAAACTCTTCCCAGTGCCATGTTTCCATGGACGCCGGTTAATTACACTACTTCTGTCAGGACATTCCAAAGGGTCCGGTTAGGGAAGCAACCTTCAGTCGGGGAGTAGTCACGTTGAGGCATCAGTAGCGTGTCTGGATGCTGGGGAACCTGGCATGTCTGTCTATTATCCCTGGTCACAGGGCTTCTCGAGGACGTGGAGGCCCGAGGCATCCCACATCGAGCGCGGGAAATTATATTCCATAGACACATATATGAGGTTTTCCTCAGCTTCCCGTGTTTAACACAGGGTATGCCGCGGGTTTAACGTCCAACGGAGACGGATTAGCCCGATTAGAGCATTAGCTGGAATAGATCGGATTGATGGATTTCCCTTGAAGGGATGCCGATACCGGGGCCAGCCCATGGGCGGCTGTGAAGAGGAGCATACCGACATGGTCTCACCGGGATATGATGGTCCGGGCGAGGATCGAGGTGGATGGTTGATGGGTGAATGAAGTGGAGGGTGGAATGGCAAGGAATCATCGCAAGGGCAATGGTGAAGTTGGGATTGAGGCTTAAAGGGGGTTCTTACATATCCCAGTGGTAGGGAATCAAAGTCCGCGTAGTTCGGGATGGTGCCGGTGAACCGACATGAGGGTGGACCTTGGTCCGATGGGCATCGTCAGCGAACCGACATGAAGGTGGACCTTGGTCTGAAGGGCATCGTCAGCGAACCGACGTGAAGGTGGACCTTGGTCCGATGAGCATTGTCAGTGAACCGAGGTGAAGGTGGACCTTGGTCCGATGGGCATCATCAGCAAACCGACGTGAAGGTGGACCTTGGTCTGATGGGCATCGTCAGCGAACCGACGTGAAGTTGGACCTTGGTCTGATGGGCATCGTCAGCGAACTGACGTGAAGGTGGACCTTGGTCCAATGGGCATCGTCAGCAAACCGACGTGAAGGTGGACCTTGGTCCGATGGGCATCGTCAGCGAATTGACGTGAAGGTGGACCTTGGTATAATGAGAGATGGGCTTGAACCTCGGGGAGGCTTCCTACATACCATGCCTTGACACAGATCAAAGACCTCGTAGTTCAAAGGGTTTCATCGGTGAACCGACGTGAAAGTGGACCTTGGTCCACTAGTGGTGGGCTTGAACCTTTGGAAGGTTTCCTACGTACCATGCCTTGACATGGATCAAAGTCCTCGTAGTTCAAAGGATTGATGGAATATAGTTTAACATCATGTGGGATGGTAGTGAACCCTGACGTGAATAAACGACGGGCGGTGGGTGTCGGCGAACCGACGTAAATGAGGGAACTTGGTCCGATGGGAGATGGGCTTGAACCTCTGGGGCTTCCTACGTACCATGCCTTGACATGGATCAATGTCCTCGTAGTTTGGGTTGGTCACAACGGCTTGCCGTCGGACTGGAATACAGTTTAACATCATGCTGGACGGGGGTGGAACTTGATGTGAATTGAATGACTGGTGGTCTTGAACCTCGTGGAGGCTTCCTACATACCATGCCTTGACCTGGATCAAAGTCCTCGTAGTTTGGAAGGGGCTTCGTCGGCAAAACGACATGAAGGTGGACCCGGGGGTCCACTAGTGGTGGTCTTGAAGCTCGTGAAGGCTTCCTACGTACCATGCCTTGACATGGATCAAAGTCCTCATAGTTCGGAATGGATGAGTCACAACGGCTTGCCGTCGGACCAGAATGCAGTTTAACGTCATGCTGGACGGGGATGGGACCCGACGTGAATAAATGATGGGTGGGCTTGAGCCTCATGGAGGCTTCCTACGTACCATGCTTTGACATGGATCAAAGTCCTCGTAGTTCAAATGGGTGTGCAGTTTAATGTCATGAGGGACAAGGGGAATACAGTTTAACGTCATGCTGGGCAACGATGTGCAGTTTAACGTCATGCTGGACGAGGGTGTGCAGTTTAGCATCATGCTAGATGAGGACATGCAGTTTATCGTCATGCTGAACGGAGACATGCAGTTTATCGTCATGTTAGACAGGGACATGCAGTTTATCATCATACTAGACGGGGGCGAAACTTGACGTGAATGAACGACTGAGTAATGTGGCTTGAACCTCATAGAGGCTTCCTACGTACCATGCCTTGACATGTATCAAAGTCCCCGTAGTTCACTGAGGGTGGGGGTCAGGGTCGGTGCTCACTCTAAGACAACATGAGTCATGCTCGGTGTGAGAAACAAGAGGTTGCAAGGCCCTGACGATCACGTCGCGAAGGATGCGTTCGTGAGAAGCGAAGAGGGGCTTACACATTAGGCGGCCCATGGTGCTGGGACTTACTCCAGGATGGAGGCCCGAAGAAAAGGATGATGATGGTTTCAGGCATGAGCCTTGAAGAGGCTTCCTACATACCATGCCTTGACATGGATAAAAGACCATGTAGTTCTTCTGATGATGGCTTACCACCGATTGGGGGTTTTAATGGCTTACTGCTGGATTGGGTGTGAACGGCTTACCACTGGATAAGGATGTGAATGGATTACCGCTAAATGGGGTCACAACAGCTTACCGCTGGATTGAGTCACAATGGCTTACTGCTGGATTGGGTGTGAACGGCTTACCATTAAATGGAGTGACAATAGTGGATGGGGCTTACGCTAGGAAGCTGCCCGGGTGCCGCTATGGAGCAGAAATGGTGAATGGGGCTTACACTAGGAAGCTGCCCGGATGCCGCTATGGAGCGGCAACGGTGAATGGGGATTATGCCAGGAGATGCCCGGGTGTCGCTATGGAGCGACAATGGTGAATGGGGCTTACGCTAGGAAGCTGATCGGGTGCCGCTATGGAGCGGCAATGGTGAATGGGGCTTACGCTAGGAAGCTACCCGGATGCCGCTATGGAGCGGCAACGGTGAATGGGGCTTATGCCAGGAGCTGCCCGGGTGTCGCTATGGAGCGACAATGGTGAATGGGGCTTACGCAAGGAAGCTGCCCGGGTGCCGCTATGGAGCGGCAATGGTCACTGGGGCTTACGCAGGGAAGCTGCCCGGGTGCCGCTATGGAGCGGAAATGGTGAATGGGGCTTACGCAGGGAAGCTGCCCGGGTGCTGCTATGGAGCGGTGATGGTGAATGGGGCTTACGCAGGGAAGCTGCCCTGGTGCCGCTATGGAGCAACAATGGTGAATGGGGCTTATGCAAGGAGCTGCCCGGGTGCCGCTATGGAGCGACAATGGCGAATGGGGATTATGCAAGGAGCTGCCTGGGTGCCGCTATGGAGAATCACTGGTGAATGGGGCTTATGCTAGGAAGATTCCCAGGTGCCGCTATGGAGCGGTAATGGCGAATGGGGCTTATGCTAAGAAGCTTCCCGTAATGTCTTCCTCATGTCTGGCCATGAGGGCATCCCAACTCACTGGTGAATTGAGGCCCTCACCTGTGCACTGGTGCACAAGAGGGGTAATGCCAAGGGGCGTTGGAATCATGCCACTGTAGTCATGGAATTTAGCATCTTAAACTTGGGGCATAAGGCATCTTCTGTTTGGAATGAGAGGCATCCTACATTAGGAACAAAGGGAATACTACAGTTTAGAGTCTTGTAGGTAGGACTATTTTCTTCTAATGCTAGGAGCATAAGGCATCTCTCATATAGGGCAAGAGGCATCCTATGTTTGGAATATAGGGAGAATACTACAATTTATAGTCTTATAGGTAGGACTGTTAACATCTCATGCTTGGAGCATAAGGCATCTCTCGCTTGGAACAAGAGGCATCCTATCATTTGATAGACAGGGAGTACTACAATTTATAGTCATATAGATAGGACTATTAGCATCTCATGATTGGAGCATAAGGCATCTTTTATTTAGAGCAAGAGGCATCCTACGTTTGGAACATAGGGAGAATACTACAGTTTATAGTCTTGTAGGTAGGACTGTTAGCATCTCATTCTTGGAGAATAAGGCATCTCTCGCTTGGAACAAGAGGCATCCTATCATTTGATAGATAGGGAGTACTACAGTTTATGGTCATGTAGATAGGACTATTATCATCTCATGCTTGGAGCATAAGGCATCTCTTGTTTGGAGCAAGAGTCATCCTATGTTTGGAACATAGGAAGATTACTATAGTTTATAGTCTTGTAGGTAGGAATGTTAGCATCTCATGCTTGGAGCATAAGGAATCTCTCACTTGGAACAAGAGGCATCCTATCATTTGATAGATATGGAGTACTAAAGTTTATAGTCATGTAGATAGGACTATTAGGAATCTTATACTTGGAGCATAAGACATCTCTTGTTTGGAGCAAGAGGCATCCTATGTTTGGAACATAGGGATTACTACAGTTTAGAGTCATGTAGAAAGGACTGTTAGGAAGAAGGTGCCTAGAAATGGTTGGTGTTGGGACTTACGCAAGAGCGGCCCTTTCTGGTTCAACCTAGCATAGGATCCAAGTGATTGGGTTTGGAGGAGTTGCCTGAGGAATGGTTCGACTCAAGGTACTCAGGGAATTGATGATGAGAACCTCAACTCACGACATACGAAACAAACCAAGAGGAATACATCAACTCAAGGTGTTTCATGGTGTGTGGAGGAGTGTATCAAATCACGGTATTCCATAGGTTGAAGGTGGGAGCGCAGAAGTGCGCAATGGAAAATCCTGGCATCCCGGGCCGAAAAGTTCGTGGTGCGACTCTGCATTTTTCACGGGGGTCTATGACGGTAGCGAAGGGACCGACCCGGAGGGTCGGGACCGTAGTCCGGCCCTGACCCCGAGCGGGGTTGCAGGGGATGCGCCCCTGCGGTATGGACCGGTGGGTGCGAAGGTAGGATCCTCCAAAGGATAGGTCTTCGCGAAGTAGCTTCGTGGAGCATGGCCTCGCGGAGCAATGGTCTCTCGCGGAGCAAAGGGGTCTCACGGAGCAAAGGGCTCTCGCGGAGCAAAGGGCTCTCACGGAGCAAAGGGGTCTCGCAGAGCTTGGTCTCGCGGAGCAGCATCGTGGAGCATAGGCTCGCGGAGCATGGACTTACGGAGCAGCATCACAGAGCATAGGCTCACAGAGCACAGACTCATGGAGCCTTGGCTCGCGGAGCAGCAACGCGAAGGAAGCTGCTTGCATAGCATGGGCTCGCGGAGCCGCAATGTGGAGCTCCGCTCGGCCGCCCATGGGGCGAAGTGGCCGTGGCCGTCCGTCTAGAAAAGGGGGTTGAGCTGGGTATTTATATGCAAGGGGAGCCATGAAGCCAACCTCCCGCACCGCCTCGGGTGGTTCGCGGCGCGCTCGCGAACGTCAAATTCATTCATGGAGAGGTACCGCCTCCGGAGCTTTGCGGTGGGCTCGCGAACGTCAAATGCATTCACGGAGAGTTACCGCCTCCGGAGCTTCGCGGCGGGTCTTCACGGTGAATCGTGAATGTCAAACAGGTTCGCGGAGCTTCCCGCCTCATTGCTTCGTGGTGGCGCTCCGCGATCACGGAGGGGGCTTCGCGAATTGGCTTCGCGAACCAGATTTCCAGCCAAACTTCAAACGTCCATAACTCCTAATCCGTAACTCCATTCAAGCCCTAAGACCTACCAAATTGAAGCATGCGAATTGAAATACGATCTTGGATCATGTATGGAGGCATTTGAAAATTTTTTGGGGACTTGTTTTTTGGGGTCTACAGATATTTACCGTTTAGAAGGTGAAATAGACCAATGGTGGACTCTAATTAAAAATACTAGGCCCCAAGATGAAATTGAATCTATGGAATGGGATGAGTTCAAGAAATTATTTTTCAATAAGTACTTTCCTCATATTCTTCGAATGAATATGGAAAAGGAGTTCCTTGAGCTTAAGCAAAAGGATGATGAATCTATTGGTATATATGAAGCGAATTTTACAAGGCATTCAAGGTATGCATTTGGATTTATCATCCAACCTAAAAGTAAAGTTGATCGATTTTTCAATGTCTTAAAACCAATACTTAGAAATGCATTATCTAGAAGAGACATCAGTAGCTATGAAGAGATTGTTTGTTGTGCTATCAAGGTAGAACTGGAAGTTGGTGTTTCATATCCATCTCATGGTTTTGACATGAAATGAAATATGGAGTTTATGGAAAAATCTCAAAACTATGGTGAAAAGAAGACAAATGTTTCGTTATGCTCAATGTGTGGAAAGAAGCATGGTGGAGATTATCTTAAAGGGACTAGAAAATGTTTTATGTGTAGAAAAGAAGGTCATAGATTAGCTGAGTGACGATGTAATGGGTAAAGGGTAGCTAATGATGTGAATGGAGAAAAGACTATAGAGAACACACCACCAACACTCCAATGCTTCAAGTGCAGGGAAATGAGGCATTATGCTAACCAATGCCCTAATCTAAGGGTTAATGATGATCAACATCACAAACCTCTTAAATAAAAGGACAAAGGGAAGTCACATGCGATCACTATTGGTGATGTTGAGTATGACAATGAAGTGGTGGAATGATTAAGTTTTTATGTAATGATATTTTAAAATAGTGTTGTGGTATCTCATTTATAGTATCACGGAATATTGGAATAACTATGTATTGCTTTTTTGTGGTTTTCAATAATTATATGGTACCGGTAACCATGAAAAGTGATTGAAGTATTTTTGGAAAGCACTTAATATGCACATAATGAAAGGATAAGGAGATAATGAATTGTTTGATAGTATTAATGAACTCATCACTAATATAAGGAAAAAGTGATATCATGGTTTGAGTATATAAAAATTTTGGGATTTTGGTATGTAGAAAGAGTTAACTTTTGATAGAATTCATGTTTTCACAAAGATTATATGGTAATTCATGTTTCAAGAGAATAGATGATTAAGGAATTCACATGTTTGGAATGTAACCAACATGATATATCTTATGAAATACAAGGGATAAATTATGGTATTCACATGCTTAGTTGATGACATTTCTAGTAATCATTTTCTTTATACTGCGAGCATGGATAGAAGTATTTTGAATAAGCCTAAAGATTTTAAATGGATTATGTTGGACATAAGATAATATTGTTTAAGGATAGAACCATTTTTTGATATTATTTCTAGAATGTTATAATAGTGCAGTTTTAGAAAAAGGACAACCTGCAGGATGGGCAACAACCTGTCATGTCAGACAAGGTTGCGGGAATCGAACCCACAACTGAAGTGTGACATGACTTTATCGCATACCACTAGCCTACAAGAAGTCCCTAGTTAGTAGAAACTATTTTCATTTTATTAAGTGGTATGATATATAAAGTATAAGTCCATTTTTGGAACCATAAACAATTAATATAACTATAATATGGACTTATGTATATAACCTTTTCTAACCTTATGTTTGAGATAGATGGAAGGATATATCATTCTATCACATGATCTTCTAACACTTCATGGAAGATAAATTCAACTTCATTTATTTAAGAGATGAAGTAGAAATTTTTCAAGGTACAAACAATAGTGAGAGTTTACCAGAATCAAGTAAGTATTTTTTCTAATTAAAATATTCTTCAAAATTAGGGAAATGATCTTGAAAAACAAGAATGTTGCCCTAATGCACTCATATCTGATTACTCAGATGGTACCTTAGATCATAAAAAATTTATGGCTTTGTGATTGTTAGATTTTTCATATCCATGTTCTCTACCACTCTTCATCCAAACATGATGGTTAGATTTCTATTACATATCCATATTTTCACATATATTCTCTTATGTGGAAACCCAATGCTAAGTTAGTTTGGGTGATCGTTATGTTTATAACTTTCCCTTTTAAAATTAAGTTTTAGTATTCCTTTTTATGATGTGAGTTTCTATGAAAGAAACTTTCAAGTAGTAAACGATTTATAACCTTGAATAATTTCAAGTGTAAAATTAATTTTAAGGGGGGTAGAATGTAACACCCTAAGATTTTATGGGAAATAATATTTTTAATTTATTTGATGTCTTGTGTTGTACGCTACACAAAAATTAGCTTATGCTATACACAACACCAAGTATAGATTTTGATACATGTATAAATGAACTTTATTTTGATTATGTTATATGAAACACCAAAGGAAGATTTCAATACACACAACCCTAACTTGGCTTGCATTACACACAATAGTGACCTTCCTCGATAGCGTGTGTTGTACGCAATACCAAGTTTCACTAAACAATGATATATTATTATAATATTATTATGAACTAGTTGTTATGAATATTAGTAACTACATTTTTAATTTTATGACATTATAATTCATCTTACACATTTTATAGAACATGGTATGAGAACAAAATAATTTTTTCTGGTAAAATAAGTAATTTTCAAAAAATGCAGTTTTGCCGCCTTTTAATGGCGCACCCACATTAAATCATGTTTTTGACATGTTTATAAGTTAAATATAAAAAATAAAACTTCTTCCATTGAATCAGGATATAAAAATTTACTTTGGATAAAATTTTGATATTATTCTGATAACCTTCATATTTTGATGAATATTAAAAATACGCTAAATTTTAATTAAAAACAACTTTTTTTCATCAAGATAATTTATATGGTTAAATTATAATATTTAATGGTTTTAAATTATAAATATAATATTTTTTACCATTTAATATAATTTAAGTCAATTTCATTAATTTTACATTGAATTCATATGTAAAAACATTTCAATCTTTTGCAATGTTTTAACTTTTAAAACCCATTTTCTCAACAGCGGGATTAATTTTAAATTAAATACTACCAATTCTATGTTTTGAATTTGGAAAAATGGATTCCATATTTGGAATCATTAGGTGCAAATTATTTTAATAGACTACTTTTTATTTTTAGGCATTATGAATAGTAACTACGATAAATTTTATTTACAATAGTTAAAGGTAAATCAGGTAATTAATAGTAAAAATAAGATTATAAAATTACCCTAACACCTGAAAAAACTCTATTGGATGAATAGAAGTCGACCCATATCACCTAAGGGTCGGAATAGATTCATTTCATAGACTTTAAACAATGAAAAAGATGTAATTGTTATTAAAACCAAAGAAAAAGACAACATGTCACTCTGTGATATCTTATAAGTGTAATAATTTTAATTTAGTGATAAAATTGATAAAACATAGAACATAATTAGTCACCAGAAATATAATAAAATTATCTACATAATGTGAATTTATTTATAATTTTTAGGTATTAAATACTTATCATCAATGGTTACACAATAGTGATGCAATTTTTTTTTATTTAGTGAAAAATCAATAATACAATATTTATTAAACTAATAGTGACCATAAACGACACAAAAACATGAAAAAAACTTATTGGTCATGTATATGTAATCCATAAGAACCCAATGGTCGAATTTTGACCATTTTGAGCCTTATAAATGCGATTATGACCCTTATATTATTTTATTTTAAATGATGTCAAAGTTGTCACCTTGAAAATTTAATAAGTATAAAAATTTAAATGTTGTAATTTTAAGATGATAAATTGATTTAAAAGTATTTATATAAAATATATTAGATTTATATACATCATATTATTTTATTTTTAATTTTTATGCAACAAATAAGTTTATTAAATAATTTTACAATAATGTTGTAGTAATTATTTTATGAAGAGAAATATCAAATAAATGATATTAAAAGTATTAAAATAAATATTATATGAACTAATCAATGTTCCCCACTAATTTTCTAGATGAATATGACTTTTTATGAATCTATTAAATATTTTATTTGGAAAATATATTTTGTTTGTATTTTATTTAAATTCAAATAAATGAATAGTGTCAAAATTGTCACTATTGTTATTTTATAAAATTAACATATTATAAATTTTTTTAAAAATCAAAAAAATATTTTAAAATTAAAAATTGGAATTTATATTGTCTAAAATGTCCTAAAGTATCCAATTATGGAATTTCACACCACATAAGTAATTATTTATGTCAATTTAAAATTTAGAATCTTATTACCACAAATAAAATTAAATGGACTTAACAAGGATAAATGATGTTGATAAGGATTAAAATAAATTACAAAAAATGTCTAAATATTATTGGTTGATGATATTACAACCCTATATCATGTAATATTTGAATTTGAGTGATTTTTGGATGTTTTTAAGTGGTTTTGAGTTTATTATAAATTAATATTTTAGAGGTTCCCAAAAGTGCCCCTCTCCTCTCTTATAAAAGGGAACCTCCTCCCTCTCCTCCTCACACCACTTTGAGACTTCAGGATCAGAAAAACCCTGAAAGGTTATCTTATCCACTTTCCTATAAACATAATAGAGGTCATGTTATTCTTTAAATACCAACTTTAGTTCCCTAAGAAGAGGTTTAGGAGAGACGCATCGAAGAAGAGGTAATATCCTTTACCGATTCTTTCAAATTTATTTCTTCCTCAACTTCATCTTATTTATTTATTTAATTATAAAGTAATAAGATCAGTATCAATAATATAATTATATGTTATTATAAATATTAAACAACCCTATTTCACCTTCTATCCATCCTACAGAAAATGAAATCATCACGCGTGCACACGTACGGAATTTCGTCTCCACGCCGTGGTGTAATATATTTTCCACCACCACCTTACTTGGATGGGTATAATAGTGTAAAGAATAACTATATATTATTATTATAACATGATAATAATTCTGATATATTATACCATCCACTTCAATTCCATTCAATAATTATGAGAACGATATCATCACTCGTTCGTATGTATGGATTATCGTCTCCACGACGTGATGAGATTAATTCTCAATGTTAACCATTCAAGAGTGATTATAAAGTATATATAATAAATAATCATGAAAGATATGAAATAATAATGATACTGGATTTATGTACATATATGTTTCATTTACATAATTCCATTCAATTCAATAAGGAAACAAAAACAACGTTCATGCGTACGTATGACCTATCGTCTCCATGAACGTTGTATTTCATTCCATTTATCGATATATCATATATATTAATATTATGATTATATATTATATATAAATAATGTTTTACATTCTTGAATTAAGTAAATAAAGATATAAGTAATAATATCAATAACAAGAAGTCCAAACACATACGATAAATGAAACGATTTTACCCAAAACGCTGCTTTAACATGGAATTTACAAAATAAAGGGTAATATAAAGTCATAAGTTAATCTTATATGATATCATAAATATTATTATGGTTATATTACAAGTTAATAATATGTTTAAATCCAATATACAGGAGTTTAGAACACGTATGGAAGAAATTGGACCTAAGTTAAGGGTAATTATTCTAATCTCATTCTTATATGAGATTATTTATTCATAAGTAATTACTGGGGTTATATTTATCATCTATGTCCATGTTTTATAAAAATATTTTTGTGTGTGTTTAAAGTCTCTTATTACCCATTTTTTACTTTTACTACATGGTATGTAAGGAATCTTTCTTTTGTTTACCATACGAGGCACTTTTTGACTTTCCAGCAAAAGTACAAGGAGAATGTTTTTGTTTAACTTATACAGAATGAATGAATTTTTTATGGTTTCATAATGCTTTATTTCCATGAAGAATACTAGGCAAGGTTTCATTATTATTTTCAAAAAAATTCATTTCTTTTAAAATTGCTTGTCATTTTGAGAAAAGAAAATGATTTTGAAGAAGAAAGGAAATTTTCCTCAAGAATTCATTTCAAGTGTTTTATAAAAACTATTTTCCATCTAAGATGAAATTATTTAGTATGTTTATGTTTCAAGTATAATGTCTCTATTATTTACATGGTTTGATTTTTCTTATGATGAAATGATATCCATTTGTTTTATATGGATTATGTTCTGATGGGATGATTTTTATGAAACCCATTTTATTGTTTGGGTTATGATGAATGATTTATATTGTGGCACATGAATGAATGATTTCATTATGAGATGGTTGGGACCTATATCTCCCTCTAATTAATTGGATAAATATTTATATCTTTGATATAGACATGGATATAATGTCAAGTAAATTCAGTTCAGTTATACAGGGATGGAACATCAGGTAAACCTAGTTCAGTAATGGACACTGTCCACTATGATGGTCTTGGAAGAAATGCCTTAGATTCTATGGAAATCATATCCTATGCTTAATGTTTTTCAACAATTACATGTTTTATTCCAATGATATTTTATTATGATTAATTTTCCCTTATGATCTATGCCTTATATACTGCCATGATTTATTTCACAACTGAAGATTTTAATGTTTAAACATTATGTTCAGGTTTTTGAGGTCAAATGTATATGGTTTGTTCTATTCTCTCTATTATTACCTTTAATGAGCATTTGAGCTCACCCTTTTTATGTTTTCATTTCCTTAGGTTATAAAGAAAGGTTTTAGGTAAGAAAAGAAAAGAGAAATATCATTATCGGAGATGTTGAAGATCATTCACCATGATTAGAAGATCATGTTACGAGTTTCAAAAGACACTAAACTATTACGATCCTTGGGTATCATTTTTTGTTATGTATTAAGTAAAGTATTCCACAAAAGTAATTTAATGTCCATGTAAATCAAGCTTTGGGTCTTTTCATTTCTTACTCTTACTGAGCATCTGATCTCACCCCTTTCTCATGTTTCATTTTACCAAGATATGAAGAAGTTAGTTATGAGTGACTTGCTGGAATAATCTTAGAAGATTGGATGTTTCTAATGGAATAAATTAGTGTTGTTTTTCTGTTCATGTTGTAATGTTGAACTTAAGTATGTATCTTGTTTCCAAGACTACTAAACTAATCAGTTCATCAGGACATGATTACTTTTAATCATGAAAATGTATTAAAATAATGCACCGGCTCCTGGATTCTGGGGTCAGGGAATTACAGTTAGTATTAGAGGAAGTTCAGTAGAAAACTAGGAAACTAGATTTAGATAAAATCTTATTATATCACATTACCCTAAGATAAACTTTGAGGATTATTATAGAATAACTTTCTAGATTTTTGGTAATGTATAGATTTTTTGTATTTTCCACGAAATACATCCCTGTCTGGATACAAGCAGTTAGAGGCGGCTCTGGAATAGATGTACCTAAGAGTGAAACCTATGACAAGGAGATTCAGGCTTGACTTGAGGTATCTTGGTACACAATAATGGGCCTTGCTGCACTCTTGGTTACGACACTCCTGGAAGATATTCTTAGGATAAATCACATTTTCTTTACAAACTAATTTGAAGGATTTTAATATAAGATGAGAATAAATAACCTCGGTTAATTATATGGTGTTTTAGATTAAAAATATGGTTTTATGATAATATCTAAATGATTTTATGACTCACACTGTGCCTTATTATGTTAGTCAATGGATGGATTCCAAGGAAGTCATAGTAACATTGAAGATGATGTACAAGGTGGGCACAGTGGTGGAAATGAGCAACTAAATGGAATGTTGATATGTGTGAAAGATTTCATGTTCATGCAGAATTAGTTTTCAAAAAATATGATCGATAACATATATATTAACCAACTCCCAAACTCAACAAATAAGAGAAAAGTGGTGAATGATAAGAGCTCCAATAGTTAAGACCATGGAGAAAAGAAAGATTATTTTCAATCATGCAAGAAATGTGGAAGCAGACACCTAGGAAGGTGTCTTAATGGAACAAAGAAATGATTTATTTGTGGGAAAGATGGACAATAGTAAAGAATTTCCAACAAAAAATAAATATTACTATGGATAAAAATAAAAATGGTCCCAAGAATCCATTTACAGTCATTTTTTATCAATGTAGGGGACCTGGCCATTACCCGAGTAAATGCCCTATTCTATAGGATATCCTATTGGTCAAGGAATAAGCTATGTGGAAATAAATGGATGGTGAAATGTTTAAAAAGTATTAGTACTCTTTGTTGATTAGATTAATTTGGAAGACTTTTCTCTTGTATTTGTAACCCTACAGTTTGTCATATAAAAATGATATTGAGGAAGAATTATCTTTTCTCTTATGGATATAGTTATAAATAACCATTTGATTTTATATGATCATTGAGTTTGAGGCAATTACAAGTTATTAAATTTTCTGATGAAAATGCGAGGTATGAGATAACATTTGTGATGAAATTATGTTAATGTTACTTAGAGGAATCTATCTCATTTTTTGTAATATTATAAAATTTTATAGTTTTTGAAAAAGGAAAACATGCAGACTGTGTGAAAACCCATTACATCATACAAAGCTGCAGGAATCGAACCCACAACTATAGTGTGATTGGGATTTATCGCCTACCACTGGACTATGTGTAGTCCCTGGTTAGTGTGACTAATTATTTTTAGTTAAATAATTTTATTGATCAACAATAAGTTGATTTGGGATCTTATGTATTATCAAATAGATATCCTTATTATAGGAAAATGATTTGTTGATTAAGTGATAAATGTTATTTTGGAAGACGTTCGCTCTATTGGGAATACTATATGACTAAGGAAAATAGAATACTATGGGATTTCAATTGAATAGTAATGGTGTTTTTTACCTATTTTTTTATTATGGATTTATAGAGAATCGGGTTTTTATGGAAATTATTATCCTATCATAAAGAATATGTGATTAGGTTAATTACTTTTAAGTATATGACTTTAAGAGTAGTTGATATTATTTGGAGATACAATTTAACGTGGAAAACTATGTAAGCAAATTCTTCTGAGTTTTGGGTTTCAATATTAGTATAGATTATACTGAAAGATTTTATGGACAATTGTTTATTAAATGGTATTTATTGAACTTTGGGTATTTTTGGTTTAATTTTATAAATTAAGATCAGTATTTCTTTCTCTAAAGTATTATCTATTTGGGATCATCTAATCTTTTACTAACAATTTTGGTTTTAGTTAATCTCTAAAGAACAGGGAAATATATAGTTCATCCATTATGGATTATGTGATTCTCTACAAGTTGATTCTAGCGCTTCAGGCATGACCAATTCATCTTTAATACTCATCATTTGGAGTGAAAGATGAGTTTGTGGTAAGAATTTGATTAAGGATGAATCTCTACTTGTCAAGTATTTTTTTTCTTATTCTATGAATAAATTAATTATTAAAATTTAGGGAAGGGATCTTAAAACAAAAAATGGGTTATCCTAATGCTTTATGTTTTATTTAACTGATGATATTTTAAATAGTCAGAGATTGATGGATTTGAGGCCCCCAATTTTACACTTGTTTGTGATTGATGAACTCAATCACAACCTATAAATATTTATGTTTTTTTCTCCAATTATGTGTCTTTAATTGCCACCAATTTTCTCCTAATCGAGATCATAATTTGGTGGTGACTTTTTCATCTCTGTTCCCTTCTTATAAAGACTAAATTTTATTAACCGAATTTATGATGTGGGTTTTCCAAAAAGGTATTTTTCTATTTTTAACCTTTTATTTTCGAAGAAAAATTTCAACTTGTGAGGACACAATTTATTGATGGCGGGGAGAATGTAACACTTCAGGATTTCATAGTAAGGTATTTTATTTCAATTCAATAGCTTGCGCTACACGCAACACCGAGTTCAAACACACCACGACTTACCAAACTAGCCGTTCAAAAGCAGTTATGAAAAGTATTAACTGGATTTTGAATTTTATATACTCCATATGATTTTAAATTATGTATTATGTGTTTCATAGACATATTATAAGAACTAATTCATTTTTTCAAATAATAAATGTATTTTTTTAAAAAAAATTCAATTTTACCACATTTTAATGGTGAATATTTATTTAAATCCAATATTTGACCCATTTATATATTAAATTTTTAAAAAATAAAATTCTTATTTAGAATCAAGACATCAAAATTTACTTTGTATGAAATTTTTGTATTTTTCTAATAATATTCATTTTTATAAATAGTGAGAAATACTAAATTTTAATTCAAAACCGCCTTTTAATCTAATTTATTTATAAGGATATATTATATTTTAAATTGGTTTTGAAGTGTAATTAGATTATATTTTTACACTTTAATCCAATTTTGGTCATTGGAATTAATTTCACTTTTAAATTATACATAAAAAGTGTCAATCCTTTGATAGTTATTGCTTCTTAAAAACACGCTATTTGTTTTGACAGTGAAAATTAATTTTAAATTAATTAATACAACTTCTATTTTTTGAATTTAGTAAAATAGACATCATTTTTGAATTTGGAATATCAAATATAGCTTAGTCTGATTTTTTGGTATTTTGTTGAAAAACATCAATTTTTGATGAATAGTGAAACCAATAAGTAGTTGTTAAAAATTCGACTTTTTCATTTAAATGAAAATTTACAGATTTTGTGAATTGAATTTCAAAAATTTGAGATACATTGTTGTAATTAGTTAGTAAAATTTGGGTCAATAAGATGAAAATAATTTTTGGTGAATAATAACTTTTGATTTTTATTTACCACAGTAAAAGATAAATAGGGTAATTCAAGTTAAAAAAATATTATAATTATACAAAATAACTTTACCACTTGTCCTAAACTTATTTTATGAGTCATGGACGACCATGGGCATCTTTGGGTCGATTTTGGGACCCCATGGAGCCACTTATGAATGATAATGACACTTTATTTTAATTAACTTAAAGTAAAGGAAAAAATGACATAAAAAATATCTTTTATTAATTCAATTTTTACATGGGGTTATATAAGTCATATTTTATAATATAAATATTCATTAGAAAGCTAAAGATATTTTCTACATTATGTTATTTTTTTATAATTTTTAGACATCAAATAAATTAAATTATTTATGACACAATAATTATGTAGTATTTACCTCATTAATAAATGATTTAAATAAATAAGATTATTAATATTAAAAAAAATATCCAAAACCTGTCCAATTATTATTGGATGATTTTTTTCAACCCTGAGTAATCTTATCTTCAACTTCAGTTTGGACCTTTAAAAACTGAATATCACTATATAATAAAATAATATTTTCACACTTTTCTAAAGAGCCCCTCCTCCCCATTATAAAATGACACCACTTCTAACCCATTATACACACATCTCAAGCCACTTGGCTCATCAAAACCCTTCCAAAATAAGCTCTTAATATCCCTCTCTTACACCTAGAAGCCTTACCTTCGGCAGAAGTCACTTCAAGAAGTCCTTTTGGTTCAAACCAAAAAGAGTAAACCAAATTAAAGATAACCATTTCTCTTAAATTCATTTCTATTATTTTACTTCTCCAACCCCTAAACTATTTTATTCTTTTATTTTATAACAAAACCAGTATCCTAAATAAAATAGGATGTTTTTATGAGAAGTATTCCACTACAGTTACACATATCTCCATCTAATGGGTGAAGAACATAATGTTTCTGTGAATGGAAAACTAACGCCTCACGAAATGATGATTGTTCGATTATCTCCTACAACCTCTCATGGTGACCATTAAGATGAAACTGTATTTATATATGATATATATTATTTTTATGTTTTCTTTATGCTTTTGTATTTTCCTTTTATATCATACCATTATGGTTTCCATTATGGGTAAACACGATAATTTCATTTAAGGAAGTGCGGACTACCACCCCCTCAAAGTGATATGAATCGTTAATGCCATATGTGGGATGTATAAAGAATTAAGTTATTGATATTATATATAATATTATACTAGAATTATAATATAACTATGTATAATTATGTTTTCATTCAATTAAAATACAAAATAGAAATGAAAGTAGCATTCATGCGTACGTACAGCTTACAGTCTCCATGAACGGTGCATTTCATTTCTTACCTCCAAATGTTATGTACTATTATAAATACATGTATATACTAGATATATATGATATATAAGATATCTAAATCATGAATATAATTCTGTATATAATGAAATTTTGACCATGTGAAAGACTTGTAATTATAAGAAGTCCATTTTTGACTCAATTACCAAATATTGACCAAACAAACCTTATTAACTTAAATGATTACATAATGTTTATAACATGGTAATAAGTGATATAAAAGGAATAATAAACACGAAAAAGGTTATTAATAAATTATAAATTAACTTTAGTTTATTATTCAGGATATTAAAGAAAGAACGGGTCAAGTTGGACAGGAGGTTAGGGGTTTCTTAACTCACTTTTAATTATGTGAGATTTCCATTATTCACCACTAATTTATTGCATTTGGTGTATTGTGTACTACCATTTGATATATATTATCATTTTTATATTTATATTAATGGTATTATATGATTTATTTGGTGGTTATTAACTTTTTTTCATACGAATCGATTGATTACAACAAAGTAAGGGTTTTTAATCTCACTTTTATTCCAATGAGATTCATGATATATTGGCCGCTATTTCATTTTTTGTAGAGTATGTGCTACCCATGATTGTATTATTTTTTTAATATTATTTAATTTATGGGTATTTATATCTTCATTGTATGATACTTCTTTCATGGGGTGTATGTTACATAAGTTACCAAATCGGTAAGGGAATTTCAAATTTCAATTTCCACTCATTGGGCTTTAGGCATACTTCATTTATTATTTTACTCCATGATTATGCGTGGAATCACTATTTATTATTTGTGTAGCAATTTACAATCCCTTTTTGGTGGATATAATTTTGATACACATAATCACTCCATTTATAAATTCTAAATTCATAGATATGAACTTGATAAGAGTAATTTTAACTCAATCACCATTTATTATGTTAAACATCCAATTCATTGGTGTGGCTTTTACAAGAATATGTGTGAATGTACTCGGATTGATTTACACTGTATATAAAATCATATTGAGAGTATTTATATTTTTCACACATAATTATGTAGTTGATTTATCCTTAACCTAAGGATACAGTATTTATAAGAGATTTCATCTCAATTTATATTCCATTGAGACTTCTTTGTTTTTATACGCCAATTCCCTTTTATATGGTGAATATAATGTACTTTGGAATATTATATCATGAATCCCTTTATTTTCCTGATGTTTTAAAGCTTTTATTACCTCAATTATTTTTATTCAAGTGTCTCTCTTTTGGTTAGGAACTCTAACTAAAATATCATTTTAAATGTTTTAATGATTTATTATTATAAATCTTTCTCATTAATTTCCATGTTTTAAAAATGGTTTTAAGGATTTATTTTTATGGACATTAAAGTTTTAAAATTAAAATTCCTTTTAAAAGTTTCAAATTGGTATGTGACACTTTGATTCGAAAGTCTATTTTAAACGACTTCTTGAAAAATAGTGAGACTTTTAAATGTTTAAATAAAAAGGGGATATTTCTCTCAAATAGTTTTAATGATTATTTTCATCTATGTAAATATCCTTCATGATTCTATATTGAGGTTAATCTATTATAATACAATCTTTAATATGGTATTGAATGAGTTATGTTTGACTGTGGATGTGCTTTTTCTTATACCATTCATGGTTTTTGGTTAAAATATTGACATTTCATATGCTATTTTTAATACGAATGTTTAGACTATGTTTCAACCTTTTCATATGAGGACTGAATTGGACTTAGTAAGTGACAGGTGGAGCCTTCTATAGCTCCTCGATGCATCGATAGGTCTCATAAGACAGTTAGACATGGAATTAGCCGATGGATTTCCCAATTTCTGATATATGGTTTTGGTCGAGGCCTTCATCAATTTTGGACATCTTGGACGAGGCATTGAAAAAATATTTCAAAATGTCCGACATTATGAATTCCATCATTATGAGATTATATATTGATATTTCATGTGGTTATTTGACTATAAGAACACCCATGACTATGTTTTATTATGGAATTATTTACTCATCTCATATTCCTACCTTAAAGTGATCTTGTTTATTATTTGTTAAGGCATGTGTGTTCAATTATTCACAGTGCCTAATGTTTATGTTATCTTCCACTGTATTTTTTACTCTTACTGAGCATCTAATCTCACCCCTTTCTCAGGTTTCATTTTCTTAGGATACGAATAAGTTAGTTATGTTTGACTTACAGAAATAATATTGGAAGCTTGGATGTTTCTAATGAAATAAATTAGTGTTGTTTTTCTGTTCATGTTGTAATATTTAACTTAAGTATGTATCTTGTTTCCAATACTTCTAAACTAATCGGTCCTTTGGAAATTTATTCATTGTAATCATGAAAATGTATTAAAATAATGCACTGACTCTTGGATTCTGGGGTCAGGGTGTTACATGATATTAGTAAATTTTCATTCCCAATACCATCATAGTGAAAAAACCCTTTAACTAAATTGGTATCACACCCCATTCTAGTCCCATATATCTCATGAGATATAATTCTTTACCCAATTCATTGGAGGGATATATAGTTCGCACCTGCCAATATATCATACCTTATGAAAAAATATTGGTTTCATAATCATTTTATCATTTCAACATAGAATAACCCATTGAAAAATAAGAGGGGTTCAAAATAATTTTATCATGGTATAACCTGTGGAAGAAAAATGGGTTTCATAAACATCATGTCATTTTAAACTATTCAGAGAAAGAATAATAATGGTATCCTTGGTTCATATCCTCAGAAAATCTTTAGTTACTTAAAAGGATTACATCTTAGATGGAAAATAATTTTTAAAGTTCATTTGTAACATTTTTTTAGGAAAATAAATTTTCTTTTAAAATCAATTTTTCAAAATAAAAATTCAATAAAAATTCTAGAAAATATTTTCTTTGAAAATGACTTTGAAAAATTGTAAAGTAATTTCTAAAAATTATTTAAAATATTTCTTAAGGAAAATATCCTCTCTTATTTGAAAAAATACTTGTTAAAATATAAAACAATATAAAAAAAATTTTCTTTAAAAATAAAATTTTAAACATATAAAGGGGTCTTTACAGAATTCTGAGTTCATGATGGTATAATATTTAATACATGTTGTACACATTAAAACAAAGATTCTTTTCACACTTTCAATAAAGGCCAAATAGGAATTATTTTTAAAACAACATGAAGATATACTAAAACCTATATATAAAAATTAAAAAATGTGTAACATGTTCTTTAAAAATTAATTTAATGAATTATGAATTTTTTTAAATATTTTTAGAAAACATTGTTTTGGAAGAAAAAGGGGGTTTCAAAGAGATAAATAAAGGAAATTTTTCTAAATATTTTTTCGCAATTTTTTTAAAAACCAAAGAGTAGAAAGATGGTAATATTAAATGAAAATATCATAATAACCATAGGATAAGAAAATTCATGAGAATTATTTATATTTAGATCATATGATTTTAACATAGGAGACTTAATCATAAACAATCATGATAAACAATGAGATTGTAAAAGAATTCCATTACCACTTTGTTAACATTTAAAACATGATACCAATGAAAAATAAATCCTAAAATGGATATATAATAAACACAATTTCATTATAATCATCATAAAATAAACTAATGGGACGTTTATACACGAAATTAAAGAAATACATTGTGAATATGACTTGTGTCTCATAGAAAATAAAAGTGAGATTAAAATCCCTTACCGATTTAGTAATCATTTGAATCATAATAACTAATAAAAAATATCATGAAAATGGGATAATAATGATATAAAATGTAAAAGGGTTTGTATATAGACAACATAAAAGAAATATTTTGTGAATTTACATATGTATCCTAGAAATAAAAGAGATACTAGAATCACCTTACCACTTGAATCATGACTTCCTTTGTACACATTCATACCTCTAGTATAATAAATATAGTTTTTTATAAATCTATTATAGATTAAAAAACACAATTATAATATTATATATTATCCATTTATAATGTTTTAACAACCATTAATTAATAATTCATTTATAAAATTGATATTTCTAGGTTTTAACTTTTTCATTTTTTTTCATGAGAGCTTTGGTCCAATAGTTTTGATTCTTGTAATTTGATCATCGTTAAACCATATATATAATTTTAAATGTGAAATTAATATAAATATGTTCATTATATACATATTTATATTCATTCAAAAATATTATATATAGAAATTTGAAATGTTTTGTTCATAGATACGGTATGCCGTACGTATGCTTGAACGTTGTTTGCATATTTTGATGAATATATAGAAATAATAATAAATAATTATGTAACATTAAATAACCATTATTATTTCATATATATCAAATATTTTCATTAAAAAAAATACTTATTTCCTTCCATGTAATTTTTTTTAGAACGAACCACATCGCATTGTGAGATAATAGTCCCTCGTACACACAAATGAATTAAGTGTATCCCCCACAGAATGGAAAGTAAAAAAGGGTACATGTGAAATTATATTCAAAGAAGTGAATTTTTTTTATAAATATACTATAATTATAATAAATTTACCATTAAAACCAATCATGATTAGTGGTGATGGAAAATGAATTATGTTACTTCACAAGGTGGTAGTCCACCGTACACAAGATCAACAATTTATTTTTCCATTTGATAGAAGTGAATATGAATACTGGTTATTACATTAACATAATAACATATTAGTATATATTATATATTTTTCTTATTATATTTTAATGTTTAATAAATAATTAAATTTAGAAAAATAATAAATAAAAAGAAGGAGCTCAGTGAAGACAATTACGTTCACATAGAAGCACCTCCTTTTCATATCTTATTAAAGAACCTAGTGTTTGTATTTTGGGGGGAAAAATCCATAAAACATGGATAAATATGTTGGGGAGTTATTTTTGTAATATTTTTTTAAAATATACAGCTTTATTTTCATGAATAAGTGAATGGTGGTGATGGCCTTTTATAAGTGGCAGAAAGGAACCCACTTGGAAACTATTTGAAAATTTCCGTCAAGTATCCAAAATAGTAAATTCATTCCCAAGAAAAAAGGATAAAAATTAATATATATTATGAATTGGGAAGTATAATATTTAAATATTTCCATCCAATAGGAATTTTTAATGTTTTATAGTCATTTTAACACTTATATTCTTAGTTTAACCCCCGATAAACCCATTTTTACCTTAACTATGATAATTAATTTTTAGTATTTTCAATATTCATTTAGGTAAAAAATTAATTTTAAATTATTAAATAATATAAATTATTATTATTCCAAAAAAATAATCCATTTCTTCAAATTTAATTTACAAAAGTGGAAAATGTTAATTTAAAATTAATAATGCAAACACAATGAGAAGGCGAGTTTTCAAAGAAAAAATGTTTAAAAGTTTACAAGGATTTTATATCAAAATTTAATATTAAATTGATTATAGTGAACTAAAATGGATTAATAGATATATAATTAATTTAATTTTACTTCGAAAGAAAAATAAAATATAATTTAACTTTATAAATAATTGAAACAACAAGGTAGTTTTCAATTAAAATTTAGTATTTTTTCACTTATTATAAAAAAATTAATCATTTCATAAAATGGTCAAAAATTAACCCTAATACAATTTTGATGTTCTAATTTCAAAAATGAATTTTATTTAATCAAAATAATTCCCTTAAAGTGTAAAAAAATAATTTTATTATATGTGCGCAGAAAGGGAACGCAACTATTTTTTAAAAAGAAATATTTTTAAGAATAAAATTGGATTTATTATTATCTCTTATATAAAAAAAATAACATGAATGTTAAAATTTTGATTAAATATAAAATATATAAATTTCATTAAAATAATTCAAAAAATTTATTTTTTTAATTTATTTAGGTAAAGCATATTTTTGTGCATAAAAATAGTTATACCGAAAAAGATTTACATTATTTTCAAATAGTTTTTTATTTTCATTTATAATTAATTGATAACCAAATAATTCATTATATATACACAATTAAACCATATATTTTCATAATTTAGTTAATCCTATTCATAGTAGATATTCCAAAGGATATGTGATAACTATCATATTAAATAATAATTTCTTAATTGTAAATCAAGTTTCATTTAAACTCATTATTACATGTAATGAAATTTAAAGTCAGTTTTGTAATTAAAAAAAGCCAAACATAATGTTTAATGTTATATAAACTTTGTGTTCTATGTAAAAATAATCTAAACTCAGTGTTTCATGTAATAAAAAATAACAAAAATATTAAATTTAATTGAAAAAAATATTTCATAAAATCATAGGGTGTTACAAAGGGGATTCAATCTCACCATATTATATAATATTATTCCATTTATACATGAAAAAATTTAATGATTTAGTTTATAATCATATAACCTCTTTCTAATTAATATGTTCATACGAGATTAATGTGTAACTCTTTATAAAACCCACAAGTTTGTATTACTCTCAATAAATTAGAAGTAAATTATATTCATATATATCTATATGCATTATATGTATAATATCATATAGATGAAACTATAAAAATTTCCTAACATAAAGAATATAATTCATTTTAATACATTACCAAGACCTTTTATGTCTAGTGTTTTATAGAATTTATACAAAACATTAACTAAAAACCAAATTATTTTAAAATTAATGAAACTTTTCCCACCATATAAACACTCATTTATTCTTTAAAATCTCCCAAAAATTTTCACATAATATTATTGAAAAATAAATTATGAAATAAAGAAAAAGTCATGAATAAAAAGAGTATAGAAAAATTATATAATAAATATGATCCATATGATCATAATATCATGATACCTCAGAAATATGGAACACACATTAGTATAGGGAACATTACATTCATGATCTACACAATCACTCCCCATGCTTATGAGCAACACAAATTTACTCATGATTACCTATCTCATGAGATAAAAACATTAAATGATTATATTGTTGGGAAATATAATACCCCCATCACTATCTATACATATTTTTTCCAGAACAATAAGTCATCATCATATAATAAAGAACCCATGGAGGACGCTAGAAAGGGTAGAGGCAGACATAGAAGCGGATATATAGGGCCATTGAAAGTATAGAATGGTGGTAAGAGGACTAGCCCTTGGGCCTTGGGGCTATCACATGGTCCTATTGTCATTTTGGATTATATCCATTTATTGGGTCATACAAGCCTAGTTTCTCTAATACATTTGTGCCTATAGTCTTATGGGATTTGTAATGAACCTCCCTCTACACATAAAGAAAGAGGTATTATATTTAAAAAATAAAAAGAGTCTTAGAATGCAAAATTATAAAAATAAATAGAATCATTAAAGAAAAAAAAATTCATAATTACATTAATAACTACAATATGATATACCTGTGGAAAATAAACCAGTGTCCAAAGATATTCAGTAACTCTTGAAGTAAATACCATTAAATAATGATAATAGAGAATATGGTATTTAAACTTAATAGATATTGGGTATATAGTTATGTTAATAATTTACCCAATCAATAGATGTACGGAATCTAGGTGAACACCATTCAATTAAACGAATAAAAAATAATTTATTCATAGATGAAATACCATTTAATAAGAATTATGGTTACAAAACAGAGACAACTAGGTAAGGAAAATGAAGTGAAAAATCATTTATCCAAAAAGATAGGACACTGAATAATCCATTGAGATGAATAAGGTTGATTTTTACATTTGAAAAACATACTCAATAAAGTATTAGATATGTTAATGGTTAACAACTTTGATGAAAAATTGTTTTCACGTGTTTTGGAAAAATCAATTTAGAAATAATTAATATCCTTGATCTTTTAGAATCATTTTAATAGATATATTTTGTAAATATAGTATTTTTTTTTGAAAACATTAAAACATAGAGATATAATTTTACAAAAAATAATAAAGGCAGTGGAAATATGTGTTCCCACAGAAAATGTTAAAATTGATAATTTTCAAAATATTCGTAAAATAATAAAGTTTTAGGTAACATTCAAAAGTTATTTTCAAAAAGGTGAAGTTAAAAATTTGAAAAAATTTACCTTTAAAAAAGAATCATAAAAAAAATATTTCTTCAAAAATCATAAATATTATCAAAATACATTTTTGGTGGTAAATATTTTGAAAAACCTTTTTTTGAAAACCCACATTATAAAAAGTGTATTTGATTTTCCCTTATAAAGGGGAAAATTGTAACACCCTGAGTTTTTATAAACCTTTTTTTAATTTATTAAATTTATTTGATGTCTTATATTGTACCATATTAAATTTTCTTTATAAACTACATCAATTTAAGCTTTCACAACTTGCAACATCAGCTTAGCTTGTGTGACACACAATAATGAATTTCTACAAAACATCATTTTATTATTATAATTATTTAAAACAAGATAGTTAATACATAGATGTTAAAATTATTAATATGAATAGTAACTAATTTTTTTTAAATTTTATTTATAATGGATTCATATAAATAAAATATATTTATAATGAAATATATAATTTTATATAAAGAATATTAGTTTTGAAAAATACTATTTTTTCCAAATAACTACTTTTTACATCATTCTGTAAAAAATAATAAAATTAAATTTAAACACTAATAGAAATTTAATTTGATTAAATAAACTAAAAATTATAATAATTAATAAAAAAATTATCTTATGTTTATTTTTTTGGTATTTTTAGAAAATATTTCATTTTTAGCTAAATTAAAAAAATACCGAATTTTAATTGAAAACTAACTTTTTTTCTAATTTATTAGTGTAGTTAAATTATATTTTAATTTGGTTTTAAAGTATAATTTGTTAAATATTACATAAATTAATCCAATTTAGGTTATTTTCACTAATTTCATTTTGAAATTGGATATACAAACATTTCAATTTTTTAATTATTTTCATTTTAAGAAACCGATTTCACAACCTGTTTGTGGGATTAATTTTAAATACATTTTTCCCAATTATTTTATTATAATTTAAAAAAATGGATTCCATATTTTAAATAATAATAATTTATAATTTATAATAATTTAAACATAGTATCTTACCAAAAATATTTGTGAATGGTATTAAAATTAATTACAACGATTAAGGTAAAAACAAGTTTACTTAGTGGTTAAATGTTAATTTAAGGGTCAAATAACCTAGAAACATATATAAAATGCATTGTATGGAAATATCTCAAACATAGTCTCTATTTTATATAATATTATCCATCATTAGAGGAATATGATGTAAGTGATACCTCTCAATAGTGTTTGCCTTTTTATATTTACAAGAATGCCACTCCTTGGTCAGAATGGCTTGAATGCCTTCATTTTTTTTATTCTTATAATACACATTTTAATGGGTCAGGTAAAACCCATACAAGGCATGAAGTCTTAGAGACAATTACATGGCCCATAGGTCTTATAGGGAATCACCCAGAGAAGACAACGTGGAATTGCTCCTCATCCACTATAAAAGGCACTCACCCCCTTACTTCTTCACACCTCTCAAGACCCTTTGGATCAGAAAAAACTGCCAAAATATTCTTATAAATAAAATAACTTAATAATATAAGACTCCATTTGGTCATAAATCTATACAAGGAACCCTTTTACTAAAAACCAAAAGGAGTTATTCGAAGAAGAGGTAACATTCTTTCATAAGCACTTTTGTTTTATTTCTTTCTCCACCACCCATATTATTTTTATTACATGATTATATAATAATAAAAGTAAATTTAATATAATTATATGTTTTAATTATAAGTATATGACCTACAATTACACACACTACCATCAAATGAGATACACAATCATCTTTCATGTGTACGATAGACTACCCCCTCACGAACCAATGTCGTTTGTTATTCCATTACAACCGTTCAAGGATGGGAATAATGATGTAATTACTATTTTTATTTAATATATATGATATTTATGATTTATTTATGCTTCTATAATTTTTATATGACACATAACCCCATGCTTTCAATTTTGTGGGAATATGATAACACTGTTTGTGGACATGCGGACTACCACATCCTCAAAACGATGCAATTCGTTCACACTATAAATGGAATGTATAATGGATGGTTTTAATATAAATATATGATATATATTAAATAATAATTATATTATAATTATAATATATATATATATATAATTTACATATATTTCTTTAAAAAATATGAAACGAAAATGAAAATAGCTTTCATGCGTACGTACAACCTTCTGTCTCCACGAACGATATATTTTATTTTAGATTTATATATTTTATACATTATTTAAAATACATATATAACTAATATATATGATATTTATATCATATTTACCACTCTTTATATGAGTAAATCAGGATATAATTAAGAGGACAAAAAATACAACAAATAAAAAAACATGCGAAATACAAAGAGGTTATTAGCTGAAACATAACTTTAACATGGAATTATTAATAAATAGGTAATAAAAGATCATAAAAAAATAATATATGTTATAATATAACTGAATATGGTTATTTAATAGTTTTATAATAAAATTATATTTATTATATATAAGGTTTTCACGAGAATAATGAGAGTCAAGACATAAGGTAAGGGGATTTCTAGTCCCACTTTTATTTCTCTGAGACTTATATATTATTCACCACTTGTTTATTTTGATTGGTGTATATAATAACCATTAATGAAATATATGATCAATATATTTAAATTTATGGGTATTTAAATACCCATTTTATGAGCTATATTTCATGGGGTCTTATGGTTCAATGGTTACCGAATTGGTAAGGTATATTTTTCTCAATTTTCCTTCTTTGAGACACATGTTTTGGTATGCACCTATATTCATTTACAAGGTGTATATAATGACATTTGACATGTTATATTATAAATATAATTATTTTTATGATATTTTAATATTCATGTAACGTTATTATTACATGGGGAGTTTTATTCAATATTACCAAAGTGGTAAGAGTTTATTATGAGAATCTCATCGCGTATTGAGATTGTTTATAATTATGCTACCATTGATGAAATATTATGATCCATATCTCAAAACAATCATTAAATTTATTATCCAATATTTATTCATGGTATATTATTACCATTTCCACTATTTTCTTCTTAATATAATTAATAAAATGTTTTTAATAAAATATGACCTTATTTATCTCTTTAGTTAGAAATATATTTTATTAAAAAATTATGTTTTCAAATACTTTTTCAGGAATGTTTTTAAAATGATAATTTTTATCATTTTCAAAGATAACTAATTTTAATTTATTTATTATTACAAAATCTTCCTTTAATGGTTTTAAAATACATTTTAAAGATTTTTTTAGAATTGTTTTATGTTTTAAAAAGTGTTTTTCTTAGAAGAAAAGAAATTTTCCTCGAGAAATATTTTTATAATATATTTATAAATTATTTTCCATATAAAATTAAATCCTTTGGTGTTACTCATGTATTTATATGGACATGATCCAAGGGTTCTATTCATACTCTCTCTTTCAATGGTTTATATTTTTATGGCATGATGTTTATGAAACCTGTTTCTCTTTCATGGGTTATTTGTTTATGAAACCCATATCTATTTGAAGGGTTATATGATTAGGAATATCATTTCCATTATATGTGTAATACCATGATAAAATTATTATTAAAACTACCTCTTTTCATAGGTTATTAGTTGATAAAATGATTCTGAAACCTGTCTCGTTTCCATAGGTTATGATATGATGACATGTATATGATACCCATTTCATTTGAAGAGTTATGATAAGATAATTGTTTATGATATTATAGAACATGTATATATGATTTAATTTTGATATGTGTGTGACCTATATCTCCCTACAATACATTGGGTAATGATTTATATCTCATTAGATTGTCATGGATGGAAGAAAGAGAGAATTCGGTTCAATAATGGACTTTTTCTACTAAGATGGTCTTGGGAGTTAACCTTGACTACTAAGAAGGTAATAGGAATGAACCATTACTATCAATATGTTTTGGGGAGTAAAAATATTACACTAAGATGGACTTAGTGTTAAGTCTTGACTATTGTGGAAATAATTTTATATACTTTAGTGTCTTCCACAATTCCATGTCTTATTCTTATGTTATGTTTTCATGGGTTATTCTCTTGATTACCATATTATTAATGTTTTATTAACTATTAATATTTATGTTCCAAATCTTGATTATGATATTTTTTATGTAGAGTATGATATTATAATGTTATGATCATGTTCTTATACCCTTATCCTCATGATTATTCTTTCAAATATCCCTTGTTTACCATTATTGAGCATTTGAACTCAACTATTTTTATGTTTCCTTTTACTAGGTTATAAAGTTATGTATTATGTATAATATTTCTAAGGAGGGTAATATTCAAGTAGAACCTAGTGTGAGATAATTTATCTCAAGCATGCACTAGTGTTTTTGTTTCTATGTTACTAAAAGAATTAAACTAATACGATCTTTGGGAATCTATTTGAGTAATGCATTAAATGTTCTGAAGAAGTGATGTAATGTATATGTATGAGAAAAAATGGTTTTATAGTTGATATTAGAGAAAAATTTTAGTTATAATTTGTAATCTAGGATGAGAAAAACTTAGTAAAATTCCTAAGTATATGTCTATAAGGATATGTCTAAGGATGAGGAAAGGTATAAAAAATGTTTTGGAATTTTGGTAAAGGATAGAGTGAGAGGTTTCATAGAAATAAATCTCTGTATGGATAATAAAAGTTAATTCGGCTTTGGAAAATATTTAAATAGGGGTAACAACCTAATTTTTTTTATTGTGCTAGAATCTATTGGGAACTAGTGCATGAAAATGGGCCTTGTTGCATACTGTTCTGAAACTCCTAGGAGATATACGTTGTGAATTCAAAAAATCATCAAAAAACATCATGAAAGATTTAAATAGAAGTGGGTAATAAATAATATATTATAAAACTAAGGTTTAATAGTTTAAAGAATGCTTCATAATTTAGATATCTTATAAGTGATTTTTCATGATTATGAGGTTTCCCACTATGATTATTTTTTCTTATTTTATAATTTTTTTCCATGGTAAGAACCAGAAGGAACCACATTAATGCTAAGTGTGATGGGAAATTCATTTATTGTTCACTTGATAATCTAATGGTTATTTTAACTAAAATAAAAAATTTCATTATTATTCCAACACAACATTCTCAAGATATGAATCATGTTGAACTTCCAAAAGGAAAAAGAATAGAACAACATTCTATTGATTCCTTCACGAGGCATCATAAAACTTTATTAAACAGGTCTTCTGATCCATTAATTGATGAAATATGGACCAGTTCAATTGAAAATATATTCTCTATTCTCCAATTTTTAGAACATGAGAAATTAATATTGATTGTTTATAGTTTAGAAGGTGAACTATAGTAGTGGTGGAATCTAATAAAGAGTAAGATGAAAAAATATGAAATTGAATCCATGGATTAGGATGAGTGCATGAACTTATTTTACAATAATTAAATTCCTCATATTCTATGTAAAAACATAGATAATGATTTCCTTGAGTTAATGAAAAGGGATGATGAATCTATTTGTACATACGAGGCATGTTTTACAAGACCTGCGAGGTACGCTTTTGGTATTATCATCCAAACTAAAAGTAATGTTGAAAGATTATTTAGTAGTTTAAAGAAAAGTATTAGAAGGGAATTATATATATTAAAATTTAATAGATATTAATATATTGTACATTGAGAAATCAAGGTTTAAATAGATGTGGGAGTTTCATATCAATATCATGGTTTTGACTAAAAAAGGAAAATGGAGTTGAAAGGAAAATATAAAAACCATGTTGAGAAGAACATAAACATTCCTTTTTTCTCTACGTATGGGAATAATCATGGAGGAAATTTTTTTAGGGGTGTAATAAATATATTAAGTATGGTATAAAAAGTTATTTTGAATTTTATTGAAGAAGAGATGGGAAAAAGTTTTATAACAATGCAAATGCAGAGAAAAATACATAGAATGAGCCTCCCCCACTTATGTTCTTAAAGTGTATAGAGAATGAGAATTATAATAAACCATTTACAAACCAAAATTTTAATGATTATGGTTGAAATCAGTAACCTCTTAAGCCGAGGGACAAGGGAAAATCCCATGCGATTAGAATTTTTGATGAGGGGTGCAATAACAACATGGTGAAAGGTAAACTTTCCATCCACTCTAGAACTACTAATATCTTGTTTGATTCTGGATCTACCCACTCTTTCCGATATAAATAATTTGATAAGGTTACAAATATTCCACCTAAATGATTTTATTTTGAATTATTAGTTCTAACCCCAATGGTAAGATAATTACATCTCAAGTGTATGATTTCTCCCTGGTTGACGTTTGTTGGAATGTGATTCCTAAAAATATTTTCATTATTCCTCTTATTTAATTTGATGTTATCTTAGGCATGGATTGGATTTATATACATAAATCACCCATCAATTATCAATGAATGTAAGTTACATTTAATATTTCAAACAAAACTATGATCATCTATCAATGTGATGATAAGTATGAACATCCTATGGATATTACATTTAGTGTATGGGTCTTAATTCCTATTCAAAAGGAATTTTTTTCTCAAATGATTTGGGATAAAATCAACATCTATTATTTTCTTATTGTTCATTTTTTTTATTTTTGGAATAGTTTCCTAGCCTTTCACAAAAAAGTGATGTGGAGTTATTAATACAACTCATTCATGGTTCTACACAAATTTCAAATAATCTCTATATAATGACCCTAATTGATTTGTAGGAATCGAAGAAGAAATTCTATGAAATTCAATAAAATGGATTAATTTGGCCAAGTGTGTCACCTTTGGGTGCACCTATAGTTTTTTTGAAAAATAAATATGGATTAATGCGATTTGACATTGATTATTGGGTGTTAAATAGGATCATGATCAATGATAAGAATCCCATGTCCCATATTGATGACTTGTTTAATCAACTGCATAGAGCTCAATAGTTATCCAACATTGACCTTTATTTCGAATATCATAAACTGAGGGTAGATAAGAAGGATATAACCAATACATAATTCTATACAAGGTATGGACACTATGAATATATAGTAATTCTTTTTGTTGTTACTAATTCCTCTGCTATCTTTATGGAATTGATGAATAAAGTCATTAGAGGTTACCTTGATCAGTTTGTGGTAGTCTTTATAGATGATATTATTATCTATTAAAAGTGAAATGAAGAGCATGAATACCACTTGATAATTGTACTAAAAACCATAAGGAAGGAGAAAACATATAAAAAATTTACAAAGTTTTAATATTGGATGTAATAGGCTTCATTTTTGGATCATATAATCTTAAGGGAGGGTATATTAGTAGTTATATAAACAACAAAGGATAATGAATGTCGTACTAGATTAACCACAATGAAAAAGATCCATAGTTTTCTTGGTTTAACTAGTTATTATCAAAGGTTGGTGGATAATTTTTCATGAATATTTAATCCTCTGACAAATTTTACTCAAAAGGGTGACATGTTCCTCTTGACCGATAAATGTGAGGAAAAATTCAAGGAACTGAAGAGAAGGTTAGTAAGTGCACCTGTTCTTACATTACCCAATAGGTTAGAAGGGGTTGTAATCTATAGTGACACAAAGAAGACGGTATTCGGATGTGTTCTTATATATAATAACATGGTTATAGCCTATTTCTTGTGATAATTGAAGATTCATAAGGTAAATTACCAAACTCATTATTTGGAGTCAGCTGAGGTAATTTTTTCATTAAGGATATAGAGGCATTATCTTTTTGGAGAAAAGTGTGATATACATACTGATCATAAAATTTTAAAATATATATTCACAAAGAAAGAGTTTAAAATATTCTATTGAAGATAATTAGAGATAAAAAAGGATTATGATTTCCCAATACACTACCATCTTGGGAAAGCAAACAAGATGAACAATGCTTTCGGTCAAAAAGAATTTTTCTAGCTTATCCATGATGAGGATAAGAAAACATCCAATATTTATCGATTTTCAATGGACAGATCTGGAAATCCTGAAGGATATATAAAAATCATATCTATATTAATATAATGTATAACCATATATCAATTTAAAGATTAAATAGTCATAGTTGTAAGATGTTGAACTACAAGAGAAGGTTAGAAATGTTATTGATTTTAACCTTGATCAGGATGGAATGATAAGGTTCAATAATAGTGTATGTGTTCCTTCCATATTATATTTGACGAAGGATTTTTTCAAGGATGTTCATAGTTCTTAATTATGTATTTATCATGAGAGAACAAATATGTATAGAGATTTTAAAGAATACTTCTTCTGGGATGGCATGAAGAGGGATATCACAGAGTTTGTATGCTGGTGTTTGGTATTCCAGCAAGTTAATGATGAATGAAAAAAAGTCTAAGGGGATGTTGCATCCATTACCCATACCAGAATGGAAATTGGAGAACATCACTATGGATTTTTTCATTGGACTCCCAAAAAACTATAAATGTAATAATGCTATATGGGTGGTAGTTGATCGCCTTAATAGGTCATCACACTTTATTGATATCAGATAAGACTTCTCTTTGAATCATCTTTCTAGGATATACATTATGGAAGTGATAAGGATATATGGAGTGCCACATTAAATTGTATCTTATTGGGATCTTGGGTTTACCTCAATGTTTTGGTAAAGCCTTTATTAGGCCCTTGATACAAAAAATTTAGTTTCAATAATACTTATTATCCTCATATGGATGGTCAGCCTAAAAGAATAATTAAAACCCTATAGGGTATGTTGAGATCTTATTTGTTGGATTTAAAAGGTTTTTGGGATCAAAAACTTTTTATAGTTGAGTTTTCTTACAACAATAAATTCCACTCAAGAATCTAGATGGATCCCTTGGAAGACCTCTATATAAATAAATATAGATATCCAATGTGCTAGAATGAATTTGGAGAAAGAATGATATTGGGACTTGAGATTAATGAACAAGTGGCAGAGAAGGTTAGAACCCTTAAGTGGAATATCAGGGCATCTTAGAGTCGGAATAAAATGTATGCTAATAATAATCAAAATGATCTATAATCTGAATTTGGTGATTTTTTCTAATAATCACTACCTTGAATAAGGTTATGATATTTAGGAAGGGAAACTAAACCTTATGTATTTTTGTCCCTTTGAAATTATTGATCATATCAGGATGGTAGACTATCACTTGAAGATTCCACCAAATCCCTATCAATTCCATGATGTGTTCCATGTGTCTCTCTTGAGAAATTACATACCTAACCCTTCACATATACTAAACTTAGAGGTCATACCACTAGAGTATGATCTCTCTTACGAGGAACAACCATTTTAAATTATGTATTATATAGATAATGTTATAAAAAACATGACCACTCACCTACTCATAGTTTTTTAGAGAAATAACCAACTAGAGAAAGCTACATGGGAACATGAGGATTTTATAAGGCATAATTATCCTCATTTTCATAACATAATGATGAATTTTGATGGAACATTCAATTTAAGAGGGTAGAATATAACACCCTGAGTGGTTATGGAATTTTTTTTGAATAAACTAAATTTATTTGATGTCTTCCATTATAAAAATATAAACATTCATTATATTCAAGAACAATTTATGCATTCATTACAAGAAACACCGACTTAGGTTTCATTACATAGAATAATGAGTTTCTACAAAACATCGTTTTATTATTATAATTTTTTTTTGAACAAGACTATTATAACCTAGACATTAAAAATAGTGATGTAAATAATAATAAATACTTCTTAAATATGAATTATAATGGTTTCATATAAATTAAGCTTATTGACAAATAACTATATAATTTTTGATAAAGACTCTATTTTTTGAGAAATACTATTTTCTCAAAAGAATTTCTTTTTTATGTCCTTTTGTGAACAATAATAAAATTAATTTTAGAAAATTTAAAAAATTTAATTTGATAAAATAAACCTAATTTTTTAATTCATAATGTTAAACTTATCCAAATTATATTTTTCTTATTTTTCTAAAATATTTCATTTTTTTGAATAGTGAAAAAATAATGAATTTTAATTTAAAGTTGAGTTTTTATATAATTTATTAATATAGTAAAATCATATTTTAATTTGGTTTTAAAGTATAATTAGATCAATAATACATAAAGTTTTCCTATTTAGTTCATTTTAACTAATTTAACATTAAAAGTTTACATAAAAACATTTCAAACTTTTAAAGGTTTTCGCTTTAAAAACTCACTTTCGTGGCACGTTTGCAGGACTAAATTTAAATTAATTTCTGCCACTTTTATGATTATAATTAGTAAAAATGAATTCAAATTTTTTAATAATAATAATTTATAATGTCTAGTATGGTAAAATTAGTTTTTGACCAAAAAAATTGGTGAAAGTAATTAAAATTAACTACAATGATTAAGGTAAAAATGAGTTTACAAAGTGGTTAAACATTAATTTAAGGGAAAAATAACCTAGGAACATGTACAATTTTTTTTCAGGAAATATATAGGCAAAATAAATTTTTTTATAAAATATTAATTATTAATGGAGACACATTATTTAAGGGAAACTTCTCGATAGTGTTTTCTTTTTTATATCTATTAGAATGACACTCTTCCTCTACTATAAAAAGGGCACTCACCCCATCACTTCTTCATAACTCTCAATCCCATTTGTATTAGAAAAATATAGAACAAATATCCTTCTAAATTAAATCCCTTATTTTTGAATCCTCCATTTTAGAATAAATCCAACCAAGTAATCCATTTGACACAAACCAAAAGGAGTTACCCAATGAATAGGTAACATCTTTTCACAAGCACTTTATTTATTTCTTTATCCTCCTTATAGATTATTATTATTACATGATTATATAATAAAAAAATTATACTTAATATAATTATATGTTTTTATGTTAAGGTTATTACCTATAATCACACACACTTCCATCAAATGAGACACAAAATAATTGTTCATGTGTACTGTGTACTATCACCTCGCGAACCTATGTCGCTCGTTCTTCCATTACCACCTTTAAAGGTTGGGAGTAATTATGTAATTAATATTTTTATATTATGGATATGATATCTATTATTGATTTATGTTTCTATAATTATTATATAATACATAACTTCCTCATTTCCATTTCGTGGGAATACTTTAACATCATTATTGGACGTGTGGACGTGTGGACTACCGCCTCCACAAAGCGATGTGATTCATTCATGATTTAAATTGATTATATTAATTATGGTTTTAAAATATAAATATGATATATATTAAATAAAAATTATACTATAATTATAATATATATATGTCATTCACTTTTTTTATCAAAAAAATATGATAAGAAAATGAAAATAGTGTTCATGCGTATGTATGACCTACCATATCCATTAATGATGTATTTAATTTCCTATTTATATCTTTTATAAATTATTTTAAATACATATATAATGAATATATATTATATTTATATCATTTTTATCATTCCTAATATTATGAAACCATGATATAAGTAAAATGATAAAAAATATAACGAATCAAAACACATATGAAAACCACCCAGTTATTACAAGAAATGTAATGTTAACATGGAATTGTTTATAAATGGTTCATAAAAGATCATAAGAAAATAATATATTGTATTATATAACTAAATATGTTTCTGTAATTTTTTTATAATAAACCTATATTTATTATATAGGAGGTTTTCATGAGTATGATGAGATTCAAGACATAAGGTAAATAGATTTCTAGTCTCACTTTTATTTAGGTGATACTTATGCTTTATTCACCACTAATTTATTTTGTGTGGTGTATATATTTCCCATGAATATAATATATGGTCATTATACTTAAATTTATTGGTATTTACATACCCATTTTATGATATATATTTCATGGTATTTGATGGTTCAATATTTTCCAAATTAGTAAGGTAATTTTGTCTCAATTTTCCTTCTTTGAGACACATGTTTTGTTATGTACCTATATTATTTGATGAGGTGTATATACATCCATTTAACATGTTATATCATAGATATATTTTGTTTAATGACATTTTAAGCTTCATGTAATGGTATTCTTCAATGGGGAGTTTAATTCAATATTACCAAAGTGGTAAGAGTTTATTGTAATAATATCATTGATTATAAGTATTATTTATGATTATGATACCATTAATAAAATATTATTATCAATATCTCAATAAAAATAATGAAATTATTATACATGGTTTTTTCATTATATTATCATGTATTATTACCATTTTCTACTATGTGGTACTTAAGATGATTAATAATTTTTGTAAGAAAACGTGACCTTATTTCTCTCTTCGGTCAAAAATTTGTTTTATCCAAAAACCATGTTACCAAAAATATTTTAAAGAATTTTTTTAAAATTATATTTTAAAATAATTTTCAAGGAAAAAGGATTATAATTTTTTTAAGGTTTTCAAAGAATTTATTATAAATTTTGAAATATATTTTAAAAAAATGTTTTTGAAAAGTTTTTATGTTTTAATTTTTTTTCAAATAATAAAGGATATTTTCTTTAAGAAATGTTTTCAAAAGATCTTTCAAATTTATTTTCCATATAAGAGAAAATCCATTGGTGTTACTCATGCCTTTATGGGGATATTATCCAAGGGTTCCATTCATATTGTTTTTATGAATGGTTTATGTTTTGATGGGATGATTTTTATGAAACCCATTTCTCTTTCATGGGTTATATGATAATGAAAACCATTTCTATTTCTTGGGTTATATTCTTATGAAACCTATTTTTATTCCACGGGTTATTCAATGGGAAAATTCATATAAAACCCACCTATTTTCATAGTTTATTCATTGATGAAATGATTATGAAACCTATAAGATCTTGGAATTCTTATAAGTATTTAGTTGCTTATATTTTGGGTTCAATCTCATGTTTTTGGTAAATGAAGTGTTTTACAAGATATTGATAGGCCTTAGGGGTGTTCTAGGGGTTCAGGATAAAAAATAATGGAAAACTGGGATAACTTGTTCAAGGCGCACGGTTGGGACACATTTAAGTTTACTATGCAAGGTGGGAGTCCAAGAAGTGAAATTTTTGATAGTGGTGTATTGAATATTTAGTGAACAATTTTCAAACCACGCATCCTTCCCTGGTAGCCGTGTGTCCAAACTGTGTGGCTCATTAAAAGTTAAAAAATATACAGTTTTACCATCTTGGTATTTTTACGTTCTACCTTATTTTTTCTCCCCTTTCTCCTACCTCTAGTCCTAGTGATGAACTGAAATCCAAATCTTCCCAATGATGGTTTTACCTCAATTATAGGCTGATTAGAGCATTTTTGGTTGCAGATCAAGAATTTAGGTAAGTATAATCTCTATCTTGCTTCCTTTTTCTAGATTAAGTTTTATAGTTTCTCCCATTTTCTTCTGAAGCCCTAAAATCCTCTTTTCCTAGTGGAATATATGTTGGGTATTAAAAGGGTATTTGAGTCATGATATAAGGCCACAATTAAGAGTGAGTTCATCAATGTATTTAAGGTAGGTAGTCAATATGTTATATTCCATAGTCTTAGTGTTGATTTGTGGTTTCATGTTGGGTTTTTTTCCTTCTGATTTTTTTTTCATTAGATGATTTTAGAAATACTTAGTAAAATGGATGTTTAAATGAAGACCTAAACCCCTCAAGATCCCAATGGGATGCATTGAAAATGACCTGACTGATCTAGGGAAACCCATGGGGTGCATTGATATTCTCGAACATGGGAATTATGATGTTAAGCGTATTTTTAACATGAAGTTTTGTAGATACCATAATGAACATGTTAATATGCTGGTTTGAGATAAAAATTAGTTTGGTAGTATGTCTAGACATTGATAATGGCATAAGGTATTGTTTGACATAATGTGAAAAAAGATTAAATAGATTGTTCTGAATACGAGAAAGGGATTATGAACTTCTAATGGAAATGTGTTATTGGATTAAGGCATATTAATTATTGAATATATTAAAAAGTTTAATGTATTTAAAATATTGACCATGCCAAATGTGTTGAATGGGCCATGCTTAGGGAATAGAAAGTGTGTAAATAGGCAAGGAATATGGAAGGATTGTGTGTTAATTGAAATGTGAAATGTGAATGTTTTGTTGATTGATTATATATGGTTTGTGATAAGATATATGTGTTAAATGAATATATAATTATGTGAACATGTCTTGGTGGTGGGACAAAGGAATGAGGCTCCTCTCATGGGTTGTGTTGTACTGATGCTATAATCCCATCCAGGAATGTATGGGTTAGTGCGTTGGGTTGATTCTCTATGCCTCTAATGGTTTCATTCGAAGAAACTTCATGGACTGAGGATCCAATGTAAGTGTGATTTATTGATTGTAAAATTTTATTACCTACCAAGATGGAGAACTTTACTTATACCCTCATTAATGCTGATTGACCGACCTAGGCAGTAGTGTAAATGATGTAAATTTCTAACCTTTAGAACATGTGATGAAAATTAATTTATTGAAGATGGTTAACCAATGGTACCTAGTTTGTCATTTTTTATATTTTCATTAATTTATACTAGAATGAACTATCCGTTTATACTATATATTATATATACACCATTGGTGGTGGAATATTGAGATGTACTCACACCCTGTTGGGGCCACCATTGGGTACCAAAGTTGATTTCATGGTTGTTCGTCAAGATAAGGGTAAAGGACATATACTAGGGAGTTGAGTTGGGATGGGGTGTGCATGGATGAGGTTATGGAATTGGAGTCAAGTCCATTATGGGGATTCTTTAATTAGTATTTATTTTGGGTTCCTCTCACATTTGGCACTGTATCATGACATGAAATCTTGGTTGTTGGGTTGTGTCTTGTACCCAATTTTGGGGAATGGTTGGTTATCCATGGTTATTGGTTATTGTTTATTATTCCCTTTATTTATAGTTTTTATATTCTATATCATACTATGATTAAGAGGGTATAATCTCCCCACATGTTTAATTAGACCCTCATTGTTTTTAGAAAATTTTGGCCTACAGGTAGGTGTGCTTTAGGTCACGTGGAAACCCGACTTAGAGCACCAGTTTAGTGGATTCTTGGTTTGGGATATTAAAATGTGGTTTAAAAGGAGGTATTTTTTGTAGAATTACTATTTGTGATGGTAGATAGCAGATTAGGATGTGTCATGTCTTGGTAATGAGCTCATGCATACGAGTATCTAACCCATGTATGGGGGAAAAACCAAGTTCCTAGTGTGGTAATTGTTATTCTTAATGTTTGTTGTTAAAATTTAATTATATTTTACCATTGGTTGATGAACATGTTGTGTGATGTGATGGTTTTATGATATTTTTATCATGACCTTAGTGGAATTAGTATATGAATTAATGCATCATTTTTGGAACCTAGTAGTATAAGTGACATGATCATGATTGGAACACTTGAGACGGGTGTGTGGGGCATAAAGAGTAGTGTGAATTTAAAATTCTTGGAAAACTAAAGAAAATGGTGTCTAATAAATGATGAAAATTTTTAAATAAAAAGAAAGTAAATTAATGGTTAAAGAATAGTGTTTAATGAAAGGTGTAAATGAGTTAAAAGGTTGTTTGTAAAAAGTTTCAAAATGGGAATGTTCTTAAGAGGAAGTGGATTAAAAAGGTGTTTAATGAAAGACTTGTGACTAAGTAATTGGTTCACCCACATTGACCATGACCCATGGTAGGGATGGATAGGGGTATATTTATTTGTATAATAGTATCAATTGGGATAGTGTGTACAAGATGCGTTGTTTATGGCCAGTTGAAATCCTTTTTTTTTCATAAATTTTGAAACCCTTATGTTATGTTTTCTAAGATGTGTGCTTGGTAATATAAGAAAATTCCACCATGATGACGTGTTCTAGTTGATAAACAAGAGTATGACACCGAGAATGATCCTCTGGAAGTGGAGAAAGAAAACCTGGTGAATCATAATAATAGGGGGAAGGGAAGTTCCACGATAACTTTCATAATTTCATGTAGATGGTGGAAAGGGACCTAGGGTGGGTTGTGCAAAGTATGTCTGAACTAACCTGGGAGTTTCAACAAAAACACCCTCCAGTGTTTATTAGAGTGGGTGGACCCGAGGATGAAGAATTTTGGATAGAGACTATTTAGATGATTTTGGATCACTTGGAGAATCCTAGAGAGTAGAGGATCAAGGTAGAAACTTACATGTTGTGGGCTCAGACAAAACACTAGTGGGAAATTCTTGTTTAGACCCAGTAAGAAGACAATATGATATGAAATTATTTTCAGTATAAATTTCAAGAACATTTCTATCATGAAACATTGAGGCAGGAAAAGGATGCGATGTTTTTGAGGTTAACTTAGGGGTATTTGAAACTAATCGAATATTATAGTCATTTCACTGACTTGTAATGTTTTGTACCAGCTTTGGTGGGAGATGAGGTGACAAAAAAAAGATATTTCAAAGATAGACTTAGGTATGAGATCTAGTTGTAGTTTAATATAATTTTTTTGAATAAGGTCACTTAAGTGATAGATCAATCTCTTATACATAAGTAAATCCTCAAGGAGGCTTTTGAAAGCAGACAAGTAGTTCTAGTGGGGAGAACCAGTGGGGAATATTTTGATATAAGGAAGCCCCACTTTGAGAGTTTTCTCCTGGGTGGTGGGGGATAGGGTATCCAAAAGAAAGAACCAATTTCTATGGTTTGTGATTGATTTTGATGCTATAAGTGTGGTAGGTCATAGAACAATTGTATTTAGTTCTCTTGACCACCAGTGGAGTACCGATCATAAGGAATATTGAGGCATGTGCATAAGTTTCTTAGGGACCCAAGGTTGTCAGAAAATTATGGAGGTCTGAGGCCAATTTAGAGTATAAGATAGGGGGTCAGTTATCCAATACCAGGTGGGTAGTTGGAGCTCAAATATCTATACCAGCCGAGGTGGTGGATGTGCTACTCTGGGGCTAGAGCGCCCATATTAGTAGGGTATTGCAACACTAGGAAATCAGATTGGGGCCCAAGGTAGAGGATTAAGTCCAATATATGCAGTTCTGTCTACCCCTGGAGGTGGAAAGGCTGGTCCATCAATGGTTTGAGGTATGATAATTTTAGTTTCCACACTTTTTAGTGATTTATTTAATACATGTGGTTTGCATTATTTTATATCTTCTCAGTTTTTGGTTGTTTTGGGCCTCTCAGTTGAACATATGGGTGAATTTATATCGATTGATCCACTTTTAGGGATGAAAATTGAAAATATTATGTAGTGTAAAGGTTTTAATCTTAAAGTCGGTGGGTATCACTTCTGATGGGACTTGTTTGTGCTAGAGATATCATGTGTTTATTTGATATTGGGAATGGACTAGCTAGTGTTGTATCATACCCAGATTTTTTGTTACCATCATAGGGTAATTTTATATTCTTTTTAAAGAGACAAAAATGTCTATCATGGTCAGTGGGATGTTTAGGCAGGCCGTATAAGGCCAATTTTTCAGTAGTTGGATGAAATCACAACCTAAGTGGCTTGACTTTTGCTTGATTATAGAGGTATGGAGTATATTTTCTTTCCTCTTATAGTGGATTGGTTCCAAGATGTGTTTCTTGAGGACTTCTTGGGGATGTTTCTTGAGATAGATCTTGATTTTACAACAATATTTTTACCAGGAGAAGAGTCATTTTCCATTCATCCATATTGAATGGCACCAACATAATTCTAGAAACTCAAAGAATATTTGGATTAATTACAGGGTAAATGGTTTATCTATCCATTTACATCACCTTAGGGATCTTCAATGTTGTTTTCTAATAAGTATGATGGGGCCTTGTGGTTGTGGGTCGATTACAAGAAGCTAAATCAGACAATGATTAAGAACGAATACCCTATTCTATGGATCCATTATATTTTTGACCAACAATGGGGTGATTCAGTGTTTTCTAATATTAATCTATGGCTAGGGTATCAACTTAGGGTGAGACCTTCAGATATACCACATACTAACTTTAGGATTATATAAGTGTTATATGTGTTTTTTGTGATGCCGTTTGGGTTGACTAATGCACCAGTAGTTTTGATTTCCTTAATGAAAAGAATATTTCACCCTTGTCTAGATCAGTTCGTAGTTATCCTTATTGATGAAATCATGGTGTACTATAAAAGCCATGGATATCTTTCAAAACATCTTTACATCATCTTTAGTACACTAAGTGGGAATAGACTCTACCCCATCTATATAAATGTCAATTATTGATTTCTTGGGTGAATTTCTTGGGTTACATTATATCTGAGGAAGGTGTGTCGGTAGACACGGAGAAAGTGAAGGTAGTTCTGACTTGGAAGCAGCCCAAGAACGTTTATAATATCCAATGTTTTTTGGGATTGGCAGGTTATTTTTGGAGGTTCATCAAAGATTTATCCCATTTAGTATCACTTTTGGGTCTAACCAAGAAGGGTATCATGTTTTATTAGTTAGTGGCATGTGATAATTCTTTTCAGTAGCTAAAGAAGTGGTTTAGTACCACATCGATTCTGAACTTTCTAGAGTCGGGAAAAAGGTATACCATGTTTTGTGATGTGTCTAGTGTTGGGAATAGATATTTGTTGATGCATGATGATATGGATTTTACGTATGGGTCATGGTAGTTGAGGCCCCATGAAATAAATTACCCTATGCATGATCTTGAATTAGCAATGGTGGTTAACACCTTGAAATATTGGCAACATTAATTATAGGGAGAGTAGTTCACAGTGTTTAATGACTATAAAATCCTTAAGTATATCTTCTATTAGTGTGATTTTAATCTTTGACAATGTATATGGGTGAAATACATGCATTATTTTGACTTTAAGTTAGTTTACACATTGGGAAAATATAATAGTTTTGTGGATGCCCCGAGTCGAAATAATCAGAATCAGGTGGTTTAGGAATCCAACTCCAAGTGTAGAATGATGACCTTGTCTGCTGAGATTCACCTGGAGGTACCGGATGGGAACATGTAAATTAACCTTGCATCTGTAGATATTGAGTCCACGCTTTTGAGATGATTAAAGGAGATTCATCTTGAGGATCCAAGTGTGTTTGGCTATAAAAGAAATTTTTGCAGGTTGGGAGCCACCTTTGAGTAATACTGTTGGTGATGATGGGGTTGTTCGTGTTTTTGGATGTGTTGTGGTTCTAAATGGTGTGCGAGAAGTGTTGATTCATGAGTCACATGAATCAATGTGGGATGTGCCTCCTGGTTTGACTAAGATGTATCAATATCATCATAGGTAGTATTGGTGGTTAGGAATGAACAAATATGTTTTAGGATTTGTAGCTAGATGCCTTAGCTTTTAGTAGGTGAAGGCTACACATTAGTGCCCATGTGGTTTTTTATGGCCATTTCCCATTCCAGAATGGAAGTGGGATGATGTAATGATGTATTTTATAGTGGGTATTCTAAGGATTCCTCATAATAATGATGCAATCTTGGATGTTGTGGATAAATTGACTAAAGTGGATCATTTCTTGCTGATCTAGGATACTTTCACTATTGATTGTTTGAGGGAGTGGCATGTTTGTGATATTATACAGTTTCATGGAGTAATGAGTACTATTGTTCCATAACGGGATCCATGTTTCATGTCATGCTTTGAGAATGGATTAAAAAAGGCACTTGGTTGCATGGTGTTTTTTGAGTATAACCTTTAACCCACAGAATAATGTATAGTATGAGTGTACAATTCAGGTTTTAGAAGATATTTAGAGGTATTGTGTCCTAGATTATGCTGGTTCGTTGAAAACACACTTCTCACTGGTTGAGTTTTCCTACAGCAATAGTTTTCAGGCCATAAATTTGATGGAATCATTTGAGGTGATCTATTTAAGTACATATAGATACCCATTATGTTGGTTAGAGGATGGAGAGTCTGAGTAGTTGGGACCGAGTCTTGTGCAGGAGACATCAAAAAATGTTCAGTTGATTCAGAAATGCTTGAAAACCGCTCAGAGTAGGTATACATCATATGAATATCATCATCATTGATCTCTTAAGTTTATGGTGGGTGATAGTGTGTTTATTAGGGTTTCACCTAAGGTTGGGTCATCATCGAATTCAGAAGTAGGGAAAGTTGGTGCCCAGGTATGTGGGGCCATTTGAGAATGTATAGAGGATCAGACTGATGACATACTAATTGGATCATTCACAGAGATATAGTGGTATTCATGATGTTTTCCATGTTTCATAGCTTCAATATTATTACCCTGACCCATCTCATGTGGTTAATGTTGAGGATTTTGAGCTTGAGGTTGATGCACCCTTTGAGGATCATTATGTTCGTATTGTGGATCATATAGAGAAATACCTGTGGGGAAAGGTTGTTCCTCTAGTTCATGTTTTATAGAAGCTTGGGAAATTTTAAGAAGAAACCTAGGAGTTGGAATCAAATATGAAGGTCTAGTGGCACAACCTCATTGTTTTTAAGGCCTAGTGTTGCTTGGGAATGGGGCTCAAGGATGAGTCATTATAAGGTGGGGAGGTTGTAAGATTTGGGAATTTCTAGTGGTATGTAATCTCTTAAATTTTGGTTTCAATATCTTGTTTTTGGTTAATTAAGTGTTTCTTGAGAACTTGAGGGGCCTCAGGGATGTTTTGGGGGTTCATAACACAAAAGAAAGGAAAACAAGGCCAACTTGTGCAAGGAACACAGTTAAGTAATCCATGAAAGGTGGGAGGCCAAGCCATGAAATTTTGAACCGTGGAATATCACACAGTTGGCCCATGGTTTTTAGAACTTTGGGGCCTTTCTAAGTAACCATGAAACCCAACTCTTATTAGATAGTGGCTAGCGCATTGTTTTCCCATAGTTTGGAAAATTGTGCGACCAAACCGTGCGCCGCATTAAATGTTGAAAAAATTACAGTTTTTCAATCTTGGGATTTTTAAGTTATACATTTTGTTTCCTCCCCCTTCTTCTTCTTATTGACCTAGTGATGAACTCAAATCCAAAATCTTCCCAAGGGTGGATCTCCCTTGATTCTAGTCTGATTGGAGTGCTGTTGGTTGCAAATCGAAGCTCCAGGTAAGTCTAATCTCCCTCATACATCCTTTTTCAAGATTAGGATTTGTAGTTCATCCCATATTTTTACAAAGAAATAAAAACCAATTTTTTCAAGGGAATATAGGTTAGAGATTCAAAGGGTGTTTGAAACTGTATCTATTGATACAATTATTAGTGAATTTGTCAAAAAATTAAAGGTAGGTGGTCTACAAGTTATATTCAATAGTCTTGATGTTGATTTATGGTTGCATGTTGGCGTGTTTTCCTTCCTCTTGTTATTATATCGACGCATTTAGAAATAATTGGTAAAATGGTTTTTTAATGAAGGTTTAAACCTGTCATGATCCCCGTTGGATGCGTTGAGTAAGACATGACCAATTTAGGGCCACCCTTAGGGTGCACCGACATTCTTGAAAATGAAACTTGTGATGTTAAGTGTAGTTTTGACTTGTATTTAAGTATATCCCATAATAAACATGTTAATATATTGGTTTGAGATAAAAATGTGTTTTTGGTATTATGTATAGTCTTTGATAATGGTATAAGAGATTGTTTTGCATATTGCGAAAAATGATTAAATGGATTATTGTGAATGTGACAAAGGCCTTGTGAACTTGTAATATAGATTTGTCATTAGATTAAGGAATATGAATTATTGAATATGTTAAAAAGGATAATGTATTGAAATTGTTGATCATGATGAATGGGTTGAATGGGATATTCTTAACAAATGGAATGTGTGTAAACGGCTAAGGCATAAAGATGAATAATGTGTTAATTAAAAGGTGAAATGTGAATGTTTTATTGATTGATTTTATATGGTTTGTGATATGGTATATATGGTAAAGGGATATATAATAATGTACACATGGCTTGGTGGTGGGATAAAGAACTAATGATCCTCTCATTGGTTAGGTTAGACTGATGCTCTGACCCCACCTAGTAATGTACGGGGTAGGGAGTCAGACTGATGCTCGATACCCCTAATGGTTGCATTCGATGAAACTACCTGAATAGAGAATCCAAGGTAAGTGTGATTTATATATTATGAATTATATTCTCTAGTTATATAGGGAAATTGAATTATACCCTCATGAATGATGATTGATTGGCCTAGGCCATGGTGTAAATTATATAAATGACTAACCCTTAGAACATGTGATGAGAATGAACTAAGTGAATTTGGTTACCCAATAGAACCCAATTTGTCTTTTGTTTATATAGTAATTTATTTATACATTCATAAAATATCTGTGTAGAATAGATATTTTATAGACATCATGGGTTTTGGCCTACTGATTTGTTCTCACACATTTCTTGGGCCGCCATTGGGTACCCGAGAAGATTTCATGTTTGTAGGCTAGGACAAGGGTAAAGGAACTATTCTAGGGAGTTGAGTTGGGATGTGGTGTGCATGAATGAGGTTCCATACTTAGAGTCCATACCATTTTGGGGATGCTTCCATTAGTATTTATTTTGGGTTCCTCTAACTCTTGGAATTATAACATGACATGAAATATTTAATACTTGGTTGCGTCTTATACCTAGTTTTGGGAAATTGTTGGTTATGCATAGTTCTTGGTTATTATTTCTTATTTCCATTATTTATAGTCATTATCTATGGTGTAATACTATGATTAAAAGGATATAGTCTCCACATGTGTTAAATTAGACCACCATTACTACTCATCAACCTATGGTGTATGAGAAGGTGCACTTTAAGTCATGTGGTGAATTGAATCGGGTCACCGGTTTTGTGGCTTCTAGGTTGGGGGTGTTACAAAACTTGTCTCTTTTCTATAGGTTATGATACAATTAGAAGTTTATGAAACCAATTTAATTTCATGGGTTATGATATGATGATTTTTTGTGATATTGTGGCACACGTATGTATGATTTCATAATGAGATAGGTGGGACCAATATCTCCCTCCAATTCATTGGGTGAATATTTATAACTCATGAGATAGACATGGATCGAATAAGGAGTGAACTTAGTTAAGTAAATGAATTTGTCTCCTAAGATGGTCTTGGGAGTGATCCTTGAATACTAAGATGTTCATGGGAGTAAACCATGACTACGAAGATGGGTCGGGAAGTGAAACCATTCCCCAAATATGGTCTTGGAATTAAACCTTGACTAATATGGAAATCATTTTATATAGTTATGTTTTTCCCATAATTCCATATATTATTCTAATGTTATTGTTTCATGGATTATGCTATTTTTTTATTATTATTAATTTCTTATAAACTATCAAAATTTATTCTATGAATCTAGATAATGATCTTTCATATTTAGGGTAGGATCTTATAATATTAATATCACATTCTCATACCCTTATGCTCAATATTATACTTACATATATCTTTTTTTACCCTTAATGAGCATATGAGTTCACCCCTTTTTATATTTTCTTTCCCAATGTTATGGAGACATGTATTAATAATGATGAGTCTAAGGATTTTTATAGTTATTGATAAACTATTGGGAGATAATTTAGTTGACTTATATAACTATTTTTATGTTTCCATGTTTCTGAAGGCACTAAACTAATTCGGTATTTGGGAATTTGTTTGTGTAATGTAAAAACTATTCTGGAACAGTGATGTAACGTCTATATATGAGAATTGAATGTTGATATGTAAATATAATTATTAAAATCATAAAAAATAATATATATTATCTTTTAAAAAATATAGGGTAACATTGGTGGTGTAATGATCCAAGTTTTGAATCGGACAAAAATCCAGAGGAAATTTGATCTTTTTCATTTATTGGATGGTCAGTTTTTTAAAACTGGGTTTCAAAATTAAAATTCCAATGGATGGAATGATTTAATGTTATGTATTTAGAATTGGGTGAAAGAAATAAATGTTTATAGGATATCTCAAGTAGTTTTAGGAGAACTGGACTCAGAGAGTCATGTTTTAAAGGGGTCTGCATAGGGTGCACGGTTTGTTTGAAACAATGCAGCCCTTTTCAGAAAACTATTCTGACCTCAACAGGTGGAAAATTGTTATCACACAGTCTATGTATGATTTTCCAAGCTTTTCCCTAGTCATAATATTTATTTGAAAGAGGAAGTACCTAAGCACTATTCATTGCATGATTGGCACATGGTTTCAACCACTATGCAGTCGGCCTGTGCGGGGTGCTCCAGGTGCATAGTAAAGGGAGCACAATTTTCCAAACTGTACAGCCCGATCCATGCTCCATTTCCTTATTTTAAAAATTTACCTAAATTAATTGAATTTAAAACCTAATATTAAACAAAAACATCTCCCCTTCCTGAGGAGTGCACGACACCATCCCCCTCTCTCTCTCAGACTCACGTGGCCCCCTCACATCGACTCCCCTCCAGTATAACATTTCAACCAGATTTCCTAGAGTTCTTCACATAATTCTTTAAGGTGATCCTCTACTCCCTTATTTTTCCCCTTTCTAGCCTTTTTTCTCCCTCCCCATCACCTGGCGAGGTTCGGCCGAAACCCTAGGGTTAGGGGATGACAATTTTTTGTGTTTCTTCTATTGTTAATTTTTGTGAATGGATTATTGGGACTCCTTTGGTCATATTCTGACAACCACTACTGAAGGAGAAGTAGTATGGTTTGATTTGGTTATCCAACAAAGATTAAGGTAAGGGTTTTTATTCACCATTTTCTTTATCCGTTTTTCTTTTATGTCGTTTGATGATTTTGAGTCTCGTGTATAATTTGTGTAGTGGGTTTTGATCATCTTTAAAGGTGTTTACTCACATATATAGATATTTATATATATCTTATATATACTCATTCCCTCAAGGTTAGGGGAATATTTGTAATGGGTTAATGGATATATATATATATATATATATATGTATTCATGTGGAAGTGTGGAGCAGTTTCAAGCGGTGGTTGGTAAAAATTCCAATTGCCAAATTGTTTGTATTTGATTTGGTCTTCTTCCTAAGGTAGGATACCATTAATTTTACCTTTAAATTTAATAATGCATTAATTAATTTCTTTCACACTTTTAATTATTTTTATGACATGTATTGGAGTATTTCTAAAATGATTTCTTTAGTGAATTGGATGTGATTTTTAATTGAAAAAATGAATTATTTTATAAACAATGTTATGATTTTTTAATAAGACACCTATAGTGGAGGTAATATATCTTCAAGATAAAAATAAATGTTTATAAAATATTCTTTTTTTACATATTTCTTTGGCGTTTCTTATGTTTGAGGTTATGTTTAAAATATGGCATTATTATGACGATGATATTAATTTTTTTCCTAAATAGGGGATTGCCTCTCTATATAGTAAACATTTAATGAACTAATCATCTTCTATGTACTTAGAACATTTTATAAATGGAATATATTGGATTTTCCTAAGTAGGTAAATGCCCCTTTTTCAACGATTCCTTCTAGGTGCCTCTTGAACCTCGATAAAAAAAGTTCATTAATTTTTTAATTAAATGGATTGAATTGAATTAAAGGAAATGATCATGATGGATTTCTTTATAAAATGAAATTTCCCATGTAAGAAATAGGTAAATGTATAATTAGAATAAAAAAATCCTAAGATATACTTGTTATAATAAAATGAGATGGACTTGTCATAATAAAATTAATTTCCATTCTTAGTTAAATTTAATGGAATGTCTTTGATTAAATGTATTATTAATTATGAGTTTGTTTTCCTTAAATAAATTTGTTTGAAGTGGAATTAAATATTAAGGTCTGCATGACCAACCCGTTTAGTTAATGATATGATTGAACAATATTGTTAGATTTTTTTATTTAATGTCATTGATGACCTATTATTAGAAGCGTGTTGATTCCATGTGATTTTGTTTATATTACATTTCTTATGGAGGTGCATAATTCTTATGCCTTGTTTTAGTATCTTGATCTATAATCTCATCTAGTTAGCCTGAGATTTTAAAATGCTAATAATGTCATATAATTTTTACATGCTTGATTTTGTGATAAAGGCCATATGCAATTTTGATATCTGAAATTGTGTACTTTGGATATCTTTGTATCTTGGTATATTTCCATTCCCTTGATGGAATGAGATGTTTATTTAGTGGTATTCAATATTATAAGTGCCCTTCTGATGATATATTCCTTGATTGATATGGATATATTGGAAATGGGTTGGAAGAGATCATGGGTTCTGTATTATGGATTCATGGTTGGAATCCCATTATTGAGTGGTTATACTATGACCCACCAAGGGAGATTATTTGTATTTCAAGGTGAGGGATTCCCAGGTGGTTTAATATACTCATGAGTGATACCAGTTCCCTAGGGGAGAAAGTATGTGCGAAACTTTTAGAAAGATGGATATACCATGCCTTAGATGATATTTGGTCCCCTATGTGAGATACGTGGGATAGACTTAGAAGTTACCATGACTTGTAGTGATATAAGGGACTCCATATGGATCTCCTTGGAGAGACTTTGTGGTATTTAATTATTAGATGTTCCCATTGTGATACTTGTGATTCTTTTAGATTGCCTTGGACGAGAATGAGAATCCACCTCTAATTTTGACAGATTGTTTGATTGGATTTCTTATTCATATAAGACATATATCCTTCATTACTATTATGATATTTTTTATTCATGTGGGATGATTATACTTTATTTACTATTGCTTTTGTATGATATATTGTGAATTATACCCCAAGACGAAGCACAATCTTGAGGGTGTACCTCTTATTAGGTTTCCTTGATCACTTGGCCTATTTTATACATATTATGGAAGGCACAGGTACCCTATTTATAATTATATATTAGGAAAAAGAATGTGATAAGAGACAAGTGTTTGTTTGGGAACCCAGACCAAGTTTTTATTATTTAATTATTTACTTCTCTTTATTGATACATATTGGGAAACTGTTTTTTTATCACACTTTCTAGTTTGGGATAGACATTGATGGTGTCGACCTTATGTGATTTATATCCCACACCATATTCAGTCCTCCATTACAATGGGGTACCTGATTAGACATTATTATTCATAGGGCTATGGAAGTTTCTTATTTTTGTGTTCTTGTACCTGAGAGTTAGGAGAAAAGGACTATATTGGAGATCATGATGCTCGTGGAGATCACCGTTGGGATTTTTATTAATTTCCTTTACTTGAGTCATGTTTTTTTGAATTGTAAATCATGATATATGTATACTATTTTTAGTTAAGATTCATCAACTGTATATTAATACTTTTTATAAACTATCATTTCCCTCTTTATTTTAGTTGTTACATTTATTTTTTCAATGTGGTTCTATTTGGTTCCTATATTCCTCTGATAGTCCTTTATGACCTATGATTCCATTTTTGCCTAATTATTTTCACTGAATATAATACTATGTATAATTTTATTTATGAGGGTATAATCTCCCCATATGCACACCCAGACTATTGCTGTTAGTCGATAGACTTTGGAATTTGGGGTGATGTGTTTGAATTCATGTGCTGAATGGTTCGACTACCAATTTAGTGGTCAGTCAGACTGGGATATTTCAAAGTAGTAACAAAGATTGATTTTCTATTACATTACCATTTTGGGATGGTAGAAAGGATACTATGAATGTGTTAGTTCTTGGTAAATAGCCATTATTAGGACTGATCACCCAACGTACATAGAAATGAGAAAGTGTCTAGTGGAGGGATTATTGTTCATGCTATTTTTATTACAGTTGATATTATTTCACCTTGATTGAATGGTTTAATTTACACTACTTATTTATTTATATACTTTATGGTATTTTTACCCTTTCCCTATTTCGATAAGGATTAAACATTACATGCATCATACTAGGCACATATAAATTAACATGTCATGCATATGCTATGAGATGTAGTTTAATTTATAGGTTTACTACTAATTTTGTTGTGTTCCTTGAGTGTTATGCCATTATTATATGATTAAAGAATGTTTCTCTATGTTATTTTCTTATAGTGACATGATTCACTTTGTTTTAAATATGTAATTGATGGCATGAGAAAAATGACACTGGTTACCATTAAAATAGGATCCAATTTTCAATTGTATGGTGTATGGGCACCTTACAAATAGGAAAAGGTAAACCATATATTCAAACCATCTTGAGAATAATATACATATATTTTAAAGATGTTGTAAAATTGAAAAAGGCATATATAATTCAATTGTTAATGTAATTTTGTTTAGATAAATGGGAGCCAATTTTCAATTTATGGAGTTTATGAGCACTTCATTAATTGGGAAATAGAAACCCATATTAAATTTTTAGACCGTGTTCTATTTGAAATGGTTAAAAATGTAAAATCTATTTAGTTTTAATATGAAATGAATTAGTTGAATGACTAAATGCACAACTGGACCCAAGTAGATCAGTTGGAGGCATGTTTCTTATAAGATAACCCATTTGGGTGTTTACAAACTTTTATATTTGAGATAATTCTACTGGGGTGCTTTTTAGAGAACCCAGGTTGGCTCATTGGGACCTTCGTAAGTTGGATTTCCTATTGAAAAGGAGTTTACATGATAAATTTCCTAATAATGATGAGATGTTAATTAATATAAATTTTTTTAAAGGAATTTTTATGAGACTTGATTACATTTCCTTGCGGTTTTATTTGAGTATTTTAAATGGTTAATGACTAAAATGTGTTTAAATGAATAGGGGTTGGGAAAGAACCTATAGTGATTTACTCTATTTAAGAACCCTCATATAAGGGTAGGTTGAGTATCTCCTTATGTAGCCTTGGAACAAAAGCATGATCATTTTATATAGGCATTCTTTTCTTTACCTTTGGCTTAATAATAGTCTCTTGAGCCTAGTATTTGTTTTTGCAATACCTAGTGACATGGTCGAAATTTATGCTTCTTAATGGGATAAACTGTGGTAGGTATCACCCTTAGAACACTAAATCCTTGCTATTGTTGTCATATTTTTGATGTTTGGTGCCATTCGAGTGCCATTGTCCCTTTTATAAATTTTAACTTTTATTTAAGACCCCTTTTCGGATGGGTGGTCATGGTATCTTGAACCTTTTTATAGTCTTGAGAATCAATTAATACCCATTTTCAGTTGTTTAGACATGCCTCAGTGATATTCGGTTGCTTCACATGTCTCGTGACCCTGTCTCCTTTCTTGGGCATCTTAGGAGGGTGTTAATTATTTTATGGTCATATGGGGAAATATGAATTTAGTATAAATATCATGTGAAGGGAATCCAAAACATTAATGCATAGGGATGATAAGCTCATGGGTAGTAATTAGGATGTGTTGTTTTCTCATATAAACTCAAGGTAATGTGCATTGATATATACAATACCATCAAATGTTAAGTGTGGTAATGAATCAAACGAGTTCATCAAATTCTTTGATCGTTGTGCTTTGAGTACGGTCTCAAGTTATATCTATCGCAGAGTGACCCGAGAGTTCTATAATTAATGTCATCCCAATAATTTGGAGGAATTCTATTTGTCCTGTGTATTTTGACATGTTAGTCCATTTGGGTTGACTCTTATGCCAAAAGCTATGGCATACATGAGTGTAATTTAGAGGAGCACCACATGTATGTTAAGACAAATCATGATCTAGTGAGCTTTAGAGGAACTGATCTACCCTTTATTTCAATGTCTTGGCCACTGTTAAGGTGGGTAACATGTTGTCTATTCAGATAAATTTTCTCTTCTAAGTAGAAGAAACAAAACTGAGAAGGGCCATTTGAAATTTTTTTGATTTTGATTAATTGCCTTTGAGGCTTGCAGGTGTTAACTCATGTCGATGCTTTCTTGGTAGTAAAAATTTGATTTAGTTTGAGGTGTATAAAACCCTTATGAAGAACCATTGGTATTGGATGGACTTCAATGGTAGTATAGATGATAAAAAAATTCATTAGGTAGAGAAGTCATGTTTTCAGTTAATCTTGATGCATCGGTAGGTGAAGCCGAGTTTCCCCTTTGTAGTAGAGTAGTTGTGGTTCGAATCATATTCTTGATAATATTTAAAATACACTTAGTATATTTTATTAAGTGATGAGTATGTCCCCTATCTTAACATCATCATTGATTATCTAAGAGAGAATTGACTTTACAACGTGATAAATCTTTAAAATCCATTAGGCTTGTTTGGGTGAACTCTTTTGATGTTGCACACCGATGCATGGATCTTCTCTAAGATCAGTTAGTATTGAGTAATTTTTTAGTTCCCAAGTAGGAATTATTTATTCAGAATCATTGACACCAGTAGTTTCTTCTAACTTGATAGCTAGGTGAATGCCTCTCTTGTGATATTTAATGTTTTGAGGTGGACGTCTTGGCTTATACCGACGTCATTCTCCCAAACATGAAGAATGGACATCTGTAAGTTAGTTTATTAAACTCCAATCCAATAAATATGAGGTTAACATTGGAATTTTATCTATCATAGAGTTAATTATTAATGGGGGTAACAATTCTAGTGGTCTGAATCTAGTTTACCCACTTTTTCGTTCGATGGAATGACAATTTAAATAGTCAAGTTGTGGTTTGATCTCAGGACGTCACCATTAGTCAGGTAGAGACTTTGGTGAGCGTGTTCATTGTAAAAACTAGATTCCTTGAGATAGGGAATCATATCTCAGTTTTAATAATTTCAACTATTTAAGATAACCATCACCCTAAATAGTCTACCAAAGTGGCTTGACTCTTTTCCTTTTTATTTAATGTCTAAAATTCACGAAGAACCATCTCTGGAATGTCGTCAGGTTGAGATGAGTGTAGAATGTATATCCTAGGGATTTTTATAAAAATATGGCCTGACCTAGATAAATGAGATCAATGGGGGACAGATAGTTTGGTAAGTTCAAAATCCTGCCAGGAGAATCATTAAAAATCATGGAACATGATTGAAAGGCAATTCTGATAGTTGGTTAAATCGTGGTTTTGAATTATCCATGTAATGTTAAATAAAATTTTTGAAAGCACCTTTAGAAAGATGTTTAATAAAACATTTATGTGGTCATGTCTCTAGATAGATGAGCGTAGAGGATCCATTTGGGTGTTTTAGTTGGAAGTCGAGCATTGGGTCAGGTTTAAATGGATTAAGTTCTATATTCTTAATGAATTCTTGAAGGAGCATTGGGTTTTTTGAAACACAAAGTAGAAATTTGAACAGAACTTCATGAACCTTGTTAGTTGGGTGATGTATCAATTGTTCCCAACATGCTTTTTAGGGATGATAAGTTCTAATATGGGGAGGTTTTAAGGATCCTTATTTTGAACTAGGAAAAATTATAGAGGAAATTTAAAAAATTTTATTTAGTTGAGAGAAAATCTATAAAACCTGGTTTTAAAATTAAAATTTCAAAATATTTAATGTTTCAATATGATGTTTTTGGACTTCGTTGAAGGCCTAAAAAGTTTCTGGGATGTCTCAGGTAGTTTTAGGAGCATCAAACCTAGAGATTCAAGTTTTAATGGGGTCTGTATTGGGCACACAATTTGTCTGAAATAGTGTGACCCTTTGCAACAAACTTTGTTCCCTTTATCAGGTGGACAGTGGCTATCACACGGTCTTCCAAACCATGTGCCTAGGCTGAACAATTACTAGAAATAGACAATACCTAATAACTATTTACCACACAATTGGTGCACGTTTTCCAAACTGTGCGGCCAGCCCATGCGGGGTGCTCTAGGTTCCAAATAAAGGGTGCATAATTTCCACATAGTTTTCCAAAATGTGCAGCCAAAACAATTCGCAATGTACTAGTTTTAAAAATTAAATTAAATTAAATTAAAAACCTAAACATAACACTCACATATCGCCCTCCTGATCCATGTGTGACACCATCCCCCCCTCTCTCCCATCCTTGTGAAAACCCCCTCATCTCAGCTACCCTCTAGTATGCCGTTATAAATGGATTTTGTCTAGTTATTCAAATGAAACTTGAATGTGAGACTCATCATTCATCATCCCTCCCTCTTACAGACATTTTTCTCTCTACCTATAACCCGACATGGTTCGACTGAGACACTAGGTTTAGTGGATAAACAATTTTTGTGTTTCTTTCCTTATTAGGTTGTGTGAATGGCTTCTCGGGATTCATTTGGTCATTCTCCTACAAACTCCAGTAAAGGTGAAGAGGTTTGGTTTAATTTGTTTCACCTATATTGATTTAAGGTTAGGGTTTTCATCCTTTATTTGGTTTCGAGCTTTTTATTTGAGGTCATTTGGGGGTTTTTGAGTCCCATGTATAATTTTCTAGGGGGTTTTTCTTATCTTTGAAGGCATGCACTAACATATACTGGTATTTATATATATAAATATATATATATATATATATATTCCATATACTTATTAACTCATTGAGAAGGGAATACATGCATTGGGTTAAAAGATATATATCTATGAATTTATGTGTGTGCAATTGTGGAGAAATTTTGAGTGGTTCCCAGTAAAACTGCCAAGTGACAAAGGGTTTGACATGGCTTTAGACTACTTCCTAAGGTAATTTACCATTATTTTCCCCTTTAAATTTAATAATTAATTAATTAATGAATTTTTAAACTTTAATTAATGCTTTTCTATGTATGGGAGTATTTATAAAATGATTTCCTTGCTGAATTGGATGTGATTCTTAATTGAAAAAATGAATTATTTTATAAACAATGTCATGATATAATAATAAAACCCCTCTAATGGAGGTGCACTATCTTCAAGATAAAAATTAATGTTTATACATTTTTATTTCTTGGCATATTGCTTTGGTGTTTACTCTTCTTGAGGTTATGTATGAAAAATGGCAAGTTTAGGACCACTCCTTTCAATTTTTCATAAATAGGGGGGTTCCTATCCATATCGTATACATTTAATGAACCAATAATATTCTAAATAATTGGACCATTTGATAAATTTAATATCTTTTTTAATAAATGAGATTTTTCCAATTAAGTAAATTCCATTTTTTCAATCACATCTTCCAAGTGCCTCATGAACCTCGATAAAAAAACTACCTTTCTTTTTTAATTAAATTGACTTAATTGAATAAAAGGAAATGCTCATGATGTATAGCCTTATGAAATGAAATTTACCTTTTAGGAAATTGGTAAATATATAATTATAACCAAACACATCATAAGTGTTTGAACTTAATTGTATAAGAGATTACCCATGTAGGAAATTTCCCTCTTGACTGTAGCACATTATAAGTTATTTCATGACACATTAAATACTATTACCATATTATGATAAATTAAATACCATGTTTTGGATAGAATGGATTATCATGATTGAAATACTTTACTTTAATTTTAAATTTATATGACCTTATTATAATAAAATAAATTTCCAGGCATAGTTGAATTTAATAGAATGCCTTTGATTAAATGGTTTATTCATTATGAGTTACTTTGCATTGAATTATGTGGTTTGGAGTGGAATAAAATGTGGAGGGTGGAATGAACAACCCTTTTAGTTAATTATATTTATGGAAAAGCTTTTAGCTTGTTTTATATACTATCATTGATAACTTATGGTTTGAGGCATGGTGATTCCATGTTCTTTTGTTTATATTTCATTTCTTTTGAATGTGATTTCTGATGATACCCTATTTTTGTAGATTGATCTATATTCTAAGATTGTTATCTTGAGATATTAAAATTCTAATAATTTCATGTAATTGTTACATGCTTTCTTTTGTGATAAACACCTTATTCTATTTTGATGGCTTGAATTGTTTCATTTAGTTAACTTGGTATCTTCAAATCTTTCCATTCCCTTGGTGGAATGAGCTATTTATTTAGTGTAATTAAATATTATATGTTCATTCCTTGTAATATAAGACTTTATTGATATCAATCTCTTAGAAATGGGTAGGGAGAGATCATGGGTTTCAAATCCAGGATTCATGGGTGGAATCCCATGCTTGGGTGGTTATAACACAATGTGCCGAGGGTGATGCTTTGGCTTGATAGGAAAGGGATTCTTGGGTATTTTATTATACTCCTGAGTGATACCGGTTCCCTCAGGATGCCATTGTATTGGGGTAACCGAGTATACTTTATTGTTCATAGGGATATAGACCTTTCTTATTGATGTGTGCTTATACCTAGGAGTTAGGAAAAAAAGGAATGAACTAGAGATCAGGATGCTCATGGGGATCACCTTTGGGATTTTTAGTTATTTTCTTTACATTGGTCATTTTTTTATGAATTTTAACGCTTTCTATTTTTTTAATATTTTCTATTAGTTTTCATTAACGGTACATGAGTACTTTGTATAAATAGGAATTGACCACTTAATTTCAGCTGTTACATTTATTCCCCTGCTACTATTCTCTATTGTTCATATTTTCCAATTTTAGTTATTTATCACATATTCTCATGTTGTTTCATACTGATTTTCACTAGTTATACCACTGTGTATACTCTGATCTATAAGGGAATAGTCTCCCCATAAACACACCCCAGGCCCTTTCTACTAGTTGGTAGCCTCTGATGTTTGGGGAGATGTGCTTGAGGTCATGTGGTGAATGGTCCAGCTATTAGTTTAATGGTTAGTTGGGATGATATGTTATAGGTGGGAAGAAAAATTTGGACTTTTTAAAACATCCAATTACGATATGGGATTTTTTTTCTTGATAACTTTATACTTTTAGGTGATATAACAATAAAGTAGGATTATTTGAATCAAAAGAGATATTATACCTAGAAAGATAAAATAAAACATTGTGATAAATAATATAATCATTTTAAAAAATAATAACAGGGCTTTATTTTAACTATGAAAAAGAAAAAATTCTCAATAAAATAAACATGTCTCAAAGAATTCAAATTTAAGAAAAATAACCTATATAAATTGAGGTGAATTTAACTCAAAAACCTATTGAAATAGGGATAGATATAAATATAACTTCAATTAACATGAATAAAATATATTTTATGATATACATATCAATTAAGAATTATATACACCACTTAAAAAAATTAGGTGCATAGTGAAAAACATGTATTAGAGGGAAATTTGAGATGAAAAAACCTTTCATTTGATTCCCACATAGTCGACCGATCTGTAACCTCAAGTATAATGAACATAAATATCATAATAATTTATCTCATAAAATTAAAATAAACATACTACAATTTTTATATTTATTTTTATAATCATATATATAAATATATAAACAAATTATAGTTAATTTTCATCATCACTTGTTAGAACTTCTAGTGGTTTTTTTTGTAAAAATCCTAAAAAAGACTCAATTTATTCTCAGTAAGTGGTTTCCAATTCATCAATCTTATATCATTCAGTATTGAATAATATTTTTTTTCAATGGTTAATTATGTCTCATTTTCATTAGGTGAAATAAATGAATATGACTTATGAATATGGAAATCGTGATTAACTAGTTTCAGATGTGTTTAAAGATTAAAAGGTGATATATCAATACCTATTTTATATTTTAACAATGAAAGAATATAATCATTAAAAAATATTAAATATATCACTATTAGATGGTATTATCCTTATATGACATCCCATAATCATTTATGACATAATCTTTATGACATCGTTTACATAGGTAGTTAAATCATCCTAACTGGTAATGAGTTTTGATAATTTAACGAGTAAAGAGATATATTTAGACAATGATAATTTAGTATATAAATAATATTAAACATTTAATGAAAACTATATATCCACATTAAAACCATTTTATAAACTCTCACTGATGGGTGGTGATCAAGAATGAATTGCATTGCTCATAGAGGCGGTTGTCCGCATGTCCGCACGAATAACGATTTCATTTTCCATAATGGATGGTATAAATGAAATAGATAATTATAATACCCTTAATGTAATAAAATTAAATTATATAATTGATACTAATATAATTATACTAGTTTGTATAGAATAAATTTTAATGAATATAATTAAGATTAAATGCTAATTAGTAAATAATACTCACACTGAGGACTTGAATTTTCCTTCAAATTTTCCTTGTAAACGAAGTCCTTATGAAAAATAATGGTGCCAAGAAGATTTAAAATGAGATATTGGGTTCTATTAGAAGTAATTTTTAATATTTTAATGAATAAATTCTAATTATAGGTGTGTCTATAAGTGGTGGAAGTGTTACTTTTTTATAAGTGAAGAGAATAATAGTTTTGGAAGTAACTATTACATTTTCAATAATGTATTGTTACTATTGAAAATTTTATGGATCAGAAATTGAAAAAGTGGTGGGTAAGTGTTTTTGGGTAAACATTATTATCATCTAATAATTTTAGATATAACTTAGAGTGTTTTTAGGATTTATATTTTAAATTTTTAACTTTTACCATAATTTACTTTTACATTGGTAATTAATTTTTAATGTTAATAATTAACTTTAATGAAAAATATTGATTAAACCTTTTAACTATTTATAAACTTATAATTTAAAATATATAAATAATTTTAAAAAATAAATTTTCCAATCATTCGAAATTTTATCATTAAAATAAACACACATAACACGTAAAAATATTTTTTAAGAAATGTGTTTTATTATGATTAAAAATTTATGTACAATATAAGATTATCATAGATACTAATTTTTATGATACCAATTAGATTAATATATTAAAATAAAATGTAGTTGGATTTAAAATAAATCCCAATCCAAATTTCACCATCAAAACATTTAATTGGAATAAAATAATGAAAACAATTTTTTTTGTTAACGTAACATTTTAATTTAGCTATAAAAACATTAAACATAAGATTTATAAGTTGAAATAATATTTTAAAATCAATAATTTTATTACTTAAATAAATATTTTATTAACTAAAAGGTTTATTAATCTTCTATAATATTCTTACATAATAATAAAATCATAAAAATTATATATATTTAAAAAAAAAATCATTTTCTCAACTAAAAATAAACATTTTCAGAAAAATCTACAAAAATCATACAAATTAAATTTTTATGTGAGAAAAAAATAGATTTTATTTTATCAAATTTAAATTTTTAAATTGTTATTTTTTTAAAATAAAATACTTAATATAAAGGAAACCAATGTTAATGAAGTTAAAATTTTTAATATTAATTTATAGTAAATATTTATCTTCCAAAGGTAATATATTTTAATGATATACTATCTTAGTGTTTATTATATGTTTATTAATAATGTTATTATAGGGTTTTGTGGTTTATTTATACTAACTCAAGTTATTGAACATAACATCTATTTTACAAGGTTAAGAATTTAAAGTCATTACATTCCCCCCATAAATAAATCGTGCCCTCATAATATTAATAATTAATCACTGTAGAAATAAGGGGAGATTATTTTTAACATATTTATTATTCAGTTTTTAACCACTAACATGAAATATACATAATATTTTAGTCTATATCAAGTTACATTTGTTTCTTCGATTTTTTTTCCATTCATATAATCATATGCTCAAGTATGTACATACCCTAATCATATATTCTATATAAACCTTTCCCAAAACCATTTTGAATATCCAATACATTAAACCATAGAGTAATTATATATTATTAAAAAAATAAACTCTATTTTTAACCCTTAATATGTGTTAATCACTAGTTTATAAAGTCAAAATGTAATAAATATATATCATAATCCCAAAAATTACAACAACATTACCAAAAATATCATGGATCATTTTTTTATTAAATAAATATTCAATTATAAGGCTATAAATACTATCTAATAATTTTTATAAAAATAATTAAACCCTTTATTACATCAATATGAATCATATATTAAACCTAAGAGTTGTTCATACCTTGATCATGTGTTATCCATAGTTATCCGTAAAATATAACATTTTCATAAAATCAATTTTCAAGGTTATTAATACCATTTAATACATGTTTCCAATCCATTAAAGAAAAAATAATTATAGAATAATCCTTATATATTTTATATAATTCTCATAAGATTTATATTATACTATAATATCATCAATAAATATCATTCAATAGTGAAAATAGAAAAGAGTATGAAGAAATAATTTCTTTTAAGATATCATCCTCACTACCTTAGGAAAGAATATAAGTCTCATAATTTTCTATCATAACAAAAATATACTAATATTATCATCCATTTAAGTATGATACCATATTCAGTTGTAATACATATTGGTTTATAGATTCATACCTTTCTCAAATTTATTTTTATGATCCCGTTTCAACCGAATACTAAATCCAAATTGGTTATCAACGAAATTAGAGTTAATGATCCTATGAATATGAAAAATAAAACCTAATATGTATTATCTAATTAAACCTTCCTTTTTATACTTTTATACACTCAATTAAATCTATTTTTCTATAAGTTAGTTTCTTATGTACTTATAAACTAAATCATATACACTAATTAAGGAATAAATCATTCATAATGGGTCATAAAGGGAATGTGAGTGAACAAAGTATACCCCCTAAGTGTCAAAACAGGTGTGAAATTATGCCTCTTTTTCAAGAACAAAGTGAAGATTCAGTCAATACTAATCATGATATTTTTAGGGATATTAAACCTATGTTTATCTACTCTAGAGGAAGAATCCACCTATAGTATCCAGCATCAGATGTTATTTCCTTAAAAACCAGAAAACATACACTTTACCAAAATATTAGGATGTTAACCTAAAAATATAATTGTCCCTAAGACTCTATAAAATTCCCTTATTATTATAACTAAAATGTTTATAATTACATCAACTAACCTGAAGGGATATATAAATAATTGAAATTTTGATTGACAATAACTTATCAACCATTGATCAAATTTATAACTTTTAATTTATCCTCAATTCATATAATCACAATCTCCAAATTTATCTAAAACCTAATTGGATACAAACTGTAGCATCTCAAAGATATGGCCATCCATATAAAATGTCATGAAGAAATTATTTCATTTCAACAAATTCCAAAGACATTTTATCTTTTTAGTTTTAGATAATTAGGATAAAACACTAACAAAAAAAATTAAATTCTCTTACAAATAATGGAATTTTTTTGAAGTATATAAACAAATAATTATCATTCAAAATATACAAAAAATTCTTTACATAATATACCATTTTAGACAAATATTATGTCACCCAATGGAAAAGAAACATAAGAAATGTGTGCGATAATATTACTATAAAGTGTAAAAATATGAAATAAAAATAAAATATCACAAGTGAGCATAAGATGAAAATATTTACATAATTAGGACATATAAAAATGTTATACCCATCAATTAATTGGAAATAAATCATGAAAAAAAGGAAAATTCATGAATCCAAAGAGTGTGTAAACCTTATCCAATAAATAAGAGGCACGAGAGGGTAACATTAGGATACCTTTGAAATATGTAACAATCATTAATATAGGGATCATTACTTTCATGATCCACACCATCCCAGATCATGCTTATAAGAAACTAAAATTTTATTGGGATTACCTGTATCATGAGCTATGAACATTAAAGAAATGAATTAGAGGGATACATAAGACCCCACCTATTATCATCCATACATATGTGTGCCGAATGTTTTTTATCATAATATTATATAAAACACATAGAAAAAATGGGGTTTATATCCATTTCAAATGGAATCATATAAATAAAACATTCATAATTCCATCAATAATCATAACATGATATTCCATGGTAAACTTAATGGGTATACAAATATATTCAGTAAATTTCTATGTAAATTTCATTTAATCAATATAATAGAGAACATGGTATCAAAAATGTATAGATAAAGGATATAAATTTAATACAATAATTTCACCAATCAATCGATGTATGCTATCATTGTGAAAAAACTTCAATCAAAGAATAAAAAATAGTTTATTGATATAGGAATGAAATTAGAAGAAGAATTATGTATATAAAACAAAGATAATTAAGAAATAAAAATATAGAAATGGATGATTTCTACAAATGGGGAGTAAATTACATAATTCATTTATAGAAATAAGTTTGATGGTTACATTTGAAAAACAACCTAGTTCAATCATAAGATATATCAAATGATAATAACTTATATGAAAAATACATTTAAGGAGTTTTTGGAAAAATAAAATTATAAATATGAAATATCATTGATCTTTTGGGATAATTTTAAAAGATATATTTTTTATGTACAATAAAAAGAATTTTTCTTTTAAAAACCTTTAAAATGTAGGTATTTTTTAAAATAAAAGTCCAAATTTGGTGGAAAGAAGTGTTCCCATGGAAATAATTAAAAGAGATCATTTTTATCATATTCATTAAATGATGAAGTTGCGGGTAACATGTAAAAATTTATTTTTTATAAAGTTGATGTGAAAATTGTGGAAAAATGTTAACTTTTAAGGATAAAATTCATTAAACAATTCCTTGAAAAATCAAAAATATTATCAAAAGAAATTGGTGGTGTAAAATATTTTGATATAACTTTATTTGAAAACACACATTATAAAAAGAATATTAGATTTAACATTTTAATAGGGGAAAATAGAATTAATAGAATCAAAAAAAATAATCAATATTATAATCCCCAAAAATAGGGGATAACATTGGTTGGAAGGAAAATATATAATTTAAAAAAAGATCCAATTAATATATGGAGCTTCGTTCTTGATAACATTATACTTTTAAGAAAGAGAACAATCAAGTGGGAAGATTTGAATAAAAATAGACATTTTTGCTATAAATATAAAATAAAATATCATGAAATATAAGGTAATAATGATACAAAATGAAAATGAGGTTGAATTTTGAACTTAGAAAACAAAACATGGTGTATAACATAAAAAGGTATCAAGGAATTCAAATTTTGGACAAATAACCCTAACAATTTGAGGGAGCAGTTAACACAAAAACATCTTAAAAGAGATAAAGATATAAATAGAACTTAAATTACTATTAATAAAGTATATTTATTGATATCCATATCAATTAGGCACTATATACACCACTTAAACAAAATTAGGTTCATAATATAAAACATGTGTCAAAGAATGAAATTTGAGACAGAAAAACACTTACCTTGCATTCCTACTTACATGAAAGTGATCTAAAATCTGGTATAATGAACATTTATATTATAATAAATTATTTAATAACTTTAATATTAATTGTATAACCTTTCTTATAATTATTTTATATCTATATATTACAGATATATTAACAGATTATTATTTATTTTTATTATTGGATGTTAAACTTTTGGTAGTTTTTTTCATGAAAAACACCACAAAGATGAGATAAATTCTATATAAGTTGTTTCAAAAGCATCATTAAAATATTATTAAATATATAGTAATTTTTTTCCAATGATTAATTAAGTTCCATTTTCATTTTGTTAACGACATAAATATGGCTTTTGAAAATGGAAATTGCGATGGAGAGGATTCTGACATGTTTAACGATCAAAAGGCGATATATTAATAAATATTTTAAATTTTAAAATCCATTACATAATAATTATAACATATTAAATATATCATTATTATATGGTATTATAATTATATGAATTTCTATAATCCTTATAACATCATTTACATAGGCGGTGAAACCAACCCAAATGAAAACATGTTTTAATGATTTAATGAGTATGGGGATGTTTTTAGTTACTAATAATTTGACATATAAAGAAGTTTAAACATGTCATAAACATCATATATCATCATAAAATCAATTATAGGAACCATCAAGGATGTGTGGAAATTATAATTGAATTATATTTCTCATAGAAACGGTAGTCCACACATATGCACGAATGACAATTTCATTTTTATTAATAGAAGGGATTGATGAATATATAATAATTATACCCTTAATATAATAAAATTATTATATATAAAATATACTAATATAATCTGATAAGTGTGGATATAATAAATATTAATGAAGGAATTATGAAAAATAATGGTGACCAGAATATTTTGAAAGTGGTATGGGGTTCTATTATGAGTAATTTAGCTGAGTTTAATGAGGATATTAAATGGAGAGATGAGATTTTTAGTGGTGAAAGTGTTACATTTTTATAAGTGAATAGAAGGGTATTTTTGGAAGTAACCATTACACTTTCAATAATGTAATGTAACTATTAAATAGTAAATGGATCCAAAATTTTAAAATTTGGATGGGAAGTGTGTGTGGGTCAATATTCACATTTTAAAATAATTCTAGAGACAACCTAGAGTGTTTTTAGGACCTTTATTTTAATTTTTTAGCTTTTAACCTAATTTACTTTTACATCTGTATTGAAATTTTAACATTAGTAATTAATATTAATTCAAAATTATGATTGCACCTTTTAAAAAGTTTGAAACTTAAATTTTCAAAATTTTTAATCATTTTTGATGATAAAGTTTTTAGGTTTTGAAATTTTAATTTTAAAATAAACACACATAGTGTGTAATTTTTTATGAAAATCACGTTATTATGTTTAAAATTTTATGTATAAGATAAAACTACCATAAATACTGATTTTTATGAAATAAATTAGTTTGACAAAAAATAAAAGGTATGTTGATTATAAATCAATAAAAAAATTAATTTCACCCTAAAAGCACTTATTCAGAAGAAAAAATTGTTTTTTGGTATGGAATAATTTTAATTTAGTTCTAAAAATGTTTGATATAGGAGTTATAAGTTTAAAGAATATTTTAAAACAAATAATGATATTATTTAAATATATTATATTTTAATTAAATGTATTTTTAATCTTCAAAGATACAGTTACATAATGATAAGATAATAAAAATTTTATTTTTTGCAAAAAATTTATTTTTTGACTAAAAATATACAATTTCTGAAAAAACACAAAAAATTAAACTAAGTAAATTTTGATCTGAGGAATTCATAAATAAATTTTACATTATCAAATTTTTTATTCTTGAATTTTTAATTTATGTTTTTAAGGAAAACACATAATATAAAGAAAATAAATTTTATTGAAAATAACATTTTTTTAATATAAAATCATATTAATTATTTATCTTCTAAAGGAAATATATTTTAATGGGTTACCATATTAATGGTTTTAATAGATTCATTAATAAAATTTTTATTATGTGTTTAAGTTTGTTTTTACTGGGTGTAGCATGTAATGAATGTTATCGACAATAACATTGGTTTTATAAGGTCTATAATTTTAGGTTATTACAACATGTATAAAGTACATAAATTCTTCACTTTAAGGTTTACATTTATATGAGATTAAAAATATCTACATGAGTAATCCTAAAGCGATTGATATATAACCCAATTCATCTTTCTAGATATAGTATAATACTCTCGGATGATAGGTATTCTTAACCCAAGTCCCTCTCCCCAGATATACTTTAGTTAATTGAGAAATCAATTCATAATTACTCAAATACCTAATATACAAATACTATATTTAAAAAGTAAATTCATGTTTATAACTCCAATTACAAATCAATTCTAAGGTTGAAAAAAAACTAAATTCATTTTCATACCTAGAATGTAATGAAAGGATCTATTTTGTAGAATCACATTATCATTTAAACTAAAGCATACAAGGTTTATAACATAAATAGTTTATAACTATAAATAAGAAATGTGTAAACTTTTTAATAAATGGAAAATTAGAATATTTGATATAACCATTTATGAACAATTAATAAATAATATATAACTATAAACATTTTATAATCATGATTATCAATATGGATATTCCATATTTTTGAACACAAACATTTTATATTAGTTCCAAAATAAACTCTTTTATAATCATCATTATATGGAATTTTATTTTAAATATATGATATTATATTAGACTGTAATAAATTTTATAATCTAATTTATATTATGTAAATATATTTAAAAAATATAAATATCATATACTTATTATTTCAAATATGGCCTAATTATTTTTAAACAACTCAAAATAATTATTTATGAGTAATTCATAATTCTAAATATAACTTTTTTTATATATTATCCATAATTATATAATAAGTTGATTTCATTTATCAACTTGTATCAAAATATAAACACGAAAACCCCAGTAAACATTCCGGTTTGAGGACTTAACCACATGATATTCCCCTCACCCCCAAACCCATACCACCCCACCACCAATAGTGGGGCATTTCAGCCTCAATTATATAATTTATAAACATTTTAAAAATAAAATTTCTATAATTATGAAATAAATAGTTTTATTTATAATCTATAAAAAATTCAATATAAGTTTTTTAAAGGTATTTTAAATACTAGAATTTAATATTTTAATTAATATTTAATCACAATTATTTTAAGAATGTATATTAATTATTTACAAACCCTTTATAATTATTTAATTAATAAATATCCTTATAATTCATTTTATAATAATTTATAACCCATTTATAATTTTATTAACCGGTAGGGGTAAATATCCCTTCATTATTAGGAAAGGAAATATACTTTTTAACTTGGTTGTGAGGTAACCTTAACAAGACCCAATGGCCTTGTAACCCATATCCCCAATACAACATAGCCCAAAGGCCTAGTGGCCCGAAGTCCTATACATGGCCTAAAGAACCCAAGTGAAAAGTTTGTATCATGACATGTTTCTATTCATAAATCATATCACCCCTTCCAATAATCATCACACCATGATCCTTAGTCTAAAATTCTCATCTCCCCCACCAAAAAATGTTGCATGTATTGTGTCGACGCATCATGACATGACACCCCTCCAATCACCAGTGTGGATGGAGGGTTGGATGATAGTTTTCAACATAGCTATATCACTTTAGATCTTCCATATAGATACTTTGGCATAACATACATGGAGATTTAAATTTTTCAGATGAATATTTATTACATTACACAAACACATGCCTGAGAACAATAAATGTTTAGTTCATTTGGAAACTTGTAATAAAATTTTATAGTCCGGTGAAATATCATAAATGTTTCCCAAAAATATCATCCCATTTTTTACTCCTACTTAAAACCTTTTTTATAACCTAGGGAATGGAAACATAAAAATGGGTGGGCTTAGATTCTCAATAAGGGTAAATAGAGGAGATACGTAAGTATAACATAAACATAAGTGTATGAGAATAACATTTGAAAACCATACTCCTCATATCAAAGATCACAATAATGAGTCATCGAATAATTATAGAAAGTTCATAAGACTTTAATGATAAGGTAATAAAAAAACATGAGCCATGAGAGCATATTATCATTATAATACATACATTTGTGTCTTATACATAAGCATATGAAATCATTACCTATAATTCAAGGATCAATTCTAAAACTTATCAATACACTTAATGGGGGGTAAAACTACTTGGTACGACACATAAACTTCCACAATTGTGGCCCTTATAGTGGAATGGTTTCACTCCCCATGCTGTTATAATGGATAAATTCCCTTATTATACTAGGTTTACTCCTCATTCCGGACATGTTTATATTCTGAGATAGAAATCATTACCCAATTAATTTGATGGAGATATGGGTCCCACACTTAACATAATGAAACCATAAATTAAAACTAGAAATAGGACCTATAACAACAGTTTTGGCTAATCCATTTGTATAAGTCACTAATTTGGACCTATACTAATGGTTTGGCCAAAACCATTGGTATATGTCAGTTATATGGACCTATCCCAGTGAGTTTGGAAAAAAATGTTGGTATAGGTCCATTATAGTGACCCTATACCAATGGTTGTGGCCAAACCATTGGTATTGGTCCAACCTATTCCAACGGTTTCACCAAAACTATTGGTATAGCTCATAAAATCAAAGAACCTATACCAACTATTCCCAAAACCCTTAGTACAGGTCTATACCAATGGTTTTGCGAACCATTTGTATAGGTACACATATTTTTTTTTATGAAATATGTTATCAATTAACTTTAAATAAATAAAAACATAAAATATTTATGAATATATATAAATATATATTTATAAAATTATACTCCCAAAAGTCATGTTATGTAAGTGGTTAGGTTGTTGGAATATAAACAGGAGGTGCTGAGATCGAAACCAAGATGGTTTTGTTTGAATTACCTATACCAATAGTTTTATGAAATAATTGGTATAAGTTTTTCATATGATCTATACCAATTGTGTTCCTAGAACTATTATTATAGACTTATTCTAATGCCAAACCAGCCAATGGTCCTCCAAACCATTGGTATAGGCTATACCAATGGTTTGGAGACCAATACCAGTGGTTCCAAACCATTGACATAAGGTATTTTTCTATTATTTAATTTTTGTGACATAAGACCATGATCATTCATCGTATAATAATCAATGAAATGAAATGGGTTTTATAAAAATTTCATCAAATCATGAATTTCAGAAAAGTGATAGGTTTCATAATCATTTAATCATATCAAAACCCATGAAAAGTCATGGATTTCATAAGAGTTTTGTCATGGTATAATATGTGGAAGGTAAATGGGTATCATAAGAAACTTTTCACCATAAACCTGAACCATTCATAGAAAGAATAAGAATGGAATTATTGGATTATATCGTCAGTAAAACATAAACCATATCAATGGTTTTTATCATAGTTGGAGTAGGATTTTGAAATATCACTTAGAACATTTCTCAAGTAAAATAACCATTCTTTGAAAACCACTCTCATAAAACATTTTCTAAATCATTTTCTTTGAAAATATCATTTGAAAACTTATAATCAAAGCATTGAAAATTCATTTAAGACATTTATTGAGGAAAATATACTTTACATTTTGATGAACTATTTTCAAAACAGAAAAGATCTTGAAATCCTTTTTATTCTAAAATAACCTTGAAAACATATAGATGATTCATTGAAAATAATTTAATATTATTTTTTAATCATAAAACATTTTCAAAATTACATTATTTGAAAATCAATTTTGAAATAAAAAATTTCCAAAGGAACGAAGAAAACTTTTTATTTGAAAATATTATTTAAAATTTATAAAGTAATTTTCAATGAATTGAGTTTTCATGATGGTGGAGAATTCAATAAATTACATATACATAAAAACAAATATTCTATTCATATTGTCTGTAGAAGTTAAAAGAGAATTGATCAGAAAACGATAATAAGATTCGTTTGAAAACCATTTAGTAGAAAGGTAAAACATGGGTAAAAAAGCATTTTAAATATAATAGGATAATAGTAGAAATTTTTTGAAAACATTCTTAGAAACATGGTGTTTATAAAAAATACATTTTTGATTGAATATATAAATGAAGTTTTTCTTAAAAAAAATTTATGAATTATTTTAAGTTCGAAAGATTGGAAAAAATGGTACCATTACATGAATATTTCATGAATAGAAAGAGTATAAGAAAATTCATGAGAATTATTGAGATATGGGTTAAAATATTTCATCAATGGAAGAATATTAAAAAACCATAATAAATGATAAGATTTTTCCAAAAAACTGTTACCACTTTGGTAACTTTGAATCATAATCCCCCTAAAATAATAAAATTGCATGAAGCTAAAAATATCATGAATAGAAATATATTAATGATATAACATATAAAAGGGGAATTATAGACACATTTTTAAGAGTAAAGGTGAATAATATAACTTATACCTCAAATAAGACAAATTGAGACAAAATTCTTTTACCGATTTCTTAACTTAGAAATTGTAACCATATGAAATAGAGATCCCCAAAAGAATATTTAAATAAATTTTTTTAAGTATAACAACCATAAATTACATTCATGGTAATTATATATACTTAATATGGTAAATAGGTGGTGAATATAGTATGTGTCTCACAAAAGTAAAAAGTGATATGGAAATCCCTTACCTTAAGTCTTGAATCACTTTGTACATGTTCAGACTTCTTATTATTTGGGTATTCTCAATTGGATTTCACTAAAATCTTCAAAGTTTTTTTTTCTAACCAAAATAAGGCTTATAGTATTAGGGTAGGTAAGTTGGAAAGTGATTTTTACATGGTTTGTTCAAGCCAAATGTGTTGAGAGGTATCATGAAGGGGGAGAGTGAGTGCCCTTTATAGTTTAGGGGGAGTGGAATTCTTGTAAATACTCAAAGGTATTCACTATTCGGATGTCTCCCTCACCTCATGTGGTTAAAAAATGGATAATAATGGATGGGAGGGTTTATTTGGTTGATACATACCACCAACTCACAAAAATATATTCTTTTTTATAAAATTCTTCCTTGAATTCTAAATTTCCAATTTTTTTTTCCATTTTCGTTTTTTATTAAGGTAAATGATTTTTTAACCAATGTAATTTATTGATTATGAATAAATTAAAGTGATAAATATTAGAAAATTTAGACCCATTTATTGTAAAATATTACATTTAATTTATTAAATAAAAATCCCATATGTGTTGTAGATTAATTTTAACAGAAGCATAAGTAACTCACAAAAAAATTTCTTTACCCCTAACTGTAATAACAATGTTTTTAACATTAAACAATAAATATTTTCACTATAAAACATCAATTGTTTCATTAATGGGACATATATTTTATTTATTAAAAATTTTAATCAATTTTCATACTTTAGTCATTTAATTAATTTTACATATTTTAAGAAAATATTTTTTATTATAAAATAACAATAATGTCAATTTTGACATTATTTAATTAATCTGAATTTTAAAGTATCAAGAAAATGATGGAATTTTAATATATAAATTTCACACTGATATAAAATTATACATTCATCTAATAAATTAATTTTTGGTAATAATTATTTCAATTTACCTCACTTTATATTTTTAGTATCATTTATTATAGTTAATTATTAACTAAATAATTACTGTGTTGTCATTTCTTAATCATTTTTAGTGAATAATTCATCTCTAAAAATTAGTGATAAATTATTATGTAAAAAAAATTTTTATTTAAAATTAATAATTATAACCAAACCAATTTTATTTTTTCCCTATTTGAAATTTTTATTGAATTTTAAAGAAAGAAAGGTACATTTTTTCCTTTCTCTTTACTTAACTTATTATATGAGTAAATTTCATGGAATATTATCCCAATAGATCATAAAATTATATCTTAAGGTAAAAAGGGTCTAAATATTTCCATCCAATTGGTTTTAGACACGTTTTGGGTCATTCTTACACCTTATATTATAAGTTTAACAACTAAGTAAACTAGTTTTTTACTTAATCGCTATAATAAATTTGGACAGTTTTCACAAATAATTTTGGTCAAAAATTAATTTTTCCTTACTATAAATTATAAATTATTCTAATTAAAAAATTGGAATCCATTTTTCCTAATTCCAAACACATAAGTTGAAAAACACAATTTAAAATTAATCTCGTAGATCTATCGAGAAAGAAGGTTTTTAAAGAGAAAAGGTCAAATTTTTACAATGTTTTATATTAAATTTCAACATGAAATTGATTCCAATGAACTAAATTTTATTAATATATCTATAATTTAACTAATTATACTTAAAAAAATTTAAATTATAATTTAACATTATTAATAAATTAAATGAAAAGGTAGTTTTGAATAAAAACATAGTATTTTTCAATATTCATAAAAAAAAACTTCTTAGAAAAAACCAAAAATTCATACCAAGATAATTTTGATGTCCCATTTTTAAAAATTAATTTTATTTTTTCAATTAAATTATCTAAAATTTGTAAAATTTAATTTTAAATTATGTGTGACAAGCATGATGAACCAATCTTTTAGAAAATATAATATTTTTTTTCATAAAACTTTTTTTGTTTTAAATGATTCTTAATTTATTTATAATAAATACATAACTAATAAACATGTGAAAAATATATATTTTAATAATTTACTTAATCAAATTTATTCCTTCTATTCTGATTACTAGTTGATAAATATCATATTAAATAATAATATTAATATATATTGATGTTCTGTAAAACTCATTCTTAAGTGTAACATAAGCTAACAAAAGAACTCAGTATTGTGTGAAATACATACTAAACTTAGTTTTTTGTGTAGCATAAGATAAAATTAGTTTTTTGTAGTGAAATATAATCATATTTTTTCTTATAATTCAAAATTAACTTGGATTAGCATGAAAATCAAGCCATCAACTAATTTTGATTTATTCAAAAATGATAATTTATAAAATATAGGGGTGTTACATTCTACCCCACTAAAAATTAATTTTACCATTGAATTTTTTCTAGTTCATTAATGTTTTAATAATATAATTTTCTATTCATAGAAAACCACATCATCAAAATTATTAATAAATATTCATTTAAAAAGGGAAAGTTGGAAACATAATGGTTACCCAAAATAACTCACAACAAGGTTTCCACATAGGAGAACATAGGCGGTAAATGAAAACATGTAAATAAAACTGAAAAATAACACCTAAAAACTGATGGAGAGTTTTATAGATCACGGTCATGAGAAATTTTATGATATAAAATCCATAAATGAAAGAGGCTTGAAAAGTTTCATTAATATCATGAAAAATTATGATAGTAGGACAACATTTAATTTTAGTAGATTTTTCTTAAAGTTAAAAAACTTTTCATAAGAAAATATACTTACTTTATTTCCTTCTATTTAATAAGTAAAATCTCATCCATTTGTCATGACTTGATCAATTTTCACTTTATCTCTTAATCTAAGAAATAAAGGTGAATTTTTTGTGTATAAAAAACTAATCGATCATAATATTCCTAAATATAATGATAAATCATTATGTCATTATTTAGTTATAATCACAATAAAATGTTTAGAACATGTTATCCAATATGCAGAAATCATCATATTGAAAAATATTAATCTCTAAAACCTCATTCAAAGTTCAACATAAAAATTATCATAAATGTTTAAACTTGTGACCATTCAGAAATATGAAAATCCAAAACTTTACATATAAGGTCACTAATTTTATCAAAATGAGATTAACATTAATCACTATATATCAAAAAGTAGCCCGTAATTGTCAAATACCAAATATGTGAATACCTTCATCATGTATTATCTTGAAACATGGTAATTACTATAAAACCTTGTAAAAACATAAATTTTTATTTATTCCTTACATAGAACCCATATAATTAGATATATCCCTTAAATTAAAAAATAATTTCAACTCCATTCTAGTAGTATAAATAAATTTTTCAAAAAATCATTAATGTATTTGAAAGTACTAAAAACTAACTAATTTACATTATTCTTGTCCAATATCTCTTTATATAAGCTAACCACCATTTTCTCAACATCAAGAACATATTAATGGTTAACTTCCCTTAATCATATGTTTTACATAAAAGTTAACCATTCTATTAAGTCACTTTTATATATCATCCGTACCATTCAACATATTCTTTGAAATCCATAATGAAAAACATATAATGAACAGTCCTTATATATTTCATAATTCAGATAATGAAATCTCTGAATTAAAATAGATAAATACTTCATTTATCCCATTACCATCTCAAAAAACCAACTAAACTTCATTTCCTTATTCATTAACACTTTTTTCCTTTCGAAATTAATTTTTAGTCCCATAATCATTATTAATATACCCATTAATTGTACCTCCTTGATGATTATCTTATTATAATTTCCCTTTAAGAAATAGATTTTCATAATGCCCATACTATCCAAATTTAATGAATTCAACAATTGATGAAATCTTAGAGATACCAATATTTCCATCCATTGCGTTAACATATATTTTTATTTTCCCTTTGCAGTTACTTGCTATGTGTCATTCTTTTCCACTATAAAACCATCTTCATGTTCCTTATAAAACATTCAATTAGGTTTTTCTTCCCACATTCTTGACACATAAGAAACTAAATATTCCTTCCTCCATGGTCTCCACTACCTTAACTCTTAGAAGAAAATTTCATTCTCTTATTTGGTGTTTTTGAGAGTTGATTAAGGTACACATTTGTAATCATGTTCCATGAAAATTGATTCGGAATTATCACAATGTCCTTTAATGTAGTCATTATCCCATTTGAGGATCATAAATTTTTTTTTTCATAACATTCAATGTCAAACTAATTCTTTCTTGTACCATCTTTTGATTATAACCAAAAAGCATAGTCTAAGCAGCACTTATCATAGTGTAAAACAACATAATCATGAAAAATCAATTATAGTGTGTCTAAATAATGACACCTTATTTTAAACACATGACACCTTTGTCTTAACCAAGTATATCCCTAATCATCATATATTTAAATCCCTCATGATGATTCATAAATAGTTTGAGAATTTACAAAGAATATCCCTTAGGAGTGTCAAACTAGGTTTCAAGAAAGTATCATTGTCATGCACCGGTTCCAAATCATTTTTAGCTCAATAATTTCTTTTGGGGTTGTTACCCCTAGGTAAATTTGTTCCAGATTCACATCCAATTGTTGTATCCTAATAGGGATGTATTTCTATGAAACCACTCTCTCCATACTTTAACCAAATTCCTAGACATTTTATTATACTTTAACTCATTTTTAGAATTATAATTTTAGAAAACCCTAGAAATATCCTTAGAAGTATCCCTAGGGATCTCACTATTTTTTTCCCATCCTAGTTTCCAAATTTTAACTAAACCTATCCTTTGATACCAACTATAATGACCCAGGCTTAACATATATGGATATTAAATCATTTTAAATGAATATTCGTTATATTACACAAACACATGCCTTATTACCACAGTAGTTTAGTTCATTTGGAAACTTGAAACACTATCTTCTTGTCTTGTGAAAGTACTTCAATGTTTCCCACAAAGATCTTCCCCTTCAAAACTCTTGCTTAAAACCTATATTCATTACCTGGATAAAGGAAACATAAAAAATAATGAGATAAGATGACATGTAAGGGTAAATAAAGGAGATATATAAGCATAACATGAATATAAGGGTATGATAATTTAAAATAAAATTTGTAAAACATACCCTGCATATCAAATATCATAATAATGATTCATGGAATCAAGATTTGGAGTTTATAATACTTGAATGATAATACAATTAAAGAACATGATCCCTAATAGCATAACATCAGTATAAGAAAAAGATTTGTGGCATAATTATAAGAATATACAGTAATTCCCTAGAAGTAAAGGTTTATTTCAAAAACTTATTAGAGAAATTTTTGGGGTTTACACCTACTGGGTGGGTCACACCACCATCACCAGTCAAAACCCTTTACTTATTGTGGAATGAGTTCAATCCCAAAAACATGATAATGGGAAAATTACCTTACTATACTGGGATCACTCTCTATTCCATCCATTTTTATCTCATGAGATCTAAATCTTTACAGAATTAGTTGGAAGGAGATATTGTTCTCTCTCGTCACATAATGAAATCATACATATGGGTGACAGTAGATCACACAAATTCATAATATCGTAACCTATGAAATGAAATTGGTATCATAAAAAGTTCATCATATAATAACTTGTGGAAAAGTGAAAGGTTTAATAATCATTTCATAAATAACATAACCCATGAAAAGAAGTGGGTTTCATAGTCATTTTATCATGGTATAACCCATGGTAGAGAAATTAGTTTCAAAAACTACTTGCCATTATCAACAAAAACCATTTAGAGAAAGAATGATAATGGTATCATTGGATTATATCCCAAGGAAAACATTAACAATATCAAAGTTTTTAATTTTAGATGGAGAAGGATTTTGAATGATCACATAGAACATTTCTCAAGGGAAATAACCCATCATTGAAAATAACTCTAAAAAATTTTCAAAATCCCTTTCTTTTAAAATAACATTTGGAAACATATAATAAAATATTTGAAAATTATTTTAAAAAATTCTTTATGAAAATATAATTCTTCTTTGAATTTTTTTTTGAAAATGTAAAAACTTTTGAAAAGATTTTTCTTTGAAAATAAATTTGAAAACATATAGAGGAATATTTTAAAATCATTTAAATTTTTTTAGACATAAAACATTTTAAAAATTTATTTCTATTAAAATCAATTTAAAATAAAGATTTTTAAAAATAATTTAATAAAACCATTTATTTGAAAATATTATTTAAATAAAATAATGGAAACTTCAACGAATTGAGAAGGAATGATATTAGAGAATACCAAACATAAAATTAATGTAAAATGAAACACTCCTTTCACATTATTGGTAGAAGTCAAAATATACTTGATTAGAAAACTATAAAAATATTAATTTTAAAACCATTTTTTGAAAAGGTATAATATGGATAAAATATTATTTTAAAAAAATATGATAATAGAAAAAAATGAAAACATTTTTAGAAAACATGGTTACGAGAGAATTCATATTTCTGATCGAAGAGAGTGATAAAGTTGTATTTTATTAAAATAGTTTCCTAATTATATTAAGTAAAAAGAGTGGGAAAAAATGGTACAGTTACATTAAGATGTCATGAATTAATATATTATAAATAAATTCATGATAATTATTGAGATATGGATCTTTATATTTCATTAATGGAATCATAATAAAAAACAATCTTGATAAATGATGAGATTGTAGCAATAAACTCTTAACACTTTGGTAACTTTGAATCATAATCCCCATGAAAGAATAACATTAAAAAAAGCATAAAATATCATGAAAAGTAGGAGATTCATGATAAAACATTTAAAAGGTTCATTATATAAACCTCATTAAGGATATAGGTTCAAAAAATAACATGTGTCACAAAAAAGGTAAATTTAGATAACATTGCCTTATTGCATCGACAACTTTGAAACCGTAACTCCATAAAATAGAGATCATCAAATAGATATGTAAATAACAAAAAATTTAAGTAGAAGGAATATAAAGTCAATTAATGGCTAGTATATACACTACATAGAGGATATATTTTCTGAATATAGTATGTGTATCATAAAAGTAAAAAATTAGATGGAAATCCATTTATTTAAGTCTTAACTCTCATCGTACACATTCAAACATCCTCTTCATTCGGTATACTCCTTAGGATTTCACTAAATCAATAATATTTTTTTATTTCTAGCCAAAATAAGGCTTTTAGGATGAGGTTAGAGATGTTAGGAAGTGGTTTTGGTAGGGTTTGGTTTTGCCAAATGGCATGGGATGTTTCAAGAAGAGGGAGAGTGAGTGCCCTTTTATAGTTGAGGAGCAGTGGAATTATTATAAATTCTCAAAGGTATTAACTGTTGGGAGTTTTCCTCACCACATTTTGATTAATAATTGGAAAATAATGGAGGTAATTTTTTATGTGGTTGATAGAAACATCCACCATAAAGAAATAAATTCATTTTTATATATTTATTCTTTAACATCTATGTTTATTTATTTTTTCCTTTTTTGTCTTTTATTAAGGTAACTAATTTTATAACCAGGGAAATTTATTCATTAGTAATAAATTAAAGTGATATATATTAAAAAAAATTATACACACTGATTCTAAAATATAGTATCTAATTTATAAAATAAAAATCCCATATGTGTTGTAAATTAATTTTAATAGAAGCCCATGTAACTCTAAAAAACATTGCTTTAACCCTAACCACACAAAAAAGGTTTTTACTATTTAACTATCAATATATTCATTATAAAAGGTAATTTAGTCCATTACTAGAATATATATTATATTTATTAAAATTTACAAATCAGATGGAAAAATATACTATTTTTAGTATTTTTAATTAATTTAATAAAATATCATTTTTTATTAAATAACATTAATGTCATTTTAACATTATTTAATTAATTTGAATTAAAAATATAAATAAAATGATACAATTTGAATATATTAACTTAAAAATTATGTAAAATGATATATTTATCTAAAAAAGAAATGGTAGAAAACAATTCATTCAATTTAACTCATTTTAATATTTTTACTATCATTTATTTTAGTTAATTATTAAATAATTAATTACTATGTTGGAATTTATTATGTATTTTGAGTAACTAAATAATCTCTAAAAATTAAATATAAATTATTATGATAATAAAAAACTCATTTATATTTCAAATTAATTTGTGTAACAGAAACGATGTTATTTTTTCCCTATTCTAATGCTTTATAGATATTAAACGGAAGAAAGGAACATTTTTAGGTGTTTTTCTTTACTTATTTTATTATATAGGTCCATTTATTGAAATAAAATCACACTAAATCATAAAATTAGAGTCTAATGTCACAAGGGTTGAAATATGTCCATAAAATGGGTTTTTGACATGTTTTGGGTCATTCTTACACCGTATATTCTAATTTTAACCAAAATGTAAACTCGTTTTGTTTCTTGATTTCCATAATTATTTTAACACTTTTCATGAATAATTTTGGTAAAAATTAATTTAGAATTATTATAAATTATAAAATATAATTATTAAAAATATTTAATAAAATTTTCCAAATTCCAAACACAGAAGTGTAAAAAACAAAATTTAAAATTAATCTTGAAGACTTGTCGAGAAAACAGGTTTCTAAAGAAAAAAATATAAAATTTTAAAAAAAATTTATATTCCATCTAAATAATAAATTGATTATAATGAACAAAATTGGATTAATATATATATATTAACTAATTATAATTTAAAAAAATTTAAAATTTAATTTAACCTTACAAATAAATTAAACTAATAGGTAGTTTTCAATTAAAACTCAGTATTATTCACTATTAACCAAAAACTAAAACTTCTCATAAGAATAAAAAATCACTCTAAGATAATTTTTGTATCGGTAATTCGAAAAATAATTTAATTTTTTCAAATAAATTTTCTAAATTTGGTAAAATTTAATTTTATATTATGTGCACCAAGCTTGATTAACCCATCTTTTAGAAAAGACACTATTTTTAGAATTCATTTCTTTTTCTTATAAATGTTTTTTATTTTATTTATAATCAATATAAAAATAATAAACATGTAAAAAATATATATTTTCATAAATTAATTAATCCCATTCATTCCATCCATTCCAATATTTAGGCAATAAGTGTCATATTAAATTATAATATTAATATTATATTCAAGTTCGGTAAAACTCAGTCATGTGTTTAACAAAGGCTTTCGAATGAAATTAGTATCATGTGTAACAAAAGGAAAATATAGTGTTTCATGAACCACAATCTAAAATAAATGTTGCGTGTAGTAAAGGATTAACATGGTATTTCATACAAGGCTTCCTTAACTTGGTGTAGAATGAAACAAAATCCATCAATGAATTTTGATTTACTCAAAAAAATAATTCATTAAAACATGGGGTGTTACATGCTCACTCAACGATTCTTGCATGGACTCCTCTTGTATAACTTTGCAGTTTATCTATATCCTCACATCAATACCATGTGTATATTGTCATGTTGCAGGGAACCCATCTATCTCACATCGATGTTCCATAAGGACTGAAGGCTAGATGATAAGTGTCAACATTCCTATCCTTCAATTTGATGTTTCCCACCTTTAATGCTTTCCCAAACTGCATTCCCGTTGTACCGATCCATTCACCTAGTACTTTTTACCTTGTATTACAAAAAATGGTAATTACTCATAGGCCTTGGGGCCTAAATGACTTAACTTTATGATGGATTTAAGGTCCTTTGGCCCAAAGGCTGTTGATGTTCCAAAGAACTAGTTCCCTGTAGGACCAATTATACGTTCCAAAATCCTAATTTGAGTAAATAGTTCTATTTATATAGTATAATGGATTATTCTTGTCCATGGTGAAACCCATGTCCACCTTTTAGTTTTAAATATAATACACTATTCCATGGTGAACCTACTAAAGCCATTTTGAATAACCATGAAACCTATGTACAATGACATCCATCGCATGCCCTGGTGAAGATTAGACAACAACTTTAATATGTTAATGCTTAACACATGAACCAAAATGGGTTCCTCACTACAACATATTGAATATTGTGTGGATATTTTTCAGGTGTTAACACTTAACATATGGTATAAAATGGTTGGCTCCATGAAATGACGATGGGATGGAAAATCCATGGTGATGGTTGATGCTGTGATCTAGTCTTCATCATTATTCATTTCGAAAACAAAATTTCTTAAAACTACTATCATTGATCACTTTAAAACCAATTATGGGATTATAGAGGTTTATTAACACTTTATAATAGTATTAGAAACATTAGACATAAAAAATCCAAGATTATTATAGAATAAATATGAAACCTACATAAAAACTTGAAATGAATAATAGTTGAAAATATGTATACCATTCATCTAAGAATACTTGAAAAACTCCTTAGTTTTTTTATATGTTTTATAAGGTCCCAAAAGTGAAAAAAATCCATCCATATCTAGAATTATTGATGGCATGTATGAGTCATTTGACAGTCAAGATGGATTATTCTATACACATTGTGAGATAACACCTCAATAAGAAAAGGAAAAAAGAATAGGACCTTTTCATTTTAGAAGGTTTTTACTAAGAAATTACTCACATACATAGCCATCACATGGTTTTGTCTGTTTTTTTTAATTTTTTTTATGAACCTTATATGTTATAAAATTAACTCATGAATTAATTTGCACGAGTTAATTCCTTTTCAATTCATGATTTGCATATATCAATTTGACACCCTCATAACAGATCATTTTATTTAAAAATTATCAAATTATAGACTATGTGGGATAAAAAGTTAGTTAGAGATTAAATAGATGAAATATCACTTAATTCATTCTAAAAATTGAAATCATTAACTTGGAAAATATATATTTTACATGTGTCATTTTTGGTATTCCATATATATAACTATATATAGAAAACTATATAATATATAATAATTTTTTATGGGGTACTATCTTATTCCATTTTTTCTTACACTGAATTATGAGCCACACCTTGTAGGAAATCATCTCATATCTAAATGAACAAAATTTTGTGATATGATGATGGAAAGTTTTTCTATACACATGTGTGAGCTACATATAGTAGGAAACCTTTTTCAACTCAAGTGTTTAAGAACCATGATGGAATTTATCCTTTTAAAAATTCAACAATCATGTGGATTTAGGTTATCTTGATATTTCTTTCAATGGTTTTACAGATTATTATGATATGATAATTAGAGTGAAATATGGATGAAGAATTTATAATTAGTGAGAATATTTTTTATTCTTTAAATTATAAAAGGGATGAGCATCCAAAATTTAGAATCCCTATTTATCATTACATATAATAGAGAAAAAATAAAAATGTTTATAATAGGTTTATATTAATTTTTCTTAGAAATATAAAAAAATCCAGGTGGGAATCATAGTTAGATTATTATAAATTAACCTTTTTATTAGCTTTATCCACAATCAATGGACACATATGTTCAATATGAGAATCCAATTCCTAGTTTCTTTATTCAATGACCTTGAGCTCCATATGTGTTTCTACTAAATCACTTTAACTTGTATTAAACAATCTATTTATTCTTAGATATCCACAGTCTACAACATCATCTAATCATGAATCCATGGTTCCTTAGTAACAAAGGGACTCTTACCTTTTACACCTCTCTCTACAAATTCAACATGATGGTCGAATTTATTAGATAATAATAGATCTTTCTCTTGGGACTCAGTTTGTCTCAAGTAATTTGGACTTGATGGATGATAGCGTGAAAGTGACAAAAGTTAACTCCTACTACACCAAAATAATATATTTGTTGGTAAATAATCTCATCATTATTAATGATCTCCTTTAACGAATTATTTATAATAATAGTATGAAAATGGCATAAATCCTACTTCCTCACAAACCAGTTTTTAGTAGTAGATTTATGATCTATATTCCATTCAATAACCACTATATGTATATAATTAGAAGTAAACTATAAAATGGAGAAAATGAATATATCTAGTGAATTAGGTACATATAAATCTCTAACCAATACTAAATGGATGAACTATAGAATAATATATCATTGGTGGTTTCTATTGGAAAATCACTTCCTACTGGTGAAGAAAACTGATGCCATCCCTACAACCAAGAGCTTCAATGGATAATATAGAGCCTACCAATTTATTTATATAATGTAAATTTGGAGATGGGAACTTTTCGGGATTCATATGGTTTTTGGTTCTGGGAACCTATAGTTTTTTGAACATCTCTAAGGTAAGATTATATTTTTTACTCCAAATAGATAATGTCCTAATCACCCATTAGATAAGCTTCCCAACAACCCATCTAGGAAACTCTCCACCCACACTTCTGTATAATCCCATGATATTTTTATTGGATTTCTAGTAAAATAAAATACAACCTTAAAAATTTTATCCTACCATGTCATCATTATCCAAATAAATAATATGATTAAAGGATTTCATTCAACTTCAAACATGATAAATGTTAGTAGTGATACCCTCTATAAGAACATGAGCTAGTGTGAAATTATATAGTGTAATAAAGCTCACATATGACCATTTTATCAAATTTATCCTCTAAAACCCCATCATGGAATTAAATGATGATGAAACATTATTTTTGGGATCCAATTCCACTATCAGAAATCATTCTAAAAGGTGTGCCACTATAAGGAATAATAGTGAAAGTCAAATAAATTGTTAGTATGTCAGTGACCTTGTAAGTACTCAAAGACATCGACTAAATGTTGAAAATGTTTTGTGTCATGTGATTTGATCCATAAATGGGGGTTTATATTATATAATGATACTCGTAGGATCATATATGATCTTCTACACAATCATAAAGAAATCAGAAAAGGAATTCGATACAATATAGAGTCCTCCCCTCCTATATGTGTCCTAAAATGTAGTATACCCAAGAAAAAATTCATACTTATATATTAATTGGTTGACCATGTCCTAGTAACATCCCCATTACTAGATTTATAACCTGGAGTCCTATGCAAGCCTCCATAGAAATGAAGATCCATCCAATCAGAAACATGGGTAGGAATCCTACTTGTTGAAGTGCGGGGGATACATTTTTCTAGACTACGTACCCCTATGAAGTGTATTAGCGAACTTGCAAGGTAACCCAATACAAATCTTCTATATTCCTAGTTTATCATATTGGGAATATATTTGAGAATATTATTCCCAGACATAGTTTTCCAGGTTTAAGTGAGGTGTCTAACCATTCCCTAAACCATAAAATTAAATCTATATGGATAATCGTTCCAAATATTATCTCCAATTCAGATAGTATATATTTAACTAAGATAGTGAATTTTACTACATCCCCCACAATATTAAAAAAGTTAAGAAACTCATTATAAATCCTCCTAGGGATCAATATTCCACTTAGTTAATGAATATCCCATAAACTAATTCCTTACTTTATATGTGGTTTATGTATAAAAATACCAATAACTAAATAGATCTAGATAAATATTATCCGTATGATATATAATGAACTAAGAGAGCCATATTCCTCCACATAGATAAACTGCCCACAAATATTCACTGAATTCTGAAAATCATTAATGGTCCCATAAATACTAAGTTCATTCATTTGAACAGATATGACCCAGGTGAAAATATAACTTCATACTCCAACCAACACAAGGGCTGTTTAGGTAAAAGAAAAAAATATGAATAATTCCAAGAAATGGGTCGTTGATGCTGAACATGATCTTCTTGATTTTGAGATGATAAGTTTAAGATATATTAACTCTTTTGATGAGGATTTGGGATCAGTTAATCCTTATTAGAGATGTTCAACTAGATATAGCCTAGGGAAGATACGAACTCCATTGATGGGTTTTTATGATTAAGATTAGGGATCGATACATCATATTGAAGATCAAAGTAAAATATAGAAAATAATTCATATAATGAATAATACCAAATATTTGTTGTGATAAAATCATTTAAGTCTTTATTTTGGGGAATAAAAGGGAAAAGATGGTCAACCTTATCATATCTAGTGATAAAAACCCTTTATTTAGACATAATCTTCAAATGAGACAAGTTAGTAGATAAAAAATCCATTGTCTCTACAAATACAAATAAAATAGATGATTATAAAAATTTAGAGGAAGGAATTAGGAGAGTATAGAAAAATATTAGTTTCCTCATAGTAATTGTATATATTCCTTATAGAAACAACAAGGATAGTGTAAATACTACATGTATATGAGATGACCACATAAAAAATCATTGGAGATTATGTCATTTGTGGAGAGAGAATATAGGATCCAACACACAGAACCTTGTACATGGTCCCTTGTGTATAAATGATGTGCATAGAGTCACTAAGAAGGTTATTGTATGTGAGCCTTCAACATCTATTTTTACATCAAGTTTAAGATTATTGATAAGATGAAGACAAATATGGGGATTTCCATATTTATAGAGAAATATCGCAACCCTTAGGTTAACCACACATACCCTGTAAAGACTAAAAAAATATATATATAGACTAAAAGCCTCCATAGTAGACCATATTTTAACAAAATGGGATTGCATCACAACCTTAGAATCGAACCCTCTTTATACTAATCATACATGATTTCGAGGGTGAATTTTTTGACACCCATGTGTTTTCATTGATCAAATAAAATAAGACCAGTAGATATGAAGTCTAAAACACAATAAAATGTTTTAGCCTATGAGAAATCACTTAAGGACCACGTGATTATGTACATAGTGTATAAAATACACAAATTCTCTATAGCATGATGGGTATATCAAGAGTGTATACACATCCTATATGGGATGACATCATTTATGTTAAAATAATAGAACCCTATGCCACCACCCACTCAATAAGAGGGATTCAACCATTCAAATGAAACATAGAAAACCTTGAATATATATAGAATTATCAAATGGTTCCCTAATTGAATCATACACACCAACAAACCCACCATGCATCAGCCCTATCATTCATAAATCCCTACAAAAATCTCATATGGGTTCCAAATAAGAATTCAATCGTCTTTCATTAGTATTTCTCAAATAAATCCCCATGCAGTCACACAAAATCTACTATGCGACCAAGTATTTATATGTACAATTACTTGAACCATTCTTATAAATATATGGGTTACTATTGAAAGAAGGGGGAGTAAACTGAAGAGTTTCCTTATTCAAAAACCATGTATGATTCAACAGGTAATTTTTAAAGCCTAAACCAAGGATAAAAGGAAGGAATAAAATCCCCTCTAAAAATATTTATAGGCTCCCAACATGTATCTAAAAATTCATGAGGTCCCTAAGTGGTATCATAACCCCCCATAAATTTTTATGTTCCCCTACATAAGACATGCCCATGTGGTCCCTATGTGAGAGTTCTCCATAAAGACCATGTATAGACCTATTTATATGGGAAACCCCTCCCCAATGAGGTTCCAATGTATTAGGCACTCCTATTCACATGGTACTCGATTTTAAATAAAACAAATGTTTCATTGGGTGTTCACTACCCCATCCTATTCACCCTTACCCACATAATATTTGATCTTTTCTGGAACATTTCAAAAACTATCCATATTATGTCCTATAATTTTCCCAATCCAATTATATATATTATATCAACCTAAAATAAATTTATTAATTTATTTTTTTAAGGTCAAAAACCTAAAAAGGGAAAAAACAATGACTCTTCGAAAACCTCGTAATATATGTGACCAGGTTTTCTAGAATATGAGAGCTTCCTCCTTTAATCATGTATTCCTTTGATAAAAGGTTGTTTCGAAATTTTCTTATAAGATTATTATAATCCTCATGGTGAAAATAATCTTCTATTCCATTTATAATGAGGATATTTAATAGGATGAAATTATTATTGTATCTCCTAGCTCAACATACCCATCCAGGATCCAAACTCTAATCAATGATCCTTGTGGACTTGTGAATATTTTCTAGGTATAAGACCCAGTCATGTTCCCATTTATTTTTTCATCACCTTAAAACATAAATGAGCAAGGGAAACCTATAGTATGGGATAACATACTCATGAATAATCCCCAATCATTCTCTCTTAATTTTGAAGAAGTATTACCAGAAACACACACATAATACCAAAAATATTTTTCTCATAGGGCCATACCCCTTGAGTTTAGTAATCCTTTACTACCCAAAAAATAAATCAAAAGAAGTGGAAAATTATTATGGAAAACCTCCAAAAGTGTAATCCCCAATCAATCATGTCCGCATTAATGATCTAATCCTAATAAATCATTAGTGAGAAGCATTGGGGTAGCCCCAATGAAAAATCATCAAGTTTCATTTATGTGGCTATATTCCCCATAGAATCTCATTCAAATCAATATATTACCTAACATCAATATTCATTCAAAGGGTTATATTCCTAGATAATCATATGCTAGGGTATAATCAATATATAATCCCCAATATTCCATTGTGTTCCAAATTCATGACATTGAAATCTTAGTTGTATGATGTAAATATGCAGAAAAATTTCCTTATAACATGTTGTTAAATTATATGATATGGTCTTATGAAATGATTTTAAATTGTGAACCTAAAATAAAATGGTTTTTTTATTTTTAACAAAGATACGTACAATCCTTCTTGGAGGCTCATAACCAATATCATAACAATCTTCACCGATCCATATTCCCCGTAAGACTAGATGCTATTTCTTATAGGGATATATTACCTCTGAAACCCCTGTTCACCATTAATATGGATATATTCTCCACAATCACATCATCATTAGAATATATTACATAAAAGTATATTTCTTTCCTAGTGGTTCATATCCCTATTATTCTACGTAACCACATGGATAAATAGAACTCTTCTTTGTCCTATAATTTTCCCAATCCACTTATATAGATTATATCAACCGAAAATAACTTTATTAATTTATTCTGTTATGGTCAAAAACCGAAAAAGGAAAAAACAATGCCTCCTCCAAAACCTCGTAATATATGTGAACAGGTTTTCTAGAAGACCATAGTTTCCTCCTTTAATCATGTATTCCTTTGATAACCGGTGGTTTCAAATTTTTTTTATCAGATTATTATAATCCTCATGGTGAAAATATTCTTCTATTAAATTTTTAATGACGCTATTTACTAGGAAGAAATTATTATTGTATCTCTTAGCTCAACATACCCATCCAAGATCCAAACTCTAATCAATGATCCATGTGGGCTTGTGAATAGTTTCTAGGTATATGACCCAGTCATGTTCCCGTTGATTTTTTCATCACCTTAAGACATAAATGAGCAAGGGAAACCCATAGTATGAGATAATATACTCATACATAATCCCCAATCATCCCCTCTTAATTTGGAAGAACTATTACAAGAAACACACACATAATACCCAAAATATTTCTCTCTTAGGGCCATACCCCTTGAGTTTAGAAATCATTTAATACCCAAAAAATTAATGAAAAGAAGTGGAAATTATTATGGGAAACCTCCAAAAGTGTAATCCCCAATCAATAATGTCCGTATTAATGATATCATCCTAATAAACCATTAGTGAGAAGGGTCGGGGTAGCCCCAATGAACAATCATCAAGTTTCCTTTACATGGCTGTATTCCCCATGGAATATCATTCAAATAAATATATTCCCTACCATCCATATTCATTAAAAGGGTTATATTCCTAGATAATCATATGCTAGGGTATAATCAATATATAATCCTCAATATTCCACTGTGTTCCCAATTCAAGATGTTGAAATCTTAGTTGTATGATGTAAAAATACACAAAAATTTCCTTATAACATGATGTTAAATTATATGGTATGGTCTTATGAAATGATTTTAACTTGTGAACCTTAATCTAAAAGGGGTTTTTTTTATTTTTAACAAAGATAAATACAATGCTTCTTAGAGGCTCATAACCAAAATCATAACAATATTTTCCGATCCATATTCCCCGTAAGACTAGACACTATTTCTTCTGGGGCCATATTACCTCTGAAACCCCTGTTCACCATTAATATGGATAAATTCTCCACAATCTCATCATCATTAGAATATATTACTTATAAGGATATATCTTTACTAGTGGTTCATATCCCCATTATTCCAAGAAACCACACAACTCGTAGGGCTATATCCCTTACGAAACCAGATCATCCTCATTGGGGGATATTCCCTTAGTGATCAAACAGAAATGGATTCTTTTGAAGAAGTAACACAATAACCATTATTAGGAATATCTATCCAAGAAATTACCAGCTATATGACATTAAAATTCTAAAAATAGTCAAGGATAAATTACCTTAAAAGGCACCAGAACTGAACATATCACACAAACTTTAAAGGAATTACAATTACTGTTAATTGCCACTAAACTATATGGGGTTAGATTCTCTTTATAAGGATGTATTTTAAACTATTATTATAGGCCTAATTATAGTAACTCAACACTTACCACCTCCCTTTATGATAATAAAATCATTAATAATCCACTATATGGTGTTAAACCATAGTTTCACCACTTAAAAGAAGAAGATATAGAACCTATGAGACATATATATGTTTACATAAATCATAGGATTTTGATCAAGTCACTATAATGGAGATAACCAGTATCAAACTAATATTTTAGAATTATTTAAAAACATATCATAAATGAATAATAGAATCACAAAGTTGGAAATAACCCCCTAAAGGGTGTGATGAAAACATCCTTCCATCCTCTCAAACAATAAACATTTTGAAGAATCAATTATAAAAATATTATTGACCACCTACCTTTGAAAAGTAGGTCCATGTTGACTTAAAAAATCATGGACAAAGAGGATTCCAAAGTTTCCCTCATCAATAGAAATGATAAACCTAATTTGAATAGAATGAACCAATAGTAGATTTAACATAGGAATTAGTCATTTTTATTCCTTAAACATGATAATATTTAAAACACTATCCAAATATTATTTCACCAAATATTCTATATAATTCCTTTTAAAAAACACTTTAAAAATGATAGTTTGAATAATATTCATAAAATAGGTTTTCAAAATGAATGCTACATTGTAAAACTAGTTTCTTATATTTATCCTTTTCCAATTCTACAAGGTAAAAAATTTCATGAAAAAAATCACATCAGGATTGAAAAAAATGATTTTAGGATTATATAGATAAAATAAAAATTCATTTTTAATGTTAATTTAAATATAATTATTATTAACCAAGAAGGTAGGACAACCGCATTAAATGTAAAAGAATTTAAAAACTTAATTTTTTTTGGAATTCCAAGATTATAAAAAAAAACATAACCATTCTTTCTTCTTTTAAACCACTACACAAAACTACTTTTTTGTTAAAAAAAGTTATAAATTTAACTAAATCATAGAATAAGGAAGTATCAAATCAAACAACATAATCATAATAAAGATAAATTTAATAATAAATTGATTATAATAAAGTAGGTTTAATGAAACCAAGATGAGAAAATGAGGATCCAAATAAATCATACACCGATAATCCTCAAGATAACTTCGTTATCAGACAAAAAATTTTCATGGGAAACTCACTAGGTCCTATTGTGAGATAATATTATACCTCACATATGGAACACAAGCTTCCTATGTGAATTTAACCCCCCCCCAAATCTCCCACTTTTCCTCATCATATTACATTCCCTATCTAAAGCACAATAAAAACCAATCACTAATCATAGCATAATCTAAACTAGTATATCACTAATCTAGGTCTTCAACATAGCTTTCCAGAGTTATAATGACATATCCAAAGTGGAGGTGAGTGATGAAAATCCATATGATCATCATAGAAATAAATTATAAAACATAAATAACAAACCTTATCTCACCTCCAATACACACTCAAGAAGGATACCATTTTTTATATATAAACAAGCATAAAAAATAACAATTAATTTCCTCCCAAAAAAAATTCAATACAAAATAAAAATATGGGTGGATAAAAACAATAATGATATAATCATTAAAAAAATTTTTTTATAAGATTACAATCATTTTTTTTAAAATGAACTTGTAAAATAAAGTTATAAACAACTTTTTACATACTAGAAAAGGTTCAACACCATGAAAAAATCTACCATCCATTAGGATTCAATTGAAAATAAAACACCTATTTAATTAAAAAAATCATTTAAAAACATCACTGACATCCATTAGAAATAAAAATAGGGTTCTGTTTGATCTACAAATTCAGTTTAAATTAAGCATCATACATTTATACAAACAATTTGAATATATAAAAATCGTAGTTAAAAAAATACTAAAACTTTATTGGAAATAATTATACGAAAAGTATAAAAAATGATGAAACTTTTTCACAGACCCATCATTGTTATCATACATTGGTATTTCTAGAAAAAAAAATCATTCTGGAAATTCAATAATCTCATGAATTTCCAAATTGATTGAATTTCACACAAAAAACCTACATCATTTACTGTAAAAAATTCACCCTTAATGATGAAAACAAAGACAAGGAGGAATAAAGCACCTAAAATCCCTGTAGAACTAATTCCTCATTATTAGACTAAACCAAACCCTATTTTCTACCACTAAGGTGATTATGGTTCATGGGAGAAGAATAATCCAAAGGAAATGAAAGGATAAAGATAAAACAAGATAAATAAAGTAATATAACTTCTAAAATCCACTTTAAATATGAGGAATATATTCTTGGATATAAGGCAGAAGAATAGGAGAAGATCTATTGATCTCTTATACATTTAGATAACATAAATGAAAAGGATTGGAAATACAAATGAGTTAAATAGTAGAGGTTTATATAAGTAATTTCACAAAAATATAATTCTTAACAGCTCACATGGGTTGGTTGTATGGTTTACAAAAAAAATTCACCAATTATGTAGCCTCTACTAGAATCACACTACACCCATCACATGGTTACTAATGAAATCCACATGGTCATACCATATCCATTTTCCATAAGGAAACCTACACATAAGAGTAATTCACATGGTTCACCTAGATAGTTCTCAACCCATGCATAATAAACGTATGAGTAAAACCATATATGTAACTGTAATAAAAAAAATATGATAAAAATTTCACTTAAAAAGGAACTATAAAACCATATACAAGGGTCAATAACACATTTTTCATTTTTTTTAAAATTTATATTGATAATTTACCCCCAAACCCAAGGTTTGAGGCATTTTTACCACTATTTTATCACCAACCATTCATAATGTGTAAAAGAAAATAGTTATGCTTGAAAAAATTTCATGGTTTCTGGAAAAAATATTGTATCTATATGGTAATAATAAAATAAAAAAATCTATAAAAATTTATAATTAAAAATTCAAAATCATCCATCAATTCAATATAAATCATAATTGTTTTGTATTTTTTGAAAAATTGATAAAAGGTTATCAAAGTTATCAAAAAAATGAAACTTTTACCTATAATAATTCATTGAGAAATTTAGAAAGTAATAAAAATAAGACCATATTTTCCTAATTAATACTTTATAAGTATACTAATAAAATAAAAAAATTAATTGAATATAAATAATCTAACTCAAGAAAGAACATAATAATAGGTTTATAATTACTAGTTTATAGAAAAAAATATCCCACACCACCAATCCTTTATTCAAATACACAAGGTGGTAGGGTTTGGAAAAATAAAATAGGTCTAGTGATAAAATTGAATTAAATAATAATAAAATCCCTCAAAATTGAAGGTAATATTCCTCAAACTTCATTAAATAAATCCAAGCCTAATAGCAATCACAATAAAATAAAATACATTTGAAATACTAAAGAAGCCTTCAATGGGTCTCCCTATAATTTATAATTCATGTCAAAAAAGTTTATACAAAGGATTAAAGTTCTTATATAGAAATCATCTCCAAAATAAACTTGTTTCCTAAAACCACCAAGGGAAATGAAAATTCTCACCAATCAAAAATAACCCCTTATGAAACCAGTTAATATAAGAAAAAGAAAGCGCAACCAAAAAGTATAACCAAAATATCATAATATAATCTCAAAAACTACATTAATATCCTATAAAATAGGTATATAATACACCCGTCAATACAAAAAATACAGTACATTAACAACATGGGCTCTAACCTTGGGTATGAAGCCAATAAGTAAATAACCTAAGACCTCACTTGTAGAACCCCACCCATGGTGAACCTAACAGAATATCATATTAGTCTATAGTAAGTGCATAAAATAAATTGGTGAATCATTGATCTTAGTTACATAAGTACATACCCTAGGTTTAATATGAGAAAAAATAAAAATAAAAATCTCATCACATGGATAACATCACATATAAATAAGAATGATAAAATAAAAAAATAATAAATTCATAATAAAATATGGATTGTGGAAACACATGAAGAATACACCAATTGATAATTAACTCAAATATTAACCTACACTAAACTCACCAAGAATAATTCTCTCAAAAAATAGATGATCGCATAGATGTAGATTTCATTTGAATTTCCTTTATCTTTTATCGATAAATTAGCTTATAGAATTACTATAGAAAAAAATATAACTAAATTGAAGGTAGGTCAAGGGAGATATCAATAAAGAATGAATATAATTATTAGGTATTCCACACTAGAATCATATAACAGATCTATTTTTGTTACAATAAGTCATAATACTTTGAGAATAATGTCCATCATCAACCTGACTAGGTGGAATCAAGTCATCACTCATCAGATGTAATCTTATTTTATTAAATTCTACAAATAAGGAATTTCAAACCAATTATATATAATATGTAATAATAGATTAAAATTTAGTAAATGGTTTGTATTAAAGAAAGTTTTGAATAATATAGGTTTTAGAAGTTCATTAATGAAAATCTCAAGAGAAAAGAATATCAACTCTGAAAAATTTTAAGTATACTCCACCACTATTCGCTAACCCCGATGAAGGCTCACAAATTCAATGGTTTTATCCGCCATAACATTATTAGGATAATTATAATGAATAAATATAGTATTTAAAGAGTTTTAAAACATACCATCATTTAACTAAGAATAAGAAATATTTTCCCACCACAATAAGGTATATCCTTTTTGAAAACCTGCATTAGCTTTCACTTTCATGGTTTAATGAGTTTTAAAAAATGAATCTTTCCTAAAAAATATTTCCCTAGTTCATAACCTGAGGATTAGATATATCATAATGAAAATAAAAAAATAGTATTTAAAAAATTCATGGATGATTTTTAAGGGTAGAGAAGATTTACGATCCACCAAAATATTCAATGTCTAGGGCGAGTGCACTAACAACGTTAGAATCAAATTATGAGAGGAATGAACATGAGGGTAATACCTAGATACATAATTTCAATATTACATTAATTAATTTATATTATGAATACTATCAATAATATTAAACATGAACTCAATCAATTTACAATTCATATTCAAACCAAATAATGAAAATATAAACAAAGAGATTAAAGCTAAAAGAAAAATTTCACCAAAGTACAAGAAATTGAAAAAGTTCCATTCCGTTATTTTGAAAACATTTTATAAAGTGAAATAAAATCATTTTTTAAAATAAAAAACACTATAAAATCACTCGACTTTATTTTTCAGAACTTGTGAAAATTCCATTTAACAATTCTATCATGAGTTAAAATACCAAATTCCCTAGAAGAAAATTCATAAATTTATGTAAAATCCACATTAATTTATAAATCTATTTCAAAATTTCATTATAGAAAACCAATTTTTAAAAGAAACTTTATTATATCCAAAATAAATTTTCAACTGAACTAACAAAATTGGTCTTAAAATCAAAACATTCCATGAAATCCTCTTTTTTCTACAAATCTAGATTTTAAATCATAATGCCAAAAAACACTAACACATCATAAAACCCCTTTTAATACATATATGATAAATTAAAACCAATTTCAAAGAAATTCTAAATATAAATAGGTTTAAACAAAAATTTCATTGGTGATATGGATTATGCACAATTTGGATGATCACGCACTGACCATGCAACAAACACTGTAATTTTTTTAGAACCATACACATGGGCTCTTAATGGGTTTCTAGACCATGTGATCTAACAATGTATCTCTAATTCATCTTTTAATTTCATATAAAAGCATAATATCACCCATAAATCATCTAATATAACTTATTAGTGCTCCAAATACCATCATTTCAGATAAAAATACATAAAAATAACAAAAATGAAATTAAATTCAAGAAATAAGTCCAGAATACCCATGGAAACTCATATATCACCATGAAAGGTAGTGATAAAATCGGAATTTCTTATATAAATAATAATTTTAGATAATTATTTCTTCATATTAACATGATTAACTGAAATAACATGTGGGTTCTTTGATACAATTTGTAAAGAATGTTCCTAGATCAACTGGCTATATCACCTTGGACAACATGCCACATGGATATAAGTGAATTATTAATCACCATGGTATGTAAATAATATCTATGGAATCAAAATACGATTATGTGGAAAATATTCCACCTATAGATAAAAATAAGTAAGCTATAAAAACTAATTGGGAATATGTATTGATGAATTCATATATTGGACAAACATGCATATAAAATAAATAGTTAAAAATAATAAAATCACCAAAAAAAGAATAATTAATAATAATAAACCAAACCCAGATAAAAATAAATTTACACAATTCATAAGAATAAATGAAAAGGTCCATTATAAAGTATACCCAACTTATAAACCATATAGCTAATTGAATTGGATGTTATAAACTTCCCTAATGAACTATAAAAGCTAAGATACCCCAAAACAACTCTATGTGATCCAAAACCACTCTCCCCATCCATTTTCCCATTAGTACACCACAAAAACAAAAACCAAACAGATATTAAAACCTATACCCCTATATGAAAACATATGGTCAACACACACACCAGTGCATATGTTGGGTGTGATCGAAATATTCCTAGTAATATTTCTACAAGGAGACTATGAAATTACTTTTATAAAATACCTCATAAATGATAGATTGAAAATAATTTAGAGAATCTTATTTTCAAATTAATATTACAAATTAAGATATTTATGACACATTATACTTTTACAAATAAAAAATATGAAACCTTTATAAAAAATTACCTTGGGATGGGAAATAATACTTTTAAGTTTATTGAGATAAAAAAAATATTTTAAAATCTTATTCCAAATACCCCTTTCACCAAAAAATGGTATAGAATAACCAATTAAATGTAAAACACTTTTAGAACATAAAAAATAGAGAATTTATAGGCTAATTAAAATAAAAATAAACCAATTTTATTTCTCGTAAAACTGTCTATAGACCCCCATTTTCAAAAAAGTTTACAACAAAGTAAATCATAAAATAAAGAAGGTATAAAATCAAATGAAAATATCACATCAAAGATACATGTCATAACCATGAAATAATAGTGATATTGGTTCCAAAAAACAAATATGATCATAAGGGGACCCATATAAGAATACCTAAAAGAAAATCATTATCAAATGAATAATAATAATAGGAATTCTCACTATTTTCTAATGTGAGACAATTATGGATCTCACTTAAGAAAAAAATAAAGCCTATATGAACTTTATGTAACCAACCTCGACTTTCCCTCATGACATCACTAGGTAATATCCCCTAACCCTAGAAAAAAGTAAACTGGTTACTAGTGAGAGCATAATCTAAACTTGTGTAGCACTCACCCATGTATTCTATATAGCTATCTAAGGTTCCCATGAAATAATCATAGTGGAGGTGTAAAAAAATTAATATTTTCAACATATATATAAAAAATAAGACTTAAATAATAAACTTTATCTCTCCATTGACATCCACTCAAGAAAAAACACTATTTTCAGACTTACACAAACATCAAAAAAATTAATTCAGTTCCTCCCACCCTAGGTTTTTCCTAATATATAAAAAATAAGAGGTAAAAACATGGGTGATATTATCATCATGAAAACTATTTTATAATATTACAATTTGTCTTTTAAAAAAATATTGTAAAACTAAGTTATAAATATCTTTTTAAAAATAAATATGGTACATTAACTTGAAAGAAATTATTTACTCCCTCATGATTCACTTGAAAAAAAGACTTTTTTTAATTGAATAAAACCCTTAGAATATAGGTAACATCCTTTTGAAATCAAAACAAGGGAAAATCTTATTTTACCTTTAAATTAATTTGAAATTGGAACATAGAAACTTATAGAAACAAATGATATACATAAATATTTTTGTTTAAAAGAATACTATAAATTCATGTAAAATGGTTCTATTCCATGCGTATAAAATGTTGATTTTTTTTAAAAAACCATCATGGGTATCATAAATTTGTATTACATGATAATAAATTAATTTAGGATATTTAATAATACCATGTCATGAAAAATAAAAGTAATTTAAAAACAAAAACTACCTTTATCTCTAGAGTAAACTCACCCCTAATGGAAAAAATAATTAAAAATGAGTATAATGTCCTCTAAAATCACTAGAAAACAAAAGACCTATAATTTGACCAATCCAAACCCTAGGTTTTACCACTATGGTCATTAGGGTTCATGGAAGAATAATAATCTAATAGGAAATAAAAAATAGAAAAGGGAAGAAAGAGATGAATCTTCCTTCTAAATCCTCTTAGAATTTAAGGAAGTGGGGATTAGATACAAGAGAGAAGAATAGAAAAATCTCCCTTAGGCTCTACTACACCAGACCAAGTGAAATGAGGAGGATAAAAGGGATAAATGAGTTAAATCAATGAGGTTTAAATGAGTAATTTTAAAAAATTCATATTATCGAAGCTCGTGTGGTTTGGCCACATAGTTTATAAGGTAGTTTTCCAACTATGAATCCTCTAAAAGAATCGAGCATCACCCCTTAATTAGATATACTACATGGATATATAAACTATTCACAACCCACTATACAAAACTCATCAAATGTAAATAAAAATCACATGGTTACAACTAAAATTTTCAGGATCATACACTAATCCTGCAGCATAAGGAAAACCATATGTAAGAGTAACAAAAATGGTTCACCTAATCTATACTCAACCCATCAAAACATAATGCAATAGTAAAAATATATATATATGGGTAATCTTCATAGTTATCTAAATAATTCACTAGCTGTGAAACTAATAATGAACTATAAAAAACTCATGTAATGTGCACCCTTATGGTTTCAGATTTTATGAAACATATATATCTAAATATTTGAAACATGAATGTATAGTTTTCCACATGGTTACCACTAATTGTGTGATATACACACACCATTTATTAAAGAAAATATGTAAATATAAAAATTACCATATGATTACTACTAATTATGTGGTAACCATATGGTAACTATGAAACAAATAAAATCCTTACAAAGTTATAATTTAAAACCCAAAAACTAACAAAAATTATAAATAACTCAAAATTATTTTATATTTTAAATAATAGAGACACGAGGATGTCACAATTATCCAAACCATGCACTTTATACCTTTACAAAGTCATTATAAAAATAATATATTAATGAGTAGAAAAACCCATTCACCTAATTAATGGATTAATATTATAAAATTAAAGTAAAATAAGTATACATAAATGATTTATCACATTAAATAAAATTCTATTCATTTCAGACTTACTAGATTATATAAACAATGACCCCACACCACCACTTATTCATTAGGATACATGAGTTGGGGGTTTGGAAAAATCAATGAGTTTTAGTGACAAAAGAGAACAAAAAATAACAATATAATTTATTAAATTAGTGAAACTAACCCTTAAACATTATAAAAAACATCAAATATGTTTAATAATAATTCCAGTCATAATCGAGGAACCTGAATCCCAATGATCATGATGAACTAAAATAGCTATCCCCACCCTTTAGAATTTATCTTAAAATAGTGATACATAGGTTAAATATTCCCAGAAGGAAATCATCATGGAAATAATCATGTTTCCTTAAATTATAAAGGGAAAATAATTTTTTCCATCAACCAAAAGTAAAAAGACATGAAATCGGTTTGTAATTATAAAAAGGAATAACAACAAAAAATTATACTCAAATACCATAAGATAAATTCAAATAATTTATAAATATCAATATTATAGGAATGGAAAATATACATCAATCAGAAATATTCCTAAACATGAATTATATTTTATCTATCCTTAGGTCCTAATGATAAATGGAAAATAACATTGGACCTTTCTCGTTGAACCCAAACCCATTGTAAACCTAATAGAATATACAAAAATGCCCTATAGATCACATAAACTAAATTTTGAGGCAATCCTCTTGGTTACCAAAGAACATACCCAAGGATTCCAATGAGAAACTCATCAAAAAAATCTTATCTCATGGATGACATTACATTAAAACCTTAATAGTCATAAAAATGAACAAGGCATATGCACTAAAAAAATTATCAGCTACTAAAAAATTAGGATGGAAAAAATACTCAATGAATGAACCAATTTAAAAGTATCTCAAAAGATAAACATACTCTAAACATATTGAGAATAAATCCTAAAAAATAGATGATTATATGGATCTAGACTTTATTATAATTTCCCTTCTTTTTCTACAATAACTTGGATTATGTATTACTCAAAAATGACCAACACTTATACATCAAATATAGGTCTTAATATATCTCAAGAAAATAGGTTTATAAATCTCTAATGAACCACACTAAAAAAATACATGATATATCTTCTCATTACAAGAATAAATAATACTCATATAAGACTATCCCTCATGAACCTAACTAGGTAAAATCAAGGCATCACCCATAATTGTTCATCACATATGATTAAATTCCATCAATAAGGCCTTTTTAACTATAAAATTAAAATATTTTAGGACAAATTAAAATAAAACTAATCAAAATTCCAAAATAATACCAGTTTTAAGAAATCAATTTTTATGGAGGTCATTGATGACTATCTCAGGATTAAAGAATACAAAATCCAAAATGATCGATATACTCCTTCATTATTTGATCACCCTAACAATAGATCATGAACTGAATTCCTATCTCCACCATCAAGTTCTAAGGATAATTCTACTAAATAAATATGGTTTTGAAGGTGTAACAACTCAATTACCTTTCAACTAATAAGGTCCAATGGTTTCCCACTACACTAGGAATTATTCTTCAAGAAATCCAAAAATGAATTTTAATTTAATAATTTTTAGAGTTTCTAAATAATTAAAGGTTACATGAATCCTCTCTAACATCTCTATCACATAATGTGGATATATATCACTATATAATGCAGATGTATAATGATTTGAAAAGTTTTTTATCGGGTCAAAAGTAGAGAAGACTCTACCTCCACCACTCTTTTCAGAGCCTAGGAAGTGTCTAAAATTGTAGGGTCCACACTCAAACCACACGAGTAATTACCCTAATGATCATCCCTAATAATAAAATTTTCAATGTTTAATTGAGACATTTATTGGAGGAATATTTGAAATAGCATGAAAAATTAACTTAATCAATTCATGCTTCACAATAAAATCAATCAATCACAATATAAAAAAAGGTATTAAACCCAAATAAAAAAACCATAAAACAAGAAAACACTTCAAAAAATAATTTCCTTCAATGAAAAACATTTAATTAATGCAATTAAAAATAATTTAATTAAATAAAATGATATTTGAAAACAACTCATCTAATTTTAAAAACTCAATAAAATCAAACTTTATAATTTTATCTTGATTTAAAATACTAACTTCACTACTTGGGAATTCAATATTTTATAAAAAAATAGTTTCATTTTAAATAATATTTTTAAATTTATTCGTAAAACCAACCAATATTTAGAAAACACTACATTCTGTTCAAAATAATTTTTCAAATAAAACACTAAAAATGGTTTTCAAATCAAAACATTTCCTGAATTCTTCTTTTTCACAAAATAATTAATTTTAAAATGCAATGGTAAATAACATTGACACATCATAAACCCATATTTGATCCATATATAATAAATACCAACCAATTTAGGTAAAATTTGGAATTTAAAAAGGCTTAAAATTTTTTTGGATGGATTAAGGTCTTTGTGTTGTTTGGTTTCATGGTTTATCCAACCGTGTGTCTTCCATGAGAAAAGCACTATATAGTTTTTAGAATTATTCACACTGGATCCACAAAATTTTCTACATCATGAAATATAATAAGGATACACAAGTTATTATTTTATTTTCACCCAAAAAATTAGGGGAACCAAAAAATATCTAATATTACTCAATTGTTATCAAAATAACATCATTTACTATCAAAATGCATAAAAAACAATAAAGAAATTCAAATTAAAGACACAAGTTTGGAATACCCATTGAAACTAATGTCATTTATTGAAATGTTATGACCATACACATACTCATGATCTACCTCCTGAGGTATGATATTTCTATATCTTTAATACCATGAATAACCCAAATAAATATAGGGTTTTCTGATACAATTTTATCATGAATCAACTTAGGTCAACCTACCACATAACCCTAGATAGCCTAACACAAGGCTCAAAGTTCATTTATAATTTCCATTGGTTAGTGAAAATTACCATGCAATAAAAATATAACCAAGTGGGAAGGGTTTCAACCTTAAAAATAATAAATAAGTAAAAAAAACTAATTGAGAATCTAGTATGGCATGCCCATACATTAGTTTTCCATTCAATAAAATTAACAGTCTTAAATAATAAATCCAACCAAGAAAGGAATAATTAACAATAATAAACCAATATCACATTAAAATAAATATAATATATCAGTAAAAGTATATAACATGGTTTTATATAAAGGAAAGACAATGTATAAATAATATAGCTGATTGAATTAGCTGATACAAATATCACATGATGAACCGTACAACCTAAGATACCACAAAAAATCACTATGTGACCCACATTAGAACAGAAAATCCAAAAATCAACCAGTTTAACACATGAAAAATAAATAAATTGAGATTACAACCTAGAAACTTGTATCAAAAAATAATACAACACACACACATAGTTGTGTATATAGAGTTTGATCTAAATAGACACAATAGGATTTCACTAATGAGAATATGAAATTATCTTTATAAAACATTTAATTAATACTTATTTCAAAATAATGTAGAAAATAAATTTCTTAAATTAAAATTATAAAGAAAAAAAAGTATCATATATTTATTCTTTTAAAAATCCATAAGGTAAAACCTTTCTAGAACACCAAATCACTTAAGGATTGGAAATAATGTGTTTATGATTATAGAGATAAAACAAATATTCTTTTCAAATATTTATTCAAATATCATCTTTATCAACCATGGGGGTAGAAACACATCTTTAAAAGTAAAACACTTTAAAACCATAAAAAAGGTTTCACTTCAAAGATTATAAAAAAACAAACCATTTTTTCTTATTTTAAAATATTCTACAAAACCTCCTTTTCAAAACATGATTAAAAGTAAACTAAATCATAAAATAATAAAGGTATATAATCCATTAACACTATAATATCAAAAATATATTCCATATACAATAAATAATAATATAATAAGTCAAAAAAACCAATATGATAATAAGGAGACATAAATTAGGAATGAAATAAGAATCTCTAAGATAAAATCATTATCAGACCAATACGTGTCATAGGAATCTCACTAGGTATTAACAAAAAAAAAATATTAGACCTTAATTAAAGAAAACTTGGAACTAATGTGAATTGAAAGAACCAACCCCAAATTTTTCACTTGGACTTTTCAGGTTACAACCCCTATACATAGAATAATATAAGCTGGCACTAGTTAAGTAAAAATCGGAACCAGTTCATCACTCATCTTGACCTTTGAATTATTCACCCAAGGTTCCCATGTCATAATAAAATTGGAGGTGAGAAACAAAAATACATATGATCATTATGTAGTTCAATAAAAAAATATAGACTATAAATGTAACTCACCTTCAAAACCCTTTCAACATACACCTCCTTTTTACACATACACAAGAATCAATAATAATAATACAATTATTCCCACATAGATCAAAATTATATATAATAAATAAATAATAGGGGATCTAAAAAAGCTTTATACAATCATCAATAAAAAAATTTCATAAGATTCCAAATAGGCCTTTAAAATGATCTTGAAATATTTGATGTTGTCCAAGTCACACGTATGCTTTAGTCTGAGCTTGGTTTATGATTTGGGTCATTAAAGGGATTTACAAGAGTTTAGGTTGAAAAAATTATTATTTTTATTTAAAATATTCTAGGAATATGGTTTGTAGTAACCATGTAGTAACCATGTTGAATGGTATTGTGAGGTACTAATGGAATTTTTCATGGTTTGATCATGGTTATCTAAATAGTGATATAACCATGGAAACCAGGCATTTGTCTATGTTTTTGTCTAGAGGTGTCATAGAGCATGTGTATGGTTTCCCAAACTATAAAAATATTCCCATGTATCCATGATCCTCAGTTTTTAAATGAAATAGGCCACACATGGTTGGGGAATATTTTATTAAACCATTTGTCCTGATTAGAACCTATAAGAATTTTAAATTTACCTCTTTTATCTTGAAATTTTTGATGTAAAATAACATCATAATCTACATTATGGTTTAACTAACCATTCCCTAGGTATATAGATAATTATCCCCTTATTTTGTTGGTGATATTAATTTTTCTTAGAAGATCACTCCAAGGAATGTTCCTTTTTTGGTATTTTTCCCCCCATCCTCATAGATCCTTAGTTTATATCTTCTCCCCTTATTTATTAGATCTTGATTAGTCTATGGATTTGGGATATTAGAGTAATTATATATAATTGTTAATGTTTCCCATGGATCTAGGATTTTTAAGACTAGATACACTTTTTTTAATCTTTACTATGGAAGATGAATTGTTTCCCTCGGTTCTTGAGGCATGTTTCTCTATAAAATATTTTTAACTGATGAATTACTTGAATTTATTATGTACTCATTTCATTCCCTTATGAAATTGTTTGATTTGATATAAAATTGCAATTTCTTCATTATATTCATGTGTCTTATTTTCATAGATTGATTTAGGAACAATATATGTTTTAAAAAATACCTCAAATGTTATTTTTACTAAAAAATGTATTTTAATCAAGGTAGTGTAGAATAATCAAAATTAAAATTGAGTATAAATTGTGATAATTATTTTAAAATGTTTTTTGGAAAACATAGAACATCAGAAACCTTGAGTGCATTGGGTTATGGACATAAACAACCTTAATGGGTGTTACAACACTAGGGGTTCTTTTATTGATGTTAATAGAATATGATAGGGCTCAAAATTAGTAAGATTCACATTATTACTATATTAATGTTCCTTCACATGTTCAAGAATGTGTTTCCATAGGCCAGATCCCATTTGTTTTTGGTTTTATACATGATGGTACATTTCATGTTTGGTTGATCAATTTCTTATCTTATGAAATATCCATGTATGGTTTTTCTTATGATTAAATGATATCTTATATGAACTTACCATATTCGTCATATATGTGAACAACTATTTTTTATGAAAAATAAAGTATGTTTTATAAAATATTTTCCCTTTTTTAAATGTATTTATAAACTAGATTTTTTGTAAATATAGAACAAAAGGTTTTATGGTGTTATACTATGTATAGATTATTTAGTGGTATCCAACTAGTATTAGTGATCACACCCTTCTTTTCATTATTTATAAATTTTTAGATATGGTATTTCTAAACTTTAGTAAAGAGACTAACATCATGTAATTCACTGGATTCACTTGGATATTGTCATCTTCATAGCAGGTTCCGATGGTGATGATATATGATAAAATGGAGACATAGCTTCTGTCTTGCATTTTTTTAATTTTATGCCTATACTTTTGTATTAGAATTGTATTTATCATGGATTTTTACTCCTCTTTCTCACTAAACTTTATTATTTTACCTATTTTTGATTATTCATGAGACTCTTTTGGTTGCTTGTTGATCTTCACCTTTTGGAAATCCATCTAAGGCAATGTTTCATGTCTAACCTTGTTAATTCTTTAAATAATGGAATTTTATACATTTCCTAGATATAATTAGGATGAAATTGGCTATGTTTAGTTCAATTATATGGTATACAAGAGTTAGTTATGTGAAAATTCAAGTAATAATTCTGAATGGTACCTTTCACTCTCACTTCCATGTCAGAACGTGAGTTACCATGTGTGGTTATGGATTTTTTTTATGCAACATGAGATTGAGTTTTAAGGTTATTTAGATGAAATTTGTTTGATGTTTATTTAGACAACTTGTCACCTTTTAATATTATTGTGTTTTGTTCATTTAATCCACATTTTCATTGAATTCTTGTTTCTTAAAGGAATTAATATAGATTCTTGAAGTTTTTATTCAATTCTTAATTTACGCTTAGGATAATTGGATATTTTTCTTTGTGTTTATTATATAATTTTCCCTTAAAGATCCTTTTTAGTTCAAGGAGGTGAAGCTTCAAGATAAGTTCTATAGGAAAATCCTCTAGTAAAACCGTCTTTGGTGGAATGTATCACCCAAACTATTCAAACACTGGGTCTGGAAGGTGTTTGAAAATATGGAGTAACAGTGTATAATCGATCAAATTTGTTTAAGAACAATCCATCCATATTACATAGTGACCAATGTCCCTAGGAATATGATGTTTCTCAAGTGGATTGAAAGGATATTTCATTTTCTAAAAACTCTATAAGACTCTATGATGGGGTTTTTCACTTACATGCATTAAGGAAAAGAATAATATTGATGGAAACTATTATGAAATCAATTTTACATGAGTATATTACCTATAATTATTTCAAGAATATCATCAACTAATATTTATATCTTGAAACATTTCCTATTGAAAAGAACCATGAATTTGTAACCTTAGAGTAAGGGGAGCCTTCAATTACGGATCATCCCACACATTTCACCATGTTCATTCACCTTATGAACAATATAATTAAAAATTATTAACTTAAATTTTGGAGTTTTGATATGGTTATGAGAAAAAATATTTAGTTAATATTGATTTAATTATTCCATAAGAACTTAGTTGTGGTAGATGATAAAGTGACTATGGACGAGGTAGACAATGTTAGGAAAAAAACATTAGGTGGAGTTTCGGTTACTATAGGAGGTAGCCAGGGTGTGTCTTCTAGACAAATTTTTTTAATGGTAACCATTTTATATCAGTATTAGTTCTATAAACGTCTTTGGGGATATATAAGGTTTTTTACTAGTGCGTAAGGTCTGTTCATACTAATCCTAACAGTATGAATGATCTCAGGACTTATCATAATAGTGGTAAATATGGTCACCATAAGCATTTTTGTGGGAGAATATTCCAGGGAAGAAAATAAGGATTCACTCTTACCATAGTCTCATAAGAATGATATGATACATGAAAGGGTGGTGGATCCCATTCTCATGCCAAGGGGAATACTCAGACAATGAAGAAATATTAGAGAGGAGTTGAGAGTAGATGTCTTTAACTAGAGAAGTATGTGATAGAAGAATATGATGTAAGAATATTTATTGTTAGAGGTATAATTTTCATTTCACCATCTATGGTACTGGATTTATATAATATATGTGAAAATCAATCTATTATATCAAAAATGTTAATTAATGTTTTGGGATTTTTTTCAAAACAAATTCCATTCTTGTTAGATATTTATATGCCTTTGGGAAATGGGTACAAAAAAGGTCTTAAATGTTTGGTGTGTCTGGTGAAGATAAATAACTTTGAAATGGTGTGTGATTTATTGGTTATTGATCTTGAAATCCTCAACCTTATTATTAGAATAGATTGGACAATTAACATTAAGGACTAGATTGACTTTTATCTTTATCAAGTTGAGTTTCTATCATCCGATGGAGTCTCTCATGTATTTAAGGGTGATTGGGATCCATGATTAGGAAGGGATTTACCAATTGTTCCTTATTCTTGAATTATATAATTCCATTATTGGATGATGTTTCTTGATACTTCAAATTCTTTTCCAAAAATCCACTTCTTGTGGTGTTGAGTGCATACCATAATGTATTTCTTAATTGGTTTTTTGGGTTACTACTTCATTGAGTGCTCATGTTCACTATTAACTTTCTCCCAGGTATTATGCCTATTTCTATTCTACCATCTCCAATTTAACCTGATGAGTTAAATGAGATTAAGTTTTACCTTATGAATCATGAGGATAATAGCTATAATCTTCCTAGTGTTCCCCCATGGTATTCACCTATTCTATTTTATAATAAGGAGGATATAATCCTCAAACTTTGTATTGATTATCAAAAGATAAATTAGGTTACTGTTCAGAATATATACCCTTTACGAAGAATTTATTATCTCTTGGAACAACTCAGAGGGGATTATTGGCTTTAAAAATTTGACCTACGGTCTGGGTACGATAAATTAACAGTATGGTAGGAGGATATACCTAAGTTAGCATTTGGTAGCTGGTATTGGCATTTTTAGTTTCTATTTATCTAATTAGTTCTCAAAAATTCTCATGTAGTATTTATGGCATTGATTAACAAGATATTTAATCAGTTTTTAGATTCATTTTGCACCATGTTTTTAGATGATATTTTGTCGTACTCCATTTCATAGCAAGATCACATAGATATTTTGGATATCATCCTTAGAATCTTGAATGAAAATCACTTATATGGTAATATTTCTAAATGTAACTTTTACATCTAATAAGATAAGTTTCTAAGGAATGTTATATCTACAAAGGTTATATTAGTGGATCCTACAAATATTGAATAAGTAATGTCTTGGGTGTATCCCATAAATGTGTTTGAGATTCAGATATTATTGGGTTTAGGTGGTTATTAAAGGTATCTCATTCAAGTCTTCTCCAAGATTGTATCTCTAATGAAATATTTTACTTGTAAGGGTGTTAAGTTTTAGTGTAATGATAAATTTTAGAGATATTTTGAGGAACTAAAGAAGAGGTTAGCTTTTGATCCAATTTTGATTATCCTAAAATTGAGTTTAATCTATGTTGTTTTTTGAGCTGCCTCAAGTACGGGATTGGGGCATGTCTTAATTAATAGAAAATAGGTGGTGGCCTATTGAAATTTCCAAATGCACCCCCATGAGAAGAACTAACCAAACCATGACCTTTAATTGGTTGTTGTTATTCATGATTTGAAAAAATGGAAACACTATATCTTTAGATAAATTTTTATAGTATATAAGGGTCATAAAAACCTAAATCATATTTTTAATTTGAAGGATATGAACTTTCAATTGATATGCTAGGTTTAGTATGTTAATAAATTTAATTTTGATATTTATTATAATCCATGAAAGGGAAATGTGGTTACTAACACATTGATCAGGAAGCTACCAATTCAATCCTCAAAGGAATTATTGTTGAAGTGATCTCTACTGTATTTATTTGCTAAGATGAGATTGAGAGTGGATGAGGATAGTGGGTAGTAGTTCCTATCTTTAGTGAAAGATAACATATCATTTTATGATTAGGTTCAGCTTGATAAGGGAATATAATACAATTACCAATGATTTAATGAAATCCTAAATGTAGGTGCCTAGTATTGGTCTCCCAATGATTCTTTGTGTCTATAAGGCATGTTGGTCATTCCTATATTTCCAAGGTATGGTTTGATGGAAAATGGACAATGGTCTTGATGGTCCATAAACCATGGGATTAATAATATGTGTTATTAAATGAGATGTTATAATTGGTGGTTAGGGATGATGTATTTGATTTCAAGTTTCATGTCATAGTGCCTTACTTGTTAGAGAATTAAGATCAAGCAGCAAATACATACTATTTTATTGCAACATTTTCCCATTCCAATGTGGAAATAGGATAATATTTATATAGAATTATTCATTTATTTACCATGAAATCATGGTGGTAATGATGTGATTTTTGTGACCATTGTTCAACTTATTAAATCACCTTAGTTCACCCCATTTAAGGAGATGATAATGTAGGGGCATATCAGGCACCTGTACATTAGAGAGGTTTTAAGAATTCCTGGAGTTCCCCCTACATTTTTTTTATGATAGGGACCTTATATTCACATACAGGTTTTTGAATGGTTTAAAATAAGTTATGGGTTCATAGTTGAAATTAATCATTGAATATCATCTGCATATAGATGGGAAAACTCAATGAGATATTCAGATCCTTGAGGAAATGATTCATCTGTATGTAATTTATTTTTATGGTTATTGGGAAAAGCATCCACCTCTGGTAAAATTTGACTATAACAATAGTTATGAAGATTTAATTAATATGGAAACCTTTGAAGCATTTTAAGGGAGATTATTTATATATACCTTACACTTGGCAGAGTTAAGAGATATGCCTTTATTTGGATCGATCCTTATTTAAGGGTTGACAATTAAATGAAGTTGATTCATAAGAGGTTAGAAACTTCTCAAGATCATCCAAAATCCTATATAGAAAAATTTCATCACTTGAAAGACTTTGAGGTTAGTGATCATGTGTTTTTAAAAGTTTCAACTTACAAGGGAGACAATCGATTGGGTATGTAGTGTATGTTTGAACTAAGGTTTGTTGTCCCTTTTGAGTTCAATAAATTAATTTGAAAGGTGTATTATCAGCAGGACTTTACAACATGATTGATATCAATTCATGAGGTATATCATATTTCCCACATAAGGATGTACCAATGAGGACCTTCCAATGCATTTTAATGGGAAGAAATTGATCTTGAGCTTGAAACCTAAGTGATTTAACAACTGGTTCAGATTATAGATCACCAAGATAAGGTATTTCATGATAAAAAATTTTCCTTAGTTCATGAACTGTGGTAGTGAATACAAGACATATATGAGGCATGGGAGTGTGAATCATTGATGAGGAAGTAGTTTTATTCTCTTTTTGCGAGTTTATAATATCACTAAAACTCTAGGGATGGATATCTTTTATTGTGTGGAGAGTTGCAACACCTTCAATTTATAGTTATACATTAGTTTGAACTTAGTTTATGATTTGGGTTATTTAAATGGTTTCTTGGATTAAAAGGTTGAAATCATTTATTTGTTTAGGGAATAGTCTAGGTGCATGGTTTATGCACATAATTATTACTAACCTTGTGGAATGTTACTATGAGGATATAGTATAACTTTTCATGGTTTATGTAAGTTTAGCCAAATCATGCAACTCTCCAAGGAAACCATGTAGTTTTATGGGTGTTTATCTAGGGGTGTCTCATGTCTAGATAATAGTTTTACCAAAATTTATTTCTCTTCCCTAGTAGTTTTTCATCTCCATTTTTAAAAGGATAGATACCACACACATTTTTTACAAGTTTGGTTAAACCATGAAACATAACCATTCACCCTAATACTAACCTCTGGGATTTTTTAATTTACCTATATTCCCTCAATTTTTTTTAAAACTAATAACCTACTAATATCCATTAGGATTGAACTAAACATTCCCCAATCATCTATAGTCTTCTACCCTTTCTTCCTTGGTGATCTCCATTTCTTCTTGGTGGATCCCTTCAAGGAATGTATTGTTTTTGATCCAGTTTTCTCTCCTTTTCTTTGATACTTGTTTGATCTCTCCCCCTTATATCATTTTAGCCCAATTGGGATATGATTATTGTATGTAATGGGTTGGATAAATAATTTTTCATGTTTCAAATGGATCTAGGATTATGAGGACTAGATATACTCCTTTCTAATATCCATTATTGATGGAGAATTGTTTTTCTTAATTCTTGAGGTATGCGTCTATATACAAAGGTTATAAATGATGAATTACATGATTTTGTTTTTAATTTATTTGGTTTTATTTGTGATATTTTATTTTATTTTATTTACAATTGGAATTGTTTCATGATATAAATTATTTTAAAGGAGTTTATATTTAAAAATAGATTTATATAGACTACATGTTCAATGAAATGTTTGAAAAGTGGTTTTAACTCAAAATAGATTTGTTAACATGGAAACAATGATTCTTTTATGTGAAAATATTTTATAAATTGTATAAAAGTTTTTGAAATTGTTTTTGAAAAACATAGAACAATGGGAACAATGGGTGTGTCAGGTTATAGAAATATGAAACCATTGTGAGTGTGACACCATTATGGGTTATTTTGTTGATATCAATAGACTGTGAAATGAATCGATATTGATAGGTTCACATTATTCCCATCTTAGCGATCCTCCATTTTTTAGAATATGTATTCCTATAGGATAATGCCAATTTTTTTTATTGATTTTATACATATTGGTAGATTTAATGTTTTTTATTGCTTGTTTATCTTATAATGTACCCTTGGATGATTTTTAAATACTTCTATTCTATGTTATACGTACTTATCATATTCCATTTTTATTCAAAGAATAAATGTTTTTATGAAAACAAAATGATGTTTTATGAAATTATTTCACTTCCTAAATAGAGTTATAATATAGTTTTATGGTAAATATTAGAACTATGGATTTCATGGTGTTATACTTTGTATATATTCTTTGGGGGGTATCTGACTAGGCTTAGTTATCAAACCCTACTTTTTTACTTTGGTTGTTTTTATATCTTATTTTAAAGGACTCAGGTAAAGGGAAGGGAATCACATAGTTCTCTAACCTCACTTGGATGGTGTCTTCTTTATATTTGGCTATGATGGTGGTGATGAATGGTCACATGGAGACTCATATATAGTATTTTGATGTTTTATTCTTGGTTTATCATTTTAGATTGGTGTTTTATATCTCATATATGTATACTAATATTTCACACCGTACTATGTTGTTTTATTTATTTTTGGTTATTTGCGAGCCTTGTTTGGTTGTTTCGTTGAACTTTACCATGCGATGGTCTCTCTCGGGCAATGTTCCATGTCTACCAGGGTTGGTTCATTATAAAAAAAATAAAGTTATAGACATATTTTAAATATATAACAATTTTCAACATCTCTAAAGAAAATCATTCCTCCCCTAGAATTCCATTGAAGATAAAGACCTCTTTAATTGAAAAAACACTTAAAAATGGGTTAAATATTTTGGAATTAAAAATTATTGAAAACAATGTATTTTATAATAAAAATAAATTAAAATATCCACTCATAAATTTATACGCACACTTGGTTTACATAAAAAGTTTAGCTAAAAAAGTATAAAATAAATTCATTGAAAATCCTTCTATTACATGTATTGAAAAATATGAAAACATTTTTAAAACCTATTGGTATAAAATGATAATAAATTCATTTAAGAGATTCAATTATCTCATTATATAACAAATAGAAGTAATTTCACAATAAATGCTACTTTATTCACCAAAAAAAAACTCACCATTGACGGAGAATGCCAAGACAAGGGGGAATAGAACTCATATAATCCCTAGAAAACAAAAAACCTCTCATTAGAAAACCTTAAACCATAGGTTTGACCCCCCATGTTCTATAGGGTTCATGAGAAGAGAAAAATACAAGGGTATATATAAATAGGATGAGAAAATTGGATAAAAAGTGGATTCCACATTCCAAATTTTCTTGAAATACAGGGAAGAGGGACTTGAATGAAAGGGTGAAGAAGAGGATATACTCCCTTGAGAACTCCTTTTTTTGTAAGAGTAGACTTTGAAGGATAAGGGGGACAAATGAGTTAAATAAAAATGGGTATATGTCTACACACACACAAAAAGTTATATATTTACACCCAAATATTTAATTTGTTTATATATGTTTTCAAAACATTCTTTGGGGCATGCACGTTCGTATGTTCGAGGGTGATGACGCTGTTTTTTGCCCCGTATTCCAACTTTCCAAAGGCGGCCGGCATCTGTCCCTTGTCCAGGGACATTTTCTCCTTGATTGAAATGGGATGATGGGATGCCGATTCTTCCTTCAATAGATTCCACCTTGGAAATCATTACATAGTCTGGGTCTCCCTTAAAGATTAAGTCGTGGTTTGTGAATCTTGTTCTCGGTGCCCCATCTTTGTGGACACTGGTTAATTACACTACTTCTGTTAGTACATTCCATGAGGTCATGACATGGTAGTAACCTTAGGTAGGAGTAAATGGTATCATCTGACATGTCAGAGCATATCTGGATGCGTAGACACCAAGGAACCTGTATTCTTCCTCATAAAAGGGTATCTCAAGGGCGCAAAACCTAAGGAATCCCACGTTAGTTGTAGGGTATCTTATGCCGGAGGCTTGTCTCTGAGGTTTTCATCATCTTACCATATCTAACCCGGGGTGTGCTTTGAGTTTAACATATTTTGGATATGGTTACATGAAAGGCCTATCTTTCGAGGTTTTCCTCGTACCTCTCATGTTTAACACGTGGTAGGCCACGAGTTTAACATCTTACGGAGACTAATACATGAAAGGCGTGCCTTTCGAGGTTTTCCTTAGGCATCTCATGTGTAACATGAGGTAGGCCATGAGTTTAACATCTTGTGGAGATGAAATGAGGGTGATCAGAACATCCCATAGATACATATCAGATTGGTACTTCCCTAGGAGGGAGCCCCAAGAGTGTTTACCAGGAAGATGGGTCAGAACAATCAATAAGAGAAGACCCGAGGTGGTGTGTCCCATAAAGGTAAGATGTCACACAACGAAGGATGATCTAGAAACCACTAATGGACGACCAGGGAGTGTACATCGCAAAATGGGGGAACACAAAGGTTGACCTTTGGATGGGATTGAACCTCATAGAGGTTTCCTACGTACCCTGTATAGACGACATGGATCAAAACCCATGTAGTTTGAAGGGGTGATGAATTGGGGAATACTGAAAGCACAAAAACCCAGATACATGCTCGTGTTTACACATGGAAAGTGGCCTAAGTACTACTAGGAGCAGCGAGGTGGAGGATGACATGATCCCACCGGGATGTGGTGCCTCGGGTGAGAATCAGGATAGATGATGGAGAGTTGAATGAAGTGTAAGAGGAATGAGATGGGACCATCATGAAGGTGACAATAGTGTTGGGATAGATCCTTGAAAAGACATCATATGTATCACCATGGTAGGAAATTAATGTACGCATAGTTCGGTGAGTGATGAGACACCTGAGGAGGCGACCTGTGAGAATGGATGCATGGATGGGATCCGTAGGAAATAGAACCTCCAGGTTAGTGTATGATCTTCTTGAAAGAAATGGGATCGATGGATAGATCAGGATAAGACATGATTTATGGTCTTGAACCTCATGGAAGCATCCTATGTATCCCCGTGTTAGGTAATAAAATTCCTCGTAGTTCATCTGATGATAGCTTACAATAGATTGGGAACTTCAACGGCTTACCGCTGAATGAGGTCGGCAACAACTTACTGCTGAATGGGGTCGAAAATGGATTACTGTTGGATAAGGTATTGAAAACGGCTTACCACTAGATAGGGAATTGACAACCTCTTACCACTGGACATGGGATAGACAATGGATTACCGCTGGATAGGGGAAAATTTATTGTCATGCGGGACAAAAAGGGGCATACAGTTTAACATCATGAAGGTTGAAGGTGGTCCGATGTGAAGGGGGGCCTGAAACAATGGTTGCTGGGCTTAAAACTCTTAGGGAGGCTTCTAGCATACCTTTCCTTGGCAAGGATCAAACTCCACATAGTTCATGTTGGGTCTGGTGAATCGATGTGAAGATGGTCGGGACCAATGGGTGGTGGGTTGAACCTTAGGGAGGCTTTCTCTGTATCTTTCCATGGAAAGGATCAAAGACCTCGTAGTTCAAGTTTGTGTGGTGAACTGACTTGAAGATGGCCGGGACCAATGAGTGTTGGCATTGAACCTCAGGGAGGCTTCCTACGTACCTTACCTTGGAAAGGATCAAAGACCTCATAGTTCATGAAGGTTTTGGTGAACCGACGTGAAGATGGTCGGGACCAATGGATGGGGGGGGGGGGGGGTTTGAACCTTAGGGAGTCTTCCTATGTACCTTACCTTGGTTAGCATCAAATACCATGTAGTTCAGAATGTTTTGGGGCTTACACTCAAGGATGCCCAGAGAGGATGCCATAGTCAATGCTTTCTACTCTAATCCCACGTGGGTCATTCTCAGTGTGAGAAACAAGAGGCAAAAGGACATGATGATCATAGTGAAAAGGTACGTCCATGAAGGGTGGTGAATGGGGATTATGCAAGAAAGATACCAGGGTGTTGTTAAGGAGCGACAACAGTGGATGGGGCTTACGCATGGATGCAGCCCATGTGCCATTATGATGTGGAAATGGTGAATGGGTCTTACGCAAGGAAGCTACCTTGGTGCCGCTATGGAGAATAAATGGTGAATGGGGATTATGCAAAGAATTTTCTCGAGTGCTGCTATGGAGCGGTAATTGTGCATGGGACTTACAGAAGGAAGCTACCCGGGTGCTACTATGGAGTAGCAATGGTGGATTGGGCTTATGCAAGGAAGTTGACTAGGTGCCACTATGAATCAGCAATGGTGGATGGGGATTATGAAAGGAAGTGTCCCAGGTGCCGCTATGGAGTGGTAATGGAGGGATGGGGCTTACGCAAGGAAGCTGCCCAAGTGATGCAATGGATCAGAAATGGTGGATAGGGGTTATGCAAAGAAGCTGCCCATGTACTGCTATGGAGCAGCAATGGTGGATGAGGCTTACTCAAGGAAGCTTCCTGGGTGCAGCTATGGAGCAACAATGGATGGGGATTATGCAAGGAAGCTGCCCGGGTTCCTCTATGGAGTGGAAACAGATGGATGGGGCTTATGCAAGGAAGCTGCCCAGGTGCTGCTATGAAGTGACAATGTTGGATGGGGATTATGCAAGGAAGATGCCCAGGTGACGCTATGGAGCGGTAATGGTGGATGGGACTTACGCAAGGAAGCTGCCCGGGTGCTCATATGGAGTGGCAATTGATGGGGCTTAGGAAAGGAAACTGCCAGTGTGCCACTATGGAGTGACAATGGATGGTTGTGGATTACTCAAGGAATCTGCCCATAATGTATTCCTCATGTCTAGATATGAGGGCATCCCAACTCACTGGTGGGTTGTGGTATATGATTGAGGCCTACACCTATGGGATAGTGCACAAGTGGGATAACACCAAGGGCACTGGAATCATTCTGAACAAAGGGGGATGAAAAATGTGAATCACATGCCTGATATTCAGAACATGGTGAGGGTGGCACGACGATAGAGGATAACTGTTGAACGTGTTCGAAACACAACATCCACATTGTGTTAGCCTAAAACAGGGAAAAACAAATGAGGGTTTACTATTGACTATGTTCAAAACACAGGACCTGACTCAAAGTGTCATCTAAAGTCTTCCAGGGCATTGGTCCAGGATGGTAGGTGAGCCGATCCAGCATGGGATCAGTCCATAAGGGGGTCCCTTCATACATGGAATTGGATAAAGATCCGAATGAAGGACACACAAAGCATGAGGTGGAGTGATGGAATGTTTGAATGGATTCCAACACTCTTAAAATTATGCCATTGTAATCCTGACATTAGGCTTCTAATGCTTAGAGCATAACGCATCTCTTGTTATCAGAAAGAGGCATCCTATATTTGGAGCATAGTAAATACTACAGTTTATAGTCATATATGTAGGACTATTGGCATCTTATTCTTGGCATATAAGGCATATCTTATTTGGATCAAGAGGCATCCAATGTTTTGAACATAAGGGGTATTACAATTTAAAGTCATATAGATAAGACTATTGGCATCTTATGCTTGACACATAAGGAATCTCTTATTTGGACCAAGAGGCATTCTATGTTTGGAACATAAGGTATACTATATTTTAAAGTCATATAGATAGGAATTTTGGCATAAGGCTCCTAGTAATGGTTGGTGTTTGGACTTATGCACGGGTGACCCTTTCTGGTTTAACCAGGCATAAAAGCCAATTGATAGAGTTTGGATGAGTTGCATGAGGAATGGTTTAAATCAAGGTACTCGGGGGGGGGGGATTGATGACGAGAATATCGACTCATGAAATAGGAAATAGACCAAGAGGATTATGATGCTTCAAGGTGTTTCTTGGTGTGTGGAGTAGTATCTCAAATCATGGTATCCCATAGGTGGAAGGAGACTGCGCATAAGGGCGCAATTGAAATTGCTGACGTCTCGGTCCAAAAAAAGTTCATGGTGCGACTATCAATTTTTCATGGGGGTCAGTGATGGTAGCGAATGGACCGGGATGGAGGGCCAGGACCGTAGGCCATCATTTACCCCGAGCGGGGTTGTAGGGGTGCATCCCCCACAGTATGGACCAGCGGGCGTAGGCTTGGGCCCCATTGCGTGTACGATGGCCAATACACAAGATGGGATGTGTGCAAGATTGGAATGTGTGCTATAGGTGCATGAAAGATTCAGCACCTTGGTAGTGTTTCGTGCAAGATTTAAGTCTTATGCACAAGATTGGATGTTTTGAGCGCAAGCGCATAACCATGCGTGCAAGATTCAACACATTGGTACTGTTGCATGAAAGATTGAAGTCTTGCGTGCAATATATGAAGTTTTTCACGCAAACGTGGAATCTTGCATGCCCATGACTTGGGCAGAAAATTTCTCTGGGGATGATAAAACCACTTGGGACTACATAAAAGTAGATCCATATGGGACCTATCATGAAAGATCTCACATGGAGGGTCCCATTCTTCCACGCGGGCACGAAATAGGCGGCCTTACGCGTAGAAGAGTAGCGACCGACCTCTGGAGACCTCCCCAGAGGGGTGGGGGCTTCACTTGTATTTATCAGTAAACCCAGAAGCGGTTTTGTGTAAGATTCCACGTGCAAAAGTTGTTTTCAATGTGAGGTGGTGCGCATAAACATTCGTGCGTGAAAGTTTTTTTCAGCGTGACCTACAGCCGTGGTGTGGGAAAAAGGCATTTGACGTCGCCTTTGGTGTGGAAGAATCTTACACATGGATTCTCCTCTTGTGCTCACCTCTCAAAAAAAGCGTGCACCTTCCTTAGACATTTTTCGGGTAGCCTGCATGGAAGATGTCGTCTCATTGGTCACATAAAAGGTTTGCGCAGCATGTTACGCACATGATTTTATTATTGCACGCAAGATTCCATACTTGTGTTCAAATTATCTATTATTGTGCGTAATATTTCACATCCTTCATGCAAAACCATCATTCTTGCATGCAAGATTTCACTTCTTGCCCGCAAAACTGTACTTTTCCCCAAAATTATCCGTGATGGCCACTTCCAGCAGCCTAACATTCAACAACCATAAATTTTGATCTGTAACTCCATTTGGGCTCTACAACCAGTCAAATTGATGCTTGCGGAACCAGTTACACTTCTCAATAATATATGGAAGCATTTATTAGATTTCATGGACACGTTTTCTACTGCCAACAATATATCCATGTATATATATATATATATATATTATAAATTAGATTTATATATATAGATTTTATTAAATGTATGAATTTTATAATATATTAAAAAATAGTCCTTATTTATATTCTCTTATATAATTTATATATTTATGTATCACCATTTAGAATTATATTTTGTAAAGTTGTACTTCATATAATTTATTCATGAAAAAATGATACATTACATGAATATCTTTAATGTATTTATTTATTTTTTTGTAAATATGTGTATTATTGAACCAAATAGAATATATATGAATAGAAATGGATAGATTAAAATAGTATAGAAAATTTGTATAAGGATAGGGTTAAATAATTCCTCACATTTGAAATAGAGCATAGAAATTACCCTTATAAATTCATTTTCTGATGTTTATATTGTTGTTAATAAAGAAATATTTGTTTATATGAGTTGGAAGAACTATTTATCTATCAAATAATTTATTGATGTTATAAATATTTTTCTAATCATGGGTAATAATTGAATATATATAGTTACTAGGATAAAAATATAATTTATGGATCGTTGGATATGAGGAACACTTTAAAAGATAATGAATATCGTAATAAGGAAATGAAAAAGGTGGTTCAAGATGTCCTTTTTTATTGTCCAAATCTAGTTTAGAAGTTAAATAGTATTGAAATGATGTTACTATATACTATTTTTACTAAATACACCTTATTTTAATTCATAAAGAAGCTATATAATTTGAAATCTTGAAATAGATGGAGCGACATAAGCTTTAAATAACTCTATACTTGATTGAATGATTTGTCACTAGAAGATAATGTGATTTATTTTTGAATATATGATTTAAAAAAAATTGTATGTTCAATGATTATTATCTATAAAATAATACATGCCTATAACATTAATGTATATTGTTTCAAAAGAACTATGAACCAATTAAAAAATGACTGAATTGTTGTGTAGTGTGATCCAAGAAAGATGAATACAGTCCTTTGATATTTGTATGGTATGTTCTAATCATTCCAAGATTAAGTTTAATATATGAAAGTGAGGATACTTTAAGGTAATTAAACTGTAATTTTGATATAATAATTTAAAATGGAAAACTTCCTCACCCAATGGACCCTCTTTGGTGAATTAAAACGAATAATGAGTGTCATTAATTTAGAAGCAAGTCGAGAAACATTCATCTTATGCTATCTACATTTGGAATAAATATTTTTAGTGTACAATTTAGCACTCATCATGTAACACCCGAGACTTTTATGTTATATAAATCATCAAAGGAATCTTTTTCTATACAACACTTGCTTGGCTTGCTTTACACGCAATCGCGACCTTCCTCGATAGCTTGCGTCGTACGCAATACCGAGTTTCACTAAACAACATTATGCTATTAAAACTAGCCGTTATGAATAGTAATAACCACTTTTTGGAATTTTATAAATTTTATTTTTCAAAATGGACTTCATTTTTGGACTCAGAATATCGAAATTAGCCTAGGGTGAAATTTTGGTATTTTTCTGAAAACTTTCAATTTTTGATGAATAGTGAAACCACTAAGTGGTAGGTTAAAAACTGAATTTTGCATAAAACTTAATTTTACCGCTTCTGTGATTGGAATTTTGAAAATCCGAGAGACACGATTAATATCAAGGACTAAAATGTGGTTCAATGTGATGAAAATAATTTTTTGGTGAATAGTAACTTTTTACTTTTTACCGCGGTTAATAGTAAATAGGGTAACTAAGGGTAAATATGATATTAATATTACCCTAACACATGTCCTAATTCTATTGGACAAGTGTAATTAGACCAAAAACAAACTTAGGAATAAAATATGACCATTTAGGCCCACTTGGATTAGATTAGGACATTTATTATTAATTTATTTAAAGAAGGGTTAAAATAGTTAAAATCAAAGTTTAATAAGTAAATCATTTGTAATATGGGGTTATACATAAGATAAATTCGATTGTAAATATTCATTATAAATCTAAAAAGATTTCCTACATGATGGTATTTTATTTTTAATTTTTAGACATCAAATAATTTAATTTCTTTATGACACAAAGATGATGCAGTAATTATCTTATTAATGAAATATTGACATAATTGATGTTATAAACACCAAAATAAATGTAATTTGAGACTTTTTATGAATTCCACTAATTTTCTAGGTTACTATGATATATTAGTGTTGATTTAATCAACTTGGTTCGAACATATAATTCTGTTATGACTTTCAAACAAATCATATATCAAATAGTGTCAAAATTGACACAAAATAGTTTTTAAATCAAATATTATATTATTAATTGTTATTTTATTCCTAAAAATCTAAGGTTCGGCCAAATGACTTAGATAAGGATATATATATTAATAATAAACAATTTGGGGTTCGTTTGGCATGTTATAGTAAGTGTATTAACCATATAGTGAAGGAAAAAAAAAGACACGGTAAAAGTTAAAATAATTAACTTAGAGTTAAATCTAATTGATAAGGTTAAAATAATACCCTAAACTTGTCTAAATCCTATTGGTTGATAGGATTTCGACCCATCCCCACTTTATCTTCGAAATAAGACCCTTTGGAACCATTATAAACCGATTTTGACTTTAATATAAAATAATATTTTGAGATATTCCTAAGGTGCCCCTCTCCTCCCTTATAAAAGGGCACCTCCTCCCCCTCCTCCTCACACCAAATTGAGCACTCAAGCTCGGCCAACCCCTGCCATTTTCTCCTCTACACTTCCCTAGAATAATCCTAGAGGTCCTGGTCTTCTCCAAAGACCAATCTTAGTTCCTTAAGTGGAGGATTCAAAGAGGCGTTCCAAAGAAGAGGTAATATCCATTACCGATCTTTTCAATTTCTTTCTTCTTCAACTTCTTCTTCTTTAGTTGTTTCATGATAAAGTAGTAACATCAGTATTACTTACATACTTATATGTTATTATAAATATGAAACAACCCTATTTCACCTTCTATCCATCCTACGGAAAAATGAAATCACCACGCGTGCGTACGTACGGAATACCGTCTCCACGCCGTGGTGTAATCTATTTTCCACCATCACCTTACAAGGATGGTTATAATGGTGTAATGAGTAACTAAATATGATTATTATGAAGTAATATTGATACTGAAATAATATATATATACTCCAATACAATTCCACGATCATAGGAATGATATCATCACTCGTGCGTACGTACGGAATACCGTCTCCACGATGTGATGCGACTCGTTCTACATGATCTTCATTTCATAATGATTCTATAAATGAATTGAATGAATGAATATGGTATATAATACACTAATAACATTCTGGAAATGAATTATCTATAACCTAAAGATAAGAATAATAATTTATTCGACAAAACACGCATAAGAACAAAAAGTTATAAAGACCCGAGTAACAAGTAACAATGAAATATTACTAACAAGAAGCTAATAATATGACCATATATGATATCATATAAATATGTATGATTCTGGAATAAGTCAATAAAATTATTTAAACCATTATACAGGAGCTTCGGACACGTACAAAGCTAATCGGACCTAAGGTAAGGGAAATATCACAATCTCATTTTTATCCGAGATTGTTTATTCGTAAGTATTTACTGTGGTGTATTTTATCATTCACATCCATGTTCCCTCAATATGAAATATTGTTTCCATCCACTTGCAATAGTTTAAATCCAATTTTACCCTTAGGTGAGTTTTTAGTAAAGAATATGAAAGGAATCTTTTGTCGTTTTTCCGTACGAGGTACTTTTTGACTTTTCCGACAAAAGTACGAAGAATGTTTTTTTTAACTTATATGGCATGAATGGATTTTTAAAACATTGTTTCCAATGTAACACCCCGACCCCAGCTACCCAGAGTCGGTGCATTAATTACATAACATTGGCATGATCACAAGAAAGATCAAATCTCGAAAGACCGATTGGTTTAGTAGCCTTGGAAACACTAGATATAATCATAAAGTTTTACATTACATTTCAAAGTGAAAAACTACTACAACAACAAAGTATTCATATCCACACTATTAACCCCTCATAATATCCCTGCAAGTCATTCATAAATTACTTCTTCACTACCTGGGAAAAATAAAACATAGAAAAGGGGTGAGCTCAAATGCCCAGTAAGGATAACAATATAGCGGAAACTTTCATCAATAAGAATAAACATTTAAGGCAATGTATAACTAAAACAAAAGCCTTTTAAACATGAACTTTCAACATGGTATGGCATAAATAAAATGAAATAATGCCATTTACTTATTCACATGGATATTCCACTAATCGAATAATCACATGCAAAAATAAATAACCACTTTCATAAAGTTGGAATGCATAATGCCAGACTATCATAACCACATAGCCAAGGCCTCGTGCCAAGACTACAAATAAGATTTTTGCCAAGGCCTTGTGCCAAGACACTAGTTTGTCTCATGAGACCTACCGATGCATCGAGGAGCTATAGCGGGCTCCACCCGTCACTTATTAAGTCCAATGCATTCCCATATGAAAAGGTTTAAACATAACATAAACATTCGTATTAAAACTAGCATACGAAATGTCAATAATTTCACCATAAACTATGAATGGTATAAAAATAGCACATCCATAGTCAAAAATATCACAAAACCTTCAATACAATATAGAAGTTTTGTATCATAATAAATCAACTTCAAATAATCTTAAAATCCATCGAAGGATGTTGACGTAGATGAAATCAAAATTATTTTTAAAGAAATATCTCCATTTATTTTGAAATCATTTAAGATCCATATAAAATAAAACATTTTCTTTGAAAATATTCTTATAAGCTTGTGAGGAAAGCTTTGAAGATTTTATAACGGCGTAAAATAACCGCACCCGCCGTATAAGTTAAAAAAAACATTCTTACCTCAATTCTGTCGAAAAGGTTAAAAAGGACCTTGTTTTGAAAACGACGGAAAGATTCCTTTATAAACCTCTTATAAAAAGTCAAACAAGGGTATAAATGACTTTAACCCATATTCTTGTAAATAGTAAAAATGTTTTGAAATGCATTTTTAAGAAACATGGATGTGGATGATAAAGAGATCCCAGTAGATTATTACGTATAAACAACCTTGGATAATGAAGAGGTTGTAAAGTAAACCCTTACCTTGTACTTTTCCTTTGTTGGGGTAGGTTAACCTCCTGTATAATGGTGAAATAATTGTTATTAAATTATACAAGAATCATATACATTAATATGATATCATATATGATCTTTTAACATTGCTTTATTAATAATATCTTAGTATTATCGTCGTTTCGGGTGATAATCGATTCGTTCTTCTTAAAATGTTTGGTTACGTAAGACATGTTTGTAATGGATAGATTAAATATTATTCATAATCAGAATGATATTAACATTATTTTTAACCCTAAAATGAGAATAAGACTTGAATGGATACGATGGAGGATGGATCTCACCGCGTTCGTGGAGACGGTAGTCCGTACGTACGCACGAACGCTACTTCCATTTAATTTTTATTTTAAAAGAATTAAATCCAAATGATACATAGGTATATTACTATTCCAGTATAATATAATATTTTATATATGTTACTTAAGTTCATTAACACCATCCTTTATACGTTCCATGTGTGGTATGAACGAGTCATATCATTTTAAGGGGGCGGTAGTCCGCACTTCCTCAAATGAAATTATCGTATGTATATACAACATGAAATGAATAATGGTATGAAATAAAATGGAATTACAGAAGCTTTTATATAAAATATATATCATTAATATCATATTTAATTACAGTGCCATCATAATGGCCACCATGAGAGGCGGTAAGATGTATTTGAACAATCATCGTTTCGTGAGGCGTTAGTTTGCCATCCACAGAAACATTATGTTCATAATCCATTAGATGGAGTTGTGTGTATGTTTAGTTTGAATCCTTCTTATAAAAACATCCTAGTATATTGAGGATACTGGTGTTGTTACAAAAGAAAGGAAATAAAAAGAGTTTGGGAGTTGAAGAAGCAAAATAAATGAAAATAATTTAAGAGAAATCGTTACCTTTAATTTAGGTAACTCACTTTGGTTGGAACCAAAGGACTTCTTGAAATGCTTTCTGCCTAAGGGGAAGCTTCAAGGAGGAGGAGAGGGATGTGGGGAGCTTATTTGTGCAGAGTTTGGACGAGCCAAGTGGCTTGAGAGGTGTGAGGAATGAGTAGAAGTGGTCTCCTTTTATAAGGGAGAGGAGGGGCTCTTTAGGAAAGAGTGAAAGTATTACTTTATAATATAATTATATTCGGTTTATAATGGTCCCAAAATCATTGAGGTCGAAGATAAGATGACTCATATTCTAAATAACATCAACCAATAAGAATTGGACAGGTTTTAGATAATATTTTAATCATTATAATCTTATTTATTTCAATGATTTATTAATGAGGTAAACATTGCATCATTATTGTGTCATTAATAATTTAACTTATTTGACGTCTAAAAATTATAAATAAAATATCATCATGTAGTAAATCTTTTTATCTTTCTAATGAATATTTATAATTGAAAATCCAACATGTATAACCCTATGTAAAAATTTTTCTTCTAAAAGATGTAAGCTTATTCCATTTTTATTTTTATTTTAACTTTATTAATATAATGTGTCCCTACCACATACAAGTGGCTCCAAGGGGTCCCCAAATTGACCCAAGGATGCCCATGGTCGGGTATGTGTCCACCAATAAGGTTAGTACACGTTTTAGGGTAATTTGGTATTATTATAATATTATTTTTTAACCCTTATTTACCGGATTTACCCTTTAACCATGGTAAATAAAATATTTACCACAGTAACTATTCAAAATGTCTAAAAATAAAAGTTACCTATTTACACAATTTGAACATCCTGATTCCAAATATGGAATCCATTTTCCTAAATTCAAAACACAGAAGTGGCAGAAATTAATTTAAAATTAATTCCCGATGTCAAAACAAAAAGCGTGTTTTTAAGAGGTAATAACTATCAAAAGATTGACACTTGTTTATGTTCGGTTTAATTGTAAAATTATGTCCAATGACAAAAATTAAATTAAATGGTAAAAATATATTCTAAATATACTTTAAAAACACTCAAATTAATAATTTATCAATATTAATTATTTTGATTAAAAAAGTTGTTTTTAATTAAAATTTAGAAATTTTCACTATTCATCAAAATATTAAAGTTATCCGAAAAGTACCAAAATTTCACCCTAGGCTAAATTCAATATTCCGAATCCAAAAATGAAGTCCATTTTGAAATATAAAATATATATGATTTCAAAAAGTAGGTATTACTATTCATAACGGCTAGTTTGATCGGTTGTGGTGTGTTAGAACTCGGTGTTGCGTACAACACACGCTACTGTTTTATTCAAAGGAAAGCATACCGTGGAATCTTGGGATGTTTCATTTTAAATTTTTTTGATGTCTCCATTTAGTCAAAAAGTTTAAAATATTGTATTTAAAAAGTTTTCACTATCAAAAGTTGATAAAAGTGCAATACTGAAAACGAATCTGTTCTTGCATTATGACTAAGAAACTCATAATATGGATTCTAAAATTATAAAGATTATATAAAGTTAAAAATGTAGTTAATGCTATTCATGACCTCTTTTAATGGCTTTTTTTTGGTAAGTCATGGTGCAATTAAACTCGGTGTTGCGTGTAGTGCAAGTTATTGAATTATTTTGAAGAAATAACACACTATGAAATCTTGGGGTGTTACATTCTCCCCTCCTTCAATAAATTGCGTCCTCGCAATTTGAAATTGTTCTTCGAAAATAAAAGGTTGAAAATAGATAATATATTTGTGGGAAAACCCACATCGGAAATTGGGTTACTAAAATTTAGTCTTAATATGAGAAAAGAGAAATGAAAGGGTCACCACCAAATTAAGATCTTGATTAGGAGAACATTGGTGGCAATTAGAGACATATAATTGGAGAAAAAACGTAAATATTTATAGGTAGTGATTGAGGTCATCAATCACAAACAAGTGTATAATTGAGGTCCTTAAACTCATCAATCTATGATGATTTGAAGTACCATCGGTTCAACAAAATATAGGGTATTGGGATAACACATTTTTGACGTTTCTAAATATCTTAGTGGAAATCCCACATCGAAAAATGAATTAATGAGGCCTCTATTTAAAATAAAGAGTCTAAAGTATGAAGATTACCGAAAATAACACATACGCGAGTTCCATGTAGGAAAATATGGATATGGAAGAAAAATCTAACCATCGATTATCTGATGGAGAGTGGTAGAGAACATGTCTATGAAAAGGCCAACAATCCCAAAGCCATAAATTAGTGATGATTTAAGGTACCATCTAGGAAAACATTTTTGTTCTAAGTTGCTTTTCTTAATTTTGAGGAATTTATTTATGAGATTGGCTAAGATCATAAGGAGATATACTTACTTTATAATTAGAGTTTTATCCATTAATAAATTTCTACCACAAACTCATCTTTCACTCTAAAAGATAATAGAATGTAAAAAAAATTCTATTTACACTATTCGTATAGGGTTCCAAAATAAACGAATTTATAATTCATCTACAAGGTCTTTTAATAAAAACTACATTATTTAATCCAGGACATCTCGTGGGCCAGTGGTAGGTGATACACCCTTGTCGCCCTTCGGTTGCGGGTTCAAGTCTCGCAGCCTTGCCGGACACGACGGGTTGCCGCCCGTCCTCCGGGTTGTCCTTTTATGGAAATCCAAAATAATACAAACTAGAACTATCCAAAATACTTCTATCCAAACTCACAGTCCAACATTTATAAGTGAGGTAAACATAATTTAGAACCTTTTTACCCCGTAATATCATATGAATACCTTCATCATGTATTCTTTTAATACACCGAAACATCCTGAATTACCATATTCCTTATTGATTACATTCATGCTCCCTTATTCCATATAGAAAGCTGGATATACTTCATTAATCCAAAAATGTTTTAAACCCCAACAATTATGGAATATACAAATCATTAATCAGTTCCAGGGTAGTCAAGAATATCCAATATAATTTATCCAAAACAATCACATATTATTCCAAAATCACTACCTCAGTATCAGAACTATATTATGATTTATCATTCTCTCAACCATATATTTTCCAAAAATTTATCCTGCTATTAAGTCACTTTCCTTTGTTCCACACAATCTCAAGTCCTTAATGAAATAGTACAACAGTACAATCCTTATATACTCCATGATTATTGTAACAAGTACATTGTTGATACAACACTCAATTGACATAATCAACATAAGAACTCTAATCATTCCTATTCATCTGTGGTAGTATCATAACTTGATTATTATCCGATAACATCATTTGAGGCATATTCTGATGACTGGGACATAGGTTCGCATAGTGTCCAAACTCCTTGCAAATGAAGAATTGTACATTTGAAACCATTTTCTTACCCTTGCAGTCACGTACTTTGTGCCCTTTTCCTCCACACTTATAACAAACTCCCATTCCTTTCAGGCAAGTTCCAGGGTGTTTCTTTCCACAGTTACCACATATGGGAAAATTCTTCTTTTCCCTCATCCCTTTATCCATCTTTCTCTCTTCTATCCTTTTCTTCTCTGGCTTCCCTTCAAAGACATAGGACTCAGTGAACTCTTTACATATCTTATCAACACATGATATTATTTCTTCATATGATGATAATACATGGGAGACTATTTCTCTTATAAATTCTAGCTTAAGACCATGAAAGATATGATACTTCCTTCTCTTTGAATCATGTGTATTTCTGGAGTTCTCATTCCTTCTACTGGGCGCCATTTCTATACAATGGCATAAACTAGATCAGTTTATGAATCAAAATACATAATCCCATACTTATAAAACACTTAACATAAATTGGACTATTTATGGATATAATCCATAATCATAAGAATTTTTTCTTTGAGGAAGTATATACTCATAATCCCTTCAAAATGATTTGTAAAGAAAATGAAAGTTATCCTAAGCATATCCCCTGGGAGTGTCGTAACCAAGAGTGCAGCAAGGCCCGTTGTCGTGCACCAGTTCCCGTTCGAGTCTAGCTCAAAGCGGTGTTTTCGGGTTTTACCCCTAGGTACATCTGTGCCAGAGCCGCCTCTACCTGCTCGTATCCAGACAGGGATGTATTGCTCGGAAAACTCACAAAATCTCTACAATACCAAAATTCTAGGAAGTTCTTCTATACTAATCCTCAAAGTTCATCTTAGGTCTATGTGCTCTAATCAGAGTTTATCTAAATCTAGCTTCCAAGGTTTGTACTAAACTTCCTCTGATACCAACTGTAACGCCCCGACCCCAGCTACCCAGAGTCGGTGCATTAATTACATAACATTGGCATGATCACAAGAAAGATCAAATCTCGAAAGACCGATTGGTTTAGTAGCCTTGGAAACACTAGATATAATCATAAAGTTTTACATTACATTTCAAAGTGAAAAACTACTACAACAACAAAGTCTTCATATCCACACTATTAACCCCTCATAATATCCCTGCAAGTCATTCATAAATTACTTCTTCACTACCTGGGAAAAATAAAACATAGAAAAGGGGTGAGCTCAAATGCCCAGTAAGGATAACAATATAGTGGAAACTTTCATCAATAAGAATAAACATTTAAGGCAATGTATAACTAAAACAAAAGCCTTTTAAACATGAACTTTCAACATGGTATGGCATAAATAAAATGAAATAATGCCATTTACTTATTCACATGGATATTCCACTAATCGAATAATCACATGCAAAAATAAATAACCACTTTCATAAAGTTGGAATGCATAATGCCAGACTATCATAACCACATAATCAAGGCCTCGTGCCAAGACTACAAATAAGATTTTTGCCAAGGCCTTGTGCCAAGACACTAGTTTGTCTCATGAGACCTACCGATGCATCGAGGAGCTATAGCGGGCTCCACCCGTCACTTATTAAGTCCAATGCATTCCCATATGAAAAGGTTTAAACATAACATAAACATTCGTATTAAAACTAGCATACGAAATGTCAATAATTTCACCATAAACTATGAATGGTATAAAAATAGCACATCCATAGTCAAACATATCACAAAACCTTCAATACAATATAGAAGTTTTGTATCATAATAAATCAACTTCAAATAATCTTAAAATCCATCGAAGGATGTTGACGTAGATGAAATCAAAATTATTTTTAAAGAAATATCTCCTTTTATTTTGAAATCATTTAAGATCCATATAAAATAAAACATTTTCTTTGAAAATATTCTTATAAGCTTGTGAGGAAAGCTTTGAAGATTTTATAACGGCGTAAAATAACCGCACCCGCCGTATAAGTTAAAAAAAACATTCTTACCTCAATTCTGTCGAAAAGGTTAAAAAGGACCTTGTTTTGAAAACGACGGAAAGATTCCTTTATAAACCTCTTATAAAAAGTCAAACAAGGGTATAAATGACTTTAACCCATATTCTTGTAAATAGTAAAAATGTTTTGAAATGCATTTTTAAGAAACATGGATGTGGATGATAAAGAGATCCCAGTAGATTATTACGTATAAACAACCTTGGATAATGAAGAGGTTGTAAAGTAAACCCTTACCTTGTACTTTTCCTTTGTTGGGGTAGGTTAACCTCCTGTATAATGGTGAAATAATTGTTATTAAATTATACAAGAATCATATACATTAATATGATATCATATATGATCTTTTAACATTGCTTTATTAATAATATCTTAGTATTATCGTCGTTTCGGGTGATAATCGATTCGTTCTTCTTAAAATGTTTGGTTACGTAAGACATGTTTGTAATGGATAGATTAAATATTATTCATAATCAGAATGATATTAACATTATTTTTAACCCTAAAATGAGAATAATACTTGAATGGATACGATGGAGGATGGATCTCACCGCGTTCGTGGAGACGGTAGTCCGTACGTACGCACGAACGCTACTTCCATTTAATTTTTATTTTAAAAGAATTAAATCCAAATGATACATAGGTATATTACTATTCCAGTATAATATAATATTTTATATATGTTACTTAAGTTCATTAACACCATCCTTTATACGTTCCATGTGTGGTATGAACGAGTCATATCATTTTAAGGGGGCGGTAGTCCGCACTTCCTCAAATGAAATTATCGTATGTATATACAACATGAAATGAATAATGGTATGAAATAAAATGGAATTACAGAAGCTTGTATATAAAATATATATCATTAATATCATATTTAATTACAGTGCCATCATAATGGCCACCATGAGAGGCGGTAAGATGTATTTGAACAATCATCGTTTCGTGAGGCGTTAGTTTGCCATCCACAGAAACATTATGTTCATCATCCATTAGATGGAGTTGTGTGTATGTGTAGTTTGAATCCTTCTTATAACAACATCCTAGTATATTGAGGATACTGGTGTTGTTACAAAAGAAAGGAAATAAAAAGAGTTTGGGAGTTGAAGAAGCAAAATAAATGAAAATAATTTAAGAGAAATCGTTACCTTTAATTTAGGTAACTCACTTTGGTTGGAACCAAAGGACTTCTTGAAATGCTTTCTGCCTAAGGGGAAGCTTCAAGGAGGAGGAGAGGGATGTGGGGAGCTTATTTGTGCAGAGTTTGGACGAGCCAAGTGGCTTGAGAGGTGTGAGGAATGAGTAGAAGTGGTCTCCTTTTATAAGGGAGAGGAGGGGCTCTTTAGGAAAGAGTGAAAGTATTACTTTATAATATAATTATATTCGGTTTATAATGGTCCAAAAATCATTGAGGTAGAAGATAAGATGACTCATATTCTAAATAACATCAACCAATAAGAATTGGACAGGTTTTAGATAATATTTTAATCATTATAATCTTATTTATTTCAATGATTTATTAATGTGGTAAACATTGCATCATTATTGTGTCATTAATAATTTAACTTATTTGACGTCTAAAAATTATAAATAAAATATCATCATGTAGTAAATCTTTTTATCTTTCTAATGAATATTTATAATCGAAAATCCAACATGTATAACCCTATGTAAAAATTGTTCTTCTAAAAGATGTAAGCTTATTCCATTTTTATTTTTATTTTAACTTTATTAATATAATGTGTCCCTACCACATACAAGTGGCTCCAAGGGGTCCCCAAATTGACCCAAGGATGCCCATGGTCGGGTATGTGTCCACCAATAAGGTTAGTACACGTTTTAGGGTAATTTGGTATTATTATAATATTATTTTTTAACCCTTATTTACCGGATTTACCCTTTAACCATGGTAAATAAAATATTTACCACAGTAACTATTCAAAATGTCTAAAAATAAAAGTTACCTATTTACACAATTTGAACATCCTGATTCCAAATATGGAATCCATTTTCCTAAATTCAAAACACAGAAGTGGCAGAAATTAATTTAAAATTAATTCCCGCTGTCAAAACAAAAAGCGTGTTTTTAAGAGGTAATAACTATCAAAAGATTGACACTTGTTTATGTTCGGTTTAATTGTAAAATTATGTCCAATGACAAAAATTAAATTAAATGGTAAAAATATATTCTAAATATACTTTAAAAACACTCAAATTAATAATTTATCAATATTAATTATTTTGATTAAAAAAGTTGTTTTTAATTAAAATTTAGAAATTTTCACTATTCATCAAAATATTAAAGTTATCCGAAAAGTACCAAAATTTCACCCTAGGATAATTTCAATATTCCGAATCCAAAAATGAAGTCCATTTTGAAATATAAAATATATATGATTTCAAAAAGTAGGTATTACTATTCATAACGGCTAGTTTGATCGGTTGTGGTGTGTTAGAACTCGGTGTTGCGTACAACACACGCTACTGTTTTATTCAAAGGAAAGCGTACCGTGGAAGCTTGGGATGTTTCATTTTAAATTTTTTTGATGTCTCCATTTAGTCAAAAAGTTTAAAATATTGTATTTAAAAAGTTTTCACTATCAAAAGTTGATAAAAGTGCAATACTGAAAACGAATCTGTTCTTGCATTATGACTAAGAAACTCATAATATGGATTCTAAAATTATAAAGATTATATAAAGTTAAAAATGTAGTTAATGCTATTCATGACCTCTTTTAATGGCTTTTTTTTGGTAAGTCATGGTGCAATTAAACTCGGTGTTGCGTGTAGTGCAAGTTATTGAATTATTTTGAAGAAATAACACACTATGAAATCTTGGGGTGTTACATCCAAGAAGCTTCCTTTACAAGTTTTCAAGTTTATTTTTAATCAACTTCTTTTATTTTAAAGTTGTATGACATGTTATGAAAGGAAAAATGTTTTTGAAGAAGAAAGGATATTTTCCTCAAGAATGGAGTTCAAGTGTTTTATCAAAATTATTTTCCATCTAAGATAATAAAGGGTTCTGTTTTTTATCCCTATTATTACATTGATTTGATCATGTTGTGATGGAATTATTTTCATGAATTCCTTTATCTTATATGAATTGATTTATGATGTCATGATGTTTCAAGAATCCCATTTTTGTTACATGTGTTATGCGATGATGTATGTTTTATGATTATGTGGCACACATAAGAAAGGATTCATTATAAGATGGGTGGGACCTATATCTCCCTCCAATGCATTGGGTAAAGATTTTATATCTCATGAGATAGACATGGCTGGAACGGAAGGTTATTTCGGTTCAGTGATACAGGACTGAAACGAGGAGTGAACTCGGTTCAGAAAGGGACTTTGTCCACTAAGATAGTCTTGGCGATGAGTCATGACTAACAAGAAATGATTTTCCATGATTATGTGTGCATGCCACAAAGTTTCAAGTTTTATGTTATGATTATGGGGATCTCATTTTCACTCCTATGATTTGTTCCATGTTAAGATATTATGATCTCTTTTGCAGGTTATGATTTTCAAAAAGATATGATATGATTTTTATTTCCTTTATTTGCCTTGCTGAGCATTTGAGCTCACCCTTTTATGTTTTCTTTTCCCCAGGTCAGGAAGATGGATATTAAGTAGAATATGCTAAAAGGGACCCTAGATATGATGAAATAAATGGGAGACACTGTAGAAGATTTATGAACCAGTTGTTTATGTTTCCCAGTTTCTAAAGACACTATACCTATACGGTCCTTTGTAGTTTTATCATATGTTGTAATAAGTGTGCTTCAATTTTTGAAGTATTAAAAATGTATGTAAAGTATGGGTCGTTATAGTTGGTATCAGAGGCAAAGGAGGTAGGAATGTATCCGATCCTTGGGAACTCTCACATGTGAGCGTTGGACGAAGCATGGCTCTCCGCCCAAGGGCTTCATGGGGAAATGGCTGCCACTGGGGATGGTGGTGTGTCCCGCCCAGGGGGTGTAGCCGCCCATGGAGTGCCCTGATAGGTATCAATTATAGTCCACTGGAAGTAATTCCAGACCGTTATAGTTGGTATCAGAGGAAAGGTATAGTCAACCTTTGGAAACTAGGATGTGAAATCCTTAGTAAAAACCCTAAGAATAATTCTAAGCATAGAACACAATCTTAGTGTTTTAGAAATGGCCTTGAATAACCTAGGATAAGACCATAAGCATGAAAATTTTATTCTTGAATTATGTGGTTTCCTATTATAATTAGTGTTGCTCACACTATTCTTCTTGGTTTTAGTCAATGGCTGGAACCCGAAGGAACCGTGTTAATGCGGAATGCGGTGGGCAATGCAATGATTGTCCCCCTGAGCAACCAAACGATATGGGAGCTGGAATGAAAAATCTTGTAGCCATGCTCACACAACTTTCTCAAGCTATGAATCATGCAGGATTTCCAAACGAGCAAAGGAGGGAGCAACATTCTGTTGAATCCTTCATGAGGCAGCGTCCACCTTCTTTCAGCGGGTCTACTGATCCATTAGTTGCTGAACAATGGATTAGTACTACTGAAAAGATATTTTCAGTTCTTCAATGTTCTGAACATGATAAAGTCATCCTAGCAGTGTATCGTTTGGAAGGAGATGCTGATCAATGGTGGAATCTTGTTAAGAATACGAGGCAAAGGGATGAAATTGAGTCTATGGAATGGGACGAGTTCAAGAACTTATTTTTCAATAAGTACTTCCCTCGTATTCTCCGAACAAAGATGGAGAAAGAGTTTCTTGAACTGAAGCAAAGGGATGATGAATCTGTTGGTACCTATGAAGCAAATTTTACAAGACTTGCAAGGTACGCTTCTGGTATTATTATCCAACCTGACAGTAAGATCGATCGATTCTTTAGTGGCTTAAAACCAAGTCTTCGAAGGGCGTTAGCCATAAGAGACTTCAATAGCTACGAGGAAATCGTTCGATGTGCTCTCAAAGTCGAGATGGAGATTGGAGTAACCCATCAGTCACATGGGTTTGATAAGAAGAGGAAGATGGAATTCAAAGAAAAATCTAAAGAGCACACAGAAAAGAAGATGAGCTTTTCCTTATGCTCAAAGTGTGGAAAGAAACATGGAGGGAGTTGTCTTAAAGGGACAAGTAAATGTTTTAAATGTGGAAAGGAAGGTCATCGGGTATTTGAATGCCGTGATAATGGGAAGAAGATGTCTAATGACGCAAACAAAGGAAGGGATACCCAGAATGAACCTACAACACTTCAATGTTTCAAGTGCAAGGAGATGGGGCATTATGCCAATCAATGCCCAAATCCAAGGGTTGATGATGATGGTCGACGTCAACAAACTCTTAAAGCTAAAGACAAAGGAAAGTCACATGCAATTTCTATCAGCGATGTGGAGTACGATAACGATGTGGTGAAAGGTACACTTACCATCCACTCTAAAGTAGAAAATGTTTTATTTGATTCTGGATCCACCCACTCTTTTATTTCTGAAGACTTTTCTAAGGGTATCACCATATTACCTCAACAATTAGATGTTGAGTTAGCTGTGACAACACCTAATGGCACATCAATCGCATCAAAAGTTTATAATTCTTCTCCGATCGAAGTTTGTGGGAAAGTGCTTCCTGCAAATCTTGTGATCCTTACTTTAGTGGAATTTGATGTGATTCTTGGCATGGATTGGCTTTCTCTACATGGAGATCATATCAATTGCCAAAGAAGGGAAGTCACATTTCATATTCCAGATCAATCTACGATCGTTTATCAATGCAAGGATGAACATAACCTTCCAGTGGAAATTTCTTCCATCTTATGGGTATTGATTCCACTAAATGAAGGTTATTTATCTCAAATGGTTGGTGAGAAACTCACGATTAAGAATATGCTCATTGTAAGGGAGTTTGATGATGTCTTTCCAGAGGAATTACCAGGTCTTACACCAAATCGTGAAGTTGAGTTTTCAATAGAACTCGTACCGGGTGCTTTGCCTATTTCAAAGACACCTTATAGAATGGCCCCAATTGAGTTGCAGGAATTGAAGAAGCAACTCCAAGAGAATCTTGATAAGGGATTCATACGCCCTAGTGCGTCACCTTGGGGAGCACCTGTTCTATTTGTTATGAAGAAAGATGGATCAATGAGGCTCTGCATTGATTATCGAGAACTTAACAAGATCACTATCAAGAACAAATATCCTCTCCCACGCATTGATGACTTATTTGACCAACTACGCGGAGCTCAATACTTTTCCAAGATTGATCTTCATTCAGGGTATCATCAATTAAGGGTCAAAAGGGAGGATATACCAAAGACGGCTTTCCGTACAAGGTATGGACACTATGAATTTATAGTGATGCCATTTGGTCTTACTAATGCCCCTGCTATCTTCATGGATCTAATGAATAGAGTCTTTAGAGACTATCTTGATCAATTTGTGGTAGTCTTTATAGACGATATTCTTGTCTATTCAAAGAGCAAGGAAGAACATGAAGATCACTTGAGAATTATATTGAAGACCCTGAGAAAGGAGAAGCTTTATGCCAAATTTACCAAGTGTGAATTTTGGCTTCAAAAAGTTTCATTTTTGGGTCACATAATCTCAAAAGAGGGGATATCTGTGGATCCAGCAAAAACAGAGGTTATCGAAAGATGGTCGAGACCAACAACAGTAACTGAGATCCGAAGTTTTCTTGGTTTGGCTGGATATTATCGACGTTTTGTAAAAGATTTTTCACGATTATCTAATCCACTCACCAAGTTGACTCGGAAAGGAGTTAAGTTTGTCTGGACAGAGGAATGTGAAGAGAATTTCAAGGAGTTGAAAAGAAGGTTATCCAGTGCACCTGTGCTCACACTGCCTTGTAGTGGAGAAAGGTTTGTGATCTACAGTGATGCATCCAAGAAGGTATTGGGGTGTGTTCTTATGCAAAATGATATGGTGATAGCTTATGCCTCACGACAGTTGAAAATCCATGAGCAAAATTACCCAACACATGATTTGGAGTTGGCTGCGGTAATCTTTGCATTAAAGATTTGGAGGCATTACCTTTATGGTGAAAGGTGTGATATTTATACTGATCATAAAAGTTTAAAGTATATTTTCACACAAAAGGAGTTGAATATGCGTCAAAGAAGATGGTTGGAGCTGATTAAGGATTATGACTGCTCAATCCATTACCACCCTGGGAAAGCAAACAAGGTGGCAGATGCATTAAGTCGACAAGACCATGCTAGTTTATCCATGATGAGGATCACAAAAGATCCAATATTTATGGATTTACAAAGGATGGATCTTGGAATTATAATGGAAGGGAAAAAATCTTATCTTTCTCAAATGAATGTTCAACCATCTATACATGTGAAGATTAAAGAGGCACAGAAAGAAGATGTCGAGTTACAAAAGAAGGTGAGAAATGTTCCTGAATTCAACCTTGATTGTGATGGGATAATAAAGTTCAGGAATCGGGTTTGTGTTCCTCCCATCCCCGAATTAAAGAAGGAGCTGCTGGATGAGGCTCATATTTCTTCATTCTCTATTCATCCTGGAAGCACGAAGATGTATAGGGACCTGAAAGAGTACTTCTGGTGGGATGGCATGAAAAGAGATGTTGCTGAATATGTCTCTCGATGCTTGGTTTGTCAACAAGTTAAAGCTGAGAGACAGAAGTCTAAGGGGATGTTACAACCATTACCCATACCCGAATGGAAATGGAAAAACATCACTATGGACTTTGTCATAGGACTTCCTAAAACATCCAAAGGCAATAATGCTATTTGGGTCATAGTTGATCGTCTTACAAAGTCTGCACACTTCATTCCTATTAGAGAGGATTTCTCTCTAGATCAGCTTGCCAGGATATATGTAAAGGAAGTGGTAAGATTGCATGGAGTACCACTTTCTATTATATCTGATCGAGATCCGAGATTTACCTCGAAGTTCTGGAGAAGTCTTCAGCATACTCTGGATACAGAGTTGAGTTTCAGCACTGCTTATCATCCCCAGACAGACGGTCAGTCTGAGAGAACAATTCAAACCCTAGAAGATATGTTGAGAGCTTGCTCTATGGATTTCAAAGGAGGTTGGGATCAACCCCTACCTTTGGTAGAATTTTCTTATAATAATAGCTTTCACTCCAGTATTCAGATGGCTCCTTATGAAGCTCTCTATGGAAAGAAATGCAGGACTCCAACTTGCTGGGATGAAGTTGGGGAAAGAAAGCTATTAGGACCTGATCTCGTTGATGAAATGGCAGAAAGGTCAGATCTATTCAACAACACATAAGAGCAGCTCAGAGTCGACAGAAAAGCTATGCCGACAACCGAAGAAAAGACCTAGAGTTTGAAGTGGGTGATAAAGTGTTCTTACGAATATCTCCCTGGAAGAGGGTTATGAGATTTGGAAAGAAGGGGAAGTTGAGCCCTAGATATATCGGTCCTTTCGAAATATTGGATCGTGTTGGGAAGGTAGCTTACCGATTGGCGCTTCCACCGAATCTCTCTCAAGTTCACGATGTGTTCCATGTATCTCTCCTGAGAAAGTACATACGAGATCCTTCACATGTACTCAGCTCAGAAGTTGTACCGCTGGAGCAAGATCTTTCTTATGAAGAACAGCCGATAGAGATTCTGGATCGTAGCGAAAAAGTCCTACGAAACAAGACCACTCGCTTGGTGAAAGTTTTATGGAGAAACCACCAACTTGAAGAAGCTACATGGGAGCTTGAGGATATGATGAGGGAGAAGTATCCTCATCTGTTTGTTGCAAAGTGACGAATTTCGAGGGCGAAATTCTTTTTAAGGGGGGTAGAATGTAACACCCGAGACTTTTATGTTATATAAATCATCAAAGGAATCTTTTTCTATACAACACTTTCTTGGCTTGCTTTACACGCAATCACGACCTTCCTCGATAGCTTGCGTCGTACGCAATACCGAGTTTCACTAAACAACATTATGCTATTAAAACTAGCCGTTATGAATAGTAATAACCACTTTTTGGAATTTTATAAATTTTATTTTTCAAAATGGACTTCATTTTTGGACTCAGAATATCGAAATTAGCCTAGGGTGAAATTTTGGTATTTTTCTGAAAACTTTCAATTTTTGATGAATAGTGAAACCACTAAGTGGTAGGTTAAAAACTGAATTTTGCATAAAACGTAATTTTACCGCTTCTGTGATTGGAATTTCGAAAATCCGAGAGACACGGTTAATATCAAGGACTAAAATGTGGTTCAATGAGATGAAAATAATTTTTTGGTGAATAGTAACTTTTTACTTTTTACCGCGGTTAATAGTAAATATGGTAACTAAGGGTAAATATGATATTAATATTACCCTAACACATGTCCTAATTCTATTGGACAAGTGTAATTCGACCAAAAACTAACTTAGGAATAAAATATGACCATTTAGGCCCACTTGGATTAGATTAGGACATTTATTATTAATTTATTTAAAGAAGGGTTAAAATAGTTAAAATCAAAGTTTAATAAGTAAATCATTTGTAATATGGGGTTATACATAAGATAAATTCGATTGTAAATATTCATTAGAAAGCTAAAAAGATTTCCTACATGATTGTATTTTATTTGTAATTTTTAGACATCAAATAATTTAATTTATTTATGACACAAAGATGATGCAGTAATTATCTTATTAATGAAATATTGACATAATTGATGTTATAAACACCAAAATAAATGTAATTTGAGACTTTTTATGAATTACACTAATTTTCTAGGTTACTATGATATATTAGTGTTGATTTAATCAACTTGGTTCGAACATATAATTCTGTTATGACTTTCAAACAAATCATATATCAAATAGTGTCAAAATTGACACAAAATAGTTTTTAAATCAAATATTATATTATTAATTGTTATTTTATTCCTAAAAATCTAAGGTTCGGCCAAATGACTTAGATAAGGATATATATATTAATAATAAACAATTTGGGGTTCGTTTGGCATGTTATAGTAAGTGTATTAACCATATAGTGAAGGAAAACAAAAAGACACGGTAAAAGTTAAAATAATTAACTTAGAGTTAAATCTAATTGATAAGGTTAAAATAATACCCTAAACTTGTCTAAATCCTATTGGTTGATAGGATTTCGACCCATCCCCACTTTATCTTCGAAATAAGACCCTTTGGAACCATTATAAACCGATTTTGACTTTAATATAAAATAATATTTTGAGATATTCCTAAGGTGCCCCTCTCCTCCCTTATAAAAGGGCACCTCCTCCCCCTCCTCCTCACACCAAATTGAGCACTCAAGCTCGGCCAACCCCTGCCATTTTCTCCTCTCCACTTCCCTAGAATAATCCTAGAGGTCCTGGTCTTCTCCAAAGACCAATCTTAGTTCCTTAAGTGGAGGATTCAAAGAGGCGTTCCAAAGAAGAGGTAATATCCATTACCGATCTTTTCAATTTCTTTCTTCTTCAACTTCTTCTTCTTTAGTTGTTTCATGATAAAGTAATAACATCAGTATTACTTACATACTGATATGTTATTATAAATATGAAACAACCCTATTTCACCTTCTATCCATCCTACGGAAAAATGAAATCACCACGCGTGCGTACGTACGGAATACCGTCTCCACGCCGTGGTGTAATCTATTTTCCACCATCACCTTACAAGGATGGTTATAATGGTGTAATGAGTAACTAAATATGATTATTATGAAGTAATATTGATACTGAAATAATATATATATACTCCAATACAATTCCACGATCATAGGAATGATATCATCACTCGTGCGTACGTACGGAATACCGTCTCCACGATGTGATGCGACTCGTTCTACATGATCTTCATTTCATAATGATTATATAAATGAATTGAATGAATGAATATGGTATATAATACACTAATACCATTCTGGAAATGAATTATCTATAACCTAAAGATAAGAATAAGAATTTATTCGACAAAACACGCATAAGAACAAAAAGTTATAAAGACCCGAGTAACAAGTAACAATGAAATATTACTAACAAGAAGCTAATAATATGACCATATATGATATCATATAAATATGTATGATTCTGGAATAAGTCAATAACATTATTTAAACCATTATACAGGAGCTTCGGACACGTACAAAGCTAATCGGACCTAAGGTAAGGGAAATATCACAATCTCATTTTTATCCGAGATTGTTTATTCGTAAGTATTTACTGGGGTGTATTTTATCATCCACATCCATGTTCCCTCAATATGAAATATTGTTTCCATCCACTTGAAATAGTTTAAATCCAATTTTACCCTTAGGTGAGTTTTTAGTAAAGAATATGAAAGGAATCTTTTGTCGTTTTTCCGTACGAGGTACTTTTTGACTTTTCCGACAAAAGTACGAAGAATGTTTTTTTAACTTATACGGCATGAATGGATTTTTAAAACATTGTTTCCAAGAAGCTTCCTTTACAAGTTTTCAAGTTTATTTTTAATCAACTTCTTTTATTTTAAAGTTGTATGACATGTTATGAAAGGAAAAATGTTTTTGAAGAAGAAAGGATATTTTCCTCAAGAATGGAGTTCAAGTGTTTTATCAAAATTATTTTCCATCTAAGATAATAAAGGGTTCTGTTTTTTATCCCTATTATTACATTGATTTGATCATGTTGTGATGGAATTATTTTCATGAATTCCTTTATCTTATATGAATTGATTTATGATGTCATGATGTTTCAAGAATCCCATTTTTGTTACATGTGTTATGCGATGATGTATGTTTTATGATTATGTGGCACACATAAGAAAGGATTCATTATAAGATGGGTGGGACCTATATCTCCCTCCAATGCATTGGGTAAAGATTTTATATCTCATGAGATAGACATGGCTGGAACGGAAGGTTATTTCGGTTCAGTGATACAGGACTGAAACGAGGAGTGAACTCGGTTCAGAAAGGGACTTTGTCCACTAAGATAGTCTTGGCGATGAGTCATGACTAACAAGAAATGATTTTCCATGATTATGTGTGCATGCCACAAAGTTTCAAGTTTTATGTTATGATTATGGGGATCTCATTTTCACTCCTATGATTTGTTCCATGTTAAGATATTATGATCTCTTTTGCAGGTTATGAATTTCAAAAAGATATGATATGATTTTTATTTCCTTTATTTGCCTTGCTGAGCATTTGAGCTCACCCTTTTATGTTTTCTTTTCCCCAGGTCAGGAAGATGGATATTAAGTAGAATATGCTAAAAGGGACCCTAGATATGATGAAATAAATGGGAGACACTGTAGAAGATTTATGAACCAGTTGTTTATGTTTCCCAGTTTCTAAAGACACTATACCTATACGGTCCTTTGTAGTTTTATCATATGTTGTAATAAGTGTGCTTCAATTTTTGAAGTATTAAAAATGTATGTAAAGTATGGGTCGTTATACATCATACATGGCTAGTTATGTTGATAAATTTTAATGTACGACCATAGTTATGTATGGAGTATCAATACAATATGTTCTTTTTACTTATATTAAGATAAAACAACTTAGTAATTATATTGGTTTTTATTTAGATTTATTAGTTAAAGATCTAAAATTGATATTGGATTCATGTGTTACATTTTATGATTCTAATAAAAATTAAGAGTTCATATGGGAATCCATATTATTTTTGATGATCAATGGAATTATTCCTGATATAATTTCTTATGATATAATATTAAATTTATCAAGGTGACCCATTTTTGAAAAGTTTATTAACTCTGTTATGTGGAAAATTATTTTTGATAGTGTTTATAGGATTTTATTTATTTATTTTTACCCTAGTAATAAAAATATTGAGCATGGAAAACATCATTAAATGGGAATCTATAATAAGGTCCAACACCTTCTCTATTAGTAGGTGATGAAAAATTTTAGGATGTATAGTATATTTTCATAATTTTTGATAACCCATTTTGGAAGGACCATAAGAGAAACAGTTTAAAAAAAGTGATTACATTTTTTTAAAATTAATGTACTGGATTTGGTTTTTGACAGGGCCCAAGGTGCCTTCCCGATCACCCAATGTGGGAGACAAGATCCACGAAATCAGATAAAACTTATTGGGAATGGTTTATCTATGATAAATAATGTTTAAAATATAGAATAATTCTACTAATAATTTGGTATGGTACATATATACATTTGGTTTCCATGTGTAAAAAAATAAATATAGTTTAATAAAAAAATGAAAAATAATATTAAAAAAATAAGAAACATCTCAAAATAAATAAAAAAATAAACCAAATATATAGATACATATAGAGTGTTGAATTGGACTATATAACTATAATATAATAGAACCCTCAAAATAACCAACACAACCACCCTGTGACTCAAAGTCAATATTTATCCTCAACACCAACACAACCTCTCCATGAGTTATCAAAAATCAAAAGATAAACCTATAAAAAATACACCTGGTTAATAGAAACTGGGTGGTGTAAGAAGGTGTGATCATAAATATAATGGTAGAATTTTATAAAATATTATTTACATTTCCTTTTAAAAAATCACAGAAATACTAGTTTGAAATTTATTTTTTAAAATACGATTTTATTTTTTATAAGAAGATAAATATTGAATATTTTCCAAATCCTCTTCTAAAACCTAGAAAAATCTTAGTAAATATTAGATACTTTATTTTTAACATTTTATTTTGGTCTTTACATTGGAACCGTCATTTAAAACAATTTCTTAAAACTAATTAAGAAGTAACTGAAATAGTTATTAAATAAGCATCTAAAAAAATAACTAAACTCTATTATAAAATATATAATCAGACTAATAGAAATGCATAAATTAAATTTTATAGGGACGTAATGGAGTCCGTAATGAAAATTCATAAACTATTATAGTAAATAAGAAGGTAAATTAATTTATTTTATAATCATGGGCATCTCTAAAACATATGTGAGATGATCGAAGACATGTCCAGATGAAATTAATCTACTAAACTATCGATATGAGTCTTAATATGTAGCCTCCTACCTACTCTCCTATAGCCTCAACAGTGTAACCCCCCAAAGTCCTATCTAAAACCCATGTCTATCACATTTATCTCAATAAGACTAGATAATAACGGTCTCTCTATATATCACCAATATGCTTAATACCCTCATGATAAGAGTAAAAGAATATGATAAAGGATGTGTACCTTAATAGTTTTACACTAATAATAGACAGTAAGGAAAACCCTAAAAATGAAAAACTTAAACCCACCATCAACCATACAATACTCACAAAATCCCCCAACTCCAACTCATATAAATAAAAACAACATTTTTATTAAATCATCAATCCCCTTGTAAAATAAATCTATGGGGAATTAATTTTAGAGGGCAGATCATTTGGGATAAATCTGTTTTTTTCGATGTTCCAATCATAATTTAAAATTTAAAATTAATAAAATATTTTATAAACTCATTTGAAAATATATTTCTAAATAAATATAATATTTAATATTTCATCCCCAAGTTCCAAACTAGAAATTAGTTTCCAAAATAATACTTATACATATATGTTTAGTAAGGTATGAATATATGGATATATGTATATATATATGCACATGGAATTATATATATAAAAATTATTTGAAATATAATTAGAAATAATGTTTAAATTTTAAACACAATTAAATATAAGGATGAAAAACCTATTTAATACTAATAAATCTTATAGAAATTATAAAATAATAGGAAAAAACTATTAAATAATTACATAAGAACTATAATAAGAATAATCATAAAAAACCCAATGAAAACTCAAAGACACTTAAAATTCCATTGAAGACATGATCTGAAACAATTACTACTTTAATAATCATACAATCTCCCTTATGAAATAAATTTTGTTCTAGATCCATCATTAAAAATTTCAAAACCCTTTAAGAATTCCTTTTAGATATCAAGATAATCACATGATATACATATTTTTGATAAAAAGGGTTTTGAAAAACTATAGTATCACATGGATTGTAAAGAAAAAGATAAACCATGGAAACACCAACATGTAACTACTATAGATGATGTGATACATTCATGAACAAAGAGATTAGGGTTCTAAGATGAATCAAAAAACCCATGGAACCAAATACATAAGAAATTAAAACCAGATCCCAAAATATTTTTCGGAAAATATAATATAAAGGAAAATAAATAAAGAAAGAAAACAAGTGGGATAAGTGAAATGGAAGAATAGTAAGATATACACTAAAAATAAACCACAAAAAATAAATGAAGAATACTCAAAATCACAAGAGTGAATGAGGAGAAGAACTCACTAGAAGTACCTCAATAGATTCAAATAAATAGGAGAAAATTAGGGGTGAGTAGATTTAGAATAAATATGGTTATTTTAGGTATTTAAATAGTTTAAAATTTGTGGAAGCATTCATGGTTTGATCACACAATTTTTCAAACCATTCTCTAACTATGCACCCTTTACTAGACACACTCAGAAACTCGCAAGGTTTGGAAACATGGTTTTACAAACCATTTTTTATCTATGAAAAAATAATGTACTAAAACTATAGTCCATCTCACATGAACATTAAAATGTGATAAATAACCTAACACTAACCATGCAATAGGTAATATTTCATAAATATTTAAAAAATTCATGATAATAGTCCTAAAAGTTAAGGGAAACAATTAAGGAATAATAAATAATAAAATAATGAGTTAAAGTGAGTTAGGTGTGTAGGATTTATTATGATTAAATTTTGGGGTCAATCGTTAGAGGGTCAAGGGATCATATCTCTGAACATTATGATTTTCATCCTAAATAAATGCACTAAAGAGTGGATCCCAAAATTAATTATGTATTTTGTTTACTTTTTTTAGAAAAATAAAATTAATAAATCATTTTATAATAAATTATTACATAATAAATTTTGGTAAATAAGCTCAAAAAATTTCAATAATTTACAAAACCTAAATTTTGTTAATGTGTGAGATAGAACATGTTATTTCCAATTCATTTGTGCAAGATGTTTAAAAAAAATATAAATCAATATTTAATCCACACCTATAAAAGAATAACCATGTCTCAGTTTAATTCATTTTTTAGAAGTATTATTAATTATATATTAATGAATTTCTATGGAGTAGAATATAATAGTGATGTGGCTTATGCGATGATGAAGATCATCTATAGATGTTATATATGAAATAAACAAGGATAAGGAATCATTTAATGGTGATTATTAAATGTTAATGGTGAATTTATCTCAACAAATATATACAAAATCTTGTCTTGACTTTCCTCAACCAAAATAAAGAATATGTTTCCTAGGATATTTAGATATGGAAAATTTATTTGTTTAATGGGATGTTTCCACTAGGTTTTTAACAATTAAATTAAATGACACATTGATATCACTTAATATAGAAAATGATTAAAAAATAAAGGTTAAATATATATGAATATTGGAGAGTTAAATTAATAGATGCATTGAATGTGTGAATACAAATAGAGATATGAAAAGATAAAGAATAGAATATAATGAGTTATCCAAGGGTTACTATAATGTTTGGGTAGATATTTTTCCAAGGTAAAATGTTAATACATGAATATAAAAAAATTTATTATATAATGAACAAAATTAAAAATAAATAATATTATATAAATATTTACATAAAACTATATAAAATAATGCACCCATAAATCTAAAGGCACATTATATTTTGGAGAATAGGTATATAACACAATATTTTTAAATAAAATACATAAATATTTATTCCCATATTCATAATGTTATACTATTTATAATCACACTCTAATCACTACATGGGATACCTTGGAGACATTAATAAAATAAAAGGGTGAGATAAAATTCATAGTATGTGGATAAATAAATTTAAATTTATGGGTGAGATATCATAAGTATAAATAAACATAAAATTTAAACAAGAAATAGGGGGCTCATAAACTATCAAAAAAATAATTAAATGAAATAATGATATCATGGAAACTTGGTAATAAGGAAAATCAAAAAAATGATATAAAAACATAAGACATATCATCATAAATAAAAGTCTAGGATCACTTTCATGACAACATAACAATATATTCTAGGCTCACTATTTATGAACCATAAATAGTATCTCATGTAATATAATCATTTCCCATCCTAAGAGATGTAAATTTTTGGTTTCACACATTGTATTATAATATTTCATGCATGTGTTTTCCATATAAAAAATAAATATACATCAATAATAAACATGAAATAAACCCTTAAGAAAGAGAGGTGTTATATAATAATATCATAAAGTATAGTTATATAATGAAACATGTAGATACATAAAATAAGTGTGGAATATTTTATGTTTAATATATAATTTTTATAATAAAAAATAAAAAATATTATATTCTATAAAGGGAAGAATAAGTATAGAGGAAACAATATAATAATAATTGAGTATATGAATAATGAAAAAAAAACAATTTCCATTATAAACATTATAGGGTTTGAATTAATGATATAATAAGATGGGAAACATAAATACATGCATAATCTTGAGAACTTAAATAAGTGTGATGTATAATGAATAAAAATAGAGTATATGATAAGGATAATATATATATAGAAGGATATATATTGATAAAGAATATAACCAAATGAAAGAAAAATTGTGGGAGATTTCCCTTATGAACAAAACGTGATATGAACTATAAATAAATAAGGAACATGAGGAGATAGTAAATACCTAAAAAATAAAGGGAAAATTATAATTTATTCATCAATGAGTTTTTGGATAAAACCAAGAATATATGATAGAAAATAAATAATCCATTATGAAAAGAATTAATATTTGGAAGAGAAGACCTTACTTCAAGTATTGAATCACTTTGGATTCTCCTATGACCTCCTAAATAATAAAATTCCATTAATTAGTTACTTTATTATATTTTGTTTCAAAATATTATATACCATTTATTATTATTTATTATTAATTTATTAGATTAATTTTGATCACATCGGTCATTTAGGGTTGTTTGGTTTGTAGTTCTAATGATGCGTTAACTTAAAGATAATGGTAAATTCCATTTTTCAAAATTTTCTATAAATTATATATATTTAAATATAGATATTAATGTCATCACCGAAGTATAACTTTTTAAAAATTAAAGTGATACTCTAAAATAGTTACAATTAAAGCACATTTCTCCATAAGGAAGTCATTAAGTGATCAATCTAACTATTATAGTTTATTGTTAAAATCATTAATATTATAATTTTTTTTATCATAATATATAATTAAAAATTAAATTGTATGATTATTTTGTTTATATGAATACATAATAAAATTAAAAAAATCATGAAAGGCTAATGTGAAAGAAGAACATAATTATTCACTTGGGTAGTATAAGCTTATTATGGTTGAACGATGTTTTTAAGAGAGATTAAAAGGAATGAAAAGTTAAAGAATATTTTTTTCAATAAATACATTAGAATAAAATGATAATACTATATTAATGTTACTATAAATATAGTCTATTCTATGGAAGCAGAGAAGAATAGAAAAAATAGGACATGGGTTTAAAACCGTTTCATTTTTCTTCAAGATGCCTCTTTTTGAGTGAGACTTAATCCTTCAAAGGAGGGTATTTTGGTTAGATCATAGCCTTAGAAACCAGGCCCAGATGGTTTAGAGAGTAATATTCTTTATATTTTTCAATGGAACATAAATTGTGAGTGATGATAAATGGGTTGAGAATGGGTGAATTTATTGGAAATGAAGAGAAGTATATTTTAATAACATATTGAATAATTTTTTTGGATCAAGACTATGAATAATATTGATTATTTAGTAAAGTTCTTGAATAAAAAACACATATTTTAATGAAATTATAACACATCCAAAATAGAATGACACCATTGGAATATTTAATTCAATGTCAAGAAAAAAATAAACTTTTTTTATTAGAATAAAATAAAATCATGAATTTGAAAATTTATTTATTGATTTTGATTATTATTATTATTTTTAAGTTAAATATTTTAATCAATAAATATATTTTAATTCCTGAATTTTTTAATTATAAATTATAGAGTCATTTTTACTTTATAATTATTTCATAGAACATACAGTAAGCACAAATACTCTATTTTTTACTATTTAACTAAAATTTAATATTTAAAATATAGATAAAAACTCTATGATATGATAATTTCAGTGTTATGATTTCTAAAATGTGTTCCATTTTTTTAGACTAAATTTATTAATTATGTAATTTTATTATTTAAATTTTAATATAAAAATTATGGTTTTACTAAACAAGTAAAACATATTTTATTAAAATTTTCACTTATATATGCATTAAGTTATATAATTTGAGAAATAATTATATGGTATTATAAAATGTACATTTACATATTATATTCATAGTAAATATTAATTATTAGAAAATTTTATACTTTGAACAGTAAGGTTACTATACTAATGTTCATTTTCTAACAACATTTAGATAATAATTATACTTCTTATAAATATGCTTTATTTATTCAGTATTCATTCAGTCAATTTCCTCTTAAATTTATTTAAAAAATCCTTCCATATTTTTAATTTTTTTCTTGTTATATTGTTTTTCATTATTGTGGTATTTCTAAGAGACCATGTCCCATTATATTTCTAAATTTTTATATTATTCACTTGTTTTTATTGTCCAATTACACTTGTATCGATCCAATAGAATACATCCAACCTTTATTTAGATCTTTTTTAAATTAAATATAAAATATTTTTTTTCTTTTTTTCTAGTTTTATATGATAATATAATTACAAAATATGAACGTTTTATAGAATAATAATTTATATAAAAATGTGGGATGAAATAATATTTCCTCATTCAGAAATATCACCTTTTAATGTTTAACTCAAACTCTAAAAAAATGTACGTGGGTAATTTTGTTTTATTAAATCATTATGTTATCATGTTTCTTTTTGTAATTTTCATTCCACTATAGTAATTTGAAAATATGAGTGATCTTGTTACTGTAGAATCGAAATAATGATGTAGATGCTCAATTTACAAGAGGGGGGGGGGGGTGAATTGTATACTTTAAAAAATTCCTTTGGAACCTTTAAAGTTAGTTATAAATAACTATGTTTTCCTTAAGTAAAGGAAAGGGCTATGTTTAACATTGATTAAAGTAATCAAATTCACAACACCTCTATCATCAAATTAAAACTTGGAAAGAGATTCCAAAAGTAGGTTCCAGAAATATAGTTCCGGAAATTGAAACATAATAAAAGATTACAATATGAGATTCTACCTTAAAGCGTATAGAATCTAAATGAAACAGAGTGCAAGTAAGTAAGTATAAGAAAGTTATACTTTCCTTACAATACAATATGCAGCGGAAAATAAACAAGTAGTTGAACTACAACTAAAAAGATATAAGTCTTTTAACCCAAAGAGAAGGGTATCCAACAACCATGGATAAAGGTCCATTGATTTATACTTTTAAGCAAGTCTGTCTTACCCACACCAGGGTAATCCCTCGATACGATGATCAGAGTCTCTGTCTTGCTGTCCCTGCAAGCCCTCAACTTCAATGAAGTTGGAAACCTCTGTCTTCATTAGCAAGGAAGCCCTCTAACTTCAAGGTAGTTGGCACCTCTGTCTTCCTATCCCTAGAATTCCTCGAATGTAATCACCAACATTCGGAGTCACACGAAGCAAAAACTGAATGAGCGTTTCAGTACACACAAGGCATGAAAAGCTTTCTCTCTCTAGAAATCACCATAGCAGCGTGTGGTCTCTAGATTGATCAACTTCCTTATTTTTGAGCTCTTTCAAATGAGCTCCTACTTATAGGCAAATTTCCAATGGTCATCTCCCTCTTCCAACGGTCATATTTCCATTAAATTCGGAGGGACCTGTACATGTGTAACTCAACCAATGGTTAATTAAAAACAGAATAGACGACATCATTTTATAAAAAAATATGTATAACTGAATGTACGACATCATTTTGGAATGAATCATATGTAAGTAAAAGCTAATTAATAGTTCGGAGTGTAAGAAAGTCAAAGGTTCGGAGTCTAACCAAAATGAAGTTCGGAGTCTATGTCAAGAAATTTTCGGATTTTGTTTTATAGGAATTCAGAGTCTGGTTTCACTAGAGATCGGATTCTGAATCTGTAGAGTTCGGAGTCGAAATTCTTAAGAGTTTGTAGTAGAACTGCTTAAAAGTTTGGAGTCAAACTTCTTAAGAGTTCAGAGTCGAACTTCTTAAGAGTTCGGAATCGAACTGCTTAAAAGTTTGGAGTTGAACTTCTTAAGAGTTCAGAGTCGAACTGCTTAAAAGTTCAGAGTCAAACTTCTTAAGAGTTTGGAGTCTAACTGATTAAAAGTTCGGAGTCAAACTTCTTAAGAGTTCAGAGTCGAACTTCTTAAGAGTTCGGAGTCGAACTTCTTAAGAGTTCAGAGTCGAACTTCTTAAGAGTTCAGAGTCCAACTATTTTAGAGTTTGGATTAGAACTGCTTCAGAGTTTGGAGTCCAGAATTCGGATTAAAACTATATTACAGATCACATCCATAATTCGGATCCTAAAAATAGAATGCTCTAACTTTTTCATTATAAGGCTCCATAAATTTGGTTATGAATCCAGTTTTTGAATTTAAGAAAAAATAGCTATGTATAAGAAAATCTAGGTTAAGGTAAATTTCCTTAAAGAAGTAAATTTTCCTTATTTGAGTAAAAATAATATTTTCTTAAGTATAAGGTGTTTGTGGTTTTCAAAATAAGAAGCAATGGAAAAGTCAGAAGGAAAACCTTATTGACTCAACAATCTCACCCTTTTTGGAAAGCACAAACATCCTTTTGAAAAAGTATATAAAGATTTTGAAAATTTTCATTAGACTATGAAAATTAAAACTTATCTCCCTTTGTTCATGGATAGAAGTGAATACAACTAACCCCCCCTTAGGCATTGAAACTCTAAGGATTGTATTCTGGGTTTCCGGAGTAGAGTTTTTATTATCGTAAGAATAAAAAAACATCGTAGTGGAAAACTCCCCCTTTTCTTAAGGATATTTCTCTTAGAAAATTTACCTTTCTCCTCCTTAGGAATAGTTATTTTTTACTTCTCTGCCTTTGTGATTTTCAGAAAGAATTTAAGGGAATGGAAAACCAATTATGCTACCTGAAACATTAGTATATAAAAAGATACAAACCAACCAGATAACCATTTCATTAGAGTTGGGGAAAAAAATTACAAGGAAAGACAACTACAACAAAAGATAGGAGTGGGTTCATTTTTCTTCCTTCTCCTTCGGAATGAGCTGCTTCAACAAGGCTTTGAGTTTCTTCAAGTCTCTTTGATCTTCCTCTCATTGCCTCTCCAAGGCTTTTACCTTTTCTTCCTGAGCTTTTAACGCCTATGCATGAGCCTACAAGTCTTCTTTTTGAAACTTCAACAACTCATCATGATTTTCCATCTTCTGCTGAAACTCAATCCGGAAATCTCTTTCAATTTTCCAATTTTGAGATACTGAGTTAAGCTTTCCATTCAGATCCCTGACCCGTTGATTCCAGAAATTTTTCTCCTGGGTCAACTTCTCAGAAATTTCATTAACCTTTTTATCCTCCATTTAAAATCATTTTGAAATTCAGCCTGAAAGTTCTCAAAGTGAACTAAATAATCGTCAAATCTCTTAGACCACTTGGTTACATTACTACAGGACTTCCTATGCACGCCATAATCGATTAGAAAAATTTTCTGTTCAGCTTCCACTTTCAAAAACTTATCCATTACCATGGATAAAGAATCTGATTTTTGATTAACAGATTGTTGCAGCAACTAGCATCTAGAATCTATTGTTGGATGAATCGGAATAGTGTCCACCAACTTTCTCAGAGATTGAACCACAAAATCATGCCCATGGGATAATGATTTCGAATCAGAAACTTCTTTTTGAGATTCCTCTTCTTCAACTGGAATCAGCTTCCTTCTAGAGATACCACCAATCTATTTCTTTCTGATGATATCTTTAATAGGTGTCTCCATTAAAGTTTGCTTCCCTATATCAGATTTCGGAATGGATTGCACATTTGGAGAAACTTCCTCAGATTTAGAAACTTTAACAATCTGATCTTCATCTTGTTGCTGTCTTTCTTGTCCTTCTTCAAGAAACTTCCTCTGATAGGATTCTTCTTCATCAAACAGCTCATTTTCTTCTTCTTCTTCTTGAAGTTTCTTGCTGTCTTCCTCATCTCCCTTCCCTGGAGATACTATTTTTGCGGATTCAGCCTTATAATTCTGAATTTGTTTGATCAAGGTATCCAGATCTTAACTTTCCTCTTCTTCTTCTTCTTAAACTTCTTCCTCAACTGCTTCAGCAACCTCCTTCTCAGCTTCGACTAGAGGTTCTTTACCCTTGTCCTTTTCCAGAGTGACATAATTTTTCACTCGAGTTTCTGGTAAAAAAGGTTCGAGACCGAAAGTTTCCGGAACTGGAATCCTTTCAGAAGCCAACTCTGTACCTTTTAGAAAAGATTGTACTAGTTCAACTTCAGTCATCTTCATCCTCAGCTTCTTTTCCCTCGCTTGTCTTTCCAGCTCCTCAGCAGCTTTTTCTTTTAATGCCTTAGCCTCAGCAGGGTCGAGTCCGAATTGAGGATCCCCTTCCTTCTTCATTTATTTATCTTTCCTCCACTTTGCTGCTACTTCATCTGTATAGATTTTCTTCTTCTTCGGCTTGGGTGGTGCGGATTCAGTTTCCTTAGGCTGAGTAACTTCTTCATCAGTAACTACTTCTTTAGACTTTCTCTTCATCCTTTGCTTTTTTAATGGTTCCGGAGATTGTGTTTCTTTTTCAGCTGCCTCAAATTCCTCCACAAATAGGGGGTAAAATTCTCCGGATTCACTAGAAAACTACATCTTCATTCTCTTAAGCGTATCATCACTGACAAGCATGAGATTGCAATTCCAGATCTTTGATTTTCAGGTAACTTTGAAAGATTCTAAGCATCGAACAATCAACTTAGACAATAAGGCAGGAAACATTATAATCTGAGCTCTCAGATTTCCTTCTTTGATATTCTTGATCGTAACCAAGACATGCCATATCAGATTTATCTTTCTTAGATTTACCAGAAAATATAATACATAGATATCACTCTTCTATAGATTGTCTTTGTCTCCTCTTCTTGGGACCAGAAAACCTTGCACCCATAGTTGTAGTATCCTATTATTCGGAGTGAGACGAGTAATCTTAGTAGTTGAATCATCCTTAAGACCAAGAAACTTCAATGCCTTTTCCTTATTGAAACTTCCTTGCACATCGAGAAGTTTGTGAGAATAGAATTCAGCTTCTCCCTCATATGCTATACCAACCAGGCTTGCTTCCTTAGTGTAAGAAAGTTTATAGGTCTTCCCATAAGACTTAAAAGAAAACCTTTCTCTTACATCTTCCACCAGGAAGGAAATAGACTCATAAAACTCTATCAACAAGTCAGTATAAACCAGATCCTGTTTATCTGACTTAGCTATGCAGACGTCTTCCCATCCATTCAGTCTAATATTTTTCAAAATAATATAATCAAGCTTATAAAAATCCAGATGAACTAACCTTTCTCTGTAAACTAACCACTTTGAAATTGGTTTCATAGTTGACATATCTTGTGAAGTTGCTTCAATAGAAATTTGGAGTGAAGTAAACTGTAAGATTTGGATCAGCTTCACAAGGTACGGAACCGGCCTTAAGAGGAGCAGAAGGGCTTCAAGACGCAAAGGCCTGAAAAACTGATGTGGGACGAGTATTAGGACCCCCTTTTTATAGGCAAAGAAATTGGCCGTTGGTCTTCCAATAGTCATCCAATGGTTGAAAATAATTTGATCTGATCTGACGGTTGAGAATAATTTCACAAGAAAAAAATTGACTCTGATCTTTTGAGGTTTTTAAAGAAAACATTCGAATTTGTGGAAAAACTAGAATCCGAACTAAACAAAGAAGATATCAGTAATCAAATTTTGATTACAAAACTATAAGTAGGAAAATCATAACTTACGGATTGACAAGAAATATTATTTGAAATTGGTAATATTCTTCTTGAAGAAAAAAACTTTATTATGAAAAGTATAGTACGAAAAACAACGTTATGAATACCCCAGTCCAAAAATTTCCGTTCCGAAAATTATCAGTATGAAAATTCCATTCCATAAGTTTTCATTACGAAAAATTTCCATTCCGGAAAACTTCAATTCCAGAAATTTCCATTCCGGAAATCTTAGTTTCGAAAAGTTTGAAAACAATATTTGAAAAACTTTGTTATTTTAACAAACAAATGTACTCCCCCTATAACAAGGAGTTTATTATTGTAAGGAGACTTTTTCAGCAGAAAGTTAATTAAGAAGGATTACCTTACGTTTATCATTCCTAACTTCTATTTAATGTATTCAAATCTATCAGAAGACAAAGATTTTGTGAAAATATCAGCAAGTTGATCTTGTGTTCCGATAAACTGAAGAATGATATCTCCTTTAAGTGTGTGATCCCTATGAAAGTGATGCCTAATATCTATATGCTTTGCACGAGAGTGATGTACAAGGTTCTTACTAAGGGAAATGGCACTTGTGTTATCACACAAAATTTGAGTTTTAGTAACACTCAATCCATAGTCTGTGAGTGTGTGTTGCATCCATAATACTTGAGCACAACAAATTCCAGCTGCTATATATTCGGCTACAGTAGTGGAAAGTTATACAGAATGTTTCTTCTTGCAGGACCAAGAAACTAATGAATCTCCTAAGAAATGACAAGATCCGGATGTACTCTTTCTATCCATTCTACATCCACCAAAGTCAGCATCAGAAAATCTTTTTAGAAAAAAAAATCATTTCTAGAGGTATAAAATAATCCTAGATCCATGGTTCCCTTAAGGTAGCGAAAAATTATTTTTACTGCCTTTAAGTGAGATTTCTTAGGATTGGATTGATATCTTGCACATAAGCATACTGAGAACATTAAGTCTGGTCGACTAGCTATCAAGTAAAGTAAACTTTCTATCATTCCTCTAAAAGATGTTTGATCTATTGGTTTCCCAACTTCATTAAGATCTAAAGAATTTGAGGTACCAATAGGAGTACTTATACTCTTAGTGTTGTAATAACCATACTTTTTGAGAAGATCATTAATATACTTATGTTGAGATATGTAGGTTCCTTATGGTTTTTGAGAAATTAGAAAACCAAGGAAAAATGTTAATTCACCCATCATACTCATTTCAAACTCAGATTTCATTAGACTTGAAAAAGAGTCGGTTAAGGATTGCTGAGTTGAACCAAATATGATATCATCAACATAAATTTGAACAATCAAAACATTTTTCTTATCTTTATTTATAAAAAGGTTTGGATCTGCATTTCCCTTATCATAGTTATTTTGAAGCAAAAATCCAGTGAGTCTATCATACCATGCTCGTGGGGCTTGTTTAAGACCATACAAAGCTTTGGTAAGTCTAAAAACATGTTTAGGATGTTTTGTATTTTCAAATCTAGGAGGTTGTTCAACAAAAACTTCCACTTTAACATAAGTGTTAAGAAAAGAACATTTCACATCCATTTGAAAAAGATTAAAATTAAAGAATGCTGCAAAGGAAAGTAGAATACGGATAGATTCAAGTCTGGCTACGGGAGCATAGGTTTCTTCATAGTCTATTCCCTCTTGCTGATTATAACCTTTAGCAACAAGTCAAGCTTTATTTCTTACTATGTCTCCATCTTCATCACATTTATTTCTGAAAACCCATTTTACTCTAATAACAGAAGTCTCCTTAGGACTTTCAACCAAGTTTCAGACTTTATTACTCTCGAATTCATTTAGTTCATCTTGCATAGCTTTGATCCAATCATCATCACCTAAAGCTTCATCAGGGCTTTTTGGTTCTAATTGGGAAAGAAATGAAAGATGTTCTACTTCATTTCTTAAGGAACTTCTAGTCCTTACAGGTTGATTTACATCACCAATGATACTATCACTGGGATGATTCTTAAGAAACACCTGATTTGGGTTTTGTAAAACCTGTTCATCAACATAGGGTAGAAAGTCTTCCGGGGTAAATGTTTCAGAAGTATCTTCTTGAACAATTTCCTTATCAGAAGGTTCTTCTATCAAAGGTTGACAATCAGTTTTTTAAAACACATCTGAGGATGTAGGTTGAGGTGGTTTAAAAACAAAAGGATCTGACTCATCAAATTTTACATGTACTGTTTCTTCAACAGTACAAGTATTTTTATTGAAAACTCTATAAGCCTTAGAAGTTGTGGAATAACCTAAGAAAATTCCTTCATCAGATTTTGGTGTGAATTTATGTAAGTTATCTTTAATATTGAAAATGAATACTTTGCAACCAAAAACCTTGAAGTAGGAATGTATTGGTTTTTTATCGTTCCATAACTCATAAGAAGTTTTATTAAGAAAAGGCCTAATCAAAACTCGATTTATAGTATAACAAGCAGTACTTACAGCTTCAGCCCAGAAATGTCTAGCTATAGAATATTCACTCAACATGGTTCTAGTTATCTCTTGAGGAATTATATTTCTTCTTTCAACTACACCATTCTGTTGAGGAGTTCTAGGTGCTGAAAAATTTTTAGTAATAACTTTTTTACTACAAAAAGTTTCAAAATCATAATTTTGAAATTCTCTTCCATGATCACTATGAATAGTTTTCAATGGAAGGTTTTTATCATTTTTAACTTGAGATCTAAAACTTTTGAAATAGGAAAAAGATTAAGACTTCTTTTCTAGAAAATAGACCCAAGTAAATTTAGTATAATCATCAACTAGAACAAACACATAGTATATGCCTCCAATACTTCCAGTTTCTGTTGGACCAAAAAGATCAATGTGCACTAACTGTAATGCATCAGTTGTTGAGACTTCACCGATTAATTTAAAACTAGATTTATGTTTCTTACCATATTTACAAGGATTAGAAACTTTAGAAGAATCAAATCTAAGCTCCGGTAGATCCTTAACTAGTTTCTTCTTAGAGAGTTTACATAGGTTCCTAAGATTACAGGTACCTAGTCTTCTATGCCATAACCAGGAATGAACTTCAATCGCACTTAGGCAAGGTAAATATTGACTCCTGAGGTCTTCTAAGTTTAAGGTGTAAACATTCTCATGCCTATTGGCTGAGATAATAAATTCTTTCTTGGAATTGTGAACTAAGCACTTATCATTCCTAAAATTCACAAGGTACCCTTCATCACATAACCGACTTATGCTAATGAGGTTGTGCTTAAGACCCTTAACAAAAAGAACATTTGAAATCAAGGTTTTACCAAGAAGAACAATATTACCAATACCAACAATCTCTCCCTTAGCATTATCTCCAAAAGTTACCTTTCCTCCTTTCGTTTTGATAATCTTTTCAAAATAGCTTTTGTTACCAGTCATGTGCCGGGAACATCCACTATCCATGTACCATGTATTGTTGCTGGTAATCTCTTTATTTTCCTGAAATCAAGAAGAGAATTAGACTTTCGGAATCCAAACTTTCTTGGATCCGAGATTTCCAGATAATAAAATTTTAGGTACCCACATCTTCTTAGAGAAATAAGCTTTGTGAAACCCTAAAGATTGGGTTTTGTTTAAGGAACAATTCTTTGACCAGTGACCACCACATTGACACTTGGTACAAAATTTGGCACTTTGAGGAACAAAATAATTGTTACTAAAAGTTGGTTTTGCATGGGTATAACCAAATCCATATTTATTTCTTAAAGGTCATATTTGGGAATAAATTTTATCAAAATTTTCCTTACCATGGGTAAAGTTTGATAAAAACTTCTTTAAGGAAAAAATTTCAGACTTGAGTTTTATAGCCAGATTTTTATCCTCTAAATCATTTGTTTTAAAACTAGAGCTAGTCTCGAAAACATTTTTCTTAGAAATTACGTTTTCTATTTCTTTAGAAAGTTGGTTCTTCTCAGAACTTACTTCCCCAAGACTTTTTGAAATACTTTCAGAATCAGAATTTTTCCTATCAAGATCTTTAGAAAGATCTGATATCTCTTTTGTAAGAATAGAATTTCTAGAGTTTGCCTTATCAAGTATTTTATTGAGTTTGGAATTCTCAATTTCAAGAAGTTCAGCAATCCTAGAGACTTCTTCATAAGTAGGTAATGTATTTTCTTCATCAAAAGAGGATTCTTCATCAGAAGAGTTATAATACTTACTATCATTAGAATTTAAAGAAACATTGGTCAATGATTCATCATTTCGTACCTTATCCATAAAACAATTATTTTCAATAGGTAATCTGGCTATAAGACCAAGATTCTTCTGTCCTAAAGATTCATAATCAGAAGATTCATCTGATGAATCACCACCACTAGCACTCCAGGTATCATTAGCTTTCAGAACTCTCTTAGCTTTGGCTTTATAATACTTCTTTCTGTTCCTGTCTGAATGCCTTTCTTTCTTTTCATTCTTTTTAAGCAAAGGGAAATCTGGTCTAATATGTCCAGCTCTCTTGTATTCATAACAAGTAACTTCTCCATCTTTTCTATCTTTCCTTTCCTTTTTCTTATACTTGGATTGGAAATTTCCCTAGCCAGCAATCGTTTTCATCCTTCGAGCAAGATTTTCTAATTCATTTTTAGAGACTTCAATCTCACTAGATTCGGATTGGAAAATAATTTTCTTAGATTTGGATCTGGTTACTCTCTCAGGAGTCTTATCTTTCATCTGATTTGAATTTGTTGTAAAAGTAATAGTACCATTTCCATTTTTCCTTTTGATGTTGTCAGCATCTCTCTACATTCTCGTTTCATGTTGTAGAAGAGTTCCAAATAACTCATCAAGAGAAATTTGAGTGACCTTCCTGTTCTCATCAATAGCAGTTCTATTTGATTCCCACTCATTGGGCATAATATCAATTATTTTATCCACAAGAGCTTCATCATCTAAACCTTTCTCTCCCATAGACTATAAACTATTGACTATGGTCATAAACTCTATTGAACTTTACAGATTGGTTCACCATAAAGAAAATTGAAGCCATGATATTCAGCTCTAAGCATTGCTCTCCTAGTCTCAATCACTTTAGAAGTTCCAAAATGTGTAACCTCTAACTTCTTGCAGATACAGTTAGCTGCTTCCCAAGAAGAAATTTGGCTATATATATTTCTAGTCATTGAACACAGTAAGGTATTGCGTACCTTATAATTGAGTTGATAATCTTTCTTTTCCTGGTTAGTGAAAGTTCTGACTTCCTTATCAGGAATTTTATAATCACCAGTAAGCATAACAAAGTTGTCCACTCCAGTATTGATAACAAAAGTCTTCATTCAATCTCTCCAGTACTCATAATAATTACCATTAAAGATTGGTGGTCTTTTAGGATTTAGATTATCAATGGAACCAATATTGACTCCTGCCATACTTAAAATTACCTTCGACACACAAACTTGTTAGAAAAAAATCGTAATAACAAAGTTCAGAATGATAAATTTCAGAATGGGAATGTTCGGAATGGGAAAGTTCAAAATGGGAAAGAATGAGCAAGAAAAACTTATTCGTAAGTATAAGTATTTCAGAAAACACCCTCTGATACCAATTGTAGGATCGAAATAATGATGTAGATGCTCAATTTACAAGAGGGGGAGTGAACTGTATACTTTAAAAAATTACTTTGGAACCTTTAAAGTTAGTTATGAATAACTATGTTTTCCTTAAGTAAAGGAAAGGGCTAAGTTTAACAAGGATTAAACTAAGAAAATTTACAACACCACTAACACCAAATGAAAACTTAGAAAGAGATTACAAAAGTAGGTTCCATAAATATAGTTTCGGAAATTGAAACATCATAAAAGATTACAATATGAGATTCTACCTTAAAGCGTATAGAATCTAAATGAAACAGAGTGAAAGTAAGTAAGTATAAGAAAGTTATACTTTCCTTACAATAAAATATGCAGCAGAAAATAAACAAGTAGTTTAACTACAAGTAACAACATATAAGTCTTTTAACCCAAAGAGAAGGGTATCCAACAACCTTGGATAAGGGTCCCTTGATTTATACTTTCAAGAAAGTCTGTCTTACCCACACCAGGGTAAGCCCTCGATACAAAGATCGGAGTCTCTTTCTTGATATCCCCGCAAGCCCTCAACTTCAAGGTAGTTGGAAACCTATATCTTCCTTAGCAAGGAAGCCCTCGAACTTCAAGGTAGTCGGCACCTCTGTCTTCCTATCCCCATAAGTCCTCGAATGTAATCACCAATATTCAGAGTCACACGAAGAAAAAACTGAACAAGCAGTTCACTACGCACAAGGCATGAAAAGCTTTCTCTCTCTAGAAATCACTTTAGCAGTGTGTGGTCTCTAGATTGATCAACTTACTTATTTTTGAGCTCTTTAAAATGAGCTCCTATTTATAGGCAAATTTCCAACGGTCGACTCCCTCTTCCAACGGTCATATTTTTCATGAAATTCAGAGGTACCTGTACATGTGTAACTCAACCAACGGTTAATTAGAAACAGATTAGACGACATCGTTTTATAAAAAACTATGTATAACTGAATGTATGTCATCGTTTTGGAATGAAGCATATGTAAGTAAAAGCTAATTAATAGTTCGGAGTGTAAGCAAGTCAAAGGATCAGATTCTAAGCAAAATGAAGTTCGGAGTCTATGTTAAGAAATTTTCAGATTCTGTTTTATAGGAATTCAGAGTCTGGTTTCACCAGAGATCGGATTTTGAATCTGTAGATCTCAGAGTCGAACTTCTTAAGAGTTCGGAGTAGAACTGCTTAAATGTTCGGAGTCGAACTTCTTAAGAGTTCAGAGTCGAACTTCTTAAGAGTTCGGAGTAGAACTGGTTAAAAGTTCAGAGTCTAACTTCTTAAGAGATCGAAGTCGAACTGCTTAAAAGTTCGGAGTCAAACTTCTTAAGAGTTCCGAGTCGAACTGCTTAAATGTTCAGAGTCGAACTTCTTAAGAGTTTGGAGTCGAACTTCTTAAGAGTTCGGAGTCGAACTTCTTAAGAGTTTGGAGTCAAACTTTATAAGAGTTCGGGGTCCAACTATTTAAGAGTTCGGATTAGAACTGCTTCAGAGTTTGGAGTCTAGAATTCAGATTAAAACTATATTACAGATCACATCCATAATTCGGATCCAAAAAACAGAATGCTCCAACTTTTTCATTATAAGGCTCCAGAAATTTGGTTATGATTCCGGTTTCTGAATTTAAGAAAAAAATATCTATGTATAAGAAAATCTAGGTTATGGTAAATTTCCTTAAAGAAGTAAATTTTCCTTATTTGATTAAAAATAATATTTTCTTAAGTATAAGGTGTTTGTGGTTTTCAAAACAAGAAGGAATGGAAAAGTCATAAGGAAAACCTTATTGACTCAACAGTTACGTATCAAATTACCTTTAGGATCTAAAATAACTGCCTAAAATTCCTCAAAAGTCCTATCATAATGTAAATATAGAAAATCCAAAAAAAGTACCCAAGATGTATCCAATATTTACTTCCTCAGTAATGTAATATAGGACACATTATATACATGAGATAGGTTTCCAAAAAGCGAAATTCAATGGTCCATGGATCCAATGTGATCAAGAATCTTAATGGGATAGTATACCCAGGACTTAGATTTTTATTTAGTCAAAAAATTGTAACTTTCTTTAGTAAAGATATTCTAATGAATACTTTATCCCCAACCAAAAAAACCCATCCATATAAATGATTCTTAACATATATATTTTATAGAATCTATTATGCTCCAATTCTTAATTTAATGTATTGATCCTCTATAGTTATTTCTTCTACCATTTCTAGTCAAAATAGTTTCTTGCCTCTATTTTTATCCCAACATGATAGAGTTTTAGATTTATTTCCATAAATATATCCATACTGGTTTATCTGAATTATATTGTAGAAGAAATTATTATATGATAACTCACTCATTGGAAGAATTTTATCTCAGATATGGAGAATAAAAAGATATTAATTGGGATTTGGAACATCAGTAATTATCTAAGAGGTAAGTGGATCATTGAATATTTATCTTTTAGTTCCACCACTAAATTACCTTCATAACTAGTTAAATTCATAATCTTTTATACTATTACCAATTTCCTAAAAATTAAAGACCCAAAACATTGCAGGAATAGAAAATTAAAATGGCTAAAAACTCAAAAATAATATTTTTATCATTTTCATGATATAGAAAATCCTATGTTTAATCAATCCACTAATCATTATGGATACAAAATATTAGATATTATCCTTACACTCTTGTTATATAAAAATTTTCTCTGAACTAAAATGGATAGATCTTATGGAATAAAATAATAAATCATAAAATATATAATAAGATGTATATTAAACCACCAATAAGAATCCTAAAATTGCTGAAAATGAGTATATACTAGTATACTCTTATTAAAATAATGAATTTATCATAAAAAATTGAATGATATATTAATTTGACAAATCCAAAACATCTACACTTATTTATTGAGTATTATCGATGAATTAAATATCCAATGATAATTAATCAGTACGAATATCCTTAGAACATCTCTAAATAATACATTTTAGTTTACTTACACTTCAATAAGAATATAAATTTAACACCCCAAACTTCCACATAACACTTCATTTTAAATAATTCAGTAACTTTCCCTATACGCAACGCCGAGTTCGAGCGCACCACGACTTACCAAACAAGCTATTTGAAAAGTAGTTATCAATAGTATTGAACCCATTTTGAATATTATATATTTATAATATAATTTATACATTCATCTTATGTATTTATTGGACATAATATGAGAACAAATTCAATTTTTTAGATAAAAGAAGTATTTTTCAAAAAATCAGTTTTTATGACTTTTAATGGAGAACCCTTTTTAAATAAAATATATGACAATTTTCTATATTAAATTTTATGAAATATAATTCTTCTTTGGAATAAGGACTTAAAAATTTAGTTTGGATGAATTTTTGGAACTTTTATGATAAATTTCATATTTTGATGAATAATGAAAAATACTAAATTTTAATTGAAAACAAATTTTTAAATTGAAATAATTTATAGTGTTAAATTATAAATTTTAGTGGTTTTAATGTATTATTAGATTATATTTTATCATTTAATATAATTTTTGTCATAGGATGTAATTTCACATTTAATTTGTACATAAACACATGTCTATCTTGTGATAGTTTTTTACTTCTTAAAAAACCAATTTTTGGTTTTGACAATTAAAATTAATTTTAAAATAATACTTAAAAATTTGTGTTTTAAATGTGGAAAAAATGGATTCCATACTTGGAATCATAAGATACAAATTTTGTATATATGTACATTTTATTTTTGGACATTATGACTAGTAACTTAAATAATTATTTTTATTTACCATGGTTAAAGGGTAAATTAGGTAAATAAGAGGACAATATAATATTATAATAATATAAACCTACCCTAATGTGTTTTTTAATCCCATTTTAGAATATATTTACAACCATTAGATTTTTTGGGTCGATTTTGGGACCCCATAGAGCCACTTGGGTGTGACAATGACATGTTATAAGAATTAATTTAAAGTAAAAATAAAAATAACATAAACATATATCTTTTACTAAATCAATTTTAATATTGGGTTATATAACTGATATCTTGGTCAATAACTACTAATTATAAATTTATAAAGATTGAATACATCATGGTAGTTTATTTATAATTTTTAGATCTTAGATAAATATATTTATTTATGACACAATTATGATGCAGTGATTACATCATTTATGAAAGATTCAAATAAATGAATTTATAAATATTAAAATAAATATAATTTTTACATTTTTATTCCATCCAAGAATTTTCTAAATGAAATTTACATATTATGGATTATTTAATGACTTTGGTTCTATGGAAAAATGTTTTTATGACTTAAACAAATCGATTTCTAAATAGTGTCAAAATTCACATAAATGAGTTTTCAAAAAAATACTATTTTATTAAATTATATAAAAATCCTAAAAAACAAATTTTTAGAAAAATAACATTTATAGTGATATAAATTTCATATATTATCCATTTTATATTAAATTTTATATTTATATTAAATATATTAACCATATAGTATAAAAATTCAAGAGGACATGGTAAGGGTTAATGTTTTTTACAAAGGGTTAAATCTAAAATATAAGGTTACTTTTATGAACAAAAAATTTATAAAACCAATTGGTTGAGATGAATTATACGAATAATAATATTATCCTCAAAATAAATCAATTTTGAGCTATTATAAACTAGAAATAGTTTTATAATAAATTAATATTTCATGATTTCCCTAAAGCTCCCTTCACCATTCTTATAAAAGGGAACCTCCCTTTCTCATTAAATAACAACTCTAATGCATTATGATTCAGCCAAACAATACCCAATTCTCCTCCAAACCTTCGTAAATTAATCTTAGTGGGATAAATTTTGGCATATATCCATCCTAAAGAGATATTTTGTTCAAATCAAAAGGAAATTCTTGAAGAAGAGGTAATCATTTTAACCCTTCTTTCAATGTTTTTTTATTCTTCCACTTCTTATTTCTATATTTCTTCCTTACCAAAGTAATAAATCCAGTATCATTCATAAATTGAGATGTTAATATTATCATGGTAAAATTATATTTATCATTTTATCCATCATACTAATAATAATATCACCATGTGTGCGTACATACGACTTACCGTCTCCACGCCGTGGTGTAATTTGTTATTCCATATTAATTTATTTGAATGGGTATAATGAGAGTATAATATAAAAAATAATGAATATAAAATAATAATAATTTTTTATAATTAATATACCATTAAGTTACATATCATTTAATCATTAAACTAATTATATCATCGCTCATGCGTTTGTATGTCCTACCGTCTCCATGACGTGATGAGATTCATTTTCCACGTCAACTACCCGAGAATGATTTTAAAAAGTATATATGATTCATAATAATGAAATATATGACATAATAAATCTATTGGAATGATATATATATGTATATATGTATGTATGTATGTATGTATGTATGTACGTATATGTCATTCACATACTTCTATTCAATACGATAAGAAAATGAAAACAACATTCATGCGTATATACGACCTATCATCTCCATGAAAAGTGTATTCCATTTCATATATCTATCTATTATATATATTTATATTATGTATATATATGATATATAAATCAAATTATACATTCTTGAAGTAATTAAATCATGATCTATGTAATATGATCAAGAATAAAAAGTCAAAACATGTATGATAAACAAAGCGATTATTACCCAAAATGTTTCATTGTCTTGGAATTGTTAATAAACGGGTAATATAAAGTCATAAAATAATCATATATGATATCATAAATTTTATTATTATTCTAATATAAGTTTATAATATTTTTAGAAACATTATACAGGTGTTTCAGACACGTACGGAGAGTATCAGAACTTAGGTAAGGGTTAATTCCTCAATCTCATTGTTATTCAAGATTGTTCGTGTGTAAGTATTTAATAGGACATATTTATCATCCATGTCCATGTTTCATAAAAAATGTTTTCAAAAGGAATATTTTAAATTTTTATGGAAGTTAATATTTAACTTGATCATCATTTTAAATGTTTTAAAGATTTATTATTCTAAATATATGTAATTAATGTCCATATTTTTATGTTGATTTTAAGGATTTATTTTTATAGATATGATTGTTTTAAAATGTTAATTCCATTAAAAAGTTTCAAAGTGGTATGGTAAAATTTGATTCAAAAGTATATTTTAAATGAATTCCTTTATATATTGTAATACATTAAAATTATTTCATGAAAAAGGTATATGTCTGTCTAATAGTTTTACTGATTATTTTCAACTATGTCAACCTACTTTATTAAATATTATTCTTTATTGTGATTTATTTGTTATAAATAAAATATTTCATGTTTTATTGAACTAGTTATGATATTTTTGACTGTGGATGTGCTATTTTTATACCATTCATAGTTTATGTTTAAAGTATTGGGATTTCTTAAGCTAGTTTTAATACGAATGTTAATGTTATGTTTCACCCTTTTCATATGAGGAATGAATTGGACTTAGTAAGTGACAGGGGGACCTCTATAGCCCCTCGATGCATCGGTAAATCTCATGAGACAAAATAGCGTCTTGGAACAAGTCCATGAAAGAATATTTGTGAATGGTCTTGGTAAAAGGCTTCAATGTAGTAGATATTATGTCCGACATTATGCATTCCCTCATTATTAAATTTGTTGTTACATGTGATTATTAAACTAGTATAATATCCATATGGATGTTTGTATGGAAATTTTTGATTTATGTTTTCCATATTATATTCAAGTTTATGTTGAAAATTCTATTGTTTTTATTATATATAATTCTTTAAAATTTTATAGCTTCCTCTGAATTATTTACCCTTATAGAGAATCTAAGATCACCCCTTTCCTATGTTTTATTTTCCCAGTATGCTAAGAAATGTATTATGAATTATATGTAGGGTTAATATAGGGGAATAATGGATCTTTAAATGTTTTATTTATTTTTTGTTTTATGTTTGAATGTGTAATGTAACATTTATTTATGTAATATATTTTCCAAGTATTGTAAACTGACCATTATTTCGGGACTTGATTCCTTGTAATCATGACAATGTATTAAATAAATGCACCGTCTCTGAGATTATAGGGCTGGTACAATACAATTAGTATCAGAGGTTGTTTAGAAACAACATTGGAAATAGATTTAGAAATCTTATATTTGTGATCATATCCCTAAGATAGAGTTTAAGGATAAGTATTGATGAACCCCAAGAAATTGGGTAATGTAGGGATTAAGTGGAAATTCCAAGAAGTAAATACATGTATGGATACTACACGTGGACATGGTTCTGGAATAGATGTACCTTGGGTTGAAAATATTACAAGGTGTTCTAGAGTTGACTTAGGGAAAATTGGTACATGAAAACATACCTTACTGCACACCAGGTTTGATACTCCTGGGGGATATTCTTAGGATAATTCATATTTTCTTTAAAAAACATTATGAAGAATTAATGAGTAAATATTTCCTTAAATGAAATATATTTATGATTATATATTTTAAATGCCTATATTTTTCAATTTATGTTATTTATTTTACTTGTTTGGATTTATGAATTATGATTCATTACCTAATCTAGTGTATACAATTATTTAGAAATGGTACCTAGTCGAAGGAATAGAAATTTTATCAGTGCACATAATACATTTAGGGATTTACCTCCAATTCAAGATAATGGCAGTGGAGTATGTGACACAATTGGTGCTGATCAAATTATAACCACACTGGGATAACTGACTCATGTTATGAATAATAACATTACCCATATAGAGAAACTTTATCCAAAACATGTAGGATCAATGTCAGACCGCTTCATGAGACAACAAACTCCATGATTCAATGGGAATAAAAATCTATTTGTGACTAATCAATGTAAAATTTATGTAGTTAAAATATTTCTTGATTTTGTAATTAATGAAAGGGAAATGGGTTTCAATGCAGTTTATCGTCTCTCAGGAGATGAAGATTAATTTTGGTCATTAATTCAAAACATGAAGGAGGATGAAGAAGTATAAAATATTGAATAGAGGGAGTTTAAAGAACTTTTCCAAGAGAAATACTTTCCCCATGAACAACAAGCTGATATGGAAATGAAATTTTTGAGCCTGAGGAAAATAGAGGATGAGAATGTTGCAAAGTATGAAGCTAACTTCACAAGGTTAGTAAGTCATGCTATAGACTACATACGTAATCCAAGAAGTAAGATTTATTGATTATTTTATGGGTTAAAACCTTTCCTCTAGTAGGCATTGGTCTCAAAATATTTCTCATCATACGAAGATATAGCCTCGTGTGTTATCAAGACAGAAAAAACTTCTCCAAGTCTTATGACATTAAAGTAAAGAAAAAGAAGAATAGAATGTTGGAGGAAGAGTCGGATAAAGGGAAAAACTGAATGAAGGATTTTCCCTTATGAGATAATTGTGGGAAGAAATGTCCTGGTACTTACAAAAAAGGAAGGGTAGTTTGTTAGAAATATGGAGAAAAAGGTCACCACACTCATGATTGTAAGGGAAAGAAAGAAGCTGTGCAATGTTATAATTTAAAGATATGGGACTGTATGCAAACAATTTTCTAAAGTGTCAAGGAAATATAACTCAGAATAAACAAATGGATCAAGGTCAAGATTATAATGTTACAATAGTTGAAGTGGAATAATTAATATATTTGTGTTATTTGAAGAATTATATACTGTTTATAAGAAGAATGTGATATATATAAGTAATTTACTGTAGTATTATTTCATTAAGGATCCGAGATTGTATGGTATTAATTAAAGTGACACCATTTCAAGTTAAATTTTTTGGAAAATATATGGATAGGGGAAATATAACCCTTAATATTTTTTTTGATACCGAGATAATGATTTTAGAGTAAGAGATAATTGATTCTAATAAAGTACATTAGATATTATTTACATCCTTGTAAGTCATTAATGGTTTTAAAAAAAAAGTATTTTATACCATCATTATTGGGATTTTTCAACATTTTTGGATTTAAGTTGTACATCTAGTATTTTATGTTTAACATAATGAATAAATAAGAATTAACGTATTTAATAAGGTTTTCTGATACTTCAGGTAATTACCAAGATTTTAGAGAATACACGATGAAGGTAATCACATGTATATTTTGTGACCTTCCTTATAAAATTTTGGACTGTAATTTTGTATAGAAGTACTTTGGATAAGCATAAAGATTGGAATTGATTAAGTTATAAATTGGATACTATTTTTTAAGGTTAAATAATTTGTTAAGATTATTCTTTTTTTGAATGTTATACTTTTTTGAAAAGGAAAAACTGTAGGTCGGGTGATAACCCATCACGTTAGGTAAGGCCACAAGACTTGAACCTACAACTTAATGACATAAAGGGTGTATCACCTACTACTGTCATTCATGATGTCCGAGTTTGTCTAACCTATTTTTTATGGTATGATATATAAAATATAAATTCATTTTTTTGAACCCGATATGATTAAGATAAGTAGAATATTATTGAGATTTGTTATATTTTGGAGTGAAAGATGAGTTTGTGGTATAAATTAGTTTAATGATGAAACTATACATGTCAGGTAAGTATTATTATTTTATTATTATATGAAATTATTAAAATTTATGTAAGGGATCATAAAACAAAAAATGTTTTCCTAGTATATTCTTTTGCGATGAATCAAATGGCCCCTCAGATCATCACAGATTAATAGCTTTCTAGTTGTTAACTTTCCCATAATAATTTTCTCTATCACTATTCATCAGAACTTAATGGTTATTTTTTCTTTCATGTCCATGTTTTCCTACATATACCCCTAGTATGAGTTATTTCGGGTAAACTAATAACTTCTCTTTATTTATTTTAAAGTGGATGTTTTATCGATCATTTTTCCGACGTGGGATTGCAATAAAGGGATTTGAATAATAAATCCATAGATACTAAACACAAATTCAAAAATTGTGAGGATTAATTTTTTTGATGAAGGGGATAATGTAACACTGCAAGCTTCTACACTTCTTTTTACACAATTCAGTATCTTGTGCTACACACAACGATGAGTTCGAGCGCACCATGATTTACGAAACTAGTTGTTTAAAAATAAGTTATGAATATTACTGACCACATTTTTAATTTTAAATAAATCCCATATAATTTAAAAATTAATCTTATGTATTTCATATACATAATATAAGGTCAAATTCTATTTTTTAGATAAAAGAAGTATTTTTCCAAAAATCATTTTTTCACCTTTTAACGGAGAACCCTTTTTAAATTAAATATTTCAAACTTTTATATATTAAATTAGATGAAATAAAATTATGATTTAGAATCAAGACATAAACACATTGTCTGGATGAATTTTTGGCACTTTTCTGATAACATTCATATTTTGATGAATAGTGAAAAATACTAAATTTTAATTGAAAACATCTTTTTAATCAAAATAATTTCTTGTGTTAATTTATAAATTTGAGTGGTATTAAATTATAATTAGGTTATATTTTTGTAATTTAATATAATGTAGGTCATTGGATGTAATTTCACATTTAAATTGTTCATAAACACATGTCCATCTTTTGATAGTTTTACTTCTTAGAAACCTATTTTTTTTGTTTTGATAATATAGATTAATTTTAAATTAATTACTATAAATTATATGCTTTGAATTTGGAAAAATGGTTATCATATTAGGAATCAGAAGTTCATTTTTTTTAAATAGGTACCTTTTATTTTTGGACATTATGATTAGTAACTTCAGTAATTATTTTTATTTACTATGGTTAAAGTGTAAATCAGGTAAATAAGAGTAAAAAATAATATTATAATAATGTAAAATACCCTAAATTTTTTTATAATCCTATTTTATGATATATTTCCGACCACTGTCATCCTTGTGTCGATTTAGGGATCCCATGAAGCAACTTGGGTGTGATAATGACATGTTATAAGAATTAATTTAATGTGATGTGAAATACAACATAAACATATATCTTTAACTAAATCAATTTTAATATCAGTTTATATAACTTATATATTTGTCTATAAATACTAATTATAAATATATAAGTATTTAATAAATCATGGTATTTTATTTATAATTTTTATACATTAGATAAATATATTTAATTTTGACACAATTGTGATGTAGTGATTACCTCATTAATGAAAGATTCAAATAAATTAATTTATAAATATTAAATTAAATATAATTTGATCATTTTGATGACATCCAAGAATATTAGGAATTAAATTAACATATTATGGATTATTTAATGAATTTTTTTTACATCATAATCTTTTTATAACTTTAAAAAAATCAATTATTAAATATTGTCAAAATTGACATAAATGAGTTTATAAAACAAATAGGATTTTATTAAATTATATAAAATACATAAAAATATAAATTTTTGAAAAATAACTTTTATAGTGTTAAAAAATTCATATATTATCCACTTTAGGTTCTATTATCATTTTATAGTAATGATATTAACCATGTAGTATAAAAATACAAGAGGACATGGTAAGAATTAATTTATTTTACAAAGGGTTAAATATAAAAGATAAGGTTACTTTTATGACCTAAATATATATAAATAAAATTTTTTGATAGTATTTAGAACCAAAATAATATTAGACTCAAAATAAACTAATTTCGAGCTATTAAAAATCAAAAATAATTTTATAATAAATTAATATTTGAAGATTTTTCTTAAAGTGCCCTTCACCATTCTTATAAAAGGGAACCTCCCTTTCTCATTAAATCACATCTCTAAAGCCTTTTGGTTTGGCCAAAACCTGACCATTTCTCCTCCCAAATTTTTTTAATTCATCCCAGAGGCCTAAAATTTGGCATAGATCCATCCTAAAGAACCCTTTAGTTCAAATAAAAAAGGAAACTCTCGAAGAAGAGGTAATCGTTTTATCCCTTCTTTCAAAGTTCTTTTTTATTCCACTTATTCTTTCTATATTGTTTCAACACCAAAGTAATATATCTAATATAATAAATATAATTGTTTATTAATATAATCATTGTAAAATTATATTTATCATTTTATCCATCATATGTATAATAATATCCCCATTCGTGCGTACATACAACTTACCGTCTCCACGCCGTGGTGTAATTTGTTCTTCCACATTACTTTATTTGGATGGGTGTAATGATGAGTTTAATAGAAATAAATAAGGAATATTACATTATTATTATTTTTTATAATTAATATAACACCCAATTCCATATCATTTAATCATTAAATTAATTACGGCATCGCATGTGCGTACGTACGACCTACCATCTTCACGATGTGATAAAATTCATTCTCCACTTTAAGCATCCGAGAATGATTATAAAAAATTTATATTATTCATAATTATGAAATATATGAAAAAATAAATCTACTATAATATATATATATATATATTTATTCATGTACATATATGTCATTCACTTCCATTCAATATGATAAGAAAATGAAAACATCGTTCATGCGTACGTACGGCCTACCGTCTCTATAAACGGTGTATTCCATTTCATATATATATATATATCTATTATATATATTTATATTATGAATATATATTATATGTAAATCATATTATATATTATATAAGTAATTAAATCATGATCTAAGTAATATGATCAAGAATAACAAGTCAAAACATGTACGATTAACAAAGCAATTGTTACCTGAAATGTTGCATTAATGTGGAATTGTTAATAAATGGGTAATATAAACTCATAAGAGAATATTATATGATATCATAAATATTTTTATATTTTTTATATAAGTTAATAATATGTTTAAAAACATTATACATGAGTTTCAAAAACATATATAGAGTATCAGACATAATGTAAGGGTTAATTCCTCAATCTGATTATCATTCAAGATTGTTTATGTGTATGTATTTATTGGGACATATTTATCATCCATGTCCATGTTTCATAAAAATTTATTCAAAATTAATATTTTAAGGTTTTATATAATGGAATCCTTAACTCCATCATCATTTTAAATTTTTTAAGGATTTATTATTCTAAATCTATTTAATCAATGTCCATATTTTCAAAATGATTTTAAGTATTTATTTATTTGGACAAGATTGTTTTAAAATGTTAATTAATTTCAAAATTTTAGAAGTGGTATGGGACACTTTGATTCAAAAATATATTTTAAATGACTTCCTTTATGAATTTTGATTCTTTTAATTGATTTCATGAAAAGGAATATTTCTCTCAATGAGTTTTACTGATTATTTTCAACTATGTCAACATCCTTTATTGGATATTATTCTTTATTGAGGTTGATTTATTATTAATAAATTCTTCCAAATTGTATTGAGTGCATTTTTATATGTTTGAATGCGGATATTATATTTTTATACCATTAATGGTTTATGGTTAAATTATAGGAATTTTGTATTCTAGTTTTAATACGAATGTTGATGTTATGTTTACCCTTTTTATATAAGGAAAGCATTGGATATAGTAAGTGATGTGCAAGGCCCACTATAGACCCTCAATGCATCGATATGTATCGTTAGACAAACTAGTGTCTTGGAACAAGGTCTTAATAGAATATTTGGGAATGGTCTTGGCATAAGGCCTTGATGTATTCGTTGTTATGTCTGGCATTATGAATTCCCTCATTATGAAATTAGTTGTTACATGTGATTATTATACTAGTAGAATATCCATGTGAATGTTTATATGGTAATGTTTGATTTATTTTTTCCATATTATGTTCATGTTTATGTTAAAAAGGATACTATTTTTATTATAAATTTTGCTTTAAAATTTTATAGCTTATACTGAATTATTTACCCTTACTGAGCATCTCAACTTCCCCATTTCTTATGTTTTATTTTCCCAGGATGCCAAAAAGTGTATTATGAATGATTTTAAGGGATAAGATAGTGGAGTAATGGCACTCTCAATGAATTATTTATTCTATGTTTAATTTTAGAAAGTGTAATATTACATTCATGTATGTAATCTATCTTCAAATACTGTTAAACTGATCTGTCCTTCAGGACTTGATTCCTTGTAATCATGCTAATGTTTTAAAATAATGCAATGAATCTGGCCTTCTAAGTTCAGATAATTACAATAAAAATTTATATTCCATATATTAATACATCAATAATTGAATGGATTAAATTCTTTTGAACTTATTTGGTGTATTGTTATTCTACTTCCTCTGTTACACACTCAATTATTTTAAATTTCCCCTATATTATTCTATCACACTTTTATTTAGGATTTCATAGTAGCAAATATTTTATTTTAAATGAAATTTTTATTTCAAATTTAAATTATAAAGTAAAATTCCATTATCAACTTATCCCTATTTAATGTGAGCTTTGGATCAATCAATACATTTTAATCATATATTATATGTTTTAAAATCTAGAGGGACTCAGTTTGAGTAACTATTGAATCATTTTTGAATCCACATCATCAAAACACCCAAAACTAGAATTTTTCATTAATAATTACATGAAAAATCAATGTAATGTGTGGTCATCCACATTATAGAATAACATAATTGATCATGGTGTAGTTGATATAGTTTCCTTAATTTTCTCAAAATTATAATCTCAACCACTATTCTCTGTCCACTAAAGCATGATATTGTTGTTCTTATAAACTATAGAAATAGAAAATTGAAGAAACCAAATAAATTCTATTGTTATTAGAGTCTTTATGGTGGAATAACATACCTCATAGAGAAATTAAATTTCTCACACCAACTATTGAGAACAAAAAGAATCAAATTTTACATATTACAATATTATCTTTATTTTAAGATAGATATGCTAAAAAATAATCATATTTAATAACCAAATACTTATATAATCATATATAGTTTATCATGTGAATTTTTTTTCTTAAAAATATCTATTATTATGTATCCACATTATGATATGATGACTAATTTTGTAGTGTGATCTATTCAACCATAAAAAAAATCATTTCAAACATAAACTTGCAACCCCAATCTTCTTTCATGACCTTCCATGTTTATAAAAGGTCTTCACATCATTTGAAATAATTTCAGTTCATCTGATATTTAATATGATTCATGTGTTTTAAAATTTTGTTGATGTGTTAACAATAAAAGAAAACACCAACACCAGAATCATATACACTTCACTTCACTACATTAATATACACCGATTTATAAATTCCATATCTTGGGGTAACTATCATCAACTGAAAAATTCTTGGTTATAACACTAGACTATTATAATGTCCATAAATATGGATCTAATAATTTATTCCAAAATTTTAATGGTCCTTTTTATATAAACCATATATATATGGGTGATATAAAATGATTAAGTTTAACATGTACATCAATTAATTTTAAATAATAATTTATATAATTGAATTAAACCGTATATATCAATATGATATAATTTATAATGGTGTTCTATGATACCTCACCACTTATCAAATACACATCCTAGTGATTTTATTGAGTGAAATATATTGTTAAATTATATTGAAGTATCCAATATTTATACTATCATCCACTTCAATTCATATGATATTATTTCCTTTAGATGTATTTTAAAGGGTTATGAAAAAACTCAGGATTATGTTCTATATTTTCTATGTTTTTTTGTGGGTAATAATTTCATCCTTCCCATTCACTTTTTTATAGTATTTCCTAACTTGATGTAATACAAATAAAATCAATTTGAATCTAGTAATTTATTTTTTTATATTATCTCATCATAAATACTGTCGTAGATATCTAAACAACATTTTATTTCCTTGTTGGTTAGTAATTCTAAGCTATGATCATCATTTAATAAATCCCTTTTAACTTAGTATATGATAGTACATATAATTATCTCCCAAAATACCAAAACACAAACTTTATCAATTATGAACTATAAAATTTTCCCATTACTCATTTCATCCATATATATTTTTTAGACTTCATAAATTTATTCAACCTTAATATTATTCATGATGGATGGTTGACAAATAATTGGATAAAGGTAAGATTCTATAAGGAATGGAGACTATGTAAATGGATGTATCATGATGTATTATTGGTTTGAAGACCTTATCAATGGCAATCTAGATATGGAGGTAAGAAGGATCCATTGAAAATTATTTAGGAATAATTCGTCAAATATTATTAAATTATATTTCAATGGTTAGAATATCTCTTATGGTATTTGATTAATTGTATTTTGTACTTACATGGGTTATCACTTTTCCATAAAAGTGTTTTCAAAATAAAAAATTTTATTTTTAGTAAATGGATTGATGAAATTTCTATAGTACTTTAAATAATTAATGTAGCCTATAACAATTGTTTTATAATATTTTTGTTGAAAATTCATCATGAAAGAACAAAACAAATGATTTTTTTTGAATTCTTAGTATAGGTAGTCTAAAAAAATAGTAGAAATCTTTGAACTAGGGTCATATCCATTATTATTCATTCACTAAAACACTATAATACAAACATTTTTCATATATATATGAATTTATAAAAGTAAATATTAATATCAAAGTATTTATTTTTATAAATTTTATAATATAAATATAATGGTGTAAATTATACCAATGGTGTAACACCCCAACCTGGATTTACTATAACGGAACCCATGTAGAGATGATATAAGACTGCATGCATGCCTCCCATGTATTTAAGAGGATTCCACCAGTTTACCTAACATAAGGCCATCATGTCCCATAATATAACTTTATCTTATCATCAGGTCACATGCAGCTTCTGAAAACACCCCTCTAGGGCTGCCAAGCCACATAGTGTCTACCTATCTCTTTGGTACTATGAATAGAACCATGAAAATAAAGCCTAAAATAAATAAATCACAGGTAAACAATGTTATAATATCAGTCACATAAATTTAGAGTTATAACACAAAAATAATGAATCTCATAGTCTGCACACACAAGCATACATTATCACATAATGGTTCTCTATTCTATGGATACACATGGTCCAATATGTCATTTTATAAAAGGAACCAATTGTTATTAATGCACATAAAACAAAACATAGAAACCAAAGGGATTATTACATTTAGCTTCTTGATGAAAATCTTTGAGACCCAGTGAGATACGACACAAAAGTCACATTGATGCACCAACTGGATCAAGTCCAAATGCCAATGACCCTTATAACTAATCCCAATTAAATCACATACTAGGTTTTAAAATTATATTCAATAAGATCCTAAGTCCAAGGGAATGGATCTACACAGATATACCTCTCTGGATCCACCAACATTCCAAGATATGACATTGATCATAGAAATGCTTCCAACACACATAATCTATCACCAGTCTATCAATTATCCAAGAAGTCAACATTTTTTGGAATTATAATCCATATATTTGGCCATGAAAGGTCCAATATATTATTTTATCATGGGAATATAGTTAGATTTATAAGAACCCTAAAGGGTGGACGTTTGTAGATCACATGACTTAATGACCTAATATCTAAAATGCACGGATCCATAAAAATTGAACCTAGAAGGGAATGAAATTGATAAGGCAAGCCTATGGATTCAATAGGTTCAATAGGTATGAATTTAGGAGGATGAGTGTGTTAAAGCAAGTGATTTATGGCCATTAAATTTATTTTAAGATAATAAATTCTTGTAGACATAGTTTAATCAAATAGATTTCCAAATAATATGCCAACCATATGAGAATTTTTTCCACTCTTGAGAACCCATACAGTTTTTTCACATGATTTGGTAAACCATTAAAAAATATACTTTTTTTATCCTAATCATATTGGTTTTTTTGGAATGTATCAAAATATTATCTAACAACGTTGTAACCAATTTCTTTCTCCAAACAAGATACATGGTTTTATGGGAAGAACAAAAAAAATTTACTTAACCGTGAAACCTCATTAAGGACTATAAAACTATCTAAAAACCAATTAGAAACACTAAAAACTAAAAAAAACCAATTCATATTTCAAGAAATCATAAATAGTGGATAAAATGAACTAATAAGACACTTGAAAAATCTAATTTTTTTACATTCCACCCCTATAAAGACTTATCATCCTCAGGAAGTGACTCTAGGAATGTTTCATGAAAAAACACAGGCTGCTAAGTCCGAATATCTATCTCCCACTGCCATGATTACTCTAAGATCTAGTCATGCTGCCATAGGATCTAAAAAAGTTTCACTATTTTCCCTCATAAAAAATTATCACTCTAGTATATAACCAACACTAAATTCTCCACAAATGATGCATGAGTCCCAAGATCAATGTCCTTATAGTATATCACCTACATAAGATCAAGAATGTACCTCCAAAGTAGAGACACATGGAACACATCACGCATACCATGGTACCGTGGAAGAATATTGAAATGTTAGGATATTATCTGGACTCACTGGATAATCTAAAATAGTCCAATGAATCTTAGTTCTATATTCCATCACTTTTATAGAAATTATTACCCTATTAATTGAGTCACCCATAAGGGGACTCAATTTCCTATGAAAAAAATACAATGTATACCTCATACTATCTGAACACAACCACTGATTGTTCTTAGTGGTGACTAACCACTTCTGTATAAACTGCACACTTTTAAAGGTACCTTGTACCATGATTGACCCCAAAATTGTTACATCATAGGCCTCATACCAACATAGTAGTGAGATAAATGATTGAATATAAAGTTATTCAAAAGGTGACATAGGAATAGAATCCCAGAAGATGTTATTATATGTGAATTCAACCAAGTAAAGATGAAAATCCCAATCTCTATTGAAATCTAGGTTGTATTCCCAAAACATATCCTCTAATATCTGGATCATCCTATCTTATTTCCCATCTTTTGAAGATGATTTGTTGTACTTTGTTTTAACTGAATGTCAAAATACTTCCACAATCCATTTTAAAATTTTGATGTGAAACATACATCTCTATTAGACACAAAGCTTAAGGTAACTCCATGAAGGCATAAAATCTACCGTATATATAAATTCCCCAACTTATCTACTAAAAGGGTCATTTGAATTAGTAATAAATAATCCACTTTCATCAACCAATCAATTTTCACTCGAATGGAATCATGACCTTTTAGAGTATTGGGTAACCCTATCATGATATCCATCGTCACAACATCTTAATTACAAATTGGCATTGAAACTGGATGAAGAATGTAACCCCTATTAAACAATATCTTATCCCCATGCATTCGGGATCCAAATCTTGGTTCTCTCTCACATGGTCCACCAAAGAAGACCTGATAAAAAAATTACACAATTCTGTTGATACTCCACCAAACATCTCTACCAAAGATTGAGAACCCACTAATAGAAGATATATCAATGGATCTTGTTGAATTTTATATAATCAACATCTCACCAAAGAGACAGTTCCATAAGAAATTCAAGGTATAGACCAAAGTCTCAAACTCTAATTCATGCGTCAGGTAGTTCTTCTCATAGTGTAACGTACTGACCTAAATGATACTAAAATGATGCTCTAATATGGTTAGTTATGAGGACTTAAGTCTGCCATCCCATATTCTAGAAAGTGATTACTAGCAGCAAGGGCCTATGGTGTGGCAATGGAGAGACTATGGCCTTATATCAGATTGAGAAAATAGTGGAAATGACTTAGTATCAGACAATATAATAAATAAATAGAGGAAGTTATAAATTATTACAATATAACATGCTATAACAATAAAAGAAAATGATATAAATTCCCAAATAGCTATGACATACATCAAACACTGCTCACACATTGGGCCGACCATGTAGATACAGAAAATACAAAGCAAACTGAAATAAATGTACATGACTCTACTAATAACTCATATCCAGACCACATAATCAGTCTCTAGATACTATCTAACTACAAAAAACTGATTATAATAACCCACAAAAGTATCTCCACATGATTATATAGCACTGGGACATTTCCCTATCCACCATGTAACCATGATCAACATGAAAAGCAGACAAATGATATACACGCACCTCGAGGTACATGTGTAGTGGTGAGAAATAATCTCAGTATTCCACCCCAATGATGAACCTATAATACATGTTTCTATAAGTTCATTCAATAAAATGTGCTCTTCCCAGCTGAGACACAAGTAAATAGATAACTAAAGAAAATAATCATGAGGCCATAGTCAACCCCTAGTCTATAATTCTGATCAACTAGGAAAGTGCCACAATGGATTTCCATATTTATATTTGTATACATGTATAGTCACATACTTATAATTATGTACAAAAATATTAATATTCATGAGTAAATTTAAATAAATAATATGAAAACCAATCTATAGTCAATCCTTGGGTTCGTAATCCTGATCCCCCAGATATCTTATGAAAAGGGCATTGAGCTGGAAGTCATTCCAATCAATATGTGTATAATTATATTGATATATAGATCTATAATACCAATTGACATATACTTGATTCAACTAGCCTCGAAAATTTTCTCTAAGAAAACTATGCCACTAAAAGGGGATACTCTTCCTAGCCCTGGGTTCACCCATACTCACCACCAAAAACTATAAAGAAATATTATAGGGAATTATATTTGGAAATATTATAAATGTTTAAGAACTAGATTTCATGCTTATCATTCCATATAAATCCAGTCCAATGTATGAGCTCTAGGTCCTGATCTGTAGGCGGTCAAAAAATTATGACATAGATGATCCCTAAGGTTCTAACCATTAGGTGGTCTATAATGAGATCTCAATAGTGATATTCCATTCCCACACCTTGAGATCCCAATGTGAATGTCAATCATAGGTGTTAGATTCCATGATCAACCACCCTGATAAAAAATATATCATAAGCCTGATCCCAGAGAGAATGTCTGAAGATCCTCATCATTTTAAATATTGGGGAGAGCATAGTCATCCTCCATAATCCATAGGTCAAGGAGAGGATAATCATCATCTATAGACCACAAGTTGGGGAGAGTGTAATCATACATTGAAAGCCCTGGGTTGAGGAGATCATAATCATACTCATTAACCCATGAGCTAAGGAGAAAATAATCATTCTCATAATATAACTCAAGGAGAGAATAATCATCCTCATCACTTTGGAGACCAGAATCTACCATGATTATAATTACTAGGGACTCCATTCCCATATATAATAATCATAGTCTCAACAACCAGATCCTAGGATTCACTTTTGAAAATCCTAATAATCTAATAATAAAAAATATAGGCTCAATATCCCAATCCCATGTAGAATTTCAGCGTATACAAATAAACATATTAAAATAACATGGCTCAGAAGCCAGATCCACGGAAGAACTTATGGGAATCCCAAAGAGAAAGAAATATTCCTTGAATTAGGCTCAATAACCACTAACCAGGAAGTTCCAATAAGAATCACCACTACAAAAACAATAAATAAGTGAATGTATGAACTAATGAGTGAGGGTGACCGAATGCCTAAGCCCACCACTACTAACACAACCTCATGGGACTTGAAGTTAGGCACCAGTTCTATGTTGACACTCACTAAAATCTCTACCAAAACCTAAATTACTATATTAGTGTTGTTCAAACATTTTGGCACCCACTGAGTCCCTCAAGAAAAACACCGAGAGGAATCTTACTTGAGATCTTTGAGGAATACACATAAGTGAAGGAATCCTACTCAAGATCCTTATATGGGAAGGTAAGGGAGGAATAATACATGGGATCCTCTAATAGGAAGTCATTATAGGCATCCTACAAGTGATCCTCCGAATGGTACATTGTAGGTGGCGTTCTATACAGGACCCTCCCAAATTGGTTTGAAGAAAGAGAAATCCTACATGAGATCCTCTAAATGTATTATTTATTTAGGGTTCCTACAAGGGATTCCACATGCCAGCTTATAAGAAAACTCATTCCACATGGGATACTTAGTAATAGATAAGAAGAAATAGTTATCCTAAATGGAATATTATAGGTCTAAATGTAATCATACGAATCCTACAAGGGATCCCAAAAAAAACTAGTCTCATGGCCTATAAGTCTAGAAGGGAAAATATCCCTAGGGAGAAATCCTTAATGGAAAAGATAAAAATCCATAGGTCATTGAAGATGGCTTAGGGACCCTGTCAGATCAAAGGGTCTCAATCACAAAAGACAACTAAATATGATTACCAAAGGAAGAACCTACTTTTTTCAATAAAGTTCTCCTAGGAGTCCTCATTACACCTCCTAATTCTTACCTTTATGATTTCAATGAAAAAATAATTAGAATGGACTACTCATGGTTCCAATTGCAATTCACGGGAACAAAATACAAAAAAATAAATAAGGGTTGAATAAGAGGTAGTACACGCTGTTTCTCCCGGATCACATGGCGTGTATTCCCAAATCCCCACCTGGGTATGTAATTTCACCAGACATATCATGAAAATTCCCAAGTAAACAACATGTTGGATCTATACATGCTGTTTACCCTATATGTTGTACCTTCTCGTGTACCTCACATGGACTGACCATGTACATCCCCTGGCCATATACGTATTCATGTTGTGTAAGCCACATAGGTTTCTTTCGTGTACTCCACTAGGCATGTACACCTTATACGAGCAACTTGGCTGGGTACTCGGCTACACAACCAAGTACCAGTACACGACGTGTACTTTCTATACATGATGTGTACTTTTGATAAGTCATCTCTCCCAAAATGGAATAACATACGACATTTGTTCCATGAACCACATGCTGTTTAGATGGGTTTTCATGAAGTGAATACCCATCAAAGCACCCAAAACCCCTATTTTCACTCAAAAATATGTAGATGAGGCAACAAGGGGCTAGAAGAAAGCATATTAGAGGATTTAAAATATAAAATGGTAAATCTATGAGGATATACAAAGAATACATAAAAGGTTTACTTTTGGGTAGATTCCAATGAAGCTTAGTCCAATTCTGTGGTGCACGATTGTTGAAAAATGATCCAACACTTCCCGAGATCTGTGACGATACCTCCCTATCTCCCTATCTCTTTTTATACTCATATCCATTACTCTATTTGGTCATAGTAGAGTAGGGAACATAGAGAATACACTAGAATATAGAATTAAAATAAATAATGAAAAATAGAAAAAGAAAAAGAATAATTAAAAAAAGAAAAGAAATTGAAAGGAAAAAGAAAAAGGAAAAGGGTGTTTGAGCTAGCTCCAACGACAATACCTATTTTTTCCCCACCTAAAAAATACTCATTTTGAGAAAAAAAGAGGATATAGAATCTTAATACAATGATCCATTTAAAATATACGAATGAATGAACTTGCATGAATAAATTAATATTTAATACTTAATAAATTAAATATTAATTATTACTTTAATTTTTGAATTCTTCATTATTCCATCAAACTCATATCCTAGTGGAAATAACCTATTCTGAGACCAATAGAGTTGTTAAAAAAATCAAAGCTAATACGATAGAAGAAAAATAACAAATTTACCCCTTATATTAATTTGAAGGAAAAAATTCAACTTTCTACTAAAAATTAAACTCCAAAAAATGGGCCCTTACAATCTCCCCACCATAAACCTTATCATCCCTAAGAGGCTGGGTGTTAAGATTAGAAGCCATGATATCAACCCATGAATATGGATAATAAATCTATCTGAACTATGCAACTACTAGCCTCATAGCACCAACAACTATATCTTATATGAAATACATTTAAATATGACTGATATGGTACTCTCCACCATAATAATACCCTTATCATTATCTGAATTGAAATCTTTGAGCTCAACAGCTCAACACAACACTGAATTTAAATGGAAAGAAATTGTCACTACCCTCAAATGACCAAGTGTTTACTCCCCACCATATGTCTTACATTACATTACTCATTGACAGGAAACCTCAATAGGTTCCCTCAACTAGGAAGGATATTTAAAACAAATGAATCTTGGAGTAAGGTTGATGCTCTCTCAGAGTGCTGAAGATGATGTCAAGATAGAACATGATCATCTCTAACTTGGAGTACACTAAGGCTCCATTGAAATTCTTATATCACTCCCTATAAGAAACACTTACAACAAATAGGATAACCCAACTATAACCAACATCTGACACCACCTCTCCTGAAAAAGAGTGTCTAGGTCTATCTGTGGGTTGGACATCTTGTGGTAACTTAGTCATTCAGAATTTCACCTCTACCAAAGAAGGACATTTTATATTTAACCATAACTCTCAGTAAACAATTCCTATTATAATACTTAGAAGCATTGGCACTCATCTCTCACCTGACAACACATTTATTAAGATTAAAATTGTATCATACACAAATAACATATACCTTTATCACCCAACTCATACTCAAGTAAGTCATCCATTATAAGGCTATGATGACCGTGCTCCATGGACCATCAGTTTTGTTAAGAAAAAATCTCCCAAGCAACCCCTCTTCAAAATGAGGCACCTCACCCATGCCACGACTTATTCCACAACTACCCATCACCTGGAATTATTCATGTCATGAGCTTCTACCAATGTTATGATTACATTAAACAATAGAAACACTTTTAGATCGGGGCAGTCACCTGAATAGTCCTTCCCATCAAAGAGAGTCTTGAAACCAAATCACCCAAAGTGTTTTTCAGAAGATAAAGTAATCCATCTTTATATAACTCAAAACCCAAGGGATAACCATGAATCAATTTCAAAATGAGCATATAAACAAGATCACTACCTAAAAAGGAATTCAAAAACATAGGCCAACCATTCTAACGGGTTTCTTTTAACCAAAATGAAAATTGAACTATAAGGGTCTGAGTAAGAACTAAGGGTTTCTAGGTCTCCCACCAAGACCTATAGAAGGTCTAACCACCTAGACAAAAAGATAAAAACTCTCTAAAGAAGGTAAAGATCATAATTACCTAAAAGGTTCCAAACTGAAAACATGGCCTACAATTTCCTGATCCTCACTAAGAATCCTCATAAAGAACTTCTCCTTAGAGGTCATGAAACCAACATGGAAAAAGATACTGAACTAACACTCACTGGGTATCAATATATGGTAATACCCCATAAAGGTCCAGTTTAAAAGAAAGGTCTAGGTATCCATTAGCATCATACATAGAAATCCGACTAGATAACAAAGAGATGAGAAACAACACCCCACATGGGTCACAACAAAAGGGAAGCACATTCCATATTAATCTAGTTGGCTTACTTCACCTCCCATTCTTGAGGACTTAGTTTTCATCATTACCACCAAATTACAAAATGTAGATACACATAACCTTACATTAAATATATATATATATGTATGTAGGAACAATTGAATAAGCCTAATTCATTAGTAGAAACACACACTATCAAGCCTATATGATGTGAATCCTATGTGCCAAATATGATTCATGAGACACCTCTTGCCTTTTCTAGCCAAGAGTCAAAATCCATCTCATACATCATGATAATGTCCAAGAGCTATAAATCCATAATAAATAATAACATTCACAAAAATATTTCATTTATCAAGGAAAAAATCATCTATAACTATAACTGTGTAGATCAAAACAAAAAAACCATACCCTTAAAAAATTATTAATTCTTATCGGTATATGTGTTATCAATGCACCAGTATGATATCCATCATAGTTTTTGAAATATTTCTAATAGTCTTATATACTATATCCCAAATAGTAATGAACAAGAAATGAACATCTTTGATAAGAATTTGTAACATCCCAAATTGTATTACACTAAAATGGTGCACTGATCATGTTGGTTACAAGGCTTTAAACATGACTCCCCGTACTCCATAGGCTTCTAACTAGAATCAAGTTCCAAGGGTGTAAAGTGGGGAGACTATTCCCTAATACCAGAGTGTTAAAATAGTGTAAATAGCTAAGTATCATACACAGCTGTAAATAAATAGAGTGAAGATGTAGCAAATAACTTAAATAGAACATGCTATAATAATAAATGAAAATTTTGAAAAATCTTGAATTGTTATTCCATACATAAAACACTGGTCACCCACTAGGCTGACCATATAGACAAACAAAACAAAAAGTAAATAAAAATAAAATTATAGGGCTCTACCACATGATATTTCCCAGCGAATATCATTGTATCACTAATAGGGAGAAGGGGTGAATTTGTGATATATTTTTATTTTCAGTTTTATTTATTTTTAAAGAATGTTTTCTCTCTATTAGAGTATCACATTGATGAAAACAAAACAATCAGACATCCACTAGAACATAAGAATTTACATGGTTCACTACTCAATTAGAGTATCCATATCCTTGGTATGGTTTGGAAATAATACAATACGACAAAATCCACTAGAAAGAAATGCTTTTGTGTGGATGCAATGAGTATCACATTACCTTAAAAATGTGTAGTACTATGTTTAATACAACCGTGCATGTTCTTCAAGTAGCACGAATTGATGTAATAAACTTTTTGTAACAAACATGTTACAGTTATTCTTGATCATATTTCACAAATAATATCTTCAAAAAAATTATTTAATTTCTTACCCAGTACCAGGAAATAAATTATTTTGGACTTCATAATGATATTCAGTTAGATATCCATGTTTGATTCTCTAATCTAATTTCTCAGTAGAGAAATATAATTCTGTCAGATTACCCTTGAAACAATTATAAATAGCTTCTTATTCATTTTAGAAATCCCAGTCCAATTGTTTTTTCCATTATGGAAACTCTAATTATTATCTTATTTCTTCTCATTTCCTTCTTCTATTTGAAAAACATCCACAAGAAAGAACAATCTAGAAACTTATTCTACCTAAAACAATAGATATTTTCTATCTTCTTTTCCATATAGTACCAATATCAAAATGTAAAAAGTGCATCCACTATTTATAGACGAACAACAAATGGTTTGGGTGTGGTTATAAAAACATTTCCCCCTCAACAGTATTTCTCTAATATTTAAATTAACTTAAATTTATAGTGCATATTTTAATTTTTTAGAGCTTATTAACTCTTCTAAATTATTTTCGAACCTTAATGAATATTTTCACAACTTTATATTTTTTTTTTCAGAATTTATCATCCTTCTCTATTATTATTCCAATTTCCATTCTAATTTTCTCATTATGGTGCTCCAAACCAATTGAAAAACTGATATGGTCATTCTGATTTATTCATTATGATGAATATAGGAAATTATTTATTATGTTTCTCTGCATCAAATAAAATATATAAAAACTAGATGCTCGCTCATTATGGAGACTATAATAATATTCTCATTCTGGTGTTCCATATCAACTAATAAAAGAAATCATTGAAAATCATTCTTCAAGCTGCTTCAACCACTTCTATGACCCCCCTTGACAACACTTTGGTAAGCTTCATTCAATTCTTTTTTTCGTCTCCTCAAACTAATAACCCTTAACCAGACAACATTATCCATGTTATCCTATATCTTATGGATCAGTCTCTACTTCACTATGATAGTCAGTGTCAACTCCATTCTTATAGTCTTAACCCAACTGATACTAAAAAATTCAAATATTTCTTTTCTCTTAACATCATTGAAAACAACCAAAAATTCATCATTATGAAAATGGTTGACTATATTATTGGTTGGTCTTGGACTTTCTTATGTGAAATATTTCCAAAAACATCATAAATATTTTTCTACCTCTCATTAACTTTTTCAACCATATCAGTGTCTAATGATTGGTGTCATAAATACTCTGATGATTAGTAGAACACTGCATATGATGGACCCGTATCAGTAGCATCAACTAAAGAAACTTATTTTATTTATTGAATACAATTCACACCAACTTCTCTATCTGATTATGTTTTATGTGTATTATTGGTTTGAATGAAAACTGGAATCTTCATTTTCTCATGTTCGGATCAACCGTCCCATCCATAAAAAAAATCTTCATCTAATGATCTCACACTAATGATTTGAGACTATAATGATTTTATTTAAACTAATTTTTTTTACAAAACTTCTAAATATAAGCATGAATTTATTATGACATTTATACCATTGTAGATTAGAACCATCATAATCTTACCTATAATATAAATTATTGTATCTTCCCACTCCTTCCATAAACTTATTTTATTCCAATATGAACCTCAATATGATTGGAAACACTCCCCATTTCATTAATAAGGATAACATTACATGTTCTTAAACAAATTATGATTTTTAAGAATTAAAAAATAGGCAATAATCATTTTATTTTCATCAGATCTAGGAACACTCTAAAAAACAATCAATTTTGATCTATCTTTCATTCTGGACCCAAGGTTAGTCTGATGATTATTTTATCCTAGAAATCATCTCCTAAATCCAATTGAATTTATCAAGCATTTTGCATCCAATATCCTGAATACATTTGTGAATCTAATAAACATCCTTTAACATTGTGTGGTCATTTATTCCATCTTAAAAATTTCATTGGAAACAAAATAAAACACTTAAGAAAACTTCTTTCAGCTTCCAAAAACCTTCTCCATCCAACTTGGTCACAAAAATCCACCACTTTGGATTTTTTTTTTCAACTGAGAATCATAAATCATTAAGAATTTTATTCTAAATATTTGGATTAATTATCAATAATTATAAGACTATGTGAGCTAACTCATATTAGGAAACAATAATTATTGATAGTAGAGCCATGATGTCCCAGATTATTGACTATTGAGACTCCCTCATCATTTCTTTATATATTTTTCTCCTTATTCCACATTCTTGAAAATAATTGATTCCTATAACCACTCCAACTCCTGAAAAAAATTATTTCCTACAAGCACTCCAACAAAAATTTAGAATATTTTATACACTTACATATTGAATTCTATGTTTACCTATAACACATATTTATAAATGCTTCCTTAGAAGGTTTAACAAAAATTCAATAGATAAATTTATGAAACAATTCTACCCTTTAACAACACTATCCAAAGACTATATTAGAGAGGGGAAAACACATACATGAAACTTTTTAGAAAGTGGTTATATTCCCTTGTTCAATGTTAATTTATAAAAATCTTCCTTCAATAAAGGTTTTGAGAAAATTCTAACAACTTTTTTTGATGTAGGAATATATTCTATATTTAATTCGTTCTTCTCTAAAAGCTCTTTGATAGAATTATATTCAAAAATCAATATTTTTTGAATAATAATATTTTACCAGATTTCTTGTATGGTTTATTTAACTATGATTATCACAACCCAAGAGAGTGAGTGTATTTACAAAAATAAGTAAATAATACAATTTAGTCTTCATCCACATAAGTTGTGTAGTGTCTTGAGTGGTAAAAACATACTTTGATTAACCTATTCTTAGATTTATTGAATTTTGATTCTGTCAATGCCAAAAAACACTCCACTATATGTGGATATTCTATCATAAAAATTTTCTTCCCAATCAGCATCTAAATACCCAATCATGTCAAACATTTTTGAGCTATCGTACCTGATTATTATTTTTTATTCCTTTGATATATGTGAAAAATCATTGTCCAACCATTATATGTGATTATTTTAGAGCACTCTAAAGTATTACACATATTGTAACAACATAAAAAATATTGGGTCTTGAGGCATTAAAATATGAAACACTTCCAATCAGATTTCAAAACCCTTTAGTATCAACTTCTTTTCCTTTTACATATTTAGAAAACATGGTTCCCATTAAAATCAGTGTGAAAAATGGTTTTCAATTTTTTATGTCGAACTTCTTAATAAGTTCCTTAGCATACTTCTCATGAGAACGGAAAACATGTTTCTTCTTTTATAGGATTTGTAACAAAAGAAATTATTTCATTTTCCAATGAATGTAAATCTCAAACAACTTTTTCATCTCTGTAGAAAATATTTCACAAGTTATTTTATCATTCCTAAAAAAGATAATGTAATAAACATAAATAATTACGATGATGGAAAACTCTTGACTTTTTTTGATGTAATTATTATTATTATCAAAACATCCTTTCTAAAATATCATCTTCCTTAAGAAATTATCCAATTTGGAATACCATGCCCTTGGATATTTTTTTAACCCATACTGGGCTTTCCTTAGATTACACACATAACTTTAATCTTTACCAAAAACAAAACCAAATGGTTGTTCGATATAAACATCCTCATTCAAAAATTTGGAATTAACATCCATATGAAATTTTTTTTAAATTATTTGTCCATAAATAGAAAGAATTTTTTTGAATGTTCTGACCTTGATATTGGAGAAAATGTCTCATCAAAATCAATGCCTTAAATCTACAAGTTTTTTTGCACACCAATCCTTATTTTTTTTCTTACGCCTTCACCCTCTTCTTTTAGCTTGTTCTGAAAAACCCATTTTGTACCAATAACATTTTTGATATCTGGCTTAGGTATGTGTTTCCAAATATCCTTATTTTATATCTTATATCACTCCTAATTAAAAGCATTAATCCATTATATATGTTCAAAATTATCATTTACATATTTCAACTCAACTTTTCAATACAAAGAAGTATGTCTTACTACTTTTGATGTTCTTATTATCTGAACCATTTGATGTTGATCACCATTATTGTTCTGAGCCTCCAATTTCTTTCTTATACTAGGATGATATTTTTGAGATCCTTCCTCATCACTAGAAATAGTAGATTTTGATTTATCTTCTTGAACAGTATCACCATTATCACCATCCTTATTTGAATTGTTAAAAATTCTTTCATTCTGTTCATCTTCCTTATCAAAATGAGTTTTTTATCCTTCTAGTTGTTTTTAAATAACTTTCACATAAAAAAATAAAAAATTATTCACATTTATTTGTTGAAACACTTGTATCCTATTCGTTCAAGAGTATAGAAAAAAATCCATCTTTACCTCTCTGCTAAAGCATTCCACGGCTTCCACCATTCTTCTTAATGATTCATGGACTCCTAAAAACTATTAATTGTTTAAAACACAAAATATTATTATAAAAGGTTTCATATGGATTTATATCATAAGTTGGTCTATAAAAACATCAGTTTTGAATATACAATGTAGTATTCTTGGCTTTCCTCCAAATGTAATTAGAGAGACCATGCTCAAGTAACATAGTTCGCCCCATTTTGACCAAACTTCTGAACTTCCTTTAATAAACACACTTTTTTGAGGGCTGTATGATGTAATAAACTAATTATGAATTCCATAATTATCAATATAACATTAAAATTAATCATTATTTTATTCACCACCATAATTAGTTCTCAACTTCTTCACTGAATACTCACATTCCTTCCCATCTTTCTTCATAAAAATTTTAAACATTTTCATAGAAACTGACTTATGTTTCATATACATAATAGAATTAATGTGAGTAAAGTCATAAATTAATGTGATGAAGTACTTATCTATACTAGTTTATTTTTTTCTCATTGGCCCAAAGATATTAGAGTGGATAAGTTCCATGGGTCGTTTTAAACAAATGTCAAATTTCTTATGCAAACAATTTGTAATATTTCATTTATGAAAAATAGTTCAATAACAATGTATTTTTCTTGAAATATAAATAATTCCAAAAAAATTATCCCACTTATATAAAATTATAATGTTTATATGAAACATGAGATCTAACCTCTTATTCTATAACTGATTCCCTTCCACCATTCCTTGGTTGTAAGAGTTTTGGACCACACTAACATTGAATAAGTTACCTTTTGTACATTGGACTTTTGTAACTATCTTTCTAAATACCACTATTCTCACAAAAAAACAATCATTTTTGAAGATAATTTTGATTCTATAATGAAAAATTTGTGAAACACTTATTATGTTGTGTTTCATCCCATCAACATAAAAAGCTTTCCTGGACTTCAATTTTTTTTCTCAATGATAGATGACCCAACACCTTTAATTTTGAGAGATTAATCATTTCCAAATGTCATTGTTCTTTATTTGAAGCCTCTATCATTCCTTAAAAACATTAAATATAATTTCATATCATAATAACACCAACTATCAAAGACCCAAGTTCCTCTCCTTTTGTAGCTTTATGAGTGTTTTCTACAAAAAGAGATTTTTTATTTCCCTTCGCTTTTCTTCAAATCTAGCTTCTAAGAATTGCTATGATTTTTTTTATTAAAGTAAAATATTAAGACACCATTTTCCAAGAGGTATAGTTTTTTTCTCAACTTTTACAAATATTTTATAAGTGTTGGAATCTATTTTCAACATTCAAATCATCCTTTTTAGGTTTCTTCCAAACATCCTTCTCAGACGTGTTCCTCTAAATGGATTGACTGCCGCTCAATATTTCCTTATTTGATTTTTGAAATTTTTGTAATGTTGTTGATTGAACCAACACATATTTTATATATGTTCAAATCCACCATAATATCAGTAGTACCCATATAATGAATATTTTCATCTAAATGTTCTATATTAAATAGTGTCTCAAGAATGTTTCTTTAAAACTTTTTATCTTTATTATCAGAAAATTGTTGACCACCAACCTTTCTATCATCCACCAATATCTTGGGTTTTAGCTTAGTTGTTTTTATCATCACTAGAACTAGATGTTATAGAAACTTTTCTAGACTAATAATTTTAAAAAACTACTAACATCTTGAATTTATTGGTCTAGTTCACATATAAAACTTTTCATACTCTCTCTTTTTCAAAAACATTTCTAGATTTCTTCTCAACCATTGAATGTAACGTTTGATCCTTCTTTTGTTTATACTTTACATAGCTTTCATCAAATTCAAATGTTTATTTTTTTAATATTATATCCCTCTCCTCATATTTTAAATTTTTTTGTTGGAAAAGTTCCAACTCTTATTCTATTGCCTTCAATTTTACATCGAGATGTTCATTACAATTAATTTAAATTCCAATAAATTTATTCAAATCATAAATATCTTATAACAACTTGAATTTCTCGTCAGTAACACGTTATTGATTATTTGATGAATATTTTCTACTTTTCAAATTCATGATTACTTCTTCAATACTCCCAATATTCCTTGGGTATTCTTTTTATTTATCTTTAAGATGAAATAATAATTGAGTTTCTTATTTTTATTCTTCAAAACTGCTACTACTGAACTTTTCATTGTTCATTATTTCAATAAATGAATTTTCTCTAGAATTCTCAAAATACTTTTCAGATTCAGCTTCACTATATTCACTATCATCATATTTAAATAATACACAACTCCTTTTAGATTTGGATAATCTTATATCCTTAAATTTAGAATAAATATTACCCTTTTCTACCTATTTCTTCCATGATCTTCTTGGACTTATTTCTTCTTCATCATTATCCCATTCTTTCTTTCATCAAGTAAAATTAGTCACAAAGTGTCCAATGGATCTACATTAAAAAGAATTTAACTGAATTTACCTCTATACTTTCTTGTACCTATTTTTACATTTTTATAAAATAAGGATAAAGTATAATAAATATTTTTACATACCTTATTTTTGAAATTAGATTTAGCAACACCATCTTCTTTAAGAAACTTTTTAGAATTTTCTTTCTTGGAATATTTGAACTAAATTTCTTGATCTACATTTTTTCCCTTTATATATTTCTTTATTCTCATTTCATAGGTAATGATATTATAATAAATATTATCAAGAGATAGAGTTTTAGGATCTCTATCTTCAAATGATGAGACTTTAGCATCAATCATGTTGAGAAGAATTATTAATATCTTTTCAAAAACTTTAGAATACTTCAACATTTCTCAAAAACGTATGATAGTGCATAAAATTTCATTTAACCTGGTAAATTAGTCCCCAACTGATTCATACTCACCCATTTTAATATCATCATACTTTAGCCTCTAGATTTTTCATTTTTCTTTCTTCACTTTTGTATTACCTTCATAAATGTTCTTCAACTTATCCTAATTACATTTGGTAGTGGTAACATCCTTCAATCTTAAAAACAAACTTTTATAAAATTATGAGACTAAGGAATTCTTACCTCTTCTATCATTATCAAGATTCTTCTTATCAATAGATGTTATATGAACTTAATCAACAATACAAGGAAATACTTATGTTTCATATTTAATAATATCATACCCATGATACATAAGAAAATGAAAGATTATATATTTATAAATATGATAATTATTCAATTTAAAACAAAATTCATTTAATGTTCAAACAATTCCTATTATTAATTAGAACATCTCTTCAAAGATTTAGTAAAGTTTAAATAATATGAACCATTATATCTGACTCCAATTGAGATTTCCCATCCAAGATCAATGTATCACTAGGAGGGGGAGGGGGTGAATCTGTAATATATTTTTCCTTCACGTTTCATTTCTTTGGAAACAATATTTTATTCCTATTTTAGATTTATCAACTTTTTGAAAAAATAATCACACATCCGTAGGAACACATGAATTTACTCAGGTCACTACTCAGTAAGTGAATCTACGTCCATGTAATGGTTTGGAAATAATCCAATACCACAAAATATACTATAAAAAATCATTTTGAGTATATACAATGAGTATGATATTTCATTAAACTCATGTAACACTATGTTCAATACAAAAATACATGTGATTCAAGTAACATAAAATAAGGTAGTAAAATTTGTGTAACAAACATGTTATAGTGCTACTTGATCAAATTTAAAAAATAATATCTTCAAAAAAATTGTTCACTTACATACCCAGTAGCATGAAATAACTTCTTCTAGATGTAGTAATGACACTTAATATAACATCCCAGCATAATTCACCAGTCCATTTACTCAATAAAGAAAAATCATTATAATATAATACTGCTGAAACAATTCTAAACTACTTCTTATTCAGTATGAAAATCCCAGTCTAATTACTTAGTTTGATCCATAAACAATTATTATGATCTTTTCTCTTATCCTTTTCTTATTTGTTCTATAAAAATTTCCCTTGAAATAAAAATATAGAATCTTCTTCTACCTATAACAATAGATCCTCTCTCTCTTCTTTTATGAATATGAGTAGTGTTTGAATATGAAAAGTGCCTGCTCTATTTATTGGTGACCTAAAAATGGTTTGGGTGGGATTCTAAAAACCTTTTGTGATCAAAGAAATTTAAAAACTCATCAAATTACCATGAATCTTAGGTGAATATTTGACATCTTTAGTTATTCTTTCATATTCTCGTTTCTTCTTGAACCTTCTCAAATATTTTCACAACATTAAGTCACTTCATAATTTCTCAAATTTCTTCTGTTCAATTATTATTTCCATTCTAATTTTCTCATTACAAAGATCCACACCAATTAAAACACTAATATGACCATTCTTATCTATTCATTCTGATGAGGAAATCATATTTATCATTACATTTCTCTTCACCAAATAAAACATATAGAAACCAAATGGTCTCTCATTACAGTGAACCCAACAATCTTTTAATTTCAATGAAATGTATAAAATAATAAAAGTAAACATTAAAAACCATTATTCAAGCTTATTCAACCACTTATATGATCCCCCTGGACAAAAAATCTATGTGCTTCAATAAATTTGATGAAGTTATAAGTGTCAGCCTCTGTTAGATGGATCCGTCTCTTAATCACTTTAAAAATCAATGTCATCTCAATTATGATGGTCTTGACCCAATTGATACCGAAAAACTAAAACATTTTTTTTCTCTTGACCAAATTTAAAATTGTCAACAATTAATCAATATGAAAATTATAGACTATATCATTGACTGATCTCTGACATTCTTCAGTGAATCTATTCTAAAGCCATCATTAATATTTTTTTCTATGATTATGTTTTGAAACCATCTCAATGTATAATGATTTGTATTAGGAAAACTTCTATGATCAGTGTCACAATGATTCCAATGGACTAGTATTAATAGTTTTGACTCCAAAATTGTGTTTTATTTTATAAATACAATTCACACCAACATCCTTCTATAATGATTTGTTTCTTTTTTCTTATTTTTTAGAGTGAAAACCATTATATTCATATTCTCACATTCCAATAAACATTCCCAGACATCAAAAAAATCTACATCCATTGATCTCACATCGATGATCTGAGACTAGAAATCATTCACTACAGCTACTTATTTTTCTAAAAAAACTTCTTCTCGTAATTATGAATTTTTAATGACTTCGATATCATTAGAGATCATCATTAGCATCATTTTATTAGTAATGGAACTCATTGTAACTTCCCATTCCTTCCAACATATTCTTTATATTCAATCCAAACCTCAATATGATAGGAAGAACTCTCCCTTTCCACCATAAGTCTATAATCACAAGTTTTCTGACAACTTATGATTTGTGAGAATTAAAAAACAAAAAAGAAACTTATGATTTTCCTCAATGTTAGAAAAAATTCAAATCGACTTCCCATTATGATATTCTATTCATTCTAGACACAAGTTAAGCCTAATATCCTTTCCTTCCAGTAAAAATATCCCCAATCCTATGGACTTTCTAATTAATTTTTTGTTTTATCACTTGAATATGATTGTGATTCTAATCACCAGCCTTTTACAAAGTGAGGTTATTAAATCCGTAGACATGTACTTAATATTAAAATACAACACTAAGGATAACTTCTTTCATCTTTCAAAAACATTCTCTGGCAAATTTCATCACAACAATACTAACTCTGATCTATACCACATACATGATCTCTATACACTGTCAAAATACAACAACCCAATCTAATGAACCCACGTGACCAGCTTCGATTGATCATTTGATGATGTTCCTTTTCCTTATCCTCCATGAAACTGTGTTCATCCTTAAAATCCAACATAATGTCAACATATACACCGAGGTCAATGTGTAGGGAAGATTAATAATATCATAATTACACCCCAATGATGAAACTCTAAATTATTCTTCCATAGTGTATGCAATGTAATATGACCATCATAGCCAAGAAAAAACTAAAAACATAAGTAAATGGAATAAACATGAGGCCAAAGTCAACCACAGGTCTGTAATCATGATCAACTAGGTAAGGTCCACCATGGATGTCCATTTTTATATACATATACATGTATATACTATAATTATATATATATAAATTTTAATATTCATCAGTAAAGTGAAATAAATAACATAAAAAAAATATTTACAGCTGATCCCTTGGCATGTACTCCTGATCGCCTGGACATCCTATGAAAAGGGAGTTAAGCTAAAAATTTGGCCACTGAAGACTTGTATAATTATGTAAATCTATTTTTTTGTAATCCCAATAAACATATACATACTTTTTCCAGTTCCAAAAAACATTCTATGAGTAAGCTACATCACCACAGAGGGATACTTATCCTATCCTTGGGTTCACCCATACTCACCTCCAGTCACTGTACTGAAGGATTCTAAATAAGTGAACTTGAACATACTATAAATGTTCAAGAAATATATTCCATACTTCTCATTCCATTTATGTTTAATAAAATGTCCAATCTGTTGGTCTCGGTCCGTAGGTGGTTATGACATTGCAACTTGGATGAACCCTAAGTGTCTGACCCTTAGGTGATCTATAAAAAGAGATCACCGGTGAGACATCCTTACCACCCCTCAATATCCAAATTGGAATGTCAATCATAGGCATGAGACTCCATGCTAAACCACCTCGAAAATGAAAAGGGATCATAATACTGATACCGAGGAGAAAATTTGGAGATCTTCATCATATGAAAAATTGAGGTGAGCCTAGTTGTCCTCCATAAGCCATAGGCTGATGAGAGCGTAATCATCATCTATAGACCACAATTCCGGGAGAGTGTAATCATCCACCGAAAACCCTGAGTTTAGGAGAGCGTAATCATCCACATTATCCCATGATCTAAGGAGATCGTAACCATCCTCATCGTATAACTCGATGAGAGTGGAATCGTCCTCATTACTTGAGAGATAGGATTCATCCACAAGTATAATTTCTAGGGACTCCATGACAATGTGTCATAATTAATGGATCAATAGGTGGATACTATGAATCAGCTCTCAAAATCCCAATAATATAATAATAAAATACACAAGCTCAACAGGAAGATCACAAGTAGTACCTATAGGTATAAAAATAAACATATGAAAATAACATGGTTTAGAAGCCAGATCCTAGAATGAATGTCTGGGCATCCAAAAAAGAATGAAAGGAAACTCGCATAAGTTTCCACATCCACCAACTAGGAGGCACCTATATCTATTACTACTACATTATAAATACAGAAGTGAATGTATAAAAAAGAGTGAGGGTGGCCTAATGTATAAACCCACCAATACTACAATATCCTCATGGGCTTACAAGTTTAGCATGGGCTCTAAGGTGACACCCACTACTATCTCAACCCAAAGCCAATGTACTTTATCATGGTTTCTCAAACATCGGGGAACCCAATTGGACCCTCAAGTGAAACACTGAGTGAAATCCTACTTGGGATCCTCAAGGCATAAACATAAGTAAAGGAATCCTACTTAGGATCCTCAGTTGGGTATGTAAGGGAGGAATTGTACAAGGGATACTCTAATGGAAAGTCAACAGAGGCTTCCTACAAGGGATCATTGGAATGGTACTTAGGAAGAGACATCTTACACAAGACCCTCACAACACAATACAAAGGTAGAGGCATCCTATAAGGGATCCTTACAACAATTTACAAGTATAGAGTTCTAACTAGGGATTCTATAGGTTATATTGTAAGAAAGGGCATCCCATATAAGATCCTTGGTAATCAGTAAGAAGATAGATTCATTATATAAGGGATCCTATAAGAAGAAATGTAATCAGAGGAATCCAACATGGGATCCTCAGAAAAAAATCATATAATGGTCTCCAGGGCAGAAGGTCATATCGCTCTAGGGGGATTTAGTCAAGGGAAAATCTATAAAATCTTAGGTATTAGAAGATGACACATGGGACATATTAGATCAATAGGTCTCAATCAAAGGAGAAAATTAAAGATGATTATTGGAAGAATAATCCATCCATTCAATAAATTCCACCTCGGATTTCTCAAAACACACTACAAAAAACTGAGCATTTAGCTGTGGTTTTCTAGCGATGGTTTTGTAAACCACCACTAATTTTTAAAAAATAATTTCACCATGGTTTTTTATAAACCACTTATAAATAGTTAAAAAAATTAATACAAGCAGATCTTCCCCCCTCCCCTGACACCCTGACCCCCAAACCCCACAACCCCCTTGACCCCCCTGACCCCCACCCCACCAACTCCCCGAAGACCAAACATGTTGCCGCTCATCTTCGACCCTCACCGCGCCTCGCATCACTGTGCCTCTCCTCGCCACATATCAATTTTCCACACCTTTACTCACCACACCTCACCTATCCAAACCTCACCTCGCTTCACCATCCCTCACTGAACCTCACCTCGATGTACCTCGCTTTACCAAAACTCGCCTCACTGTGCCTCACCGTCCCTCGTTTCGGATCCTTACCCCCATGTCACAGCCCCTCAAAGGTTGAGTGGTAAGTGAAGGTAACACATAACAATTTTTTTTTGATTTTTTCATAAAATTGGATGATATATGGTTAAATGGGTGTAACATCATAGGTTTTTTATAGTATAATTTTGAGCATTCCCCATAGACCATATAAGGGGTGATGTATATGTGTTCATTGTGATAGTATCAACCGATGTGATTTCTATCAATAATGTATTTTTTGAAAGTAAATATATAATTATAATTATTTATAAGAATTTATTAATGTTATGTGATGTGATGAAAATTTTGAGAGTCGATATAGACTCAGATGCAACATGGATGATATTGGACTACATGGTGTTTAGAGTGGCATGGATTAGGATGGTCCATGGGTAGCAAGACTAGGAGTATGGCGTTGATTCAATTATGTTGGAATATAAATTGATATCTTATTTTGGATAATAATTTATGATGAAGAATATCTCTGTATATATGTTTGTGAGCTTGTATCAAAGATCAAAAACAATGATGGTTCTGAAAGACCAAATAGATTCCCCAAAGGGTGATGAAGAACTTGTTATGATGAGGGGATAGATCTCGACTGAATAGTTCCCTTGGATAAGTTGGTGAACTATGTGACTAAAATGGTCCTTACGAATGATTCATGTTCTTTATGTGACCTCAAAAAAGCTTGTGGTGACCACTAATGAGAGGGTTGTTCCATGGTACATTGTCGGATGAGATCGATGAAACCTACCTTTATAGATAATTAAGTGGGATGAGAATCAATTACTATATTTAAATAATTAACAATGAGTCACTTTCATAAAATTTCAGGATAATCCAATGTCATTTTCAAGGTTTTGACCCCTTGAATAATGTTTTTAGAAACTTATATTTTAAAAAATGGGCATCTGATCTTTTCGATCACACTAAATGTCAGATTGATATACTACATATTCTTACATTTAATAAATATTCAATTATTTATTCTCTATAATTTCACATCAATTATGGGTATTTTTTTGTTTTGACCATTATAAAAATATTTTAGAGTTTTAAAATAACAATATTTTCAATTTCATTCATTAAAAGAGTACCAAAATTTGGCTTGATGTTCTTTTTATTAATATATTTTAAAAATTATTCACTAGTTATTTTCCCAATATTTCAAAATAATACTATGTTATTTTCAAGAATTTGACCCTTTAAAACGTATTTTTAAACACTTTTATATCATTAAATACACTTATTTTGTTTTTCTAAATAAACCACACATCTATTAAGGTTTCATTAATGTATACATGTTAAAAATTATCCAGTAATAATTTTTAAACAATTTTAAATCAATCCATGGTCATTTTATATAATTAAACCTTAATTTATTGTCTGAATAATTTCAATAAAATGAAACTATATTATTGGTCATTCATAGAAAACTACCCTTCATATATATGTGGCGTATTTTCCTATGTTTTAAAAATTAATATATAATCATTTTAATGAGATTTAATGACAATATTATGTTATTTTATTGATTTTAAACCCTTAAATAATGTTTTTAACGACTTTTATATCATTAAAATATTATTATGGTCATTTTGAGAATAATGTAAATCAAATTGGTGTTCTATATATTATTACATGTAAAAATTATTGAAATATAATTTTCTTACCATTTAATGAGAATTCATGATTTTTATTGGTTGTCACATTAAATACAATGATCTTGTGTGGAATGTATATTTTATTCCTCATTTATACACGAATATGACAGAATATATCAGGGGATACTGATAAGGCCATATGGATATGTATTTCTCACACCATTCACTGTCACCCCTATGTGAATGCATACCTTATATTTAGACTTCAGCTAAGCACATCACATGCAATGGATAGGTCATGTAATGCCTGATGCATATTTTTAGATATGGTGTGTGAGGCATAAGGAGTGGTATAGGTCTAGATTTATGGTGTTTTATTTTTTGGTTTATTTTATATTTTTCATCATCCCTTGGGTGATTAGTTTTTGTATGATAATATGAATTATTCATGGCATTTATTATATAATTTTGTTTAATTTACTATTTACATTGAAATGAGTTAGATGTACTAGTTATTTTTCCATTATAATATACTCTAATTTGATGTATTTTCCACTATATAATATGGATTAGTACCTTGAAACTAATTTCTATCCACATGCATATGTGTTGGAATGCTTGAGGTAAGTATAACCTCATCTTATATGATGATTATAGAATGGGGAATTACAATGTGATATTATATTATTTAGTTAATTTTATAAATTGGGTAGATGGAAGAGGGGAATATGAGGACTTTATCAAATCCTGTGATAGACCATATATAGGTGAGTCATGAATACCTTTTTGTTGGTAAGTGTTGTTTACCATTGGTGTGGGATTGTTCTTATTTCATTTTTCTGTTATGATTTAGTTTTTTATGTAATATAATGTTCTTACGAGAGTTGTTATTTTAAATTTTCATATCCAATATCTCTTGAATGAGGCTCAAGTGCATGCACCATATTTGTTATACATTACTTTGATGATATATACCTGAATGAATTTAATTTGGATTTTAAAATGGTATTCAGTTGTTTAAAGTTTCAAAAAAACATATATAGAGTTCAAAAGTATTTGACCTCAAAGAAATTTTTGTTACATGATTGATCCCTTCATAAATATAATTATTTATAATTTTGGTGATTGGACTCACAGAGTCATGAAAATTGATTATTGATCCATTCTTCTATATTTATATTAGAAAACCTTATTTAACATATTCATATATTTTCAACTAGTATATATGAATCTATTTTCCTATTTAGCAATATTTATGTATTTTAATTTTATTTTAATAATGTGTAGGAACATTGTGATATATATGGATAAAAGATGGATCACATTAAAAAGGATCACACATCAGCATGCTAAGGGTTTTTTGATGTTTTTAGATTATTCAATTTACAATTGATCCATTAATGGGAGAATAAGATGTCCATGTTATAAATGTAAATGTAGAAGATGTTTGAAGATATGTGAATTTTATGAACACTTGATATTGAAGAAATTTCCTGCTCAATATTTGTGTCGGATTTGGAATATAAATTCAAACATTATAGAAATGTTAATCACTAATGTCAATCCACTAAATGAGCTCCCAAATTCATCTACAATAGAAAAATAAATGAAGAACCTTATAAATGATACATTCGTCATTGAATGACACCAACATCAACAACAAAACATATTAGAAAAACCAGTTGAGGGTGATATACATTGAAACGTGAAAAGTGATGTTTTTGAGACTATAAGACAACAATATCAAGATTGTAACATATCAGTGGATCTTCCTCGGGATTTCTTTGAGACTAATGTAAGAGAAAAACTCATTGAGTAGACAAATTCATTTTATGGTTTAGTTGATGTTGGAAATCAAGAGTTATATAGTGGATGTTTGAAATATTAAAAATTTTCTTTTCTATAGGAGTTGTATCATATCAAATGCCTATGTGGAATTAGAAATAAGATGATTTCCATGATATTAGAATTATTTCATGATTCATTTTCTTAATCAATGATCCCTGAGTCTTTTTATGATATTAAAAAAGTTGCTAATGATATTGGTCTTAATTATAAAAAATTAATGCATGTCCCAATGATTGTCTTCTTTATTGGGGAGATGATTCAAGAAGACATGATTGAAAGAAATGTTTTTACTCTAGATCGAATCCAATGGGTGATGTTGGATGTTTGAATCAATATAATACCATAAAGTAGAATAAAATGAACACACTTGAAAAGGGTTTTCATTATTTTATTTTAAATCCTTGATTGAAAATATTATTCTGGTCATCAAAAATAGAAGAACACATGATGTTGCATTTTGTAGATAATAACAATAATGGGTGAGTGGGACATCTAAGAGATTAAAAATCATGGAATAAATTTTATTCAATACATATAGATTTACCATCTAATCCTAGTAATGTTTAATTAAGATTGGTTGCCAATGGATTCAACCTATTTGGGACTTTGAGTACCAATTATAGTATTTGGACGATTGTTTTGATCACTTACAATATGTATCCATGGATGTGTACGAAACAAATGTATTTAATATTTTTATTATTATTCATGAAAAAAATTCCTGAAATGATATAGATATATAATTTCATCCTTTAATTGAAGAATTATAGGAGTGATGGGGTAACAGTGCTGAGAATATGATGAATCTTCTAGAAAAATGTTAAAAATACAAGGTTCTCTAATGTGGACCATTTCTGACTTCCCTAGACTTGGGAATTTATCTGTTTGGAACAATTACATGGGTTTGAGTTATCCTATTTGAATTTTTTTTGAGAATGAACAGCTACCTCACAGTAGAAAATGGTGCTTCTTGTGTCAGTGAAGATTTCTCAATGTATCTCATAGATTTTGGTTGAAAAAGGAAAAATTAAAGGCATTTATTGATTGTATACCACCTCCAAAGTTGTTAAAAGATTCTGAAATATTTGAATAACATATAAATGTTGAATCAAAATTGGGGGTGGTGCATTATTTTAATGATATTGTGAAACGAGTTTGAAGTGCATCATTAAGTGATTTCTGAATGAACTAATGGACAAAAAAATTATATTATACAAACTTACATACTGGGAATTTAATTTTTTGAGGTATAATATTGATGTGATGAATATTGAGAATAATATTTATGATAATTTGATCTTTACATTAATTAATGAGCATGGAAAGTCAATGGATCATCTCAATGCTAGAAAAGACTTACAGGCAATGAACATAAAGCAGGATCTCTGGCCAGATGAGAATAGAAAGTATTATATGGAAAATTTTTCAATGAAAATTAGGGATAAAGATACATTCCTTAGAATTATAAAATATTGGAATGTATTTTATGGGTATTCAAGTAACATATCAAGGTGTGTTGACTTAAAACATCATAGGTTACATGCATTGAAAATCCACAATTCATATATTTTGTTATAGTAGTTACCTCCATTGGAATTACATATATTATTACATAAAAAGGTTACTGATTTTGTACTCCAATTATGCACATTTTTCAAAAAAGTATATGAGAAAACTCTACATCCATTTAATATGGAAAACCTTTAGGAGAGATTTTTATTGACACATTTTGCAATGGAAATTATCTTTCCTCCGTCCCTTTTTTTGTAATGAAGCATTTAACTGGGCATTTGGTTGGGGAAGCTAAATTAAGAGGCCCCATGAATTATCTATCGATGTATCCAATTAAGTGGTACTTTATTTATATGTTTTTAATTTTAGTAAAAAATTTATGCAACTTCATTAAATACATAATTATTATTTTTTATTTTATTTCACAGATATATTGAGAATTTGAAATCAGACATGAAAATTAAAGCTCAACCTCAAGGATATTTTGAAGAGGAGAGCCTTACCTTTTGTTCTAGATACCTTTATGACATTGAGATAATATTAAATCGAGGTGGACATGTTGAAATCACATCGACTAAAACTGAAATACATGGAAAATAAAAAATCTTTCATACTATTGGCCGATCACTTGGGAGGAGCTCAAATGTTACACTAATATAAATGGAATTATTACAGGCACATAAATTTGTGTTGTTGAACAGTGAAATTCAAAATTCATTTATAATATATTTTAGGATACAAACAAAGTAGCTAATGAGAGGATGAACAAGAAATGATAAATATATAATGAAATCTATTAATAAAGAGTTTGTAGAAGGGTTTTCACGATGTATAAGTTCATAAATATAGAAATAAATATGGATATTAGGTTGATACATATATTTTGAAAATATAATAGTGTATTTTAATTTTTTCAAATCATGAAAACAGATACTTGAGCAGAGTTGTTAGAATATTGGAATTTTCTTATTTGAGGTCCTCTAAAAGAAGCTAGAATGTTTGATGCTTACAACGTGAATGGATTTAGATTCAATATAGTTGATTGGGAAGAGGGTTTGAAAACACATAATAGTAGAATATTTACATTTTGTTAAGTGGAATACTATGAAAAACTGACTGATATTATTGAATTAAACTACCATGGTCATTTTTTAGTCGTTTTATTTAAATAAAATTTGTTCAATATTATCAGGGGTGATAAAAGAGATTCATTGAAATTTACTTCTGTTAACTTCTCTATCTTGATGGATTTCAGGGGCTATGAATTGCATGATATATATATCTTATCATTGAAATTGAAAATGTTATATTATGTGAAATATGTTATGGATGATGGTTGGAATGTAGTTTCTCACTTGAAATAAGGAGACTTGTATGGTATGTGTGATGAAGTGGAAGGCTTGACCTATAACCTTGAATACTATGAACAACAAGAATCAGGATTATTTGTTCATCATGATATTGAAAATAGTAGTCTTGAAATAGTGGATAATGTAGATGAAGTAATGATGGAGTATTAAACTAACATGATAGAAAGAGAAAATGATTATATGTGTAGTTATCATTTCATTTATCAACAACCTATGTAATTTTTACATTCATTAATTATCATTGTAATGAATATTTTGTTTGTTAGTACTGTGCATATATTATCATTTATATTTTTTTCTTCATGAAGTTTTAAAAATATATGTTTTGAACTAAATTTTATTTGATTAAATGACAAGAATGCAAAGGAAGAAGCGTTATATTCACACTGCGGGGTCAAAGAGTTTTTCTAGAAGCTGATCAACTCTGGTAATATTTTTATTAGTTTAAATATTTATTATATAATGTAATCTTTTTAATATAATAAATTTTTGATTTATATTTGTTTAATGTATTCACCGAGTTTAGGACACAAAGCATCCTGAGCAAATGTGTGGTTGAATGTTCATAAAAATATGATGGGAGTTTTGTTAATGATCCTACCAATGAAGTTGGGGTTTGAATTAATTTTTCATTATAATAACTTATTATCAGTTATCACTATGTTAATATATATTTCTTTTAATACGACTGATATTTTATTTATAGGTAAAAATTAAACAACTATGGGATTTCAATCCCACACAGTCCTACTCAATCACTTAGGATGACCCAGTTGGTAAATTTATTGGGAAGAATCATCCAGGTTGAGTGCTCAAATGACTTTGGGATTATTACTATATGAGATATTTGGTAGGAAAATGGGGATTGAATGTGATGAATCATGGTTGGAAGGTAAATAAAAAAACATCAAAATCATTTATTTCACAGACTTTTATTTATTTTAAGATTAGAAATAAATATACAACATTGTTTAATTTTCAAAATAATTATCTTACAGGTTCATTTAGTTGGAAGTAGAGATGAAGATAGAGAGGGTGACAAGAAGAGTTTATACTTGGGAAATGATTAGTGGAGCGGGTTTGTTCATGTATTAGTACATCCAATGTGAGTATTTTTTATTTTTTTCATATATTTTAGATAGGGTTGGGACAACAAGTTCCCTATGTATGTGTTGTATAACCATGTGTCTATATGCTATGTTTCAGCTGGCTATGGAGATTGAAATTTCTATATGATCATATACGACGTTTATTTTCTTGTCTCCCTTTTACATATAGGTTGATCTAAATATTATATTATACTGTTTCCCACTTTTTATCATTCCGTCTTACTAAGTATGTTTATACTCCCGCCTACATGGGCTTTTTATGCATGATTTTTTTAATACAAAAAACTAGTAGATAGTTTCCTTAGTGGACCTACTATCTAGGGAACATAGAAGAAAGTGGTGGCACTAACAATTTTTGGTGGTTAGACATAGTGATCTAGAGTTGAGAAATCCTATTATTTATTCTTTCAGTTGTTTTTAGATTGGTACCTACTTTCCTTCTTGGTTTGGCATATATTTTACCCTTTTCTTTTCCTAGATATTTATCTATCTCATTCTAATGTATTTATTAGAGTATACTACATTAATTTTTTATACATAGAGGTTTTATTTTATTATACCTATATAATATTTCATGGAGTTGAGTGTGTGCATGTTCACGTAAAATAGGATAAAGCATCCCACTTCAATGATATTATTACAATGTGCTTGTCTCTAGCCGTTTAATTATTGGGGGTAAACATGTGGTGTTTATCTCAGCTTACTAGTGTCCCTAGTAGGGTCCCTATAGGGGAATTGATGACACAAAACCCCATGGTTTTCTCTAAGATCTTTATCTCATTCTAACCCCAACCATTATTTAAATCATTATACCTTTTCAAAATCTCACATCATGACCCAGTACTACTGACCAATGATCATTGTATGTTATCTCTCACTAAAATATGGTTCTATATCACTTATCCATACAAGAATATCTCAATACTATAACATATATGATAACCCCTATCAATAGACCCTCTGTTCGATTAGAATCCTATGGGTTTTACCTTCTTGGTTAGAGATCTATCTTGATGTGGTGGGTGATCTCCCTTTTGGGAGATTTTTTTCTGTGTTTTTACATTGACCCTACTTTTTGAGATACGTCATATTTCTCTCGGATAAGCTGTAGGGATGTAATCGGGTAACTCAGACTATGTATATTCAAGTCAGTGTAGGCACATAAAAAATATATGTTGTTTTTTGTGATCTCATAAAGGGGTGGGATTAGTGTTGGAAGTCCTAGGATATCATAAATTATTTACCATTTTTATAAATACAAGTTATTTTTAATATTCTTATGTGGATGTTTAGACCATTTATGGATATTTATGGTTATTTATTTTTTGGATAAGCATTTCTTATTGGTTTTGAATCATTAATGAACATTTTGATGAAAATGGTATTTATTATGGGTGGTTTTATATTGAGAATAATTTCTTTATTATTAAATTAAATTATCTTGTTTGTAATTTTGGTGGATTTAGTTTTAACATGTGAAGCCTCATTTTAATGGAAGTACGCTGATTCTTTATAGCTAGTTATAAATTTATTAAATTTATGTTTTCCTTGGAAATGTGTTGTGTAATTGTTTAAATAATCAACCTACATTAAATGAGTAATGTATTGAGAAATGTATTGATTCATTAAATATATTGAGGAAAGTATTATTGATTATTTTAATGTGTTTTGTCTTGTGTGATTCTTTCAATGTATTGATAAATGCATTATTTCTTTCAATTAGTTTTTCCTTCGTCAATGTGTTGATTATTTATGTTTTGGTGAGAGTAAACATATTTTGGTTCTTTAGTTTTAACATGTTATATATTATTTGTATGTTAATGATATATTTGATGATCTGGTAAAATTTTCAGTGTCATTGTTGTGTATTTCTGGATGTAGGTTCTGGGGATGCAGAACCTCCAACTTGTTTTTTAAATGCATGTGATATTGTATATATAAACCACTGCTAGATATAATATTTTTTTGGTAAGTTAAAATGCTACTATATTATGGTATTTTTTAAGGCAGTAGTTAAAATTGCCACAAAATATGAATTTTTTTACTCAGTGGTGGTTTTATCCATATTAGTGGCAGTTGTTTTTTTCAATAAAAGTTCTAGAATTTAATTGATGTTTCTAAGCACAACTAGATTCCAGATATTTTTTATCCAGAAACTACCACTAAAACTAATAAAAATGCCATGAAATATGAATTCTACTACACTTTCCAGAAACCACCGCTAAATGAAATAAATCTATACATGTTTATTTCCAACACCAATTTTAGTGGTGTTTTTTTGAAACCATCATAGAACCATATAGCGGTGGTTTAAACCACGTCTAGATAAAAAACCCACTCCTAGATGCTTAGTTTGTTGTAGTGAAACCTCACATGTCTTACCTTTAAGATCTATGTGAGACGATACTAAGAATAGACTACTCATGAGTTTAATTACGACTCATTGGTGAAGATATTTGAAAAAACCAAAAAGGGTTGTAAAAGGGGAAGTACATGGTGTGTGAACCTGAGCACATAGAGCATACTCCAAAATCCCCACCTAGGCATGTTCTTCCAATGGAATTCGCTTGTAAACTCCCAAGTACATGACTTGTACGCTAAATGGGGTACCTTTCCATGTACCTCACATGGCCTGGCCATGTACATTTCCCGGTCCAACACCTGTACATGGGGTGCGACCCACATAGGGTATAGATGTGTACTCCACAAAGCATATACCCCTTGCATGGGAAACCTGGCCGAGTACTTGACTACACGGTCGAGTAATAGTACACGATGTGTACACACTATACATGGATTGTACATTAAAAAGGAAATTTTCTTCAAAATAGAATAACACACGATGTGTGTTCCCTAAACCACACATAATGATTATGTGTTTTCCCGAATGGAAAACCCTTTAAAGTGCCCAAAAACATTGTTTTCACCCCAAAAGAAATAGATCAGGACATAAGGGTATATAAGATAACATATTTGGGGATTAAAACTAGGAAATGGTAAATCTATAAGGATATGTTGAGAAAAAATAAAATTTCATAACTTTGGGAGGAATCAATCGAAGCTTCTCCATTTTCCAAGGCACAAAATTACTGCTCGACGATCTTATGTATCCCGATCTCTACAATGATACTTACCACCCTCCCTCTCTCCCATTCTATCTGCTTATCCATTCCTCTCTTTGTCAATAGATAAGGAGATACCTTAGGGTAAAACACAATAATCCAATAGGAAAATAATAAATTAATAAGATAAAAATAAAAGGAATAAAGGTAAGAAAAAGAAAAGAAAAACAAATAGAAAAATAAAATAAAAATAAAACGACAAAGGGTCATGGGCGGGCCCCAGGGCCCATATTGAGTTTATGCACTGCCTAAGAAAACTACCCATTATAGACTCAATGATGGGGAAATAATATCAATATGATGATCTGTTCAAATGAAATGGTTGAATGAACCTGTGTGAATAAATTAATATTGAATATTTAGTAAATTAAATATTAATTATTTCTCTAAATTTTTCACAACTCAGAATTCCACCAAACTCTTATCCTAGGGTAATCAATCTATTTTGAGACTAATAGAGTAGAGATAAAAATTATATGAGATCATCTATTTGGGAATGAAGACCATTTTAGACATTACAATCATCTGAGGGTAGAAAAATCAAATTTCTTCTCAAAATTACTTTCATAAAAAAAACTAGACCTTACACATGGAATCCTATATAATGTGACCAATAATTAACTAAATGGTATCTATGGATCAATATTCTACCAAACTAACAACTGAGGAATCACAATACACTACTTATCTAATACTAGGCTCTTTAAGGGTCAATTCTGGGGCTTTTATCAATCTCCTCTTCAGCTCAAGAAAAGAATCATCACATTGATCAGAATATCCAACCATCACCCTCTTATTGGTAATACATTTCCTGGGTGATTCTAAAATAATTAAGTCTTGGATGAAACATTTATTGTAACCCATAATATTTAGTAGAATATTAGTATCAAACACATTTTTAGAGTGAAACTATGAACTCAAAGTCTTTACCTTCTCTAGGTCCACTGAAATCCCTCTCTCAAAAATCAAATTGACAAGGAACTAAAACTCCTAAATACCAAACTTACACTTAATAATTTTGGTATAAATATGATTCACTTGAAGTGCACTCAATATATTATTATGGTTCCTAGTATGCATGTAATAATTAAGGGAAAACATTAGTATATTTTCTCTGAATACAATGGTGAATAAGTAATGTTGTGGATGAAAAATACTATTCATGAGATCTATGAACACCATTGGGGAATTCATAAAACAAAAAGGTATGATGAGGTACTCATAAAATAAATATATACTCTTAAGCATTGTTTTGGGAATATCCACCTCTATAACATGCAATTGATGGTAGAATTAATGAACATCAATCTTGGAAAACCTTAGGGATCTCTATAATTGTTCAAAGTGATCATCAATTCAAAGTATAGGATAACTAGTCATAACCATCACCTGATTCATATTTTTATAGTCAACATAGAGCTATATAATACCATTTGGATTCATTAGAAACAACATGGGAGTGCCCCAAAGTGATGTTTTCATTTTGATAAAACCATTCATCTCCAAATCATCAAGATGTACCATGTGCTAATTCAACTTAGTTGAATCCATAAGATAAGGTGGAATAGAAATATAATTCACCCCCATAATGAGTTCAATCTTAAACATTACTTCCCTATCAGGTGGAAGTTTTGAGAATTCATCTGGGAAGATGTTCTAATAACAATACACCACTAGAGGGAAGGTAGAGCGAGTTGGCTCTACTGTAAGATTTAATCCGACTACTTCCATTTTGAAAACTTCAAACTAGTTTAAATATAGCCCCATTATTATATCCATGCCAACTCAACATCACATCCTTATCCTAGATAAGTATGAATCTCACGAGTCATCATTGTCTGAGGGGTCGAAACATGCTGCTAAGGACCCAGACCAATACCCAGGCTCAATAACTGGGTCTGACTCGAAACCCTATGAGACCTTATCCAAGAATCCTTTAGGAAGAAAAATGTATATGTATGGTCTTGTCACATCAATTTCACTTTCACTAAGACCTTGGGAAGTCCTTGTGGTAATTTCCAGATTTCTCAAAATTTTAACATTGGGGAACACCACCTTCCCTAGATGGAACCAAATAAAACCTACCACCCACCATTTTTTAATCAAATTCACATTGAATATTCTCACACCTCCTTTTCCTACCACTATAAGGAGTACACATAGTAGATCTGGATAGTAAAATCATTGATCTAATGGAAAATAAAATAATACCTACTGTAGTGTCCTACTCTCCCCCCTTCTAGATAGTGAGAACATTGCATAAAACCTTATGGGTAAGTCATCAAGCAAAGGTTATTGACCTTCTATCTGATCTATATATGAAGAAATATATCAAAATCAATAAACTTTTACACTTCTTTACCATCCAATAATGAAGAAAAATAGTGAAATATTTTGAAACCGGCTGAATAGTAAGGTACCAGTATCATCCCCTTATGAAGCTGCATAAAGCCATTCACTAAATCCAAATTTATGGAGCTAGTAATGAAATCCTCAATGAATAAATCATTAAATAAAGTTCACATCAGACCCACATGTCTTTTGGTTTAGTTCATGATACTCCCCCATCTCCTAATAGATCCCTAGAACATTAAGGTATCTAACATAACCTACCGATCATTAGTAGTCAATAATTTGTTGAAGATGTCATCAATAATTTTAATGTAGTCTTCAATATCACGATGAAACTCGGGTCCTTGTAAATACATAGAATGATGGAGTTGTAAATATCAAGAATAATAAACCATATTCCTCTGTTCCCCCACCTTGAATTGTAAAAATCCAAAAAACTCAAGATTGGAATGGATCCACATCCAAAATCACTAGTTAATGTGAAGGAGAATGCCCTGTTTCACCTTACTACACATTTGGTAGTGTCATAAGGGTCTTATCCTTCGGGTAGAATTCTAGTACACCACTAAAGGTGGTCCCATCAGACGTCACTAAACAGGAATTTTATAAAATACCAAATGAAATTTTTTAATGAATATAATTTTTTTCTTATAGGAATTACATATGTAGCTTTAAAGAACACATAATGGATTATTTTTAAGAGGCCTATCCATGGAGATAACCACACATATGGTATAAACCCCACAGATCTACCCAAGGATCAATCTTAGTCCTCTATACCTTCTTGTTAGTCACAACCATATATGACACATCATAACATGCTCATGTTTAACTAACTAATGTGAACCAAATATATAAAAATATTATAGAACACATATATATCACTCAACAACAAGAAAGAATAAAACAAATTTAATTAAAGAACTACCATGAAACACTCAACAAATAAATATATATGGCACACAATCCTATATGCTATCACATGATGAATGAATCCACCCCAATCCCATAAAACGTTTATAAAAATATTTACTCAATAATAACATCAAAGTAGAATATGAAAAAATAGATAACAATAATCCCATCATTGATAAATCAAAGTTCTACTAGGAATCTTCTATCCATTCACAGGTATAATTTCTCCACTCAAGTTCCATGAAACCTAAATCATTTCTAACATATCAAAAAACATAGAAAAAGATAAATTAAAAGAAAAAATCAGCCTTTGATACAATTTTTTAATACCCCAGCCTATATTTTCTCGAACAGCAATCGAGTGGATATTCTACATGACCACATGTGTGATTCAATATATGAAATAGTTTTTTGACTAGTAGAGAGGGTCTAAGTGTGAATAGGGATGACTATAAGCTCAGTAATCACAACCATACATCATATAAATTATTATATTAAAAAACAAGAATATCTTAGGGGAAGTTAAATTAAAAAATAGAACCCAGTTCATATGTGTAAATAAACTAGACTCCCAATTCAAAAATCCAAACCAGAGTATATTTGAATAGGAAATGTAAATACACAACGAGGAAATAGTATATAGTATATACTAAAATCCCCTTTGACTCCAAGCCTCCATCTCTTAAGATCCCTATCACAAGGCCCTTTTTTCACTGGATCCATGGTCTTGAAATATATATATGCATCAAGATACTCATATAGGGTGTGAGTATAACCTAATAGAACACCATCCATATTTACAAAATATATGTTCACATATATATAGTGGGGTATAAAGGGACCCAGGCTAAACATGACTTAAATAATACATTAATATCCTGATTTCGATATTTCAACTCATAAAAGATTTTCTACCAAAAGACAAAAAGGTATAATATGTTATAGATTGTCTATATAAACATCTTATTTTATTAAACTTGTGATCATTTCTCCATTATCATTCCCTTCTATACCCTTTCTATAATCTTCACCTAATACAATCATATTTATAACCCGGGGACTGGAAACAATGAAAGGGGTAATCTCATTTACTCAGTAAGGGATTACATAACAATGTCCATAATTGTTAAATAATAACTATATGGAAAATAATGGACAAAGAAAAATATCTTCTTTAATAAAACATAAGTCATTATGTGTTAACCATAATCATAACATCATAAAAAATATCACTTTTACCAAGGTACGATAAAATAAAAACTGAAGAATATAACATGATCCATGGAATATAAGAAATAATATGGCATAATCATAAATATATGATTTATTATCTTTATGAACATAACTACCTACCAATGCAATCACTAATCAATTTATGAGTAGAGCTTAACACTATCACACTCACCCTTTTGGAACCTGGATTCTTTCTAAAATGTCAAGATAAAATTTTAATCTCATGATATATAAGCATTTAACCAATATATTTGAAAGATATATAGGCCCCAATGGTCTCATAATCTACAAATTTATCTACCATAAGAAAACAATCATCATATAATAAAATAATCCATATAAAAATGAGTTTTATAATAATTACAAATCATAAAATAAATAACCCATGAAAAAAATGGTTTCATAAAAAATCCAAAATGAAAATCACTCAATTCTCAAAAGGAACCCATTAAAATAAAATGTGTTTCATAAAATATAAAAAATGCGTAAAATAATCTCATAAACTAAATAATTTGATGCTAAAAACTTGATCACCCAAAATAATTACATAATAAAATAATAATAGATAGTGAAACATGAAATATAACACAATTATAGATATACAATTTTAATAAAATGAAAAAATAAAATAAATAAAATATCATTTGAAAAAATTTTATATTTTTTATTGTGTAATTTTTATTACCAGTATTTTTTCAAATATATCAATTATTTTAATGAAAATTAAAAAGAATCTAATTGATAAAAATAATTTTTTCTCAAAATGTTTTTCCCTAGAATTAAAATGAGAACATCATTTAAAAAAAATTCATTGAATAGTAAATTTCAAATAATAAATTTCCTAACTAAACAAAAGAGGGTTGAGTTACCAAATCCCATATAGATATCATTATTCATCGATAAAGGAAAAATGAGACTTTTGGAAATATTATTATAAAGATTAAAAAACAAAATATGCCTGAAATATATAATGTTTTTAAAAAATATAAGTGAAAATAATTTGAAAATTTTTACACATAAAAAAATACATAAGAAGTTTTCAAATAGGTGAAGTGAAAATACATTGAAAAATTTTTCCTTTTAAAAAATATTTAATAATGGGAACTTTAAAAATTCATAATGTTTTGAAAAAGGTAAAGAAAAATAATGTGAAATTTTTTACTTTTTAAAAATAATATATATCAATGAAAAAATACACATTGGTTCTCAAATAAAAATGTGGAATGTATGATACAACTTTTAATCTTTGATGAATGGAAAAACCTTTTGAGAAATATGATATAACCTTATTAAAAACACCCAGTATTAAAAGTGTATTAAAATTTAGTTTTTAAAAGTGATAAATAATTTTGAAAATCATATAAAATATTCCATATTATATTTAAAAAAATAAAATGGAACATTAGTGGGACGTAAATTTTTAACATTGTAGAAATGATTCATTGGAATGAATGAGAGTTATTTTTTAAAATGATACAATTTCATTTTAGAAAACATTTAATAAAATAATTTTATATTGATAAATATAATTAATTTCACCCAAAAAGTGAGGTAAAATACAATATAAAATCATCACAGTTTATAATAGATCAATATTGAAATATTATATTCATAGAAAAGTGATTATTACCCAATAAAGATATCATGTCATAAAAATCTCTTACTACCTTTGTAACATTTGAATAAAAAAACATAATTGGTAGAACATTAAATAAAAAATTTAATATCATAAAATATAATATAATCATGATAAAAAATGATAATGGGGTAGTATTTACATTATTTAAAATTAAATATGGTGTTTAGAATAATCCAGTCAAAATGGATTCAAATTTGAGAAAAAATATCCTATAACTTCATACATGAATGGATTAAAACATGGTAGGACATATAGTGAAATAAAAATTTATATCTCATTAAATAGGATGACTTATAATAAATTAATTTATTTTTGAAGAGGTTATGAAACAACAATGAGAAATAGGTGCAAAATATGAAATGATTCCCCAATGTAAGTGAACCTGAGAAAAGAAACCCTTACATTGCTTATTTGTTTAGTGGATGACATGATAAATTAATGTAAAACAAACATATATAACTTCATAAATAGTTTCATAACCATTATCATAAACTATTTCCTTTTTATAATTATTATTATAATTATTTTTAATGAGTACATTAATTTGTTATATCATATTGTGACTATTTAGTATTAGTAATTTTAACTTTTTCCCATGATTAATAATTTTGATTCCAAGTTCATTAATTATTTATAATATAAAGTTATTTAATATATACCTTTATTTATATAAATTATTCTTATTTCATTCCATAACTATTTTGTTTTTGTTATGTAAAAACTAAATTGATAGATTCTTATTTCGGTAATTTTAGAAAATAATAAATATTACATTAATAATTAGTTAAATACTTAATATGATATTTCATGAACCATATAATTTTTTTTATTTTCATAAATTTTTATAATAATATGAGTGTTCATGTTCCCATAGTAATCCATAATCATATTTTAAATCATTTTACATGGAATTGGTTAAACCAACCAATCATGAACATGCTTTAACTCAATAGGTGTGTATGGTTAAAGAGGTGTTTATTATGTAATAATATCAATATAACAGAAGTATAATTATATATATTTTTTAATTTTTTATGATGGTGAACTATATTTTATTATATCTTTATAATATATGAAAATATACATGAAAAATGAAAAATATTTCATCATGGTGGTTGTAATTCTCATGTACACACGATTAGCATTTCCATTTCAAAATGAATGAGAGCGGGTGAAGGAAGATATTAAATTGAAATTTTATAATCATATTTTTATTAGAGATATCATATTTATTATTTCATTATATCAATCTGATCAAACATGAATGGCAGTGATGGAAAAATATTTCATTGCTTCGTGGATGCGGTAGTCTGCGCAACTCACTAACGACGTTCTTTTGTTTTTCTAGGTGGGAAAAATGAATAAATAAAGGTTTTAAAATTAATATAAATACATATCATTATAATAATTATAATAAATTATATACAGTATTTTGGTAATGGGATATTTGTAAGAGTAATATTAAGAATAAAATATTAAGAAGAAGATAATACTTATGTTGGAGACTTGATTATTCCCTTGGAAGTTCCCATCAAATTGACAAGATTAGGATAAATATGAGCGCCCACAGGATGAAATTTTTGGGATTGGGATCTATAGAGAGTAAAAGATTATATTTTAAAGGATTCATTATATGTATAGTTGTGTGCATTAAAGGGTGTAAGTAATACACTTTTATAAGATGGGAAATGACTCTTTTGGAAACATCCTTTATAATTTAATAATTCAATGACACAATTCACCAGTTATTGGATCCAAAGCTTCAAAATTATTAATTTTTGCGTGTATTTGGTTTGATAATGTTATAAACATGTGTTTCCACATATGTTTTAATCAAATTTTAGGATTTTAATCATTAAGATTTTATATTTTACTCGTTTACTTGGGTAAATAGTTTTTAACTATATGATTTGACATTTTATCAAAAATATAAAATAACACATATAAATAAATTTGGGTGTTATGGAACTATATTTAAAATATTTTTGAATAATTTTATTTCAAAATATTAAAAAATTTTGTTTTAGAATGAAAAAATAATTTTTAAAAAAATGCTTTATAAGAAAAATGCAATTTTTATGATTATGGATTCTTAATCATATTTAGTATTGAATGAAAATTAAATGAGTGATTATATAATTATTTATGTGTTTAAAATTAATGTTATATTTATTATTTAAAGGATTTAAATTTAATTTATTTGATATAAAATCCTTTATATTAATAAAATAATAATTTTAAAATAATAATTTCACAATTATCATTATAATTTTCATTAATCCTAAAAAACTGAAATTTGCACATTAAAATGAAATTGGAAATATTAAATGATATGGAATTTTTTAAATAAACAATATGAATCATTTTATCAAATTAAATTTCAATGTTTAGGGAAATTAATCTTAACATTAGTGCATGATATGGTTAAAAATCAATTTTTTGGAAAAATTTATTTTTAAGAAAAACGATTTATGGTTAGTATATAATTATAAGTAACATTAATTATGGTGAATTTATTATAATACTTATATTTCAAATAGTATTTATTTAAAAATAAAATATGTCAAAAAACTTTATTTCATGATGTTATAATTAATTAAACAAAACTATCAAAAACAATTTTCATTAAGATGCCACATGAATTTTTAAAATATTAAGAATGAGTTTATAAATTAAAAATAATATTTTAAAATGATTTATTATACATTATAATATAAACTTTTATGGGAAACAACTTCAAAACTATCAATTTATTATTAAAAGTTAAGTCATTAAAAAAATAGGTATTTATTTAACATTCACCTAAGAATTAATTATTTTAAATAAATATCAAAAATAGATCTTAAGATAATTTTTTCAATGAGGAATTAAAAAATGAATTTTACCTTATCCAAATATTTTCTAAACTTAGTAAATATATATTTTTAAAATAAAATATATAATATAAGGAAAATGAATTTTATTGAAAACAACCTTTTCGATATTAAGTCATATTAATTAGTTACCTTGAACAGGTAGTAACTATTATTGAATTACCATATAAGTGTTTATTTTTTAATAATGTATTATTAATATCTGTCATTTTTTTACACCGGTCATGTTATGGTACATATGTTATAGAACACTATATGTCTTTTAAAGGATTAAAAATCTTAGGACTCAAATTTTTCCCCCTTAAATAAATTTCATCCCCATAATTTTAATTATTACCCATAAATGATGGTATAAAAGGGTATTGTTAACATATTTATTACTCTTAATACAACTTCCAATATGAAATCTACCCTACTCTATATAATATATATCAATATACTTATCTTTCCTCAATCAATGTAATTCTTTATACTATAATCATATATTATATAGAGCATACCGTCCCCCAAACTACCAAAGGTACAATTAAATTTTATATTATTCTAAAGATTAATTCTATATTTAATATTAAAATGGTATATATTGTAGTTCATCAAATTACACAATATATAATATATAACATAATCCAAAAAAGACCATGAACATCACAGAAAATGAATTATCATCAATCTCAAGGATATTGATACTACAAAACAAATATTTTTAAAATCACCCAACCATTTAATATATCAACATTAAAAATGTCTTAAACCTAATACTTATAAATCCCTTAAAAATGTATTGTAAAATAATTATCTTAAAAAATATAACCATTCCATAAAATCATTTCTCAATGTTATTGATATAATTTAGCATATGATTTCGAACCAAAAATGAAAAACTACTAAAGAATTATCCTTAGAAGTTTCACATAATCCTCAATAAATTTTAAAAAAATACCAAATTACCATTGATATATTTCACTTATCTAATTAAAATATGTAATTACTTGTAAATTAAAATTTTAGGATATCTCCCTCATTAAGATAGTTATGACTAAAAAAATATCTTTTCCATCATAAAATGCATATACTAAGATACATATATTAAATTTTTCTCCCTTATTTGGTTATAACTCATAGTGATTTTTGGAAACATACCTTTCTCAGCTTCTTCCTTGTGATCTTGTTTCATCCAAAAACAGAAACACAAATGATTATGATAATATACTAAAAAATCAGACTATATTAATATGAGAGATCTATCATAATATGTATTCTTTAATTAAAACCATCATTTAAAACATTGATACTTTCATTTTAAATATGTCATGCTTTATCAATCCAATAACTCTCTTAGATATACCAAGGTTACTCTAATTGGTGTTCTCCTATACATAATAAATTCCTTGTAATGGTTTTTAAAGAGTAAAAAACAACAAAATCATATCCCCCAGAAGTTTCTATCCTTGTGTGAAGTCTTAGTCCCACTCATAGTACATCAGAGTGATGATCAATTCAATGATAAACCAACCATTTTTATGGTTATTAACTTTAGTTTAATCACTTATAAAGTCACATCCACTTTATATTATCCAGATAAGAATTTATTTTCATGACTAGACACTTTAGGTAATCCCTAGATGATGATAAGAGGAGTGTGACCACCCAAATCCCACTTCAAATAGGCTAGTGGAATTCTACTAGTGTCGAATATTCATGATAGACACATGGGAGGACTTAGGCTAAGGTACCTACACACACACACACATATCCAAGACCATACAATTATTGAAATGTAAAAATACTAATACCAATGAATAAATATATCTAAATCCTATTATCAAAGTATTACAATAATAAAAAAAGCTTAAAGTTTCAAATAAAATGACACTAATAATTATAAATAAGTCCTACATATTGAGTCAATAAAGTTTCATTATGAATTTTCCATTCATCTATGCTTTAAAAATCACAAACACTCTATATTAAGGCAAATTATATTTTCCCTAAGAATTATCTTAATAATGAAATTTTCTTTCCCCAAGTAAATTTATACTTACCTATGTTTTCATTGTTCATTTTATTGTTTCTCTAAATATAACACATTTTATTCCTATGTCCAAAAATTAGTTTCACATCTAAAATTAAAGAATCCTATAAATCCTTGGATATAGAGTGTAACAGCCCGAGATTTTATGAAAAATATTCTTTTTTATTTCACTAATGTCTTGTGTTGTACGCTACACCAAAAGGAGCTTGTACAATACGCATCCTTAACTTGCCTTGCATTACACGCAATCACAACCTTCCTCGATAGCGTTTGTAGTACGCAATACTGAGTTTCACTAAACAACGATATTCTATTAAAATATTATTAAAACTAGCCGTTATGAATAGTAATAACCACTTTTTGAAATTCTGTAAATCTTATTTTTCAAAATGAACTTCATTTTTGGATTCGGAGTATCGAATTTAGCCTAAGGTGAAATTTTGGTACTTTTCGGATAACTTTCATATTCTGATGAATAGTGAAAATTACTAAATTATAATTAAAAACAAATTTTTTAATCGAAATAATTAATAGTGATAAATTATTAATTTGAGTGGTTTTAAAGTGTATTTAGAATATATTTTTACAATTTAATACAATTTTGGTCATTGGTTGTAATTTCACATTTAAACCAGACATAATCAAGTGTCAATCTTTTGATAGATATTGTTTCTTAAAAACACGCTATTTGTTTTAACAGCGGGATTTAATTATAAAATTAATTAATGCAATTTATATGTTATGAATTTGGTAAAATAGACTTCATTTTTGAATTCGGAATATGAAATATAGCTTAGGACGAAATTTTGGCATTGTTCTGAAAAACATCAATTTTTGATGAATAGTGAAACTACTAAGTGGTAGTTAAAAACTGATTTTTTCATAAAACTTAATTTTACCGCTTCTGTGAATGGAATTTCAAAAATCCGAGAGACATGGTTGATGTCAGTAAGTAAAATGTGGTTCAATGAGATGAAAATAATTTTTGGTGAATATTAACTTTTTACTTTTATTTACCACGGTTAAAAGTAAATAGGGTAATTAAGGGTAAAAATGATATTAATATTACCCTAACACATGTCCTAATTCTATTGGACAAGTGTATCTCGACCAAAAACAACCTTAAGTGTAAAATATTATCATTTAGGCCCACTTGGATTAGATTATGTCATTTAATATTATTTTATTCAATGAATAGTTAAAATAGTTAAAATCAATGTTTAATAACTAAAACATTTTTAATATGGGGTTATACATAAGATAAATTCGACTTTAAATATTCATTAGAAAGATAAAACGATTTCCTACATAATGATATTTTATTTATAATTTTTAGACTTTAAATAAATAAATTTATTTATGACACAACGATGATGCAATAATTACCCTTTTAAGGAAATATTAACATAATTGATGTTATAAATGCTCAAATGAATGTAATTTGAGACTTTTTATGAATTCCACTAATTTTATAGGTTACTATGATATATTATTGTTGATTTAATAAACTTGGTTCGAACATATAATTCTGTTATGACTTTCACAAAAATCATATATCAAATAGTGTTAAAATTGACACAAAATAGTTTTTAAATAAAATATTATATTATTAATTGTTATTTTATTCCTAAAAATCTATGGTTCGGCCAAATGACTTAGATAAGGATATATGTATTAGTAATAAACAATTTGGGGTTCGTTTGGCATGTTATAGTAATTGTATTAACCATATAGTGAAATAAAACAAAAAGACACGGTAAAAGTTAAATTATTTAACTTAGAGTTAAATCTAATTGATATGGTTAAAATAATATCCTAAACTTGTCTAAATCCTATTGGTTGATAGTATTTAGACCCATCCCCACTTTAGCTTCGAAATAAGACCCTTTGGAACCATTATAAACCGATTTTGACTTTAATATAAAATAATATTTTGAGATATTCCTAAGGTGCCCCTCTCCTCCCTTATAAAAGGGCACCTCCTCCCCCTTCCTCCTCACACCAATTTGAGCACTAAACCTCGGCCAACCTCTGCCAAAATATCTTCTCCACTTCCCTAGAATAATCCTAGAGGTCCTGGTCTTCTTCAAAGACCAATATTTGTTCCCTAAGTAGAGGATTCAAAGAAGCGTTCCAAAGAAGAGGTAATATCCATTACCGATATTTTCAATTTCTTTCTTCTTCAACTACTTCTTCTTTAGTTGTTTCATGATAAAGTAATAACATCAGTATTTATTATATACTGATATGTTATTATAAATATTAAACAACTCTAATTAACCTTCTATCCATCCTACGGAAAAAGGAAATCACCGCGCGTGCGTACGTACGAAATACCGTCTCCACGCCGTGGTGTAATCTATTTTCCGCCACCACCTTAATTGGATGGGTATAAAGGTGTAATGAGTAACTATATATGTATATTATAAAGTTATATTGATACTGAAATATTATACATAAACTTCAACACAATTCCACGACCATGGGAATGATATCATCGCTCGTGTGTACGTACGGACTACCGTCTCCACGACGCGATGAGATTCATTCTCAATGATTAACCATTCATGAATGATTATAAAGTATATATAATAAGTAATAATGAAATATATGACATAATAATGATACTGGAATTATTTATATGTGTGTCATCTACTTAATTCCATTCAATTCAATAAGGAAACGAAAACAGCGTTCATGTGTACGTACGGACTACCGTCTCCATGAACGGTGTATATCTTTCCATTTACTAATTTATTATATATGTATATTATGAATATATATATAAATCATGTTTTATATTCTGGAATTAAGTAATCATGATCTAAGTAATCATATGAATAATTACAAGCTAAAAACACGAACGACAAATGAGACGATTTTACCCAAAACGCTACTTTAACATGAATTTACAAAAGAACGGGTAATATAAAGTCATAATTGGACCATATATGATATAATAACAATGAATATGATTCTGGAATAAGTCAATAACATGATTTAAATCATTATACAGGAGGTTCGGACACTTACAAAGCAAGTCGGACATAAGGTAAGGGAAAATATCACAATCTCACTTTTATCCGAGATTGTTTTTACTTTGGTAATTACTGGGGTGTATTTTATCATCCACATCCATGTTCCCTCAATATGAAATATTATTTACATCCTTCTACAATAGTTTATATCCAATTTTACCCTTCGGTGTGTTTTTAGTAAAAGATATGAAAGGAAACTTTTGTCGTTTTTCATACGAGGTACTTTTTGACTTTTCTGAAAAAAGTACGAGGAATGTTTTTTTTAACTTATACGACATGAATGGATTTATAAAACATTATTTCCAAGAAGCTTACTTTACAATTATTCAAGTTTATTTTTAATCAACTTCTTTTAGTTTAAAATTGTATGACTTGTTAAGAAAGGAAAAGTGTTTTTGAAGTAGAAAGGATATTTTCCTCAAGAATGAAGTTCAAGTATTTTATCAAAATTATTTTCCATCTAAGATAATAAAAGGGTTCTGTTTTTATCCCTATTATTACATGGATTTGATTATCTTGTGATGTAAATATTTTTATTCCTTAACCTTATATGATTTGTTTTATGATGTCATGATGTTTCAAGAATCCCATTTTTATTACATGGGTTATGCGATGATGTATGATTTATGATTATGTGGCACACATAAGAAAGGATTCATTATAAGATGGGTGGGACCTATATCTCCCTCCAATGCATTGGGTAAAGATTTTATATCTCATGAGATAGACATGGCTGAAATGGTAGGTTATACCGGTTCAGTGAAACAGGACGGAAACGAGGGTTACTCGATTTAGAAAGGGACTTTGTCCACTAAGATAGTCTTGGAAATGAGTCTTGACTAACAAGAAATGATTTTCCATGATTATGTGTGCATGACACAAAGTTTCAAGTTTCATGTTATGATTATGGGGATCTCATTTTCACTTCTATGATTTGTTCCATGTTAAGATATTATGATCTCTTTTGCAGGTTATGATTTTCAAAAAGATATGATATGATTTTTATTTCTTTTTTATACCCTTACTGAGCATTTGAGCTCACCATTTTATGTTTTCTTTTCCCCAGGATATAAAGAAAGGTTTTAGGTAAAAAAGGGGAAGATCTTTATGGGAGATATTGAAGATCTTTCACCACGATTAGAAGATTACGCTCCGAGTTTCCAAAGACACTAAACTATTACGGTCCTTGTGTGTGTGTTTTTGTTATGTACTAAGTATTCCGCAAATGTAATGTAATGTCCATGTACGTTAAGCTTCGGGTCTCTACAGTTGGTATCAGAGGAAAGGTTTAGTCAACCTTTGGAAACTAGGATGCGAAAACGTTAGTGAGATCCCTAGAGATATTTTTAAGGTATGTCTAGGGATGTCCCTAAGGTTAAGTATACGTATAGGTTATAGTACTAGAATTACGCTAACGATCATAGAATTAAACCTATGATGTTAGATATTGAAGGTACTCCCCCTTTATTATGTTGTTTTCCCTAGCATGATTTTTGTCTCTCACACTATTCTTTTTGGGTTTTAGAAAATGGCTGGAAACAAGATGATTCACGATAATGGAGGATATGATGGAAAATGGAATGATATTCTTCATAATGAAATGGGATTTGGAAGTCCAAACATCATTATTATGCCGAATCAGAAATCTCATAATATGATCAATAAAGTAAAATTTGGTAAGTTTCCTGACTCGGCTAATAAGAGAAAGATGGAGTTTCATGATGATCATAGAGGAAAGAAAGTTCAATTTCCCCTATGTAAATCATGTGGGAAGAGGCATCAAGGAGAATGTTTCAAAGGAACTGGAAGATGTTTTGGGTGTGGAAAAGAAGGACACAAAGCAAGTAAGTGCAAAGGAAAAGGTTCAGTTAACACCATGGATGAGGATAATGGTATTGCTACGACATCAACAATGGTTAAATGTTTTAAATGTGGAATGTACGGGCATTATGCAAACCAATTCCCTAAGGGAATGTCTCATGAAGATAATCAGTATGGTTGTATGGGAAGTATTTATGTTGATGATGATGAAGATACTACAAATGATATGTGAGATGAAAGAATTGTTGAAACTCGGTCAATGGTTTAAGAATGTAGTGGAATGATTACATGTTTATCATGTGTAATGTTGAATAAGAAATCTCATGGTACTATGGAATAAAGAGACATCTAAGGATTGTTACACTATTGTCTTTCCTTGAGTTATGAAAGTGTATGATTAATGGTACCACTATCCATGAAAGGTTATTCAGATATTTATGGAATTTAGATGATATGCGCATAATGAAAGAATAATAAGATAATGAGGTGTTTGATTGTATTCATGAGCTCATGACTGATATAAGGAGAAGGTTATATCATGGTTTGAGTATAGATAATTGTTGGATTTTGTTATGTGGAAAGAGTTAACTTTTAACTACATTCATGTTTTCACTAAGGATCAATGGGTATTCAAGAGAATACATGATTAAGGACTTTGAATGTTTGGAATGTGACCAACAAGACATATCTTATGATATATGGGGATTAGCGGCAGTATTAAATCTCTGGTAATCGTTTTCACTATATTATGAGAGTGGACTGTAGTATTATGGATAAGCCTAAAGATTAGAATAGATTATGTTGGACATAAGTGAGTATTGTTTAAGGATAGAAGTTTTTTTTTCCGATATTATTGATGGGATGTTATAGTAATGTAGTTTTAGAAAAAGGACAACCTGCAGGACGGGCGACAGCCCATCGCTTAGGACAAGGCTGTGGGAATCGAACCCACAACCGAAGTGCGACTGGCCTTTATCGCCTACCACTAGCCTACAGGAAGTCCCTATTCAGTAGAAACTAGTTTTATTATATTAAGCAGTATGATATATGAAATATAAGTCCATTTTAGGAACCATATATGATTAATCTCACTATAGATCGACTTATGAATATAATTTTTGCTAACCTTTTGTTTGAGACAGATGGAATGATCCGTCATTCTATCACATGACCTGATAACACTTCACGAATAACAAATTCAACTTCATTTATTTAAGAGATGAAGTGTAAATTGTTCAAGGCACGAACAATAGTGCGACTGTACCAAAATAAAGTAAGTATTTATTCTAATTCAAATTCTTCAACTTTAGGGAAATGATCGTGAAAACCAAAAATGTTGTCCTAGTGATCTTATACCTGATGAATAAGATGGTACCTTGGATCGTCACAAATTTATGGATTTGTGATTGTTGGCTTTTCCATAGCCATGTTCTCTACCACTCTCCATCAGACCATGATGGTTAGATTTCTCTTCCATATCCATATTTTCACCGATGTGGAAACCCAGTGATTAGTTTATTTGGGTAATCGTTACATTTCATACTTTAGTTTTTAAAGCCAAGTTTTGGTATTCCTTTTTATGATGTGGGTTTCTATCAAATAAATTTTCAAATAGTAAACAATTTATAACCCCGACGAATTTTGAGGGCGAAATTCATTTTATGGGGGGTAGAATGTAACAGCCCGAGATTTTATGAAAAATATTCTTTTTTATTTCACTAATGTATTGTGTTGTACGCTACACCAAAAGGAGCTTGCACAACACGCATCCTTGACTTGCCTTGCATTACACGCAATCACAACCTTCCTCGATAGCGTGTGTAGTACGCAATACTGAGTTTCACTAAACAACGATATTCTATTAAAATATTATTAAAACTAGCCATTATGAATAGTAATAACCACTTTTTGAAATTCTGTAAATCTTATTTTTCAAAATGAACTTCATTTTTGGATTCGGAGTATCGAATTTAGCCTAAGGTGAAATTTTGGTACTTTTCGGATAACTTTCATATTCTGATGAATAGTGAAAATTTCTAAATTATAATTAAAAACAAATTTTTTAATCGAAATAATTAATAGTGATAAATTATTAATTTGAGTGGTTTTAAAGTATATTTAGAATATATTTTTACAATTTAATACAATTTTGGTCATTGGTTGTAATTTCACATTTAAACCAGACATAATCAAGTGTCAATCTTTTGATAGATATTGTTTCTTAAAAACACGCTATTTGTTTTAACAGCGGGATTTAATTATAAAATTAATTAATGCAATTTCTATGTTATGAATTTGGTAAAATAGACTTCATTTTTGAATTCGAAATATGAAATATAGCTTAGGATGAAATTTTGGCATTGTTCTGAAAAACATCAATTTTTGATGAATAGTGAAACTACTAAGTGGTAGTTAAAAACTGAATTTTTCATAAAACTTAATTTTACCGCTTCTATGAATGGAATTTCAAAAATCCGAGAGACATGGTTGATGTCAGTAAGTAAAATTTGGTTCAATGAGATGAAAATAATTTTTGGTGAATAGTAACTTTTTACTTTTATTTACCACGGTTAAAAGTAAATAGGGTAATTAAGGGTAAGAATGATATTAATATTACCCTAACACATGTCCTAATTCTATTGGACAAGTGTATCTCGACCAAAAACAACCTTAAGTGTAAAATATTATAATTTATGCCCACCTGGATTAGATTATGACATTTAATATTATTTTATTTAATGAATAGTTAAAATAGTTAAAATCAAAGTATAATAACTAAAACATTTTTAATATGGGGTAATACATAAGATAAATTCGACTTTAAATATTAATTAGAAATCTAAAAAGATTTCCTACATAATGATATTTTATTTATAATTTTTAGACTTTAAATAAATTAATTTATTTATGACACAACGATGATGCAGTAATTACCCTTTTAAGGAAATATTAACATAATTGATGTTATAAATGCTCAAATGAATGTAATTTGAGACTTTTTATGAATTCCACTAATTTTCTAGGTTACTATGATATATTAGTGTTGATTTAATAAACTTGGTTCGAACATATAATTCTGTTATGACTTTCACAAAAATCATATATCAAATAGTGTCAAAATTGACACAAAATAGTTTTTAAATAAACTATTATATTATTAATTGTTATTTTATTCCTAAAAATCTAAGGTTCGTCCAAATTACTTAGATAAGGATATATGTATTAGTAATAAACAATTTGGGGTTCGTTTGGCATGTTATAGTATGTGTATTAACCATATAGTGAAAGAAAACAAAAAGACACGGTAAAAGTTAAATTATTTAACTTAGAGTTAAATCTAATTGATAAGGTTAAAATAATATCCTAAACTAGTCTAAATCCTATTGGTTGATAGGATTGCGACCCATCCCCACTTTAGCTTCGAAATAAGACCCTTTGGAACCATTATAAACTGATTTTGACTTTAATATAAAATAATATTTTGAGATATTCCTAAGGTGCCCCTCTCCTCCCTTATAAAAGGGCACCTCCTCCCCCTTCCTCCTCACACCAATTTGAGCACTCAAGCTCGGCCAAACTCTTCCAAAATCCCTTCTCCACTTCCCTAGAATAATCCTAGAGGTCCTGGTCTTCTTCAAAGACCAATATTAGTTCCCTAAGTAGAGGATTCAAAGAAGCGTTCCAAAGAAGAGGTAATATCCATTACCGATATTTTCAATTTCTTTCTTCTTCAACTTCTTCTTATTTAGTTGTTTCATGATAAAGTAATAACATCAGTATTTCTTATATACTGATATGTTATTATAAATATGAAACAACTCTAATTAACCTTCTATCCATCCTACGGAAAAAGGAAATCACCGCGCGTGCGTACGTACGGAATACCGTCTCCACACCGTGGTGTAATCTATTTTCCGCCACCACCTTAATTGGATGGGTATAAAGGTGTAATGAGTAACTATATATGTATATTATAATGTTATATTGATACTGAAATAGTATACATACACTTCAACACAATTCCACGACCATGGGAATGATATCATCGCTCGTGCGTACGTACGGACTACCGTCTCCACGACGCGATGAGATTCATTCTCAATGATTAACCATTCATGAATGATTATAAAGTATATATAATAAGTAATAATGAAATATATGACATAATAATGATACTGGAATTATTTATATGTATGTCATCTACTTAATTCCATTCAATTCAATAAGGAAACGAAAACAGCGTTCATGTGTACGTACGGACTACCGTCTCCATGAACGGTGTATTTCTTTCCATTTACTAATTTATTATATATGTATATTCTGAATATATATATAAATCATGTTTTATATTCTGGAATTAAGTAATCATGATCTAAGTAATCATATGAATAATTACAAGCTAAAAACACGAACGACAAATGAGACGATTTTACCCAAAACGCTACTTTAACATGCATTTACAAAAGAACGGGTAATATAAAGTCATAATTGGACCATATATGATATAATAACAATGAATATGATTCTGGAATAAGTCAATAACATGATTTAAATCATCATACAGGAGGTTCAGACACTTACAAAGCAAGTCGGACATAAGGTAAGGGAAAATATCACAATCTCACTTTTATCCGAGATTGTTTTTACTTTGGTAATTACTGGGGTGTATTTTATCATCCACATCCATGTTCCCTCAACATGTAATATTATATCCATCCTTATACAATAGTTTATATCCAATTTTACCCTTCGGTGTGTTTTTAGTAAAAGATATTAAAGGAAACTTTTGTCGTTTTTCATACGAGGTACTTTTTGACTTTTCCGACAAAAGTACGAGGAATGTTTTTTTTAACTTATACGGCATGAATGGATTTTTAAAACATTATTTCCAAGAAGCTTACTTTACAAGTATTCAAGTTTATTTTTAATCAACTTCTTTTAGTTTAATATTGTATGACATGTTAAGAAAGGAAAAGTGTTTTTGAAGTAGAAATGATATTTTCCTCAAGAATGAAGTTCAAGTATTTTATCAAAATTATTTTCCATCGAAGATAATAAAAGGGTTCTATTTTTATCCCTATTATTACATGGATTTGATTATGTTGTGATGGAAATATTTTTATTCCTTTACCTTATATGATTTGTTTTATGATGTCATGATGTTTCAAGAATCCCATTTTTATTACATGGGTTATGCGATGATGTATGATTTATGATTGTGTGGCACACATAAGAAAGGATTCATTATAAGATGGGTGGGACCTATATCTCCCTCAAATGCATTGGGTAAAGATTTTATATCTCATGAGATAGACATGGCTGAAACGGTAGGTTATACCGGTTCAGTGAAACAGGACTGAAACGAGGGTTACTCGATTCAGAAAGGGACTTTGTCCACTAAGATAGTCTTGGCAATGAGTCTTGACTAAAAAGAAATGATTTTCCATGATTATGTGTGCATGCCACAATGTTTCAAGTTTCATGTTATGATTATGGGGATCTCATTTTCACTTCTATGATTTGTTCCATGTTAAGATATTATGATCTCTTTTGCAGGTTATGATTTTCAAAAAGATATGATATGATTTTTATTTCTTTTGTATACCCTTACTGAGCATTTGAGCTCACCCTTTTATGTTTTCTTTTCCCCAGGATATAAAGAAAGGTTTTAGGTAAAAAAAAGGGGAAGATCTTTATGGGAGATATTGAAGATCTTTCACCACGATTAGAAGATTACGCTCCGAGTTTCCAAAGACACTAAACTATTACGGTCCTTGTGTGTGTGTTTTTGTTATGTACTAAGTATTCCGCAAATGTAATGTAATGTCCATGTACGTTAAGCTTCGGGTCTCTACATAGAGTATTCTATTTTCAGGATACAAATTCTCGGAAATTCAGAATCTGAATTATATAAAATTCAGAATCTCAATTCTCTGAAATTCAGATGCCAAATAATCTGAAATTAAGACTCTGAATTCTATGAAATTCAGACGCTAAATTCTCTGAAATTCATACTCCAAATTCTCTTAAATTTAGACACAAAATTATCTAAAATTCAGACTCCAAATTCTCGGAAATTTAGACTCCAAATTCTCTAAAATTTGATCTACGAATTCCTTATAATTTAGAAACTTTAAATTACTCATAATTCAGACTCCAAATTCCTCTGAATTAAGACTCCAATTTCCTCATAATTCAGGATCAAAATTCCTCAGAATTTTGACTCCGATTTTCATAGAATTCAAACTCTAAATTCCTCATAATTCTGACTTTGAAATCCTCAGAATTCAGACTTCAAAAACTAAAGAATTCATGTTCTGAATACTTTGTAAAATAGAATCAGAATATAATTGTTTTGAAGTATACAAATTATTATTTAGTTAGATTCAGAACATTATTTTTCTTAAACTACAAAAAATTATATTTGGTTAAGAAATATTATTTTTCTTACACTTGTTATTGTTATGAAACTATGTAGTATATTCTGTTTATAACTAACCATTGTTTGAATGACACGTGTACAGGTCCCTCCAAAATTTAAGGAAATATATGACTATTGGAGGAGGGAGCTGACTGTTGGAGAAGTGCTTGTAAATAAAAGCTCATTTTAACAATATCGATATAGTTCCATCACTCAAGAGGTTGCATGTTGATGAAGTGATTTCTAGCGAGATATAATATCATGCCTTGTGCATACTAAACATCTTTTTCAACATGCTTTGTGAGACTCCAATTGTTACTATGTACAATCATGGACTTCTGGGGATAGAAAGATAGAGGTGCCGACTACCTTAATGTTTGAGGACTTCCATAGATATGAAGATAGAGGTTAAAAAAACTATAACATTCAAGGGATTGTAGGGATATCAAGACAGATTCTGATATTCTTATCGAGGTATTAACCTGGTCTGGCTAAGACAAAATTTCTTGAAATAATAAGTCACAGGACCTCTATCCAAGATTGCTGGATACACAACTCTTTGGGTTAAAATATTTCCTACTTTTTATTTGTTTTGTTTCTAGTTTATTTCCACTATATTCTGATAATGGAAAAAAGTATAACATTTTTATTTATTCTTGTTATTTTTTACACTCTGATAAGTATGATTATATACGCTTTAAGGTAGAATACTTTCTTTGTAAACCTTCCTCATGTTTCATTTCTGAAACCACATTTCTGGAACCTAGAAAAGTTTTATAACTAAAAGAGGATTTTTGAATTTATCTTGTTTAACCTTGTTAAACATAGTTTTCCAATAGGATAAAGAAGTTTTCAAACTCACAATTCACCCCCTCTTGTAATTGAGCATCTACATTCATATTTTGATCCTACAATTGGTATTAGTGGAGGTCTCTGAAATACTTATATACACATATATCTTTTCTTGATCATGTTTTCACTATTGTAAATATTTTCTATGCTTATAGATTATTGTCCTTGTTTTCGAAAATTTTATATTAATAAGTTTCTATGGAAATATATTTTCTTTTAGATGGTAGGAATTAATGTCATTTCGATTGAAAATCTAAATCATAATTGACCACCTCTATTTGATGGAAATGATTATTAATAATTGAGCTATTGTATGAAGACATTTTTTATTAATACTGGAGTGGATAATTTTGTTATGCATACTAGAGATTAAATGATTCCTGATAAGGAAGTCAGAAATCTCACCAATCAAGATAAGTCAGAATATCAACTAAATTACAAGGTATGAAATACTTTGTTTTGTTATATGACCAGTAATATATATAGTCAGATTTCATCTTGTGAAGCTACTAACTGTATCTGGAAAATATTTGAGGTTACCCATTTTGGTACATCCAAAGTTATATAACCTGGAAGATCTATGCTTAGAGTAGAGTATCATGGATTTTTATTTATTTATGGAGAACCAGTATGCAAGGTGAAACAAAGGTTTATGACTATTGTTAACAGTTTACAGTCTATGGGTCAGAAAGGTCTTGATGATGAATCTCTTATGGAAAAGATTATAGATATCATTCCTAATGAGTGGGAATCTAAGAGAACATATATTGATGAGAATAGAAAAGTATCTCAAGTCAATTTTGATGACCTTTTTGGAACTCTTCTCTAACGTAAAAAAAGAATGAAAAGAGATGATGATATGAATAATAATAAAAATGGAAATGGAACTGTAGATTTCACTTCCACTAAATCCAAGACTCCTGAAAGGATTATAAAATCTATGTCTAAGAAAGTCACTATTATATGTGAATCTAGTAAAAGTGAAAATTTTGAGAATGAACTAGCTAATCTATCTCAAAGGATGAACAAGATAGTTTGAAAAATGACTTTTAGAATAGATATATAAATAAAGAAAGAAAAGATAAAAAATACTCAGAAGTACATTGCTATGAATGAAAAAGAGTAGGGAAAATTAGGCCAAATTTTCTTATGATTAAGAAAAAGGATAGAAAGGAAAAACATTCCAAGAGGAATATAAAGAAGTATTACAATGCTAATGTTATGAATATTTTGAAAGCCAATGATACCTGTTGTTCCAGTGGTGGTGACTCTTCTAATGAATCCTCAGAATATAAATCATCTGATCAAAAGAACCTTGGTCAACTAGCTAGACTACCCATTGAAAATCAATATCTAATGGCCAAGGTACACAATGCTAAATCTATCAAACATTTATCCTGGAATGAAAATTATAATGATGATAAATAATATAAGTCTTTATATGATGAATCTTCTTCTGTTGAAGATAATATATTACATACTTATGAATAAGTATCTAGGTTTTCTAAATTTCATGAGAATGGAAATTATAACCTCAAGAGAAATCTTGATAAGGAAAATTCTAGAATTTATATTTTAACTAAAGAAGTATCAGTTCATTCGAAAGATGTTTATGATAATATTTTTGATACTAAAAGTATTTCTAAAAATATTAAGGAAGTTATTTCTAAAAAGTATAAACTTTCTTAGTATCCTAAAAAAGTAATTTCTATGAAAAATATTTTAGAGACAAAATCTAGTTCTAATACTAATGTTTTTGAGGATAAAAACCTTTTTATTAAATTAAAGTCAGAAATATTTTCCATGAGGAAGTGTTTGTCAAGCCTTAACTCTAGTAAAGAAAACTTTAACAAAATGTATTCCCAAATTCAACCTCTAAGGAAAATTTCTAGATTTGGTTATACTCATACTAATACAGTTTTTAGTAATAACTATTTTCTTTCTCAAAGTGATCCATTTTTTACTAAATGTCAGTGTGGTGGAAATTGGGAAAAATTGTTATTTAAATAAAACTCAATCTTTAGGTTTTCATAAAGATTATTTTTCTAAAAAAATGTGGATTACAAAAATCTTGATTTCGGAAATTTTCAGATCCAAGAAAATTTGGATTCTAAAATTCTAATACTCTTATTTTCAAGAGAAAAAATATATCACCAACAAAAATAAATGGTACATGAATATTATTTGTTCTCAACATATGTCTGGTAACTAAAACTTCTTTGAAAATATAATCATGTCGAAAGGAGGAAAATTAACTTTCATAGATAATGCACATGAAGAAATTATTTGTATAGGTAACATTGTTTTTCTTGGAAAAACATTGATTTCAAATGCTTTACTTTTTAAGGGTCTTAAGTGAAACCACATTGGTATAAGTCAAATATGTGATGAATGTTACGTTGTGAATTTTATGAATGATAAATGATTATTACCCAATTCCAAGTAGGATTTTATTCATTCTTCCCATCGGCAAGAGACTTTATACACAGAAAACATAGACGACCTTATGAGCCAAGATCTGCCTTGTCTTAGTGCAATAGAAGATCAATCTTGGTTGTGGAATAGAATGTTAGGAAACTATAACATTAGGAAGTGATGCAAAATATATAAGAAAAGACTTATTACAGATCTACAAGAGCTTGGATATGATTCTTAAAAAGTTTTTGATTCTTGTCAATATGTCAAGGAAAATAAATCAAGTTTTAAATCAATTGGTGATGTCTTAACTACTGATACATTATAGTTGGTGCATATAGATTTATTCAATCAAACAAAAACAGGTTTCATTAGAGGAAAATGTTATTTATTTTTCATAGTCGATGATTACACTAGATTTATGTGGGTATATTTTCTAGCTAATAAATCTGAAGCTCTTTCCCATTTTAAAATCCTTAGAGTTCAAGTTAAAATGAGAAAAATATTCCTTTGATAACTATTCATAGTGATCATGGAGGAGAATTTCAAAATTCTGATTTTGAAACTTTTTTTTTATAAAAAGGAATTACTCATAACTTTTCAGCACCAAGTACTCCTCTATAGAATGGTCTTATTGAAAGAAGAAATAAAATTCTTTAAGAGATAACAAGAACCATGTTGAGTGAATATTTGACAACTAAACATTTTTGGGCTGAAGCTATAAGTTCAACTTGTTATACTATAAATCAACTTTATATTAGAAATTTTCTTTATAAAACCCCTTATGAATTGTGGAATGGTAGAAAGCCAATACTTTTATACTTCAAAGTATTTGGTTCCAAAGTATTTATATTGAATACTAATGATAATTTAAATAAATTCTCACTCAAATCTGATGAAAGAAATTTCATAGGCTACTCCACAACTTCTAAGGCTCATAAAGTGTTTAATAAAAAACCTGTACTATTAAAGAAATAGTACATGTTAAATTTGATGAAAATGATCCTTTTTTTAACAACCTCATCCTATATCCTCAGACATGTTTTAAAAAATTGATTATCAACAGTTGATTAAAAATCCTTCTAATAAGGAAAATGTTCAAGATAATATTTATGAAGAATTTAACCTAGAATATTTCCTACATTATGTTGATGAATAGGTTTTACAAAACCCAAATCAGTTGTTTCTTAAGAATCATCCTAGTGATAGTATCATTGGTGATGTAAATTTGCCTATAAGTACTAGAAGTTCCTTAAGAAATCAAGTAGAACATCTATCATTACTTTCTCAATTAGAAAAAAAGCACCAATGAAGCTTTATGTGATGATGATTGGATTAAATCCATGCAAGTTGAGCTAAATGAATTTGAAAGGAATAAAGTTTTCACCTTGGTTGAAAGTCCTAAGGAAACATATATTGTTGGAGTGAAATGGGTCTTCAGAAATTAATGCGATGAAAATGGAATCATATTAAGAAATAAGGCTATATTAGTTACTAAAGGGTATAATCAATTAGAAGGAATAGACTATAAATAAACCTATGCTCCAGTATCTAGGCTTGAATCTATCTGTATTATACATTCCATTGTAGAATTCTTCAACTTTAATCTTTTTCAAAGGGATATTAAATGTGCTTTCTATAATGGATATGTTCAAGAAGAAGTTTTTTGTTGAACAAAATCCTAGTTTTGAAGACAAAAAACATCCTAAACATGTTTTCAAACATACAAATTCATTATATGGATTTAAACAATGCCCTATAGCCTGGTATGATAGAATTACATGATTTTTATTACAAAACAATTATGTTAAGGGAAATTCTGATCCAAACCTATTTATAAAGAAAGATAATAAAAATGTTTTGATTATTCAAAATTATGTTGATGGAATTATATTTTTTCAAATCATCAGTCTATAACTGATTCCTTTCAGGATCTAATGAAATATGATTTTGAAATGAGTATAATGGGTGAGTTTACATTTTTCCTAGGTTTTAAAATTTATCAACAACCATATGGAACTTATATATCTCAACATAATTATATAAAATATCTTCTTATAAAGTGTGGATATGACAAAACTAAGAGTATAGGTTCTCCCATTGGTACCTCAAATTCACTTGATCTTTACGAAGCTAGGAAACCAGTTGATCAAACATCAATTAGAGGTATGATAGGAAGTTTACTATACTTGATAGCTAGTCATCTATACTTAATTCTTTCAGTATGTTTGAGTGTAAGATATCAATAAAATCCTAAGAAATACCATTTAAAGTTTGTGAAAATAATTTTTTTTCTATTTAAATGGAACCATGGATTTAGGGCTCTTATACTTCTAGAAATGATTTTCTTTTAATTTTTTTTTCAGATCTTGATTTTGGTGGATGTAGAATTGATAGGAAAATCACATCTAGAACATATCATTTTTAGGAGATTTATTAGTATCTTGGTCATAAAAAAAATCAACACTCAGTATCACTTACCACTGCTGAAGCTGAATATGTAGCATCTGGAAGTTATTGTTCCCAAGTGTTATGGATGCAACAAATACACATAGACTATGGTATTAGTTTTACCAAAACATAGATATTGTGTGATAATATTAGTGCCATTTACTTAAGTAAAAACAATTCACATCACTCTCGTGCAAATCAAATAGATATTAGGCATCAATTTCTTAGATATCACACACAAAAAAGAAATATCATTCTTCAATTTATTGGTATGCAAGATCAACTTGTTGATATTTTTACAAAATCATTACCCTTAGATATATTTGAATACATTAAACATAAGTTAGGAATGATAACCATAAGGTAATATTCTATATTAACTTCTTGTTCAAACCTATCTCTTTATAGTAAGAAACTTATTTTAATAGGATAGTATATTGGCTAGTTAGTCAATTTATTTTTGTAATCAAAATTTCGTAATCAAAATATTCATAATCAGATTTTTTGCAATCAAAATTTTCATAATCATTATTTTCGTAATCAAATTTTTCATAATCAAAATTTTTGTAATCAAAATTTTCCTAATCAACATTCTCATAACAAAATTTTTTGTAATAAAAAACTTTTTAAGAGAAGTATTTTCAATAAAAATGTTTGTAATCAAAGTTATTGTAATCAAAATTTTTGTAATCAAAATTTTCATAATGAAAATTTTCGTTATCAAATTTTTCATTAAATTTATTTTAAATTTTTCGATGTCTAAAGTTATTCAATAAGAATTTTCTTCATTACATATAATATTAAAGACAATCTAGAAGGTATGTTTCCTTCCCTAAATTGTCATAATCAGATTTTTTTCATATTGGTATTTTCATTTTGTTTAAAATTTTTCCGATTCACCTTTCCTTAAAAACAAATTTTTATCTTAAAAAACCTCAAAAGATCAAAACCTACCAAATTTCATCTTTAGCTATCATTACAACTGTTAGAAATGATCTAGAGTATTTCAAGCGTTAGATCAATTAAGGAAGATGAGTCGTCACCTCAAATGACTATGTAAGGACCCCCCGATGTTTATCCTACAAAAATCTCCAAAGCGCTGGCATGCTGAAACCCTACTGCTCTACTTAAGTCCATTCCTTATCTTAATGTTTTTCTCAATTCTGAATGATTGTGAAATATTAACCTTAGAAGGAAATGTCATCCGTAAAGGAATTCTCTAAATGGGAGATATACAGAGAGAGTTTAGTCGATCCAAAATTATTTGCAAAGTATAATTCTATCATTTCAAATAATATCAAGAAGAATTGTTGGGAGAGCCTATGTGTATCCAAACTGATGGAACATGATCCTGTTTATCTGAATTTTTTGATTGAATTCAATAAATCACTATGTTTCTTCCATGAAGGAGGGAGAGTCATGTTTTTCTTCAAGAGTTATGGAAAGACCAACACCCTTTTCGACACTAAGGTTGCAAGTCTAATTGGAATTCCATATGAAGGTGAAGGTGAATTTTTCACCCATAAATTACCAGATATAACAGGTTTATTTGAGAAGGAAGAGGCTTTAGAGTGCCTTGGAATGAAAGAAGATAATATTCCAATGATTTTTCATCTATCTAAAAACATTAGGATTCTTGAATTATGGGTTCAAGGTTCTATTATTATGAGAAAAGGAGATAATGATTCCTTGAAGAAAAGGGACATCAATATTATAGATTTCATGTTGAACCTCATAAAGATAAATTTGGTGAAGTATATCGTGATCCCAACTGAGAATATCAATAATTAAAATTTGATGTCTCAAATCATCAGTTATCCATCTATTCTCTCAAATACTATAGTTCATTGTCCTGAGTCATTCAAAATACCTTGTAGTTCTAAGCCAAGGAATTTAAAAGTAATGTTATTGAGTGATGATACTCTCAGAATGATGAAGGTTGGATTCAATAGTAAGATTTTTCTGAATCAGAAATCGAAGCTCTTTTAAAGAAACCAAAAGTGGATGAAACTACCAAGATGGGTGGAAAGAAGAGGAAAGAAAATGAACTAGAAGAGAAAGAAAAATCTCCTGCTATTTAGGAAACTCAATCCACACAACCAAAACCAAAGAAGAAAAGACTTATCCTGATGAATTGGTTGATAAATAGAGAGAATAAAAGAAGAATAATAAGTAATGGGATATTATTTTTGGATTGGAACCTACTAAGGTAAAACCCTTAAAGTTTAAGGCTACTGAAAATCATTAGAAGCATGAAAAATAAAATAAGTAGGGGAATAAAATGTTTGAGGTTGAAATCATTCAATCCCTTCTTAAGGTTGCTGAGAAAGACTCTAAAAAATTCAAGTACCAAAATTGTTTCTGAAAGAATCACTCCCAGTGACTCGAGGAAAGAAAATGTTGATTCCATAACGAGAATAAGAAGAAGAAACAATTCAAGAGGAAGAAGTGGAAGAAGAAGAAGGAAGTGGTGATAGAGAGTACATGATAAGGAAAGTAGAAGAATATCATGAGAAGGAGAGTCCTTCAAAAAAACTATAAATGTGAACTTTTGAAGAAGAATTTTAAAAACATTACACACAAGGAAAGGAAGAAAAAGATTAAGAACAAGTGACTAAACTATTTTAATAATAGAGTAGAAACCATAACTTCTTTAGCCAGAGGATCCTATGGCAGGTGACGAGAAAGAAAATCATTAGGAAGACGAGATTGTCAATTATTAGATAGTGAGCACGAATCAACCATAGAAGAATATATCATTCAGGGAGAAGATAATAGAAAAAAGGTGTTTGTTTATACATCTAGGGAATCCATAGTGAAAAATAATTTTGTTGGCGGTTCGTCGAAATGGAAAGATGAAGATATAGAAAATCAATCCTCACCAACCAAACAGTCTGATTCGGATTCATCCTCTCTTGGACATGATTTTTTTTGTTTAATCATTAAAGAAGATGGTTGATACCATTCCTTTATTTTAGTGTATAGACTTGATGTTCCAAATGCTTCAGCATTCATTTAATTAGAAATAATATTCACTTACCATGCTTATTGATATGTTTTTTTTTCTTGAGGCCTATTTCAAAACTTTTGTTATTGGATATGAAGCTCCCAAAATATCATGCAAAGAAATAACTAAGTGGTCAAGAAAGACAATCAAAGAGATGATAATACTTAATGATTTCTAATAAAGTTTAAAGGATTTCATTGACACTAAATATGGGAAGTTTAATGATCTTAGTAAATGTTTTGAAAAAAAACTAACTCTCGAATAGGATACTTGGATGTAGGAAGTCAAAGATCTAAATGAGAATATTAATTTTATAGCAATGAATTGGAAGAGGGAAAGGGATATAAGAATAGAGTATGATGAAAAGCATGCTAAGGAAGAAGAAGTTTTGAAGGATCAGGTAGATATTCATAAGGATGAGGAAGAAAAGATCAAAGCCTTAGGGAAGAAAAAAGAAGATTAGGATTAGCTATTCAAGTTTGTTGAAGAAGATCACAAGGAGATAAAGAAGCTAAAAACCATAAAAAAGAAGTTAATTCCAACGAAGAAAGAAGGATAATTTTTTCCAATCTGATATTTTGGTTAATGTTTTCTTATTTTTAAAAATCTTTCCTATCATTATGAAATTTTTGTTTTATATTATGTGCCTTTTGTTTTATAATACTAAATTTTCAGGTACCATATTTTTTCAATTCTTTTTATTCCTTTTTGAAAATCACAAAGGGGGAGAAAGGAATGATAAAAAATACTAAGTGAAGAAGTTATTTCCCTAAGTATTGGGGAGTTCATCTAAGGGAAGTTCTTATAAAAGATGATTTTTGGGTATAAGAAAATATAAAATCTTATTCATGAAATCAAGAATACAATCCTTAGGGATTTCAAAACCGAAGGAGGTAGTTAGTCGTATTCACTATGATTCATAAGTAAAGGGAGATAATTTTTTATTTTCATGTCCATAAAGAAAAACTCTATATTCTTATATTTGTTTTCATAAGGATGTTTTTTCTTTTCAAAAAGGGGGATATTGTTGATTCAATATGGTTTCCTTATAACTTTTCCATTCCAATAGGTTTTTAAAATAAAAAACACTCTATATTAAGGAAAATTATATTTTCCCTAATAATTATTTTAATAAGGAAATTTTCCTTCCCCAAAGAAATTTATCCTTACATATCTTTTCATTTTTCATTTTATAGTTTTTCTAAATATAATTCATTTTATTCCTAAGTCCAAAAATTCGTTTCAAATCTAAAATCTTGGAATCTCATAAATCCTTAAAAATATATTATTATATTTTTTGGATCTGAATTCCTTAAAATTAAGACTCCGAATTCAATAAAATTCAGACTTTGAATTATCTAAAATTTAGACTCTGAATTCTCTAAAATTCAAACTCCAAATTCTCTGAAATTCAGTCTTCGATTTTTCTAAAATTCAAACTCTGAATTCTCTGAAATTGGGACTCCTAATTTCTTAGAATTCAGACTCCGAATTCCTTTGAATTCTGACTCTGAATTCATCATAATTCAGACTCTTAATTCATCGTAATTCTGACTCTGAATTAATCAGAATTTAGTATCTGAATTCTTTAAAATTTGGAATCTGAATTCCTTTGAATTTGAACTCATAATTCATTAGACTTCAGACTCATAATTCCACAAAATTCAGACTCCGAATTCATTAGAATTCAGTCTAAAAAAACTATAGAATTTAGGTTTAGAATTATTTGGAAAATAGTATCCAAATATCCATGTTTTATAGTATCCAAATAATTAGTTAGTTATATTCCAAAAATTATTTTTTCTTAGATTCGGAAAAATTTTATTTGTTTAAGAAACCTTAATTTTGAAACACATGTTATAGTTAGGAAATGATGTCATATATTATATTTCTAATGATACTTTGTTTGAGTGGAACGTTTAGAGGTCCCTCCGAAATTCAAGGAAAAATATTACCGTTGGAGAAGGGAGCTGACCATTGGAGAAGTTCCTATAAATAGTATCTCATTTGAACGAGCTCAATATAGTTCCATCACTCTAGAGATTACATGCTACTGAAGTGATTTCTAGAGAGAGATACTATCATGCCTAGTTCGTACTAAACATATTGTTTCTCTTGCTTTATACGACTCTGATTGTTGATATGGTCAATCGAGGAATTCTGGGGATATGAAGAAATAGGTTCTGACTACCTTAATGTTTAAGGTCTTTCGGGGATAGCAAGACAAGTTCTGATATTTCCATCAAGGGATTACCCTGGTGCGGGTAAGATTGAATTTTTTAAAAGTATAAATACAGGGACATTTATCCATGGTTGTTGGATACCCTACACTTTGGGTAAAATATTTCATACTTGTTATTTGTTTTGTTTCATGTTCATTTCTGCTGTATTTTAATAAAGGAAGAATGTATGAACTTATTATACTTTCTTGTTCTTTTTTACACTCTGATAATTAAGAATTTATATGATTTAAGGAAGAATCTTTTCCTTGTAATCTATACTTAAGTTTCATTTCTAGAAGAACATTTACTGAACCTAGCATGTTTGTAGAACAAAAAAGGTTTTGTAAATTTATCTTTTTTAAAATTTTTAAACATAGTTTTCCTTATAGTTAAAAATAAAAGTTTTTAAACTTACAATTCACCCCCTCTTGTAATTGAGAATATGAATTCATATTTCGATCCTACACTACCCAAAAAAATAGGATTACATTCAAATGTGACTATTTGTATGAAACATGGTATATCTATCCCTAAATAATATTCATATACTCCTGGTACACCAAGAACCTCGTTGAACATGTGTTCATCTACATAAGACCTGGAAACTGCAGGAAGATACCATATATTGGCGAGTATAACAATACCTTGTAAAAAACCCTAAAATCACTAATACTAAAGCATCGATAGTAGTCAAATAATAATAGGGATATGTCAATAATGACATGTGATATATAATAAAAAAACCAGATATTCTCATGGTAGAAACTATGTCCTATGAAAATGTCACAAATGCATTGCAAGTTTCAGATTCTTATTGGGATTCCATAGTCACACTCACCCAAGAGAACTCACTCTGTGAGTCTGATATCACTTATGGAATCCCATCCACGATTTTGTGCAAATATGGCCACTCGATAATTATGTACATGTTGGAAGTCTGAAGAGTTTGATACTTTGATAGGGATTACATGAAGGGATAGGGGCTATACCAATAACCTAATCTGGATAAACCTGCTATGTAAGGGATTTATTCCTAGGTAAAGTTAGTCACACTGATTCTGAGAACAAAACTTAAGAAATAATACAATAGATGATCCCACCTAGGTCCATGAGGGGACACTAAGAACTATATTCAAGATAAATCCCTTAGAAAGGATCATAATTCTTTTCCTTGGATGTAATTCCAAACTATACCCTCATAGAGATTGGTCGAGGGAATTCACTGTAAGGGAATTGGTCCAAGATAAATATAAAATGATCTCATAACTTTCGAGGAAATGTATAAGTATATTAATAGTAGTACATGAATGTTTTTTCTAGTACTGAGTCTACTTATCTGATCCATCCCATGCTCCTATACTCTTGGTCATGCCCATGTATACTTGACTGTGTCTATATACCCCAAGCCATACCCATGTACTTGTACACGAACAAGTTTTTGGCTTAGTCTGTGTGCTCCAGACAAGTCCAAGCATATTTATTAGCCTGGGTACTATGGCCATGCCCATTTACTCGAGGGCACAAGATGTATCTCTTGTTCAGATCACACAATGTGTCAAACATGTCACATGTTTTGTGATATTTGTCACATAGAGTGTGTTCCTTTATTTTCCATAGAAATCATATTGGCGTAGTTAGGTTCCCACATGGTGTGTATCTATGGATTATACACCATGTCATGTAGTTTTTTTCAGAACCCACAGATCTTCACACATCTTCCTCCATAGTATCCACCTATGCTTTTTCACCAATCTCCCCAATGATCATGGATCTCATCTTTCCGAGCTATCACCAATGATCCGATTCTATCCATTTGACTCACATGGAAAACCATCCTCATCAAATTATTCTTTCTCCGCACATCAAAACCCCAACTTGAGGTCTCAAAATCCAAACATGTCCCAACATCATTTCTATGAATCAAAATATCATTTATAGACTTGATCTAAAGCTTTTGGTGATGATTTTTTATGTCAATAGTCGAACATGAAATGATCTTCCATGAGGAATTTGTCAAACAATCGACCAATTGGGGTGTTCGAGATGAATACAGAAATAAAATAGAGAAAAAATGACCAAACTACAATTATTAAATGAAAATAATTTGTGTTTCAGTTTTCCTTGATTTTATTCCATTACAATGATGAATGAATAATCCAAATAATAAACAAATAATATCCAGTATATTTTACCATTTATATGTGTACCCATTTTTTGTTAGGTGAATTGGTTCATATTCAGTATAGTATAATAAAAAATTATAAATCCAAACTAAACAATAATACTAACTCAATATTGTATTGATCATTGATGAATATGGGTTATGGGTCATTATCATTGATGACAACCAAAAGTTATAATGGGGAACTGATCTCCAAATCACAATCCATTGATGATCGCCCCTGAAATCTCCTCCACCAGTTCCTTTATAAATTATAGGATTTTGTTGTAAACCAAAAATTTGTTTATAACTAGGTTTATATATAGTTTTTTTAGGTTACTACATTTTCACCTAATAAATTATTTAATTCAATTGATTTATTTATTATTTTCACCCATGAAAACTTTTTAACAAACACCTTAATTCGACAAATATTATGACATTCCTATGGTAAAATTTGCATTGCAGACACAATAGAAGTATCATATTTTCAATATGAGACACTATTTGAGAGTTATTTCTCCTATTTTTAAGAAATAAATGAATGTGATATTAATATGTCAGATATTTTTAAAAGATCAATTTGGGGATCATTGAGCATCAAAATATCATGACATATCAACACCTGCATCTATTAATATTAGTAGATATTTTTAAAATCATTACATGAAAAAACCAAGAAATAAAATTATCCCCAACTTAGGGATTTTCTTCTTGAAAATAAAAGAAGGACTACTCAAAAAAGTTATGGGTAGTAAGCTCACAATTGGGTCTCCTTATCCCAAGTTCTCCCCTAAATAATCATGTGCTTCTACCTGACACACACCAAAGGAACACCTCACCGTCGAAGGATCTTATCTTATCAATCCTCAATCACCACTAGATAATTCACAAAGGTAGTTCCATCCATGATTTCCATATCACCCCATTAAATAACATGTGATGGGTCTTGCATATGCCTCCTCAACTGAAACACGTGGGATATGTTGTGTACTCAGTTTAACTATAGTTATATATCCAAATGGTATGCCACCTCATTGACTCTGTTATGTATCTAAAATGGTCCAATGAAGCTCAATGATAGTTTTCCACCCAAATAAATATTTTAAATCCATGTCAATGTGAGACCTTAAGGAATATGTTGTCTTCATCCTAGATCTCTAATATCCTCCATCATCAATCTATATAAGACCTATGATGGATCTGTATAGTCTTCATTAACTCTTGGATGACTTTAACCTACACTATCATGGATACCACCAACTATGGGTCCATGAGTGTAGAGTCTCCTAGATCATTCTAATATAGTGGTGTCCTATAGGGTCACCAATAAAAATCCTCACATAGTTCAATAATGATGGTGGAATGATATTTGTTATTGTATTAAAACTCTACCAAGGGTTCATGATCATCCCAAATATGGACAAAGTCTATCATGAAAGCATGCAACATGTCTTCTAAGACCTGAATGGTCTGCTCTATCTGGACATCATACTGGGGGTGAAAAATCATTCTCAAACATTAATAATTTCAAAAGGATTCCTTAAATACTCCCCACAATCATGATGTAAATTGAGGATCATTCTCTAAAATGACCATTGAGGGAACTCCAAGAATTTGTTCTATCTCCATCATTTAAAGGCACCCAATTATCTCTACTAATCTATGATCTCATATAGTTTGGAATTGGGGAAACATGGTGTGGCGGTATAAAATCATCCATATAGAATCATTTACTCAGGATGTATGTGGTAACCCCATCATGAAGTCCATAGACACAATCCCACTTTCACTTTTGTATCTTAAGGGGTAGAGCTAAATTGACTAGAACCTGGTGTTTAGCCTTCATTTGTTTAAAGGTGATGCATCAAGAGAAAAACTATGCTACTAAATTCTTTATGTTTGACCACCAAAACTAACAACAGATGTCACGGTACATCTTTTACACCCCTGGATGTACTGAAAAATGGATATATGAAACTCCTTAATCACCTTATACTTCATTATTGTTTGTACCATCATTCATCCTCTGAAAAGGATAACATACTCTGAAACTTTAAAAAATACATCAGAAGAATATCCTCTAGATATCTGAGTATGCATAGTGTCACAATTGATTTCTCTATGATGGGATTTAATAACACACTATAGATGTGGTGGGGTAACAACCATTGAATTTAGATATGATACACCATCCTTTTCCACTATGTAAAACTGTAATGAGGCTAACTACATTGATGCCTCAGCCAACAACTATGAACAATATATACTACTAAAAGAATATTCCACTACCTTCCTTTTCATAGAAGTAGAGACTATCTAAAATTCATCATCCTAGAGGAACTATAAACATTACCTCTATATCAAGTTAAAATCTTTCTGAGATAATTTATACTTTAAACTCTTTTATTTATAGTAGATGATAAACTACTAACCTATAACGTAGTTCTACAACATCTTCAGTGTGAAGACAACCACTTCAAACTCAAGATCTTGTGTTTCATAGTTCTTCTCATGAGTTCTCAATTGGATAGATCCATAACTAATCACTTCTTTACTCTAAATCTAAAAACAACCATGTAAATTCTCTAAATCATTGCATAACACTACATACTGAACACCCTCATATAGAAATCTCAAGATGAGGAAGCATGTAAACCTCTACCGTAACCCAAAAGAAACCCACTAGAACATTTATATTTACATGAAATGCTTCCCCTTCTAGGTCAAAGAAGTCAATAGAACAAATATCCTAGATAAATTAGAAATGAATCTCTTTAAGTATCCTTCTAAAACAAGGAATCTATGACCCTCTATTATGAGCTTGAGTGGATCCTAATCTAACACTTCCTAGACCTTTATTGGGTCCACTACTACTCCCTCCACTATGATAACAGGTCCTGAAATGTGGACCTCATGAATCTAGAACTAACACATTGAGATATTCCCATAAATTTGGTAATCTCAAAGAATTATCAAGACCATCCTCATGTGTCTCTCATGCTCCTCCTCATACGCCAAGTACACTGAGATATTTTTGATGAAGACTATTAAAAAACCATCAAATAAAGGTTGAATGTTTTAATTCATGACTCCCACAAACACTTCTGGGGATTTTTTTATTCTTAAAGGCATCACCAAGTTATCATAGTGAGCACTATGACATATAAATTCCAAATTTGTTATATCCTCATCCTGTACTCATAACTGATGATATCCTAATTTGAGGTAAATATTTGAGAACCATAACTCCCCTCTAAAATGACTAAATAGGTAATAAATTATTTATGTTTGATACATATTATTCATGATTAACTTGTTAAGGAATTGATTATAGAAGAAAAGATCAAGATATCATCCACCTTCTTGGTGAACAACATTGAGCCCCCTAGAAGGAAAAATAGGGTCTAACAAAACCCTTACTCTACAATTCCTCCAACTGTACTTGAATTTCAGGAATATTTATAGGATCAATATAATATGCTTGAATAAACATTATTTTCATACCTAGTTGTAAATAATGTATAAGTATATCTATTATTGGGGAGGTAATCCTTTAATGTCCATTGTAAATACATCCTCATACTAACTCACGATAGTAGAAAAATGATATCCCATAACATCCACTGTTTAAAGAGTCATTATTTTCAGATGGTGAGTAATTGACTTCACCCTCATATGTATGAGTCCATCCTTATACACCTAGGTCTCCTCCTCACATAATAAAGGAACAATAATCCCATAAATTGATACACACTATATCATCTATCTAAAATAGTAAATTTGTGCATGAGCTATGTATAACAAGTCCATTCCTAAAATAATGTCGTAAGGCATCAACGTTACCACAAAAAGATCCCACAATAAACTCTATCATCCATGTGTTAGATCACATGATTTTAAAAATTGTGTGATCGTTGAGTCATCTCTAATGGGAGTCTCGAAACACATGGGTTATGATAAGGGATCAAACAGAACCTCTAGTTATAAAACTAGGGATGTATCAAGAAAATTGTGGCTCATTACTTTGTGTGTAAAAATTTTAGATAAGGTATAAACTTAATTTTTTTATACCTGTAATAATCCATAGATACTCTAGATTATAGGCCTCTACTACATGAAGCTTCCCCTTCCCATATCCACCAGCTCCCTGAGCATGGGGGAGAACACTAGGGGGTAGTGGTGGAAACATGTCAAACTATATTACACATTCAATTTCTCTCCTAACTACCCTTCTAGATCCTCCACTCTATAGAAATCCCTACACCAAATACTATGTCTAACTAGGTGGCCTTCCACAATCTCTTAGTTAGATGTACAGTGGATCAAATAGTCTTTTGTGAGAGGTCCGTATCTTCCACAAGATTAGAATTTCCTCAACCTATCCTGAATAAAATCATCATGAGAGGCCTTAAATACGTACCCTCTATCATGAAATAACATCCTAAAACTTCTTTCACATCCGAACCCATATTTTTTCCTTTATCTAACTAATTCTGAAGTCCCAATCCCCGCGTTCCTACAATTGGAACCCATTGTTGGTGTTTTCTCATTCAAGAATATCTCAATCTCCAAAGAATGTTGCATCACCCTAGAATAGCTAGGAATGTATAGAGGTATCACAATATTTATTATGTCTATAATTATACCTTTATCAATGTATTATTGTTGAAATAATGAATCTTAAACCATATCTATTTAGTATCCTATGTGATTGGTAATCCTAAAAAAATACTCAACCACAGTCATGTTGCCCTGATGTAGCTATAAAATCTCTTGTATGTGCACTGCTCACATCATAACTAGAGAGTAATCCTATATGAGAAATAAGTCAAAATATTTCCATTAAATAGTCTCCTAATTCTATTAATGAACCACAAAGATACAAAAATGCCATGCAGAACTATAAAGAAGGATCACTACTAAGACCACCATTTGGTCTGTATGTTTCATAATGAGATGTAAGACTCATGTAACCATAACCATTCAAAAAAAACCTATGTTTATATATCACACATGATCCTAAGGTGTCATTAAATATGAAGCTCATGAATCATGATTATCCTATTCACCTCATCCATTGGTATTGCTAGTACAATCTTCTTTTCAATGGGTGGAGGAATTGGATGAAAAACCACCCAGAGGCAGAGCCTCCTAAATAGGTCACTCTATCAGAGAATCGTAACTAAGGGGATCACTATAAAAATCCTATATCTAAATCCTATTAGTAAATCATATGAGAGGTATCATGAAATAGACAAGATGTATCATAGCTAATGAGTATATCTGGGGAGTTGACTCAAGAAGGGAATGAAACACAACCAATTTCTATATGATGATTGTACTAATATTTTCCCTTCAACCAATGTATATATGTAAAAAGGCAAAATTTAGGTGGAAAAAGTCATTATGTATGGATACATTGGCCAACTACACCAACACTGGAGTCCCTGCCCAAAAATTTTAACTTGAAACATATAATGTTGTTTCCAAAAAACCCAAACCAATCGAATAGCTAAAAAAATCCAATATTTGGTTGTAATATGGAAACCACCTATGATACCAATCTATCATGAACTAACCCCCTGAGTCCCTCTCGAATGGTAATAAGTTGAGTGTGACTTTACCAATTCTACCTCTAATAGGAAAAGGGATACATGCCAATGATGAATAGGATTAAAAAAATTGGATTCCATAGACAAAATTTCCTATCTTCACGCACACATCTACAAGACCATACAATGCTGGAATAGAAATAAACTTATACCAATTCATGCATAAAACTAAATACAATAATTAGAGTATGAAAATTATACTGAAAATCATAAAGGGATAAATAGAATCCCTATAAAAACTATAAGGAAGTACAATATTCTAGAAAGAGGGAAATATAATCAAATATGAATCCTGGTATGAAACATGGTTTATATGTCCCAATATTAGCTTTAGTTACTCCCGATCCAATGAAAACCCCATAGAATGGCCAGTTGTTTTCCTAAGACATGAATAGTGTGTGGAAATACCGTGTAAGGGTGAGTATCACAATACTCTATAATAAACCCCAATATCACTTAGTATTAAGCATCAATAGTTTCCATATCATCACATAGATATGTCAATAATAATATTAGACATATAATAAAACATCCAGATTTACTATATGGTAGAAACTAGGTATTATGTTAAGTTCAAAACCACATTTACATCATAATATTTTCCTTAGGTGTCTATAGAAACCCTCACACAAAAGAATCACTCCGTGAGTTTGATAGCACTGATGGTATAATGAAACAATATTTTCAAACATTGAAATTACATCATAGTTGTGGAATATTACATACATTACACAAAAAGTCACCCAAAGACTATATTAGATTAGTGCATTTGGAAACTTGGAAGCATAAAAGACTGGTTAATAATACATATACATATTATCCAGCACATTTCTTCCTATATAGATCCCTTTTTTGAAATATCATACTTAAAACAATTCTTCATATCTTGGGGAAAAGAAGCATAAGAAAAGAGTGAGTTTAGATACTTAGTAAGGTTAAACATGGGAGATATGTAAGCATAAACATGAGCATAAAGGGAATGAGAATGTGATCATAACATTAGAAGAACATACCCTGCATATCAAAAATCATAAACATGAATCCTAGCACAAATATTGGTAATTCATAAGACATGAATCATAAAATGACCAAAGAAAATAATCCAAGAGATCATAACATTGATATAAGACATCAAATTGTGTCATACACATAAACATGTAACTTCTTGAAAATTTATAAATAGTAAAAGGTTCACTCATTAAATTATGGACATGAAATTAGGAAAACATATGGACATGAGAACTAGGTCCACAAATATAATTATGAACATGAAAACCCAGTCCAGGCATAGAATTGTGAACATGAAATTGGGTTCATGCATAAAATACATACCTAATGAGTTATCCATCATTACCAAATTCATTGGAGGGAGATATAGGTCCCACACATCACATAATGAAAAATATACATATGTGTATCACAAGAACATAAATCCTTAATCATATCAGAACCCATAGGTTTAAATGGGTTTCATAAATATCATTCAATCATAATATAACCCCTAAAATAGAAATAGGTTTCATAAATATCATTCCATCATAAACCATTTTTAAAATGAATAATAATGGTATAATTTAATCATAACCCTAATAAAACATATGTAACATCAAATAACATTAAATTAGATAGAACATAATTTTGAGAGACCACTTTAAAATAATTATTGAGAAAAATATACTTTTTTCCTTGAAAACATCTTCTTCTTAAAAATGTCATGAAATTTTAAAATAAAAAAATTTAATTGAAAATTAACTGTTAATATTTTAATGGAATATTAATATCATTAAGGCAACATGAAGATAATAAATTTTTTCATTTCATATAAGTAGGAAACACATTCCTTTCATAATTTTCCATAAAATTCACAAAGTAAATAATTTCTAAAATGAATAAAATATTCCATTCAAACTATTTAGTAAAAAGAAAAAAATGGGTAAAAAATAATTTAAAAATACATAGGATAATAGAAAATACATTTTTAAAACATTTATAGAAAAAAATTTCATTGAATAAATATAGACTTATAACAAAACAATCCCAAATATTAATGACATTCTGAAATAAATACTCATCACTTTATAATCTCTAGAATCGTATGTCCCATGAAACAAAGAAAAATATATGGAAGTGAAAATAAAATAATCTTCTAGATAAGACTCATAAAATAAATTCATATGAATTTTATACATCATGTAGAAGAAAAATGTAGTGTATAAGTCATGCGGCCTACATAATTAAAAGTGATACATAAAGACCTTATCTTATATCATGACTCACATTGTGCTCGAGAAATCATCCATTTTAAAAAATATAAGTTTCTTATTCATAAAATAAAAAATCATGTTAATTTATATAATAACATATATGAATTAATTATGACTTTATATGACATGGTTATTAGCATTCCCATGTTTAAGTTTTTTTTGCGTAATAAACACATTGTTTATTGCACATGTTCTGACTTATTATTACTGTTCATCATACATAGATCACGATTTAATAATCTCCAAAATGATAAATATTATATATATACTATATATTAAATATATATGTATTTATTATTATGTTTAAAAGGTATAAATATAAAATGAAAAAAACCTTTCATAGAGATCGTGGGACGTATATACGCAAGAACAATGTTTCAATTTCATGTCGTATTCAAAGAAACAAAGTTAAAAAAAATATGTATATATATAAAAACATTACATTAGAATTATAATGTCATATATATCATATCCATTTACTAAACCAATCATTAATAATTCCATGTAATGTGTGAATGCGTCATAGCACTTTGAAGAGGCACTGGTCCACACCCCCACAAACAACGTTATCATACTTGTACAAAATGAAATGAAATAAGGTATGTTTGATGAAATATTTATAAAAGAATTAATAAATCATAAATAAAATATAAATCATACGAACATATAGTGTATATAATAAACCCTAACCATGAGAGGTGGAAATGGAAAAATAAACAACATCATTTCCTGAGGCGGTAGTTCGTCATACACAAAAATGGTATGTTTGTTACCCATTAAATCAGAGTGTGTATAAGTGTTGGTATAAACCTTATAATAACAACATATCATTATATTAATGTTAATAATTTTATTATATAAGATTTAAATAAGAATAATTTATGGGGTTCAAGGAAAAAATCAAACAGAAACGTTTTTTAATGAATACTACCTATTGTTGAGGTTTCTCTTTTTGATTTTCACAAAAGGACTTATTTAGATGTATTTATTCCCAAATTAAAGATTATAGGATGAAGGGAAGGATGTTGGGAAAATTTTATTATATATTATGCATGAAAAAATAGTATCTGAAGTGTGAATAAGATAGAGTAATATATAAGTTTTTTTAAGGGAGGGGAGGGGCACTCTTAGAAATCATAAAAATAATAAATTAATATAAATTAATTTTATATATAAATTCAAAAAACATATTAATTTAGAAATAGGATGATTTTCAGTCTATATACCTTCATTGATAATTTTTTTGATATGTTTTGACAGATTTTTTAATTCTTATTTTTAGGTTTAGCCCGTATTTAACATTTTAAATTTTTACGGTGATATCATGTAATTTACAATTGAATTGTTAATATAATTATTATAAAATGAAAAAAGACCAATAAATTAGTTATTTATGAAATTTTAAGACATATCCCAATAATTCCTTCGAATGTTATATTTTTATGGATTTTATATCATTTAATAAATTTTTATTTATTTGAAAATATTGTTAATTTTTATTTTGACACTATTGATTACTTGAATTTTTAGAAATATCATAACAGCATGATATCTTCAAACAAAATATTATAACTCATCCCTAACATGTCAAAATAATCCATAAATTTCATGGATGAAATTAATTTTTTAAAATTATATTTATTTTAATATTTTTAATATCATTTATTTGATTCTTCCATTTATTAGACAATTACTAAATCATTATTATGTAATGATTTAAGGAAATTATTTTATCATGAAAAATTATAAATAAATTACCATAATGTAGAAAAACATATTACATTTCTAAATACTATTTATAGTCTAACATATACCTTATATATCACCATATTAATAATATTTCTCTTGTTAAAAAAAATTATGAAAAAATTGACTTTCCTTTGAAAATAATTTTATAAAGGTTATATTCCCAACAAAAATCCATAAATGGTATCATAACAGATCCTTTAATTTTCAAGGAAAACATATCCATCCAATATAATTCGGAAAAGTTTTTCTGTAATTTCATAATATTTAAAATACTATTTTTTCCTTTAATTACCTTATTTACCCTTAATAGTGGTAATAAAAATTTCAAAAGTTACTATTCAAATTTTGTCCAAAATTAAAAGGGACATATTTACTTTCTATGGACCACTTGATTCCAATTATATAATGAATTTTTCAAAACTCAAAACATATAATATTTAGAAATTTTTTTAAAAATTAATCCTCTTGACGGATTGAGAAAAAAGTTGTAGAGTAAAAACGTCCAAAAGATTGGAATGATTTAATATCCAAATTCAGTTTGAAATTTATTAAAATGACATTAATTTGATTAAATGATAAAATATGAATCTAATTATACATTAAAACCAGTGTAAGATGTAATCTAACAATACAAATAAATTAGATGAAAAAATAGTTTTCAATTAAAACATAGTATTTTCCCTATTCCTCAAAAAATGAATATTATCAAAAAAATACAAAAAATTTTAAAAAACAAAAAATTGATACTATTATTTAAAATAAGAACATTATTTTTTCATGTATAATTTATTAAAGTATCAAAAACTTTATTTAAAACAAGTTCACCATCAAATGGAGATAAAATTAATTTTTAGAAAAATATTTCTATTTTATTTTAAATTAGATTTGTTCCTATATAATTTCCTGAAAACACATATTATGAAATTTAAAAAATTTCTTGAATATATATATATATATATATTTCATTAATATAATTTCATAAGAATTAATTTTTTATTTATTATTATAAAACACACTTGTGTACATTTAAACAATTTTCCAGAAAAATATTCATTTTATTTTAAAAAGTGATTGACATTAATTTAAAATTAATTGGTAAAATAATTATGTGTAAACTATAATTTAATAATTTAGTTAATAATATTCATACCTTCCATTCTAACAGCTATGTTATATTTCTCTTATTTAAATTCGTATAATAGTTAAATGATATTTCATAGAAACTCGGTCCTGTGTATAAAGTAAGATAAGCTAGTATTGTGTGTAACACAAGACACCAGGGTAATTTAATTTATTTTAAAAAATATTCATAAAAACTAATTGTGTTAAATTATACCCCCTTAAAATTAATTTCAGCATTGGAATTCATTAGGGCCATCAATGTTTTAATACCTGAATATTCTTTCATAAAAACCTAGATAGAAAAAAGAATACTAAGACATAATTTTTAAAAGGAAAAGTGATAAAATTAATGGTTACACAATGTTACTCATAACTAGGTTTCCACATAAGAGAATATAGGTGGTAAGTAAAAAAAAATGATATAAAAGATAAATCTCACTATCACGTTCTGATGGAGAGTGGTAGAAAACATTGTTAGGGTAAAGTTATTGATCAAGAATCCATAATCCAAACAGGCTTAAAAAAAGATCATTGTTATCATAAAAAATGATGATAAACCTAATTTTTTTATTTGAAGACTCTTTTCTTAAAATTTTAATAATTTTCATGAGAAGATATACTTACATGATTCCATTACATTTTGTAAGCATGATCTCATCCATTGGTTGTGTCTTGATTAATTTGTGCTTCATCTATTAATCTATTAAATGGGGTTGAAATTGTATTATATGAATAACTAGTGGATCATAAGATCCATAATGAGATGATAATTTATTCCTTATCACTCTAGTTTTCATCACAAAAATATAGATAACACATGTTACCGAATATTTATAAATTAAAAAATTGATCTCAAAACCTCATCCAAATTTTAATGTAAACAATTTCTTAGGTTTTTACCCTTATGAACCATAAAAAGATTAAAATACAATAATTTTGAAAAATGGTTACTAAAAATTATAAATTAACTTATCGTTAACCCCCCCCAAACAACTTGTTGTTGCTCCTAATTTTCACATACTAAACTCATTAAATCCATCATCATGTATTCTCTTAAAACATGGTAATAATATGAAAAACCAACTAATTATTCATTCTCTATATTTGAAATATTATTATATCAAAAAAATTTCTCTATAAGATTTGGTTAATCTTTATACTGATAGAATATGTGATTTCATTACTTTAGAATCCAGGTATATAATAACATTAAATTTTACCAATGGATGAACAATAATATTTTCATAAGGATTATTAATTCATAACTAAAACTGATATTACCTAAAAGGAGAGGAGGATACGTATTATCTAATTAGAAGGGTTCTCTCATCCATTATGATATCATAATATTTCTCTTTGTCCATTCCCTTCATATTTTCTTATTTATTATCTTCCTTATTAACCCTTGGATTGAGGCATTGATTTGAATAGTTTACAAATTCTATGAATTCGTAGAACTAAATTGTGAGTGGTGTATTTTTTTTGAGATTTATCTCTATTCATTTAATTGGATGGACTTTTTACATCATTATGAAACTCTTTTTCTTGATGTCCATGCATCCCACACTTGAATCATCTTCTTGTTTCTTTAAAGAAATAACCTGAGTGATCCTTTCTACATTTTTGAAAGTATGAGGTTAAAACTTATTCTTTACTACATGTAGAAAATTACTAGAGTTTCCATTAAGATCCATCATCCTTTTATTATCACTAGAACCTTGAGGTTTATCAACATCCATTTATACTTTTTGTTCACACCGAATGATTTCTTAATAGCTTCAAATGTCCCTTATTCCCAAGGGATTTCTAAGAGATGGTTTTATGACAAAAAAGAATAAATCAATTTTGACTTTAGGGGTGATGATTAACCTAAGATAATACTTCTAAGTATTTTAAAATTAGAATCATAGGTACCAATAGATTCATCATCATTTTAATTAATCTCAAGGAATTATTTATCCATCATTGTTCATATAATATATAGGAAGTAATTCCAAAAAAAAAATCCCCTTAAACTCTTCTAATTTCATAGAAAAAATTTATTATTGTTCTCTTGTGTTCTTAAAAAGTTTCCACCATTTATCGACTTCACCTTGAAAAATATAATCAACCAAAATAATGTTTTCATATTTAGAACACGGAAGGATAGGAAATATCTTGTTAGTGGTACCAATACATTGTATAGAAACAAGTGTATTACACGACCCACTAAAATAAAGTGGATGTTTCCTCTTGAAGAACTCAACGAATTTTTTCCCTCATTTACAAATATGGATGTCTAGTATGATTCATATTTTGTGTCTGTATCATGATATGATTTTGTATTCCAGCTCCTATAACATTTGGTTTCACATAAGGGAAATCATTTCATTTTCTATTTAATTCATCATTGGAATAGTTATTTTAGGTTCTATCTATTGAATAAAACTAAAATAAAAGTTTTAGAAACACTATTAATAATTGTAAGACCTCATATTCAAGGGTAATTAGTAATAAAATTTCAATCAATAAAACATTAAGTATAAATTATTTTATTGATTATTGTTACCAAAACTCCAGCATTGTATCCTAGACATACCCCTAGGTTTCTTAATAAGCTTTTCTCATCCTAATTTCCTATGTTTTACTAAACCATTTCTCAGATACGAAATATAATGACCTATGATTTTCAAACATTAACATTACATCATATTCTTGTAACACTTCATACATTAGACAAACACTCACCCAAGGACCATATTAGTTTAGGTCATTTGAAAAATTGAAAGAATAAAAAATATATTATTAATAAATATACTTCTTATCACACCCATTTAATAATATTTATAACACATTTTTTAAATATTATATACACATAAATTATACTTTTATTATTGAAAAGAAACCTAAGAGAAGGGTGACCCCACATGCTTAGTTGGGGTAAAACAAAGTGAGATATATAATCATAAACATGAGAATAAAGGGTATGAGAACATGATCATAACATTATAATATCATACCCTTCATATCAAAGATCATAAAAATGAATGATTTCCAAAATCTTTTAGTTTGAAAGACATGAATCATAAGGGAATCAAAGAACATAATCCATGAGATTATAACATTGACATATATCATGAAATTATTGCGTACACATAAACTTTTTACTTTTTGAACATGTATAAATAGTAATAGGTTTACTCATTAATTTAGGGACATGAAATTAGTCCCTTTTACAAACATGTCTACATGAAAACTAGGTACACACATAAAATTCGGGGAATGAAATATAGGTCCACATATTGAATTATAAACATGAAATTAGGTTCACACATAACATATATACCTCTTGAGTTATCCATATTTACCCAATTCATTGGAGGGAGAAAATGTTCCCACCCATTACATAATTAATATTGTACATATATGTGCCATATGAATATAAATTATTAATTATTTCAAAACCCATGGAATAAAATGTGTTTCATAAACATAATTAAACCATAACGTAACCCATGGAAAATAAATAGGTTTCATAAATAAAATTCAATAATAAACCATTATTATAATGAATAAGAATGGTAATATTGAATAATAACCCTATTAAAACATAAGTAACATCAAATAATGTTTTCTTAGAGAGAACATAAATTTGAGAGATTAGTTGAAAATTATTCTTGAGTAAAGTATACTTTTTTCTTTGAAAAAGGTTTATTTTGTTATAATTCAATGATATTTTAAATAATATAATTTTATTTGAAAATAAACTTTTAAGATTTTAAATCAAGATTAAAATAATTATGTCATCATTAAATTTAAAAATCCATTCATTTTTATATGTTAAAAAAACATTTCTTTCGTACTTTTTCCAAAAAAGTCACAAAGTACCTCCTTTGGAAAATGGCAAAAACATTCATTTCAAACTGTTTAGTAAAAAGTAAAAAATGGGTAAATATGAATTTTAAAATACATAATATAATATTAAAATCCATTTTTTGAAAACATTTATAGAAAAAATGGCCATCGAATATAAATACTCTCCAATGTATACTTAAAACAAAACAATCCCAAATATTTATGATATTGTAAATTAAATACTCTTCACTTTATAATCAATAGAATTGTATGAACCATGAATGAAATAAAATTATATGGTTATTTAATTACCACAATAATCTAGATAAGTTTCATAAAATACATTTATGAGTAGTATATACACCATGTAGAAGAAACAACTGGTGTATAAGGCATTTGGTCCACCGAATCAAAAGTGAGACATAAATCCATTACCTTATGTCTTGACTCTCAACGTACTTGTAAAAACATCATATATAATAAATATAAGTTTATTATATATATATTAGAAACCATATTTATGTACATGGTACCATATATGAATTACCTATGAATTTATATTAACTTCTTATTAAGAATTAAAATTTTATGTTATGTTTTTGGTAATATCTACTTTATTCCTCATACATGTTTTGACTGGATATTCTTGGTCTCCATACTTAAATTATGATTTAATTATCTATATAAAGATAAAACTTATATAAAATTATATATATTCAGTATATATTTATTTATTATTTTCTATAATAGATGAAAATATAAAATTAAATACACCATTCATGGAGATGGTAGGTCGTACGTACACATGGACACTTCTTCAATTTCATGTTGTATTGAATGAAAGAAAGTAAATTATATATATATGTATATAAATATAAAATCTAATTATAGTAGCATTATTATTTCATATGTATCATATATTTCACTAATACCATCCATAATACATTCCATTTAAAGCGTGAATGACTCACATCACTTTGAGGAGGCAGTTGTCTAGACATCCACAAATGAAGTTATCATATTTCCACAAAACAGAAAGAATAAATGTATGATTAATGAAATATTTAAAGAAGCATAATGAAAATATAAATACCATATATATAATATAAAAATATATTATCCTTCATAAATACCAACCATGAGAGGTGGTAATATAAAAATGAAAAACACTATTTTGTGAGATGTTAGTTCATAGTATATAAGAATAGTAAGTTCATTAGCCATTAGATGGAAGTTCATGTAAGTGTAGGTATAAAACATATAATAAATAAAAAATTTATTTATGATACTATGGTTTTTATATAATCATTAAATAATAATAATTTATGGGGTTCATGGAAGAAATAATATGAAAATATTTGTTGATGAATGTTACCTATTCTTTGGGTATCTCTTTTTGATTTGCACAAATGGCTTCATTGGTTGGATTTATGTAAAATGTAAAGGTTTTAGGATGAAGTATGGGATGCTATTAGGATATTTGGATTGAGTTTTTATTAACTAAAAAAGTTTTTAAGTGTGAATAAACGATAAGAATGTGTTCTATTTTATAAGAGAGGTGAGGGTCATTCTTGAAAATCATCAAAATATTAAATTAATATAAATTTATTTTATAATAAAAATATCTCTAAAAATATTAATTTATAATATAGGATAGTCTTGGGAAGAAATTTGTTCTTATAATAAAACATATATATATTTCTACTATTTTTTCAATCTTTATCTTTTAGTTTTAACCTTGATTTATCCTTTTTAATTATTACCATGATATCAAGTAATTTACACTTTGAGAGTCAATATAATTACTATAATAGGTTAAAATACAAATAAATGATTCATTTATGATATTTTTTGACATATACCAATAATTTATCAAAATTTTATATTTTTTATGGGTTTTAAATAATTTAATAAATTATTGATTATTTTAAAATATCATTAATTTCAATTTTGACACTATTCATCATTGAATTTTTACAAAAATCATAAAAAAATTGATTTCTTTGAAAAAACTATTTTTACTCATCAATAAAATTTCAAATTAATCCATAAAAGTCGTTTATGAAATTATTTTTATCAAATTATTTTTATTTTAATATTTTTAATATCATTTATTTTATTTTTTTCAGTAATTAAACAATTATTGCATCATCATTATGTCACCATTTAAGATTATTATTTTATCACTAAAAATTATAGAAAATTACCATGGTGTAGATAAACATTTTATATTTATGTAAACTATTTATAGTCAAACATATCCCTTAAATTACCTCACATTTAAAATATATCTCTTGTTAAAAAGAAAAGTATGAAAAATTTTACTTTCCTTTAAATATAATATTATAACGTTTATATTCACATACCAAAGGCCATAAAAGGTATCATAATTTATACTATAATGCATAGGTATGAATAATATTTGTCAAATAAAATTAATACAAGTGTTAGGTTAATTTTATAATATTTATATTATTAATTAGATATTTAATTACATAATTTACCCATAAACGTTGTAATAAAAACTACCAAAGTTACTATTCATATTTTATCAAAAAATAAAAGGTAACTATTTAATAATGTTATTTATTTTGATTCCAAATATGTAATTAATTTTAAAAAATTCAAAACATATATTTTTTAGAAATTAATTAAAAATTAATAATGTTGACTGATTGAGAAAACATGTTTTTAAAGTAAAAATGTCTAAATGATTGTGATGTTTTTATGTGAAAATTCATTATATTTTTTTTCAAATTTCCATAATTGTATTAAATTATAAAATATTTATCTAATTATACTTAAAAAACAGTCTAAAATATAATATATCAATATAAATAAATCATACAAAAATAATTATTCAATTAAATTGGAGAATTTTTTCACTATTCGTCAAAAAATGAATCTTAACAGACAAATAAAAACTTCATCTATAGTAAATTTTGATACTATGAATTCAAATATTAATCTAATTTTCTCAAATAGAATTTATAAAAGTGTCAAAAACAAGATTTAAAACAAGTGCCCCATCAAAAGTTGGTAAACCTGTTTTTTAAGAGAAATACATCTTTTATATTTAAAAATCGATTGGTTCTTATATCATTTTTTGAAAACACATAAGATAAATGTTAAATATTATATTGATTATTATTATATATATAAATTTCATTAATATAAATCTATATGATTTATTTGTTTATTTATTGGTATAAAACACAATTGTTCACATTTAAATAATTTTAAAAAAGATATTTTCTTTTATTTCAAAAAGGGTTTACAATAATTTATAATTAATTGGTCAAATAATTATGTGTAAACCATAATTTCAATATATAGTTAATATATTTCATAAATCATATTATAACATATTGGTTATAATTTGCTTGTTTAAAATAGTATAATAATAAAACGATGTTTTATAGAAACTCAATGTTGTATATAATGCATGCTAAGATGGTGTTGCATGTAATGAAAGACATTTAAAAAAATTAATTAATTTGAAAAAAGGCTCATAAATACTCAATGTGTTACAGATGGAATCCATTTGATATGTCCTACTCATCAGATTTTCTATAAGGAAGCATATGATAGAAAACCAAAGTGACCGATACATAGAATAAGATCACACCCTAGGCCATGGTGTATACAAACCACACAATATGGATTAACTTAATATGAAGGGGATTAAATCCTAAGTATATGTAGTCATTATAATTCTGAAAACCCCAATTATGGTAGGAGATGATAGAGGATCCCACCCAAGGATGTGGGTGGACATTGAAAACATTATCCAATATAAATCCCTTAAAGAGGATTAAAATAATTTTTCTAGGACATAATTCTAGACAATACACTCATAAGGATGAATCAAGGGAATGAAACCAAAGGAAAATTTTCCATGGCGAATAGATAAAGGGCCTCATACATATCTAGGAAATGTATAAAGTGTGTACTAGTAGTACATAATTTGTCTTTTTTTATCTTGGGAAAGCTTGTGTGCTCCATACCATGCCTGTGTATATATAACTGTGTCCTTGAACCCTATTTCGTTCTCTTGTACTTGGTTTTACCCATGTATACACTTAGCCCAAGTGCTTTTCCCATGACTGAGTAAACGACTTAGCCTGTGTACTACAGCAATGCCTGAGTACTCGAGGGAACACAATGAGTATTCAGGTTAGGTTAAATAGAGTGTGACACATGTCGCATGACATGCGATCCTTTATTCTCTATTGAAACCTCATCACCAATGCTAGATCCCCACACGAATTGTATCTCTTGATTACACACCCTTTAGTGTCGGGTTTTCTAAATCCTATATATCTTTACAAATATTTCTCTTATATCGCTAATACATGATATTTTCACCAAAAATATCACCAGGGATCAACAATCTCATCCATAAAAGCCTCACCATAACTAAAAATCTAATTTCAGCTGTCTGACTAACATAGAAAGAAATCCCTCATCAAAACTTTCCTTTTCTTCACATATAAACTATAACCAATTATCCCAAAATCAAAAACCGATATCCTATTGTCACTATACATCATAATCTCATTTTCAATCTCTATCCCTAACCCATAATGATGATCTATTGTGAAAATAATCAAATGTGCAACAATGATCCCCTAAGTAATTGTCGAACTGACGACCAAATGGGGTTCCAAAAATGAATGTATGAAGAAAATGGAGAGAATATGCACAAACTGAATATGATGAATGAAACTAATTCATGTTTGAGTGGACTAAATTCATTGGCGTTATAATGATTAATGAATAATACAACAAATAGTTAAATAATATCCACCCTAATCTACCTACAATCCATGGAGAATTTTTTGTTAGGAGAATTGGTTTGTGTTCAACATGGAATAATGAATCGAGATAAATCCAAATAAAACACGTGTGGTAACTCAAGACTATATTAATCAATAATGAATAATTCTTCTAGTCCATTTTAATTAATTATATGTAGAGGTTTTATTAGTGCACCGATCGCCAAATCACAATTTGATGAGGACCATCCTTAAAAGTTCCTCTACTCGTTCCTCTCTCAAATTACATGATTATGTAGCCAACCATAAAATTTTGTTATAAATAGTTTTATATATATTTTCATTATGTCACTACATCATCACCTAATAAATAAATTAATTCAATTTATTTATTTATTATATATTTTCACAATTACTTTTCAACAAATCCCCCACACCGAAAAAGATTATGTCAAGCGGAGGGTAAATCCTTCATTCTAGACTCAACATTTGTCTTATATTCTCAATAAAATAATCTTTTTGATATTTAAGATAATAATTTAGGAAAACTATGAATGTTTTATATTAATATATTTAAAAAAATTTGAATATATATTTTGAGCTCACCAGTCCTCTGAATCTCAAACCATCTCAGCAGCTGGATCTGAAAATATAGCTATCTATATATTTATATAGAACAAATGAGACATTAAATGTGTTTCTTTAAAAACCATTAACTCAATACTTTAAAAATATTTCAATATATCATCCTAGACTTAGACTCAACATTATGGGTTTTACTTAGGTTTTATTACCTTTAAACCAAAGTTAACAAAACAAATAACCCATAATATCTAAAGTAATATCCAAAGTAACTAAACCCTACTCTGATTCCAACTTAATCATCCCATTACAAACATGAGATAAAAAATATAATAATATCAGGATTTCAATAATACATCTGAAAACATTTTCACAACCCAAATACTGAATGATTTAGTGTCATCAAGATTAACTATATATACAACTAATTTTACTACACTTGTAAACATTTCTCCGTAACCATACTCCGAAAAACCCTTTCCAAAATTCTCACATTATAAAATCATATTTATAACTTGGGTATTGGAAATATAAGAAATGGGTGAGATTATATTCTCAATAAGGGATAACATAACAAAGGCCACAATGGTTGGATCATAATCATATAAAAAAAGAATAATGAAAAATACATACTTTAATAAAATATAATATGATAAGTGTTAACTATAAGCATAAAATATCTAAATAATATCACTTTTAAAAAATAATTAGAAAAGAAACATGAATAATATGTTATTACCCCTATAATATAGGAAAGAAAGTGGCATAATCATAAAAATTGGTATTCTTATCTTTGTGAACATGGATACCCACCAATATATTCACTCATAAAATTTTGAGTAAATATAAACAATAACAAACTAACACTTTGTAAACCCAACTAATTACTGACATATTGATATAATATTTCCATATAATGATTTAAAAGCCTTTAACCAATGTATTAGAAGTATTTATAGGTCCCACCAATCTAATAATCCATGAATTTGTTTTCCACCTAAAAATAATCATCACATCATAAAATAACCCATATAAAGAAAATGGGTTTCAAGAAATTTCCAAATCATAATATAAATAACCCATTTAAATAAAATGGTCTTTGTAGAATATACAAAATGAAAATAATTCAATCTTCATAAATAACCAATGGGAATAAACTAGGTTTATTAAAAAACCCAAAAGCTATAAAATAATATCATGAACTAAATAATTTTATATTGAAAATTTATCAAGAAAACTAATAAAATAATAAAATAATAAAATATGGTGAAAGATGAAACAAAAATCCATTATTGATATATCATTTTTATATAATAAAGAAAAATATTAAGAAAAATAAATTTTGAAAACATTTTGTATTTACCAATGTAAAATTAATGTTTATGAGACTATTTTCAAAAGAATCATTTATTTTCCAGAAAAAATGAATTGGATACATTTCATGTAAATAGAATTGGATAAATTTATTTTCCTAGAATTAAAAATGGTACATCATTTAAAAGTTAAATTCAATTGCAAAATAAGTTAAAATAATTTTCTATAACTCAAATAATAGTGTATGAGTTACCAAGTCCCTTATAGATATCATAATCCATAGATCGAGGGAAAGAGAATATATTCAAAAACATTATAATAAAGTGTTATAAATAAAATATACCTTAAATAAATCATGGTTTTAAATAATATAGGGGAAAATACTTCAAAAATTTTTACACTTAATAAAATCATTATAATTCTTTTTAAAAAGGTAAAGCTAAAATACATTCTAAAATATTACTTTGAGAAAAATATATTTAATAATGGGAACTTGAAAATGAAATAATTTTAAAAAAAAGGTAAAATGAAAATAAATTGTAAAATTTAAATTTTAACAATAATATTTTACAATGGAAAAAATGAGAATGGGTTATCAAATAAAAATGTTGAGTGGGTGATAATTATATTTATTTGGGAAGGATAGAAAATACATTTTAAGATCTTTGCAATAACATTATTAGAAACCCATGTCATTAAAAGTGTATTCAATTTTTGTTTTAAATATAGATAAATAATTATTAAAATCATATAAAATATTTCATATTATCTTTCTAAAAAAGAGGATAAAATTGTTAGGAAGGAAAATATTGTCATGAAAGAAAAGACCCATTGGTAAGAACCAAAGTTATCATTACAACAATGAACTTTTATTTTGGAATAAATTAACCAAAAGAATATATATTGATTAATTAATTTCATTTAAATATAATTATGGTAATATTATATAAAAAATCATCCTAGGTCATAATATATCTATATTGAATGATTATAGTCAAAGATAAGTGATTATGACCTGATGAAGAGATTTGTGTCACGAAAAACCCTTACTACATTTTTAAATTAAGAATAGAAAACCCATGAGAGGTAGAACATTAAATACAACATTAATTATTATGAAATATAATATAATCATGTTAAAAATTAAAATGGCTAATCATTTAAACCATTTAAAATGAAACTTGGTGCTTAGAATTAACAATTCTCAGAGGTCTCAAATTTGAGACAAAGAAACTATTACAAATTGAGAAGTGAATGGATTGAAAGAACATGTAGAAAATATTGTGAATAAAACAAAATATCATGAAATGGGTTATTTATAATTAATTAATTAGTTTGGTCAGAATTTATTCCCCATCAAATAGAAATATGTAAAAAATATGAAATCATGCCTCAGTGAAATTGAACTTGAGACAACAACCGCTTACATTTCTTGCTTTCTTAGTCGATGATATGATAAAAATATATAAAAAGTATATAAAACAATATCATATTTAATAAAATTAATAATAAATATTACCCTTTGAAAATACTTATTATAATTCTTTCTCATGAGTATATTAATTAGTTACAACTTATTATTACCATTGGTTGTCAACAACTCTAACTGTTTTGCACATGTTTAAATTTTTTGATATAAATCCCCATAAATTTTTACCAATTTATATATTTATATATAATATGATGTTATTATATATATATATATTATATAATTATTTTTTTTCATTCCATATTTGTTTTGGTTAAATTATGTGAAAACAAAATTGATAATGGTGCATTACTGTAATTTTAACGAATGCAAATCTTACTTTAATAATAAGATAAGTAAATAATATAAAATGTTGATAACCATATAATAATTATTTTCATAATATATTGTAATATAATTATTTTTCAAGTTCCCACATTCATTCATAATCTTATTTTAAATAATTTTTTGCATAGATGATTAAATTGACCCAAACATGAACAGACTTTAACTCAATTGGAGAGTGTTGTTAACGAGGTGTTTATTTTGAAATATTATCATTATAATAGAAAAAAATAATATATATATATATATAAATAAACCTTTGGAAACATATTTTAATATATTTACATAATGTATGAAAATCTAAATGAAAAATGAAAAATATTTCATCGGGGAGGCAATAATCCGCACAAAAATTTGATTATCATCCCCGCTCCAAAAACATGAGAGGGGGTGAAAGTGGATATTAAATTTAAATTTAAGAATAATAATAATATAATTTATATCATATTAATTCATACAAGTCATCCATTTGATCATACATTAATGGTGGTGGTGAAAAACAAACAATGTCCCTTCGTGGAGACGATAGTCCGTATGACAAACTATTGATGTTCTATTAGTTTTTAAAGTGGAAAGAAATAAATAAAGGAGGGTTTACAAATTTACCAAACAAAATAAAATTATTATAATGTTATTTAATACATCATATTATTATCATAATATGATTTTTGGAAGACTAATATTCATAATAAAATCATAATAATGAGATAAAACATACATTGGATGCATGATGTTTCCCTTGGAAGTTCCCTTAAAATTTAAGGGATTAGGTTAAATAAAAGTGAAAAGGGGATTATTATTATGCGAATGGGTTCAATGTAATGTAAAATTTAATAGTATGAATGATTGATTTTTTATAGGTTTTTTTGAAAGGGTGTAAGTGATCCCCTTTTATAAGAGAGAAAAAGAAATCTTTTAGAAACATTCTTTATATTTTATTAATTTCATCACACTGTTCAATGGTCAGTAGATAAAAAGTTTTAAAATTATTTATTTTAGGGTTTCTATGGGTCTATTTATTCATAAATATGTGATTTTAAACATTTTTTATACATTTTATATGTTTTTTCCATTATTTTTTTACATTTTACAGTTATACTTTTATAACTAGTTTTTAACTATGGGATTTTATATTTTATTAAACATATATCATAACCCATATAATTGTTTTGGGTGTTGTGGAACTAATTTTAAAAACTATTTAATCCAATTAAATTTCTAAATATTATAACATTAACTTTTAAATTAAAATAGATAGTTTTTAGAAAAACTCTTTTAGTAGAAAAATAATATTTTTACAATTATATATTTTTTATTTATTTAGTATTGAGTACCAACCAAAGGAATGATAACATATTTATTTATGGATTTAATAATAATATTTTAATAATTTTTTACATGATTTAATTTTAATTATTTTGATATAAATTCATAGATATTAATGAAACAAAATTTTAAAAAAAATTATTTCACCATTTTCTTTTTCATTATCATTAATCCTATCAATCTAAATTTTACACCCAAAAATGAAAATAAACATATTAAAAAATGTAAAAACTATTATCCAGAATATAATAATCATTTAATCTACTTAACATTAAATTTCTATAAAAATATATTATAACATTAGTGTAAGAAATGCATAAAAACCCATATTTATGAAAATTGTGTTTAAGAAAAACAATTTATGATTATGATTGAATTATAATTTATATTTATTAAAATTAATTTTCAATAATTCTTATCATTCATATTAAATTTACTTAATAATAATTTAAATAAAAATAACATCATTTCAATATCTTATAATTAATTAAAAAAATAGTCAAAAAATAGTTTTCATTAAAACACAACAGAAAATTTCCAATTGTTGGCCATGAGATTATAAATACAAAATAGTTTTTTATATTGATTTATTAGAATTTATTATATTAAATTATAAAGTAAAACGTTTCAAAACATTTAATTTGTTTGTAAAAGTGATGAAATTAATAAAATAGGTATTATTTATTATTTTTTTGAAAATAAATTATTTAAGAAAAATATTAATAATATTTCATAAGCAAATTATATGGAGAGGAATTCAAAAATAAATTTTAATTTATCAAATATAATTGAAATTTTTTAAAATTTATATTTTTAAATGAAAATATATAATAAAATGAAAATTAATTTTATTGAAAATAACCTTTTCATTATTTTCTCATTAATTTTTTACCTTAAAAAGGTAATAAATATTAATGTTTTACCATATTGGTGTTTATTATTGATTTTTTAATAATGTATTCTTAATATGTTGAGGGTTTTTAACATTTGGTGTATCATTCGACATAAGTGATTGATTGTATAATATATTTTAAAGGATACAAAATCTTATGTGTTTATATTGTATTCCCTGATAATAAAATAACTATACACATAAGGAAACAACACCATATCGAGAATTTATGAATTAACCAAGCTACCCCCCAACCCTACCCACACCCAATACAAATACATGAATTAATAATATATGAATGATCATGGGAACATCATAAGAGTACAATCCATCCATAATTATTATCATTAGTAGTATGGACCCAAGGCCAAAGGTCAAGCAACATAAGGATATCATGCTTTGTCTCTAAGCCCAAGGCCATTGGTTGAGCCACATAAGGCTATTATGCCCCTTCTTCACTATTTTCTCTAGGACCAGGTCATGAAAGACCATAATTCCCCTAGGTCCATCAAAATAAGTCCATTAAACCCTTCATATAACTTAGTACTGTAATCATTTCACATAAAACATTTGTAAATTCTCCCCCTATTAGGCCACCACACCACGATGAGTCCAACTATCACATTGTTACCAAGTATAAAACAAAAACTATAATGAACATATACTTTTACACATATTATTACATGATTTTAAGAATTATTAACTATCAAATACAAACCAAGTATTGTAATGTATATTGTATTTGGAAGATTAGGCACATAATTTGAAAGCATGAAACTAAAATAAAAACATCTTTTATTTAATCTCTATAATGAGGTTCTAACTTCCTTTGAGCTCTTAGATCTAAAAAAGATAACCTAGGGAATAAATGGACAATGGGATGATCTAAAAAGACAAATAAGTTTCTGAATATAGAAATAAAGTATATCACATAGGATAGAAGGCATATCATGATGACATAAAAAGGTAAGGAACATTAATAAAGAAATGGAAGCACAACATATATAACATGGGATCATGTAATTATTGAATCATATGAATGTGAAAAAATATACACCATGACATAATCATTATTCAAGGATCTATTCCAAGACTATTTAATATCGAGGACCATGAGTTGTGGATAATTTCCAAGACCATTTCACATGGTAGACCAAGTCCCATAAAGGAAACAAGTTTACTCCCTATCCATACATGAAGTATCATGAGACTAAAAATACCCAATGAATTGGAGTTCTATCTAAGAGAATCTATCACAAAATTTTTATGAATATGTGTTCAACTTGAAGAATAATATATATGGAAAAAACATAAGGGTTTCCCATGGTATGAAATGGTTATCGTAGTCATGTCACATGGCCTAACAGATGGGAGTATCATAAATATTTCCATTAAATAGTGGATTTAAATCATAAATGTACATAAATAATTAAAATAGTCATAAAACATGATAATATATGTCAAACTGATGTGACAACATGTAAAAAGAGTGTTTAAGAAACATTTGAAATCCGCCACTTTAGTGCGGTTTAAGGGAAAATTTTAACGATTATTTAAAATTGAAAAAGAATAATATGTTGTATAAAAAAATAAATGAAACAAGATTTTTTTCCATGATAAAATGAGTGATTTTAGAAAAATAATGTTGGATTTAAAAAAATTGTGGATTTCAATTGAATATGGGTAAGAAATCAGGATGTTCCCTTTAATCGGGCTTCCTTATCCAGAGGAATTGAGAAGGGAACCTTATAAAACATGTATTTCCCTGTCAAAAAATGCATATTTTTTCTGGGTTAATTTTTTTGGAACATAAAAATATAATTTATTCAGAGTTTATAATAATATTTAACAATTACATTGGGGTAAATAGATAGAAACCGTAACATGAAGGAAGAATGGAGGTTTCGAAAAAATCCCTTACCTTATGTCTGAAAGTGTTATACACTTGCACATAATGTTCTATATAATGAAATTATATTCAACAATAATTTAATTAAAAACCTCTTAAACAAATATGATATATATTATAATTTTATAAATTTAATTTGTTTTCTTTTTATTGAGTTAGATGATTCAATTTCATCATTTGGGAGTGTTCGTTTCCTTGGTTTTCATGATTGGTTCACCTGTATACATGTATGAAAGATCATGTAAATTCTAAATAGTTATATAGGGTTTAAATTATATTTTATTAATGAACTTTAATAAGATTAAATGATCTTATATATCATTTTTTATATAATAGGATGATTCGTTAAATAAAATGTTAATGATAATCGTTTAGATTATTTTGGTGTCTTTTTGATAATCATGATCCAATTTTGTTTTATTATTTAATATTATTTATATATATTGGTTCTAAAATAGTAAATAATTTTTATTATAAATTTTTTAATATTTTAAAACAATTATAATATTTTTATTACCATACTTTAAGAATCTATTAGAAAACAAAAAATCATCGTCCATGAAGGTGGTGAATCAGCAACTCATGGACAATGTTTTCATTTTTAGTACAAAAGGGGAATAAAATAGAATTGATGGAGGATGTACCACTAACATATTAAAATTAAATTATATAAAATATACTGGATTAATAATTAAACTTTTTTTAGGTATTTTGGGATAGGATAATAAAATAAAAGAAATTTAAAATGAATTGATAGAAAACTAAATAAGATTTTACCTCTTGAACTTATTCTCCTTGAGTACCTCCTTTGGGAAAGTTGGTTTGGTCTTTTTGAGACCAAAGGCTATTTGACACAAGGGGATAGTCTTGGGATTTTTTTAGAGTAATTTTGACAATCTTAAGGGATTTTAGGGTGTGAGAAGAATAGGTGTTGAGGGGCGACAACTTTGGGGGAGGAAAGGAGTGTTTTTGGTTTTAATCATTTGTATATTATTTTGGATCAAGACTATAAATTGTTTTGATTAATGTAAATAAATATAGTATATACTAAATGTGATTTTGAAATACTGATGAATAATAATCCATACATCATCCATGACTTAATAATTTATGTATTTAGCTTTATACCGTAAATTACTATAATTCACTATTGATAAAAAATTAAAAAAATTTAAGAATATACCAAAAATTATCCCAAAATATTTTTGAATGTGTATATTTTAAAAATAGACTATGTTTTATGAAAATATTTATCTAAATATGAGGAAATTAATCTTTAAATACTATACTCATTTATTTGGGAAATATTGATTTTAAAGTTACTGCTGATTTTAAACCACTTTGAAACATTAAGTAAAGTCTCACAAAATTATCTTATAATCATTATATAATAAAATATTATGTTATGAAAATAAATTTTCTTTTAAATAATTATATTATTTATAAAATTTTAAAAAAACATTTAGGATTAACAAAAAATAATAACAATTAATTTATAGTTTTTAAAACATTTAGCTACTTATTATAAGATATAAATAGGTCATATTTTAATTTAAAATATACCCAAATTTTATTTATACTTTCATATGTGAGGTTACTTTTCTATTGGTAAGTATACTATTTGTAATTGTACCATTACTATTCCAATGGTCATGTCACTATTCAATCAGTATAGCTTCTTCAATTTCTATAAATACCATTTATTTAATTCATAATTAAATTATGAATCTTGTACTATGTTCTCTAGGTGATATTTATGTGATTTATAGTATATAACATAATGATAAGAAGGTAAATTTCATTGATAATATTTTGGGTCATTACATTCTCCCCCCTTATGAATTTTTCCCATAAATTTTTGTTTTATATTCGAAGTTGAAAACATGCATGGGTACTTATCCTTCATTACTTCCTATGGTTCCCATATTCCATCTTTGTACTTATGGTTCCACTATCGTACTTTTACTAAGTGAGTTGTCTTTTGTCATATAACATTATCTCAATGTCCTAAGGTCTTCCCCAGATACTCCTTATAAGAGAGATCATATTCCAATCGCACTACCATTGAATTCAGTATATGTGAGGGATATGGTATGTACTTCTTCAAAAGGGATACATAGAATACACTGTGTACTTGAGACGTGGATGGTGTAAGTTCTAGTCAATGGGCCATAGCTATGACATGATCAGGAATATAAAAGGATATATTTTTCTTGGGAATTAGATTTTATTTCATCCCTAATTTCTTGATACTATTATAGGGAGATATTCATAGGAATACCATGTCTCAAACCATAAACTATAGGTCTCATCGATTACTTTCTATATAGAGTTTATATTGACTTTGGACTACCTTGATATGTTGCTAAATGGTTTTCACCTTTTCCACAATTTCATCAAACATTTCATGTCCTAACAGATTAGGTTCAGCAACATCATCCTAGAATTATTGTGTTTTTCATCTTTTCCATAAAGGGCTTCATATGGATCCATTTGGATGCTTGAGTGGAAACTATTACGTAAGAGAACTCAACCATAGGTAAATGTTGGTCCCATCCTCCCTTTATGTCCATATATCATTTCCCAATATTTATTTTTGTGTTTGAATAGTTTGAATATATTGGAATAAGTTTTAGGATGAAAGGTCATAATGAAGTTCAATTCTATGTTTAGAGTATGTTGGATAGTTTTCTAGAAGTTGGAGATAAATATCAGATCTCGATTAGATACAATCAATAGTGGTACTCTATGAAACCTCACCACTTCTTTGATGTATATATATGTGCAAGCTGATAATGTGAGAAGTTATCTTTAATTGTGATCGTGTGAAATTTATTTTTCAGAATATACATAAAGAAATATATAATATTATTTCTTATGGGTTTCTTTGGATGTCAAATAATGAAGTACATGGTGATGTTTTCCAATTTCCATGTTGGAATGTGTAATGGATTCATCATCATCTTATACCATGTTCTTTCAGCCTTCACTTGATAACATGATAGGAAATTTTATGTATATTCACTGATCTCTTTATTCATATTGTCCCACTAATATTGCTCTCGTAGATCACAATACATATTTTTTTTCTTCCTAGGTTAATAGAAAATGTTGATCTTTAGGAATCATTCAAAATCATTTTCTTTATCTCAGGATTGGATGGTACACATAATCGTTTACCAAATATTATGTTTCTTTTTCATCTATTTTGAATTCTAAGGATTTCCCATTTCTATAGCTTCCTACTATTTATGAATTTCATCATCCTTTGTTTGAGCATCCTTTATTTTCTCCATAGTGGATTGTTAAGAAATAATTTGAAAAAGGATTTATGATGTTACTTCCTTAAGTATTCCCATGTCCATCATTTGGAGGTCAAAAGATATTAGATCCTTATCAATTCTCATTATTGATAAAGTTTCTAGATACTTTATACTTAGATCATCCTCCACCTTTTTTGATTTACCAGGATGGTAGTAGATTGATTATTTGTAATCCCTGATGAGAGCTAACCATATTTTCTAGTGCTTATTAAGGTATATCTGTGTGAATATATATTTTAGGATCTTATGATCATTACATATCTTACACTTATCCCCTTGAGATAATACCACCAAAATCTCAATGTGACGATCATAGATTCCAACTCTATATCATGACTGTCATAGTTTTCCATATGAACTTTTAACTAACTTGGGGTATAGGATTTAATTTTTTTGATTTTTTAATCAAAACACAACCAAAGAACTTATTTAAAGCATCACAGTATACCATAAAGAGTTCCCCAATTTTCGTTAGTGTGCATAATGGTGCGGTTATAATCCCCCTTTTCAACTCCTTGAAGAAGTCCTCACATTCACTAGTCTAGATAAAAATTACATCATTCTGATTCATGTTGGTTAGTGGGATTGAAAATTGTGAGAAGTTATTCATAAATCTTCAGTAAGACCCAGCTTAACAATGGACACTATAGATCTCTATTACAGATACTGGTCTAGGAAACTACTCAATTTCATTTATTTTATAAATCGACCACACATATCTTTTTATTGGTGATAACATGCCCTAAAAATGATACTTCCTCTATCCAAAACTCACATTTATTTCTATTTTCAAAGAGTTTCTCCATTAATAGTGTCTTTAGTAAAATATTCAATTTTCTCCTCATGTTTTCATTTCTCTTGGAGTATATCAGAATATATTTGATAAAGAAGACCACACATTAGTTATGGAAGTATATAAATAATCTATTAATTAAATTCATGAAAATTTATATAGATTTAGTGAGTTCGAAAGGAATATCTATGAACTCACAGTGTTCATACCTCAATCAAAAGGCGTTCTAGAGAATATTGCCCTTCCTCACCTTTAGTTGGTGATATCCTAACCAAAGGTCCACCTTAGAGAAATACTTAACCCCATGTATGTGATCAAACAGTTCATATATCGATGATAGGGGATACTTTTTCATTATCATGATTTTGTTGAGATCATGATAATCAAGGGAGATGAACATCTATCCATCCTTTTTCTCGAAGAAAAAGACTAGTACACTCCATGGTGAAGCAATTGAGTTTATAAAACCCTTTTATAGATTATCTTGTTACTTATTCTGTAGGTCATACAACTAAATTGTGTCTATTCTATTAGGTGTATTTGATATAGGAAGTGATCCATGAATAAGTTCAATTGATAAGTCTACCACTCGATCAAGAGAAAGACCTGGAAATTATTTAGGGAATACTTTAGTGAAGTCCCTCATAATGGGCATGACTTTGAGTATGATTCTGACTTTTTTATAAATAATATGAGCTAGATATTCTATATCCTAATGAATTTTTTTTACAATTTTGACAATGATTCTAATGGGAGATTTATCTACCTCCTTACACTTGTAAATAATTATAGGATTCTTCAGGATTTGAATAAGGATCTCACTTTGTCAATATTTTATGTTTTATTTATAGAAATATTGCCAATCTATGACCAATATAGAATCAAAATCCACTAATGTAAGTAAGATGAGATTTATTGAGAGGTTTTGTACACAAACAATAACTTTGGAGGAGTTTCAATCTTTGGATGCAATAATTTCTCCATTTGATGTTCTCACAGATAACTAAACATCTATATTTTGAGGTAGTGTTTTAATAGTTGTACTAAACTATAAATATATAAATTAATGCGTAGAACAAGAATCCAATAGTATGTTCTCTATTACTAAATGAATAAATAACATCCCAATCACAAAATCACCGTTTGGATCCACCTTAGAAATAGTGATATAATATTCCCTTCCTTGATTCCTTAGATCTTGTTGTTGTTGATTTCATCAAACATCCCTTGGCATAGGAAAATATATTGCATAATGCCCATGTTATTTGTATTTGAAATACTACACTAAAAGATGTGTACTGATCTAAACCTTATTTTCTTCTTCCACATTTGTTAGATTCCTTATATTCCTTCGGAAATTTTTTTCTAGATTCCCCTCTCATCCACATTTGAAGAATCTACTTGTTCCCTTTCAAGAGTTACCATGATGCTTCTTACTAAAAATTTGACAAGTGGGGTGTGGGTTTTTCCTTCCATCATGGGATTTATATATTGATCTTACCATATGAAACACTATTATTTACCTTTTATGATGAGGACAAAGAGACCACTGAGAGTCTCCAATATCTATTTCAACCATAAGGGCACAATAAAAAATCTCTACATAGCTTTAGATTTCTCAAATCACTATAAGTTTTTCTAAACTCATCTTTTATCTGAAAAGAAGTAATCCACCTTGATTTTGGGGTTCATGACCAAGCTAGATGATTATCTTGTAAGCCTTGTAAATTTTTCATCACACTCCCTGATATATTTTTATTCTTTTTTTGTTCTATTGAACACCTTCCCCATCATAATATAGATAGTTTGGGTAAAATACTTATTAAAAATATTTTATTGAAATTTTCACATACCATAGAATCAATTTCCTCCTTAGAATTAATGTTCATGATCAGTTTCCACCACTGATTAGATTTCCCATCAAAATAATAGACCACAAGAATCATCATCTCTTATTTTGAGCACTTGGGGAAAAATAATATCTTATAAATGGAGTTAATCCATTATTCCATGGTGAGTGGAGTATAAGATCCAAAAAATATGGGAGGACTTTTTTTCATGCAGGATTCAACCAAAACAATATTTTTCTTATGGGGAGGTAATTCCACATGAATAAGGTTATTATTCATAACATGATACAGATGATAAGTTTTTTTCCTGAAGTTTTGAGCTCTCATTATCATTAGTTTTGGCATTTCATTAGAAAAATCATCACATTTCCTATCATATTGACTATTGGCATGAGTTATCCTATTTTCAACCATTAAATAAGAAAAATAAATTAAAATTATGGGGTTTTGAATACATATCATAACAAAAAAGAAACATTTATCATAGAAAGACACACTTTTAAATTAAAATTATTTCCTATCTTGTGATTCACTATGTTTCAATAGACATTATACATGGTGATATAATTATCCCTAGGGTTCTCACTAACTATTTTTAGTCCCAATATCAAAAAATAATTATATCATTATTTGATAAAAATTATAATGGCCCAATAATTTTACACATATTATTACATTATTTTAAGTATAATTAACCATCAAATACAAACCAAGGATCGTATATAATAGTGTCTTTGTTAGATCAGGTACAAATTAAAAGCATGAAATTAAAAAAACATCCTTTATTTAATCTCAATAATGATCTGCTAACTTAATTTGATATTGTAAATTTTCATATGGTAACCTAGAGAAAACATGAATAAAGGGATGACTAAAAAGACTAGTTAGGTTACAAAATAGAAATAAAACATAGAATATGTGTTTCAAGGCATAAAATGATGACATAAAAGAAATAGAACATGAATAAACATAAGGAGTCATAACATATATAACATGGGATCGTGTAATAATGGAATAATTGGATTGGGGAAATAACAAAAAACATGATACAAGAGTGATTTAAGGCTAACTTTTAAAAACATTGAACATGGAGGTTCATTCTTCAAAGGAAACTTCCAATACCATTGCACATGGCGAACCAAGTCCCATAATGGAATCTGGTTTACTCCCTATACAAACATGACACTCATGAGATTAAACATTACCCCATAAACTTGAGTTCTATCTTATAAAACACATCATATAATGTTCTTTAATATGTGTACCACATAAATAATCTTACATATGGAATTACCATAAGGGTTACCCAAGGAACAAAATGTGTACCGTAATCATGTCATAAGGAATAACAAATGGGCGTATCGTAATGGTTTACATAAAATAATGTATTTAAATAATACAGGGACATTAATAATGGAAAATAGGAAAACATATGATAAGTAATTTTAAACTAAAGTGAAAACATTTAAAAAGAGTGTTAAGGAAACTTTAGAAATGATACACTATAGTGTGATTTAAGAAAAATTTTATATGATTCCTTAAAATAGAAAAGGAATAATTGTTTGTATAAAAAAAAATTAACCAATATAATTTTTCATGATAAAATAAGTAATTTTTTAAATATAATTATGGATTAAAATATATTATGGAGTTTACTTGATAATGGGTAAGAAATTGAGAAGTTCCCTTTAACCGAGCTTGCATATCGGGAGGAATTTAGAAGGGAGACTTATAAAACAAGCATTTCCCCATTCAATAAAGAATAATTTGGATATGTATATATTTGGAACATAAAAATAGAATTTAAAAGGATTACATCAAAATATTAAAGAATTACATTGGGGTAAAAGGATAGAAAGCGTAACTTGATGAAAAAATGGAGGTTCGGAAATAATCCATTACCTTATGTATAGTAGTGTTATGCCCTACACTTAATCTCCTGGATAACGAATTTATATTAATTACTAATTTAATTTAAAAACTATTAAACATGTATTTTATTTACTAATGTTTTATTATGTTCATTTATGAAATTTTTGATGCGTTATATGATTCAATTTCATCCTTCGGTAATGTTTGTTTCCTTGGTTTTCAGGATTGGTTCAGTTGTATACATGTATGAATAATCTTGTAAAATGAGAATAGTTATACATAATTGAAATTTTATGTTATTAATGTACTTTTATAAGACTAAATGGTCTTATATATCATTTTTTTCAAGACATTATGTTTATTTGTTAAATAATTATGTAATGACAACTGTTTAGATTATTTTGACATCTTTTCAATCATCACGTACTAGTTTTTATTATTATTTAATATTATATATATATACTAGTTATAGAACACTAAATAAGATTTAATATTCATTTAAAAAAAATTTAACCATTATAATGGTTTTATGACTAGCCTTAATGTTGGATTAAAAAACAAAAAACCATCATCCATAAAGGTGGTGAATCAACACCTCATGGACAATGTTTTAATTTTTAGAACAAAAGGTTAAGAGAAGAAAATTAATGGATGATATAACATTAAAATAATAAAATTATATTATGTTAATGATAATATATTTATTATTCAACTTCGATATTGGTAGGTGAGGATTGGATAAGAAAATAAAATAAATTGATAAGGAATTAAAATAATGTGAAAGTGGATTTTACCTCTTGAACTTATCTTCCTTGAGAACCTCCTTAAAGAAAATAGATTTAGTCTTTTGATGATTCCAATGGATCTTGGATGTGGAGGTAGAGTATAGTTAGAGTATCAGGTAGAATTTAGAAAAGATTTAAGGAATTGGAGGTGTTAGGAGAAGGGGCAGTGAGGGGTTGTATTTATAGGGAAATAGAAGAGTGTTTTTGATTATTTTGTTCATTTGTTTATTAGTTTGGATGAATACTATGAATAGTGTTGATTATTGTAACTATATATAGTAAATAGTTCATTTTAATAATAACCAATGGGGATTAAAGTAGGAATACATCATCAATGAATTAATAATTCATGTATTTAGCAATTCCATAAATTACTTTATTTCACAATTCACTAAAAAGTCAACTGTTTTATAAAAATCCCAAAAGATCACCGTAAATTTTTTTGGATGTTTATATTTATAAAATGTACTCCATTTTTTGAAAATAAATTTTTAAATTTGATAAATTTAATTTTTTTTTTAAAAATCATCATTTATTTGGAAAATACCGATTTTCAAAATATAACTGATTTTATAACATTTTGAAAAAATTATTAATGTCACAAATTTTATGATTATATTAATAAAAAAGATGAAATTAATTTAATAATATATGTTTTGAAAAAAATATTTCTATTAAATAATTTAATTAATTATAAAATTGGAAATACACTTTTAGGTTTCACAAAAATACCAATACACAATTTATCAATTTTAAAACATTTATGTAGTTATTTCAATAAACAAATATATCATATTTTCTTTTAAAATATACCAAAATTTTATTTATTCTTTTATATAATAGGTTAATATTCTATTATTAGATTTACTATTCCGAATGGTTACATTACTATTCCTAAGGAAATGTTGTTATTCCATCTGTATAGGTTCTTTAATATACACAAACATCGATTATTTCATTAATTTTTCATTGATGATGTTTGTATTGTGTTCTCTATGTGATGTTTTTGTGATTTTTACTTTATAACATAATTATAATAAGGTAAATTTCATTAATTAAATTTTGTGTAATTACACAAAATATAGCATATACCAAATACATTATATGGAATCATTGTAATATTTTCTATACGATTTACTATTATATATATAAATAAAAAATCACATTTAATTTATCTAGGTCTATTTTTAGTTCTCCTAGGATTAAGAAAACTATAATAATCTAAACACTCTAATAATTTTTTTTTAAATATATGTTTTTCTAATTTTTTATATATCATATGAAGATCATTTAGTTTCCCTAGATGGAATTTTATTAAGAATATTACATATATCTAATAAGGTTTTCCCCCATAAATATGATACAGACCTAATTTTATTAATAATTAATTTACCATCACTAAAAATGTATGATTTTTCCTTTTAGCTAAAACATTTTTAGGGTGTAGAAGCGTAAGTACATTTTTTTGTTATACAATTTATATCATCGAAATCATTAAATTTATTCTTAAAATATTCACCATATTTATATGAGTGTAATGTTTTAATTTTCTTATTTTATTAGTTTTATATATTATATTTATGTATGTTAAATATTTTAAAATATTAATATTTCATTCTAAGATGATAAATATATAAATTTCTATTATAAGCATAAAAAAATTAAATATATTTTGGAATATAGATTTAACAAACTATTTAATTAAAAAACACCATAATACACTAATTTGGATATTTCATAATTATTTTGAACACTTCCAAATGGGTTTTGAACAATATTATACCATTTTACTTGTTTTAAATTCATTTAATTCATCCATAAATATAATTAAAATTAACTTTTTAATTAATTTTAATTAATTATAATTACGATTTTTATCTGATCATTCCATTAATTAGAGTTATTAGATGAGGTCTAAGTCATATTTTTATTTTTAGTAGATACATTATATCACTTGAGTACCCCTTCCCTTCAAACATGTCACCCTTCTATAAGACAACATCATATGATTCAATTAAAACATGAAATGCCTATCCACATTATATATTAATAGAAATAAGATTATTTCAAATATCTGGTACATAAATCAAATTTAAGAGTCAAATTATTCACATATATAAAAATTAGTTCCATTATTCCATATGTAATAATGTTGATACATGTATTATTTCCAATGTTCACTTCCTTCATGATTAAACTTTATTCAATTTTTTAACATTGAACAGTCATTTAAAAAATAAATAAAATTTCTATAGTAAATCCATCAACCCATCATTATTATATCCCAATTAACATATGATATCATCAAAACTATATTTTATTTAAACAATGAATTTTCATTAGGCTTGTTCGCATTCATTTAATAGTGACTTTCCCTTAAACAATTCTATAGATTTATGTAAACAATGAAATATATTTTATTCTTGGATAAATATACTTTCATATATATTTTTTAATTTTTTTATTAAGAATATATGGATTTATTGGATCATTTACCTAAATTTTATTCACCTTAGAATCAACTTACAATGCCATACCAATGTCTCTCAATATGAATTCTTATTTAATAGAGGGAAGCTTTTTTAATCTCTATAACGAAATATAACTATTATTTTTATTGAGTGATTTTCCCAATTCCTTCCACACAAGTGGATTTTTAGTAATAATTTCAACTATTTTAAATTTTTATAGTTTTAATATTTAAGGGGGACAAGTTTATTTGTGCTGAATTGAAACACATAAATATTATTCAACACTATATGGTAATAAATCATCATATAATTTATATATTTTTCAACCAAAAATTTATAGGCACCTCCCTATTTTACATTAAACAAGAACATGATCACATCCCAAATATCTCATGAAGTATAAATTTACCAAAATTAATCATAAATATGATTTGATTTAGTGTTATGTATAAATTTTTGAAACAAATCCTTCTATTCATCATGTTGTTTTTTTGGTTAGAGATAATATAGAAAGGGAGGTTAATTTCCTTTTAATTATTTTTGAAAAAGATCTTATTATATAAAAGTGATTTCATATAAGCAGTCAATTTATAAATAAAATAATAAAAGAAAATTTATTGTTCCAATAATTAAAATAATAAGTGATGTGGAAAATAAATTGTAGTAATTAAAAAAGGAAAAATGGATAAATTAGTTTTTAAAACTTGATGAATGAGCCTATAAGACTCAACACCTAAATAATTCTTGGGAGAGTTTTATTAGGTTTTATATGAAAACAAAAACCAATGAAAAAGAAAAGATTGGATTAGTTTTAATGGAAACTAAGAACCAAAGATGAAGACCTTTGGTTCTAACAAGAACTAAAACACATGAACCAAATAACCTTCACTTTAATGTTGGGGAAAACCTAAAGAACATGAATATTAATTTAGTGTTTTTAAACCCTTTAAAAAGAACTCAAATCTCTCTATAAGATTTATAAAAATATGAAATAAAAATTGATGGTGAGAGAAAGTAAATAAAGATACTTTAAGAATATAAATTAAGGAATAAAAATGGATCAAAGAGAAAAGGAAAATAAATTATATTACAGCTGTTGAAGAATGGTTTCTTTTTGATAATGGATTTTTTCTTGGAGATATACTACAAATGTTTTTATAAATATAAAAAGAATTTTTTGGTAGTAATTTTCTATCATATAAGTTCATAGATGAGATCTATACCTCCCTTGATATATATTTATAGCCTTTATAGATTCCATAGATTCCATTGGTTGATTAGATATTTTAATGATACAAATCAATGATTTTAGACTAAGAATTTAATGTTTTTTATAGTAATATATTGAATCCATCAATTAGATTCTTTATGCCACTAGAAATCCAGTGATATTTTTGTGGTTTTCTAGTTTTTTTATACAAAACCTTGAAATTTTAAAATATGATTACCTATAAATAATTAATTGTGTTCTATAGATTTCTCTATATCCAACATCAAATTAAAATTAAACTAAGATATGTTTAGACTATTAAAACCAAACAGTTGAATTAATGGGAATGCATTTGTGTAACTAATTTATAAAATATTTATATAATAATAATAAAACGTACATTTAATATGAATTAAATTCAATTTGTATAAATAATCCACAAAAATAAATCATTTTATGTATAATATATATTTTTATAATTTGGTTTTTTATTTCTAGAAAAAAGTATATTATGATTAAAAAATATTAAAAAATATTCATAATATGAATATTATATTATCAATTAATTATTTCATAATTGAAAAGAAAAAATAATAAATAATAATTATCATTTCAGAAAGCTTTTTTCCAATATGAACAATCTCAAATAGTATAATGGGATTCTATAAAATATTACATTATCAAATTTTAGAAATTTAATTTGAAAAATTGAATTTTTTTTAATAATCATAATAATATAAGAATAATATTTTTTACTTTCTTTTCTAAAAAAATTAATTTTAGTTGAATAGTATAAAATACTATTTTTGAAAATACTTTGGCTTTTATGAGTTTACTTGGATATAACCAGATTTTATAACATATGGAATCATTTTCATAATGAAATATATGTTTTATGAGTAAATTTAAATATTTTAAAATATTATGTTTGAATTACAATTATATATTTAATAGTTTAGAATATAAGTAATATTTTCTCAAAAAATGGTATTAATCATTATGATATTTTATTTTAAAAATAATTTTTATCAATTTTTTATATTTAATATAATGATATTTATTTAAAATTAAAAATTTGTTTGTCAAAATTATCTATTATGTAAAACATTATTTTGGTCAAAACCTTTAATTTACCTTATGGAAAAACCTATTGCTATAGTAGAATCTTAGATGAGAAAATTAATAATTCAAAGGGTAAAGGGATTGAAAAACATTAAAAAACTTTTTTAATTGAGTTTTTGATATTTTCCCAGAATTTACTAATCTTACACTCAATTATTTTCTAGTCTAGAACCACTTTAAATGTTTTCCATGTAGTCCAATTACATTATGTTTAAATATTTACAAAAATATCATTATCTATATTTAAAAAAGTGGCCTCACACCACCCATTCAATACCCCTATAAAAATTATATTTCCTCCTTGAAGCCTATTTTTTTAATTTAAATAGAATAATATATCATTATTTTTATTTTATTGTCACAAAATATTATCCAATGCCTTCTATTTCAAGGATATCTTTTAAGGAAATTTAAAAGTGCATGACACGAGTAATCATTTATACTTAACTTATTTATTTTATATTCTTATTTAACAACTATAATTTACGAATACCTATGAAATATAATAACTATTGTTTATATAGTTAATTTTATTAAGATATAGGAATAATCATTAATAAAATTTTCCATTTTCTTTTAAGGATAGTTGAAATGACATTCATGTGTGTGTACGTGGAATATCACCTCCACAAAATGAAAATTTTCAATTTACTTAACCAATTTACATGGCTGGTACCAATGGTGAATTTAAAAAATAAGTATGATATTTATTATATATTTCATATTATTATGAGATAAAGAATATTATACATTTCTTTCGTTTAATGGAAAAATGAATCGTCAACCATCCATACGTGTGGACTACCACCTCCGAGGAATGATGTATTCCATTTTTCATTACTAACAGTAATGAATGGATATAAGGATAGAATTAAAAGATAACTTTTATTTTTATGAAATCAGTAAGTTTATGATATGAAAAATGACAGAACCTATTAATGATAGCATCATTAAATGAATATTTTAAATTCAATCAATTAAATCGATCATACTAAGAGAAAAACAATCTATTAATTATAAGTAATGACTTTAATAAAAATATATTTCCTTTATAATTCAATACAATCATAATATATCACACTAATAAACACAAAATAATATAACCAATCTTATGTTATAATGATATTATAGCTAAATCACCTCATAATTGTCTATTAATCTTGGTAGGTTTATGATTGGGTTGGTTTAACCACATAATTGAAAAATAATATGAATTAATATAATATATGAATATGAAAATTTAATCACTAGTATAACATGATATAAATATAATTTTTTTCATTTGTTATTTTTATATCAATATTAAACTCATTAATAAATAAATAACTTGTAGTTCATTAAGAATCATTGAGACATTGTCGTCGTCGATTCAATCCTCATGGATCATAACCAAAACATACATGAAATGAATTTATATCTTAAAAAGTATATTTTAACATCAATTAAAATAACTTATATGATTTAATAATTACTGAATTTATAAAAATAATATATACCAACACCGCTTTTATAAAACTAGTTCAAAGTGATAATGATTATTTACACTCGGTGTTGAAAATAAGTAAAAACTATGTAATATATATATATATATATATAATGATTATATATGATAAGTATAAAAGGTTATAGTTATGAATATGGTTATTAGTTATGTATTTAATGAAATTAGTATAATTATTTGGGATATTTGGTAAAAGTGTGGGATGATTCTCGAATGAGGTTAGTGTTTCCTTCTCAATTTCATCTCATTGAGGCATGTTTGATATTGTGAACCTACTTAATATATGTAGTCAATATAATACATATTTTAGATATAGTATCATCAATTACCTTTTATTTATTTTATTTTTAGTTCCATTGTAATCATTGTCTCTCAAAGGGGTTCACCTCAAAAAGATTCTAAGGTTATAAAGGTTTTCTTCGTCTTAATTTTAATTGTTTGAGATATAATAAATTTTGTGCAACTTGTTTATTTTTACGGTGAATTTAATTCCAATGGATTTATTTTTATCATTATCATTTTATTTCTTGGGATTTAACATCCAAATCATGTTACCATTTTAATGTAGTTATTGATTTAGTTGTTTCACTAGTAGTAAGGATTTTTGATAAATCAATTTTTATTAACTGAGTTATAATCCTTTATATTGTACTTATTTCACATAATTTGGTATCATTTTACACTTTGATTATATTATTTGTTATTTTATTTATAAAAATTTATATCATATAAAACCTCATTTTGAAATATTTTTTAATTCAAGGAGTATCCTACTCATAAAGGATGTTGATAACTCAACTATTCTTTCCATGAGTTATATTGTTTCATCATGAAGATCAATATTCCATGATTTTTTTATTGAAAATTAATATTTTATTATAAATAAATTCCCTACCTCAATGGGGAAAGAATATATTTTGATAAAAATGAGTATTTCTTACACTTATTACAATGCGTGTTTTGAAAAAAAGTATTTTGAAAATAATAAAAAGGGATATTCCATTCCCTTTAATAGGTTATATCTTCTAATAATAATTTCTTTAAGATAAACATTATGTATTTTCAAGGATCCCTTATTGTAGATAATTTTAAAATTAAAAATTTTCAATTTCATTAACTTAACTTTGTAAAACGTTTCCTTTGAAGGGGACATGAACATTTTTATTTTACCTCAATGTTAGAAATGTTTTCTAAAAGGCATTTTATGTTTTTATAAAAATTTCCTTAAAATTTTCAAAAGGATTTTTAGTAAATGGGTTTATATTTCCTTATCTATCCTCAAATATAAATAATTATTATTTTTGGGATTTTAATTACGGTTTCAAATAATTTTATTCTTTATCCATTATTTAATAATATCATTAGAAGAATTACTTTTTATGATGGTGTATTTTATTTTATTTCTATATCTTTTTGTGTTTCATTTGTTTCATTAGGTATGTGTACTTTTAAAACCATCCACTATATTTTTTTGGATGGATTATGATTATATTAGTCCATAATTTACTTGAACATATACTCATTACCATATATTGTGTGAACATATCATTTTAAAAAATTTATATTATAGAATGTTCATCAAAAAAGTCATTTTTTTATGAGGAATTATTTAAATTATCGATGATTACTTACTTCTAATACATTATAATTATGTAGGGAAATTAATTATTTTCAATTATACTGATAACTATGTTTCATTATTCTAGTGTTTTATTAGGGAATAGTTTGAAATGTATTTTTGAATATTATAGTGAATGTGTTGGAATTAATTAAGTGGATAGTGGGTCTCGACATTATATAGCCACTCGATGCATCGATAGGTTTCATGATACACAACCGATTCAGTTTTACCATACATCTATCCCTATATCATTATTGTGTCTTGGCCCAAGTCTTTGATAACATGTTTTTAAAGTCCAATAATATTCATTCCATCATCATGAGATCACTAATTATTTACATCCATGATTTCATTTATTATCATGTGTATAATATTATCTTTGTTTCAGTTTATTATAGATTCATGTCATTTATTTATTCCTAACAAATTTTTTACACCATGATTATGTTTTTTGAAGATCAAATTATATGTTTCCCTTATAATCATGTGATCTCACCCATTTCTAATGTTTTAATTCCCTAGGGTCTGAACAGAAGTAGTACATGTGACATGTTTAGAAGTATAAAACATTTGTTGAAGAATTATGGGGAGATATTGGAGACCCCTATTCAATTAATTATTTTCATATATAATGAAAAAAATGTTCAATTGTTATAAAAAACATGAGATTTTTTAACAATGTTTTTTCTTAATTATCAAAATCTATAAACCTAAATGGTCTTTGGAATGTATGAATAAAATATTTTATTTAATTAATGTAATTATGGGAAAGTTATTCCCAATAATCTACATTAATTTTTGAAGAAAATAATTAATGTACATTTTTATGACACAAGATCAAGGAGAGTGATTATAGGGCACTATATTTCCAGACTCCAATAGAAATATAGTGATCTAGACTGGTTAACTAGTAATCTTCGTAGAACTACAGGTGCTAAAATACCCCTATAGATTTATCAGTACTCTCTTATCTATTCTTTTGGTTCTTTTAGGTAGTGAGGGGCTTCAATGTGACCCTCCATGTTCCTTTGAATTACTTCATTTTGCCCATTTTTTCTTAGGGATGTTCCTAAAAACTATAACACAAAATTCTAAAAATAATGGTTATAAAACCTCTTAAGTTATTGTGATAATAAAACAACATTATAGGTTTAACAAAATACTCATTTTTATGATCAGTTTCTTTAATTTAATATAAAAATAAAATTAAAAGATACAGACATGAAGAATAAATCGAAGTGAATAATAGAGAAATGGTAAAATATTTAGAAATACTGTTTTCAGGAAAGCATATGTATCCTAAAAAAAATTATCCTCCTATTCCTTTTAAAAACATACCATTCTTAAAAATGGATTTTATAATTTTTTAAAAAATTCTCCATTTAATACAATTTTTTTTTAAATATCACTTTATCATAAAAATTATACTTTTCTCCCCAATATACATTAACCTTTTATAGACCTTTCTGATTAGAAAATATATTTATAAACCTAAAGAATTATATATATAAGAAATAAAACAAACATAATATAGTCAAAGTGAACCTAAAAAATGATTTTGGAAATTTTAACATGGTTTTTTAAAAGTAAAAAAATATAGTATTTTTAAAAAATAATTTATATTTGAAAAAGCTATACATGGACAAGAAAAATAATGACAAGAATACCATTAATATCTCACCCTTAATTTAATTAAAACATTCTATAGAAAGGGGTTTTATGAAGATATCAACTAATTCAAGATATATGATAATATATATTAAAATAATTCCTTCTTTTTGAAATCAGTCTCTCAAAAAGTGATGTTAAATATCATTTTTGTTAGTATTTTAATGTTCAAAATCATTTCTACTGATTCTTTTGGCACCATAAATATAAAACTTATTTTTAAAATTAGTAAATTTTAGCCCAAAATATAACATAGTTTCTTTCATCTATATAATACGAGTACAAGAACTCCCTACAACTATATACACGGCTTTGGATATAAAAATAAAAACTAATTTTTTATTTTTTGTACAATATAAGAATTATGAATTCATAAAAAGGTGAAATGTACCAACTTCATTATTCTTATATAATTTGAATCCCCTAAAATAATTGTTAAAAAAACTAAAATGATTATAATAGGTTCCATTAGGATAAAATAATCCACGATTGTTACAACCTTTAAAAATATAAAAAATACTTTTAAGATATTTTAAATGAAATTATTTAATATTGGATTGAAAATTATCATGAAGAAAAATGATGAAGAAAATGACTGCTCAGGTTTTCGTAAGCTAAAGAATACTCTCAATAACAATTATTTAAATCCAGTTTTCATTTTTTTTGCTGGTATAAAAAACTATTAAATTAAAAAAAATACACATATGTCTACTTATTTTATTATCTTGAACAATGGAAAAACATATTACAATTTCATCAGTTTATTTTCATTGGCTTAGAAAAATATCAACCTCATTTTGAAGGATTTGAAAACTATGACAGAATTTTAATTCTTCTATAAAACTCATTTCAAATTCATGTCTCATAATATTTTATAATAAATTATAAATATATTCTATTATTGATGTAAATATCACACCATAACCATGTATTTAACCAATTAAATGATCTTTTTAATCAGTTTTTAGATATAATATAAAATTTTATTTTCTCATTTAAAAGTCATTTGAAAAACGAAAACTAGATAAAATTTAATACTAAGCTTTAGGGGATTGTTTTAAACTCTGTAAATCCATAGCAAAAATGAAAATAAAATTGGAAACATTCTGATTCTTAAAATTTTGTGGTTGTTTGACAAAAAAAATAGAAATAAAAACCTTTAAAAAAACACTTTTAACACTTATTTATTTTATCAAATAAATTATAGGGGTGGTGAATTCCAGCTAGAGTGTAAAGGAATCTATTCGAGAAATTGGTCAAAATGTTTCTTCATAATAAATTTCTTCTTCATTATTATATCCATCAATAGTGATTCTATCTTTTTTTGTGTTATGAGTCCATGCTCATATAATTTATTAAAAAAACCATTTTATACCAATAATGTGATGATGATTAGTTATTTCAATAATAAGACAAACATCCTTCCATTGCAACTAGTTTATCTCTTCTTTCATGAAATTTTTTCAATTTTAATCATCAATACCATCCTAAAATATTTTTGGTTCTAGAAAATAAATAAACTAATGAACCGAAAATTAAGTTTATAAATGACTTATATTATGAGTACCAGCTTTCAGGTCAGTAATAATATTTTCCTAGGGATGGATGTTGTATTTTATCAAAACTTTAGGTAATGTAATAGAATGAGATTTATTTTTGATAGGGTTTTAAGGAGAAGATGCATCATTCAATGTAAGAGGATCAATATTATCCAAAACTTCTTTTAATTGGGATGCAATTTTAAAAATATTTTCATTGAATTTGATATGAATGTAACCTTCAATATTTTTTGTTCTTTTATTGAAGACTCAATAAGATTTAATTATGTTTCAGTACCTAATACTGATTACTATGTCTTATTTTTTATTAAAATTACCTAATGTTTCTTTATTGTAATAAATATAACACTTATATCATAACACTTTCAAAATAAAAACTTTCATAATTTTTTTAAGGTCTGTAAGGATTATTTTTGAGGAAGGATATTATGAGAACACGATTTATTATATAAAAAGTGGTATTGAACACATGAACCCAAATTTATTGATGGAGTTAAAAATAATTCAATATTTACTTTAATATTAATTTAATATTTCTATTCAATCTATTGATAAGCCTATTTTGTTGATGCCTTCTATGATAAGAAAAATTATGATTATAAACATGTGAAGCATAAATTTCATAAATTTATTGGTTATCAAATTATCCCCTATGATCACATTGAATGGAAATTATTTTTTCCCAATTTTCATTTTTATCCTTATTGGTAAACCATTTATAGAATTTATAAAAATAATTTTTCTTTCCATGAAAAAGAATAAAGATAATATGGTATAATCATTGGAAATCACAAAGGAATATTATTTTCCAACGGTACTCTCTACTTTTGATAGTCAAAAAAGATAATTGTGAGAAATATCATGGTTTTTAGTGTTTTATTCTTCTTTTTTAGTTATAAAATATGTTTTTTTACTTACCAAGTTAAAAAGAATTATGAACAACATTTACTTCGAAATGAAATTTTTATAAATCATATAGCCATTGATATTGGTTTATATTAACTAGTGTGTGTGTGTAGAAACATGATCAAGGAATCTAAAATAATGTTGAGAATCACTATCTTGAATACTAAAACATTGAAAATTAGAAGAATAAATTGATTTTTAATTTATAATATAAACATTTTATAAAATAAATGGATGAAAATTTGTTCTTTTGAAATTATAATTTTTTAAAACTAAATTTTGATATATATTTTAAGAACATTATCAAAAAATTATCAAATATGTAGATAATTTAATTTTAAATAATTAATGAATAAAATATATTTTATAATGATTAAATATATAAAACTAATTTTAAATAAAGTTATGATTTTAATTCCTGAATTTTAATGCAATTTAGGTATCCTCCATTGAATTTTTTAAGTTGATTAAATTTAGGGGGGGGGGGGGGATCACCACACATGTGTCCAGCGAAAAAATTATCTACATAACACATTGGTATTTTGTATTTACTATTTATAAAAGTTTTTATATAAATAATAAATTAAGATTTTTGGTATCAATATTTCAGGTCCATATTCATTAGCTAAGAGGGATTTTGGTAGTCAAATTCATTTTGAAAATGATTTTTGATATGGGAAATAGATTGACACTTAAAAACATGTGGTTAATTTACAAAAATAATTTTCTAAATTAAATTCATTAATTAGATGCCCAGTTCTACAAAAATATTTTCAAAATTATGTTTTGAAAACCCTTTTACAAAATTATTAATTTTGGAAGAACAATAATTATATTAAAAACCAAAACTAAATTTTTTATTTTTATAGTATTGTTCTAAAACCAATATTTTATTTTTATTTTTTCTATTGATAAGTTTCATGATATATATTTTTAGATCATTTATAGTCAATTGTAACTCATGAAAATTTAATTGATCATTCAATATTTACAATAATACATCTTTTCTGTTTTTGATTTGATCCTTTTCTTTAAGCACTTTATTATACATATTTTTATGTTCTTTGTATATTAAAGATAGTTTGAAAAAAATCCATCAATTTATCATGAAAATATTTTAGTTCATCATATATTTGGTGATTAGATGAAGTATAGGAAGTATATGAATATGTACATGAATAAAAAGAAGAGCCAAAGTTTACATTATTACTAAATGTGACTCAATTCATGAGACACTTTTCACTTTTATCACCTAATTAACATGAGGAGAGGGAATAATAACTTACAATCAAGGTTAAAACATTAATGTATTTGTTTTTTTATTCTTATTCTCATTGTTATTAATTTTTATTAGGTGTCATTTTGACCTTTTTTTTATTCAAATCATGCTACTTCTTGGCCACCTTGTGCATCCTTCTTTTTGGAATATTGGTAGGATTTATTTATTTTAAATAATTTTTTTCATCTTTATGGATATTTTATCCATTTAATCATCATAATAAGTGTAATAATTAATTTATTAATGAGAAATAATATTTTAATCCTTTAATTTTGTGGTTTTATTCTCACCACATTTCTTCATTACAATCTTATAGGACTTGAGAGATCAGATTAGCTCCTCTCCTTAATTTTTTTTACATATTTAGCTTCTTATATTATAATCAATTTATGTTACCTGTTTATTGGTAAAACCCAGAGAAGATTCTTCTGTAATATTTTTATAGTAAGTGTATCACCAATGTACTTTATAACATTACATATATCAATAAATCATGTAAACATCTCTGTAATTGATTCATAAGAATTCATATTAAAACATTCAAAATATTGTCCACACATATCAAGTCTCGTATCTTAAGATTTATTTTTTGTTTCACGAGTCACTTATAATAGTTTCCTAATTCCAAGAGTAGTTTTCAAGTTAAAATAGGATTATAATCATTGAGTTCTATACCAAAATGTTGTGTGTTCAATGATTTACCATTTAATTCAAAAGAATAAATTTCATCGGTGTTCATGTTTTTTCTTTTTCCCAAGAAGTAATATAACCATGAATTATAATTTTCTATTTAATATAACTAATAATTATAAGAATGGTTAAAATATGTTCCAACCAATAACTATAATTTGAACCATAAAATTATGCCGCACGACCCATAAATTTAGCATATAGAGGACCATGAGTGTTTGAGAAATACTATATTAAAAATATAAAACATTTAAATTAGTAAATATTTTAAAAATATATATGTGAACATAAGTATATTTTGGAAAACAAGAAAAAGATATCCATAGATTCCAAATATATTTTAGATATAATTTGAAAATAAGGGGAAGGGGTGAATTTTATTCAATATTTTTTTAAACTATGCTATAAAATAAAAGTGATTATATTATAAGTGATTGATCAAATATATAAAAATTAAAATCAATGTTATAATATTATGAATTATAACAATAATTAATGTGGAAATTAAATAGATTAAATTAAAAAAGGAACACTATTATAATAGAATTCATAAATATCTCAAGAATGATCCCATATATCTCTTCACCTAAAAAATAATTTGGAGTGTTTTATTGATCCCTTTGTTCTAATGGAAACCAGAAACTAAATAATAAGAAAGTAATTAATTTTTTTAATGTAAACTAATAAAAAAATATGGATATTATTGATTTTAATTTAAAATAAGAACCTAGAATAAAAGAACCCTAACATTAATGGTGGTGAGAAACTGAAGAAGATGGTGAATAAGACATAGGATTGTGTTTAAAAACCCTTTAAAAATAACTCAACTCTCTCTAGATAATTTGGAAGAATATGATAGCTAGAGAGTGATATGGATAGATAATGTGGAATTATATTCATTAAGAAAATAAAAAAAGGGGTAAAAATTGATCAAATTGATATAGAAAAAGAAATTAGATTATATTCATGGATGCCTGGTTACCTTTTGAGAATGAAAGTTCTATTATTAATCTCTCAAAAACGATAATCTAGGATTTATTAAGAAACATTAAATGGAAGATTTTTTTTGAGGTCCAAGAAATATTATTTTTCTATTTATCACCTTTATAAGAGACAGAAGATCCTTTGGGTTATTCAATCATTTAATGATACAAATCGATGATTTTTTCCCAAGAATGTAATGTATTTTAACTATTATGGTTTTTAGATTTTATTTCATGACCCCCTCCCACCGAAGATTCCCTTCCTGAGCTGGAAATGGTGAAAGGGAGATAATGACCCCAGAGTCCCGCCTCCAGTCGGCCCTGGGGTGGCGACTAGCACCAAGGGTATGAGTTTTAACAAATATGGGAGGCATTACCCTTTTTATTATTTAAGATCGGGAAATAGGACAAGTCAATGACCAAAAAGGAAAAGAACAAGTGAATAGAAATAAACCCAAACCAATGCCACATGCATGTTTAAATAGTTCTGAAACAAGGTACAAGTACAAGAAAGTTCAAAAGTACAATACCAAAAGAAACAAGTACAGAAAACAATAGAAACTCCAACTGTCCTAACTAGTAGGGTCCCGCACGACCCTGGTAGTCCTCCTGGAAACCTAAAAGTAAACGTAGGGTGAGCATACAAGTATGCTCAGTAAGGAAACCAGAATCTCTCGTGCACAAGTGGGGAGACATCCTAATGTCCCGTGAGAACGAAAGAAGAAACCTAGCAATGAATTCTATCCACCCAACCTCACCAGCCACACTCACCAAAACACAATCACAATATGTAGTATATAAGAACAAGAGTATTGGGAACCCCACACCATTTTCCCCCACTAGCTAGTTATTCTTCCTAATGGCGAACGTCCTGACGCTACCACACTTTTCCCACCCGCACACACTTGGGCCTCACAACCTCGTATCCCACCCACACACACCTGGGCCTCATCCCGAAGGTTCTTGGGAAATATTAAAACCTTCTTGAATAGTCTTGGTCTAAACCACCCCAATCGAAACCTACCCAAAGAGTCTTGGTTGTAAGGTTGCCTCAAGCCATCACAACCTAGGGAAGAAAGAGCTGGAAGGAGCTAGTAAATAAGGGGAAAACACCCTCTCCCATGAAATGGGAGTGTTCGGAACTATGTTCTCAACATGAGTGGTGTGTGATAAAACACAAAGATACAAATATATATATATATATATATATATATATATATATATATATATATATACCAAACACTCAGCCCAACCTATGGTTTCTAATAGAAAACTGAGTACGTGCCTCAGCACTGCTACTAAGAAGCATGCATACAACAAACAACCCCAACCCCTTTTAGGTTTTCATGTTTCAATAGAATCAATTATTAGTTCGTTAACTACTGGGAAACTATCCACAACTAACCAAAACGATCATTCGTAAAAAATATCCCTGCCATCCATAAATCATGTTAGGAAAACAAAACCAGCACAACAAGTCCCTTCTTAATAACCAACCAACCCATTGATTAACATTCCCATTCCAATACCATTCCCCACCATTTATTAACTCTTCCAGTTTTTATTTATTATTTACAACCCATAGTTCATTCACATTCAACCCAACCCTGCAGCCCTGCTGGCAACCACCATAACCACAACCACACCGTACATCATCACCCCTTTAATACCATTTATCGCAAACCTGCTGTCCATCACCAACATAGTATTCACACCAACCCACAACCAATCCCACCGCAGCACCGCTTCTCACCCGATCCACAAAAACCCACAGAACACCCCCATCACATGCCATGTATCCAAGCCAACACTCACATGTTCATTATTTCATTTTGTTCAACCGGGGTTATCACAGAAGGGTTCCAGATTTTAAATCATCCAACTTTATGTGATTATCTAAATTACACATTCCATAAAGTTCCATTCACGAAAACGGTCTAGAATGACAGGGCAACATTTAATTGCGCAGGCAAAGGCCCCCAATGACCGTGAGATTCAGTAGGCATAAGCCTATTCAATTCACAACATAATATCACATGATATAAAAAAATAAGGTAACTGCATTCACAACTTCCCATCCCCATTATATAATCCAGTTATTATCTTCATTAAACCGATTCAAAAGTGTTTCACTTAATCAAGAGGAAACCCACCCCCGCATGATGCACAATTTATAAAGATGAAGGTAAAATCCCTACCTCAATAGGTTCTGATCACAACGCTCCCCCAGATCAACTTTAGAAGATGTCTGTCGGCATCCGTCACTTCTGTCGAATCCCAGCAAAACCTACTTGGGTGGGAGTTGGAAAAGAAAGGCCGAAGGAAAGACAACGGATCCAAGCTCATAAGTTCCGCCTCATTGTTACGATCCTATGGCCGCTGACGGATCATAAATCGGAGCTCGGACGAAAAAGTTATGGAAGAAAAAGGAGCCTTTAAGTCTCTTGGGAGAGCTCTGCTCAGAGGAAAGGGGAGGAGAGGGGTGTGGTGAAAAGGAGTATGGGACCCCTCCTTTTATAGGTTTGAAACACAAAAGTACACGGCATGCACTTTATGGTACTCGGCATGTACTTGGCCATTTCATGCGGCCACCACGCGGCTTCCAACATGTCCTTCAATGTGGCATGCGACCGTTGACTGGTCAACACACAGTTTGAGGGTAATGCGTACGTAGGGAGGGACTACACAGCGTATAGTATTGGCTACATGGCATGTACTCATTTATTTCACACGGTAAGGACACAGCTCCCACACGGCACATGGCCATTGACTGGTCAATACACGGTTTTAGGGTAACGCATACGCAGGGAGACACTACATGACATGTAGTATTGGGTACATGGCGTGTTCCCACTTATTTCACATGGCAAGGACACAGCCTTCAACACGGGGTATACCCGATGAGGGGGGTACACGGCGTGTACTCACACTACATGGCGTGTACTTACAAAATTCTGAAAAGTGTGGGAAAATTCCATTTTACCCTTCAGAACACTTCGTGGCCCTCTTTTTGGCAAAGGAATGATATGGAGAGGTCCAAACCATTACAGGAGATACCTCTTAAAACATTCTTGTCCCCGAGAATTCAAAATCCAACCCAGAGGAACCCAACAAGATACCTCTTAGGGCCCTCATTAAAACAGGAACTCAACCATCAACCCTAATTATAGGTTTTAGGAATTCCTTCTCCATTGTCGAGATATTATTCTCTTTAGGTGGCACCAACTCGCCTGCACAGGATTAATCGCATCCTCATTAATGTGTCTCGATTAAGAATCTGGTCTTCCCAATTGCATACATTAGGTTTTTTTCCAACTCACACTGCCCCCAACACCGCACAACCCACGCACTGCCCGAACACATGGTTTGAGGAAAATTCATTTTCCTATGTCAAGATATTATCCGCTTTAGGCGGCACTGACTCGCCTTCACGGGTTCAATCGCATCCTCATTAATGCATCTAGATTAAGGATCGGGTTTTTCTCTTCCCCACACACCCGGACATGTTACACACTCGCAAGGAATAAGGAAAAAAAGGTCTCATAACCGACAAGCCAAGAATTCTATATATCAAAGGTAGAGAGTACAAAAACAAAGATCAGAAGAACAAGGAAAAACACAAGTCAAAACAAATCTAGGTACTGAGCGTGCATCTAGGTCTCCCTCTTTCAAATTCTCTCCTCAAGGCCACTATGCCTCCACAACACATGAACCAAGGGACTGGTTCGTCCACGGAGCACCTTCTCTTTACAATCTTCGATTCTGACTGGTCGTTCCTCGAAGGTCGCATTGTCTCCCATATCTAACTCTCCCCAGTTGATAATATGAGAGTCATTGTGTATGTACCAAAGAAGCTAGGAGATGTGGAAGACCTCATGAACTTTCTCCAACTGATGTGGCAGGGCCAGATGATATGCCACCTCGCCGACTTGGCTCAGCACCTCAAAAGTTCCGATGAACCTAGGTGAGAGCTTTCTCCCTTTCCCAAACCTCCTCTGCCACTGTTGAGGGGAAACCTTCAAGAACACATGATCTCCCAACTCAAACTCCAAGGGCCTCCTCCGACGATCAGCATAAGACTTCTGTCTGTCCTGATCCGTTTTCATCCTCTCACATACAAGCTGGAATTTCTCTATGGTGCTCTGCACTAACTCTAGCCTAAGAGCACCTGCCTCACCAACCCCTACCCAACAAATGGGTGAACGACATGGTCTTCCATACAAAGCCTCAAACGGTGCCATGCTAATAGTAGAGTGGAAGCTGTTGTTGTAGGAAAACTCTACTAAAGGCAAGTTTCGTACCCATGATCCTCCGAAATCCATAATGCATGCTCACAGCATGTCATCCAACGTCTGGATAGTCCACTCTGTCTGCTCGTCGGTCTGGGGGTGGAAAGTAGTGCTAAGGCATATCTGGGTGCCAAAATCATGTTTTAACCCCCTCCAGACTCATGATGTAAATCTATTATCGTGGTCTGAGATGATAGTCTTCAGAACTCCATGCAAATGCCCCACCTCTTTTACGTACCTCTATGATAAGGTACTCACCAGGATCGACTCCTTAATTGGTAAGAAGTGAGCTGATTTCGTCAGACAATCCACCACCACCCAGATAGCATCATAACCACCCTAAGCTCTAGGTAGTCTTGTGAAGAAGTCCATCGAGATGTCATCCCACTTCCAACTGGGGACATCTAAAGGATGCAACAAACCACTGGGAACACAGTGCTCAGCCTTTACCTACTGACACACAAGGCATTTATCCACAAACTCTGCCACTTCCTGTTTCACCCCAGGCCACCAAAACTGTTCCCTCAGGCCTTGGTACATTTGTGAAGCTCTGAATGTACCGCCATGGCTGAGCTATGGAACTCATGGAGAACTCCCTCACGCATCGCCTCCGGAATAAACAACCTTCCATGTAAAAGCATCTGATGTCAGATGTCCTCTTACCATCCCTCTAGAGCATTTCCTTGATCAACAAGGTCCCGCATTACTTCCACCTCGGAGTCCCCCCACTAAGACTCTTCCACCAGCTACAAAAAGGAGGACTGCACCGTCATCTAAAACAAACAGCCTCTAACACCCTCTACCCTTTCATCCAAGTGCAAGGCAGCCAACTCTCCCATCGCTTTCCAAGAATTAGTGGATTCCCGAACCACTTCTTTATGTGGATTCCTGCTCAGGGAATCATCCAGAACGTTGCCCTTACCTTCAGTGTAAGAGATATCGAAGTCATAGTCTTGGAGAAACTCAACCCGTCTCCACTGCCGTAAGTTCAAGTCATGTTGGGAGAAGATATAACGCATGCTCTTGTGATCTGAGAAGACCACAAAGCGCTCCCCAAAGAGGTAATGTCACCACAACTTTAGAACAAACACTACTGCTGCAAGCTCCAGGTCATGGGTGGCATAGTTACGCTCGTGAGGGCGTAACATCCTAGACCCATAACAGATCACTCCCTTATTCGACATCAGTACGAACCCTAGACAAAGTCCAGAAGCATCAAAAAACACCTCATACAATAACCCTTACTCTGGAAACCTGAGTATGGGAGCACTGACCAACTTCTCCTTCAGGTAGTCGAAAGCCTTACGGAACTTCTCGCTCCATAGGAAGACCTGGTTCTTCCTAGTCAAAGTTTTTAATGGAGAAACAACTCGAGAGAAGTCCGAAATGAACCTCCGATAGTAACCTTCTAACCTCAGGAAGCTATGAACTTCTGCCATGCTCTTGGGTGCTGCCCAAGAAACAACTGCCTCCACTTTAGATGGGTCCACTGACACTTAATGCTAAGATACCACGTTCCCAAGGAGGTGTACTTCTTGTGTCAAGAACTTACACTTCGACAATTTCCCATAAATCTGGTGGTGTCAAATGACTTCCGAGACTGCCCTGAGGTGCTCAACGTGCTCCTCCTGTGATCTTGAGTAGATCAGGATGTCATCGATAAAAACAATGACGAACCGGTCTAGAAACTCTCGGAAGACAAAGTTCATATGTCCCATGAACACAAATTGTGCATTCGTAACTCCAAACGGCATCAATACAAACTCGGAGTGCCCATACTTGCACCTGAAAGATGTATTTGAGATGTCATTGTCCTTCACCCTTAACTGATGATATCCCAATCGTAGATCAATCTTATAAAACCAACCTGCGCCCCTCAGCTGGCCGAAGAGATCATCTATACTTGGGAGGGGGTAATAGTTCTTGACCGTTAGCTGCTTCAACATTCTGTAGTATATGCCTAGCCTGAGACAACCATCTTCCTTCTTCACAAACAAAACAAGAGCACCCCATGGCGACATGATGGGTCGAACAAAACCCTTCTCCATCAGATCGTCAATCTGAATCCGCAACTCCTGCAGCTCTGAAGGTGCCATCCGATAAGGGGCCATCAAAATCAGATGAGAACCAGGCTGTCAGTCTATCCCAAACTCAACATCACGTCGTGGGGGGGGGGGGGGTAGAGTCATTACCTGCTCGGGAAAAACATCGAGGAACTCCCTAAAAACCTCTGGGACATCCATCATCTCTGTATTAGCTGGAACCACTGGTAACCCGACTAACAAGGAAAGGAGAGGCTCCACATATCAGCTTCCCGCCTGATAGCTCCTCTCACCATCAAAAGCTACACACTGCTCGTCCACGTTGGGGAACATGACTCTTCTCCAAAAGCAGTCGATATTGACTTTAACAGAAAGCAACCAGTCGATTCCTAGGATGACATCATATGGCTGCATCTGTAACAGAAGAAGAACCCCACTAGATCGATGTGGTCCCAATGTCAGCCCGCATCCCTGCAAAACACAAGATATGCTGGTCTGGCCTCCAACTGGTTTACTCAGCACCAGTGGTATGGAAATTCTCTCTACGTCTAGTCCCAAAGCATGGGCTAGACCAGGTGCAACAAAGGACTGTGAAGCTCCTGAATTTAACAAAGTAGAAATGAGAGTGCTGAACAAAAAAATCGTACCTCGTACCACCTCTGGTCCTGCTGGAGCTTCCAACTCTGCTGCGTGCAACTATCCATTCCTAGCTCCTCTGACTCTCTGATGTCATCCACCTCCCTGACCATGCCCTGGTCAAGGTCCCTGAGGAGCACCCTGAGGTTGGACTCCTCCTGCAAAGTCTGCCCTCGGAGGAGCATGGTCCTGCTGCTGCTGGAAGGGCCTCGCCGGCAGCTGGTGCTTCTGAGGTGGGCACTGAACCTGCCCATCTCTACCATACTGAGCTCGGGTTGGGCACCAACTATGAACGTGCCCGAAACCTCCACAATAAAAACACTTCGCTCCTGGGATCGTGAAAAAGGTATGAGGACCCGAAGATCTGAACTGGAACTGTTGGGGCCTTCTCCCCACTGGCCTGAACCTGGAAGGTCCTGTCGCAGGAGACCTGCTGCTGACTTCCTTCCCCTTTGACAAACCTGGCTGGATCCCTTCTCGTGGTGCACCTCCCATCAACTACATCATCTCTACAACCTCTGCCTTCTTCTGTACTACCAAGTACGTCAGAAGGGTGAAGGGGGTGACAACATACTAGAGCGAAGGACGAAGTGCCTCCTCCAAACGTCTCGCTTGAGACTCCTCATACGGAAAGAGATCCGGAGCAAAGCGCAAGAGAACCTTGAACTTGATCCCCAGATCTCGTACTAACATACTCTCCTAATGAAGGGAGAGTAACTCATGCCGCTTCCCCACCTTGATCATAGAAGAAAGGAATTCCTCTCAGAATTCCTTCTCAAAGTCATCCCACAGAAGCTCTGCCTCTATCCTCTCTCCGAGGTAGAGCGTCCACCACTGTCGTCCCGCACCTCTCAACTGACTGACTGCTAGGGGAACCCAGTACTCCTTCAGAGCACAGATCAAGGTAAAATACATCCATAGATCCTCAAGACACACCTCCATCTACGTATCCGAAGTACTAGACTCACACTTCTTGAGATTTTTCCACTGGAAAGAACGGAGAGTCTTCTTCCACTGGCTATGTTCCTCCTCTCGATCAATCCTCAACTGATCGACCGCCTGGATCTGCTGGGCCTCGGCCATCTGAGTCACTCGGGGATGACATCAAGGTTCCATAGCTGTATGGTAAACAATGATCTCTTAAGCCCAAGTAGTAATGAAATTTTGCAGGGTTTTATTTTATCATTTTATTCAATTTCTTTCCCAGAACACCCAAATCAAGTAAAAGTCAATCATAATGATGCATGTACCTTCTCTAAAGTCTCTACCCTACAATCAATGTAGTCTCAATTGGCCGTTAGGTAGGCTCAGAGTCCTTACATTGGATCACGGGGGGCCCTAAAATCCCGTGTCCAAGCCGGTCTTCCCTGGCCTATGTCAGGCACTAAGATGAACCAACACTATTTCCCTACCATCCCATGCAATCCTCACTCTTCCTAACTCCAGACTCCATCATATCTCTCAACCATCATCTCTGATACCATTTTTTCATGACCCCCTCCCACCAAAGATGCCCCTCCTGAGCTGGCAATGGTGAAAGGGAGATAATGACCCCCGAGTCCCACCTCCAGTAGGCCCCGGGGTGGCGACTAACAGCAAGGGTATGAGTTTTCACAAATATGGGTGGCATTACCCATTTATTATTTATGATCAGGAAATTGGACAAGTCAACCACCAAAAATTAAAAGAACAAGTGTATAGAAATAAACCCAAACCAATCCCACATGCATGTTTAAATAGTTCTGAAACAAGGTACAAGTACAAGAAAGCTCAAAAGTACAATACCAAAGAAACAAGTACAGAAAACTGTAGCAACTCCAACTATCCCAACTAGTAGGGTCCCACACAGCCCTGGTAGTCCTCCTGGAAACTTGAAAGTAAACTTAGGGTGAGCATACAAGTATACTCATTAGGGAAACCTACAACTCTCGTGCACAACTGTTGAGACATCCTAATGTCCCGTGAGAACAACAGAAGAAACCTAGCAAGGAATTCTATCCACCCAACCTCACCAGCCACACTCACCAAAACAGAAACCCAATAGGTTGTAGTATATAAGAACAAGAGCATTGGGTACCCTGCACCATTTTCCCCCACTAGCTAGCTGTTCTTCCTAACGGCGAACATCCTGACGCTACCACACTCTTCCTGCCCGCACACACCTGGGCCTCATCCCGAAGGTTCTTGAGAAATAGTAAAACCATATTGAAGATTCTTGGGCTAAACCACCCCAATCGAAACCTACCGGAAGATTCTTGGGTGTAAGGTCACCTCAAGCAATCACATCCTAGGGAAGAAGAAGCAGGAAGGAGCTAGTAACTAAGGGGAAAATACCCTCTCCCATGAAATGGGAGTGTTCGGCACTAAGTGCTCAACATGGGTGGGGTATGATAAAACACAAAGATACAAATATATATATATATATATATACCAAACACTCATCACAACCTATGACTTTTAATAGAAAACTGAGCATGTGCCTCGGCACTGCTACTACGAAGCATGCATACAACAAACAACCCCAACCCCATTTAGGTTTTCATGTTTCAACAGAATCAGTTATTAGTTCCTTAACTACTGGGAAACTATCCACAACTAACCACAATGATCATTCGTAAAACATATCCTGGCCATCCACAAATCAAGTTAGGAAAACATAAGCAGCACAACAAGTCTCTTCTTAATAACCAACTAACCCATTGATTAACATTCACGTTCCATTACCATTCCGGACCATTTATTAACTCTTCCACTTTTTTTTATTATTTGCAACCAATAGTTCGTTCACATTCAACCCAACCCTGCAGCCCCACTGCCAACCACCATAACCACAACCACACCGTACATCATAACCCCTATAATACCATATATCACAGCCCCGCTTCCCATCACCAATGTTATATTCACACCAACCCACAACCAAGCCAACCACAGTTCCGCTACTCACCCGATCCACAACAACCCACCAAACACCCCCATAACATGCCACGTATCCTAGCCAACACCCACATGTTCATTATTTCATTTTGTTCAACCGGGGTGATCACATAAGGGTTCCAGATTTTAAATTATCCAACTTTACGTGATTATCAAAATTCCACATTCAAAAAAGTTCCATTCACAAAAACGGTCTAGAAAAACAGGGAAACATTTAATTGCGCATGAAAAGGCCCCCAATGACCGTGATTTTTAGTAGGCATAAGCCTATTCAATTCACAACATAATATCACAGGATATAAAAAAAATAAGGTAACTACATTCACAACTTCCCATCCCTGTTATATAAGTTAGTTATTATCTTCATTAAACCGGTTCAAAAGTGTTTCACATAAACAAGAGGAAACCCACCCCGCATGATGCACAATTTAGAGAGACGAAGGTAAAATCCCTACCTCAACAGGTTCTAATCACAATGGTCCCCCAGATCAACTTTAGAAAATGTCCGTTGCCGTCCGTCACTTCTGTCAAATCTCAGAAAAACCTCATCAGGTGGAAGTTGGAAATGAAAGGCTGAGGGAAAGGCAAAATATCCATGCTCAGAAGTTATTCTTCGTATTTAGGATCCCGTGGCGGCTGACAGATCATAAATTGGAGCTCAGACAAAGAAGTTATGGAAGAAAAAGGATCCTTTGAGTCTCTTGGGAGAGCTCTGCTCAGAGGAAAGGGGAGGAGAGGGGTGTGTTGAAAAGGAGGAGGGGACCCCTCCTTTTATAGGTGTGAAAAACAAAATAACATAGCATGCACTTTATGGTACACGACGTGTACATGGCCATTTCACACTGGCACCATGCGACATCCAACACGGCCTTCAACGCGACACGCGGCCGTTGACTGGTCAACGCACAATTTGAGGGTAACGTGTACGCGGGGAGGGACTAAACTGTGTGTATTATTGGCCAAATGGTGAGTACTCTTTTATTTCACATGGTAAGGACACGACTCCCACATAGCACACATCCATTGACTGGTCAACACACAGTTTGAGGGTAACGCGTAAGCGGGGAGACACTACACAGTGTGTAGTATTGGGTACACGGCGTGTACCCACTTATTTCACATGGAAATGAAATGACCTTCAACATGGGGTATACCCAACAAGGGGGGTACCCGGTGTGTACTCACACTACACGGCGTGTACTTAAAAAATTCTGAAAAGTGTGGGAAAAGTCCATTTTACCCTCCAGAACACTTCATGACCCTCTTTTTAAAAAAGGAATGGGCCGGAGAGGTCCGGTCCATTACATTTTATCTAGTCTCTTAATGACACTATTTTTACTATGAAAATTATATTTGATTATAGGTTTCTTCAGACTCCAATAGCTTGTTGATACGATACATTGGTTTGCTAGTGGGCTGGAAAAAACTATAGGTGTTAGTGTCTCCTCTAATAGCTGCTTGGTATACTTCTACTGGCTAGCCAGTGCCTCTAGAAAGTATGTTAATTTAAATAAACCATCCATTATCCTTTTGGATTACTTCATTTTTCATTTTTTTCGGAGTAATACTCCTAAATACTATAACAAAAGACATTAAAAATAAAGTTTATAAAATACCTTAAGTGATTCTGATCCTAAAAAAACATTAGTGGTTCCATGGTTTCTCCATAATATGAATATATTAAAAAATTATTACATTAATAGGGGTTTGTTTTGGTTTGGAATAGGCTTTTGATGAATAATTTATCCAACAAAAAATATAGAAAATCATTAAAATGGTAAATAAAAGAATCATTTTTATCATTCCATTAGTTGGAGTAGTTTCCATCAATATGGTAATGCATAAACTTGTATTTTTTAACACAATGAGGGATTTCTAATCCTTATTCAATGTTATTATTTTATCAAACACATTTATTTATTCATGTAAAATATTGTAAGAATGGTAAAATATAAAAGAGGTGAGGAAGCTTGTAACAAACAACACAAGTTTGTCTTAGTGGATCTGGAGATCATTTAGGTTTGAAAAAGTTGATAACTGAGAATGAATTTAATTTTTGGAACTGTATTTAGAAATATAATTTCAATAAATGTTATAAATTAATGAGATAATGTCTTTGATGTGGTATCTTGGATATAGGAGGTTAAAAAGAGAGATTCATGGGTTTATGATGGTGGCTATAAAGGGTGACCAAGTACATAGTTCAGTTGTAATCAGTAATCAAGGATGGTACCTATAGTATATTCCATATTCTTAGGTCCATAAAATTCCTGATGATGGTCCATCAGATTTTTGGTGAAGCCTAGATTTTATTTTTAAGAAATAGAGGTTGTTTGGTCATTTAAAATATTTTATTTCATTCCCCATTTCAGAGTACCCTTGATTTATATAGAAAAAGTTAATAGGGATCTTCCCCTTTCCATATCATCTCTATCTTTTATTCAATCTGGTTTCCAATAGATACAAGTATGTTTAAATCAACAATAAATTTTATTTTCACCACATCCCTCCTCTTTTCTTATTTCTTTACCATTATGTCAAATTCTACATGGTAGATGATGGGGTTTTTATAATAATTCCATATCAGCATAGTGTAATCAATACCATATAATGGATAAATAGTTATTCTTGGATAAGAATGTATCCATGAGGATGAACACTCAATGATTCATGTGGGTTATTTTAAGGTATATTGTTACCCTAATTTATTTTTAGTTTTTTAATAAATTAGAATTTTATTTAGTAATAAACAAATTTCATGAGGTAATTTTTTCCTATATGAGGTTGTGGTTATTTTGGTGATATACCACTTCTAATATATTTATATTTTTGTAATCATTAAACCATCTAGAGAGTTATCACTCAATTATTAATAGTTGAATTAATATGGATAGACTGTTTTAATTAACTATTTTTTTTATAAATAATTCAAATGGACATTTTTTAGATTTATAACATCATGGAGGTGTCCAATGACCATTATAAGCTTGAACAAGATTGGAAAATAGTGGTCAAGTGATTATTGAGGGGACGGGGGTGGAGGTAAGTCTATTATTAATTGAGGTTGTACAAAAAATTAACTTATATATTGTTTTTTATATCTTATGTATAATATAAATGTGGGTAATATGTTTTCATTATATGAGAGAGATCTATGTGTTCGTTCACCTATGCAATTATGGTGTATGGTGTTGTTTATACTATTAAAGATACCTCACATTGTAAATATATTGGATATATCAATTGAGGGCTATGTGGCATAGGTGGAAGGCTTGGTTAGTGAGAGTTGGATCCTTATGGGGTTCCCATTATTTATGACATGGATCATATGATCTAGGATAGTTGGTTGCTGGGAAGTGGTTTTCACTTAGAGAAATGGATTTTGTTGAGTGAAGTTGATCACAGTGGAATGGGTTGAATGGGATCATTGTTTTAGTGGCTATGTGAGAATGATCCAAGATGAAACCAAATTTTATTCCCTTATCCCATGAGAGATGGATTAGGATACATAGTTATTAGTATGTCCTTTCAGTCATATATATCGAAAATATAGTCATTGACGGTCATGACTCCATGGGAAGAGGTGAGATACCTATGGAATGTAACTGTGAGGTGTGTCATAGTGCCAATTTTATATTATACTTATTTTAAAATGATCATAAGTCGATGATGATAACTCATGTGTTGGTTAAGATAAGTGATTAGATAACCTAAAAAATATGAATTTATTATAACATAGGGGACAATATGGTATGAACCTTGTGATATAGATATTTTAATATAATGATAATCTATTTTGTGGAAGGTTATGATTGTTGTTTGTCTTCTAAAAATACTATGTCATTTGTGTGAGTATGTTGGAAGTAATTTTTGCTAATAGGACTAACTCCAAGGGTGATTACACATTCACCAGGACTATGATTTAAAATGATATTCAAATATTATAGTGATTGATCATTTTCTAAAATTGTGTGATTTTGGTGAAGGATTGTTCACCAGATACATGGAATTTGTGATAGGTAATTCAATATTATTATTTTGTATAAGTGATAGATAATTCTCCTCGGATATGATTGTTTATACCTTTTTCACTTAATAATGACTCATTATCCACCATTTTATATGGGTGGTCCCTAATTCACCATTGATTTTTCATTCTATATGATTTTTATGTAGTTATAGAATTTCGACTTAGAATTAGGCTCGATGATGGATTATTATCCTTAGTGACTGTAGTGGCAGTAGATCTACCTACTAGGAATTAATAGATTAAGATGTATTATTCACCTAGAGATACATTAGTTTACCATCATTATTGAGTAGATGATGATATATCATTCACATGGTTATACATCATTTGTATGTTATTATTCCCTGAAACATTCTTCAATAGGTGATAATTCATTCACCGTATAGATTAATTTTGGTTCATTACCCACCTTTAGTTTGTGGGTGATTTCTAATCCACCTAAACTGAACAACTGATCCACTATTCACCATGAGGTTTTTATATTAGTTCTTACCATTATATCCCAATATGGTTAGTGATGGTGCATCATCCATCCCTAAAATACTAGTGGTATGTCTTCCACTTGAGAATGAGTAGTGGTGGAATATCTTTCACCTATAGTCATCATACCTTGATCACGTGGTGATTCCACATTCAATCATGATGTCAGATTGTTTATAGATCATTCAACTAAATAGGTTATAATTGTGATGAATTTTTTATTTGGTGTCTCTTTATGGTGATATCTTGTTCAAATCTGTTATTATATGAGGATTGATATATTGATCTTTCTCAAGGCTTGTTCACCCTATGGGTATATCATCCCATTCTAGAATTGGAATAATTATATATGAGTCTTTTATCACACTATCTCTACGATTACCCAGTGTTATGATTCTTGTATGAATTATCAATTTGTGAATTACTTTCTATTCAACACATTCATGTACATTTATAATAGTTTTTATTAAGGAAAATATTGGTGGTGAACTACATAGTTTTTTCTTACTTATTTCAATGGAACCTTTTTGCACATCTAGAATATATGTTTAGCAAATAGGTTTATGAAATGTATTATGTAAAAGTAGAAGAATTGGGGGATCTCAATGGGATTATAGATTTATGTCTAAGGATTTCAAGAGAAAACTTCTAAGGTATTTTTTTTCTATTTTTATTGTATTTTACTAGTTTTGGTTGGTTTCTTAGAGACCATAAATCAATTTAATGAATTTATAACATGTATTGGTTTTAATTTTTTTAGAAAATGGATATGATATTATTATGGTTTCTTTCCAATATAATTCTATATTAATAACTCAGATGTTATGTCTTTTATTGATCTTTAGATATTTAATTTTTATTATTAAAGTTATATGAGATGGTAAAATATTTCGAAAGAGTTTCATCAATCCCTTACAGGTATTTGAAGACCTATAGAGTATAATGTGGCATTATTGTGGTCATGCGGTGCCTTCATAATTGGATCTATTTGGGTTAGCTAAATTGTGGACTTTATATTATAGTATCTAATATTGTTTTCATTGTCTTAATATTTTTTATTTGGCAGATAGATATATATTTAGTCCGGGATTGATATGGAAGTTATAATTACGCTTGAATAGCACCTTCATGAGTTGAATTATGAGTTAGTAGGGATTTTTGAGTACTTTTATGGGTTTTTTGGTCAAATTTATGTTTTTTACAATAAATATGTATTTATGATAAATGATTTTTTTATTTCCATGGGATGTCAAGATGTATTCTTTAATTCATTGTATTCCATAATTAAGATTCACATTGATTTTTTATACTAGTATGCCATTAGTGAATACTTTATGAGATTGTTTTAGTGTTTAAATTATATATAATTTGTTATATAGTGTTTTCATATATATGTTATTTGTGGGATAATGGTCAATAAGACCATGGTTACTAGTACATGTTGTAAGATACCTGATTATTTATTATGGTATGTTTTTGTTTGCACTTTATTTTAAGTCCCTTATTTTGAATTAAGTAAGTTTTTTATGTCCATGAGTAGGCTTAGTGGTGTTTCAGGGGTTCAGGTCTTGAAAGATGAGAAAAAAGTTGTTTTATGGTCAAGTTGAATGGTTTGTGCACAATTAGTGAAAACTGTGTAGAGAATCCTAGATAATTGTGTAAACCATCCTCTCTTGGATGGTAGTATGCGCACGGTTTTCACATGGTCTGTAAAGTTATGTGAGCAAACCCTATGACCCAATAAAGTTAATAAATTTACAAAAAATACCATTATGGGATTTTTAACACCAACTCAATATTTTCCTCATCTTCTCCTCTTGAAACCCTAGTGATGAACAAGAGATCAAAAGAGCTTACAAGGGTGATTCTCCCTAATCCCAAGGTCATTTGGAGTGCCATCAATTGCAGATCGAAGATCTAGGTAATTATAATCTCTTATTTTCTTCTATTTCTTGGTTTGGGATTGTAAATTTTTCTCAACTCCTTACAAAGATAAAAAACCAATCATTTCTAAGGATATCTAGATTGAGGCTTCAAAGGGTTGTTGAATTGGGATCTAATGCTTCAATTTGGAGTGAGTTCATTAACAAATCTAAGGTAGGTGGTCTACAAGTTATATGCCATTGTTTGTACATTGATTTTTGGAAGTATGGTTTTTATTATTGTTTTATTGATGTGTAATTGTATCTATTGTAAATAATTTGTGTATTAGGCATCTAAACAACCAATTTAATCCCTCACAATCCTTGTAAGATGCATAGAGGATGACTCATCCAATTTATGAACACCCAAGGGGTATTCCAACCCTCCCGAATATGGGTAATGGTTTTTTTAGTGAAATTTACTTGTATATAGGTAAAGACCATGTTGATTAAGAAAATTGGTAAAGGTATTGATTAATAAGGGATTATGGGTAGATGTGTTGATTTGGGAATATAATCAAGGGATCGTTTGGATTGGAATATAAATTGGAATAAATGGGATTAATTGGAATGAAATAATGAATCAGGTTTGGAACCTGAATATGATTAATTATTTAGGCTTGGGAAATGGTTCCTTGGGTTAAATAGATATGAGATCTAAATTATAAATTAATTAATGGATTGTGGAATAATATTTATTCCCATTTTAATTTTAATTTTATTTATGTTGCAATTTTTACGGGCTATGATTGGTTGTATTGTGGCTATGTAGTGGTGAATGAATAAATAAGCATGTGCAAATGGCTTGGTAGAGTGGGGTATATACATGAGGTTCTACGCCCATGATTTGAATTAGACTGAGGTTCTAAACTCCGCCTCTTAATGCATGGGTTTGGGAAAAGGAAAGAGTTCTATTCCATTAATGGGTTCATCCCACCCGAACCAAGGCTTCGAGGTGAGGATAATGTGGTTGTCATGATGTGTTTCCTTGTAGTGGTATAATAGGATTTATTCCCATATTCGTTGTGATTATTGAACATGCCTAATCCATTTAACACATGAAAAGGTGAACTAATCACATAGTCCTTAAAAGTATTAAATCTAAATTTGATAATGGATTCACTTAAGGTAAACACTATTACTAATGGATACATGAATTGTATATTATTCATTTTTCCTCACTTAGTTATTTTATTCACTGTCTATTGAATTTGATATTTTGTAGACATCATTGGTGGTTACCTACTAAGATATACCCACACCCTTCTCGGGTCGTCGTTGGCTACCCGTGCAGATTTCATGCTTGCAGTTCAGGATAAGGGAAAGGTTCATATGCTACGAATTTGAGTTGGGTATGGGGAATGCACGGACATGGTTCAAAACATGGAGTCAAATACTATTTGGGGATTCTCTTTTTTTGTTATAATTATGGGTATTTTCACTTGACACAGTAGTAGGACATGGCATGTTTACTAATTGACCATGGTTGCCCCCATATTGTGAGATTGTAATTTATACTTTTTCATTGATTAGATTAAATATTTTTACTATTTTATTTTTTTAGTGTTTTTGCTTACTCTAGAAAAGAGGTAATAGTCTCCCCACGTGACTTTTATACCCTTTCTGTTAGTTAGAAACCTCTAGTATATGGGGAGTCACACTTGAGTTAATGTGACAACCCGTCTCGGGGCACCAGTTTAGTGGCACCTTGGTTGGGTACATTGTAAAGTCATATCAGCGGAGTTATTTTATCATTATTTTTATTTGGGGATGGTAGACATGATATTAAGATAGTGTCATGTCTTGGTAATGAGATCATTTTGTGAAGTAGCTAACCCAAGTCACCCAGGGTGGTAGTTTTTGTTTTTTTGTGTGTTGTTACATTTTATGACATTTCACCATTTGGTGATAAACTTTTTGTGTGGTGGGACAATTTTATGGTATTTTTCTCATGGCTAGAATGATATGAGGTTGTTCGTTATTTCAGTATTTTTTTCACCAAATCATATAAGTGGCATGAATCATGATAGGCGCACTTGGGAATGGTGTGTGGAACATAAAGTTGTGGGATGCATTAAAAGATTGTTGGAATAGGTTGTAAAATTTGAATTGTTTTTAATTGGTGTAAAAGGTTAGGCTTAAAATCATTTGAGTTAGTTACCCCATGTTAGTTATGGTCTCAGTAGGGATTGTTGAGAGTAGTGTCCAAAATATGACAAGTCCATTTGGATAGTGTAAGTGAAATGAACTGTTTCTAGCTAGTGATAATTCCACCTCTATTCTTTTGAAATCCTTATGGGTTTCTTTATAAAACTTATGTATGGTATTGTAGAAAATGATTCCACCATGAAGACGTGTGCTAGTTAGGAAACATGAGAATGTTGTCAAGAACACTCCTTCCATTAAGGAGCAATAAAATGTGTTGATTCTTGAAAATAGAGAAGAGTATCTTCAGGATAAATTTTCTTGTTTTATAAAGATTATAGAATGAGACCAAGGGTGGGTTGCAAAAAGTTTGTTTGAGATTACTTGGTAATTCCAGCTACATCACCCTTTAGAAATTATTATAGAGGTTGGTCTAAAGGTAAAAAAGACTTGGATAGAGTCTTTCCAGAATCTTCTTGATCATCTAGAGACTCCTATTGATAAGCGACTCATGTTGGTGACCTATATGTTGTTAGGTATGAAAAGGTATTAGTGGGACATCGTGATTCAAATGAAGTAGGACAGAGGAATTATATGGAATGATTTCCAAGAGAAGTTCCTTGAACAGTTCTATCTGTAAAATTTGAGGTAGGAGAAGGCTATGAATATAACGTGTTTGACCAATGTGAAGCTTGTAGTGATGGATTATGCTATTCACTTAATCAAATTGTGAAGTTTCGTTCCAGAGTTGGAAGGGGATGAGGCGGCTATGGAAAAATGTTTTCAAGATGGGATTAGACACAATATCATGTCCCAAGTAATCATATTTCATCAAAAAAAGTTAGTAGAGGTAGTAGATATAACAATTATCTCATAATAGAAATTTAATAGAGATTCAGGTAGTGAACATGTGGTGCCAAATGGGTAGGCAATTGGTGCGGATTTTGAATGAAAGAAGCACCATTTTGGAAATTTCCATAAAAAAATGCACAATTCATTTAAAAGAAGAGAGAAACTATTACGGTAGTGACCATGTATTCTAATATTAATGTGGTAGGTTGGGGCACATGCATGGCCAGTGTCACATGACACCAATTGAGTACCGATCATGCGGTAGGCTTGGCCATGTATAGATGTTATGTAGGAAACCACAATAGCCAGGAAATTATGGAGGCAAGAGAAAGATGAAGAGTGTAAGAAGAGGGTTAGTGAATCTTTATCAGGAAGGAATTTGAATCTCCATGGGTCGTACCAATATTGGTTGTGGATGTGGGACTCTAGGGTAAGAGAATTCACACTATCTAAAAAGTGCAGTGTAGGGTACTCAGGTTGGAGCCCAGGGTAGAGGGGAAGGTCATCTTTTTGCTATCTAGTCTACACTAGAAGGTGGAAAGGAAGGAATGTCTACTATTCCAGGTATGATTTTTGTATCTTCCATACATTCTAGTTCTTTATTTGATACAAGTGTTATTAATTTCTCATTTCTTCTATATTCTTTGTTGTGTTGGGATTATCCGTGGAAGACGCATCTGGAGTAATGTCACATGATACTCTGTTAGGAGTACGAGTATGGGATATAAAGTGGTGTAAGGACCGTGCTTTGGTGGTAGGTAGATATCACTTTTTGTGTGACCTATTTTCCCTTAATATGTTAGGCTATCAACTGATTATGGTAATGGATTGGATATTGTTGTATCTATCCCAAATCAGCTTTTATTGGCTTCAGGTGATATTCGTGTCTCTAAAGGGAAGAAGATATGTATTTCTTGGTGAGTGGGAAGTTTGAGAGGGTCGTGTAGGACCAGTTTGTCAAATATTAGGAGAAATCATAGCCAATGTAGCTTTACTTATGTTAGTTGATGGATAAAATATTGGCATGTCCTCCCTCCCACTGTGGACCTATTTTTGGATGTGTTTCTTAGTTACTTCTTATGTTTATCACCTGAGAGAGATGTCGAGTTTACGATTGAAGTATTTCTAGGGGCACAACCAGTTCCATTCCACCATATCAAATGGAACTATAAGAACTATAAGAACATAAATTACAGCTATATGAGTTTTAAAGTAAGGGGTTTATCCATCCTAGTACATAACCTTTGGTATCTCGTTTACTATTTTCCATGATGGAAGACAGTTCGTTGAGGTTATGTGTTGACTACAGGAAGATGAACCAAATGATAGTTATGAACTGATACCCACTTCTTAGAATCAATGACCTATTTTATCAACTACGGGGTTCTATGGTGTTCTCCAATATTTATATAAGTTCAAGATACCACCAGTTGAGGGTGAGACCATCTAATGTACCATAGACATCTTTTAAGAGCATGTTCTGGTTGTAAGAGTTTGGGGTGATGTTGTTCGGGTTTCTAATGCACCAGTAGTGTTCATGGATTATATGAACTAGATATTTCACTCATATGTAGATCAATTCATACTTTTATTCATTGATGACAAAATGGTGTACTCCAAACTAATGATGATCATCCCAAACACCTTGACATCATACTGAGTACACAAAGAAGGAATAATATCTACACCAAGATGTTAAAATGTCAGTTCTAGAATGATAAGGTGCGTTTTTTTGGTCACATCATTTCTAAATTGGGTGTTTTGGTGGAACACGAAAAGGTACAGGCTATGGTGTCTTGGGAGTAGCCTAAGAACATTTCTGTCGTTTAGAGTTTTCAGGGTTTGGGTGGTTATTAACAAAGGTTCATTAGGGATATCTCTTATTTGGATGTTTCACTTGTAAGTTTAACCAAGATGTGTGTTAAGTATGAATGTTTATGGGAATGTAATGCAAATGAGCCTCATCCCGGTTAGTGAGGACTCAGTAGGTGCATCCAAGAGACCCGAGATCAAATCTGGGTGGAGGTATATTTCTGGGTGCTGTAGCGGTACTGTAGTAGGTATTTTTCGACATTATGACAACCAATACTATTCATCCATCTAGGTCATTGGGCCAACATTTTGGTCCTCGGGTCCTGAAAGGCTTTCAGGCTACCCAAGGCCTTTAGGACAGTTGATTCTCAAGGCCTTAGGGAAACATTAAGGCCTTTGGGAAATCCTAAGGCCTTCGGTCCACATGAAATTTTAGATGTACCAGTCAATGTACAAGGGACAAGGCTTTAGAGGAAGATTTATGGAAGGAAAACTCACTGGAGTAGAGCTAACCAGAATTGGAAGAATGAAAGGGTATGGATTTCCCATAGGTACCAGGCCCGTACGGATTTTCATAGGATAGAGAGTCAACCTGCCCTGCAAAGGTGGAGTGTGGATATCATTACAAAATGCCGGTGAGTAGAAGTTCCAAGTTGTCTTGTCTGGGTGATTCCCTCTAAGACATACGGGTCATGTAATTTTTTCTGAGCCTTTGGGGCATATAAGGGTTCCACCTCACCCCTTGAAAGGTGGATTATCAAAAAAGTAAAAAAATTAAGGCCTTCAGGTCATTACGACCCGGGGAATGTAAAGGTGATTTTCAACAGTTAATGAAGAAGTTCAATACCACATTGATAATGACCCTACCCGAACCAGGGAATGAGTACATTTTGTTTTTTAGGAATCCAGTGATAGAAGTGGGGAATTGTTGATGAAGGAATTCCATGTTGTGGATTATGGATAAAGATAATTGAGGCCTAATGTATTAAATTACCCTACTTATGATCTTGAGTTGGCCACCTTTGTTTTTTATTTAAAGTATTGGGGGAATTACTATTATGGAGAATGGTTCTTATTGTTTAATGATAAAAAAATCCTTAAATACATCTTTTATAAGTGGGATTTGAATCTTTGGCAGTGAATGTGTGTTGAGTACCTGTAATCTTTTGATTTGGAATTGGTTTACACATCCAAAAAAGTGAATAGTGTTGAGGATTCTCTTAGACCAAAGACTCTGAATTAGGTGGTTTAGGAATCCAACTCAGAGTGGATAATGATGTACTTGTTTTCTAATATGTGATTGGAGGTACAAGAGGGGTACAACAAGATGAACCTTTCATCTATAACAGTGGAGTCAGTGCTTCAATGATGAGTCATGGAGATTTAGCTGGTGGATACAGAGTGTTTGGATATAAAGGAAAGACATAATGGTGGTGAGTAACCTTCAATTTGGGGTTTCTGTGCTGATGGATTTTCTTATGTTCGGGGCTATGTTGTGGTTCCAGTAAGTGTATGAGAGGAGTTAATGTGTGAGTTCCATGCATCAAAGTGGGACGTGTACCATAGTTTAACTACGATGTACTATGTTCTTCATAGGTACTTCTGGTGGTTAAGAATGAAGAAAAAGGTTTTATGTTTTGTAGCATGATGCATTTTCATCCTGTAGGTGAAGGTAGGGCATCAGTTCCTTGGTGGGTTATTACAGTAATTACCTATTGTAGAGTGGAAGTGGAATGAAGTAATGATGGCCTTTGTAGTGGGTCATCCGAGGATGCCCTGGAAGAATGATGCAATCTAGGTGGTTGTGGACTGGCTAACAAAAGTTCTCTTTTCATAATGATCTAGGAAAATTATATACTTGATCAGTTGGGTGAGTTATATATTTGAGAGATTTTGTGGTTTCATGGCATGACAATAACCTTAGTTTTGGATCATCACCTGCATTTCACAACACTCTTCTAGAAGGGATTACAGAATCCATTTGGCCCCCAAGTATTTTTGAGTATGAATTATCACCCATAGATGGATGGGAAATCAGAGCATATGACATAGGTGTTAGAAGATATGTTGTGATGTTGTATTCTAGATACTGTTGGTTCGTCGAAAAAACATTTGATGCAGTAATTTTTTCCTACAACAACATCATTCAGGCTACGATTCAGATGAACCCTTTTGAATTACATTATGGTACACCATGTATATATTTATTTTTCTTGTTAGAAGCTGAGGAATGTGAGCTTTTGGGTTTGATTCTTGTACATTAAATGTCAAAAAATGTTTATTTTATTCAAAAGTGTATGAAAACATCTCAGAGAAGGCAGAAGTTATATACAAATTGATATTTTTGACCACTTGAGTTTATGGTAGGTGATAGTGTGTTTATTTGGGTGTCAATAAAGTTGGTTAACCATATAACTTTAATGTATGGCATGTTGGCACCAAGGTATATAGGACCATTTAAGATCATGGAGAGGATCAGATCAGTGTCATACCGATTAGCTCTTCCACAACAGTATAGTGGTTTTCATATTGTTTTTTACGTATCATAACTCTGATAATATAATCACAATCCATCACATGTGATAAATATTGAGGATGTAGATTCGGAGGCTCATGCACTTTTTGAAGAGTATCCAGTGAGTATTGTAGCCCATAGTGAGAAAATCTTGAATTGCAAGACTATGCCATTGGATCAAGTTTTATGGAATCATGGAAATGTTCAAGATGATACACGGGAGAGAGAATCAGATACGAGGGCCTAGTGTCCCAATATCATTTCTTAAGAAAATCAATGATTCTCAAAAAGAGTGCCTTGATAATTATCCTTTATAAGGTGGGGGGTTTTAAGATCTTAGAGTCTTCATTAAGTTATTTTTATGTTTATGATTTATTTAAAGTCCTTATATTGAATTACTGAATTGTTCTGCAAGTCCATTAGAATTTTTGGGGGTGTTATAAGGGTTCAAGGCCTGAAAGAGGAGGATAAATGAGTTTTATGGGAATGTTCCACAGTTAGCGCATGGTTAGTGAAAACAAAGAGAATATTCCTACATAACCATGTAAAATAGCCTCTATTGGATAGTATCATGTGTATGGTTTGCACATGATTTGGAAAATCGTGTAGGTAAACCATGTGTCCTAGTAAAGTTGAGAAATTAAAAAAAATCATTATAGGGTTTTTAACCCCATCTGGTGATTTCCTCCTCTACTCCTTCAACCCTCGTGATGAACAACAACTTCCAAATGCATCAAAGGGTGATTCTACCTCATCCCTAGGTCATTTAGAGTGCCTTCCATTGTGGATAAATGATCCAGGTAGGTCTAATATCCTTCTTTATTCATTGTCTTGGTTAGTGTATGTATCTTTATCTCACATCCTTATGAATATATAAAACCCTTATTTTCATTTGATATATAGATCGAGGCTCCAATGGGTGGTTGAATCGAGATCTAAGGATTCTATTATGAGGGTGTTCATCAAAAAATCTAATTTAAGTGGTCTCCAAGTTATATCCCATAGTTTGTAAATGGATTTGTGCATGAGGAGTTTTATTCTTGTTCTCTTATTGATGTGTATTTGGTGTTTTTGGCAAGAATTGGTGTACTGTGTGTCTCAATAATCTATTAAATCCCTCATGATCCATACGTGATGCATGAAGGATGACTTGAAAAATGTAGGACCACCCAAGGGATGTGCCACCCTCTCGAATATGGCTAATGGAAAATATTGTTGTGAAATGTACTTGTACATAGGTAAAGCCCATGCTAAATAAGTAAATTGGTAAATGTATTGGTTAAGAAGGAATTATGGGTTGTTGTGTTGAGTTGGGAATATGGTTGAGGGATCATTTGGATTCGATTATAAATGGTCTAAAACTGGATTAATGGAAATTTGACAATGAATGATGTTTTGTAATTGAATATACTTAATAAGTTATTCTTCGAAAATATGAAATTTATTTAAATGGCTATAGACTCTAAATGATAAATGTGTGAATGGATTGTGGCATAATATTGATTCACATTTTAATTGTCATTGTTTTAATATATCTACTATTATTGGATATGCATGGTTCTATTTTGGTTATGTGTGGTGAAATAATAAATAAGCATGTGCACATGGCTTGGTAGAGTAGGGAATAGACATGAGGTTCTACGCCCACAAGTCGAGTTGTACTGAGGTTCAAAACTCTACCTCTCAATGCACATGTTAGGGAAGGGGATGATGTTCTGTTGCTCTAATGGTTGTGTTCCACCCAAACTGAGGCTTTGAGGTGAGGATAATGTGATTGGTGTGATGTGTGTCCTTATGGATGTATAATATGATTTATTCTCATATACCTTGTGATTATTGAACATGAATAATCCATTGAACATATAAAAATGGTAAACTAATAACATAGTGATTATAAATATTCAATCTGAATTTGATAAAGGATTATCTTAATTGAAACACTATTACTAATGGCTACATGAATCACTATGCCAAAATTAGTATTTAGCGGTGGTTTAAACCATCACTAAATCATTATGCATCGGTTTTGGAAAACCACCTCTAAATCGTGTTTCAGGAAGCAATTAACAGTGGTTTATTAAAACTGTCATAGAATGATTTAGTGATGGGTTTCTAGTGGAGGTTTACACCATCGCTAATTCATTTTTTATTTTATTTTATTTTTTTTAATTTAATTATGTTACATATTGTTTTCATAATTCATTTACTAATTAATTTATTTTCATAAATAATTTACTTATTTAATTATTAATTTTTTTTTACTTTTTTATTTTCATGATTAATTTATTATCTGAATTTATTTATTAATTTGTTTATTTTCACTATTTCTTTATTATCATTATTTATTTATTTATTATACCATGCTCATGCCCATGTCCATTCACATGCCCATGCCATATGTGGAACTTCTACGTTTTGTCAGATTTGATCTCCTTAACAATTTCTTATTCTCCAAAGACATTACAACTATAAAAGACACTTTATGTGATCAATAAATTGAATTTAATATAGTTATATATATATATAAATATTATATGGAAAAACAAATAATACATAACAAATAGATACACAGTAAATAATTATTAATCAATAATCGCTAATCGCTAATCACAAATTAATAATTAATAATTAATTAGTAATAAGTAATAATTAATAACATATATTTACCAAAGAGAAATAAAAAAATAGAATAGAAATGAATAATAAATAAAGAAATATATAATATAAAAATAGATGAAAAAATAGTAAATAGTTAATAATAAATAGTAAATAATAAATAATAAATAGTAAATAGTAAATAGTAAATAATAAATTGTAAATAGTAACTTGTAAATAATAAATACTAAATACTAAATACTAAGTATTTAATAAATATAATATATAATATATAATACATAATACATAACATATATTATATAATCTATTATACATAATATATAATACATAATACATAATATATAATATATAATACAAAATACAAAATACAAAATATATAATATATAATGTATAATGTACAATGTATAATATATAATATATAATATATAACTAATAATATATAATATATAACAAATAATAGATAATAGATAATAGATAATAAATAATTGATAATATATAATCCATAATACATAATACATAATACTTTATACATAATATATAATATATCATATATAATATATCATATATTATACATAATATATAATACTTAATATAAAATATAAAATATAAAATATAAAATATAAAATATAAAATATAAAATATAAAATATAAAATATACAATATACAATACACAATACATAATACATAATACATAATACATAATACATAATACAAAATATATAATATATAATATATAATATATAATATATAATATATAACATATAATATATAAGTAATGTATAAATAATAAAATAATTAAAAAATAATTTAAAATATGACAAATAAATAAACAAAAAACAAAAAACAAAAAACAAATAGTAATTTGTAATTAGTAAATAATAAATAATAAGTAATAAGTAAATTATAAATAATAAATAATAAATAATAAATAATAAATATTATTTATTAATAAGTTATCAGTAATAATTGATCATTATGAACTAAAAATTAAGAATTAATATATAATATTTTAAAATTCTTAAATAATAAATAAATTATTATAAAATTAGTAATAAATAAATAAGAAATAATTAATAAAAATTAATATTTAATAACAAATAATAAATAAATATATGAATAATAAATTAACAGTAAACTAATAATAAATTAATATTTTGTAAATTAAAATGAAATTAATAAATAATAAATAATAAATAAATAAATACATAAATAAATACATAAATAAATAAAAATTAAAAATTAAAAATTAATATCTAATTATTATTATATAATAATGAAAATTATAAAATTAGTATTCAATATTCAATATTTAATAAATAAATATTAATTAATTAATTAATTAATTAATTAATAATGAATAAAGTATAAATTAAGTATAAATAAATAATAAATGAATAATAAACTAATGATAAATAATTAATTAATAACTTAAAAATAAATTAATAATTAATGTGTACATAATAACTAAATAATACATATATAAATAAATACATATTAAATATTAAATCAATAAATAAATAAATAATAGATAATAGATAAATAAGTAAATAAAAAATAAATAAATAAATAAATAATTAATTATTTATTTAATTAATTAATTAATATTAAATAAAAATAAATTAATAAATGAAAAATAAATAAATAAAAATAATAATAATTAATTATATAAATCATAAAACGTTAAGAACCTTTGAAAACCCTATAAACACTCAAATGAACATAAATTCTGATCTTCTAATCTTTTTTCTGTGCCACAACTAGTGAAATCAAAGATACTGAAATGAGCTTTGATATGATATGTGGTACATGCTGAACGGACACCTGGATCGAAGCTTATAACCATTTGATTTTTTAAGAAATCGATGTCTGCAACAAAAACCTCTATTTCAGAGGTCTTCTGAGTCTTTTTGGTGGATTAAAAATCTGTACAATACTCAAACATTTGGTACCAGACCTAAATGACATGGAGCTCATCATAGGATTCGATTTGATAGGTGGTAGAGCCCAAACAGAAACCTATATTAAAAGTTATGACCATTTAAAATTCAAGTTAAATTTTATACTTTTAAAATTTATATATATATTTTCCATTACTTATCACATGATTAAAATCTCACATGGTTTAATCTCATTTGATAATCATCGATTTGACTAGTTTTTGATCGGAAATAGACTCCTATATTAGAAGTTACGATCATTTGATGTCGTAGACCGTTTTTCAACTTATTGAAGATTTTTTTCATTATATAAAAATATTAACTAATAATTATAAATATTTACTAATGGAAAAATTATAAATAATTAAAATTAGAAATAATAAAATAGATTTTATTATATGTAATAAATAAAAATATAATAATTAATCTATAAATAATTTTTTTAAAAAAATTTTATTCAATTTCACAGCTGTTTTTGAAAACATTGATGCTAGAATTTTGTTTATTTTTTTGAAATTTTTTTAAATCATTTATAAAAAATATTTTAACAAAATTTAACTGTGGTTTTTTCACAAAAGTTTTCAAAACTGCCGCTAAATTTTTGTTCAAGAAAAAATTTAGCGCCAGTTTTCAAAACCCCAACAAAAAATCACTACTAAAACACTGTCTTCTTATAGTGAATTTTCCTTTATTTTTCATTACTTAGTTCTTGCAGGCCCTATCTATTGAACTAGATATTTTGTAGAAATCATTGGGGTTGGCTTACTAAGATACACTGACACCCTACTTGGGTTGTCGCAAGGTACCCGACCATATTTCATGATTGTAGGTGAGGACAAGGGCAAGAGTCGTATTCTAGAGAGTTGAGTTGGGTTGGATAAATGCATGAATAAGGATCCAGACTTGGAGTCAATACCATTTGAGGATTCCATTTTATTTTACCATTTTTGGATTTTTTTTCACTGGCCACTATAACAGGACATGGCATCTTTACTGATTCACCATGGTTGTACCCATTTAGAAGATGATTATTTATGCTTTTACATTGATTAATTTACATCATTTTCGCTGTTTTATATGTTTTCTCATGTATATTAATTTGAAAAAGAGGGATTAGTCTTCCCATGTGACTTTTATACCATCACTAGTTGAAAACCTATGGCGTATGAGGAGACATGCTTGAGGTGATATGATTATTCGACTCGGGCTACCAATTTAGTGGCACCAAAGTCAGGGATGTTACACATATTCAATATTTGATTAATGGTTATATGGATATATGTGTATTTGATACCTATATTGAGAGTGGTTAGGTTGTCATAGAGCCAGAACTCATGGATATTAACCCCTTAACTAGTATAGTTTGTATAGATTAATCGGAATTTTTTCCATTACTCCATACCTCTATAATGTGAAAATATGAGTATGATGATGACATGAGAGTGGGTATTTAGTGTTTTAGGATATGTAATATTAATGAATACCTTGGGATAAGTAGATGATACACAATTTTCCTCAAATGGTTGACACATAATCTTGGTATATGTTGTTAGGAAATCTAATCTTTGTAAGGTATTATCCTGATACTAGGTTCTAGTGCTCAGTGGGGATGTATTGGTCTCAAGATAGTGAAATTCAAGTATTAATCAGGTAGTGGGATGTTTTCCTTTCATATAACAAGGATTGGATGATGTTTAGTAGAGTATCTTAGAGATAATTGTTAGTATAAGCATGTTTATGCCTTAGAGATGGTAATTTTAATACATTAAGATTTTCAAATTAGACTATTTTTTGTTAGCGTACAAGACACACACCACCGATCTTTAAAGAATGTGAAATACTGTTATTTAAAAAGGATCTTTATAACCTAGACATCGAATTGGTGGATATTAATAGTCATAACAAAATTATGAAATACTAGTATAAGATACCTACAAAATAAAAATTAATAGATTAATTCTTAAAAAATAAGCACTCATTTTTTTGGTAAATTCATCATGTTCTTAAAAAATACGGTTTCATCAAAAATAAATTTTAATACTTTTTAAGACAAAATATTATAACTTATTTATTAAAATTTTATAAAATTAATTTTATGAAAATTATATCTTTTTTTTAAATTATCATATTGGAATTATATTAAGATGGAAATTTTTTATTTTCATGAAATGATTTATCTTCCAATGAATAGTGAAATGTTCTGATTTTATAGAAAAGTTCCATTTCTTTTCAATTTTTTACAAAGTCTATTTAAAAAAATTGTTTCCAAATTTATTTATTTTATTTTTATTTAAAATAATCTAATTAATTATATTTGAATCAAAATTATCCTTAGTTTCAATAAAAAATATTTTTGTACCTAAAAATGTATTTTCATTGAAATTGTGTTTCATCATGTTTTGCAAGTTTAATTTAAATGTAAAATTTCAAATTTATAGATTTTTTTGATAAAATTGATTCCCTATTTATAATTAAAATTTCTAGAATATTTAAATATATTAATTTTATTTTTTATAATAAATAGTATATGTCAACCAAAAAATTTATATATTACAAAATCTACAATTTTTATGTCATTTTCATTAGATAAGTACATTTATATTATTTTATGTAAAATAAAATTCAAAAAAATCCTTTTATTGATTTTATTATCTACATTATTTTGTGATATGCATTAAAAAATTATGAACATTTATAAAATATTATTTTTAATGTTAATATTTTTTTTCATTATGTTAATTTATTTCTAATTTTTATTTATTAAATAATTACCTTATATGCTTACACAACACTGACATAGTTCTTGTGCAAGCAATAGAAAAATAAAGTAAATAGTTTTAAAAACATTATAAGTAAAATTTCTAGGTTGAGTTATGGTGTTCTATGTTTTTTAGAAATAAAATGTATTCATGATGTTTTATAAGATTATATTATAATTTAATTATGAAATTTTTATTGGTTTATAGTATATTATGTAAATAGTTCTGAAAATTTATTTAATGTTATTTAATGGTAAATAATAAGTAATTAAACGATTTAAAATTCATAAAAATATTATATTTGGTTAAGTAAATAGGATATAGTCAATAATATGAACCATCTTCTATTTATGAATCATATTTCCTTTTATAGAAACAAATATGACCCCCCAACATGTAAAAATATTGTTATTAAGGTAAAAGTTAAATGGGGTTAATGGGGGGGGGATTAAAACTAGGCGACAAGGGTTAAAGAATCATTTGAACTTGTATATATTTTATTTTATGATATTATTTAAGATTATAACCATCATATAATATAAATAAATTATTTTTTTCCACATTAATAATAAAATCATTTTTTATTAATTTAATACATTCTGCAATTCTACGGGTGCAACTCTCCACACACATCTAATAAGACTACTTATCTTATCTTCCTCACATATATTTAGACATGTATCTAAACCAAAACCTTCCAAAATACCATTCCAACCATCCTACCCATAACTTGGGGGATCAGGTCTCATTAAAGCACCATGTTAGGAGGCCTAAGGTTTAATACATATGTGGTTTTTGTAAGAAGAGGTATAACTCTTAATCGAGTGTTTTTATTTTGTTTCCTCCTATAATTCTTTATAATATTATATAAAGATACACATTTAATAACATAAATATAATAAATATAGTTAAATATTTTCATTTTGGTGTCACAACCCATATTCTCCTCTATTCTATCATATAGAAAACCAAAACACTTCTCGTGCATATGTACGACCTATCGTCTCCACATAGTGGTGAAATTCATTTTTTCATCACCAATTTACTTGGATGGTTATAAAGATATAAATTATTAATATTTATTATATTTATTAAATATTAATATTCTTTAAATATAAGATATCATTTACCTTCTAAACATGACACCCGTTAAAAAATGATAATGTTCCTCATGCATATGTGTGGACCAATACCTTCACAAAGCGATGTGATTCATTTTTCATATTATATTTTACATGATGATTATATATATATAATGAATATGTATTATATTTTTTTATTAGCTTTATATTGGTGATTGAACTATAAGAAGGATTCATGTATTGACACTACTTAATTGAAACATACATGAAACACATTAAAATTATGATTTTAATCAAGAATTATTAATAAAATTATTTTGAAAAAATTTCAATGGATACTATATTATATTATAAGTATATATTTTTATCTCATAGAATTATAATAAATTTAAATTTAATATACCAAAGGATAAAATAACTTATGATGCAAGACGATCCTAAGTTAAGTGTTTATTTCATAATCGCATCCTTATTCAGGGTTGTTTTTATAAAGTTTCTATTGGAGGAATTATACGATATTTATATATTAAACAAAATTATATTTTATTATCATATATTTATTTTTATAAATTTGAGAATTTACATTCATTTTTCTCTCATTAAGTACTGAAAATCCAGAAATAAATTTTTAAGGAAAACAAATGTTTTTTATATTTGATAGGGAAAATTTTCTTTTATGTCCATTTTCTGGTTAAAATTATTTTAGTAATTATTTTAATATTCTGAAATTATTTTATAAATTTACTCTTACCCATTCATAACTTTCTATAAAAGTTATAAAATTATAGTTTTATTTTTTTACAAATGAGGTATGCAACACTATGCTTTATCAAAAACGAAAGATTATCTTTTAAATATGGTTATTATTACCTAACCTTTGAATTGGTGTATATGAATAGAAGTAACAAAATTGTAAATTATATATATAAATATCCAACTAAAAACAAATTTTTTGATTCTTTCTTAGTAAATAATCTCAAATTTTTTTGGTAAAGTCAATTTATGCTTCAAAAATAAATTTTCTTCAAAAACGTTTTTTATTAATTTTTTGAGTGACTATTACAATTAATATCTATAAATTATAAAATATTTATTTTATAAAAGGATATAAATTTTTAGATAATCACATAAAAATTATCTTAGGGTGATTTATTTTTTTATTTACGAAAAGATTGATTTTTTTAGTTAATTGTGATAAATTCTGACTTTATAGTAAACTATCATTTTTTTCACATATTTACAATGTTATATTTCATAAATTGGATTTAAAATTAAATTAATTATTTTTTATTAAATATAATATAATTAACTTCATTGGAATCAGTATTTGAGTTAATTTTTATGTAAAAAAATTGTATGAAAAAATGCATTTTTTTCAAAGGTCATTTTTTGTCATGTTTCACTGGTATCTTTTAAAAGAAATTTATTGAAATGATTGGAATTAAATTTTTTAAAATATATTCCATATTTTCAATCATAAATTATAATTTTTATAAATATTGAAACTTTATTTTTGGTCATAATGAATAGTAATCGTGGTAAAAATTTTGTAACCATGCCAGGGGTAAAATTAGTATAACATGGTTAAAACATTGAAAAAATGACTAAAATCATGCATAAAGATTCAAACATTTTATTTTATGGGTTTAATTCAACTATAAAGTATTTATATTCTAAAATATTACATTTTAGTTTCATTTTTCTTTAATAAAGGCCTTTAAAATATTTCAAGTAAATGAAAATTATCAAATCTCTTTTTATACATTCAATATATATAGTATTTAATGAGAGGGATAAAAATACTATTAATGATTATAAAATGTTATATTGAAGATGAAATAAATTATGAGTTATTTTTTTTTTGTTTTTTTGTTTAAATTATTACTTCAAATTCTTACACAACGCTAACACATTGCGTGCATAATGAGTAGAAAAACCAAATAAATGATTTAAAAAACATGAAAAGTATTTTTTTGGTTGATTTATTGTGTTAAATTTGTTTAAATAAATATAATATATAAGTAATGATTTAAAAGATTATAATACAATTAATATTTTTTATGTTTTTAATTAAATTATATAAATAGTCCTGAACTTAAATTTTATAGTATTTTATGTTAAATAATATTTATTAAATTATTTAAATCCATAAAAATAATATTTTTATCCAATATAATGTGGTATGGTCTATAATATCAACCATATTCAACATATGGGTCACTTTAACTTTTATAGTAACTTTCATGACCACTAATGTGTAATAATCATGTTTACATGGAAATCATTAAAGACGGATAAAGAGAAATTAAAACTAATATATAATGGTTTAAATATCAACTAAACTAGTATAAATATTATTATATTATTTTTATTTTTATATATATCCATTATATATTTTAAATATATCATTTTGGTTCCACTTTAACATGAATATTAAATCATAAGAACTTAATACGTTACCAAAATTCCTAGGTTTAACCTCTCCTTGCTTGTATGAGGATAAAACATATCATTACATCATCACACATCTTGAACCATTTATATTGTCCAAAACTTAACCAAATAACTTAAAACCATCATACCTATGACCTAGATGCTCAGGTATCATAAAAGAACCATCATAGAAGGATTAATTTGTAAGCTAGATGTTGTTTTCCAAAGAAGTGGTATAACTATTAATCGAGTGTTTTAATTTTATTTTCACTTCAAAATCAATAAAATATTATATAATAAATATCATATAATAAAATAAGTATATTATATATATTAAAATTTTATTATTGTAGTCTTAAAATCCTCCTTAATATCTTTGTATTCTATGGAAAATGAAAAAATCACTCATTTTTATGTACATTGTCATGACCCAACCAACTAGGGCCCAACTGTTCAGAAGAGAGCTAAGCTAAAAATTCCCCAAGGCCACTTATATAGGATAATTCCTAGAGATAGGTGTTGAAATGAATAACTAATATAAAATTCATTTTTATAATGTACCTGTATGCACACACACAACCATCCCCATGCAAGTGCATATGAATAAATATAAAATATGGTAACATCTAGAGTAACAAATATTCCTATAATAACCTCTAGGGAATAAATTATTAAAACAACATAATCATAGAATTATAGGGTAAAAATACATCCCCTACCTAACATATGTCCCCATATAATAATATCTGGAAAATAAAATAGTGAGAGTGCCCAACACCAAATGTCTATTCTTTGAACACCATATGTGGTCAAATGTAACTGGTAATACCTACAATCCTCTAAAAGAACCATCATTCTACCCATCATCTACATTAGACACAACATTTATGGGAAATAACTTATATGTGTGAGTATATAATTACCAAGTATGACACCTAAAAAATTGGAGGAGTAATAGGAGACATAATAGAAGTAGAAAACTCAACCAGTAACTAAAGAGAAAAGAAAAGAAATAATATATATGTAATCATAAAAGAATCCTGGATGAAATTAAAAATGATTCTTCCAACAGTGCTAAGAGGTCCATTAACGATTCCTAGAATCTAATGTGTCTATCCTAAAAATTATCCAGGCTAAGCCACAAATCACCACTTTTCTATATAGTATAGGGGGAAAAATATCTATGTATACGATTGACACCTAGTACAACAGGATGGTTCCAATCTGTTGGCATATTACATATTCCCCGATCCCACTAGAGAATGTAACTCATATGGTAGATAGAGGACTCCTGCCTCTAAAACATATGAGGGTTCCACTCATATGGTAGATAGAGGACCCATGCCCTAACTCCACAGGAGGGTAAAAATCTATGGATAGATAGAGGACCCATTCCCCAGCTCCATAAGAGGATTCCACTCTGTAGATAGAGGATCCATGCCCTGACTCTACAAGAGGGTTCCACTCTATTAATAGAGGACCCATGATCAAACTCTATATGAGGGTACCACCAAGTAGATAAAGGACCCATTACCTTACTCTATAGTAGGGTGGTACTATATAGATATAGGTTACTTGGAAAAACCACTTTGAAGAGTGCCACTATGTATATAAAGGACCCATGCCCTGAATTGATAGGAGGGTGACACACAAATGATCATGTCTGATCACTGCCATCTCCAAGAACAAAGTAAATAATAATCAAGATTGTAATATCACTAATATTATCTCAAAATACACTAATAAGGATTACATCATGTTATATATGAAACAAATCATATTATAGGCTACTTTTGGGCCATAATCTGATTTCAAACAAAGAAGATATAGGTGGTAGAAGTTTTCTCAAAAAGAGGTTCACAGTGTGTAAGGGGTCCACAAGGCATGTGTACCAGATCCTTTACCAGGCCATGTAACCTCTAGAACCTGGATCAATAGCCATGTAGTACCATATGGAATTTAAGTATACTACACTTTTTATTTTATCCAATAGGGGTAAAGCCATGTTCTCTTGGTCATATCCATGTACACTGGCCATGTACTAGTACACGACGTGTTCCCTGCCATGTTCGTGTCTTGGTAGTTCCAGAGTATATTTTGAGTCACCATCACCAAGTCACATGGCATGTGGGGGTCCCACATATCATGTGATATTTAACTCACTTGAAAATCCTAGTCACCATAGCTGGGTCACTACACAGTGTGTTTTCATCACTATGCATGTTGTGTAGTTAAAAATTTCAAAAAAGTAAGATATAGTATGCACATTCCATATCTACATCTTCATAATTTAATAGATCCTGATGTTCACCCAAAAATTGATAGGGTAATCCTCTATTTTTCTATTCCATCCCTTCGGTGGCTAGAAATTAGTACCCATTTTTCCATGGTGGTTCGTTGCATGCCTTAGTTGCCTCTCATCACAGTTGATTGGTCCTGGATCTCAGATCCATGGGATTTATCACCCATATCCCATAAAGGATCATGATCCATCCCCAAATCATTAATACTTTAATTTCATGTGAATATGTTGTGAATGTAGGGGTTCGATCTTTCTCAAACACACATGAAAAAGTCAAACCATGACCTCATATGCCTATTTCTAAGAACATGAAGAATGGTGGAGAAAAAGAACAAAAAAGGTGCTGAAACCATTTTCCAAGAATTATTTTCCAATAAATATAGATTTTGGATATCAAGTGTCAGAAAAATTTTACAATGAAGATAAATTGAATAATCAAAAGAAATCTGCTATGGGGGCTCATCCAAAGGATTTGTTTAAATGTATATTAAAAAATAATATTTTGATCATGATAAATATTTCAAAAATAAGGTATGAATAAAAAAATGATGAGACCTACCTAAAGACTTTATCAATCACTAGTGAAGAGCATGTTTTACTATGATGAGGATGATCTGCTATATCAACTGCCTAGCAATTCTACTTGATCTCATCACTAGTCGTCATCCAATCCTGACTCGTCAATAAAGGGTGATTTAATTTTCCTCATAAAATCCTAGGATTATGGAGATAACCTGGATGATTTTCCATATCTAGATACTTATAGTGTGCATTATGTTTTTAGACATTAAATTAATTAATTAAATATTATAATTTATTAAATCACATAATGTACTAATCAACTGTCACCTTATCTAAACTTCCCATCCTAACCAAATTTAGATGTCACCTATGGTAATTTCCAAACTCCAGATTCAACCATGGTGTCATATTTTTAATAGGAGACTCTTTTTAGGAGATATAACATTATTTATCAAAAAAGCCATGTGTGATATAAAATATATTTTATATTTTTGTAAAACTAATTTCGAGTGCACCGTGTCTCATAATCAAGTGTTGTATCTATTCCAGGCTCCAAGAATATCACTTGATAGATTTCAATGTTTTAAAAAGAATAAAAAGTGTCTCTATATTATTCCCTTCTTCAATATTTTAATCCACTGATATAAAAAAGCTATGAAAAAAGGGTTGGACACTGAGCCCTCATCTGTCTTTCTTACTCCCAGGATCTCTCATGCATGTCCCATTCTTTCACAACACATGAACCAATGGAATAGTCCATCCATGTATGATTCTATCCTATTGTTCCCTGATCAACACTGGGTTCTCACAAAGGGTGATACATCCTCGATCTCTAGCTTGTTCCAGTCAATAACATGCATGAGATCAGGCATGTATCTTCTCAGATACAACACATTGAATATGTCTTGCACTCGTTCCAAATGCGGGGGTAAGGTGAGGTGGTAAGTAAACTCTTGAACCCTATGAAATATCTAAAATGGAACAATGAACCTCCGGGATAGCTTTCCCCCATGACTGAATCTCCATAATCCTCATTATTGTGAGAATCCAAGGAACATTTGGTCTCCCTAGTCGAACCCTAAGGGCCTATGACATTGGTCTGCACAAAATATTTGCCTTCTTTGAGATATCCTCTCAACTCATGGGTCACATGGACATTCTATGTCATCACATGAAACATCTATAGCCTAATAAATAGTGCCTCTATGATCTCAGTCCTATGTTAGGGTGACTTTTAGGGTCTTCCATATAAGGACTAAAAAGGTTTCATTATGATAGTAGAGTGGTAGATATTATTAAAAGAAAACTACACAAAGGTTAATTGATACTCTCAACTGTGGATAAATCATAACACAAAATCCCCCAACACATCCTCCACCACCTAGATAGTTCACTCAGTCTAGCAATCCATCTTGGGGTGAAAGGATTTAATCATCCTTATTTGGGTCCTATATATTTTTTACATGACTCCCCATAACAATTTTGTGAGCCACACATCAGGGTATGAGAAAATCATATACAACCCGTTGAAGGTGGTTAATCTTCGACATATATATCTTTCCCATGGTCTCCACAAAAATCCACTCCTTGAGAGAAAGGAAGTGCACTGACGTTGTAAGTCTGTCAACTATTAACTAGATAAATTCATGGCCCTTCTCTATTTGCAAAATCCGTTTCACAAAATCCACGTATATTCCATCCTATTTCAATGTTGTTATCTTAAGAGGCTACAACAAACATTCCAAAACCTAGTTCTTAGACTTTACTTGTTGACATGTGAGGCACCAAGTGATGAACTCTGGCATGATCTACCCCATTCCTTCCCACAAAAACTACCAATGTTGTTTTATATAAATATTACATACACCATTATTTACATACATTTTATATATGTGAAACTCTATCCTGACGTCCCCATGCTGCATTACCAGATCCGCCATTCGTCTGTGGAAAAGGATGGCATGATTTCGACATTCATAAAATCCATCTGGTGAACCTCATGAGGATATATAGCTACATAGAAACCCATAGTTGATGTCTGAAAATTGACCCTCCCTCACACACTAGATAAAAATAGGGGTCTACACCATCAACTGAAGAAAATATTCACTATCCTCCTCTTCTAATATCAGTTGAAACAATGATATCTTCTCAGATTCCACCTCCACCATGTGAGATTTGGACTTACTTCTAAAGTAATCTATGACCATGTTTCCCTCCCCATGAGTATAGGATTTCTCAATGTCATAGACCTGATATAATTCCAACCATTACATTCGTCTCAGGTTCAAGCTTCAATGCATGAATAAATACACGAGACTCCATTGGTATGAATAAACAACATAGTGCTCAACTAGAAGATAGTTCTTTCACATCCTTAGAGAAAAGAGTACCACTGAAAACTATATTCCATTAGACATGCATTTATTATTACTAGGTATCAACTAACTCAAACCATATGTGATCACTTCCACCATCTTCATTATCAAGTTGTCAAGCCAAACTCTAGAAGAATTTTAGTATATTACATACCCACACCCTCCTTCAGTAGTCTCAACATAAAATCTCTCTTCAGCCTCAACCTCAACTCCTAAAAGGATATCTATAACTAATTAGTACAAGTAAAAATATTTTATTTTCATATTAGGGTTGTAAATGGGGATTAAATCCTAGATAATTATACCATTCAACTCTAATAGTACCCCTCCATGCTAATAAATCTCCACAAATCTGAAATGTTCTTGGGTCAATCCCAAGAATGAACAATATAAATATTCATCAGGTATAAAACTTATCCATGATCAAATATTACATGACATAAAAAGTGAACCAAGAAGACTAAAAAATGGAACTTAGATAGCTTACCATAGATCTAGTGCACCTGAAGCACATCTAAGACCATCCTCAAGTACCCTGCATGATCCTCCTTTAGTGAAGAGTATATGAGTATTTCATCAATGAGGAAGACAACAAATCATTGTAAGTATGGAGGAAAAATATTGTTAATAAAATACATAAAAAAATAGGAGAATTATTCAGACAGAATGGAAACACTATGCTCTCATAGTGTTTGTAGCGACATCAAAATTCCAGCTTCAGAATACCAGCCTTATAAAATCTCAACTGCTGGTAGCCAGACATAATATCTATATTTGAGAACCATTTTTCATCTAGCAATTGGTCAAATATGTGTTCAATATTTCAAAATGGGTATGTTTTCTTTATAATATTCTATTTTATATGACTATAATCTACAGAAATCCACAAGATCCCATCCAACTAGTTTCATAAGAAAAATTAGAGTTTCATAGGGGACATACTAGGTATAATGAAACATCTCTCTTGAAGGTCCTAAAACTACAACTGTAGCTCCTGGAGCTCAGTAGGGGCCCTTAAAAATTCGGAAAAATAAATTGGATCAGTCCCATGGTTAAATTCAATTAAAAACTCTATCTCCTGCCTCAGAGGTAGTCCCAAAACTTCTTCAGGGAAGATGTTTATATAATCCTTTTTGACTGAAGGAATCTAGATTCTAGAAGAGACTACTAAACTAAGGTATAAACTCTCTAATAGATGTGTGATGGGTTTCAACCTCCTTATATTAAAACAAAATCATTATAAAACAAGATCTGTCTCTATCACAAAGAAGAATCATACCCCATTTTTTTATCAGAATCTAAATCATCTGTGATAAAAGTCAATAGAGTCTCAGAATATAGAAAACCAACCCATAACCAAGAGTATTCCATAAAGTCTCATCAAGATGACTAAAAGGTCCCATGATAAACTTTGTCTACCAAGTTATATCTCATACTACCGAGTGATTAATGATATTAAATAAGCATTCCTTAGAGGAAATTCAAGGAAAGGATACTGGGATAAAGCCTCAAATGGGAACCCTAGATCATACACTGTGTGTAAATAGATAAAGTAATGACTCATAACTATGTATACGAATACAAAATAAATAGTATAATAAACATAGATCATAACTCTAATCATTCCTAAGATACCGATTCATATTTATTCATAGAATGTAGATTACCATGACCCTGACCACTATCCCCCTGAGCCTCGTGTGGGCCACCTAGTAGTGGTAGTGGAAGTAGATCATAAATCCACACACCACCATAATCTTCTCAACATGGAGACCCACATGTTCCAATGTCGTCTCCTCCTCCTTGGGGGCCACCCCTGTCCAAGCCTATGAGAACAAAGATCATGAATATTCCAATGCTTTGTTGGTGAATCTGCTATCAATATTCACTCCACATGATGTTGAGCTGAAAAATCACATGCCATGTGACCTCACCCATCACATAAATATCACCAATCATATCTTGGCTTCCTTGGTCCCCTACACAGTCTCTGTTCCCAAGATCACATTTATGACTATAGTGCTGAGAAGATCTCTTACATCGAGATCCCTCAAACTAATGCATACTAGCCGTTGGAGAGGACTCAACCCTATAATGACTACTTCCATCACCATCTACACCAATTCCCTTTAAAAGAAATCTCTCCATCACTGGATCCTATTTTAACACTCCATCATTTGTTGGAATAAAAATGGGTACAATATTCGAACGGATGTCTCTTCGAAGACCCTCCACATAATATCATTATTAGAAGTATCCACTCAAAATCATGTTGAGGGAGTACCACATGAGTTCTCTAGACCTCAAAACATACTAAAAAAACATCATTATTCCCCAATATACAAGTAGATTATAAATTTGAAATGGTCGAAATCCTCACCAAATAGATACTAGAAGTCGATCCTTAGATTGTCAACTAATAATGAATTTATTTTAATAGATTCCACCAGTTCCCAGCTGCTCCATGGAAGAGGATAAATTCCATTACAACCACCTTATTAGTTTGTGTATAGATATGTATGAAAACATTGAACACTGAATCTGGACAATCCACTGTAACAAGGGGATCTTGCTCACTGCGAAACCTCAGCTTCCTCTAGCACTAGGACTCACAGAGTGTTCTAAGATACATGAATCCTCATCATACATTGTTGGTACAATATACTACTCTAGAGGGAATGATGTTGATACCCACCTTCATGAAGGAACTATATAATGTGATGAACCCTAAACCAAGGCCTCACCATTCACCCAATTTTCATCATGATTCAGAACTAGTAATCTAACTAGATGTCTTTACAGAGGCATCTTGAAGGTAATCAATATATACCATGGTTGTAATGACCCAGACCCCCTGGCCATTACTTTACCAAAAACATGGATCCACCATGATGGTGGCATCGTGACAGTGGAATTGGTGATGGGGGCACAGGTCAGGGTGGCACTGTGACAGGGGCGCCATGATGGGGACACCGTGAGGGTGACACCGTGATGGTGGCACAGTGTCCCCTCACTGAGCCTTTCATTATTTGTTTTCCAGTACCTAACTTTTCTTCTCCCATAATGTATCTTTTGACGTAAATTAATCTTAATACCCTTTTCAAGTCATTCAAATCCCAAAATTGACTACTAAAAATCATGAGAAACATCCCCGATGGGGGATATTAAATAACAACATAGTATCGTCATGCATAACCACCAAAACCACGTAGGAAACCACAATCCATTTTTCCAAGCCTTTAAAATTCCATATCCCGATCTCCACTTTATATATCCTGCTAGAGTTATCCTTTTATTCTCGGTTGAATTTCTTTCTTCTTCCTGGTGCACTTGGAGTCCCTCTTCCCGTGGCTTGTGGTGCACCTCTGCGGGAACCTTCTGCACGTCTTCTACAAATTTCCTCCCCTGCAGGTCGCACATCCCATGTTCCTAGCACATGGAGAAAAAACATCAATATTTGATCATTCAAGTAGGAATTTTTCCTCCGCCACTCCTTTTTGTGTATCATGCGGGGGGGGGGGGGGGGGGTTACGCTTTTGTCTCTATGGGAATTGATGAAACCAAACATAATGAAGATAATGAATATACCTTAAAGAATAAAGGGGGGGGGGGGGGTGATCGATGTTATGCTGTACTCTTTTATATTGATATGTGTTGTGAATTGTGCGGGCCTACGCTCACTGAAAATCATGGTCGTTGGTGGTCTTTCCTTTCACACTGATGAACCATGTATTATGTGATAATTAAATTACTTACATGGAATTTGGTTAATCACTTAAACTCAGCTGGTTAAATGGATGTTTAGTAAAACAAGAATCCCTGTGTGATCACCCCGGTTAATATACATAGAAATAGACCTTATTGTTTCCCTGCTCTATTTTGGTAGTGTGTGGGTTTTTCTGTTTGTTTTCCTACGGGTGATGTGGGTGAGGATGAGATCCTCTAATGTGGGACCACTGTTGGTTGTGAATCTGGGGTTGTGGTTGCTCTACTTATATCACGAATTGGGGTGGAATCCTCTATTTTTGAGAAATCATTGGTTTTTGGTTTTGGAAACTTGGGGCTGTGTCTCGGGGTTTTCTTTGGTTCCAGTACTTTGAGGGATCTCACTTATCCCTTTGGTGAGGTTTTTTTGGTTCCAGTACTTCGAGGGACCTCACTTATCCCTTTGGTGAGGTTTTCTTTGGTTCCAGTACTTCGAGGGACCTCACTTTTCCCTTTGGTGAGGTTTTCTTTGGTTCTAGTACTTTGAGGGATCTCACTTATCCCTTTGGTGAGGTTTTCTTTAGTTCTAGTACTTCGAGGGATCTCACTTATCCCTTTGGTGAGGTTTCCTTTGGTTCTAGTACCTTGAGGGTTCTCACTTATCCCCTTTTTTTTTGTTACATTACAAGAGAACCGGGTGTGAAGGCTTGAATTGCTGTTTGGATGTTTCTTTCTTTTTGGCTTGTGGTTATGCCTTTTAGTTGCCTGGTGGTGCAGAATTCACCCTAATGGGATCACATGAACATGAAAACAAGAATGGTTGAATGAGGATTTAGTTTGGAGTGAGTTCTGACTTGTCCATGAGTGTTGTGACTTTATTTATGAATGAATAGTAATGAGGGTGTTTGAGCTTAGGTTTTGGAGCCCCTAGGTTGGGATGACTGCCTGTTAACTATACATATATTTTATTTCTTATGTTTATTATTCACGCCCCACCCCAGTTGAGAACTTAGTGCCGAACACCCCATTTCATGGGGGGGGGGCTGTTTTTTCCCAACACTCCTATGAGTGGCTGGTTATTAGTTCCTTTATGCTCCCTTTCCTAAATAGGCCAGGACTCTTCGGGCAGACTTTGATGGACTCAAGTCCATTATTAGCCAAAGAATCTTCAGGCAGGGTAGTTGCAGTGGTTGGCCCAGGTGTTTCTGGGTAGGCTGTTTCCCAAGTGTCTTCAGGATGAGGCCCAGGTGTCTTCGGGTGTGGCAGTAGTTTTTCTGACCCAGGTGTTTGTGCGTGTGGTTATGCATGGTGGTTGTGGCCCAGGTGTCTATAGGAGGGATAACAGTTATAGACAAGGTATTTTTGGAAGGTTTTTGGGAGTGGGACTACAGTGAGGTTATAGCCTAGGTGTTTTTTAAGAACCCGGATCTTCGGTTTAGGTATACATTCATTTTTCTGGAGTTTTTGAGAAAAAATAAAGTTTCTGGAAATTTTTGAATTACATGCAGTGTACTTTTTGAGTACACACCGTGTACTCTTTTCCCACTCAAAGCCGTGTAGTGGTCGTTTCTAGGCCACAGACACGGTGTGTAGGGGTGACGTGGAGGCCAATTTGGGCAGAGTACGGAAAGAACTACTACACGCCATGTAATCTAAGAGTACATGCTATGTACTTTATTTTTTTTCCCATAAACAGATCAGGGTCATGTCTAATCGACGAAAATGTCTTCTTCTCTAGCTTCTTCATCCAAGAGCACTAAGAATCCATGGATCTTCGACGATCCACCATTCCTCCGTTCGTTCTCCGATTCGAGCACAGTTGATTGAGTTGGAATCGCAGTGGTGAGTTCTTCCTTCTGCTTGAGCCTTGTTTTCCAATTCCTCCTCCTTCTCAAGATATCATGGGTTGAACATTTTGGGTGTTTTCTCAGATCTACGATGATCAAGGGAGAATCAATTTCCGTAGTTAAAGTATATCGATCTCCTAGGATCGAGGTAGGTGGTTTGTTCCTTATAGTTCAAAGTCCTTGAGTTTTATGTGGAAATTCCACCAATACCCGTGAATGGGGTATTACATGTTTTCCTTTTTTCCATTGTTGTTTTCCTGTTATTCTTGTATGATTGTGTAGAGGTAAACTAATCATGTTGGAGGATAATATGCTGTGAGTGGATGTTTTTCCCATGCTTTTCTCAGTTTATTACCTTTGGGACTTGTTAGCCTTTGGCCATTATGATTGTTGCCATACCTTATGTCTATAGGATGGAGTGTTTTTCATTACAAGCTTGTTGCCTTGTAGACTATTATGCAAGTAGCTCTATAGGTATACTTTGGTTAGCCAAGTATCTCTGTAGGTGTACTTTGGCCTTATATCATTATTATGCACTGACTGGCAAGGGGCTGTAGGAACCTGATACTATAGACTATAAGGGATAGACCGAGTTTACTTCCCGAAGAGTCATTGACATTATAGAATATAGGAGGGTAGATCGATTGAGCTTCCTCAGTGAGTCTTAGACATTATAGGCCATAGGGGATTGACCGAGTGATCTTACCAGAGTGCCTTCAGATATTATAGACTACAGTAGGGTAGACCGAGTGAGCTTCCTCAGAGAGTCTTACCTTTTTTTATTTCTTTTAAGAACCTTCCCAGGATAGAGGAGGAATTGACCGAGTGCACTTCCTCAGAGAGTCTACGGAATACCTGAGGCTATAGGAGGAATTGACCGAGATAGCTTCCTTAGAGAGTCTCTAGACCTTGGGGCTAAGAGGGTTAAACCAAGTGATCTTCCTCAGAGAGTCCCTGACCACCCTAGACTATAAGGGGAATTAACCAAGTGAGCTTCCCTAGAGAGTATCATAATTTTGTATGACCAAACCATAGGGGTTAGGATGAGTTCACTGCCTAGAGGGTTGTGGTACTTCATGGATATGACCATTGGGGATGGCTGTGAGTACTTCCTAGAGGGTTTCCTGCTTGTTTGCTGTTTGCTTCACTGCGGTTGTTGGTTGTGGATTGGTTACTGTGGTGTATCATCCTGCTTTACTACTTACTGTTTACTGCCTAATGATTTGATATTGCTGTTTACTTCTTAGTGTATGTTTACCTGCCATATACTCACTGACTATTAGGCAAAGATCATTGGGTGGTTTCCTACTAGTATTTTATCTCACACCCTGTTTGGGCCTTGATTTTGGGCCCAATAAAACTATGTTGTTGCAGGTATAGACAAGGGAAAGCGCCCTTCAACTTCTTGTATTTGATTACTTGGAGTAGGAGAGCAAGGGAAAAAGCTCTGGCTTGCGATGCTGAGGAGTTGTTTCCTTTTATTTTGCACTTATTTTGGGTACTGTGGTGTTTTTTAGCATTGTGACTTGTTTGGCTACATTCCTAGATATGTATCTTGCATCATTCCATATATATATACATATATTCTCTAGTTTGTTGATTTAGTCTTCCGCTGTATACTATGGTTGGTTATTTACTGCTTCCACTATTACATGTTTATTTATTTTCGCTGTGTACTATGAGGGCATAGTTTTCCCACTATCACACCCAAGGCCCTTGATGCTAGTCGGCAGCCTCTGGCATTTGGGGAAATTCACTTTTGTCCTCGAACCATGAATCTGTAGACTGGGGTCCTCCATCCCTAGAGAAAAGGGTAAATCTAGCCACTTATATGCTATAGGACACCGCCAAGAGGTGGTGGGAGGTGATCTCACCGTCAGGGCGTCAACAAGGTATGTCTTGGGATGAGTTTCGACAAACCTTCTATTACTAATTATATCTAGAGACACTGAGGGATGATCGAGCCCAGGAGTTTATGAGTCTGCAGCAGGGTACTCTCTCTATCATGGAGTACTCATCTCACTTCACTAAGCTGCAATGTTTGACACAAATCCCAGCAGGTTATGAGTTGTTCCTTGTTTGGAAGTTTAAGGATGGTCTCAGGTAGGAGATCCATTCCTAGGTGAATATCTTCCAGTTGACTTTGATAACCTCCATCGTCTACCTGACACTGATTGCTGAGTTCAATATGAGGGATTATGGAGCAGTAACCTATGGTGGTTCATTATCCAGAGCTGGTGTTCCTCCTACGAATAGTAGGAAGCATCAGAGAGAGTCTTCTCGAGGAGATTGGGGTTCACAGGTTGCGTCTTCTGGTAGCTAGGTCATATGCTACCATTTCGGTCGGAGAGGGAATACTAGGCTTCAGTTCCAGATAGATCTGATGGAGTTCCGATCTTGTGGCAAGATGAGCCATCTTCAGCAATTTTGTCAGATCTTCTCACCTATATCTGGTGGTAGGGGTTCCTCTATGACCCTGCATTCTGGAGATGCTTTGCCAGTTTCCCCCCAGTCCGGGAACTAGAGTTCTTCTGGCCATTCAGGCCAAGGTGGGGGTCGCAGCCGTGGTGGTCAGTCAACATGTCATCAACGACAGCAGAGTGGATCAACTTAGAGTGGTCAGCTAGGGGTGCAGGGCCGCGGTGCAGGCCATCCTTTTGTTGTGGAGTAGAACTATCAGCAGTAGGATCTCTGTCCTTCTACAGTTCGAGGTATGATCTTAGTAGCCTTAGTTTTATCTTCAACTCTTTTCGATGCTGGTGCTTCCCATAGATTTTTCTCTATTGCGGTTTTAGAGAGCCTTGGGATCTATATCGTTTTGTCTGCCGACTTTTTGACTCTTGACATTCCATTGGGAATGAGGACATCAGGCATACGTTAGTGCAGAGATTTCCCTCTAGAGGTTGTGGGGTGTCATTTCTTATGGGACCTCTACATCCTAGAGATGTCGGGATATGACATCATTCTACGTATATACTGAATGGTTTCTTTCGAGGCAGTCGTCGATTGCTATCGCCGCAGGGTGAGTTTGGTATCACCAGATGGTGGATATTTTCTTCATAGAGGCGAGTGGGATGTCCAGGTAGGTAGAGCTAGACCAGAGCATCATGGGCTAGGGAAAGTTACAACCCAGATTTCCAGTCTTTATTTGGATGACCAGGGGACTTCACAGTTAGACTTTCCCCCAATGGTGGATCGTGTTGGGGATGTCTTTCCAGAGGAATTTTAAGGTTTTCCTCCAGAGCGTGAGGTAGAATTCTCGATTGATCTCGTTCCAGGAGTGGCACCGGTGTCCATTCCTCCTTATAGGATGGATACACCTGAATTTCATGAGCTCAAGAAATATTTGTAGGAGTTGCAGGAAAAGGCTTTCATTCGACCCCGTACTTCTCCTTGGGGTTGTCCTGTCCAATTCACGATAAATGTAGACGACTCCCTTTAGATTTTTGTGGATTATCGGAAGCTGAAACAATTGATAGTCAAGAACCAATATCCCTTGTCGAGGATTGATGACCTATTTAATAAGCATCGAGGAGCCCAGGTGTTCTCGTAGATCGACTTGTGGTCCGGTTATCATCAGTTGCGTGTTATACCATCAAATATACCTCTGATAGCCTTCCAGAGTAGGTATGGTCTATACGAGTATACACTCATGTCGTTCGGTCCCACGAACGTGTCTGCAGTTTTCATGGCACTGATCAACCGAGTGTTTCATCCGTATTTGGACTCCTTCGTAGTGGTCTTTGTGGAAGATATCTTGGTGTAATCTCGCACTCGACATGACCATGTCATACATATTGAGATCATTATAATTACACTAAGAGAGCATCGATAGTATGAAAAACTCTCAAAGTGTCACTTCTGGATGGATCAGATTCACTTCTTGATTTACGTCATCTCAGAGACAGGTGTTTCAGTGGACCTAGAGAAAGTGAGAGCTATAGTTTCCTGGGAGCAGCTGAAGAACGTATTTGAGGTACAAAGTTGCCTAGGGCTGGTGGGATACTACATATGCTTCATTTAGTACTTCTCACGCCTGGAAACACCGTTGATAGGTCTGACCATGAAAGGGGAAAAGTTTTTATAGTTAGATTCTTGTGAGTCAGGCTTTCAGGAGTTGAAGGGGAGGTTGATGTCAGCACTGATACTAGTCTTTCCAGAGACAGGAAAGGGCTATACTATTTACTGTGATGCTTCAGGTATCGGTCTAGGAGCTGTTCTTATGTAGGGAGATGGGGTCGTTGCTTACGGGTCTCAGCAGTTGAGGCCACACGAGAGGAACTACCCGACGCATGATCTGGAGATGGCAGCTATTGTTCCTGCCTTATGATATTGGAGACACTACCTTCTAGGAGAGCACTTTGTGGTTTTCACCGACCACAAGAGTCTCAAGTATACATTCACTCAACGTGATCTGAATCTGAGGCAGTGTAGGTGGGTTGAGTATCTTCAGTCCGTTGACTTCGAGCTCACCTATACGCTGGGAAAGGGAAATGCAGTGGAAGATGTGTTGAGCAGAAGAACATATATTATGGTAGTTCAGGAAGCCAGCAGTGAGTGGCAGTTTATGGATCTTTTCTCTGAGATGCATTGGAGGTGCACGATATGTAGGGACAAACTTTCCTTTCATCTATGGCTGTTACCTCTACACTTCATGTTCGAGTGAGGATGATGAAACTATCAGATTCAGAGGCCTTAGTCCTGTGGGAGAGTGTGTCAAGAGGGTACCCTCTTCCTGGATAGACATTGGGAGAGGATGAGATCTTGCATTTCTAGGGACGTGTATGGGTGCCAGTAGACATGTGCGAGGAGCTGATGCAGGATTTTCATTCCTCAGTTTGGGCAGTTCATTTTCGTGTCACCAAGATGTATCGTGACCTACACCACCAGTATTGGTGGCCAGGTATGAAGAAAGATGTTGCTGATTTTTTCATGAGATGTTCTACTTGTCAGTAGGTGAAATAAGAGCATGAGTGACCAACATGGCTTTTACAGCAGTTACGCATTCCCGAGAGGAAATGGAATGATGTCGCGATGGACTTCATGACTGGGTTACTAGGGTCACCTTAGGGAATTGATGCTGTTTGGGTTGTCGTCGACAGGATTACGAAGGTTGCACAATTATTACCGATCAAGGAGACCTCTTGTGTTGATGATCTGGGATGGTTGTACATCTGAGAGATTGTATGTTGACAAGGAGAACAACACTCCTTTGTTTAAGACAAGAATGAAAACTTTACTTCTTGGTTCTGGTAGGGACTTCATAAGGCTTTGGGTACACAGGTACTTTTGAGTACAGCTTACCATCCCCAGACATATGGCCAGTCCGAGCGCACAATCCAGGTGCTTGAGGATATGCTCTGAGCTTGCATTCTAGACATCAGCGGTTCTTGGGAGAAACAAATTCTTCTTGTGGAGTTCTCCTACAACAACAGCTTTCAGGCGACCATTCAGATGGCACCATACGAGGCTCTGTATGGTAGGACATGTCGATCACCCTTATGATGGCTAGAGGTAGGAGAGGCAACTTTTCTGGGACGTCTTCTTGTTCAGGAGACCTCTGAGCAGATATAGTTGATTCAGAAAGGGTTGGATACAGCACAGTCTCGACAATAGTCTTATGATGATCAGTTGAGACGACCTTTGGAGTTCGAGGTCAGAGATAAGGTTTTCTTATGTGTTGCACCAAGGTTGGGGTACAAGAGGATTAAGAGATAGGGTGAACCTTCACCATAGTGCGTCATGCCGTTTGAGGTTTTGGAGAGAGTTGTCCCAGTTGCCTATCAGTTGCAGCTACCTCAGAGGTATGGGTCTATGCACGACATCTTCCACATCTCTCAACTCCAACGTTACTTTTCAGTCCCGCCTCATATCTTCCAACCAGAGGAGGTTGATCTCGAAGCAGATGAATCATTTGAGGAGCATCCTTTCCAGATTTTTGATCACAGTATGAAGGTTCTCTTTGGGAGGTCTGTTCCTATACTACGAGTGTTATGGATGCATGGGCGAGTACAAGACAAGACCTGGGAGAGGGAGGCCGATGTACAATCTCAGTGGCCAGAGGTCTTCGGGATTTCATCTTCTATGCCTCGTTAGGGAAATTCAGGGATGAATTTCTTTAATGGGGGAAGTTTGTAAGATCCTGGATCTTCAATTCAGGTATGCTTTCCTTTTTTCAGAGTTTTTGAGAAAAAATAATGTTTGTGGAAATTTTTGAAGTAAACACTGTGTACTTTCTAAGTACATGCCGTGTACTCTTTTCCCGCTCAAAGCCAAGTACTGGCCATGTCCGGGCCAGACACACGGTGTGTAGGGGTGATGTGGAGGCCAATTTTGGCGGATTACGGAAAGATCTAATACACATCGTGTACTCAAAAAGTACACGCCATGTACTTTCTTTTTTTCATTAAATGGACCGGGGTCGCGCCTAATCGATAAAAAGGTCTTCTTCTCTAGATTCTTCATCGAAGAGCGCTAGGAATCCAGAGATCTTTGACGAGCCACCGTTTCTACATCCATTCTACGATTAGAGCATAATCGATTTCATTGGAATTTCAACAGTGAGTTCTTCCTTCTGCTTGAGCCGTGTTTTCCAATTCCTCCTCCTTCTCAAGATATCGTGGGTTGATCATTTTGGGCGTTTTCATAGATATATGACGTTCAGGGGAGAATTAGTCACAGTGTTTCAAGTGTATCTATCTCCTAGGATAGAGGTAGGTGGTTTGTGCCTTACCGTTCAAAGTCCTTGAGTTTTATGTGTAAATTCCATCAATACCCATGAACGGGGTATTGCGTGTTTTCCTTTTTTCCCTCGTTGTTTCCCTGCCATGATTGTATTCTTGTGTAGAGGTAAATTAATCATGTTGGAGGATAATTTGTTGTGCTTGGATTTTTTTCCCATGCTTTGATCTTTTTTTGACCTTTGGGTCTTATTATCCTTTGGCCGTTATGAATGTTTCCATGCCTTGTGTCTATAGGATGGAGTGTTTTGCATTACATGCTTGTTGCCTTGTAGACTGTTAGACAAGTAGCTCTATAGGTATAATTTGGTTATCCAAGTAGCTCTGTAGGTGTACTTGGGCCTTATAGCATTATTATACAGTGACTGACATGGGGCTGAGGGAACCTGGTGATATAGACTATAAGTGATAGACCAAGTGTACTTCCCAGAGAGTCTTTGACATTATAGACTACATGAGGGTAGACCGAGTGAGCTTCCTCAGTGAGTCTTAGACATTATAGGCCACCGGGGATTTACCAAGGGAGCTTCCCAATGTGCCTTTAGATATTATAGACAACAGGAGGGTAGACCGAGTGAACTTCCTCAGAGAGTCTTACCTTATTTGATTTCTTTTATGAACCTTCCCAGGCCAGAGGAGGAATTGACTAAGTGAGTTTCCTCAAAGTGTTTATGGTATACCTGAGGCTATAGGAGGAATTGACTGAGATATCTTCCTCATAGAGTCTCTAGACCATGGGGATAAGAGGGTTATACCACGTGATCTTCCTCAGAGAGTCCCTGACTACCCTAGACAATAAGGGGAATTGACCGAGTGAGCTTCCCCGGAGAGTCTCAAAATTTCGTATTACCAAACCAGAGGGGCTATACTGAGTGCACTGCCCAGAGTGTTGTGGTACTTCTTGAATAGGACCATAGGGGATGGATGTGAGTACTTCCCAGAGGGTTTCCTTCTTGTTTTCTGTTTGCTTCACTGCGGTTTTTGGTTGTGGATTGATTACTATTGTGTATCATCCTACTTTACTACTTACTGTTTACGGCCTACTGCTTTGATGTTGCTATTTACTTCGTAGTGTACTTTTATCCACTATATACTCACTGACTGTTAGGCACATATCTTCAAGTGGTTGCCTACTAGGATTTTATCTCACACCCTGTTTGGGACATGTTTTTGAGCCCAAGAAGACTATGTTATTTCAGGTATAGACAAGGGCAAGCACCCTTCGACTTCTGGTACTTGATTGATTGGAGCAGGAGAGCAAGGGACCAAGCTCTGGCTTGTGATGCTGAGGATCTATTTACTTTTCTTTTGTACCCATTTTGGGTACTGTTTTGTTTTTGAGCATTGTGATTGGTTTAAATATTTTCCTAGATATGTATCTTGCATCATTCCATATATATACATATGTGCTCCAGTTTGTTGAATTAGTCTTCTGCTGTTTATTATGGATGGTTATTTACTGCTTCTGCTATTGCATGTTTATTTATTTCCACTATGTACTCTGCTAATGAGGGCATAGTGTCCCCACTATCACACCCAATCCCCTCACTGCTAGTCGGCAGCCTTTGCTGTTTGAGGAAATACACTTGAGGACATGTGACTAACCGGGTACAGGGTGCCTCTGGGTGGCTTCCGGAACTGGGACGTTACATTTGTGTGGGTGGGATTGGGTAGTGGGACTACAATGAGAATGGAGGGATTGGTTTGATGTTTAGTATGTCTTCAATAACCAGTGGTAAATTGGCACTGAGTACCCAAATATCGATCTGTTATTACTATAATTTACTTATTGTGAGTTATTTGGGGAGTGTTCCTTGGTGAGACTTGGGTGGATAGTTTTTCCTTGCTAGGTGATTTGGTTTTCTTTTCTCACAGGGCATCAGAATGCCTCTCTACTTGTGAACGATATTCTTTGGTTTTCCCAACTGAGTGTAATTGTATGCTCACCCTACGTATTTAAAACTGTTTTCAGCTTTCAAGGAGGACTTCAGGGATTATGCAGGACCGTACTACCTTTGACCTTGGGGTAGTTTCTGTTTTCGTTTTCCTTTTCTTGGTACATTACCTTTTTAGTTTTTGTGGCTTGTATGACTTACTTTTGAACATGCATATGGGAATGGTTTACTTTTGGATTTACCTTTACATTTAGCTTTGGTGTTGTTAGGTTTACTATCTTATCTCTCGATCCTATTAAAATAAAAAGGGTAATTCCTTCCATCTTGTGTGTGATTCTATACCCTTGGTGCTAGTTCCCACTCAGGGACCTATTGAAGGTAGGTCTCAGGGGTCATTATCTCTCCTTCAACATAAAGAATGAAGGGTCTGACAATCTGTTGTCCCTTCCCTCCTTTTGGTGAAGGTGGGTCATGACAGAATGGTATCAAAGGAGAGGTTGAGATATTGGATGGAGTCCGGAGTTAGGCACAGTGAGGATTTCATGGGATGGTAGGGAAATAGTGTTGGGTGACCTAGGTACATGAATTAGTCTAAGGAAGACCGGCTAGGAAAAGGGATTTTAGGCCCCCCGTGATCCGATGCAAAGACTTTAGACTTACCAAAAGACCAAGTGAGGATACACTGATTGCAGGGTAGTGGCGCAAGGAATGGTACATGCATCACAACGACTTGTGTTCTTATGTTTCATGGGGGTCTTGGGGATTAAAAATAAATAAAGGAGTCTAAGAAAATTTTAGAATAATATTATGCACTACTCGGGCTTAGGCATTCCTTCATTACCTTGTAGCTATGGCACCTGGGAGGCAACCACGAGTAGTGCGGGTGATCGAGGCCCAGGAAGTCGACTTGGCCAATCGGCAGAGAATAGACCGAGAGGAGGAGGAGGATCAGTGGTAGAAGACGCTTAGAGCCTTTCAGCGACATACCCTTAGGAAGTATGAAGGAATCACCACATATATGGAGACATAGAGCTGGCTTGAGGAGCTAGTGATAGATTTCAACTTTATTCGAGCTCCGACTGAGTATTGGGTTCTTATGGACATCATCCAGATGCGGGGAGAAGCACGTCAGTGGTGGATGCTTTATCTCAGGGAAAGGAAGGAGGCTGAGATTGCGTGGGATGATTTCGAGGAGTTCTGAGCAGAATTTCTCTCTTCTACGATGAAAGTTGGGAAGAGGAAAGAGCTATTTTCCCTCCAGCTGGGTAGTATGTCAGTGAGAGAATTAGGGATCATGTTCAAGTATCTCCTTCTCTTTTCTCTGGTCCTCATTCCGGATGAGGAGTCTCTGGAGAGACGTTTAGAGGAGGCACTCTGACCTTCTCTTGTGTATGTCGTTAATCCCTTCACCTTATCGACATACTTGGAGGTGTAGAAGAAGGATGATGTGGTAGAGAGGAGGCACACACTGGGAGGTGTGTCACGAGAGGGGATCCAGTCAGGCTCATAAAAGGGGAAGGCCATCAGCAGCAGGCCTCCAGCATCAGGGCTCTCTAGGTTCCGACCAGTAGGGAGTTGGCTGCAATAGTTCCAGTTCCGATCTCCTGGTCCTCACCATTTCCCTTCGGGACCGAGACCAAGGTTCTTCATATGTGGAAGCCATGGGCACCTTCAAAATCAGTGCCCAGACAGAGTGCAATATCGCGGCGATGGGCAGGTCCAGCACCCACCTCTGTAGCAGCAGTTCCCAGCTAGGCCCTTTCAGCAGCAACAGTAGGGGCAGTGGGCTCCCGCTCCGCCGAGGGCAGACAATGCAGGAAGGGGCCGACCTCAGGGTGCTCCTTCGGGACCTCGACCTGGGCGTGGCCTAGGAGGTGACCGACAACCGAGAGGCAGCGGAGCTGGGCATGGGCAGTTGCACGTCACGGAGGCAGCAATTCCATCAGGAGCAGAGGTCGTTCGAGGTACGATCAGCTTGTTTAGTACCCGCACTTATGCCTTGTTCGATACATGAGCTTCTCAGTTCTTTGTTACACCTAGTCTGGCCCATGCTCTGGGTTTAGACACTGAGAGACTACAAATTACCCTGGTGATGAGCACACCGGTCAGAGGACAGACCGACTTTTCATATGTTTGTCGAGGATGAAGACTGATGATAGGGCCACATCAGTCAGTGATGGATCTTCTTCAGTTGAAGATAAATCCATACGATTTCATCCTAGGCATTGACTGGTTATTCTCTATATGTTCCATCATTGACTGTTTCTGAGGAAGGGTTGTGTTTTCAGACTTGGGTGGCCGATGAGTTACTTTCTTCGGCGAGCAGAGTTTCCAGGGAAACAATAAGAAAGGGAAACTCCTCGTCTCTTTAATGGATGAGCTATCAGTGGAGTTGGTGGATGTTGAAATGGTGGAAGTCCTGGGAATCATCAGTGAGTTTTTGGATGTCTTCCATGAGGAGGTGACGACTCAACCCCCTTGAAATGACCTCGAGTTTGGGATAGAATTGCAACCTGTTGCTCATCTGATTTTGATGGCCCCCTACCGGATGGAACCTTCAGAGCTACGAGAGTTGTGGATTCAGATTGACGATCTGATGAAGAAGGGTTTTGTTCAATCGAGTGTGTCACCGTGGGGTGCTACAGTATTGTTCGCATGGAAGGACGATGGTGGTCTCAGGCTGTGCATATACTATAGAAGACTGAATCAGGTAATGGTCAAGAATCGCTACCCTCTTCCAAGGATAGATGATCTCTTTGAATAGTTGAAGGGGGTAGGATGGTTCTCTAAGATTGATCTACGGTCTGGATATCACCAGTTGAGGGTGAAAGAGGGAGACATCTCGAAGACGACCTTCAGGTGTAGATACGGGCAATTTGAGTTTGTGGTCATGCAATTTGGCGTCACGAACGCTCCAGCTGTGTTCATGGGGCTCATGAACACCATCTTCTAGGAGTACCTAGATCGGTTCTTAGTCGTATTTATTGACGACATATTGTTCTACTCAAGATCAGAGGAGGATCACGCTGAGCACTTGCGAACGGTTTTAGAGGCCCTCCAACTGCCCCAGCTCTATGGGAAGTTGTCCAAGTGCAAGTTCTGGACGCGAGAAGTGCATTTCCTTGGTCATGTGGTGTCCGAGCAAGGGATATTGGTTGACCCATCAAAGGTCTAGGTGGTTGTTTCTTGGGCAACACCCAAGAATGTAGAGGAGGTTCGAAGTTTCCTCGGGCTAGCAGGTTACTACCGGAGGATCGTGCCCAACTTCTCCCAAGTTGCGGCACCCTTGACAGCCTTGACCAAGAAGGACCATGCTTTCATATGGGGCAATTAGTGCGATGTATCCTTTAGCTATCTGAAGGGTAAGTTTGTTAGTGCCCCAATGCTGAGGTTACTAGAAGAAGGGGCATCATATGAAGTATTCTGTGATGCTTCAGGGCAGGGCCTCAGATGTGTGTTGATGCATCGATAAGGGGTGATCTCTTATGGTTCTAGGAAATTATGTCCCCATGAGCGTAACTATGCCACCCATGATCTAGAGCTTGTGATGGTTGTGTTCACACTAAATTTGCGGACGCACTCCCTCATCGGGGAGCACTTTGTGGTCTTCACCGATCACAAGAGCTTGACGTATGTATTCTCCCAGTGAGACCTGAACTTGCGGAAACAAACATGGATAGAGTTACTTTAGGACTACAACATCGAGATTTACTACACCTCAGGAAACAGAAATGTGGTGGACGATGCCCTGAGCAGGAAGTCACAGAGGGGTGCAGTTCAAGAGTCGACAGATACATCGAAGGCTATGGGAGAGATGGCTGCCCTACACCAGGATGATAGGATGGAAGGTGGTAGAGATTTTCTGTATCAGATGATAGTACAGTACTATCTATTGCGGGAAGTGGAGGAGTCTCAGTAGGGAGACCCAGAGTTTGAAGTGATGCATGAGCGAGTTGACCAGAGCGATGCTCCGGAAGGGTGGATGGAGGATGGTCAAAACCAGAATCTTTTTCGAGGAAAGATGTTTTTTCCATAGGTGATGCGTGGAAAGGTTCTTAGTGAGTTCCACAACTCACCCATAGTGATGCACCAGAGAGTTTACAAGATGTACGAGGGTCTGAGGAGACAGTTGTGGTGGCTCGGGAAGAAACGAGTAGTAGCAGGGTTCATTGCAAAGCGCCTCGTGTGTCAGCAGGTGAAAACTGAACACCGTGTTCCAGGCGGCCTGCTGCAACCTCTAGATGTCCCCGATAGGAAGTGGGAGGACATCTCGATGGATTTCTTCACGAGACTACTCAAGGTTTAAGGGGGATGCGACACTATCTGGGTAGTGGTGGAACGACTGATGAAATCAGCTCACTTTCTGGCGATAAAGGAGTCGAGTGCAGTGGTTTCTTTAGCACGAATGTACGTGGATGAGGTGGTGCGGTTACATGGAGTTCTGAGATCCATAGTCTCAAATAGGGATGCATGATTTACCTCATGAATCTGTAAAGGATTGCAGCATGATTTTGGAACCCAGCTACGTCTTAGCACTGCTTTCCACCCCTAGATAGATGGGAAGACATAGCACACCATCCAGATGTTAGAAGACATGTTGTGGGAATGTATTCAGGACTTTGGGGGATCATGGGAATGACACTTGACGCTGGTAGAGTTCTCCTACAATAAAATCCATCACTCTACCATTGGAATGGATCCGTTTGAAGCCTTGTACGGGAGGCCATGTCACTTACCCGTGTGATGGACTGAGGTTGGGGAAGCATGTGTCCTTGGCCCGGAGGTGGTGCAGAGTACAATAGAGAAGGTGTAACTAATAAGAGAGAGGATGAAGGTGGATCAGGACTAGAAGATGTCATATGTTGATAATAGGAGGAGACCCTTGGAGTTCGGGGTTAGGGACCACGTGTTCTTGAAGGACTCCCCTCGACGTGGAAAATGGAGGTTCGACAGGGGAAGTAAGATTTCCCCCAGGTTCATAAGACCCTTCGATGTGTTGCGACGGGTGGGAGAAGTGGCTTATCAGCTAGAGTTCCCACTGCCTCTATTGAGGATACATGAAATCTTCCATGTGTCCCAACTCCGTCGGTATCTTCACGACGATTCACACATCATAGACTGGGGAAAGCTAGAAATTGGGGATGATGTAACGCTCGTATAGCGACCAGTGATGATCGAAGGTTGTGAAGAGAAGGTGCTTCATGGACAAACCATTACTTCGGTTTGTGTGTTATGGAGGCACGGTGGGCTTGAGGAGAGTACATGGGAAGGGAAGCATAGATGCGTGGCCAGTACCCAAAGTTGTTTTGAGTCTGGTGCTATTCTGTGTGTAATTTTTTGTGATGGAATGATTTACCTTGTTGGCTATGAAATATGTGGTTTTCCTTATTCTATTAATGTGTGTGAAAAGTCCTAGCTATAGGGAGGGGAGGAACTAATCCCTAATTAAGACGCATTAAGGTGGATGAGATTAAACCCGTGTGGGTGAGTCAGTACCGCCTAAAGCGGATTGTATCTTGACATGGAGGAAGAGACTCCCCAACCCATATGACTGGGCAGTTTGACCCTTGTAGGTTTTCTCGTTTCTTGAGGGAGAGGTGTTTCTAGATGATAGTGAGGTTCACTCTTGATAGGTATCTTTCGAGGTGGTTGTTCGAACCCTCTCTTTTGTTCTGGTTTGTTTTTGATTCTCGAGGGCGAGAATAGTTTGAGAGGTATCTAATGTAATAGCCCAGAACCCCTGGAAATTACATTACCAAAAACACGGCTCCACCATGACGGTGGCACCATGATGGTCGCACTGGTCACGGTGGCACCGTGTCCCCTCGCCGAGCCTTTCGGTCTTTTTTTCCAGTACCCGACTTTTCCCCTCCCATAACGTATCTTTTGACATAAATTAATCTTAAAACTCTATTTAAAGTCATTTAAAGCCCAAAATTGACTCCTAAAAATCCCGAGAAACATCCCTAATGGGGGATATTAAATAAAAACTTAGTATCATCATACGTAACTGCCCAAACCACATAGGAAACCACGATCTGTTTTTCTAGGCGTTCAAAATTCCATATCCTGATCTCCTTTTTATATCTCCCACTAGAGTTCTTCTTTTCTTCTCGGTTGAATTTCGTTTTTCTTCCTCGTGGTCTTGGAGTCCCTCTTCCCGTGGCTTGTGGTGCGCCTCTACTAGAGCCTTCTGAACGTCATCCAAAGATTTCCTCCCCTACAGGCTGCACATTGCTTGTTCCTGGCGTGTGGAGAAAAAATTCAATCCTTGATAAATCAAGTCGGGATTTTGCCTTCACCTCTCATTTTTGTGTATCATGCAGGGTGGGTATGATTTTTTCTCTATGGGAATTGATGAAACCAAAATTAATGAAGATAATTAACAGACCTTAAAGAATGAAGGGGGGGATGTGATCGTTGTTCTGCTGTACACTTTTATATTGTTATGTGTTGTGAATTGTGCAGGCCTATGCTCACCGAAAATCATGGCCGTTGGTGGTATTTCCTTGTGAACTAATGAACCATGTCTTCTGTGATAATTAATTGACTTACATAGAATTTGGTTAATCACCTAAACTTGGATGGTTAAATGGATGTTTAGTAAAACAAGAATCCCAATGTGATCACCCTGGTTAATAAACAGAGAAATAGACCTTATTGTTTCCCTACTCTATTTTGGCAGTGTGTGTATTGTTCTATTTGTTTTACTATGGGCAATGTGATGTGGCACAGTTGTTGGTTGTGAATCTGTGGTTGTGGTTGCTCTGCTTATATCATGAATTGGGGTGGAATCCTCTATTGTTGAGAAATCGTTGGTTCCTGGTTTTGGGGACATGGGGTAGTGTCTTGGGGTTTTCTTTGGTTCCAGTACTTAGAGGGATCTCACTTATCCCTTTGGTGAGGTTTTATTTGGTTCCATTACTTCGAGGGATCTCACTTATCCCTTTGGTGAGGTTTTCTTTGGTTATAGTACTTCTAGGGATCTCACTTATCCCTTTGGTGAGGTTTTCATTGGTTCCAGTACTTCGAGGGATCTCACTTATCCCTTTGGTGAGGTTTTCTTTAGTTCCAGTACATTGAGGGATCTCACTTATCCCTTTGTTGTTGTGACTTTACAAGAGAACCAGGTGTGAATGCTTAAATAGATGTTTGGATGTTTCTTTATTTTTGGCTCGTGGTTATGCCTGTTAGTTTCCCGGTGGTGTAGAATTCACCCTAATGGGATCACTTGAACATGAAAACAAGAATGGTTGAATGAGTATTTAGTTAGGAGTGAGTTCTGACATGGCCATGAGTTCCATGACTTTCTTTATGAATGAATAGTAACGAGAGTGTTTGAGCTTAGGTTTTGGAGCCCCTAGGTTGGGATGAGTTCCTGTTACCAATACATATATTGTATTTCTTATCTTTCTTATTCGTACCCCACCCCAGTTGAGAACTTAGTGTCAAACACCCCATTTAATGGGGATGTTGTTTTTTCCCAACACTCCTATGAGTGGCTGGTTATTAGCTCCTTTCTGCTCCCTTTCCCGAATACCCCAAGACTCTTCAGGCATGCTGTGATGGCCTGAAGTCCATTATTATCCCCTGAATATTCAGGAAGGGTAGTTGTGGTGGTTGGTCTAGGTGTTTGCGGGCAGGCTGTTTCCCAAGTGTCTTCGAGATGAGGACCAGGTGTTTCAGGCATGGCAGTATTTTTTCTAATCCAGGTGTTTGCGAGTGTGGTTACACATGGTGGTTGCGGCCCAAATGTTTGCAGGCGTGATAGCGGTTATGGCCCAGGTGTTTGCAGGTGGGGGTTGGCAGTGCTACTACAGTGAGGTTATAGCCCAGGTGTGTGCAGGCAGGGTTAGGCAATAGGACTGCAGTGTGAATGGCAGGATTGGTTTGAAGTGTAGGATGTCTTCAATCACCAGTGGTAAAGTGGCACGGGGTACCAAATATTGATGTGCTATTACTATACTTTACTTTCTGTGTGTTATTTGGGGAGTGTTCCTTGATGAGACTTGGGTGGATAGTTTTTCCTTGCTAGGTGATTTTGTTTTCTTTTCTCACAAGGAATCAGAATGCCTCTCCACCTGTGCACGAGAGTCTTTGGTTTTCCCTACTGAGTGTACTTGTATGCTCACCCTACGTATATAAAACTATTTTCAGGTTTCTAGGATGACTTCAGGGATCGTGCGAGACTGTACTAGCTTGGACCATGGGGCAGTTTCTGTTGTTGTTTTCCTTTTCGTGGTACATTACCTTTGGAGTTTTGGTAGCTTGTATCCCTTACTTTTGAACATGCATATGGGAATGGTTTACTTTTGGATTTACCTTTACTTTCATCTTTGGTTTTGTTCGAGTTGTTATTGGATCTCTCGATCCTATTAAAATAAAAAGGGGAATGCCTTCCATGTTATGTGTGATTTTATACCCTTGGTTCTAGTCGCCAATCTGGGACCTATTGAAGGCGGGTCTCAAGGGTCATTATCCCTCCTTCAACTTAATGAAGGAAGGGTCGAGCAATCTGCTATCCCTTCCCTCCTTTTGGTGAATTCGGGTCAAGACAATGATTGTATGAGAATATTTATTTAATAAGAGATAAATCATGGAGTAAAATAAAAGTAATAAATCTTATATAATTCAAGTGTCAATGTTCCTTACAACCAATGTCTCGGTATACCCCATTGATAATAAATTAGTTCGATTCTTAGTGAATGGATACATAATATGTTGTACTAACATTGGGTTCTATGGCTTTAAAACCTTAGTTTAGATACTTTTTCACAATTTCCCCAGGCTCTTAACCAATCCATTCAAGGGGACATAACTACAAACATCATCCTAAGACCAAACTACCTCAGATACCAATCTATCCCAACCAAACCCTCAGGGTCCCTCCTAGTCAGTAGGGAGCTGAGCTGCAACTACCCCAAGCCCACATCGACATGTTAGGGGAGAGAGACAAGTTCCTAAAGGAATAACTAAAATGGGAGTACTTTTCCCAATGTAGATATATGAATTCACCCAACCATCTCCATGAAAAATTGAATAAAAATAATTATAAAATACAGTAACATGTACTTTAACAACCATGCATGTTACAACCTATATGGAAATACAATAGTATGAAAAAATAATCTATGAAGTAAAGAAGTAAAATATATTCCCAACAAGAAAGAAGTAACAACCTAAAAGTAACTAGAAAAGTAAATGCCAAGAGAGCTGAACTTCAAATCATTAAGCTCTGACCAATATACACTATAATACACACAATGGTATCCCTATTATCCTATGAAATATCTGCTATCCTATTGATTATATTCATAGGTCATGAAACTTGTGAGAAAATCCCATGAAGGGGTGGTTATATACATACACTATAGGATGCCTCGAAAACTGCAGGGGAATAAATAGGAGACATAATAGAAGTAGAAAACTCAACAATAGTAGGAGTTAATGGAAATATAAAGAGACACACACACACACACATATTTTCACAAAAGATACCCATATGATATAGAAAGGTGATCTTCATATCACAACTCATACTAGGGATAATAATATTCCAATAGTTCCAAGATCACTATCAATGATGCCCAACATCTCACGTGTCTATCCAAAAAGTATCCATTTTAAGGCGCACCTTGCCACATCAAAACAAAGTCGAGGGGAGATAATATTTATGTAGAGGTTCTATACCTTGGTATAATAGGACGGTACCATTCCGTAGGTAGATGACCTATTCCTTGATCCAAAAGGAGGATTCCACTCAAATGGTATATATGGGACCCGTGCCATGACTTTGTAGGAGGGTGACACTTAGATGGTAGATATAGGACTCATGCCCAGACTCTACATGAGGTTTCCACATAGGTTGTATATAGAGTACCAATTATCTGATATTTCAAGAAGGTACCAATCTGTGGATAGATATAGGTCCCATTATCTAACTCTATAAGAGGGTTCCACTCAAAAGATAGAGGACACATTCCATAGCTCCATAGGATGGCACCACAATTTAGAAAAAAGACCCATTCCCAAAATATGTATGAGGGTTCCACTATGTAGATTGAGGAACCAGGCTCTAAATTATTAAAAGGGTACCACTATATAGATAAAAACCCAATCCCAGAATCCGTAAAAGGGTTCCAGTCTATAGATATGGCACCCATGTCGTAACATCAAAAGAGGGTGAAACTTTGATGATCCTGTTAGATAACTTTAATCATCAAGAACCGCCTAAATAAGTATCATGTTTGGAACATCTCTCATCAAAGATCAAAATCCACTATTAAGGCCACCATAATATTCTACATGAAAAAACACTCGGATAGGATACTTTTGATTTAATGACCCAAGCATGATATACATGGGCATTACATTTCTTTTATAGAATACCTAATACATTACCCAAATATATGCCCAAATACCATATTAGTTTAGTGTATTTGGAAACTCGAAACATAATACTCTGACATGGAGAAATATCTTCAACATTTACCATAAATATCATCCCCTATTTGTTTTCCCACCTAAAACCTTTCTTTATATCCCGGGGAAAAGAAAACCTAAAAAGTGTGATCTCAAAATCTCAGTAAGGGTTAACATGGAGAACATAAAACAAAAATTAAACATTTGAACATAAAAACAAGAACAAAAATGTCAATTATCAAAATCGTGAGTCATGAAATAAATCTTGGTAGTATGTAAGGCATAGATACTAAAATAACATTTAACATGATAAAATAGCATTGGCATAAAACATGGAATTATCACATACAAATAAGCTCATAATAATATTTATAGTGTTGCTAAGGAATTGTTGACAAGAACATCATTGTGTAAAAATTCCTTTACGGAACTAATTTTTATTTCCATTCTAACCATGTATTACTAAATTATATTTTCATATCATTCCAGCCCTGTATTACTGAACCAGATTTACTTTTCGTTCTAACCCTGTATTATTGAACCAAATTTACATTCCATTCCAGTCATGTCTATATAATGTGATATAAATCATCACCCAATTTATTTAAGTGAAATATAGGTCCCACTTATCTCATAATAAAATCATTATTACATGAGAAACAAAAACATAAATCATTCATCATAGCATAACCCAAGAGATAAAATGGGTTTTTTAAACATCATTCCATCATACCATAATCTAAATAAAAAAATGGGTTTCATAAAAATAATTCCATCATCAACACAATGAAATAAAAGTAATAATAGGCAAAGAAACATAGTGTTATTTCATCTTATATTGAAAATAAATTTGATAAAACACATGAACATAATTATTTAGGAAAATATCCATTATTCTTCGAAAACATTTTTTTCTCACAATGACACATAATTTCAGAATCAAAGAATTTTTTTGAAAATAATCTTAAAATCATGTAGAATAATATTCATGTAAATAAGGTGTAACGAAACCATAAAAATCTATTTATTCTTTATAAGTTACAAAATGCTATTCTCTTACTTTTGATGGAAAGGTAAAAAAGTACATCTTACTGAAAACAACAAAGAATTCCATTAATACCATTTAGTAAAAATTCACCAATGTGTAAAATTATAGAAGGATACAAAGAATATATTGAAATACATATTTAAGAAAGATATAAATGGATGATAAATATACCCTAGTAAATTCTAATTAATAAACAATATTGGATAAAAACGAGATTTGGAAAGTTATCCCTTACCTTAGGTATGATTTCTTCTGTATATGTCAAAAAATATAGTATAGTGGGTTTAAAGATATTATTAACTTGTAAAAAAACAATAATAATATTTATTATATCATACATGATTCCCTTATTAATTTATATTACTCGTTTATTTATCAATTCAATGTTAATGGAACATTTTGGGTAATAATCATTTTATTTATCATACATGTTCTGAATTGTTATTCTTATTCTTATTACTTATGTAGTGATTTAATTACTTCTATAATATAAAACACAATTTATATAACAGAAATATTCAGTAAATAAATATATATAATAGAGAGATAAATGAAATGGAATACACCATTCATGGAGATGGAAGGTCGTACATATGCATGAACGTTGTTTCTGTTTCCTTATTGAATTGAATTGAAGTAAGTAAATGAAACCCACACACATATATAAATATATAAATAAAATAGAATTATTATGTCATATATGTAATTATTCTTTAATATATATACTTTAAAATCATTCTTGAGTGGTTTATTGTAGAGAATGAATCTCATTGCGTCATTGGGATGGTAGGCCATACGTATGCATGAGTGATGATATCATTCCCATAATTGTTGAATGTGATTTATTTTATTGGTGTACTATATTTAAGAATACATATCATTTTTAAATAATCATATATCTTTATTACATACATTTTTTTACCCATCCAAGTAAGGTGGTGGTGAAAAACAGATTACACCACGGCGTGGAGACAATAAGTCATACGTATGAACATGTTGTGATTCAATCTTTCTTATGATGGATAGAAAGTTTAATATGGTTCTTTAATAATTATAATAACATATCATTATATAATTTTTACTTTAGTTATTATAACATAATGAAATAAATCATTAAGTATACGTATAATTTGAAAGAAATATGAAAGAATCAGTAGAGGACATTACATCTTCTTTGACATGCTCTCCTTTTATCTCATCATAATGGGACTAGTGTTGGTCTTTTGAGAAGCCCAACACATCTAGAATTTTTCTAGGGATGTTAAGAAGAGAAATAGTCTGGGGATGGATGAACTTGAGGGCTTAATGAGTTTTGGAGAAATTAGGGAAGATGTTCCCTTTTATAATTGAGGTGAGGGGCACTTTTAGAAACATAAAAAATATTAATTTATAATAAAATAAAAACCCACATAAAAACCTCAAAAATGTAAAATTTTAGAATATTATTCTATATATGGTTGTAATCTTATAAAATATTAATTTTATAAAAACTTTTAGGTCAATTTAATCATTATCATTTTAATTAACTCTTAGTTAATCTATTTTGTTTTTAACTAGGGTAACAAATATTTCAACATTAAAAGGGTGAAATATTAACTTATTTTAAGTCAATTTGACCAAAAATTAATAATTTTGGACATTTTAGACCATATAATAATAAATATTTATTTTAAAAAAGGTGTTATTATTTTTAAATAATTTAATAAATCAATATTTTGAAACAATATCAACTGTGTCAATTTTGACACTATTCATTTCATGGTTTTTTTAAATATATGAAGATAATAAGTTTTCCGAAAAATAAATCTTTTATAAAATCCATAATGGATCAAGAGAATCTAAAAGAAATCATTTCATAAATTAATTAGTCCAAATTATATTTATTTTAATATATTTATTAACATTTATTTGATAAAATAATTACTATATCAATATTATGTAATTATTTAATATACTTATTTGATAAAGAAAAATTAAATATAAAATAATAATATGAATATAAATTTACTATATTCCTAAAGAATATATATAGTCTAATTTACCTTTTGAAAATACAACATAAAAAATGAAATACTTATTAAATAATGAATTTGACAATTTTAACCTTACTTTAAATAAAATAATATAATTGTCTTAATCTATTATATATGCGTGAAAATAGTCCATAAAATGACCATTGGATGATTATGGAATATATATACTCGACCAATATAATTTGGTAAAGTTTTTTACCTTCAACAGTTATTATCATTTTAATAAAATATACTTTATTAAATTTTCATCAATTAAATAATTTCCCCATTATTGATATATAAAACTTTAATGTAATTATTTTTTTCTAATAAATTACAAATAAATTACCAAGATAAATATAAAAAATTTAGGTTTCAAATAAGTACTTATAATTTAATTTATCTTCTGTATAACCTTATATTATAAATGATATATCATTTAAAATAAGAATGTGACATCATTAAATTTTCATAAAATATTATAAATACTATAATATCTCCCATATGGCCCCAAAATGTAAAAAAAATCTATATCATGGATATATGATTATTAATTTAAAAATTATAATTTATATTTGTTGAGACCACACTTTTTCCATATATTTATATATAATAGATATTAAAGATAACGAAAATGACACTTTGTGTCTTTCTTGGATTTAAATATTATTCAATTAATTTACATGGAAAAGTTTCCATTAAATGACATAATTTATATACTTAGGTGTGAAGGGTTGAAGTCCATTTATAAAATAAATTTTTTTCATTTGTTGTAGTAATTTTATAGTGATTATAATTTTATTTTAAACCTAAATTCCATTATTTACCATTAACAATGGTAATAATATTTAACATGGTTACTATTCATATTTTTCAAAACTAAATGGGAGATACTTTCCAAATTTAGACATCTAAAATACAAATTTGACATCCATTTTTCAAAATTCAATATACTGATGTTTCAGAATTAAATTTAAAATTAAACCATTAAAAAGTCACGAAAAAATAGTATTTGAAAAAATTCACCCTTTCAAATGGAAAAAGTTTTTATAATAAATTTATGTATAAAATAATAATAAAACCAATAATTAGATGAAAATTAACTAATTAAGATTTAACACCATTACAAATCATAACTTTTCTATTTAATGACTTTAAATTTTTTTTTTGTATTTTCACTATTCTTAAAAAAATGAAACTTATCTGAAAAACACCAAAAATTCAACCAAAGTAAAGTTTTATATTATTTATTAAAAGAAGATTTTTATTTTTTCAAATTTAATATCAAATTGTGTCAAAAATATATTTAAAATAGGTTCCCCATCAAAAGGTAGCAAAACAACATTTTTTTTAAAAAGTACTTGTTTTATACAGAAAGTTGATTTTCTTCTTATATCATGTTCTATAAAATATATAAGATACATTTTAATGTTATATTAAATTAAAAATGTGGTTAATAATATTCTTAATGGGTAGTTTATATCCCATTAAATAATAATATTTAAATAATATATCATTGTTTAGTGAATCTTGGTATTGCGTACAATGTAAGCTATTAAGGACGGTCACTCTTGCAAGTAACACAAGCTACGTAAGTGTTGAGTGTGGTGAAAGATTTCTTTTTTGTTACTTATAACATAATCCAAATTAATTTCTTTTATACATTGAATAAAATATATACTCTATGTTTCATGTATCATACGCCAACTCAGTGTTTCTTGTAACTTATGATAAGTTGGTTTAGTGTGAAAGGAATGTTTGACATAGTTCATTGCAAGATATAAATGAAAATTTTAATTTTTTTTCAAAAATAATGTCCATAAAAACATAGCGTGTTACATTATACCCCCATTAAAATTAATTTTTCCCTAAAAATTTTTCAGGATTATAAATTTTTTTCTACCTAAAAGTTACTTTCATGGTAACCCATATCGTAATAAAGAAATACTAAAACATCATTTTTAAAAGGAATGTTAGAAACATACTTGTTACCCAAAGTAACTAATTAATAAGTTTAAACATAGTAAAACATAGTTTGGAAGTGAAAACATGGATATGGAATATAAATCTAACCATCAAGTTCTGTTGGATAGTGATAGAGAATAATTTTTGGAGAAAGTTAACTACCAAAAAGCCATAAATCTATGATGATTTAAGATACCATCTAATTAATTAGATAAGAAGGTACCAGGATAATTTTTTTGGTTTGAATGATACTTTTCCTAAATTTGAAGAATTTTTCCTAAGAATAAATACTTACATGGTTTTGGTATAATCTCACCATTGTTCTTTCCTTGAACAATTTACAATTCATTTCTTGTTTAAATAAATGAAGTTGAAATTCTCATTCAAGAAATGTTATCAAATCATGTAATATAATGATAGGTATTTCCATATATCTCAAAAAAATGTTATAAGATGTAATAAAATATTTATAAGGCCCCATATAGTGATATAATACATTAATCTAACAAACCCCGACCAGATTATATCTTATACTATCTAGAAATGTATAACACTACAATTCATCAAAAAACTAAAAATATAAAACTTTGTGAAGAGGTGAACTAAATATACATAACATTTACCTCCGATATCTCAAAGTTAGTTCTTGGTAGTCACATTCCATACATGTGAATAACTTAATATTGTATTCTCTTGAATAATTGTAATAACATCAATTGCAATAGAACCTTAGGGAAAACATGCATTCTTTCAAAATTTACTCTTTTAACACACCAAAAATACCAAAAATTATATATACTCAAACCATGATATCACATTGTCCTTATATCAGTCATGAGGCCATTAATACTATCAAAGATTTAATTATCCTTTTACCCCATCATTATGTGCATATCATGTTCTTTACAAAAATATCTGAATAAATTTTCATGGTTACCGGTAGCATTCAATATATACTTTCAAATACTTAAGAAAAAATAGTAGTATAACATTCTTTTGATGTTTCTTTATTCTATAGTACTATAAAATTACATATACAACATTATTCTTGATAAACAAGGAGTCATTCCACTATCTTCTTAAATCATTGACCGAGTTTCATTATTTTACTCACTAACACTGCTTTCATCTCTTATATCATTTGTTGTACTTTTATCGTCAGAAATATAAATACCACACATACAACCAAGATAATTATCTTCATGATATTTGAACTTATTGAATATATTTTCATAATGCCCGTACATTCCACATATAAAACATTTAACTATCATTGATGTCTTTTCAATACCATTATCCTTGTCCATTGTGTTAACTAAAACTTTTCCTTTTAAATTAATAGATTTTTTTTATTCTTTTAAACACCCAAAGAATATTCCATTTCCCTTGAAAAGTTATTTTTAATGCATGTTCCCACAAGATTTAATTGAGTAAAAGTTTATTTATTTCTTCTATGATAACCATGAATCTCAATTTTCTCATATTATCTAGGTTAGGAAACTCACCAATGTTGAAATTATTGATCATATTATGAGATTTATAATTAGGAATAATAATTATGTTTCACCTTCCAACTCCCATTTTATTTTTTTTCTCGTGAAAAATATCAGTCCATTGTTCATCATATTCTTCATTGACATGAATCCTCCAGTTTCCAGCCATTTTTTGAAATCGAAAAAGAATAGCGTAATGGGAAAAATCATACTAATAAAACAACGTAATCAAGGGGGAGTAATTTCAATATCTAAAATTTTAGCATTAATACAAGGTTATTCATGATCATTACCATAATTCTAGGATAGTAAACTATAGTTATACATACCCATATGGGCATCCCTATAAATACATCAGAAATAACTCTAGCTATCTCACTAATGTTTTTTCATCCTAGTTTCAAAATTTTGACTAAACCTTCACTCTGATACCAATTGTAACAACCCAATCTTGTTGTACATGGACATTACAATTATTTTGTGGAATATATGAAACATTGAAATAATATATCCCCAAAGACCATATTCTTTTAGTGTATTTGGAAACTCAAAACATAATTTTCTAACTTGGTGAAATATCTTCAACATCTCACATAAAGATCTTCCCATTTTTGTTTTCCTACCTAAAACCTTTCAATATATCCACGGTAAATCAAAACATAAAAAGGGTGTGCTCAAATGCATAGTAAGGGTAAAAATGGAGAACAAAAAGCTAACCATAAATATTTGAACATAAAAACATGAGCATAAAGTTTAAACATCAAAATATTGAGTCATGTAATAAATATTGGTATTACATAAGTGATAGAGAATAAAAGAACATTAACCACGATAAAATAAAATTAACATAAAACATGGAATTATGGAAAAAAATTAGCTCAAAATATGATTTCTTTATTAGACAAGTCATTGATTCCAAGACCATAATAGTGGAAAACATCCTTTACAGAAATGGGTTTACATGTCGTTCCAATCATGTATTACTATACTAGATTTACTTACCATTACCACCCGGTATTACTGAACCGTATTTACTTGCCATTCTATCCCTGTATTACTGAACCGTATTTACATGCTATTCCAGTCATGTCTATCACCTATGATATAAATCTTTACCTAATGAATTGTAGGGATATATTGGTCCAACCCATCTTATAATGAAATCATTCTTACATGTTCCACAAATACAAAAATCATTTATCATAGCATTACCCAAGAGATAAAATGGGTTTCTTGAACATCATTACAACATCAAATAATCCAAATAAAATAAATTGATTTCATAAAAATAATTCCATCACGAACAAAATGAAATCAAAGTAATAATATGTATAAAAAATAACCCTATTTCATCTTAGATGGAAAATAATTTTGTTAAAACCCTTGCAATCAATTCTAGAGGAAAATATCATTTATTCTTCAAAAACAATTTTTCACATTTCCACATAATTTTAAATGAAAAAAAATTGGATAAAAATAATATTGAAATTTTGTAGAGTAAGATTCATGGAAATAAGGTTCCATGAAACCATACAAATCCATTCATTTTTTATAATTTGATAAAACATCATTCCCGTACTTTTTTTTGGAAAAGTAAAAAATTACCTCGTACCAAAAACATCAATAGTTTTAATTCATAGAATTTATTCGAAATTAACTAATGGGTAAAATTGTAGAAGGATATAACAAATATTTTGAAATAAATATTTAAGAAACATGGACGTGGATGATAAATATACCCTAGTAAATATTTATAAATATATAATCTTGGATAAAAACAAGATTTGCAAAGTTATCCCTTACCTTAGGTACAATTTCTTTCGTATGTGTCTATAAATCCTATAAAGTGGGGTTTTACATATTATTATCTTGTAAAAGAACCATAGAAATATTTATGATATCAAATATGATTCACTTATGACTTTATATTTCCCGTTTATTTATCAATTCTAGGTTAACGTAACATTTTGGGTAATAATCATTTTATTTATCATAGGTGTTTTGACTTGTTATTCTTGATATTATTACTTAGATCATGATTTACATACTTCCATAATGTAAAACATTATTTATATAAAATCAATATTATGTATATAAATATCTATATAATAGATATATAAATGAAATCAAATACACTATTCATAGAGATGGTAGGTCATACGTACACATGAACGATGTTTCTGTTTCCTTATTGAATTGAAGCATGTAAATGACACACACGCACACACACACATATATAAATCCAATAGCATTATTATGTCATATATATAATTATTATTTATTATATATAATTTATAATCATCCTTGAATAGTTAATTGTGGAAAATGAATCTAATCGCATCATGGAGATAGCAGACCATACATACGAGTGAGCGATGATATCCTTCCCATAATTATTAAATGGTATTGATTTGAATGGTGTACTAAATTTATGAAACAATATAAATTTATAATAATCATATATAGTTTTTAAATCCTTTTTTATACCCATACAATTAAGGGGGCGATGAAAAATAGATTACACAACAGTGTGGAGATGGTAAGTCGTACGTACACAACTGTGGTGATTTCATCTTTCTGAGGATGGATAGAAAGTTGAATATGGTTGTTTATTAATTATAATAAAATTTCAATATATAAGTGATACTCTATTTATTATACTATATTTAAATATCACATGAAGTAGAAGTAGAAGTAGAAGTATAAAGAAATATGAAATAATCGATAGGGGATATCACCTCTTCTTTGACGTGATATCTTTAGATCACATCTTAATGGAACTAGAGTTGGTGTTTTGAGAAGAAAAGAAAATATTGAATATAACTAGTAAAGTTTATATGGGAAATGGGAGGGTATGGAATAACTTTAAGTCTTAATGTGTTGTGGAGAAATGAGGGAGGAGGTTCCCTTTTATAATTGAGTTGGCGAGAACTTTTAGAAACTTCCAAAATATTAATTTCTAATAAAATCAAAACCCCTTTAAAAATCTTTAAAGTGTAAAAATTATGATAATTATATGATATAGGGTTGTAATTTAATCAGATGATAAATCTTATACAGGTATTTATATCTATTTAATCATTATTATTTTCCTTAAAACTTTGTTATTCTAATTAATTTCTTACTAGGGTAACAAATATTTCAATATTAAAAGGCTAGAATATTTTCTTATTTGAAGTAAATTAGATAATAATTGAATACTTTAGGATGTATTGACATACTATAAAAATTAATCTATATTTTCCAAATTTTTTATGTTTTTAATTAATTTAATTAATCTATATTTTAAAAAATCATTTATTTTAATTTTGACACTATTTATTTCATGGATTTTTAAAAAATATCAAGATAAGATTTTATCCCAGAAATAAATATTTTAAAATATCCCTAAGGGGTAAAGGGAATAAATAAAATTCATTGGAAAAATTAATTATTCCAAATTATATTTATTTGATAAAATAATTAGTACATAAATATTGTGTATTTATTTAATATACTTATTTATTGGATAAAAATTAGAAATACAACACCTTTATAAAATTAAATTTTCTATATTTGAGAATATTTTATGTAGTATAATTTATTTTCTTGAAAATACAACATTTAAGATTCAATACATATTAAAGTATGAATGTGAAAATTTTAACATTACTTCAAATAAAATAATATAATTGTATTAATCTGTTACATATGGATCTAAATAGTCCATAACAATTCAATTAAATGATTATGGTATATATATACTCGAAAAATAAATTTTTTTAATGTTTTTTGGTTCTTTAATGGTTATTATCATTTTAATAAAAATCAGTTTATTGAATTTTCTTCAATTAAATAATTTCTGCACCATCCATATAAAAACATTAAAGTAATTATTTATTTCCTAAAAATTGAAAATAAATTACCATGATAAATATAGTCATTTTAGATTTAAAATAAGTATTTACAGTAAAATTTATCTTCTTTATAACTATATTTTAAAAATGATATATTATTTAAAACATGAATGTGACATCTTTAAATCCTCATAAAATATTATAAATTCCATAATATCTCCTAAATGGCACCAAAACATCAAAAATAAATCTATATCATGGAATATGTTTATTAAGTTACCAATTACAATTTATATTTGTTGATACAACCCAATTGTCCATATATGGATACATAATTGTTATTAAAGGCAAAGAAAATGACACTTTGTGTATTTCTTGGATTTAAATATTATTTAAGTCCTTTTCATGGAAAAGTGTCCATTAAATGATATATGTTTTATCATTATGTGTATCAGGTCAAAATAGATTCACCAAATAAAATTCTTTCATTTGTTTTAGTCATTATAATTTTATTTTAAACTTAAATTACCTAATTTAGACATTACCATGGTAATAAAATTTAAAATGGCTACTATTCATATTGGTCAAAACTAAAAGGGACCTACATGCCAAATTTAGACTTCATTAATCCAAATTTGACATCCATTTTTTAAAATTAAACACCCAGAAGTTTTAGAATTAAATTTAAAATAAAACCATTAAAATGTCACAAAAAATAGTTTTTGGAAAAATGCCCCTTTTTAAATGGAAAACGATTTTATAATAAATTCATGTATAAAATAATTTTCAAAAACAATAATTGGATAAAAATAAAACTAATTAAAATTTAAAACTAATCAAAAAAATGTGATTACTATTTAATAACTTTAAAATAAAAAATTCTGTATATCAACTATTCATCAAAGAATGAAAATTTTCTGAAAAAAACCAAAAAATCAAACAATAAAAAATTTTATATTATTTATGAAAAGAAAAGTTTATTTTTTAAAATTGAATATAAACAATGTTTTAAAAACTATATTTAAAATGGATGCACCAACAAATGGCAACAAAACAACATTTTATTTGAAAAGTACTTCTTTTATCTGAAAAATTGATTTTGCTCATATATCATATTCTACAAAATATATAAGATGAATTTAAATGTTATATAAAATTTCAAATGTGGTTAATATTATTCATAACTTCTTGTTTATATCCCATTAAATAATAATATTTTAATTATATATCATTTTTTAGTAAAAATGGTTATTCCTTACAATGCAAGCTATCGAGAAAGGTCACTCTTGCATATAACGCAAGCCAATTCAATGTTGCATGTAGTGAAAGCTTCCTTTAGTTTTTGTATAAAAAAATGCAAACATAGTTCTTTTATACATTGAACAAAATATATTCACTTTGCTTCATGTATCATATTCCAACTCGATATTGTGTGTAACATATGACATGTTGGTTTAGTTTGAATGGAATGTTTGACATAGTGAATTGCAAGTCCAAAATGAAAATTTTAGTTTTTTTTCTACAAAAATGTCCATAAAAACTTGTGGTGTTACACACAAGCCAAAATCTATGTACAAATAAAAGAGATTCAAGAGTTATAATTTTCCTCAATAGAAGGTACACAAAGTTATAAGGGGTCCACACGGTATGTGGCCCCACTCCATTCCTAGCCATGTAATCAACAAAATGGATCTATAGTCACGTAGTTCCACCCAAAATGTAAGGATAATAAATATAATATATCAACCAACAAGGAAGAGCCGTGTTCACCTAGCCATGTCTGTGTACACTGGCTATGTGATAGTATATAGTGTGTGCCTAGTCGGGTCCATGTTTGCATACCCCTAGAGTACACACCAGGTTTCCAGCACTAAGTCACATCATGTTCTTTGGTCTAACATTGGTTTTTGTATTTAACTCAACAATAAACCCTTTCCAATATAGCTAAGTCATTTAATGAAATGTTTTCAACCTTATACATACCCTATAGTTAATATTATCACCGAAATTAAAATCTTCTATCTATGTTCTAGAGCCACCAATTTCGCATTGAATCATGCCTAATTTTCATTACAAATCAAAGGGGAAACCCCTTAATCATTTATTTTAGCCCTCATGTTGCTGAAAATTGAATGTGTTGATTGACGGTGGTCCATCACAATCCCCAGACACATCCGATCACTCTAGATCAGACCCCAGATCCCAGATCCATGGGAATCATCACCTAGATCCTAAAAGGCATCGTGATCCATCCTAAAATCATCAATCTATTAACTTCACATGCATCCATCATAAATCTTGGGGTTTTAACGTGCTCGAACCTGCCCGAAAAAGTTAAACCATGAACCCGTTGGCCTTTTATAATGAACACGAGTAATGATAGGGGAAATTTACAAAAACTAAGGTGCATAAATCATTGTCCAAGAATTCTTGTCCAACAAATATAGATTGTGGATATATGAGGTGAGAAAATGGAAAAAATGGAGATAAATTGTATAATAAAAAGAAATATGATACAATGGCTCATGTAAAAGATTTTTTAAAATACAGATCAAGAAATAAGGTTTTGATCATGATTATTATTTTAATCATAAGGGGGAATAAATAAATGATGATTATTACCAAAATATTAGATTGATCCTTGGTGAAGAGCACATTTTATAGTGATGAGGATAGTCTTCTATATCTACTGCCTATTGATTCAACATGATCTGATCCCTAGTTTTCTTCTGATATTGATTTTATAACAAAAATAGATGGAATTATCCTCTCAATGATCCTTTGGTTATGTATTTAAACATATTTATTTTCCATAAGAGGATAATTATAGAGGGAATTAGGTTTTTAGACATTAAATTATTAAATTAAATATTTTACTTAATTAATTCACTTAATGTACCCACCAACGGTTACCTTATCTGAATGACCTATGCTAGATAATTTCTAGTTGTGTCTAAGTTAAATCCCATGGTCCATAATAAACCATGGTCTCAGATCTGTGATCAAGAATCCATTTAGAATATATCCCATTATTTATGAATTTTTTTTCCACACATGATATAAAATATATTTAATATTTTAAAAAATTTAATTTCATGTAAACATGGCCAAATAATCACACTCCATCTCAGTTATTGTCTCCAAAAATAATCCTTGATATATTTTAAAATCTTAAAGGAAAAAAGGGTCTCTACATACATCTTTGAATCTTAACATAGTGGTATAGTTCATTTTTTATCAAAACATTACTTGGACGGCCATAAATATAAAAATAATTATTATATAACAAATTCTTGATATAATTATTATTATTTAATTATAATATATCATTTAACCACTTACCCTTACACCTGTGAAAAAATTATAACATCGCTCATTTGTAAGTGTGGACTACCACCTCCATGAATTTGTGTGGTTCATTTTTCATGTCTATCTTTAAATGATGATTATAAATATATATATATATATATATATATATAATGAATGTATATTATAGATAAACTAGGATTGAAATTAACGTGGTGATGGAACCCTGAGAAATATGAATGTGCTAAAACTACCAACCTGAAACGTATATGAAAAACAAAATATCAAACAGTTAGAAACAATTATTTCAATAAATATATTTTTTTATAAATAAGTGTTGAAATATAATAAGTCGATAATATATGATATAATAAGTATAGACCTATATGGTCCAATTATAGATATATAATAAATTTAATTTTAAAATATTGTATTTTTAAAAAACCTATGATGGATGTCAGACCTGAGGCATGGTTTTATATCAAAATAACATCCTTATTAAGGTTTACTTATGTTTTAATTTATACTAGAAAAATTATATGATATTTCTATCTTAAACCCCATATATTTTTTCTCCTTTAATTATTATATGATGTTAATATTTTACTTTTATTTCCCTCTCCTTAAGTAATCAATATTTTGAAATTATGGTTTTAAAGAAAAACAATTTTTTTCTATTCAAGAGGGAATCATGTCTTCCATATATATGTTTTATAAAAAATGTTTTCATGAATGGTTTTAATATTAAAAAATGATTTATTAATGTCATTTTTACCCTTTTTTTAATTTCTATAAATGGTTTAATAGTAATATTTTTATCATTTTTTGAATGATGAAAATTTTATTGATTGTGTTAACAAAATATTTATTTTAGTAGTCACCAAAAATATATTTTTCCCCCCATTACAACTATTCTCTTCCTCAAATATTCTTTTATAATGTTCCTTGGGTATTTTCAAAGAAACAGTTTCCCTAAAATTGTGGATATGTTTATATATTAAATAATTAATTTAAAAATGAGAAGAATATTTAACTGAAGAGATATTATGGTGAAATTTTAAATTTAATTCCACATATGTCAATATAATTTAATGGATCTCATAATTTAATGGGGATATAATATACTTATACCATTCACCATATTTTTATGGATGGATTATAATCATTTTTCACCACATAAGGTATCAATATTCCTTATTATAGTTCTTCCAAGGTGGATACTTATTGATTATTAAGGAATATTGATTATGTATTATTATTGATTAAATAGATTAGTGCATTATAATTATTAAGAGATGGGTGGGACTTGAAAGTACATATCCCATATATGCATCCATAGGTATCATTATACAAAACAGGTAGAGTATTTTGAAGATTACTTACCCATTTATGAATGATGTCTTGGTGTAAGGCCTCAATGGTATGTTTAAGATGTATGAAATTATTGCATCCCTATACTTTTACAAATTTAATTACATGGTTTTATTCATAATTAACCAAAAAAACCATGTATCGTAATGTCTAGTGTCTTTAGAAGATTAGGTATATAATTAAACATCCTAAAATAACTTTATAAAACATATTTTATTTAGACTACATAATAAGATCATAACATCCTTTTAGATCTTACATATACATAAGATAACCTGGGGAATACATGAGAAAAGTGGTTATCTAAAAATCCCATTAATTATATAGACATAGAAATAAAGCATTTAATGTTGGTTAAAATGCACAACATGATGAAATAAAAAGGAATGAATAAAAAATAAAGCATAACATATATAACATGGGATATTGTAATCATGAAAACATAAGAATTTAGAAAAAACAAACATAAATCCATAAACATGAGTCAAGTATAACTTCCAAGACCATTTCACATAGAGGATCATGAGTCAAGTCTCACTTACCAGGCCATTGCACATGGAAGACAATGTCCCATAGAAGAATCTTGTTCACTCCCAATTCCAACATGATGTCTCACGAGACTAATAATTACCCAATTCATTGGATCACTATTTATGTTCACCCATCAAAAAATGTTCATGAATATGTTTTCCACATTAAGAATGAATCGTAACATATAAATATAAGGGTTACCCATGGAAAGAAATTGGTATCGTAATCATTTCATGGAGAATAAAAAATAGTACTATAATAAACGTTTCAGTGAAAGAATCGATTTAAACCATAAATGGAAATTAATAAGGTAAAATAATACTTGATAATGATAAATAATGTCTAATTGAATTGATATAATGTAAAAATTGTGTTTTAGAAACTTTATAAATGAGCCACATTAGTGCAGTTTAAAGGAAAAATTTCAAGATTTATTAAGATGGAAATGGCATAATTATTTCTATAAAAGAAAAAATTAACCAATATAGTTTTTCAAGATAAAATGAGTTATATAATTAAATTAATTATTTATTAAAAAATATATTATTGAGTGCACCTAAAAATGGTTATGAAAACAACATGTTCCCTTTAATCAGGTTTTCTTATCGAAAAGAATAGGGAAGAGAGCCTTTTTAAAATAGGTATTTTTCGTTAAAATAAAGATAAAAATATATGAATACATGAGTATTGAAAATATGAACATAATTTATAATAATTAAAAAAATAAAGAAGAACTATATTTGGGTAAATAGAGATAAAGAGTAACCTGGAGGAATAATGAAGGTTTAGAGAGAATCCCATACCTTATGTCCGAAATAATTCTTCACTTGAAATTAATGTCATGGATGATAAAATTAATTCCATATATTAATTAATTAAAAAAATGTATAAATTTATTTAATTTATTATAAATCTATTAATTTTATTAATTCCTTTTTGATGACTTATAAAATACAATTCTATTATTCAGAAGTGTTCGTTTCCTTGGTTTTCATGATCAGGTCACTTGTATAAACATATTAATGATCATGTAAAATAAGAATGATTATCCAAAATTGTAATTATATGTTATTAATTAAATTTAATAATTTTAAATGGTCTTATATTTTTTATAATTGAGAATGATTCATTTAGAAAAACAATAATGATAATCGTTTAGATTAAATTGGTGGTTTTTTAACTTCAATAACTATTTTTGTTTCATTATTTAATATTAAGTGACAATTTTGGTTCCTGAACATAAAAATAATTGTAAAATAAATTTTACATTATTTTTAAACCAATATAAGTTATTTATTATCATTTATAAAAAATATTAATGGAAAATAAAAAATTTTCATCCTTGATGGTGAAAAATCATCACCTTAGAAACGATGTTTTCATTTTTTGAATAAAAGGGAGATGATAAGAGGTTTGATGATGAAATATTTAATTATAATAATAAAATTAAATTCTATATAATATAATATATATTTTATTCTACTTGGATAAGGTGACGTGATTATAGAATAATAAATGAAAATAAACTGAAGAGAAATCAAAAGAAAAGAAATAGGATTTTAGCTCATAAATTACATCTCCTGGAGAAAATCCTTGTGGAACTGGAGTTTTTTTGTATATTGTTTCAAAAGGATCCTATAAATTGGGGAGATAATTTTAGAGAGTATTGGGTATAATTTTGAAATGATTCACTTCTTTAGATGTGTGAGGAGAAGTGGTGGTGAGGGGTGATATTTATAGAAGAGGAGAGGGGTGTTTTTTGGTTATTTTATTTAATAGTTTATTATTTTGGTGGAATAATATGAGTAGTTTCAATTAACATGAATAGATATTGTAATGAGATAATGATAGTTCATGATTATGTTTCTTAAATCATAAATTAATCAGGAAACAATGTATTTAACTTATAATTTCATATATAATAAATTATAATATTTCACTATTTTTTGAAAATTCAACTATTTTAGAAAAAATTATCAAAAATTACACCTTATCATTTTTAAAGTGTAAAACTAAAAAATGAACTCTATTTTATGAAAATAATTTTCTAAATATGAAAATTTTAATTTTTAATTCAAATTATCATTTATTCATAAAATATGAATTTTTAAATTTTAACAGATTTTTAACCCTTTGAAAAATTAATTAAGGTATAATAAAATTATTATATAACCATAATAATAAAATAATTTATAAATATATTTTATGAATATAAATTATCTTTTGAATCATTTTATTAATTATAAAATTGTGAATAATCATTTATGTTTCATGGAAATAATAATACTTAATTTATCATTTTTAAAACATTTATTTACATATCCCATGGTATATATATATATATATATATATATCATATTTTCAGGCAAGGTTACTATTCTATTGGTTTGGTTACTATTCATAATGGTCACATTACTATTCTAATGGTCATGTTACTATTCTATTGGTTTAGGTTTCATAATTTATATATGAAATTATTATTTCATTCATTATTCATTTATATTGTTTTTATTGTGTTATGTATTTTATTTTATGTTATTTATAGTATATGACATAATTATAAGAAGGGAAATTCCATTGACATAATTCTTGGTCCATAAGTTCTTTATCCCTTATGAAATTTCATCCTTAAAATTTCATTTTATAAACTATGGGGAAAACAGGTGAGGGTACTTCCCCTTCATTGTTTCATTTGGTTCCCTTGTTACCACTTTGAAATTATGGTTCTACTATAGTAATTTTACCAAGAGATTATTCTTTTTGCCTATATAATTATCTTTATGGTTCAAGATCTTCATTAGCTGATCCTCATTAGAGAATACATTTTCGAACAGTACAAACTCAACATTCAGTACATGTGATAGAATCTACTATGTACCTACTCAAGTGGGATACATCAAGTTCATCATGTATTTGAGAAATGGTTCTTGGATGTGCAAGTAGATAAGCCGCATCTATAACATGATCAGGAATCTTGAAGGGTAAGATGTACCTAGGCACAACTTTCATTTCTTCGCAAATCTCATGATCTTTTTCCATAAAGATATGTTGAGTAACATTATGTATCCAAACATAAATTCCATGTCAATTTGAAGATTATAAACATAGACCTTATGTCAACCATCTAAATCCCAGATATTTTTCTTAACGGTTGTAACCTTTTCCACTATTTATTTTACCATTTTAGTTTATATAAGCTTACATTCACCAACTTCATCCCAACATTCTAGTGTTCTGGATATTTTACTATAAATGGATTTATATATAGCCATTTGGATTCATGAGTGGAAACTATAGTTGTAAGAGAGCTCAGGTAGAGGTAGATATTGGTCTCATCCTCTCTTAATGTCCACAAAACATTCAATCAACATGTATTCCAGTGTCTGAATAGGATTCTCAGATTGGTTATCAGTTTGAGGGTGATAGGTCATACTGAAGCTCAGCTCAATTTTTATATCATATAGGAGTATTTTCCAAAACATAGAGTTAAATCTCAGATCTCGATCAGATATAATCTATAGTGGTATTCCATGAAGCATAACAACATATATGATGTTTATCCTTTCTTTTTGGTCAAGTGAGAATTCCTCTTGAATTTCAATAAAGTGAGTTATCTTTGTAAGATGATTCACGAAAACCCATATAAGTTTTTTCCCTTTGGATGTCTTTATACGTCTAGTGACAAAGTCCATGGTGATGTTTTCTCACTTAAATGTTGGTATAGGTAATGGTTGAATCACCCCCTTATACTTTTTTCCTTTTAGAAATCACTTAATGACATACCATACACTTTGATTTATGTTCAACGGTATCCTTGTTCATATTGTCCCACCAATAGTTCTATAAGAGACCTCGATATGTCTTTGTGATTCTTGGATGAATAGAAAAGGTTAAGATATGTCTATCATTCAAAAGATCTTTCTTTATCTCTAGATTGAATAGTGCACATACTCGTGACCCAAACTTAACACTCCATCCTCATCTATTTTGAAGTCTAAGGATTTCTCAATTTTGATAGCTTCTACTTTTACCTGAATTTACACATCACTTCATTGATTATAATTAATTTTCTCTATATGGGATAGTTGATCAGTAATTTGAGAAAGTATTTATGATGTTACTTCCTTATTAATTATCATTTCCATCCTTTTCAAATCTACGAATATTGGATCCTTTTCAATTATCAACATTGATAAAGTTACAAGATCATTTCTACTAAGAGCATATACCAAATTATTTTATTATCCAAGATGGTAGTGGATTGAGCACTCGTAATCTTTGATGAGATATAATCATCTTCACTGGCGTATATTAATCTATTTCTATGTGGATATATATTTGAGGATCTTTTCATCAGTATAGATATCACAATTGTCCATTAGAGATAATACTTCCATTTTTTCAATGAATATATCAGAGTCTCAAACTCCAGATTATCTGTGGAAAATTTTTTCTCATGACTTTTTGACTACCATGTGTCATAGGCCGTCACATTATCATTTTTAATCAATAAAAACATGATAAATTCTTTTATGCATATTTTTACACCACAAAGAGTTCCCCGCTTGTTGGTAGTGTAAGAACTGATGTAGTGATATGCTTTTTTCAACTATTTAAAGCAATATTCACATTCACTAGTCCTTGTAAAATTTACTCCCTTACATTTTTGCGTGGGTAGTGGTTTTGAAAATTTTGATATGTTCATATAAAATCATAGATAATACCAAGCTAGAACAAGGAAACTATATATCTCCATTATAGATGTTGGGATTAGGAAATCGTTGATTTCCTTTGTCTTGGAAGGGTCAACCGATTTCATTTGATGGTGATTACATGAACCAATAATAGAAATTCCTCCATGAAGAACTCACATTTAATATACTTATCATATTGTTTCTCCCATTTCATTTTATTAGTTCAGTTTTAAAATTATCCTTGTGTTTTTCCTTTCACTAAGAATATATAATAATATCTCCAATTATGACTACCAATTATTTTGTATTATATAAGTCTCTATTGATTATGTCCATGAAAATTAATGGAGCACTAGTGAGTCCGAGGGGCATCAATATGAACTTATAGTGTCCATACCTCATTTGAAATTCAGTCTTGGGAATATCTTCCATCCTCAACATTAAATGGTGATATCCCTATCGAAGGTTAACCTTAGAGAAATAATTTTCCCCAAATAGTTGATCAAACAAGTCATCTATCCATAGAAGGGGATAAATGATCTTTATAATTATTTAATTGAGCTCATGATAATAAATTTAGATGCTCATTGATCCATCCTTGTTTTTTTCAAAGAGGACCGGTGCGCCTCATGGTGATGCACTCAGGTATGTAAAATCCTTGTAAAAATTATCTTGTAACTGCTTCTCTAGTTCTTCCAACTCAATGATGGCCATTTTATAAGGATTATTTGATATCGTCATGGAACCAAGAATAATTTCAATTGATAACTCAACCTCTAAGTTAGGAGGAATACCAATGAACTATTTATTTAACACATTAGTGTAGTCACTCAAAATAGGCATGTCTTCGAGCATGATCCTCTCATTTATCGCAATAATTTAAGCTATATATGATTTATGATATTGAAGAAGTATCCAAAATTTAGACAATGACTCAAATGAATATTTATCCTCCTCCATAAACTTTTACATAATTTGAGTATGCTTTGGGTTGGGAAGAGTTATCTCCCTTCCTTGACAATTAATGTTATATTTTTATAAATATAGAAAATATATGCCCAATATAGCATCAAACTCCACTAAAGGAAGTAAGATGAAATTTTATGGGAGGTTCTTTCTTGGATAAAATAATTACTATATTATCTACTCTCACAAATAAAAGGACCTCCATATTTTGAGGAGGTATTTGAATAGATCTACTAAACATGCAAGATATAGAAGACTGCATAGAATGAGAAACAAATATTATGTTCTATATCCTTGGATGAATAACTAGAATACCTGTCACCACATCATTGTTAGGATCCATCTTAAAAGTAGTTATAGATTATCCATTATATACTACCTTGGAGGTTTTATTTTATAGATTTCCTCCAGAATCCCTTTCCTTATGAAAATGTTTTGAAAAATTCCCATGTTCCTTTTAGTTGAAACATAGTACTATAGGCTAAGGGTTGATCTGACACATGAATTATTCTTCTACATAAGTGGAATTTTATATCACTTCAATAGTTATTATCCATATTCCCCATTCTTCTACCTTTTAATAATCTCTTAGTTCCCTTTATATATATCCTATAATTCTTATTCCCCCAATTTTGACACAAGTGAGGTTGAGTTTTCTTTTCTTTATGAGATTTATCTATTAATCCACTGTTTTTAAACACCTTATTCTTCTTTTTATCTCTAGTACCATGAGACCATTGAGAGTGTTTGATATCCATTTCAACCTTAAGGGAACAATGGAAAATATCATTATAGCTATCTTAGTCTCTAATCATGAATGCTTTTCATTGACTCTACATTAGTCTGATAAAGATGAGATCCACATTTCTTTTTTATGTTCCAGAAAAAGTTAGAGGCGTATCGGACAAGTGATGTGTTTTTTTCTTCATATTCCTAAATAGAATAATCTTAATTTCTATTCATACTGAGGAACCCCCTCTCTATATTAAGGGAGAGAGTCTTGGGAAAATATTTATTGATTATTTTTTTCTTGAAATATTTCAAATCAATGGTATCAATTTTCCCATTGAAATTTGTCTTTTTGATCAGTGTCCAGCACTAACCATCTTCCCTAGAAAAATGATAGACATGAAACACAACATTATATTCTACTAAGTACTAGAGGACATATAACATCTCCTCATTATCGTTAATCTATTGTTATGTGAGGAGGGGATCAGAAGATCCAGTAAGCATCAGAGGCCTTTGTCTCATAAAGTAGTTGACATCAAATTTCTCTTTATTAGGATAAGAAGGAATTTACATATAATTAATGTTATTATTCAAAACCATATCTAGTTGAAAAATTACTTTCTTTATGTTTTTGGAACACATTACCATCATATTTTTAATTTTATTAGTGAAATCATCACATTTCCTATCACATTGGTTGTTTGAATGAGTTATCCTATTTCTAAACATTAACAAATAAAAAAATTACAATTATGAGGGATTAAATACATATCTAATAATCTAATAAAATGTATACATTCAAAATATAAGAATAAACTTATAAATGAAAATTATATCCAAACTTTTTATTCCCTATGTTTCAATCTAGGTTACCCATGGTGATAGAATTATCCATAGGGTTCTTACTAAAGTGATCTAGTCCTAATATATAAAATAAACTAGAACATTATACGATAAAAAATATATTATCCCTATACTTTTAAAAATATTATAACATGTTTTTCATCATAATTTACCATCAAATAAAAACTAAGGATCGTAAATTATAATTTCTTTGGAAGATTATGTACATAATTAAATATCACAAAACTAAAATAATATCACGTTTTGTTTAATATCTTTAGAGATATTATAAATTTATTTTAGATTTTTCATTTGAATAGGACATGGTAGGAACTAAATTATCATGGGTATGATCCAAAAATCTTAGTAAGGGTGTAAAAATTGAAATAAATCATAACATAAGGGTTAGATGTTATAACATGATTACATAAAAAATGCATGAATAAACATATAAGAGCATAAAATGTATAACATGAGATCATGTATTCCTGAACACAATTGAATTTGGAAAAAACATGACATTAAATAAACATTATTCAAGTATAACATCCAACATCATTGAAAATGGAAGAGAATGAGTCAAGGCTAGCTGCCAAGACCATTACTCAAAGCGGAGAAAGACCTATAAAGGATTCAGGTTTACTCCCTGTTCTAACGTGATGTATTATGAGGATAAACATTACCCAATGCATTGTAGTTAAATCTAGGTTCACCAATCATAATATTTTCATGAATATATGTTCCATAGGAATAATTAAATATATGGTATAAGCATAATGGTTACCCATGGAAGGAAATGGGTATCATAATCATGTTATGGAGCATAACCAATGGCTGTATCACTAAAATTTCCATGAAAGCATGGATTTAAATCATAAATGGAAATTAATAAGGTAAAATAGGTATATATTATGATAAATTATGTGTAGATGAATTGAAAATATTCCAAAATTCTATTTATGAAACTTTAGAAATGATCCACTTCAGTGCGGTTTAATTAAAAATTATCTTGATTCGTTAAAATGAAAAAGGTATAATTATTTTTTAAAACAAGAAATGAACCAGGATAGTTTTTCATGATAAAATGAGTGAATTTATAAAAAAATTTTTTTTTAGAATTTATTAAGTAGTTCCCTTTAAAATGTGTAATAAATCAAGAAGTCCCCTTTAACCAGGACTTCTTATCGTGAAGAATTCAAAAGGGAGCCTTTTTAAAACATGTATTTACTCATCAAAGAAGGGTGATCTGATTTGGATACATGATTTTTTAAAATATAATATAATTTATATAAATTATATAAAAATAAAGAAGAACTACATTGGGTTAAATTGAGAGAAAGTGTAACCCGAAGGAAGAATGGAGTTTCTGGGAGAATCCCTTACCATTTCTATGAAAGTGTTCTGCACTTGAAATTAATGCCTTGAATGATCAAATTAAATCGTTTAATTAATAAAATAAAAAATTTAATTTATTTAATTTATTTATTAAAATTTTATTATGTTAATTTATGGCCTTTTGGAGTTATATGATACAATTTCATCATTCAGGAGTGTTTGTTTCCTTGGTTTTTATGATTGATTTAGTTTAATACATGTATGAATGATAATGTAAAATAATAATAATTATATATAAATGAGATTATATGTTATTAAAATTATGAAATATATTTTAAATTGTCTTATTTATTGTTTTATTTTTAGATATGTGGATTATTCATTAGATAAAATGTTAATGATAATCGTTTAGATTAAAAATGGTCGGTTTTCGAAAACCATAAACTAGTTTTGTTTAATTATTTGATATTATGTATATATGTTAGTTATAGAACACAAAAAAGGTTATAAAATAAATTTTAAAATCTAAATAAACCATAATAATGTTTTTTTACCAATATTTAAGGCGATATTGAATTTTTTTTCATACTTGAATGTGATAAACCCACACATCGCGCATGATATTTTCATTTTTAGAATAAAATTGAGTGGAAAAGAGGTTTGATGATAGATTAAAAAACTAAAATAATAAATATAAAGTATATATATGATAATAAAGTTTCATTCCACTTTTATATGGGGAGGTGAGGAGAGAGCAAGAAAATAAAAAAATTTTAAAAAAATTCTAAAAGAAATGAAATTGGATTTTTCCTTTTGAATTAATTCTCCTTGAGAACCTCTTTAAGGAACTTAATTTTGGACTTTTATTGATTCCAAAGGCTCAAAGATGTGGGGGAGAGAATTGAGAACATTATTGGGAAGAATTTTGACATGATTTTAGGCTTTAGAGTCGCGAGGAGAGGAAGTGGTGTGTGGTGGTATTTATAGGGGAAAAGAGGGGTGTTTTTTTGATTATTTTATTCAATATTTTATTATTTTGGGTCAAGATTAAGAATAGTTCTGATTCAAATTTCTAGATATATTAAATAGACAATGATATTTTTAAATTATTCTTCTTAAATCAATAATGACTCATGGAATATTTTATTTAACATATTATTTCATATAATGTAAATTAATGTATTTCAATATTCCCTAAAAATTAAACTATTCTAAAAATATAAAAAATTAAACCTAACCATTTTTTGATGTGTAAAATTCAGAAATGGAATACATTTTTTAAAATAATTTTCTTAATATGATAAATTTAATATTTAATTAAAATAATCACTTCTCTACAAATACCAATTTAAAAATTATAAATGATTTTATAAAACATTGAAAAATTAATTAATATCTTTTAAAATTATCTTGTAATTATAAGAAAAAAATATTAATTTATGAATATAATTTTTGGAAATAATTTTTTTAAATCATTATAATAACTATAAAATTGTAAATAAATATTTATGTTTCACAAAACTACCAATACATAATTTATCATTTTCTAAAAATTTATTTACATATTACATTATATAAATATATCATGTTTTAATTTATAATATGCCTAAATTTTGTTTTTAATTTCATAGTTGAGGTTACTATTCTCTTAGCCATTTTACTATTCTTAATGGTCACATTACTATTCAAAATTTCATGTTACTATTCTATTTGTTTTGGTTCATTAATTTCTATAAATTATTTTTATTTGACTAATTATTTATTTATAGAGTTTTTATTATGTTATCTAAGTGATTTTATGTGATTTATACTATATTCCATAATTATAAAAATGGAGATTTAATTGATAGAATTCTAAGACATTAAAGACATTATACATTCCATTATTTTGAAATCAGTTATTGATGTTTATGTGATTATTAAAATAGTAATGCTATCCAGGGATAATTTTCAAGATCACCTGATAATTTATATGGATTTATATTTAAATAATTTATTCATACCATATTTTTCATTCCTTTTTTATTCTATGATTGATTACATTGTACACATTACCTTATTGAGAATCTGTGCTCACCCTTACATCTTGTTTCCCTTCCCCATGATTCCAGACATTGTAATACGAATGAAATTAACATATATTATTTAGGGAATAATATTGTCCTCAAATAAAATTTTATGTTATATTTTTATATTTCCAATATAATATGGGAATTTAGTATGTTTCTAGTTTTCCAAATCTGTTAAACTAATCTATCATGGGTGGTGTGATCCATTTTATCTTATACCCATGTAATAATTAAGAACTAAATTCATGTTACTTGAGTCACAGTTTTATAAGTATATTTCAACATTAGACACAATAAGAGAAAAAGGGAGACCTATGGTCTCAAATCATTATTCTAGTTTATTGTATCTTCCACCCAAATTGGTTGGAACTCAACAAAACTACTTTATTAAAATTAAATTTCTCCACAATCCTAAATATAGAAAATAAAACTAATCACATAAGTTTTTTACATTGTTTAAGAATAACTGATAGTATAAGGTTTATAAATAGAGAATTTGTCAGTCGTACTAGAATCTATTATTCTTCAATATTATTAGTGGATTATAATTATTAGGTAATTTTTACCCTATAGTAGGATCAATGCATTTAAAATTATATTAAGGGAAATGTGAACTCATTCCCTCTGATCACATTAATTGACTCCTCCTCATCCACTGCATTGGATAGATGTATCCCTATATTTAATGACTTGTATGTTACAAAAAAATTTATAGTAATGAAAATCAGGAAATACAACATTATGTTCCTAGTTTTATTATATAACAAAAACCTAAATTTTATGAAAGTAATTCTACTAGGTCCATAGAATCACCAAGATCATTTTCAACCATTTCTAAAGCTTTGATGAGGTATAAATTTTAATTAATATCGATTCAAACTGGTCCCCTAACTCTACTTAATTCATTTATATTTCTTAAGAAATATTAGGTTTTATTAGGTTAAATCGCTCAATTATTATCAACTTAAGTCCACTTACTCATGCGAGTCCTCCAAAGTAGGTTCACCATAGTTCCTTTTCATTACTTGATTTAAAAACCCCATTTTGTGAATGTTTTCTATTAAACCCCCTTTAATTTAATTTTTTATCTTTTATATTTGAGCTACTCCTTTGATCTAATTCTTCACTCAAGTATAGTTCACTCTAGTGATAGTTTTATTATAATATATTATCATAAGAATTCTACAATTTTTTGACCCCAAATTATGGTTTTATCTAGGTAATTATTTTCCAAATACAATTATATTTCATCCCAAATCATTGAGATTTAATATGTTTTATTTTAATATCATTCACTGTGAGACTCCTATGTCTAGAATGAAACTCCCCAAATAGTGTGAAAAGACACAAAATACCTATTACATGAGAAGGTATGACCTATGTGTGAGAAAGTGTTACTTGTGGGTTGACCCATGAGAACACATTCATTGTGATATGAATATTAAGGAAATAATGTCTTAACGGTGTGGTGGTTAAATAAGTAATGGGTAATGATAATTTTGGTGAAGAAAAAATGGTCAGCTCATTTGAGAGATGGGTCATAACCCTTATGGGATACAGAATGTAGAATTATAAGCATTATTTCTTGTAAAACACCATGGGGATGAGTGGTTGGGAAATGTCATTAAGGGATTTAGAAGGTCCATTAACTATAGTTATTTAGGATCTAATGATATTTTATATTACTAGTGGCAATGATGTACAGACAAAAATAAGTTGGATAATAATATTAGTGTTATGGTAGTTAGGGAAAAGTCGAATTCTATCTTAGAACCTAGAATATTTCTCATTTGATGAGTTGATCATGATATAATTATTGGAAATTTTGAGTATTTTTACATTTATAATAGTAAATTTCATGAAATGGAATTATTTTATTTTTTGGAATACAAGATAATTTATGGTGGAAATAACACTATTTAAATGTTTTGTTTTAAATATTGTTTTTGGTGTGATATGATGAGTCGTGTGTTTAATGAATTTGATGAATTGGAATATTTAGAGGTTATATTTACACAAACTTTCATTGAGGAAATAGGCTATATTATATATAATATATAGAAAATTCCCATATATGAGTATCTATCAATGAGGATTGGGTGAAGTCAGAATTCTCTTTAATTATAAGTTATGTGTTTTGGGTTACGGTTTATTGGGATGCCCATGGATGTTTTTTAGGAAGTGGAATGGTATGTTGAATGTGTATAGGGTATTTTGATACTTTTGTAAATGTATGATTTCAGATGTATTACTTCTTGTCTTCAAGTTATGACTAAAAATTTAGTATTGTGGCTGTAGTTTAGATTAGAATAGTCAAGAGATTGCATGGTGTGGCACTGAATGAATTAAAATCTGATATAGAAAAAATCATTTATTGTTATATATAATTTGTGAATTAAAAATTCAATAATTTATCTAAGATTTAGGAATAATCAAAGAGTAGGTAGGAGAATTTAGTGTTATGGTGCATGAGTTATTAGTTTTTAGAGGTAGTCAGTGTGGAAAAGTATCTACTAGAGAATTTAGTTTACACTTAACCATGGTGAAGCCGATAAGAATATATGAATTTTTTTCAGTAATGGAAATTATTTATGATCATAAAAAGTGAGATACATCTATTCCTTATGATTTCTGTTGGGTTGAGTGTGTATTAGTTTAGTTTTTTCTAGTGGAAGATTAATATATAATATGTGTGTTTTATGTCTATAACTGATGATATCCACAATAAATTCATTATGAAAATTATCAAAGATGATATTTTTTATTGTGGGTAGGTTTTAACTACTTGATATGATCTGTTTCATTAGAGATGCTGAAGATTTGAGTTCTAATGAGTTTAAAAACTGATTTGATTTGATTTTTTTGGATTTAGATTGAGAATTAGCGTTTTTAGAACCGTTTAAAATTACATATAGGATTTATAAAAGATGATAGATCTAGTAGAGGGTTCCCAATGAAATTTTTATAGGTTCAAGATATTGGGTTATGTAAGTCAGTGTCTAAAAATTATATCAATTACCCAGTTGGGTTGCACTGGGTACCTGTGGTGTTGACCCTTGACCTAGGACCACTGGGTGACCGGTGTAGGTGAAATAGTTTCCTGATAGAGCCCAATTTTTTTAAAAAAAAATTGGAGGGTCTTTAGGTTATTTTAAGGGATTTATTTTAAACATATTTTGGTAATTTTTTTATGTTTATATAGTCAATGTAAAAGGGGAGACACCCCCATCTCATATATTCTACCTCCATTCTTCACCTTGGTGTGAGACCGATCTGGGTTATTTAATTTCTATGGTTAAGGTGAGTTTCAGCCCATTCCTCTTCCTATCATGCATGTCTCCCTTTCCCTCAAATATATTATTGTCATTGTTAATTTGTTTTTCAAATCCTCATGAGAATTGTGGAACCAAGTCTGTATAAAGGGGATTTTGTTCTTCTTGTCTAGAGGAGGTTAAAAGGGGATAAAAATTAATGGTTTAATTCAATTTATCTTAAGGTAAGATGTTTATATAATTTAATTTGTGGGGTTTTTTAAAAAATTTATTCAATTAATTGATGAATTGATTTTGGGTATTAGGACTTTTAATGCTGTGGGATTGGGGTTGTGATGAGGGAAGACAATGCCCAATTTCATGATATTTTGTTATATTTATGTTGTTTTATGGTTTGTCTAAATTTTATTCCCAGTGGAATTAATATTGATAAATTATTTTAATTAATTATATTCATATTATAAATAATTATAATAGATTTTTATTGATTATAGGCCCTTATAGAGGTTATCGATGGCTGGGTGGTATTGTTTGATCATAGGATATGGTGGTTAGGCATTACATTCGGTGGGGAGGGGGGACATCATTATTATAATGAAACGAGTTTATATAGGTTGATCCATTGAATATTTTACATAAATATTTGGTTTTATTAAATGGATTTGGAAATTCATTTGGGTATTGTAGTACTATATTAAGAATGTTAATGTGTATTAAATTATATAAAAAATGTTTTCAAAGTAAGTGGTTTTCCCCTTGATCAAAAGAATGGATGAGAATTCCAAGGCCATATTTATTTATGGAACATGAGGTTTACCATAGGAATTGATTAAGGTTGGTCAACTTTGGATTTTCTATTGAAAGAAATCATTATTGTGTGTATTCAGTATAGTAAATAATTTATTTATTTAATTTATTTAATATCATAAAACCTAATTACCTCTATATATATATGTCATTATAGAAAATATATAGGGTTAGACACATAATCTTGAGAGATTTGAGAGGAGGAGGAGGATACCACAATTACCATTGGTTACATGGGAACATGGATCATTAATGAACAATCAAGGAGAAGCATGAGAAATACATCATACAGAGTGGGATCTTCACAATATTCTCTAGTAGACATGTCCTTCGCAAATGATAGATATTTTTTTTTGATGTAGAGCTCATTATTTTTTATTTGAACCCATTTGTTTCAATTTATGTGCATGGACTACATTTCATCTTATTATCTGTGATTTTAATTCTTCTTATGAACACTGTTTTAATTATTATTCTTGAGACTATTTGATTTTATCCTATTAATCCTTGATTTAACCTTTTTTGTTTCAGAAAATAATGATCATTTTCTATGATTGCAATTAAAAATGATGATATTTCCTCATATCGTTTCCTATTACCACCATTTTTCTTTACATTCTTCATCGTATGATGATGGTTTTGTGATTATACAGTGATAGTCTAGGTTCGAAGCATGATAAAACCATGAGATTCATAGTGGGGTTTTGAATGACATATTAATTAGTGTTTTCTGGATGGATTGAGAAGTTTTATTGGATTAAAGAGATTTATTCATGGATCTAGACCCCTAAACTATTTTGGGAGGAATTATTGATACATATTGAGAGATTTGAGATCCAATTTTGGGTCTCTAGGGAGTAAATAAAAAATAAGGGAAATTACCATTTATATTTCTCCATTTCGGGTGATTAAAATAGTTGTAATGGAAGATAAAAAATTTTCATGAAGAAGAAAGTTATTTTCTATAGAAAACATGACTATAAGATGTGTATCCTGGTGGCACACACACAATTTATCTCTAGTTCTCATGATGATTAATGTTTAATCCCAAGTTAAATATCACACATCAAGTCACTAGGCACTCATTCGGAGTGATCATACCTAGGTAGACATGACATGTGCGGATGGCACATGCCCATTACAATTGGTGAGAAGATACTACATGTCCACATAGAGAGACATTGTAATGAGGTATATGGATACCCATGCTATGTATTGCGATCATAGTCCAATGACCCTAGGTGAGAAGACACACTATGTCCCCAAAGGGACACACCATATTGAGGTACATGGATAACTGATCTTTGTGCTGAGAGCACATTACATTAACCTATGGTGAATATACACATTGTGTCCCCTTGGGGACACACCATGGGGACCCACATAGATAGACCGACCATTTAAAGGAGAGTACTTGCCTAGGTGTCTTGGTGGATCCACAAACAATGTTACCCCATGACCACACATGGTACCTTTTTCCTAAGAATGTATTGCTCATGTATATCCTTCTTATTAACTCTGATTTGAGCCCAAAGGGAACCTATTCATTGTATTTTTTATTTTTGATGTTATGGTAGCCTTTGTTTTGGAATCAGAGATATGAAATGAGTTGTTATGAGTAGGATGATTTTTCTAGAGATGGATGGACACTGGAAGTGATTTGGGTTGATCATCAAAGATATGTTGGGGCCAATACTTCCCTTTTTCACCGAGGTCTAGGTACCCCATACTATTTATACAGGTATAGTTGTAATTCCAATATTTTACAAGAGGGAATATGTCATCTATCTATGTATTGGTACTCCCCTATCATCGAGATTCTATTGGGAGACGGTAATCTATTGGATATTGTTCCACATCAGTTGTATAGCATAGAAGTGAGAAGTGACCTCTCTACTCTAGTTATTGTAAGGTTTCATGTGATACTGGGGCAACATAGATGATAAATTTGGAGTTATAAGTAGGCTCATCATTTTTAGATGGTTGTAAAGATAGAGATCCACTTTCTCTTTTCACATGGTTTTATTTATGAGAATATCAGTTGTTTTATTTCAGTAAAAATTTCTTTATAGGTTAATCTAAATACGATATTCTATTTATTAAATATTGATTTTATAGAAATCCTTCTTGGTATGTCTATACATACCCATTCATGGACTATTCTGGAAGATGTTGTTTCTTATGAAGATAATAATTATATTAGTGGCGACTTTGGTGGACTTGGTATTCAAAGAAAAAAATAGTCTTGGAGGTGCTGAATACATCCAGTGGTTAGCATTAATTATTGTGAAATGGTATCTTTTTAGTTTCTCCCTATCCCTATGTGTTTTTATGTTGAGACCTTTTTTTTGTTTGGAATGAAAATTTCCCCTTAATTTAAATTTATTTACATTTCTATGCTTTATTTTTTTATCAAAGGTTGTTTCAGGAATTTTTTACTCTCTAGATGTCATAGTTTATTTTTCTATCCATACATAGTTATATCGAGATGATTTTTTGTGTTGTGTATGGGTAATTTAGAACATGAATTACTATTTAAATTATTCATACTCATCATTATCTCCTTCCCCTGGCCTATGGGAGGATCACTTGGGGTTTCATCAGTGGAATAAATTTGGCCTTGGTGGGTTACCATTGGGTTCAGTCATGATAGAGTGGTATCAGAGGTGGGTTGTCCTTGGTTCAGTGTTTAGAGTAGTAAATATCTTGAGTTTTGGTTTGGGAACATAGGGAAATTATTTCTAACTCTCTTGAGTATGAATCTCATTCCAGGGAACCCAATGACTGTGTAGTGTTCCTACTTATCCATACATTAGGACTCTGAGTACTTGTTTTGTAACTCAACATTCCAAAGTACCTGTATTAGCGTAACCAATTGTACCTGAATCATACAGATCTTGGTCTTTTGACTTTCATTTAATTACTGAATCAACTACCTATATATTAAATCTAACCATGCTATGTCTGAATATTTTTTGAGATTATTCAATGTTGACAACTATTTAGGATACTGAAATAGGGTCATCTGTAATACCCTTGGATTTCATAGTATGGTATCTCATTAATGTAATTCAATAGCTTGTGCTACACGCAACACAGAGTTCGAGCACACCACAACTTACCAAACTAGCTATTCAATAAGTGGTTTTAAATAGTATTAACTGCATTTTTAATTTTATATACACCTAATAATTTTAACATCCATATTATTTGTTTCTTATAAATAAAAGAATAACAAATTCTATTTTTCAGATAAAGGATGTATTTTTTAAAAAATGAAATTTTACCCCAATTTAATGCAGAATGATTTTTAAATCAAATATTTGACACTTTTATATATTCAATTTGACAAAATTAACTTCTTATTTAGAATCAGGACATAAAAATTTAGTTTGGATAATGTTTTGGTATTTATCTGATAACATTCATATTTTGCTGAATATTGCAAAAACAATTTAATTGAAAACAACTTTTTTAATCAAAATAAATTTTAGAGTAAAATTTTTCATTTGATTTGTTTTAAAGTATTAATATATTATATTTTTATCGTTTAATATAATTTAAGTCATTTTAAGTAATTTTCATTTAAATTGGACATAAACACATGTCAATCTTTTGATGAGTTTTACTTTTAAAAAACCCCACTTTTGATTTTTACAACGAGAATTAATATTAACTTAATTAATGAAAAATTTATTTTTAGAATTTGGTATAATAGACTAAATTTCTGGATTTAGAATATCAAAATCATCTTAGGGTGAATTGTTTTTATTTTTCGGAAAACTTTTAATTTTTGATGAACAGTGAAAAACACTGCATTATTGTTTAAAACCGACTTTATTTAAATAATAATCATCATTATTTAAATTTATTTTAAATTAAAAATAGATAAATAATGCCTATATTAGTCCAATATAATTTATTGGAGTCATTTTATAATAATATTTTATATATAAAAATTTATTGAACTTTTTACCGTCTTTTACCCACCTTCTAGCCACATTTGCAAATTTCCATAAAATATAATTTTACCTCTTCTGTGAATTAAATTTCTAAAATATGAGAGACAAGGTTGAAATAATTAAGTAAAATTTTATTCAATAGGATGAAAATAATTTTTTATGAATAGTAACTTCTCAATTTTATTTATCACTGTTAAAATTAAATAGGGTATTTAAAGGTAAAAATGATATTATAATTACCCTAACACATGTCATGGTTTTATTGGATAAGTTTATTATACCAAAATAAACCTTATGAATAAAATATGATCCTCTTTGGTCCACTTGGATTAGATTATGACATTTATTATTATTTTATTTAAAGAAGAGTTAAAAGTGTTATCTTCAAGTTTTAATACCTATAACATTTTTAATAAAGGGACTTACATAGGATAATTTTGACTATTAATATTAATTAGAAATATAAAAATATTTCTTAAATCATGGTAATTTATTTATAATTTTTAGACATTAAATAATTAAATTTATTTATGACACAATAATGATGATGTAATTACATTATTAATGAATGATTAAAATAATTGATATTATAAATATCCAAATAAATATAAATTGAAACTTTTTATGATTTAAAATAATTTTCTTGGTTAATATTACATGTTAATATTGATTAAATAAATTATTCTCAAAGTGATAAAGCTTTTATTAGTTCTACAAAAACAAAATAACAAATAGTGTCAAAATTGACATAAATAAGTTTTTTAAAAAAATATGATATTATTAATTGATATAATATTACTAAAAAACTATGGTTCGGACAATGGAATTATATAAGGTTATAAATATCAATAATTAACCAATTTTGGTTCTCTTGTATTTTTATAGTATGTTTATTAACCATTTATTATAATAATACAAGAAAAAATGGAAAAAGTTAAACTATTTAACTAAGAGTAAAATCTATAAGATAAGGTTAATCTGGTGACCTAAACTAATATAAAACCTATTTGTTGAGAGTATTTCGACCCAAACCACCTTTTCCTATAAATAAATAAATTTTGACCCATTATAAACTGAAAATTATTTTATAATAAAATAATATTTCAAACTTTTCCTAAAGTGACCCTCCCCTATGTTAAAAAAGGGAACTTCTGCTTCTCTCAAAATCACACCTCCAAAGCCATTTGGATCAGAAAAACACTACCCAAAACTCCTCCCAACATTCCTCAATTCAATCTAGTGGCCTTACATTGAGAATAAAGCCAACCTATGGATCTCTTTTGTTCAAATCAAAAGGAAACACCCAAAGAAGAGGTTATTATTTTATCACCTCTTTCAAAGTTATTTTCTTCTTCCACTTTCTCATTTTTTCTTATTTCAATACCAAAATAATAACTCTAGTAAATTCTAAATACTGTCATGTTATTATTAATATGGTAAAACCATTATTATTATTCTATACATAATATGAATGATAATGTCCCCATTCGTGCGTACATACGGCTTATTGTCTCCACACCGTGGTGTAATTTATTATTCAACACTATGTTTTATGGATGTATATAATGATGAGTAATATGTATATAAATAATTAAAATATAAAGATAATTTCTATGTTCAATTAATATACCATAAAATTACACACCTTTTATTCATTAATTAAATGAAATTGTTGCTCGTGTGTATGTACGACTTACTGTCTCCACGACGCGATGCAATTCATTTCCAGGTTCACTATTCAACGATGATTATAAAAATATATATTATTAATATGTATGAAATATATGACATAATAATTTTACTATATATATAGATAGATAGATATGTACTTACATATACCTTATTCACTTACTTATGTTCAATACTATATGAAGACGGAAACAACGTTTATGCGTACGTATGACATACCATCTCCATAAACAATGTTTTCCCTTTCATATTTCTATCAATTATACATATTTATATTTTAAATATATATTATATATAAATCAAGTTTTATATTATGGATGTATTTAAATCATGATTTAAATGATACGATCACAAATAACAAATTAAAACACATACGATAAAGAAAGCGATTATTACCAGAAATATTTATTAAACATGGAAATAATTGTTAAATGGGTAATATAATATCATAAATGAATCATGTATGATATAATAATTATTAATATGGTTTTTTTATAACATAATAACATACTATTTTGATTATACAAGAGGTTAAATGTACCCTCGACCAAAGAAAAGTTCAAGGTAAGGGTTATTTCCTCAATCTCATTATTATCCAAGATTGTTTATCTATAAGTATTTACTAGGACATATTTATCATCTATGAACATGTTTCATTAAAATGTTTTAAAAATTAATCTTTTAAGGTTTTATGGATGGGTCTATTTAACTATAGCATCATTTTTAGTGTTATAAATATTTATCAATATAAATATTTTTAATTAATGTCCATGATTTCAGAATGGTTTTAAGGATTTATATATATGGACATGATTGTTTGAAAATTTTAATTCCATTGAAAAATTTCAATGTGTTATGGGACACTTTGATTTAAAAATATATTTTAAATGACTTTTTTATTAATGTTTGACTTTGAAATGATTTCACAAAAAATAATATTTCTCTCAAAAATTTAACAGATCATTTTCAACAATGCCAACATTCTTTACAGGATATTATTCTTAATTAAGGTTGATTTATTATAATAAAATATTCCATATTGTATCAAATGAGTAATGATTTGTTCGACTATAGTTGTGCACTTTTTATACCCTTTAGAGGTTATGGTTGAAGTATTAACATTTCATATGCTTGTTTTAATACGAATGTTTATGTTATGCTTTAACATTTTTATATGAGGAATGCAGTGGACTTAATAAGTGACACGTGTGGCCCGATATATCCCCTTGATGCATCGATAGGTCTCATTAGACATATTACTAACTTGGAACAAGTCCTTGAAAAAAAGTTTATTTGTAGTCTTGGCACTAGGCCTTGACTGTGTGGTAGTGATGTTCCGCATTAGGCCTTCCATAATTATGAAATTAATGATTAAATTTGATTATTCAACTAGTAGAATATCCATGTGCATGTTTATACGGTATTATATGATTTATTTTCCCTATATTATGTTCACTTTTATGTTTGAAAGGATTTTTTTATTAAAAAAATTTCCTTAAAATTTTATAGCTTTCGCTAAATTATTTACCCTTACTGAGCATCTAATCTCACCCCTTTCTTATGTTTTGTTTTCCCAGGCTTCCAAGAATTGTATTATGTTTGATATGTCGGGTTAAGCTAGGGGAATAATCATGTTCTCAATAGATTATTTATGTTGTGTTTTATGTTTTAATTTGTAATTTAATGATCAGGTATGTAATCTATTTTCCAAGACTACTAAACTGATTGGTCCTTCAAGACTTGATTCCTTGAAATCATGCCAATGTATTAAAATAATGCACCAACTCAAGGATTCTAGGATCGGGGCATTACAGTTGGTATCAAATGATATTTAGTACAATCCTTGGAAACTAGATTTTGATAAACTCTGATTAGAGAACATTACCCTTAGATAGACATTTAGGATTAGTATAGAAGCACTTCTTAGAATTTTGGTAATGTAAATATTTTGTGAATTTTTAGAAATGTATCCCGATATGGATACAAGCAGGTAGAGGTGGATCTTGAAGGAATGTACCTATGAGTAAAAACTCCAACAAGGAGTCTCAGTTTTGACCTGGGGTATCCTAGTACATGACAACGGGCCTTGCTGCACTCTTGGTTACGACACTTCTGAGGGATATGATTAGGATAAATTTACATTTTCTTTACAAACCATTATGAAGGATTTATGAGTAAATACTTTATCAAAGAAATTTTTTTTTGATTATGGATTATATGAAAAAATGGTTTATTTTATGTTATGTAATTTACAAGTTTGGAATTATTCACTGCGATTCATAAACTATCATAGTTTATTCCATCGTTTAGAAATGGCACATAGTAGAAGGAATGAGAACTCCAACAATACGCATGATCCAAAGAGTAAGAATGGTCATACCTTTCAAGGTATTAATCCATCATTTAGTAGGGAAATATTCTCCCACATATTATCATTATATGAAGAAATATTATCTTATGTTAATAAGATAAGTAAATAATTCTCTGAGTCCTATGGATTTAAAAGGAAGCAAGGGAAGAAAATGATGGTAGAATGAAAGATGGATAAAGGGAAGTGGAGAAAAAGAATTTTTGAATATGTAATAACTGTGGAAAGAATAAAATTGGTAAATGATTCAATGGAATGTGAGTTTTTATATGTGTGAAGAAAAGGGACACCACGTACATGATTCCTAGGGTAAGAAAAAGGATTCAAATGTACAATGCTTCACTTGTAAGATGTTGGGACACTACACGAATCAATGTTGAAATCATCATAGTATGCCCCAAATGATGCTATAGAAAAATAGTCATGTTACGATACTACCACATATGAAAAGGAATGACTTGTGTTCTTATGTTTTTATTAAATAATTATTTTATTTTAGTGTTGTATCAACGATGTACTGATTATATGAATTATTGAAATAAATAAGGATTGTACTGTAGTACTATTTCATTGTGAATTTGAGATTATATAGTTCTATGAAAAGTGACTCAATATCAAGTAAAAGTTTTTGGAAAATACATAGTTAAAGGAATGATAAACATTAATAAGGTTCTAATGTTGAGGTAGTGATTTTGGAATATGATATGATTGATTGAGATAAATTATATTTTATATTATTGACTATATTGAAACTAATTGATAGTTTGTTTATTACTCTATTACTGGAGTTTACAACATTTTTCAATATATGTAGTGTTAGAGTTGGTGTCCTGAGAACCAACTCTATGTACTTTGGTTACATGAATGTACACTTATTATATATTGTTCATTTGTTCTGCATGACTATAATATAATAATGTCCTAGAATATTTTTTTCATTAATAAGGTCATTGTAGATCCCTACTATGATGAGAACCTTGTAATGCTATAACAATATTCATAAATAAAGTTCTATGGTTGGATGAAAAACTAGGATGGGAAAAATAGTATACATACCATCATGTGTGAGTACTCATAAGAAGACAAGACTCTCTCTCATGGAGTTCGCACTTGGAAATCTCCAAGATGGGAGATTATGAGAACAGACTAGCCAGTAGCAATTCCGCATGTCTTGGTGTCATCATATTTTTCTATTTGTGAGCGTGTGTAATGTTCCTTAGACTGGAAGATTTTCATAAACTCATGTCATGACTCGCACACATAGATTTGCTGACGAAAACAGGCACATAGATAGTTGTCTGGAAGTAGGGTACGTTGGGTGCATCACGAATAACATATTGTTAATGGATAAATTGAGGAAGGATTTGTCCCTTCTATATTTATGGAATTAGATATCTTGGGTCCTTTGACTGAAATAGAACTTTTGTGCAAATTCCATGGCCATAGTGTAATGATGAGTTTATTTCTGGAATTCAAAGAATGACAGATCAAGCATATTGGTTTATGACACTACCATGAAACTTTCTTGATGAGATATTGAGACAAAGGTATTAAATTACACAGTAAGATTTCATACGAGGTGAAACATCAATGCGGAGTCAACTTCTTTCTCTTGGGTTCCTTGACCCGTTGCTAGACAGTAATCTTGGACATTAGGCAAACCCACCTAAATTTAATGAGAAAGAGGCCTAGAGGGTCACACACTAAGTGTATCCATGTATCTCAATAGAATAAAGATTATTACGGTATGTGGTTTAATAATTATTCAAGAAAGCCTAAATCTTTTTAATGATATAGGAAGAAGGAAATAAAAAACAAGATATATATGTCGTGTATTAATGATTACACACTGTGTAGTTTTTCATGGAAAACAAGTACACATCATGTATTAGTGATTACACGCCGTGTAGTTTTCATTTTGGGAAGGAAATGAAAAAACAAGAACATGCCATGTGTTAATGATTACATGCCATAAAGTTTCATGGAAAACAAGTACATGCCATGTATTAATGATTACACGTTGTGTAGTTTTCCAGTCAGGATTTTGGGGATATAATATTGTTTTATTAAATGATATTTATTATAATCAGCATGGACGCATGTCAAGGAATTAATTATTTGACATGGGGGTTTTCAATAAGAGTCAATAAAATAAATAAAATTCATAACGTGTATATTTATTGTCATAAATCTACATCCTCAAACCTGATTATAAATATTCTCAAAACCCCAACTATTTTCCTACAAGAGAATTGTTGTGCACAACAATTATGTAGAATTATTTTAAGGCCGAAAGAACCTATTCCTCCAAAAACACTCTCAAGACTGAGAGATATACTCGTCCATCAAATCGAGATGATCTAAGGTGGACAAGGCAAGAGAAGGTTTCTCTACACTAGCACCCAAAGAATCCTTTAGAGACGTCCAGAGATATGAGGTGCTTGTGTGGATCCCCACTAGAGGAAGTCTACACTTGGCTTCTATAATGCAATGGTGAATCACATTAGAACGTGATCAAGAATTTCAACAGAGAAAGAACAGCCAAAAGGTACTTCTTATCAATTAATTAAATTAATTATAATCAACCCATGATGATCCACTTTTGTGGTTCCAAGAACTCTCTTATTCTTTGTCTATTTATGTGAATCGATCCATGGAGATTGGCGTTTATCATCGTATTGATCATGGATTGATCATTAATAATGAAAAAAATCCAAGCGGGCACATCCACCCACAAGCTTCCGCTACACCTGGAACCTTCAATTGGTATTAGAGCGATGTTACAACGTTGATTATAGTTATTTAATTTTCGTTGATAATTTACGCATTTATATTTGATTCAATTCAAGATAAATCGTTCTATAAAACTGAATGAATGAGATCTGTTCTTCCTTCTTCATTTATCGATTCACATCATAGAAAGAACCTTTTAATTTTAATTTTGATTAAATTAAAAATGAGTAACTCATCCGGAGGAGACACTCTTTATGTCCATACAACACAAGAATGCAGGGAGTGTAGTGAAAAATACACACCGTGTACATAGGTTAAATGAACCAGTACTGGTCGGCCAAACCACGCCATGTTAATTGAGTATACTTGAGTTTTATTACACCATGTTGACTAGAATTGAATGGTTCTTGGAAAATAGAATACACGGCGTGTATGTTGAATCAACACACCGTGTAGTCTGATCCTGTCCAGGTGAAAAACCGTGTACAAGGAGAAGTCATCTTCCACATACATGGGACTTCTAGGACGGTAACCATATAATAAGGAAGTACAAGCCATGTTAGATTAATCTACACGACATGTACTACAAAATTTCTAAAGTACATAAAACACGCCAAAGCCTCCGGTGTGTACTTTGGATAAAGGGTGAAAAATACACAACATGTAGGCTATATTACACACTGTGTACTTTCCAGAAATGGAATTTCACCAGGTTTCCTCTAAAAGTACACATACCTATACAAGGAATATGGATGAGAAGAAACTCAAGGAAATTCATAATGTAATTTAAGATAAAGAATTGATTAATTATAAGATCATAATTAATTGAATTCAAGCGCGACTTATCTTGAAAAAATAGAACGATTACAAGATTTTGAATGCTAAATATGCGTAAATTTCATTGCATGCTATAGATGATCACGAGATTGACCAAATACCCTTTGTATGTGTGTATGGCTTCATTTATATTTGTTTAATTTAAATTAATTGTCCTGTGAGCCTTATTCCAATAAAATGTAGGGCCTATGTGACAATGGTTTCTTTAATATAAGCCCCATGTAATGGAGGATCTCCCAAGCGAGAGGAGATGGTTCAAAACCCAAAGCTGAGGTGAAACCAACCCAAGGAGATAAAAAGGTTGATAGGTGGGAGCTACAAAACACGAACCATCATTTCAAGGTGTTTTTCCCTAGGTTAGGGTTAGCATATCAAAACTGCTAGATATGATAACCAATAGAAGCTCATGATCATTCCATCCTTTTTTTCCTATTTCATGGTTTATTTATTATGTATGTGTTGTCATGATCACATAATTAATGAAATGAACATGCATTAAAAGATGGAATAAAATAAAAACCGGACTATGCGTAAATATTATTAGAACATGGTTAATCAGATAGTCAATAATCACTTCATATTAACAAAGCATGTGATAATGAAAAACCACACATAAATAATAAAATCCCTCAAATACCATAATAAGTCAGACCAAGACTTCTGTTGCTTGATTAAGGGAAAGACTCAATAAAACTATGTGTTTGACCAACCCTTGTTGGGACACTTACTTTTATAAAGGAATCTCTTACTAATGTTTCGTGTTGACTTAAACATTTTACATAAAGAGGAGTATCCTTTTCTAGACTTATTGTAAAATTGAGGCATGTGTTGAGGAAATACAAGTAAGGATTTTAGGATTGGAGAGTCCACTCAATAGATCAAGGAATGGTAAGCTCATAGTTGGAAAAGACCTGCCTACGTAAATACCTTTAAATAGCTTGACCAGCCTTTGTTGGGGTTATGTGAAGGGGAATATGGATCATTTCCACTAGAATTTCAAAGAAACTGGACATTCCAAGTTCAATGGTGAGGGCCATTGGGACTTGCTAAAATAGTTGGAGACTTAATAAAATTTATTATTTCTCATAAAATGTAATCAAGAAAGTATAGATAAATCTGCTCTTTTAATTTGTAGAATCAATATGAAAAACTCATCAACCACATTTTCTCTACGATCAATTATGGATAAAGACAACATCCTCACCAGAAGTAACTTTTATGAATGGTTTAGGTGCCTTCGGGTTATCCTATTCCATCAACGAAAGTTTTACATTCTTGAGTCCTCAAATCCTAATTCTCCTACCCCAGGGGTGAGTGATGAAGATTTCTTGGTCTACGATCAAAAACTGAGCAATGCACTCGATGTTTAATATTTGATGATGTCATCAATGGCTGTTGAGATCATGAAGTCTCATGAATACATGGATGCCTACAACATGCTCGAGCATTTGCGTGGTCTATACCAGGAGAGAGCAAGACAGGAAAGGTTTGAGATATCCAAGGCTCAATTTCAAGGCATGCTTGGAGAAGGTGCCCCAGCTGGGCCTCATGTAGTCAAGCTCATTGGCTTCATTGAGCGCTTGGGGGTTCTAGGGTTTAAACACCCCGAAGAACTGGGTACCAATCTCATTCTTGCATAACTCCCCCAGATATTCTATAACATTGTTATATATTTCAACATGAACAACATTGAGAAGTATCTATCTGATCTTCATAACCTTATTATCCAATTGGACAATGATATGAAGTGTGAAAAGCCTTATGTCCTTATGTTGAATAAAAGGAAAGGGAAGGTGGAGAGATTAAAGCCCAAAGCATCTTTAAATACTTCCATGAAAATGAAGATCAAAGGGGAATCAGGAGAACAATTTTTTTTGTTTTCCACGTAGCAAGAAGGGCCACTGGAAGGAAAACTACACCCAGCCAAGGAAGCAAGGGGAAGCTTCAGGTGGGTTTGTCATTGAATGCATTCTATCTGTTTCTACAAATTGGGTATTATATACAGCATGTGGTGATCACATATGTATCCAAATATAAGAACCATGTATATTTAATATGATTGATCGAGGGGAGGTAGATCTATGGGAATCCCACAGAGCCAGACTTGCTTCTGTAGCTGTCAGGGACTATAACCTCACATTGCCAACTAGAATGATCTTATTGTTAAAGGGTTTTTATTATGTGCCTTCTATTACTAAAAACATTATTTCGGTATCCATATTAGATATTGATGGATTAATCTTATATTTTGGAAATGAATGTTGCTACTTTTATAAAGATAACATTTTTTTTGGTAGAGAAAATTTATATAATGGCCTTTATGTGTTAGACTGCACAAACCAAGTAATAGAAATCAATGACAAAGTTAATTCACATGAATAATACCACACCCAACATTGGAATCACCGGCTAGGTCATTTCAGTGTGAAAAATTTGAAAAAATTACATCAAGATGGGTATTTATATTCTTTCAAACAAAAACCACTTGGTGTATGTCATGCGTGTCTACAAGGAAAAATGACCAAAGCCCCATTTAGTGGGAATGGTGAAAGGGATAAAGATCTTCTAGAATTTGTTCACACAGATGTTTGTGGACCATTTTCAGTTGAAGAAAGGGGTGGGTTCTCGTACTTTTTATCTTTTACTGATGAGTTTAGCAGATATGGATATATTTACCTAATCAAGTATAAGTCAGATACTTTTGATCGGTTCAAAGAATACAAGTTTGAAGTTGAGGACTAGCTTTGTAAGAAGATTAAGAAACTCCACTCAGACAGAGTAGGAGAATATCTTAATCAAGACTTCATTGATTTCATATAGGCTTTTGGGATTTTATCTCAACTCACACCTTCTTACACACCTCAGTGGAATGATGTAAGTGAAAGGAGGAACCACACCCTGTTGGACATGGTGAGATCAATGATGAGTCATGGAAGTCTTCCATTATCTTTTTGGGGATATAAATTACAAATAGAAGAACACATACTAAACCAAGTACCAACTAAATTGATAAATGGTATTCCATACGAGTTATGGAGTGGACAAAAAGCCCTGTTATCGAATTTACATGTGTGGGTAGCGAAGCAATTGTTAAGGCCTCTTCAAGTAACAAACTTTCACCCCAAGCCACATTGTGTATCTTTATAGGATATCCTAAGGAAACAATGTGATATTACCTATAAAACACCTTAGATAAAAAGTGGATAGTGGAAATACATGCCATATTCTTTGAGAGGGAGAACATCTCCAAAAAGAGATAGTGGGAGTGAGATGGACTTCAATGAATTTGAGGCTCAAGATACACATGAGTTGGTACAAGAATAGGTTCCGAAAATCCCCGTGGATGAAAAATCTTCTCTAGTGACATAGGAACTGCGTAGGAGAATGAGAGAGGTAAGAGACCCTAAATGATATGGTTTTATTTTCACCAAGGATGGTGACACATTATTGGTTGACAATGATGATCCTCTTACCTACAAGGATGATGTTAAAGGCACAGATGCTGCCATGTGGCATGAATCTATGAATTATGAAATGGATTCCATGTACCAAAACCAAGTCTATATTTTGGTAGATCCCCTAGTTGATGTAAATCCTATTGGAAATAAATGGGTATTCAAGAAGAAACATGACATGGAGGGGCAATTCAGAACCTATAAGGCATGAATGGTTACAAAAGGTTTTAGACAGTGTTAAGGAATTGACTATGATGAAACCTTTTCACCGATTGCTATGATTAAATACATCAAAATCCTATTGTCCATTTCCACTTACCATGAATATGAAATTTGGAAAATGGATGTCAAAATGGTATTACTTAACGGGAACCTCCAGGAAGATTTCTACGTTACACAACCTAAAGGTTTTGTGACTCCATAGGATGCCAATAAGCTATGAAAGTTGAAGAAATCCATTTATGGATTAAAGCAAGCATCAATGTCATGGACCATTTGTTTTGATGAAGACGTAATAGAATTTGGATTTGTTATGAATGAATGTTACCCTTGTGTCTACAAATGTTTAGTGGAAGTGAAGTTGTTTTCCTAATAGTATATGTTGAAGAAATATTACTAATTGGAAATGAAGTACCTATCTAATAGTTAGTTAAGGAATTTTTGGATAAATGCTTCCCTATAAAAGACCAGGGCGAGGCAGCATATATTCATGGGATTAAGATCCATCGTGAAAGATCCAAGAGAATGCTGGGACTATTTCAAAGTACATACATTGAAAAGATACTAATGAGATTCAGTATGGAACAGTCCAAGAGTGGATTATTTCCAGTGTCATGTGGCATTAATCTTTCTAAGAAAATTTGTCCTCAGACTCATGAGGAAAGAGATAAAATTGAATAGATCCCTAACACATCCGTGATTGGGTCAGTCATGTATGCTATGATATGTACAAGGCTATGTGTTTCTTATGCATTAAGTGAGGTAATCAGATATCAAGCTGATCAATGAAAATTTCATTGGATGGAAGTCAAAACTATCCTTAAATATCTAAGGTGTACTAAGGATGTGTTCCTAGTTTATGGAGGAGATGAGGAACTAGTCATCAAAGGACATGTAGATGCTTGTTTCCAGACTAATCAAGATGAAATGAAGTCGCAGACTGGATACATATTTAGTTTGAATGGAGGTGCAGTGAGCTGGAAGGGCTCAAAGCAAGGTGTGGTTGTAGATTCTGCAGCAATTTCCAAGTATATCGCAGCTTCTGAGGCAGCTAAAGAAGCAGTATGGATGCGAATCTTTATCCAAGAGCTAGATGAAGTACCCAGATGTAAATATACTATCACAATCTATTGTGATAATATTGCAGCGGTGGAAATTGAAAAAGAGCCAAGGTCACATCAGTGGACAAAGCACATACTTTGGAAGTATCATCTCTTGAGGGATTATTCTTAGAGAGGTGAAGTTGTAGTGAGCAGTATTTCCACGGAATACAACATGGAGGACCCCTTGACTAAAGCCTTGATTCAATAGAAACATGATCATCATGTGAGGTCTAGCAGACTAAAAGTCATAGGCAATTGTCTCTAGTCCATGTGGGAGTTTGTTAGAGTTGGTTTTATGAGAACCAACTTTTTATACTTTGATTACTTGAATGTATATTTTTTATATAGTATTTATTGTTCTGCATGAATATAATATAATAATGTCATGGAATATTTGTTTCATTAATAAGGTCATGGAAGATCTCCACTATGATGAGAACCTTGTAATGTTATAACAATATTCTTAAATAAAGTTCTAAGGTTGGATGAAATACTATAATAGGACACATAATATACAGACCGTCATGTGCGAGTACTCGTAAAAAGACGAGACTCTCTCTCATGGAGTTCGTACTTGGTAATCTCCAAAATGGGAGATTATGAGAACAGACCCGCAAGTAGAAATTCTTCATGTCTTGGTGTCATTGGATATTGCTATCTGTGAGCGTGTGTTATGGTCCATATAATGGAAGATTATCATTAACTCATTTCATGACTCGTACACTTAGATTTGCTAACGAAAACTGTCAGATAGATATTTGGCGGGAAGTAGGGTATGTTCGGGGCATCACGAATGACATGATGTTAATGGATAAGTAGAGGAAGTATTTTTCCCTTCCATATTAATGGAAGTAGATATCTCGGGCCCTTTGATTGAAATTGAACTATTGCCCAAATTCCCTGGCCATGGTGTAAATATGAGTTTATTTCTAGATGTCAAAGAATGAAAGATCAATCATATATGTTTATGACACTGCCATGAAACTAGCATGATGAGATATTGAGACAAAGGGAGTAAATTACACAGTAAGCATTCATATGAGGTGACATGTCATTGCAACATAAAATTATTTTTCTTGGGTGCCTTGAACCATTAATAGATATTAATCTTGGACTTTTGGCAAGCCCGACTAATGCCAACGAGAAAGAGGCCTAGAGGGACACACACTAAGTGTATCCATGTATCTCAAGTAGAATAATGATTATTCTCATATGTGGTTTAATAATTATTCAAGGAAGCATAAATTGTTTTAATGCTAGAGGAAGAAACAAATGAAGGAAAAGATATACATTCCATGTATTAAGGATTACTTGTTGTGTAGTTTTCATTTTGGAATAGAAATGGAAAAAAGTACACGCCGTGTATTAATGTTTACACGCCATGTAGTTTTATGCAAAACAAGTACACACCATGTATTAATGATTATACGCCATGTAGTTTTCCAGTCGGGATTTTTAGGATATAATATTGTTTTATTAAATGATATTTATTATAATCAGTGTGGGCACATATCAATTAATTAATTATTCGGCATGGGGGTTTTCAATAAGAGTCAATGAAATAAAGAAAATGTGTAACGTGTATTTTTATTGTCATAACTCTACAACATAAAACCCATTTATAAATATCCTCACAACCGCAACTCTTATCCTATAAGAGAGTCATTGGGAACAAAAATTCTGTTGAATTCATTCAAGGATGAAAGAAACTATTCTTCTAATAACACTCTCAAGACCGAGAGAGATCTTCTTCCATCAGATCAAGATGATCTAAGGCAGACAACGTAAGAAAAGGTTTCTCCACACTAGCACCCGTATACTCCTTTGGTGATGTCTAGAGATACGAGGTGCACGTGTGGATCACCACTAGAAGAATTCTACACTTGGATTCTGTGACGCAACGATGAATCACATCAGAACATGATCAAGAATATCAACGAAGAAAGAAAACCCAAAAGGTACTTCTTATTAATTAATTAAACTAATTATAATCAACCTATGATGATCCAATTTTTTGGTTCTGGGACCTTTCTTATTCTTTGTCTATTTATGTGAATTGATCCATTGAGACTGGTGTTTATTGTCGTATTGATCCTGGATTGATCATTGATAATGACAAAAATCCAAGTGGGCACATCCACCCACGAGCTTCCGCTATGCCCATAACCTTTAAGTAGTACATCAAATATTTTATAAGGATTAAGGGAGCATGTATGTAATCAATAAGGTTTTATGGAAATCCAGTTTGTTACATTATTTTAAAAGAATACATGATGATGGTTTTCATATGTTATTATGTGGAAAAAAGAGATCTTGATTAGGTTATGTTGATCTTCCTTATAAATTTGGGACAGTGAGTTTAGACAGAAGTATTTTCGATAAGTCTAAAGGTTGGAATGGATTAAGTTTGATATTGGACACTATTTTCTAAGGTTAAAACATTTCATAAGATCATTTTTGGTTTTTTATAAAATGGATAACCCGAAGGTGGGGTGACAACCTGTCGTGACCGACAAGGCCGCGAGACTTAAGCCCACAACCAAAGGGAGACAAGGTTGAATCACCTAGCACTGGCCTACGTGATGTCCTAGTTTGTATAATGTAGTTTTTTTAATAGTCTTCCAAAAAAATTATAAATTCATTATTTTGGGAATCCTATACTATTAGGATAAATAAAATATTTTTCAATTCTATTGTCTTTTGTAGTGAAAGATGAGTTTGTGGTAGAAATTATTGAAGGATGAAACTATACTTGTCAAGTATATTTTTTTTATCTAAATAAATCAGGTCATAATCTTTAGGGAAGGAATCTTAAAACCAAAAATGTGTTATCTTAATACCTTAGGTTTTGTTGAACCAATGATATTTTAAATATTCATAGATTGATGGGTTTGAGGCCCTCAATTTTTCACATGATTGTTATTGATGACCTCAATAAATCCCTATAAATATTTACATTTTCCTTCATTTATGTGTCTATAATTTCCACCAATGTTATCATATTTTAAACCATAATTTGGTGGCAACTTTTTCATTACCCTTTCCCTCTTATTAGGACTTAATTTTATTAACCCTATTTACAATGTAGGGTTTCCACAATGATATTTTCAATTTTCGACCTTTTATTTTTGAAGAACAATTTCAAATTGAGAGGATGAAACTTATTTAGTGAGGGTAGAATGTAACACCCTAGGATTTCATAATACGTTATCTCTTTAATGTAATTCAATATCTTGCGCTACACGCAACACCGAGTTTGAGCGCACCACAACTTACCAGACTAGCCGTTCAAAATACGTTTATGAATATAATTTACTGTATTTTGAATTCTTTATACTCCATATAAGCTTAAAATCCATATTATGTTTTTATTAGACATAATATAATAAAAAATTCATTTTTTAGATAAAAGAATTATATTTCAAAAAATCCAATTTTACAGTCTTTTATCGGAGAATGATTTTTAATCGAATATTTGACACTTTTGTATATTAAATTTGACAAGACAAACTTTTTATTTAGAAGAAGGAAATTAAAATTTATTTTGGATAAATTTTGGGTATTTTTCAGATAACATTCATATTTTGATGAATAGTGAAAAATACTAGATTTTAATTGAAAACAACTTATTTAATCGAAATAATTTTTAGTGTTAAGTTATAAATTTGAGTGGTTTTAAAGTGTAATTAGATTATATTTTTATAATTTATTTTAATTTAGGTCATTATAAGTACTTTCACATTTAAATTGGATATTAAGGCTTGTCAATCATTTGAAGGTTTTCACTTTTTAAAAACCCGCTTTTTTGTTTGGACAACAGGAATTAATTTTTAATTAATTAATCAAAATTATATGTTTTGAATTGGGTAATATAGAATTAGTTCTTAGATTCAGAATATAAATATTATCTTAGGGTGCATTTTTGGTATTTTTTTGAAAACATTCAATTTTTGATGAATAGTGAAAAATACTTTGTTATTGTTTAAAGCCAAATTTTATTTAAATAATTTTTATTTTTATTTATTTTTAATTCAAAATAATTATATAATACCTATATTATTCCAATATAATTTATTAGATTAATTTTATAATGAGATGAGACATATAAAATTTTATTGAACTTTTTAATGTTTTTCCCACCTTCTAGGAACATTTTCTAATTTGGATAAAACATTATTTTATCGCTACTATGAATTGAATTTCAAAAATTCTAGAGACATAGGTTACATCAGTAAGTGAAATTTTGTTCAATAGGATGAAAATAATTTTATGTGAATAGTATCTTTTTGAATTTTATTTACCACAATTAAAAGTAAATAGAGTAAGTAAAGGTAAAAATGTTATTATAATTACCCTAACACATTTCCTAATTCGGCTAGATAAGTTTATTTTGACCAAAATAAACTTTAGGAGTTAAATATTACCCTCTTTGATTTACTTGGATTAGATTAGTACTCTTATTATTATTTTTTATAAGAAGAGTTAAAAGTGTTAAATTCAAATTTTAATAACTAAATAATTTTTAATATACAATTATACAAAAGATAATTTTTAATATAAATATTAATTATAAAGATAAAAATATGTCTTACATCATGGTATTTTATTTATAAATTTTAGATATTAAATAATTAAATTTATTTATGACATGATAATGATGCAGTAATTACCTAATTAATGAAAGAATAAAATAACTGATATTATAAATATCCAAATAAATGTAAATTGAAATTTATGATGAATTAAAATAAATTTATAGGTTGATATTAAATCTTAGGGTTGGTTAAATATTTTTTTCGGAGTGATAAATTTGTTATGACTATCATGAAACAAAATACAAAATAGTGTCAAAATTGGCATAAATGTGTTTAAAAAAATACTATATTATTAACTGATATAATATTCATAAATATCTAAGGTTCAGCTAAAGAACATAGATAAGATTATATATGTCAATAATTAACTACTTGGGGTTCTCTTGCCTTTTTATAGTATGTTTATTAACGATTTATTATAATAATAAATGAATACATTGTAAAAGTTGATCTATTTAGCTAAGAGTTAAATCTAAAAGATAAGGTTGATATGGTGATATAAACTTATCAAAAACCTATTTTTGGAGAATATTTAGACCCCTCCACACCTTTTGTTTTAAATAATTCAATTTGGAGCAATTAGAAACTGAAAATGATTTTATAATAAAATAATATTTCAAACATTTCCAAAAGTTACCCTCACCTCTCTTATAAAAGGGTACTCCCCCGTCTCTCAAAATCACACCTCCCAAGCCATTTGACTCGGCCAAACCCTATCCAAATATCCTCACAACTTCTTTCACTTCAACCTATATGCCTTACCTTGAGATTAAATCCAACCAAAGGATCCCTTCGGTTAAAATTCAAATAAAACACCCAAAGAAGTGGTAATTATTTTATCACCTCCTTCAATGTTATTTTCTTCTTCCAGTTTCTATTTTTTGTTCATTTCATACCTAAAAAACAACTCCAATACCTTCTAAATACTGTGATTTTCTTATAAATATGTTATAACTATAATCATTATTCTCTCCATCCTATGAATGATAATGTGACAATGCGTGCGTAAGTACGGCTTATCTTCTTCATGTCGTGGTGTAATTTGTTATTTAACACTATGTTATTTGGATGGATATAATGATGAGTAATATATATATATATATATATATAATGAAAATAACATGATAATTTATCATTTTAATTAATATACTATCCAATTACACACCTTTAAATCATTAAGTAAATGATATCGTCACTCGTGTGTACGTACAGCTTAACGTCTCCATGACGTGATAAGATTCATTTCTTGGTTCAACATTGAAGGATGATTATAAAAATATATATTATTAATAAGTATATAATATATGACATAATAATTATATTGGATATATATATATTTATTTATTTATGTGTGTGTAATTACATATATCTTATTCACTTACTTCCGTTCAATACGATATGAAAATGGAAACAACATTTATGCGTACGTACAACCTACCGTCTCCATGAACCATGTCTTCCATTACATTTATATACCTATTATATATATTTATATTCTAAATATATATTATAAATAAATCATGGTTTATTTTATGAAAGTATTGAAATCATTATTTAAATGATACGATCAAGAATAACAAGTTAAAACACGTACGATAAAAAAGAAATTATTACCTGAAATGTTAATTTAACATGGAAATCATTATTAAAAGGGTAGGATAAAGTCATAAATGAATCATGGATGATAGAATAAATTATAATATGGTTCTAGTATAATTTAATAACATAATATGGTCATTATACATGAGTTTAAACATATCCTCGGCCAAAGGAAAGTGGAAGGCAAGGGTTATTTCCTCAAACTCATTATTATCCGAGATTATTTATCTATAAGTACGTAAGGGGACATATTTATCATCTATGTCCATGTTTCATTAAAATGTTTAAAAAGTAATATTTTAAGGTTTTTTGGAATTTTCTATTTAACTAGATCATGATTTTAAATATTTTAAAGATTTATCTTTAAAAATATTTTTAATCAATGGAAAAGTTTTCAAAATGAATTTAAGGATTTATTTATTCTTACAAGATTGTTTTAAAATTTTAATTAATTTCAAAAGATTCAAAGTTGTGTGTGACACTTTGATTAAAAAATATATTTTTAATGACTTACTTTATAAATGTGTGACTTTTAAATGATTTCTCAAAATGGGTTATTTTTCTCAAAAAGATTTACTGATCATTTTTAACTATGTCAACATTTTTTAGTGGATATTATTATTGATTAAGGTTGATTTATTATAATAAAATATTCCATATTTGTATAGAATGACTTATGATATGTTTGAAAGTGGATGTGCAATTTATATACCATTCATGGTTTATGGTTGAAGTATTGACATTTTGTACACTAGTTTTAATACAAATGATTATGTTATGTTTCAAAAATTTCATACGAAGAATGTAGTGGACTTAGTAAGTAAAGGGTGGGGCTCCTTATTGCCCCTCGATGCAACGATAGGTATCATGGGACAAACTAGTGTCTTGGTACAAGGCTTTGACAAAATATTATTTTTAGTCTTGGAATGAGGCCATGACTATGTGGTAATGATGCACAGCTTCAGGAATTAACTTAATATGAAATTAATTATTATATTTGATTGTTAGACTAGTAGAATATTCATGTGCATGTTTATATGGTAATGTTGGATTTATTTTCTCTATATTATGTTCATGTTTATGTTTAAAAGAATGTTTTTTTATTTCACGTCTTTCTGTAAATATTTATATCCTCTGCTAAATTATTTACCCTTACTGATCATCTGAGCTCACCCCTTTCTTATGTTTTGTTTTCCGAATATTTAAATAAGTGTATTATTTTTGATTTTAAGGTTTAAGATAGGGTAATAATAGCATTCTCAATGGATTATTTATGTTGTGTTCTATATTATAATGTGTAATATAACATTCATGTATGTAATATATTTTCCAAGACTACTAAATTGAATGGCCCTTTGGGCCTTGATTCCTTGTAATCATGACAATGTATCAAAATAATGCACCAAATCCATGCTTCTGGGATCGGGGCGTTAAATCATTACTATGAATAGTAGAGTGATGAGGCCTTGGTCCAATAAGTTATTCATAATGTGTTTTCCCTAGGTGGGAAGAGATTAGTGCCCCCTCAACAGCTAGTGCATGGACCTACATCCAGGGGTCTATGTGGATGATTTAATACAAGATGGAAAGAAATTAATACCAATAGTCTAAGAAAAAAATATGTGGTGGCTCATATCATCACATGTGTTTTAGTGATATAAACCATTTATGTTTCATGGTGATCCATACTCGCAACTAGTGTAGGAATGGACTGAGGAATCATTCTGAGTAAACAAGCTTATTTAGACATCACATGACCATATTATTAGACATTTGACTAACCTTAGTCATGGAGAATTAGTTTGTTGGTGAGGTGTGATCACTCAGAACCACTATGAGATGACACACATATGGATATAATTTTAGAAGTTTAACCTTGAATAGTATAAACCATCATGCTTGCGCTCTATATATATTTAGGATCTTCTTGATCTTTATAAAGAAGATATTTCTATTTCTAAGTATGTCTACAGGTTTCTGAACCTGAAGAATTACTCCCTTGATATGGTGTGGGATGGATAACTCCATGAATTAATGTTTGAGATAGGACTTCATAGAGAAATCTAAGATAGAATGATATCTTTTTGAATTCCAACTTTTTTTGGATCCTTGAAGAGGGATTGGGTTATAGGGAACCTTCTAGAAGAGGGATTCCAGGTGGATATAGATTATAGTTGGAATTTGGAGGACGATTCATCTATAGTGGATATCAAGCTTCATTTTTCAGGGTATTAGTGTAGGAGGCATACTCATGCCCACACTAAGACATGTGGATCCATAGTGGGAGTTCTCATAGAGGATTAATTTATCCTTAAGTGGAGAAATTATATGATTGTGATGTGTGAGGTCACATGGATCATGATTTATCAATTATATATTCTAATGATAGTGGACGAGGAGTGGATGGACTTCCAAATAAATGGAAATTTCATGATTAAGGATATCCCAGGAATGGTCTAGTAAGTCCCTAAGGAGGTAGTGTTTATAGAGGAGTGGGTGGATCTCCAGAGGGAAGAAATAAAATAAGATGACAATGAAATGACACACTCCTATCACTACCACCACTAATTCTCCCATTTTAAGCTCATCAGTGTAGCAGTTTGGTGTGTGGTCTATTATAGGGAATGGAATGATATGACCATGCTACTTAGGAGATGATTCAAGGTATGATCATTGTCTTATATACATTACCCCAATCACATATATATATATAAATGAGTCATTCCATCATCTCTATATCAATTTCATGAGTGATAAATATTCATTTTGAGTCTTTGGCCTGCCATCTATGGATTGAGGTTCCAATAGGATCTATTGGTTTATATCACTCATCTATTGGAAATACATGTCTGAGTTCATTGAAATGAGTTTCACATGGGATCTCTTTATCCTGGTGATAAATCCTTATAATTATATTCTAGGTATGGATTTTTTTTCACAATGCATGAATGGATAAAATATCATCGTAGGAGGGTTTGATGCATTTTTTCATATGAGTTATAAATATTTTTCATGGTAAATAGGAATATTATGGCTAATCGAGTAGGGCTCATGAGTAGTAAACAACAACCTATCAAACCTTGGTTGGTGAGTTTAGCCACTGATGTTGTGGAAAATAAAATCAATTGGATTCCAGATTTAATAGAGGATTATATCGACATCTTCGATGAAGTTGTTTTGGTAATTCCTATGAGGGGGATATTGAATTTTATGTCTACTTTTACCCTAGGAAAACAATAATATCATATGTGTCAAATCATATGGCCAGAACCAAGATCCTAGAGATGAGTGTTTTATTATAAAACATTTGAGGGAAGGATTTTATAAGACCCAATGTGTCCCCTAGGAGAATCAAGATTTTTTTTTGTGAAAAGGAAAGATGGGAGATTGAAGATTTTCATTGATTATCATTTTCTTAATAGTTAATGATCAATAGAAAGTACCCATTTCCAATTATGGATGACCTTTTAGAGTAGTTGAAAGGTGTGAGTTGGTTTTCAAAAATTTATCTTCGGTCTACACAACATAATTTGAGGGTTTACTAGGATGATATTATAGAGATGGAATTCGTATTCCGCTATGGGAATTTTTAGTTATTGGTGATGCAACTAACTATGAACAATACCCTCAATGTGTTCATGGAAATTGGGAAAAATATCTTCCAACCATTCATAGATTGATTCGTCATTGTATTTTTTGATAAAATTATCACAGACTCTATGTCTGAATAGGAACACACAAAGCATTTAAGGATGGTCTAAGGCTTACTTTGAGAGCACCTGTTGTGTGGTAAGATCCCAAATTGACATTTTTCGATTCAATAGGATCAATTATTGGTAATTTTCATCTCTGATCATTTTGTAGATATTAATACAATGATTACTGATAGTTCTCACTTGGGAACCTCCCATGTTCATATTGGAAGCATATAGTTTCCTCAGGTTATAAGGTTATCAATGGAGGTTCATGGAATAATTTTCTATGACTAAATCCACTTTAACTACCTATATGTAGGAAGGGAATCTATGAACATAGACTAATTATTGTTAGGGAGCCTTCAAGGGGTTGAGAAAGAGGGTGACCAATGAGAAAATTTGGATATTAATAGATGTGGGAGTCAAATATATGGCGTTCTTTATGACTCTAGAGATATGATTGGATGAAGGTTTTTGGTATAAATCAATAATGGGTTGATGCACTGAAGAAAGTATGAGAATAACTGTGTGACCCTGGACTTAGAGTTGGAAGTGAGAGTCTTTTCCCTAAATAAGTGGAGGAATTATGATATGGGAGAGAATTTCATTTTTTACTTAGATTAAAAAAGTTTCAAGTACATATTCACCAAATGTGATATCAATATGAGCCATTGGCATTGGTTGGACTTCATATAAGGATATGGATTAGAGAAAATATACACTATAGAGAATGGAAATGTAGTTGAATATTTCCTTAGGAGGAAATACCACTCTCCCTTGGTGGAGGAGGTGTCAGATAAGTTTTCCTTGTTTAGATGAACCTAGTAGTGGAGTGGGGTGAAATTACCTATAGTAAATGGTGGTGAGTCCATCACATATTAAACATATTTTTGATTATCAATTAAGAGATGTCAACTATGAAGTTTTACATGACCAAATATCCCCTTGATATGCATCTGATGGAATTTATAAAGTAGGGGTATCATTTCATTCGTTTAAAGAATGGATGGTAGTTCCAGTAACATTACATGAGGAGGTATTAATGGAGTTTTATACCTCTACTTTGATATACATTCTAGTATGGAATATATCTACCAATCGCTTCAACACTAGCTTTAGAAGGATTCCACGAGGAGGAGTGTTGCAGAGTTTGTCTATTGGTGTCTCACATGCCAGCAAGTAAAAGTTGAATATCAGGTTCTAGTAGGTATTAATGAATTTATTGAGATCCTAGAATGGAATTTTAATTGAATTTTAATGGATTCAATGATAGGGATTCTATGGATTGTGATAGTACATGATGTTATCTGGGTTATTTTTGATCAACTTAACAAGTTTACACACATTCTATCCATTATAAAGAAATTTTTGGTTAAGGTTTAGTGATAATTTGACATCAAATAGATCATATATATTAATGGGTTTCACACTATGATCACATATACCCATTATGAATAGTTAAAATCATGGTTTTAGAGAGGTTTTTAAGGCTTTTGGGACCCATTTATAGATGAGTACGACATTTCACCCCTAGATGGATGATAAAACAGAGTAGACCATTATGGATTTGAATGATATAATTAGATCCTTCATGTTGGAATTCATTCAGATATGTGAGGATAAAATTAAATTGATTTAGTTTTCCAATTATAACATATATCACTCCACTACCAGGATAAAATAGTTCAAGGAACCATATGGGAGGCCTTGTATGTCACTTTTGTGATGGACTGAGATTGGATATACATATAATGTTTAATTAGAGATGTTGTATTAAACAATAGTGAATGTTCAGGTGATCTATAGTTATATGAGGATATCCCAAAATTGATTTAAATATAATGTTAACTAATGTATTAGGCCTTTAGAGTTAATTAATGAACCATATTTTCCTAATAGTCTCTCTAAGATAAGTATTTCAGTGATTTGGTCAGAGAAGTAAGTTATCCCCAAGGCTCATTGGGCCATTGAAAACCCTATAGAGGGTTAGTGAGGTCAATTAACACTTATCCCTAAATCACAATTGGATTGAGTGCATTCTATATTCCATGTGTCAAAACTATGAAGATTCATGTCTGACCTGGTGAAGGATATTAATTAGGGCTAGATGGACATCAAATATGGACCCACCTTTTCAAAGTACTTAGTGGAAATTGAATATATGGAGGATATAATCTTATATTGATGGACTATTCCATATCCCAAGTATATTTTCATTATAAAAACATGAAAAAGAGATCTTGAGAGTGTGAGAGGTAGATGCAGCCTCAGTACCCATTTCGTTTTTTGTGAATTGTTATTTTTATTGTGAAAATCCTTAATAAGAGGGGATAATGTAATGAATATATTTTCAATAGTTTGATACTTTATATATATATATATATGAGAGTTTCCTTGAATTTGGAACCATTTTTTGGTGTCATAGGACTTTATAAGTAATACATTAAAAATATTAAAGTTTATTAAAGCGCACACAAGCTTCTTTTTAAGTAAATGTTTTTTGATTGATCATGACCTTGGATAGAAAAATCTAAGGATATGGTTGTTTTCAGAATGAGTGGTTTACCATATGAACTACAAAAGGTTGATTGGAATTAGACATTCCATTGAAGGTAGTCATTGGTGGGTTCATTATGTAAAATAAATAATTTATTTATTCAATATATTTAATATCCTAAAATATAATACCTAATACCCTATATATATATATATATATATTTCAATATGGAAAATATCTAGGATTATCTGTTAAAAATAGGATATTAGAGAGGATTATGAAGAGAGATCCATTAGCTTTGGTAGCCCAAGAATGTGGATCGACGTCCAATGATTGAGGAGAATGATGAGACAAATGACATATATAGTGGGATATTAATATATTTTTCTAGATAAAATTATATTCAAAAGAGATATATCCATTGTTGAGTTTGGTATCATGATTTTGCGTTTTTGTTCAATTTTCATTTAATTTATGAGAATGTATTTCATATCAACTTATTGTCTATAATTTTGGTTTTTGTTCATGATCCCATTTTTAATTAGTGTTCTTGAGAATAATTTCTTTTATATTATTTATACTTGATTCACCCACTTTGTCTATATTAATTTTAATTATTTTATTGGGTTGAATCATTCAATGATGATCTTATCCCATCCGTGGGACTATTATCACCACCATTATTCTTTTTATTTTTCATTTCCCCATAGGGTTACAATTTGAAAATCTCATGAAAGATTCATAGACCGATCAAAACCTTATATTCATAGAAGATGTATGAAAAAATAAGTATTGGTGTGATGTTGGTGTATTGAGATGGTTTGTGTGTTTCAAGTGATAAATCTATGGATCAGGACCCTATAATGGAATTGCGTGGCACTTAAACTATATATTGAGAGATCGATGATCTAATTTTGATCCACCATAGGATGTGAATCAATAATTGGAGACCTAACACTCTAGATTCATCCATCTTGTATAATTCAAATAGTGTTGGATATGGTTTGAATGGAGGATCTAGAATACTAATGAATACCATTATTACATTCTATAAAAAACAAGACTACACACCATTTATATCATAGGAACACACAATGAGAATCTTAGGCTCTAATGATATCATGGGTTTCAACCCAAGTTAAATATCACATATTGGGTGTCTAGGCCCACACATCATGTGAACCTACTCAAGAAGCTAAGTCAATTATGATGGACCACACCAAGGACACCATGTGAGTTGACACACTATGTCTCCATAGTGTTACAACGAGTAGGGGAACATGGATACCCGAGATGGGTTCCCTGTGAAAATACCCATGAACCTGAGAGAGAATACATTCCATATATTTGAAGGGGAATTTCATGTGGAGGAATATGGATAGCTAAGATGTGTGTTGAGTTAAAAATCCGAGAATAACAGGTGAGATTACATGTTGTTTCCCCCTAGGGATACCAAGTATGGAGCCATATGGCTAGACAAGCGTTGACTATGGCATGACACACTACAGTGTTCAGGTGGAACCATACACTATGTGACCCCATGTACACCCCATGTAATGTTTTACAAGAACTTATACCATATGTACCTCCTTCAAGAAATGTATTTGGCCTCATGAGTATCCTATCATGAGTGGTTTTCCACATATGACATGATTAAAACCTTCATTTTGGAATCAGATATATGGAATCAGATTTATGAGAAAGAAAATTATTCCAGTAACTCTTGTATGAAGTAAGTGATTGATGTTGATCATTAGGGAGATATTAGTATTAGTAACCCCTTGGAGAAACAGGGCATAATCTCCCATATACATTATATTGGTAGAGTCATCAAACACCCATTTTATAAGATGGTTTGGGTCAACTATATATGGTGTGGTACTTCAGAATTATTGAGATTTTCTGGAAAGAGGGTCTAAAAATAAAGCTTATGCTCCCTCGAATATAGAGAACAATAAAGATGAGCATTTCCTCCACCCTCATTATTGTATGTTTGAGCATGTTTCTATGAATTATAGATGTTACATTTATTGTAGATGGAAGAATCATAAACATTTTTATTTGGATATAAAGATAGACACCCTGTTTATACATTTACATGGGTTTCATAATGATAATATCACATGTTGGGTTTCACTACCATCTTTATTTATTGGTTGAGCTGAATTTCTTATTCTATTTATTCCCTCTTGGATTTTTGGGTGTCCTACTGGGCATCTATATACTCACCCCTGCATGAGATATGTCTGCATGTGTTGTCTCATATACATATGGCAGGAAGATCAATAGTGACTTCAACAGACCTTGATTGGGAGGATCACTATAGTATTATATTTTATAACCATGTTTTATGGTTATCCTTGTATATTTTGTGATGAAATATATTTATTTTCACCATTTCCCAATATTTTTTAGGTTGGATCTCATTTCTGGTTATTCGGGTATTTTTATCCTTTTTAACATTTTTTATCTCTCTGTACTCTATTGTTTTTCTTAGAGGTTGTTTAATGAATTTTTTTACTCCATAGATTTTCTAGTAAATAATTTTATCTTTAATCTATTGAATGAATCTGGTTGTGTGTGTGTACAAGTACTTTTGGCTAAAGCCTTATTCCCATTTATGCCAACACAGTGCTTGTCGACAACAGCATTCCTAATGAAGGTGGGATTGGGGTGTGATGCTTGGCTTATTACCAACATAGGTGGGGTCTTAGTGTATTGTTTCATGAAAATACTTGAGGAATGTGGTTCTTATATTATTATTTTATATGGTTGTGTATATATTGTGAGGAATTTGTGTATGTGTAAGAAGGAATGAGTAACATGAGATGTTGTCATGAGTGGGTTTCCCTAAAAGTGGTTGGGGATATTACGATCATAAAGTGACGTTATGTGTTATGTATTTATGAATTTTCCACCGATTGATACATGAGCTATGTGTAAGGGATGGTAAGTGAGAGAATGAATCTTGTGGGGTGCATATTTTTTGAGCTATGGATCTCATTAACTAGGATAGTATTATAATGGCTATTACTACTAACCTAGGAAGGTGTCTTGGGATGAGTCTAGTTATTCATTTTGGAATGGTTTGTATAGTATCAGAAATTGACTCAGTATATGAAAATGACCATAGTTGGAACCAAATTTGGTTACCTTATCCTTTTAGTGATATGTTGATCTACTTAGTTCATGGTTTATCTATTTAGCCGTATACATTGATAATGTGGGCACTGATGTCTATGAAACCTTAGGAAGGGGAAATATACCAAAGGAAAAGAAGAATAATGATTTCTATAAACCCATTATTATCTTTTTATCCTTATACAATGTCTTTCACTATGACATAATGATGGAAACTCAAGTGTTGGTGAACTGAACAGGTGATATAACCCATGTGATAAGTATTTAGTTTTGTAAAGATATCATTATTTCCTGAGACTTGTGAGCGTTTTAGTTTAATATGATAATAAATAATTACATGGAATGATGAGAAATGGATATTTGTACGAGGAATACTATTTCATAGAATTGAGTATTCTAGCAAAAAATTTATTCTATGGAACATATTCATTGGGTGAATATATTTTGTCCATTAATATGATGCATAGATATCGACTTATATTTTAGTGATTAGTGTCACACCATTGACCTAATTTATATATACTATATGTTAAAATTTATTTCATTTATCATAATCTAACATTTATGGGTCTTTTTTCTCAAAAAAGTTGAAAAAATTGACCATTTAGAGATGTCACACAGTTGGTGCAGGGTTAGGTAAAATAGTTCCAAAACCTAGTATAATGAATATATTTTTTAATAGTGGCCTTTAATATAGCTAGCACACTATTTACCAACCCATTTGATCAAACCCTGATATTTACCATATAAGGAGGTAGTATATACTATATGGTTGGTGCACTGTTTGTTAAATCACGTGGAAAACCGCATGACATATCCATAAATTAAAACATTGAAATGAATAAACTATCCCTCTATGAAAATAAATCACTAGCCCTCCTTTTTTATAATCAATTCAACCTCAATCCTATCTCACACATGAAACAACTTCCTCCCTTCCTCATGTCTTGGATTCAAGTGAGTTTCTTCAATATTATTTATGTTAATCACTAGTTAAACTCCTCATCTCCCCTTCATTAAGCCCCATATTCATCATTTATTAGTTTTAAATTCTCTCTTATTCTATTAAGGATTAGGGTTCAAATTTCTCAATTTTATAGGTTTCATTTTTAATGTTTCTGAGTGTTTATTTCCTCTTTATGACACCTCTTTAAATTTTAAATGGATTTTCATTATAGGAAAGTGGTTTCATTCAACTTGTCTTGGTTAAAGTTAGAGAGTTCTATATACATTCCTTTTATAGCTTAATGATTGTTCCTCCCCATTTCTAAAATTATTTCTAAAATATTATTATTAAATTATATATTGATTTGAAAATTAAATAATATAATCTTTATGATGTATGTTTCCTTTTTATGATTTTAATAAATAATCCTTGTTTCTTAGGGATTGTGTAATTTCTTATGAAATTATGGATGTAAGGAAATTATTTTCTGTAAAACAGTATTAAATGACTCTCATGGTGAACCCCATGTACTTAAGTATTCTATCTTCGATGGGGTAAGGTTCCTTCACTATTTGTAATACTAGTGAAAAATATGTTCTTCCCATACTAGCCATTAAGGTATAACTAGAATCATACCACTGATTTCTATACTAACCACATCTAGTGATATATAATATTTTGATTACCTATCATTGGTAATCATAGGGTGTTATCCTTGGATATTATTTAGAATCTTATCATTAATAGGGTTTTCCTAGTTTTCATTATTTAATTAGTTGTATTAAATCTTTTGTTTTTTATTACAAATATCAAGATTATTTTTGTTTATTATTTTCAAACTATAATGTTTATTATTTATAACAAAGGATTGATTTGGAACACTTGGTGGGATCCTACTGGCCTTGTCTCTCACACCACATATACACCCCCAGGTGTTTTTAGAACTTGTTTTTCCTGATGTGACACAGGTAAAGGTATCTCCTAGAGAAGATGGGTACTCCTATTAAACTTATATGAATATATTGGTCTGACCAAGTAGTAGTATGAAACCTCATGTCCCATGATGATGGTTTATGAGATATTATGTTTATTATGGTATATTGGTAAATAGTTTATCTTATATATTGTATTAAAAATTATCCTACCATCACATTAATTTTGTTTTTGTTTGATGGTTGTTCTTCAATCCTAAAAGTTAATTTTCTTTGCCATTATTTTATTTTTTATTTATTTTATTTACCAATTATGTTATTGGTGAAATTTATTACCACATATTAAGTTGTGTATCACCAAATTGAAGTGAGGTTATGCTGAGTTCCTGGTTTGAAACCTATTTTTTTATTTAGTATATAAAACCATGAAAAAGAGAATTTCCGAGATGTCCATGCACTAGTATACAGGAAATGAGGATCAGTAATTCAATTTGGTACTTGTCATAAACTTGATTAAGTTACCATGTTAAGGAAAACCCAGAGGGGTTCATGATAAACAGGTATCAGATCCATTGTTTTTGGATCTTTATCATTTGGGATGTCCTAACAGGTAAGAGTTACAAATTTTGGGGCTCATGGATGGTCAATGTTAAGGGGTCTATATCAAGGACTCTTAGTTACCTATATTGAATTTTCATGGGATATTAGAGATAAGATTTCTAATTTGGATTTTATTTACTCATCTAGATGGAAAAAATTCATAGGTTTTAGACCTTTCTCATGAACCATGATTATGGAAGTGTGTGGGACATTATGTACCAATTTTTATGCTTCACATTATTTTTTAATAAATATTAATGGTTATGAAATATGATTTGGTTATATTATATGATGGTTTCCATATAATTATATTTTTATAGTATCATTACTCTATAGAGAAGAAGGTATTGGCCCTACTAAAGCTAGAGAAGAAGTATTAGGTTTGAATCATGATAAAGCTCAAGAGTTCCTTTGGCATAAGCCTCGTTACTTCCAAGGATGTAATGTTCCTTAGGATGTCATGGATTGGTTGGAAGGGATTGATAAAATATTTTAGTTTCCTAATACACATAACACAATTAATATGAAGTGTGATACTTTTATACTTGATAGATGTACCAAGGGATTGTTGGATATGATTATTCAAGACAAGAATACTAAAAATCATGTGTTGAAGGAATTCAAGTTAGCATTTTTCCAATAATTTTATCCAAAAATAATGTCTTAGAAAAAATACCGATTTTTCAGTCCTTCGGTTGGGAAATCAAATAGTAATTGAATATTACAACTTTTTTGTTGAACTCATCAATTTTTCTCTCAAGATAGTTTCAAATGAAAATATGATAGGCTACAGGATTAAAATAGTCTTTTGACTTGAAATTCAGTCATACGGTTTTCTAATCATGCTCCCAAATTATGAAGAAGTGGTGGAACAAGACCTCATACATTAAATTTATCAATAATTATTGTGACTACTGGTGGGTAATTATATTTTACTAATAATGATTAAATATAGCTTCTCTAAAAATAACTGGATGTGAGATGATCCAAGAAGGGGCAGTAGTATGGGTTCTCATATTCCATCACAACGAGCCTGTTCAACTACCACTAATATAAGGACACTAATTTTTTATTAATATGTAATTGGGGGACATATTAATGCATAATTTTTAAATACTCATCATGTTTTTCATAAATTTAAGTAATTAGGGAATCTATAAGAATTTTTAAGATGAGGCTTTCAGAATAGAGGGGTATGAAGTCCTCATCTCTCGAAGGATCCGAAACATATTTTGTTATCCAAGGGTAGATAGATATTTCTCTCAAGGATATATAGAAATAGGATTATCCTCTCACAGGTATATCCATATAAAATTATAACCTCAGTCTAGTTGTCAAACTCATAAATAGGAAAATAGTAAATAGCTTCTTGTGGTAAAGTAGGCCTTTAATGAGTATAATGCCTGGAAAACTATAGTGAATGGTATAGTTTTTATAGAATCATATATGGTATCTTATTTATTAGATACTTGTTCCACTCAATCATTTATTTTATAAAAAATAATTTATATGTTAAGAATTAGTTTATAAATTATTCCATACACCATGAAAAATTCAACACCACTTAGGAAGAATAAAGGGAATTGATTTTAGTTCCATTATTATGTTATATTTCCATTTAAGTTGGAAGAATTCATATATTTTATTTTTTTGGGAATAGATCTATTTGATATAATATTTGGGATGAAATAGATGATTAATTTCAAGATACATATAGATTATTATCATTAAATAGTTTTTTTATTTCCAAGGATTCCATGATTTTCACTTCCAAGGGGAATAAGATCCCCGGTCTAGCTGATTAGTACCTAAAATTCTTAGTGTGGGTAGAATGTTATGCTCGGTATATTTTTTGATTGTTTGGTAAAGATGAGGGGAATCTAGGGAGTGTGTTATCTCTTATGTTCAGGGACTTTCCCAATATTTCCCAAGAGGATTTCTCTGGGTCACCTCCCAAGTGAGATGTTAAGTTCACTATTGACCTAGTTTTGGGGATTAAAACTATATTGTTTTAATCATACTATATTTATATAATTGAATTAAGAGGTTTTTAAATTTATCAAGATGATTTAGAATCCAAAGGGTTTATTCACCCATGCATTTTTCCTTGAGTGGACCTCGTGTTGTTTTCTAAGAAGGATGATTGTTCTCTATAGATCTTCATAGATTGTCGAATGATGAGTTAGTTCAAAATAAAGGAAAAATATCACATTAATTATAAAAATGAACTATTTGACCAATTTAGGGTATTTGGAGATTTCATAATATAAAATATTTGTTATTGTATCTCCCTATTAGGAAAAAAGGGGATGGAATCCCTAAGAAATATTTCCATATAATTCGTGGATGCTATGAGTACCTTATAATGTTTTTCAGTTAGAAAAATTCCCTTGTGAAATTTATGTCTCTTATGAATCATATTTTTCGTTGGTATCTCAATATATTTATGGTAGTGGTCAAGGATGATATCTATGTATATTCTATGACTGAATAAGATTAATTTTAGTTCATAGACATCATTTTGGGATTTCATTAGGATCATCAAATCTAGAACAATTTGTCGTATTGTAGTTTCTAATTTGATAAATGAAATTCCTTTGACATGTTGTGTCTCAACAAGGAATTTAAATTAATCTTGAGAAGGTGAAGGTCGTTATTTATTGGGAATATCCTTAAAATATCATTAATACACAAATATTCTTATGATTGGAAAGGTATTACCAATTATTTAATAATGATTTTTCCAATCAGGTGTCTCCTATGACAACAATCTCTCAAAAATCAGAGAAATTTCAATAGAATATGGAGTTACAAGAGTTGTTTGATGATTTAATGTAGTATTTGAACTTAGAAACTGTATTGATCCATCCAAAATCAATTTTGAGATATCTAGTTTGTTATTATTCCTTGGGAGTTTTTTTGGTATTTTTTATATTATAGGGTAACAATATGGTGGATTACATCATTTGGAAACACTGGACACAAATGATAAACTACCATACCCCTGACCTAGATCTATTTATCATGATGCATGTTCTAAAATTCTTGATACAATACCCATATGGGGAGAAGTTAATGTTTTACACTGATAATAAAATAACGATCTATATTTTTTGTTATAGAGATATGGTCTTTAAGTAAATGAGATGATTAGAATATGCTCATACATTCAACGTTGATCTTTCCTATGATCCTGGTAAAGGTAATGTGTTTGATGATGAGTTGAGATTTTTTCTTCTTAAGATGAAATAGAGTCCAATGAGGATGTTAATCTCATGAGACTCTTATATGAGATTCATATGGAGGTAAGAGAGGATAAATATTATATATTTTAAGGTAGCATCCAGTTTACTCCAGACCTATTTGAGCTTGTTTCCCATGATTTTTCAAAGGATATAAAGGTTGATTTCTATTGGTAATCATTATATTTTTGGGATACCTCTAGTGAATGGTATCCAAATTTTTGGGCTCTCTTTACTTTTGAGATAGGATAATGGTTCCTTCATTAGTAAGAAAATATACCATGGAGGAATTCTATCGGCCTTAGTGGGATTTCCATCCCATTGAAAAAATATGTACTATGATATTTAGCTATAATTATATTATCTATTAATGAGGATAGATATAGAATACCTAGTGTCTTCATCTTACACCTATCAGTAGTTAAAATAAAAACACCAACAACTCTTTGAAATGATCAAACTTCTATCTATTCTAACCTTGAAGTGAGATGACGTGTTCATGTACATCATTATCTAACTACCTAATACATATTTGGGATTGGATACTATTAAGTAAATGATTGAATGGTTTAATATAACTCCACACTTTATTCCAAGAAGGAAATTAATGAAATCGGAGTACCCTAGAATGTGGTATATGTAGGTTATGGACATACATCATGATGTTCCCTCATCCAACATATCAGATATGGACCCATATTTTACATCTCGGTACATTAAGGGAATTCAAGTAGAAATTACCACCTTGGTGAAGCTAGGTATGGATTAAATAACAAATATTGATAGTCAAATAGAATATGATGACTAGATTTTGGAATACATACTTCGTTAAGGTATTCTAAACTTCGGTAGTGTATGAGATACTCATCTGGGACTAAATGAGTTTTATTATAACAATAAAATCAGTCATCTATCTAGAATTCCCAATTAAAAGAAATATATGGGATTCCATATCATTTTCACCTATAATAGACAGACGAAGGAGATACCTCTTTGGTGGGACCTAGCCATGTCTAGGTGATGACTGAAAAGATACATGTGATTTAGAAGCACTATGTAATAGTTCAGAGTCTCCAAAAAACATATTTCAAATGAAAAAAATTTACCCATGGATTTCTTCAAACGTGACTATATGTTTTTGATGTTTTAACATTGTTAGGGTCACAAGAGATTAAGGAATTTGAGTTATCGAACCTTGTGATATGTTCATTCTTTCATAACCTGAGAATGGAATTGGATGGTGGGGTATAAAGTTTTCTTTTCACATAAATTTATTCCAGTTCATAATTTATTCTATGTTTCTAAATTATATAAATATCATCATGATCTATCCCATGTGATTAGTTAAAAGTAAAGTGCATTATAGGTATATATATTAATTATTGAGTGACCAGTTTAGATTATTGACTCTTAATATAATATGAACTATATAAACTCTATATGATTAGTTCATGTATTAAAATATAAAAAATCATATTTGAATGAAATGTTGGAGAAATAAGATATTTTGTGGGAGAAATGGACTCATTTATCCATTGACAAAGCATTGAGTAATTTTTTTGGATGAATGTATTATGGTGGTGAAAAATTTAATGCATACAACTTCATTTTCATGTAAAATACGCTTTATTTCATTTCATATATATATATATCATTCTAGGGATTTCTTCCCTGAAAACATAGAAATTTTGGAAATATAGAGCTATAACATGGTTGGTTCATGGCTAGGTGAAACCACATGTAAAACATGTATAATTTTTAAAATTAAAAATAGAGTCCTTTAACATAGTTAGCACACATTTTACCATACCATATTGGAAAACTGTGAAAAGGATCAGGTGTGGAAGTGTGATCTGCATTGTTGGGGCATGGTCGGGAAAACTATAAAACTAAATTGTGTGGTCTACCCAGAAATTAAAATTCTAAAGGTACTAAACCACCCATATTTGAAAATAAATCCCTAACCATCATGTCCACCCCATTTGACCTCTAATCCATATTATGTAGGAAACACCCTCCTCCTATCCACAATTATTTGATTGATTTGATTTTCTTCAAGGTTCATCATGATAATTACCAATTTTATATTCCTATCCTCACATTTAAGATCCTTATTATTTATTTATTAGTTTTAATTTCACTCTAAACTAATGTTTTACTATGGTTCCTCTATCTCAATTTTTAAAGATGGGGGATTGATGGTTATGTGTTGTTCTTTATTATTAAGTAACCCCTTGTCATTTTCATTTTATTTCCATCATAGGTGAGTGGTTTCTATCCATATGTCTTGGTTAAAGGTAGGTTTTTCTATATTATTTACTTTTTTAACATAACTATTGACTATTTAAACATTTAGAATTGGTTTTTAAAATCATATAATTACATTTTATATTAATTTTCAAATGAATTACTATATCCCTAATAATTAAAGTGTACTTTTTATGCAATTAATGGAAAATGGTTATTTTATATGGATAATGGAATAACTTATTGAATGATTTGATTTGAACAAATGTTTTATTTATAAAATGGTATTGAATGAATATATTGGGATACCATAAGAACTTCGTTAGGATAGTTTTAAAGGGACTAGCTTCCCCTAATACTACAAATGCTTGTGAAGTAGATGTGGCACTCCCACTGGCCAATGATGTAAAAAAATACTCACCTAACTAATTGATGGAATGTAAATAGTTAATGATTTTGAATTTATAGGGATTGTAACCATGTTAAATGTAGGGATTCATCCAATGAAATTGTTTTGAAGCTTAACCTTTTATGTAATTTATTAATTTTTTTAATTAGTAGCATTCACTATTGTGTTTTTATTATAAATATCAATATTATTTTAATTTATTATGTTAAAACAACCATGTTTAGTTTTTATAATGATGTTTTGACATGGAACACTTGGAGTGAACCTACTAGTCTTGTTTCTGACACCTCACATACACCGTTGGGTGTATGTAGACGTTGTATTATCTATACATAAAGGTAAAGGCAAAAATTATTGGTGGTGGGTACTAATCTAAGACATATCTTCATATATAGTGGTGACATGATGAAAGGATGATAACTACTGTCACACAGATATGGGTTATATGAGAATTTATTCATTTTGAATTTTTTTTAATTTTTTTCCTTGTATATTATATTTATAAATCATTTTCTCGTCTTCTGCCTTTTGTTTTTGGGTTTATGGTTGTTCTAGAATCATCTGGTTTATTTTTCCATTCCATGAAGTTATGTTTATTTATTATATTTATTGGTAATGATTTTTTTTTGATATTTCTTACCACCTATTGAGGTATGAATAAAAAAATTTAATGTTTTTTATGAAAGTTTCTTAGTTAGAACCCTGAGTTTGATTTATTTTTTAAGAAAACATAATTTCTAAAGGAATGAATTAAATGGGAATGGACTAGTTTTTAGCTAATGGAGATCTAGATTTCCCTTTGGGCATTGTCATAGATAAGATGGGGTTCATGGGTCCAGAAAAAACTAGGTTGGTTAGTATTAATTATTTATTCAGTTAAATTATTTGCTAGTAGAGAAATATTGTTCAGATTACATGTGTATTAGTTGGTAGGAAACCCACAATGATTTTTGGGACATAGCATTAAATAATTTTTTGTAGATATGTTTAATGATTTTTTTTCAAATATAGATGCCTCAATTTTAACCATTGTTTATGGGATATGCCTCATTCACTAGTGATTTATCAATCACCATGGTTTCCATGTGGTGGTATATCTTCCACCTACGGTTTTTTGGGGATGGAACATTAACTATAGTAACTTTTGTAGTGGGTATATTATCAACCTAGTAATTATTAGACAATTATTTAGTTTTCATATAATGATAAATAATTTTATTATAATTTTATACCATATTTTGATATATAATTAATCTTGAGATACATAATTCTCCATATCATATTCTAGTGATACTTCCTTCACCCAATAATACTTCATTCAGTGCTTTGATTTTAGTGGTGTATCATCCTACCATAGATTGTGGGTGGCAGCATATCCAACTTTGCTATGCTAATGATCCATTATTTAATGTGATATTGATGTATTTTGGGTACATCATTCACTAAAATATAGTTATTTGTAGTGAATAATAAACACTTTATGTGTCTTTTTCATGGAGTCTACCTAGGAATTATTAGTGGGGGTATACTATCCACCTAGCGTCAAGATAACATATTCAGTAGGCGATGCCTCATTCACCCTTGATTTTGGTGATCATTCAATCACTTGGATGGGTTTTGATGGTGATACATTATTTCCCATTTGGTAATTGTGAGTGATAATAATTTCACCTTGATTATGAGATGATGAGTGATACATTTATCATCTTCATGGTATGTTTCATCTATAGGTTTGTCATTCCATTCCAACATTGACCGACAAAGTTATGAGTTGTTTTACATGGTATCCATGTGAGTATTTAGTGTTTCAATGAGTGTATTAATGTTATTTTTTGACTTAAATTTCATTTAATACAACTATAAATACATATATTCTCATTTATTAGGTATATCATTGGTTCTGTCATATTGAGTTTTTATATCACACCCAATATGGGACCATTGATGTGCCTGCAAGCCTTATTTTTGGAATGTTGGTTTGTGCGATAGCCTGGGTATAGTTGTATGGTTTGGGAGATATAAAAGATATTTTAGAGATAGGTCTAAGGATTTTCCAAATATTTTTTTATTTCATTTTATATTTTTATTTTTGATATATTGTATTGGTTTTGGTAAGTAATTTAGTGACTTATCATCTATTTTATGACTGTATAACCTGTATGTGTTTCATTTTTTTACTGTATGAACATGTAATTATTATGTTTCATTCAATTATAATTATATATTTTGGAAGCTAATGTTATGTATTTTATTGATGCTTTGTTAGTTAATTATTATTATTTTGATTCTATCAGATTTTATATTCTCACTAATATTTCTTATCAGACCCTAAAAAGAAGTCAAAAACCTCTAGTTTTTATGAAAAAATGACTGAATTCACATTTCACCCTCTAGCTCAGAACCATTCATGCTAACTTGTGTGGGGATATTACCAAACATTTATTATTGAATGATATTCATGTAGGACCCCGAGACACCCTGAGAGGGGAGGGGTGAATCAGGGTGAAAAATTGTTCTTTTAATATGATGGATCTTGTTCCCACGTTGGTAGGAACTTTGTTAAACCTGTATGATGAATATGATCAGAAAGAAAACATTCACATGCAGAGAGATGACACATCACTTTTTTACTTGGTTCACCACTAAGGACTACGTCCAAGGAGCATACACCGAAAAGTTTTCAGTCGTACCAATTTCCACTAAAAATCACTAGATGTGGATTAAAAAGGTTTGGGAATAGTAACTCTATCCTAGGCTCACTGCCTTTACAAAAGGTCAGGGATAGCTTACTACATCCCTCAGGTCACTCCCTTTGAATCCCTCTATCTCACTGCCCTTGGTGATGTCCCACTCAGTTTATAGATGTGAAGGTCTCTTCATCATTGAAAATGAATGCATCCTCTGTTGTATGTATATGCTCTGTTGAATTCCAACTCTCACCTATAGATGAATCCCACATTTCACCGAAGGTATCAGGAAGTCATCCAGCTTTCATACAGACCCAAAAAGACAATCGTACTTCAACAAGACCTGGCACGCTTCTCAAAGCCCGACGCACAAGTTTCAAGATGGCACGCAAGTCTCGGCACACAAGTCCAAACTGGTGCACATGTACACCTCAAACACTTGAGCGACACTCACTTCTTCAACTTCAAACTTGCGCGACTCAACCCCTTTCTCGCCTAGACCACCATGGAATCATAGTTAACAATTGTCGCACAACATCAACTTTCGCGACCCAAAACCACTTACGTTACCACTACACCTGCGTGATGGGAACTATGATTTCCTCTAAGTCTGATTTTCCTCCCGAATGACGAGGGATGAACCTATATTTATAGCCATTTGGACACACTGTGCGATAACACACAAGTCTCCCCTTGGCGTACAAGTTTCGGCACACAAGTACTTGCGCGACCCAACAAAAATCATTGGCGCCCTTCTTCCTTTGCCATATTTTCATGTTCTGATCTTGAAAAACAAAAGGCGCCCAAGTATTCTCTCCTTAAAGTCAACGACAAACAAGTCTCTTTTCCAAAAACCACTCTTCTTCATTTGTCGATTTTCAGGCCCAAAAATTAGGAAAACACTGGAAAAAAGTGCCACCTTCAATACTGTTATCTGGTTGTTTTGTATGATCACATTTCTAGAACACATTCTAAACTTCCACAGAGGATTGACAAAAAACACAAACCATACTCTAATTCAGGAATAGAGTTACCATGGTTCCAATAATATCCCACTTTGTGTTTGTTGGCAATCAACAAATAAATTCAATAGAGCACCAGCCATAGGCAAACCATAAACGCACGAATTAACTCAGCCAACACTCTATGTCTATATGAGCAATGCTCAGTGTAGAAAACAAGAGAGGAATCTTGAATTGGGTTCCCGTGTTTTGGAATTCTCAAAGACGCCCAAGAAATTATTTTACAGTGTGACAGAAGCATTACATGTCCAAAGTATTCCTTATCATCCTTCTCATCCTATCACTAACACTAAATCTCATCGTGTCATAGAAGCATTACATGCCCGAATATGCCTGAATTTATTTCTTTCTCTCCCATTGAAAATAAACCCAATGACTGGTAATTGATCATTGTTCACTTGAAAACTCACCCCCGGGATAGTATCTCCCCCACAAACCTACATCACAACCATAAAAAGATAAAAAGAAGTTAAAATAACTGGGGAGAGGGGTATTTCATAACCTCCTCATGCACTAGGAGGTGTATGAACACCGAGGTTCAACTGATGATTCTCAAACACAGCTTCTGACAGTGGCTTGGTTAGGATATCATCCACTTGATCATCAGTTCCCACATGATCCATTCTAATCACTACTTGCTCAAATTTTTCATTGATAATGTTATAACTGATTTTAATATTTTTTTTATACGAGAATGTTGAATATGATTCTTTATAAGATCAATTGAACTCTTATTATCACAGTAAATTACCATTGGTTTCTTCACCTCATCACCAATATCTGTTAGTTGTTGCTTCATACATAGTAGTTGAGTGCATCCCTTTGTGGCAGATATATACTCAACTTTACCAGTACTAAGAGAAGTACTTTCTTGTTTCTTGATCAACTGTCCAACACATTTATTCCCAATATAGAATGTTCTACCACTGGTGGACTTTTTTTCCACTTTATCTCCATCCCAATCCACATTATAAAATGATAATAATTCACTATCTCTTCCTGCAACAAAGTATAATCCACAATTTTGAGTACCTTGAATATACGTCATGATTCTTTTTATTGATGTCATATGTTCCTCCTTTGGATTACTCTGAAAGCAGGCTAGAAGACATGAGGAAAAGACAATATCTGGCTATGTCACTGTTAGGAATAGTAGGCTCCCAATTATCCTCCTGTACATAGAGGGTACTACAGATGCCCCATCCCCATGCTTTCCAAGTTTGGTTCCAACTGCAATCGGAGTTGATATTGGTTTGGAGTCTTTCATATTAAACATCTTCAATAGCTCTCTGGTATACTTTTCCTGAGAAATGAAAGTGTAATCCTACCTTTGAATCACCTGTAGCCCCAAGAAATATGTGAGCTCCCGAATCGTAGAAATTTAAAATTCTAATTTCATGTGATTGGAAAATTCATCCACTGATTTCTTCCAACTACCACCAAATATGATATCATCAACATAGACTAGAACCATGAATTGTTCTTTTGGATAATTCTTCACATATAGATTGTGACCTACTCATTTTCTTTTTAATTCCAGCTTCTTGAGATAAGAATCCATCTGGGAGTACCACGCCCTTGGTGCCTATTTCAAGCCATAAAGTGCTTTCTTTAGTATACAGGCCATTGTTTTGTCAGTACCAAGAAGAAAACCCACTGGTTGTTCAATATAGACTTCTTCTTCAAGTACACCATTTAAGAATAATGTCTTGACATCCATTTGATATACTCTACATCCTCTTTGGATAGCCATGACAAGGAACAACCTGATTGAATCCAATCTAGCCACTATATCAAAGGTGTCTTCAACATCAACACCTTCAACCTGGGAATATTCTTTACATACCAGTCAAGTCTTGTTTTTAATAACACTTCCATGATCATCAAACATATTCCTGAAGATCCATTTTGTACCAATCACATTGTGACCTTCAGGTCTCTGGACAAGATACCATGTTTGATTCTTGTCAATCTCATCTAACTCTTCATAATGGCCTTTCACCTATGATTCATACTTTGTGACTTAATCAAATAAGGATGGCTCCACAACTGATAGAACTGAAGATTGCATGTTATTCCTCATCCTCCTTGTTTGAGTGGGTGCACTCCTATCCCCAATTATGCTAGAGGGATCAATCTCAGCTCTTTGATTTCTCCTATGAGGTTCAGTTGAATTCTTTCCATCCATAGTTTCTTCTTTAGATTGTTCTTCTAAGTCAACATCATGATGTGACTGCTGAGTGTTTTGTACAACTTCCTCTATTTATGTATTTGCATTTTCTCCACATTCACTTTCTTCCTCACTTTCTATCACATCAGCATATGACGTCCTTGAAGAATTTGTGGGTTTCTCTTTAATTATATTAACATCACTACTTTCCACAATACTTCATAACCGCTTGTTGAAACACTTGTAGGCTTTTCTATTCATTGAGTATCCGAGGAAAATTCCTTCATCTGCATTATCACCATACGTCCCATGATTTACTTCTTTGTTTCTGATGAATCATTTACTTCCAAAAACACTAAAGTATTTAAAAGAGGGATTCCTTCCATGCCACAATTCATATGGTGTCTTCGTCTCACCCATATAAAGTCCTGTTAGATTTTGAATATACACCACAGCTTGAACAATATCTTTCCAGTAATCTCATGGAATATGACTCTTAATCACTATTTTTCATTCCATGTTGTTCACCTGTCGATTCTTATATTCAACAACTCCATTTTGTTGTGGAGTTCCTAAAGCTACTACCTCATGTTTTATCCCATGCTTCTGCAGGTAATTGTCAAATTCAATGGATGTGTAATCCCCTCTATTGTCGGATCGCAACACTTTTATTGTTCGTCCAATATCATTCTCTGTGATTCGCTCATATATTTTCCTACATTCAAGCACTTTTTGTTTCCTATGAATGACCATTACACATGCCATTCTTCTGTAATCATCTATAAAAATGACAAAGTAACATTCTCTATGAGTACTGGTAACATTAATTGGCCCACATACATATGTATGAATTAGATGAAGAAGATGAGATGCCCTTTTCATCTTTGGCCGATAGGAAATGCAGACCATCTTTCCACGAATGCAAGCATCACATGACTTTTCACGCTCATTCTTTAGGATGGGAATGTCCACGACAATACTTAATTTTGATATTTTCTCCATGTATTGTTGATTGATGTATCCCAGTCTCTAATGCCACAAACTGTTTTCTTCCTCAATAGTCATGTAACTAACATTAAAATTACTATCAACCTGATACAAGTTTCCTTCTATTATGCATCCCTTCATAAGTGAATTCCCTGTCATCCCCTTGATAGTGTATCCTTTTTGATTAAAAGTAACTATATGTACCGAGTCACAGTGTTGACTCACACTAAGTAGATTATGACGTAGGCCATCAACATAATGGAATTAAGTCTTCCTTAGTTCCCCATTAGATAATTCAGTACTTCCACAAAATTTTATTTTCAGAGATCTATTATTACAAAATCGTACTGTACCATCGACCTTCCTTTTGATGTCTCTTAATGGGACTACATTACATGTCATATGGGATGATCAACCACTATCCAGAATCCAGGTGCTATTGCTTTTTGTAGCTTTGAGGGCATCCTCTACAATATTGGATTTCTAGATCTTCTTCTTTTCATTACAAGATATATTGGATTGAGTATAAGATATTGATGAACTTCTAATTATTTCTTCCACATAATCAGATTCATCATACACATAAGTTTCCTCTAGAGTAGAAAACCTGTTTGTGAGATCAACACCATCAGGCGGGTGATTATTGAAACGTCTTTGAGAGTTGTATGAATTTCTCCCATCGAATCTCTTCCTACAATACATAGCCTTTTGGACAAAGTTAGAACAATGAAAACAGTATCCATAGAAACTATTTCTTCTATAAGATGGAGGATATGAAGTCAGTCTCCTTTGCTGTCATCCCAGATCTTCCCCATTCAAGTAGCTCCTTGCTACATCATAGTAAGACATGGTATGACCCAGATATCCCCAGAACTGACACTTTATGAGGGGAAATGTCTTATCACTTGAATATCTCCTCATGCCTTCCTCCTTGGGAGAATAGTTGAACTGACTGTCATTTTTGAAAGTTTGAGGATAATTTTCAGTTCTTCTTTTAGTTTGGATTGAGAGTTTCTTTTTCATCACTTCATGTAATGTTTCAACATATAAAAATTTCATCTTGTCTTTATTTTGGCTCTCTTTACATCTAGTAGTTTATGTCTTAGCTTCACAAACAATTCCACTATTTCCCATGCAAGAAGGTCTTTGATCACTCAATATTTTTCCAACACCATACGATCCACACTTGTCTCTTTCTAGTAATTATGCATATGATAATCTTCTAAAATGAATTTTCATCTTGCCCTCATTTTTGGTTCATTGACATTCAATTCGAATCCTATGAGTAAAAACTTCTTCCTCAAGTCCCTCAATAGTCTCGGACTTCTATTAAAGTTTCGATGAAAGGTCATTTATAAAATTTTCTTGTTCTTCAATTCTGAGCTTTAGTTACACAACATCAACTGTGGTTTCAAGTATTAAAGACTGAACTCTCACTATTTATTCTAGTCGTTCAATTTCGTCTTAAAGCTCACCCACATATTCTGATGATTCTTCCACCATTTCCTTCCACATATTGCATCTCATACATTTATTATCAATCATGGAAAAAACATACTTAATTTGTGTCATTGAACCACAATTAGGAGTAATCTGATTATCTATTCCTTTATTGATCGAGGGTTCTGACTTTTCAATGGTATCCATCATGGAAGCATGGTTTCATGTTTTAAATTTGGGTTCTTCTTCTTCTCCAAGTTCAGTATCGTCATCTTCCTATTTACAGACAAAACTCTTCCTCTGTATTCTCTTTCCAGATTTTAAGTCTCCCTTTTTGAAAAACCTTTTCCAAGGCTTCTCGATGTTTTTATCATCACTATAATCCTCATCGATCTTTCTTAAGCAACGAGGAGTAACGTGCATGACTTTACCATAAAGAAAGGAAGATAGAGGTAACTTCCCTTGGAATTTGTCGTTTCCCCTCTAGAACCTCTTGGAAATGAGAGAAAGAATTTCTTTTTCATCATCATCTTCACCACTACTATATTTTGAAATTTTCAGTATCTCCATGGATTTGAACGTCTTTTCCTTGCTTACTCGTGTAGTAGCATATTCTGGTTTGACTCTCATTTCATATTCCATGAGGCTTCTCAACAGATCATCCAAAGAAAGTTTGGAAGGATATCTTTCCTCAAGGGCTAGCTCCTTTGCATTGTTCATGGGTGGAATTATTCTTAATATTTTCATTACAATGTAAACATCTTTGATTTCTTCACGTAGTCCCAGAATTGCTCCAACCACTTCAATAATTTGATTGAAGAAGGAGTCTGAATTCTCATTAGGATTCATCTTCAGATCATCAAACCTATTGTGTAGGACTTGTAGTTTTGCCTCCTTCACTTTTCTATCTCCTTCATAAATATTTTCATGTTTATACCACATGGACTTTGCTGAGGTTCAACTGATTACATTTATATAGATCTGATCAGAAAGGGCTGCGGTGAGAGCATTCTGCGCTTTAACATCATCAACAAGAATTTTTCTATCAGAATCAGTCATAGATAGCCATGTTGGATCAGTAACATGAATACTTTGGATAGTGAAAAACATGACATTTATTCCAAGTGATCTTAAATGAGATCTCATTCTAAATTTCCAGATCTAAAAATTACTTTCATCGAAAAGTGGTACTCCCCTAACATTGACTGCATTCTCCAAGATGACAAAGGATAGATTCAATACCAGAAACCTTTACCCTCTGATACAACTTGTAGGACCCCAGAACACCCTGAGAGGGGAGGGGTGAATCAGGGTGACAACTATTTCTTTTAATATGATGGATCTTGTTCCCACTTTGGTAGGAACATTTTCAAACATGTATGATGAATATGATCAGAAAGCAAACATTCAATGCAGAGAGATGACACGACACTTTTTACTTGGTTCACCACTAAGGGCTACGTACAAGGAGCATATTTCGACAAGTTTTTGGTTGTAAAAAATTCCAAAAAACATCACTAGATTTGGATTACAAATTTTTGGGCACAATCACTCTGTCCTAGGCTCACAAACTTTACAAACGTTCAGGGATAGCTCACTGCGTCCCTCGGGTCACTCCCGTTGACTCCCCCGGGCTCACTGCCCTCGGTGAAATCCCACTCATTTTATAGACATGAAGGTCTCTTCATCATTGCAAACTAATGCCTCCTCTATTGTATGTAGATGCTCTGTTGAAGTCCAACTCTCACCTGTAGACTAATCCCAATTTGCACCGAAGGTATCCGGAAATCTTACAGCTTTCGTACAACCACAAAAAGACAGGTGTGCTTCAACACCACCTGCCGCACTTCTCCAAGCCCTGAGCGCAAGTTTCAAGATGGTGCACAAGTCTCAGTGCGCAATTCCAAACCGGCTCGCAAGTACACCTCAAAAACTTGCGCGACACTCACTTCTTCAACTTCAAACATGCGCGACTCAACCCCTTTCTCATCTAGACCAGCTTGGACGTGTAGCTAACAACTGTCATTCAACTTCAACATGTGCGACCCACCACCACTTGCGCGACCACTACACCTGCGCGACGGGAGGTATGATTTTCTCTAAGTCTGAACTTCATCCCAAATGAGGAGGCATAGACCTGTATTTATAGGAATTTGGACACCCTGTGAGATGGAGCGCAAGTCTCCCCTCAGCACGCATGTTTCGGCATGCAGGTAATTTTTCAACCAAACAAAAATCATGGATGCCATTCTTCCTTGGCCATATATTCATGTTCTGATCTTGAAAAACAAAAGGTGCGCAAGTATCCTCTCCTTCATGTCAACGGCGTGCAAGTCTCTTTTCCAAAATCAACTTTTCTTTATTTGTTGATTTTCCGTCCCAAAAATTTGACAAAAATAGGGAAACGATCCCACCTTTAATACTATTATCTGATTGTTTTATATGATCACTTTCTAGCAGACATTCTAAACTTCCATTGCGGATTGACAACAAACACAAACCATACTCTAATTCATGCATAGAGTAACCATGGTTCCAACAGTTCACAACCCAATGGGGACTTATCTATCCACATATGGTGTATGGTTCTTGGAAGAAATTCTATATAAGGTTTTAATAAGTTATTATGCAGTAGCGAACTCCAATGATCACAAGCCCATTTTTAAATAGATAGGAAAAATTTTCTCATAGAGCATAAGGATTATTATATTCTAAAAATAATCAATAATTATTCTTCTTTTATAATATAACATGTGTAGACAATTTTGTTTATAATCCCTCAATACACAAAATGAGTAAACTTATGAGATATTCATAACATTCCAGGAAGGATATACCAAATAAATTTTGAAAAATCCAATAATTATGGCTATTAATCTTATTATTAAAATATTATTCTAAAACATTAGCTTCATTATATTTTTTGTTTTTTTTCATATGTATTATATTTTTATTAATATATGTATTCTAAAAAAATCATTAATAATTTAATCATATATATATGTTATGATAATACAATTATGAATACCATTATTTACAGGGGGAGGATCATTGAGAATTCATACCCCACTATCCATATGTGATTCCTCACTTTAAAATTTCTTTTTTCATACCTCATCAATAATTGTTCCATTCACCTCCTAAATCAAGAATTTAGGTTATAATGGAACTCAATATAATATTTAATAAATAATATTGTTTATTTTATAAAAAATATAAAAATAGAAACTGGAATAAAACAATGTACCTTTGAGGCCTCACAATTGCAAATCTAATAAACATGAAATCTATATTGAAAGACTTTGAATGATAAAGGCTCTATAGTAACATTCATGGGAATTTTAATACCAACGGAGACATAAAAATATTTTGAAAATTACTAAAAATTCCTAACACATATCCACAGTAGTGTAGTGTCAAGAACTAACCCAAGATAACCCCGACCTAGGCACCCATGTCATCTACTGACCTGGCCTGAGGCACATTCCCAATTACCCCTGGTTGGAAACATCGAAATTATAATCAGAATAAACTCATTGGATGTTATTTATTTTGGATATATAATATTTAATAAGAATCATAATTATACAGAGAATCTAGAATGGAACATCTATACATTTGGAATCCAAATATAAAAAAAATAAAAAATAGAAAAAAACCATAAAGAATTTAAATTTAATATACATCAAATCAAAATGAAAACAAATTAAAAAGAAACTATATATACAAATGGGGGATGAATTAGCCGATACAACCATTATATAAAAGATCACCAAAAATATATGACATAATCTCTATGTGACTACAAGTCACCATCTAAACCCAAGACTAACACGACTTGTAACATCACATACCATCTCACTCTAACTGGTAGTTGAATAGGTTCACTACATGACCATATGCACACATCCCCATACACTAGATACTTCCAAATAGAAGCAATGGTCTTTTGAGTAACACAAGGATACTATACCATCTTTACCAAAGTAAAATAAATGAAAAAATAATAATTAATATCATCTAGAAGGTAAACACACATCACATACTAATTATGAAAATTGTGTTAGTACCAAAAAGAAATTAAAATAAATAGGTCATGTAAAGATAGTTAAATGTTCCATATAGAACCCAAATGAAAGACACAAATTGATAAATACAAAATTGTTCACTACACAATTCGAAGTACCCTCATCCATTTTATATCCAATAATGTCCCAAACCCCCCATCAATAACTTGGACTCTGCCATTGACCAAAATAGAATAATGAAGTCTTATCAGGTATCCATAATGGCCTAAGAAGGTTGTGAGTACAAGTCAGTTGGTAGCCACCAACTGCATCTAAATAAATATCCATAAAAAACAATTTATATTGATTTAATAAGGAATATAAGACATGGAAATAAATTAAATCATGATTCAATAAAATAAACAACTGTTAATTAACCATTTTGGGACTCATGTTCTAAATTAACACCTAGAAAAACCAAAACTATTTGGTTTTATAGCAGTATTCTAAACCATAAGATAGAGGTTGGTGCATACATTGTTTAAAAAATGGATTTAATTATAATTTAAATTCATGGTTATAAATAGTATTGGTCCTAAGAATCCACACCATATTGAACAATTTTTGTGTATGTAGCATTAAACAGACACCAAAACCATGGATATTGAGCATCATATCCAACATCTAAAACCATGGATGAAAAGAATACTTTCTGAAATCCTAACAAATAGGAGGACTATAATCATGTATAACAACACAACACATTCAATAATTTAACAATTTTAAAGGTTCTGCGTGAAATTTTAATATAATAACTTTACTTGGACTCTCATTTAAAATATTTATTATTCTCCAAGTTCAATAATATTTAACCCCATAAACCCAAATCCACAATTTAAATATTTCATTATTCATTTATATAACAACCAATAAATTTCCTTTACAACCACTACACTAATTAAAGTATTTATTTCAACCATAACTGTTCCATCCCATAAAACCTATTATGGACCTTTTAATTATAATATTTTGACTTTTATCCTACTTAACCATGTAGAAAATCTATCTAACAAGTCAAACATGTTTAAAATTGTAAACCATAAATTCCCACCTTTAAAATATTACTTTACATTTTAATAGTAGTTGAATCACACCATGGCTAGGAAACTGTTCAGTATCATGCTCATCAGGGGACCTGATTATATGGATTAAGGGTCTATGATATCAAATTAAATCCTAAAACATTTTCATAGTCAAAAAACGGAAATGATTCACACATTGGATCCATATCACAAATAAAATAAATATGAAAAATTTCTAATACCGTGGAAAAATATCTTATATAACATACCTGAATCTCAGTGGTGTCCAATCATCCAAAACCAACCTTCAATTCAAGATAAAATTGTCAAAAAATGAAAAAAAATCCTTTAAAATAGGGAATACGAGTTATAAAAGATGATGGATAATAAATAATTGAATTATCTTGATAATAGAAAGATAAAAACTCTAATACTTAACAATGGCTTCAAATTAGATGAACCTACACTCCAAAATACTGATGATTGAGGGTGATTCATCTTTGTTAGAGGATGAGAAGGCTGATACACTCCATGGGTCTCTGGGTGTGAAATGAGGGAGAAATATTAGCAAGTTGTTATAAATAATTGGATTCCAAATTGGCAATTGACAAAATTTTAATGAAGAACATGATTTGGCTTCACCATTTGGTGAACCAGTTAGCAACCATGTGAACCCCACTATCTAAGGCCACTAATTATGGGACAATTTTATGGGCCACCCATGATGTTTGGTAAACGATTTCAAAGGCATGAAATTAGATCAAGATGAAGTTACACATTCACTATGTTCTCCATATATGTTTTTAAAATTTTTGGACCCCACTAAACTGAGCCACACAACCATTGGACAAGGTAAGACTATCAATGCAATAACCATGCACCAGGTGTTTTATGGTCCATTTTTCTTATTTCTATATTAGAAACCACTAGAACATTTTAAATAAATTTCATACTCTTGGGAAATATTCCCAAAATATATTTTAAATATAGGTAAACCAAAATTAAATAAAAAATAGACGTTGAAAATGTTTGGTATCTTACACGACATATCTACAAGAATCCAAGGTTTGAACCTGAACCCTTAGAAGAGCCACTTATTCTAGAGACACTGAGTGGTGTATGATGGGTGTAAGTATAAAAAGACCAGTATGATTTAATCAAGTATTCCACATATTTAAAATTTTAAAACATTCCAAAAATTACATGTTTGAAGCAAAATATTTAAAATATGATTTTCATTATTTCTATACAGAGAAATCAGGAACATATTTCATCTTCTTATTTAGATAATAAAAAAAATTAGAAAACATTCGAAACATTATTTGTATATTTATTTTAAAAAATTTACTTTTAAACCTCCTTTTATAATAATTTCAAATAGAATCAGATGCAGGAACTGAAATGAAAATCAAATAATCATTAATATTACTGAATGAACTATATTATTAAATTTAGAATAAAACTAATAGAAGATTACATATAAAACCATGAAGGGAAGTAATAGAGGCGATAAAAAAATTCAAAAACGTGTTTTGAAAATAAGCAGTAGAAGAAAAATGTATATAATCATGGGTAGTAATTAAACATCCTATGAAATGATCTATGATTTACTTGAGTGGAATCCATCAATATATAAATCATTTTGAATCATAATCTATAAACTCTCTGATGATCTCATTTAGACTCACCGGTGACACTCCCCCATTAAAAAACATTCCTTTTAGAAACTATAAAGTAATATGTATAAACCCCATTAACCAATTTTGTAAGAATGAAAATAGACATATTAAAAAAATACCCAATGAAAATTAAAAAAAAACATAAAATTAAATTTAATACGTAGTGATAATATATAACTCCATTAATAATAATAATATAATATCCATGTGAAATTAATTTCATGTTATAGAAACTCAAAAAAATACCCACCCCTTTTGAGAAATAATTTTATATATCTAGATAAGAACATGAAATTAATATTTTTGATGAAAATATTTTTGGGAATCTCAATCATCACATGGGTTGTAAATAAAAATAGAAACCAAGGGAAAACCTACTTGGAAATATCAATGAAAACGTGAGATCTTTGGTCTCTCACAAGTTTACCAAAGTTTTTAGGGTTAAGCAAAATCTCATAGTTTAACTTGCGTTGTCAAAATTTTTGAGACCTAAAATGAAAACTATAGACATGTACATTCTATGGACTATTTTTGGGTATGAAGTGGCCACCATTAGGTTGAGTTTAGATAGGTTTATGTAAAATATAAGATAATTAAGTGAATTCAATTTAAATTAATGAGTTGATCCTACGTTATCATTTGGGGTGGATTAGATGCTTTCATCTTTAAACGATTTCAATTTCTTATATTTGAGATGGGTTAATTTAAGAAGATCAAATCACATCATCACTTATTGTTTTAGTACCTAAACATCCTTATAATTATCACCTATAAACTAAGAGGATTAATTTTTTGAGCACTCTAAGGTAAAGGTTCATATTAGAACTTGAAGTGTGTGGCCTTAAATTATACAAGGAAAGAGTTTAGAGATCATTAAACAAAATTCCCAATTAAATAAAGCCATTAGACAATAATTGTTTGAGAAATAAATTCCAATACATCCCCTTTATACTCCCTTGGATCAATGTATATGTGAGTTGTCCCTCCTTTGATTTAATGGTTTTAATGGATGCGATCAACAAACTCATAAATGAGGAATTGAAGAAGTAAAAAAACAATAAAAAGAAAACAATCACTCCGCCAATGTGTGAATAATTTCACAAGTTTTGGTGTGAATAAGTTCACACCCTGGGGAAAAGGTATTAATGAGAAAACAAAAATAATGTAAAATGAGATGAATAAGATGTTTAATTAATAAGATAAGGGGATTCAAGTAGCATACAAATTGAAGAAAAGTGATTACAACATCAAATTGGAAGCATAAAATTACAATGAAACAAAGCACAAAATATGCCTAAATCCTCCAACACCACTATCTTAAATAGTCAGTACTGAAAACATTTTTTGTGCCTACAACATGGTAAGTAACCCCAATTAATTGTTTTAGGCCTAGGTCGGTCTAAATTTAATGGGGGAGTAGACTTTTCCACCCTTGACAAAAAAACCGGTCCAACATGAATTCCTCCAATAGATGTGTCCAAACGAGTATCTAGATGGAAAACTTTGGGCTGTACTTATTAGAAACAAAATTTACATACGTATTCCCCCTAACAGACTAAAAAATTTCATCAAAAGAGAGTTTTTTTATTTTAGATATGATTTAAATGGTAATATGCTTTTCTAGGTTACAAAATCTAGCCCAGAATTGTATTTTCAACTTGGGACACATGGAAAATCCCTATAAACATATGAATTATCTCTAGAAACTATTTCATGAAATGTTCCTCATCATGAAATATATCCTAAGATAAAATTTTAGAATCAATATGATGGAATATTTTCCACTATAGTAATGTTATTGGCCTTCTTTCTTGTCCCCTTTGCTCAAAATGTTTTTGGTCCATGTCCAATTTTGGTGGTCTTCCATTATAAATCTTTAAGCACACCCAAATCAGGAAATGTTCCTTATATAATGTGGGACCTATACAAAAAATATGAATATTAAATGAATAAAATTTTGTGGTTTATGAGGTGTTATAAAAATTAATATGAAATAGTGCATTTTATGAAGGAATTACAGTCATAATGTGAAATAATGTTCAATTTTTAAAATGTAATAAAAATGGTGTTTATGAATAATGAATCACAAGAATATTAGAAAATAAAAAATTGTTATTATCCTCTTTGATTGGCTAATCACACCCCCTAAATTGAGTCTTGCTAGTCCCGAGCAATATATATCTCAGAAATATGAAATTCAGATTCCCTTCTCCATAAACATTGTAATACACAATGCTCACAAGAAGAAATCATACCAAAAAATTATGAATCCCATAAAAAATTATTTAAAACAATTTAGGTCAAGAGGCATACAACAATCCTAATCCCATTACTTTGATTAAATTTGTAGCCACATTTCATCCTATTTTAATTAAGCATGATGATGTGTTGTGCATCACAATAGACACGAGGTTTAATCTTTATTCAAGGGAGAACAGATGGAAGTTATAGGTCGAATAACATTTCAAAATTAAGAGGAGTATTTATTTTGTTTTTTTTAAATTTTTTTAATTATTTTAGAATGTTTCCATGGTAATTGAAATTGAACTCAATCGAGTCAACCCATGTAGAGAGACTTTGTCGATGACTTCAGGCTCAAACACCATAGGGAACCAAGTGAGGCCAACATACTCAGGCGTAGTCTTGGATTTAATCAATCAAAAAAATTATAATTACTAAAAATAGAGATAAAATGATAAACTCTATGCCAAAAAACTTTGTATTCACGATTCCCAAGCGCTGAAATCCACACATTAGGTCAGTCCATGCTCTTCACAAAATTTTGTTTTTTAATTTTTTTTAATTTTTTTGTTTGATTTTTTTGTTGGATTTTTGGAATACTCATATTCAAATTAAAAAAATCCCCAAAACTATGCCATTTATTATGGGACCAAAATAATTAAAACTAATACCCTACAATCCAAAGGATGTGTGTTGTGTTTTTTATTAAATAGATAAAAATGTAAACTGTGACAAATCATATTGGAGAACTTCACTTTCCAAAATTTATTCTCATGAACATAAACATTATTTAAAATCAGAATGAAGGAATGAAAAATTATTTTATATTTAATTTAAAATATTGTTATGTGTATTATAATGTTTAGGTTTAAATAAAATTTTCCTTCTATTTACACATATAAATTTTTTTTGTCACTAATTTTTTATTCTTTTCACCCCCAAAAATTAAAATAAAATTGTCCATCGTGTTTAATAAAAAGAAAATTAAATAATGGTTATAGGTAGAGAATAGTAGTTGCAAAATAAATTTGATAATTATAATCATGGAATTAAGTCACATGATGGTTGAAGTTGATGTTTATGTTAGTCCCATTCAATCCCTTGATCACCATGCAACTCATTAAAGCCTCAATAAAGATAACAGTTGGTGTTTGTAAACCGAGAGGAAATATGATTTTTCTAAAAACTCATTAATCTCAGTATCCTCAAAATTGTACACTACAATACAATTAGAAACCATTTAATCCCCTTGAGGTTACCTTAACTAGAAATTAAAAAAAAAAAGAAAAGAAATAATGAATACGTATATATTTTGAAACTCCAAACCATGAGTTAGTGTACAGGTAAAGTCCGAGTTGCCTCCCAAAAAGTACATTATATAATTTCACTATCTCAACATGGACCCTAAATCTATCAACATTTTTTATAGTTCATAGATTACCTTAGTTAACTCCAACTTTATATATTACTTATTGAATGATTCAAAGAATGACTTTCACCTATGACCTTTCAAATTGATGATGTGACCACTAGTGGGATATTGAATCTCTACTTCCCCATGAGGTTACAAATGATGCACTATGTATGGACCTGACCATCTTGACCTTAACTTTCCCGGGTGTAAATGATGTTTTGAACTATATAAGAGCACGAATTTTCCCAGGTTAAAGTTTTTGACTTTGAAATTCATAGATTTTTAGGATAGAACTCTAGATTTATTTATACATGAATTTTCAAAAGACTCCATCCTAAATTCCTTGTGTTCATTAAGATATATTTTCTTCTTTTTGTCCGCCCAATAAATGTCAATGTTCATTTTTTTGATTTTCCAAAAGGACTTATGCTCAATTTCAATAAGTAAATGATATGATTTAACATAAACCAACCTATATGGTGAAATGAATAAGATGGTTTTTAATGATGTATGATATTTCAAAAGGGAATCCAATATTTTCTATGACTAATCTTTTCAGATGGATTGACAGTTTTTGAAATAATTTTCATAATCTCTGTATTCTCTAACTCACCTAGACAATTGTTTTCAGGATGGTACACAATGGAAATTTTATGAGAAATCCAATACATATACACGATTGAAGAGAATGGGAGGCTGCATAAATATGTTCCTTGATCAATAATTATAGCCCTATGAATTCCAAATTGAGAACATATGTTCTCTTTCAAAAATTTCATACAATATGCTGGTCATTAGACTTAGAAAGAATGGTCTCAACCAATTTTGAGACATTATCAAAAACAAAAAGGATGTAGAGGTATCCCTAAGAGTTTAGGAAGGGTTCCATGAAATAAATTCCTCAACAATCAATGGTTTTGAAGACCTGAATGGGAGTTCAGGGAATTTGATTCCTTTTGTTAATGGAATTTAATTGTTGACATTGAGGAGAACTTTGGCAGAATTAGAAGGAATCCTCAGTGAGGTTAGTCTAGTAGAAATCAATTTGAAGTGCCATTGAATTTATTTTATTTGTGGAAAAGTGGTCTCCATATTCCTCTCCTATACAAAATATTAGAATGGAAACTTTCTCAAAATCGATAACACATCCCCAAATGATTTTATTAGGATAGTACATGAAGAGGTAAGGACCATCAAACACAGAGTGTCTAACATCAAAAAGGAATTTAATCATAGATCATGTCCCTAGGTTTTTTGTAATTTCACCCATAACCAAATGGTTTTATATGCCAACATGCCGTGGGAAATCAGTCATAGAATAGAGGTGACCATCGAGAAATGAATTAGGTACATAAAGGTGATGTGGGTTGTCATTGAATTCCATCATAGAGATATGATCATATAAAACATTTTAAACACCCTTTTTACTCATTTTGGTTAAATCAAACTCTTCAAGAAGAAGGTGCCACCTAATAAATATAGCCTTGAAATCTTGTTTTTGTAAAATGTATTTCAGGGCTTAATGATCGGTGAAGACTATTATTGGTGATTCTAAGAGATAGGATCTAAATTTATCTGAGGCAAAGACAAAATAATGTAACTCTTTCTCAGTCATCGTGTAGTTTTTTGTTGAATCATTTTGAAATTTTCTCGCATAAGAAATGACACATAGAGTTTTCTCAAAGCGTTTTCCCAAGAATTCTCTTAAAAAGAAGTCACTCTAATTACATATGAGCTCAAACAGATGTTTCCAATTGGGATATTCCATGGTAGGTGGAGATCTAATAGAAGAAATGAGTGTATAGAGATATCCCTCATAGGGTTCTATCCATAATAATGGATGTTCTTTCACCAAATGAGCACAAATTGTTCGGTAAAAAGATCTAATGTCTCTAATGAAACTTATATATAAACCAGTATTTCTTAATAAGGATCTTACTTTCTTGATAGTTTTAGGAGAGGGAAGGTGAAGAAGGATATCAACCTTAGATTCATCAACTGCAATTCCACTACCAAAGACTATATGGCTATAACAAGTCCTTCCTTAACTATAAAATGGCATTTTCCGAGTTTAGAATGAGATTATTATCCACATATCTTTACAAATCTCTTTCATCAGTTAGAAGTAATCACTAAAAATTATCCCCAAGGATTGATAAATCTTCCATAATGTCCTCTAAAAACCTCCAACAATGTCTGAGAAGAATCCCATCACACACCAGTAGGAGGTACTAGAGGAATTACATAACCCAAAGGGCGCACACTTGATGGAAAAAGATCGTAACAGACACATAAAGGTTGTTTTTACTTGATCCTCTAAGGATACCTTGAGAATCCATCTAGGAAGTAGTTCAATTGATGACCCACCACTCACTCAAGGACTTGATCAATGAAGGGAAAGAGAAGTGGTATTTATTAGTAAATGTGTTGAGGTTTCTATAGTTGATGCCGAATCTCCATCCACTATAGACCCTTATAGGGAGAAGATCAGAATCCTTATTGGAGATCATAGTGATCCTAGAATTCTTTGGAACTAATTGAATTAGGATTACAAAAGGGGTAGATGATACCCACTTTTATCAACATAAGATGTTATTTTCATTCCACATCCATAATATCATGATTGAATCTCCGTTGAGGTAGATGACATGGATTGGATTCAGATTCAAGAACAAGTCTATGTGTTCCAATGAGTGGGCTAATCCCTAGAATATTATAAATGGTCCATCTAATTTTTTTCTTATGCTATTCTAGGTCATCTGGAAGAATCCTATTCTGATTGGATTTATGATATGATGAAATGAAAACAAAAAAAGTTAAATTCTCCCCTATAAAATCATACATGAGTGATGATGTTAGGATACTAAATTTAAAATAATATTGGTTAAAAGTTTTGAAATAAGGATGGGGCTTTGTATCAATCTCAATCTCCTTTTCCAAATTTTTTTGACAATATTTGTTACTTTGGAATAGAATTTTTATCCAAAATATTATCCAAATAAATGTAATGAATGGGAAAAGTCTCAATTATTGTAATTTAAAAAATGGTATCATTGATCAATGATTTTAGAAAGTCATCAAAAGATAATTATGAAAAAGAATCAAGCCAAAGAGAAAACATTAAATCTTGTGAACAAAGGAAATCAATCTCTTCTTGACTTGAACATCCTTCAATAATTCCATGATGTTCATATAGTTCACTATCAAGACTAAAAATCCAATTAAACTAATAGATCTCTTTATCATATCAAATTTTAATAGTTTCATTTCAGATGTTCAAATTGAGGATCATGTTTCCAAAGGTTATTTTCATGTTCCCATTCCTAACTCGGATGACGGAGTAAATTGTTTCTAAGAAGGGTTGACCAAGGATGATGGGAGTTTTCTCTCTAGGAACTAAAAATGGGTGATGGTCAACGATAATGAATTTAGTAGTGTAAATGAAATTTTAAACATTCACCAAAACATCCGTTAAAATCTACTTTGGAACTCGAACATTACAATCAACAAGTTAAAGAGTGACATATGTGGTTAGGGCTCTTTGATCCCTACCTAAAAATACATGGAATAAGTAATGAGGTTCACACTAGCTTCTAGATCAAAAAGGGATTTTAAAACTTTGTTCTCTCCTAACTCAACGTTGATGTATGGTGAACCTAGATCTTTAATCTTTGCAGAAATTGTAACACCCCGAGATTTTATGAAAAATATTATTTTTAATTTCATTAATGTCTTGTGTTGTACGCTACACCAAAAGGAGCTTGCAAAACATGCATCTTTGACTTGCCTTGCATTATACACAATCGCGACCTTCCTCGATAGCGTGTATAGTACGCAATACCGAGTTTCACTAAACAACGATATGCAATTAAAATATTATTAAAACTAGCCGTTATGAATAGTAATATCCACTTTTTGAAATTTTGTAATTTTTATTTTTCAAAATGGACTTCATTTCTGGATTCATATTATCGAAATTAACTTAGGTTGAAATTTTGGTACTTTTCGGATAACTTTCATTTTCTGATGAATAGTGAAAATTACTAAATTTTAATTAAAAACAACCTTTTTAATAGAAATAATTAATAGTGATAAATTATTAATTGGATTGGTTTTAAAGTATATTTAGAATATATTTTTACAATTTAATACAATGTTGGTTTTTGGATGTAATTTCACATTTAAACCAGACATAATCAACTGTCAATCTTTTGATAGTTATTATCTCTTAAGAACACGCTATTTGTTTTGACGACAGGAATTAATTTTTAAATTAATTAATTCAAATGATATGTTTTGAATTTGGTAAAATAGACATCATTTTTGAATTCATAATATCAAATATATCTTGGGCCTAATTTTTGGTATTTTTCTGAAAACTATCAATTTTTGATGAATAGTGAAACCACTAAGTGGTAGTTAAAAAACCTGAATTTTTCATAAAACTTAATTTTACTGCTTCTGTGAGTGGAATTTATAAAATCCAAGAGACATGCTTAATATCAAGGACTAAAATGTGGTTCAATTAGATGAAAATAATTTTTGGTGAATAGTAACTTTTTACTTTTTTTTACCACGGTTAAAAGTAAATAGGGTAATTAAGGGTAAAAATGATATTATTATTACCCTAACACATGTCCTAATTCTATTATACAAGTTTATTTCGAAAACAAAACAACCTTAGGAATAAAATATGACCATTTAGGCCCACTTGGATTAGATTAGGACGTTTATTATTAATTTATTTAAAGAAGGGTTAAAATAGTTAAAATCAATGTTTAATAAGTAAATCATTTTTAATATGGGGTTATACATAAGATAAATTCGGCTATAAATATTCCATAAAAATATAAAAATATTTCCTACATAATGATATTTTATTTTTAATTTTTAGACTTTAATTAATTTAATATATTTATGACACAAAGATGATGCAGTAATTATCTTATTAATGAAATATTGACATAATTTATCTTATAAACACCGAAATTAATGTAATTTGAGACTTTTTATGAATTTCACTAATTTTATATGTTAATATGACATGTTATTATTGATTTAATTAACTTTTCTAACTAATCAATATGTTATTAGTTTCACAAATATCAATTACTAAATAGTGTCAAAATTGACATAAAATTGTATTTAAAACAAATATTATATTATTAATTTTTATTTTATTCTTAAAAATTTAATGTTCTTCCAAATGACTTAGATAAGGTTATATATATTAATAATAAATGACTTGGGGTTATTTTGGCTTGATATAGTAGGTTTATTAACGTTATAGTGTAAGAAAACAAGAAGACACGGTAAAAGTAAAATTATCTAACTTAAAGTTAAATATAAATGATAAGGTTAAAATAGGAACCTAAACTTGTCTAAATTCTATTGGATGAGAGGATTTAGACCCATCCCCACCTTAGCTTCCAAATAAATCAATTTGGTGCTATTTAAAACCGAATTTGACTTTATAATAAAATAATATTTTTAGTTATTCTAAAGGTGACCCTCTCCTCCCTTATAAAAGGGCACCCCCTCCCTCTCTTCCTCACACAACATTGAGCCTTCAAGATCGGCCAACCCCTGACAAATTCCATTCTCCACTTCCCTAGAAACATCCTAGAGGTTCTGGTCTTCCTCAAAGACCAATTTTAGTGCCCTAAAAGGATGTCTTAATGAGGCGCTTGAAAGAAGAGGTAATGCCCGTTACCGAATCTTTCATATTTATTTCTTCTTCCACTTCTTCTTATTTAGTTGTTTCATCATGAAGTAATAACATAAGTATCACTAATATACTGATATGTTATTATAAGTATGAAACAACCCTATTTCATCATCTATCCATCCTACGGAAAACGAAATCACCGCGCGTGCGTACGTACAGAATACCGTCTCCACGCCGTGGTGTAATCTATTTTACACCACAACCTTACTTGGATGGGTATAATGGTGTACATAATAAATATATATGATTATTTTAAAGTTATATTGATTCTGAAATTGTATAAATACACTCCAATACAATTCCAGAATCATGAGAACGATATCATCACTCGTGCGTACGTACGGACTACCGTCTCCACGACGCGATGAGATTCATTCTCCACGTTAACCATTCATGAATGATTATAAAGTATATATAATAATTAATAATGAAATATATGACATAATAATGATTCTATATTTATGTGTATATAAATGTATGTCATCTACTTAATTCCATTCAACTCAATAAGGAAAAGACAACAGCGTTAATGCGTACGTACGGTCTACCGTCTCCATGAACGGTGTATTTATTTCCATTTACTGATCTATTATATATATATATTCTGAATATATATTATATATAAATCATGTTTTGTATTCTGGAATTAAGTAATCATGATCTAAGTAATCGTATGAATAATTACAAGTCAAAACACGGACGACAAATGAAACGATTTTACCCAAAATGCTCTTTAACATGGAATTTACAAAAGAACGGGTAATATAAAGCCATAAGTGAACCATATATGATATCATAACAATGAGTATGATTCTGGAATAAGTCAATGACATTATTTAAATCATTATACAGGAGGTTCAGGCACATACGAAGCAAATCAGACCTAAGGTAAGGGAAATATCTCAATCTCATTTTTATCTGAGATTGTTTATACTTTGAAATTTTAATGAGGTGTATTTTATAATCCACATCCTTATTTCCTCAATATTTAATATTATTTCCATCCACCTAATATTTTTAAAATCCAATTTTACCCTTCGTTGAGTTTTTAGTAAAATATATGAAAGGAATCTTTTGTCGTTTTTCGTACGAGGTACTTTTTAACTTTTCCGACAAAAGTACGAAGAATGTTTTTTTAATTTATACGACATGAATGGATTTTTAAAAAAATTATTTCCAAGAACCTTACATTATAAGTTTTCAAGTTTATTTTTAATCAACTTCTTTTAGTTTATAATTGTATGACATGCTAAGAATGGAAAAGTGTTTTTGAAGAAGAACGGATATTTTCCTCAAGAATGGAGTTCAAGTGTTTTATCAAAATTATTTTCCATCTAAGATAAAAAAGTGTTCTGTTTTTATGCATATAATTAAATTGATTTGATTATGTCGTGATGGAATTATATTTTCATAAATTCCTTTATCTTAAATGAATTGTTTTATGATATCACGACCTTTAAGATTCCCATTTTTATTACATGGGTTATGCTATAATGTATGGTTTTCTGATTTTGTGGCACACATAAGAATGGTATCATTATGAGATGGGTGGGACCTATATATCCCTCCAATGCATTGGGTAAAGATTTTATATCTCATGAGATAGACATGGCTGGAACGGTAGATTATACCGGTTCAGTGAAATTGGACTGAAACGAGGGTGGCTCGGTTCAGAAATAGACTTTGTCCACTAAGATAGTCCTGGAAATGAGTCTTGACTAATAAGATATGATTCTCTATGATTATGTGTGTATGCCAAAAAGTTTCATGTTTTAAGTTATGATTATTGGGATTTCATTTCACTACTATGATTTATCCCATGTTATGAAATTATTCTCTCTTTTGCAGGTTAAGATTTCCAAAATGTTATGTTCTTATGAATATGATGTGATTGATTTTTCTTTTGTTTACCCTTACTGAGCATTTGAGCTCACCCTTTTATGTTTTCTTTTCCCCAGGATATAAAGAAAGGTTTTAGGTAAAAAAAGGAAGATCTTTATGGGAGATTTTGATGATCTTTCACCACGATTAGAATATTATATTCCGAGTTTCCAAAGACACTAAACTATTACGATCCTTGTGTGTGTGTGTTTTTGTTATGTACTAAGTATTCCGAAAAAGTAATGTAATGTCCTTGTACGTCAAGTTTCGGTTATCTACAGTTGGTATCAGAGGAACGGTTTAGTCAACCTTTGGAAACTAGGATGCGAAAATGATAGTGAGATCCCTAGAGATATTTCTAAGGTATGTCTAGGGATGTCCCTAAGGATAAGTATACGTAAAGGATATAGTCCTAGAACTATGGGAACGAAATTATATTAAACCAATGATGTTATATATTGAAGTTACTCCCCCTTTATTATGATTTTTGTCTCTCACACTATTTTTTTGGGTTTTAGAAAATGGTTGGAAACAAGATGATTCACGATAATGGAGGATATGATGGACAATGGAATGATATTATTCCTGAGCAACCAAATGAAATGGGATTTGGAAGTCCAAACATCATTATTATGCCGAATCAGAAATCTCATAATATGATCAATAAAGTAAAATTTGTTAAGTTTCCTGACTCGACTAATAAGAGAAAGATGGAGTTTCATGATGATCATAGAGGAACGAAAGTTCAATTTCCCCTATGTAAATCATGTGGGAAGAGGCATCAAGGAGAATGTTTCAAAGGAACTGGAAGATGCTTTGGGTGTGGAAAAGAAGTACACAAAGCCAGTAAGTGCAAAGGAAAAAGTTCAGTTAACACCAGGGATGAGGATAATGGTATTGCTACGACATCAACAATGGTTAAATGTTACAAATGTGGAATGTATGGGCATTATTCAAACCAATTCCCTAAGGGGAAGTCTCATGAAGAGAATTAGTATGGTCGTATGGGTAGTATTTATGTTGATGATGATGAAGAGACTACAAATGATATGTGAGATGAAAGAATTGTTGAAGCTCGGTCAATGGTTTAAGAATGTAGTGGAATGATTACATATTTATCATGTGTAATGTTATATAAGTAATCTCATAGTACTATAGAATAAAGATACATCTAAGTATTGTTATACTGTTGTCTTTCCTTGAGTTTTGAAATTGTATGATTAATGGTACCAGTATCCATGAAAGGATATTTAGATATTTTGGAATGTAGATGATATGCGCATAATGAAGGGATAAAGAGAAAATTAAATGTTTGATAGTATTCATGAGCTCATGACTGATATAAGGAGAAGGTTATATCCTAGTTTGAGTATATATAATTTTTGGATTTTGGTATGTGGAAAGAGTTAACTTTTGAATGCATTCATGTTTTCACTAAGGTTTAATGGGTATTCATTCTTCAAGAGAATACATGATTAAGGTATTAACATGTTTGTAATTTGACCAACAAGATATATCTTTTGATATATGGGGGATAAATGATGGCATTCATGTGATCATTTTCTTTATACTATGAGCTTGGACCAAAGTATTTTAGATAAACATAAAGGTTGGAATTGATTATGTTGGACATAAGTTAGTATTTTTTAAAGATAGAAATTTTTTCAATATTGTTGATGGGATGTTATAGTAATATATCTTTAGAAAAAGGACAACCTGCAGGACGAAAGACAACCCATCGCGTCGGACAAGGCTGTGGGAATCGAACCCACAACCGAAGTGCGACTGGCCTTTATCGCCTACCACTGGCATACAGGAAGTCCCTGTTTAGTAGAAACTAGTTTTATTATATTACGAAGTATTATATAAGAAGTATAAGTCCATATTAGGAACCATATATGATTAATCTCACTATAGATGGACTTATGTATTTTTTGATAACTATTCTAACCTTTTGTTTGAGACAGATGGAATGACCCATCATTCTATCACATGATCTGCTAACACATCACGAATGACAAATTAAACTTCATTACTTTAATATATGATGTGGAAATTGTCCAAAGAACGACAAATGGTGAGACTATACCAAAATCACTAGAGTATTTACTCTAATTCCAATTTCATCAACATTAGGGAAATGATCTTGAAAACCAAAAATGTTGTCCTAGTGCTCTTATATCTAATTAATCAGATGGTACCTTAGATCATCCCAAATTTATGGCTTTGTGATTGCTGGCTTTTCCATATCCATGTTTTCTACCACTCTCCATCAGAACATGATGGTTAGATTTCTCTTCCATATCCAAATTTTCACCTATGTGGAAACCGAGTTATTAGTTTATTTGGGTAACTGTTACGTTTCAAACTTTTGTTTATAAAAGATTGGTTTTGGTATTCCTTTTTATGATGTGGGTTTCTATTAATGAAACTTTTGAATAGTAATCCATTTATAACCCCGATGAATTTCGAGGGCGAAATTCATTTTAAAGGGGGTAGAATGTAACACCCCTAGATTTTATGAAAAATATTCTTTTTAATTTCATTAATGTCTTGTGCTGTACGCTACACCAAAAGGAGCTTGCACAACACACATCCTTGACTTGCCTTGCATTACATGCAATAACAACCTTTCTCGATAGCGTGTGTAGTACGCAATACCGAGTTTCACTAAACAACGTTATGCTATTAAAATATTATAAAAACTAGCCGTTATGAATAGTAAGAACCACTTTTTGAAATTTTGAAATTTTTATTTTTCGAAATGGACTTCATTTCTGGATTTGTAATATCGAAATTAACTTAGGGTGAAATTTTGGTACTTTTCGGATAACTTTCATTTTCTGATGAATAGTGAAAATTACTAAATTTTAATTAAAAACAACCTTTTTAATAGAAATAATTAATAGTGATAAATTATTAATTTGATTGGTTTTAAAGTATATTTAGAATATATTTTTACAATTTAATACAATGTTGGTTATTGGATGTAATTTCACATTTAAACCAGACATAAACAACTGTCGATCTTTTGATAGTTATTATCTCTTAAGAACACGCTATTTGTTTTGACGACGAGAATTAATTTTTAAATTAATTAATGCAACTGATATGTTTTGAATTTGATAAAATAGACATCATTTTTGAATTCATAATATCAAATATAGCTTAGGCCTAATTTTTGGTATTTTTTCTGAAAACTTTCATTTTTTATGAATAGTGAAACCACTAAGTGGTAGTTAAAAAACGTAAATTTTTCATAAAACATAATTTTACTGCTTCTGTGAGTAGAATTTCGAAAATCTGAGAGACACGGTTAATATCAAGGACTAAAATGTGGTTCAATGAGGTGAAAATAATTTTTGGTGAATAGTAACTTTTTACTTTTTTTACCACGGTTAAAAGTAAATAGGGTAATTAAGGGTAAAAATGATATTATTATTACCCTAACACATGTCCTAATTCTATTAGACAAGTTTAATTCGAACAAAAAAACCTTAGGAATAAAATATTACCATTTAGGCCCACTTGTATTAGATTAAGACATTTATTATTAATTTATTTAAAGAAGGGTTAAAATAGTTAAAATCAATGTTTAATAAGTAAATCATTTTTAATATGGCATTATACATAAGATAAATTCGGAAATAAATATTCCTTAAAAATATAAAAAGATTTCCTACATAATGATATTTTATTTGTAATTGTTAGACTTTAAATAATTTAATATATTTATGACACAATATGATGCAATAATTATCTTATTAATGAAATATTGACATAATTGATGTTATAAACACCAAAATTAATGTAATTTGAGACTTTTTATGAATTTCACTAATTTTATATGTTAATATGACATGTTATTATTGATTAAATTAACTTTTTTCTAACTAATCAATATGTTATGAGTTTCACAAAAATCAATTACTAAATAGTGTCAAAATTGACATAAAATAGTTTAAAAAAATATATTATATTATTAATTGTTATTTTATTCCTAAAAATCTAAGGTTCTGCCAAATGACTTATATAAGGTTATATATATTAATAATAAACAACTTGGGATTCGTTTGGCTTGATATAGTAAGTTTATTAACCTTATAGTGTAAGAAAACAAGAAGACACGGTAAAAGTAAAATTATCTAACTTAAAGTTAAATAAAAATTATAAGGTTCAAATAGGAACCTAAACTTGTATAAATTATATTGGATGAGAGTATTTCAACCCATCCCCACCTTATCTTCGAAATAAATCAATTTGGAGTTATTTAAATCCGAATTTGTCTTTATAAAAAAATAATATTTTTAGTTATTCCAAAGATGCCCCTCTCCTCCCTTATAAAAGGGAACCCCCTCCCTCTCATCCTCACACAACTTTTAGCCTTCAAGCTCAGCCAACCGCTGCCACATTCCCTTATCCACTTCCCTAGAAACATCCTAGAGGTTCTGTTATTCCTCAAAGACCAATATTAGTTCCCTAAAAGGAGGTCTCAAATAGGCGCTTCAAAGAAGAGGTAATGCCCGTTACCGATTCTTTCATCTTTATTTCTTCTTCCACTTCTTCTTCTTTAGTTGTTTCATCATTAAGTAATAACATCAGTATCACTAATATACTGATATGTTATTATATGTATGAAAAAACCCTATTTCACCATCTATCCATCCTACGGAAAACGAAATCACCGCACGTGCGTACGTACGGAATACCGTCTCCACGCCGTGGTGTAATCTATTTTCCACCACAACCTTACATGGATGGGTATAATGGTGTAAATAATAACTATATATTATTATTTTAAAGTGATATTTATTCTGAAATAGTATACATACACTCCAATACAATTCCACGATCATGAGAACGATATCATCGCTCGTGCGTACGTACGGACTACCGTCTCCACGACGTGATGAGATTCATTCTCCATGTTAACCATTCATAAATGATTATAAAGTATATATAATAATTAATAATTAAATATATGACATAATAATGATTCTGGATTTATGTGTATATATATGTATGTCATCTACTTAATTCCATTCAACTCAATAAGGAAAAGAAAAAAGCGTTCATGCGTACGTATGATCTACCGTCTCCATGAACGATGTATTTATTTCCATTTACTGATCTATTATAAATATATATATACTCTGAATATATATTATATATAAATCATGTTTTGTATTCTGGAATTAAGTAATCATGATCTAAGTAATCATATAAATAATTACAAGTCAAAACACGGACAACAAATGAAACGATTTTACCCAAAATGCTCTTTAACATGGAATTTACAAAAGAACGGGTAATATAAAGCGATAAGTGATCCATATATGATATAATAACAATGAGTATGATTCTGTAATAAGTCAATGACATTATTTAAATCATTATACAGGAGGTTCGAGCACATACGAAGCAAATGAGACCTAAGGTAAGGGAAATATCTCAATCTCATTTTTATCAGAGATTGTTTATACTTTGAAATTTTACTAGGGTGTATTTTATCATCCAAATCCATGTTTCCTCAATATATAATATTATTTCCATCCACCTAAAATTGTATAAATCAAAATTTACCCTTCGTTGAGTTTTTATTAAAAGATATGAAAGGAATCTTTTTTCGTTTTTTGTACGAGGTACTTTTTGACTTTTCCGACAAAAGTACGAAGAATGTTTTTTTTAATTTATACGACATGAATGGATTTTAAAAAAAATTATTTACAAGAAGCTTACTTTACAAGTTTTCAAGTTTATTTTTAATCAACTTCTTTTAGTTTATAATTGTACGACATGCTAAGAAAGGAAAAGTGGTTTTGAAGAAGAAAGGATATTTTCCTCAAGAATGGAGTTCAAGTGTTTTATCAAAATTATTTTCCATCTAAGATAATAAAGGGTTCTGTTTTTATGCATATTATTACATTGATTTGATTATTTTGTGATGGAATTATATTTTTATAAATTCCTTTATCTTATATGAATTGAATTATGATGTCACGACCTTTAAGATTCCCATTTTTATTACATAGGTTATGCTATGATGTATGGTTTTCTGATTTTGTGGCACACATAATAATGGTATCATTATGTGATGGGTGGGACCTATATCTCACTCCAATGCATTGGGTAAAGATTTTATATCTCATGAGATAGACATGGCTGGAACGGTAGGTTATAACGGTTCAGTGAAACAGGACTGAAACGAGGGTGGGTCGGTTCAGAAATGGACTTTGTCCACTAAGATAGTCTTGGAAATGAGTCTTGACTAATAAGATATAATTCTCTATGATTATGTGTGTATGCAAAAAAGTTTCATGTTTTATGTTATGATTATTGGGATTTCATTTCACTACTATGATTTATCCCATGTTATGAAATTATGCTCCCTTTTGCAGGTTAAGATTTCCAAAATGTTATGTTCTTATGAATATGATGTGATTGATATTTATTTTGTTTACCCTTACTGAGAATTTGAGCTCACCCTTTTATGTTTTCTTTTCCCCAGGATATAAAGAATGGTTTTTGGTAAAAAAACGAAGATCTTTATGGAAGATGTTGAAGATCTTTCACCACGATTAGATGATTATATTCCGAGATTCCAAAGACACTAAACTATTACGATCCTTGTGTGTGTGTTTTTGTTATTACTAAGTATTCCGCAAAAGTAATGTAATTTCCACGTACGTAAAACTTCGGGTATCTATAGTTGGTATCAGAGGAAAGGTTTAGTCAACCATTGGAAACTAGGATGCGAAAACGTTAGTGAGATTCCTAGAGATATTTCTAAGGTATGTCTAAGGATGTCCCTAAGGATAAGTATACGTAAAGGATATAGTCCTAGAACTATGGTAACAATATTAGATTAAACCAAAGATGTTAGATATTGAAGTTAATCCCCCTCTATTATGATTTTTTCCTCTCATACTATTCTTTTTGGGTTTTATAAAATGGCTGGAAACAAGATGATTCACGATAATGGAGGATATGATGGACAATGGAATGATATTATTCATGAGCAACCAAATGAAATGGGATTTGTAAGTCCAAAAATCATTATTATGCCGAATCAGAAATCTCATAATATGATCAATAATGTAAAATTTGTTATGTTTCATAACTTAGCTAATAAGAGAAAGATGGAGTTTCATGATGATCATAGAGGAAAGAAAGTTCAATTTCCCCTATGTAAATCATGTGGGAAGAGGCATCAAGGAGAATGTTTCAAAGGAACTAGAAGATGCTTTGGGTGTGAAAAAGAAGGACACAAAGCCAGTAAGTGCAAAGGAAAAGGCTTAGTTAACACAAGGGATGAGGATAATGGTATTGCTATGACATCAACAATGGTTAAATTTTTTAAATGTGGAATGTACGGGCATTATGCAAACCAATGCCCTAAGGGAAAGTATCATGAAGAGAATCAGTATGGTCGTATGGGTTGTATTTATGTTGATGATGATGAAGAGACTAAAAATGATATGTGAGATGAAAGAATTGATGAAGCTCGATCAATGGTTTAAGAATGTAGTGGAATGATTACATGTTTATCATGTGTAATGTTATATAAGTAATCTCATGGTACTATAGAATAAAGAGACATCTAAGTATTGTTACACTGTTGTCTTTTCTTGAGTTTTGAAAGTGTATGATTAATAGTACTAGTATCCATGAAAGGTTACTCAGATATTTTTGGAATGTAGATGATATGCGCATATTGAAGGGATATGGAGAAAATTAAATGTTTGATAGTATTCATGAGCTCATGACTGATATAAGGAGAAGGTTATATCATGGTTTGAGTATATAGTATTTTTGGATTTTGGTATGTGGAAAGAGGTAACTTTTGACTGCATTCATGTTTTCACTAAGGTTGAATGGGTATTCATTCTTCAAGAGAATACATGATTAAGGTATTCACATGTTTGTAATTTGACCAAAAAGATATATCTTATGATATATGGGGGATAAATGATGGCATTCACGTGATCATTTTCGTTATACTATGACCTTGGACCGAAGTATTTTAGATAAGCCTAAAGGTTGGAATGGATTATGTTGGACATAAGTTAGTATTGTTTAAAGATAGAAATTTTTTCAATATTGTTGATGGGATGTTATAGTAATATAGATTTAGAAAAAGGACAACCTGCAGGATGGGAAACAACCCATCGCGTCGGACAAGGCTGTGGGAATCGAACCCACAACTGAAGTGCGACTGGCCTTTATCGCCTACCACTGGCCTACAGGATGTCCCTGTTTAGTAGAAACTAGTTTTTTTATATTAAGCAGTATTATATAAGAAGTACGAGTCCATTTTAGGAACCATATTTGATTAATCTCACTATAGATGGACTTATGTATTTTTTGATAACTTTTCTAACCTTTTGTTTGATACAGATGGAATGGCCCATCATTCTATCACATGATCTGCTAACACATCACGAATGAAAAATTCAACTTCATTTCTTTAAGATATGATGTGGAAATTGTCCCAAGAACGACAAACGGTGAGACTATACCAAAATCACGAAAGTATTTCCTCTAATTCCAATTTCATCAACTTTAGGGAAATGATCTTGAAAACCAAAAATGTTTTCCTAGTGCTCTTATATCTAATGAATCAGATGGTACCTTAGATCGTCACAAATTTATGGCTTTGTGATTGCTGGCTTTTCCATAGCCATGTTCTCTACCACTGTCCATCAGAACATCATGGTTAAATTTCTCTTCCATATCCAAATTTTCACTTATGTGGAAACCCAATGATTAGTTTATTTGGGTAACCGTTACGTTTCATACATTTGTTTTTAAAGATTAGTTTTGGTATTCATTTTTACGATGTGGGTTTCTATTAATGAAACTTTCGAATAGTAAACCATTTATAACCCCGATGAATTTCGAGGGCGATATTCATTTTAAGGGGGGTAGAATGTAACACCCTGAGATTTTATGAAAAATATTATTTTTAATTTCATTAATGTCTTGTGTTGTACGCTACACCAAAAGGAGCTTGCACAACACACATCCTTGACTTGCCTTGCATTACACGCAATCACGACCTTCCTCGATAGCATGCGTAGTACGCAATATCGAGTTTCACTAAACAACAATATGCTATTAAAATATTATTAAAACTAGCCGTTATGAATAGTAATAACCACATTTTGAAATTTTGAAATTTTCATTTTTCGAAATGGACTTCATTTCTGGGAATATGGAAATTAACTTAGGGTGAAATTTTGGTACTTTTCGGATAACTTTCAGTTTTTGATGAATAGTGAAAATTACTAAATTTTAATTAAAAATATCCTTTTTAATTGAAATAATTAATAGTGATACATTATTTATTTTATTGGTTTTAAATTATATTTAGAATATATTTTTACAATTTAATACAATGTTGGTTATTGGATGTAATTTTACTGTTAAACCAGACATAAATAACTGTCAATATTTTGATAGTTATTATCTCTAAAGAACACGCTATTTGTTTTGACGACGAGAATTAATTTTTAAATTAATTAATGAAACTGATATGTTTTGAATTTGGTAAAATAGACATCATTTTTTAATTCATAATATCAAATATTGCTTAGGCCTAATTTTTGGTATTTTTCTGAAAACTTTCAATTTTTGATGAATACTGAAACCACTAAGTGGTAGTTAAAAAGACTGAATTTTTCATAAAACATAATTTTACCACTTCTGTGAGTGGAATTTCGAAAATCCGAGAGACACGGTTAATATTATGGACAAAAATTAGGTTCAATGAGATGAAAATAAATTTTGGTGAATAGTAACTTTTTACTTTTTTTACCACGGTTAAAAGTAAATATGGTAATTAAGTGTAGAAATGATAATATTATTACCCTAACACATGTCTTAATTCTATTGGACAAGTGTAATTCAAAACAAAACAACCTTAGGAATAAAATATGACCAATTAGGCCCACTTAGATTCGATTAGGACATTTATTATTAATTTATTTAAAGAAGGGTTAAAATAGTTAAAATCATAGTTTAATAAGTAAATCATTTTTAATATGGGTTTATACATAAGATAAATTCGTCTATAAATATTCCTTATAAATATAAAAATATTTCCTACATAATTATATTTTATTTGTAATTTTTAGACTTTAAATAATTTAATTATTTGTGACACAAAGATGATGCAGTAATTATCTTATTAATGAAATATTGACATAATTGATGTTATAAACACAAAAATAAATGAAATTTGAGACTTTTTATGAATTTAACTAATTTTATATGTTAACATGACATGTTTTTATTAATATAATTAACGTTTTTCTAACTAATCAATCTGTTATGAGTTTCAGAAAAATCAATTACTAAATAGTGTCAAAATTGACATAAAATAGTTTTTAAAACAAATATTATATTATTAATTGTTATATTATTCCTAAAAATATAAGGTTCTTCCAAATGACTTAGATAAGGTTATATATATTAATAATAAACATCTTCGGGTTCTTTTGGCTTGATATAGTAAGTTTATTAACCTTATAGTGTAAGAAAACAAGAAGACACAATAAAAGTAAAATTATCTAACTTCAAGTTAAATATAAATGATAAGGTTAAAATAGGAACCTAAACTTGTCTAAATTTTATTGGATGAGAGGATTTCGACCCCTACCAACATTATCTTCGAAATAAATTAATTTGGAGCTATTTAAAACCGAATTTGGCTTTATAATAAAATAATATTTTTTGTTATTCCAAAGGTGCCCCTCTCCTCCCTTATAAAAGGGAACCCCCTCCCTCTCTTCCTCACACCACTTTGAGCCTTCAAGATCGGCCAAACCCTGCCAAATTCACTTCTCCACTTACCTATCAAAATACTAGAGGTTCTAGTCTTCCTCAAATACCAATGTTAGTGCCCTAAAAGGAGGTCTCAAAGAGGTGCTTCAAAGAAGATGTAATGCCCGTTACCGATTCTTTCATCTTTATTTTTTCTTCCACTTCTTCTTCTTTAGTTGTTTCATCATGAAGTAATAACATAAGTATCACTCATATACTGATATGTTATTATAAGTATGAAACAACCTTATTTCACCATCTATCCATCCTATGGAAAATGAAATCACCGCACGTGCGTATGTACAGAATACCGTCTCCACGCCGTGGTGTAATCTATTTTCCACCACCACCTTACTTGGATGGGAATAATGGTGTACATAAGAACTATATATGATTATTGTAAAGTGATATTTATTATGAAATAGTATACATACACTCCAATAAAATTCCCCGATCGTGAGAACGATATCATCGCTTGTGCGTACGTACGGACTACCGTCTCCACGACGCGATGAGATTCATTCTCCACGTTAACCATTCATGAATGATTATAAAGTATATATAATAATTAATAATTAAATATATGACATAATAATAATTCTGGATTTATGTGTATATATATGTATGTCATCTACTTAATTCCATTCAACTCAATAAGGAAAAGAAAAGAGCGTTTATGCGTACGTAGGGTCTACCGTCTCCATGAACGGTGTATTTATTTCCATTTATTGATCTATTATATATATATATATATTCTGAATATATATTATATATAAATCATGTTTTGTATTCTGGAATTAAGTAATCATGATCTAAGTAATCATATGAATAAATACAAGTCAAAACACGGACGACAAATGAAATGATTTTACCCAAAACACTCTTTAACATGGAATTTACAAAAGAACGGGTAATATAAAGCCATAAGTGAACCATATATGATATCATAACAATGATTATGATTCTGGAATAAGTCAATGACATTATTTAAATCATTATAAAGGAGGTTCGGACACATACGAAGCAAATCGGACCTAAGGTAAGGGAAATATCATAATCTCATTTTTATCCGAGATTGTTTATACTTTGAAATTTTACTCGGGTATATTTTATTGTCCACATCCATGTTTCCTCAATATGTAATATTATTTCCATCCACCTAAAATTATTGAAATCCAATTTTACCCTTTGTTGAGTTTTTAGTAAAAGATATGAAAGGAATCTTTTGTCGTTTTTCGTACGAGGTACTTTTTGACTTTTCTGACAAAAGTACGAAGAATGTTTTTTTTAACTTATACGACATGAATGGATTTTTAAAAAAATTATTTCCAGGAATCTTACTTTAAAAGTTTTGTAGATTATTTTTAATCAACTTCTTTTAGTTTATAATTGTACGACATACTAAGAAAGGAAAATTGTTTTTGAAGAAGAAAGGATATTTTCCCCAAGAATGGAGTTCAAGTGTTTTATCAAAATTATTTTCCATCTAAGATAATAAAGGGTTCTGTTTTTATCCATTTTATTACATTCATTTGATTATATTGTGATGGAATTATATTTATATAAATTCCTTTATCTTATATGAATTATTTTATGATGTCACGACGTTTAAGATTCCCATTTTTTATTACATGGGTTATGCTATGATGTATGGTTTTCTGATTTTGTGGCATACATAAGAATGGTATCATTATGAGATGGGTGGGACCTATATCTCCCTCCAATTCGTTGGGTAAAGATTTTATATCTCATGAGATAGACATGGCTGGAATGGTAGGTTATACCGGTTCAGTGAAACAGGACTGAAACGAGGGTGGCTCTGTTCAGAAATGGACTTTGTCCACTAAGACAGTCTTGGAAATGAGTCTTGACTAATAAGATATGATTCTCTATGATTATGTGTGTATTCCACAATGTTTCATGTTTTATGTTATGATTATTGTGATTTCATTTCACTACTATGATTTATCCCATGTAATGAAATTATGCTCTCTTTTGCAGGTTAAGATTTCCAAAATGTTATGTTCTTATGAATATGATGTGATTGATATTTCTTTTGTTTACCCTTAATAAGCATTTTAGCTCACCCTTTTATGTTTTATTTTCCCCAGGATATAAAGAAAGGTTTTAGGTAAAAAAGGGAGATCTTTATGGGAGATGTTGAAGATCTTTCACCACGATTAGAAGATTATATTCTGAGTTTCCAAAGACACTAAAATCTTATGATCCTTGTGTGTGTGTTTTTTTATGTACTAAGTATTCCAAAAAGTAATGTAATGTCCATGTATGTCAAGCTTCGGGTCTGTATAGAAATGGTCCCTTGAATTGTGGTACACACAATATCATCCAAAAGGACTATGTTTTTATGTGAAAATATCCTTAAAAAAGTGCACCAATCCTTAAGTTAATTTGAGTAGGTAAGAATGGTATGTATTTCATCATGAAGTGGAATTTTTAACTTAAAATGAGATAGTATTTTCCTCAACGTTTTATTTTTTTCTGGATTATATTTTCATCTCATGCGTTGAAGGAAGGGAGTGGGTTGTCTGAGTGTTTGGTGTGGTTTTTGTTCCTTCTCATTAAAATTTTGATTTTTAAAATCTATGGGTGGTTCTTCATCATTTTCATGTGTTTTTTAATATTTTAATGGTTCTAGAATTCTATTTTCAAGTTTATCATTGAGTTATTTGATCCAAGATATCACTTTAGGTGGATTGGATGCATTGAATTTTCAACTATATCAATTGATTATATTTGAGATTTGTTCATTTAAGAAGATAAAATAACTTCATCACATAATAGATTAATACCTACACACCCTAATACTAATCACATATAAAATTAGAGTATCAATGTTTTTAGCTTTCCAAGATAAAGATTCATATTACCACTTGAAGTGTGTTACTATAAATTCAACATGGATGAAAGAGTTTAAATATCATCAAACAAAATAATCAATAAAATGAAGTTGATAGACATTAATGGCATGAGATATAGCATCCAATCCATCCCCTAGCGACTCCCTTGGATCAAACCATAATTTCTTTATCTAACCAGTGATACTATTGTTTCAATAGAAGTAGGAATTATATTCATGAGGGACGAATTGAAGAATTAAAAAAACAATAAAAAGAAAAAGATCAATCCACTGTTGTTTGAATAATTTCACACGGTTGGGTGTGAAAAAGTTCACACCTTGTGGAAAATTTATCAACGTGACAAAAAAATAGAAAATTAGAAGTCGAAGAAGTTTTATTATGAAGCTAATGTGATTTGAGCAACATAAAAACATAAGAAAAATGTTTTAAAACATCAAATTGGAAGCATAAACATATAAAAAAGCACAAAAGATGCTTAAATCCTCCAAAAAACTACCTTAAATAGGTAGTATTGGAGCATTGGTTAGATCCTCTAATAGTGTCAGTCACCCCAATAAATGGTTGTAGTCCTAGTTGGGTGGAAATTTAATTGAGAGTATACTTTTCCACCCTTGAAAAAAAAACCCAATCCAACTTTCATGTGTTCAAAATATGTGTCCAAAGAAGCATTTATTTGGACAAATTTGGCTGTTCCATATAATAAAAAATTGAATATTGGGATTTTCCTTGATATCCTTAAAATTTCATCACAAAAGTATGTGTTTTGTTTTTGAGATATGATTGAAATAGTGGGATGTTTTTTTGAGCTGTAGAATCTATCCCAAAATTATATCTTTAACATGGGCCACTTGGAAATACCTTTAAACATTCAAATTATCTATATCCACTATTGCATGATATGTTACTCATCATTTCCTATATCTTCAGTTAAAATTTGACAATCATTGGGCCTGAATATTTTCTTCTACAGTAATTTTATTAGGCTACTGTCCAATTCACATCACCTAGAATGTTCTTAGTTCAAGGCCCATTTTAGTGGTATTCCAATGGGAATATTATAGTGATACAAAATCATGAATTGTTCCCTATATTACGGGGGACCAGAAAATTAAATATGAAAATAAAATCAAGAATATTTTTTGTTTTATGTGGTGTTCAAAAATGTTCCATGAAATAGTTCATTTTGAGAATGAATTTAAATCATAATAAAAATTGATGTTAAATTTGTAAAATTAATTAAAAATGGTGTTTATGAATAATTAATCACTTGAATATTATAATATAAACAATGAATATTAGTATCATTCATTAGATAATCCCACCCCAACTTGTGTTTTACTAGACCTGAGAAAAATATCTCTCAAAAATATGAAATTCGAATTCCCTTTTCAAAAAACATTTTAATACACATTTATCAACAAAAAACCTCATACCTAACAATTATGAAAAACATGAAAATAATTAAAAACAATCTTGGTCCAGATGCATATCCCAATCCCAATAAAATTCTTTCATTCAAATTCATCATCAAATTTCAACCAATTTCAACTTATCATGATGATATGTTGTTTGTCACAATATACACTGGGATTCATATTTATTAAAGGGAGAGAATATGGAAGTTAAATGTAGAATCACATGTCAATATTTATATGAGAATTCTTATATTTATTTATATTTATTTTGTTTTGTGGTATTGGTGAAATGTTTTCATTGTAAGTGAAATTTAAATCAAACGAGTCAACCCAAGTAGCAAGATATTGCCAATGAATCTTAGGCACACAGACCTTAGGGTACCAAGTGAATCGCACATAATTTTTCTTAATCAAGGGTTTACTCAATAAAAAATAAACTAACTAAAATATAGAAAAATATCATAACTTTGGGATAGAAAAATATGGAGTCATGATCCCCTAGTGCTGAAATCCACAAATTAGGCCAGTCCATTTCTCTACGCGCAAGTAAATGGCCAATTTGTTTGATTTTGTTGATTAATTTTTTCTAAATACCCATATGAAAATTAACAAAATTACCAAACATATACCATTTATTGTGGGACCTCAATAATTAAAACATATACCCCACAATTAAGAGGACATGTGTTATGATGTTTTATTTAATGGATGGAAATATAAATAGTGAAAAATCACATCAGACAACCAAACATTCCAAAATTTATGCTCATAAACTTAAACATTAATGAAAATCAAAATTATGGAATGAAAAATTATTTGATATTCAATTTCAATGATTTCAATGTGTATTGTTATTTTCATAATTAAAGAAATATTTCCTTCCAATTGTACACATAAAATTTTATATGAAGAGATTTTTTTTATTTTCACCCCCAACGTAAAATAGATCTTTCCCAAGAATTTAAATAAAATAGAATTCAAAAGGGGTTAGATGTAGAGAAGAGGAGTTCCAAACTAAATTTGAAAATTACAATCATGGAATGAAGTCACCTGGTGGTCTAAGTTGATGTTCATGTTAATCGCATTAAATCCCTTGATCTCTATGTTACTCAGAAAAGTATCATCAAATATAATAGTATGTGTTTTTACACTTAGAGGAAATATTATTTTCCTAAAAATTCATCAATCCCAGCAAACCCTCAAGCTTACACTGCAAAAAAATAGAAACCATGGAAACCACTTGAGGTACCCTTGACTAAAAATAAACAAAAAAAGGAAAGGAAATAAACATACCTATTTATATTCAAATTCAAAACCTTGATTTAGTTTCTAGGTAAAGGTCACCTTGAATCTTGGAAAGAGCTTTGTTTAATGTCGTTAGCTATATATTGACCCTACATCTATCAATTTTTTTCTAGTTTATTTGTTAGATAATTTTACTCCTCTATTGTTTCTTGTTTATTGAATGATTCAATGAATGGTTTTAAAGTATGGACATTGACATTGAATACATGACCCCTATTGGGATCCTAAATCTCTACTAACCCATGAGGGCACACATGATGCACTATGTATGGACTTGACTATCTTTACCTTAACATTCTTGGTAATAAATGATGTTTTGACCTACACAAGAGAACATATTTTCTTGATTCAATGTGTTTTATGTTGAGATTCCAAGATTGGTAGGCATGAACTGTAGATTTATTTATCCTTGAATTTTCAAAAGCCTCCATCCTATGTTCCTCATGTTCATTAAGATATAATTTCCTTTTTTTCATCGAATGAAATGTAAATTTTTTTTTGATTTCCCAAAAGGCATTATACTCAATTTAAATAGTTAAATAATATAATTTTCCATAAATCATCACATATGGTAATGTGCATTAGATTGTTTTGAATGCAGTATGATATGACCAAAGGGAATCCAAGAGTGTCTCAGACCAATATTTCCTAGAGGTTTTGATAGTTTTTTCAAGAATTTATGTCGTCTCCCTATTCGCTTACTCAACTTTACCATTTGTTTGAGGATGGAACATAGTGGAATATTTATGAGAAATACCATACATAGACATGACTGAAGAGATTGTGAAGTTGCAAAAATGGGTCCCTCGATCACTAATTATAGCCCTCAGAATCCCAAATTGAGAAAATATGTTCTCTTTTAAAAATCATATCACAACATTAATGTCATTGGAATAGGTGGGAATGACTGCAACACATTTTGAGACATAGTCAATAGATAGGAGTTTCTATAGGTATCCCATATAGTTTGGGAAGGATCCCATGAAATCATTTCCCCAACAGTCAAATATTTCTATGACCATAATGGGAGTAAGGGGCATTTGATTACTTTTGGTAATGGACTATAATTTATGACATTGAAGAAAACATTGGAAGAATTGGTAAGAATCATTAGAGAGTATAGGCCAGTAGAAACCACTTTTTAGGACCTTGGTAATGGTTTTATTTGTGGAAAATTTTATTCCACATGCCCCTTCATTGAATGATTTTAGAATGTACTCTTTCTCAGACCCGGGAACACATCTCCTAATGATTTGATCAGGATAGAACAAGAAGAGGTAAGAATCATAAAACATATAATTTTTGACATTAGAAATAAATTTACTATTATCTTGGGTTACTAGGAATTTTTTAATCTGAACCATTGTCAAATGGTGTGATATATTAGAATACCATGGGAAATCACTCAAAGTAAAGAGGTTCTCATTGATAAATGAACAAGACACATAAATGTGATGTGATTTGTCTTAGAATTATATCCAAGAGAGATGATTAACTGCAAAATTTTCAATGCCATTTTTATCTTTAATGGTTATATAAAACTGTTGAATATGAAGGACTAAAATAATCAATCTATCCTTGGCATCGTGTTTTTGGAAAATGCATTTTAGTGTAGAATTATTATTGAAGACAATGTTGGATGATCCTTAGATATAGGACCAGAATTTCTATAAGGAAAATATGACATCAAGTACCTCTTTCCCATTGCTGGTGTAGTTTAATTGTGCATCATTTAAATATTTTTCCATGTAAGCAATGGCACATGGAGTCGTCTCACACTATTTTACAAAGAATACTCCTACAGAAAAGTCACTCTCCTCACCCATGAGCTTGAACAGAAGATTCTAATTGGGAGATTCCATGATAGGTGGAGAGATAAAAGATGACATGACTGTAGAGAATGATTCCTCATATTTTTATATCCGTAAAAATAGAGCATCAATAAACATAAGAGCACAATGTGGTCAGGAAATGGGGAAAACGTTCCTAATGAGCCTTCTATAGAATCCAGCATGTCCTAATAAGGACCGCACATCCTTGAAAGTTTTTGGATTGGGAAGTTGAAATATGATATCAATATTAGCTTTATCAACATAAATATTTATACCAGAGACCATATGGCCAAAAAAGGTCTTTCCTTTACCATGAAAAGTCATTTTCCCCAGTTTTGAATGATATTATTATCCTTGCATCTTGATGAAACCCTTTCAACATTTAGAAAGAATACATAAAAATTATCCCCAAATACATAGAAGTAATCTATAAAAACCTCTAAACAATCCAAACACCATGTCTGAGAAGATTCCCATCATGCACTACAGGATGGTACTATTGGAATTACATAACCCTAATGGAATGAATTTGAAGGAAAAAAGTGCCAATGGACAAGTGAAGTTTTCTTTCTGTTGAACCTCTAAGGAGACATTGATTTGATTATACCATAGGAATATATATATAATTTAGTAAAATTGATGACCTTGCACTCACTTGAGGACATGATCAATGAAGGGAAAAGATAAATCGTTATTTCTGGTATATGAGTTGACTTTCTTATTGTCGATGTATAATCTCCATCCACATCTAAACCTTTTTGGGGGAAGATCACAATCATGATTTTTGATAATAGTGATTTATAATTTCTTAGGAACGATATGAATTGGGCCTACACAATTACTCTTATAAATGGGGTAGATGATACCTACTTTGACCAACATAATAAGTTCCTTCAATACCACATCCATAAGATTGGGATTGATTATTTGTTGATACTGAAGACATGGTTGGGATTGAGATTCTAGAACAATCCTATGAGTTCTAATGAGTGGGATAATCCTAATAATATCAAAAATGGTCCATCCAATTTCTTTATTATGTGTTTCTAGGACATCTAGAATCATCTAGTCATTATTGTATTAAATAGAGAATGAAATTAAAACAAGAAGGAATCAATTGTCCCATAAGAAATCATACTTGAGTGATGATTATTAGACCTTAAACTCAAGATCAAATTGGTTTACACTTTAGAAATAAGGATCCCCCTTTTTATCAATATTGATTTCTTTTTCCAAATTTTTTAACAGAATTAGTTCCTCTGTGACATAAGTTTAAGCCAAAATATTGTCCAAATTAGTGTCTTGAATGTGTATGGACATGATATTTTTGATATCCAAAATGGTATCATTTATTGTTTATTCGAGAAAATCATCAAAAGAGATTTTGAAAAGAGATTCAAGATAAGGATACAAGTTTAGCTCGTGTGAAAAAAGGAAATAAATCTCTTCTTGACATAAAAATCCCCCAATAATTCATTGGTGTTCCAATAGATCACTATAAACACAAGAATTTCAATTAACCTCATACATATCTTTATTATCCCAAATTTGAGTGTTTTCCTTCTAGATGTTAAAATTGAGGATCTTGTTTCCTAAGGTTATTGTCATGTTCCCATTCCGAGCCTGGATGACTTAGTTTATTTTTGATAAGAAGGGACGAACAAGGATGATGGGTTTTTTCTCCCTAGGACATAATCTTGGGTGATTTTCCAGGATAATGAATTTAGTAGGGAAAATTAAATTTTCAACTTTCACCAAAACATCCTTTAAGGTCCCCTTAATAACTCAAGCACTATGATCAGAATGTTGATGAGTGATAGATATGGGTTAGAGTTCATAAAGTCTTAATTAACAATACAAGGATTAATGAATGAGGTTAATACTAGATACAAGATCACAATAGTATTTTGACAACACTATTCCCTCTTAACCAATATTGATGTATGAACATCCTGGTTCTGTCATCTTAGAAGGAATGGTCCCATGAATTTTGGTACTCACATTAGCAGCCAAAAGGTCTTGGTTATTATGTGAAAATTTCCTCTTTAAATTTTTAAATTATATAAGGTAATTTGAGTGATCATGAATTTTTTAGATTTCATCAAGAGGTGGAATTTTCAACGTAACTAGAGAGATGATTTCCCTCAATGTTTCATTCATTTTGGGTTTAGATTTTACTATCATGCATTGATGGAAAGGAGAAGGTTATTTGAGTGTTTGTTGTGGTTGTGGTTGTGGTTCCTTCTCATTCACATTGGGGTTGTCAAAATATTTGTGTGTTTCTTCTTAAATTTCTTGTTTTGATGAATATTTAAATGGTTCTATAATGGTTTTTTTATGTTTCTCAATGGATTTCCCACTTATTAAAATAGTCATGACTTTTAGTTATTCATGAGAGGTTTATGTGTAATTGGATTATTTTATTAAGGTTGAGGATTCTACCTCTTAAGAGGGCATGCATTAAATTCTAGTTTTAATGGGTTTTGGTTCATTTTTTAGGGATTATAATTTTTATTTCATTTCCGCCATTTGTTTAAACAACTGTTCAATGATTGGTAGAGGGATAAATTAGATAGGGGCTTGTGTGGGTTGGTTTATCCTAGGATGATTCTTTGGTTATTGTATTTGTTGGTGGGGTTTTTGGTATCAGATAGGAGGATATTGGTATTTGTTGGATCTAGTTATGGTGTAAAATTTATTTCGGATGGCAGTGGTTTATCCCTTTTGTCTGACTTGATTGGTGGTTGGGTTGCTGGTTATATTTCAAATAGAATCCTGGATGGTCATTGTACCATGGATTGAAAGTGTTTTGGTACTATAGATTCTAATGTTTTAGAGAATTGAACTCTGGTGGTGGTCTTTCTAAAAGAACAGCTTTATATGAAGGGATGGTTGGGCAGTTTTTGGTCTTCTGGTTATGTTTGTCAAAAAATTTGCAAATACGGTAAACAGTTTTAATTTCATGGACATTCAAAATATTGATCTTCTCGACCTTCCTAGTGAGTGAAACAAGTTTTTTCCTAAGACTTTATTAATCCAAAGGTGTATTAATTCCACTATATTTGGGTGGCTTCTCATAGTAAGGTGTTATCTTCCATGTTTATTTTTGTTCACCGAGTCCTTCTAGATACTCATAAGCATCATTTGGGGCATCATTATTTAGTTTTCCATTACACATCATGTTAATGAATTCTTCGTTTCCAATAAACAACCCTTCATAGAATATTTGAAAATGTTCTGGGATATAAAATCCATGATGAAGTTCCATAATGAGTTAATCCTTTATCCTTTCCAATGTTTTATAAAATGACTCCCCTTCTTTTTCAAAACATTTTGGATGCTCTTTTTATGTGAAATTGTTTTGCGATGGGGAAGTATTTTTTTAGAATTATCATTGTAATTGGTTCCAGAAGTGGATTGATACAGGTATTATATTTTTTAATGAAATATTTTCTCGATCCTTTAGTGATAATGAAATGATATTCATCTTAGATAACTCAAGTTGATGAGGTGGGATCATGTTTTCAACAATGTCATTGAACTCTTTAACATGAAGGTATGAAATTTCTCACTCTATACCATGGAAGGTTGGAATGTTGATTATGACATGATGTTTGAAAATAGAGTGGAATTATCATAAAGAATAATTCCAAATGAAAGAGGGCTAATTGGTCAAGGCATTAGTGAGGTAGTAATTCATGGTTTGATCGACTACATTCCCAATGTTTGGGGCTTCCTGGTTTGGATTTCCATTTTGGTTCCCTCTAAGGTTTATAAGTTGGTTTCTCTATAGAACCTTTGTTTAAATGGGATGAATATTTTAATCTTGGGTTTTAAGAAGATTAATAACTAAGGGGAATGGTTACCTTTGTGTACTTGACTCCCCAACCCTGGGACTATCCACCCTAACTAGATGGTTTGATTGGTCAGTGGTATAGGCAGACATGCTCCAAGAAATGTCCAAAACCAAAGATAGGGGAATGATAATAGAATTTGCGGTGATAAAATATAAATGAGGTAGAATAGAATGGTTGTTGAGATGACTTACATGGGTCTCAAAAAACAACACCAAAATTTGGCCTCACCAAAATTTACCCATTTTTTCAGGGTTAAGCAGTAACTTGTGGTTTAACATGGGTTTTCTACTCCTTAGAGACCTACGAAGAAACCTATAGGCACATACATTCTCTGGACTGTTGTTTGGTATGAAGTGGCCATGTTTTGGTTTATTTTATATTGGTTCAAGTGGACACTAGTATATTTAAGTCAATTAAATTTTAATAAATGAGTTTATCCTAGGTTATCACTTGTGGTCGATTGGATGCATTAATTTTTCAACTATTTTAATTTAATATATTTGAGACGGGATCATTTAAAAAGATAAAATAATATCATTAATTACTAGATTAATACTTAAAAACTAATAATAATCACCTATACACTTGCAGGATCAATGTTTGGAGCACTCCAAGGTAAAGGTTCATTTTAGCACTTGATGTGTGTTGGTTTAAATTTCACAACGAAAAAGGAGTTTAAAGATCATCAAACAAATTTTTAAATTAAAAGAAGTGATTAGAAAGTAATGCAGCGTGATATAAAATCCAATCCATCCCCTTCCTACTCCCATGGATCAAACCATATATGGGTTATCCCTCCATCGATGCTATGGTTTCAATGTAATAGGGAAGTGGACTCATGATGGAGGAATTTAAGAAATAAAATAACCCTAAAAAGAAAATGATCACTACACCATTGTGTGAATAATTTCACATGGTTTAGGATATATTAGTTTAAAACAAGGGAAAACAATAATAATGTGGAGAAATAATAGAAAATGAGAATAATTTTTTTTATTATGAAGATAAAGTTATTCATCCAACATACAAATTGATGAAAAGAAATTACAACATCAAATTGGGTGCATAAAAATACAATGAAACAAAGTAGAAAAGATGGTTAAATCATCCTAAACCACTTCCTTAAATAGGTAGTATTGATGCTTTGGGTCGATCCCCCAAAGGTGGATGTCACACAAATTAATTGCGTAGTACTAGGTGGGTGAAAATCTAATGGAGAATAGAAATTTCCACCTTTGAAAAAAAACTCGAGCCAACGTGCATGCCTCTAATAATTGTTTCCAAATGAGATTTTAAATGCCCAAATTTGGTTGGTCTATATAAGTAAAAAATTCAGATACATATGTACCTTGATAGCTTGTAAAATTTATGCCTAATTGGATTTTTTTGAAATGATTTAAATGGTGGGATGTTTTTATTGGCCTCAAAATCTGGCCTAGAATTCTTTCATCAACATGGGCTACCTAGAACTCCTTTTAAACATTCAAATTTTCTCTTTCCACAATTTTATGAAATGTTATTCATTATCTTATATATCTTCATTAAAAAATAGAGTGTCATTGGGGCTGAATATTTTCATCGATAGTAATTTTATTAGGCTACAATCCGGTTTACTTCTCCCAGAATATTTAGGGTTCAATGTCCATTTTGGTAGTTATCCAATGGGAATCATTAAGTTATCCAAAATCATAAATGTTTCCTTATATCTTGAGGGACCATAAAATTAAATATGAAAACAAAATTAATACCATTTGTTTAATTAGGTGTTCAAAAATGTACCATGAAATAGTGAATTTTAAGAAGTAATTACAATCCTAATGGGAATTAATGTTCCATTTGTAAAATTCACTAAATATATTGTTTATGAATAATGAAAAACACTAATAATATAATATAAACAAGGAATATTATACACTTTCACTAGATAATCATCCTTCTTGAATAAAAAAAAGGAGGTTTGAAAGATAAATCTAAAGTCCATAGCGATCAAATATATAGGGAATAGCACAAATACCTATATAGGGTCCAACAAACATACCATGAAGGATAAGGAAGAATGAAAACATGGGGGAAGAGTGAAATAGAGGATTAATAAAATTTAACCTTTTGATAAACCAACAGAACTCAACGGGGTGCCTCAAAATCACTAGGTAGAAGGTATAGAAGACTTCATTGATACACATAAGCTAAGTAAAAGAAATGGTGTAAGTGGATTGGTGAGAAGAGTTGAAATAAATAGGGGTAGATTAATGATTTTAATATTTTAAAATTCTTGGTAATACATATGGTTTGGACTAATGGTTTTCTAAATCATAGAATAACTATGAACACTTCACTAGATATACCTGGATACTAATATAGTTTAAATACACTATTTTGAAAATCATTCAAAATAAATAAAAACAAGTTTTTTTAAAAATTAAAGGCTGTGTAGAATGGACTTCATATGGTTAACACTATGAATATGATAATTTTGTGATAAATAAGATAATAAATATTTTTGAAAATTTGATAATAAAATATCCATTAAATGAAGGAAAAATGAAGGATCAATAATGAAATAAAACAATGATGGAAATTGAGGACATGGTGCAAACATTTATCCAACCATAACACCTTTTACCCCTAAAATATTATCCAGTTCATAAAGGAATGATACTGTAGTGAATATCTATCAAGAGAAAAGACTAACAAAATTGTAATCTTTGGGATGCTCTAAAACTAGGCTAAAAATTAATGAGCATCCATAATTTCCAACATCCACTCACACTATACCACCAAAAAAGACAGAAGAGTAAAACCATAACAAAGGAGTTCTTATCAAGTCTCCCCACTATATTAGGATCTCTCTTATAATGAATGGTTGAAAAAAATTCTGATGGTCTAATAAGAAACTCCACAAATCACTGCCTAACCTTCGAAACCAATGATTCTCAAAACTGATCAGAAAACCTTACATTACATCTTTAATTACATTAAGGTGAATACCAACCTCTCAAAAATAACACAAGATAAATATAATCCAGAAAATGTCACTAATCAAGTATGGAAGTAAAAAATGGAGAAGCAAAAAAGAATTGAATGGTCTAACATGTAAACCATAAAAGATAATAATGAAATTGTAAGAAGAAAAATGAGTGATGAGAAAAGGAAGAGAGACACCTCAAGTAGACCACTTTTTTATTTACTTATATTTATACTCTTTAGGCTTAACTAAATAAATTTCTAATCCTGACTCATCCAACCATAGTGGTCATAAAACATTAAAAAATTACTAAAAAACCAATAATCATGGGATACATAGGATAATAATACTATAATAACCATTTTAGTACCCCATAAATCAATTATAAGAAAAAAATCAAAACATTCCAATACTAATGTCGTAAACAGATTCAATATAAGAGAAATGATGGAAAAATCAAATCATCTTGGGAAAGATCCAAACATTCTGAATAGCTTTTCTCTACCACTCACCTATAGTGTGGGTAGAGTATACAATTGAAGTGAAATAAACATTATTAATAGAATAAATTATTTTATTGAAAAATAAAATTTATTAACTCCCTATTATTCATATAAACTTTTTAGGGAGGCACACCACAAATAATAAAGAAGTATAAGACATCATAACAAAATTAAAAAAGGTCAAATCTATTAAGGGATATTTAAATACCAACTCAAAAAAACCCATATGAATAAACTATGTGTACTTAATAATATTAGTAATTAATTTGTGACCATTTTTAAAATAATATTAAACCATTACCAAATCACACAAATTAATTTTGAATATAAAATTTCGATTTTGATAATAATTTTAAAATTTACCATGTTTTTTATTAAAAATTATAAATGTTCTCTAAACATTGGATCCATTCAAATTTCACATGAAATTAAAAACTATAAGGTTCAAATATTTACTTGAAAAATGTTTGTTAATTTCACTAATCCTTTATTTAAATATACTTTGAAATTCAAAATAAATAAAATTATTTCAAAAATAATAATATTGTGTCTGTTTTCAATTAGAAAATTTATGATCTATCATAAAAAAATTATTTGAATATAAAAAAAACCTCAAATATGAACAAAGAAACATTAAAATATCATTAAAACACTATTTATTATCATTAAAACTCTATTTTTCCATTTTTTGAACGATGTTTCATTTAAAAAACACATTTAAATAAAATAAAATAAAATAAGTATATCATGAAACTCTCTATAATCCTTCTAAAATAATAGTAAAAAAGGCCCAAAAGAGCCCATAAGAGATAACAATTAAATGAATAAAATTTTAAGGGGATAATATACATTAATATCCTGGTCTAATGGTTTGATAGACTGTGAATCCGTGAAGAAATAGGCCACCATATCTTCATTTGACCATGAGGATAGGCACCCCATGGTTATTCAGGTCACGATGGTAAGCTGTGTGACCCTATTTGAGCCATATTTTCAACATAATTAATAATGAACCTTAATAATTTTTTTAAAATATATCTAATAATAATAATACCTTAAATTAAACATAACATTTTTCAATAAAAATAAAAATTATTTTTATAATAAAGTCTAAAATCTAAATATTCCACAAAATATTAGGTTTCATCATGAGAGGTGATGATCAAGAACCTACTCATGGATATCCACTTGAGCTAAAAAATTCCTAAATACCATCAATCGTGAATACAAAATAACATGGTTGATTAATGAACTTAGGGTATCTTAATAACCTCTCTCTAATACTACTTTCTCAAGAACCAACCCTAGAAACCCCTAATGGTGGTGTCTGTGATAACCCATAACATGACCTCATGTGGTTCCCAATTTTTTCCAGAAGGATACCATAGACAAGGCATTAGAATGGAATCACCAGGATTGATTTTTCCTAGATAAATAATTACTAACAAGAAGAGTAATTTTTTAACGAATCCGGAATGGTATATCTATACAGTAGTTGTCTACACATAAACAAAATAAATATTTATTAATATAAATAACCGAAATGGAATCTCAAATAAATAAGAAACATATTAAATTAAATACCATATAATCCAAATATATAGATATACCAGGATGGATGAATTGGATAGTAAAACCGTAGTATAAATGAACACCCAAAATACCCACCTAAAACAATTGTGACTACAACTAACTATCTATCATAAATGCCAAAAAAATTACTACCCGAGTGTTTCAATGTCTCAAATTGTACATGTATGAAAGTCCCTATTTCAATAAACATTGTGTGGTGTAAATAATGTGTTATCATAAGAGTCTTATATTTATTTCATAGAATATTGTATGAATTACATTTTTCAAAACATTATATAAATAATTGTTTTAAATTAAATATTTAAAACATGGTTTTCATTATTTTTATGAATAAAACTTGTAAATATTTTCCAAACCATTTTTTAGAACCTAGAAGAATCTTAAGAAACATTATATCATTTTTAATCATTTTATTTAAACCATTACCTTGAATATTCCTTATGAAAGCATTTCATAAAACTAATTAAAGTGGAAGACAAATAATTATAAAAACATTAAAATAAATAACTAAACTCATGAATTATAAAATATGGAATTAGAATCAAAGAATAGTATAGATGAAATCATGTAGGTTAGTAATATAGACGATAAAGAAAATGAATGTCCTAGTATAGTAAATATGAAGGCAAAGTAAATTTTTTATAATCATGAAAACCTTATAAACATATAGTGAGATGAATAATTTGTACTCATGTGAGATCAATCTATTTAAATATTGATGTGAGTCTTAGTATATAATAGTAAATGAGGGCGAATAATTAAGCTCACCTTTATAGTCACACAACTACAACAATCTGTAGGGAAAACCATTCCACTGAAAAACATCAACCCACCCTCACCCACACACTACTCATTAAATCTAACAACTCCAACTCATATAATTAATAAAAAAGAACATATAATCATCAATAATATTCCAATATAGATCTATTTAGTATTAATATTAGATTGTGGATCGTTTGGGAAGAATCAATTTTCAAAATTTTTAATATGTATTTGAATTATAAAACTAATAATTTATCTTCTAAACTGTTTTAAAAATTGATTTCCAAGAAATATTAAAAGGACGAAGCATTATTGCAATAAATAATCTTGAATTTAGTCATGAAATAACTTTATTTCACATTGAAGATCTTTTCATGTTTATAGATCTTGAGAATTGGGATATAATCAATTCATAACATTACACATTATTACAGATTGGATACTATAAAAATAGTATTCATTACTTCAAAAATATAAAACTGTTCTAATATAACATGATTTCATTGAAAATTCATCAAACATTTAACTTGGATTCCTCCATTGTCATACACATCCTTAAAATTTGAAAAAATAGTTTAAAAAACTTGGGATTAGCTCAAAAATATCAATAAAAGATATAAAAATAGTGAATGAACACATTAGTATATGAATACTTGTAACATATGAAATCAATTTTGAAAAGACATTCTTGTCACCCATATAAATTTACTATATGAAATATGAGATTTCCATGAAATTTAGACCAAACATATAGATCATAAATATAACCATAAAAGTATATTTGGTTACTATTTACATAATCTTTTAACCCTCTCAGCTACCTTAAAATATGTAACACTCACGGCTATATTACAATTTGTGTAACCATCACAGTTACACTTGGAGTAACCATATAGTTGACCTACAACTTACACATAACAAATGAATTTGAGGGATATATAGGTTCCACCCTTCATTATAAAAAATTTCCATGAACTATAACACAATCATACAACTTGAATAATTCTATAAAAACATTACTTTGGAATTTTGTAAAATAGAAATTTTAAAAGATGATTTTAAAAGAATAATCCTTTATAAATATCATATAATTGAAGAGAGACATAAAATAGTTGATTTAATATTTATATAAAATGATAATACACATAATTAATCATAATATAAACAAAATTTAACAAGAAAATATTTAAATACCATCTAAACAATGATGTAGAATGTTAACCCAAGATTGAAAATTGGGTTAATAATTCTTTTACCTTTAGTTTTTCTTACATAAAAATATTTCAAACCTCTTGTATAATAGTTAAAATAGTGTTGTTAATATCTTAAATAAAAATATATATTTTTATAATATCTTATATGATCATTTCATTACATTCTTTTCAGCCTTTATTTGTTTGTATTTTGTTCCTTGCATTGTTTTGGGTGCGTTCTTTACATGATTTCCATGATCGGTTCATGATGGGAATTATTTTTGATTGGAAGTGAAATTCCAAAATTTTAATGGAGTGATATTTAAATATTTATAGAACCATAAATTATACCTTTTATCATTTTTATTTCTTGCATTATGAATTTTCATGAGTTAAAAAATTATCGTTATTTATTTAGGTTATTTTGGTGATTCTTCAATCGTAAGGAACTCATTTTGTTTTTTAAATTAATAACATGTGTAAAAAATGATTCCAAATCCTTATATAATATTTTATACATAAATTATAATATAGTTCAACCATAACAATAGTTTCATGACCAGTCTTTAAGAGAGTAAATGAAATTAAAATCACATCATCCACGATGTTGCTAAATCGACACATCACAGACGGGGTTTTAATTTTTTGAATAAGTAGAAGGGGAGAAGAAATGTAATGTTGAGTATTAAAAAAACATGATTAAATACATGATATGTATTATACTATATAATTCATTCCTTTTGGATAAAGGGGAGGTGGGGAAAGAGTAATACTGGATGAGAAAATTAAAATAAAAGAAAGAAAACAAAATAGGATGTTTACCTCTTGGTCTTTTATCCTTGAGATCCTTTTTAAGGCCTTCAATATTGGTCTTTTGGTGAGACCAGTAGCTCCATGACAAGGAGAAGATTATTGGCAGTATTATTGGTATGAACTTAGGTAAGGCTCAAGGCTTGAGAGGTGTGTTCAAAAGAGGGAAATGAGGGTGGTATTTGTAGTGGAGGAGAAGAGGTATTTTGCATTATTTTAATCATCATTATAATATATTTTCACTAGAATTTGTATATTCATAATTCATGTGACCCCAAATAGTTATAATGGAAAGTGAGTTCGAATAATGTGGTCTTAAATCTTCCTTCTATCGCCTATGATGTAGTAAATCAAGTATTTAGCATTTATCATATTTTATTGTATTTAACTTTTCATAAAAAATTCTAGAATACCAGAAAATTCACAAATATTTAGGCCCAAAAATTTATCTAAGTGTAGAATAATTAAAAGGACTCAATTTTATAAAAATAATTTTATAAATATTATTAATTTAGTTTTTTAATAAAATCTTAATTTATTCAAAAATAATAATTTTAAATTTTTAACTCATTTTTAACACCTTAAAAAATCAATCAAAATTACATTATCTTTTATCCTTAACAAAATAACATAATAACCTGATATAATATTCATAAGGGTCATATTACAATTCATATCACTATTCATAAGGGTATATTACTATTCAACCAAAACCATGTTATTTCAATCAGACTCCAAATAACTTTCTGATCATAATTTAAAATTACTGTTTCCTGAAATTCAAGACATATAAGAGGAAAAATCATATTTAAAGGCTACTGATAAATATTAACTCAAATTTTTTTTCATGCATTTAAATTTATTTTTGGTAAACCTTGGGGTGTTACATTATCCCCACCTTCTTAAAATTTCATCCTCACAATTTTATTTACTTATTAAACAAGTGAGACTGCCTTTCCATCATATCATTTCTAGACTCCCATGTTTCTTCTTCGACCATGTGGTTTCTCATGGATTACCTTATTTTATAATACCTGTTACCTAAGATCAAGAATCTGAACTAGTTTCTCTTCAAAATAAAGCTTCTCTTCTAGATGAACTACTTCTGGGCTATCACACTCTGATTTTCAATTCCTTGCATTGATTCAAATCCTCTTCTAGTTCTTATCTATCTCTTGGTTTCTGGGTGTTTTGGGTTTGAAATTTCGGTGTCTCTTGTGTTGTTGATCTATGACCTTGGTCTTAGGGGTATTGTATGGTACTTGTCCTCCAATTTTTTTCAATGGTATGGTGTGAGGTTAGGGTGTTTTAGAGATGGATTAGTGACACTCCTGGTAGCACCACTTCTGGGGTATGTTGTTGAGGTGGTTTGTACTAAAATGATGGACGAGTTTTCAGTTGAAAAGAGTGTTTTAATATGGGATTTCTCCCCTGTCATTGTATTATCTTTACCACTTAGTTTCCCACTTTGAAAACCCTAATATTTTAGAAGAATAGATGTTTTTTGGGTGCATATAACATGCTGCACGGTTTGGCATCATAATTTACTAAAATGTGCAGCCAAACCATGCAAGGTCTATAGTTCATTAAAAATACATTTAAAATTACAAATTTTCCCGCACAAAAATAAATCAATTCCTCTCCATTATTCCACCATTCAACCCTAGAATCCATGGGAGGCCTCCAATCCCTTCTAACCTCCCATGGAACTCATTTTTTGATGGAGTATTTTTTTGGAGAAACCTCAAGATCTTTCAAGTAAGTGAATTTCTTCTTGGTTTCTTCAATCTTCCTTTAGTTTTATTTCCAATTTATTTAATTTCTTCATGTATAGAATTTAGAGTTCATACCTAGAGCTTTATTTGGTGTCTTTTAGGTCAAATATTGAGGTCTAGGTCACAATTTTACTCCCTTATGGTGTGGCAGTGGTGCGGTTGATGTTTCGCACCATTATTTGGGGGGGGGGGTTTCACTCCAAAGGTAGGTGATTCCATGAGTAAGAAAATATTTATGAGATATATTTCTTGGTATATTAATTTATCATGTTAATAATCTATTTTTTGTTGTTTAGAAACTATTTTTTGTAGTAATAGCAAAGCATTTAGTATTAAAGTTACATTTTTATTTAAAGTGTGTATTTTTCAAATGTAACTCAGGTGTTATCTCTTGTGGGAGTTTTATAAAATGTGAAATGGATTTTTTAGTTGTTGAAAGGGTGTCAAATTATACATTGGTAATATTTTAGTGTCTTTTGGGCCTAAAAATGGGTTTTAAATTAGTGTTACGTGTAAAAACTTGTTTCACCCTTTGAAAGTGTTTTATGAAAATGTGTGTTTTCACGTGTATACTTTATGGTATTATTTGAGGTAATTTTATAGAACTTTAGAATGGTTTAATAAATGTTATAAGGGATTATAATTTTTCTTTGGTAGGGTATATGTGTGATTTTTACCTTTAAAAAGGGTTTTGAAATGGGGTTTGTGTGCAAAACATAGTTATACCCCTTGGGATTGTTTTATAAAAATTATAAATGATTTATTTGGTGAATATTTTGAGAAAAGGGTGTATATGTACAATTTGGGTTAGTGTGTTCACCAAATTGAAGTTTATTAAAGGTAATGTGGTGTTTTAAGATGTCCAAATTTTTTGGAATATTTTATAAATTGCTGAAATGTTTTATCAAATTGAAAGAGATGTGTGAAACACGTTTGTGGGCTGTTTTCTGTTAGTGTTATGTGAAAAATGAATTTTGTTGATGAGAGATGTATTATGTTATATTTTTGTGGGATGTTATGTGTGTTTTAATATCATGTAATGGTTTTATAATTTTTTTAAAGGAATTGAGGATGTTTTAATCAAATATGAATAGTGTTTTGGGCTATTTTCGCGTGAGTGTGATTTCAAAATGAGTTAGAATGAAAAAGAGGATTATATGACTTGTTTGATATACATGTAGGATTTTTTGAGAATGTGTGATGTGGAAGATTTATTTTCTTTTTCGAATTATATTTCATGGCATGTGTAACTAGTTTGAACACAAAAGGGAAACTCAGGTATCTAGGTGGGTGGACGTATACAAGTATGCTAGTGATCCCATGTGATTTGGACTAAGTTTCACATAATATGATTGAGGATGAAAACACTAAATAAACAATGATGATTATAATGATGATGAAGACCACTAGATTATGGGTATGATCCCTAATACAAAATCACATGCATGAGAACAAATATTTTGATGGTTACTCTCACTGAGATACGAGGTACCTGGGGCTCAGAGTGAGCTAGTGCCTAAGGGTTTTTTTTTTCATATTTCCTGTTCTCATTAAATTATCTTTCCTAAACATGAGAATAATACATGTTTTATGAAAAATTGAGCAACTTTTTAATTTAATTTAAAAGTGTTGATTCTTTAAAAGATCCAATTTGAAAACTGTTTTTATTTGAAGTTGCATCCCTTAGAAATTGTAACTAGCATTTCTTGTTTACAAAACATGCCAGATTTTCGACATTGAATTTCTATCACAAATATTCTCTTAGTTATGATATATTATAGGGATTTTTATCACACCCTAACTACACCTTTTGGAGAAATTAGACTTGGTTTTTTTGTCTTCGGTTTGGGTACTTCTTTTGTGCCAATGGTTCGGGTAATTAGTGGTCCAACGTGATGCGGTATTGTGGAGATGGATTGAGAGAGTTTCCTATTGACATGTAGAAGTTATGGGGCTATCATTTTTGGATTTATTCATTTTTTATGGTCTTTAAACATTTTTTTCATTTATGTAATAAAGTTATGAATTTTTTTAAAAGATGATTTCATTTGAAAAATCCTGATTTGTTTGATTTCTTTGTTTATAGTTGTATGCTTATAAACTCATGTAAATCATGCCAAATTATCTTTTAGTGATACCCAATGACCTTTTTCTGCCCATGGGGATCGGGAACACCCTTTGGGACTTTCCAAAAGCTGAGTTAGGTGTTGGTTTTAATGGATACCAAATTCAGTTTGTGAGAAAATGGCATTAAAGGAGTTAATGGTTTTAGTGAGCTCACAGGGCCGGGAAAGCCATGTGGAGACAAGGATATTTTCCTAGAACACTCTATGTGATTGTGGAGTGATTGGAATATAGAATCCAACCATATATTCAAGTCACCCACCAAAACTAGTTTCCTCTTGCATTTTCTTGTGTCCTTTGGTTTTGGGATCTTGGATGTTTGGTTTAAAAGAAAAAATAAATTAGTTTTAATAAGAGTAATGATTTTGTGAAATGGTTTTCAAATAAATAGGGAATGGTTTGGTTTTTGAAATGGTGGAACTAAATTTTCAGAATTGTTTTGAAATGTAATGTGTTGTGTTTAAACCACTTCTGAAAGCATGAACTATTTTAAAGATGATTTTGAAAAAGTGTTCGAAATAGAGTTTTATAAACTGTTTAAATGTTTTTTAATGGGATGATATGTTTTGAAATTTATTTTAAAAACATTCAAGTGAGTTCTTATTTGAATGGTTGTGTCATTTAGAAATTTTTTTAAGATGTAAATTGGGATTTTGATTTCGTGGTTAGTGGTCTGGAGAAAACGGAAGTCAAAGTTGATAGTTTTGGTTTTAAAAACATGAATGAATTTGTGTTTTAACATTTGGTATTTCCATGAGCGACCTCATGCAAGAGTTTATATGGTATAATGGTTGGTTTATGGAATGTAAGGATGAGTTCCGGTATTGATATGAGGTGGGTGCTTGGTGTGGCATAAAAACATTCAAGTGTGAGGCCACGAGGTACCATTTGTGGGCATGCTAACCACTGAACCATTTATTTTCAATCAGATGTTTTTAAAGGAAAATGTTATTTCTTGATGACTAATTTTGGATGATGTGTCTTATGTGTATTTGTAAATGTTGTTGTGGGATGTTTTCTGTCCATGTACCCCTCATTTTTGAACAGTGTTTTGGGTTTGTGTTTCTTCAGTATGATGGGGTTAAGGGATGGTTTGTGGTATCTTATGAGAAATGTTTCGTGATGCCTTTATGGAGGCTCACTTGACGTTTTTGGATCTAGTTTGTCACTCATTTTAAACAATGGACCAGCTAGGTTGGGTCCTTGGGTTCTCTCATTAGATAAGGTACGCACCCATTAATGTTTAGTGTAGAACAGAAGTGCAACCTGGATTGTTTCACCGTTGAAAAATCCTCTAGTTGATCAATGAAAGGAATATTTTCTCGTTATTTGTAGAATGAGTCTACACCATTTCCTTTAATGGTTTTTTGGGTCATCTTGTACCAGTAAAGTGCTCATGGAAGGTTGAAAGATACCTTATTCTCTTAAGTTACATGATTAATCGAAGGTAGAAGTGGTGTGGGGTAGTCGGTACTAGACTTTCTCTAAGAGGGCCTCTAGGTCCTTCGTAGTATCATTGAAGCAGGGGTTCATGTTAGACCACTATTGTGGTAAATCATGTAATGAGAGGATATTATTTCCACATTTTGGAATTTTGTGATGTTTGGGGACATGACATATGGTCCCTCTCCTTGTATTGTTTCTATTAGTCGCAATGGTCATGTTTAGTAGTGCCTTGTGATGTTGTGTGCACAGTTTAAAATAAAGGAGAAGGTCATGAAATCCTCTGAGAGTCTCTATTATGTTGGGAATAGTCACCCTTGGAAAACATCAAATCCTTTGTTTTTGTGGAAGGAGTTTATATGTGTTCTTTCCTTCTGTTGTTTCTCACCCGGAGAAACAAGGTGTGATGTGTGTGCATCTTCTAAGGCCTTTTTTCGGTAAAATGTCATGACAGAGAAAGTGAGTTTGGAATTTTTTATGTCTTGGTGAACCCATATGGGATCATGGTATAGTTTTTATAGCACCAGAAGGAAATTTTCCGTTTAGAGGGTTTCCAAAGCCTGGATGCAAGGCCAAGGACACTTCAATCATTTGAGCACCATCCATAGGTCTCGGAGTGATCCTAGCACACCGATTGGGGAAATAAAAGGGTCTTTCAAACCATTTTACAAATTCCTTTTCCTAGTAAGATAGATGGGATGATTTTATACATTTAGTGTCCTCATCTTGCTTATGTTGTTCCCATTTGGTGGAAAGAGGTGCAGTGCCTCATTCCCAAGTTATCACCCAATGTCATTCCATTCCCCTTTGGGTTCCACTGATTTTTTTTGTTTGTGGATGTAAATTTGGCTAAATAGGTTGGGAATATTTTTTTGCGTGATTAGTAGTGACCATGATCCATGAAGCCAGGCAGATAGAATTACCAACACTATTAGAACACGAATTCCCGAACTGTTCGGACTAACCGTGTGGCCGTGCCAACACTTTAAATTTTCTGGTCTACTTGTTCCGTCCAATGATTTTTGTTTAAGATGGTTGGTTCTAAGGGTGGGAAGACTCACTATGAGTTTTATGTTTGTTCTTTTGGTAAGGTCTAATAGTAGTCTACCCCTAATATTGGGGAGTTTGTTCGGGCTTCCCCTATTAGTTTCCTGATTCTGTCTCGGAAAATTTAGGTTGTCTCTAATGGTGGGGAGCCCATTTATGCATCCCCATACTAGAACATAAGTTTTTCCTTGGTCTTTTCTTGGCTATAGGTAGTCTCGTTTGGAGCTATATAACTACCAACATCTTCCTTGGGTAAATATTGGGTTGGAGAGAACCCAACAGTTTAGTTAAAGAAAAGTATGTGTAACCTTGTTCGATGTTATTGTACATTTGGGTGAATTTTTTGAGTCTTGTTTTGATAACTGTTGAGTAGTTTTATATTGGGATAAATTCTGAATGTTCTTGATCATTTTGGGAAAGTGGGGTATGTTTCGGTTTCTGAGAGAATTCATTCCTTAAATGATCTCTAGTGGTGTTTTGGCCTTTAGGGGAGAAGCATGGCAAAGGAGAACTTCTTGGTTTATCAGATGGGTTTTGTTTTTCTTTTGGACCTATTATGGATTTCTGGGGGCTGAGATATTTTTGGCGGGGAGAATTGTCACACCAGGATTTTTAATTCCATGATTTGATTCAAATCCTCTATTGGTTTTCCTCTCTTTCTTGGTCTCTGGGTGTTCCGGGTTTGAAATTTTTTGTGTCTCTTGTGCTATAGATATATGAACATATTGTTGGGGGTATTTTAGGGTATCTAGCCTCCTATTTTTTATTGGGATTTTGTGAGGTTGTATTGTTTTAAATTTGGATTAGTGACCCTCATAGTCTAAATACTCATGGGGTAATTTGTTAAGGTGGTTTGTACCAAAGAGTTCGATGAGTTTAGGGTTGAAAAGAGTACTTTGTTTTGGGGATTTTTCCCATATCCTCAGCCTATCATTCCCTCTGGGTTTACCCCTTGTACCCCCTCAAATTGGAGTAGATTGTAATGTTTTTGGGTTCCTAGAATAGGCTTCATGGTTTGTCTACATGGTTTACTAAACCATGCAGCCAAACCGTGCATGGTGTCCATGTCATTAAAAATAATTTTGAAATTTAAACGTTTCCTTCTTGTAAATAAATCTAATCCTCTCCATTATTCCCACATTGGACCCTATAACCCATTAGAGGACTCCAAGATCTTTAAAACACTCATGGAACCCATTTTTGATAAAGGATTAGGTGGAGAAAACTCAAGATATTTCAAGTAAGTGAATTACTTCTTGGTTTCATCTATATTTCTTTAGTTTCATTTCCTCTTTCATGAATATCATAATTTCTAGAAGTTAGGGTTCGTACCTAAAGATTGATTTAGTGTCTTTTTGGTCAAATTTTGTTGTCTAGGTCTCGATTTCACTATCTTGTGGTGCAACTGTGGTGAAGAAGAAGTTTCACACCATGACTTGGGGGGTATTGACATAAAAGGTAAGTGAATCCGTGTGTAAGATATTTTTGATGTGTTAGAATGCTTGGATTATTAATTTATCATGTTTCTAATCTCATCTGTGTGGTGATAAACCCATTTTTGTTTTCAACAGTAAAGCATTTAGTATTAAAGTTACATTTTTTAGGTGTGTTTTTTTCAAATGTTACTCATGTGTTATCTCTTGTGGTAGTTTTAAAAAATGTTAATGGAATTTATTAGTTGTTTAAAGGGGATAAAAATTCAAATTTTGAAATTTTGTAGTGTCATGTGGGCCTAAAATGGGGGTTTTAAATGGTTGTTATGTGTAAAATCTTATTTCACCCCTTGAAAGTGTTTTATGAAAATGTGTGTTTTCACATTTATCATTTTGGTATTATTTGAGGTAATTTTATAGCACTATAGAATGGTTTAATAAATGTTTAAAGGGATGAAAATTTTTCTTTGGTAGGGTCTTGGTGTGATTTTGGCCTTGAATGATGGTTTTGAAATGGGTTTTGTGTGCAAAACATAGTTATAACCCTTGGGATTGTTTTGTGAAAATTGTCGATGTTTTATTTGGTATAACATGGTGGGAAATGTGTGTATATATACTTTTTGGGTGAGTGTGTTCACATAATTGCGGTTTTGAAAGGTAATGTGGTTTTTAAAGATGTCAAACATTTTTAGAATGTTTTATAAATTTCTAAAATGTTTTATAAAATGTCAAGAGAGGTTTGAAACACATTTGTGGGATTCTTTGTGTGAGTGTGATGTGCAAAATGAATTTTTTTTGATGAAATAAAAATTGTCTGATATGTGTGTGGATTGTTATGTGAGTTGGAGTATCATGTAAAGGTTTTATAAATTTCTTCAAAGGATCTGTGGAAGGGTTAAAGAAATGTGAAAAGTGTAGTAGGCTATTTTTTGTGAGTATAATTTAAAAATGAATTGGAATGAAAATGGCGGTTATATGAATTGTGTGATATACAAGTGGGATGTGTGGTGAATGTGTAATGTTGAAGTGGTATTTTCTTGTGCAAATTATATTTCATAGCATGTTGAACCTATTTGAGAAAAACATGAAAACATAGGTATCTAGGTGGGTGGACATGTACTTGTATGCTAGTGATCCTATGGGGTCTGGCCTCAGTTTCAAATATCAAGATTGACGATGACAACACTAAATAAAATATGATGATGATGATGATGTTGGGGACCACTTGGTTATGGGTATTATCCCTACTAGTGAATTTTTTTTCACAATAATAGATATTGTGATGGTTACTCTCATAAAGAAATGACGTACCTGGGACCCACAACGAGCTAGTGCCTAAGTGTTATTTTATATTTCTTGTGCTCATTGGATGATTTATTTTACCATCGGTATACGATATGTTTTTTCTAGAAAAATTATGTATCTTTGGTATTTTATTTAAAATTGTTGATTCTTTAAAAGATACCTCTTCCTAAGTGTTTTTATTTAAAGTTTCATCCTTTTAAAGACTATAACTAGCATTTCTTGTTTACAAAACATGCAATATTTTCATCTTTGTATGTTTATCACATAGAAACTCATAGTCGTGGTATCTTACTAGGATTTTGACCACATCCTACTTACACCTTTGGGTGTAAGTAGACTTGGTTATAGTAGCCACTAGATTGGGTAAAACTTTTGTGCCAATGGTTTGGGTTTTTAGTGGCCCATCTTGATTCAGTGTTGTGGAGATGGATTGAGGGTGGTTCCTCTTTCCATTTCATGGTTCTTGGGATGTAATTTTTTGTGTAATTACTTTGAAATGGTATTTAAACATTATTTTAAATTATGTAATTATGTTTTAAAATTTTGTAACATATGGTTTAATTTGAAAAATCAATTTTCATTTTATTGGATTTGATTATCGTTATATGTTTATAAACATGGGTAAATCGTTCCCAATTCAAATTTTATGATACCTGAGCACTTGTGCTAGCCTGTGGGGATTAGTAACACCCTTCGAGACATGCCATCAGCTAGGTCGGGAGCCTGTTTTGATGGAGACCATTTATAGTTCGTGACATGGGCTCAAGGCATGAGTTGAATATGGAACATAATTTCTCAACAAAAAAACATAAAAAGAATTGTTTACCTAACAAAAATTCAGAGAAAAAGATACCCGGTATCCAACTAGTTTAACTTTATCTTGGATTTCAAAAGGACTGATGAATTGAGAACTTAGCTTTCCTTTCATACCAAAACACATGACACATTTCCAAGGAGAGATTTTAAGGAAAACATGGTCACCAACCTCAAAAGCTAAGTGTTTCTTTCTATTATCTATATAAATTTTCGGCCTTCTCTGAGCTATCCCCACATGTTTCTAGGTCATCTTTACTTTCTCAACCACTTCCTCTACTAATTCTGGCCCCATCAACTTTCTTTCACAGATATCATCTAAAGATTCTAGAGTCCAACACCACATCCCACACATTGCCTCAAAAAGTGTCATATGTTTACTAGAATGAAAAATTTTATTAGAATTAAACTAAACTAATTAAATATACTAATCCCAAATTCACTGTTTGTCCCTTGAAAAAGCTCAAAGCATATCATCCAATGTTAGAATCATTCGTTCTGACTGCCTATCTAATTGAGGATGAAAAAATATACTAAAATTTAATTCTGTGCACAAAGAATTGTGAAGGCCCTTTGAAAAAGTACAAGTTAACCAGGGATCCTGGTCATATACAATTGAAAGAATAAATCCATGTAACATGAAAATAACTTTGAGGTACAGTTCAGAAACCTGATCCAATGACATAGTATCTCAAATAGAAAGGAAATTTACATATTTTTCTAGCCGATCAACAATAAACCGAATTACATTTTTTCATCAATAAGACTTTTTTATTCCCACCAAAAAGTCCATTGATACATTCTACAATTTCCACTCTAGAACTGACAAAGGCTGAAGCATCCCCTTCAGTAACTACCACTCTGCACTAACTTGATGACATGTAAAAAATTTTATGGTAAAATCCGCAATATCCCTTTTCATTCCATCAAACCAGTAATACGCTTGAATGTCTCTGTACAAATTAGTAAATCAAGGATGAATGGAAAATTAAGAAGTATGAGCTTCATAAAATAAATATTTTCCCAAATGGGAATCAAAAAGAAACGCACAACCTTTTACCAAATCATAAAACACAATCATTATCAGGGTTAAATTCTAGAAACTTACCCATTTTAACCATCTCTACATATTTCTATATATCACTATCTTCTTCATTCATTTTCTTAATTATGTTTAATAACAATGACTACACTGAAACAAGAAACAAGATAGAGGTATTTCCTACACCAACAACATCTAATCCAAAATTCATTAAATCATTAATCAAGGGATCAATTTCCAAACATAACATGGTTAATAATTCATGATGTTTTTGACTCAAGGATTCCACCACTTTGTTTTATTTTCCCAGATGGTAATTGATTGTAAAATCATAATCCTTTATCAATTCAATCCATATTCTTTTCCTCATGTTTAATTCCATTTGAGTGAATATATACTACAGGCATTTATGGTCAGTATATTTTTGAAATTTGGCTCCATATAAATGATTCTTCTAAATTTTCGAAGCAAAAACTGTAGCTACTAATTCCAAATCATGTGTTGGATAATTGAACTCATGAGTTTTTAGTTGTCTTGAATCATAGCAAATTAAAAAATCATTCTGCATTAGAACAAAACCATGTCCCTTTAATGAAGCATCACTATATATGAAAAACTCACTATTTTGGGAATATGGTGCCAAAACTGTAGTATTCACCATTATCTTCCTTAGTTCCTAAAATCAAGCATTAAATTATTTTTTCCAAATAATTTTAACCTCTTTTTGTGTATATTTATTGGCAGGAAATATTACTGTGTAATTTGTTTAATAAACCATTGGTAAAAACTTTCTGTTTCTGAACTCCATCATGTACTTTGGTGTGATAGGAATAATATTATTCATAAAACCTGCACACTTAGTTTTCATGCAGTTCAGATGCAGATCCTCATTTCCATTGAAGAATCTTTTTTGATTAAAAAGAGATTTTGAAACAACACAGTGAATGAATTTAAGATTTTGCATCACCATGAGGTTAAGGGTATTTATCCACAAGCTATACGCACTTTTGAAGTGTTTTGGCAAGCTCTTATCCCAAGATGGATTAAATTAAATTTTTAAAGTTCTTCTAAAGGAAACCCAGGCCCTTCAGGTTGTGGTGATATATTTAGAAACCACTATGGGAAGATTATTGGATGTTTCTATGGTACTTGTGGTATCTCCTCGTCTCTAGAGGCTGAAATGATGAGCGTGATCTATGGTATCTCTTTCTCTAAGCAACATGGTTAGAATAACATATGGATTGAAAGTGACTCGACTACCATTGTTCAAGCTATTTTGAATGGAGTGATTCACCGTAACATTTGTGGGTCTTGGACATTCATCAACCACTTTTTTTTGAAAGGATAAACTTTTATTTCTTCCTTATTTACAATGTTCCCATGAAAAGAAATCAGTTTCAACCTAAAATCACACGTGATTAATTTTACATAAGTTTATTTTCCTTTATGGTTTTCAAAATAGCCTTTATATATTATTTATTCTCTTCTTTACACTTATAAAATACCGAAATTACATCAATAAACACAACCACAAATTTATCCAAGAACTCATGATATATTATATTCATAATATTCTTCAATATATCATGTGAATTAGTTAACCCAAATGGCATAAAAAAAATTCATAATGCCAATATCTAGTAAGAAAAGCTATATGAGGATGTCATTCTCTTTAACCTTTAGCTGATGGTATCAAGATATCAATTCAATATTGGTAATGATCTTAGCTCCATGGATCTGATCAAACAAGTCATCAATATGAGGAAAATGATAAATTTTTTTAATAGTTATTTCATTCAAGTCTCTATAATAAATGTAATGTTTCTTGGAGCCATCATTTTTTAACAAAAAATAGAATCACCCCATGGTGAAGTTCTAGGATGATTGAAGACTTTATCAATCCAATCATGCAACTAGTTTTTCAATATAAGAATTTTTATTTGAGAAATAGGATATTGGGGGTTTTTAATTGGATTAGAATAAAAAACTCAATCAATTGTAAAATCATCTTACTGATCAGGTATGACACTGGGTAACTCGTCATGAAAAACCTCAAGGTATTCATTTACTACTAGAACATCATTAATCTGAATAGTTCCTTTATTTTTAACAATATGATAATGACAACTTTCATTTACATTTTTCAATAGTTTCTCAGATTCCTGATATGTTATCAATTGTATGGGTTCATTCTTTTACACAAAGTAAAAATATTTATAAAAAACAAATTCTTTATCTCTATATTTAATCTTAGCATGATAAATAGAAAGACAATGCATTCTCAGAATGACATAAAAATATATTAAGGGTAAAAACAAGGGTTCAGATAATGTATTTCCACAAACCATAATAATAAAATTCTTATATTTCCACTTTTCTATAATATTTCCTCTTGGTGTTTTAACAATAATCTCCGATCTAATTTATTGAGGTGATATTGTCAATTTACTATAAAATTTATTAGAAATAAATGAATTTTTAGACCCCGTATCAAATAAAAAAAATTAGAATATATGAGTAGAAAAACAAAGTACCTAATACAACTTCATTGGACGGACCGATGTTTGCTGAAGTAGTCTTAAAATACCTCACTACACCTTTCTGCATATAGTCTGGCTTATTTGAATCATTCAGATCTCTCTTTGGGAAATAATTTTCATATTGTCCTATCTCACCACATTTAATACACTTAATAGTTTTTTATTAGGATTATCATTAGGATCATTCTCTTTAAAATCATGGGCCACATGTCCAAAATTACCACATCAAAAACACTTTCTACTTTTGGTAAGGCGTTCCCTAGTGTGCTTTTTCCAAATTTTTCACAAACTAGAAACTGGGTTTTCTTATCATCATATTTCTTTGGTTGATTGTAACCCCTCAATTATCATCTATACCTCTTCATATCCTTGTTTCCAAAATGAATACGATAGTCAAAAAACTCTATATATACCCTCTTAGAACATTAGACATGTTTCTCGTAACTTTTGAATTCACGGGAGGCAAACGCCCTTCGATACCGTGGCTTTAATCCTGAGTAAAAGCAGTTTATTTTTCTTTCAAGATCCAAAACCAGATTTGGAGAATACTATGCTAGTAGGGTGTTGTTTTATTCAAAAAAAGACCATTGAATCTTCCTTAATGTGATTCAATTCAAGGAATTTCTTCTCCATCCATAGTCGAACCACCTTTGGAAAATATTATTCAATGAAAAGACTTTTAAATTCGTTCCTCTTTAATAAATCAACATCCTTTATATCCTTAATATTCTTGACCATTGACCACTAGTAATTAGAATCACCTTCAAAATGATAAATTGAAAGTCTTTTCTTTTTATTATCTGAACATCCCATAACATCGAATATCTTTTCAGGGGCTTTAATCCATACTTCAGCCGCTACAGGTTCAAAAGATCCATAAAAAGTAAGAGGGTGTTGTCTTATAAAATGTCCTACTATTATCATGTTCTATTATGATACCTATGGTTGTTCTCTATCATGGATACCACCACCATTTATTTTCATCATTATCTGAGCCATTACTATAAAAAATTGATCGGTTCCAATCCCTATCATTTCGTACTATAGATTCAGAAGGATATTGTTCTATCGATGATTATCCTCTTCAGCTTCCCTGTTTCTTCTACAGACAACCATTCTGAACAAACATATCATAGAGTAAGCAACATGGTAACATTTAAATGCTATAATATTTCCAATTAATCATAGATTAAAAATCATTTATGGTATTCTATTAACACTACCCTAACCCCTAATTTTATCTAAACCATCATCTAATACCAACTATAAGGACCCATCTTGATTATATTACATAATAATGACTTTAGTCAAGAAATCAATTAAATCCAAATTAAGGATCATTTCATGTTTATATGTTTAGATAATTGGGACAAAATACATTCATAACAACAACATTATTACATAGTGGATACCGTAAAAATAGTATTCATTTCTTTTAAAATATAATCCTTTTCAAATAAAACATTATTTCCTTGAAAAATCATCAAACATTTAACTTAGAATCCATATTTTTTATACACATCCTTATAATATTTTAAAATCATTTACAAACATGGGATGAGAACAAAAACCACAGTAAGGAATAAAAAAATAATGAAAGAACAAATTAGTCCTGGAATATTTGTAACATAGGAAATCATTTTCGAGAAGACGTACATGTCACCCATATAAACATACTTTCTGAAACTTGATATTTTTATAATATTTCCAAAAAATATGTAGAAAATAAATTGGACAATAAGGTAATATTTTTTAATTACTTAGATAATCTTATAACCCTCTTGCATAACTTATAATTTGTAACCCTCATGGATACCTTACAATTTGTGTAACCATCGTAGTTACACATGGAGTAACCAAACAGACGACCTCAAACATACACATACCCAATGCATTGGAGAGATATATAGGTACCACAATTCATCATAAAAAATAACCATGAACTATAACAAAATTATAAAACATGAATAATTCTATAAAAAAATCCATTTTGAATTTCAAAAAATAGAATATTAAAAGAGGATTTAAATGAAACGTCCTTTATAAATATCATATAATTGAAGAGAGACTTAATAGTGTGGATATAATATGTATATACAATTTAAATACACAAAATTAATCATAAAATAAAAAAAATCACCACGAAAACAATTTTAACACCACATAACTATGAAGTAGAAGGCTAAGCCAACAAATGGAAATTGGGTTCAGAATTCATTTACCTCAAGGATGTCTTACATAAACTCATTTAAACCTATTTTATAGTGATTAAAATACAGTTATTAATATCTTATAGAAACATATTCATCGTTATAAAACCATATGCGATCATTTATTTACATCATTTCACCCTTTTATTGTTAGTATTTTGTTCATAGCATTATTTTTGGAGAGTTCTTTACACGATTTCCAGGATTGGGTCATGATAGATATTCACATCGATATGATTTGAACCTTGATTAAGATAATATTTTCACAAATTTTATACTGTAATTTAATGTTTATAAACCCACCATATTCTTATTTAATGGGAATTTGTTATATATTTAGGTTTTTGTGTTATTTTGAGCCTAAATTCAAAAATGGTCTAATTCTGGATTGTTAACAGATTTTTTTCATAGGAATATTTTGGTCATTTATCATAAAATATATTTCCAAATTTTGAGATTCAATTTTTTTTGAATGCATATTTTATTTCCATCATATTTTTCTCTAGAACCAGGGATATATTCATTCATCATGATGCCCAAAAAAATCAATGATGTTGACATTTTTTTCCGGGAGGACTATGTGGACCCCACATTGGTAATGGAAACATATTTCGGCCTACACATCTCCAAATTATGCTATTCCACTGGTATATGAAAGAGAACTCCTATAAACGTCTTCAAAAAGAATTTCAATCTGTTTTAAAACCTTTAGGATGTCTATTAAATGATAGATTTTTTAAGGAAGCTTCTAGGAAGATTCATCCCAAGAAAGTGATCGACAATATAAAATTCATAACTCCTCCAAGACGCGTCCAATGAATCTGAAATTTGGAGGGTGGACGACAAAAACAGATATGAACAATATTTATGAAGAGTTCCATGTGTGAATTGTCAAATTAAGGGGTTGAAAATGTTAAAACGTTATGATGATGAAATCTGCCTATAAAAGGAGGGGAGCTCCTACCTCTCAAGGATATTACATTCATCACCTCACCATCCATCACAAAGGGTTTTGTCTTGAGAGAGTAGGAGGAAAGGAGTATTACATGATATAATCAATCCTTGAAGGTATAATTCCTTGTGGTGGTGGGCAGCAGAGATCTGAAGACATTTCCCCTTTTGAGTTTGTGCTTTCACTGTAAAATATTTTCTTTTAAACTATCTTAGAACTTGTTTGCATGAAGGAAGGAGGTTTTTTTGTCTAGTGTTTTCAATTTATTATAAAGTATTCTTGATTTCTTATATTCTAATGAAATTTAAGTGGTTTTACTCATGGTTTAATATTCATTGGTGATGTGTCGCTTTTTGAGCATGACGAGTTCATCCTGTTTTTGTTACGCCTAGGTCTTCAGGTAATCAGAACACATTCATTAGAAGATAGGCACCCATGTACGAGGTTTTAATATGGTATCTAGATAATTTAGGTGAATACCTTGAGGTCTTAAGGTATACATTGGATAATTTAATTAAAATATATTCGTAAACAATGATAAAGTGAGTGTCCAACGATCAATGTTTGTCCACCGCTGCTACCTTTAACGTGTTGTTTCCAGCTCGATTTTCTTTGGTATTTTAATTGATAATGTGGATTTAATATTTCATTTTTTTAATTTTCATAATAAAAATACTCCCATATATATTATATGAACTAGTTTTATATTAGTTAAATAAAAAGTGACAATTGAAAATACAGTGCGTATAAGTGGCCTCCTTGTGATCGACCCTAGGGTGTGCCACTATGGTTCAGTATTATGTTAATAAGGATTTATTTCAATAGGGTAATGCAACTGGAACCCCAACCATCAATTTGGCACCATTTCTGGGGAGGCCGAGTGCTTACACACGCTGTTTTTCAAAAAAAATGAGCCTTGTTTCATATCATTCATTTCATCAGCCAATATGGATTTTTATGGTAATTGTTATAATTATTATCATGTGGATAAATTTTATGATGAGACAAGCAGGTAAGATACATTGAATATTTAAATGCTTAAAAATTCCCAAAAATTGGAAGAAAATTCCCTGTAATTGAAAGAAAATACCTTGATAATTCAAGAAAATTGCAGAATGATGGAAAAAGCAAGAAAGATGATAACATCATTGGCCACCAAAGTTGAAGATGTTAAAGTCTTATGGATGGATCGACAAAAAAGAAAAGTTGAGGAGAATAAAAAACTTGTTCCACCTACATTTAATGAAGATGTTGACAATGTTGAGAAAGAACATGAGGATCCACTTCCCTCGCCAAAAAATGAGTTCCCAGCTGCCTTACTTGAGGAAAAGGGTTATAAAGCTGAAATATATGAGGGAGTTTTAAATTATAAGCATTACTTTCATTCAAATTTAAATAATTATAAAATTAAATATAATACCCCTTATTCTAAATTTGTAGATTCATCACTACTACTGCAGGATATGGATGAAGAAGGAGAAGAAGGTTCTCTTAATGAGGTGAGAATGAAGGATACATTTTAGATGTGAATTGGTGCAATTGAGGATTATGGAAAAAAGAAGAAATCATCGAAGATCCAATTTACGAACTCGAACTAGAAGAGAATCCACTTTTTATTCTTCTATTTTCAACACTGGTGGACACCACTCCTCCAGATGACAAAAACAGGGAGCACCCCTTCATTCTTTTCCCTCCCCCACTATAAATCAAATTCTTTATTTTATCTATTTTGGGGTTTGGGGATATTTTTCTTTTTTATGGAGGTTCTCACATCTGGTATCCACTGATGGATATCGAGAGAAATAATTTTTGGTTGTTTCTAAGCAAGAAACCCCATCCACCTTTGGATTGGGGTTAACCCACTGTAAATGCCTGACTAGGGGCAGTAAAAACCTAGCATCCATTTGGGGGGTCAAACCATGAATTATCCCTTCCCTTTCCCCTTTCTATTTTTTTCTAATTCATTAATTTATTTATTGGTTTATAGGAATAAGGGGTACCAACAAGGATCTTTACTCAATGGTTCTGCAAGAAAAATAAATTCATGTTGTTTCTTTCCATTCATTTAGTTTTTCTCTTCCCTTATTTATATATTTTCACGAAAAAATGAAGGGTAGTGAAATTTAAGTGTGGGGGGATTGTCAACCTTCTTAGTGTTTTTTGTGTGCTTTCATTTTTTTCAATTTTTTAGGAACCTTGAGCTTTAATGATAATTCTGATCAAATTTCACACATGAATTGATTTTGAAAAAATTGAAATGAATTTTGAAAAAAAAGAATTTAAATGATTGTTGATGTGTGTTTTTTCCTTAAATTGGATTTTCAATCATTTTTATGAGTTTAACTAATTTTTGAAATCCATGGCCCTGAAACACTGACTCAAATTATTTTTCCCATCCTGTGAGGTATTCTAATCCAATTTGAAATATTCTTTATAATACCCACACTTTCTTCAGGGAAACTTGTATTTTGTGTGAGAACCAGAATTTGTGATTTTTCTCTTTTGAAGCTTTGGATTTCATTGAATGTTTTTAATATGATTGAGACACTACTTTGGCTAGACACATATTATCATGAGACCTACCATTACATTTATCCATCGTTAACCCTTAGATTCTATGAACTTCCATATAGTTTTAGGCCATATTACAAGCTAATTTATCCTTACCTACCCATTCTCTTGGTATTTTTGCATGGATATTTCATGTTTGAGTGTGGGGGAAGGGCCTTTCGTGTGCGTTCATTGGTATGTGTTTCATTAATTGGTGTTGTGAGGTATGAGTCAACATTTTGGGCAATGAAATAGTTGGGCATGAGTAATAATTTCATTATTATTCATTTGTTCCATTCATTTCTCCTTCATAAAAAAGAAGAAAATTAAAGTTGTGCCTTTCTAGAGCTTAAAAAAATAAAAAAAAGGAAAATAAAGCTACGCCTTTCTAGAGCTTTACAAAAAAAATGGGGAGAACTTGGATGATATAATACCTTGAAATCATTTATTGGCTCATGTACCATTTCAAAGAAATGGGGGTGGTGTTTTGTTATACATTATCAAGGTGGATTGAGTGAGGAATTTTCTGGGGTTTCACATGATTATTCATGCACTGTAGCTAAGAGTCAAACCCTCTCTTTCTATCCTTGAAATTTTAAATCATTTAACCACCAACCCAAAGCCACAAAGTCATTTAAACCTTTGATGAAATCCCTCATGATTGAATTCATTTTTATGTTTCACAATGTAGAGAAATGTGAATTGTCACAAGCCTATGGTGATACATGCAATTTCCAAGTATGATCATAACTCCAGAATTTATTTCCCTTGAGTGAAGAGTGACATAAAATTCAATGTGAGGTTGGTTGTGATTGAGCCATGGATGGATTTATGAGGTTTAATAAATTTAAACTTGTGGAATGAAAATAAGAGGAAATTATTTTTCATAGAAGATACATTATGAAATTCTATTTTTGATAAGATCATGGATGTTTTCTCATTTTTTATTGTTCTGTAAATTTTGATTTGAATTTAAGATAATTGCTCAAGAGTGAAATGTTTATGTGTGGGGGATTGATGAAGCTAATATTTTAAAATATTTTATACTCTAATTTAATTTTTATAAACCCACAATAGTGTCATTTAATGGGCATTTGTTACATATTTCAGTTTTTGTGTTACTTTGAGCCTAAATGCAAAAATGGTCTAATTCTGGATTTTCAACAGATTTTTGTCATAGGGGTATTTTAGTCATTTATCAAAAAATATATTTCCAAATTTTGTGATTCAAATTTTTATTTGAACCCTTATATTATTTCCATCATCTTTTTCTGCAGGACCAGGGATATATTCATTCATCATGATGCCCAAAAAAAATCAATGAAGTTGACATTGTTTCCGGGCGGACTGCGTGGACCCCACATTGGAAATGAACACATATTTCGGCCTAAACTTCTAAAAATGATGAGATTCCACTTGGATATGAAAGATAACTCCTAGAAGCTTCTCCATAAGGAATTTCAAGCCGTTTTAAAACCTTTATGATATCCATTAAATGATTGAGGTTTGAAGGAAGCTTCCATGAAGATTCATCCCGAGAAAGTGATCGATAATAAAAAAATCATACCTCCTCAAGGATGCATCCAATGAATCTGAAATTTAGAGGGTGGATGGAAAACACATTTATTAACAATATTTATGAATAATATCACACGTGAATTGGCCAATTAATGGGTTGAAAACGTGACAACATGATGATGATGAAATCTTCCTATAAAAGGAGAGGAGCTCCTACCTCTCAAGGACATTCCATTCATCACCTCACCATCCATCACAAATGGGTGTGGATTGAGAGAGCAGGAGGATATGAGTATTCCATGATTTAATCAAGCTATGAAGGTATAACTCCATGTGTAGGTGGGAAATGGAGATCCGAAGACATTTCCCCTTTTGAGTTTGTGATTTCATTGTAAAATATTTTCTTTTAAACTATCCTAGAACTAGTTTGCATGTAGGAAGGAGGTTTTTTTCTCTCGTGTTTTCAAATTCTTTTAAATTATTCTAGTTTCTTATATTCTAATGAATTTAAAGTGGTTTTAGTAATTTTTTAAATTTCTTTGGCGAGGTCTCGCTTTTGAGCACGATGAGTTCATCATGTTTTGGTTACTCGGAGGTCTTCTGGTAATCAGAACACTTTCATTAGAAGATCAGCACCCATGAATGAGGTTTCAATATGGTATCTAGATAATTTAGGTGTATAAATTGAGCTCTTAAGGTATAAATTGGATAATTTAATTAAAATATATTCGTAAACAACGATAAATGGAGTGTCCAAAGATCAACGTTTGTCCACCGCTGCTACCTTTAACTTGTTCTTTACAGCTCGATTTTCTTTGGTATTTTAATTGCTAATGTAGATTTAATATTTAATTTTTATTTAAATTTCATAATAAAAATCACCCCATATATATATTATATAAACTAGTTTTATATTAGTTAAATAAAAAGTGATAATTGAAAATACAGTGCGTATAAGCGGCCTCCTTGTGATCGACCCCAGGGTGTGCCACTATGGTGCAGTCTTAGGTTAATAAGAATTTAATTGAATAGGGTAAAGAGTCTGAAACCCATACCATCAAAACTCTAGAATTATAAAGGAGTGATATTTAAAAATTTACAGAATCATAAATTATACATTTTAGTATTTTTAATTCTGAAATGAGGATGATTTGTGAGTTAAAAAATTATTGATATTTGTTTAGGTTATTTTGACGATTCTTTGATAGTAAAGAACTCATTTTGTTTAAAAAATTAATAACATGGGTGGAAAATGATTTCATAACATTATATAATACATAATACCTAAATTATAATCTCGTTCAACCATAAAAATGGTTTCATGACTAGTCTTGAATAATGTAAATGAAATTTAAATCACAACATTCACGATGTCGGTAAATCGACAAATCATAAATATTGTTTTCATTTCATGAATTAGTGGATGAGGAGAATAAGTATAATGGTGAGTCATCCATAAAGATGATAAAATCTATAATATTTTAGATAATAGATCATTCATTCCTCTTGGATAAGGGGAGATGAGGAAAGAAGAAGAATAGAAAAGAAAATGAAAATAAAAGAAAGAAAACAAAAGAGGATGTTTACCTCTTGATCTCTTCTTCTTGAGATCCTTCATAGGGCATTTGGATTTGGAATACCATAAGCTCTAAGAATTGAAGAAGATCCTTGAGAGTAGTATTGGATAGAATATAGGTAAGGCTCAAGGCTTGAGCGGTGTGGGAGGAAGAGGTAAATGATGGGGGTATTTATAATGGGGGAGAGGATGTATTTTAAATTATTTTAATCATTATTATAATATTTTTGATCAAGAAAATGAATAGTATGAATTCATGTGACCCCAAATAGAAATAATTTCATTTTATTTCTAACCAAGTTGTCTTAAATTAACCATTCCTCACTGAATATGCCTTAAATCAAGTATTTAGAATTTATTGTATTTTACTTTCATAAAAAATTCTAGAATTTCGAAAAATTCCCAAAAATTCACCCCAACCATTTCTTGACATGTAGAATTCAAAAAAAATTAAATTCACTAAGAAAATATCTATTTATGACCAATAAAGAATATAGAAACTATAAAATAATAAGAAACAACACTATTAAACAACTACACAAGAACCATAACCAGAAAAATCATAAAAAACCACCCAATGAAAACTAAAATACACCACACGGTCCATTTAATATATAGTCACAAACACATAACTCTTTAATATTAATATAATGTTTTCTTTATAATAAATTTAGTGTTTGATCCATGCTTAAATATTCCAGTCTGCTTTGAAAAATCCCTTTATATATTTAGATAAATAGATGGAAAAAATGTTTTTGATATAACGGTTTAGGAAAAATCATACATCACATGGATTATAGACCATAATATAAACCATGTAAAAAATTACTCAGATCAAGTGTACATGATGTGCGGGCTCTACGAAAAAAGAGAGCAAGCTTCGACATTGAATCCATCTACACTTGGAACTAAATACACGATTAATTAGAAACAAATCCCCACATAGTGTTTGGAAAATATCCTATTAAGGAATAGAAATAAAAAAAATAATAGGGATGCATTAAATCAGGGATGAGGAAATTATAACACACAAATATCTCATAGTATGTTATCACATTAATGTAATTTAATAGCTTGTACTACACGCAACATCGAGTACGAGTGCACCACAACATTACCGAACTAGCCGTTCAAAAAGAGATTATAAATAATATTAACAGAATATTGAATCTTATATACTCTATATAATTTTAACATCCATATTATGTTTTTATTAGACATTATATAAGAAAAAATTCATTTTTTCAGATAAAAGAACTAATTTTCAAAAAATGCAATTTTACCACCTTTTATTGGAGAACCATTTTTTAAATCCAATATTTGAACCATTATATATTCAATTTGACAAAATAAAATTATTTTTTAAAATCGGGACATAATAATTTAGTTCCAATTTTTTTTGTGTTTTTCTGATAATTTTCATATTTGGGTGAATAGTGAAAATTAATAAATTTTAACTAAAAAAAACTTTTTTAATAAAAATAATTTAGAGTGTTAAATTATATATTTGAATGGTTTAGAAGTATAATTATATTCATTTTTATTATTAAATACAATTTTGGTCATTATATGTAATTTCACATTTTAATTGGACATAAACACATGTCAATATTTTGATAGTTTTTACTTTTTTAAAAACCCGTTTTTTTATTTTGAAAACATGAATTAATTTTATATTAATAAATGAAACTTCTATGTTTTTCATTTGGTAAAATAGACTTCATTTTTTAATTTAGAATATCAAAATTATCTTAGGGTGAATTTTTGGTATTTTTCTGAAAACATTCAATTTTTGACGAATAGTGAAAACACTTCGTTATTGTTTAAAACCAACTTTTTAGTTAAATAATTATTTATTTTATTTAATTTAATTTTAGGTAAAATAGATTGATAATACCTATATAAGTTCAATTTAATTAATTAGAGTCATTTTATAATAAATTTAGATATATAAAAATTTTATTGAATCTTTTACCGTCTTTTACTCACCTCCTACGAGCATTTGCATATCTGCATAAAAATTAATTTTAACGCATCTGTGAATTGAATTTCAAAAATCCAAGAGACACAGTTGATATCATTAAGTGAAATTTTGTTCAATAAGATAATTTTTTTTTGGTGAATATTAACTTTTGACTTTTATTTACCACGGTTAAAGGTAAATAGGGTAATTAAAGTTAAAAATGATATTATTTTTACCCTAACACAAGTCCTAATTATAATGGATAAGTGTAATTAGAACAAAAACAACCTTAGGAATAAAATATGATCCTTTAGGTCCACTTGTATTAGATTAGGTTATTTAATATTATTTAATTCAAAGAAGAGTTAAAAGTGTTAAATTCATTGTTTAATAACTAAAAAATTTATAATATAGGGTTATAAAAAAGCTAAATTCGACTATAAATATTCATTAAAAATATAAAAATATTTCCTACATAATGGTATTTTATTTAATATTTTTAGACTTTAAATAATTTAATTTATTTATGACACAATGACGATGCAGTAATTACCTTATAAATAAAATATTAAAATATTTGATATCATAAATATCCAAATAAATGTAATTTGATACTTTTGAGGAATTCCACTAATTTTCTAGGATAATACGACGTGTTAGGTTTGAATAGATAATTTTTTTGATGTGATAAGGTTGTAATGACTTTCACAAAATGAAAATACCAAATAGTGTCAAAATTGACATAAACTCCTTTTTAAAATAAATACTATGTTATTGGTTGATATAATATTTCAAAAAATATAAGGATTAGACAACATGATTAAAAAATATTATATATGTCATAAATTAACCACTTTATGTTCTTTTGGATGTTTATAGTAAGTTTATTAACCATATATTGTAAGAATAGAAGAAGCCATAGTAAAAGTTAAATTATTTAACTTAGAGTTAAATATAAAAGAGATGGTTAAAATTGTAACCTAAAAATTTCTAAAACCTATTGTTTGAGAGTATGTCTACCCATACCCACTTTATATTTTAAATAATTCAATTTTTAGCCATTATAAACCGAATATCATTTTATTGTAAACTAATATTTCAATCTTTTTCTAAGGTGCCCTAAACCCTCTTATAAAAGGGAACCCCCCCTTCTCTCAAATTCACACATTCAATGCCACTTAGCTCGGCCAAACCCTACCCAAATATCCACTAAACTATCCTCCCTTCATCCTAAATGCCTTTATTTGGTCAGAAAGCTATCCTATTAAGGCCTTTTGATCAAATCAAAAGAAAGAACCTGAAGAAGAGGTAAATATTTCATTATCCCTTTCATGTTCTTTTCTTCTTTCACTTATTCTTTCCTTGTTGTTTCCATTTTAAAACAATAAATCTAATATATTATATATACTATTATTTTATTATAAATATGGTACAACAATATTCATTATTCTATCCATCCTATGGATGACATGTAACCATATGTGCGTACATACGACTTACCGTCTCCACGTCGTGGTGTAGTTGTTATTCAATACATTATTATATTGGATGAGTACTAATAGTGATGTTTAATTGATGTAAATAATAAATATAACAAGTTAATCATTATTTATATATGATATACCATCCAATTATACACTATTTTGATATCAAAATAATGATATTGTCGCTCATGCGTACGTATGGATTACCGTCTCCACGACGCGATGAGATTAATTTCCAAGTTCACCATTCAGCGATGATTATAAAAATATATATTATTAATAAGTATGTAATACAAGACATAATAATTCTACTGGATATATATATTTATATATTTATGTATGTATGTATGTGTGTACTTACATATATCATAGTCACTTACTTCCGTTCAATACGATGTGAAAACAGTAACAACATTTATGCGTACGTACGGCCTACCGTCTCCATAAACGGTGCCTTCAATTTCATATATAAATCCATTATAAATATTTGTATTCTAAATATATATGATATATAAATAATGGTCTATATTCTAGAATCATTTAAATCATCATTTAAATGATATGATCAATAATAACAAGTTAAAACACATACGATAAAGAAAGCGATTATTACCAAAAATATTAATTTAACATGAAAATAATTATTAAATTGGTAGTATAGAGGTATAAATGAATAATGTATGATATAAAAAATATGAATATGGTTTTGGTATAATTTAATAACATATATGGTCATTATACAGGAGGTTAAACATACCCTCGCCCAAGGGAAAGTGCAAGGTAAGGGTTAATTCCTCAATTTCATTATTATTTTAAATTGATTATGGGTATGGTTTTTCTAAGACGTATTTATTATCCATGTCCATATTTTATAAAAGAGTTTTTAATGGGATTCTTTTAAGGGAATCATTTAATAAAATATCATTTTCAATTTTTTAAATATTTATTGGTTTAAATCATTCTCATTAATGTCCGTGCTTTCAAAATGGTTTTTAAGGATTTATTTATATAGACATGAATGTTTTTAAAATGTTAATTCCATTAAAAATTTTCAAAGAGGTATGGGAATATTTGATTCCAAAAATGTATTTAAATACAAGAAGACATGGTAAAAGTCAAATTATTTTACTTAGAGTTAAATATAAAAGATATGGTTAAAATGGTAACCTAATCTTTTCTAAAACCTATTGGTTTAGAGGATTTTGACCCATCCCACATTTATCTTAGAAATAATTCAATTAGTATCCATTATAAACTGAAAATGATTTTATTATAAAATAATATTTCAATCTTTTCCTAAGGTGCCCCTCACCCCTCTTATAAAAGGGAACTCCCCCTTCTCTCAAATTAACACCTTCAAATCCATTCATCTTTTCCAACCCCTGCCCAAATACCCTCTCAACTATCCTCCCTTAATCCTATAGGCCTTACCTTGGTCATAAAGACAACCTATTAATCCCTTTTGATCAAATGAAATGGAAGAACCTGAAGAAGAGGTAAATATTTGATCACCTCTTTCAAGTTCTTTTCTTCTTTCACTAATTCTTTCCTTTTTGTTTCCTTGGTAAAAAATAACTCCAATGTTTTCTATATACTATGATGTTATTATAAAAATGGTAACACCATATTCATTATTCTATCCATCATATGAATGAAATTTCACTCTATGTGCGTACGTACGGCTTACCTTCTCCATGTCATGTTGTAGTTGTTATTCAATACATTATTATATTGGATGGGTATAATAATGATGTATAATTTATGTCAATAATAAATATAACATGTTAATGATTCTGTATATATGATATACTATCCAATTATATACAATTTTAATATCAAATGAATTATATTGTCGCTCGTGTGTATATTCGGATTACTGTTTCCACGATGCGATGAGAATCATTTCCATGTTCACCATTCAATGATGATTATAAAAATATATATTATTAATAAGTATGTAATATATGACATAATAATTCTACTAGAGATAGATATATATATTTAGGTATGTATGTACTTACATATATCTTATTCAGTTACATTCGTTCAATACGAAGTGTAAACAGAAATAACATTTATGCATACGTACGGCCTAACATCTCCATAAACGGTGCCTTCCATTTCATATATACATCTCTTATAAATATTTATATTCTAAAAATATATGATATATAAATCATGGTTTATATTCTGTAATCATTTAAATCGTGATCTAAATGATTCGATCAAGAATCCCAAGTAAAAACACATACGATAAAGAACATGATTATTACCCAAAATGATAATTTAACTTAGAAATCATTATAAAATGGGAATTATAAATTCCTAAATGAATAATTTATGATATAATAAATATGAATATGGTTCTGAAATAATTTAATAACATACTATGTTCATTATATAGGAGGTTAAACGTACCCTTGACCAAAGGAAAGTGCAAGGTAAGGGTTAATCCCTCAATCTCATTATTATTAGAGATTATTTATGGGTATGTTTTTGCAGAAACAAATTTATTATGAATGTACATTTTTCATAAAAAAGTATTCAATGGGATTATTTTAAGGGACACTTTTACTAAAAAATCATTTCAAATGTTTTAAATATTGATTCTTCTAAATCATTCTCATTAATGTCCATTCTTTCAAAATGGGTTTTTAAGGATTTATTTATATGAACATGAATGTTTTTAAAATGATAATTCTATTCAAAAGATTCAAAGTATTATTGGAAAATTTGATTTAAAAATTTATTTAAATGTCTTCATTTCTAAATTTTGTTACTATTATATGTTTTCATGAAAAAGGGATATTTGTCTCAATGAGTTTTCAAATAATTTTCATCTATGTCAACATCCCTTGATGGATTTTAAACTTTTTTGATGTTGAATTATTATGATACAAATATTCCATATTGTATTGATGTTTTTGTGATATGTTTTAATGTGGATGTTTTATTTTTATACCATCCAAGGTTTATGGTTAAAGTATTGACATTTTTTATGCTAGTTCTAATACGAATATTTCTATTATGTTTCATCCTTTACATATGAGGAATGTGTTGGACATAGTAAGTGATTGGTGGAGCCATCTATAGATCCTCAATGCATTGGTAGGTCTCATGAGACAGTTAGACATGAAATTTTCCAAGGCCTTTCCAAATATGATATATGGTTTTGGACGAGGCCTTAATCATTTTTAGAAGTCTTGGCCTAAGACTTGAAAAAATATTTCAGAATGTCTGGCATTGTATATTCCCTCATTATAAAAATAATATTAATCGTTAATGTGGTCATTAGACTAGTAGAATACTCATGATTATGTTTCATTATGGCATTATTTACTCAGATCACATTTCTTCAATAAAGTGTTTATGTTTATTATTTGTAAAGGCATGTGTTTTCAATTGTTCATCATGCCTATTGTTTATATTATCTTTTGCTAAATTATTTTCCCTTACTGAGCATCTAAGATGACCCATTTCTTAGGTTTTATTTTCCTAGGATCCCGAGAAGTGTTTTATGTTTGATATGTAGGGTTAATCTAAATAAAAAATGGAATCCTTAAAAGATCATTTTTTTGTATTCTAGAAATTGTAATTTAAAGTCCATGTATGTAATCTATTTTCCAAGACTGTTAAACTAATCAGTCTTTCGGGACATTATTACTTGTAATCATTCCAATTCTATGTAATAATGCACCGAGTCTGGGTAATAGGGGTTGGGGCATTACATTTGGTATTAGATGAAGTTCAGAAACCACCTTGGAAATATATTAAGATAAAATCTGATTAGATGACATTACCTTAAGATAGAAATTGAGTATTAGTATAGAAAAACATTCGAGAATTTAGGTAATTTAGAGATTTTTTATGTTTTCTATCAATATATCCCTTTCTGGATATGAGTAGGTAGAGGCGGCTCTGGCACAGATTTACCTAGTGGTTACACCTAAAAACACCACTTTGAGCTAGACTTGAATGTGTATTGGTTCATGACAACAGAACTTTCTACACTCCTGGTTATGACACTCCCATAGGATATGCTTAGGATAATTCAAATTTTCATTACAATACATTATGAAGGATTTAGGAGTAAATACTTTCTCAAAGGAGACAATATTATTATTATAGATTATATCCATAAACTTTTTAATTTACGTTAGGAATTTTACACATTTGGAATTATTCATTACGATTCATAAACTGACCTAATGTATGACATTGTTTAGAAATGGCAACCAGTAGAAGGAATGAGGACTCCGAGAACATGTTTGATCCAAACAATAATAAGGAACATATATTTCATGGTATTAAGCCAACATTTAGAAGGTAAATAGTCTCCCATGTATTCTAAACATATGAAGAAATACTATCATGTGTTAAAAAGATAAGTAAAGAATTCTCTAAGTCCTACGGATTTAATGAGAAGCAAGAGAAGAAAACAATGGTAAGGAGAGATGGATAAAGAGAAGATGGGAAAGAAGGATTTTCCAATATGTGATAAATGTTGAAAGAATCATCTTTGTAAATGATTGAAGGGAATGAGAGTTTTTTATAAGTGTTGAGAAAAAGGATCCCAAGTATGTGATTGCAAGGGTGAGAAAAATTTTTCAAATGTAAAATGATTCATCCACAAGGCATTGGGACACTATGTGAATCAATGTCCCAATCATCAGAGTATACTGCAAATGAAGCTATTGGATAATAATCAAGTTATGATACTACCTCAGATAAAGATGAATGACTAGTGTTATTATGTTGTTAGTATAAAATTATTTCATTTGAGTGTCATATCAACAATATATAGGTTATATGAATTATGGAGATAAATAATGATGGTATTGTAGTACTATTTTACTAAGGATTTGAGATTATATGGTTCTAAGAAAAGTTACATAATAGTAAGCTAATATTTTTGGAAAATAATTGGTTGAAGGAAAGGTAATCCTTAATATGGTCATGAAAATGAGGTAGTGATTTTGGAATAAGAGATGGTGATTTGGATAAATTATATTGGATATTATTGACTCCCTTGGAATTGATTAATAGTTTGTTTATTTCATCATTGTTGGAATAATCAAAACTTTTTATTATAAAGAATATATATATTATTCTATAAATAATATGGGATAATTAATGCAATAAATAAGGTTTTAGGGTAATTCCGGGTGTTACCATGTTTTTAAAGAATATATGATGGTGGTGTTCACCTTTTATTACATGGAAAAAGGATCCTCATTGTGTTAACTTCCTTATAAATTTTGGACTCTGAGTTTGGATAGAAGTATTTTGGATAAGTCTAAAGTTTGGAATGTATTATGTTTGAAATTGGATAATATTTTTAAGGTTATTTTTGGATTTTCATAAAATGGACAATCCAGAGGTCAGGCGACAACCAGTCATGTCTGGCAAGCCTGCGAGGCTTGAACCTGCAACCGAAGGGTGACAAGGGTGCATCACCTACAACATGCCTACGTGTTGTCCTGGATTGTATAATGTAGTTTTTTTTAGAAGGTCTGATATGTGAATTGTAAATTCATTATTTTTGGAACCCTATACGATTAGGATATATAGAATATTATTTGAAATATTTTGGAGTGAATGATGAGTTTGTGGTAGGAATTAGTTAAAGGATGTAACTCTACATTTCATGTATATATATATTCCATCTTATTATATAACTAAATTAATTCTTATACTTTAGTTAAGGGAATTCGTATCAATCTCATTTCAGTGACGAATACTCTTATTTCTGAACAGCTTTATTTTATACGGCGTATAAAACCCTTTGACATTTCATTTCAAGGGGAATGTTTTTCTACAAAGCATTTTTCTAAACAACAAAAAAGTATTGTTTTTTTTACATAAGTGGGGACAAATATCTTTACACCCATCGATTTTTATTTGATCTTTGGTTTTCATAACAAGAAAAAAGATTTGTTAAAAAAGAAATTAAATACCATATACTATTTTTAAGTATTTTTGGTATTTAAAGTGGTTTAAATAATGATTTTGTTATATCAATATATTTAAATGATATATTTAGATTGATGACCTCAATCACACCCTATAAATATTTACCTTTTCTCTGTAATTATGTGTTTCTAATTTCAACCAATGTTCTTCTAATCGAGATCTTAATTTAGTGGTAACTATTTCATTTCCCTTTCCCTCTTATTAAGACTAAATTTTATTATCCCAATTTCTGATGTGGGTTTTCCACAAAGGTATTTAACTATTTTTATCCTTTTATTTTTAAAGAATGATTTCAAATTGGGAGGAAAGAATTTATTAAATGATGGGAGAATGTAACGCCCCAATATCTAATAGTTTGTTATCTCATTAAAGTAATTTAAAAGCTTGAGCTACATGCAACACCGAGTTCAGGCGCACCACAACATTACCAAACTAGACGTTCAAAAAGCAGTTATAAATTTTATTAACCTCATTTTTAATGTTATATACTCTCTATAATTTTAACATCCATATTATTTGTTTCTTAGACATAATATAAGAACTAATTCATTTTTTTCATATAAAAGAAGTATTTATAAAAAAATGTGATTTTACAGCCTTTTAATGGATAAAATTTTCTAAAATCCAATATTTGACACGTTTATATATTCAATTTTATGAAATAAACTTATTATTTATAATTGGGACATAAAAATTTAGTTTCAAAATTTTTTTGGTATTTTTCTGATAACTTTCATATTTGGGTGAATAATGAAAATTACTAAATTTTAACTGAAAACTACTTTTTTATCAAAATATTTTATATTGTTAAATTATAAATTTGAATGGTTTAAAAGTATAATTATATTATATTTTTATCGTTTAATAAAATTTTGTTCATTATATGTAATTTCACATTTAAATGTGACATAAACCCATGTCAATCTTTTGATAGTTTTTACTTATTTAAAAACCCGTATTTTACACAACAAGAATTAATTTTGAATAAAAAAATTCAACATCTATGATTTTAATTTGGTAGTATAGACTTGATTTTTTAATTTTTAATATCAAAATTATATAAGGGTGAATTTTTGGTATGTTTCGGAAAAGTTTCAATATTTGATGAATAGTGAAAAACACTAAGTTATTGTTTAAAACTGACTTTTTATTTAAATAATTTTATATTTTATTTAATCTAATTTTATGTAAAAATAGATACATAATACCTATATAAGTTCAATTTAATTCATTGGAGTCATTTTATAAAAATGTTATACATATAAAAAGTTTATTGAACGTTTTACCATCTTTTACCCACCTCCTAAGAGCATTTGCAAATTTTCATAAAACATAATTTTACAGCTTTTGTGAATTGAATTTCAAAAATCCAAGATACATGGTTGATATTAATAAGTAAAATGTTGTTCAATAAGCTAAAAATACTTTTTGGTGAATAGTAACTTTTGAACTTTATTTACCACAGTTAATGGTAAATAGGGTAATTAAGGGTAAAAATGATATTATTATTACCAAAACACATGTCCTAATTCTATTGGAAAAGTTTAATTTGAAAAAAAATATCCTTATGAATAAAATATGATCCATTTGTCCCACTTGGATTAGATTAGGACATTTATTATTATTTAAATCAAAGAAGTGTTAAAAATGTTAAAATCAATGTTTTTAACTAAATCATTTATAATATAGGGTTTTACATAAGATAAATTCAACTATAAATATTTATTAGAAAGATACAATTATTTCATACATAATGTTATTTTATTTATAATTTTTAGACATTAAATAATTTAATTAATTTATAACACATTGATGATGCTGTAATTACCCAATTAATGAAAGATTAAAATAATTGATATCATAAATATCCAAATAAATATAATTGAAGACTTTTTATGAATTCCAATAATTTGAAAGGTTAATATGACATTTCAGGGTTTATTTGATAATTTCTTTTGAAGTTATAAGTTTTTTATGAGTTTCACAAAAACAAAATACCAAATAGTGTCAAAATTGACATAAATTAATTTTTAAAACAACTACTATATTATTGGTTGATATAATATTTCAAAAATATTCAGTTCAGCCATAGGGCGTAAATAATGTTATATATGTCATTAATGAACCACTATAGGTTATCATGGATGTTTATAGTAAGTTTATTAACCATATAGTGTAACAATACAATAAGAACCGATAAAAGATAAATTATTTAACTAGAGTTAAATATAAAATTTAAGGAAAAAATGGTTACCTAAACTTGTCTAGAACCTATTGGTTGAGAGTATTGAGACCCATCCCAAATTTTTATTTAAAATAAATAAACTTGGAGCCATTATAAATTGAATATTATTTTATTATAAAATAATATTTTAATCTTTTCCTAAGGTGCCCCTTAGTCCACTTATAAAAGGGAACTCCCGCTTCTCTCAAATTCACACATTTAAAGCCATTTGGCTAGGCCAAAACCTTCCAAAATATCCTCTCAACTATCCAAAATTTATCCTATATTCCTTCATTTGGTTATAAATCTAACTTAAGGATCACATCTGATCATATCAAAAGGAAGAACCTGAAGAAGAGGTAAACATTTAATCACCTATTTCATGTTTTTTCTTCATTCACTTATTCTTTCTTTGTTGTTTCTGTTGAAAAAAAAAACTCCAGTATATTATATATATATATATTGTGATTTTATTATAAATATGGTACAACCATATTCATTATTATATCCATCCTATGAATGACATGTCACCATACGTGCGTACGTATGACTTACCATATCCACGTCGTGGTGTAGTTTTTATTCAATACATTATTATATTGGATGGGTATAATGATGATGTATAATTGATGTAAATAATAAATATAACAAGTTAATGATTCTTTATATATGATATACCATCCAATTATATATGATTTTAATATCAAAAGAATGATATTGTTTCCCATGTGTGCGTACGGATTACCGTCTCCACGACGCGATGAGATTAATTTCAATGTACACCATTCAAGGATGATTATAAAAAAAATATTACTAATAAGTTTTTATTATATGAAATAATAATTATACTGGAGATATATATATATATATGTATGTATGTATGTATTTACTTATATATACCTTATTCACTTACTTCTGTTCAATACGAAGTGAAAATGGAAACAACATTTATGGGTATGTACGGCCTACCATCTCCATAAACGGTGCCTTCTATTAAATATAATCATCTATTATAAATATTTATACTCTAAATATATATGATATATAAATCAAGGATTATATTCAGGAGTCATTTAAATCATTATCTAAATGATACATTCAATAATAACAAGATAAAACACATACGATAAAGAAAGTGATTATTATCCAAATTGTTAATTTTACGTAGAAATCATTATTCAGTAGGTATTATAAAGTCATAAATAAATCATGTATGATATAATAAATATTAATATGGTTCTGTTATAATTTAATAACATACTATGGTCATTATACAAAAGTTTAAACATACCATCGACCAAAGGAATGTGTTAGGTAAGGGTTAATTCCTCAATCCCATTATTATTCGAGATTGTTTATGGGTACGTATTTAATAGGAAATATTTATTATCCATGTCCATATTTCATATAAGAGTTTTCAATGGGATTATTTTAAGGGACTCTTTTACAAAAAAATCATTTTGAATGTTTTAAATATTTATTTCTCTAAATAATTTTCTTTAATGTCCATGCATTCAAAATGTTTTGTAAGGATTTATTTATATGGACATGAATGTTTTTTAAAATGTTAATTCCATTAAAGAGTTTCAAATTGGTATGGAACACTTTGGTTCAAAAATATCTTTAAATGTTTTCCTTTCTAAATTGTGGTACTTTTAAATGTTTTCATGAAAAAGAGATATTTCTCTCAAAGAGTTTTACAAATCATTTTCATCTATTCCCGCATTCTTTGATTGATTTTATACATGTTTGAAGATGATTTATTATTATAAAAATATTTTATATTGTATTTAAGGTTTTGTGATATGTTTGACTGTGGATGTGTTAATTTTATACCATTCATGGTTTATGGTTAATGTATTGACATTTCGTATGCTAGTTCTAATACAAATGGTTGTGTAATGTTTGAACATTTTCATATGAGGAATGTTGTGGACATAATAAGTAATGTGTGGAGCCCACTACAGCTCCTCGTTTCATATGTAGGTCTCATGAGACAATTATACATGGAATTGGCTGACACCTTTCCCAATCTGATATATGGTTTTGGCTGAGGCCATAATCATTTTTAGATACCTTGGCCGAGGCCTTGACAAAATGTTTTAGAATATCTGGAATTATACATTACCACATAATGAAAATAATATTGATGGTTTATGTGGTTGTTATACTAGTAGAATACCCATGACTATGTTTTATTATGGCATTATTTATACAGCTCATAATTCTGCCATAAAGTGTTCATGTTTATTATTTGTAAAGTCATGTGTTTTTTCAATTATTATCCATGCTTATTATTTATGTTATCTTCTGCTAAATTATTTACCCTTACTGAGAATCTGATCTCACCTCTTTATTATGTTTTATTTTCCTAGGATCCCATGAAGTGTTTTATGTTTGAGATGCAGGGTTAAGCTAAGGGAAAAATGGAATTCTCAAAGGATTGTTTTTTTGTTTTATATTATAAAGTGTAGTGTAACGTTCATGTATGTAATATATTTTCCAAGACTGCTAAACTGATCGGTCTTTCGGGACTTGATTCCTTGTAATCATGCCAACGCTAGGTAATAATGTGCCAACTCTGGGTAACTAGGGTCAGGTCATTACAGAAACGATTTGCATGAAATAAACAAAAAATAATAAAATGAGTTACCTCAAAATAAAATGGTTGAAAGAGGAGAATACCTCTTCCCAGAGTTCCCCATATGAGTCAAATTAATGGGATAAGAAGAGTGGCAAGGAGTGAAAAAATATGTACGGGTAGATTAGGTATTTAAATAATATAAAATTTGGAGTAGGCCTCGTGGTTTGGTCATATAGGTTTCCAAACCATTCTCTAACCACGAACCCCTTAATGGACACACATAGAAACTCGCATAGTTTTTATGCATGATTTGAAAATAATTACGCCATTTTTGAAACATAAATGTGTTAAAACTGCAAGACTCCCCCACATTAACTTTACATAGTTTCTAGTATCCTTTCCGTAACCATGAAACATATATGATTTCTTAAATTTTAAAAAAAAAATCAATATAAAAAGTACTAGAAATAAAAAATATTTCGGACTAATAAATGAATATAATAATGTGGAAAAGTGATTTTTCGATGTGGTTTGTAGCATAATAAAATTATGGGGTCAATCTATAGAGGTGTAAGGAGTCCTATATATATTCATTAACTAGTTGTTATTTTGCAACAACATTTTTAGAATTATTATTTTGTCTATAAAATGAATGTAATAAATTAAATATCTCAAAAATAATTATATTGATTAGTTCCTTTTTTTAGAAAAATTGAAATGGAATAAATTAGTTTATGATAGATAATGAAAAAGGAAGTATGTTAAATAAGTAACAAACACAGTCTTCATTTATAGAACTATGATTTTGGTAATGGGTGAGATATAAAATCTTATTTAAATGTAAATATTAATTTTTTTCAAAAATCATTCTGAACCAGTCATTAAACTGGACCTATGAAGGAATAAGTGCTTCATGGATTAATAAAAATTGAAGAATTATTTTTAAATATATTTTCATGTATTTACTTAGAGAATAAAACAACACAGATATTGATGAAGTGGTGAGGAAGATAATTTGTGGATGTATTATATGAAAAAAACATGTATATTTAATAATTTCATGGTGATTATGAAATGATTATAGTGAATTTGTATAAAAAATAATGGATGTAATCATGATGTAGAAATCCTCAACCAAAATAAAAATAGGATTCCTAGGACATTTGGATTTTAGATGTTTAAATATTTAATGATATTTTCCCACAAGTTTTCTATAAATAAACTATATGACACATGATTATAAATTATTTTGAAAAGAATATGAAAAAATAAAAAGAATATTGATATGAATATTGGAGATATTAGTTAATATATGTAATGAATGTGTGAATACATATAGATATATGAAAAGATAAAAAATATCAAAGAAAGAGTTATCCAAGGGAGATGATGATGTTTGTGTGGAGATTTTCCCAAAATAGAATGTCAATTAATGAATATAAAAAATTTATTATATAGGGGTCCACATCCCAAAAACATAATGTTATATTATTTGGACATAAAAAACATAAAAAATAATAAAAGAAATAAATTTGTAAGTATATTATATTTGTGATATTAAGTATGTAGCATAACAATTTTAAACTAAGAATAAAAATATTTATTTCCATATTTAAAATGATCTAGTAGATCTCATCATACTGCTATCACTATATTGGATACCTTGGAAAAATACATAAAGAAAAGGGTGAGATATGATGATTAATAAGGGGTTAAATCAATTTAAATATAAGGTCGAGATATTATAATTGTTAATATACATAAAATGGAATCATGAAAGATTGTTTTTGTGAATTATCAAATAAACGAATGAGATTAAAGAATTATATCATGGAAACATATTAATAATGAAAATAATTATTATTCTAGAATAACATAAGACTAACAATATAAAAATAATCCAAACATCACTACCATGAAACATAACATATTATGCTAGGCTCACTGTTTGTGCACTATAAATAGATCTATTATGTTTTAACCCTATTTTGGTTTTACATAATGGTACTCATGTGGTTTAGTATTGTGTTATGGTGGTGTTTGGTGGCATCTTTCATCTTTTTTCTTGTTTTGTGTGCTTCGTTTGTTGCCTCTTCTAGTCTTATCTCATATCCCATCATTTCCAAAAACCCTATGTTGGTTTCTCTTGATTGTCCTTCAGTGGTTTGGGGCTATGTTGGAGGTGATGTTTTAAAGTTCCTTCATTGTCTTCGAGATCAACCTTTCCTCTAATCTTGCTAGTGGGGGATGGTCGAAATCGGTGTGTGGGTCCTATATTTTGATGTTTTACTGCTGCTTTAGCTAGTGGTTCCAATTCTGTTTAGCCTCATCATGTTGATCTCCTGCATCATTCTTGGTTTCATTTTTTGTTTTTTGTTTCTATATCTATAGTGGATTTATTCAATATCCTTTTCAGGTTAATGGTTCAGATGAGATTCTTCGTCTTCCATATTGTGGAGACAATTTTGATGGTGGATGGAATTCTTCTTCATGTGGAACTTTTCTATGGTGTATGTTGGTGGCAATGTTGGATTCAAGCTGGTGATTGTTGACAATGATCTGGTGTCGATGATGGTTCAATATCTATAAAGTTTTCTATTCTATATAATGATATCTTGATGGGATTCTATTGTCCTTGATAGAGTTCTATGTCATCGGTAATGGAGGAATTTCGATTGGACCAACGTATAAATGCCAATATTCTGAGGGTGATGGTGATGATTTTGGTTATGAATTTTGAAGGTTTGAATTTTGAAATTTGGTAGATGGGGTTTGGTGATGTTTTATTATTTTCTTTTTTTTGTGAATGTCATGTGGGTTCCCACTTTCGCGCTTAAAGTGGATTATTCTAAAAATACCATAGAAAACTTTTTGGAGGAAATAAAGACATAAAAAATAATGGGGTTATATAATAAGTTCACAAAGCATTTTAAAATTAATGACCATATCGATACTCCAAATAGGAATGAAATACTTCATATTATAGATATAAAGTTTATAATCTACAAATACTATAATATTATCATCTATCAATGGAATAATAAGTAAGGTGGAAACAATATTATATGGATTAGGGAGATCAATAATGAAAATGGAAAAATATCCCTTATAAGCATCGTATTTTCTGAATTAAATAAATAATAAGAAGGGAATGACAAGGACATGAATATCCCCAAATAGTAACGAATTAAGATGTATAACAAATAAAAATGGATCATACGTGTAATATAAAATGAAGATATAGAGAATGATATTTATAGAGAACATAACCAATTGAAATAAAAATAATGGGAGAGTTCCCTTATGAACAACACATGCTATTAACTGTCAATAAATAAGGGAGGTTATGAGATATGTAATACATAAAAAATAAAGTTAAAATTAAATATTATTAATTTAATACGTTGGATATAACAAAAAAAATATATGATAGATAATAAATAATTTAAATATGAAAATAATAGATATTTGGAATAATAAGCTTACATCGAGTATTGAATCCCTTTGGAAACTATTATAACCTACTGAATAATAAAAATTCATTTTTTTATTACTTTATTTGGAAATATTTTCACTTATTATATTCCATTTATTTTAATTAATTTTCAATTTATTGGATTAATTTTGATCACATAGATCATTTGGGGTTTTTTTCGTCTATATCTCAAATTATACTTCAACTTAATTATAATGGTAAATTTTATTTTTCCTAAGGTTATATAAGTTTAATAAATTTCAATATAGAAAGTCATGTCCTATAGAAGTATAAATTTTTATACATTAAATAAATACTAAAAAATAGTTATAATTCCTTAAATATTTATTATTAAGAAATTATTTAAGTGATTAATCTAATTTGTAGAGTTTATTTTTAATATTCTTAATATTAATTTTTTTTATCAAAATAAATGTTATAACTTACATTATTTAATTATTATTTTGATATAAATACATCAATTTACATAATAAAACACCATTAAAGGAAGATTTTAAATAATTAAACAAGTATTCACTTTGGTATTATAAACCTACTATGAATGAATGATGTTTTTATGGGAGAATAAAATGAAGGAAAAGTCAATGAATATCTAATTTTCAAAAATACATTAGAGGAAAATTTATTATAATATATTAATGTTACTGTAAGGATGACTTATGTTATCAATGGTGTTATAGGGGAATTGAAAAAAATAGTACATGGTTTTTAAAACCATTACCGTGGTCTTTAAATTGACTATTTTGGAGAGAGACTAAAGACCTTGGAAGAGGGTCTTTTGGATAGATTGTAGCCTTAGGAAACATGAAAGGAGGGGTTATAGAAATTAATTTTTTAAGACATTTGTATTTAGAATATGAATTTTTATTGATGATAAATGGGTAATGAAGGGGTATATTTTTTTGTAAAAGAGAGGGGTATCACTGAATAAAATATTGAATATTTTTTTTCACATGATTATAGATAGTATTAATTATTTTGAAAGATTAAAGAGTTTAAATAAAAAATAGACTTTAAACACATTTTAACACTTCCAAAATATAATTATATCATAATAAAATTAAATTCAAATTTAAAAATTAAATATAGTTGTTTATTATAAAAAAACAAAATAATTAATTTGAAAATAGATATATTGGTTCTGAAATTATGTTTATTATTTTTAAATATTTTATTTTAATATATAAATATATTATTATTAATTATTTTTTTTATAAAATATCTCTTCGTTTTTACAATATATTACTATCATAATACAAAAAATATTCCCAAAAATAATTTTTAGTCTATTCACCTAGAATTAAATATTTTCAAAAAAACAATGTCAGGCTAATTTCAATGTTTTGATTTTAAATTCGTGATCCATTTTTTCAAATTAAATTTATTGACTATGTAATTCTAATATTTAAATTTATAACTGAAAATTATTATTTTTCTGAATAATTAGAATCCCATTTAATTAAAAATTACACTCATAGTTGATTTAATTAATATAATTTTATAAATGATTTTATAGTATTATAACATTTATATTTAATGTTATTATTCATGTTAAATGTTAATTGTTAGATATTTCTATACTTTAATGACTAGGGTTCATATACTATAAGTCAACTATTATTCTAATACTTATATGGTCAATATAATTCTTATAAATATCCCTGATTTATTCATTATTCATTTATTAAATTTTATCTCATGTTTACTAACAAAATTAAAAACATGGCTATTATTATTTTTATTTTCATAGTGTTTTTCATTGATGTGTTATTTTTAAGAGACTATATTCTATTTTATTTACAGGTTTTAGCTATATTATTTACATGTGTTGATGGTCCAATCATACTTTTACTGATCTTATAAAATATATTAATCCTTTATTTATTTTGTTATGAAATTAAATAAAGTTAGGATAACATTTTTACACGGTTTATATGATAATATAACTATAAAATTCTAATGTTTTTTTGTATAAGAATTAATATAAAAATGTGTAATTTAACATTAATCAGTTCATTAGAAATTACGTCCTCTGAATCTTAATAAAAACTATGAATGATTGATGGGGTTACTCTTGTTTTATTATATCCTCAGGTTCTCATGTTTCCTCTTTATAATTATGATTTATCCATAGTACTTTGCGAGGATGAGTAACCTTTTTTCATAGAACATTATCTTTAGGATCTAAAATCTTGAGTACAAGCTCCCTAAAAGATATATCATAATCTAAATGTGTCACCTCTTGATTAAGTTCCTGAGAAGTGTGTAGTTTTAATTTATTAAAGAGGGATATGTAGAATACATTTTCAACATATGATAATTTTTCTATAATTGAAATTAAATGAGCTGTAGATCCAATGTGATCAAGAATCTCAAAGGGCTATTATACTTAGAAAGGGATTATTATTCAATAAAAAACTCATAATTATTTTCCTTAATTATATTCTAATGAATAATTTTTCCCCACTAAAAAAATAAAAGTCTTATCAATGATTGTTGAAATTTCTTTTTTATTGAAATTGATATTCTCTAATTTGTTTTTGAATTTAATGATCATCCACTGTCATTTCAAGTACCATATTTGCTCAAAATTATTGTCCCTCACCTAACACTATCCCAACATGATGGAGTTATACATTTATTTCTATAAATATACGCATATAGGGTAAACTAAATTATTTAGTCGAAGAAATTATTTAATGAAAACTCTACCAATGGTTGATATTTCTCTTAGGTATTGATTATACTAAGATACCAGTTGGTATTAGTCTCATCACATATTATCGAATAGTTGGGTCGATAAGAGAATCTTTTTTTAGTTCCACCAATGAACAACCTTCTTCACCTTTTTAATTCATAAAATCTTATACACTATGCAATTTCCAAAAAATTCATGACTCACAAATATAATGGGAATAGTTAATTATTTGGGATCACAACTCAAAAATAATGGTTATACACTTTTTGTTATCTATAAAATCTTGTGTCTAGGCAATACACTAATTACTATAGATATAAAATAATAGGAATTTTTATTTAACTTTTATTACATAAAAAATGTCTCACAAATGATATAATAATATCATATAAAATTAAATAACAAATCAAAAAAATTATAACACGAGTAATCTTAAGCCACCAATAATAAACCTATTTTTTTTGAAAATGAGTACATATTCATTCCATCTTCTTAATATAATGAATTTTTCATCAAAAAGTGACAGATATATTCCATTAAAATATTAAAACTATCTTCATTTATTATTTGATTATTTTTGGTGAATTAAATTTCTTACAATAACTCATCAAAAAGAATAGCCTCATTAAATCAATAAACAATAAATTGTTGTTCACTTACACTTCCAGATCCTAAAACATCAAATTCTAAGAAGTCATACAAAAATAATTGAATGGGTGAAGATTATTTCAACTATGCGGGCCTCTTATTCTTCCAATTAATTTTTTACAAATTTAATCTATATAACTCACCCATATATTATTCTCTCTCACTAAAACATTATTCATCAATCATTAACATTATACAATATTGTATTTCATGTAAAATTTAAAATTCAAATTGTAATTATAAATAAAACGTCCATTATCAATTTCTACCAACTTAATTTGACCTCTAGATCAATCAATATATTGTAATCGTAAATTTTTTGTTTTAAATCAAATATTATCATGACTAATAGGATACTAAATCATATATGAATCCGCGTCAATAAAACACTCAAAACTAGACCTTTTCACTAATCAAAACATGAACAGTCAAATTAATGTGTGGTCATTCCCATTACAACATAACATAATTGATCGTGGTGTAGTTTTTGTATTATTATTCATTTGATCAATAAAGGATCTCAATATATATGAGAATTATGAAATGTTCAATTTACATTGTATTATGATTTCATATTTCTTCCAAATGAGATAAATCGTAATTTTTCAAAACATCATGAATTTTGGTGTGATTATAGTTTTTATAGTGAAATAAATTCCCTCATTGAGTAATTTAGTTTCTCAGACCAAATTGTGTTAAAAAATAACTACAGATTACCTATTATAGTATGATATTTATTTCATAATGAACTATATCAAAAATAGTGAAATTTTATAACCAAATCATGGTGTGATTATCTAAATTTTACAGTGATAATTTTATTATTCATCAAAACCTAATATTATGTGATCACAATGTAATATAATGATTTAATTTGAAGTGTTATCAGTTTAAAAATTACCAAACCTACATTAATCCATCAATTTTCAACAATAATCCTCATTCAAAACCTTCAGAAATTCAAAATGGTGTTCACTTCATAGTAAATCATTTCAAATAATCTGATCTCTAATTTGATTCATGTTTTCTAAAGTTGTGCGGATGTGTTGATAATAAAATAAAAATTCACATTAACATCATATAAAATTAACTTCACTATATAAATCCTCACCTGTTTATAATAACCATCTACTTGGGAAATCATCTATGTCCGTCAACCACCTGGTTGTAATACAATCCTCTTCTATATCCCACAAATATGTCTTTAAAAATATCTAAAAAAATTTGAACGGTCCTTTAATATTAACCCTATATCTATGAGTGATATGAAATAATAAAGTATACTAAGGAGTTCAATGAATTTTATAAAATCCTTGAAAAAATTGAATTGAACCAGATATCTCAATCAAATAAAATTGATTGTGGTGTTCCTTTCTGCCTCACCACATCTCAAATACACATACTAGGGAGTTTATTGAGTGATATGAAATAATATATTTCATTTATGTGAGAAATACATGAATGATTATCCTCATCAAACAACATGAAATTGTTTCTTTTGGATGAATTTAAAATACATATAAAAAAATTAATTATGATGTTCACCCATTTCTATATCTCTATAGGTAATAATTTCCTCATTATATTGAAAATATTCCATTATTTCTAAAATTTATTGACAAAAAAACATTAATGTATATTATTTAATCTATTTATTCATATTATCCCACCATAAGAAGTCGCATAGATCCCTAAACTCCATAGTACTTCCATGGTCGATATATAATGTAGATCTATGATCATGTTTTAATGAATCATTCTTTACGTTAGTCAATGATGGTACATATAATCACCTCCCAAATCCTAAAACATCATAGATATTAATTATAATCTATGATATCTTCCCATTATATATTACTTATGTATAATTTTTTATTGATATTTTATCCTATTTTTCCACCTTAATCATATCCTAGTACGATGGATGAGAATAATTTGGGAATGGTAACACATTTCATGAAATTCAAACAATACCAATGATTTTCATGGAACTATTTGTATAGGTTGTTCAAAAAAATAGTGGCGATTATTAAACCAAAGACCTGCATGTTATTATTATTTTACATAATCACTTGACTATAACCATTTTTGTTTATATATATGCATTCATAAAATTAAATATTATTATTAATGTATTAATTATTGTTATTATTATATAAAAATAGGGGTTTTAATTATACAAATTATGTAATTCCCTGACATATATTTTTCTAAATAGTACATATTTAGAGACACTACTCGACATCATGCATACCCACCATATGTAAGAGTCTCCCAACTAGGGAAAAGGGTATAAGGGTGTAGTGGGGATACTATACCCTTGGTAATCACAACCATACAATATATACATAAATAAATACAAAAACCCAAAATATTACAATAGAAGATAAAGTAACAATGTGAAGTAATAGATGTCACCAATGGAATACATGTAAATGAAATAGGCTACAAATGTGAAAATCCAAATAGGAGCATATAATAATTATAAAGGTAAATAAATAGAGCAATAATAGTCTGGATTGGGCATCGACATGGCCTTCGACTCCAAGACTCCATGTCCTCAGATTTTTGTCATATAGACTGTTCCCTACATTTGATCTCTGGTCATGATATCTGCATTCACATCATACATGTTGTGAATTTAACCCTATGGTACACCTCCAATTCCATCATAACATAAGAGCACATGCATGTTGCCGTGTACTCCACAATAACAAAATAAATTCACAGACAAGAAAACAACACCACAGTAAGACTATGTGAATTAACCAAGCCTCCATGAACCCCATCCATAATAGATTCAGGTCTATACAAGAAAAATATTTTAATTGTCAGAGGAATTTAATAAGTGGAGAATTTAGAAACAAGGATACTTAGTGGTTGTATTGGAACAAGTCCATATTTAAATCCATATATGTCTATCAGGCCCCATCTTGAGGACCAAGGGATAGGTCACAATTCTTAAAGGAATTATTCCATGACATCATTAATTCTTCTATGGTTAGGTAACCAGAGAATATCATGCCCCCATTTCATGATACAAATGGCCATTATGTCATATAATCTAACTCAACACCGTCATTATGTTACATGCAGCACCTGAACACACTCCCCCTCTTGTCCTACCATGCCTCAACAAGTCCACCTATCACATTAACACCATAAATAGATAAAACTAAATTCAAATATATAGAATAAATCACATTGAAATAGTTTCATTGTATCATTCACATAAATCTAGAGTCATATCACCACAACCACAGGTCTCATAGGCAACAAATTACTACCATATCACGCAATGGATCTATGTGCTCTAGATACAGGCCAACATGTCATGTATCACACGTCACCTATGTTTATGCATAAAAAACAAAATTAAATGGATACCAAAAATCTTTTTACATATAGATCATTAATAAAAATATCCGAGACCCATTAAGAGTTGACACATGAGTCACACCAGTGCAATAACCAAGTCGAGTATGCCTACAAAGGACCCCTAGAAATGATCCAAATATTATCACATACATGGTTATATAATGATATTCTAGAAGTTTATAACATCAAGGTATTGTATCTACACCAACATACCTCTATGGGTCCACTAGATCAAAGGAAGACCACCCATTCACTATATGTGTTACAGACCTATCGACAATCCAAGAATTTATTATAAGATAAATAGTAATCTAACATGTACACAAAAGGATTTATTTATGATCAATATTAAGATAATAAAGGTATATATAGATGAAACATGATGAAATGAGTTTCTTAGATGACATACCTCAATTACCCAATCAACAACCCACTTGGATCCAACCGAATCAAGATCGAAGTGGAAGGAAATTGCTATGAAGAGATCATGAAGTATCTAGGGTTGAGAGGGTTGAATATATAAATAACAATGGGTTAAACTAGGTGAGTTATTTAAATTTAAGATTATTTTTGTATCATTAATTCAAAAACATTTATTTTCACTGCATGGTTTCCCGAACCATGTGCCAACATTGGGATGATTTTTTCCTCTCCCAAGCACACACAAAGTTGGTCACATATTTTGATAAAATATAAAAAAAATGATTCTTTTCATCTATACCAAGAAACATGGTTTCTAGGGGTTTTTTTCGTGATGAAACATTACCATTAACCAACCATCAGTTTTATCCAAAAAATATTCACAGTTTATTGGGAATAACTACATCATTTTCTCAATCCATGCACCCCCATTAAAGCCCCTAAAAATCTACAAAACCAACCAGTAACCCCAAAAAATCAAAAAATAATTTATTGTACAAAAAATAATAAATTTTTTCTAAAAAAATTAAAAATCACCTACAAATATGAGGATATTTCATTATACCACTATGAATAATTATCATTATTGAGAAGAATCTCTAGGCATAATTCTCAAACAACTCAGTCTACTGAAACTAAATATCTTACCCAAACTCCCATTCTACCTCTAGAAATCAACCATGATACCATAAGATCCATGTAATTGGAACTATTTTACCTCAAAAAAACTTCCCACTCTTGTCTATGACCCACACAAGTTTCTCCACAAGTGATTCATTGGGCTCTATCTCAACATCCTCAAAGTCAATCACATGTGATGGAGTAGGCATGCACCACTAATGTTGAGGCACATGGAAGATGACATGAATAAATTAGTTACATGAAGCAAGAACAAATGGTATGACACTATCATGACTCACTCAGTAATATTGAATAGTCCAATAAATATCATTACTGGATTCATTTACTTTTGAAACCATCATTACACTAGTAGAGGAGCCACTTACAATGAGACTCAGTCACCCACAACGAACAAAAAAGGTCACATCATATTATTGGTAAATCGTCAATGAATTATTTGAGTGGTGAATAACCATTTATAGATCAATTTTACTATTTCATATGTCTCATATACAATTCTAAGACCCACATCATCAACCTCACTTTTCATTCTCCAAAATAGTGGTGAGCGAAATGACCAAACAGAAAGAGACTCAATAGGTTATTTTAGAATAGAATCCTAGAAATTATTATTTTATGATTCTTTAAAAAATAAAATATTATCATCCAAATATCTACCATTATATATTATGATTTTCCATAATATATCATCCAATATATGGATTATATTATCTAATTGAATATTGCTATACAGATGATTTACTATACTCAGTTTCTGGCCAGGATGCAAATACTTCTGCAATCCCTTCCAAAATCAAAATGTGAAACACATGTCTCTATCAAATAAAATACTATAAAGAACCCATTTAAGGCATATAATATCTAATAAAAACAACTTCTTCAACTCATCTACAAAAAGGATCTCTCAAATCAGTATGAAATGAACAACTTTCATAAACTAATTGAATATCACTCAAATAGAATCACAACTATTTGAGCCCTATAGCAACCAATCATAAAGTAAATGTTCATGTTATTCATCTTATACGTAGGCACTATAAGTTTTTAAATAAAACCACATAGATTATGATGTTCTACCATTATTCTATAACAGGGAAGGCATAGAGAGAAAAAACAAACAACATCACTCTCTTATACCTGGCCATAAAAAATAACATTGGATATCATGGTATATATTCATTATCCCTAGATTCACAACCCATTTTGAAGCATTAGAGAATATCATCATCTAATACCCCAATAAAAATATCACAAACACTATTTAATGGATATATATCACATTTTCATCATCTAAGGACCAACCTATAATTGTATGATCCCATTTTTAGAGTTCCTGTATAATCAAGAACTCAGGATATAGAATTTGTATCTCTTCCACATAGTCCGGAAAAGGAGGTGTGATCACTAAAGGAACACATATTTGAAGATACTAAACCCAATGTCTCTACCTCATATTTAGATCTCGCTAAGAGAAGATATATCATAAGATCTTATGATTCGTTTAGATAAAAACATCCCACAAAAGAGATAGATTCATTAGATCTTCAAGTCATAGACCAAAATTGAAAAATATAAGTTATTAATAATCTAGTGATACTCATGGGGTTGCAAATTATCTGGCCCAAAATCGATTACTTGGTCCCTCAAAATCAAAAAACCTCATATCCCAACAATTGAGGATTAACAATACCCATCTTATAAAATAACAAGCTCTGTAAGGAGTAAAACTAAGGTTGTTGTCAATCTTTTCTTTAGAATAAGAATATCCTCCTCACAATGATTAGTCTATTGAAAATTCACCCCCGACATGGTAAGCCTTCATCATTGGTGCTACAAAACTATGTAATTCATGGATGATGAATCAATATTACCACATAATACCAAGAAAATTATTGGTCTCAGACATATTACTAGGATGATCCAATGACCTCACTGCCTCTACCTTCAATAGGTCCACTAAAATCCCTACCTTATAAATCACATGACCAAATGACAGCACCATCAGGATCCCAAAGTGACCCTTATAAATTTTTTCATTATGGCCATTTTCCTGAAGTGTTCTCCATAAAATCATAAGTTGCATAGAATTAATTTTATAAGTGTTGGAATATCTTATTCTACCATTAAATAATAAAATTACTAGGGATTTAAGATATTTATAGAAAATAATTTTCATGATGGACATGAACACCACTAAAGAATTCATCAAACTGAAAGGCATAATGATGTACTAATATATGCCATATATACTCTGAAATATTGTATAAGGGATATCCACCTCTCTAACCAAAAAATTATAATATAAAAAATGATGATAAATCATGGTGAACCATTAGTATTACCAAAATTAATCAAATAGATAATTAATATTTTGTAAAGGATACCTACTATTCACCATCACCTAATTCAGCTTCATGTAGTCAACATAGATCCCTAGGCTATTATCTATATTTTTGAAAAAAACTATGGATAACCCTAAGGTGATGCTATTTTTCTGATAGAAACATTTATCTCTAATTATTCAATCATCACTATGAGTTTTTTCAACTAGGATAATTACATAATTTAAGGGGTAATCAAAATCAGCTGCACCCACAACAAGAGTTCTATCTTGAACATTACTCCCCCATTGGGAGGAAGACCTACGAAGTCATTTAGGAAGACATCCTCATAATGATCCACCACTAAAGGTAAAGGAGATGGATATAACTCTACTACAAGGGTCATTCCCACTACGTGTGATGATATAGATCAGAACATCCTCAAATCTACCCCCTTGCATACATTTGAACTCCCAGAGAAACACAAACTTATCCAAAATATATCTGAATCACCTGAGATATAATCATCTAAGGGGTATGAAACTACTACTGAGGATCCCCTCTATTTATATGGATATATGAATTTGTTTCCATAAAACCATATGACACCTTCTATATGATTCCTGGAAGAATAAACACTATATATTTCCATAAAGTAATGTATCCTCTTCCCAAAATTGTAATATTGTGAAACACTTTCATCCCTAGATGGAATCAAAAGAGACATAATACACACTATCTTAAAATCAATTACATGTTTTAGATCATTAATCATTATTTTATTACAACTAGAATAAGTACTCATAGAATATTTGGGCAGTATACTCATCAATTTACAAAGAGATTGATGAGTTCATACTATTGAATTTTCATCCAAAACGTACATGATGCTGATTTCATTATGAAACACCTCAAGGTATGTTGTCAGGTCAATGTTTCTGACATGGAGCCTACGATATGGAAAAATAAATATGTCAGACTTACTCACATTCTAGGATTCATTCCCATCAATGATAGGTTTGAAATGGAGAAACTCAATGAAATATACAGAGTAGGTAGATATCGACATTGTATCCTACCAGAGATCCATGAAATTTTGTGCTTGGTCCAATTTCATCGAGTCACAAATTAACTCCTTGAATAATAAATCATTAAAGGTAGTCCATGGTAGACCCTTACGTATTAATGTCTGTTTTATGACACTCCACAGTCTATTGGTGGGTCCTAAATTAGAATGACAACCAACTTAACATATATCTCATTAGGAATGTATTCCAAGTTGAAGATACCAAAATGACTTCAACTAACTCCTTGAAATTCTTATGAAATATATTTACCTAGATAAATGGGTGTAGTTTGGAGCTATAAATCATATAAATAATCAAATATGGTAATATGTGTGCCCCTACATGAATGGGAACAATATAAAAAAACTATTGGATCAACTGAATCTACCATATAAATCCCAAGAGTAAGTGTAGAAGCATGCTCTGCTATACCTTCCAACAAATTTTTGTGGTCACATAGTGGAATTATCCATTAATGGATGATTCAAGACCACTATTATTGGCAGTCCCATCAGAAGTATCTTGGGAGGAATTTTCTAAAATTCTAAATAAACAATCAGAATATTTTTAACATCTTTATTATAAGAAAAAAAATAATCATGTTTATGGAACATGTAAGGGATTCTATTTAAAATCATATCCTAGGAGATAGCCACACATAAGGTATAACCCTCTTAGTTTTACCCATGAAAAAATCCCTATCCTCCATACCTATATGTTAGTCATAATCACATATGTCACATTACCATACAAACATTATCAATAATATAATACCAAATAAATATATCACAATAGAAGATAACATAGATATATCATCCATAAATTATAAAAAATATAATCACTTAATTAAATAACAATAATTCTATAATCAATATATATATATATATATATAATTTGACACTATATGCATACACATGATGCATGAGTGCTATAAAATCTCATAAAATTGTAATAGGAATAAATATATATGATTAACATCAAACCATAATAAGAATAAATAGATATCAACAATCCCATCACCAACAACTCAAAGGTCCAATATGCATGTGATTTCAAAAACATGAATAATTCTCTTACTTATATTCTATAAAACCAACCTCATTTATACAATACCCCAAAAAAGAAGAATAAAATGTAGTGAAAACATCATTCTTTAATAAAACATCTTTAATACCCAAAGCTATATTTTCTTGAACAACACCAAATTAGAGATGAGAAAAGACCCCTTGTGTGTCTCCCCATATGAAAGAGGCTGGTGATTGGTATAGAGTGTCCAAGGGTGTATTGGAGAGACTATACCCATAGTAATCATGTCCAAAAAACATAAACTCAAAATAATAAATAAACCATAAATATCACGGTGGTAGATAACGTAAAAAATCTATGTGACATATTTCAATAATGTCATACATGTAACAAATTCATGTTCCCAATGAGGTATTCCAAATCAGATTAGATATGGAATAGAAATTTAAATAAATGTAAAATCTATATTCAGGATTATTTACCAACATCACTCTAACTGTAAGCCTCTATCCCCTCAGTTCCTTGTCAGAGGGATCTTACCCTTCATTAGATCCTAGGTAATGAAATATATACATACATCGAGATTCCTATGCAGGGTGTGATTATATCCCAATAGGACACCACCAATGAATTAGTAATAGAATTTCTCATGTATATAAAGGTGTATTCCCTGATAATAAATTAAATGCATAAATAAGAAAAAATCACCATATCACACGTCGGTACACTAACTAAGCATCCATGAACCCCAACCATACCTACATAATCTCCATTATAGAAGAATATATAAATGATCATGGGAACATCATAAGTGGAGGATAATTACATAGGGATTCTTGGAAGTAGTACTTTACCAAGGATACATGTCATTACACATTAGGTTATCATGCCTCATCTTAAGGCCAGAGACCATAGGTCAGGCCACATAGGTCTATCAAGACTCACATTCACTACTACATCTTGGGGAAAGTCATTTAATACCATCATATCATCAGTTTATACCACACAAGGCCATCGTGTCCTGTCATCCAATATGATTCTGTCATCATATCACATCCAATGTCTAAACACACTCCCCGTATAGGGCCTCGAAGAAAATAATATTAAACATATTACATTGCTAGCATGAATATAATGAAAAGAATATAGAATATACCCAATAAATCACATGGAATCAATTTCAACATACTAGTCACATAAATACCAAGGAATAGAAAACAAATAATGGGAACACATGTTATACATACAGATACATGTATTCCAAATCACATAATGGTTCACTATGCTATGTATACATAGAAGACAACAATTCAAGAAACAAAAGTAAAAAATGGTTATACATGAAAATAAAATTTAAAATAAACACCCACTCAAGATCAAGTCTCTATATGGGACACAATTCCTACATTTATTTCTCTGATGGAAATATGAAAGCCCCATCGAGAGATGATACATATGAATTGCCTATGTGTCAACCAGATCATATATGTATGCCAATGTTTCCAATAAATTATCCCAATTAATTCACATATATTGTTATATATTTATATTCTAGAAGATTTTAATTCTAATTTATTGGATATACACAACAGTACCACTTAGGATCCTCAAATGTTGCTATATTTGGGATTGATTATTAGAATCCCTCCAAAACAAGACACTGACCACTAATCAATCAACAATCCTAGAATTAATCATTATATAGAGTCAAAATCCATTTATATAGCTATAAAAAACTAGATATATGATTCAACTCAAGAGAAAAAGGACAGATTTAGAATAATTCTAGAGAATAAGGGGTTATAGATCACATACCTTAATTCCACGATCACTAACACGCCTTGATCAACTTTAATTAACTATAAAAGGGAAGAAAATTTATAAAGAGAGTCTATAGAGTATTTAGGTTAGTGTGGTATGATATTAGGAAGAAGAATGGGATAAATTGGGTGAGTTTTTTTCTATTAAATATGATTTAAAAATCATTAATCCACGCACAAATGGTTTGGTCACATTGTTTTCCAATCCGTGCAATAAGAATCTGTGTCTTTCTACATCTCATTGGAAGACACATGGTTTTGTTGAATTGTTTAGTAAATTGTGGGAAAACAAGATTCACTCCTATATCCCATGACACATGGTTTTTAAGGAATGCTTCATGGTTTTATTTAACTATTAACCAACAATTATCATTCTTCAATCATGATATATGGTTTCTAAGGAAGAACCAAAAATTCTCCCCTAAAGATGAAATAATCATGCACCCCCTTTAAGGCCCCTAAAACTATCCTAGACCAACTAAAAAACCTAGAGATCAACATAAACATTTCGTTGTCAAAAACACATGAATAGTTGATGAAGTTAACTAATAATGTACCTAAAATTTTTGAGTCTTTTATAAATTGTATTGTTAAATCATTTTTATTGGCAACCCATACAAACAGTTTAACCAAACCATTAGTATAAGTGGAAATATGAAATGCTTATACCCCTGGTTTTGTCAAACTATAGGTATAGCTATAAAAATAATAAATATTAAACCATCATGTAACATCTACATTTAATATTATATGATTTTGGGTTTTTTTATATTTTTTTGGATTTTGTGAGAATATGAAGTCTTGAGAGTCCAGACAACAATGAAATTGAGATTGTGACATGGTTATCAAATCATTAAAGATGACTTTGTAGCAAGGCCACATGGGAGGGGAGGTGATTCTATTTCAGTGTTTATGATTCTCTAAAATATGCAGTTGAACCATGTAGACTGACCTTGTATATGAGGTGATCCTATATATATGGATCATGGTTTTGAGAACTGTGATGTATAGTCCCTTACAGGGTTAACATTTATTGAAGTATATGTTATATGGTAATTATATGGTATTGACAAATATATATCCAAAAGGATTATCCTTCCTATAATTTTAATACACAAATTTACATTTGAACCCATCATTAATTTTATCTCTTTTGATATATCCAACTCCCTCATTTTTTATCTAGACATGGGAGATATAATAGGGTATCCTCCTATTATTATTAATGATTCAAATAACCGTATTCCTAATATTTTCAAGTATATTTGGAAACATAAAATCTTATTATCCTCTGGTTTGTCATCATTTTTCTATTTCCCTTATTTCTTTCTTTTATCATAAACAAAAATGTTAATGGTAGATGAATATTGAATTTTGGATAGTCTAATCATGAGGATTTTGGTTTTTAAGGATTATATTTTATCTTCCCAGAACCGGATGCCACCCTATGGTTTTTTGAGCCTAGTTATCCACATGACCTCAAGTGCATCTTTTCAAACACTAGAGGTTTTTGACTAGTAGTGAGGGCCCATGTGAGTTAGTGGGGAGACTATTACCCCATTAGCAAAGTATCATAGTGGACGCCAAAAAAATAATAAATAGTGGAATCAAATAAAAAACACATAACTGAAATTAAGATAAGAAAGGAATACATAACAATAATAGAAGGGTCACATATACAAAAAATGAAGATGATAAAATTATCTAGAAAGCAGAAAAAAAGTACATGGTAATATAGTACAATACAAGTATCCAAAAAATAACAAAAGACCTAAAATATATCCCAGCATCTCAACCCTCAACATGATCCAGTGATACCCTAATCCAATGCCACAATCAACAACCTTTAAAAGGGTGCTTCCCCCTATCATCACCTAAAAACATATAATCTGTTTGTCTCCCCAAGGAGGCCAAAATGGGGTGTGAGATAAACATCCCAATAGGCAACCACCCTGGTCTATACAGTTCTAACAAAAAGTCTTCAAAAGTGCTATAAAGTGTAAAAATATAGTAATATAAATTGTGTATGACCATGGATTAAGTCTTCTATAATATGTAAAACCAAACATTCCTCAAGGATACCTACAAAAGAGAGTCATCTCCTAACTTAGAAGCTATAAAAAGTAAACAAAGAAGTCACAAAAATGTGCCATACATCCATCTGTATCCTATAATCCACAACCATGACCTATAGATAAGTTAAAAAAGCATATCCAAGGTAGATAGTGAAGTCAAATAAACCATGACTACACTGTATAGTGAAGTTATATATCACACAGAAACACCGTATAGTGAAGTGTAGACCACAATGGTTGGATCCAAGGTGTTAGTAGATCAAAGAATCACTATAAAATAATTTTGGACCATGGAGGGATGAATCCAAGGAGAATTTCCATGGAATCCCATCAAGATCCATGGGCATCACTAGTGTATTCTCAGTTTGACACTTGTCATAGTCCAAGGATCATTGAAATATCAAGTCCTATGCGAGCCCAAGCAAGCCAGATCGAAGGGGTAGCAAGGCCCGAGTCATCCCATGGAATCAAGATATAATGGGCAGGGTCAACCCAAGGTATCCACTATAACATTCTAGATCAATGGAGAGTAGTCCAAGGCATTTATAAATCCATTCATTCGATCATTCAAGCATTCATATTAAACATTCATAACCATGCGAGTATACCCACTCACATCAACATGAACTATCAATGAGTATACCCACTCATGAAAACTATTTTTCATTAGCCAACAAAATGGGCCCACCCTCCCATATAGACCATTCTAAATTCCCTTAGATTTTTCATAATGGTAAACCGACCCATATTATCCATTTAACATTCAAAAATATCAAAACAAATAAGGCATAAAACGTTATTCATTAACCAAGGAGGAAGTACATCTTCCAAAAAAGCTACTCAAGCTATCAAGGAATATAAGGGATTCTTCTAAATAGTAAATCACAAGAACACACCCCTTGGGTAGTTAAAACAGGCATAAACTAGTTAATTTCTTAAGGCTCACCCCTCAGGTGACCTCCAAATGAGCAACGGGTACCAACACACCTAAACCGAACCTATGGTCAATCTCATTAGGTCCAACTATAGCTACTAAAATCCAGTATCTCAATAATGAGACATTTACATAATTTTAAAAGGATGAAATAAAGTATGAATTCCAAAAAAACACCATGAAAAGCTAAAAGAATGTATATACTACCAACCTCGCCTTGATAGTAGAAAGGTCATCTAGTATTGAGTCTTGATTCATCCTAGATTTAGAGAAATTTGACGAACAAATGAAGAATAGAAAATTTGTGCATATGAACCTAAATTCACATAGATTAGTCATTGTAACGATGAATCAATAATGACTAAAAAGTAACACAGGACTTTCCGATGTTGATCCGTAGAGACAATCAGCGATCAAAATAGAGTTCAGAAAGAAGAACTAAATCAATTCCTATCTCATGAGCCAAAGGAGAGACTCCAAGTGACCATATATTGGTAGAATAAGAAAATCACAAACATGTTTAAAAATAAACTTATATTATAATTTATGGTTTAAAAAAACACAGCAGTTTCACATGGTTTATCCGCACTGTTTCCAAAATCGTGCAGAAATCGTGCGCACCTTACTACCTAGGATGGCTGCTTCACATGGTTACCCCAAACGGTTTGACTAACCATGTGCAAACCATGTGGATGTTCTCCGCCCAAAAACGTACACTTTTTATACATCTTGCACTATTTTGACTAACCATGCACAGGCCATGGAGAAATCATATGCCAGGTCATTTTCAGTCAAAAACTAGGTTCCGGCCTCCAATCAATCCCTAAACACCTCAAAAACACCCGTGATCATGTATAGAATTCACATAAGGCCATAACAAAAAATTTAAATTGAAAATAGATGAAAAATACCTCGTATGAAAACTCGGGTTCATAAAATATCACCCTTATATAAATTCATCCCCGAATTGCTCTCTCAAGGGTGGTCAAGATTCGTATGAGAACAAATTTGGCCACTGAGAACGTACTCCTTCCCCTCTCTCCCAATTCTCTTTCTATAAACAAACGTGCTTCCATAACACATGTACTAGAGGAACTGACTAACTTTGGAGAACCATTGTACTCCTATCAATGATATTAATTAGATGCTCCTTAGTGGACTCAATAACCAAATCTCAACCTCCTAAGGCTGAGAAAATGATAGATGGTTCTGAGATATAGATGTGGAGATGAGATACATAGAAAACATCATCCATATCTTTATACATCAGAGGAAACTGCATCCAAAAGGCAACTGACCCTCCTCTCTCCAGAATCTCTAATGGTCTGAAATATCTCAATGATAGTTTACCTTGCCTGTTGATCCACCTGTGTCTCAACCTTGGTGAAACACATAAGAAAACTTAATCCCAGATCTTGAACTCTAGAGGTCATCTGCAGTGAATGAAATAATATTTCTAATGAGACTATACAATATCCATCAACATCTGAATCAAATAGACCCACTCAAGAAGTCTTCTAAATGAGACATGGTCCCAGTAAAGCTGCACATCTAGCCTCTAACCAGCACAGGGGAGAATGACATGGCCTGTTGTTTAAAGACTCATAAGGTTCCATATGTATCATAGAATGATAACTATTATCGTAGGCGATCTCAACTAGGGAAATGTGCATCTCCCAAGATCTCCCAAAATCTGGGACACATGTTCACAACATGTCCTATAACACCTGTATCATATTATCTTACTGGACATCAGTCTGAGGGTGGTATGTTGTGCTTAGAAGAATGTATGTTCCCATCTCCCTCTTAAAAATCATCCAAAATTGGGACATAAAATGGGCGTCCTTATCTTAAACGATAATGCACGGGGCCCCTTAAAGATGTACCACCTCTTGGATGTACAACTTTCCAAGATCACCAAGGTATCCTTGATCATAATAAAATGTGCAACCTTCATAAGCCTATCAACAACAACCCACATATCATCATTACCCCAAGGCGATCATGGAAAATTATTCATAAAATCCATCGCGACATCTTCCCATTTCCACAATGGGATATGTAACTACTGTAAAAAGACTTGTTGGATGCTGATGTTCTGCCTTCACCCACTGATAGGTGGAACACCTTGTAACAAAACTATCTACCTCTCTCTTCATTCTTGACCACTAGTACAGACATCTCAAGTCACAATACATCATGGTAACCCCGGGATGAAATTCCCATGCTGAAGCATGAAACCCTCACATCAACTCCTAACATATATCCATTGGAACCCAGACATGTTGATGGATACCCAATATCTCATCATCACTTATTACCCTACCACAAGCAGGGTCCTCACCAACCACACCATCCTGTAGAACTATTCCTTCTGAATTCAATATATGCCTCATCTTAAATCTGTCAATCAGGGAAGAGGTAACAACTAAGAATGAAAAAAAGGTCTTCCCCTATTTCTCATCCACCTCGAGATTCATCTAAGAGAATAATTCCATAAGATTCCACTTGCTACTGGCCTATTGCACTATCTTTATCTATTTTTTCTTACTCAGTGCATTATCCACTACATTTCCCTTACCAAACATGTAGAAATGCTCAATGTCTTAGGACTATAGGTAATCCCCCCACCTTTGCTACCTCAAATTCAGATCATAATGTGTAAAGACATACTTGAATCTTTTTTATTCTATGCAAAACAAAAAATATCTCTTAGTAAATATTGCCTCCAATAGTGCAACGTATAAACAACTCAAAATTACTTGAGATCATGCATACGGTAATTACACTCATAAGGTCTCAGCTTCCAAGACACATAAACAATGGATCAACCCCCTTGCATTGGCACTACCCCAACCCAATTCCTAAAGAATTATTGTACACTGTGTAACTGTGGCCCTAGTCTGGCTGTATCGAGATTGGTGCAGATGTCAGCCAACCTTTCAGCTCTTGAAATCTATCTCACAATATTCTGACCACACAAAATTCACACCCATCATTTTCAAGACTGTCAATGGTGCTGCTAAGCATGATTAGTCTAGTATAAAATAGTTGTAGTAGCCTAATAACACAAAGAAAATCTCTATGTCAAAACTTTTCTTGGGATGTTCCCAGGAAACTATGGCTCTCACCTTCTTTTGGACCACTAAAACTTCTCTCTCCAAGATAATGTGACCAAGAAAGTGAATCTGATCTATCCAAAAGTGGATCATTTCAAGAATAACATATTACAAATTCTCTCAGTGTATTCAAAAAAATCCCAATATGGTTGGAAGGATCATGTAGATTGTGATAATACACCAAGATATCATCCACAAAAACCATCGTAAAATAATCCATTTATTGATGGAACACTCAGTTCATTAGCACTTTAAAAACTACTGGTGCATTCTTGAGACTGAATGAGATAAACAAAAACTCTTATAACCCATACCTTCTACGAATGTCTGTACAATGTATTTTTGTAGGTTTAACATACAACTTGTTGTATCCTAAACTCAAGTCGATCTTTGAGAACACTCGAGCTCCACAAAGATGGCCAAACATTTCATCTATCCATGGAAAAGGATATCAATTTTAACTGTTAATTGTTTCAGTTTCCAATAATCCACCCATAGAAAAATCATTTTTCCACCTTTTCTACAAAAAAGGATAGGCAAACCCCCTAGAGAAGTACTAGTTCTAATAAACCCCCTTGACTCTAAATCCTCTAGCTGCCTCTTGAGCTTATTTATCTTTATCATAGCCATCATGTAAGGAGGAATGGATACCGGTGCATCTCGTGACACTAGCTCTATGGATAACTCAACCTCTCTCCCAAGAGGTAAACTAGAAAAATTTTCAGGAAAGACATCCAAAGAGCACTCACCCACTAGAGTAAATTCAGCATGACTCCCTTTTTGATCATCTAGAAAAAATAGCAATTTGGACTATCACCCCCCTAACCCATGATGCTCGGGTCTAGATCATCTCGCCTTGACATCCTATTCACCCTTTTGAATAAACTCTTTACCCTCTAGTGATGTGAAAATTACCCTCCAACAATAGTATTTAATAGAAGATCGATAGGATATGATCCAGTCAATTATGAGAATGACGTCAAACCCTTTCATCTCGAGGACATAAAGATCCCAGATGAAGTGACACCCTCCAACCTCAAGGGGCCACTCCATACACTAGAGTACATCACCCGTTTTGACTCCCAATGGCTTTTCTAGTGTTAAAACGCTCTCAAAAAGAAAAACCACAAGCCAATGGATTTTAACCACTTCTAGAGAGATAAATATGTGAGAGGAACCTATACAGAAAAGAGAAGATGCAATGGTAGAAGTGTCTATGATATTACCTCTCACTATAGAAGGTCCATGATCTTTCTCTGGTAGGGTCTATTTTACAACATAAGTCTAGCCTATACCATGGCCCTATGTCCCTAACTTGCATCCCTAAGCTGATCTGCCCTACAGTCTCTCAGAACTCGGTGTCTAGCTACCACAACCTTGGCCACAACTACCCTAGATGACCACCCTGCACTGCTCTAGCTCCCAACCAAATGCGGAGCTAATGAACCTTCTTCTGTACCTAATGATGGAGCTGACCCCTATCACTCATAGATGGAGTGAAGGTCCTGAAAAACTTATGCATGTGTACCATCCTTCATGAAGATCAACACATTATTGGGTCTCAGTCAGACTACTTTTTCACATGGGTGGACCTAATACACTGATGTCCAAACACAAATCTACCTACACCCACAACCTGACTGGCACTCACATTATGAGTAGTCTCAAAACGGTGCTCCCTCTCTAATGATGTAGATCCACTGGGGTGGGAAATAACACACCCATGTTATATGCCACCATATTCCCTCTATTTCAACAATTTAATCAATGTTTAGTTCACAATATCAATGATAGAAGGAAACCTAAACACATCGACCTGAGATCTGATAGCATGTATGAGACCTTCCTCAAAGAGACTCTCCCTTGACATCTCATCACTAAGATAAATCATCATAAAATGATGTAGCTCTATAAATAATTCCTAGTATTCCATAACTATCATCACACCAAGATCCCAACTCATAAAATCACTAGTCTTCACTACTCACAATGTTGTGGGGTAAAAGTAGTCGTATAAGAGGGTTTGAAATTCTGCTCAAACCATAATATGTAGCCCATCTGCCTAAATAAAAACGTCTCACCATATCATTACCGATCCACATAGAATATAAGTCATGAGCTTGACCCTCTGCTCTGTAGGCATTTCTAGGTGATCAAAAATCACTAATTTTGTCACTAGACACGTCTACATAGCCTGTGGTCTGCCATCCCCTAAATATTTAGGTGGATTCTATGGACGGTACACCCATGTCAGCTCATCCATAGTCATGTATGGCTGCGGTGCTCCTTTCATTGTCTTCATATGCTGAACAAAACCCCCACAGAACTGTTCCTCGACACCTGTTTCCAGAACAACCACAAGTGTCACATCTAACACTATAGGATGATCAAGAAATAACCTATGGCCCACTGTATCTGATGAATGATCATTAACTCTATTGCAGTTTACCATTTGAGGTCATCATGCTAGGATGTCTCTATAATTCCAAATGCACGCCTTTAGAAATAACAACATAAAATCACAAATATAAAAATCATAAGAAAGGTCAAAACCATCTTAGAACCCATCTCAACCCACAACCTGATCCAAAAGATTGGATTTTGGAAAGAAAAAAATTCAAACCACTAGAAAATATGACTCTTTCCCCCTCAAAAGTCTAGTCTAGGTCAAGTGTCTATTCACCTTTCGAGTTTTAGTTTCCTTTTCACATTTAGTTATTCAGGAAATTTCCCTGAGGGTTTACCAATTCTTGAATCAATGAAGGCCCATAATAACTCATGAACCCAAAACATGGTTCCCATTCAAACCATATATTTAACAAGTTCATTTGAGAATTTACATTCCGTGAGTGCATCATTTTCAAATTCATAAGGGCCCATAATCCTTATGGATTGAAAGATAATGTCACTAATTTTTGAACTACATCCAACTAACACAAAAGTAGTTACATCTATCACATCAACTATCACAATAGCATGAAATATCTAATTCATCCTAGATAGCTTGTCACAATGCATTGAATATGATTCTAACATGTGTCTATATGAGGCATAAGATGGAACACCCTCATATCATTGGGTTGCAAATAAAATAGATCCAAAAATATCAAATATAGTAACAACAGAAATCAATTACATCACCCAATGGGGAAATCAAATCAACTATAATAGTAAAATAAATAAAATTAGAACTCAATTCAAGGAAATTTGGCTTTTCCCTGTACATCGGGTAGCTACTCCTAGACACCTTTTTTTATCAAACACAATTTCCTTCCTCTCCCTATATAATGTCACCAAATAGTAAGTCATACAAAAAAGAAAACCCATACGATACCACTTTGTATCGCCCTAGACCCGGATTCCACCTTGTGGTGCCTCGAGCTAGGTTGGCCACATGACCGTAAGAGCATCTCCCCTAATTCCAGAGGCTGCTGACTAGAAGCGAGGTCCTAGGTGAGTCAGTGGGGAGACTATTCCCTCATTAATAGAGTATCACAATGAAATAAAAACAAATAATAAATTGTAGGAGTGAATACACAATATACAACAGAATGTAAGACAAGAAAAGATTACATATCAATAACAGAAGGGTATCATATACAAAATTATACAGATCATACAAGTATCTAGAAAAATCCAAAAAAGTAAATTGAAGTACAGTACTGTAAAAGTATACCAAAAAGAATAAAAGAAACTAAATCTATCCCAGCTTCATAATCCTATGTTTCTTCCTATTATCCCTTTCTCCAAATCCACAATCAACAACCTATACTAGGGAGATTTCCCATATCATTACCTAAAACCATATAATATGTTTGGGTAACCATGGAGGCCCAAACATGGTGTGAGATTAACATACCAGTAGGCAACCACCAAGTTCTCTACAGTTATAACAGTAATTATACAAAAGTTATAGCAAGTGTAATCAAACAGTAATGTAAAGTGTATATATGCAAGGCATAAGTATACTATAATACATAAAACCAAACTGCCCTCAAGGCTACCAGCAATAGTGAGTCAGCTCCTAACATGGAATCTATAAAAAATAAACAAGAATGTCACATGGCCACGCCATTCATCCATCTGTATCATGTAACCCACAACCACACTGTATAGATAAGTCATGTAAACCACAACCACACCATATAGTGAAGTCAAATAAACCAAAATCACACCACATAGTGATGTCAAATATCCCACGTCTAAGATTTATAGTATAGTTTAGAATGCAAGGTATTGATCCAAGGTTCCAGAAGACCAAGGAATCCCTGTAAAAAAATTCTAGACAATAGACATCCAAATACATGGAGAATTTCCAAGGAATTCCATTGAGTCCCATGATAATCCCTGGTAAAAACTCTGTTAGGCGCTGCTTTTGGTCCTAGGATCATGGAAATAACATGTCATATGAGAGCCCAGGAAATCCAGATCGAAGGTGTAGCAAGGCCCTAGTAATCCCTCAAAATCAACAACCTAGTTTTAGGGTCAAACTATTCCATCTACTACTACATTCCAGATCCATGGAGAGAAGCCCATGGTATCTATCAATCAATTCATTCAAGCATTCAATCTTTTAAATTATACATTCATAACTTTGTGAGTATACCCACTCATGAAATCCATTTTAATTTAGCCAGGCATGGGGCCTACCCTCTTGTATAGGCCATTTGATATTCCATTAGTCATTTTATGTTGTTATACCCACCCATATTATCTATTTTACAAGCCAAACTGTCAAAATAGATATAGAATATCATGTTATTCGTTAACCAAAGAGGCAAGACATCTCCTAAACAATCTACTCTGGTTTTCAAGGTATTTAAGGGATTAATATAACTAGGAAATCACAATATCAAACCCCTTGGGAGTCATAAATAGTCATAAACATGTTAATTATTTAAGGCACCCAGCTCGGGTGACCTCGAAACGAATAACAGGGAAAAACACCTAAAAATAACCTATTGCCAACCTCACTAGGTCCAATTACATCCACTAAAATCTACTATCTAAAATATGAGACCTTATTAGATTGTATGATGGATGGTGTAAAGGCCGAACACCTTAAAAACACCAAGAAAATCCAAAAAAGGTATAGACCACCTACCTTCCCTCTGTAGAAGACAACTCATCCAGTTTCGAGTCTTGATTCATCCTGGATTGCAAGAAATATGATGAACATATGAAGAATAGAATATTAGGGAATATGAGCCTATATCCAAATAGCATAGTATTTATTCTAAATAATCAAGAACGACTAAACATAATGTAGGCCTTGTTGATCTAGATCCATAAGAATGATTGATGATCAAAATAAAGGTCATAAAAAGGAACTGGCTCAGTTCCTATATCCGGAACCAATGGAGAGGCTCAAATGGATCTATTTTCCATAGAAGAGGGAAAACCCAAATGGGTTTAAAAAAATATGATTTTATTAAATATTAAAAAACACACAGTAGGGTCGCACGGTTTACCCACACGGTTTCCCAAACCATGTAGAAACAATGGGAACCTCACTGCTTAGAAGGAACACTTCACACGGTTACCCTACTGGGTATGAATACCGATACAAAAACCATGCTGAATTTCTCTTCCCAAAACCTACATAATTCAGACCTCATGCCCTACTTATAATACCAATTTATAGGCCTTGATCAAACCATAGACCTGGTCATTTTCAGCCGAAAACATGGTTCGGGACTCTGAACAATCCCCAAACACCTACAAAACTACCGTGATCATGATAAGAAATCACATAAGGTCATAAAAACTCATTTAAACTGAAAAGAAAATGAAAAATACCTCATAAAAAAGGTGGGTTCTTATATATATAGTGTTTCTTATCTCGGGGTTTTGATATCTCTATAAAAAGTAATATTTTCATGTGATTGAGGTAGGTTTATTGTGAAATCCCATTTAATGACATGTCATCACATTATTAATCTACAAAAATTATTTATTATTAATTTATACATATAATAAATACCAATAATTGATTTTTAAAATCATATCATGGATTTATATTCTTGGTATAAATGATTTTATTGGGTTTTTTAGTTTTCATTTTGGACATAAATTTTCATGCATTCCATGTGTTTGTGGAAATTATATATAGGATTCTTTGAAATTAAATAGAAATTGGAAGGGGTTTTAACAATATATTTATTTTAACATGTGATTTTTTTAAATTGTTACTCTATAAAAGGGGGATGTCTATCCCTTGTTAATTTTTATAGAGTTACTAGGCATGGTGGTGGTTCATGATGTTTCAAATGTAATGTTTTAATTTAAAAAATTATTTATAAAATATGTTTTCATGTTAAGGTTTTCAGAGGATTTTTTTTCCACTTTTCATATATATTTTGTTTTAATGGTCTGGTTGAAAAATTATAAAATGAGTTTTTTTGAGGATTTTACACCCTTGTTTTGTAACCCTAAGATTATGTCCTATTTATACTTTTTCCCTATGTGGGATGAGTTTAGTTATTATTTTATGATTATATAAATGGGAAAGGGCGTCTTTCTTTTGAGTTTGTAGGAAGTGAAAAGAAGATAATTTCTTATGTTTTATTATTGATTGTTGTGATGATGATATAGATTATTTTTTCTCACCACCAAAAATTATTTTCATCTTATTGAACCATATACTACTTAATAATAACAACAATTTATGTCATATTTTCAAAATTCAATCCACAGAAGCTGTAAAATTTTATTTAAATGAAGAAGTCGATTTTTTGAACTATGACTTAGTGGTTTCACTATTCATCAAATTTGATGTTTTTCATAAAATTACCGAATATTCAGTGTAAGTTGTATTTGATATTACAAATTAAAAAATGATGTCTATTTTACCAAATTTGAAACATAGGTGTCAGATTAATTAATTTAAAAATAATTTCCATTATCAAAACAAAAAACGTGTTTTTAAGAAACAATAACTATCAAATGATTGATACTTTTTTGTGTCCAATTTTGAAGTGAAATTATTTCCAATGACAAAAATTGGATTAAATCGTAAAAACATAATATAATTACACTTTACTTTTTATCTAACCATATAAATAAATTATAATAAAAGTCACTTTATAATTAAAATACAGTATTTTTCACTATTCATAAAAAATTTATTTTATCAGAAAAATACCAAAAATTTAACCATTGTAAATATTGATATCTTGGATCTAAAGATGAATTTTTTGGTCAAATAGAACAAATTAAAGTGACTATAACTATATTTAATGAGGGTTACCATCAAAAGATGATAAATCTACTATTGAAGGTAAATTTTTCTTAAAATTAGATTCATTCACATTTTAAGCCTCTAACATTTACTGGATAAATGTAAAAACATTTAACAAACATGTCTAGTCAGATTTTAGTTAGTTATATTTATTCCTTTCAATACAACGTCTAGGATTTTACTACCATTTAAAATAATATTATTGTATTATTAGTGTGCAACGAAAGACTTCAAAGAAACACGTTGTCTCTTATTGGGTACACCATTGGACATAGAACATGCTTTAAAGTAAAATTAATATTTAATTAAAAAATATGAATAATTATTGAAAATTACTTGTTGTTTATTTACCTGGGATGTTACATAAGATGTATGTCATTAGTAGGTCTTTGGTAACAACCATTGGGGATGAAACATGAGCTTCATGAGGTATTCTTTGAATTGGGTCCTTTTTATGATTATTTGAATGAAATTTTATATTTTATTGATGATATTTTGATAACCATTGAGTTAAATAAAATATTTTGGGGGTTAATTTTGATTTTTTGGAGAAGTTGATGAAGAACTCGAGGCACATGGTTAGATCATATTGTTTATAAAAACATATAGAGTCTTTGAGAATATTATTAAAGACTATTTAGAGGAAATATCATGATTGAAGTTTGATTATCCAAATTATGCATCCAATTCAAGAAAAGTGATACATCGCTCTATAGTTTTTTCAACCTATTTATTGTATATATTTTAATGTGGTCTTTATTTATTAATGATGGATAAATGATAGTTTTTTTGATGTGTTAATATTGTTCATATTTGGGTTTTATAATATAATTTTGTATAAATAATGTATTCACCGAGTGTTTGAAATAATATATTTTTTTGTGAATTATTTGTAATTAATTTTTACTATTACCTGGTTTTTTTAAAAGTAGAAATTTGTTTTATGAAATTTAGGATATGCTCTTAAATAATAATGGATATTATAAAATTTTTATGAAATCTATAGTAGTTATTCTAGAATTTCATCTCATGGAAGAAATTTGAAATGGTGATTTTCTCTATTTTTGAAAATTAGGTGTAATGGTGTCATAGAATATGTAATGATTTAAAATAAGTTCTTTGACTCTCTTGTAACCAATAATTATTTTTTTGATCTATTTTTAATTGGTTTTTACTTCATTTGGAAATTAATTCAAGAGTTCTGGAATTATTGTAAGTAATTTTTTATGAATCTATTGTTTATATGTTTTTTGGAAATTGGATAAGTCTTAATTAGAGAAGTGTCATTGGAAATATTTTGTAACGGTATTTTACAAAAGGAGTTTTAAAAATGAGAAATTTAAGGATCAGTTAGATTTATTGGAATTATTTGATAATAGTTATTACTATCTGGAAATAGAGAAATGAAGAAGGATGAATATTTGTAATAATCATTTTTATTTCTATAAGAATAATTTTGGGTAACATAATAGTTATGAGGAAATTATATAAGTGTAATAATAAAGGAAAATATCTTTTGTAAAAGTTATAAGCACTCTATAAGAGTCATTCCCATTCAATAAGAATAATTTTCACAATTCATATGTGTCATTCCACATTAATAGAAATTCTGTAAGAGGAATTTCAGGTATTCAATAAAGATCATTCTGCCGAAAAGGGAAATGAGACTCCCAGACCTGCACTCTCACTTCATGTGTTAAAAATATATTCATTACACATAGTATTTTATTCTAAATGATGTTACCTAGTATAAACATGCATAATTTTATAATTATTCCATAATTTGAACATTTCATCTCTAAAATACATTGAAATGCCTAGAAACTGAAGGATTAGTGTCATTAGAGACTACATATATGAAAATTTTATGTCACATATTTTCGTCAATATCTCTCAAAACATTTCTATATATGAATACATTGTAAACAAAATCTACCAAATAATTTCCTATAAAAATGGAAAACATTTGAGGGGTGATCTCAAATAGTCAATAAGGAAAAACATATCAATAAGTCGTGATGGGTTAGAGAATAATCAGATGATAAAAATGAAAATAGGATAAATATATGATTAAAAAACATGTAAAATAATCATTTTTGATATGTAATTATAGAAGAACATTCAATCTAGAAAAATAAAAATATACCATGAAATAAGGGTTCAAAAAACACAATACATTAATCATGATCCACAGAGCATAATATAGGCATACAAATATGGAATGTCATGGAAATGGGGTTTAACAAGAAACAAAATCACAAAGGAAAGAATAAAATAATCATATCATTTTGTAAAAAACCAATCCTTCCCACCATTTGAGACATGAGAACACCCTATTGTGCACACCCTTTATGTTGTGAACCATATCAACTATATAAATGATGAGTTATCTCATGAGATATAAAAAATTAATGAATATATTATTTTTCTATATTAGACATCACCAACTACACACATATATATGTCTGTGTTATATAAAATTAATCACATATCATATCCCAAACAAAATAGATCGAGAAAATATGTTTCATAACCTTTTTAAATATTATCTCAAAAAATGACATGAAGAATTAGATAAATTGATTCCAACACACAATCACCATAAAATAGTATTTAAAAATATCATTTATGGGGGTATTTAAAAATAATTACTTCATAATATATATATATATGTTATCATTAAATGGAATTCTATAAGAAAATAAAATTTTTTTTTAGGAAAGGTTTATTTACACTTCAGAAAAATGGTGATGTAACAAATCAGTTACCAGAATATTATATCTGAATAGTTTTCATAAACACATTTACAAGCAGTATTTATAATGAGATACAAATAATGGATAATTGAAAATGGAAATAAGATTATCTAGAGGAAATTTGTATTGAAAGATAAAATAAATGATCATGAAAGGAGATACATTTTTAATATTTTTAAAAACTATGATTTGAAACCACATTATAAAAAGGATAATAAAAATAATACTAGGAATTAATAAATAGAAATATGAAGATATAATGAGATCATACATATTTTATTCTAAAAATAATAATTTAAAACATTTGTAGAAATAAATAATATGTCCATGGGGTGAAATTTTTCATTAAAGGGGTGATTATTATTCATAACATCATGAAATTTTATGAATGAAAAAAATATATCAAAGAAGAATATTTTAGTGGAAAATTTATATTATATAGAGATAAATATAATTTACCATCTATGAAATTCATATGTTGGAATAAACAAAACAAATAAAAAATATGTTCGAGGATAAATTTTATAACTCAGTGAAAGGGGATTGAGTTAACAAATCCCTTACATATATCATACTATTTAAAGTAAAAAAGACATCAAAATGGATTTTATGAGGTATAATTGTAAATCCATTCAAAATACAGAGGAAATATAATTTTAGTAATTCATAAACTAGAATAATTCAAACACATAATAGAGGAGTTCAAGAAGAATCATTATAGCATTTAGAAAGAAAATTAATTTTTGAGAAATCACAGAAGATTTTTTAACATTAAATGAAAATATGTCAATGCAATGACCATGAATTAAAATATAAAAAAAATTAATTTTAGAACAAATATGATAAAATAAATCCATATTGTAGTATAAAAACCTAAAAAAACTTGTTGGGAAAACGGAGTATGTCTCAATGAATGTCATTTCTTATTAGAAAATCATTAAAGATATCCAAATATTTGAGGTAATAATATTTTTAAAAAAATTTATGAGAATTAATTTTGAATCCACAGAAAAATAATCTGGAAATAAAGTTGAATATACTCATTTGGGTGAAGAAATCATAGTTATAAAAATTATGCCCCAGAATTTACACTTCAACTCAAAGAAATGATATTTATGTCTAAAAAGTCCCTTATCTATGATTCCTTCATATCCATATTCACTATCAAATCATTTATGGTAAATATAGGCAACTAAATTATAATTTTCATAACCATATTATAATTTCCATCCCAAATCAATAGTTTCTAGATTATGTTATTAAAGTCCTAATGCACACCTCCCCATATGCAAGAGGTTGTTGACTAGTAGTGATGGTCCAAATGACATTAGTGGAGAGACTATACCCATAATATTAATAAGAAAGTACAAATAATATCCCAAATAACATAATATAATGAAAAAATGGTATATAAAATTTAATGGAAATTATCTCAATTCATATGGAATAATAAACCCAAAACCCCTAAATGTGTTGGTCAATAAGAGAATGAACATGATTTATAATTAAATAGACACTATAATATAACTATGATGTTTATCCAAATACTACCTTTGACCCCATGCTTTATCACCTTATAACATGTCATTGGGGCCTTCCAATTTCTTATATCTCTGAACATGATGTCTTCATGTGCATTGAGATTCCCAGGTAGGGTATGAGTGTAAACCGAACAAGACACCACCAATGTGTCATTAACATGATTCCACTTGTATAACATGTGAATTTCATCATATAAAGTAAATTCTAAAGTAAAAATATAGCCACACATTTGTAAAGTCATCATTCAATAACAAAGATTACAAAAACCCGAGCCACACCAACTTCAAAATTATGTAGATAAGAATTTCAATGTCTAACACTAAACTTCACAAGATTTAAAATAAGTACCAGGATTGGTTGGCACTCTACAACTATCAATCCAGTTTCCATGTTTTTTTAATTTAATGAATTCCAAATTCCCCACCCTGATGGTGGTTTTCAAATAGGTACACTGCACGCCAAACCCTAATGGTGGTCATATTCCATATATGATGGTATGTCCTACTAGGAATGTTTATCATATTTGGATGTGAAAATATCCCTTATGTAGAAATATACCATATCATCTTATAGTTGAATGATAATCAACCATTCTACCATGTCTACTCCAACATTAGATGACATGTCTAGGATTGAACTCATAGCATCAAATGATCCATAGTCCACAACATTTATCACATAATCATGCTTCCATCCAAGGAGTCATATAACCAATACTGAGAGACATATTAATCCAAATACATGAAGCATGTTCCTTAGGATATATAGTTCCATTAGAAATACATATCATATATTGGAATAATAATGCATATAATGAACCATCCACAAGTGGATACATTTATACAGCTTCATGAAAAGATAACTCAATAGGGGGTACACATTCTATACCCAAATCATAAGAATACGTATCATGGTTGGTTCTCAAAGTCCACTCACACAACCATATGTAACTCAAATCATTCATGTATTTTTAGTTTAATTTATCAAGTCATGAAAAATCATATAGAAGGCCCAATATGGTAATAAAATCCATACTGAAATATCATATTCATTAATTTCAAATTTCTCCATGAAGGTAGTTATCCAAACCAAGATCACACATATGGACCCTAATAACCATCTACAATATCACATGAGAGTTCAATAACTGACATTTCAAGATAGGAACATCATGTACAAAATAAAAGTGTCTCACTAAGGAAGAGATAAAAATATTATCACCCTGAAGACTTCAAATAACACCAATAATCTTTATGAAAAGATATAGTTAAACTAATAGTAGGAATAAGATCAGTAGAACAAAAAAACAACAACCATAATCTAATACAAAATAACTGCATTCCAAGATTATTAAATAAGGGTAGAATTATCCATCTAGAATCAGAATGAAACATCGTGTTTCTCCATCGTATTCCCTTAAATCAAAAGCACAAAAAATTGTATATATGATGTTCACATAGTTTTACCCAAGGAGAGGAAAAATTGATAAAAACAATGGATAAACTAGATATCTGATGATGATTTCACAAGTTCAGAAAGATGGATTTCTTTTGTATCTGTAAATTTGTATTTAAAATGAGGAATAATCAAGATAAGAGCATATATCACTTAATAGATGAAAGAACTGATTAATATCACCTTAAATACCCCTCATAATGAGTACATGTGTTTCCCCTTTGAGATGTTAATTATTCAAGATATACGGTGACCATTTCAGATATTTAAAATCCCATGTGAATACCATCATCCCTTCAGCATGCAATATCCAAATTCATGGTGTTATAAAACCTCCCATCCTAAAATATCTTGTCCATATGGCCTTTTTTTCATTTATTAGGTTTTCATCACTTACCAAATCCTTTAATTTATATTTTCTATGTATCCAAATACACATGACATAGGTTCTTTCCTTGAGCACCATGCGGTAGAAAAATCCATTTCCCCATTTTATTATTTTTACTATAGAACACCTAGAACACCATAACAGTAATGCATGTCAATTTTTAAATGAAATGTCAAAAATAGTTGTTAAACATCCAAAAATTTCCATGAAATCAAAATCCAAAATTTCAACCATTAAAATACTCAAAAAATAATTTAAGTCAATGTAGAATTGACATTAGTATATTCATTAAGAAACAGAATATTATAATACCCTCCCTCTAATGAATGCTCATCCTTGAGATGTATATCAATCGTCGATCCCTAATAAATCTAGCCATTATGACTGATAATTAGACTCCCTCTACCAAGTATCCTTCTAGAATCATCCATTACTCTATAAAATCTGAAAACGTGGAACTATATTATCCTATAAAACATTATCACCATGATAAACTATACCACCAAACCATTATTCATATAATGCATTCAGTTATAGCTCAATATCTTAGCAGTTTAAAACATACACTGGATCAGGTATGTACATATAATGTTGATATATTTGGAACACATCATATATCCCATAATAATTCTAGAGAATACCAAAATGGTAATCCAATTTCACTATATTCTCAATAATCTCAAATGATATAAACAATTTCTATTCTATAATTCCATTATTTCGATGATTTTGATAGCCTAACTGATGAGTCACCTACAATAAAATTTAGTCTCCCATGAAACAGTCTAAAGGTATCCACATATATTTGGTATAAAATATTTATCCTCTATGACCTGCAACAAACATATTCTAGATTATATGAACTCTATCCAAAATCTGTAACACTATGATCCATTCCATAATAGTTTCGTCACCCACCTCATTTGAGAGTAATATGGAGCACCATGATCTACCATAGAGAGATTCATATAGATCCATTTGGATAAAATAATATTAGCTGTTATTTTAATAAATATACACGATTGATATATCCTCATCCCATGATAATTAAAATTCTATTTTGAATTCTTAAAGAATTACACAAATAATATGGATCTTACTCTAAGTCTATCGAACATTATTTTTGTGATATATCATTTTCAAATTAAATTTATTCCATACTGCATTTTGAATTCCATATAAGAATCATAATGTATAAAACCATACTTATGTAATATAAATATCAATGGAACTCGTTTTAAATATAAAATATCTAAGAGATATTTCATTCCCAAATCACACATTGAAAAAAGTCTCCGAAATTAGCATGAAATTGGCCACCTTAGTTAGTTGATCCACTATCATCCATAAAACTTCATGATTCCTTGATGAACATAGTAACCCTATAATAAAATACATCATGAAATTATCCCATTAACATATGGGTACTAAAAGTGGATTGAGTAAACTACCAATATTTTAATACCAATACATTACTCATTTATGGGTAAGATTTTGTGAAACAAAATTAGTGGTTTCCTTCATCATACATAGCCATCAAAATTACCATCTAATGTCATGGTATATCTTTGTCGACCCAAGAAACACTGTATACCAAAGGGATTTGGATTATATCATATGATCTTCCCCAATGGGAGCATAAACTACAACCCTTCAATGAAATGAATCATGTTATCATCATCTAAAAACCATCATGGTACTGGGTCATCCCCCACCAACAGTTCTCACATCACAACACACTTGAGATATAACTCCAAGATTCCATCTAACCAATCCACTAATGTTGATGAGATAAGAAAAGGTGAATATTTAACTGTTCTATTCTCCTCATTTAGATATGTCCTCTAATTATCCAACACACACATCATATTCTCCTCTTCTTTTAGAGGATTGTCTCCAATATCATGTGTATCCAATGTATTCCTACTGATAGAATATTATCCAACATTACTGTTACTTGGTTTATAATCATTTTCGAAGTAAAATATCTATTGATGAATTACCCCACTCCTCTACGTAACATTCAGATCCAAATTCATCAAAATATTGTTGAGACTATTATGGCTCTTGTAGACAAAAAAACTATCTCGAAAGTGATAGTGTGACAAAAAATAAAATTATGGAAAATAGATTATAACTCCAGGTCATGGGTATGATAATTATACTTGTGGGGTTAGATATGGCATGAAAATAAAGCTACTAACTAATATTATTTCAATATAAATGTTCTTAAACCATGTCCTAAAGCATCACAAAAGACGACATAGCACATCCATGGTTCTGTAAAATTCTACTTCATAGATGTCTTCAATCATGGAATAGATATCAACAATACAATGATAATCTATGGAATTTACATTTCATGAATACAATTTTAGGGATATCACACAACACAACCAAATATACATTATTTTATTCCATTGAAATTATAGCCTCTAACAACATATACCCTAGAAAATGAACCACCTAAATCCAAAAATGACACTTTGATAACACCGATTAAAGATGATGCACTCAAATTTTATCCATGACTATAAAAATATTTTAAGAATAATTTATTATATTCCATGAAAAGTTGAGGACATCATCATTGGACACCATGGGGAATGATACAAAATATGGGTGAAATATCTTGTTCATGAGGGCGATGCACACTACTGAAGTATTTTTCAGACCAAACGACAACACTAATAAATTTTATTAACCATACCTGCACCTAAATGTTGAATTTAATATATCATCTTTTCTGACCCATGTATGATGGTTTCTATAACATCGACTGATCTTGGAGAACCAATTATCTCCTCAAAATAGATCAATCATATAACTGATTTTTGGAAAAGGGATCAAATTATTCATAGAAAACTAGTTAAAATTTATATAATCCACACATATATGAAGAGTATGTGCCACCTTTTTAGAAGAAATAAATATTAAACCCAAGGGATATATTCTTGGTCTGGAAAAGACATTATTCTATAAATCATCAATATGAACCTTATGTTCCATCATCTCTGTCAGTGTCATATGTTATGGGAAAATTCATTTATGTTTCACCCGAATACCTGCATCTTAAAAGCTCTAATCAAACTCAAGTCTAGAGATACTCCTCAATCATCTAACTCCTACTCACTGATCATTTAAAACTTATTACCCTTATGAATGATAATTTATTCACATCTTTGATAGCTATCAAGGTGTTCATGATATATCATAATCCAGTCCATCTAGAAGAATACATTGAAGTTGGCCATATCAAGGTCCATAAAACCCCACAAATTCCCATAGCTAGAGATCACTACATGATAATATTGTTAAATATAAATTGGATATACAATATTCCCTATTTCGATGTAAATATAATGAATCTCTAATGATATTCTATAATGAAATTCTAGTACAAAATCCACTTGACTACTCCTAAATGAATTTGAATCACAGGTATTATACAAAGCGGTAGATAGATTTGTGGGGATAATGGGCATACCTCAAAACATAGACAGTCCCTCACCACCATTTGTTGAAGTCTAATCCACCATAGTAACCAAGAATGCCTCATCTACATTCCCTTTCCTCTGATTCATATGTAAAAATAGAGTATGTATCGATGATTGGGGTCCTCCCCCCGAAATTTCCAAGACCTCAATGAACTATTTTGGATAATCCCTAAAAAACTAAAAACCATCAAATACATCACATATTTATCACTATATAGTAAATTTCATGAAATTATTGATAAGATGAACCCTTCATCCATAATTTAACCTTATTATATAATAGTATCTTGTAGAAGATATTGAGGAAGTCACCGTATGACCCATATACCGACTTCTCTACTGATATTGGTATGATTTCCTATTCTTATTACCTAATGAGGCTCATGTGGTTTTGTGGCAAGGATCATTCCCCAATACTCTATAAAATGGATGAAATGATGATACCATATCCTCATTTTGGAAATTATAAATTACCTAGTCCTTGAACAACTCTATTAGGTATGATATCATATCAAAGATAATAAATTTCCATTTGATCCTCAAATGGAGACCTATATCAATGTTCCCGGATTATTTTTCCTCGTTTCCATCAAAAATATTGGTGAAGTGTAAAATCTCCTTGAAATGTTAAAAATACAATGATAAAAACATATATAACTTCTATAATTCAATAAAATTTTAGGAATGATCAATATTCATCATTTTAAGAAACAAAATTCTCATAGAAATTCTCCCTGAAGGACTCCCATGTAAGTCCCTCTCATCTTCTAGCCTGATTCATGGTAGAGAATAATCTCCTAGTTGGTATCTGGAATATGATGTTCTCACACATCACTCCCCCATACATATAATTCTAGACTAGATAATTTTTTTTCAAATAAGTCTTTCCATTTTCTATATCTTGCAGGCCTCCCATACCTTGAAACTCAAGAGGATTCTAGAGATAGAAATATCGACCATGATCAGTAATGGTATTCTAAATCATTCACCTTAAACATCCAAAATCTAAAAACTATATAATGCATAAGTTATTTATCTTGAATTACCAAGATGGTATAGGTGCATTATGGGGTACATCCTCTTTCACCATTGGTGGTGGTATAAGCATTTTACCCATAACAAGATCATTTTGGGATAACTCTGACTCGAGTCCAATCCAAAATATCTGAAAAGTCAATTCAATAATTCAAAATGAATATTTAAATTATCTGGAGATATTAAGATAGATCCTAATTAATCTATGAGATCGAAAAAATGTTCTCCTAAATAGATATAAATTACCTAATGTATAACCCTTATAGTACATCCGATAATTAAATCCATGTACTTCGTACCTACACATTAGTCACAATTATATATATACAAAACATAACAACATTATCATGTTTGACTAGTTATTGCTATAAAATATATCAAAAAATAGAGAATACATATATAATTCTCAATAATTAACAATAATCAAATAATTTAATTAAATAACTATTATTTAGAAAAAAAGTACATATATGGAATGTGATCCCATGTGTAAACTGATGATTCATGAATGAAAACAAGTGAAATAAAACATTTACATACCAATATACATAGGATCTACATAAAATCTCTAAACCATAACTCTAACATTAGTACCGACATTGGTAACTTAGAGGTCTATTACACATGTGCTAGCCCGGAACCCATGAAACATCCCCCTATAAGTCCCACACATCATAACTCTTTTCTACCATCCACCCAAAACATAGGTAACCAAAATGTAAAATAAAAACCAATGAACTTTTATAAAATTTTGTAATTCCTTGGACAAATTCTCAATTTTTTTGCTAGAGTGGTGTATTGAATCAGGTACACCTCTCTATGCACTAGAGGTTTCTGACAAGAAGCATTGGTATGAATGATGTCCATGGGGATATTATATCTTCATCATCAAAAAATAAAAGTATAAATAATAATCCAAATAACAAAGTGTAATTAATGACTATTTTTTTTGTAAAAAATAACATTAAAAGTATCTATCGTTATATAGAATAATAAATCCAAGACTCCCAATGTTGATGTCTGCAAGAGTATGAGTAAGATATATAAGAAAGTAAAAACAATATTATCACTATGGAGTCTATGCGAGTACATCCACTGATCACCATTATCTATCTTATATATCCAATTGATTAGGTACATTCCCATTCTAATATCCCTAATCATGAAGTATTCACAAACATCGAGATAACTATATAGGGTGTGAGTATAAACCCTATAAGACACACACCAATGAATCCATAACATTATGCTCATGTATAATAGGTGTAATTATTGATATAAATTAAACTCTCAAGTAAACATACAATCCCACATGTTTATAGTCATCATGAACATAAAAATTCATCAAATAACCTAGCCCCATCTGCTTTAGTATGAACCAGTAAGGATTCCAATATCTATAATGACACATCATAAAACATTCTACAAGTCCTAACATCCGTTGAAACTCTATTATTGTCTATCCTATTTCCAAGATCAACATTTTTGTAATAGAACACGCCACACCTTGATGGTGGACATCAATAAGAACACCACAATCCCAACCATGTAGGTGGTCATAATCCTTGGTTGATGGTATCTAACTCCTTAAATGTTCATTATATCTTGATGTGTACATCACCCATGCATTGAAGTGTCCCATTTTGGCATGTATCCAAATGAAACTCAACTCCCATACATGGTCTACTCCCACATCAGCTATCATTTCAACGTTTTGACTCATACCATTAAATGATCCATAATTCATATCCTTTGTCACATCCTTACATTACCTTCCCTGGGGCGATCAAGAAAATATTGTTCTTCCTATTTATCTTAATACTTGAATCAAAGTTTTTCATTCTATAAAATTCCATAAAGAATACATATAATTTCAAAGAATAATAAGTAATATCATTAATAATTCTCTAGAGGAAGCACATACACATCCATATGAAAACATAATCTAGAATGGGTTATAGAGGGTATACACAATTCACAATAACAAAAACATAATGGTTGGTCTCAAGAGACACCCACCCAATCATCTGAAACATAAATTAATCGTGGTTTTCGATCACAAATGACAAAATTATGGTAATATCATATACAAGTCCATATATGGTATATAAATTCCTACCTCATGATCATATGTACTGAATTTAATGGTTCTCTATGAAGAAAGTCACACATATCAAGCTCACACCCAATGAACCCTATGAAATATCAAAAATTTCACTTAGGGGTTCAATAATAGAGATTACAATAGATGAGAATGAATGATTGAATGAAAGCGACTCACCGAGGAAGGGTCACCAAGAGAATCCCCACCAAAACAACATAGAACAACAATAATCATAAATATTTTTTAGTTATATAAAATATAGGAAAAACCACGGTAGACCACAAAAATAAACACAGTTTAAGATATAATTACCTTATTCCATGTTCATTCATTAAAGATATAAGTATTAAGCAAGAATATAGAGACACAAAAGTTTTCTCCAATTAATTTACATAAACTAGAAGAAAAAAAAATTAATATAGAATGATCCATAATATTGATACAAGGAGTGTAAATAATAGTACAAACTGGGGTGAAACCACATCTCATATAAAGGTTTCACAAGATCAGGTCCCATATTTTCTATATCATCTAGAATTTTATTTGGAAAAAATCTATATGGTATCAGGTATTGATAAATAGAGGAATAAATATATTTATAGAACATTAAATAACCCTAAAAATTATATCATATGCTTCCCCTTTGAGATAATCAATCTCTAATGAAAAAGGTGATAGTTTTTTCCATTTAAAAGACCACAATAATTCCACCAAACCCTTCACAACAACTATTCTATGGTCATGATGTTATTAAACCTCCTAGCATAATATATATTGTTCTTATAATGTGTTGACTTATAGTAGTTATTTTACCCTCACCATGGCCTTTTAAATGGTTGTGTTGAAGTCATGCAATACGTTGCCCATATGTCTATTCCCTGATAACCGCACCATAGCTGCAACAATTTTCCACACTTCCTATTTTTTCACAAAAAAAAAAAGGATCACTATAGCCTACACCATTCCCATGGTGTATTATATTTTATATAATAAAATCTGAAACCCAATTTTACACTTCCAATAGCTTCCAACACATCATGAACAAAATATTTGACCATTACACAACTAAAAAACTTATAATACATTTCAAAACATATATTAATATAACCACTAAAAATGATGTTGTTTCACTTGTTAGGATATATTATCCTTTATACTCTTCAGTTTTAATTATTCAATATACATTTATTATTTATTCATTGTTTGTTATTATCATATATTTTTTGGTATTTCGTTTTTTTTACACAATATGTAATGTCGATATTGATCCTTCTTATTTGATACCATATAAATCATTCCAATATTATTTAAGGCAATTAATTATATGTTCCATAAATATTTATAAAGGTTTAAAATCACTCCATGAGATTTTTATTTATGATTCACGAATAAAAACTGATGATTATCTTGTTTTAGAAATTGTTAACAAAAAAATTGTCATATATTAAAAATGGGGTGGATATAAGTTGAATTATAAATTTTCCATTATTCAGTATTAGTCATTTTAGAAGTATCATTCTTCTCCATTGAATATATTCTTGGAACAATCCACGTAAAGAAGTGAAGAAAAATGAAATACATTATTCTTCGAGGTTGTAGCCCGCACAAAATATGGGTGACATCTCTATTTTCAAATTGATGGGATGAAAATATATAATGGTTGTTCAAAAAATATATTAACATTTTGTTATACTTATGAATTTTATGTAATATTATTTTTATTTTTTATAATAGGTTTTTAGAATAGTGTATGATAAATATAGAGAAAAAATGTCATGGAGTGGATAATACCCATTTTAGGAATTTAAATTTTCTCTTGAAGGGCGCCTTTAAAATAGAGGAGTTGGGGACCTTCCATATAACAGGTGGATTGAAACATGGACTTGGGAACTAGGGGAAGTAAAATGGATAGAGGCTCATGTGAATTTAAATAGATAAGTATTTCTTAATGTTGGTGGATGTAATATCCTTTTAAAAGTGAAAAAGATAGGTGTCTCCCTTGAAACTTATGTTATGTGATGGGTAAAAACATATAATATATAGAAATAACATTTAAACAGAAAAATAATATTTTAAAAAATTGAGTGTTTATAGTCTAATTTCGTATAAATTACTAATTAAATGAGTATTAATCTTTTATTTTTTCTTTATAAAATAAAAATTAGATCTATCTTTCAAAAGAGATAAATTTAATTTTCATTGTTAAAAATCATATAACACCTATAATTTTTTTTGAAAATAACCATTTTACAAATTATAAATGAAATTTTAAATAACCTAAAAAGACTATTTTTATTCATCTAAAATGAAATTCTATTATAACCTAATTTGAACATGATGAATCGAAATATGAAAATAATTTTATTAAATTCATTTTATAGAGGATATAAGGAAAAATATTTATAAAAAATGTACTTAAAACATAGTATTCATTATAAAAAATGTAGTCTTAGTTATAAAGAGAAATTTTTATTATTTTTTCCTAATAGTAACTAATAGATAATTTCTAATTTATTTACTTGTACATATTATTAATTTTTTTTATTAAAATCATTCTTTAATAGTGATTTGTTTTGTAAAGAAAATATATATAACACTTTATGAAAAATATTTCTCTAAAAATATCACTTATAAATTATAAAATATTGACAATAAACCATTAAAATTAATTATTTATATTCTTAAAACATAATTTAATCAAAAAATAATATTAAAATATTTTTCATGATTTTTATAATTACATAACATCATTTTTTAATTATAAATATTTATGTCACATAATAATATTTATTATAAATAAATGTTATTTTTAATGACTTTTTTCATTATTTATTATTTGGGAAATTTATTTTTTAAAATTTATAATGAAGAAGACATAATTTCAGCATCATTACTGTATACATGTATATCTAATGACCATATCTCTACAGAAAATTTCCCAATTATCATATTTATAATGGTCAGTTTTTGTTCCCATATACATCTATACAAAAATCATTCATCTTATGAAATCAATTCACGATCACTTCACATATCTCACATATAATTATATAAATTTTCATTAAGTATTTTTCATAATACTTTCTTATTTCAAAATTTTCTTTCTCATTATATGTTTAGTTATCTTATTAGTGGTTCTCAAAGGTGAAGATGATCTAAAATAATTCATATTTATAAAGATATTATTATTTTATCTTTATTTTTCCCTTTCAGTTTATACATTTTAATAGATTAATCATCCATGGTATGCAGTAATTCATTATATTTAATGTACAGTTTTATATAGTTTTGTTGTAATATTCCACTTTAAATAAATAATGTGTTGTTATTTTGATTCATATATTGAATTTTATACTTTGTACTCATGCTAAATTCTATTAAAAGAATAAAATAAATATTTAATAATGATATATATATGTGGATTAATTAATGAAAATGTTTAAAAAAAAACAAGGTTGTTATAAGATATATTATAAGAGTCCATAAAATAATACCATGTTGGACATTTGAAAAATAACAAGTCAACTTTCGTTGTGGTTTTTTAAAAGATATAGTATAAATTCAATGATTTTACTAGAATATTGAAAATAATAATTTCATTAATCATGGGATAATAGAGAAGATCATAGATTTGGTCATGGATATGAATTTAAACATCCAGTATAAGTATAGTATTGTGATTGTCTACCTGCATGTAAGTAAATTACATCAATAAATGTAGACGTAAATGATACTTTTCAATCATAATATATGCTTTATATATCAGTCAAATTTCAATATTTAAGATTGATATTTTTGGGATGAATGAAGAATATGATTTAGGAGTAAGATCTAAATTTTCATAAAACATTAAATGCTGAAAAAAAAACAGATGCTAACTCTTTAAAATTTTAATAATAAATATGTGGATATTATCATGCTATAAATAAAAATTTAAAAAGGAAGATAATTTAAATTTTCTTGGGTCATTTATTATTTGAAAATTTAGAATTTTTTTAGGAAAAATATTATATTAATTAAAGGTGAATATTATAAGAGAGATGTTATAACTAGATCTGTCAAACCATTTTTCTATAGAGAATATGTATGAACTATAAAAGAAAAAATAGAAAACACTTGATGATCATGAGTTGAAAATGTATAAAATCAAAGTAGTCGAATGGTAACACCCTAGTCAGATCTGTGATAGTTTTCTAAGATTAAAAATATTTTATATAACCTATGTGTTGTATTTTTATGTAAACATTTTCACAAAGAAGTGAATAATTGGTCAAGAAGAAGAATTATTCTTAGTATCGATAATACATCAAATAAAAAATCTTATAATAACTATAGTGGATGTTATTTTCTCTTGATATGCCAAAAAACTATCAAAATATGCTTCTTGAGCAAGCCATTAGTGGTGAAACAAGTAAAATATGTGGTCCCCATATTTAATTTTCTACATTTAATCATTATGTTCTTGTATGATAAGTAAAAAATTATGTTTAGTATTAATAATATGGTGAATTTGTATTTAAAATAATATTTTAATTTCAACACTATAATTTACCCCACATAGGGTGAATTTGGATTTAGTTGTAACATTTTGTACAAATCTATATGAATTGGCTGTTGACTGTATATTTTATTGCTTATATTTATTTGGAAGATAGTGGAAATGGGAGTTCATTTATATAATGGGATAAATTATCAAATCTTAAATGATGTATGATCTAAACCATAGTATTTTGATATTGAAATATACTTTTTTTATATGGAATAAATGTTTTTGATGAGTTCTAATTATCTATGAAGAAAGTGTGAAGGATGGATAGTTGTTACTGATGGAAAAATCCAATACACAGTTTCTAGTGAACTGTTAAATCAGATTAAAATTAACTTAATCAGAACAAAATCTATAACATATATATTTTATAAGTTGGATAATATCTAAAGTTGTGAAAATAAGGTTAAATAAAAAAGGCTCAATGTTTTACATAATATATTTAATGATCTTAAGATGGATCATGATAAAATGTTGATGTGCTATTAAATTTATTATTAATTTGGTCAAAGAAATCCAAAAATAGGGTGCATAAATAATGGATTTTAATTATGTGAATATGATTGTGAGAAGAATTTCACCCATTTATGACCCAAAAGTGACTCATATCGAAGAAATAATGTTATTTGATCTCTATTTGTATGAATTTCCTATCATTTTTGTTCCCTATAAAATGTGATTCAAGCTATCTAGGGAATAAAATTAGATAAAAAATGAATGAAATTAAAATCTATATTAAAAAAACATTACACATAATAAATTATAATTAGATTTTTTATATGTTGAGTTTGTGCCGCTATTAGAGAAGTATTTCAAAACTGGTAAGAAATTATTTAAAAGAAAATTTTCCTCAGCTTTTTTTTTGATGTGTAAATTTTTGAAATAGTTTAATAACGATTCATAAAAAACCCAAGGAGGATGTTATTTTTCTATATTTAATAATTAATACATGAAGAAAATTGTCTCCTAATAGGGACATAAAACAATAAATTTATTAAAGTTTTTTATAGAAATAGGATTCCAGTTAGGGAAGAGTAATTTAATGAATACTAAATAAATAAATAATAAATGTAATTTAGATATGATATATAATATTACATGATGTATAATATTGAAAAGTAAAAAAACCAAAGTGAGATTTATTTTCAATATAAGGGATTGGGTACCACAAGGTGTAATTAGAATGAACCCAATAAAAATAATATTCAAGAAAGGAAAATAAAAAAACTAGTGAAATAATGAATTAATCCTAATACTATATGTGTCATATTTAATCTAAGATAGGAATATGATAGTATTTGTTGAAATATCAAAAATCTGGTCACAAATTCTATGAAGGTGTAGTGGAATTTAAATTTAATAATGAAGAACATGTTATGATGATTAATTATATTAATTATTGTGTATAAAAGAGAAGAAATATATTTTAGACTAAAAAATTATTTATTTATTTGAAAATAAAACATGAATATGACATTAATATAAGTTATCTGGGTAAGAAGCTTCATTATGTTAAGTTATCAAATTTAGAACTATTAGAATTAGGAAAATAAGGAATTAAAGGATTTGATTAAATTCTATATAATAATAGACATAGGAACACAAACAGAAATGTAGTTGTTTATTATAATTGGATATAAAAATTGGAACTAAATTATATTTATACAACATGAAGAAAAATATAAGAGTTAACCCTCATAATCTAAGGAAAAATTATTAACCATTAAGTTTCGTAAAATCTTGAAAAATATGGATCCGTGATGGTGGAGAGATATTCCAACTTATGAAGTGTCTGTTTTGTGTCTTCATTATCAATAATATGATTTAATGTTTAGAGGAAGAAATAAATCTTTGGGGGGATCATCTAGGATTTTGAAAAGAAGCCCCTTGTAACATCCCCATTATTGAACTCTGCACCATTCTTTTAAATAAACACTATGTTGAATAGCTTGACTCACACACAACATCAAACCAAAATGAACAAAAATACCACTTATTGAGGGAAAACATTACAAAAAAATAAAAAATATCACATTACCATAATAAAATATGTAATATAACAAAAAATACACTAAGTGTAATAAAAACACATTTAAATAAAACACATCAAACATAAAAAAATTTGTTCATGGTTTGACATGAATACCATAACTATGATTATATGTAATGAAATATGGTATGGAATTATAATTATAATATGAATGTTTAATAAAAAATAAATGAATTAGATGGATTATTATAAGAATATATGCAAGATTAAATATAGTACTAAACTCTGATAGTTATATATATGGTCTTTGGAAATATGCTTGTTGAATATATGGTCATCAGAAAAATAGTCCTTGGATAAATGGTCCTTTGTTAAATCCAAAGGGTATGTTTTAAAAGATTTAATTAAATAATGAAAAAAATAAAATTCCTAAATAATAAACAATGAATCAAAATATATAATATTTAATTAAATATTATAATATAAAAGTATATTATTATTTTTAACATTGCATATTATTTTTGTTAATAGTATTATTATACAATGAGATGATATATTTATAAAATTCCTAGAAATATTTTAATACTAACAGATTGAAAAAAATAAAATCGTTAGAATATAAATAATTTATTTTAAATGTACATGGCTATAATTGTTTATTGTAAAAAAAGATAATTTTAAATGAACTATTTCCTTAGGTATTATGTATTTTTATCATAAAAATTAAATGGATGAATTTTAAATTATTAATATAATGTAATGAATCAATGAGTAACAAATATATGATCTATCATTAAATTATTAATTAATATAAAATATGATTAAGAAGTCTTGTCAGTTTAAAATTTTTTATTGTATAGAAAAATATTATATATATATATATAATATTTTAATTTGAAATTTAAAAATATAATATTTTTAAATTTTTTTAGATTAAATGGGAATTTTTTTGTCATGTTTATACCAGCTAAATTAGTGGATTTAAATTTTAAGCATAAAAATAAACTCGAAGAGAAAATTTAATTACTTGGGTATGGGTAAGATAATGTAAATTGGTCAAACTAATTGATAAATAAATAAACTATCCTAAAATGTAATTAATAAATTTTTTATTTGAGAGGATTCCGGAAAAATTTATATTATGTTCCACTTTTTAGCCACATTAATTTTTTAATTGCAACCATACACATTAGAAAATGAGTATTTTAAAAAGATACTTTTCCTTTTTTATGTATTTTGATATTATATAATATTCCTCTTATCTTTCAAGAGTTTTTGGATGGTTCTCGAATATTTTAGTACAGGTTCTGTAGGTGAATGGATTGACCATAGTTAGAAGAAACCGTGCACAATCACTTGAAAACCATGGAAGGTGATGTTGAGGGTTCTCATGTAGGTTCATGGTTGGTGTATTTTTTGACCAACCTATGCGAGTACCTTGGATAAACTCATAAAGTTTAAATAATTGAAAAATCATGGACAATGAATGGTTTATAATACCATGTTATCCAACCAGTGAGGTTGGGGACTTGGGATAATAGCACAAACAGCTGGTGCAATTTTTTCCAAGTTGTCTCTCTCAAACCGTGTGGCACTTTGGATCTTGTCTAGTAACATGTTCTTTTTTGGTGCATCATTTGATAAACTGTGTAACCTAATAACAAAATTTGTAGTTAATGATTAAAAAATCATTTCCAAATTTGGATCAAGTCCCCACGACCCTCCTTTTTCTCCTATTAATCTAGGGCCTCAAATTCCATTCCTCATATAGGATCACAAGATAATTCCCATCAATACAAAAGATATCTTCAGACAAATTAAAGTGATTTGAAGATTTGTAATCATCAGTGAGTCCTTGATTATTTTTTTTTATTTTTATATATCCTCAAATCCTCTATCTTGGATATAAATATATAAAGTTTTATGGATAGATCAATGTGATATGATGTGAATATTGATGAGATCATATCATATTTATTGTAGGGATGTTTTTTTTGAACCCAAATCCAAAACTTCTTAGTATCGATATTCATTTCAATCATATTTTTAGAAGAAGAGATATTTTCTCTCATCTCAAATTTATCTATTACACGAAGGATATGTTTTATATTTATTTTTTGTTTTGTATGGATTTTATAAGAAATATTTTGGTGATTTCACGAAGAAAACTATTCTGTTTACTTTTTTTGGATTTTTTTAAAATTTGATGGATTTTTGAAAAATATTCATTTATTATAATTTTAAAATAATAATTTGATAATTCTACTATTGTTTTGACAACTTTATTTTTTATTAATTAATTAAAATGGATTTTTTTTAAATTTATTGACTTGGAATGTGAAAAAATTCATTCGTTATGCGTTCAAAGTTGATAGGTTTTGATTGGAAGTTCCACTTTCATGGTAGGATAGATTATGGTAATAAAGTAACACCATCAATAGTAACAAAAAGAATAAGGGTATATGATGTTTGTGTGTGTGAATATGGTAATGGTTATTAAAAGTTTGAATAAATGGTGATAAGTATGATTATGGTTTTTTGACAAGGATTTTACTTATGAATTTACATAATTTTTTTTATTTTCATAATGGTTTCTATTATATGTTTTATCCGATTTTTATCCTAGTGTTATGTTATTGGATTTCTCTTTGCATTACCAAATTATTCTACACTCACCCCTTATTTGGATCATTGTTGTGTTGACTGATATTGTATATTATGACACATAAAAGGGGACAATATCTTATTTCTATAGAAATTCCACATGATACTGTGGGAATGACCGGTGGTTTATAGCATGGTGTTGGTTTGGGTGATTATTAGTATTATTGCACTTGTGTGTCATTGAGTTATGTTGTATTTTGTTCTTCTTGGTTGTTGTATATTTTATTTGATGTCACTCTAAAATATAGAATTACTAGTCATAACTTTTCATTGTTATATCTATACTAATGCATCATATAGTTAGTTTGGTTTTTAATATTTGGATTACATCGATTGTTTGACTTAATTTAGTGAAAATCATCCCATAAATTCATCTTCACCCCTTGGAAATTATTTTTATCCATTGGTGTTTTAGGGATGAAACCTAAGGTCAGTGGCATTACAAATTTTTTAAATCCAACTTATTGGGGTGGGATGTTATATGTAAAATATGGAAAAATGATTAAACTATGTTATATAGACTTAAATTATCATAAATAATTTTTTGTAATTTTATTGGATGAGGGGATGAATGAAATGTTTTCTATTTTGTTCCAATTTTTATCAACACCCCTTAAAACATTACACCCTCAAGCAATAGAAAATGTGTACTTGTAAAAATTCAACTCAAAAAACAAAGATAAAAGGACCCCTCATATACCCATAAAAACCAATATTTTTCATAGGTACTCTCTCGAATCTATATCAATCATAAAAATCTCATACAATTCTTAAAATTTGAGTAGATTTTGGTTCCACAGAGGATGTCTAAATCCTTCATTCCAAAGGATCTTTTGTCAAGGATAGAATTTATAAAATATGTATCTATGTTAAACTAATTTTTTTTAAAATTAACTCATAATATACTATATTATAATTCTTATTCACCAATTAAATGATGTTATATTACTATAATGATTCCAATCATAATTTATTACTAATATATAACTCTAATAATTTACTCATTCCCTAGTATAGAAAGTTCTTGTTTGGGTCGGATCAACCACTTACATGAAGAATATTACACCAAAATTATTATTTTAACCATGAATAAATTAGAAGAAATTAATAATAGAAATTTATGACATTAAAGATTAATATATTTAACTAATATGGTTCTTTAATGTTAACAAAATAATCAATTAACACTATAATGTTATTTATGGTTATCAAAAAATTTCTAGAAGCATGATTCTCATGGAAACCATTCTCAATAACTATACTAATAAATTCTATAAAATTACAAGAATGTGAATAAATCATTGGAATTAAATTATTCCACTACCTTGATTAAAACATAATGTTTTAATTTGGTAACATATAACTAGGATGGGCATTTCCAGTGCAAAACTTGTATAGAAAATCAAAATCACAAACATATGATGATTATAATAATTAATAAGTAACTAATATATATGAATTTAATGATTAAAATTGAGTCTTATAAATTTATATATATAAACATATAGTTCCAAAATAAATTATGAATATTGTTATAATCATTATACAAGAGTTTAGAATACTTTCATTGAAATATTTAGAAATGGTAATGGGTTTATAATGTAAATTTCCTTCTATTGAGATATTCCCTTTATGAACCATTTTTTTATTTTGTGTATACACTTACCATTGATACATTTTTATCCTAACTTATATTTATTTAAAAATCCATATATATTTTTTTATTTCAAGCAATTTTGACTGAAAATTGACAATTCATAAGGTCTTCCTTTTCAATATAATTTTGAACTCATGATTTTATATTATTGAACATTAATTTTAGGAAAATATATATTAATTCACTATAACAACGCACTATTTCTTATTCAATCTTTATTCATGGTTTTTATATATATCCACACCATTTAACATCCATTCTATTCAAAATTTTACCAAAGGGATATTGGTCTTTGAAGATAGCCACGAATCTTATTTTAGCTTTGAATGTTTCACATCCATTTACATATTATTAAATTTTTTATGGGTATCCACATATGTAATTATATTATTTATTGTGTGACTTGCCTTATTTACATGAATTTATTTACATCATATTGTAAGGAATATTCTTAAATTTTTCATAGGATCTATTTCTTATTGATTTGACATTATTTACATAAGTGAGAAAATGAATCTTCCATTTAAATGTTTTCCACATGAAACTTGTTTCCTTGTATCATCTTGATTTATATTTAATAAACTTACTCATAATGTTTTTATTATTTTCTAATGTAATTTCTATTCTCATTATTTTGAAAATTTTCACTTTGAAATAAAATTTTCTAAAAACTTAATTGTGTAATCCTCCTATTTTTCAATGTAATTTTCTAACACTCTTATTTGGTGTTTTTCATGTATGGAAACATCCTTTAATGTTTATATTATTAATTGGGGATATTCTCTAATGATAAATTCATCCTTATTACTTATAACAAAATATTATCATATTTTTTTTGAATATTATTATGGAACCTATTTCTTTCACATAAGATAATAAATATATGAGGAGATTATAAATGTTTTCATGTTCCTGTTGTATAAATATATATGTTTTATAATTATTTATAACGTGGGTCAATTACAGCCATACTCAGATGTTGCCTAATTTTTTAAATCTAATTTTATTACGATGGGATAATGGTGGTTATCTTATGTACAATATGTTAAGAGATACTACTGTTTTTCCCAATGCCATTATGTTTTGGGAATGTTTTCATCCTATTCCATTATTATATAAATATTTTAGTGGATACCCTTGACATATGTTATTATTTATATTCTTTTTTTGACACATTCTTCACTTATATAATATACTTCTGTTATGTTCTCATGGATCATGATTATTCACTCATGTTTTTGAAAAAATATGACTCATTTATTATGTTATGATAAAATAATTTTTCCCAGAATCTTTTACTATTATTTATATTGTATGGAATGATTCCCTCAAGTCATGTCCATTTACCTTTATTACACTCTCAATCCCATGTTATCATCTTATTCTCACTTATGATCTTTGATGGACTTCTCTTGTATTTACTCTATACTAATCATATGAATTCACCATTTATTTTGTTTTGATTTCCCATATTGTAAAGAATAATATTATCTATGATATTTCTATAAGGGTTTCTTCTGTGATGATAATTTATGAGATATGTTTAATAATGTTTGTAAATTTTTTTATTATATATCTATTATCCCAATACACTATAGTTATTGGTCCTTAGAGGGAATTTTATTATGATATATAATTAATAAACATGTAAAATTATGTAATATATATATGATGTCCTAAGGGCACAAAAATTGGAAGCAGAGCACAATAATATTATTTTTAGGGATTAGAAGTATATTAATAAGTGGTTAAACCATAAAATAACAGATGATGAACCAATTGTGATGTAGGATGATCCAAAAAAATTAGGTTGAAAAAAGGGTTATTTATAATGATATATTAGTCTTTTTTTTATCATATGATATTTTACTCAAATTATTTTTTCTTGATACCCACAATAACCTCTTTGGGTTAGTTAATAGATTGAAAGAGAAAGAATTGAGTTAACAATGACTGTGATGGAAAATGGGCTTATTGTTCCGAATGAGAAAAAAATCTGAATGAGAGATGGAATTCAAAATCTCAAGTTCATTATCATCCAACAATTTTAATCTATAATATCAATAATCATGAAAAACTCCCTAACTCACATAGGAAGGAAAAAATATACATGTAGTCCATTATCCGATAACTTCCACCCTGAATTTATGGGTTTTAAACCCAATTAATATTGTTAAATTGATCAATAAAATAGAAATTATACTGCATATTATCTAGTGATACAGTCCCGAAAGAGTTTTATTATATATTGTCATTTAAAAGGTGATTTTAATAAATTATGGAAAATAATTAAGAATACAAGACAAGTTGAATAAATAAACTTTATAGAATGGTAAGATTTTAAGAAATTTTTCCAATAATTATTTCCCCAAAAACTTTTCAAAAAAATTTATTGCAATTTATGAGGGTAAAAATAAAACAAGGATAAATCCATATGTAACTATAAATTAAAGTTCAGAATACTTTCGAAGAATGTAGTTGGTTATATCATTTACATAGAACAAAAAATCAATCATTAATTTACTATATTAAAACCATGTCTTTAAAATTAATTTTTTATAGGTGAATTTGGTTTCATAATTAAACTATTTTATATTCCATCATGCTATAAATAAAAATTGATGAAATAAAAAATTCTTCTAGTTTTGGGTACATGAAGATGAAAATATTGTTTACGGGAAAGTAAAATAACAAAATCGATGTATGAAATAATAATAAAATACCAATATTCCAATGATATGGGAAAAATCATGGGGCAGTGACCAAAAGGAATAATAAAATTCTATACATTTAGAAAGGTAGGCTATTATGAGCATAATTATTTAATGAATGTGAAAATTAAAAATAATTATCAACCTAATGCAACTTCCACAATATAATAATTTAATATAATGAGTATAAAAATTACTATAATATGTAATCAGATAAAAGGTTTATGATGATAATAAATATTAGTAACCTCATTTGACAAGGTATGATGGGAAATAAAATTAAATGAAAACTACTAAAGTGGTTCATGAATATTAAGAGGTAAAATGAACACTCATCATCTACTCCAAAACTAAAAATGAATTATTTGATTTTAGTCCTGCCCAGTACATTATATATCGAAACTATTTTAGGTTAATCAAATATCTACCTCAATTAATAAATATTGAATAATTAAAAAAAATCCTAAAGTGGTTTGATGAATTTAAAATAAGACTATAACTCATATTTAGTATAATTTTGATTTAATATGCTTCTATGAAATATTTCTATTTTCCTATAAGTAGAATTTTTTTTGATTTTTGTAATGTTTTATATCTCTCTATATGTAGCCCATTTTAATTATTGAGATCAGTAAGTAAAAATTCATATCCTAAATAAACCTCTGATAATCTATTAGAACAATGATTACGATGAAATCCAAATTTAAATTACTTCCAATATATTGGTCTTAATACCCAACAATGAGGGGTATATAGCTCAAATGGTCTGGGAAAACATAATACTTAATATATATGTTACATTGGAATATTTCAATTTATTTCAAGAATATTTTCCTTCTGTTCCCCCAAATTTTGAGGTTGCAATTTTAATAAACCTCATACATTGTACCATTCCAATATCAATGAATCCATATATAATAGCTATAATTGAATTAGAGGAATTTCCGAATAAACTAAAAGTGAGCCATAATAAAGATTTTATACTCCCATGTGTTACAACATGGGGTGAATAATTAATTTTCTTAAGAGGAAAATATTGATTAATTCATATGTTCATTAATTAGACTATACTTAAAAAGATCATAGTAAAGAATAATTATCCTCCACCCTATATTAACGACTTCATTGATAAACTGTGAAGGTATAAATAATCCCAATGATTTACCTTCTTTCTTGATATCATAAATTATGGGTCATATATGTGGATATATCAAGGGTATATTTCAGTATAAGAAATAGTCTATATGAAATCAAATTAATACCATTCAGACTAATAAGTTCCCCTAAAATCTTTATGGATCTAATGAATAGATTCATTAAAAATTTACTTGATCAAATTTTCTATGTCATTATAGATGATATTCTCATATATTTCCAGTTCAAGTATTATCATAAAGATTATTTATTTATTATAATAAATACCTTTATGAAGTAATCTGTATTAAAAATTTAAAAACTTTTAATTGTATAGATAAAAATATAATTTTCAGGTCTTATAATAACAATCATGGGTATATATATGTATCATTCAAATATAGAGGTTATTAATGAATGGCCTAGAGAAACCACCATAATAGAGATATATATTTTTCCTAAATTTGATGCATATTATTTATAATTTGTGAGAAACTTCTAACTACTATAAATTCCACTAACCATTTAAACACGTAAGGAAGACAAGTTCTTCCATATATATTAATGTGATGAAAATTTCAAGGAGGTTTAGAAAATGATGGACACTGTACTTTTAATTTCTATAACATATACTTGTGAAGTTATTATGATATAAAGTGATACATCAATGAAGGGATTTGAGTGTTTCATCATATACAATGACATGGTGGTATTTTATGCCTCTCGTCAATTAAATATTCATGAGAAAAATTAACTGACACATGATTTAGAGTAGGAAATGTTAATTTCTACATTGATGATATGACAAAACTATTTCTATTGTGAAAATTTTAAAATATACACTAATAATAATAGATTATGTTATATATTAATATAGAAGGGATTTAATATAAACCAATAGATATGGTTGGATTTTAACAAAGATAGTGACTACATAATATATTACCATCCTAGGAATAAAAATAAGGTAGATGATGATTTTGTAAGAAAGAATCACACATACTTATTAATTATTAGGTCTTAATGAGGATCAATAACCATATATTTTCAAATAAATGAAAATGAAATCATTAATAAACGGGGGAAATCATATCATTATCAAATGAAAACTCAACCATATGTCCATGTAAAGTGTTCGGAGGCACAAACAGATGATATCGAGCTATATAAAAACATTTAAGATAAAGGAATTATATTATTTTGGAAATGAATATTTGTTCCATTAACACCAAATTTTATAAAATAAGTATTGGAAGGAAAACACGTATCATAGTTCTTTATCCATCCTTTAAGCATTAAGATGTATTATGATCTCATGAAAAATTTATGGTGGTACAATATATCGAGGGAAATTATGATGTATGAATCATAATGAATGGTATTTCAGGATGTTATGTAAGAATAATAAAAACTAACATGATAACACAACCATTACCCATACCCATATAAAAATTGGAAAACACCACTATATATTTCCTTATTGGACATCCTATAAATTTAGAAATCCATAATTCTATTTCTCTTAAATTTATTCATCTTATGAAATTAACACATTTAATTACTCTTTTTGATGATATCATACTCAATAAAATTTATAGTATATAGAAATGTGATGTTTTAACGCTACATGGAGTACTACTCATAGTTGCATTTGATCAAGATACGAGGTTTGCCTCAATTTTAAGGACAAGTCTTAAATAAAAATATTATAGGTATCTATGTTTTACCACATATGATCATCCTTAAACTAATTATTAAAATAAAATGATCGATAATATTTTATTGGATATGTTGTAATCCCATTTAATTTATTTCAAATGGATATTGGGATCAAAACATTCCCCTAGTAGAGATCTCATATAAAAATAGTTTTAATTCAGTCATTCAAATGGAACCATATAAGGCTTTATATAAGGAGAGGTGTAGATGTAACATCACAAGTAAGTAATGAATAATATATATTTTTATCTATGTCTATTAATGAATTATATAGTGATTTAGAGGCTTAAAATGAGAATAAATCCAATCTTAAGCATGAAATACACTTATACTTTTAAAAGATTATTTTACAGCCTTTTGATGAAAAACCATTTTTAAATCTATATTTTGACAATTTTATAAGTTATATTTGTCAAAATAAACTTATTCTTTATGATTGGGACATCAAAATTTACATTGTGTGAATTTTTGGTATTTTTCCGATAAAGTTCATTTTTTTAAATGAAATGTGAAAAATGTTTTATTTTAATTCAAAATCTATTTTTAATCTAATTTATTTATATTATTAGATTATATTTTGAATTGGGTTTTAAGTGAAATTAGAATATATTTTTACCATTTAATCCAATGGTGGTCATTGGAATTAATTTCACTTTGAAATTGGACTTCAACTAGTGTCAATCTTTTGATACTTATTGTTACATAAAAACACGCTATTTTCTCTGACAACGGGAATTAGTTATTAAATTAATTAATGAAACTTATATGTTTTTAATTTTGTAAAATAGACATCATTTTTGAATTTGCAATATCAAATATAGATTAGGGTGATGTTTTGGAATCTTTCTGAAAAACGTCAATTTTTTATGAATAGTGAAACCACTAAGTGGTAGTTAAAGAAACTGATTTTTCGTTTAAATGAAACTTTGCCACTTCTATGATTTCATTTTCAAAAATCCGACATACATGGTTGTCATTAAGAAGTAAAATGTGGTTCAATGAGATTAAAATAATTTTTTGGTTAATAGTAACTTTTAAGTTTTTAATCGCGATTAGAGATAATTACTCCAATTTAAGGCAAAAATGATATTATAAGAAAAATGAAAATACCTAGACACATGTCATACCTTTATTTAGTGTTTTATGTCCGACCAATACAATCCATGGGTCATCTTCGGGACCCCATGGAGCCACTTTGGTTGGAAAATGACATTAATATCTTTTTATTTAATGTTAAAGAAAAAATGACACAAACATGAGTTATTTTACTAAAACAATATTTACATGGGTTTATACAAGTCAGATTTTTTATTATAAATAGTCATTGGAAAGATAAAAATATTTCATACATCATGATATATTTTTTATAATATTTAGACATTAAATAAATTTAATTATTTATGACATCATGATGATGCAATGATTACCTCATTAATAAAGGATTTAAATAAAATGAAAAGATAGTGTATCATATATGACCTACACATGTCCAAAACCTATTGGATGGGTGTATATAGAACCCTTATCACCTTAACCAAGAATTATATCAATGTGGGACCCTTTGAATCCGAAACTCGTTTTAAAATAAAGTAACATTTCTTTACTTTCCAAGAGTGCCCCTCCTCTCCTCTTATAAAGGCCCCCACCTCTACCTCCTTACCCACACTTCCAAAGCCTTTGTATCGGCCGAAACCTGCCCATTTTGTCTCTCAACGTCCCTCTATTACTCCTTGAAGCCTCACTTTGGGCAGTAGTCTTCCCAAGGAAGCCTTTGAGCTCAAACCAAAGGGAGTTACCCGATTTTTAGGTAATGTCTTCACTTTGTACTTTTGTTTTATTTTACTTCTCCAACCCCCTAAACTCTTTTTATTCAATTCTTTTGTAACAAATCCAGTATCTTCAATATACTAGGATGTTGTTATATAAAGTATTCTAGATACACTTACACACACCTACATCTAATGGTTAAATAACATACTGTTTCCGTGGATGGCGAATTTCGGCCTCCCGAAACGATGATTGTTCAACATTCGTTTAACACCTTCAAAGGTGGCCATTAAGATGAAAATATATTTATATATGATATAAAATATGTTTATGTTTCAATTAAGCTTCTTTATTTTTCATTTTGGGCATACCTTTATGGTTTCCCTTATGGGTAAACGCGATATCTTCATTTAAGGAAGTGCGGACTACCGCCCCCTCAAAGTGATTTAATTCGTTAATACCATATGTGGGACATATAAAGGATGGAGTTATGGTATTATATATGATATTACACTGGAATTATAATATACCTTTATATCATTATGATTCCATTTCATAAAATACGAAATTGAAATGGAAGCAGCGTTCATGCGTACGTATGGCTTACCGTCTCCATGAACGGTGCATTTCATTTCTTACCTCTAAATGTTATATAATATTATAAATGCATGCATTTACTGGATATATATGATATATGATATCTAAATCATTAATACCATTCTGTATATAATGGATACATGAACAACTTGTAATTATAAAGGGTTTATTTTTTACTCAAGTACCAATGATTGTTAAAACGACCGTTATTAACTTAAATAATTACATAGTGTTCATGACATGGCAATAAGTGATATAAAAGGAATAATGAACTTCAAAAAGGTTCTTAAACAAGTAGAAATTAACTCAATTTTATTATTCAGGAGATTAAAGAACGACCGAGTCAAGTCGGACCCGAGGTACGGGACTTCGTCTCAATCTCCTTTCATTGAGGCATATTTTGTTTTATATACAACCTTCTTTTATAAGGTGTATAATACCCATTGACTTTTACATTTATTCAAAAGGAATATTTTTTATAATAAGCATTTACTAAATAAAAAAGGGAATGTTTTTGTCATACGTGTGCGACGACAATGACTTCTCCGCCGCCGTGACCATTATTTGAGTTTCAGCTTCCTCTACAAGCCATACTTTTTTTAAAGAAAATTAAATACCATGTTTTACTTTTATTTTATTTTGGTATTGAAAATGGTTTTCATAATGTTTTTATATCAATGTGTTGTATTGATATCTTATGATTGAAAGGTGGAAATGTTATGCTTCCTTTATGCATGTTTTATGTGATACGATTATGTTGTTGTTCTTAGGAATTATTATGAAGATGGGTGGTTCCATGATAAACTAAGGGCGGGTGAGCCCGATATATCCCTCCGATGCATTGGGTAATGTGAAGGAGTGAAACATTAAGGTTTCTCCGAAGAGATTTAGGGAATATACTGTGATGTGTATTCCAAACGTAACCAAGAGGGTTACTCCCTATGTAAGAATGTTATGAATGCCTCAAGTTACCTTTATGTCTTATGATTTCTATGATTTATTCATTATTTGATGAGGTATGTTAATGTGCTTTTGTTTTATGGGTAAAGTATGATTTCATTCTTATGTATATATGAACTCATGTTTCCTTTCCATATTTTTATAACCCATACTGAGCTTTTTTATGCTCATCCCATGTTTTTTTGAAATGTTTTTCACAGGTCAAAGGAAAGGTACATGATAAGATGATAGTGTCAAGGAAGTCTCAAGAAAGAATCCATGTTTTATTTTAAATATATATCCATTGATTGGAAAAAGGAGTACTATCATTATGTAACCACTTTGTTTAAATGTGGAATGTAATGCAAGTTTTATGTTATAATTCTCTAAAACTCTAAACCTGAAAAGATCCGCAGTGTGTAATCTTGTAATAACTCATGATTAAGTAATGTTTAAGGTTGGGGCCTTATAGTTGGTATCAGAGGTCAGTTTAGATAAATTTAGGAGTTAGGATTTTATTAAATGATTATCCAAAAATATTTTTTTTATGGTCAAATTGAAATGTTATATCATTTGAAGATTACCATGTTGCTTCATCTAAGACATGTTTGTTCAGAATGGTTTTCCACAGAGGAAATAGGGAAGCAGTGCTAGGAAGGCATACAGAAGGAAATAACCTTCCAAATCAGCATCCTGAGATGGTTGGAATTGGAACTGAAAAGCTTGTTGCAGTAATGGCACAGTTTACTGAAGCGATAAATGGTGGTGGTATCCATGCACGAGATCAGTCAGATCAACCATAGAGGAACATGTCAGTGGTGTAAAATTTCATGAGGCAACATCCCACATCATTTAGAGGATTATCTGACCCTGTGTTAGCTGAAGGGTGGATTAAAGCACTTGAGAAGATTTTCGATTTCATGGGGTGTTCAGACAATCAAAAGGTTAGTCTTGCTATTTATCGTTTGGAGGGTGAAGCAGATCAGTGGTGATCGATGGTTAAAAATATCAGGGACACTAATGAGATTGATTCTCTCGACTGGGATGAATTCATAGGTATGTTTCATGAAAAGTTTTTTCCTAAGGCTGTTCGACTTAGGATGGAAAAACAGTTCTTGGAATTGAGTCAAGAGGAAGACTCAGTGGCTTCCTATGAAGAGTGGTTCACTCGATTGGCAAGGTATGCTCCAAATTTTGTCCAAGACCTTGATAATAAAATCAATCATTTTTACTCCAGATTATATCCAAAATATCGAAAGGCATTAGCTTCTCCTAAATTTAAAAGTTATGAAAATCTTGTTCGATGTGCTGAGAAGGTGGAAATGGAGTTTGCATATGATCAAGTGTTCTATAACAACCAATAGAATAAGAGACCGAGGTGGTAGGAGATTGTGAAGAATTCATCAAAAAAGACTGATGGTAAGAAAACTATGTTTCCAGTTTGTGATAAATGTGGTAAAAGGCATGGTGGAGAATGTCTTCTGAATTCTGGAAAGTGCTAATGATGTGGTAAGATGGGACATAAGCCTCGTGATTGCACTGAAAAAGATCAAGGTGATGGTAAGTCCAAATTTGATTTACAATTCGTGAAATGTTTTAAGTGCAATGAGATGGGTCACTATACAAACGAGTGTCCGATAAAGAGCTCGAGTGAGGGGAAGCAGTTAGACTACAAGTAGAAAGGGGTGGTGAAATCCTTTGCAACTACTTCAGCAGATGTCCGGCCATCAAATGAAGCTGTATCAGGTACTTTGTTTTTTTTTCAGATTATCCCAGAGTGTTGTTTGATTCGGGGTCTACACATTCTTTCATCTCGGAAAACTTTTCTAGTAAAATGGGAATACCATCTCAAGAAATGACTTCTGAACTTGTGGTAAAAACACCTGGGGGAAATGTTGAGGCAAAAAGAATTTTTAAGAATCTTCATATCCTTATCTGTGGAAGGAACCTACATTCAAACCTTATTCTTCTACCTCTAGTAGAGTTTGATGTTATCCTGGGTATGGATTGGCTCTCTATTTACCATGCTAAGATTGACTATAGAGCTAAAGAAGTTTCTTTTCAGAAAGACTTTCAGTTTGTGTACAAGAATGAACCCTTACTGTTGATAATATATCGAGAGGCCAAGAAACTTGTAAAAGATGGAAATGAATGTTACCTTGCACACATCGTTGAAAATAAAGGAACTGTTCAGATTAATGATGTGCCAGTGGTAAATGAGTATCCTGATGTTTCTCAAGATGAGTTGCCTGGAATAATACCAGATCGGGAAGTTGAGATTACTGTTGACTTAGTTCCTGATACTAATCCAATTTCAAAACCCCCTTATCGAATGGCTCAAATTGAACTTTTAGAGTTTAAGGATCAATTGCAAGATTTATTAGAGAAAGGTTTCATTCGACCAAGCACATCACCATGGGGTGCTCCAGTTTTATTTGTTAAAAAGAAATGTGGTTCTATGAGACATTGCATTTATTATAGAGCCTTGAATAACATCATTGTTAAGAACAAATATCCTTTGCCTCATATCTATGATTTGTTAGATCAGCTCTAGGGAGCTCAGTATTTTTCAAAGATTAACCTGAGATCGGGGTACCATCAGTTGAAGGTAAAGGAAGCAGATATTCCGAAGAATGCGTTTCGTACAAGATATAGCCATTATGAATTTGTAGTAATGCCTTTTGGGCTAACCAATGCACCTACTGTATTCATGGACTTAATGAATAGAATTTTCCACGAGTTCTTGGATAAGTTTTTGGTTGTTTTCATTGATGATATATTGGTGTTTTCTAAAAGTAAATAAGAGCATTAAAGACATTTAAGGGTTATTTTTCAAACCTTGGAAGAAAAGAAATTGTATGGGAAATTCAGCTAGTGTGAGTTTTGGTTGCAAAAAATTTCTTTCCTTGGTCACATTGTTTCTAAAGATGGGATAACTATTGATCCTGCAAAAACAAAGGTTGTTGAAGAATAGCCAAGACCCACAAATGTAACTGAGATTCATAGTTTCCTTGTCTTGGCAGGCTATTAATGAAGGTTTTTTAGAACTTTTTCATGGTTATCTAGTCCAATGACTAAGCTAACTCGGAAAGGTGTTAAATTTATCTGGACAAAAGAATGTGAGGATTGTTTTTAGGAACTGAAAAGAAGATTGGTGAATGCTCCAGTTTTGGAACTACCTTCCAGGAATGGTGAGTTTGTAATATACTGCGATGATTCATTGAAAGGACTTGGTTGTGTCCTAATGAAGAATGATCAGGTAATTTCTTATGCTTTACGTCAGTTGAAATCTAATGAGGTGAATTACCCTACACATGATTTGGAATTAGCTGTTGTTGTTTTTGCTTTAAAAATTTGGAGGCATCATTTGTATGGAGTAAAGTGTGCAATATATACCGATTACAAAAGTTTAATATATATATTCACTCAGAATGAATTGAACACGAGACAAAGAATATTTCTAGAATTAATCTAGGATTATGATTGTACAATTCATTACCATCCGGGAAAAGAAAATAAAGTGGCTAATGCTTTGAGTCGAAAATGTAATTCTTCATTAACAATGTTGCGTTTGGAACGTGATCCATTGGATAATGATTTGATGAACTTTGGCAGAGAATTTGTTGGTACATGATGTCCTTCTATTTTATTTCAGGTATCAGTGAAATCTTCTCTATCAGACAGAATCAAGCAAGCACAGAAGCAAGAAAGTGAGTTGTAAAAAACGGTAGAGCTGGTTCAGAAAGGTAGGTTGCATGAATTAAACATTTATAATGATTGTGTTTTGAGATTTGTAAAGAGATTGTTTGTGCCTTGTGATTCACAGTTGAAGAGAGAGTTGTTATGTGAAGCTCATAGTTCTTCGTTTTCAGTTCATCCAAGCAGTACTAAGATGTATAGAGATCTTTGGGAGTGTTACTGGTGGGATGGAATGAAAAGAGATATTGCTGATTTTACTGTGAAGTGTTTGACTTGTTAGCAGGTTAAAGCAGAGCGGTAGTTATCGAAAGGGATGCTTCAGCCTCTACCTGTGCTAGAGTGGAAATTGGAGAATATATCCATGGACTTTTTTGTGGGATTACCGAAGACATCTCGAGGTAATAATGAAATCAGGGTTATTGTTGATCGCTTGACTAAAGCATCTCATTTCCTTCCTATTCAAGATACTTTCTCTCTAGATCAACTTTCTTGATTGTACCTTAAAGAGATAGTCAGGTTTCATGGAGTTCCCTATCCATTGTATCCGATCGTGACCCCGGTTTACTTCTAACATTTGGAAGGGCCTTCAAAAGTCATTGGGTACTGAATTAAATTTTAGTACATCTTTTCATCCTCAATCAGATGGGCAATCAGAACGAAAAACTAAGACCTTGGAGGATATGCTATGAGCTTGTTCAATGGACTATCAGGGATGTTGGGACCAACATCTTTCTTTGGTTGAGTTTTCATATAATAACAATTTTCATTCCAGTATACAGATGGAACCATTTCAGGCATTATATGGGAAGCGGTGTTGAACTCCAGCTTTTTGGGATGAAGTGGGTGAAAGGAAGTTGATGGGACCAGAATTGGTAGAATAGATGGTAGAAAAAGTTCAGCTGATTCAGAAACACATGAGAACAGCTCAGAGTAGGCAGAAGAGTTATGCGAACAACAGGAGGGAGGATCTCTCTTTTGAGGTAGGTGATCATGTTTTTCTCAAAGTGTCGCCATGGAAAAGTGTGATGCGATTTGGTAAGAAAGGAAAGGTGAGTCCAAGGATCATTGGACCATATGAAATTCTGGTGAGAGTTGGATCAGTTGCATACTGAGTGGCATTACCTCCGAGTTTATCTCAGGTACACAATGTTTTTCATGTTTCTATGTTGAGAATGTATATGCCATATCCATATCATGTTTTGAGTCCGGAGGTAGTTCAGCTGGAAGAGAACCTATCTTATGAGGAACAATCGGTCCAGATTCTTGACCACAAGGAGCAACTGTTACAGAATAAGGTGATTAATCTATTAAAGGTTTTGTGGAAAACCCACATGATGGAAGAGGCAACATGGGAATCTGAAAATGCAATGAGGGATAAGTACCGCCATTTATTCAATAAGTAAATAAATTGCAGGGACACAATTTTATAAAGGGGGGAAGGATTTAACATCCCAAGTAAGTAATGAATTAATGATATTTTTTATCTATGTATATTAATGAATTAGATAGTGATTTAGAGGATTAAAATGAGAATAAATCCAATCTTAAGCATAGAATACACTAATATTTTTAAAAGATTATTTTACAGCCTTTTGATGGAAAACCATTTTTAAATCTATATTTTGACAATTTTATAAGCTATATTTTTCAAAATAAACTTATTCATTATGATTGGGACATCAAAATTTCCATTTTGTGAATTTTTGGTATTTTTCCAATAAAGTTCATTTTATAAATGAATAGTGAAAAATATTGTATTTTAATTCAAAACCTCTTTTTAATATAATTTATTTATATGATTAGATATATTTTGAATTGGTTTTGAAGTGAAATTAGAATATATTTTTACCATTTAATCCAATGGTGGTAATTGGAATTAATTTCACTTTGAAATTGGACTTAAACTAGTGTCAATCTTTTAATACTTATTGTTTCATAAAAACACGCTATTTGATCTGACAACGGGAATTAGTTATTAAATTAATTAATGCAACTTATATGTTTTGAATTTTGTGAAATAGACATAATTTTTGAATTCGAAATATCAAATATAGCTTAGGGTGATGTTTTGTTATCTTTCTGAAAAACTACAATTTTTGATGAATAGTGAAACCACTATGTGATAGTTAAAGAAACTGATTTTTCGTTTAAATGAAACTTTGCCACTTCTGTGATTTTATTTTCAAAAATCCGACATACATGGTTGTCATTAAGATGTAAAATGTGGTTCAATGATATTAAAATAATTTTTTTGTGAATAGTAACTTTTAAGTTTTTAATCGCGATTAGAGGTAATTAGTGCAATTTAAGGAAAAAATGATATTATAATAAAATTAAAATACCTAGACACATGTCCTACCCTAATTGGATGTGTCATGGCCGACCAAGACAATCCATGGGTCAAGTTTGGAACCCCATGGATCCACTTTGGCTGGAAAATGACATTAATATCATTATATTTAATGTTAAAGTAAAAAATAACACAAACATGAGTTATTTTTCTAAAACAATTTTTACATGGGGTTATACAAGTCATATTTTTGATTATAAATGATCATTAGAAAGATAAAAATATTTCCTACATCATGATATTTTTTTATAATTTTTATACATTAAATAAATTAAATTATTTATGACATCATTATGATGCAACGATTACCTCATTAATAAAGGATTTAAATAAAATGAAAAGATAATGCAACATCTATGACCTACACATGTCCAAAACCTGTTGGATGGGTGGATTTCGAACCCTTATCACCTTACCCTAGAATTATATCAATGTGGGGCCTTTTGAATCCGAAACTCATTTTAAAATAAAGTAACATTTCTTTACTTTCCACGAGTGCCCCTCCTCTCCTCTTATAAAAGGCCCCCACCTCTACCTCCGTACCCACACTTCCAAAGCCTTTGTCTTGGCCGAACCCTGCCCATTTTGTCTCTCAACTTCCCTCTCCTACTCCTTGAAGCCTCACTTTGGGAAGAAGTCTTCCCAAGGAAGCCTTTGATCTCAATCCAAAGGGAGTTACCCGATTTTTATGTAATGCTTCACTTGTGTTCTTTTGTATTATTTTACTTCTCCAACCCCCTAAACTCTTTTTATTCATTTCTTTTGTAACAACTCTAGTATCTTAAATATACAAGGATGTTGTTATAAGAAGTATTCGATCTACACTTACACACACCTACATCTAATGGTTAAAAAACATATTGTTTCCGTGGATGGTGAATTTCGGCCTCCCGAAACGATGATTGTTCATCATTCTTTTAAAACCTTAAAAGGTGGCCATTAAGATGACACTATATTTATATATGATATACAATATTTTTATGTTTTCATTAAGCTTATGTATTTTTCATTTTGGGCATACCTTTATGGTTTCCATTTTGGGTAAACGTGATATCTTCATTTAAGGAAGTGCGGACTACCGCCCCCTCAAAGTGATTTGATTCGTTAATACCATATGTGGGACGTAAAAAGGATGGAGGTATGATATTATATATGATATTACACTGGAATTATAATATACCTTTATATAATTCTGATTACATTTCATAAAATAAGAAATATAAATGGAAGCAGCGTTCATCCGTACGTACGGCTTACCGTCTCCATGAACGGTGCATTTCATTTCTTACCTCTAAATGTTATATAATATTATAAATGCATGTATGTACTGGATATATATGATATATGATATCTAAATCATGAATACCATTCTGGATATAATGGATAAATCAACAAATTGTAATTATAAAGGGTTTATTTTTGACTCATGTACCAATGATCGTTAAAACGACCGTTATTAACATAAATAATTATATAGTGTTCATGACATGGAAATAAGTGATATAAAAGGAATAATTAACTTGAAAAAGGTTCTTAAACAATTAGAAATTAACTCAAGTTTATTATTCAGGAGATTAAAGAACGACCGAGTGATGTCGGACCCGAGGTATGGGACTTCATCTCAATCCCCTTTCATTGAGGCATATTTTGTTTTAAATACAACCTTCTTTTATACGGTGTATAAACCCCATTGACTTTTACGTTTATTCAAAAGTAATATTTTTTGTAGAAAGCATTTACTAAATGACAAAAGGGAATGTTTTTGTTGTACGTATGTGGCGACAACGACTTCTCCACCGCCGTGACCATTATTTGAGTTTCGGCTTCCTCTACAACCCATATTTTTTTAAAGAAAAATAAATACCATGTTTTACTTTTATTTTATTTTGGTATTGAAAATGGTTTTCATAATGTTTTTATATCAATGTGTTGTATTGATATCTTGTGACTGAAAGTTGGAAATTTTATGTTTCCTTTATGCATGTTTTATGTGATACGATTATGTTGTGGTTCTTGGGCATTATTATGAAGATAGGTGGTTCCGTGATAAACTAAGGGCGGGTGAGCCCGATATAGCTCTCCAATGCATTGGGTAACATGAAGGAGTAAAACATTAAGGTTTATTTGAAGAGATTTAGGGAATATACTGTGATGCGTATTCCAAACGTAACCTAGAGGGTTACCCCCTACGTAAAAATGTTATGAATGCCTCAAGTTACCTTTATGTCTTATGATTTCTATGAATTATGATTTCTATGATTTATTCATGATTTGATGAGGTATGTTAAAGTGATTATGTTTTATGGGTAATGTATGATTTTATTCTTATGTATATATGAACTCATGTTTCCTTTCCATATTTTTATAACCCATACTGAGATTTTTTATGCTCATCCCATGTTTTTTTGAAATGTTTTTCACAGGTCAAGGGAAAGGTACATGATAAGATGATGGTGTCAAGGAAGTGTCAAGAAAGAATCCATGTTTTATTTTAAATATATTTCCGTTGATGGGAAAAATGTGTACTATCTTTATGTAACCACTTTGTTTAAATGTGGAATGTAATGCAAGTTTTATGATCTAATTATCTAAAACTCTAAACCTAAAAATATCCTCAATGCGTAATCTTTTAATAACTAAAGATTATGTAAGGTTTAAGGCCGGGGCATTATAGTAGATCTAAGACATATATGGATAATGATGGATAAAATAAATTTATGGGATGAGATCTATTTCAAGAAATGATAGAGAATACACAAACCATTATTTATCACATCAAAACATTAAAAAGTTTACAGATGATCCATATTGATAATCTTAAGTAAAATTTGGATTTTAATCTTAGAGAAAAAGTTTTATTTCCAATGTCACCATACAAATGGATTATGATATTCATGAGTAAATTAATGTTGATCCCATGATACTTTCTCCCATTTTAAATCTTCATATGTTTGGGGATAATATATTATCATCTTTCACTCCCACCAAACATCTACCAAGTGGTTGATGGGTTCCATGAAGCTCTTTTGAGTAATTAAATACCCAAACCAATAAATTTACTGAAAATACAGGTATTTCCAATGAACATTACCTCACGTAGGGGGGACTACTATTATAAATTCTTGAACATTGATAAATGTCACTAAAAACCTAACTAATCGAAGGGTTAAAATTCTATGGGGGAATAATAAGTTTGACGATGTTACTAGGGATATCAATGATGAAATGTGATATATGTTCCATTATTTAGGTCATTATATTAATAAAAAATTTAGTGAAAATTTATTTTAATGGAGGTATAGAGTTATGCCACGTGATTTTACAATTTACTTTTCCTTTAAAAATGTAATATATTTAAGGTCTTATTTCAGGCACAACATCATTCTAAAATGAACCATAAATCCTTTTATTATGAGAAACTATTAAAAATGTAATATATAAATTAAAAATTATGAGAATAAAAAATGAAACATCATAAAAAACTAAAAGATGTATAAAATGAAATAAATAACAAAAAACACACATATAATCATAATCCACCAGGTTTTTCATGAAGATCATATCCTCGATTGAAACTATTTAAATAAATTAAAGAATTATAAATATAATATAAATGTTTAGAGAGAAAACAATTAATTAGATTAATTCTTCTGATAATGTATGAATATATATATATATATCAATTAAATACGACCATTTTATATATAGTCATCAGAAAATGGTCATTGGATATATGATTTTTTGAAAAATTGCCATTGGATATGTTGACTTTGGGTATATCCACTGCATATATTATATAAATTTTAATAAAAAATTAAAATTATATCATTGATAAGTAATTTATAGAGAAATAGATAGGAAATATTTTATTAAAATATTTTATTTTAAAAATATATTATTATTATTATTAGTGTTTATTATTATTATTATTACTACTATTAAATAAGGTTGTGTGAGGGTTTAAAATATTAAAATAAATATTTTTATACCATTTTATTGATTAAATAAAATGATTAGAATATAAATAATTAATTATACATGTCTTCGGTTGAAATATTTAATGTCAAAAAACATATAATTTTCAAATAACTAATTTAAGTACTGATTACTTTTTTCATAAAAAATTAAACTAATAAAAACTAAAGGTTGAATATAATGTAATTATTCAATTTATAAAAAATATATTATTATTATTATTAGTGTTTATTATTATTAATATTATTACTATTAAATAATGTTGTGTGAGATTTTAAAATAGTAAAATAAATATTTTAATACCATTTTACTGATTAAATAAAAAGGTTTGAATATGAATAGTTAATTATACATGTATGTGCTTAAAATATTTAATGTCAAAAAACAAATAATTTTCAAATAACTATTTTACGTACTGATTATTTTTGTCATAAAAATTTAAAATAATAAAAACTGAAGGATGAATGTTTGAGAGTTTAAAATGTTAAAATAAATATTTTAATACCATTTTACTGATTAAATAAAATGGTTAGAATATGAATAGTTAATTATACATGTATATGGTTAAAATATTTAATGTAAAAAACATATAATTCTAAAATAACAATTTTAAGTATGGATTATTTTTGTTCTAAAAAATTAAAATAATAAAAAACAAATGTTAAATAAAATTTAATTATTCAATTTATAAAAAATATATTAAAACTCATTTAATTATTAACTTAAATTAAATAAGGTTAAAAGCACTAATAGTTTAAAAAGTCATTTTTAATGGAAAAAATTTTTAATATAAAAATATTATATCTTCATTTAAAGGTTTAATTTTTTTATTTATAAGTTTAATTATATTAAATTGATTCAAAATTGATAATAATCATTTTAAAATAAGTAAAATAGGAGAATATCATTTTTAGGTATAAAAATAAGTTACCGTCATAAAAATTAAGATATCAGGATAATAGTAAAATAAGAAAAAATGGATATAATAAGTTAAATGAAATTAAAATATAATTAATTATTTTATCTATATTTTTTATATTAGAGGATTTAATACCAATCTCTAATATTATCCCCCTTTTATTCAATTTACTTTTAAATTTTAAATGTTACTCTTTAGGAAATGAGTATTTGAAAAAATGAAACTCAAAACTCTCTTATGAAAGAAACAATATATTATAGACTAAAATAACTATTTTTATTCAATTATAAATTTAATATATGAAAATAATATTTCTAAAAAATATTTATTATACTATTGGTATACATTGGTTCCAAAAAATGAATCATAAATCCTTCATTCTAAAGAAAACTATGTCGTGTAGTAGTAAATTCATCCAGTAAGAATTTGAGTTCTAATAAATCATTTCCAAAAACATTATCATATAAAAAAATTACGAAATATTATTACCTAGTTTAAATATGTTATATGTATATTATTATTTTTTCAGAAAATTTAACTTCTATCACAAAACTATAAACTCTTACTCATTTCCTAGAATAATAAGTTCTTGTTTGGGAAAGTTCACCACAAACATAAGAGAAGCTATACTGACGTCATCATTTGCAGAATGAATAATTATAAATAAATTAATAAGGATAATATGTGATAATTAATAATAAAATATTACAATAATATGTACCAGAGTTTATGATACTAAAATAAAAATAATTTTAATGTAACTCATGCTTATCGGGAAATTTTCCAAAATATGCATGCTATGGATTTCATTCCCACTAACCATACCCATAAATTCCATTAAATGAACATGTGAATGAATTAATAATTTTATCAAAATTAGTACAATACCTTCTATTATAAATTTATTATTAATTTGGTATCAATTATGAATTACCAACATCACTATTGTGAAACTTGACTAAAACAATCAAATTCACAAACATCCGATGACCAAAATAAAAAAAAATAACCAAAATATCTGTAATAAATTAGTATATTTTAATATTAAAAAAGTAATAGGTATTAATTAGTTTAATAAATATTTATTACTATTGATATGTTTGTTATATATGTGGTTAATGTAGTTTTGAGTAAGTTGAGAGTAAAGGTAAGGGTTTTCTCATCTCAATTTCACTCCACTGAGGTGCTCTTCATATTCAATTATTTTAATTCATGTTGAATATATTATAGAAATTGATGATTATTTTTCAAAAATATATTTATATTAATGAGATTTATAAATCAATCAATGTTTTTCTATTTTATCTGGTTTTGCTATAAAAGTTAACAAAGCTGTACGTGATTTTTTAACCAATCCAATTTTGAAACAGTGATAGTTAATGTATGTACATCAATCTAAAAATTTTTATGTTAATTCTATCTAAAAGACTTATAATTTATTCTCATATATTTATTCATTATTTTTACATATATCGTTACCATTTATCCTCCATTTAGTTAACAATTCAACCTAAAAGTTGTTTCTATGTGGAGCAAACCATGTCACTTATTTTAGTTGTGAACCATTCTACTTCATGCCCATTTTCATTAATTTGCATTATAAATATCCGTATATATAATTCTACGATTTTAGAAATTATTTTTCTATTATAATTATTTTTATTTGTGTACATATGGAAGAAAACATCTTTATATTTCTACACGATTTATTTTAGGTTGATTTTAATTTACAGAAGTATGGAATGAATATTCCATTATAAAGTTTCCCACATTATAAAATTTACTTTTATTTTTCTTCATTATTAATTATGAATAATTCAATTTTTGTTTACACGGTTTTATAAATTAATTTATATTATAATTTTTTAACCATTTCCCTTAAAAATAAAGGTTATTGAAATCATAAAAGTGTAATTCCTCTGGTTCATAAATTTAATTTCATAAAGATCTTATAAAGTGTTTTGCACCTATTCTACCAAAATTTTAGGTTTTTTATTTTTTACAATAGATATACCATAATGATAAAATATTTGTTATTATTATTGTTTTATTATGATACTTTTTCAAAATTATTGTGGAACTCATTTATTCCTCCTTGGTTAATTAAGTTATGTTTAAATTATGAATGTTTTAATGATCATATGCCACACGTATGTATTTTTTATCATTATATGATGGGTGGGTATGTTATATTTTCCTAATTAATTTTTTAGTATTTTATATATAAAAAATATTCTGATTCCACAACAGTATTTAGTCAAATTCCACTATATTATGGGAAGGTTAATATAAATATACATTATGATATAAATGTCTCGGTGTGTATCCTTTACATATGTTATGACTTCTAGGATTATTTTTTTACCAAATTATTTTGGTATAAATCATTACTATGATACATTCTAATGGATAATTAATATCGAATCATGTTTCCAAACTCTTTTAAATCATGTATTATGTTATGATAAAAGCATTATATCGCAACTCATGTTTTATGATATATTTTTTATTAGGCCTAATTCTCTATTCAATTTCAACATACCATGATTTTTTATCATTCTCGTATTATTATGTTATTCTCACATATGATCATTGACTGAAATATATTATATCCAATAGTTAATAATAATATAATGTAACCGTTTCTTATGTTTTTAATCAAGATGTTATGAATAATAGTATCATGTATTATATATTTATATAGGTTTCATTTGCGGAGAAATTTTGTGGTCGATGTTAAGAAATTATTTAAAAATATGATGGTTATATATCTTATATACAAAGACATGAAAATTATTTGTTTTTTTGGTGTGTTTTTTTTGATATGTAAGGAATATATTATGTCAAATGATGTAATATATTTGTATGACGGGATTGAGTGTAACAACTTGATATTTTAGATAATATTTTTTTATTAAATTCAACATATTAGCTAGATTACATTATTAGTAACCTTGAGCATAGATGAACGATATTATTGCATTTAAATATATATATATATATTGATTTTTTTCATTAATAAAATGATTAATAATTTATTAATTTATTATAACTTTTTGAAAAATGAAGATACAGTACGTTAATGGTATAAGAGATAATTTTTTGAAAAATATATATTATGGGTGCATTGTATTTTTATCTTAATTGATTAAATTAGTCATTATTGATAAATACTTCTAATGATATTATGGTATTATATGAATTGAAAATAAATAAAAGTTTTTTAATTATGGTTATTAATCAATGAATGAGAACAAATACATTTTCTGACTTAAAAATTAATTTTCTTTAAAAATGTATTTATTGCATTTGTTTATAGATATTATAATTAAATTATTCTAGCTCAAGAATTTTTTTTAAAAAAATTGAAATAATTTTTTAGTGATAATGTCCAAGTAATATTGTAGTAAATTTTCAGTAATTTTTTATGAAAATATTGATGTTTGAGAGAGTAGTAATAATTCTAAATTTTTCAAAATTATAATTTATTTTAATTTAATAGATTAATTTAAAATTAACATTCTATTTTGGATTTAGTTGTAATGTAATATAAGATTCATTTTATTAAAATAATCCAATTAATTCCTTGAAATTATTTTTTTATTTTAATATAAGTTCATTTTTATGTTTAAATCATTTTTTTTATAAAAAAGTTTTTTCCTTTAATTTTGCACAATTATTTTAAACTTAATTAAATAAAATTTTAAAAATTGATTCTTAATTATTTTCCCCATATTGGGAATCAATGTATTCACTCTTATTATTGTGTTAAACTTTATTTTTTGTCTTAATGAATAATAAACTTGGTGTAGATGTTGTCATCATTGTAAAAGGGGAAAACATGTTAATTAATGTTAAAATGTTGTGATAATTTCACAAGTTAACATATTAATTATTATTTTATGGGGGAATTTAGAACCTTATAATTTTTTTTTAATTTTAATTTATTTATTAAAACATTACCATGTGTTTGAAATATATAATATTAAAAATTTAAGAATAATTACATGTGTTCCACTCCCATCCCATATAAGTTAACCCATTATTATCAAATATCTATAAAATATTATCTATTTATCTCATCTAAAATCATCTCAAATACCCTAAAAACCTTCTTAACCATGTCCTAGAGCTCTTATAATCACTACAAGACCATCCTTGAGGGAAAATGGTGTTATAAAATTGAGGTTTTCCAAAGAAGAGGTATAACTTTTAAACAAGTTCATTCATGTTTATTTACAACTCTAAATCATTGGAATGTATCATAACGATGATTAAATAATAACATCTATATATTTAATATAATAAGTTTTTTTATATTTTTATTATATAATATGTTTCTACTTTTCCAACCTTTGGTAACTGAAAACCTTGCTCTTGTGTACGTGTGGACTACAACTTCTACAAAACAATGTGTTTATTTTTTTAGTCAACATCTATCATGGATGGTTATATAGATTTATTTAAATGATATATATTTTGTTTATAACCCATGTATTACTCTTTGAAGATAAAATATTATCTAAATTTTTACTTTCTCATCCATTGTAAAATAATAGTTTCACTTATTTGTATGTGTGGACTACCATCTCCATGAGGAGATGTGATTAATTTTTAATTTATTTTTTACACAGTTGAAAATATGTATATATTTAAATAATATATATGAAATTTTTAGTGTCATTATGTTTCTAAAAAGGTGTATTATTATTTCCCTTTATTTTATTTTGACCATTCAAAAAGGAAAACATTACTCATGCATTCATATGAACTATCTTATCTCTAAATTAATGTAATTATTTTTTCTTCCCGACCTCACATGGATTTAAATAATGATCTATGAAATAAAAAAAATAATTTTAATGAAATTATTTAAATTTCATATATGATACATGCATGATCTAGGTGCAATTATATGAACCATCACTCTGAAGAATGCATGTGAAACAAACCAGTTTTTACCCAAATAATGTTCTCAATGATGAATTATTAAAAAATGGATAATTATAAATTATAAATAATAATTTTTAATATAAGAATTAATATCTTCATGGTATATATTCATGACAGTTATTTATTATATAGGTGGTTAATATATCAAATGAATAAAGTCATGACCTGAGGTATGGGTTATTCATATTAATATGGTTCTACTAAGACGTGTTTAATGTTATGAACCTATTTGTGTTTATACAGTGTTTACACTATACCTTAGTTATATTATATATTGAATATGTTTATATTAATTTTATTAAAATATTCATTTAAATCCATTTCTTTCGTAGGGGTTATGACTAAATTTTACCTAAGCGGTAAGAATTTATGATACAATAAAATTTATTTTTGGGAATGCCTATGTTAAATTTAGATGAAGTGAAATTATATAATCCTTATCTTTGAAACCCAATATAATATATTTTATTACATTTTTTCTAGAATTTTAATATTATTCATACATTTTTCATTATTTATTTCTTAAAATGATATATATTTTTTTTATCAAAATTTTGATAATATTTATCTCTTTGGTTGGGATTATTTTTTTTAAAAGTTTTTTCAAATTATTTTATAGAAGATATTATTTACAGTTAAGTTATACCCAATTGTGTTTTAATACTAGCTTTGAATTTTAATAAAATAGTTTTAAATGTAATATTTTTAGTTTTTTGGTATTTTTAGTTTATTATTTCTTTACCAAAGTGTGAAAATAATATTTATTTTAACACTTATCGAATGAAAAAAATTCTCCTACCACTATTAACATTATTTAATTTGAATATTAAATTATAATATACCATTATTTATTTTAAATGAAATGAGAAAATTTTCTTTTAAAGTAATTTTTCATATGTGTTAACATATTTTTATATTTCTCATGGTCTACTATGGATGTTTTCACTTGATATCATCCTTGTCATTTCTCTGAATGGAATATAAATGTGATGTTTTAAGGATCACATGATGAAACCCATTTCTTTAAAATGGGAGAATTAAGATATGATGAATCCTTTTTGAAACCAATTTGTTTTCTATAGGGTTATTCTATGATGAATGTTATTTAGTCTTGTGGAACACTTATGTGTTTTTTTAATTAAGCGATGGGTGGAACTACAATTATATTTTCCTCTAATGAAGTAGCTAGAGAATTATATCGCATTCAATAATATGAACTGAAACATGGATTGAACTTAGTTTAGTATGTTTTCATTTCTTCTGTGATAGTCTTGGAAGTTAGCCTTGATAAAGGAAATTATGGAATTAATAATAAACCCATTACATAATGGAAATATGAAAACTATGATAGTATTTGATGTATAATTTTACAATGTAAATGATTTTCGAAACTTCTTTGTATAACAAAATTTATGTCATACTCTTATTATATATTATAATTCATTATTATTTATTATTAATGATTCAAAAATCATATAAATTATGTAATTTATTATGAAAATTTATTATAACATGATTCATGATTAATTATCATTGACATTATGTGAATGAATTTCATAAGTTATGATATTGGTGTTATTACATTATGCTTATATTATTATCAGTTAAAATAAATGATTGATATATCTTATATTTAAACGTAATGATCATGTGAGATCGAAATTTATTTTTATTTTATTTCCTAACTCTGAATAATTGTTCCAAATTGGTTATGTATAAGAAAACTAATAATTTATCAGAACATCATGGGAGGTATTGAATATATTTCATGTAATAAGAAGATTAGGCTTTCATACCTAAGAGTCACTAAAACCTTATATTCATTGGGAGTGTATTATTATGTGATGTATTAAATATTCTTCTCAAAGAATATAATATTTTTTTATGAAATTCTTAGGTCACATTAGTTTGTATCAGAGTAGAGTTTAGTTAAATATGAGGGTTATGATTAGAATAAATTTACTGACAACATTTGGGATAACTATATGGTAGTAATAACAACTAGGGGTTTGGGTAAGATTGATATTCTATGGTTTACTATAAATTAAATCATATCTAGATAAAACCTGATGGATATAAGATCTAATAATGAAAAAATAGATTTAATTACCATGAAAAGTTTGGTGGGTATTATCTTAAACATAACATGGTTCATAAATGAGAGGCCTAACTGCATAGTTGTTTTGAAACACATGGGGAGATATTCTTTGACTATTTATTATTCTCTTTAGGAACCATTATAAATAACAAGAAGTTAAATCCTATGAGAACATTTGATGTATTAAATTTGATTTATGAAAACATAAAAGTGTCATCGGTTTATGAAATGTTTTTTTTTATTTTTGGGTATCTATGGAATTATTTTAATGATTATTTGACTTCTCAATTAGATAAAGAATTCCTAATGATCATGCTACACAATTTGTTTCTAGTAAGGGATGAACGATTTAATGATTATGTCAATGTGGTTATTGGTGAAATTAAATATTAATGTATATTATTTTATCCTAATCATATGAATCCATTTATATCATGATATGTATCTTGTAATATTAACTTTTATCCTTAGTGAATAGATTTTTAGTGAAAAATAATATATTCTTGTGGTATGATGATCATATTTCATGTGTATTTATCTTCTAACAAATAATTTTTTTTTAGAATTTTCCTAATACAAAACATTTTATTCAATATCTAACTGAATTTTATGTGATATTTGTAATGGATTATTTCTCAAACAATCAATTTATTATATTTATTTTAAACAAGAATAAAAAGTTCAAGAATTGTTATAAAGCCTTTCAGGTGGGGTTGAAGAAAAGTAGCCAAATAGAATCACCCATAATAAGGTCATCATCTCCCGAGGGAAGAGATCCAAGTGTGAAGAAATCTATGAAGGGATTGTCGTAGGAGGCCATCGAGGGTTGGATGTTAACAACTCGATTTCCGTCACTCCATGTGTGGGTGTGTTCTATCTCATTAGATATAATATCCTTTCATTTACGAATCAGATAGATAATATTCCATGGGTGAATGCGAGATCATTGAGGGAGATCTACATAATTTTCAAATTAGTCTCCATAGTATCCAATGGGATCCAATTTATGATTCACAAATCACATCCACTGATCTTGGCCATATCCTCTTTCATTCATGGAGATTTCTGTCCCATAAAATTCTCAAATGTCATAAAACACTATGCCCATGGATTTTCATACCAAGCCCACCAAACATGCCCCACAGAATTGCATGTTAAATTTGTATCTAACATAAGGAATTGGGAGGGGGAGACTGGAACACATAATTTTTTACCTATTTGGATCGGGGTGATGTGGATGAGAGGCCTCTGACCATAAAGTGTTTGAGGGAAGGAGGGTTCTCTTGGTGTTTCATAAGGCTTGAAAGTTCCTCCACTATCCACGTTGCCTTCATTAATATAGTTGTTCTACACCAGGGAGAACTTTTTTGGCCATCATGATTGCAATAATTCTTAATGGATCAACAATCGGCCATAAGGAGGATCATCTATGTATTATCATCATAGATTTTCCAGATCAACTAACCGAACCAACCTTGAAGAAACTCCCCCATATATTCCACCTCACATGAAGAAGCATTGAATTACCCCAGGTTTCACCATAGACTAATCTCACAATCACCTTGGATAAAAACATTCACTTTAGTCACATCCTTAGTATCCAAATAGTAGAAGCATTTGGAAAAAAGTTGAGCACTTTTCCATTCATATCTGTAACTATGGGGATATATCGATTTCAGAATCTCAAAAACAAGAATTTATCCTTTTATAGGATGTCACTGAACTATATTCTTCTCCCCCAAGGTTTACTTATAATCACTACATGAAATAGATTTCTCCATACCCTAGAAGTAAATTGGACTAATGAGGAGCTCCTGAAGATGTACTAGTCGGGCTTTTTCTTTGGAGTCATACTATTAAAAAAAATATTTTGATCGGGTGTTGATGGTCTAATGGATCAAATAAGGGTGAGTTTTTTCCTTCATAAATGTTAGTTCCGGAATGAGACATCATGAGAAACCCAATATATAAACCAACCAAATTACACTCCCATAAATTGATGTCTTCATTGTCTAGGCTCCATCAGAATTTATTTAGGAGATATGTGATGTTTCCAAGAAAGGATTTCCATAAGGGGGATGATTTCCATATTGATTCTCTAAACCCATAGCCATATTTACCATTGATAAATGTACTACATAGGGATATTACCTCTATGAACTCACATAAAACCATTCTCTTAATAGATTTCCTTGCTTCCCCCATGTTCCTCACATTAATTCACCTATGTTCCACCAGCTTATATAGTCGGGATCAGGAGGTCCAATTGAATATTACTTCTTCTTGTGAATCCAAGATGAAGGAATTTATGAGATTATAAGTTTATTTAAGATTTGACATGGGATCCTTGAGCAGTAAATTATATTACAAGGTTTGTATGATAGCACAAAATATACAAGGGTGATTCTCCAACCAAACAATAAGAATCTGTTCTTTCAATTACTGAAGTTGTTGGTGATTTTGATAACCATGCCTTCAATGTCTCAAACTAGAACTCTTCAAGATGAAATTGGGGAACCCATGTGCTACAAGGGAATGATATTCACATGGACGATAATGATTTATTCAGTGTTATTACATCTTCTGGCCGTGCATCTTGAGGAAATTAAGGCATTACCATGGACAAAGGCTATTTCTATGGTTTGGGAGAATATGTACATTGATGGATTTTTGATAGGTACAAGAACTAGAACCATGGCCATTACCATGGATATATCCATAAACATAGACACATATACATATGAGGAATCTTTATCTATTTTGGACATTAATTATAGACATAATTGTTAAAAGAAACACTCTTCCGGGATTCAATCATGTCACCTTTCTAATAAAATTCAACCAGAATTACCACTCATTTATACCATATATATTAATATAAATCTATTTAGTTATAATTTTTATAATCAATATAAACCATGTCAATTTATTTCTTTGTCCTAGGGTTCCTAAAACCATGGTAAATGGTGGGCCGTGTTTGTAGGCCCTCTTTGTGTCAACTATGGCAACAGTCAACTATGGATTATGATAGTAGGTCCATCCCAATAAAACTATGGACATTGTAAGCCAATGATAGTGGTTATAAAACCTAACCAGAAAACATATTTCTATAGTATCCTTTGATCATGGTCATATGGATAACCCAATACACTGAACAGTGGTAGTCTCCCATGTAAGCGTGGCTGTAGTGTTTTCCACTATACTTCCTTTGAGATTTGGTTCACCCACCCATGAATGAGTACCCTATATCATTTGTATTGGTAATAACCACATATATATGATACATATGGAACCTCTTTTACAATTTTTATTATTCCAAATATATAAATTGATATTTTTCTTCCATGGTTTGGTCTTGCGATGGAACTAGGTGCATGATAGTACACCCAATTTCAAGTAGTGATATATAAAAGAGTTTTTGGACGAAACACATATTTTATAATTATCCATTATTCTTATATGTATAAATATGTGTATAAATCTCAAGTAGAATTTCTTGTGGTAAAAAATAGAAAGAGATAATATAAATTATATTTCTCAATGTATGGTATTTCAAAAAGTTAGAGTTGAGTGGGAAGAGTCTATGGGGATTTTACAATTTTTATCCATACAAAAATGAAAATATTAAAACATCAAAATGGATGTCCAATTCAAAATCCAAAAAATAGTAAAATCATATAATTTTATTTTGGATGCATTGAATATCCATTGGAATTAAAATCTTTTCATAACTATTAGAGATGTTTTTTCACATGATTATCATGATAGGATATACATTATGGAAGTTGTTAGGACTCTTGGAGTACCACATTACATTATACGAGATCAGTATCCTATGATTACATAAATTTTCTTTAAAATTATTCAGTAGGGGTTGAATATGATATTAATAATTATCACCAAATATCATCCTAAGATTGATAATTTGTTCAAATAGGAAATTCAATTCATATAATAAATTTTGAGAGATTATTCTATGGATTTCCATGTTTTTTTGGATCAACCACTTCGTCTAGATGAATATACTTAAAACAATATATATATAACTTGTGAATTAAGATATATACTTATGAATAATTATATGGTAAGAAGTGAATATGTCACATTTTTTGGGATGAAGTATGAGAAATAAATTTGGTGAGACCTAAGTTAGCTAGTGAAATTGAAGATAAGGTTAATGTTATTCGACGCAACTTATGAGAATATCAGATTTTACCAAATTATAATGTTGATAATATTTGATGAGATATAATGTTATATGTTAGTAACAAGCTTTACCAATGAATATATTTATGGAAAAATTTTATAATATTTTTACAAAAGGGAAATTTTATCCCTAGTTATATCCTTGATTTCGTTAACATTTATCATATCAGTGATGTTACATATCGCTTGATGATTCCACCAAATATCTATTTTCTACACTATATGATAAAAATTTCTATTTTAAGGAATTGAATACCTAACCCATTGATTATAATAATCTCAGGTTATACCAAATGTTGATGACAATTTTTATGTGGAAAAAAATTGAGATTCTTGATCAAAGGGATAATTTAAAGGGAATAGATCTACTCATCCGAGCAAAGGTTTTGTAGAAATAATACATCTGAAGAAGCTACTTAGAATCATAATGATGTGATGAGGTTTAAGTAAAATCATCTTTTTTAATAGAGTAATTTAATTTTGATGTTGAAATTCTTATAAGTGTTTAATAACTCAACACCTCAATATTTTAGAATATATATTTCTAATTTTTAGATCTGAAGTGTTCGGTAACTTGCTTTATACAAAACCCAGATCCTAGATGAACAATATTATACAATTTGAATATATGTAGAACGTTTATTCACTCAATAAAATGAATAATAAAGTGTCTATTTTATTTACTGGTTAGGAATGAATATTTAATATTTTAATGGTAAAAGTGATATTTTTCATTAAACAATTATTATGTGTGAAATGTATTTTTATCAAAATATATTTAATTAATCACTATTGAAAAATTATTGAAAGTAAATGAGAATATTATATCCATTAAAATTAATTAATATTAATTTAATTATTTTTAGTAATCAATAAATGAGAATAATGTCATTTTATTTATCAAAAAGTCATTTAATTCAAAAGATGTTTATATTCCATTTTGTGTAATGATATAATAATAAACTTATTAGACCATCAGAAATTTTATTCAAAAAATGTATAATTTTTTTTAAATAATCATGTCAAAACTATAATTTAGATATGTTTAGGTATTTTTTTGAAAATATTGATATTTGATTGAATTGCGAAAAATGATGAATTTTTTACAACTATCTTTTATTTTCATTCATTCAGATAAGTTAAATGTATCATTTTATTTTATATTTTTGTTTAAATTACAATAATATTAATTTTATTAACAATAATATAACTAATTTTACTTTAATCCTCATATTATTGGATTTGGGTATAAGTTTTGTTTTATTCGTAAAAAAATGTTTCTTCTAAAAGATATTTTTTTCCATTCTCTACCCTTATTTTAAAATAAATTTCTTCGATTAATAGAAATAGAATAATAAAAAATTTATTTAACTTTATTAATTAGGATTTTTATGTTTATTTGTATAGTCTATTTCATTTTTATCTTTATAAATTTTAGTATTGGTAAAAATGGTTTCACCTTTTTAAATGGGTAAAACTAGTTTATTAAAGATTAAACATAGTTATAATGTAAAGAAATCTCATAATAATTTTTTTTCAGATTTGGTTATTACAAATTATGTCTCAATTTAATTGAATTAAATTATTTTACTACTACTTGATCTTGAGTAAGTCAGTTATAATATTTAAAGTTATGAAAAATTGAATGTGTGACACTACCCTAACTTATAAAAGACATGAATTATTATCAATACTCCGCACAACATTAGACATTTATATTGAACAATAACTACCCAAAAAATCCTAAAAATTATTCTCCTGAAATAAATTTCCTAATATCACCAAAACTATATCCTATAAGTCTTTTTGTGTATATTGAAGCAGGTTTTCCAAAGAGAAGGTATAACTCTTAACTGAGTTCTTTAAGGTTTATATATTATTTTATCTCATTAAAAACTATAATAAAAATTTTGGTATAAAACATCATTAACTAAAATATTCTAAAATATTATTAGGTTAATTGTACAAAACATTTCTTCGTATTTTCTATCCTATGGTAAATAAAAATATTTCACTTGCAAACTTTTGAATTTCAACCTTTATGAAGTGATTTGTGTATTTTTTCATCACCATACCTCATGGATGGTAATAAAAATGGATTTAATGAATATATATGATTATTTTAAAATAATTATTATTCTTTAAAGATAAATTATTATCTATCTTTTTACCTTACCATCAGTTTGAAAATGATTACAACGTGTATGGGTATATATTGACTACGACCTCTATGAAGCGATATCATCTGTTTTTAATTTATGAATTATAGGGATGATCATAATGATATATTTAGTGCATGTATATATCATAATTGAGATATAATGTTTTCTATATTAGTGATATAATATTTACCTTTCATTTATTTCAACAATTTAAAAATATAAACATTACAGATAGGTACATATGGACAACTATCTCTATGAAGTGATGTAAATCATTTTTCATAACCACCATATATGGATGGTTATAATAGTCTAAATTATGAAAATATATGATATTTATGAGATAATTAATAAGATTGAAATGTAACACCTTAATAAATCTACATATAGATATAAAAATAATAATTTCATATGGATCCTCTATAGTGGGTTCTCATCTCACTGGACTTGTAGTGTACAATACCATAAAATATCAAAAGAAAATGTTTATGGAAAACATTTTTTCAAATAATAGATGAATAAAAATAAGAATATTTATAAATACATGGATAGAAGATGATGAAAACAAGAGAGAAGAAGTTCTCATTTTGGATTGATTGAAAATAAATCTCTTAAGTCTGTTTTAGCTTTGTTGACCTAGATTTGAGGTTAATTTCAATATAAATGGACATTTTATAAAATTAAAGGTTAATAATTCCATTATAAAAGGATAGACAAAAAATATGGAATGTGAACCAAATGTATAATAGAGAGAACATATGTTTCTTCATGATAGGGCAAGGTAATAATTTATGGCACTATAGAGTCAAACATATTATCCAAAAAAGTACAATATATTTATAAACAAAAAAGTATTAGTCAATTTATCAAAATTAATCATGGTCAAAAAACGACTAATGCTTTATGAATATGATGGAAGATTGTACACAAAATTTATATCTAAAAGGAAATCATAGAATATAATTTACCTGGTCTGGTACATAAATATATACTTGGCCTAATGAATCTATCATGAAAATATAATTAAATATAGTATATTATTTCTAGAGATGAATATTATACAATTTCTTGTATCATGTTCAGGAAGAGTAAGAAAGTGGTTAGGGGGATTATAGAAAGGTTAAGATGGAGTGTACAAAATTAAACAGTCACACTCTCAAAAACTTATGATCCAATTAATAATTATAATAAATTTTTATTTGAGTGATTAAATATTTGGAAAACATGGTAATAAAGAATATGTATCGTATATATGAACTCTATTGCTGAATAGGGTTGTTGATCAATTAAATGTAACGGTTAATAACTTAGAGAAAATATTTTTTTTTATAAAAAGTAGTGTATATCACCCCCATCGGGAGAAGTTTATTAATGATATTGTATATAATGAAAACCAATATTTGTAATGGAATTTTTAGGAGAGAAAAACTTATAAAATATGGAATGGAAGAAATCAATTATTAATGAAGTTTTATGTATTTATAAGGATACGTTATATATAAAACATATAAGCTAGAAAAGGAAAGTATGATGAAGTTACTGATGAAGGAAATTTTCTAGTCTAAAATATAACATGTAAATAATATAAGTGTAATGGAAAATAATGAGAAAATTTATTGAGATAAATTATGTCAAAATCATAAAAGATAAATATAGATTGAATTTTGAAAAATCAGGCATTCAAGAATTTTCTGTATATGATGATAAAGATCATGAGAATCATAAGATTGTATAAAATTTATCAAAAGTTAACATTTTTTATGATGAATCATATGAGATTTTTTTATGAAAATCAATCTATATATAATACCCTATGATTTTAAATAAGGACAGTATGTTTTATAATGTGTGTGATATGAAACACTGAGTGTAAAACAACCATGAAATGTTATTATTTAAATAAGACCCTTATAATTAGAAGTAAAATTGGAGGGTATTAAGAGTGATAAATAATTTTTGAAATATATATAGATGATATAATCAATAAAAATGTATTGATTTATTCTTATTAAATATGCACTAAATTTTTAGTAAATCCAAATTTATTCAAAAAGGATATGTTTTCTTAAAATAATGACCATTTTGAAAGAATATTATAAATAATTCCAATAAATTTTAGAAGCTTTATATTATAAAATAATTATTATTCTTATAAATAATCATATAAAAATTATCCTATGGTGATGTTTTGATTTTTTTTGATAAGATTGAATTTTTAGTGGATAGTCAATGATACTAATTTTTATTCAAAACTAAATATTGTTTTGAAATTATTTATACTACAAAATTCTAATATGGATTGGTTTTAAAATATAATTAGTTCATTTTTTTAATATAATATATCTATGTTTTTTGAAATAAATTATATACTCCATTTTAGTATAAAATGATCATATACTTGAAAAATATTTTTTATGAAAATCTATTTTTCGTTGCATATTTTTATTTTGATTTAAAATTAAATTCTTTGAATTCTGTGTTTTGAATTTTTAAAAATGGATTTAATATTTTGAATAATAGGATAAAAATTTGGTAAATATTTTTTTCATTAAAATGAATAACAAACTTAGTAATTTGATTTACCACAGGTAAATGAAAATTAGTTTAATTATGGGTTAAAAATAATATTATAAGTACTATAAAATGACCACCAAAATTGTATTAATTTTACAGGATGATTATAACTACTCATTAATAATAAATTTTGTTATACATTTTTTTTGTCATTTGGGCGTGATTATGACCTTTATAATATTTTATGTAATGAAAAATAAAAAACATAATTCTGTTCTTTTAATAAATATAATATTTTTAAAATGGTGATATATAGAATTTGTTTTCATTTATAAATATTAATATGATATATAATTGTTTTATATTCATTTTGGTAATTTATTTTTAAATTTTACAGAATAAATAGTTGTCTTAAATTCATACACTTTAGTGAAACATTAATAATTAAATAAATGGAAAAATAAAATAAATGATATTAAAAAAATTAAAAGTAATATAATATGAGAAAATTAATGTGATATAATAATTGAATTTAGGTATATAATATTTTAGGGATCTAATAATAATTTTTTTTATAATTTCATTGGTTTCATCGATGTTATTAAAGTCAATGTATTGAATAGATACTAAAAAAGAAATTGATGATATTTCATAATAAATAATATTTTATTAAATGAAATTAAATTTATAAAATTATAAAATACAACAAATTTATTAGGACATGATTTTTAATATCAAAAAGGTCAATTTAAGTTCATTGTGTGCATTTATAGAAACTACTATGACAAAAAATGAGTAAACAACCATGTTTTCGTAGTATGTGTGAAAAGGGTTAACAAGGGGAATAAAATAAACATATAAAGGTAAAAACATAGACATAATATGTAAAAATTTAATTATAGGAGAGGATTAATCTCATACTAATATCATATCTAAATTTTAAAAACATTGAGAAATTTATCAAAATCAATTTATATTAATTTAATAATTAAAGAAATTTCAAGAGGGCCCTTCCCCTCTCTTATAAAGTGGCATCACTTATTTTCTTTATGTCACACTTAAAAACCCATTTTTTTGAAAAATATCCTACCAAATATGAAACGAATTTACCTCTCTACATGTTTTTGAGTCCTTATTAATGTCATAATACCATTCTTAGGGGTCCTATGATGTCATGAAAAAGTGGTTGTATAAAGAAGTTGTATAATTCTTAATCAAGAGCTTTCATTTTTTTCTTGTTTCACCTACATGGAATATATTAAATAAATTATTAAATATTAAAAAATTTATCAAAAAATACTAATATTTTATTATTATTATAGAAAATACTATTTCCATATCCTATTCAATCAGATGGGAAATTAAATCATCATTCATGTGTTCTGAGGACTATCGCCTTGTGAACCGATGTAATTCATTTTCCATCACCACCTAGCACGAAGGGTTATATTTATGGATTTATCATATTATTGTTTTATTTATAATTTTATAATTAAAATATATCACATATTTTCTTACATTTCCATTCACTGAGAAATGTTAATGTCATTCATGCGTACGTGTGGACTACCACCTCCACAAAGTGATATATCAAGTTTTTCATGACCACATCACATGGATGATATATATTACTGTATTTAAGGAAATTATATTATATTTATGATATTATTACAATTATATAAAGTTAAAATAACACATGACTTCTTTCCAAACCGATATATTAAAATTTTAAATGTTACTCATGCATAAGTACAATCTCGCAACTCCATGATTATAACGTAATTCATTATTCATAACCATCATTCATGAACTATTTTAAAGTTATAATTTATTCATAAGAATAATAATTATGTAATTAATATTATTCTAGAGATTATTTAACAATAATTTATTTGAATATGGTCAATATATTTTGAATCCTTTCTTAAATAATTGACTGAATGTCCTCCATACACTAATGTGAATTTAATTAAATAACTAATGAAATAATACAATTTAATAAATAATATTTTTAATGTTAAGGTATTAATCCCTATAATTTTAATTAAGAAATAAAATTATTTATTTGATAATGTTATACAGGCGCTTAATGACATATAAAGAATGTTTGGACCTAAGATAAGGGTTCTCATCTAAATTTCCTTTCCTCGAGGAATATTTTATTATTTTGACCCTAATTTATTTTATATGGAATATATAATACCCATTTTCATCTTATATAATTAATCATTAATATATCATATTATTTTAATTTTCATTATTAATTATATATTCTAAGGGGATTGGACTTGAATATTACCAAGTGGAAAATTTATTCTTAACTCAATTTCCTTATGTTGATGTATAACTCAAATTAATTGACATTATTATTAAATGATTATGTGTGAATTGATATCTAAATTTTATTATTTTGTATTTTCACTGGTTTTTTAAATTTTTTACACATAATCTCTCCATTTAATAATTATAAATTCAATGATATAATCTTTATTAGGTTTATTCGTTACAAATTCCATTTCAATGGGATACATGTTTTTGATGTGAACCTATATTCTTTAATAATGTATATATAATTCCATTTTCACATTGTATATAATTTATATGGTTAATTTTATTATATTTAAAATTTCATTTGATGTTATCATTTTTTAGGTTTACGATTGAGTATTTACCAAAGTGAAAATTGCTTTATGTTGATGCATATTTCCTTTTCAAGATTTCATTTGTTTGATGTTCATTAAGGGGAAATCATAATCTATTATTTTACTAAATCAAATATATTTTATTATCCTCTTTTAATGAATGTGGTTGACATGTTTGGTTTCTATTTCCTCTTTAATTTTTTAAAAAATCAAAAAAAATTGGTTTTTAAATGATAATAATCATGTATCTTCTTTAAGAATAAGAATATATCTATTCCTTATTAATTTTTTCTAACATGTATTTTTAAAAAAATTCTTATAAAAAAAATTATTTCCTAAATCTAATTTATATGATCTTATAATATTCTTTAAATTATTTTAAAATGTACATTTCTCAATGTTTTTTAAATGGGCCAATTTGAGTTCTTTACGAATTTTTTGAAATTAATGGTTATTTTTAACATATACAACATGGACATATTTTGACACTACCATGACAATTATTTTAATTGGAGAACCCTTTATATGATTCCAAAGTTATTTTCAAGGAGAATTTTTTTCTAAAAAAATTGTGCTATTTATTTTTTAAAAGTAATTTCAAAGTAAAAAAGACTTCATTACCCATGAATGTTTTTAATGATATTTGAATGTTATTTACATTAATCAAAATCAAAACCAACGTTTTTACTCATGCTCCACTTTTGATATGTTGTATTAGAACCATCTTAATTCATTCTCATAAAAGATTATGATTTTTTTCATTGAACTAATTTTTTCTCAATGGGTTAATCATGTTATGAAATAAATAATGGTTGTATTATGATATATATAACGAAATATATGCTCTATAAAAATTAATAATCATATTTTATTTTCAATTTTTAATGAAAATAGGTTTTTATATTAGAAACTAGGAATAGGTGAGCTGGTTATATCTCTCCAATACATTGGTAAAGGGAAAAGGTTAACTGATTAGGTTTCTCTTAAGAGATTGTGGGAATAGACTGTGATGGTTATTCAAAATATAGTATAGAGTTAACCAATATGGTTTATCCAAAGATATTTTTATAATATACTAAAATGAGTGTTCCAATTATAACCATGAAGGATATACTATATATAATTGTGATTAATATTCAATTTTTAAGAGTGAGTTAAAATTTCTCCAATATACCAAAAAAAATTTATTTGTGTGTGTTACATATTTTTGATGACTCATTTGATCAAGAATAACATCACATAGCTCATGATTATTGATTCATATGATTTTTTTTTTAAAACACATATTCAATGTTTGATGAATGATGATCTAGGTATTAATAGGTATGAATTCAATGATCTTAGGCTCATGCACTCTGATTGTGTTATAAAAACTATATTTTTATCTTACTATTAGTGATGACATTAAACTATTAATTATTATGATCACCCTTACTAGGAATTTGAGATCATCCTTCTTATGTATCCTTATCCCTAGGTTATGAAAAATTATGATAAATTATTTGAGTCTGGAAACGTTTCATATGTTATAAAATTTAGGGGATATGATGAATTATTAATTTAGGATATAAAAATATGAGTATAGTGGAAAAAATAATCTCTGGAATACATTAGTGTTGTTTATATAAGATATTTTCCTAGTTAAACAAACCTATAATAGTAGAATCCCTTTATGATAAAAAGATAGTGTATTATGACTAAACATAATATATTAAATGATGTTTCAAGAAAAGTCTGTATAATTGGTATCATTGAATGGTTTATAAAACCTTTGATAATGGGATATTTTTAATGTGAGGTCTTATAAAGAGTTATTGATACCATCAGGGGTTTATATGTTTAAGGTTTATCATAAGTTCAAACTCCTGGATAGCCTTTTTCTGGTCTTATATGATGGAATTTCAATATTACTAATGATATTGTGGGATTTATTTTATTATGTTAATGTATATTTATCTCTTAGGTTAAACATGAAGTATTATTTGCGAAGATAAGGTTGAATAATATTTTGGAATCATAGATAATCTTAATTTTATTTATTGCAATTCAAGTTATTTATGAAAATGGCTGGCCTATTTTATAGATTATATGATTAGATATCTTACAATTTTAGGTATATAATTTTATGAGTGAATAATGTTGTTTTGAGATAAATGTTAAATTTATATAGATTGAATGTATGAACAAATTCTTTTGATTTCTGGTTTTAAAACATAGATATGAATATGTTTACGAATTTTAATAATAGTTATTTATGGATTGATTTAGATTGAACATTGGGTATTTCTGTTGAAGTTTAGAGATTCATGTTTTATTCATTCATGTTTTTTCATTTTTGTAATTATCAAAGCCTATGGTAATGAAATTTTCTAGACAATATTTCACTAAACAGGTTCCCGAGATGTTTTTTTTAAATACCTCAATGTTTTCTCCACATATTCCAGAGACGTCCGACTAAAACTAGAGGTATAAGGTCAAAATGTGAGGAAATATCAAAGTACCACACCATAAGTTAGTAACCAAACAGCATACACGTCATAGTATGTGAATGAATTAATAAATTGAAACAAAATCAATATCGAATAAATTTAATATAGTAAACAAATGAACCACCTTGCCAAATATAAATCACTAATAACCCACAAAGCTGACCTCATATAAAAAACAACTGAAAAAACAACTTAGGATATAATACAAATCTATGCCATGTCACGTACCTAGTCTCCAGTTCAATTTCGAGCTTCTCCAACCTGAAAGTCAAACTCCACATGAGAATCCAAGTCTAGCATGAAATCTCGGGCCTCGGCCCTATCCATCACGCATTAATGAACAACATAAAATCTTACATATAGTCTACATATACACTTGGGTGCAGATATATTGGGGTGAGAAATAAATCTTAGTAGGGCACCCTGAATGGTGAACCTATAAATTTATGTTATAAGTACATTCTCATTAAATATTATCATCCTAGCCGAAACATAATAGAAATAAAAATAAATTAAAACATAATGAGTCCTTAGGTATGGGTCCTGGATCATCCATTCCTTCTTTGAACAACATAGTGGAGTCTTTAAGAATTGTTCAAATAATATGCGTCCCAAAAAAAATGTATGAAGGATACATCTAAGGCTGCTTGAACTATCTCATTTGACATTGTAAACTCAGTTCATGGGAATACTCTCCCTCATGCTAATAATCTAATAAAATCTATATTATATTGACATGAATCTATGTATTTAACCCACATTATTCCTATCAAATCAACGTTAAAAATTTAATATTTTCTCAGTTCTTCAGAATGACAATTAATCCATATACTCACAGTGTCAGTCTACTATTCCATTCAACTTGGTATACCATCTTTTCCTATAGAATCAGTTATGAACACAAACCCCAAAGTGTACTATTATTTTCTCAATTCTCTATCTAACACCTAATTTATATAATATAATATACATTCCATGATAATTATTAAAAAATATAACCAAAAAAAGAATTCAATGTCCCCTAATAACGACTAAGTCTATGAACGTGCACAGAACCTTGACCCATTACTCAAACCATAAAAAACAATCAATTATGATACAAAGTGTCTTGTAACACCTCTTAAACCATGGGTTAGGACGACCATGACCAACACCCAAAAACATAGGTTATAATCATGATTATAAACACAATAAATAATTGATGGGGGATGATATTACTGACACACTAAACCATTGGTGATTACTTCTATGACCCTCAAATGAAACCACAGGTGTGGACCACTCTGGCCAACACCCTTAACTATGGATGAAGTCCTCCATAACCAATTACCTCTTCCAAATTTGTGGAACTTCATGTCGAAATATATCATTCTTATATTTTGAGCACCATGTCAATAATCCATAACCATACATGTGAATCATAATATCCATCTCTCTCAGCGATAAAATCCCATAACATTAAAATATTCTCCAAAACATTTTAGACCAACCAGATCGCAACTTCCCCATGTAAATAAATCAACTCTAAATGTATAAAACCAATATAAATAATAACCTAGTCTGGCCAGTCACCCATTACCATCAAAATATTCTTCAGTGGCGCAAACCCCACATCAAGAGAAGGACACCCAATGAGGGGTTCCATTATCTCATCCAAGTATTTGGGAGAAAATGAGCAAGGAAAACATCCTCAACTGGCCCTTAACAGCTTCCAAATGACCCCAAAAAATACCAACTCAATGATATTCTATCAACTATGAATCCACATGGATTTCCATTATAACACGTATCATAGGAACCCACTTGGTATTTTTGGATTAGAATATAAGAAGAAACATTTATTTTAAAAACCATGAAAATCAACATTATCTCAAAAAAAAATTTCTATCTATTGGATAACTCATCCCACCCCCAACCTTTTTTATATCATGGAATCACATGCCTCGATTGGAGTAAAAACTCATAAGGTATGTGGTCTGAAGAACAATCTCATTCCAAGTCACCCTAGGTTTTCTCATACACCCAACTTATCCACCATCTCAAGTAACACCATAGTCCCACTAACCATTTAACATACCATTTTAATACCAAATATAGGTCTTATATGATCTCATAATACATCATCCAATCATACTTATTCAACTCTCAAGGTTTTCATCAAATGTATCACTATCATGGGGCAGTTGAATTCACAATCTAAAAAACATCTCTATCATAACATAATCTCCCCCAAACCCATATTAGAAATCCATAAAAACCCCCATGGGTCCCACTAGTGTGATATAAATAGAAAAAATACACAAAATGGACTCTTTAGTCCAATTTGGACTATAAGTCACAAAGCCGCTCAAAACCCTCAAAATGAAATCTAAGGGGTAGTACATGGTGAGTACTCTATTTACATGGTATGTACTCAAAAACGTATAGAAAGGACATGTACATCAACCTAGCATGGGTCTTGTAGGGTCTATCTATATACCACTACACAACCAAAATATCCATGGGGTCTATCCATGTACTTCCACACAGCCATGCCCCCTTTACACGGGGTGTTTTCCCATGTACCTAGACACCAGACCATGTACCTATTCATGCTGCGTACCAAGACTACACAACATATAGTACCAAAATCATTCCTCCCTATAAATTTGAGAAAAAATCATTTCACCACTACATGGTATGTACCACTAGTATGTGCTATGAAGTTCCAAAATATATTCTTCCCTAAATTGGAAGAACCAACGACCAGTTATTTCTGAAAAATATGTAGTGTGATCCGTATTTCTGAATGGGAAACCAAATATAACCTTTTGAAATTTTATTTTTTCCCAATTATAAATAGATCGACCCCCATGGGGTCCTTAAAAGTAATAATAGGGATCTAAAATATCATAACAACACTTCTCATGGGACTGGGGCATTAAATAAAAATATCATCCTACCTCATGGCATATACATAGAAGATTCAAGTCTAAATCCACACTTGAAAGCTGTTTTACCATGATCTGGCCTTGATCTCCATTATTGAATAATTTAGGAAGCATAAACTCATCCTCTACCCCCTTTGTTCATCTACCACATGCAAGGTAGTGGCCCTCCCATTTTTGATAGTGAATGGGAAGCCAAAAATGGGAGGGGGTGTTTAAATTAATTAATTAATTAATTAAAAAACAATTAAAACACCTATCTTGAATCCTAGAACCCGATGTGGGTTTAAAACTCAACTAAGTAAAGAACCCATCCTGAAATCTGTTACAATGTCAAAATATCAGTCTGATGCTCTATTAAAAAGAAATACCCTCCCAAACAAAAATGTAAATTTAATATTTAAGTAATTTTATATTAAATATCCCATTAAAATTCAAATGGTAAACAATTCCACCAAAATCCTATCATAGGGTAAACTACATATTTTGGGTCTAATAGAGTGTCCAAATAAATTATTTGAGATCACCTACTAAGTAAAAAATGTACATTTTACCTCTAAAGATCTTCAGAATGAAAAGAAATAGAATTTATTCTTAAATTTCAAAATAACAAAAAACTTTTGTCTCTAGAACCTTCCCACCATAAAAATTATCATCCTCAAGAAGCATCATTGGTCTTGTTTCCACACATCCTAACACACGTTGTTCATCAAAGTAAGTATAAGGCCCCATCCTTAAACCTTACATAATCTTGAATTATCACAAGATTACAAGTTGAGGACCTTTTCAGGTTTAGAGTTTTAGAGAATTAGGACATAATTATTACATCTCAAAGATTACAAAGTAGACACATCTACTTAGCTTCCATTTTTTCACAAAATAAAAACTCTTGAACAAAAGAGTTATGTCTAGTTCGTTGTTTTTGGACAGATTGACATTTCTTGATCCCATCCTTGACCCTATTCAACTTTAGGTCCTGTGAAAAAAATTTCAAAATCTTGGGATGAGCATAAAAATCTTAGTAAGGTTTATAGAAATATGGAAGGGAAACATGAGTTCATATATACATAAGAATGAAATCATACTTTACCCATAAAACAAAGGCACTTTAACATACCTCATCAAACCATGAATAAATCATAGAAATCATAAGACATAAAGGTAACTTGAGGCATTCATAACATTCTTACGTAGGGAGTAACCCTCTTGGTTACGTTTGGAATACCCATCACAATATATTCCCTAAAACTCTTTGGAGAAACCTTAACGTTTCACTCCTTCGCGTTACCCAATGCATTGGAGAGCTATATCGGGCTCACCCGCCCTTAGTTTATCACGGAACCACCCGTTTTCATAACAATGCCCAAGAACCATAACATAAACGTATCACATAAAACATTCATAAAGGAAACATAACATTTCCACATGTCAATCACAATATAACATTTTAGTATATTGAAATAACGAATCCGTTAAAAAAGAAAACATTTCCAAAACCATTTAAAACATTTAATAAAGAGATTTTTGAATCAAAGTGTCCCATACCACCTTGAAGATTTTAAAATTTTAAACCATTAATATCCATATAAATAAATCCTTAAAACCATTTTGAAAACATGGATATAAATAAGAACAAATCATTAAAACATTTAAAGTGATATTTTGGTTAAAGGGTTTTTACCAAAATTAGAGACAATTGAATACAATAATTGAGGAATAACATTTAATCAGAACATTATAATATCATGAGAATAAATGGATTCATGATATAATATTCCAAAGGACAGTATATACACCATATAAGAGTGAATTGGTGCATAACAACAATGAAGTCTCAATAGAGATGTAAAATGTGATGAAATCCCTTATAAAGAAGGTATCCTTAAATTAAGGACAAATAAATCTCAAAAATATGTGTGACAAATATAAATACACCCAATTTAAGTGGATATTAAGTGTAAAACAATAAAAGGTCATTCACACATATTCAATGGATGACATATTCAATGACTACATGTTGAACCCAAAGAAATCGAAATTGGGTTAAAAAGTACCCTTGAAAGCCGAACGACATCACATCAAAATGAGTTGATGAGAGATAAAAAGCGTATCTCATCACTTGTACATAAAATTTACGTCAATAAGTATATATTGGAACATATACCAACATAAAAATATGTAAATTAAAAGACCCAAAAAAAGATGTCTTTTAAAAAAAGAGGAGGGTGAAAGGTTCCCTTATCGACTTGGGTATCTTTCAAAACATACACCCCATGAAAGAAAGACAATATATAATTGATGTAAATACTCATAAATGAAAGTATAATACACAAAGAGTAGAATAATTGGCATTACATACACCACTCAATGGAATTTGTGGAAAATGTAGCATAAATATCACGGGAATAAAAGTGAGATGAAAAATCCCTTACGAAAACTCGGCAGCCTAACGGCGCCACATAAAACTTCCAAATATGGATTGATGAGATAAAATATGGTATATCATCACATTAAAATAAAATATACAGCAATAGGAATATAAAAGAACATCCCCCAACATTACGAAGAGGAGCTTAAAAGAAGTGACATAAAGGAGAGTACTTAAAAAGAAAAAGAGAGGTTAGATCTCTTACGAAAGTTCGGCAGCCTACCGGCGCCACTCAAAACATCCAAAATGGATTGATGAGAGAGAATAGGGTCTCTCATCACATGAAAATAATAATTACAGTAAGTGTAATATAAAAGATCATCCCAATAACAAGAAAGAGGAGCTTTAAAAGGAATGACATAAAAGTGTGTACTTAAAAAGAAAGAGAGGAGTAGGATCCCTTACCTCGGGTCCGACTTGACTCGATTGTTCATTAACATCGTGAATATTAAACTTGAGTTAATTTCTACTTAATTAAGAACCTTTTTCAAGCATATTATTCCTTTTATATCACTTATTTACATGTTATAAACATTATGTAATCATTATGATAATAATGATTGTTCTGTCGATATTTGGTTCTTAAGTCGAAAGTGGACTTCATACAATTACATGTTGTTCGTGTGGTCAAAGGTTCTTTATATCCAAAATGACATTCCTGATTTGGATATCATATATATCATATATATCCAGCATATACATGTATTTATAAAATCACATAATCATTTAGAGGAAAGAAATGAAATGCACCGTTCATCGAGACGGTAAGCCGTACGTACGCATGAACGCTACTTTCATTTCTATGTCGTATTAATGGAATTAAAACTATATGAGAGGTATGTATATTTTAATTCCAGAATTATATTAATCATTTAGATGTATCATACATCACATATATCCATTATATATATGTACTTATAATAGTACATTACATTTGGGGATAAGAAATGAAATGCACCATTCATGGAGACGGTAAGCTGTACGTACGCATGAACGTTACTTTCATTTCTATCTCATACTTTAATGGAAAGAAATAATAATTATATAGAGGTATATAATAATTCCAGTATAACATCATATATAATAACATTAAATTCATCCTCTATACGTCCCACGTATGGCATTAATGAATCACATCACTTTGAGGGGGCGGTAGTCCGCACTTCCTAAAATGAAGATATCGCTTATACCCATAATGGAAGCCATAAAATTAATCCACAAATGAAAAATACAGAAGATTAAGTAAAACATGAACATATTATATATCATATATAAAAATAGTGACATCATAATGGCCACCTTTGAAGGTGTTAAAAAAGTATTGAACAATCATCGTTTCGGGAGGCAGAATTTCGCCATCCACGGAATCCGTATGTTCTTTAACAATTTGATGTAGTTGTGTGAGAGTGTATCTCTAATAAATCTTATAACAAAATCCTAGTATATTGACGATACTGGTGTTGTTACAAAAGAAGTAAATAAAAAGAGTTTAGGTGGTTGGAGAAGCAAAATAAAACAAATGAACATGAGAGAATGAATTACCTTTAAAAGTGTAACTCTTTTTGATTTGAGCCTAAAGGCTTCATTTGAAAGGATTCTTCCCAACGAGAATACTCTAGGATGAGGAGAGGGATGTGGAGAGAGTAATTGGGCAGGGTTTGGCCGAGCCAAAAGCATTAGGAGTGTGTGTAAAGAGGTAGAGGTGGGGGCCTTTTATAAGATGAGAGGAGTGGCACTTTTGGAAAGTAAGAAATATTACTTTATTTGAAAATGTGTTTCTGTTTTAAAAGGTCCCACATTTATATAACTCGTGGATAAGGTGATAAGGGTTCGAAATACACCCATCCAATAAGTTTTGGACATGTGTAGTTCATATATTTTACATTATCTTTCGATTTTATTTAAATCGTCAAATAATGATGTCATCGCTGCATCATTATTAAGTCAAAAATACTTTAATTTATTTAATGTCTAAAAATTATAAAAAAATTACTATGATGTAGTAAATCTTTTTAGCTTTCGAATTACTATTTATAATCAAAATTATGACTTGTATAACCCCACTTAATTTTTTTTTAGTAAAACATTTCATGTTTGTGTCATTTTTACTTTTACATTAAATAAAAAGTTATTTATGTCATTTCCCAACCAAAGTGGATCCATGGGGTCCCCAAGTTGACCCATGGCTTGTCTTGGTCTTCCATGACACAACCAATGAGGGTAGTACATGTTTCAAGCTCATCTCATTTTATTAAAGCATTATTTTTACCTTAAACTACACTAATTACCACTAATCGCGATTAATGAAAAAAAGTTAGTATTCACCAAAAAATTATTTTCATCCCATTGAACAACATTTTACATACTAATGACAAACATGTATGTTGGATTTTCAAAATTGAATACACATTAGTGGTAAACTTTCATTTAACTGAAAAATCAGTTTGCTTGATTACCACTTAGTGGTTTCACTATTCATCAAAAATTGGAGTTTTTTAGAAAAATACCAAAACTTCACCCTAAGCTATAATTGATATTCCAAATTCAAAAATGAAGTCCGTTTTACAAAATTCAAAACATATTAGTCACATTAAGTAATTTAATAATTAATTCCCGCTGTCAGAGCAAATAGCGTGTTTTTATAAAACAATAAGTATCAAAAGATTGACACTAGTTTAAGTCTGATTTCAAAGTGAAATTAATTCCAACGACCACTATTGGATTTAATGGTAAAAATATTTTCTAATTTCACTTTAAAACAAATTCAAAATATTATCTAATCATATAAATAAATTATATTAAAAATAGGTTTTGAATTAAAACACAACATTTTACACTATTCATTAAAAAATGAACATTATCGGAAAAATACCAAAAAATTACACAAAGTAAAATTTGATGTCCCGATTCTTAATAAGAGTTTTATTTGGTCCAAAAGAATGTATAAGAGTGATCAAAACTATATTTAATGACAGTTCTCCATTAAAAGGCGATAAGTGAACCTTTAGTGAAAACTAGGGCATATACGCCTAAAATTGAATTCTTTCTGTATTTTAAGCCTTTATCCTTTATTGGATAAATGTAAAAACATTTAAAAACATATATAATCATATTTTAGTTATTTCTATCCATTCCCTCCATTACAACGGCTACATATTAACTACCATTTAAAATATTATTATTCTATTATTAGAGTGCAACGTAAGATTCCCAAGAAACTCGTTGTTGCGTGTTGGGTACGCCATCGAGCATAGCGTCCCCTTTAAAGTCATATCAATATTTTATTCACAAATATGGATAAATATGAAAATGTCATATTCTTTATTTACCTGGGGTGTTAAATCCTTCCCCCCTTTTGGGAATTGCGTCCTCACAATTTTAAAATTGCGCTTGGAAACATCCTTGAAAGTCCCACATCGGAACAAGAGTCGGTAAAACAATCACTTTAAAATAATGAAAGATAAGTACAGAGGTCACCCAAGTTAACCCATACCAGGACTCCATGTAGGAAAACATGGACATGGAAGAAAAAGAAAAGGGTCATGTTCTTGAGGGAGAGTGATAGTAAACATGTCTATGAGAATGTTAACAACAAGAAAATCACAAACATGTGATGAGTTAAACAGTATTCGATTCCCCAGTAGGAAAGGTTAATAGACAACATTTTTGTTTTATGTTTCTTTTTATTGAGGAATTTATTCATAAGGAAACATAATCACTTATCATGTTGACTTTCAGCATTTACTAGATTCCTTAATCAAACTCATATTTTTTCCAAAAGATGAGTATTTAGGGAGACTTTTTCGCATTAAGAGTACTATAATCAAATTCTAGAGAATCACCTAATCCACAAAAGAGAACTATATACATCCCATGTCTTTAGGCTTTAACCAAAACTAAAACCAAAAAGGTTAGTACAAGGTCAGATAGTCCAGAAAAGGATAACCCTTTAAAAAGAAAATCAATGCTTAATCTCCAAAATTTGTCCAAAAAAACCCAAAGTTCAACGAGGACCATCCGATAAACAATATGTCCATAAAATTCTTCAAAGTAAACCAATCTATGATTGAAACCCAAATATTTGAACGATTTAGTCACATAGTCTTCCAAGTTAAATTGTAACATTTATCTCCAAACAACATTAGTTGCTCCTAAAGTCTCGTATTGAAAAGTAATTAACCTAATCACATATCCTCCATGATAGGTTAATAATTTTCATAAATAAACCAAAATCAACTTACTCTTAATTCATAAAATCATATAACTAAAAAGAATCAGTCAAACTAACAAGGGACTTCACGTAGTCCAGTGGTAGGGGATAAATACCAGTCGCACTTTGGTTGTGGGTTCGATTCCCGCAGCTTTGTCCGACGTGAAGGGTAGTCACACGGTCTGTGTGTTGTCCTTTTTCCAAAACTATATAATTCTTAAAAAATTCCCCAAAATGAGATAAAATCTTCAAAGATGATCATAACATATTATAACCTCAAGTTTATCTCATGCCTTTCATTTTCCATTAGAACATATAATAACCCATAATTACCTCAAAAGTAAGGATCATATAAACCCTAATGGTTACCTTAATAATTATTACCTGAATTTCCACATCGAGTTGGCCATCTCGTACATGATGCATTATATAACTCACCAAGGTTGAAGTGGTTGATCATGAATCCTTGATAGTTGGTTTATAACAACCATGAGATTCCTCATTGAATCCCCCATCTCATCCAGTCTCTTAATCAGAGAACCACCACAGTTTCCTTCAAACCCATTGTCACTTTGGTGCCTGCTAGATCCATCCATTTACTAAAACCAAAAAGGTCAGTGTGAGTATATCAACATAACCATCATGTACTAATGAGGAAGGTAAACACTAAGATACACTTACTCATTCATTTTATCTAAAACTAGGACTCTTTCTGAAATCCTAACCATTATGGTAATGTCACTTATGCTTAAAGAATACCCTAACCTCTAAAGTTATCTAAACCAACCTTTGATACCAACTATAAGGCCCCAGCCTTAAACCATACATAATCTTGAATTATCACAAGATTACACGTTGAGGAACTTTTCAGGTTTAGAGTTTTAGAGAATTATGACATAATTATTACATCTCAAAGATTACAAAATAGACACATCCACTCAGCTTCCATTTTTTTCACAAAATAAAAACTCTTGAACAAAAGAGTCATGTCTTGTTCCTTGTTTTTGGACAGCTTGACATTTCTTGATCCCATCCTTGACCCTATTCAACTTTAGGTCCTGTGAAAAACATTTCAGAAACATGGGATGAGCATAAAAAGCTCAGTAAGGGTTATAGAAATATGGAAAGGAAACATGAGTTCATATATACATAAGAATGAAATCATACTTTACCCATAAAACAAAGGCACTTTAACATACCTCATCAAACCATGAATAAATCATAGAAATCATAAGACATAAAGGTAACATGAGGAATTCATAACATTCTTACGTAGGGAGTAACCCTCTTGGTTACGTTTGGAATACCCATCACAGTATATTCCCTAAACCTCTTCGGAGAAACCATAACGTTTCACTCCTTCGCGTTACCCAATGCATTGGAGAGCTATATCGGGCTCACCCGCCCTTAGTTTATCACGGAACCACCCGTTTTCATAAAAATGCCCAAGAACCATAACATAAACGTATCACATAAAACATTCATAAAGGAAACATAACATTTCCACATGTCAATCACAATATAACATTTTAGTATATTGAAATAACGAATCCGTTCAAAAAGAAACCATTTCCAAAACCATTTAAAACATTTAATAAAGATATTTTTGAATCAAAGTGTCCCATACCACCTTGAAGATTTTAAAATTTTAAACCATTAATATCCATATAAATAAATCCTTAAAACCATTTTGAAAACATGGATATTAATAAGAACAAATCATTAAAACATTTAAAGTGATATTTTGGTTAAAGGGTTTTTACAAAATTAGAGACACTTGAATACAATAATTGAGGAATAACATTTAATCAGAACTTTATAATATCATGAGAATAAATGGATTCATGATATAATATTCCAAAGGACATTATATACACCATATAAGAGTGAATTGGTGCATAACAACAATGAAGTCTCAATAGATATGTAAAATGTGATGAAATCCCTTATAAAGAAGGTATCCTTAAATTAAGGACAAATCAATCTCAAAAATATGTGTGAAAAATATAAATACACCCAATATAAGTGTATATTAAGTGTAAAACAAAAAAAGGCCATTCACACATATTCAATGGATGACATATTCAATGACTACATGTTGAACCCAAAGAAATCGAAATTGGGTTAAAAAGTTCCCTTGACAGCCTAACGGCATCACATCAAAATGAGTTGATGAGAGATAAAAAGTGTATCTCATCACTTGGACATAAAATTTACATCAATAAGTATATTTTAGAACATATCCCAACATAAGAATATGTAAATTAAAAGACCCAACAAAAGAAGTATTTTAAAAAAAGAGGAGGGTGAAAGGTTCCCTTACCGACTTGGGTATCTTTCAAAACATACACCCCTGAAAGAAGGACAATAGATCATTGATGTAAATACTCATAAATGAAAGTATATTACAAAAATAGTAGAATAATGGGAAGTACATACACCACTCAATGGAATTTGTGGAAAATGTAGCATAAATCTCACGGGAATAAAAGTGAGATGAAAAATCCCTTACGAAAACTCGGCAGCCTAACAGCGCCACATAAAACATCCAAATATGGATTGATGAGATCAAATAGGGTATCTCATCACATTAAAATAAAATATACATCAATAGGAATATAAAAAAACATCCCCCAACATTACAAATAAGAGCTTAAAAGAATTGACATAAAGGAGAGTACTTAAAAAGAAAGAGAGAGGTTAGATCTCTTACGAAAGTTCGGCAGCCAAACGACGCCACTCAAAACTTCCAAAATGGATTGATGAGAGAGAATAGGGTCTCTCATCATATGAAAATAAAAATTACAGTAAGTTTAATATAAAAGATCATCCCAATAACAAGAAATATTAGCTTCAAAAGGATTGACATAAAAGTGTGTACTTAAAAAGAAATAGAGGAGTAGGATCCCTTACCTCGGGTCCGACTTGACTCGATCGTTCTTTAACATCCTGAATAATAAACTTGATTTAATTTCTACTTTATTAAGAACATTTTTGAAGCTTATTATTCCTTTTATATAACTTATTTCCATGTTATAAACATTATGTAATCATTAAGTTAATAATGATTGTTCTGTCGATATTTGGTTCTTAAGTCGAAAGTGGACTTCATACAATTACATGTTGTTCGTGTGGTCAATGGTTCTTTATATCCAAAATGACATTCCTGATTTGGATATCATATATATCATATATATCCAACATATACATGTATTTATTAAATCACATAATCATTTAGATGAATGAAATGAAATGCACCGTTCATGGAGACGGTAAGCCGTACGTACGCATGGACGCTACTTTCATTTCTATGTCATATTAATGGAATTAAAACTATATGAGAGGTAAGTATAGTTTAATTCCAGAATTATATTAATCATTTAGATGTATCATACATCATATATATCCATTATATATATGTACTTATAATAGTACATTACATTTGGGGATAAGAAATGAAATGCACCGTTCATTGAGATGGTAAGTCGTACGTACGCATGAACGCTACTTTCATTTCTATCTCATACTTTAATGGAAAGAAATAATAATGATATAGAGGTATATAATAATTCTAGAATAAAATAATATATAATAACATTAAATTCATCCTTTATACGTCCCACGTATGGCATTAACGAATCACATCACTTTGAGGGGGCGGTAGTCCGCAGTTCCTAAAATGAAGATATCGCTTATACCCATAATGGAAGCCATAAACGTAAGCCACAAATGAAAAATAAATAAGATTAAGTAAAACATAAACATATTATATATCATATATAAAAATAGTGACATCATAATGGCCACCTTTGAAGGTGTTAAAAAAGTATTGAACAATCATCGTTACGGGAGGCAGAATTTCTCCATCCACGGAAACCGTATGTTCTTTAACCATTTGATGTAGTTGTGTGAGAGTTTATCTCTAATAAATATTATAACAACATCCTAGTATATTTACGATACTGGTGTTGTTACAAAATAAGTAAATAAAAAGAGTTTAGGGGGTTGGAGAAGCAAAATAAAACAAATGAACATGAGAGAATGAATTACCTTTATAAGTGTATCTCCTTTTGATTTGAACCTAAAGGCTTCATTTGAAATGATTCTGCCCAAAGGAAATCCTCTAGGATGAGGAGAGTGATGTGGAGAGAGTAATTGGGTAGGGTTTGGCCGAGACAAAGGCTTGAGGAGTGTGTGTAAAGAGGTAGAGGTGGGGGCCTTTTATAAGAGGAGAGGAGGGGATCTTTTGGAAAGTAAGAAATATTACTTTATTTGAAATTGTGTTTCGGTTTTAAAATTTACCACATTGATATAATTCGTGTATAAGGTGATAAGGGTTCTAAATACACCCATCCAATAAGTTTTGGACATGCGTAGTTCATAGATTTTACATTATCTTTCCATTTTATTTAAATCGTCAAATAATGATGTCATCGCTGCATCATTATTATGTCATAAATAATTTAATTTATTTAATGTCTAAAAATTATAAAAAAAATACTATGATGTAGGAAATCTTTTTATATTTCCAATTACTATTTATAATCAAAAATATGACTTGTATTACCCCACTTAAAAATTGTTTTAGTTAAACATATCATGTTTGTGTCATTTTTACTTTTACATTAAATAAAAAGTTATTTATGTCATTTCCCAACCAAAGTGGATCCATGGGGTCCCCAAGTTGACCCATGGATTGTATTGGTCGGCCATGACAGAACCAATGAGGGTAGGACATGTTTCAAGCTCATATCATTTTATTAAAGCATTATTTTTACCTTAAACTACACTAATTACCACTAATCGCGATTAATGAAAAAAAGTTAGTATTCACCAAAAAATTATTTTCATCCCATTGAACCACATTTTACATACTAATGACAACCATGTATGTCGGATTTTCAAAATTAAATACACATTAGTGGTAAACTTTCATTTAACTGAAAAATCAGTTTGCTTGATTACCACTTAGTGGTTTAACTATTCATCAAAAATTGGAGTTTTTCAGAAAAATACCAAAACATCGCCCTAAGCTATATCTGATATTCCGAATTCAAAAATGAAGTCCATTTTACAAAATTCAAAACATATTAGTCACATTAATTAATTTAATAATTAATTCCCGCTGTCAGAGCAAATATCGTGTTTTTATAAAATAATAAGTATCAAAAGATTGACACTAGTTTATGTCTGATTTCAAAGTGAAATTAATTCCAACGACCACTATTGGATTTAATGGTAAAAATATTTTCTAATTTCACTTTAAAACCAATTCAAAATATTATCTAATAATATAAATAAATTATATTAAAAAGAGGTTTTGAATTAAAACACAACATTTTACACTATTCATTAAAAAATGAACTTTATCGGAAAAATACCAAAAAATTCCACAAAGTAAAATTTGATGTCCTGATTCTTAATAAGAGTTTTATTTGGTCAAAAAGAATGTATAAGAGTGATCAAAACTATATTTAATGACAGTTCTCCATTAAAAGGGGATAAGTGAACCTTTAGTGAAAACTAGGGCATATACGCCTAAAATTGAATTCTTTCCGTATTTTAAGCCTCTATCCTTTATTGGATAAATGTAAAAACATTTAAAAAAATATATAATAATATTTTAGTTATTTCTATCCATTCCCGCCATTACAACGACTACATGTTAACTACCATTTAAAATAATATTATTTTATTATTAGAGTGCAATGTAAGATTCCCAAGAAACTCGTTGTTGCGTGTTGGGTACGCCATCGAGCATAGCGTCCCCTTTAAAGTCATATCAATATTTTATTCAAAAATATGGATAAATATGAAAATGTCATATTCTTTATTTACCTGGGGTGTTACAGTAAGAGTATCTTATTTTTATCAACACAATAACATAAACTGATTTTCTCTTCATAAATCCAAGGACAAGGCATAGAATCCATCAATATCCAAGCAACCTATTTCCACCATCAACAACCCACTAAGACGAGACCTAACCCCACCAGTCCATTGTGATAGAACACAACATCATCCAAAATTATCCCTAGGACCATGGCGCTTCCCACCATAAACTGAACCTATAATTGCTTATTCTGATCTACAATACTTACCAACATTAGAGTTGCCTATCCAAAAACATGCTATGTGGTCCAAAAAACCACTTTATGTCATTCCCACTGCTATCATGACACATCCCTCAATAGGGCCATATCACTAAGGATGACCTGATAATCCCCACTATAGGAGGATGCTTATTATCATATCTCTGATACAAATTATCTCCATGAACTATACCTATAAAATTTACAAACCTCAAAACTAGACATCATTGTCATCATATCACTTGGGAAAAAATATAAAACATCTACTATAATATATTCATATCATTTGAGAATAGTACCCAAAATATTTTTCAACATCCAATCCCTCAAGAGGACCCCACTCACAAACAAGTGATGATTCACTTTCCTCCATATAGATTCACATACATCGCTCAATGAGAAAAACCTCCCAAGGGGACCCTGGTCCAACCAAAATGACATATATATCATGGAATATAGACAATTATCACTATAGAGGATTTCAATATATACTGAAATATTGAGTCTAAACTAATATTATACTATGTTGTCATCAATGAATACCACTACAACATCATCTATTCCATGATTATAAGAGTTCTATTCCAAGGACCTTAGGTAACTATTCCCATAAGCCACTAATCACAACTAAAATAGGTCTCAACCTACACATGGATGTCTTGTCAACATAAGAATTGTAAAATAGACTCCCATAGTATCCAATCCATAATCAAATGTCCCAGTGTGTCAGTCAGAATGGCCAGAAGGCCTTCATTTTTTATTATTGTGATAATCCACATTTGAAAAGGTCAGGTGTAACCCTTACAAAGCCCAAAGACATGGAGATAATTACGTGACCATAGGTCTTAGAGGTAATGAAATAGAGAAGACAACTTGGAACTGGTCCTCCCCAGTATATGTCATGATATCAGCACTCCACCTTCGTGGGTTGGTCAGCTAGCTGTCCTATGAAAAGCTGCACATGCCTGGTACCAATGGCAAAACCATACCCTCCCATTATTTCAAATTAGGATATATCTTCTATAGTGGATGAGCCTACCCAGAATTCTCATCTGAAGCCTTGTTCCTTGTATTAAAGCTAGTATATTTGAAATAAAGTGGCCCGAAGGGCTTGTGGTGGCCCTAAGGCCTTAAGGTGGCCCAAAGGCCTTGAGAAACAACTGCATGTAGGCCTTGGGTGGCCCGAAAGCCTTCTAGGATCTGAGGCCTAAACTGGGGGCCCAATGGCCCAAATGGATGAATAGTTACAGCTTCTAGAGTACTGAACAGTACCTAATACAGTGCTATTACAGTGCTTATACAGTACACTGGAAATATGCCTCCACCCGGATTTGATCTTAGGTATCTTGGCCGTACCTACTGAGTCCTCACCAAATCGGCTGAGGCTCTCTTCAAATCATAACCATTACACATTCTTGTGTAACAAAAAAAATACTCCAACTATATTGAGTCACATATCACAATACTCAACTACCAATACCCATAAAATGTTCATGCCTACCTCGAATGCCATTCTCACCTGACAAAGTGTACACAAAGTTTTGTCCAAAACAAATGAATCCAATGTTCCTAAAACTCAAACTATAATTGTACCTTTATACATATTTTTCTCACACATAATGAATCATAAAAAACTCAGCCAAACCCTTTCATCAGTTATACTTGAAAAAAAATAAAATATGATTCTTAACTAGATTCATATCAATAAGGTCACTAAGATCACCCATATAAACCCCCATCAAAGTCTCACATCAAGTCACTAGGTCCATCCACCTTAGTTTACACCAAATCACAAAAGGCCACAACTCTCTATAAATTAAATATGATTGTGTCTCAACAAAATATGACATCAATATGTCAAAAAATGTAACTCTGCGGTCTCATATCTGAAATAAATCACATGTAAAACCTCCCACCCACAACTTGGGCGTCTATCCTCTCTTAAATGTTTCACATCATATTGCTACCAAGATGATTTAATAAGAAACTGATCCCAAAAAAACCACACACAAGGGGTAAAATGATCATAAACATACACCATTATCACCAACTAATGTTTACCTCACATTCTATGAACTAGGAATTCTTCTACATTCTCAATAATGACACCCTCACAGGAGATCCATAGAACCTTCCATCATAATGAAATCCAAAAAATAAAACAATAACATGACCATAACACATGGATCCTATTTTCCTACCATGATCCATGAGATGACTGTTTCCAATAGAGGATATGCATTAAAACCAAATCATAATTTTCATTCCAATGGGAAAAGAAGCATATATGTATCATAAATCATCACATACAAACCTCATGATAATTCATCAATAAAAAAAATCATATACAATTGTAACATCAAATACAAATAACATAAATACTATACATGGTGATCTAGAATTTCAACCACATTAGGTGTTCAAGAAGCAACATATGATATCCTTCATAGGTTATGAAACGTTCCGGTATTTCCATACAACCAAATCCTAAATAGTAATCTACCCATGTAACTACTCTGATACCACTTTGTAATGTCTCAGCCATAATTCCACTACATCGCTCCCCAAGTCTTTTAACCACAAGTCCTCAATAACGCATCCTCAATCTCTAGAGGTAACAAATGAGTAGTGGGGAAATAAGGTGGAACTATGAGGAGTCTTACCCTAATATCAAATGGAAAAACTATGAGTAAGTAAAAAACATTATATACATCAGAGTATGTGGAAAGAATAAATAAACTAAAATAAACGTATACCATAATTAAATGAAACAGTGTAAAGGCCCAAACATCCATGAAATATAAAAATCATTGATTTCCCATTGGGATGATCACATATAAAATATATGTAACTAAACAAAATACCTTCAGTTGTACTACTAACTCTGAGGCATGTCACATACCCAGTCTCTAGTAACATGTCATGCTTATTCAACCCGAACCTCAAACTCTATATAGGAATATTTCTCAATCATGAAATCATGGTACTCGAAGATATCAATCTTGAATTTTTTCTCAAATAGAATGTAGGAATATGGCATTCACACACACTAGAGTGAACATAAAGTGGGTGAAAAATAAATATATATAGGACACACCTACAACAAATATATAAACAACCTCCTTAAGTGCATGATCCTGAAATATGCTCGGCCTAGACTTAAAAAAATAATATAAAGATAAATAGAACCACTACAAATCCTTAGGTATTAGATCATGTTCGGAAATACATGATCTATCCACTGTCAAGGTGTTTATGAGCATACCTCTAAGAACATTCATCTCAAAAACACATATGAGCACCACATACAATTCCACCTAAACATTTATCATCATATTGGGAACCCATTTCATGGGAATCCTTTCACTCAGGCTCCAAATATAAGGTAGCATCATTCATGTCTACATGAATCCGAGGATATAACTCATAACAACCCTATCATATCAAAAATAGAAAATATATATTGTTTTTAGAGAAACAGTATGGCACATAAACTAGGGATGTAGAGAATCAGTCCAATATCACATCCACCTAGTATAACATTATTCCCTAGAGCATCTATCTAAAAATAAAACTACAATGTATACTATTAATGTCCAAAGCCTCATCCTGACACCTAATCCATGTTGTATATAATCCATTCCTAAAGAATCAATATTACATATAACCATAAATTTGGAGCACCATTTATTGTAATGACAATGATGTATTTCAATGTACATGTAACATTATTCCAACATTTGAACCATAAAAAAATATCGATTCTGATATAGAGATTCATGTCCAATATTCTAACCCATGAGTAAAGACCACCATGACTAACACTCTAAACCATAGGTGGGGACCACAATGAAAATTGCCATATTCCATTGGAATAGAGCTCCATGACCAACACCCTAATGCATAGGTGAGGACCTCTAGGAAAAACACTTGAAACCATAAATGATTATCACTATGAAAAACACCCTAAACCATGGATGAGGACAGTCATTACCCACACCGACATCCATATATATGGAACTTCATGTCTAAATATTTCACCCTAAGATGTGGAGAAAAATTTATAACATCAAGGACTATATCTTTGGATCATTATATCCATATATTTTATTAATAAAATCCCATAAAATTAATCCTTTCTCTAAAACATTGTATCCTAATTAGATCACAACAGCGACACATGCATAAACCATGTGCCAACATATAATACCATTATGAAAAAAAAAGGATAGAATATCAATAATTCCCATCAAAATATCCTCAACTGTCCCAAAGGCTATAATAATTGGAAAACATATAATGGGTTTCTCTCTCTCATCCAAGGACTCAATCTAAAACCAATATGAGAAACATCCTCAAAAATCCTTTAATAGCCACCAATAGATCCTCAATATAAAATGAACCCATCTGGCTTAGTCTCTAAATTGGAAACCCACATGGAACTCCTAGACAAAAAATAATTGAATGATTATTCTTTGTATCCCTTAGATTAGAACGTATGTGGAAACATATATCTTCAAACATTGCTAAAAACCAATCTCTTAGTCCAACCACCATCTACCAAGGATCACACAAATTTTCACCCAGAATCTGGAATCTCACATCCTCAGAGGCCTTAGTATTAGTAAAACCACATCAGGGAGATGGAATCTCATTACCAAGCCCTATATAACTCACCCAAGGTTGGATGATACTCCAAAACTATCCTGCACCTCAAGTAAGAACTCAGTCATGAAAACCAAGGACAATATAATTCCAATACCATATAAAAGTCACTAATGAACTCATTATACATTCTATAATAATACTCATGACCCTTTCGTAGGTCATATCCCATGTCTCACCCTAGTGAGATAGTTGAACTAACTGTTTTTTTGGAAATAATCTATATCTTAACTAAATCTCTTGAAAACCAACTCATAGAAGTTACAAAAACACCCCATGGGTTCCAAAATTGTGATCTAAGTGAGGAAAAATTCAAAATGGACAACACCTATTTCCAATTATTAATCTAGGGTACAAAACCACTAAAAAATATCCACATATAATCTAATGGGTAGTAAATAATGCGTACTCCGAGTACACAGTGTGTAATCACAATCCTTTGGCCACAACATGTACTCCCACAAGGCCTTGTCACCTTGGGTTTTCATGTGTACTACTACACTACCATAACATACATGGGGTATGGTTGTGTACTTCAAAATGACCATGTCCCCCTTACATGGAGTGTATTCCCATGTACCTGGCCACTTAGCCGTGTCCATATACAAGCCGTGTACCTAGGTATCTATAGTTTACCATTTTGGATTTCATTAATTGATAAAAATGGGAGAAATAAATTTTCATCATTTTTTGATTATGTGATCCATTAGAAATTGTTCTAGCGATTTAGGGATAAAAATTCATCTTTTATAGTAATTATTTCAATAAAAAGAAGAGATTATGGTGGAAATTTAATAGAGGCGGAAACTGTACATGTCAGATAATTTAATTTCTTTATGTTATTATTATAGATGGTAAAGGAATTAGTCCACTATAGGAAAATGAACTTGAAATAATATTTTCATCTTTTCAATTTTATTACTAAAAAATCCAGGACCTTTTAACCCATCACAGATTTACGGTTTTTTGAGGGTTAAATTTCACATGACCATGTTCTCTATCTCCCACTATTAATTCTTAGGCCCAATTTCTTCCTCAATGTCCACAATTTTACATTCTACTAATTTCATCCAACATGAAAACAACATTATCTGTTTTTATAGATGATCTTCTTACTTACATTTTTTCCTTTTTAGGAACATGATTTATTAACCCCTTTTATGATGTTTGTTTTCAAAAAATGTATTTTAAAATATAAACTGTTGACTGCTGAGATTGAGCTCCAAATTTATAGAATGAAATTTGATAAATGGCGGTGGGATGTAATAACCTAATATTTTAAATAAAGGGTATTATATTTAATAATATGTTTGATATGAAACACGTAGCATAAATAAACATAAAAAATTATTATTTAAATGTGAACACAATAGCCTTGATTTTAAATTGGAGGGTATGAATAATATCAAATATTTATGGAAATATTTATATTATTTTTAATCAATAAAAAATTATTGATTAATATATAGTAAACAAAAACTCAATTTTTAGTAAATACATTTTATTTTCAAATATATTATTTCTTCTTGAATGGATTTTAATGACTAAAAATATAATATAATTTTTTAAATTTCTTAAATTTTATTTCAAAAAATAAATCTCAATTTTGAAATCATCATATCATAATTATCTTATAGTCAAATGTTAATGTTTTTCTGAATTGTTTTATTTTAATTGAATAGTGGAAAATATTTACTTTTATTGGAATCTAAATTTTATATTAATGTATTTAAAAACAAAAGTATTTGTGTGGACTTGTTTTAAAATTTCATTTGTTTATATTGATTTAATTTAATCAAATTATGATTTTTTTAATTGAATTATACACTTTAATTAAGTATATAAATACTCTATACTTGAAAAGAATTTTTTTTGTAAAAATATTACTTATTTGAAATTTCTAAATTTAAATTGTAATTAAATACCACCCCATCTCTATTTTTATTATTTAATAATGGATTCAATATTGGTAATAAGTGGGATCTGATTTTTTAAATAATTTCTATTTATTTTTATTATGATTCAAAGTACTAAAATAATTTTATTACCCGAGTGAAGGGTAAATAAGGCAATTACAGGTTAAAAATAATATGATAAGGACTTCAAAATGAACCAAATACTTGAAATAATTATTGTTTATCAATATAAATCATCAATATCTATCAATGATTCGGTTATATGGATTTTTTCATCCATTTCGGATGTGATTATGACCATTATAATATGTTACGTAAAGAAATGTTAAAAATGACTGTCTATTTTTTATAAACACTAATAATTTTAAAATGGGGATAAATTGAATATATGTTTAGTTTTATATATTGCATTAACATATAAATGATTTATTTTCATAATGATATTTATTATATGTTTTTATGATGAAATAGTTACTATAAATGCTTCTACAAATTTGGAGAAATAATAATTTAATTAATGGAAAACTTAAATAAATGATAATAAAAATATTAAAAGTTATATAACATGAGACAATTTATAAGATAAAATAAATTTATATATGAATATAATAAATTTAGGTAATTAATAATTTTTTTTCATTTTTTTTCTATTTTCATGTTGTTATTAATGTCAATGTGTGGTATAATTCAAAAATTGAATTTAATGATATCTTATAACAAATACTATTTTACTAAATGATATAAAAATTTTAAAATTATTATATTTTAATTTTTTTTATAATATTTAATTTAATATCAACAACGGTTTATTTACAAAAGTTTTATTCATTTATGGTAGACAAAATGACCCTCAAATAGTAAAAAACCATGTTTTCATGGTAAGTGTGAAAAGGGTCAATGTGGGTTAAAACTAAAAGATAAAAATTCAAACATAAGAAAAAAATGTCAAAATTTACTTGTAAGAGAAGAATTAAATTCAAAATCATCTTAAAATATAATATTATAAATTTATTTCCTTTTGGAAATAAAAATTAATTTATATTAATTTAATATTTTTTGAAATATCATGACTTCCCCAACCATATCATATATAATTACATCTATTATTCTCTTTAATTCAAACATAAAATATTATTTTGATAAGTAAATATGTTCCTAAATAACTGTATAAAATCAATCCCCATATTCTATATTCTTTATTTATGGATTAATACAAACCGTAATGGTCTTAAGTTGTGATGAAAATTTGTGTTTCTAATAAAGATATATAGATCTTAACTGAGTGTCTTTGTTTTATTTCATATTACACATCGAAAAAATATTATTCAAACATGAGGAGATAATAAAATATGTTTCTATAATATAATTAGATTCTATTATGTTAATTGGACAAACTATATCAATCTACACTTCCTTCAAATGTGAATGAAAATAGTCATTCATGTGTTTGACAAACTACCACCTTGCGAACTGATATAATTTATTTTACATCCCCACCTCTCACAGATGGTTATAATGACGGATTTAATATATATATATATATATCTATACTAAATTAAGAAAATATTTATCATTTTTCAAACATAATATAACTCATATTTTCATTCCATTCAATTCTTTTTAAAATGGTAATATTGTTCGTGTGTACATGTGAACTATCACCTCCCTGAACGATGTGACTCGTTTTTGATCACCACAACACATGGATGGAATATATTAGATTATTAAAGGGAAAATATTATATTTATGATATTATTATAATTTTTAATGATATAATTAGTCTTAAATTATTTCCATAATGAACATTGAAGAATGGACATATTATTCATGTGCAAGAATGACCCACCATCACAATGAATGTAACATACATAATTTTTCATAACACTATTTAGTTATTTGTTATAAAATTATAGTTTATGTATAAAAATAATATTTTTTTTATTTTTCTTTAGTTTATTTAATATTATCCCCTTTTATTTTGATCAACCTACCGATTCTATTTTGAAATTATGGACTAAACATCCTCAAAACAATTTATGTGGACACAAATGAATAAGTAAATAAGTACTTCATTGAAAAAAATAAAAAAAATTGAATGAAAAGTTGTTAATAAAATTAAATTTTCTTAATAAGTAAAATAACTTGTATTTGTTTTTTATATAGGTGTTTAAGGACAGATATAACTAGTGTGGACTTAAGGTATGGTATTTTATCTCTATTTTCATTCATCGAGACAAAATTTATTTTATATGGTGTATATAATACCACTTCTCATTTTATATTTTGATTCCTTCATATTTTATAGTAATTTATGTTTCAATTTTAATTACTTCATCCAAGGATATTTTTTATGAAGAATACCAAGGGGTAAATGGAATCTTAACTCAATTTACTTAAGTTTGGTTACGACTTCTTTTCATTGACATTGTTACACCATGATTATGTAAGATTATATATTTCAATTATTTTATCCTATATTTCCATATTTTTATTTAAATTTCTTACAAATAATATCTCAATTGATGAATTATCAATTTAGTGATATGATTTGTAAGGTGTATTAATCTCTAATTCCTTTTTCACGAGATATATGGTTATTATGTTAACACATCATCATTCATGATGTGTATATAATTGAATATTGAAAAGATATTTAATGAATATCCTTATTTTCATGATATTTTATGTTTCATTTTTTATTATTATTTCATGGTATTATAATAGAAGTGTTTCTAAGTGGATAAGTTTTTATGTTTAAATCCATTTTCTTTTCAGGACTGTTTATGTTCATTGTTCCTGGAGGGAAAATTTTATGATCTTATTTTATTGAAACACATATCATTTATTATCCTCTATTTATAATTACAGATTTAGGTTGTATATTCCCTTTGCTCATTTTTTATTAAGGAAACATTGTGAATGTTTTTTAAGTGATATTGATCTCATATCTTTTTTAAGATCGAGAATCCATTCCACATCAATTTTTTCAAAAATGTTTTAAAAATTATTCTTTTATAAAAAAAATTATTTCCTAAAAGTATTTTACCTGATCTTATACAATCATTTAAATGGTTTTAAAAATTAAATTTCCCAACAATTTCAAAATGGGTAATTTATTAAACATTTGAAAATGTTTGGAATAAATGTTTATTTTTATTGTTTACAAAATATTGAAATTTTACCATAATCATGAAAATTATATTTTTAATGGTTTATTTATAAGTTCGCATGTTTATTGTATAATAATGGTATTTTCACCACATTATTTTAGTTTTAAAATGTTATTTCAATGTAATAGACATTATTCCCCAATAATATTTTTGAAAATCTTTTATTGTAATTTATATTCATCAACATGAATAACCCTTGATGTTAATATCAATACAATAGAAATATGTTGTAAATACACCATAATTATTATTTATCAAGTTCTATTATGATTATTTTCATAGAACCTATTTCTTTTCTAAGGTTTAAACAAGTAATGGAGAAATAATGGTTGTTTTACAATGTTTATTATGAAATGTAAGTTTGATGTACTTTATTCATGTCATGGTTCATGGAAACTATTTATGAGGAAGGTCACTTTTGTTATAAACATAGAATGGGTGATCCCATTGTATATATCCAATGAATTGGGTTATTTCATATAGTTAATCGATTAGTATTCTCCAAAGAGAATATTGAAATATAATGTGTTGGTTGATATAAACATGGGATGGAGTTAACTGATTAGGTTTATCCGGGTAGATAATTGGAGTATATTATGATAGGTATTCCTATTGTAATTGTTAAGATTATTCTATTTATAACTTTAATCATTATTCTGTATGTAAGAGTTATTTTAATGTTTTCAATGATAACAAAACATTTTCTTTGAGTTTGTTATATATTTTTTTTTAACAATTCCTTTGATCATGATTGACATCAGAGGGTACAAGATTATTGATTAATATGACTATTTTATTTTTTAAAATCATTAATACATGTTTACTGATTGATGATACAAGTATTTAGGGGTATGAATTATGTTTTGTTATTCTCTTTCACTTTAATTATATCATTAAAACACATACTAATATTATTATCACTGATGAACATAAATTAGTAATGATTATCTTTACCCTTATTAAGAATTTTAGCTCACCCTTTGCATGTTTACTTTTTCTCTATGTTATTAATAATTTTGATAAATAATTTGAGTCTAGAAAGGTTTCATATGTGAATAAATTTGTGGGATATGTATAATTCAAAATTAATATATGAAAAGATGATTTTTTGGGAGAACAATTTTCCTGAAGTCATGAGTGTTGTTTATATAATATATTTTATTAATTTTATAAAAATCTAAACCTAAATGGTATTTCATATTGAAATAAAGTGAATTCTAGACTAATGTAATGATATTATATGATTTTTATGGTCATGTTATTATTGTTCTTATATAAGAATGGTTTAGACAACTTTGGAGGTTTGGATTTTTTCATGTATGGTATTCATAAGAGTTATGGATACCATCCAAGGGTTATAAGATTATATATGAACATAGGTTCAATGTCTAAGACACCCCATTTGAGGTTTTATGGGATGAGATATTATGTTTACTAAATATATTAATTGATACATTTTTTTGGATTACGTATATATAACCATTATGTTTAACAAGATGTATTATTTGTTGAGAGAAGGATGAATTATCTTTTGGAAGCATAAATTATCTTAATGTGAATTTATTGTGATTAATTTTATTTAAGGAAATTAATATCATATTTTGGAGACTATATGATTATGAAATGTACTATTTTGTGTATGTGACTTTACGAGTGACTAATCATTTTTGAATATATATGCTAAATTTATCTTCTATGAACGTGTGATCAAATCCTTTTAATTTTTGGGGTTCCTGCTTAGTTTGGAATATATTAAGTTGTTTTGAGGATAATTATTTATGGAATAATGTAATTTAAACATTTTTTTATTACCATTGAATTTTAGTGAATTATGTATTGTTTAATCAAATAAATGTTTATACATTTGGGTAATTAGCATACCCTGTGTAAATAATTTTAGTTTTGGTTACATTATAAAGATAGTAATAATAGATTGTTATAAATATATAGATAATGTTTTATATTAGAAGTTGAATCTTGTTTTTATGCATGAAAAATTCATCTTGAATACTAATCACATATAGAAAAATATAAGATTCTAGTGGAAGTTGATTAGAGGATAAAACTATACTAATCAAGTAAGTATATTTCATTCGCATTATTAGTGCTACCCTTGGATCATTCCTTTGTGATAAAAAATGAATTATTTTACTCCATGATGTATGAGTGTCTCATATCTTTGTTGAAATGGATTTACTTCGGTCCCTCCCTTCCATATATTTCTTAGTATATAAAAAATGGTGTCCAAGTAGAATAATTTTGTCTACCATTCCCCATCTCATTTATACTCGACATATAGTTTACAAGGACCTTCTATCCATGTTCTCCATAAGAATACCATCCAGTCATCTTCTCCTCTATATTAGTATCAACTGATCTGATTAGAAATTACGGGTTGGAAACTAACCTATCCTATTCCTCATATATCCCCCTCTTATTCTAGTATGTGATCATCATCCCCCTATCCCTGCTCCCCTCCCCATCTAGGTTCTTAATGACCACTCAAATATTTGTAAGTGGTTGGATAGTAGTTTCCAATATAATTCATGCACTAAATTGGATATTTATTTTCCTTATTTAAGACCGTTGATTTACTTTGATAAGGATCATTTATTTTTGGATCCTTTAATGTCTTTGCGGGTGTGGGGAACTCATTTTTGATGAACTGAATCCAGACAACAGAAAGGGGAAGGAGACAATCCAAGACCCCCATGACTTTCCCCCAAGTAATCTACCTATGGAAAATAGTTTCAATATATTTTCACATATGCATGTAGATACAGAGTCCAATATTTTATGTCACTCTTATAGTAGGGTTTGAAGCCATGTGGAAGACAAAAAAGTACAATTTTATTCCTCTTCCAAAACTAAGATCTCTACAACATCAGGGGTGAAAGCACATAGCCTCTTGTACTAATGATATCTGACCTAATATGGAATTCATATGGATTGGGACCTCATGTAAAGGATGTCCTATGGATTTCAGTGATTAGATTAATACAATTAGAATTGTTTGTGATCTTTGAGCACAAAAAACAACAGTCCAAAAATCCATGGTTATTTAGAAATATTAGATTTCATCATTTCTTGCATGGAGACTCAGTCAACCATCACATTTTCCATTTATAGAATAAATCTGTTTTAGTCAAAAGGATTTCTATTTTCAACTAACATATTTATGTGTAATCAAACTTTGGTGCTTCCTACTGCTTAATGTCCTCTATTTATGCTAAATATCATCCAAAAGATATGGAGATTCATTAGAAGGATTTGAGTGACCTCATTATAGACCATGAGTCCTAGCACAATGGTGGGGATTTTAATTTCATCATTGATCCACATGAAAAAAAGGCGTAGGAACATACTAATTATTGGAAAAACAAGATTTTGTGGTATATGTGGCTCAAACCAACCTTATTATTGCCGGATTCTCAAGAAACAAATATACATAGTAAAATAATTAAAAGGTTAGACATAAAATAAAGACTCTAATGGATCATTTATTTACTGATATGAAGCTCATTTATTCCTTCCCTTTTTCCATGATGGAACATTGAGTTTGTTCAGACTCTAACCACTCTCCTATTCTATGATTCTTTTCTGGTATAAACATTAATCAGGACCATTTTTTCTACTATATATCCTAGAAAAACAACCATGTGTTCTAAAATGTGGTGTACACATCATTTGAAGACCCCATGAATGTAACCTATTGTGTATACATTCAAAACCATCAATGAATACTTAATGAGGACATTAATTTATGATAAAATTACAAATATTATCTCTTCCTAGACCTAGATAACCTGAAAAGTAAAAACGAAAATTTTGAGCATGCACTTGAATTCCATTGGGATGATGATGTTTCATCCATCCTCGACTGCTTGGAGAATAAGATAGAGGAAATTCTTCTTGAATAGAAAAAATAACTAGAGAGTAATCATGGGTGACCTGTCTTAATGATGGTGATAGTAATATCCCTTTCATTCATTCATGCATCATGGAGAGGAAGAGATATAGGGCTCCAAACATACTTCTTGAAGAAATACATTTCTATAATGACCCATAGGTAGTGGGAGGTATGGATACATTCCATTTATATTCTTTACATAGGGATTCTATACCTATAATGTAGGATGGGTATCCCATATGGAACTATGTCCTTTTTGAATCCATCCCACTTGCGGTCTCTAATGAAATTAATGAGGCCTTTGAAATGAACCAGAATTGGAAAGATTTTTAAAGATTAGTATGGTCACATAACACTGATACTTCCCCCCAATCTGGATGGATTCCTGAAATTCTTGTACAAAAATTCTTGGGAAATCATCATGCACGGACAGGTGGAATTCCTGGAGGGCAATTTTTGTGAAGAAATCATACCATTAGTGGTTGGTTCCACTACATTAATTCTTGTTCCCAATGTCAAAGATCCATCATCACATAATAAATTCAGATTGAATATCATTTTTAATTTACCATAAAAGGAACTTGTGACCATTATCAATTTAAGAATTTCATTTTACATTAAAAATTAGATTTTGGATGTATAATAGGTTTTCCTTTAATATAGGTCCACTCAATCTACCATTTAAAAGCCTCAAGAAATGTTTCTCAATCTCAAAAAGAATGTACTGGTGTCAAAAACTATGATCCATCTTGACATGGATAAATATTATGACATGGTTGAGTGGAGTATTCTCAATAAATTAATGATGTGTATGTGTTTATTAGAATTTTTGGTGAATCTTTAATTGTGATGCATTGGGAATTTTTGGTTCTCAGTAACATTGATGGGGAAAATATATTTATTCTCTAAATCGGTTCAAAGGTTACAATAAGGGGTCCCCCCAAATCTAGTGTATTCAGAATAGTCTTGGAAAACTTTAGTAGATACATAATCTATTGGTGATTTGATGGAAAAATATGACCTTTATGGTGCTAGCAAAACCTTTTGGGAATTACCCACCTATTATTTGAAGATGTCTTTATTATCTTCTTCAATGATTGTTGTAGGACCATAAATGAACTTAACCATATTTTCCATGTTTATTGTAATTTGAGTTGACTTGTCATCAACCGTAGAAATAGTGGGGGGTTTTCTCAACACTGTGTTAAGGAGTGAGGGTTAAGAGGATTGAGGATAGGCAAAGGGGGATGTCAAAGATAGATTCCCATGGATTAAAAATGGGCTCCAATTTCACTGAGTAAGATAAGTATTACATATTTTGATGTCACTGTTGAAAAATAACTACACATATCCTGAAATCAAAAAATCGATTTTTTCCTATGGGGGAGAATTACCCTAGTTAATACCATGCTAACTTCCATCCCCATGAATGTATTTTTAGTTAATATTTCTTCCATGATGGTTCTCAATAATATTCATTGAATCCTGGTTAGATATATTTTGAATGCCAAAGATGATGGGAAATAACAGTAGGCGTCGTGAGAAAATATAACCTGTACTGTTGAGGATGATGGAATCAATCTCAAGAGTGTCTTAAACTCAATGTGATACCTTAAGGATAAGGTGGCTTTAGATGTTGTGCAAGGTAGGTCCTTAATATTATGTATTGCAATAAAAAATATGGATCTTTGATTGATTTCGTAGGGTGTTATTTCTCCATGATTTTGGATGGAATACATCATCACATAATTACCCACCAAAAATATTAAATTTTTATCATTTGAAAGGGTTTGATTAATTTTTAGTGTAAAAACTGGTCAGGATGTACCATTGGATTTCTGGATTTTCGAGTTCCTGAATTTTCATTCATACAATCCACCTTTTTCACTACATTCATTGATGTTGTTCTTTCACCTTCTTAGCTAGAACTGTTCTATAGTACTACTACCACTAATGAAACAAACTATTTGTTGTTCAGAGGTTCTCTATCTGGTTCATTCTTGGTGAAGGATTACCATGTGGTATCTCATACTAATGAATGGATGGATTCATTTGTAGTGTTTATTTTGTGAAATACAATCCAAACCATGTTTAATATCCTTAATTCGAGGCTTTATAATTGGGATGTCTCCATTGATGAAGGGGTAAGAAAAAATGAATTTTTATTGTCTCTAATTTTTCGAGCTTCTATGGGGCCAAAGTGGAGTCATCCTCTCAACTATTCTTTAAGGGAGATTGGGATACCTATATCTATTATTTTTTAGGGATATCACAAGAATGTATGTGCAGATTTTATCTAGGGATGTCTTTCTATATGAATGGTTTGGGATGGAAGTTGTTGTACATGAGTAAAAGGAATTGGCTATGTTGTTGGCAACCAGATGCTGGGTTTTAAGGACTACATGAAATTAGGATTAAAATGAGCGTATATTCAAATCTGAAACAACCTTAATGGTGAGAGATAAGCCCCTGGTAGTTGAGATCACACCACTGCTCAAATGGGGAGGTTTGTCTCCATCTCTTTAGTGGTTAACGGCCAATAAAAGACTCTTCTTACCCTATCCATGTGTACTTCTCATGGAAATTCTTTTCACCTAATCACTCCTCGATTAGGGAAAAAATTAAATTTTAATGGTTATTATATGAATGGTTGGATGAGGGGTAGGGGTGATATTTGAGACTAGCAAGGATCAGTGGTCTTCACCATGAGTATGTGGTTTGGATAGGCAAATTAACTCATGGTGGAGGATACCACTTTACTCAAGGGTTTATAATTGTGTATATATCATGAAATTTTTATCTAGCACATTAAAGTAACTCTATGGTTCTCTTGAGATCAATTTATGGTACATGTAGATCCAGCTAGTTGGTCATTTATTAACTCCATAACTGCAATATGAATCTTTCAAATAGCATCATTTTCCCTTACACTTGGTGAGAAGGAAACAATGGAATGGAATTTTTGGAATCGTGGGATTCACCTACAAACCCCTGTATTATTTTTAATTTTATTGGTTCCCTCCCACCTGAATGTGTTATCTTAGTTCTTAGTGATGCTTTAGTTTGAATTATTTTTGAATGCCTTAACATGATTCACTCAGTTTCCCCTATTTTATCCATTAATCAAAATTTTCAAAATTTGATGGAAATGTTTTATCTATTAAATTATCATACCATGAAATTAATGGTATTTTAAACCATCATTGATTTTGCGATTTAGGCCTGTTAATTTTTTCATGACAATGTTCCATACCTCTCTGTATTAATCCATGGGTGCATGTTTTTTCTTTTATGATCATAATTTCACATTCTACTAATATTTTAGGATATTGAAATCCAGTTATGTGTTATAAAATAAGTCCATCATACATCCCTTTATCTAATTTTAAGAGTAGATATTATTGAATGTTTTTATCAAGTGGGATTTAAACCAAGGTATTTAAGGATATCAACCATTGATTACTAAGATAATCTTCAAAATTTGGAGGACCAAATTTATTAATGGTGTTTGGGGGAAAATTTTATTATAGTGACATTTAAAAGAAGGAAATTATATTTGATAATATGTATGACACACAACACCCTGTGAAAATGAATCATATAATATTATTTTGTAAATTTGGTATTTATTACCTAGATATTAAATTGGACTATATGAATGTTGTTAAATAATTTAAAAAATATATATATAATGGTTTTAATCGATACTAATAAATTGATTAATTATTAAAATATAAGAACTCAATTTTTAGTAATAACTCTTTATTATTCAATGATAGGTTATCTACAAGAATGTTTCTTTATTGAGTGAATAATGTAATTAATTTCTGAGAATATTAGAAATATTCTTTTATTAAATAATTATAATTTTTGAAATCACCATATAAAAATTAATTTATAGTGAATTTTTTCGGAAAGGATTTTATTTTTCAATTAAAAATGAGAAATATAGATTTCTATTGAAAATTATATTTGTTATTTTAATATAATTACAAATATGATTTTTAATATCCCATCCTTTGGAGGTGGTATATTATTGTTTGAATCTGTAATGAAATATCATTAAAATGGTTGATTAAATATTTTGTGAGAGTATGAGGGGTCTTAGAGGATCCATGGTTCTTTGAAATGAAAGAGGGAGAAATGAGGCCATAGTATAGAGGGTGCATGGTTGGTGAATGATTACTTCTTACCATGATACATAACTAGGGGAGTGTAGGGTGAGTGTGCATGGATAAAAAACATTCAAGGGGTGATATAAACCATACAGCCTTATATAAATCTATATTCATAAACTCCATATAGTAAGAAAAACTGTATGGACCCCATAAAATTGTGTGACCAATACCCCCACTTGGATAGTTACTGTCATGTAGTTTTTGCACGATTTTCCCAACCATGTGCTTCATTTAAAGAGTGTAATTCCCTAGTATTCCCATTATGATAAAATGTTTCTTACTAGAGATTCCATTTCATTCCACCACTAGGTATAATGGTTAAATCCATTCTTCCCACATTTCCCATGTGTCAAACTACTTCAATTCATAGTCATTTAAGTTGTCATTAGTTGTAAATCAAAGCATCGAGTGAGTTTAGCAATATCATTCTTCTATTTTCTTGATGAACATTGGTGTGTTGTTTCACAACATTGCATGCCCTTAAACCTTGATTTTTCCTGATAAATCATAGTCTGGCTATTGAGGGATGTTTGAACATTAATAAAGGGTCATGTTTCAGTGAGCAGTTGTTGACGATCTCGAGGTAGTTGGTATGATAGAAATATCACATATAATGGGTGTTTATTCATGTGTACATGGTTGTGTTATTACTGTGTTATGTTGAGAACATGATTTTATAGATTTGAAATGATATATTGGGTGCTCAAATTAGGTGTAGGACCTTTCGTGAACCTTTTTGGATTCATTTGTGGAGTTTAGACAAGGATTAAATCCACTTATGGGGTGTTTCACTTCATCGAACACAAAAATTTAATGTTTAAATGATTAATTTTAGGCTTTATGATATTAAACCAAATAAATCTTTTTTAACACAATAAACATGAATAATGTATTGGTTGTACTAAATTGAATGAGTTCAATGAGTAGTGGTTTGTAAATAGGTATGGATAATTAATGGTAAAATTTGAATGACTAAGTGTTTAATTATTTTTGTGGGGTTTCAAACATGATATATTGTGCTAAAATAGTGAAATGTGATCTATATGGTATTTAAGATCATGTTTGACATAATGGAACATGGTATTGGTTCACCCTTTTTTTTTAGTAATGAGGTTAATGATCTTGACCTTTAATAATGTGACTTACATTTGGTGGGATTCACAACTGATTATCCTCTCTCTAGTTAAGGATATACTAAGGAATTAGGTGCCCTAAAGCACCTTATTTTTTAGAGGATGGACTGATGCTCTTGAATCCAAGGTTATGGACATGGAGATCCATACCATGGATGGGACAATCAAACGTGAAATTATAAATCCCAACTAGATAATTGGACAGATTTTCCATGTTTTTAGACTTGTGTCCCCAAATATATATGTTTGGGTTGACAGGAAGAAATGTTCTAAATCTTAGTTCAATGCTTGGAAAAATTCTACTTGGTTGTTAGCTTGTAACATTTGTGATATATATATATATATATTAGATGACCGACATGGGTAGATAAAGGTTTTATGTGTATGGGTATCACTTAGAACTAAGAAAAAATATTTTTAATTTAAATATTTCTATGTTATGAAACAATCCTTATCTACTACTATGTTTTGTTTTTTAAATTTTCATAAACTATTATAGATTTGGTTTTTTTGGAGATACCATTGATGTTGGCCTATAGAGAAATACTCACACCTATCTCAGGTCGTTGTTGGGTACTAGATAAGACTTCAAAGTTGCATATCAGGGTAAGGGAAATGCCCTATGTTTGATCGATAATATGGGGGTTGGGTTGTAGCTTGGGGAGGGGACAAGAATTTCTATCTGGGCATACATTCGGGATTGGTGTTAGTGTCTTATTTTAGTTTTCACATTTCACCTTAGACACTGATGACATGAAGTATTTATTATGTTGGATTATTATACTCACATGTATATGGTATTTGGTTATGTGATGTGTTTTATGTATTATTAGTATTTAATGTTGATGTTTACCATGATTTCTATATTGGTTTACTTTGGTAAAGTTGGTATAGTATCCCTGTCGGTTTATTTAGACCCTCACTACTAGTCAAAATCCTCTGTCACATGGGTAGGTACGCTTGAGGTTATGTGACTATCAGACTTAGGGAGCCAGTTATAGTGGAAACAGAGTTGGGATGTTACAATATTGTATCACAGAAATTTATATTCTATCATATTACTATTTGGGAAATATAGAGACAAGAAAAATATGTTTCAAGTGATGGAAATGAGATCATGCTTTGGTGTCCTTAACCCATGTCTGGGGGAAAACCCTAGTACCTAGAGCGAGATTGTATTTATTGTTGCATTCTATTACAATTGTATGTTATCTATCCTTGGTTGATGCACTTGTAGTATGTTGTTATTGTTTTATGAGGTTTTACTCATGGACAATAATCGAATAAGTATCTTTTAAAAATGAATAATTGTAGTCCCATATGTTCATATGTTACTTGAATATTACTAGGAACACCTGTAAAATTTCGTTATAGTAATGTTGTTGAGGTTGGAAATTAATTTTGTAGTCTTTTGGTTTTAAATAAATGGTTCTTAGTAATGATGTAATAATTTTATAATGAAGAGAAAGATGTTAAATGAGGTTATTAAAATAGATTCTAATGAAATGTAAAATTTGGGAGTTTAGTTGACTTTTTTTTCCATGGGACAAGTTAGGGATGTTTTAGGGTAGTTTTAGAGATTTTATTTTATCCATTTGGATGGTGAATTCAGAGTGGATTGGTTATGGATTGGGGTTGGACTTATTTTATATATAAATATGGAAACTTTATGTTATGTTTTTTGAGATTTTTGTATGGAATTTTAGATATATTTCACCATAATGAAATTTACCAGTTGGAAAATAAGAGTAAAATGATGAGGAATGAACTCCTATAGTAGGCCATAGGAATCCATTGATTTTTTAGAATATGGGGGAAGAGTACTTCCATGATTAATTTTCCCATTTTATAAAATTTATTTAGAGACAAAAAAGTTTGGATGCACTAAGTATATTTGAGATGATGACAGATATCCAACCACTTAACACTAGGACAATTTAAAAGAATGGAATACATCAATAATTCATGTTCTAGATTTAGTACATCCATAAAATTCTTTATCACATAGAGGCTCTTTCTTAAAAAAATTCATGTTCATAACTTATATTTTATAGTAGCAACAAAGTGATGTTGGGATTTTTTGGATCAAGCAATGAATGTTTACGGTAGAGTCCAGAAATACATCTAAGAGAAGATCATTGTGAAATTTTACTCTAATACCATGACCAAAAGGAATGCTGAAGGGTTTACTAATTTCACACAATAATGTAGGACATTGATGGATTATATTGGACACTTTACTAACTTGTACTTTTTTCTTATATAAGAAAGATATTATTCAAATATAGCTAGAGTTTTTTAGGATAGACTTATATGTGAGATAAGGTCCCTAGTAAATAATTATGATATAAATACGTTTTTGAGGTAGTGAATCTAGATCTATTTTCTAAGGGGAGCATAAAGAAGGATTCTAACGGTTGGAACATAGTTTTAGTTCAGATTTTTTGTGGTGTGTATTTTGATATAAACAAGAACCATTATGATTACATCCACCTTGGAAGTGGAAGACAACACCATAGGTAATGATCATATATATATAGGGAAGTGATTGGGTTCTCTATTGTCCGTGTGTAAGAATAGCCCACATGTGTGGTAGGTGTTTGTAACCCCTAGTCAAATGAAGAGATTGTGGGAGGATGGGTCACATACATAGGGTTTGTAATAACCCTTTGAAGATATGAATTTCTTGGGAACCTAGGATGATACAGAGTACATTTAAGGGGTCTGCTACCTCACATTAGGCATTCTGTTGGAGTTCCACCAAAATTATCATTATGGAGATCAAATATGGGAATGTAAGAAAACAGCATACTTATCAACAAGGAGATGCAACCTAGGGATGTAAGACATGAGAAAACGTTATAAGGATATGTTAGTTGCATACAATTTGTCATGCACCCATCAGTGGGGTTGTTGTACCATCGACTTTTTGAGGAACAATTTCTATAGCTTCTATGATAGTTCTTTATTTGACACCAGATATTATCAGTCTTTTATATTTACTTTGTTAATAAATGGTTTATCATTTTTGATTGATTTTTTGTGGGATTAGTATGATTTAAAAAATGTTTTTCTATGTGATGAAAAGACATAAATCTTTGTAAGGGGTGTTCTCTTGATGATGGTGAACACGAATTCCATTATTATATGTTCATGCTCATGATTATGGGTTTTCACATGTTATTGGGAATTAAATGAATGGTGTCAAACCAAGATCACATTTATTATTACCATAATAGAGAGAGTTTAACTTCTCATAAGGTTGATACTTATGTCAATCATGTGGAATAGAATATATAGGATGGTCTTGTAGGGCCCATTCATATAAAATTTTGTGGGATCATATCATAGTAGTAGGTATTATGGTTGATTATTGGGGAGTGGGGAATAATTTATTCCATATTATAGTGGACCATTTTGAAGACATGTTTCCACATAATTTTCCGAGTTACAACCAAAGAGAGTAGTTGCGATAATAATTTTATTAGTTCATAGAGAAAATTTAGTATCCATTCCACTATATAGAATGGAAGAACTAGATATTCCTAAGATTAGAACACATATTTTAGAATTACATGATAATCTTTTTATTGATCCAAGAATTTCACCTTGGGTTTCAATGGTTTTTTTCTATGAATTCTAACAAAACATTTCAGTTATATATTGATTACTAGATGTTGAATCAGATGAATATTAAGAATTGGTATCCTCTTCTAAGTATTGATGAAAATTTTTAGTATTTTAAAGGTGAATTTTTTCCCTTTGATTTATTTGAGGTTGTAGTATCATCAAATGAGGGTAAGACAATCTCATATACAACATACTTATTTTAGAAGTGGGTATGACATGTATGAGTTACATTTGAAAGCAATCAGGTTAAAGAACACCTGTGTTGTGTTCATGGAATTGATAAACTGATTATTCTACCCATATTAGGACTAGTTTGTCCTTACCTTCACTGGTTACATCTTGGTGTACTCTCTGAATCATGAAGATCATGACTAACATCATAAAATAAACTTTAGTATACTGAGAGAGAATCATCTCTATTCCACGCTCTCAGATATTTAATTATGGATCAAAAGGTAAATTTATTTGGACACATAATATGTTGCAAGGTGTTACAACAGACCTATATAAGGTTCAAGATGTGTTTTCACGGGTGAATTCTAATAATTGTTTTTATACACATGTGTTTTTGGGTATATGATGTTATTAAAAATGTTTTTTAAAAGACTTGTCTCTCTTGGAAGAGTTAATTTTGGGCATGAACAAGTCAGGCGTCATGTTTGAGTAGTCTAGGCAGTCTGAGGATTCCTTCCCGGAGTTGAAGTACTGCTTGAGAACAACACCAATTATAATATTACCCAAAATGGGTGAAGAGTAGACCTTATTTTGTGATGTATCTAGGATTGGACATGGGGATGTTTTGATATACGGAGATTGAGTCATAGTTTATGTGTCTTGAAAATTGAGGTCACATGAATAGAATTATCTACGCAACATATCAAGCATACCATAGTATTTTATGCCTTGATATGCATGAAAAATTTTATCTTGGGTGAAACATTTGTAATTTATATCGATCATATGTTCTCTAAGATTATTATCTCCCAATGTGATTTTACTTTGCAAGAAGAGATTGTTTATGATTGTAAATTATTTTGAATTAAAGCGAAATTATATTCCAAGGAAGGGGAATAATGTTGAAGATGAATTAAATTAGAAGTCACATATTTAGGTAGTCAAAGAGTCTAGTTTTGAGGTAAAGATAACAAGGGTTTTTACTGAGATGAAAATAGATGATCATAAGGAACATGGGTCTATGACACTCATTTCCTTCTCCTTGGATCCTTCTCTTATGAACTATTTTATGATGAGGCAGTATGATGATTTTTAATGTTTTCCTTTAAAAGATAGTTTTAAAGGAATGGAGCCACCTTCTAATTGGGATATTGATATTGATGAGATTATTCAAATTCATGGTCATGATATTTTTCCTATATGTATATTAGAAGTAATTATATATGATTTTCATTTCTAAAAGTGGGTAGTGAACCCAACTTTGACCATAATGTAGCTTGGTCTTTTTATAATGTATTGGTGGCCATAAATGAAAAAATATATTGCAAGATTCATGACATAATGTTATACTATTAAACTAGTGATCGTTGAGCATAATGACCTACTAGTATTTTTCAAGAATTTCCCATTTCCTAATTGAAGTGGGATGATGTTACCATGGATTGTGTGGGGGAATTTTGAGGATTCATCATAATAATGATACAATTTGGATGATTTTTTTATCGAAAAACAATGAATATTCATTTATTTCCAATTTGGGAGAGTTCAAAAATTTAAACATTGAGTGAATTGTATGTATGAAATATAGTGTGTATGCATAGGTAACCTTAATGTATTGCTCAATTAAATGTTCCATATTTTACTTTATGCTTCTGGTAAGGGTTTTAGATGGTTATGGGTAGTCAGGTGTTTTTAATAATATCATTCCATCTTAAACTGAATGGGAAATCAAAATTTACTATCCAAGTATTATATTATATGTTTAGGTCATGTGTTCTTTACATTGGTGGATCTTGGGAGGAACACAAAGTGCTTGTAGTGTTCAAATATTAAATTATTGTCACGTGACTATTCAGAAGTCACCATATGAGGTGCTCTATGGTTGGAATTATAGATCAATTTCATGTTGGATGAAAGTAGGAGAATCAAAGTTGTTGTGACTGAGTCTTGAGAAAGAGATGTTATAATATGTTTATTTAGTTACGAAGCATATAAAATTGGCTTAGAGAAGATAAAAGTCATAAGTTGACCAATATCATCATTATAATGAGTTTATAGTTGGTGACATATGTTTCCTTAGGATTCACTGATACTGGTTTATAGTTAGATTTGGAAATGTGGAAAGTTGATGCCCATGTATGTGGGGTCATCTGATATTGTTGAGAGGAATAGACCGATGGTATATTGATTTTCACTTCCATTGTGGTATAATTGTATGAAATAAATTTTTCATGTGTCACTTCATATATAGTAACCCTTGAACCTTCCGATTTGATAGATGTTGATGATGTTGTGTTTGAAGTTGATGTATCTTTTGAGGAGTATATGGATAATCTTATGAATGATAGTGAGAATGTTCCATGGTGATAAGATAGTACGTTTAGTTTGAGTACTGTGGAAGCATGGACTATTTCTAGAGGAAACATGGGAAAGGGAGGGAATTTAGTATACCTACTGACTAAATCATTTTAATATGGAGGTTCAGTGATGGTTGAAAGTACCAGTTGAGATTGAGTTTTCATACGGTTGGTGGTTTTAAGATCCCAACATTTAATGGTGGAATGTTCTTCTATAAATTTTTTGTTAACTATCTTCAAAATAGTTTATTGAAGTTTTACAATGAGTACAAGGGGTCTCAGTAGTGTCTTAGGGGTTCAAGACATGATATAAGAAGAAAAGAGTCCTCAATATGCATGTCGCGTGGTTGGAACATAGTTAGTACTAACCATTCCTCATAATAATATGATTTATAGGTGGAGGGTAAATAGTAGAAAACCCATTCAATTGGAGCTAAAAAACAAGATTTATTAGATAAATCCATATGTATGGCCTCAACTTGGATTGAAAAACTGTGTGGGCTCCCCATAAAACTATGCAACCAATGTACCCTCTTAAAAATATGTGATGCAATGTTAGGGAATGGTTTGTCCAACCATAAAGATAAACCATAGAAATTATTTAAAAAAGAAAATTTTCTATTTTACCCCCACATGATTAAATGATTCTCACCCAATTATTTCCATCATTTCAGCCTCTAGAAACAAGGTTTATGAATCTTTAATACTAATATTCCAAATGATCAATCTTTACCAATCTATAATATTTTGAAATGGTGTTGGTAAAAAATATAATCTATGGGTGATTTTACCACTCCATATTGTTCTAATTTCTGAAAAAACCATGTTGTAATGTTTCATATCATTATATATCCCCATTCCCTTATTTTTATTGAATATTGTTTGTTTGGGTGTTTATGGTTATTGGAATCCAATAAAGGGTTGTGTGTGAGTGATCAGTTGTCTATGTTATTAAGGTCGATGTTCTACCATTATATCCCATATTAATGAAGTTTATTTATATGTATCTAGTTATACCATTTTTACATTATATGTTTCACTTGATTCCATTACATGGAATGATAAATTTGGTTTTTAATTGAGGTTTTTGATATTTCATGGACCTCTTTGAGTCTATTAGAGTGTAGACATTGAAATAGGTCACCCATGGGGTGTTCCACATCCTTGAAAATGGGAATTGAATTAGGAAATGGAGAATTTATGGATTTATGTTATTGGGAATAATGGAATAGTGTTAATAATGTTAACCGGGAATAATGGATTTGTTGGATTAACATGAATGTGTTACATGAGTAATGGTTTGCGAAATAGTAATTTTGATAATTCATTAAATATGCATGTTTATATTCTAAAAAATATTTATTTGGGTTAAAAATGTTTATACTTTTCTAAAATGGTGAAATGAATTTGTTATTGGATTTTTGAACCTATTGAATGTAATTAAATATAGTGTTTTGTTAGGTTAGAAAAGATGAATACATAAGAGTGCGTGAATTGTGTGTAATTAAAATAATTATAGACACAATAACTCCCTCTTTAGCTTAGAGAGATTCTTTATGTATCTCAAAAATATGAGCTATAAGATGAAAATACATGAAGACAAAAACATGCTGATGTATAGTGCTTTAGGGAAAAATGATCCCTTAATTTACTCTAGTAATGATATCTTAGGGAGCTTGGTGATTTTCACTAGTATATTCTTTTATAGAGGATCTTATACAAATAAATATAAGAAATTGACACCTTTAAACAAGGATTTTACAATTCATTCTGGTTCATTTATAGTCAATCTACATATCCACATCTTATTATGAGAAGCTTACACTCCACTAATGAATGAGTACAGGAAGATGATACTATAAATTGATAATATATTTGTATGTAGAGTTGGAATCAACCTTTTAACCTAGTTCTAGTAAAAATATAATTATTTATATTATCGTCAATAAAATGGAACAATAATAAAATATTCTTTAACAACAAACATGATTCATTTATAACACAGTAGAAAAAACAATAAGAAGATGATCAAAAATTTATTCCTTTAAAGTGTTTCTTTGATAAGTGATTTTTCAAAGTGAAAAAATTTTACACTGATAATACTGCAGTAGAAACCACAATACGATCAATTAGATTAGAATAAAAGCATGTATGTATAAAACATGAAGCTCTAGATGCAAAAACATATTATCATGAATGAATGTACATATATATCTTTTGAAGAAGAACATTTCCATATTTATCATTCCTGTCAAAATGATTCAGGATGAAAAACACCAAAAATAGCTCTTGAGAAATCTTGAATATTTGAATTTATAATGTTCAAAAAATATGTAAAATCACTTATAAATAATAATGATTTAATTTCTAAATTATATCCCTTGAATCAATATTTAAAATTATTTAGAGATATTTTTAATACCACTGAGATTATTGTATAAAACATAGAAATAATCAAACATTTAAAACTCTATATTTCACCAAGTCAAGTACAATGTTCTTATGGATAGAAATAAATTCACAAAGCCCCATTGAATATATACTATTGATTATAAAATTAAGTATGATGGAAAATATATTTATTCTTAAAATTAAGGTTTTCATCAAAAAGTAGGGTTTTTGGATCCATCTGTTCAATCAAAATATAGGGTTTAGAACCATAGTCTCCCCTTTAAATAGAGGGTTTGAACATTGTTTCCAGAACTCTTATAAAACTCAACCCAGACATTTATACTTTTAGAATTAAATTATCCCCTCATGGGGTAAAAAATGAATGTTATTCAAGAATAAAAATAATTATTCTAGTAATTATTATCCTAAAATTAAGTTAATGTAACATCACTAGAAACATACATGTTTTTTCTTGAGAGCATAAAAATAAAAATAAAATTATTGAAATTATTAAATCAACACATTAACAAAAATCATGTACCCTTTTTGGATAAAAAATCCCATAATACTTAATTTATTTTTAAAATGAATAGAAATGAAAATTTTAATTTACGAGAATAAATAAGTTTCACATAATAAATATTACATTTATATATTTTTGACATAATTATTTCCACACATTTCCAATATTTATTTCTCAAACTTTTCATACCATTAAAACATACATCTCCTTCCATCACCATAAAATTACCCCTAAATTTCTACCCTTTTTGGAACATCAAAATGAAATTATGAAACATAATAATGTATATTTGACTAGAAAAATATATGAAAAATGATACATAAAATGAGATAAATTAGAAAAACTATTATATTTTATAGGAAAAAATCATATGACCTTTTATAAGGTATAGGGGTGGAAAATAATAGATATTTTTTAATGGATAAATGGATCATAACCAATCTCCAAATATTGAACTATTTTACTCATATAATCTCGAATATTCGACAACAGTTCTATTCCCTTTTGAACATCTTCACATATTATTTATGATGATGATAATTTTTAACCAAAAAATACATTATCTCATTATGATCTGACATAGTAATAACTTAGAATCTTATCTTCTCAATTAGACTTATCATCTACACATTAAATTTATCCATGTTTTTTCTTGAAAGGGAGGTTTCATGAAAATTATTATACTTCCATTGATGTGTACTAAAAACTTCATTTCGAAATAGAGATGTTTTCTTGCACTATATCATATTTTAAAGACCTTTTTAGATCATTATGAAACTTCACTACTTCATAATTTAAAATATTAACCTTGGGAAAAATAAAATAGAGAGAATTCCATTTTTAACTACATGAGAAGATTGAACATCTAGTTTTTCAAAACCAAGGATTTAAGTATATTTTCTAGAAAATATTTCAATATAATTCTTAAAAAAACAAAATTATTGTTCTCCAAATAGATCAATCATATAATTATGGGAAAAATTATATGTTTTATATAATTATTTTAACTCATATTAGGAATAACTAAAGAGAATTAGATGACCCAAACCTAAATTGGTTAAAATTTGAGAATAAATTTTCTCTATACTCAATGTTCCACGATTCATTATGTTCATTGGACAAATTTATTTATATGCTTATGAGATAGGGATTTTATAGAAGGAAAAATGGTTTGAGAGGTTTTTAGAGGATGAGTAATGGTTTTAGTTTGATGGATTGCAGGATATATTTTAGATTTTAGAGCCAAAATTTATATTAATAATTTTAAATTTTGGAGTTGAAAAGATTGTTTTATATTAGAAAATGATTATGAAAAGATAATGTTATATAATTTAATAAAAATTTAGTGAGTCATAGAAAATTAAAAATTAATTATAATGAAATATAAGTCGATCCTTCTTTATTTTATTTAAATTAATACAATCACTACACACTTCCCTTGAATTATTACATCTCTCATAAAATGTTTTTAAGAATACATATATTTAATTTTTTGAAATTGTATTTTATTGTACAATAATTAAGATACATTATAAATTTTGTTACATATCTTGATGTGGTATTAAATAATATTTAAGGTGTATTCATTATGTAATCATAAATTTAATAGAATGATTCATTATATAAAATTATAGAGTGAGATAATATTCAGTAGTTTTAGAATAAATATAATGAAAAGTTTCTACCCCCAATAATTTTTTTTATCCCATATAAAGAAAATATTAATGTACAAATGAAATACTTACTAGATTAACAATTCCATCTCTATTAATTTTTAATTCAAAATATATAAAAGAAATAAAAAAGCATTCACTTAATGATAAAAATTGGGAAAAAAGGGAATTCAAGCCTTATATTCAAGCTACTTAGTCTTGGGCCTTCGAGCTATGTAATGGGTCTCCAACTACCCAGTCTAAAGAGGTATATTCTTTAAATAATAAATTGAGGCTTCAAACCCAAACATTAAAAAAACATAATGATATAACAATGATGTATAGTGGTGCATACCGATATTATATAAAATACATGTTTCTTTTGTTACCCATATGCATTTAGGTCTAGTAGTTTTATAAACTAATGTTTTAGGTGGCCAAAATTTTCTGAATTGAGAACATACTCCATAATTAGAACTAGATAAAAATTTAAAATAAAAAATATGTTTGAAACAAAAATATTTAGGTTTTAAAAAATATAAAACGTCTGGATAATTTCTGTTTATTATAGAGATAAAAAATTTGACAATAGACATTCAATTTCTTTTTCAAAGATGGAAAAAATAATTTCTATAAAATTTCACTCTTCCCTTTTACTAACAATACCATATTTACCATTGTCAAGTTTTATTTTTACCAATAATTTCATTCAAATAATGTTCTCACTTATTAATCATACTAGATGATTTTTTTAATGTATTAACATCTTCAAATAGTTCCGTAATTTTTTTTGTATATAATAATAATTTTAGGAATAATTATATCTTAAATCTAAAATCTGGTCCTAAAAAATCACATTATCAATTAAAATGATATCATAATATTTTATAAGATTTATATGCTCTATATTTAAATATTTAATTTTTTTGAATAATAAGAAAATATTTATTTAATTCATCACAATAATATAATCTAGAATTAGAACATTAAGAGTTACAAGATAGTACCTGATTAGTGTGATCCAAAAGAAATAAATTTTACATTTTATTTTCATGCTCATCTTTAGAGATTTTAGTAGGTTAGTCATATATATAAAAATAATAACTCTCGAAATAATTCACAAATTTCTAACCAATTATTAAATAGTTATCTTTAATTTGATCTTTAATCACGGGTAAATGGGTCTTTTTGTGACATTTAACATTTTATTCATAGAGTCTATCTTATATATTTAATTTTAATTTATTCATTACCGTTTTGTAAAAAAATTCAACTATTTTAGAGACATCTAATTTCTATTTAAATTAATCCTAATAACTCAAATGATATGATTTATCAATTATAGTTTTGAGGGAATTATCATGATCTTTGATAGAAATATAATATTTATCTTTGGATTTCAACTTAGATTCGTACATAAATATGGATTCAATAAATTATTTTATTCTCAATTATCTAACCAGTGTGGATTGATGAATAGAAGTAGATATTCCTCTACAAATAGATTTTAAGACTCTGATAACTATTAAAACTAGATCTGATTATTTTATAAGTTCTACCAAACAATCAATATCATTGAAAACATTAATCAATTATCCATTTGGTTGAGATATTATATCATCTTCATGAATTGTGAATATATCAAACATCAATTGTTTAGTATTTTAACTTAGTTTTACGAGGTTATCAGTTACTTCATAGGTAAGAAAATGGTCTTTCACATCTTATATGTTGTAGCACACTGAGAAACTCAGTTAAATTTTTCAATTCCTAATCCATATAAAATAATATTCCTTGACCTTGCATTAATATAATATCATTTATCATAACCATCATTTAATTTTTCCATATCATATTTAGGGATTTAATAGGGATTCATTAAGTTTAAATAAACTCTTATTAAAATATTTTTCATATAAATTATCATTCTCCCATTCTAACATCCATAATTATTACCATTAAAATATGGTGTATATATCATTATCAAACCTTCCCTAAGATCATCCATTGTAGATATTTTCATCTATATCATTAAATATGAATTTTTAGAGTTGAAAGAAATATAAATACAAGAGTTCATCCTTTCATACACTTGTTTCTATCAAATATAAATAATAAATTAATCAAGGATTTTAAAAACGAATAAGGAAATACTTCCTAGCCTTGAAAAAAAAATTATTCAACAGGAGTTGGAACAATGAAGACATGTGGGGGAGATTTTGTTCCATTAAAATATTGATATGGATAAATAATTCCCCCTTAATATGAGAGTGATAGTTTCCTTATATATAAAATATGATTAAGATTTGTAAAATAAATGAATAAAAGAACCAAACAATGTATAGTGGTTTAGGGAAGAAATGTACCTTCGTCAACTCCACCAATGATCTCTCCATGAGCTCATTGATTTTCACTTGTTAATCATATTATTGTGAATCTCTTAGAACATAGTGTAAAAAGTTGAAACATAACAATGAGACTTTTAAAAGGACATCTGGTTCTTTTAAAATGAACAAAAATGTCTAAAGTTTAGTACTATATGAATAAACTCCGTCAGTAATAGATTACAAGAAGAAGATACTATAAACAACTAATTGATAAGGATGTAAAGGTAGAAATGGAATTAAAAAACAGTTAGATATGTAACTGATGACTGAATATGATTTTTAATAAATAATAAACATAAAAACATTCCTCAATATAAAAAATGCTGCCTTTAAATAGTAGTAGTGAAAACACCAGGGATATGATCAAATATTAATGTCTCCAAATGGTAGTTATAATAAGTTACTTGTCAAACCACATCAAAATATTAATAATAGAATTCCAAAACATTAATAGTGTTTTTATCAACAAGATAATAATAAAAACATATATGTCTCCAAATCATATCTCTAGAGGAAAAAACACAATAATAATTTCAAATGCAAATTTTTATATTTAGAATAATAAAATGTAAATATTTATAATTATGGTCTAATTACTTTAGGTCAAATATCTCTAGAAATATATCGTTATAATTCATTAATATTTGATGTTATGATGTTCAAAAAATTCATAACATTCCATTGAAAAGTGAACTATTTGATATATTGAATAAAAGACATATAATTTTTCATTAAATTTATTTAATGAGATATTTAATTATGGAATGAACATTATAGTAAATGTACAAATAACACATTAATAAAAATGATGTATTTAACTAATTTAAATGAAGGGGTTTTCAGTGTAGTGTTAAAATCCAAACATATTATTGAAAATGTGTAGATAATTACAAAATTAGTGATTATGAACCACATTTTTGTTATTCAAATGTAGGGGTGTTCCCAAAATTAGTGTTCTTGATCAATAATTCTAATCCAAACATAAGGTTCAAAACCATAAAATCCATATAAAATTTTTGGAATGGACTAGGTTTCCATACTAATTATAAAACATGTCTAGATGAATTAGACATGGATATATAAAATAACCTCCCCTAGGATAAATAATAAATATTATTCCGTAATAAATATAATTATCCTAGTAATTGTTATCTGAGAAATAACTTGAAGAAACTCTATTTGAAATATAAATATGGATTTTTATGAGAATAAAAATCATAAATATAATAAATAAATTTATGAATCAATACACGCTTTAAACATGGTATAATGGTAAATTTAAAGGTGATCTTTTTTGGAATTATTGGTAAATATTTCTCAAATACTGACATTTGGGAATGTAACTAATGGTTAGCGGGATATTGGAAAGATATTCCCCTCTCTTTGGAAGGCCACATTGACTATCCAATCACCCTAGTGAACCATTTTTTAGATGATGGAATTATTATATTGACTTCATGGGTATGGTCATTTTGTTATATATAATAGGTGGGATGGTTGGACATGAAATTCTGAATCCCAGTTGGATAATTAGGTATAAGTTCCTTGTTTTCTACCTTTAAAAACAAAAAATATATGGAAGGTATGGTCAAATACAATGTGATGAATCTAGTTGGATACATGGATAGATTATATTTTATTTTTTCTCTTTGCTTTTATGATATATGGTTTAGATGGTAGACTTGGGATTAAGAAGACAAGATTTGAATGGGTATCACATGGAACTAAGACAAAATATGGTTAATTTAAATGTTCAAATATAATCAAACCTGGACTATCTATTCATATATTTTTTTGTTATGCTTCTACATTTATTGTTATATACTAGATATGTTTTAGACACTATTAGTGGTGGCCAAATGAGTTTTACTCACACTCTACATGGACTATTTTTGGGTACCTAAGAATAATTCATGGTTATAGGTATGTGTAAGGGAAAATACCCAATGATAGATGGATGATATGGTAGTCGAGTTGGATCTTTGATGAGAAAACTATACTTTCTCTTGGGACATGCTTCATGTATTGTTGTTACCTTATTATCTGAAATTTACTTCATCCCATTAGACTATAATGAAATCACATATTTATTATGTTGGATTGTTGTACTTACCTTGTTATTATATTTGTTTATGTGACTCTTCATAATCTATTATTATTATTTTACATTGATGGTTATCTTGATTAATCTATTGGTTTATTCTGGTAAAGAGGGTATTGTCTCCTAAACAGTTTAATTTGACCATAGATTCTATTTTCCAACTTCTGTAATATCGGGAGCCATACATGAGGTCATGTGGAATCTTTCTTGATGCATTGGTAATAGTTACGTCTGTGTCGGGATATTAGAAAAATAATAATTTATATTATTTTTAAAATATCATTTTTTCTATTATATTGAATATAATCCAATTATGTTTTTTGAAATGAATTTTATTCTTGAATTAATTATAAATATCTATATGTTTGGAAACAAATATTTATGAAAAAAAATCTTCATCACATTTAGTCAATTTAATTTTAAATTACATTCTTCCATATCCATGTATTGGATTTTTAAAAATAAATTCAATATTTGAAATAAGTGGTCCATATTTTGTAAATATGTATATTTTATTTTTATCAATATGAATAGTAACTATTGTAATGATGTACTATGATAAAACGTAAATCAGGTAATTAATGGTTAAAAATAATATGATAAGAATAATAAAATGACCCTAATAATTGTCTTAATTTTATTTTACAAGTATATATCATCCACAAACATCCAAGATTTCGTTATATATCTTGTTTTATATTTGGGTGTGGATAATAACTTTATATTATCATATGCAATGAAAATTAAAAAATGCAATAATCTTGTTTGTAATAACAATAATATTTTTAAAATGGGGATAATAAAAAAATTATTGGTTTATAAATTTTCATTTTAAATATAAATTATCTAGCTTCCCCATGATAATTTATTTTAAAATTTCTAATTAATAACTAATTACCTAAAATTCTTACAGAAGTTGGAATAATAATTATTTAGTTAATAGAAAAATAAAATAAATGACATTAAAAATATTGAATGTAATATAATTTGATATAACTAAAGTGATTAATGAATTTTATATATTCATATAATAAGATAGGGATGGAATAAAATATTTATTTCCAATTTTATTTTGTTATTGATGTTATCAGTTTTAATGTAAGAATAGTTCAAAAATGCGACATTACTGATATTTTATTAAATGACATAAAAATCATTAATTATTATATTTATCTAAGTGATTAAGACATGGTCAATAATATCTACCATAGTCCATTTATGAGTATTTTATTTTCATTTTTAGTAACTATAATGTCACCCAACGTGTTAAAAATATTTTTTGCCACCATAAGTGTGAAAATGGTTAATGGGGTGTTAAAAAATATATAATGGTATAAACATCATAAAAAATTAACCAAATTTAATTTTATGAGTGGATTTAGGGTATTAAAATAATGAATTTTGTTGTCCATGTACTATTTATCTATGTTATATGGATTATTTTTAGAGTTAGATGCCGAGAGAATGTGAGATTTTGAGGCCTGGTGATCTTGTAATTGATATTTGACATATAATAAAATTTTAATATCACACATGAACATATTTATTAAAAGAGTGAAATAAATGGGAAATAGAGGAACAAACCATAAATAAAAGACATCAGTTGTTTTTAGATCATGGAATTTACCTTGGGTGTGATATAATCTTTGTTTGGATTCTAGTGTTTCGATAAAGTGTTATCTCATGCATAAATAATAAATTAAATAAATTTAATTTATTCATTTATTCATTTATTTATTTCAACACAACTCCCTAGAATATTCTATTTAAACATGGATAGTCCTAATCTCTAAGGTTATTCCATAATCTAAGGATTAAGAGAATCTATTAATGAAGATATTCTAGAGAGGAGTCATTGGAAAATCATTGGTGGGAGATATCAAATTAAGATCTGATCGAGGATTATGTGCCAACAGAAATCTTGGTTCTCACCAACGAAGGTAACATTGGTAAAATCTTTATTAGAAACTATTTTAGAATCGCAATGGGATACTTAATATATGTGATTCCATCTGGTTATTTTTTCATGGTCTAATGGAGAATAATTAAATTAAAAACAATTGATTCATGCATTAAGTGTTGATTTATGTATGGTAGTTTTATTTATTCATTGATTATTACCTCTTTATTATTTTATTTATTTTACAAAATATCAAGGATGAATGAACAATGGTCATGTTTTGTTCCTCATGACTATAGTGTATGGATTTCTACTTTGTTTATTCATAGACATATGGTTTGACCTATGCGATGATGAATCATGCATATATGATCATTGAGTGACCATTCCTAAGAACAGAAGATCAATAACAGGGGTGTAGTTCAACATCATTGTTATAATTGTGGTGTGATGAAAATTGATGATAATTGGGGGTATATAAAATAGACTAATGGATCCGGTTATTTCCAGATTTATGTGAAGAAGTAATTGAGTAGAATAATAGAGGCATTTTCCATGATGATATGAAAAATAGATATAGGACTTCGGTGATGAGAGGGTTAAAAAAGATCGGATATAGGATTCCCAGAAAGCATAAAAGATGTGGAAACATTGAAGATATTGTATAGAAGAATATATGTTTTATGAAAATATTTGGGTTATATGGTGTGTAATATTGGACTACATGCCACCTTTGGCCATGGCTACAGTGCTAGGGTTTCTACAGAGAAGAAATCATCAGAAATAATGTCAAACCTGTCAGATGATGTGTGACCCCTTCTTGTGGTTTCACATGTATCTGGAAGGATACAAGGCAATTTATAGAATTAAGTACCCAAACACGACCAGGTGTATAGGGTCATGACCTGGTGTACATGGGCAAGGCCAGGTGTACATGGGTTGGTAAATGGGTATAGCTAGAAGCACATAGGTTTGGGTAGACGACATGTGACGAGTTTTGGAAGACCCTTAGACACTATGCATTCTTAAACAAACACTGTGTATTTTGATATTTACGTTCCATGTGAGGGTTAAAAACATAGGAAGACCATGTGTATGATAGACACACTATGTACCACAGTACATGTCATGTACCCCCCCATTTAGGGTGTTTGGAGGCCATTAATATTTTAGTTTTGACTATTATTGGTTGATTGTGTTCCCATGATCCCTCTCCATGAGGCTACATTGTATAATTTTATCCACAAATATTTATTTTGATCCCCTATGTAGGATTAGTATTTTATAGAGTTTGTGGTATCCCTCCATGATATTGGAGTATGATCCTTAATCATTCCTTCTTATACTCTAGGTGGGGTTTTTTGAATTAGCGTAACATTCTTGAATAGGGAATTGAACCCCCATCTTGAATTCAATTTCAGTATTGGTTATTTTATCATTGGAAAATGATCACCTACTTAGTGGTTTTATTAATATTTGGTTAATGGTGTCGCCCAATGGTCCATAGTGTGATCCCATATCTCAGAATCAAGATATTTAGAGGCCAATGGGTTTTCTTAGGTGGGGACCAAAGATCATGACCGCTTGGATGGGTTTCTTGGATGATAAGATGGATTTTTGAGTTGGTTATATTGGAATAAGAACTATCTAGAATCTTTGCGTAGAATCATATAGATGGCGGTTTGGTTGAGCTCTCTTGGAGGAACATTGTTCATCCTATCCATATCCTGGATTATTATTGATTACTATATTCTTGTTATGATATCATTCAATTGATGATAATGTTTATTATTTTTGAGGTATACTAATGAGTATTTTTATACTCACCCATTCATGGGATTCTCCTACGCATGGCATGCCTTATTCCAACAACAATCCTTTTAAGGATGTCCGGGAAGAATAGGGAGTTGCTAGAGCATATATTAGGTCAGATATAACAATCTATTTTATATTTGGTTTCATTTTATAGTAGTCCCTTCCTTATGATCATGTTGTATTTTCTGTATTTTTTTGGGTGGGATTGTATTTGGACAATTTATTATGTTCAGTACATTATTTTCATAATCTTATTATGTTATTAAAGAAGTAGGCATGCATTGGTTATATTTGTTACATATTTCATCATTTTATGGGTTAGGAGATGTGTTTGTTTTTTCATGTAAATTATTTTATTTTCTATCATGCATAGTACATTCTTACACAGTGTTGATCTCTATCTCTTGGTCAATTGGAGGAGGGATTAGTCTAGTCATGGAACGAGCCTCATTGAGCTAGGTCATGACCGAGTGGTGTCTAAGGTATTTAGTTCTACCTTAGGAACACAGTTTGTGAGATTTTATTGAGATTTCTTCAAAAATATTATGGAGTTTCTAGTTTATATTATTAGCTAGGGACCCTGCTGTTGGTGAAAAAACATACATATCCACTCAATAGGACATTAATAACCCTATTCTTAACTAAGAACATGTAGACACTAGTTTTAAGGGATACATTGGTATAAAAATCATATAGGAATGGGTTATGGTATCTATTTTCATCTAGAGTGATCTTCCCAGATATACTCTTTAAAGGTGTTACATATTGTTTAGTTTGGAATTCCTCCATGGAAACAACCTGCTAAGATTTCACTGCATGATCACAAAGACGATTCTTCTAGTGATGATGCATTAATACAAGGGCCTATAAAAGAGATTTTATGACTTGGTGGTTTACCAGCTATACCACCACCCATTGAGTAGTAGTTAGTGTTGGGTGTGTTGGATGAGGATAAACATAGGATGAGTGTTCTTTATCTGTTCAAGCGGTAAAAAACCTCCCAGGTTTCAGGTCTAGCTAGAACACTAGGTTGTTGAACACTGGCTAGCGATAGTCACTCAATTTTTCAACCCTGTTAGGATTTTTTATAGATCATATTATAATACATAATGACAGTCTTCTTTAGGGATCCACTGGTTGATGGTTTAGTCTAGTATCTCACTCACATGATGAGATATCTCTGTATTGGACAAATTTTAAGCATCACTTTAGGGAGGAGTTCTATCCACCCATGTTGTGATCTGTGAAAATCATAGAGATCCTACATATACATTTTTATAGTAGGACAATGGAGGAGTATTTTGAGAGGTTTAATGATCTCTTGTGGAACTGCCTCAGTATGGTTTGAGATCTGTTCTTCATTGAGAAGGCCTTTGAGTATGAATTACTCTGAGACATCATGGCATCTATTTTTCCCCATTTCATTCCCATTGACGATTGTACACTTTATTGGGCCTTAGTAGTGGGTATATTCCTATAATATAATACACCAAAAGTGGGTGTTGGTAGTGGAATCCTTGGATATGAATCCTAAAAATTAGTTTTCGATAGAAGTCATAGGGATCATAACATATTAGACACTTCATAGGACGAAACCACGAAACAGGATAAGTGATGTTGGGATCTTAGGATGGCTCAAATCAACTAAGGGATAGGTGGTGTTTATCCTATGATGATTGGGGACATCATGCATGAGATTATCTAACCCATTATAAAACCGATCATGAAACAGTTGAGGGACCACCATGATATAGATAACTATTTGATCAAGGAGGTATGTACTATAGATTATATGTAAAATTGGATGGTAGATAAGTAGGATGTGGTTAGAGGTTGGACCTATTTCAACCACCACCCCTTAGTTGTCCATGCTACGCTCAGGGATATAGTGGTCATGGATGAGGTCAACTGTGGGCTATGGAGGTCTATAAAACCGATTCTATATGGATGATATGAGGTATTGTCTATGTCTTTTCTAGGTTAGATATTTTAAGGACAACCACATGTGTGAGTCCTTAATTTCATTCCACTTATCATTTTTGATACCTGTAGATTCAAAAATATCCTTTTGATCAACCCTTTTACTAGGAAACATCATCAAGATATGGCTAAATGATTTCACACTTCCTCTGACAGTGATACCTAATTCTTGGAGGTGAGGTATTCAAATGGTAGCAATTTTTAGCAGCATTACGGCCTTATAAATTTTTCTTATGTATATATTTTCTATATAATGTTCATGTCTAGATTGGTTTGTTTGGTGGAGGATTCCATTTGTTAGTGGTGATGGGATGAGGTATCCCTTTATGGGTGAAAAGGAAGCCCTGGTGGAGTAGGATGGGATTCAGAATAGATGTGTGCAGCTGATTACTCACTAGTTGGATAACATGACTCGTAAATAGGTGGATTTTATGGGATATGAGTTTCCCATGGTGGTTGCAAAGTATGATGACTTATTTACAACGTAAATTACAATCTTATCTCTCAATAATGAGTTAGAACTATTCATCTACATACACCATGAGAGAACCCAAAAATCTACACTAGCTTATTAGATGAATCTTATAGAGATTATTGAACTAATGGTACAGTTGGAGTAACATAAATATAAGTGATTTAAGATACCCAATGCTTCCCCTGGAGCATCCACAATGTTAATCACTTAGAATTTGGTCATGAATTTGAGGTTATGTGTGGATTACCAATACATGAACTAGGTGAGAAAGAATGATAAGTATATAATACCATGGACTGAAAAACTATTATATAATTTGAGAGGGTAGAGATAGATAATGAAGGTTGACCTCAGACCAATCCATCACCATCATCAAGTACCAGATGAGGACATACCAACGAAGAAATTTAGATGTTGTTATAGTAATCAATATTACATTGTGATTCTTTTCGGAGTAATGAACTCTATATCATTATTCATAAGACTGATGAATCATATTTTCTATAATTTCTTAAGTAGGTATGTGGTTGTATTCAACATCAATATAATAATTTACTCAACATAAATGTAAGATCATGTGACACACTTGAGGATGGTCATGGACACACTCTGAGATAACCATCTTTATGAGAAGATATTTAAGTGTTATTTTTGGATTCTAACCAACTACATTCTAAAACATGTCATCTCAGAGGTAGTTTTTATAGTTGATCAAGTAAATGTTGAGGAGGTGTTATTTTTGGAGCTACCCAGTAGTGGTACTATGGTGAAGAGTGTCCTTCAATTTTTAGGGTCCTATCGGATGTTTACACCCAATTTATCTAGAATGCCATTACAATTAATACAATTTAACTATATGGGTAAGTATTTTGTGTGGAATATTTTTTCCAATAACTTTTTTATGAGTTTAAGAAGAGGATGATGAGGACCCCCATCTTGAGTTTCCCAGAGAAGGTTTTCATGTTTGTAGTGTTCTATGATCCCTTAGGGATGAAACCTGGTTGTGCTTTGATGCATAATTAGGTTATGATTGCCATTGGATCCATGCAGTTGATACTATATGAAATGAACTATACATCCCAAAATCTTCATCTAGAGGTTGTATTATTTTTCATAAAGATGTGGTGCTAATACATTTTGTGTGGGCAGTTTATCTTCTACTCTCAGCATAATAGTATAAAATATTTATTCTCTTAGCTGGATCTTAACAGGACATTGGGATGATGAGTAGAGTCCCTATACGTCCATGAATTAAATATTATCTATAATTCTAGGAAGGGAAATGTGGTTGCAGTTGTTATCGGTAGGAGATCTTGTTCATAGTTGTTGGATGAGGTGTTAGAGAAGCTAGCCTCACAGTAGTTGTCCTTAGTGGACAAAGACAATTTTTCATATCATCAATCAATAGTTGGTACCCACCCACTATAAAATATATTATGTAAGCTCAGTATAGAGATACCTACAATGAGAGCATACATATCATGATATCCACTAGACATTCTCATAATGGATTTTTGGATGGAGGTGAGAATTTTATCCTTTTTAGTGGATGGACAATGGAAAATGGGATTTTTCTAGATTTTCATATGATGGAATTGAATACGTCCCCGATTGCAGTATATCTTGATATGGAAAATATATACCAGGACTTCCAATGTTAGTTTTTGTGGAATGGTTTGAAGAGATGTGTTGTACAGGTTTTCTCTTGATGCCTCAATTTTTACCAATTGAAGGCTGACTATAAGGATTCAGCAGATTTTTCTTATCCTATTAAGGGTTGAAAGATGAAGTGGGATGAGATATCTGTTGAATTAGTGATGGGGTTACTACATACATCCATATGAAATGATTCTATATGGGTGATCGTAGATGGACTCACCAAGGTAAACCAGTTCCTAATAATCTGATAGTAGATCTAAATATTGTGTATGTGATGATTCTGAATGTAGGATGTATTCTTGAACTATGGGGATACCTAGAATAATAATTCACACTATGATTATTGATTCATATCATTATTATACAGACGATTTCAGAAATAATTTGGGACTCATTTGTGTTTGAGCATGGTGTTTCACCTCTATAATAATAAGACATCGATGACCATTCCAGTCTTGGGTAACATGTTGTGTACATGAATGTTAGATTTTTTTAGTTGGGAGGATCCTCAACCCATGGTGGGGTTTTCATACAAAAATATCTATCATTTCAAAATCAGTATGGTACCATATAAGGCATTGTATATCAGAAATTCTAGGACACTACATTGTCAGAAAAATCTTGGTGAGTCATCACTCATGATCCCATAATTGATGTGAGATATGATATAGAAGGATGAGATCATCAAGGAGTGTATGCGAACTACAAAATATTTTCATAAGTCCTATATAGATTTAGAACAATGGAATTTGGTATTAATGTGAGTTATGGAGAATTTTTTAGGGTGGAAAGATATCTTGGGGAATAATTGGTTCTTTCCAGATTCCATATAGAGATGGAAAGGGGGAGTATAAATTAGATCTACCACCACAATTAGACCAGACACATGATGTCTTTCATATGTCACAAATAAAGATATAAATTCATGACTCTTTTCATGTTAACTAATTGGCTGAGCTAGACATCAAGAACAATGATACCTTTTCTGAGTACCTAGTAGAGATCGAGGATTGGAAGGAGAAGAATCTTCATGTCTTATCAATTCCCCTAGTTCTTGTATAGTTGAAATAAGAAAATCAGAAAGAGATCACCTTTGAGCAGGAGTCACAAATGCGAGCATAGTACTGTCATTTTTTTAATTTTTTTTCACTTTTATAGGTAAAAATCCCTATTTTGGGGTGAATTTGATGTCTATTATTATTACATTATTTATTTTATTAATATTATATAGACTATTTTTTGATATAAGTTTCAATTAGGCATGAAATTCCAATTATTAGTGATCCCAGAATTAATATTTGAAAAATATGAAAAACATAAATATCACGTACATGATGATTTCATAAAAATAACTAATAAATCCTAAATAGAGGATTGGATAGAACATTAAGGACTTAATTTATTTTAGTGATGGATATTTCCCATAGGCATGAGATTATCATTTTCCACATCTGATGTTTTAGTAAATTTATATCACAAGTACAAAAAATAAAATAAATAATTTTAATTATTTTTTTTATTTTGTTGTAGTGACATTGTATCCCCAATTTAATCATGGATATGATTAATCCATATGGTTAGATGCGTGATGTATGTATTGAGATAATCAATTAGAGAGAGTTCATTACATATGATCCATTGAAGAATCATTTGTAGATGGCATCAGATCAAGATAAAATTGAGGAACATGCACTGATAGTTGTCTTAGATCATTCAAAAAGTTTAAATATTGGACCATTCATCATTTCTTCTTAAAAAAAACTCTTGGTATGAAATTTAATTTGTGCCAATACATCCCTTTATTTTATCCCGTTCGAACATAGATCAATTACATGAATAATAATTTATTCTCACATCAAGGGTTGATTTATTTACTATAGATTTATATCTTTGTTGATTATTTCCCCTTCATTTGTATACATTTTTTATAATAGATTAAGGCTGAATGAAAATAATCCATGATTCATTCCTCAAGTATATGGTTTATATATTTCTCTATGATTTCATTGATTATTCATTATGGGAAATTCATTCTCCCATGATTTGGTGAATATTGGTGATATGATTATTCAAAATGGCTCTTTGGTGAAAAAAATCCATAATGTGTGTTTAATTCATGGCTGAGGTAATGATCAAGGGGTGAAAAGAACATAGGATTATTAGAGGTAGATATAAATGAACTAACCATACTCGTTCCTTCAGATTCGATGAACAATGGTGACCACATGGATTGATGATGGTATTTTCTAAGGAGATTTAAAGATCAGATTAAGATCTATAATGAAGGGAGGGTTGGAAGACCATAGATTTTTGTTTCCCAACGTGAATTGTAGTAGCAAGAGAGTAGACATATATGTGGGGATGAACATAAGGGTTCTATAAATTTATAGTTTACATAGTGTGTAAATTTGGATTACACAACATGTGAGGCCCTGTCTATTAAACTAGGGTTTCTATAAAGAATAAAATACCACATTCTATGTGAAACCTATCATATGTTGTGGGACCCATTCTTGTGGATAACTATGTATGTCAGATGATACAAGAGCACATAGAGGCTAATCTACATATATATGTCTAGTTGTATATGGGTACAACAAGGTGTGAACATGATGGTACATGGGAACGACAAAAGTATATTGGTAAAAATAGATGGAATTGGTAGGGTTTCAACAGACTTCTTCATTAATTATATCATTACATACACATAGTCTCATTTTGAGAATCACATGTCAGGTGAGGTATCAACACATGGTAAATCTAGGGGTTGGATAGACATATCATGTACCCCAATTGATGATTTTTGGACCCATTCATCTCATTAGTTAGAACCTGTATTAGTGGAGTGCATTCCCTGGATCTGTCCACTTCACGAAATAATATGAAATTGAATCCACATATTTTTATTTGAATACACACTTGGGTATGAGACTCAAATAGAGTTTGTGGTGTCCCTTTGTGAGACCAGAGTGTAATCCTTTGTCATTACTTCTTATAGCCTTAGTGTGGTTCATGGAATAAGAATGAAACACTTTCATTGGGATTTGATCTCCCATATGTAATTATACTCAAATGGGATCATGGTGTCATTATCATATGATCCTTTACATAGAAGGTTCACATAGTTTGGGTTTTTGGTGTCCCACACTTGTAACACCCTAGGTAAATAAAGAATATGAAATTTTTATATTTATCCATATTTGTGAATAAAATATTAATATGAATTTAAAGGGGACGCTATGCTTGATGGCGTACCCAACACGCAACAACGAGTTTCTTGGGAATCTTACGTTGCACTCTAATAATAAAATAATATTATTCAAAATGGTAGTTAACATGTAGCCATTGTATTTGAGGGAATGGATATAAATAACAAAAATATGATTATATATGTTTTTAAAAGTTGTTACATTTGTCTAATAAAAGATAAAGGCTTAAAATATGGAAAGAATTAAATTTTAGCCGTATATGCCCTAGTTTTCACTAAAGGCTCACATATCGCCTTTTGATGGCGAACCGTCATCAAATATAGTTTTTTTCACTCTTAAACATTATATTTGACCAAATAAAACTCTTCTTAAGAATCGAGATATCAAAATTTACTTTGTGTAATATTTTGGTATCTTTCCGATAAAGTTCATTTTTTTAAAGAATAGTTTAAAATGATGTATTTTAATTCAAATCCTCTTTTTAATATAATTTATTTATATGATTAGACTATATTTAGAATTAGTTTTAAAGTGAAATTAGAATATATTTTTACCATTAAATCCAATAGTGGTCGTTGGAGTTAATTTCACGTTGAAATCAGACTTAAACTAGAGTCAATCTTTTGATACTTATTGTTTCATAAAAACACGCTATTTGCTATGACAGCAGGAATTAATTACTAAATTAATTAATGTGACTCATATGTTTTGAATTTTGTAAAATATATTTCATTTTTGAATTTGGAATATCAAATATAGCATAGGGTGAATTTTTGGGATTTTTCTGAAAAACTTCAATTTTTGATGAATAGTGAAACCACTAAGTGGTACTTATAAAAACTGATTTTTCTGCTTAAATGAAATTTTGCCATATTTTTGTTTTGAATTTCAAAAATCCAACATACATGGTTGTCATTAAGAATTAAAATGTGGTTCAATGGGATTAAAATAATTTTTTGGTGAATAGTAACTTATTAAGTTTTTAATCACGATTAGAGGTAATTAGTGTAGTTTAAGGTAAAAATAATGTTTTAGTAATATGAAATTACCAAGACACATGTCCTACCCTCATTGGATGTGTCATGGCCGACCCAGAAAATCCATGGTTCAACTTGGGGACCCCATGGAGCCAGTTTTGTTTGGAAATGACATAAATAACTTGTTATTTAATGTTAAAGTAAAAATTACACAAACATTAGATGTTTGAATAAAACAATTATTTCATGGGGTTATACAAGTCATATTTTTTGACTATAAATATTCATTAGATATATAAAACGATTTACTATATCATAGTATTTTTTTATAATTTTTTAAACGTTAAATAAATTAAATTATTTATGACATCATGATGATGCAGCGATGACCTCATTATTTAACAATTTAAATAAAATGGAAAGATAATGTAAAATATAAGACCTAAACAAGTCCAAAACCTATTATATGGGTGTATTTCGAACCCTTATCACCTTATCCTCTAAAAACATCAATGTGGGACCTTTAAAATCTGAAAATCATTTTAAAATAAAGTAACCTTTTATTACTTTCCAAGAGTGCCCCTCCCCTCTTCTTATAAAAGGCCCCAACCTCTACCCCCTTAACCACACCTCCAAAGCCTTTGTCTTGGCCAACCCATGCCAATTTTTCCTCTTCACATTCCTCTCTTACTCCTAGAATCCTCACATTGGGCAAAAGTCTTCCAAAGGAAGCCTTTGAGCTCAAATCAAAAAGAGTTAACCGATTTTAAGGTAATGTCTTCACTTGAGTTCTTTTGTTTTATTTTGCTTCTCCAACACCCTAAACTCTTATTATTCATTTATTTTGTAAAAACTCCAGTATCTTCAATATACTAGGATTTTTTTATAAAAATTATTCGAGATACACTTATACACACCATCATATAATGGTTAAAGAACATACTGTTTCTATGGATGGCGAATTTCTGCCTCACGAAACGATGATTGTTCAACACTCATATAACACCTTCAAAGGTGGGAATTAAGATGTCAGTATATTTATATATGATATATAATATGTTTATGTTTTACTTATGCTTCTGTATTTTCCATTTATGGCATACCTTTATGGTTTCCATTATGGGTAAACGCGATATCTTCATTTAAGGAAGTGCGGACTACCGCCACCTCAAAGTGATTTGATTCGTTAATACCATATGTGGTATGTATAAAGGATATATTTAATGATAATATATATGATAACATACTGTAATTAAAATACTATTATGTATTATTATGTTTTAATTCCATTAAATATGAAATTGAAATGGAAGTAGCGTTCATGCATACATATGGCTTACCGTCTCCATGAACGGTGCATTTCATTTCTTATCCCCAAATGTAATGTATTATTATGAGTACATATATATAATGGATATATATGATTTATGTTACACATAAATGATTAATATAATTCTGTAATTAGAATATACATACCTCTAATATAGTTTTAATTCAATTAATATGACATAGAAATGAAAGTAGCGTTCATGCGTACGTACGGCTTATCGTCTCCATGAACGGTTTATTTCATTTCTTTCCTCTAACTGATTATGTGATATTATAAATACATGTATATACTGGATATATATTATATATATGATATCCAAATTAGGAATGTCATTCTGGATATAAAGAACCTTCGACCACATGAACAACATGTAAATGTAAGAAGTCCACTTTCGACTTAAGAACCAAGTATCGAAAAAGCAAACATTATTATCTTAAATGATTACATAATGTCTATGACCTGGTAATAAGTGATATAAAAAGAATAATGGACATGAAAAAGGTTCTTATGGAAGTATAAATTAACTCATATTTATTATTCAGGAGATTAAAGAACGATCGAGTCAAGTCGAACCTGAGGTAAGGGATCTTACTCCTCTCTTTATTTTTAAGTACACTCTTTTATGTCATTCCTTATAAAACTCATATTTCATGTTATTGGGATGTTATTTTATATTAATCCTACTGTAATTTTTATGTTCATATTATGAGAGACCCTATTATCTCTCATCAATCCATTTTGGAAGTTTTGAGTGGTGTCGTTAGGCTGCCGAATTTTCGTAAGAGATCTAACCTCTCTATTTCTTTTAAGTACTCTCCTTTATGTCACTTCTTTTAAGCTCCTCTTTGTTATGTTGATGGATGTTCTTTTATATTCCGCTTTTTTTAAGCTTTATGTTAATGTGATGAGAGACCCTATTTGATCTCATTAGTCCATTTTTGTATGTTTTATGTGGTGACGTTAGGCTGCCGAGTTTTCGTAAGGGATTTTTCATCTCACTTTTTTCCCATGAGATTTATGCTACATTTTCTAAAATTTACTTTGAGTGGTTTATGTACTGCCCAATATTTTAATCATTGTATAATATACTTTCATTTATTATTATTTAGATCAATTTTGTATTGTCCTTCTTTCACGGGGTGCCTGTCTCGAAAGATACCCATATCGGTAAGGGAACCTATCACCCTCCTCTTTTTGTAAAAGACTTCTTTTGTTATGTCTTTTAATTCACATAATATTATGTTGGGATATATTCTTCTATATCCTTGTTGATTTAAATTTTATGTCCAAGTGATGAGATACCCCTTTTTATCTCTCATCAACTCATGTTCTGAATTTTGTAGTGACGCCGTTAGGCCATCAAATTTTTGCAAGGGAATTTCTTAACGCAAATTTGATTCTTTGGGATAATTTTGTACTCCTTGAATATGTCATTCTATGAATATGTGTGAATAACATCTGATTGTTTTACACTTAATATCCTCTTATATTGGGTGTATTCATTTGTCACACATAATTATGTAATAGATTTATCCTTAAACCAAGGATATCGTCTTTGTAAGGGACTTCGTCTCAATCTCCTTACATTGAGGCACATTTTTGTTTCATACACCACTTTCTTTAATACGGTGTATAAACCCCTTTGACTTTTACATTTATTCAAAAATAATCTTTTTATACGAAGCATTTTACTAAACGAAAAAATGGAATGTTTTTGTCGTACGTATGCGGCGACAACGACTTCTCCGCCGCTGCGAGTATTATTTGGTCTTTGGCTTCCTCAACAAGCCATAATGTTTTTTAAAATAAAATAAATACCATATACTTTTTTTTTGTATTTTGGTATTGAAAATGGTTTTGATAAAGGATTCTATTATGTCAATTTATTTAAATGATATATTGTGATTGAAATAAGGAAATGTTATCATTCCTTTATGTTGGTTTTATGTGTTATAATTTTATAATGGTACTAAAACATTTTACGGGTGGTTACGTGATAAACCATATGACGGGTGGTGTCGTGAATACCAAGATAGGTGGTTACGTTATAACCTCCAATGCATTGGGTATGGAAGTCGGCCGTATGGCTATTCAATTAAGTATGTATGGAAGTTGGCCGAATGGCTATTCCATTAAGTGATATGTGTGGAAGTCGACCTTATGGTTATTCCACTTAAGTATGTTTATGTCCCAAGTTACCTTTATATGTTATGTGATCTTTATATGGGTTTTATGGTAATCTTTTGGTTACAGAAGGGTAAGTAATGAAATTTTATTCAGTGAGGAGTTTTTACTACTTCGAAAAGGTGAAAATTATTACTTTGATAAAGTATACATGGTTTACTTGTTGTTTTGAAAAACTAACAGTTTTCATTCTTTGTGTATCCCTTACTGAGCTTTTTATGCTCATCCCATGTTTTTGAAATGTTTTTCACAAGACTTAACATGGAATAGGGTCAAGGATTGGATTAAGGGAAAGTCATGCTACCTAAAACATGGAACTAGACATATTTATTTTTAAGAGTTTTTATTTTATGGAAACATAGTAGAAGTTTCAACTTTGTAATCTTTTGAGATGTAATAGTTATGTCCTAATTCTCTAAAACTCTAAACCTGAACATATCCTTGATGTGAATTGTTCATTTAATTCAATATTATGTAGGGTTTATGGCTGGGGCCTTATAGTTGGTATCAGAGGTCCGTTTAGATAACTTTAGAGGTTAGGGTAATCTCTAAGAATAAGTTACATTACCATAATGGTTAGGATTTCAGAAAGAGTCCTAGTTTTAGATAAAGTTAATGAGTAAGTATATCTTAGTGTTTATCTTCCTCATTAGTACATGATGGTTTTATTGATATACTCACACTGACCTTTTTGGTTTTAGTAAATGGTTGGATCTAGCAGGCACCAATGTAACAATTGATGTGAAGGAAATTGTGACAGTTTTTTGAGCGAGAACCCGAATGATATGGGAGCTGCAATGAGAACTCTTGTGTTTATCCTCAACCAACTATCTAGATTCATGATTGACCACCTAAACCTTGGTGATTTCTATAAGTCATCATATATGAGAGAAACAAATACCTATGGAACTACAGGTAACAATCATAAAGGTATGTGTGTTCAAAAACCTATGTGTCAAAGATGTGGAAAGAAACACCTAGAAAAATGTTTCAAAGGGACAGAAATATGCTATAGATGTGTAAATGAAGGTCATAAAGCAAGAACCTACCATGGAAAAAGGAAGAATCCAGTTGACTCTAGGAAAGGGAAAGAAGTTCTTTCCGAGGGATCAAATGAATGTTTTAAATGTTGTATGCATGGTCATTTTGCAAACACATGTCCTATGAAGAAGTTTCGTGAATGGGATCACCAAGATCGTACAAATACTCGTTTACCAATACCTAATTCCATTCCGATTGAGGATGAAGAAACTAACAATGACCAATCAAAGGTATGGATTATTTCATAACTTTTGTTTTCCTATTGTGGAATCTTAGGATATGATTCATGATTTTGTTTCTAGGAAATAAGTATTTCAAAATAAGTTGGAAGGGAATGGTTAATGGATCATGAAGAATGTTGAATGAGTTAGAAGTCAACATATAAGGGCTTCAAGAGTTTTGGTGAAATTCGTAAGAGTATTAAGTCTCTTTTAATGATAGGGTTACCTTAGAAGACTTTTTATAGTATGTGTAACCATGATGTTTGATATATTAAAATTTTATTCAAAAAATAGTAATTAGTTCTTCTGTGGACATAGTTATAAATAACCATTTGGGTTTATATGATCCTTACTTTTGAGGTAATTATGGGTTACTATATGTTATGACGGAAGTGAAAGGCATGAGATAAAATTGAGGTTAAATTATGTTATGGTTATTTTTGATGATTTTATCTCTTTTTTGGGAATGATTTGAGAATTATATAGTTTTGTAAAAAGGAAACCACACAGACCTTGTGACAACCCATCGCATCGGACAAAGCTGCGGGAATCGAACCCACACCCAAAGTGCAACTGGTATTTATCGCCTACCACTGCACTTCGTGAAGTCCCTAGTTAGTTTGACCGATTCTTTTTAGTTATATGATTTTATGAATTAAGAGTAAGTTTATTTTGGTTTATCTATTGAAATGTATTAACCTATCATGGAGGATATGTGATTAGGTTAATTACTTTTCAATATGAGACTTTAAGAGCAACTGATGTTGTTTGGATATAAATGTTACAATTTAACTTAAAGGACTATGTGACTAAATCCTTGAAATATTTGGGTTTCAATCTTAGATTGGTTTACTTTGAATAATTTTATGGACAAATTGATTATCGAATGGTCCTTGTTGAACTTTGGGTTATGTTTGACAAATTTTGACATTAAGAATAGATTTTCTTTTCTGGATTATCTGATCTTGTAGTAACCTTTTTGGTTTTAGTTTTGGTTAAGGTTTGAAGACATGTGAAAGGTATAGTTCTTTTTTTGTGGATTAGGTGCTCCTCTAGAAGTTGTTTATAGTAATATTAATGTGAACAAGTCTTCCTAAATACTCGTCTTTTGGAGAAAGTATGAGTCTGTGTAAGAAATCTAGTAAAAGTTGAAAGTCAACCTGACAAGTAAGTATGTTTCCTTATGTTTTAGTTAAGATCAAAAATAAATTCCTCAATAAAAAGTAACCTAAAACAAAAATGTTGTCTATTAACTTTTCCTACTAGGGAACCCAACACTGTTTAACCCATCACAAGTTTGTGATTTTCTTATTGTTAACTTTCTCCTAAACATGTTTTCTATCACTCTCCATTAGAACATGACCCTATGTTTTCTCCTCAATGTCCATGTTTTCCTACATGGAATCCTAGTATGGGTTAACTCGGGTGACCTCTATACTTAATTTTCATTATTTTAAAGTGATTGTTTTACCGACTCTTATTTCGATGTGGGATTTTCAATGATGTTTCCAAACCCAATTTTAAAATTGCGAGGACGCAATTCCCAAAAGGCGGGAAGGATGTAACAACCCAGGTAAATAAAGAATATGAAATTTTTATATTTATAAATATTTGTGAATAAAATATTAATATGACTTTAAAGGGGACTCTATGCTCGATGGCGTACCCAACATGCAACAACGAGTTTCTTGGGAATCATACATTGCACTCTAATAATAAAATAATATTTTTTTAAATGGTAGTTAACATGTAGCCATTGTATTGGCAGGAATGGATAGAAATAACTAAAATATGATTATATAAGTTTTTAAATGTTTTTACATTTGTCCAATAAAAGTTAAAGGCTAAAAAAAGAAAAGAATTCAATTTTAGGCGTATATGCACTAGTTTTCACTAAAGGCTCACTTATCACCTTTTGATGGCGAACCATCATTAAATATAATTTTGTTCACTCTTAAACATTATATTGGACCAAATAAAACTCTTCTTAAGAATTGGGATATCAAAATTTACTTTGTGTACTTTTTTGGTATCTTTCCGATAAAGTTTATTTTTTTAATGAATAGTGTAAAATGTTGTATTTTAATTCAAAACCTCTTTTTAATCTAATTTATTTATATGATTAGATTATCTTTTGAATTGGTTTTAAAGTGAAATTAGAATATATTTTTACCATTAAATCCAATATTGGTCATTGGAATTAATTTCACTTTGAAATCAGACTTAAACTAGAGTCAATCTTTTGATACGTATTGTTTCATAAAAACACGCTATTTTCTCTGACAGCGGGAATTAATTAGTAAATTAATTAATGTGACTTATAAGTTTTGAATTTTTTAAAACAGAATTAATTTTTGAATTCGGAATATCAAATATAGCTTAGGGTGAATTTTTGGGATTTTTCTGAAAAAACTTCAATTTTTGATGAATAGTGAAACCACTAAAAGGTACTTATAAAAAATGATTTTTCCGCTTAAATGAAATTTTTCCATCTTTGTGTTTTGAAATTCAAAAATCCGATATACATGGTTGTAATTAAGAAGTAAAATGTGGTTCAATGGGATTAAAATAATTTTTGGTGAATAGTAACTTATTAAGTTTTTAATCGTGATTAGAGGTAATTAGTGTAGTTTAAGGTAAAAATAATGTTTTAATAATATGAAATGACCTAGAAAAATGTCCTACTCTCATTGGATGTGTCATGGACGACCAATAAAATCCATGGGTCTACTTGGGGACCCCATGGAGCCACTTTGGTTGGGAAATGACATAAATAACGTTTTATTTAATGTTAAAGTAAAAATGACACAAACATTAGATGTTTTAATAAAAAAAAACTTTCATGGGGTTATACAAGTCAGATATTTGTATATAAATATTTATTAGAAAGCTAAAATGATTTCCTACATCATATTAGTTTTTTTATAATTTTTTAAACATTAAATAAATTAAATTATTTATGACATCATGATGATGCAGCGATGACCTCATTATTTAATGATTTATATAAAATGGAAAGATAATGTAAAATATAAGACCTACACATGTCCAAAACCTATTGTACGAGTGGCTTTCGAACCCTTATCACCTTATCCTCGAAACACATCAATGTGGGACCTTGAAAATCCGAAAATCATTTTAAAATAAAGTAACCTTTTATTACTTTCCAAGAGTGCCCCTCCCCTCCTCTTATAAAAGGCCCACACCTCTACCACTTTACCCACACCTCCAAAGCCTTTGTATCGGACAAAACCGTCCCATTTTGCCTCTAAGAATTCCTTTATTACTCCTAAAAGCCTCACATTGGACATAAGTCTTCCCAAGGAAGCCCTTGAGCTCAAATCAAAAAGAGTTACCCGGTTTTAAGGTAATGTCTTCACTTGAGTTCTTTTGTTTTATTTTTCTTCTCCAACCCCCTAAACTCTTTTTATTTATTACTTTTGTAACAACTACAGTATCTTCAATATACTAGGATGTTGTTATAAAACGTATTACAGATAAACTTACACACACCATCATCTAATGGTTAAAGAACATACTGTTTCTGTGGATGACGAATTTCTGCCTCATGAAACGATGATTGTTCAACACTCATATAACACCTTCAATGGTGGCCATTAAGATGTAACTATATTTATATATGATATATAATATGTTTATTTTTTTACTTAAGCTTCTTTATTTTCCATTTATGGCATACCTTTATGGTTTCCAGTATGGGTAAACGCGATATCTTCATTTAAGGAAGTGCGGACTACCGCCCCCTCAAAGTGATTTGATTCGTTAATACCATATGTGGTACGTATAAAGGATATATTTAATGATATTATATATTATACCATACTGGAATTAAAATACTATTATGTATCATTATGTTTTAATTCCATTAAATATGAAATAGAAATTGAAGTAACGTTCATGCGTACGTACGGCTTACCGTCTCCAGGAACGGTGCATTTCATTTCTTATCCCCAAATGTAATGTATTATTATGAGTACATATATATAATGGATATATATGATTTATGTTAAATATAAATTATTAATATAATTCTGGAATTAAAATATACATACCTCTCATATAGTTTCAATTCCATTAATATGACATAGAAATGAAAGTAGCGTTCATGCGTATGTACGACTTACCGTCTCCATGAACGGTGCATTTCATTTATTTCCTCTAAATGATTATGTGATATTATAAATACATGTATATGATGGATATATATGATATCCAAATCAGGAATGTCATTATGGATATAAAGATCCTTCGACCACACGAACAACATGTAATTGTTAGAAGTCCACTTTCGACTTAAGAACCAAGTATCGACAAAACAAACATTATTAACTTAAATGACTAAATAATGTCTATGTCATGGTAATAAGTGATATAAAAGGAATAATGAACTTTAAAAAGGTTCTTAAGGAAGTATAAATTAACTCAATTTTATTATTCAGTAGATTAAAGAACGATCGAGTCAAGTCGGACCCGAGGTAAGGGATCTTACTCCTCTCTTTTTAAGTACACTGTTTTATGTCATTCCTTATAAAGCTCATCTTTCTTGTTATTGGGATGTTCTTTTATATTACACTTACTGTAATTTTTTTTCATATGATGAGAGACACTATTCTTTATCTTCAATCCATTTTGGAAGTTTTGAGTAGCACCGTTAGGCTGCTAAATTTTCGTAAGAGATCTAACCTCTCTCTTTCTTTTAAGTACTCTTCTTTATGTCACTTATTTTAAGCTCTTCTTTGTTATGTTGGGGGATGTTCTTTTATATTAATATTTTTTTAAACATTATGTTAATGTGATGAGAGACCGTATTTGATCTCATTAATCCATTTTTGTAAGTTTTATGTGGCGCCGTTAGGCTGCCGAGTTTTCGTAAGTGATTTTTCATCTCACTTTTTCCCTTGAGATTTATGCTACATTTTCTACAATTTCCTTTGAGTGGTGTATGTATTTCCCATTATTTTAATCATTGTGTAATATAAATTCATTTATGATTATTTACATCAATTTTGTATTGTATTTCTTTCACGGGGTGCATGTCTCGAAAGATACCCATGTCGGTAAGGGAACCTTCCACCCTCCTCTTTTTGTAAAAGACTTCTTTTGTTATGTATTTTAATTCGCATAATATTATGTTTGGATATATTCTTGTATATCCTTGTTGATTTAAATTTTATGTCCAAGTGATGAGATACCCCTTTTTATCTCTCATCAACTCATGTTCTGAATTTTTTAGTGACGCCGTTAGGCCCTCAAATTTTTTCAAGGGAACTTCTTAACCCAAATTTGATTCTTTGGGATAATCTTGTACTCCTTGAATATGTCATTCTATGAATATGTGTGAATAATCTCTGATTGTTTTACACTTAATATCCACTTATATTTGGTGTATTCGTTTGTCACACATAATTATGTAATTGATTTATCCTTAAACCAAGGATACCGTCTTTGTAAGGGACTTCGTCTCAATCTCCTTTCATTGAGGCGCATTTTTGTTTTATACACTAATTTCTTTAATGAGGTGTATAAACCCCTTTGAATTTTACATTTATTCAAAATGAATATTTTTATACGAAGCATTTTACTAAACGACAAAAGGGAATGTTTTTGTCGTACGTATGCGGCGACAACAACTTCTCCACCGCCGCGAGTATTATTTGGCCTTTGGCTTCCTCAACAAGGCGTAATTTTTTTAAAATAAAATAAATACCATATAATTTTTTTTTGTATTTTGGTATTGAAAGTGGTTTTAATAAAGGATTCTATTATGTAAATTTTTTTAAATGATATATTGTGATTGAAATGTGGAAATGTTATCATTCCTTTATGTTGGTTTTATGTGTTATAATTTTATAATGGTACTTGTAAATTTTACGAGTGGTTACATGATAAACCATATGATGGGTGGTGTCGTGAATACCAGGACGGGTGGTTATGTTATAACCTCCAATGCATTGGGTATGGAAGTCGTCCGTATGGATATTTCATTAAGTATGTATGGAAGTTGGCCGAATGGCTATTCCATTAAGTGATATGTGTGGAAGTCGACCTTATGGTTATTCCAATTAAGTACGTTTATGTACCAAGTTACCTTTATATGTTATGTGATCATTATATGGGTTTTATGGTAATAATTTGGTTACAGAAGGGTAAGTAATGAACTTTTATTCAGTGAAGAGTTTTTACTACTTCGAAAAGGTGAAAAGTATTACATTGATAAAGTATACATGGTTTACTTTTTGTTTTGAAAAACTAACATTTTTCATTCTTTGTGTATCCCTTACTGAGATTTTTATGCTCATCCCAAGTTTTTGAAAAGTTTTTCACAGGACTTAACGTGGAATAGGGTCAAGGATGGGATCAAGGGAATGTCATGATACCTAAAACATGGAACTAGACATATTTATTTTTAAGAGATTTTATTTTATGGAATCTTAGTAGAAGTTTATACTTTGTAATCTTTTGAGATGTAATAGTTATGTCATAATTATCTAAAACTCTAAACCTGAAAAGATCCTCTATGTGAATTGTTCATTTAATTCAATATTAAGTAAGGTTTAAGGCTAGGGCCTTATAACACTGGTCCTGTTTGTGATCCCCCATCTGAGTGTCATGATCATTATAGTCCAATGAGTTTTCATGGGTGAAAAAATGGTCATGAGCTCTTGGAATAGTGTACATGATGATAACATGTCTCATGGAGTGGTTTCAAACCAAATGATAATTTACTAGAGACTTATAGTAGAGTCCTAGGATGAGTTATTTGGTTGATAACACTGCGAGTCATGGTATTTTTCCTTAGTTTCTCTATGTTTTCCTTTATTACTATATTATTGTTATGATTTGACTACTCTTGATGATTTTTTTTAGTTATTTCTCAGTGTCATACAAGATATTTTCATAATAACCCCTATATGGGATCTTCCCATATGTGTCATTTGTTGTGGAGAAAATGACCATTTTAGTAATTTATTTGGAGGATAGATAGTAGGTGGAGCATAGTTTGTTCTAGAGAGACTGTTATTATTTTTTGGGTTGTTTCATTTTATATGATTCCCTTCCTTCTTATCAGGATAGAATTTTTGTAGTTATTTTAGTTGGGATTGTATTTGGACTCTTTATTTCTTTTAGTAAAATATTATCATACATTGATTGTTGGATTATTGCAGTATTAATGCATTTTTTTTCTTTTTCATACATTTTATATTTTCATTGGCTTTGAGATATTTGAATTTGTAAAGAAACATAAATCTAGTGCCACCAATGTGTGGGATATTGCAACTTGGCACTGATTTCAAGCCTCTGGCCTATTGGAGTTAGGATTGGGGTAGTCGCAGAACGGACCCGATCTGTCCAGGTCATGAAAATTTACCCACATTATCTTATAATTTCATAAATTTTGATCCATTTCGACATAAAAATTTTTTTATATTAATTTCACATTTTATGAAATTTTATGAGTGCCCCACCCCTCTCCTATAAATGGAAATATTTTCTTCTCTTTACTTTATATTTTAAAACCCATTTGGTTTGTTTTTTTAAAAATACCTAACTAAAAACATCCTAATGTTATAGAGGAATTTTTTATAGTAGAGTAACAAACTTAGTTTTCTTATAGAGTTAATAAATCGTGTTTTTTCATAAGAAGAGTTATATTTTTTAACTGAGTGTTTTTGTTTTATTTATTCTTCAAACTCCTTCAAATATTATCTGATAGTTATGACATAATAAAATAAGTATATAACATATAATTTTATGTTATTATGTTTATGGAATAACCAATATACATATCCTCTACCAACAAATAAAAAATTAAACCATTTTTCATGTGTATAGTAGACTACCACCATGTGAACTGATGTAATTCATTTTCCATCACCACCACTCATGATTAGTTTTATTAATTTATTTCATTGATATATATATATATATATTAATGAAATATTTATAATTTTTGAAACCGAATATAAAACCTATTTTCCTAACATTCCATTCACTAAAAATGGAAATGTCATTTGTGTGTTTAAGTGTGGTACCACCTACCTAATGTGATGTGATTCACTTTTCATCCCCACATCACATAGAAGATATATATAATTGTATTTTATAAAATTTATGATATTTATGATATTACAATAATTATTTAAATATAAAATAATTCTTACCATCTTTCCAAAATGATCATTGAAAAATGGAAACATACTCATATGTACGTATGAAAAATCATCTACATGATTGTAACATAGTTCATTTTTCATAACCATCATTAATGAATGGTTATAAAAGTAATATTTATGTATAAAAATGATAATTATTTAATGATAATTATTCTATATATGATATAATAATAACACATTTGACAAAGATCAACATAACAAATCCACTTTAAAGTAATGTATGAAACATACACAAAACACATGATGTGGACTTTACTGATCATGTAATTAAAAATGTCATTATGATAAATGAATAAAATTGTTTAAGAAAATTGTATTACTCCAAAAAAATTTATCATTAAATAAAATAATTAATATTTATGTATTATATGCATTTTTAAAGATATATATAGCAATTATGAACATGAGTTAGGTGATTCATCTCAATTTTCAGTAATTGAGGCTAATTTTATTGTTATGAACATAATTTTTTTTATATGGTGTATATATGACCAACTTTCCTAGTATTTAATGAATAATAAAGATTTCATTGTATTTTTAGTTGTAAATTTAATTAGTTCAACAGATGGGATATGACATGAAAATTACAAAGTGGTAAATGAAATCTTAACTCAATTTTTTTACATTGGGTTATAACTATTTTTCATTTACAATTTAATTCTATTTTTATGATTGAATTAATATATAAATTGTTTGATTTATTTACATTGGTTTTTTTATTTAAATTTTTTTATAAATATTCACTCTACTTATTAATTATAAATTCAATGATATAATATTTGTAAGGTTTTTTCATCTAAAATATCTTTTCCATGAGACATATGCTCAGAAAGTAAACAAATATTATTCTAGAAGGTGTTTGTAATTCTATTTTGACCTAATATATCAAGAAGTAACTTATTATAATTAAATTTAATGTTTTATTTTATATTGTTATATAATGTTATTACAATTGAAGATTTAACAAAGGGGAAATGGTTTTTGTTACAATCTATTTTCAATTTATGATTTTTTATGTTCATGGTTTGTAAGGAGAGAATTATAAGGTCTTATTTGTTTGAAACACATATCATATATTATGATATGTTTATGAATTTGGTTTATAAATTTGGATTTACTTTTCTCATTCATTTATTAAAGAATCACAAATAAAGTGGGTTTTAGGTGACAATGATCTTATATATTATTTATGATCATGAATCTTGGTCTTATATTTCCTTGTTTTTTTAAAAAATTTCCAAAAATATTCTTTCTAAACATAAAAAATTTCTCAAATTTATTTTTCATGATCTTATACCATATATTAAATACTTATAAAAATTTAATTTCTAAACATTTCTCAAATGGGTCACTTTTTTATCATTTATAAAATGTTTTTAAATAATGTTTAGTTTTAACATATAAAACATGGATTTATTTTCCAACATTAATGACCATGAGTTTCTTGTAATATCCCCTTAAAATGTTAAATTGTTATTTTGGATATAAATTATTTTTAACATATTATTTTTATTTATTTATTTTTGGAGTTCCTTTAAAAGTAAAATAGTTATATTCCTCAAGAATGTTTTAATGGTATTTTAATAATACTTCTAATTTTCAATGTCAAAAAACCATGATTTTACATACAATCTATTAGGAGTATTTGGTAATGACCCATTCTTAATTATATCTCTAGATACATTATGAATATTATTAATGACCGTATTGATTTTCCATGGATAAGTCATGTTACGGATGAAATAAAGGTTCTTCTACGCGTTTTATGTTGAAATGAATGATATATGTACTTTATGCATGTTTTGATTTTTGGAAATTGTTTATGAGGCCTGTTGGTTCTGTTATAAATAGATAATGGGAATATCCATTATATATCTTCAATTTATTTCTTAAATGGATAGAGTTAACTAATTTGGTTTCCCATAAGATATTATGGTATAATACTGTGATGGGTTTTCCAAATATGGGATAGTGTTACCTAATTTGGTTTCTACTAAGTGATTACATGAATATACATTAATTTTTATTATAATTATAGTTGTAAAAGTTTTTCTAGGTGAAACATTTAAAGTTACTATACTTTTATGAGTGATATGTAGTTTCTACAAGATACCAATGTTATTTCTTTATGCTTGATATTTGTTTTAATGATTCATTTGATCACTATAATGATCATATAGGTCATGTTTATCGATTACTATGACTCTGGAATTATTTAAATTATTATTACATTTTTCATGATTGAGGATACGCGTATTTATGTGTATTAATTCTCATATATTATGCTCATGCACACTTATTATGTCATCATAGAATTATTATCATGTTATTATCACTAATGAAATTCATTTTCTTATTATTATGTTTACAATTAAAAAGAATTTAACCTCACTACTCTTTTGTTTCCTTTTCTAAAAGTTATTATGAATGATGTTAAATTATTTGATTCAATAAATTATTTATACGTTAATAAATTTTTTTAGCGACATTGAAGCCTTGATATTGGATAGAAAAAGGTGAGTGTAGTGAAAAATACTCTAGTCCATTAATAAGTATTGTGTCTGTTTGAATTTTTACAAATTTTTTAATACTATAAACCTAAAAAATATTTGGGATTAAAATAATTTTAATTATAATATAAAGATACAATATTATATGATTTTAATTCTATGTCCTTAAACTATACATCAAATAATAATTAATAGGATATTGGTTGGTCTGTCCAATATTTAAGAGATATAGCCAAAAGAACTCATAAAAAGGATAAGGACAACATAATATTCTAATATAATATATACCCTAGAGACAATATACATTAATGTTGAAAAAATAACTAATTACTGGGAAATACAAATGAATGAAGAGATAGAAAATATTGACAAAAAATCAAACATGGGATCTAATAAAGATACATGAACACCATAATTTTATTAAAAAAATTATGGTCATGATTTGTTTTGATTTATATGAAACTAGGTTTTGAGGTAAGGAATGATTGGAATTAAAATGCTATGATCAATTAGGACGTGTAATTTATAGATATTCTATTATACCCATGTATATACTTGATTCAATAAGTCTCTTATAAGAATTAATGAATCAAAGAGGATTGATAATCATTATAATTTATATGAAAATGATATTATCGAATTCCATGATAACAGTGTATGTCTATATTGAAAATACAATAGGGTTTTGGATCTATAATAATAAATCCACTATGTTTCGATGTAAATATTATTATTATAGCCTAAAAAAATACACACATACATTGTATGGTTGATTTGACAATTATCAAAAGAAAATATAATTCAAATTTTTCTAGATCACAACCTTTATACAAATATATCTATGATAAAATAATTTATGGTGCTAGTTTAGGTTGATGATATAAATTTTAATAGTAGAAAAAAAATAAAAGGAAGAATACAATAAAATGAAGAAATAAAAATTTTAAATGTCAATTATTGGGGATCTCACTTATTTTCATAGAATGTAATTGATTTAGAATGAGAGATAAACTTTTATCACATTGGATAAAAATAAAAATAAGTTTCTTAATATGTTGAAAAATAATTATTCAACAATGATTTAAACTCTATAAGGTGACATGAGAAGATCATATATAAATACATCATCACATGAGATAAATATTTATTACACATCAAAATTACACAAAATCATGGTATAGAGTCCATAACATTTCATACATAAACAATACATATCATTGGAAAAATACTTAATCATTAAAAAAACAGATTCCTAAAGACTATAGCAGTCCCATGCCTTTGGAAACATGGAAACATAAACACTGGTGCATAAATGAGCTAGGTAATCTTTTACTAGGTTCTAATTAACTATAAACCTTCTTAAAAATATCAAACATAATTCATACCTTTATAACCCTGAGAAAGGAAACATAAATGGGGTGAAGTCAGATGCTTAGTAAGTATAATCATTGGGAATACATAAGAAAAATCATAAGAATTAGGTTTTGAGAACAAGATCATGAAAATAGATGATCATAACCTTCATATCAAATATCACGAACATGAATCATGAAATAAATATTGGTAGTTCATAACACATGAATCATATAGAAATAAATCCCATTATCCATGAAATCATAACATTTGAATAAAAAATGGAATTTTGATAGACACATAACAATATATAATAATTTCTATATTAGTCATAGAATTTATTCAATGGAAATCTTGGTGGATAATGTACTTTACTAAACTAGGTTCGCACCTCGTTCCGACCTTTTATCACCAGAACAAATTCAATCATTGTTCCAGCCCTGTATTTCTTAATCGGGTTCATTTATCATTCTAGCCCTATAATAATGAACTGTGTTCATTTCTCATTATAGTAATATCTATAACTAGAGATTTATATATTTTTCCAAATCATTGGTGGGATATTTAGGATCCAGCCATATCACAATGAAATTACACATACATGTGCCAAAAATTCAAAAAAGTCATATCATAACCAAATAAATTAAATGAATTACAAACAACCGATAATTTCATATAACACGGAAAAATATAAGATTCATATTTATTTCAATAAATAATATCATATGAAAGTAAGTTGGTTTCAATTTAAAAAAACCCTTGAAAAGGAGAATATTCCTTAAATATCATACCATAAAAACCATTCAGAGAGAGAATATGAAATTAAACATTGAATAACATCCAAAGAAAGGCATGCGTAATATTAATGAATTTCTTCTTAGAAGGAAAATAATTTTGAAATATACAATAAAACCAATTTTTAGGAATATATCATTTATTTTTATACAAATTATTTCTAAATCATAAAACCTTTTGAAAACCATATTCATGAAAATAAAATTGAAAACATATAAGGAAATATTGAAAACATTTTAAAATCTATTTTCCATATGAAGTTATAAAATAAGCTTGTAAACAATTTGAAAACCAATTTTCTTTGATAACGTATAGAAGTATATTGAAAATATTTTTAAATACATTCTCTTTGGGAACCTATAAAATAATATTGAAATTATTTTGATAATATTTTTCTTTTAAAATATAAAATATAACCTTAAAAATGTTTTAAAAATTGTTTCTCTGAAATTTTTTTGCAAAAAAGATAAATAATGCTTGAATTTTTGTTTGAAAACCATTATCCCTCAATACATAAAAGGAAGCCTGAAATAGTTTTTGAAATAATATTTTCCTTTAAAAATTATAAAGAAATATTAAAAATAGTTTTTAAAAACTTTTTCTTTTTATAATTAAAAAAATCTTGAAAACATTTTGGAAAACATTTTCCCTAAAAACTTATAAAAGATCCTTGATTTTTTTTTTGAAAACAGATGTGTTATTAAATATTATGGAGGAATCATTGAGAAAAAGTAATGTATTTTCAAAATCCCTCATACATGAAAATGATCTTCAAAGGACATTTGAAAAAATATTTTTTTTTGAAAATATGGGTTTTTAAATAAAACAGATTTCTGATCGAAGAGAAATATGGTCATATTTTTTCGAAATACATTTTTCTTAATTATCATAAGTAAAGAAGGGTGGTAAAATGGTAAAAATAAATTATTTTATAATTAATAAATATATAAGAATAAAATTCCTGATAGTTTTTATAATATGGGTCATAAGATTTCATAAATGGAAGAATAAACATTATTAATCTCCTAATGTAATTAGACTGTGTCAGTAAACTCTTATCACTTCGTAACTAGGGATCACAATCACCATGTAAAAAAAATTAACTTAAGATTATTATATCATGAAAATAATTAGATTCATGATATAAATTTTCAAAAGGAATTATATAACCACTAAATTCAATTTTGGTGCATAATAAAACATATTTTTCAAAGAAATAATGTTGATACCATAACGTCTTAAGAATTTGGTAGATTTTGAAACATTAACCACTCAAAATAAAGACCATAGAATGGATACTTAATTACATATAAATTTATGTATAATAATTCTATAATATATCCATGGTCTGTGTACACACAACACAAAGTATTCTGTGGTGAATACATCATGTATTTCTTGAAAAAAAATGTTAGATGAAATTTCCTTTCCTTATGTCTTAACACTCTTCATAATCATACTAGATTCCTATATAAAAAATTTATGTTTATTATAAAAATACATAAAAATATTTTTAAAACTAATACCATATCTTGTATTATTATGACATTATGTAACCCTCTTTTTAATAATCCTATATTAGGGTTTCACATTGGTCAATATTAGGTTTATTCTTCACATGTGTCTTAATTTGTTATATCATTTGTCTATATACTAATATAATGATATCATGAATGTAAGCCATGATATAAATATTATTAATATTAATTATATGTGTATTATAATAAGATATATATTATTGAATTATGAAATGAAATACACCATTCCTGGAGGCGGTAATTCATACGTACATTAGGACACTAAATCCAATTTTTATCACATTGAAAGAAATAAATAAAATGACACAAATATATTATATATATAGTAGAATTATTTATTCATATATATAATAAACTTTCACTAAATATATCCTCAATATATTCAATGTGGTGTATGAATAAATAATATCTCTATGAGAGGGTGGTGGTGCTCATTTACTCAAATGAAAATATCATATTCACACTAAATGGATTTTATAAATATATTTTTTATAATAGGACTAAATAATCATAAAAAAATAATAAAAATAATATATAAGATATAAAATTAGAATTTCCATAAAGATTTCCCACATGAGATGAGGTAATGTAAAAATTAACAATCATCATTTCATGAGACTGTAGTTCGCCGTACACATAAATTGTATGTTAGTTTCCCATTACATGAAAGTGTGTGCAAGTGCATGTTGAAAAAAAACAATAAAAACTTCCTAGTATATTCATTATAATGTTTTTATACAATTATTTAATAAAGAAAGTGTAGGGTTGGAGAAATAAAATAAAAGAATTTATCTTGAGAGAATTTTTCACCTATTAATTAGGAAACTCATATTAGTTTATGACAAAAGTCTTCTATGTGTTAAATTGTTCAGAATTTATGGATTATATGAGGAATTTAGGGATTTTGGTAAGTTTATATTGTAGATATTGGAAAGTCCTATGTGGTTTTAGAGGTGTGAAAAAGTGGGAGAGGTAGATTTATTTTATATGTAATGGAAAGTGAACACTTGTCATTTTTGATAATAAGTAAAATGTACCCACGTGTTTACCAAAGATATTCATAAATAAAAAAACTCAACAATTTCAAGTTCATAGACATTTCATGTCCACAACATGGGTTTTGGACAAGTTTATAGGTTTTTTTTTGTCATAATGTTATGGTTTAGTAACTTTTTAAACATATTTTTCTCTTAATCGATGCAATTATGTTTAATCACATTCACTAATATTTTTGGTAAAAAACTATGTTAAAATTATTATAAATAATAAATTATGATGTTTCCAAATATTTAATATGTTTTTCCAAATTCTAATAACATATGTTATATGTAACGCCCCGACCCTAGCTACCTAGAGTCGGTGCATTATTAAATAACATTGGCATGATCACAAGAAAGATCAAATCTCGAAAGGCCGATTGGTTTAGTAGCCTTGGAAACACTAGATATATTCATAAGTCTTACATTACATCATAAAATGAAAAACTACTACAACAACATATTGTCTCCATAATCCACACTCATATCCCCACATAATATCCCTGCAGGTCATTCATAATTTACTTCTTCACTTCCTAGGAAAAAATAAAACATAGAAAAGGGGTGAGATCAAATGCCCAGTAAGGATAACAATATAGCGGAACATTCAAAAATAACCATAAACATTTAAGGCAATGCATTACTAAAACAAAAGCCTTTTAAACTTGAACTTCAACATAGTATGGCAAAAGTAAAATGAAATAATGCCATTTACTTATTCACATGGATATTCTACTAATCGAATAATCACATGCAATATCAATAATCACTTTCATAATATCGGAATGTATAATGATGAACTTTAATTTCTTTGTCAAGGCCTCGTCCCAAGACCTAGGGGCTAACTGTAACCGGAACCGAACCTGGAGTGCCTCTAATAACCGGACACCAACCCGGAGTGCCTCTAATAACCGGACACCAACCCGGAGTTCCTCTAATAACCGGAGACCAAACCAGAGGGCTTACTTTTACCGGTCCCCAACCCGGAACAAACTTTTCTAACACATTCATCTGAATGGATGGTTGAAATATAACATAATCATTCATATTAAAAATAACTTATGAAATGTCAATACTCTAAAAAAACCATGAGTGACATAAGAATAACTTATCTATAGTCAAAAATATCACAAAGCCTTCAATAAAATATGGATGTTTTGTATCATAATAAATCAACTTCAAATAAGTTTAAAATCCATCAAAGGATGTTGACATAGATGAAATCAAAACTATTTTGGAGAAATATCTCTTTTTTTAAATAATTGTAAAAGTAAAATAATTATAAAATAATACATTGAATTTGAAAATATTCTTATACGCTTGTAAGGGAAGCTTCGACGATTTTATAATGGCAGAAAATAGCTGCACCCGCCGTATAAGTTAAAAAAAAATTCTTACATTAATTTTGTCGAAAAGGTTAAAAAGCACCTTGACTGCAAAACGACGGAAAGATTCCTTTATAAACCTCTTATAAAAAGTCAAAAAATGGTATAAATGACTTTAACCCATATTCTTATAAATAGTAAAAATGTTTTGAAATAAATTTTTAAGAAACATGGATGTGGATGATAAAGAGATCCCAGTAGATTATTACGTATAAACAACCTCGGATAATGAAGAGATTGTGAAATAACCCTTACCAATTTGGTATCTTATGAAACATACAAACCATGAAAGAGGTATCATACAATTAATATGTAAATACACATAAATTAGAGTGTATTACATAAAGAATATAATTATGGGCAGTACATACACCCCACAAAATGTGATGGTGGCAATATGGCATGAATCTCACGGGGATAAGGAGTGAGATGAAAACCCCTTACCTTGTACTTTTCCTTGGTTGGGGTAAGTTAACCTCCTGTATAATGGTGAAATATTTGTTATTAAATTATACAAGAATCATATACATTAATATGATATCATATATGATCTTTTAATATTGATTTGTTAATAATATCTTAGTATTATCGTTGTTTCGGGTGTTAACTTACTTGATTTCTTTTATATGTTTTGTTACGTAATCCATGTTTGTAATGGATAGGTTGTATATTATTCATATCCAGAATGATATCAAGTCCTTAAACATCATTTTTAAATCATCAAATGATAATTATACTTGAATGGATACGATGGAGAATGAATCTCATCGTGTTCGTGGAGACGGTAGTCCGTACGTACGCACGAGCGACAATATCATTCTTTTGAAATAATATATAAATGGTTGTTATATCATATATACAGAATCATTAACATGTTATAATTATTATTTACATGAGTTATATATCATTGTTATACCCATCCAAATAATAATATATTGAATAACAATTACACCACAACGTGGAGACGGTAAGCCGTACGTACGCACGTACGGTGACATGTTATTCAAAAGGTGGAAGGAATACTGAATATGGTTGTACCATATTTATAATAACATCACAGTATATATATGATACTGGAGTTATTATTTTAGAATGGTAATAACAAAGTACGAAGAAGTGGAAGAAGAAAGGAACTTGGAAAAGGGTGGTGAAATCATTAACTCTTCTTCGGGTTCTTCCTTTTGATTTGATCAAAAGGGCTCCCTAGGTTGGCTTTCTGATCAAACTAAGGAATCTAGGTTGTAGTGAGGGAAGTTGGGAGAGTATTTGGGCAGAGTTTTGCCAAACCAAAAGGTTTTGAAGGTGTGAAGAAATGAGAAGGAGGAGTGCCCTTTTATAAGAGGGGTGAGGGGCACCTTTGGAAAAGCTAGAAATATTAGTTTATAATAAATTCATATTCTGTTTCTAATGGCTCCAAAGTTGATTATTTAAATATTAATGTGGGTATGGGTGGAAAAAAACTCAAACAATTGAATTTATACAGGTTTGGGTACTTATATTAACCTTATCTTTAAGTATTAACTCTAAGTTAATTAGTTTCACTTTTACAATGTCTCTTTGTATTTTTATATAATATGGTTAATAAACTTACTATATATATCCGAGAGACCCCCAAGTGGTCGATTAATGATTAACCTATCATGATATAAGTCTCTTGGCTGACCCTTAGATCTTTAGGAATTTAATATCAACTAATAATATAATATTTGTTTTAAGAACTCTTTTATGTCAATTTTGACACTATTCAATAGTTGATTTTTGTGAAACTCATAAAAGATTTATTAAATCAAAAAAAGTCAATTAAATCAATCCTAATATATCATATTATCCTATAAAATTAGTTTAATTCGTTAAAAGTTTCATATTATATTTAATTGGGTATTTATAATATCAATTATATTAATTTTTCACTATTATAGTAATTAATTCATCATCATTGTGTCATAAATAAATTAAATTATATAATGTCTAAAAATTATAAATAAAATATCATTATGTAAGAAATAGTCTTATCTTTCTAATGAATATTTATAATCTAAATTCCAACATATATAACCCTATGTAAATTTTTTTTTCTAAAAGATATATGCTTGTGTCATTTTTGTATTCATTTTAACTTAATTAAAATAAAGTGTCCCTATCAACTACAAGTGGCACCATGGGGTCCCAAAATCGACACAACGATTCCTATGGTCGAACCTGTATAAAAAAATAAGGCTAGGACACGTTTTAAAGTAATTTAGTATTATTATAATATTATCTTGTAACCCTTATTTACCGGATTTACCCTTAACCATGGTAAATAAAATATTTACCGCAGTAATTATTCAAAATGTCTAAAAATAAAAGTTACCTATTTACACAATTTAAACATACTAGTTCCAAATATTGAATCCATTTTTCAAAATTCAAAACACAGATGTGGCAGAAATTAGTTTAAAATTAATTCCCGCTGTCAAAACAAAAAGCGTGTTTTTAAGAGATAATAACTATCAAAAGATTGACACTTTTTTTATGTTCTGTTTAATTGTAAAATTATGTCCAATGAACAAAATTATATTAAATGGTAAAAATATATTCTAAATATACTTTAAAACCACTCAAATTCATAATTTATCACTATTAATTATTTTGATTAAAAAAGTTGTTTTTAATTAAAATTTAGTAATTTTCACTATTCATCAAAATATGAAAGTTATCCGAAAAGTACCAAAATTTCACCTTAGGCTAAATTCGATACTCCGATTCCAAAAAATAAGTCCTTTTTGAGGGATAAAATTTCTAAAATTTTAAAAGGTAGGTATTAATATTTATAACGGCTAGTTTGATTGGTTGTGGTGTGTTAGAATCTCGAAGTTGCGTACAATGCACGCCGTTGCATTATTCAAAGGAAAGCGTACCGTGGAAGCTTGAGATGTTTCATTTTAAATTTTTTTATGTCCCCATTTAGTCAAAAAGTTTAAAATATTGTATTTAAAAAGGGTTCACTATTAAAAGTTTGTAAAAGTGCAATACTAAAAATGAATTTGTTCTTACATTATGTCTAAGAAACTCATAATATGGATTCTAAAATTATAAGGATTATATAAAGTTTAAAATTTAGTTAACACTATTCATAACCTCTTTTGAACGGCTTGTTTGATAAGTCATGGTGCGATTGAACTTGGTGTTGTGTGTAGTGAAAGTTATTAAATTATTTTGAAGAAATAACACACTATGAATTCTTGGGGTGTTACATTATAGAAGTCAATTTAAAAATAAGCTCACTCATGGGATGATATGATATGTTTTAAAGTAAAAACATAAAATATATTGCAATGTTTCTATACCCAATTTTAATGTGAAATAGATTAAAATGGCCTAAAATAGATTAATTTTTAAAAATATTATCTAATTAAACGTTAAAACCAAAATAAAATATAATTTAACCACAAAATTTAATTATATAAATATTTAGTTTTAAATTAAAATCTAGTTGTTTTCCTTATTCCTCCTAAAATGATGTTTCTCTAAAAATAGAAAAAAATCACACTAACATAATTTAGACATTAGAAATTGAAAAATTATTCTTATTTTATCAAATACAATTTCTATTTTTTTTCATCAATTGATTTTATGATTTTTCAGAGGACATATAAAGCATTTCATTTGAGAAAATAATATTTTTTAACCTATAAAAACATTACCTAAAATTTTATCACTAATTATAAATATGTTAAATTTATATAAAAAAATTATAAAAAATATTTTAAATGTATTTATTACTATTCATATTACTATTTTTAATGGTTAGGTTATAATTATCTAATTTAAATAATTTTAATAATTAAATAATGTTTCGTAGAATCACCAGCACTGCATGTAACGTATGCAAAGTCAATGTAGCGTATTAAATAAACGAAGTCAGTTTTGAATGAAACATATTCCATGATGGTATTGTGTGAAATTTTTTTTGACGTAGATATTTAATATGACAAAACTATTTTTGGTGTCATGTAAAATTAAAAAAATCAAAAATATTAAATTATTTTGAAAAAAATCAAAAAAATTCCTGGTGCTACTTTATACCACCCTTAAAATTATTTTCACCCTAAAATATATTTGATTTATCAAATTGTTTAATAATTTAATTTTCATTTCATATAAACCCACATCTACAGAATTAATACTACGACATCCTTTCAAAAGCGAATTTTGGAACCATATTGGTTACCCAAAATATCATATAACTACATTTCCACAAAGGATAACATAGGCCGTGAGTGAAGATTATACATAGAGAAAAAATAAATATTTATAGGTAGTGGTTTAGGTCATCAATCACAAAAAAGTGAATGATCAGATAGAATTTTAGGGCCTCAAATTAATAAATCACCGATGATTTATACAGCCATCGGTTCAAAAAAATTAGGTATTTAGACGTTATTTTTTTAACATTATATTATCTATTAGTAATTTTTTTATTGATGAAGAATAATATACTTACATTATATATTTCTATAGAGAAATTCATTCTATGGTTGTGATTTTGACTATTTGTAATTCATCCATTACTTCTAGAATTGGATGTCCATAAATTAACTTTGATTCCCGAAGAAATTAAATAAACTAGTAGCAGTTATTAAGGCTCATAAAATAAAGAAAGATATAACTATTTAACTATAAATATAATTAAATATCGATATGGTAAATACATTATTCTTTAAAAATATAAAGTAACCCTATTTATTCATCATATAAAATTATTCTTAAAAAATAATTATACAAAAACAATGAAATTGCATATGATAGTGGTAGGCATGAAAGCTTTATCATCATTCATTTATGGGTTCCAGACCCATGAAATTGTTGGATTATATTGGAAATCACCTGAAATACATGCTTTAATTTTGTAAAACCACATTAATATATTTTCCAAAAAAATATTATAGATATACTTCAAATAAGGTCAATCACAAAATAGCCTTTTAACCAAGGTTTTCAATTCAATCTCAATACAAAACTAATTCCTATGACGTTTCACATAAACTCTCTTAACTGGTTAACCATATAACCCTTCTGAATTATGAAAATTCAAAATAATAGAAATAAGGTAATTAAATCAGCTTAATATTGATCCCATATATATTAAAAACTATCTCTTAGTTGTCACATTGTGAACATGTGAATATCCTCACTGAAAATCCTATTGAAATAAGTTAGTAACCTGAATTACCATAAAACCTTATTGAAAACATGAATGCTTACTTATTATAATTAATAATGTATATATTTCTTATATCCTAATATTTTTTTACTTTATCAATGATAACATAGACTATTTTTTCAAAAATTAAATTATGAATTATAAGGTAATTAGTATGATCCAATGTTTATTTATCCAAAAATAATTGTCAGAACATTATAAATTAATTAAAGGTTACCTTACCTTAATAAAAATATCAAATTTCAATGTAATATATTTTCTAACTCACCATAAACTTTGAACATATAATTTTCAAATTGTAATGAATACATTATTCTAGAAATACTTATATAGTTAATTATTTATATATCATAATATTTAGATTCCAAAACCTATGTACTTTGTTCATTATGCATTATTTGTAAACCAATCATGATTTATAAACTTATTCCTTAATACCCATTTCCTAGAATATATAATATAAATCATGTATTCCGGTTTCTCAACCTGAATTGAATCATGATTAATAATATTAATGTTAACAATGTAGTAAGAACATCACATACATTTCACATATCATTTTGAGTCTCATTATCTTCAGAAGTATAACTAATAGTCATACCACCTTCCTTTTTTAATTATGAGATTATCACTTGGGAAACATATTTTCATAATTATAAAAAATTCAAAATGTTAAAGATTTAATTTTAACTGTATTCTTTATAGTTCTCTCCATTGACTAAAAAATGAAATCATGGGGCGAGGAACATAGATCCCAAAATAAAACTATATAATCATGAAAAATTACTTATATGAGGCCTAAATCATGAAATATACCATTTAATAGAAGATTACATAGGTTTATCATAGGTAATGCATATCCATGTTATATTCAAATCCTTCATAATGGTCTTGATGAGTTTTTGAATTTATAAAGAATATCCCCTAGGAGTGTCAAACTAGCTATGTAGTGAGGCCTATTATCATGTACTAGATTACCCCATGTCAGGCCTAGAATGTGCTTTCAGAGTTGATACCCATAGGTATATCTCTTCCTAAAACACTTCAACTTTTTGTATCCAGTAATGGATGTATTTTTATGAAACCACTGACTATATCCTATAAAAATTTCCAGAACATTTTCTTATAATTTACCTTATCATTTTACTTATCCATAGACATGTCCTATGAGTTATCACTAATGTTTTCTAATCCCAATGTTAACAATTTACCAAAAAGTTATGTTTGATACCAACTATACAGGCCCTCAAATTTCATACATTAAATTTATATAAAATTTTCTGAATACTTAAGTTAGTTCACAAATAGACACCAAAAGAACAAAGTAGTCTAGTTCCTTTTGAAACATGTAAACATAAACATTGTCACATAGATTCGATATTTCATCTCCCATTAGGTTCTTCTTGATTAGAATCCTTATTTAAAATGTCCAAAATTATTTGATATATTCATAACATATGGAAAGGACAAATAAAATTTGATGATCTTAGATGCTCAGAAAGAGTATAAAAGTTAGCCACACATGAATAATCATGAGGATATGGGTTTGAGAACATGATCATGAAAATAGATGTTCATACCATGTATATCAAAAATCATAAACATGAATCATGGCATAAATATTGGTATATCATAAGACATGAATCATAAATAAATATTGAACATATTCCGTAAAAGGGTAATATAGGAACAAAATGTAGAATTTTGGTAGACACAAAACTAGATATAATGATTTCCACAGTAGTGATGTAATTCCTTTCAAGCCCATCTTTGTGAAAAATGTCCTATTCTGAACTGGGTTAACACCCAGTTCCAACCATTTATTACTGGACAGAGTTAACTTGTAATTTTAGCACTATATTAATGAACAAACATCATTTATCTTTCCAACCCTATAATATTGAACCTATTTCATTTCTCTTTCCATCTATGTCCATCTAATGAGATATATATCTCTAACCAATGAATATTAGAGAGATATAGCGCCCACCCATATAATAATTAAATCATACATACATTTGTACAAATCCATAAAAAATAATATCATAACACATGAAATGAAATGAGTGTCCTAAACCTGTAATCATATCTTAACATCTGGAAAAATATATGCTTGATAATAATTTCATCAATGAATAACTCATCAAAGGAAGTGGGGTTCATAAGCAAATAACCTTTGGAAAAAGAGTGTGTTTTACAAACATATTTCCATTAAATCATAAACTATTCATACAAATAATATGAATGGAAAATTTGACCATTTATCCTAGAAACAATTATGTAATATCAATGGATGTTATCATAATAAAAAAAAAATTAATGTTCTTTAAAAATTATTTCTTTATTAAAATTTCCATTCTTCTTTGAAAAATGGTTTTAATAACCTAAAACCTCTTGAAATCAATTTTCTTGAAAATAAAGATGAACTTTTTTAAGGAAATATTGAAAACATTATGGAAAAAAATTTCCATAAAAACTTTTAAAATAATATTAAAAAACATTTTCTTTAAAAATATATAAAAGGTGCTATAAAAATATTTAGAAAATAATTTTATTCTAAAACATATAAATTTATGTTGAAAATATTTTGAAAATAATTTTTTTTAAAATACTTTGAAAATATATAAATTAATATTGAAAAAAATAAAACAATTTTACATGAAATCGTAACAATGAATCTTAACAAAAAATATGAAAAAACCATTTCTTTGAAATCATATAATGTAATTCTGATAAAAATTTTGAAAACGTTTTTTCTTTAAAAATGACAAAATTCTATTAAAAACATTTTTGAATAACTTTTTCTATAAAATGTTTTTTGAAAACATATGATGGAATTTTAAAAAATCATAAAAATAATATTAAATACTTTTTATATGAAAATTATATTCCAATATTATTTGAAAACATTTTTTTAAGACATGTGTTTTTGAAATAAAATAGATTTCCAACAAAAGAGAGAAATACTATTAGATTTTTCATAAAAATAATTCTATTAATTATCTGATGTACCAAACTATGTAAAAATATGACTATGACAAGAGGATATCAAGAGTAAATATATAATAATAAAATTAAATAGATTTATTAAGAGATGTATCATAATATTTCATCAATGAAAGAAAAAAAACAATCAATATCGAAATGCGATGAGATTATTTCAATAAACTGTTATCACTTGGTAATTTGGGATCATACTCTACATGTATGAAAGGGAATTTAAATTATTTTTATAATATAAATAACATACTTTTATTAATTATATAACATTTCAAATGGATTTATATATACCTCGAAAAAGAATTTGGAACATAAAAAAATATGTCTCTCAAACAAGGCAAGTTGATACAAAATATTCTTACCAATTTTGTAGATTTTGAATCAATAACCACATGAAATAAATATAATACAACGGATATATTATTACCCATAAATTAAATTATATGAATCATAGAATACGTATAGGTTTAGTATAAACACCCCACCAAAGGAATGGATGGTGAATAAAACATGCATCTCACAAAAATAAAAATTGAGATGAAATTCCATTACATTGTGTCTTGGCTATCATCATACATGAAAAAATTTACTATATAATAAATTTAATTTTATTATAAATATTTTATGAATAATTTTATTCTATATAATAACATATATTTTTTTGATCATGACTTTATATTACCCTCTCATTAACAATCCTATGTTAAGGTTCCCTTCAAGTAATATTCTATTTGTTGTTCGCATGTGTGTTAATTTGTTATAACTTTGTTACCTATAATTATATTATTATTTCATGAATATACAAAATGATATAAATATAGTTTATATTCATCAAATTTTTATTATAATAATCAATATAATATAAATGTTTTAAATGGAGTACACCGTTCATGGAGGGGTTAATCCATATGTACGCATGAACGTTGTTTACTTTTTATTGTCGCATTAAAAGAATGTATGAAAATAAAATATCTATATATATATATTATAATAAAATTAAAAGTATTTTTTCATGTATATAATATAATTTCATTAATCAGATTCTTAATACATTCCATGTAGTGTCTGAATGGATCACATTGCTTTGAGGGGCAGTAGTCCACACTTTCACAAATGAAATTTTCATATTAACACCCAATCGAATATAAAAATTATTTTTTAAAAATGATTAAATAATCTTTAGGTCATAATAAATATAATTTATAACATATATAAATATATTTTCCATCATAATTTCTTAATTGAAATGCAGTGATTGAAAAATGATAAAATTGTTATTTCAGGAGGCGGTAGTTCTCCGTACACATAAATATGTTCATTACCCTTTAGATTAAAGTGTGTGTAAGTGTAGGTATACAAATAAGAATTAAAAATAAAATATCATAATTAATATTTTGGCTATTATTTACAAGAACATAATAAATATAGTGGAGGGGTTGAGGAAATAAATTAAAAGAAATGAGCTTGAGAGAATATGTTACCTCTTAATCGGGAAACTCCTTTTGGATTATGTCAAATGCATTCCTTAGATTTCATTATTCCCAAGGAAAGGATTAATGGAGTAAGGGAGGTACTTTTGGAATTTTATTGTGTAGATATTTTCCAAACCTATGTGGATTTAGAGATGTAAGGAAGAGGGATAGGCGGTGGCCTTTTATTGGTAAGGGGAAGATGACACTTGACATTTTTTAAAAGAAGTTAGGTGTACCCAAATTTTTACAAAAATGAGTCATACATAAAAACACAATAATGGAAGTTTAATGGAAGAATAATGGCCATAAAATTGGTTTTGGACAATTTTATAGGTTGTATTGGGTATTAAATTAAACATTTAGTACTTTGGTAACTAAAATTTTCTCTTAGCCATTATAATTAAGTATGATCGCTTTGACCGATCAATTTGGTCAAAAACAAAGTTGAACATATTAGAAATTATAAATTATGATGATTCAAAATATTAAATCCATTTTAAAAATTTATAAAAAATTAATTGGAAAAAAATTAATTTAAAAATAATCCCACTAACAGGACTGCACAATGGGTTATTAATGTAAAAACGTTCAAAAGATTGCTACTTTTTTTACACACTATTATAAATTGAAATTGATTAAATTGACCAAAATTTTAATGATTTATACATGGTTTATCTAATTAATCTTTTGAAAAATGTTAATATATAATATAACCTTATAAATAAATTAGACAAAAAGGCGGTTTTGAATTAAAATAAGTTATTTTACACTATTCATTCAAAATTGATGTTTCTCTGAAAAATCATACTTGTTCACCCTAAGAGAATTTATAGACCATATATTGAAAATTAATTTTTATTTTATGAAATTAAATTTCTATGTGTGAGTAAAATTAATTTTATTATTTTTAACAAAAAGAAATTAAATTCCATTCATTTGAGAAAAAATAGTATTTTTATGCATATAAGGGCTCTACGAAAAATTATAAGTTTCATTATCAATATCTTTCATTTAAATAAAAAAAATTTAAAAGAATATTTTAATATTAGATAATACTATTCATATTTCTAATTTAAAGGCCTTGGTAATAATTATCTAAAATATAAAATTATTATAATAAAATTATATTTCGTAGAAAAATTGGTGTTGTGTGTAACATATGCCAAGTCAGTGTTGAATGTGTCATATGATATTATGGTGTCATGTGAAATAATGTTTGATATAGTGATTTAATTTGAAAAAAAATTCATTTTTTCGTGAAATGAAAAAAATGAAAAAATGTAAATTAATTCGATTTTTTTTCACAATGTTTTGTGGTGTTACACCAGGAGTCTAAAAAATTAATTTCATAAGATTCTAGATATATAATAATATTATTTCATCAAATATATAAAATAATTTTCACATGGATCTTCTCTAATTTTATCCATACTAAAAATTTCATACTCAATATATTATTTTATAACCTATTGAAGAAGAAACATAATAATGGGTGAGCTTAGATGCTCTGCATGGGTAAACATGAGGGATATCAATTAATGATCATAAGTGATCAGATGCATAAGGGTTTTAGAAAATGATCATAAATTAATATAGTCATCCCCAATTAGTAAAATATCTTTAATCTTATATCATTTTAGGAGGAATTATCTATCAGAAGAAAAAATAAACAAAAGTACAGAATAATCAGAAATAAATCATGATCTATGATAAATAATCACAAGAATAATAATATTATACAATTATAATTTTTTTTCATTGTGAACATTTATATATAGTAATAGGGTTACTCATTAGGTTAATGGAAAAAAAGATCATTTTATTAAATTAAATACATGGAACTAGGTCCATGCATATTCCTATAATCATGGAAACTAGGTTGTAACTCCCCAAGCTTCCATGGTACGGTTCTCTTTGAATAATAGACCAGCATGTGTTGTACGCAACCTTAAGTTCTAACTCACCGCGTCCAATCAAATTAGCCATTATGAATAGTAATACCCAATTTTTGAAATTATATAAATTTTATATTTCAACATGAAATTCATTTTTTGATTTGGAATATCGAAATTAGCCTGTGTTGAATTTTTGGTATTTTTCTGAGAACTTCCAATTTTCGATGAATAGTGACAAATACATAAAAACTAATTTTTTAATCAAAATAATTTATAGTGATAAATTATATGATTGAGTGTTTTTAAATTATAATTAGAATATATTTTTACCATTTTATCCAATGGTGCTCATTAGAATTAATTTCTCTTTTGAAATTGGACATAAACAATTGTCAATCATTTGATATATATTGTTTCTTAAAAACAAGATATTTGTTGTGATAGCTGGAATTAATTATTTTAATTAGTTAATTAAACTTATATGATATGAATTTTTGAAAAATAGAAATCATTTTTGAATTTTAAATATCAAATATAGCTTAGGTAGAATTTTAGGTATTTTTCTGGAAAACTTCAATTTTTGATGAATAGTGAAACCGCTAAGTTGTAGTTAAAAAACTATTTTTTCATTTATATGAAACATTACCCCTTCTGTGAGTTTAATTTCAAAAATCTGACATACATGATTTTCATTAGTAAGTAAAATGTGGTTCAATGGGATGAAAATAATTTTTAGTAAATAGTAACTTTTAAGTTTTATTAATCACGATTAAAGGTAATTAGTATAATTTAAGATAAATATAATGTTATAATAATATGAAATTACCTGTACACTGGCCCTACCCATATTGTATGAGTCATTTAAGACCATGAAAATCCATGAGTCAACTTGGGGATCCCATGGAGCCACTTGGGTACGAAAATGACATTAATATCTTTTTATTTAGAGTAAAAATAAAATTGTCACAAAAATCTATTGTTTTACTAAAACAATTATTACATGGGATCATATAATTCAACATTTCAACTATTAATATTAATTATAAATATAACAAGATTTCCTAAATCATGTTATTTTTTTCAAATTTTTAGACATTAAATAAATTAAATATTTTATAACACCATGATGATGCGGCGATTACCTCATTAATAAACGATTTAAATAAAATGAAAAGATAATGTAAAATCTAAGACTTACACTTGTCAAAAACCTATTGTATGAGTATATTTAAAACCCTTATCACCTTATCCTCTAAATATATAATTTTGAGACCTTCGAAATTCGAAAATCACTTCATAATAATGTAACATTTCATGACCTTCCAAGAGAGCCCCTCCTCTCCTCTTATAAAAGGTCCCCACCACTACCACCTTATTCACACCTTCCAAGAAATTTGGATAATCAAAACTCTTCCCATATACTCTCTCAACTTCCCTATATTACTCCTAGAATCCTCACTTTGGTCATAAGTCTTCCCAAGGAATCCTTTGGATCAAATCAAAAAGAGTTACCCGATTTTAATGTAATGTCTTCTCTTTTGTTCTATTGTATTATTTTGATTCTCCAACACCTTATACTCTTTTTATTCCTTTCTTTTGTAAAAAAACCAGTATATTCAATATACCAGGATGTTGTTATGATATGTATTAGAGCTACACTTACCCACGCCTCTCTAATGGTTAAGAAACATACAGTTTTCGGGGATGGTGAATTACTTCCTCACGAAATGATGATTGTTCTATCTTATCCTAACACCCCTCATGGTTATCATCATTATGACACTATTTTTATTTATGACATATATTATATTGATTTCCTTTGTATGTTTCTATATTTTTCATTTATAACATAACTTTATGCTCTTCATGTTGTGAAAATGCGATAATTTCATTTCATGAAGTGTGGACTACCGCCCCCTCAAGAGATGTGACTCATTCATGTAATACATTGAATTTATAAATAATGAAATTACTGAACTTACGTGACCTATATAACATATATATTATACTATAATGATAATATATATATATCTCACTCTCATTTAGATTTAATTCCATTAAATACGAAATAGAAATGAAAGTAGCGTTCATGCGTATGTACTGCTTACCCTCTCCATGAACGGTGCATTTAATTTCATACCTATAAATGTTATGTAATATTATAAATGAATTTATATGATGGGTATATATTATATATTTGATATCTACATCATGAATATAATTCTTGATATAATGTATATTTTACCACATGAACAACTTGTAATTATAAGAAGTTTATTTTTGACTCAAGTACCAAAGATCGACAAAACAATGGTTATTAACTTAAATAATTACATAATGTTCATAACATGGTAATAAGTGATATAAATGGAATAATGAACTTGAAAATTTTTCTTATGAAAGTAGAAATTAACTCTAGTGTATTATTCAGAAGGTTAAAGATCGATCGAGTCAAGTCGGACATGAGGTAAGGGACTTCGTCTCAGTCGCCTTTCATTGAGGCATATTTTCTTTTATACACAACTTTCTTTTATATGATGTATAAACCATTTTGACCTTTAAATTTATTCAAAAGGAATATTTTTTATTCAAATCATTTTATTAAATGAAAAAAGGGAATGTTTTTTTGTCGTACATATGTGGCGACAACGACTTCTCTGCTGCCGTGACCATTATTTGAGTTTTGGCTTCCTATACAAGCCATAACTTTTTTTTAATGAAAAATAAATTCCATGTTTTAATTTTCATTTATTTTGGTATTCAAAATGGTTTTTAAATTTTTTTTATATCAATGTGTTGTATTGATATCTTGTGATTGAAATGTGGAAATGTTATGTTTCCTTTATGCATGTTTTATGTTATACAATTATGTTATGGTTTATGAAATGTTTAAACCTTTTCATATAAGGAATGCATTGGATTTAATAAGTGACGGGTGGATCCCACTATAACTTAAATAATTACATAATGTTCATAACATGGTAATAAGTGATATAAATGGAATAATGAACTTGAAAATTTTTCTTATGAAAGTAGAAATTAACTCTAGTGTATTATTCAGAAGGTTAAAGATCGATCGAGTCAAGTCGGACATGAGGTAAGGGACTTCGTCTCAGTCGCCTTTCATTGAGGCATATTTTCTTTTATACACAACTTTCTTTTATATGATGTATAAACCATTTTGACCTTTAAATTTATTCAAAAGGAATATTTTTTATTCAAATCATTTTATTAAATGAAAAAAGGGAATGTTTTTTTGTCGTACATATGTGGCGACAACGACTTCTCTGCTGCCGTGACCATTATTTGAGTTTTGGCTTCCTCTACAAGCCATAACTTTTTTTTAATGAAAAATAAATTCCATGTTTTAATTTTCATTTATTTTGGTATTCAAAATGGTTTTTAAATTTTTTTTATATCAATGTGTTGTATTGATATCTTGTGATTGAAATGTGGAAATGTTATGTTTCCTTTATGCATGTTTTATGTTATACAATTATGTTATGGTTTATGAAATGTTTAAACCTTTTCATATAAGGAATGCATTGGATTTAATAAGTGACGGGTGGATCCCACTATAGCTCCTAGATGCATCAGTAGGTCTCATGAGACAAACTAATGTCTTGGCATGAGGCCTTGACAAAATCTTATTTGTAGTCTTGGAATGAGGCCTTGGCTATGTGGTTTTGATAGTCTGGAATTATGCATTCCATCATTATGAAACTGGTTATTGATATTTGTCATGACCCGACCCTACACGGGCTCGAGCCACAACTACCCCAAGCCCGCCTCCATAGGCCAGGGGATGGTGACCAGTGCCGAAGGCACAACAACTCTGGGAGGCCTTTGCCTAAGTACCTGTACACACACACATGCCGCACACTCAATGCAACAGTGCAGAGTAATAGAAAATACATGTAAAGATAAAAAGAACAACTGCTATATATATATACCACAAATGTGAATCGACCTCTAAACAGTACAAGAAACATGTTGAATGTAAACTCAAAAGAAAAGGTGCAAAACACGCACCCAACCAAAAAGTGACACAACCCGGCAACCGGTAAACAAGACAAACAGATGATGGGTCTCCCACCTGGAACCCGGCTACGACCACCACACTCGGTCCAAACTCCTGAACTCCTATGCTCCACTGAATTCCTGACCAACCTGTCCGTCGTCTGTAAGGGCACACCATGTGCGGGCAATGCCCAAGCAGGGGTGAGTATAAAAATATTCAGTAGGATACCCCGAAGGCTCGAGGGAGAAACAAAGGAGGTACCGAAGGTTGATCAGTAGAGCGAACAAGAAAAGTAAAGGAGTACAATAGAGAGTGCAGAAAAGAGTCCAGCTCAACCCAATTAGAGGAAAGTAAGTAGACTCGTCCAGAAACAAGGAGCTGGAAACGGTTAGAAGATGAACTTCTCATCGAGTCTTTGCTACCTATGGTAGGAGAGTAGACTCATCCAACTATGAGAATCTAGACATGGAAAGCACGTGGCATACCCCATGCGTCTTCGCCTCACCTGGAATGAGAGTAACCAAGCCCATGAAGTGGGTACTATAATAAGGTATATACATATCCTTATGCTCCGCAAGAAGGCCGAACAACGTCCTAATGAGATCTACATCCAGTAGCTCAACCCAAGAAAAGAGTAGCCAACAGTCCTAGAAGAAAACTCCATCGATGCCCAGCATCCCGCACGTCTTCCCCAAACTACAAGTCAAGGGATCAATCACCACACCTCGACACTATCCGCTTTGGGCAGCACTAACTCGCCCGTACAGTTTTAGGTCGCGTCACAAGGATGTGTCTTGGTGGGGGAAAGTTCTCCTCGTACATGAGAGTTCTGGTGGAATGTCAACCATTACTCGTCACAGCCCCGCAGTCGAGAGGTCTGCTCAAAGTCGACAAGAGACCCCCCTGCCCAGCCCCGCTGGAGGATCCCTGGAAGTCAACGGGTTCCCACTATAGGGAGACTCGGAAAGTCGACGGGTGCCACACTGCCCAGTCCCGTAACAGGGTAATCCACTGGAGGGTGACCCGGCTAAAGTAGGTGACGGGACCACTGCCCAGCCCAGGTGGAGGTAACCCGGCATCGGGGACCACTGCCCAGCCCAAATGGAGGTATGCCCGACATCGGGGACCACTGCCCAGCCCCGCTGGAGGTAAGCCTGGCATCAGGGACCACTGCCGAGCCCCGCTGCAGGTAAGCCCAAAACTGCTCTAGCCATCTATAACGACCCATACTTTACATACATTATTGTTACATCAGAATTGAAGCACACTTATTACAACATATAACGAAACCAGGAAAGGACCGTATAGGTATAGTGTCTTTAGAAACTGGGAAACATAAACAACTGGTTCATAAAGCGTCTACACTGTCTCCCATTTATTTCATAATATCTATAGTCCCTTTTGGCATATCTTACTTAATAACCTTCTTCCTGACCTGGAAAAAGAAAACATACAAAAGGGTGAGCTCAAATGCTCTGTATGGGTAAACAAAAGAAATATCAATCACATCATAAGAACATAACATTTGGAAATCTAAACCTGCAAAAGAGATCATAATTTCATAACATGGGATAAATCATAGTATTGAAATGTAATCCCAATAATCATAACGTAAAACATGATACTTTGTGGCATACACACATAATCATAGAGAATCATTTCTTAGTAGTCAAGACTCATAGCCAAGATTATCTTAGTGGACAAAGTCCATTTCTGAACTGGGTTCACTCCTCGTTTCAGTCTTGTTTCACTAAACCCTTTTTAACCTGTCGTTCCACCCATGTCTATCTCATGAGATATAAAATCATTACCCAATGCATTGGTGGGAGATATTGGTCCCACCCATCTCATAATGATACCATTCTTATGTGTTCCACAAAAGCATAAATCAAACAGCATAGCATAACCCATGTAATAAAAATGGGAATCTTAAACATCGTGACATCATAAAAAAATTCATAAGATAAAGGAAATCATAAAAATATTTCCATCAAAACATAATCAAATCCATGTAATTATAGGGATAGAAACAGAACCCTAAATTTTCTTAGATGGAAAATAATTTTGATAAAACTCTTGAACTCCATTCTTGAGGAAAATATCCTTTCTACTTCAAATTTTTTTTCCTTTCTTAAGATGTCATAAAATTTTAAACTAAATGAATTTGATTAAAAATAAACTTGAAAACTTGTAAAGGATTATTCTTAGATATAATTTTTTAAAAATCCATTCATACCTTATAAGTTAAAAAAACATTCTTCTCATCCTTTTGTCGGAAAAGTCAAAAAGTACCTCGTACGAAAAACGACAAAAGATTCATTTCATATCTTTTACTAAAAAATCACCGAAGGGTAAAATTGTATTTAAAAAATTGTATTTTGATGGAAATAATATTAAATATTGAGGAAACATGGATGTGGTTTATAAAATACACCCCAGTAAATTTTAAAGTATAAACAATCTCAGATAAAAATGAGTTTGTGATATTTCCCTTACCTTAGGTCCGATTTGCTTCGCAAGTTTCCGAACCGCCTGTATAATGATTTAAATAATGTGATTGACTTATTCCAAAATAATAATCATTGTTATGATATCAAATATGTTCATATTCTTATCTTATTATTAGTAATATTTTATTGCTACTTGTTATTCAGGTGTTTATTACTTTTTGTTCTTATGCGTGTTTTGTCGAATAAATTATTATTCTTCATTTTAGGTTATAGATATCTCATTTCTAGAATATTATTAGTGTAATATATATCATATTCATTCATTCTATCCATTTATATAATCATTATGCAATGAATATCATGTAGAACGATTCGCATCACATCGTGGAGATGGTATTCCGTACGTACGCTCAAGCAATGATATCGTTCCCATGATCGTGGAATTGTATTTGAGTGTATGTATACTATTTTAGAATCAATATCACTTTTCAATAGTCATATATAGTCATTATTTACACCATTATACCCATCCAAGTAAGGTGGTGGCGGAAAATAGATTACACCATGACGTGGAGACGGTATTCCGTACGTACGCACGCGCGGTGATTTCGTTTTCCATCGGATGAATAGATGGTGAAATAGGGTTGTTTCGTACTTATAATAACATATCAGTATATGAGTGATACTGATGTTATTACTTCATAATGAAACAACTAAAGAAGAATAAGTGGAAGAATAAATAAAGGTGAAAGAATCGGTAACAGACATTACCTTTTCTTTGAAGCGCTTCTTTGAGACCTCCTTTTAGGTCACTAAAATTGGTATTTTAAGAAGACCAGGACCTATAGGATGTCTCTAGGGTAGTGGAGAGGTGAAAGTGTAAGGGGTTGGCTGAGAGTGAAGGCTAAAATTGGTGTGAGGAAGAGGGGGAGGTGGTGCCCTTTTATATGCGAGGAGAGGGGATCCTTTAGAAAAACTAAAACTATTATTTTATTTTAAAGCCAAATTCAATTTTAAATAGCTCCAAATTGATTTATTTCGAAGCTAAGGTGTGTATGGGTCGAAATCCCCTCATCCAATAGAATTTAGAGAAGTTTAGGTACCTATTTTAACCTTATCATTTAGATTTAACATTAAGTTAAATAATTTTACTTTTACCGTGTCTTCTTGTGTTCTTATACTATAAGGTTAATGAACATACTATAAGCAGCCAAACGAACCCCAAGTTGTTTATAATTAATATATATAAACATATATAAGACATTTGGCCGATCCTTAAATTTTTAGGAATAAAATAACAATTAATAATATAATATTGGTTTTAAAAACAATTTTATAACAATTTTGACACTATTTAGTAATTGATTTTTGTGAAAATAATAACAGAATGATTAGTACAAAAAAATTTAATTAAACCAATAATAGCATGTCATATTAACCTATAAAATTAGTGGAATTTATATAAAGATTCAAATTACATTTATTTGGTTATTTATAACATCAATTATGTAAATATTTCATTAATATGATATTTACTGCATCATCATTGAGTCATAAATAAATTAAAATATATAATGTCTAAAAATTAAAAATAAAATACCATTATGTAGGAAATTGTTTTATATTTCTAATGAATATTTATAGTAGAATTTATCATATGTATAAAACTATATTAAAAATTATTTAGTTATTAAACTTGGATTTTAACTATTTTAACCTATCTTTAAATAAATTAATAATAAATGTCCTAATATAATCAAAGTGGGGATAAATGGTCATATTTTATTACTACAGTTGTTTTTGATCGAATTAAACTTATCCAATAGAATTAGGACATGTTTTAGGGTAATAATAATATCATTTTTACCCTTAATTACCCTATTTACTTTTAATTGTGGTAAAAAAAGTAAAAAGTTACTATTCACCAAAATTTATTTTCATCTCATTGAACTAAATTTTACTTACTAACATCAACCGTGTCTCTCGTATTTTCTAAATTCCACTCACAGAAGCGGTAAAATTATGTTTTATGAAAAATTCAGTTTTTTTAACTACCATTTAGTGGTTTCACTATTCATCAAAAATTGAAAGTATTCAGAAAAATACCAAAATTTCACCCTAGGCTAATTTCGATATTCCGAATCCAAAAATGAAGTCAATTTTGAAAAATAAAATTTACAAAATTTTAAAAAGTGGTTATTACTATTTATAACGGCCAATTTTAATAATATTTTAATAGCATATCGTTGTTTGGTGAAACTCGGTATTGCGTACGACGAAAGCTATCGAGGAAGGTCGAGATTGCATGTAAAGAAAGCCAAGAAAGTGTTGTGTGTAGTGAAAGATTATTTTTATGATTTCTAAAAACAAAATATCTCTCATAAAAGTCTCTGGTGTTACATTCTACCCCCCATAAAATGAATTTCGACCTCGAAATTCGTCACTTTGTAACAAACTGATGTGGATACCTCTCCCTCATCATATCCTCAAGCTCCCATGTAGCATCTTCTAATAGGTGGTTCCTCCATAAAACTTTCACCAAACGAGTGGTCTTGTTTCGTAGGACTTTTTCTCTACGATCTAGAATCTCTATCGGATTTTCTTCATAAGAAAGATCTTTCTCTAGTGGTACAACTTCGGAGCTGAGTACATGTGAAGGATCAGGTATGTACTTTCTCAGGAGAGATACATGGAACACATCGTGAACTTGATAGAGATTAGCTGGAAGCGCCAATCAGTAAGCTACCTTCCCAACACGATCCAGTATTTTGAAAGGACCGATATATCTAGGGCTCAACTTCCCCTTCTTTCCAAATCTCATGACCCTCTTCCAGGGAGATATTCGTAAGAACACATTATCACCCACTTCAAACTCTAGGTCTTTTATTTGGTTGTCGGCATAACTTTTCTTTCGACTCTGAGCTGCTCTTATGTGTTGTTGAATAGATCTGACCTTTTCTACCATTTCATCAATGAGATCAAATCCTAATAGATTTCTTTCCCCAACTTCATCCCAGAAAGTTGGAGTCCTGCATCTTTTTCTATAAAGAGCTTCATAAGGAACCATATGAATACTGGAGTGAAAGCTATTATTATATGAAAATTCCACCAAAGGTAGGTGTTGATCCCAACCACCTTTGAAATCCATAGAGCAAGCTCTCAACATATCTTCTAGAGTTTGAATTGTTCTCTCAGACTGACCGTCTGTCTGAGGATGATAAGCAATGCTAAAACTCAACACTGTATCCAAAGTATGCTGAAGACTTCACCAGAACATTGAGGTAAACCTCGGATCTCGATCAGATATAATAAAAAGTGGTACTCCATGCAATATTACCACTTCCTTTACATATATCATGGCAAGCTGATCTAGAGGGAAATCCTCTCTAATAGAAATGAAGTGTGCAGACATTGTAAGACGATCAACTATGACCCAAATAACATTATGGACTTTGGGTGTTTTAGGATGTCATGTGAAAAAGTCCATAGTGATGTTTTCCCATTTCCATTCGGGTATGGGTAATGGTTGTAACATCCCCTTAGACTTCTGTCTCTCAGTGTTAACATGCTAACAAACCAAGCATTGAGAGACATATTCTGCAACATCTCTTTTCATGCCATCCCACCAGAAGTACTCTTTCAGGCCCCTATACATCATCATGCTTCCATGATGAATAGAGAATGAATAACTATGAGCCTCATCCAGCATCTCCTTCTTTAATTCAGGGATGGGAGGAACACAAACCCTATTCCTGAACTTTATTATCCCATCACAATAAAGGTTGAATTCAGGAACATTTATCACCATCTTTTGTAACTCGACATATTCTTTTTGTGCCTCTTTATTCTTCACATGTATAGATGGCTGAACATTCATTTGAGAAAGATAAGATTTTTCCCCTTCTATTATAATTCCAAGATCCATCGTTTTTTAATCCATAAATAATGGATCTTTTGTGATCCTCATCAGGGATAAACTGGCACGGTCTTGTCGACTTAATGCATCTACCACCTTGTTTGCTTTTCTAGGGTGGTAATGGATTGAGCAGTCGAAATCCTTAATCAGATCCAACCATCTTCTTTGGCGCATATTCAGCTCCTTTTGTGTGAAAATATACTTTAAACATTTATGATCAGTATAAATGTCACACCTTTCTCCATAAATATAATGCCTCCAAATATTTAATGTAAATATTACTGCAGCTAACTCCAAATCATGAGCTGGGTAATTTTGCTCATGGATTTTCAACTATCGTGAGGCATAAGCTATCACCATATCATTTTTCATAAGAACACACCACAATAAATTCTTCGATGAATCACTGTAGATCACAAACCTTTCTCCAATACAAGGTAGGGTGAGCACATGTGCACTGGATAACCTTATTTTCAAATCCATGAAATTCTCTTCACATTCCTCCATTTAGACAAACTTAACTCCTTTCCGAGTCAACTTGGTGAGTGGATTAGATAATCGTGAAAAATATTTCACAACACGTCGATAATATCCATCCAAAAAAAGAAAACGTCGGATCTCATTTATTGTTGTTGGTATTGACCATATTTCGATTACCTCTGTCTTTGCTGGATCCACTGATATCTCCTCCTTTGAGATTATGTGACCCAAAAATTCAACTTTTTGAAGCCAAAATTAACACTTGGTAAATTGGGAATAAAGCTTCTCCTTTCATAGGGTCTTTAATATAATTCTCAATTGATCTTCATGTTCTTACTTGCCCTTTGAATATACAAGAATATCGTCTATAATGACTACCACAAACTGATCAAGATAGTCTCTAAAGACTCTATTCATCATGTACATGAAGATAGAAGGGGAATTAGTAAGACCAAATGGCATCACTATAAATACATAGTGTCCATAACTTGTATGGAAAGCCGTATTTGGTATATCCTCCCTTTTGACCCTTAATTTATGATACCCTGAACGAAGATCAATCTTTGAAAAGGATTGAGCTCCTCGTAGTTGGTCAAAAAAGTCATCAATGCACGGGAGAGGATATTTGTTCTTGATAGTGATCTTGTTAAGTTCTCGATAATCAATGTAGAGTCTCATTGATCCATCTTTCTTCTTAACAAACAGAACAGGTGCTCCCCAAGGTGACGCACTAGGGCGTATGAATCCCTTATCAATATTTTCTTGGAGTTGCTTCTTCAATTCATGTAACTCAATTGGGGCCATTCTATAAGGTGTCTTTGAAATGGGTAAAGCACCCGTTATGAGTTCTATTGAAAACTCAACTTCAAGATTTGGTTGAAAACCTGGTAATTCCTCCGGAAATACATCATCAAACTCCAGTACAATGGGCATATTATTAATCATGAGTTCTTCACCAACCATTTGAGATAAATAACCTTTATTTAGTGGAAGCAAGACCCATAATATGGATGAAATTTACACGGGAAGGTTATGTCCATCCATGCATCGATAGATGATCATAGATCGATCTGGAATATGAAATGTGAATTCCCTTCTATGGAAATTGATATGAGCTCCATATAGAGAAAGCCAATCCATGCCAAGAATCACATCAAATTCCACCATAGGAAGGATCACAAGATTTGTATTAAGAACTTTCCCACAAACTTCAATCGGAGAAGAATTATAAACTTTTGATGCGACTGTTGTGCCATTAGGGGTTGTCACAGCTATCTCAACATCTAATTGTTGAGGTAATATGGTGATACCATTAGAAAATTCTTCAAAAATAAAGGAGTGGGTGGATCCATAATCAAATAAAACATTTTCTACTTTAGAGTGGATGGTAATTGTACCTTTCACCACATCATTATCGTACTCCACATCACTTATAGAAATTGCATGTGACTTTCCTTTGTCATTAGCCTTAAGGGTTTGTTGACGTCGAACATCATCATCAACCCTTGTATTTGGGCATTTATTGGAATAATGCCCCATCTCCTTGCACTTGAAACATTGATGTGTAGTAGGTTCATTATGTGTATCCCTTCCTTTGTTTGCATCATTAGACATCTTCTTCCCATCATTGTGGCATTCAAATGCCCTATGACCTTCCTTTCCACATTTTAAACATTTACTTGTCCCTTTAAGACAACTCCCTCCATGTTTCTTTCCACACTTTGAGCATAAGTGAAAGCTCATCTTCTTTTCAGTGTGCTCTTTAGATTTTCCTTTGAATTCCATTTTCCTCTTCTTATCAAACCCATATTACTAATGGGTTACTCCAATCTCCATCTCAACTTTGAGAGCACATAGAACGATTTCCTCGTAGCTATTGAAGTCCCTTATGGATAACGCCCTTCGAAGACTTGTTTTTAAGCCACCAAAGAATTGATCGATCTTACTCTTAGGTTGGATAATAATACCAGAAGCGTACCTTGAAAGTCTTGTAAAATTTTCTTCACTGGTAGAAACAGATTCATCATCCTTTTGCTTCAGTTAAAGAAAATATTTCTCCATCTTTATTCAGAGAATATGAGGGAAGTACATATTGAAAAATAAGTTCTTTAACGCGTCCCATTCCATGGACTCAATTACATCTCTTTTCCTCATATTCTTGATAAGATTCCACCATTGATCAGCATCACCATCCAAATGATACACTGCTAAGATGAATTTATCATGTTAAGAATATTGAAGAACTGAAAATATCTTTTTAGTAGTACTAATCCATTGTTTAGCAACTAGTGGATCAGTAGACCCGCAGAATGAAGGTGGACGCTGCCTCATGAAGGATTCAACAGAATGTTGCTCCTTCCTTTTCTCGTTTGAAAGTCTTGCATGATTCATAGCTTGAGAATGTTGTGTGATCATGGCTACAAGAATTTTCATTCCATCCCCCATAACGTTTGGTTGCTCAGGGGGACAATCATTGCATTGCCCATCGCATTCTGGATTAACACGGTTCATTCGGGTTCCAGCCATTGACTAAAACCAAGAAGAATAGTGTGAGCAACACTAATTATAATAGGAAAACCACATAATTAAGAATAAAATTTCACACTTAAGGTCTTATCCTGGGTTATTCATGGCCATTTCAAAAACACTAATATTTTGTTCTATGCTTAGACTTATCCTTAGGATTTTTACTAAGGCTTTGACATCCTAGTTTCCAAAGGTTGAATATACCTTTCCTCTGATACCAACTATAATGACCCATACATTACATACATTGTTATTACTTCAGAATTTAAGCGCTCTTATTACAACATATAACAAAACCAGGAAAGTACCGTATAGGTATACTGTCTTTAGAAACTCGGAAACATAAACAACTGGTTCATAAAGTGTCTACACTGTCTCCCATTTATTTCATCATATCTATAGTCCCTTTTGGCATATATTACTTAATAACCTTCTTCCTGACCTGGGGAAAGAAAACTTACAAAAGGGTGAGCTCAAATGATCAGTAAGGGTAAACAAAAGAAATATCAATCGCATCATAAGAACATAACTTTTGGAAATCTTAACCTGTAAAAGAGATCATAATTTCATAACATGGGATAAATCATAGTAATGAAATGTAATCCCAATAATCATAACATAAAAAATGAAACTTTGTGGCATACACACATAATCATAGAGAATCATTTATTAGTAGTCAGGACTCATAACCAAGACTATCTTAGTGGACAAAGTCCATTTCTGAACCAAGTTCACTCCTCATTTCAGTCTTATTTCACTGAACCGGTTTAACCTGCCGTTCCAGCCATGTCTATCTCATGAGATATAAAATCTTTACCCAATGCATTGGAGGGAGATATAGGTCCCACCCATCTCATAATGATACCATTCTTATGTGTTCCACAAAATCATAAACCATACATCATAGCATAACCCATGTAATAAAAATGGGAATCTTAATCATCGTGACATCCTAAAACAATTCACATAAGATAAAGTAATTCATAAAAATATTTCCATCACAACATAATCAAATCCATGTAATAATAGGGATGGAAACAGAACCCTATATTATCTTAGAAGGAAAATAATTTTGATAAAACTCTTAAACTCCATTCTTGATGAAAATATCATTTCTACTTCAAAAAAATTTTCCTTTCTTAACATGTCATAAAATTTTCAACTAAAAAAAGTTTATTAACAATAAATTTGAAAACTTGAAAAGTAGGAATCTTGGAAATAATTTTTTAAAACTCCATTCATGCCGTATAAGTTAAAAAAACATTCTTCTCGTCCTTTTGTCAAAAAAGTCAAAAAGTACCTTGTACAAAAAATGACAAAAGATTCCTTTCATATCTATTACTAAAAACTCACCGAAGGGTAAAATTGGATTTAATAAATTGTAGGTGGATGGAAATAATATTACATATTGAGAAAACATGGATGTGGATGATAAAATACACCCCAATAAATTTCAAAGTATAAAAAATCTCGGATAAAAATGAGATTGTGATATTTCACTTACATTAGGTCTGATTTGATTCGTAAGTGTCCGAACCTCCTGTATAATGATTTAAATAATGTCATTAACTTATTACCGAATCAAAATCATTGTTATGATATCATATATGTTTATATTCTTATCTTATTATTAGTAATATTTCATTGCTACTAGTTATTCGGGTGTTTATTACTTTTTGTTCTTATGGGTGTTTTGTCGAATAAATTATTATTATTCTTTTTAGGTTATAGATAACTCATTTCAAGAATGGTATTAGTGTAATATATATCATATTAATTCATTAAATTCATTTATATAATCATTATGCAATGAAGATCATGTAGAACGAGTCACATCACATCGTGGAGATGGTATTCGGTAAGTACGCACAAGCGATGATATCGTTCCCATGATCATGGAATTGTATTGCAGTGTATGTATACTATTTAAGAATCAATATCACTTTACAATAGTCATATATAGTCATTATTTACACCATTATACCCATCCATGTAATTTGGTGGTGGAAAATAGATTACACCATGGCGTGGAGACGGTATTCCGTACGTACGCACGCGCGGTGCTTTCATTTTCCGTAGGATGGACAGATAGTTAAATAGGGTTGTTTCATACTTATAATAACATATCAGTATATTAGTGATACTGATGTTATTACTTCATAATGAAACAAATAAAGAAGAATAAGTGGAAGAAGAAATAAAGTTGAAAGAATCGGTAACAGACATTACCTCTTCTTGGAAGCGCTTCTTTGAGACCTTCTTTTAGGGCACTAAAATTGGTCTTTGAAGAGGACCAGGACCTCTAGGATGTCTCTATAGAAGTGTAGAGGAGAAATTTGTAGGGGTTTGATGAGCTTGAAGGCTCAATGTGGTGTGAGGAAGAGGGAGATGAGGTGACCTTTTATAAGGGAGGAGAGGGGCTCCTTTGGTAAAACTAAAAATAGTATTTTATTATAAAGCCAAATTCAGTTTTAAATAGCTCCAAATTGATTTATTTCGAAGCTAAGGTGGGGATGGGTAGAAATAATCTCATCCAATAGAATTTAGACAAGTTTAGGTTCCTATTTTAACCTTATCATTTAGATTTAACATTAAGTTAAATAATTTTACTTTTACCGTGTCTTCTTGTGTTCTTATACTATAAGGTTAATAAACTTACTATTAGCAGCCAAACGAACCCCAAGTTGTTTATTATTAATATATATAACTTTATCTAATTCATTTTGCCGATCCTTAGTTTTTTAGAAATAAAATAACAATTAATAATATAATATTTGTTTGAAAAACTATTTTATGTCAATTTTGACGCTATTTAGTAATTGATTTTTGTTAAAATAATACCAGAACTATTACATTGAAAAAAGATAATTAAATAAGTAATAACATGTCATATTAACCTAGGAAATTAGTGGAATTCATAAAAAGTATAAAATTACATTTATTTGGGTATTTATTACATCGATTATGTCAATATTTCATTAATAAGATAATTACTGCATCATCATTGTGTAATAAATAAATTAAATTATATAATGTCAAAAAATTACAAATAAAATACCATTATGTAGGAAATCGTCTTATATTTCTAATTAATATTTATAGTCGAATTTATCTTATGTATAAACCTATATTGAAAATGATTTAGTTTTTAAACTTTGATTTTACCTATTTTATCCCATCTTTAAATAAATTAATAATAAATGTCCTAATCTAATCCATGTTGGGCTAAATGGTCATATTTTATTCCTAAGGTTGTTTTTGGTCAAATTAAACTTATCCAATAGAATTAGGACATGTTTTAAGGTAATAATAATATCATTTTTACCCCTAATTACCATATTTACTTTTAACCGTGGTAAAAAAAAGTAAAAAGTTACTATTCACCAAAAATTATTTTCATCTCATTGAACCACATTTACTTACTGACATCAACATTGTCTCTCGGATTCTCAAAATTCCACTCACAGAAGTAGTAAAATTATGTTTTATGAAAAATTTAGTTTTTTTAACTAACACTTAGTGGTTTCACTATTCATCAAAACTTGAATGTTTTCAGAAAAATACCAAAATTTCACCCTAAGCTAATTTCGATATTCCGAATCCAAAAATGAAGTCAATTTTGAAAAATAAAATTTAAAAAAAATTCAAAAAGTAGTTATTACTATTTATAACGGCTAGTTTTAATAATATTATAATAGCATATCATTGTTTAGTGAAACTCGGTATTGCGTACGACACAAGCTATCGAGGAAGGTCACGATTGTGTGTAAAGAAAGCCAAGAAATTGTTATGTGTAGTGAAAGATCACTTTTATGATTTATAAAAACAAAATATTTCTCATAAAAGTCTCGAGTGTTACACCATCCCTACTGGATGGTACTGCTCAGTGAACACCACTGTACTAGCCATCCCTACTGGATGGTAACTCACTGGAGAGACCTGCTCAAAACAACCTCAGCCCTGCTAGAAACATCCTCAGCCCTGCTAGAAACAAGCTCAGCCCTGCTGGTGACAACCTCAGCCCAGCTGGAAACAACCTCAGCCCAGCTGGAACAACCTCAACCCTGCTGGAACAACCTCAGCCCTGCTGGAAACAACCTCAGCCCCGCTGGAACAACATCCTGGGTAGAGGATCGGTGCCCGCGTAAAGTGTTGGTCACACCGAATCCACAAGAACTCTACCAGGGAAAACAGGGTGATGGGAGAAACTCCCCAGGCCTCACAAGGCCATCCCGCTCCATTCCACTGAGTCACTGTCGAAGCGGACTGAGATATCTCATCCCAAAGAGTAGGGAAAACACCCACACTGTATGAACACCTGTAGTCGTAGACGGTGTCGCAGTCCGGTGAAAGGGGCATAGTACTGAAACACCTCACAGCTGAGGAAGCAGAGGAACCAAACCATCTCTGCCTGCCAATCCAACGAGAACAAGACTAGGGGGAGACCACTCTACACTACTGGTCAGACAAAAGAGCACCAGGCCAGGGGAAACTCCACCCTGCTGGTCAAACAAACGAGCCCCAGGCCAGGGGAAACTCCACCCTGCCGGTCAAAAAAATGAGCACAGAGGGACCCTCTACGTCGTGAGAGGTCAAAGTACGTAAAGCAGAAAATTACACGCACATGGGGCCCACACGACATGTGGCCCCATGTAGACCCCAACTAAGCGCACAAACGTTCTTAGGTACAAACAACACGTACCTCCAGGTGCTCCTGTATACTCCCACGGTATACCTCGTTCCAGCACAAAGGCTATCATGCACAAGGCACCCAACATCAACGCGAAGGCGTGACGTAAGAACTCCACCTCAAAGGCCCAGGCATGGCCAACCACATCTCATGGACCTATTATATCACTCTCCCAAGAGTGCGCGATCACATGCCAAGGGTCCTCTACCAATAAGGTAGGGCGAACCACCACTGAAGTACCTTCCATGCTTCCACATTTCACAAGATCGTGCAAGAGGATCCGCACAACCAAACATATCACACCGTTGTAATCCTCGCAAAAAAACATGCGAGATCGACTAGTTACTCGCCTCAAACGGATATCCGACGGAAAAGTCACCAACACCGCCTCTCGCCCGTAAGGCGTCCCATGATCCCGAGCCTCGGCCTTGAAAACAGTCGGGCGCATCGCACCATTGCGATCCCCTCGGGAAAACACATAAAAATCACTACTCACTTGAGTGCAATGGTTATTTGGTGTAAAAGATGCATTCCGGCGCACCGCACACGAGAGGTGCTTCATGGGACCCGCATCCCGGTCCCTAAACTCCATGAACGGATCTCACCGTTGCGATCCTCTCGAAAAAGCACACAAGATTGACTATTCACTTGTCTAAAACGGTCTCCCGATGATAAAGATTGAAAATCACCGTCGACGTCCAAACAGCCCTTGTGGGCCCCGCACCATCATGCAGAAATATAGTGGGCAGACTACACCAACGCGATGCTTTCGAAAAAACACCCAACATCGACTGCTTGCACGCCCCAAACGGACGTCTGAGGAAAAAGTCGCTAAAAGCTGCATGTAGCTCAAAAGACGGGTTGTGGGGCCCACGCCTCAACACCAGCTTCAACACCCGAAACCATCCTGGAAACCTCCGCTGTGATACCAGTGTCCCAACTCCACTGAGGGCGCTCAAAACAGACGTCGGACGCATCTGCACCGTCCAAAACAAGATTCGCCGAAGAAATCACTAACCCCTCGATGTACGTGTCGTGCCACCGAGGTCCCTCATTTCGGGAATTAAAAATTCTCGAAACCATCTCAAAAAGTCTGCCTCGTTGATACAGTTCCACCGTCGCAGATGGCACTCAAAACGGACACCCGTAGCAGAGAATACGGGTGTCCGAACACCAAGGGGGCAAGGCCCCTAGGGCTGGACCGGCCTTGGCCGGCCCGCGGCTTAGCCGCGCGGCCGGCCGCGGACATGCGTTCCGTGTGCAGAACGGCCACAGGGATGGTCACGACAGCCGCGTGAAGACCCGTGCGGCATGGGTCTTTGTCACAGCCCACGGGTCGCGTGCCGCGACCCCTAGGTCGCCGCTCCCTGGCGACCCGCCGGCGTGCCGGGGCGCTCCGCCTGGCGCCAGCCTCCCCCGCTGCTGAAGGTCCGCCGTGCCCCGGTCTTCCCTGGACGCTCCCCCAGACACCCGCGGACGCCCGCAGACACCCCCCTGCTGCAGCCTTGAGCCCCCGGCCGCCTGAAGCTCGGCCGAACCACCGCGCTGCCCTACTGCACAACCCAAATTCCCGCAAACTTCGGAGAACAACCTCGGCTTCCTCCGAACTCAGATTTCGATTCCGAAAGATGCGTTGGAAAGTGAAAAAACACTACTATGTAACCATGAGATTTTATCAATAATACGACCGAGTTTAGATACAAATAATTGAGCTTGAAGTAGGTGCGTTGAAAGAAAAATGAAAACGACAAATCCAACCTTGATGGGCTTCGCCCGAAGCTTCGCCGCGATCCGTTGGAGCCGCACCTTTCCGGAGTGGAGGAGGTGATGGAATGGAGCTTCCTCTTTCACTATGTTGAGCTTCTGGCACCAGGGGAGAAGAGGGGAGGAAGGGGATGAGTTAAGTGTTTAAATAGAAAACGCTTAACCACCCGCCCATCGATTCGAACCCGAACCCTCAGCAGGGTCAAGGTTAAGCCACCCCTAGGGCAAACACCCCCTTCCGAGCACAACGGCAGTCTCATAATTTTAATCCGAGACCACGTTCAAATGTTATAATATTTAACGTCCGAAGCCACTAAATTACGAAAATGCATCGGGGGCCATTTTTCACAAACAGCTCGCACCCGTGAAACTCATACCTTTCATAGGGTAAAAAACACGCTCCGAACTCATCAATGCCCTCAGTTTTCCAATCTAAGCATCCTTTTAAGAGATACTAGCATTTCACCATTAAACGAATAAATTAATTTTATTAATTTATCCGTTTAAACTTCTGAAAACGAGTGAGGGGTCCAAACATCCCGCGCCGACATGTTTTATTTCGTTCCTAGGGTAAACACCCTTCTGGACCCATCCGTACACTCAGATCTCTGATCCGGAACTCCGTTTTGGTGTTATCCCATTTATTTGGCGTTTCCAGTGTGAACGCACTGAAAATTTAATTTCGGCCACTCCAGGGCACGGAATCCGACGCCGTCTAAAGCGCTGCTCTAGAATATCATCAAGAATATTCCAAAGTCTTTTACAGAAAAACCGGGTTCTTACATCATTCCCTCTTTCATGCTTTTCATCCCTGAAAATCAAAACTAGGAAGAAACATAGGGTACTAAGCCCACTACTGGATTTCCCGTACCCAAAAGAACCCATGCACAGCACTATGTCACTGCACATAGACCAAAGGATTGATCTGTTCACGTGAGGTCGGCCCTTGCTGATGTCGTGCGCCCACTCTAGACTTTTGGGTTAAGAAGAGGCGGTAGGAAGCCTCACCATACCTTTGCACGGTCTCAAACAGCCCGAAGTTCCTCGGGGGTAGCTCACCTCCCCGAATGAACCTCTATGTCGTACACCGCGACTGGAATCACTGCCCACACCTGGGACAAGGCCCGGTGATTCCCTCCTTCAGAATATCCATATGGTGAAATACCCAAGGATATCTGGTCACACAAGGTTCCACAGTCGATGTCTCACAACGAAGACTCTCTTACATGCTCGGAGAGCGATGGAGTCAACACCATTGACTAAAGGAAAAGGTCTCACGCCTTTTTCCTTACAAACACAGGGTTACACCCGACGCCCTGCATCACCCTGGTAACACCTCAAACAAAGAGCTGGTAGAAAATACTTTCACATGAAGAGCCTAACAATTCTACTGCAAAAAGTAGAAGAGTCGAAAGGTCTACCTATCACCACCCCATGCTCTACAGGATCGTAGACATCTAAAGCTCGCGGTTGTCTGCGGTCCCAAATGTCAGCTCCCGGAGCCTGACATGGACCACTAAGTGGTGAAGGGAAGACCTCATAATGTCATCCCCCAACCTCAATCTCCTCTTTCTCCCCTTCTAGCATCACCTCTCTGGGTACTACTCCAATCACGGTGATGCCTCTACTGTAGTGGTGCGCCTGCGGCCTGCCTGAAGCTCACAGCAACTCGGGTCGGGCAGTCTCGTGCCAAGTGACCTTTCCCGTCACAAGCATAGAACCGACTCTTTCTGGGCTGCACTGGTGCCCTCCGGCGCCACTGTGGTGTATAACCATGTCCCTGAGTTCGGTTGTCAGAAAGACACCTGCGTTGAGGTTCTTCTTGCCGACACCCACTAGCTGTGGCAGACGTCTCGGCTCCGCCACGACCACTACCACTACCAACTGCAAAACCTGACAGGAAGCTCTCTGTCAACAACACCTTCTCTGGAACCCCGTCACATGTGGAAATGCCCAAGGGTACTATGATATCATGAATCTCTCGGTGGAGACCCTGTTCAAACTTCCGCGCTCAGATGTTTCTGTCGTGGACCAAGTCCGGGTAAAAGCATGCACGATCTGCAAAACTAGCCGCGTACTCGGCCACTGTCATCCCTCCCTGCTGAAACTGCAAGAGCTCTAGAATCCGAACGGAGCGCAAGAAGGAGGGTCAAAACTCTTCATAGAACAATAACTGAAAGTTGCACCATGAAAGAGAAGACTCGTCAAGAAACTGAGTCATCAGACTCCACCAACGCCATGCTGCTCCACAAAAAGGGGTTGCTGCCAAAGCCACTCTCTGATCTGCCAGAGTCTACACAGGCCTGAAAAGGTGAACCACTTCCTCGAGCCAATCCTCTGCTGCCTGAGGGTCTGGCTCACCACTGAAACTTTGCGGTCTCTGCCGTGGGAACTCACAGAGCGCACTCAACCTGTGCTCATTCCCTGTCTGCTCTGCTAAAGCTGTCTGCTACTCAACAGGTGGGGGTGATGCTACCGGCCCACCCAGAGAAAGGGGCTTGCATGATATGTCCTGGAATGTGGCCTCGTAGATCACATGGTCATCGTCATGAACCAAAGCTGGTATCCTGGCTGGCTGTCTTCGCGGAGACATCGTGAAAATTATCAAGGAGTGCCACGGTTAGATGAGAATATATGTATATACCATAACAACAACAATGGGGAGCTGACTCAAGAAGGACAGTCAAGACTCAGTCCTATGTGATGCACAAACAAATTTCCCTGCAAGAAGTGTCTCAGCATGCTGAGTCGACAAGCGGGTTATCAAGGTCCTGGTGAATGGATACGTCGTCCGCCGCACCATCACTGGACTCCCTGGCCTGAGAGCTGCTCTTGAGACATGTTAAAACTATTTCCCTATATCCCAAACAATTCCTCTTTTAGGGACGTCCGCACAACATCCCAAGGAATGAACCACCTTTGATACCACTTTTTCACGACCCGACCCTACACGGGCTCAAGCCGCAATTACCCCAAGACCGCCTCCATAGGCCTGGGGCTGGCGAGCAGCGCCGAGGGCACAACAACTCGGGGTGGCCTTTGCCTAAGTACCTGTACACACACACACGCAGCACACTCAATGCAATAGTGCAGAGTAAAATAAAATACAAGTAAAGATAAAAAGAACAATTGTTATATATATACCACAAATGTGCATCGACCTCTAAACAGTACGAGGAACAAGCTGAATGTAAATTGAAAAGAAAAGGTGAAAAACACACACCCAACCAAAAAGTACCACAACCCGACAATAGGTAAACAAGACAAACAGCTGACGGGTCTCCCACCTGGAACCCGGCTACGACCACCGCACGTGGTCCAAGCATTAGAACTCCTATGCTCCACTGAAGTCACGACCAACCTATCCGTCATCTGCAAGGGCGAACTATGTGCGGGAAAAGCCCAAGTAGGGGTGAGTATAAAAATACTTAGTAGGATACCCCGAAGGCTCAAGGGAGAAATGAAGGAGGTACCAAAGGGTGAGCAGTAGAGAGAGAAAGAAATGTAAAGGAGTACAACAGAGAGTGCAGAAAGGAGTCCAGCTCAACCCAACAAGAGGAAAGAAGATAGACTCGTCCAGACACAGGGAGCTGGAAACGGTGAGAAGATGAAGGTCCCGTTGAGTATTCGCAACCTATGGTAGGAGAGTAGACTCATCCAACCAGGAGAAGCTGGACACGGAAAGCACATGGCATACCCCGCGCGTCTTCGCCTCACCTGGAAAGAGAGTAACCAATCCCAAGAAGAGGGTTCCAGAACAAGGTATGTACATATTATTATGCTCAAAAAGAAGCATGGACAACATCGTAAAGGGATCTACATCCCATAGCTCATACCAAGAAAAGAGTAGCCAACAGTCCCAGAAGAAAACTCCATCGATGCCTAGCATCCCGCATGTCTGCCCCGAACTACAAGTCAAGGGCTCAATCACCACACCTCGACACTATCCGCTTTGGGAGGCACTGAATCACTCGCATGGTTTTAGGTCGCATCACAAGGATGCTTCTCGGTGCGGGAAAGCGCTCCTTGTACTTGAGAGTTCTGGGGGAATTTCAACTACGACTCGTCACGGCCCCGAAGTCGAGAGGTATGCTCAAAGTCAACAGGAGACCCCTCTGCCCAGCCCCGCTGGAGGATTCCTGGAAGTCAATGGGTTACCACTACAGGGAGAACCAGAATTTTGATGGGTGCCACACTTCCCAGTCCTGTAACAGGTTAGTCCATTGGAGGGCGACGCTGCTAAATTCGGCGACTGGACCACTGGCCAGCCCAGCTGGAGGTAACCCAACATCGGGGACCACTGCCCAGCCTAGCTAGAGGTAAGCCCGACATCAGGGACCACTGCCCAGCCCCACTGGAGGTAAGCCCGACATCGGGGACCACAACCCAGCCCCGCTGAAGGTAAGCTCGGAACTGCTCTGGACATCCCTGTTGGATGTTACTCCTCCGTGAACACCGCTGTACTGGCCATCCCTAATTGATGGTAACTGACTGGTGATCCCTGCTCAATATAACCTCATCCCTACTGGAAACAACCCCAGCCCTGCTAGAAACAACCTCAGCCCTACTAGTAACAACCTCATACTTGCTGGAAATAACCTCAGCCCTGCTGTAACAACCTCAGCCCTGTTGGAACAACCTCAGCCCTGCTAGAAACAACCTCAGCCCCGCTAAAACAACCTCCTGGGTAGAGGATCGGTGCCCGCGTAAAGTGTTGGTCACACCGAATCCAGAAGAACTCTACCAGGGAACACGAGGTGACGAGAGAAACTACCCAGGCCTCACAAGGCGATCCCGCTCCAATCCGCTGAGTCGCTGTTGAAGCGGACCGAGACATATCATATTAGAGAGTGGGGAAAACACCCACACTCTACGAACACCCTTAGTTGCAGACGGTGTCACAGTCCGGTTAAAGGGAACGGTACTGAAACCCCTAACAGCTGAGGAAGCAGAGGAACCAAAAAATCTCTGCCGGCCAAACCAACGAGAACAAGACCAGGGGGAGACCACTTAACCCTTCTGGTCAGACAAAAGTGCACCAGGTCAGGGGAAACTCCACCCTACTGGTAAAACAAACAAGCACTAGGCCAGGGGAAACTCCACCCAGCCAGTCAAACAAACGAGCACAGAGGGACCCTCTACGTCGCGAGAGGTCAAAGTATGTAAAGTAGAACACGACATGCACATGGGGCCCACTCGGCGTGTGGCCTCAAGTCAACCCCAACCAAGCACACAAACGTTCTCAGGTATAAAACACACGTACCTCCAATCGCTCCCATATACTCCCAGGGTATACCTCATTCCAGCCCAAAGGCTATCGTGCACACGGAACCCAGCATCAATGCGAAGACGTGACGTAACAACTCCACCTCAAAGGCCCAGGAACGGCCAACCACATCTCGTGGACCAATTATATCACTCTCCCAAGAGTGTGCAATCACATGCCAATGGTCTTCTATAAACAAGGTAGGGCGAACCACCACTAGAGCACCTTCCATGCTTCCACATTTTACAAGATCACGCAGGAGGATCCACACAACCAAACGGATCGCACCGTTGTAATCCTCACGGGAAAAATGCGAGATCGACTACTTACTCGCCTCTAACTGATATCCGACAGAAAATTCACCAACACCGACTCACGCATGTACAACATCCCATGATTTCGAGCCTCGACCCTGAAAACAGTCGGGCGCATCGCACCATTGCGATCCCCTTGGGAAAACATGTCAAAAGCACTACTCACTTGAGTACAACAGATATCCGGAGTAAAAGATGCATTTCGGCGCATCGCACATGATCGGTGCTTTGTGGGACCTGAATCCCGGTCCTGAAACTCCACGAACGGATTGCACCGTTGCAATCCGCTCAAAAAAGAACAAAATATGGACAATTCACATGTCCAAAACGGTCAGCCGGTGATAAATATGGAAAATCACCGTCGAGTCCAAACGTCCCTCATGGGCCCCGCACCATCATGCAAAATTATAGCAGGCAGATTGCGCCAACGCGATGCCCTCGGAAAAACACCCAACATCCACTGCTCGCACACCCCGAACAGACGTCCGAGAAAAAAGTTGCTAAAAGTTGCCCATAGCTCAAAAGACGGGCAGTGGGACCCATGCCTCAACTCTGGCTTCAACACCCAGAACCATCCTGGAAACCTCCGCCTCGATTCTAGGGTCCCAACGCCACTGAAGGCACTCAAAACGGACGTCGGACGCGTACGCGCCGTCCAAAACAAGATCCACCGAAGAAATGACTAACCCCTCGATGTGCGTGTCATGCAACCGAGGGCCATTGTTTCTAGAATTAAAAATTTCCAAAGAAATCTCAAAAAGTCCGCCTCATCGATACAGTTCCACCGCCGCAGACAACACACAAAATGGACACCCGTAGCAGAAAATACGGGCGTCCGAACACCAAGGGGGAAAGGCCCCTGGGGCTGGACCGGCCTGGCCCAGCCCGCAGCATAGCCGCGCGGCCGGCCGCGGACATGCGGTCTGTACGCAGACCAACCACGAGGGCTGGTCGTGGCAGCCACGTGGAGACCCGAACAACGTGGGTCTTTGTCACCGCACGGGGGCCGCGTGCCGCGACCCCGGGGTCGCTACTCCCTGGCGACCCGCCGGCGCGATGAGGCGCTCCGCCTAGCGCCGGCCTCCCCCGCTGCTGAAGTTCCACCGTGCCCCGATCTTGCCTGGCCACTTCACTAGACACCCAAAGATGCCCGCGGACATCGCCCTTGCTACTGCTGTGAGCCCCCAGCCGCCTGAAGCTCAGTCGAACCACCGCGCTGCCCTCATGCTCAACCCAAATTCCCGCAAACTCCGGCGAACAACCCCGGCTTCCTCCGAACTCGGATTTAGATTCCAAAAGATGGGATGGAAAGGGAAAAAACTATACTACGTAACCATGGGCTTTTATCGATAATCCTACAGAGTTTCAATACAAATAATTGAGCTCTAAGTAGGTGAGGTGAAAGAAAAAATCAAACGATAAATCCTACCTCGATGGGCTTCGCCCGAAGCTTCACCGCTATCCGTCGGAGTCGCGCCCTGCCGGAGAGGAGGAGGTGATGGAGGGGAGCTTCCTCCATTGATGTGGGGAGCTACTCGCCCCAGGGTAGAATAGGGGAGGAAGGGGATGAGTTAAGAATTTAAATAGAAAATGTTTAACCACCCGCCCGTCAGTCCGAACCCGAACCCTCAGCAGGGTCGAGGTTAAGCCTCCCCTAGGGTAAACACCACCTCCCGAACACAACCGCAGTCTCATAATTTTAATTTGATACCCCATTCAAATGTTATAAAATTTAACGTCTGAAGCCGCTAAATTAAAAAAATGCCCCTGGGGGCATTTTTCACATACGACCCGCACCCGCGAAACTCGTACCCCTCCTAGGGTAAACGACATGCTACGAACTCAACGATGCCCTTGGTTTTCCAGTCCGAGCCACCGTTTAAGAGATACTAGCATTTCACCATTAAACGAATAAATTAATTTAATTAATTTATCCGTTTAACCTTCCAAAAGAGAGCGAGTGGTCCAAATACCCCACACCGACATGTTTTATGTCGTTCCTAGTGTAAATACCCCATTTTGGACCCAACTGTACACATGGATCTCTAATCCGGAACTCTTTTTAGGAGTTATTGCATTTATTTGGAATTTCTAGTGTGAACGCACTTAAAATTTAATTCCAACCACTCTGGGGCTCGGAATGACACGCCGTCTGAAGGCGCTGCACTGGAATATCATCAAGAATATTCCAAAGTCATTCAAAGAAATAACCAGGTTCTTAAAATATTGCATGTGATTATTAAACTAGTAGAATATCCATGTGAATAAGTAAATGGCATTATTTAATTTTACATTTTCCATATTATGATGATGTTCAAGTTTAAAAGGATTTTTTTTAGTTATGCATTGCCTTAAATTTTTATGTTTATTTATGAAAGTTTTTACTATATTATTATCCTTACTGAGAATCTGAGATCACCCCTTTGTTTGTTTTATTTTTTCCAAGATGTGAAGAAGTATTTTATGAATAACCTGCAGGGATAGTATGAGGGGATATGAAGACAAGATGTTGTTGTTGTTTTATTTTACTTTATGATGTAATGTAAGACATATTAATATATCTTGTTTCTAAGGCTACTAAACTAATCGGTCTTTCAAGAATTGATCTTTTTTTATCATGCCAATGTTACATAATAATGCACCAACTCTGGGTAACTGGGGTCGGGGCGTTACAGTTGTTATCAAAGACAGTTTAGTACTAACCATGGAATCTAGATTTAGATAACCTCGGATTAGAGCACATAGTCCTAAGATATACTTTGAGGATTAGTATAGAAGAACTTCCTGGATTTTTGGTATTATAGAGATTTTGTGAGTTTTCGAGCAATACATCCCGGTCTAGATACGAGTAGGTAGAGGCAGCTCTGGCACATATGTACCTAGTGGTAAAACCCAAAAAAACCGCTTCGAGCTAGACTTGAACGGGAACAGGTGCACGACAACGGGCCTTGATGCACTCTTGGTTACGACACTCCCGGGGGATATGCTTAGGATAATTCACGATTTCCTTACAAACCATTATGAAGGGTTTATGAGTATATACATACACAATGAAAACAATTTTTTATGGATTATATCCATAAATAGTTCAATTTATGTTGAGTGTTTTACAAGTATGAAATTATGTATTTCGATTCATAAACTAATCTAGTTTATGACATTGTTTAGAAATGGCTCCTAGTGGAAGGAATGGAAATCATATCAATTCACACACTCCATGTGGGGATTGACCTTCTGCACTAGATAATTATAATAGAGCTGGTGATACAACTGGTGCTGATCAGCTTATCACCATACTGGGACAACTCACTCAGGTTATGAATAATAACCTTACTCGTATGGATCACCCTGATTCATAACATGGAAGATTAATGTTAGACCGCTTCATGAGGAAACAACCACCATCATTAAATGGGAGTACAAATACCTTAGTAGAGGAGCAATGGATAAATTTCTTAGGGAAAATATTTTAGGCTTTGGAGAGTAGTGAAAATTAAATGGTTATCAGGGCAGTTTACCGCCTCACTGGAGATGCTGATCAATGGTGGTAATTGATTCAAAACACAAAAGAAGATGATGAGTTATAAAATATGGAATAGAGGGAGTTCAAAGATCTTTTCGTAGAAAAATACTATCCTCGTGACCATCGAGCAGATATGGAAAGGCAATTTCTGAGTTTGAATCAAAAGGAGGGTGTGAATGTCGCAATGTATGATGCCATCTTTACAAGGTTAGTGAGACATACTGTAGGATATATACATAACCCAAGAAGTAAGATTGCTCGTTTCTTTGATGGGTTAAAACCATTTCTCCGTCGATCTTTAGAATCACAATCCTTCTCATCATACGAATATATTGTCTTGTGTGCTATCAAGACAGAAAAGGAATTCTGTAAGTCTTATGACAATAAAGTAAATCAAGAGAAGAAGACAAAGGAGGAACAAAAGGCAGATAAATGGGAAAAGGGAAAGAAGGATGTTCCATTATGTGATAATTGTGAGAAGAATCACTCTGGTACTTGCTTAGAAGGAATGGGAGTTTGTTATAAATGGGGAGAAAAAGGTCACCAGGCGCGTGATTTCAAGGGAAAGGATGATGCTATCAATGTTGAATGCTACAATTGTAGGGAAATGTGGAATTATGCAAATGAATGTCCTAAGCGTCAGGGAAACATACCACAGAAAAGGCTATGGGATCAAGGCCAATCTTATGCTGTTACTACAATTTAAGTGGACTAATTATTGTATTTGTGTTTTTGGACTCAATAACTATATTATTGTTAAAGAATAATGTGATATATATAAGTATTGTACTTTAGTAATTGTTTTTTTCATTAAGTTTTTAATATGATGAAGGTAATCATTTTTTTAGTATGTGACAACAAGAGAAACTTTACTTTGTTTGGGGAATCTGATGAACAGATTTTGTAATTTAGAGACCTTTTAGAGAAAGTCTGGACAACGGTATTTTGGATAACAATAAAGGTTGGAATTACTTAAGTTTAACTATGGATAGTATTGTTTAAGGTTAAAAAATTTCTGAAGATTATGTTGGGAATATTATAATACTATAGTTTTAGGAAAAGGACAAACTGAAGGTCGGGGGATAACCCATCGCGTCGGAAAAATCTCAAAGAATCGAACCCACAACCATAGTGAGACCTACCTTTATTAAATACCACTAGCCTATAGGAAGTCCCTAGTTATTACAAAATATTTTTCTTCATGTTATGTGTTAATATTTGGAAACTTATACGATTAGGATAAATATAATATTTTTGAGTTCTACAATATTTTTGAGTGAAAGATGGGTTTGTGGTAAAATTTATTAGATAATTAAAGTCTACATGACAAGTATTTATATTTCTTTACATTCTTAAAAAATCTCCTAAATAAATTCCCCAACATTATGAAAGGTAACTTAAAACAAAAACGTATTCGGTTAACTTTTCCTACTGGGGAATCAATGATCATTTAACCAATCACAAGTTTGTGATTTTCCTGAAGTTAATCATTCTCCTAATCCTATTTTCTACAACTCTCCATCAAACCTTAATGGTTTGTTTCTCCTCTATATCCATATTTTCATAGAATTCTAGTTTGGGCTATCTCAGGTGACCTTTGTACTTCTCTTTCTTTCTTTTAAAGTTATATTTTTTTAACCCTATTTCCGATGTGGGTTTTCCACAAAGGAATTTTTTATTCTCAACATTTTATTTTCAAAGAAAAATTTCAAATTTTGAGGACACAATTTATGGAAGGAGGGGAGAATGTAACACCCTAAGCTTCCATGGTACACTTCTCTTTGAATAATAGAGCAACGTGTGTTGTACGCAACCTCAAGTTCTAACACACCGCGACCAATCAAAGTAGTCGTTATGAATAGTAATACTCACTTTTTAAAATTATATAAATTTTATATTTCAAAATGGACTTCATTTATAGATTAGAAATATCGAAATTAGCTTATGTTGAATTTTTGGTATTTTTCTGAGAACTTCCAATTTTTGATGAATAGTGAAAAATACTTAAAAAATCTTTTTTAATCAAAATAATTTATAGTGATAAATTATATGATTCAGTGGTTTCAAAGTATAATTAGAATATATTTTTACCATTTTATCCAATGGTGGTCATTAGAATTAATTTCACTTTAAAATTGGACATAATCAATTGTCAATATTTTGATATATATTGTTTCTTAAAAACATGCTATTTGTTGTGACAGTGGAAAATAATTATTAAATTAATTAATTCAACTTATATGTTTTGAATTTTGTAAAATAGAAATCAATTATGAATTAGGAATATCAAATATAGCTTAGGGTGAATTTTTGGTATTTTTTTGAAAAACTTCAATTTTTGATGAATAGTGAAACGACTAAGTGGTAGTTAAAAAACTCATTTTTTGTTTAAATGAAACTTTACCATTTTTGTGAATTTAATTTCAAAAATCCGACATACATGGTTTTCATTAGTAATTAAAATTCTGTTCAATGGGATGAAAATAATTTTTGGTGAACAGTAACATTTATGTTTTATTAATCGTGATTAAAGGTAATTAGTGTAATTAAAGATAAATATAATATTATAATAATATGAAAATTCATTTAAACTTGACATACCCTTATTTTATGAGTCATGGCCGACCAAGAAAATCCATGGGTCAACTTGGGGACCCCATGGATCCACAAGGGTAAAAAAATGACATTAATAACTTTTTATTTAAAGTAAAAATAAAATTGTCACAAACAGGTGTTTTTTTACTAAAACAATTATTACATGGGGTTATATAAGTTTAAATTTAGACTATAAATATTCATTATAAATCTAACAATATTTCCTACATCATGGTATTTTTTTTATAATTTTTATACATTATAAAAATTAATTTTTTTATAACACCATGATGATGCAGCGATTACCTCAATAATTAACGATTTAAATAAAATGAAATGATAATTTAAAATCTAAGACATAAACTTGTCAAAATCCTATTTTATGAGTATATTTAGAACCCTTATCACCTTATCCTTGAAATATATAATTGTGGGACCTTTGAAATCTGAGAAGCACTTCATAATAATGTATCATATCATGACTTTCCAAAAGTGCCCCTCCTCTCCTCTTATAAAAGGTCCCCACCCATACCACCTTATTAACACCATACAAGCCATTTGGCTCGGCCAAAATCTGCCAAAATACTCTCTCAGATTCCTTATATTACTCCTAGAAGCCTCAATTTGGGAAAAAGTATTCCCAAGGAATCCTTTGGCTCAAATTAAAAAGAGTTACCCGATTTTAAGGTAATGTCTTCTCTTATGTTCTTTTGTACTATTTTGCTTATCCAACTCCTTAAACTATTTTTATTCCTTTCTTTTGTAACAAAAAAATTATATTAAATATACTAGGATGTTGTTATGATACGGATTCTTGCTACACATACACACCCCTCTGTCTAATGGTTAAGGAACATACTGTTTCCCTGGATGGCGAATTACTGCCTCACGAAATGATGATTATTCTATCTTCTATTACCACCCCTCATGGTGGCCATTATGATAACACTATATTTATTTATGATATATATTATATTTGTTTCTTTTCTATGCTTTTGTATTTTAAATTTAAAACATGCCTATATGCTTTTCATGTTGTGAAAATGCGATAATTTCATTTGAGGAAGTGTGGACTACCGCCCCCTCAAGTGATGTGACTCGTTAATACAATACATGGAATGTATAAAGAATGAAATTAATGAACATCTATGAACCATATAACATATATATTATACAATAATTATAATATATATATCTCATTTATTTTTAATTCCATTAAATATAAAATGGAAATGGAAGTAGCATTCATGCATACATACGGCTTACCGTCTCCATGAATGGTGCATTTCATTTTTTACCTCTGAATGTTATGTAATATTTTAAATGGATATATATGCTGGATATATATGATATATATGATATCTAAATCATGAATATAATTATGGATATAATTTATATTTTACCACATGAACAACTTGTAATTATAAGAAGTTTATTTTTGACTCATGTACCAAAGATCGACAAAATGACCGTTATTAACATAAATAATTACATAATGTTCATAACTTGGTAATATGTGATATAAAAGGAATAATGAACTTTAAAAAGGTTCTTATGAAATTATAAATTAACTCTAGTGTATTATTCAAGAGGTTAAAGAACGATCGAGTTAAGTCGGACACGAGGTAAGGGACTTCATCTCAATCTCCTTTCATTGAGGCATATTTTGTTTTATACACAAATTTCATTTATATGGTGTATAAACCCCTTTTAATTTTACGTTTATTCAAAAGGAATCCTTTATAGTTGAATCATTTTACTAAATTACAAATGTGAATTTTTTTTTGTCGTACGTATGCGGCGGAAATGACTTCTCCACTACTGTGACCATTATTTGAGTTTTGGTTTCCTCTATAAGCCACATATTTTTTTAAATGAAAAATAAATACCATGTTTTAATTTTCTTTTATTTTGGTATTGAAAATGGTTTTGATAACGTTTTTATTATATCAATGTGTCGTATTGATATCTTGTGATTGAAATGTAGAAATTTTTTGTTTCCTTTATGCATGTTTTATGTTATACAATTATGTTATGGTTTATGATATGTTTAAACCTTTTCATATAAGTAATTAATTGGACTTAATATGTTACGGGTGGAGCCCTCTATAGCTCCTCGATGCATCGGTAGGTCTAATGAGACAAACTAGTGTCTTGGCACGAGGCCTTGAAAAAATATTATTTGTAGTCTTAGCACAAGGCCTTGGCTACGTGGTTATGATAGTCAGACATTATACATTCCATCATTATGAAAGTGGTTATTGATATTGAATGTGATTCTTCGACTAGAATAATAATCATGTGAATAAGTAAATGGAATTATTTCATTTTACTTTTTCCATATTATGCTAAAGTTCAAGATTAAAAGGATTTTGTTCTAGTTATACATTTCCTTAAATGTTTATGTTTATTTATGAAAGTTTACGCTATATTGTTATCTTTACTGAGAATCTAACCACACCCCTTTCAATGTTTTAATTCTTCTAGGATGTGAAGATGTATTTTAGGAATGACATGTTGGGATATTACGAGGGGAATTGAGACAAGATGTTGTTGTAGTTTTATTTTACTTTCTGATGCAATGTAAGACTTATGAATATATCTAGTGTTTCCAAGGCTACTAAACTAATCGGCCTTTCGAGACTTGATCTTTTGTGATCATGCCAATGTTATGTAATAATGCACTGACTCTAGGTGACTGGGGTCATGGCGTTACATATGTCCATGCCAAATTTATTGGATATGAAAACTAGGTCTTAGCATTAATTTATAGAAATGAAACTTGGACCCCAAATTATGTTGTGAACCTGAAATCATGTTCAAATATATTATAGTTATCTTATGATTATTCCATCTTTACCCAATTCAATTGAGTTATATAATTGAAACACCCATGACATAGTTTTAATACATTCCAATATAATTCATAATATAATGAAAATATTTATCATTTCATCATAACATATTCCTTGGAAAATAAAATGATTTTCATTAATATTTACCAATTAAAATCATCAAATATATATATAAATAATAGTGGTGGTATCAAAAATCCATATCCTTAGTGAATAAAAAGTGACATCAAAGGATTTTAATATAGATGAGAAATTATTTTGAAGGATCTCTAAAATATTTCTTGATGAAATACCATTCTTAATTTTAAAATAACTAATTTAAAATCGAAAAATATTACTGAATACTAAGGAAGAAATTTTATTTTGAAATAATTATAGAAAATTTTAAATTAATCATCATTTAATTGAATAGTCCCAAAGGCATGAACATTATTTTATACTCTATTTAACAAAACAAGGATTCTATTCAAATCACTGGTATATTGTAAATTATTTTTAAAACAACTAAATATTATTTTAAAGAATATTATTAATATTTTAGCATGGGTAATACTAAATTTAATATGGATAATGAATAATAGTAATTTTTTTGAAAAAAATTATAAAAAACATTGAATTAGGGAAAATAAATTTATCAAATGGAATTGGAGAAATTAGCTTAGCTTTTCTTACAGACATTTAATAAACCATGTTGAGTGCCGATGAGTCGAAAATGGTAATAAATAAATAAAAATACATAAATAAAAGAGGAAAAGAGAAATTAATTTATTTTTAGATAATTTTCATATAATTTCTTCAATGAAAATTTCTACGTAAATAAACCTGATTAGAATGACACAAAAACATAAATCCAGTGCCTCATGTCTTGTATTACTTCACATGAATTCAAAAATAATGTGTATGAAATATAAATTATTATACATATATTTCATAATTATATTCATACGTATATTACAATATATTATTTACTTATAAAATCTTATATATAATTTATAAACAAGTCCATATTAAAATCATTGTCTATAGAGATCACTATTTAATTTTTCATACATGCTTCTATTCAGTAGTTCCAATAAATGTACATTTATCACGGAAAATTAGTCTACATAGTTTTAATTTTTTCATTATTATCATATATATTCATTATATATGCATTAGTATTTATTCATATAATTTTTTTATGAAAAATAATAACATCACTTTGTGGAGACATTAATCTATATGTACACACAAGTTATGATTCAATTTTTTGAAGGATGGAATGAATATAAGGTATATAACAATTAAAAATTAAAAAATAATTATTAAATTATAAATATCATATATATTCATTAAATATATCATTATAAACAAATTTTTAAATGTTGATGAAACATGAACAAAATCACATTGTGGGGGTAGTAGTCCAGACAAATGCAAGAGAAATGTTATCTTTTCCCATAGGATAGTAATGTGAAGGATAATGGTTGTTAAATTATCATCATAAAAAATTAGTTTAAGGAATTTAATGAATTTATTATATTTTTAGGTATACCATATATTTAGAAAAGGTAGATAATGAAATAAAATTGAAATTAATCGGTTAAGAGTTATACCTATTTGTTGATAAACTTCTCCTGGATTACACCTTAAGCCTTCAAAGGGAGGTCTTTTTAAAAGGCCTATAGCTATAGGATATGGGCAAGGAATCTGAGAAGGTATTAGTGTATTTTTTTTCTCATATAATGTTATAATTTTTTTTAATAATTGAGGAGATTAGGATCATTTTTATAATTGAGGGAAAATTGACACTTTGAATTACTTAAATAATTAAACAATATATTTAGAAAACCCAAGTAAAGTAAAACCAATTAAAGGAGAAACATAAAAAAATAAAAATTATGGAAACTTTATTCTATAATTAACATTATTATAATAAAAATTATTTATAAGTTCAGTGTTTTAGAGAGTTATATCATAACTCTTACAAACTACCCATATATATATAATTTCGACCATTTTGATCAATATCATTTTTTTAAAAATTTAATTATTTTTAATATTAATACATGATTAATTTTAATATATGATATTCAATAATTTCAAAATGAATTATTTATTTTTATTACCCATCCTTATACAATGTGAAAAATATTGTTATTATAATATTTTCTCAAAATAATATATTGAATCATTTTTTATGAAAACCTAATTTTGATGAATAAAATTTCTTTACTAAGAATTGAATAATTATTTCCTATGAATTTATAAATAAATGAATTTTTACTAGGATATATATATAAATATACACACACACATATATATTTAATGAATTGTTCAAAAACTATTCATACCCTCTAATTTAATTTCTAGGGTATAAAGTTTATTTTTAAAGTAATATTATTTAATGGATTGTTTATGCCGAGTGTTAGGTGTCTTTTACGCTATGGAGCATAGATTTCTTTTTAAAAATATATATGTTATAAAAAACATGAACCCCAAATTCAATGATGATATGGGATATTTTTGAAATAAACTAAACCAATCACTCTTTGAAATTTTTTGGATACATTTTAAGCCGTATCTCCTAGTTAAACCACATTAAACACAAATTTACTGGAACCATGATGACGAAACAGTTTACCAAGATAACTTAATTATATAGTAAATAATTAATATCTAATTATTTTTTTGAACATTATTCTAAAAAATTTTGAATCAATTTTAACAGATTAAATTTATTTATATTATATATTTCTTTTAATAGAAAAATATATAACACATGAAAAGAGTTTTTAGAAGAACACCAGATTTAATTTTAAAAGTCATTTCACATTGAAATAATATAATAAGGCAGAATCCCTGATTTCTTTCTAAAAAAAATATAAAAAGGTTTTTATACACATTTAGTGAAATATAATACTAAATGTAATATTCCATCATTGTAGTTATATATAAGAATGAAAAGTGGTTTTTAATTTTATAATAATATAAATTATCTTCAAAAAAGCCCTGATTGAGTTATCGAATTCAAAATAATGTTTTAGAATAAATTAATTAAAAATTTTGACAAATATTTTCTAAAATTAAACTCATAAATTAGATTAAATTAATGTATTAAATATGGATAAATGCTTTTCCCCATAGTATTAAGTCAATTTTACCTTTTTATTAAGACGGATAACTTGTATCATATTTACTACTTATAGTGACAAAAACATAAGTTGAACCTACTAAATTATTATAATTTTTCAAATTTAAAATATGATATCTATTTTATAATACCAAATTTCTATAATTGGATAACTCTATTTAAAAATAATCACCAATAAGGCAACAAAAATCCTTTTAAGAAAAATGAATTTTCAAAAATAAATAAGTACTTATTATTATTACATTCCTAGTATAAAAAATAAATTGAATTTTACATAATTTTATTTAACCAAATCAATAAATTTAATTAAAATAATTAATAAATAAGTATTTTTTTTAATTAATTAATATAAAAACACATTTTGCGCATAAAAATAGCTATTTGAAAAATGTGTTTTCATCAAAAAATAATCCTATTCCAAAATCAAGTATAATTTTTATTCATATATAAATAATTATAATATATCAAATTAAAGGATACATATGTTAATTTATGATCAAATTAAAACTATAATGCTAATTTGAAAAAAAAAATGATCTAATTAAAAGAAAATATAGTTTAAAAAAATTAAGTATTTTCTATTATTCACTAAAAAAGTATTTTCAGATAAATCCCAAAAATTCCCAAGAAGATAATTTTGAAAATATTATTTCAGAAAAAATTATTATTTTTTGAAAATATAATTTCTAAAATTGGTATAATATATTTTTAGTATTCACACTCAAAATAGAATAATAACCATTTAAGATGAAGATATGTTTTTGTAAAATAAAATGATATAGTAAAAATTGATTACTAATATATTATTCATTAATAAATAAATTTAAATTATGTGACAAAAATTTATACATATTTTATAATGTGGTTTTTCTTATTCATACCCATAAATTTAATGGCTATGTTTTAACATATTATTATTTGTTTTATGATTAGTGTTGAGTTACAAGTTAGCTGTCGAACACATTAAATTTATTTAAAGAGAAACAAATCAAAAAATATTAGGGTCTTATAATTTTCCCCATTAAATTAATTTTCCCTGAAAATTTATTATCATGGTAATAAAAGTTTCAATATTATCAAATGACACTTTAAAAAAATAGAACATGAAAATTAATAATAATACTTTTTTTAGAAGAAGACGTGGGAATCATAAAGGTTGCCGAAAATAACAAATAATTAGGCAACCTGGTAAGATAAACATTAGTGTGATTTTAAAATATATACCTGGAGGAGAGAAATAAATGGAAATTTCTAATATATAGTGGTATAAAACATGGTCATGAGAGACTTAATGACCATAAATCCATAAATAAGTGAAGTGTGAAAAGATAATCAATTCATCTAAAATGAATGTAAAGTAATCACAATTTTATTTCAATATCCTTTTCCTAATGTTGAGTGTTTCTTTTGATATCAATATAGACTACATGAAAATTATACTTATTTAAGTTCATTCCATTTTATAATTCCAGTTCTATATTTTTGTTTCAGATCGATCAATTTCAATTTCTGTCTCATCTATTACTCCCAAAAATGAACATTCAATATTAATTTTTTATGCCTGAATCACTAAAATTATCTTTTAATAGATAATAAGTTTCACAAAATTATTTAATTTCATTCCTTATATATCTATATATTCACCAAAACAGAATAGGTTATAAATAAATTTTATACACCAATCTCTAAATTCTTCACAATAAAATTCTATGTTTAATGTAATTCATGGAATAAATAACTAACTTTAAAACTCTTCAAAACATGTTAGGCTGAAATTGAAACCCAATGGGTTGAATGATTTGATCATTTAATCATCCATGATCAGCCTAAAAATCATCTCTCAATAATTTAAATTTATTATAATTTCATATAACAAAAAGGTATATTCTTGATTAATATACATCCCAAAATATATAAATTATTTTTATAAATTTTAGAAATCACTATAAATCTCTAGTAAAATTGTATATTATTCCAAAATTTAGCATTGTAAAAATAGTCCAATATTTTCCCTAAATAAAAAAAGTAATAAAATTTATCATAAACCATCATTTCATCAAATCACTAATCAATTCCAAGGGCAACATTATTATCCAATTTACTTTATTAATATAATTCATTTGTAAACATTATTATCTCAACATTAGGAACATATTAATGGATATATATATTTTAATCAGATGATTTCCAAAAATATCACCTTACCACTAAATCACTATTTGAGGTTATCTGTACCATTAAACATGTGGTTGTAAATACATATACCAACAACTATTACAAAACAATCCTTTAATATTGCATGATTTTATAAGCAACAAATATTTGGTAAAAATCAATAACATAATTCTTGAATCCCAATACAAAAACAATTTAATAATTCCTCTTTAGTGATTGTAATAGTGTATGACCTTCCTTATTCGGTGATCTAACCATTAGATTACGACATTGACACAGATAATGACTATGTTTCCCATATAAAAGGCATTGAACTCTAAACTATACCTTAGAAGGAACTTCATTTTCTTCCATCAAAATTATTATTTTTTATTTATAATTTAAACCTATATGACCTTATTTCTCCCAAATAAGATATATTTTCATTCCATTTTGATATTCCCATGAGTTCTTCTACCCACATTCATGGCATGTAAGAAGAAAAATATTGTTTCATAGCTGGAAATTATTAAACAACAGTTTCTTCTTATTATGTGTTATATGAAACCCACTAATGTTTAGGTATTTAATTATACAATGAGATATATTTATAGAAATATTCAAAAGTATTCACATACCTACATTTATTTAATTTTCTTTCTCACAAATTAAATCATTCCATTATCAATTATATTAAAAATTAAACTGAATTCTCCTTGTTCTAGCCATTGAATAAAACCAAAATGTATAGTGTGAGTGACAATATTAATTTTTAGTAATCATATAATAATATAAAATCATTAAAATTATTTATAAATAATGAGACATAATATTAAATTCATGACACCATAGGATTAAACTAAGTCGTATATAGTCATCATCAACACAAATACTTTATAATGGTTTTTAAAGATATGGTTAATTACCCCAACCATATCCCGAGGTAGTGTCCATCCAGGTTTCTAGTATTATTCCCACTCATCATGCACTGGTGTATATCATGTTAATATCCAATCAAATCCATTTAGAGGTGTTAACCCATGGTACATACATTGGATAGAAATATCTACTTCGTAGTATTCATATAGGGATGAATTTTATTGGAAAACCCCTTAATTTATAATTTAATAGAGATTTTAGATGTAATCTTATGCTTAGAGTATCCCCTAGGGATGTCGATAAATTTTTGTAATGTAACGAACCAAAGTTTCATTTATGGAAAATCCCTCTTGATCATATTAAATGTCTCGTTATATAAAATGTTTTTATAAAATTTCAACTTTATTGGGTTTATGTTAATAATTTTGACCGTTTCTAAAATAGTCATTGGGTAGTGATCACATGATTAGTATAAATATAGGTCCTTAAAAAAATCCAAATTTACTCAGACAGAAGAAGCGATGGCCTCATCTAGTAGAATTTCCCCATACGAAGCCCATTTTTTAGAGCTCAAAAAAGAGGTGGCATTTTTGGGCTTCACTCTTGACCAAGCCCAATTTGAGATTCATCATGTCAAGCTCGAACGAGACCGTCTACAGGAGAAGTGGACGTTGATAGAAATTACCACTCGAGCAATGTTATCCGAGCCACCCCAAGAGTCTATCACCATCGCACACCTTACCCTTAGGTATTATGTGGCTGTTTTAAGCGGTTAATTAACAAATCTCTAATACTATGTTCATTTACATTATTATTATTTTATATAATAATGAATATAATTTCTTGTCATTATTGATACATTTTAAATAGTTTTTAAAGTACAAATTTTGTTTTTAGTTATTATTTAATTAAGAAATCTATTTTATTAGATTAAGTGATTTTTTAATTAAATAATATTTTAATAAAATATCATCATTATTATTATTAGATTAATTCTATTATATATAAATGATCATATAATTGTATGAATGCAATTATAATTTTTATTAAGGTTTCAACACCATTTTTTTTTGAAAACCCGTGAATTTTTGATAAATGTCGGTTTTTATTTTAATAGTGAAAATTAACATATTTAGAAAATTATTTAGATAAAATAAATTTTATTTTTGGAATCAGGACGTCGAAATTATCCAACAGTGAATTTTTTATAATTTTCTGAGACAGTCAAATTTTTGAGTAAAAATTACATACTGTTTAAATATATAATGTGTTTCATGAAATCATAATGACCCAATAGTGATGTAATATAATACTATAATATTTATGTTCGGCCAATATATGTTTTTCCATTAAAATAATGTGATTTTGGGTTTGTTTGGCTTACTTTTGAAAGCATTAATGGACCCCTCAAGACTTATTAAACACCTTGTCTTTTTAAATTAATTTCTATGGGAGTGTGACTCACCTCCACATAAGAAACCCTAATATTTTAATAATTTAGGACTTTGGACTTATAGAATAATGTTTTCCTCTTCCTTTTTCCAATAAACATGGGAAAAAACCATGGTATGGATTGTTGTTTGGATTAATTTAATATAAGGGGTCCAAAACATAAATAATAAAGAATTCCCTCACCGTTCCTATATAAACCCACCAAAGCTCCCACTTCCTCCTCACTCAAAGCCTTTGGAGTTCGTCCAAAATCTGCCCTAATCTCTCTAAAATCATCTCAATGTCCCCCAAGCTCCCAAGAGGCCTCTCAAAAGACACTCTCTATCCTTTGGAATCACACTTCCAAGTAAGGGTTTTTTCTTCCTTTCTAATTTTTGTCCAATTTTCTTTAAGTTGTTTTCCCCATTTAATTTCAATTATGAATGTTGGGGTATGGTTTGAAACCTCCCTCATACTTCCCTCTTTATTTTTTAATGATGGGAGACCCCTTTCTCTCTCATTTAATTCCCCCCATGTACACCTGTTACTATGCAAAAATTCCAAAAGAACTACTCTCTCCTCTTTTACATTCAAGCAATACATTTGTATCATTAATCTAAATTCCATTAAAATTGTTTAGAAATGTATCTATATGACCCACTTACTTTCCATTTCATGTAAATATGATGATAAACCCCTTTCTCTCTCATTAACCATTTTTATTAATTCTTATGTCATGTCTTTACGCTGCCGAAATTGCACCGATTTTCTAAGCCAATGCCATTGTGTAGTGAATACCATGCCCATTTCTCCATCAAGGGTATTAAACATTATGAACATTTACTTATTGAATATAAAGTTTCATGTTTTAATTCCACATTCCTTAATGTGGAAAAAATGATTATGTTTTATGAATCAATGTTTTATGATCAATGTGGCATAGTTATGCATGAAATGAAATGTTTAAGAAGGGTGTGCCCTTATAGCGCTCCAATGCATTGGGTAAAGTATAGTATCGTGTTACCTCATGTACAATGAGTGTTGACTCATGCTAATTCAAATGAAATGAGGGTTTACTCGTGCTTTATGTGCAATTATAATTTACTCATGCTCCATATGTAATGAGCCTTGGCTCATGCTAATTCCATGTTAAGTGTTGTGGCCACATTCCCATGTTATGACTATCATGATTTATCATGACTTTATGTTCATCTTTCTCTGGTTCTCTATTGATATTCCTAATTTCTTAAATTTATTTTACTCCTCATGTTATTCCATGTGTATTACCTTACTGGGCTTTATAGCTCACCATTTTCTTATTCATGTCCTCAGGTTATCCCATGCAATGCTAAGTACGAGGGAATGTAGTGGTCATGTAAAGGAAGTTTTCAATAAATATGTTGTATTACACATTTCATGTTTTTATGTAATGATCCTAAGCCCCAAAGACACTAAACCTTTCGATATTATTTGTTGTATCAAGTGATGTTTTATGTAAAAAATCATATTCAAGTTTGTAATAAAATCAGGGTTTTCATAGTTGGTATCAGAGGATGGGTTTGGTTATTTTTAGGATTAGGATTAGAAAACCCTAGTAAAGCCTTAGATACAAGACAAAGTACAATAAAAACATCCCTATGTTTGGTGAGTATTGAGTAAGTGGTTTATTAAGAAAATACATCCATGTCGGGATACGAGCAGGTAGATGCGGCTCTGGAACATATGTATCCTAGGGGTAAAACCCGAAAACACCGGTTTGAGCTAGAATCGAACAGGAATTGGTGCATCAAAATGGGCCTTACTGCACTCTTGGTTACGACACTCCCGGGGGATATGCTTTGGTAAATTCACAAGCTTCGTATGAACCCTTATTAAGGGAATTAAAAAAATACCCCTAAGAATATATGTTAGAAAGTAGATCATGAAAATCCTAGATTGAAGACTATTGAATCATGTGTTAAGGAAATGAAAGTTTATTTATAAGACATCATATTTGGTCTTTGGATTACCCTTTATGTGTTACCCCCTAATATTCATTTTATTCCAGCCAATGGCCGGTAATAGGAGGTCTCGGGCTAACAACCGATGTGAAGATCATTGTGATGGTTGTACTAATGAGATGACCAATCCAATGGGAGCGGGAATCGCGATCTTTGTCATGCTTCTCTCTCAGCTATCTCAAGCATTGAATAGAAACACATGTCAAGAGGAATGTCCAAAACCCCCTAAGAATGAACAAGTTGCTATCGAGAGCTTCATGAGAAAAAGGCCGCCTATTTTTAGTGGATCATTCGATCCCACAATCACTGGACAATGGATCAACTCCATTGAAAAGATCTTCTCCATCCTTCAATGTTTTGAACAAGAGAATGTTCTCCTGGTGGCTTATCATATGGAGGGTAAATCTGACCAATGGTGTATGTTGATCAATAATATGAAGCCTGAGGAGGAGATCGAGGCGTTGGAATGGAAGGATTTCTTTAAGATGTTTTTCGATTAATATTTTCCGTGCACCCTCCGGCTTATGATGGAAAGAAACTTTCTTTTCCTAATGAAAAAAGATGAAGACTCATTTGGAGATATGAGGAAAACCTCACAAGGCTTTCACAATACGCTTCCAGCTTTGTCGTTACCCCCGAATGCATGTTTGACCACTTCTTTGGGGGGTTGAAGCCTAGCCCGCCGAAAGCATTGTCGATCCGTGACTTCGACAACTATGAGGAAACTGTCCGATGTGCCCTCAACATCGAAATGGAGATCGTAGAATCACAGGGGTATCATGGGGACAAGAAGAGTAAGGTAGAATTAAATGCTGGTGGTCCGATGGATAAATCCAATGGTGCAAAGAAGATCCAGCACCCCACTTTCCAAAAGTGCGAAAAGAAGCACCGAGGAAATTCCTGTAAGGGGAAGAGGAAATGATTTAGGTGTGGATGAGAAGGGAACCTAGTTGTTAACTATCAGCAAGAAAGACCCGTGGCTATGACAGATGAGAGGAACACTCCGTTCGAACCTCAACACATTGTTCAATGCTAAAAATTCAAAGAACCTGGTCATTTTGCAAATCAGTTCCCTAATCCAAGGGTTTCTGGAGACAACCGACAACCTCCAAGGCAGCAAGGAAGATCTTTTGCCATCACTCCAGCTAAAGTGAACCCTGAAAATGAAGTGGTGATTGGTACTCTAGTTATTCATTCAAGAATAGAGAATGTACTTTTTGATTCAGTTTCTACGCATTCTTTTATATCTCGAATGTTTAGTATAACAATCCCAGCACCACCACAAATCATGGAAGTGATGAATTTAGTGAGTACAGGAAATGGGGAAATCATTGCATCCCATGAATATAAGTCCCCCCTTTTGTAATATATGGATTGAATTTCCTGGAGAACCTCGTCATACTCCCTCTGGTGGAATTTGATGCAATTCATGGCATGGATTGACTTTCCTTATATAGATCCAACATAAATTTTCGGGAGAGGGAAATCACACTCCATATGGAGAATCGACCCTCGATTCTTTACAAGTGTAAGGAGGAATATGAATCTACTTTAGATCCATCATCTCAAGCATGGATATTATTACCTTATGAGCACGCATATCTGGCTCAGATGATTGGGTCCAAGGAAGAAACCATCCTTGAAGAAATGCCTATTGTGAGGGAATTCGCTAAAGTGTTTCCAGAGGAACTGCCTGGTCTTCCTTCTAGAAGAGATGTTGAATTATCAATTGAAATTATACCCGGGGGTTTACCAATATCCAAGACTCCATATAGAATGGCTGTTTTAGAGCTTGAAGAGCTGACGAAACAACTATAGGAGAATCTGAATAAAGGGTTTATATGCCCACGTGCTTCACCATGGGGTGCACTAGTCCTCTTCGTCAAGAAGAAGGATGGGTCAATGCGGATTTTCATCGATTATCGTGAACGTAACAAAATCACGATAAATAACAAGTACCATATCCCATGAATTGATGACTTGTTTGATCAGCTGTGTGGAGCACAATACTTCTCCAAGGTGGACTTGCGGTTGGGATATTATCAAGTAAGGGTGAACAAGGACGATACCCCAAGACAGCTTTTTGTATAATATACAGGCAATATGAATTCATAGTAATGCCATTCGGACTCACTAATGCTCCATAAATATTCATGGACTTAATGAATAGAGTCTTTAGAGTTTTCCTAGAAAAATTTGTGGTAGTCTTTATAGATGATATTCTAATATACTCCAAAACAAAGGAGGATCATGAGAAGCATTTAAGAACTATACTGGAGACTTTGCGCAAGGAGAAGCTCTATGAAAAGTACAGAAAGTGTGAGTTCTGGTTGAAGGAGGTCTCATTCTTGGGCCATATCATCACAAGCAATGGGATATCTGTGGATCCCTCCAAAACATATTCAATTGAGGGATGGCCGAGGCCAACATCGGTAATGGATATCCGTAGATTCTTGGGGTTAGCTGGATATTATCGACGATTTGTGAGAAATTTATCATGATTTTCCAACACTCTTACCAAGCTAACTCAAAATGGAGTAATGTTTTCTTGGAGTGATGAATGCGAAGAAATCTTTAAGGAGTTGAAAAGGAGTATTATCACTGCACCCATGCTCACTTTACCCACAAGTGGGGAACTTTTTATGGTATTCAGTGATGCTTCAAAGAAGGTGTTAGGCTGTGTGATGATGCAGAATGATAAAGTGATATCTTATGCCTCAAGGTAGTTGAAAATCCTTGAGTGAAACTATCCAACACATGATCTGGAGTTGGCAGCGGTGATCTTTTCCTTGAAAATCTGGAGGCATTATCTCTATGGGGAGAAATGCGAGATATATACTGACCATAAGAGTCTTAAATATATATTCACACAGAAAGAGATTAATATGCGCCATAGAATATGGATAAAGCTCATCAAATATTATGACTATTCAATCCATTACCACCCTGGGAAAGCGAACAAGGTGGAAGATGCCCTATGTAGAAAGGATCCAACGATTCTATCAATGAAGAGAATTTAGAAGGATCCAATCTTCTTAGACTTGATGAAGATGGAAATGGGAATCATAGAGAAGGGAAAATCATCAATCCATTAACAAATGATTGCTCAACCGTCTCTTTTGTAAAGGTTAAATGATGCTCAAAATGATGATGTGGAATTCAAGAAAAAGTGAAAGCTATCGAAAAATGGAAATCCTCGGAGATTAATGTTAATGAAGAAGGAATTGTCTAGTTTGGGAAAAGAATATGTGTTCCATCAAGTCCAGAGCTGAAGAAGGAACTTTTGGATATTGAACATAATTCAAATTTCTCTATTCACCCAGGGAGCACAAAGATGTATCGAGATCTCTAAGAAAACTTTTGGTGGGATAATATGAAGAAGGAGATTGATGAATATACATCAAAGTGCCTGGTGTGTTAGTAAGTGATGAAAGAGAGGCAGAATTCTAAGGGGATGATGCAACCATTTCCCATACTAAAATATAAATGAGAAAATATCACCATGGAATTTTTCACCGGACATTCAAGGACATCCAAAGGAAACAATGCAATATGGGTTGTTGTAGATCGTAATACAAAGACAACAAACTTCATTGCTATTCAGGGGGATTTCTTATTGGATAAACTGGAAAAGATATATATTAGGGAAGTTGTTAGGTTTCATGGAGTAACATTATCTATTGTGTCTGACCTAGATCCATGATTCAACTCTACATTTTGGAAAAGTTTTCAACATACTCTGAATAATGAACTGAACTTCAGTATGACCTATCATCCTCAAACTGATGGCCACTCTGAGCAAACTATTCAAACACTTTAGGATAGGTTGAGAGCATGCTCAATGGACATTAAAGGAGTATGGGACCAACATCTTCCTCTGGTTGAGTTCTCTTATAATTACAGTTTCCACTCGAGAATCCAAATGGCACCATATGAAGCCCTATTTGGGAAAAGGTGCAGAACAACGACATGTTGGGATGAGGTCGGTGAACATAAGCTGCTTGGACAAGAAATGGTTGAGGAAATGGTGGAGAAGGTGACAACCATTCAGAAGCATATCCAGGCAGCCCAGAGTAAACAAAAGATTTATGTAGATAATCATCGACGAGACCTTGAGTTTAAAGTTGGAGACATGGTTTTTCTACGCATATCTTCGTGGAAGAAGGTCATGAGGATTGGAAAGAAATGGACGTTAAGTCCAAGGTACATCGTCCCCTTCGAGATTCTTGATCGTGTCGGGGCTGTGGCCTATCAACTAGCACTTCCGCCTACTATGGATAATGTACATGATGTATTTCATGTATCCCTATTAAGGAAGTACATACCAGACCCTTCACATGTACTCTCTTCTAAGGTTGTACAATTGGATGATGATCTTTTTTATGAGGAGTAACCAGTGAAGATCATCGATCATAGAAAAAAGTTCTATGAAATAAGACAATGCCCCTCGTCAAGGTGTTGTGGAGATACCACGAGTTTGAAGAAGTGACATGGGAATCAGAGGAAGGGATTAATCTAAGTTACCCATATCTATTTTAGTGTGAGAAAAGGAAAATTTCCAGGGTGAAATTTCTTAAGGGGGAATATTGTGACGACCCAAATATTCATTAATGGAAAATCACGCTTGATCTTATTAAATGTCTCTTTATATAAAATGTTTTTATAAAATGTAAAGTCCATTGGTTTTATGTTATGAATTTTGACTGTTGCTAATATAGTCATTGAGCACTGGTCACATGATTAGTAAAAATATATGTCCTTAAAAAATCCAAATTTACTCAGACAAAAGAAGCGATGGCCTCATCCAGTAGAATTTCTTCATACGAAGCCCATTTGTCGGAGCTTGGAAAAGAGGTGGCATCCTTGGGATTTTCTCTTGACCAAGCCCAAGCCGAGCTTCATCATGTTAAGCTTTAATGAGACCACCTAAGGGAGAAGTGGAATTTGATATAAACTACCACTCGAGCAATGTTATCTGAGCCACCTCAAGAGTCTATCACCATAGCACACCTTACCCTTAGGTCTTATGCGACTATTTTAAGGGGTTATGTAAAAAATAGCTAATACAATGTTCATGTACAATTTTATTTTTGTATATATTAATGAATATAATTTCTAGTCATTATTGATACATTGTAAATAGTTTTTAAATTACAAATGGTGTTTTTAGTTATTATTTAATTATGAAATTTATTTTATTAAATTAAGTGATTTTTGAGTTAAATAATATTTTAATAAAATGTTTTTATTATTATTAGATTAATTTTATTTTATATAAATTTTCATATAATTATATGAATGCAATTATAATTTTTATTAAGGTCTGAAAGCCATTTTTTTCAAAAATAGTGAATTTTCGATAAATGTTGGTTTTTATTTTGAAAGTGAAAATTAACAAATTTAAAAAATTATTTAGATAAAATAAATGTTATTTTTGGAATAATAATGTCTAAAATATCCAATGGTGAATTTTTCATAATTTTCTGAGACAGTCAAATTTTTGAGTAAAAATTAAATACTGTTTAAATATATAATGTGTTTTATGACATCATAATGACCCAATAGTGATGTAATAAAATACTATAATCTTTATGTTCGGCCAATATATGTTTTACAATTAAAATAAGATGATTTTGGGTTTGTTTGGCTTACTATTAAAAGCATTAATGGACCCCTCAAGACTTATTAAACACCTTGTCTTTTTAAATTAATTTCTCATGGTAGTGTGACTCACATCCACATAATAAATCCTAATTTTTTAAGAAATTGGGACTTTTTCTGTCACGTACGTAACCTATTTTAGGGTTATTTTAAATTTATTTTCCACTCATGATTTGTTTTGGTGGTTTCCAAAGGTTTTATTGAGAATAGGTGAGTTTTCATGAATTGGGCCAAACTGCGAGCCCAATTCCAGATTTAAAAATAAATTTTGTTTCATTTATAACTTTTTCAATTTTTAATATTTTTGACTCATTCCAACTCCTAATTGTTATCCCCTGATATATTAACCCCAAATTTAAATTTGGGGCCTTTATAAATCCATAAGCATGGGGGATTTTTGTTTTTATTTGAGAATTGGGCCAACCCAAAGGCCCATTTTCCAGTTTTAAATTGTTTCTTTAATTTATTAATATCTTATTCATTAAAATGGATTTGTCTCTTATTCTACCTCTCTATCGACCCTAAGAAGCCCAGGGGAGACCCCATTCCCTCCTCCAACAATTTGGAGCTCGATAGAGTCGCGAAAATAGTCTAAACTTTCTGGATTTCAGAAATCGTCCAGATTTTGGAGAGGTAAATTGATCATTTCATAACTCCTTCTATTATTAATCTTTTCCCTCCATTCAAATTCTTAAATGACCTAATAATCCTTGTGAGACCATCCCCTGAGTTTTGGCCGTTTTAAATTTCAGATACTAGTGTTTTGGGTAGATTCATTCTAGATTTCTCAAGTATGTTTTTCCATTTCTATTCCCCTTTCAAATTGATTAGGGTTTCATTCTTTTTTTTAGGGTTTCCTCCCTTTTTATTGAAGTGAACAATGACCAGTGGGTAGGGGTTTGAACCTAAGGTTTAACCTTGGGTTTTCTTGGTCCAATTTTCTATTTTTAGGTTTGATCTACCCTTCTTGAGGTGCGGCGGTGGTGCGTTTGTGTTTTCGCACAAAGGATTCAATGGTTTCATTTGATTTGGTAGGTGATTCCAATGTTGATGCAATCTTTGTGTATTAGAATTCTGTATTTATCATATTTTCAGATTTATATAATTTTATTATTGCTACAAAAATTGGTTCTAATGATGTTTCCATTGCAATTGAATTTAAAATGCCAATTTGGTGTGAAATTGGGGGGTTTTCCAAAGAAGTGTTTTGTTTGTTTATTTGGGGATGCCCTATAAATACTTAGTTGTTTTTATTGATCTGTAATAAGGCATAAAATACTATTTATAATGTTTATCCCCTTTGGTAATTGCTGCAAATAATGAGTTTTAATTGTTCTTGTAAAGAAAGTGAAGTTTTGGTTCCACTTTTGTGTGGAAATGAAGGTTTTACAAAGAGAACACTTCTTGTTTAACATGAGGATGCCCAAAAATTGATTTTTTGTTTTAATTGATATTTATTGGGCTGCCTTTACTGTTTTGGTAACTTACAATTGTGAACATCGTGTACAAGTGGGTTTCTTAAGGGTTTTGTGTGCAAAACTACATGAGATTTTGTGAAATTGATTTATTCAAATTCAAAGAGTTTGTTGTGTGTTTTAAGTGGTATAAAATGAGATAGCTACTTTATTTGGTGTATGCGACTAGTAGTGGTGTTTTACATTAAAATGGTTGTGTGTTAAATCCTGAAATTTTTTGAGCACAAAGGGGGAAGCCTGGGTACCTAGGTGGGGCGGATTTGTACTAGTACGGCTAGTGGACCAGATGGGTTTTGTCCCTGTTTCACTTAGCATTTGGATAATGACAAATCTAACTAAACTATGTGGATGATGGTTGGGGACCACTATGTTATGGGTATGTTCCCTACTAGTGGCTCGTGCACGAGAAAGGATTTTACTATGGTTACATTACACTGAGGTATGAGGTACATGGGGCTTGAGACTATCTAGTGCCTAGGGGTGTTCCCGGTTTTGTTGCTCAGTGGATTTGTGGTATTTGCCCTTGTTTTTGGGTGTCTTTGGAATTATAATGCAGTATCTAATATTCCTATTTAAATGTTTTAACATTCCGAAAGTTTTATCTTGAAAAATGTTTTCAATTTAAAGTTTCATTTTGTGGAATTTTTCACCGCTTTTAATTGCATATTAAAACTGCTTGCTTTTTCACCTTGTATTGCATGCACCTTGGAATCATAGGGTGGTATCCTATTGGGCTTAGGCTCACACCCTACTTACACCCCTTGGGTGTAAGTAGACCTTTTTTTTGACCCAGGTAAAGGAAAGGCTAATGGTGATGGCGGTTCAGGGTGTTAGTCCTCATCCTTGGGGCGGAGTAGTGGAGACGACTTGGGGGTGATGACCCCTTGTCATGTGGAGTCCATGGGGCTATTTTGTTTCTGTTCCATTGTGTCTTTGGACCTTTTGTATTGACTATAAACCTGTGTATTCAGTTCTGGTTTTTGATTAAACATCATTTGGTATGAATTTTCAGACTCAGTTTATTGATTGTTTTTAATGGTTTATGACTTCATATTCGGGTAAATCGTTCCCAAACCTAAATAAATGATACCCGGGCACTTGTGCCAGCCCGTGGGGATAGGGAACGCCCTTCGGGTCATGTCACGAGCTGGGTTTGGTGCCAGTTTGGGCGGCAACCAGATTTGGTTCGTGACAAAATGGTATCAGAGGAGGTTCTGGTTAACTCTTTGGGTCACGTTATTTGGGGAACCGTCAGGATAGTATAAAGTTACGATTGTTGGGACTTGTTAGTTTGGTTATGGGTAGTGTGCCTGATCACCACACCTCATGACAGGATTCGAGTCGCCATGGGAAGTTGGGATTTATCTAATTCCTTTGGTTTTCTTGGTTTGATGATGATTAGGGGAAATGAAAAGAGAGTTGGGTTAATGGTCTCAGTGAGCTCGCAGGGCCTGGAAAGCCATGTGAAGCTGGGGATATTCCATAAAACACTCTCTGTGACAGTGAAGTGATTGTAATATGGCTTCCAACCATATTTCCAAGTCACCCATTGAAACTAGTTTCCTCTCTTATTTTTTTGTGCTTTAGTTTTGAAATCCTGGCACTTTGGTTTTCTGGTGACTTGGTTTTAATAAGTGTAAAATTTTTAAGAAATGATTTTAAAATAAAGAGGGAATGGTTCGGTTTATGAAATTGAGGAATTGAATTGTCAGAATTGTTTTTAAATCTAAAATGGTGTGCTTACACCTCTTTTGAAATAAGGAACTATATTAAAGTTGGTTTTGAAAAGTTTTTCCAATAGAGTTTTCTAAATAATAAAACAGTGTTTTAATGGGATGAGATGTTTTGATATTGATATGAATATCTTGAATGTGGGTTCTTTTCCAAATTGTTGTGTCTTTATGAAATGTTTTGTAAGATGTGAATTGGGATTTTGATCTCATTGTTAGCAGTTTTGAGAAAAAGGTTGGGTTGGTTGAGCATTTTGTTTTTGAAAAGTCGAAGGAATTTTTGTTTTACCCTTTGGTATTTCCATGAGTGACCACATGCATGGGGTTATATGGGATGATGGATGGTTGATGGCATGACTGGATGAGTGCTGGGATGGTTATGAGGAGGGTGCCCGGTGTGACACAAAAACATGCATGTGTGAGGCCCATGGGGTACCATTGGTGGATACTCTTACTGCAAAACCGTTTGTTTTCAAAGAAATAGTTTTAAAGAAAAACATGATGTATTGATGAATAGTTTGGTATAGTTTTTATTATGGGTTTCTGATAATATTGATGTTGTGGGATGTTTTGAGTCCAAGAACCCCTCCTGTTTGAACTGTGTTTTGGGTTTGTGTTTGGTCGGTGAGCTGTGTTGTAGGGACGATTAGTGGTCTCTTTTGAAAAATGTTTTGGGATGCCTCTACGGTGGTTCCCTTCATGTGTTTGGATCTGGTTTGAGGCATGTTTTGACTAATGGGCCAGATTGGTTGGGTCCTTGGGTTCTCTCATTGGATAAGGTATGCCCCCATTAAGGGTTAATGCACAGCTGAAGTGCAATCCATATTGTTTCGCCATTGGAAAATCCACTAGTTGATCAATATAAGGAATATTTTATCGATCATTGTTGATTGAGTCTACACCCATTCATTTCGTTGATTTTTGGATCCTCTTGTAGTGGTAAAGTTATTGTGGAAGGTTGAAAGAAACCTTAGTTTCTAAAGTTTCATGATTTGTCAAAGGTGGAAGTGTTCTTTGGTTGTAAGTGTGGATGAGTGTCTCGATGGTGTCTAAGAGGACCTTTGGGTTCTTCAAAGTTTCTTTGATGCATTAATTCATGTTAAGCCACCGGTGTGGGAAATATGGTCACGATAGGATATTGTGGCCACTTTCTAGAATTGTGTGTTGTTTGGGGATGTTGTATAAGGTCCCTCTCCATGCATTTTTTATATCAGTCACAATGGCCATGTTCGGTGATGCCTTATGATGTCATGTGCTCGATTGACCATATAGGTGAAAGTCGTGAAATCCTCCGAGAGTCCCTGTTATGTTGGGAAAATGTCTCCCTTGGAAAAACTTCAAAATCATCTATTTTAGAGGAATGTGAGTGTAGGTTTTCTTTACTTCTATTGTTTCTCACCTGAAGAAACAAGTTGTGATGTCTGTGTATCTTCTCAGCCCTTGTTTCAGTGAAATATCGGGATAAGGTAAAGTGAGTTTGGAATGTCTTATGTCTAGAAAACTCATTTGGGACTGCGGTGTAGTTGTTGGTGGAACCGAAAGAATAATTCTCATTTAGTGGGTTTCTGAAGACTAACTGCGAGGCCGAAGATGATTCAATAATTTGAGCTCCAACCATAGGTCTCGGAGAGAAGCTGGCTCGTAGTCAGGGGAAATCACAGGTTCATTTAAACCCTTGTAAAATTTCATATCCTCGGTGTGAAAGATAGGAAGTGTTCAAACCTATGGTTTCGTCATGGTTGAGCACATAGTTTGTGCACGTTTAGTAGTGGCCGTGTGCTAGGAAGCCATGTAGAAAGAATTATATTCATAGTTAGTGCACAGTTTCCCAAACCATGCAGACTAATCCTACGCCCTTCCTAAATCTTTGATTTCTTTTTGGGTCTTTTTGTGTTGGCCCATGCTGGTCTGTTAAGATGGTCAGTTATTATGGTGGGGAGACCCACTATGATTCTCATGAATATTCCTTCATAAACATTTAATGGATGTATATCCCTTTTACTAGAGAGTATGTTTGGGCCTACCACTATTTGTGTCTTGATTCTGTCTCGGGAAAACAATTTAAGTTGTCTCTTATGGTGGGGAGCCCATTTGTGTCTCTTCATACGAGTAACTCATATTTTTTTTCTTTCGACTTGTCTGGGAAGTAGGTATTATCATTTGAAGATATCTAACTACCTACATATTCATTGGGTAAACATTGATATTGGAGAGTTTCCAATGGTTTAGTTATAGTAGGGAAGTGTAACCTTGTTCAATGTTGTTTTTTTGGGTAAATTGATTGAGTATTGTTCAGATTGTATTTGACGAGTTTTCATTTGGGATAAATCCTGGATGTACATTATTTTTCAGGAAAGTGGTGTATGTTTGGTTTGTGACAGTATTCCTTCCATCATTGATCACTAGAGGTGTTTTGACCTTTGGGGGTGAAACCTGGCAAAGGTGTACCTATTGGTTTCTCAGTTGGGTTTGGTTGTTGCTTTGACCTTGCTGTGACATTCCGGGGAGGAAAGTTTTCAAGGTGGGGAGAATTGTCACGTACATAACCTATTTTAGGGTTATTTTAAATTTATTTTCCACTCATGATTTGTTTTGGTGGTTTCCAAAGGTTTTATTGAGAATAGGTGAGTTTTCATGAATTGGGCCAAACTGCGAGCCCAATTCCAGATTTAAAAATAAATATTGTTTCATTTATAACTTTTTAAATTTTTAATTTTTTTGACTCATTCCAACTCCTAATTGTTATACCCTGATATAGCTTTATAAATCCATAAGCATGGGGGATTTTTGTTTTTATTTGAGAATTGGGCCAACCCGAAAGCCCATTTTCCAGTTTTAAATTGTTTCATTAATTTATTAATATCTTATTCATTGAAATGGATTTTTCGGTAATTCCACCTCCGTATCGACCCTAAGAAGCCCAGGAGCGACCCCATTCCCTCCTCACAAAATTTGGAGCTCGATAGAGTCGCGAAAATAGTCGAATCTTTCTGGATTTCAGAAATCGTCCAGATTTTGGAGAGGTAAATTGATCCTTTCATAACTCCTTATATTCTTAATCTTTTCCCTCCATTCCAATTCCTAAATGACCTAATAATTCTTGTGAGACCATCCCCTGAGTTTTGGCCATTTTAAATTTCAGATACTAGTGTTTTGGGGAGATTCATTCTAGATTTCTGAAGTAAGTTTGTCCATTTCTTTTCCCCTTTCAAATTGATTAGGGTTTCATTCTTTTTTAGGGTTTCCTCCCTTTTTATTGAAGTGAACAATGACCAGTGGGTAGGGGTTCGAACCTAAGGTTTAACCTTGGGTTTTCTTGGTCCAATTTTCTATTTTTAGGTTTGATCTACCCTTCTTGAGGTGCGGCGGTGGTGCGTTTGTGTTTTCGCACAAAGGATTCAATGGTTTCATTTGATTTGGTAGGTGATTCCAATGTTGATGCAATCTTTGTGTATTAGCATGCTGTATTTATCATATTTTTAGATTTATATAATTTTATTATTGCTACAAAAATTGGTTCTAATGATGTTTCCATTGCAATTGAATTTAAAATGCCAATTTGGTGTGAAATTGGGGGTTTTCCAAAGAAGTGTTTTGTTTGTTTATTTGGGGATGCCCTATAAATACTTAGTTGTTTTTATTGATCTGTAATAAGGCATAAAATACTATTTATAATGTTTATCCCCTTTGGTAATTGCTTCAAATAATGAGTTTTAATTGTGCTTGTAAAGAATGTGAAGTTTTGGTTCCACTTTTGTGTGAAAATGAAGGTTTTACAAAGAGAACACTTATTGTTTAACATGAGGATGCCCAAAAATTTATTTGTTATTTTAATTGATATTTATTGGGCTGACTTTACTATTTTGGTAACTTACAATTGTGAACATCGTGTACAAGTGGGTTTCTTAAGGGGTTTTGTGTGCAAAACTACATGAGATTTTGTGAAATTGATTTATTCAAATTCAAAGAGTTTGTTGTGTGTTTTAAGTGGTATAAAATGAGATAGCTACTATATTTGGTGTATGTGACCAGTAGTGGTGTTTTACATTAAAATGGTTGTGTGTTAAATCCTGAAATTGTTTGAGCACAAAGGGGGAAGCCCGGGTACCTAGGTGGGGCGGATTTGTACTAGTACTGCTAGTAGACCGGATGGGTTTTGTCCATGTTTCACTTAGCATTTGGATAACGACAACTCTAACTAAAATATGTGGATGATGGTTGGGGACCACTAGGTTATGGGTATGTTTCCTACTAGTGGCTCGTGCACGATAAAGGATTTTACTATGGTTACATTACACTGAGGTACGAGGTACATGGGGCCTGAGACTATCTAGTGCCTAGGGGTGTTCCCGGTTTTGTTGCTCAGTGGATTTGTGGTATTTGCCCTTGTTTTTGGGTGTCTTTGGAATTATAATGCAGTATCTAATATTCCTATTTAAATTTGTTAACATTCTGAAAGTTTTATCTTGAAAAATGTTTTCAATTTAAAGTTTCATTTTGTGGAATTTTTCACCGCTTTTAATTGCATATTAAAACTGCTTGCTTTTTCACCTTGTATTGCATGCACCTTGGAATCATAGGGTGGTATCCTATTTGGCTTAGGCTCACACCCTACTTAAACCCCTTGGGTGTAAGTAGACCTTTTTTTTGACCCAGGTAAAGGAAATTCTAAGGGTGATGGCGGTTCAGGGTGTTAGTCCTCATCCTTGGGGCGGAGTAGTGGAGACGACTTGGGGGTGATGACCCCTTGTCATGTGGAGTCCATGGGGATATTTTGTTTCCATTCCATTGTGTCTTTGGACCTTTTGTATTGACTCTAAACCTGTGTATTCAGTTCTGGTTTTTGTTTAAACATCATTTGGTATTAATTTTCAGACTCAGTTTATTGATTGTTTTTAATGGTTTATGACTTCATATTCGGGTAAATCGTTCCCAAACCTAAATAAATGATACCCGGGCACTTGTGCCAGCCCGTGGGGATAGGGAACGCCCTTCGGGTCATGTCACGGGCTGGGTTTGGTGCCAGTTTGGGCGGCGACCAGATTTGGTTCGTGACATTTGCCTTATAAAATAATGCTTTCCTTTTCAATTTTAAAAAAAAAACATGGGCAAAAACCATGGGATGGTTTGTGGTTTGGATTAATTTAATATAAGGTTTCCCAAACCTAAATAATAAAGAATTCCCTCACATTTCCTATATAATCCCACCAACGCTCCCACTTCCTCCTCACTAAAAGCCTTTGGAGTTCGTCCAACCTCTGCCCTACTCTCTCTAGAATCCTCCCAAGGTTCCCTAAGCTCCCAAGAAGCCTCTCTCTATCCCCTGGAAGCAGACTTCCAAGTAAGGTGTTTTTCATCCTTTCTTATTTTTGTCCAATTTTCTATAAGTTGTTTTGACCATTTAATTTTAATTATGAATGTTAGGGTATGGTTTCGCACCTCTCTCATACTACCCTATTTCTGTTTTAATGATGGGAGACCCCTGTATCTCTCTTTTAATTCCTCCCATATACATATGTAACTATGCCGAAATTCCAAAAGGAACTTCTCACTCTTCTTTTACATTCAAGAAATACTTTTGTATCATGAATATAAATTCCATTAAAATTGTTTGGACATGTATCTATATGACCCCCTTAATTTCCATTTCATGTAAATATGATGTGAAACCCCTTTCTCTCTCATCAACCATTTTTATGAATTCTTATGTCACGTCGTTACGCTGCTGAAATTGCACCGATTTTCTAAGCCAATGCCATTGTGTAGTGAATACCATGCCCATTTATCCATCAAGGGTATTCACCTTTATGCACATTTACTTATTGATTATAAAGTTTCATATATTCATTCCACATTCCTTTATCGTGGAATAAATGATTATGTTTTATGAATCAATGTTCTATGATCATGAAATGAAATGTTTAAGAAGGGTGCACCCTTATAGCGCTCCAATGATTTGGGTAAAGTATAATATCGTGATACGTCATATGCAATGAGTGTTGAATCATGATAATTCAAGTGCAATGAGGGTTTAATCATGCTTTATGTGCAATGAGGATTTACTCATTCTCCATGTGCAATGGGCCTTAGCTCATGCTAATTCCATGTTAAGTGTTGTTGCCACATTTCCGTGTTATGATTGTCATGCTTTATCATGCCTTTATGTTCATGTTTCTCTTGTTCCTTATTGATATTCCTAATGTCTAACATGTATTGTACTCATCATGTTATTCCATGTGTATTCCCTTACTGGGCTTTATAGCTCACCCTTTTCTTATGCATGTCCTTAGCTTATCCCATGAAATGCTAAGTACGTGGGAATGTAGTGGTCATGTAAAGGAAGTTTTCAATAAAGATGACGTATTTCATGTTTCAAGTTTTTATTTAATTATACTAAGCCCCAAATACACTAAACCTCTCGATCTTATTTGTTTTATCAAGTGAATTTTTATGTAATAAATCATGTTTAAGTTTTTAATAAAAGTAGGGTTGTCATATGTAATCCTAATATATAAATATTACCTAAATAATTCTCTAATTCCATCATTTTTTACTTAAGAAGAACACCCATAAATCAATATTTAATTTCATTGAAAATTCAATAAATTTTATAATATTATGGACCTAGGGACCATAATGGATTAGTTTGTTTAGAGATTAGATATATAATCACCATATTTCATTAAATATCATCAATATCTCCCAAAAGTTTCTTCACTCAACCTACCCTTATTAGATATTTCATAATTAATTCCAATTTTCATGACATGGGAGACAAGGAAGCCTAAGGATGAGATTAGATGCTCAATAAGGCTAAATATAAGAGACATTAACCAATGATTATAAGTGATCATACGAATAAGGGTATGTGTTGACCATGTGGATAGATGTGAGACCTCCAATGAGTGTACCACATTATAAAAACCTGGTGGATAGATAAGATATCACTCATGAGTCTAAAATAATCATTGAATCTGTTGGAACCATGGTCTTCTATGCATGATTTGGAGTATGGTTTTTGTTTGTTTTCATTCCTCAGTGGATGCTCAGAATGTGTTCCAGCAAAGAGATCATACAGTTCAAGTAGACAATAGTATTGAAGGTGGTGCCGTTTCGCAGTGTTTGCCAAAATTTTGGGCCTGAAAATCGAAAAATGGAGAAAAGGGTTTTTGGAAAAGAGACTTGGGAACCGTGTACATGGAGGAGAGGAAACTTGCGCGCCATTTGTTTTTCAAGTTCAGAGAACGGGAAAATGGCAAAGGGATAAGGGTCGCGGTTGTTTTGGGATAGTCGCGCAAGTGACCTGTACGCCGTGAAGTGACATGCGCACCGATTCCCAGGAGGATTGGAAACGTGTGCGTATATTGTTTTTCAAGATTATAACTTAAAAATATGGTAATGTAAAGAAGGTTGAGAAAGTATTTTTGTGGCCACGCAAGTGAGTAGCAAGACACAGGATAGGGAGGATGAGCTGCGCACCGGAACCTGCATGTCTGGGGAAGACTTGAGTGGAACCACACAGGGGTCCAGTTTTCCTTTAAATAGAGGACCCCCTCCTCATTTGTAATGAATTTCATGACTTAAATATTTTTCAAGCTCTCGTCGCGCAAGTGGTTGAGTCGCGCAAGTGGTTGTTGGGTCGCGCAAGTAGAGGCTGCGTGTTAGCTGTTGGATGCGCATGCAAAGTGGTTTGGGATTTAGTGGCGCTGAGTCACGTAAGTTTGGAGTTCAAAGAGGTAGTGTCGTTCAAGTTGTATGGATTCACCTGTGTGCCAATTTTGTACCGCGCAAGTTACTTGTGCACCATTACTAAAACATGAAAGCTAGAGCTTGAAGAAGCGTGCCGGGGTTGTTGAAGTATATCCGTCCTTTTGAAGGTACACGAAAGCTGGAGGATCATATGGTACCCTCAATGCAAAGTGAGATTCGACTTCAGGTGAGAGTTGGTCTTCAACAGAGCATCTACATATAACATAGGATGCATTCTTATGCAATTATGAAGAGACCATCACGTCTATAAACTATGTGTGACTTCACCAAGTGTAGTGAGCTAGGGGAGTCAATGGGAGTGACCCGAGGGAAGAAGTGAGCTATCACTGAACCTTCGTAAAGGTAGTGAGCCTGGGATATAGTGATTGTTCCGGAACCTTTGTAATCCACAGCTTGTGGAGATTAGTGGAATTTGGTACGACCGACAACTTGTCAGCCTATGCTTCTTGGACGTATCCCTTAGTGGTGAACGAAGTAAAAAGAGTTGTGTCTTCTCTGTGCATGTGAATGTTTGCTTTCTAATCATATTCATCATACAGGTTCAACAAGTTCCTACCAACGTGGGAACAAGATCCATCACATTAAACGAAAAATTTGTCACCCTGATTCACCTCTACCCTCTTAGGGTGTCCTGGGGTCCTTCATGTGGTATCAGAGGGTAAAGGTTGTGGGTGTTGAATCTATCCTTTATCGTCAGGGAGAATGGAGTCAATTTCAGGGGAGTCCCTCACTTCGATGGAAGTAATTTCCAGATTTGTAAGAACTGAATGATATCTCATCCAAGATCTCTTGGAATGGAAGTTCTTTTTTCTACTGTGCAAGGAATACAAGTCACTGATCCAACATGCCTGTCTATTACTGAAACAGACCGGAAAATTCTTGATGCAAATGCTAAAGCACAAAATGCACTCACTGCATCCCTTTCTGATAAGATCTACCTAAATATGATGAATTGCACCTCATTAAAATCCATGTGGGATAAACTCGAGAATATTTATGAAGGAGATAGCAAACTGAAGGAGGTGAAACTGCAAGTGCTGCACAATTGGTTTGATGATCAGAAGATGCATCCAGACGAGAATTCAGGGTCATTCTTCAATCGAATTAGTAAAGTGGTTGGAGAAATTATGGGTCTATGTGAAGAAATAAAAGACATTGATATTGTAAAGAAAATATTAATAAGACATCCACCTGTGTACAATGGAAAGGTGTCAGTCCTTGATGAAAGAGATCTTTTCAAACATTCTCTGGATGATCTACTGAGCAGCTTGGTAGTATATGAAATGAGAGTCAAACCAAAAGATGATATGACTCATGTGAGTAAGTAAATGGAATTCAAGGCCATGGATAAAATGAAAATCTCAAAAGATGGTGGCGGTGAAGATGGAAAATAAAAAGAAATTCTTTCTCTCATTTCAAATATGTTCTTGAAGGGCAAAGGGAAATTCAAAGGGAAGTTACCTCTCACATGTTTTAATTGTGGAAAAGTAGGGAACATTGCCTCTCAGTGATTAAGAAAGATCAATGATGATGATAGTGAAGATGAAAGCCTCAAGAGGCCTCGGAGAAGCTTCTTAAAAAGGGAGACTTAAAATTGGGAATGAAAATGAAAAGGAAGAGTTTTGTCTGTGAAGGGGAAGAAGATGATAATGAATTCTGTGATGAAGAAGAAACAGGATTCAAAACTGGGAACCAATCTTACATGATGGCCACTGTTAAAAATTCAGAAGATACTGTTAGAGAAAAAAAGCTGAGAACTTGTGTAGATCTTAATATGAAACATAAGGATGCAGTTAGTAAGCTTAAGATTAAATGTAAGAGTTGTAATAAGTGGAAGTCCATTGTAGAAGAATCAACTGAATACGTTGATAAACGTGAAGCTGAAATTTAATGACTGGAAGAATTTGTGAAGGTACAATATAAAATAATTGAAAGCAATGATGATGTAGTGGATCTGAAGGTGAGAATTGAAGAGCAGGAAAAGGTCATCAATGACCTCACCTCCAGACTAGATAAAAAATCCTAGACTGCTGAGGGACTTTAGGAGGAAGTAGTTACTCTAAGGAGTAAACTTGAGACTGAATCAATTCCAATATAATAGAGGAATAAAATACAGTTTGTATGATTCTCAAATGTATAATTAATAGTAAGATCCAATTGTAGTTCATATGGGGTTGGAAAAATATTGAGTGATCAATGACCCACTTTCATGGGAAAGAGTGGAATTGGCTGTGAGGCTGAGACATCAACTGCTGGAAGTGAAGAGATCCAAAAGAAAGATAAGATGAAAGTTGAACATGTTGAAATGTTTTCTAGTGTGCTGAAAAAGGAACCCTCAATCCAAACGAAAATGAGAGCTAAAAATTTTCCTCAAACATTCCAAAATGACAGACAGTCTAACTATTCTCCCAGGGAAGAAGGTATGAGAAGAAATTCAAATGAGAAGACATTTCCTCTCATGAAGTGTCAGTTCTTTGGCTATCTGGGCCATACCATGTCTTATTGCGAAGAGGCAAGAAGCTATATGAATGGAGAAGATATAGAAGTTCAAAAAAGGAGAGAAATTTCTATTCCGGATTCTTATAGAATAAACAACTTCTATGGATATTGTTTTCATTGTTCTAACTTTGGTCATAAGGATGCTAAGGCAGATAAGGTACATAGACACCTCATACTGATGTTCAAGACAAGTCAAATCTCATCAGCAAGACAGAGTTGCTCATTCAAACAGGTTTTCTCCTCTCAAAGATGATTTCAACTATGAAGAACCTGGGTATGCAGAAGTTATAACTGAAAGGCCATCAATAATATATACTCAATCCAATGTCTCATGGAAGGAAAATAAGAAGATTGGGAAATCCAACCTTGTAGAGGTGGACCTAAAAGCTACTAAGAACAATAGTACCTGGATTCTGGATAGCCGTTGTTCATCTCATATGATAGGTAATGCCATCCTGCTAACGGATATCAAAAGAAAGGTTGATGGTACAATACGATTTGGTATTGATGGAGCTCTGAAAATAAACGTGAGTGGAAGTACCAAATTAGCTAATGGAGAACTAAAAAAGACTAAATTTCTTTATGTATATAGCCTACAACATAATATCCTCACCGTGAGTCAAATCTGTGACTTGGGACATATAGTTATTTTTAATGAGAAAGGGTGTACTATCAAGGGAAAGACAGACAAATCACTTATGAAGGGTTGCAGAATAGAAGGCAACTTGTATCAGGTTGATAGTGAAGAAAATGTCTGTTACATGAATATTGAAGAAGAAAACAATATGTGGCATCGGAGACTAGGACACATCAATCAACAATACATGGAGAAAATATCAAAATTGAGAATTGTCATGGACATTCCCAATCTGAAGCGTGAATGTGAAGAATCTTGTGATGCTTGCATTCGTGGGAAGCTGGTCTGTGGTTCATATCAACCAAAGAAGAAAAGGGAATATAACCTTCTTGATCTGATTCATACAGATGTATGTCGGCTGATAAATGTTGATGGAACCCATGGAGAAAGGTACTTTGTCCCTTTTATAGATGATTACAGTATAATGGCATGTCTGATGGTCATTCCTAGGAAACAACAAGTCCTTGACTGCATGAAAACATATCGGCGAATCACCAAAAATGATACTGGATGAACAATCAATGTGTTGAGATCTGACAATAGTGGAGAATACACGTCCATGGAATTTGAAAATTATCTAGAGAAGCATGGGATACAGCATGAGGTAGCTGCTGTGAGAACTCCACATCAAAATGGATTTGTTGAACGTAGGAATCGATAGGTGAACAACATGGCAGAAACTATGCTGATTGAGAGTCGTATTCCACAAAATTATTGTAAAGAGGCTGTTCAAGTTGCAGTGTACATTTAGAATCGAACATGACTTTACATGGGTGAGACAAATACACCATTTGAATTGTGGCATGGAAGGAATCCCTCTTTAAAATACATTCATGTCTTTGGAATTAAATGCTTCATTAGAAACAAAGAAAGAAATCAAGGGAAGTATGGAGACAATGCAAATAAAGGAATTTTCCTCGATTACTCAATAAAAAAAAACCCTACAAGTGTTTCAACAAGAGTTTATGAAAGATTTTCTAAAGTAGTGATGTTAAGATAATTGAAGAGAAAACCAAAAATGCTTCAAGGACATCATATGATTATGTGATCGAATGTCATGAAGATAATGAACGTGAAGAAAATAAAAATGCAGAAATAGAGGAAGCGGTAAAAAAAACTCAGCAGTCACCTCATGATGTTGACTCAGAAGAAGAATTTGAAGAAGAAACTGTGGCTGAAGAGAATGAAACTGAGCCTCGCAGGAGAAATCAAAGAGATAAGATTGATCCATCCAACATAATTGGGGACAGGAGTGAACCCACTCAAACAATAAGGATGAGGAATAACACACAATATGCATTTTAACTATTTGTAGTTCCATCCTCATTCTAAGAGCTGCAAATGATGAATCTTGGGTGAAAGCAATGAATAATGAATTAGATCAGATTGACAAGAATAAGACATGAGATCTTGTCCAGAGACCCAAAGGTTAAAATGTGATTGGTACTATATGGATCTTCAAAAATATGGTTGATGAGCATGGAAGTTTCATCAGAAACAAGGGACGACATGTATGTAAAGGATAATCTCAGATTGAAGGAATTGATGTTGTAGAAACCTTTGCTCCAGTGGATAGACTAGAGTCAATCATGATTTTCCTTGCCATGGAACTCCAAAAAGGATATAAAGTATTTCAAATGGATGTCAAGACATCATTCTAGAATGGTGTACTCAAAGAATAATTCTACATTGAACAACCAGTGGGATTTTTTTGGGTACTAATGAAACAAAGGTCTACAAACTGAAGAAAGATCTATATGGTTTGAATCAGGCACCACAGGCATGGTACTAGAGGCTGGATTCATATATCAGGATTCTGGAATTCAAAAGTGGAAGAGTTGATCACAATATCTATGTAAAGAATTCTCCAAAAGATCAATTCATTGTTCTAGTCTACATTGATGATATCATATTTGGTGGCAGCAGGCATAAATCAGTGGACGAATTTTCCAACCACATGAAATTAGGATTTGAAATGTCTATCATTGGGGAGCTCACATATTTCTTGGGGTTGCAAGTGGATCAAAAGAAGGAATACACTTTTATTTCTTAGGAAAAGTATGCAAGAGAGCTGCTGAAGAAGTTCAACATGCATGACTCCAAACCAATGTCAACTCTAATTGCAGTTGGAACTAAACATGGAAAGCTTGATGATGGGGCCTCTGTTGATCTCACCATGTATAGGAGGATCATTGGGAGCCTACTGTACATGACAGCGACACGACCAGATATTGTCTTTGCCACATGCCTTGTGACCCACTTTTAGAGTAATCCAAAGGAGGAACATATGGTGGCAGTAAAAAGAATCATGAGGTACATTCAAGGTACACATATCTTTAGGTTATTTTTTGCTGCAGTAAGGGACATTGAATTATCAGCATTTTATGATGCAGACTGTACTGGTGATGTAGTAGACAAGAAGTCCACTAGTGGTGGAGCCTTCTATATTGGGCAGAAATGTGTTGGCTGGTTGAGCAAGAAACAAGAAAGTAATTCTCTTAGTACTTTTGAAGGTGAGTATATCTCTACCACAAAGGCATGCACTCAACTATTATGATGAAGAAATAATTAACAGATATTGGTGAGAAGGTAATGCAACCATTGGTGATTTACTGTGATAATAAGAGCGCAATTGATCATACGAAGAATATCTTCAACATTCCCATACGAAACATATTGAAATCAGGTATCACTTTGTCAAATAAAAAGTTGAACAAGAGGTGATTAGGATGGATCATGGGGGAACTGATGAGAAAGTGGTTGATATCCTGACCAAGCCCCTGTCCGCGGCTGTGTTTAAGAAGCATCGATTGTACCTCGGTGTTCAGCCACCTCCCAGTGCATAAGGAGGTTACGCATTACCCCTCTCCATGATTATGATAACTGTTTTTATCTGTTTATGGATGTGAAGCAGGTTTGTGGGGGAGATACTATCCAGGGGGGAGTATGGCTTGAGGTGAACGTTGAAAAACATACCAGGCTTTGGGTTTATTGTCAATGGGGGAGAAAAGAATAAATTCAGGCATGTCAGACTTGTAATACTCCTGTAACACAATGAGAATTCAGTGTCCGTGATAGGAAGAGAAGGATAAGAAAGAATTCATCAGTCATGTAATGATTCTTGGGCATCATTGAAAATTGAAAAACACTGGAACCCAATTCATGCTTCCTCTCTTGTTTTCTACGCCGAGCATTTCTTAGGTAGACTTAGAGTTTTAGGTGAGTTGATTCTTGCATTATTGGTTTGCACAAGAATGGAGATCTATTGAATTTATTTTCTGATTTCCAACAAACCCAAAGGGGGAGATTGTTGGAATAATGGTCTTCTATGAACGATTTGGAGTATGGTTTGTGTTTGTTGTCAATCCTCAATAGAGGTTCAGAATGTGTACAAGCAAAGAGATCATAGAGTTCAAGCAGACAATATTATTGAAGGTGGCGTTGTTTCCCAGTGTTTGCCAAAATTTTGGGCCTGAAAATCGACAAATGGAGAAAACAGTTTTTGGCAGAGACTTGGGCGCCATGTACATGGAGGAGAGGAAACTTCCCCGCCATATGTTTTTCAAGATCAGAGAACGGGAAAATGGCAAAGGGATAAGGGTCGCACATGTTTTGGGATGGTCGCGCAAGTGACCTGCACGCCGTAAAGAGACATGCGCGCCGATTCCTAAGAGGATTGGAAACTTGCGCATCTACTGTTTTTCAAGATTATAAATTCAAAATATGGAAAAGGAAAGATGTTCATGCATGTATTTGTGTGGTCGCTCAAGTGAGTAGCGCGACAGAGGCTAGGGAGGATGAGCTGTGCGCCAGAACCTATGCGTCGGGGGAAGACTTGTGTGCCATTGTGTAGGGGGTCCAGTTTTCCTATAAATAGAGGACCCCTCCTCATTTGTAATGAAGTTCAAGACTTATAGATTTTTCAAGCTCTCGTCGTGCAAGTGGTTGTTGGGTCGCGTAAGTAGAGTTTGCGCATCCAAAGTAGTTTTGGATTTAGTGGCGCTGAGTCGCGCAAGTTTGGAGTTCAAAGAGGCAGTGTCACACAATTTGTCTAGAGTCACATGTGCACCGAGTTTTTACATCGCAAGTGACTTGTGTGCCATTACTGAAACTTGAAAGTCGGAGCTTGAAGAAGTGCGCCGGGGTTGTTGAAGTATATCAGTCCTTTTGAAGATGCATGAAAGTTAGAGGATCATCTGATACCCTCAACGAAAAGTGATATTTGACTTCATGTGAGAGTTGGACTTCAACAGAGAATCTACATATAAAAAAGCATGAATTCTTATGCAATGATGAAGAGACCTTCATGTCTATAAACTGAGTTTGACTTCACCAAGTGTAGTGAGCTAGGGGGAGTCAACGGGAGTGACCCAAGAGAAGTAGTGAGCTATCCCTAAACCTTTGTAAAGTTAGTGAGCCTGGGACAGAGTGATTGTGCCCGAACCATTGTAATCCACATCTTGTGATGATTAGTGGAATTTGGTATGAATGACAACTTGTCGGCGTATGCTCCTTGGATGTAGCCCTTAGTGGTGAACCAAGTAAAAAGTGATGTGTCTTCTCTGTGCATGTGAATTTTTGATTTCTGATCATATTCATCATACAGGTTCAACAAGTTCCTACCAATGTGGGAACATGATCCATCACATTAAAAGAAAAAGTTAGTCACCATGATTCACCGCTCCCCTCTCAGGGTGTCCTGGGGTCCTTCAGAATCTTTATTTTTTTCACGTGTGTGTGAGTGTGTGTGTCTGAATAATGGAAAGTGTATGCTAAATTGTAATGTAAAATAGTTTTAATATTTTTTGTTTGTTTTATTTGGAAACATCTTCTGGTATGAAAATTATTTTATATTCTAATATAGACTATTAAAAAAAATTAATTTGTTTTATATAAATTTTCAAACGTGTTCTATCCTAGTGTCGAGATTATAAACATCATTTTTGGAAAGCCTGCCGAGTTTCATTACTCACCCCCTACTTTGGAACATTGGTTATTTGGTAGATATTTTCTCTCTAGATATGGGTAAAAGATATGTAAAACTTTTATTTAGTGGCGATTTGTGATTTTGGGGCTACATTGTGAAGTGAGGGCATAGGAAATAATTGGATCTGTGGAGTTTTGTCTTTGAGTCATTGTGGTTTGTCGGTTTTGTGTTCAAGATTATACATTGATGTCATAATCCTTCCATTTGTGGAAATAAGATTGTAGTTGTGTTTGATATATAGTAGTTATGATTTGAGTTTTATAATTTGTTATCATGCATCATTTAGTGGTTATTATTATGGTATTTTTGGTTGGGTTGTTTTATTTCTTAAAGTTAAAATTACCCCTAATTATAATGAAGCCCTTGGAATTTGTTACCAACCTTTTTCACCATTAGGAAGTATCTTAAATCCCAGTATCAATTCTTCCGTGACTCAACACTATTAAGAGAAGAAGGATGATATTTTATGAGAACATTAACATGAATTAGGATAGTTAAACCCAATCAGTCAAATATATTTAATATTAAACCATGAAATAAGTTATTTTTAATCAAATGATATAAGACATAATATAATGAAATCATCATTAATAAATCCCGAGCCATGATAACGTATCATAAAAATAATAATACGACATGATGAAAATAATTTAACATTGTGATTATTTATATATATAAATAGATTCAATAATTATGTTAAAGACATGAAATTAGGTCCTCACATTAAATCATGGACCTAAAACCACATCCACGTATAATCTTCTAGACTTGAAAACTATTTCTACGTGTAATTGTATGGATATGAAGACCATCTCCATGAATTATATTATGGACATGAATCCAGGTCCCAGCGTAATGTTGTGAGCATAAAATTAGTTTGATTCCTATCATAGTTAACACACGAGTTTTGAATAGTTACCCAATCCATTGGATATATATAACAAACATTACTTTATTATAATAATAATACAATCATATGTATTCTATATGACCAAAAAAATATTTTTCATTTCATCAAAACATAACCAATATGAAAATATTGGTTTCATTGATATTTTATCATCACAATAATAAAAAAATAAATATAATATATATGCACAACAATATAAAATCATATCCCCAGTGATGCATAAGTGACATAAAATGATATAATCATATATAAAAAATTCCTTTAAAGGTTCACCATAATATTTGTAAAAGAAAAACTATATTCATTTTGAAATCAATTATCAAAAATATAAATTAATTTACCAAGTATCATGGTAATAAATTTCATTGAAAATAACTCTTTAAAATTTCAAAGGAAGCTTCCAATATTTGAATGGACATGAAGGATTTAAATTACGTTCATACCGTAATAAATAAAATAATTATTCAATTCACACATTTAGGGAAAATAACTTATCAATAAAAATAAAATAACATTATTTTTAAACTATTTTTAAAAAAATTCAAATATGGAATAAAATTAATTTAAAAAATGATTAAAAAAAATTATAAAATATTATAGAAATCATTTTAAAAAACATTGATATGAAGAAAAAATAACTGACTAAAATAGTATAAATACTGTCATCTTTTCTTAATAACAAACTTGAACCATTTTGAGTAACAATTAGAGGAAAATGGTTCTAAATGTATTGACATGTGGGTTTATAAATTAAATTAACTTATTATAATTATTTCATATAGTATACTCATCTAATATTATATATATAACACACTACATACCATATAAATAAATAATATGTAAAATAAAAGGAATCTCCAGAAGTTAAAAACTATATACTTATGTAATAGTGACATGAACTTTGTAATATTAATTTGACCCTTATGAATATTATAAAATTAAATTGAAAAATAACCTCAATAATGAATTTATAAATAATATTTATCCATATTATATTTTACATGATGATATAAATATATCATAATATATGTAAGTAAATATTTTAGAAATTATTAATAAGGTGTTGGTATTTTGTAAGTCATGTATATTTAATCACTATTTTATGATTAATTTAATAATTTGAATGGAAATTTATTTTCATAAACTTTTATCTCAAATAAGTATTTTTATGACTTATTATTATAATATAATTTTTAAATAACTTAATTAATATTTTAATGTGTTAGAAAAACAGTTTTAATTTCAAAATTTATATTTTTCAATAAAATTATGATTTTAAATAATAATTAATTTTCATTGATTCAAAAATTCATATTAATAAAACTATGATCATAATTTAATTATAAATTTCAATAAATTGTTGTGTTTAATTATTGGATTTTTCTAAATTACAAGAATACTTGATGAATATTAAAATACGATAATTTACGATAAATGATAAATAAATGAATTTATGCATCTTGATTGAGTGATGGATGATGTAAATTTCTATTGGTTAATACTCACATGCTCTATTGACTTTTTTAGTCACAAAAATATGGAATATTAATTTTATTGAGAAAAAATATTAAATTAATGATTAAAATAATTGGAAACTCCTCGTCTCCTCCACTATAAATACCACCACCCTTTATATCCTCTCCTCACACCAATAAAGAGTTATTACTAGTAAAAATTCTATATAAATGTATCTCTATGACCCTATCCCATGTCTAGAATATATTGGACTCATAACAAGTCCAAAAACATTCCTCTAAAGGGGCTATCATGGATGATTTTTTCAATAGGTAAATTCGTCTTTTATTTTCATTTCTATTTTTTTCATGTTCCTTTGTTTTCATTTATATCCTCACCCATCCTCATCCAAGTGGTGTGATAACATAATTAAAACACATGTACGGAATTTTTTTTATATTTATGGAATATTTCATCATAATCTCTCTTTCCTCTTTCTTTAATACTAAAAATGAAAACACCATCTGAGATGTGTTAATTCATCACATTCGAGGATTTTGGGTTATCAATTTCTTTTATTGTTTTTAATTCAGGTAATAACAGAATTTTTATGAATGAACAAGACTATAATATATGTATTATATATTATGTAATTTTTTGGAATCTTTTTTACTCATGATATTAATCTATAATGAAAAATGCGTTCATTGTGATAAAAACCATCCAATTAATCAAAACAGTTATAAATAAAGATTTATGTAATGATTCATATTCACTCCAAAAAAATTAATTTTATAATAGGTAATCCTATGGATGTTACCTAATAACATTCAATTTATATTCTGGACATCCATTCCCATTATACATGTTTATCCGGACACACACACACACACACATGTAAACCAATCATTAAAACATTGGAATCTAACGCTCACGAAACAGTGAAATTGAAACTCTTAACCCGCAAAAAGGTCATGAATTAAATTAATAAGGATATAATTAATCAATTATATGAATAATAGTTTGTGGAAATGTTAATTAATGAATGAATTTTTTTATCCAACACATTATGATAAAGGGAATGACACCATCAAACATAACGTAAGGGATTCTACCGGAACCTCATTATTCCATCAGCTTGTTCTATATTTGATTTAACCCAAATGAATTTATCCATTTATTTTAGGAACATATTTTACATTATTTTCATATTATCCACACTCATGTATCAAGATCCATTCATCATCCCCTCTTGTGGATATAAATGTTTTCAAATAATTTCATCCCCGATTATTCTTGATAGGCAAGGCCGTTTTATAGGATTTTTCAAATTCATTCGCATTTTCAAGTACACTATATAATATTTTTTAAGACCACATTAGTTTTATAATACTACTCTATTTATTATAAAAACTTTCTTGTTAAACTAATGGTTATATATATAATATTATTCCCTTATATGTTTTAAATGACCTTTGATATTTTCCACTAAACACACTAAAATGTTTTAATTATAAAGATTCTTTAGAACACTTTTTACCTATTATTAATTAAAGTTGACATCACTATTAATGATATATTACTATTATAAACTATGATTTTCCAGGCATGATCAAGTTCCTTCCCTTTATGGACATTTTTAGGATACTCCCATTTTTATGCTTTATGACAAGATTATGATACTCAATTCTTACCATGGGGAACCCTAATATTTACATACGATTGATAATGATTGATTCTATATGTGGAAGGAATATTCTTGAATGTGTTATGATGGGTGAACCAATATGTTTCTTCAAGGAATTAGTTAAATTTGTGTCTCATGAGACGTTATGTGGAACTATCTTGTCGGTTAACCTGGACTCATAATACCATGTGCAACGATCTTAGTTGGTAACCTTGAATTGTGCTCCTATATGTGTAATAATCCTTGAATTAATCTAATGTAATGTTATATTTTGAATCCACGTTACTATGATTCCATGTTTATATGATCCCATATACATATGTTTTGATTCCATGTGTTTCATGAATTTTTATATCATTATCTCATGCCTTATAAACCATGTACTGAAGCTTTTTTCTTATGTTTATCCCCTTACATAGATTTTTAGCTAATATCTTTGTTCTTGTTATCCCTAGGTTATGATATGAATATGTATGAGCATGTTTTAATTTAGTATCTCTTTATTAATATTAAATAAATAATAATTTTATATAGTCCCATGTTTTTAGTTTTGTTACTTAGTCTTCCAAGACACAAGACTTTACGACCCTTGGCTTGTAATATGATTCATTATTAGGATTAAAATCATGCAATGATATGTATAAAAGGATATGGTCTCTATAGTTTGTATCAGAGGGAGGTCTAGTTTTATTTGTCGATTTGAAGTTGATCACTTTAGTAAGAACCATAGGGATTAGACTATTTATAAGAAAAAATCACTAATTTTTTAAATTATATAGTATGTGGTTTATCAGGAAAATACATCCTCTCAAGATATGAAGAAGTGGACATGGCTAAAGCATAGATGTATCTTGTGGTAAAAACTGAAAACACCACTTTGATCTAGACATGAACTATAACTGGTTCATGAAAATGGGCCTTACTACACTTCTAGATTTACACTACCAAGGGATATACTTTAAAAAATATAGTGGTTTAGTACACACAATTATTAAGGGAACATAAAAAGAATCCCTTAAGAATAAATTTTGGGAAATTGATCATGGGTAAGGTAGATTGAAACCTAGGGAATCAAGAGTTCGGATATACTTTTGCTTTAATATTTTATCATTTTACGATTAATTATTTCAATTTATTCTTATTAGCTATGTATTCAATATATCTAATTTTTTGTTCTTTTTCATAGTTAATGGCATGAAAAATAGGAACACATTCCAAAAATCAATGTGATAGAAAATGTGATGATTTCCCTAATGATATTCTTAATATGATGGGAATAGTTAGTAAAAACATTATTATAGTACATTATAAAGTGGATAAATGTATGAATAATAACATGAATCATGTGGATCACTGTCCTCTTCCATGGAATGAGAAATTTTTCACCTAAGCCTTCATGCAGAAATGGTGTCCCATGTTTAGTGGATCTTTTATTCCCCTCCTCACGAAATAGTGAATTAACTCCATTTAAAAGATGGTCTCTGTCCTCTAGTGCTCAGATAAAGATAAAGTCACACTAGAGGTTTATTGAAAAGATGTGAAAGCTAATCAGTGGTGTAAATAGATCAAGAATACTTAGTTAATGGGGGAAATGTATTACATGGATTTTATGAAATTATAGAATATTTTTTCAGTAAATATTTTCCTTGAACCATACGTATCAAGATGGAAAGAGTGTTTCTCAACCTTAAGAAGAAGTAGGATTTTTCTATATGGATATATGATAAAAACATCATTATACTTTTAAGATACACCACTATCATTGAAATAAACACTGAATGAAAGGTGGATCACTTCGTTATCAGGATGAAGCCATGTATATGGAATGTGTTGGCAATTCGAGACTTCAAAAATTACGAGGATATTTTAAATTTTTCCCTCATGGTTGAAATTTATATCATAAACTATCAATGGTATCATGGGCCTGGTGATAAAATGAGGAAAATGGAGTCTTATATGTGCTATTTAGCAAATAAATCCCGTGATGGAATGAAGATCGAACATCCCACTTAATAAAGTTATCAGAAGAAGAATCATGGGTACTATCTAAAGGGAACCCAGAATTGATTCAAATGTGGATGAATAAGTCATATAGTTATGATATTCTATAGGGATATGAGTAATGCCAAAAATGTAGAAGATGAATTTAAGGTTCATATAAACACTCATCTAATAGTGCAATTTTACAATAACAAAAAACATTGGAATTATGTGAAAAATATCCCTAATACAATGGTTTTTAGAGGAAATCCACAAAAACAAACATGGAAACATGGAATGGATTATGTTATCATAACCACTAAGGTGGATCCTAAAAACAATGGGGTGATAGGTATACTAGTTATACATTTAATAATTGATAACACACTATTTGAGTATGGAACTACTTATTCTTTCACATCATGCAAGTTTAATATAACTATTCAAAACTAACCTCAAAATTTGGTGATTTGGTTATCAATGAGAATAGAAAATAGTGAAATTATTTTATCTAAAGGATATAACTCATCCATCATTAAAATTATTCATTTAAACCTCATAGAAAATCATTTCGTACTTTTTTTAGTGGAGTTAAATGTTATATTTTGCATGGATTTACTAAATTTATATAAATCCAACATTAACTATAGGTAAAGGGAGATCACTCTTCACATCCTGGAGTATCCTATAATCCTATACATGTTTATGTTAGAAGATTAATATTCTTAATAATCATCCCATTATGTGTGGATACTATTCCATTTTTGAAAATAATATTTTGTTCGAATGAGTAAGATAAAAAAGATGATACTTCTCGAGGATATTCCCATCCAGAGGGATTAAACTGATGTATTCCCTGAATAATTGATTGTTCTACATATGTATTGAAATTTTTTGATATAAATTGAACTTATTTTGAGATCCCTACCTATTTAAAAAACATTATAGAATGGGCATCATTGAGTTTGAAGAAATGAAGAAGAAGTTATTGGAGAATCTAGAGAAGGGTTTTATACACTTGAGTGCTTCATAATAGGGTGAACCAGTCCTACTTCTCAAGAAGAAGTATGGATCAATGTTCCTCTATATTTAATAATGCGCTATCAATAAAATAATGATAATTAAAAATTATACCATACCTCAGAAAGATGATTTTTTTGATCAAATACATGGGGTAGTTACTTCTCTAAGGTAGACCTTCTGTGAGGATATTACCAATTAAATATGAGGATGGAAGATATTCAAAAAATTATTTTTAAATCAGTTATAGAAACTATTTGTTCATTGTTATGCCATTAGAAAAAATTAATTCTCCAAAAATATTCAAGGGTTTAATTAATACAGTTGTTAGAGATTACCTTAACAAATTTTTAGAAGTCATTAGTGATGATATTCTGATATACTTCGATAGAAAGGAGGAACATGAAGAGAATTTGAATAAAATGTTAATGATTTTTTCATGGGAGAAACTATATGAAAATGAAATTAAATGTGAGTTCACATGGAAGAAGTACCATTCTTGGGGAATGTTATCACCACCAAAAAAAATATCTCTAGAATCGCCCAATAAAAAGGCAATTGAAGAGTGGTCATGGCTAACATCTTTAAGAAAGATCTACATCTTTCTAGGTCAATCAGGGTATCATCGACCATTTGTGAAGAAATTTTAATGATTTTAAAACCCAACAACTAAGATTAAAGATAAGGGATTGATGTTTGTTTGGACTCAAGAATGCAAGGAAAGCATTAAGGAGCAGAAAATGTGTCATATCACTACACCAGTACTCACAATCCCAATAAGTGGGGAATCCTTTATGGTTTATAGTGATGCATTAAGTTAGGGAATATGATATGTTATGATAGAAAATGATAATGTGATAGACAACATATCAACGCAGCTGAAAATACATGTGAAAACAATAACACACAATATTTGGAGTTGGTGTGATCTTAAATCGAAAATATGGTTTCATTATCTCTACGGGGAGATGTTTTAGATATATATTGGTCACAAGAGAATAAAATATATATTATCATAGAAATAACATAATATTCACTAAATAATATGGTTATATCACATAAAATAATTATGGGTGACCAATCCACTACCATCCAGGTAAGGAAAATAAAGTGGTGGATTCTTTATATTGAATAGATCCTACATATTTATAAATGATGAGAATTGAAAGGGATCCAATGTAATTAGATTTTTATAAGATGGAAATTGGAATCATTATGGGTGTAATACAATCAATCCTTCGTTAAATGATTGTTTATCCATCCCTAATGGGGAAAATAAAGGATTCTCAAAGATATGATGTGAAAATTAAGATAAGGGTGGTGGGTATCATGAATGGGATATCATCTACGTTCAATATTGGAAAGGATGGATTCATATTATTTGGGTCCCGATTATGTGTACCGTATGATCTAGAGATAAAGAAGGATATTATGAATGACACACATAGATCAACCTTATCTATTCACACAGGTAGCACAAGGTTGTATCAAGATCTCTGAGATAATTATTGTTGGGATTATATGAAGAAGGTGTTTTCTAAGTATAAATCAAAGTTCCTCGTATTTTAGTAAGTGAAAGATGAATGGAAAAAGTCAATGTTGATTATGCAACCACTACTCATACCAACATGGAAGTGGGAGAAAATCACCACAGACATTATACCTATACTTATAAGGATATCGATAGGAAATAATTCTATATGGGACATTTTGGATCATCATATAAAGATAACTCACTTTTATGAAATTCAATAGGACTTCACATAGGATAAACTTGCATAGATATATATCAAATAGGTGGTAAGGATTCATGGAGTACTAATAAATATTATATATGATAGAGATATGAAATTCACCTTGATGTTTTCAAAAAGTATCCAGTATGCTCTATGCACTGAACTAAATATAAGTACGACCTATCATCCTAAAAACGATATCCAATCTATGTGAAATATCAAAACATTGGATGATATGTAGAAAATATGTTTTATATAATTCAATGGAGGATGAGACCAATATATTCTACTATTCATGTTCTTTTACAACAATTGTTTCTACTCAAGAATTCAATGGCACCATATAATGCCCTTTATGGGAAAAGGTTCATAACATCGACATGATGGGATGATACTGGTGATCACAAGCTTTTAGGACCTAAAATGGTTGATGAAATGGTGGATAAGGTAAAAATCATTTAATAGTACATCAAGGAATCCCAATGTTGACAAAATATCTATGCACAAAAACATCAATGATACATTGAGTTTAAAGATGGAGACATGGTATTCCTATTCATATCTCAGTGGAAGAAAGTCGTGATATATGGGAAGGAAGGAAAGATATGTACCATGTACATCAACCCCTTACATATTCATGATCATGTTAGAGCTATAGACTATTGACTTTAAATTCCACCTACTAGGTCTAATGTATATGATGTCTTCCATGTATCCCTCTTATAGAAGTATATACTAGATAATTCACATGTACTGTCATTAGAGGTGGAATAGTTGGAGAATGATATTCTTTACAAGGAGTTTCCAGTAAAGATCAAAGATCATAGAGATAATGTTCTCTATAACAAGACTACTCACCTGGTCAATGTTATTTGGTGGAATCATATGTACAAAGAGGAAACATGGGAATTGTAGGATGCAATAAAGGAAAAGTGTCCACAATTGTTTTTAGCTTAGAATGTGAAACAAAATTTGGAGGGTGAAATTTTCTATTGGGGAAAGAATTTGATAAACCATTGTTTTATCATTGAAACTACCTTATTGTAATTTTTTATTACAGTATAATCATTTAATATTACACATAGAACACCATACAAACCATATTAATGATGAATCATAAAAATAAAAGGTATCTATAGAAGTTAAGGAACATATACCGATGAAATATTAACTTGACCACTGCAATAGTAATGTGACCCTCATGAATGGTAAACAGAACAATTGAAATGTAACCTCACCAATTAAAGTAGAAATAAAATTTATCCATATTTTAGGTGACAATATTATATAAATATATCATAGGACATGTATGTAAATATATTTAAAAATATTAATTAAATGTTGATGTTTTTGAATGTCATGTATATTAAATTTTTATTTTATGATTAATTAAAAATTAAAAATAAAATTTATTTTCATAAAATCTATTCATAAATAATCATTTTGAGGAATTTGGATTATAATATATTTATAAGATACTTTAATTAATTTTTCATCATGTTTGAAAAGTGGTTTTAATTTAAATATTTGTTTTTTTTCCAGTAAATTATGATTCCAATTTAAAATTAAATTTTTCATATTTAAAAAATTATTTTCATAAATAAAAGTTCATTTTTGAGTTATACATGTCAATACATTTTTTGGGGTGAATTTGTGGGATAATCTAAAAAACATGAATTTTTATTAAATTTTAAAATTCAATTTTTTATGATAAATGCTAAATAAATGAATTTATGCCTCATGAATGAGACATGGATGATGTAAATTGACATTGGTTCAAACTCAAATTCTATATTTGCTATTTTTGGTGCGAATAATCAATACTATTCATAGTCTTAAGAAAAAAATATTAAACTAATGATTTAAATAATGTAAAACCCCTCTAATCATCTACTATAAATTCTACACCTATTTACCTCCTCTCATAAAACCTATACATCATTTTTCAAAGTACAATTGATGAAAAAATCAATCCTTAAGCCCCTATCCCATGTCTAGGAGCTCTTCATCTCATAAAAATGCAAAACACTCTACCTAAAGTGGCTCCGAGAGAATATATATTAAATAGGTAAATTTATCTATTATTTTATCTTCTTTTATTTTCCTGTTCCTTTGTTTTCTATTATATCCTCACCTCTCCTCATCAAAATGGTGTGATAACTATAGTATCATATTTTTACTAAAATGTATATATGCTATTGTAAAAATTCCCCATCATCTCACATTTCCCCTCCTTTTATACTAAAAATTAAAACAACATCCAAGATATGTTAATTCATCACATTAGAGGACGATGTGTTTTGTATTTCTTTTACCTTCCTTAATTCTGGCCATCACCTCTCATTTCCCATCCTTTTATACTAAAAAATAAACCACCATCCAAGATACGTTAATTTATCACATTCGAGGGTGATGTGTTTTTTATTTCTTTTACCTTCCTTAATTCTGGCCATCAAACCATTTTTATTTTTGAACCAAACTATAATATATGTATTATGTATTATTTAAGGATCTAGAATCATTTATAAAAATGATATCAATATACAATAAAAATTGTGTTCATTGTGATAAAAAATCAATAATTAACCAAAATGGTTATCAATAATGTTTTTTAAAATGAAACATATTCAATCCAAATAACCAAATGAGTTTTAAAACCTTTTAATATTCAAAATGATCACTAATAACATTAAAAATCAATTATAGACAACTATTCTCATCTTACATGTTTATTAATATATATATATATATATATAAGTAATCCAATCATGAAAACCAAGGTATAAAATGATTCAAAAACAATGAAATCTAACCTTTAATCCACCCAAAAAATCATAATCGAACATATTAAGGATATAAAAAATATATTAAATAAATAATAAGTAATTTAAAAACTAATTAATTACTTTAATTTGGTAATCATGGAAATTAAGATCAAGTGAAGGACACCATAAAACTTAAGGTAAGAAATTCAAATAGAACCTCCATTATTCTTTCTAGATGTTCTATCTTTCTTTTTACCCAAAAAATTAGTCTATTAATTTTATGAATACATATTAAATTCTGATTATATGATTCAATCTCATATATCACGATCAATTCATAATTATCTTTCATAGATATACATGTTTTTAAATGATTCGATCTACAATTATTCTTGATAAGAATGTCTATTTTGAGGGATATTTTTTAATTCATAAACATTTTGAAGTACACAATATATTATTTATTTAGACACAATTTTTTTATAAAACCATTATTTTCATTATGATACCAATTTTGGTTCACTTCTGGTTTTGTATAAAAAATTATTTCCTATTATGTTTTATAAAACTGTTGATATTTTCCTTCCACAGCACTAAAATGTTTTAATTATGAGGTTTATTGATCACACTTTTTAAATGTAATTACTTCAATTTGACATCAATTTTAACGGTAATTCTTATAATACCATATTATTTTTTATTTGTGATATAATTCATTCCTTTCATGGACATTCTTAGGATAATCCCGTTTGTTCTACTATGAGACATGATTATGATACCCAATCCTTACTATGGGTAACCATTATGTTTATGTGTCGTGGATTGTGTATGATTTAATTTGTTGAAATAATGTTCATGAAATTTTACGAGGGTTGAATCCTGATAGAACTCTAATTAAATTGGTAATGATTATTCTAGAGACGTTTTTTGCAACTGTCTTGGCGGTTAGCGTTGACTCCTATTACCATGTGTAATTGTCTTGGTGGTTAACTTGACTTGTTATCCTCTATGTGAAACACGAATTGAATCCTGAAAATGAAATATTTTATGTTGATTCCAAATTTTTATGGATCCATTTTTATATGATCCCAATTTCATATGTTATGATTCTATATGATACATTCATAATTATATCATTATTTCATGCCTTCAAACTCATGTGCGATTGATTTTTTCTTATGTCTATTCCCCTACTAATATTTTTAGCGCATCCATTTTTTCATGTTATCCCCATGTTATCCTTTGATTTTGTATGAGATAAATATATGTTAGGATCTATCTATGAATAATTAATAATGAAATGTTTTTATTTAGTCCCATTATTTGAGTTTTATTTACATAGTTTCCTCAGACACTAGACTTTACGACACATGACTTCTCATATGATAATTTATTATACATAAAACCATGTAATTATGTGCATAAAAGGTTAGGGTATCTATACTAAAATATAAAAATCCCCTTTATAACCTTAAAATAAGAAAATATTAAATGGATTTATCAGCATATGATCATATATTTTCCACAATGAAATTCGATCCTTAAAAATACCAATTATAATGGCATTGAAACGTAAATATATTCCCTCAAGTATTTTCCTACATCATATCAATTAATGAAAACAATATAATAAATAAAAATTTTGTTTCAACATATTCAGAAACAATATTCCAACATATCTTACATCATATGATTTACTCTTTACCATCTTTTATCCTGTTTATTTATAAGTCTTTATTAAAATCACATTTCTGGGTGACAACTGTCTCATTTTTCATGCATGATTAACATAGGTAGTTCCTATCCTTTAACATTGATAAATTTTTCATCATATATTGTATATTATTAATTTTATATTTTATATTTAATCGTTATATTCTCATTAAGAATTATTTATATAAAATATTGATGAAAAATTAATCAATTAATTTCTTGGGAACAGTAGTTCATACATACTTACCAATGATCTTTTAATTTATTAATGGATGGAATGAAAAAATGATAAAAATAAGTTCACCTTTTTAGAATCATCATCATCTCATAATTATTATTTATATTAAGTAAATCAATCTCTATAACCATCAATGTGATGTGGCAATGAAAAACAAAACGCATCACTTTTTGGGCGTCGTAGTCCACACATACACACTAGAAATGTTTTCTTTACCTAAATAATTAAAAATAGATTGATATATATTGTTCCACTATAGTAAAAAAATTTAATTATTCTCAATATAATAATTTTTTTATTTTAAAATACATACCATATATATTAGAGGATGTAGAATAAGAAATAAATTGTAAATTAATTAATTTAAGGTCATACATTTTCATTGGGAAACCTCTTTTGGATAACTCCTTAATCCATGAAAGGGATGTATTTTGTTATATCCAAAAGCTATGAGATATGGGTAATGGATATAGCAAGATATCAATATTTGTATTTTATAATATAGAGTTATCAAACATTGTGAATAAGAGAGGAGAGGAGGTTCCCTTTTAAAAGTGAGGGATGTGACACACCCCGAATAACATTATATATATATATATATCATAATTTTATATTGTTAAACCAAGGAACCCACAATTTAATGAATAAAATTATATGTGTGAAATAAAATCAACAAATAAAATTTATACGATTTTGGTATTCATTTCATGCCTCATTACCTAGTTAAACAACTTTAAACTCATTTAACCTCAACCATGATAACATAACATTTTACCATGATAACATAATTATATGAACAAAAATAAAGGGATACTTATAACTTTTTTTAAATCATGATTAAAATTTTAGAAACCATATTATCAGATTAAATTTCAATATATTCGAATAAGAATTTCTATAATACGAACAAAAAATTCATAAAAATTATATTGTTGGGAAATATTTTATTTAAGAGTAAATCAAATTTAACTTTCAATAATGTAATTATATTTATTTAATTTTTTTCTGAATTATTTTTAAAAATTAATGTTTTTATACATTTTGATTTTTCAAAAACTGAATAGAATATTCCAACCATGACATTAAATGTGTGGACCCAAAACATAGTACATTATTGGAATAAAATATAACTTATATGAAAAAAATTCATGTTTGGGTTCCCAAATAAAAAAAATGATTTCAAATAAATTATTTAATTTTTTTATAAATATATTATTTGGATAAAACATCTTAAATTTGGATATATTTATGTTTAATGTTGATTTTAAGGCTTCGCCCATAGTTTTAGCCCAGTTTTTTGTGTTTTACCGACGTGGAAAAAAATCAAATGGTTAATATTCAAATTGAAAAAAAATAAATTTTAACTAATTGAATTATAATTGTTATTTGAATTAAATATATTACATACATTATACAATATTACATTTTTTTGTACGGTAAAAATTAATCATCAAATTTCATTAAAATGGAAATGAAAACTCTTTTTATGTAAATTCATCTTGATCATAAAAAAAGATTTATTCTTATTACATTTATAGTAAGAAAAGTTAGTTGAATTTTAAAAAATATATGTAATATTAAATATAAAAAATTAACTAAAATCCTTAATTAATAGTTAATAATTGAATTAATTATGACAAAAAACATTATTCATATAAAAATGGGTTTTAGATTATATATTTTTAAGCCCAAAAATGAAATTATTCCAGAATCATTTATAATGATTATTCATATTTAATTAATTAGATTATATATAACTAAAGTATTATTAATTTTTATTTAACATAAAATAAACAGTATAATAGCATATTTATATTACATGATTTACTGAAATGAAATGGAATTTTTGCAAATACTTTTATTTTTCAATATTCATTAGAATTTTTTTTAAAATATTTTAAATTTATGCAATGATATTACTTACATGATTCTCTAAAATATGATATTAATTTTCAATTCTAAAATTTATAATAGTATTATAAATTAATTTCAAAATTCATAGACAATGAAATAAAACCAATTTTTAGGGAAAACAAATTTTTTGAAACATAAGATGACAATACTAAAAATTGATTACTTATAAATTATGTATAAAAAACTAAATTTAAATTTTTTAAAACCATCACACACACCCACATATATATATTAATTTAGTTAACTCTATTATAAACTATCAATATAAATAATATGTTATGATATATGGTGCTTTTTTAAGCTTAGCGTTGTGTGCCATGAAATTTATCCAACACTTTTAATCCATTTATGGGGAAAAATATTTGAAAATATTTGTCTATTACACTTCTTTGGAAGTTGTAACCAAAATAGAGAAGTAAAAAATTGGACATCATTGGATCCTACTCTATATAGTAGGATATTTGGGAGTTTATTATACCGGATAGCAACTCATCCTGACATTGCATATGATATAAGAAAATTTGATTTATCTTAGAGAAATAACGAAGAGGATAACCTCATGGATGTTAAAATAATTATGTGTTATATTTGAGTCACCATATATCATGTTTTTATTTTTAATACAATGATTGAATATCAATTTATAGTCATATCTGATGTAGATTAGGCTGGTGATGTAATGAATAAATATATAAGTGGAGGTTCATTTTATATTAAAACTACATATATATGATTATTAAGTTAAAATAACGAAATTAAATCTATTATTATGTCTAAGGTTTATTATATTTTAGTTACCATCTATTGAAAATTGATATAGTGGATGAAAAAAATTAAAAAATTCTAGTGGAATAGTAAAATAATTAATGAAAATATTTTGTGATAAAAATAGTTTTATCAACCATACAAAGAGTCTTATTCAATAATCCAGATCCAAAAGTATTTAAATAACATATCATTTTATTATCTAAAAATTTGACAAAGGAATTATCATGATGTAGTATATTGGGATAGATCGCCTTGAATAACCTATATTTTGGGTGTTATGAGTTGAAATATGATGTTCAAGAACCTCATTCCAGATAAAGAGGTTCAATAGTTTGTCCTCACCCAATTAAATATAATAATTGTTTATATACATATTTTAATATAGGTGTTTGTATTTTATAAATTTTTTAAAAAAATGAGAGATACGGTCTATGGGGGATTTTTGAAGATGAGTGATGTCTTGATTTGTATTTTTAGGATGTAATTATTGGCCTAAAAAACTATTTGTTTTGTTTTCTTAAATGTGAATTGAATCATGTAATCTAAGAAACATGGTTTATGATTGGGTTCATAGTTTTTGGCTCTATGATCATTTTTTGAATAATGGCTTGTTTAGGATATAAGGTGAATGACCCATTATATTTTTTATCAAAGGGGGATTGTGGAAGTACCGAAGAGTAAAAATGTATAATAAAAATGAATAAAGGAATTATTAAGTGATGGAATTAATGAAAATATCCAATGGGGGAGATATTGTAACCATATATTATTTTTTTGTTCTTATTTAAGATTCATGTTAACTTTCATTTGGAATTAATTAAGGTGTATTATAATTAATCAAAATATCTTTAGATGAGTCTTGTGTTTATATTTTTCTTAGATATTGGCCAAGTCTCAATTATTTATGAATTATTACACTCATTATATTATATTCCTTTATAACATGAGTTTTAAAAATTAATATGGAATGGTTTTGTTAAACACATTTTAGTAGTTCCATAAGAGTAATTTTCATTTGATATTCCGAATATTGGAAATGGTTAATGTATTTATTCATTTGGAGTTCTGTATGAATTTTTTAATGTTTTTTAAGAGTCCTCCTAGATGATTATAAGTTTCATTCTATGAATAAGTTGTTTTTTCTAGAGTCATTGACACATGGTAAGATTTATTCAATTTTCATAAGGATCTTTTACAATCTTTGTAAGAGTCATTACAATGAAAATTTCGATCCAAAATAGTTATTTTAGGTATTCTATAAAGATTATTAAATTTCGAAAGAAAATATCATAAGATTCAATTAGGTTAAACCATAAATGGCAATTCGTATATTTTAAGAGACATTTACTCGGTGATTTTTGTAAAATAACTAGCTTTAAGATAGTGATTATCATGGCTAGATGAAAATCATATTTAAATTATCCATAAATGAATAGAGAAGATCAATATAGGGTTTATGAATATGGATTAATAACCAGTGTATGATAAAAATGCATTGATTGTATATATCAATGTCATCAAATCACATCACGCCTTATCAATTTCAATGATAACTATCAATCATATTATATAGGTGAAAAATTAGTAAAATTTTTAGATGGGATCTAATTTTTTTAGGATAATGAAGACTAAAATTTATAAGGATGATCATGAATATTATAGATATTTTCAGGATAGGAAAAATATGGAGCTGACTTAGGGAAATATTTTTATATAAAATATAACAATTAATATATAGTAAATATAAAAATGATGAATATATTAGTATTGGTTTCTCATAGATATCCATAATCAACAATACATAGTTTTTTTCAATGTTATACTTGGAATAAAATGACAAGAGGATATATGAGTGGTCAAAACAACATCAATAGAATAATATTTTTGAATGAAAAATGGGATCACAAAGAAGATATAGATTTAAATAATAATAAAAATGACATGGGACAATTAGAACACCATCTCTCGATATGTGTTCATTTTATGATCAAAAAACCATTAAAAGGAAACCATGTTTTTTATTTTTATATGTATCCCTTGACCCAAAGTGAAGAAATATATTTATTGAGAGGATTTTTTCTAAGGATAATCATGTTAAAATTTATAAACACTCATAATACCAATAACAGATAATATAACATGCAACAACATTAACATAATATCAATGTTTTCCCCTTTGATTATCTATTACTGGAAATCCATGTAAAATATTTAACCATATCTAATAAACTATGTATTATTTTTTATTATTATATATATTATATTTGAGACCGGTTGCAGGGACGACATGCGGTTCTAAGGTCTAGAGTGTCCAAAATAAAAGGGTGAAAAATATAAAAATAGTTTATAGTAAGCACTAGGAATTTTATAGAAAATGATTAATAACAAAAAAATTCCCAAATCTGATATCTAATGGCACCCTTGAATTTAATATAGATGGTTTACCCATGGTGAGAACTAACCTTGGTTTGTACTAGTCTTTTATGATGAATTTATCATTAATGCAAAAAGAATAAATATATTCTAATAAAAATATTTTAATTCAGTTGTTGATGCAATAAGGTGGATTATCCTTTAATAAACCATTTTTTAGAGATTCAGAGTTTGAATAAAGTCTGTGGAATTATTTGGATATTTTTTAGAGTGAACCTATGGAGGATCCTTAGGACATATGATGATAAAACCTTAGATCAGTGATCATTGCACACGGATCAGGATGGGTCTCGCCAACGATGATGACACATAAAATGTTCATCACCATAGAATGACCTGAAATGGGTTAAATTGTGTGATTTAATATTTTTATTCAACATTCTCAATTCCAATGATGAATGTGGACTATTCCACGAAAAAAATTTCTCAGGAATTTATTATATTTAATGGATGGGATAATTTTCATGGTTGATCAAGATTTATTTAATTTGGGTTTCTATCTCAATGTCCCCTATTATTGATCTTTGGGAACGAATGTTTGTGAAATGATGATAATTCTTTGTTAATGTGAATTTCTCACTCTTTTCATTGCATTCATCGTCATTGGATCCTCATGGTTCTGACTCAACATTTAAGGATGGTTCTAAACAAGATTAGATTATCAAATTTGTGAAGAATCAAAAAATATGCTTGGTTAAGCATATATCGGGACCCAAAGAGCTCGGTTGTAGGACCCTTTTTATTTTTGAGCATTGGAGGAGGTGTGGTGGTCCATAGAAGGGGACACCGGTGAGTGACAGCCTCCCCAATGGCTGGTGGGAGTCCACATTAGGTGTGATGTATCCGATTGTGATGGAAGAGTCGGATGTCGAAGGTAGATGCATGAGACCATGGAAGATGATGTGGGAGGTTTCCTAGATTGGCGGCGAATGTAGACATGGTGGTGGTTGAGGAATACGTAGGGCAGAGGCGGTAGATGTGGGATGATTGTGGAAGACATTGAATGGATCAGATCCGGGTCAGGCTAGTGTGTCACATCTGGGTTAGGCTAGTGGGTCAGATTCAATTTGAGCTAGAGGGTCATATTCATGTCAGGTTGGATACTGATAGATATGGAGAAATCAGGGCAGAGCCCCGTTGTGGTCAACTGCATATACTCGAGCTGCTATGAGGGTAGTGAACATGTGACCAGTCCATGGGCGGTTGACCGTAGTGGCTGGTTAGGTGTGAATGGTGGACTGACCATGAAGAACAGTCCATGGGAGGATACTCATTATAGTAGGTGGACAGATCATTATGGTTGGTGGACCGTCTATGGAGGATGGTGGACCAACTGTGGCGGTAGGTCAGCAACCATCTTCAGGTGAGTAGATAGCTTCATTCAAATTGTCATAACATCTAAACAGGGCATCCAATCAACGATCTATGAATGGCGTTGAAACCCTTTCATTGATACACACATTTTCAGACTCATGGTTGTTTTTTAGTTTCGTCCAGAATAATTTGAGTGAGTTACCCTGTTTCTTTCCTTGATGAAATAATGCGACATTACATCCACATAATTGGATTGCAAACCCCTCTATTGGTTGAGACTGAGATTGAGTTGTGTCATACCTCTGCAAGACTATAATTCAATACTATATCAAAACTATTTGTTTTTATGGAATAATTTTGATTCCATTGATCAGGTCATTGATCATCCATCTTGAGGGACACATCTCTAGGGTTTGTGATATCATTGGCATATGATCCCCTATGTAGAAGGTTGATCCAGATTAGGTTTGTGGGGTCCTCCCGTGGTTTTGGTCATGACCCACTCTATATGAATCATAATATTATCATACCAGAAAATTGTATTTTGGATGGGGAGAAAAGAGCTACAAATTTTTGTCTAGTGTCTCTGATGATATCATGACTTGAGGATTGAGTTCTCCCAGAACGAGGGTGCTTCGAGTAGAATCCTATGTTTGGAATTTAGTTAGGACTACCTGATGACATGGTGTCATTTTTGAGTATATCTTGGTTATATTTACTTAATTATTATATCAGTTATATAGTTATATATCTTATTTTTATATGAATATATATTTTTCTATGTGTTTAGTGTTTTGGGTTGTCCTACATAGTATTTTTACTTTCACCCCTGCACGGGGTCTCCAAGAATATATCGTGTCTTGTACAGGAGGAAGCCCTTTTGACAGTGTCATATGAGAAATAGTATTGGATGGATCATATATGGATCTAGGTTGAATAAGGTGTTTACTAGGAGTATATATTTGATGTATTACTCACCCTTGAAGCAGATTGAACTCCTTACAGTTTCAGTTGGACTTGGGTATAGACTCCTGTAATGGGATTGTATTTGGCCCTGCTTTCTTTTTTTACATAATGTAGTACTCTTGTAGTGGGATCATAGTTATATACCATAATTATATTATTTATTTTACATTTCATAATTTTTTGTCTTTGATATGTGTGATTGTCTATAAGTAATGTAGTCAAATTCCTCCTATTAGTGAGAAATGCCTACTAGGTTCTAGTCACCAACCCCTGGCCTGTCGGAGTTGGGCCTAGGGAAGTTGCAAAACTGTTCTTGCTGGGAAGGGTCAAGATATAGTGGTGTCAATGGTGGTATGATATACTTTAGGACTGGGAGGTTGTTATATTGGTTTGGGGAAGTAGTGTTATTTGTTTCTAGATCAGCATTCAACCTAGTGACTCTGGTGATGGTGCAGTGGCTGATGTATCCATACACCAGGACTTTTATCACCTTATTTTAATCATGGTACATGATAATACTAGTTTTCTGAAAAAGTAATACATATATAATATAGGAATTATTTTGTATTCCAATATCCTTCTTGAGTCATCACCCTAGATTTACTCTATTGATCATGGTATATCTTGTTTAATCTTGAGGATGCCTATATATAGACAGCCAACCAGGATTCCACAACATGATCATGAGGATGGTAGACCTATTAATGAGGCAAAGGTATGGGGGCCTCTACCAAATATAGAACCTCTGAGTGTTTTACAAGAAATATTAGTGGAGGATGGATGCAAGATGATTTCATTTCATGTGTTTCAAATGCAGTTCCCCCTAGGATTCAAGGTAAGCTCGTCCTCTTGATGGATGGGGATTGGCTATAGGTAGTCACCTCTGTTCTCATCTCTATAGGGAAGCCTAACTAACAGAAGGTATTCCTTACTATGAGTCTTATTCATGTATTTTATTGGTGGTGGTGGAGCTTTTTATTCAATCACATGATGATAAATCTCTCTCCTGGAAGAACATCGAGCGTCTCTTTTGGGAGGAGTTCTATCTAGCCATGTTGTGATCAGTATGAATACATGAACTTATGCATCTATAGTAGGGAATTTTGACCATGGAAGAGTATTTAATGATGTTTTTTTATCTTTTATGCTACTCCTTGGATATGGTACATGAACGTTTCATTAGGGATTAGGCCTTCGATATGGGATTACAAAGGGACATCATGGTATCAATTTTATCCCTTATAATTTTTACTTATTTAGGGGTACATGAGGGAGACCTATTATTGGAGTTGTTTATAGAGGAGCATGAACCTATAGTGGGAGAGATCTATGAAAACTCATTATTTGAGACCTCTAAAATTTGTAGATGATGATTGTTATAGGGATCTAAGCGAGTCATGGGATTTAGGAGGCGATTGGAGGATTTAGTGTATTCATGGTCTAGCCCCAAAGGCAAGTCGGATTATCCAAGGGACAGGTGGTATTACTCATGAGACGTTCAAGAACATCTGACATGAGATTACCTGAACCATCGTACAGCTGATCAGAAGATAGTCAAGGGACCACCTGGATAGAGATATATATAAGAGAAGGGGGTTCATAGGATGGCAGACGTGGTAGAGGGGTCGGTGGGGGAAAGTGATGTGGTTAATGGTTTAATCATTTACCACCACCACCCTAGGTGGTCCACACCCAGCTTAGGGAGATGTTGGAAATGGATGAAAATTGTTGCATTCTATAAAGGCTTATGACAGCAAGGTTCGAGGGATGATACGGGGTAGGATTTCTATATTTTGAAACTTAGTTTTACTATTTATTGACAGGTGATCTAGTCATTATTTTTCTTCCATGAATCTTGATTCAGATTCAAAGATTCCGGTTGAACCATTGACTGAACCGTTACACCTTGAGACTCCTACATGGTAGAGACTCAAGGACCACACACATGTGTTGACAATGTGACGTGAATCTTGGAGGTGAGTGTTTCGGTTGGGATCTTGTGGTATATCTGTTGAGGCCTTATGACATCATTATTGGTATGGAGTGGTTATCCACATCTTATGATCTGATTGACCATTTTGGGCTATTTTTGTGTGGTGTTAGTAGTTATGGTACTATGTTTCATTTTTTTGGGAATAGGTAATAAAGCAGCATAAGAAATACTCACGCATAAAAGTGTTCAGCCTATTACTCATAATTTGGCAGGATGGACCCTTGGTGCAACTGATATTATTAGTCATTAGTAACCTTCAGTTGTGGAGGTGTATGAGGATACCATTCTTGAAGATATTCTAGGATTATCACCTTGTAGATAAATACAATAATTAATTGATCTATACCCATATATGAAAATGAATTATCCACCTTCATATCAGATGGATCCCTAAATGATTCATCAGATGAGGGTATAGTTGTAGGACATTCATTGGAAAGGCATTGCGAGACGCCATGATTCACCCTAGACAACCCCCACATTTTCCCAATAAGGCAGACAAGTGATTGAGGAAATGTGTGTATTTCAAGAGATTAAACCATTTTAATGTGAATAAAAAGTATCCAATACCGAGGAGCAATGACCTCTTGGATCATTTTAAGGGGAATGGTGGTTATTGAATATTGAAATCAGGTCAGGATATCACCAGCAATGACTTTGGTATAAGGATATTCAAGTCGTTATGGTCACTATGTGTTCGTGGTGATGCCCTTTAGTGTGTTGAATGCCCCAACAGTGTTCATGGGACACATAAAATAAATATTTTAGACATACATATACTGGTTTATTTTTAACTTCATTGATGAAATCCTAGTTTATTCAGAATTTGAGGAGGACCATGCAAGACAAATAAAGATGATTCTTGACACTCTATGAGAGCACCATCTTTTTGGAAATATCTCTATGGGTCAGATTTTGATTCAAGATGTAATTTTTTTGGTGGAAATTCATCTCAAATGATTGAGTTTCAGTGGATCCAGTGAATATTGAGTCAATTAATTATTGTGATCTACACCAGAATGTTTCTAAGGTGAAACGTTTCATTCCATCCATATGGTACTATCAATGGTTTTTACCCGAATTATCCACAGTGGAAAAACACATGAATACACTGAAAGGGTAGGGGTAACATTTCATATGGAAGGAAAAGTTCATATAGTACTTTCAAGCGTTGAGGATGAGGTTGAATAGTGCTCCCACATTTAGGTTACCAGGTGAAGGCATTGAATATGAGGTATTCTGAGATACATTTGAGGTCAGGATTGGTTTTGTACTAAAACTGAGGAAAGAAGTGATTTCCTATGTTACATGCTAGTTGATACCACACAATAAGATATACAAAACCCATGATCTAGATTCTGTAGTGCTGGTCTTTTTATTAAAGACGTGGAGACACTACCTGGTGGTCAGCTGGTTTATCATCAACTATGATCACAAGAGTGTGATGTACATATTCTATCAAAATATCTTAACTTGAGACTTAGGATATGGATAGAGTTCTTCTAGGACTATAACTTTATGATTGTCTATACCTTTGGGATGGGTTACATCATTGAATGTGGTCTCGACATGAGATATAGTTCACATTTTCTGAATGAGGCATTAGGGAAGTTGGCCTCATTATAGACATTATTTATGGATGGAGATAGAGTAACGTACCTATAATCAACGGTTATCACCCCTCTACTCTTATAGCGATTTAGGGAGTAAAAACTTGTGGATACCAACTATAAGACCATATGTGCTAAGAAACCCACTAGGAATGCTCCTGATGGATATTAAAAAGGTGGAAATCACATCATTCTCTTTAGAGGACGTGTGCGGGTACCAGTGTTGTTATATTTGGAGGTTTTCAAAAAGATTCATAAATTCCCTTTTAGGTGCATATATGTGTGTAAATGATATACCAAGACCACCTACATCATTTTTTGGGGCCGAAAATAATGAAAGGAGATTCACAGTTTTTTAGATGTCTTACATGTCTGCATGTGAAGGCTGAGTACGTTGTTCTAGTAGGTTTAGATCAACCACTTGAGGTTCAAAAATGGAAGTGGGATGAGATATCTATGGACTTTCTGATTGGATTAATATGTACATCCATGGAACATGACTCCATATGAGTGTTCTTTTACTGACTCACCAAGTCGGTATACTTCCCAAAAATCTGATAGCAGAGTTCTGTATATAGAGTGGGGTTCCTCTCTATTCAGAAGATCGCTAGACTTAATTGAGTTTCATCAATGATTGTCTCTGATTGTAATTATCTCTTTGACATCCCAGTTTTGTAAGGGATTATAGTAGTTTTTCAGTACCCAGTTATGGATGACCAGAGTGTTTCACCCCCATAAATGTGACCAATCTTAGAGGACCATTCAGGTTATGGTGGTAATGCTATGATCTTGCATATTTGACTTCGGTCATAGTTGGTGCTATCACATACTAGAGTTTGTGTTTTTATATGACAACAACTACCATTAAACCATTAGTATGAAACCATTAGAATCTTTATATGGTTGACCCTACATGTCACCAATTTGTTTGACCGACCAAGAAGAATTAGCATGGATGGGCCCAGAGCTTGTGAAAGATAATACATATAAGGTGACTTTCATCCATGAGTGGATGAAAATAGAGAAGACATATCAGAAGTATTATGGTTATAGGAAGAAAAGGATTTTGGAGTTCTAGTAATAAGACCATGTCTTCATTTGTGTTTCAACTCTATAGGGATTATGATGATTTGGATATGGTAGCACTCTATCTTCATGGTTCATCGACATTTTCAAGATATTGTGTATAGATGGCAAGGTGTAACAACAATTATCTCTACCACCATTGTTATATTGGGTACACATCATCTTTCTCATGTCATAGTCGAGGAGTTATGTGCATGGCCCATCACACGTCACTTCCTAGGGAAATCAAGAAATCAAGGATGTAGTGACTTTTTTTGAGTACCCAGTGGAGATCTAGGATTGGTAAGATAGGACCTTTTTGGGTGATTGTTTCCTTTAGTTCATGTCCGATAACTAAATTTGAATATCCAATAGAGAATACGAGAGGAGGAGGTTCATATTCATGCTCAGTAACCTCATCTATATGATTAGCCCTCGTTTTGGATTTTCAGGGATGTAAAGACCAAAGGTGGGGAGAATTTAATTGATCAAATTTTACATGTATACTTTTTATATTATATGTTTATTTATAGAGTAGGCATTTATATGGTTTTTGATTCCATTCCCTAGGGTTTTGATTATAAATGTATTAAAAATATTATAATATTTAATAGCACGCACTTGCTGTTTTACTAAAAAAGTAGAATAACTCTTAAAAGTGTTCCCGGATTAGAAATCTGTGGTTACAATTGATGTTTTAATAGTGACTTTACCATAGGTAGGACCTAAATGTTTTTATCTTCTGTCCATTTTGGAAATGATTTCGTGAGAGAAAAATGAATAAAAATAATTTAATAAAACTATTTTAATTCAGCTCATGAAATAGAGAGGTGGTTTATCTTTTAATGAACCTTTTTTCATAGATCCTGTGTTGGGAACATGACACTAGAATCATCGGGATACATGGGAGAGAGAACCTCTAGAGGATCCTTGAGAAGAACAATGATGAACCCTCAGATCGACAATCGACGCACACCAGTCTGTGAAGATCTTATAAAAAACAACATCACCATGACCGTTCTTTATAAAAAAATGCTCTGAATTCTATTAATGAATGATAATTAATTAGTTCTTCCTAGTTCTTGATTCCTACAACAAATGTGGATGAATTTTTTAACAGATTATCCCATGGATCAATCATATTTGTAGGATAAGATGATTTTGCAGTTCTATCGAGATTTATATAATTTGGATTTATAACCCAAAATACCCTATTCATGATTTTTTGACAATATGATTTTGAAAATGATGATAAACCATTGTTCATGTGAATTTATTCCTCCCTTTTTTATATTTTTTGTCATAGGGTACTCATGGTCCCAGCTTGACATTGCCCGGTGTTTTTGAACATGATCCCCCCCCCCAATTTGAGATGAATAGAAAATAAAGGATAGAATAGTGTTGATCGGGACAGAAGGATCTTAGTTGTTGGACCATTTTTTATTTTTGGACATCAAAGGAGGCATAGTGGTCCCTTGAGTGTGGCTGTGTGAGACTGTGGAAGTGGTCACAGTGGGCGGACAAGATTCGCAGTAGCAACGGCCAACACAGATGCATCAATGACAATGGTAGATGCAGGATGATGGTGGATGATGTGGGATAGTGGAGGAAAACACAGAATGGGTTAGATTCTAGTTGGTCTAGCATGTCAAATCTGGGATAGGGTAGTAGGTCAGATCTGTGTCAGGTAAACATGTTATATTTTGGTCAGGCTAGCAGGTCAGGTTGGGCCTAGGTCAAATTGAGGAAATCGATGAAATGTACTATTTTGGTCAACCACATAGATTGAACACAAAAAATTACCTATGGTGATCGACTATGGTGGTTGAATAAGTTTTTGTTGTATCTAAAGCTGTAGCACGCACTGCAACCATGCAACCATTCCACGGGTGGTCAACTGCAGCGGCCAGTCATGTACAACAGGTATACTGACCATGATAGTTGGTCAATGGGTAGCCAATCTTCAATGTAGGTTTAAAAAACACGAATGTAGGTGGACCGAACATGGTGTTAGGTGGACCTTCTATGATGGTAGGTATGCATGCCTCCACAAGTATGCAGATAGTTTAATTCAAACAATCATAACTTCCAAACGTAGTTTTCAATCATCAAGATGACTGCGGCATGGAGACCCTAATGGTAAGATGGTTATTTTGAAACCAATTTTTGGGTTTTAGTTTGAATTATTATAGGTTGGGTTCATACTATTTTTCATTTAATCAGGGGTCCAATGTGACATTACATCAACATCACAAGATTGTAATCCCCTCTAGAGGCCGAGTCTAATATTGAGATAAGGAATTCCTTTGAAAGACTAAAGTTTGATACTATATCATCTTCATTGGAGTTTGTGTAATCATTGTGACCACCTTGAGTTGGGAATTAACCCTCCATGAAGTGGGTACATTATTAGGGTTTGTGGAATCGTTTGTATATGATCCACTACGTAGTGGCTTGATGGGGATTAGGCATGTTGTCAACCCCACTGATCTTGTGTGTGACCCTCTCTCTGTGTATCATAGTATTCATAGACAAGTTCATTTTATTTAGTTGGGGAAAAAATGATAGAGAACTCTTAATCTAGTGTATTCGATTATATCATTTATCGAGTATTGAGTTCTCCAAGATTGAGCTTGCTTCGAGCAGAATCATGTAGTTGGTAGTTGGATATGACCACATAATGGTGTAGTTTCTCTCCTATGTATATCTGGGTTCTCTTTACATAATTTCTATATCTATTATAAATTTTTAAATCTTGTATTGATATAACTATTCATGGTAATTTTTTAGTGATTTCATGGTTTCCTACTGAGTATTGTTATAATCACCCTTACATGGGATTTTCTCACATGTGTCATGACTTGTGAAAAGGGAGACACTTTTTTTAATGTCCTTAGAGGACCATGAGAGGGTGGAGAATATATTGATCTAGGAAGAACGAAGTGTTTACAAGGATCATAATTTGGATTTATTTTCAACATTGATGTATTTTGGAATCTTTACAGTTTCAGCTGAAATTGTGTACATACTCTTACATTGGTATTGCATTTGGCCTTGTTAACTTTTCATTCACTTCTTGTTGTACAATGGTTGTGGGATCGTAGTTATATTCATGGATTCATTTAGCTGTTTTACATTTCATCATTTTGAGGCTTTGACATTTTTGCCTTTGTACATGTACTTTAGGAAAATTCCACCCATTTTTGGGAAATTCCTACTCGGTTCTTGTCACCATACTCTACCCAATCAGAGGCAATATTGGAGTTGTTTTGTCATAGAACCCTCTAGGATGGGTTGTGTAAAATATTTTGTTCTTTAATTTTCATTTATAAATTTTATATTTGTTTATATGTTTGGTAAAAAATATATTCAGTGTTTTCTTGATAACATTATTACAAGATATTATAAAGAAAAGGATAATTTGAAAACCAAAATTCACCCCCTTATATTTTTTATTGGGATTATCATTTGAATGGGATATTTTTAAAATATAGTTATTTAATCCAATTAAAATAATGTTAACTATGTTTTGTTTTAGTGAATTTTTCATTTTTTGGTTAATTCCTTTAGTTTATATTAAGATTGGTTAATTTTATTTGTAAATAATCAGTTGATTATATTCAAGGTTTGTGTTATTTAGATAATTAACCCCTGAATGTTATACATTTTTCACTGAAATACTATTTTTTGTGATAATTCTCATGGTAATTTTATTCATCATCATGTTATGACCCTTATATTGTTTATCTCTTCCAGAACTCTAAACTAAGTGGTGGAGATAGAAACATACCTTCACATATAACCCATATAATAATTTATGGATCAATGTTTCCCTATATTATTAGGTGATCAATATTATATTACAACTAATGAATGTTTAGATAGGATTAAAATAATCATTAATTATATAGAACCTCATAAATTCATGAGTATTAAACATATTATAGAATTTTTTATTGGGTGTGTTGAGTGTGGTGGGATATCATAGTTCCTCATTAGTTTCATGTGGTCATATATAGAGGATTCCTCACTGAATTATTTATTCAATGGAATTATATGGGTAATATTAAGGAGGATGAATCTATTGAATTAAAGAATCTTAATTGGAGTGACTGAATTGTGAATTAATATGTGAATATTTTATAATATTTGTTGTTATTTTCACCTAATATAGTCACTAATGACTCTATCAAAAATAAATTATTTATATAATGACTTCAATCAAACACTAAATTAACTATGCTAAAATTTTGAAGGATATATTATATGAATGTGAATAAAATCTCTATGTTGGTAAAAGATAACTCATGTAATAAATATAGAAGCCTGTATTCAAATAAAATATGTGGTGTGTACATTTCATAAATAATTATATAACTTGTTTTTCAATAATACGATTCTTGGGTGACTATTTAAATAAGAAATTATACTATTAAGCTATAATATCATATATTATAGTGGAAGAACATGCTAGAGATACAGTTTATAGCCCTATTCCATCTCCCTAGAAGTCCTTAATCTTTTATTTATTACTAATTAAAACTTCAAAAAGAACTATATATGTTTTCTTCTATATATGTAATTCATTTTAATGTGAAAAATTATTTTACTAAATTATTTTTACTGGTAAATGACATGCAATATAAGGGAGAGTCTAAGTGAAAGATCTTTGATCCATTGTACCAAATTATATGTCATTTCACTCTAGTGGGAATCCCATTGAAAATAGGTTCTCTAATCACACAACACCATACTCACATCGAGTGTTGGTGGAGTCGATTATGGGATGTTCCGCTTTCAATTAACAAATATAAAATAATTATTTCAGTCACTTACATTTATTTTATTTTTCTAGTTGTCTTATATATGAGTTAAGGATATATTCTAATATGTTTATAAGATGTTGGTTTTAGGTTAGTGAAATTTTTAATAAATCAATTATCCCCCTCTTGAGTCATTATAAAACACCATTAGGATTAAAATTTGTATTATATCACTGACTTTAGAGTTATCAAAATTTTCATGTTTATTTTTAAAGATGAATTCATAAGTGGATAAAATGGATGATGTGAACGGAGGAATTTATATGGGTAGAGACTCATATTTTAATGAAAAAAATTACAATTTTTTAAATAATTAATGGTTTAAATATATAAAGAGACTTTCAAGGGAATTTTACATAAAAGAAATAAAACCATATAATATTCATATTAGTGAACCTAATTTATGTATTTGGCTCACAAAGTGGTATATTAATTTTGTTGTTTTGTTATTACTACTATGTTTTATGGATTATGACCTATTGAGTTCAATAGTGTTTCATACTATCTTGTAGCAGATAAAAATGGAAAATTATTATTGTTTCATGTATAGGGACTAAAAATTGTAGAAATATAATGTATAATAATTCAATAATGAATTTTATAATATTTTAATATGTGAATTAAAAAATACATCTCAAATGAATTGAAAGATTATAGAGAATTTAAATTATGTTTCTACCTTGGTAACTTCAAATCCTAAATCCAATCAAACATTAAAAGTTTTTAGAATAATACATTCCATAAGGATTCAGATAACAACTACTATCAGAAAGTCTTCTTCTTTCAAATATAAAAAAGTATATTATTGGAACACTAATGATTTATGATAATAAAATTAAAGTGGAGGGGGATAATAAAACTATAGTCAAAGGATAGAATGCTTATATGAAAGCATTGAAATAAAAATATGAGAATAAAAAAATAACTATATGATTCATCGGATGAAAAGGGGTTAAGAAGTTCAAAGTGAGATGATGGTGTTTCTCAATTATCAAGAGGGTTCAACATATTATATTAGAATAGAATATTATTCAATAAAAACTACACCATTATAAATATATTGATTTATATTCTATATTAGTTAGATGTTATGACATTATGATGCTAAAATATATAAATATAGACTGTCCATAGCTAATATAAACGAATATGGTTGGGAAAAAGTTTGAAATAAAATAATTATACAAGAATATGGAGAAGAAAATTCTGAAAGATTCATTGAGTTTTTTTGAAGACTTTATATTATATTATAATTTTAAATTAGAATATGATAATTCTAATTATAAGGATAATATTTTCCTTACGGAAAAAACTAAAGAGGTAAAATTACATTATTATTATTCACATGAATTTGATTTATAATCTAAAAAAACATTATTTTAAGAAATTAAATGAATATATTTCCATTTTGGAAGATAAAAATGATCACAAAATAATAATCATAAAACACTTAATAAATATTATACTACTTTCACAAATGAAATGAGAAATTTATGAAAACATTGTTTTGAATTAATATTAAATATGGTTAATTATATTTCTATTTTTTCCTAACATTATAGAAAAATTGATGAAATATAAGAAGGATAAAATAAATAAATGGTTCTACATGTTTTTTAGTAATGGGGATGATTATCTCAACCAAATAAAAAGACAGAACAATGAAAAAAATGATGAAAAGTAAATTTGATGTAATTGTGAATTTATTTTTATTGAAATAAAAAATTTACATTAAATTATAATTAAATGCTATCTAATATTTATTTTTTTATTCATGAATTTTTGGATACATTATTCAAAACTAAAACAATAAAAATCATTAATTTTTTGGAGCAAAAAATGATTTACTTCCCAAAATTTTATCTAAAGTGAAGGATATAAATTTAGGATTGTTTAAAAAACTATGGGTTCGATGATTATTTGTATTTAATACTACAAGACCTAAAAAAATTTAGCTACAAAAAATAATACTGATGAATTATTTTTATATGGAAAAAGTTATTAGGAAAACAATGCTAAATTGTACATGGTTAGTAGATTATCAAGAAATATTAGTGGTTATTTCTCTTAGATTCACTATCTTCCCAATGTTGATTGAGGTTATGTAACGTGATTTTTATATGATAAATATTAATGTACTTGTATATTTGAAAATAAATATTGAGTCTTTATAACAAATGTTCTTTATATTTATGACATGAAGATACTAAAATATGTAATTCTAAACATTGTGATATTGGTTTTTGATATTATTTTATCTCAATGCATGTTTGGTTTTTAAGGATAATGTTTCTTATTTTTTTATCACCAAGATCTAAAAATGCTAAAATATTTGATCAAATTATATATATCAATAAATATATAAAATTTTAATAATGAAATTTAAAAATCTATAATTTTTCATAGAATATATAAACATTGAATTTGTTAGAAAATTTTCCAAAAGTGTAATATTTTAAATTTTTCTCAACATAATTTTCATCAGAATAAATTTTAAGATGCATCCCAAATGAATAATAAACATAAATATTCATGTAAACCAATTAAATTGGAAACTATATCTCAATAACTAGAACTTATACACATATATTTTTTAGACCCACAATAATATAAAGAGTCGGTGGAAAAAAAATTATTCAAGTGTAGGCTAATGATATTTAATTATTTAAATGTTTCTAAATTATAACAAATAATGTGGAAACTGTTATATATTTTCATAATTTCATCAATCTAAAAAAAAATAAAAAGGCACCAAAATTATTTCTGTAATAAATTATCATTAGTGAAAGATTAAAAATAACTATTTTAATACATTTTTTCACAACATAAAATTATTCATAAATATTATGCCCTAAAAAATTATCATATTAATATTATTATGTGTAATTATACCTTTAATGGAATTCCAATAATGATATCATAAGAGCAAATCATTCCTCCTAAATTTTGGGCTCAATATGTTGACACAACATCCTATGTTATTAATAGTGTTACACTGTAGAATATTTTGAATAAAAAATCATATGAGTTATGAAATAGTAGAAAAAATTGAGATTCATTAATGTTCTTAGATGAAATTTGTATATATTAGACACTACAGGAAATAGTGGTATGTTTTATCAAAATAATATCAATGAAATCAACTTATTCTACACTATAATTTTAATAGATAAAGAATTTTTAAAAAAATTCAAGGATTGTTGAAATATCAACTCATCTAAACTTTTAGTAGGTAGTATTTATAATTAGGTGGAATGAATAAATTTTACTGAAACCATTTCCATGTATCTATATTATTTTCCATTATTATACTTTTATAATATTTATCTTATAATCTTTTTCAAAATTTCAATAGGGATTTTAATTTTTTTAATTTTTTTCTTATGGATGAATTCTACAATGAACAACCTCCTGGTTTCCAAAATATTTAATGAATATATTCTATTTTTAAATATAATAAATCACTATATGTTATGAAACCAGATTCACAATCTTAGTATAAATTTATTTGTTATTTTATTTTGATAAATGGATTTTATGTGGATTTGGATGACCCAGCATTATTTTATAAAAGATGATCAAAAAATATATTTTTCTGGTAAAAATATATTTTGATGACGTTATTTGTGATTTAATAAGTCAAAAAAAATTTAAATGATTTTTCAAGGCTCATACAATAATAATTTGAAATGATTATGCTAGGAGAATTAAAAAATATCTTCATATATCAAATTTATCGAAAAATTGGGGTTATTTTGAATAAATAAAATCCCAATATTTTATATATAACACCTATGAGTTCTTATATAAAAATTATTTAGATGAAGATGGTATGAAAAATAAAAAAAATTTATAGAACAGAATCAATTAAATGTTCTTCTAAAAGTCGCTGATGTTTAATACATAGAAGCTGGTAGTTGTTGTGAACATGTGTAATGGATAAAATAAACTTTTAGGGATTTCATATTTAATCTTTATCATGGTTTAAGAAAATGTTATAATAAGAGTAATATCAACATTTATAAGAATATGATACGCCATTCAAGAAAAATACAAAGAGATTTGAGGAATCATTTCTTTAGAGATCACACAGAAAAAATATGATATCTCTCTAGAACATACCTGCACCAAAAATTAGCTGGTATAAATTTTTAGAAATCCACTTCTATATGAAAGATTTGATTTTATAAAATGTAAATAAGGATATCTGATTTTATAGAAATTTGACCCTAGATTTTATAATTTTTAAATTTGCACCTAAAATTTATATATATGAACTAAGAAGTATTATATAGTTATTATAGAGATATTTATTTTTTAAAAGATTTATCTACTAGTTTATTTTCACTTCATTTAACAACACCATTTTTCATATCACTAAATTATTTAGAATTTTATTTAGTTATATCTTTTTTCACATTAATCTTATTGACTTTCCAAATTCATCATAAGAGAATTTATCAATATATACTCAAAATTTTTTATTTCACAAAACATAGATATGATTTAAATAATTTTATCATTTAGAAGTGATATAATTAAACATTAAAACCTCAATTTTATTCTACTCATCAAGATAGGGATTTCCTATGTCAGTGGAAGATTCAATTTCTAGTATTTTTAAGAGAGTAAAATTTATATACAAGGAGTTGTGTTGAAAGACTATATATTTTAAAAGGTTGTATCATATAAATTTTTAATAAATTATTCAATTTCCAAATATAGAAGTAAGTTTATTACAAAAGTATTGTGTATTTATATCAAAAATAAGTTACTGACTTATATGAGAATGTGATGTTTAGTTTTTTAGATTATTAAGAAATTATTTTTTCATTGGTGCGAACGAATAAAATATTTACATATTTAATTTAGATGGATAAATTTTTCCATTATCCTAAGGAAAATAATTTTGATTTTAATCTATTTATTTTTAGTTTATATGATATAACACAAAATCAAATAATATTTTTTTTAGGGTATTAATTATAGAGAATAAATTTGTTAGTGATTGTGAGGCTTAGGGAGACTCATTATCTATGTTTATACAAATAGTAATTGAGTAGGCTATTGGACTGTTTGAAATTGACTTATTTATATACATTTATTAGTTATGTGTTATCATCATTCAGATTAAAGTGAACTTTATAGGTACAAATTAATGTAAATGTACCGTTTCTACAAATATAATTTGACATTTTAGTCTTCTAGAAGAATTTTATATCTAGTTTTTAAAAGAGTTAATTTTGAGATGATTGATGTAATGTCATAAATGGTCCACATTTAGAAAACTTTAAGATATGTAATTCTAAGTAAATATTCATTTTTTCTATTGATATTCAATGAAGAATCATATTAAATTTTGAGAAAAAGATGAAGCTGAATAGAAACCTTCCCACACTGAGGAGGATATTCCTTGAAAGATGTTGATGAACCCACTATTGGAGGATACAAAGCTAAATATACTCATATTATTGACGATATATATTCTCAAGTACCATCTATTATAGTTGATGGTGTGTTAATAACTTCTAATGTTAACATATTAGAGGATATAGTGGCTGACGATTACCATCATGAGTATAGATATTTTTTGATGATCCTTCTCAAGAATAATTGTAGTATACAGTGGATAATGAACCTATTATGTTGAGAATTGTAAATAATCTAATATCTATGTTGAAAAAGTGGGTTTCCTAGACCGAAGATTATACGTAATTGTTTTACCATTTCATGTTTACAGTGAGATATGAAAGATGTACACTTTCCATTATAGTGTTGAATTTTCTACGTCCACTATTTAATGGCAATGCCCATTGTATAAATGTCATATCAAATTGTTATAATAGAATCTAGAAAATGATGTTAAGCTTGAGATACTATTACATTAATCTCAAATGTTAGCCACATAATCTAGCTAAAAAATATTTATTGGACACAATAGATTCCTGGCTATCATGTGATGGGGGCTCATAAGCATTGAGACATCAGATCATGATGGTCTCATTTGGTGATCAATAGTAGTTGAGATCATGAGAAAAGATCTGAAAAAAGGAACCCCAAATTTTTCATGTGTCACTGGAATTTAATATATTTGTATATGTGTATAGGTCTCTTAAAATGACATAATTATCAATGTTTTCCACTTTATTACATACTTTAATTCAATGAAAAAAACCAAGATATTGAAATGTTGGCGGTGTTTCGTTTGTTGGGTGCATCATTAATGGTATGACATTGACTGATTGATCAATATAGGAGTTTTTTATTTCATGTTATGGATGTAATACCTCAAGTAAGGTTGATTAGGGCAGTATTAACTTCATAAATCTTTTTCAATGGTAGTCTATGGTTAATCCGCCAAGATAATCCAATAAATAACAATGTAAGAAAGGAATATGACAAGAGTATTTATCCCACATTCTATGATATCTAAAGATAAATATATTATATTGCATAGTACGAGTTCATAGGTTGGTTGTTGTTGTTTTGAATACTCTTAATCTCATTAGGTGCCTTCATGGGTTCCTAGACCCTGCTCTTGGTCTGTGAATATTATTCACTCTTATAGAGGTAAGGGCCTATAAGGTCACACATAATATATAATTCAAGAATATATATTATTTTGGTGAGCATGTATATCTGAAATGATGGACCCCATCGCTACGGTGTATGAGATGTCTGAGGGTTTACGATCAACAATTGGATAAATGAATTAATATTATTTTAGTTAGTAATTATTGTAATTTAATTTATTTACAAAATGTCTTTATAAGTATTTAATTAAATCAATCAATTGTTATTATATAAAATAATAGTATATTAATATTATAGTTTCATTTAATATTATCAGGATATATTAGTCAATTTAATGAATCTAGTTTATCATGTAATATTCTTAATATAAATTACTTGTATGTGATAAATATAAATACTATTTATATCATAGTTAATTTATCATAATTAATTATTTATATCACTTATTTATTGTAAGTTTAATGCAAGAGATCTGGGAAACATGATTTGTTAAATTTATCATCCAATATATAAATAGAAATAATATCATTCAAAAAATCTAAACATGTTCCTATCATTGAAAGACTATCTCTCTAATATCATAGAAAGAGAAATAGTCTCTTTGAGTGAGTAATCCAAGATCACCTACATGAATCTAAGGAATAGGATCATGTTGATCATTGCACTATCTAGGTGATCATCATAGATCCACACAAGCACCGAGAAATTGATCAAAAATTTGTGAGAATATTTTGAAGAACGTGTGGATGATCTATAAGGTTTTGGATTTCAGTCCTTCAAGAAATGTTACTCGGAGATGATATGAATTCATGCACTCTTCAATTTGGAATGATGTACATGTTATTTTATAATCCATTCTCTATTTAATTCATAGAAACATATATTGGAACATATCACTGGAGATAACAAGTTACTTCATCGAGGTGATGAAATAATTTTATTCCATAGACCAAAAAATTATAATGTGAACCCTGATACCTTCACTCAAAATATATTCATTGTTCATTGTTCTTGAAGTCCAAAAGGAGTTTTTAGAGGATAAATCATCAACTGTTGAAAAGAAAATGGGAGGTGCATCCCTGTAAAACAATGAGGATCATAAATCTAAATTTAATGGTCAAATTAATAAATTGTAGATATAATATTTCTTATATCGAGAATCATTAAAGAATAAATAGTTCTTATAAAGGAGGATCTCAATGATTCTAATGAAAATGTGAAGGAATAGAAACATCTCTCAATTTCCCAATTGATTTTTTAGTATATATCTATAGAGAGAGTTCATGTCTAAAATAGATTTTTATATGATGATGAAGGTGATGAAAGATAAGCTTGATTTCCTCAAAACACTTAAACCAACTAAACCAAATAATGTCTCCAAGGAAGTCTTTGAGGATTTATAAGCATTATTGTTATCCAAATATGATAAATTTAGAGTTTTTCAAGAAGTGTATATGGTTGTACTAGGACCTTATTCAATTAAAAAAATATTAAAATAATGAAATTGTGTTTGTTTAATTATCTATTAATGCATTAAATAACATTGTTTCATCCATGTAGTGTAATAATCTCTATATGGATTCTTATTAAGATGTTATAAGGAATTCACCTTCTTAAATTAGGGATTCCACAACAATTTGTAGAAAAATGTTTTAAGGTTTTGAAATATAATTTTTTGATCTTCATTTTTCTATTGAAGAGGATAGAGACCCTTTTTATGATATTTCAATAAATATACTAGAAGAAAAACAATATCATTTATAATTATTATTATTCACTATAGATTATGTCCCTTATAATTTGAAGAAAATTTTGAAAATTTGATAATACTATGGTATTCAGTTGATAATATTATTAATTTTTATTATACGGTTTCTTCAAAGATGACTACTAAAAAAAGATATATTTCCAAGGTATTCTTTCAAAAGCAATTGTAATTTTTTCAGACAGAGTATTAGGATATTAAAATTATTTACGTAGATTCTAATTGTTCTTTTGAAATTTCTTTTGTTTATATGGATGTTATGAAGTTTTTTATTTCTATTTGTACAAAATGTCTCAAATTTTCTATTTTAAAAAGGTTTATGGGAAAAAATTATTGCAAGGGTACACTATCATTGATAATTTTTTTGAATAATCTATTATTAAGAGGATTTACATATTTATTTATGTCCATTTTTATTTATAGGTAGAAGGTCTCTAGGTCCAACACATGTTGATCGATATCTTGTGTCCTAAAAAATTTAAATAAATGTTTTGCACGTTGAAAAATCCCAACCTTGTTTATTCATAAAAAATGACTCCAATGTGACATGATTTATATTTTTTATAATATAATTAGTGGTTATATACATTCATTGTATTTTAGAACAATAAATTTATATTTTTTAATTAAAATTACATTCTAGTTAATTTGTTTCAGATTTCTTATTTAAATTCCACTTTTAATCTGTTTGTAATAGCCAATTCAAAATATTTTTCATTTTGGTGCTTTGTATTCTCTCTGTTTATTGGCACAGTGTACTATAGTAACTATATTCTATCACACTACCCTATCATAATATTTTTTTATAAAAAATTGGTGGATAATATATAAGTAAAAAATATATACTACTAATTTAAATCCTCTCTATCAAATAAAATTTTGTGTAATATAGAAAAATTTATAAAACAAAACAAAAGGGGTGAATTTAAATTATTATAAAATATAAATTTCACAAGTATATAATTTAATATTTTATCACAAATGGTTCTTTATATAGGGCCTATTTTTAAGATTTTAGAAATTAAATTTTGTTAAAAAAATTATTATAGATGTTGTTATCTTCATGAAGGGGGATGTTGTAAGAAATACTTATGTGGTTCTATGTTTTCCCAATATTTGGTCATTATTTTAATCTCACAAAATAACAATTTTTTTACCTATGACTACGACTTAAGTTATTTTTTTAGAATTAATATATATATAATAGTTATTTCATTTAATGTTTGAGCTCACACAGTGTTTTCTAAATTATAAAGAATGTATTGATATGAATTTATATTAACTTCCTATGGAGATTACCTTATGTGGTGTTGGTTAAAATCCCTATACTAGAATAAAAATTTGGTTAAAGAAACTTTTTTTTGAATCTACAAAATGGTATTGAACTATAATTCATATACTTGAATCCTTTTGAAGAAATAATTAATTAGTTGAAAAAAAATAGTTTTACGGCTCTATGGTCAGTGATAATAAAGGTAATCTACTTTATAGAGGATCTTATTTGTGTAGACTAATAAAAGTATTATCTTCCCAAACCATCTATTTTTAAAATAATAGAGTATAGTCACTTCTCTATTGTTGAATATTTTTAATCCCTTTAAAAAAATACTTGATCAATAAAAAGATTCCATTCCTAGGAATATTATATACTATAGGGGTGGAAAACTATGTCCCTCTACAATACATAAATCTTGGATTACACATTACTATGGAAGAAATCAATGGAGTATGATTCAAATTGGAATTTTCTTCTTCCACATCCTAAGGGAAGTAAACATGACCATGATGTTGTGTGAAATAATAGGAATGTTCATGTGAAATATATAATAATGAGGATTCTCTAATGGGATATCAAATTCAACCCTTTTAACAAAATGAAGTAAACAACCCAAATTTGGGTTATATTACATGGTCTCAATTGGTAGTTTTTGAACCCTATCATCCTGAATGATATTTTTTATCACATTGGAATCCCTCTAAAGCTGGATTATTATACTCTTAACGGTGGTCAGGGATAATATTCGTGAATCTTAGTTGATTCCAATTTTTATGTTAAGCCACCAATTGTGATCAATTTCATTTCTAATGATCACAATACTAATTTAAAGGAGGATTTTGATTATGTACCTACTTTTTTAATAAATAAATTATTTTAGGAAACATCATTTATAATTATAGGGTTAACCTGAAGTAAGATATTTCTCCATGTAATGTTAGTGCGTGGAAATATTTCAATGGAATAAATAATGGAAAAGTTATTATTTTGGAAGAAGGAGAGATTGTGAGAAAGTATTAAAATATGGAATGGATTAAAATCAAATGAAATTATTTTGATCTTATGAATACCAATGTTAAATCATGGGATACATATATTGATGTATAATAAAGGTAGAATGAAATACAAAGTTCTCCAAAAAATATAAATAATGTTTTAGTCATTATTGATGTTAGCATATAATATATTTGATGTATGAAAAGTGGGGATGGAAGAATTTTCCATAAAATTGGTCATCAAATTAAGATAATTGATGAGTCTTTGAAAGATCATTTGTTTAACGAAACCATTAACAATAATGAGGTTATTGTAACTGATCATCCATAAATTGACCATGAGCCTTTTTCTACTCATGACGGTAGGAATGGAGATAGAAATATAATTAAGTTATATGTGGTCATTGATTAAGGAATAAAAAAAGAATTTATAGATTCTAAAACTATCAAAATACAATTCTAAAATTAGAATATGTTGGATTTATAAAATGTGGGAAAAAATAACATGATCCCTCTTGATGATGAAAGATTTAAAAATTCCTCATTAGATTCAAGATAAATTTTTTGCAGTTTTCCACTAAAATACTCTATTAACTCCAGTGAAGACTATAATAAATTCATCAAGTAAATTGATGGGAATTAAATTATAATATTATATGGCATGTTCTTTATTATTCTCAGAATTACTGTTTCAATGATATCAATTTCATAGAAATATTCCCTTCTATTGATGATGATTACCCTACTGTTATAAATACGATGTTTGTGGAAGTTAAAATATAAAGTAGAAGAATATAGTAAATCATACAATATTATATCCCCATTTCCAACAATAATGATACTATATTAGAGTCTCTAATGGAACATATTACAAGGAAATTTTAGGGTAGTTGTAAGGAAATTTGTGTGGAGTCATAATGTCCTTCTATGAGCAATATTTTCTAAAAAAATTAATTTGTGGGAAACTCTATTACAGTAACTAAATTAATTGAAAAAGTAAAACATATATGATATTGATAATAAATCTTTTATGATTTAGAAATAAACCGAGAATAAAAAACCCAGTGGAATGAAAAAGGGGGATGTAGTTCCAAATATTGATTAAAATGAAGATCCTATTATGGAATTATAAAGGATTTTCTAACCATTAAATAATTATATTCCTTAATATTTTTATTAATAAACACATGTTTTATCCTATATGTCTTTATTAACATATAATAATTTCTTATAATTATATTATTGAATTATATAATATAATATATAATATTATAAACAAAAATCATCACATTAATGACATAAAAAAACATTGGGTATTTTCTCATTTGAGGATGGAAGAAATCTTAAATATCAATTCTATTGATTAGATGATTACTGTAAGTAATAATTTTAGGAGACAACTATAATTCATTTCTCTTTCATCTATTCTTATAATATATACTGATAATGTAAGTAATTATGGAAAAACAAAATGGTTTTGATCAGCTTAACAAATATATCACAAACTCTTATTAGAGAAATAAATGGAATTATAACTTCATATGAGAGGCTTGGAATGGTCAAATACTCCACCTTAAATAATTATTTTATGGATTTTAAAGAGAATAACATATTTCATGAAATTAACTTGGTGAGTTACAATTACAATTTTTATAAGAAACACCTATATAAAATGGTTTATTACAAATTGGATAGAATTTTTTTCCATAATGTAGTTCTTGATCTTGGTCCTCTATTTCCTCTACCACCCTTTTCATATTTAACACATATCATCATCCAATATTGAAAAATTTTGGCTCCAGAGAGGTTCAACTATTATGTATGTTCAGATTAAATAATATTCTAATTGGAAAATATTTGTTAAAGACACCTAAAATTTATTAAATCTTTAGGATGATTCCATGTCTTGTGTATTAATGCAAAAATAAATTAAGGGAAATTTGAATGTTTTGTATCAATATATTTTCTTCTACATTGATGAAAAAATTTATTATCTGTAATATTTTATTCATCCCATTCATGAACAAAATATAAGGTGTAATTTTTTCACTGCTTATAACTGGGAAAATGTGATCTCTCGTGATCTTATAATACTTTTACATATTAAATAACATATTAAAAAAATTAATGATAAATTTCATTTAGAGGGTGATAGGAATAAAATATATATTATTTCTCTTTAAATAGTTAGGTAAATAAATAGACACTTCACTTTTCTCAATGATAGTGGAGATTTTTTGGGAATACTGAGGATTTGGATGCTAATGTTGTCTTTTTTTAGATAAATATCTCTAAAGACCCTATAACATGATTTTATATTATGGAAGAAGTATTTATTTCTCTTTCCAATCATGATGAAAACTCACATCTTACTACAATTCCCCTTGAATTTCAAAATAAATAAGATGTTTTTAGGAGAAATTATTGAAGATCTCCTCAAATAGAAAGTTCCACAGACTCTTTATTTAATAAATTTAATTAGATTATACATTGTGATGTTTAAAAAATGGTTAGAAATTTTTTTTATGTAGTTCATTGATAATGTAAATCAATTCCTAAATTATGGACTTCATTTGAAATGTGGATAATTTGAATGAGATTCATATTTTCATACATATGTCTCTTTTGAACACTACAAATAAAATTATTAGAAATATAATTTATAATTAGTGTCAAAAAACTGTGATAATGGTTTTTTCATTGAACCAGGTTGGTTCCATTAAAGGTATAACTATTCGTTGTTTTCTTATAATAACTATTAATTTTCATAATATACTCAAGAAATCCACAAGAGGAGGTAATATTTCTCTCAATATCTATATTAAAAAACCTTTAGAAACATTATATTGGGGATTAATTTGAATGGTTTTAATGAATTTTGGTTTTGATGAGGTATTTATTAAATGTTTTAAAATAATTATGAGATTAGACAATATTTTTGTGCGCTTCAATGGATCTATTGAAGGAAAATTCACATTCTACAGAGGTGTAAGAAAAACTGACCATATCCCAGGCATTATATTTTCTATTAATGAATATTTCATAAGCATGCTTCTACTCAACATGGTTGGTAACAAAAATGAAAACCCATTAGAGCTACTATAGGCCTTAAATACAAACTCAATTATTATACAATGATGATATTATCTTTTTAAAACTTGTATTTAATAGAAAAACAATAAACATAAAAAATGATCTCACACATTAGGAAAAATTATCTAGGTAAGAGATGGGTTCAAAAAATTCATATACATAGTTTGGAAAAAAAATATTATTATAGAGTGAAAAGTGGACATCATTAATGAGTTGTGAATAACAGAAGGTGTTCATAATTTCATTTATATTTCCGTGTCTATATTTTTTTGGAAAACCTTGTTTCTGTTATTTTTTAACTTTGTGATACGTATTATAAATCATTTGACTTCCTAGAAATTAAAAACAATTTCAGTGGGAGGAAGGATATGATTGTAAATTTTGTAATAGATTCAAAATTTATTTATTAATTTATGGACTATAAATGGTATTACTATGTAATTTATAGTATTAAAATTTAATTAAAATCATTGTATGGATGGAAATAATACTTTAAAAAATACTTCTTATTCCCCCTTAGAAAAAATGATGTTAACATATTAACTATAGAGGTATTTGTATAAATAACGAATGAAAATTTAATAAATCTTTATATGATAATTTATGGGGAGGATTATTAGTGTGAAATGAATTTTAATTTCATTTCTAATACACAGATTCAAGATCATGATCAAAAATTGGAATTTTAATTTTGTGGACTCTTCCATATGGAATGACGGAAGGATTATTTTTTAATTATTTCTATGAATACTCTTCTGGTGGAAGACATAAATCCACATATTAATTTTTTTTCAAAAAACTAGGAAGATACACCTCTTATTAATATTTTATGTTTTCTAAAGACAACACTTAACATAAATGGTTCAATCAAAGAAAAAATAGAGAATTACCTGGACACACATCCTGCTAAAATCAAGGAAATGAAAATGAATTAAAACATTAAAAATGGTGATGGTTTGTTTTGGTTTGGGAATGTTCCCCCAATGGTTGTATCTAAAAATAATTATCCAAATTAAATTTAATTCAAGGGAATAAGGAATTTTTGGGTTATGAGTTTGAACATAATCATTATTCTTCCTTCAAGATTCTCACATACATGGAGGGTTATGCATTCAAATTTTCCCACTGATAATCTTCTTCATTATGTTAGAATTATCTTTTTTCTAGAGATGTGTCATATATAATCAACAAAGGGGTGATATTGACCATCTTTCTGTTACTTTTTTTCTATATGGGTAAAATAAATTTATTCACTTTTATCCATGAATTATATAATCACACATAAATATCATAAAGCAAAATATTTGGATTATGGGCTTGAAGATAAAGGTGTAACTACTATGTAGTTGGTCAATCTCAATGAAGTACCCGACACTATTTACTCTTTATTCTAATTATATTATTGTAAAAATATTTCATTCTTTAATAACACTACTTTTATTTAATAAAAGATTATTCTATTGTGGGAATTTATCATAAAACAAATTCATATGAAGAAGGTAGATTATGAATATTGGTTTTTTAGCACCATTTAATATCATTTTTATAGAACTTATTACCATTACTAGTTCATGATAAAACTCTTCTATTAGTTTTATTCATCATAAAAATGTTCATTTTTATATGAGAAAATGTAAATTAATTAAACAATCCATTTCTATGAAATCATATAGTTTGAAGGAATCACATAGGTGCACTCTCCTACCACCATTGTTTTTTGTATTTTTAGGGAAAATGATTACATTAAAAGGATAATAATTTATTATATTAGTATAATATAGTTAAAAATTACCAAGGGAGTAAATTTAGAAGATATGATTTAATGATAAGATGATCTATTCATATTTTTAGAGAGAATCAAACTGTTTATTTTACATAAATATTCTTGTTATGTAAAATTGTAAAGAAAACATGTTTTTTTAGGTATATATAATATTCTATTGATGCCAACTAGCCTTCAATGGATACTAATTGGGGATATATTTAATATTTAAAGAATATATTTATCTATTATCTCTTACTTCTTCAATCTATATTCTAAACCATATTTTATTTATTCTACATTTCTATGCCATTGAAATTGAAAAAACTAAACTGTAGGTGTCATGTAAAGTTCATGGATAGGTCATATAAAATGAGAACCTAGTGAATATATCTAGTATCCTTCTAAACAGGTGAACACTACTTACAATTATCTTGGAATCCCCTTGTAAAATTATTTGTTGATTTAAAATAACTATACTCACATTGAGTGTTGGTGGAGTAGATTTTGGCGAAATCATCATTCCATGAACCACTATAAATTTTTTGTTTATTTATTTATTATATATTTTCATATGATACTTATCCTACATATGAGTTAGGGTTATATTATAATTTTATTATAATGGGGTTTTTTTAAGATGGTAAAATTTTTAGAAACATATTCACCCCCACCTCATTAGTCATTGGGAAACACCTACTGGAAAAAATGAGTTTAAATGATAATTTGATTCATTTTTTGATTTTTTTACAAATTTTGTTCTTTAATTTCATTGATATATGATATTTATGGACTATTTGACATTAAATATGGTCTTTTGGGTATACATCTTTCGTATATACATCTATTGGTTTTTGAAGTGGGTTTATAAATTGTTTTTTGGGTTGGTTTAGATTATTTCCATTAGTGATATGTGGAAACAAGGTGGTTTTACTCTATTATAGGTATTTATGATATTTATAATTCATGTTTCTAGATTGTGACTTAGAATATTCTTATGGATGTTTTATGATTCATTTTAATTCATTAGATTCAACTAGAGGGGTTTTGTTTTTGGTTCTCATCACTCAATAGACCTCGTTGACATTTTTGAATTCACCCACCGGATGAATTCAGATTAAATCATATGGTAGTTTAAATTAATAGATGATGTCAATTTGGTACATTAAAATATATCAAATTCAATTTAAGGTTGTATTCCATTTTTTACCACTCATGTAGTGGGTTTCATTATACCACTAAACTCTGTTGAGTCAATAAGGTTTTCCTTATGACTTCTCTGTTCCTTCTTGTTTTGAAAATCACAAACCCCATATACTTAAGTAAATCTATATTTCACTTCTATAATGAAAATTTCCTTTCCAAATGAATTTACCCCTACCGTATTTTCATTGCTCATATCAATATTTTTCTTAAGTATAAAAATCGGATTCATACCTAAAACCTCAGAATCATATTATACTTTGATATGAACCATTCTATTTTAGGATCCAAATTTTGGATACAAACTCTCATAAAGTTCGATTCTGAATTCTGGATACGAACTCTAATGAAGTTCCATTCTGACTTCTGGATACGAAGTCTAATGAAGTTCCATTCCAACTTCTAGATACAAACTCTAATGAAGTTCCATTCTGAATTCTGAGTACGAACTCTCATGAAGTTCCACTCCAAATTCTTGATACGAACTCTCATAATGATCCACTCCAAATTCTGGATACAAACTCTCACAATGTTCAAATCCAAATTATGGATACGAACTTTAATGAGTTATACTCTGAACTCCTACTAGTTCGACATCGAACTCCTATTAGTTCGACTCCGAACTTCTAGGAGTTCGATTCTGAACATTCATGAGTTCGTCTCCGAACTATGTAGGTTCAGATTCCAAATTCTAGTGAAACCAGAATCCAAATTTCTTTATAAATTCAGACTCAGAATTTCTACATAATTCAGGTTTTGAATTATTACAAAGTAGGATTCAAACATCTCATTATTATAGATTCTGAATTCCATTTTAGTTAGACTCCCAAATTTTTTTCTTACATTCCAAACATCAGTTTTACTAATGCTTACAATTGTTTAATTACAAAATGATGTCATGATTTCAGTTATTGACTAACCATTGTTTGAGTGAAACATGTACATGTCCCTCTAAAATTCAAGGAGAGATATGACCGTTGGAGGAGGGAGAAAACCGTTGGAGCTTCACCTATAAATAAGAGTTCATTTGAAAGTCGACAAGAACATTGACAGAACCCTAACATCTGTTCTTACATGCTGTTGAAGTGATTTCTAGGGAGAGAGGCTCTTATAAACTCTCAAAGCATCATGTGGAATGTTTGAAAAACATTTTGAAAATATTCATTGTCCAAACATTCTTTTTGCGACATAGATTGTTGCTGATTACTATCAAAGGCTTCCAGGGATAGGAAGACAGAGGTTCCAACACCTTGAAGATGTGGGCTTCCTTATTGATGAAGACAGAGGTGTCGACTACCTGATAGTTGAGGGCTTACAGGGATTGCAAGACAGACTCCGATCTTCGTATCGAGGGCTTACCGTGGTGTGAGTAAGAAACACATTCTTGAATGTATAAATCAAGGGACATTTATACAAGGCTGTTGGATACCCTTCTCTTTGGGTTAAAAAAGTTATTGTTGTTACTTGATTTTGTTACATGTTTTTCTTCTACATTTTTTATTGATAAGGAATGTATAACTTTCTTATACTTACTTACATGTACTCTGATTTAGTTAGATTCTATACACTATAAGGTATAATCTTTATCTGTGTAAACTTGTTTAAAAAATCATTTCCAGAATCACTTTTCCAGAATCTCGCAAGTCTATAGTACTCATAAGGGTCTTGTGAATTATCCTGTTTAACCTTGTTAAACATAACCATCCAAAAAATTTCCTAAGGGAATTTATTAAAGGTACAATTCACCCCCTCTAGTATCTGAGAATCTAATTCTTATTTTATCTTATGTTTGGTATCACAGATTATATCATACATAGAGTCATACGATCCTAAAAATTGGTATCAGAGGACTTGGTTCAATATGAATTAATCTCAAGATTTGATTCAGAAGAGAATTATCAGAATTTCTTATTCGTATTCATATTTCCAGATTCATACTTTTCCGAATCTATTTTTCAGAATCACAGTTTAGATTCACTTTATTCTTAGAGATTCAATTTTTTATTTGTTATAATATTTTCTTTTTCTTACAGTCTTATACTTCTAATAAGTTTGTGTGCCAATGATTTTCTTATGGTTGGAAAGTTTAAATGTTGGTTCTATCGAAAAATTAATTCCTACTAGACCACCTATCTTGTATGGTAATGATTATTAATATTGGAGAGATCGTATGAAGACTTTCATTATCAATACTAGGGTAGATAAAATTGTCATGCTTACCGAAGGATAGAAAATTCCTGACAAGGAAGTAAGTGATTTTACTAATCAAGAAAAACATGAATACAAACTCAACTATAAGGTACACAATAATTTAATTTGTTCAATGACTAGGAACATATATATCCAAATTCCATCTTGTGAAACAACTCTCTTTATATGGAATAAAATTGAAGTTACACATTTTGGTACATCCAAAGTCATAGAAAAAAGAAGAACTATGTTGAGAGAAGAATACCATGGATTTAATTTTACTTATGGAGAACCTATAAGAAAAGTACATCAATGGTTTATGACTATCGTGAATAGCTTACAATCCATGGGAGAAAAATGTTTGGATGATGAGGCTCTTGTGAATAAGATTATAGATATCATTCCAAATGTGTGGGAATCAAAGAGAACATCAATTCATGAAAACAGAAAGGTTACTCAAATTTCTCTTGATGAACAATTTGGTACTCTTCTTCAACATGAAACTAGAATGAAAAGAGATGCTGAGAACATAAAGAAGAATAATGTGAATGGTAGTGTTGATTTTACTAAAATTCAAATCACATGAAATCTAAGACTCTTGAAAGAGTTACTAGATCCAAATATAAGAAGGTTATTATCGAATTTGAATCTAGTGAGAGTGAAGTCTCAGAAAATGAGTTAGCTAATCTTGGTAAAAGGATGAACTAGATAGCTGGACAAAGAAATTTCAAATCCAAGTATAAGAAGTAGGAAAGGAATGATAAGAAAGATTCAGAGGTCACATTCTATGAATGCCAGAGAAGTGGACACATAATATCGGATTTTCCTTTTCTTAAAAACGAATAAAGAAAAGAGAGGCATTCTGAAAGGAATAGGAAGATGTTTTACAAAGCTAAGGTTAAGAATGTCCTGAAAGCTAATACTAATTAGAGTGTAAGCTGTGGAGACTCTACAGATAGAGGATCTTCAGAATATGATTCATCAGCTCAGAAGAATATGGGATTCATTGCTACTACTTCTTTCCCAAATACATGTCCTATAGACAAGGTACGCTCTGCTGAGGATTTATCAAATTTATCTCTTGATAAGAATTACTATTCCGAAAATAGTACTTTTAATGATGATACTTCATCTTCAAAAAATGAAGATCCTTCGTATGATTAAGAAACTAGATTTTCCACGTTCCGTGATGCAAAAAATTGTAAAATTTACAAGAAATTATACAAGGTATATAATAGGGAAGAAATTCTAACAAAATAGATTTCAGATCTTACTACAAATCATAGAGATAAATAAGAGATTTTATAAAAACATTATACAAATCATGATAAAGCAAATTCTAATAAGGAAGAACTTTATAAAGATCTTAAGAATGCTATTTTAGAGATGAAAATTTTTGAGGAAAAATCTAACTCTAAGGATAGGAATTTAGCCATCAGACTGAAATCTGAAATATTTTCTCTTAAGAAACTCCTTGTAAAATTTACCTCTGGGAAGGAAAATATTGATAATATGCATTCTCAAATTAATCCTCAAGCAAAAACTACTAGAGTAGGTTATACTCACCAAAAACTGGTTTTCAAAAACAGGTGCTTTGTTCCTTCTGCAGCCCCTTTTTGCACTAAGTGTCAACGTTGTGGGAATTTGAAGAAAAAATGTTCCTTGAATAGTATCCAATCTCTTGGGTTTCATAAAGAATAATTTTATAAAAAAATGTGGATACCCAAAATTATATTATTTAACAATTCTGGATCCACGCAAGTCTGGATTCCGATAACCAAACTTTTTTCGTATTTTCTAGAAATAGGGAAAGTAACAACAACAATACTTGGTACATGGATAGTGGATGTTTCTAGCATATGACTTGTAAAAAAATCTATTTCAAAAATATTCTCAAGATGAAAGGAGGAAAAGTAACTTTCGGAGATAATGCTCAGCCAGAAATTATTGGTATGGATAACATCATTCTTCTTGTAAAAACATGGATTTCAAATGTTTTGTTTGTTAAAGGTATTAAGAACAACCTCATCATCATATTTCAATTACGTGATGATGGATACCTTGTGAATTTTATGAATGATTAGTGCTTAGTACACAATTCCAAGTAAGAATTTATTCGTTCTTCCCATATGCAAGAGAATGTTTATACACTTAATATAGAAGACCTTAGGAGACAAGACATACCCTTCCTTAGTGAAATGGAAGATAATTCTTGGTTGTGGCATAGAGGGTTAGGACACTGTAACCTTAGAAACTTATCTAATCTTTCTATGAAAGGTTTAGTTAAGGATCTACCGGAGCATAGATTTTATTCTTAAAAAGTTTATGAAACTTTTCAATATAGCAAGAAACATAAATCATGTTTTAAATCAATTGATGATGTCTCAACTACTGATGCACTACAGTTGGTGTACATGGATCTTTTTGGTCCGACACAAACTGGAAGCATTGGAGGCAAGTACTATATATTTGTTTTGGTTGATGATTATACTATATTTACATGGGTATATTCTCTAGAAAATATTTCTAAAGATTTTTCTTATTTCAAAAGTTTTAGATCCCCAGTTAAAAATGAGAAAACCATCAATTGAAAACTATTCATAGTGATCGTGGAGGAGAATTTAAAAATTCTGATTTTGAAACTTTTTGTAGTAGAAAATGTATTACTCACAACTTTTCAGCACCCAGAACCCTCAACAAAATGGTGTTGTTGAAATAAGAAATATAATTCTTCAATAGATAACTAGAACCATATTGAGTGAGTATTCTATAGCTAAACATTTTTTTGTTGAAGCTGTAAGTACTTCTTGTTATACTATAAATCGAGTTTTAATTAGACCATTTCTGAATAAAACTCATTATGAGTTATGGAATGGTAGAAAACCTAGACTTTCCTACATAAAGGGTTTTGGATGCAAGGCATTCATTCTGAATACTAAATATAACTGACACAAATTTTCACCAAAATCTGATGAAGGAATTTTCTTAGGTTACTCGACAACCTCAAAGGCATATATGGTTTTCAACAAAAACACTTGTACTATTGAAGAGAAAATACATGTAAAATTTGATGGAAGTGGTCCTTTTGTTTTCAAACAACCCCAAGCTACATCTTTGGATGTGTTTTCAAAAACTTATTTTCAACCTTTGTTAGAAAATCCTTCTCATAAGGAAAATTTTCAAGAAGATACTTCTGAAACATTTATCCCAGATGATTTCCTACCCTATGTTGATGAACAGGTTTTACAAAACCCAAATCAGTCATTTCATAAGAATCATCCTAGTGATAGTATCAATGGTGATGTGAATCAACCTGTAAGGACTAGAAGTTCCCAAAAAAAATGAAGTTGAACATATACCATTCCTTTCCCAATTATAACCAAAATGCACTGACTAAGATTTAGGTGATGAATATTGGATTAAATCAATGCAAGATGTACTAAATGAATTCGAATGGAACAAAGTCTGGACCTTGGTTGAAAGACCTAACGAAACTTCTCTAATTGGAGTAAAATGGGTCTTCAGAAATAAATGAGATGAAAATGGAATCATTGTAATAAATAAATATAGAATAATTGCTAAAGTCTAAAATCAACAAGAAGGAATAAACTATGATGAAACCTATGCTCCATTAGCTAGACATGAATCTATTCATATTTTATTTTCCTTTGCAGCATTCTCTAATTTTAAACATTTTTAAATGGATGTGAAATGTGATTTCCTTAATGTTTATGTTCAAGATGACGTTTTTGTTGAATTACCTCTTGGATTTGATGATAAAAAATATCGTAATCATGTTTTTAGACTTACCAAGGCTTTATATGGCCTAAAACAAGCCCCATGAGCTTGGTATGATAGACTTACATGATTTTGTCTTCGAAATAACTATGTTAAGGGAATGCATATCCAACCTTTTTTATAAATAAATATATGAAAAATGTTCTGATTGTTCAAATTTATGTGTATGACATTATATTTTGTTCAACTCTGCAATCTTTAACTGATTCCTTTGCAGATCTAATGAAATCTGAGTTTGAATTGAGTATGATGGGTGAGTTAACATTTTACCTTGGTTTTTAAATTTCACAAAAACCAGAAGGTATCTACATATCCCAACATAATTATATTAAATATCTTCTTAAAATGTATGGGTACGACAACACTAAGAGTATAAGTACTCCTATTGGAACTTCAAACACACTTGATGTTGATGAAGCTGGGAAACCAGTAGATCAAAAATCTTTTAGGGGTTTGATTGGAAGTGTACTTTACATGATAGCTAGTCAACCAGACATGATGTTTTTAGTATTCTTATGTTCAATATATCAATCCAATCCTAAGGAATCTCATTTAAAGGCAGTTAAATGAATATTTCTCTACTTAAAGGGAACCATGGATCTAGGAATATTTTATACTTCTGGAAATGATTTTGTTTTAAAGAGTATTTCAGATGCTGACTTTGGTGGATGTAGAATGGATAGAAATAGTACGTCCAGAACATGTCATTTCTTAGGAGAATCATTAGTTTCATGGTCATGAAAAAAGAAACATTCTGTAGCACTCTCCACTGCTGAAGTTGAATATGTAGAAGCTGGAAGTTGTTGTGCTCAAGTGTTATGGAGGCAACACACACTAACAGATTATGGCTTCAGTTTTACTAAGACTCAAATTTTTTGTGATAACACATGTTCCATTTCCCATAGTAAAAACTCTGCACATCACTCCTGTGAAAAGCATATAGATATTAGGCATCACTTTCTTAGGTATCATGCAGTAAAAGGAGATATCATTCTTCATTTTATCAGAATGGAAGATCAACTTGCTGACATTTTCAAAAAAAAATTACCCTCCGATAGATTTGAATACATTAAAAGGAAGTTAAGAATGATAACTGTTAGTTAATATTTATCCATAAACTTCTTTTTGAACCATTCTCCTTATTGTAATAAACTCATTTTCATAGGTGGAGTACATTTTTTTGTTAGCCTTTCAAAAATTTTCATAATGAAATTTTCATACTGAAAATTTTCATAATGAAATTTTCATACTGAAAATTTTCATGATGATGTTTTCGTACTGGATATTTTCATAATGAAGATTCCATACTGGAAATTTTCGTAATGAAAATTTTTGTAATGAGAATTTTCTTAATGGGAATTTTCGTAATCATATTTTTTTGTAGTGAGTTTTTCGTAGTGTGTTTTCCATAGTCAAATTTTCATTAAGAAGAATATTACCTATTACAAATAAACTTCCTAGCCAATCTAAAAGGTATGACTTTCTTACTCATGTTTTCTTAGTCATTTTTAGTTTCTGGTATTTTCTTTTTCTTTTAAAAACCATTCAGATTCATTTCATATTAAATCCAAATGTCTTTACTAAAACCTCAAAAGATCAGATTGAAAATTTCCTTGTGGGTATGATTTCAACCGTCAGATCAGATCAGAGAAATTTTCAACCATTAGATTTGTTTTGGAAGTTCAATGGTCCACTCCATCGACCATATAAAGGGAACCCCCATTTGTGTCCCACATCAATCTCCATGCTCTCACATCTTGAAGCTCTGCATCAGTTTTTAAAGCCCGTTCTGAATCTCTCAGAACACCTCCATTCTGAATATCTGTAGAATCCAACACTCAATAAATGTCTACCACGAAGCCATTTTCAAAATGGAAAGCGTACAGAGAAAGACTGGTCTATCTGAACTTTTACATGTACGATTCTATCATCTCTATGAACATCAAGTTGAATAGTTGGGAAGATGTATGTATATCTAAGACAGGTGTTCAAGATGTGTTCTATCCGGAGTTACTTGTAGAGTTCTATGAATCAGCATGCTTCTATAAGGAAGAGGGAAGAGAAAAATTTTCTTTCAATTCTTATGGGAAGACTTACAGACTTACATACACCAAATAAGCAAGCTTGGTGGGGCTAGCATATGATGGAGAAGCTGAATTTGGCTCACATAAACTTCCGAATGTTCAAGGTAGTTTTGTTAAGGTGAAGGCCTTGGAGTGGCATGTTCTTGATGATGTAAAGACAGCCAAGATAGCTCACCTATCTTCTAATAATCAGATCCTTCAGCTGTGGGTACAAGGTTTCTTAGTTCTGAAAAAGGGTGATAAGGATACCGTGAATAAAAGTGATATATATTTCTTATAATTATTGGTGAATCTAAGAAAAATCAATCTGATGAGGCATGTTCTTGTGACAATTAAGAACATCAAGGAGGGAAATTTGAGATCTCAAACCATCATGTACCCTGCCTTACTATCAAAGATGATAGATCAATGTCTGGATTCTTTTGAGATTTCATGTAAGTACAAGGCTCGGAATTTCAAGGTCTTTCTTGTTAGTGATGATACCTTGAAAAGGATGAATATGTCCTATTCCTAGGAAACATGAGAGTTTTATAATTTTCTATATGAAGAGGCAAAAACCAATCTGAAAAATTTGGAGAATTTTGAGCCAGTGAAGAAGTTTGGTAAGAAGATAAAATTGAAAGAAGTGGTTGCTGAAGACAAGAACCCAAAAACTAAAGAAACCAAATCCGCACCTCCCAAGCTGATAAAACAGAATGCATATCCAGATGAGGTGACTTCTAAATGGAAGGAAGATAAGTATAAATGGAAAGAAGGGGAACCTCAGTTCATATTAGGCCATGTTGAAGATAAATCCTTAAGAGAGAAGACCGTTGAATACCTTGAAAAGGTAGAAAAAGAGATAAAAATAAAGGAGAAGATGTCTGAAGATGAGGTTGTTCTATCCCTTTTGAGAGACACGTAAATAGCTTCTGAGAATATTCTTGTAACAGAAACCTTTCTTGTTGATCCATTATTGGGGACTCCTGGAAAAAATTACTTCACTACAAAAAAGTCTAAAGGGAAAGAGGTTATTGAAGGAGTAGAGAAATGATCTGTTGAAGAAGTAGAGGAAGAAGTTGTTGAAGAAATAGAAGTAAAAAGGAGGTAGAATAATAAGAAGAAGTAGAAGAAGGAAGTGGTGATCTAGATGACTTGATTAAACAAGTGGAAGATTATCAAGAGAAGGAAACCTATCAGAAAAACTACCACTCCAAACATCTGAGGCCGAGACCTCAACAGTTTTCACTCTAGGAAAGGAAGATGAGAATTATGGTAAGGAAGATGATGACAAGAAAGAAGAGAATGAAACAGAATTTTCTAAGGATGAAAGCAATGAGAAGCACTTTCTTGTAGAAGGAGAAGAGAAGGAGATACCTGATGAAGACAAGATAGTTCAACTATCTGAAAGTGGGGAAGAATCACCTGGTGAGGAACCCATTCTGAAAGTTGATAATGTTATGAAAGTGATTATGGACACCCCAAAAATGATGTTATAAGGAAGAAGGATGTTGGTTGCTCTTCAAAAATAATGTTGGTGGAAATTGAAGAAGAACAATCCCCGAGCAAGGTGTCTGATTCGAAATCATCATCACTGGGTCATGATTTTGTTGTTAAATCTTTGAAGGAATTAGTGGACACCATTCTGATATTTCCCACCATAGAATCCATATGCCAGATGCTTCAATATATTCTAAATCAGAAATCAGAATCCTTATCCAAGTTTATGTATAAGTGTGTGAAGATTGAGGCTGAGCATAGAAATTTTCTCATAAATTTTGATGTTCACAGAAATTCATGCAGAAAAATGAATTTATGGTCAAAGAAAATTGATGATGACATGGCAGAGCTTGATACCTTTCATAATGATGTTAAATAAGCTATTGACACAGAGGATGCAATTATTAATAATCTTCAGGATAAGCTGACCCTTGAGCAAAATTCTCGGAATCAACAAGTGGGGGATCTGAATGGGAAGCGTAACTCTGTTTCTCAATACTAGATATGGGAAAGAGATATCCATATTTAGATCAATGAGAAGCTAGAAAAACATGATGAATTTTTGAAGATGCAGGAAGAGGCCATGAAGGCTCAGGCATAGGTCATGTAAGATCAAGATGAAAGGATTAAAGCCTTATAGAAATAATCTGAGGAGGACCAGAATGTCTTGAAAAAGATGAAAACCCTGTTAAAAAAGTTAATCCCCAATGAGAAGGAAGAGAAATAGACCAATCTGATTTTTTGTTGTAATGTCTTTCCTTGTAAAATTTCATTCAATTCTAATGAAATCTCTAGTTGTTTGTATCTTGTGTTGTTACGTACTAATGTTTCAGATACTTTATTTCATTTCCATTCCCTTAAATTCTTTTTGAAAATCACAAAGGGGGAGAAGGAAAAAGAACTACTCAAAGGGGGAGAAGGAAAAATCTAAAAGCGATAAGAAAAATTTCTAAGTTAATAATTGTCCTTAAGTAAGGGGGGGTTTCTCATTACAATGTTTTTCAATCCCATGATAATGAAAACTCCATTATGAAAATCCAGAATACAATCCTTACAGTTCCTAATCCTAAGGGGGAGTTAGTCATATTCACCATCGTCTATGAAAAAGGGAGATAAGTTTTAATTTCAAAGTCTAAAAAAAATTTTCTAAGACCTTATATACTTTTTGGAAATGTTGTTTGTGATTTCCAAAAGGGGTGAGATTGTTGAGTCAATAGGGTTTTCCTTATGACTTTTTTATTCCTTCTTATTTTGAAGATCACAAACACCATATACGTATGTAAATCTATATTTCACTTCTATAAGGATTATTTTATTTCCAAAGGGATTTACCCCTACCATATTTTCAATGCTCATATCAATATTTTTATTAAGTATAAAAATCGGATTCATACCTAAAACCTCGGAATAATATAATACTTATATATGAAGAATTATGTTTTAGGATCCGAATTCTGGATACACACTCTCATAAAGTTCCATTATGATTTTTGGATAAGAACTCTAATGAAGTTCCATTTAGAATTCTAGATACGAACCCTAATGAAGTTCCATTCTGAATTCTGGATACGAACTGTATTGAAGTTCCATTCCAAATTTTGAGTATAAACTCTAATGAAGTTCCACTCCAAATTCTGGATACAAATTCTAATAAAGTTCCACTAAGAATTCTTGATACGAACCCTCACAATGTTCAACTCTGAATTATGGATACAAACATTAATGAGTTCAACTCCAAACTCCTACTAGTTTGACTATGAACTCCTACTAGTTCGACTCCGAACTTCTATGAGTTTGACTACGAACATTTACTAGTTCAACTCTAAACTCTATAAGTTCATATTCTTAATTCTAGTGAAACCATACTTTGAATTTTCTTAGAAATTCAGACTCCAGATTTCAACAGAATTCAGGTTCTGAATTCCTACAAAATAGAATCTGAACATCTCTTTATTATAGACTCTTAATTCTATTTTGGTTAGACTCCAAACTTTTGTTTGCTGACATTCTACACTTCAGTTTTACTTAGGATTACACTTGTTTCATTACAAAGTGATGTCATGTTTTCAGTTATTTACTAACCATTGGCTGAGTGACACGTGTATAGGTCCCTCTGAAATTCCAGAAGAAATATTACCATTGGAGGAGGGAGCCGACTATTGGAGCTTTGCCTATAAATAAGATCTTATTTGAATGTTGACAACAACTTTGAAATAACTCTGACATCTATGCTTACATTGTATTAAAGTGATTTATAGAGAGAGATGCTTTTATAAACTCTCAAATCTTTGTGCAGAAAGTTTTAATAGCTTGTTAAAACTTTTCCTTGTACAGACTTTCTTCGTGCGACTCCGATTTTTGCTGATTATAATCGAGGGCTTCTGAGGATAGGAAGACAGAGGTTACAACGCCTTGAAGTTGAGGGCTTCCTTGCTGAGGAAGATAGAGGTGCCGACTACCTTATAGTTGATGGCTTGTGGGGATATCAAGACAAACTCTGATCTTCATATCAAGGGCTTACCCTGGTGTGGGTAAGACATATTTTTTGAAGGTATAAATCAAGGGACGTTTATCCATGGTTGTTGGATACCCTTCTCGTTGGGTTAAAATAGTTATAGTTATTACTTATTTTTGTTACAGGTTTTTCCACTGCATTTTTTATTGCTAAGGAAAGTATAACATTCTTATACATCCTTACTTGTACTCTGATTTAGTTAGATTCTATATGCTATAAGGTAGAATCTTAATCTGTGTCAAAATTTGTTAAGTTTCATTTCTGGAATCACTTTTCATGAGTCTTGCAAGTCTTTAGTACTCATAAAAGTCTTGTGAAATATCCTATTTAACCCTGATAAACATATCCATCCTATAAATTTCCTATGGGAATTTTTAAAAGGAACAATTCACCCCCCCTCTTGTATCTAAGAATCAGTTTCTTATTTCGATCCTATGTTTGGTATCAGAGAGTATATCATACACAAGGTCATACCATCCTAAAAAATCTTGTTTAAATTAAGTGGTTTAATTATTTGTTTCATTTCAATATTTAAAAAAAATTATAGGGGAATAATGTTGAATAACCATGGGAATCCAATTCATGTAGGAGGGTAGGTCATTCATATTGAGTTTTCATGGTTAGTACATATTAACATAATATATTTGTAACATCCCTTAGTCGGTGATAACCTGAAAATTATCTAGAAAGAGTGTTACATGACCTCAGGTGCACCTCCAAACATACCAGACGAAACTAAATTGTATCAAGGGAATAATGATTTACTATAACAAGAATATAAACTTATATCAATGTTAAATATACTAATATTAATGAAGCATCAATCATAAAAAAATATAGATTATGAAGTAGAAAACAATTCACCCAAGCTATTACAAATTTAAATGTGGTTATACAAGCATTTCTCCCAACTAATTACCCAACATGATAATGAAATATGTAATATAATAAATAATAAAAACATAAGGATTATATACTAATATTTCTAAACATCATTTCATCCATGTCTTCTCTCATTTTAAGAGATCTAGTTGAATAATATAATCTTAGGCCTCATCATTACACATACCTACAATAATTTTGTTTTTTCAAGAAAAAAATTCCCTGACCAAAAAATAACGGTGTGAGTAAAAACTCTTAGGCCACCACTAATGATGTTCTTTACAAAAAAAATAAATAATTTATTTATAAATTGTATTTTTAGTATAAAAAAAAATAAATACAATTTTTTTTATAATTGATCCTCAGTTTATAAGGTGATACTTGAATTCAATATAAACTACTTTCTCAAGTTTTATTTGCATCTAATCATGTCACTTAATCATCCGGAGATACATGTCCTTAGAAATAATTATATATAAATATAAGTATTTATTATCTCTTAAGAGGAACATATCGAAGATAAATATATCATATATAAAAAACTAGGTGAATAATTTCCCACCCCACATATATCAAATCATGTTCTAGGGAAAAGAGTCCCTCCATGGAATCACATATATTATATAAGGGGGAATGGGGACCCACACATAATATATCATCATATATTATATAAAATATATGGATCCACATTCTTAATATCTCATTAATTTAATCCAGGAGAATAGATCCCCACATGTAATATCTTAGATAAGATGGAATTCCCCAACCGATAATATCTCATATCCCATGAAATAGTGCCCCATCCCAAAGACGTTAAATATATTATAATACGAAATTAGTGCCTCACCCTAAATTCCTCATACATACATAGGAGAATGGAACGCGCCTTATATATTTAATATCACAATATGGATAATGTTTCCCCTCCCTAAAATAAAAAATAAAATTTTCTGGAACAGAGTACCACCCATACAGTCCCATATCTCATATATAACATCATAAAGAAATGCGCCTCACCCAGAAATCAAAATTTTATTTTCATGTTTTTTACACACATCAAAACCCATTAAAAAAGTGGCTGGTTATCATATCAAGCAAAAAACCTATTCTATACCTTCATGAATAAAATCTCTCCCCTCTAGAATCCCTATACTAACACTTCATATATGTTAATAAGGCTCAGGCACACATAATGGTCCCCAGTACACATCATATTATGTGAACCCTTTCGGGTTCCTCTTTATTTTTAAAAACTCATGGTCCCATAACCATAACTCATAAGGCATATAATCCATAAACATCACCATGATCACATTACATCTTTATTGGCCTAACGGGTAATACCAAACTAGAATTTCGCTAAAGGGATAACACAATTCCACTGTAACATCCCAAGTCTTCCAATGTTATTTCCTTGACACTAAATCATTCCTTAATACAATCATGGATATCCCCACATACAGTACTCAAATACCCTGTGGCATAAACAAATGTCTCTACTCCCAAATTTTCTATACTATATGATATGATGTTTTCTAAGGTTCCATCATAGACCACTCAATCTTATCATTCAAATGATTAATATCCCCTACATAGATGGGTGTGAAGTCACACATATTATAAACAAAATCATTTTACACATTATTTAATTTCTACCCCTCATTTTCCATGCTTTACATATCATGTATTCGTGATTTAAACCTCATCCATTGGTTGTCGAGGCATAAAGTAACAATTTAAGGATCCAACTTATCCATTGACCCTTGTGCTCTTCCCTTATGTATTTTAATGTGAAAAATTCATTTATAATTTATAGATGATTGAAAGAATTGGAGAGTCTATATATCCCATGTCCTATAAGAAAATTAATATTCCGTATAGATATGTTTACGGTCCATCTAATTCACATATGGATTTATTCCCATTAAGCATCACTCAACCACCATTGCTAAATCTTTTGTAGGACTAATCAGTCATCTCATTAAAATATGAATCCATAAATATAAAAAAATCTAAATTTAATTAAAAAATATGGATAATTAATTTATACTTTATTCAAATAGTTATTTAATAACTAGTTTCACACTTTATATGATGGAATAAATAGTGTATTGATAATCAATAAACTCTCTACATAATAATCCACATGAAAATGGGATCACACTATCAAAAATATCTATTTAGATTGTTAGAATATAAATAAACGAATATCTTATTATAGAATATTCATTAATTCTATAAAAACCATTTCAAATCTCTTAATAATATATTTTAGTGGAATACCTTAATAACATTTCATGAAATATAACGCATTCATACTCTCTTGATCTCCATTATACAGGATGAACAAAATCCCTATCATATCGAGATGATTTCCGTATACACTAGTTTAATCATTTTGAAAACCTATAATAATTTTATCAAATAATAATTGATGTAAATGGATAATCTAATCAATTAGGAGTCAATTAGAGAAATAATTTACCTCTAGTCTACACCTTGATCCAACGATGATTGAATCAATTAAGAAACAAGGATGGTATCACATAGAGATGATTAGATGGGTGATAAAACAATACATAACTATATTTTAGATAACGACGTTACAAAAACCAAAATTTTTATTTAATAGAAATTTCCTAACATTAATATAGAATTTTTTAAATTATATAATTTTTTTATTAACAATTCAAAAAGATATGGAATTATTATAAAAATAAATTATGTTCAACCTTGATGAAACAATAAATAATATATATAAATATATATTATTTTCACTTCCCGTAATTTTTATATTTAATATACATCAAAATATATCATGGAACCCAGGAAATTAATAATTTTTGAGCTCCTCATGCAAAAAATAATATATTAAGCCTTGCACAAGGTTTCATCATTATGAAAAATAAATGCATGATATAAGTTCTAAGGTATGGTCCACATGTAACAAATTTATACCATTTAAAATATATTACTCATCAAATGATATATTTCACATAATTATAAGTTCAATAAATAAAAAGCTCAAACCATAATTAATATATTTTTCCCACATGATACACTTTCAACTAAACAAAAACCATGATGTGTATCATTTTTAATAAATATTTAAAATATTTCCACAATTATTATATTTTATATAAATAAATTTAAATAAATCATTTTTTATTTTAAAATATAAGTATTTTCCTTTTCATAAAAACCAATAAATAACATTTTATCCTAGACTAATAATTTTTTTTGTATATTTCTATTTTTTAACTATATGACATCACATAAATTTTCATATATAATATATTTCACTAATGTGTAAAATTTTCAAACCATTCATATGATTATTTCTTTATACAAAATCCATTGCATAACGTTTCTATTTGATATAAAATATATTTCCAAGGTTTGAGTTTACTAACATATATTATTCAAATACATATGTTTTCCTTAATTTTAAAATTTTAATATATAATATATCTTTTCATATATAATATATTATACACGTATAAAAATTATATACATATTATATTTCTTTCTCCTCCGTATGATTTATAATATATTTAATTTATCCATGTGTTACAATATAAACAATTTTAACTTTAAGAAAAGTCATATGAAATATGTAATATATATTTCCAACCTAAAAAATTATTTTTTCCCATTCCGTATATATTATAGTTCCCCTTTCTATATACAATGTTTTTATACTTATTGAACAAGTGTGAGTATGTTTTTATGCATAGAATCTTTTTAAAATCAATTGATTCCTAAAAAATTTTAAAAAACCCTAAATATTTCCTATTAGTATAAAACACATAGTTATCCATTAAAACACATTTATCTGTTGAAAAATAGAAAAATTATCTGTTAATCAAATAGAGTTATTGAGGATAGATTGCAAACTTATTATACATTTCAAAAACCTCTACAAGGTCCCTATAAATTTGTTCAAGCTATGGTTTTCACCAAATCAGTACTCATAAACTCCCAAATATCAATGTGGCCAAAAAATACAGAAATATATAGAATTAAAATATATGATTTACATTTCAAGAAAATTTTAAAATATTTTTAATTTATTTTACCCATAATGAAAATAAGATCATATCATTGACCTAGGATAGGGTATCCCATCATATGGTCCACTAAAATTTTGTTAGTTATTTTCTAGTGCGGTCTAATATTGTGAACAAAATCAAAAAACATATACCATATTCATAATGTTCCAAATGAAATCATTCCAAATGATGATATTCAATGAGGATCTTAACCAATAACACCTACGAGCTAACATTAGTCTAGATGATATGAAGTTTGGCTCATCACACCCTATTAGGTGGAATTAGTTCCAAATCTAGGATTATATTTTTTAGATAGGCCATATCCAAGAATATTTCTTAGATCCCGACATAGGGAAAGTTATGATAACATTTATAATTGATTGTTGTACAATATCAATGTGAATACATGTAAAAATCATAGGTATCCAATTTATTCGAACATAATTATATACATTAGTCCTGTATTGATGGAATATGTTGTATGTATCAAAGGATATATATTGTTGAATCATTATTTATATATCAGATTTTCTCTATCTTATTAACAATTAAAAATTAGTGGTGTTAGTTTGGAGGTTATTTCCATATAGGAAGGCAGTTGGTGTTTTTGGTGTTAGGATCAATCACATGAAGGTGATTTCTATTTATAATTGTCAAAGGAATCAAAACCCACAAAGTTCAGTTCCACTTAATTGAAAACAATATACCATTTAAGGAAAATTAATTAGAAATACTATAACGACCCATACTTTACATACATTGTTAATACTTCAAAATTGAAGCACACTTATTACAACATATGACAAAACCACAAAGGACCGTATAGGTATAGTGTCTTTAGAAACTGGGAAACATAAACAACTGGTTCATAAATCTTCTACAGTGTCTCCCATTTATTTCATCATATCTAGGGTCCCTTTTAGCATATTCTACTTAATATCCATCTTCCTGACCTGGGGAAAAGAAAACATAAAAGGGTGAGCTCAAATGCTCAGCAAGGCAAATAATGGAAATAAAAATCATATCATATCTTTTTGAAAATCATAACCTGCAAAAGAGATCATAATATCTTAACATGGAACAAATAATAGGAGTGAAAATGAGATCCCCATAATCATAACATAAAACTTGAAACTTTGTGGCATGCACACATAATCATGGAAAATCATTTCTTGTTAGTCATGACTCATCGCCAAGACTATCTTAGTGGACAAAGTCCCTTTCTGAACCGAGTTCACTCCTCGTTTCAGTCTTGTACCACTGAACCGAAATAACCTTTCGTTCCAGCCATGTCTATCTCATGAGATATAAAATCTTTACCCAATGCATTGGAGGGAGATATAGGTCCCACCCATCTTATAATGAATCCTTTCTTATGTGTGCCACATAATCATAAAACATACATCATTGCATAACACATGAAACAAAAATGGGATTCTTGAAACATCATGACATCATAAATCAATTCATATAAGATAAAGGAATTCATAAAAATAATTCCATCACAACATGATCAAATCAATGTAATAATAGGGATAAAAACAGAACCCTTTATTATCTTAGATGGAAAATAATTTTGAAAATCACTTGAACTCCATTCTTGAGGAAAATATCCTTTCTTCTTCAAAAACATTTTTCCTTTCATAACATGTCATACAACTTTAAAATAAATGAAGTTGATTAAAAATAAACTTGAAAACTTGTAAAGGAAGCTTCTTGGAAACAATGTTTTAAAAATCCATTCATGCCGTATAAGTTAAAAAAACATTCTTCGTACTTTTGTCGGAAAAGTCAAAAAGTACCTCGTACGGAAAAAAACGACAAAAGATTCCTTTCATATTCTTTACTAAAAACTCACCAAGGGGTAAAATTGGATTTAAACTATTGCAAGTGGATGGAAACAATATTTCATATTGAGGGAACATGGATGTGGATGATAAAATACACCCCAGTAAATACTTACGAATAAACAATCTCGGATAAAAATGAGATTGTGATATTTCCCTTACCTTAGGTCCGATTTGCGTTGTTCGTGTCCGAAGCTCCTGTATAATGGTTTAAATAATGTTATTGACTTATTCCAGAATCATACATATTGATATGATATCATATATGGTCATATTATTATCTTCTTGTTAGTAATATTTCATTGTTACTTGTTACTCGGGTCTTTATAACTTTTTGTTCGTATGCGTGTTTTGTCGAATAAATTCTTATTCTTATCTTTAGGTTATAGATAATTCATTTCCAGAATGGTATTAGTGTATTATATACCATATTAATTCATTCAATTCATTTATATAATCATTATGAAATGAAGATCATGTAGAACGAGTCGCATCACAATGTGGAGACGGTATTCCGTACGTACGCACAAGTGATGATATCGTTCCTATGATCATGGAATTGTATTGGAGTATATATATATTATTTCAGTATCAATATTACTTCATAATAATCATATATAGTTACTCATTACACCATTATACCCATCCTTGTAAGGTGATGGTGGAAAATAGATTACACCACGGCGTGGAGACGATATTTCGTACGTACGCACGCGCGGTGATTTCATTTTTCCGTAGGATGGATAGAAGGTGAATTAGGGTTGTTTAATATTTATAATAACATATCAGTATGTAATTAATACTGATGTTATTAATTTATAATGAAACAACTAAAGAAGAAGAAGTTGAAGTAGAAAGAAATTGAAAAGATCGGTAATGGATATTACCTCTTCTTTGGAACGCCTCTTTGAATCCTCCACTTAAGGAACTAAGATTGGTCTTTGGAGAAGACCAGGACCTCTAGGATTATTCTAGGGAAGTGGAGAGGAGAAAATGGCAGGGGTTTGCCGAGCTTGAGTGCTCAATTTGGTGTGAGGAGGAGGGGGAGGAGGTGCCCTTTTATAAGGGAGGAGAGGGGCACCTTAGGAATATCTCAAAATATTATTTTATATTAAAGTCAAAATTGGTTTATAATGGTTCCAAAGGGTCTTATTTCGAAGATAAAGTGGGGAAGGGTCGAAATCCTATCAACCAATAGGATTTAGACAAGTTTAGGGTATTATTTTAACCTTATCAATTAGATTCAACTCTAAGTTAAATAATTTAACTTTTACCATGTCTTTTTGTTTTCTTTCACTATATGGTTAATACACTTACTATAACATGCCAAACGAACCCCAAATTGTTTATTATTAAAATATATATCCTTATCTAAGTCATTTGGCCGAACCTTAGATTTTTAGGAATAAAATAACAATTAATAATATAATATTTGATTTAAAAACTATTTTGTGTCAATTTTGACACTATTTGATATATGATTTTTGTGAAAGTCATAAAAGAATTATATGTTCGAACAAAGTTGATTAAATCAACATTAATATATCATAGTAACCTATAAAATTAGTTGAATTCATAAAAAGTCTCAAATTACATTTATTTTGGTGTTTATAACATCAATTATGTCAATATTTCATTAATAAGATAATTACTGCATCATCTTTGTGTCATAAATAAATTACATTATTTGATGTCTAATAATTACAAATAAAATATCATCATGTAGGAAATCTTTTTAGATTTCTAATGAATATTTACAATTGAATTTATCTTATGTATAACCCCATATTAAAAATGATTTACTTATTAAAATTTGATTTTAACTATTTTAACCCTTCTTTAAATAAATTAATAATAAATGTCCTAATCTAATCCAAGTGGGCCTAAATGGTCATATTTTATTCCTAAGTTTGTTTTTGGTCGAATTACACTTGTCCAATAGAATTAGGACATGTGTTAGGGTAATATTAATATCATATTTACCCTTAGTTACCCTATTTTCTATTAACCGCGGTAAAAAAAGTAAAAAGTTACTATTCACCAAAAAATTATTTTCATCTCATTGAACCACATTTTAGTCCTTGATATTAACCATGTCTCTCGGATTTTCGAAATTCCATTCCCAGAAGCGGTAAAATTATGTTTTATGCAAAATTCAGTTTTTTTAACCTACCACTTAGTGGTTTCACTATTCATCAAAAATTGAAAGTTTTCAGAAAAATACCAAAATTTCACCCTAGGCTAATTTCGATATTCTGAGTCCAAAAATGAAGTCCATTTTGAAAAATAAAATTTATAAAATTTCAAAAAGTGGTTATTACTATTCATAACGGCTAGTTTTAATAGTATATTTTTGTTTAGTGAAACTCGGTATTGCGTACGACGCAAGCTATCGAGGAAGGTCGCGATTGCGTGTAAAGCAAGCCAAGCAAGTGTTGTATAGAAAAAGATTCCTTTGATGATTTATATAACATAAAAGTCTCGGGTGTTACATTCTACCCCCCTTAAAAAGAATTTTGCCCTCGAAATTCGTCACTTTGCAACAAACAGATGAGGATACTTCTCCCTCATCATATCCTCAAGCTCCCATGTAGCTTCTTCAAGTTGGTGGTTTCTCCATAAAACTTTCACCAAGCGAGTGGTCTTGTTTCGTAGGACTTTTTCGCTACGATCCAGAATCTCTATCGGCTGTTCTTCATAAGAAAGATCTTGCTCCAGCGGTACAACTTCTGAGCTGAGTACATGTGAAGGATCAGGTATGTACTTTCTCAGGAGAGATACATGGAACACATCGTGAACTTGAGAGAGATTCGGTGGAAGCGCCAATCGGTAAGCTACCTTCCCAACCCGATCCAGTATTTCGAAAGGACCGATATATCTAGGGCTCAACTTCCCCTTCTTTCCAAATATCATAACCCTCTTCCAGGGAGATATTCGTAAGAACACTTTATCACCCACTTCAAACTCTAGGTCTTTTCTTCGGTTGTCGGCATAGCTTTTCTGTCGACTCTGAGCTGCTCTTATGTGTTGTTGAATAGATCTGACCTTTTCTGCCATTTCATCAACGAGATCAGGTCCTAATAGCTTTCTTTCCCCAACTTCATCCCAGCAAGTTGGAGTCCTGAATTTCTTTTCATAGAGAGCTTCATAAGGAGCCATTTGAATACTGGAGTGAAAGCTATTATTATAAGAAAATTCCACCAAAGGTAGGTGTTGATCCCAACCTCCTTTGAAATCCATAGAGCAAGCTCTCAACATATCTTCTAGGGTTTGAATTGTTCTCTCAGACTGACATTCTGTCTGGGGATGATAAGCAGTGCTGAAACTCAACTCTGTATCCAGAGTATGCTGAAGACTTCGCCAGAACTTCGAGGTAAATCTCGGATCTCGATCAGATATAATAGAAAGTGGTACTCCATGCAATCTTACCACTTCCTTTACATATATCCTGGCAAGCTGATCTAGAGAGAAATCCTCTCTAATAGGAATGAAGTGTGCAGACTTTGTGAGATGATCAACTATGACCCAGATAGCATTATTGCCTTTGGATGTTTTAGGAAGTCCTGTGACAAAGTCCATAGTGATGTTTTCCCATTTCCATTCGGGTATGGGTAATGGTTGTAACATCCCCTTAGACTTCTGTCTCTCAGCTTTAACTTGTTGACAAACCAAGCATCGAGAGACATATTCAGCAACATCTCTTTTCATGCCATCCCACCAGAAGTACTCTTTCAGGTCCCTATACATCTTCGTGCTTCCAGGATGAATAGAGAATGAAGAACTATGAGCCTCATCCAGCAGCTCTTTCTTTAATTCGGGGATGGCAGGAACACAAACCCGATTCCTGAACTTTATTATCCCATCACAATCAAGGTTGAATTCAGGAACATTTCTCACCTTCTTTTGTAACTCGACATCTTCATTCTGTGCCTCTTTAATCTTCACATGTATAGATGGTTGAACATTCATTTGAGAAAGATAAGATTTTTCCCCTTCCATTATAATTCCAAGATCCATCCTTTGTAAATCCATAAATATTGGATCTTTTGTGATCCTCATCATGGATAAACTAGCATGGTCTTGTCGACTTAATGCATCTGCCACCTTGTTTGCTTTCCCAGGGTGGTAATGGATTGAGCAGTCATAATCCTTAATCAGCTCCAACCATCTTCTTTGACGCATATTCAACTCCTTTTGTGTGAAAATATACTTTAAACTTTTATGATCAGTATAAATATCACACCTTTCACCATAAAGGTAATGCCTCCAAATCTTTAATGCAAAGATTACCGCAGCCAACTCCAAATCATGTGTTGGGTAATTTTGTTCATGGATTTTCAACTATCGTGAGGCATAAGCTATCACCATATCATTTTGCATAAGAACACACCCCAATCCCTTCTTGGATGCATCACTGTAGATCACAAACCTTTCTCCACTACAAGGCAGTGTGAGAACAGGTGCACTGGATAACCTTCTTTTCAACTCCTTGAAATTCTCTTCACATTCCTCTGTCCAGACAAACTTAACTCCTTTCCGAGTCAACTTGGTGAGTGGATTAGATAATCGTGAAAAATCTTTTACAAAACGTCGATAATATCCAGCCAAACCAAGAAAACTTCGGATCTCAGTTACTGTTGTTGGTCTCGACCATCTTTCGATAACCTCTGTTTTTGCTGGATCCACAGATATCCCCTCTTTTGAGATTATGTGACCCAAAAATGCAACTTTTTGAAGCCAAAATTCACACTTGGTAAATTTGGCATAAAGCTTCTCCTTTCTCAGGGTCTTCAATATAATTCTCAAGTGATCTTCATGTTCTTCCTTGCTCTTTGAATAGACAAGAATATCGTCTATAAAGACTACCACAAATTGATCAAGATAGTCTCTAAAGACTCTATTCATTAGATCCATGAAGATAGCAGGGGCATTAGTAAGACCAAATGGCATCACTATAAATTCATAGTGTCCATACCTTATACGGAAAGCCATCTTTGGTATATCCTCCCTTTTGACCCTTAATTGATGATACCCTGAACGAAGATCAATCTTGGAAAAGTATTGAGCTCCGCGTAGTTGGTCAAATAAGTCATCAATGCGTGGGAGAGGATATTTGTTCTTGATAGTGATCTTGTTAAGTTCTCGATAATCAATGCAGAGTCTCATTGATCCATCTTTCTTCTTAACAAATAGAACAGGTGCTCCCCAAGGTGATGCACTAGGGCGTATGAATCCCTTATCAAGATTCTCTTGGAGTTGCTTCTTCAATTCCTGCAACTCAATTGGGGCCATTCTATAAGGTGTCTTTGAAATAGGCAAAGCACCCGGTACGAGTTCTATTGAAAACTCAACTTCACGATTTGGTGGAAGACCCGGTAATTCCTCCGGAAAGACATCATCAAACTCCCTTACAATGGGCATATTCTTAATCGTGAGTTTCTCACCAACCATTTGAGATAAATAACCTTCATTTAGTGGGATCAATACCCATAAGATGGAAGAAATTTCCACTGGAAGGTTATGTTCATCCTTGCATTGGTATACGATCGTAGATTGATCTGGAGTATGAAATGTGACTTCCCTTCTTTGGCAATTGATATGAGCTCCATGTAGAGAAAGCCACTCCATGCCAAGAATCACATCAAATTCCACTAAAGGAAGGATCACAAGATTTGCAGGAAGCACTTTCCCACAAACTTCGATCGGAGAAGAATTATAAACTTTTGATGCGATTGATGTGCCATTAGGTGTTGTCACAGCTAACTCAACATCTAATTGTTGAGGTAGTACGGTGATACCCTTAGAAAAGTCTTCAGAAATAAAAGAGTGGGTGGATCCAGAATCAAATAAAACATTTGCTACTTTAGAGTGGATGGTAAGTGTACCTTTCACCACATCGTTATCGTACTCCACATTGCTGATAGAAATTGCATGTGACTTTCCTTTGTCTTTAGCATTAAGAGTTTGTTGACGTCGACCATCATCATCAACCCTTGGATTTGGGCATTGATTGGCATAATGCCCCATCTCCTTGCACTTGAAACATTGAAGTGTAGTAGGTTCATTCTGTGTATCCCTTCCTTTGTTTGCATCATTAGACATCTTCTTCCCATTATCACGGCATTCAAATGCCCGATGACCTTCCTTTACACATTTAAAACATTTACTTGTCCCTTTAAGACAACTCCCTCCATGTTTCTTTCCACACTTTGAGCATAATGGAAAGTTCATCTTCTTTTCAGTGTGCTCTTTAGAGTTTCCTTTGAATTCCATCTTCCTCTTCTTATCAAACCCATGTGACTGATGGGTTACTCCAATCTCCATCTCGACTTTGAGAGCACATCGAACGATTTCCTCGTAGCTATTGAAGTCTCTTATGGCTAACGCCCTTCGAAGACTTGGTTTTAAGCCACTAAAGAATCGATCGATCTTACTCTCAGGTTGGATAATAATACCAGAAGCGTACCTTGCAAGTCTTGTAAAATTTGCTTCATAGGTACCAACAGATTCATCATCCCTTTGCTTCAGTTCAAGAAACTCTTTCTCCATCTTTGTTCGGAGAATACGAGGACAGTACTAATTGAAAAATAAGTTCTTGAACTCGTCCCATTCCATAGACTCAATTTCATCCCTTTGCCTCGTATTCTTAACAAGATTCCACCATTGATCAGCATCTCCTTCCAAACGATACACTGCTAGGATGAATTTATCATGTTCAGAACATTGAAGAACTGAAAATATCTTTTCAGTAGTACTAATCCATTGTTCAGCAACTAATGGATCAGTAGACCCGCTGAAAGAAGGTGGACGCTGCCTCATGAAGGATTCAACAGAATGTTGCTCCCTCCTTTGCTCGTTTGGAAATCCTGCATGATTCATAGCTTGAGAATGTTGTGTGAGCATGGCTACAAGATTTTTCATTCCAGCTCCCATATCGTTTGGTTGCTCAGGGGGACAATCATTGCATTGCCCATCGCATTCCGCATTAACACGGTTCCTTCGGGTTCCAGCCATTGACTAAAACCAAGAAGAATAGTGTGAGCAACACTAATTATAATAGGAAACCACATAATTCAAGAATAAAATTTTCATGCTTATGGTTCTATCCTAGGTTATTCAAGGACATTTCTAAAACACTAAGATTGTGTTCTATGCTTAGACTTATCCTTAGGGTTCTTACTAAGGCTTTCACATCCTAGTTTCCAAAGGTTGACTATACCTTTCCTTTGATACCAACTATAACGACCCATACTTTACATACATTGTTAATACTTCAAAATTGAAGCACACTTATTACAACATATGACAAAACCACAAAGGACCGTATAGGTATAGTGTCTTTAGAAACTGGGAAACATAAACAACTGGTTCATAAATCTTCTACAGTGTCTCCCATTTATTTCATCATATCTAGGGTCCCTTTTAGCATATTATACTTAATATCCATCTTCCTGACCTGGGGAAAAGAAAACATAAAAGGGTGAGCTCAAATGCTCAGCAAGGCAAATAATGGAAATAAAAATCATATCATATCTTTTTGAAAATCATAACCTGCAAAAGAGATCATAATATCTTAACATGGAACAAATCATAGGAGTGAAAATGAGATCCCCATAATCATAACATAAAACTTGAAACTTTGTGGCATGCACACATAATCATGGAAAATCATTTCTTGTTAGTCATGACTCATCGCCAAGACTATCTTAGTGGACAAAGTCCCTTTCTGAACCGAGTTCACTCCTCGTTTCAGTCCTGTATCACTGAACCGAAATAACCTTCCGTTCCAGCCATGTCTATCTCATGAGATATAAAATCTTTACCCAATGCATTGGAGGGAGATATAGGTCCCACCCATCTTATAATTAATCCTTTCTTATGTGTGCCACATAATCATAAAACATACATCATCGCATAACACATGAAACAAAAATGGGATTCTTGAAACATCATGACATCATAAATCAATTCATATAAGATAAAGGAATTCATAAAAATAATTCCATCACAACATGATCAAATCAATGTAATAATAGGGATAAAAACAGAACCCTTTATTATCTTAGATGGAAAATAATTTTGAAAATCACTTGAACTCCATTTTTGAGGAAAATATCCTTTCTTCTTCAAAAACATTTTTCCTTTCATAACATGTCATACAACTTTAAAATAAAAGAAGTTGATTAAAAATAAACTTGAAAACTTGTAAAGGAAGCATCTTGGAAACAATGTTTTAAAAATCCATTCATGCCGTATAAGTTAAAAAAAACATTCTTCGTACTTTTGTCGGAAAAGTCAAAAAGTACCTCGTACGGAAAAAACGACAAAAGATTCCTTTCATATTATTTACTAAAAACTCACCTAGGGGTAAAATTGGATTTAAACTATTGCAAGTGGATGGAAACAATATTTCATATTGAGGGAACATGGATGTGGATGATAAAATACACCCCAGTAAATACTTACGAATAAACAATCTCGGATAAAAATGAGATTGTGATATTTCCCTTACCTTAGGTCCGATTTGCTTTGTTCGTGTCCGAAGCTCCTGTATAATGGTTTAAATAATGTTATTGACTTATTCCAGAATCATACATATTGATATGATATCATATATGGTCATATTATTAGCTTCTTGTTAGTAATATTTCATTGTTACTTGTTACTCGGGTCTTTATAACTTTTTGTTCGTATGCGTGTTTTGTCGAATAAATTCTTATTCTTATCTTTAGGTTATAGATAATTCATTTCCAGAATGGTATTAGTGTATTATATACCATATTCATTCATTCAATTCATTTATATAATCATTATGAAATGAAGATCATGTAGAACGAGTCGCATCACATTGTGGAGACGGTATTCCGTACGTACGCACAAGTGATGATATCGTTCCTATGAGCATGGAATTGTATTGGAGTATATATATATATTATTTCAGTATCAATATTACTTCATAATAATCATATATAGTTACTCATTACACCATTATACCCATCATTGTAAGGTGATGGTGGAAAATAGATTACACCACGGCGTGGAGACGGTATTCCGTACGTACGCACGCGCGGTGATTTCATTTTTCCCTAGGATGGATAGAAGGTGAATTAGGGTTGTTTCATATTTATAATAACATATCAGTATGTAATTAATACTGATGTTATTACTTTATCATGAAACAACTAAAGAAGAAGAAGTTGAAGAAGAAAGAAATTGAAAAGATCGGTAATGGATATTACATCTTCTTTGGAACGCCTCTTTGAATCCTCCACTTAAGGAACTAAGATTGGTCTTTGGAGAAGACCAGGACCTATAGGATTATTCTAGGGAAGTGTAGAGGAGAAAATGGCAGGGGTTGGCCGAGCTTGAGTGCTCAATTTGGTGTGAGGAGGAGGGGGAGGAGGTGCCCTTTTATAAGGGAGGAGAGGGGCACCTTAGGAATATCTCAAAATATTATTTTATATTAAAGTCAAAATCGGTTTATAATGGTTCCAAAGGGTCTTATTTCGAAGATAAAGTGGGGAAGGGTCGAAATCCTATCAACCAATAGGATTTAGACAAGTTTAGGGTATTATTTTAACCTTATCAATTAGATTTAACTCTAAGTTAAATAATTTAACTTTTACCATGTCTTTTTGTTTTCTTTCACTATATGGTTAATACACTTACTATAACATGCCAAACGAACCCCAAATTGTTTATTATTAAAATATATATCCTTATCTAAGTCATTTGGCCGAACCTTAGATTTTTAGGAATAAAATAACAATTAATAATATAATATTTGATTTAAATACTATTTTGTGTCAATTTTGACACTATTTGATATATGATTTTTGTGAAAGTCATAAAAGAATTATATGTTCGAACCAAGTTGATTAAATCAACATTAATATATCATAGTAACCTATAAAATTAGTTGAATTCATAAAAAGTCTCAAATTACATTTATTTTGGTGTTTATAACATCAATTATGTCAATATTTCATTAATAAGATAATTACTGCATCATCTTTGTGTCATAAATAAATTACATTATATGATGTCTAAAAATTACAAATAAAATATCATCATTTAGGAAATCTTTTTAGCTTTCTAATGAATATTTACAATTGAATTTATCTTATGTATAACCCGATATTAAAAATGATTTACTTATTAAACATTGATTTTAACTATTTTAACCCTTCTTTAAATAAATTAATAATAAATGTCCTAATCTAATCCAAGTGGGCCTAAATTGTCATATTTTATTCCTAAGTTTGTTTTTGGTCGAATTAAACTTGTCCAATAGAATTAGGACATGTGTTAGGGTAATATTAATATCATATTTACCCTTAGTTACCCTATTTACTATTAACCGCGGTAAAAAAAGTAAAAAGTTACTATTCACCAAAAAATTATTTTCATCTCATTGAACCACATTTTAGTCCTTGATATTAACCGTGTCTCTCGGATTTTCTAAATTCCATTCACAGAAGCGGTAAAATTAAGTTTTATGCAAAATTCAGTTTTTTAACCTACCACTTAGTGGTTTCACTATTCATCAAAAATTGAAAGTTTTCAGAAAAATACCAAAATTTCACCCTAGGCTAATTTCGATATTCTGAGTCCAAAAATGAAGTCCATTTTGAAAAATAAAATTTATAAAATTTCAAAAAGTGGTTATTACTATTCATAACGGCTAGTTTTAATAGTATATTGTTGTTTAGTGAAACTCGGTATTGCGTACGACGCAAGCTATCGAGGAAGGTCACGATTGCGTGTAAAGCAAGCCAAGCAAGTGTTGTATAGAAAAAGATTCCTTTGATGATTTATATAACATAAAAGTCTCGGGTGTTACAAATTCTCCATTTAGTTTAATATCATGATGTAAGAATGCATACGAAGAATATTCAGTAAAATTTATAGTGTGAGATTAGTTTATGAGATCTTGTTTCTAGTTTTTCCCACAAGGAATGTGTCCCAATGAGATTGAGTTGGAATCAAAAGGAATATGTAATAGAAATTACAATTCTAACCAGTGGTATAGCCCAAATTGGATGATATCATGGGACCAAGAACGAATGTAGTCCAATTAGTGTGAAATGATTTTATAAAAATATGGTCTGACAATATATTGTCCATAGGGTATATAGACATAATAAATGTATAGTCAAAAATCACAAATGCATGTCTAGGTGAGGTATAGATGTAAATGATCTCATGAGGTATATGGACTAATGATATTGATGATAAAATGTTAATGATATTGAGTTTGAACCTCAGGTATTTTCCAATATATTTTATTAGGATTGTAATTCAATCACACTTATTTTGTATGGAAAGGTTTAACATCATGTGAAATTAATATACCACACTTAGTTTGTATGGAAAGGTTTAACATCATGTGAAATAAATATGCCATGAAGCTTTACATATTGAGAAAACGACATTGTATTACTATTTTACACTATACAACTAGGATGTATTTGGGGGAATTTATATATGATAGATGGGGTATTGATCATTGTATAGTCATCTAACCTATCCGATGAAATGTGAAAAAGAGTCCATATACTTCTAATTTTCAGTACATCTTTGTGGTAAATATATTAACCCATGATTTTTGAGTGGGAATTATGCATTTGGGGGTTCCATAAGATATTTTATTAGGAGTGATTCCTAATGAAGGAAAATAAAATTCATTTGGACATTACACATAAGAAGAATTACCATATTTGCGGTACATTTTTAATTTCAATATCATGATAATTTCTAATCTCAATGTCTATGTGAGTCATTCTTAGTGTGAGAAAAAATATATAACAGGGGATCAAAACATTGTTTGATGGTGAAATATTGTATTTTAATTGGGTTTAAACAATTAGTATGACCAAATAGAAACACGATTCACCAATATAAGGTGGATAGGGATCCCAAAGAAAAGCTAAGAGATTATATAATATGTATTGTGATGTGAATGATATATATAGTAATTATGGTCTTCATGGTGAATATGGACTTGTAAAAAGACTCATAGAGATTGAGATATGAAAATGAATCCTACATATCCTATTTGTAATATGAATTTGATTCAAAACATTTAATAAATTCCATGATTTATAATGTGTATGGAAATATTATTTAAGTCATAGGGATTTTTTTTCTTGTGGATACAAAAATTTTTAATTTTAGGGATTTACACAAAGGGGGATTACCATGTAATATATATGAACATAAGAGGAGGTGGTAATACAAGCATAGAAAGTTCATGTGTAATTATTAGGAGATGGTTGATATCAAAAAGTTCGTAAAGTTATGTGATCCGGTAAAGGATCTATTGATCATGAAACACCATCAATTCTATGGGTCACATGACAACATATCTAGAATTATGTTTGATGATCAGGCGATGTTACCACACGGCTAAGAGATCAATGCGTGATCACATGATCAATAAGTCATCTTGCGATTACATGAAAAACGTGTTTTCAAATGTTCGACTCTTACACAAGTGGTCATAAAACCATGAATTTCATAAATTATTTATGATCTTTTACAAAGGTCACCCGATTTTGGAAAATTTCTTTTAATATTACTCAATGAATTTTATTAATTGGTGGATTTAATATTGCATGATTCTCCATTCATTATATTAATTCATTTTTGAGTATCTAATGTAAAAACCATTCCATAATTATTTTTATGGGTGTTTTATAGACAAAATAACCCCAATATATTTGTAGCATCACATTTTGTGTGAGCAATGTTTACTAACATAATGTTATGGAATATTTTCTTTATAAACTATCACTATATTGGGTATATCTTGTGATATAGCCACATGTCATAGATGATTTCATTCCATTTGTTGCATGATAAATATAAACAGAAAAGATTCCTTTTAGGGACTGAATCTCTCTTTAGTTGTTTACATGATCAATTTGATTTTGGGTGGTCATGATACTTTAGGGTGTTGAGTTATGACTAATGAACCTGAGACCCTTCCATCATATACATCATTGGTTAGTAAATCCATTTTGGTGTTAGGTTCTCATGAATTACCATATGACAAATCTTAATGAAGAGTGTTCACAATATCACCCCCTCATAGATAGATTTTATCTCATTATGGTTCATAATTAGTTGATGATGTGTCTACAAGTCATTGCATGAAGAATTGTGACTATGAGAATCCCCCATTATGGATGTCACATTTTTCATATCCTCATGGAATTGTGTGAACTGGTTGGGATTACGAGATCTTTTATCTCTTTGAGGGTAATGAGATCATGTAATCCAAATTTATGACTGTTAATTTGTCTTTTCATCCCTGAATGAGTATAATTTATCTTTTAAAATTCTTTTTAATAAAATGAAACTTATAGTTTTGGTATTTTCCCCAAATCATCTACCTAGTATTTTGTACAGGGAAACAGAACCCCCCTAAAAATAAAGTTAACAAGAATAAGGGAGGACTCAATTTTGAGTAAGTGGACTCTCTACTAATTCCCATCAGCTTCTATTTTTTTAATATTCATGATATTTTCATGACTCAATCTTGATGGATCAATATAAGTATAAAATCCATTCATGATATCAATTTTTACATATAAGAACTCTATTTTGTAATTAAATACTATTGGGAATGTCTAATGAATTAATACCTATAAAAATTCCATTGTCAACACACTAGGTCTTATCAATTTAAAATATTGATGATTTATTATTCTAAGGGGTGATATGGGTGAGTATGTAATAGATAGTGAGTTATATAACATTTTCCTACTATAGGGGTCTTGGAAGAATAACTCATGTATTGTTGGGGGTAGTGTAGTGGTTTCAAATATTAATTTTATTACACATAAATTTTCATAAACTATTATATAACATTATTAATGTTTAAGAACATGAATTTTTCATAGGCATCCATTTGATGGTTTTCAACATAATAAGATTTGTTGATTTTTTATCAACATTATTTTTATAGATTATAAAAAATATATGTTTATAAAATTAAAAATGGGTATTTTCTATATTTACATTAATGGGATTTCATCCTAGGAAGTATGATGTCTCTCCCCATGGATTGCTTACAGTATTTCAAATTATACCATATGTTTGTATTTTTTAGGTACATATAACAAAGAACATATATTTTTTAGTTTATGTTCAAATATCATGGACCATATATTACTATAGTTTTACATCATATAGCATAGATCATATGTTTTTGAAGATTATGGTCATAAATCATGGACTATATATTTATGTAGTTTAAGGCCATATAGAAAAGGCCATATATTTCTTTAGTATAAAGTCATATACCCTGGAAAATATTTTTATAATGTGTATGGTTGTATATCATGGACTATATATTGTGGTTGTTTAAGCTCATACAGCTTAGGCCATATATTCGTATAATTTAAGGTCATATATAATGGACCATATGTTGATACAGTTTAAGATCGTATAGCATAGAACATATATTATAAGAGTTTAAGGTCATATATCATAGGCCATATACTGAGAAAAAAATATCATGTTTAGAATTCTAGAGTCATGGTAAAGTTGAATCATGTCTCAAAGAGATTTAATTAGGGTGATGGGATAGTATAACCATGTTGTGTATAATTAAAAATCACAATGGGGTTATGGGTTCCAATAGAATATATTTATGGATCATGGGGATCATAGGGAATTTTTACAAGGCACTGACACCTCTGGGTTTTATTTCTCAGGCTCTTGTAAATGAGAAAATATGGGAGTGAATGCATAGTCAATAAGGAGTTTCATTATTCCAGTAACTATCATCACCATGGAAGATAAAAAATACTATGGGGGATTCAAATGCTGAAGAATTTATATGTCTCATGGATGTTGAATATTCAATAAGGTTTCTATAACCCTACATCCTTTCTTTAAGAATGGTTATGGTATATTATGACATGATGTCGTGGATATGATATTCAATTGAATATTTGGATTATGGGTTTTATTAATAATGTCTAAAGGGGTTCTATAAAATTATCGGATGACAGAACTGGGATAATTAAGAATCGTACTGGGGTTATGGGTTCTTCTAAGATCTTTTAATGGATCACAAGAATCAGAGGTCCTTTTTATGTGGCCCCAATGAATTTGGTTGATAGGTCGAGTGACCAACTGCGTGATTCAAGGGTAGACATGTAGAATAAATTATAGGATTAATTAATGCAAGATAGTTTCTTTTATAAGGTCCATTGAATGTTTAAGGAGATTCAAAAAAATTTTAAATGATGAATTGTTATTGAGAAAACACTATTCAATGAGGGTTTGGAACCTTGGATGTTATTTATACTATAAGGACCAAGTGAAAATTGATAGAATGAAGGTTAAATTACAAGAATAAACTACCTCATAACAGATGAATTATATTTACGGTCATGATGCTCGAACCACATATCATACAGTGTAGGGGAATACAATGATGATAACCTACAAATTCACGAAAGATATACTACATCATTTCATAGAGGATTTGTAAAGAAAATGGTGACGTGACATTGATGATGTCAAATTAAATTGAATTGTATGATAATGGGTAACATAAATCATGTTCCATGGAGTTTTAACAGAGGACTGTGAGATGGGTCAGGTATTCCTGGGTTGATAATGAATCACATTGGGATGATGAGTTCCACTGTGGAATTGTAAGGTCTCACAACGATTGATGGAACATTTTAAAAGGAGAATATGATTAACATGATGGGGGTTCATATATATGAGGAAGTGATAGACATGAAAATTTATATAAAGGGTCCCTTGAATCTATGTATTCTCTTAAAAAAAGGTCTTCAATGGTTTTCGATGATTCCAACACTTGAGCAATAAAAATGTGTTTAAATACAAGGCTATCTAATTAGGTTTCTATAACCCTAAAAGTTGTATCACCTCATTCTGAATGCATTATCAATGTCAAAGGTGAGATAAATCATTGTTCTAAGATTTTCATGGACCCAAAGAATACAATGAGTGTGGATTTGATTTTCATAGGTTCATGAGATATAACCTAAAATATTTGTTCTATTTTATTTATGACATACCTCATTCCTATCCTATAAAGATTAATATATTATCAAGTATATAACTAAATATTATTCAGTACAAGATTTTTATATTTACAATCTTACCAGGGTTATGTCTTATTCACTTATAGTTTAGGTCCTTGTGATTTGGAACATTGAGGAATATAGTTTAAGTTCATACAACATTGACCAAGGTGCATGTAGTTTAATGTTGTGACACATAGATCAAGAATGTGGAAGACTTGCGTCACAAGAAACAATTATGATTCCTATGGCTGGGAATACTTTAATAATCATTTGATATGTGGATGAATACATTTTAAATTTTAGCTCAGGGTTCTTAGATCATGAGTAATCGTATACAATATAGATGCTATGTATGTTGACCACATATCAAACTAAGACGATGACATACATTTTCCCATTTTTAGGGAACATATATACCGAAGAAAAAATTTTCAAGGTAATGATTCCTTTGGACAATAGGCCACATGATCATATATAGCATCTATGGGAATAAATGAATAGTTAAGTATAGGGTAACTTGAAATTGGAAAAAATCATTTTTAAGGGTCATTCAAGGTCTGTGAGAATCCGAGACACTCAAGACATGAAGCACGCTTTATGGATCTAGGTTATCCAAAACAAAAATAGTAGAATCCTAATACTTGATTGACCATGATTAGGATATTTTAGTCCTTTGATAAGTAGTAATATTTTGTGATTGTTTTATGTGTAGTTAAATATCATCCAATGATGATAAAACTATAGTGAAATTTAGTGTCATGTGAAAAGGAGTCTAGTGTTCTATAGTTTATGGTGATGTGATGAGGACCATATAGTCCATGTAGTTTAATGGAATGCTTCTAGGATGATATGTGGGGGATCTTTTTTCATGTCTATGTTTATGGATAAATGGTTATATGTTGGGGAACCATTCCAAAATCACAGTCATTACTAAAATAAATACTTCTCCAGTACTATACCATACATAAGATGTTTAAATACCTTTATGTTGGATCATTTATTTCTCCCATAACATCTAGGGGTTCGTGAGAGAAATAGTGTAAATGAGGTAACTATTATTATAATGTGGGTCGGTCAATGAGGGAACCCATGTTAGGGAGTCATGCATATATATATCACATATGTAGATGGAGGACACTTTATGGTTTATAACTTAGTGTAAATTTTATTTGAATATGAGTTATATGTAACTCATCATTGTATTGAGAATATATTTGGTCCTTCATGAATGATAGAGTATTTTATCAGGCACTAATATGAGTGGGTGGTATTTGCAATTACTACATCTAGGACCGTGACGGTGTCACTATTCACCCTCCAAGGATATAAATCAACCAATAAGTAGTTTTCAAGGAATCCCCCTTGTATAGATCTAGATCATTCTTGGAGGGGTATTTTTTTGTATTTATGTATGTGACTAAGATTAGAGATTTGGTAATCATTACATACACTTTAAATAAAAAAATCAATCCACACATAGTTCATTAATTGGTGGTCTTTTTCATAGATTGGGATCATATGTATGGAAAATGGGGAATTAAATTTTTTTATGGTTGGGGACTGGGTAAAGATTTCAAAAATTACTACTTATCTTGTTACAATAGGAATAAATTCACACATATCTTTTATAAGGATCCCAACATAGATTTGACTCCTATAAAGAGAGGGAGGCATTTTTATTAAGCTATAGACAATATTTTTGATGCTTCCTGTACATTGATCTCAATCATGTCTAGGGAACAAATATTGGGCACTACCTTTAGGTAATGTAATTTGAGAGCTAATTTATCATCACAATGGTTTGGAAACAATCGAATCAGAGGAAATGTTTTTAGATTATGTGAAAGGGATCGGGATTGGAGATCTAAACTTCACTACATATCATGTGTTGACTAGAATAAAATAATATATTGTCTTTTAGTCCCCCTATATGGATATGAATCATATATAGGGGAGGTAAAAGGTTTTTCACATTAGATTATGACCTTTCAATGAAGAGATAAGTGAAAACATGTTAAAGGTAAAACAAAGAATCTTCATACATTATTTTTTTGATGATAAAATTATCCATTTTAAGAATCAAGTTTCATTCCCCCATGTAGATTTATCTCACATATAGGAAGGATAATGGCGTATTTTTATTTAATAATAATGTCTCGAAATAGGATTGAGAATTGGGGTGTCACTATATATCATACAGAATAAGAATAAATATATACATAGTTCTCTAAAATAAGTCCCCTTTCACATATCTCACTCATATGTTGGGAAAAAGGGAATGTTTTTCCTCAAAAGAGAATCTATATACTATATTCTTAGTGTGTGGTCTCTAACTATTGGGGAAGTGAAGTGATATCATGCTGGGATAGTCTTTCTCTAATAAGTTTATCTTTACTAAATTGCAGCTAATCAAGGGTGATAAATTTTAATATAGACCAATAGTTGGAGAAGGGTATGATAATGATGAACATGGGGTTGGAACCATGATAATATATCTGGGCCACTGTATGTATTTTTAATGGTTAGTAATATAGACATAAATAAATATCATATAAAATATCGACAAAAATTTTAAACAGTTGTGTTGGGGGGAGTGATTTATGTTAAAAAACATGGCTATTCCCATGATCTTTGATATAGGTGTCACTACACATCCTATATTAATAATAATCAAGTCATATATTGTTTATGATGTCTTATGCATAGTTTATACTCATATACAAGGTAAATGGAATTTTATTTAGTGTATAAAACCACAAATTATAGAACCCTTTTTAAAATCCCCTATAGAGATCAATATCATACTCTAAGGGGGTGTACTCATATTTTGGTGAAGGGTACAATGGATGTGTCTACAATAAAGTATATAAATATCACAATATAAAATATAGTGATGAGAATAAATCCTAGAAATAGTTATCTTGAAGATATATTATGCTCATTTATTTGGATTACAAACATTAAATAAGGTGTGTTTATGATATAAGGCATAGATGCATCATGTATCAAAGACCTAAACATAGATCTATCTTTCACAATGGGTAGAAAGAGGCTATAAAGAAAGGGCCTATATGAGTAGTTTAGATTAATATAATACAAAAAAACACCTCATAGTTTAATGTCACATGTATTGGAAGGAGGACATGAATTTTTATTTCACATTTTAAAGATATAAGTGTTATGTTGTTTAAAATACAGCTTCCAGGACATTGATGTTGTGAAATTTAGATCCTCCCTTCTGTGAATTTGATTATCAATTGAGAATTATATAAAATATTTCATGATAATACCAATATTAGGGGGGTATTTGATTCATTCATCATCCATAATATATCTTTGGTACTCTTCATTGGAGTAAATGTTATATATGATGTAAGGCCCTTTCCATTTTGGTTCTATCTTTGTAGATTTTTTCCCTATTATCATCATGGTTCTAAGAATTAACAACAACTATCCATGTATCAACTAGAAATGAAGAACCTTCTTGTCAAAGGCTCACTTGATCCAATTATAATGGGCATATAGGTTTGGAAATTCACAAAACATTCCTCATAATGTCATTTTTACTTGTCAAGTTTCATATGGGAATTTTAATCATTTGAATGATGACATTATATTAAAATATAGAGATAGTTAAAATGAAAAATGATTGAAATAACTAAATCTATTAATTTGAAAAGAATATATATTATATCATGTGTCGTTGTTCAGTCTATGGGAAGATATTCCCATAAGGCTTACAAGATTTTTTCTAGCCAATATTTGTTATATTTTTTCAAATTTTTCTCGATTATTTTGGAAAGCTTTTTTAAAGAATTCATTTACATATTTTCTCTGCATGATAATGAGATCAATGGTTGGAATCAATGTTGTGAACCTGGTATAACATTTTAACATGTAAGAAATGATTTTTTACTATTTTTTATGAATATTTTATAATGGAAACCAAATGTAAGGATGAAGTTTGACTTTATAAAATTGTTGATATTCATTGTCCTAGTATCCATGAGGGGTATATCATTATACCATTGGGGAAAAATTCAGTCGTATCAAGAATGTACTCAACTTCTTAGATATAGATTTAAAATATTCTCCTATAATATAAATTCTCCATACTAAAAATAAACATGATTGTTTTTCACTATGAAAAAACTCTAAGGTATAATATGTGATTCTTGAATGTATTTTACCAGAATGAAATTTCATAGTGAATTCCACACAATATTTTATATTTAAAAGACTGAAATAACCAAGCCTTCCAATTATGTGGGAGAACCTTGTTCCAAATTGATGTTAAATAAAAGAGCCTATATAGACTTCATACTTTATGATGTGGATCTCTACTTCTATGATAATCTATATAAGTACTCCATTAAAACATCATTTATGGGAGACACTATGTTTATTTATCACATTATTATGTGGAAGTGTGCTACTTGACATTATATATGTTCTTTTTTGGGTCAATCCGATGGGAGTGTCCCATTTTAGAGGTATTCAATTATGCGGACCATCCATCCAATATCAGATGTAGGATTTTCATGCATTTTTGTTGTTTTAATTTAATTATCCTCATCCATGTTATAGTTAAAAACTAGGGAGACTAACCTCTGACATGGTATATACATGATTTTCTTGTTTTATTCATGATTAAAAAAGAGTTGTGGATGTGTTGGCTAGTTAATCTATAAGTGATTTATTTATGTAGGGAATAGTATTTTTAATTGTCTAAAAAGGGAATTCCTCTCATAATAACATCACATAGCTAATGATTAGGGTTAAATATTCCTTACTTGGGTTGTATTCATTATAGATATTTTTAATTACTAGCACTAACTCAACCTTAACATTCAGTTTGGAAACACACAACTGCAAGGATATCTATAGGACTATGATATGGGATTGGTATTACAACTCATTGTTTGTGAACCCTTCTAATAATATGAAATAATAGGGGAATATTTACTTTATATGGGAAAAAAATACAATCCCCATACCAAACTAATTGAACATAAAGACATCCCTTAAATTACATATTATACCATGAGATTTTTTATCAAAATACATATGACACATATTTTGGTGTTTCATGGGAATTGAAGACCTGTTATTATGGGAACTCAGTGTTTTCCAACATTATTTCTAGTGTTGGATGTTATTATAGGAAATTAGATAGTGATTTTCCATTAAGTGTATTTTTGAAACAAATTTAATGTCATACTTTTGAAGGATGAATTCACATAAAAAATGATGCCCAATTAATATAATATGGCTAGGTATATACTTGAGTGGGTTGATATGAGGGACCATGTTGAATTCTTGGTTTTATAAGTAGTTTCTAAAATCATTCAGCAAAACAGTAAGTGCATGTGAATTGATTTTGATATTTAAATATTATCACATTGTATTTAATTTTGTTTAGCTGATATAGTTGGGGAAATTATCATTGCCTCTTTAGTTTTTCAACGTAGTAAGGGCACCAATATATCATTATATAATGGCCACATATTGTTTTTTAGAATTCAATTCTACAAGTTTAACTATGTTTGATGGGTAGCGAATATATTTCTTGATGTTCCTAAAGGATAATAAGAAATCTTCATCCCAGTGATAAGAGACTCCCATTTTCATTAATATAATTAATAAGAGAAAATTCTCGTCCATATCATCTATAAAACACCTGATATTAATGAGACATCCATGAACCCATCCTTTCCCTTTAAGGTTTTGATGAGGACAAAATATAAGGATCAAAATAGTATTCCTTAGATCAATCCCAATGCCATAGTGGACATCCATAAAACTACAAAATATTGTTGATGATACCCTAAAATTACACTTTAGATGTTTTATTGTCATGTTATGAAGTTGTAATATTTTAAATATTATTTTAAGGTTGATTAGATTGTCATAATGATTTTGAAACTTTACCATTGGGTTATTAATATAACTCATTGTGTTTTTACCCTGAATGGGTTTGAATGATTAATGTATATCATGTTGGAAAATGGTAGAAATATTTTTAAAACCAGATAGAATCACGTTGTTGGAAAATATTTATTAAGGTGATCCAAAAATGGTGGATTTCTCAAATTAAGGGAAATCCTAATCTAATTATTCCCTCAATACATATTTATAAATGATAGATCTGGGAAGAATGTGGTTTTATTTAACTAGAGTTTGATGATATAAATAGGGAAATATTCCTTCAATCAATTTTTATTGTGATCCCTCAAAACCATACGGACCCTAATATTTTTATTCCTTCTTATAATAAATTTATGCTGGAAATATATTTCAGCTATTTATCAAATGAATTTATATTTTATATTCTTATAAACAGTAAAATTTACCTTTCAATAATGTGTGGGTTAAATTCTCCAAGATTCATATTCAAAACATTGATGTTCATGTAGATGGGCTAGATGATGCATAGACATATCGAGGTAAAAGAATAAAAATTATTTATAATTAAATGAGAAAATGTAATAATGTTTCTTAAATAATTACAAATATATATATTTCCCTTTTATGTATATGTAAAAATTGATCAATATAGACTATTGGTAATCTTATATTACCAGATTCACTGACATTATCTTATATATTTCAGTGGAAACGCCTTCCTAAAATTATTAAGGAATATATATAATGCTATCCTCTACTTATTCCATATCATATTTTACAAAAGTGTCCTCATGATTGGTAAATAGTGTGGGTGTATCTCTATCCCCGGTGAAGGTGAACAAGATGCTAGGAAAATCATTAAAATCATGATTTACAAGGTACACCTTAAGATCATTTTTAATTTATATCAATTATGTAAGAGAATTTTTTAATTCATCCATGGAATTTATTCCACTATCTATATATTTGGTTACTACATTAATCTAGTTTACATATATTTAATTCTCATTTCTAAGAGATATTTACGAGATTTTGTGGAGGTTCCCAAGATATTGATATCATCAACTATCATGTTGTACTTTATAATCGATATTTTTCTTTCTCACTTATTGAATCCCACCTAGTGTACTGGGATTTCGATGATTCAAAAGGGGTGTTGTCATTACACATCATCGAAACATTCATGTTGATGGATAATTTTTATAATTGGTAGATTTTTTTGGGCACAATTGTATGCCTATGAGTCTAAGCTCTTCTGAGAAAGAAATTGATTGATGTGTCCTCTCTATTAACAATAAACTCTATGTTAGACACCGTGTCTTAAAAATGAACCTTGATCTAAATCCTTCTAAGGGAATGTTTCTCACCCATATCATACCCATGAATGGTAATGTTCCTAGTAGATAAATCATCCTAAACATTTCCGAAATATTGTATAGTCTTGATCAGGACACGATTCATCTATGAATTTTTATCAACCAAATAAAATTAAATATAAAAATTATCATGCCTTCCCATAACACATAAGGGTTTTTATATTTCCATGAAATTCTTTCTCTCAGATTCTTTCATAAAGGAGATAGTGTTATAATTTTTTATTAATTGGTATCTTCCCAATAAACCTCATCATTGGGGGTTTTTATCCCAATGTCTAGGCCACTCATGTTGTCCTTGATAAGTTCCACCCTGAGTTACTTAAAAAATAATGGTCTTCATATATTGAGAGTTTAGTCAATATAATCACTATATTTCACAATTCTACTCTAGATATATGTACTTTTTCACGAGTGGATTCCCATTGGCTTATGTATTAGAAGTTATAGTGATTAAGGTGTATGGATCATGCAATTAAGAAATGTTATAGGAATACCTATTTTTAAAATAATGGGTTTAGATAGTATAAACACCTATTTGGGTTGGTCAAATAATTACCCACCCTCTATTCAGTCAAACAAAAAAATTTGGTTTTGATGAATCATGGAATATTTAGTGGTGTCTCCATGATCCCGTTTGGATCATTGATGTTATTTCCCATGTGTCTCAACCACATGAATAACAATTATGGGAATGTGGAAATGATATTGGCTCATCCAAAATAAAACATTTCACTATTCCGATGTATTATATAGCCTTTTCTATTGAATCTCCAATCAGGTATGGGTAACTAGGTTAAAATATAGATTAATAATAAGAAAATGGGTCTATCAATTGATTGATGCTAACAATGTTGAATAGTAATTATTCATTAGATGATGTTTGCCTTTATTGGTGGCAATACCCATTTTTTTAATGATAAGTGAAATAAATATGTTAGAGTTATGGCCAATTTAAGAGTTCAATGAAACCATATTTCTTGATAATATTCTTACCATTTCTTATTATTCATTCAAAGATTACATCCACCTCTGGAGAAAGAATAGGATGGTATCCCCTAAGATGATGAAACAGGTTTTGGAGCTAGGATCATATATAGAATTATACCTCTGTGAAAGGAATATGACTGATATACAACCTTTGGAGTAATCTAGTTATCAAACATGTGTTCATTCCATGATGAAACTTCTTCAAAATAACCTTATTCTCTTGATTGAGTGGTGGATACATGGTTCACATATGCTGTGTATTTTTAAGTATCATCAATATAAATCATCCATCCATGTGAGTGGGTCATTAAATAAAATCAATATTTTATAGTGTGGCTAAAACAACTTCAAAAAGGGAAATCATTGGGACAATCACTATGTTCGGACTTGTTGGTTTTCTTGGGCATAGTCAAATGGAAAAGGCTATTATCCATGGCTGTGGGAAAATAACTATAGTCATATTAATTTTGGAAGGTGTATATTTTTTTCATCCGGTCCATGAATCTAATAAGGCCTTGATCCCTTTTATATTTCTTTTGGGGGTGTTTTTGTTACTGTTACAACTTCATGATAGGCATATGGTGAAATAAATTCTTCCAAGGTTTTCCAATATGAATTTTCAGCACTTTGAGTGTGGAAATTAAATTTTCTCCATTTTTATAAATTTTCCCTTTTTATTGGAATGGGAATCGAAATGGCCATAGTTCAATGAATGGAATCTTATTTGGGATGTGCTGGAATGCTCATGTAATCTACTATGATAATAAAATGATATTAGTAATGTCTAAGGTTCATCATGAAGATTATTAGTACCATGTTTCATCAACAGATCATGTGGGAGTGGGATACTGAGTGAGTTTCTTAGGATTTTCTCAAGATGATAATGAAGGAAATCCTTTTCAATATCACATTGTTTTTAGTTATTATAGTGAATAGTTGTCTTCATTAATAACAATAATCCAAGTTGATAAAAGAATTCATGATGAAGGTATATCCATCCTTCGATCAAATCTACTAAGAGGATAATTTTCTAGACCACATATGAACCCACCAAAGTTTATGTAAAGAATATCATATTTTCTTCCTATTTTATGTCTTATGGGCCCCCTCATTGGGACATACTAGAAAATGATGGGTGAGATATTCTTCACTAGAAATATCACATACCATCCTGAGTTGACCACAGACAGGTCACCTAGGCCAGCCCACGAGAAGTCCATAGAGGCATTACAGAACCTCCTGGGCGGGAGAAAAGCATTGAGGGCATCAGTAGAGTGACAATGGATATTTTTTAACATATATATACAATTAAAAAACCAGTGAAAATAAAGAGGGAACTAAGTAGACATTTCGTTAAAAGATTAACTGAACATTATTTTCACATGGAACAAAAATTAAAAATGAACCATACAACTCAACCGACAAAACCTAAAAACTAACAATCTCCATGTGACCTTACTATTCACTCTCTTACACAATGATCACACATCTCCCAAGGTGATCAAACTCGAGCCAAAACCAGCAAAAGGGCTAAAAACAGAAGAAGACTATAAGCACGATTAAAAAAACAATGTAGGTTAGACCAATATTCTATTCCCAATTCACATTAAAATAAAAGAGATAAAAATTCCATGTATGAAATAATATATAAAAAATTATCTTTTCACAACATGGTTTTATGCTATAGTCATAATAAAATTAAATTTTTTCTTGTTTAGATATCTAAGAAATGCTAATATCCAATTTCAAAGAGTTTCAGGTTCAAAATAAAAACAATATTCAAGAGGGATTCTTTAAAGAATGTGCACTTTTAAATAAAACACGCATTACTCTGAATTTATTCACCAAAAACGCTATATGATGATGGTGAGAATAAAATATCGAATGAGAACAATTCAAAGGAACACCCCTATGGACTTGTTTTTTGGGGGCCCTGGTGCCTCGTATCTCGGTGTAAAAGTAGACACAAAAAATAGTTGTTCTTATGCACGAGCCACTAGTAGGGAGAAAATACCCATAACCTAGTTTTCCCCACAAACAACATCATATTTTAGTTAGTGTTTTAATCATAAAAATTGCTATGTGAAATAGGGGCGAAACCACTCCAGATTACTAGCATACAAGTACATGTCCACCGACCAAGATACCCGGGTTTCCCTTTAGTTCTCAATCATGTTCCACATATTATCATATACAGTTTTCACATGAAAATTTTATTTCAAAATAATAAACACACAAACATCACACAAACATGCATCACATGTCATTCACAGATCAATAATATCACTTAAAACGTTCATAAAAAATTTTCAAGAAGTATAATGAGGATTTGCAAATAAAATCCCTTCAAAAATTATATTTTACAGAAAAACTATCAAAATTAACATATAAAACAAGATTTGGAATTCCCAAAACTATTTAATAAATCAATTTCATGGACCATAATATGGCTCCAAATGATACAACATGATATACACATGAAATCAATTTCTACAAGAAAAATACCAAACAAACATTTTAGAATTATTCACAAAATCACCATTTATTAAATAAACACATTAAACTATTCAAAAATAAGTAGAAACAAACAATTGGAAAAAATATAACATTTACTAGAACCCATCAAAAACTCAGGTTACAAATTGAAAATCCATCTTTTTCAATAAAGGTTCCGAACATTCCATTTACTGGGGACACATGCCAAATGAACCTAAAAACCAATACTAAAATCATTATAAAACCCAAAACTAAATTGGAATGCACAAAAGGAACCCACAGACATTGAATCTTATGCTACCAATATTTTTCATAATCTAAAACAATAATTTTATATCACCTTGGTCACACAAAAGCCAACCAAGAACTTTTTTGAAAACTATTCATGAACAATTAATATAAAAAACTCAATTAGGATCTAAAAATGTTATAAAACAAATATTTTATTCAAAACGTTTATTTCAATAGCTAAAATAGTTTATTAACATTATATTTCTATTGTAAAAGAAAATTAATTTTTGAAACAAACACTTAGTGTAACACCCCGAGATTTTCTGAAAAATATTCTTTTAATTTCATTAATGTCTTGTGTTGTATGCTACACTAAGATTACCTTGTGCTATATGAAACACCGTATTAGCTTGTAGTATACGCAACACTATTCTTGGATCGTGTTACACAAAATTTTGATAATAGTTATTCTACGAAACATTGAGTATATATATATATATATATATTCAATGTATAAATGAAATTTGGTTGGATTCTGTTATACGAAACAACGAAGTATTCTTGCACAACATGAAACCCTAACTTGGCTTGCATTACACGCAATCGCGACCTTCCTCGATAGCGTGTGTTGTACGCAATACCAGGTTTTACTAAACAACGATATATTATTTTAATATTATTATCAACTAGATGTTATGAAGAGTATTAAGTAAATTTTGAATTTTATAACATTTTTATTCATCTTACACATTTTCTAGAACATTTTATAATAACAAAATAAAATTTTCGGGTAAAATAAGTATTTTTCAAAAAACTGCAGTTTTGCCGCCTTTTGATGGCGCACCCACTTTAAATATAGTTTTTTACATGTTTATAAGTTCAATTTAAAAAAAACAAATTCTTTTTTGGAATCAATAAATAAAAATTTACTTTGGATAAATTTTTCATATTATTCTGGTAACATTCATATTTTGATGAATAGTAAAATAACGCTATATTTTAATTAAAAACAACTTTTTTCATCACAATAATTTATATGGTTAAATTATAATATTGAATGGTTTTAAAGTATAAATAGAATATATTTTTACCATTTAATATAATGTATGTCATTAGCATTGATTTTACATTAAATTCGTAGGTTAAATCAATTCAATAATTTGCAATGTTTTAAAGAAAAAACCCATTTTCTTTCGACAACTGGATTAATTTTAATTTAATATGTGCAACATTTTTTTATTGAATTTGGACAATGGATTCCATATTTGGAATCAGTGGGTCCAAATTATGTTAATAAGCTACTTTTTATTTTTGGGAATTATGAATAGAAACTACGGTAAATTTTATTTACCTTAGTTAAAGATAAATCAGGTAATTAAGGGTAAATATAATATTATAAAACAACCCTAACACATGCCAAAATTCTATTGGATGGCTAAAAGTAGACCCATGTAACCTAAGGGTCGGATTTGATTCATTTTATAGACTTTTGACCATGAACATAATTTAATTATTATTAAAACCAAAGAAAGTGACAACATGTCACTCTCTTAAATCTTATAAGTATAAGTATAATAATTTTAATTTAGTTATATACATCATAAAACTTCGAACATGAATAATCTCCGGAAAGATAATAAAATTATCTACATCATGATAATTTATTTATAATTTTTAGGGATTAAATAATTGCCATTAATGGTGATACATTAATGATACAGAAATTATTTATTAAGTGGAAAATAAGTAATATAGTTTTTATTGTAACAAGAATACCCATTAAAAGGCCCAGAAACCTGATCAAAACTTATTGGTAGTGTATATATACACCTTAATCATCGAATGGCCTAATATATAACCGTTTGTAGCCTTATAAAGGTGATTATGACACTTATATTATTTTATTTTAAATGATGCCAAAGTTGTCACCTTCATAATTTAATAAATATAACAATTTAAATATTGTGATTTTAAGATGATACATTCGAGTAAAAGTATTATTGTGAAATCAAATAGATTTATCTTCATCATAGGATTTTATTTTTAATTTTTATGTAACAAATCAGTATATTAAATAATTATAAACAAATGTTGTAGTAATTATTTTATTAAGAGATAAACCAAATAAATGGTTTTATAAATAATAAAATAAATATTATATGAACTATTTAATGTGATACACTAATTTTATAGATACATATGACCTTTTTTGAATCTATTAATGATTTTATTTTCAACATATCTTCTGTATATATTTTATTAAAATTCAAACAAATGAATATTGTCAAAATTGACACAATTGTTAATTTATAAAAATAACATATTATAAAATTGTTTAAAAATCACAAATATATTTAAAAATTATAAATTTATATTTATATTTTCTATAATGTTATAAAGTAATCAATTATGGAAAATCACAACAAATAAGTAATTATTTTCTCTAATTTAAAATTTAGAATTTTATTACCACAAATAAACATAAATAGATTAAATAATGATAAATCAAAATGATAATGTTTAAAATAGGGTTCAAACTTGTCTAAATTTTATTGGTTGATGATATTACAACCCTATCTCATATAATATTAGAATATGAGTCATTTTTGGAGGTTTTTAAGTGGGGTTAGATTTATTATAAATTAATATTTTTAAGAATTCCAATGGTGCCCCTCAACTCCCTTATAAAAGGGCACCTCCTCCCTCTCTTCCACACACCACTTTAAGCCTTCAAGATCGGAAAACCCCTGCCCGATTATCTTCTACACATCCATAGAAACATCCTAGAGGTCCTGGTCTTCTTCAAACACCAATCTTAGTGCCCTAAGAGGACGTCTCAAAGAGTCGCTTCAAAGAAGAGGTAATTTCTGTTACCAATTCTTTCACCTTTATTTCTTCTTCCACTTATTTTTAATAGGTTGTTTCATTATGATGTAATAATATCAGTATAACTCATATATGGATATGTTATTATAAGTATGAAACAACCCTATTTCACCATCTATCCATCCTACAGAAAACGAAATCACCGCGCATGCGTACGTACGGAATACCGTCTCCACGCCGTGGTGTAATCTATTTTCCACCACCACCTTACTTGGATGGGTATAATGGTGTAAATAATAAATATATGTGATTATTGTAAAGTGATATTGATTCTGTAATAGTATTCATACACTCCAATAAAATTACACGATCATGGGAATGATATCATCGCTCGTGCGTACATACAGAATACCGTCTCCTCTACGCGATGAGATTCATTCTCAATGATTAACCATTCATAAATGATTATAAAGTCTATAAAATAATTAATCATGAAATATATGACATAATAATGATAATTTATTTATTTATATATATATATATGTCATCCAATTAATTCCATTCAATTCAATGTGGAAATGAAAACAACGTTCATGCGTACGTATGGCCTACTGTCTCCATGAACGGTGTATTTCTTTCCATTTATTGACCTATTATATATATATGTATATTCCGAATATATATTATATATAAATCATGTTTATATTATGGAATTATGTAATCATGATCTATGTAATCATATGAATAATTACAAGTCAAAACATGGACGACAAATGAAACGATTTTACCCAAAACGCTCTTTAACATGGAATTTACAAAAGAATGGGTAATATAAAGTCATAAGTGAACCATATATGAATCATAACAATAAATATGATTCTGTAATAAGTCAAGGACATTATTTAAATCATTATACTGGAGGTTCGGATACGTATAAAGCATATCAGACCTAAGGTAAGGGATAATTTTTGCAAATCTCATTTTTATCCGAGATTGCTTATTCGTAAGTATATACTGGGGTTATTGCTATCATCCATTTCCATGTTTTATAAATGTGTATGTATGTATGTTTAAATTAATTTTTACCCATTTTGACTTTTACCCCAACGTATGGAAAGAATCTTTCTTCTATTTACCCTATAAGGTACTTTTTGACTTTTCCAACAAAAGTACAAGAATAATGTTTTTAACTTATACTGCATGAATGTATTTTTACAGTTTTATAAAGCCTTAATTTCATGAAACTTCCTCCAAAATATTTCATGGATATTTTCAAAAAAATCTCCTTCTTTTAAAATTGCATCACATTTTGTGAAAATAAAATGATTATGAATTAGAAAGGATATTTTCCTCAATAATTCATTACAAGTGTTTTTTCAAAATCATTTTTCATCTAAGTTGACATTATTTCATATGTGTATGTTTCAAGTATCATGTCTCTATTATTTACATGTTTTCACTTTTCTAATTATGAAATGATAACCAATTTTTTATGGATTACGTTATGATGGAATGATGTTTATGAAACCCATTTAATTCTTTGGTTATGATGAATGATTTATGTTTATATTGTGGAACACGAAAGAATGATTTCAATATGAGATGGGGGGACCTATATCTCTCTCCAATGCATTGGGTAAAGATTTTATATCTCATGAGATAGACATGGCTGGAATGGTAAGTTAATCCGGTTCAGTGTTACAGGACTGAAACAAGGAGTGAACTCGATTCAGAATGGGACTTTGTCCACTAAGATGATCTTGGCAGCATTGCCTTGGCTACTTTGGAAATAATTACATGTGCTTAATGGATTCCACAGTTACATGTTTTATTCCCATTCTATTTTATCATGGTTAATGTTCCATTATGATCTATTCCTTATGTACATCCATGTTTTATGTCGTTGCTCAAGTTTTTGATGTTTAAACATTATGTTCATGTTTTTAAGTTCAAATGTATACGGTATGTTTTTTTATCCATGCTTACCCTTACTGAGCATTTGAGCTCACCCTTTTTATGTTTTATTTTCCCCCAAGATCAAAAGAAATGTTTTAGGTAAGGAAACAAAAAGTGGAAGATCTTTATGGGAGATGTTGAAGATCTTTCAACATGATTAGAAGATTACGTTCCAAGTTTCCAAAGACACTAAGCTATTACGGTCCTTGTGTGTCTGTTTTTGTTATGTATTAAGTATTCCGCAAAAGTAATGTTATATCCATGTACGTCAAGGTTCGGGTCTCTACAGTTGGTATCAGAGGAAAAGTTTAGTCAACCTTTGGAAACTAGGACGCGAAAACATTAGTGAGATCCCTAGAGATATTTCTAAGGTATGTCTAGGGATGTCCCTAAGGATAAGTATACGTATAAGATATAGTCCTAAAACTACGGTAACAATATTAGAATTTAACCTAAGATGTTAGATATTGAGGGAACTCCCCCTTTACTTTGTTGTTTTACCTAGCATGATTTTTTCCTCTCACACTATTCTTTTTGGGTTTTAGAAAATGACTGGAAATAGGAAGATTCACGATAATGGATGATATGATAGACAATGGAATGATTTTCTTCATGAGAAACCAAATGAAATGGGATTTTGAGGTCAAAACATCATTATTATGCCTAATCATAAATCTCATATAATGATCAATAATCTCAACTTTGGTAAGTTTCTCGACTCAGATAATAAGAGAAAGATGGAGTTTCATGATGATCATAGAGGAAACAAAGTTCAATTTTCCTCATGTAAATCATGTGGGAAGAGGCATCAGGGAGATTGTTTCAAAGGAACTGGATGATGCTTTGGGTGTGGAAAAGATGTACACAAATCTAGTAAGTGCAAAGGAAAAGGTTCAGTTAACACCATGGACAAGGATAATGGTATTGCTATGACATCAACAATGATTAGATGTTTTTAATATGGAATGTATGGGCATTATGAAAACCAATACCCTAATGGAAAATATCATGAAGAGAATCAGCATGGTCATATGGGTAGTATTTATGTGGATGATGATGAGGAGACTACAAATGATATATGAGCTGAAAGAAGTGTTGAAGCTCAGTCAATTTTTTTAGAAGGTAGTGGAATGATTGTATGTTTATCGAGAGTTATGTTGCATAGTTAATGGTACTATGGAATAAAGAATCATCTATGAATTGTTACACAATTGTTTTTCCTAAAAGTATTTGAAAGTATATATTGAATGGTACCAGTAACCATGGAAGGTTATACAAATATTTTTGTAAAGTAGATGATATGAGCATAATGAAAGAATAAGAAGATAATGAGATGTTTGATTGTATTCATGAGCTCATGATTGATATAAGGACTAAGTGATATCTTGGTTTGAGTATATAGAATTTTGGGGATTTTGGTATGCGGAAAGTGTTAACTTTTAAATGAATTCATGTTTTCACTAAGGTTCAATGGGTATTCATTTTTCAAGAGTATACATGATTAAAGCCTTCGAATGTTTGGAATGTGACCAACAAGACATATCTTATGATATATGGGGATCAATGATGGTATTAAATCTTTGGTAATCGTTTTCACTATATTATGAGGGTGGACTCCAGTATTATGGATAAGCCTAAAGATTGGAATGGATTATGTTGGACATAAGTTAGTATTGTTTAAGGATAGAAGTTTTTTCAATATTATTGATGGGATGTTATAGTAATATAGTTTTAGAAAAAGGACAACCTGCAGGACGGGCGACAACCCATCGCGTCGGACAAGGCTGTGGGAATCGAACCCACAACCGAAGTGAGACTGGCCTTTATTGCCTACCACTGGCCTATAGGATGTCCCTGATTAGTAGAAACTTGTTTTATTTTATTAAGCGGTATGATATATGAAGTATAAGTTCATTTTTGGAACCATATATGATTAATCTAATCATAAGATGAACTTATAATTTTTGTTAACCTTTTGTTTAAAAGAGATGGAATGACCCATCATTCTGTCACATGATCTGCTAACACATCATTAATAACAAATTCAACTTAATTTCTTTAAGGGATGAAGTAGAAATTGTTCAATTCACGAACAACAGTGAGATTGTACCAAAATGATGGAAGTATTTCTTTTAATTCATCAACTTTAGGGAAATGATCTTGAAATCCAAAAATGTTGTCCTAGTTCCCTTATATCCAATGAATAAGAAGGTACCTTAGATCATCACAAATCAATAACTTTGTGATTGTTGGATTTTTCATAGCCATGTTCTCTACCACTCTCCATCAGAACTTGATGGTTAGATTTTTCTTCCATATCCATATTTTCACCTATGTTCTCTTATGTGGAAACCCTGTGATGAGTTAATTTGGGTAACCATTACATTTCATACTTTATTTTTTAAATCCATGTTTTGGTATTTCTTTTTACGATGTGGGTTTCTATTAAACAAACTTTCGTGTAGTAAACCATTTATAACCCCGACAAATTTTGAGGGCGATATTTATTTTAAGGGGGTAGAATGTGACACCCTAAGATTTTATGAAAAATATTCTTTTAATTTCATTAATGTTTTGTGTTGTATGATACACCAAGATTACCTTGTGCTATACCCAACACCGTATTAGCTTGTAGTATACGCAACACTATTCTTGGATTGTGTTACACACAATTTTGATAATACTTATTCTACACAACATTGAGTATATATATATATATATATATTAAATGTATAAATGAAATATGGTTGGATTCTGTTATACGAAACAACGAAGGATTCTTGCACAACATGCAACCCTGACTTGGCTTGCATTACACGAAATCGCGACCTTCCTCGATAGCGTGTGTTGTACTCAATACCAGGTTTTATTAAACAACGATATATTATTATAATATTATTATTAACTATCCATTATGAATATTATTAACTAAAATTTGAATTTTATAACATTATTATTTATCTTACACATTTTCTAGAACATGGTATAAGAACAAAATAAATTTTTCGGGTAAAATAATTATTTTTCTTAAAATGCAGTTTTGCCGCCTTTTGATGGCGCACCCACTTTAAATATAGTTTTTTACATGTTTATAAGTTCAATTTGACAAAATAAAATTATTCTTTGGAATCATGAAATAAAAATTTACTTTGGATAAAATTTTCATATTATTCTAGTAACTTTCATATTTTGATGATTAGTAAAAACACGATATATTTTAATTAAATATAAATTTTTTTATCACAATAATTTATATGGAAAAATTATAATATTGAATGGTTTTAAAATATAAATAGAATATATTTTTACCATTTAATATAATGTTTGTCGTTATCATTGATTTTCCATTAAATTCGTAGGTTAAATCAATTGAATCTTTTGCAATGTTTTGAAGAAAAACCTATTTTCATTCGACAACGGGATTAATTTTAATTTAATTTATGCAACTTTTTTGTATTGGATTTGGAAAAATTGCTTCCATATTTGGAATCAGTGGGTCCAGATTATGTTAACAATCTACTTTTTATTTTTGGGAATTATGAATAGTAACTACGGTAAATTTAATTTACCATAGTTAAATGAAAATCGGGTAATTAAGGGTAAATATAATATTATTAAATTACCCTAACACATGCCAAAATTCTATTGGATGGCTAAAAGTAGACCCATATAACCTAAGGGTCGTATTAGATTCATTTTATGGACTTCTGAACATGAAAATAATTTAATTATTATTAAAACCAAATAAAGTGACAACATGTCACTCTCTGAAATCTTATAAGTATAAGTATAAAATTTTAATTTAGTGATAAACATCATAAAACTTTGAACATTAATAGTATCCAGAAATTTAATAAAATTATATACATCATGATAATTTATTTATAATTTTTAGGGATTAAATAATTTTCATTAATGGTGATACATTAATGATACAGAAATTATTTATTAAGTGGAAAATAAGTAATAATGTTTTTATTGAAATAATAATACCCATTAAAAGGCCCACAAACCTGACCAAAATTTATTGGTAGTGTATATATACACCTTAATCATCCAATGACCTAATATATAACCGTTTGGTGCCTTATAAAAGTCATTATGACACTTATATTATTTTATTTTAAATGATGCCAAAGTTGTCACCTTCATAATTTAATAAATATAAGAATTTAAATATTGTGATTTTAAGATGATAAATTCGAGTAAAAATATTATGGTGAAAGGAAATAGATTTATCTTCATCATAGGATTTTATTTGTAATTTTTATGAAACATATCAGTATATTAAATAATTATACAAAAATGTTGTATTAATTATATTATTAAGAGATAAACCAAATAAATGGTTTTAAAAATAATAAAATAATTATTATATGAACTATTTAATGTGATAAACTAATTTTATAGATACATATGACCTTTTATTAATCTATTAAAGATTTTATTTTGAACATATCTTCTGTATATTTTTTATTTAAATTCAAATAAATGAATAGTGTCAAAATTGACACTATTGTTATTTTATAAAAATAACATATTTTAAAAAAATTTAAAAATAACAAAAATAATTAAAAAATTAAAATTAAAATTTATATGGTCGATAATGTTATAAAGTAAACAATTATGTAAAATTACAAAAAATAATTAATTATTTGTTATTATTTATAATTTAGAATTTTATTACCACAAATAAACTTAAATAGATTAAATAAGGATAAATCAAAATGATAAGGTTTAAAATAAGATCCAAACATGACTAAATTTTATTAGTTGATGAGATTACAACCCTATCTCATCTAATATTAGAATATGAGTCATTTTTGGAGGTTTTTAAGTGGGATTAGATTTATTATAAATTAATATTTTTAAGAATTCAAAAGGTGCCCCTCTCCACCATTATAAAAGGGAACTTCCTCCCTCTCTTCCACACACCACATTGAGCCTCCAATATCAGAAAACCCTGCCCAATTCTCTTCTCCACTTCCCTAGAAACATCCTAGAGGTCCTGGTCTTCTTCAAAGACCAATTTTAGGGCTCTAAGAGGAGGTCTCATAGAGGCGCTTCAAAGAAGAGGTAATTTCTGTTACCGATTCTTTCACCTTTATTTCTTCTTCCACTTATTCATCATAGGTTGTTTAATTATGAAGTAATAACATTAGTATCACTCATATAATGATATTTTATCATATGTATGAAACAACCCTATTTCATTATCTATCCATCCCATGGAAAATGAAATCACCGTGTGTGCGTATGTACAGAATACCGTCTCCACGCCGTGGTGTAATCTATTTTCCACCACCACCTTACTTGGATGGGTATAATGGTGTAAATAATAACTATATATGATTATTTTAAAGTGATATTTATTCTGTAAAAGTATACATACACTCCAATAAAATTCTATGATCATGGGAACGATATCATCGCTCGTGCGTACATACGGAATACTGTCTCCACGACGCGATGAGATTAATTCTCAATGATTAACCATTCACAAATGATTATAAAGTATATATAATATGTAATCATGAAATATATGACATAATAATGATACTGGATTTATGTATATATATATATATGTATGTAATCCATTTAATTCCATTCAATTCAATGAGGAAACGAAAACAACGTTCATGCGTACGTACGACCTACCGTCTCCATGAACAGTGTATTTATTTCCATTTATCGATCAAGAATATATATATATATTCTGACTATATATTATATATAAATCAATTTTTATATTCTGGAATTAAGTAATCATGATCTATGTAATCATATGAATAATTACAAGTCAAAACACTGATGACAAATGAAACGATTTTTCCCAAAACGCTCTTTAACATGGAATTTACAAAAGAACGGGTAATATAAAGTCATAAGTGAACCATATATGATATAATAACAATGAATATGATTCTGTAATAAGTCAATTACATTATTTAAATCATTATACAAGAGTTTTGGATACGTACAAAGCATATCCGACCTAAGCTAAGAGATATTTTTTGCAAATCTCATTTTTATCTGAGATTACTTATTCTTAAGTATTTACTGGGGTTATTGCTATCATCCATGTCCATGTTTTATAAAAGTGTATTTATGTATGTTTAAATTCATTTTTACCCATTTTTACTTTTACCCCATGGTATGGAAGGAATCATTCTTTTATTTACCCTATAAGGTACTTTTTGACTTTTCTGGAAAAAGTACGAGAAGAATGTTTTTTTAACATATACTGCACGAACGGATTTTAACTGTTTTATAATGCCTTACTTTCATGAAGCTTCCTCCAAAATATTTCATGGATATTGTAAAAAAATCTCCTCCTTTTAAAATTGCATCACATTTTGTGAAAAGAAAATGATTTTTAATAAGAAAGCATATTTTCCTCAAGAATTCTTTTCAAGTGTTTTATCAAAACCATTTTTCATCTAAGTTGACATTATTTCGTATGTGTATGTTTCAAGTATCATGTCTCTCTGATTTAAATGGTTTCACTTTTCTAATGATGAAATGATATCCAATTTTTTATGGATTACGTTATGATGGAATGATGTTTATGAAACCCATTATATTCTTGGGTTATGATGAATGATTTATGTTTATATTGTGGCACCCAAAAGAATTATTTCAATATGAGATGGGTGGGTCCTATATCTCCCTCCAATGCATTGGGTAAATATTTTATATCTCATGAGATAGACATGGCTGGAATGGTAAGTTAATCCGGTTCAGTGTTACAAGACTGAAACGAGGAGTGAACTCGATTCAGAATGGGACTTTGTCCACTAAGATCGTCTTGGTAGCAATTCCTTGGCTACTATGGAAATCATTACATGTGCTTAATGTATGTCAAAGTTACATGTTTTATTCCCATGATATTTTATCATGGTTTATGTTCCATTATGATCTATGCCTTATGTACTTCCATGTTTAATGTCGTTCCTCATGATTTTGAGGTTTAAACATTATGTACATGTTTTTAAGTTCAAATGTATATGGTATGTTTTATTTTATCAATTCTTACCCTTACTAAGAATTTGAGCTCACCCTTTTATGTTTTATTTTCCCCCAGGATGAAAAGAAAGGTTTTAGGTAAGGAAACAAAGAGTGGAAGATCTTTATGGGAGATGTTGAAGATCTTTCACCATGATTAGAAGATTACGTTCCAAGTTTCCAAAGACACTAAACTATTATGGTCCTTGTGTTTCTGTTTTTGTTATGTATTATGTATTCCAAAAAAGTAATGTAATGTCCATGTACGTCAAGCTTCGAGTCTCTACACTTAGTGTTCACACATTAACCAAAACAACATAATTTTCACAAAACAAGGCATAAACTACCCTTCTTGCACACTAAATAATTAAAAAAGGATTAAAAATACCTACCATTCATATAAGGTAAAAAAACCATAAACATATGAATCATGAATTATAAAGGTAGGTCTTGGGAGAACCTACCTCAAAATGAATGTGGAATGGAAACACACACTCGATAACACCTTCTGAGGGTTTATAAAACCTAAATCCATGAATACCAACACATATGAATAAAATATCCAAAATAAAACATTTTATAACATAAAAATATGTCGTACATTACCATGGGTGAAGATATATTGATTAAAAATAGAATGAGGATGACGAAGTTGGAGAACGGAGAATTAAACTCTCTAGGATAACTAGATAACCCTTTATTTTCCCTTATATCAACATCCTTAAAGGAGTGTTAATGTCTTAAAACTTAATGGAGAGGCTCTACTGGTCTGGAAGAACCATGGAATGATTATTTGGGGAATACAGTGAAAAAAATTAATTATTTATAAGTAAAACAAATAACATTTTTAAATTTGGTTGATTTAAGAAACCTTGCGGAAGTTTCCCTAATCCTAGATGAATATGAGGTATAAAGAGAGAATATGGATTAATGGGGTGTGACTAGGGTTCATGGTATTAGGTGATAAGTTTAATGAAAAAACAATATCAAAAAATTAATAAGATATAAAAGAAAAATATATTTTTTTTAAATTGTTAATGGGTTCATAGGCTGGCCTAGTACCTAAATAGATAACTAGAATCCACAATGATTATGAATTACAATGGGGTCTAAATTGTTATGGATTTATTAATATGTCATAAGAGGCTAGCTGAGAAGTGTAATGGGTGAAAAAATGTAAAAAAAAATTAGGATTTATAAAAAAAATTATTTTTAAATATGCAAATGGGATCATAGTTTGGACCAAATTTTGTAGTAACCATCGTTTTCTCCAAAACCCCTCAAACAAGATATGGGGGTCGCATTGTAGAATGAATAAAATATATGGAACTTAGATTCTCAACATTACTCTGACCCATAACCCATGAGAATTATCAGTATTTCTAACAAACTGAATAAAAAACAATACATTAAAAAATGGGTGTGGAAATTCTACACAGCATTAAAGCTTTCTTCCCCTAGAAATCCATAACACTTTCCATTTGATTGATCAATACATAAGGATTACTTGTCAATACAATCCAACCTCGTAATCCAAGGAAATTTCACCCCCCCAAAACAGAACACAATCCTCTTTCCTGAAATGAAACAACAGATCACAACCACTTCTCCATAATCAATGGAATGATCAAGCTCCGCATCCACAATCAATCTAAGACTATACTATAAGGCCTTATCCCAATTATTCTAATGACCACCCAAAACAAGAAAACATCATGAAAGACAATTATTTCAAGGGAGGCCAAAACATATTGTCCACTATTAAGAACCAACCAACAGTGACCAAAAAAGATTTCCACATGATCTAGAATTGGTCCTATCCCGTAGAGGCCAACAAGAACTCCCTTACAATGGCTATCCTACCATGGCCATGAAAAACACAACTTTTTTTATTGAAACCGATCACTCCCAAATGGACGGATCAATTACATATGGAGAAATTCTCACATAGTTCAAAAACCACCACAACAGTAAGAGGGGAGGGAAGGGGTTCCATGATTTTAATGATAAAACCAATGTTGAAAACTGTCCACCACTCGTCACCTTTAGACAGATTAAAATCTAAGACCACACCCGATTCACATGAGTGGTCAACACAAGAGCACTGACCAGAATCTTAAAACCAACATTGCATAACCATTGATACCGCATAAGTGGACATCCCACCACACCCTCTACAGAAAAACGAAATTCAAAATTATGGGAACCACAAAAGAAATGCCAAAACCACCTCACCGCGATGGTGTAGGCACAAAATTAACTAGACTCCTCCCACCACAAGAATTACTAACCACATGAGAGCTTCACACCGAGACCTATAGATTAAGGTATGATGGCTAAATTATTGATTGCCTCATATTAAATAGTTATGGATCACAACCATACATGAAACCCACTAGATAGAACAAAACACCTTTACCCAAACAGTGATTTGGAAGACACATATCACCATTCTCTATCACAAAGAACAAGGAATAGTATTAAAAGTGGAACACAATGAATACCATCATTATCACTGAGCATAACAACCAAAAATGAGAGAATAACGATACCAAGAATGTGCTTTAATCTAATACCAAACAACAATCTATTCCAATAAACGGGTCGAGGAATCATTCCAAGAGGAGGATTTAACCCTTGGAACGAATCCTTATGCTGATCAACTAGATATTGTGCTAATGGAAACCATTTGTGGCCATATCAAATCATCAAACACATCTTTAGAAACCCACAGAACATTACACCAAAATAGATCAACCCACAAGATCCCATATCAAGACACAACACGAGTATGAATTCTATATCACAAGTAAGCAAACTGAATAAATAATACTTCTAAGACATAGGGGAAACCTACCACATAACCATTTGTTTTTTAAAAAATTCCACAATTTTTCAACTCAAACCCATTTGAAAAAAAACTAACTTGTTTTATTTCCACATTCAACAATAGTGTTTCATCATGTGTAACTCACATGCACCTTTCCACGCAACCCAAGGCACCCAACATCCATTCCATACCACCCATCCATCCGGATATCCATAATCCAAGGCATGTAAGCACTAATGAAAACACTAAAGTCTACAACAAGACAACAACATTCCAAAAAAGTCATGTTACTTTTAAAGTCATACTAACCATAAAGTGAAACCCATTTTTATATTTTACAAAAAAACCACAAGTCATCAAGAACAATTTTCTTATAAACCTACCCCTTTTCGTTTTTAACAACATTAAAAACAACCAAGAAATTCCAAACAAGCCCTTCCCACTTTAAAAAATTCAGAAAGGTCTCTTTTCAAAATCAGATGGCTACAGAGACCAAGACCCATTCAAAGAAACCACTAGCCACTCAAAACCAATTTATCATATGTAAACAATTTTCAATGGCCCAAAACATCCCATTTAAAAAAATGTTTCAGAATCACCATCAAATGATCCATGATTTGAAAACATGTTATTTCAACAAACCACTTATTTAAATTAGGGAAAATACAATCTAGAAAAATCATTTTCACTTTGTTCAAAATATTTTTTTTCACAAATCCCAACGTTCCAAAACATTTCTTAAAATAAATTTTGAAAACAAATTTTCACAATTCTTAGATGAGTATTTTGAAAATAATATTAAAATAATAGAAAGGTCCAAGAGACCCACAAAAGGGAACTTATGTCGGTGGGTGACATGACCATATGGTTGGTGACAACATGGCAAACACACCACCCTCATGGAGATCCTTATCAGGACAATTACCCAGCTCTACATGGCTTTCCAGGCCATGTGGGATAATTCAAGTCTACTAGTAAAACTTCCCTTGTCATATACCAACACCAATCAATCAACAAGATCCAAGGACACTAATAAAACTATAATACCCATGAAATGTGAGGATCAGAGCGAACAAGATTTAGTGACACTCATACCAAAATTACCCCTCAAGTACAGAAAATCATACTACATCAACCTTGACATACCCCCAAATTATAAGGGTGCTATAAAAATAATTGTCTACTAAGAGATGATCCCCATTGATACCATTTTTTCATTAACCAGCCCGAGTCAACCCTAAAACAGTCACCCAGGATAGCCCGTGACAAGTCCCGAGAGGCATACCTGATCCACCCAGGATGGAGACAAGAAATAAGGGAATTATTAGTGTGATAAGGGAATTATTTTTCCCACATATAAATAATTAAACAATTAGAAAAAAGAAACAAAGATCCCAGTAGAAATTCATATAAAATTTGAACTGAACATTATTTAGATAAGGAAGTGAAAGTAAAACTTGACCAAAAAGCCATGATTACTAACACTCTATATGTGATTCCATTGGTCACTATCCAAACCAATGATCACACGTGTTTCATGGAGATCAATCTTGAGTTGAAACCTACACAAGGGAAGAAAATAGAAGAATACTATTACCATGAGTATTAAAACGCAGTAGGTAATCCATATATTCTATCCCCAATGCAATTTGTTTTAAATAAAATAAAAAAATTTCAAGTTTTAAATAAAATATATAAATGTATGTTATATAAACATGGTTCTATGCTATATTCATTATAAAATAATATAATTTCTAGTTTTCGTGAACAGGAAATACTAGAAAGCATTTTCAAAGATATATAACATCAAAATAAATACATATTTCAAGGGGGATGCTTTAAAGAATGTACGATTTTATATAAAACAAACACATTGATTAATTTATGAACCAAACACATCGTATACTGATGGTGAGTAAAAAATATCCAATGATCACAAGTTATGGGAATACCCCTAAGAGCTAGTTCATTGTGGGTCCTTAGTACCTTATTTATTGGTGTAAAAGTAACAATAAAAAATACCCATTCTCATTCATGAGAGAATAGTAGGGAAAAAATACACAAAACCTATTGGTCACCCACATCATCATAGTTTAGTTTGATTTTTCACCATCAAATGTGTTACATGTAATAAGGACCAAACCACTATAGATTACTAGCATACTAGTACGCATCTTCCCACCTAGAAACCTGAGTTTCCCTTTAGTGCTAAATCAAGTTCCACATATTATCAAATAAACTTTTCAAATGATAAATTTCATTCCCAAATCAGACACACGCAAAAATACCACAAACATGCTTTATATCTCTTTCACATATCAATAAACCACTTAAAAATATCCTAAATCAATTTCAAGATGTATAATGAGGCTTTGCACATAAAATCCATTTAAAATGATATTTTAAAGAAATAAAACCACCATTATAATATAATTCCATAATTTTAATCCCTAACTCCATTTAATAATTAAATTTCATGGACCATAAAATCTCTCTAAATGATACAACATTATTTACACATGAAATCCAAGTTTACATGAAAATTCCAAACATGCCTTTAACAATTATTAACAAAAAAACATTTATCAAAGGAACCAATTCCACTATTCATAAATAGGTGTAATAAAACCATTTTAATCAAAATATCATTTAATTAAAAATCCAATGAACTCACATTACTCATTCAAACCCCATCCATTTCTATAATGGTTGCAAATGATCCATTTAGTGAGAACACAAACCAAAACACCCAAATAACAATACACAAATTATTATAAAACCCAAAACATGATTGGAACACACATAAGGAACAAAGAAATCATTTAATAACTTGTAGTCAATATTTTTCAAAATCCAAACAAATCATTTTGTATCACCTTGATCAGATTAAATAAAACCACACACTTTCTTGAAAACGAGGCATGAAATAATTAATAAAAAAAAATTATTTAACACTAAAAATGATATAAAACAAAAATTTCATTTAACAAATTTATATAAATAGCTAAGAAATATTCTAAAAATTATAACTAATGTGAAAAATCATATGGAACATTTAAAAATACACTTAGTGAGAACAATTTAATCAAAACGACACATTTTTCACAAAACAAGGCATAAACTACCCTTTTATCACACTAAATAGTTAATTAAGATGGTTAAAAATAATCCCTATAATTCAAATAAGATGGAAAGAAGATGAAAAATACGAATCTTGAATTATATAGGTAGGTCTTTGTAGAACCTACCTCAAAACCATGGCAGATTTCAAAAACACACCTGATAACATATTTCAAGGGTTAATAAACACTAAACCTATGAACAACAGACCCAAATGAGAAAAATAACCACAAAAATAGGGGTATTACATAACAGTACGACAGTAATGACAAGGATATAATATATAGGAACAAAAAATAAGGAGGACGAGGAATGAAGAGAAAATATAAAGAAACTCACCTTGATAACTAGAGAACTCTTCATCTTCCCTTAGATCCACAACCATTGAAGAGATGTATTGTCTTGAAAGATGATGAAGAGGATCATTAGGTATGTAATAACTATGGAACTAATATTTGGGGTAAAATATTAAAAAATGACTGATTTATGAAATAAATAAATTACCTTTTCAAATCTAGATGATTTGAGACACAATGAGTATGTTTGCCTTAATCCCGAATGAAGATGAGGTCTAAAGATAGAAAATGTGGCATGGGGGGTGCATCTAGGGTTTTCGGGATCCAGTGAGAGGTGTATTGACTGATATTTATTAAAAAATTAATAATATATAAAAGTTCTTTTGAAAAAACTGGAAATGGGCTCATGGTCTAGCCTAGTATCGAAATAAATATCCAAAATCTACCATGATTATGAATTATTAAGGGGTACAAATGTATATTGTGGTATGAATAGGTCATGGGGGGGAATTTTGGATGTGGAATGGGAGAATTTTTTAAAAACTAAAGAGTTATTATAGAAAACTAATTGTCTTTTTAATATAGAAATGTACTCATGGATTGGAAAAATTCTGGAAAAAAACAACCTTTTCTCCAAAAAAAACCCCAAAAATCTATGGGGAACCCATGGTAGGATGATTTAACATATATTTTCTTTCAAAAATAAAAAATATTCACACAAAAAACCCATGAAAAGGGTCATGATTTCTAATGAATCCATTCAAAACAAAGACATGAAAAAATGGGTCTGACTGGATATATCATTCTACAGAAGGATAAGAAATAAAAATCTTTGAAATTTGGTGGGGTAGAATGGAATCCCGCCATTTAAGATATGTCATTCACATGGGATTCAATTGGGGTTTTCTCCCTTCTATAGATTCCATTTTAGTGGTGAAGGACTTGTTGCTATCGAGGTTCTATAAGAAACTATTATCTGAAATACATCAACAGTGCATACAATAAGTAAATCCTAACACATTCACTATACATTCATCTTCTAAAATTCCAATTTCATGTTGGAAATAGGTGATTATTTCAATATGGGGTCGTTTTTTCCTCAATATAGTAAACTATTGGACATCCACATTTTCAATATTTATGTTGACCATATATTAGGATCCATTTACCACATAATGTTTAGATTCTACCCTTATAGGTTGATTAAATAACTCTTGATGGGTGAGATATGTGTTCAGTTATTCTCATAAATGATACCCAGTTGGGAAATTTCCCTTATTAAATTACTCTTTTATTCCTTTCAGATTTTATATCTCATCTTCATAAAACATTATATTTTCTTCCCTGAATGAAAAATCATACATTAATGGTGGATAGTGGGATATTACCATGCCTTTCAGGTTATCACTGGTGGAATGGAATCTAGGGAATTTGGTGGATGGGGTGAGGATTCATGGAAATGCCTTGTTTAAATGTTTCATGTTTTGGTTCCACATCTCCTTATGGGAGCATGTGTACTTGAACTGTTCATCAATGTAAACCACCTATTGAGGTATTGTTTGTAAATTGCATCCATAAACATATATATCATATTCTATATCATCCTTTAGATTGACGTTGACAAAATTCCATGATTCATATGGGTATGAACCATTTTATCATCCTTCAATTAATAGAGTGATTCTCTAGTACCTGAATCTCCTTCAAGTGTTATGTCTATGTCTTACCCTAACTATTTCATTCAATAGATTATTTTGAATTTTTATAATTATTGGGTTTGATCTTATATTTCATCATTCTTGAGATTTAGGTATATAAATAGTTACCTCATCGGAATCTCCAACTTCCCTCACATAGCGTTCCCAAAATGTGCTCAGTGAGTCATGTGGTGGTAGGATTAACTATGGTGATAGCTATTTGAAACCACTAACCAATATATATAAGAAAAATATCTTTAGTGTAGATTATAATAATGGCCATATCCATGAGGGATTTCACTAATATAGGTCCCCCATCAGCACACCCCTATCCTACTAAGTATTTAATGATTCACCACATAGAATTCGTTGTAAAAATGCCCCCAGCACTATGGGATTGTGTATATTGGGATTCCATTCAAATTTTATATAATCTCTTATATGTATTGATGACACTAGGGGATGATATGATGATAATATTGTCTAAATCCTTCCAGGATTGGGCTGTTCTTGAATGGATTCAATAACAAATACCCGTGAAATATTCTTAATTTTTTTCATTTTCACTTGCACGTGATATGGGCATAGTTCCTACTCAAAATGTGAAACTATCTCCATAGATAACAATATTACTACTTGATATTTTAGTTTCCTAATCTTAAATTGGTTAATGATGTGTTATGAGTCCTATCTCAAGATCCTAACAATGTCCCGTTCACTCTAGTCATGGTGTCTTTGTGCCATAGAGACGGAAATATTTTGTCATACTAACCAACAAGAAAAGAAGAGGTTTTTTTGATGGGCACTAATGTGGCTATAAAATTGTAATACTCTATCTACCTAGGAATTTACTAACCTTGTGTCACTAAAAATGTAATAATTTTCACTCACCCCATCCTTTGATGCGTACATCTGATAATTCTTCAATGATAATATGACGTTGGGACACTATGCTATAGAGGAAAGCATTCCATAGGATCTAGTAATCCTTTTCTGACATTAGGTCCCAATCCAAAGATAATGTATCCATTTACATATGACAATAGATCACGTTCACAACATATATATGATCTTCATATCGTTGATAATGTATGTGTTTTGACTTTAGCTATTGAATTGTTTAAAATAGTATCTATTATTGGTTAGCCATGTATTCATATTTTACCTCCTCAATGATGTATTAGATTAAATTGTAGGTTATCCATAATATATATTGGATTTAATTCTCAGTAAAATCATTCTCATAAAATGAGTATTCCTTCACATAGTTAGTCGACATGGGTATTTATTTATAAAAAATAACTCACACCCTGTGAAAGGTAGGGATGTAAGTCACCACTTGAGATTTTCATTTGACCATGGTGGGATATTTCTAGTAAACGATGGGGCACTATATATGGATTACTCTTGTTTTTCTAGATATAATATATACCTAGGATCCTTCACAAGATGAGGATGTATATTCTTATGTGTGATATCACATTGAGGATGTTTTATTTAGTGGATGTTAGGGGTAAAATCCATGAAATCTCTCATTATGTTATTATGTGGGGAACAATATTTGTTGATATTTCGTTACCCTTCATATGTAGAGTTTTTTAATCCATTAGATTATTAAAAAGTATGATGTAAGGCCTCTAGAATACTATAATAATATGGGGTTTGGATATGAGGCTCTCCCTATGTGGTTGTCAAAATATTACAACCTATAGTTTGGGATTAGGACGGATTATGAGCCTATTGTGTGGAGTTCATTAGAATATTTTAAGGATTTTATTAGGATATTGTAGTAAAATATTAACACTTTTAGGATGATTTTGGGATACACTATTGGGCTTCAAAATTATAAGTTTGAATACAAAATCTCCACTGTGTGGCCTCCGAAATATATCGTCTATCCATAGTAGAAAAGGTTGTATGCACTCAATTCAAATGTTCATTCCCCACCATAATATAATAATAGAGATCCAAAATAGGAGAATTTGTAAGAGAGTTATCTTATATAGAAAAAAATGTATGTTTATATTTTCTTTTATTGGTAGGAATAAGACTATGTGCCATTTTCTTGCCACCTATCAAAATATGATAAGAAGAATTTGAATTTTTGGTTGGGATATAGTACTGCCTCAAGATAACCATCAGCATATACTAAAAATCCATAATAAGAGATAGAATTGGAGACACATCATGTTATTACATTGTAATATGAACTTATACTTTTTTGACATAAATATGCACCAGTCGTTTGGTGACATTTAAATAATGTTGATGAACCCTATTCAGAACAAGGATATAATCCTGACCACATGCCACTTCCATTATAGAAATATGTTGACTACCATATTAAAAAGTAGTTATAATATACACATTCAATAGATTTTCTGTTTGGTTAAATTTATTATACTGATATGTTTCTCTAGTGGTTGGAACAAGATTATGTTCTATTATGTGTTTTATTAATGGAATATACGTGTAAAGGTGCTCTATTTCTGCCTGAATATGTTGTAACATAAGAATATTGTGGTTTGAATTATAGGAATAAAAATTTTCATTCCATACGATATATTTCAAGACATATTCAATTGAATTATTGATATAAACCAATTCATTTCCTCTATTTACACCAAGATTTGTCTTTGGGAATCATGTTCGAGGGAATGAATATGCAACAACCCCTACTTCCTACTAAAATATAATGGAAGACTTTTCATGGGAATTAAAGGATATGATTATACTTAGTGGTTATTTTTGGGATATAATAGTATGATTTTACTTTGGATGTGGTGATATGGGACTGATCCCTATAATCCATATCTCATGCGCCTAATGACATCTCATATGCGCTTAGATATGAGTGTCTATGGAGGAAAACTATCAGGAATCCCCCTCAATAGCTCAATTTAGTGTGGCAGTGGTATGAAGATGCTAGTGGTGGTTGAAAATATAACTATTGAGAAAATAATTAATGTTAAAGAATTTGAACTCGACTCATTGATTCAGCTTTCTATGATTAAGAAGGTACTAATATTCATTCTCTAAGGATTGGATCATGATGTTGGTAACAGTGAAAAAAGGGGTCTGACATGTTTCAATGATTGGGGAACCTTATTTTTAGTCTCGAGGTATGGGATAGTTTATTCAATTGATACTTCCTAACCACCACATTTTTTACCATGTTTTTGTGAAAATGAGTTTGTAACATCATCCATTGGTTTACGGAGGCAACAAATCTTATAGAAGATTTCATATCATAATGATTTCTTAATGATGAGTGAATTTTCATATAATCAAATTCATCTCATGAGAAGGGTACCTGTAACACCCAGAGCTTCCACGATACGCTTCTCTTTCAATAATACAATAGATTGCATTGTACGCAACTTCATGTTCTAACACACCGCGACTAATCAAAGTTGCCGTTATGAATAGTAATACCTAATTTTTCAAATTTTATAACTTTTATATTTCCAAATGGACTTCGTATTTGTATTTGGAATATTGAAATTATCCTAAGTTGAATTTTTTGTAATTTTCGGAGAACTTCAAATTTTTTATGAATAGTGAAAAATACGTAAAAACGACTTTTTTCAATAAAACTAATTTATATTGATAAATTATACTATTGAGTGGTTTTAAAGTATAATTGGAATATAATTTTACCATTTTATCAAATGGTTTTCATTAGAATTAATTTTACTTTGAAATTGGACATAAACAATTGTCAATCTTTTGATATATGTTGTTTCTTAAAAATACGCTATTTGTTGTGAAAACGGGAATTTGATATAAAATTAATTAATGCAACTCATATGTTTGGAATTTTTTAAAATAGAAATTATTTTTGAATTCTTAATATCAATTATATCTTAGGGTGAAATTTTGGCATTGTTCTGAAAAACTTCAATTTTTGATGAATAGTGAAACCACTAAGTGGTAGTTAAAAAACTGATTTTTCATTTAAATGAATCTTTACCACTTCTGTGATTTTATTTTCATGTAACATACATGGTTGTCATTAATAAGAACAATATGGTTCAATGGAGTTAAACTGATTTTTTTGTGAATAGCAACTTTTAAGTTTAATTAATCACGATTAAAGGTAATTAGTGTAATTTGAGGTAAAGATAATGTTATAATAATATGAAATGACCATTAAACATGTCATACCCCTATTTTATGAGTAATGGCCGACCAATAAAACCAATGGGTCGACTTGGGGACCCCATGGAGCCACTTTGGTAGGAAAATGACATTAAAAACTTTTTATTTAATGTTAAAATAAAAATGCCACAAACATGAGTTGTTTTACTAAAACAATTTTTAAATGGTGTTATACAGGTCATATGTTTTACTATAAATATTAATTAGAAATCTAAGAAGATTTCCGACATCATTATATTTTTTTTATAATTTTTAGACATTATATAAATTAAATTATTTATGACACCATGATGATGCAGCGATTACCTCATTAATTAACGATTTAAATAAAATGAAAAGATAATGTAAAATCTAAGGCATAAACTTGTAAAAAAAATATTTTTTGAGTATATTTCTAACCCTTATCACCTTATCCTCTAAAAATTTAATTTTTGGACTTTTAGAATCCGAAAATCATTTCATAATAATGTAATATTTCAATCTTTCCAAGAGTTCCCCTCCTCTCCTCTTATAAAAAGCCCCCACCTCTACCACCTTACTCACACATTCAATGCCTTTTGGCTCGGAAAACCTCTGCCCAAATACTCTCCCAACTTCCCTCTCTTACTCCTAGAAGCCTCACTTTGGGAATAATTCTTCCCATGGAAGCCTTTGGCTCAAATTAAAAAGAGTTACCCGATTTTAAGGTAATGTCTTCTCTTATGTTATTTTGTTTTATTTTTCTTATCTGACCCCCTAAAATCTTTTTATTCATTCCATTTATAACAAAACAAGTTTAATATATATACTAGGATGTTTTTATAAGAAGTATTGGAGCTATAATTACACACACCTACATCTAATGGTTAAAAACATACTGTTTCTGTGGATGGCGAATTTCTGCCTCACGAAACCATGATTGTTCAACACTCATATAACACCTTCAAAGGTGGCCATTATGATGTAACTATATTTATATATGATATATAATATGTTTATGTTTTACTTAATATTCTGTATTTTTCATTTATGGAATACCTTTATGGTTTCAATTATGGGTAAACATGATATTTTCATTTTAGGAAGTGCGGACTACCACCCCATAAAAGAGATTTGAATCGTTAATACCATATGTGGGATGTACAAAGGATAGAGTAAATGGTATTGTACATAATATTATACTGGAATTATATTATACCTTTATATAATTATGTTTCATTCCATTAAAATATGAAATAGAAATGAATGTAGCGTTCATGCGTACGTACGGCTTACCGTCTCCATGAATGGTGCATTTCATTTATTACCTATAAATGTTATGTAATATTATAAATGCATGTATATCATAGATATATATGTTATACATGATATCAAAATCATGAATATAATTCTGGATATAATGGATATTTCACCACATGAACAACTTGTAATTATAAGAAGTATATTTTTGACTCAAGTACCAATGATCAACAAAACGACTGTTATTAACATAAATAATTACATAATGTTCATAAAATGGTAATAAGTGATATAAAAGGAATAATTAACATGAAAAAGGTTCTAATGCAAATATAAATTAACTCTTGTTTATTATTCAGGAGATTAAAGAACGATCGAGTCAAGTCAGACACGAGGTAAGGGAATTTCTTAACCCAATTTCCATTCATTGGGTTAATCTCCTACATTCAAATTATGTCATGATATTATTATGTCATATAATTTATTTGTACTTTCTTTATGTGTACTTATTGTGAATACACCTAATAGATCTATTTTATTTACCAAATGATCTTTGTAAGGGAACTTCATAACCCAATTTCTGTTCTTTGGGTTAATGTCCTACTTTCAAATTATGTCATGATATTATTATGTCCTATCATGTATTTGTACTTTCTTTATGTTTACTTATAGTGAATACACATAATAGATATATTTTATTTAGAAAATGATCTTTGTAAGGGACTTCGTCTCAATCTCATTTCATTGAGGCATATCTTGTTTTATACACAACTTTCCTTTATATGGTGTATAAAACCATTTGACTTTTACGTTTATTCAAAAGGAATCTTTTTATATGAAGAGTTTTACTAAATGACAAAAAGGAATGTTTTTCATGCCGTTCATATGCGGTGACAATGACTTCTCTACCGCCGTGACCATTATTTGAGTTTCGGCTTCCTCTACAAGCCATAACCTTTTATAAATGAAAAATAAATACAAAGTTTTAATTTTCTTTAATTTTGGTATTGAAAATGGTTTTGAAAGTATTTTTATTATATCAATGTGTTGTATTGATATCTTGTGATTGAAATGTGGATATTTTATTTTTCCTTTATGCATGTTTTATGTGATACGATTATGTTATGGTTTATAATATGTTGAAACATGTTCATATGAGAAATGCATTGGACTTAATAAGTGACGGGTGGAGCCCGCTATAGCTCCTCGATGAATCGGTAGGTCTCATGAAACAAACTAGTGTCTTGTAATGAGGCCTTGACAAAATATTATTTTTAGTCTTGGCACGAGGCCTTGGATACATGGTTATGATAGTCTGGCATTATGCATTCCATCCTTATGAACGTGGTTATTGATATTGCATGTGATTATTCAACTAGTAGAATATCCGTGTGAGTAAGTAAATAGAATTGTTTAATTTTATTTTTACCATATCATGATGAAGTTCATGTTTAAAAAGGCTTTTGTTTAATTATACATTGCATTAAATGTTATTGTTTATTTATGAAAGCTTCTGTAATATTATTATCCTTACTGAGCATCTGAGCTCACCCCTTTCAATGTTTTAATATTTTACAGGATGAGAAGAAGTGTTGTATGAATGACCTGTAGGGATAGTCATAAGAGGATATGTGTGTGAACTATGGAGACTTTTTTATTTTAGTTTTTCACTTTATGATGTAATGTAAAATTTATGAATGTATCTAGTGTTTCCAAGGCTACTAAACTAATCGGACTTTCATGACTTGATCTTTTGTGATCATGCCAATGTTACGAAGCAATGCACCGACTCTGGGTAGCTAGGTTCGGGGCGTTACAGTTGGTATCAGAGGAATTTTAATACTAACCATGGAAGATAGATTTAGATAAACACTGATTATAGCACATAGCCCGAAGATAGACTTTGAGAATTAGTATAGAATAACTTCCTAGAATTTCGGTATTATAGAGATTTTGTGAGTTTTCTGAGTAATAAATCCCTGTCTGGATACAAGCCGGTAGAGGCTGCTCTGGCACAGATGTACCTAGGAGTAAAACCCAAAAACACTGCTTTGAGCTAGACTCGAACGAGAACTGGTGCATAAAAATGGGCCTTGATGCACTCTTGGTTACGACACTCCCGGGAGATATTCTTAGGATAATTCTCATTTTCATTACAAACCACTATGAAGGGTTATGAGTATATACTTCGTCAAAGAAAACATTTTTATGATTATGCATTATATCCTTAAATAGTTAAATTTATGTTAAGTATTTTACAAGTATGGAATTATGTATTTTGAATCATACACTAATCTAATTTATGCCATTGTTTAGAAATGGCGCCTAGTGGAAGGAATGGAAACTGTATTAATGCACGCACTCCGTGTAGGGATTTCCCTCCTGCTCAAGATAATTATTGTGGATCTGGAGATACAACTGGTGCTGATAAACTTATTACCATACTGGGACAACTCACTCAGGTTATGAATAATAACCTTACTCGTATGGAGCACCCTAATTCGCAACGTGGAGGATCAATGTTAGATCGTTTCATGAGGCAACAAACACCAACATTTAATGGGGGTACAAATCCATTAGTAGCTGAGCAATGGATACATTCCTTAGAGAAAATATTCCACGCCTTGGGGAGTAGTGAAAGGGAAAAGGTTATCATGGATATTTACCGCCTCACTAGAGATGCTGATCAATGGTGGTTATTGATTCAAAATACAAAGGAAGATGATAATGTATCGAATATGGAATGGAGGGAGTTCAAAGATCTTTTCTTATAAATGTAATTTCCTCATGACCATAGAGTAGATATGGAAAGGCAACTTCTGAGTCTGAGACAAAAGGAGGATGAGAATGTCGCAATGTATGAGGCTAACTTTACAAGGTTAGAAAGGCATGCAACAGATTATATATGTAACCCAAGAAGTAAGATTGATAATTTCTTTTATGGGTTAAAATCGTTTCTCCATCGAGCCATAGTCTCATAATCCTTCTCGTCATATGAAGATACTGTCTCATGTGCTATCAAGACAGAAAAGGAATTCTCTAAATATTATGACAATAAAGTAAAGCAAGAAAAGAAGAGAATGGTGGAACAAGAGATAGATAAAGGGAAAGAGGGAAAGAAGGATTTTCCATTATGTGATAATTGTGTGAAGAATCACCCTGGTACTTGCCTAAAAGGAATGAGAGATTGTTATAAATGTGGGGAAAAGGTCACCAGGCGCGTGATTACAAGGGAAAGAAAGAGGCTATCAATGTTGAATGCTACAATTGTAGGGAAATGGGGAATTATTCAAATGAATGTCCTAAGCATAGGGGAAACTTTCCTCAGAAAAGGCCAAGGGATCAAGGACAATATTATGCTGTTACTACATATGAAGTGGAATAATTAATGTATTAGTGCTTTTGGACTCAATTATTATATTATGGTTATAATAATAATGTGATATATATAAGTATTTTACTGCAGTACTTGTTTTTTTTCATTAAGGTTTTAATATGATGAAAGTAATCATATTTTAGTATGTGACAATAAGAGAAACTTTACTTTGTTTAGGGAATCTAATGTTACAATTGATTTTTGGAATTTAGAGACCTTTTAGAGAACGTCTGGATAGAGGTATTTTGGAAAACTATATAGGTTGGAATGGATTAAGTTGAACCTTGGATAGTATTATTTAAGGTTAAAAAATTTCTGAAGATTATTTTTGGAATACTATAGTTTTAGGAAAAGGACAACCTGCAGGTTGGGGGACAACCCGTCGCATCGAACAAAGCTGCAGGAATCGAACCCACAACCATAGTGCGACATGCCTTTATTACCTACCACTATCCTACAAGAAGTCCTTGGTTATTACAAAATAGTTTTCCTAATTTAAATGGTCTGTGTTAATATTTTGAACTTTGTACGATTAGGATAAATATAATATTTTTGAAATCTATTACCTTTTGGAGTGAAAGACGGGTTCGTGTATAAAAATTTTAATGAATGAAAGCCTACATGACAAGTAAGTATATTTCATTATTTTCTTAGTAAATCTCTTAAATAAATTCCTCAACTTTATTAAAGGTAACTTAAAACAAAAATGTTGTCAGTTAACTTTTCCAACATGGGATTCAATGACCATTTAACCAATCACAAGTTTTTGATTTTCTTATAGTTAAATTTCTCCTAATCCTCTTTTCTACAACTCTCTATTAGACCTTGATGATTTTTTTCCTCCATATCTATATTTTCATATAATCCTAGTATGGGCTACCTCGGGTGACCTTTGTACCTCTCTTTATTTCTTTTAATGTTATATTATTATTAACCCTATTTCCGATGTGGGTTTTCCACAAAGGTATTTTCTATTTTCAAAATTTTATTTTGAAAGAAAAATTTCAAATTGTTAGGATGCAATTTATTGAAGGAGGGGAGAATGTAACACCCAGAACATCCACGATACGCTTCTCTTTCAGTAATACAATAGATTGCATTGTACGAAACTTCGAGTTCTAACACACCGCAACTAATCAAAGTAGCCGCTATGAATAGTAATACCTAATTTTTGAAATTTTATAAATTTTATATTTCCATATGGACTTAGTATTTTTATTCGGAATATCAAAATTATCCTAAGTTGAATTTTTTCAATTTTCGGAGAACTTCCAAATTTTTATGAATAATGAAAAATACATAAAAACAATTTTTTTAATAAATATAATATTTAGTGATAAATTATACTATTGAGTTGTTTTAAATTATAATTAGAATATATTTTTACCATTTTATCCAATGATGTTCATTAGAATTAATTTCACTTTGAAATTGGACATAAACAATTGTCAATCTTTTGATATATATTGTTTTTTTAAAACACGCTATTTGTTGTGATAGCCAGAATTAGTAATAAAATTAATTAATGAAACTTATATTTTTTTAATATTGTAAAATAGACATCATTTTTGAATTTGGAATATCAATTATAGCTTAGGGTGAAATTTTGGCATTGTTCTGAAAAACATCAATTTTTGATGAATAGTGAAACCACTAAGTAGTTGTTAAAAAACTGATTTTTCTTTTAAATGAAAATTTTCCACTTCTGTGATTTGATTTTAAAAAATCCAACATAAATGGTTGTCATTAAGAAGAAAAATGTGGTTCAATGGGATTAATATGATTTTTTTGTGAATAGTAACTTTTATGTTTAATTAATCGCGATTAAAGGTAATTAGTGTAATTTAAGGTAAAGATAATGTTATAATAATATTAAATGACATTAACACTTGTACTAACCCTATTTAATGAGTTATGGCCGACCAAGACAACCCATGGGTCAACTTGGGGACCCCATGGAGCCACTTTGGTAGGAAAATGACATTAAAAACGTTTTTTTAATGTTAAAATAAAAATGTCACAACCATGAGTTGTTTTACTGAAACAATTTTTAAATGGGGTAATACAAGTCATATGTTTGACTATAAATTTTAATTAGAAATCTAAAAAGAATTAATAAATCATGATATTTTTTTATAATTTTTAGACATTAAATAAACTAAATTATTTATGACACTATGATGATGCAGCGATTACCTCATTAATTAACGATTTAAATAAAATGAAATGATAATGTAAAATATAAGGCTTAAACTTGTCAAAAATATATTGGATGAGTATATTTAGAACCATTTTAACCTTATCCTAGAAAAATATTTTTTTGGGACCTTTAGAATCCGAAAAGCATTTCATAATAATGTATCATTTCAATCTTTCCAAGAGTGCCCCTCCTCTCCTATTATAAAAGGCCCCCCATATCTACCACCTTACTCACACATTCAAAGCCTTTTGGCTCAGCCAACCTCCACCCAAATACTCTACCAGCTTCCCTCTCTTACTCTTAGAAGCCTCACTTTGGGCATAACTCTTCCCAAGGAGCCTTTGGCACAAATCAAAAGGATTTACCCGATTTTAAGGTAATGTCTTCTCTTATGTTGTTTTGTTTTATTTTGCTTCTCCAACCCCCTAAACTCTTTTTATTCATATCTTTTATAACAAAACCGGTATACTAAATATAATAGGATGTTTTTATAAGACGTATTATATCTACAATTACACACACCTACATCTAATGGTTAAAGAACATACTGATTCGGTGGATGGCGAATTTCTGACTCACGAAACGATGATTGTTCAACACTCATATAACTCCTTAAAAGGTGGCCATTAAGATGTCACTATATTTATATATGATATATAATATGTTTATGTTTTACTTAATCTTGTTTATTTTTCATTTATGTCATACCTTTATGGTTTTCATTATGGGTAAACACGATATTTTCATTTTAGGAAGAGCGGACTACCGCCCCCTCAAAGTGATTTGAATCGTTAATACCATATGTGGGATGTATAAAGGATGGAGTAAATGGTATATTACATTATATTATACTGTAATTATATTATACCTTTATATCATTATGTTTCATTCCATTAAAACATGAAATAGAAATGAAAGTAGTGTTCATGCGTACGTACGACTTACCATCTCCATGAACGATGCATTTCATTTATTACCTCTAAATGTTATGTAATATTATAAATTCGTGTATATAATGGATATATTTGTTATATATGATATCCAAATCATTAATATAATTCTGTATATAATGTATATTTCACCACATGATCAACTTGTAATTATAAGAAGTATTTTTTTCACTCAAGTACCAAAGATCGACAAAACGAATTTTATTAACATAAATAATTACACAATGTTCATTACATGGAAATAAGTGATATAATAGGAATAATTAACATGAAAAAGGTTCTAAGGAAAAAATTAATTAACTCTAGTTTATTATTCAGGATATTAAAGAATGATCGAGTCAAGTCAGACACGAGTTAAGGGATTTTTTTAACCCAATTTCCATTCTTTGGGTTAATCTCCTAATTTCAAATTATGCCATGATATTATTATGTCATATCTTGTATTTTTACTTTCTTTATGTGTACTTATATTGAATAAAAATAATATATCTATTTTATTTACCAAATGATCTTTGTATGGGAACTCCATAACCCAATTTCTGTTCTTTGGGTTAATCTCCTACTTTCAAATTATGTCATGATGTTATTATGTCCTATCATGTATTTGTACATTATTTATGTGTACATATAGCGAATACACATAATATATCTATTTTATTTAAAAAATGTTCTTTTTAGGGGACTTCGTCTCAATCTGCTTTCATTGATGCATATCTTTTTTTATACACACCTTTCCTTTATACGGTGTATAAAATCCTTTGACTTTTACGTTTATTCAAAAGGAATATTTTTTATACAAAGCGTTTTACTAAACGACAAAAAGGAATTTTTTTCTTTCCGTACATATGCAGCGACAAAGGCTTCTCCACCACCATGGCCATTATTTGAGTTTCGGCTTCCTCTACATGCCATAACCTTTTTTAAATGAAAAATAAATACAGTGTTTTAATTTTCTTTAATTTTGATATTGAAAATGGTTTTGAAAGTGTTTTTATTATATCAATGTGTTGTATTGATATCTTGTGATTGAAATGTGGACATTTTATGTTTCCTTTATGCATGTTTTATGTGATACGATTATGTTATGGTTTATATATGTTTAAACCTGTTTATATGAGGAATGCATTGGAATTAATAAGTGACGAGTGGAGCCCGCTATAGCTCCTCAATGCATCGGCAGGTCTCATGAGACAAACTAGTGTCTTGGCACGAGGCCTTGACAAAATTTTATTTGTAGTCTTGGCATGAGGCCTTGGCTACATGGTTATGATAGTTTGGAATTATGCATTCCATCATTATGAAAGTGGTTATTGATATTGCATATGATTATTCGACTAGTAGAATATCCATGTGAGTAATTAAATGGAATTGTTTTATTTTATTTTTTCCATATTATGCTGAAGATAATGTTTAAAAAGGCTTTTGTTTTAGTTATATATTTCCTTAAATGTTAATGTTTATTTATGAAAGCTTCTGCAATATTGTTATCCTTACTGAGCATCTGAGCTCACCCCTTTCAATGTTTTAATATTTTCAAGAATGTGAAGAAGTGTTGTATGAATGACCTGTAGGGATAGTCAGAAGAGGATATGAGTGTGGACTATAGAGACTTTGTTATTGTAGTTTTTCACTCTATGATGTAATGTAACATTTATGAATGTATCTAATGTTACCAAGGCTACTAAACTAATCGGCCTTTTGAGACTTTATCTTTTGTGATCATTCCAATCTTACGAAGTAATGCACCGACTCTGGGTAGCTGGGGTCGGTGTGTTACTTACCTCGGTTTAAAAAGAAAACATGAATCTAGCCCACCTATTTGTGTAACATTACATGTAAGAAACATTCTTAACCAACTATTCATGTGTGACTCAGTTTTTTATTTTTATAAACAATATATACTTGTTAGTATCACCATTTTTATTTGTGTATAAAAAACACACAAAATTTCCCAGAGTATTTCCCCCCCATTTATTCTTTAATGAATGTTTCATGCAATGTTCCACAATTTTTGTTGTGTAGAACATAAAAACCAAATTTACAAACGTTTCAACTAACGATTATTGTTAAATAAATGTTTCATGTTGATTTCACAAATTTTTTCAGCAAGAGATGCAATATCCTAGAATTTGGGTCACTAATGTTATCCTGGATTATTTATAATGGGGTTTATCCCAAGAAATAAAAATACACAATGATTCCCACATATGTAATGCTCTATGAGCCTATATTCCAAAGGTTGGTCATCACTGATTTCTGTTACCAATGAAACATAAGAACTAAAATTGGTCGATATAATGGTAGTTCTAGATCAACACACATTGTTTTTGGAATTATTTCATACACCGGTACTATTTTATATGTTTACATGATGTTCATGAATATTTTTTAGATCCCTTGGAAAGACTAGTCGTCCTAACATTTAAAATTGATTACTCACATAATCTAATGTCAATACTAAAACATATTAGAAGTATCCCACTGTTATAAAAATATTCATGCATTCGATGTTTGTAATAGATGAAACCTTGTTTATGTATCAGACGTTCTCCATTAACGTAACCTTATATATTTATCATAGGCTCGGTATTGGGTCACCCATTCTTATATAGTGTTACAAGATTGGGGATTTCTATTTTATTAAATCCATATAGCTAGGTTCTATAGAGTTTTTTAAAGTCTAAGATATTCAAAGGTGTTTATAGTGTCGAGATTAAGCATGTGGATATGATTATTATGTATCCTTGTAAAAGGAATTAGAACAAATTAATCACGATGCCACATAATTTTAATAATCATACATATAATGGTAATGTAGCGAGGAAAACTACATGTAGTTTAATGTCATAAATTAAGGATGAATATGTATAAGTTACCTACATACTATTATTGTTGGGATTACACATTGATGGCCCTTTATGTTTTATTTTATAGGGAATGTGGCTCAACAATATTGAGATGGTTTTATAAAGAATATGTCCCTATGATAATTTCTCCAACCAAATTTATGGACTAATGAGGATGATATGATAGAAATTAGAAGAAATATACCCCTCTAGGTGGGGCGTGATTATACCAGTAACATGAACATATAAAATATGGTATCTAGATAATATGAACCTAATGGATGAGATATGAAAACTCACATGAATGTGGAAAAGTGGGGGAAGGTCTTAAATAATCACATAATGGATATCAATAATTAAGACTGGTGATTAAAGGTTAATAATATTGGATTCGAAGCTTAGAGAGGCATCCAATGTATCCCATTATGACATGAATCGATTCCCATAATGTTTAAATTATAAAATTTATTTTTTTTGTTACTACACCACAACATGTTGTTTAATGGCATGTGGAAATGACATTATTCTATAGTTTAGCATCATGTAACCTGGATTTAGGTGGAAAGATTTTTAAATGATATATAGGGGATCGTACCTTGGAGAAAAATATTTTTTATCTAGTGAAAATGATAGTAATAGGAAACATAGTACAAATTTTTAGGATATATAGATCACTAATGGCGTAACAAAAAGTTTTTTTAGAGGGGTTTATATATAAAAATCTACCCTAAGATATTCCATTGGGAATATTTCCTACAAATATAAAAGTGAATAAAATCATGCCTTAATCCTAGGAGGCATTCCCATAATGGATTTTTTTTATTATTCTAATGGAAAAATGTTTTCTTACAATTAATCTTATGTGAATCATGCTATATATGAGAAAAAAAAGATACAAGATGGTCAAAAAAATACATGACGGTGAAATATTGTATTTTTATCGGAATTACACATTGATACTACCCTAAGAGAAATCGGGTTTTGATTCTCATGGAGAATATGGATCCACAAGTGAAGGAATGGGATTTCAAAATAACTATTGAGATGTGAATTCTACTGGAGCGAATTATGGCCTTCATGTGTAATATGGTAAAGTTAAAAGATTTATGGTGCTTGATCCTTAAAAAGGAATCATACATATCATATTTATAATAGGTACCATAGTTTACATAAATCATAAATTCCTTTATTATTGATGGGTATGTAATGATATTTGAAATCATAATTATTATTATTTAATGAGATTAGGAAAGATTGGATTAATATAGACTTATAATCAAGTGGATTTCCACTGGAGATATATCCTCATAAGAGGTGGAGAAAATTATCTATTAATATGTTCATGTTTAATTCATGGGAGCTAGGTGATCACATGATAGTCATAAGGACATGAGATTAGATAATGGAGTTTGGGATCATGTGATAGAATAATGACTAGGGAGTCAGAATATCGCATAATTGGTATTAGGTTAGGTAATCACATGATTCTGTTGAATGACCAAGATATCATTTCATGATCCCATGACCAATAGGTCACCATGTGTTCACATGTCTAAGGGGTCATCATGTTTTATATCTCATGCATGAGGTTTTGAGTCCAATCCTTGAATGAATAGTTCTTCTACATTGAAAACAATCACCCATTTTTATTAAATTCCATCTATGTTACTCACATATTTTCATAATATAGGGGATTTGAATTCATTTGATTCTAATTTAATTATATCAATTCCTCACCATGTATCCAATTAAAAAAAATCTCTTAATTTTGCTATTAGGTGGGTTGTAGTCAAAATCCCCATATATCAAAATTTTTCTACAAGTTGGATGACCAGATCTACAGAATTATAGTAGTGTAATGTTTTCAAAGTAAATTAGTACTATTTCATGTTCATTTTTTAACTATGGTGAATTCCATTTACGGAAACATTCATTGTGTCACCTGATAATGAGAGACCAAAAAAGGTGTCCCTCTTAAATACTATCTCTTTGGAGTCAATCAAATTATACATTTTATGTTATGTGATCACAAAATTTCAAGGGGAATCTTGTAAAGAACAAAAACTATAAGACCCTTCTGTCATGAAGATCCTTGATCACGTAATCTATTAGTAATTATGCACTCATGCATAAATGTAAGGTGCCACCTAATAATGTGTAATTACCAAACTATCCCATCATGGATAGTCTAGTTGGTAATAATCATTGAAATTAGTTGAGAACAAATCTATGAAGAATAACCTATGTAACAAAGACCATCATAAGTCCCCATTAATAGATAACCTATTTCACCAATACTTGTTTAATTTCATGAAATTGTTTGGATTATGTGATCAACTATCATAATGAGGATTATAAAATTGAGTATCCCAATTAAACAACCCCCATGTTATATTGTGACCTTAAAATAAAGTATTATTTCTATTATAAATGTATTGGGATAAAAATTACACTAACATTTTAGGTATTTTACAATATTTTTCTTTATAATTATTTTTAGGTAGATAATAACAGTCATAGATAACTAGATCAATATGTTACAACTGAAAATCACATTTTTTTTCATCCCTAATATATCCTGGTGGCCTATAGATATCAAACTAGATCTTCCATGGTCATAAATTAACCACTAAATCACAATATACTATCCTTTTACTAAAAATGAGCTTCATATGTGAAACTAAAAACCCTAGAGTGAAAAATTTGTGAAAAATTGATCCACCTTCTCATCACCATCATCTATACAATGATAGTACTCTACCACACCTGTTATTTCAAAGACACCTATGTTTAGATAATTTATTCATCCTCAAGATTATGGTGCACCCCACAATGAAACTCTACACACAAAATAATATTCCTAGACATGGGCATCCCAAACCATGTAATATCCAACCAAAAACCATTTTTTGGTCTATTAATATTCTCAATGTGATTTTCACAACACAAAAACTAATTTCATGTAAAAACCCTGGTTAGAAAACCTCAATATGACCTTTATAAAAATTTCTTAGTCATATCCCCTATTGATCTATAATATCTCATGATATGATGATGATTCCTGAACTCCTAAATGATTTATAAAATCATTTGAATTCCCACAATACAATTAAAAAACCACACTAAATTAAATACAATGGGTAGAAAATTGGCCAACTAAATCTTATTTCATTATCCACCAACAAGAACCAATGCACCTTAGATCCAACTCACTCTCATATAAAAAACAATCCCTCTCAAGCATGATGATGTTGTATGTAATTTTTCTAAAATAACATCTATACTCCCACTTTTAATCCACTAAGGAAGTAGATAAATCATGAATCAATTATTCATTTGTCTCTTAATACCATCATGACCACCCACCAACTATTGTCACTATATCCATAACACTAATAACATAGGGGTATTACCCTGTAACACCCGAGACTTTTATGTTATATAAACCATCAAAGGAATCTTTTTCTATACAACACTTGCTTGGCTTGCTTTACACGCAATCGCGACCTTCCTCGATAGCTTGCGTCGTACGCAATACCGAGTTTCACTAAACAACAATATACTATTAAAACTAGCCGTTATGAATAGTAATAACCACTTTTTGAAATTTTATAATTTTTTTTTTCAAAATGGACTTCATTTTTGGACTCAGAATATCGAAATTAGCCTAGGGTGAAATTTTGGTATTTTTCTGAAAACTTTCAATTTTTGATGAATAGTGAAACCACTAAGTGGTAGGTTAAAAAACTGAATTTTGCATAAAACTTAATTTTACCGCTTCTGTGAATGGAATTTCGAAAATCCGAGAGACACGGTTAATATCAAGGACTAAAATGTGGTTCAATGAGATGAAAATAATTTTTTGGTGAATAGTAACTTTTTACTTTTTTTACCGCGGTTAATAGTAAATAGGGTAACTAAGGGTAAATATGATATTAATATTACCCTAACACATGTCCTAATTCTATTGGACAAGTGTAATTCGACCAAAAACAAACTTAGGAATAAAATATGACCATTTAGGCCCACTTGGATTAGATTAGGACATTTATTATTAATTTATTTAAAGAAGGGTTAAAATAGTTAAAATCAATGTTTAATAAGTAAATCATTTTTAATATGGGGTTATACATAAGATAAATTCAACTGTAAATATTCATTAGAAAGATAAAAAGATTTCCTACATGATGATATTTTATTTGTAATTTTTAGACATCCAATAATGTAATTTATTTATGACACAAAGATGATGCAGTAATTATCTTATTAATGAAATATTGACATAATTGATGTTATAAACACCATAATAAATGTAATTTGAGACTTTTTATGAATTCAACTAATTTTATAGGTTACTATGATATATTAATGTTTATTTAATCAACTTGTTTCGAACATATAATTCTTTTATGACTTTCACAAAAATCATATATCAAATAGTGTCAAAATTGACACAAAATAGTTTTTAAATCAAATATTATATTATTAATTGTTATTTTATTCCTAAAAATCTAAGGTTCGGCCAAATGACTTAGATAAGGATATATATTTTAATAATAAACAATTTGGGGTTCGTTTGGCATGTTATAGTAAGTGTATTAACCATATAGTGAAAGAAAACAAAAAGACATGGTAAAAGTTAAATTATTTAACTTAGAGTTAAATCTAATTGATAAGGTTAAAATAATACCCTAAACTTGTCTAAATCCTATTGGTTGATAGGATTTCGACCCTTCCCCACTTTATCTTCGAAATAAGACCCTTTGTAACCATTATAAACCGATTTTTACTTTAATATAAAATAATATTTTGAGATATTCCTAAGGTGCCCCTCTCCTCCCTTATAAAAGGGCACCTCCTCCCCCTCCTCCTCACACCAAATTGAGCACTCAAGCTCGGCCAACCCCTGCCATTTTCTCTTCTACACTTCCCTAGAATAATCCTAGAGGTCCTGGTCTTCTCCAAAGACCAATCTTAGTTCCTTAAGTGGAGGATTCAAAGAGGCGTTCCAAAGAAGAGGTAATATCCATTACCGATCTTTTCAATTTCTTTCTTCTTCAACTTCTTCTTCTTTAGTTGTTTCATGATAAAGTAATAACATCAGTATTAATTACATACTGATATGTTATTATAAATATGAAACAACCCTAATTCACCTTCTATCCATCCTACGGAAAAATGAAATCACCGCGCGTGCATACGTACGGAATACCGTCTCCACGCCGTGGTGTAATCTATTTTCCACCATCACCTTACAAGGATGGGTATAATGGTGTAATGAGTAACTATATATGATTATTATGAAGTAATATTGATACTGAAATAATATATATATACTCTAATACAATTCCATGATCATAGGAACGATATCATCACTTGTGCGTACGTACGGAATACCGTCTCCACAATGTGATGCGACTCGTTCTACATGATCTTCATTTCATAATGATTATATAAATGAATTGAATGAATGAATATGGTATATAATACACTAATACCATTCTGGAAATGAATTATCTATAACCTAAAGATAAGAATAAGAATTTATTCGACAAAACACGCATACGAACAAAAAGTTATAAAGACCCGAGTAACAAGTAACAATGAAATATTACTAACAAGAAGCTAATAATATGACCATATATGATATCATATCAATATGTATGATTCTGGAATAAGTCAATAACATTATTTAAACCATTATACAGGAGCTTCGGACAAGAACAAAGCAAATCGGACCTAAGGTAAGGGAAATATCACAATCTCATTTTTATCCGAGATTGTTTATTCGTAAGTATTTACTGGGGTGTATTTTATCATCCACATCCATGTTCCCTCAATATGAAATATTGTTTCCATCCACTTGCAATAGTTTAAATCCAATTTTACCCCTATGTGAGTTTTTAGTAAAGAATATGAAAGGAATCTTTTGTCGTTTTTTTTCGTACGAGGTACTTTTTGACTTTTCCGACAAAAGTACGAAGAATGTTTTTTTTAACTTATACGGCATGAATGGATTTTTAAAACATTGTTTCCAAGAAGCTTCCTTTACAAGTTTTCAAGTTTATTTTTAATCAACTTCTTTTATTTTAAAGTTGTATGACATGTTATGAAAGGAAAAATGTTTTTGAAGAAGAAAGGATATTTTCCTCAAGAATGGAGTTCAAGTGATTTTCAAAATTATTTTCCATCTAAGATAATAAAGGGTTCTGTTTTTATCCCTATTATTACATTGATTTGATCATGTTGTGATGGAATTATTTTTATGAATTCCTTTATCTTATATGAATTGATTTATGATGTCATGATGTTTCAAGAATCCCATTTTTGTTTCATGTGTTATGCGATGATGTATGTTTTATGATTATGTGGCACACATAAGAAAGGATTCATTATAAGATGGGTGGGACCTATATCTCCCTCCAATGCATTGGGTAAAGATTTTATATCTCATGAGATAGACATGGCTGGAACGGAAGGTTATTTCGGTTCAGTGATACAGGACTGAAACGAGGAGTGAACTCGGTTCAGAAAGGGACTTTGTCCACTAAGATAGTCTTGGCGATGAGTCATGACTAACAAGAAATGATTTTCCATGATTATGTGTGCATGCCACAAAGTTTCAAGTTTTATGTTATGATTATGGGGATCTCATTTTCACTCCTATGATTTGTTCCATGTTAAGATATTATGATCTCTTTTGCAGGTTATGATTTTCAAAAAGATATGATATGATTTTTATTTCCATTATTTGCCTTGCTGAGCATTTGAGCTCACCCTTTTATGTTTTCTTTTCCCCAGGTCAGGAAGATGGATATTAAGTAGAATATGCTAAAAGGGACCCTAGATATGATGAAATAAATGGAAGACACTGTAGAATATTTATGAACCAGTTGTTTATGTTTCCCAGTTTCTAAAGACACTATACCTATACGGTCCTTTGTGGTTTTGTCATATGTTGTAATAAGTGTGCTTCAATTTTGAAGTATTAACAATGTATGTAAAGTATGGGTCGTTATAGTTGGTATCAAAGGCAAAGGAGGTAGGAATGTATCCGATCCTTGGGAACTCTCACATGTGAGCGTTGGACGAAGCATGGCTCTCCGCCCAAGGGCTTCATGAGGAAATGGCTGCCACTGGGGATGGTGGTGTGTCCCGCCCAGGGGGTGTAGCCGCCCATGGAGTGCCCTGATAGGTATCAATTATAGTCCACTGGAAGTAATTCCAGACCGCTATAGTTGGTATCAGAGGAAAGGTATAGTCAACCTTTGGAAACTAGGATGTGAAAGCCTTAGTAAGAACCCTAAGGATAAGTCTAAGCATAGAACACAATCTTAGTGTTTTAGAAATGTCCTTGAATAACCTAGGATAAGACCATAAGCATGAAAATTTTATTCTTGAATGATGTGGTTTCCTATTATAATTAGTGTTGCTCACACTATTCTTCTTGGTTTTAGTCAATGGCTGGAACCCGAAGGAACCGTGTTAATGCGGAATGCGATGGGCAATGCAATGATTGTCCCCCTGAGCAACCAAACGATATGGGAGCTGGAATGCAAAATCTTGTAGCCATGCTCACACAACTTTCTCAAGCTATGAATCATGCAGGATTTCCAAACGAGCAAAGGAGGGAGCAACATTCTGTTGAATCCTTCATGAGGCAGCGCCCACCTTCTTTCAGCGGGTCTACTGATCCATTAGTTGCTGAACAATGGATTAGTACTACTGAAAAGATATTTTCAGTTCTTCAATGTTCTGAACATGATAAAGTCATCCTAGCAGTGTATCGTTTGGAAGGAGATGCTGATCAATGGTGGAATCTTGTTAAGAATACGAGGCAAAGGGATGAAATTGAGTCTATGGAATGGGACGAGTTCAAGAACTTATTTTTCAATAAGTACATCCCTCGTATTCTCCGAACAAAGATGGAGAAAGAGTTTCTTGAACTGAAGCAAAGGGATGATGAATCTGTTGGTACCTATGAAGCAAATTTTACAAGACTTGCAAGGTACGCTTCTGGTATTATTATCCAACCTGAAAGTAAGATCGATCGATTCTTTAGTGGCTTAAAACCAAGTCTTCGAAGGGCGTTAGCCATAAGAGACTTCAATAGCTACGAGGAAATCGTTCGATGTGCTCTCAAAGTCGAGATGGAGATTGGAGTAACCCATCAGTCACATGGGTTTGATAAGAAGAGGAAGATGGAATTCAAAGGAAACTCTAAAGAGCACACTGAAAAGAAGATGAACTTTCCATTATGCTCAAAGTGTGGAAAGAAACATGGAGGGTGTTGTCTTAAAGGGACAAGTAAATGTTTTAAATGTGGAAAGGAAGGTCATCGGGCATTTGAATGCCGTGATAATGGGAAGAAGATGTCCAATGATGCAAACAAAGGAAGGGATACACAGAATGAACCTACTACACTTCAATGTTTCAAGTGCAAGGAGATGGGGCATTATGCCAATCAATGCCCAAATCCAAGGGTTGATGATGATGGTCGACGTCAAAAAACTCTTAAAGCTAAAGACAAAGGAAAGTCACATGCAATTTCTATCAGCGATGTGGAGTACGATAACGATGTGGTGAAAGGTACACTTACCATCCACTCTAAAGTAGCAAATGTTTTATTTGATTCTGGATCCACCCACTCTTTTATTTCTGAAGACTTTTCTAAGGGTATCACCGTACTACCTCAACAATTAGATGTTGAGTTAGCTGTGACAACACCTAATGGCACATCAATCGCATCAAAAGTTTATAATTCTTCTCCGATCGAAGTTTGTGGGAAAGTGCTTCCTGCAAATCTTGTGATCCTTCCTTTAGTGGAATTTGATGTGATTCTTGGCATGGATTGGCTTTCTCTACATGGAGCTCATATCAATTGCCAAAGAAGGGAAGTCACATTTCATACTCCAGATCAATCTACGATCGTATACCAATGCAAGGATGAACATAACCTTCCAGTGGAAATTTCTTCCATCTTATGGGTATTGATCCCACTAAATGAAGGTTATTTATCTCAAATGGTTGGTGAGAAACTCACGATTAAGAATATGCCCATTGTAAGGGAGTTTGATGATGTCTTTCCGGAGGAATTACCGGGTCTTCCACCAAATCGTGAAGTTGAGTTTTCAATAGAACTCGTACCGGGTGCTTTGCCTATTTCAAAGACACCTTATAGAATGGCCCCAATTGAGTTGCAGGAATTGAAGAAGCAACTCCAAGATAATCTTGATAAGGGATTCATACGCCCTAGTGCGTCACCTTGGGGAGCACCTGTTCTATTTGTTAAGAAGAAAGATGGATCAATGAGACTCTGCATTGATTATCGAGAACATAACAAGATCACTATCAAGAACAAATATCCTCTCCCACGAATTGATGACTTATTTGACCAACTACGCGGAGCTCAATACTTTTCCAAGATTGATCTTCGTTCAGGGTATCATCAATTAAGGGTCAAAAGAGAGGATATACCAAAGACGGCTTTCCGTACAAGGTATGGACACTATGAATTTATAGTGATGCCATTTGGTCTTACTAATGCCCCTGCTATCTTCATGGATCTAATGAATAGAGTCTTTAGAGACTATCTTGATCAATTTGTGGTAGTCTTTATAGACGATATTCTTGTCTATTCAAAGAGAAAGGAAGAACATGAAGATCACTTGAGAATTATATTGAAGACCCTGAGAAAGGAGAAGCTTTATGCCAAATTTACCAAGTGTGAATTTTGGCTTCAAAAAGTTGCATTTTTGGGTCACATAATCTCAAAAGAGGGGATATCTGTGGATCCAGCAAAAACAGAGGTTATCGAAAGATGGTCGAGACCAACAATAGTAACTGAGATCCGAAGTTTTCTTGGTTTGGCTGGATATTATCGACGTTTTGTAAAAGATTTTTCACGATTATCTAATCAACTCACCAAGTTGACTCGGAAAGGAGTTAAGTTTGTCTGGACAGAGGAATGTGAAGAGAATTTCAAGGAGTTGAAAAGAAGGTTATCCAGTGCACCTGTGCTCACACTGCCTTGTAGTGGAGAAAGGTTTGTGATCTACAGTGATGCATCCAAGAAGGGATTGGGGTGTGTTCTTATGCAAAATGATATGGTGATAGCTTATGCCTCACGACAGTTGAAAATCCATGAAAAAATTACCCAACACATGATTTGGAGTTGGCTGCGGTAATCTTTGCATTAAAGATTTGGAGGCATTACCTTTATGGTGAAAGGTGTGATATTTATACTGATCATAAAAGTTTAAAGTATATTTTCACACAAAAGGAGTTGAATATGCGTCAAAGAAGATGGTTGGAGCTGATTAAGGATTATGACTGCTCAATCCATTACCACCCTGGGAAAGCAAACAAGGTGGCAGATGCATTAAGTCGACAAGACCATGCTAGTTTATCCATGATGAGGATCACAAAAGATCCAATATTTATGGATTTACAAAGGATGGATCTTGGAATTATAATGGAAGGGGAAAAATATTATCTTTCTCAAATGAATGTTCAACCATCTATACATGTGATGATTAAAGAGGCACAGAAAGAAGATGTCGAGTTACAAAAGAAGGTGAGAAATGTTCCTGAATTCAACCTTGATTGTGATGGGATAATAAAGTTCAGGAATCAGGTTTGTGTTCCTCCCATCCCCGAATTAAAGAAAGAGCTGCTGGATGAGGCTCATAGTTCTTCATTCTCTATTCATCCTGGAAGCACGAAGATGTATAGGGACCTGAAAGAGTACTTCTGGTGGGATGGCATGAAAAGAGATGTTGCTGAATATGTCTCTCGATGCTTGGTTTGTCAACAAGTTAAAGCTGAGAGACAGAAGTCTAAGGGGATGTTACAACCATTACCCATACCCGAATGGAAATGGGAAAACATCGCTATGGACTTTGTCACAGGACTTCCTAAAACATCCAAAGGCAATAATGCTATCTGGGTCATAGTTGATCGTCTCACAAAGTCTGCACACTTCATTCCTATTAGAGAGGATTTCTCTCTAGATCAGCTTGCCAGGATATATGTAAAGGAAGTGGTAAGATTGCATGGAGTACCACTTTCTATTATATCTGATCGAGATCTGAGATTTACCTCAAAGTTCTGGTGAAGTCTTCAGCATACTCTGGATACAGAGTTGAGTTTCAGCACTGCTTATCATCCCCAGACAGACGGTCAGTCTGAGAGAACAATTCAAACCCTAGAAGATATGTTGAGAGCTTGCTCTATGGATTTCAAAGGAGGTTGGGATCAACACCTACCTTTGGTGGAATTTTCTTATAATAATAGCTTTCACTCCAGTATTCAAATGGCTCCTTATGAAGCTCTCTATGGAAAGAAATGCAGGACTCCAACTTGCTGAGATGAAGTTGGGGAAAGAAAGCTATTAGGACCTGATCTCGTTGATGAAATGGCAGAAAAGGTCAGATCTATTCAAGAACACATAAGAGCAGCTCAGAGTCGACAGAAAAGCTATGCCGACAACTGAAGAAAAGACCTAGAGTTTGAAGTGGGTGATAGAGTGTTCTTACGAATATCTCCCTGGAAGAGGGTTATGAGATTTGGAAAGAAGGGGAAGTTGAGCCCTAGATATATCGGTCCTTTCGAAATACTGGATCGTGTTGGGAAGGTAGCTTACCGATTGGCGCTTCCACCGAATCTCTCTCAAGTTCACGATGTGTTCCATGTATCTCTCCTGAGAAACTACATACCTGATCCTTCACATGTACTCAGCTCAGAAGTTATACCGCTGGAGCAAGATCTTTCTTATGAAGAACATCCGATAGAGATTCTGGATCGTAGCGAAAAAGTCCTACGAAACAAGACCACTCGCTTGGTGAAAGTTTTATGGAGAAACCACCAACTTGAAGAAGCTACATGGGAGCTTGAGGATATGATGAGGGAGAAGTATCCTCATCTGTTTGTTGCAAAGTGACGAATTTCGAGGGCGAAATTCTTTTTAAGGGGGGTAGAATGTAACACCCGAGACTTTTATGTTATATAAATCATCAAAGGAATCTTTTTCTATACAACACTTGCTTGGCTTGCTTTACACGCAATCGCGACCTTCCTCGATAGCTTGCGTCGTACGCAATACCGAGTTTCACTAAACAACAATATACTATTAAAACTAGCCGTTATGAATAGTAATAACCACTTTTTGAAATTTTATAAATTTTATTTTTCAAAATGGACTTCATTTTTGGACTCAGAATATCGAAATTAGCCTAGGGTGAAATTTTGGTATTTTTCTGAAAACATTCAATTTTTGATGAATAGTGAAACCACTAAGTGGTTGGTTAAAAAACTGAATTTTGCATAAAACTTAATTTTACCGCTTCTGTGAATGGAATTTTGAAAATCCGAGAGACACGGTTAATATCAAGGACTAAAATGTGGTTCAATGAGATGAAAATAATTTTTTGGTGAATAGTAACTTTTTACTTTTTTTACCGTGGTTAATAGTAAATAGGGTAACTAAGGGTAAATATGATATTAATATTACCCTAACACATGTCCTAATTCTATTGGACAAGTGTAATTCGACCAAAAACAAACTTTGGAATAAAATATGACCATTTAGGCCCACTTGGATTAGATTAGGACATTTATTATTAATTTATTTAAAGAAGGGTTAAAATAGTTAAAATCAAAGTTTAATAAGTAAATAATTTTTAATATGGGGTTATACATAAGATAAATTCAATTGTAAATATTAATTAGAAAGCTAAAAAGATTTCCTACATGATGATATTTTATTTGTAATTTTTAGACATCAAATAATGTAATTTATTTATGACACAAAGATGATGCAGTAATTATCTTATTAATGAAATATTGACATAATTGATGTTATAAACACCAAAATAAATGTAATTTGAGACTTTTTATGAATTCAACTAATTTTATAGGTTACTATGATATATTAATGTTGATTTAATCAACTTTGTTCGAACATATAATTCTTTTATGACTTTCACAAAAATCATATATCAAATAGTGTCAAAATTGACACAAAATAGTTTTTAAATCAAATATTATATTATTAATTGTTATTTTATTCCTAAAAATCTAAGGTTCGGCCAAATGACTTAGATAAGGATATATATTTTAATAATAAACAATTTGGGGTTCGTTTGGCATGTTATAGTAAGTGTATTAACCATATAGTGAAAGAAAACAAAAAGACATGGTAAAAGTTAAATTATTTAACTTAGAGTTAAATCTAATTGATAAGGTTAAAATAATACCCTAAACTTGTCTAAATCCTATTGGTTGATAGGATTTCGACCCTTCCCCACTTTATCTTCGAAATAAGACCCTTTGGAACCATTATAAACCGATTTTGACTTTAATATAAAATAATATTTTGAGATATTCCTAAGGTGCCCCTCTCCTCCCTTATAAAAGGGCACCTCCTCCCCCTCCTCCTCACACCAAATTGAGCACTCAAGCTCGGCCAACCCCTGCCATTTTCTCCTCTCCACTTCCCTAGAATAATCCTAGAGGTCCTGGTCTTCTCCAAAGACCAATCATAGTTCCTTAAGTGGAGGATTCAAAGAGGCGTTCCAAAGAAGAGGAAATATCCATTACCGATCTTTTCAATTTCTTTCTTCTTCAACTTCTTCTTCTTTGGTTGTTTCATGATAAAGTAATAACATCAGTATTAATTACATACTGATATGTTATTATAAATATGAAACAACCCTAATTCACCTTCTATCCATCCTACGGAAAAATGAAATCACCGCGCGTGCGTATGTACGGAATACCGTCTCCACGCCGTGGTGTAATCTATTTTCCACCATCACCTTACAAGGATGGGTATAATGGTGTAATGAGTAACTATATATGATTATTATGAAGTAATATTGATACTGAAATAATATATATATACTCCAATACAATTCCATGATCATAGGAACGATATCATCACTTCTGCGTACGTACGGAATACCGTCTCCACAATGTGATGCAACTCGTTCTACATGATCTTCATTTCATAATGATTATATAAATGAATTGAATGAATGAATATGGTATATAATACACTAATACCATTCTGGAAATGAATTATCTATAACCTAAAGATAAGAATAAGAATTTATTCGACAAAACACGTATACGAACAAAAAGTTAAAAAGACCCGAGTAACAAGTAACAATGAAATATTACTAACAAGAAGCTAATAATATGACCATATATGATATCATATCAATATGTATGATTCTGGAATAAGTCAATAACATTATTTAAACCATTATACAGGAGCTTCGGACACGAACAAAGCAAATCGTACCTAAGGTAAGGGAAATATCACAATCTCATTTTTATCCGAGATTGTTTATTCGTAAGTATTTACTGGGGTGTATTTTATCATCCACATCCATGTTCCCTCAATATGAAATATTGTTTCCATCCACTTGCAATAGTTTAAATCCAATTTTACCCCTAGGTGAGTTTTTAGTAAAGAATATGAAAGGAATCTTTTGTCGTTTTTTCCGTACGAGGTACTTTTTGACTTTTCCGAAAAAAGTACGAAGAATGTTTTTTTAACTTATACGGCATGAATGGATTTTTAAAAAATTGTTTCCAAGAAGCTTCCTTTACAAGTTTTCAAGTTTATTTTTAATCAACTTCTTTTATTTTAAAGTTGTATGACATGTTATGAAAGGAAAAATGTTTTTGAAGAAGAAAGGATATTTTCCTCAAGAATGGAGTTCAAGTGATTTTCAAAATTATTTTCCATCTAAGATAATAAAGGGTTCTGTTTTTATCCCTATTATTACATTGATTTGATCATGTTGTGATGGAATTATTTTTATGAATTCCTTTATCTTTTATGAATTGATTTATGATGTCATGATGTTTCAAGAATCCCATTTTTGTTTCATGTGTTATGCGATGATGTCTGTTTTATGATTATGTGGCACACATAAGAAAGGATTCATTATAAGATGGGTGGGACCTATATCTTTCTCCAATGCATTGGGTAAAGATTTTATATCTCATGAGATAGACATGGCTGGAACGGAAGGTTATTTCGGTTCAGTGATACAGGACTGAAACGAGGAGTGAACTCAGTTCAGAAAGGGACTTTGTCCACTAAGATAGTCTTGGCGATGAGTCATGACTAACAAGAAATGATTTTCCATGATTATGTGTGCGTGCCACAAAGTTTCAAGTTTTATGTTATGATTATGGGGATCTCATTTTCACTCCTATGATTTGTTCCATGTTAAGATATTATGATCTCTTTTGCAGGTTATGATTTTCAAAAAGATATGATATGATTTTTATTTCCATTATTTGCCTTGCTGAGCATTTGAGCTCACCCTTTTATGTTTTCTTTTCCCCAGGTCAGGAAGATGGATATTAAGTAGAATATGCTAAAAGGGACCCTAGATATGATGAAATAAATGGGAGACACTGTAGAAGATTTATGAACCAGTTGTTTATGTTTCCCAGTTTCTAAAGACACTATACCTATACGGTCCTTTGTGGTTTTGTCATATGTTGTAATAAGTGTGCTTCAATTTTGAAGTATTAACAATGTATGTAAAGTATGGGTCGTTATATACCCACTCAACCAATTTGACACTCTCATCAATAGGGGTATCCACATCATTACACTATAAAATAAAATAAATGATCTATAAAAATCATTATCCATCCTATATTAAAAATAATTATGTGATATGGTCATCTCTCGTATACTTGACTGCCAACATGAAGCATTGATCGCTACCCCCTATCCGCTCACTTGGAATATCATCATCGTCATCCTTTGAAATAAAGTTTAAATTGTGGGTCATACCCAGGAATAAAAAATGTGATAATCCCCACCATATATATTTAATTATACCTCTTAATATTTGTAATTCCTAATATGTTTCAATACATTATATGTTTCTCTCCTCTCAAAACACAGTCACCCATATTGTAAACATCTATTAATACACGAGCCCTTATAAACCATGTAATTTCACTTTAAACCATTTATAATTCCACCTTTCACCACATAGGGACATTCCCCTTTATCATAAACAAATTAAATCAACTATTCCCATGACTCTCTCATAAAATCAATCAGTGCATAGCCTTAAAATTACTTCGAACTGATCTACAACTCAATAATCACCATAAAGGACTAGAATGAGCTTTACCTCATGCATTGATTATTTTATTAAATTCCATACCAACCCTAAGTCAACTCTCTCATGGTTGGGTGATTATTAAAGGAAGCTTCTCATATGTTCTTAACCATTATCCATTTCAATGTCACCTAAACCCAATGGGTGTATACACCCATACCACCTAATCACACAACCTAACTCACACTCCCATGAGCCATATCACATCAATCCTTGTATCAGACTTCATAAAAAATTATGATCTATAATAATTAAATATTATATTGTTAGAAAAACATTGGTTCTTTCTTTCCAAAAAAATCATAACAAGTTACTCATTGCGTGGTATAATTCATCGTCACCTAACACTCGAGCATCATTCATAAACCAAAAAGAGTAAAAAATACACTATCAATCCTATAAATGGCTATATAGGAACACAATCTACAATACATAAGGAATATCATTTACTATATCACATACTAAGTAATGAATCTGATATATTAATCTCAAATGTATTGGATATACACAGGATTCCATTCTATAATGGAACCCACATGTCTAGTATATCAACTCTCTTAGATCACCCAAATATATGACAACATATATCAAAAACAACTATAAGAAATCATGATAGAAAATGATTCCACTATCATATCCAACTTATCCTAGAAAACATGTCTCCCATTGGCCACAATTCTCTAAGAAAAATCTTTACTCCGATCTCATTTATGATAAAAAAATAAAAAATACTACACACTCATTCTATGGATTTTATAAGTATACATTAATAAATCCCATTTTTAGTCAACCACCCGCATTCAAGAACCCATCCTAAAAAAGCATTCACACACTAAACCACATCCTGATAGACCATGTCATATACATGTGCATATAATTAGATTATCCTATCTTGATATATATTAGGTGAAATATTATAAATATTTTTGTTTAAGTAGAACCCCCCAAATAATGCATATGATTAAAATCATGTAGGTATTTTTGAAGATATTATGTAATAATAAATCATTAAAATTGCACACAATGGGTCCATTCCTAAGGTATCAAATGCATGTAGAATCCCACTGATGACCTTATAAATTCCTTTAATAGAGGGACTACATAGTCATCATTAGTAGCATCCAATAATAGTATTCACATAGAATCTCATCAAAGAAAATATTATGGTTTAGATGAGTATAATGAAACCAATATGTTATTTAAGGAAAACATAATTTATTAGAGACACACTAAAAAATTAACCCATATCATTAGTGATATTAATCACACACAAGCACAAAAATGTCATATAAATATTACATACTGAAAATGATGCATGTACACATGCCTCATATAAATATAAAAAGAGATAAAACAATAATAGAAATTTGAAATAGACACACAACACATTAATAAATATCTCAATCATAATGAAAAATTCAAAAAACAAAAACCAATTATTATTAGTAACATTGACCCACCATCAAAAAAAGTTTCTAAGACACAAAAGTTCAATGTCTATCATACACTTAAAAAAATTAATAATCCCTTTATTCTCTATCCCAAATAGTATAGAAATGAAAAATATTTATTGAAACCACACTGTAAAGTCCATTGGTCCAATAACTCTCAATAGTGCCTCATTTAGATAGGAGAGTTACCTCAGGTAGGCCTCCCCAAATAGAAAAGTCTATTAACATGAAACAAGGGTCAATGGTGTAACTATTAGGAGAATGTACCATCATATTATAGTAAACAAATAAAAATAACTAATCATGTTACTACCTCATTATTTGAAATAAAATATTTATTTTTGGTTTTTCTAATTTGATTATAAAAATATATATTATTTAAACCAATATATATATTTTTATCCGATCACAAATGATATTGTATAATCAATTATAAAAAAATACGTAGAACAAAATATATTGGATAAAAAAATATTTAGAAGGAATTTTAGTATAAAATAGAACCTGAAAACCTTTTTTATGTAAGTAAATGTTTTTAATATTATATTGTTAAATTGGTTAGAAGAATTATGTGTTGATTTGGGAAACTGGTTATGGGTTTTTATTTTAAACATTAAATTTACATGTAATGAAATCATTATCTCAACACGTTTACCTCCTTATTAACATTAATTTTATTTTTTTAATATTTTCAATATTTACACATCAAATAATTACTATGGTTATTTACTATTGTGTTTTAATTTCACTATAGTTTTTTCAAATGGAATTGGTTTAACTATTTTCACCACATCCATTTTTGACATTCTATACAAAATTTATAAATAAATTCAATAATCAATGCCTTTTTCATGATCTAATATTCTTGTTATTGTAACCATTTTATTTAATTAACCATCCTCTTCAGGTTTTCCGGGATCAATTTTTTATCTTGATTATTTTTTGAAATTTTCAATTTTAAGGATAAAAAAATAAATAAATATTTATTTTTATTTTAAAAAATTTTTTCTAATGGAATAAAAATATTCTATATTTTTCAGTCATTTTACTGTTAATAAGAAATTAGATAAATAATTTTTTTAAACCATCATATCATTTGAAAATAATTTAAGAGTATGTGATTAGGGGTTGCAAAGTAGGTTTTTAAGAGTTTTATGGTAAAATAAAACCCCTTACATTTTATTCTTATAACGGTTCTTGGAAATTCTATATAATGATGGTAGGATCTGATATAGACCACCATTGCATTTAGTAATGATTTATTCTCTATAAAACTATTAATGGAATAAATTATGATGTCATTCAATTGTAAGGGTTATTTTAAGGGTGATTTATATAAATGATAAGAATATAATGTATTTAGATTATTTTATGGGTTTTCAATATTTGAAAGGATTTATAATGGAAATAATTATATTTTACGAAATTTGAAGTTGATATTATAATTAATGGAGTGTTTTTATCTTTCCAATGGAAAATAATAGTTATTAATTGAATGTTTATGAATTTATCTAGAATTAATGTTTTAGTAATATTTATATTTTTAATGGTAACATTAAAAGTCAATCCACTTTCTATGCTTGATTACGAAGTCGCTTTAGAAAACTATCTAGAGTAAAGAAGTTGATTTGATGTCTATATATGTTTTTTATAATCCTATATGTCAGTGTTTAAAAGAAAAACCATTCAAAGGATTTCAATTATTTTAAAAGCCTATCGAGTTTTAACATTCCTTTACACCCCTTATTATGTTATATTCTCATCCAATATTTCCAAAAAAATCACTTGGATTGAGGTTGAGTAGGAATTATTATGATGTTTATCATTTATTATGATTTTCTAGAGTTGGAAATAATATTTATTATTTAATGATTTTACTATTTTGGGGTAAATTTCTATATATTGAGAATTACTGGTTAATGTAATGTAATGGATGTCGTAATTCTCTAAATCACTATACCTAAAACGTCATGGGAGTGAATGTAAGGAAATATTTTCTATAAATATTGTAATAATGAGATGATTAATTATATCTAATTTAAAAAATTAATAATAGAAAATATTCAACATATAGATATAAAATAATACACATAGATTCTATAACAAATGAAAATTAATCCATTAAATCATATATTGTAACACACTATGATTTTCTGATTTTTTTTAATTAATTTGAAAATTTTGATATTTTCATTTCATGCATCACTGAAATCGGTTTTTTAAATAAAATCACTATGTTATTAATTACTTTAAAACACCATCATATTTTCTATGTTACACACAATACCAACTTGATGTATTTTACATGCAACACTGACTTTTCATACATTACATACAACACCGACATTTATAGGAAAAATTATTTTATTATTATTATTATTTAAATTTTATAATTATAACCTGTCCATTAAAAATTTTAATTTAAATATTAATAACTAAATTTAAAATATTTTTATATTTTTTATAACAATAAATCTATTCGATAATGAAACATATATTTTTTTGTAAGGTCCTTATATGTTTAAATATAATATTTTTTTTCAATTAAATGATTTTAATGGCCTTCAATGAAAAATAATAAATTCAATATTATACAAATTTATAAATATAATTTCATGAAATTAAATTATTATAATGTTTATAATGTTAAAATTAGCTAAATGTGAATTTTTTGTATTTTTATGAGAAACATGATTTTTGCATGAATAGTGAAAAATACCGGATTTTAATTCAATGCTGGAATTTATTATTATTTATTTATATGGTTAAATTATATTTTATAATGGTTTAAAAGTTCAATTATATCATGGTATTATATTTTAATTCAATTTAGTTCATCAGAATAAATTTCACTAGGAAATTGACTTTGAAAACATAAAAAACGTTTGTTTGTTTTTACTTTAAAAACCCATGGTGTCGTCACGTCAGTGGGATTAATTTTAAATTAATTTATTTCAATTATATTATTTGAATTTCAAAAATTGGATTAAATTTTTTAAATCATCATAATTTTAATTTATCATATATTGATCATAAATTTTTACTAAAATTATTAGTGAATTCTATGAAACTTAATTACAATGAGTAAGTGAAAAATTAGGTTTAAAAAGTACTAAACCCTTATATTATGTCTGAAACTGAAATATAAACATTGAAAAACCCCATTTTGTGGTACTTATTTAACCATTAACCATATAATTTTTTTTTTGTTTTGTATTACTTTTTTTGATTAAATTGTCGGTACACCTAACATTATTTAAAAAATGTTAGGGGTGTCCTTTCCCTTCCCTATAAAGGGCCACTAACCCTCTCTCTTCATCACACATCTAGAAAAACATAGTTTAGGTAAATATTTACTTAATAAAATTTGAAATATCTCTATATTAATAATATAATTCTACCCTTTGGAAGAAATCCATCTAAGGATTCCTTTTGTGAAATACCAAAAGTTGTTACCCAATTAAGAGGTAACACCTTATCTTAAGCTCTTTTATATTATTTTATTTATCCACCCCTCTGCCCTTTTATTCCATTATTTTATAATAAAAACAATATCCAACATATAATAGTATATTTTTATGATATGGGTTAGACCTAAACTTACAAACACATTTGTCTAATCGGTAATAAATATAATGCTTATGTGTTTGGAGAATAACTGCCTCACGAAATGATGATTGTTCTTTTTCCTTTTAACTACTATGATGGTGGAAATTATGATAGAAAAAATATTTATATATTTTATATATTAAATTTATTATTTATTTAATCTTCTATAATAGTTTTATAAAAAATATCATTGTACTTTCTAGTTGGTTTAAATATGATAATTTTGTTTGAGGAAGTGTGGACTACCACCCCTCTAAGCGATGTGATTCATTAACAAATTTTAGGGATTGTAATAACTGTGTTTATTAAAATAATATGATATATAAAAAATAATAATAATTCTTCAATTATATATATATATATATTCTATTTTGTTCATTTTATATAATGCGACATTAACAACAGAAACAACATTCCTGCGTATTTATGGCATACAGTCCCCATTAATGATGTATTACGCTTCATAATTATATATAATATTTATTATTATAATATAAATACAGTGAATATAAGTATTATTTGAATAATGTTTTATATTATTGAAATCATTGGATAATTATAAGGACCAAAGATATGAAAAATTTATACTCATGTGAAAAACAAAGAAAACATTACATGTGAAACCATAACTTATGATTATTAATAAGATTGTCATAAAATGTAATAATAAAACCATATATGCAAATATATATAAAAAAATTATTCTCTAAAATATGCATAATAAAAACAAATTTATATTACAGGAATCTTGTATGAGTACAAATAGTGTCAAGACCCAAGGTATGGGAATTTCAACTTACTTTTTATTTTTGTGAGATGCATTCAACATTCACCACACATTCTTTTTTGTGTGGTGTGTATACAAAACAAGTATGTATTATATGATTAATATACCTAAAATTATGGGTAATTAAATATTGATTATATAATCCTTAATTCATGGGTTTATGTTTTCAAAAGATATAAAATTAGTAAGATAGTTTTCTATCAACTTTCTTTCTTTGAGACACTTGTTTTTCTAATCACCAGCATTATTTTTTCAAGGTGTATATACTTCCATTTGACATGTTATATGATGAATAAACTTATTTTCATGATATTTTATGCCTCATAAAATTTATTTTTCCTATATGGGATGTATAATCTCATGTTACAAATGGAAAAGAGTTTATTGAAAAAATATCATCTATTTTTGAGATTGTTTATGTTTATGATTAATTGATGAAATATTATCATCCATCAGTTAAGAACCCTCATGAACATTCTTCTCCCATATTTATTCATGATATATTTATTTCATTGTATAATTTTACACTCTATAGTACAAAATATAATAATGAGAAATGTTTTTAAGAAAATTCTGATGGGATCGCTCTCAAAGGTAAAATCTATTTTATTTCAAAAACCAAGTTTTCAAAAAACATTCTAATAATATTTAAATCTAAATTTATGTTTAAAATAATTTTAAAAAGGGTTTATGGTTCTCAAATTATCCCATATATTTTTTCAACAAAATATTTAATGAAAATTGATTTTTGGATTCTTTTATACGATTTCAATGAAAAATATTTGAAAAAATGTTTTCAAGTTTATTTTCAAATTTTTTAAGGTAAAAGGTACTCAAAAATTTCTTCAATATTACTTTATAATTTTTGGATGAAATAATATTTCAAATTTTTTTCCTATATTAATTTTTTATATTTTTATGGATATTTTTTGTCAAAACATTTTTAGAATTTATTTATATTTTTTCAAAGTATATTCAATGAAATAGTTTTCAAAAAAATTTAAGATTGTTTTATAAGATTTAAGAGAAAATTAAATTAAAATTGTTATCAATATTATTTTATATGTTTCCAAATGAATGTATTTTCAAAATTCATTCAATATTATTTTATATGTTTTAAAAAAAATGTTTTTCAAAAGAAATTCAACATTATTTTATAATTTTCTATGGAAAATGGGTTTCATATTATTTTCAGGATTTCTATATAAGTTTTGATGTTTCATTTCATCAAAATGGTTTTAAATTTTTTTATGACTTAAAAATAATATTTCAATGAGGAAAGGTTATTTTTCCCATGCAATAGTTTTAAAGGATCATTATAAAATGTATTTTAACTTATAGGACAACTGTGGATGTTACTCGTGCCTTTTGGGAAAATGATTCTATGTTTCAATTCATATCCCTTCTCTTTATGGTATATGTTTTTATGGAATTATGTTTATGAAATCCTCCAATGTTTTAATAGTAATTTTCTTATGATATCCTCTTCCTTTCAGAAGTTATTTTTAATTAAATGATTTCAAAACCTATCTTTTTTCCATTTGTTAAAATATGATTACATGTTTATTAAACCCATTTAAATCCATGGGTTATGATATGATTGTTTATTAATTTTTGGGACATGTATGTATTATTTCATTATGATATTGGTGGGGCCTATATCTCCCTCCAAAAAATTGGGTAAATATTTTTATATCCTGGGATAAACATCGATTTAATGAGAAATGAACATTATTCAGTATTATTGGGCTTAAATGAGAAAAAAACATAGTTCTGTAATACAGGGTTAGAATTACTAGTGAACTTAGTTCTTCAATAAATAGATGGAATGGAATGTGAACCAGGTTTAGTAAAAGAATTTATTCACAAAGAAGTCCACGGAAACAATGCCTTTACTACTATGGTAATCATTTAATACGCTTACACTTCTACCACAATTTCATATTTTTTATCTCTGTTATATTTTAATGACTTATGTTATTTATTTACTTATGATTCATGTCTTATGAACTACCTATATTTATTCCATTATACATGTTTATTGTCTTTGATAAGAATGTTATGATCATCAATTTGGAGGATCATGTTCTTTTACCCTTATGATCATGATTATTCTTAAAAATCACCCTTGTTTACCCTTACAGAGCATCTAATATCACCAAAGTTTATGTTTCCATCTCCTAGGTAATGAATATAAGAATTATGTTTGATATGTCTAAGAAGGTTTATAGTCAAGAAAAACCTAGTGGGAGATGATGCAACTGATTTTTGTAGAAGTTTTTTTGTTTCTTAGTTTCTAAAAGAACTATACAATTACAATATTGTGGCATCATTTTGTATAATATTTTATGTATTATTTACTAGATATGTAATTTTAATATATTAAAATCAAGGGTCACTATTGTTATTATTAGATAAATGGTTTAGTTAATATTTTCAATCTAGGATGATAAAACCTTTGTGATAACTCTGAGGACATGCCTATGGATATGTCTAAGGATAAGGAAAACTATATGAAAATGTCATTGAATTTTGGTGAATAATATACTAAGTAGATTCTTATAAATACACCTTTATGTATATTTAGCAAGTATATGTGGCTCTGGTATAGATATACCTAGGTGTAACAACTCAGAAAAGATGTTCTGGGTTTGACTTTTGGTAATCTGATATAAGACAATGTGCCTTGTTACACACTTGGGTTGACGCTCTCGATGGATATGCTGGGGAAATTCAAAAAACCATTATAAACCCTTATGAAGGATTTTAATATATGTTGATTATTAATAAACTAGTATAAACCTAATGCATTGTTGATTAAATTTTAGGTGTCATGATTTTTGAATCTAATAAATATGTTTTCGGGATTAAGTGGTTTTATTCTTTGATATGTGTTCCTCATCCCATGATTTCTGGATTGATACAATAGAGGGAACTAGAAGTAACTAGGTTAAAATTGAACTTTTCAGATATTGAATGTGTTGGAGTTATGAGATTACATTTTTAAATTGGAAAACTAATAAAGAGAATAAGGAAGGTGGTATGAGTAATGGTTAATCATCTAATGATAAATATACTGAAAACAACACATGAATGGTGTGCGATTTTCCTCAAGAATTTTATACATTAATAATAATAATCATGATTATATTGAGTTTGAGTAACCATAGACATGATTTATATTTTATATTATATGAATGTTTTATTAATGAATTAGTTGATGAAGCCTGAGTAATTGTTTTATAATAATATTATATGAATTTAGTTCATATGTTTTGGAATTTAAATATTTTGTTATATGAATCATGAAATATATATGTATTTTCATTATATTATTTAATTGCTGGATTGAAAAGGATATGTTGGAAGATAACAGTGAGGTTGAAATGTGGATTTATTAAAAGGTGATATTTTGAATATGGGAAGGAAACCATTAAATTATTCTTGATGTTGGATAATTATTTTTGGATAAAGATAATTTGTATGGTACTAATTACCTTATAATTTGTACAATATTTAATGAAAATATTGTCTATGTTATCATGGATGAATTAAACATCTTCATGGATATATGGAATATATCCAACAATCATTGGAACAAAGAAGCATGCATGTTTTCCAAAAGGATTTATTGTAATTCAGGATATTACACTGTTTCAATAGGATTTCCGGTGAGGTGATTCAAATATTTGGAATGTGAAATACCAGAGATAATTTTTTACTTATCTGGGATCAATATTAAACTGATTTCATGACTTTATTTCTGCAGTTTTTGTAACGCCCCAACACCAGATACCTAGAGTCGGTGCATTATTGCGTTACATTGGCATGATCGCAAAAGATCAAGTCTCAAAAGAGCGATTAGTTTAGTAGCATTGAAAACACTAGATACATTCATAAATGTTACATTACATAATAATGTGAAAAATCCTAATAACATAGTCTCCATAGTCCACACTTCTATCTCCTTCAGACTATCCCTGAAGGTCAGTCATAAAATATTTCTTCACATCCTGGGAAATGTAAAACATTGAATGGGGTGAGATCAAATGCTTTGTAAGGATAACAATATAGCAGAAGCATTCATAAATAAAAATATACATTTAAGGAAATGTATGACTAAGAAAAATAATTTTAAACATGAACTTCAACATAATATAGAAAAAGTAAAATGAGATAATGCCATTTACTTATTGACATGGATATTCTGCTGGTCGAATAATCACATGAAAATTCAATAACCACTTTTATAATGATAGAATGCATAATGACAGACTATCATAACCACGTATCCAAGGCCTCATGCCAAGACTACAAATAATATTTTGTTAAGGAACCAGGAAAAGGCACTAGTTTGTCTCATGAGACCTGCCAATGCATCGAGGAGCTATAGCGGGCTCCACCCGTCACTTATTAATTCCAATGCATTCCTAATATGAATAGGTTTAAACATATCATAATATATAACATAATCGTATCACATAAAAAATGCATAAAAGAAAACATAAAATTTCCACATTTCAATTTTTTAGATATCAATACAACACATTGATATAATAAAAACACGTTCAAAACCATTTTTAATACCAAAATAAAAGAAAATTAAAACATTGTATTTACTTTTCATTCAAAAAATATTTTATGACTTATATAGGAAGCCAAAACTCAAATAATGGTCACGAAGGCAGAGAATTCATTGTGGAAACATACATAAGACAACACATTCCTTTTGTCATTTAGTAAAAATGCTTTGTATAAAAATATTCCTTTTGAATAAAAGTACAATTCAAAGCGGTTTATACACCGTATAATGGAATGATGTGTATAAAATAAAATATGCCTCAATGAAAGAAGATTGAGAAGAAGTCCCTTAGAAATATCATTTTTTAAATAAAATAGATCTATTATGTGTATTCACTATATGTACAAATAAATAAAGTATAAATACAAGAGATGACATAATAATATCATGACATAATTTTAAAGTAGGAGATTAACCCAATGAATGGAAATTGGGTTAAGAAGTTTCCATACCTCGTGTCTGACATGACTCGATCATTCTCTAATCTCCTAAATAATACACTAGAGTAAATTTCTATTTGCTTAAGAACCTTTTTCATGTACATTATTCCTTTTATATCACTTATTACCATGTTATGAACATTTTGTAATTATTTAAGTTAATAACGGTCATTTTGTCGATCTTTGATACTTGAGTCAAAAATAAACTTCTTATAATTACAAGATGTTCATGTGGTGAAAAATCCATTATATCCAGAATTATATTAATGATTTTGATATCATATATATCATATATATTCAGTATATACATGCATTTATAATATTACATAACATTTAAAGGTAAGAAATGAAATGCACCGTTCATGGAGACAGTAAGTCGTACGTACGCATGCACGCTACCTTCATTTCTATTTCATATTTAATGGAATGAAATAATAATTTTCTAAAGGTGCAATATAATTCTATTATAATATAATGTATAATACCATTTACTTCATCTTTTATACATCCCACATATGGCATTAACGATTCAAATCACTTTGAGGGGGCTGTAGTCCGCACTTCCTAAAATGAAATTATCGCATTTACCCATAATGGTAATCATAAAGGTATGCCATAAATGAAAAATGAGGAATAATAAGTAAAAAAACATAATATATATAATATATAAAAATTAGTTTCATCATAATGGCCACCATGAGAGGTTTAAAAGAAGATTGAACAATCATTATTTCGTGAGGCAGTAATTCACCACCCACAAAAACAGTATGTTCATTAACCATTAAGTGAAGGTGTGGGTAATTGTAAATAAAATAATTCTCATAACAATATACTAGTATATTTAAGATACTGATTTTGTTACAAAATAAAGGAATAAAAAGAGTTTAAGGGGTTGGAGAAGCAAAATAAAACAAAATAACATAAGAGAAGACATTACCTTAAAATCAGGTAACTCTTTTATTTGAGAAAAAGGATTACTTGGAAAGAATTATGACCAATGTGAGGCGTCAAGGAGTAAGAGAGGGAATTTTACAGAGTATTTGGGTAGAGGTTGGCTGAGCCAAATTTCTTGGAAGGTGTGAATAATGTGGTTGTGGTTGGGGCCTTTTATAAGAGGATAGGAGGGGCACTCTTGGAAGGATTGAAATGTTACTTTATTATGAAATGATGTTCGAATTATAAAGGTCCCACAATGATATATTTCAAAGATAAGGTGATAAGGGTTTGAAATCCACCCATAAAATAGGCTTTGGACAAGTGTAAGTCTTAGAGTTTACATTATCCTTCCATTTTATTAAAATCGTTAATTAATGAGATAATCGCTCCATCATCATGGTGTCATAAAAAATTTAATTTATTTAATGTATAAAAATTATAAAAAAATATCATGATGTATTAAATGATGTTATCTTTCCAATGAGTATTTATTGTCTAAATTTTAACTTATATAACCCCATGTAATAATTGTTTTAGTATAACAAAACATGTTTGTGCCAATTTTATTTTTACTTTAAATAAAAAGTTATTAATGTCATTTTCTTACCCAAGTGGCTCCATGGGGTCCCCAAGTTGACCCATGGATTGTCTTGGTCAGAAATGACTCATACAATAAGTGTAGGACAATTGTAATGGTATTTTCATATTTTAATAATATAATTTTTACCTTAAATTTCATTAATTAGCTTTTATCGCGATTAATTTAAATTAAAAGTTACTATTCACCAAAATTTTTTTTAACCCCATTGAACCACATTTTACATTCTAATGACAACCATGTATGTAGGATTTTTGAAAATCATATCACAGAAGTGTTAATGTTTCATTTAAACAAAAAATCTGATTTTTAACTACCACTTAGTGGTTTCACTATTCATCAAAAAATGAAGTTTTTCAGAACAATGCCAAAATTTAACCCTAAGCTATAATTGATATTCTGAATTAAAAATTGATGTCTATTTTAAAAAATTCCAGACATATAAGTTGAATTAATTAATTTTATAATTAATTCTTGTTGTCACAACAAATAACGTGTTTTTAAGAAACAATATATATCAAAAGATTGACAATTGTCTCTGTCCAATTTCAAAGTGAAATTAATTATAATGAACATAATTGGATAAAATGGTAATAATATATTAAAATTATACTTTAAAACCACTCAATAGTATAATTTATCACTATAAATTATTTTTATTAAAAAATTTGTTTTAATGTATTTTTCACAATTCATAAAAAATTTGAAGTTGTCAGAAAAATACCAAAAATTCAACTTAGGATAATTTCAATATTCTGAATCCAAAAATGAAGTCCACTTTGAAATATTAAATATATATAATTTCAAAAACTGGGTATTACTATTCATAATGGCTATTTTGATTGGTCGTGGTGTATTAGAGTCTCGAACATGCGTACAATGCAAGCTATTGCATTATTGAAAGAGAAAGTTATCGTGAAATATTGGGGTGTTACAGTTTTGGGGTTTATTCTTTAAAAAGGGTTATATGGTTAACCATTCATTAAAATGCTAAGGTAAACTTCATTGGAAATATTTATGTATTGATATTTTATATAAATACTTTGTTAAAAGGATATTTAGGGATTAACCCTATTTTTAGGATGTCCATAATATTAATTTGTTAAATTATATTAGTTTGGTTTAAAAAAGTACATCATGTATTTCTGGTGACAACCAATCTTGTCTGGAAATGCGGCAGGTCTTAAAACCCTGACAGATGGATGATATGGTTTACACCCCCACCACCAACAAATGTGATATCTTATTTAATGTATAATTTTTTTTACTAATAATTATTTATATTGATAGAGTAGTGTTAGTTTTTTATTTATAGATTAATTTATTTACCATATTGATTTTTATGTGTAGTTATAGATAAATAGTTATACATTAAATTCGTTTATGGGCCTTAACATCTTGTAAAAGTGCATTGTTGTGCTTCATGAATCAATGATAATTTATGGACATCCATTTCTTTAAGTAGTGGATTGATTAAAAACAGTTAAAATATCAAAAATGAAATATTTTTATTATAAATATATCATCTTAGTATAATTTTCTATATTATTGGTTAATTAATGTATTACCCAAAGATAGAATAATGATAAAAAATTGTCTTTATACTTTAATTTTTGATGAAACAGTGGACTTATAAATCATCACAGATTTATGATTTTGTGGCCCACAACATTTTTATCATTCAATTTTTTGTGATTGATGAGATAAATCACTCCCATTAAATAATTAAACTTTTTCTCCCTGTAAAAGCTTCACTCCCCACCTCTGTTCTACTCTGTGGAAACCAAGATATATGTTACATTGGCTAACCATTATGGATTCATCTATATATTTTTATATAATGTTTTTGTATTAATTTTTATGATACACATTTCTATGAAATGAACTTTTAAGTATTAATCCATTGATAAACCAGATAATTTTCGAGGGTGGAATTCATTTCAATGGGGGTAGAATGCAACACCCCATAGATTTTGTGATATCTTATCAAATTAATTTAATATTTTTGGTATTTTTCATTTCATGTAACACTGGAAATATTTTTTTCATATTAAATCACTAAGTTAATAATTATTTTAAAATTAAATAGGGTCGTCATATTTTTCACGCAAAACTGACTTGGTGTATTTCTCTTGAATTACCAACCTGGGGAACGTTAAATGCAACACCGTTGTTTCAATAAAACATCATTTTATTGTTATAATTATTTTAATGAGATAATTATAACATTGATGTTAAACATATTAATATGAATAATAATAAATAATCATAAACTATTTATTATAATTATTTTTATATAATTAAAACATATTAATTATGAAATATATTTTTTTGGTAAATTCCTGATTTTTAAGAAAATTGTATTTTCAAAAATAAAATTCATTTAATGTATTTCTGTGAAAAATAAAAAATTTAATTTTAGACACATTTATAAATGTAATTTTAAAAAATAAAATTTATTTTTAACTTTATAATATAAAAATTATCTTAGAGAGATTTTTTAGGATTTTTTTCAGAAACATCATTTTTCATTGAATAGTGAAAAATACATAATTTTAATTCCAAACAGATTATTAATATAATTTGTATATAATGATAAAATATTTTTTTGGTTTAAAAGTTTAATTACATAATTTTTTTATAAATTAATCAAATGTAGGGAATTAGAATAAATTTCACTATGAAATTGGGTAAGAAAACATAACAAACTTTTGGACTTTTTAACTTCAAAAACCCACAGTGTCGTCTTGTCACCTGGATTATTTTTAAATAAATTTATGAAACATATGTTATTAATAATTGTAAAAATTCATTAAATATTTTTAATCATAACAATTTTTAATATATAATTATTTATTCTCAGTTCTGGTTTGAATTGTTTTATGAAATTTATTAATCTTAATTACAACAATTAAGCAAAAAATATTTTAACAAAGTACTAAACCATATATTTAAGACCAATAACCACCTATAAAATTGTCAAAACCCCATTTTATAGCCATTATTATTCCATTAAACTTCCATTAATAATTGTTTTTTTGTTATGACTTATTTTTTGTAAAAACGTGGGTACAACAAACTTATTATTAAATATACCTACTGTGTCCTTTCCCTTCCCTATTAAAGGCCACCACATCTCCCTCTTTGAAAAACCTCTAAAACAAATTATTTTCCTCCATTATCTACTAAATAAACATACCAATATACATAATTTATTTATATAATTATTCCCTTGGTTATAATGCAATTCAAGGAATCCTTTTGGAAAAAAACCAAATGAAGTTACCTGATTAAGAGGAAACATCTTCTCTCAAGATCTATTATTTTATTTTCTTTCTCCACCCAATACACTATATTTATTCGGTGGTGTTATAAAAAAATATAACTCTAAATATACTTGGATGCCTTTATAGTAATTTTTCAACCTAAATGTATACTCACTTCAATGTAATGGGTAACAAACATACTATTTAAGTGTACATCAAACTACCGCCTCATGAAACTATGATTGTTCATTTTTTTACATCACCACCTTTAATGGAGGAAACTACAAGGGAAAATATATTTATATATGTTATATATAATTTTTATTATTTATTTAATCTTATTTAATCCATTAAATATAAATATTCTTATAGTTAACATTAATTTTAATATGATAATTTTGACTGAGGAAGTGTGGACTGCCACCTCCTCAAAATGATTTTATTCATTCACACGATACATTGAATATATTAAGGAAATGTAAGTGAAATTATATTATACATACGAAATAATAATTATAATGTAATATATATATATATATATATATATCATTTTTTCTATTATTTAAATGCGACAAAAAACGAAAACTTTGTTCATGCATACGTATGACTTACCTTCCCCATGAACATTGTTTTCTATTTTATAAAACTATATTCTAACGATTATTGTACTTAAAATATAATTAATTTAAATGATATTTATATGTTGTTTTATATTACGTAAATCGGTGTATATATATATATATAATGAACAAAGATATAACAAATTATGTTACATGTGAATAACAAATCGAATATTACCAAAAGTGAAACCTTAACAAAGGATTGTTAACAAATAGGTAATATAAGGTAAAAATAAAACCATATATTGTATTATATATAATTATAATATTATTTAGAATATTAATAATTAACATACATTTTTTATATTGGAATATTGTATGAGTATGAAGATATTCAAGACAGAAGGTAATGTAATTTAATCACTTATTTTATTTCTATGACATAGATTCTTTATTGACCACACATTACTATTATTTGGTATGTATAATGACCATGGAAGTATTATATGATTTATATAAATAAATATATTTGATATTACTAATCCATTATATAATATTTACGTGAGGGGGTTCATGTTTTAAATGATACCAAATCGGTAAGAAAATTTTGTATAAACATTCCTTTTTTGAGAAACATGTTTTTTATGCACCAAAATTACTTTATAAGGTTTATATAATTCTATATAACATGTTATATCATTAATATTATTTTTTTATTGATATTTTATGCCTAAATATTTTTTTACATCTACTATATGATCAAATATTACCAAGTGACAATTGTTTATTAAAATAATCTCATCACTTTTTAATTGTATATGTTTATATTTGCAGTGATAAAATATTATGTTCCATATCTTAATAAATGACATTAATTTTCTTATACTCTATTTATTCTGAAATACTCATTTATCATTATTATTTATTACTATTATTTAAATAATATAAATAAATAAATATTTTGATAAAAAATATGGCAGTATTTCTCTTGTCATTTAGAAATATATTTTATTTCAAAAACAATGTCTTCAAAAATATTTTCAATAACATTTTCATTTTTTTAAAAAAAATGACTTGTAAAATTGATTTCAAATTTTTTATGGGTTTCAATGCTTCCATAATATGATTTTAAAACATTTTTCAAAGAAAATGGTTTTCAAAAATGTGTTCATGCTTCTTTTATATGTTTTCAAGGAAATTTTTTTCCCAAAATGATTCCAAATTATCTTATAATTCTTTTTGGAAAAAGGTTTTCAATTTTTTAAAGAATACTTTATATGTTTTTAAGTAAAATAGTTTTAAAAAAAATTCAATTTTATTTTGTAACTTATTTATGAAAATGTTTTCCAAAATGTTTTCATGATTTATTTATATGATTCAAATTTATTTGAAAATAAATAGAGTTAAAAAAATTTCAAATATTATTGTATAAGTTTTAAATGAAAATTATTTTCAAAATGCTTTGAAACTTCTTATATACATTTTAAAAAAATGATTTCAAATTTATTCATGCTTATTTAATATTCTATCAAAGAAAAAGTTTTTCAAAATTTTTGAAAGAATTTTTTATATGTTTTTGAGGAATTTTTATTTCAAATTATTTAAAATAATCATTAAAAATTTTCCTGTTAATTTTCAATATAATGTTTTTCCAAATGTATTATGTTTTAAAAATCATTTTCAAAGAAAAACTGTTATTTTCTTTATAAATATTCTAAAGGATCATTAAAAGTTACTTTCCATCTATGATTACATCCATTGAAGTTACTCATTTTATTACGGGGAAATGATTCAAAGATTCCATTCATATTTATTTGATAAAGGATTTATGTTTTTATAGAAATATATTTATGTAATCCATTAATCATTCAATGGTTATAAGATTGGGAAAAATGTTTCCTTTAATGGGTTTTCCATTGATTACATAATTATGAAAACTATCTTTTTTCAAATGTTAAGATATGATTACATGTTTATGACACTGATTTTTTTTCATCTGTTATGATTTATTTGTTTGAAAATTCATTGGACAAGTAACGATGATTTAATAATGGGATGAGTGGGACCCATATATACCCCCAATTTATTGGGTAAATAATTATATATCATGATATTCACATGGATGGGATGAGAAATGAACTTAATAAAATATTATAAGACTGGAATTCAAAAGAAAATTAGGTTATTAATAATGGGTTGGAAGAAAGAGATAACTAAGTTCAGTAATATAGGGATAGAATGGGGTGTGAACCTGGTTTAGTAAAGGGATTTTCCACTAAGATGTCCTTATAAGTAGATCCATAACTACTATATAAATAATTATATATGATTATGTGTCTGCTAAAATTCAATGTTTAATTTCTATTTTATGAATTTGTGTCTGCTAAAATTCCATGTTTTATTTCTATTTTATGAATTTGTGTCTTATGTTATTGTAACACCTCGAGATTTTATGAAAAATATTCTTTCAATTTCATTGATGTCTTTTGTTGTACGCTACACCACGATTACCTTGCGCTATACCTAACAACATATTAGCCTGTAGTATACGGAACACTATAATTGGATCATGTTTCACACAATTTGGATAGTAGATATTCTACTCAATAATTAGTGTGAATATACATATATAGATATTTAATGTGTAAATGAAATATGTTTGTATTATGTTATACGAAACAATGAAGGAGTCTGGCATCACACGCAACCCTAACTTGGCATGCATTACAGGCAATCACGACCTTCCTCGATAGCGTGTGTAGTACGCAATACCGGGTTTCACTAAACAACGATATATTGTTATAATATTATTATGGTCTATCCGTTATGAATAGTATTAACTAAATTTTGAATTTTATAACATTATTATTAATCTTACATATTTTATAGAACATGATATGAGAACAAAATAAATTTTTCGGGTAAAATAAGCATTTTTAAAAAAATGCAGTTTTGTCGCCTTTTGATGGCGCACCCACGTTAAATATTGTTTTTGACATGTCTATAATTTCCATTTGACAAAATAAAATTCTTCCTTGGAATAAGGATATAAAAATGTACTTTGGATAAATTTTTCATATTATTCTGATAACTTTCATATTTTAATAAATAGTAAAAACATGGTATATTTTAATTAAAAACATCTTTTTCATCGCAATAATTTATATGGATAGATTATATTTTTAATTGGTTTTAATTTTTAATTAGAATATATTTTTACCATTTAATCCAATTGTGGTCATTGTAATTAATTTTACTTTGAATTTGGACATAAACAAGTGTTGATCTTTTGATAGTTATTGTTTCTTAAAAACAAGCTATTTGTTTTGATAACCGGATTTTATTTTAAAATTAACTAATTTCACTTCTATGTTTTCAATTTGAAAAAATGGACATCATTTTTCAATTCCTAAAATCAAATATATCTTAGGCTGAATTTTTGGTATTTTTCTGAAAAGCTTCAATTTTTGATGAATAGTGAAAACACTGTGTCTTTGGTTAAAACCGAAATTTTATTTAAATAATCATTTATTAGATTTAAATTTATTTTAGACCAAAATAGATACATAATACTTATATAATTTCAATGAAATGCATTGATAATTTTACATTTAATAAAATTGTATTGAACTTTTCACTATATTTTACCCACCTCCTAGGAGCTTTTGCAATTGTTCATAAAACATAATTTTACCACTTCTGTGAGTTGAATTAAGAAAATCCGAGAGATACGTTTAATATCAAGGAGTAAAATTATGTTTAATTAGATAATAATAATTTTTGTGGAATTGCAACTTTTTACTTTTATTTACCACGGTTAAAAGTAAATAGGGTAATTCAATGTTAGAAGAATATTATAATAATTCAAAATTACCTTAACACATGTCAAAACCTTATTGGATGAGTAATGTAAGACCATGTGCATCCTTGGGTCGATTTTGGGACCCCATGTAGCCACTTATTAAAGACAATGACACATTAGATTAATTAATTTTATGTAAAGAAAAATTTGAAATTAACAAAAATCCTCTAGTAATTAATTTTTATATGGGGATATATAAATTATCTTTTCGACTATAATTATTCATTAGAAAGCTATAAATATTTCCAACATGTTTATATTTTTTATAATTTTTAGACATAAAATAAATTAAATTATTTATGACACAATAATGATGCAGTATTTACCTCATTAATAATGATTTAAATAAATAAGATTATAATGATTAAAATATCATCCAAAACCTGTCCAATTTATATTGGATGATTTTATTTCTAATATGAGTCATCTTATCTTCGAAATTAATGTGTTTTGGACCTCTTGAAACAGAATATATGTTTATAATAAAATAACATTTTCACACATTCCTAAAGAGCCCCTCCACTCCCTTATAAAAGGAGACCACTTCTATGCAATTCCTCACACCTCTAAAGCCTTTTAGATCATCTAAACTCTTCCCAAATAATCTCCCTATATCCCTATCCTCCCCCTTGAAGCCTTACAATAGGAAGAAGACACTCCAATAAGTCCTTTTGGTTCAATCCAAAGGAATTTACCCAAATTAATGGTAATAGTTTCTCTTATGTTGTTTTCTTTTATTCTACTTATCCAAACCATAAACTCTATTTAATCCTTTCTTTTGTAACAATACCAATATCCAAAAAATAATAGGATGTTGTTATGAGAATTATTATAACTACACTTACACACACCTCCATCTAATGGATGAAGAACATAATGTTTCTGTGGATGGAAAACTAACGCCTCACGAAATGATTATTGTACGATTTTCTCCTACCGCCTCTTATGGTGGCCTTTATGATGGAACTGTATTTATATATGATATATATTATTTTTATGATTTCTTCGTTCCTCTTTACTTCCCAATTATATCAAGCCTTTATGGCTTCCATAATCAGTAAATACGATAATCTCATTTGAGGAAGTGCGGACTACAGCCCCCTCAAAGTGATGTGATTTGTTAATGCCTTATGTCAGATCTATAAAGGATGGAGTTAAAGATATTATATATGATATTATACTGGAATTATAATATACCTATGTATCTTTATGTTTAAATTCCATTAAAATAATGAAAGTAGCGTTCATGCATACGTACGGCTTACCGTCTCCATGAACGGTGTATTTCATTTCTTACCTCCATATGTTATGTATTATTCTAAATACATGTATATGATGGATATATAATGAATATATATGATATATAAATCATGATTTACATTTTGGAAGTATGTAAATCATGATATAAGTAATAATAACATCAAGAACAACAAGTCCAAACATATACGATAAATAAGATGATTTTACCCAAAACGTTGCTTTAACATGGGATTTACAAAAGAACGGGTAATATAATGTCATAAGTGAACCATATATTATATCATAAAAATGAATATGATTCTATAATAAGTCAATGAAATTATCTAAATCTTTATACAGGAGGTTTGGATACATACGAAGCATATCGGACCCAAGGTAAGGGATAACCTTTCCAATCTCGTTCTTATCCGAGATTGTTTATTCGTAAGTATTTGCTGGGGTTACTGTTATCAATCATGTCCATGTTTTCTAAATTTTTTTTTTGTATTTTTAATTTCATTTTTACCCATTTTTTCTTTTACTACATGGTATTTAATGAATCTCTCCTTTTTTTATGTTACGGGGTACTTTTTGACTTTTCCGAAAAAAGTACGAGGAGAATGCTTTTTAACTAATATGGAATGAAAGAATTTTTACAGCTTTATAAAGACTTATTTTCATGAATCTTACTCCAAAATATTTTATTAATATTTTAAAAAATCTTTTTCTTTTAAAATTTCAAGATGTTTTGTGATAAGAAATTGATTTTTAAGAAGAAAGGATATTTTCCTCAGAAATTATTTCCAAGTATTTTATCAAAACCAATTTCCATCTAAGATGTCATTATTTCAAATGTGTATGTTTCTAGAATAATATATCTATGATTTACATGGTTTCCCATTTCTTATGATGAAATTATATCCATTTGTTTTATATGGATTATCTTATGATGGGATGATGTTTATGAAATCCAATTTATTCTTTGGGTTTTGATGAATGATTTATGATTGTTTTGTGGCACTCGTAAGAATGATTTCAATATGAGATGGGCGGGACCTATATCTCCCTCCAATTCATTGGGTAAATATTCATATCTCATGAGATAGACATGGCTAAAATGACAAGGAAATCTGGTTTAGTAATACAGGGATGGAACGACAAGTAAACCCGGTACAGTAAGGGACTTTGTCCACAATGATGGTCTTGGCAGCAATGCCTTGGCTACTATGGAAATAATATAATGTTCTTAATGTTTTTCCATAATTACATGTTTTTTCCCATTCTATTTTATCATGATTAATGTTTCTTTATGAGCTATGCTATATGTACTTCCATGTTTTATGTCATTGCTCAAGAGTTTGATGTTTAAACATTATGTTCATGTTTTTAAGTTCAAATGTATACGATTTGTTTTATTTTATCAATGCTTACCCTTACTGAGAATTGGAGCTCACCCTTAATATGTTTTCTTTTCCAACAGATATAAATAATGGTTTTAGGTAAGAAAACAAAAAGGGGATGATCTTTATAGGAGATGTTGATGATCTTTCACCATTATTAGAAAATTATTTTTTTGAGTTTCCAAAGACACTAAAATATTACGGTCCTTATGTGTCTGTTTTTTTTATGTATTAAGTATTATGCAAATGTAATGTAATTTCCATGTATGTCATGCTTTGGTCCTTTACTGTTGGTATCAGAGGAAAGGTTTAGTTAACCTTTGGAAACTAGGATGCTAAAACTATAGTGAGATCCCTAGAAATATTTCTATGGTTTGTCTAGGGATGCCTCTAATGTTAAGTATAATTATATGTTATAGTCCTAGAATTAAGGTAAAGATATTATAATTATACCTAATATGTTATATATTTATGTTACTCCCCCTTTATTATGTTGTTTTACCTATCACGATTTTTGCCTCTCACAGAATTCTTTTGTGTTTTAGTCAATGGAGGGAACCAAAAGTAACTCGGTTAACATTGAATCGAATGGGAAAATTGGTGACTATGTGCAACGAAATTGCGTAATGCCTTGAGAGAATGATATTGTAAGTATAAAGAATTAGTCATCGTGATATATGATTAACATGGTGAAATTTTGTGGTATTTTTAATTCATCAAATAAGAAGAAGATATACTTTTATGCATGTTCGCATGTTGAGGAGCATAATGAAAGGAAGACTGAGATTTCTAAAGAAAGGGAAGAAGAACCATGAGGAATACCACAAATGGAGGGGAATATTTTATCTATGTGAAGAGAAGGGTCATAGAGTGACAGACTATTATGGAGTTCAATTTCTTATCTATGGATAACATGGGCATTACCCAACTCAATGCCCTGACCAAAGAGGTTACTTATAAATAAAGGAAGAACATATTCCATGACAATCATTGAAGATGATGGTTTGATGTGTTTATGTATTGGTATTCAAGAATAATTTTGTTGAGGTAATTTTATGGTATATTTTAATATCTATGTATTGTTCCATTGTGGTTTTCCATAAGAATATGGCATCAGTAACCATGAAAAGTGATTGAAATATTTCTGGAAAGAAGATGATATGCACATAATGATGGGATAAAGAGAAACTAATATGTTTGATAGTATTCATGAGCACATGATTGATATAAGGACTGAGAGGTATCATGGTTTGAGTATATAGAATTTTTGGGATTTTGGAATTTGGAAAGTGTTAACTTTATAACAGCATTCATTTTTTCACTAAGGGTCAATGGGTATTCATTTTTCAAGAGAATACATGATTAAGGTATTCACATGATTGGAATGTGATCAACAAGATATATCGGGGGTAAATGATGGTATTCACATGCTCGATAGATGACATTTCTAGTAATTGTTTTCATTATACTATAAGATTGGATAGAAGTATTTAGGATAAGCCTAAAGATTTGAAATGGATTATGTTGGACATAAGTTAGTATTGTTTAAGGCTATAACTCTTTTCCATATTATCGATGGAATGTCATAATGATGTAATTTTAGAAAAAGGATAACCTTTAGGACGGGCGACAACCCATCCTGTCGGACAAGGATGTTGGAATTGAACCCACAACTGAAGTGCGACAGGCCTTTATCACCTACCACTAGCCTACAGGAAGTCCCTGGTTAGTAGAAATTAGTTTTATTTTATTAAGAAGTATGATTGTTGAAGTATAAGTCCATTTTTTGGATCCTTATACGAATAATATCACCATAGATGGACTTATGTATATAACATTTTCTAACCCTATGTTTGAGATAGATGGGATGACATGTCATTATATCACATGATCCGCTAACATTTCATGGAAAACAAATTCAACTTCATTTCTTTAAGAGATGAAGTGGAAATTGTTCAAGACATAAAGAACAATGAAATTGTACCAAAATCAAGTAAGAATTTATTTTAATTCAAAAATTCTTTAACATTAGGGAAATTATCTTGAAAGCCAAAAAAATTTGTCCATGTACTCTTATATCTGATGAATTAGATAGTACCTTAGATCATCAAGAATCTATGGCTTTGTGTTTGTTGGCCTTTTTATAGCCCTGTTCTCTACCACTCTCCATCAGAACATGATGGTTAGATTTATCTTCCATATCCATATTTTCACCTATGTTCTCCTACGTGGAAACCTAGTGATTAATTAATTCGGGTAATCATTACGTTTCATAATTTAGTTTTTAAAATCATGTTTAGTATTCCTTTTTACGCTGTGGGTTTCTTTGAATAGTAAACGATTTATAACCCCGACGAATTTTGAGGGAGAAATTCATTTTAAGGGGGGTTGAATGTAACACCCCACGATTTTATGAAAAATATTCTTTCAATTTCATTGATGTCTTGTGTTGTACGCTACACCATGATTACCTTGCGCTATACGCAACACTGTATTAGCTTGTAGTATACGCAACACTATTCTTGGATCATGTTACACACAATTTTGATAGTAGATATTCTACGCAACATTGAGTGTGTGTATACACACACACACACACATATATATATATATTAATTGCATGAAAGAAATATGGTTGGATTCTGTTATATGAAACAAAGAAGGAGTCTTGCAACACACGCAACCCTGTCTTGGATTTCATTACACGCAATCACGACCTTCCTCGATAATGTGTGTGTAGTATGCAATACCGGGTTTCACTAAACAATGATATATTGTTATAATATTATTATGGACTAGCCATTATGAATAGTATTAACTAAATTTTGAATTTTATAACATTATTATTAATCTTACATATTTTCTAGAACATGATATGAGAACAAAATAAATTTTTTGGGTAAAATAAGTATTTTTTAAAAAAATGCAGTTTTCCAGCCTTTTGATGGGGTACCCACATTAAATTTGGTTTTTGACATGTCTATAAGTTCAATATAACAAAATAAAATTCTTCTTTGGAATCAGGATATAAAAATTTACTTTGGATAAATTTTTCATATTACTCTGATAACTTTCATATTTTAATTAATAGTAAAAACACGCTATATTTTAATTAAAAACAAATTTTTTCATTGCAATAATTTATATGGATAAAATATCTTTTTAATTAGTTTTAAAGTGTAATTAGAATATATTTTTACCATTTAATCCAATGATGTTCATTGGAATTAATTTCACTATGAATTTGAACAAAAACAAGTGTCAATCTTTTGATAGTTATTGTTTCTTAAAAACACGCTATTTGTTTTGATAATGGGAATTACTTTTAAAATCAATTAATTTCACTTCTATGTTTTGAATTTGAAAAAAAGACATCATTTTTGAATTCTGAATATAAAATATAGCATAGGCTGAATTTTTGTTATTTTTCTGAAAAACATCAATTATTGATGAATAGTGAAAACACTGAGTTTTTGGTTAAAACCGACTATTTATTTAAATAATAATTTATTTGATTTAAATTTATTTTATGTCAAAATAGATACATAATACTTATATAAGTTCAATTAAATTCATTGATAATTTTAGATTTATAAAAATTTTATTGAACTTTTCACCGTCTTTTACCCACCTCCTAAGAGCTTTTGCAATTGTTCATAAAACATAATTTTACCCCTTCTGTGAGTTGAATTTCGAAAATCCGAGAGACACAGTTAATATCAAGGAGAAAAATGTGGTTCAATTAGATAAAAATAATTTTTTTGTGAATAGTAACTTTTTTACTTTTATTTACCACGGTTAAAAGTAAATAGGGTAAATCAAGGTTAAAAGAATATTATAATAATTCAATATTACCTTAAAACTTGTCGAAACCTTATTAGATTAGTAATGGACGACCATAGGAATCCCTTGGTCGATTTTGGGACCCCATGGAGCCACTTATGAAAGGAAATAACACATTAGATTAAATAATTTAATGTAAAGACAAAATTGGAATTAACAAAAATCCTTTAGTAATTAATTTTTATAAGGGGCTATATAAATTCTCATTTAGAAAATAAATATTCATTAGGAAGATAAAAAGATTTCATATATTTTGGTAATTTTTTTTAATAATTTTTATCTTTTAGATAAATTAAATTATTTGTTACACAATAATGATGCAGTATTTAGCTCATTAATAAATGATTTAAATAAAAAAGATTATAATGATTAAAATATCATCCAAAATATGTCCAATTAATAATGGATTATTTTATTTCGAAAATGAGTCATCTTATATTAAACATTATTGTTTTTTGGAATTCTTGAAACCGAGGATAATTTTATAATAAAATAATGTTTTTACACATTCCTAAAGAGCCCATCCACTCCCTTATAAAAGGTGACCACTTCTATGCAATTCCTCACACCTCTCAAACCTTTTGGCTTGTCCACACTCTTCCCCACTAAACTCTTTACATCCCTCTACTCCTCCTTGATGCCTTACATTAGGCATAATACACTCCAAGAAGTAATTTTAGTTCAATCCAAAGGAAGTTAACCAAATTAAAGGAAATAGTTTCACTTAAGTTGTTTTCTTTTATTCTACTTCTCAAACCCCTAAACACTTTTTAATCCATTATTTTGTAACAACACCATTATCCTCAAAATAATAGGATGTTTTTATGAGAAGTAATATAACTACACTTATAGACTCCTCCATCTAATGGATGAAGAACATAATGTTTCTGTGGATGGAAAACTAACGCCTCACAAAATGATGATTATTCGATTTTCTCCGACCACCTCTCATGGTGGCCATTATGATGGAACTATATTTATATATGATATATATTATGTTTATGATTTCCTTATGATTCTTTAATTCCCAATTATGTCAAACCATTATGGTTTCCATAGTCGGTAAATACGATAATCTCATTTGAGGAAGTGTGGACTACCGCCCCCTCAAAGTGATGTGATTCGCTAATGCCTTATATGAGATGTATAAAAGATAGATTTAAAGATATTATATATGATATTATACTATAATTATAATATACCTATGTATCATTATGTTTTAATTCCAATAAAATAATAAAATTAGTGTTCATGTGTACGTATGGCTTACCGTCTCCATGAACGGTGCATTTCATTTCTTACCTCCATATGTTATGTACTATTATAAATACATGTATATACTGGATATATAATGAATATATATGTTATATAAATCATCATTTTCATTCTGGAAGTAATTAAATCATTATATAAGTAATAATAACATCATGAACAACAAGTCCAAACACATACGATAAATAATATGATTTTACCCAAAACGTTGATTTAACTTGGGATTTACAAAAGAACGGGTAATATAAAGTCATAAGTGAACCATATATGATATCATAACAATGAATATGATTCTTTAATAATTCAATGACATTATATAAATCATTATACAAGAGGTTCTGATACGTATGAAGCATATCAGACCTAAGGTAATGGATAACCATTCCAATCTCGTTCTTATCCGAGATTGTTTATTCGTAAGTATTTGCTGGGGTTATTGTTATCATCCAAGTCCATGTTTTATAAAAGTGTTTTTATGTATGTTTAATGTCATTTTAATCCATTTTGTCTCTTACTACATGTTATGTAATGATTCTTTCTTTTGTTTACATTACGAGGTACTTTTTGACTTTTCCAAGAAAAGTTTGAGGAGAATGTTTTTTTAACTTATACGATATGAAAGGATTTTTATGGTTTTATAAAGCCTTATTTTCATGAATATTCCTCCAAAAGATATCATGAATATTTTAAACAAAATATTTTTCTTTTAAAATTGCATGACGTTTTGTGAGAAGAAACTGATTTTGAAGAAGAAAGGATATTTCCCTCAAGAATTCTTTTCAAGTATTTTATCTAAACCATTTTCCATCTAAGATGACATTATTTAAAATGTGTTTGTTTCAAGTATAATATCTCTATGATTTACATGGTTTAACTTTTCTTATGATGAAATTATTTCCATCTGTTTTATATGGATTATGTTATGATGGTATGATGTTTATGAAGCACCATATATTCTTTTGGTTTTGATTAATTATTTATGGTTGTTTTGTGGCACAAGTCAGAATGATATCAATATGAGATGGGTGGGACCTATATCTCCCTCTAATTCATTGGGTAAAGATTTATATCTAATGAGATAGACATGGATGAAATTGCATGTAAATCCGGTTCAGTAATACAGGGCCAGAACGACAAGTAAACCCGGTTCAGTAAAGGAATTTGTCTACTATGATGGTCTTAGCAGCAATGACTTGGAAACTATGGAAATCATATCCTGTGCTTAATGTTTTTAAAAAAATTACATGTTTTTTTCCCACGCTATTTTATCATGATTAATGTTTCTTTATGATATATGCCTTATGTACTGCCATGTTTTATGTCATTGCTCGTGATATTGATTTTTAAACATTATGTTCATGTTTTTAAGTTCAAATGTATATGATTTGTTTTATTTTATCCATGCTTACCCTTACTGAGCATTTGAGCTCACCCTTTATATGATTTCTTTTCCCCAGGATATAAATAAAGGTTTTAGGTAAGAAAACAAAAATGGTAAGATCTTTATAAGAGATGTTGAAGATCTTTCACCATGATTAGAAGATTATTTTTCCAAGTTTCCAAAAAAACTAAACTTTTAAGTTCCTTGTGTGCCTGTTTTTGTAATGTATTAAGTATTCCGCAAAAGTAATGTAATGCCCATGTACGTCAAGATTCAGGCCTCTACAATTATTTATTTCCTTATCATTCTTGTCTTAAATATTACAAATATTTAATCTATGATTCATGTTTGTGAACATTGATATGCATAGTATGAATAAGGTTTTATGATCTTTTATTTCTCTAATTTAACCTTTCTAACATCTAAGATCCCCCTATTTTATGTTTCATTCCCCATGGTTATGAAGATATAAATTATGTCTGATGTGTCAAAGAGGTGTTCTAGTCCTTAATAACCTATTGGGAGATCTTGTAGCTCATTTATGTACTTTTGTTTATGTTTCTAGGTTTCCAAAGGTTCTAGACTAGTACTTTATTTATGTGTCTTGCTATTATAAGTTATAAGTTTTCAGAAAAAGTTATGTATTGTTAATTTATGAAAAGTTATTGTATATATAAACATCTCAAAAGATAGTTTATATGGCCGATCACATAAAAAAAATAAACAACGAATAAAAATACAAGGAGTCTCTACTACCATCACTAAGACTCATCTATTCATCAAATAACTCCATCAATTAAATCTTATTGAATGACCCAATCCAAAACCTATGAACTACTTGTATATCTGACCTTGTGGCCTACATGGGTAGTAATGTGCAATGACCACATGAGTATGGTGTGATTAAAACTCAATAGGACACCACCTATAGTGTACCTAATGTAAACTGTAAATAAATTTTATAGAAATTTGATATTCGTAGAATAATAATAAAACGTGGAATCATAATTAAGTAATCACTATCGACCATTTGGAACTATTTTCAAACCCAATTTTGATAATACATTCTAACCATTGTCAAATTCCAATGAGGATGTTACAATAATATTGGGGGATACTTTTCCTACCCAATAATTTGATATAAATAATAGATTACATGATCACTTAATCCGAAATTAGACTATCCAGATCATCTCATACAAATAATGCATGTGGAGGGGGGTGTCTACACCGTATATCTCATATCAAATCAGGGTAAATGTTTCCCCTCCAAATAATCACATAAATTATATCATGTTAAATTGGCAGTATCTAAAATATCTCACAATAAAACACAACCAATGGTGAAAACCCACCCGTATTATCTCATAACTCCCAACAAGGGGAATTCTACACCAATAATAGTATCTTTGATTCTGGAGAATGGTTCCCCACCCATTACATATAATATTAGGGTAATTTAACCCCTCATATAAAACCAAATAATTATCATTACCATAATTTAGTTCCATATATTGGATTCATAAAGAATATCTTGGAAACAATCCATACATTTTATATCTCATATCACATCAAGGTGGTATGAAACCATTACTCTATTACATATTTATTATATGGGAAATGGATCCCATACCAAACTATATCATATCACATATATAGGAAATGTGATAAATTCTCCCAACTCTTGAATCATACATCATGATATGATGGGTTGGCGATTGGCCTGACGATATCCGATAACTCCTAGGTCGGCCTCTCAAGAAAAAACTTATCCTCAATTTAATGTGTACAATTAATCTCGTCCCCATCATATCTAAAATAATCTTATTTAGGAAATGATATGGTTAGAAAATTTAATTAGGTCCCCCAAGATACATAATATTTATAAAACCATACAAGAGTCCCTACATAATGTTCCTAACTCAGTGGAATGTACCTATCATTCGATGGGAATAAAATCCCTCAACATCAACATGATCACATCATGGAATCATTATCCTAAAATGAATTACCTTACCAAAATTACTCTAGATATATGACATAATTCGAATCTAACTTCCCAAAACAATCCTAGTTTTACACTCATGTACCCAAACATTCAATAATCCCACACATGGTATTATAACAAATGTTACTCACATGCTAGAGGGGGGGATTCTCTCCTTAATATCGAATAATCTATCCCGAGAGAAATAATAAAACTCAAGTTTCATGTATAGATTATTCAATCATATCATTATTTTTCATTAATATCTGGTACCTGGAGGGGTGTAATGGAAACCGTGTCATGGTCAACCTTGTTAAAAAAATTAATATATACCCTCAATGTCGATCTATATAACTATTCACATTCAAGGTCAATATCATAGAAATAAATAGTTGAGGCATTAATTTATGTTCAAGGGTCTATTATGGACCTTAACAATTATAGTGTGGACAAAATAATTTTAAGAGAAATAGATTATTTTAAATTTATGGTTGATTACACTCATGTGGGAAGACCACATATAACAATGTTTCTTGAGAAAATAGATATATCCTAAGGATATTTTTATAGTCTATCTAATTTATACATAGAGTTATTACAATTGTGCATAGATTAACATGCATCATTGAAGGTCATCCAAGCCCAACCATTCATTTCCCATCAACATGAATCCCTCACTCCTAAAAATTTCATCTAAAATTATATATAATGAATTTATAAATAATTCAATAATTAATCAAATAATAAATTAAAAAATTCTCCCCCACATTATCATATTGAATATGTAATGAATCACTCATTAGGAGGATCTATGAAGCTAAATCCCCATGCAAAGGCATTTTTACCATGCATAAAATCCTCCAATACCATTATCATATAAAATCCAAAATATCTTTCTTTAACACATCCTTTAACATTTATCACAATGTTAGAAATCCCAAAATAATTTTGGGAAGCGACATAGAATATAAAATATGCATAAAATCTAGTACATTAAACCTCTTGGTATCTTCTTTATCTATCAAGAAAAAAATAAATATCATATCCATATGAGTCCACCAATATCTAGAAAATTTTTCAAAATCCACGTCGTGCGATTGACAAATCAATAGTGAGGGAAAACATGAAAATCATTGAGAATGAATCATGATAAATGATATATATACAATTAGTTTCCAATTGGAATTAAAGGCACTTGAATATATACGAATGGAATAGGATATTGCTTCTGAATTATGAGAGGTGTGAGAATATTTAATGTGACAATATTGTTATGAAATTTGAATAAAATAGCTTATTTTCCTTTTAATAACATATCCTAACATTCATTTAATATTTTATAAATTGTAGAATTTTTTTGTATTTTTAAACAACTTCAAAAATATCTAAAAAATATTTTATACCATATTTTAGAGCCCATAAATAATATATATAAAAATATATTATATATCAGTCCCCATGAGATCCATATGTAATACATATCAACATATATTATGAATCACAAGGCATCAACCATTTCCATTAACACTATCTCTATATGTTTTATATTAAGTCGTCTATAAGGTTTTACCCTTTGAAAACATCAATGTTTAATATATTTTCATTGTACAATTACAAAAGTTAAATATTTAAAACATTCATAATATATTACTCCTATCATTATATATTTTACACAAGAAAATATATAAAGATAAAATTTTCATGTTTTATGTAATTTATTATTCCCTCTCATAATATTTTCCCCTTAATATGAAAATTGACACATAATATTTACATCCAAAACATTATATATTTTATATGTAATTAATTTATACCATGATAAATTTCAAGATAGAACACAATTCTTTAAAACTGAAGGATTTTAACATTGAGGAAAAAAAATACCTAATAGTTTATTCTATATAGACAATATCGCATATGCCAGATGTGTTAAAAAAGATATATGACTTTATAGAAATAAACATTCTTGATCTAGTTCACTCATAAATTTTATTTTCATACCATAGGTAAGGTTTTTTCATTAGATAAAAACCATTGTGAAAAATTTTTAGTCAATAAATAATATATTTCTTAAGGAAATGCTCATATGTAGTATTTTTTCAAATACAAACGTTTTTATCCATTCAAAAAATTCCACATATAATATATATTTTCCTATAAAATAAATTTTACTTATTGAAAAATTTATTACATATTATAATTTATTCTTATCCATATGATACATAATATTTTTAACATATAATAAATTTTCAATAAATAAGATATTCTTCTTTAGGAAAAATTTTATTGAACACATAATATATATCAGTAATATTTAACATTTCTATTCCCAAATATAATATATTTAGTTTTTCCCATGGAGATATTTATGTTTTTATGGTTAGGGTAAATGTAGTGTGTGTGGTAATATACATAGAAATTTTATGAAAAATAACTAAAACCAAAAAAAATAAAAAACACAAAAAATTATCCCCATAAACTAAAATCATTTAGGGAGATTATATAATCCCATAAAATTCTAAAATTTTTTTGTAAGAATATCACATATCCCAATCCAATTCCAAGGTCCAGTTTCCCAAAAAAATATCCATGATTCCAGCATCTCTACCAGGACTCAATATGTATGAATGATATATGGTTTCCACTATATCACTACTACGGAACAACCAACCAATAAAGAATAACAAAAAAAATAAATATACAAACATAAATATGAAATTTAATATTCAAAAAAATATAAAGAATGTTTTTGAAGAAAAAAATAAAATAATTACATACCTAAACCACCTAAGATGAAGCACCATAAAACCTAACCATGAATCATTTCCCTATATATAATATTTTCCTTCATTCTTAGTTCATCTTTTGAGGAAACATTTGGAATATTTATGTGTGAGGTGAATCTCGGTTCCAGTGGTTGTTACACGATTGGAGCCAGTTTTAATAGATCATTCATCTATCAAAGAATATTAAAAATCAAATTATAATTGGTAACCGATTTTTATTTTAAATATTTTGAACTTTAATACTTCCCAATTTCAATAAAAAAGACATGAAATATTTTATGGGTTCTCCTACACTTATTCCCCATTTTTAAAGGATTTAACAAGAATTTAGAATGATAAATTATTCTCCTCCCATATTTGTGCTTCATTTTATCATTTTTACTTGGACCATTAATTTATCATGAACTTTAATGAACATTGTGAATGGATATAGGTTTTGGGTTATATTAATAATGGGGATTTTGTTATTTTTTTATATTATCTCTTGTCTTTTTATATTGTTTTTTTCAGTATATATGGTGAGTTTTTATCGATGGCTATGTCAGGTGTTTTGGAAAATTTATGTTTTTTGACATTTAATGGGATAATGTGTCTCTCTAAAACTACATCATATAAAATTATACTTATATTAGGTAGAATTATGTGGATTTTTAAATGTTTCCATGATTTTTATATGAGGTCTAAATGATTTTATATGGATTTTTAGGGCTTTATTTAAACATTAATATTTATTCAAAATTAGTGTTTGTGAAAATGAAAAGAGTGTTCTTAAAAAATAAAAATGATAATATAGGGGGTTTTGAAACTAGATTTATTTTCAAAGGGAATTATTTATGTTTTGAAATAATTAATCAAAAAAATGTGGGAATCGTTGAATTATTAAATTATTTTGATCAATACCATTCTTAAAGGATTTAGATCATACTTTAAATGGACTGTGTTTATTTAAAAATCACTTTTAATGTAATTATTGAGGTTAAATTATTAAAATATGAATTAATTAAATTATATTCAAAATTGATCATAAATTCTATGTTGGTACTTTATAAAATGAGTTTTCTTTTGATATTCAACCCTTCTTGTGAGCCCCTTTGATTAAGCCATTGATAGAGTTTTATGAATTTTTTATCTGTTGAATTATTATTTTATGTTTTTAAAAATATGAAAATATATTTTTCTTATGTGGTTTTTGTAGGTAATATGTGGCTTATTCCAAATTTTTTATTATTAAATTATGTTTTTATAATTTAGAGTTTTTCTATCACCTCCACTTTGACAATGTCATGGGAACCTAGGTAAATTGGTAGAATACCAGAATATAGACAAAAATATATTATATTGTTATCTAAAAAATCCCTAGTTAATATTTTTGATCATTTAATGGGTTTACTCCAAGCTAGGCGAGGAGGGAAAGATAGTGTTGGTTCTATCAGGTTCACATCAAGTCATCCGATTTAATATTTTCTATTCTATGAGTATGATTCAAAGCAATATTACAATAGTAGCTAATGATTAATATTTCAAGATGTCATTAAATATATCCTCGATTTTTTTGCATAAATTTTGTTTTGTTAGAGGAGATATTGTTGTAGGGACTCATTCTACATAGTTTATTTGTGCGCCATTATTCATATTTTGGTTTTCACGCCTTCTTAATTAAAATTTTACTTATATTATATACAATTATTTAACAATTCCCATTTATTATATTGATTAATATTTATGGTTTAGTTAAACATTAAATGAAAATGGTTTTTGGGAATTTTTATGAAATAAGTATAAATACATTGGTTTTGAATTCAAAAACATAAAATTATGTCCTTTTTACATTTCTAAAGTTTTTTACATTTTGAATAGTGGATTTTAACCCTTGGTTGAAAAAAATGGGATTCTAAATTTTAGTTTTAAAAAAGGATGAATTTATTTTCATGAATATTTAAATAATAAATTTTCATGAGGAATTTTGTTTGTTTATTTTCAAATTAGTTAACTTATGATATTTTAAATGGAAAAATATGAAATAATTGATTTACATAAGAATTCCCATTTTTAAAAATTTATTTTTTAAATTATTTTCCGAACATAAAATTTATGTTTCATATAAACATTATTATGTTGACTCTATGGTTAAATATTACGAGGCACGTTTAGCTCAAACCCAATATAGATACCTTCATTCAAATATAGCTGTAATTTTATCATATAGGAACCCAATTTAAGATATCATATTGGATGTTGTATGTGTGGTATATTAATGGATGTTATGAATGTTATGAGTTACCATGGTTAACATGGATATGTTTTGTGGTATCTCGAGTTATGGGTATAATTTTGGAAAGTTTATGTGTCATCAAACTCAGTAAACTTTTGGTTTTTATTTTGGGTTTTCATTAGGTTAGGTCTTGATTATGAATTAGGGATGATTTTTTTTATATTTCAAGTGTTATTTTTTATTGATTTATTTTGGTCATGTTCTATTTGGATATTTATTATTTTGAAAAACATAATTTATATACATAAAACTATAATATATATATTCTGGGTGATGAGTTTTAAGATATTTTATGCTATTTTTTATTAATATATAAGGGTGAAAATATTTATAACTGGGTTTTCATAATGTTTCAAAGCTTTTCCCCTTACAATGGAGATCAATAATGCACTTTGGGTTTTATGGTGAATAATTCAATTGATGTGGTAGGACAGCCTAAGCTAGATTTTTAGAAAATATTATTTGTGTGCCCTCATTTTATTTGGTTGTGTCATGATAATATATATATATATATTACTATCAAGACTCATGGGGTACGTTGTTATTAAGTTATTGGTCTCCACCATTCATGAAACAACATAATTTTCCTTAGGTAGTATGGATTTGAGTAACTTTTAGGATTTATTTGATGAATTGTTTTTATAATGATGGTATGTTAACTATAATTTAGTCACATCATATGAAATAGATATTTACCTAAAATTTAGGGATAAAATAGAGGAACAAACAATAATTCATGTTTATCTAACATTATTTGGAAAAAACATGTGGGTCCCATAATAAATATAATTGAAACTATTCAGATATTTTGCATGGTTTTTATAGTGTTGTCCACACTATGAAACCAAACCACAAAAAAAAATTATCTTACCAAAATTTTTTCAAAAATATATTTTGATTCTATGTTTCTCAAAAATTGGTTACAAATAATTGAATATTAAAAAAATATTATTTTTTGATAGTGTGTTATTGTTTTGATTAAAATTTTTAAATATATTTTTCTGTAAAAGAATAAATAAATTATTTTTATTCTAAATACTATTTAATGGACTAATTTTAAATTATTTTTTCTCTCATGCATTTTATTTTAATTTTTTTCTTAAAAATCATGATGTTTTTTTGAATAAAATGTTATTTTATATAAATGTATCAAAACCACTTATAGGGAAGTCGATATTTTATTTTATTGTCAAATTTTTAAAATGAAAGTTTCTCTAGCTTTCTAAATGAGGTTGAATATTATAAATGTATTTGTGATCTTATCAAATTAGTTTCTAGATTTTTTTAAAACATATTGATTTAAAATAATGTTTTAATTTTCAATTTTCTTTATTCTAGTGAATTTTTTATTTCTAATTTAATCCCTTCAGTTTGTATTGGGATTTTTTCATCAGATTGTAGAAGCATGAATTTATTGGGTTCATGTTTTGTCATTTTTATTATATTCTTCTGAAAAATTTAACTAGTTAACATAAAAATACTACAAATAAGGGTGACTATCCAGATAATTCCTCTCATTATCTAAGTGTGACCCTTCTAGATTTTAGCTCATCCTAGACTCATAACCATGTGTTGGATCTAGAATAATCTCTTCTATAAGACCCCATCAAAAATATTATGAATCATTATATGAATATAATACAGGGTGTTCATGATTCACTTGGGTCTATGGAGTGGTTATGGAGGATTGAGAGAATTTAAAATAATTTGGAACCTCATAAAGACATTAGGATTATATATGATGTCATAATATTTGAAGGATGGAGTTGAGTAGACCCTTTCTCTATTTTTTGAGGAAAAATACCGACTATTATTCATGAATTTCATTGAAATATAACTATCCCATGAACACAAGCTAAAAAATTCATTAATTATCGAGTCTTTTTTTGTGTTATATAATGGTGAAGTAATATGATGATAATTTCAAAAATTTGACAAAAATTTTCTATTGACATTGAAAAAATGACTCTATAAAAGATTAAATATTTAATAGAGGTCATTAATCACTACTTTGTTAAACTAGGTTTAAATCATGTATTAAATATTATATGGAAGTCATTGAAAGGGTAGTGATATTGGAAGATAATCGTAAAAGGAAACATATGATAGGTGATGTGTTTAATCAACCTTGTATGGTTTATGGGTGTCAATATATAAACATACTTTCTACTTCTCCAATATACTGACCCAAGCCCTCTTAAAATATTATTAAACAATTGTAAACCAAAATATCAATTAAATATAATTCGTGGATTCAAAGTTCTTGTAACTTTATATGACTATGTATATAAAAAAAGTGAAAATTATTTATTTTATCCCCTAATGATATTATAACTTTCATGATCTCTTTAAACTAAAAAAGGATAACCTAAGTAATACATAAAATACAGGGTTTAAAAGAAAATACTTGTAATTGAATAAACATGGTAATGAAACAAAACATGATAGAATTTGGAAGGAAGGTATGAATTATATTATATTTACTTAATGACCATTAAATCATAAACATCATATTATTTCTTTGAATAAACATACATATATAGTCCATGTGATGTGGTAATACAAAATAAATCATATCCCTTCGTGTGGTGGTATTCTACAATACACATGAATAATGTTATCAATATTCAATTGATATTAAGGTAATTAGGTATGTGATAAGTTAATTTTTTAAAATGAATAATTCCTGATTAATATAAAATATAAACAATAAATCTATCATCATTAATTAATGTGATGGGATATTATAGAAAATGAATAAAATCAGTTTGTGAGGCGGCTGTCCTTCGTACACACGAATGATGGGTTTGTTTCCCATTTTGTGGTAGATAAGATGTATAAAAATTATTCATTAAACAAAATAAAATCATAGAATATATGATATTTAGTTGGAGTTTAGCTGAGTGGTTAGCACCCTATAATCCTACATGAAAAAAGGGGGTTCAAAAACCATTGAGCATAAGTAATGTAGCAGTATTGTGGCGTATTGTAGCAGCGGTGGAACTGTATCAATGATGGGCACTGTAGCGGTGGTAGGTTACTGTAGTGGTGGCAGGTTACTACAATGGTGGTAGGTACTGTGTGGTACTGTAGATGATGGGTACTGTAGTAGTACTATTCACAGAAAGGGCCTTAGGCAATAAAATTTGTCCTATGGGCGATGTAATGGGCTAAATGACCACGGGGTGTTCGGGCTATGTAAGGGGTCTCCCTCTACCCAGTTGAAGTGGCATTTTCATTTCATTAATAAAATCATAGTATAAATGAGATACCAATGTTATTATATTTTAGCTTTTAAAACATCATTTATAGTGTAAAAATATGAAGTAAAAAAGAAGGACTATGGTGAATCTGATTACCTTATATTAAAAAAACTCTTATGAATATATTAATAAGGATAATATGGTTGGTATTATTGGAAAAATAAATGTTCTAGTGTCATGAACAATCCTAGAAACCATATTACCGTGGTAACCATGAAAAAACTAATATTATCATGAATAGAGTTCTAGATCTACTTGGGTTAGTGACTAACAGTATACATCATACATTATATAATAGGGAACAATTTTGGCCACAAAATAGAAAAATATAAAGAAAATATTCAGTAATATTAAACCTATATAGAGAGATATTATGGGTCAGAAAATTGGTACATCAAAAACCAAATACAAAATATCATTATTGTACTAAAAGACTACAAGATAAAATTGAAACATACTGATGGTATCTTCACTCCATACCCAATGTTTAAAGAACATCGACCACATCTAAGAGTCTCTTTCCATTTAATCAGACATGGAAGAATAAAATATTCAAAACCCAAAAAGAAAAGGTAAGGTGTTAGCTAAAAACGTCTAGTAGAGTCTAAAAATGTGTTCAATAAAATTATGTCATAATATGAAACCAAATCATTCATTCAATTTGAATAAAATATGTGATAGATGTACAATTTAATTTTTTAAAAAAAATATTTCATTTAAGAATGATAGAAACCGTTTTATTCGTAGTGAAAAAAAATTAAATTTTTTTTTATCTCAATTGGAATGAATAAAAAAGTTTCATAATTAGTGGACTGTATATGAAAAAAATAATATCAAGAACCATGGTAATATTCCTTTTGGTATGATAGTTTCTATATATAGTATACTCATACTCCTAAGGGTATGATAATTTAATTATGTGCACAAATGTCCCTCAAGATCATGTTAAATATGACTTATCAATATAACCCATATAGATAAGATATACCAAAATAGATTTATTTTGGAGTTATAATTGTTGATATATTTCAGGTAATTACCATCCAAGTGTTATTTTCCTAAATAACCCAGAAACTACCTGGTCCCCCATGAGTTATTCAATAAAAAGTTAAATTTAAAATCAATTCATTTCAAATAATCATCATTCAAAATTCAATTTCCCAATTTTCCTTTTCAAAATTCCAATTAACTTTTTAAAACATGAGGTTTTCATAAATTCATGAGTTCTGAATAAAAAACCAATAATTGAATTTTATAAAATATATTAAAGTCATTTTTCTGATAAAAATTATCAAATTGATTTACTAATTCTATCATTTTGAAAAATACACCCCAAAATTTTAATTCTAGTGGAATTAGTGTTGGGGGGTTCACAAAAATCTATTCCAATTCATATAATAATTCCAATTCTTCATCAAAATTATTTTCATTAATAAATTTAAATAAATATAAATCCAGTCAATAAAAACATTCTTTAATATAATGGACAACCTCAAATGGAAGAACCTACCTTTAGTCATGAAACCAAAATGCACACCAACCAAAATAAATTTTTTCAATGAAGAATGATTGAAAAAGAGAAAAATAAATCAACCCTATATTTATGAATAAATTAACTAGAGTTTTGATCAATCAAAAACAGGATGATATAACACTCTCGATGGAGGAGAGAAAAAGGGAGAAGAAGTGAATGTGTATGAGGATACCACTTACCGTCGATGGATCTGCTCATCCACTAGCACATTAATTAATCAATTAACGGAAATAAAGGATACAAAAAGGGATTATTAAGAGAAAATATGACTTAAAATTTTGATATTTATTAATTTAGGGTCAAGTATGTACTTAAAATAGGGTTTAAGAAATCTTGAAATAATTTTCAAAATTAAATATCCAGCGTGCATATTTAGAAGGGACGGGCCACATCATTAGAAAAAATGTCACCTAAATATGTTCCCCTCTATGGGGGTTGAGGGTTTCTACTATATGGGAACATGATTTTCATACCATGCACCAACTGTGTAAACCCCCAATGTCTAAGGATTCAGAGCTTGTATAGTAGGGGGTTGGTGACATAGTTTGAAAAAAATGTACAAAAACCTTGGACAACCAGGGAAACTCAAAAAATATAATATTTCAACCTAAAAATACCAATGAAAACCCCTAAATAGAGTGAAATTAATATTGGGGTTTATTACTACATAAAAAACTATAATATTATGTTACAACCTTCCCATCATATAAATATTTTGTCCCCATAAATTCTCTCAAAATGTCTCCTTATAAAAAAGATGAGGCCACTCATCTCCCATCAGTACCTACATCCCCAGAGTCTCATTAGTATCAGAACAATGCTTTTAAAGAACATAAACTAAAGGAATCATCCTTGAATAGATACCCTTGTATCAAAATCTACTATCTCTATTGGATGCCTAATTATAGATAAATTGGTTTCAATGTCTTGATCACTCCAAATTAATACATGTGATGGATCAGAATGTAATGTTTATAACTATGATACATGAAAGACATTATGTATCAATGTAAACTATATCCAATTATCTCAATGTTATGCCACATTCCACACATCCTCCACATCCAAAAAGTCCCACAAAATAAAGATCATTCTTTCCTTTTCCCCTAGGACATTAATGACCTAAATAAGGTGATATATTCTAGAATACATAGTTTATAGTAAAAACATCAATGGTCTATTATGATTATTATCATAGTATTTATATTAAAATTGTGTCGTTAACATTTTCTATCAGACTAATTAAATATTTTCTAATGCGTCTTGAACAAATATTTGTAGAACCAAGAATCTGTAACTAATCTCCAACCAATATAATAGATATTTACATAGTAGGCCATACTAGGACGCAAAAGGATCCATTCACCTAGAATTTTAAGAATTTTTATATTAATACTCAACCAGTCCCAAATGGTCATCCCACGATCCACTGAGGTGATGAACGTATGCATGAATCATATACTCAGGAATATGTTTCTCCCTTTTTGACATATCATCCATCTATGGATGGTATTACATACTAAAATGAATCATAGATCCCATATCATTCTAAATAACTTTCAAAAAGTAAGAAATAAAACTAAGATCTTTTTCAAAGACTATAATAAATGGAACATCTTTGAAACGGACAATATCATTGACATAAATATTACCCAGCTCTTTAACCATGGTTGTAACATGAATGGGTAAGAAGTGATTGGAAGTTTCCACCCTATATATTATAACCCATAACAAATTATTTTTTGGGGAATTTGGAATCTCAACCATATAGTCCATAGTGATTTCCTCCAACTTCAATGTCAGCATTGGACGTGTCTGCAGAAAACTCAAGAGACTATGGTTCTTGGACTTGATCTATTGGCATGTACAACAATGAGAGAAAAAATATTAATGCCACATCTCAAACCTAGCAACCAGAACTAACACCGCATTTCATAAAACATATTTTTGATCCCAGGGTTAACCTAATACTAGGGGTTAATGAAATATCCCATCTACACATTTCTCACTGACATAGGAATAATGTACCAGTTTTGGAAACATATAACACCCTCCAGGGATAATGAATGCTCGAAAATGGTCTCCTTATCATAAAGAGAGTCTCTAATGCCACAAAATTCATTATCAATATACTTCTCCTCTATAATCATTTGGTATGATTTGAGGTAAACAGTACACTATCTAATTAAAATTCAGATAATGCTTCAAGAGGATACTAAATATAACTTTGAAAAAAGATCCATCAAGATCCACTCTTCTAATCAGTCTTTCATGGCTTGGGTCAGAAGATTCATGCACAATGCATCAATGTTGACATTCCATTTCCCCAGGGAAAATGAAATATTAAAATAAAACTATTTTAGTTACTCTTCCCTAAAACTCTGGTGTAAATTTTTATATTTTTGAGAAAAGATATAACTCAATATTTTGTTGTCCAAAAACATAGTAAAATATTCTATGAAAATTTATTGCTGACAACTCTTATGCACATACATCACAGCTATGTGATCAAGGTCATGGATGAAATAATTCTTCTCATGTGACCTATGATGATGAAATCTATAAGATATCATGTGATATCCCTACATAAGAACACATCCCAAACCAAAACCCAGTGATTCATGGAATATCACATAGCCATACCCAACCTATGGAATATTCAACACCAGATCCGAAGACAAAAGATTTTTTAGATCAAAAAATAAATATGTCATTCATTATCCCATGAAAACATCACCACTTTCATGTCAAATAGGTAATCATAGAATCAAACATTAAAAAAATCCTTTTTGAACCAATGATAATACCCCTTGAATCCCAAAAAGTACAGAAACACTAAAAAATTACATGATTGATCCCATGTCATAATTGCTTTCACCTTATCTAGATCATATGTGATATCATATTTTGATTCCATGTGACCCTATAACCTCACTTCCCAAATAATTAAATAAAATTATAATTGGTTTTCATAAATCCATTTATTCCTTAACAATCCTAGAACTGATCTTAAATGTTTCACATGATCTTCCTCAGAATCAGAGTAAACCAGTATGTTATCCATAAATACCCCCATGAAAATATAAAGATAATCATTTTAGATCATATTCATTAAATACATACATACCATAGGAGAATTTATTTTACCAGATGCGGTGATAAGATTCTCATAATGGGCATACCTCCTGTAGAAAGTGGTATTATATATTTGAGATTCTTTTATTTCAATCTTGAGGTATCCTGATTGAAGATCAGTCTTCGAGAACCAATTATAATATTTAAACTATATAAAAAGATTATAAATCCCAGAATATAAATACATATTCATTTGAATAACTCAATTTAGTTTTTAATAGACAACACATAAAATAACAATTCAATCAAATTTCTTTGAAAATAGAGTTGTAACTTCTCATGATGACACACTCAAGCTTATAATGAATTTATATAATAGATCATCCAAATAAAATATCATCTCTTTCATTTATGTTTGATCCATGTGGTATGAAGTAAAAGATATGGACTGAATAGAAGTCACTAAATCAATAGAAAATTCTACATCCCTTGTCCTTGGAAAACAAGTGAAATGAGATGGAAAAATTTTAGGAATCATTAAGAGAGATGGAAGGAGATCAGCACTCAAATATTTATTCTCAGGATAAAAAAATCATTAATATTAATTTTACAAACTTTAGATTATAATGTTGAGGTATACTGAACCTCATGTATCATTCTCCATGAATGATGTGACACGCCCCATCAGGAGTTGTAATATACACCCAACTATGAAAAAAGTTAATTCCTACATTATTAATAACGATAAAATACATCTCAAAAAAGACTTGTAATAGGTTTAATTTGATGATCCAAATAATAATAGGTGATATCAATCTCTCAAAAGGAGAATACAAAAGTTGGACAATGGAGACCCTACTCTGTCTTCATTCTGAGCGGTGTGGTATATCAATCACATAAAATTGATGATTTGTAAAAATATATAGATGGTTACCAATATGATTATATATGAATGAAATAAAAGTAGTAGTATCTAATAATGTGGACACAAAAGTTGAAGAAATAGTGATGGTACCACTCATCATCACATGACTGTTATCAAATTCCTTTAGAGACTCTTCCACTGTGTCAAGAATCATTTTTCCTGATTCATGGGTCTAGAACCACCTTAGATCATGAGGAATATAATTTCACCAATGTAATTTTATGTTATGATGATACTTTGTCACAATTTAGAGAAGATATTACATAATCTATCTTCTGTAAGTGAACTGAGCATCCACCAAATTTGCAAATCTTGGGTGCCTCAGTGCCAACCCATTTCAAATTCTCAATTTTTCCACAATATAAGAAATTAAATGGTATTATTATAGGAACTACATTATATAAAAAAGATCCATTCTATCATGATCCACCATAATACTCATCACTCTATCTCTCTACCTTGAATGAACAAAAATCACTTCCCATGGAAGAAAAATGAACTTTATTCAACCCTAACATTCAAGCCATGTCATGCTCACCCATCAATTCCATTTCAATGACATCATCATAAGAAGAAAATTTTATCAAGAAAACACAATAATGAATATCATATAAAAGGCCCGCCATAAAACATCTAGTTTTAATTTTATAAATGGATATAATAATAATGTGAATACTTAACAAGATCAACAAAGTAGTCCACATACTCAGTTATGGTCGTGTAATCCTGCTCAAGTTTGAAAAACTCCATCACCTCAACTGGCCCTATAGAAATTGGATAGAACTAGTTGTCGAAAAGAACATTAAATTAATTCTAATATAATACCTCATGATACTTCTTTATAACTATCAAGACATATCATCTCATGTATGGTACCTCATGCTTAATGGGGGGATGATTCACTTTGACCAATTTAGGTAACTTTATGAATTTTTACAAAATCTAAATCATGCTCAAGAAATACTCAACCTCAAAAGAAATATTAGATCCATGAGATATTGGTGAATTTTGGAGAAGGAACTCATAAATACTATTATAGAATTTATTCTTTTGAGGATCCATAATTGGGGCATGAAAGGGAATGGGGGCAGGTGAATATCCCAGATCATTGATAACAGAAAAAATAATATCACTGAGATTCTGTTCCAAAAGAAGATTAACTTAAAATTTATCACCAAAATAATCATCCTATGGCATATTACCCAATCTTCATGGAGGTGTGATACAATAAAACATTAATAAACAACATTGAATACATCCAAAGATTATTATACCTATAACAATATCATCAGAAACAATGAAGTTAATCCAATTTGATAAGATATAAGATTCACATTTACTCTATCCGAATGAAATGAAGGTAAACAAAAATTATAATCCACCAATACGACTTTCCCAAAAAAACCAATGTGACTTATGATTTTCTACCATGAGTGATGGCCAGAAAATCACTAGTAACTATCCCATATATCCTAAAAGGATACTATAAACTATATACCGACATTATGGAAATATTCCCAAACTACACCTATGATACAATTTGTTCACTAACCATCCCATATACAATAATTCCCACGTACCTAATCTAGAACCAACATTTCTTGAAGTGTGTTCCCAATATGCGTGGGTTAGTGATAGGCCTAGCCATCATTCAAGATAAAATTGGGTATTATTTTTTCCACAAAATATTAAAAAAAGAAACAAGTCAGTATTATCAAATCTATATTGGAATTTACTACCAAAAAATAAATAGGTATATGAAATATCCAAATAATAACATCATAAATGTACTTATAAATAGACAAGATAAAACACAGACATCCTAAAGGAATAAAAAATCTAATCTAAAAGGGTTAAAAAAATCCACCGCTACAAAGAGGTGGTTTCCCTTCACTAAGACCCGATGTAAGAAAATATAATAATTCCTACAAGAAAATATAGGGTGTGAGCATAAAATCACATTATGTTGTAACCAAGTGTCCCATAAGAAGGTTCCAAAATAATAACCCAATAAATAATTTGAATTTTAATAAAATAGTTCTTAGAAATAAAATTTCATTTTTAAAACAAAACATGATTTTATTTATGAATTATCGATAAAATCTAAAACATCAGCCAAATAAAAATCTTATATAAAATAGATAATATAAATTTAATACAATGAATTTATAAGTTTCATAAACAATTAAATATATATCAAAACATTCACAACAAGAACCATGGTCATATCTCTATGGTATGATAATTTGTATTGATTGGTCTCTCACAATCACATATCAATGATCATTGAAATATGTGTGAACATGTCGCTTAGGATTAGGACAAATAATACATACCAAAAACACACCAGGGACAATATTTTCCTAAGTATAATTTTTTTATAGTTTTCACCATCAATCCATTTCTATAGAATTTGTATCCTAACGTGCTTGTCCCAAATAACCAACTAACTACCATAGATCACATTGGATCAGTAAATCAATATAATAATTGATAATTATTTGATTTCAAATCAGTCATCCTTCACAATTCAATTTCCAAAATTTCATTTACAAAATTCAGATTCACATTCAAAAGCCAAAAAATGGGGTTTTCCAAGATTCATTATTTTTAAATGAAAAAAATCACTAGTTTTTATAAATTTAATTTAATCTATTTTTATCATAGAATTTTCCAAATAAATTTAAAATTTCTACCAGTTTCTAAAATATGACCCAAATTCCCCTTACTGGAGAGGAATCATATCATTTTTCAGTGCTTCAATTCATCAAAATTTTGTTATTGAGGTGGAAAAAGGGCTTCTTAAGAGCCTTCAAGACCTATTTATTATAGATACATTAATTTAGCATCGATTATAGACTTAATTTGTGGTTTATGTAATTTTAAAATAATATTTTTTAAAAATATCCTTTATGAACATTTAGATAGGATGGGCCACACGATTATACCCATTGTGAAGGATTACTGTGTTCCCATTTACTAGGGTGCACAATTTCCACTAGGTGGGATCATGGATTGTACCAATATTATCCAACCATCTAAACCCACATTATCTAGGGTATCATTGTCTGATATCTGGGGATAGTGTTTTGGAAAAATGATAAAAAATATAGAAACCTCTAAAATTCTCAAATTTCAACCCAAAACAACCTAAGAACAACCACTACCAAAGGACAATCAAAAGTAGGGAACAAAAGTAAATATAAAATATTATAAGGTTGTTATATTTAGAATGGGTATATGAATGTTTGGAAGATATTTTATAAGACTTTTTTTCAATAAATATTATTGAAATTTGTGAGGAAGTAATGAGTGTGGTACATTTTTATAATTAACGAGTGACGTTTTTGTAAATATGAAAAATATTCAATAATGAGAAGTTACTCTCAATCCAAGTGGCTCCAAAAATAAAAAATAATGTATTTAGGGAGATACGACTCTAAGAAACACCTATATCCTAAAAAATAAACATCCTTTAAACATATTATCCTCTTTACCTTGAAGAGTTTTAACTTAACAATTTTAATCTTATTCCATAATTACTATTTGTTATTATTATTTTTATTCTTTAAAAAAAATTATGTTGGGTTTATTATGTAATACAATTTATGATAATAACATATATGGAATTAATTATATAAAATTAAATTCAAATAAGCCAAATAATTATATTTAAAATAAAATCCATAAGCCTGATGAGAGTTAGTTTTCAAAAAAATGAATTTCACAAGGAAAAGATGATCTTAGATTGATTGTATGAATAAAAATCATCATTATAAGAATTTAATTCAAAAATATAGAAAAAAATCTATAAATTTCCTCTAAATAATTCATCATTTTTGGTTTTTTAATTATTTGAAATGGAATAACATTATTCACTTTTAAATAGTTTTTATAAAAAATGTGTTTTTAAGGCTAAAATAAAATTATACTTTAAATATAGAATAATATTTATTTAATTATATTAAATTGGAATATATATAAATAAATAATACTTATGCTACAATTAAATCAATGTAATTGAAAAATATTACATTTAAATTAGATATTTTATCAAAAGAAATGATTGTTTAACAAAAAATTGTATTCTTAATTATTCTCTAAAAAATCAATATATTACGAATGCCTTAAAAATTTCACCCATTGTTAATATGAATATGAATATCTCAAAAAAGATTTAAATTTTACATGATAACATTTAATAATATCCAATAATTAATTTTATAATTTTATCACAAAAATCATTTTATATTTTTTAATAATAAATATTTTTTTTAAAAAACATTAAGTTGTTATTTCCTAATAGTTTATAAATTAATTTAATTTAATTTGAAACAATATATTTTTTATTAATTATTTAAATATATTTATACAGAATAATTTAATAGAGAGATTATAAGGATTATTTTTATATAATAATATTTTAATAATATATCACATTTCATTTAATCTTAGAGTTTTATGTATAATATGCTATAAAATATTTCCTTATCTTAAAAAAATAGGTGTTACATTAAAAAAAATTAACTAAATTACGTCCTAGAGATTTTAATTTTTTCATTTTAATTATAGGGTTGAGTTTTGGAAATAATCTTTGTACAAAACCCACAATGTAAAAAGGGTTAATAACACATTCTCTTAAAGGAGGGAAACAGAAATAGGAAGGTCATCTTGAATAACACATTACATGTATTCCATGTCATATAACCTCAATGGATGCGAAAATATGGACATGGAAGTAAACTATAGATAATTATGGAGATATATATTGGGTATCTATCATGATAAATTTAATTATCAATAGAATGTTAACTACCACAAAAACATAATCCCACTGTTCATTAAAAGTCCATTTTTTATCCATATATAAGGGTTGTTTTTGGATCCTTTACCTAGAGTTAAGGGAATCACTTACAATAGATATAGATAACACCAGAAAATATACCCACATGATATATTTTCTACTTCATAATCACAGTCTCATCATTTTTCATACCTCGAACAATTTCAACTTCACCTCTTACTCTAAAGAATTAATATCCAATACAATTTCATTATTATTGGAGCACTAAAATTGGCATTTTACTAATCATAATTTCTATAAAAGAGTAACAATTTATCCTATCTTTTTTAAAAACAAATTTTTTATCACAATGTAATATAAAAAAATATAAAAAAAAATATATATAATATATATTAATATCTAAAATTAAAAATATAAATGAAGATTTAACATAGATCATTCCATAATTAAATAACCCTTTACCCCAAATAATATCAATACCCTTAACATAAAAGATAGTTTCGACCTCAATGGTAATCCCATACCCATCAAATAATAACTCCAAAAAATATAATATAATTATTCTAAAAAGATCCAATATATTAAACCGAAAGGCCATATATAAATAAATATATATATATTTCATAATCCAATAAAAGGTTTCCAAAAATATCATTAATCATATCAAAATCCTCAAAATTATGAAATATTTGATCGTCATATATTTTAAAAAAATAAAAATAAAATTTTGAGACCAAATCATTTAAATAAAAAAAATTACATACAAACATATACATTTTGTATGAAGGTGGTAGGCACTGAACCATTATCATGCCATAGTCATGGGTTCTATCCTTGGATCCTTACCAGATACATTGATTTGTCACCAAAATTAAGGGATATAATTTTTCTAAAACATTAATAATATAATTCCAATAACAATTGGGTATGAATATATATTAAAATTATTTCAATAGTAAATGGATCTTGGCACATTAGAGTACGATCAAATAGCTATTCTCAGCTCTAGTGAGTACACTGTTACATGTACATATAAATTGGCTGACAGGAAGAACATTTGTTATTTTATATATTCATTTAAAAACTACTATAATAGAGGATCTCTATGATTATAAATCCCCACTCTCCTAGATTATTGAATATAAATGGTTCTTAATAGTGATTTTTACACTATTATTATCCTTGATGAAAAAATGTAAAATATCATAATTTTATTTCATCAAGGGTGTTTAAATATTTCATTAAGGAGAATAATATTTTGTATGTGATTTTTATTGGAAACAGGTATACCTGGTATAGAACATTTCTCAATAATAAGTGGGATAATAAAATCAATAGTGATGCTTTCAATGAATCCTCCCATTTATTTTGGGAAAAAATCATTTATTTCTTTAGTTAAAATTTATTCTTACCATTACCCAATTATTATAAAAATCAATGATGGTAATGTGAATTTATCATCACCTTTTATATTTAATATTGTGTTTGAATTGAATCCTAAATACAAGAATATCATTCATGAGGTTTGGTACGTTGTTGAATTTAAGAAAAATGTCATGGCTTTCACCTTCAAGAAGAAAATTCACAAAAAATGATGAAAGAATGATGTAGGTCCTTCAATAGGGATTTAGACTAGCATATTGAAACCCTTGAATTAAAACTGAAATCAATACAGGAGGGAGGCACTACTGTCGAATTCTATACAGACATGCCTAAGGAGGTTGAATCAAAATTTGGATTATCCATCAATCAAATTTTAAGGAAATCATGCAAAAAGGGATATATAAATAAATATGGATAATGAATTGAGATAGTAACACAATTTTATTTATCAGAATTCAAATATTTAGGTCGGAAAATTGGAACTTATCTCTTCTAAAAAGCGGTCATCAAATTCTAGAAGATAGGATGGTCATTAATTGTAATGTTGTATCATTTTTCACATCACTTTTCAATGGTCTTACAGTGAACTCTCACATCATGGAAGGTATTTCCCCATGTGTTTTCAATGATCATGTAAAAATATGCTTACATTTATTCATTTAGGCACATAGATCAAGGAATCTATTTTTGGGCTGAATGTTTGGAGTGCTCCAAGACCATATGGTTTTAAAATCATATTCTATCATAATTTTTTGATATCATACAATAAGATGCTTTTATTATGGCAATTCATTCTTTCAATGGTGTCTCACTAAACAATGGTATTGATTCCCATTTCATTTTTCTCATACCAAAAAAATTGTGAAAATGAGATTAGTGATTTCAATCTGGTTTCTCTTGTAAACACCATTTATAAAATCATAAGAAGAATTATTTCCAATAAACATGCCCTGATCTCCAGAATGATCATTTCCTCTAATTACTTTTGTTTTGTTAAAGGATGGATAATACAAGACATCATTATCATTTACTCCATGTGTTTGGACATTCAAAAAAAAACTGCTAGGGGGATGAAATATTTCTCAGAACCACGATGTTAAGAAATATATTGACACTAATGATTTTGTAATTATGTACAAGGTGAAGCCAAAATATTTCGGTGAACAAGTATTTATGAAATGAGTGAAAATATTATTAGTCTTGAAACACATCTCAATTATTTTTCATTGACATCCTTAGTGATATTTCTCTTGATCTAGATTGTTAAGAAAGAAATCCATTTTTCTTATATTATTTTTCCATCATAGAAGATTATCTCAGTAGTCTATTTGTTGAAATGGTAGTGAAGGGGTGCTTAAAAAACATTAGTGCTTTTAGTTTCCTGTCTTTCACCTCTCATATTCATTATACTGATGGAATCATAATTTTTATTAAAGGTCGAAAACAAACAAATAGAAGATAAAAAAATTCATTATACATTATGAGAATGAATCAGGAACAATTTTTAGTTTGAACAAATGTTTCACTTATTTTGGTTCTAATATATCTATGGTAGTAAAATAGATAATCATTAATGAAATGGGAAATAGAAAATGGTCTCCAACATTCAATTTCTTTGGAGTCCTCTTATTCTCAAATATCAGTAATCTGTTGGGTCAGGTTAAGAAGAATTCGTCTTCATTGAATATAAATTCTTTATAAGGGGATGGGAGGGTTTTTATTGTTAAACATAATTTTTTTTCCAAACTATCTTATTCATTCATTGAATATTAATTGGATACCCCTCTTGGTAAATATATCAATACTCTGGTTATGATATTTTTTGGTGTGGTTCCATCAAAGAAATAAAAATCAATTATATGTCATTGAAACAGTATTACAATCCTGATTCCCTTGGTGGTATCCAAATCAAGAATATGAGATAATTAAATCATTCCCCTCATGAATTTTTTTACTAATAATGGAAATATATGTCTCCATTTTCATTCTTAGATTTAGATTTTTTAGAAATATAAAAAATTGAAACATGAATTATATGGTATCCTCAGTCTGATAAGCCTTTAATAATTTGTTTTCCAAAATCTACTAAGATACAAATAATAAGGATAATTTGGAATTTTCTTCGAAATTATGGCTTGATAATTGGAATGGTGGACCTCTCATTGCCAAATTATCCCATAATGTTAATATTTTTGACAACAATGTTAATATTAGAGAATAGTTGAATAATATGGGAAACCTACAAGTTATTATTTGAAATTTAGTCATGAAGAACATCACCATTTCTCAAAATTACATGATTCTTTGGGAGATAATGTGAATGAAATTATAAAATAAAAATTATTCTACAAAAATTTAATACAAATTAAATCTTACTTATGGAAAAATAATTTTATTAAAAATTGGATTCATCCTTCCAAATAAATTGTATCCTAGAGATTATCTCACTCAAAAATTACTTTTGATAACTACCTAATCAGTTGGTATATAATTATGCTCTAAATGAAATCATTTCAATCATCTTTAGGAAGACATTAGCAACATATTATTAATATTTAACAATGATTCTACAATCTGTAAGGTAGCGTTAGACATGTTTGAAACCACCATTATGATTTATGGCCCTACTCTGAATTTACACAATACGTTTTATCACCTCAAAATTATACGAAAAATGATGAAGCTACTTATGGTTTCAGGTGAGGAACACATTTACATCATCTGGAGTCGTTTAGATTTGTGTAGACACATCTAACAGAAATTAAATCATCAATTGGGAATCTCTCAAATAACAATTTCAGTGACAAAGACAATTGAAATACAAAAAGTGTATTTCTATATCTCCTAACATGAAATCTATATTTTAAATATATTTTACATTTTACATAAGGTTATTTTTATTAGAGGAACCATGGTAGTCTTTTTTAGTTCACCATACAATGGCTATATTAAATGTAACACTGATGGTTTCTCAAGAGGGAACCTAGGTATACCTGGTTTCATTGTAGTATTTAGATTCCACAAGGGAGTTTTCAGGAGTTTTCTTTATAGATGTTGTGGTATTTCTTCATATTTGGATACAAAAATTTTGAGGCTGATCTAGGAATTTGTTGTAGCTAGACAAAGAGGATGGGAAAATATATGGTTTGAGTGTGATTCAACAACCACTATGCAATCGGTTTTACATAGGGATACTAACCAATATTATAAATTGACTCCATAATGGATAAAATGACTTGAAAATTTATGAAACATGAAATATTTTAGCACACATCCCTTTTGGGATGAAAATTATTTCACATATGGCATTGAAAAGAATGGGGTATGCGTTGAATGAATCATGTGGTCTAATGCCTTAACAAATGATTTGAAATATATATCTCAATGATATTTTTGTAGAATCCCTTCTTTCATAATCTGGTAATTATTTGAATTAATTTTAGCATCATGTCAATTAAGAAAATTGATTTTATTAAAAAAAACATCCTATAATTTTCCAAAATATATAAAGATAATCCTCAAAATAATACTAGTCATAAAATTAGTTTTTAACCACTAATAACTTTTTAATAGATTATGATATTTTCTAGAAATTTTTTTTAATTGAATATAATTACTACAACCTCAAGAATATATCTAATATTTTATTATCCTCAAACATGTGTTTTCAACAAAATATCACATTAACATTGTATCAGTATTCAAGTTCATTATTACCATTAAAAATATTCATGAAAATACTTAATTAAAAACTACTGCAAAACAATCCATAGATATTTGATGATTTTTATAACTGGAATATAATTACTAAAAATACCTCAACATTATGAATTTCAAATTACAATAACTAAACCCATCAATAATTCCACATGAATGATTTTTAAAACACATGCATTTTTTAATTAATCCTTGGAATAGGTCATTTCCAGGTATATTGACCAAGTACCCCACATATAAAACATTGACCTGTTAGTGGTGCCATATGTTTATCGTTTTTCTGGCATGTTATAAAACATACACTAAAATTAAATTTAACAATAATTAACTTCGTAACCTATTTTCCCACACATAAAGAATCTTCTAGTTCATTTAAATACTTTACTATAATGATTATTTTATTATTTATTGACATATAGAAAATTGAATATTATTTTTATAATCAAAATTTTAACAGCTGATCATCTACGATATTCCATCCTTATATTATTTTATGTGCTTGGGAATTCAATAATTCTACAGTTGTTAATCATAATTTGATATAGCTCATTTGGCATGATCATAAGTTATCTACCAATCATAACCATTATATTAGGAATCTAATTATAGATATCATTCAATGGATCATTGCATTGGTTGTTGTCTTTATTTTTATTATTTTCTACTATCAAATAAAATAATAAAAAAACAAGCAGATAATTCAATATCTTAATAAAGGGAGACATATTGTAACACCCCAGGTAAATAAAGAATATGACATTTTTATATTAATCCATATTTGTGAATAAGATATTAATATTACTTTAAAGGGAATGCTATGCTCGATGGCGTACCAAATATGCAACAACGAGTTTCTTGGGAATCTTACGTTGCACTTTAATAATAAAATAATATTATTTTAAATAGTAGTTAATGCCTAGCTGTTGTAATGGCGGGAATGAACAGAACTAACTACAAAATGATTATATATGTTTGTCAATTATTTTTAGTTTTTACAATAAATGTTAGAGGATTAAAAATGCGAATGAATACAATTTTAAGCGTATACATTTTAATATTCATTAAAAGGTCGATTAACCGCCTTTTGATGGCGAAACTCTTTTAAATACACTTTTTGACAATTTTTTGTGTTATATTTGACAAAATAAAATTTTTCTTTAGAATCAGGACATCAAAATTTACTTTGTGTAAATTTTTGGTATTTTTCCGATAAAGTTCATTTTTAATGAATAGTGAACAATGTTTTATTTTAATTAAAAACCTATTTTTAATATAATTTATTTATATGATTAGATTATCTTTGGAATTGGTTTTAAAGTGAAGTTAGATTATATTTTTACCATTTAATCCAATAGTGGTTTTTGGAATTAATTTCACTTTGAAATCAGACTTAAACTAGTGTCAATCGTTTGATACATTTTGTTTCATAAAAACACGCTATTTGTTTTGACAGCGGGAATTAATTATTAAATTAATTAATGCAACTTATATGTTAAGAATTTTTTAAAATAGACATCATTTTTGAATTCGGAATATCAAATATAGCTTAGGGTGAATTTTTGGTAATTTTCTGAAAAACATCAATTTTTTTATGAATAGTGAAACCACTAAGTGGTACTTATAAAAACTGATTTTTCTGTTTAAATAAAAATTTGCCATATTTTTATTTTGAATTTAAAATATCGAACATACATCATTGTCATTAAGAAGTAAAATGTGTTTCAATGGGATTAAAATAATTTTTTGGTGAATAGTAACTTTTATGTTTTTAATCGCTATTAGAGGTAATTAGTGTAGTTTAAGGTAAGAATAATGTTTTAATAAAATAAAATGACCTAGACACATGTACTAACCTCATTTAATGTGTCATGGCCGACCAAGATAATCCATGGGTCATCTTGGGGACCTCATGGAGCCACTTTGGTTGGAAAATGACATAAATACCTTTTAATTTAATGTTAAAGTAAAATGACACAAACATGAGTTATCTTACTAAAAAAAAATTTACATGGGGTTATACAAGTCAGATGTTTTACTATAAATAGTAATTAGAAAGCTAAAAATATTTCATACATGATATTAATTTTTTTATAATATTTAGATATTAAATAAATTAAATTATTTATGACATCATTATGATGCAGCGATGACCTCATTATTTAACGATTTCAATAAAATGGAAAGATAATGTAACATCTAAGACCTACACATGTCCAAAACCTATTTTATGGGTTTATTTCGATCCCTAATAACATTATCCTCGAAACACATCAATGCAGGACCATTAAAATCTGAAATGAAATCTAAAATAAAGTAACATTTCTTTACTTTCCAAGGGTTCCCCTCCTCTCCTCTTATAAAAGGCCCCTACCTCTACCTCCTGCCCCACACTTACAAATCCTTTGGATCGGCCAAACCCTACGCATTTTGTCTCTCAACATCCCTCTATATCTTCTTTGAAGCCTCACATTGGGCATAAGTCTTCCCATGGAAGCCTTTGATCTCAAACCAAAGGGAGTTACCCGATTTTAAGGTAATGTCATCACATGAGTCCTTTTGTATTATTTTGCTTCTCCAGTCCCCGGAATTATTTTTATTCATTTCTTGGGTAAAAACTCCTGTATATTCAATATACTTTGATGTTGTTATAAGAACGATTCAATCTACAAATACACACACCTTCATCTAATGGTTAAAGAACATACTGTTTCTGTGGTTGGTGATTTTCTGCCTCACAAAACGATGATTGTTCAATATTATTTTAACACCTATAATGGTGGCCATTATGATGCCACTATATTTTCTATATGATATATATTGTATTTATGTTAACTATATGATTCTTTATTTTATATTTAAACCATACCTTTATTCTTTTCATGTTGTGTAAATGCGATAATTTCATATGAGGAAGTGTGGACTACCGCCCCCTCAACTGATGTGACTCGTACATGCAATACATGGAATGTATAAAGAATGAAATTAATAATAATATGTGACTTATATAACATATATATTATAATGTAGTTATAATACATATATATATATATATCATTTATTTTTAATTCCATTAATATGGCAGAAAAATGAAAGTAGCGTTCGTGCGTATGTACGACCTACCGTCTCCATGAACAGTGGTTTTGGTTTATTATCTCCAAATGATATGGAATAGTATAAAATTAATATGTACTGGATATATATGATATTTTAAACATTAATACTATTCTGAAAATTATTTACTTATAACTACATGGGCAATCATTTCTCAAACAAGCTCATTTTTGACTCATGTCCCAAACATCGGCAAAAACATCTGATATTTACTAACATTACTAAACAATTATTATAAAATTATAATATGTGATATGAACTGAATAATAATATATAAAGTAGGTACTTAGGTAATTATAAATTTACCAATGTTTATTATTCTGGAATATAAAGAAACAAACAAGACAAGTCGGACTTGAGGTAAGGGATCCTACTCCTCTATTTCTATTTAAGTACACTCTTTATTGTCATTAATTTTGAAGCTCATATTTCTTGTTATTGGGATGTTATTTAATATTAATATTACTTTAATTTTTATGTTCATATGAAGAGAGACCCTATTCTCTCTCATCAATCCATTTTGGATGTTTTGAGTGGCGCCGTTAGGCTGCAGAATTTTCGTAAGAGATCTATCCTCTCTCTTTCTTTTTAAGTACTCTCCTTTATGTCACATCTTTAAAGATCCTATTTTATGTTGGGGGATGTTATTTTATATTCCTTTTTATTTAAACATTATCTAAATATGATGATAGACCCTATTTGATCTCATCAACCCATCGTTGGAAGTTTTAAGTGGCGTTGTTAGGCTGCTGAGTTTTCGTAAGGGATTTTTCATCTAACTTTTATTCCCGTGATATTTATGCTACATTTGCCACAATTTCCTTTGAGTGGGGTATGTAGTGCCCGTTATTTCTCTCATTGTGTAATATAATTTCATTTATGAGTATTTACATCAATTTTGTATTTTCCTTCTTTCACGGGGTGCATGTCTCGAAAGATACCCATGTCAGTAAGGGAACCTTTCTCCCTCCTCTATTTAAAAGACTTATTTTGTTATGTCTTTTAATTCACATACTATTATATTGGGATATGTTCTTATATATCCTTATTGATTTAAATTTTATTTCCATGTGATGAGATAGCCTTTCTATCTCTCATTAACTCATTTTCTGAATTTTGTAGTGACGCTGTTAGGCTGTCAAATTTTTGCAAGGGAACTTCTTAACCCAAATTTGATTCTTTGGGATAAACATGTACTCCTTGAATATTTCGTTCTATGAGTATTTGTTAATAACCTCTGATTGTTTTACACTTAATATCCACTTATATACGGTGTATTCGTTTGTCACACATAATTATGTAATTTATTTATCCTTAAACCAAGGATATCGTCTTTGTAAAGGACATCGTCTCAATATCCATTCATTGAGGAATATTTTGTTTTATACACAACCTACTTTTATACGGTGTATAAACCCCTTTGACTTTTATGTTTATCCAAAAAGGAATCTTTTTTATAAGAAGTGTTTTACAAAACGACAAAATGGAATGTTTTTGTCGTACATATGCGGCGACAACGACTTCTCCACCGTCGTGACCATTATTTGAGTTTCGACTTTCTCTACAATCCATACATTCTTTTTAAAAGAAAAATAAATACCATGTTTTACTTTTCTTTTATTTTGGTATTTAAAATGGTTTTCATAATGTTTTTATATCAATGTGTGTTATTGATATCTTGTGATTGAAAAGTGTAAATGTTATGTTTCCTTAATTCATATTTTATATGATACGATTATGTTATGGTTCTTGGGAATTATTATGAAGATGGTTGGTTCCGTGATAATCTAAGGGCGGGTGATCCCGATATAGCTCTCCAATGCATTGCATAACATGAAGGAGTGAAACATTAAGGATTCCCCGAAGAGATTTAGGGAATATACTGTGGTGGGTATTCCCAAAGTAACCAAGAGGGGTTACTCCCTGCGTAAGAATGTTATGAATGCCTCAAGTTACCTTTATGTCTTATGATTTCTATGATTTATTCATGATTTGATGAGGTATGTTAAAGTGCCAATGTTTTATGGGTAAGGTATGATTTTATTCTTATGTATATATGAACTCATGATTCCATTCCATATTTCTATAACCCTTACTGAGATTTTTATGCTTATCCCTAGTTTTTTTGAAATGTTTTTCATAGGTCAAGGGAAAGGTACATGTTATGATGATAGTGTCAAGGAAGTGTCAAGAAAGAATCCATGATTTATTTTTTAAATATGTTTCCGTTGATGGGAAAAAATTAATACTATCTTATATGTAACAAATTTGTTTAAATTTGGAGTGTAATGAATGTTTTATGATATAATTCTCTAAAACTCTAAAGCTGAAAAGATCCTCAATGTGTAATTATGTAATAACTCAAGATTAAGTAAGGCTTAAGGCTGGGGCCTTATAGTTGGTATCAAAGGTCGGTTGAGACAAATTTAGGGATTAGGTGTTTTTTTAGACACATGATTAGTTCCTATATCTATTATTTCAGTTAAATCCTTGTTTTATAACTTTTTTCAGGTCATGTGAAGTCGATTACGAATGGAAGGAGAGGGATCTCAAACGACATTCCTATCTCTTCCTGATGACATACTCGCAATAATTATTACAAATTCATGTTTGGATGATTGTGAAACATTTTCTAACATACAACTCACTTTCAAGCAGTTGTTTGAGATATCAAACACCTCCACTATACCTCTTTATCATCGTGGATCATGGGTTGTTTTTAGACAAATACTATTTTCACAATATTCACATATTTTCATGAAAGGTAAATATTATCAAGGTATTTTCAAATATTTTACCTTATCACAATGAATTGAATCATATTATGATTTTAAAAATGGTGCTGAGGAAGGAGACCCTTGCAGAACCTATTTACACTTTCTTTTAAAATATAGTCTCTCAGCACATACTTATGTTATTTTAAAAGGACCAATAATAGAAATTTTCAACTCAAATTCTGTCTGACTATTTTATAGAAATCAAGTTTTATCAGATGTTTGGGAATTATATGTCACACATGATTATTTTCGAAAACCATTTTTCTGTGAACTCTTATATGACCCATGTTATACAAGGTGTATTTTGATGGAGGAAGAAAATGATTCTGAAAGATCTCTAAATCATTGTTGTAATGCATGGGACTTCTACCTACGTGAGCAAGATGACGATGAAACCGAGTGGACGCCATGATCACGGTATAATGTTATTCATTTTGGGAATCATTTTATTTTATATTATGGTGGTGAAATAAGACTTCATGAATTAAGATGTTGAGATCGTAACGAATTTGGATGAAAATTAGAGGTATACGGAAACTATTGAGGTTAAAACATGTCAGGGTTATTTTTGGAGTTTTATAAAATGGACAACACACAGACCGTGTGACAGCCCGTCACGTTGGACAAAGCTGCGGGAATCAAACCCACAACCAAAGTGAAACTGGTATTTATTGCCTACCACTGGACTACGTGAAGTCCCTAGTTAGTTTGACTGATTCTTTTTTGTTATATTATTTTATGAATTAAGAGTTAGTTGATTTTGGGTTATCTATGGAAATTTAATAACCTATCATGGAGGATATGTGATTAGGTCAATTACTTTTCAATACGAGACATTATGAGAAACTGATGTTGTATGGAGATAAGTGTTACGATTTAACTTGGAAGACTATGTGACTTAATACTTCAAATATTTGGGTTTCAATCCTAGTTTGGTTTACTTTGAAGAATTTTATGGACAAATTGTTTATCGAATGGTCCTCATTGAACATTGGGTTTTGTTGGACAAATTTTGATGATTAAGAATTGATTTTCTTTTTATAAAGGGTTATCCTTTTCTGGATTATCTGATCTTGTACTAACCTTTTTGGTTTTGGTTTTGGTTAAAGTCTAAATACATGGGAAGTATATAGTTCTATTTTGTGGATTACGTGATTCTCTAGAAGTTGATTATTGTACTCTTAATGTGAACAAGTCTTCCTAAATACTCATCTTTTGGAGAAAATACGAGTTTGTGTAAGGAATCTATTAAAAGTTGAAAGTCAACATGATAAGTGATTATGTTTCCTTATGAATAAATTCCACAATAAAAAGTAACTTAAAACAAAATTTTTTTCTATTAACTTTTCATACTGGGGAATCAAATACCGTTTGACCCATCACAAGTTTGTGATTTTCTTATGGTTAACTTTCTCCTAGACATGTTTTCTATCACTCTCCATCAGAACAAGACCCTATTTTTTCTCCTCCATGTCTATGTTTTCCTACATGGAATCCTAGTATGGGTTAACTCGGGTGACATCTGTACTTATCATTCTTTATTTTAAAGCGATTGTTTTACTGACTCTATTTCCGATGTGGGATTTTCAATGAAGTTTCCAAGACAAATTTTAAAATTGCGAGGACGCAATTCCCAAAAGGGGGGAAGGATGTAACACCCCAGGTAAATAAATAATATGACATTTTTATATTTATCCATACTTGTGAATAAAATATTAATATTACTATAAAGGGGATTCTAGGATCGATGGCACACCCAATATGCAACAACGAGTTTCTTGGGAATCTTACGTTGCACTCTAATAATAAAATAATATTATTTTAAATAGTAGTTAATGCATAGCTGTTGTAATGGTGGGAATGAATAGAACTAACTACAAAATGATTATATATGTTTGTCAAAAAAATTTACTTTTTACAATAAATGATAGAGGATTAAAAATGTGAATGAATCCAATTTTAATTGTAAACATTCTAATATTCTTTAAAAGGTCGATTAACCGCCTTTTGATGGCGAACCTCTTTTAAATCCAGTTTTTTAAAATTTTATGTGTTATATTTGAATAAATAAAATTCTTCTTTAGAATCGGGACATCAAAATTACTTTTTGTAAATTTTTTGTATTTTTCCGACAAAGTTCATTTTTTAATGAATAGTGAACAATGTTGTATTTTAATTCAAAACTATTTTTAATCTAATTTATTTATATTATTAATTTATCTTTTTAACTGGTTTTAAAGTGAAATTAGAATATATTTTTACCATTTAATCCAATAGTGGTTGTTGGAATTAATTTCACTTTGAAATCGGACTTAAACTAGTGTCAATCTTTTGATACATTTTGTTTCATAAAAACATGCTATTTGTTTTGACAGCGGGAATTAATTATTAAATTAATTAATGCAACTTATATGTTAAGAATTTTTTAAAATGGACATCATTTTTGTATTCAGAATATCAAATATATCTTAGGGTGAATTTTTGGTAATTTTCAAAAAAAACATCAATTTTTGATGAATAGTGAAACCACTAAGTGGTACTTATAAAAACTGATTTTTCTGTATAAATGAAAATTTTCCATCTTTGTGTTTTGAATTGATAAAATCTGACATACATGGTTGTCATTAAGAAGTAAAATGTGTTTCAATGGGTTAAAATAATTTTTTGGTAAATATTAACTTTTATGTTTTTAATCGCTATTAGAGGTAATTAGTGTAGTTTATGGTAAGAATAATGTTTTAATAAAATGAAATTACAAAGAAACATGTTCTAGCCTCATTGAATGTGTCATGGAAGACCAAGAAAACCCATGGGTCAACTTGGGGACCCCATGGAGCCACTTTGGTTGGAAAATGTCATAAATACCTTTTTATTTAATGTTAAAGTAAAACTGACACAAACATGAGTTGTTTTAATAAAAAATATTTTACATGGGGTTATACAAGACATATGTTTTAATATAAATATTCATTAGAAATATAAAAATATTTCCTACATCATAGTGTTTTTTTATAATTTTTATACATTAAATAAATTAAATTATTTATGACATCATGATGATGCAACGATGACTTCATTATTTAACAATTTAAATAAAATGGAATGATATTGTATCATATAATACCTACACATGTCCAAAACCTATTGTATGGGTTTATTTCGAACCCTAATAACCTTATCCTTGAAACTAATCAATGTGGGACCATTAAAATTCGAAACTCATTCTAAAATAATGTAACATTTCATTACTCTCCAAGGGTTCCCATCCTCTCCTCTTATAAAAGGCCCCTACCTCTACCTCCTTCCCCACACTTCCAAATCCTTTGGCTCGGCCAAACCCTACTCATTTTGACTCTCCACATCCCTCTATAACTCCTTGATTCCTCACATTGGGCATAAGTCTTCCCAAGGAAGCCTTTGAGCTCAAACCAAAGGGAGCTACCCGATTTTAAGGTAATGTCTTCACTTGAGTCCTTTTGTTTTATTTTTCTTCTCCAATCCCTTAAACTCTTTTTATTCATTTCTTGGGTAACAAATCCTGTATCTTCAATATACTAGGATGTTTTTATAAGAATTATTCTAGCTAAAATTACACACACCATCGTCTAATGGTTAAAGAACATACTGTTTCTGTGGTTGGAGATTTTCTACCTCACGAAACAATGATTGTTCAATATTCTTATAACAACTTTAAAGGTGGACATTATGATGTCATTGTATTTTATATATGATATATATGGTATTTATTTTTACTATATAATTATGTATTTTATATTTAAACCATACCTTTATTCTTTTCATGTTGTGTAAATGCGATAATTTCATATGAGGAAGTGTGGACTACCGCCCCCTCAACTGATGTGACTCGTACATACAATACATGGAATGTATAAAGAATGAAATTAATTAAAATATTTGACCTATATAACATATATATTTTAATGTCATTATAAAATATATATATATATATATATCATTTATTTTTAATTCCATTAATATGACAACAAAATGAAAGTGGCATTCATGCGTACGTACGGCCTACCGTCTCCATGAATGGTGCTTTTTTCTTTCTTATCTCCAAATGATATGGGATAGTATAAAATGAAGATGTACTGGATATATATGATATTTTAATCATTAATACTATTCTGGAAAATATTTACTTATAACTACATGGGAAATCATTTTTCAAACAAATTCATTTTTGATTCATGTACCAAACAACGGCAAAAACGTCTGATATGATCTAACATCACTAAACAATTATTATAACATTATAATATGTGATATGAACTGAATAATAATATATAAATTAGGTCCTTAGTAAATTATAAATTGACCAAAGTTTATTATTCAGGAATATAATGAAACGAACAAGACAAGTCAGACTTGAGGTAAGGGATCCTACTCCTCTCTTTGTTTTTAAGTACACTCTTTTATGTCATTCCTTTTAAAGCTATTCTTTCTTGTTATTGGGATGTTATTTTATACTAATCTTACTGTAATTTTTATGTTCATATGACGAGAGACCCTATTATCTCTCATCAATCCATTTTGGAAGTTTTGAGTGGTGCCGTTAGGCTGCCGAATTTTCGTAAGAGATCTATCCTCTATCATTCTTTTTAAGTACTCTCCTTTATGTCACTTATTTTAAGCTCCTATTTTATGTTAGGGGATGTTCTTTTATATTACTCTTTCTGTAAACATTATGTTAATATTATGAGTGTCCATATTTGATCTCATCAATCCATTTTTTGATGTTTTATGTGGCGTCGTTAGGCTGCCGAGTTTTCGTAAGGTATTTTTCATCTCACTTTTATTCCCGTGATATTTATGTTACATTTGCCACAATTTCCTTTTGAGTGGTGTATGTACTGCCCATTATTTTACTCATTGTGTAATATACTTTCATTTATGAGTATTTACATCAATTTTGTATTTTCCTCCTTTCACGGGGTGCATGTCTCGAATGATACCCATGTCAGTAAGGGAACCTTTCACCCTCCTCTATTTAAAAGACTTCTTTTGTTATGCCTTTTAATTAACATAATATTATGTTGGGATATGTTCTTCTATACCCTTATTGATTTAAATTTTATTTCCATGTGATGATATACCATTTTTATCTCTCATCAACTCATTTTCTGAATTTTGTAGTGACGTTGTTAGGCTGTCAAATTTTTGCAAGGGAACTTCTTAACCCAAATGTGATTCATTGAGATAAACTTGTACTCCTTGAATATGTCGTTCTATGAATATGTGTGAATAACCTCTGATTGTTTTACACTTAATATCCACTTATATTTGGTGTATTCATTTGTCACACATATTTATGTAATTGATTTATCCTTAAACCAAGGATATCGTCTTTGTAAGGGACTTCGTCTCAATATCCATACATTGGGGTATATTTTGTTTTATACACAACCTTATTTTATAAGGTGTATAAACCCCTTTGACTTTTACATTGATCCAAAAAGGAATCTTTTTTATACGAAGCGTTTTACTAAAAGACAAAAGGGAATGTTTTTGTCGTACGTATGTGGCGACAACGACTTCTCCACCGCCGTGACCATTATTTGAGTTTCGGCTTCCTCTACAAGCCATACCTTCTTTTTAAAAGAAAAATAAATTTCATATTTTACTTTTTTTTTATTTTGGCATTGAAAATGGTTTTCATAATGTTTTTATATCAATGTGTGTAATTGATATCTTGTGATTGAAAAGTGTAAATGTTATGTTTCCTTTATGCATGTATTATATGATATGATTATGTTATGGTTCTTTTGCATTATTATGAAGATGGGTGGTTTCGTGATAAACTAAGGGCGGGTGAGCCCTATATATCTCTCCAATGCATTAGGTAACGTGAAGGAGTGAAACGTTAATGCTTCTCCGAAGATATTTAGGGAATATACTATGTTGGGTATTCCAAACGTAACGAAGAGGGTTACTCCCTACGTAAGAATGTTATGAATACCTCAAGATACCTTTATGTATTATGATTTCTATGATTTATTCATGATTTGATGAGGTATGTTAAAGTGGAAATTTTTTATGTGTAAAGTATGATTTCATTCTTATATATATATGAACTGATGTTTCCTTTCCATATTTCTATAAACCTTACTGAGTTTTTTATGCTCATCCCATGTTTTTTTGAATTTTTTTTCAAAGGTCAAGGGAAAGGTACATGTTATGATGATAGTGTAAAGGAAGTGTCAAGAAATAATCCATGCTTTATTTTTTAAATATGTTTCCATTGATGGGAAAAAATGAATACTATATTTTATGTAACCACTTTGTTTAAATGTGGAATTTAATGCAAGATTTATGATCTAATTATCTAAAACTCTAAACCAGAAAAGATCCTCAATGTGTAATCCTGTAATAACTCAAGATTAAGTAAGGTTTAAGGCTGGGGCCTTATACATATAATCCTAGAAGCATAAATGTATCCTATCTTATGAGTCCCAGTATTTCAATACTAGTTATTTGGTCATTTTTTCAAAATAGGTTTTATCAAATTTAAAATTTTTAATATCATAATAATTTTTCACGAAGTGGATGTGAATTTATAAAAAATATTAATCAGGATTGTAAAACCAGTTATGCATAAAGGCCCACTATTGTGCACCAGGCAACAATCAAGCCCATATTAATGTTCCAATTTTTATTTTCTTAAACCTCGGTGAAATTATCCCCAATTAACATCCCCTCTTAATATATAGGAATTGATGTATTTTCAAGGAAACCACTGACGATATAAATTAACAAAATTCTATGGGGTTTTATGAAAAGTTGACTTATCATTATCGTTATCATTGAATTTGGGAATATAATTTTCTTATTTTAGTTTATTGAGGCTAACTAAACAATTATTATGATACAAACTGTAGTGAAATTTTCCTTTTATGCATATTATTATGTTATTTTTATAATAAATGTCCCATAAATATAAACTGGGGATCAAAAAGTATTAGCATATTTGCAATACTAGGTACATAAAACCAATAAAGTAAAATATCATTATTTTATACACTATAAATCAATTAAAAATGAAATTATATTGTAAAAACTTATATGGGAACTTGTGGAAAACATAAAATAAATGGTTGAGCTAAAAATTCCATTAAGGGAGTAAAATTTATAAGAAATCATAACATGTGAGACAAAGGTATGACATGATATCAAAAAAGGGAAGGCTCATGAGTAGTCATATATGATATAAACATAAGTTAGTAGGTATCATATGGTCAAAACCTCCAAGTATATGGGTAATAAACATAAAACATGACATAAAAAATGTCAAGGATAGCCACAAAGACAACATCAAATGGTGTATAATGTACCATAATTATTGTTTTCACTCCCTAATCACATAGAAGACAACTCATACAACTAAAACATTACCCAATGCATTAGAGGTACATATAATTCAAGGAACATTCTTTGAAAAAATTTAATGTTCATTAATATGTATTCCATATAAGAAATTAAAATATATGTCATAAAAATAAGTATATCCTATGTAAATAAAATCGACTTAATAATCTATTCTCATTTCATAATCAAAGGTGTTTATTTAATAAGGTATTTGAGAAATGAACACAATGCTTGAAATTCCCCAGAAATGGAAGAGGGAGTGAGAAAAGAATAAATTTAAGTGATATATATATAAATAAGAAAAATATAATTTTATATAATTATATAACATTTATGTTAATTTTCATTGATTAAAATAAATACTTTTTTAAAATGTTTAAAATGCTATTTAGGAAAATTACCTTTCCTCATTGAAAATAACTTTTTCAAAATTAAAAATTCACAAACTATTCTAGGAAAAATTTTCAATGAAAATAGAATTAGAAAATTATGAAGGATGATTCTAATAAAATAATGTTCTGAATGGTGGGTAATTCAATATATTCCATATATGTAAAAAAGTCATTTTTTAATTCTATAAAAAGTCAAAAGTACCCTAATATGAAAATCATAAGAAAATTCATTTTAAACCATTGAAGAAAATTAATAAGGTGTAAAATTGACTAAAAATTCATAGAATAATATTAATAAATTTTTTAAATACATTTTAAATAAATAATTGATATGGGATGAAAATTATTTTTGAGTAAAGAGAGAAATAACATTGATTTTCCCTTAAAAACTTTTACCTAATAAGTTTATAGACCAAATAAAAGAAAATAGAACTATTAAATGAAAATGTAGTCATAAAATATATATGGATAAAATTAAATGGGTATAATATATAATGTTTAAATAATTTCCATCAATTGAAATATAATAATAATTCGTACTAATTAAACTGAGATCAATGCATAAACCCTTCAAAACTTAGTAACTTTTGAATCATAACCTCCAAGAATAAAGTAAGGGAATTATAATTTTACATTTTATGAAGTATGAGTTATTAATGATATAATATTTAATTTCTAGGTATATAAACCATATAAAACAAATTAAGTTTATAAAAGAACATGCTTCTAAAATTATGAAGTATTTAGATCAAAAACATTATTGTTAGACCGTCTTGTCACTTATGTTTGTTATCTTCAGTAATGATTAACATATGTTAATTATATATGTGATTGAGAATATTTATCAGGTTTAGTGATCATTTTATTTTCATTATTATAATTTTATATTAAATTACTAAATCATTTTGGTTCATGTGGTATGTTTTGAAGACATTTTTCTCATATATCCAAAATCACTTCGGTAAGTTGACTAATGTCAAATATATTGTTAATTAATTTTGTTCTAAATTACAATAAATAAATAATTATCATTTTTATAAATAAATTATATTTTTAAAACAAATTAAAATAGATGTCTATGAATAATGAACCCCATTATGATCATGGAGGCTTCACATCATACGTTAGAATGAGAAATGTTTCCATTTTTTGGTGAAAATTAGGGAAGGAATGTATGTATTATCCTAATGTTTCAAAATTATAATTATATCATAATTAATATATTTTTTATTAAAATAAAATTATAGTTACCATCTTTTTGGTTCATTTATTAAAAAGAATCAGATCGCTCGTGAGAAGATAGTCTGTCGTACACATAAATGATGTTACCATCCTTCAACGGATAGTAAGGTAATAATGTGTATGAATTGTTATTTTATTCATAAATATGAAAATTTAATTAGTATAATATATAAATATTGAATCCATCATTATGAAAATCCATTATAGGTGATGATGGAAACCAAATTACAGTGGTTTGTGATGCAATAGTCTTCTGTACAAAAGAAGGATGGTTTCGTTTCCAATTTGATAGAGGAGGAGATGGATAAATATTATATAATATACATAATAACATACAATTATAAAATGCATACTAGTTATATTATATTATAACTTATAATAAATAATATAATGTAAAAAAATAATATGTCAATGGATTGATCATGCTGAAGATATTTACCTTTATTAAGGGAATCTACTATTGGATATCTTCATAAAGACCCTAAGGATGGTCTTTTCTGAATACCAAAATAATAGAATGTGGATGATTATGTTTAAAAGATATAATTTTTTATTTTTTAGTCATGAAAAATTTCATTATATATTTTAATAAGTGAGGGGTGGGGTGAACTTTTATAATTGATGATGAGTGGCATTTTTTAATACCAAATACTAGTTAATAATGGGAAGTCACTCTCAATAAAAGTACCTAGATAATAAAAAATTGAGGGTAATTTGATATATAAATCATATAAAAACCTCTAAACTAAAAAAATCATATTTTTTACATTTTAACTTCTTTACGAATGAGGTTACTCACTTTTACTATTTTAATTTTTACTACGGTAACTATGTTTTCCACTATTATTTCTATTCATTATTATTTTTTTACTAAACCCATTATATAAAATAAATTATTCTAATTTAAAATATGGAATATATTTTATCAAATTAAATACATATTATTGGATGAATACATTTAAAAAAACCCCTGAAGCGTGACAAAATTTGGTTTTCTGAAAAAATAATTTTTCAAGGAAAAGATGATATTGTATTAATTGTATGAGTATAAATAATAATTATAATAATATTTATTTACAATAGATATATATTATATAAATTTCATTTAAATAATTCCTTTTTAGGGGTTATTTTTGTTATTTGAAATTCATGACCATTATGTACTTTAAAATAGTTTGAATAAAATGTTTTTTATGCAGAAAAATAAACATATACTAAAATCTAGTGTAATGGTTATTTAAATATAATTATATTTAAAATATTTTTTAAAATAATAATCATGTTAATATAAAATTAAAATAAATTAATAATGACAATTTTAAATTATTTAATTTATTAAAAGGGAAGACAATTTTAGAAAAAGCAGTTTTCTCATTATTCACTAAAAACAAAATAATTCCCAAAAAATATCTAAAATTAACCCAATATAAATACATATATATTTTTATTAAAAATTTTAATATATTTTACAAAAAATAAATTCCTATTTGATCTAAAATTTAATTATAAAATGTTCTCATGAAAAAAATTATAAATATTTTGTCAAATAATTATTTTATAAAAAAATTAGTACTGATTTATTAAGAATTTTTAAATACATTTATATTGCTTAAAAACATTATTTATATTTTTTAAAAGTATATAATAATATTTATGCCCACTAATATAATGGTTAATTTATTATGATCATATTTATATAGGAATATTTCTAAAATATGTTGTAATTTGTTTAAACTCAACGTTTCATGTTGAATATGCTATCAAACATAATGTTGTTATAAAATCACGGGGTATTGCATTATACCACCTATAAGTAAATTTGATAATCACAATTTAAACTTTTTGTTACTAATCAATTGGTTGAAATTGAAAAAATACCTTTATTGAAAACCCACTATGTAAGGGGAAAATAAAACATCTATTTTAAAAAAGGGAAAAGAAAATAAAAAGTTCATATGGAGTATCATGTGAACAAGGCTGAAAATAGAATTACATCATTAAAAAGTAAAAATATGGTCATGAATGAAAACCATAAATAATTATGGAGATTTATATAGATCATTTATCATAATTAATTGAATGATCTATAGATATTTAATAACCACAAAACCATAAATATGTAATGAATTAAAATGACATCAACTCCTTAGATAAAAATTTAATAAGTTATCATTTTATTTTCAAGAACTTTTTCTTATATTTTGTTAATTATTTTACTATAAATATAGAGAACCACCTAAAATATAATAATTTTTAATATTATTATATCAGAAATACATTCATCCTTTCATAATACTTCAATCAATTTACACATCACCTCGTACTCTTTGGAATGAATATCCAATTTAATATTTTAATGACTGATGAACAAAAATTAACTTTAAACAGATCATAAGACACATAAATGAGTAATAATATTTTCCTCCAATATTTATTAAAACCAAAAATGGTTAGAACTAAGTATTTAAATAACAAAAAATGAATTTGAATATATTTATATATACAATTCAATAATAAAAAATATTTCTTCATATATCACTCATGAAATAAATATCCCTATATCCACAATAACCTAAACAAGGAAGAAGGGTTTAACCTAAAAGATTCTCTCATAACCATAATCTTATATCTCCAAAAACATAATATATTTCTTCCAAAATAACCCACTACCTTAATCATAATGGTTATGTATATATCTTACCCTAATAAAATGTTTCTAAAAATTCATTAATAACCCCAACATAGTAAAAATTTAAAAATATATGATCCTATAATTTTTTTACCAAAATAAATATATATATTTTTTACAATTTGTTTTTTTCAAAGAAATTCATACTAAACAGTATATTACATAGGCTAGTGGTAGGAGTTTCAACCAATTCACACTTTAGTTTTGGATTCAGTACCCACATCCTTTTTGGATATGATAAGTTTTCTCTCTACATGTAGGTTGTCATTTTTATAAAAAAAAATTAATATATTTACAATAATGTTCAAAAAATTATTTAAAATCTAGAAAATAAAACGAATCAACAAATCACTTTTTAATTAATTTTTCCATTATTCCAATTTACTATAAGTTCCTCAACATCAATCACATGTTAATGATTTTCATTTCATCAACATTGTGTTTTCCATAAACTATCACCTTACCATAAAATAAAATTTCTATTTTAGTAGTACCTTCTAACATATTCTTGAAAATATATAAAGAAAAAATACAGCTTAATAATCGAATGATGTTTTATGATTCCCTTAACCAGAATATTGTTAATAAAAATAATTCATTAAAAACACTCTATAATTCCAACACCTAAATAGTTTAATCATTAATATACAATGATAATAATAATATAGCCCCATAGAAATTAATAATTATATTATGGAATTGAATCATATAATGACCATGTTCCATACATATATGACAGAAAAACCTTAGTGTCTTTATAGGTCAAAATTTTGTTTTTTCCATTCAGTTAACCATACTATTTAATTTTTTCGTTAATTCATTTATTGGTTATATCATTTTCTACACATAAAGCATCTTCTAGTTCCATAAATTAATTTTCCAGGGATCCTCTTTCAACATTTTTTACATGTAAAAAATTTAATCTTATATTTCTTTATCATATGAAAAACACGAACTTCCATGTGACATTACCATTTTCTTCATTTATGTGATTGGAAATTAAATTATATTCTTTTTCTTAATAATTATTTATGTTATATAATTTGAATGATCAGAATATATCTAAATTTCATTCCTGTTATTTAAGAAATACCTTAGGGGAATCATTACATCTCACATTATATATTTTATTTCCCTGATTTCTCAAATTTCCATCTATTATTTAAAAAGAATAAATAATACAATATGACAAATCATTAACATACAAATTGGAAAATTGTACACCTATAATGATAAGTATATTATAACTTATGTGTCCCTTAGTTTCAATCAAGTTTATCCTGGGAAATATTTTTTATTTAATTTTGTAACATAAAAACAAGAACAAGTCCAGCATAATTTTTCATAATGAGTTGGGGAATTTTGAAAACATATCCCTCAAGAGATTCAATGTATGTATGTAACATGGCCCCCTCATATACAATTGACGATGATCAATTCATGATCAATGAACCATTTTCAAATATATTACACCTAGTTATAACCATTCTAGAGCCACATCCACTTGTAGTATCTAGATACAGATGTATTTTCTAAAAAACCACCCTTTCTATCTTTCATTAAAATTATAGGGGTTTCTAATACTTTGACATATCCTTAAACTTCTCCCTATGTTTCTTATATTTTATTTTCTCATCCTACCTTCCAAAGGATAACTATATATTTACTATGATTTTAAATATATAAAACTAATCCATTTACACATATTATTAAATTATTTTTAATATAATTATTCACTAAATAAAAGATGAGGAAAAAAAGAAATATTATCTCTGTAATAATATATAGTTAAAATAATAAATATAAAACATATTTATTTTAGTCTCTATAATTAAATTATGAATTCATTGACTTCATAAAAATACATAGGGTCAAAAAGGTAATAAATTAACACAATTGGTGAGCTAAAAATCCCACTTAGACAATAAAAATGATAATAAAAAATAAAAGATGACCTAAATGTATAACATGATAACTTAAATATAATATTCATGAGTAATCAAAAGGGATAATAATATAAGAATAGTATTATAATAAAACCATAACATGATTGGAAAAATTTCCACAATATAAAATATGACATAAAAATATGTTATGGATAACTATTGAGACAACATGACTTGCTATATAGAATACAATAATTTATTAGTCTCACACTATAATCTCATATATGACATCTCATGAGAATAAAATATTACCCAATGCATTGGATGGATATAGAATTTTTTCCCCACCTATCACATTCATGTCATGTAAATTCATATCTCATCCAAATAAATAAATCATCCATAAGGTTTAAATTGAAGTAGTAGATAAGGAAAGAAAATGGGTTGCATACTATAGCCTCATAACATAGTCAAAAGTGATAATGTAAAGAAGGAATTTTAGAAATTATCTTAAAGAATAAATTAACCCATCATTGGAAGGGAGAGTGATAATGGTATAAATATATGATTAATATATATATAATATATAATCAATACATAACATTAATGATGGGTTTTACAAATTAAAAAAATAATTTAATACAGATAATTAATCTTGAGGAAAATAAGCTTTCAACAATGAATATCATTTTTATAAAACTCAATACAATAAAAATATTATGGAAATAAATTTCATTTATAATATATATGAAAATATATACAAAAATATTCAATGAAAATAGTGATAATTATATTTTTATTTCAATTCATGTCATATAATTTTAAAAAATATTCTTTTCAAACTTTGTTAAAAAGTATAAAAGTACCTTCTTTATAAAATAACATGAAGAACCATTTTAATTTTTTTATGACAATAAAAATATGTAATAATGGATTTTAAAAACCATTTAATAATATTAAAACATGTTTTGAGAACACTTTAATGAAAACATAGACATTGATGGGAAATGGTTTTATAATGATAAGTGAAATAAAGTCAATTTTTTCATAAAAATATTATTCAATAAATTTATTTAAAAAAGATTAAAAATAGAAATTTTAAAAAAATTCATGAATTGATATTGGATAAAAAAATTAATTGTTTTAATTTAATATTACAAAATAATTATTTTAATATAAAATCATGTATAAAAAACCAAGATTAAAATGAGATTAAAACATACACCCTAATAGCCTTGGCAACATTTGAAACATAATACACATGAAATAAGTATTTTAATTTTAAAATAAAATTCAATGAATTATTAAATATTAATGATATAATATTTAAATGAGAAATATATTCACCTTGTAAAAATATTATGTATTCAAAAAGAAATCTTGTTTTATTCAATGAAAGTTTGAGAAAAAACCCCTTAACTCGAGGTAGACTTATTATGTTTATTATTTGTCTTATAGAACAATAAAATAATGTTATTTGTTTACTTTCTTGATGACCATTTTAATGAAAATTAATAATTTTATATTTCTTATTTTCCTGTTATATTAAATTACTTAATCGTTGTTGTTCATGTTGGATGTTTTGACAAAATTCTACCCATATGCCTATAATCACTTTTGAAAGTTGTATAAGGTCGAATTGATTGTTATTTAATATTATAAATAACAGAAATCAAGAAATAATTATAACTTCTATAGATAAATATGATTTTTAAATGAATATTGAAATATTGTTATGAATTATTAACAATGTTATGATCGTGGAGATAGTTGGCCAAACATACACAAGAGTAACATTTTCATTTTTTCAAAGATCATGATTGATACACGTTATATATTATATTAAATTTACAAAATTATAAATATATCATAAATAACATATTATTTATTTAAATATACTTACATATTATATATATGTGACATGGTTACAAGAAAAGTACATCACATCTCTTGGTTAATAAGTAGTTATCCACACACAAAAATGGTATTATAATTCTTCAATGGGTTATATGTTAATAGTATATCTGATTTGTAACATTTTCATTGTTATTGATATTTCTTTAATATCATATATAAAAATTAAATCCTTCACATTGAACATCAATTATAGGAGGTGAAGGAAAATATATCTCATCATTTTGCAAGGTAGTAGTCCAATGTAAACACAACTATTAGTTATGTTTCCCATTGGAGGGAAGAGGATATGGGTAAATATTACTAAATAAACATAATAACATATTAGTATATAATATATAATAGTATTATTATAATGTATTTTTCTATACACAATTGATGGTAGAAGTAAAAAAAGGATCTTGGATGAAGATTATTACCATCGGTTAAAAGAACCTCATTTGGCAATTATATTAAGGACCTTATGGGTTGTATTTTGGGAAAACCAAATTGTCTTTAATTTGGATGAAGAATTTTTTATTTATTTTTGTATTTTTTTTAGAAATATGGATTTAATGTTATGAATAATTTAGGTTAGGGGGTTTCATTTTAGAAATTATATAGGAATAATTTTAAATACCAAAAATTCTTCTATATTTGGAAAATAATATGAGTAAATTTTCTTAAATAATTAAAAACTAATGGATTAAAAAGTGATATAATTCATATCCGCAACCATAATTGAAAAAAACATATTTTAAACATTATATCATATTTACCTCTAAGGTAATACAGTTTACCATTTTAATTTTTTTTCATGATGCCTATTTATTTTAATCTTTTTAAAATTAACTATGAAATATTTTTTTAAAATTATTATATAATGTACTTTTCTTATTCAAAATATATAATAAATTTTGTATTTTTAAATACAAATTTTTGGAAGTAAATAATTTAAATTAAAACCCTCAAGCATGATAAAAAATAGTTTTTTGATAGATGTGTTCATGTAAGAAAAGATAGTCATATATTTATAATACGAGAGTAAATCATACATATATAAATTTAAATTTACCTATATATATATACCTTATTTAACATAGTTATTTCAAAACTATGAGTTCATTTAATTAAATGAAATGGTGAAAAATTATGCACTTTAAATTATTATTCACAAAAATGATTTTTAAGCATAAAAATTGTCATATAAAAAAATATAATATAAATTTAATTTAAATGTAATTAATGAATTTATATATAAGTAAATTATAATTATGTAACACTGAAATCAAATTTTATGAATAATTCTAATTTAAAATTAACTACTTTTCTAAAAAAATGAATTAAAAAAACTGTATTTTCACTATTCATTGAATAATCTATATTCTCTAAAAAGCATTACCCTAATTTCATATTAAAACGTTGACATAAAATTATTTTAATTTTAATAAATAATATTTCCAAAATATCTAAATATTAATTTCAAAACATTCTGAGAAAAATAATCAGTAATAATTTTTAAATCATATTTTTAAATAAAATTGTGTGCTAATTTGCTATTCAATTATAAATAAATTTATATTGAGTAAAAAATTTATATATATTCCACTAATTATTTAATATTATCCATACCCTCTTATTTAATGGAATGGTTATAATGGTCATATTTAATTAATAATATTTTCACAATATGGAAAGCTTAGTTTTGACACTCTGTTGTGTGTTGAATATGTTATCCAACGTAGTGTTATTTTAAAATATTAGGGCTATACATCCTATTAATATGATCTATATCTTTGTTTTCTTGTGTGATACACAAAAATATTCTAATTAATCTTTCTTGGATGATTTGGTAGAATAAATTCATTGTGGTCTTATGGGTTATCTTTAAAGATTTTATAATAAGAATTATCAATGAATGAATAATGCATAATCAGAGATCAGAATCAAGTGATAATATCCATTGGGTATTCATGATAACTGATTTGGACCTAATTTACCCTTTAAGGATAACCTTATTTTATTTTTTCCTTGGGATTTCATTCATTTACCCTATCCCTATTTTGGACATAATAGATTCTAGGGTTATTAATTATTGACGTCAATTGTTTTGGTTATATATATGGATCATTTTTTGATCTTGATTCTAGATGGTTATATGTGATGATTGTCATGTGATATGTTTAATAAATATATTGGTTTATCCTAGTATTCCTTTAGTAAATTCTGGGATAACTAGTACTATTATTATACCAATTTAAACAATTCTATTCTACATGATGGTCACTTTTTTAAATTAGTAATAAATACAATAAATCACATCATTGAGGACCAACATGTTTGTTAGTTTTGATAAAATAGTCATATAATCGAATCCCATATTACATTTGAAAACATAAAAAAATTATATTTTATTTCAGATCAACATTATTCTATCTATAAAATCCTACATATCAATCATAACACATTTCATTCAATCTATGGGAAAGAAAACATAATAATGCGGTGAGATTAAATGCTCTAGAGGAAACTTTATCCAATGAAATCTAGATAATTCAAGAGTAATATAACATTATTAAATGATGATCATATAATTCCATATAAATATTGGCATGAGATTAAAACATATCCTACGATAAAAAATATATTCAAATAAACAAATGGACAATAATTATTTATTTCATAATCATGGAATTCAAAATTATGTTCATTTGAAGTTACCATTATGGCCTTGTGCTATGAAATCTAAAAAAACAATAAAGTCCTCATGCCAATATATTTTACATAAATGTGTAATGACTTGGACAAGAACTCAATCTATTTTCTCTTATTAGACAAATAGATTCCTTGAGGGTATATATAATTTTCTCCCCTACCAAAAACATTATATGTATTATGAATTCATCTTACAAAAAAAATTCACTTAATAAATATGACCTCAATATCAATGAAATCTTGTATTGAAGAACTATCACATATAATATCTATAGGTTCCTTAGTAAAAATAATTATAAAACATATTAATAAATATCATGTATTTTGTAATAAGTGTACAATATCAGTAATGCATAATATTTATTTAATGTTGTTTGTATAGATGAAAATACTTTCACAAAATAAGTGTAATTTTTCTTATGGAAAATACAATTTTACACTTTTCAAATAATTATTTATAATCATAAAAATATGAAAATATTAAGGAAAAAAATTTAGTTGAGAGGAATGTTATTAACTACTAAATTAATCATCAATTTTAAGAGTGGTCATTTCCATAGTAAATTCTATTCATGTCATACAGGTTATAAACATTCCTTCTACACTTTTTTAAAAAATTCAAAAAGTACCTGATTTGAATAATGGTAAGAAAATTTGTTTTCAAAAAAAATGTATAAAAATGAAACATGGGTAAAAAAATCTTTCAGATTAAAATTTTATATAGTTAAAAAAATTTATACATTTTAAGGATCTATGAACATGGATGAGAATGATCCATACTAAAAAGAAAAATAATGTCTATTTTCCTTGAAAATAATATTTTCGTATCGTGAAAACATAAATAGAGGAAAATAAAAAGAAAACATTAAATTTATATTTATAAATATAGGATAAAAAATATATTAGTTTTATGATATAATGAATATATAAATCTCCATGAAGGGAATTAAACATTAAAAATCTCGAATAATGTTGAGATTTTTAAATGAACCCATTACTCAAGTTCAAATTCCTCTGTATGTGTCTAAAACTCTTGCGTAATAAATATATTTTTATTATAAAAATATATTGGATTTATAATCAGAGAAATAATAAAATATATGATTTAATTATCATATTTATCACTCATTTATTGTCAATTCTTTATTATAATCAGTTTTTCATATAATAACTTCTTTGTTTTTCATGGATGTTTTGGTTGGGTAGTCTCAATACATTTAATTTTATCATGGGTACATTATATTAATAATTATAACCATGTCATAAATATCTTATATATTAATAATATATGTGTTTATAGTAATCTATTCAATATAGAGATAAAAAATGTATTACCCCATTCATGGAGACGGTAGACCGTATATATACATGAACATTGATTTTACATTTTAGAAATATAGAAAAAAAAGATAGGTAAAAAATACGTCAACATTATAGAATAATTATTATAACATATATAACATTTTTATTAAATAAATATATCAGTATAAATATCCATATAAAATATAAAGAAAAAATTGACCATATCACTTCATCGTAGTGGGGGTCCACACGAACGGATTAGTGACGTTATCATTTTTCAAAGGATATTAGGGTAAGAATTTATATATGAAAATATAATTAAAATGTATAATTATGCCTGAAATAACATATATATACAATAAATCCATTATAATAATATATCGGAGGAAATATCACCCACATGGTTTGAATATAGTTGTTCAACAAAAACTGGGAAGTCTAACCCTTTTATCCAATAAAGTAGATGTTGTTGTTAAATGATTTCATGTCGGGTTAACCATTTTTATTTAATGGGGAGGTTTTTTTTAAATATCGATGATTTATTTTGATGGGGGTTTAATTTTCTTCACCACTCATCACACCCGATTCACCATTTTTTATGATTCAAAGATACTCACAATGGCTCCCACATCCATAAATGATTATGAAACTGCTTTTTAAAAGTAGGCATTCAAATGATGTTTTATAACTAGCCATACTTAGGAAATAGATTGGTCATGAGGATGGTAGGCTAGTCTCATCACACCCTAGGGTGGGGGTGAATTATTTCATACTCTGATACTCTCTTATAGATTTTAGATATATTCAGGAACCTCTTCCTAATTCCATTATAGGACCGACTACCCTAAAAGATGATAAGGTGTTGAACCCTTCCATGTGTAAATGGGGGATATTAATGAGTCAATATTCATGCATCTAAGTTTTTTAATCCATTTCCAATAAATGAGTAGCTACAGATATTTTGAATATATATCACTAATTACCCTATAGCATAATAGCTTATACAGAGGTGAGTTATATCACAAGGATGGTATTGTACCTTTTTGAGGTGTCCTACATATATTTTGTACATTTGGAATAAAACCCACATAATTATTTTGATATGTGTAGTTTAACATCATGAAAAATGGACATATATATGGGATATTTCACACCAGTTATTGACCATGAGCCTCTAAGAAGAGTAAAACATATCTTAGTTATGATTGGAACTAGATTCATCATATTTCAATCACTCCCCTTGATGTACCCATCAGTGGATTACCTTGTATATGGAATGTCAAATAATTTATTTATATAGGGATTAAATGATTGGGTTTCCCTAGATGGGGAAAATCATGATGTGGATGATATGATTATTGGAAATCCCTAAGCCACGTGATCTATGCTTGGTGTGGAAAATGAGGGATAGAAAATTACTATTGTAACTATATATATGTGGGAATTATGTGATGTAGAAGCCTTTGGAATGTTTAATATGTCTATCAAGAATTGGGATTGTGTCCTATGTATCTTGGATATGTAAGGAATCTGAGTTCTTATTGTTTAGTTAAAATCAAAATCTTCTTGTGAATGACGATGAATGAAAACCTCATGGTGGATATTAGGCCATAATGTCTGAAATTTTAGATATATGGAGGGAATTTCATCTAGGTAGAGGACTATTTGAGCTTGATACATAGAAATTCATACTATATATCCTATTTATTTCAATAATAAGCATTCTCATAGTTCAATTTCGATATTGGGGGACTAATAATAAGTTGGATCCACATTTGAGCTCAGGCCTCAGAGAGTTATCACACATATCCTGATTATGGCATGAATTAGATTTATTATAGTTCAATTTGGATATTTAGGGAAATTTACTAAAGTGGATTCCCATTAGGGTTCCAACCAATTATATGAATTTTACATATATTATTTATAGAATAAATGATAGATCCCATATATCAATTTTGATATTGAGGTAATCATACTATGTTGGATGACATTAGAGATTGTACCTCAGAGAGACATACAACATAACATATTAGGGTTATAAAAGGAATCTGATTTCTTATCAATACATTTTTATATTGGTGGATATATATTAAGGTGGATTCCAATTAGAAATTAGGCCTTAGAGAGGAATCTTATCTATCATGGTTATAAAAGCAATCATATTTTTCATAGATCAATTTTTCAATTAAGAGACCTATACTAAAGTAGATTCCCATTAGATCATGGTCCTCAGAGAGGTGTACTTTGTAACTTTGTTATACAAGGAATTAGAGTTTTCATAGTTCAATTGGGAGTACACAAAAATATATTTTCCAGATTAGGTTTTCACTTATGGATATGTCAAGTTAATGTGGACAAATTGTCTGCCTAAATTTTTTTATTATATTCCTAACATTCTTTGGGGTGTCTATATGACATGTATGAGGATGTTTGAACGTTTCCCGGATGCCTAGTGGACATGTACAAATGAAATCACAAGATATAGTATAAATTTTTAATGGATATCACATCATCATAATGTAATATATTTATGACATAAAATGATCAAGGATGTAACATCTATAGTGTGTCACATTATCATGGATGGATTTTATTGAGTACCTCAAAAAATCATGCGGGCGTGTCTGTAGGGTGTCCCATGATACATGATGACTTTCTCGGTGGGCATCCTAAGACAATTTGAAATTTCTGGATGGTATCACATGATCCATACTAAAATGTTCAAGGGAAATTTCAATACAATACTGACATGGATGTTTTGTATCACATGATCCAAGCATACATTTCTATTGGATATCACATGACCTGGTCATCATGTCTTGGTGACATCGCAAGACCTAACTGTCATGCCTCGACACAACTGTGTATTATGGGAGACATGTCTGGAGGACATCACAAGATTGGTTAACAATACTTTGAGGACTATGGAATAATTGATTGGCATGCCCTAAGGATACCTTATGGCCTTGTTTACATGTACAAGGGACTTCACTTGATCCAAATGGCTTGTGAGGGGAGCATCACATGGCTTAGGCAACAAATCTAATTATTGTCTCATGATCTGGGTTATTCATGTGATGCCCATGAAGATTAGAATATTTTTTCCTCTCTCAAGACCCATGTATTATTTTTTATCTTTATTACAGCCTTTATTACTTATGTGTCTTAGGATTTGGTCAATTTTATCTTATTTTAGGTTTTTCCTAATGATGTTGACATATGTGACATCCTACACATAATAAAGACAATAAACTAAAATTCTGTCATGTGATTGATAATGTGATCACGTGTGGCATAACTTCAATCCATGTTATCACTTAGGTGATTCCATAGATTTCATCTAGTTTAATCCCTTTTGAAAGCTTTACTCACTACTCCCTTAAGTCTACTCCTATGCTTTAGGGTAGCAGTCATCCTTGATTTGTATCCTTCATGTTTCTATTATTTATTCTCAGGGGATCATATAGGTCTCTCCAACCTCGTGATTCTTTAATTTACAAGGAGTGTATCTCACAGATATGATCTAGAGTTAATGGAGGGATTTTAATTTCACATGCTACACATGATCTAGCTATGATTCATCCTGAACATCATTATTGTGTCACATGATAAATAGGGACCACAATAACCTCCCATAATTTTATTTTTTATTGGACCCCGACAAATTGAAGTGGTTTTCCCTAACCATGTTCAAATTTAAATGATATTTCAAATGGACATGAAAATATGTCTAGAAGCATTTTTGAGATCATGACACATGTGGAATATCATTCACGTGATCAGAGAAGAGTTGTCTCGGGGTCATTCGTGAGACCACAATGTCTACCAAGGGACTGTCCATGAGATCAAAATGACATGACTAGTTTTCCTCTCATGATCATTTGATCTAGATGAGGGGGCCCTCATGCTATCAATAATGACTTCTCAGAGAGTACAAAAACTTTCACATGAATTAAATCCTATTCTCAATTCATGAAAAGATTAAATCTTTCCCCTTTTAATTTCCTTTTTTTTCTATAATTATTGGAAATCTCTTTAATCAATGTAAGTGCTATCATAGAAAATAACTCTTCTTATATGTGATGAGCCACATGAAAATTAATGATTCTTTAGTTATTCAAAAACACATCTTCTAAAATCACATTTTCATGTTAATAGAGAACAATGGGGAGTGTATAATCGAATAGAAATTCCAGAGACCCTTTTCATGATGAATATTCAATCCAATAAACTTCTTCAAGAAGATGTTCATATATCTCTATGGGCTTTGTGAGGTCTTGAAAAATGGCTAATCTTGTCGACTAAAAAATGACCACATAAGTTCTCAACATTTATAATATTATCATTAATTTTTCATGGATTATTTATTGAATATTAGGATCAAACCATTTTAAAATTTTTGTGATTGGAAGAGATTTCCAGGATGTCTTCACATGTTCATCAAATTTTATCTGGATGAATTCTCAAGATCAAAGAGGATTAACAAAGGGTCCCCATGTGATAAAAATAATATCATGCATTGGGCATTATTTTTTCACATGACCATTTGAGGGTAATGTGATAATATGTCCTTTTTGTGGTTATATAATCCTTTGGAAATTGGTCACCTTCTATTGCTTCATTTTTTCAGAGGAAATAATACACATTCAGGTATTTCTACCCTCAATGATTTTAGGATGCTCATATGATTGGGGTCAAAAATTTCCATGTCCCCTCAGCAGCAATGTCCATGGAGATATGTAATAGGATTTGAGAACTGTATGTGCCTTTTTGAGTCATTAGGGATGCCTCCAATCGGTGTCTAAGGAAGAGTTTTATCTCTTGGGTTACTATTGGAATTCTACAGAGTTCTATATAAATAGAGGAGTAGAGGGTATCTCATTCCACTATATAATCTGAAATAATAATATCTTGTAATATAGTTCATCATGTTACCCATTTGTATGACCACATCACATTATCCCAATGGAAACACTTCTCTTACCGATTTTTACATCAGAGTTATCCACAGGATCAGTTTGTGAGAACTGTTTTGCGAGATATTTTTGTGTGTTTATCACGCATGATTTATCTATTAGTGAAAATACCATGAGTTATACTTATTATTTTCATGAATTTTGAACTATATTCTTGGTTATATAGAATACATTGAGGGTTCATAGGATATGCTAGTTTTGTTCCATGATCACTTGAAAATTATGTTGGTTGTGTGACCATGTTTGGGTCACACGATCATGAGTCTTATGAATAGACATTTGGTTGAGAGATATATGTTGTTTCATGTGGTTCTTGAGACCTATATCAGGTCATATGGTGTTGAATCCCCTTTTGTTTAATGTTATGTGCATGATGCTGCTGGAGTTATGCATCACTTTTGACAAATTTACAATTTTTATGAAATATTATAATTACTTTTATGCATATGTATTAATGATCCCATCATTTTTCTTACACCATGTCTAACGAGAGGTTAATGATCTTAAGAAACCACAACATTGACCCTTGGTACCATGTACACTCTAACAAATTGGTTCTATATGGAATTCTTCTATATAACCTCCAGAACTCCCTTTTATCAAACCATATTCCCCTATATGGATTTAGGTATCGAGGATATGAAAATATTACCTCATCTTAATCCAACCAACCATTTTTATGGTTATAATATCCCTTTTTTATGTTCGAGAAATGATTTTAAAAGTTAGTTTGTTGTTTGTGGTATGGTCCCAATAACGGTCTTACGTGTTGGAAAATACCACATAGGGTCTATATGATATTGATTCTATCCACCATCCTATTTATTAAATATATTAAATAATATTTTCTAACACCATTAATGATACATGAATTGTCCAAATCGTTAAATGTGATCTGAAACTTTAGGAAATAATTTATGATGAATTAGTGCCACCATTTTCGGTAAGACATCGTTACATAGAATTTCAATATTAGTTACATGTCACTATCCTTTATGAGGCCATATTGATTTCCTAGTTGATCATCTAATATGTTTTGGATATTATTAGATAGTTAATTATCCCTAGGACCCCTGGAACTAACTCATCCCATCTCTTCCATGGTCAAGTAGGAACTGACCTTTATGATATCTACCGACAGGGTGGGATATCCCCCCTTAGGGATATTGTTGATAAGTTCCATCATGTCAGAGTTGTCTGGGATAACCCCTGTCAAATTCTAGTATTTTGAAGTAACATGATCAGAAACATGAAAAATAATCTAATGAGGGTGATGAATAGGTCCTCACTCAAATCCTTTAATGAATGGATCAATATTTTTATATTTTGAAGCAGATCTCGACTGATTACCATACTCCCTCACTGTTTTCTTCTCAGCAGGTTTTCAAAAGTGTTGACTCATTTGGGAAAATCCCAGAAACTATATAACATACTAAATGAGGATATTGGAGAAGGCTAAGATATCCCCTAGACTTATGATGGGGGGTTTCATCACCATGTTCATAAAAAGGTGGCATTTCTAAGATGGGGATGCATGCTCAGGAATAAAAATTAGCATGCCTATGATGGTTGCCTAGTCAGCCAAGTGGTTTCCTCTTAATATAGTTATAAAAACTCATTCGAGCCTCTCTAGTAACCAATTCCACCCCATAAAAGGTAATATACCCTACATTATTAGTGGTCTTTCCCAATTATCATTCAGTTGAATAGGGAATTATTTATGATACTCAAAATATCGCAATACTATCATAATCCTTGGTACATCCTTCCACCAAATGATACTTAATATTTTATTTGTTTTAGTCAAAGGTTTAATCCCAGGATGTAGTTTCTAACAATCTAGGATCGTCATATTATTTTGTAATAATGCCTTATCCCACACCGACCCAAACCATGATTGATAATGATAGTCTCTATTTCAATGTATGTTCATAGGAATTTCCACTTTGGGATGGGGTTATCATGAATATGAGTATGAATAGGTTGTTTTTAAGCCATATACTCCCTATTGTATGTCCCATCAGTTTGAATATATTCAAAAGGCTTTCCCCCACCCCTTATCTAGCATTTGGGGAGAAAAACATCCCACGATTATACATAATTTTTGGAACATTTTGGCACATGATGATAAAAGAACTATGATCATCCATTCACATGTTTGTTCGATTTCCATTCTAGATTAAGATTACGATCAGGCATGGGTGGAATAATATCCAGGTTGGATGTTGGATAAGATTTTCCCTTAGGTGTAAAATCCATTTTGTTTAATGACACCCTTATTGTTGTGATAATGAAGCTAATTCAAGACTCAGGTGAGCCATTGAAGAAGTTTCCTCATCCTAGAAATGACCATCTAATTAATGGTGCACATTTTATTGATGAACATATCCCTTTGATTGATGTACCATTTTTGTGAAGATCACATTCGACTTCCTCTGTTTATACTTCATCTACTGAACCAATTACCCCCCCCCCCCTTCAAATGTACACTCTCTAGTAGTTATAGATTATCAGACACACTGCATGCTAATATCGTAGATACTCATTTGGGGACATTTGGGGACTAAGAATAATGTATTTAATTGCTCGTTAATTATTTTTCTGTGGGAATTATTAACCAACTTCTATTATATAACATCATGTTGAATATTGTACTAACTCGCAACAACTGGATAATGTAAATAAGGGAATACATGAAATTGATGATTGTAATCCTTTAAACGAATTGATAAATGAATATTCCAAAGCATTGGAAAATTATTCATTCGATTATATCTAAGCCACACACTCAAATGGAAGCTTTGACTGCCCAAATAGAAAGACCAGAGTAGATCATATCTCACTCAATGTCTGATCTTTCATCATAATAATCATAATTAATTATAACATAGAATGTATATGAGAATATTTATTCTCTTATCAAAACCCTTCATCCTATGGAATAATTAGAAGATGTGGGGAGGGTGAAACATCAACGTTCAATCACATCTTCTCATAAAACTCTCACTGAATGGAAAATTTAGCTAATCAACTATTAATTTTGTCTAATCACCAATGTTTTTATTTTGGGTGGAATCATATAAGAGGATCTAAATGTAGGTATTCATATATTTTGTGAATTTCATCAATGTATGAATTTTTTAAACACTAAATGTTTTTATCGTGTATTCTTTATTTTTGAGGCGAATGATGTAGTTTTGACCAGGTGTTTAATGAACTATAAACAATAATAATCCTTCTCATAATATAATGTAAATATGAATTCCTATATTTGAATATTTAAACAATAATATATTTTATCTTGAAAATTTTTGATGAATTACCACCAACATGATATTCTTTATTGTTGTATTCGATCTAGTTATCTTATGATTACATGATTTCAAAAACGGATAAATTGGGTAAAATATATGTCCTAGATGGAGGATACCCTATTATTTCTAGAATTCAATGGACATAGTGATCATAGATTGATATTTATGATTCCATATAGTGGGATCCACAATATTTATTTATATTTCTCTATATTTCCCTAACATTAACCTATGCTTCATATAATGTAAGACTTAACAGGCATGGTTTTTTATTTTTCTTTGGCTTCCCTCTTATGAATTCTTTATCTATCATGTTTTGTTCCTTTTCTATATTATGAGTGATCAGTATTTCTTGGAACACGTAATTTTAATATACAATGTTCAATACTCAAAATTATCATAGCATGTCCATATCAGGTTTTCAATATGGAGATCATTTTGTCTCTTTCAGTCAGTTTTTAAGGTATTTCAAACGAGACTATTATTGTGTTATATTTTAGGGTCTTCAAGATCATACCTTTTATTGCTGGTAGATTACAATTTTCAAGATCCTAATAACTTCTATGGCTAGGGAACTATACATGAGGTAATATTCTATGTGTATATTTACCACATGCATTAAAGAAAAATGCTATGCATTTTGATTTCTCATTGTAAGGATTTATATCATGTAGCTTAACATCAGGTGATAATGAAATATTTAATGTAGTTTAACATCATGAATTAATAAAATGGATCTAATAAGATGTTTATATTATTGATGATAAGACAGAAAATAATTATTAGTTTTTTTGTGCTTCTAATTTTTAAAATAATAGTATATTTAATGCCTTTCTACTTGGAATTGATTGATGAACAATGAATATGTGTTTGATGTGCTTGTGGTGACCCAAAAAACTATGAGGGGTTATGTTCCACAATAGAATTTCTAAGGCACATGAGTATTATATCTCCTTTCTTGCATGGAGGGGATGCAATTTTTTGGTAGTTCAACACCCTTATGAATCACTATAATAGAGAAACAGAGGTTTCCCCACTGTTTTACATGTTCTATAAAATATTTCATAATTGGTATGTGTGGATGGAGACAATATAGTGAACATGAGTCTACTTGGATTGTTTGAATATGGGTTGAAGAAGTTATCACCCAATAGTTTGAGTCAATTAATTTGGAATGGGGAGCATGTGCTGGCCAGGACCCATAAAATCTTAATGTTACCAGTTCATCCATGGTGTTACCAGGGTTCACAATGATTAGAGTTAAATTATTGAAATGAGGACACACCTATATTTGGTTGGTCAAATCCTATATGTTTCGGTGGCGTGGTCAAATAAAGGTTTCCCACGCCTACTCAAGGGAAATGAAATATTTATAAAGAATCAATCAACCTAGAAAATAATGTAGGAAGTGCAGTGAATCATATCAATGAATCTAGAACCCAAGGGAAGATCATATATTTTTGGGAATCATAGGCACTACACATTGTGGTTTTGATTCATTGGATTTGGTCCGTCAAAAGATTCTGGAATGGAGTGTCATATTCCTTCTTTTAGAAATGGTTAAAAACATAGTGATGTAATATCGAGAGTGTCAATGTTTCTTGAATATTTTGGTTATAAATATTGTAAATCATTTTTCAAATTTCTTCGTTCATGGGGATGGTATATGACCATAATTATGGGGATGGCTTAGAATTTTTTTAGGTTACATGTTCCACCTTGGTGACATCCAGGCCCTAAGGACCAAAAATTTCCTTTTGTATTTCATGATTCATTTTCATGACAATCATAGCTCTATATGTATGATCTATAAGAATACATTAACAAAAATTAAAGGGTCCACTAATGTTTGGTGTCCTCTTCCAAGGGGCATGAAAGATTTTTGTAAATTCAATGTGCTAAAATCATGATTTCATAATAATGAAAAACGTAATATTAAATAAGGGATTGAGCACCATAAAAGTTATGTCACCACCTAGAAAACATGTTGTCATGGAGAGAAGATTTGATAAATCATTAATGTAAATTTTTATCGAAATGGTTTTTGAGAATGCATTGATGAACATTTAATAAGGACATAAACTGTGACATGTGATTTTTTTTACATTTTTCATCTACACTATATCATTTTTCCTAAACTCTTGAGATGATGTGTTTATAGAGTGAAGACCTGGATTTTTATCATTATGATATTTATGTGAACTCATCAACATAAGTTTTATGTCCCTTTTTCTAGTATTTTAAATAATTTTTATTTATACCATCAAAGGATAATGTTAATGGTCATACAACTTTGTCCAATGTGAATATAGTTTATGGTTGTGATAGACATGGACCTTTTATGAGGGGAATGTCAAAAAAAAATAATTAGGATTTACAAGGTCAATAATACTCCATAATCCATTTTTTATGAGTTGAAAATGGTGAAAATCATGACTTTGGGTTCTCAATCTAAGATTAAGGACATGTGACATTCATACTAGGTATGGATGAGAACACCTTAAGGTGGTAAGTTCAATCGTGGTGTTGTTTATGTCCAAAAAAATTTGTAATCAATTATTCAAGGTAATTATGAATATAGTTGATGGAATTAACCTCATATTTAGGATCTATATTTTTACATTAATAGTCAAAAAAATGGCATTTGAAGTCAGATTTTTATTTCCTAGGGCTATGGAAGGTTTATGGTAGTACGAGGTGCTCTAATAATAAAGCGTGTTTTATGGGATGAGGGGATTAAAAAATGATGGAAGAACACCACACAAATGTTTAAAATGGTAAGTATCATATGGTCTCTTTGTAAGGGGTGATAATGGGTGATTGAATGCATATTTTCAATTCATGTAATGGGATGTATTTGTTGTCCTACTTTGATAGCATGCAACCTTGACATTTACCATATAGTTTATTGTCATTTGGTGAGGTTTTTAAGTGCATAGGTTTATCCTATATGCAGTTAGGGTCACATTTATATCCTTTTATATTTTATTGATGAACCCATTATTGGGGAGTTAGGCATCTCTACAAATCCTATTATGATAAGAATCTATCCATACATAGTTGTTGTTGGATGTTCACGGCTTAAGTCTGACACATATGAAGGGGGAGGGGAAAGTTTTTTTATATCCTAGATTGATCTATGAATCAAATGTCATGGATTCATGAAACACACGTCCAATTTTCATCTATCGACCAGTCAAAGTTCCGGTGCCCAGATAATGTGTATAGCTGCAATCGGGTCGAATCCTCGGCAATGATACTATGTAATAGTCGATTGTTTTTAGTTGATTGTATTTTGATTGGTGGGCTTGTTTGACAAGATTATGAAATAATTTATGGATGATGTTTGATTTAAAAAATTGATAAATATTTGGGTGAGTTCATTTTTATGGAGTTAAGCTTGTGATATCCTGGAGCATTGCTTTATATTGCAGTTAATTAAACACCCACTTTGCAAGATAATGTTGATTAGAATTACTAAGTGTTATGGATTTAATACAATCCTTAACATAACTAAGTGTTCTAATCTCAATCATATCTTGTTTATGATAGTGTTTTTATGGTTCTAATAATCAATGGAAACCACACATTAAACAAAACAAGTCATTAATCCATGACATGTTAAGACCAGCTTACACAATGTTAAATTAACGAATACTCATCGAGAAAAAGATCTCAATCATGTAACATGAATAAATTATGACTCACCCCAATGAGAGATTTACTAATCCATTTGGGTGTTTAATAATCATGTTATAATTATTATGATTATAATTTAGGATGAGAAGAAAAGGAAAAGGATTATAAAAGAGTGGTACGTCGAACACACACACACGGACAATGATGATAATTAAAAATGGATTTTCGATTAAATAAGGAAGAAAAAGAAGGGAAGGGGATTCAAATGAATTTCAACTAAATTAATAACATTAATATTAAACTATAGAAGGTGGATGAGAATAAGCGATATTGAAGAAGGTATTTTCATTAAAACAAAATTACAAAAAACCAATTTACATGATTATTAATGAAGAAAAACACAAAAGCGAGTGAAATCAAAGAGAAGAGGAAAGGTATCTAAAGTGAAAAAAATGATTATGGAAGGTCCTTACAAGCCTTTGGAAAGGATTTGGTCGTGCCAATTGATGCTCTAATCTTCTAAAATGGCAACCCCTTGCGAGGAAAGGATGGGGATGTATTTATAGCCCAAGGAAGTGGACTGTTTTCATTCCAAATTTGTCCCTCCACTTGCATCACCAAGTTGGTTATTCAGAAAGAAAAATCTCGAGAAATATCATTATTCAATGTTTTATATAATAATTTTATCTGATCTCTCTCAAAATGTGGAGTCTTTTGGAACTAAGGATCCAATGTCATGTCCAGTTGATTAAACAAAGATAAACTGTCCATTTCAATCCATGCGTTTTTGAGGTCCAAAATGTGAAAGGGTGTTTTTATAGGGATATGCCTTCAAACCCAAATGATGTCTTAAAAAAAGTTGTCCGCCCAAATATTCTCTTTCACAATGAAAAATATCAGCTCAAAATAATGTATAGATCAGGCGCCATGTCATCAACTGTAACAACCATAATCTGGAGCCCCTCCACTGGTGCCCCTTAACCAGTTCTCCACATGACCTCAAGCGCGTTTTACTGAACGCTAGAGGCTGCTGACTAGAAACAATGGCCTTGGTGAGTTGATTGGGAAACTATGCCCTAATTTGGTAAGGTATACAGTGGAAAAACAACTGTCAACAGCGGAAGCAGTAACAACATGCATAACAACAGAAACCAAATAGCAGAAGCAATAAATATATATAGCAATGACGACAATGATGTAGCACGTACAAGTATCTATGGAAGGTATCAAACACAACAACATGCTATAATACAATTGAAAACAATTTCAAAAGAAAAACAAAATAAACTCCTCAGCATCGCGAGCCCCAGCTCGGTCCCATGCTCTCCAGCTCCAGCGGAATCAGGATCCTGAAGTAGAAGGGCGCTTGCCGTTATCTATACCTGTAGCAACATAGACAGCCCAGGCCCAAAAGCATGGCCCAAACAGGGTGTGAGATACAATACTAGTAGGAAATCACCCAATGAATTGTGCCTAACAGTAAATTTATACAAGGCAAGTAATAAAACAGGAAGTGGTAAACAGGAAAGCACAAGTAGCTACAATCAATAGTTCTATCAAATCAAGTACACAAGTAAGATTCCAGCAACAAGAAGAAAATAGGTTACCCTCTGGGTAGCTCTCAAAGCCTAACCCCTACAGTTCAACCCATAAGTACCAGCAACCCTCTAGGAGGCACATATAGTCTCACCCCTCTGGTTCACCTCTAAAATTAATAGACTCTCTAGGGAATCACTCACTGTAAATTCCCTCTATAGTATCGTATCATAATAAAGGCTCTCTAGGGAATCACTCAACGTCTATTCCCCCTGTGGACCACGTCAAGGAACTACAGACTCTCTGAGGAAGCACTCATTGTAAATTCCCTCTGTAGTCTCGTATGGTAATTAAAAGACACTCTGGAGAATCCCTTTTGTAAATTTTCCCTTTGGTCTACTAATATAGGTTCTCACAGTCCTGAGAAAAAGGTAATACATGCTCAGTGCGCGTGTACATCGTCCAAGTAAACTCAAAAACTACTTGGCTATCAACTAAGGCTCAGCAGCAAAATAAGGCAATTCTCCACAATCCTACAACTAGGCATGAAAACTGGCAAAATTCCAAACAGGCAGAACAAGCATAGAAAACAATTAATGTATAATAAAGCTACCATAATCATAGGAAAAACATCTACTCTACCAATCAAGAAAATCAGGAAATACAACAAGGGAAAAACACGGACACACAATACCCCATTCAAGGGTATTGGTGGAATTTGCACAAAATATTCATCAACTTTCTACGGAAAGGCACAAACCACCTGCCTTGATCTTAGGTGGTTGATATAAGTGAACCACGATGAGAGATTCCCCTTGGAACAACATAGATCTGAGAAAAAGCACAAAACGCTCAACCTACGATAACATGGGAACCCAAAGTAATCAAGAAACAAGGCTAAATCAGAAGGAAGAACTCACCGCTTCAATTCCAACGCAATCGACTGTGCTCAAATCAAAGAACGGATGACGAGGCGGTAGCTCGTCAATGATCCAGCCGTACGGTCGCTCTCAAGCGGAAGAAAACTGCAGAAGAAGATGAAAATTGGGGTTAGGCGTGACCCCGGTTCGTTTAGTGAAAAAAGAAGTTACATGGCGAGTACTTTTAGAGTAAACGGCATGTACTGGGTCCTTTGTGTACTCCACCAAAATCGGCCTCCACATCACCTCTACACACCGTGTGTGTTGCCCGAGCACGGCCAGCACACGGCTTCGAGCCGGATTAGAGTACACGGCGTGTACTCAGAAAGTACACGGCGTGTACTTTGAAAATATCCAGAAAAATATTTTTACTTAAAAACTCTAGAAAAAAAAAAGAAAAACATACCTAAACGAAGATCTGGGTTCTTACAAACTTCCCCCCTTAAAGAAATTTGTCCCCAAATTTCCCTAATGGGGTGTAGAAGAAGAATCCTTGAATAGTTCTGGCCACTGCGATCATATATCAGCCTCCCTCTCCCTGGTCTCATCTTGTACTCGCTTGTGCTTCCATAGCACTCATACTAGAGGAACATACCACCATCGGAGAACCTTCATACTATGATCGACTATCCGAATAGGATGATCCATGAATGACGCATCCGCTTCAATCTTGAATTCCTCAGGCTGAAAGGCGTGATATGGGTCTGAAAAGTAACGTCGGAGCTGAGAGATGTGGAAGATGTCATGCATGGCCCAATACCTCTGAGTTAGCTACAACCGATAAGCCAACGGTCCCACTCTCTCCATGACCACAAATGGTCTGATGTTCCACAATAAATGTTTACCCTGTCTCCAAATCCTCTTGTGTCCCAACCACGGTGCGACGAGCTGGAAACCCTGATCCCCAACCTCGAACCCCAGAGGTCGTCTTCGCTAATCAGCATAGGACTTCTTTCAAGACTGTGCCGTAGCCATCCTCTTCCGAATCATCTCTATATGTTCTAAGGTCTCCGGAACGAGAAGAGGTCCCAGAAAAGTTGCCTCTCCTACCTCCATCCAGCATAAGGGTGATCACCATGGCCTACCGTAGAAAGCCTCATATGGTGCCATCTGAATGGTCACCTGGAAACTGTTTTTGTAGGTGAACTCCACCAGAGGGATATACTTCTCCCAAGAACCTCCAATGTCTAGGATGCAAGCTCAGATCATATCCTCAAGCACATGGATCGTGCGCTCGGACTAGCCATCAATCTGGGGATGGTATGATGTACTCAAAAGTACTTGTGTACCCAAGGCCTACTGAGGTCCCTGCCAGAACTGAGAGGTAAATCACACATCCCTATCTGAAACAATGTAGTGTGGAACTCCATTCTGACGAATGATCTCTCGGATGTAATGTCATCCCATATCATCAACATTGAAGGTCTTCTTAATCGGCAAGACGTGCACAACATTCGTAAGCCTATCGACGACAACCCAAACAACATCGTTCCCTCGAGGTGTCCTCAGCAACCAAGTCATGAAGTCCATGGTGACATCATTCCACTTCCACTTTGGAATGGGTTATTACTGTAAAAGGAATGTTGGTCGTTGATGCTCTTCCTTCACCAGCTGAAAAGTAGAACATCTCATGACGAAAAAAGCAACATCTTTCTTCATACCTGGACACCAGTACTAGTGATGAAGATCCCGATACTTCTAGGTGATGCCAGGATGAACTGCCCAAACTGAGAAAAGAAAATCTTGCATTATCTCCTCACGTATGTCTTCTAGCACCCATATACATCCCCGGAAATGAAAGATCTTGTAACACCCCGAGATTTTATGAAAAATATTCTTTTAATTTCATTAATATCTTGTGTTTTATGCTACACCAAGATTACCTTTCACTATACGCAACACCATATTAGCTTGCAGTATACGCAACACTATTCTTGGATCGTGTTACACAAAATTTTGATAATAGTTATTCTACACAACATTGAGTATATATATATATATATATTCAACGTATAAATGAAATATGGTTGGATTCTGTTATACGAAACAACGAAGGATTCTTTCACAACACACAACCCTGACTTGGCTTGCATTACACGCAATCGGGACCTTCCTCGATAGCGTGTGTTGTACGCAATACCGGGTATTACTAAACAACGATATATTATTATAATATTTCTATGAACTAGCCGTTATGAATAATGTTAACTAAAATTTGAATTTTATAAAATTATTATTCATCTTACACATTTTCTAGAACATGGTATAAGAACAATATAAATTTTTCGGGTAAAATAAGTATTTTTCAAAAAATGCAGTTTTGCCACCTTTTGATAGCACACCCACATTAAATCTATTTTTTTACAAGTTTATAAGTTCCATTTGACAAAATAAAATTATTCTTTGGAGTCAAGAAATAAAAATTTACTTTGGATAAATTTTTCATTTTATTATGATGACTTTAATATTTTAATGAATAGTAAAAACACGCTATATTTTAATGAAAAAAAACTTTTTTTCATCGTAATAATTAATATGGTTAAATTATAATATTGAATGGGTTTAAAGTATAAATATAATATATTTTTACCATTTAATATAATTTATGTCATTAGCATTGATTTTACATTGAATTCGTAGGTTAAATCAATTCATTCTTTTGCAATGTTTTTAACAAAAACCCTTTTTCATTCGACAACGAGATTAATTTTAATTTAATTTCTGCAACTTCTGTTTATTGAATTTGAAAAAATGGATTCCATATTTGGAATTAGTGGGTCCAAATTATGTTAATAGGCCACTTTTTATTTTTGGGAATTATGAATAGTAACTACGGTAAATTTTATTTACCATAGTTAAAGGTAAATTGGGTAATTAAGGGTAAATAGAATATTATAAAATTACCCTAAAACATGCCAAAATTATATTGGATGGCTAAAAGTAAACTCATATCAACTATGGGTCGTATTAGATTCATTTAATGGACTTTTTACCATGAAAATAATTTAATTATTTTTAAAACCAAAGAAAATGACAACATGTCACTCTCTTAAATCTTATAAGTATAATAATTTTAATTTAGTGATAAAAATCATAAAACTTTGAACATTAATAGTCTCCTGAAATCTAATACAATTTTCTACATCATGATAATTTATTTATAATTTTTAATTGTCATTAATGGTGATACATTAATGATACAGAAATTATTTATTAAGTGGAAAATAGGTAATATGGTTTTTATTGAAATAATAATACCCATTAAAAGGACCAAAAACCTGACCAAAACTTATTGGTAGTCCATATCTACACCTTAATCATACAATGACCTAATATATAACCGTTTGGAGCCTTATAAAAGTGATTATGACCCTTATATAATTTTATTTTAAATGATGCCAAAGTTGTCACCTTCATAATTTAATAAATATACAATTTAAATACTGTGATTTTAAGATGATAAATTCGAGTAAAAGTACTATTGTGAAAGGTAATAGATTTATCTTCATAATAGGATTTTAGTTTAAATTTTTATGCAACAAATAAGTATATTTAATAATTATAAAAAAATGTTGTAGTAATTATTTTATTAAGAGACAAACCAAATATATTGTTTTAAAAATAATAAAATAAATATTATATGAACTATTTAATGTGGTCCACTAATTTTATAGATACATATGGACTTTTATTAATCTATTATATCTTTTATTTCTAACATATCTTCTGTATATATTTTATTTAAATTAAAATAAATGAATATCGTCAAAATTGACACTATTGTTATTTTATAAAAATAACATATTATAAAATTGTTTAAAAAAATTTAAAAATTATAAATTGAAATTTATATGGTATATAATGTTATAAAGTAAAAAATTATGGAAAATTCACAACAAATAAGTAATTATTTTTTATAATTTAAAATTTTGAATTTTATTACCACAAATAAACTAAAATAGATTAAATAAGGATAAATAAAAAGGATAAGGTTTAAAATAAAATCCAAACATGTTTAAATTTGATTGGATGATGATATTAGAAACCTATCTCATATAATATTTGAATATGAGTCATTTTTGGAGGTTTCTAGGTGGGGTTAGATTTATTAAAAAATAATATTTTTTAGAATTCCAAAGGTGCCCCTCTCCTCCATTATAAAAGGGCACCTCCTACCTCTCCTCCTCACACCAATTTGAGCCTTCAAGCTCAGCCAGACCCTGACATATTATCTTCTACAATTCTCTAGAAACATCCTAGAGGTTCTTTTCTACTTTAAAGACCAATCTTAGTGCCCTAAGAGGAGGTTTCAAAGAGTCGTATCGAAGAAGAGGTAATTTCTTCTCCCGATTCTTTCAAGCTTCTTTCTTCTTGAACATCTTCTTCTTTAGTTGTTTCATTATAATGTAATAACATCAGTATCACTAATATAATGATTTGTTATTATAAATATGAAACAACCTCATTTCACCTTCTATTCATCCTACAGAAAACAAAATCAGCGCGCGTGCATACGTACGGAATACCGTCACCACGCCGTCGTGTAATCTGTTTTTCCACCAACACCTTAAATGGATGGGAATAATGGTGTAAATAATAACTATACATAGTTATTATAACATCATACTGATTCCGATATATTGTATCATCCACTCCAATTCAATTCAATAATTATGGAAACGATATCATCGCTCATGCGTACGTACGGACTACCGTCTCCACGACGCGATGAGATTCATTTTCAATGGTTAACCATTCATGAATGATTATAAAGTATATATAATAAGTGATAATGAAATATATGACATAATAATGATACTGGATTTATGTATATATATATATATATATGTATGTCATGTACTTAATTCAATTCAATTCAATAAAGAAATGAAAACAACATTCATGCGTACGTACAACCTACCGTCTCCACAAACGGTGTATTTCTTTCCTTTTATCGATATATTATATATATGTGTATATTATGAATATATATTATATATAAATCATGTTTTACATTCTAGATATAATTAATCATGATCCAAGTAATCAAATTAATAATTACAAGTTAAAACACGAACGACAAATGAGACGATTTTACCCAAAACGCTACTTTAACATGAATTTACAAAAGAACGGGTAATATAAAGTCATAATTGAACCATATATGATATCATAACAATAAATATGATTCTGTAATAAGTCAATAACATTATTTAAATCATTATACAGGGTTTTCAGACACTTACGAAGAAAATCGGACCGAAGGTAAGGGATAATTTTGCAAATCACATTTTTATCTAAGATTGCTTATTCGTAAGTATTTACTGGGGTTATATTTATCATCCATGACCAAATTTTATAAAAATGTTTTCATGAATGTTTAAAGTCCCTTTTACTCATTTTTACTTTTACTACATGGTATGTAGGGAATCTTTCTTTTGTTTACGTTACGAGTTACGTTTTTTGACTTTTCCGGCAAAAGTATGAGAAGAATGTTTTTTTAACTTATATGGCATGAATGGATTTTTACGGTTTTATAAAGTCTTATTTTCATGAAGATTCCTCCAAAAAATTTCATGAATATTTTCAACAAAATCTATTTCTTTTAAAATTTCATGAAGTTTTGTGAAAAGAGATTGATTTTGAAGAAGAAATGATATTTTCCTCAAGAATTCATTTCAAGTGTTTTATCAAAACCATTTTCCATCTAAGATGAAATTATTTCATATATGTACGTTTCAAGTATGATTTACATGGTTTTACTTTTCTTATTATGAAATGATTTCCATTACTTTTATATGTATTATGTGATGATGGGATGATGTTTATGAAACCCATTTTATTCGTTGGGTTATTATGAATGATGTATGTTTATTTTGTGGAACAAGTAAGAATGATTTCATTATGAGATGGGTGGGACCTATATCTCCCTCCAATGCATTGGGTAAAGATTTCATATCTCATGAGATAGATATGGCTGGAATGGTATGTTAATCCGGTACAGTGTTACAGGACTGAAACGAGGAGTGAACTCGATTCAGAATGGGACATTGTCCACTAAGATGGTCTTGGCAGCAATGCCTGAGCTACTATGGAAATCATTACATGTGCTTAATGGATGCCACAATTACATGTTTTATTCCCGTGCTATTTTATCATGATTTATGTTCCATTATGATCTATTCCTTATATACTTCCATGTTTTATGTCGTTGCTCAATATTTTTAATGTTCGTGTTTTTTTATGTTCAAATGTATATGGTATATTTTATTTTATCCATGCTTACCCTTACTGAGCATTTGATCTCACCCTTTTTTTTCTATTCCTAGGATATAAAGAAATGTTTTAGGTAAGAAAAAAAGGGGAATATCTTTATGGGAGATGTTGAAGATCTTTCACCACGATTAGAGGATTACGTTCCAAGTTTCCAAAGACACTAAACTATTACGGTCCTTATGTTCCTGTTTTTGTTATGTATTAAGTATTCTGAAAAAGTAATGTAATGTCCATGTACGTCAAGCTTAGGGTCTCTACAGGTGGTATCAGAGGAAAGGTTTAGTCAACCTTTGGAAAATAGGATGCAAAAACGTTAGGGAGATCCCTATAGATCTTTATAAGGTATGTCTAGGGATCTCCCTAAGGATAAGTATAAGTATAGGATATAGTCCTAGAACATTGGTAACGATATTAGATTAAACCAAAGATGTTAGATATTGAAGTTAATCCCCCTTTATTTTGATTTTTTCCTCTCACACTATTATTTTTGGGTTTTAGAAAATGGCTGGAAACAAGATGATTCATGATAATGGAGGATATGATGGAAAATGGAATGATATTATTAATGAGCAAACAAATTAAATGGGATTTGGAAGTCCAAACATCATTATTATGCCGATTCAGCAATCTCATAATATGATCAATAAAGTAAAATTTGGTAAGATTCCTGACTCAGCTAATAAGAGAATGATGGAGTTTCATGATGATCATAGAGGAAAGAAAGTTCAATTTCCCCTATGTAAATCATGTGGGAAGAGGCTTCAAGGAAAATGTTTCAAAGGAACTGGAAGATGCATTGGGTGTGGAAAAGAAGGACACAAAGCAAGTAAGTGCAAAAGAAAAGGTTCAGTTAACACCAGGTATGAGGATAATGGTATTGCTACGACATCAACAATGGTTAAATGTTTTAAATGTGGAATGTACGGGCATTATGCAAACCAATGCCCCAATGGAAAGTCTCATGAAGAGAATCAGTATGGTCGTATGGGTAGTATTTATGTTGATGATGATGAAGAGACTACAAATGATATGTGAGATGAAAGAATTGTTGAATCTCAGTCAATGGTTGATAAATGTAGTGGAATGACTACATGTTTATCATGTGTAATGTTGTATCAGTAATCTCATAGTACTATGGAATAAGGAGACATCTAAGGATTGTTACACTGTTGTCTTTCCTTGAGTTTTGAAAGTGTATAATTAATGGTACCAGTATCCATGAAAGGTTATTCAGATATTTTCGGAATGTAGATGATATGCGCATAATGAAAGACAAGGAGAAAATTAAATGTTTGATAGTATTCATGAGCTCATGACTGATATAAGGAGAATTTTATATCATGGTTTGAGTATATAGAATTTTTGGATTTCGGTATGTGGAAAGAGTTAACTTTTGACTGCATTCATGTTTTCACTAAGGTTCAATGGGTATTCATTTTATCAAGAGAATACATGATTAAGTTATTGACATGATTGGAATGTGACCAACAATATATATATGGGGGATAAATGATGGTATTCACATGCTTGGTTGATGACATTTCAAGTAATCATTTTCTTTATACTATGAGCTTGGACCGAATTATTTTAGATAAGCCTACAGATGGGAATGTATTATGTTGGACATAAGTTAGGATATAATTTTTTTCGATATTATTGATGGGATGTTATAGTAATATAGCTTTAGAAAAAAGGACAACCTGCAGGATGGGCGACAGCCCATCGCGTTGGACAAGGCTGTGGGAATCGAACCCACAACCGAAGTGCGACTGGCCTTTATCGCCTACCACTGGCCTATAGGAAGTCCCTGGTTTGTAGAAACTAGTTTTATTTTATTAAGCGGTATGATATATGAAGTATAAGGTCATTTTTGGAACGATATATGATTAATCTAACCATAATATGGACTTATAACTATTTCTATCCTTTTGTTTGAAAGAGATGCAATGACCCATCATTCTATCACCGGATCTGCTAACACATCACGAATAACAAATTCAACATAATTTCTTTAAGGGATGAAGTGGAAATTGTTCAATTCAATAACAATAGTGAGATTGTTCCAAAATCATGCAAGTATTTCTTTTAATTCATCAACTTTAGGGAAATGATCTTGAAAACCAAAAATGTTGTCCTAGTTCCCTTATATCTGATTAATCAGATGGTACCTTAGATCATCACAAATCAATAGCTTTGTGATTATTGGCTTTTTCATAGCCATGTTCTCTACCACTCTCCATCAGAACATGATGGTTAGATTTTTCTTCCATATCCATATTTTAACATATGTTCTCCTATGTGGAAACCCAGTGATGAGTTAATTTGGGTAACCATTACATTTCATACTTTAGTTTTTAAAGCCATGTTTTTGTATTCCTTTTTACAATGTGGGTTTCTATTAAACAAACATTCGAGTAGTAAACCATTTATAACCCCGACGAATTTCGAGGGTGAAATTCATTTTAAGGGGAGTAGAATGTAACACCCAGAGATTTTATGAAAAATATTCTTTTAATTTCATTAATGTCTTGTGTTGTATGCTACACCAATATTACCTTGTGCTATACGCAACACCGTATTAGCTTGCAGTATACGCAACACTATTCTTGGATCGTGTTATACACAATTTTGATAACAGTTATTCTACGCAACATTGAGTATATATATATATATATTCAATGTATAAATGATATATGGTTGGATTCTGTTATACGAAACAACGAAGGATTCTATCACAACACGCAACCCAGACTTTGCTTGCATTACACGCAATCTCCACCTTCCTCGATAGCGTGTGTTGTACGCAATACCAGGATTTACTAAACAACAATATATTATTATAATATAATTATGAACTAGCAGTTATGAATAGTATGAACTAAATTTTTAATTTTATAAAATTATTATTCATCTTACACATTTTCTAGAACATGGTATAAGAACAAAATAAAGTTTTCGGGTAAAATAAGTATTTTTCAAAAAATGTAGTTTTGTCACCTTTTGATGGCGCACCCACATTAAATCTAGTTTTTGACATGTTTATAAGTTCCATTTGACAAAATAATATTATTCTTTGGAATTAAGAAATAAAAATTTACTTTGGATAAATTTTTCCTTTTATTATAGATGACTTTCATATTTTAATGAATAGTAAAAACACGCTATATTGTAATGAAAAACAACTTTTTTTCATTGTAATAATTTATATGGTTAAATTATAATATTTAATGGTTGTAAAGTATAAATAGAATATATTTTAACCATTTAATATAATTTATGTCATTAGCATTGATTTTACATTGAATTCGTAGGTTAAATCAATTCAATCTTTTGCAATGTTTTAAACAAAAACCTGTTTTCATTCGACAACAGGATTAATTTTAATTTTGTTTCTGCAGCTTCTGTGTATTGAATTTGAAAAAATGGATTCCATATTTGGAATCAGTGGGTCCAAATTATGTTAATAGGCTACTTTTTATTTTTGATAATTATGAATAGTAACTACGGTAAATTTTATTTACCTTAGTTAAAGGTATATCGGATAATTAAGGGTAAATATAATATTATAAAATTACCCTAACACATGACAAAATTCTAGTGGATGGCTAAAAGTAAACCAATATCAAATAGGGTCGGATTAGATTCATTTAATGGACTTTTGACCATGAAAATAATTTAATTATTATTAATACCAAAGAAAGTGACAACATGTCACTCTCTTAAATATTATAAGTATAATAATTTTAATTTAGTGAAAAACGTCATAAAACATCGAACATGAATATTCTCAAGAAATCTAATACAATTATATATATCATGATAATTTATTTAGAATTTTTAGGGATTAAATAATTGTCATTAATGGTCATACATTAATGATACAGAAATTACTTATGAACTGGAAAATAAGTAATATAGTTTTTATTGAAATAATAATACCCATTAAAAGGACCACAAACCTGACCAAAACTTATTTTATGTGTATATATACACCTTAATCATCCAATGACCTAATATATAACCGTTTGGAGCCTTATAAAAGTGATTATGACACTTATATTATTTTATTTTAAATGATGTCAAAGTTGTAACCTTCATAATTTAATAACTATAAGAATTTAAATATTGTGATTTTAAGATGATAAATTTGAGTAAAAGTATTATTGTGAAAGGTAATAGATTTATCTTCATCATCAGATTTTATTTTTAATTTTTATACAAAAATAAGTATATTTAATAATTATACAAAAATGTTGTAGTAATTATTTTATTAAGAGATAAACCAAGTAAATGGTTATAAAAATAATAAAATAAATATTATATGAACTATTTAATGTGATCCCGTAATTTTCTAGAAACATATGGCCTTTTAGGAATCTATTAGAACATTTAGTTCGAACATATCTTCTGTATATAGTTTATTTAAATTCAAATAAATAAATATTGTCAAAATTGACACTAATTTTATTTTATAAAAATAACATATTATAAAATTGTTTAAAAATCACAAAAATATTTAAAAATTATAAATTTAAATTTATATGGTCTATGTTGTTATAAAGGAAACAATTATGGAAAAATCACAACAATTAAGTAATTATTTTTTATATTTTAAAATTTAGAAATTTATTACCACCAATATACTTATATAGATTAAATAAAAGTGATATGGTTTAAAATAAGATCCAAACATGTCTAAATTTAATTGGTTGATTATATTACAACCCTATATCATCTAATATTCGAATATGAGTCATTTTTGGAGGTTTTTAAGTGGGGTTAGATTTATTATAAATTAATATTTTTAAGAATTCCAAAGGTGCCCCACTCCTCCCTTATAAAAGGGCACCTCCTCCCTCCCATCGTCACACCAATTTGAGCATTCACGCTCGGCCAAACCCTGAAAAATTATCTTCTACACTTCCCTAGAAACATCCTAGAGGTTCTGGTCTACTTTAAATACCATTCTTAGTGCCCTAAGAGGAGGTTTCAAAGTGGCGTATCGAAGAAGAGGTAATTTCTTCTCCCGATTCTTTCAAGCTTCTTTCTAATTCAAATTCTTCTTCTTTAGTTGTTTCATTATAAATTAATAACATCAGTATAAATAATATACTGATTTGTTATTATAAATATGAAAAAACCCCATTTCAGCTTTTATCCATCCTACGGAAAACAAAATCACCGCGCGTGCGTAGGTACGAAATACCGTCTCCACGCCGTGGTGTAATCTGTTTTTTCACCAACACCTTACATGGATAGGTATATGGTTGTAAAGAATAAATATACATAGTTATTATAACATCATACTGATTTTGATATATTGTATCATCCACTCCAATTCAATTCAATAATTATGGAAACGATATCATCGCTCGTGCGTACGTACGGACTACCATCTCTACGACGCGATGAGATTCATTCTCAATGGTTAACCATTAATAAATGATTATAAAGTATATATAATAAGTAATAATGAAATATGTGACATAATAATGATACTGGATTTATGTATATATATATATGTATGTCATCTACTTAATTCCATTCAATTCAATAAGGAAACGAAAACAGCGTTCATGTGTACGTACGGCCTACTGTCTCCTTGAACGGTGTATTTATTTCCATTTATCGATATATTGTACATATTTATATTCTGAATATATATTATATATAAATCATGTTTTACATTCTGGATATATGTAATCATGATCCGAGTAATCATATTAATAATTACAAGTTAAAACATGAACGACAATTGAGACGATTTTACCCAAAACGCTACTTTAACTTGAATTTACAAAAGAACGGGTAATATAAAGTCATAATTGAACCATATATGATATCATAACAATTAATATGATTCTTTAATAAGTCAATAACATTATTTAAATCATTATATAGGAGGTTCGGACACTTACGATGAAAATTGGACCTAAGGTAAGGGATAATTTTGCAAATCTCATTTTTATCCGAGATTGCTTATTCGTATGTATTTATTGGGGTTATATTTATCATCCATGTCCAAATTTTATAAAATGTTTTCATGAATGTTTAAATTCCTTCTTACCCATTTTATCTTTTACTACATGATATGTAAGGAATCATTCTTTTGTTTACGTTATGAGGTACTTTTTTTGACTTTTCTGGCAAAAGTACGAGAAGAATATTTTTTAACTTATACGGCACGAACGGAATTTTATGGTTTTATAAAGCCTTATTTTCATGAATATTACTCCAAAATATTTCATGAATATTTTCAACAAAATATATTTCTTTTAAAATTTCATGACGTTTTCTGAAAAGAAATTGATTTTGAAGAAGAAAGGATATTTTCTCAAGAATTCAGTTCAAGTGTTTTATCAAAACCATTTTCCATCTAAGATGAAATTATTCCATATGAGTATGTTTGAAGTATGATTTACATGGTTTCACTTTTCTTATTATGAAATGACATCCATTTCTTTTATATGGATTATGTGATGATGGGATGATGTTTATGAAACCCATTTTATTCGTAGGGTTATTATGAATGATGTATGTTTATTTTGTGGCACAAGTAAGAATGATTTCATTATGAGATGGGTGGGACCTATATCTCCCTCCAATGAATTGGGTAGAGATTTTATATCTCATAAGATAGACATGGCTGGAATGGTATGTTAATCCCGTTCAGTGTTACAGGACTGAATTGAGGAGTGAACTCGATTCAGAATGGGACATTGTCCACTAAGATGGTCTTGGAAGCAATGCCTTGGCTACTATGGAAATCATTACATGTGCTTAATGGATGCCACAATTACATGTTTTATTCCCATGCTATTTTATCATGATTTATGTTCCATTATGATCTATGCCTTATGTACTTCCATTTTTATGTCATTGCTCAAGATTTTTAATGTTCTTGTTTTTTTAAGTTAAAATGAATATGGTATGTTTTATTTCATCCATGCTTACCCTTACTGGGCATTTGAGCTCACCCTTTTTATGTTTTCTTTTCCAAGGATATAAAGAAAGGTTTTAGGTAAGAAAAAAAGGGAAGATCTTTATGGGAGATGTTGAAGATCTTTCACCACGATTAGAGGATTACGTTCCATGTTTCCAAAGACACTAAACTATTATGGTCCTTGTGTGTTTCTTTTTGTTATGTATTATGTATTCCGAAAAAGTAATGTAATGTACATTTACATTAATATTCGGGTATCTACAGATCTCATCCTCTCCCACTGTCCATCCAGGAAGAGGGTCCTCTCCTGACACACTCTCCCACAGGACTAAGCCTTCTGAGTCTAATAGCTGCCTCATCCGTACTCGATCATGAAGTGTAGAGGTATCATAACAGGAGATGGAAGGTTTGTCCCTGTCTGTCTTGCACCTCTAGACGCATCTCAGAGAATAGATCCATCAGCTGCCACTCCCTACTGGCCTCCTAAACTGCCTGAATCTGAGTTCTCCTGCTCAACACATCTGCCACTGCGTTGCCTTTACCCAGTGTATAGGAAAGCTCGAAATCAAAATACTAAAGGTAATCGATCCACCTGTGCTGTCTCAGGTTCAGATACCACAAAGTGAAAATATACTTGAGACTCCTCTGGTTAGTGAAGACCACAAAGTGCTCTCCCAGCTGATAGTGTCTCCAACAGCGTAAGGCATGAACAATAACTGCCAACTACAGATCGTGTGTAGGGTTGTTCCTCTCATGTGGACTCAACTACAGAGACTCGTATGCAACGAATCCATCCCCCTGCATAAGCATAGCTCTCAGCCCAATACCTGAAGCATCACAGTAAAAAGTGTAGTTCTTGCATGGCTCCGTCAAGACTTGTATCGGTGCAGACGTCAACCTCCCATTTAGCTCCAAAAAGGATGACTCACAAGAATCCGACCATAAGAACTTCACCCCCTTCTTGGTCATACCTTTCAAACATGCTGCTAGATGAGAAAAGTCCTGAATGAATCGTCTATAGTATCCAGCCAGCCCTAGGAAACTCCGTTCCTCAAAGACGTTCTTCGGATTCTCCTAGGGGACTATAGCTCTCACTTTCTCTGGGTCCACTGATACTCCTCCCTCTGAGCTGATGTGACCCAATAAGTGAATCTGATCCATGAAGATGTGTCACTTCAAGAGATTAGCATAAAGCTAATGCTCTCTCAGTGTACTCAGAACAATCTCAAGATGTGTGGCATGGTCGTGTCAAGTGTGAGAGTACACCAAGATATCGTCCATGAAGACCATGACAAAGGAGTCCAAGTAAGGATGGAACAATCGGTTCATCAGTTCCATGAAAACTATAGGCGCATTCATGAGACCGAACGACATAACCATATACTCGTATAGACCATACCTGCTCCTGAAGGCTGTCAGAGGTATATCTGATGGTCTAACGCGCAACTGATGATAACCGGACCTCAAGTTGATCTTCGAGAACACCCAGGATCCTCGAAGATGATTTAAAAGGTCGTCAATTCTTAGAAAAGGATATGAGTTCTTGACTGTCAACTGGTTCAGCTTCTATAATCCACACAAAGCTGAAGGGTACCGTCTGCCTTCTTTGCAAACAGGACAGGCGAACCCCAGGGACATGTACTGGGTCGGATGAAACCCTTAGCCTGTAGCTCCTCCAACTGCTTCTTAAGCTCCTGCAACATAGGTGTAGCCATCCTATAGAGAGTAATGGACACCGTTGCCACTCCTGGAATGAGCTCAATAAGGAAGTATACCTCACGCTCCGGAGGAAATCCTAAAAAGTCCTCTGGAAAGACGTCCCTGAAGTTATCCACCACTAGAGGAAAATCCAACTGTGGAGTCCCATGATCATCCAGATAAAGACTATAATTCTAGGCCATCACCACTCCTAGCCCAAGATGCTCGAGTCCTACCTAAATCACCCGAACATCCCACTCGCCATTATGATGAAAAGATTCTCCCTCTGGTGAAACGAAACTCACTCTGAGGCGATAACAGTCGACGACTGCCTGAAAGGGAATAAACCAATCCAGGCCAAGGATGAAATCATAGCCTGTCATCTCTAGGACATAGAGATCCCATAAAAAGAAATACCCTATAACCTTGAGAGGGCACTCTCTACACTGGCGTACACTAGATGTCCTCATCCCCAAAGTTGTGTCTAGTGTCAATGAGTCGGCAGAAGAAAAGATGCAGAGTCCAAGGATCTCCACAACAGCAACAGATATAAAGCTACATGTAGAACCAGTATTGAAAAGGGCTGAGGATAAACCTGGGGCTACTAAAATTGTACCACGAACTGTAGAAGGGCCTGGATCTTGCTCCTGAAAAGTCTGCTCCACGGCGAAAGTCTAGCTCGCACCATGGCCCTGCGCCCCAGGCTGACCACTCTGGGCTGATCCTCCTTGCTGGTTCTAAGGAACTGGTGACTGAACGCCACGGTCTCGACCTACACCTCGGCTCAAACGGCCGGAAGAACTCCAGTTCTCTGACTGGTTAGAAAATGGAGGTGATAATACTGAACGAGGAGTCATGAATGAACCCCAGTCACCAGCTGCCAGTGATAAAACATGGCTGAAATACTGAAGGTGACCCATATTTCTGCAAGATCGGCACTCCATGGGGTCCCTCTGGCACTGCTTCCTCATGTGCCCTGACCAGCCACATTGGTTGCATGTCACCTGGCTACCTGATGATGCATCTTGCTTCCTCAGATCGCCGAGTGTAGGCTCTCTACCACGCTTCTTGCTGTCCTCTAGAGGTATAATAGATCTGGAAAAAGAACCACCCTAGATCGCAGCTCTAGAGTCTCTCTGATTGCGCTCTGCAATCAGTGCCTAGTTGACGATTGAAGTAATGGAAGACAGCTGGAAGATGCTCACATGTGAGCGGATCTCCTGCCTAAGACCATCCTCGAAGTTCCCTGCTAAGAACACACCACTCCCATCCCAGAGGGGCGTGAAGCGCTACATCTCGGTTAAACGAGCAGAATACTCCATGAAAGAAATAGTACCCTGATCTAAGCTCATGAACTATTGGGCTCGGATGGCCCTCAGGGTCTCCGGGTAGAAGTAGTCATAGAACACGCGCTGGAACTCCTCAGAAACCATATCCTGCTTGTGAGATGCCTATGAGATCACGTCCCACCACCTATTGGAGGAGTCTCGTAGCATGTAGGTGGTGAGATTGACCCACCTTTCTGGAGGCATCTCCAGATGCTTTAAGATAGTCAGCATGGCTTCCAGCCATGACTCTGCAGCCTGAGGTCCTCCTTCCCCTGAGAACGTGGGAGGGTACTGCTGCTGAAAAACCCATGTCAAATCTTCCATTGACATGGAAGGAGGGGTTCTCCCTGGAAGGCCTTTATCATCCTCATGAAACCTTCTCTGAAATGCACATCTACACCTACAACAGGTATAACAGCCGGTGCCAAGACTGGCCTAACTGGAGGATCGGCAGAAAGTCCCTGATCACCACTATCTGGCGTCTGATCACTGCCCGACGACAGACATACGACCGAGGGACGTCTCAGAGGCAAAGATCTGAATGATAAAAAGAAAACCTTAGATCAAGAAAATAGGGACATAGAATAGAAGAGTACAAAACATAAAGAGAGGAAGAAAACACATTGGTTTACAAAACTTGACTACACAGCGTGTATAAAACTACATGGCGTGTCTTCTTAACTCACTGACATGGGCGTGTACTCCTTCCCTACAAGTCGTGTACACTTCAAACTACCCGGCGGGTTGCACCCACACACGACGTGTACTTAAAAACTGTTCCCCTGCCCAAGTCTTCTTACACGGCTAACTCACACGGTCCGACATAACCCAAGATTACACGGCGTGTTCTTAACACACACGGCGTGTACTAGACAGGGCTTTGATGGCCCGTGTTTGTGAAACACATGGCCTTCTACATAGTTGAACCTTACATGGCATGCTATGAACAGACACAACGTGCATAGGCAAGGGGACACCGTCCCGTGTTGTTCGTGACACGGCCAGGTACCGGGAAAAGACTACACTGCGTGTTCCGAACAAACACGACATGAGGAAAAGAAGGTAACGTTGGCCCGTGTTGTTCGTGACACAGCCGGGTACCTGGACATGACTACATGGAGTGTTCACTAAGGATACGACATGTTCTACCCAAGCTTCCCTGGCTCATGTTGTTAGTGACACAACCAGGTACACGGCTCCGAACATACACGATGTGTACCAATCGTACACGGTGTGTTTACGAAGTTATCCCAATGACCCCATGTTATGCTCACACGGTCAGTGACACGACCTGAATACTACATGGTATGTATCCAAAAAGTAAACACCGTGTATTCAGGGTTTCTCTGGGTAGTTGCCCAAAAACTGCTCAGACTCCCTGAACCACTAAAAACAAGGTAAAGAGGTGCCAAATTTTGATTCATGAGGGCCCAAAATCCCCGCGAATCAAATCTCTCCATCTCCCGAGGTCACATACAAGGGAAAACAATAGCTCTATAACATAACAGCATGGATTATATCAAGCATATATCAAAACAACATGCATAATCTACCCAAATCCTATCACAACATCATGAAATCGCTAACGCACCCTAGATGGCATGACATGAGTGCATGGCATGGTATTTCTAAAAGTGCCTATATGATGCATGAGATGGAATACCCTCATCTCATCGAGTTACGACAGAAATAGAACCGAAATATCAAAATAATAACCGCAGAAGTCATGAGAATCACGCTTAGTGAAACATATCAACCATAAAAACTCAAAACCAGCAAACAACAATTAACGAGGTAGTATGGCCTTTCCCTGTGCACGGGTTAGCTACTCCCGAGCACATCTTAATACCATGTACCGAATCCATACTATCCCTGGCTAATGTCTCCAAATAGTAAAACAAGAGAAAATAAATCCTCTGATACCACTTTGTAACGACCCGAATCCGGAGCCCCTCCACTAGTGCCCCGTACCCGGTTCGCCACATGACCTCAAGCACGTTTCGCTGAACTCCAGAGGCTTTTGACTAGAATCTAGGGCCTTGGTGAGTCGATTGGGGAAACTCTTCCCTCATTTGGTGTGGTATATAGGGAAAAAACAACAGTCAATAGCGGAAGCAGTAAAAACATGCATAACATCATTAACCAAACAGCGGAAACAATAAATATATATATCAATGATGACAATTATGTAGCAGGTACATTTATTTATGGAATGAAGAAAACACAACAATGTGCTGTAATAAAACTAAAAACAAGTTCAAAAGAAAAAAAAAACTCCTCAGCATCGCGAGCCTCGGCTCGGTCCCATGCTCTCCAGCTCCAGCACAATCAAGATCCTGAAGTACAATGGCGCTTGCCCTTATCTATACCTGCAGCAACATAGTCTACATGGCCCCAAAATCAAGTTCTAAATAGGGTGTGAGATACAATCCTAGTAGGCAGTCACCCATATATTTGTGCCTAACAGTCGGTGAATACAAGGCAAGTAATAAAACAAGAAGTAGTAAACAGGAAATCACAAGCAGCTACAATCCATAGGTCTAACAAATCAAGTACACAAGTAAGCAACCAGAAACAAGAAGAAAATAGGTAACCCTCCATGTAGCTCTCACAGCCTAACCCCTATGGTTCAACCAATATGTACCAGCAACCCTCTAGGAGGCACACATAGTCTAACCTCTCTGGTTCAGCTCTGAAATTAATAGACTCTCTGGGGATGTACTCACCGTCAATTCCCCCCATAGTCTCGTATCTTGCTAAAGGCTCTTTGGGGAAGCACTCAACGTCTATTCCCCTTGTGTCCCGCATTGAGGAACTACAGAATCTCTGAGGAACCACTCAATGTCAATTCCCCCTATGGTCTCATATCGTAATTAAAAGACACTCTGGAGAAGCCCTTCCGTCAATTCTCCCTTTGGTCTACTACTCTAGGTTCTCACAGTCCTGAGTGAAAGGTAATACATGCTCAATGCACGTGTACATCGTCCAAGTGACCTCAAAAACTACTTGTCTATCAACTAAGGATCATAAGCAAAACAAGAGAATAGTCCACAATCCTACAACTAGGCATGGCAACTGGAAAAACACCAAACAGGCAGAACAAGCATAAAAAACAATCAAGGTACAGTAATGGTACCATAATCACAGGAAACCCATCTACTCTAGCAATCAAGAAAAGCAATAAATACAACAAGGGATAAACAAGGAAACACAATACCCCATTAAAGGGTATTGGTTGAATTTTCCAAAAATATTCATTAACATTCTACGGAAAGGCACCAACCACCTACCGTGATCATAGTTGATTGTTATAAGTGAACCACGATGAAAAATTCCCCTTGGAATGACATTGATCTGAGAAAACACACAAAACTCTCAACCTACGATAGTGTGGGAACTAGGAGGAATCAAGAAACAAGGTTAAAGCAGAAGGAAGAACACACCGCTAATAATCCAACTCAATCGACCATGATCATATCAGAGAATGGATGGCGAGGCAGGAGCTCGTCGAAGATTTGACCGTACGGTCGCTCTCGGCGTAACGAAAACTGGAGAAGAAGATGAAAATTGGGGTTAGGAGCAACCCCAGTCTGTTTAGTGAAAAAAAATGTTTAGGTCATGTAATTTTAGTGTACACAGCGTGTACTGGGTCCTTTCCGTACTCCGCCAAAATCGGCCACCACGTCACCCCTACACACCGTGTGTGTGGGTCGGGCACGGCCAGCATACAGATTCGAGCCGGATCAGAGTACACAGTGTGTACTCAGAAAGTACACGGCTTGTACTTTGAAAATTTCCAGAAAATTCATTTTTCATAAAAACTCCAGAAAAAAACGTACTTAAACAAAGATCCGGGTTCTTACATCAACACTGTAATAATTTTAATTACCGGCAAAAATAGTGGGCTCAGTTTCAAAGCATTAGTTGGGCCCCATGTATTAATTGTTGGGACTTGAAATTTTTATCCAATAATACCTTCATTATCCCCAGAACAATATATGAGAGTAAAAGTATTTGGGCTTCCTGATTGAGCCCTGAAATTAAATCTTCTTGGATGGTCTAGTTTCTTCACAGATTCTGTAGGGCTCTTGTGTGGTCCACATGGGCCTTAAAATGAAAGAATTATCCCAAGATATCTTCTAATTAAATTCTTTACATTGAATGAATAATCCAACAAAGCAAGAACCACACAATTTTTATCATTAGGTTGAGTGTTATAAATAACATAGTAAACTGACTAAATTGGACTAATTCTAAAAATGCTCAAAAATCATATTTTGTATTAAAATACTATATTTCACACACATTATGCACATTTCATATACAATTAGGAAATGAAGTATATAATAAGTCATTATAATATTAATAACATCAACTCCCCCACACTTAGTTTTTTGCATGTCCTCATGTGCAACAAATATAAAAACATGAATGAATCATTTTCACTCACCAACAAATATTAAAATATTGTTTTCTTCAATTACAGGAGGTTTAGACTATTTCACTCATACATTTTGAATTCCACCAAAAGTTGTTAGAGAAACAATGTTCCAAAACTAAATAATTTTTTATGCTAAAATTTAGAAATGGAAAATGTTGACACTCAATACCCACACCTATGAAGATGATAAAATTTTTTTGTGGAGGTTCACTCTTTCACCAACCAAAAGTGAAAATCTCATAGTTTGAAAGAGATATAAGATTACAATACCTATCTAAAGTGCACATGAATCAATAGGTATTCTTAAGGGGTTTTTCTATGGCTATGGGATGGTAGGAATATAATTTCGAAGAGAGAAAAAAGAGGGATAAAACACTAACATAGAAAATTCAATGCACATTTTTTAAATAAAACATGGAAGAAAATGAAAACACATATTTACAATGGAATGATTGTGCGAAAAAGGACACAATAGAGGAAGAAAATATGAAGGTAATGAGAATATGGAATATTTTAAAAACCCAAAACATCTCCCAATGAAATAAGAATATAATGCAAGTGTTCTTTTTTTTCTTTTCCTTTTTTTCTTTGATTTTTCAAAAGTAGACCTTGAAAAAAATATCACACTCATATCATAACCCATGTTTAATCTCCTCACGACACTAATTGTAATAGTAATAACTAGATCAAAGGTTTAGGAAGAGGGATTTTTGACCTACCCATGACACAACCCATTTTTTCATTTTCATTTTATTTTATTTTTTTCATCATTTTTGATTTTTTTGAACACTTTTCAATAACATTTAAAAAATTACATAAATGGAAGGAAATTACATTCACCAAAACATACATAATGGCAACCTCCCCACACACTAAAATGGATGCTTGGCCTCAAGAAGATGTTAACTCCTTGAAAATTAATAATAGGGTACCCAAAAAATGAAATTTGTTCCCCCCACACTTGAATTTCAAAAAATAAATTAGGAAATGAAAATCCATGAGGATATTGGCTGGGAAACATTATTGGTCTTGTAATGTGGCTATCAAATAAAATGTTTTCATAGGCTCAAATGGTCAGTCAAAAGGATGATTAATTTAAGGGAAATTGGAGGCTATTTGGCTATTGTGATTTTCATGTGGTTCAAAAAATGCCTCTATCATATTAATGCACACCAAAGTAGGAAATTCAGCTCAAAGTTCCACAAACTCAAGACTCAAAAATGGGGGTGAAAAGAAACATTTTGAAAAGATGGCCATAGGTGGCCTCAATATGAAAGAAAATGTTGTTCCTCATGGTTTTGGAAAATCATTTTTCGAATCAAAAATAGAGCATACAAAATTTGCTAATTTTGACACAAAATTATTTATCCAAAGTCTTGATGAAAATAAAATAATTTTGAGATGAAAACATGTCTTTTAACTCCCCAAAATGGTCGGACAAAATTTCAAAACTCGATGGTGAGTAATCATGACTCTTGATTTTTTTGTATATTTTTTTGTTATGATGCTTTTTTTGTTTGGTTTATTTAGGTTGTTTTAGTTTTTAAAAAATATTCACCGACAATAAATATAAAGAGATAAATTAAGGGTTTGAAAAAGAATGTGGTAAAAAAATTGAAGACAGAGGAAGAAGAAGAAATAGGTAGAGGGAGTAAGAGAGAGAGAGTTAAAGAGAAAGAGGTGGCCCCTGGTTTGGATTTTGTGGGTTTCCATATCCATTTAGTGGTGGGTTAGTGGAAGTTAATGTGCCTCAAGTGGGATGTTACATGAAAAAAATCATTATTCATATAATGAAATACTAAAAAGAAATTAAAATTTCATAAAAGTAAAATAAAACATTGGTTACCTCCCAAGAAGCGCTGTATTTATTTGTCAACAGCTGGACAGTTGTAGTGGACTACCCATAGTCTAATGGTGGCCATCGTATTTTTTCCACTCTAGTGTGCTTCTAGAAAAACTTATTCTACAGGTTTCCTAATTTTTAATTGGATAATTTCTCCCCTTCCTGGATGTGGTGCTTGAAATTCAATGGTGGTTAAAAGAGAATACGACTATCCTCCATTTTTTCTTCAACAAAAGGAATGGTTTTATAAAAAAAGTGATGGTTTTCTATTATTGGAAATTTAAGAAGATGTCTCAATTCCGATGGTTCATCTATGTAAGGTTCAAATATCACAAAACCAAATTATGATATCCCAATTGTTTTTGTCTCATTTATTTCATCACTTACTGATGTAGAGTAATGAGGATCACTAGAGTCATAATACTGAATAAAATTTTCAATATCATTTAAATCATTTTTTTCAAAATAATGGTCAATTTAAACATCCCCAATGATTACTTTATTAATTATGGAACAACACTTACAACCTTACGTCCCATCAGGAAAATATAAACAAATTGGTTTGGGGATCACCTCATATATAATAGGTTTTTTAGAATCATGGATATGAAATGATGAATGATGTGTAATAAAATTTGATTCAAAAAATTAACATGCTTGTTCCTTTTCCCCATTACCATCCAAGTTGGAGCAGTGGATGCTAGAAGTGAGATGAGATTCCCTGGAGTTTTCAAGATCCATTAGATTAATAGAGTTTTCATTTTTAATGTCAACATAAAATTATGCATTTATGACTTGGTTAATCATGGTGCATATTTCACAAGATCCTTTATCAGTAGAATAAGAAGAACATGATGGACTGGGAATAAAGACACTCTCATAAGTGTCATCAGAAGCATGGATTGAGAATTCAGAGTGAACCTCTGATGGGTATCGCATGGCTTGGAAAATGTTGAACTTGACCAGTTGGTCACCAGATTCCATGAATAAGATGCCTGAATGGACATCAATCTTGGTTCTTGCAGTCATGAGGAATTGTCTTCCTAGAATTAGGGGAGATCAAAAATATTTTGTCTAACCATCTATGTCAAGGACAAGAAATTTTTAAGGAATATAATATCATTGACTTGGAAAAGGACATCCACAATTATACAATCAGGACTGGCTGTGTTTCAATTAGCTGATTGAATGACAACACCCGTTAGATGTAAGGGACCTAGAACAAGGTTGGAGAATATGGATTTGGACATGACATTAAATGAGGCTCCTAGGTCTATGAGTGCATCATCAATGATGGAACGTCCAATTTGGCATGGAACTATATAGGTCCCTGGATCATTTCACTTAATTGGTATGGAGTCTTGGGTTAATACATTTTTGAAGGTCCTATGTTTCCACTTGTGGGCACACAACTCCTTGAGAAACATGGAATAACTAGGAATTTATTTTATGGAATCTAAGAGGGGAATGTTGACTTTAACACTTCTAAACATGTTGAGCATTTCAGGATCAAGTTCAAATGACTTCTTTGTCATAGAGATAACTTGTGGAAAAAATATTGGATTCCTAAGTGGAATGGAAGGAGGTAATGGAATGGATTCAGCTTCCTTTTCAAGTTTCTTTTTATTTTCATTTTCTAGGTCAACATTCAAAGAAGGGTTGGAGGACATATCTTGAGGCATAAAAATATTCATTCCAGATCTAAGTGCAATGGAACTTAAATTACCCTTGGGGTTGGGTAATGGTTGAGATGGAAGTTGGGAAGAATTGGAAGGTTATTGTAGACCAAGTTGGTATGCAAGTTGACAAATTTGGGTTTCGATGTTCTTGAGGTTGGAACGTGTAAAGGTAGAAAGATCTCTCACTGCACTTTCCCTTGGTTTCTTAGAAGAAGAGGCTTGAACCGAATTGGGATTACCTTGATTTTTGTTCTTGGGAATGCGATTGTAATGATTTTAGAATTGGGAAGGCTCACTAGGATGATGGAATCTAGGAGGAGGATTGTTCCTTTGATGTTGAGGAATAATATGATAAGGTTGTTGGAAGTTACCGACACCTTGACCATATTGAAATTGGTTTAGGTTTTGAAGAGGGAATTGAGGAGGATGAGATATGGGATTACCATACCTATGGTCATGGTTATAAGAAGAAGAGAAGGGCTTATAGTGTGGTTGGTTGATGTTTCTAATGAACTATTGCATCTCGTCTTTTTATAACATAAAATTTCATTACATTATACAGAACTGAGGATCTTTATGGTATTGTGTCTTGGAAACCAGGAACATAATACATGAAAACAACAAAAAACTTTCTTGTTAAACATTTTAAAGTCTTATCCTTACGTTCATCCTAGGTTAATTACTGTATCTCATAACCTGGGGACATACATCAAAATAAAGGGTGAGTAGAAGGCCCAGTAAGGGAAACAAGAGGAGCATTTTACAAGTAAACTTGAGATACTTCAGTAAGGTCATGAAAATAACATTAAGGCATGAGAAAGAAATAATGAGATATATTAGAATTAAAATAACATTTTTCATAACTTGAGGATGTGGCTGCAACATTTAATATTGACAATAATTTCGTTCCACCAAGGTCCATCCCCAAGGTGTCATTAAAAATTACCAAGGTTATTCACAAATTTATCAGTCTAAATGGTTATCTCTAGATATTAAGTCCTTTTTCCAATGCATTAGAGTGCTATCTAGGCGCACCTGTGACATGTATTTATTATCATGTGAGCCACATATATCATCATAAATCATTTCATAAACACCCCATATAGTATAAAATAAATGGGTTTCATTTTATAATCATAACTTTTTAAAACTTCTTTAAAGACATGATTTTTATGTCACATTAAACCCATGGAAAGGGAAAGCGGGTTTCATGTATGTAAATCCCAGAATTTAAAATAGAAAATTTATATATATATATATGAATACCCCTATATAAATAATATCTTTGAGTATTAATGTAATAACATAAAATAATTTTGAGAAAAAGAAAGAGGCATTTTGAGATGAATATTCTGTATCATAACGACTATGTTACAGGGTTTTAGAAAATGTTTAAAAGAGAAGGGTCATGGGTCACACCCTCATAAATGATCTATAAAAATCATATAGGCACAGAATATAAATTAAATGAACCATGGAAACGAAATTTCAAGGACATATTATTTTAAATGAAAAACATGGAAGTAAGACAAAAATAATATTTCTCTTATAACAATTCGGCAGCCTAACGACGTCACTTAAACTTCAATAAAAATGAATTGAAAAGATCAAATAGGGTGTCTCATCATATGATCATAAAATATCAGTATTATAGATATATAGATCATACCCCAACATAATAAAAAGGAACTTTAAATACTTGATATGAAAATAGAACATGAAAAATGAGAAGGGTGAAAGAATCCCTTAAAAATTCAGCAGCCTAACGACGCCACTTAAAAATTCATAAAAAACCTGATGAGAGTAAGAAGGGATATCTCTTCATATGAAAATGAAAAGGATTATATGGTAAATATAAAATAACATCCTCCCACATAAGAACATGGAGCATAAAATGAATGACATAAAATAGATTACTTGAAAAGAAAGAGAGAGGTCGGATCCCTTACCTTAAATGTAACTCTTAAAACTCAAAGGTTGGGACCTTGAGAGGATTGAGGGATCATTGGGAGGACTCCTTGGGAGGAAAGGAGACCAGAACTTCGTTGATAATGATTTAGAGTCCAAATTATGAGAGAATGGCTTGGTATTTATAGAGAAAGTGAGGGGACAAGGCATTAATGGCCAAGGGACACCTCATTTGTGGTTTTGGCAAAACCATGGGCTTGCCCATGGTATTTGCCCATGGTATTGGCCACATGGGACACCTCATACCTTATCATACTATTAATAAGTATACCATATTGATTACATACTTAATACATCATTTAATGATGTCATTAAACACCCATAACTTAAAAACTGTATTTTCACTATTCACCGAAAATTTATCTTTCTCAGAAAAATCCCAAAATTTCACCTTAACCAAATATCGACGCTCTGGTTACAAATATGAACTCCATTTTATAAAAATAATTTTCTAAATGTTTTTAATTTAATTTTTAAATAAAAACACTATTCACCGAAAATTCATTTTTTCAGAAAAAAAACCCAAAAATTACCATAACATAATATCGGTAATCTGAGTTCAAAAATAAATTCCATTTTATAAAAATACTTTTCTAAATATTTTTAATTTATATTTTAATTAAAAAAAACTAATCACCCCAAAAAACTAATACTTGGCTAATACTTTATGAAACCATTATTTTTCCATTTTATTGAATCACATTACTTAATCTAAGTGTCTAAATTATATTAAAACATTCTTTGAGTGAAATTAGTAATCCATTTGGTCACATTACTAATCCTAAACATAAAATTTATATTCATAAATTACTATTAATCAAAAATTATGTTGATCTTATTAGACTCTAAATTCCTTACTGAACACTTTTGCAGAAGTCATTTTTCTGAAAATCATTACACATCATAAATTATTTAAAGTTTACATAAATATTTTAAAATATTTTTTTTTTCAAAGTTCATCAATAAATACATCCTAAAATTATCTGGACATTTGAAATTTCACAAACTTCTCTAAGGGAAGAAATATCAACTTATTCATCCCAAAGGATTACACAAAGAAGCTAGGATCATGTCGCATAGCCCCTTATAACACCAACTTATGACTTAAGTGTAAGGTGTGCTATGGTGAGTGAATCTGAGGGAGGCTTAGATAGGATTTCCCTAGTAGTAATCTCTAATAACTTGGTCTTCTCCCGTAGGTGTTTCCATTCAAGCTTGACACGTTGGAGTTCAGCTTGGGCTTGGTCCAAAGCAAATCCCAAATATGCCACCTCCTTCCCAAGCTCTGATAAGTGGGATTCATAAGGTTCGAGTCTACTGGATGAAGCCATCGACTCCTCTTTATACATTAACCATTAACATCTCTATTAAATCATTAAGAGTATGTTAATATACTTCTCCAAAAGTTTGGGTCGTTACATTCTTCCCCCCTTAAGAAATTTTGTCCCCAAAATTTATACTTGAGGCCTAGCCGAAAAGGTGAGTTTACTTTTGCTTCATCGTTTCCTCAGGCTCTGAAGTCGCTTATTCATATTTATGATTCCTCCACAACACTTTCACAAGGTGGGTTGCCTTGTTTCGTAGAACCTTGTCTCTACAGTCTAAGATCTCCACTGGATGCTCCTCATAAGATAGGTTATGTTCCAGTTGTACCACCTCTGGGTTCAGTACATTCGAAGGATCGGGTATGTACTTCCTCAAGAGAGATACATGGAAGACATTTTGAACTTGTGCTAGGTTTGGTGGAAGTGCTAGACAATAGGCCACTACTCCCATATAATCAAGGATTTCATAGGGGCCAATGTACCAAGGGCTGAGCTTCCCTTTTTTCCCAAACTGCATGACTCTCTTCCATGGAGAAATTTGAAGGAAGACTTTGTCTCCAACACCAAACACTAAGTCCCTTCGACAATTTTCAGCATAGCACTTCTACCGACTCTGAGCAGCCTTTATGTGTTGTTGGATGGCATGAACCTGTTCTGTCATCTCTTGTATGAGATCAGGCCCAAGAAGCTTTCTCGCACCAGTTTCATCCCAACAAGTAGGAGTTCTATATCGCTTTCCATATAGAACATCATAGAGTGCCATTTGAATACTCTAATGGAAGCTGTTAATATAGGAGAACTCAACTAATGGGAGGTGTTGATCCCATCCACCTTAAAATTCCATTGAACATAATCTCAGCATGTCTTCGAGTGTCCGAATAGTCCTCTCAGATTCGCCATCAGTTTGAGGATGATAGGCTGTACTAAAATTCAATTCAGTATTCACAAGATGTTGAAGACCTCTCCAGAATTTTGATGTGAATTTTGGATCACGATCAGACACGATGGATAGTGTTACCCCATGCAGCCTCACCACTTCCTTTACATATATCTTGTCATGTTCATCCAGAGATAAATCTTCCCGAATAGAGATAAAATGCGTGGTCTTGGTGAGACGGTCCACAATAAACCATATCGCATTATTTCCATTGGATATTTTCGGGAGACCAATTACAATGTCCATAGTGATATTATCCCACTTCCATATTGGTATGGGTAGCAGTTGTAATACCCCCTTAGGAATTTGTCTTTCTTCCTTTACTTGTTGACACACCAGGCACCTTATAGTGTAATCAGCAATCTCCCACTTCATGTTATCCCACCAATAATGATCACGAAGGTCTCTATACATTTTAGTGCTTCCTGGATGTATAGAGAAAGTAGAGCTATGAGCTTCATCCATCAGTTCTTTCTTTATCTCCGGAATAGATGGAACACATAGTCTTGTACAAAATTTCAATACACCTTCTTGATCAATATTGAAATCAGGGAACTTACCATAATTTACACCCTCCTACTTCTCCTGCAGCAAAGGATATTCTCTTTGAGCCTTCTTGATATTCTATAGTAATGAAGGATGAGAAATCATTTGGGATAGGGTTGATGATGACCCTTTCTTTATAACTCCTATGTCTAGTTTTACTAGATCTTTAATAGAGGGATCTCTTAGGATCCTCATTGTTGCCAGAACAATAGGGTATTTCCTGCTTAAATCGTCCACGACTATGTTTGCTCTTCCAGGGTGATAATGAATTGAACAATCATAGTCTTTAATAAGCTCCAACCATCTCCTTTGTCTCATGTTCAATTATTTCTGTGTGAAAATATACTTTAGACATTAGTGGTTAGTGTATATATCACATTTATCCCCATAAAGATAGTGCCTCCATATATTTAGAGCAAAAACAACTGCCGCTAGATCTAGATCATGCATTGGATAATTCTACACATGATTCTTCAATTGTCGAGATGCATAAGCAATTACCTTGTCATTTTTCATGAGGACTCACCCAAGCCCTTTCAGGGATGCATCACTAAAAATAACGAATCCTTCTCCAATAGAGGGTAGGGTTAACACAAATACAGTAACGAATCTCTTCTTCAGCTCTTGGAAACATTCCTCATATTCCTTTGTCCAGATGAACTTAACCCCTTTTCGAGTCAACTTGGTTAGTAGATTAGAAAGCCATGAAAAGTTTTTCACAAGCCTCCTATAATATCCCACTAAACCAAGGAAACTACGAATCTCAGTTACTGTTGTGGGTTGAGGCCACTCCTCCACAACCATTGTCTTTATAGGGTCAACCGAGATTCCTTCATTTGTTACGACGTGCCCCAAGAAAGCCACTTGTTGTAACCAAAACTCACACATGATGAACTTTCCAAAGAGCCTCTCCTTCCATAGAGTTTTCAAAATAACCCTCAGATGATCTTCATGATCCTCATGAATTTTTGAATATATCAAAATATCATCAATAAAAACTACCACAATGTTATCAAGGTAGTCTTTAAAAACTATATTCATAGAATCCATGAAAATAGTAGGAGCATTAGTCAAGATGAAGTGAATAACAGTAAACTCATAATGCCTATAACTTGATCAGAAGGTAGTCTTTGTAATATCTTCCTTCTTCACCCTCAGTTGATGATAACCATATCAAAGGTCAATCTTAGAGAAGAATTGAGCCCCATGAAGTTGGTCAAATAAATCATCAATTCTTGGAAGAGGGTATCTGCTCTTCACTGTGATCCCATTCAGTTCTCTATAATCAATGCATAGCCGCATTTATTCATCTTTATTCTTCACAAAGATAATTGGTGCTCCACAAGGAGACTCACTCGGTCGGATAAACCCCTTTTCCAACAAGTCTTGGAGTTGTTTCTTTAACTCTTCTAGCTCCACATTTCCCATTCTATATGAGGTCTTCGATATTAGTTGAGATCCAGGTATGATTTCAATGGAGAACTCTACCTCTCATTCTGGGGTAGGTCCAGGTAACTCCTCAGGATATGCATCCATGTATGCCTAAACAATTGGAACATCTTCTATCTGTATTCTCCCTTTTCCTTCTTCATCGTCACCAATTAACTTCATAATGAATGTTATAGGCGGTGCTTCTAGATAGGGATCAGTTCAGGATATCTCTCATTGGAAGATAGTTGTAGGTCGTTTATTCAAGACTACTGAGATTTCCTTACTTATGAATTTGATCAAATCATTATACTTTGAGAGCCAGTCCATCCCTAGTATAACATCGAATTCCAACATGCGAATGTCTAATAGATTTTCGATAAGATTCTGGTCACTAAATTAAACACTAGAGTCTCTAAACACTGTTGATGCATGGATAATCCCACTTGGAGTCTTGAGTGACAACTCTACCTCAAGCAGTTCAAGGATTGATTCTATATTCTTTACAAACTTATAGGAAATAAAGGAATGCGTAGAAGCAGAATCAAACAAAATAGTTTCTAGTTTTGAGAGGACAACAAGAGTACCTGCTACCACGTCATTCGGAGCTTCAACTTCAGTTGTTTTGATAGAAAAAGCATGACCTTGCTCTTCTGACCTTTGATAAGGTTGATGGTGATTCCCCACCACTACCCTTGGATTTGGACAGATATTAGTGTAGTGCCCAAGTTGTACACACTTAATGCAATGGACTTCGGGTAAGTCCATAACCATCTTTCCTCTGTCGTTAGTGTTATGGAGTTGAGGCTTCACCTTACTACGATAATTCAACGCAATATGGCATCTTATTCCACACTTGTAGAACTTTCCACTTCCGATCAAGAAGTTACTCGGATGCTTCCTCCCATAATTATTGCATGTGGTAAGTTGCATTTGATTTCCACCTCTTCCCTGATCAAAATTCTTCCCTAAACTGGGCTCCAACAATCTCTTCTTGTCATTTGATTTATGAGACCACTGTGTCTCACAAAACTCTATCTCGACTTTCATTACACTCCGCATGATCTTCTCATAGCTATTGTAGTCCCGGTTGGCTAAATTCATCCGCAGATGAGGTCTCAGTCCACCAAAAAATCTATCAACCTTCCCACTTGGATCCATGAAAATGATAGAGGTATATCTTGAATGTCGGGTGAAGTTCATCTCATAGCTTCTGACAGATTCGTTCTCCTTCTGCTTCAGCTCAAGAAGCTCTTTCTCCATTCTCGTTCTAATGGAACGTGGGAAATACATATTAAAGAATATTCCTCAGAACACTTCCCACTCCATAGCTTCCATCTCTCCTCTAGGCTTCGAGTTTTTGACTAGTGACCACCACTGATCATCTTCTCCCTCTAGGCGGTAAACAGAAAGGGTGACTTTTTCTTATTCCGAAAAAAGGAGTACATAAAAGATCTTTTCAATGGAGCTTATCCATTGTTCCACAACCAATGGGTCAGTAGATCCACTGAATGATGGTGGTCGTTGATGCATGAAGGACTCAACAGAATGTTGTTCCCTTCGTGGTGAGATCAGCCTCTCAGCCTGATTCATGTTATTACTCATAACTTGAGTTAGTTGGTTCATCATTCGCATGAATGTTTCCATTCCGGATTCCATCAGAGGGCCATCAACACATGGTGTATTGTGGTCACCATAGGCATGGTTCCTCCTATTGCCCATAATTTTCTGAAAGAATAAAACCTTAGTGAGAAACTTATTTAATTTATGAACATTTTAACAAAAACTTCATTCTTAGACAATTACATTTCTCTATAATTCCTTCATAATGATTCACATAAATCGTGTGATTAACCAAACATATCCCCTGGGAGTGTCATAACCAAGAGTGCAGCAAGGTCCATTATCGCGCACCAGTTCCCGTTTGAGTCTAGCTCAAAGTAGTGTTTTCAGGTTTTACCCCTATCTACATCTGTGCCAGAGCCGCCTCTACCGGATCATATCCAGATAGGGATGTATTTGTTTGATAAACCACTTACTCAATAATTACCAAAATACCAAGAAGTTTTCCTATATTTAAACTTCTCTATAGGGTTATTCCTAAATTTTTTATATCCTAATTTCCAAAAATAACTAAACCATCATTTGATACCAACTATATCATCCCATATTTTTACAGCATAAACTTTCATTACATTATACAGAACTGAGGATCTTTATGGTTTAGTGTCTTGGAAACCAGGAACATAATACATGAAAACAACAAAAAACATTCTTCTTAAACACTTGAAAGGATTCTCCTTTAGTTAATCCTAGGTTCATTACTGAATCTCATAACCTGGGGACATACATCAAAAGAATGGGTGAGCAGAAGGCCCAGTAAAGGAAACAAGAGGAACATTTTACAAGTGAACTTGAGATACTTCAATAAGTTCATTAAAAGAACATTAAGGCATGAGAAAGAAATCCTGAGATATATCATAATAAAAAAAACATTTTTCATAACTTGGAGATTTGGCTGCATCATTTAATATTGAAAATCATTTCATTCCACCAAGGTCCATCCCCAAGGTTTCATTAAAAATTACCAAGGTTATTCACCAAGGTATCATTCTAAATTGTCATATCTAGAGAATAAGTCTTTACCCAATGCATTAGAGCACTATTTGGGCACACCTTTGACATTAATTTATTATCATGTGAGCCAAATATATCATCATCAATCTTTTCATAAACAACCCATATAGAATAAATGAAATGGGTTTCATTTCATAACCATAACGTTTTAAAACTGCTTTAATGACATGATCTTTATGTCACTTTAACCCCACGGAAAGGGAAAGAGGGTTTCATGTATGTAAATAAAAGAATCTAAAATAGAACATTTTTATATATATGTGAATAACCTTGTAGAAATAAGATCTTTGAGTATTCGTGTAATAACATAATATAATTTTGAGAAAAAGAGAGAGGCATTTTGAGACAAAAATTCTGTAGCATAACAGCTATGTTATAGGGTTTTGGAAAATGTTGAAAAGAGAGGGGACATGGGTCACCCACTCATAAATGATCTATAAAAATAGTATAGGGACAGAATATAAAGGATATGAATCATGTAAATGAAATTTGAAGTACTTACGATTTGAAATTAAAATCATGGATGTAAGACAATAATAATATTTCTCTTATAAAAATTCGGCAGCCTAACGGCGACACTTAAACTTCAATAAAAATTAATTGAAATGATCAAATAGGGTCTCTAATCATATGAAAATAAAATATCAGTATGATAGATATAGAGATCATACCCCAACATAATAAAAATGAACTTGAGAAACTTGACATGAAAATAGAACATGAAAAATGAGAAGGGTGAAAGAATCCCTTAAAAATTCAGCAGCCAAACAACGCCACTTAAACATTGATAAAAAAATGATGAGAGTAATTGGGTATCTCTCATCATATGAACATTAAAATTTTATTAAAGGGAATATAAAAGAACATCCTTCTACATAAGAACATGGAGCATAAAAGGAATGACATAAAAAATATTACTTGAAAAGAAAGAGAGAGGTTGGATCACTAACCTTATATGTAACTCTTAAAACTCAAAGGTTGGGACCTTGAGAGGCTTGAGGGCACCTTGTGAGGACTCGTTGGAAGTTAAGGAGACCATAAATTCGTTGAGAATGATTTTTGTGTCCAAAGGATGAGAGAATGTCTTGGTATTTATAGGGAAAGTGAGGGGACAATGCATTAATTGCCAAGGGACACCTCATTGGTGGTTTTGGAAAAACTATGGGCTTGCCCGTGGTATTTGACCATGGTATTGGCCACTTGGGACACCTCATACCTTATAATACTATTTATAAGTCTAACATATTTATTAAATACATAATACATTATTTAATGATATCATTAAACACCCGTAACATAAAAACTATATTTTCACTATTCATCGAAAATTTATCTTTCTCAGAAAAGTCCCAAAATTTCACCTCAACCAAATATCGACACTCTGATTATAAATATGAACTCCATTTTATAAAAATAATTTTCTAAATATTTTCAATTTAATTTTTAAATAAAAACACTATTCACCAATAGTTCATTTTTTTAGAAAAAACCCCAAAAATTACCATAACATAATATCAGTGATCTGAGTTCAAAAATAATGTCCACTTTATAAAAATAATTTTCTATATATTTTTAATTTTTCTTAATTAAAAAACACTATTCAACCTAAAAAAATACTTGACTAATACTTTACGAAACAGTTATTTAACTAGTTTATTGAATCACATTACTTAATCTAGGTGTCTAAATTATATTAAAACATTTGTTGAGTGAAATTAAAAATCCATTTGGTCAAATTACTAATCCTAAGCATAAAATCACTACTCAATATTTACTATTCATTGAAAATTAAGTAGATATTATTAGAATCCAAATTCATTATTGAAAACTTTTGCAGAAGACCTTTTTTTTTTGAAAATCATTACACATCATTAATTATTTAAAGTTTACATAATTATTTTAAAATATCCTCCTTTTCAAAATTCATCAATAAATACATCCTAAAATTATCCGAACATTTGAAATTTCACAAAATTCACTAAACAAATAAATCTCAATTTATTCATCCCAAAGGATTACAAAAAGAAGCTAGGGTCTCATCACATATCCCCTTATAACACCAGCATATGACCTAAGTGTAAGGTGTGCTATGGTGAGAGAGTTTTAGGGAGGCTCAGATAGCATTTACCTAGTAGTAATCTCTACTAACTTGAACTTCTCCCATAGGCGTTTCCGTTCAAGCTTGACACGCTGGAGTTCGGCTTGGCCTAGGTCCTAAGCGAAGCCCAAAGAGGCCACCTCCTTCCCAAGCTCTGATAAGTGGGCTTCATATGGTTCGAGTCTACTGGATGAATACATCGAATCCCCTTTCTGCATTAACCATTAACATCTCTATTAAATCATTAAGAGTAAGTTAATATACTACTAAAAAAGATTGGGTCGTTACACAGAATAATCTGATAGTTGAGGGTTAGTGTTCCACTGAGCATATGCTGCATTGAGCTCCAATCCTCTAGATGAATCAAATTGTTCCTCTTGAAGTTATTAACATGTTTCAGTTGGATGAGATGGAGAGTTGCAGATTCCCCAGTTTTTGACAGGTCCAGGAAACATGGATTGTGAAGAGGATGAGGTTGTGGATTTTGTATCCACAACTAGTTGTCTCACAAGACCTGTAAGTTCACTCATCCACTTGGTCATCTTGTTCGGCTAAATTGATTGATTTTCTTGGGCTTGTTTGACTTGAGCATGTGCTCCAGTATGGAATTGTTGTGTGTTTGCAGCCATGCTACTTATGAGATCTCTTGTAGCTGATGGTGTTTTATCGACAAGAGCACCGCCACTTGCGGCATCAATGAGAGTTCTCTCCATAGCCAATAACTCCTCATATATGTATTGGAACAATAGTTGGTTAGGAATTTGGTGGTGTGGGTAGGTTGAAACAAACTTTTTGAACCTTCCCAGTAATCATGGAGTGATTCAGTTGGGAACTGGCGGATTCCACTTATTTCCTTTTGGATAGAAGCAGTATGAGAAGAATGAATGAATTTTTCTATGAAAAGTCACTTCATGTAATTCCATGTGGTTACGGAACCAGGAGGGAGGTAGTAAATCCATGACATGGCAATGCAATATATGGAGAAAGGGAATTCTTTGAGTTTGATTTGTTCCTCAATAACACCATGAGGCTTCATTGTAGATCACACCACTTGGAACTCTATAAGGTGGAGATGTGTATCCTCAGTGGCTAGCCCGTGGAAACGAGGGAGAAGATGAATCAAACTAGATTTGAGTTCAAGTTCAGCCTCTATGTTTGGATATTTAATACCAATAGTTTAGTAAATCATATCAGGGGCGGCATGTTCTTTAAGTGTATGTTACTTAGGATTGGCCATATCTAATTCAATTGGTCGACCATGGACTTATTCTTGAATGAGTTGATTATCTCTTATGTTACTCTTATGTTGGCGAAGTGTTCACACAATTTTAGGGTCAAACAAATCCAAGTGATTGTTTTGGAGGCTACGGGGCATTTGGAATGATGTTGAAGGGAAATGGAAGATGGGTTTTTCTTTGTGTTTTTTTTCAATTTTTTTATAATTGGTTTTTTGGTTTTATTTGTTTTTTTATATTAACTAGAAACTAGTGGCTACTTAAAGCACCATCCTTGGAAGATGTTCCTTTTGAAACTCACGGATGATTGTCACCTATCGACCGGTCAATGTTTCGGTGCTCTGTTAATGTGTATAGAACCACTCAGGTTGAATCCTCGACGATGATACTTTCTAATAGTCGTTTGTTATTAGTTTATTTTATTTTGATTGGTTGGTTTGCTTGTAGAGCTTATGAAATAATTTATGGATAATGATGGATTAAAAAAATTGATAAAAATTGGGGTGAGGTCATTTTTAGGGAGTAATGCTTGTGATATCCTCGATCATTGCTTTATATTTCTGTTAATTTAACACCCACTTCGCAAGATAATGTTGATTAGAATCACTAAGTGTTAAGGATTTAATCCAAGCCATAACATAACTTTGTGTTTTAATGTCTATCAGAGCTTTTTGGTGGTAGTGTATTTACGGTTCCAATAATCCATGGAAACCACTCGTTAAATAAATCAAGTCATTAATCCATGAAATCTTAAGTCCAACATACACATTGTTAAATTAACAAATACTCTTCGAGCAAAAACTCTCTATCACTTAAAATACCTAAATTATAACTCAACCCAATGAGATATTTACTCATCCATTTGGGTGTTTAAAAATTTATTTATAATGATTTTGATTATAATTTAAGAATAGAAGAAAAATAAAGGGATTATAAAAGAGTGGTACGTCGAACACACACATACATGAAAAATGCTGATAATTAAAAACGGATTTTCGATTGAATGAGGAAGAAAAGGAAGGGAAGGGGATTCAACTGAATTTAAACTATTATAAGATCATTAATATCAATTTACAAATGTTATATGAGAATAAAAGATATTGATGAATAAATTTTTATTAAATCAAAATTACAAAACACAAACTTACAAGATTATAAACGAAGAAAAACACAAAAGAGAGTGAAATCAAAAAGTGAATGAAAGGTATCCCAAGGTAAAACATGATTAGGGACAGTACTCCCAATATTTTGGCAAGGATTTGGTCATGCCAATTTATGCTCCTCTCTTGTGAAATTCTAACCCCTTGGAAGGAGATGAGGGGGATGTATTTATAGCCTAAGGAGGTGGACTATTTGCATTCCCAATCTATCCCTCAAATTGCATTTCCATGTTGGCTATTCAGAAAGCAAAATCTCGAGAAATATCCTTCCTTAAAGTTGTAGATAATATTGATGGATACCTCTCCAAAAATGTGGATTCATTTTTACTTAATGAGTCAATGTTATGATCGGTTGATTAATCAAAGATAAACTATCCATTTTAATCCATGCGTTTTCGATTGCCAAAATGTGAAAGGGTTTTTCAATAGTAAGATGCCTTCAAAACTGAATGATGTCTTCAAAAAAGTCATCCGCCTAAATCCTTTCTTTCACACTGCAAAATCTCAGCTCAAACTAATTTCTAGATCAGGCTCCATGTCATCAAAACTGTACTAATTTTAATTTTCTGCCAAAAATGTGGGCTGAATTTCAAAGCATTAGTTGGGCCCCTTGTCTTTAGATTTGGTCCTTGAAATTTTAATATAATACTCCTTCAACTATACTACGAAGGTTGGATGAGAATAATACAATTTGGACTACTTGATTGAGCCCAAAAATTAAATATTCCTGGATGGATGAGTTTCGTCAAAGATTATGTAGGCCTCCTTGTGTTGTCCACATGGGCCTTAAAATGGAAGAATTATCACATGATCCCTTCTAATGAAATGTTTTATATTGAATTAGGAATACTACAAAGCAATAACCACACAATTTGGATTAGTAGGATGAGTGATAAATAACATAGTAAACTGACTCAATTGGATTACTTCTAAAAATGTTCCTAAAATTATACTTAGTATTAAAATGTTAATATTTCACACACATTATGCACATATAAAGACACATGTAGTTTTTAATGGGAAATTAACTATGCAGGTCTCACCCATATGCAGAGGCGGGAATCTTTCTCACTAATTATTTTATCTGGGCATAGGATTTGAGATCTAGGTGTCACTTTATATTCTATGATGATAAGAATCAATACAATAATAGTTATTTATAAATAATGAAGTTTAACATTATTTGGAAAAGATATTGGTTCCCAAATTGGAAAAGGGAATATTGCAATGGGACCCAATACTAAAGATATGGGTTTTACTATGTATCCTATGATGAGAGTAATCAAGGCTCACATATTACTTTAATAGAAGAGTGGAAAGAGACAAATACCAATTATATTGGTCCTCTTAGGAAATTTCTATGGTAATTATTAGTTTTTTGTGATGTGTGTGACCAAAACCATTCTATTTAACATTATATAGAAAAGAAGCATGATTTTCCTATTAAGGACTATCATTCAAGACCATGATAAATATGAAATGAATTGATATATCAGGGTCATGTTGGGAATCCTCTATTGTAATTCCAAATATCACATGAACTATGATCAATTTTAGAAATAAGTAATGGAATTGGTTACCCTCACCACATATAGGCAATTAATTGATGATCATGGAATTTTTTTTTCATGTGGTGGCTTGTATAAGATATTGGATCTAAGAGTCCATACATATCTCATTGTAATGATAAATAATCCATACACAAATCTCAAAAATCATTCAGTTTAGTGTCATGTGGAATGGACATCAACCATCCTGTTTAATGTCATGTGGTAAGGATGAATTTCAATCGCCTGGGAGAAGAGTAATATCATGGATAGTCCCAATAATAGAGGAATTTGAATCACTACATATCATGTGATGGTATGAATCAAGACACATGTAGTTCTAAAAAACGATGTTGTTCAATTTTATATTTTAAGGATAGGATCCTTGGAATTTAACATCATGTGGTAAGGATAAGGGACACTCGATGTTTAATATAATCTTTGAGCATAGTCGCACAATCTAATGTCTTTTAGAGCAGATGAATATATTGTGTTTGGAGCCATGATTTTTGATCTTGGTGCAACTAAATATCCTATTATGATATAAATCAAGACACATATAGTTATTGTATAGGGATGGAGAACTTCATTTTTATTTTTTCACAGATCTAGCTCATGTGTGATGAATCATCAAGGAGATGATAATTCCTCTGTAGTTTAAATGTCATTTAGTGATGAATTTTTGTATATTGTTTAATATAATGTGGTTAGGAAGAGTTCTATACAATTTAACATCATTTGGTAAGGAATTATTCTGTGGAGTTTAAAATAATGTGGCTACGATTTCCTATTTAATGTTTAACATTGTGTGGCCAAGATGTAAGATATTATTCTGTTTAATGTCTTATTACAAAGAACTTTTCTGTATTGGTGAACATCATGTTTTTAGGATGAGGTTTTCCATTTTAATTTCATACGACTGGGATAAATTCAACATATTTTAACACCATGTGATCAAGATGTGGGAGGATTTGAGGGGGGATATAATTTTGTTTCTTATGATGCCTCTCATTTTTTGGACCTTGATTTCTTCCCCATCCATTATGTCCAATTAGTGAGCTCCATTTTTATAGAACTTATGTGTGATAAAAGTGCTTCCAATTTGGCTTCCATCATAGGAGGATTCATTCCTAGTATCATTATGTTTCTAAGATCTAATAACATTTATCCATGAAGAAATGAGAATAGGAAAACCTTTTAATTCTTGGCTCATGTGATCCAATTCTAACAGATTTAGGGGATGTGAAATTCACTTAATCTTTTATCATAGAGTCATTTCAACTCTTCCAACAACTTTTTTGATTTCTAATAATCCAATAGTAGTAAAAATATATCAATTTGACGAAAGGTAAACAATAATAATATATAAATGACATTTTCGATTCCATAAATAAATGAATATAGAGTTTCTTTATTATCAGTACGTATGGTGGTATGGTAGAACAAAAATCATAAAGGAGCTTGTTTTTCCAGGTCATATTTTCTTTATCCACCATTTTATAGAGAACATTTCACATATTCTTACTTATGGCCTCTAGTTTTTCAATTTTCCCGTTCGTGAAAGTGAGAAGAATGGTTAGACTTGATGTTATACTATTTTTACACCCTCTTCATATATATAGAACATAAAATAATTTCATTACCCATAATATCATGGTGGGTACAATAATCATATTGATTATATTTTAATTCATGAAGTTAATGATATTCATCATCCTGAATTCCTTGAGGGGTATTACCTCATACCATTTGAAAAATAAGTCGGTTATAGTAAGGATGTACTTAAACTCATTAGTCACGGATGGGGGATATGAAACCATAACTACAATTCCCTATACAAAAACATTAACCTAAATATGTATTTTTTTGTATAATTTCTAGTGGTTGATGGAATAATTTTCCATCAATATGAATTTCATGGAATTTTCTATTGAATTACATGTAGTTATGTATCATTTTTTAGTAATCTAGAATCTTCATTTGGTGGGAGATCCTAGTCCCAAACTAATGATAACCCATGTAGAATTCACGGAATTCTACAATAATGGTGGTAATATCTCTCTATTTTATGAAACTGATGAGGAATCAATCATATCCCCATTTGTAGAGTGATATTTTCTCATTTTTTCCCATCTTGAAGGTTAATGCTCATTGCTCTGCACCAAAACTATTCCCTTCCTGATTATTCATTTATAAGGTTCCCATTTTTGTGATAATATATTATTTTCTCCATCCATCTAGGGGTTGATATCTATTTATCATTCTATGTGTAATTATTTATCTAATTTATATCTTCCCTATCACATATGGTGATAGATGATGTCATCATTTGTTGCATTATGGAGATGATAACTTTTTCCTTGTCATGATCATCCCCAAATGTGGCCATATCATCCAATTAATTGGTAAAATTATTCAATGATCAATGTAGATGATGTAATGTGGGTTCAAAAGAGAACCTTGATATCAGTCCCACTATTGTAGTTAAAGAGAGAGAAAATTATTCCTTCGTGATGGTATATTCAACATTGATTTTCTTTTTCACTATATTAGAATCCAATTTGATATTTAGGAAGAAGATTTGATACTATTTGGAATGTTCCAATTCAATAATTATGCCATTTTATTCTACCAAGTCATTCATACATCCTTAAGATAATGGGAAAGAGTAGGAAAATATGTCCTTGTCATGAGAAACAATCACAATACCAAGGAAAAACTGACTAAGCCTTATGTTTTCGAGCATACTATAGATAAGAAATCATGTGGTTCCCTAAAAATTCATATACTCTATCTGAGGAGTGGCATGAGAATAGAAAACCTCTTTAAATAGATGTTATTTATCAACTTGTGTACATTATAGGGAAGGATATGCTGTGAGGAAATCTTCAAGGCCCTTCCCTTCCACCGCATTCAATGCCAAAAACTTAATGTCATACTATTTCATAATATCTACCCAGTAGGAAAGAATCTAAATAAGCCTGGGGAGCCTGAGGATATACTTGAGCAGATCAATATGAGAGACCTGGTGGAGTTCTTGGTGTTATAATTAATACATCATATTTTCACTATAATGATGAGTGTGAGGCAGTTCTTCATGACATCAAAATATCGAGTATCAGTTCCTTGCATCATTTAGCTAAGGTAATAAAGAATATTATCATTCCTTGTAACATTTATTTGTGTGAGTAGAGTTCTGAATGATCATTCCATGGTGTCCACACAAACGATTTGTGTATTTCCTTCCATCTGTACCACCTAAACTAGTGTTTGTAGCATGTACTACAACGGACACTTGAAGGAGTATTGTATGTCCTCATCCCATTAGTAGAAAACTCCATTCCTCCTTATATTGGTGAAGGGGGGGGGAGATTTTATAGCCATGTTGGCTATGAAATGATAAATTTATATGAGTTTCCCTTGAATCCCACTTAGTTATTTGAGATTCCTTGTTGGTGAGATTTTTAGGATTGCATTGGCCTTTTGGATTTTACCACAATGCCATAATGAAATGCCACAATACTTATTAAGGTCCTTCATGTTTCCCCTATTGATTTTTTAGGTAATTCATCTTCAAACAATGTTATCATAAACTATAAAATACTATTTGAGGATCCGTTTAGTGATTAAAATTCAATCAATATTTGACAACCAGGTCATTGAAATAACATTATTATATTATTCCCAAGATGTATTAAAAGGTATTATTCATGGAAAGTTGATAATTATAACAATAATTATATAATCCAAAGGAAATTTTATGACATAAAAAATAATCCCTAGGGTGATCCAAAGGAGTGAATTACAAATCATTAGGGTCTATCTTTATTTGATTGTACCCTGAATAATATTCCTGAGGGCACCCTCATATTCTTCCACCTCTGAGTATGTGGATCCTTAACCAAATGAGGTAGGAAATTTGAGATCATATATATCATTTTCAAGATGAGAGTGTCCAGGGGAATAGACATTTTTATCCCATTCATCCTGATTAATAGAATATATATTCTATAGAATTATTATTTGTACATTCCCATTAGGGAAAGAAGGAGCTTGAACATATGGTATTGAGTCTAGTTCCTAAACCAGATTTATTGGTATAATATAATCACTATTTATGACACTATAGGGACATATAGGGAAGTTACCCAAGCCATTTGGGGATGAAAAAAATATATTCTCATCCATTATTGGTTTTCTTCCCTTAATTTTATTGAAACCTTCCATTGCATTTGTTGATTCACAAGAGTAAAAGGGAGCGCTTTCACCCAATATTATTCCGGCCATATATCGAAGGGTTATTTGAATAATTAGTGAAATTTTGATGGTAAATATACATAGATCTGAATAATAGGTCTTCTGATAAGTACATTATATGTTGTGTCCTATCAGATAACCATGAAATAAGCATTATATGTGATATCCCCAAACTATGACTTGATCTTGATCGTCCCCAGAGGACTTTTCTCACTCCCATAAAACCCTTCAGTGGTCATATATTGGGGATATATGTACCCTTAACTAAATTTGAAACATTAGACGATCTAAATTAGGATGTGGTTTTTCCCAGAACCAATGTCATTAGATCCATTAATATTTCAAAATTATTGATTCTAACTGAAACATATTGGGGTCTGATGTGTCCCCAGATTTCTTCATCCTTATCCTAATCAATAAAGAAGACAGAATTACGATGTTCAGATTGAATAATATAAAATTTATCAACATCAAATACATCAACTACTACCACAAAATAATGTTGTATTTAGAGGGATTTGATGAGTGCCTTTCTGATTTCATCTGAAATATAGAGTGTATTTGTGATTTAGAGATTGGTTGGGACAACTGGCAGCTTTTCAAGAGTGTACAAATTTTATGCCAAAGGTTGGTTATTCCCATGGTTGGATTCCATCTTATTATTAATCATAGGAGAAAGGGAATTTTAGCTCTATATTATTGGATCATGTTCATAGGTTGATGAATTATCTTCTACCAGTGGCGTAGGTCCATCCAACATTCCTCATTATTCGGGATGATCAGACAATCTCACCCCAACCAATCAATCATGTAAGATTAAAAGTCATTAATGACCACTGGAGGGTTTTTTGGAAACCTCGCTGCTCTTTTTGTGTTAACTAGAGTAATTTTACAAGGGTATCATTGGCATATATGTACCATGTTGTGATCTGACCACAATATTATATTTTCTAACACCCTCATTGTCCTCATTTTCCTTGGATCGTACACCTGTACCCTTTGGCTTCAGGATTAGTTATTGGGAAATAATATTTTAAATCTTATACATAATTTTATAAGTTTTCTATCAGATTTATTACATAAAGTTAACCAAATATGTGAGTTTCATCTTTTGGTGGATTCATTCAGTGGGCGGTCAGCTGCTATGGAAGTGGTTGAGAAGTAGTTTCAAGAGTCAGAGCTAGCATCGATGATGAATATGACTCTTCCCCTTCTATATCTTCCAATGTATTGTAGTCATGTTCACATCTAGGAGGTGTATTTTATGGTATCTCCTAATGAGAAGTCACCATTATTGGTTTGTGATGCTGTGCTCCTAGGGTGGCCTATGCTCGGTCAAATATTTTTTAAGTCATCCAAATGTCGAACTTCTTCCCATACCTAGAATGAACTTCGGTCAAATCACCTTATTCATCTATTAGGGAAATTTTTACACAATTCTCTTATGTCTGGTATTTCTCTAATATCACATATCTAAAATTTAAAATTCCTTAAAAAATTTATTTGATGTCTATGAAATCTTGGATGTTGGGACTCAGAATTCTATGGAAATGTTAGTAGTCGATATGATTGGTGAGGTTGACCTTGTTGGGTTTCCAAGGCATGAGAGTTTTATTTGTTTATTTTCCATGGAAATAATGAAAGAACCTCAGGAGTAATAATTTTAGACCAATTATGACTTAGTTATAAATTACATAAATCTCTAGTGACCCTAATCTCTTATCGATTCTATCCAAGTGATATTTTTTATGGCTACCACTCGATTAGAGGAACTGGGTGGTTTGGTCCTTTCCTAGGTGTAAGGATGGGATATAATATTGGTTTAAGTGTAAAAAATATAAGTATACTCCAATCAATTACATTTCCATTTGTTTGAGAGCATGATTAATGACTTATCTTGGGTTATCATAATGGATTATTTTAGACATTATTCTATTTTTAAAAAATCATGATATTCATCTAAATACATCATCAAGATTTGGGGGGTCTGCAACTCAAACCAAAGATGTTGTGGAAAATTTTCATGAAATTTATATTATGAGATAATGATGCTAAGTTAATAGTTTAGGCCTTTAAATCTATCTATGAAGTCATAAAACTTCTTAGTTTCTAATTTCTTGTAGTTTTTTAGGTAGAAATTATTATTTTCCCCAGTGTAGAGATAAAATGATAAAGGAATTATCAACGATGTTCTTAACACCCCGTAATTGATCCTACAAAATGACTATTGTAACAGAAAAATGACGGACCTATCAATGATTGTACAAAACACCTCAGTCTGGTCACCTCATACTAATCTCGATGGCCCCTCATCAGACAACAACATGACATAGAGTGTGTGCCATTTTTTTCTTGGTCTCCCACATTATAAAATTATGATAAGGTAGGATTGTATAAATTGGGTGTGAGAAAAATTTTACCCTTCCATCTGGGTTATGTATTCTTATTGAGCTTCAAATGTGTATGCCTGACTTCCATGGATTTTTTTGAGAATCTAGGGACTCAATGACATTGAGAAGTTTTGGAGGTACAACTTTATGAGATGCCTCTCATTTATATGGATCGGTTGGGGCCTGTGGATTTGACCCTTTTTTCGTATCCTGATAATTTGAAATACATTCTAAGAATTATTTATGACCCTGTAGTGGGATAGGTTGTCACCATAATGGAGTGAAGTAATAATAATCTTCTACTTCTTTGTTTTTTCCGACCATCTATCAGGATCTAGATCTATTTGTATGATTGTATTATATTCTTATAAAAAGATTTCATATTTATTGATATGTGGGAGGAGTAATATTTTCCTATTTTTGGATAAGAGTCCAAATTGTAATGGTTCCAATAAGCAGTTCCTCAATGAGTTTTAGGATATTTGGTGTCTCATTCTCATATTATTCCAACTGATCCTCCATGTAATGAATTTTGGATCTTTTGGGAGGTGATTAGGATTTATCCAAACCTTTCCATTTATATTTTGATGTGTTTCTTTATTGAGGTGGAAATTTAATTTTTTGAGGTTCCATGTTTTGGATTCTTCTATGGTTATGCAAGTGTGTAACCTTAGTTGGTTCATCTAGATCACCTTATTCTCAAGGAATTTTCTATGTATTGTGCCCCTATATATTTTTGTTTTGAAACACATTATCTACTATGTTGATAGATATATAAATTTACAAAGGTATATCAGGTCATTATGGTCGTCCATTTACTCTCAATGAAATAGGTTCAATCTTCACTGCTTTCATCAGTGTATTTTTTTAAACCCATGAATATATTGGAACATTTTGGTTTACATCTTGTAACGACCCAAGAAACCATATTTTTTTTTCAAGTGAACCATCAATAAATAAAAAATGCATGAAAATTTCTTTTATTTAAATAAGCAACATTTTGGCTACAACATCCTCTGACCAAACAAGAAGGTAAACTAACCGAAAATTCCAACCAAGAACCCGATTACAATGATGGGAAGACTACTTAAAACTACTAGGAGCCCAAGAATGCGGTAGGGATTTCGAGCATCCATCATAAGGAACATAAGGATTGCTGAAGCCACCGCGACCGCGCTCAACACCAAGGGGATCACACGAACCATCCTTGCTTCTCCTTCAGTCACTTGGGGTAAGGGACACCCGAGATCAAACCTTTTTTTATAAGCACCCTAATATGACTGTTGAACCCAAAACGGCTATAAATTCGACCGTTGGTTTATTTTGACTGTTGGAATAAAATCGGAATGATAATTGTGTATTTTGCTTTAATGTTTTAAAATGTCATCAATGTTAATTTAGTTTTCCCAAAATGTTAATTCTATTTTATGTTTCTAAACGGTGAAAATTAATATTATTGAACAATGAAACGTTTATTTCCTAATTATATTAAACCTAATGGATTTTTATGAGTTATATATATATTTCATCAAATTAGATATATTATTTCTCTTATAATTCGACCTTTATTAATTATTTTGGAAACAATCTTAAATTATGGTTTTATTTACAAATCTCCCATCTTTATGTTTACACAAATTCTTTTAAGCAACCAATTTCTTTTTCTCTCCTTAAAAGAGTGTATCCGAATGATTTCATCAAATTATAAATTAAGGTAATTATTATATTCAAATAAATATATATTTTGATGAGTAAATAGATTCTTTCTTTAATTGGTTAAATGAACCTTTAATTTTCCAAAATATAATAATTATGGTTTAAAATAATATACTTAATATAATAAGGCTAATAAAAAATTATTGGTATTTTAAAATAGAATATATATATATACATATGTTTATATAATAAGATGTTTTGATTGAATTAATTTATATTTTTATTAACCAATGAATTTTTTATTAAAATAATAAAGGTGGTTTAATAATAGAATTCATTAATAATAATAAGAACGTCAATGAATTAATAAATTAATATGAAAAAGTTTTTTTTTTTAAAAAAAACCTGTAGAAATTGCATTTTGCACCGCGTCACACCCCAGCCATCCGATCCAGCCTCCCATGACCACGGCTGTTCATCCTATTTAAATCTGCAAGACTCCTGGACATCCGATCTCTCCCTCTTTTAATCCCCACCGTCTGTCGCTTTCTCGGTTTTCTTCCACCTCGCGCCGCAGTTTCTCCTCCTTCCTCATGTCCCCAGACCAGTAGATCGTAGGGTGTCGTTTTCTTCTCTAGGCCGATGAAGTAGACCCGGGCTGCCCCCTTCTTTCCACAAGCCGACGCGGACTCCTCGCCTCGGATACCTTGGGCCGACGACCTCCACGACGTCATGCTTTCTTCCTCTGTTTTTTTAAAAACCTTGCTTTGCACCAAAGATCGGGTGTTCTACACCGAAGCCGCTTGGACCGCCGGACCAGCCTCCTTCGTGTCCTGATCACCTCCTCTCCGAGCTAAGGTAAGGCAGAAGATTTTCTGTGGTTTTTGTTGAGTTTCGGTTTTTTTATATACACATATATATGTGTTATGTATATATGTATACATCCTATGGTTATGCACCCGATATCACGTGATTCGTTGTCTTCCTTCTCCACCTCTTCGAGCAGGTAAGGGAAAGTCCTTGCATTCTTTTTAGTTTTCTTCAGTTTTGATATTTTTACATCAAATACGCTTCATGTATATATCAATATATATATAATGGTATTTAAGGTTGAAAAAGAATTTGTATTTCACCATTGCACATCTTCTGTTTTGAGAGGAAAATGAAGGTGAGGTCTCGTTTCTAATCTTCTTCTTTGGTGGATGTCCCTGGTCATATATACCTCATCCACAAGAGAATAAAAACATATATACAATGATTTTAAGAACCGTCTACACTGTTCTTTCCTTCCAGAAAACAACCGGGTTATAGAAAGTTTTTTTTCATTCTTTTTTGTGTTTATTCTAATTCGGTTTTAATGAAACACACCTTGTGTGTAGATATACAAATTTATACCTACATATATAAAACGAAACATGCACTTGAACACCTTCCTTCCAACTGCATGTAACCCCTGTTTATTATTTTTGATTCTACCCTATGCAAGTGGAGTATGCAGGAAATGTAATAAATATGTGGGATTATGCAGACATATAAAGCATATAGATATTCATGTACATGTGATTATATAAGGTTACATATACATCTATGTGCGAATTGGAGGACAAGTTTATTAAATTCTTTTAAAAGTTCATCGCATTACCACATAAGGATTTATTACAAATTATATATACCTATTTTAAAATTGTTATTTCAAGAAAAGTAATTGAAAACTATTTATAAGAATGTTTATATGTATGTTGAAGTTTATAGTTTGGTAGGATTTCAAAATCATTCTTGAAACTGAGAATTTTCATTTATCACCGCCTCAGATAATCAGGATTATTCTTAAAATGGATAATATGGACTCCATGAACTTTTATAAATGCATATATGTAATCATAGGTATGTACTCATGTTTATTTAAAGTGCTAATGGAAGAGTTTACACAATTATATATATATGATTTCCCAAGATGTACTTGATCATGCACATTGTAATCTCTACTGCCTGTATTAAATGCTTATGACATCCATTTATCATCATATGTGTAAGTTATGAACAGCCCTTCTTTAATTGGTTATTAAGGTGTTATGTAATGTTAAGTGTTATGTTCATGTTTTTCAAATGTTAAGATAGCCGGTTATGTGCACGAAGTTTAGCATGCATGTTATCACGTTTTTAATGATAGAACTGTTTTCATGTTATGAATACGTATGTGCAAATGGGGTTTAAATAAGAATGCATGAAACCCTATGAATAATGACCATGTCATGATATGTGAGGAATGTATAGGGCTTACATGTGATGGGTGCGCCCAGAATTATATAGCGCAAGAAGAATGATGTGATAGGTGCGCTCAGAATTATACAGCGCTCCAATTCATTGGGTAAGGCAAGAGTCTCATGAGACGAACATGTGAGATGGTCTTGGAAGTTAGCCTTGACTTGTGCTAAGGAAACAGGGTGGGTAGTGAGCCTTGACCCATTAAGTATGTTATACGGTCATGCTGAAAAGTCTTGACAAAGTATAGGATTATACATTCCCTCTGCATGTAATGATAATGGTTAACCAGGGGTTAGTTAAACCAACGGGACAACCCCTAGTTGCAAGCTCCCAAGATCATGAAAATGTATTTATATAACAAGAACGGTATTCATATGGTAAACTATTAGATGAACTGCACTATACTCATAAACCATGGTATGCATGTTTTCCCTACCTAGCCATAGAATTCTTTTAGAATTAAAGTAACCTTATTTTAACATTATGCATTGTTTATTCTTTTTATATTGAACACTCTGATCATGTCTACATTAAAGCTCATTTCAAGTACATGCCTCTTTGTGCAAGTGGTTTTCAAAGAATGATGGATTTCATGTTTTAAGAAAAGATAATGTTTTGTTTTAGAAAAGTGTTTTATTCTCTTCAAAATAACTTCTTTGGGAAAGGATTTTCTAAAAATGATTTAAAACCCCTTACTGGGCATTTTTGCTCACCCTACGTTTTTGTTAAAAATTTTCAGGCATGGTTGATACCGATGAAGCTAATCGAAAGCAGTTGGTTTCCCAGAATCCTAAGCCTCACGATCTTTTGTTGTAATGAGACATGATATTTAATTTGTAATGATGTAATGTTAGGTATATCATGTCTCATTAATCACCCTGATTTTCGGGGTCACTACAGTTGGTATCAGAGGATGGGTTCAGGAAACTCTGGAAAACCAGGTGATATAAATATATTGCTAAGACTAACTACGTAAAAATGTCATAATTTTCAGATAGCTGATGTACCTACCGGCCTTTTTTCACTTCCCACTGAGGCTCTAGAGGACATTATATCTCTATCCAGTCGCGAGAACATTCTAAACTATGCCCAAATTCACATGATGTGTAATCACTTGTATGATGTGTCAAACTCATCTAGGGTGCTTAGTCTCCACCGGGGATTGGGGATGGATTATCTCCTAATGATGATGACCCAATTTCCCTCCTATGCACGTCGGGGAAGGTATCATGAAGGACTCTTCCGAGTGTTTACAACTGGTGATGAATTTGGCACAATGCTAGATAACCTTTTTCAAGAAGCTTCTACTGCCGGAGAACTCCGAGAGGCTTACCTGTGCCAGATCAAGCACTACGGCTTCTGGGGCCTGTTAATGGACTTTGGAGCGTTGGAAAATGAGTCCACCCGTGTGTCTCTTAGGCAAGAAGTGTACACCGATGTTTCCAAACTCCACACCCCTCACTCTAAACTCAGGAGGCATTATAAATGATCCCATGAGTTTAGTCCAGTATGTTCATCCTGTGTATGTTTTGAAGAGTTAGGAAGTTTTGCCGCTCTATGTGGCGTACGTCTTGCAAACTCAGACTTTGCCGTGTAAAATTTTTCATAAATGGAAGTTTCTTGTTTCTTTTTATGTCTTCACAATATCTATGTTGATAAGTGTTTCCCTCCGATGTTTGTTTTCAGATGGCTGGAAAAACGAACTTCTCATCCCTACCTGATGAGCTAGTAGAAGTCATTTTGATCAAGGCATGCATGGTGGATTACCCGTCCTTTCTCCACCTGCGAGGGTCCTGCCAGCGTTTGCTCAATCTAAAAAATGGTCCAGAGATTCTTCGTCTATGTCAAGAGAATGATCTCATATTTCACCTAATCGCTGCTGCTCAACTCCCCTGCTATAGGCGAAGGGGAATGTACTTTGAGGGCATGTTCTAGTGTTTCACTCTGGCACAAAACATTACGGCCAGAGCGTGCTTTCTCGTGGCCGCCTAGGATGGCCAGCTCAGTGCAGCCTACATGTTCCAAGTCCTGAATCTCAGTCTCCTCAACCGCATCATCCCTCTCGACTACCTCGAGCAAGATGTGGCCAGAAGAGTCATCAATGAGTTTATCTACTCGGATGTTTCCAAGCATTGCATCGCACGAGCCTCCCTTTGGAAGCCCGTGTGCAGTACACACGAACAGGAGTTCAAGGAGCACTGTTCGAGGTGCATCTGGACCAGGGAAACGGAAGAGTTGTGTGCCAACTTTGGTGTCCCGTTAACCGAGCCAGATTCGCTATTTTGGTAGATTTGTACGTATGGAGTCTCTGTTTTTCTCTTTTTATGATAGAATTGCGAGGGCGCAATTCTTTGTAGGGGGAAGTAATGTAACGACCCGAGAAACCCTATTTTGTTTTTTTCAAGTGAACCATCAATCAATAACAAAATGCATGAAAATTTCTTTTATTTAAATAAGCATCATTTTGGCTAGAACATCCTCTGACCAAACAAGAAGGTAAACTAACCGAAAATTCCAACCAAGAACCCGATAACAATGATGCGAAGACTGCTTAAAACTACTAGGAGCCCGTGAATGCGGTAGGGGTTTCAAGCATCCATCATAAGGAACATAGGGATTGCTGAAGCCACCACGACCGTGCTCAACACCAAGGGGATCACAGAAACCATCTTTGCTTCTCATTCAGTCACTTGGGGTAAGGGGCACCCGAGACCAAACCTTTTTTTTATAAGCACCCTAATATGACCGTTGAACCCCAAACGACTATAAATTCGACCGTTGGTTTATTTTGACCGTTGGAATAAAATCGGAATGATAATTGTGTATTTTGCTTTAATGTTTTAAAATGTCATCATTTTTAATTTAGTTTTCCCAAAATGTTAATTCTATTTTATGTTTCTAAACGGTGAAAATTAATATTATTGAACAATGAAACATTTATTTTATAATTATATTAAACCTAATGGATTTTTATGAGTTATATATATATTGCATCAAATTAGATATATTATTTCTCTTATAATTCGACCTTTATTAATTATTTTGGAAACTATATTAAATTATGGTTTTATTTACAAATCTTGCGTCTTTAAGTTTACGCCAATTCTTTTAAGAAACCAATTTCTTTTTCTCTCCTTAAAAGAGTGTATCCGAATGTTTTCATCAAATTATAAATTAAGGTAATTATTATATTGAAATAAATATATATTTTGAAGAGTAAATCGATGCTTTCATTAATTTGTTAAATGATCCTTTAATTTTCCAAAATATAATAATTATGGGTTAAAAATAATATACTTAATATAATAAGGCCAATAAAAAATTATTGGTATTTTAAAATAGAATATATATATATACATATGTTTATATAGTAAGATGGTTTGATTGAATTAATTTATATTTTTCTTAACCAATGAATTTTTTATTAAAATCATTAAGGTGGTTTAACAATAGAATTCATTAATAATAATAAGAAAGTCAATTAATTAATAAATTAATATTAACAAAGTTTTTTAAAAAAAAAATCTGTAGAAACCGATTTTTTCACCTCGTCACACCCCAGCCATCCGATCCAGCCTCCCTTGATCGCGGTCGTCCATCCTGTTTAAAGCCGCAAGACTCCTGGCCATCCGATCTCTCCCTCTTTTAATCCCAACCGTCCGTCGCTTTCTCGGTTTTCTTCCACCTCGCGCCACGTTTTCTCCTCTTTCCTCACGTCCCCAGACCAGTAGATCGTAGGGTTCCGTTTTCTTTTCTAGGTCGGTGATGTAGACCTGGGCTGCCCCCTTCTTTCCACAAGCTGACGCGGACTCCTCGCCTCGGATACCTCGGGCCGACGACCTCCACGACGTCCCGCTTTCTTCCTCTTTTTTTTAAAACCTTGCTTTGCACCAAAGATCGGGCGTTCTACACCGAAGTCGCTTGGACCGTCAGACCGGCCTCGTTCGTGTCCTGATCACCTCCTCTCCGAGCTAAGGTAAGGGAGAAGATTTTTTGTGGTTTCTGTTGAGTTTCGGTTTTTTTATATACACATATATATGTGTTATGTATATATGTATACATCCTATGGTTATGCACCCGATATCACTTGATTCGTTGTCTTCCTTCTCCACCTCTTCGAGCAGGTAATGGAAAGTCCATGCATTCTTTTTAGTTTTCTTCATTTTTGATATTTTTACATCAAATACGCTTCACGTATATAACAATATATATATATAGGTATTTAATTTTGAAAAAGAATTTGTATTTCACCATTGCACATCTTCTGTTTTGAGAGGCAAATAAAGGTGAGGTCCCGTTTCTAATCTTTTTCTTTTGTGGATGTCCCTGGTCATATATACCTCATACACAAGTGTATATAAACATATATACAAATATTTTAAGAACCAGCTACATTGTTCTTTTCATCCAAAAATCAACCGGGTTATAGAAAGTTTTTTTTCTTTCTTTTTGGTGTTTATTCTAATTCAGTTTTAATGACACACACCATGTGTGTAGATATAAAAATGTATACCTACATATATAAAACGAAATATGCATTTGAACACCTTCACTCCACCTGCATGTAACCCCTGTTTATTATTTTTTATTCTACCCTATGTAAGTGGAGTATGCAGGAAATTTAATAAATATGTGGGATTATGCAGACATATGAAGCATATAGATATGCATGTACATGTTATTATATAAGGTTACATGTAAATCTATGTGCGAATTGGAGGACAAGTTTATTAAATTCTTTTAAAAGTTCATCGTATTACCACATAAGGATTTATTACAAATTATATGTACCCCTTTTAAAATTGTTATTTCAAGAAAAGTAATTGAAAACTATTTATAAGCATTTTTATATGTATGTTGATGTTTATAGTTTGGTAGGATTTCAAAATCATTCTTGAAACATAGAATTTTCATTTATCACCGCCTCGGATAATTAGGATTTTTCTTAAAATGGATAGTATGGACTCCTTGAACTTTTATAAATGCATATATGTAATCATAGGTATGTACTCATGTTTATTTAAAGTGCTAATGGAAGAGTTTACACAATTATATATATATATTATTTCCCAAGATGTACTTGATCATGCACATTATAACCTCTACTGCCAGTATTAAATGCTTATGACATCCATTTATCATCATATGTGTAAGTTATGAGCAACCCTGCTTTAATTGGGTATTAAGGTGTTATGTAATTTTAAATGTTATGTTCATGTTTTTCAATTGTTAAGATAACTGGTTATGTGCACGGAGTTTAGCATGCATGTTATCACGTTTTTAATGATAGAACTGTTTTCATGTTATGAATACGTATGTGCAAATAGGGTTTAAAGAATAATGCATGAAACCCTATGAATAATGACCATGTCAAGATATGTGATGGATGTATAGGACTTACATGTGACGGGTGCGCCCAAAATTACATAGGGCAACAAGAATGATGTGACAGGTGCGCCTGGAATTATACATCGCTCCAATGCATTGGGTAAAGCAAGAGTCTCATGAGACGAACATGTGCGACGGTCTTGTCAGTTTGCCTTGACTTGTGCTAAGGAAACGAGGTGGGTAGTGAGCCTTGACCCGTTAAGTATGTTATACGGTCATGATGAAAAGTCTTGACAAAGTCCAGGATTATACATTCCCTCTGCATGTAATGATAAAGGTTAACCAGGGGTTAGTTCAACCAACAGGACAACCCCTAGTTTCAAGCTCCCAAGATCATGAAAATGTATTTATGTAACAAGAACGGTTTTCATATGGTAAACTGTTAGATGAACTCCACTATACTCATGAACCATGGTATGCATGTTTTCCCTGCTTAGCCATAGAATTATTTTAGAATTAAAGTAACCTTGTTTTAACATTATGCATTGTTTATTCTTTTTATATTGCGCACTCTGATCATGTTTACATTAAATCTCATTTCAAGTACGTGCCTCTTTGTGCAAGTCGTTTTCAAAGAAATATGGATTTCGTGTTTTAAGAAAAGATAATGTTTTGTTTTAGCAAAGTGTTTTATTCTCATCAAAAGATCATCTTTGGGAAAGGATTTTCTAAAAATGTTTTAGAACCCCTTACTGGGCATTTTTGCTCACCCTACGTTTTTGTTAAAAATTTTCAGGCATGGTTGATACCGATGAAGTTAATCGAAAGCAGCTGGATTCCCTGAATCCTGAGCCTCGCGATCTTCTGTTGTAATGAGACAAGATATTTAATTTGTAATGATGTAATGTTAGGTATATCATGTCTCATTAAGCACCCCGGTTTTGGGGGTCACTACACATCTACTATAAGGTTTTATTTCATTCACCATACGTCCTTCCAATATCATACTCTGAGTATTTAACATGAGGAAGTTTCACATCATGATTGTAAAATGGGCATCATATAAAAGAGGTTTATCTTCTTGTTAGAGTAATTGGTGGGATGATGACTATTGATATTTACCTCCCAAACTAGAGAATATGGATTACCTCTATGAGGATGATGATGATGATTAAAATGGCACCAGACATGTGGGATGAAAAATATATAAGAAATACAATATATTTTTTATATGGGGATATGTCAATTCTTGTTTGGGTGGCAATGATTCATGTGTTGGGAATTGAGATAAAAATTCACCTAGTAGAGTGGCGTGGGGTTAATCTAGAACTACCATAGAATTATCCAGGGCCACCTTGGGGTTTAAATTACACGGTTACAAGGATTAATATGAAAAATACCCTAGCCTAGTAGGATGTGGTTTATTTGAATCTACAACATATAGATCTAGAATCTTCTCAAATATTAATGATCTGAGTGATGGAAAAAGTTGTAAATCATTCTCTGGTTAGGTGGGATGGGTTTGAAACTAGATTGATTCTATGGAATATACTATTATGAAGTTTTATATTTGTAAAAACTATGATCACATTTGATCTGTGTTCAATGGTAGACCATGATGGGAATCATTTTATATTGAATGTCATCGGGCTGACCGAAACATCAATTTCTATTTTTGAAATGAATTCCATTTTTATTGAGGAACCAAATTAAATGATATATGGGATTTCCTCACCCACATTTTTTTTCAGGTATCAGAATCATTAAATTGGTGAAATTCTATTGTAGTGACTAGGTGTCTCACACGTTACCCAATTCCCATATTCCTATGATGTATATCAAATTACAATATTCCCTATTCATGGATCTTTGTTCTTCCAATGGTATCATGAATTTTAATTATCCATATGTCACCCATCCTTTAATATGAATGTCTTATTATCTCAACAAGTTAGTCAACATAGATTTTTGATGATACATTGACAATCATTATGTCAACATTTTTAATGATCTTCTACTCAAGTGTTTCTTTCTACAGAATATGTGGCCATATACAGCTTTAAAAATAGCATGTTAATGTTATGAAGGTGATACTAATATTGTTTATTATGTATATTTATATACTTAAATCCCTGATCATATGACTAAATTTTTTTTCATTGGTAAGGCATGCACTTATTTTCTAGATAATCAAGGATCTCATCATTATTAGTGGAAATGGGACAGAATATTGTGAGGAGGTTTTTTCTGGATAAGGATTTCCATAAAATGATGTTGGATTTATTTTCATCAAACACCCATTCCATCACATGGCCATACAGAAAAAATTTCTTCTGGGAGTCTACTAATAACCATGGCGAAGAGTTTATGGTAGTTGATAGGAAACTATATATTGTTGAGCCATGTTTTTTTAGGAACTCTAAATATAAAACAATATGAGTTTTAAGAACCTATTTATGTGGATGTCTGTGCATAAGGGGAAGATTTTCAAATTCTATTGAGATATAAACCCTTGAGGGTTAAATATATTGCATTTTAGGATTAGCATCCCTAAAATCCATCTCCACACTACCACAAGGATGACTATAATGGAAATGATATCCTTCCTATTAATTGAAGTGTCTAAGGACCCTTGGTGTGTTGAAAATGTGTCTCAGACAACCTAAAGGACAAACAAAATTTAGTTGATTAGGGATATGTGCATCATTCTGTGTCATGGATAGAATATGCTAACCTACGTTTTTGGGTTGTACTAGGATATGAACTGGTTCTATAACATTTACTAGAATATATAGATAACCGTATGGTGATCTAAGAGTATGAGACTGCTACTACAAAATTACTAGAATATTCCATTGATCATTTCTTATTAACAAGAATATGAGCCTTCCTGTGGGTGATTTCCAAAATATTATATTCAAACCTGGTTAAATTAAAGAGACGAGATCGATTCAAATATGTATTCCTTGCTTTAATATGTCGAAGGACCTATAGAATGGGATATGGGATATGAATCTCCTCTAGTTCTACCTACAATGGAGTCTTATGTAGTTCTTCTTATTAGAAGAAGGGATCGGAGCATGGATTCGATGAGATGCACAAATATTCTATGTATCTTCAATGATAGGATTATGAGCCTGTCCCAAGGCATATGCCACTCTCACAGGGTGAGCCCTAATTAGAAAGGGGATATGAGCCCGATAATGAGACATTGGATAATTCGAGTTGTATCACCCCTGCTTTCTGGTTTGTAACCCCTTTATTTAGGATTATTTGGTATATGTAGTCATTGGGTGATGTTTGGGAGTCTTTAGAGGGAGGTTGAAATATTTTTTGGCTCTTTTAAGGCTCACGGGTGGTCCATGGTTAGTGAAAACTGTGAAACACTTACACGAAACCATGGACATTGTGGAAGTGAGCTATAGGTTGGTGCATTGTTATGTTGCATAGTTTTCCAAACCATGAAGCAACCCTTGGTAAACAGTGCTAGTTGGGACAATGAAATTTTTTCATGGATTTCACATGTACTTTCAAACCATTTGGTACAACCATATGAGATGATTATTAAGGAAGTGGTTGGCCCACAGTTAGTACACATTTTTTATAACCATGCATCTAACCATGAATGGTTTAAAATGCGTGTTTTTAAATAATGTATTTCATGAAAATGTAACAAAAAACCACCCATTTTGGAGCCATTTTGGACATCATTCAAGATTTATTCCTCACATTGGTTATGTAACATATTATAATCATGTTGGGTGATTTTGGATTGCATTTAATGGTGCGATAGAGCTGAATTTTCCTTGGTAAGTACCCTTTTTGGATTTTTTCATGGTTTCTCATAGATCTACTTCTCTCTCTAAAAATTTATTAGATATTATTCAATTTGATAAAAAATCATGGGTTTTTTTAATCCAATCATCGGTATATTAGTAATTTTTGATGATATGAAGGGGGATATAATGCATATTTGTGGAGTATTAACCATGATTGGTGTTCATTTTGGTTCATTCATCATTTTCACCAAAACCCTTGATGTAGGCTGATTAACACATGACTATTCTTAATACGAAAAGAATGATTGATTTAAAATCACTTATTTTTCTATAATATGGTTTTGATATTTATTTGATAATATTTTTTGAAACATCATTTGTTACGGGGTGTGTTTATTTCTGAAAATTGTGATATTTTCTTGAAAACAACATTATTGTGGGATTTTAAATCATTATTTTAAAATCAATTTCTTGAATTGATGGTGGAAATATTTGGTGAGTTGTTTTCTATGAATGAATGTAATTTTATTGAAAATATTTTGGAAAAATTGGTCGAAATTTGTTTTGTCTTAAATTTATTTTCAATAAAAGGATTTGTTTTATGGAAATGGTTTTTTAACTTTTAGTTGAAATGTGTTGGGAATATAATGGTTGGATTTGTTTTGAAACTTTTTGGGAGGACGAGATTTGTAAAATTTCATTTGAAATGATTTTTCATAAATATTTATAATTAAATGTAGATGGGGGTGTTTTGTATTTGTTATTTTCCATCATACATGTGTTGGAATGTGGTCATGAAGTACAATAATAAAAAGGGGATGAGTTTTGGATGTAAAGCTCCACCGTCAATGGTAACACCTCGATTGTGTGTTTGATTTGTATGTATGGTTGCACTGTGTGTGGGATTGATGTTTATGTATTGGGTCATTTGAAATGAAATGGTTTTTGTAAAACTAAAATAAAAAAAATGTTTAATGACTTCTTTGAATTCTTTCTTTAGAATGTGTTTTTGGGTAAACTATATTGGTATGGATGATTTCTTGATTATGGGAAATTGTCTCACAATTTAAATGGTTTTATATGATTATTTTTATACAAATGTTATAAATAATTCTATCCTAGTGGTGTGAATAGGTAATTTATTTTAGGAAATCCTACGATGTTTCATTAGTCACCCCTAATTTGGAACATTTGTACCTTTTCATATTCTGTTTATGGGGAAACATGTAATGTTAAAGAATATCATTTGTTTATTGATTTCTTGTGATTATTGGGATATTGTGTTGTTAGAGCATAAACCTTGGTATGTGAATGTAGAATTAGGTCATGGTGTCTTGATTTTTTTTAGTGACAAAATAGGTACACAAATTTGGTACTAGTGTAGTTTTTATTATTGTCATTGGTATGAATTTTAATTGTAATATATTATTATTATGCATCTTATAGTAACATCGGATTTGTTGTGTTTGGTTGTTTTTCTTTATTTGATAATGGTTAAATGATCCCCCAATTTTAGGAGGCGTATGGTATTTATATCCATCCGTTTGCATCTTGGGGATATTGCCTATGTCCAAGTATCACTTCCACCTCAACTCATGTCAATGAGGAGGGGAGGGATGATAAAATTGGTATCATTCTTGGATGGACTATCACTTATTTCATGGAAAAGTGATATTTCTCATGTCAGACTTAGAGTTAGAATTCATTCTTGGTTTATTCATTTATTTAGGAAGGTAGTAACAAGTATGATTGATAGAACTTGAAATGTATAGCATATTTTATTTATCTATACTTTTTTTGCTAAACCTAAAGTTACCAAGGAGCTCGGTACAATATTGTTTTCGAGAAACTAAGAGGACTGTAATCCAACACTCACAGGTTTATCCACTGAAAAGGGATTGTTCAACATTGTTTAAATGACATTCCACACTGATTTCATATCTCATTTGGTTTAATAATTTTTTTGGGGTTAAAATGTATTGATTTTTTAAAAATAAGGAAATATTGTTCAAATATGAAATTTTGAAATGAGAACAGTTGTGGTATTTTGAAAATGGGTTGATTTTAAAAAACGAGAGGATATTTTGAAAATTATTGAACATGTAAAATTTGTAATTTTGGAAAGCATGGTTGTGATAGTTTTAATGTGATAGAATTTGAAATTGAAAAACGTCATTTGACCTTGAGCGAGGCATATGGTGTTAATTTTGTAGATTGAAAATGGAACACAGTAGGTGTCATAGAATCCCATTAGAGGAACCTGGTGAAAATGTGGTGGCACTTGAGACCCAACTAAACCAATAGATGGATAATAGCATACTATATTCTTTTAAGCTATGGATCAAGGGAACCCAAGGGATTAATTGAGGCATGTGGATCTTTCTGTTCAGTTTATAAATATGAAACCAACCATCTTTCTAGATGATTCAGAACTAGAAAAGGCATAGGTGTGGCTGAATAACATGAATTGAATCTTTACATTTTTTGGCACACCTTCTGAGTTGAATGTCAAGTTAAAAAAGTACATTTCAGAAGATCTTTCACATCAATGGTGGCAGTTAGGATTCCTAGATAAAGTCGTACAAGTTATGGAATTAGAGGATTTTGAGGAATTGTTCAACAAACAATTCTATCCTACCATGATTAGAATTCCAAAATAAAATAATTCTTTATATTGAAGTTGTAGAACCTTTTAGTGAAAGTGTTTGTTGCTAAATTCATGAATTCTGATTTTTTTCACCTAAAGTTGATTCTAGTGTGACCCTGAAGGTAATTATTTTTTAATCGAGGTTGGGTCAAGAAATTATTATATGTATGTTAGTGCCCTGTATAATTTATTATACAGAGTAGGAAAATAGATATTTAGTATCAGAAAGTAACATCTCAAGAGTTATGAGTGGGTGAAGCATGTTTATACCCATGGGAAATGGTGATAACTCTATTTTATGGGAATGATAAATAGGTATGCATATTTCAGAAGTGGGAGTATGGCTTAGAATCCAATGGAACTGTTAGTGAATCCTATTCTTAAGAAAATATGTAAGACATGATGTTTCCAATGTGGATATATATGCCACATGAAGAAATATTGTACAAAAAAAACCCAATGCATTTGGTAACATTAATATGATGGGTGTATCTTTGGTGTTATTGTAACAATACGACAAGGTCTGGTGTTCGAAAACAATATAGGGGTCTTAAGAATATTATGCTTCAATGAGGTGAGGGATGTAGAATAACACATATTTGAATAATAGAGTTAGATATGGTGATTCAAGGAAGTTCATGACTCTTCAGCCTAAGAAATTTCAGCAACTTAATAAAGAGAAGAGTGTAGCGAGTAAGCATGTGTATGGATATGAGCAATTTGTGGTGGATGATCAGTCTAGATCATCCACAGTGAGAGAAAAAATTCATTTGAATTCTACCAATATGCTAGACTTGTTTGATACAGGTGAATCTCATTCCTTTATTTCTTCTTAATATATTGATTTTATGGGTTTACATAAATTAATGATGCCTTCTATTGTGGAACTTCAAGCTCCTCTGGGTCAAAGAGAATGTCAAGAATTATGTGTAGAGAATGATATATAATTTTTGATGGATTTCATTTGATATGAGACCTCTATGTTCTTGAGATAGTTGTTTATAATGCAATCCAATGTATATATTAGATGAAAATGTTCAAGGCTCACATTGACTTTCATATGTGAACATCTAATTTCGTGACTATGGATTACATAAAAAATATATCTAGAGGTGAAATGAATTTAATGGTGGGTGAAATGGGATTGTTGGAACCAGAATTTGAGATGATATCATACTAGAATATGACTTTTTCATTTTCATCAATTTATGATATTGAGAAGAGAAGTTGTCTACTGATTTTTTGATCAGTTTTGGAATGTATTTCATGATTATTTATCATGTTTTACACATGTAAGAGAGGTTGAGTTTACGATTGATCTCTATTCAGGGAGAAGACCTATTTCCCTTTTTTTCATACAGATGAAAGCAAAATAAGTGAGGGAACTGAATGTGTAGTTAGAGGGACTAGAAAAAAGGGTCAATTTTTCCTAGAATGTATCAATGGGTAGCATAAGTCTTGTTTGTTAAAATTGGTGGATGGAACTTTGTATCTTTGTGCTGATTGTCATAAAATTAACCAAGTTAGGATAAATAATCAATGTGTACTTCTATTCATTAATGATAGTTTTGACCCATTGAAGGGTGATCTGTGGTTCTCCTAAATTATATTATGATTATGATATCACCAATTATGGGTATATAAGGATGATATTCCAAAAACAGCTTTTAGGAGAAGAAGTGGCCATTAAAAATATATCGTTATTCCCTAAGATCATACAAATTCACTAGAGGTCTTTATTTAAATAATGAATTAGATATTTTATAGATATCTAGATTATTTTTTGGGGGTGTTTTTTGGTGATATATTAGTTCATTCAAGGATAACAGTTGAGCATGATCCACACTTGGTGGTAGTGTTTGAAATCTTGATAGAATATCGGTAATATTCCAAATTATTGAAGTGTAATTTTTGGAAAATATAGGTTTTCTTCCATGGCCATTTTATTTTCGAGAAAGGTGTTTTAGTGGATCTGTAGAATATATATATGTTGTTATATCTTGGAAAATTCCAATGAATGTCTATTAGATATAACGTTTTATTGGTATTTCCTGCTATTACTGATTCATTGTATATGAATTCTCAGGATTATCTTCACTGATGACTTCTTCAAAAAAGAATACTATTCCATTTTAATGGAATGCGGAAATTCAGAAGTCTTTTGAAGAGTTAAATGGTTTCTTTATATCATCACCAATCATGATTTATCTAGAACCATGAATAGGATACGTGGTATATTATGTTGCATTAGGTTTAGGGTTAGGATATGTTCTCATACTGTGGGATCTTATTGTTACATATGGCTCATGGAAGTTAAATATTCATGAGAAGAACTCTCCAAAACACGATTTGTAATTGGCTATATAGTTTATGATTTAAAAACATGGAATCACTATTAGTTTGGTGATAAATTCATGGTGTTTACCTATAATAAGAGTATAAATCATATTATCTCACAAAGAGATTTGAATTATAGGAAATGTAGATGGATGGATTTTCTCTAGATGTTTGAATTTCTATTGATATATACAACTGGTAATGAAAATTCAATGGCAGATTCCTTATATATAAATTCATATGCTCACATGGAAAAAGAGGGTTCAGATCATTGGTGGTTGATGTAGATCGTATATGACATGCATTTGGAAGGTGAAAATCAAGGTGATGTTGTAGTTCTATTTCCAGTTGTGTTAGTTCATGATTTGGTTGAGGAGGCCTAGAGGGCCCAGACATCTGATTCAGTGCATTTGGTGATGAGGTCAAAACTCGATGGTAGTGAGAATCTTGAGTTTTAGAAATTATATTTGAATTCATATTTTAATTTTCATAATAGAAATGTAGTACAATTGGATTTATATGAACAACTTTTTAGTGTATACCATTATAAGAGATGGGTGGTTCATACTGTAATTCAGAATATGCATATGTCATTGAAGGCCTAGTTTTTTAGGAAAGGTAAGAAATAAAAGGTGGATTAGATTGTTTTGAGATGCTTAACTTGTCCAAAATTCATGGTAGAGAATCAGGGAATAGTAGGAATGTTGTAGTAATTACCTATCCCCATGTGTAAATGGGAGTAGATAGCTATGGATTTTATAATAAGTCTCTGATGAACCATTCAAAATCACAATTCTATATGGGTAATATTGGATCAACTCACTAAGTAATCCCATTTCAACCCTATTCTAGAATCTCAAACTATATAGGAACTATCCAAAATATAAATACAACATGTCTTAAAGTGTTATGGTTTATCATTTTGGATTATATCAAATAACGATATTAGTTTTACATCTTGTTCCAATAAATCCTTGTATCTATCCCTTAGAAGTCAGTTGATGATTAGTATGAAATATCATCCTCAAATAGATGTGAAATTTGACAGGATGATATAAAAAATGGAAAACATGTTTTGGGATTATGTGATAGATTTTATGGATCATGGGAAGATTCCATACCCTTTGGTGGAGTCTTCATATAATAAAATCTATCATGCCTCAACACATACGCATCCATTTTAAGCATTGTAATGGAATCTGTATCCTCATCTACATTGTTTAGTGTAATTAGGTGATACATTGATCATTGGGTTGATCCTCTTCTATTATAATATAGAGAATACTCATTTAATTAGGATGATAATAGAGATGGATCATAGTTTTCAGAAATCATATACGGATCATGATCGACAATTATTTCTGTTCAAGGTGAATAATCATGTCTTCTTGTGAATATCTCCTAGAATGAACATAATTGTTTTGGAATGTAGAGGATGTTATATATAAGATACATTGATCAATTTTATAAACATAAATGTGTTAGTGATGCAGAATATAGGTTGGCCATACCACCAAGATTTAGTGAGGTTTCTAATGTGTGTCATGTATCTCAGTTGAAGATGTATCATCCTAATATTGACCATTAGATTTTTATGGGATCATATTGAGCTTGAGATTAATGTTTTTTTGGTGAATGTGCTAGTTCATATTATAGATATCTAATATAAATTCTTTCATATAAATATCATCAGTATTGAATGGCTTTTGTTGAATCATGGTCAGATTCAAGAGGAATATTGGGATAGGATAATGAAATGGCTTAGACACGGACTGAAATATTTTAGGAAATCCATGGTTTTTAACATTTTGAGAATGGAAATACAATGGTGTGGAGAATTTATAAACCCCATTATCTAGCATGTAACCCATTTATTTATTCTTTTTTGTTTGTATAAATTGGTTGGTTGATGTTTGGGATTGTTAGGAAGCCTTTTGGAAAGATTTGGGGTAATTTATAATGCCAGACGGGTTGTGCAATGTTTGTGGAAACTATGAAACACTTGTCGGAAATTGTGAACATTGAAGAAGTGTAATCTAGGTTGGAAATCAATTTTGGCACATGGTTGGCCAAACTATGAGGTCATCCCTAGTAAACTATGATAGTTGGAATAATGGACATTATCATGGTTGGTTCATGGGTTGTCGAACCATTTGGGCCATCCATGTGATGTGTTCCCTATGTAAATAGCTGGATCATGGTTAACGTACAGTTTTACTAACAATGTGGAAAACCAGGAACAGTTTAAAAACTGTGTTGTTAGAAAACGGATCTTACACGATGTTAACCCTATAACCTCATTTTTTTCTCTATATTGAACCACACTGTAGATTTTTCCTCCCAAGGTTAGCAAACCACTTTCTGTCATTTTGGAAGTATTTAAAAGGTATTTAATGGTATGGTAAAGTCATACCGACCTTGTTAACTATCATTTGTGGTAGTTTTGTTGTTTTTTCAGATATAAATCTCTATTTCCCATGTTTTTCAGAAGTTTTTCTATTGAATATAGCTCTAGGGTATTTGATACCAATCATGGTTAGATTTGGATTTTTTATGTTGGGGGAAGGGATGTAAGGATGATTTGTTCATTTTTAACCCATATTTGTGAGAACTCTATGTTGTTTTTCATTTTCTCAGAATCCCTCATGGTAGGCGGCATCACTATTTATTCCTTCTTATATAACATTATTTCTTGATTTCAAATTAGTTGTTTTTATTGAATTTATTTTTGAAATTGATCTGTGATGCTTTCTTGAAACCAATTTAGTAATGATTTGTGTTTCTCTTGGGATATTGAGATATATTATTTTGAAAACAATTTTGCTATAAGATATTTAAATGATTATTTTAAAATATAATCGTTGGTACAATGATGAAAATATTTTATGAATTGGGTTTCAAGAAAAAATTTGTTTTAAAAATTTGTTTTTGGAATAAGTTGTTTGAATATTTTTTGGATAAAAGGTGTTCTGAATAAAAGGATTTGTTTTATTGAAATTATTTTTGGCACGTTTGGTTGAAATGTGTTTGGAATAATAGTTCGATTTGTTTGGACAATTTTTTGGGTGGAATGACTTTGGAAAATATTACTTAGGATGGGCTGGATTAAAATATCAATAGTATGTTAAATTGGTTATGGTTAGTGTTCATGAGAAACACAATAAATGGGTGGTAATTTTTTTGTGAAGTACCAAAATAAAATTGGGATTGGTTTTTAATGTGACGTTCAACTTTCAATGGTAAATAAAATAATTGGTGTTTGAGTTGAGTGTGTGGTTCAGTTGTGTGTGTGGCTTAGGTTTATGTATTGGGTCATGTGAAACTGAATGGGTTATGCAAATACAAAATGGGAGAAATAGTTAATGGGTTGTTTGGATTCAGTCCTTTGAATGTGATTTTGGGTGAACTATTTTGGTAGGAATATGTATGGATTATTTGAAATTTTGGTACTATTTATATGATTTATTTGAATTGTTTTATATAAATGTTATAAACTGTTCTATACCCGTGGTGTGAGTAGGGATATCATTGGGGGAAATTCTATTGAGATTCATTACTCACCCCTACTAGGGCTCATTGTGGTTTTTTAGATGTGATTTATTGTGACATAGGTAAAGGAATGGTATATTCTTTCCTTAGAGGTTCTTTGTGATGATTGGTCAGTTGTGGAGTGGGAGCATGGGTCATAGTGTGGGGATTTAGAGTAAGTATTTACCTTGTTTATTTTTTTTACAATTCCCCTAGGTACACTGATTATGATTTTTTATGATTTTTATTGTTTTTTTGTATGATTTCAAAATGTAATATATTTAAATCATGAATCATATAGTAATATTTCTTACGGTTTGTTTGGTTTTTTAATTAGATTAATGGAAAATAATCCCTAATTTTTATGAGGCCCATCACATTTATTTCAATCCTTTTACATCTTCTGGATGTCTTTTAAGGCCATGTAGACCATCCTCATCCACTCAAACCAATGAGGAGGGGTTAGATGTTACACCTCTATCCTTTTTTTGAAAGAAACATGAGAATGGATTGAGAAATAGACATCTATCACTTGTTGAGACCCAATTAGAACATGGATATAATCGTGATCACGATCCTTTGGAGTATGTTGCTAGTAATTTGGATTGGAATGTGCACTTATCATGAGGTATTTGATGTCATAACATGGTGAGACATGGTTGGAATTGGAATATGATCTTAGTCTATTGCTGCATATTTTAATATAAAATAATGATAATACTCAGGTAGAGGAGATGGAATTTGTTCTTTCTCTAGAGAAATAACATATTCATGTTGATTAGAGTGTTGTACTACCCTGGAAATTTGGATTATATATGTGATAGTACCTGTATCTAAACTAGTGGCAAAAAATATGATTTAGTTATTTAGCTATTTTTATGATGTATTGGAATTTAAAAAAAAGTATTTTCAGGAACCAAATACTACACATTTTCTATCTCCACATTATACTAGAAGATATCATATATTGGATAAGTTATATGAACCAACTTCTTTCCTCCCTATTCCATTGGATCATGCTAATGGGATTCATTCAAAGTGGTAGGGATATGCACCTACCCCATGATTTTTGTAGGAATATGACCATATAGTTTTTTCCGATTGAGTTGGGATATGTTATTTCATGCTACCTACTGCCATATTATCCTGGTAGACATTGTTAGACGAAGCTAGTATATCAGACCACTATTGATTTTCCATAGCATTCTCTTCCCGATGTGTCTTCCATGGTGCCCATGTATGAGTGATAGATTTTTGAATGTGTTAGGTGGTTCCCTTAATAGGAAAATAAAGGGAGGATATAGAATGGTGTTGGTGATGGTTGTTGACATGAGACCTCCTTGGAGGCTCGTAAAGCTAAAGTGATCTGTATTTGACTATGTGATCCACCTTCATTAGATACTAAAGCTGGTTATTGTTTCACTGTAGGTATAATATTTTTATTAGGTTAGTGATGGAAACAAGAACGATAGGGTTTACAAAACCATCCAAGGGATGATGCAGACTCATTGGTTTTAGTATTTGGAGAACATTATATAAAGCATCATGTTTAGGAAATATACTATGTTGGTGGTATTCCTTGGCCATTGAATTCACTAATCGGCACTAAATATTTTAGGTTGGCATGATCATCCTATGACATGAAACGATTTCATCCATAGATGTTTCTCTAGAATGGTATCTAATTGAAGAAATTTTTGTGATGGTGATTGTCCTTTCGAGCAGTATCTATAGTCTCAAAGACAAAAATGAACAAGTCCCCCAATTAGTGAATTATTACATTCATGAAATTTGTTCAATATGATACGAACAGGTAACCCAACTACCCTTTATTGTTGATAGTTAGAAAATTCTTCATGTGAGGTCTTGTCACATTAAGGATGGTCTTTTTTTAGGAGTACCTCTATTACATTCGTTTCACTGATCATTTTATTATTTGAGATATTCTCATCAATTTCACCATTTTTTCATTTGAAATATCACCCATATAGTAGGGAAAAAAATTTCCAATGTGGAATAGAAAATCTATATTTTTTTATCATATAAATAATATGTTGTGGTTAAATGATTAATCATTGGTTTTTACATTCATTCATTAGATGTTAGAGTTTTTGGGAAATCCTAATGGTTAATTATGAGGGGGTTGAATGTAATTTAAAATTCATCATGTTGGGTTCACCCATTTCAAATTTTCACAAAAAATCCAAATATCTCCCACATCCATAACTAACTATGGGCCTACTTTCCAAAGCCAGGTGGTTGTGTGGTGTTTCAGATCCCACAGTGTTTGGTAACTCTCATTGTTTTAGAGGATTGGAGTTTGTTCTCATCACACTCTTTTTGGGGTAATTTTTTCTTATTCCTAGAATCTAAAATGTATATAAGATGTGATTTTATATTTATTCATAAAAACAAAACAAGACTGATTAACCAATTAAAATGTTCAAATTTCTATCCATTACATGTATAAATGGGGGGATATTAATGATTCAATATTTATAAATTAGAGGCTATTCATTAAATTCACATTAATGGGAAGATTCTGGTATTTTGAATCATTATCACCAAGTACTCTGATGATTACTACCATCCAAGGATGCAATTAATATCTCATGGATGGGTTTGATCATTTTTGAAATGTCCTACATATCCTGATTTTAGAATGAATAAAAAATAACATATCTAATTTGGCCATTCTTGTTTATTTTCATGTGACAATGACATATATAATATAACATAGGCAATGAGTATTGATCTGGAGCCCTAGGGAGGCATCCCATGTATGTTGGTTATCAAAGGAATCTGATTCATTGTAGTTTGATCAAACTCCCAGAAGATACACTAAGGTGGATTCTATTGTATTGGGGTGTTCATATTACTCTATTTAACTGTTATTACATGACGTGGATTCCATAGAAATGGAATATTCATGATTTTAATGATATTATTAATGATAATATCTAATATATCTTAATCCCTGATTGATGTGGGAAACAAGGGATAGAAAATTACCCGTATCACTATATATAGATGTAGGAATTATATGTTGGCATTACACTTGGGATGTTTATGTTTCTTGAGCCTTGGTAAGGCAAAAAACATGTCCACAGTATGGAAGGAATCATTGTTCTATTAGTTTAATTTACTCTCATTCCTATAGTAGAAGAGGAAAAAAATAATACCATGGGAGTGACTTGGTCTTGATGGTTGGAGTTTCGGAGACATGGAGGGAAATTCACAGAGGCAGATTCATGATTCATCATTGGAATTAGAGAGGATTTTTATGTATCCTAGTCTTACAAGGAATTATATTTTTTGTTGTTAAATTTGGATATTAAGAAAATATACAAAGGTGGATGCCTTTTAAATCTTGGGCCTAAGAGAGGCATCGTACAACACTTAGTTATTGCATAAAATAGATTTAATGATTTTCAATTTTTATATTTAAGGAGTTATTTGGAGGTATATGCCCCTTAGATATTGATCCTCATAGTGGAATCATACATGACATGGTTATAGATGGAATTAGTTTTCCCTTAGTTCAATTAGGATATTGAGGAAAATTTACTAATGTGGATTCCCATAAGAGCACGGGCCTTAGGTAGGAATCTTATGTATCGTGTTCACAGAAGGAATCATAGTTATTGTACCTTAGTGTTGATATTGATGGACTTATACTGATGGTAATGAACATTAGGGATTAGGCCAAATAGAGGAATATTATATATTCTATTCATAAAAAGAATAATATTAATAATAAATCAATTAATATATTTATGATCATATAATGGGGACGATTCCTATTAGATCTCAGGCCTTAGAGAGTCATCCTACGTATCATGTTTATAGTAAGAATTAGTGTAATCATAGTTTTATTGGGGGTATTCCCAAATATATTCCATGGGATAATTTTATCAAGTCCACTGAATTTTTCATTACACAAAATTATTATATTCCTAACATGTTCTAATTATATTCGATACATGTCTTGGGTGTCTGTGCGATAGGTATAAAGAAGTACCTACATATCTTGGTTGATAAGAAAACATGTCCAAATACAATCACGTGATCTAGTTTAATTTTTCCAGGGACACCACATAATATGATTGAAATGTCTATAATACATCACATTATCATGTATATAATTTAAATATGGTTTCTCATGATCGAAGATGACTTGTCTAGAGAATATTGTGAGACCTAGATGGCATGCCTAGAGGGCATATCATGATCTTGACTGACGTGTGAGGAGAATATCGCAAGACCTGTCCGTCATGTCTCGGGTAAATCACATGATCTAAGAAGTTTTTTCAAGATGAAATGTCAAGATCCATTTTTAATTTCTCAAAGGTATCACATGATTTATGATAATATTTCTAGAGTACATCATAAAACATGGGTGTCATGTCTTGTTGACATTATGATACCACTCTTTCATGCTTGGGTACTGCCACATATCTTGTGATAATTGACTAGAGTACATCACAAGATTGTGATTCATATCCCAGAGGACCTCTAAATATATGGGAGGGATTCCTGGATGGAATCACACAACATTTTTGAAATGTCCAAGGGATGTTGTATGATCCAAAGGGCATGTCGTGTGATTATCACTTGACATAGGTGACGTGTCTCAGTGTTGTCCCATGATCTGTGTAGGTCTCATGAAGATCATAGAAATCCTCATAACCTATATTTACATAAGTATCATGTCTTTTTTGAGTCTCTAATTCATAAATTATTGAATATTTTTCTTAGGTTTTTTCAAGTATTAGTTTATTTTAGCTTTGATGTGACCCAATCAACATGTAAGACTTCAATTATACGATTCAACTGACACATAGAAGTCCTTATTCTAATCTATAAAGTTATCATGTGAAACCCATACACATGATTCATGATACATAATGTAATTACCCAATAGTTTACAGAGAATAAAACCTTGGGATTTCATTAATAAGAGATCTAATAATCCCACTCTAGTGCTACCATGTAAAAGTCATACAGTTTGTGTGTATCTAATTTTTGTATTTTATGTGTTGAGGGGGAGGGGGATTTATTAGATCTTCCCCCAATGATAAACCACCCTATTTAACATGAATCTTGATGATATGATGTGGAGTCGGTGAATGTATTCTAGTCTCAAACAATTTACATTATCCAACCATCAGTAATCCACAATGTCGTCGTTATGTCTGATGATAAATAGTTACCAAAATACAACCTCAAAAACCCTATGTTTATTAGAACCTAAATGATAAAAGGAGTTTTTATAATGATAATTACATATATAAAAATTATAACATGGTTAGTATTAATTTCATATAATTCTTCGTTAAATCAGGATGCCAATGGATAGGCTTTTGTGTGATGAGAGATGATATGTATGGGGACATTTGTGAGACTAATGTGGCTTGTCAGGGGAGACTCCAAGAGATCAGTTTGATAGGTCTAAGGGCCCTCACAAGAAAATTCTGTATTTTCAAGGTTTCTCCACATGATCATTGATTATTTATTTGGGTATATCACTCTTTTCACAAAAAGGTTGGCATATCCTTTCTTCACAATAAGCTTATCTCCCTCCCCTTTTTATTTTCTTCTTTATTCATTATGGAAATGAGATATCATGACTCCTTTAGAGTGTTATTGAATATATTATGTTTTCTTCCCTATGTTTAATGAAATGAAAATTATGTATTTTATGGTGATGTGAGAACACATTTATGGACATCCCCTATGTTTTCATGTGGAGAAAATCGGGAAATGCATAATCAAATAGATATGCATTAGAACCTTCACATGATGAAATTGTCATGAAAATATGATTTAATACATGATGGTGGACATGTCTATAGTGGATTTTACAGGTATTAAAAACCGATTATTTTTTCTCATGAAAATCATTTACCAAATAAGGCCACTGCATTTTTCTTTTTTTTTCTTTTTTTATTTTTCAGGGGCTTTTGGATTATTGTCAGGTTTCTACCAATTGAAGTGGATCAATGTGGTCAAAATAATATTTTGTACAGTGCATGGTTTGTTAGCATGACCTTATAAGGGTCAAGTGATCATGTGTAATTCTGAGTGTTACAAGATCCACTTGAGTTTTGACACCTTATCTTCATTTTTTTTGATAAAACAATACCCACGATTTGGGTATTTATTCCCATGTATATTTTTCTATTATTATTTATAGATTGTCAAATAATACCCATGTATAAAATATGGTGGTGAAAAATGTATCATATCTTTATATATAGATGATAAGCCCTATGTACGTAGGGGTGATACTTTTATATACATTTGATAGAATATTGGGTTGATAATTGTGGTATTATATTCATAGTAATATTTTATTATATGTAAGATAATAAATTAATTATTTAATGGTAAATAAAATAGATTTATAGGGGGAAAATAAGAAAATAATATAAAAATTTTGGGTATGAAAATTAAATCTTCTTTGGGATACCTTTTCAAGATCTATTCTTTTGAAACCCAAGGTTGTTATTTTGAATAGATAACACATATAGAATATGTATTAATAAGTTTTAAAGATAAATTGGTATATATTTATTCATTATGGATACTGAGATTTTGGTATAGAAGAGATGGAAGAGATATCCTTTTTTATGGGATGGAAAGGTCACACTTGAAATTATTCAAAAGATTAAAATATAACTAAGTAATTTTTAATAAAAATGATTCCATGTTTTCATATATTAGATTATAATATAAAATATGTTATATATATCATCAAAAAATAGTATTTTCATCGGTATAGGTGTTATTTTACAAATTATCATTATGTTTAACCCCTTAGTGAACATATATTAACCGTTATCACGATAATGATTTTTTCATTCTTAAGGGGTTATAATTTATCTTATACGGTACATTTTTTTCCAAAAATGGAAATGATAAATAATTTTAGACCATATTTTAACCCTTTTCTCTGTTTAAATATTTTAATTACTTTTAATTAAATTAATATGATATTATTTTTATAAAATATCATTATTATCTTTTTTTACACTATTCATTTAATTTGACATGAAATACGTCAATAACATTTTTTAATTAAAATATTTTCCTTTAAAATATACCTAATATGTTATATATATATATCAAAAATTTATGTTTCATAATAAATCACCCAAATTATATTACTTTTAATATTTTTAAATTCATTTATTTAGTTTTTTCATTTATTTAATAAATAATGTTTCGTCATTGTGTTAGAATTTATGTCTATTATGTAATACCTAAAAATTTTAAATAAATTACCCCCTTTATTAAAATTTTATTAATCACATTATAACAATGTATATTCATTCATAAATTCTTTTATGTATGTGAACAAATAATTAATATTATAATGTAAGAGAGTAATAATTTCTTTTCTATAAATTAAATATCATATATGTGATTTTTAGGGAATTTATTCTTTTAAAAATTAAATACCTAGAATATGGTGATTAATTGGGAATTTATTTCATAAAATTTTAATTTGTATAAAAAATTGTGACCTTATTACTTAGTTGTATCCTAGAAGGTAGGGGCATTATTCTCAAACATGATGTCTTCAGTTTATCAGAGTGGTATATTAATTTTAATATTTTCACCCAAAGATAAAAATCATCTAAATCTTGGGTAAGAATCCACATACAAAATTGGGTCATGTATAATCTCTAGACACTTAGTGATCTATATGAATTTGTGGGTAAACTACTCGAGATGGATCTGCATACTATTGGAATAGATCAGGGGATTTTCCAAATATTCTGGTTGAAACAAATATCGATGTCAAATTACTAGATTTCATAAAAATTATAGTAAACGTTATAAAATATGTGATCAATGTTGAATATAAATATCATCCACCATTTAGTGAGGTTTTTAAAATGTTGGGACATTCTATATCAAATTTTAGATTCATTCAAAATCATGTTAACTACACCGCTACTATAATGCCCCGACCCCAGTTCCCTAGAGTCGGTGCATTATTTTAATACATTGGAATTATTACAAGGAATCAAGTCCCGAAGGACCGATCAGTTTAGTAGTCTTGGAAAATATACTACATACACGATGTTCCACATTACAACATGAAATAAAAAAACAACAGTAATTTATTCAATTATAAACATCCAAGCCTCATTTATTATTCCCGCAAATCACTCATAACTAATTTCTCCATATCCTGGGAAAATAAAACATAAGAACAGAATGAGCTCAGATTCCCATTAAGGGTAAATAATTTAGCGGAATCTATAAACTTTTAAGGCAAGATGTGTAATAAAAACATAGAATTACAAACATTAACTTGAACATAATATGGAAAAAATAAAACAATCATTACCATATAAACATGCACAGGGATATTTTTCTAGTTGAATAATCAAATGTAAAAAGTTATTTCATAATAAGTGAATGCATAATTCCAGACATTCTTAAACATTTTGTAAAAGCCTCGGCCAAGATGTCTAAAAATTATTTAGGCCTCATCCCCAACCATATATTAAATTTGGAAAGGCCTCATCCAATTACACATTTATTTTTCTCATGAGACCTACCAATGCATCATGAAGCTATGATGAGATCCACCTGTCACTTACTATGTCCAATGAATTCCTCAAACAAAAAGAATTAAACAAAACATAAAGATTATTATTTAAACTAGCATATGAAAAGTCAATACTTTTTTCATAAACAATGAATGGTATAAAAATAACACATCCATATTCAAACATATCAAAAATCCTTCGATATAATATGGAATACTTGTGTCAACTTCAAAAAAGTTTAAAATCAATCAATCTATGTTGACATAGATTCAAATGATCGGTAAAATGCATTGAGAGAGATACCCCTTTTTCATGTAAACATTTAAAAGTAACAAAATTTTGAAAAGAATACATTTAAAGACATTTTGAATCAAATTTTCCATTACCACTTTGAAACTTTTTAATGGAATTAAAATTTTAAAAACATTCATGTCCATTTAAATAAGTACTTAAAACCCAGTTTGAAAACATGGACAACAATGAGAATGATTTAGAAGAATCAATATATAAAACCTTTAAAATGATGCTTTAGTTAGAAATTACCTTAAAAGAATCATTTTGAAATGTATTTTATGAAACATGGATGTGGATAATAAACATGTCCCATAAAATACTTACACATAAACAATCTCTGATAATAATGATATTGAGGAATTAACCTGTACCGTGCACATTCCATTAGTCGAGGGTTCATTTAACCACCTGTATAGTGACCATTGTGTGTTATTAGATTATAGAGGAACTATATTCATATTTATTATATCAATCATGATTAATTTATGAATTTATATTACACATTTAATAATTAATTTTCATGTTAAATTAAAATTTTGGATAATAATAGCATTCTTTGTGGTACACGTTTTTAACTTGTCACTCTTGATTATATCAATAATCTCATGATTTAAATACAACCGGAATATAATACATGATTTATATATCATACATATTTAGAATATAAATATTTATAATAGATTGATATATGAAATGGAAAACACCGTTTATGGAGACGGTAGGCCGTACGTACGCATAAATGATGTTTCTATTTTCATATCATATTGAACGGAAGTAAGTGAATAAGATATATGTAAGTTCAAAAATACTTATATATATATATATTAACATATATCTCCAGTAACATTATTATGTAATATATTACATACTTATTAGTAATTTTTTTTATAATCGTCGATGAATGGTGAATGTGTAAATGAATCTCATCACGTTGTGGAGACGATAATCCATACGTACACATGAGTGACAATATAATTTTCTTAATGGTGTGGAATTTAATGGTATATTAATTTTACATATACATTATCGTGTTATTTTAATTATTTATATACATATTACTCATCATTATATCCTTCCAAATAACATAGTCTTGAATAAAAAATTACAACACGACGTGGAGACGGTAAGCCATAAGTACGCACACAAGGGGACCTTATCATTCATTGGATAGATTGACTAATTAATATGGTTGTTCAATATTTATAGTAAAATCATTGTATATATAAGTTACTAGAGTTATTATTTTTTCAAGGTAATAATGAAGAAAGATTATGTAGAAGAAGAAAATAACTTGAATGAGGGTGGTGAAATTATTACCTCTCTTTTGGGTTCTTCCTTTTGATTTGACCAAAATTGCTCTGTAAGATGAATTTATGTCCAAAGGATGGACTCTTGAATTAATTTAGGATATTTGGGAGGATATTTGGGTTGGGGTTGGCTGAGACAAAATGTTTTGGAGGTGTGAATTTGAGAGAAGGGGAAGTCCCCTTTTATAAGAGAGGTGAGGGTCCCGTTAAGAAAAGCTTGAAATATAATTTTATTAATAAACTAATTTTCGGTTTCTAATGGCTTGAAAAATAATTTATTTCTAGGATATGGTGGTTATGGGTCGAAATAATCTCAACCAATAGGTTTTAGGAAAGTTTAGGTTACCATTTTAACCTAATCTTTTAGATTTAACTCTTCGTTATATAATTTATCTTTTACCGTGTCTTCTTGTGTTCTTACACTATATTGTTAATAAACATACTCTAAAATTCCAAGAGAACCTAAAGTGGTTAATTAATGACATTTATAATATTATTTATTTTTTCTGGCCAAACCTTAAATTTTTATGAATCTTATATCAACCAATAATATAGTATTTGTTTTAAAAATTAATTTATGTCAATTTTTACACTATATGGTATTTGGTTTTTGTGAAAGCCATCACAACTTTATTGATTCAAAAAAGATACATTGAATAAAACCTAACATTTCAATTCACCTAGAAATTCTTGGATGTCATAAAAACATTTAAATAATATTTATTTTAATATTTATAACAACATTTATTTGATTTTTTCATTTAAATAGGTAATTACTGAATCATCATAGTGTCTAAAATAAATTTAATTATTTAATATCTAAAAAATTTATATAAAATACCATGATGTTTTAAATCTTAATAAATTTTCAATGAATATTTTTAGTTGAGTTTATATTGTTTTTATCCCTATATGAAAAAAGGATTAGTTATTAATCATTGATTTTAACCCTTTTAACTCTTGTTTAAATAAAGTTATAATAAATGTCCTAATCTAATACATGTGTACTTAAAGGATAATATTTTATTCATAGGGTTTTTTTTGGGCTAATGAAATATATCCAATATAATTAGAACATGTGTTAGGGTAAGAATAATATCATTTTACCCTTAATTAGCCTATTTAATTTTAACCGTGATAAATAAAATTAAAAAAGTTACTATTCCAAAAAAAATATTTTCATCTTATTGAACCATATTTTTCTTACTGATATCAACCGTGTCTCTCGGGTTTTTTAAATTCAATTCACCTAAGTGGTAAAATTATGTTTTATGCGGATTTGCAAATTTTCCTTGGAGGTGTGTAAATTACGGTGAAAAGCTCAATAAAATGTTATATATATAATATTATTGCAAAATGACTCCAATTAATTACAATGAACATAAATAGGTATTATATATCTATTTTTACATATGATAAATTTAAATAAAAAAATAATCATTTAAATGAAAAGTCATTTTTAACAAATAACGTAATGTTTTTCACTATTAATCAAAAATTAAATGTTTTCAGAAACATATCAAAAATTAACCCTATGATAATATTGATATTCTGATTTCAAAAATGAATTATATTTTGCCAAATTCAATACTTAGAAATTTAATTTATTTATTCAAAATTAATTCTTGTTGTCAAAACTCAAAAGCGTATTTGTAAGAAATAATAACTACCAAAAGATTGATGCTTGTTTATGTCCAATTTTAAAGTGAAATTAATTCCAATGACCAACATTTCATTAAATGGTAAAAATATAATCTAATTATACTTCCAAACAATTCATATTTATAGTTAAACACTAAATTATTTTGATTAAAAAACTTGTTTTCAGTTAAAATTTATTATATTTCACTATTCACCCAAATATAGATGTTATTAGAAAAACAACAAAAATTTATCAAAATTAATTTTGTATGTACTGATTATATAGAATAATTTTATTTTGTCATAATTAATATATAAAAGTATCAATTATTGGATTTAAAAAGGGTTCTCCATTAAAAGGCCGTAAAATTGCATTTTAAAAAAAATACTTCTTTTATCTGAAAAATTAAGTTGTTCTTATATTATGTCTAAGAAACTGATAATATGGATTCAGAAATTATAAGTATTATATTAAAATCAAAATTTAGTTAATACTATTTGTACCTGCTTTTGAACGGCTAGTTTGGTATGTCGTGGTGCACGTGAACTCAGTGTTGTGTGCAGTGTAAATTATTTAATTACATTGAAGAAATAACATACTATGAAATATTTGGGTGTTACATTATACCCTATTTCAATAAATTTAATCCTCAAAATTTGATATTGTTCTTCAAAAATAAAAGTATAAAAATAGAAAAATACCATTTCGGAGAACCCACATCAAAAATTTGATTAATACAATTTAGCCTTAATAAGAGGGATAGGGAAATGAAAAATTCACCACCAAATTATGATCTCGATTAGGAAAGCATTAGTGGAAATTGGAGACACATAATTGGAGAAAAAAATAAATATTTATTGGGAGTGATTGGGGTCATCAATGACAAACAAGTGTGAAATTTAGGGTCTCAAAGCCGTAAATCTACGATGATTTATTATACCTTCAGTTCCAAAAAAACAGACAGTATAAGGATAACATGTTTTTTTTAAACCCCATAAATAAAGTTTAGTAATTAATTTATTCATAGAATAAGACAAGAGAATTATACATGAAAAGTAGAGTTCCATCCTTTAACTAATTTCAACCACAAACTCAACATTCACTATAAATAATAAAAAAATACTCTATTTCTAATAATTGTATATGGTTCCAAAAAAATGAATTTATAATTCACTTATAAGACCTTATAAAAAAAATACAATATAAAATTCCGGACATCATGTAGGTGAGTAATAGGTGATGCACCCTTGTCGCCCTTCGGTTGTGGGTTGAAGTCTTGCGGCCATGCCGGGCACGATAGGTTGTCACCCGAACTCTGAGTTATCATTTTATAAAAACTAATAAAAATAATTTTATGAAATAATTTTACCTTAACAATATAATCCAATATCAAACATAATCAATTCCATCCTTTAGACATATCCAAAATACTTCTTTCCAAACTCACAGTCCAAAATTTATAAATATGTAAAACAAAATGAAGATATTTTCTCCATGTAATAACATTTTGAATACCATCATCGTGTAATCTTTTATAATATAGTAACACCATGAATTATAATAAATCCTTATTTATTAAATTAATGACCCCTTATTCTTTATAGAATAATAGATATATTCCTCTTATCCAAAAATTTTGAATACTCAAAAAATGATGAAATAAACAAACCATTAATCAATTCCATGATAGTCAAGAATATCCAGTATTTTTTATCCAAATCAACCATATCATTTTTTAAAATCAATACCTCGGTATCCGGAATTTAATAAGGTTTTGTCTTTACATCAACCATGTATTTTCAAAAAAGTTTAACTTGTCATTGAGTCACTTTTCATGGTTCCACACAATCTCAAGTCTTTAATGAAATAATACTACAACACAATCCTTATAAACTATATAATTATTATAACATGTACATCATTAATACAATACTCAAATGACATAATACATTAATAACAACATAATAACTCTTATTCATTCCTCTTCACCTTCGGTAGTATGATAAATTTATTATTATCCAATATCATCATTTGGGTTATACTCTAATGATTTGGGCATTGATTCACATAGTGTCCCAATTCCGGGTAGACAAAGTATTGTAAATTTGAAACCTTTTTCTCACCCTTACAATCATGTACATGGTGTCCTTTTTCTCCACACTTATAGCAAACTTCAATTCCCTTTATGAATTAACCTAGGTGATTCTTTCTGTAGTTATCACATAGGGGAAAATCCTTCCATCCCTTATTACCTTTATCCATATTTCTCTCTGCAATCCTTTTCTTCTATGGCATCCCATCAAAGCCATAGGACTCTGAAAATTTATTAATTATCTTATTAACAAATGATACTATTTCTTCATATGATGATAATATGTGGGAGACTATTTCCTTTTGAAATGTTGGCTTAATACCATGAAATATATGATCCTTCTTACTCTTTGGATCATACGTATTACTAGAGGTCACAATCCATCAATTGGGCACCATTTCTAAATAATTCCATACACGAGGATAGTTTATGAATGGAAATGAATAATTCCAAACTTATAAAATAGCTAACATTATTTGAACAGTTCATGGATATAATCCCTAATCATGAAAATGTTTTCTTTGATGATGTATATACCCATAAAACCTTTATAGTTGTTTTTAAAGAAAATTAGGATTATCCAAAGCATATCCCCCAAGAGTGACGTAACCAAGAGTACAACAAGGCTCGTTGTAATGAACTAGTTCCTATTTGAGTCATGATCGAAGCTTTGTTTTCAGGTTTTACCCCTAGGTACATTTGTGTTTGAGCCCCCTCTACATGCTCATATCTAGACATGGATGTATTGCATGAAAAACTCACAAAATCACTATAGTACCAAAATTCTTAGAAGTTCTTCTATACCAATTCTCCAAGTCTATCATCGGATAATGTTCTCTAATTAGTGTTTATCAAAAGCTAGTTTCCAAGGATTGTACTGAACATCCTCTGATACCAACTTTAATTCCATGAACCCAGTTATCCAGAGTCAGTGCATTATTTTAATACATTGGCATGATTACAAGGAATCATGTCCCTGATTACCAATCAGTTTAGTCATCTTAGAAAATAGATTACATACATGAAGTTCAACATTACAACTTGAAAAGAAAATCAACAGTAATTTATTCCATTTTAAATGTCCAGGACTCCATTATTTTTCCTACAAGTCACTCATAACTTACTTCTTCATATCCTGGGAAAATAAAAACTATGAAATGGGTGATCTCATATGCTTAGTAAGGGTAAATAATTTAGCGAAATCCATAAAATATTAAGGAAAGATGTCTAATAAAAATGACTAACATTAAAACCTAAACTTGAACCTAATATGGAAAAAATAAATCAAGCATTACCATATAAACATGAACATGGATATTCTACTAGTCAAATAATCACATGCAATAACTAATTTCATAATGAGGGAATGCATAATGCTGGACATTCTGAAACATATTGTCATGGCCTTGGCAAAGAAGTATAAAAATGATTTAGGCATCAGCCAACACTAGATATCAAATTGGGAAAGGCATTGGCCAATTCCACATCTAATTTTCTCATGAGACCTAATAATTCATCTAGGAGCTATAGAGGGCTCCACCCTTAACTTACTAAGTCCAATTCATTCCTCAAATGAAAATGATTAAACATAACATAACCATTAATATTAAAACTAGAATAATAAATGTTAATACATTATCCATAATCTATGAATGGTATAAAAAGAACATCCATTGTCAAATATATCACAAAACATTAAATACAATATGGAATATTTTTATCAACTTCCAACAAGCTTAAAATGCATCAATGGATGTTGAAATATAAGAAAAGGATAGGTAAAATGCTTTAAGATAAATACCCTTTTTTCATGAAAACATTTAAATGTTACACAATTTTGAAAAGAATACATTTAAAGACATTTTGGAATCAAAGTGTACCATACCACTTTGAGACTTTTGAAAGGAATTATCATTTAAAAAATAGTAATGTCCCTATAAATAAATCCTTAAAAATCATTTTTAATACATGAACATTAATGAGAAAGATTTAGAAGAAAAAAAAATTAAAACACATAAAATGATATTTTAGTTAAATATTACATTAAAATAATCATTTGGAATTTTTTTTCTGAAACATGGATATGGATAATAAATATTTCCCAGAAATTACATACACATAAACAATCTTGAATAATAATGAGATTGAGGAATTAACCCTTTCCATGCACTTTCCTTTGGTCAAAGGTACGCCTAACCTCCTGTTTAATGACCATTGTATGTGATTAGATTATATATGAACCATATTCATATTTATTATATAATACATTATTCTTTTATTACTTTATACTACCCATTTAATAATAATTTTTCATGTTATATTAACATTTCGGGTAATAACCGCTTTCTTTATCGTACATGTTTTAACTTGTTACTCTTCATTGTATCACAAAGATCATGATTTAAATAATTCCGGAATATAAAACTAGATTTATATAATATACATATTTATAATATAAATATTTATAATAGATAGATATTTGAAATGGAAAACACCGTTTATGGAGACAGTTGGCCGTATGTACGCAAAAACATTGTTTCTGTTTTCATATCGTATTAAAAGGAATAAGTGAATAAGATATTTGTAAGTATATATATATATATATCTCAAGAAACATTATTATTTCATATATTACATACTTATTAGTAATATATATTTCTATAATCGTCTATGAATGATGAACGTGGAAACGAATCTAATCGTGTCGTGGAGACGGTAATCCGCACGTACGCATGAATGACAATATAATTTCCATAAAGGTGTGGAATTGGATGGTATATTAATTTTAAAGATTAATTATCATGTTATTTTTATTATTTATATATATTACTCTTCATTATATCCAACCAAATAACATAGTCGGGAATATAAAATTACCCCACAGCATAGAGACGGTAAGTCGTACGTAAGCACACATGTTGACATTAACATCAATAGGATGGATAGAAGACTGAATATAGTTGTGACATATTAATAATAACATAACAGTATATATAAGATAATGGATTTATTATCTTGGTATGGTAATAACAATGAATGATTAAATGGAATAAGAAAAAAACAAGAAAGAGGGTGGTGAAATCATTACCTCTCTTTCGGGTTCATCATTTTATTTTATCAATAGGGATCCTTAATTTGGATTTATGACCAAAGGAATACATCTAGGATGAATTTTGGATATTTGGGAGTATATTTGGTTAGGTTATTGACGAGACAAATGATTTTGGAGGTGTGAATTTCAGAGAAGAAAAAGCTCCCTTTTACCTGAGAGGCGAGGGTCACTTCAGGAAAAGATTAAAATATTATTTTATAATAAAATAATTTTCTGGTTTTCTGGCTAAAAAATGATTTATTTCGGGTATAATATGTTTATGGGTCGAAATAATCTCATCCAAAAGGTTTTTGACAAGTTTAGGTTTCAATGTTAACCTTATTTTTAAGATTTAACTCTTAGTTAAATTGTTTAACTTTTTCCGTGTCTTCTTGTATTCTTGCTCAATATGGTTGATAAACTTACTATAAACCTCCAAGATATCATCAAGTGGTTCATTAATGACATATATTATATTATTTATTTTTTTTGGAAAATCCTTAGATTTTTAAGAATATTATAGAAACCAATAATATTGTATTTGTTTTAAAAATTAATTTATGTCAATTTTGACATTATTTGGTATTTAGGTTTTGAGTAAGTCATAACAACCTTATTGCTTCGAAAAAGATACATTTAATCGGCCCTAAAATGTCATAGTCACCTAGAAAATTCGTGGATGTCCTAAAAACTTTGAAATTCTATTTATTTTAATATTTATAATAACATTTATTTGATTCTTTCAATAATAAGGTAATTACTGAATCATCATTATGTCATAAATAAATTTAATTATATAATTTATAAAAATTATAAATAAAATATCATGATGTATGAAATCTTTTTATATTTCTAATTAATATTTATAGTCTAATTTATATTGTGTGTAACCCTATATTAAAAATGGTATAGTTAGTAATCATTGATTTTAACTCTTTTAACTCTTCTTTAAATAAAATAATAATAAATGTTGTAATATAATCCAAGTGGACCTATAGGATCACATTTAATTTATATGGTTGTTTTTGGTCGAATTACACTTATCCAATAGAATTTGGACTTGTGTTAGGGTATGAATAACATCATTTTTACTCTTAATTACCCTATTTACTTTTAACAATGGTAAATAAAAGTAAAAATAGTTACTATTCAAAAAAAATATTTTCATCGTATTGAAACACATTTTTTATACTGATATAAAATTTGTATCTCGGATTTTTTGAAATTAAACTCCCACAAGGAGTAAAATTAAGTTTTATGCAAATTTCCAAGTTCTCTTAGGAGGTGGGTAAAAGACCGTGAAAAGCTCAATAAAATTTAATATATCTAATATTTTTATAAAATGAATCTAATGAATTAAATTGAACATATATAGGTATTATGTATTTATTTTTAAGATAAATAAATTTTAAAAATATATATATTTATTTAAATGAAATTTCAGTTTTAACAAATAACGTAGTGTTTTTCACTATTTATCAAAAAATGAAAGTTTTCATACACCTACCAAAAATTCACCAGAAGATAATTTTGATAATACAAATTCAAAATTTATGTATATTTAAACAAATTAAATACATAGAAATTTCATTTATTTATTTTAAATTAATTTTCGTTGTCAAAACCAAAAAGCGTATTTTAAAGAAATAATAACTACCAAATGATTGACACTTGTTTCTATCAAATTTCAAAGTGAAATTACGTCCAATGACCAACATTAGATTAATTGGTAAAATTATAATCAAATTAAACTTCCAAACCATTCACATGTATAGTTGAACACTTTAAATTATTTTTATTAAAAAAGTTGTTTTCAGTTATAATTTAGTATTTTTTCACTATTAACCCAAATATGAAAGTTATCAGAAATACACCAAAAATTTATCAAATCTAAAATTTGATGTCGTGATTATAAAAAATAAGATTATTTTAACTATTTTAATATATAAATGTTTCAAATATTGTATTTAAATAGGGTCCTCCATTAATAGGCGGTAACATTGCATTTTTAAAAAATACGTCTATTATCTTAAAAAATGCATTTGTTCTTATATTATTTAAATGAAACTCATAATATGGAATAAAAAATTTTAAATATTATATAAAAATACTAATTTAGTTAATACAATTCTTAACCACTTTTGAACGGCTAGTTTGGTAAGTAGTGGTGCGCTTGAACTTAGTGTAGCGTGTAGTGTTTGTTATTGAATTACATTGAAAAAATAAAGTACTATTAAATCTTAGGGTGTTACAATTGTTGAAAATTAAAAGGGGTGAAAATAGGTAGGGAGAACCCGGAAGGATAGAGCTATAAATTTTTATAAGGGGAAACAAAATGGTAAAGATAATTATAATAATATGTTGGCATAAAATTCTCTATAGGCCAAACCAATGTTACATGTGAGGTGGTCTACAATGAACATGGTTCTATGGAAGGTAAATTAGTTATGGTTAATTTAATTGGATAATATACTATCATATAAAGATGATAAGGGTGAATATGAATAAATAATAGATGAAAAACGAAATGAAAAAGACAATTATCCTCCTCAAGCACATAGAGATCCACTACCAGATCATATGGAGAGTGGTTTCATGGACACTGATGATATAACCCACATCGAATATCATAGTGACACTCCCGAGGCCTATAATAATCTATTTTCCAATGTGTGAGGTCAATATAAAAACTAAATAATCATATTCATCCAATAAATAATCTAGAAATGAGTTAGAAAAACTCTAGAGTAAAATGGTTGAAATAAAAGAGTATGTGGAAGATTTGTTCGATTCTTCCATAGTCTCAAAACAACCCATAGCTATATTATAACCTCTATGAGAAGAAGGATGATGGAATCTATACCAATTTCTTGATACCCCTATGTATCTAAAGAAATGGATGGTGGGGGTAATGTAATAATGATTCAAAACAATAAGATTAACAAAGATGACTAATGGTTCAAGAATTCCATCAAACATGAATAAATCTAAAAGAAAGTGGAAAAAAGAAAATCAAAATAAAATGTATGTTCATGATGACTATTCTATTTTGTAATTGTTATGGATTTGTTATTCCTCAATAAACCAAATCCATTAAAATTTACTTATAAAATCCAATACCCAATATTTTGTGTATTTTTGAACTTCTAGATTCATATGATATTTTCCAAGATTTTATGAAAAATAAATTTTACTATACTGTTGGGAAAAATATATGTAATTATATTGTGGAATCTCTATAGAGTTTTCAAATTTTTCACATGGAAGAGTTTATATTTCCAGCAATGATGAGTAGATGGTATCATGTGAGTATCCACTTCATGATATAGAGATTTTTTGATATACCACTTTTCACATAATTGTGTGAGAAGAAAGAAGATTCTTATGGAATGAAATTGATAGACATGGTGGTATCATTTTGGATTCATGTTTTTTTATTGGCAACATTAATCGAATTCTTTGTCATAATGTGATAATTAATTAATTTTACTCACCCATTACCCTTTAGGAATTTTTATCATTTATATAGGATAATGATTCCCTTGAGATTAATTAGGTTTGGAATAAATATAAATGGTATATGAGGTATCTTAATATAATGGTAGTGAAAAAGTTTGACTGGGCCTTTATCAAGGACATAACTCTAGTTAATTGGTATTTAGTTTCTAGAATTTATCTCCATAGGAACAATTATAACCATCACCACATACGTTATTATCTTAAATCAAGGGATAAGAGTATAGCACATCCTTTAATATCTAACAATTTATATCCTTATCATTATGATCACGATTGAATATTCAGTGAGTTCTGGGATTCAAATATTTTTTCTGAGGATGTTGTTTCCTTTACATTTAAGTCGAATCTCTTAAAGTATAAATTTAAAGTCTATATTAATGAAACAATTTTATAGTTTTGATTGGGAAATAGTATCTCATGAGGGCTCCCATAAAAAGGGTGAATAGGAAGAAACTAATAGATATTTATTTTCTTATCTCTCTATATAGGTTTACATTGATTCCCATATGAATTTTATTCTTTTAATGAATGAATAGGAACTCAACAGAACCATTAATGTTAGATGAATAAAAGAGTGTGAAAGAAACAAAAATTATCATAACTCCATAAAGGTTCAAGAACATGTATAGGGCCCTTGAACTATTTAAGAATGGGGATTAGATCATTTGGGATAAAGAGAGGGACTCATATTACTCTTTTACACATTAAATAAGCCTCTTCAATGACCCTTGAGTATTTTGAGACTTAAATGTTGGAATCATTCCTAGCTTTTCCAATTAGGAAGATAACATAACACTCACTAGTGTACATTTTGAAATGGAAATCAGGAAAACAATTTTTTTGATAACCTTTGATGTTATCTTAGAACGGATGTATTTAGTAATTTATTATTCACGTTGTATAGGGAAATTATTCATGTTGATGTTTACAGGCTTGTCCCGTCTTTAATTAGTACATTCAATTTTCATTTTGGACTTAATTATAATTTTTTCTCCCCAAATTATTAAAAATTATAATGTTTTTGAAATAAAATTTTTTATGAAAACTTTTCTTATTAAAAATATCCAAAGGATTACTAGTAAGATTTAGGAAAAAATTGGCATCCATCACTAACAAAATTTTCTGTGAGAATCAATTTGATTTTGTAAAGGGAATACATATTCAAGATAGTATTTACACGGCATTAGATTGTGTCAATATTCATAGAAATATAATTTGAAGTTATATCTTTCCTATTTAACATTATATTAGGAAGGCCTTTGACACCATGGATTGGAAAATTATATATAAAGTGTTGGCCCATTTTGGATTCAAGTGCTCTTTCATAACATGGGAGAAAAATCAGGTTGGATTAGCTTACTCCTTTTTAACATTAATGGTACTCTTAAGGGATACTCTACGTTCTCTAGAGAGGTTAGAAATGTTAATACTAATTTTGTTATTATTTTATCAATTGATGACAATATCCTCTACATGATTCTCAATCTTATGGTATATCAATGGAAGATCAAACCATACAGGCTTACAGGTCCCCTATTACTCCATATCATCTTTTATATGATGATTATGTTGTTATTTTTTTCAACGTAGTAAGAGGATAATTATAGTTATTTGTGATATTTATAATAATTATGAAAAAATATTATGGAAATCAATCCACTAGGAGAAGTACTTTATATATTAATGGAAGGTATTTTAGGCCACCCAATAATCCAATGTCCTAGCTAATTTAGAGATCATATAGGGGAATCTAGGATTCACTAATCCATGAGTTCCTTTAATTTGGGGAAGAAATAAGATCGATATTTTAATATAATTATAGATCAAATTAAAAACAAACTATCTTCTAAGAGGGGGTTGACCCTCTCAATGGATAAAAGTGTTTGTTTTATTAAGTTTAATATTTTCACTGATATTCATTACTCATTCATGGTTTATAAATGTCCCATAGGGATAATTAAAATAATCAATTCTTACATTAAGAACTTTTTCGGAGTGATAGTGTTATTAAAATATTGATGGTCATGGTTACTCTTAAAAATGATTCCAATTGACTAATAATAGAGGCATTGGAATTAGAAACATAATTTATTAAATGAGTCCATGAGTGAACAGTTTAACTGGAGTCTCATTAATAACAATTAGATAGGGCTCCATTTTCTTAGAGAAATATTTTGGAATAGAATGAATCCAGGTAAATATTCCTATATAGACTCTTCTATATGGATTAAAATTAAGGAATCCTACCAAATGATCGGAACATGATATAACTATATTTCCTTTAAAAATCATTCTCTAAAATTTGGTCATGAGAACTTGATAGGATCACATATTATTGTTGGAATTAAACCAACTGACATCTCTCGGTACATTCAATTCACTATTAAATATTTCATTGATTCTCAACCACTAATGCCAAAGGAGTTCAGGTAAATTATTATTGGATTGAAATTTATGTTATATGTGGAGTTTTAAATCAAGGAACCGACCTAAAATTTTGTGGTTAACACTCAAATATTCTTCCATTTCAACACTAAGATAAAAAAAATTATTTTTATTGGATCAAACACAAAAATAAATCTTTAATAAATATCTCATGATGGACGTTGTTTTGGATAATTTCATATAATAGTTTACCTAAGGATAATATTTTTCCAATTATTTTGCGTTTCATTTTTCTTTAGGTAGTCTTTTTGAAATAAATATTTGGATGTTATGAATCACTTACTAATTAGTTTTTATACAACTGCAACACATTGTATTGTTGTGTATGATATTTTTGGACTTATGGTTTAATGATTTTAATTACATGGACATTATTCCACACATTTCATTGAAGCTTAACTATAACTCAATCCAAAAAAATTTCCCAAGTTGTGGTGGCCAAGCTGATTAACATGATTTGGTTTGGTTGTAATTCTTTTCTTCTTAGTGGTACTTCCTTCAAAATTGAATCATATATTTCAATGGTTACTATCTCAATTAAAGAGGTTAACAAGATTAAATGTAATAACTATTATCGAATTAATAATGAATTTACATTTCTGAGGTGATTGTGAGTTTCTAGAAATTAAAAACCACTATCTTGAACCCTGAATGTTTTTTGTAAGCCTACTGTTTTGAACCATAAAAAATCCAACATGGATGGGGATTTTAAAGGGAATATAAGACCATGAGGTTAAAGGTCTATCATTCATTATAATTATGTAAATATTTGTATCTCATTATATGGTTCATGTGTTATTTCATAATATCATTAATAGTAAATGAACGGTATAACTAATGAATTATCTTTTTCATGGTCTAAAGTAATAAAGAGTTAATGGTTAGAGAGTGAATCAACATCCATTTTACATGCCATCATAAATAATTAATTGCATCAATTATTGAGAATCACTACTAGATGGATGAAAATTATATACATTATTGTCTTTCTATACTTTATTATCATTGTAACCTATTGGGAGATTAACCATGTATAATTTTTCCTTCTGAAAAAAGGAAATGGTATGTATATTACTTGGTTAGATCAGCTATCATTGTACATGGTTTCATTTCGTGAAATATATTAAACTAAAACATATCTCTTCAAACATTTATAATGTTTTTTATTTAAATAATTTTCCTTTCTAGAAGAGGGACATCGGAAAAAACCACTTTCTCATCACAGTATACTACATTAGAGTTCAATTATACTCAATGTTTTTTGTATCGAATATATAAAAAATTATTTGAAGTAAAATATATATTAAAATCTCATTGTGATACATTCTAACACCCTTAAAAATATTTTTATCATCTAAATTATATAACTATAATGAATAAATGATAATAAATCTATTCTATTATAGCCTCAGTTTCCCATGTAGCTTTCTCATTTTTTAATTCCTTTATATAACATTAACCATTTTAGTAGTCTTATTATGTATCAGTTTATCTCAACGATCCATGATTTCTAACATCTATTGCTCATACTAAAGAAAATTATATAGAGCTACATTCAATGAGTTTAGTACATGTGAAAGATCAGGCATGTACTTATTTAGGAGAATCACATGAAACACATCATGAATATGAGATATATTAAATATAAGATCTATGTTATAACATATTTTCTCCACGAGATCAATAATTTCGAATGGAATGATAAATCAAGGGATTTTATTTTGTTTCTTTCCAAATATCATAACCTTTATACATGGATAAATTCATATAAATACATTCTCACCATATTCAAAATCTTGATCTCATTGATTATTTTTACTGTAAATCTGTCATTAACATTGTAATTCTCTTATGTGTTTTTTAATTTATCCAAACATTTTTGTTTTTCTTCTTAGATATAACATGTCTGAAAAATGACTGTTCAACATATTCATTCCATCATGATGGACTTATGAATTTTTTATAGAAGTATTAATTAGGACCCATCATTGTACATGAGTAAAATATATTTCATTAAGAAAATTCTACTAAATTAATGTGTTGATCCCATCCAGAATTGGATTCTATAGAGAAAGTTAGGAAATGAGATTATTGACTTTGAATTGTCCTCTTAGATAAACCATATGTATATAGATGATAGGTAGCGTTAAAATTCCATTGTCTATATAAAACCCACTAATGAAATTTAAATAACATTAAGGCAATCCATGAATATTTATAAAAATAAAATATACATTGATAATCTATGAATCCTTACCACTTCAATAATTAATATTCTATAAAGGTGATCAATAGGGGAATCATGATCTATATAAATTTTTTGTGTTAGGTGATAAACAATGTCAAAAATAGTACTATAGCCTTTTTTTTGTTTAGGGAGCCTAATAAAAAAATCTATTGAGATATTTTTTACATTTCAAGTCTTGTATGGGTAATGATTGTAACATAAACGTAGATTTAAATATCTCATCCTCAATATTATGACATACCAGGCATCTAAATACCTACTATACAATATATCTCTTCATATTGTCCCACAAGAACTTCTCATTTTAATCCACAAACAAATTTTCACTTATAAGATGAATGATGAATGATTACATTCATACATTAACTCCTTCGTCATGTTTGGTCTTTATGGTACACATTTTTTTCCTAAACCTTATTATTATATCATGGTCATGCTTTATCTCAAGAACAGTAATCATCTTCTTTTGTAATTTCACATCTTTCATTTACAACTTCTTAATCCTGTAATGGATGGATGGTGGAACATTCATCTTAGAAAGATAATATATTTACTATTTCCTCATTCTTATATGTTTCATATTTTTCCAATATATAAACATCGAATGATTTTCAATTATCATCATATACAACCTATCATGGTATTTCTGACTCATAATATCACCCACCTTATTCTCCTTCCCATAGTGGTAATGTATTCAGAAATAATAATCATTGATTAACTCCATTAACATTTAATGGAATATATTCATATATTTTTTTAAATATACTCCTTATTTTATAATATGTACATATATGAATCCATTTACAATATAGATAATGCCTCTATATTTGAAGTTACAATATTACCATATTCAACTCTAAATCATGTGTCATGATGTTTTTATCATGAACCATTAACTTGAATGCGGAATAAGCAATCACTATATCATTATACATGAATAGACATCTTCATGCCTTCTCTTATGCATCAATATATAGTATAAAACCTTATCCACTAAAGGGTAATTTATGAAAAGGTTCACTAATCAACATTCTCTTTGGTTATTTGAAACTCTCTTCACATTAATTAGTCCTTATAAATAAACAACCATCAAACTAAACATGGTGAGAGTAAAATATATTCAGTATAAATATTTCAATAGTTATCATTAGTATCTAGACAATCCAAAATAACTATATATTTTAGTTATTTTTATTGGTCCAAGCGATTTCTCTATAACATTTATCTTTGAATGATCAAATGATACACAACCATTTGAGATTATATAACCCTATAATGAAATATTCTGAAGACAAAATTAAAACATCATAAATTTAGCATACAACTTTTCTTCAACCAGGGTATTTAAAAGTATTCTCAAATGTTCTTTATGATCATACCTTATCTATGAATTTATAAGAGTATCATCTAAAAAGACTACCAAAAACTGATCACAGTAATCTCTAAAGACTGTATTCATTAAATCCATGATGATAAGTGGATAATTATTAAGTAAAACCGGATTTTCAATAAATTCATAATTAACATAACATGAATGAAAGGCCGTATTGGTAATATCAACCTACCGGAACCCTGGTTGATTATATCCAAATCGAAGATCAATCTTGAAAAAATAGAGCTTCTTCTAATTGATCAAACAAATCATCAATACAGGGTAGAGGATAGTTGATCTTAACGATGATTTTGTTATGTACCTGGTAATCAATGAAACAATTCATTGGACCATATTTCTTCATAAAAAAATAAACGGTGCACCCTATGGTAAAGTACCTGAATAAATTAATCCCTTATATAGAATTCTCTAGAGTGTCTTTATTAATTCATTCAATTCAGTTAGATCCATTCTACATGGAGGATTTGAAATAGGGGCAACACCATGTATTTGTTCTTTAGAAAACCCAACTTCATTATTTGAGGGATTACTTGAAAATTACTCAAGATACACACTATTATGTTCATAGAAAATAGGAACATTTTCATTATTGATTCCCCCCCAACCATTTGAGATAAATAACCCTCATGAATACGAAAAATACCCTGATGACAGAAGTGTTTTCGATTGGGTGTTTAAGAACCTCTTTTCCTTGATATATAATTTATATATCACTTAGTTTTTTAAATGTGACTTCTCTTCCTTGAAAATTGATATAGCCTATATAATGGGAGATCCAATCCATACCCAAAATTATATCAAATTAAACTAGAGGAATAATACTAAGATTCAAACGAAAACAATATCCCAGAAACATCTATTGAAAATGAGTTATATACATTATATTTAGTTATCCCACTTTTATGAGTTGTCAATTACAAATCAAAAACTAATAATTGAGGATGTGAAATGATAACCCTAAAAAAATTATCATGATATTAAAGAATATGTCAAAGAATAATTAGATAAATTTTTTATTTATGGATTGGATGAAAAGTATACCATTAACCATATCTCTTGGAACATCCACATTTCATGTAGTAATTGTATAATCTTGATCTACTAGCCTTGGATTATTTTTTGGTATGTTATGTTGACAATTAAGGAATTGGTTAGAATAATTCCCCATATCCTTATAGTTAAAGAACTATATTGTGATAGATTCTACCTTAACCTTTTGTCTAGGAGGTTGGTGACTTTTTTATAAAATAGTTATAGTAAACTCTATTGTCTTTTAGTTATTTACAAAGGTGATTCCATCCATAGGCATCACATTTTAAAAATGTCTTCTTTTTGTTCTTCAATATATCTATTTTTTTTACCATCCACTTATTCTATTTATTTCTTTTGAATCTAGATGAAAAGTATAATTATTTATATATATCGATATCACATGATTATAAATGCTGAAATGATGAGAATGTTTAGTAGAATAGTTAATTTTTAAGGATTGTCTTTAACCTACTATGTAAACTATTGGTTGGAGAGAGAAACTCTAGAGAGGGTGAATTTAATTCCCAATAAAAATTTATGTTAATTATTAAGTTGGAATAAAAACTTCTTAATACAAATAATGAAAAAATAATCAAAAAATAAGATCTATATTATATTTTAAATTTTAAAATATTCCTCCAACTGTGATTACGTCTCAGTTAAAATAATATTTAGAAGTACCTTAACGTTTGAAATAAATTTAATTATTAAAAAATATAAAAACTCGTTATGATTAATTATCAATGAAATAGTTTTGTTTAGATATTTTAAAAAATATAAGATATAACAATTAAACAAAACACAATGACAAAATAACACTGTGGAATAAACAAGAGGTTCGACTCAAGATGATACTTAATCCCCTCCACTTAGAAATCACCTACTATAAAGAAAATAATAATATTAATAATAAAATAGGAAAACCGGAAAATTTATACCATCAATAGAAACATTTTGTATATGATAAATATCATATTATATAGTTGTATATGGGGTTTAATAATAACAAAAGTCAAATAGGGAAATCTTCCACCAACAAAGTGGGAAAACAGATGTAATGAAAATAGTGAATAACAAGTATTCACCAGTTTGGTTCAAGAGACATTGTGTGTTTGATAATGAAGTAATAACACACTACTCATGGTAGAATAAAATAAATCTAATGGATAATAATAAATTTAGTAAAGTTTTGTTTTTTATTTTCATAATATTCAAGGGCTTAAGATCAGCATTGGTGAGGAGTTCAAGCTACGTTATTGAGACTCATAATAGAAAAGAGGTTCATAAGATTCTGTAAGAATTTTCAATATATCACTATCCATATGTCAATAAATATATAGAATAATTTATTTGATTATATTTCATTGATCATTAAATAACAGTATTTTTTATGTTTGTGATTATTCAAATATTAAATAAAACTATTTTTTCATAAGTAAGATCTATATATGTTATATATATCGATTATAGATAAAGAGATGTCCTAAACATATATATAAGCTAGATTTGGAGGATATCCATAATACACAGATCATATTCTATGAATTACTTATGTTCATGTCAAATTATATGAGAATAGAAATATCAGTTGATTTATTCATGCCAAAGTTGATGGATAAAAATGGTTGAAAGATATTGGCGATTACTCAAAAAATTTTATTATCTCACGTTATCTATACCTTAAGGAAAATGGTGACAGTAACTAATAGTGTAGATGTATTTAATCCTATAGATAAGTCCTATAGAGGTATATCCTCTTGCAGTAAAAAGTCTGGAGGTGACTCATTTCAGCGGTAACTCATATTTGATGGTAACAATTCACAATAGAGACTTCTGGATAAAAATGAATCACCATAGTACATAGTAGAAATATCATAAAAATAATATTACCATATAAAATTATATCAAACAATATGTGAATCATTATTACTAAAATAATAATTATTTTGATCATTAAAATCAGAGAGTGTCAAACATACTCCACATAAGGCGTTCCCAACATTCTCCCGCTTTTTGTTGATCACTAAAAATTGAATTTTATAAAACATGTACTAAATGATTCCACATAAATAATTAAATATCTATTTATGTTAAATATAATATTTTTATCCTTTCAGAGGACATATGAGTGATATAAAAAATGTATATAATATTTGTGGTATTTATATGAATGATCATAGGAAACATTTTGAATTTCGATGTGTATTCTGTGAATAAATATAATATCCCATTTTACCTCCCCCTTTGAAATTATCTAATGGAAAGAAGAAGAAATAAATAATATGAACAATAAAATTAGAAGAAAATAATGATATGGAATTTAAAAGGCTCTAAAAATATTTTGAGTAAAAAAAGATAATGTTAAAAATTAAAAACATAGATTCCATATTAGAACGACTACACAAAAATAGATTCACTATTAAGTGGTTGGTGGCAGATCAAAATTACCTTTTCTTATATCCGTATTTGTGCACTGTAAAGAGAAAGAAGAGGTGAATGTTGGATAATAGGTGGAAATTTAAGGTATTGTGGTAGGATGAGGATGTGATTTATGCACATTAATTGGTATTAGGTTCATGATTGCATCAGCTGGTGACAAACTCATAGGTTGGACGAGTGGAAGCATAAGATCATCTGACTTAGTTATTAGTATAGGTCTACATTGAACTGGATCAGTGGTTGGGGTGGAATGAACTGTAGTTATCATAATGGAATATCATGCATTAATATTTGTTCTATGGACATGGATGAAAAGTTTCATAAGGTTTATTAAATAACTAATTATATCACCACTTATTTACATGGAACTAAACAAATCCAGTTTTCCAACAATCAATTTTTGTAGAGTTGTTGTGTGATACTTACATTGACTCACCAGTTATTTTAATACTCTTTTTACTAGTAGCAATATCATAATCTCAGTGAGAAATATTAAATTATCAAACATCTCATTCTTTGTATAATTCCTTAAAAATAATAATTTATCACTTTCTGGATGATGCCCTTATCATTCTAGGGATTAATGGAATATTCTATTATCATTTTATTGAAATGATATACATGATGATGAAAATATTGAATAAATTACTCATTAGTGGTCACATAACCCATAACATTCTGATATTTTCCCTGAGTACCTTTTGGAGAAGATCTGTATCAATTTTCACTAGAGAATGAGGTTGGTATGTTTATATAGAGGCAGAAACCATCTCACAATAAAACTTCTAAGAAATTGATTTCATATATTCATAATAAGTGGATTTCAAACCCTCAACTAAGGATTTAAAATATTATACCTCTTCTGATGATATTTTATTTGTTACGTTCATTTCATGAATATAAAATCTTACTCTTGTTTATATATGCGATATAACAAATTCAACCAAATATTGAGTTATTTATTCACCGAGTCAGTGAATTGGATATGGTGGTGAGTTCAAGATAGTTCTAAAATCTGAAATTAAATTTCTTATAAATTATTCCAATTTAGAATGAACATTCTATTGAAATGAATCCAAATTATCATGGGTCACTACATATAGAGGTATAATAGTATGGGCAAAATGATGTTTTCTTTTCTCACAAGTCAGTTCAACCATAGATGATATATCATCCTTTATGAATGTAAATGAATGTAACTCCCTACCCTAGTCAATTTAATTAATTAAGGGTCATTTACTTCTGATAATATTTTCATGCTCATCAAATGAGTCACTATAATTAAAACCAAGTGTAACAAAACCAGGATACTTTTCCCATTAAAAAAAATAAAAATCACCTGGTCTAGTATGAGGAAGGATTGGTGATTTTCTAGGTACCTAAGAGATTTTACTTATTTCAGGTATTGAAGTGGTAGGTTTTGTAAGAATGTACTTAATGTTATCCACTGCTTCAAATTGATCCATTTGTGCTGACTAATCAATTAGACTGGAAGCCTTATCCACATTAATCGTATTTTTATAACATATTCATGAACAGAATGTTAATCAGAAATCCTAGTGTCATTAGATTGAGTCTGATTTTGAGTACAAATTGATACCATTGGTGATGAGGAATGTATTTAAACTATTTCAGGATAAGGATCATTAGAATCATCTCGATTATTTTCACTATAATCATTATGATTATTTCCGTGATCAGATCCATTATCAGATCCATTATCATTATCTCCATCATAATGATCATAATTATCTTCACCATCATTCCCATTATATTTTTCATGATCATGGTCATCATCTACTTCATTATAATATTTTTTATTTCTACCATATCCTTTATCATTCTTGTCACTTTATGTTTTAGAAGAGGATAACTTAAACTAAGCCTCTCCAAATAACAAAGTTTTAAAATCATCATTTTCATCTAAAAGATATTATCTTGTACGTAGAGAATATATTGAACATATAGATTCATTAGAAACAATAGGAAGAGATTTAAGAATCTCCATATCACTCATAACTTTATCTGAAAATGATTCTTCTTATTCCTCTTCTACTTCTTGTTCAACTTTTTTACTCTCTATATCATAGTACTCAACCAACTCATCAATCTCGATACAAAGATCTACAATGACATTAGAGCGTGATTGATGATCTATAAGGTTGAAATCATCATACAAATTTTCATTTTCTCTTACCCATAATTTCTTTTATGGTATTCATCCTACATTATCACATTTAAAAATACTCATTTACAAATTAAAACTACAAAATGTGTCTTCATATTATTCTCCTTCTATGGCATAACCCTTAGCATCAAAGATGAGAGAAATAATATTCGAATGTATTCAAGAGTTTGACATTGATTGCTTCATTCACATATTATTTACACGAATCATCAGAAATATGTATTGATTTATTTTTTTCTCATATATCATCATTAATTGAATGTAAAAATCCTAATATCATATGGTATAGAAATATCATTTCCTATGATACAAACGTTTCTATAAAAACATGAATAACATCTGACATTCCACACCATGATCATTACCAATAGTTCTCCTCTGGGAACCATCTCTAGTAAAATGTAGTAGAACCTCTATGTATTTGAAAATTTCACTATCATGTGGTATATGACCCTAAAAATACCCAAATAATCCTTTATGAGGTACTTTTAATCATTATTTTCATTCCTTTAATGATAAAGAAATATCTTCTCAATTAATGCGACTTTTACAACCCATATTTTCTTTCTAAAAATAAACTCTGAATTTTAGTACAAATCATAGACCAACCTAATATAATAAAATTTCTGACTTTATGTAAACGAGTTTATCCATTTCTATTCTTCTATAACTTACAATACTATCATATTGCTAAATGGAATCCATTTTAAACCTATTTAATATTCTACTTTGACAGATTCTTTTTTTATGCAGGTTCTAGGATATAATATCAAAATTTCTAGAACATACTTTTTTATTTTTTAGTTCCCATTTTCTCTTCTAGATTCAATTATATTAGTTTCATTACATAGGCCATTCATATCAGTTTAAGATATTAGTGGAACAAGGGAGAAATTTAATTAGTTTGAGAAGAATGAAAAGTATTGGGAGATCAAATATTTTTGGGGATGTGAATTTATTTTATTTATCCTGATTGTCTTATCATTTAAGGATTATCAATAAATATTATTATAATTAAAAAAATAAAAAAAAATCTATAAAATATGAAAATTTTATTTAAAAATGTTACTTAAAGGAATGATGAATGGGACAATGGTGACTTATCAAAAGTGACACATCCGAAGTGACTCATCAATAATGACTCATCAACAATTACTCATCATTGGTGACTCATCAATGTTGACTCATCAATGTTGACTCATCAATGAAAAATCATCAACAATGACTTGTTAACGATGATTTATCAATGGTGACTCATCAACAATGATAATCAATGGTGACTCGCCAATGGTAACTCGGTAACAATTACGCATCAAGTGTGAATCATCAACAGTGACTCGTCGACACTAAATCTTTAACAGTGACTTATCAACGATTAATTATCAACCAAAATTTATCAATCCTAATTCATGTTTGGTGTATTTTAATCAATCAATATTTTATGGAAGTGTGTCGATATTAGAAAGTTGATTCTTACTTCCAATAAATAATAAGGTTATATTTCTTTTTTTAATAATGATCTCTCAAAAGGTGATGTCTTACATCAATATTTTTTGTTCTATACTGAGGTACTGTATTTTTTGTAAATTATTATTGCAACTGGGCTATCAAAATTTAGTGGAACATGTATAAATTGGTATCCAATGTCTATTAAAGTATGTTTCATCAATAAGATTTGTGTAATGAAACTTTCTACAGCTATGTATTATACATATGGTGTATACACTGCAATAAAATATTGTTTTTTACTAGACCATGATAATAGTAATTTTTCTAATATATGACATGTTTCTAATGAGATTTTTCTATCTAACAATAAATCACCAAACTAATCATATTAATAACATTCTAAATAAAATGCATGTTCTCTTCGACAGAACAATACTAAATTGGTTGTGCAGTTGAGGTACATAAAAATTATTTTAAGAGCTAATAAAAGTGACTCTTTTGGATTTTTATGAATGTGAGAACACATACACAGACTAGGCATAATATAAGTGTGACTAGTAGTTAAGTAAAAAAGACTGCCAATCATGGAATTGTAACTAGGTAAATCAATTGATTTCAGTGCTTTATAAATATCTAGTTTACCGGTTCTACTCATGGGAGTATCCCTACTTTTGGTAATTTATAGGCCATGATTTTTTAAAATATAATTTATATTTTCATTTTTATTTAGGATAATTCCTTAATTATTTTGAAATAACTGATATCCTTTGAGGAATTGGATTTCACCCATTAAATTCACTTGAAATTTATTTTTCATTAGTTATGAGAAATAATTACAATGCGGATCTTTAATAAGTCAAAAAATAATATAATATATACATATACTTCTACCATTAAAAAAGTATTTTGAGTTTTTTTAATAGAGCAGTTAGAGCAGCTATACATTTTGAAAAACATTTCAAAATAAGAAATGAGATAAGGATATCATACAAAACATTGAGAGCATGTTTTATCCCATATGCTGCTTTTTTTAGTTTATAAAAATGTTTTTGAAAAATGTGGATTATGAATTCGAAGGGTTTTTTCAACACAAACCACCTATATTATAAATCAATTTAAGAATAGACATTTATCATAAATTTGATATAATTTGAAATCAAAATGTGCTTTATAAGAAATAAGTATCCTAATGGATTCATGTCCTGATACAAGTGGAAATGTTTCTTCATAAACAATACCTAATTCATGATTATATCCTTTTACAACTTGTATATAATTATTTCTTATTAAAGATCCTGAATCATCACTATTTTTTAAAAGAATACACATTTAATTATATTTGTAAGGGTATCTTTAAGACTATCAACAAGTTCCAAATCATTGTTTCTATCAAATAAATTAAGTTATTCTTTCAAAGCTATAACCCAAAATTAATCATTGAGGGAATAATTAATGTTCACAGGTTCATGGTGTGACATCAAGGCTAGGGGTAAATTGTATACATATGGGAAGATATGGACTGAGTACCTTTATTTAATTTCCCAATTACTTCATTTAGAGGAAGGTTTCTATGATCCCTAATAGGTCATTTAAAAGAAGTTCAAGATTTATCGAGATATTCATCAGGTTTGGGTTATAAAATTTTACTAGGTTAACTATTTACTTGTTTATTATAACATTAAAAAGATTTAAAATTTATATTTTGATTTGATATTTTATAATCAAGGTTATCTAAGATATTATTAGGTTAATTAGGGTCATTTTCATCAAATTTAATGTGAACAGATTCTTCAACTGTTCTGAATCTCTTATTAAACACTCTATAATCTTTACTGCAAGTTGAATACCCTAGGAAAATCCCTTCATCACATATGGAATAATTTTTATCCAGATTATCCTTTGTATTAAGAATAAAAACATTACAACAAAAATATTTAATGTTATTAATAGTTGGCTTTCTATTATTCCATAACTCATAAGGTGTTATTTTTAATAGAGGTCTATTTTAAACATTACTTACAATATAATAGGTTGTATTAATGACCTATTTTTAAAAGTATATAGGTAATTCATACTTGTTTAGAATATTCTGACCTATCTCTTGAAGTGTCCAATTTCATATTTCAACTACTCAATTTTGAAGTGGTGTCCTAGGAGAATAATGTATGTTATTTTATTCATTTTGAGAAAAAATGATTCAATGTCATGATTTTCAAATTCTCAATGAAGATAAATTCTTAATGTCAAAATCCAAACTCCAATATGGTATTATTTTGATTTTAATACATAATTGGGTAAGAACTGGCTTCAATTTTTGTGTGACATATAGAATACCCATGTTTATCTAGAAAAGATAGCTACAAATACATATACATGATGTTTCCCATTGAGACTAAAACCAATAGAAGTTACAAATATGTCCATATGAACTAATACTAGAGGTTTAATGGTTATATTTTAAAAAAAATTAAATTATATTTACCTTTTCCAAATAAACCAGAAACTCTATCATAAAAATGTCATGTTTTGGTAGATCTCTACCTATTCCTTTCCTTGTAAGTTTTATAAGTAAATGAATATTTCACTGACCTAGTATCCTATTCCAAATCGACAATTCATTGTGAAAGACACTAAATCATGCATTATTTTTAGAAGATAGATAATTTATTTCTATAGAATAAATATAATCATATTTTAATGTACTAAAAATTAAAACATTTTTGTCATTAAAAACATGCCAAAAATTATTTAAAAATTTGGCAAAAAATCAACCATCAAATAATTAATAAATAAAAGGTTATTTATTTTTTAATCCATATACATATAAAACATTGAAAATTAATATTTTATTATAATTTTCAATTTTGAAAAGACCAATGATATTATATTTTTTGTTGTCACTAAAATTTATATCACCTCCATAAACATTGATAAAATTATTTATGTTTTAATACTCACTAGATTTATGCCTGGAAAATCCACTATCAAGATATTATATGCTTTTTCTGGAGGTTTTTGAACATGTCTTGTAAATATAAATGGTTTTTAAAAAATGGGTTTTGGTACAAAAATCCTCTAGGGTCTAATTATGATATTAATAATACATTTTGGAATCCATAATTCTAGAATGGTTTTATTACAAATAAATTTTATGTTTTTAGAAATGCATAATTTATTTTCCCTAGTTGAGTATGTATTGGTTGTATATGAGTTTTCTAAATAGGTATTTTATTTAAATCTAGTTCTTGTAATTTTTATTTTTCCTTGTTGGTAACCTATGCTAGTTACAAACATGGGAGTAACTTGATAACCCGGTATTTTAGTAAATGTTTTCTTACCATTGGTATACCAATATAGGGTATTCTATAATTATTCATTTGAAAATTTTAACTTGTTTTTCACTTTCAACATTTGATATTTTTTATATTGTTCTCTAGTAATGAAGTTTTTATCCATTACAGTCTTGGAATGGTGTTTCTTAAGTGACATATATTTATCTTTTAGCGTAAGATGTGTATCTAGAATCATGGTATAGTAATCATATTGATCAATACTCTTCATTTTTCCCCATTTTCATCATTTTATTCGTTTTTAGAAATGTTTGAAATATTATAAGGAGAAAGAAGAATAATATTTTTGTACCTATTATGTGTTTACTACAAAGAAAATATTTTCTATGTTAGACTTATCTTCTTGATTAGTTTTTGAATAATTCTATAATTCCTTCAAGGAACTCCTTGATGCTTTCATGAATCCCTAGTATCTTCTATCTTTATCCTCATAATTAATTTTATATTAAAATTTTTGATAGTCATATTTAATGTTTCCTTTCCTCTTACATTCATAGTATGTGGTTTCATTTTCAGTGTCATCCTTTTCCAAATGTTTTTTCCACTTTCTTGTCTTGGTCATAATTTTCTCAAAAATTTTCTTAAGAAAAAAATATATCCTATATAGTTTATTTAATCTTCTTGAAATTCGTAACATCTCTTCATCACTGGCATCTACTGATTATTTTTCACTAGTGCCTTTACTTGGTACCCTATCTCTCTTTCTACAGGTATTATTCTTGAGAGATATTGATTTTCTTTTTGGTTGATCTTTGTCAATACCTTTGGTAAATTCACGTTCTTCCTCATACATAATCAATTGTCATATTAATTCTATGATGGGTAATTTAATCACAAAATGTAATTCTATAATTGAAACAAATGTTCCTCTCTATCTTTATAGTAAGATTATGAGTAATATCATCACTCGATATTTGTCTCTCACTTATTTTCATGTCTGTGATTGCTATTAAATATTTCATTGAACCTGAAATGCATATCAGATATAGGATTATCATATTTCATTTTAAAATTATCAAAGTTGATTATGTATGTATTCAATCTAATTTCATTTACTTTTTATGTTCCTTCATATGAAACAAATAAGGTATCCAATATTTCACAATGTGATTTTATGGTAGACATTCTATTAAATTCATCATCACCCAAGGAAAAGAACAATGAATTCATTCCATAAAAGATATTATTTTAAGAATATTTTTTAGCATATCTCTATGTAATAATTTTAGTTTTTGGTATTTTTTATTGATATTCTATTATATTACCAATTTAAAAACACATAATTTATAATTGAATATTCCTTTTTCCTTTCCATTGAGAAAACTTTTTACCATTAAAATAAGTTCTATTGGTAGCAGAACCTTATTTTATAGTATCCCTAATGAACTAAAATTTTGAATTCATAGAAATTTAAGATCCTTAAAATACAAAATATCCCATTTGAAAGAGCTAATTTTAAAAAATAGCATTTGATTATAAATTTTAGTTAGAGTGAGTTAGTTAAGATTGGGGTGAATTGAGTTCAAAATTAATATATATATATATAAACGAATATATTGAAATAAAAACACCTCAATAAAACAAATTATCCAATTAATCAAAAGAGAAGTTCGATATTAGATCATTCCTTTAGAAAAATTAATCAAAGAGTGATTATGTCTCAGTTAAAATATTTTTTATAAATATCATACTTTTTAAAATAATTTACTTAGAAGAAAAAATATATAAACACTATTTAATATTAATTGTCAACGTAATAGTATGGTTTGTATATTTAAGTTTTTTATATAAAAATAAAACAAAAAACAATAACAAAATGATGCATAAAAATAAACAAGAGGTTTGGTCTCAAGATGAGACTTATTCCCCTTCATATGGAAATCAGTAGATAAAAAGATGATTAAAATTAATAAAAAACAAATACAACACCTAGATTAGGAATACAATAAAGTGGAAAAATTTATCCAGGAAAAATATCCTTATCTATAGTTATATATGGGGAGTAAGAATATAACATGTCACCCATGGGTCCTCTTTCACAAACTCAGTGGAGAAAATAATATAATGAAATTATATAATAACAAGTATTATATAGTAAGGTAAATGAGATAGTGTGTGCATGATAGTAGAGTAACAATATAGTGCAAAAGGAATAATTACATAAATATACTGAACCAAAAATATTTTAGTATATCTCAGTATGATATGTTTAGAATATTCTTACTCCTCAGATAAGTATAGGTGAGGAGTTCGATCTTCTTTCTAAAAACATGTAGAACAAAATAATATCATTGTAGTATATAGGATTATTAATGTTCATCTCTATTAGGGAATCAATAAATCTCTATAATAAAATATGTGATCATATTTTTTTGATGTTCATAGAATATGAAGTAGTATGTTCTTGCTGATTTAATGATTCAATCACACACTATTTCATAAGTCTGTAAATATTGTATATGTAATATTTATATAGTATAGGGAGATATATAGAAATATATATAAGGAAATTTCCTTCTTGTATATATATATTAATTAGATTCAGGAGATCAAAAATCCTCAAACCAGTTTTTAATATTTAATTAATAAATAGTCAAAATATCCCTGAATATAAATAATTGTTTACCCATTCCAACAAAAGTCCTCAGATAGCAATGATTGCATGATAATAGAAGTGAATCAGTATCTGGTGGTATTTCAAATTAGAGGAACCTAATGATAATGTTTATGGTGACCTAGAATCTAGTGGTAGAATATCCTGGAGGTAGCTCCTCTAATTGTAGCTTCTCAAGAAGTAATAATACTTTCAGTTACAAGGATGTCTATGACTCATTTCAGTGGTAACACATGTCTATTGGTAACAAGTGTAGGTGGTGAAATTCGAATAATGGTGACCCAACATAATACTTAAATGAATTATCATAAAAATAGTCTTACCATATAAAATTATATCACAGTGCTTGTGAATTATTATAACTAAAATAAAAATGGGTTGTGATCATTAAACTAAGAGAGTGTAACACATACTATAAGAATAGAGATTCCAATAGATACCACAAATATTATTCTGGTTATTAGTTATAGAGTTTGAAAAAATATTTTACTAAACATATAAAGTTAGCTTCATAATTACTCACATTTTCAAATTCATATTGTCTTAGAATCAAGAATTCACTCTCCATAACTACTCTTTATTCATATGGAAGGTATTTTCTAATAAAAGTTACATAAAATTGATCTATTAATTTCTCATTATTGTCACCTCATCCTAAGTGTTTTGAATCAATGACCACCACTATTCTACATCCTCTAAGATGGGGTAAACATCCATAACAAAATTTTCCTTATTTACATCCAAAAGATAGAAATACCTTATACAAGGAACTTATCCATTTAAAATCTAGAAAATTAATTTGTAGTCCAATTGAATAATAGAGAATGTTGAGGCATAAATTAGTATAACATTGATTCACAACAATGTGGATCATTAGGGTTCTCCATATGAGAAAGGTTATTGTTAAAAACCTGAATGAAAACAAACAATATAGTTATAATTTTATCATTTCTAGATAAAAATATAGATTTAGTTTCATTATAATTTCTATGATGGAAATAACTACATTGATCATGTTTATTGATAGATTTTTATCCCATATTCTCGACACCATTTCTAAAGAATATCACATTCTTGATTATATTATAACATTATAAATCACAATGTAGAATTTAAAAACAAGTAAAAATCATAAAATGAATTTTAAATTTATTTATAATGAATATAAATTTCATAATCATGGTTTATATGTTAATATTCACAAGATATATCCATGATTTTTGTTCCATAATCTATGTTGTACAAAATTTGGTTCCCATGTTTTGTACTAAATTTTTTTGACACCAAATCTAATGCTCTTGACTCTAGTAGACAATAGTTTGGGGTTATATTATTAAAATGTTACTAAATACAACAAATTGAATCCAATTTCATGAAATAGATTAATATTCTAGGTAAACTAGATAAATTAATCAATCTCACATTACATTCGAAAACACAATTTATTAAAAAAACTATTTTTTGTGATAATCTTTATTACCTATAGTATATCCCATCATATCAATCATAAAAAATTACAAGATTCATAGAGAAATGATATATATGAAGGGGGTGAGATCAGATTCTCAGTATGAGAATTTATATAATATTAGATAATAAAGGAATTAAATTATGATAGGAATCAAAAATGATCAAATAATTCCATATTAAAAATCACACGAGTTTGAAACAAAACCATGGGAAAAAATTCAAATAAACTCATTGAAATTAATAAATTATCTCATAATGTTGTAATGTTTTATTTTGGGCATCCAAATAAATCATTAAATCCTTTTTCCAAGATATTTATACACAAAATCAGAGCCTCATGCTATGTCATTTAAAAGAAATAGGTATGTCCTTATCTAATAATCCAATATAATTTGTCTCATGAAAGATTTCTATATATCAAAGGGATATGTAATTAGGGTCCCTACTAATTATTTAGCATGTCCAATGCATTTAAAATATTAATAAACAATACAAATTATCCAACATATATTAAAAATCTATAATAATCCGTATGAGAAGATATAACATATACAATACCACAAATTTCCTACGTCAAACAAATCATAAACCATCCATATAAATATAGTGGATGGTATCAAAAGAGTATAACTGTGGTAAATAAAAATAATAAACAAATCTTGTTGATATAGATTAAGGTACTTTCAATCTAATTGGAAAATTTCAAGTGGAAAATAAGATTTTTTACTTTGAAAATGGTTATTTAAAATCAAAAAATTTCCCAAATATTAAGGATGTTTTTTATTATTGAAATGTCACTTATAAAATTGTTAATTATTCCCATAAGAAATTAACAGTCACTATAATTGAAAATTCCTTTCATTTCATATAGATTAAAAAAAATTATTTCATACTATTTTTAAAGGAAAAAAGTACATCTTTCGGAAAATGAAAAAATCAATCCTTTTAAATGATTTTGTAATGAAATTAAATTACATGTAAAATTTATTTAATATTATTTTTTAATGTTAAATGACAACCTTTTATAAACATTATTGAGAATACAGGAATGGGTGCTGAAAATTCTTAAAAGTTTTAAAAAACAAACTCGGTTTTCCTAAAAACATTATTTTGGTATCATGAATACATAATTAGAGGAATTATAACACAAAATATAGTTTATTAAAAAAAGGGTAAAATATATTAATTTGAATTTATTATATTATATAATTCCCATAGTGGATAATTAAAATTAAACATTCTTAAATAGTGATGAGATTGTGAAATAAACATGTACCTCATGTTTCACTGTCATTATATGTGTTTGATCCTTCGGAATAATTAATATATATTTATTTTTAATATATTATAGAACCATAATAATATATATTATACTATATTTTCTTTATTTTTAATGTTTTATCAATTATTTATTAATAATTTTTTTTTAAAAATCAATGATATATGAACTAATTTCTTTGTTTCTAATGAATGTTTTGGTGTGGTAGTTTCAGATATTTTATATTTATCTGGGTTACATATTCTTTATATTGTTAAACATTATAAATATATAACATATATTCTTCATATAATGTTCTATAGTAATATATAAAATATATATATACAATAATGGATTACACCATTCATGGAGATGGTAGGTCATACGTACACATAATCATTGTTTTCTCATTTCAATTAATGGAATAAAAAATAGTTACTAATTAAAATTTATAGGATCATTGTTATGAAATATAAACCATATATAATATAATTAAATTTAATCTTATTTCCATCCATATAAGCTGGGAATGAAAGTTGGATCACATCGCCCTTTGGAGGTGGTAGTCGATAGGTATGCACGGGCAAAAATTTTTTCCAACAGATTGGAAGTTAAGAAGGTGGAAAAGATATTAATATTATTAATTTATGATCATTTAATAAATATTATATAAAATTTTAATCCCATTATAAAACCCATCCATCAAATATGGTGATTAAAAATGAATTGTATCACTAGGTGGGGATGATAAGTCATACATAAGAATGAGTGATACATTCACTTTCGATTTGATGGAAATGATGGAGGATTATAATGTATTAAAATAATAATAAAATTTCATTTTTTAGTATTATTATGATTTTTTTTTCTATTATTAAATACCATGTATTTGAAATAGATAATAGATGAAATGAAATAAAAAAGGTGGGGAAAGGTGATTACCACTTCTTTGAGTGGCCTCATTTAGATAATTTATTATCGAAAATTGGGTTGGTATTTTGAATAGTTATGAACCTATTGAACATTTATATGGAATTTTATAATATTAATGATTAGTTATTTTTTGATCTGATTTTCTTAATATGGTGTAAAGAAGATAAATAAAGAGTGTTCTTTTATAAGTGAGTGAAAGGAATCTCTTTGAATTATCAAAAAGATTAGAATATAAATATGTTATTCTCAAGAAAAGTAAATATAAATGGCCATATATTTAAATATAATTTTTTATATGATTTAAATATCATCAATGTGTTAAAATTTTAAAGGATAAATTTGTATTTTATACCTCATAATTTAGATTAACCCCTTATATGGAATATTTTAATATTAATCACATAAACATATTCTTCACACGTAAGGGGTTATAATTTTAATTATAATGTAAACATTTGATCATTAAAGGATAAGGGTTGAAATATTATACAATATATTACAACCATTTTCCACATTAATGATTCTCATTATTTTTCAAAAAAAATAGCAAAATGTTATTTTCATAAAAAAATCATTAATTTCATATTTGACACTTTTAAATTAAAAAGATTTCAAATCAATATTGTTAAAGATTTAATTATAACCTAATACATTCACATATTCCTAAAATTTTAAATTTATATAAAAATTCATAGATCATAATAAACTATCAATTTTTTTTTACTTCCAATATTTTATAAATCATTTATTTTATTTTTCATTAATTGAATAAATAATTTGTCACTTTTTTCATAATAATATAAGGTAATTGTATAATTTCTAAATATTTCTAATAAATTTTCATCATGAAAATAGTGTTTTTATTATAAATTAAAATTGACATTTGTTTACCACTTTCTTTTTTCTCTAGGTAAACACTTGGGAAAAATTTAAAAGTAAGAGAGTAGCATTTTGTATTTATCATTGCATTAAATATTATATAGTATATATTCATGGAAATGTGTAAAAAAATAATTAAAATTATTTCCTAAGGATATTAAGATAGAATTATTTTTAGCCAATAAGAATTTATATGAAAAATGATGACCATAATAGTATGTTTTAACCTCGAATAACCTGATTTACCCTTTATCATGATGTAAAATTTTACCACTATTGTTATTCATAATTCCTTCTAATAAAAGGGAATTATTTACAAAATATGAATATCATAATTACAAAGATCGAATCCATTTTAAAAAAATCCAATACCAATAATTCTAATAAATTAATTTTATAATAAGTGTATAAAATGTGACAAATAACGCATTTTAAAAATATATTTTTTTTATCATAAACCTTGACTTATTCATATATAATTAATAAAAATATCAAATGAATATTAATAAATTTTATTGAACATATAACATATTAATTTCCTCAAAATCATAAAATATTAGTGAATAACATAATTTATTAATATAGAAAAACATTGCGCGCATATTTTTTTTGCAAAAAATATTACCTTGTACATTCAAATTATATTTATTTCTAATTATAATTAATTAATAATAAGTGAATTTATTATATATATTATATTTTCATTATTAATTTATTCTAATTAAAAACATTTGATTTCATGTCTAGTTTATAACGGTACTATATATTGAAGATCGTTTAGACAACATGTCACATTTATCAAATGCTCTCAAAAAATAATCAAAGAGAAATATAAATTATAATACTAGCGTGTGGAATTGATATAGATGTGTTGGGGGGGGGGGTTCTCAACCCCTTAGCTCCCTTGACCTATTCTAGTGTTCCTAACCCGCTCATCTAATGTATATATATTTAAATATAATATTGTTTTAATTTGTGATTGATTTGAAATGCTATGTTGAAAAGTATTAAATTAACTTTCTTGATATAGAACATTTGGATCCACCCTGATGTTTGGTTTCCCTGGGGAACCATTGAAAACATGGTTGATTGAATATGTTTTTTAGTTGTTGAATTCCAATCCTATCCATAAATTTATACGTGAAAAAATTGGAATGTTGGTAAGAATTTTGAGACCCCCTGCATCTGTTGTATTAAATATTATATAAATATAGATTATTTTTTAATTATTGGTATCTTTAGGTGTTTGAGGCAAGTGATATTTCAAATGAATAAACTGTGATAATGGAATAGTTATTATAAAAAATACACCATGTTTTGTGGGAGGTGATGTGCATCCAGTAGAGTGTCTCTACTTTTATTGTGACTATCTGAATCATATATACTACCCTTGAATAAGATCTGATCTAGAAAGGTTATCAAATGGTTTAGAGTATTAAATAGGATATCCATGACATGGGTGAATAATTATTCCAATGTTAGATTAGCAGTATTTTCATGGGTTAGTCAATCATGTGGACTTCTATGAATATTAAAACATTAGTTTCCATTTTTAATCCTCTTCAATTTTAAATATTATGATCTATACTATTACCTAATTCTCCTCATCCATACATAAGATATATAAAGATTCATTTTCCTATTCTTCTCCAAGATTTGAAGCCCTAAATTCCTTGGATTTTAATAGTATTTGGAATAATATAGTACTATAATCCTATATTTTCTCAATATTTATTTATTTTCCATTGGTTTTATTTTTTGTCATCATTATTAAGGGCCATTTTGTCTAAATACAAGATTTAGGTTAGTCTAATTAGGGGGATTTAATTTTTAGGTACTATTGAGGTTAATATATTCTAGTGTTTTTCTATTTCCATTGAATGTATGTTTTTTCAGCGGTTAAAGAATGTTTTTTTTAAATTCCATTTAATGAAATATTATTAGATTTTGGGTCGATCAAGAAATATTTATTATAAATTTATACATATATGTGATGCTATTCAAGGATTTATAAAATTATTTAATGTATTTTTATATAATCAATTATCAATTTTCCATAGATTTTTATTACTAATTTGAAAATAAATGTTTATGAAATCCATGTATTGGTGAAAATTAAAAAATTCTATATTTTATATAAAATTGAAAATGTAATGGGTTTTTTGTGTAATATTTATTTACATATTGTATTATTATTTTATTCAATTGGTTTCTCATAAAAAGCAGATTTTTATCCCTTGTTAATTTTTTTAGTGTTATCTATCCTGATGGTATGTCATGATATTTCAAAAGGAAGTGTTTCTTTGATATTTATTCCCAAATAATAATTTAATGTTCAAATATTCTATGCATTTTATTTTTACATTTCATTCAATGTTGGTTTTATAAAAGGTTTGACACTTTTTAAAATAGACTTTTTATTATTTTGAACCCCTAAATAAAAATTTACCCATGTTGGATGAATTAAATGATTATTTGAAGTTAATGTAAATGTGAATATGGTTATTTATTATTAGATTGAAATATGTGTGATAAGGTTTACTAATTATATTTTATTACTTATTTTTGTTATGACCGCATCACTTGTTAATAGTCAACTAGACTTTTAATAAATCTTGGGAACTTGGGTAGCTTTTTAGATGACCTGTATAAGTATTATACGAGTCTAGATTTGGGTATTTCTAGTTTCTAGTTTATATTTTTCTCTAGATAGGTTTTTTACCTAGTGATACCAACAAGGAAATATTGGATTGATTATGTCATGTTCAACTCAATATGATTGGTTCATTTTTACATGTTCAATAATTTTGTTGTAGGGTTATCTTACACTAATCCCTAGTGATTTTTCCATTTTGATTGTCCATGTTTTGAGGGTATTATTTTGGAGACTCCCACCACATAAATTATTTATCTCACTTTTTTCTAATAATATATTTTTGGAATCATATTTCATTATTTCTTTTTATTTGTATAATATTCACTGATAATGTGGTTATCATTGATTATTTTCCATCTTTAGTATGGGTTAGTTTAAATTTTATTAACAATTTATTAGTTTTATTTTTAATCATTTTTTCATAAAGATAAATTGATTGGTTTTTATTTCATAATGTTAGAAGTAGAACACTTTATAATGTTTTAATGTGTTCCAATTTTTATATAGGGGATGGCACCTAATCTCTGATAATAAGGGTGTTTTAAAGATAATTTTTATAAAAAATGTAGATTTATTTTCATCACATATGAAATTTGGGATTTAAAACCACATAGTATTTTTTAATTTCGTCAAATTGTTTACCATAATGATATTGAAAAGGACTACACTATAATACATAGTTCCTTTATATTATTCAATTGGGAAAACCTATTTTCTAATGGTTTTTATACATATATTTATATATTTAGTTATAAAATGAATTATATAAACTATGTTGTGAAATTTTACCGGAAACATTTATCTCACAACATACAAACAAACCATTATATGTATGTAAATTTAATGTATATAAAGTATCAATGATTGTGATATAATATTTTTTATTTTTCATGTGGTCCACAGATTTACATTCTAGATGTGGTTAGTTTCCATGTTCTATTGGGAGATGTTTCGTAGTACATTGGGTTTATAAAATTATAAGTGGGTTGTTTCTAGGTCATCCAACTTGAATATATGGAAAATTTTATTTTGGTTATCCATTTTATATTAACCTAATTATGAACTCATAATAAGGTAGTTTTAATTTTGAAAATGAATATTATTTGGTTGATATTATTTATTCCTAGATTATATATTTATTTATTTAGAATATCTTATTTTATAAGCAAGGAAGTCTAATGTCTCGACCCAACAAACTGAATTCATGGACAGTTTCTATTGCATGTTTATTAATATCTGATAGTGAAACCATTACCGCATATTTATACCTAATAACCTTGTGTTTGTCTATAGTGTATGGTAATTTGAAATGTTATTTGGTTTTTATGTAGTATTAGTTCCTGTGATGTGGTAGGTCAGGCCATAATAGATATTTACACTACCAGTTTCACCAAAACATATTTAATGGGTGTCTATTGACTAAACTAAAAAAATATTTTATTCTCAAGTCATTATTATAAGAGACTGATACTAATGGTTTGATAAAATCATGTACACAATCCATCTGTATTGGTGAGTTTTCTAGTAGTATAATTTTATAACATCATTTATTATTTTCATGGGAATATTTTACATGTATATTAATATTATATCCTTTTCTATCTGAACGTTTTTTACAGATAATAATCATTTTAAATGTAGCATTAATACAATTCCAAATATTAAATCACAAATAATATATATCTATATTTTTCAATGACTAATAATAATTAAATAATAGAATACATTATTTAATGTTGATCATGATAATACAAATGAATTTTATAATGTTCATGTAGATGTAGCTATACAAATCCTTCCTCTTATATAGTCAAAGTTATATATAAATCTCATTAAATACGGGAACAATAGATCTACATACCATAATTTTATATAATATTTTTTTATGATAATAGAGGACAGAGTTCTTATGAATTTAATTTTTTAGTTTTCCAGTTTATGCAATTTTTCTCACACAAGAATCCTTATCCATAAAAATCAAAAAAATGATAATTTTGAATTCAAATAACTCAAATGTTCAGCCAATTGAGATTGATAATTTTCATAAAAATTAGCCAAAAATTAATTCTAATAAAAACATGGATTTAACCATTAAATATATTTTTTAATAATTATACAATAATGTTATAGGTTCAAATAGTTCAAAAACAACACATAATGATGTTCAACTGAATATGATGACAATTAGGAATAGTAAAGGAAGAAATTTCCATGGTATCCAATAATATGAAAGTATATTCACTTCACCATGGTGTAAAGACACAAATTTGGTTCCAGTGGATAGAAATATATACCATACCACAATATTTTTATATATTTTTTAAAATTCCCAAACAATATCATGCTTTCACTAAAGAATCATAGACATAACACACTTTAACCTTATGGTACACCATAAATAACAACTTATGAATCCATTACCAAAACACCATTTAAATATATTTTAAAAATCAGTTTGAATTTTTTTATCATTCATATTCACTGCATGTTATATCATATTTAATAAGTTGTGAAAATCCATCCAAAACATCCTTAAAATATTTTGTAAATGAAATTTATGGTAACACTCTCTGATTCTAAAACCACATCCTGATTCACACAACCACAAAGTGTAACCCCAGAAGAATTAAGACAATTAATGAAAATGAATTTATAAATTATGAAATTTAATCCTTATGTTGACCCTATATAAGAATCAAATATTACTCAATATATAAGATCTATCAGGATATCTAACCAACATATATATCTTTATATATGTATCCATTAGTTATATCGTATACAATTTCATCATTAAATCATTTTCAAATAAATATTTTTGTATTCCTTCTCACTTAATAGATGGGCATGAAATATCCTCTTTGAACTCTAATGAATGCTGAGGAACTTCATTTGGATATGATTTCTAAGTAAACAAAAAACAATCAATGTTTCTAAGATGTTGTGAGTTAAATCTACTAATATGGGAGGCCATGGAATCATGGATCTTATGATTTTTAATGATGTAGTTATTCAAAATTTCACATGGAATCTTCTAACCTGTAATGATTCTTTTATAGATTCTTTATGATGATGGTTCAAGATTAAAATTTTAAATGAGATTTCTCACCATTTATCTTCATATCATTGTCCTCCTCTCTAAAATTTCATTCATGATGTAATAAATAATTTAAAATGGATTGTCATTACATAATCTGGCCCCAATTTTTTGGATTGCCTATTTTGGGAAATCCTATTCACACTATAAATATACCTCACATTCTGATTGACATAAATGTAGAATAATTCATGAATCAATTAGACAAAATTGATGAAATGGTTACTCATTAATCCAATCAGAATGTTCAAAATTACACTTTCATAGTCAATGAAATTCTGATATATAACCCAAATAAAAGTAATTATTTTATTTCTAAATAGTTTTATTTTTTAAAATGTGATGGATAAATTGAACTATTTACCTAGATGCCAAAATTCAAGATAGATTTTATTCAAATTTGAAGGACCAATCTTCTTTAGAGAGTCTAGAAGAATTATTTTCTAACACGTGATCAGTTGAGAAAGGTCATATAGTGCATTTTATCAGCTTGTGTTATATTCTTTAAAAATGGTGGATCTATAAAACAATTATTTTTAGCTGATATATTACCTCTAACGTATGAAGATACATAGATGGTATCTATACTATTGATGTTTTTTGATATGAATCTTGATGAATTGATGAATATTTTCAGAAAATGTGGGAGAAGTGAGAATAGAATGAATCTTCCCCTTGTTGCTGTTGGAGAAACCTATCAATGTGTCTTGGCTGCTCAAAATTATTCCATGTTCAAAAACCTGAATCATTCATTTCATGAATGTTTCCAATAGATTCAAAGTTAAATACATCCTACTTTAGTTATTCATAATGGCTCCATAACAACACCATCCATGATCTCAATACATTACATATGCTGAGCATATCAGTTAAATCGAAGGGATCTTTGATGCTAAAGAGCATACACTAGATTTTTCCAATCATTCAACATGTTAATGATAATGTTAATGGATATTAATCTAAAGTTATTGGATGATCATATTATGTAGGTGTCTTCTACATGCATCATAGATTCATCTCGATATTATTCTATAATTTTATTGGGCTGGTAATTTCATATAAACGTGAATTTTGGCCCCACATCGATGATATCATGAACGTTGTACATCTTAATTGGAATTTATTATGGATAGAATCAGACTCTAAACTTTTTGTTAATACTCTTTAATCAAAGGCAATGACCATACCATGTATAATTCTTCCTCATTATGTTGTATGTCCCAACTAGGTTATGTATCTCAAATTAATAGTGACACATGAATAAAAAGGGTCTAATCAAGTGGTTGATTCACTTATAAAGAGAGAAATCATGTAAATGACTACCACGTGGTCATTTAGGGATCTATAGTACTGTGTACCTTTTCTGGTGGAAGTCATGAGGAATGTTTTTAATTAATTCATACATATACCCCCTTGTACTTTTTATCATTATAATTTATAAATTAGTAATTGAGAGAGGCACTCTACCTGAACCATAGATTTTTCTTGAATAAAATATACTAGTATTCATAATCATATTATCCAATTTCTAAGACATATACTCACCATAACCCATAGAGTATGTTTGTACAATATATCATACTCAAATTTTCTTGTTTATTAAAGTGTAATCTAACTAGATAGATGAAAATATCACATGGAATTCACATAAGTGTATACGTACATGACATTCCCCATCAACCAATAAATTTCTACATAAAAAATATATGATCTCATATTGGACATAAAATTCATTAGTGTATCTAAATTGAGGATAAACATTTTATACTAATCATATGATAAAATTTCCAATCATAGTTAAGATTTTATAGATGACATGATCAACAAAATACTTAACCACAACTGAATTAGCTCATCATTACAGATGACGTAAGAAATTTATCAATGTATAATAGTTACAATGTTATATATATTTTAAACCTCTGGTAGAGTAAACTCAATATGTTACAATCACCCCTAATATTCCAAGGAGATATTATATGATAGTCAACATGGTATACCAAGCTTTCCCTCAAGCACAAAAATCTCATTTGGTATCTAGTGATAATATTTCATATCAATATATGAAATTCTACCAAAAATAACATTATCATTTTATATTAACATATAATACTCAATGATGAACATAAATTGTACATAACATAAAATAAAATATTGAGAGGTTAGTTATCCTTTCCCTTCATGAAATATCTATAACCAATGTGAAATGATGATAAAGTGGATACTGTAGTTTGTATAATATGATATACATTATATTTTTAAATTTTTTAATAATTGTAATAAATCCATATATAATATCTCAACTAATAATACCCCATAGAATAGACCAATAGAGAGGCATTATATTTTCCTATTATTTCAGTTATTTTTAACTTATTACTTCTCAATGAAATTATATCCACATCTCCATCTGATCATCTACAAATATCCTACCAACCATATAATGGGTAAAATCTATAAATAAAAATCATTTGGATAATTCTTATAGTTTTATATCATAATTAAAAAAATTACTTCCATGGACATGGAATTCAAATTTCACTAATATATGATATCAATTTTTATATATTTAATAACTAATGATGTTCACTTAAACGAGTTTATAAGTTTTCAATCATATTCATAGATCATTTCCATCAAAAAAATTCTTTTTATATTATATTATAACATAATGTTGCTATTTATATTAAAATTTTGTTTTTCAACATGGAATAAACTCTTTTTGGATAAAAGTGAAATTCAAATTATTATGCTAACTAAATATAACTCATTACATTTATCTATACAAATATACTCTAAAATAATTTAAGATATAAGTGATAATAAAATTTACTTTTTACTAGACTATCATTTTTTTACTTTATCATATCGAATTACAACTTTAATCTTATTAGACTCTTTGAAACTATATTTTTTATAATATATATTTCTAAGATATAAAATATATTTTTTCTTTATCAAATAAAATTTACTTCATTTACTATGTTTATTAAAAAAACCATTATTGACCAAATTTTATTCTATATTATATGTTTTATGATATATATATAGAAAATAATAATTTATTCATTAAAATATTACATTTACCTATGGTTGAATATCGATTCCTCATATTTAAACCACTATTTGGGATGAATTATTTTCATTCTAAATAATATATTTGTATTAGTATCTCATTTTTAAACATGTTATATTGTTTAATAAATTAGGAATTATGTGTATAAAAACATTAAATTGTTTTATTCGCAATAAATATTAATTAAAACATAATTATTATCTCAACATTAGATAAATGTGATATAAATTCACATCCACTATTTAGAAATATATAAGGTTTAAATATTCATTTTAATTTCAAATATAATAGCATCATTTGTTCCTAAATTTAAATTAGAACTATATGAGCCAATAATTATAACATTGATTTTGGACCCATAACAATTTAATAATTTCTTAAATTATATATTTTACAACATATACCCTTAAAATTGAAAAATAGATTCCATAACACTAATAACAGACCTAAAATCTGTATATAGTTTCACAAAAACATTCAAGGTATCCAAGGTAACTACTTCCCACATAAACAGTCACTATACTTCATACACCCTTCATTATGTTTTACATATTTAGAGTTTGAAGTTACTTTATTTTGTTTTGAATATTAAAAAATCCTATTAATTTTATTTTCAATTTAGTTTAACTATATTTTCCTAAATAATTTTTTTATTGGATAAATATAATTCCTCATTTGAAATTTAGGTTGAAAATTATTAAATTATTTTTCAATTATTGTTTTGTTTATTTATATTATTATTGTTTTAAATTATTTTTTATGTAATCAGTGTTTTATTTATATATATATTTCAAGGGTTAATTTTATACACCTTTAGTGAGACCCTTTCAAGAAATTAACAACGTAGATCTTTTATGAGTTTATTTCTTCCACCCAAACTCTACATATTTTGGTAAAATACTTCTTTTGTGCCACATATGTCCTTGATGAACATGTTGATTGAATAAACATTTTATTTTAATAGACATACTACCTTTATGCCTATTATTGGTTCTATGAACTTATTCATTTTGGGAACATAATTCTTATATAAAGCATTATAAAAGCCATTTTTGTGCTCTTTTTCACTACTTTTAGACCCTTTATAGGAATTTTTTCCCAATTTCTTCATCTTTTTACATAAATTATTCCATAACGATTTTACATTATTAATTTTTATTAAAATATTTAATTTTTAAATATACTCTATTTTTTTATTTTAGTATTTTGAATTCAGGAAATCATATATTATGTTTCATAAATGATTTGTAACGCCCTAATTCCAGCTAAGAGAGTTAGTGCATTATTTTAATACATTGGTATTATTACAAGGAATCAAGTCTCTAAGGACAGACCAGTTTAGCAGTCTTGGAAAATAGATTACATACATAAACATTAAATTTCATATTAGAAAATAAAACACAACCTAAAGGATCTTTTTAGAAAACAATTAATCCCTCAATTTAACCGTTCTAATCAATCATAAAATACTTCTTCACATCCTAGGAAAAATATAACTAAGAAAGGGGTGATCTCAGATGCACAGTAAGGGTAACAATATAGCGGAAACTTTCATAAATAACTATAAAAATTTATGGAAGTATATTAGACTAAATTAAATCCATTAAAATGTACACTTCATTATAATATGGAATAGATAAAATAAAATAATGCCATCTAATTATTTGCATGGATATTCAGCTTTTGGAATAATCACATGAAATATCAATAGAAACTTTTATAATAATGGAAAGAAAATTCCAGTCTTCATAACCCCGTAGTCAAGGCCTTGTGCCATGACTACAAATAAGATTTTGTTACAGCCTCGTTCCATGATACTAGTTCGTCACATGAGACCTACCGATGCATTGAGGAGCTATAGAGGGCTCCACCTTTCATTTACTTAGTCCAGTACATTCCCCAATTGGAAAGGTTTAAACATAGAATAAACATTTGTATTAAAACTTGCATACCAAATGTCAATACATTATTCTTAAACCATGAATGGTATAAGAATAAAATATCCACAGTCAAAAATACAACAAATCTTTTAATACAATATGGAATATTTGAATCATAATAAATCAACCTTGATCAAAAATAATATCCTATAAAGGATGTTGAAATAGTTGAAATTGATCCGTAAAAATATTTGACAGAAATATCCCTTTTTTATAAAATCATTTAAAATTAATATAAAGGAATTAATTTAAAAGAATAATTGTTTACCATAACACTTTGATACTTTTGAAATGAATTATCATTTTAAAACATTCATGGCCATATATATAAATCCTTAAAACCTATTTTGAAAACATGGACATTAATGAGAATTATTTTGAAGAATAAATATTTAAAGCATTTAAAATGATTTTTCTTGAAAAAAATTCCATTAATAATAATCCCTTTGAAAACTTTTTTATGAAACATTTATATGGATAATAATTATGTCCCAGTAGATACTTATGTAAAAACAAACTCAGATAATAAAGAGATTGTGAAATTATCCCATACATTGTACTTTCCTTTAGTAGAGGGTATGTTTATCCTTCTTGAATAAAGAACATAGTATGTTATTAAATTATACAAGATTAATATTAATATTTATGATATCATACATGATTAACATATGACATTATACTACCCATTTAATAATAATTTTCATTTTAAATTAACATTTTCGGTAATAATCACTTTCTTTATCGTACGTGTGTTAACTTGCAACTCCTGGTTGTTTCACGTAGATCATGATTTAAATACTTCCAGAATATAAAACATGATTTATATATCATATATATTTATAATATAAATATTTATAATAAAAATATATATTAAATGGAATACACCGTTTATGGAGACGGTAGGTCGTTCGTATGCATAAACGATGTTTCTTTTTTCATATCGTATTAAATGGAATTAAGTTAATAAGATATATGTAAGTATATATATATATATATATATATATATCCATCTCCAGTATCATTATTATTTCATATTTTACATACTTTTGAATAATATATCTTCTATAATCATCGTTGAATGGTGAACGTGGAAATGTATCTCATTGCGTTGTAGAGACAGTAATCCGTACGTATGCCCGAGAGAAAATATCAATATATTGATGGAAAAATCATACATAATTGGATGTTATATAATTTATACTGAATCATTAACAGGTTATATTTATTTTTACATAATTTATACTCATTATTATACCCATCCAAATAATTAAGTGTTTGAATTACAAACCATACCACGATGTGGAGACAAAAATCGGTACGTACACACATATGGCAAATTTTTCATTTATAGGATGGATATAATATATAATATGGTTTTACCATTTTCATTATAACATAAAAGTATATATAAGATACTGGAGTTATTATTATAGGATGTAAACAACAATGAAAGAGGAAGTGGGTGAGGAAAATAACTTGATGGAGGTGACAAAATATTTACCTCTTCATCGGGTTCTTCCTTTTGAATTGATAAAAACAGCTCTATATGATGGATTAATGACCAATGGAAAGCCTCTAAGATGTATGGAAAAATGTTGGGAGGATATTAAGGCAGGTTTTTGATGATAAAAAAGGATTTCTAGGTGTGAAATTAAGAGATGGGTAAGTTCCCTTTTATAAGAGACGTGAGGGTCACCTTAGGAAAATCTTGAAATATTATTTTATAATAAAAACATTTATGGTTTCTAATGGCTCAAAAATAATTTATTTTGAGTATATGGTGGGTATGTCTTGTAAAAATTTCAACCAATAGGTTTTATACAAGTTTAGGGTACAATTTTAACCTTATCATATAGATATAACTTTTAGTTAAATAGTTTATCTTTTACCGTGTCTTCTTATATTCTTACACTATATGGTTAATAAACATACTCTAAACATCCAAGAGAACCCCTATAGGTTAATTAATGACAAATATAATATTATTAAGGACTTTTGGATGAACCATAGTTAGTTAGGGATATTATATTAACCAATAATATAGTATTTGTTTTATAATTCAATTATGTCAATTTTAACATTATTTAATAAATGATTTTTTTAGAGTCCTAACCACTTTATTACATCAAAAATGAAATCATATTTTAAATACTAACATGTCATTTTAACTTATAAAATTCGTTTAATTCATCAAATGTCTCAAATTACATATTTTCGGATATTTACAATATCCATTTTTTTAATATCTCATTATTTAAGTAATTACTGTGTCATCATTTGGTCATAAATAAATTAAATTATTTAAGGTCTAAAAATTATAAATAAAATATAATTATATAGGAAATATATTTAGCATTATAATTAATATTTATATTTGAATTTATATTACGTATAACCGTATATTAAAAATGGATTATTTATTAAACTTTGATTTTAACTCTTTTAACTCTTCTTTAAATAAATTAATAATAAATGCCCTTATCTAATCAAACTGGACCAAAAGGATCATATTTTATTTCTAAGATTGTTTTTGGTTGAATTATACTAATATAATTGAATTTGAACATGTGTTAGCATAATTATGATATCATATTTACCCTTAATTACTTAATTTACTTTTAACTGTGGTAAATGAAAGTCAAAAGTCACTATTCACAAAAAAAAATTCCACTTATTGAACAAAATTTTAGTTTTAGATATTAACCGTGTGTCTCTGATTTTTTATATTCAACTCACAGAAGCGGTAAAATAATGTTTTATGGGAAATTTCAAATGCTCCTAGGCGGTGGGTAAAATATGTTTAAAAGTTCAATAAAATTTTATAGATCTAATTTTGTTATAATTCACTCCAATTAATTACATTAATTTTTTATAGGTAATATATAACTATTTTGATGTAAAATAAATTAAAATAAAGGAAATAATTATTTAAATAAAAAATCATTTTGAAATAGTAAAATTGTGTTTTTCACTATTCATAAAAAGTAGAATATTTTCAGAAAAATTCCAAAAAAATAACCTTTATCTAACTTTTATATTCAGAATTAAATAATGAAGTCTATTTTACTAACTCAAAAATATATAAGATACATTTATTAATTTAAAATCAATTCATGTTGTCAATACCAACAAGTATTTTTTTTAAATGTAAAAATTATTAAAAGATTCACATGTGTCTATGTCAAATTTAAATATGAAATTACTTATAATGGCCTAAATTGTATTAAATTATAAAAATTTACACTAATTATTCTTCAAAACCATTCAAATGTATAATTAATCACTATAAATTATTCTTATTAAAAAAGTTGTTTTCAATTTAAATATATTATTTTCACTATTCATCAAAATATGAAAGTTATACAAAAACTGCCAAAAATATATCCAAAGTAAATTTTTATGTCCTAATTATAAATAAGAATTTAATTTCAGTAAATTGAATATAGAAAATCATCAAATATTTTTTTGAAATGTTTCTCCCTTAAAAGCCAATAAAATTTCATTTTTCAAAAAATACTTCTTTTATGTGAAAAAATGAATTTGTTCATATATTATTTCTAAGAAACACATAATATGAATGTTAAAATTTTATAGAGTATATAAGATTAAAAATGCAGTTAATATTATTCATTACCACTTTTTGAACGGTTAGTGTGGTTAGTTGTGGTGCGCTCGAACTCAGTCATGCATGTAGCGCATGCAATTAAATTACTTTAATGAGATAAAGTACTATGAAATCTTGGGGTGTTACATTCTCCCCCACTTCAATAAATAGAATCTTCGCAATTTGAAATTGTTTTTTTAAAATAAATGGTTCAAAATAGAAAATTACATTTCTTAAAAACCCAATTTGAAATTGGGTTAATTAAATTTAGTCTTAATAAGAGAGAAAAGAAATGAAAAAGTTACCACCAAATTATGATCTTGATTAAGAGAACATTGGTCGAAATTAGAGACACATAATTGGAGGTAAAAGGAAAATATTTATAGGGAATGATTAAGGTCATCAATCACAAACAAGTGTACAATTGAGAGCCTCAAGGCCATCAATCTATGATGATTTAAAATATATTTTGTTAAATAAAACATAAGGTATTAGGATAACACATTTTTTGGGTTAATATCCTTTCCCTAATGTTTATGAATTAAATTATTCATAGAATAAGAGTTAAAAAATATCCATGATAGGTGATGTTTCAGGCTTCAACTAATTCCTACCACAACAGATCTTTCACTCCAAAATATAATGGAATTCGAAAATATTCTATTTATCCTAAACATATTGTGTTCCAAAAATAAAGAATATATAATTTTATTGTCAAAATATTTTAAAAAATTAAATTATATAAACCAAGAAATCACCTAGGCTATTGGTAAGTGATTCACCCTTGTCACCCTTCAGTTGCGGATTCAAGTCTAGCGGCCTTTCCGAAGGTGACGGGTTGTCGTCTGACCTCCGGGATGTCCTTTTTATGAAAATCCAAAAATAATCTCAAGTAATGATTTAACCATAAAAATAGTATCCAGTGTCAAACTGAATCGATTCCCACCGTTAGTTTTATACAAATTACTTCAATCCAAACTCACATTCCAAAATTTATATGGAAGGGGAAGTCAATGAACATCCTTTTTTCCACCTAATATCATCTGAATACATTCATCATGTGTTATTTTAAAACACGATAACACCCTGAATTTTTATATAACCATATTTATTACATTCATGCTCTCTTATTACATATAGAATAATGTATATAAACCTTATATCCAAAAATGTTGTAAACTCCAACAATGATGGAATAAACAAACCCTTAACCAGCTCCTAGGATATCAATAATATCTAATATAATTTATCCAAATCAATCATCTCTTATTCCAAAATAAATACCTCCACATCAGGACCATATTAAAGTTTTTTTCTTTTTTTCAACCATGTATTTTCCATGAAATTTAACTTTCCATTGAGTCACTTTTCTTTGTTATAATAATCTCAAGTCCTTAATGAAATTATAATGCTAATAAATCCTTATATACACTATAATTGTTATAACATATACACCCTTAATACAATAATCAAAAGATATAATAATTTAATAAGAACAAATGAACTCTTAATCTATACTCATCATCTTTGGTAGTATCATTACGTGATTATTATCCAATAGCAGCATTTGGGGTATACTCTGATTATTTGAAAATTGATTTGCGTAGAGTCTCCACTCCTTGCAGATGAAAAGTTATACATTTGTATCCTTTTCCTCAACCTTACAATCACATATATGGTGTCCTTTTTCTCCACAGATATAAAAAACTCCCATTCCCTTCAATAATTTACCAAGGTGATTCATTCCACTATTATCATATATGGGAAAATCCTTCTTTCCCTTATTTCCTTTATCCACCTTTCTCTCTACCATATTTTTCTTCTCTTTCATCCCGTCAATTCCATAAGAAGTATATAATTCTTTACTTGTCTTATTAACACATGATATTATTTCTTCATATGATGATAATACTAGGGAGAAAATTTTCATTCTATATGTGTTCTTAACACTATGAAGGATATGATCTTTCTTACTCTTGGGATCATGCATGTTGTGGGAGGTCTCATTCCATCTACTGGGATCCATTTCTAAACAATGTCATACACCAGGATAGATTATGAATCTCAATGCAAAAATCCAAACTCGTAAAATAGTTAAAATAAATTGAACAGTTCATGGATATAATCCATAATTATTAAAAAAATTCTTTGAGGATCTATATACTCATAAACCTTATATAGTAGTTTTTAAATAAATAGAGAATTATTCTAAGCATATCCCCCGTGATTGTCATAACTAAAAGTGAAGCAAGGCCCATTGTCAGGAACCAGTTCCCGTTCGAGTCTACCTCCAAGTGGTGTTTTCGGATTTTACCCCTAGGTAAATCTGTGCCAGATCATCCTCTACCTGCATGTATAGAGACATGGATGTATTTCTTGGAAAACTCACAACATATCTACAGTACCAAAATTCTCTAAAGTACTTCTATACTAATCATCAGAGTATATCTTAGGGTAGTGTTATCTAATCATAGTTTTTCTAAATCTAGTTTCCATGGTTATTGTTAAACTTCCTCTGATACCAAATGTAATGCCCCGACCCCAGTTATGGGATTCAGTGCAATATTTTAATACGTTTTCATGATTACAAGGAATCAAGTCCTGAAAGACCTATCAATTTAGCAGTCTTGGAAAATAGATTACATATATGAACATTACATTACAAATTATAAAATAAAACCCAAAATAAATGATCTTATTAGAACTCCATTAATCCCTTAGCTTAACCCTACACATCAATCATAAAATACTTGTTTACATCTAAGGAAAAATAAAACATAGAAACGGGTTAGCTCAGATGTTCAGTAAGGATAAAAATAGAGTGGAAAAATTCATAAATAACCATAAACATTTAATGCTATGTATTAAGCTAAAAAGAAGCCTTTTAAATGTAAACATCAACATAATATAGAAAAAATAGAATCAAATAATTTCATTTACCTTTTCGCATGGATATTTTACTAGTCGATTAATCACATGCAATATAATTATCGACTTTTATAATGATGGAATGCATAATTTCAGTCTTCATAACCACATCGTCAAGGCCAGGTGAAAAGTCTACAAATAAGATTTTTCAAGGCCTTGTGACATGACACTAGCTACAAATGCATCAAAGAGCTATAGTAGTCTCCACTAGCCACATAATAAGTCCAATGTATTCATTATATGAAAAGGATAAAACATAACATAAACATTTGTATTAAAAGTAGCATACAAAATGTCAATACTATATCAATAAAATATGAATGGTATAAAAATAATGCATCTGTAGTTAAACATATTAGAAAATATTGAATACATTATGGAAGATTTGTATCCTAGTAAATCAACCTCGTTCATGAATATTATCCTATTAAGGTTGTTGACATAGATGAAATTGATTAGTAAAAATCATTGAGAGAAATATCCCTCTTTAGTGAAATCATTTAAAAACATGTAAAGGATTTAATTTAAAAGATAAATTTGAATCACAGTTTCCCATACCTTTTTGAAACATTTTAATGGAATTAACATTTTACAATTTTCATGTCCATATAAATAAATCCTTAAAACCCATTTTAAAAGTAGGGACAATAATGAGAATGATTTATAAGAATTAATATTTAAAACAATAAATTTGATTTTTTAGTAAAAATAACCTTAAAAATAATTGCTTTTAAAATTATTTTATGAAACATGTACATGTATAGTAAATACGTCCCAGTAGATACTTATGTAAAAAAAACCTCGGATAATAAAGAGATTGTAAAATTAACCCTTACCATGTAATTTCCTTTTATCGAGTGTAGGTGTAACCTCTTGTATAAATACCATAGTAGGTTACTAAATTATACGAAAACAATATTAATATTTTTGATATCATACATGATTCATTTAGGAATTTATATAACCCATTTAATAATAATTTTCATTTTAAATTTACATTTTGGGAAATAATCGCTTTCTTTATCATACGTGTTTTAACTTATTACTCTTGATTGTATCACATAGTTCATGATTTAAATAATTCCAGAATATAAAACATGATTTATATGTCATATATATTTAGAATATAAATATTTATAATAGACATATATATGAAATGGAAAGCACCATTTATGGAGACAGTAGGCCATACGTATGCATAAACTTTGTTTTAGTTTTCATATCATATTGAACAGAACTAAGTGAATAAGATATATGTAATTAAATAAATAAATATATAAATATATATATCCAGAACCATTATAATGTAATATATTACATACCCATTAATGTTATATATTTTATTATCATCTTTGAATGGTGAATGGGGAATTGAATCTCATCATGTTGTGGAGACGATAATCTGTACGTATGCATGAGAGAAAATTTCATTAGATTGATGGAGAAATCATACATAATTGGATGGTATATCATATATAATGAATCATTAAAATGTTATATTTATTATTTACATCAGTTACACTAATTATTATACCCATCCAAACAATGAAGTGTTTGAATAACAAACAAGACCACGACATGGAGATGGTAATCTGTACGTACGCATGTATGTAGACTTTTTCATTTATAGGATTGATAGAATAATGAATATGATTATAAAATTTTTATAATAACATCACTGTATTTACAAGAAACTATATTTATTATTTAATAATGGAAACAATAGTGAAAGAGGAAGTGGAAGAAGAAATGAACTAGAATGAGGTGATGAAATATGTACCTCTTCTTTGGCTTCTTTCTTTTTATTAGATCAAAAGGTCCTTTTAGGATAGATTTTGGACCAAAGGATTGCCTCAAGGATAAAGGGAGGAAATTTGGTAGGATATTTGCGTAGGTTTTTGTCGTGCCAAAAGGCTTTCGAGGTGTGAAATTTAGATAAGGGGATGTTCCCTTTTATATGAGTGGTGAGGGTCACATTACGAAAAGCTTGAAATATTATTTTATAATAAAATAATTTTCGGTGACTAATGGATCAAAAATGATTTATTTTGAGTATATGTTGAGTATGGTGTGCCCACAACTCAACTAATAGGATTTATAAATGTTTAGGTTAAAAATTTAACCTTATCTTTTAGATTTAACTCTATGTTATATAGTTTAACTTTGACCGTGTCTTTTTGTATTCTTATACAACATGGTTAATAAAATTAAATTAAACATTCATGAGAACCCCAATTGGATAATTAATGAAATATATAATATTATTAAGTGCATTTTTCCAATCATTAGTTTTTAGTAATATTATATCAACCAATAATATAGTATCTGTTTTTCAAAACTCAATTATGTCAATTTTGACATTATTTAATAAATGATTTTTTAAAGTCTAAATACATTATTACATCCAAATAAATTCATATTCTAAATAATAACATGTCATATTAACCTTGAAAATTAGTTGAATTCATAAAAAGTCTCAAATAACAATTAATTGGCTATTTATAATATCAATTATTTTAATATTTCATTATTAAGGTAATTACTGCATCATCATTGTGTCATTGATAAATTAAATTATTTAAGGTCTAAAAATTATAAATAAAAAATTTTTATATATGAAAAAATTTTATATATGAAATATTTTTATCTTTCCAATTAATATTTATAGCTGAGTTTATATTATGTATAACACTATATTAAAAAAGTTTTGGTAATTAATCTTTGAATTTAACACTTTTAACTCTTCTTTAAAAAAAATAATAATAAATTTCTTAATGTAATCCAAGTGGACCAAAGAGGATACTATATCATTATTAATGTTTTTTGTCTAATTATACTTATCCAATAGAAATATGACATGTGTTAGGGTAATTATGATATCATTTTAATCCTTAATTACCCTATTTACTTTTAACCGTGGTAAATAAATGTCAAAAGTTACTTTTCACCAAAAATTAATATCGTCTTATTGAACCAAATATTACTTACTGATATTAACCATGTCTATGATTTTTTAAATTCAACTCACATAAGCAGTAAAATTATGTTTTATGAAAATTTGTATATGCTCATTGGAGTTGGGTAAAATATGTTATAAAGTTCAATAAAATTATATACATCTAATTTTATTATAAAATGAATCCAATGAATTAAATTTAACATTTATTTGTTTTATATATCTATTATGACTTAATATAAATTTATATAAAATAAATAAATATTTAAATAAAAGTTTGGTTTTAAATAATAACGCAGTGTGTTTCACTATTCATCAAAAAATGAATGTTTCCAGAAAAATTCCAAAAATTCACTATAATCATATTGTGATATTCCATATTAAAAATTGAAGTATATTTTACTAAATTAAAAATATATAAGTGGAATTTATTAATATAAAATCAATTCCCATTGTCAAAACCAAAATGTGGGGTTTTTAAAAAGTAAAACTATCAAAAGATTGACATGTGTTTATGTCCAATTTAATTGTGAAATTACATAAAATGACATAAATTGAATTAAATGTAAAAATATAACCTAATTATGCTTAAAAACCATTAAAATTCATAATTTAACACAATAAATTTTATTTTTTAAAATGTTGTTTTCAGTTAAAAAAGAGTAGTTTTCAGTAATCATCAAAATATAAAAGTTATCAAAAAAGTACCAAAAATTTATAAATAATAAATTTTTACGTCCCTCTTCTAAGGAAGAATTAATTTTAATTAAATTTAATATATAAAAGTTTCAAATATTGGTTTTAAAGAAGTTTTTCCATTAAAAGGTGGTAAAATTGTTTTTTTGAAAATGGCTACTTTTAACAGAAAAAATGAATCTATTCTTACATTATGTCTAAAAAACACATAATATAAATGTTAAAATTATATAGATTATATAATATTAAATATGTAGTTAATACTATTCATAACTGCTTTTAGAACTGTAAGTGTGGTCAGTTGTGGTGTGCTCGAACTATGTGTTGTGTGTAGCCCACACTATTGAATTACTTTAATGAGATAATGTACTATGAAATATTCGAGTGTTACATGATTTTATTAATTGATTTTATTTATTTAGAATCCATGTGATGTGTTTTAATAATATATTAGCAAGTTCTAAATCACTATTAAGGATGTTCACTATATTGGAATATACATTAATCTTATATTTAGGAATATTTAGAATAATATATATATTATTGTTGATTTTTTTATTTTATTAATACCTAAATAAATATTTTAGAGAAAAAATTCTTGCAAAATTGTTTTATAATAATTGATTTAATTTTATTAAATTTACAAAATTTTATATATGAGTATCAATTAATATGTTGTGTTTCGATAATCAAATTTGAATTTTAACAAAATAAACTATGTGATAATTATGGGATTATTTTGACCAATTATTATGGATATATTTTTCAATTATTTAATGGCTGATTCCATTATTTTATAATTAGTCTTAAACTCTTTAATGCTGATAAGAATTAGACAATGATATATTTTTTCTCTCTGAATTATAATTCATAATTATTTAAATTTGATATTTTATTGAATTACTATGCTATGTTTAACTAATTTCATATTTTTATATATTAAAGCCTAATTAAATGGAAATAATTTTATGAGAACAAAAACCTTTGAGAACAAAAAATCAACACTGTAAAATTTCTAGTGTTGTAAAATCAAATACTTAGGCGGAAAAATTTCTTTTTTCTTGATATAATTTCAAGTGTTGAATCAAAAATTAATAGAATAATACTACACCATATTAGTGTTGATCTTCATCATATCTCTAGAACCATAGGCTGAGAATTATGTTTCCTGATCAAGATTCTCTTGGTATTTAGTATCAATAATTTTTTTTATTCTTTTGATGTTTTCTTATGATCTATACATTCATATTTTCCATTTATAGAAACAAATAATTCAATATTTTTGAGCTATGAATTTGGGATTATAAATTATGGTCATTCGTCTAGGTCGTGTCTACATAATTCAAAATGTTAGGATATGTTAAATATTCCACATAAAATTTATAAGGGTTCTCAATCCCCACACAAATTATAATTTGTCTTTGTAATTATACTTCAATAATAAAATTTTAGATTTCAGTTGTGTTAGGACTCAAAACCAAAAACTAAGTAGAGAAATGTCATCACTCACTTAGTAAATAAGAAAAATATTAGAGTAGGTCCACCTTGAACAAAACAACTATAGATTTTCATTTTTCATATTATTATTTTTCAATTCAAATTTATCCATACTAGTTACCTTGAAAATTATTTTATATAATTAATCCATCTCTTTAATATTTGAATATGTCATGTTACCCCCTGTAGAATATTTTTCTTCTTTATCTCTGTCCTAATAATTTCTATCATACGATTGGGTCATATTAAAAAGAATATTATATGTTCTATATGTTTTCCCCAAACTGAATACATTGTATCATTGCACATTTCTATTAGATATATATAAATATATTATTTTGTCTTATTTATCCAATATCTCATAGTCCAATGGAAATGGTCACAGAAATATGGTACACGTAAACTCAAATGATGAATATAATCCTCAATAGCCACATCACTTTGATGTTTACAAAAATACTTTCCCAAAATATAGAATGGAGTCATACCACAAGAATATATGCATTGAACACTAATGTTAAATCAATAAAAACATAAACAAGATGACATGAATACTATTATAGGAGTTGATTCTATTAAATTTTTATTGAATTAAAAACTATTTAATAATATATATTGTTTCATTAGCAGAGGTGTGTTTATTCAAGTGTATATGATTTATAAAACACAATATATCTTAATAATTTTATATTTTACTCACATTAAATAAAATAAGTTTATTAGAACAAAAAATGTAATTCTCCAAGATGTGTACCATTATTTCTGTTTGAGTTATAATGAAATAATCAACCAAATGTTCACCAATTAACTAGAATATTTAATAGATGGAATTATTTTAGTGGTAAATTCCAATTGGATAATGTAACTGGAGGGGATACCTTAAAGATGAATGGGTTTTTATTTAAATAAAATATTACAATTTATAATAGCACTTCTAGTAATAAATATTAAGAAATAAGGAATTATATTGAAAAATTTTATAGGGTTGTCTACAAAATAATTGAAATAAAAGGAGGATTTAGGAAATGATTTAAGAGAGTTAATCATTGTGATGGTCGAAAAAAGAAAGTTAAAATATATTATAATGATTTTTATGAACTTTTATGGTATGATTAAAAAAAGGTATATTTAAATATAAAAGTGTTGAAGTTATATATTTTGATAAAATGTAACTAATATAATAAATAGGAGAAAATACTTTTGACTAAATGATAGAATCATACAGTAGAGTCTAATTTAGGTGATCAAACAGAAATAGAAAATAAAACAATCAAAATTTTGCAAATGGATCAATATACTATTGATTTTAGTAATTATTAATATTTTTTGTTATTAATATTATGAAAATAAACATCTAATATTAAATTATTTTTTTAGAAAATCGAAAAAATAAAAATATATGATTTTTGAAATGTTAATTTTTAATAAAAATATTAATTAGAAAATACAATTTAATTCATAAAAATAATGATAAATTTATTCAATACTTTAATATATTAATAAATAATATTTTTTATTTTAATGAAAATATGTTTAGTTCATTACAGTTTTCACAACATCTAGAATGGTAATTTGAGAAACTAAAATATGAGATTGAAATAAAATGTATTTAATTTTATTCACCGAAAATGGGAGTATGATATAATGATGTAAATGATGAAAAAAAATATAAAAGTATATATGGATATAGTAATTAAACACATAATATATATAATAATTTTTTGATTAAAATGATAATGAAAGAATATCAAATGTTATGTGATTTAATGTTTTATGAAGGTGAATAATTCTACTGAATGTTCGTTATGGTTTATTCAATAACTTTTTATAGAAAACAATATTATATGAAATAATTTATCATCTATATTACTTCTAAATAATTGTTTAAAATATATATGTGTACAATGTAACTATTATACTATCCTAATTTGATCCAATAAAGCTAAGCTACCAAATATTTTTCCACGTAATTATATTTTTTTAGAACCTTTATTTATGTGTGTCCAAGATACATGGTACTTGAATTGTAGCTACTCATGTTATATGACTATAGATCCAATGATCTTTTTATCAAAAAATCCATGTGATTGTGGTTCAATGACATTCAATGAGAAGTTGAAAGAATGTTTTAAGGGATTTAGTGATGTAGGTATATAATATACAATTTTAAATTCTGTTGAATTATATGTTGGTGTTTTGAATAAAAACAAAACTAGTATTTAACAGTTATGTTATGCTATAATGGGTATTAAATTTGATGAAAATAAATTTTTTAAAATAAAAATTTATTTTATATAATTTTATTTGATAACATATTATTTATTTTGTTGAATTTTTGAATTAACTAACCCAAAGGACATATATATTAATTATATAGAAATAGATGATATCTTTTATCATAAGAGGCTTATACATGTGAAAATTTATCTATTAAAAAATTTAATTTATAGACATGTGTAGCAACGACATTCTCTAAAAACTAGTAATAATTATACTTATGATTCTTGTTTAATTTTCAAAAAACATAATATTATTTTTGAATCACATAATGATGTTAGATATTCGTTACCACTGGAACGTACTTATTTGAAACTATTTTTCCATATTCTCATTTCTAGTTCATGAATAAAAAAATATCTATATTTTAATCTTAATCATTTTAATGTATCTAAGTGGACACATTTTATGTCTTATAAAACATAAACACTATCTATATTTATTTATTTTTTGTAAATTTCTGAAAAATAAAAAGGGATATTTAATTATTTCTTTTTTAATTTATAATGGATGTGAATATTACATGGTTTTTCATAATTTTGTTAAAAAATGGTTATATTCATAAACCGTCTACATATAGGACATTATAAAAAAATGTTGTTGTGGAATAGAATACTAGAACATATTAACAAATGGATAAACTATGTTAAATAAATTTATTTTAGGTAAATATTTTTTGTATTGAATATATTAATTTTTTTATACTTTTAATACATTTTTTATGACCCTAAACACCTCATGATTTATTTAAATGTAAAAAATAAAATATTGGTAATTTAAAAGTTTTTTAGGACAAAGATTTTATTTTAAAAAACATTTTATGATTTGGATACGTAAAATTAAAAAACATATAATGATAGTTTTTTTATATATTATAACAAAATTAATTCCACTCATGTTAATAATAAATTAACAATTTTTGTAGGATAATATATTATTTTTCAATTTTTTGAAAATATTTTGGGAAAAGGATTCTATTTTAGCCGTTTTTCAAGATGATTGTAATGATTTTATTATTGGTGGAGAAGAAACTCTAAATGATAATTTAACTTTTGATGGGGAGCTTACTCTTTATAATTCTATTTATTGGGAGTTTCATAAATACTTCCATATTGATAATGTCATTGTTATAGTTTATTCCCATTATAAAACTAAAAATATACATAATGTTTTTTATTGTGTTCTTAATTGTGTTTTTGATGATTTGAAAGATTTCAATGGGAATATTAGAAATTTTCTAGAAATAATATTCGAAATTTAGTTGAACCAGTCTTATACAATCTATTTATTGGAACAATATTTTTTTTAAATTAAATTGAAAAATCTGGTCAATTTGTTTGGAATCAAGATAGGTTTACTATTCTAGGATTATGTCAATATGAAGGTATACATTTTGATAAATATTTATGTATTATTCTAGAATATTTTATATTATAATTTAATTAGATTTTTCATCTTATAAAGGATTCAAAATATTTCAAATTTAATGTCAAATGTGAATTTAAAAATGTTCTATTTATAAATATGTTTTCCTTTACTGACAATCGGTTTTTAAATATCATAAATTTCATGATAATTCATTCAAATAATCCAAGGTATTATATAGTATTTAAAACTACTTAGTGCTTGGTATGATATACTTTAGATATTTGTATTAAAATATGTTTTTATTAATGGAAACTTATATCCAAATTTTTCTATTAAAATTATTTTGAAACATATTCCTCTTTTTCCAAAAATATATTGATGATATTTATTTTAGGATCTTAAGGGTAATTAATTTCTAAACAATCATCAAACTATATGGCTAGTGAATTTGGTGTGAGATTAGTGGTCGAAGTTAAATTCATTTTATTCATTAAATTGATTGAAGAAATGATGGTACATTCTTGAATCAATCGTAATGTACTAAATATATAGTTTAGGGTTTTTTTATATTGATGTAAATTTTTTAAAACATTATTAGTATTAATTGTTAATTATATTTAGATAAATATATAAAATATATATATATTATAATATTATTAGATATTTCAATTGAATTTTGTAATATTTTACACTTTCTAGACCTTGTATTATGTTTTGGGCTTCATATATTCTATATTTTAATATGACCCACATGAACGATACAAAAAGTTTCCTAATTAAATTTTTGGATATTTTAATGGAACTATAAATATTGTTTTATTCTATTTCAAATAGTACTTTTTAAATATAAATAGGTATTCTGATGTTTATTTTGGAAGATGAAAAATATGTAGAAAAAGTATACTAGGTATGTTTTATTTTCCCGATAATTTCATATTTTTTTGGTGCTAGTGAAAAAATATTTTGTGTCATTATCTAGTATTGTAAGAGAATAAATCTATGGGTTTTCATGTTGTTCTCAAATATTATAATTAATATTTTATTATATATTTTTTAAATAATCTTATTAACTATAATAATTCGCTGGCTATTTTTATTTAAAAAATCTTTTACAACATTCTAGAATGAATCATATTGACACGTGATTTAGTTGTTTTGGGAATATAATATTAAACGTTATATTATTCATGACTATTTTCTCAATAAAGAAGAAACATGAAAAACAAATTACTAGAAAAATGTATTTTGAAATGTCTATGGAAATAATTTTTGATTTTTGAATGTTAGAAATATAGTCTGAAAAAAATTAATTGGTTTTTGGATTAACATAATACAAAATAATTAAGGGGAGTTTCTATGGTGTTTATAACTAATTTTTCTTTTTCAATTTCAAATCTATTTGTATTTATTATAATATTTTATTTTTGAAAATTAATAAAAGGTAAATATTTATATATAAAATAACTTTTGAGTTTTTATATTTTTAAAATGAGGGTGTTTTCTGATAGTATGTTTATATTTATTTATGTTTTTATAAATAAAAAACATGTAATTTTGATTAATTATAATTTAATTATATATTTATAAGTATGTTTTTTTTAAATTGGATAATTATTGTTTCTCAGAAAAACATTATATTTCTTATTTCTGTAAGTACATTTCAATAACACTTTATTAAATAATTATTACATTAATATATTTTTCATCCTTTTATAAAATTATGATTTTTTATATATTCTATGAGTTAGTTTTATCTATCTTCTATGAGTTAATTATTAAACATTCCAAGAGATATTTTCATAAAATAAAAAGAATAAAAGTTCTCTGTGTGAATTTCTTCATCTACATGGATAGTTCTTATTTTTTGAAACTACTTTTTCCTTGCTTACAATTTAATATGTGAAATTATTTATTTTTGGGTTCTACTCCATTCACGAACCTATTTCATTTATTTGTTGTATATTTTTTTATATTATTACTTTTTATAACATAATTTTCCAATAAATAACATCAAAAACATAAATCTAAGCCTCTTTCACAAACTTTTATTCCCTAGTTAATACTTTCATTCAATGCACAATTCTTCTGTGAACATTAATTTTTACCTAAATATTTAAGCATACATTTTTTTCTAAAATTTGTATGACTAAAATGAAATTTTTATATATATATTTTTATAATTTTTAATAACAACCTTCATATGTTAAATTTATAATAGATTGAATTGTTTTATTAATTCATTTAAATGATATAGACTCCATGTGATCTATTTTTAGAACATTTTATGTAGTTCAAAATAAAGATATAATTAATTATCTATTTGTGCATATGTATAAAAAATTTATTTCACAATATTTAGATTTATATAATTTGAGTTAATTTATCAATTTTATTCATTTATGTATTAGTATTGAGTGGAAAATTCTTTAATTAAACATTTTTTATTATATGTAATTCAATGTTAAGATTTTATGAATCATAAGCATATATACACGAATTTTGAAATGGTGTTTCAAAATATAAAATTAATTTTACCTAAATATTAATGTGATATTTATATAATTATATTTACCATTTATAGTGGAAATATATTGGTTTTTTTTACAATTAATTCAAATCACCTGTAATTAGTATTCAGTAATTTAGTATTGATAATAGTTTTGGAATTATAATATTTTAGTCTCTCTTCTACTGTATGATAAATTTTTTTATGATAAATTCATTTTTATTATAATATTTCATGATTTGGTTTAGTTATTTGATATAACGGGATTCAATTATCATTCATTGAAAATAAGTTACAAGAATATGAACCTTTGAGAAAAAATATTTATTATATTGTTTAATTTTTTGGACAACCCAATTCTGTTGAAAATAATTTTTCATCTATGAGATAGATATTGACATATCAATCTAAAACATATTTGACTATTACTAATTACTTATTGATTTGATATAAGTCTACATTAAAAATAATATCGATATACATGAACATTATTTATAAATGTTCTTTTAGTTATTTGAGTATGTATTTATTTCAGAGATAATTCTTTATATTCTCTTGATTGAGTAATAAATTTGGATTATGATTTTCCAATACAAAAACATTCTCTCTCTTTGGGTTGGGAATATTAGATTCTAATGTCATGCCATTTATTCAAATTGGGGCCCCAAGATTATAAATGTTTGGACATGATAGAGATTTCTCAAAAAGATTGAAAGGGTTGTGTTTCACCAAAAAAATATATTATATCATTATATATATTACACCACTATGAAATGTTCATGTTGTATTGTGTTATGATTCACCTTCATAGATATTGTTGGGAAAACAAATATATCATTGAATAGAGAGGTGTAATAGTTGAGTATGTCCACTTTTGAATAACTTTCTATTAAATTTACATTTATTCTGAATTTTATTTTTGGAATATAATTTAACTATGTCAAATAACATTGAAAATTATTGTCAACAATTAATCCACCACATTAAAATTGAAATCTGGTCTATTCACCACCCTATCCTCCATCAATTATATCTGTCTCTAACCTAAAAACATTTGATTGGTACCTAATGAAACGTTTTGGGGCTTTCAAATAGACTTTTCATCTTCTAGTTTAAAATTGAACCCATTTGACCTTTTAATGATTTACTAAAATGAAAACATCATATTCAATGTTTAGAAATGAAAACTATAAAAATGGATTCTATTATCAACGAAAAGATGAATATTTGATTGAAATTCAGGAAAAAATTTTTTTAACAAAAATAATGTTTGATATATAGAAATAAATTACATGATAATATAATATTTATGTGGTTTTCAAAACATTATCTACAACATCATAGAATAGTAATCATAAAAGAAAGAATCCTTTATATCTCACTTTTCAATTATGATTTTAATGTGGTTTTACATCCTGGTATTACAAAATCATTATAGCGTATCAATAATTTATGATTTGAAGGAAGTATTACATTGTATTCAAATGGATCCTCTATCACCCAACAATAATTTTGGGTTCAAATTTAGCATTCCCTATTTCATTGAAGGATATTTTCCATCCATGTGTCTTTTATGTGGGTTGATGCTTTTTTATTCATACACCATAATGTTTCTCATATAAGTAGGGATCCAAAAATTAATTTAACAGCACCTAGGATATTCAGGGGACCAAACAACATTAAATTGAATAAAATGATGCTAGACAACAACAATAGTGTGCTAGGAGATGGAATTTCATTTATAGACTCCAGATCCAGGTACCAAAAGAAATAGTAGGTTCCCAAAAAATATCTCAGGGTGTTCTACGATCTGTAAAAAAATAGTACCTATATCAATTAATCTCATTCTTTATGGGGCTATATAAATCCCTTTCATAGTGATTCTAACATATAAAACATTCATGGTACCCATCCATAAGCCTTTATCCCCCTTATAAGGAAAATTAATTCATATAAATACTTAATATTATAAAATGTATGACTTAATTAATTTTATATTTAACTATACATCATAGTTTCTATTCTTATAAAAAATTTACATTGAAAAGCTCAATTTTAAATATCTCATTTTAGGGATATATGAGCCTTTCAACTCCCCATCGTATGGTTTTTTTGATTCAAAAAAGAATGATTAATTCATCCTATTAACCTAATTCTCCAAACTCTCCCACATATTATAAGTATTATATTTTCATAATTATGGACTAATAGAACTTATTTTTACACTTTCACCTAGGAAAAACCATTTAAATTCCTAAGTTTTCTAATTCTTCAACACATCCACTTGAAATATAGGAATTATCCATCATAAACACCTATATTCTCCCACTAAATCATGTTTTTTATTAATAATATTATGTTCTATTAATATATTGTTTAACAATTAGGATCCAATCGATAAAATAAATTATTAATTCAATTAAAAATCAGTATCTCTACTCTTTTGATAACATAGAATCATTTTATATCTTACGGTACTCATCATTTTATTTCTAAATTTGTTCAGATAAGTATCATGAATTTGGTCATCCTTTTGGTTCCATCTATTGATCATATGAAAAAATGTATTGTTGATATAATGTACACCCTGAATTATCTTATAATGTTTCTCAACACACGTGAATCATATCCACCATCCCTCTTGTCTCATTACTAAACAAAGTGATCTCAATATTCATGTTCCTATAAAAATTTTATTACCCAATGAGAATATATCTCTCATGTTTACGTGTATTATTGAATTTTTATTTTGTTAAAATAAGGGGGGATTGAATTTTAATTTATTCGAATACATACAATTTTCAAAAACCTCTGACAAGAATGTAACTAGATGTATAAAATATATTATGATTCATAATATTATAGTTATGGAAATTTTATAAAAAATTGTTTGAAAATTTCCTAAATGGATTATCTATGGTTAATACATATAACTTTTAGTTAATAAGAATAATATACAAGCATAATTTTTATAAACGTTGTAAGAAAAAATTATAAATACATTCCAAGGAAAGTAACTGCACATTAATCTTTAGTGTAAATTGCTTATTTATGAAACTCCAAATATACAAGGTTTTAAAAAAATCATAAATTCATTACATACTATCCTTGTATGTCCTCAATAACTGATAGTATACACTGATATTTTTCCCCTTTACCTTAAAAAAATGATTATAAAATATCAGAACAACCTTTGTCTCTCAAAACCATGAGATCCCTTGATCAATAATTATCGTACAACTTGATTACAAAAGAAAAGAACTTATGGAATATATAGAATTCATCATAAACAAATTATTTTTGTAAATATATGAAATTAAATATAATTAATTGTTCACTTGTAACATTTAATGCACCCAAATGGCCCCAAACCATTCAATATTATCCATGCTTGAGCCCAGCACATGCAGATTTAATGTCCAGGGTCTAAAGTATCATGTATCACTAAACATGGATATCCAAATAAAATTTAAATGGAATTTCCCCTTTCCCTCTTAGGATTTACTCTCATCCCCCATAACTCAGCCCCATGACCGATGGGATAACAACCCACTAGAAAGCATTATGAGTACCAATGAGAAATCAACTCAATGGAACTCTTTATTCGTCTTTGTGGGATGGTATCCAACTGGCTATGGGTTTGTGTTACTTTGGAAGAAATTAAATCCCTGGAGTTAAATGTAGAATACATACCAAGTTCTATATGAGTGTCCATGTGGTTGGTGAGTGGTTCCTTTCGGCTATAGGCCTACTATCAACCGATGGTGGGACTGGGTGTGGTAGTTCTGGAATGGTTTATTCCTATTATAAAGGGATAAATTAATAGGTCTGACACCTTATGTGTCAATTATTTATTTATTTATTTATTTTATAGATTAGGCCCTCTTGGTCATGGAATTTTGATTTGAAATGGTTGAAATTAAGGGACTTTTTATAGGTTTCATGGTATGGGATATCTATTAAAAAACATTACATCCTAATTTTCTTATCCTTTAAACCCTTGGACCATGGAAAAATACATGGTTTCTAGATTATTTTTCCATCCATGTAGGTAAATTGTGAAACCCTCTAAAATAAAGTATTGTTGTCCTTTTAGTCATAATAACAGGAGTTCCCTCCAAGGCCATCCCTCATTCGTCTACCACGACATATATACCATCCATGAAATTTTCCTTCCCTCTAAAACACTATTAATGTGATTTTATAGTTTTTTATAGGTGATTCTTCATCGAGTTCAAAATGTTTTGTTATTCAACAGATTTTGGATGGGTTTTCATAATTTTTCCTATTATCCTCTAACCCTAGAGGCCATGCTAAGATGATTTTCATTCTTTGGGTTTCCATAAAATTTGGTTATTTATTCATAGGGATTATGATCCCTCCTTTGAGACATAATCATATGGATTTAGAAAATGTGACAAGATGACACCACAAGAAGTAGGTGTTTCTATTTCATTCCCCTATATTAAATATTTTCTTTTAAAATTGATTATTTAAAAATGATTTTTGACTATTTTGATGAGATATAGGATATATTTGTTTGGAATTTTCACTATATTCACTTTCTTTGGTTGGTTTATTATTTTTATTTTATGTAATTGATTATTTATATAGAACAATGTTTTAAAATGGTATTTTATTTATTATAAATTTTTGATAAAATTAAAAGAATATATTTTTATAATAAAAACACTTTGTAATTTTGTTGTAGGATAAAATTAATTTTCAATGTTGGTTTCCCTCAGGGTTTATGGGTTTTAAATAATTAAAAAATGGGTAGTGTGTGTGATTAAATGAAATAGAGTTTTCTATGAGATAATATGAGGTGATTGGTGTTGATTATGATTTCATTGGAATTTTGTTTCAATTACAAATTGTTTTAAACAAGGATTTTCAAAGGTATACAATCTATATTAAATGATAATAGCTTTGTTGGAACTTTATAAAGTGATCATTAGTTGATTTTTGATTTTTCCCTAGTTAAGACCCCTTGATTTGGTAATAATATTATGATTATCCATGTGATGGATGGTGTGATGTGATTTAGGTTGTTATCATTGGGGATCATTCTTAGGGAATTATGGGTTGTGGGAACGATGTGATTTGTCTTTTAGACAATGGAAATTTATTATTATTTTTATCACGACCCATCCCCTGGGGCCCATGCTGTGACTACCCCAAGACTGCCTCCTATAGGCCAGGTTCTAGCAACTAGCGCCAAAGGTGTCAACCTGCATGTGGGTTGCATTTTCTTGAGTACCTGTACACACACACATTACCAACCATGTCCCAATGCAGTGAAGTGGAAAAACAAGTATTCTAAAACAAACTGAGTACAAAGTACATATGAAAGTAAGTGGGTTAGAATCCAACCCCAACTAAAGTACTTGAACATCAAAGTACAAAATGGAGCATTAATGGACGTCAGAAGAAAAAGCCCTCCAGATCATAAGAGTAGTGAAGCCACTATAATATGATGTAGTACGTCATGTCCAACTAGTCTTACATGGCCCCACCTCGTCCTAGGCCACCATGTACACCATCGTAGAATCTTTCAGTCCCATCCCCCCTGAGCACCTCTTTCGAAACATTTATCATTTTCAATAGACACAACATGTGTGGGAAAATCCCATGTAGGGGGGAGTATAAAAATACATTGTAGGTACCCTAAGACAAAAAGAAAATACCACATATCAATCCTTAATGTAAATAACAATGTACAAGATAGCTCTCTCTCGGAATATTTTAGGATAGTAATAGTAGAATCATCAGTCATATAATCAAAGTCATCAGATGATGGAGAACTCCTTCTCTATTGAGTGATGTGGGTTGTCTAGGTCACACATATTTGCATCCCAATAACCATGAACTAATTTGGGACTCATCCCTAATGACTACCGTGTGTATTCTGGGTCACAAAGACCATCTTCCCACCATGGGCCCACTAGGTCAAATAGATTAACTTCCCACCATGTCCATATTAAGGTACTCCTCCAATCATGTACTATGGCTCTACTGGGTCACACAGAGCCCCTCCCTACCATGGGCCTGCTAGGTCACACTGAGCCACTACCCATTGGCCCATCGTTGAGCAGTCTTCATGTCTCATCCAACTGTTGGGTTCCACTCATAGCATGCTTGGGTGAACCACTAGTCAATCCATTCATCACATATCTATGTCCTTTAAAGTCACCAAAAATCATACCAGATTATCCACCTAATTAATAGGGTCCCAACGCCACAAACATCTCGTCAATCGGGCGTGCTGTTTTCCTGATAATGGCGTTTTATTAAATAGGGGGTTGGTTGTGATAGGGGCCGGTCCGACCCGCTCAGACAGAGCTGACCTACACGTTCGAGGGTCCCACATATGCCAGTTAATATATACAGACTTGGCCTGACTTGTTTTGGGTCGGGGTTGGCCTGGTTCGGCATGGCCAGTGGGATATGTCCAATAGGCATCCCTGGACCTGAACCGATTTGGCCAAGGGTCCAGCCCACCGGGTTTCCTGATGTCTCGGTCTAGTCCATACCAGCTAGAAGGGAATTAGTTTGGACCTCAAGTTTGGGTTTGGCCCGCCTGCACGAGACCATCCCACTGGGCTGTGGGTCTGGCCCTCTATTGAGGGTTCGACACGCTTAGATAGGGGTGTGGCATGTCGGCCCTAACCCAATCTAGCAGGGGGCGGACCTGTGGTGCGTCGCCCGATCGGGACACAAAAACTATCTATGTCTGTTCTCCTCTCCCCAACAGGATTCTACAAGGCCTCCTCCTCCATTTTCGGTCGATAGACCAGGGCTCGTCCAGCCAAACCTTGTGGCCCGAACATTGGCTACCCCTTCTATGTGGTTTCAGCATGTCGCCATGACTCCCGCCACCCCGACTATTTGGCTATGACCTCCTAGCATCACAGTACAACGACGAGCGCACTGCCTTCCATTAGTGTGGCCAGTGAGGGTCTGTTGCCTTTACTGCTGATACGGCATTGGGTTGTGCTGCCCACTTCATGCGGCTGTCATGGGCCAACCACCTCCACCAGTTGTCGATGCTGTTGTGCTGGTGGTGTCACCATACCGATGGTACGAAACTGGTGACACCTTTTGTAGGCCACTGAAGTTGATCTGGTGGTCATTTTCTAATCTGTATATTCATATGGGCCCCTTGGATCACCACCATCCTTGATCAGGCCCCGAACTCGAATTTCCTCTACTTCGAGAATGTGGCATCTAAGAACGCATGAGTGGAGGTTATCATACCTTTTACGTGTCATCCATATCCCTCCACGTTAGAGGTTTAATTTACTAGGGAGGTTCGTGTTTTGAATTTCAATCAATTCATGAAAGGTTTGAATCTTGGATAATAAATCACCATGAAATGTCACTGATCCACATAATGTCATGAATCCTATATTGACATGTTCATGGGTTGATCCATGTTCTTCTTATCTAGAAAAGGAAGAGCTATGATGTACATTGAAATAAAAATCAAACCCTTACCTATTTGATGATCGATGTTGAACCATTCGTACTTATGAGTTCAATGAATCGATGTCCTCAGTTCCAGCTCTGCTATTTGAGGTTCATCAAAGTTAGCGAAGATCCACAAGCATTCATCATTATTTTTTGAAGAGATGATTCACCATATTTTCATCATAGAATCCTCTAGTTTTAATATTTTGTCCATAAACATGTTAGACAATAAAAAGGAAATCACGTCACAACATTTCATTTACACTGGGACATCGGGACATTAATGAGATTCTTTAATGTACCATGTTGATACCTTGTCTCCATACTACAACATATTTGTGTCGCTGCCCATCAAATGAAAAAATAAAATAATAATACTTTTTAATGAATTTTTTTTATTTTTGGAAAATTAAAAAAATAAAATTTTCTATTCATCCCTTTTCAGATGATGTTATGTCCATTCTAGGAGAATCCTATCATTCCTTTTTCAACAGTGTCTTCAAAATTTTGATACAAGCACCAGATAAAAAGTTCAAAAAACATGCTCGCACGTTTAGAAAACTTACCGTAAAAAAGTTACAAATTCTGTTTTGGGCTTTCCCGGCATTGGAATCATGTGACATTAGAGATTGATGTACACAAAATTAGAAGGAATTTCTGAGATATTAAATTCTCTCACCATAGGACTTAATACCCCAAAAATCCCCCAAATAAATATACAAATAAATGGGCGTACTGAGCATTAATCAGAGCCTCCCTCTCCTATGTATCCTTTTAATGATTATTGTCCTGCCTCTAATACCATAATAATGGAATATAATAAACACATATGACCCTATCCTATTGATCCTCTATGTCCATTGGGAACTCTTCAAGAATCTCCCCATCATCAATGTCCATTTCCCCCTAGTCGACAGAATGCGATTGGTCGTCCATGTACCTCCTCAACTACAACACCCAGAAAACATTATATACCTGGTCCATTTGTGGGGGAAGGGCTAGGGGGAACACCACCTAGCTAACCATGTAGATGATCTGAAAGGGTCTGATGAACCTCTAATATAACTTCCTTCCCAAAAAAAATCTTTGTAACCCTCTTCATGGTGAGACCCATAAGAAAACATGGTATCCTACCTAAAACTCCAAGGGTATCCATCTTCTTATCAGCATAATAATTATGCCTCATCCATGAAGTCCTCATCTACTCTTACATGATCTAAACTTTCTCAGAAGTAGACCATACCTACTCTAGACTCATGGGTGCTGACTCCCCTGGGTCTATCCAGTACATGGTTGATCTGTAAGGCCATCCATACAAGGCCTCAAATTGTGACATGCCTATAGTGGAGTGGAAACTATTTTTTTACATGAAATCAACCAAAGATATGTGTTCCTCCTAACTACGGCCAAATTCAGGGAAGCTAGCATGAGGCATGTCCTCCATGGTCTGTATGGTCAGCTCCATCTGAACATCCGTCTGGGAAAGAAATGCTATGCCCAAATACAGCTGCGTCCTGAATATATCATGTAATCCCTTCCACATCTGGGATGTAATTTGGGAAACATGATTTGAGAAAATCATAGAAGGAACCCTTGGAATATGCACTATCATCTAGACATAGAGCCGTCCCAATAACTCTTTCGGTCCCTGCTCCTAGAATGTTAGGAAGTGAGCCGACATGGTGAGTCTGTCAACAATCACCCAAATAAAATCATGGTATCTAGACGTATGTGGAAATCTCATTAGGCTGTCCATCGCGATACCATTCCATTTCCACTCTGGTACCTTGAGTTTCTAGGACAGTCCTTCTATAAGTTGATACTCAGCCTTCACATGCAGATAAGTGATGCATTGTAAAATGAACTCTACCAATGATTACTTCATCCCTGTCCACCAGTACTGATGTCAGATTTCTCGATACATATTCACCAATATAGGATCTACATTCAAATAAGATATATGGAACTCCCTCGACACCTCATACCACAATTTCACTAGTACTATGGTGCACCATCTGATAAAGAATTATGTGCCTCCTTAACTCACTATATTAGTGGGTTGTGATAGTAATAGAATAGTGTTAAGATTATACGTCACTATCCCTAAAGGATATCTGCATCACAGCTAACTGAACTACCCCCTAATCAGTAGCTGTAAACCAAACAACCTACTGAGTTCTTCCGCCACCATGTTCCCCTGCCTAGGAGTATATACTATCATGAAATAATAGTCTGAGAGGAACTCTAGAAATCACCACTATCTCAAGTTTATCTCTTTCTGGGAAAAGATATATGTAAGACTCTTGTGGTGGGAGTACAATGTAAACCATTCACCCATCAAATATTTCCACCACATCATCGAAGCAAAGACCACTAATACTAACTCCATATCATTATTTGTGTAATTTTTCTAATGCTAATTCAACTGTCATGATCCATAGTCGATCACTACTCTCCCCTGTATCAGGACACAACCCAGTCTAGTCCATGATGTGTCGTCGTAAACTATATACCCAACGATCTCCTCTAGTAGTCTAAAGAAGGGGGAACTTGTCAGCTGCTACCTCAACTCCTGGAAACACTACTAGATTTTTTACATCTACATGAAAGGCTTTAACAACCATGTTAAGGATGATAAGGTTGATAATACTCTAGATAAGTCATTTATGAACCTCTAATATTAACCATCCAACCCCATGAAGCTTCTAACCTCAGTCCTGATCTTCGGTGGAACCTAATAAAGCCCTACCTTTATCATTGCAGGTTCTACTGTAATGAAATCCTATATGATGATGTGTCCTAGAACATGGACCTCTAGAATCTAGAAATTGGACTTTGAGTGCTTAAAATATTGTTGGTACTCTCATTTTGTTTCCAATACTATCCTCATGTGTGTAGTGTGCTCATCCTCTAACTCTGAGTACACCAAGATGTAATCAATGAATACCATGATGAACTTCTGATGGTAAGGCTAAAATATCATGTTAATAAAGAACATTAATACTACTAGGGTGTTGGTTAGGCCTAAAGGCATCACTAGGAAATCATAGTGACCATACCGGCACCTGAAGGCTATCATCGGTACATCTGCATCCTGTAACCAATGTTATTGATATCTGAATCTCATGTCTATATTTGAGATCCAATTTTCTCCCTTAAATTGGTTGAAGAGGTCATCGATCCTCAGTAGTGGATACATGTTCATCATGGTCACCTATTTCCAGTGCCAAATGTCCACGGACAACCTCAAACTCCTTTCTTCTTTCTTGGAAAAAAGCAATGGGGCTGCCCATGGTGATGCATTTGGATTTATTAATCCCTTATTTTGTAAGTCTACTAAATGTATACTCATATTAAAAATCTATATAAGTGCCTTCCGATATACTTGTGTTGATATCGGTGTCGTCCCAGGGTACATGTCGATGAAAAATTCTACCTCTCTACGAGGAGGTAGTCTTGTAATGTCCTCTTGAAAAACATAATAATACACATCCACCACAATAGGAAATATCAGAAATCTCTCATCCACTGCACTGAGGGCGAGGATAGCCAACTGGAAAGAGATTGGTTGCACCCTCCTCTGAGGGAGTTCGTCCTGCGCTGTAAGGGGTTCCTTCTCATCGGTGAAGGAAAAACTAGTCCCATATCCATGGGAAAACCTCATTTTTCACCTAAAATAGTTGACCTGAGAATGGAATTTGGATAAGAAGTCCATACCAAGGATGACATCATATGGCCTTGACGCTGCTACTAGGATATCTTTGCCAAATATCTTGCCTCCTAGAGTGAGACCACACTATCGACACAAGTTTTTAACCTTCAAGGCATCACCAGTTGGAGTCTTTAGACATAGGGTTCAAGCCAATGGCTCCACTAAAATATATATGCTCCAAATGTGAGTTGTGGAAATGTAAGAGTGACTAGAACCTATATCTATAAGTACTACAACTATGGTGTAGAAGACAGAGGTCATACCTCAGATCATCTCTATAGACCTGTGGTCATTAGCCTATATTTCCTAGAGCTATGCTTTCCCATGTCTTCCTACTCCATGAGGACAAGGTGGACCTCCTAGGGGTTGTGGAGGTAATACCTCAAAATGTCACCCAACACCTACAACACTGATATCCCCCCTCCCACATCCACCACCATGTAGACCTCCTCCCTCAAATTGCTTCTGTTGCTTTGGCATCCCATTTATCATCTTCTGGTCATCCGTATGCAGGTTCAGGTAGTCACATGCCATGTGACCATGCCCGCCACATGGAAAGCATTTCATGGCTCCCTACTGATTCCCCCTAGACTTGGATCCATGCACTTTCGACCCTGAGCCCTGGGGGCGTCCTATAAAAGATTTGGCTCGCATGGGCCCACATGTTAGCTATCTTTTTCCTACCATAGACTCTTCCATTTGAGGTCTACTAGTAGCTCTAGCTATCAGGTTCTACTCCACTAAGAAGTTGTACACAAGAATGTCTTTCTTCAGCAACCCAGCCTAGGTAGGGATGCTAAGAGACAACATTAATTCCATGATCTTCTAAATGAGTCCTTGATTGAAGGCTCGATCCCTAATGAATGGGTCTGGAACCATGTCTGTGGAGTAGTCAGATAGCTCGTTGAACCTCTCTGAGTACATAGATATTATCATGCCGCCATACTAAAGGTGAAGAAACTCTTGAATTCCCACAGAGAACATGACTGAGGTAAAAAACTCCTCTCGGAATATCCGCTCGATGTATGACTAGGTGAGGGTCACCTCATCAGGTTTTTAGGTTATCAAGCTCCACCTTCTACCTGCCGAGCACTACAGAAGGATCACTACTAAGATATTAATCTAGTCAGGTGGTGTCCTCACTAAACAGAAGACCCATGTCACAACCTCTAGCCAGTTTTCAATGACCGTAGGATCTATCACTTCCCTAAACCCGGGAGGTCTCTGTCTCTAAAACTCATGTTATGAACTGCATCTACGAACATCCTCTAACAGAACTGGTGATAGTAGATGCTGACCACCAGGTGGTGGTAGCACTAGTGTATCACCCGGTGAGGCCAGATCAAGAACTGGTCCCTAAACAGACACCACATCACTAGGCGAACAATTCTCATGACCTTGTATAGGGATCCTGACATGTGGTCTAGGTGGAGGTATCCTGAAATTGAACAAGATATACCATGGTCAGATTGTTATACATTATGAGGGGAATTATATTCAAAATAACAAAAGGAGTGACTTATGCAACAAATTTTATCATGAATTGAGCCATAAATAAGAATTCATGGTCTTGGTGTATTGAAACGTCGGCCGCTACACCAACACTGAACTCCCCGAATATGAATGTTGGACTCACATCACTTAACAGTTTTTCCATAAAAAAACATATAATCTCGGATTTTTTTTGGTATGACCGACTAAAATCTGATACCACTTTTTAATGAACCATCCCCTGGTGCCCCTTCCGTGACTACCCCATGCACGAAACCGATAGGCCAGGGGCATGAGACTAATGTGGAAGGTTTCATTCAACATGTTGGAGGCATTTTTCTATGTACCAACATTTTCACACATTCCCAACCACGTCCCAACAAACAGAAAGGGTAAAACATGTATAATAAAACAAGCTGATTGAAAAGTACAGCTAAAAGCAAGTGGGCTAGAATACAAGACAAAAATAAGAACTGGAATAGCAAATTACAGAAAGGTGCTCTGAGGTCCATCAATAAAAAACCCCACCATATCATATATGTAGTGAATCTACTAGTATCCAATGTAGTATGTCTTTTCGACTTGGTCCTATTACTTTCCAACAGGTCCTAGGTCACCAAATCCACCATTGTATCATCGGTCAGTCCAGTCCACCTAAGAACCCTTGTCGAAATGTCGATCGGCTACACCAGACATGACACGTGTGGGTGAAACCCATGTAGGGGTGAGTATAAAATTACTAATTAGGGGCTCTGAGACAAAAAAGAAGGACCACACCACAATTCTCAAAGTGAAGCTCAAAGTACAAGATAACTGACACCATGTATATTCTAGTGTAGTGATAATAGCATCATCTGTCATATCATCGAACACATTGGATACTAGAAAACCCCTCATATATCAAGTAATGTGGGCCTACCATGTCCTAAAGAGATTCCTCTACCTAAACATGGAATACTATGTTTCTTATCCCTATTTAGTATTGCAGGTCTGCTAGGTCAAACAAACCCGCTCCCCTTCGTGGACCTACTAGGTAACACATAGCTGCATCCAACCTTGGTCAAACTTAGGTACTCCACATGTCGAGTACCATGCATATTCCATGTCACAAAGAGCTTCTCTCCACTTTGGGCCAACTAGGTAACACAGAGATGCTTCCCACTGGGCCGTCGTCGAGCAGTCATCAGGTCTCAGACAAGCACAAGGTTTGTTACGTAGCGTGTTTGGGAGTACTTTTAATCAATCCATTATTCACATCTCAAGGACCATGTAATTCAAAATAAATCATACCAAAATATTTATCTTATCATGAGAATCTCAATGTCGTAAACAGTTTGTCAATCAGACATCTGGTTTTCATGATACATGTGTTTTAGTATATAGGGGGCCAGTTGTGACGGTGCCTCGTCTAACATGGTTGGACCAACCCAACTAACCCAGCTCTAAGTCCCACATACCCCAGTTCATTTAGTAGGACTCGACCTGGCCTTTTTTAGTGTGGGGTCATTCTGGTCTAGCCTAGCTAGTGGTACAGGTCCTATAGGCCTCACTGGACCCAGCTCGGTTTAGCTGAGGGTTCAGCCTGCCAGGTCGCCCAGAGACTCAGTCTAGTCTGGCCTGGCCTGAAGGGTATGACTCCCTCCTAAAGGTAGAGGTATGGACTACATGGAAGGTGGCCTAGAACGCTAGACCAAGCTCAGCATGATAGGGGGCGAACCAGTTGTGCACCTCTATACCAGGACACAGAAACTGGTCGTTTTCGATCTCCTCTTCCTCGTGAGACATCATTAGGTCACCTCCTCCATCTGTAGTTGAAAAACCATGACATGTCCTACCAAAACTGGTTTCCCAAACATGGTCCACCCATTCTACACAGTGCCCGTATAGCCTCGCCACTCCCACCGTCTTGACGGTTGGTCGCAGCCTCCTATCGCCATAGCGAGCCGATGGGGACACCACTATCCTTCACTACGGCCAGTAAGGGTTGGACTCTTCTGCTGCTACCGCAGTGCTTGGTGGCGCGATCAATTGATGCAACCGGCATGGGCCGTCTACTTCCACCAGTTTCTTACACCACCACACCGGTGGTTCCATGCCAAAATCACCTTCTGTGTGCCACTAAAGTGATCTGGTGGTCCGTTTTCCTATCCATCTTCACCTACGGGCCTCTGGGGTCACCGAAATCCTTGCTCAGGACCCAGAATCAAACTTCCACCACATTGAGAAATCAGCCACTATGAAGGCATGAGAAGTGGTTCTTAGGCCTTGTTAGTGTCTTCTTGTGCCCTCTGCAATAGAGGTTTAAATCAAGGGTGATGTTTGAGGATTCAAGTTCAACTATTTCATGCAAGGTTTGAATTTCAGATAATAAATCACTATTAAAAGTCACCCTCCAACATATAATCATGAATTGCAGATCAACCTATGAGTGGGTTGATTCAATTTCATCATTTATATAAAAATAAAAGTACATAAGAACATTGAAATAAAAATAAAACCCCTACCACTTACACATTATATGTTGAAGCGTTCATCCTTGAGAGTTCATGTCATCAACATCGTTACTTCCATCTCTGTTCTTCAAGGTTATTCATGATCGGTGAAGATCCTTTGGAATTCGTCATTCTTCGTGGGAGAAGAGATTCTATAGAGTATTGTCAAAAAAAATACTCCAAGATTAATTATCCATCCACCAATGAGTGATATTATAAAAATAAAACCATGTCTAGACATTTTAGTTACACTACGACATCATGTTGTTACGATGTTCCATTTATGAAAAAATGTCATTTTTATGCTTCCTTTATTGCATCGTTATGCTACGTGATTTGGGATATTAAAAATCATAAATAATTTTTCCCATCACTGCATCGTCTTCACAGCAAAACATTTCCTTTTCACATCTAGTCAGATATCAAAAAAATTACATTTTAATGTTATTATATTATTTTTCAAAAAGGATAATAATAACCATTTTCATTAAAACCTTTCCGGATAATGTTATGTATAATATAGGTGAATCTCTGTGTTCTGAGTTTAACAGTGTCCTCATATTTTTGATTTAATCATTGGATCTAATTTTATAAAATCCTAAATTCACATTTACTAAAAGTACCATTTAAAAGTTCAAAATTCTGTTCCATGATCTCTAGGACTCAGAATCACAAACCTTCCGAGCATGCGGTATAAAAAAATTACATGGAATTTTTGAGACATTGCAATTCTATAATGAAATTGAGGTTACTAAGTGGGAATTAGTGAGAAGTATCTTGGAATGTAAATATTATATATTGGATGTTTCCCTAGTTTTATGTATTCTTTATCTAGTAGGACATTCACCAATGACACTAGGTAATATTGATTTGATTGATAGATGTTTGATCATTAACCCACTAATAGTAAGTCAACCATCCATGCTCTGTGTTGTTGTGTAAGTACCTATGGTTTTGCCTCATTTTATGATGGATATGTTTTTCCATTGGTTATACATATTGGGATGTGATATAATGATTATTTGGATAGAGTTGATTTAGTTTTTTGTTCTCCCATGGTTTAGTATTGAGGTTGACTTGTCTGATTCAATCCGTTTATTAGAAATATGAATGAAATTTAATCATCGTGTTCACATTATTGTTTCCTTTTTTACTTTAATAATTTTTAGTAGGGTGTGTAAAAGATTTTGAAGGAAATGGTGGGAACTCAATTTCATTGTGACATTCTTTTTTGGCCTTCATTTGAATTTTTTAACCAAATAAGGATTTATTTTTAATATTTTGGAATTTTAAAGAGAAATTAGTTTCTTTGGAATTAGCATCATATTTTGTAAAAACTCATTATGAAATTTTTTTATAAGTGTTCTCTTCGAAAAAGTTTATGTTCACGATTTGTTTTATTTTTATAACAGGATATATAAAATTATATTATATTTTTCTAGATCTCATTCATTATAGAAAATTTTCTTCATTTTATAAAAGGAATTAAATAGACTCATGGTGTTATTATACTTTGATTATATGTAACCCTACATACTCAATTTGGTGGGTATGCAGCAGTGATGCCTTATAATGTATTCTTAAATTCATGGATCTCAATTATGATATAGTATCACCTTCTATATGAAGTGGATATGTAGTTTGGATCATGGGGGTCACCTATGAGTCACATATATCTTGTTATTAGACCTTTGGTTTCTTGGATCTTATTAGATCAATTTTTTATTTTGGACTCATTGGTATTTCATTTAAATTTTTTTTATATTTTGATAGTATTTTTAAATCATTTAATAAATTATTATTTATATGAGATCTTAATTGTCATTTGTTTTTATATTTTTATATTTATTCCATTTCTAAATTATTATATTGGTTTACATGAGGGTTAAACCATCCCAAATAGTTTTATTGATACCCTCAACACTTTTTGTTTGCCCGAGGGATCATGGATGCACCTTGGGTATGTAGAAAGCCAGTTCGAGTGTTGGTCTGGATGGTGTGCCAGTATATTTCATTAAAAATGATATCAAATATATAAAATTTGTTATCTGGGGTGTGTATGAGTAGTTTGGAGACTAGGATTTTCATCAGGACATGAGTGGAGGGTGTGTGGTAGGTCGTAGAAAGCTCTTTGTGGCACTAAATATCAAGTTTCCATGGGTGTATTGGTCTTAAGTATTGATTGTAAAATCATATTTAGATTTTTTTGATGGATTCTGATTTAATGAGAAGATTATTTGGATTCCCATTAAGTGTATTTGTGAATCCCATGGTCAGTTTAGATTTCAATGGTGAAAATGGTGAATAAAATAGGGGTACATGGTTTGCATGCATGGTCTAATAAACCATGAGGAGACCATGTGGCATGGATCTATAACCATGATAGTTCCTATTGCATAGTTGGAAGATAGTTTACCAACTCATGAGGTGAGCACAATCATTTTGTAAATACTATACTAGAATTATTAGATTCCCATATATCCTAGATTAATTCAAATGAATTATTCAATTGGACTATTATCCTATAGGGGTAAAATTATCATGGTTTTATGGAATTTGATACGATTTAAGGGATATTATTTGAAATGTGTGATTCATTTTCAACATGGGGAGATTTGAGTAGTGGAACTGAGATGTATCATTTTTAAAAATATCATTTTGGTTGATTTAAAAAATATGTGTTTTATTTTAAAACATAGATCTGGAAAATCAAATTAATGTGAAACCATTTTAATCAAAAAAGTGGAATTTTTACAGAATTTTATTTATTAAGGTGGATATAATATAATTCTGTTTATGAATGTGATTTCCTTGAGTTGTTTTGTTTAAAAGTGGATTGTTGAAATTATTATGGAATGGAATATGATATTTTTATTTTTTGGAAATTTTATGAGATAATTTTAAAAAATATTTGGGGTTACACTTTTTTAAATCACTTTTGTGATTGTGGAACTAAGTAATGGGTTTATATTTAGAGTAATGTGTGGTGGAAAATAGTTAATCATTCAAATGGGATTCTCAAAGAGTTTGTAATATTTTTCTAGTGGTGTTTTGAGATGGTTATTTTTTGATTCTCTTGGTTATGCAGACCATTTTTTTACTTTTAAAGCATGGAAGGTTAGGCTCATGTATTATGTGGGTTTCTAAATGACCCTTATATATGTATCAATGAAAGATATTATGTTGTATCTAGGAGTTCCCATTTGTTGTTTTTGTATGATTTTGGGGATTTTTCCATTTATATTCTTAGCATCTCCAAAACCACGGGAGGAAATGGAAGATTCATTGAGGTTTGTTGGGCAAATCCCTATTAGTAGGTGATGGCCTTCAATACAGATTATCATTAAATATGGGATATGTGTAATTCCATGCATCATGTTACCAATAATTTTTAAATTACATTGTGTTAATTTGTACCCCTTTTGTGTTATATATTTTTTAATTAATAGTGTTCAAGGTGAATTTATCTTCCTAGAATTATAGTTCATTACATGGAATTTCAAATTAGAAATTAATTATCAAGTATTGAGAATCTATAAATGTTAATTTAGAAAATTTAGGTGTAACTTAGAATTTTTTTTAACCACATTTGGTCATTAAATAAAATGGGAGGTGTGGTTTTCTACTTCTAAAGGTATTTATTCAATGATTCAAGTAGGGATTTAATGATTAAAAGGAAAAGTAAATTTTTGTAAAGGAGATTAAAGACCTGTACGGTACATTAAAAATAATTTTACCCAATTTGGGTTATGTTATCTAATTTTATATGGGTTATTTAATATCATTAGGGTTTTTAATGGAAAGTGATTTGGTTAATGAAAATTTTCATCTTTCTATTTCAAAATAATCATTTTCAATATTTAATAATATTGATTTAAATAGATTTAATTTGATTTAATAGTTTTATGTGGGATGTCAACTATAGAAAAGTGGGAGTTTTGGTCTTAATAAGAGTGTTCTAGTGGTGTTATCATTCACCTTAAAATTGAATTGAGGAAATTATTTTGAATTTTTTTCTAGAGAAGAATGTTGTTTCACCTGACTATTTGTTGAAACAAACCTTTTACAATTGTCCAAAATTAGTTTCGGTTAGTTATGTCATTATATATGAAATTATACACATGTGGTGTTTTCAAATAGGGGATAAGGCCTTGAAAAAAAATCATGTTATTATTTATTTTATCCAAATGGGAGAGTTTGGTTAAATGATTTTCTTTGTTCTGGATTTTGAATTATTATTGTTCATGTGCATATATTCTACCTAATGAGATTCTGTGTGTTTTGATGTTGATTTCACGCCATTTTGTTCATATTATTTATTTTGAATACTATTGTGGTTTGTAATTTTTTGGATAGTTTTAAGGAATGATTCATGATTATATGTTTTCAAGTGACATTTGGGTTAATGCATTAATAATTACGATATATGTTTCCTTTATAAATAAGTGAACATATTGTTTCCAGTTTTTCAGGTTTCACCATTGGATGCTATTCTATGTTGAGGACCTAGTTTACCCTGTTGGTGTGGTTACATGGAACATGATCCCATGTCATTTCACACTGTCAAATGTTTTGAACATTAAAAATTATGGAGGTGAGTGATGTGCCCATTTATGGAATATTCCTCTTGGTATTTAGTTTCATTAGGTTGTTTATTTACTTTATGAATATAGAATTATTGTCTTGATTGTTATTTTGGACTTATTTGGTTATGTTTCCCCATATTTTAGGACTTCTTTCTAGGTGTTACCCATGATTCAATATTTATGAGATTTATAAATTTTGGGGAGACATGTTCCTAACATCCATTTATTTTTGGGTCATGTATCATTGATAATATATGTGTTCTTCTGTGAGATATTTTTTATCCACATTAAATTAATGTATTGGTTTAATGAAATCATTAATTATTGAGAGTTTATTCCTAGGCACCTATTAAGTGGTTCATCATCCAACTCACCTCTCTATATAATAGTTTTGTTATTTATAGTTCTATTTTACTTTATCTTTAATCGTAACATTATGGGGGTGTAATGTTTCATTGGGGGGAAGCTTTAATAACCATAGTGTCAATTGTATTCATGGGTATTTTTCGGAAGGCTTCAGTCCACAAGCTCAAGGAATTTTTTGGATATAAAGGGTTAAATTTGGGGACTTTTTCTTAGTCACATGGTTAATTGGCACTATTAAATTGACTATGTATCCTATGTGTGAATCCCATGCACTAATAGAAAGTGGTGATCCATTTGGTCACCACACTATTTTTTTGACCCTATGTGTAAACCATGTAACCCAATCAATCAAGGGAATTTTTTTTCCTATTAGGCCCATTTAAATTGGGGTTTCCTCCCTTTGATTACAAATTCATTCTCCCCTGACTTTCATTACTTCTATGGTACAATCTCCACCAACCAAGTTCCTCCAAGGTGATTTCATGTTCTTTCTTTGTGACTTTTAAACCATTTGAAACGTTTAGGATTCTATATCTATTATTATTGGGTTTTATTCATTTTTAATATTCTAATATAACAGTAATGTCAATTTATGGAAAATTTAAATCCCTTGGTTTTTTTCTAAAAATGGAGTTTATCTTCTTAGGGATTCTGAGCCATCCATTGAGACCAAATCCAATTGCATCACTAAAGGAGACATTATATCACAACAAGAAGTTGTTGTATCTATTTAATTTAATTTTATTAAATACATCCCCATGTTATTTATGCTTTGAAATATTTTTCATATTAATTTTATGACATATATTATATATTTTTTGGATTTCTCAAATTATTCCCTTGATTGGGTGGGTTTTTACTTTGGAAAATATGGTTTTACTAATTATTTCTAGGATATATGGATTTTAAATGGTATTTTAGGCATTCGACAAGTTTCATAAATTTAAAATAATTGTTTTTTGTAATAATAATAAATTTTCATTGAGTATTAGTTTCAATTTCATTTTCAATGTGGTTTCCCATTTGGGTTTAAGGGGTTTAAATTATTTAAAAAGGGGATTTGTGCATTATGAAATGAAAAAGAGTTTCCCTTGAGTTGAATGGTTTTGATTGGTGTTGGTTATATTTATTTGTAATTGTGTTTGGATAAATAAAATGTATATGGGTTTTTAAAATGTATACTCTATGTGTGAAAAAATAAATCTCTGATTGAATATTTATAAATTGATGATTCATTAATTGTTCATTCTACCCATTATGAGCCCCCATATGTTCATAGTGACTTATTATTATCAATGTGATGGATTTTGTGATTTTAACCATGTTATTCTAATAAATTGAGACTCCAATTAAAGGGTACTATATGATGGGTGAAGGTCATACTTGCGGTGTTATCTGTTGGGGCTTTGTTATTATCTTGTGGTGGAATCTTTGGTTCATGGTTCATATCCTTTATTATTTCATGATTAAACCATGGTTACTATTGGGATGTATTTGGACATTTCTAGGTTATGTGATATTACACACTAGATAGTCACCCCTATGTGTATGTAATATATAGTTATTTGGATGGTCATCAATGAGACCAGATAAGAATTATTCAGCTGATAAATGTGTGAATATTAACTTTCCTATGGTAGGTACCCCTTTGTTGTATTTTTTGGTCTTATTATTACATAAAATGTATCATCATTCCATAAATTATATTTCTTGTATTTCTATATATATATTGGAATATGATATGATTATTTTTTGATGAAATTTTTTGAAATATTGTGTTTCTTATGGTATATTACAGATGATGACTAGATTGGTTTCTTCAATTTATTAAAAATATTTTTGAATTTTTATTGATATTACATCAAAATTGTTTCATTATTTCCATAATAAAATTTGAGTTGGGTGGGAGAAATTTTTTTAATAAGTGGCGAAATGGTTTTTCGTGTTATATTCTAGGTTGGAATTCTTTTAAAATGAGATAAACAATTTTTGGAATTATTTTAAAGTTCATGGTATTTGAAAGAGAATATAGTGGATATAAAATTGGAATTTTTTTTCTAGAAACTCATTATAACATTTTTTAAGTGTATTCTTTGAGGAATTATGTTTTCATTATTTAGTTTAATATTATTTCATGTAAATGAAAATGAAAAACTATTTTTTACATTGTTTTAAAACCAGTAGTTTTGGTTTAATTTATAAAAGGAATAATTTAGTATCAAGGTGGAATTATAATGGATTTTATAACACCCTACATAATCATATGAGCATGTATTCTATATTGATGTCTTATTAAATTGTTTTCTAGGTTTTGACTTTGGGATTAATTAGGTTTTATCTTAGGTACACTGAATATGGTCTATTGGAATCATGGGGTAGACTATTGAGTCACATGGATATGGTGATCAAACCATTTTTATCACATACCTAGTTGACTAGAGTTTTTTATTTTTTATCCCAATTGTTCAATTATATTTCATTCAGGTTCCATTATACATCTGTATTCTGATAGTAAATGTTTCTTTATTGTAGTTTTCTATTAAATTTATCTTTATATCTTTATTGTTAGGAAATATTTCTAATCTTATATTGGTTAAAGAGAGGGTGAAACCATCCCCAATGGTTTTTTTTGATACCCTTGATGGTTTTTATTAGCATAGAGTGAATACGGAAACCCCTCGGGTATGTGGAAGGCTGGTTTTGGTATCTCTCTAGATCGATTCATATGCACGTTCATTACATAAGAATATATTATAAAATATTAATAGAGAATCTACATTATTTATGATGAAAATTTATTCAACATGTTCCTTTTTCATTAATACCACTTCTATTTATTAGTTAATTCGTCAACATTCTTATTCCATATTATTTAGTGTTTTTTGCAATGACATTATAAAAACACTTCTTTACTTGAAATAGTTCAAAACTTATTATTCATAAAATTATTGATTTTTATGATGCACAATTATAATTTTTTTAATGTATTCTTCAAGTTAATTTATGTGTTTCAAAGTTGTTGAAAATTCATTGTGAAATTGAACATTTCATTTGGTGAAATTTATAGATCCTAAATTGTGTTTTTGAAAATAATTATATGAGATAGAAAACTAAAAAGTGTAATTTTCGGATGAGGATTATGGTCTAAGAGATTTCCTTAAAGTTTTTATGAGGATCGAGAGCACTGTCCTTTGAAGGCCCACATTCTGAGAGAAAAATACGGTGAACTATCTATTTAAAGTGTTATTCTCCTCTAAAAGAACAAGAGTCCATGTAAGGGGTGTCTCATGGTATGTTAAATCATGCCTCTATGTGAGCACATTCAGGTTTAATTTCTATAGTAAATTTTAGAGATGTTCATATGCCCTATGAATGGTTTTAAAAATAGTGTTCTCAGCCACATGGTATGTTCCACATAACTCGTAGAACCACATGGTTGGTGAACGATTACCCCATTTTATGCGGAAAACTCATTTGGTGTTTATGTCTTGTAATATATGACCATTACAATTGGTTTATAGTTAACAAAAATGTGAAAACTAATACGGTACCAATTCGTTCTACCTTATTTCTCCCATGACTATGACACTTGAGCTCCCCTCTCTTTCTTTTCTAGTCATCCATGTAACATCCTTACAAGAGCTCCAAAATTTACTCTATTACATGAGTACAAATAATATTAGTAATTATGAGACTCCTTATTCCATTATTTATTGCAACTTCTTTGATTCTACCTTCTATCAGTCTAATCGGCCATATTTTTTAGGAAATTGATAATTATTCTTATTTATCTCATTATGGATCAAATAAAGGTATGATATTGGGTTAGTGAAACATCCTAATTTTGAGGAATATGATCAATAAAATTTTCTAATAAGTTTACTTTTTGTATTGTAATTTATTTGTGATTAATGTTTGAATTTCCACACCTTTCTCAAATATTTAAAAAATAATAAATATATAGTTTAGAGAACAAACTTGATGTTCCTCTTACCCATTTATATGAATGTTGTTCAACCAAATTAACCCAAACAACCACTTATGATAAGTTCGATTATATAATTTTTTACTCTCCCTAACTAGTGATTAAACAAAACTTGGGGTGTGTTCCCTAAATTTCATTGAACATTTTTAATTTCATTACAAGATAATGCTATTTAGGTAACCGTATTTGTTTTTGAACACTTAGTTAATGATTTTATGATTATGAATTAGTTAATTGTATTAATTGAGAATAATATTATTATAGTATGTATGATAACATGGATCTCTTCATATTTTTTAATCATATTTATAATTAATTTTAACATTTTTGGGTTATAATATATACATGATGATAACATGTCTTATTTAAAACATTAAAGGAACTAAGATAATAATAATACAATGTATCATGAGAGATGTTGGGTTCCTCTTTAAAAAACATGGATATGGTCTCATAGTTTAACTTAGAATACCTTATAGTGTATTACTATAGAGTGGACTCTCTTAGGGTTGTAAAAATGGAATTTCGAACCCCCTTGGCCAAGGACATTGGACATTGAAATTCACATCACATTGGTGACTTGACATGACCTTCCACACCTCCCCGAGTATGATTCTAGGAATGATCCTTCTCTTTATTATATATGATATGCTAGAAAACCATTCCATATATATGTTATACATGGGAATGGAGTCCATTTAAAATCATGATACACGGTCCTAGAATCCCTTATGAATTATGACACAAAAGAAAGATTTCCATTATGATTCATGATCTTTGGGCATGGCATCCCTTTTGACCCTATGTGTCTTTAGTGACTATAAATGGATTCATAAGTTACAACCTAAATAATTTATAGTCATGTTAAATATATATATGGATAAACACATCACTAAATATCCAGTACATATATAAATATATACATATACAAAAACATGTGTGTCTGTGTGGGATGTTTTTGAAAGGTATTCTTGCATCGACCAGCATAGGTATGGTCGACGTAGTGTCCTTGAGGAACCTATGCAGACTTTATTACATTTACATTTACATAACTACCATACATTCCATAAACCTATGAGAGATTTATTTTATATACATGGACAAGATTATGCATTGTACACTTTTTAAGGTGTCTTAAAGAGTAGATATCACACCCTTCGTTTCCACCATTTAGTACCAAAACAAATATCATGTGGTTGCCAGATCAGGACATTTGGTTATAATATGGGAGATTCATCTTTTAATGGGATCATAAGATCATAAAACTAAACTTGTGCTCAGGTTTATCATGGTGATATCCTTTTAGGATTATATTTTACTTTTTTATTCTTGTATTGTATGAATCTCATATTGTGTATTTTATACTTAAGTAATGTTTCATTTTCATGAATGGTCATTGAATAATTTACTATTGTATTTCAGTTGTAATTATATTCCACTAAAATTTATTTACATTTTATTCCTCTTTATTTATTTCTGATATAGAGGTTATACTCTTTCTACTATACCACCTTTAGAACCTTGCTGCTAGTCAGAATCATATGGAATATGGGGCGGCATGCTTGATTCCATGTAACCAAACGATTCAGGGAACCATTTCAATGGATCCCTTGTGAGGATGTTAAATTGTGGTGTTAGAGATTATATCATTTTGCTTTAATATTTTTTTGTGGTAGAAAATATATTAGTAAGTGTAAACCCTTGGAAAATAGCTTGTGTCTAGTTTAATCTAAACCATCGATGAGGGAATGATAATGTTTCCAGGGATGGGTCTGTTATTCTATATTATAGATGGATATTTTTTTTACCTTAGGTTGTTTTTTACATATAATGGTTATTGATTTTGGATTTATTAATTTTAATAATTTCCTGGAATGGAAAATAATTATTGTTACATGCATTAGAATTGACACATAAATTTAACAAGACATACATATTCCCTTCTATAAAGATTTCATCATAGATTCCCCAATTCATGATGATTTCTATAACATTTTTAGGTAATTATCTATAATTTATACCTTTATATATTGGGTAGGTGATTAATTCATAATTATTTCTTTTATACAATGTTTTTTTATTTATCATCACACATATTTATTTTCATTCTTGGATTAGTATATTTATTTATTTCTCTCAAATAGAATGTCAAGTTATAATTTTTAAATAGGGATATATATGTAATGTTCTTAAAAATGTAAATAGTATTTTTTTCTCATATATTTAGGGTGTAATTTTATTAATCTATCCAATTTCGATATGTATGAGCCACATCCCTTGGTTGGATGAGCTAAAGAATTTATGGTTTTGATTAAATGGGTACAAAATATGAAATTTATAATTTTTATGGGGGCCTTATAAATTGGTATGGGTATACAATATAATCAAAAATTCTCCTATAAACATGTTATATATAGAAATAAATGGTAAAATACTATTTTATGCTACATGAATTCCAATTTTATCTTATAATAGAACGTACCATTAAAATTTTGGAATTATAATTCATCCAACTAAAAAACTATATAAATATATATTCTGGATTTTTGAATCCTACATAAAAATAATTATTTTAATGAAATATGTAAATTTTAAATTTATAAAGGATTATACATGTATTACTTGGTCATGTTGAACCATATGTCTAGAATAAAAAACTCACAACTAGACCCAAGTAGGTTAGTTGGGTAATGATTTCATTGAGATTATCTTACTAAGGATGTTTTAAAAATATCATATAACATAACATAACCCTAATAGGTCTCATTATTCCATTTATTCCTTGGTACTCAACCCCATGGTGGAATGTTTATGAAAATAGGATGGTAATTCTATGTTTTTATAGCCACTTATATGGTATTATATATACATTTATTGAGGCACATTACATGAAAAGATCCATCAATTAATTAAATCCTTTTTAACTGCTTTTGATATTTAATATCACGAGGAATATGATTATTAATATACTAATTGATATCTAAATATTTTTAACCCTATATATTATATTTTAATTTATTTAACTGATCTCATTGAAAAAAAATATTTAATTCAAAAAAATCAAAAAGGAAACTACACGATATTTTACTTGTAATTATATGGGATGATATAATGCTAAATTTATAATTATAGTTTTCCTTATATTGGTACATTATATCCCTAATATATGAACTATTTCAAATATTGAAATCAATAAAAATAATTAAAATTTTGTAAATTTTTTATACATTATAGATTCTTGTTTTGAGTACCCTTATGTAGGGGTAGATCCTAAATGTTTCATAGAAAGTTTCCTTGAATGAGGATGCGATAATTTTCAGGGTAATATGGTGAATATTTTCTAGGATTCATTAGTTATATATGTATGTTATAAAGACCTACTAATCCTTTCAAGAATGTACTTATTTTAGGATATATTTCTTATGTATGTAATGTAATAGAGTAGTTAAGGTTGCATCCACTGACCTCAAAAAATTCATAAATACTTTCGTTAGATTTTCTTAATGTGAGGTTACATTCAGGTACATATTGTTCTATGTTAGACCCTAGATATATAAATGAAACCATGGTTAGACATGTGGTTTTCTTGTAAAATTAATCTTGATGGGGGTAATATCATATGAATATACCATTGTGTTTTATCCCTTTATCCATTACATTAGTGTTTTTACATTTTAGTGATCTTTAACCTATTTGGATGCTCTGTGATTATCAAGGATGAGTAGCTAGATGTTTTAAAAGTGATGTTGTTATTCTTATGATGATACACTGAGACCCTTATAGGTCAATGGATCCTTACCTATTATAGTATAACATATTTTAAGAGTGATTGGAATGGTGTGTTATATTTCACCTAATATGATCTCTATGTGTGCTGAGTTTCTTGTGTGAGAGACACTAGTTAAAGGAGGGAGACCATGATTCCATTATGTTGAAGAAACACAAGTAGGCCAACTTTGTTTTATTTGATCATAATAAACTCGAGAAAAATATTTTCTTTAGGTTTTAATTTTACATAAATTCTAAAATTATTGTTTTACGCACTTTTAGAGGTATATGTATAGAATATTCTTGGGTCTTATGTTATAGGTGGGATAGTACTTGTGGTTTTTGAATAACACATAAGGTTGGTTGGTATCAAAAATGAATATGTTGGGTCTGACTATTAATGTCCATGTATATGTTAACCAGTTCATGTACTATTGAAAATTTTATTTCAGAAATGATGTTGTGATACGAGTGTCTATTTCTTAAATCATAGCTTAAGTGGGGATATTGAATATATAATAAAATTCCAATAAAACATCCAACTTAATGAAAATTGAAATTATTATTATCATGGTCAGCATGAATTGTAGAATATTGACTCTTAGAATCATGAATTAGGTGTTTGAACAGGGTAGTATGAGATACACACCATCTCTGTATACAAAGATTATCTCACTCTATTTTCATGTAGGAGATGATTACAATTCTATGTCAATTAATAAATGGGTCCAACTCATGGATAAATGGTTTCAAATGTTGTGTTTGTTAGATGGGTGACCCAGAGCTTGCGCAAATTAATGGTTTTTAATGGTATGATGGATAATCTATGAATGAAAGGGTTACATGAGATATTTAATCCAAAGTTGATCCATCAAACCCATCATCAGTGGAAATGGTGTCAGGCATTGAAAAATGAATGTATAGAATAGCTGACGGAAATGTGTCATGGAGTGACTGGTAAATGCATCTCAATTGAATATCAGGGTTCTTTGTGTTTAGATTTGATCATTCCATTATCATGGAAACATCCTGAGAATTATGAGAGAGTTTTGACTATACATAGATCTATATAACCAAATAACATTTATGAGATAGTTAAGTAATTCCTTGGGATTTTCAGTCAAGCATGAGTTTTATGATAATATAGATAGTGCATAGTACACCATTGACCATTGGATGTTTTTGACCTTCATTATAATTCTATTTTGGAAATCCCTATGAAAATTATTATCTAGAGGTGGGAATATGTGATGGTTGATGTTTATACTAGGGATTTGAGATGATCGAGGCATTATATATTCAATGATTTCATCAAGGATATATCAGGAATATAATGTGGTAATTAGTGATTCATTTTTCTTAAATGAAATGAAAATTATTCTCTTAATGTTTGGAATGATGTGTTTGTCACTATTTGAAACCCATCGTGTGAGTTGGGTTGTGGAATCCAGAGACCATTCATATGAAGGTAGTTTTAGAACACTAATACCATTTGATGAATGTTATCATATATGGATATAATCCTCTATAGTTCTATGTATAATTTGTTAATGAATTGGGTTAAATATAGAGTTGGGTGTCATGACTGTAGTAGCTCATGATGATAAAAGGATGATTGACTATGATTATTTTAGTTCTAGGGTTATGTCATGATGATGATTTTTTGAGATATGGTTCATCCATGAGTCATCACTAGAAGATTTCAATGTAATTAAGTTAGTGACATGATAATGGTAAAGGTATTTCTTGAGAAAATAAATTGAAATCATTTTTATTGTATGTTTATCAAGAAAAGATAAGTTTTTCAGGAATGTAGATGATAATAGGTAGTTCAAAAAGAGTTACCATAATTTGTGGGATGTGATTAGTGAGGAATCACATTATCCATGATATTAGGATATAATAGATGAAACATTATCATTAGTTGGGACTTTTCATGGAAACTATATCATAAATAAATTGATCTTGTTTCATTGGAGTTCAAATGATTCAATAAATCAGTGAGTGATGGTAGGGATTTCATATGGTATCTGATAGGCACATTAGAAGAATCATTAAGAATCAAAGAACGTTATTTAGAATGTAATTTCAATGATGGTCATACCAAAATGTGGAAATTTCTGTTGGGAATCTATAACAGATAGTCGGAAGCTGTATATATTAGTTGATGAAAGATACAATGACATGGTCTTGTCTGGTGTTGGGAATGAACATGTAAGAACTACCTCCATGTACTATACTGGGAAATTATTCTTGGATCAAGATTAAAAATTCATTTAATGTATGTTTAATTCAATACTTGAAAGCATGTTGAGAATTCATAAAAAAACACAACCATTAAAATCGGATTTCTAGACCTCATTAAGTAATGTGAGTGTTTCATTATTCCCCAAGGCTTCTTTGTGACAAGAATTTTCAAGTTGGGGAGATTATAACGTCCCCGGTATTGAATCAGTAAACAATTATAATAGAAATTTTACATTATATTAGATGGATGGGTCAAATATTAAATTGAGTCTGGGAATGTAATTCCATGAGTTATAACTCTTAAAAGTGTTTTTTGGGATGAGTGTTATGGTAAGGGAGGAATTCTAGAAGTCTGGATGAGGTTGTAGTGCTCTAAGATTTGAAGAATCACTTTCTTGGATAAACATTTAGGGAACACAGTTTGTTTATACTACACAACCCATTAGGTGAAACTATAAGGCCCTATAAGGGTTGGAACATGTTTTTTAAACCATGAAATGTGGGTAAAACGAACTTGAAATATGTATATAGTAAATTGCAGATGTGGTTTCACGGGATACTCATGGATTTCCATTATGTGTACCTAGATTCAAGGTTAGTGCCACTAAACCAATAAGACCACATAGTTGGAACATTAATTGCCAAAATCATGTAGTAAAACAATTTGTGGTATGGTTCATGGATAATGTGATATACAATGTTTTAAAATAGAAATCCAAACCATGCAGGAAACCCATATGCCTCATTAAAGGGATGTGAAATAACTATTTTATCATACAATCTAATTTCATTATTCTACCCCTTTACCCATGTTTTATCCCATTCATAGTCCACTTGATCTTCCCTATCATCCTTTGATAGTATTTCATTGACCTAATTCAGAGGAGATCTAAATTAAACACTATCATGTGTGATTGATGTGTTTCAGTAAGTCTAAAACTATTCCTATGTGCTTTATTTATTTACTTAAACATCTTCTATATTATCTTCAAGTAAGAAAATCAAACCTATTTTCTGGGTGTTTGATGATTATTATAACTCATCTTATTTCAGATCAAATCTAATCAATAAATCGGATGAGTGGAGCATTCTAACCCTGATTTATGTGGTCAATATTTTTTTTTTAACATCACAACATTTATTTAATAATATCAATATGGTTGATGCTGAGATTTCTCAATGTTTCTTCCAAACTATAAAATCACTTAAATTAAAATCCTATAGAACTACATAGATTTTATTTCAAACCATTTAAATTTGATAAGGGTTTACCAACATAACCCATTCACATCTTGAGTGGATTTTGATTACATACTTTTGTACCGTACCAGATTTATGATTAAAGCACCCATATTGTGTCATCCTTAAATACATTGGAAGATTATAAATGTCTTGATGAACTAAATTCATTTAGGTAAAACTCTTGGATACAAAAAACTTGTTTTTTTCATGCTTATTATATATCAATAAATTGTTTTAGATGGGATAAATTGTTATATGGTATGTATGATTACACATACCTATTTATCTTTTATTATCAGTTTGGTAAAAAAATGTATCTTGAATGGTTTATATTAAGGAATGGATGATCACATGGACTATTTAAAATATTATATAAATTTTATTAATAAATATACATTATTCTTTTAGTGATGTTAGGTTCCACTCAATAGAATGCCTTGACTAAGGGATCATAGTTAAAGTGAGACCACCTTATACGAGATTATTACAGATGGGCCTCCATTGGGGTTTTGAACCTTGAATATCAAACCCCCTTTGTCATGGATGTCGTACGTGGAGATTCATGTCACATGGTTTGATGTAAATAACATTAAACACCCCATTTTATAGTATATTAGGCTTGACCGTTATCTTTATTTTTCCAAATACCCAGGAATGGAATCCCATCTATTTTTCATAATCGGGGATAAAATCCCGTATTAATTATGATAATTTTACATGAATTAACATGATAATAATGATACTATTGAATTATTTCCATCATAATTTATGTTCTTCAAGAATGACATCCCTATTCACCAAATAAAACATTAGTGACAATCAATTGTTTTTTTAGGTATGCCTCGAGTCATGTCTAGTCATTATGTTTATATAGGAAAATATATATGTAAATATATATCTAGTTTATATATATATATATAAATATATATAAATAAATTTATATATATGTGTGTCTGTGAACGTGTTCTATGGTATTCATCTTTATATTGAAGCAGGGTTGGTTTGTAATGTGTCCTTGAGGGACCAAATATGACTTGATTATAACAAAATTTACTACACTAACTTATTTTGATATACTAGAACAATTTATTATTTTATATACATGGAATAGATTATAAATTACACTCCATTGGTAGTGTTATATTGATTATATCCCATATCCTATTCGGGACTCCATTTGGCACCTGAAAAGATATCATCTAATTGTAGGTTCATTACCTTTTTTGGTGTTGTGGGGGTGATTCCTTTGTTTAGAAGAGCAAAGGATCACATGACTGAGTCGGTGCTTTGGATGCTAATGGGTATATCATTCAATTATATGGTACTCATTTATTATTCTTTTTTTGTATATATCAAATAATTTATGTCATATGATTGGGTATTGTTGCATTGTCATGAATCCCCATTGATTCATTTACTATTGTTTGTCAATTGTTATTATATTCCACTACTCGTAATTTAATTTTTCTTCTAATATATTTATTTTTAATACAAAGTGTATATTCTACATATTGAAACCATTTTAGACCCTCTCTGCTAGTTAGTAGCCTCTGGAATATGGGGATGGAATCTTAAGGTCATGGGACTATCAATCTAAGAAAACCATTTTAGTGGATCATAGGTCAAGATATTGAACTAATGATAGAATAAAGTATCTTTATTAAATAGAGTGATGTTTTATCTACTGGTAAAAATAAATTTTTTCACATGGTAAATTTAAAAGTGGTTCTTTTAGAAGTAATCACAACCTCTAACCAATAATGTTATCCTGATAGACTTGCAAAACTTCATCATATGGTAATTTGATATATTATTTCTTCATGACATTATAAATCTACATATGACGAAATTATTATTTTTTTATCTTATGTACAATGTACATTTTACTTCCAAGTAATTAAAAACTCTATATTATGGGATGATATTTAATGCCTTATAAAACATAAGCCTTTTCATTAATATAGTTCACAAAATAGGATATGTGTGGATGCTTATAAATCATAAATTTCTAATGAAGTGATTAGTGATTTTAAATGATTTGTTTTATAATGTATTCATAGATATTATTTTGAATCAATAATATCCCCATTTTAAAATCACAAATCAATTTTTTTTCAAAAAAAATAAAATTAAAATACATGAATATTATTACTGCCGAAATATAATACAATTCTTAACATTATACATTTTTTTAAAAAAGTTATTAAATTCTTGTAATTCCTATTTATCTAAAAGATTATTTTCTTCCAATAGTTATTTGTTATATTTTTAAAAAATATTTTATCCACTATTTTTAATATATTATTCATCCTATTGATTTTTGAGACGATGTTGTGGGTCATAGAAAGAGAGAAAATGTTAATATGAAATTAATACAGATATTTTATTATAAAAATTCATCATAATATAGAAATAAATTCATCTATAGAAATTGGGAAATAATAAATATATATATATATATATATAAGAAAATTAATCATTAAAATTAAATCCAAAGGTGAAGTTTGTTTATAATAAAATAATTCAAGAGTTTAAGGAAAATTTTCATTCCACATTATAGTAATTATTGGTGATGAATTTCATCTTCATGTTATCCTCTTGATATTTATCCAACTCAGCAATAACTTCTTTAATTATTACAACATATTATTGTAGAAATTAAATATTATAAAAATCATTTGATCTTTCTTATAACACATCCTTTATACTCTTGAAATAAGAATATTTATCTTTTTAATCATTTATTTCATTTTTTTGAGATTTTATAATCATGATACATTATCAGAGATTTTATATTATCAACATCACTTTTAATAAAACAAAATTTATATTTAATGGATCCAGAAAATTTTGAAACTAACTTTTAGGTATTATTATTGCATAAATTTTTTTATTACAATGTTTGATATCTACGATCATGTGTTTGAAAAACATGATAATTTTAACCATATTTATTGATTATATATTATATTTTCCCTAGAAACTGTTAAAATCTACATCATTTTTAATAACAACATCAACATGTTTTTCAATGAAATTGAGTTTTCTAAAATAAAACCATATCATGAATACATCATCATCAAGATTGACTGTCTGAAAAATAATTTATTTATTTCATAAATACTATTGATTAATATATTGATGTAATTCATCTTCATAAAAACTATAGGGATACATAAAATATGGTCAGAGTTAGTGGATTTTAAGGAAACACTCTAAATATATTGAATAGGTGGTTTCATGGTTGGAGTTGACATATTGTATAATCAGTATGTGATTATAAAATCTCCATAACACTAGCTTCATTTTTGAAATACAATTTATCCAATTATATGGTCTTTGAATGTATATATTTAGTCTATAATGCTTTTCATTTGCCAAAAATATAATGATCAACATATTTCTGAGACTGTTACGATTTGGATTTTTAAGTATTGGGGGATTGTAATTTAAAATCTAAATTCTTTCCAAATTATTTCTCCATACTATCAGTTTCCTTTTCATTAGTAATTATTTAATAGTAATCTTGATGATATATAGACTAACAATATTCAAACCTGAATTATTATCTTTTTTTCATTCTAAAAAAATGTAGGTTCTAAAAAACATGGGATTTTGGACCTTTAGATTGGTTTTTTTAAACAGATGGATGAAAATTTTCCTTTTCTTCTATCTAAAATCTTTAATGGGGAAGTTCCACTCCTATTATGAAATCTCTTGATAAGTTTTACTTCCTATATTTTATTATTTCCTTTACTTTTTCACACAATCTATTTTTTTATAATATTTCTCTTATAGATCCAAAGCTTCCATATTATCTAAATCGAATAAAGGAGTATAAAATTTCTTTTCTTTTTATTCTTCTTAAATACAAAAAAAAATACTCATTTGACAAAATCATTGGTTTCTTTCATTAAATTTGGCAGTGTAATCTCAACAAATTCAATATTTTAAATTGATTTCTTTCTTCAAATTTTATATTACATTTTTATTCATAGGTTTTTCTATTTTCATTAAAAATTCCATCATATTTGAAAGTATTGAATTATCATATTATTCAATGTTTCCTCTTAAATATATATAGTTTTCTCCCATTATGGTGTTTCTTAATATTTAATCATGGGAACATTCCTAAAGTGACCCAAAATATAGTTTATGAAACCTAGATAAAAAGGTGTTTTCTATTTTAAACATATACATTTCACTCATAGGATGAAACAAAATAAATAATTCACCAAATTGAATTTCTTAATATTAAAAACAATCAATGACTTAAATTTCTTGAAATTTTACTGTTTAACGTTCTCCTTTTTTAGGAATCAGGATATTATCATACCAAATATCTACAATGCATGCATTTAAAGATATGTAAGAACCCATTCAAACATTATCATATGATATAAATAGTGATGTTTCTATGATAGATTTCTCAAAACATCCTAACTTTTCTGTAAGCTAATGATTTAATAAATTTTCTTATCCTTCGGGTGGTATTTGAACTAAATTAATGACTTCTTAAAAATTATGTTTATAAGACTCCCATGAAATTTTAAAGGGAACATCCATTGGACTATATTAATAACTGGACAATCCATTAATATAAAACTCCCAAACTATATAAAGGATGATTAAATTAAAGTCATATGTGGAAACACAATGCGATTCACATCCTTAAAAATTATATCAATCTTCAGCAAGTAGTAATATTGTTCATACAAAATTCATTAAATAAATATATCTTTCATATGATTTATATTAAAGATATCACTTGAAGAAACCATCTCTTAGGAATAAACCTACATGTACAATTTTTTTAATTAGAATGAAGTGAATGATATCAAAGATAATGAGTTGAGAAATATTCATTGAAATAATGACAAGTAGATGTGTTGTAACTCACATATCACTTATATAATATTCATGAAAATTACTTTTTGTCTTCCTATGATTTGATGACATAGATTGAAACCCTCATGTAAATTAATTTTTTATAGTACATCTCAATATATATATATATATTTAAATATTGTTTTTTTAAATGAACATTTTCATAAATAATAAATTTCTTATATGTAGTTGTAACAATGGACAGAAAAATTTAGATCAAAATATTTAGAATTTAAATCTTGAAAAAAAATACAAACATTCATAAGAAACATTTTCCATTTATATTTACTTCTTAGATTTCAAAATTTTTAGAAATAAAATTTTAACATATTTTTTAGATCAAAACAATTTTAAAAAATTGTTTTCCAAAATTATCTAGGGAAATAATTCTTTTTCATGGAAATTTTTCTCCTCAGATAAAAATGTATGGATTATAGAAATTATTTTTCTAATGAATTTCACTGATTTTATGTAATTTTTTTATAAAAATAATATTATCTAGAGAAATTGTTTTATCTTTTGAAATTTTTGATAAAATAATTTTCTAAAAAACTATATGGAAAAATCAATTTTTTTACGAACAATTTAAAAATTTTGTCCTCTTTTTATATGATTTTTTAATGATATTGTTTAAATATAATGTAAATAGTAGATCACTTTACATTTAAAATTTTATGTTTTTTTAATATAATCATATATATTGAAATTGGGTGGTTTTGTAAAATATAATCATGTTTTCCATTCATTTTTCTAAATTACAAATGGATGCCTTTTTTGGGTGATATAGATGTAAATGTTTTATTATATCTATTTTCAAGGATCTTGGGTGATGTTATATATCTTTTCAATATTTTATGGAACATCTGTTATCACCCAAAATAGTTTTTGAAGAAAAACTCATGCCAATGTTTGGGAGTGCGTATTGTATCCATAACACTTTTACAGAAAAAATTATAGCTGCTACATATTCAACATCACTAGTGGAAAGAGATAATGGGTGTTTTTTTGCATGACTAAGATAGTAAATAATATCTTATGAAATTAAATATTCAAATTTTTTTTTCTATCCATTTTAATTACACCAAATTTATTATCAATTTTTATTAATTAAATATCATTTCAGGAATAAATAAATTGTACATGTTATATAGTTCCTTTAATGAAATGAGAAATTAATTTTGTAGATATAAAATGTTAATCTCATGGATTAGAATAAAACTCAAAAATAGGCATACATAAAACATTAATTATAGAGGGTTGCCTATAAGGTATTTAAAACTACCAATCATTCCTCTAAATGTCTTTTAATCAACTGGTTTCTTAGATTTATCAAGATATAACTTTTTATGGGTCTTATAAGAGTATTAATACATTTAGTATTGTTCTATTGAAAAAAAATCGATATGTCATATAATTTTCTAAAGATGTAATTTTTATTTCCTGATTTTATGAAAATTGAAAACCAATTAAAATATTTGTTCAACCATCATGCTCATTTAAAACATAGAATTCATAATATCAGTAAATTAATATAAAATTGATATATGAGTTGATATAAATAAAAATTCATTGAAATAAATTTTAAATGTCAATGTATATTAAAAAAAGTATTCGAAGGTTATGGATCTATAACTCTAATAAAAAACTATTTATAACAAATATCTAGTAATTATATCATAATAAGATTATTGGGATTATTAATTATACATAGTGACATTGTATTTTTAAAAACATTATATATATTTTTATGTTTTTTAGAACATGGTGGTTATTCTACATAAACATATTCTTATAAATATCTATTAAAAAAACACACATCACATTAATATGTTAAAGAGTAAAATTTAAAAACTCTCTATAAGATATATGTTTGATATTATATTCTAATATAGATAGAAAAAAATTGTTTTTTCGTAGTCTATTGATTATTTTTAGTTATAACACATTTCAATAGAAACTTAATTACTTATAACTATTCTTCCATTTTTATTATATTTATCTGGAAATACCCATTTAACTCTAATTAATGAAAATAATTAAGATATTCAACTAGACCCATAATATGTTCTATTAAAATACATTGAATTCATATTAAATTTATCTTTCCCATATTAAACACCTAAAGCCTACTCAGGCGTCTTATGATCAAATTTTTATTAAAATGCACAATGTTAATATTATTTTCTTAGGTAGTTTCTAGTTTCGAATGGTTGATTTAAATACCGAATGATATTATCATCAAGTTGATTTCTTAATAATTTATAATTCCATGGGTTTATAAAATGTTTTATTTCTACAATAATTAAATATTCAAAACATGTGTTTATAGTTTCATATCTTGAGAATAATTTTCAAACAAGGGTTGAAAATTGATTGTAAAAAAATCATCTAAAGATATTGTTTTGGGTAATATAAAACAGAATAATTGGTTTAGAAAAATTTAACATGAACAATTTACCTAATATTACTTGTATTTTTATTAAAAATTTGATAACCCCTTCTAGTTGTGGAATACCCATGAAAAATTACTTCTTTATATTTTGGATAACATTTATTAGAATAACTCTTATTATTCGGAATTAATACATAAAATCCAAAAATACTGAAGTGGTAATATTTTGGATTTATTCCAGTCAATAACTGAAAATTATTTTTATTAAAAAATATTCTCTATAAAACATGGTTGATAGGATAATAGGAAATATTAACTTCATTAGACCACATTTGTTCAGAATTTAATATTCAGTAAACATGATTCTAGTAATTTCCTACAAAACATAGTTTCTTCATTCATGAAAAATATTATACGGTGTTATAGGTGCAGAAATGTTATGTATTATAATTTTTTTAAAACAAAAAGCCTCAAAATTATAATTTTAAAATGTTAAACCATGATCAATATAACAAGTCTCCATCCATACAATTTTAGATATTTTAACATGGGATAAAAAATTTTATAAATAAAAAAATGCATTGTAATTTTTCTCTAGAAAATTGACCAATATATATCTAGTGTAGTCATCCAATAAAACAGATAAATAGTATTTTTGAATAATAATTATAGTTTTTTGGACCCAAGCAAACCATTTTGACTAACTGTAAGGAATAAGATGTTGAAATATCACTAATAAATTAAATAAATTACTTATTTTTATTTCTTAATTGATAACGATCACAAAATTTTGAAAAGTTATACCATTGGTCTATTAAATCATCAACTCATAATATCTTATAATTTTAGGACAAATTTATAACATTACAACGTGTTGGTGTTTTATTCCATAACCGATACTGATATTCTATTTCGATAATAAGTTCCAAATATAAGATTCTATGATATTCTAAATTTAGTTTGTAAACATTCTCAAGACTATTAGTAGAAATAATAAATTTACCTTCCGAGTTTTGAATAATACATTTATCATTCAAGATGTTCACAATGTATCATTTACCACATAATTTAATTATGATAATTAGGTTATTCTTAATTCCAATAAAAAATATGACTTTTGAAATTAAATTTTTTCAATTAGAACAATATTACCAATACCATATATCTCTCCTAGATCAGTATAATAGAATGTGACATTAATTGCCTTTATTATGATAATATTATGACTGATTTTCTTATTTATAGTATTTTAAATGAATCATTAACTATCCACATACCATATTTTGTGGTTGACACTCGTATAATTTTCCTACAAACAGAAAAATAATATTTTAGTATTGAAAATATCATGGGAACAACATTATTAGAAAATAAAACTGCCACGTCCCGTCCTCAGGACCTGTGCCGTTACTACCCCAAACCCGCCTACCATAGGCCAGGGGCTGGCGACTAGCACCAATGGCATAAATAACTATGCTTGAAAGGAATTTCCTTTATGAAAGTAAACAAACACAACAGATTATGCAATAGGAAGTAAACACTAAGTGAATATTGTATACAAAAAGTAGTGCTGAATGTAATGAGGTTGGAAATACAAGCCCAACAGTAAAGTACAGGTAGAACGGAAAGAAAGTACAACTAAAAAAGGGACAACAACTTAAAAGTGAAGATCCTAGAACGTCCGTCGAGTATCATACCTAAAGGGTAGGTACATATTTACCCCTCATCACTCCACGTATATCGGTCCACTCTGTGTACCGTCACGCATTGTGGTCCACCTCCGAGTACCGTCCGGTCCTAGCTTGCTCTCTGCCTCTGTCAACGATGTCCGTTATCTTCATCCAACACTACGAGGTGCGGGAATAGCCCATGCATGGGTGATTATAAATATAATCAGTTGAGAACCCGAGACCCATGAAGGTATCCCAGAATCCACGAAGGATAAACCAAAAAATAATGATACAAACAAGATGTATCAACCAGCCTACATAGGTATATGCCCTTACATATACCTATGTCATCTGTCTTAGTTCGGATCCAACTGTTGACCCCAAGCACAACCCAGTCCACACCAGAAAGCAAGTCAATCACATCGATAATAATGATCGAAATTCAAGACTCATCTCACACAGGTATACATCTTTCATATAGTGATAGAGATGATTCGATGTAGCCACTGATTCATCAAATCTGTCGAACCCACATACGATACAAGACTAGCTAAGCTATCGGACCACACAGGAAACACGATCAGCTACTCTGTCAGACCCACACAAGATACAAGTACAGAGGTCAAACTGTCAGACCCATCCAGGATATAAGAACATTAGTCATCGTTGTCGAACCCACAGAAGATTCTGGTACATTTTCCATTGTCACCGAACCCATGGAGTATCCTGGTATGGCAGACATCATCGTCTATCCCATGGAGGATCCCTGTACGATTGACATCACAGTCCCAACCAGTTGTAGGATTCCAACACATAGCACGCTCGATTCTGGGAGAGTCCACTCCTCGAGTAAATGGGTCAATACATAAACTATCATGAAGTCCATATTTGAGGTATACCAATGTTCTGACTCATCAAAAGAAACCCAACACGACAGACGGCGCGTCAATTGGATGCCTGGTCTGAGAGTTATTGGTTTTTCAGTTCAAGGGGCCCGATTGGATTTATGCACGTTACAATCCCAAATTTTTTCAAAAGTTGTCCAAAACGTAGTTATATTATCAGAAAAGGACCACACCATCATAAGGGTCCTAGTGCCACAGACGACGCGTCGATCAGATGCATGATCTTGATGTTATTCACGTTTAAGTGAAACCGGCCCAGCCCATCAAGCCCAGTGAGCTAGCGGGTCTGCCCGAACTGGTTCGGTGGGTCCGACTTGGTTGGAGGGTCGGCCCCACCATTTGAGGCATGACCATGCATGTACAAGGGCGTCCCAGCCCACAGATGGCCGCAACTCAGCCAGCTGGCCGAGCGGAGCGGGGGGCGCGACCCCCCAGTTTCTTGTAATGATGACGTAAATCGGTGTTGCCTCTCCTTCCCGAATGGCCGAAGCCGGTCAGTTTATCTGGCGTGAGTGGCCCAGAAAGTGGTCTACTGTCCTCATATGCAGTACCTGTAGGTGTCGCCTTTTCTTCTGCCCAGCCAGCAGATGGTTATCCGGTTCGCCCGTCGAAGCGTCCCGCCCAGCGTGGGCCGCAGTTTCTCCGCAGTACGGCGCCACAAGGTGCCACGGTCTTCTAACCAGCAGGCTTTGGCTGTCCGGTTCGTCCAGAAAAGGGGCCCGCGGATGCGGGCCGCACCTCTTCCGCACACAGCACCAGCGGGGGTCGCGTCTCCCTTCATCCTGGCCATTTGGCGTCCAACCGATTCACCGCCGAAGGCGCCCGCGGAGCGTGGGATGCGGTCTTCCTGCAGCGTAATGCCAAAGTGGCTCCACGGTCCTCCAGCCCAGCCGGATTTAGTTGGCTGGTTCTTCATACCCGGCTGGTCGTGAGACCGGCCTGTTCTTCTTCGGCCGAGCGGCCTGTGGATGCGAGTCGCGGTCTTCCTCCACGCGGTCGGGGTGCGACGGCCCTACCTCCGGTCGTCAACGCCGCTTCCTTCCCTATCCTGTGGTTCTCCTCTGGCGTGGTGTGATGGAACAACTCCTTCTTCAATTCACCTATGTCGACAAACAATCAATAAACCAATGAAGGTGTGTCAGGCCTTGTTTGTTCGGCTGGTTCCATCCACATTAATTGATAACAAAGACCACCATCGAATAAAGAAAACATTGAGGAATTGAGGATACAATTTTATTCATTAAAAAATAAATATAATCCCCCTATATCAATTCCATGTACATTTCACGTCGAAGAGTCGTGGATGACGGTGTCGTGGAAGATGGTCATTGCGGAATACGTACGTCGATTCCATTGACGTCGGGGTGCATACGAAGAGGAAGCCTCATTGGAGAAGTTCTTCACGTTCTTCGTCGGATATGTTCTTCATTGAAGAACAGTTTTCCTCATCGAGATAATGAAGTTCCACCATAATATTTCTCCCAAAGTCCCCCCACAAATATTTTCCATGCCAAATATAATAATAGGCTTCCCCCAAAATTATAATTTTGACATACATTTCAAATTAATTCAAATGAAATCATGAAACCTCAAAATAATTAATAAAGGCACTAATTATTTTTCTGTTGGCAAAATTATGAGGGGAATGTGGAAAGGCTCCAGTTAATGTGTGAGTCCAAATGTTTAAGGGGTTAAAAGGGGGGGGGGCTAGGTGCTCGTGTGGGCCCCACCACCAACTCCTCTTTGGAGGAAATACCCAACCCTTAACAATAAAATTTGGTACACAACAATTTTATTTAATTAAGAAAGAAACCCCAAAATTGAACTTCTACTATCGACCAAACACAACTAAAGTAAAGGCCCCCTTAAGCGAATACCAGCACTACAAGTTCATCAGTGTCCTTGGATTTAAATTCTAAGCACCGGTTTAAAAGATAGAAAAACCCACATGTATATTTTCTTAACGTACCCGAACAAAACTTCAGAAATAGATTTTGGGCACACCGGGCCTCGGAATCAGGAACAGTCAGAAACTGCAGTCTTGTAAAATTAAAAAAAAATTAAAAACAATGAAATTTTCCTTGACATTCTCAGGTCATTACATTACCCCCACCTCCGGGCTTTACGTCCCCATAAATCTACAACACACAGTAGGGAAACAAATGAGGGTACCGTGCACATATCTGAACCTCTCGCTCCCATGTGCTCTCCTGAAGGTTCCCGTGGAGCCAGTGAATATTCCCTAGAGTAATCGACCATCCATATAGGACCTGATCCAATCGATCCTCGATCTCCAATGGTACCTCTGTGAATGTTTCTTCATCATCGATGTCCATATGGTTCATCATGCAAAGCGTCCCATAGATGAAGGCTGCACCTCCTCTACACACGACACCAGTAAGTGTTGCAGCTCCCTTTAGCCCAGCCGGTTCGCCGCCGAAGCGGCCCGTGAATCACGAGCCGCGGTCATCCCGTAGCGCGGTGCCAAGGTGGTTCCATGGTCCTCCAGCATGATCGGCTTTAGCCGGACGATTCTTTCTGCCCGGGCGGTTTCGTGGCTAGACGGTTCTTCTTCGGCCGAGCAGTCCACAGATGCGGGCTGCAGTCTACAACAACACGGCTAGCGCGCGGCCGCCTCTACCTCTAGTCGTCGATGTTGGTGCGCGGACACCGCAACCTATAGTCATCGCTATCGCCGCCTTCCCTGTCCCGTGGTTCTCCTCTGGCATGGTTTGATGGCACCACGCCTTCTTGACTTCACCTCTATCGATAAACAATCACTAAACCAACAGAGGGACGTTGGGCCGTGTTTGTTCTGCCCGCGCCCTCCACGTTAATTGATAACAAAGGCAACCGTCAAAAAATGAAAACCTCAAAGAATCAAGGATCTAATTTTATTCATTCAAAATTAAACATAAACCAACTACCTTGAATCAAGGTACATTGCACGTCAATGAACCGTAGAAGACGGTGTCGCGGATGTCGGGCGTTACGGAATACGAACATCGATTCCATTAACATTGGGGTGCATCCGAAGAGGAAGCGTTGTTGGAGAAATTATCTGCGTTCTTTGTCGGAGATATTCTTCATTGAAGAACAGTGTTCTTCATCGAGATAATGAAGTTCCACCAAGAGTTTTATCCCATTTTCCCCTTACAAAAATTTTCCAATCCAAATATAATATTAGGCTTCCCCAAAAATTATAATCTTTCCGTGATTTTCAAATTAATTCAAATGAACAAATGACACCAGAAAATAATTAATAAAGGCATTAATTATTCTTGTATTGGCATCAAAATGAGTGGAAAGTTGAAAGGCTCTACTTAATGTGGGAGTCTAAATGTTTAAGGGGTTAAAAAGGAGGGTTAGGTACTTGTGTGGGCCCCACCACACATTATCCTCCCATGGGAGGTTATGTGGGGTGCAGGCCCCACCTCCAACTCCTCATTGGAGGAAATAACCACACCTTAACAAAAAAACTGTGTATACAATTTTTTTTTCAATTTAGAAAGAAACCCCAAAATTAAACTTCTACTGTCTACCGAACACAACTGCGGTAAATGTCCCCTTAAGCGAATATCGATGCTGAAAGTTCATCAGTGTCCTCATATTTCAATTACGAGCACCAGTTTTAAAGGGATAAAACCCCATAGGTATGTTTACTGAATGTAGCTGAACAGAACTTCATAAAAATATTCCAAGAACACTGGGCCTCAGAATCAGGCACCGTCAGAAACTGCGTTCTCGTAAAATTCTAGAGAATTAAAAAAAAGAAATTTTCCTTAAAATGTATGGGTCTTTACAAAAACCTTATAGATAATCATGACACAATAATTACTGTGTTTAACAACTACTAATTCTTTATGAATTTATGATTTATGAAAATGAAAAGATTGAAATTTATTCAAGGAAAAAAATTTCCTAGTTTTAACCACTCTGAATTTATTTATAGAAGGAATCAATTTTAAGAAAAATGTAATTATTTTTAAAATGTTTTCTTGAGTTTATAAAACTAACTACAAATTTATTATTAATAGGTTTATGGTGTCAGTACATGTCATCAAAACTCTCATTCACATTGGTAAAATGTTATAGTAATTTTTCATAAAAATATCTCAAAATGTAATGTAACAAAAAATTAATATTTTCATTATTTGATGTTTATATATATTTATTTTCTAATTAATCAGTTTTATTTAGCTTCTCTATAAAATATTTTGGATTCATTTATTTTTCTTTTAAAATTTTTTCATCATATTTTTCATACATTTTAGAAATTGCATTATTTTTTTCTAACAACATATAATTTATAGAATCTTCTTCATTACATGGTAAATAAAAATAGTAATTTGATAAGTTAAAATTTTCTACTTTAGAATATGTATAACTATTTTCAACATAAAAATATGGATAATTATAATACAAATAAAAAATTCATATGGGATTAGAAGTTACCATAGTCATCATGTGTTGATTTATCATTGAAATTCTAGTATATAATGCCATAATATTTTGAAAATGACTACTTTCATATAATGTTTAAACATAAGAGCTTTCTTTACCACTAACACATCATGTGTCTACAACATTTAGAAAAAATCATACATTATACTTTTAGAACATATATAAATTTATATATTTCTTATATTTCTTCTTCAATATAGAAAAATATTGTCTTATGTATCCAAGATTTGTACATTCACATCAAATCATCTCAAAATTGTCTTTTTTATGAATTCCATCATATTGATTTTTCCAATGATAGTATTTTACAAATTTCTTTCCAACAATATTATTCATTATTTTAGAAATATTTTGAATATAATTCTCACCCTGTTAAAAATAATTGTATTCATTCTCAACTTATACATTCTTGTTCTTCAATGATGTAGTACGATTTTCAGTTGATATTTAATTTTTAGTAGAGTTAGATGTAGTAGAAAATTATACTATATTACGATTATTATACTTTTCTGAATCATTTTTCAATCTAACCTCATAATTAATGATAATACTAATAAGATAACATAAACACAACATTTTTTTGATGATTTTTATCATCGAGAGCTGTTATTTTATAATTCTAACTTATTGGAAATTATATCGAAAATCTTCTCAACAAAATTCCCATCTGTTAAGTATTTATCTCTAATATATTTATTACAATTAAAAATTTCCATAAATCATTAATCCCTCTTTGTTAAAGATTATCTAGATATGAATTCAAAATATCTATAATATGATCTTAGCAAATGTCTTATCATTATAACAACATTGTTAGTTATAAAATCTGATAGTTATTTTTTATTCCCAATAATATTCACAGTTTCATGAAATGAAATATGAATGTAGTTATTTCTTATTATAGAACATAAAAATGTATTTAAGAATAAATATTTCTGTTGATATTACAATATTTTTTTTGGTAAATGTATAGACATACTTATTAGTTATTATAAAATCTATAGTCATCATAAAACAATTATCAACTATAATGTTTATATATAATGACATTATTTGATTACCTAAGTATTCATAATCATCATAAATATTGTTAAATGAAATATTTAGATTCATATTCCCAAATTGAAAATTTAAAAAACCATCGAATATAAAAAACAATTATATAATTTTCATTAATACATGTTTGTGTGAATTTTTTAATACTGTATAGCTTTCAATGAAACTAAATGATTGATCACTGTAGAATAGTTTTACTACATGAGGAGGTAGGTGAAGTGCAGTTTATAAAATAAAACATCTAATTTTCCCAAACTATTATATGGAAGTAATCAGATGTATAAATTCCTGTATAATTTATAAAATCATTTTTATGAAATTTTTATAATGATTATTATGTAACATTCATTACTGATAAAAAATGAAATAACGTAAAAAATATAGTTAATAAAAAAACACAAAACCTATTTTTTAATTAGTGCAAGAATAACATAAGATAATTTCCAAATAAAGATACCACACATTAAATATCACTATAAAGGGAGTTTAAATAAAACTCATGATATAAATGGTTTTAACCGAACCGCAATGGTAACTTTTCCTATCTAAAAATTTCTATGATCACTAAGACCATATAATATTATGTTTCACTTTCTACAAGACCCCTCTATAAAACCATATTAGAATGAGTTATGTCTCTCAAAAACCTTTGAGACCTTGATCAATAATGATCAAATTCAATGATTACAAATTATAAGAACAAAATTCCTTCACAAAAGTCCTTATAAATGTATTATTTATGTAAAACTCTCCAATGAAATTAAATATATATTTTCTTCTCAAATCAATATGTTATAAAATATTCAATAATACTCTAGGTATTTGATGATGAAAGGGTGTGAAAAATATTCCTCTTCATTGAATGTTAATTATATTTATTATAAATTATGGAATGGGAATATTATGAATTCTTTAAAATTTTCTTTTAGATGGAATAAATAAAACTCGTATTTGGTTGAAATTGTTTAGAACATCTTCTTTTTCTGATGATCAATTTTGATCAATCTCCATTACAATGATTTTAAATTTTTTTCCTTGTAGAGTAAAATTTTCTTCATCTAGTAAACTGATGTTTTTTCACTCCAAATAAATTTTCCCCATTTGTAAAAGGCCTCTTTAAGGGAAAGCGGGAAACCTTACATGTAGGCAATGCTAGAATCCACAAAATTCTGATTAAAAATACAACATTAAAAAGGAATCATCACCCATTTCGGATCCTGTGAATCACAAGTAACACGCCTTCCTTGAGTCGCACACCAAACAAGTCCAAAATCCTATCATTTCGCCTCCCCATCATCACTACATGGGAAGAGAACCACCAGCGAATCAAACCACCAAAACACCATCCATCATGCCGAACCACATCATGTCATCACTAAATCCAGACATCCCAAGACATCGGAACCACCAGCTAAACCAGAAAACAGACAATGAACCGCCATACATGATCTCCTCCAAACAAGATGAACACCTACACCTAAAACATAATCAATCCTGATACCGAAAAATCAACCACCGAAGAATACCATCATCACCGACCAAAATAACTAAAAATAACCCTATGTAAGAAGAAGAACCAATGTCACACCATTAGAAAATCGAACCCCATCTGATGAAATATGTATTTTTAGTTCAATATGTGAAGTACATTATACATTAATGAAAATCAAAAACTACTTTGAATGAAATGAAATTTCTACATACAATGAAATATAATGGTTTTTTATTTTTTATTTAAAAAATAATAGATGTAAAAAAGTGAGTATAATATTCATTTAAAAAGAAGTGATATTTTATCTTGAAATTTTAGGTTTATAAATTGTGAAAAATTATTATTTTTACTCAATAATACACATTTTTATAAATTATTGATATGAACCAATACATGGTAGTCCATAACAGATGAATCTAAACTACATATAAATAACTTGGGATGCATGGAAATAAAAGGAACATCATTGGTAATGGTTATAAGACCATATAAAGAACAACATCACTGCTTCTCAAATAAATTTTTTTGTATAATTTCTCTCTCTAGATTTTGACAAACATTTTGGATTATGATTCTCTTAATAGAGATATGTGGGAAGCCTGTTTAATGGAAAAAATCATTATTCCATCACCCTATATGCTTCCATGGTCGGGGATAAAATTAAGAGTGACCATTTATATAACATTATACAAAAGTATAATCAATTAATGGTGTAATGATAGATAGCATGTCATAAATATAGTGTATATTAATGAATCATGGTATCAATCAATTGCTATAATAAAATGGGTTACCAGTATAGTTTCTGGGATGTATTTGTTGAATCTTATTTAAAATATAAAAGAGTGTGGTAGAAAGAAATATATTCTATAGTGATATGTTCTAACCTCAAATCCCATAATCATATAAATGGATCCATTATCACCACCCCTGGTGATTGAGTGGTATTTCTCCATTTTAATTTGTGATAATCACTGATCCTCTAGATAATTACAATGGGCCTCTAAAAATGAAACCTTAGAAACCAATATTATCCAAAATACATTGTGATTATTCTGTATACTTTTATGAACATATTTACACTATTGAAACACTTCAAATGATGATTAAAGAACGAATAAAATGGTTAGAAAAATACTTCATGGAAACCTTCTATCTCTCAAAGACATTTTTACACAAAATCATATTAAGTACACAAGTGAAGACTAAATTTAAATTAAAAAATATATATTGTTACAATTACTCTGAATCATAAATTGAATTCGTTTAGAATAATCATCATGATACTATTTTTTAAAATTTAATCATTTTGTTACTCATGAAGTAATATCAATGATAAATAGAATTTCCCTTTTTTATTAAAAAGAATTTATTGATTATATTCATGTCTAGGAAATTTCAATCATTGGAATTTTTATTCTTAATAAATATTCAAATTTTTTGTTTCATTTTTATTATTATTCAATTATATATATATATATATATTTTTAGATGTGTGTCATGTATTACATTAATTTAATATGAAATTTCGTAAAATGTGTTACCATATAAATGATGTCCCTTATAAAATTACATAATATCAATCAATAAGAGATCTATATTTAATCAAGAAAAATCCCATATATAAATTTATTATAACACATGGTTACATCTAATATACATTAATGTCAATAATATTACATATCAATCATGAATAGTTTAGTGGAAAAATATTTATTCTATTATATAATATTGATTAACACAATTCAAGTATTACAATATCCTAGTGATTATGATTTCCTCGATAAATTTAACCTAATGATAATAAAAAATATTAGAATTTAATGTTTAATTTCATATATAATTTTCTTGTCTTACATTATATAATCCATTTCATCCTACTTTGACATGAACTACTTGGTATAAAAAAATAGGTTGTTAAAATTTATTACCTTAAAGGAATATGACCATTATTATTTTAAGTGTAAGTATATATTACTATATTATCAAATGTATTAACATCACATGTTTTCATGATTCTTAATAATTAAATATAAATCACCTTCCCTCTTATCAGTCTAAATTTTAAAACAACATTTATGTGTGTCTTTTTACAAAATCCTATGTTTTTGTAACATGCCAAATTTAAAATCAAATTATATTAAAACATAAAAAGATACTTATCATGGGTATGGTATATATAACACTTTCATATAAATATATATAATTAAATAAAACTATTATCCTGGACAACCGTAATCTCGGTGTTATAGGTAAAACCCCCAACTCTTCTTTATATGTCCCAACAACCCAGTTTAGTGACTTGTTTAACCCAAAGTGCCTCTAAACAAGCTTCCTTACTTAATAGAGACCCAAATTAAAAAAAATTAGCCAATTTGTATAATAAATAATTAGTTTCTCAATTCAAGCTCATAACCCAATCTAAATCAATTTCATGGTAAATAAACATAACATACTTTCATACAAAAAATGTAAAACCATAAATATGTGAATGAAAATTTAAAGAAGTAGATTAAAAAATTTATACCAAATCATACATAATAACATTACATACCATTATAGATACATGAATAATAAATTAATAAATAATACTTGATAAATAAATAATTCATAAATAAAATTTTGTGATAAACAATTATGTAAAATTATGAAATAAATTATAATATTTTTAATTTAGGTTTCAACAAACATTAATAGTATAGTTTTATATGATATAATATTTTATATTATCATTTATATGGTATTAATATGAACTACATCATATTAAACAAATATATGAAATTTGTAATACATTATTATCAAATAATTAGTATTTCATAAATTATGAAACCATGTACATAGAAACACATTTCAAAAAATAGAAATAAAATAAACATTTAATGATTAAATTTATGATATAATCATAAATTTATATGAATAGTTTAATAATTTACCATATTGTGACAATATAAATTCACATCAAACATATATCACATAAAAAATGTTTTTGTATGGTTTAACCAATCCCCCATATTCTATGTGGGTCAAGATGGCCTGTTCCAGTTAAGGTTTCTGATGATATTTATAAAAAAATAATTCTAAAAGTTCAAAAGCCATAGATTTATATCATGGAATTGTTTATGTCATTTTTAAATAATATACACACTATAAACTATGAAATTTGTGTATGATGTATTAGGATATCCATGACATTCTAAAAATTCTATTTTGTGAAGAAAATCTATTTTGGGAAATACATTTTAGCCATGTTTGTTTTAGATATAGAAACCAATTTTTACATGTTTTTTTCTTACCCAATACATATAAGGATTGATTCTAAAATTCCACAAAATGAATTGGACAAATAATATATTTTTCCTTCTGAAAAAATCTACACTTGAATTATAATTTGTCACTTGTGGAATAATTATTTAAAAAATGACGGGTTTTTATAATTCTTGACCGCAATTATTTCACATGATCTAGGACATGGTCTCAAAACCATAATGAGATTATGTAACACCCCATCAATTCATAGTACGATATCTCTTCAATGTAATTCAATAACTTGTGCTACATGCAACACCGAGTTTGGGAGCACCACGACATACTAAACAAGCCGTTCAAAAAGAGGTTATGAATAGTATTATCTAAATTTTGAATTTTATAAACTCTATATAAATTTAGAATCCATATTATTTATTTATTATACATAATATAAGAACGAATAATTTTTTTTATAAATGAATAATTTTTCAAAAAATGAAATTTTAACGCCTTTTAATGGAGAACCTTTTTAAAAAAAATATTTGAAACTTTTATATATATCAATTTAATGAAATTAAATTATTCTTTAAATGTGGGACATAATAATTTTTCTTGTATAAATATTTGGTACATTTATGATATCATTTATATGTTGATGAATAATGAAAAAACTAAAATTTAAATTGAAAGGAAATTTTTAAATAAAAATAATTTAAATTATACATTTGAGTGGTTTAAAAGTTTTATTTGATTAAATTTTTTTATTTAATATAATTTAAGACATTGGATGTAATTTCACATTTAAACATGACATAAACAAGTGTCAATATTTTGATGGTATTTATTTCATAAAAACACATTTTTTATTTTGACAATGGGAGTTAATTTTAAATTAATTTTTTCCACCTATGTGTTTTGAATTTGAAAAAATGGAATATTTATTTGGAATTTGGAGGTAATTTTTGTTAAATAGTTAACATTGATTTTGAGACATTATTAATATTTACCTCAGTAAATATTTTATTTACAATGGTTAAAGGGTAAATCTAGTAAATTTAAGTAAAAAAGTATTATTATAATAATATTAAATCACCTTATTATCTGTCCTGTTCTTATTTGATGAAACATGTACGACCTTGGGACTATTGTGGCTGATTTTGGGACCCATGGAGCCACTTGACAGTGATAATGAAACTTTATATTACTTAATTTTATGTAAAAACAAAAATAAAATACACACATATCTTTTACTAAAACAATTATTACGTGATGTTATATAAGTTATCATTTAGACTATAAATATCCATATGAAATATAAAAATATTTACTAAATCATGTTATTTGTTTTATTTTTTTTAGACATCAAATAAATAAAATTATTTATGACACAATAATGTTGCCGTGTTTACCTCATTAATGAATGAATTAAATAAATGAGATTTTAAAAATTAAAACATTAATCAAAACCTATCTAATTTTCATTGGAGTATTTTATTCAGAACATGATTTATCTAATCTTAGTCTATATTTAGTTTTGAACATTTAGAAATAGAAAATAATTATATAATAAAATAATATTTTTAAACTTTTTTAAAGAGCCCCTCCCCTGCATTATAAAAACCGATCATCTATCACCCATTACTCAAACCACTCAAGTTTCATGGCTAATCCATACTCAACCCAATTAATCTCAATTAATTCCTCTCTTCATCTTATAATCCTAACATTAGGTATAATGAACATGAAGGAAACATTTTAGTTCAAACCAAAGTGAGTTACCAGATTTAAACCAAACATCTCCTTTTAAGTTCATTTAATTTATTTTATTTCTCCAACCCCCTAAACATTATTTATTATTATATTTTATAAAAAAAGTATCCTAAATATACTAAATTGTTTTAATGATAATTATTCGAACTATACTTGCACTCACCTCCATCTAATGGGTAGAGAACACATTGTTTCCAGGGATGGCGAACTACTACCTTAGGAAACAATGATTGTTCAATCTTTTACTACCACCTCTTATATCGGAAATTATGATATAAATATAAATATATATAATATGTATGATATTTACATTATATATAAACTTCTATTACTATATTTTATAGTATTCCTTTATTCATTTTAGGTTGTATATATACAATAATTTTATTTGACGAAGTGTGTACTGCCACCCCATCAAAGTGATATGACTAGTTCATACCATAAATGGAACATTTAAATGATGAAGTTATTGAACTTATGTAATGTATATAAAATATTATATTACACTGTAATTATAATATACCTATGTATCATTTGGGTTTCATTCCATTAAAATATAAAATGGAAGTATCGTTCGTACGTACGTACATATTACCATTTCCACGAACATGATGAGATTCATTCCCCATCGCAACCATTCAATAATAATATTCATTTGATTATTAAAAATAATGTTTGAAAACTTAATATTATTCTAAATATGAATAAAATACATCGTATCCATACAAAACATGACTTACGTAACAAAACATATAAAGGAAAACGAATTGGTTAACACACGAAAATAATGATACTACTAAGATATTATTAACAATGAAATAACAGAAGATAAAATATGATATAATATTTATGTTTGTGGTTATTGAATAAGTTAATAACAATTATTTAACAAATATATAGGAGATTAATGTACCCTCAACCAATGAAATGTACAAGGTAAGGGTTAATTTCTTAATCTCAATATTATCCGAGATTGTTTATATGTTTGTATTTACTGGACATATTTATCATCCATGTCCATGTATTATAAAAATACATTCAAAAGGAATATTTTAAAGTTTTATGGAAGGTAATATTTAACTAGATCATCATTTTAATTGTTTTAAAATTATATTTTTTAAAATCTATTTCATTAATATCCACGTTTTCAAAATAATTTTAAGGCTTTATTCTAATAGACATAATTGTTTTAAAATGTTAATTCTTTTGAAAAGTTTAAAAGTGGTATGGGAAAATTTGGTTCAAAAATTTATTTTAAATAACTTCCTTTATAACTTATGAGGCTTTTAAATGCTTTCATTAAAAAAGGATATTATTCTCAAAGGGTTTTAGTAATTATTTTCAACTATGTCAACATAATTTTTGGATATTATTGTTGATTGAGGTAGATTTATTATTAATACAATCTTAAATAATCTACTGAAGGAGTTATGATATGTTTTAATTTGAATGTGAAATATTTTTACCATTCAAGATTTATGGATAAATATTTGGCATTTCGTATGACTATTTTAATATGAATGTTTATGTTATGGATCAATATTTTCATATGAGTAATTCATTGGACATATTTAGTGATTCGTGGAGACCACTGTAGCTCCTTGATTCATCAGTAGGTCTCATGAGACAAAATTGTTTCATGGAACAAGCCCGTGACAAATTCTAATTTGTAGTCTTGGAATGAGGCATTTACTATGTGTTTTTGATGTCCGAAATTATGCATTCCATCATTATGAAATTAGCTATTGATATTACATGTGACGATTTTACTAGTAGAATATCTATCTGAATAAGTAAATTGAATAATATGATTGATCTTTTCCATATTAGGCTGAAATATAAGTTTAAATAGATTCTGTTTTAGTTTTATTCATTTCCATAAATATTTATGCGTTTTTATTATAGTTTCATCTAATTGTTATCCTTATTGAGCATCTGAGCTAACCCATTTATTATGTTTTCTTTTTCTGAGGATTTCAAGAAGTGTAATATGTTTGATGTGCAGGGTTAATCTAGTGGAATAGTAGTGTTGACAACGTATTATTAATGTTGAATTTTATATTTTAATTTTTAATGTAACTTTAATTTATGTAATCTATTATCCAATACTTCAAAACTGATCGGTCTTTCGGGACATAATTCCTTGCAATTACCCCAATGTATTAAAATAATGAACCGACTATAGGTAATTGGGGTTGGGGTTTTATAGTTGGATTCAGAGGTAGTTTAGTAATAACCATGGAAACTATATTTAGATAAAATCTGATTATAGATCATTTCCATAAGATAGAATTTGAGGAATAGTATTGAAGAACATCATAGAATTTTTGTAATGTAGATATTTTTGTAAAATTTTCAAGAAATACATCCCTGTATGGATACGTGCTGGCAGAGGCTTCTCTGGCACAAATGTAATTAGGAGTGAAAACACTGACAAGGAGATTTGACCATGACCCAGGGTATCCTATTACATGACATTGGGATTTTCTGCACTCTTGGTTACGACACTCCCAGGGGATATTCTTAGGATAATTCACATATATTTTGCAAGCCATTATTAATTATTTAGCATTAAATACATCATAAAATAAAATATTTTTTATGATTACAGATTATATTCATAATCATTTCAATTTACGTTAATTATTTTACATATTAGAATTATACATTGTGATTCATAAACTAACCTATTGTATGTCATTATTTAAAGATTTCATCCTGTAGATGGAATCATAACTCCAACAATACACACTATCCTAAGAGTAAGAAAGATCATATCATTCATGGTATTAATCCAACATTTAGAAATGACATTGTCTCCCATGTCTTATCATCATATGAAGAAATAGTATCATGTGCCAATAAGATAAGTAAATAATTCTCAGTTTCCTATTTACTCGAAGGGAATCCCGAGAAGAAAAGGATGGTAGAGAGAAATATGGAAAAAGAGAATTAGGGAAAGAAGGATTTTCCCATTTTTAATAACTATGGAAAAAATCCCCTTGGTAAATGCGTGAATGGAATGGGAGTTTTTTATAAGTGTAGAGAAAAAGGACATCATGTATTTGATTTAAAGGGTAAGAAAAAGGATTCAAATGTACAATGCTTCATCTTCCAGGATTTAGGACACTACACAAATCAATGTCCCAATCATTCGAGTATACCACACATGATGTTGTTGTATAATAATCAAGTAATGATATTACCACAATTGAAGAGTAATGACTCATGTTATTATGTATATATTAATTAATTATGTCATTTGAGTGTTGTATCAACGATGTACTGGTTATAACAATTATGGAGTACATAAGGATTATACTACATTACTATTTGATTAAGGATTTGAGATTGTGTGGTTCCACAAAAAGTGACACAATAGAATGTTAAATTTTTTTTAAAAACATGATTGAAGGTAATATAAACTCTAATATGGTCTTGATACTATGTTATTGATTTTGGAATAAGAGGTGATTGATTTGAATAAATTATTTTGGATATTTTTTACTACCTTGTATCTAATTGGTGGTATTTTTATTCCGTTATTGCTGGTGATTAATACATTTTTTAATTTATGGAGTATATGTAGAATTATATGATTTATGGATGGAATAAAGATGTACATAACTATTCAAATGAGGTTTTCTGGCAATTTATTTTTTAAGAAAAGTTTATGAGAATACAGGATGAAGGTATTCACATGTATATTATGTGACCATCTTTATAAATTTTGGACAGTGAGTTCGAACAGAAGTATTGTGTATAATTCTGATGGTTGAAATAGATTATGTTGGACATTAGATACTATTTTAAGGATAAATAATTTCTTAAAATAATTTTTTTTTTCATAAAAAAGACAATCTGGAGGTCGGGTGACAACCCATTGTGTCCGTAAAGGCTGTGAGACTTGGACTCGTATCTAAAGGGTGAAAACAGTACATCACCTTCCACTGTCCTACCTAATGTCCTAGTTTGTATAATGTATTTTTTTAAACAGATTCACAAATTAATTATAAATTCATTATTCTTGTAAACCTATATGATTAGGATATATATAAAAATTTTGAAATCTAATATCTTTTAGAGTGAAATATGAGTTTGTTGTAGGAATTAGTAGAAGGATGAAACTCTAATTTTCAAGTATATTTTTATTCCTCTTATTCATTGAAAAAAATAAATCTTAAACTTTATAGAAGGGACACTAAAACAAAAAAGGTGTTATCATAATACCTTATGTTTTGTTTAAATGATGATATTTTAAATCGCCATAGATTGATGGCTTAGAGGCGCTCAATTTTTTACCTTTTGTGATTGACAACCTCAATCACTCCCTATAAATATTTAAATATTTCCTCAAATTATGAGTCTTTAATTGCCACCAATGTTCTCTTAATCTAAATAATAATTTGTTTGTGAATTTTTTATTTCTCTTTCCCTCTTACTAAGACTAAATTTCATTAACCCAATTTCTGATGTGGGTTTTTCACAAAGGCTTTCTATAAATTTTTAACATTTTATTTTCAAATAAAAATTTCAAATATTTAGGACACAATTTATTGAAGGAGGGGAGATTGTAATAACCCATGATTTCCTAGTACATTATCTCTTCAAAGAATTTCAATAACTTGTGCTACACACAACACCGAGTTCGAGCGCACCACAATATACCAAACTAGCCGTTCAAAAAAAGGTTTTGAATTTAATTAACTGAATTTAAATTTTTATTTGATCCATAAAATTTTAAAATCCATATAATGTGTTTCTCATACATTATATAAGAACAAATTCATTTTTTTCAGATAAAAGATGTTTTTTCAAAAAATACATTTTTACCACCTTTTAATGGAGAATCTTTTTTAAATATAATATTTGATACATAAATATATATATATATATATTAAATTTAATAACATTAAATTATTCATTATAATAGGGACATAAAAAAATTTGGATAAAATTTTGTTACTTCTCTAAAAACTTTCATATTTTGATGAATAGTGAAAAAAAACTAATTTTTAATAGAAAATAACTTTTTATTAAAAATAATTTAAATTATAATGTTTAGTGGTTTTAAAGATTCATTAGAATATATTTCTATCATTTAAGATAATTTATTTCATTCGATGTAATTTTACATTCAAAATGGACATAAACAAGTATCCATCTATTGATAGTTATTATTTCTTAAAAATACACTTTTTGTTATTTACAATGGGAATTATTTTTAAATCTATTTCAGCCACTTATGTGTTTCGAATTTCAAAAAATGGATTACATATTTGGAATCAAGATGAAATTTTTTTATAAATAGGTAACTTTTATTTTTATACATTATGAATATTTACTTCAGTAACTATATTATTTACCATGATTAAAGGGTAAATCTAGTAAACAAGTGTAAATATTAATATTATAATAATATTAAATTACCCTAATATGTTTCCTTTTCCTATTATATGATACATGTCCAACAATGGGAATCCATGTATCGATTTTGGGATCCCATGGGTCCACTTGAGAGTGACAATGACACTTCATAAAAATTATTTTAAAGCAAAGACAAAAATGACATAACATATATATTTTAGTAAATTTATTTTTACATGGGGTTATATAAGTTATATTTTCGATCATAAATAAACATTTCAGACCTAAAAATATTACCTACATCATGGTATTTAGTTTATATTTTTTAAAAATTAAATAAGTAAAATTATTTATGACACAATAATGATGCAGTGTTTACCTCATTAATTAATGATTAAAATTAATGAGATTATAAAAATTAAAACAATCTCAAAAACCAATAAAATTTTTATTGGATGATTTTATTTCTAACATGAGTCTTATAAGTTTAGTATTTAATGATTTTTGGACCTTTATAAACTGAATATAATTATATAATAAAATAATATTTTCAAACATTCATAAAGAGCCCCTTCCCTCCCTTATAAAAAATCCATCACCTCTAACCCATTTCTCACACCTCTAAAGTAGCTTGGATCATCCTAAATCTCCCCAATTAATCTCCATACACATCTTATTCCTATTATATTCCTTATCGTAGGCATAAGGAACTTTAAGGAAGCCTTGTGGTTCAATCAAAAGGGAGTTACCTGATTTAAAGGTAACATCTCTTCTTAAGTACTTTTCCTTTAATTTACTTCTCCATCCCTATAATATCTCTTTATTCTTTAAAATTATAACAAAACCTATATTCTAAATATATTATTTTGTTTTAATGAGAATTATTTTAACAACAATTACACATAGCTCCATATAATGTGTATAGAACATAATGTTTCTATGGAGGGAGAACTACTGCCTCACAAAACGATGATTGTTCAATCTTCAACTACCCCCTCTTATGGATGAAATTATGATGAAACTGTAATTATATATGATATGAATGATATTTATTTTATTTATAATCTTCTCTAATTCTCTTTTATAGTACTCTTTTATTCTTTTTAGGTTGTATATATACGATAATTTCATTTCAGGAGGTGCGGACGGCCACGCCCTTAAAGTGACATGACTCGTTCATACCATACATGGAACATATAAAGGATGGTGTTAATGAAAATATGTAAAGTATATAAAATAATATATTATACTGGAATAATAATATAATGATGTATCATTTGGTTTTCATTGCATTTATAATAAAACAATTAATTGGATGTAGCGTTCGTGCGTCGTACAGATTACCGTCTCCACGAACGCGATTAGATTCATTCCCTATAGTTACCATTCAAGAATAATTTTCATTTGATAATTGAAAACAATGTTTACAAACTTAATATCATTATGTATATGAATCAAATACATCCTATCCATAACAAACATGGCTTACATAAGAAAACACATAATGGAAAACAAATTTGTTAACAACTGAAATAATGATACTACAAAAATATTATTAACAAAACAATATTAGAAGATAGTATATGATATAATATTTATGTATGTTGTTCTTTTATAATTTTAAAACAAGTATTTAACTCTTATTCATGAGGTTAACATACCATCGACCATGGAAAAGTAAATGGTAATGTTTAATTCCTCAATCTCATTATTAAACGTGATTTTTCTTATGTATGTATTTAATGGGACATATTTATCATCCATGTCCATTTTTCAGAAAATAAACTTTAAAAAGGAATAGTATAAGGTTTTTTAGAAGGAAATATTTAACTATATCATCATTTCAAATGTTTTAATGATTTATTTCTCTTAATCTATTTCATTATTGTCTACGTTTTGAAAATAATTTTAAAGATTTATTCATATGGACCGAATTTTTTTATGTAAATTGTTTTCAAAAATATCATAGTGTTATTGGACTCTTTGATTCAAAAATATATTTCAAAATGATTCTTTTATAAATTATGAGACGTTTAAATGATTTCATGGAAAATAATATTTCTCTCAAAGGGTTTTACTGGATATTTTCATCTACGTAAACTTTATTTTTGGATATTATTCTTGATTGAAGTTGATTTATTAAAAATAAAATATTGGATATTGTATTGAATGAGTTATTAAGTGTTTGAATGTAAATGTTCTATTTGTATACAATTCATGATTTATGGATAAAGGTTTGGAATTTCGTATGATAGTTTTAATACAAATGTTTAGGTTATGTTTAAACATTTTCAAACGATGAATGAATTAGACTTAGTAAGTGACAGGTGGAGCATGCTATAGCTTCCTAATGCATCAGTAGGTATCATGAGAAGAAATAGTGTCTTGGCATAAGGCCTTTACAAAATATTATTTCTAGTCTTGGGCTGAGGCCTTGACTATGTGGTAATGATATCTGGCATTATGCATACCATCATTATGAAATTACCAATTGATTTTACCTATTATTATTCGACTAGTAGAATATCATTGTGAATAAGTAAATGGAATTATTTTATTTATCTTTCCCATATTATACAGAAGATTATATTTAAATGTATTTTTTTTAGTTTAATACATTTCCATAAATGATTATTCTTATTTATGATAGTTCCTGCTAATTTTTATAGTTACTGGTCATCTGATATCATCCCTTTTATATGTTTCTTTCCGAAGATTACAAGAAGTGTATTGTGTTTGATTTGCAGGTTAAATTTTCGGAATAATGGAATTCATAATGAATTATATATGTTGTGTTTTATTTTGGATTGTGTAATTTCATGTTCATGTATACAATCAATTTTCAAAGACGGCTAAACTGATCGGTCATTTAGGACATGATTCCTTCTAATCATGCCAATATATTAAATAATGCACTGACATTGGGTAACTAGGGTCGGGGTGTTACAAATTGATCACATTTTAATGAATTTTATATAATAATTAAGGAGAATCAAGAACCATATGGGTGTTTTAAACTAATCTATGTTGTTATACCGAGGTATATAGAAAATCTTAGTTTTTGCACAAGCTACTCAAACATGGCTCAATAAATACTCATAATCAAAATGGTTTTTTCAATTTTTTATAAATATAAACATAAATGAGTACAAAATAATGCTCATTTTGAGTATTATAGTATCATAATAATGAACGAAATGTTAAAAAAATGTTTTTTATATTTTAATGTATTATTTTTATTAGATTTGTGTTTTTAGTTTTGAGATCGATCATCCAACATTGAGAAAAAAATTAAATTGAGCTCCAAATCAAGAGACATGATGTAATTTAAATCATAGTAAATTATCGTAATTAATCCATATTGATTCTAATATATTTGACTGATCAATATCATGTCAATATCGATCTAGTAAATTATTACATGATCAGGACAAAAGAAAAAATTGATCATTGAGTTCACATAATAAGTTATAGTTTGAGTAATAAGACACTCATCTTAGATAGACATGTTTACAACCCATGTAGGTTATATAATATTGAATTTATAATATTGATCTTTATTGGAAAATTCACTCATAGAAATATTTTCTCTAATACCATTTAATATTATAGAGGGATTACAACCATCATAATGAAATTGGAATAATAAATATGACATAAAAAATGAAAACTAACATCCATATATGTATTTATAATGAATGTAAATGAAGTGAAAATGGTCTACCATATTTTTAGTTGATAAATATTTATTGGCAGAGTGAGTATCTCAACAGGTGGTTAAATGAGTATCCAACGAAAATTTATCATTAAAATCATTAATATAAAATCCCTTAATTTAATTAAAGAATTCCAGTTTAATAAAAAATGTATAATAATACAGGTTTTAAATTTAAAAAAATATTTCTCAAAAAGGAAATGTCATTGATAATACATTATACTATAAAAATCCACTTTTTCCAATGGAATTTTGAATATCAAGAATAAAACACTGAACAACTTAAAATTGTTCCAAATAGGAAATGTCATTGATAATACATTATACTATAACATTAAGTTCCCAAAAATGCAGATGAAAATAGAAAATCATTTGTAAAAATATTTTAGACATTTATGAAAATTTAAATTTGAAGTCCACACATAACCAGTAATAGAAAAATCGTACCAGTGAATAATCATATAAATCCATGTTGAGAAAACTAATCAACCTATCATATATATATATATAACAAAATGAAACGAAAATATATATTTAAATTTTTAAGCAATCAAGGACTTAAAATTATAATCTCATGCTCATGGAACCTACCTCACACAAAAATCTTTTGACGAAGGCATCCCGATACTACTTACAATACACACAAATAAATTCCACACACACATATATATTCTTTGAGAAAAAGTAAATATTATATGTTTCATGGGGAAATATGAACAAAAAATATACACATATATATATATTCTTACCTTTGTACATACATGTAGGCCTTTACTTTTGATGACTTGAGTCAACACCATGATGACCAAAACATTCTAAATAAATAACATTGACCTAAAAAAACATAAATGACCCAAAATTACATATGAAAAACAAAGAAGTGGTTATACAACTTCACCGGGAGAGGTGGAAACAACCTGAAACCATGCGACACAATTCAACAGAATACATAAATATTACTAGGAACCATAAAAACTCAATATAAAAGTACCAATAACCTCATAATAAATACTAGGAACTTATAAACACCTTAATACTCTAAAAAAATTGTTTGAAACCAACCAGTGGCCTAAAATTGGATACATCAGATGGTTTTGGAGACATAAAACAATCTAATCAACATTGAATTTAGAAAAGGTTATCAAAACACACATCATCATGATCAAACAAGCCCACTACCACCCTAACAATGGTAGAAAACAAAAAAAACAGGTTAAACACTACACAAAAGGTTTCGAAAAAACACAATAAGATGACTGGAAGAGAAAAAAATCTTCCATAATAATAAATAAAGGTAATGTAACACCCAAGACTTTTATGTTATATAAATCATCAAAGGTATCTTTCACTTGCTTGGCTTGCTTTACACGAAATCGCGACCTTCCTCGATAGCTTCTGTCGTACGCAATACCGAGTTTCACTAAACAACAAAATGCTATTATAATATTATTAAAACTAGCCGTTATGAATAGTAATAACCACCTTTTGAAATTTTATAAATTTTAATTTTTCAAAATGGACTTCATTTTTGGTTTCGGAAAATCGAAATTAGCCTAGGGTGAAATGTTGGTATTTTTTGAAAAACTTTCAATTTTTGATGAATAGTGAAACCACTAAGTGGTAGTTAAAAAAACTGAATTTTTCCTAAAACATAATTTTACCACTTCTGTGAGTGGAATTTCAAAAATCTGAGAGACATTGTTGATGTCAGTAAGTAAAATGTGTTTCAATGAGATGAAAATAATTTTTGGTAAATAGTAACTTTTTACTTTTATTTACCTCTGTTAAAATTAAATATGGTAATTAAGGGTAAAAATGATATTATTATTACCCTAACACATGTATTAATTCTATTGGAAAAGTGTAATTCGAAAAAAACAACCATAGGAATAAATAATGACCATTTAGGCCCACTTGGATTAGATTAGGACATTTATTATTAATTTATTTAAAGAAGGGTTAAAATAGTTAAAATCAAATTTTAATAAGTATATCATTTTTAATATAGGGTTATACATAAGATAAATTCAACAATAAATATTTACTAGAAATCTAAAAATAGTCCCTACATAATGATATTTTATTTTTAATTTTTAGACTATAAATAATTTTTTTTATTTATGACACAAAGATGATGCAGAAATTATCTTATTAATGAAATATTGAAATAATTGATGTTATAAATACCCAAAAAAATATAATTTGAGACTTTTTATTAATTCCAGTAATTTTATAGGTTAATATTACATGTTAGTATTGATTTAATTAACATTTTTTGAACTAATCATTCTGTTATGAGTTTCACAAAAATCAATTACTAAATAGTGTCAAAATTGACATAAAATATTTTTTAAAACAAATATTATATTAGTAATTGTTATTTTATTCATAAAAATCTAAGGTTCGGCCAAATGACTTAGATAATGTTATATATATTAATAATAAACAACTTGGGGTTCTTTTTTCTGGTTATAGTAAGTTTATTAACCTTATAATATAAGAACACAAGAAGACACAGTAAAAGTAAAATTATTTTACTTAATGTTAAGTCAAAATGATAAGGATAAAATAGGAACCTAAACTTGTCTAAATTTTATTGGATTAGAGTATTGCGACCCATCCCCACCTTAGCTTCTAAATAAATCAATTTTGAGCTATTTAAACCCGAATTTGACTTTATAATAAAATAATAGTTTTAGTTATTCCATAGGTGCCCCTCTCCTCCCTTATAAAAGGGCACCTCCTCCCCCTCTTCCTCACAGTACTTTGAGCCTTCAATCTCTTCCAAACCCTGACGATTTATTCTCTACACTTCCCTAGAAATATCCTCGAGGTCCTGGTATTCTTCAAAGACTTATTTTAGTACCCTAAAAGGAGATCTCAAAGAGGCGTTTCAAAGAAGAGTTAATGTCAGTTACCAATTCTTTCAACTTTATTTCTTCTTCCACTACTTCTTCTTTAGTTGTTTCATTATGAAGTAATAACATCAGTATCACTCGAATACTGATATGTTATTATTTGTATGAAACAAACCTATTTCTCCATCTATCCATCCTATGAAAAATGAAATCACCGCGTGTGTGTACGTACAGAATATCGTCTCCACGCCGTGGTGTAATCTATTTTCCACCACCAACATACTTGGATGGGTATAATGGTGTAAAGAATGAATATATATGATTATTGTGAAGTGATATTGATTCTGAAATAGTATAAATACACTCCAATACAATTCCATGATCATAGGAACGATATCATTGCTCGTGCGTACATACGGAATACCGTCTCTACGATGTGATGCGACTCGTTCTACATGATCTACATTGCATAATGATTATATAAATGAATTGAATGAATGAATATGATATATATTACACTAATAACATTCTGTAAATGAGGTATCTATAACCTAAAAAGAAAACTAAGAATTTATTCAACAAAACACGCATAAGAACAAAAAGTAATAAACACCCGAATAACAAGTAGTAATTAAATATTACTAATAAGAAGCTAAGAATATGACCATATATGATATCATAAAAATAAGTATGATTATAGAATAAGTCAATAACATTATTTAAAACATTATACAGGAGGTTCGGAAACTTACGAAGCAAATCAGACCTAAGGTAAGGGAAATATCACAATCTCATTTTTATCCGAGATTGTTTATACTTTGGTATTTACTGGGGTGTATTTTATCATCCACATCCATGTTTCCTCAATATGTAATATTTTTTCCATCCAACTATAACTGTTTAAATCCAATTTTACCCTTCAGTGAGTTTTTAGTAGAATATATGAAAGGAATCTTTTGTTGTTTTTCGTATGAGGTACTTTTTGACTTTTCCGACAAAAGTACGAAAAATGTTTATTTTAACTTATACGACATGAATGGATTTTTAAAACATAATTTCCAAGAATATTACTTTACAAGTTTTCATGTTTATTTTTAATCAACTTCATTTAGTTTATAATTGTATGAAATGTTATGAAAAGAAAAACTGTTTTTTATGTAGAAAGGATATTTTCATCAAGAATAGAGTTCAAGTGTTTTTATCAAAATTATTTTCCATCTAAATGGTTCTGATTCTATCCCTATTATTAAATTGATTTGGCTATGTTGTGCTGGAATTATTTTTAGGAATTCCTTTATCTTATATGAATTGTTTTATGATGTCACGATGTTTAAGATTCCCATTTTTATTACATGGGTTATGATATGATGTATGGTTTATGGTTTTATGGCACACATAAGAATGGTATCATTATGGGATGGGTGGGACCTATATCTCCCTCCAATGCATTGGGTAAGATTTTATATCTCATGAGATAGACATGGCTGGAACGACAGGTTAAACCGGTTCAGTGAAACAGGACTAAAATGAGGAGTGAACTTGGTTTAGAAATGGAATTTGTCCACTAAGATAGTCTTGGAAATGAGCCTCGACTAATAAGAAATGATTCTCTATGATTATGTGTGTATGCCACAAAGTTTCATGTTTTAATTTATGATTATTGGGATTATATTTCACTATTATGATTTATCCCATGATATGAAATTATGATTTATTTTGCAGGCTAAGATTTCCAAAAGTTATGTTCTTACGTATATGATGTGATTGATATTTCTTTTGATTACCCTTACTGAGCATTTGAGCTCACCCTTTTGTATGTTTTCCTTCCCCAGGTCAGGAAGAAGGTTATTAAGTAAGATATGCCAAAAGGGACTATAGATATGATGAAATAAATGGGAGACAGTGTAGACACTTTATGAACCAGTTGTTTATGTTTCCCAGTTTCTAAAGACACTATACCTATACGGTCCGTTCCTGGTTTTGTTATATGTTGTAATAAGATAGCTTCAATTCTGAAGTTATAACACTGTATGTAATGTATGTGTCGTTATAGTTGGTATCAGAGGAAAGGTATAGTCAACCTTTTGAAACTAGGATGTGAAATCCTTAGTAAGAACCCTAAGGATAAGTCTAACCATAGAACACAATCTTAATTTTTTTAAAATGGCCCTGAAAAACCTAGGATAAGTCCTTAAGTGTGAAATTTTATTCTTGATTATGTGGTTTTCCTATTATAATTAGTGTTTCTCACACTATTCTTCTTGATTTTAGTCAATTGCTGGAACCTGAAGGAACTGTGTTATTGCGGAATGCGACGGGCAATGCAATGATTGTCCCCCTGAGAAACCAAACGTTATGGGAGATGGAATGAAAAATCTTGTAGCCATGCTCACACAACTTTCTCAAGCTATGAATCATGCGGGATTAGTACTACTAAAAAGATATTTTCAGTTCTTCAATGTTCTGAACATGATAAAGTCATCTTAGTAGTGTATCGTTTGGAAGGTGATGCTGATCAATGGTGGAATATTATTAAGAATACGAGGAAAATGGATGAAAATGAGTCCATGGAATTGGATGAGTTCAAGAACTTATTTTTCAATAAGCACTTCCCTCGTATTCTCCGAACAAAAATGGAGAAGGAGTTTCATGAAATAAAGAAAAAGGATGATGAATCTGTTTGTACCTATGAAGCAAATTTTACAGGACTATCAAGGTACGCTTCTGGTATTATTATCCAACCTGAGAGTAAGATCGATCGATTCTTCAGTGGCTTAAAACCAAGTCTTCTAAGGGCGTTATCCATAAGGTAATTCAATAGCTACGAGGAAATCATTCGATGTGCTCTCAAAGTTGAGATGGAGATTGGAGTAACCCATCAGTTATATGGGTTTGATAAGAAGAAGAAAATGGAATTAAAAGGAAAATCTAAAGAGCACACTGAAAAGAAGATGAGCTTTCCCTTATGCTCAAAGTGTGGAAAGAAACATGGAGGTAGTTGTCTGAAAGGGATAAGTAAATGTTTCAAATGTGGAATGGAAGGTCATAGGACATTTGAATACCGCAATGATGGGAAGAATATGTCTAATGATAAAAATAAAGGAAGGGATACATAGAATGAACCTACTACACTTCAATGATTCTTGTGCAAGGAGATGGGTAATTATGCCAATAAATGCCCAAATCCAAGGGTTGATGATGGTGGTCAACGTCAACAAACTCTTAAGGCTAAGGATAAAGGAATTTCACATGCAATTTCTATCAGCGATGTGGAGTACGATAACGATGTGGTGAAATGTACACTTACCATCAACTCTATTGTAGCAAATGTTTTATTTGATTCTAGATCCACCCACTCTTCTATTTCTGATGAATTTTCTAAGGATATAACTGTATTACCTCAACAATTAGATGTTGAGTTAGCTGTGACAACCCCTAATGGCACAACAGTTGCATTAATAGTTTATAATTCTTCTCCGATCAATGTTTGTGGGAAATTTCTTCTTTCAAATCTTGTCATCCTTCCTATAGTGTAATTTTATGTGATTATTGGCATGGATTGGATTTCTTTATATGGAGCTCATATCAATTGCTAAAGAAGGGAAGTCACATTACATATTCCAGATCAATCTGTGATCATCTCTCAATGCAAGGATGAACATAAACTTCCAGTGGAAATTTCGTCCATCTTAGGGGTCTTGATTCCACTAAATGAAGGTTATTTATCTCAAATGGTTAGTGAGAACCTCACGATTATGAATATGCCCATCATATGGGAGTTTGACGATGTCTTACCGGAGGAATTACTGGGTCTTCCACTAAATCGTGAAGTTGAGTTTTCAATAGAACTCGTACCGTGTGCTTTGCCTATTTCAAAGACACATTGTATAATGGCCCCAATAGAGTTGCAAGAATTGAAGAAGAAAATTCAAGTGAATCTTGATTAGGGGTTCATATGCCCTAGTGCGTCACCATGGGGAGAACCTGTTCTGTTTTTTAAGAAGAATGATGGATCAATGAGACTCTACATTGATTATCGAGAACTTAACAAGATCTCTATCGAGAAAAAATATCCTCTCCCATGAATTGATGACTTATTTGAACAACTACGCGGAGCTCAATACTTTTTGAAGATTGATCTTCATTCAGGGTATCATCAATTAAGGTTCAAAAGTGAGGATATACGATAGACGACTTCCCGTACAAGGTATAGACACTATGAATTTATAGTGATGCCATTTGGTCTTACTAATGCCCCTGCTATCGTCATGGATCTGATGAATAGAGTCTTTAGAGACTATCTTGATCAGTTTGTGGTAGTCTTTATAGACGATATTCTTATCTATTAAAAGAGCAAGGAAGAACATGAAGATCACTTGAGAATTATATTGAAGACCCTGAGAAGGGTTAATCTTTATGCCAAATTTACCAAGTGTGAATTTAGGCTTCAAAAAGTTGCATTTTTGGGTCACATAATCTCAAACGAGGGGATATCTGTGGATCCAGCAAAAACAGAGGTTATCGAAAGATGGTCGAGACCAACAACAGTAACTAAGATCCAATGTTTTCTTGGTTTGGATGGATATTATCGACGTTTTGAGAAATATTTTTCACGATTATCTAGTCCACTCACCAAGTTGACTCGGAAAGGAGTTATGTTTGTCTAGACGGAGGCATGTGAAGAGAATTTCAAGGAATTGAAAAGAAGGTTATCCAGAGCACCTGTGCTCACACTGCCTTGTAGTGGAGAAAGTTTTGTGATCTATAGTGATGCATCCAAGAAGGGATTGGGGTGTGTTCTTATGAAAAATTATATGGTGATAGCTTATGCCTCACGACAGCTGAAAATACATGAGCAAAATTACCCAACTCATGATTTTGAGTTAGTTGCGGTAATCTTTGCATTAAATATTTGGAGGCATTATCTTTATGGAGAAACGTGTGACATTTATACTGGTCATAAAAGTTTAAAGTATATTTTCACACAAAAGGAACTGAATATGCGCCAAATAATATGGTTAGAGCTGATTAAGGATTACGACTGCTCAATCCATTACCAACCTGGGAAACAAAACAATGTGGCAGATGCATTAAGTCGACAAGTCCATGCCATTTTATCCATGATGAGGATCACAAAAGATCCAATATTTATGGATTGACAAAGGATGGATGTTGGAATTATAATTGAAGGGGAAAATCATATCTTTCTCAAATGAATGTTCAACCATCTATACATGTGAAGATTAAAGAGGCACAGAAAGAAGATGTCGAGTTACAAAAGAAGGTGAGAAATGTTCCTTAATTCAACCTTGATTGTGATGGGATAATAATGTTCAGGAATCGGGTTTGTGTTCTCCCATCCCTGAATTAAAGAAGGAGCTGCTGGATGAGGCACATAGTTCTTCATTCTCTATTCATCCTGGAAGCACGAAGATGTATAGGGACCTGAAAGAGTACTTCTGGTGGGATCGCATGAAAAGAGATGTTGCTGAATATGTCTCTCGATGCTTGGTTTGTCAGCAAGTTAAAGCTGAGAGACAGAAGTCTAAGGGGATGTTACAACCATTAACCATACCCGAATGGAAATGGGAAAAAATCACTATGGACTTTGTCACCGGACTTCATAAAACATCCAAAGGCAATAATACTATCTCGGTCATAGTTGATCGTCTTACAAAGTCTGCACACTTCATCGCTTCTAGAGAGGATTTATCTCCGGATCAGCTTGTCAGGATATATGTAAAGGAAGTGGTAAGTTTGCATGGAGTACCACTTTCTATTATATCTGATCGGGATCCAAGATTTAGCTCAAAGTTCTGGCGAAGTCTTCAGCATACTCTGGATAAAGAGTTGAGTTCTAGCACTGCTTATCATCCTCAGACAGACAGTCAGTCTGAGAGAAAAATTCAAACTATAGAAGATATATTGAGAGCATGCTCTATGGATTTAAAAGGTGGATGGGATAAACACCTACCATTGGTGGAATTTTCTTATAATAATAGAATTCACTACAGTATTCAGATGGCTCCTTATGAAGCTCTCTATGGAAAGAAATGCAGGACCTCAACTTGCTAGGATAAAGTTGGGAAAAGAAAGCTATTAGAACCTGATCTTGTAGATGAGTTGGAAAAAAAGGTCAGATCTATTCAACACACATAAGAGCAGCTAAGATTCGATAGAAAAGTTATGCCGAAAACCGAAGAAAAGACCTAGAGTTTGAAGTGGGTGATAAAGAGTTCTTACAAATATCTCCTTGGAAGAGAGTAATGAGATTTGGAAAGAAGGGAAAGTTGATCCCTAGGTATATCGGTTCTTTCGAAATACTGGATCGTGTTGTGAAGGTAGCTTACCGATTGAGGCTTCCACCGAATATCTCTCAAGTTCACGATGTGTTCCATGTATCTCTCCTGAGAAAGTACATACCTGATCATTCACATGTACTCAGCTCAGAAGTTGTACCGCTGGAGCAAGATCTTTTTTATGAAGAACAGCCAATAGAGATTCTGGATCGTAGTGAAAAAGTCCTACAAAACAAGACCACTCCCTTGGTGAAGGTTTTATGGAGAAACCACCAATTAGAAGAAGCTACATGGGAGCTTGAGGATATGATGAGGGAGAGGTATCCTAATCTATTTGTTTCAAAGTGACAAATTTCGAGGGCGAAATTCATTTTAAGGGGGGTAGAATGTAACACCCGAGGCTTTTATGTTATATAAATCATCAAAGGAATCATTCACTTGCTTGGCTTTCTTTACACGAAATCGCGACCTTCCTCGATAGCTTGCGTCGTACGCAATACCCCGTTTCACTAAACTACAATATGTTATTCAAATATTAATAAAACTAGCCATTATGAATAGTAATAACCACATTTTGAAGTATTATAAATTTTATTTTTCAAAATGGACTTCATTTTTTGATTCAAAATATCAAAATTAGCCTGGGGTAAAATTTTGGTATTTTTCTGAAAACATTCAATTTTTGATGAATAGTGAATCCACTAAGTGGTAGTTAAAAAAACTGATTTTTTCATGAAACTTAATTTTACCACTTCTGTAAGTGGAATTTCAAAAATCTGAGAGACACGGTTGATGTCAGTAAGTAAAATGTGGTTCAATGAGATGAAATTTTTTTGGTGAATAGTAACTTTTTACTTTTATTTACCACGGTTAAAAGTAAATTGGGTAATTAATGGTAAAAATGATATTATTATTACCATGACACATGTCCTAATTCTATTTGAAAAGTGTAATTCGTCCAGAAACAACCTTAGGAATAAAAAATGACCATTTAGACCCACTTGAATTGGATTAGGACATTTATTATTAATTTATTTAAAGAAGGGTTAAAATAGTTAAAATCAATGTTTAATAAGTATATCATTTTTAATATAGGGTTATACATAAGATAAATTCGACTATAAATTTTCATTATAAAACCAAAAAGATTTCCTACATAATGATATTTTATTTTTAATTTTTATACTTTATATAATTTAATTTATTTATGACACAACGATGATGCAGTAATTATCTTATTAATAAAATATTGACATAATTGATGTTATAAATACCAAAATAAATATAATTTGAGACTTTTTATGAATTACACTAATTTTCTAGTATAATATGTCATGTTACTAATGATTTAATTAACTTTTCTCGATGTAATCATTCTGTTATGATTTTCACAAAAATCAATTACAAAATAGTGTCAAAATTAACATAAAATAGTGTTTAAAACAAATATTAGATTAGTAATTGTTATTTTATTTCTAAAAATCTAAGGTTTATCCAAATGAATTAGATAAGGTTATATATATTAATAATAAACAACTTGGGGTTTGTTTGGTTGCTTATCGTATGTTTATTAACCTTATAGTATAATAACAAAAGAAGGCACGATAAAAGTAAAATTATTTTACTTAATGTTAAATCTAAATGATAAGGTTAAAATAGCAACCTAAACTTGTCTAAATTCTATTATATGAATGGATTTCGACCCATCCCCACCTTAGCTTCGAAATAAATCAATTAGGAGCTATTTAAAACCGAATCTGACTTTATAACAAAATAATAGTTTTAGTTATTCCAAAGGTGACCCTCTCCTCCCTTATAAAAGGGCACCTCCTCCCCCTCTTCCTCACACCACTTTGAACCTTCAAGCTCGGCCAACCCCTGCCAATTTCTCCTCTACACTTCCCTAGAAACATCCTAGAGGTCTTGGTAATCTCGAAGACAAATTTTCGTACCCTAAATGGAGATCTCAAAGAGGTGTTTCAAAGAAGAGGTAATGTCCGTTACCAATTCTTTCAACTTTATTTCTTTCTACACTTATTATTTAGTAGTTACATTATGAAGTAATATCATCAGTATAACTCATATACTGATATTCTATTATAAGTATTAAAGAACCCTATTTCACAATCTATCCATCCTACGGAAAATGAAATCACCGCGTGTGCGTACGTACGGAATACCGTCTCCACGCCGTGGTGTAATCTATTTTCCACCACCACCATACTTGGATGGGTATAATGGCGTAAATAATGAATATATATGATTATTGTGAAGTTATATTGATTCTGAAATAGTATACATACACTCCAATACAATTCCACGATCATAGGAACGATATCATCACTCGTGCGTACGTATGGAAAACCATCTCCACGATGTGATGTGACTCGTTCTACATGATCTTCATTGAATAATGATTATATAAATGAATTGAATGAATGAATTTGATATATGTTACACTAATACCATTCTGGAGATGAGGTATCTATAACCTAAAAAAATAATAATTTATTCGACAAAACACGCATTAGAACAAAAAGTAATAAACACCCGAATAACAAGTAGTAATGAAATATTACTAATAAGAAGCTAAGAATATGACCATATATGATATCATAAAAATAAGTATGATTCTGGAATAAGTCAATAACATTATTTAAATCATTATACAGGAGGTTCAGACACTTATGAAGCAAATCTGACCTAAGGTAAGGGAAATATCACAATCTCATTTTTATCCGAGATTGTTTATACTTTGGTATTTATTGGGGTGTATTTTATCATCCACATCCATGCTTCCTCAATATGTAATATTGTTTCCATCCACATACAACTTTTTAAATCCAATTTTACCCTTCAGTGAGTTTTTAGTAGAATATATGAAAGTAATCTTTTGTGGTTTTTCGTATGAGGTACTTTTTGACTTTTCCAACAAAAGTATGAAGACTATTTTTTTTAACTTATACGACATGAATGTATTTTTAAAACATTATTTCCAAGAATCTTCCTTTACAAGTTTTCAAGATTATTTTTAATCAACTTCTTTTAGTTTATAATTGTATGACATGTTATGAAAGGAAAATTGTTTTTGAAGTTGAAAGGATATTTTCTTCAAGAATGGAGTTCAAGAGTTTTATCAAAATTATTTTCCATCTAAAGGGTTTTGTTTCTATCCCTATTACTACATTGATTTGGCTATGTTGTGATGGAATTATTTTTAGGAATTCCTTTGTCTTATATGAATTGTTTTATGATGTCACGATGTTTAAGATTCCCATTTTTATTACATGGGTTATGCTATGATGTATGGTTTTTGGTTTTGTGGCACACATAAGAATGGTATAATTATGAGATGAGTGGGACCTATATCTCCCTCAAATGAATTGGGTAAAGATTTTATATCTCATGAGATATACATGGATGGAACGTCAGGTTAATCTAGTTCAGTGAAACATGACGGAAACGAGGAGTGAACTCAGTTCAGAAATGGACATTGTCCAGTAAGATAGTCTTGACAATGAGCCTCGACTAATAAGAAATGATTCTTTATGATTATGTGTGTATGCCACAAAGTTTCATGTTTTATGTTATGATTATTGGGATTACATTTCACTACTATGATTTATCCCATGTTATGAAATTATGATTTCTTTTTCTGGTTAAGATTTCCAAAAGTTATGTTCTTATGTATATGATGTGATTGATATTTCTTTTGTTTACCCTTACTGGGAATTTGAGCTCACTCTTTTGTAAGTTTTCTTTCCCCAGGTCAGGAAGAAGGTTATTATGTAAGATATTCCCAACGGGACTATAGATATGATGAAATAAATGGGAGACAGTGTAGACGCTTTATGAACCAGTTGCTTATGTTTCCCAGTTTCTAAAGACACTATACCTATACAGTCCTTTCCTAGTTTTGTTATATGTTGTAATAAGTGTGCTTCAATTCTGATGTAATAACAATGTTTTTAAAGTATGGGTCGTTATAGGTAATGATAGTACTCAATATTTAGATTTTTCTAGAATTACTTATAAATATAGATAGAAATAACAATAGAAGGGTGCATGGGAAAGAGGGGGTTGTGTGACTATGGAAGAAGATGGAGGAGGGGTCCAACCTTGATGGAAGTGGAAGTATGAACCTGGGATGATAGCGACAAGATCAGTGAGCTCAGACAATGAGAACATCAGTGTGGCTGGCCAGTCGACAAGCAAGGGGGGTTAGCTGAGGGGATGTGGTGTTGCATGCACCATAGAAGAGGGGGATGGTTCCACACGACACACAGGGGAGAATGAGTAGATAACTATGGAAAAATGAAAAAAATATGAAATGAATAAAAAACTATGAATAATATAACTAATAATATTATTATTAATGTTAATATTATTAATGTTAATATTATCCGATAAATGTAATAAATAATAATAAAATACAACGTGCCAGGTCGGGGAGTGACAATTCTCCCCATCATGGATTTTACAACACCTAGAAATTAATAAATTTCTTGGTTGTTAAATGCTCGAAAGAAGGACACAATTTTTTTAAAATGAAACCCCTTATACTTGAGGATCGAACACTCAGTTTGCACCCAAGACTTGAAACCTCATGACCAAAAGTACCATGTGAAAGAACCAACAAAATGGGATATACAATTCCAAGTGGAACCCCAATCTGGAACAACCTGGTCCTTAACATACAAATCACTAGAGTCCTCTTGAGATCTCTAATAATCATTCTCCTTAAGACATGTCATCTGGGATAGCTATCTACATTAATAGGGATCAGGTGAAGCATAGGTAAAGAGTTTCCACAACAATAACACCTTCAAGACTACATTATCCATGATTTTTTCAAATGATAGTCTCCCCACCATATTAGGAATCTAGAAGAATCCTATCTTTGTAAAATTGAAAAAATTATAAAACCAATGAAGACCCCTGATGCTGGTGTGACCAATTAACTTCTCAAGTTGCACCCGACCAACTTAAGGGAAGACATTGGAGAGGCCCATAGTGGGTCTCCCCATCATATCTAAAACTAAGTAATACAATATAACCCACATGTGAATTAAATATTCAGTTTCAACAATGTGGCTTGAATTTCCCATCATGAATCCACCGATATGGGACGACACTAATCAATGATAGAAACATAAACACGTACCAGCATGAAACCACCTGTCCAAGGGGAATCTAATTAAAAGAGACACCAATAATATTATAAGCCAAAAAATGATTTATAATATCTATAACCCACATACATTACTAAAGTATCGTCTCCTATAAGTTGGAATTTGTCAAAAGAATGAAAAAACATTTATTTGTTACACTAATAAGGAAAACCATAGAAATATTATAAAATAGGCCACCAAGACCTTTATAAAGGGATTAAAAACCATGGGAAATAAAAATCCAATAGGCAGCCTATATGATGTCAGGGAAAATAGGTTGGATTCTAGTTCCCCCTACACCTTGAAATTGGCTAACAACTTGAATCGATTAACTTAGAGACCATTTTCTAGAGTTCAGATTACCTGATTAATATTTTTCACCACATTTGATAACTAAAATCCTTCAACTGAGACTTCATCCTCTCAAAACAATGCTTATTGGCCTTTTCCATGGCCACACCATCAACAGTTCCTCAATAGGTTATGGAGGAAGGGGTTTTAGAGTCAAACTGACACCATTAGAGGAAATGGGTGTGTGGGACTTAGATCAAGAAATATGTAGTGAAGAAGAACAAACTATATGTATAGATTTATCTAGTTTACATTCCACACTAGATAGGTACCCTATCATGAGAACCTTAAAAAACACCTTCAGTCATGGTTCATGTAACGCCCCGACCCTAGTTACCGAGAGTCAGTGCATTATTACATAACATTGGCATGATCACAAGAAAGATCAAATCTCGAAAGACCGATTGGTTTAGTATCCTTGGAAACACTAGATATATTCATAAGTTTTACATTACATCATAAAATGAAAAACTACTACAACAACATAATGTCTCCATAATCCACACTCATATCCCCACATAATATCCCTACAGGTCATTCATAATTTACTTCTTCACTTCCTGGGAAAAATAAAACATAGAAAAGGGGTGATCTCAAATGCCCAGTAAGGATAACAATATAGCGGAAACTTTCATAAATAAGAATAAACATTTATGGAAATTTATAACTAAAACAAAAGCCTTTCAAACTTTAACTTTAAACATTGTATGGCATAAATAAAATGAAATAATTCCATTTACTCATTCACATGGATATTCTACTAATCGAATAATCACATGCAAAATCACTACCCACTTTCATAATGTTGGAATGCATAATGCCAGACTATCATAACCACATAGCCAAGGCCTCGTGCCAAGACTACAAATAAGATTTTGTCAAGGCCTTGTGCCAAGACACTAGTTTGTCTCATGAGACCTACCGATGCATCAAGGAGATATATCGGGCTCCACCCATCACATATTAAGTCCAATTCATTCCCATATGAAAAGGTTTAAACATAACATAAACATTCGTATTAAAACTAGCATACGAAATGTCAATAATATCACCATAAAATATGAATGGTATAAAAATAGCACATCCACAGTCAAACATATGACAAAACCTTCAATACAATATAGAAGCTTTGTATCATAATAAATAAACTTCAAATAAGCGTAAAATCCATCAAAGGGTGTTGACATAGATGAAATCAAAACACTTTTTAGAGAAATATCTCTTTCTATTTTTGAAATCATATAAGAGCCATATAAAATAAAACATTTTCTTGAAAATATTCTTATAAGCTTGTAAGGAAATCATTGAATATTTTATAATGGTGGAAAATAACCGCACTTGCCGTATAAGTTAAAAAAACATTCTTACCATAATTCTATCGAAAAGGTTAAAAAGGACCTTGTTTTGAAAACAACAGAAAGATTCCTCTTATAAAAAGTCATACAAGGTATAAATGACTTTAACCCATATTCTTGTAAAAAATGTTTTGAAATACATTTTGAAGAAACATGGATGTGGATGATAACGAGATCCCAATAGATTATTACGTATAAACAACCTCAGATAATGATGAGATTGTGAAGTAACCCTTACCTTGTACTTTTCCTTGGTTGGGGTAGGTTAACCTCCTCTTCTTCGGTTTCTTCCTTTTGATTTGATCAAAAGGGATCCGTAGGTTGGCTTTCTGATCAAACTAAGGCCCCTAATTCATAGTGAGGGAATTTGGGAGAGTATTTTGGCAGAGTTTGGCCGAACCAAAAGGCTTTTAATGTGTGAACAAATGATAATGAGGTTTGCCCTTTTATAAGAGGGGTGAGGGGCACCTTTGGAAAAGCTAGAGATATTAGTTTATAATAAATTCATATTCGGTTTCCAATGGCTCCAAAATTGATTATTCAAAGGTTAAGGTGGGGATGGGTCGAAAACAACTCAACCAATAGAATTTAGACAGGTTTGGGTACTTATATTAACCTTATCTTTAAGTATTAACTCTAAGTTAATTAGTTTCACTTTTACACTGTCACTTTGTATTTTTATATAATATGGTTAATAAACATACTATATACATCCAAGAGACCCCCAAGTGGTCCATTAATGATGAACCTATCATTATATAAGTCTCTTGGCCGATCCTTAGATTTTTAGAAATTTAATATCAATTTATAATATAATATTTGTTTTAAGAACTCTTTTATGTCAATTTTGACACTATTCAATAGTTGATTTTTTTGAAACTCATAACAGATTTATTAATTCAAAAAAATTCAATTAAATCAATCCTAATATATCATATTATCCTAGAAAAATAGTTTTATTCATTAAAAGTTTCATATTTTATTTATTTTGGTATTTATAATATCAATTATTTTAATTTTTCACTATTATAGTAATTACTACATCATCATTGTGTCATAAATAAATTAAATTATTTAATGTCTAAAAATTGAAAATAAAATATCAACATATAGGAAATCGTTTTATATTTCTAATTAATATTTATAGTCGAAAATACAACATATATAACCCTATGTAAAAAAATATTTTCTAAAAGATATATACTTATGTCATTTTTGTACTTATTTTAACTTAATTAAAATAAAGTGTCCCCATCACCTACAAGTGGATCCATGGGGTCCCAAAATCGACCCAAAGATGCCTATGGTCGAACATGTATCAACTAATAAGGCTAGGACAGGTTTAAGGGTAATTTAGTATTATTATAATATTATTTTTTAACCCTTATTTACCAGATTTACCCTTAACCATGGTAAATAAAATTTTTACCGCAGTAAAAATTCAAAATGTCTAAAAATAAAAGTTAACTATTTACACAATTTGAACATCCTGATTCTAAATATGGAATTCATTTTTCAAAATTCAAAACACAGAAGTGGCAGAAATTAATTTAACTTTTATTCCCGTTGTTAAAACAAAAAGCGTGTTTTTAAGAGATAATAACTATCAAATGATTGGCACTTTTTTATGTCAAGTTTAATTGTAAAATTATGTCCAATGACCAACATTATATTAAATGATAAAAATATATTCTCAATATACTTTAAAACCACTCAAATTGATAATTTATCACTATTAATTATTTTGATTAAAAAAGTTGTTTTTAATCAAAATTTAGTAATTTTCACTATTCATCAAAATATTAAAGTTATCCAAAAAGTACCAAAATTTCACCTTAGGGTAAATTCGACACTAAGAATCAAAAAATGAAGTCAATTTTGAAATATAAAATATATATAATTTCAAAAAGTAGGTATTACTATTCATAACGGCTAGTTTGATCGGTTGTGGTGTGTGTTAAAACTCGAAGTTGCGTACAACACACGCTACTGTATTATTCAAAGGAAAGCGTACCGTGGAAGCTTGGGATATTTCATTTTAAATTTTTTGATGTCCCCATTTAGTCAAAAAGTTTAAAATATTGTATTTATAAAGGGTTCACTATTAAATGTTGATAAAAGTGCAATACTAAAAATGAATTTGTTCTTGCATTATATCTAAGAAACTCATAATATGGATTCTAATATTATAAGGATTATATAAAGTTTAAAATTTTGTTAATACTATTCATAACCTCTTTTGAATGGATTTTTTTTTGTAAGTCATGGTGTGATTGAACTCGGTGTTGCGTGTAGTGCATGTTATTGAATTATTTTGAAGAAATAACACACTATGAAATATTGGGGTGTTACATTCTACCCTCCTTCAATAAATTGCATCCTCGCAATTTGAAATTGTTCTTCGAAAATAAAAGGTTGAAAATAGAAAATATATTTGTGGGAAAACCCACATCGGAAATTGGGTTACTAAAATTTAGTCTTAATATGAGGAAAAGAGAAATGAAAGGATCACCACAAAATTATGATCTCGATTAGGAGAACATTGGTGGCAATTAGAGACATATAATTGGAGGGAAAACGTAAATATTTATAGGTAGTGATTGAGGTCATCAATCACAAACAAGTATAAAATTGAGGTCCTTAAACTCATCAATCTATGATGATTTGAAACACCATCGGTTCAACAAAACATAGGGTATTGGGATAACACATTTTTTATGTTTCAAAATATCTTAGTTGAAATCCCACATCAAACAATGAATTAATGAGGCCTCAATTTAAAAAAAAAGAGTGTAAAGTATGAAGATTACTGAAAATAACACATACTAGGGTTCTATATAGGAAAATATGGACATGGAAGAGAAATCTAACCATCAATTATCTGATGGAGAGTGGTAGAGAACATGGCTATGAAAAGGCCAACAATCCCAAAGCCGTAAATTTGTGATGATTTAAGGTACCATCTAGGACAACATTTTTTTTCTAAGTTCCTTTGATTATTGTTGAGGAATTTATTTATGAGATTGGCTAAGATCATAAAGATATATACTTACTTTATAATTAGAGTATTATCAATTAATAAATTTCTACCACAGACTCATCTTTCACTCTAAAAGATAATACAACGTTAAAAAATTTTCTATTTATACTATTCGTACAGGGTTACAAAATAAATGAATTTATCATTCATCTACAAGATCTTTAAAAAAAACTACATTATTTAATCCAGGACATATCATGGCCCAGTGGTAGGTGATACACCCTTTTCGCCCTTCGGTTGCGGGTTCAAGTCTCGCAGCCTTCCCGGACGCGACAGGTTGCCGCCCGACCTCTGGGTTGTCCTTTTATGGCAATCCAAAATAATCCAAACTAGAACTATCCAAAATACTTCTGTCCAAACTCACAGTCCAACATTTATAAGGAAGGTAAACATAATGTAGATCCTTTTTACCCCGTAATAGCATATGAATAACTTCATCATGTATTCTTTTAATACACTAAAACATCCCGAATTACCATATTCCTTATGGATTACATTCATTCACCCTTATTCCATATAGAATTCTGGATATACTTCATCAATCCAAAAATGTTTTAAAACCAAACAATTAAGGAATATACAAAGCACTATTCAGTTACAAGGTAGTCAAGAATATCCAATATAATTTATCCAAAACAATAATGTATTATTCCAAAATCACTACCTCGGTATCATAACTATATTGTGGTTTATCATTCTCTCAACCATATATTTTCCAAAAATTTATCCTGCTATTAAGTCACTTTTCTTTATTCCACACAATCTGAAGTCCTTAATGAAATAGTACTGCATTACAATCCTTATATTATTATAACAAGTACATTGTTAATACAACATTCAATTGACATAATCAACAGAAGAACTCTAATCATTCCTCTTCATCTGTGGTAGTATCATAACTTGATTATTATCCAATAGCATCATTTGCGGCATAGTCTGATGACTGGGACATAGGTTCGCGTAGTGTCCAAACTCCTTGAAAATGAATCATTGTACATTTGAAACCATTTTCTTACCCTTGCAGTCACGTAATTTGTGCCCTTTTCCTCCACACTTATAACAAACTCCCATTCCTTTCAGGCAAGTTCCAGGGTGTTTCTTTCCATAGTTACCACACATGGGAAAATTCTTCTTTTCCCTCTTCCCTTTATCCATCTTTCTCTCTTCCTTACTTTTCTTATCTTTCTTCCCTTCAAAGCCATAGGACTCAGTAAACTCTTTACTTATCTTATCAACACATGATATTATTTCATCATATGATGATAATACATGCGAGACTATTTCTCTTGTAAATTCTGGCTTAAGACCATAAAATATACGATCCTTCTTTCTCTTTGTATCATGTGCATTGCTAGAGTTATCATTCCTTCTACTAGGAGCCATTTCTAAACAATGGCATGCATTAGATTAGTTTATGAATAACAATAACTAATCCCAAACTTTTAAAACACATAACATAAATTAAATACTTTTTGGATATAATCCATAATCATAAAAATGTCTCCTTTGAGGAAGTATATACTCATAAACCCTTCATAATGATTTGTAAGGAAAATGAGAGTTATCCTAAGCATATCCCTCGGGAGTGTCGTAACCAAGAGTGCAGCAAGGCCCGTTTTCGTGCACCAGTTCCCGTTCGAGTCTAGCTCAAAGCAGTGTTTTCGGGTTTTACCCCTAGGTACATCTGTGCCAGAGCCGCCTCTACCTGCTCGTATCCAGACATGGATGTATTGCGCGGAAAACTCACAAAATCTCTATAATACCAAAATTCTAGGAAGTTCTTCTATACTAATCCTCAAAGTTCATCTTAGGTCTACGTGCTCTAATCAGAGTTTATCAAAATCTAGCTTCCAAGGTTTGTAATACACTTCCTCTGATACCAACTGTAACGCCCCGACCCTAATTACCCAGAGTCGGTGCATTATTACATAACATTGGCATGATCACAAGAAAGATCAAATCTCGAAAGACCGATTGGTTTAGTAGCCTTGGAAACACTAGATATATTCATAAGTTTTACATTACATCATAAAATAAAAACTACTACAACAACATAATGTCTCCATAATCCTCACTCATATCCCCACATAATATCCCTGCAGGTCATTCATAATTTACTTCTTCACTTCCTGGGAAAAATAAAACATAGAAAATGGGAGATCTCAAATTACCAGTAAGGATAACAATATAGCGGAAACTTTCATAAATAAGAATAAACATTTAAGGCAATGTATAAGTAAAACAAAAGCCTTTCAAACTTGAACTTTCAACATTGTATGGCATAAATAAAATGAAATAATTCCATTTACTCATTCACATGGATATTCTACTAATCGAATAATCATATGAAAAATCACTATCCACTTTCATAATGTTGGAATGCATAATGCCAGACTATCATAACCACATAGCCAAGGCCTCATGCCAAGACTACAAATAAGATTTTGTCAAGGCCTTGTTCCAAGACACTAGTTTGTCTCATGAGACCTACCGATGCATCGAAGAGCTATAGCGGGCTCCACCCGTAACATATTAAGTCCAATGCATTCCCATATGAAAAGTTTTAAACATAACATAAACATTCGTATTATAACTAGCATAGAAATGTCAATAATTTCACCATAAACTATGAATGGTATAAAAATAGCACATCCACAGTCAAACATATGACAAAACCTTCAATACAATATAGAAGTTTTGTATCATAATAAATCAACTTCAAATAAGCATTAAATCCATCAAAGGATTTTGACATAGATGAAATCAAAACACTTTTTAGAGAAATATCTCTTTCTATTTTTGAAATCATTTAAGAGCCATATAAAATAAAACATTTTCTTGAAAATATTCTTATAAGATTGTAAGGAAATCTTTGAATATTTTATAATGGTGGAAAATAACCGCATCCTCCGTATAAGTTAAAAAAAAACATTCTTACCTTAATTCTGTCGAAAAGGTTAAAAAGGACCTTGTTTTGAAAATGACAGAAAGATTCCTCTTATAAAAAATCAAACAAGGTATAAATGACTTTAACCCATATTCTTGTAAAAAATGTTTTGAAATACATTTTGAAGAAACATGGATGTGGATGATAACGAGATCCCAATAGATTATTACGTATGAAAAACCTCGGATAATGAAGAGATTGTGAAATAACCCTTACCTTGTACTTTTCCTTGGTTGGGGTTGGTTAACCTCCTCTTCTTCAGTTTCTTCCTTTTGATTTGATCAAAAGGGCTCTATAGGTTGTCTTTCTGATCAAACTAAGGCCCCTAGGTCATAGTGATGGAAGTTTGGAGAGTATTTGGGCAGAGTTTGGCCGAACCAAAAGGCTTTTAAGGTGTGATGAAATGAGAAGGAGGTGTGCCCTTTTATAAGAGGGGTGAGGGGCACCTTTGGAAAAGCTAGAGATATTAGTTTATAATAAATTCATATTCGGTTTCCAATGGCTCCAAAGTTTATTATTCAAAGGTTAAGGTGGGGATGGGTCTAAAACAACTCAACCAATAGAATTTAGACAGGTTTGGGTACTTATATTAACCTTATCTTTAAATATTAACTCTGTGTTAATTAGTTTCACTTTTAAAATGTCTCTTTGTATTTTTATATAATATGGTTAATAAACTTACTATATACATCCAAGAGACCCCCAAGTGGTCCGTTAATGATGAATCTATCATGATATAAGTCTCTTGGCCGAACATTAGATTTTTAGGAATTTAATATCAATTTATAATATATTATTTGTTTTAAGAACTCTTTTTTTTCAATTTCGACACTATTCAATAGCTGATTTTTTTGAAACTCATAACAGATTGATTACTTCAAAAAAAGTCAATTAAATCAATCCTAATATATCATATTATCCTAGAAAATTAGTTTAAGTCATTAAAAGTTTCATATTATATTTATTTGGGTATTTATAATATCAATTATTTTAATTTTTCACTATTATAGTAATTACTACATCATCATTGTGTCATAAATAAATTAAATTATATAATGTCTAAAAATTGAAAATAAAAAATCATCATGTATGAAATCGCTTTTTCTTTCTAATGAATATTTATAGTCGAAAATTCAACATATATAACCCTATGTAAAAATTATTTTTCTAAATGATATATACTTATGTCATTTTTGTACTTATTTTAACTTAATTAAAATAAAGTGTCCCTATCACCTACATGTGGATCCATGGGGTCCCAAAATCGACCCAAAGATGCCTATGGTCTAACATGTATCAACCAATAAGTCTAGGACACGTTTGAGGGTAATTTAGTATTATTATAATATTTTTTTAACCCTTATTTACCGGATTTACCTTTTACCATGGTAAATAAAATTTTTACCGCAGTAATTATTCAAAATGTCTAAAAATAAAAGTTACCTATTTACACAATTTGAACATCCCGATTATAAATATGGAATTCATTTTTCAAAATTCAAAACACAGAAGTGGCAGAAATTAATTTAAAATTAATTCCCGTTGTTAAAACAAAAAGCGTGTTTTTAAGATATAATAACTATCAAAAGATTGGCACTTGTTTATGTCCAGTTTAATTGTAAAATTATGTCCAATGACCAAAAATATATTAAATGGTAAAAATATATTCTAAATATACTTTAAAACCACTCAAATTCATAATTTATCACTATTAATTATTTTGATTAAAAAAGTTGTTTTTAATCAAAATTTATTAATTTTCACTATTCATCAAAATATTAAAGTTATCCAAAAAGTACCAAAATTTCACCTTAGCATAAATTCAACACTACGAATCAAAAAATGAATTAAATTTTGCAATATAAAATATATATAATTTCAAAAATTAGGTATTACAATTCATAACGGCTAGTTTGATCGGTTGTGGTGTGTGTTAAAACTCAAAGTTACTTACAACACACGCTACTATGTTATTCAAAGTAAATCGTACCGTGGAAGCTTGGGATGTTTCATTTTAAATTTTTTTATGTCCCCATTTAGTAAAAAAGTTTAAAATATTTTATTTAAAAAGGGTTCACTATTAAAAGTTGATAAAAGTGCAATACTGAAAATGAATTTGTTCTTGCATTATATCTAAGAAACTCATAATATGGATTCTAAAATTATAAGGATTATATAAAGTTTAAATTTTAGTTAATACTATTCATAACATCTTTTGAATGGATTTTTTTTGTAAGTCATGGTGTGATTGAACTTGGTGTAGCGTGTAGTGCAAGTTATTGAAATATTTTGAAGAAATAACACACTATGAAATCTTGGGGTGTTACAGTTCATCTATTCTAACTCAACTTGTATAAGGGGAAAGTACCCTTCACCAATTCTAATTGGGTACTTTTTATAGAACCAGTACACTTATGCCTGCACGACATCTAGAATTCCCAACTACATGATGACACACCCAAATACTTATTGTTTCACTACAACCACTGATAATCCTTCACCACCATTGGGAAAACACACACCATTTAAAGAGTTATCTTCCCCAACACTCCTTTCATAGTTTTGGAAAAACCAACAAAAAAACGAATATTTAGAATCTAATTGACATTTCTAGGAATTATGCTCTCAATAAATATCACAAAACCAACATAAATATCATCAAAAAACTATCCCCCACATTTAACATAATCATTAACTCAAACTCATAGCATCAATTCAAACATGAAACACCATCACGAAAAAAGAATCAAACCCATTGAACAATACATCCTAAATCCCAACCATGACCAAATCAAATATTAAATGATATAATACACATGAAACATCACCAACCAAGCCTAAAACCCTCTTTATAACCCACTTTATGTTTTTAAAAAATTTCTGAAATAAAAATAAACCCTGAACATCAATAATAAAAACACAATTTTGGAAAATAAAACAAGCCTTGTGAACTGAGCACCAACCTTGGGTATTCCATGAATACTCACATACATACATTCTCGTTCCAACTTGGGGACCCATCCACATGTACCAAAAACCATCCACATCCAATTACATTCATACATACATGTGGGTGTCTATAAAAATACCAAATCAAAAAAAAACCTTCTCATTTCTAAAAATAAACATCAAAAACAGATTTGGATCACCAAAAAAACATTGAATAAATCCTTTAAAATCTAAAAAATAAGAATCTCCAAATTATCATTTTCAATAAACACTCATTTTAAATTCTATAAAGACATCCAAAACCTCAAAAAATTCCAATAACATTTTCAATTACGCTTTTTGTATAACTTTTCAACATCAGAAAAAAAATTATAAAACACTTTCCACCCAAAAAAACTCATTAAATATTCAATAAAAAAAAGATTTTTATTTTTGAAATCCAATATCAAAAGAACAATCAACAATTTTTCTACCTGAGAAAAGCACCCCAAATCCAACTAAAACTCGCACCATGTACATAAAAAACAATTCAATCAATGAATCATGATTCCGAATTACCAAATAAACAACTAATACACATGGTATGGTCACATGGTTTGGTAGAACATGCACCAACTAAGTGAGCACATAAGAAGCCATCAGAGGAAATTAAATGTTCTACACATAGATTTCCATGCCAGGAACAACAAATATTCTCCCCTCCAAAATAACCACAAAATATTAAGACCAACTAGAAACATCCAAACTAGACTAAGGACCTCAATAATAATTGAGATACCACCACATAATTCATGGAAAGGCCATCTCAGACCACCCAAGAAATTCAAGTGTCATTATGAATAGGTTGGGATCAAGAAAATAACCTAAATTGACCACTTGTTTTTTAAAAATTCTATCTCAAAACTATAATACATCCCCAATGGAAATTTTCCAAACTAGATACAATACTATTTCATGAAGATCTAACTTGGCTTAACTGTGAACCAGTCTTTCGAGACGATCCATGATATGGCCCGATGGTTGTTTCAAATCCCCACAGGGTGACACAAGCTACTAGGTGCGAAATAATTAATGGAAAATGATTTACCTGATAAATAAAAAACATGTGAATAATAATGTAGGTAAATAAATAAATATGTAAATATACACTAGAAAAAATATGTAAAGACCTGTATCTTAATATAAAACCAATACATCCAGCTAAACATACCTCCATGTGACCCCATGGGTCACCACCGAACACACTTGTTGCAAGACCGATCAAAAACTAGAACCTAAAACTGAAAGATAAAATAGGAAATAGCACAGATATGCTTAGTTGGAATGACAAGGATAAATAACACCCTATTCCATTGACATGAAAATGAAATCCCATTATACTAGTTTGGAAATAATACATAATAATGTAATGTTTTCCATTCTCTTATAATTGAAGTCAAAATTTTATATTTTTAAGGAAGGACTTTCTGTTTCACCATATCTTCTAAATAGACTCTAAGAATGCATTAATATATTTAGAAAAAAAAATATTTGGTTGTAATGTGTTTTTTCAAAAATGAGACAAAAAAATTGAAACAACTAATATAATGATTATCGCACAAGAACTATGGAAACTCTATAAGTAGCTAGTGTTTTTTGGGGAACTATGAGCAACGTACCTTAGTGAAACGTTTTATAGAAACCACAACCAACTACGATCCCAAGAGCTAGTGACTAATAGGTAACAAAATGATATTCTAGTGGTCTTCAATAATCATAATGTTTAATTTGTGTTGTAGTGTCAATCCTACTAGACGAAACTTGGACAAACCACTTCAGAATCATCTAGTGTACTTGACCTAGTCTCCCCACCATGTTACCCATGTTTTGTCATGTGTTCAATTTCAAATGTTTATGACGTTTTATCCAGATAACATAAATAAATATAATAGTTTCTTTAACTAAAACTCATTTAACCCCTCACCACAATTCTCCGTTAGTAAGATCATTCCCCCTCTTTCACATCCCACAATTCACAAGACACAACACTGGGAACTTATCACAAATATCTTGTTAACACTTACATCACATTTATCAAAGTAGAGGTTATTCTTCAGGAATTGGTTTTCATTTTTCACGAACAACTCTTAATGTGATAAACATGAATAATTATTGACAAGGAATACTTTTCATATTATAACAAATAATCCCTAGAACATTTAAGTTTATAAAATAATATAAAAGGTCAATTGAATAAACAATGTACTACCCATTTTAAAAAAATCTTGATCCCATTATTGAAAAAATGCTATTCTTTAAATAAATTAAAATAACCATTCGAACATGAGATCACAACAAAACCCTTCCTTTGAAATCACATTAATGATATAAAAAAATAGTTGTCCTTATAATTTTATTATGAAACAGACCAAAAGGGAAAAAATCCAATTTTAAATATCAATTATACTTTGAAAAGAAAATTCCACTTAAAAAAAAGACATACGGTTCCAACCAGGACTTTATATTTTCAAACATAAAAAACCACTTTTTCCAAGGGAATTTCCAATATCTAGAATAAAAATCCTCAACACCCTTAAAATGTTCCAAATCGGTCAATTCTTGGATATTAAATTATATCAAATATCTGACATCAAAGATATTAACATGACATCTAAAAATCATTTTAAATATGTTTTTACACATTTCTTACACTTTAAATATAATGAGAACCCATAACCTGTCTTAGAAAATTTATATATGTAAATAATAACCTGAATCCAAGTGGGGAAAAATTCAACCTAATATATATATATATATATATATATAAATATATACACCAAAATTACAAGAAAATATAAATTTAAAATATTTATGAAATCAAGGACTCCAAATTAAAATCTCATGAATAAAAAACCTTCCTCAAACACCAAACATTAAATGAATGCAGATTGAGTATGCTTCACCATACACACAATTATATTTTCACACACACACATATATATATATATTGACCCAAAGTACATATTCCCCACCCATGATGGAATATTTAAATATCGGATACATATATATACATTCATACCTACATATATACATGTTTTTATTTTCTTCTGATGACTCATGTCTACACCGTGATGACCAAAACAAGGTATAACAATTATCAAGGACTAAAAACAAATTGAAGAAGCTAAATTATTTTAGCGAAAGTATGCAGTAGTTATAGATCATCCCTTGGAGAGGCATCCGTATCCCGAACCCAAACAACACAATCCAACTCACTACATAAAAAATACTAGGAACCATAAAAAAATCTATATTATTCAACACACCTCCAAAAAAATTTTATGTAAAGACCTGTAAAATTCAAGGGAAATTTTTTTCTTAATTTTCTTTAGAATTTTACAAGAGCGCGGTTTCAGACGGCACCTGATTCCGAGGCCCGGAGTGCCCGGAATCAATTTCCGAAGTTTGGCTCGGGTACGTTCAGTGAACGAACGAGCAGGAATTCCTAACTTTTGATTCGGTGCTCGGAATTGAAATCTGAGGGCACCGATGAACTCGCAGTGCCGATATTCGCTTAAAGAGACATTTTCGGATGTTGCGTTTGTTGCGGGACAAAAGTTAGTTTTTGGGAGAATTATAAAAAGTTGAATAAAAAAATGTGGAATTCTTTTTATTTTACTTTGTAGGTTAACTCCTCTCAAAGGGAGTTAGTGGTGGGACCCACACCCACTTAACCTCCCTTGAGAGGATTAAGTGTGGTGGGACCCACACGAACCTAAACCTCTCATATTCCCCCTTAAACTCCCCTCTCTCCCTCTTAAAAGTTTGTTAACTTAACATATAATTAATTACACATGACATGTATAATTAATTAAGTGTTATGTTTTTGAATTTGATGTTTTGAATCCTTGGCTTGTTAAAAAAAATAAGGAGGAACCTTATTTTATTTGGTTAGTTTTGTTTATTCATCTTGTGAGGATTTTTGAGAGCTCCTCCTCCTTCTTCTTCAACTTGACGAAGAACGCTCAACTTGACGAAGAACGCTCAACTTGACGAAGAACGCTCAAGTTCCGACGAAGAACGCCGCTCCTCTCTTCTTCGTCTTCCGTGTCAACGAGAGGGAACACCGCTTCCTCCTCGGACTCCCTTCTTCGGCATACGAATATTCGCCAACGATGTATCTCATCGGACGCACCTCTTCGTCATCGGATTTGACGAACGACTACCGCGACGCCCGAACACCGCGACGTTGTCTTCCGCGGGACGTTGACAAATCTTCGAACCTATACCAAAGGTAGGGGTTGTTGTATTTTGTTTATTCTTTTATCCTTGTTCGTGGTTCAAGAATGATTAACGAAAGGATTTTAAGTTGGTTATCATTTAACGTGATGGGGGCCGGACCACATGAACACGGCCGAACCCCCTCCATCGTTCTTGTTGATTTACCTTGTGGGTGGAAACAAGGTGGCATGGTGCCGTCGCACCACGCGGTTAATCGTGCGATTATATTACGCGACGCTGTCGCGCCGCGCCATTGAAGAATCATCAAGAACGCGACGCCGTCGCGCCACGTTGAAGGAAATCAAAGGCACGGCGGAGGGATGCGGTGCCGTCGCACCGCGCCTGACGACGAACACCGCGGCCGGTTCCGGGCCGCGGCGGAAGGAGACGACCAGCGGCCGGGCCGCCGGCTTCGGAAGCCGAAGAGGGGACCGGATTTTCCGGTCCCGTTGGAGAAAACCGGCCGGCAGTTGGCCGGCTGGAAGGTCAAAGGCCGGGGGAAATAAATTCCCCCGGCCAGCTCTAAAAACCCTCCTCATTTAAGAGGGGGGCGGTTTCCTTGAAAGGGGGGGGGGGGCAGGAGGCCCCCCAGTTTTTCTTCAAGCCGGCCCCCACGTGGGGGCCATTTTTTTTACAACGGGCGCGGCATATAGCCGCGCCGCCCCTTCAATCGAGCGGGGGCTTGATCCCCCCCCCCCCCCCCCCCCCCCGCGCGCTGCCTCCGTGCGGCGCCGGGCCGCCGATCCGCCGCGCCGTCGGCCGGCCGGCCGGCCGGGCCGGGTCGGCCCGGACCCGGACCCCCCCCCCCATTTCGAATCAGTTTCGGTCTTTTGGCCATAACTTGAGCCACGGACCTCCGATTGATGAACCGTCTACGGAAATGCGATCCTTGGACCGAGACGGTCGTTTCGGTATATTGCACTCAAGGTTTTGGATTAATTTGAGTTCGGCCGGGTTGGTTCGTTCACGAAACCAACCGGGCCTTCGGATCGGAAACACTCATATCTTGAGCTACGGACGTCCGATTGACGTGACGTCAGCCGTGTTGTGTTCTTCTTAGTGAGACGTATCTTTTGGAATACTCCGCCCGAGGTTTGGACGAAGGTGGAGTATGGTCGGGTTGGTTTTTCCTTAAAAACCAACCGGGCCCCGGGGACGAAAATGCCAATAACTCTCAGACCGGGCGTCCGATCGACGCGCCGTCTGTTGCGTTGAGTTCCTGTTGACGATACAGAACTTTTGGATACATCAACTCTGGACTTTGTGACAGTTGATGTATCAGCCTCTCGGCTCGTGGATCGGACCCTCCGAACGAGCTTGCTGTGTGCGGGAACCCTAGTGCTGGCTCCGACTGTTACTGTGACTACTACTGCTACTACTGCTACTGTGACTGCGGCGACGACAGTACAGAGATCCTGTGTGGATTCGACGACGACGACTTCAGCACTCAGTGATCCTACGTGGATCAGTGCTACAGGTCCTATGTGGGCCCGATCCTGTGTGGGTCCAATCCTGTGTGGGTCTTTGCGCTCAGCGGTCCTGTGTGGACCAGCGCCTACAGGTCCTACGTGGGCCCGATCCTGTGCGGGTATTTTGCGGGGGTTAGTTACCTATCGATCCTTCGTGGGTCCGACGACTTAGATGGATCAGAGATCATCTTTATCGTCTTTCGAAGAAGTATACCTGTGTGAGCTGAATCCTGTTGCTTTCCTGTGTGGATTGTGTTGTGCTATCCTGTATGGATTACGTTTTGCTTTCCTGTGTGGAATACGTTTACTTTCCTGTGTGGACTGAGTTGTACTTGGGCTCGGAGGTTGGAGCGTATTTGAATTTGATGACTTAGGTATATGTATGGGCATATACCTAAGCAGTGTCGGTTGTTACTTCGTGATTGTACCTTTCTTCGTGGTTTATCCTTTGTGGATTAGAGAGACCTTCAGGGGTCTCGGGGTCCCTACTGAGTAGCTTATACTCACCCCTGCACGGGCTTTGCCCGCACTACGTTGTGTTGGTTGCAGACGACGGACAGCGTTGATCTTAGCTGAGGCTTGCAGAGCAGGACGGTACCCGGAGTTGGACCACTGGGCGGGACGTGCTCGGAGCGGACGGTGGGACCCGTGGAGCAGAGGAGCTATCTGTACCCACCCTTCAGGTGGAATTTCCAGTGGACAGCTCGGTGTAGAGGCTTTTACTTTTCAGTTGCTGTTTTCCCTTTTTGAGTTGTACTTTACTAACAGTTTGGGTTTGTATACTGGCCCATTTACTTTTCCGCACTTTCAGTTGTACTCTTCTTTTGTTTAGTGTTTACTTTCCGATTGCTTACTCTATGGTGTTTGTTTACTTTTCAAAGGAAATGCCTTCCCTTTTTACCGGGATTTACGCCTTGGTGCTAGTCGCCAGCCCCTGGCCTATGGAAGGCGGGCTTGGGGTAGTCACGGCACGGACCCCGAGGGCGGGTCGTGACAAATTGGTATCAGAGGAGTTCGGTTCTACCGCGAACTCTAATATTTTCTATGTGAAGCAATAATGTTTAGCGTATTGAGTGTGGTTATCAGTATAGGGAGTCCAGTGTTGGTGCGGTGACCGACGTATCCGTACACCAGGACCCTGAATTCTGATTTCCGACTTAATGCATGAAAACATTGATTGCGTGTGTGTTTCAAAGTTTTCTTTGTGATTACTTATATCAGCTCACCAGGTATACTGTTCTGACCGTGGCGCACCTGTTTCCTTTTCAGGATGGCCCCACGACGGCAGCGAGCTAGAGATCCGAGAGTCGAGCGTGACGACAGCCCACCGAGCGACGAGGCCTCGGTGCAGGGCCCTTTGTCAGCAGTGGCACCGGCGGTAGCTCTACCCGCCGAGCCCCCGATACTTCCAGCAGCAGCCGCTGACGATGCACGTCGCCTCAGCGCACTGCATGAGTTTCAACGCCAGCGACCTCCCAGGTTTCGCGGGGAGACGGATCCCCAGGCAGCATAGGACTGGCTAGAGGCAGTGGTACGAGTGTTTAGGCTAGTGAGGACACCAGCAGACCTCATGGTGATCCTCGCTGCGAGCCTACTACACGCAGCAGCAGGACGATGGTGGAGCTTGATGCTCCAGGTGGACGATGAGGCATCTATTCTTTGGACGGACTTTCAGAGCCTCTTCCGCTCGAAGTTCATCCCAGCCACCCTTCGTGCGGTGCGTATCCAGGAGCTTCTACAGGTGCGGCAGGGCAGCATGACGGTCGCTCAGTACTCGGCGAGATTTACCGATCTCTCGCGCTACTCGACCGACATGGTACAAGACCCATTCTTCCGGGCCCGGACCTTCGAGAATTGTTTGAGACACGAGATCAGGGCATCGCTGATCTCCCTCAGCATACCGACTCAGACAGGAGTACTGGAGCGGTCCCTTCTGATCGAGAGCTTCCTTGCTGAGTCTACACCAGCACAGCGACCCACCGCAGGGCGGCACGTGGCAGAGTCATCTGCAGTAGGCAGTCGACGGATGACTCAGGGGTCCAGGAAGACCAGACCTTCGGGCAGACGACCTCAGGACACTGGTTCAGCAGTGCGGGGCACACAGCGAGGAGCCAGTCTTTCGAGAGGCAGACAGTGCTACTCGTGCGGCGGGCAGGGCCACATGGCTCGTGACTGCCCGACCCGCCGTGCCGAGGAGTAGCAGACGGTTGATGGACCACCGAGGCAGAGGCAGAGGGTCGACCGTGGCGGTCCACAGGGAGGAGGCGGACGAGGCAGTGGAGCTGTACGAGCAGCCGGTGGTGGGAGACGCTTTGAGGCTCTACCACCACCACAACCAGGAGGTCCACCCCGACCACAGGGAGCTGGCGGGCAGAGACAGGCACAGCTCCAGGCAGCAGAGGCCTACGACCACGGCACACCCGAGATGATTTGAGGTACTATCTGTGTCTACTCCACCCTTGCTGCAGTTCTTATAGACACAGGAGCGAGTCACTCGTTCGTAGCCGCTGCCCTTGTTCGGAGCTCGGAGATTCCGACAGAGCCGTTGGCTCGATCCTTATGGCTAGAGACTCCTACGGGAGCAGACTCGACGATTACGCACTGGTGCCGGCAGTGTGAGCTTACTCTAGGAGGCGAGAGCTTCAGCTGTGATCTTCTTGTAGCCGCGTCGAGGCCTTACGACGTCATCTTGGGCATGGATTGGCAATCTACGGTCCATGCACAGATTGACTGTTTTAGGCGCAAGGTGCAATGTGTACGCACCGACGGGAGCAGGTTCACCTTCACCGGCGAGAAGGGAGCCTTAGCAGCACAGGATGGACTTCCGCGGAGGAGAGGACAGCCCATCACTCATCAGTTGGCTAGCCTTATCCTTGGAGAAGTTGACGTGCGGAGTCCTGGTTTTCCTGCAGTGGTGGATCAGTTTGCAGACGTTTTTCCCGACGACGTTCCAGGACTACATCCTCGCAGAGAGGTAGACTTTTATATTGAATTGTACCCCGGGATAGCCCCGATATCCACTCCAGCATATCGGATGGCCCCCGCCAAGCTTCGAGAGCTACGGGTACAGTTGGAGGACTTGCAGAGCAAGGGGTTCATCCGACCCAGTGTTTCACCCTGGGCTTCCCCGATTTTGATCGCCAAGAAGGCGGACGGGAGCTTGCGACTTTGTGTTGACTATCATCGCCTGAACCAGGTGACAGTAAGAAACAAGTATCCGTTACCGAGGATTGATGACCTCTTTGATCAGCTCAAGGGAGCACGGTGGTTCTCGAAGATAGACCTTAGGTTAGGCTATCATCAGCTCAGAGTCAGAGACGAGGATGTGCAGACGATGGCTTTCAGATGTCGGTATGGCCACTATGAGTTCTTGGTTATGCCTTTCGGTGTAACCAATGCTCCAGCAGTGTTCATGGCTCTCATGAAAAGGATATTTCAGCCATACCTCGATCGGTTTGTCGTAGTCTTCATCGACGACATTCTGATTTACTCTACGAAAGAGGAGGAGCACGCCTATCACTTGCGAGTTGTACTAGACACACTCCGAGAGCACCAGCTTTATGGTAAGCTCTCGAAGTGCCAGTTCTGGATACGTGAGGTCCACTTCTTGGGACATGTTATCTCTGAGGCGGGAGTTGCAGTGGATCCTGCGAAGATTGAGGTTGTGTTAGCTTGGGAGTCACCCAGGAGCGTGACTGAGGTTCGGAGTTTCTTGGGACTAGCTGGATACTATCGGAGATTCGTGCTAGACTTATCTAGAGTTGCGGCATCACTCACAACTTTGACGAAGAAGGGGAAACCCTTCGTGTGGTCTGACATATGTCAGCAGAGCTTCCAAGAGCTGAGACAGAGATTGACTAGCGCACCTATCTTGAGGTTTCCCAAGGAGGGAGTATGGTACGTAGTCTACTGCGATGCATCAGGGACCGGACTCAGATGTGTTCTGATGCAGGAGCGGGCAGTGATCGCCTATGGATCACGTCAATTGAGGCCGCATGAGCAGAACTACGCTACCCATGACCTGGAGTTATCAGTAGTGGTCTTCGCTATGAAGACATGGCGACACTATCTGATGGGCGAGCGCTTTACAGTCTTTTCTGATCAGCAGAGTCTCAGGTATATCTTCTCTCAAAAGGACCTGAACCTGAGACAGCGGCGATGGCTCGAGTTCCTCCAGGACTATGACTTTGAGATAGTCTATACTCCTGGGAAGGGAAACGTAGTAGCCAATGCCCTTAGCAGGAGGACATGCATTCAGCTACTTGAGGAGGCGACAGAGCAGCTAGCCTCTTTGCAGATATCCGTCATGGATAGAGATGGAGAAGCCTTCCTTCAGTCTCTCATAGTCACTCCTCCACTACTGCAGCGAGTCAGGGAGGCACAGCATGTGGACGCTGACTGTGAGACACAGCGTGCATAGATATCCTCGGGACATGCACCTGATGGTTTCTCCCTTGGAGCAGGGAACGACATCCTTTTCAGAAGATGTAACTTGGTACCAGTCGTTTTACGAGAGGAAGTGCTGATATAGTTTCACACTTATCCTTTGGCGGTACATCCTGGAGTGGCGAAGATGTACCAGGACCTCAGACGATAGCACTGGTGGTCGGGCATGAAGAAGGCAGTAGCAGAGTTCGTTTCTCGATGCCTCACCTGTCAACAGGTGAAGGCAGAGCATCAGGTACCAGCAGGCTTGGTACAGCCCTTGGAGGTTACATAGTGGAAGTGGGACGGCATATCTATGGACTTTGTGACTGGACTTCCACGTACTTCCAGAGGTCACGACTCCATATGGGTGATTGTTGACCGACTCACTATGTCGGCACACTTCTTACCCATCAGAGAGCAGGGCTCAGTGGAGAGCTTGGGACGTCTCTACGTTCAGGAGATCGTGCGGCTCCACGGTGTGCCATCATCTATCGTCTCCGATCGAGATGCCGGCTTTACTTCCCGGCTTTGGAAGGGGTTACAGGAGGCGTTCGGGACGCAGCTACATCTGGGCACAGCCTTTCACCCTCAGACGGATGGTCAGACGGAGAGGACCATTCATACTCTCGAGGACATGCTCCGCGCATGTGTCCTCGACCTTGGTCGTAGCTGGGAGGACCATCTACCCTTGTTGGAGTTTGCATACAACAACAGCTACCACTCCACCATCGGGATGGAACCGTACGAGGCGTTGTACGACCGACCTTGTACATCTCCTTTGTGTTGGACAGACCCTGGAGAGTCAGCATTGGTGGGACCGGAGATGGTCCAGGCCATGACAGAGAAGGTCCAGGTCATCCAGGAGCGGATGAGGACACCTCATAGCCGGCAGAAGTCATATGCTGACAGGAGGCGGAGGCCACTAGAGTTCGAGGATTCCGACCACGTCTTCTTGCGGGTCTCACCTCGACGTGGTATTCAGAGATTTGGCCGAGGCAGCAAGTTATCTCCGCGCTTAATCGGACCCTTCCAGGTCCTCAGCAGGATTGGTGAGGTGGCTTATCGCCTGGCTCTACCACCACAGTTGCACCGGGTGCACGACGTCTTCCACGTGTCTCAGCTGAGGAGATACGTGCACGACCCGACGCACATCATTGATCATGGGGAGCTTGACGTTGAAGATGAGGCGACTTTTACAGAGGTCCCGGTGGAGATAGAGGATCGACAGGAGCGGGTCCTGCGTGGGCGATCGATTCCTCTTGTGCGCATCAGATGGCAGCACGGGAATCTCCAGGAGAGCACATGGGAGCGGGAGGCTCAGATGCGTGCTCAGTACCCTCATTTGTTTCCCTAGTTTTTGATGTATCTTTACGGGGACGTAAATTCCTGAGGTGGGAGTAATGTAAAGACCCGTAAAATTCAAGGGAAATTTTTTTCTTAAATTTCTTTAGAATTTTACAAGAGCGCAGTTTCAGACGGCACCTGATTCCGAGGCCCGGAGTGCCCAGAATCAATTTCCGAAGTCTGGCTCGGGTACGTTCAGTGAACGAACGAGCATGAATTCCTAACTTTTGATCCGATGCTCGGAATTAAAATCAGAGGGCACCGATGAACTCGCAGCGCCGATATTCGCTTAAAGAGACCTTTTCGGAAGTTGTGTTTGTTGCGGGACAAAAGTTAGTGTTTGGGAGAATTATAAAAAGTTCAATAAAAAATGTGGAATTCTTTTTATTTTACTTTGTAGGTTAACTCCTCTCAAAGGAAGTTAGGGGTGGGACCCACACCCACTTAACCTCCCTTGGGAGGATTAAGTATGGTGGGACCCACATGAACCTAAACCTCTCATCTTCCCCCTTAAACTCCCCTCTCTCCCTCTTAAATGTTTGTTAACTTAACATCTAATTAATTACACATGACATGTATAATTAATTAAGTGTTATGTTTTTGAATTTGATGTTTTTAATTCCTTGGCTTGGTAAATAAAATAAGGAGGAACCTTATTTTATTTGGTTAGTTTTGTTTATTCATCTTGTGAGGATTTTTGAGAGCTCCTCCTCCTTCTTCTTCAACTTGACGAAGAACGCTCAACTTGACGAAGAACGCTCAACTTGACGAAGAACGCTCAAGTTCCGACGAAGAACGCCGCTCCTCTCTTCTTCGTCTTCCATGTCAACGAGAGGGAACGCCGCTTCCTCCTCGGACTCCCTTCGTCGGCATACGAAGATTCGCCAACGACGTATCTCATCGGACACACCTCTTCGTCATCGGATTTTACGAACGACTACCGCGACGCCCGACCTCCGCGACGTTGTCTTCTGCGGGATGTTGACAAATCTTCGAACCTATACCCAAGGTAGGGGTTGTTGTATTTTGTTTATTCTCTTATCCTTGTTCGTGGTTAAATCATGATTAACGAAAGTATTTTAAGTTGGTTATCATTTAACGTGAGGGGGGCCGGACCGCATGAACACGGCCGAACCCCCTCCATCGTTCTTGTTGATTTACCTTGCGGGTGGAAACAAGGTGGCGTGGTGCCGTCGCACCACGCGGTTAATCGTGCGATTATATTACGCGATGCCGTTGTGCCGCGCCATGGAAGAATCATCAAGAACGCGACGCCGTCGCGCCGCGTTGAAGGAAATCAAAGGCACGGTGGAGGGACGTGGTGCCGTCGCACCGCACCGGACGACGAACACCGCGGCCGGTTCCTGGCCGCGGCGGAATGAGAAGACCGGCGGCCGGGCCACCGGCGTCGGAAGCCGAAGAGGGGACCGGATTTTCCGGTCCCGTTGGAGAAAACCGGCCGGCAGTTGGCCGGCCGGAAGGCCAAAGGCCGGGGGAAATAAATTCCCCCGGCCAGCTCTAAAAACCCCCCTCATTTAAGAGGGGGGCGGTTTCCTTGAAAGGGGGGGGGGGGGCCAGGAGGCCCCCCCGGTTTTTCTTCAAGCCGGCCCCCACGTGGGGGCCGTTTTTTTTACAAAGGGCGCGGCATATATCCGCGCCGCCCCTTCAATCAAGCGGGGGCTTGATCCCCCCCCCCCCCTCGTGCGCTGCCTCCGTGCGGCGCCGGGCCGCCGCGCCGCCGGCCGGGCCGGGTCGGGTCGACCCGGTTCGGGCCGACCCAGGGGGGGTCGGGCCGGGTCAGCCCGGACCCCCCCGTTTCGAATCAGTTTCGGTCTTTTGGCCATAACTTGAGCCACAGACCTCCGATTGACGAACCGTCTACGGCAACGCGATCCTTGGACCGAGGCGGTCGTTTTGGTATATCGCACTCAAGGTTTCGGATTACTTTGAGTTCGGCCGGGTTGGTTCGTTCACGAAACCAACCGGACCTTCGGAGCGGAAACGCTCATATCTTGAGCTACGGACGTCCGATTGACGTGCCGTCAGCCGTGTTGTGTTCTTCTTAGTGAGACAGATCTTTTGGCATACTCCGCCCGAGGTTTGGACGAAGGTGGAGTACGGTCGGGTTGGTTTTGCCTTAAAAACCAACCGGGCCCTGGGGACGAAAATGCCAATAACTCTCAGACCGGGCGTCCGATCGACGCGCCGTCTGTTGCGTTGAGTTCCTGTTGACGATACGGAACTTTTGGATACATCAACTCTGTACTTTGTGACAGTTGATGTATCAGCCTCTCAACTCGTGGAGCGGACCCTCCGAACGAGCTTGTTGTGTGCGGGAACCCTAGTGCTGGCTGCGACTGTTACTGTTACTACTACTGCTACTACTGCTACTGTGACTGCGACGACGACAGTACAGAGATCCTGTGTGGATTCGACGACGACGACTTCAGCACTCAGCGATCCTACGTGGATCAGTGCTACAGGTCTTGTGTGGGCCCGATCCTGTGTGGGTCCGATCCTTTGTGGGTCTTTGCGCTCAGCGGTCCTGTGTGAACCAGTGCCTACAGGTCCTACGTGGGCCCGATCCTGTGTGGGTCTTTTGCGGGGGTTAGTTACCTATCGATCCTTCGTGGGTCCGACGACTTAGATGGATCAGAGATCATCTTTATCGTCTTTCGAAGAAGTTTACCTGTGTTAGCTGAATCATGTTGCTTTCCTGTGTGGATTGTGTTGTGCTATCCTGTATGGATTACGTTTTGCTTTCCTGTGTGGAATACGTTTACTTTCCTGTGTGGATTGAGTTGTACTTGGTCTCGGAGGTTGGAGCGTATTTGAATTTGATGACTTAGGTATATGTATGGGCATATACCTAAGAAGTGTCGGTTGTTACTTCGTGATTGTACCTTTCTTCGTGGATTATCCTTTGTGGATTAGAGAGACCTTCAGGGGACTCGGGGTCCCAACTGAGTAGCTTATACTCACCCCTGCACGGGCTTTGCCCGCACTACGTTGTGTTGGTTGCAGACGACGAACAACGTTGATCTTAGCTGAGGCTTGCAGAGCAGGACGGTACCCGGAGGTGGACCACTGGGTGGGACGTGCTCAGAGCGGACGGCGGGACCCGTGGAGCAGAGGAGCTATCTGTACCCACCCTTCAGGTGGAATTTCCAGTGGACAGCTCGGTGTAGCGGCTTTTACTTTTCAGTTGTTGTTTTCCCTTTTTGAGTTGTACTTTACTATCAGTTTGGGTTTGTATACTGGCCCATTTACTTTTCTGCACTTTCCGTTGTACTCTGCTTTTGTTTAGTGTTTACCTTCCTCTTGCTTACTCTGTGGTGTTTGTTTACTTTTCAAAGGCAATCCCTTCCCTTTTTACCGGGATTTACGCCTTGGTGCTAGTCGCCAGCCCCTGGCCTATGGAAGGCGGGCTTGGGGTAGTCACAGCACGGACCCCGAGGGCGGGTCGTGACATTTTAGGAACCCATAAAAACCTTTATACTCTCAAATATATGGTGTGAAACAAAACAGTATAAAAAAATACTATACTTTGGATGATGTTGGAGAAAAAAAAATAAGTTGAACCACCACTCCTTTTGAAGCAGTTGTCGGAACATGCATCAACACATCCTGAAAATCCAACTGTAACCCTAACAGTGAAAAAAATGAAAAATTCAGTTAAAACATGCCCTTGGGTTTTGTCTAAATGAAATATATTAATGGTAAGAATAAAAGTATAAAATAGGAAGAATGAGAAGGAATAATAAGACTCAATGTGATTTTTCGAATTGAAATCATAAAAAATCCTAGTGGAAATAGTGGCTGATGGAAACTCAGGAAAGAGGGGTCATGCTACCATGGGAAAAGAGGGGTGTGGGGACAAAAAATGATGGAAGTGGTGGACTATACCTTGGAAAATAGCTATCGTAGTGGAAATATCGGGGGAGGACACCCCCAATATAACTTCTTGGTCAATGAGTGAAGGGGTGTGTTGAGGGTAAGGGTTGTCTCACACACCTTGGAAGAGGGGGAGGGTTCCGTGCAATGCACATGGGATGATGAGTAGGATAAATTAGAATAATTAAATGGAAAAAAATAAAATATGAAAAATTATAACTTAATAAAAATAATATTAATATGACTAATAATAATAATAATATTATTATTATTATTATCCCAAAAATTTTATAATGAAAAATAAAATACAACGCGCCAGGTGGGGGTGTGAAATAAATCATTCTGAACAAATTTTGGATCATCATAACTATGGTTATATCATTCATACATCACCAACTTTTATTAAAACTGATATAATATCGTTAAAGTGTAATCTCAATTAAAGAATAACAATCATGATTTCTGAGAATTAGATTAAGGAGGTGGAAACAAACACCCCGTTTTTTAGGATAAAAAATCACTGAATTTTATAAACCATATATATAAAAACAACAATTGGAATAAATATATAGAGTAAAATTAATTATATATCATTTAGATTTCAAAATATAAATTTGAGATAATAATAGTACAACAAATAAAATTAATGATAAAATATAGATATAAATAGAAAAAACATAATATTCACAAACAACTTCTGCCCATTTGGGATTACCAAGAAGGAAAGATAATAAAGACAATGAAATAGACAAAGAAAGTATAAGAGATAATATCTTAGGAGATCCATTATAAACATAAGTCATTTTATTAAATCCAAAAAAAATTGTAACACATTAACCCTATCATAAACTAATCCTATTCTAAATCATTCTTAGTTATTTGGGAGGTATTATTGACTTGGTAATTTTTTTTTGAGTTATGAGACACGAATTTAGAGACTACGGTTGTAGATATAGTTGTAGGTACCTCTTGAATCACTAATGGTATGTGATGGAAAAAGATTTTAACTAGATAAACATAGTATGTCTGAAAATGTGGTGGAGAATGAGTAGACTATTGTGTTGGATTGAAGGAAAAAATGGGAATTACTTAATGTTACAAAAATTCTATTCTAGAAACATAAATAAATGACACCAACTGATTTAGAATTCCCATAATGATGTTTCCAACTCTCTTTATAATAGTGAATAAGTATTTAATCCATTCAATAAACATCTTATGTATATGGGTAATTAATTTTAGTCGGACAATTTGTTCTTTAACGACCCTAGTTATAGGTGATATTCATAATTAATCAAACAGAAACTTAAAATGAGAATTTCACTCATGAATTTTATATTTTTTGGAAAGTCATTATTTTAAATCCTTGGTGATGTTTTCCCATTAAAATTGGAATTCATTTAAACATTCCATTAACAGTTCATAAATATTCTCCCCGTGCTATTATTTTTTTTGAATACCCTCAGATGATATGTATGGTCACTCATGCTTGAATAAAACTCTTCTATGAATATTACTCTAATCATATCTTCATCGAAAATAGAACCCATATATGGATTAGTTGATGTGAAAGTAATAGGTGTAGGTACTGTCCACATCCTCTACAAAGGAAACTACAAACTAGAAGAATAGATTCAATCATCCACTCCATATGAGAAATAAAGGATTCTATTTCACTAGATAGCATTATATTTTAAATTTCAGTATCTAGAATCATAAAAATCATCATGGGATGAATATTGAAGATCAATAAGTCAAAAAGTGTATTGAATTAGATTCACTATGAGGTGTGACAAGACGATATTGTGAAGTAATAAATATTATGAAATTAGAGATTACCCTCACGCTGGAATAATCCAAAGAAACTCTAGTAAAAAAATTGGTGGCATCAAAGGAGAAACAGATGGAGGAGAAGCAACTCTCTCAGGGATAGGCAACATTGCCTCATCTAAATCTGATAATGTAGATGGATCATCTTCAGTAAATTATTTTAGCTCACCTAAATAATGAATATCCTTATCCAAATATCTAATTGGATATGTTTCAATAAAAATGAGACAGTAAGACCACCATGATCTAGTATGATTAATATTATCATTTCCACTACCATTTTATATATATGAATTTGGATATAAATTCTAATGAATAATGAAATTAGGATAATGTCCCCCTTGGAATTATCATCATCCCTAGGTGTGACAAAAGGATCATCTCTATATCCCATCTTTTGGATGGAATAACAGGGGGATTTCTCCCCCTCAACAGAATTCCTCGACTAACCTCTTACAGAGGTAGCATCACCAACTATTTGAACATAATCTTCTGTCTTAGTAAACCTATCTATAGTTGAGTCAAATAGAGATGGATGAAATGACTGATATTTATTAGTTCTATCATCATCATTAACATCATCATCATAATAATGACCTTTTGAATCTTGAGTTCCATCACAATTTTTATGCACATCGTCATCTTCAAAACCATCTGGCACTTCTACTTCTTATTTATAGGTATCGGTAGTTCCTTGAATTTGTTCTTCTATATAAAATTTAGTCTCTAAATATTTTATTTCACTTGATATGATCACACTATTAGGGAGTGAAATTGGTGGAATACCATACTCATAAGAAACAAGTGGGCTCTGAGAAACACTAGGACCTCTTCATTATTCAATTCCAATAACCACTTAATCTTTAATAAAAGCTACATATTATTCTCCATCAATAGAATGAATAAAAATATCATATTATTATATGTATGGATCCAAAATATTCATTGGTTTTGTAGGGTATTCTTCAAGATTAAAATCCACATAAAATATTTCATTATGTTCCACTAATAACTTCAACCATATATTCTGATTGAATTTAATGTTTAAATATAATTTTCATTAATAATAAACCCCAACATTTCATCCCTAATTCATATTCAAAATCAACCACGCCTTAACATCATGAATTGTAGAGATTATCTTTAGGAAAATCTAATATTACTACCTATAATTTTACTTGATTGTCTCCATCATATGCAACATAATAAATCTACAAATATGAAAAAACTACTCTTTAATTCACATTAATAAATAATTTATCACATAAAATTTGAAATAATACAACGTTGATGATCAATAAGTCTAGTGTATTTGAAAATTAGGTACATTATATAAAAATTAAATATTGTAAAAGTCATCATCTTTAATGTAATCTTCCTTAACATTATAGAATTTATATCTAAACGGGGAAACATTGAGAGATACAGAAGAAATGGGTAAGCTATAATTCTTATTAAGGGAATAAAAATTAAATAACATAAAGAATTTAATATATTTTAAGTATTAGTAATATCAAATGGGAATAAAAGTAATAACAATAATAAGGAATTATATTGATAGGTTATTATAATGACAATAGGGGAATTGTGAGAAAATATTAAAACACCACATAATGAACATAGTTCAATGATAACTGCAATAAATTATGTTAAAATTTTCCCCTAATTTAATTTTAATTAGTCTTTATCCCGACATAACATCTCAGGATATTGAGCATTACAAAAATCATTAGAGCGCTATAAAAGTCTTGGTGCACTTGTCACTTTCATTTCATTCTTGTGCTTATGTGTCCCACAAAGATCATACAACATGGTTTCATTCATCATAATATTTTATTCACTGATCAATTTGTATGGAATAAATTCGTTTAAATTATAAAGTAAGGAAATATATGTGTATAATGTTTAAAACACTTGATAGAAAATGGTTATGTTATTCATTAAATAATTGTTTTCATGGAAAATTGTGGTGAAATTCCGGTAGCATAATAAAATAAAATAAAATTTTATTAAATGGGTTAGTGAGAGATAAATGTGACTCTCAAAATTAAAAAAATAATATTTACAGTAATAGGGAAATTGAATGTGTTGTCCCAGAATTATGAATTGGAAATAGAAGGCATCAGATATTAATAAAACATTACTAAAGTAGAAAATGAGATGATACCTTACTTGAGTGTGTGAATAAAAATGTGTGGGAGGAGCTTCATAATATATTATGAGTGTCTTCAGTGGAATCAAGAGATGGTAGGGTAGAGATAGAAATTTATCCAAATATTTTTAGAGAAGAGAAGTGGCCGATTGGGTGGGTTAATATAAGAAAAGAGCGGGGATTTCATTAATATTTCTCGACTATAGTTTTGGGTCTCTATGAAACAAAATAATAAAAACCACAAAACTGTCCATGTTCTTGGACCATGGATTCTATAAAATGGGACTTATTTACATTATTTTATAAATAAAGGGAAAAAGTAAATAAGATAATGCCCTTTCTTATGTGGAGGTGAGTCATTATCTGAAAGAAATGATTTTAAAACCATAAAATATAATAATGGGTTTGGAGGATTCATAATGGAATTATAAAATTAATTAAGTAAATATAAATACAAATTATTTAAAATGTAAAACATATATTTTTTCAATGATCCAATTTATTTTATATATTAAATCACTATTGGGCCATTATAATGTCATAACTCATAAACTATATTTATACGGTATTAATTTTCACCCCAAAGTCAAAAGTCTCAAAAAATTATGAAAAACTCACCATTGGATAATTTCAGTGATAGGATTAAAAAATAAATTTCATTTTATATAAATAATTTTAAATTTATTAATTTGAACATTTAAAATAAATTCTGAATTTCTTGTGAAATGTAGGTTTTTTTGAAATAGTAGTTTTCAAACATTCATTGAAATTACAATTTAAATCATAAATATTATACAATAGTTAATATATAATTAAAAAGTTAATAATAATATTTTATTAAAATAATATTTATTTTAAATATCCATTAATTTATGAAAATAATTTCATTAATTAAATTTTTATATTACCTGAAAATACAATTTGTGTTTTATTGAATAAAAATTATAATAATTTATAAAATAAAAAATAGAACAAAAATAATTTCAATAATCTATAAAAAATATATTCATAATAATTTTGATAGGGTCCTAGTACAATTTCCTTTAATAAAATATCTAACGACCTAAGGGTATGGTGGTGACAGTGAGGCTTTCATGTGGTGGTTTGGTGAAAACAGTTTTCATTGTGATATTGAAGAGCACGAACTTCTCTCATAAATGTTTTCACTCATGATTAATTTTATGAATCATAACATGGTCTTGGTATATAGAAAAGACTACTAATTTTCCTCCCTTTTAATATTCACTAAAAGATATTCATATGGTACAATCATACTGGTTGAGGCCACCGCTTCTTTTTCCCATGTCAGTTATATTTTTATAACCCAATATTTATTCTTATAATTTATCTCAGTTCAACAACTATTTTATGAATGATAATGATTCATATTTTCTAAATTTTATAGTATAAAACCAAATAATTCATTGTGTTTTCTATAAACATATTACATAATAAATCAAAAAATTAAGTCATATGGGGGAATTTATTTATAAAATTTTGAATTGTTAAAACATTTACCACATAAAAAATTTCAGTCAAGATATTTTATTTCTCCTCACTAAAACTGGTGAGGGTAGCATTGTTTCATCACCACCTCTTGTTCCCACATCTCATCTTCAAATAGTGGGTTTCTCCACATCACTTTGAAAAGGTGCATTATTTTATTTGATAGAACTTTTCTCTATGATATAAGACCTTCAACGACTTATCGTTATAGGAAATATCATTCCCCAATGGTACCACCTCTAAATTGATTACATGTGAGGGTTCTGATATATTCTTCCTCAAGAGGGATACAGAGAAGATATCAAGTAATTGGTATAGGATAGGTTAGAGTGTTTGTTGATATGACCCAATTTTAATGAGATCAAGGATATCTAATGGAGATGATGTATCTTATACAAAGGAATATTTTATTCCCAAATCCCATAAAATTATTTTATAGTGTTATGTGGAGGGAAAAAATTTATAAAAAAAATATTCTAGGTCTCATTGATGAGACCTATAATTGCTCTTTGGTTGACTCTGAGTAGCCTTGATGTATTGCTGAAGGATATTATCCTTTTCCAATACTTCCATTACCATTTCAAGACCAAGAATTTTTCATTCTCTAAATTCATTCTAAAATATTACTGTTTTCACCAATTCTCAAATAAATTTTCACAAGGATACATTTGGATACTCATGTAGAAACTATTCATTAATAGGACCTGAGCAGTGGTAGATTTTTGTCGCATAATCTATTGAATTCCATAGAACGTTCTCTCAACATGTCTTCCAATTTCTGGATAGTATGCTTAGATTAGAAATCAGTTTGATGATGATAATATATACTTTTGTTTAGCTCAATATTTAGAGCATGTTGGATACATTTTCATAACATGTATTTGAATCTAATATCATTATCAAATATAGTTTATAGTGGTACTCCATGAATCCTGATCACATATATAATGTTTATTTGTGTAAGTTGATCCAGGGATAAGTCCTCTCATATTATGATAAAGTAAACTATATTTGTATGATAATGAAAGAAAACATATAGAATTATTTCCTCTGGATGTATTTAGAAGTCTAATGATAATGTCTATGGTTTGGTTTTCTCATTTATATTTTGGTATGGGTAATGATTTCATCATCCCCGTATAGTTTCGTATTTTAACCATCACATGCAGATATAATAAGAACTTTTATTTATATTATGTGATCTCCTTCTTCATATTATCAAACAAAATGTGCTCTAGGAAATCTTGAAACATCTTAGTGGATCCATGATCGATATAGAAGGTTCACCATTATGAAAAATCATACAAATTCTTCATTTAGTCATGATTTTATTGTCCATATTATCATTAAAAAAATATTACAACTAATTCTTCATTCACATTGAAATATGAATATTTCGCTTTACTTATAGTTTCCACTTTCTTCTGATTTCCCAAATCACCTCTTAGAGCATCCATTAACCTATCTGATAGAAATAGTTGATTGATCATTTGTGAATGAATTGATGATGTTCTTTCCTTTATGATAACCATGTCCATCATTTAAAAATTTTAGAATATTAGATCCCTCTTAATTCTCATTAACGATAGAATTTCAAGATCCTTTCATCTTAGATTGTATGCCACTTAATTCACTTTAGGTCTGATAGTAGTGAACTGAGTAGTCATAGTCCTTGATCAGCTATAACCTTCTTCATTTGTTCATATGAAACTCTTTCTAGGTGAAAATTGACTTAATGATTTTCTAATCCATATATATATCATCTGTCTCACCAAATGGAAAATTCCACCTTATTTTCAATTCAATGATCATTGTAGCCAACTCTTGATAGGGTGCTTGGTAGTTCTGGTAGTGATCATTCACCTTTCCTGAAGAAATGAAATTGCATTGTCCTTTTTCATTTACACACAACCCAATAGATTCTTTAATGAATCAATGAATACCATAAAAATTAATCTAATTATGGGTAGTGTAAGACTAAGTCAAATGTTAGCCTCCTATTCAACTCCATGAATATATATTCACATTAATGATTCCAAGAATACTTTACTCCCTTCTGTGTTATCTTAGTAATATGGTTTTACAATCATGAAAAATTTCACACAATTTATAAATAATACCCATGTAACCCATGGAATCTATATATATCTACCACATATGTTTCCCTCCTCCATCCCCAAATTTATTCTAAATAATATGGTTCCATTGATAACTCATTTATTGATACAATATTCAACATGAATTATAATTTCTTCGACTAGAACATACATTTATTGTACTTGGTGTAAAGCATATCCTTTCATAGGGTATTTAATAGAGTGAACATATGCTTCACATGATCCTTCTTTTATTTTGGAGTTTATAAGAATATGATCAATAAAGGATATTATAAATTTTTCATGTTAATACTGTAATAATCTATAAATAAAGTCCGTGAAGATTTATAGGGTAGTAGTGAGTCTGAATGATGTCCCTATGAACTCAGAGTACCCATAAATTGTACCAAAAATGGCCTTGGGGATTTCTTTCTTCGTCACCATTAATTGATAATATCCTGACCAACGATTCAACATGGAAAATTCTTCTTCTATATACATCTAATAAAGAAATTCATCAATCAGTGATATGGGATACATTTTTATCATGATCTTGTTGGCCAATCCTTCTTCTTAACAATGAGGTCTGGTGAACCCCATGATGTAGCACATAGGAGTATTAACACATTCTCAAGATTCTCATATAGTTACTTCTTCATATCATCAAGGTCCACAATAGAAATTCTATATAATGTCTTGGATAATTTATTACCTCTATGTATAATATTGATTTAAAATTCAATCTCTTGCTTAAATTGAAGACCAGAATATTCCTCAAGAAACACATCAATGTCTTCCCTCACAAAGGGCATGTATTCAATGTTGATTCTTTCCATAGACTCAATATTTTTTTCTATATACACATTCTCAGTGGTAGATAATGTCTACACTAGAGATGTTGTTTCTAAAGAATATTTCTCCTCCTACTTTCAATTTTACATAATCAAAGGTTGATTCACGATATTATTTCCTTATCGTTGGAATTTATGATGGATCTATATTGGGAACACCAATCCATGACCATAATTTCATCAAATTCCTTAAAATGGGGTCTGAAAATGTTCACTTAGAAGTTCATCTGACAAATTTTGGCAACATGGCATTTATATACATGGGATGCAATAAATTTATCATTTAATGTTTTCAATGAAGTATCTACTTAAATACTTTTTTAGTGTTTGAATAGTTATACTTCTCTTTTTTTAAAAGATTTTGATGAACTATAATCAAAAAGTATATTCACTATACATGAATAAATAACTATAATACCTATCACAACAACATTTTTGAGGTCCACCTTAGCAGTTGAGATAGAAAAAGCTCACCCTTTATGCCTTCAAGGTTATTGGTTGTCTCTGAAAACCCTTTTATTAATGAATTTATTTTTAATGTTTCATGGTTCCTTTCAGTTTATGAAATAAAATTTGAATTTATGGATAACTAGATCATTCTTTTTCTTCATTGAATTAGTTTGTTTCTCACGTTGGTTATCATTTTCTAGGTTCCATTCTTTCCTCCACCTAATGAATATCATTATCATCTATAGGAAATTTTTGGAGTTCCTTTTTCCATAGTATTCGAAATTGGGAAGTAGAAATTTCATGTAACCATTATATTTTTCAATTGAAATATAAGAATTAAAATCCACTTCTGGCTTTTTATCCCTATGATACCCTTGATTTTCCCTAACCTCCATTGCAACTTTGAGGGAAAATCCAAAAATTTCCTCATAGATATCAATATCTAGGATCACTAGAGATATTCTTCGACTTGGTTTTATCACAATAATGATGTTGTCAAACATCTATTTACGGGTAACAACAATTTCAGAGGTGTATGATGAATGTATTTTTTATCTTTCCCCATACTCCCAGATATATTCATCATTTTTTTATTGAGGGAAAGAAAATCATGTTCCATTTTAAGTCTGAGGATGTGAGGAAAATATTTATCAAAAATATTTTTCTGTAGTTATTTCCACCCAATCACTTTGATATCTTCCTTATCATTTTTATTCGTGATCAATTTCTACCATTGACCAAATTCTCCACACATATGATAAAAAACTTTTAGTACATTCTCTTTTTAGAAAATTGAATTATATATAATTTCATTCCAATAGAGTTAATACATTCATATGAGATTAAGGGATCAGACAATCCATTGATGGTTAGAGTCATTTTTCACATAAAGGACTCAATTGAAGCTCATTATCTCTTAGGGGGATTTAGACACTCCTCCTAATCTAGGATTCTATTAATAACCATAGTCATCTAAGAGTGTATCATCATAATGTCCATGATTCCCACTCCCATCAAGTTGGGAATCTCATTGGGTAAGTCATCGTGTTGTCCAAAACATTATTTTTTTACATGATTAATCCTATTTCTAAACATTGGATTGAATAAAAGATAAATTATTGATGGGTATTTTAAAACTATTAAACACATGATGAAGAATTTAACTAATCGAAAAGAGATAACATACAACATACATTTATTTAATTAACCTATGAATTTATAGACATAAATATATGTTATCAAAGATATATTTCCAATAAAATATTATAATGGGAAGTTACTCTTCCCCTAATAATGGGTTTTATTGTTTTTTTTATTTTACCAAAGTATATACCTCAGGACTGTCAATCCAGGTGGGTAGTAGGTCATCTTTACATGTACTAGGTTACATCGAGTTTGGATAGATGTACCTTATTAGTGTTTTTTCCCATATGTAAATATATGCTAGAATAATTTACACTTATAGTCTCTGTAACACCCCAAGTTTCCATGGTTTGTTTCTCTTTGAATAATTCAGTAGCGTGCGTTTTACGTAACTTCAAGTTCTAACACACACCACAACCAATCAAACTAGCTGTTATGAATAGTAATACCCACTTTTTGAAATTTTATACATCTTATCTCTCAAAATGGACTTCATTTTTGGATTCGGAATATTGAATTTATCTCAGGGTGAAATTTTGGTTCTTTTCGGATAACATTTATATTTTGATGAATAGTGAAAGTTACTTTTTAATTAAAAACAACTTTTTAATAAAAATAATTAATAGTAGTAAATTATTAATTTGAGTGGTTTTAAAGTATATTTATAATATATATTTACAATTTAATACAATTTTGGTCATTAGACAAAATTTTACAATTAAACCGGACATAAACAAGTGTTAATCTTTTGATAGTTATTATATCTTAATAACACGCTTTTTGTTTTGACAGCGGGAATTAATTTTAAATAAATTTCTGCCACTTCTGTGTTTTGAATTTGGAAAAATGGATTCTATATTTTTAATTAGGATTTCAAAATTTTGTAAATAGGTAACTTTTATTTATAGACATTTTGATTAATTACTTCGATAAATATTTTAATTACCATGGTTAAAGGGTTAATCCAGTAAATAAGGGTTAAAAAATAAAATAATAATAATAAATTATCCTAAAATGTGTCCAAACCTTATTGGTGGATACATGTCTGACCATTGGAATCTTTGGATCCTTTTTTGGGACCCCATGGAGCCACTTGTAGGTGATAGGGACACTTTATTTTAATTAAGATAAAGTAAATACAAAAATGATAAAAGATTATATCTTTTAGAAAAACAATTTTTACATAGGGTTATATATGTTATATTTTTGATTATAAATATATATTAGAATTCTAAAACTATTTCCTACATAATGATATTTTATTTATAATTTTTAGACATTGAAATGGTAAAAATATATATGATACGATAATGATGCATTATTTTCCTTATTAATGAAAGAATCAAATAATTGGTATTATAAATGTCAAAATAAATATAATTTGAAAGTTTTGATGAAATAAAGGAATTTTATTGGTTAATAGGACATTTTTGGATTGTTTAAATGAAATTGGTTTAAATTAATAAAGTTATTATGTCTTTAACAAAAATCAGTTATTAATTAGTGTCAAAATTCAGATAAATGAGATTTTAAAACAAATATTATATTATTAATTTATATTCTATTCATAAAAATCTATGGATCAGCCAAAGGAATTATATAATTATTTTATTATCATTAATGGACTACTATGGGGTCTCTAGGATGGATATATTATGTTTATTAACTATATGTTATAAAAATACAAAGTGACATGATAAGTGTTAAACTAATTAACCAAGAGTTAAAACTAAAATATAAGGTTAATATATTGACTCAAACCTATATAAAATCTATTGGATAAAATTATTTCGACCCATCCCCACCTTATAATTTTTTTAATAAACTTTTTATCCATTATAAACGGAATATGAATTTATTATAAATTAATACTTTAAGTTTTTTCTAAAGAGTCCCTCCTCCCCCTTATAAAAGGACCCAACATCTAACCAATTATTCACAACATCAAAGCCTATTAGTTCAGACAAAAACTTCCAAAATACTCTCTCAGATTCCCTAAATTCAACATTGGGGCCTTAGTTTGATCAGAAATCCAACCTAAGGAGCCCTTTTGATCAAATCAAAAGGAAGAACCCGAAGAAGATGTAATGTTTTCACCACTGTATTCCAAGTTCCTTTCTTCTTCAACTTCTTATTTCATTTTTATTTATATTCTAAAATTATATATCTAGTATCTACTATATACTGATTTGTTATTATAAATATGTTACAACCATAGTCATTATTCTATCCATCCTTTGAATGACATGGCACCATACGTGCGTACGTATGGCTTACCGTCTCCACGTCGTGGTGTAATTGTTATTCAATACATTATTATTTGGATGGGTATAATAATTATGTGTATTTGATGTAAATAATAAATATAAAATTATAATTATTATGTATATATTATATATCATCCAATTATACATTATTTTAATATCAAAATAATGATATCTTTGCTCGTGCGTACGTACGGATTACCATCTCTACGACACGATGAGATTCATTTCCAAGTTCACTATTCATCGATGATTAAAAAAATATATATTACTAATAAGTATGTAATATATGAAATAATATAACTATGGGAGATATATATATTTATATATATAATGATTTTTGTACTTATAAATATATTATTCACTTACTTTCGTTCAATACTTTATGAAAACAGAAACAGCGTTTATGCGTACGTACGGACTACCATCTCCATAAATGATGTCTTCCATTTAATATATATGTATATTCTATAGATTTATATTCAAACTATATATGATATATTTATCATGTTTTATATTCTTTAAGTATTTAAATCATGATTTAAGTGATACAGCCAAGAGTAACAAGTTAAAACACCTACGATAAAGAAAGTGATTATTACCCGAAATGTTAATTTATCATGGAAATTATTATTAAATGGACAATATAAAGTCATAAATGAATCATGTATGATATCATAAATATTAACATGGTTCTGGTATAATTTAATAACATACTACGATCTTCGTACAGTAGGTTAAACGTACCCTCGACTAAAGGAAAGTGCAAGTTAAGGGTTTTTCATCTCACTCTTTATTTCCGTGAGATTCATGCCATATTGAAACTATTAACTTTTTTGTTGTGTATGTACTACCCATAATTCTATTCATTGTGTAATATACTTTAAATTTATGTGTATCTACATATTCATTGTATGACACCTCTTTCATTGGGTGTATTTTTAGTAAGTTACCAAACTGGTAAGGGTTTATTTCACAATCTCTTCATTATCCGATGTTGTTTATACGTAATTATCTACTGGGACCTCTTTATCATCCACATCCATGTTTCTTAAAAATGTATTTCAAAACATTCTTACTATTTTACAGAATATAGGTTAACGTCATTTATATCCTTGTTTGACTTTTTATAAGAAGTTTACAAAGGAATCTTTTCGTCATTTTCCAAATAAGGTCCTTTTTAACCTTTTCGACAGAATTAAGGTAACAATGTCTTTTTTAACATATACGGTGGGTGCAGCTATTTTCTGCAGTTATAATATCATCGAAGCTTCCCTTAAAAGCTTATAAGAAAATTTTCAAATTAAATGTTTTATTTTATAATAATTTGACTTTCAAATGATTCCAAAAAAATAGATATTTCCCTCAAATAGTTTTTATTTCCTATATGTCAACATCCATTGATGAATTTTTATATTATTTGAAGTTGATTTATTGTGATACAAAACATCCTTATTATATTGAAGGTTTTGTGAAATTTTTGAATGTGTATGCGTTATTTTTATATCATTCATAGTTTATAGAAAAATTATTTACATTTCTTGTGATAGTTTTAATATGAATGTTCATTTCATATTTCATCCCCTTTTTAAGATGAATGTGTTGCACTAGTTTGTTACGGGTTGGGGACCGGTGAATGTAAGCCCTCTGGGTTGGTGTCCGGTTATTAGAGGCACTCCGGGTTGGTGTCCGGTTATTAGAGGTATTCTGGGTTGGTGTCCGGTTATTAGAGGCACTCCGGGTTGGTGTTCGGTTATTAGATGCACTCCGGGTTGGTTTCCGGTTATTAGAGGCACTCCGGGTTGGGTTTCGGTTATATTTATCCCCTAGGTCTTGGAACGAGGCCTTGAAAAATAAATTAAAGGTCAGAATTATGCATTACATCATTATAAAAGTGGTTAGTGATATTTTATGTGATTATTCGACTAGTAGAATATCCATGTGAATAAGTAAATGGATCTATTTCATTTTATTTTTACCATTTTATTCTAATGTTAAAGTTTAAAAGGCTTTTGTTTTAGTTATACATTGCCTTAAATGTTTATTCTTATTTATGAAAGTTTCCTCTATATTTCTTACCCTTACTAAGCATTTGAGCTCACCCCTTTCTATGTTTTATTTTTCCCAGGATTCCATGAAGTGTATTGTGATTGATATGCAGGGTTAAGCCAGGGAATAATGGCATTCATAAAGATTATTTATGTTGTTTTGTATGTCTTAAAGTTCAATGTAACATTCATATATGTAATCTATTTTCCAAGATTGCTAAATTGATCAGTCTTTCGGGACTTCATTCCTTGTAATCATGCCAATGTTATGTAATAATGCACCGACTCTGGGTAACTGGGTTCAGGGCGTTACAGTTGGTATCAAAGGAAGTTTAGAAATATCTTTGGAAACTAGATTTAGATAAACTCTGATTAGAGCACATATCCCTAAGATGGACATTGTGGAATAATATAGAATAACATCCTAGAATTTTGGTATTGTAGAGATTTTGTGAGTTTTCCGAACAATACATCCCTGTCTGGAAACAAGCAGGTAGAGGTGGCTCTGGAACAGATGTACCTAGTGGTAAAACCAGAAAACACCGCTTTGAGATAGACTCAAACGTGAACTGGTGCATGACAATGGGCCTTGCTGCACTCTTGGTTATGACACTCCTGGGGTATATGCTTAGGATAATTCTGATTTTCATACAAACCATTATGAAGGGCTCATGAGTATATACTTACTCAAAGAAAACATTTTTATGATTATGGATTATATCTATAAACTCTTCAATTTGCGTTCGGTATTTTACAAGATTGGAATTATTCATTGCAATTCATAAACTGGCCTTGTTTATGTTGTTGTATAGAAATGGTGCCCAGTAGAAGGAATCTGAACTCCAGTAATACGTATGATCCATAGAGTAATAAGGATCATAACTTTCATGGTCCTAAGACATAATTTAGAAGAGAAATAGTCTCCCACATATTATCATCATATGAAGAAATAGTATCATGTGTTGATAAGATTAGTAAATAATTCTCTGAGTCCTATTTCTTTGAAGGGAATCCAGAGAAGAAAAGGATGGTAGAGAGAAGGATAGATAACGGAAAGAAGGTAAATAAGTGTTTTCCCACATGTGATAAATGTGGAAAGAATCACAATGTAAAATTCATGAAGGTAATGGGAGAACGTTATAAGTGTGGAGAAAAAGGACACCAAGTACGTGACTGCAAGTGTAAGAAAAAGGTTTCAAATGTACAATGCATCATCTGCAAAGAGTTTGGACACTACGCGAACCAATGTCCCAGTCATCAGACTATTCCACAAATGATGCTATTGGATAATAATCAAGTTATGATATTACCACATATAATGAAGAATGACTAGTGATATTATGTTGTTATTTTAGAATTATTTAATTTAAGTGTTGTATAAATGATGTTTTGGAAATAAATAAGGATTGTACTATAGTAATATTTCATTGAGGATTTGAGATTTTATGGTACTAAGAAAAGTGACTCAACAACGAGTTAAATTTTTTGGAAATTACATGGGTGAAGGAAAGATAAACCTTAATATGGTCCTAATATTGAGGTAGTGATTTTCGAATAAGAGATGGTTGATTTTGGTAATTCAGGATGTTGCGGTGTTGCCAAAGAATATATGAGGAAGGCGTTCACATGTTATTACCTGGAAAAAGGATCCTCGTTATGTTTAACTTCCTTGTAAATTTTGGACTGTGAGTTTAGATAGTAGTATTCTGGATAAGTCTAAAAGTTGTTATGGATTATGTTTCGAAGGTTATTTTTTATTTTTTATAAAAGGACAACACGCAGACCGTGTGACAACCCACCGCATTGGACAAAACTGTGAGAATCGAACCCACAACCATAGTGTGATTGAGATTTATCACCTACCATTGGACTATGTGAAGACCCTAGTTTGTATAATGTAGTTTCTTTTTTTAAAAGGGTCCGATATTTGAATTATAAATTCATTATATTTTCAAACCTATACGATTAGGATAAATAGAGTATTTTTAAGTTTTATTATGTTTTGGAGTGAAAGTTGTGTTTGTGGAAGAAATTTAGTAATGGATACAACTCTAATTATAAATTAAGTATACCTCCTTATTATATTATCCAATCTCATTAATAAATTCCTCAACATTATGAAAAGGAACATATAACAAAAACGTTGTCCTAGATAGTACCTTAGATCATCACAAATTTTTTCAATAAGAATGTTGTCCTTTTCATAGACATGTCCTCTACCACTCTCCATCAGATATTTCTGGTTATATTTCTCTTTAATATCCATGTTTTCCTACATGGAACCCTAGTATGTGTAATTTTCAGTAACCTTCATACTTACCCCTCTTTATTTTAAATAGAGGCCTCATTAATCCATTTTTTGATGTGGGATTTCAACTAAGATATTTTGAAATGTCAACCCAAAGTTTGCAATACCAAGCATAAATTGTGAGGATGAAATTTATTGAAGGAGGGGAAAATGTAAAACCCCATGCTTCCATGGTACGTTTCTCTTTGAATAATACAGTAGTGTGCATTGTACGCAACTTCGTGTTCTAACACACACCACAACCAATCAAAGTAGCCATTATGAATAGTAATTCACACTTTTTGTAATTTTATACATCTTATCTCTAAAAATAGATTTCATTTTTAGATTCTGAATATCGAATTTAGCTTAGGGTGAAATTTTGGTACTTTTCGGATAACTTTTATATTCTGATGAATAGTGACAATTATTAAATTTATTTTAAAAACAACTTTTTTAATCAAAATAATTAATAGTATAAATTATGAGTTTGAGTGTTTTTAAAGTATATTTATAATATATTATTACCATTTAATACAATTTTGGTCAGTGGACATAATTTCACAATTAAACCGGACATAAACAAATGTCAATCTTTTGATAGTTATTATATAATAAAAACATGCTTTTTGTTTTGACATCGGGAATTAATTTTAAATTAATTTCTTCCACTTCTGTGTTTTGAATTTGGAAAAATGGATTCTATATTTAGAATCAGGATGTACAAATTGTTTAAATAGATAACTTTTATTTTTAGAAATTTTGAATAATTATTTCAGTAAATATTTATTTACCATGGTTAAAGGGTTAATCCGGTAAATAAGGGTTAACAAATAAAATTATAATAATAATAAATTACCCTAAAATGTGTCCCAATATTATTGGTGGATACATGTCCGACAATGTGCATCATTGGGTCCATTTTTGGAACCCCATGGGGCCACTAGTAGGTGATAGGGACACATTATTTTAATTAAGATAAAGTAAATACAAAAATGACATAAGCTTATATCTTTGAGAAAAATATTTTTTACTTAGGGTTATATATGTTATATTTTCGATTATAAATATTAATTAGAAAGATAAAAATATTTACTACATAATGATATTTTATTTATAATTTTTAGATATTGAAAAAGTAAAAATATATAAGACACAATAAAGATGCAGTATTTTTTTAATGAAAGAATCAAATAATTTGTATTATAAATGTTAAAATAAATATAATTTAAAGTATTGATGACATACACGAATTTTATTGGTTAATATGAAATTTTAGGATTTATTAAATGATTTTTTCTCGAATTAATAAAGTTTTTATGACATTAACAAAAATCAATCATTGAGTTGTGTCAAAATTTACATAAGTGAGTTTTTAAAAAAAATATTATATTTTTAATTTATATTATATTCCAAAAAATATAAGGTTCATCCAAAGTAATTATATCATTATTTTTTATCATTAGTGGGCCAATTTGGTGTCACTTTGAGGTATATATTAGGTTTATTAACTATATTTTATAAAAATAGAAAGTGACATGGTAAGTGTTAAACTAATTAACCAAGAGTTCAAAATAAAAGATAAGGTTAATATAATGACTCAAACCTGTATAAAATCTATTGGATGAAATTATTTCGACCCATAACCACAACATAATTTTATTAATCAACTTTTTATCCATTATAAACCGAATATTAATTTATTATAAATTAATACTTTATGTTTTTCTTAAAGAGCCCCTCCTCCCCCTAATAAAAGGACCCAACTTCTATCCAATTCTTCACGCCTTAAAAGTTTTTTGGTTTGGCCAGACCCTACCAAAATACTCTCTAAACATCCTTCAATTCAACATATAGGCCTTAGTTTTATCATAGATCAAACCTATGGAGCCCTTTTGATCAAATCAAAAGGAAGAACCCGAAGAAGAGGTAATGTTTTCACCACCCTCTTCCAAGTTCTTTTCTTCTTAAACATCTTCTATAATTGTTATTTCTATTATAAAATAATAACTGCAGTATCTCCTATATACTATGATGTCATTATAAATATGTTACATCCATATTCAATATTCTATCCATCCTTTGAATGACATTTAACCATACGTTCGTACGTACGACTTACCGTCTCCACGTCGTGGTGTAATTTTTATTCAATACATTATTGTTTGGATGGGTATAAAAATGATTTTTATTTGATGTAAATAATAAATATATCATTATAAGGATTATTTATATATGATATACCATCTAATTATATGTTATATTAATATCAAAATAATGATATTTTCGCTCGTGCGTACGTACGGATTACCGTCTCCACGACGCGATGAGATTCATTTCCAAGTTCACCATTCATCGGCGATTATAAAAATATATATTACTAATAAGTATGTAATATATGGCATAATAAAGCTACTGGAGATATATATATGTATATATATATTAGGATTTATGTACTTACATATATCTTATTCACTTACTTCCGTTCAATACTTTATGAAAACAGAAACAACGTTTATGCGTACGTACGGACTACCGTCTCCATAAATGGTGTCTTCCTTTTCATATATATGTCTACTATACATATTTATATTCTAAATATATATGATATATTTATCTTGTTTTATATTCTGGAAGTATTTAAATGATGATCTATGTGATACAACCAAAAGTAACAAGTTAAAACACGTAGGATAAAGAAAGACATTATTACCTGAAATGTTAATTTAACATATAAATTATTATTAAATGGGTAATATAAAGTCATAAATGAATCATATATGATATAATATATATTAATAGGGTTCTGTTATAATTTAATAACATACTACAATCTTCATACAGGAGGTTAAACGTACCCTCGACTAAAGGAAAGTGCAAGGTAAGGGTTTTTCATCTCACTACTTATTTCCGTGAGATTCATGCCATGTTGCCAATATTACCTTTTGTGTGGTGTATGTACTGCCCATAATTGTATTCGTTGTGTAATACACTTTAAATTTATGTGTATATATTTATTAATTGTATGATACCTCATTCATTGGGTGTATGTTTCATAAGATACCAAATTGGTAAGGGTTTATTTCACAATCTCTTCATGATCCGAGGTTGTTTATACGTAATTATCTAATGGGGCCCCTTTATCATCCACATACATGTTTCTTAAAAATTTATTTCAAAACATTCATACTATTTTATAGAATATGGGTTAAAGTCATTTATACCCTTTTTTGACTTTTTATAAGATGTTTACAAAGGAATCTTTCCGTTGTTTTCCAAACATGGTCCTTTTTAACCATTTCGATAGAATTAAGGTAAGAATGTCTTTTTTAACTTATATGGTGGCTGTAGATATTCTATGCCATTATAAAATCGTCAAATCTTCCCTTAAAGGCTTATAAGAAAATTTTAAATTAAATGTTTTCTTTTATAATTATGTGACATTCAAATGATTTCAAAAAATGAGATATTTCTCTCAAATCGTTTTTCTTTCAACTATTTCAACATCTTTTGATGAATTTTATGCTTATTTGATGTTGATTTATTGTGATACAAAACATCCATATTGTATTGAAAGTTTTGTGATATGTTTGAATGTGTATGTGTTATTTTTATATCATTCATAGTTTATGGAGAAAGTATGTACATTTCATGTTCTAGTTTTAATAAAAAAATTATGTTATATTTCATTCACTGATTAAGATGAATGTGTTGGAATAGTATGTTCTGGGTTGGGGACCAATAAAAGTAAGCCCTCCGGGTTGGTTTCCTGTTATTAGAGGCACTCTGGGTTGGTCTCCGGTTATTAGAGGCACTACGGGTTGGTGTCCGGTTATTAGAGGCACTCTGGGTTGGTTTCCGGTTATTAGAGGAACTTCAGGTTTGGTTTCGGTTACAGTTAGCCCCTAGGTCTTGCCATGAGGCCTTGAAAAAGAAATTAAAATTCAGAATTATGCAATACATCTTTATGAAAGTGGATAGTAATATTTCATGTGATTATTTGACTAGTAGAATATCCATGTGAATAAGTAAATGGCACTATTGCATTTTGTTTTTTTCCATATTATTCTGAAGTTCAAGTTTAAAAGGATTTTGTTTTAGTTATACATTGCCTTAAATGTTTATGCTTATTTATGAATGTTTCCACTATATTGCTTACCCATACTGAGCATTTGAGCTCACCCCTTTCTATGTTTTATTCTTCCCAGGATTCCACGAAGTGTATTGTGATTGATATGCAGGGTTAAGCAAAGGGAATAATGGCATTCATAAAGATTATTTATGTTGTTTTGTATCTCTTAAAGTGCAATTTAACTTTCATGTATGTAATCTATTTTCCAAGAATGCTAAACAGATCGGTCCTTCGAGACTTCATTCCTTGTAATCATGCCAATGTTATGTAATAATGCACCGACTCTGGGAAACTGGGGTCAGGGCGATACAGTGTCCATACAGGGATTTATTTTCTTGATAAACTAGTTACTATATACTAATTAATATTTAGGAATGTTTTATTATTCATAGTCATATCCCTATGTATTTCTTTATATTTTTCTAGTCATTATCCCAAAAAAACATTTCCTGTGATTCCAAATATAACAGCACTACTATTTATTAACCATTAATACACAATTTATTATATAAAATTACAAATAATAAAACCTATAAGAGTGATATGTCAACAGTATTTGAAATTGGCTATATTACATAACCATTTAAAACCAGGAAAACATCATATTTATTGATAACTTTTGTAACATGTAGCCACATAAAACTGCATGGTATAACTTGGAGACATACATTTTAAAAGGGAGAGATATAAATCCAAGTGATAGAATAAAGGTAGAATACGATGAAGAATATTATACATGTAAGAAAAAATTATTATCAATAGGGAATAAATGTAACATGAATAATAAGGATGTCTATATAAATAAAATCATAATGGGTACACGGGAGATGTGGTAACAACATAAAACACCTCCTCATTAACGTATGACATGGATAAAAATAAATAATTAATGATGGAAAAAGTACCATAAATGATTCTAGTTCCCACCCTATCCCAATATTATGTCTCATGAAACTAAACCATAGCCAATTAATTAGAGTGAAATATTATTCTATACGCACCGATCACTTTTATATCGTTATCTTTTTTAAGTGTACCATGAAGATCATATAACATGGATTCATTAATAAAATATTTAATCCCACGATCAAGGAGTGTGGAATAAATACATTTAATTCCTGCATAAAATAATAATAAGTCAATAAATAAAAATATACATGATACGAAATGGGTCTCGTATTCACTACACAATTGTTTTTGCATGCAAAATCTTGGTGACATTACAACTACAAAACAACATCACGTAATAATTTATAAAAAAAATTTATGAGAGATAAAAGGGAATTTAATTTTTTTACAAAAAATGGTATGTAATATTGACATTGAAATAAATGTCCCAACATTATGATGTTGAAATAAATAGCATAAGATAATAGGGAAACATAAATAATGTGGAGAATGATAGGATCCCTTACATGAGTGTGTGACTCCAAATTCATTGGAGGAGTTTCTTGAGAGCTTGAGAGAGCACTTACAAGGCGATAGTTTGGGATGGAATGATTAAGGAAATGATATATATATTCTTAGTGAATAGATGTGGGATATTGGGTGGGTTTATATTGGAAAAGAGTGGGTATTTATTTAATAATTATAAAACATAAGTTTTGGAGTCTACATAACAAAAATAACAAAAAATAAAAATATTCACTTGGGTTTTCACATGGATTATACCCGATGAGAAGAGATTTAATTATTTAAAAAATAAATGGGAAAATTTTGTTTAATTCATTAATTTTCATTAGTAGTGGGTATTCAATCTTTTAATGAAATTATTTTAAAACCGTAAAATATATTTATGGTTTTAGAGGATTCAATATTGATTTATAAAATTAATCAAATAAAAATTATATTAAATTTAAAACTTATATTTTTTATTTTATTAAACTTAATGTATTTATTACATAAATTTGGGGTCATTATGATTTCACAATACTTAAATTATATTTATATGGTTTCTAATATTTTCCTGAAAATTCGACTATCTCAAAAAATAATGAAAAAATTAACCGTTGTATAATTTGAACTCTCTGATTCAAAAAATAATATAAATTTACTTTAAAAAACTTTCTATGTATGAGAATATTAAATTTTAAAATACAATATACCTTTATTTGGAAATGTTACATGTTTTTGACAATAACTGTTATATATGATTTTATAAATTACATTTGAATTTTTAATAATTATATGATAATTATAATTTAATATTGACTATTTAATGAAAATATTTTATTAAATTATAATATACTTAAACAGTCCATTAATATAACAAAATAAATTCTTTATTTGAATTTAATATTACCTGAAAATACAATTTATGTTTTATTGTATCAAAATAAATTTCATTTATAATGTAAAAATAAAATAATTAAAATATATTCATTGTTATATAAAAAATAATGTTAATAATCGTATCTTTAGGGTATTGTTACATATTTCTTAAACATATGAGAAAATTCCAAAAGTGAATTGTGGGAGTTGGTGATAATTTCATGGTGTGGCCCAACAAACATTGTTTATTACATGATTTCGATGAGCATGAACTTTTCCCATACTCATTTTAGCTAATGATTTAGTATATGGATCTCACTTTGTAAAGGGTATGGGTAAATTCCCTATTTTTCAATCTCCTTAGAAATCTTTGATAAATGGGATTTATACAGTATGATACTACTAGATGAGGTTATCACTTCCTTTTTCTATTTCAATTTTATTTGTTAAAATCCTATATTTATATTAATCATGTGTTAATTGTTCAATGACTATATTATCAGTTGTCAAAAATATGTATGGCCTATTAAATATATTAGGATAAAATCGAATAAGTTCATGTGTTTTTATAACAATATTATATAATATAAAATTATATTAAATCAACAGTGGAATTTAATTTATAATAGTTTGGGTCATTAAAAATGAAATTAATTTAATTCACACATTTGATAATTAATTAATTATAGAAATCATGATATGTCATTAGGATATAATCCCCATTCATTAGACCTATAATATTATGAATAGACATGAACAGGAGATCACACTCTCCACTTATTTCGATTGTCGTATTCCTTCTCATAGAACCATTCTAGTTATATCTAGAAACACATTATCATATGAATAAAATTCTAAATAAAATGATTATCCGCTAGGAAATTAATGTCTTATGTTTCTTATATATTGGAGGTATTTTAAAATTCTTTTTACATCATTTTAATGAGACTCTTTTTCATTTTTATTAAAACAAGGACATATACACACAGTATTTGTTATATAAAAATTGATAGAAATTAATTTTAAAAAACGTCTAATCAAGCAACTATAAGTAGATTGATATACTAAAATTTTTGTTTCATCCATCAATCCAATGGCCTGAAGGCCTTCATTTTTTATTGTTTTTGATAATCCACCTTTCAAGGGGAGATATGGAACCCTTACAAGGAACTTAGGTGTATGTATTATATTTCCCATAGGCCTTTGAGGAATTCATTTCCCGTAGACTTCAAACTTTACATAAAACCCAGACTAACTACATGAAATAGCTCCTCCCGATCATATTTATCATGAAATCAGCTCTCCACCTTCATAGGGCTATTCGCTTAGTTTATCCCATGCATGCATAGGCTTGACCCGAAAATAGGAGTCATACCCTCTAATTCTAGCAATTCCTATAGCTTATACTGTGGTGAATGCTTCTAGCTTATCCTCCTATAGATCTTGTTCATTGAAGGTTGTCTGGTTTGCATCTGCTCTTATAGTGGCCTGAAGGCCTTGAGGTGGCTCAACTGCCTTACTGTCTCGAAGGCATGGATGGCCCGAAGGCCTTAAAGACTTGGGGACCAAATTAGTGGTACAAAGGCCCTAACAAGGGAAAATTCAGAACTACTACAGTTCCAAACAGTGCCAACTACAGTTCTTGCTATAGTGCGGCACAATTCCTGCTACAGTACCCATAAATTATGCCTCCCCCTAGATTTGATCATGAGTCGGCTGGATGCACTTAAGAGTTCTCCCTAGTCGGGCTGAGGCTCATGTTCAATTTCAGTTTCACCAAGATCATATATATATGTGGTTCTCATGGTAGTATCACATCATTTAGTGTTTTCCAAAACAAAATGTTTTATATGATATTTAATGTATATACATAGATTTAATGTAATTTCATAATGTTTTTAAAATAAAAAAACAATAATTAATTTATTTTCACCCACTATACTCATATGAATTCACTTTCCATAATTTTTGAAAAATTAGTACCTAAATAATTTTTATATGATGAAAAACTGAAATCATCAACATAAATTTTAACCACTAATAGATCATTTCAAAATAATTTTATAATCATTTTAAGAATATATATAACATTTAAAATACATTTAGAAACTAAAAATGTGTTGATATTATCATTCCATGATCTAGTAGGTAGTTTGAAACTTTCTAAACCATTATTTAACTAAAAACAATATTCGAAATATGGGGATTTTATAATTTAGGGGGTTGTTCAAGAATGACATCCACAATTATGAGACAATTTAATAATGCACTTTTGAAATCTATTTGAGTTAGTTTCCAATTCAAATGAGATTCATAATAAAAAAGTTTTATAATGGATTAAAGAATATCCATTATTGAAAAGGTTGCCTTATTGTCAATACCCTCTTCCTGACTATATCATTGTGCATCAATGAAACATTATTTTAGAATATATAACTTGACTTGTCAACTTTTTTTCTAAATAAAACAGTTTTCTAATAGTCATAGTATCATTAGTTAAATTTACTAGTTTCCAAACAATATTTTTTTTAAACTTTTTATGTACTTTTATAATTAATTTCATCATTGATATTCTATGGTTTTTGTTGTGGAAAGATTACATGATGTTGAAATGGATTTATATGAGAATCTATAGTTTATATTCTTCAATATAAATCTTCAAATATTAAATCTATAGGATGGTAACTATGATCCCTACCAACTAATGTAAAATATTTATTAGATATATCATTGCCTTCTATAGGTCCAGATTGAGGCTGTTCTTCCATAGTGGTTGGTTTTTCTTCTTGTTTTGCAGAATTGTCTTTTGTTTTGGCATGGATAATTGAATTTTTTTTCTAATCATCATCTAGTTTTTCTAATGGTATCGTAGGCTCATATTAATATATTTCATCAAAATTTTAATGAATATATTCTTCCAAATTATATTTATTTTTTTAAACCCCCTATATGATTTAAATGATGTGGAATAACCTATGAAAATTACACTACAAGAAAATAACCTTATAGGAGTGGTTTTTTTCTATATGGAAGTAGTTTAAACCCTCACCATATTTATTGATGAAGGTTTCATAAAACTACATAAGAATTGGTTTTCAACATCCAATAAGAAGAGGTTTCTTCAATTTAGCGGTAGTTTTTGTAAGTGTCATAGAAAACATATTTATCTCCAGTTCTCATGGTTTTAGCACCGATTTTCTTTTAAAAAAATGAAATGTATTTAGTGTATATTATAATAGCTACTAAAATGTTTCCAAATTTTACATGAAACATGCCACTAAATTAACCAAAATAACCTCTAAATTATAGTGTACATTTCTTTAGTAGTGGTTAAAATCGCCGCCTGTATGCAAATATCACCATGTAGCGGCGGTTTACATCGCTGCTAAATATTGATTTGAGAATGAAATAAGGCCGAAAATTTTGCTATCCTTGTACCAGTACCCAAAAAAACTATGTATAGTGAACATATAATAAAATAATATAAAAATGTTCTATATTCAACCATAATACCATATTTAGTAGTCAACCATCTAATAATATTTCACAGAAAAACCATTCACAGAGAACATTTAACAGAATAATGTCAACCATATATTCTCAACCATCTAGGGAAACTATTTGTAATACCCTAAAAACTCTTGTGCATCAATATCATACCTCAATAATCTTACAAATTATTTAATATATATTGAAATAACAATCTTTGGATATATCCTCTCATGGGTTACACTCGATCATACCTACAGTTGTCCCATTAGTCTTTTGGTCAAAACCAAGGCCCTCTAAGTCTATTAACTATCTCTACTAATCTGGTATCATGTTTGGGGCACAAACCAATGGATATAAAACACATTCTCATATTAACCCACAACATTAATGTTCAATAAACCCACTTAGAGGGTCTCACATATGATGACATCACATGTCGATCACTACCCCGAACTAGGGAACCCATCCACATGAGCATCCACTAATAGGCCTCCTCTCTTGAGGATCATCCCTAACCAATTAAATCCTACCAAAACAATGGAAATTACCGTTGATTATCTATATAAATGGAAAACAAAAAAAATATGGTTTATCTAAGTATGATATTATTCAATTCCTTATGGGAAAGACCATATAGGCTATTACTGGCAAATCGGATAACCAAACATAATAACCAAAAAACACTATGGGTTCATCATAAGACATCCAATTCTATATTAACACACCATAGTCATTCAATATCACGTTCAAGAGGATGGTTTCATCATCCTCATCACTAATAATCTCACAATTTATACACAAGAGTTTCTATTATAAAAAAATCCATATAAAAGTTATCCCAATTGATTAGAATCCCACTATGTAATTAGACTAGAAATTAAAGTATGTTGAGTTGTATAAACATTAAACCACTAAACCTCAGTCATTAGTAAAATAACTCACAAGAAATACTATGGGTAAGGTCAACTATACATTCTAGATATGATGCAGTAAATTATTATTTTCACTATATTACAAGAGTCAAATCTAATCAATCACATCTTCAGAATGACACATGATCCAAAATGCATAATTTAAAAGGAACCACAAAGATAAATAAAAATGTATGTCAAGAAAATGAAAGTAGATTACTCCATTCAACACATATTACTTGATAAATCCCTAGGTTTTTATAGTTTGTGAAATTATAAAAAAGTCCCCGAGTCATTATCTTATGGTAATGAAATCCTAACACTCTCCATCTCAATCTGCATATCCATATCTACCTCTTACTAACATCACCTATCGAAAAACTGTATTGAAAATAAAATAATATTGAATAATTATGTTTAAACATAAATCCAATAGATATTTCTATCAAAATAATTTTTATGTTTTGTTATTTACCTCCTCACCATCAGTCATGGATGCAATTCCATTGGCCATAGATCCGGTTGCATTCTAATAATAACCTATGAATTCATTATGCAAAGAGGATACTTGATACCTTATTCCTGAAATATATTTTACATAGAAATAAAATCTCTCTAAAGATATCAGTTTGAAATACATATGTTCACAGAGATTGATTATTTAAATATTATCACATAATAATATATTGACATTCAATTACACTATAATTAGTTAAAATTTTAATTATTTGGGAATTAAAAACAGAATTTTTTTATGATCAAGGAACATGCATCCAATCATCATACATAATGGGGAGGGTAACCGGCTCTCCCACCAACTATCCTAGAATCATTCCATGTAATCTTGTGACATCATTTGTGGGGACCCTATAAGAAAAAATGGGACTGCTATGTTTTCTCCAATCATATTCCATTCCTTTGAAGTTTTCAGATTTTTATCTATAGTTTCATTGTTTTTATCTTTTATGAAAAATAGTTAGTAGTATAAAAAATTCTAAATAAATTTATTTATATTAAAATTATTACATATAATAGTCATCCTATAATATCCCCATGATAAACAAGGAGTAATTCCATGCTCCATCAATACTGAGGCTACTGAAAGGGAAGGTGCCAACTGTGTTGATTGGATGCTGATGGATGGTGTGAGAGATGATGCAGGGGTAAACAGATGGTGTCTCGGATGCTGTAGGGAGTGAGAAAAATGTATATTCATCTTCCGGTGTGGTAAATGGAATAGTATAATAGTACTTCATGGGAATTACTATCAATTTATCAAATAAAATTATGTTTACAAAAAATATTTCAGAAAATTTATATAGAAATTTTTTTCGAAATAATAGCAGATGCACAGTAATAGAAAAAAATATAGATAACAATGAGAATAGATGACTTCACAAATGAAATATGTTGTTGATAAATGAGTTTATAACAGTATATTAAATCATGTTATCCTTTAATAATGTTATTTTCCTACTCTATTAATTAATCAAATTCATCCACCCTTTTAAGACTAAAATTTTCAATATCATGTTGGAGAAATAATTCACCTTCATTTTGTTTAGGGGAATCAATTTTAGTGGAAAAATCATCGACTTCATCACCCATATCATACAAGTATCCTTATTTCATGTGGTAAAATGAACTCCAACCTTCATCCATGACATATTTAACATAATATTTCATTTCTTATTTTGATTATAAGACATATAGATCATGTAGTTCATGTTCCCCAACAACCATCAAACAGCAAATGTTCACATATGTAAATTGCAAGGAAAATATTTTAACAACCCTGATAAAATCCATCGAATTTAAATTGAATAAAACAACTGAAAAATTCTTGTGGTGGTTTAATTAGATAATATCTTTCTACTATCAATAATATTACTCATAAAAAAACATAAATATGAAATTATTCTGTTTTTTAAAACCCTCTTTTTGATTGATTGTATGAAATCTAAAGCCAGTCACATTGTATACATACAAAATTATATAATTTTTAGTGGAAATCAAGAACAAAACTAAAAATATTTTAACACATTTGAAAAAAAACATTATTTGTACTTTTAGAATATTTTAATGAAGAAACTAGTGTATGGTTGTGAACTTTGACCCTTCTTTATTGGAATCAAAATTAAGAAATATAGGTAAAATAGAAATGCTTCAACACATAAGTATAATGAATCCATGATGTTAAAAATATTTTTATTATACATTATCCACTACATTCCATAGATTATATTGATGGAAAAATCTAAAATGGAAAATATTATTTAGAAATCCATTGAATCTTCAACACCTTGGTATTTCCTAATTCTTTATCATTCATTTAAAAACCAAAAGATATATATTACAATGAAAACATATTACAGATTAAAGTATCATGGTCATATTCAAAAATAATCATGTATTTTATTCCTGGTATCATTTATTAGTGAGAAAGGCTTTATACAATTCAAATAGTCTAGATATGATACAACTTAAATATAATAGGGAAATTCCATACCTATATAGCCAATGTGAGGGTAAAATAATTTTTCCTTAGGTTGTATAAGGGTACATATTTATTTTTTTTAATCTGTATAAAGGTATAATTTAAAATATAAAACTCTCATAATGATATGATTCATATTACACATAATGTATATTGGTAAATTATAATGTTATTTAAGGGTAAGAAAAAATTATAATCATTGCATAACGATAACTAGTAAAGTTGTGAAATGATAATCTTTTACATAAACTAGTCATGTAAAGGTAACTATAAAAGATGTATAAAGTAACTCATTAGATACATATGGGTAATAAGAATTTTGAAAAGCATGTGTACAAGAACAACCAAAATTTCATACTCTATTTAATGGTAGAAAATTCACTAAACAAGGGTAAATTAATTTTTTTTTCATGCGACTTATGGGTAGCTTAGCAGTTGCATAAATGTAAGAAAAACATGTGTAAAGGTAATAAACCCTTGTGTAATGGTAATAATCACTTTCATAATAGTAATAAAAACTTGTATAAATGTATGTTGAGCTTACATAAGGGTAAAAGTGTGAATACAATTCATGCATAAGGGTACAAAGGTATATATGTAAAGGTAACACACAAACTATAAATTCCATGAAAGTGTAGGATAATCATTTAAGTAAGGAATATAAAAATAGAATATAAACATGAAAGATTCTATAATGAAGATATTAGGGTAAATTATATAATATAAAACAATATAAAACGTCACTAATTCAATATGTAACCCTATCATATAATATATACAAGAAATATTCCATAATAATGAAATCCAGGTAAATAGTATAAAATATAACTAGATATAACTCCCTTAAATCACTATGTAATCATATAATTGAATATATCCTAGGAATACTAATGTGAGAAGTAGTTATTCATATATAGGAACAACCACATGAACTATATATCTATCAACTTATGCTACATATATCACTGAAATAAAAAATTCCCACATAAGAATTATTATGAAACCCCCCTACCTAGACCTTGTTCCGAAAATGAATGGTTTAAAACAGGTGACATGTAAACAACAAAGAGAAATAATTTAGGCCAACCAATTAGTACCTAGTTTCTGATGACCAATAATGGACCTAAGTCATAATGAAAAGGAGACTAGTTTAACATATAGGGAAAGACCATAACTACAGTCAACCCTAACACCCAGTGATGTAGTAACCCATACATACATAACATAAAATCAAGGCATAAGTATCACATTAGCATGAATTTAGAGAAACAGTAATCAATTATTTATCAGAAACCCACACAAGTGGTAAATGAGAAAGAAGAAATCATGGGTTTCCTTCTACATTCACCTTTTAAAACCAACGTTCTATATGGTACATTAACACCAAAATATGGTTTTGAATGAAAAAAAATTTTCACTTTACATAAAATATTTACAAATAACAGTATAAGAAATGATGTAAAAAACAGAATCATTTAACAAATTTACATACCACCATTAAAAAATGGTTATCTTCTTATATAAAATAAATCATAACCAATGGCCTTTATTTCCCTAAAAAATCACCTGAATACAACATGAAACATTTTAATAGGCCCACAAAAATCAACTATTTATTTTACAATGTTTCATATATACACATAAACAATGTTATAACTCTATAATAGTCAAAATAAAGTAAAAATTGTCAACCATATCCATCAATCCAGTTAAAAAAATTCAACAATATATTTTAGATGGTTTAATCCATGTAAACATATAAAATATCAATTTCAAATACATTTAAACTACATTATGTAAATCAAGTAGAGGTCCACACCTCAATTCCAAATCAAATCAGATTTAAAAACATATTTTCACACATAGTGACCATAGAAGGGTTAAAACCCATCTCAAAACATGACAACCATTTTAAAAGTAAATAAGGGATTTTAAAAGTGTATGAATAGAAATAATCATTCAATTTAAATAATAAAAACATAGTATTCATGTGAAACCCCATTTATACCAACCTCAAAACACAATGAAATAATTTAAAAACCCCATTGGTATATAAATAATATTATTCATCTCATAAAAAGGTAATTAAGAAACTAAACTCATGATTATAGTTCTAAAATGAAAAAAATTCATAGTAACACTTAACTAAAATATGTACAAACTAATATGAAACATTGTAAAAATATTCTCCTTCAAAAGTGACCACACCCATGGTAAAGATCTGTGGTGAGGATTTTGGGGTTCGATTCGGGAATGGGGAGTTGTGGGGGTTCGGGTGAAGCATTAGAGGGGTTGGTGAGGGTCAAACCAGTGGTGTTGGGTGGGAATGGTTGGAGAGAGACGAGATCGGTAGAGAGACTTCATCAGGCTTAGAGGGTTTGGGGGTAAATCATCAGCGGGTTCATGGGAGAATGGTCACGTTTGTTTAAAAATTAAATTATTTAGTGGCTATTTTTAATAAATCAATGCAAACTAACATAAAATAATTAGTTTTTGTTTCAGAAACCCTAACTAAAATACCACCGCTAATGTCATATTTTGGTGTAGGGTCAAATCATCACTCTTGGAATAAAATCTATCATGGTTTTAATTTGAATTATGAATAAATACATTTAACCCAAAAAATATAATTTAATATATGTCTTTATACCATTATATAATTGAATGTTATTTTTATTTGAAATATTATTAGTTAATACTCTATTAATTAAGGAATAATTTGAAATCATATATTCTTTCCAAAAATAATTTGGTGGGTTATATTTATTGATCATTGTGCACAATTTTTTTGAAGGTATATACTTCTCCATTCAACTACACTAATCTATTGTGAACTCTTAGGAAAAACTGAGTTTTGATTATACCCATTTTGTGATAAAACATATTCACAATATTTTTTATGATCATAGAAATGATCACATCTTAGGGTCTTAATTCTATGTCATGTAATATTTTTTATAGATCTTTCATACTTGTTGAAATATGAACATTCTTCAATTTTGAATGAATGAATGAATACCCGTTTATACCTATAAAATTTATATATAAGGATAGAAAAAAAATTCTTCACATTTAATATAATAACTCTAGAAGGTATAAACAAGTCTATGTGAACCAACTCTTGGGGATAAGATTTTGAAACACACTTTTTTTATTTAAAAAATATCCTGTGTCGATACCCTTTTTGACATGGTTTATAGACCATAACATTTTGGTATTCATGATTAGGTAAATATTTGAATAACCAATTCAAACTCATATTTCTACGTGAATGGACATTGCCATAGATTATTCTCTTATTTCAAAACTAATATTATTATTGTGTGGAACCTAAATGACACATATTTTGAGATATCACTTAATATATGTTATGAACATATAAAGTAGAATATTTTAAGGATGTAAAAACAAATGTATTTTATTAATACTAAAAATTTTATGAATTATTTTCAAAATTCAAAATAAACAATCATCATATAGTGGGGAAGTGATTAGTAGATAATTTTTTAATCCATCTAAAAATAAAACATTCAAAACTAAAATAGTATTATAATTACTTATTTGTATAAGGAAAATTAATTTACTTACGACATTATCACCCAAAGATGAATTCACACCATAAAATTTGTACATATTCTTAAAACATAAATAATCTATAGTTAGATGTCTACAATAACCACTATTAAGGTTCCATTATTTCTTACTGAATATTTTCAATAAGGTTCCCTAGAAAAAAAATTATGCAGACCATGAATTTAGTACCACATTATTTATAATTCTAGAAATGTTAGTAATGAATGCTTTAGGAATCTATAATTTCAAAACTGGTTTCCTATAGGAAGATGTTAAAATTTTATAAATAAGAAAACATTAGTTCTAGATGAGTAATACATGCTAATAGAACTAAAAAATTGGAAATAGGAATAATTCTATTTTTTATGATTCTTCTCCTTCCATGTGAATAGAAAATTCTAGTAGTGTATTATGATTATGTTTTCATTACAAGAATCAATGTTAAGGAATTTCCCTAATTGGTAAATTTTTCCATATCATTATATTGATTCTAATTACAATATTTGAACTCATTTTTCTCTTTTAGAAGTTGATAATTTATATATTTTTTAATACTAAGACCATTTCATGAACTAGTAGTCAAGGCATTATGCTTCTTTAAAATGTTATATTTCTCTTTGAGATCAAAATGTTATATAATATCATAATACTATATTCAAAAATCTCATCAACACAAATACATTCTTCATTATTTTCATCTCCAAAAGTAATATCAATATGAATTAGAGAAGAAAAAAACATTAGGTACCATACATGTGTTTTTTATAAATCCCAGGATGGCTCTCTCAATATTAGCCACTTTTTTTGAGTCTAAATCACTCAAAATATCATCTAATGACCTCCATGATTCTTTAACTTATTTCTTATACCTATTACATTTATCATCATATTTCTTCTTAAATTTTATCATAGGAATGTGTGATTTTGCATGACCATTCCTCTTACACTCATAGAAAACTATCCCATTAAAAACATCCCCATTCTTCTAGTCATTTATATACTTTCACCTATAGTCATATTTTATATTATATCTTGGATTCCTAAAGAAGAATTTTTTTATAACTTTTTTAATATTCTCACCGTGTTGATGATTTCATCATAACTTTTCGTAAGTTATTCATTTTCAAATTAATTTCCAGATTAGATTTTATATGTTTGGTTTTGAGTAGTTGAATTAAAGGCTACAGATTTCATATTTATATAAAAATCCTCTTATCTATTCACTTTTAGTTCCTCTTCATACATCTTCATATTACCTATTATTTTATTTATAGTAATTTGACTAACATCAAATTACTCTCATGTTCACACTAGGGATCCTCTCCATCTATCTGGTAAACAGATATACAACTTCATCACTTGGTGTCTACAGAAATAGGTTTTAGTAGTGAATTAATTGTCATCAAAATCTCAGAAAACCTTATATACTATAAGGCCCCGGCCTTAAACCATACTTAATATTGAATTAAATGAATAATTCACATTGATGATCTTTTATGGTTTATAGTTTTAGAGAATTAGGAAATAACTATTACATCTCAAAAGATTACAAAATATAATCTTTTACTAAGTTTCCATAAAATAAAAACTCTTAAAAAGAAACATGTCCAGTTCCATGTTTTAGGTTGCATGACTTTCCCTTGATCCAATCCTTGACCCTATTCCACGTTAAGTCCTGTGAAAAACATTTCAATAACTTGGGATGAGCATAAAAAGCTCATTAAGGGATACACAAAGAATGAAAACTATTAGTTTTTCAAAACAACAAGTAAACCATGTATACTTTATCAAAGTAATACTTTTCAACTTTTTGAAGTAGTAAAAACTCTTCACTGAATTAAAGTTCATTACTTACCCTTCTGTAACCAAAATATTACCATAAAACCCATATAAATATCACATAACATATAAAGGTTACTTGGGAAATAAACATACTTAAGTGGAATAACTATAAGGTCGACTTCCACACATATCACTTAATGGAATAGCCATTCGGCCAACTTCCATACATAATTAATGGAATATCCTTAAGGTCGACTTCCATACCCAATACATTGGAGGTTATAACGTAACCACCCGTCCTGGTATTCATGGCACCACCCATCATATGGTTTTTCACGTAACCACCCGAAAAATTCCATGTACCATTATAAAATTATAACACATAAAACCAATATAAAGGAATGATAACATTTCCACATTTCAATCACAATATATAATTTAAATATATTGACAAAATAGAATCCTTTATCAAAACCATTTTCAATACCAAAATACATAAAGGTGTATATTTTATTTATTTTATTTTAAAAACATTAAGGCTTGTTGAGGAAGCCAAATATCAAATAATACTCGCGGCGGTGGAAAAGGTTGTTGTCACCGCGTATGTTAAAAGAAACATTCCATTTTGTCGTTTAGTAAAAAGATTTGTAGAAAAATATTCCTTTTGTATAAAAGTAAAAGTCAAAGGGGTTTATACACTGTATAAAATAATGTTTTGTATAAAACGAAATATGCCTCAATGAAAGAAGATTGAGATGAAGTCCCTTACAATGACAGTATCCTTGGTTTAAGGATAAATAAATTACATAATTATGTGTGACAAACAAATACACCAAATATAAGGGGATATTAAGTGAAAAACAATAATAGGTTATTCACACATATTCATATAATGACATATTCAAGGAGTATAAGTTTATCACAAAGAATCAAATTTGGGTTAAGAAGTTCCCTTGCAAAAATTTGACATCCTAATGGCGTCACTACAAAATTCATAAAATGAGTTGATGAGAGATAAAAAGGGTATCTCATCACATGGAAATAAAATTTAAATCAATAAGGATATAGAAGAACATATCCCATCATAATAGTATGTGAATTAAAAGACATAAAAAAATAATTCTTTTAAAAAGAGGAGGGTGAAAGGTTCCCTTACAGACATGGGTATCTTTCGAAACATACACCTCGTGAAAGAAGGAAAATACAACATTGATGTAAATACTCATAAATGAAATTATATTACACAATGAGTAAAATAATGGGCATAACATACACCACTCAAAGGAAATTGTGGCAAATGTAACATAAATCTCACAGGAATAAAAGTGAAATGAAAAATCCCTTACAAAAACCCGGCAGCCTAACAGCGCCACATAAAACTTACAAAAATGGATTGATGAGATAAAATAGGGTATCTCATCATATTAACATAATTTTTATAGAAATATTAATATAAAATAACATCCCCCATCATAAAAATAGGAGCATAAAAGAAGTGACATAAAGGAGAGTACTTAAAAAGAAAGAGAGAGGTAAGATCTCTTACGAAAATTCGGCAGCCTAACGGCGCCACTCAAAACATTCAAAATGGATTGATGAGAGATAATAGGGTATCTCATCATATGACCATAAAAAATAGAGTAATATTAATATAAAATAACATCCCAATAACAAGAAATACATTCTTTAAAAGGAATGACATAAAAGAGCATACTTAAAAAGAAAGAGAGGAGTTAGATCCCTTACCTCGGGTCCGGCTTGACTCGATCGTTCTTTAACGTCCTGAATAATAAACTTGGGTTAATTTATACTTTCTTAAGAAACATATTCATGTTCATTATTCCTTTTATATGAATTATTTACAAGTTATAAACATTACGTAATCATTTAAGTTAATAATGTTTGTTTTGTCGATATTTGGTTCTTAAGTCAAAAGTGGACTTCTTACAATTACATGTTGTTCGTGTGGTCAAAGGTTCTTTATTTCCAGAATGACATTCTTGATATGGATATCATATATATAATATATATCCAGAATATAAATTTATTTATAATATTACATAATCATTTATAGGTAAGAAATGAAATGCACCGTTCATGGAGACGGTATGTTGTACGTACGCATGAACGCTACTTTCATTTCTATGTCATATTAATGGGAATAAAAATAAATGAGAGATGTGTATATTTTTAATTCCAGAATTATATTCATCCTTTATATGTATCATACATCATATATATCCATTATATGTACTTATAATAGTTCATTAAATTTGAGGATAAGAAATGAAATGCACCGTTCATGGAGACGGTAAGCCGTACGTACACATGAACACTACTTTCATTTCTATCTCATACTTTAATGAAAGAAAACAATTACGATATAAAGGTATATTATAATTCCAATATAAAATCATATATAATAACATTAAATCCATCCTTTATACATCCCACATATGGCATTAACGAATCAAATAACTTTGAGGGGGCGGTAGTCCGCACTTCCTAAAATGAAGATATCGCGTATACCCATAATGGAATCTATAATGGTATGCCAAAAATGAAAAATACAGAAGATTAATTGAAACATAAAAATATTATATATCATATATAAACATAGTGACATCTTAATGGACACATTTGAAGGTGTTATATGTGTGTTGAACAATCATCGTTTCGTGAGGCAGAAATTCACCACCCACAGAAATTGTATGTTCATTAACCATTAGATTAAGGTGTGTGTAAGTGTAGCTAGAATAATTATTATAACAACATCCTAGTATATTCAAGATACTGTAGTTTTTACAAAATAAATGAATAAAAAGAGTTTAGGGGGTTGGATAAGCAAAATAAAACAAAAGAGCACAAGTGAAGGTGTTACCTTAAAATTGGGTAACTCCCTTTGGTTTGAACCAAAAGGATTTCTTGAAGAGATTCCTACCTAAGTTAAGGATTCTAGGATGGGGAGAGTGATTTGGAGAGACAAAATGATTAGATATTGGTAGAACCAATGGTTTAAGAGGTGTGGGTAAGGTGGTAGAGGTTGGGGCCTTTTATAAGAGGAGAGGAGGGGCAGTCTTGGAAAAGTATAAAATGCTACTTTATTTTCAAATGGTTTTCAGATTTTAATGGTCCCACATTGATTTGTTTCAAGGGTAACGTGATAAGGGTTCTAAATCCACCCATACAATATGTTTTTTACATGTTTGGGTCCTAGATGTTGCATTATATTTCCATTTTATTTAAATCATTAAATAATGACGTCATCGCTACATCATCATGATGTCATAAAGAATTTAATTTATTTAATGTCTAAAAATTATAAAAAACTACTATGATGTAGGAAAGATTTTTATCATTCCAATGACTATTTATAGTCAAAATTATGACTTATATAACCAGATGTAAATTTTTTTAGTAAAATAAATCATGTTTGTGACATTTTTATTTTAACTTTAAATAAAGGGGATAAATGTCATTATCAACCCAGGTGGCTCCATGGTGTACCAAAAATCGACCCATGGGTTGTCGTGGTCGGCCATAACTCATCCAATATGGTTAGGACAAGTGTCAATATATTTTCATTTTATTATAATATCATTTTTACCTTAAATCACACTAATTAACTTTAATCACGATTAATAAAAATTAAAAATTACTTTTCATAAAAAATTATTTTCATCCCATTGAACCACATTTTACTTAACAATTAAAATAATTTAAATTTTATTTTTGAAATTCAAATCACAGAAGTGGTAAAGTCTCATTTAAACAAAAAAGCAAATTTTGTACCCACCACTTTGTGGTTTCACTATTCATCAAAATTTGCAGATTTTCAGAAAAATACCAAAAATTCACCCTAAGATATATTTGATATTCGGAATTAAAAAATGATGTCTATTTAACCAAATTCATAAAATAGAAGTTTCATTAATTAATTTTATAATTAATTCTCGTAGTAAGAGGAAATAGCGTGTTTTATGAAACAATATGTATCAAAAGATTGACACTAGTTTAAGTCCAATTTCAAAGTGAAATTAATTTCAATGACAACTATTGAATTAAATGGTAAAAATATAATCTAATTTTACTAAAAAAACAATCCAAAATATAATCTAATCATATAAATAAACTAGATTAAAAATTGGTTTTGAATTAAAATACAACATTTTTCACTATTCATTAAAAATTGAACTTTATCAGAAAGACACAAAAAATTTAAACAAAGTAAATTTTGATGTCCCGATTCTAAATAAGAATTTTATTTTGTCATATATAACACATAAAATGGTCAAAAAGTGGATTTAAAAGCGGTTTTCCTTCAAAAGGTGGTTAATTGACCTTTTAAAGAATATTAGAATGTATACGCTTAAAATTGGATTAATTCCAATTTTTAATCCTCTAACATTTATTGAAATGAGTAAAAATATTTTACAAACATATATATTCATTTTTTAGGTAGTTCTGTTCATTCCCGCCATTACAACAGCTAGGAGTTAACTAATATTTAAAATAATATTATTTTATTATTAGAGTCCAACGTAAACTTCCCAAGAAACTCATTGTTGCGTATTGGTTACGCCATCGAGCATAGCATCCCCTTTAAAGTAATATTAATATTTTATTCAAAAATATGGATAAATATAAAAATGTCATATTCTTTATTTACCTGGGGTGTTATATCCTTCCCCCCTTTTGGTAATTGCGTCCTCACAATTTTAAAATTGGGCTTGGAAATATCCTTGAAAGTCCCACATCAGAACAAGAATCGGTAAATCAATCACTTTAAAATAAAGAAAGATAAGTACATAGGTCACCCGAGTTAACCCATACTAGGATTCCATGTAGGAAAACATGGACATGGAGGAGAAAACATAGGGTCATGTTCTGAGGGAGAGTGATAGTAAAAATGTCTAGGAGGACATTAACCATAATAAAATCACAAACTTGTGATGGGTTAAACGTTATTCGATTCTCCAGTAGGAAAACTTAACAGAAAACATTTTTGTTTTATGTTAATTTTCATGGAGTAATTTATTTTTGGGCTTAACTAAATCATAAATAAACATACTTACATGTCATGTAGACATTCAACTTTTACTAGATTCCTTAATCAAACTCATATTTCCTACAAAAGATGGGTATTTAAGAAGACTTGTTCGCATTAAGAGTACTATAATCAATTTCTAGAGAATCACCTAATCCACAAAAGAGAACTGTACACTTACCATGTCTTTAGACTCTACTGAAAAACAAAACCAAAATGGTTAGTAAAAGATCAGATAATCCAGAAAAGGATAACCATTTATAAAAAGAAAATCTATTCTTAATCTCCAAAATTTTTCCAACAAAACCCAAAGTTCAATGAGGACCATTCGATAAACAATTTGTCTATAAAATTCCTCAATGTAAACCAAACTAATATTGAAACCCAAATATTTGAAGGATTTAGTGACATAGTCTTCCAAGTTAAATCGTAACATTTATCTCCAAACAATATCAGTTCCTCCTAAAGTCTCGTATTGAAAAGTAATTAACCTAATCACATATCCTCCATGATAGGTTATTAAATTTCCATAGATATCCCAAAATCAACATACTCTTAATTCATAAAATCATTTAACTGAAAAGAATTAGTCAAACTAACCAGGGACTTCATGTAGTCCAGTGGTCGGTGATAAATACACATTGCACTTTGGTTGTGGGTTCTATTCCTGCAGCCTTGTCCGACGCGACGGGTTGTCACAAGGTATGTGTGTTGTCCTTTTTCCAGAACTACATAATTCTTAAAACATTCCCCAATAACGAGATAAAATCATCAAAAATAACCATATTGTAATTTAACCACAATTTTATCTCATGACTTTCACTTTCCATCATTACCTATAGTAACCCATAATTAACTCGAAAGTAAGGATCATATAAACCCAAATTGTTCTTTATAACTATGCCCACAAAAGAACAAATTATTATTCTTTGAATAAAATTTTCATATATCAAACATCAGTGTTACACATACTATAAAATGTCTTCTACTGTACCCCATCATCAAACGACACTTAATACTCTTAAGAATTTCACGATAACTCTTGAAGCCCTTATATGTTGAATTTTTACTCATTCAACATTCTTCATGATACCTTAACCATTCAATTCCAACTTATTCTGAAATAATTATTTCCTATAAACAAAATCATGAATCATTTCCAACGATTCCAAAATAGAAAACAAAAGTTAAAAAATAATTCATACCTTTGATTGGTCATTGTCAGTTTCTTCATCGTCAATCGGAATGGCATTAGGTGTTGGTAAACAAGTATTTGTATGATCTTGGTGATCAAATTCCCGAAACTTCTTCATAGGACTTGTGTTTTCATAATGAACATTCACACCACATTTAAAACATTCAATTGATCCCTCAGAAATAACATAGTTCCCTTTCCTCGAGTCAACTAGATGCTTCCTTTTTCCATGGCAGGTTCTTTCTTTATGACCTTCATTTCCACATCTATATCATATTTTCGTCCTTTTGAAACATTTTCCTTTGTGTTTCTTTCCACATCTATAACACATAGGTTTTTTAACACACTTACCTTTATGATTATTACATGTAGTTCCATAGGGATCTATTTTTGGCATATATGATGCCTTATAGAAATCACAAAGGTTTAGGTGGTCAATCATGAATCCAGATAGTTGGTTGAAGATAAACACAAGAGTTCTCATTTCAGATCCCATATCATTCAGTTGCTCGCTCAAAAAACTGTCACAGTTTCCTTCACATCCACCGTTACATTGGTGCCTTCTAGATCCATCCATTTACTAAAACCAAAAAGGTCAGTGTGAGTATATCAACAAAACCATCATGTACTAAATAGGAAGATAAACACTAAGATATACTTACACATTCACTTTATCTAAAACTAGGACTGTTTATGAAATCCTAACCATTATGGTCATGTCACTTATTCTTAAAGAATACCCTTACCTCTAAAGTTTTCTAAACCGACCACTGATACCAACTATAAGGCCCCGGCCTTAAACCTTACTTAATATTGAATTAAATGAATAATTCAAATTGAGGATCATTTCAGGTTTAGAGTTTTAGAGAATTAGGACATAACTATTACATCTAAGAAGATTACAAAGTAGAAACTTTTACTAAGATTCCATAAAATAAAAACTCTTAAAAAGAAACATGTCCAGTTCTATTTTTTAGGTTGCATGACTTTCCCTTGATCCCATCATTGACCCTATTCCAAGTTATGTCTTATGAAAAACATTTCAAAAACATGGGATGAGCATAAAAAGATTATTAAGGGATACACAAAGAATGAAAACTGTTAGTTTTTCAAAACAACAAGTAATCCATGTATACATTATCAAAGTAATAATTTTCTCCTTTTCGAAGTAGTAAATACTCTTTACTGAATAAAAGTTCTTTACTTACCCTTCTGTTACCAAAAGAGTACCATAAAACCCATATAAATATCACATAACATATAAATGTATCTTGGGACATAAACATACTTAAGTGGAATAACCATAAGGTCAACTTCCACATATATCACTTAATGGAAGAGGCATTTGGCCAACTTCCAATCATACATAATGGAATAGCCATACGGCCGAATTCCATACCCAATGCATAGGAGGTTATAATGTAACCACCCATCCTGGTATTCACGGCACCACCCGTCATATGGTTTATCATGTAAGCACTCGTAAAATGTCCAAGTACCATTATAAAATTATAACACATAAAACCAATATAAAGGAATGATAACATTTCCACATTTCAATCACAATATATCATTTAAATATATTGACAAAATAGAATCCTTTATCAAAACAATTTTCAATACCAAAATACATAAAAGATTATATGGTATTTACTTTATTTTAAAAACATTACGGCTTGTTGAGGAAGACAACGATCAAATAATACTTGTGGCGGTGGAAAAGGTCATTGTCGCTGCGTACGTTAAAATAATCATTCCTTTTTGTCGTTTCGTAAAACGCTTTGTAGAAAAAGATTACTTTTATATAAAAGTAAAAGTCAACGGGGTTTATACACCATATAGAATAAAGTTGTGTATAAAACTAAATATGCCTCAATGAAAGAAGATTGAGACGAAGTCCCTCACAAAGACGGTATCCTTGGTTTAAGGATAAATCAATTACATAATTATGTGTCACAAACGAATACACCAAATATAAGGGGATATTAAGTGTAAAATAATCAGAGGTTCTTCACACATATTCATAGAACGACATATTCAAGGAGTATAATTTTATCCCAAAGAATCAAATTTGGGTTAAGAAGTTCCCTTGCAAAAATTTGACAGCCTAATGGCGTGACTACAAATTTCAGAAAATGAGTTGATGAGAGATAAAAAGGGTATCTCATCAAATGGAAATAAAATTTAAATCAATAATTATATATAAGAACATATCCCAACATAATATTATGTGAATTAAAATACATAACAAAATAAGTCTTTTAAAAAGAGGAGGGTGAATGGTTCCCTTACCGACATGGGTATCATTCAAAACATACACCCCGTGAAAGAAGGACAATACAACATTGATGTAAATACTAATAAATGAAATTATATTACACAATGAGTAAAATAATGGGCAGTACATACACCACTAAATGGAAATTGTGGAAAATGTAGCATAAATCTCATGGGAATAAAAGTGAGATGAAAAACCCCTTACGAAAACACGGCAGCCTAACGGCCCCACATAAAAGTTACAAAAATGGATTGATGAGGTCAAATAGGGTATCTCATCATATTAACATAATGTTTATTGAAATAGGAATATAAATGAACATCCCCCAACATAACAATGAGTCGCTTCAATGAAGTGACATAAAGGAGAGTACTTAAAAAGAAAGAGAGAGGTTAGATCTCTTACAAAAATCCAGCAGCCTAACAGCGCCACTCAAAACTTCCAAAATGGATTGATGAGAGAGAATCGGGTATCTCATCATATGAACATAAAAATTAAAGTAAGAGTAATATAAAATAACATCCCAATAACAAGAAATATGATCTTTAAAAGGAATGACATAAAAGAGCGTACATAAAAAGAAAGAGGAGTAGGATCCCTTACCTCGGGTCCGACTTGACTCGATCGTTCTTTAACGTCCTGAATAATAAAGTTGAGTTAATTTCTACTTTCTTAAGAACCTTTTTCAAGTTAATTATTCCTTTTATATCAATTATTGACATGTTATAAACATTATTTAATCATTTAAGTTAATAATGTTTTTTTTGTCGATATTTGGTTCTTAAGTTAAAAGTGGACTTCTTACAATTACATGTTGTTCGTGTGGTCAAAGGTTCTTTATATACAGAATGAAATTCCTGATTTGGATATCATATATATCATATATATCCATCATATACATGTATTTATATTATTACATAATCATTTAAATGTAAGAAATGTAATGCATCATTCCTGGAGATGGTAAGTCGTACGTACGCATGAACGCTACTTTCATTTCTTTGTCAAATTAATGGAATTAAAACTAAATGAGAGATGTGTATATTTTTAATTCCAGAATTATATTAATCCATTATATGTATCATACATCATATATATCAATTATATTTACTTATTATAGTAAATTACATTTGAGGATAAGAAATGAAATGCATTGTTCATGGAGACGGTAAGCCGTACGTATGCATGAACGCTACTTTCATTTCAATCTCATACTTTAATGGAAAGAAAACAATAATTATATAAAGGTATATTATAATTCCAGTATAACATCATATATAATAACTTTAAATCCTTCTTTTATACATCACACATATGGCATTAACGAATCAAATCACTTTGAGGGGGTAGTAGTCCGCACTTCCTAAAATGAAGATATCGCGTATACCCATAATGGAAGCCATAAAGGTATGCCACAAATGAAAAATACAGAATCTTAAGTATAACATAAAAATATTTTATATCATATATAAACATAGTGACATCTTAATGGCCACCTTTGAAGGTGTTATATGAGTGTTGAACAATCATCGTTTCGTGAGGCAGAAATTCACCATCCACAGAAACGGTATTTTCTTTACCCATTATATGAAGGTGTGTGTAATTGTAGATCGAATACATATTATAAAAACATCCTAGTATATTTAAGATACTGGATTTGTTACAAAATAAATTATTAAATACAGTTTAGGTGGTTGGAGAAGCAAAATAAAACAAAAGAGCACAAGTGAAGACGTTACCTTAAAATTGGGTAACTCCCTTTGGTTTGAACCAAAAGGGTTTCTTGAAGAGATTCGTTCCTATGTTAAGGCTTATAGAATGAGGAGAGGGATGCGGAGAGACAAAATGATCAGATCTTGTCTGAACCATCGGTTTGAGAGGTGTGTGTAAGGTGGTAGAGGTGGGGGCCTTTTATAAGAGGAGAGGAGGGACACTCTTGGAAAAGTATAAAATGTTACTTTATTTTCAAATGGTTTTCGGATTTTAATGGTCCCACATTGATGTGTTTCAAGGATAAGGTGATAAGGGTTCTAAATCCACCCATCCAAAAGGTTTTTGACATTTGTGGTTTCCATATTTTTCATTATCTTTCCATTTTATTTAAATCGTTAAATAATGAGGTCATCGCTACATCATCATGATGTCATAAAGAATTTAATTTATTTAATGTCTAAAAATTATAAAAAAACTACTATTATGTAGGAAATATTTTTAGATTTCCAATGACTATTTTTAGTCAAAATTCTGACTTGTATAACAAAATGTAAAAATTGTTTTAGTAAAACAAATCAAGTTTGTGACATTTTTATTTTACCTTTAAATAAAAGGCATAAATTTCATTATCAAACCCAAGTGGCTCCATGGGGTACCAAAAATAGACCCATGGGTTTTCTTGGTCGGCCATAACTCATCTAATAGTGTTAGGACAAGTTTCAATATATTTTCATTTTATTATAATATCATTTTTACCTTAAATCACACTAATTACCTTTAATTGCGATTAATAAAACTTAAAAGTTACTTTTCATCAAAAATTATTTTCATCCCATTGAACCACATTTTACTTAAAAATTTAAATCACTTAAATTGGATTTTTTAAATTCAAATCACAGAAGTGGTAAAGTCACATTTAAACGAAAAATCAAATTTTGTAACCACCACTTTTTGGTTTAACTATTCATCAAAAATTGGAGATTTTCAGAAAAATACCAAAATTTCACCCTAAGATATATTTGATATTCCAAATTAAAAAATGATGTATATTTTACCAAATTCATAACATAGAAGTTACATTAATTAATTTTATAATTAATTCTCGCAGTCAGAGCAAATAGCGTGTTTTTATGAAACAATAAGTATTAAAAGATTGACACTAGTTTAAGTGCAATTTCAAAGTGAAATTAATTCCAATGACCACTATTGGATTACATGGTAAAAATATATTCTAATTTTACTAAAAAACAATCCAAAAGTTAATCTAATCATATAAATAAACTAGATTAAAAGAGGTTTTGAAATAAAATACAACATTTTTCACTATTTATTAAAAAATGAACATTATCAGAAAGATACCAAAAATTTAAACAAAGTAAATTTTGATGTCCTGATTATAATAATAATTTTATTATGTCAAATATAACACATAAAATTGTAAAAAAGTGGATTTTAAAGAGTTTTGCCTTCAAAAGGCGATTAATCGACCTTTTAAAGAATATTAGAATGTTTACGCTTAAAATTGGATTCATTCGCATTTTTCATCCTGTAACATTTATTGTAAAGAGTAAAAATATTTGACAAACATATATAGTCATTTTGTAGGTAGTTCTGTTCATTCCCGCCATTACAACAGCTAGGCGTTAACTACTATTTAAAATAATATTATATTATTATTAGAGTGCAACATAAGATTCACAAGAAACACATTGTTGCGTATTGCGTACGCCATCGATCATAGCATCCCCATTAAAGTAATATTAATATTTTATTCACAAATATGGATAAATATAAAAATGTCATATTCTTTATTTACCTGGGGTGTTACATATACATATTAGAAACAATCTCGTCATGATTTTGTAATAAATTATAATACATAATAGTATAAGTATTTACATTAATTTCATTGACATTATATGTTACTTCTGAAAATATAGATAAATTATCCCAAATTTCAAAAGCTATTATACAGGCTATAATTCAATTAAATTATTCATCACCAAAATTAAAATACTATATATTAATGTTTTTATTATTATTATTAGATGCATTCTCTGTTGCATCATTCCAATAAGCTCAAGAAGTTTCGGGTGATTCAAAATTTACTTCCTTCATAGTTGAAATATAAAAACAAATTCTTTCAATATGTTTCTTCATTTTAATTTCCCACATGGTATTATTTGTGCTAATAAATATGGTGGTATATTTAGAGAAGATCCATCATTTCGATTATACATAACAAACTGGATTTATAATAATGATTAATTTACATTCTTTTGAATTATATTTAATACCATATTAATTTTTTAAATCCCTTGATGCAAATTTTTAGTTGGAGTGAGTATCTCAAGAGAGAGTGAATTGTGTACCCAATAATTTTCTTTGTTATAAAACATTAAAATATAATCTCCCAATTTGATGATAAAACACATTGGTAGTAAAAATAGAATTATAATAAAATGTTGATCATTAAAATGATTTCCCAATGTGGGATTAGGGAATAGTTTAAGAAATATTTGAAATCAGTTTATCATTAGAAATTGATTTATATAATAAAAATAATTTTTATAAAAATCTATTATGAAAAACTATCCTGTTAGAATTTATATTTATTGATTTTTTAAAATGGATAATTGTATATTGAATAAAGAAAAACAAAACTAAAACACACATCAGAGTAAATAAAGGGAATCATCTTAAGATGAAACATAATTCCCTCAACTTGGAAATCACTTGCTTCAATGAATATTATTATAAAAAGAATTTGATCAAAAACATGGGTTGTGTTTTTATAAAAAATATCATTCAGTGTTTTCAAGTTCAAATCCTCTTCCATAGTTATACATGAGATGAAAAATGATTGTGCACATAAGAAACTCACCCATTGTTTCCATGGTTATAAAGATAATGAGTTTTATATAATATCATTCATTCTCTAATATAGGCATGGGAGTCAATTTGTATAGATAAAATGAGTGCATTATCACACTACACAAAATGTGAGAATAAAACGAGAGATAAAATAATATGAGTTAGAAGGATATGATGATTCTGGGCCAGAATAGCTTCATATTCTTGAGGGTCCTCGAATTCACATGTTGAGAAGCTCGAATTGGTTTCCCAAAAACTGAATAAAAATAGATTTTTGAAGAGTTCTGTTTTTCAATGTTCATATTCTCTAAAAATATTTTACATAGACCTCTTGAATCATTGTATTAAAGGTTCATGATTTTTATTAAATTACAAACTTTCACACTCGCATATCTATCAACCTACATACAAAAAACACAATTATTCTCTTTTTCATTGTATGCATGATGGGCTCCTAAAAATATATATCTGTGTAGATTCAAAATATTCATTGGGAAATAGTAATAAATATATCATGAATTCTCATAATAATCCATAATTTATGAATCTTTTGACTTCTTCTAAAACACATCCATGGAGTGGTTAGGAATGATTATTATTAAGGCCATGTGAGGATGTCTTCATTAACTCCTATAATCTAGCCATTGGAAGAATAATATTTGAATGAAAAAAGTAAATTCAATGAAAAAAATTTCTTTTGTATCAAATCTGCATGTAGAAATTTCAAACGGTAGCACAATCATGCAGTATCACATTAATCAGTTTCATATCGCAATAATAACACTACTAATAGCGGAGCAGTTGGATGAGAAACATGATAACTAATGGTAGAGCTTGTGAAATGACAGTAGCACAATGCAGTGGTAGAATATATTGGGGTATCACAGTTGAACTACCAGTCTCACATGGAAGGCAGTAGCACATATGGAGGTAGCACAATTGAAATAATAGTTGCATAACTCCAGTAGTATCAAACATTTATAGGTACCAAGTGTTCATCATTAGATGTAGTCACCAGTAGTAGGTCTATAGGTAGATCATTATGTACTGATTGTGGATCATAATACACAATGGAAGATCTTTGATATATATAAAATTTTGTTAAAAATATATCTAATATCAAGAAATAATATTCTCATTAGATACCTAATTATTGTGATTTTTGTGCATTTAAATAAGGATTTTCCAACACATATAATCCGCATGACGTTTTCAACAATGAATCTGATGTATCAGACGGACACCTTCAACCAAGGGTGTTTATGGGAAACATGAATAATTCAATGACAGTAATAATAACTATTATTACAAATATTTTGAATGTTCTTATTTAAAAATTGGACATAAGAGATAGATAAAAAGTAGTTTTTTATGTAATTGATTATGAAATGAGTCTCACACTAGAATCCTACTCCGTGAAGGTCAAAAAAACTTTATGTAGTCCTCAGAAAACTAAATTCCTAACCTATATTTATTTATAATTTTCATAAAATACTATATCATTTTAAATTTTTTAATTTTCAAATTTAACTGAAAAATTTATTGTTTAATTTTTTTAAAACCATGTTATATTTTTAAAATATTAATTCTATTAATCCTATAATGATTAACCTATTATAGAATCATTTGATGTGGGGGAAGGAAGAAACCAACATGTTTTCATGTAAAGTTCATGTATATCAATATACCCATAGTATAACGGCCCTCCTTACATCATGGATTATCTCAAAAAACATAGAGTCATTATAAGGACCCGACCATAAATTGTACATAATCTTGAATTATTTCAAAATTTTACATTATGGATCTTTTCAGGATTAAAGATTTATATAATTAGATATAACTATTATATAAAAACTTGAATATTACATGTAGACACTACCACTCGGAATATATTTTTCATAACATAAAAACTATTAATAATAAACATATCTAGTTCCATGTATTAGATATCATGACCTCTCCTTGATCCCATCCTTGACCATATTCATCCTTAATTCATGTGGAAATTTTTTCAAAACATGGGATGATCATAAAAATCTCAGAAATGTTTATAAAATAACAGAAGGAAACATTAACCCATCAATAAATAAAAATAAATGAAACCATATTTTTCAATCCTTACATACCACATGAAATCATAAGATTTTTGAATAACACACAAAAATCCTAAATCGTAAAGGTAACTTGGGGAATCATTATAAAACATACATTCTAGCATTCACAACTACATAGGGTCTTAAATTTGGAATTCCCAACATATTATATACCCTAAATCTCTTATGATAAACATCAAAATTTACCTCCATCACGTAACCCAGTGCATTGAAGAGTTATCTCAGGACCACCCGCCCTAGGTTTATCACGGAACCACCCATATACATAAACAATGACCAAGAACAATAACATAATCATAACACATAACATAAGAGTAAATGAAAGATAAATTTCCCATATCAAAATCATAATATATCATTTCATGATATTGAAATAATAAATTATTTATCATACCATTTTCAAAAACAATTTAAAACATTTAATAAAGAGTATTTTGAAACTAAGTGTCATATAAAATTTTGAAACTTTTAAATGAATTAATATTTGAAACAATTAATGTATATTTAAATAAATAATAATTTTTTTTAAAAATATGTACATTAATAAGAAATATTTATCAGAATAATCCTTTATAGCATTTAAAACGATATTTTAGTTAATGTTTTTTAAACAAAATTAAAGACTCTTGAATAAAAATAATTTAAGAATAAAATTTATTCATAAAATTAAAATATAATGAGACTAAAATTATTCATGATATAATATTCCAAATAATATTATATACACCATATAATAGTCCATTGGTCAATAACAACAATGAAGTCTCAATTGAATGTAATTTGAGACGAAATCCCTTATAAAAATGGTATCCTTAGATTAAAGATAAATCAATTACATATTAATGTCTGAAAATTATAAATACACTCAATATGAATGGATAATCAGTGTAATTAAATCATTGAATATTCATGCATATTTTTTGTAAAAACAACACAAATGACATGGATGTTTAACTCATTGAATGGAAATTGAGTTAAAATTACTCTATTCATGTTCATAACGACGACATTAGATTTTATAAATGAAGTGATTATGTGTATCTAAAGTATATCCACACAATGGGGATTGGAAATTAAAACATAAATAAATAAACAGTGATTCCACACTATATCAGAGCATGACATAATAAAGAATTAGAATACCAAACCACAGAATGGAAATTGGTTTAAAAAGTTCCATTAATGATTTGGTAACATACGAAACATACACCACATGAAAGAAGGATCGTAAAATGAAGATGTAAATACCCATAAATTAATGTATATTATACAAAGAATACAACAATGGGCTGTACATACACCACATAGAAAGAAGTAGTGGAAAACATAGAATGAATCTCACAGGAATAAAAAGTGAGATGAAAAACCCTTACCATGTTGTAATCAATCGAGTCGTATGACCAAAAGATAATGACCACAAAATGAATCACAAAATAAAATAAATATAAATAGAATCATGATAATATATATCAAATGGTGGTACCCAATACAACACATGCAAGAAATAAGTGGTGAACAATGGAAATCTCACGGAATTAAAAGTGAGATAAGAAACTCCTTACCTCTTGTCTAACTTGACCCATTCATTATTAGATCTACTAAATAATAAATTAAATTTAATTTAAAAATTTTTAAGAACATATTAAATGTTTATTATTCCTTTTATATCACTTATTACGATGATATAATCATTATGCAGTCATTTAAGTTACTAATGGTTGTTTGGTCAAAATTTGGTACTTAAGTCAAAAATGAACATCTTATAATTACACGTTGTTCATGTGGTTTAAATTAAATTATCTATAGAATTATATTAATGATTATGATATCTTATATATTATATAAATCTAATAAATATATGTATTTATAATAGCACATAACATTTTTCAATATGAAATGAAATGCAACGTTCATGGAGAGGGTAAGTCAGTCGTATGCATGAACGTTACTTTAATTTCTATTTATGATTTTAATGGAATGAAAACATAATGATACATAGGTATATTATAATTCCCGTATAATATCATAAATAATATCAGTAACTCCATCCATTATATTTTCCACATATGGCACGAACAAGTCATATCACTTTGAGGGGGCGGTAGTCCGCACTTCTTCAAATGAAATTATCATATTTTCCCATTATAGAAATCATAATGGTATTATATAAATGAATAATACATAATTATAGAGAAAATATAAATATTACATATGTCATATATAAATATAGTTTCATCTTAATGACCTCTATAAGAGGTGATTGGGAATGATAGAATAATCATAATTCGTGAGGCAGTAGTTCACCGTCCACAGAAAAAATATGTTCTTTACCCATTAGATGGAGGTGTGTGAAAGTTTTGTTCAAATATTTCTCATAGAAAAAAAAATACTATATTGATGATACTGGTTCTATTATAAATGAATGAAATAAGTAGAGTTTATGGGGATGGAGATGTAAAATAAATGAGTAAAACCAATGAGAATATGTTACCTTCAAACCAGGTAACTCTATTTGGATTGAACCAAAAATCATTATTGATGTTCCTTCTACATAAGGAAAGGCTTATAAGTTGAATAGAGGGAAGAATAGAGATTATTTGTGAAGCGATTGGATGTTCCGATGGGCTTGAGAGGTGTGAGTAATTGGTTAGAGGTGGGGAATTTTAATATGGGGGAGGAGGGGATCTTTTGGAATGATTGAGAATATAATTCTATTATATAATGATTTTCAGTTTCTAAAGGTTAATAACTTATTAAATATAAACATAAGATAACTATTGTTCATAATAAAATAGTCCAATAGAAATTGGATGTTTTTGGGTAAATTTTTTAATCTTTATAATCTAATTTATTTATATCATTCACAAATGAGGTAAACACTACATCAAACTTGTGTCATAAATACTTTTATTTATTTGATGTATAAAAATTATAAAAAAATTCCATGATGTAGGAAATATTTATAGATTTAAAATAAAAATTTATAGTCGAAGATATAACTTATACATACCAATTAAAATTTTATTTACTAAAAGATATATGTTTAAGTAATTTTTGTCACTATTTTGAATTACTTAATATAAAGTGTCATTATCACTCTTATGTGGATACATGTGATCCCGAAATCGACCCAAAGATGTCCATTTTTGGATATTTAACTACCAATTGGATTAGGAAACTTGTTAGGTTAATTTCATATTATTATAATATTATTTTTACCTTCAATTACCTTATTTACCTTTAATCGCAATAAATGAAAGTCAAAAGTTACTATTCACACAAAATTATTTTTATAATAATTAACAGAGTTTTACATACTGATGATAAACATGTATCTCAAATTTTTGATATTCAATTCATAGAAGTGGTAAAATAACATTTAAATGAAAAAGTTAGTTTTTTAACTACTATATAGTGTTTTCACTCTTCATCAAAATTTGAAGGTTTTAAGAAAAATACCAAAAAATAAGCCTATGATATATTTGATATTAAGAATTAAAAAATGTTTTATATTTTAAAAAATTCAAAACATTGAAGTTTCACTAATTAAATTAATTTTATTCTCAGTGATAAAACAAAATGCGAATTTTTAAGAAATAATAACTATCAAAAAATTGACACTGGTTTATGTCCTATATCAAAGTAAAATTAGATTCAATGACCAAAATTTGATTAAATGATAAAAATATAATATAATTAAACTTTAAAAACAACTAAATAATAACCTGATGATATAAATATTTTATACTGAACGACAGTTTTGATTTAAAATACAATATTTTTCTCTATTTACTAAAAAATGAACATTATTAGAAAATTACCAAAATTTAATCCAAAGTAAATATTGATGTCAAGATTCTAAAAACGAATTTTATTCTGTCAAATAAAACCTATAAATGTGACAAAAAAATAATTAAAAATCTTTTTCCATCAAAAGTAGGTAGAATTAATTTTTAATGAAAAATAGAGTGTCTCGGGCATAATATTGGATTCATTATCATTTTAAGCTACTAAAATTTATTTTGTAAATTTAAATACATTTATGAAACATATTTTATCATAATATGGTTATATTTTTTCATTCTCACCAATATAATGATGATGCCTTAACTACCATTTAAAATAATAATATTATATTATTTATTTTAGTATAACTCAATGTTGTGTGCAACATACAATTTAAAAGAAAACCGTTGTTATTTAAAAGGTACACCATCAAAAATAGAATCCCCTTCAAATTAAAATTAATAATTAATTCAAAAATATTAATAATTATGGAAATTTTGTCTTCATTATTTTTCTTAGGATGGTACACCCTTCCCCCTTTTGAGAATTGCAAACTCATAATTTTAAAATTGGGCTCAGAGTGATCATTGAATGTCCCACTCTAGAAAAAGAATCAATAAAATTATCACTTTAAAATAATTTAAGAGATGTAAAAAGGTTATTTGAGACAAAAAATTATAGGATTCAATAAAAACATGGATATAAAAGAGAAGAAAACCATCATGATATGAGGGAGAGTGATAGAAAACATGATTAGGGGAAAGATAACCATCATAAAATCGCAAACTTGTGATGGTTTAAATAGTCTTTGATTCACCTGTAAGAAATGGTAATAGAAGATGTTTTTTGATTTTTGTTACTTTTGATAACATTGAGTAATTTATTTATGATCTTAACTAAAATCATAAGGAAACATAATTAATTTTCATGTAGATTTTCATCCATTACTAAATTTCTACCTCAAACTCTTCTTTCACTGAATGTTGAGTATCGAAACTCTCTTGGTCACATTAAAAATGCCAGAATCAACTTCAATAGTATTAAATAATCCACAAAAGTTGAAATATATATTTCTTCTGTCTTTATACATTAACCAAAACCTAAATGTTTAGTACAAGATATGATAATCCCCAAAAAATTAATACATTATAAAAATAAATACTACTCTTAATCCCCAAAATTCAACAAACAACACCCAATGTTCATCAAAGAACATTCGATAAACAGATGTCCTTAAAATTCATTATAGTAACCCAAACTAAAATTTTAACCGAAAACTCAGAATGATTTAATCACATAGTCTTCCACAATAAATCTTAACATTTATCTCAAAATAATATTGACTACTCTTAAAGTCTCATACTAAAGTGAAATTAACCTAATCAAATATTCACAATGATAGGTTAATCATTTCCTTAAGAAACCAAATCTCAACATGTCCATAAAAAAAGATAAAATCTTCCAAAAAAAGGTCAACCATTAATCAAAAAATGAGCTCCCATAGTATTCTATTTATCTAAAGCATATAATGTTCCCCAAAAGAGAGAATGTCTTCCAAAATAACATTTATCACTTAATCACCAAATCATTTTATAATATTTAGTATATCCATTTGATAAAACATTAGTTCCAAAATAAAATTATTCTTAAACCATAAAATTGATTTGCTAAAAATAATAATAAGTCATTCTAACGAGGGACTTCACGTAGGCTAGTTTTAGGAGATTCTCCCTTGTTTCCCTTCAGTTTTTGGTTTGATTCCAATATCCTTACCTAATGATATGGATTTTCACCAATCTTATATGTTGTCCCTTTATATAAAACTAAAAAATAAATCTAACATGTTTTAACCTCAATGTTTTTCTTATACATTTTATTTTTCTCCTAATAGATTAAGACCTTAATATCTAAATTCATGTAGTCATATATACATTTTACTTTTTCTTATTTCACCCATATATGATAAAATACAACTATTCTGAATATAAAGAAAAACATACCATCCTCATGGTGTCCATATGGTTTCATCGTCATCTTATTCACGTATGTAGGTCCATACATTGATACAATGATTTAGAGATCCTTCTAAATAGTTTTATTCCATCATAGAAATACACCTTGTACATCATGGGTCATATGGGTGTTTGTAGAAAAATAGTTTTGGAAAATAATCACGTATGACATATAATTTCAAAACATCTTACAAAACCTGATGTTTATAAAATAGTCGGACCAAATTTTAGTTGAAAATTTTAATTAATGGTCCTTTTAAGATACCATATGTATGTGCTGAGATACTATATTTTAAAATAAAATATTAATAGGTTGTGCAAGGGTCTCATTATTCATCACCATTTTCATAATCATAATATGCTTTAAGATCTTGATAGAAGGTAAAATATTTGAAAATACCTTGATAATATTTACCAGTCATGAAAATATGTTAATATTGTAAAATTATGATTTGATTAAATACAACCCATGATTCACAATGACATCGAGGTATATTAGAGATGTTTGATATCTCAAAAAACTACTTGCAAGTGAGTAGTATGATATAAAAAAGTTTCACAATCATCTGAAGATAAATTTGAAATTATTATTGCAAGCATGTCATCAAGAAGAGATAGGAATGTTGTTTGAGAACCACGTCATCCCATTTCTAACTGACATTCATTGATCTAAAAAAGTTATAAAACATGGATTTTACGGAAATAATATATATAGGGACTAACCATGTGTTTAACTAAAACTCCTAATACCTAAAGATGTCTAAACCCACATTTTATACCAACTATATGGACCAGACATAAACATTACATAATCTTGAATTATGTCAAAAATTCACATTAAGGATCTTTTCAGGTTTGGAGTTTTATATAATTAAGCCATAACTAATACATAACAACCTGAATATTACTTATAGAAAATAATTCTCAGTATCCATGTTTTTTATAAAATAAAAACTAATAAAACGAAATATCTCTAGTTCCATGTTTTAGACAGCATGACTTCTCCTTGATCCCATCATTGACCCTATTGGTCTTTAAGTCCTATAGAAAAAATTTAAAAACATGGGATTAAAATTAAAATAACAAAAAGGGTTATAAAATAAGTAAAGAAACATTAACCCATCAATAAATACAAATCAATGAAACCATACTTTTCAATCATTACAAACCTCATGAAAGCATAAAATTTATTAATAACACACAGAAATCATAAAACATAAAGGTATCTTTTTCTTCAATATCAAACATACATTGTATAATTCATATCTATGTTGGGAGTTACATTTGTAATTTCCATCATAGTATAGTACCAAAATCTTTTAGGAGAAATATTAACATTTTCCTCTGTCACGTTACCCAATGCATTGGAGAGCTATCTCAGGCGCACCCACCCTAGGTTTATCATGGAAGCATCCATATATGTAAATAATTCCCAAGAACCATAACATCATTATATCACATAAAATAAGTATAAATGAAAGATAACATTCCCATATTTCAATAACAATATATCATTTCAATAAATTTAAATATTAAATCCTTTATCAAACCAATTAAAACATTTAATAAAGCGATTTTTGAATCAATGTGTCCCTTATCAGTTTGAATATTTTCGATAAATTATGATTGGAAAACATTAATATCATTAGAAATAAATCCTAAAACAAATTTTGGAACTTGTAAATTTATGATAAATATATAGATTAATAAATAATTAAAATATTTAAAAAGATATTTTAGTTAAATATTTTTTATCAAAATGAGAGACGCTTGAATAAAAATAATTGAGGAATAAAATTTAACCATAACTTTATAATATCATGAGAATAAATGGATTCATGATATAATATTTCAAAGGACATTATATACAATATCTAAGAGTGAATTGGTGCATAACAACAATGATCTCTCAATTGAATGTAAATTGAGATGAAATCCCTTATAAAAACTATATCATTAGATTAATGATAAATCAATTACATAATATTCCGTGTCAAATATAAATAAACACAATATGATTTTATATTCAGTTTAAATCAATTAGTGATCATTCACACATATTTTTGTAAAAACAACACCAATGACTAGGATATTTAACTCAATGAGGGGAAATTGAGTTAAAAGTACTCTTATCAAATTCATATTGATGACTTGAGAATTTATCAATGGATAGATTATGTGTTTAAAAACTATATAAACACAAATGTGAGTGGAAATTAAAACATATATATAAATAAATAGTGATTCCACACATAATCATTGCCTGACATGTTTAAGAATTAGAAGATTAACACAATGAATTGAAATTGGGTTAAAAGTTCCCTTACTGATTTGGTATCGTACAAAACATACACCACAAGAAAGAAGGATGAAAAAATGAAGATGTAAATACACATAAATTAAATTATATTATACATAGAATACAGTAATGGGTAGTACATACACCACACAAATGTATATACTGTCAAACTTAGCTTGAATTACATGTGAATAAAAAGTGAGATGAAAACCCCATAACACGTTGTAATCAATCTAGTCATATGAAAAAAAGTTAATAATGAAAAAATGAATAAAAAAATATCCGGAATATATACATAATCATTAAAATATGTATCAAATGGAATTACAAAATACATCACATGCAAGAAATACGTGGCAAACAATGGAAATCTCACGGAATTAAATGTCAGATAAGAAACCCCTTACCTCGTGTCTGACTTGACCTGTTCGTTCATTAATCTCCTGAATAATAAACTAAAGTTAATTTATTCTTTATTAATAACATTTATCAATTTTTATTATTCCTTTTATATCACTTAATACCATGTTATAAACATTATGAAAGCATTTATGTAAATAATGGTTGTTTGGTCAATATTTGGTACTTGAGTAAAAAAGGAACATCTTATAATTACATGTTGTTCATGTTGTCGAAATTAATTTATCTCCAGAATGTTATTCATGATTTAGATATGATATATATTATATATATATAGTATATATATGTATGTATAACAGTTCATAATATTTGGAGATAAGAAATGAAATGCAACGTTCATGGAGACTATAAGCCGTACATATGCTTGAACGCTACTTTCATTTATATTTTGTATTTTTTATGGAATGAAAAAAATATTTATACATAGGGATATTATAAATCCATTATAATGTCTTATATAATTTTATTAACTCTTTCCAATAAATGTTCTACAAATGTCTTGAATGAGTCATATCACTTTGAGGGGGCAGTAGTCCGCACATCCTCAAATAAAATTATAATATTTACTCATTATGGAAACCATAATGGTATGACATAAATAAAAAATACATAATTATAGACACAATATAAATATAATATATGTCATATTTAAACAAATTCCCATATTAATGACCACCATAATAGGTGATAGGAGAAGATTAAACAATCATTGTTTTGTTTGGCAGTAGTTGGCCATCCACAGAAACAATATGTTCCTTACCCATTAGATGGAGTTGTGTGCACGTGTAGTTAGAATACTTCTCATAAAAACTACCTATTAAATGTATGATAATATTTATGTTATCAAATAAATAAATAAATATAGTTTAGGGGGATGGTGAAGTAAAATGAAATAAATGAACTAAAGAGAAGACCTTACCTTTAAATTGGGTAACTCCCTGGATTTGAAAGAAAATGAATAATTATAGTTTCTTCTACCTAAGAAACAAATTCTATGTAGAATGGAGGGAATGTGATAGCTTATTTGCATAAAAGTTTTATGAGCCAAGGGGCTTTAGATGTGTGAGTAATGGGATAGAGGTGAGGCCTTTTTATAAGTAGGAAGGGGCTATTTAGGAATGATTTAAAATATTATATTATTATATAATTTTTTTCAATTTATAAAGGACCTAAACATATTAAAGTAAAATATTAGATGAATTTTGTTCCGAATAAAATCATTCAATATGAATTGGACATTTTTGGATATTTTTTTAATCATTATAATAATATTTATTTTAATCATTCATTAATGAGGTAAACACTCCATCATTTTTATGTCAAAAATATTTTTATTTATGTGATGTCTATAAATTATAAAAAAATACCTTGATATAGAAAATATTTTTATATTCCTAATGAATATTTATAGTCAAAGAGATAACTTTTATAACCCACATAAAAATTATTTTACTTACAGATATATGTTTAAGTCATTTTTTACTTTACATTATAAATTAATTAATATATACTATCCTTATCACTTTTATGTGGCTTCATTGGGTCCAAAAATACACCCATAGATAACCATGGTCTCAAATTTATCAACCAATGGTATTAGAATAAGGGTTAGGGTAATTTAATATTAATATAATATTATTTTTAACATGAATTACCCTATTTAACTTTAACCGTGGTAAATAAAAGTCAAAATCAATTATTCACCAAAAATTATTCTCATATTATTGAACAAAAATTTACTTATTAATTACAACCAAGAATGTTTGAATTTTTAAATTCAATTCACAGAAGTGGTAAAATTTCTTTTAAATTAAAAATTTAGTGTTTTAACTACTACATAGTGTTTTAACTATTCATCAAAATATAAAGGTTTTTAGAAAAATAACAAAAATTATGCATAATATATAATTGATATTATGAAATAAAAAATTATATCTATTGTCAAAAATTTATGAAATTGAAGTTGATTTAATTAATTTATAATCAATTTCTGCTGTCAAAACAAAAAGCATGTTTTTATGAAATAATATCTATCAAAAGATTAACACTTGTTTATATCCAATTACCAAGTTAAATTACTTCCAATGACAAACATTGGATTAAATGGTAAAAATATAATCTAAATAAAAATTAAATGCAATTATAAATATAATATATCCATATTAAAAAATTATATTAACAGACATTTTTGAATTAAAATAATGAATTTTTAACTATTTATTAAAAAAATAACATTATCAGAAAAATACCAAAATTTCACTAAATGTAAATATTGATGTCCCGACTATAATGAAAACTTTTATTTTTCCAAATAGAAAATATAAAAGTGAAAAGATTGATTTAATAATGGTTCTCTATTAAAAGGTGTTAAAGTGACCATTTAAAAAATATTAGTGTTTCATTCTTAATATTAGATTCATTATCATTTTAATCCTCTTAAATATATTGGTTTAATGTAAAAACTTTTATAAAACATATTTAACCATAAAATGGTTAGTTTTTTCCATTTTCACCAAATCAATGACAATTAATTAACTACCATTTAAAAAAATAATGTCATTTTATTAAGTTTTAGTATAAGTCAATGTTCTGTGCAATGTAAGATTTCAATGAAACATTTTGTTATTAATTAGGAACTTCATCAAACATAGCATCTATTTTAATGTAAAATTAATAATTAATTCTCAACTATCAATCAATATGTAAATTTCATATTCTTTATTTACCTAGGAAGTTACATTATTGTCTTTGCTACAAGATCATGGGTATGTACTTATAAGAAAATTCCCAAAACCATCCCCATCATATATATGTTCATAGAGACATTTATACTTAAGAATTATACTATAATATTTACTTCTCCATGATATTAATGGATAATGTTATAATAGACATTGATTAGAATTAATCATATTTTTTGGTGCATGTAGAGATCAATATATTTGAATATACATTATATTTTTAAGCGTATTATAAAATTTTCAGTGATAATGAAATAGATAATGTATCTAAATCTTCACCAAAATGACTACCACTGTTAACCTTATATAACACCTTCTGTAATTTTTCACATTGACTTTTAACAACTATGAATTATATGATACTGATTGTGTTTTATAACATATCGAATTATTTAATAGTATATGAAAACATGATTTCTAGTAATGACACTATTTTATATCTGATATAGTTTTTAATTTCTTAATGGGGAAATTAAAAAAAATAAAAGTCAAACCACAATATTGTCGAGGGGGGGGGGGGTTGGTGGTCATTTAAAATTAGAGATAAGGTAATATTAATTGAAAAATGAATAAACATTTAAAAAATAATTATATGAGAGAAATATATTATGGTGATCATTATAATGTTTCTACACCTAGTTGAATGATTATAGTTATAAAATGTTTTTTAAATATTTTTTTGGTTTAGGGTAATCATTATTCAGATTCACCTTTTTTCTGCTAAAATGGCTCACCTATAAACAAACCATGACACATTAATAAATTTTCCTGTATTTTCAATTATGAATATATTTTTGGATTCCCAAGAATAAATCTGTATATATTATATTTGAGAGAAAAAAGAACATTATATTTTTCAAACATAACAACATAAAATTTACCTATTAAGTCTCAATAAAATATGTTTTGAAATAAAAATTATTTATTTCAACTATACCAAAAAGATTCATTTTAAAATATTACCTAGTTACTATAAAACGAAAATAAATATTTTAAAATATAAAATATACTCACCATGTATCAAAATAACTAACCCCAAACCCTATGAAATTGTGAATATCCTTTAAAATAGCCGCACACATTTTAGATCTCTATTAAGAGGTGCATGATGGTTGAATAAAACTCTAACACCATCCATTCACTCCCAATTATGATAAAGAGATATATAATAGATATAATGATATTTTTGTACTTATGAAACTATAGAATTGAAGAATTTAAACCCTTTTCATAAATTATAAATGAATACCCCAATTTATTTATTTATTGTTAAAGGGAGGTATTGGTATCTGAGAATAAATTTCATAATTAAATATTGCTCTCTATTTTGGGAAAAAATGGCTTACCTTAAATATTAAAAACTATATAAAGTTATTAAATGAAATCTTTAATAACTATAATTTAATATCAATAATCGTTGGAGTTCAACAAATGGTGATATTTTTATAATACAAGTTTTTAATCATAATTTGGAATAGTTTTTGTTTTCTTAATATATCACACCATTTGGTCCACATTATAATTGAATGAGGATGTGGTTTCGTTCAAATACTTATATACCACATAACCGATAGTCCATCCATTAATTTTTAGCTTTATTTATTGGATATAGTATGAAAAAAATATTAATCAATAAATGTGTTTAGGGTTTTACATAGTTTTGCATTCTTTATATATATCACTTCATGGGAACTCCAAATCACCATATTCTATAATAGTCACGTTAAAAAAGAGGAAGTTTCCATTTTAATCTTATTTTTGTAATTTCCATGAAATAAATTTTAATTAAAATTTATTTTCATATGGATAATAATGAATTAAAAGAAGTTAAGAACAATATTTAATGTGTGAAAAAACAATTTGTGATCACAACGTGATCACACCACCATAGAAAAACCATTTACATACATGGAAAATTCACATTCCATAATATTATCGTATATTAATATATTCATTATGAATAGAATATTTGACACACAAATGTAATATAATTCATAATAAAAATGTGAAAAAATTAAGAAAAATATAAAAGATTCAATCATAGTAACAATGCAAAACCATGTCTCATAAATTGTAATAGAGATAAATTCAAGGATATGTGTAATAATAATACATGTAGGAGAATTCATGAGTCAAGCATTATTCAAAATCCCCACATGTGTGTGAAAATAATTTATTTATTATCTCACCATATTCTTTATAATAAATGTTTGTCACTATAATTATTTTTGGATTACATTATTCTTTTTAATAAAAACTATTATTTCTCTTTGAACTAAAATTTTGAAACCAACTCACATTTTTATTCATATAAGTTATATATTTTTATACATGTTGTGTTAAGATTATTTATTTTATCACTGTAAGACTACAATTTTATATACTGACATTAGTTATCAACCATAGGTAAATTTATTATAGTTATAAAATTGAATGGGTAATAAATAAATGTAAGAAAAAAAATATGACATAAGAAAAAAATTAAATTAAATAGTATAAACCATCAATATGGAAAAAAATAGTAGCAGTTCATAATTGTTATTAATGAGGATTATAAATATAAAATTATATAATTTCCTAAAAAACCCAAAAATAGGGAATCCACACCTCAATGGTTTTTTAAAGATAGAACTGATCCATTCATCGAAATTATCCAATTTTGTAAAAATTAATAATTAAATATAAATAATTACAAATAATTAACGTCATTATATTGATTAATTTTCTTTAAATTTCAAAACAGTAAAATATAAATAAATTATGCCTATAATTTCTATACTTTATATAATGAGATATGAATTTATTATATATGTATTCTGTGATAAATGTGATAAAAAGAGATAATAAAAAATAGGGAGAAGAAAAAACATTAAATAAATAATGAAATAGAGAAAATAATAAATAAAAAAGTTACCTTAAAATATAGTGCATCAAGTAAATACGAGAGTGAAAAAGGAAAGGTGGAGTAAATTAAAAAGATGAACATTAAAAGGTCCCAAATCTTGAAGGATTCCTCTTCCAAAAACATGTATAATATATTGTGTCCTTTTGATAATGAAATAAATATCATTGTTGGAGGAAGGATATAAATTATTAGGTGTCATAGATAGATAGATAGATAATTGAATTTGGAGTTCTTCTACTAGGGTTATTTGAAGGGATTTAATTTCTTTAACTGATATGCATTGAGGGTGAACATGTATTAGATATATTTATTTTTAATAATCGAAACCATTTACTAATACACAATAGAGAAATTGTGTGGGTCAAACTAGTGGAAATAAATCTTACCTATGTGAAACTTCACCCATTCATCATACAAAATCACCTTTTCAGGAATGTAGAATATAACTTAATGGATGGGGATTTTATTTCGATCATTGGTTCATTATTAAAAATTAGGGGTTTCCCAATTCCATCTCATCGTATATCCTTACAATTATGAATATAAAACATGCATTGATAAAAAAATACTATAATGATAATAATATTATTGTTTTATATCATTAAAGGATTAGTGATATTTCTAAATGTGGATGTTTAAACCATTTCCAATTTAATCTGATGAGGTGCATGCCAATGCGTGTTTTCAATGTCATGTGGTATACCCATAAATCACCCTTTAGACTAAGAATAAAATAATTTTGGATGGTATATATTTTTTTAATATATTTTTTACCGATTTATTTGACACCTTATAATTCCCATTAGTTTGGGGAAATATTTAGTGTATCCAATATTATTAACACGATAGTAATTCAAAAGTTTAAATGTTATATATTTGTAAAAATGAGACCCCTGGTCGTCTATTATGAACCATAGAATTCAAAATCATTATAATATTTTTGATTATAATAATTACATAACTATCTTATAGTCATTAATCCTTGTGGGTCATTAGATTATATGTTAGAAATTTAATACACTATAATAATAATGTAAATGTTTCCAAAAAAATTTGTAAATCACCCCATCACATCAGTTCCCCAAACATAATGAATTTTAAATAATAAAAATTTTTGTTTTGGAATTTCATTTTTTTGTTACATTAACCATCCTTTAATGATTATAATTATGTTATAATAAGTCATCATATTCTTAAAAAAAGGTTTTACAAGATTGATCATAATAAAAAACATTGTGATTAATCCTATGGGGACCAATGTGGCCTCCATATGCAAGTGGTTCAAAAAACCCAAATCATAGAATAAAACTCACTATCAGTAACAACAGACCTGGGTAATTAATCAATATATGTAGAATAAATGAATGTTTAATAAAACTTATAATAATCATTCACCTATTTTAGACACACATCACATTTTTGTAAAAATAAATTTGAAAAAAAGATACCATATTTTATAAAATGTATTAATACAAAGGAATAGAATCCTATACAAAATAAAATTTATCATCATTAAATATTTAATTTATAGGAATATATTACGATGAATCTATGTACAAGGATTGATAGATCTTACTAATATAGTTATCTAAACACATTTCCCACTCATTGATTTCAATAAATTTTTAATTGATCCCCCAATAGAGGAGTATACATTGATTGAGATTGGTTATAAAAAAATTAAAGATATTTAAACTAATTATATGATTATAATACACAATCAAATAAAAACATAAATGGTATGACATATATATTCTAATAGGATTATCTAAATACCAAGAGAGGGAAGGGGTGGATCAGGGGTGACTATCTTTCTCTAATTATGTTAAACATAAATTATTTCGTCATTAATTTGTTCTAAAATCTTATAACGGGTATTGATTAATGTATCTTAATGATGATCCCAATCCAATTTTACCTTATGATATTTAATTTATGTAATTTAAACTATTAAAAGTATTGTTATAATGTATATCCTTATTGTGATTACCCACCCTTTATCATTTGAACTCCATTCATTTCATGGATTTTCTAAGAATAAACATATAATCTGTTTCATGTGTTTTAGGATTTTTTTACCCATACAAAATTGTGCTCATCCAAAAACATATTTATCAATGTATCAAAAAATATTCCAACTTTCTACTATACTAACTCTCACTAGTATTTAATATTCTCCAAAAATTTGATTATATATTCAACATAAACTTTTTCCCCCATTGAATTCTTTCTTATTGGCCTTATTATAATTCCTTTAAATGTAATTTTGGATATTTTACTTTTTCTTTAGAACCTGATGCTCTAATTTCTCACCATTATTCAAAACATGATGTTTTGGCCTTCTCAATTTTCCATAGAGCCTAATGATTCCATTTTATTTTCTCTATTTATGAACTAATAATCTAATACTCTCCACTTTTCTCAAAACATGATACATTGGTAATCTCAGATATCATCAAACCAATTAATTATTTATTTAAAGGAAAATAAATACATAATTTTTCTCATTTTATATTCAATGAAACTCAATTAATTTGTTTTTCTCATCAAATTCATACTCACTAGAATGATGTTCCACCTTTTAACATCCATGAATCCTCTAATAAATGAGATGAATATGTGGTCTCTATCTTTAAATTTCTACAACATTCATGTCTATAGTTGACCACATTAAATATATTATGATGATATTCATATCTAAATTCATCCATGCTCAATCAAAACCTAGAATAAAAAATCATATAAACATTGATAAAAAATATCCTTAATCATGAGTTAATTTTTATGGAATATCATAGCATTGCAATTACACCAAATAATTATCATAATGTATAAAATTATGAAAAATGAAATGTTCATCTATCATATTTTGGTAAATGGAATTTTGATGAAATCAATATTTTTTATTTTTTATTTTTTTACACTTATTTTGGTTCTCACTATATATTTTACCAAATAAAACTCTCACTTCATATAATGATTCAGAATAATATTGAAGTTTACTTTTATTCTACTAGTGATCTCGGTATGGTTCTCTTATATTTTTTTGAAAATTAGTATTGGATATATTTATTCTAATAAACATAAATTGAATAATTCAATGATATAAACATTCAAGATTCTATAGTATATTATCTTCCTTCATTTAAAATGTCATATTAACAATTATTATTCTAATAAATTGTTTTATAATCACCCATGATCATTGATACGATTGATATTTTATATTTATAATGGTTATACAAAATATCATCACCAGAAATCATAAATCTAAAATAAATAATTATCATAAAGCATACCCTATATATTAATTTATTATTGAAAATATTATTACAAATTTTGAGTTTATAAAATTTATATTATCAATGGAACTCGTTTTAAAGATCTATAGTCACCTTTTCGAGACGTCTACAATACATGTTCTGATCTTCATGTATATATAGTAACATGTTTTATATGCATATATTGGTTTAGAAGTTGTTGATTATGGTACCCACATATATCCCATATTCTATTAAACTAATAAATTTTATTTTTGTATCATTCATTCCACGCTTCAGTATTATAGTATCTAAAACATCATACTGACAAATTAATATTCATCCAACTCACCCTGAATTAATTTTGTTCTTACATAAAAGTGGTTTCCTTTCAATGAGAAAACATCGTAACACTATCTAACTTGTATTTGAGCATTTAAATCATCATAAATATATCAACTTCCATAGTTTTTTTATCTTCCAGATATCATCTATCAAATTATTTTCAACATATACTTCAATGATATTTCATTCAAAGGGGATGATCAGTCTACACCAAACTTCAATACTCAAAAAATTGGAAGAACTCCCTCCATAAAGATTAATTATCCTCAAAATACATAGGGTTATTTTTATGAAATAAATGTGGGTATATTGAATCTTTTTAAATTCTTATTTAACCTCCACATTCTAGGGACCTATCTTCTAAAAACCTTTTTCTTTATTCATTGAGTAAATTCCAATTATTTTCTATATGATATTAACCCCTTTATCTTATTTTCTTTTATATTTTAATAGATAATATTTTATTTCACTATTCTTCCACTAATTTAAAATTTTATTTAACCATTTATTTCATACTCCTACATTTTCTCGAACATCTAAAATCATAAATTTTTATATTATAGTAGTGTAAATATCACATTAAATTCCACATGAATCAATCTTATGAGAATTTTATTTTCATGAGTGAAAAAATTAATTACAATCATCAAGGCTTCATCAAATTCTAGAAGCCACATATTTCATGTATTTCTATATCGTTAGAAATTAATGTGTGTGACTTATGGTTAGTCCATTAGACAACTAGATTCTTTAGTAGATATATATTATTTTATTTTAATATTCAAACTTTCTAACTATTTAATTCACAAAAACCATTATGTTATAATTTTATTTTCTAGATATTTATTTTTAGGTAAATTATTAATTAAACTCCAATAGTATATGATAGTGTTCCTTCATATTTATCTGATTGACAAAATATTTTTATGAAGAATTATTTTTTTGACATGACCATTCACTATGAGTTTACAAATAACAATTAAGTGATATTTTATAATCACATAATCTTAAAATATATTTATTTTAAATGATTAATTTGAGATTATAATATATCTCATAAAAATAATTTCAAAATGCCAATAATTAAATGTTTAGTGTGTTTAAGAATAAACTCCCAAAGAAACTAATTTTATGAAACCTATTCAAATTTTACTTATTCAAAACACAAAAAACCAGCATAAATATGTCACATAGGATGTTGTCAAATATATAACCCAATTAAATAAAGTATAACAATTTAATGATCTATAAGGCTCAATAAGGGGACATATATCCCGATGTTATCTCATGTTATATAATAATAATATGAAAAATCATGTGATGGAGAATATCTATTTAAAACTCCATGTAACAATATTGATTTACAATAATTCAATATATAAGGACATGTAATCTCAAATTAACAACATATAACAATGAAAAATAGTGTTAAATAAAGAGACAACAAAAATAATCTCTGAGGTATATCATAAGCATATGGATTAGAAATGAAACATTCCCATGAAACATTCAATAAAAAATAACATTGTAAAAATAATGACCATGGGTAAATTATAACATTATAGATAAAAAAATTCATGCATCAGGTTCGGGAAAAAACAACTACACTTCATGTTGTGAATTGTTTTCCCACACATCATGTTTTGAATAAAAAATTCACATGATTCATGTTATAAAGAAAAAATATGTCCCTGATTAATATCCTATTATTATGAAATATATATACTTAAGAAATGAAATTTATTGTGATATAGGATCTCACCGATCATCAACCATAAATATGAATTTCGCTAAAAATTAAATCATTCATCTAGTGATAAATAATCCCATAATAGAAAATGAGTTTTATAAATTTTATAAACTAAATCACATTAAAAAATGATCATTATATGCTAAAAACATAGTCACCCAATGTTAATATGAAACAAGTGTAAATATAGGTTAATTTATAAACCATTTCCCTATTTAAGAAGAATCTATTTAAAATAGAAGATAAATAAAAAATTATATTTCATAAGAATGTGTTTCTTAATATTAATATAAAAATACATGGTTTTATGGTAATAATCTTTTATGAACCTTTTATGAATAGTTCATAAAGATGCATGTTTAATTAAAATTTTAGATTACTTGAGCATTAAAATTTTTTAATCGTGATTTTGAAGGAATTTTAAGGAGTAATAATATTTGTAAGTGATGTTTCTGGATATCATTTGAGGAATGAGAGGTGCCTAAAATGCTTAGGCAAGTCTTAAAATATTTTGGTTATGTTATGGTAGTTTTTTATTTTCCATGGTGTATGGTTTAGTGTACATTATAGAGAATAAATCATGTGATACCATGGGAATGAAGAGTTTTTCAAATAAATTCGTATTTGATATGGTTTCTTGGAATGGTTAGTTATTGTTTTATTAGAAATAGTTTGAATATCTTTATGAACAATGTTTATTAGTATAGACACGAGTTTGGAGAAATATTTTTAATCATTTTGTGATAACCCATAAGAGTTGTTACATATGGTTTCTAGATATATTTAGATTTCTGGGTACATTGTAAGTTAACTTTTGTGTCCAAACTATGTGATATGGTTTTGATTAGGTAGTGACTGGCACATGGTTGGTGCATCATTTGTAAAATCAAATGGTCAAACTATAAAAACTACCAAGACTTGTTAAAAAATTAATCTTTACAATTTTTTAGTTTCAAAATTTTAGAATATGAATCACCCTCCCTTTACCTTCATCGATGTGAACTAGATCCTCTCTTAAACCATTTCTACCTCTAATTCCATTGGTTTTAGAAGTGGTTTTGGTGAACTATTTGGTGTTTATAGATTGAGATAGTCCACTTTTCTCTCCCTGCTTACTTATATTTCATATGATTTGATTACATTTATCTTGTTAAGGATATGGTTCTGACTCCACCAGAGCATAAAGGAATCTTCCAAGGATGATATGGAATTAGTTCTTCGATATAAGGGGCCATCACATGACACTATCTACATTGAGGAATTTTCTTTTTTTGGATGTGTATATCATCATTGTTAATTTAAATTTTCATTAAATTAAAAACAAATTATTTTTATAATGGATTTGGTTTTGAATGAAAATGATTCAACTAAAGAAGGTTTCAGGGGTCCTTTGTTGAAGATCCATGGGTTATTGGTTGGAGAAAAAAGATGATGAGGATATCTGGTGGGATATTAGTGACTTTGAAAAACCGTATTGACCTATAATTCAATTATATATGGTATGAGGTATTGGTAAATTGTTTATAATTTATTAATTATTATAAATTAGTTATATATTCAAATATCAAGATTATTGGGAAAGGTTTGATGAGCATGGGAAGCAGTTTTCATTATTTAAATAATAAATAGTAAAACCATCATTGGTATAGGTCATTTAAAACATTCCATGTGAAATTTATTCATTTTTTATGTCATAAGGGAAATTTTGACACCCCACCTAGTGGAGTTAGAGTTGATCATTTAAATTTTTTAATGATTAATTAAATCTATTAATGGAATTGATATACCCTAATTAGATTAATGTGCCACAGCCACATATATCATTATGGACTAGCATTATAACATAGTTGTTGTGGTTCAAGGCATCAACCACTGAATTTCATGATCTTTGAAATCCATTTTAGGTGATAAAATAAAAATTAAATAAAATTTAATTTAATTAATATTTCCAATAAAATATACCATAGATAATTCCATATATGTGTGTGTAGGGGAGGGGGTGTGTTAGTAAGGGCTAGACCTAGTGGGTCATAAAAGTATTGTGGGTTAGGTGAGTGACTGGCCCTAAGAGATCAAGGATGTAAGGATGGGACTTATTCAATATTGTGAGTTGATCACCTATATGGAATACCATGTTCGTCATATAAGGTCTCAATTTGATTATATATAGAGACTTGTAGTTGGGATTACAGAACCCTACTTGCATGTCCTTGATTTTTGTGACCAAGGGGACATAGTGGGTTCCATAATAACATGCTGAACTTTATGATATGGTGTACATGTATTTATTTAGGGAAGGATGGTTTTGAATTGAAACAATATTTATTCTTTCCCTACATTTTTGATCTGTTATGGTGTTCACCCTCAGGGAGGTTTGGTTATTAATTTGATGTCACCATTACAAGTCGTTTTTTATGTTTATAAAATTCCTTAATGGGTGGTTGTTATTTGTGTATAATTTTTTTAATGTTTTTTGATAAAAATATAGTAGGTGAGTTTTGGGATACTTATGGGGTATTCACATTATTATTAAAAATCTCATAGGGGAGTTTTACGATATTATTAGCGGGGCTCCTTGAAATATTGATATGAGGATCATTTCGTATACTGGGATAGAGGATTATAGGTTAATTCTCAAGGTCTATATTAACTATGGGATTATAACCTATATGGGGAAAAACTCACAGAGGAAGTCCATGTTATATTATATATTTATATATATATAAACTAGAGGGAGTAGTGTATGTGATGTACATGAATTTTCATCATGATATACTCAAATACACCTTGTCATTTCTTATATATTGTATTATTCATAGAGTTCATGGGCCTATAAATCAATACTACTGTAGGAATTGGTCTCCTTATGAGGATAGATTACATGGGTTGGAATAGTCCATGTGATGTGCTCAGAGTCATTATAGAATTTAAGAAGGTTTTTTATTTTGGGTTATTATTATTTTTCTTCTACAGTGTATTTATTTATTTCACGAATGTAGAATACATGTTTCATACCATTTCATATTAGTAGGGGATGTCATTTTTGATTCCATAGGGTGTTTTTTACACACTCGCTATATAGGCCACCATTTTAAATGGGTACCTGAGTAACACTCTCATGTTAATTACAGTCATATGTTTGGGTAGAGGCCTTGGATAGCTTGAGTGAGTGGGATAGATCACATGAGTTTGGATATCAAGATATGGATATTATTTGTGTAGTCATGGATATAATGTATTTATTTTACAGGTATGTATATATAACAGGTGTAGTGGGAAGACTATTTTTACAAGTTTAGAATGGTTTTTTGGGCCTTTACAAGATTTTTATTATTTTTTTCCATCAATTACTTTATTTCTTAAACCTCCAGTTTATAGTTATGTGTGATATTTTTTTTATTTATTCCTAGATGAGGTTCATCAATTTACTATTAGATAATATTTTTTACAAATTTTGGAAATTTTATAAATGACACATAGGGATGTGTCATAGATTTTGATGGAATCCAGAATACTTCTTCACAAACTCCTTTTTTGATGAAAATCGACATTACTAGGGGTATGGGATTGATATATTTAGCTTCAAATATTGAGTTTAATTATGATTATAACATATTATTATTCACATGATGTTTTAGAATGATTTTTTATCATTTATTTTTATTCATATACCATTAGTAAGAATCCAATTATAGATTTTTACACTTGGAATATGGTGACTAGAGGAGTATATTACATCATATTGGGAACATAGTATTCAAATAAAACATATGTCATCTTGTGTTTCTATCTTCACTAATACATAATGTCCGAATTTTTAAAGTGTTAATATCTCCTCATTCAATATTAATCCACAAATATACATGATTTAATTATACTCTGTTACATTGATTTTTAAATAAGTATTTTATTCTGATTGTATCTATTATGAATCCTATGGTGAGATGATTAATATTTACTATTGTGATATGATCCCTTAAATTATTAATGTTTAGATACCTTGTTGTTTCATTGAAGGAAATAAATGACATGTAGACAATACCATTTTTTATGACTTTGGTATAGTTTTTTTAACCTGTTAGAAACATCCTATATGGTGTTTTACTCTATATCATGGAAAAATATTCTATATCATCGAACTATTCTACGACCGTTCATGGGATATACATTTTCATAAAGTGATATTGGGTGTATCTTTTTTAATATATGGTGTGATCAAATAAAACATATCACATAATTGTCATGTGTACTCCCTTTAAAAAGTAATTTTTATACATATTTATGAATTTTTTAAAACTGGTACAGAGGATTGAGAATTAACGTGTGGTTTTCAATGAAGTGGGAAGGCTAGTGGAGGATGTTCTATGGCTGTTTTGGGACCCTATAAATCTAGTGGAATTCTATAATAATAGATCTACTATAACAATAGGAACCACCAGCTCGTGGGATCCCACCAGATAGTCAGTTGGACTTACAGAGGTGCTGGAATTTTATCAACAACAACCATGTAGTTGGTCTCATTAAGCAGGATTGGAGTTAATAAGGGGTTTTATTTTCAATAATCCCCCATATAAACCCATGTATAACCTTAGTAAACACACCCTTTGACCCTAATCCATATTTAATGAAAATATGCACACTCTATTGTTGGTGTGATATCATTCCACCTCCTTCTCTTAGTGGGTACATTTTTTGTTGGTTGGTTTCTCCTCTTTTAGTAGGTGTGAACATTATCTATTAATTGTCTTAATTTATCCTAGAACAAGAAGTGGTGTTGGGTTGTGTTTTGGGGGTATATTGGTAATGGTATGATCCTTCTCCAATCATCTCAAGATCCATCCTTCATTTTTATTCAATAGGTTATTTCAGTTGACAATTATAGTGTGATGCATGAGATCATTGAGGTATGTTTTATTCTTCCTTCACATATAACATGTATTCTAATGTAATCGATAGTTTATGTTACTTGAATCAATATTTGGGGCCTCCTCTAAATTTCTATTATTTTACCTTTCAATAAGTTGTGTGCTTCCAATTTTTAATGGTGTGTGCTCAGAGTTTGAGGAAGGTGGTTCTGTATCTAGCATATACTATATGAACCAAGATTTTATATTGTTTATTAATTGGAATTTAGGTAAATTTAACATGATCCTTAATTTTATTTATATTTTTCTGTATAATTATTTTTTATAAAATACAGCTTTCCCCCCATTTTGGTAAAAATTTTATTGAATAAAAATTATGATATGGATTTTGAAACAAATTACTAACTCATGATATTGATTAAATGTTTGTATGGAATTATTTTTAAATTGACAATAACCTTTGAAATTGATTCGATAAATTCCAAAAATGGGTGCCTTGAGTAGCTTTTTTGATGGTTTATTTTTAAGCATATTTCATTGAAATATAATGTGGGTTCACTTTCTAGTATTTATATATATTATTTGATAATAGATATATTTTCCCTACAAACATGATCTTCAAATTGAAGATAGTTCAATTACAATGGTTTTCCTTGATCCATAGATTACAAATATATTGAATCTAGTGACTTGAGTGACAAAGTGTTTTTTATTGTTTATTAAGGTTCAAGTGACTTATATATTCTATCCCTTGTTATCATAGGTATGATTATAATTTATATTTTCATTTTTTATTGGTTTTCTATGATATGATACCATAATTTTCTTAAAAAATTTAAAATCATTAATCAAATTATTATTTTTAATTGTAATTCCTTGAATAATTTTTGGAAATATGAATATAGGGAATAGTTTATCATACTATTATTATAAAAAATTTTAACTTATTATAAATAATTGTAGAAAAAAATGATGTTGTTGGAATTATTTCATATTAACATATTATAGAACACTTGGGTGGGATTTTATGGATCATGTTAATGTCACAACCTATAGACTCCCTTAGGGTGTGTAGAGAATGATTTTTATCATGTAGGAAATGGGAGGTCATTATAGTGGGGTGATTTTGTTAATGTCATATGGGTATAACAAGATGGTGGATAGATAATTTTGTATTTTCCACATATCTCATGCAGTATATTCTGGGTAGTTTTATTGGTTTTCCATTTTGGCTATTTTTAGACATGAACCATTGGTCATTATTATGTTACTTTTAGATGTAACACTAGTAACATAACGCTTTATATTAAGTAATTTTTTATTTATAATGATTTATATATATATATATATTCCATTTATCTTGTTTTAGGTCTGGAAAATCATTCCCTCTAGTTTCTGAATGATACACAGTCATTAGTCACTTGCCTGGGGTGATTGGGAATGTCTTACCCATGGACATGTTCATATCATAGTTAGACACGTTATCTTGGTCGAGTTATGAAATTTTGGTATCATAGAATGGATATTCAAATTTTGGTGACGTTGGTAGAGTATTGAAATGATTGTTGGGACTTGAGGTGTTGGTTTTAGTGACTTTTTAGTCATCTCTTACCATTAAATACCTTAAGTCACAATGGGATATTGAGAAGTGTGCCTCATGTGTTGGGTTTTGACCATGATCATGGTTTCCAATTTTTTTCTTCAATTTTAAAATGACTTTTCCACATTTAATGATTGAATCATTCACTTTTTGTAATATAGAATCATGCCTTTGAGATTTTGTTCATGGGTTCATTAGGAGGGTGTGACAGGATATTATCTACATGGGAATCCACCTTTGGATTAGAATATCATAGAGGATATTGTAGGGAATTTTTTCCATGTACCATAAAAATGTATTGATTAAAATCTTTTTATTGAGGTTCAACTAGGATATGTCAGAGATTGAGAATATGGATGAGAGTTCCTAAATGATAATACTCAGTTCATTATGGGAGTGAATGAAAAAAGAGGGGTAGAGGAATGGATAGAAAAATTGATCAGGTCGTCACCTTATTTGATACACCTATGAATATCATGAAAAAATGTGAATCATTTATGATAGTGGGTACTAGAATGAAGTTGTGTGATTCCATGGTTTTCAAATACAAGCATGTGGCCTTAGAGTGGAAGCTCATTAAGTTTCTTTTCATTAATCAATTTCACCTATAATTTATAATGATATTGAAGTCCTTAGAGTTTGTCTCAATGGAGTAGGGATATTCTTAATTGTTAGATTACACTAACCGTTTATTTAGAGTTAGTTTTTTTTCCACTAGTAGTTAAAAACAATTATCAGTTTTTGGCTTCGAAATACCTGGAATATTCATTACCAAACATCTAATAGTAGGTATATATTCTAAATAATACCACCTATGTTAACATGATGAATAGGTTAATAAAGAATAAAATAGATATGGAGGGCATTATTGGCTTCTCTATCCATTATCATCCATCCATTTATTGTTTTGGTGGTCTATATAGAATGTAGTGTTTGTTGAGTGATAATCTCAAGGGTGGAGGATGAGGTTATTAACAGAGAGCCTCCTCTAAACTATTAAAAAGATCTAGAAATTTTAATATATGATCTAATAATTATATAAATGTTAGGAAAACACTATGGTATTATACCACACCGTTAAAATAGTGTTGTGTGTGTGGCTACTGATGTAATATACGTAAGTTCTATCGGGCCTTTTTTATGCCCCATTATAGTCCCAGATATTCAACTAAAAACGAAACAATTGTTTTTTCAAAATCATCAAATTCCATAAGAATCCATTAACATGCCATTGGAGAGAATCAACATTATAGAGTAGATAATATTATGATGGGAGATTATATATTCCCCACTATAGTGATACATAATATTATTTTTAGATATTCTATAGAAATTTTAAAATCTGATATAGGTTTCTCCCACTCATTTAAATAAACCCATTTTTTATGATGTGATGGAACTTTTGACAGAGATCATGTCCTTTGTTATAGATATGGGGATGTCTCTTCGAAAGAGGAAAGATAATGGGTACTATAGTCTTATATTTTCTCTACCAATAGCAGTATAGATGTTTGTATAGTATTTATTTTTTCTTCATATATATATATTCGATGTCATCATCATGATATATTGGCTATTTTATCATCATCCAAATTTTGAGTGTTATCATCAGTGTGGTTCATTCTCCATTGATGATGTGAGTTCTTGAGTGTTTTAAGGTGTTTGAGACCCCTGTTTTTTCCATCCATGACATTATTTCCAAGATATTATAATCCTATTTTCTTCAATTTTGGTTGAGACTAATGATTCTCCATTTATAGGTCATCTTCCTTCAGTTTTTTGGGGCTTCCCCAGTGTTTTCCCTGATGAAATTTCTAGTCTACCTTTAGAAAAGGGACATAGTGTTTCTAATTGATCTAGTGATGGGTAAAAAACCATCCTTGATAGAATAATATCATGTATAATATTCTAAGTTGAATGATTTCAAGATCTAGCTAGATGGTCACCTAGATAGGTTCTTTATTTTCACTATTGTTTCACTACTGTTAGACCCCATGACCATTTCCACAATTCATGAAATTTAATTACATATTTTTTCGACTGTCACAAGATGAAATGTGTAACTATTAAGAATAAATATCCTTATACACTAGTGGATGGATTATTTTTTTGTTAAAGGGGTAAAGTGGTCATCAAAAATTTATCTTCGGTTCTGTTTTCAGCATCTCAGTGTTTTGGAGTAAAATATCGTCATGACCTATTTCAAGTTTACGTATGACCATAATGAATATCTTGTGAAGATATATTTACTTTATATATCTCTTAATGTGTTTATAAATTTATGAAGTTAGATATTAAAAATATTATATCAACTCATTTTTTGAAGGTAATTGTGGAAGCGATCTTGGATTGTTTGAGAACTGATATTGATCATGAGGAGAATCTGAATTTGGATTTAGAAATATTAAGGAATAACCTACCATATAGGATGTTATCAAAACAAAATTTCTAGATCCAATAAGTTAATATCATTGGAAACATGATTTCATAACTTGGTATCTCAAATGATCTAGAAAAGTTGAAGGCTATAAATTCATGGGAAAACCAAAAAAAATATCATGATTTAGAGCATCATAGGTATAGTTGGATATGGCTAGAATTTCTCATTTTATATTACAAATATAGTATCACTTTTGAATGATTATACCAAATGAGGGTGAAATTATTGTTAGATTCTAGGTGTTTGAAATTAATTTAGAGGAATCAATGAATTTTTAAAATGGATACTATTTTGATATTGCATTATCCTAGTAAGGGGTTTCTGGTATATGGTGATGATTTTTGTATTAGTCTATGTTGGTTGATTTTTCATTATTTCCATGTTGTTGAATTCGTCTCTCATCAGCTCCTTCTACCAAATAATAATTAAACCAGTCATGAATTACATCTCTCCATTATTATGAAATGACTCAATTTTTTTACACTATATATTTCTAGAGTAGTTCAAGGTATTTTCTAATCACATGCTTCAATGTCATATATTTTCTCAGAGAGACTTACACCTCAATCAGAAAATATAGATGGAATTAATCAAAAAAATTAAATTTGAATACACATACACCTAGGAATGTGTATTTCATTACTGGCAATATCAATATGAAAATTTCTTGTCATTCTATCGTATAATCAAGGGAGGAGTGGATGCTTATAAGGAATTTTGATTATTTTTATTTGGACATGAATAAGGAATATTTCGATATAGTTATACAAAAACTCAATTTTAATCATCTCTATTTGAGTATATTTTGTTGGAACAATAATAGAATATCCATACTAGAGAAATCAGGGAATCATTGCATGGGGGAGTCAATTTCTAGATGGTCTTTCCATTTTTATGGGTTTATTCACTTCAAGAATCATTTTATCATCTTTTTTTCCTTATATAAATAAATGATATTTGATTTTTAATCTTACACATTGGTTATCCACCATGGTAATATAGATATGTACTATGAAATGGGATGAAATTTTTGGTTTCTTAATATAAATCATTTAAAATATAATTTCTTTTGTAACTGGTCCACCTGATTGCAGATAGATGTAGAGCAAATAGAGCCTTTCAGTATACCTTATCCTCTTCTGTTGCTTCATTGGAAATTGGATGAGGTTTCCATGGAGTCTATTATTGGATTAACGTTGATTCCCAATGTAAATAACACCATATGATTATTGATCAATCAGAAGATGAAATCATCTCATTTCATTATAATCAGGTAAAACAATGGGATTGACAAACAGGGAAAGTAGTACATATCTTTTGTTATATGGTTTCATAGGGTCCTATATAATATTGTCTCTAATAGAGTTCCTAGATTCACCTATTATTTTTGTAGGAGTCTCCAAGAGGCAATAGGTACTCAGGTTAGATTGATTGAAACACATCATCATAAATCGATGATTAGAGAGAGTATGTTTTAGATATTCTAGTGGATAACATTTTTAAAAAATATTGGATTTTACTGGATTATGGTTTATCTATATTGTATTTAATTAGTTCACTTATATTAACCATGGCCATCCTTTGTTTAGAGTATATGTATTTTATTGGTTTTATAGTCAAAATTGTAGTTTACCACTTTATTTATTAGAGGTGGAGATGCCTATCTTATGGGACTAAGTGTCATTCAGTTGATATTTATGAGGATATAATAAATTGTTGATCTTAGGTTAATATTCATATTTGGAATAGGTATTATGTGGATCATTAATGTTTAACGTTGGGGTTTTTCATTGGTTACCTAGTCTTATTGAATGTTTCTATATGTTTAAGTCATGTTCTCAATGGTAATCAGGGGATGTTGTCTCTAAGGTATGATGGACCATTTTAGATCAATGGGTTCCATGTTTAGTAGGCTTATCTGTAGGATATAATTGATCATTTGACATGTGTTTAGGATATTTTACTCATGTCTCATCTCAAGAAGTAGCACCGTGATCCATACCATGTTTTAAGTTGGTAGGAGATTATATTTGATCTATATTTTTCAGTTATTGAGAAACCAATGGATATCTTGGATTCTTATATAAAAGTACGATGTGGGACCTCTATTAAATCAGTCAGTGCATTATCGAGGCATGGATAATATTCTCATGATACATGGTATAATGTATACGTGGTAATAGAGTAGTGTCCTAACCTCTATATAAAGTACCCATTTTCCATTTGAATTTATAGGGACAAAAAGTCTAATGATTGGGGTAATTGAAATATAATTCAAGAAAATTAAATGTGATCTATTTTATGTGTACTATTTTTACATATTAATATATATTTTTAAACTTTTATAGAGGATTTAGAACAAGGGTTTTGTCTTCGGATGTGTAGGAAGACCATTGATGAATCATTAGTTACTGCTGAGGGTCGTCCGAAAGTATGATACTCCCTAGAAGAATTTAATTAATATAGTAATTTCAATGGATAGCTGGTGGGATCCCATTTAATATCTATTAGGACCTCCATATGTGTATAAATTATATATTCTCCATTGGAATGTCGATGATAGCTACTATGTTTTCAATGTACATGAATGAATTTGAGTTAATTAGAGAATATTTGTAAATTAACCACTAGCCCTTCTTTAAACTTATTAAATACTCTCTTTGACCCAAATACATCACTTCTAAATACATGGATTATCTAGGGTTGGTGTAATCTCTTTTTACCTCCATTTCCTATCATATTTATGTTCTATTTTTTATTTTCTCCTCTTTTGTAAAGTTTGATCATCCACTTCTTAGTTTCTCTTTTTCTTTTGGAACTATCAAGAGTGTTATGGTAAATTGTTGAGTGTGTTTTACAATTTTATAAAAATTATCTAAAATCTAATAAATGTTTCTTTTATTTTTTGTTTACAAGTCATTTCACTTGATGGTTGCAATGCAATGTAGGGTATTATTGATTAATGTCTACATTTTGATTCTATGATTATCCTATTTCTTATAGAAACATGATTCTAAGGTATGGGAATAAAGTGTTTGTACAAATATTGATTTTTCTTATGTTTCAATTCCTTTTGGTGTTTGAATCATTTTATGGCTGGTGTGTGGCCCTAATTCAGGGGAGGTGTTTCCATCTCTATCAAATATTATTCGAAAACTATTTTTTCTTGTTTTTGTAATTGGATTAAAAACTAAATTGGGCTGATACTTGATTTTAATGATACGTGTGTTGACAAAATTATTTTTTTATAAAAGAATGGTTTTCCCCTAATTTGGGTAGCAAATATTTTCTCAATTAATTGTGAAATTAATTTTTTAATTCATATCAAATACATGATTTTTTGAGAACTTTTTTTGGAATTGTTTTAAATTTTATTTCATTATGTAATACGTTGGAGACTAGGTTACATAGGTAGACGGTCTTTTACTGATCCCTTTCTATAAATATTCTATGGGGATAAATTTCTATGTATTTCTTGTATTATTAAATAATATATATATTGTAACTTGTAACTTGATCATGAATTTATTGGGAGTTCATTTTATGGGGTTTTCCCCCATTACTAGTTATTAATTCAATTACAGATGGTAATTAATTGTGCATCAGTCATTGAATTCTTGTTGAGGTATGAGTGGGCTATAAATTGAAAAAAATTTATTCTCTGGCTGATTAACATATTATATTTTTTATATGATTCTATTTTATTATGATATGATACATGCATTGATTAATAATTTTTTATATAAATTATTCATTAAAATTTAATAAACTAGCATATGATTTAGAATTTTAAAAAGTGGAATTTTCTACGTAGATTTTGAGATAAAGACCACGAATCTAAAAATAATTATATTTTAAAAAATATACATATATTTGCATTATTCTATATAGACTTATTATGGAACACCTGGGTGGGATTCTAATGACCCTATTTATCAAACACAAAGCACACTCCATTGGTGTGTGTAGAACTTGATTTATTTGATGTAGGAAAGGGTAGGGAATCACATTAAGGATTTAAGGATTATGTAATATTATAATGGATAAATAGAGGATATATGTTGGAAAATTTCCCACATATGTCTTAAAGTAGTTTCTTTTTATTTTTCTTTATTTTCAATTATTGGTTATCTATGGAAATATACATTGGGTTTTTATCTTGTACTTTTTGGTTACTACTACAACTCTTGGAAATATTTTATTTTTTGAATATATTATTTTGCGTTAACATTATATATATTATATATATTTATCCTATTTTTGGTTTGTAAAATCATTCCTTCTAGTTATTTTTGGTTTCCTTGGTTCTACTTGCCAGCTTGTGGGGCTTAGAAACACCCTTTAGGTCATTCCGTGGCCCGATTAGGAGACTAGTTGGATGGGTTATTCATGTTAGGTACTGACACCAAATCCCATTGGTGGATGTATATCATGAATATTCACATAGAGGGTGAAATATTTGGGGGTTTTAATGCTATAGTAACATCATATTTAGTGTTCTCCTATATATCTTAGAATGATATTTTATCCAAATAAGTCACATGACCATAGATCCTTGAGATGGATCATCTGAGTCAATACATTATGGGATCAACCTAAGATTTTTATTTTGGGGGGAGTTATTTTGTGTTTGAATGATTAGTGAGAATTAGTGCCTTGGTAGTATGATGGGAAGGAATGTAGTTTTGTTGTGTATGGTGGACATTAAGATGGATTTGGAAGGAGAAATCTATTATTGGATTATATAAGAACATGAGGTGATTCACATGAGTTAAGACTCTATTGGGACAAGGATTTTGGGAATTATTGGAGGTCCTAGAGACCTTGGGGGTACAAATTAGTGTTATTGAGTAAGATCCTTTTTTTATAAATGATAGCCCACAAAATGGGTTTTGTTTTGTTTAATATTGGAATTATATTGATATTAAGTGTATGTGATATTGATTATTTTATTTGAAAATTAATGTTATTTATAATTTGTTAAGGGCATTTTAATGTTTAATATTTACTATACGGTGGACAATTATGTTTAGTGTGAGAATGGGTAAATGCAAGTGGACATGGAATTTTGACAGATGATGGCTGGTCTTGACATTGGATTTATGAGATGAGGATATAAAAAGTATGGTCAGGTTTTTTTGGAGCATCTAATTAGTTTTTATGTTGTGAAAATATTTGGATTTAGGATTCATGTTTTCAATAGTTATGTGGTACTAGAGAATAAACATGTTTATGAAAAAAATGTTGTAGAATTCTGTTATTGTTTAATCGATGAGTGTTCATTTGTTGGATGAGGATTAGTGTTCATGATGAAATTTTGGTGGAAATAATTCCCTATAGATTTATTTATATGAGGATGTTATCTCTATGGTATAGGTAACCTAAAAACATGTCTGGTACGAATGGAACAGGTGATTCAGTTGACATATTAATAGTACAAGGTAAGCATAGATCTGGATGAGTGGAACCTATTAAAAATTGGAGCCTTTTGAGTTTATGTTCATGGAGTGTTATAATATATTTAACATGATGGAGAGTGCACCATCATTCTTAAAAGGGATAGACACTTTTCATGGACCTAATCTTAATGATTATGGTGGAAACAATTATTCTATATGGGAAGGAGTGTGACATTATGTTTTATAACATATATAATGTATGAGAGTGTTATTACCCATGAATTCATCATATGAGGGGATGAATGTAGTATGGTTCATGATGAGCAATGTTTTAGACAAGTTATGTGATGAAAAGGACACTCTTTGGGTGAGGAGTTTCCTTTCTATCATGTGTGGTATGACCCAATATGGAAGAGTTCATTGTTTTGTGAAACTATTTAATGGATTAATCAGTAGGGAAATTATCTGCCAATGACTAAGATAGTGTTTTCATGAATTCAATTTTCTTGATCGATTGTGCTAAAGTGAGGGAATTAGGCCCATGATTATTGTATATTCTTTTTGAGTGTTATACTGGATGTTTTTCGATGATTTAGACACAACATGTCATGGATGTAGTTTTCGATGATTCTAGATTCATCTTTGAAATTATATTGGATTTTCGGAATATATATTGTCAACATGATCCTAAATTCATTGGATGCCTATGGGTATAAAGTAATTTTTATCAATGGATTTGTTACGTGTCATTGTATAGATTTGAACTTTTATGAGATAGGTCAATCATAGGTGGTCCAACAAGTGGTTTCACTATTTTTGTATTTGATAAAGTGAAAAAAAATTGGGTGAATCATTTGGGATATGATGGGTGTGTATTCATTTCATGTAAAATCTTCTTATGTCAGTGTGGTAAATGAATGATGTGGATTCATCATTTATGCAGTGGAATATGGAATTATGGAAGGGTAACTGAATTCAAATTATGTTCATTTTTATATTTTATTATGTCATGTTATAAAATGTGTTGGGACTGTTTTTGGGACATGGGTGTGGAGTACCAATTGGTAATTATAAGTTTGGAAGCATTAAATCATATGAATTAGATGTTATGAATTAAAAAATGGGGGGAGAACCATAATAAAAAATAGAAAATAGAGTTATTATGTGATCCTGTATGAGGTTAGATGGGATTAGTAAAGTGTTTTATTTATGTTTTATATGGTTATGAGAATTGAATCATGGATTAGTCAATTAATAACTATAGTTAATAGGTTTTTATGTACAATAATGTCCAAAATTTAGATATTGGACTTAGACAGTTGATAAAGAATTGATAACCTAGATAGGTCTTTAGGAATAATTGAGTAACCAGAGGTACTTATTTGCGATGATATGTGTTATGGTGGTGAATTTTTAGGTACTCTATTCCATAAAGGTAATAATGTTCCATTGGGAATATATATTTTCAATTACATTTTAGTTGAATCATTTATTGAATATTCAGAACTAAATATTAAGAATATAAATTTCATAATGTCTATTTTTAGATGGAAGAAGGCCAAATAGGTTACTTAGGATATTTGGTAAGTGATAGGAGAATCATATTAAATTTATAGAGTTTTTTTTTTGGATAGGGTTCATTGTTTGATGTTATCAAGTGAGTTTAAACAATGTGACACCATGTGTGTGGGGACGTTCCAATTCGAATTCAATAGTTCATGATATGTCAGCATGATTAGTGAAATATTTAAAGGAAAACCTATGGATAACATATTAAACTATGGGGGTTTTTTTATACATGATTATTATCTCCTGGTTTGTGGATTATTGTAAATAACATGTGTGGTGTTATAGATGGATTCAAAATTAATTGGTTATAATTGAAACATCTTTAGTTAATATTACATCCAAACCATGTGAGACTATTTTCATTAGGTTGTTTCCAGAACATGTTTAGAAGAAGGTCTGGAAAACCATTTGTCCAAATCATCCATTGTGTAAAAGATTTTAAAATATATTATGTTTTCCATATTTCATTTTTAGATATTTAAAATGGGAAACCCCTTCCACCTTCCCATCATGTGTGAGGATGAAATCCTCTCCCTTCCCTTTTTAATCTTCCAATTATAAATGTTTTAGTGTGGTTTTGGGTGTGTTCAACAATATTTAGAGGTTCATTTCATCATATTATCCGTCCTTACATCACTATCTTTATTAGGTTTTGATTTTCCTTATCTCCTATTATGGTTTCATTTCTCATTACATAATCGAATAGTGGAATCAGAAGATCATGGTAGGTATTTTGATCTTCCAAGGAAGGGAAATCCCAAGATTCATACGCATTCCATTAATTCCCATTTGAATTTGGTGCATGAATGTGTTCAATATTCTAGGGTTTTAATTAATATTAAATAATTTTAATGACTTATCTGGTGGTGTATAATCAGGTTTTCACCAGGGATGGTGTTGAGAGTTTTTGATGACCTCTATTAGGTTGTGGTATTTGTTTCTATTGGGAGGATTAATTTTTTTAATATTTTATATTTATTACATATATAATTTCATTGGAACTAAATTATTGATGGTTTTAAATAATTAAAAATGGTTAAAAATATAATTATTTTAATGAATTAGATGCGGTTACTCAGTTTGTGGTTAATGGATGAGGTAATGTTACAATTGGTAGAATATTTTTGACATAGAAAAATTAATAAAGAAAGCATAAAAATAGATAATTTATCCCTAAAAATTCCCAATAAGATTTTTGAATTTGTTAGAAGACATGGTATAAGTGTCCTTTTAATAGGATGTAATGTCCTTGTTAATTAGAAAAGTTTAATGTTTTATTTAATTACTTATAAAATTTTTTGTTCCCTGATTGAAACATGGATCCAAGGCAATGTTGTGACTTTTGTACTAGCATTATGACTTCTTCATTGATGGATTAGGCGTCCTCTATTAACATTATAGAATAATGAGACTCATTTTGAGGGATTAAATAAAATAATATTGAAGAATATTTAACTTTGCGACCGTAGTGTTGGTTCCCCTAGACCTTCCTTATAGGGGGATGCGTGAGCTATTATGGGTTATCCATAGTGGGTCACAACATGACTCTAAGTTGGGTGAGTGACCAGACATGAATTTCCATAGAGTTAGGGATGGGGATTATGTCATATATTATGTGGGTCACCTCTATGGTTTACCTTGGTCAGGGAATTAATTCACACCTTGATTATAATTTTAGTCAATGGATCGGAATTGTGGACCACACGTTGGGTGTTTATTCATGGAGTGAATATAGGGACCCAGTGGGAGCCCTGATGACATATTGACCCTGAAAAGATGGTGTCCATGGATATGAGAAGAGATGGTATGTTATGAGGTTTACCCAGCAATTATACCCCATTTTTTTTTATAACATATTACCTTTGTAAGGGTTGGTTTTGAAATATAATACCCCCTTAATGGTTTTAATTTTTTTTGTTGAAAATTCCCAAGGTGGTGGTATTTATTTGTGTATATATGTTGTATTTATAAATGATAGATCTCTCACATGGAAGGTTTATGATACTTTTGGTTTATTCCTGTGTATGAGAAAATAAATATAGGGTGGGTCTTTGTTATAATCAATAGGGATATCATGGATAAGTAGCCACTGTTGATCTATTAATGTGGGTTGGAGCCTTCTATGAACATTACCTAGGTTATTATTACAGATTGTCTTATGCCTCAGCAGATAATAAAATCATAGGGGAGGTGTGTGCTATATAATTTTTATACCAGGGATAGATGGGTCTTTTATATAGAGGTGAAATCATCGTGACATACCCAAAGACACCGTAAAATGGGTTTAATCAGGTGTAATAAAATATGTACATGGACATAATGATAAAAACATGGGAGGGACTTGGTCACCATGTGAGGTTATGGAACATGGGATGACATGGTCTACAGGACATGATGAGATAAAATCCTATAGTATATTGATGTATGTATTGTGTGGTTTTTAATCTATAATGTATTCATTTATTAAAAGCATGTTACATGGGAATATGAATTTTATTTGTTTATATGGGACTTTTTTGTTGTATAATACAATTTTTTGTACTCATAAACTATAGGTAATTCCATTGCAAATGGGTACCCAAGTAGCTCTCAAATGGTTATTATAGGAACGGATTTGAGAAGAGGCATGTGATTTCATTACCACTCATGATATAATGGACTATGTTGGAGACAGGGAATAGGTGAGGCTTGGTTTTGTTGGAGATCCAACATATTTTATTTCTTTTATACTGGTATATATATGTTTTTGGCCTCATTGGTGGTCATCTATAGTATATTTGACATAAATTTTTTGTCCATTGGTTCATTACATTTATTATCACTCTTGATTATATTTATTACTTCCTCCAATAATTTTTTTTGTAACTGATGATATTGATTGATTTATTATTTTATTTCATTATTAGATACAAGTGGTAAAACCTCCTAAAATTACATCGTTTGAACCTTACAACAAGTCGTAAGACTCTTGAATTCAGAGAGGTATTCTAGAGGTGATAAGGGGAACAAGTATGGTAATTTTTCAAAGAGTAATACAAGACGAGATGCTTTAATTAAAAATTCAGTTTTTATATATAGATAATCATTCAAATAATATTAATTCTAAAAAATATCAATTTAATGATATTGATATAAAATTTATCATCTTTTTATGTATACTGAAATAATATATGATCATGGTATGGTAAAACCACTAAAACATTTAAAAAACATTTACTAAAAACCCAAATCATTAAATCGATAACACATAATTTGTTTTAAAATGAATGAATGGGAATAAAGGGAAAATTGGATTTAATAAAAATGTGATTCCAGTAGGCAAATTAGAAAATTGTAATGTAGTAAAGACCCATATATTAGGGGAAAATCAATTAAAAGAGTTGAAAATTATTCATAACAAAATATTATTAACCCAAAAAATATATTCATCAAGGAAGAATAATTTTGTGTGAAATATTATTTAATCAAAAAAATATTTTAATGTATAAAATAACATCACCATTGACAGAAATATATCAATATTGAAAAATATATTCAATGAGGAGTTATTTTGACCGAAGAAGAATAAATTGTTCATGGAAATCACCTACAATTTAAGGGTCATTTTACAGAAAACCTATCAAAAGAGAGTGTGATTTAAATAAATAATAATAATTTTCAATAATGTTTATTTCATGATATACATCTCAATTAGTCATCATATACACCATATAATCCAAATTTTGTGCATAATACAAAACCTGCTTCAAATAGAGAAATTCGAGATGAATACCATTACATTGTATTCATTTATTCATGAAAATGATATAACCTACTATATAAAATATATATATATATTAATAACTTACCTAGGAACCTTAATATAAACATAATACCCTATTTATAGTTATATTATATCAAATTGTAACAAATATATTAACTTATTGTAGTTTTTTCTCATTAGCTGGTGTTAGAACTTTTCATTGTTTGTTTCTTATAATGTTTATGATGATGGGATCAATTACTACTAAGATTGTCCAATTTAATCATTACAAAATCATTATATATAGATAAATCATTATTTTTCAAGGACTACCAATGTCCAATTTGACATTCCCAAATGGAAAATGTGATGAACTAGTTTTGGACATGTTTATTGATTGAAATATGTTTCATGAAAAAAATAATTATAATATTAACATAATTTGATATAACCATTAAAATTAAATGAATAAATTAGTAATACTTGTTATTATAATTATATTACATCCAATAAATTTTTAATATAGAAGCTTAGATCGACAAATTTTATCATTTAATAAAGAACTAATGGGTTTTGGGATGTGTTAAATTATAATAATGTGTCACAGAAAGAATATTTAATATTACATAAAAATTATATATCCTCTTTATTTCCATTAGAGAAACATTCAATGATTGGTGGTGATAATGAATGGAATTAATAATTTATGTCGGTTGTAGTCCACAATACAATTGATTAATGATCTCATTTTTCTATGAATGTATAAAATGATGGTATTTAAATAATGATCATTTCAGAATTATATTTTTTTAATATTAAACATTATTTACCTTGTTGTATATCCATAATATTATCATTGCTATGTGGTGATGAAAAACCAACAACATCACTTTGTGGTGGTGATAGTATGTACATATGAAATATCAATGTTATTTTCTTTTATTACTGGATGGAATGATTGATTAATTGGCAACATATTAATATAAATATTTTTTATAATAATGAAAATTATTTAATTTTATTAAAAGGGTTATAGATTATTTATGAAGATTTTTTGTATTATAAAATACTAACAAAATGTAATACTCACAAAGGATTCCGGAGTTTTCTGATGAAAAAATCCTTGTAAATGAAGGCCATAAATACAAAAGGTGATAAAATTGTTATTTAATTAAGAGAGGGTTCTAGGATAAATAATTTTGAAAAGTTTCAATAAAAAATTCTATGAATATTAGATTCATGAAGTGGTGGAAGTACCATTTATATGTGAAGAGAAGGATAGTATAGGTCATAAAAAAAATTCAATACTGTAAAGAACCAATTCAATGGAAAATGGAAAAATATTGAATAAGGGTGAAAGAATTCTATGGGTAGACCATCACCTCAACCACTCATTTTAGAACCATCCTTGAGTGTTTTAGTCCTTCTTCCCTTAATATTTTTCCTATTAATTTAATTTTTTATACCATTATATTAATGATAATAAGAAATATAATTATTATATATATCACCTAATTTGAAACATCTGATCTAATAATTTTGTATTCTTTTATGAAACAATTATTTGTTGGTTTTGAAATATTAATATAAAATAAATTCATATAACATGAAATATAATCTTAAAAAATGGTTTCTTCTTCAAATTAAAAAAAAAATTTAAAAAAAGAAATGATTATTTTAGATACTAGTCTTTATGAAATACATCACATTATTATAAAAAATTATTGATTTTCTTTAAATAATTCCAAAACCAAATATTACAGGAAATTCACTTATTGAGAATCAATAATTGAAAATAGATTTCACTAATTTTGAATTTTAATTTATTTCAAAAAAATTTGTACTAAGGAATTATATAGTCAAATGAAATTTTTAAAATAAAAAATTTTGTTCATAAAATATATATTTTATTACTTGATTTATTTATTAATGTTATTAAATGTAAATAATAAACCATTAACATTACATGTTATATATTTGTTAAACTACAATTATTATTTTTAATTCCCAAATATCCTTTAGGTATAGAGTTTTATAGAGTTATCTCATAACTCTAATATAAAACCCATATATAAACAAAGTGGATACTTATAATAAGTATAATTTTTCCTCAATAATTTTACACTTTTAATATAAAAAAGTATTTATTTTCATAATAAATACTCATAACATTCAAAATTAATTCATTCTTCTCCAAACATATCACTAAAACCTGTGAAAATTTATAGAATGCTTTATGCGCACAAAAAAATATGTAAGGAAAACAAAATCATGGAATATATTAGTCAATTGAAAAACATGAAAACACATGAAATATGTACCTTTATCTTCAATGTTATTTGAGAATACAAAATAAAATATTTTCACTTAAAAAGAAAGGACACATTAATATCAAAGATTACATTTTAATCACATATAATGTAAATAAAACCCTTTTCAAGGTACATAGATCATTGTATTAAGAAAACTCGTTACAACCCTAACATAGATAATAAACATATATCAGAAATCTAAAATAATTATACAATGAGAATAAAAATTAACCAATGCATAAGAGATCTATAGTTAGGATCTCCCATTTTTCATGATTAAAAATGTGCTCAACCATCATTATGATATATATTGGGCTCAGTTGTTTTTATTGATAAATAATTGGGCTCTACCGTTCATATATACTATACCAGACTCACCCGGGAGCTATAATGGGGATGAATCCTTCATATAATATGTATCAGGAATCCCAATTTTCTATATAGTTCTCATTTTCTATATCTTGAATAAAAAAATTATTTTTTTCTGTATAAAATCCTTTGAACCCTTATTTTGAACCAATAAAAATAATGTTTTCATATATTGAAAATACCTTTCATTTTTTAGAAATTATTTTCAATATCAAAATACATTAAAAAATGGAACTATGGGTTTTATTTGAAAAAAACAATATATATTTTAACATAATAAAAATATAAAATTAATGTTATTGGGTTGTTAAAAGTTGTTTCCATCATATATGATAAAACAAAACATTCATTTTTTGACATTTTTTTCAAATAATTATGTATAAAACATGAAAAAATATTCCTTCTGATAACCTTTGATATAAATTTCAATGTTACATACTATTTCCTTTATATATGTTTTTATCCATGTAAAAACATCCATAAAACAATTAAAAAATATAGACATTGAATAAAAATTGTATAAAAGTATGATTTTAAAATCATATTTTTAAAAAATAATATACCTTACAAATCCCCTTAAAAATATTCTGTCTCTTATAAACAATTATAAATATTTTAATATATGATATAAAATGATCATTTTTATTCTTTAAAACAAAACTAATAATTTTCCTCATACATTTATAAGAATATTGAATAAAAAAATTTAGAAATAAAATCATGAAAACTTTTTAAAATGTGGCTATCAATAAAAGGTTCCCCTACTTCAATTCATATTAATTTATTTCATTATTTATATTCCTGAATATTAAAATTATGCCAATTATTTAATTTGTTAAGAAAAATTTACAAGTTTTTTTCTATTTATTCACCTATTTAAACATTATATACAATCCCATAATCAATTTAGTTTATGTTTTATGTTTTGATGATATTTATCTTATATATCCAAAAATGACATTCGTAGGATGAACATGTTAAAATTGGACAGTATTAGTTAATATCCCAAATAATAATAATTAACTAATTATCTTTCTATATATCAATTATAATTTTATAACCTGTCCTGAAAATTGGTTATGATAAATGAACTAGGTTGCAATCATTGAGATGATAGGTTGTATGTACCCATGATTAACGTTTCCATTTTCCAAAGGTCAATATGGAAAAGAGGTAAGTATTATTTTTTACATTCCCCAAATGATAATAATATCATAAATAAAATATTATTTGTTTAAATATACTTATATATATCATCAATTTTATATGGTGGTGAAAAAGGAATCACTTCCCTTCACAGAGGTGAAAGTCCACACGTCCGCATGAATGACATTATAATTTTTCATTATAAGAAATAAAATGACATATTATATATTAAGAATGATAAATATTTCATTTATATAATAATAATTTAATTTTTTTTACAAATGTTCACTATGTTAATTTTATTACATCTATGTAAGTCTATTTTTAAAATTGATTCACATCGATTCAAGAGAGGGTAGTATGTTGTGCATACCATAAACGTTATTATATCCCCTATAAAATAAATTTTTTTATGGTATATCTGATATATTTATTAAATATGTATAATAATGATAAATATATCCTAAATATAATTTAAATTCAACATTATAACAAGACTAGATGGGCGATGAAGATAGAATATATACCTTGGTTCGTGAGGTGGAAGTCATCTCTTCCCACGAATGATGATTTCGTTTCCCATTTGGTGGAAGAATAGATGGATTGATGTTATTAAATTAACATTATATATATATGTTAAATGTTATATATATATATTGATTATATATTTATAATTAAGGTGAATTTTGGGGATTTAAATATAAAATAAAATACAAATGCTCATTTTAGCATTATACATATTCCTCATACTACCACCTTAGATTAGAACACAAATTCTCAATAAGATGAATTTATAAGAAAACAAGTGGATCTAGGTAATTATAAGAGAATTATTTAGTTTTTAATTTTGTAATATACTAAAAAAATTATTTTGGTAAGAGGGGAGGATTTGGGGTAGCATATTTTGAGTGAGGAGAGTGACAAATTTTAATTTTTTAAAACGAAAAGTGATACCAATGTTTTTAACATATAAACATAATCCAAAATAAACCATTATTGATACTTATATGATATAAGGTAAAAATATTATAATATAATATTTTTAATATAATATTATTTTATAATTTTAGTCATTATGTTTTATCTTTATCCCCTAGTAAATCTGTTTTTAACCTAATCATGGGGAAATATTTTTACTATTTTCATTATTCCCTATGAATAAAATTTAATTAGATATTATTAGATTATATAAAAAAATTCGACTCATAAATTTTCAACCAATTTACAAAGATTAATTGATATATATTTATGAATTTAATTTTAAAAAAAATCATATATATGTGATGAAAAACAATCATTCCATGAAGATTATTTTTCATGAAAAATATGTTTTGATATTTACAATATGAATAGTAATAATTATTATATGAATTTATATTCATATTTTTTAATAAATAATATATAAAATTATTTTAAAATTTTAACATTAGGGATTATTTGAAATAATGAAACGAGATAATCATTATTCACATGGAAATATTTTGAAAAACAAATTATTTTTTAGACCCAAAAATAAATGTATATTAAAATAGAATATTAAGATGATTAAAATGATTAAAATTTGATTAAATATAAATAAATAACTTGTATTATAATTTAAATAATATTAATAACATAATTATAATTTATAATTACTTAACATGTCAATAATAAATGATTTTTTTTCAAAAATAAATATTTTTCACGATTCAATAAAAATAAATATTTGAAAAAAATATAGAAATATCACCCTATATTAATTTTTATATTATAATTTCAAAAAAGGAGTTGATTTTTTCAAATAACGTTTTTCAAATTTTAATTAACTAATTATAATATTTTCATAAATAAATTAAGATTAATTTTTGATGAAAACATATTTTTGATGAATAAAATTAATATTTGAAAAATTTATTATTTATTAACCATGAATTTATCAATAAATTTATATTGATTAAGAAATATATATATATATTTCATAAATTATTTAATACTATTATACAATCCAATTAAATGTATATGTTATAACACTCATATTAATAATATTATGTTTTCAGGGTTCATTTAAGATAGTGTTTCATGTATTGTATGCTATCAAGAATAATTACCTTTTTAAAAATATATGGTTGTTACATTCTCCCCAAATTTATTAAATTATGTGCTTTTAATTTTTTCTTAATCTCAGTAATTAATTGTTACACATTTGAAAATACCTTTTATTGAAACCATGTCATTAAAAGGGTTCATAAAACATCCTCTTGATAAGAGAAAAAAATAAGTATATAGGTCATATAGGATAAAAAATACAATGATAGAAAAATATTATAATTTTGGTAAAAAGTGAAATCATGGATTTGGAATGAAGAAAAATTTTGGAGTTAACATTGAAAAATTTATAAAGAATAGACCTTTGATTTATAGAAAATTAGTGACAATTTATTTCATGATATTTTTCATAATGTTGATGAATTATTTACCATATTGACAAAGAACATAATAAAGTATAATTAATTTGGAACCTAAATTTCTTCGTTAATAAATTACGTTAATAATATCAACTATTTCACCAATTGATGTGTATTCATGATGAATATTTCAGGACTAGATCACTAAAAGAACATTTAAAGGATCACATATCCATAAATGTATAATGATATATTCATCATATTATTTGTGTATATCCCGAAACAAAAATGGATCGAATAAGGTAACTCATTATAAAATTTATTTTTCCTTTACATGAAAAAAAATATTAATCCCTAAGACAACATATTGAATTTTTTTTATCTTAGATAATTTGATAACTAATTACTTATAATATTCTGTGAAATATTATAAACTATGATTAAAACCCAAAAAATGGTTTTGATCACAAATTCATATGAGATTTATTGAATATTAGTCTCCCAATAAAGAAAATAAATATTAAATTTTCATCTTGAAAAATTTATATTCCTTAATCATATAATCTAAAAAATATACAATCATTTCAATAAAGATCTTAAATAACCCCAAATTCATTGTAAAAACATAATTCAACCCTGATTCCTGAAATAAAATCCCATAATGTTTTTTCTACTATAATCATTAAATATTCCAAAATTTTTTATCTTGTTTTGAAATAACATCTATCAAATAAATATAAAATCTATTTTCAATACCATGGCTATCTATAAGATAAAACATATACTCGTAATATAAAATTATTCATTATATATCAAACCAATTGAGTGAAAAAAATTATTTCTTACTAAAAAATACATCACATAGGCTAGTGGTTAGCACTAAACTTGTATCACCCTTATTCTTTGCTTTAGTTTTCCATGGCCTTTCCAGATATTTTAGGTTAACGTTTTTCTGAAACTATATAAATATAATTATTAAATATTTCTATGAAATATGGTGAAAATCCTTAAAAATATTATAAGCACATGTGGTCATATAATCCATAATGGTTTCTGTATCTTTAAACATATATATATGAAAAAATTTTATTCAATATAAAATAATGTATAAACAAATTAATAATATGGTTACACATACTATAAAATCCATCGAAACTCAGTAAATTTATAAAAAAATAATCACAACACATAAAACATAAAAACATTACTGATGCATCTACACATATGATCCTACGAAAATAAACCACAAAAACACAAAACATGAATGCCTTTGTTTAGAAACATTAAACACTCTGCTATATTCATATCCCATTAAAAATTATTTTCCATATTATTAATTAATATTTACATCCTAAAAACAAAAATATGAATCATGTAATAAGATTCAACAATTTCTTAATTTAATCAGGAAAAAATCCATAACATTAATATTTAATAAATAATTTCACCATATCAAACTACAATGGTATTATGCCTTGCTAGGAATTTTCTTGTAATTTTTTTTATATCATTCGATGGATTTTCCCATAGGACATATAGTTCTATAATTCACTAACTCCTCACATTCAAAAAATTAAATTTGTATGTTGGAAAAAATCCCCTTCATGGAATTAACTAAATTATTACTTTTACCTTGATAGATTATTGATTACGACCCCCCCCCCCATTACTATATAAAAATATCTTGTAGTTATATTAATACATTTTATTCGGTGCTTCGTCCAATAATCTTGACACATAATTTATTGAATCCTTATAAATTTATGTAATTTATAATCCCAGATTATTAGGATGTAACTTTTCTTATTGTTTGATATGTTATGAATCTCCACTAGTATTATGTTTTCAATTATAAATCATGATAGTTGATTAATAATAACCATAAGTGTTTTCAATTCAGTTCCCATTTAGTTCAACTTCCCGTTTAGACAAACAAAACATTTTCTTTCATGGCCATTATTAATTTCAGTCCATCTGGATCCAATAATTTACAAAAAAAATATTTAGTGTGAGTTTATCATATAAACCATATTATATAGAGGATTAAAAAGATGATATCCTTACTCACTCCTTCATCTATTCAATAAATTATATTTATTAAAAATAACAATAATTCTTTACTGTATAAAATCCTTTTGCAGATGTAAAATATTTTTAATTTAATCATAAATAACATCTTTACCAGTAAAGTAATCTAAAAAATTACTATGATACCAATTGTAAAGACATAAAATTAATAATTAAATATTCTTGTAACATCAAACTAGAGTTATATTTCATAAATTCCAAATGAACTTTTATGTTTATATTTTAAGAGATATAGGTCATATCTCTTACTTATAACCCATATATATTAAAATTGGACACTTCTGATGAGTATCCATTTTTTCAAAAAGATTACAATTTTAAAATAAGAAATGAATTATTTTCAGGGAATATATTAAAGTATTTCATCTTGACTTATTTATATTTCATCCCCATACATAAAAACTATAAAAAAAATTTATAACATGGGATGGGAAAAAAATCTCAATAAGGGGAATGAAAATAAGAAATTAATTAGTCTATAAAAAATATGAAAAACCATGTAGTGTTTCCCACTATCATCAATGTTATTTGAAAAAATGGAATAGAAACGTTACACATGAGAAAAAAAACATAATTGTTTATAAAATAAATCACTTTAAACCCATACATAGATAAAACCCATTGAGAGAACATTGTGAATCTTATTAATAAATCCCTTTCAAGTCCCTTGAAAACAGAATAACTATATGTGAGACTTTCAACATAATTATCCAATGATCTTAATCATTGCCCGTTTTATTATAGTTCAATAATGGGGCTCACCCTTCAAATAGTTTATACTAGGATCTCCCATTTTTAATGACCTATAGTGGGTCATAAACCATCATATAAGCTATATTTGGCTCATCAATTAATCCAGAGTTGTAATGGTATTTAAGCCTTCATATAATCTATATCTAGCTCAGCCGTAAACTATAATAGGTACTGACATCTCATATAGGTTTAATCTACTTCATTCATTATTAGTCTAATGATAATTGAAAATGTTATGAATAAAACAATTTATTCTTTCACCTTTTCATCATAAGAGATTCTAAAAAACCGTTTTCGTCTCATATGAGATCTTTTTTCAAAATTGAAATTCCCTTCCATTTTAAAAAAAACATTTCAATACAAAAAAACCCAATTAAATGGAATGTATGTTTCTATTTAAAAAAATGAATTCTGGTAAAGGGATCCAGAAATTAAATAATGGTTATGATGTAGGGAAATGTTTTTTTCTGAATATATTTTAAAATAACTCAATATTTTTTTTCATTTTTCAAAACAGTTCAATATAAAACATGTTAAAAAATAATTTTGATATACGTTGAAATAATGTCAAAGTAGATATAAAATTTACTTTATAAATATTATATTTCAATATAAAAATTTTCAAAAATAATTTTTAAATATGTGGAAATGGAATGAAAATATTTTAATGAAATAATTTAAAATAGTTTTATAAAAATAATGCATATTTCATAAAAACATTAAAAGATTCCAACTTTTAAAACAAATATAGAATGTAAATTATGGTAAATAATCATTTATCATTCATTGAAAAAATAATAATAATTTTCATGATTCATTTATAATTACATACAAGAAATATTTTAATAAATCAAATATTTAAAACTTTTTAAGATGGGGACTAAAATAAAAGGGCCCCTTATATATATCTTTATTCATCTATGCATTAATTATCATATAAACTAATAAACTCATGTAAATTATTTACGAGATAACAACTCTCTTTAAGTGTTATTATTCCATTTATTTTACTTATTACCATGTTATGTACAATTAATTAATCAATTAAATTTTCAGCGGCAGTTTGTGGATATTTGAATTAGATATCTAAAAATAACATCAGAATATTGACAGTGATATAGTATGTCATTATTAAACTATATAAATAATAATAATCCTGAAATAATTATTATTTATATAAATAAATTATACTTTTAAAATCAATCATGAATTATAATGATGAAAAATTAACTATGTCACACTCTTGGAGATGGTTGGCACCACATACATATGAATAATGTATCAATTTTTCAATGATCTATATGGAAATAAAGTAATATTATTTTTTCTTTTCAATATGGTAATGATATTATAAATAAAATATTATTTTTTTAATTATAAATATATATATATCATACATGTGATGTTGTGATGAAAAAAGTATTTCATCACTTCATGAACGCAGTATTCCATATATACACATGAACAACTTTATCACTTTTTTGTATAATAAAAAATTGATATATTATTCTCTAATAATGTTAAATATAACATAAATATGAAATAGGTATGGAAGAAATGTTAATAACATTACTTCACAAGGTAGTAGTCCATGGTACCCACAAATGATTGTTTCATTACTCATTTGATGGAAGAGAAGATGGATTCAAGTTTTTACATTAAAATAAAATCATCTCAATATATGTGAGATAATAGAGTTATTATATAATAACAATTTAATAATATTTTAAGGATTTGTATGAATATAAAAATTGGAAATTCTCAGTTAATAACGATACCTCTTCTCCATAAAACCTACTTAGTTTAGCACAAAAATCCTTCATAGAGTAAATTTATGATCAAGATAGTGGATCCAAGTAATGGGGGGGATTAATTAAATTATGTTTTAAGTGTTGAAAAAATAATTATTTTATGCTTTGAATAGTAAGGGATAATTAGTGACCTTTTCTCAGTGAGGTGAGTCACACACATGTAATATATAAAATGAAACAGTGGTACCCACATTTCCTATCTGAAAAAAGGATCAAAAAATGATAATTATCGAGATATAGATGATATATGGTCAAAACATGGTCATAAAAAATATTTTAATAAGTTTTTAGGTAATTTTAATACTTATCATTTTAGTTAATCCATCGATAAATCAAATTTTTACATAACCATGTTAATATTTTTTCAATATTTTCATTATTCAGTGTAACATCCCAAGTAAGTAATGAATAATAGATATTTTTATCTAAGTCTATTAATGATTAAGATAGTGTTATAGAGGCTTAAAATGAAAGTAAATACAATCTTATGCATGGAATACACTAATATTCTAAAAAGATTGTTTTACTGCCTTTTGATGGCAAACCATTTTTGAATCTATCTTTTGACAATTTTATAAAATATGTTTGTCAAAATAAACTTATTCTTTATGATTGGGACATCAAAATTTACCTTGTGTGAATTTTTGGTATTTTTCTGACAATGTTCATTTTTTTAATGAATAGTGAAAAATACTGCATTTTACATCAAAACTGCTTTTTAATCTAATTTATTTATATGATTAGATTATGTTTTGAATTGGTTTTGAAGTTAAATTAGAATATATTTTTACCATTTTATCCAATGGTGGTCATTGGAATCAATTTCACTTTGAAATTAGACTTAAACTGGTGTCAATCTTTTGATACTTATTGTTTTGTAAAAACACGCTATTTGCTCTGACAGCGGGAATTATTTATTAAATTAATTAATGTGACTTATATGATTTGAATTTTGTAAAATAGACTTCATTTTTGAATTCGGAATATCAAATATAGCTTAGGGTAAATTTTTGGTAATTTTCTGAAAAACTTCAATTTTTGATGAATAGTGAAACCACTAAGTGGTAATCAAGCAAACTGATTTTTCAGTTAAATGAAAGTTTACCACTAATGTGTATTGAATTTTGAAAATCCGAAATACATGGTTGTCATTAAGAAGTAAAATGTTGTTCAATGAGATTATAATAATTTTTTGGTGAATAGTAACTTATTAAGTTTTTAATCGCGATTAGTGGTAATTAGTGTAGTTTAAGGTAAAAAATGATATTATAAGAATGTTAAAACACCTTGAAACTTGTCCTACACCTTATTGGTTGTGTCATGGCCGACCAAGACAAGCCATGGGTCAACTTGGGGACCCCATGGATCCACTTTTGTTGGGAAATGACATAAATTACTTTTTATTTAATGTTAAAGTGAAAATGACACAAACATAATATGTTTTGCGAAAACAATTTTTAAGTGGGGTTATACAAGTCCAAATTTTGATTATAAATAGTCATTGGAACGATAAAAAGATTTCCTATATCATAGTAGTTTTTTTATAATTTCTAGACATTAAATAAATTTAATTATTTATGACATAATAATGATGCAGCGATGACATCATAATTTGACAATTTAAATAAAATAGAAAGATAATGTAAAATATATGGACTACACATGTCCAAAACCAATTGGATGAGTGGATTTCGAACCCTTATCACCTTATCCACTAATTATATCAATTTGGGACCTTTTAAAACCGAAACACATTTTCAAATAAAGTAATGTTTCTTTACTTTCCAAAAGTGTCCCTCCTCTCCTCTTATAAAAGGCCCCCACCTCTACCTCATTTCACACACTCTTCAAGCCTTTGGCTCGGCCAACCCCTACCCATTTTCTCTACCCACATCCCTCTCCTCATCCTAGAGGAATTCCCATTGGGCAGAATCCTTTCAAAGGAAGCCTTTAGGCTCAACTCAAAAGGAGTTACACTTTTAAAGGTAATTCATTCTCTCATGTTCATTTGTTTTATTTTGCTTCTCCAACCCCCTAAACTCTTTTTATTTACTTCTTTTGTAACAAAACCAGTATCTTCAATATACTAGGATGTTTTTATAAGATTTATTTGATCTACACTCTCACACAACTACATCAAATGGTTAATGAACATACGGTTTCCGTGGATGGCGAAATTCTGCCTCCCGAAACGATGATTGTTCAAACACTCATTTAACACCTTCAAAGGTGGCCATTATGATGTAACTATTTTTATATATGATATATAATATGTTTATGTTTTCCTTAAGCTTCTGTTTTTTTCATTTTGGGCATACCTTTATGGTTTCCATTATGGGTAAACACGATATCTTCATTTTAGGAAGTGCGGACTACCGCCCCCTAAAAGTGATTTGATTCGTTAATACCATATGTGGGATGTGTAAAGGATAAAGTTAATAATATTATATATGTTATTATACTGGAATTATAATATACTCTTATATCATTATGATTCCATTCCAGAAAATATGAAATAGAAATGGAAGTAGCGTTCATGCGTACGTACGGCTTACCTTCTCCATGAACGGTGCATTTCATTTCTTACCTCTAAATGATTATGTAATATTAAAAATGCATGTAAGTACTGGATATATATGACATATATGATATCTACATCATGAATAACATTCTGTATATAATGAACCTTTGACCAAATTTACAACATGTAAGTGTAAGAAGTCTATTTTTGACTTAAGAACCAAATACCGACAAAATGAACATTATTAACTTAACTGATTACATGATGTTCATAACATGGTATAAAAGGAATAATGAACTTGAAAAAGATTCATAATCAAGTAGAGATAAACTCAAGTTTATTATTCAGGAGATTAAAGAACGGTCGGGTCATGTCAGATACGAGGTATGGGACTTCGTCTCAATCTCCTTTCATTGAGGCATATTTTATTTTATACACAACTTTATTTTATACGGTGTATAAACCCCTTTGACTTTTATGTTTATTCAAAAGGAATATTTTTTATACGAAGCGTTTACTAAACGATAAAAGGGAATGTTTTTGTCGTACGTATGCGGCGACAACGACTTCTCCGCCGTCGTAACCGTTATTTGAGTTTCGGCTTCCTCTACAAGCCATACCTTTTTTAAAAGAAAAATAAATACCATGTTTTATTTTCGTATTGAAAATGGTTTTCACAATGTGTTTGTGTTATTGATATCTTGTGATTGAAATGTGGAAATGTTATATTTCCTTTATGCATGTTTTATGTGATATGATTATGTTATGGTTCTTGGGCATTATTATTAAGACGGGTGGTTCCGTGATAAACTAAGGGCGGGTGAGTCCGTTATAGCTCTCCAATGCATTGGGTAATGCGAAGGAGTGAAATGTTAAGGTTTCTCCGAAGAGATTTTAGGGAATATACTGTGATGGGTATTCCAAATGTAACCAAGAGGGTTACTCCCTACGTAAGAATGTTATGAATGCCTCAAGTTACCTTTATGTCTTATGATTTCTATGATTTATTCATGATTTTATGAGGTATATTAAAGTGCCTATGTTTTATGGGTAAAGTATGATTTCATTCTTATGTATATATGGACTCATGTTTCCTTTCCATGTTTTTTTTTATAACCCATACTGAGTTTTTATGCTCATCCCATGTTTTTGAAATGTTTTTCACAGGTCAAGGGAAAGGTACATGATAAGATGATAGAGTCAAGGATGTGTCAAGAAATAATCCATGTTTTATTTTAAATGTGTTTCCATTTATGGGAATGAAGAATACTATCTTTATGTAACAACTTTGTTTATATGTGGAATGTAATGCAAGTTTTATGATCTAATTCTCTAAAACTCTAAACCTGAAAAGATCCTCAACGTGTAATCTTGTAATAACTCAAGATTAAGTATTGTTTAAGGCTGGGGCCTTATAGTTGGTATCAGAGGACGGTTTAGATAACCTTAGGAGTTAGAATTCTATTAAATGATTATCCAAAAATATTTTTTTTGAAATGATATAGCATTTAAAGATTACCATGTTTCTTCATCTAAGACATGTTTGTTCAGAATGGTTTTCCGCAGAGGAAACAAAGCAGCTATGTTGGGACGACATCAGGAGGAAGATAACCTTCCAAATCAGCAACCTGAGATGGTCGGAATCGGAACTAAACAGTTTGTTGCAGTGATGGCACAGTTGACTCAAGCGATAAATGGCGGTGGTATCCATGCACGAGATCAGCCAGATCAACCGCAGAGGAACATGTCAGTGGTGGAACATTTCATGAGGCAACATCCACCATCATTCAGAGGATCATCTGACCCTGTGCTAGCTGAAGGGTGGATTAAAGTACTGGAGAAGATTTTTGATGTCATGGGGTGTTCAGACAATCAAAAGGTTAGTCTTGCTATTTACCGTTTGGAGGGTGAAGCAGATCAGTGGTGGTCTATGGTTAAAAATATCAGGGATGCCGATGAGATTGATGCTCTTGACTGGGATGAATTCAAAGGTATGTTTCTTGAGAAGTATTTTCCTAAGGCTGTTCGACATAGGATGGAAAATCAATTCTTGGAATTGAGGCAAGTGGAAGACTCAGTGGCTGCCTATGAAGAAAGGTTCACTCGATTGGCAAGGTATGCTCCAAATTTTATCCGGGACCTTGATAGTAAAATCAATCGTTTCTACTCAGGATTAAAGCCAAAATATCGAAGGGCATTAGCTTCTCGTGAGTTTAAAAGTTATGAAAAGCTTGTTCGATGTGCTGAGAAGGTGGAAATGGAGTTTGCCGATGACCAAGTTTTCTATAACAACCAGCAGAAGAAGAGACCGAGGTGGCAGGAGAAAGGTAAGAATTCTTCAAAAAAGTCTGATGGTAAGAGAACTAAGTTTCCAGTTTGTGAAAAATGTGGCAAGAGGCATGCTGGGGAATGTCTTCTGAATTCTGGGAAGTGCTACCGATGTGGTAAGATAGGACATAAGGCTCGTGATTGCACTGAAAAGGATCAAGGTGAAGGTAAGAACAAATTTGATTTATAGTTAGTGAAATGTTATAAGTGCAATGAGATGGGTCACTATGCAAACGAGTGTCCGACAAGGAGCTTGAGTGATGGGAAGCAGTTAGAATACAAGCGGAAAGGGGTGGTGAAATCCTTTGCAACTACTTCAGCAGATGGCAGGCCATCAAATGAAGTTGTATCAGGTACTTTGTTTGTTTTTTCAGATTATGCCAGTGTGTTGTTTGATTCGGGGTCTACACATTCTTTCATCTCTGAAACCTTTTCTAGTAAAATGGGAATACCATCTCAAGAAATGACTCCTGAACTTTTGGTAAAAACACCTGGGGGAAGTGTCGAGGCAAAAAGAATTTATAAGAATCTTCCTATCCTTATCTGTGGAAAGAACCTACTTGCAAACCTTATTGTTCTACCTCTAGTTGAGTTTGATGTTATCCTGGGTATGGATTGGCTCTCTATTTACCATGCTAATATTGACTGTAGAGCTAAAGATGTTTCTTTTCAGAAATACTTTCAGTTTGTTTACAAGAATGAACCCTTACTTTTGATAACATATCAAGAGGCCGAGAAACTTGTAAAAGATGGAAATGAATGTTACCTTGCACACGTCGTTGAAAATATAGGAACTGTTCAGATTAATGACGTGCCAGTGGTAAATGAGTATCCTGATGTTTTTCCTGATGAGTTGCCTGGAATAATACCAGATCGGGAAGTTGAGTTTACTGTTGACTTAGTTCCTGATGCTAAGCCAATTTCAAAACCCCCTTATCGAATGGCACAAATTGAACTTTTAGAGTTGAAGGAGCAATTGAAAGATTTATTAGAGAAAGGTTTCATTAGACCTAGCACATCACCATGGGGTGATCCTGTTTTATTTGTTAAAAAGAAAGATGGTTCTATGAGACTTTGCATTGATTATAGAGCCTTGAATAATATCACTGTTAAGAACAAATATCCTTTGCCTCATATCGATGATTTGTTTGATCATCTCCAGGGAGCTCAGTTTTTTTCAAAGATTGACTTGAGAACGGGGTACAATCAGCTGAAGGTTAAGGAGGCAGATATTCCGAAGACCGCGTTCCGTATGAGATATGGCCATTATGAATTTGTAGTAATGCCTTTTGGGCTAACCAATGCACCTGCTGTATTCATGGACTTAATGAATAGAATTTTCCATGAGTTCTTGGATAAGTTTTTGGTGGCTTTCATTGATGATATTTTGGTGTTTTCTAAAAGTAAAGTGGAGCATGAAAAACATTTAAGGGTTATCTTGCAAACCTTAAAAGAAAAGAAACTGTATGGGAAATTCAGCAAGTGTGAGTTTTGGTTGCAACAAATTTCTTTCCTTGGTCACATTGTTTCTAAAGATGGAATAACTATTGATCCTGCAAAAACAAAAGTTGTGGAAGAATGGCCAAGACCCACAAATGTAACCGAGATTCGTAGCTTCCTTGGTTTGGCGGGCTATTACCGAAGGTTTGTTAGAAATTTTTCACGTTTATCTAGTCCAATCACTAAGCTAACTCGGAAGGGTGTTAAGTTTATCTGGACAAAAGAATGTGATGATTGTTTTCAGGAATTGAAAAGAAGATTGGTGAATGCTCTAGTTTTGGCACTACCTTCCAGGAATGGTGAGTTTGTTATATATAGTGATGCTTCATTGAAAGGACTTGGTTGCGTCCTAATGCAGAATGATCAGGTAATTGCTTATGCTTCACGACAGTTGAAAACTCATGAGGTAAATTACCCTACACATGATTTGGAATTAGATGCTGTTGTTTTTGCTTTAAAAATTTGGAGGCATCATTTGTATGGAGTAAAGTGTGAAATATATACCGATCACAAAGGTTTAAAGTATATATTCACTCAGAAAGAGTTAACCATGAGACAAAGGAGATGGCTGGAATTAATCAAAGATTATGATTGTACAATTCATTACCATCCGGGAAAAGCAAATAAAGTGGCTGATGCTTTGAGTCGAAAAAGTAATGCTTCATTAACAATGTTGCATTTGGAACATGATCCTTTGGTTAACGATTTGATGAACTTTGGCATAGAAGTTGTTGGTGCAGGAAGTCCTTCTGTTTTGTTTTAGGTATCAGTGAGATCTTCTCTATCAGATAGAATCAAGCAATCACAGAAGCAAGATAGTGAGTTGCAGAAAAAGGTAGAGCTGGTTCAGAAAGGTAAGTTGCCTGAATTCAACATTGATAATGATTGTGTTTTGAGATTTGGGAAGAGATTGTGTGTGCCTTGTGATTCACAGTTGAAGAAAGAGTTGTTATGTGAAGCTCATAGTTCTTCGTTTTCAGTTCATCAGGGCAGTACTAAGATGTATAGAGATCTGCGGGAGTATTACTGGTGGGATGGAATGAAAAGAGATATTGCTGATTTTACTGTGAAGTGTTTGACTTGTCAGCAGGTTAAAGCAGAGCGGCAGTTACCGAAAGGGATGCTTCAGCATTTACCAGTGCCAGAGTGGAAATGGGAGAATATATCCATGGACTTTGTTGTTGGATTACCGAAGACATCTCGAGTTAATAATGCAATATGGGTTATTGTTGATCGCTTGACCAAATATGCTCATTTCCTTGCTATACGAGATAATTTCTCTCTTGATCAACTTTCCCGTTTGTATCTTAAAGAGATAGTCAGGTTACATGGAGTTACTCTCTCCATTGTATCAGATCGTGATCCCAGGTTTACTTCTAACTTTTGGAAAGGCCTTCAGAAGTCGTTGGGTACTGAATTAAATTTTAGTACAGCTTTTCATCCTCAATCAGATGGGCAGTCAGAACGAACAATTCAGACATTGGAGGATATGCTACGAGCTTGTTCTATGGATTATCAGGGAAGTTGGGACCAACATCTTTCTTTGGTTGAGTTTTCATATAATAACAGTTTTCATTCTAGTATACAGATGGCACCATTTCCGGCATTATAGGGGAAGTGGTGTCGAACTCCAGCTTTCTGGGATGAAGTGGGTGAAAGGAAGTTGATGGGACCAGAATTGGTAGAAGAGATGGCAGAAAAAGTTCAGCTGATTCAGAAACACATGAGAACAGCTCAGAGCAGGCAGAAGAGTTATGCGGATAACCGGAGGAAGGATCTATCTTTCGAGGTAGGTGATCATGTTTTTATCAAGGTTTCTCCTTGGAAAAGTGTGATGAGATTTGGTAAGAAAGGAAAGTTGAGTCCAAGGTTTGTTGGACCATACGAAATTCTGGAAAGAGTTGGATCAGTTGCATACCGAGTGGCTTTACCTCCGAGTTTATCTCAGGTACACAATGTTTTTCACGTTTCGATGTTGAGAAAGTATATGCCAGATCCATCTCATGTTTTGAGTCGAGAGGTAGTTCAGCTGGAAGAGAATCTATCTTATGAGAAACAACCGGTCTAGATTCTTGACCACAGGGAGCAAGTGTTACGGAATAAGGTGATTAAGCAGGTAAAGGTTTTGTGGAAAAACCACATGATTGAAGAGGCAACATGGGAATCTGAAAATGCAATGAGGGATAAGTACCCCCATTTATTCGATAAGTAAATAAATTGCGGGGATGCAATTTTCTAAAGGGGGGAAGGATGTAACATCCCAAGTAAGTAATGAATAATAGATATTTTTATCTAAGTCTATTAATGATTAAGATAGTGTTATAGAGGCTTAAAATGAATGTAAATACAATCTTATGCATGGAATACACTAATATTCTAAAAAGATTATTTTACTGCCTTTTGATGGCAAACCATTTTTGAATCTATCTTTTGACAATTTTATAAAATATGTTTGTCAAAATAAACTTATTCTTTATGATTGGGACATCAAAATTTACCTTGTGTGAATTTTTGGTATTTTTCTGACAATGTTCATTTTTTTTAATGAATAGTAAAAAATACTGCATTTTACATCAAAACTGCTTTTTAATCTAATTTATTTATATGATTAGATTATGTTTTGAATTGGTTTTGAAGTTAAATTAGAATATATTTTTACCATTTTATCCAATGGTGGTCATTGGAATCAATTTCACTTTTAAATTAGACTTAAACTGGTGTCAATCTTTTGATACTTATTGTTTTGTAAAAACACGCTATTTGCTCTGGCAGCGGGAATTAATTATTAAATTAATTTATGTGACTTATATGATTTGAATTTTGTAAAATAGACTTCATTTTTGAATTCGGAATATCAAATATAGCTTAGGGTGAATTTTTGGTAATTTTCTGAAAAACTTCAATTTTTGATGAATAGTGAAACCACTAAGTGGTAATCAAGCAAACTGATTTTTCAGTTAAATGAAAGTTTACCACTAATGTGTATTGAATTTTGAAAATCCGACATACATGGTTGTCATTAAGAAGTAAAATGTGGTTCAATGAGATTATAATAATTTTTTGGTGAATAGTAACTTATTAAGTTTTTAATCGCGATTAGTGGTAATTAGTGTAGTTTAAGGTAAAAAATGATATTATAAGAATGTGAAAACACATGACACTTGTCCTACACCTTATTGGTTGTGTCATGGCCGACCAAGACAATCCATGGGTCAACTTGGGGACCCCATGGATCGACTTTTGTTGGGAAATGACATAAATTACTTTTTATTTAATGTTAAAGTGAAAATGACACAAACATAATATGTTTTGCGAAAACAATTTTTATGTGGGGTTATACAAGTCCAAATTCTGATTATAAATAGTCATTGGAACGATAAAAAGATTTCCTATATCATAGTATTTTTTTTATAATTTTTAGACATTAAATAAATTTAATTATTTATGACATAATAATGATGAAGCGATGACATCATTATTTGACGATTTAAATAAAATAGAAAGATAATGTAAAATCTATGAACTACACATGTACAAAACCAATTGGATGAGTGTATTTCGAACCCTTATCACCTTATCCACAAATTATATCAATGTGGGACCTTTTAAAACCGAAACACATTTTCAAATAAAGTAATGTTTCTTTACTTTCCAAAAGTGCCCCTCCTCTCCTCTTATAAAAGGCCCCCACCTCTACCTCATTTCACACACTCTTCAAGCCTTTGGCTCAGCCAAACCCTGCCCATTTGCTCTCTCCAAATATATCTCCTCATCCTAGAGGAATTAACATTGGTCATAATCCTTTCAAAGGAAGCCTTTAGGCTCAACTCAAAAGGTGTTACACATTTAAAGGTAATTCATTCTCTCATGTTCATTTGTTTTATTTTGCTTCTCCAACCCCCTAAACTCTTTTTATTTGTTCTTTTGTAACAACACCAGTATCTTCAATATACTAGGATGTTTTTATAAGATTTATTTTATCTACACTCTCACACAACTACATAAAATGGTTAAAGAACAAACGGTTTCCGTGGATGGCGAAATTCTGCCTCCCGAAACGATGATTGTTCAAACACTCATTTAACACCTTCAAAGGTGGCCATTATGATGTCACTATTTTTATATATGATATATAATATGTTTAAGTTTTCCTTAAGCTTCTGTTTTTTTTTCATTTTGGGCATACCTTTATGGTTTCCATTATGGGTAAACACGATATCTTCATTTTAGGAAGTGCGGACTACCGCCCCCTAAAAGTGATTTGATTCGTTAATACCATATGTGGGATGTGTAAAGGATAAAGTTAATAATATTATATATGTTATTATACTGGAATTATAATATACTCTTATATCATTTTGATTCCATTACAGAAAATATAAAATAGAAATGGAAGTAGCGTTCATGCGTACGTACGGCTTACCGTCTCCATGAACGGTGCATTTCATTTCTTACCTCTAAATGATTATGTAATATTAAAAATGCATGTAAGTACTGGATATATATGAAATATATGAAATCTACATCATGAATAACATTCTGGATATAATGAACCTTTGACCAAATTAACAACATGTAAGTGTAAGAAGTCTATTTTTAACTTAAGAACCAAATACCGACAAAATGAACATTATTAACTTAACTGATTACATGATGTTCATAACATGGTATAAAAGGAATAATGAACTTGAAAAAGATTCATAATAAAGTATAGATTAACTCAAGTTTATTATTCAGGAGATTAAAGAACGGTCGGGTCTAGTCAGATACGAGGTATGGGACTTCGTCTCAATCTCCTTTCATTGAGGCATATTTTATTTTATACACAACTTTCTTTTATACGGTGTATAAACCCCTTTGACTTTTACGTTTATTCAAAAGGAATCTTTTTTATACAAAGCGTTTACTAAACGATAAAAGGGAATGTTTTTGTCGTACGTATGCGGCGACAACGACTTCTCCGGCATCGTAACCGTTATTTGAGTTTCAGCTTCCTCTACAAGCCATACCTTTTTTTTAAAAGAAAAATAAATACCATGTTTTATTTTGGTATTGAAAATGGTTTTCACAATGTGTTTGTGTTATTGATATCTTGTGATTGAAATGTGGAAATGTTATATTTCCTTTATGCATGTTTTATGTGATATGATTATGTTATGGTTCTTGGGCATTATTATGAAGACGGGTGGTTCCGTGATCAACTAAGGGCGGGTGAGCCCGTTATAGCTCTCCAATGCATTGGGTAACGTGAAGGAGTGAAACGTTAAGGTTTCTCTGAAGAGATTTTAGGGAATATACTGTGATGGGTATTCCAAACGTAACCAAGAGGGTTACTCCCTACGTAAGAATGTTATGAATGCCTAAAGTTACCTTTATGTCTTATGATTTCTATGATTTATTCATGATTTTATGAGGTATATTAAAGTGCCTATGTTTTATGGGTAAAGTATGATTTTATTCTTATGTATATATGGACTCATGTTTCCTTTCCATGTTTTTTTTATAACCCATACTGAGTTTTTATTCTCATCCCATGTTTTTGAAATGTTTTTCACAGGTCAAGGGAAAGGTACATGATAAGATTATAGAGTCAAGGATGTGTCAAGAAATAATCCATGTTTTATTTTAAATGTGTTTACATTGATGGGAATGAAGAATACTATCTTTATGTAACCACTTTGTTTATATGTGGAATGTAATGCAAGTTTTATGATCTAATTCTCTAAAACTCTAAACCTGAAAAGGTCCTCAACGTGTAATCTTGTAATAACTCAAGATTAAGTATGGTTTAAGGCTGGGGCTTTATATTCAGTATGACCGAAAATTATGAAAAAATTATAAGATAATATAAAATGTCATTATTCAAAATATAGAATACATTTTATCAATTAAAATTCAAAAATGGGGAATAAATAAATTTAAAATAAAACCTACATATTTGGAAAAGAAATTTATGTCAAGAAAGGATTTTTTAAGAAAATCACGATTTAATAATAACTATACGACTAGAAATATACATTATATAAAATTGTGTTAATATTTATATATATAATCTATAAATTTATTTTTAATAATTTATCTTTAGTTTTTATTTATATTAATTAAATTTACTTAACATTATGCATTTCGAAACAGTTTTTGGGAAAAATGATTTTTAACCCAAAAAAATATATTACAATCTAATTTAATGATGTATAAAATTTCATCAGTGGATTAAACATAAGTAAATAATACTTATTTTACATTAAATTATATTAAAAAACAATGATACTTTTAATTTATGTAACATATTGGAATGAAATTACATTTTTTAAAATAATTAAAACAATTAATTATTCATAGTAAAATAAATATTTTCTATAGATTCCTACAATATCATCCTTAGATAATTTGGAAAATATAATTTAGAAAAAAGAATTTAATTTTTTCAAATATATTTTAGAAATTTTGTATAAAATAATTATAATACTTTCTCAAAAAAATAAAAAATAATTATTATTTAAGAAAACATACTTTTTGTGAATAAAATTGCATTACTAAAAATTTATTTATCATTTAATTAGAATTTATCAATATATATAAATTGATTATTAATTGTCATATATATATAAATATATATTTCATAATTTTTTTAGTGTTATTCATAAAATATAATTTAACTTATAGGTTATGACAATCATATTTAAAATAACATTTTTCAATGGTTTGATTAATTTTATTGTTGCATTCATTGAATTATTTCCTAAATAGATTCCTTATTTCAAAATATAGTGCTGTTATGAAAGATATTATTATATAATGATAAAATGTTAAAAAAGGCCACGAAATATTAATTTTATAATTAAAAATATTTAATTTATAAATTTGAAGAAAAATAATACTAATAAAATTTAAATGTGATAAAATGAAAGAATAATTTTATTTAATTAAATTTAAATTAAAAAAAGTAAATTCAACTTCTAAAAGAAAATAAAAAATTAAATTAAATTAAAATTTATTGAAAATAACCCTTATGAATATTAAATCTTATTAATTATTTACATTCAAAAAGAAATTTTTTAAAATAGTTCACAATGATAGTGTTATATATAAATTTTCTGAATAGTTTATCTTCTTATGTTGTTGTTTATTACATTGGGTGTTGAATGTAAAACTATCTCTTCAAAGCAAATATGTTCTAAAATTTCTTTAATTTTGGTTCGTTACATTCTATCGTCCTTAAATAAATTATATCCTCACAATTTTAATTTTCCTATATCAATATTCATTATTATGGTTTTCTACATTATATAGATGACTTAGTATATAATTTTTAGAGAGATATAAACCTTCTAATCCTTGGAAATGTATCCATAGAATAATTTTACCCCATATATTTAGTTTTTCACCAAATATTTGGGAGCACGGTATACCCTTATTCACTTTGAATACCCATATTATATAAATTTCGTCATGAGGGTTCTTATTATAAATCTATTATTGATAGAATTTTATAATTTTATAATCAATGTGCTATGAAAACATTAGATATTTTTTCCCCAATGTGGAGAGAACCAATCCATTGCAAAATATAATGTTCAATTTCTATACTAGAGTGATAATAATATTTCCAAAAAATTATAGTAAAACTAACTGTGGAAGGAAAAACAATATTATTTTATTATAATAAAATATTTTGTGTGGTGATTCAATGTTAAAAAATATCATAGATTTAATATTTTGGCTAAAACTCTCTTAGAATAGGATGTCCACCCAACTATAATGGATGGTTACTATTTCAATTACCCATATTTTTTAATGAAAAACTTTAATAAGTATTTATAATATATGATTTAACATTGTTATATGGTTTTGGGGGTAGCTGATGTTTATTACTATAGTTATCTATTGGGAATGGAAATTATTTTTCATAATAAAAAACTATTGACATTTGAGGTACTGGACATTCCTCACATCCATTTTATTTATTAGATTATTTTCTATAGCTCAATAGTATAGAGCACTATGACCAATCCCTCTACAATGGATATACATTCTTGTTCATATGAGATATTCCATTGTGTTCTTATTACCAAATTTTGAACATTAGGGAATTGAAAACATCATTCCATAATCATATCTATTACGTGATCTTATCTGATAATATATCTTTAACATATTTTCTGAGTTTGGATGTTTGTAAAGACTCGTGTAATTAATCATAACTTGAGATAGTCCTGGGATCGTAATGACAGTTATTTAAACACCAAATTATCTTTTAATTGGTTTCCCATTAAAAAAGTACTATATTTTCTATCAAAACTATTATTAAATTTCTTCCACCTTTATCCATCCATTTATAAGTCCACAAACATTTAAACATGAATGATAAATATTAAAATCATAATGGAAATATGGAAATATCAACCATGAAATCTGTTACTCTTAAAATCCCTCAAATTATCATTTATTTCAACCAAAAGCATCATTTGATTAAATTATGCATCTTTAGGCTGGGTTATCTCATATTTATTTAATTAATTTCATAACAAAAAATACCTAATTAGTTATTTTAAATATAATGTTATTAACTAATGAAAATACTTTTAGAGTGTCCAAACAGGTGTTCACATTGGCATCTCTATCGAGTTGAAATAAAAAATTGAGTTAATTCCCAACAAAACTATATTTAGTTTATTACCCCTAGGTATATTTTTTCATGGTCCTGTAACTAATTTTATTATTCCAAAAATGATATAATTTATATGATAACCATATAATCACTACATAAACAAAACATTATAATATTTTCTTTTATATAGACTAATACATTATGTTTTCACTAATGTTAACTTATTATATTCCATAATCTAAAATAAATAATCCTCTAAAATTAAAAAACTATGCTCTTATAAAAATTATAATGACCAAAGATAAACATATCATTCTTCTATATCATGTTCATAATATAAACATTCTATCTCACAAATTAAAATTAAAAGACCAAAAAACACATTTTTTAGTGATGATAAGTATTAGAATTATTGAAATATTATTTTATGATACTTGTGAATATTTCTCCACATTCAAGTAGCACTAGGTCGAATTCTAGAGACATCATATGTTATACTCGCCCTTATAAAATGGGTAAAGAAAACATAATAAATGGGTGAGGAAAAATACATAATAAGGGATGATTTATCAGTATTTTTTTAAGGGATAGTTCATAATCATATAATAATAAATGGCCAAGGGGAATATATCATTGAAATAAAATAGAAGAATAATAGATTTATATATATCCTAATATAGGGACATGTTGTGAACAAAATATTTCTTATGATTATTTTTGTAAACAATAAAAGCACACGAATCTTATTGCTTACAATCAATATTTCCTATCTTCATCTTGTGATAATAAAAAATATCCACTCATATCAATCTTATTTCCGGGGATACAAATTCTAAACCATAGATTTTATTGGGGAAATAAGACACCAACATCATCACCTATACAGATGATTTCCACTTAAAATTAAATCATCCCAATAGTCTTAAATAACTAATGCCGAGAAAATATTTTTCATAACATTTTTATATGGGATCAAATTTAAATAAGCCTAGTAATTTGATACCAAATACAAAATCACACAAATAATATATGCGATAACATATAATATAGGTTGATTTATACACCATTATTTCAATGGATAATATACCATTAGAAATAGTAGTGGATTAACCAAAATATATTTTTCTTAAAAAATTATTTACCAGAATCACATTAAAAAGAATGAATTTCAACATCACATTCTAAAAAAAATTATTACTCCGTAAAATTTATCAAAATATTACACTCAAAAAAAATTCCATTAAAAATACCTTAGTAAAACATATGTCGATGTTTGAAGTATAAATTATGTATATAAGATCATGGTATCCAAAACCCATTTAAATATTTAAATATTTTCTTTTTTGGATAACCACATCATTAAAAGGATAAAAAAATATTTTCTAAAAATTATTAAAGTGTATTAAACGGATCATTGGAGTTAAAAAATATGATTTACCTATTATAAAGTGAAAAAAATCAGATGTAAAAAATTCATATGTTGAAAAAATCCATTAAAATATATCGGAATTATTCATAAAAAAATTCATTTACACTAAATAATAGACTCATCAATGATGAAAAAAATGAATTATAAAATATTTTCCTTTAATTAAAATTTTAAATAAAACATCACATAATAATCATTGTGAATATATTAATCTTGAAAAATAAAAGCCAAAGAAGAGTGATTATGACATGAGGAAAATATTTGAGTCATGAAAACCCATTATAATTTTTGAATAATCTATGTCCAAATATCATGAAAGAGAGATATATTTAAATAATACATAAATTACCATTAATAATAGTTATTTATGTCAAAAATAACAATTATTAACCATATTCACAACTTAAACAAAATTTTCTTCATAATACAAAACATGTATTTTAAAGAGGAATTTGAGACAAAAACCTAAACCTTGTATTCCTACTTACTCGACCACGCTCTAACTTCTATAGTACTAATCATAAATATCCAAATAATTATTTTAGAACATTAATTTAAAATTTTCAAACCTTATATAATTATTTTATACCCATAAATTAAAAATATAATAATCAATTTTTTTTCACATTACCATGTCAGTGAACATTCAATTTTTTGATTCATACAATCCTCATAAAGATGGGATCGATTCTTAGTAAATGGTTTAAAGTTCATAATTAAAATTATATTCATGATATAATAGTATTTATTTTTAATGATTAAAAAATTCTAATTTTTCATTAGGATAAAGATATGAATATGGATTGTGCAAATGGAAAATACAATAAACTAGTTTTTGATGTGTTTAATGATCAAAAGATAATATATTAATAAATATCATAATATTAAAAAATATAAAAACCCATTAAACAATAAAAATATCATTATTAAAGGATATTAATATTATATGAAATCCCATAATCAGGATTGAAATACACATTATAACATCATTAATATTGGTGGTTTTGTTAATATAAATGGTAATCTGATATAACTATGTACTGACTAAGGTAATGTGTGAGATAATGATAATTTCACATATTAAAAGCAAATAAATTTCATAAAAATAATTTATTCTCGTTAAATACCATCTAGGATCGATAACTTTTGTGTGGTGAGGAAAAATTAAATTCATCATTTGTGGAGACAATAAGATGTCATACACATTATTAATGATTACATTTCAGAATGAATAGGAGGAATGATGGTATAAAATAAATAATATTTTTATATTTTTATATTTTTTTGTGAAAAGTATCTACTAATAAAATATATCATTTAAAAAATATTTTAGAGGTAGTGATAAAAAAACCACATGGATTTTTAGAGGCGGTTGTTTCACATATGCATAGTCGATGTTATTTTGTTTTCATAATGGATGTAAAGGAATAAATAATTTTTTTAAAAATAATATAGTGTATTTTTTGTTTACAAATAACAATTATTTCATAATATTAACTATTTTTTGAGATTATTAATGATGTATTATTGTAAAAAAAACAATTACATAATGTAATACTCACATTGGAAACATACATTTTATCTTAGAATGATCCTCCAAAATGAAGGCATTAATAAAACTAAAGGCGGCCAAAGGATTATGTACATGGGATATGGTTCTAGGAAGAAAAATTTTTTTGAGTTAAAATAAAATAATTTATAGTTAGTTAAATCTGGAAGTGGTATAAGTGTTACATTTTTAAAAGTGAAGTGAGAATTAGTTTTGGATGTAACCATTAAATTTTAAATAGCGAAAAGTTCTATTCATGGGTTAATAAGAAAAAAAGGAAAAAATAGGTGTGGAATTTATTTTGGGTATAAAATAACCTTATACACTCAATTTTATGCTATCCATGAGTGTTTTATGGAATTGTTTTAACAATTATATTTTACTGAATTTACTTTTACTTGGTAATTAATTATTATACAGGGCAATTAATCTTATTGAAAAAAAATAAGATTTAAAATTTTGTATAATCTTTATATATTCATTAAAAATTTTAAAAATTTAATCAAATTATATTTTTATGTTTTATAAATTTTAATTTTATGTAAACACATATAAAAATTAGAAAAAGTTTATAGAAAAAGATTGTTTCTTAGTTTAAAATTTTATATAAAATATATGATTATCATATAAACTAATTTCTATGACATAAATTGGTTTATTATACGAAAAATAAATTTTTTTTATAATTAATACATAATGAAATTTCACCATAAAAACACTTTATTAGAATAAAAGTCTAAAATTAGATTCTTATTTATTTTATTTTTATTTAGTTATAAAAATATTGGATTTAGTTTCTTCATTTAAAATAATATTTCAAAAATAATAACATTATTTATTAAATAAATATTTTAATACATAATAGTGTTTGATATATTATATAATACACTTACAAAATGATAAAATCATAAAAAGTGTAATGTTTAAAAATATATATTTTATATCATAAATTAAAACATTTTTAAAAGACTAAATAAATCATACCAATGAACATTTAATTTCATGAGTTCAAAAATTTATTTTATTTTATGAAATAGATAACATAAAATTGTAGAATTTTTTTAGTAGATAAAAAATAATATAAATATATAGAATTATATTAAAAATAACCATTTTAAATATTAACGTGTATTAATTATCAAAAATATAAATGTAAAAAAATTTAATAATATGTTTTATTAGAATTTATTACATCTTTATTAAATATTTCCTCAAAATATGTGGTTTTTTGTTAATGTATGTTATAGTGGGTAATGTATGTTATCAAACATAACATTAAGTTTATGTGGTTTAGAATTTATGTTTATTACACCTTTTCTTTCATAAAATATGTTTCTTTTTTAAGGTGTGACATATTTAATTACTTTATTCTATGGAGAAGACTTATTTTTACCATATTTTTATTTAATTACCTACATAGATTTACAGTCTATCTTTAATTAATTAATATTCTGTTATTTTAGTCTTCTTAATATATATGTAACTGACTACTAATTGATTGTTGTAATGAAATACTCACCCTCATAATGAACACTTATTCCTAAACTTCCATATAATTTTTCAAAATATTTAGTTGAATTATTTGTTAAAAAAATTAAATTTTCTTTATACTTCATTTGTACCTATATAAATTTCTTCTAACATATTTTACATCCCTTGGAGAAGGTATTATTTTATTTTTATAAATTTTTATATTATACTGGTAATCACTAGCCATATTATTGAGTATTTCATTAAACAAAAAATAGAATATAACCTTGGATTATTTTATTTTTTTATTTTTTCCTGGGGATATAACTTCCTAATCGTATTACATCAAAACAAATGGGGAACCCTAACCTACAATATTAAATCCATCACCAATGGGGAGTTGGTGGGTGTAAAACTATTATTCACCCATCCATGTATGGTAATTTAATTGTAACAAAAACTAACCAATTTTTTTAAATTAGTGATAACAACATTTCTAATATTTTATGTTACCTTTTTCGTCGAATTATCAAAGGATGTTCCATATTATGATTTTAGAATTTTCATGCTGCTAGATTGTGTATTTCAAGAAGTAAGATCCCCTTATGTTATGTTGGTGGTTTTATTTTTCTCAACTTCTTATAAAAATTAAACTTGAGTAAATTACTTATTTATCATCAGTATTAATAACTAATGGAAAATTACACCCCAATATTTTATGATCAGAAAATCATTTAAATTTATCATCATATTTATCATTATTATTTTTAATTGTTTGTTTATGGAACATTCAGTCATTAAGAACAAATTTTTCAATATATTTTTTTCTTATGGATTTAATTTTCAAATTCAATTTCATATTATGGTTTATTCTTTTCATTATAGGAACCACTTCTTCTGAACCAATCACACCTATATCATTCACATTGATAATCCTCTATAAATAATGTAACACCCCTGGTAAATAAATAATTTGATATTTTCATAATTATCAATATTTTTGAATAAAATATTAATATTACTTTAAAGGGGATGCTATGCTCGATGGCGTACCAAATACGCAACAACGAGTTTCTTGGGAATCTTATGTTGCGCTCTAATAACAAAATAATATTATTATAAATGGTAGTTAACGCCTATCCGTTTTAATGGTGGGAGTGAACAGAACTAACTACAAAATTATTATATATGTTTTTCAAATATTTTTACTTTTTACAATAAATGTTAGATGATTAAAAATGAGAATGAATCCAATTTTAAGCGTAAACATTCTAATATTCTTTAAAAGATCGATTAACCGCCTTTTGATGGATAACCTCTTTTAAATCCACTTTTTGACAATTTTATGTGTTATATTTGTCAAAATAAAATTCTTCTTTAGAATCAGGACCCCAAAATTTACTTTGTGTAAATATTCGGTATTTTTCCGATAAAGTTCATTTTTAATGAATAGTGAAAAATGTTGTATTTGAATTCAAAACCTCTTTTTAATATAATTTATTTATATGATTAGTTATCTTTTGAATTTTTTTTAAAGAGAAATTAGAATATATTTTTACCATTTAATCCAATAGTGGTCATTGGAATTAATTTTCACTTTGAAATTGGACTTAAACTACTGTCAATCTTTTAATAGATATTGTTTCTTAAAAACACGATATTTGTTTTGACAGTGGAATTAATTATTAAATTAATTAATGCAACATATATGTTTTGAATTTTGTAAAATATACACAATTTTTTAATTCGGAATATCAAATATAGCTTAGGGTGAATTTTTGGTATTTTTCTGAAAAACATCAATTTTTGATGAATAGTGAAACCACTAAGTGGTAGTTTAAAAAATGATTCTTCATTTAAATGAAACTTTACCACTTTTGTGATTTGAATTTCAAAAATCCGACATACAGGGTTCTCATTAGGATGTAAAATTTGGTTAAATGGGATTAAAATAATTTGTTTTGGTGAATAGTAACTTTTAAGTTCTTAATCGCGATTAGAGGTAATTCGAGTAATTTAAGGTAAAAAATAATGTTTTAATAATATTAAATGAACTAGACACATGTCCTACCCTCATTGGATGTGTCATTTCCGACCAATTCAATCCATGGGTCAACTTGGGGTCCCCATGGAGACACTTTGGTTGGAAAATCACATAAATAACTTTTTATTTAAAGTTAAAATAAAAATGTCACAAACATGAGTTGTTTTACTAAATCAATTTATAAATTGGGTTATACAAGTCATATTTTTTACTATAAATATTCATTAAAAAGATAAATAGATTTCCTACATCATTATAATTTTTTTAAAAATTTTATACATTAAATAAATTAATATATTTATGACATCATGATGATGCAATGATTACTCATTAATAAAGGATTTAAATAAAATGAAAAGATAATGTTAAAACTATAACTCACACTTGTCAAAAACCTATTGGATGAGTATATTTCGAACCCTTACCACCTTATCCTCAAAATACATCAATGTGGCACCTTTAAAATCTGAAACTCATTTGAAAATAAACTAACATTTTGTAACATTCCAAAAGTTCCCCTCCTCTCCTCTTATAAAAAGTCCCCACCTCTACCACCTAACCCACACCTATCAAGCCTTTGGCTTGGCCAAACCCTGCCCATTCCATATCTCCACATCCCTATCTTCATCATTGAGGCCTCAACGTTTTTTAGAATCCTTTCCAAGGAAGCCTTTGATCTCAAATCAAAAAGAGTTACCCGACTTAAAGGTAATGTCTTCCCCTGTGTTCTTTTGTTTGATTTTGTTTCTCCAACCCTATAAAATCTATTTATTCCTTTATTTTATAACAGAAAAAGTATCTTAAATATACTATAATGTTTTTATGAGAAATATTCGAGCTACACATACACACGCCTTCATCTAATGGTTAAAGAACATATTGTATTTGTGGATGGTGAATTTCTGCCTCACGAAACGATGATTGTTCAATCTTCTCTTAATGCCTTTCATGGAGTCCATTATGATGTCACAATATTTTATATATGATATATATGGTATTTATGTTTTCTATATGCTTCTGAATTTTATATTTAAAACATGCCTTTATGCTTTTCATGTTGTGCAATTGCGATAATTTCATACGAGGAAGTGTGGACTACCACCCACTCAAGTGATGTGACTCGTTCATGCAATACATGGAATGTATAAAGAATGAAATTAATGAACTTATGTGACCTATATAAAATATATAATATACTGGAATTATTATATATATATCTCTATTAATTATTTTTAATGCCATTAATATGTCAAAGAAATGAATGTAGCGTTCATGCATACGTACGACCTACCGTCTCAATAAATGGTGCATTTCATTTATTTTTATCTCCAAATGTTATGGAATAGTATAAAATGAATATTTACTGGCTATATAATATATTTTAATCATCAATACTATTCTGGAGATGATTTACTTATAACTTCATGGACAATCATTTTCAAACAAGTTCATTTTTGACTCATGTACCAAACATCGACAAAAACGTCTGATATGAACTTAAATTATTAACCAATTATTATAACATTATAATATGTGATATGAAATGAATAATAATCTTTAATTGATTCCCTTAAGAAATTATAAATTGACAAAAGTTTATTATTCTGGAATATAATGAAACAAACAAGACAAGTCAGACATGAGGAAAGGGATCCGACCTCTCGCTTTCTTGTCAAGTACACTCTTTTATGTAAATTCATTTATGCTCCATCTTTGTATGTTGGAGGATGTTATTTTATATTAACCATACTGTAATTTTTATTTTTATAAGATGAGATACCCCCTCTTAATCTCATCAAATATTATTTTTAGAATTTTTAAGTGGCGTCATTAGGCTGCCGAGTTTTCGTAAGGGATTTTTCATCTCACTTTTATTCCCGAGAGATTTATGCTACATTTTCCACCATTTCTTTTGAGTGGTATATTTACTGCCCAATTTTCTAATATATGTTTAATAAAATTTCTTTTATGATTATTTACATCAATGTTGTATTGTCATTCTTTCATGGGGTGTATGTTTCGAAAGATACTCATGTCGGTAAAGGAACATTTCACCCTCCTCTTTTTAAAAGACTTATTTTGTTGGGTCATTTAATTTAAATATTGTAATATTGGGATATTTTATTCTATATCCTTATTGATGTAAATTTTATGTAAAATGATGAGATACCCTTTTTATCTCCCATCAAATCATTTTAGGAATTTTAAAGTGATGCTGTTAGGCTGTCAAATTTTACCAAGGGAACTTCGTAACCCAATTTCAATTTATTTGGTTTCAACATGTAGTTAATGAATATGTCGTCCTTTGAATATGTGGAAATGTCCTTTTATTGTTTTACACTTAATATTCACTTATATTGGGTGTATTTATATTTTTCACACATAATTATGAGATTGATTTATCTTTAATTTAAGGATACCATCATTACAGGGGATTTCATCTCATTTTACATTTCTATTGAGACTTCATTGTTGTTATGCACCAATTCACACTTATATGGTGTATATACTATCCTTTGGAATATTATATCATGAATTAATTTATTATCATGATATTAAAAAGTACTGATTAAATGTTATACCTCAATTATTGTATTCAAGTGTGTCTCATTTTGTTAAAAACCCTTTAACTAAAATATCATTTTAAATGTTTTAATGATTTGTTCTTATAAATATTTCTTATTAATATCCATGTTTTAAAAATGGGTTTAAGGATTTATTTATATGGATATTTATGGTTTGAAATTTTAAAATATTCAATGTGGTGTGGGACACTTTTATTCAAAGATCCCTTTATTAAATGTTTTAAATGGTTTTTAAAATGGTTTTTAGAATGGATTCATTATTTCAATATCTTAAAATGTTATATTGTTATGTGGGAATGTGATATTTACATTATGCTTATGTTCTATGATTATGTTATGGTTATTGGGAATTGTTTATAAAGATGGGTGGTTCCGTGATAATCTAAGGGCGGGTGAGCCTGATATAGCTCTCCAATGAATTGGGTAACTCAATGGAGTTAAACTTTAAGTTTTCTCCGAAAAGATTTAGGGAATATACTGTGATGGGTATTCCAAACGTAACCATGAGGGTTACTCCCTATGTAATAATGTTATTAATTCCTCAAGTTACCTTTATGCCTTATGATTTCTATTGAGTTAGGTATAAATCTTATGATTTCATGAGGTATGTTAAGGTGCTTATGTTTTATGAGTAAAGTATGATTTAACCGATTCTTATGTATACATGGACGGATGTTTTCTATCCATATTGTTATAACCCTTACTGAGCTTTTTATGCTCATCCCATGTTTTTGAAATGTTTTTCAAAGTTCAAGGGAAAGTTACAAGATATGATGATAGTGTCAAGGAAGTTTCATGAAAGAATCCATGTTTTATTTTAAATATGTTTCCTTTGATGGGAAAAAATGGATACAATATTTTATGTAACCACTTTGTTTAAATGTGGAATGTAATGCAAGTTTTATGATCTAATTCTCTAAAACTCTAAGCCTGAAAATATCCTCAATGTTTAATCTTTTAATAACTCATGATTAAGTAAGGTTTAAGGCTGGGGCCTTATAGTTTGTATCAGAGGTCGGTTTAGATAACATTAGAGGTTAGAGTTTTGATTAAGAAAAAGTGAAAAGTTGTTCATAACCACAATGGTTTCTAGATTATATGGAGTCATAATTTTTTTTTAAAGTTATAATGAGTTTGAGATAAATTGGGTATGTATAAATTGGTGTTTATCTTCCACTTTTTTATTTGATAAATTTACTGATATACTCACACTTTCCTTTTTGGTTTTAGTAAATGGTTGGATCTAGCAGGCACCAAAGTAACAGTGGATTTGAAGAAAACATTGAATGTTTTATGAAATAACAACTGAATGATATGGGAGATACAATGAGAACTCTTATGGTTATCATCAACCAACTATCTGGAGTCATGTTTGACCACCTGATCCTTAGAGATTTTTATAAGGCATCGTATATGCGAGAAACAAATCCCTACAGACGTTAAGGTAATAATCATAAAGTTAAGTATGTTTAAAAACCTATGTGTCAAGTATGTGGAACGAAACACATAGGAAAATGTTTCAAAGGGACATAAAGATGCTATAGATGTGGAAATGAAGGTCATAAAACAAGAACCTGCCATGAAAAAAGGAAGCATCTAGTTGACTATAGGAATGGGAAAGAAGTTATTTCTAAAGGATCAATTGAATGTTTTAAATGTGGTGGTCATGGTCATTATGAAAAAACATGTCCTACGTAGAAGTTTTGGTAATGGGGTCACCAAGATCGTATAAATATTCATTTACCAATACCTAATGCCATTCCGATTGAGGATGAAGAAACTAAAAATGAAGAAAGAAAGGTATAGATTATTTCTTAACATATGTTTTCCTATTATTGGAATCTTAGGATATGATTCATGATTTTTTTTGTACGAAATAAGTATTTCAGAATAAGTTGAAAAGGAATGGCTAAGGGATCATGAAGAATTTTGAATGAGTAAGAAGTCATCATATAAGGGATTCAAGAGTTATTGTAGATTTTAGGATGGTGAAATTATTAGATGTATTAAGTCTCTTTTGATGATGGGGTTGCATTTGAAGACTTTTTATAATAACCCTGATGTTTGATATATGAAAATTTTATTCAGGGAATAATTATCCTTTCTTTTGTGTATATAGTTATAAAGAACCATCTGGGTTTATATGATCCTTGAATTTGAGGTAATTACTGGTTAATATATTTTGGGTTTCAATCTTAGTTTGTTTTACTTTGTAGAATTTTATGGATAGATGTTTATTGAATTGTCTTTGTTGAACTTTGGGTTTTGTTAAACAAATTTTGGAGATTAAGAATAGATTTTCTATATATAAAGGATTATCATTTTTGGGTATTATCTAATCTCATACTAGCCTTTTTTGTTTTAGTTTAGGTTAAGGTCTAATGACATGGGAAGTATATGGTTCTCTTCTGTGGATTAGGTGATTCTCTAGAAGTTGAGTATAGCTCTCTTAATGTGAACAAGTCATCCTAAATACTCGTCTTTTGGAGAAAATATGAGTTCGAGTAAGAAATCTAGCAAAAGTTGAAAGTCAAAATGACAATTAAGTATGCTTCCATATGCTTTAGTAATGCTCATAAATAAATTCCTCAATGAAAAGTAACTGAAAACAAAAAATGTTGTTTGTTAATTTTTCATACTGGGGAATCAAATACCATTTAACCTGTAACACCCCGAGATTTTATGAAAAATATTCTTTTTAATTTCATTAATGTCTTGTGTTGTACGCTACACCAAAAAGAGCTTTCAGAACACGCATCCTCGACTTTCCTTTCTTTACACGAAATCACGACCTTCCTCGATAGCGTGTGTAGTACGCAATAACGAGTTTCACTAAACAACAATATGCTATTAAAATATTATTAAAACTAGCCATTAAGAATATTAATAACCACTTTTTGAAATTTTTTAAATTTTATTTTTCAAAATGAACTTCATTTTTGGATTCGGAATATCGAAATTAACTTAGGGTGAAATTTTGGTACTTTTCGGATAACTTTCATTTTCTGATGAATAGTAAAAAATACTAAATTTTAATTTAAAACAACCTTTTTAATCGAAATAATTAATAGTGATAAATTATAGATTTGGGTGGTTTAATAGTATATTTAGAATATATTTTTAAAATTTAATTCAATGTTGGTCATTGGATGTAATTTCACATTTAAACCAGACATAAACAAGTGTCAATCGTTTGATAGTTATTATCTCTTAAAAACACGTAATTTGTTTTGACGATGGGAATAAATTTTTAAATTAATTAATGAAACTTATATGTTTTGAATTTGGTAAAATATACATCATTTTTTATTTCATAATATCAAATATATCTTAGGCTTAATTTTTGGTATTTTTCTGGAAACTTTCATTTTTGATGAATAGTGAAACCACTAAGTGGTAGTTAAAAAAATGATTTTTTTCATAAAACTGAATTTTACCGCTTCTGTGAATGTAATTTCAAATATCAAATAGACGCGGTTGATGTCAGTAAGTAAAATGTGGTTCGATGTGGTGAAAATAATTTTTGGTGAATATTAACTTTTTACTTTTTTTACCACGGTTAAATGTAAATAGGGTAATTAAGGGTAAAAATGTTATTATTATTACCCTAAAAAATGTCCTAATTCTATTGGATAAGTTTATTTCGATCAGAAACAACCTTAGGAATAAAATATGACCTTTTAGGCCCACTTGGATTAGATTAGGACATTTATTATTAATTTATTTAAAGAAGTGTTAAAATAGTTAAAATCAAAGATTAATAACCAAATAATTTTTAATATAGGTTTATTCATAAGATAAATTCGACTGTAAATATTCATTAGAAAGAAAAAAAGATTTCCTACGTAGTGGTATTTTATTTGTAATTTTTAGACATTATATAATTTAATTTATTTATGACACAAAGATGATGTCGTAATTATCTTATTAATGAAATATTGACGTAATTGATGTTATAAATACCCAAATAAATATAATTTGAGACTTTTTATGAATTTAAATAATTTTTTAGGTTAATATGACATGTTAGTATTGATTTAATTAACTATTTTCGAACTAATTTTTCTATTATTAATTTCACAAAAATCAATTACTAAATAGTGTCAAAATTGACAGAAAATAGTTTTTAAAACAAATATTATTTTATTAATTGTTATTTTATTCCAAAAAATCTAAGGATAGACCAATTTACTTATATAAGGTTATATATATTAATAATAAACAACTTTGGGTTCGTTTGTTTTTTTATATTAAGTTTATTAACCTTATACTATAAGAACACAAGAAGAACGGTAAAAGTAAAATTATGTAACTTAATGTAAAATCTAAATGATAAGGTTAAAATAGGAACCTAAACTTGTCTAAATTCTTTTGTATGAGATGATTTCGACCAATACCCACCTTAACTTCTATATAAATCATTTTGGATCTATTTAAAACTGAACATGACTTTATAAAAAAATAATATTTTTTGTTTTTCCAAAGGTGCCCCTCTCCTCCCTTATAAAAGGGCACCTCCTCCCTCTCTTCCTCACCCCACATAGAGCCTTCAACCTCGGCCAACCCCTGCCAAATTCTCTTCTACACTTCCATAGAAACATCATATAGGTTCTGGTCTTCCTGAAAGACCAATTTTAGTACCCTAAAAAGAGATGTCAAAGAGGTGCTTCAAAGAATAGGAGGTTCGGACACTTACGAAGCAAATCGGACCTAAGGTAAGGGAAAATATCACAATCTCATTTTTATCCGAGATTGTTTATACTTTGAAATTTATTGGGGTGTATTTTATCATCCACATCCATGTTTCCTCAATTTGTAATATTATTTATATCCACCTACAATTTTTTAAATTCAATTTTACCCTTCAGTGAGTTTTTAATAAAAGATATGAAAGGAATCATTTGTTGTTTTTCGTACGAGGTACTTTTTGACTTTTCCGACAAAAGTACGAGAAGAATTCTTTTTAACTTATACGAAATGAATGGATTTTTAAAAAATTATTTCCAAGAATCTTTCTTTACAAGTTTTCAAGTTTATTTTTAATCAACTTCTTTTTGTTAAAAATTGTATGACATGTTAAGAAAGGAAACCGTTTTTGAAGAAGAAATGATATTTCCCTCAAGAATGGAGATCAAGAGTTTTATCAAAATTATTTTCCATCTAAGATAATATAGTGTTTTATTTCTATCCATGTTATTACATGGATATGATTATGTTGTGATGGATATATTTTTACATATTCATTTATCTTATATGAATTGTTTTATGATGTCACGATATTTAAGATTCCCATTTTTATTACATGGGTTATGCAATGATGTATGGTTTATGATTTGGTGGCACACATAAGAATGGTATCATTATGATATGGGTGGGACCTATATCTCTCTCTAATGCTTTGGGTAATTATTTTATATCTAATGAGATAGGCATGGCTGGAACGACATGTTAAACCGGTTGAGTGAAACAGGACTGAAACGAGGAGTGAACTCGGTTCAGAAATGGACTTTTTCCACAAAGATAGTCTTGGCAAAGAGTCTTGACTAATAAGAAATGATCCTCTATGATTATGTGTGTATTCAACAATGTTTCATGTTTTACGTTTTGATTATTGGGATTACATTTCACTACTATGATTTATCCCATGTTATGATATTATGATCTCTTTTGCAGGTTAAGATTTAAAAAATGTTATGTTCTTATTAATATGATGTGATTGATATTTCTTTTGTTTACCCTTACTGAGCATTTGAGCTCACCCTTTTATGTTTTCTTTTCCCCAGGATATAAAGAATGGTTTTAGGTATTAAAAAAAGGATGATCTTTATGGGAGAAGTTGAAGATCTTTAACCATGATTAGAAGATTATATTTCGAGTTTCCAAAGACACAATACTATTATGGTCCTTCTGTGTGTGTTTTTGTTATGTACTAATTATTCCAAAAAAGTAATGTAATGTCAATGTACGTCAAGCTTAGGGTCTCTACAGTTGGTATCAGAGGAATGGTATATTCAACCTTTGGAAACTAGGATGCGAAAACATTAGTGAGATCTCTAGATATATTTCTAAGGTATATCTAGGGATGTCCCTAAGGATAAGTATACATATAAGATATAGTCCTAGAACTACGGTAACGATATTAGAATTTAACCTAAGTTGTTAGATATTATGGGTACTCCCCCTATACTATGTTGTTTGCCCTAGCAGGATTTTTTCCTCTCACACTATTCTTTTTGGGTTTTAGAAAATGGCTGGAAGTAGGAAGATTCATGATAATAGAGGATATGATTGACAATGAAATGATATTCTTCATGAGAAACCAAATTAAATGGGATTTGGAAGGCCAAACATCGTTATTATGCCTAATCAGAAATCTCATAATATGATCAATAATCTCAACTTTGGTAAGTTTCTTGACTCAGAAAACAAGAGAAAGATTGAGTTTCATGATGCTCATAGAGGAAAGAAAGTTCAATTTCCCTCATGTAAATCATGTGGGAAGAGGCATTGGGGAGATTTTTTCAAGGGAACTGGACGATGCTTTGGGTGTGGAAAAGAAGGACACAAATCCAGTAAGTGAAAAGGGAAAGGTTCAGTTAACACCCTGGATGAGGATAATGGTACTTCTACGATATCAAAAATGGTTAAATGTTTTAAATGTGGAATGTACGGGAATTATTAAAACCAATGCCCTAAGGTAAAGTCTCATGAATAGAATCAGTATAACCGTATGGGTAGTATTTATATTGATGATGATGAAGAGACTATAAATGATATGTGAGATGAATGAATTGTTGAAGCTCGGTCAATGGTTTAAGAAGGTATTGGAATGATTACTTGTTTATCAAGTGTAATGTTGTATAAGTAATCTCATGGTACTATGGAATAAAGATAAATCTAAGGATTGTTACACTGTTGTCATTCCTATGTTCTGAAAGTGTATGATTAATGGTATTAGTAACCATGAAAGGTTATTCAGATATTTTTGGAAAATAGATGATATACGCATAATGAAGGGATGAGGAGAAAATTAAATGTTTGATAGTATTAATGATATCATGACTGATATAAGGAGAAGTCTATATCATGGATTGAGTATATAGAATTATTGGATTTTGTTATGTGGAAAGAGTTAACTTTTGACTGCATTCATGTTTTCACTAAGGTTTAATGTGTATTCATTTTTTTCAAGAGAATACATGATTAAGGTATTCACATGATTGGAATGTGACCACCAAGATATATGGGGGATAAATGATGGTATTCACATGCTTGTTTGATGACATTTCAAGTATTCATTTTCATTATACTATGAGCTTGGACCAAAGTATTTTAGTTAAGCCTAATGATTGTAATGGATTATGCTGGGTATATGTTAGTATTGTTTAAGGATAGAACTTTTTTTTCGATATTATTAATGGCATTTTCTAGTAATGAGTTTAGAAAAAGGACATCATGTTGGACGGGAAACAACCCATCACGTCAGACAAGGCTGTGGGAATCAAACCCACAACCGAAGTGCGACTGGCCTTTATCCCCTACCACTGGCCTACAGGAAGTCCCTGTTTAGTAGAAACCAGTTTTATTATATTGAGCAGTATGATATATTAAGTATAAGTCCATTTTAGGAACCATATATGATTAATCTCACTATAGATGGACTTATGTATTTTTTGATAACTTTTCTAACCTTTTGTTTGAGACAGATGGAATGACCCATCATTCTATCACATGATATGCTAACACATCACGAATGACAAATTCAACTTCATTTCTTTAAGAGATGAAGTGGAAATTGTCTAAAGAACGACCAACGATGAGACTATACAAAAATCAAGAAAGTATTTCTTCTAATTCAAATTTCATCAACTTTAGGGAAATGATATTGAAAACCAGAAATGTTGTCCAAGTGCTCTTATATCTGATGAATCAGATGGTACCTTAGATCGCCGCAAATTTATGGCTTTGTGATTGCTGGCTTTTCCATAGCCATGTTCTCTACCACTCTCCATTAGAACATGATGGTTAGATTTCTCTTCCATATCCATATTTTTACCTAGGTGGAAACCCAGTGATTAGTTTATTTGGATAACCGTTAAGCTTCATAATTTTGTTTTTAAATATTGGTTTTGGTATTCCTTTGACGATGTGGGTTTCTATTAATGAAAATTTGAAGTAATAAACCATTTATAACCCCGAGATTTTATGAAAAATATTATTTTTAATTTTATTAATGTTTTGTGTTGTACGCTACACCAGAAAGATCTTGCACAACACGCATCCTTGACATGCCTTTCATTAAACACAATCGCGACCTTCCTCGATAGCAGGTGTAGTATGCAATAACGTGTTTCACTAAACAATAATATGCTATTAAAATATTATTAAAACTAGCCGTTATGAATAGTAATAACCATTTTTTGAAAATTATTAAATTTCATTTTTCAGAATGTACTACATTTTTGGATTCGGAATATCGAAATTAGCTTAGGGTGAAATTTCGGTACTTTTCGGATAACTTTCATTTTCTGATGAATAGTGAAAATTACTAATTTTTAATTAAAAACAACCTTTTTAATCAAAATAATTAGTAGTGATAAATTATTAATTTGAGTGGTTTTAAAGTATATTTAGAATATATTTTTACAATTTAATACAATGTTGGTCATTGGATGTAATTTCACATTTATACCAGACATAAACAAGTTTCAATCTTTTGATAGTTATTATCTCTTAAGAACACACTATTTGTTTTGACGACGGGAATTAATTTTTAAATTAATTAATGAAACTGAGATGTTTTTAATTTGGTAAAATAGACATCATTTTTGAGTTCATAATATCAAATATATCTTATGACTAATTTTTGGTATTTTTCTGGAAACTTTCATTTTTGATGAATAGTGAAACCACTAAGTGGTAGTTAAAAAAATGAATTTTTCATTAAAACTTATTTTTACCACTTCTATGAATGGAATTTCAAAAATCCGAGAGACACGGTTGATGTCAGTAATTAAAAAGTGGTTCAATTAGATGAAAATAATTTTTGGTTAATAGTAACTTTTTACTTTTTTTTACCACGGTTAAAAGTAAATAGGGTAATTAAGGGTAAACATGTAATTATTATTACCCTCACACATGTCCTAATTCTATTGTATAAATTTAATTCGACCAAAAACAACCTTTGGAATAAAATATGACCATTTAGGCCCACTTGGATTAGATTAGAACATTTATTATTAATTTATTTAAAGAAGAGTTAAAATAGTTAAAATCAATGTTTAATAATTAAATAATTTTTAATATAGGATTATACATAAGATAAATTCGACTATAAATATTCATTAGAAATATAAAAATATTTCCTACATAATGGTATTTTATTTTTAATTTTTAGACATTATATAATTTAATTTATCTATGACACAAAGATGATGCAAAAATTATCTTATTAATGAAATATTGACATAAGTGATGTTATAAATACCCAAATAAATGTAATTTGAGACTTTTATGAATTCGAATAATTTTATAGGTTACCATGACATGTTAGTATTGATTTAATTATCTTTTTTCAAACTAACTATTCTTTTATGATTTTCACAAAAATCAATTACTAAATAGTTTCAAAATTGACATAAAATAGTTTTTAAAACAAATATTATATTATTAATTGTTTTTTTATTCAAAAAATATAAGGTTCGGCCAAATGACTTAGATAAGGTTATATATGTTAATAACAAAAAACTTGGGGTTCGTTTGGCTTGTTATAGGATGTTTATTAACCTTATAGTATAAGAACACAAGAAGACACAGTAAAAGTAAAATTATTTAACTTAATGTCAAATCTAAATGATAAGGTTAAAATAGGAACCTAAACTTGTCTAAATTCTATCGGATGATAGGATTTCGACCCATCCCCACCTTAGCTTCTAAATAAATCAATTTGGAGCTATTTAAAACCGAAATTGACTTTATAATAAAAAAATAGTTTTAGTTTTTCCAAAGGTGCCCCTCTCCTCCATTATAAAAGGGCACCTCCTACCTCTCTTCCTCACACTACATTAAGCATTAAAGCTTGGCCAACCCCTACCAAATTCTCTTCTCCACTTCCCTAGAAACATCTTAGAGGTTCTGTTATTCCTCAAAGACCAATTTTAGTGCCCTAAAAGGAGATATCAAAGATGCACATCAAAGAAGAGGAGGTTTGGACACTTACGAAGCAAATCGGACCTAAGGTAAGGGAAAATATCACAATATCATTTTTATCTGAGATTTATTATACATTGAAATTTACTGGGATGTATTTTATCATCTACATTCATGTTTCCTCAATATTTAATATTATTTCCATACACCTACAATGGTTTAAATCCAATTTTACCCTTCGGTGAGTTTTTAGTAAAAGATATGAAAGGAATCTTTTGTCGTTTTTCGTACGAGGTAATTTTTGACATTTCTGAAAAAGGAACAAGAATAATGTTTTTTAACTTATACGGGATTAATGGATTTTTAAAATGTTATTTTCACGAAGCTTCTTTTACAAGTTTTCAAGTTTATTTTTAATCAAATTCTTTTAGTTTAAAATTGTATGAGATGTTAAGAAAGGAAAATGTTTTTGAAGTAAAAAGGATACTTTCTTCAAGAATGGAGATCAAGAGTTTTAACAATATTATTTTCCATCTATGATAATATAGGGTTCTATTTATATCCCTATTATTACATGGATTTTATTATGTTGTGATGGAAATATTTTTACATATTCCTTTATCTTATATGAATTGTTTTATGATGTCACGATGTTTAAGATTCCCTTTTTTATTACATGGGTTATGCTATGATGTATGGTTTATGATTTTTTAGCACACATAATAATGGTATCATCATGAGATGGGTGGGACCTATATCTACCTCCAATGCATTGGGTAAAGATTTTATATCCCATGAGATAGACATGGCTGGAACGGAAGGTTAAACAGGTTCAGTGAAACAAGACTGAAACGAGGAGTGATATCGATTCGGAAATAGACTTTGTCCACTAAGATAGTCTTGGCAATGAGTCTTGACTAATAAGAAATGACTCTCTATGATTATGTGTGTATTCCACAAAGTTTTACGTTTTATGTTATGATTATTGGGATTGCATTTCACTACTATGATTTATCCCATGTTATGATATTATGATCTATTTTGTAGGTTATGATTTCCAAAATGTTATGTTCTTATGAATATGATGTGATTGATATTTCTTTTTTTTACCTTTACTGAGCATTTTATCTCACCCTTTTATGTTTTCTTTTCCCTAGGATATAAATATAGTTTTTAGGTATAAAAAAAGGAAGATATTTATGGGAGATGTTGAAGATCTTTCACCATGATTAGAAGATTATATTCCGAGTTTCCAAAGACACTAAACTATTACGGTCCTTGTGTGTGTGTTTCTGTTATGTACCACTTATTCCTCAAAAGTAATGTAATTTCAATGTACGTCAAGCTTAGGGTCTCTACATAACCCATCACAAGTTTGTGATTTTCATGTTGTTAACTTTCTCCTAGACATGATTACTATCACTCTCCATCAGAACATGACCCTTTGTTTTTTCCTCCATATCCATATTTTCATACTTGGAATCCTTGTATTGGTTAGCTCAATGACATTTGTACTCCTCTCCCATTATTTTAAAGTGATAGTTTTACTGACTCTTGTTTTGATGTGGAATTTTCAATGAAGATTCCATGCCCAATTCTAAAATTGCGAGGATGAAATTCCCAAAAAGGGAGGAAGGATCTAACACCCCAGGTAAATAAAGAATATGACATTTTCATATTTATCCATATTTTTTAATAAAATATTAATATTACTCTAAAGGGGACTCTATGCTTGTTGGCATACCCAATAAGCAACAACGGGTTTCTTGGGAATCTTACGTTGCACTCTAATAACATAATTATATTATTTTAAATGGTAGTTAATGCCTAGCCATTGTAATGGTGGGAATGAATAGAACTAACTAAAAAATTAATATATATGTTTGTCAAATATTTTTACTTTTTACAATAAATGTTAGAGGATTAAAAATGTGAATGAATCCAATTTTAAGCGTATACATTCTAATGTTCTTTAAAAGGTCGATTGACCGCTTTTTGATGGCGAACCTCTTTTAAATCCACTTTTTGAAACTTTTATGTGATATATTTTTCAAAATAAAATTCTTCTTTAGAATCGGGTCCTCAAAATTTACATCGTATAAATTTTTGGTATTTTTCTAATAAAGTTCATTTTTAATGAATAGTGTAAAATGTTGTATTTTAATTCAAAACCTATTATTAATCTAATTTATTTATCTGATTAGTTTATCTTTTGAATTATTTTTAAAGGGAAAATATAATATATTTTTTCCATTTAATCCAATAGTGGTCATTGGAATTAATTTCACTTTGAAATTGGACTTAAACTAGTGTCAATCTTTTAATAGATATTGTTTCTTAAAAGGACGCTATTTATTTTGACAACGAGAATTAATTATAAATTTTATTAATGCAACATATATGTTTTGAAATTTTTAAAATAGGCATCATTATTGAATTCGGAATATCAAATATAGCTTAGGGTGAATTTTTGTTATTTTTCTGAAAAACTTAAATTTTTGATGAATAGTGAAACCACTAAGTTGTATTTTAAAAACTGATTTTTCATTTAAATGAAACATTACCACATCTGTGATTTGAATTTCAAAAATCCGACATACATGGTTTTAATTATAAGTTAAAAGGTGGTTCAATGGGATTAAAATAATTTTTTGGTGGATAGTAACTTTTAATTTTTTAATCACGATTAGAGGTAATTAGTGTACATTAAGGTAAAAATAATGTTTTAATAATATGAAATGACCTAGACACGTGTCCTAACCTCATTTTATGTGTCATGGCCGACCAAGACAATCCATGGGTCAACTTGGGTCCCCATGGAGCCACTTTGGTTAGAAAATGACATAAATAACTTTTTATTTATAGTTAAAATACAAATGTCACAAGCATGAGTTGTTTTACTACAACAATTTTTAAATATGGTTATACAAGTCCTATTTTTGACTATAAAAATTCATTATAAAGATAAAAATATTTCCTAAATCATGATATTTTTTATAATTTTTAGACATTAAATAAATTAAATTATTTATGACATCATGATGATGGAGTGATTTCCTAATTAATAAAAGAATTAAATAAAATGAAAAGATAATGTTAAAAATATAACATAAACTACTCGAAAACCTATTGGATGAGTATATTCCGAACCCTTACCACCTTATCCTCGAAATACATCAATGTGGGACCATTAAAATCCGAAACACATTTGAAAATAAAGTAACATTTTCTAACATTCCAATAGTGCCCCTCCTCTCCTCTTATAAAAGGCCCCCACCTCTACTACCTTACCCACACCTCTCAAGCCTTTGACTAGGCCAAAACCTACCCATTTCATCTCTCCACATCCCTATATTCATCATTTAATCCTCACCTTTGGGCAGAATCCTTTCCAAGGAAGCCTTTGATCTCAAATAAAAACGAGTTACCCGATTTAAAGGTAATGACTTCCATTGTGTTCATTGTTTTATTTTGCTTCTCCAACCCTCTGAACTCTATTTATTCTTTTATTTTGTAACAACACTAGTATATACAATATACTAGGATGTTGTTGTGTAAAATATTCGAGCTACACATACACACACCATTGTCTAATGGTTAAAGAACATACTATTTCTGTGGATGGCGAATTTCTGTCTCACGAAACGATGATTGTTCAATCTTCTCTTAACACCTTTTATGGTGGCCATTATGATGTCACTATATTTTATATATGATATATATGGTATTTAATTTTTCTATATGCTTATGAATTTTATATTTAAAACATTCCTGTATGATTTTCATGTTGTGCAAATGCGATAATTTCATACGATGAAGTGTGGACTACCGCCCCCTCAAATGATGTGACTCGTTCATGCAATACATGGAATTTATAAATAATCAAATTAATGAACATATGTGACCAATATAACATATAAATTATACTGGAATTATGATGTATATATCTATCTCAATTATTTTTAATTCCATTAATATGTCAAAGAAATGAATGTAGTGTTCATGCGTACGTACGACCTGCCGTCTCCCTGAAAAGTGAATTTCATTTATTTTTTTCTTTAAATGTTATGGAATAGTATAAAATGAATATGTACTGGATATATAAGATATTTAAATAATTAGTAATATTATGGACATTATTTAATTATAACTACACGGACAATCATTTTCAAACATGTTCATTTTTGACTCATATACCAAACATCGACAAAAACGTCTGATTTAAACTCACATTATTAACCAATTATTATGACATTATAATATGTGATATGAGATGAATAATAATATTTAAATGAATCCCTTATGTAATTATAAATTTAACAATGTTTATTATTCAGGAATATAAAGAAATGAACAAGACAAGTCGGACTTGAGGTAAGGGATCCGACCTCTCGCTTTATTTTCAAGTACCCTCTTTTATGTAAATTTATTTATGCTCCATGTTCATATGTTGGAGGATGTTATTTTATACTAACCATACTGTATTTTTTATTTTTATATGATGAGATACCCCTATTACTCTCATAAATTATTTTTTTTAGAATTTTTATGTGGCGCTGTTAGGCTGCCAAGTTTTCGTAAGGGATTTTTAATCTCACTTTTATTCCTGTGAGATTTATGCTACATATGCCAGAATTTCCTTTGAGTGGTATATGTACTTCCCATTATTCTACTCTATGTTTAATATAATTTCGTTTATTAGTATTTACATCAATTTTTTATTGTTATTTTGTCATGGGGTGTATGTTTCGAAAGATACCCAAGTCGGTAAGGGAACTTTTCACCCTCCTATTTTTAAAAGACTTATTTTGGTGGGTCTTTTTATTTACATATTGTAATATTGGGATATGTTATTATATATCCTTATTGATATAAATTTTATGTCCAGATGATTATATACCCTTATTATCTCTCGTTAACTCATTTTATGAATTTTAAAGTGACGTCGTTAGGCTGTCAAATTTTACCAAGGGATCTTCTTAACCCAATTTCGATTTCTTTGGGTTCAACATGTAGTTATTGAATATGTAATCCTTTGAATATGTGGGAAGAAACATTGATTGTTTTACACATAATATTCACTTATATTGGGTGTATTTATATTTTTCACGCATAATTATGATATTTATTTATACTTAATTTAAGGATACCTTATTTACAGGGGATTTCATCTCATTTTAAATTTCTATTGAGAATTCATTATTGTTATGCACCAATTCACTCTTATATGAGGTATATTATATAATTATTTCCTATATTCTCATGATATTATAAATTTATGATTAAATTTTATTCCTCAATAATTGTATTCAAGTGTCTCTCTTTTTGTTAAAAACTATTTAACTAAAATATCGTTTAAAATGTTTTAATGATTTATTATTATAAATATTTATCATTAATATACATGTTTTCAAAATGGTTTTAAGGATTTATTTTTAGTGATATTGATGGTTTAAAATTTTAAATGCTTCAAAGTTGTATAGGACACTTTGATCCAAATCACCCTTTATTAAATGTTTTAAATAGTTTTGAAAATGGTTTTTAGAATGGATTCATTATTTCAATATCTTAAAATGTTATATTGTTATATGGGAATGTTATATTTCTTTTATTCTTATGTGATGTGATTATGTTATGGTTATTGTTAATTGTTTATGAAGACGGGTGGTTCCTTGATATACTAAGGTCGGGTGAGCCCGATATATCTCTCCAATGCATTGGGTAACACGAAGGAGTTAAACGTTATGGTTTCTCGGAAGAGATTTAGGGAATATACTTGGATAGGTATTCCAAACGTAACCATGAGGGTTACTCCCTCCGTAATAGTAATATGAATGCCTCAAGATACCTTTATTCCATATGATTTCTGTTGAGTTATGCATAAATCTTATGATTTCATGATGTTTGTTAAATTGCTTATGTTTTAAGAGTAAAGTATGATTTCAGTGATTCTTATGTATACATGGACTGATGTTTTCTATCCATATTGTTATAACCCTTACTGACCATTTAATGCTCATCCCTGGTTTTTGAAACGTTTTCACAGGACATAAAGTTGAATAGGGTCCAGGATGGGATCAAGGAAATGTCAGGCTGTCTAAAACAAGGAACTAGACATGACTCTTTTGTTCAAGAGTTTTTATATTGTGGAAAATATGGATGTTGTGTAGATGTGTGTACATTGTAATATTTGAGTTGTAATAGTTATGACCTAATCCTCTAAAACCATAAACTTGAAAAGATCCTCAATGTGAATTATTCAAAGTAATTCAATATTAAGTAATGTTAAAAGGTCGGTGCCTTATAAATACACTTCAATAATGAAAAAAAATATTCTTTATAAAGTGACGAGGATTGTTCCCATTCATCCATGTATTCTATGATGGTTCTATATCATTATAATTTTATTCCCATATCATTATCTAAGTGATCATATTCAGATTTAGGGTTTCATTTTCCTTATATGATTAATTAATATATTCAAGTACATATTTAGAAACATCAATGTAAACATTTTTCATGTATGATTAAATTACAGATTTAAAAACATGAATAATTACAACTGATTCATATACATCGTAGCTATATTTAGATTATTATTTTGGAGAATTAATTTTAAAAAATTAAATACTATTTCTACTCAATTTAACATTCGGTAGTGGTGTATTCTCTCTTCACTGATTCTGATAGATTTAATTTCACTACTTCAAATATTCTTTCCTATTACTACTATTCAAGGTTTTGATTGAGTCCTCCATATTTCTATAAAGAGGAATATTATTAATTTGCATCAGCAAAATCAAGGAATCCTTATCATTCATAGAAATAATGTTCCCATCTTCTATAAAACTACACATTATTTAAATTACTAAAAAGGAATTGGTAGAAAAAATATATAGATGAAAACATGGGGAACTAATGATCTGATTGAAATTGAGAGTCATAGAGAATCATAAAGTCAGTATAATATAGTATTGGATCAGGGGTCACCAATTTATACCAATTAAGTTAAAATTGAATTTTTTCATTATTATATTTATTTAACCTATTTCATTAGTTTGGATTGATGGATATTATGTATGATCCCTAAGTAATTTTCCTTTGTTATATGAAGATAATATAAAGAAAATACAACACTCATGATTTTATAAGGTTTGAACATAATGTGAGAACCAAATACTTGTAATGTTAACTCATGTCAGGTCACAAATTTAATACTAGTTATATTATTATCTATTACAATGTGTGTGTTATTTTTTATTATTAACCCATTTTGTCCATCCCATAAACTAATTATACCATATTCATATTACAGTCACTCCCATCAGCCTTCGAATTTACCAACAAACATGAACATGTACATAAATGAAACATTTTATTCTACTATAGAACATTCATGTTTGTGTATTTTGTCTTACAATATATGTATTAAAACATATAATAGTATATTCCATAGGATTTTATGGTCTTGTGGTCATTCCTTGAAACATTATTTTTCTACTATTCTCATCTTTATTCAGATCTTGGTGTTTTGAACATCTCATTTTTATTAGGGACTTTGTTTTCTATACTACTCAGACTTATTCAAACCATGATGTTACCATATCATCAAATTTCATAGACCTATAAAAATCTATATTGAATTATTTATTAAAAAATATTATCTACCTATTACTTTTTTACTTCATTTATATATCTCTATCATGTAATTCTTTTCATCAAATAAATACTGACATGAATGGGATTCCACATTTATATCACAAATGTTCCCTATAAAATGTAGAACTCATGATATTTAATTTGAAACTCCCACAAACATCAACCATTTGATGGAACTCCTTTTATTTCATATATTTTTATCATGATTTTAAAAAATCAAATATCTTCAAACAAATATAATCAACCATGTAAAACACTAATATTTTTAAGAGATATATTACTTAGATAATTTAATTTATTATTACATTTTTCTATACAGAACACATATTCTGCTTGCGTTACATGCAACATAGAGTTTCTATGAAATGTTGTTTTATTATTGTAATTATATAAATAAGAACATTATAGCATAGATGTTAGAATGGAATATATGAACTTGGTTAACTGAATTTTGTAATTATGGTTTATATATACATATGAAAATATTTTAGAAATTTATTATAAAATGTATAATTCTATTTAAAATAAAAAGAATCCTTTTTCTAAAAAAATATGCAGAAATACGTATAATAAATATAAATAAAAAATTAACTCTTGTAAAATTATTCTAATGGAATATAAACATAAATATATATAATATATTCAATATTATTTTTAATAGTCATATTCTGTTTCTTGTAAATGGAAAATAAGAACATGTTCAATTTTACGCAAAAAGAAGTATTTTTCTAAAAAGGTATTTGTTCCATATTTTGATGGAACACATGTTTTAAATATTGTTTTGGACACTTTAATAAATTATTTTTCACAATATAAACTTCTTATTTAAATTTTAAATATAATTTTTTTATGTTTTTGTATTTTTCTCATAACATTCATGTTTTGATAAATAGTGAAAATAATGAATCTTAAACAAAAAATCATTTTCATTAAAATAATTTGTATTGTTAAATTATATGTTTGATTGATTTTAAAGCATAGATAGATTAATTTTTTCATTTAATATTATTTAGATCATTGTAATCTTGACCACAATGAAATTTTGAATAAAAATATTCAAATCATTTGAACAACTTTTCATTAAAAACTCATTGTTTCATCCCACACACATGATTAATATTTAATTAACATAAATAAAATATTTGAATTTTATTTTCAAGAAATAGATTCAAAATATTGAATCATAGGATTGATATTTATTAAACATGAACTATTTATTTTGAAAAAAATGAATATTAAAATTAGAAATTTTTATTATCATGATTAAGGGTCCATCAGTTAAATTATCATTAAAAAATATTATAAATATTATAAATCTATCATAACACTAACCCTATTTTCTCTGTATAATTTTAATTCAACCCTTAAACCATACAGATTTAAAATTAATAATTTAATAAACAGTTTTCCATAAAAATGACTTGGATATTATTAAAATCAATGATTGTGACAAAAATAACACACTAAATTTTAATTATTATAAATTATTATGTATTTCTTTTAAATATAATATATTCACTACTATATATATTATTCTATAAATTGATATTCTTCAATATAAAATATATTTTTTTATTTAATTTTTAGTGAATAAATAATTATGATAAATAATTACACAATAATGATACATTAATTATTCAATTATTAAAAAAATAAATTAAATGATACTATATCTATAAAAATAAATATATTTTAAATAATTATGGTTATAAAATAATTTTAAAGGATAAAAATAAATATTATAAGTGTATATAATGAATTGTTTTGATGTTATCATATTGTGTTTATTTTGTTGAAGTCAATGTAATTAATAGTGTTTAAATTGAATGTAATGATGTTTTATGAATCTAACATGTTATTAAATTTTTTCAAAATTATATAAATAAAAAAAAGAAAAAGGTGATAAATAATTTTCTAAATATTCATAACTTTAATGTTTATGGTTTAATTGAGAACATATGAGTAAAAATATTCACATATTAATATTTAAAATGTTGTAACCCTGGTTAAAATTTAAATATGCTATTTAAGGGTTAATGAAAATGTTAAAGTTAAAAACAATAAAGAAAAAATTTACAATTTTTAATTATAATATTAAAACCCTATATTTTATTATATCCGAATAAATTTTTTTTAGGTATTTGGATTAATGTTGAATCTATTTTAAATTAACATTTTTGGAGAATCTAAATGTTCCCTTAACCTCCATTATAAAAGGACCACACCTACCTCATCTCATTTCACAATGTTGAGTAATATATATCAACAAAACATAATGATATTATTTTATAGAATTATTTATAAACATTTTAAAGGTGATTAAATTCCCAAATTACCTTTACTAGTGCTCATTAGATAAGATCTGAAGGACCCATCTCGAATAAGATATAACTAATTTTATTGGTCACTCTCTTTTAATACTCTTTAATAACACATATAGATATATGATATATAACATTAAATAAAATATCCATTATAATATATGTTCTGAAATAATACTATTATTATGAACACACCATTATTCATTATCTTTCCCATCAAATGAGATGTAAAAGTCTTGCTTATGCGTATGTACTATATGGCCCCAGCCTTAAACCTTACTTAGTCTTGAGTTAATACAAGATTACACATTGAGGATCTTTTCAGGTTTATAGTTTTAGAGAATTGGATCATAAGACTTTCATTACATTCCACATTTAAACAAAGTGGTTACATAAAAGACAATATTCATTTTTCCCATCAATAAAAACATATTTAAAATAAAGCATGGATTCTTTCTTGACACTTCCTTGACACTACCATCATATCATGTACCCATTCCATTGACCTGTGAAAAACATTTCAAAAACATGGGATGAGCATAAAAAGCACAGTAAGGGATATAAAAATATGGAAAGGAAACATGAGTACATGTATACATAAGAATGAAATCAAACATTACCCATAAAACATTAGCACTTTAACATACCTCATAAAATCATTAATAAATCATAGAAATCATAAGACCTAAAGGTAAATTGAGGCATTCATAACATTCTTACGTAGGGATTAACCCTCTTGGTTATGTTTGTAATAAACACCACAAAATATTCCCTAAATATCATAGGAGAAACTTTAATGTTTCACTCCTTCACGTTACTCAATGCATTGGAGAGCTATATCGGGATCACCCGCCCTTAGATTTTCATGGAACCACCTGTTTCATAATAATTCCCAAGAACCTCAACATAAACATATCACATAAAACATGCATATAGGAAACATAACATTTTCACCTTTCAATCACAAGATATCAAAACAATACATTGATATAAATACATTATGGAGACCATTTTCAATACTAAAACAAAAGAAAAGTAAAACATGGTATTTAATTTTCTTTTAAAAAAAGGTATGGCTTATAGAGGAATCCAAAACAAAAATAATGGTCACGGCGGTGGAGAAGTCACTGTCACCACATACGTATGACAAAAATATTCCATTTTGTCATTCAGTAAAATGCTTCGTACAAAAAATATTCCTTTTGGATAAACGTAATAGTCAAATGGGTTTATACACCGTATAAAAGAAGGTTTTCGATAAAACAAAATATGCCTCAATGAAAGGAGATTGAGACGAAGTCCCATACCGCATTTAAGATTTTAAAATTTTAAACCATTAATATCTATATAAATAAATCCTTAAAACCATTTTTAAAACATGGATATCAATAAGAACAAATAATTAAAACATTTAAAGAGATATTTTGGTTAAAGGGGTTTTACCAAAATTAGAGACACTTGAATACAATAATTGAGGAATAACATTTATTCTGAATTTTATTATATCATGAGAATAAATGGATTCATGATATAATATTCCAAAGGACAGTATATACACCACATAAGAGTGAATTGGTGCATAACAACAATGAAGTCTCAATAGAAATGTCAAATGTGATGAAATCCCTTATAAAGAAGGTATCCTTAAATTAAGGATAAATCAATCTCAAAATTATGTGTGAAAAATATAAATACACCCAATATAAGTGGATATTAAGTGTAAAACAATAAAATTTCATTCAGGCATATTCAAAAGATGACATATTCAATAACTACATGTTGAACCCAAAGAAATCGAAATTGGGTTAAAAAGTTCCCTTGGTAAAATTCGACATCCTAACGGCATCACTTCAAAATTCAGAAAATGAGTTGATGAGATATAAAAAGGGCATCTAATCACTTGGACATAAAATTTACTTCAATAAGGATATAGAAGAACATATCCCAATATAATAATATGTGAATTAAAAGACATGACAAAAGAAGTATTTTAAAAAGAGGAGGGTGAAAGGTTCCCTTACCGACATGGGTATCTTTCAAAACATACACCTAATGAAAGAAAGACAATACAACATTGATGTAAATACTAATAAAAAATATTATATTAAACAATGAGTAAAGTAATTGGCAGTACATACACCACTCAAAGTAAATTTTGGAAAATGTAGCATAAATCTCACGAGAATATAAGTGAGATGACAAATCCCTTACGAAAACTCAGCAGCCTAACGGTGAAACATAAAACGTACAAAAATGGATTGATGAGATAAAATAGGGTCTCTATTCATATTAAAATAAATTTTACAGTAAGAGGAATGTAAATGGACATCCCCCAACATAACAAAGAGGATCTTAAAAGAATTGACATAAAGGAGAGTACTTAAAAAGAAAGAGAGTGGTTAGATCTCTTGCGAAAATCCAGCAGCCTAACGGCGCCACTCAAAATATCCAAAATGGATTGGTGAGAGAGAATAGGGTATCTCATCATATGAACATACAAATTATAATTAGATTCATATAATAGAACATCCCAATCACAAGAAATATGATCTTACAAGGAAACACATAAAAGAGTGTACTTAAAAAGAAAGAGAGGGGTATGATCCCTTACCTCAAGTCCAACTTGTCTTGTTCGTTTCTTTATATTCCTGAATAATAAAATTTGGTCAATTTATAATTGCTTAAAGACCTCCTATAAAGATTATTAATCAGTTCATATCACATATTATAAAGTTATAATAACTGTTTAATAATGTTAGTTCATATCAGACGTTTTTGCTGATGTTTGGTACGTGAGTCAAAAATGAACTTGTTTGAAAAATGATTGTCCATGTAGTTATAAGTAAATAATTTCTAGAATAGTATTAATGATTAAAATATCATATATATCCATTACATATTTATACTATTCCATATCATTTGGAGATAAAAAATGAAAATCACCGTTCATGGAGACGGTAGGCCGTACGTACGCATGAACGCTACTTTCATTTTTTTCTTTTTCATATTAATGGAATTAAAAATAAATGATATATATATATATATATATTATAATTCCAGTATTATATATATTTTATATAGGTCACATATGTTCATTAATTTCATTCTTTATACATTCCATGTATTGCATGTACGAGTCAGATCACTTATGGGGGCTGTAGTCCGCACTTCCTCATATGGAATTATCGCATTTACACAACATGAAAAGAATAATGGTATGGTTTAAATATAAAGTACAGAAGAATATACTAAACATAAATACCATATATATCATATATAAAATACCGTGACATCATAATGGCCACCTTTAAATTTTTTAAATGAATATTGAACAATCATCATTTCGTGAGGCAGAAAATCGCCAACCACAGAAACAATATGTTCTTTAACCATTAAACAAATGCGTGTGTATGTGTAGCTCTAATACATCCTATAACAACATCCTAGTATATTGAAGATACTGTAGTTGTTACAAAAGAGATGAATAAAAAGAGTTTAGGGGGTTGGAGAAGCAAAAAAACAAAAGGACACAAGTGAAGACATTACCTTAAAATCGTGTAACTCCCTTTGGTTTGAGCTCAAAGGCTTCCTTAGAAGACTTCTGCCCAAAGTGAGGCTTCAAGGAGTTAGAGAGGGATGTGGAGAGACAAAATGGGCAGAGTTTGGCCAAGCCAAAGGCTTTGTAAGTGTGGGTAAGGAGGTAGAGGTGGGGGCCTTTTATTAGAGGAGGGGAGGGACACTCTTGGAAAGCAAAGAAATGCTACTTTATTTTAGAATGAGTTTCGGATTTTAATGGTCCCACGTTGATGTGTTTCGAGGATAAGGTGATAAGGGTTCGAAATAAACCCATACAATAGGTTCTGGACATGTTTAAGTCTTAAATTTTACATTATCTTTCCATTTTATTTAAATCGTTAAATAATGAGGTCATCACTGCATCATCATGATGTCATAGATAATTTAATTTATGTAATGTCTAAAAATTATAAAAAATATACTATGATGTAGGAAATATGTTTATATTTCCAATGACTATTTATAGTCAAAAATCTGACTTGTATTACCCCATGTAAAAATTGTTTTAGTTAAACATCTCATGTTTGTGTCATTTTTACTTTAACATTAAATAAAACTATATTTATGTCATTTTCCAACCAAATTGGCTCTATGGGGTCCCCAAGTTGACCCATGGATTTTCTTGGTCGTCCATGACACATCCAATTAGGTTAGGGCATGTTTATAGGTCATTTCATTTTATTAAAACATTATTCTTACCTTAAACTACACTAATTACCTCTAATCGCGATTAAAAACATAATAAGTTACTATTCACCAAAAAATTATTTTAATCCCATTGAAACACATTTTACTTCTTAATGACAACCATGTATATCGGATTTTTGAAATTCAAAACACAAAGATGGAAAAATTACATTTAAATGGAAAATCAGTTTTTATAAGTACCACTTTGTGGTATCACTATTCATCAAAAATTGATGTTTTTCAGAAAATTACCAAAAGTTCACCCTAAGCTATATTTGATATTACGAATTCAAAAATGATTTATATTTTACATAATTCAAAACAAATAAATTTCATTAATTAATTTAATAATTAATTCCCGCTGTCGAAACAAATAGCGTGTTTTTATGAAACAAAATGTATCAAAAGATTGACACTAGTTTAAGTCCGATTTCAAAGTGAAATTAATTTCAATGACCACTATTGGATTAAATGATAAAAATATATTCTAATTTCACTTTAAAACCAATTTAAATGATAATATAATCATATAAATAAATTATATTAAAAGAGGTTTTGAATTAAAATACATCATTTTTCACTATTCATTAAAAATTGTCCTTTTTCGGAAAAATACCTAAAATTTACACAAAGTAAATTTTGATGTCCTGATTCTAAAGAAGAATTTTATTATGTCAAATATAACACAAAATTTTTTCATAAAGTGGATTTAAAAACAGTTTTCCATCAAAAGGCTGTTAATCAACCTTGTAAAGAATATTAGAATGTTTATGCTTAAAATTGTATTCATTTGAATTTTTAATCCAATAATATTTATGGTAAAAAGTAATAATATTTTATAAAAATATATAATAATTTTGTAGTTAGTTATTTTCATTCCCACCATTACAACGACTAGGCGTTAACTACCATTTAAAATAATAATATTTTATTATTAGAGTGCAACGTAAGATTCCCAAGAAACTTGTTGTTGCGTATTGGGTACGGCATCGAGCATAGCATCCCCTTAAAAGTAATATTAGTATTTTATTCACAAATATGGATAAATGTGAAAATTTCATATTATTTATATACCTGGGGTGTTACATCCTTCCCCCCTTTTGGGAATTGCATCCTCGAAATTTTAAAATTGAGTTTGGAAACAACCTTGAATGTCCCACATCGGAACAAGAGTCGGTAAAAAAATCACTTTAAAATAAAGAAAGATAAGTACAGAGGTCACTTGAGTTAACCCATACTAGGATTACATGTAGGAAAACATGGACATGGAGGAGAAAACATAGGGTCATGTTCTGATGGAGAGTGATAGAAAACATGTTTAGGAGAAAGTTATCCACATGAAAATCACATACATGTGATGAGTTAAACGGTATTTGATTCCCCGGTAGGAAAAGTTAATAGGCAACATTTTTGTTTTATGTTACTTTTTATTGAGTATTTTCTTCATAAGGAAACATAATGACTTATCATGTTGAATTTCAACTTTTATTAGATTCCTTACACAAACTCATATTTTCTCCAAAAGATCAGTATTTAGGAAGACTTGTTCACATTAAGAGTACTATAATCAACTTCTAGAGAATCACCTAATCCAAAAAAGAGAACTATATACTTTCCATGTCTTTAGTCTTTAACCAAAACCCAAACTCAAAAGGTTAGTACAAGATTAGATAATCCAGAAAAGGATAACACTTTATAAAAAGAAAATCTATTCTTAATCTCCAATATTTGTCCAACAAAACCGAAAGTTCAACGAAGACCATTTGATAAACAATTGTCCATAAAATTATTCAAAGTAAACCAAACTAAGATTTAAACCCAAATATGTGAAGGATTTAGTCACAGAGTTTTCCATGTTAAATCATAATATTTATCTCCAAACAACATCAGTTTCTCTTAATGTCTTGTATTCAAAAGTAATTAACCTAATCACATATCCTCCATGAGAGGTTAATCATTTCCATAGATAACCCAAAAATAAACTTACTATTAATTCATAAAATCATCTAAATAAAAATAATCAGTCAAACTAACCTGGGAATTCATGTAGTCCAGTGGTAGGCAATAAATACCAGTCGCACTTTGGTTGTGGGCTCGATTCCCACAGCTTTGTCCGACGCGATGGGTTGTCACATAGTCTGCATGTTTTCCTTTTTCCAAAACTATATAATTCTTAAAACATTCCCCAAAACGAGATAAAATCTTCCAAAATGAACATAACATATTTTAACATCATGTTTATCTCATGCCATTCATTCTCGATCATAACATATAATAACCCATAATTACCTCAAAAGTAAGGATCATATAAACTCTAATGGTTACCATTATAATTATTACCTTAACATCCACATCGATTGGTCATTTCTTAAATGATGCATTACAGATCATACCAAGGTTCAAGTGGTTGATCATGACTCCTTGATAGTTGGTTTAGAACAACCACAAGTTTCCTCATTGAATCCCCCATTTTATCTAGTATCTTAATCAGAGAACCACCACAGTTTCCTTCAAACCTATTGTCTCTTTGTTTCCTTCTAGATCCATCCATTCACTAAAAACAGAAATATCAGTGTGAGTATATCAACAACACCATCATTTACTAATGAGGAAGGTAAACACTAATATATACTTAGTCACTCGCTTTATCTAAAACTAGGACTCTTTCCGAAATCCTAACCATTATGGTAATTTCACTTATGATTAGATAATACCCTAAACTCTACAGTTATCTAAACTGACATCTGATACCAACTATAAGGCCCCAACCTTAAACATTACTTAATCATGATTAATTACAAGATTACACATTGAGGATCCTTTCAGGATTAGTGTTTTAGAGAATTAGATCATAAAACATGCATTACATTCCACATTTAAACAAAGTGGTTACATAAAAGACAGTATTCATTTTTCCCATCAACGGAAACATTTTTAAAATAAAACATGGATTCTTTCTTGACACTTCCTTGACACTATCATCATATCATGTACCCTTTCCCTTAAACTGTGAAATAAATTTCAAAAACTTGGGATGAGAATAAAAAGCTCAGTAAGGGATATAAAAATATAGAGAAGGAAACATGATTACATGTATACATAAGAATGAAATCATATTTTACCCATAAAACATAAGCACTTTAACATACCTCATAAAATCATTACTAAATCATAGAAATCATAAGATATAAAGGTAACTTGATGCATTCATAACATTCTTACGTAGAGAGTAACCCTCTTGGTTACTTTTGGAAAAACCACCACAGTATATTCCCTAAATCTCTTCAGAGAAACCTTAACGTTTCACTCCTTCGTGTTACCCAATGCATTGGAGAGCTATATCGGGCTCACCTGCCCTTAGTTTATCACAGAACCACCCGTTTCATAATAATGCCCAAGAACCTCAACATAATCATATCACATAAAACATGTATATAGGAAACATAACATTTCCATGTTTTAATCACAAGATATCAATACAACACATTAATATAAATACATTATGAAATCCATTTTCAATACCAAAACAAAAGAAAAGTAAAACATGGTATTTATTTTTCATTTTAAAAAAAGTTATGGCTTGTAGAGGAAGCCGAAACTCAAATAATGGTCACGGCGGCGGAGAAGTCTTTTTCGCAGATATGTATGACAAAAACATTCACTTTTCTCATTTAGTAAAATTCTTCTTATAAAAAAGATTCCTTTTGGATAAACGTAAAAGTAAAAGGGGTTTATACACTGTATAAAAGAAGGTTTTGTATAAAACAAAATATGCCTCAATGAAAGGAGATTGAGACGAAGTCTCATACCAACTTGAAGTTTTAAAATTTTAAACCATTAATATCCATATAAATAAATCCTTAAAACCATTTTTAAAACATGGATATTAATAAGAACAAATAATTAAAACATTTAAAGTGATATTTTGGTTAAAAGGGTTTTACCAAAATTGGAGACCCTTGAATACAATAATTGAGGAATAACATTTACTCAGAACTTTATAATATCATGAGAATATATGGATTCATGATATAATATTCCAAAGGACAGTATATACACCATATAAGAGTTAATTGGTGCATAACAACAATGAAGTCTCAATAGAAATGTCAAATGTGATGAAATCCCTTATAAAGAAGGTATCCTTAAATTAAGGATAAATCAATCTTAAAATTATGTGTGAAAAATATAAATACACCCAATATAAGTGGATATTAAGTGTAAAACAATAAAAGTTCATTTACATATATTAAAAATATGACATATTCAATAACTACATGTTGAACCCAAAGAAATCGAAATTGGGTTAAAAAGATCCCTTAGTAAAATTCGACAGCCTAATGGCATCACTTCAAAATTCAGAAAATGAGTTGATGAGAGATAAAAAGGGCATCTCATCACTTGTACATAAAATTTACATAAATAAGGATATAAAAGAACATATCCCAATATAATATTATGTGAATTAAAATACATGACAAAAGAAGTCTTTTAAAAAGAGGAGGGTGAAAGGTTACCTTACCGACATGGGTATCTTTCGAAACATACACCTCGTGAAAAAAGGACAATAGAACATTGATGTAAATACTCATAAAAGACAGTATATTACACAATGATTAAAATAATTGGCAGTACATACACCACTCAAAGTAAATTGTGGAAAATGTAGCATTAATCTCACAGGAATATAAGTGAGATGAAAAATCCCTTACGAAAAATCGTCAGCCTAACGACGCCACTTAAAACATACAAAAATGGATTAATGAGATAAAATAGGGTCTCTCATCATATTAAAATAAAGATTACATAAATATTAATATAAAAGGACATCTTCCAACATAACAAATAGAAGCTTAAAAGAAGTGACATAAAGGAGAGTACTTAAAAAAAAGAGAGAGGTTAGATCTCTTGCGAATATTCTGCAGCCTAACAACGCCACTCAAAACATCCAAAATGGATTGATGAGAGAGAATAGGGTCTCTCATCATATGAACAAAAAAATTAAAGTAAGAGTAAAATAAAAGAACATCCCAATCACAAGAAAGATGAGCTTAAACGGAATGTCATAAAAGAGTGTACTTAAAAAGAAAGAGAGGAGTATGATCCCTTACCTCAAGTCCATCTTGTCTTGTTCGTTTCTTTATATTCCTGAATAATAAACTTTGGTCAATTTATAATTTATTAAGGACCTCCTATAAACATTATTATTCAGTTCATATCACATATTTTAATGTTATAATAATTGTTTAATAATGTTAGTTCATATTAGACGTTTTTGTCGAAGATTGGTACATGAGTCAAAAATGAACTTGTTTGAAAAATTATTATCCATGTAGTTATAAGTAAATAATTTCCAGTATAGTATTAATGATTAAAATATCATATATATCCAGTACATATTTATACTATTGCATATCATTTGGAGATAAAAAACGAAAAGCACCATTCCTGGAGACGGTAGGTCATACGTACACATGAACGCTACTTTCATTTTGTTCTTTTTAATATTAATGGAATTAAAAATAAATGATATATATATATATTATAATTAGAGTATTATATATATGTTATATAGGTCACATATGTTCATTAATTTCATTCTTTACGCATTCCATGTATTGCATGTACGAGTTACATCACTTGAGGGGGCGGTAGTCCGCACATCCTCATATGAAATTATCACATTTACACAACATGAAAAGAGTAAATGTATGGTTTATATATAAAAACAGAAGCATATAGTAAACATATATACCATATATATCATATATAAAATACAGTGACATCATAATGGCCACCTTTAAAGGTGTTAAATGAATATTGAGCAATCATCGTTTCGTGAGACAGAAAATCGCCAACCATAGAAACAGTATGTTTTTTAACCATTAGACAAAGGTGTGTGTATGTGTAGCTCGAATCCTTCTTATAACAACATCCTAGTATATTTAAGATACTTTATTTGTTAAAAAATAGATGAATAAAAATATTTTAGGGGGTTGGAGAAGCAAAATAAAACAAAAGGACACAAGTGGAGACATTACCTTAAAATCGGGTAACACCCTTTGGTTTGAGCTCAAAGGATTTATTAGGAAGACTTCTGGCCAAAGTGAGGCATAATGGAGTTAGAGAGAGATGTTGACAGACAAAATGGTCAGAGTTTGGCTGATCCAAAAGCTTTGGAAGAGTGGGTAAGGAGGTATAGGTGGGGGCCTTTTATAAGAGGAGGGTTGGGGCACTCTTGGAAAGCAAAGAAATGCTACTTAATTTTAGAATGCGTTTCAGATTATAATGGTCCCACATTGATGTGTTTCGTGGATAAGGTGATAAGGGTTCTCAATCAACCCATAAAATTGGTTTTGGACATGTGTAGGTCTTATTTTTTACGTTATCTTTCAATTTTATTTAAATCGTTAAATAATGAGGTCATCACTGCATCATCATGATGTCATAAATAATTTAATTTATTTAATGTCTAAAAATTATAAAAAAATACAATGATGTAGGAAATATTTTTATCATTCCAATTACTATTTATATTCAGAAATATGACTTGTATAACCCCATGTAAAAAATGTTTTCTTTAAACATCTCATGTTTGTGTCATTTTTACTTTAACATTAAATAAAAAGATATTTACGTCATTTTCCAACCAAATTGCCTCCATGGGGTCCCAAAGTTGATCCATGGATTGTCTTGGTCGGCCATGACACATCCAATGAGGGTAGGACATGTGTCTAGGTCATTTTATTTTATTAAAATATTATTCTTACCTTAAACTACACTAATTACCTCTAATCGCGATTAAAAACATAATAAGTTACTATTCAACAAAAAAATATTTTAATCCCGTTGAACCACATTTTACTTCTTAATGACAACCATGTATGTCAGATTTTTGAAATTCAAAACACAAAGATGGCAAAATTTCATTTAAACAGAAAATCAGTTTTTATAAGTACCACTTAGTGGTTTCACTATTCATCAAAAATTGAAGTTTTTCAGAAAATTACCAAAAGTTCACCCTAAGATATATTTGATATTATGAATTCAAAAATGATGTCTATTTTACAAAATTCAAAACATATAAGTTTCATTAATTAATTTAATAATTAATTCCCACTGTCAAAACAAATAGCGTGTTTTTTTGAAACAAAATGTATCAAAAGATTAACACTAGTTTAAGTCTGATTTCAATGGGAAATTAATTCCAACGACCACTATTGTATTAAATGATAAAAATATATTCTAATTTAACTTTAAAACCAATTAAAAAGATAATCTAATAATATAAATAAATTAGATTAAAAGAGGTTTTGAATTAAAATACAACATTTTTCACTATTCATTAAAAATTTAACTTTTTCAGAAAAATAACAAAAAATTACACAAAGTAAATTTTGATGTCCCAATTCTAATGAAGAATTTTATTTTGTCAAATATAACACATAAAATTTTCAAAAAGTGGATGTAAAAGAGTTTCGCCATCAAAAGGTGGTTAATCGACCTTTTAAAGAATATTAGAATGTTTACGCTTAAAATTGGATTCATTTGAATTTTTAATACACTAACTTTTATTGTAAAAAGTAAAAATATTTGACAAACATATATAATAATTTTGTAGTTAGTTCTGTTAATTCCCACCATTACAACGACTAGGAATTAACTACCATTTAAAATAATAATATTTTTATTATTAGAGTGCAACGTAAGATTCCCAAGAAACTTGTTGTTGCGTATTGGGTACGACATCGAGCATAACGTCCCCATTAATGTAATATTAATATTTTATTCACAAATATGGATAAATGTGAAAATTTCATATTCTTTATTTACCTGGGGTGTTACATGTATTGCTTACCATTTCCACTTAGCGATACATTTAATTTTCCACCACCATATTTTATGAATGAGAATTAGGATGGGTTTAATTATTTTATATTATTTCTATGACATAATTATAAATAATTAATGAAAATATCATTTTTACATTTTTACGATCATTTGTTAGAAATGATAACATTTCTCATGAGTATGTTTGGTATTTTCATCTCCCTGATGCGATGCGATTTGTTTCATCTATATTTCACATGGATTGTAATAAGGATGTATTTTATAAATATATATAATATATATGACATAAAACATATCATTTAATGATATTATAAATTAGGATTTTTTGGAAAATTAAATGAAAACATCAATTATGTGTATATATGGCCTACCCTCTCTAGGAACAGTGTATTTTATTTCATATAACTATATTTTTTTGAATAACCATGAATATGTATATAATGGGTATATATATTTCCTGGAAATAATTATGGATACAATTAAATCATGGTCTATTTAGAATGACAAAGGATAACAACTCAAAACTTATAAAAAAGAAAATGGTTCTTACCCGAGACATCACATTAACAAGGAATTTGACAATAGTCAAGTAATATAAAATCACGAGGAAAAAATATATGGAATTATATTTAACGATATAGTTCATTTGTATATTTATAATTAAAATATATTTGTTTTTCAATAGTTTTTATTTCTTATGATGGAAGTCAAGAGTTTAGGTAAGGGGTTTTTGTCTCACTTTTATTTATTTGGAACACATGTCTTATACAATACTTATTTCATTGAAGTCATTAATATTCAACCCATAAAAACATTTTATGAGTATCATTATGAATATTGTTCTATTTTAATATCCATATAATTCTATTTATTTCAAGGGGAATAAAATTCTTTTAATTATAATGTCTTCAGGGGTTATTTCACAATCATATTACCATTCGATATTGTTTCATTATAAATATCCATTAGGTAATATTTGTATTCCACATAAATGTTTCTAAAAATGTTTTCAAAAATATTTTAGTGCTATAATTTGAATATTTCTTATTTTTTACACATTTTGGACTTTGAACTATATGGTTTGAATTGAATTTTTTTTATCATTTTCCAAATGAGGTAATATATGACATTTTAAACAAAATTATGAAAGGAATGTTACTTAACATATATAGAATGAAATTATTCTCAGTCATCATGAATATATAATTATTTAAATCTCAACTTATATGATTACAAGTTTACTTTCAAATAAAACAGTATCCTTTAAAATTTTGTGGCTCTTTAGAAAAATCGTTTCATAAAAGAAAGGATATTTTCACAAAAATTATTTCATGTAATTATTAAAAAATAATTTTCTGTCTAAGATGAAAATATATAATTTTAATTATTCTTTTCTAAGTTTGTGACCAAGATATACAACCATAAATCATTATATGAATGGTTTATGTAGATGATTTCATGATATTTATTTAACATATTTCTCTTCTCTGTGTTAAGTTAGAATGTAGCGATTATGAAACTAATTTCTACACATGGATTCTGATGTTATAAAGGATTTATGGTCTTGTGGAGAACATATGTATATTCCTCGTATGTTATGGGTGGGACTTATTTCACCCTAAAATGATTTGAATAATGAATTATATCTCATTATTTGTTTTAGGGAAATAGGTTTATTTTCTTGATCTATGATGGGAAACATGTTGATGTGCTTAATCCATTAAGGGAAAAATGTGGTAAGGATTGATCTGAGTGTCTAGATTGTTATCCTTGATATATTAAATGGTTCCCTATACTGATAATGATTCCAAAAACATATTTAAATTTAATATAGTAGCATACAGTTTAGTTACATAAATATTACTTCTAAACTGATGAATATATGCCAAAAATCATAATAAAACCATGATAATAACATATAGGTTTATTGATTTTACAAACCGGTAAACATAAACAATTTTTAAAAAAGACATTGATATTGTCTCCTACTTATTTACTCATAACTATTTTTTTTTCAGACATTGTAGTTAATATCCTTCTTCATTATCTGGGAAAAATAAACATAATAAATGGTAAGCTCAAATTATCAATAAGGATAAACAATGGGGATTTTAATAATATAATAAATATACTAAAAAATAACATATCATTTGAAAATAATATCAAATATATGAATGATTTGCTTATCATCTCATGTAATAAATCATACATATTCATAAAATAAAAATGAATATATTACCAAAAGTTATAACATAAGACATGAAATTTTTGGCATTCACATAAGTATATAAAATCATTTCATATTATTCATGGATAATTTCCAATACCATCATAATAATAAATGTCCATCACAGAAAATATTTCACTTCTTCTTCCAGCCATGTATTACTGAACATGGTTTGCATTCAGTTCTGGCCCAGTATTATTGAACATAGATCATTTCCTGCTCTGGCCCTATCTATCTCGTGAGATATAAATCATTTCCCAATAAATTAAAGGGAGATATAGGTCTCACCCATATGATATTTAAATCATTCAAACATGTTCCACGAAAACATAAATCATTCAACATAGTATAACAGATGGAATAAAATCAGTTTCTTAAAAATTATTCCATCCTAACATAATCTATGTAAAACAAATGGATTTCATTAATATAATAACATCATATACATAAAAAAACCATAGGAATAATTAGTCTAGTATACATGAACAATAACAATATGAAATACATTCATTGTAGATGGAAAATAATATTGTTAGAACACATAGAATTAATTCTTAATTAAAATACACTTTCTTCTTTAAAAATATATTATTTTCTCAATATTAATAAAAAATTAAGAAGAAAATATTTTCATTGAAAATAACCATGAAATATGATAAATTATGATTGTTGTAAAATATTAAATATAATAACATAAAAATATGTTCATGATGTATATTTTAAAAAAAAGCATTCTTCTTATACTTTTTTTGGAAAAGTCAAAAAATTACATCATTTCTAAAACAACAAAAGAATTCATTCATACCATTTAATAAAAAATCACCAGTGGGTAAATTTGACAAAATAATTGTAGAATAATAGAAATAATATTTTGGGATAAATATTTTGGAAACATGGATACATATGGAAAATATATTCTAGTAAATACTTACATATAAACAATCTCATATAATAATGAGATTAGAAAATCACCCCTTACATTCGGTGGGATATCCTGTTTACGAATATGAAAATCATATATAGTGATTTAAATAATGAAATTATATTATTTAAGAATCATATTATTTCTTTTTTACATCATATATTATCATATTTTATTCCTTTTGTTATTAAAATTTTATTATTAGTCGTTATTCGGGTATTAATTGCCTCATTTTCCTATGCAAGTTTTGTCGACTATGTTCTTGTTCTCCTTCATAGGTCATAGTTATATAATTTTAAAATTGTAATAAAATAAAATATATTATATTTATTCTTATATAGTTTAATATAATCCTTATTTAATGGATATCATGTATAATTAGTAGCATCGTATCGTGGAGTCAGTAGGTCGTACATAAGCACGAGCGATGATATCATTCCCATAATTGTGAATGGGAATGGAAGTCAATGGTAATTTTTTCAATATGTATTATATATTTATAATAATAATATATAGTTATTATTTACATCATTATAAACATCCATGTAAGGATGGGTGGAAAATATATTATAACATGTCATGGATACAGTAATCCATACATATTTACAAATGGTGATTTCATTTTATATAAGATGTATAAAAGGTGTAATATGTTTTTTATGGTAATAATTTCATATAAGTATATAATTAATACAATATTTTGTTTTTTATAAAATAAAAAACACATGAAAAATATGTAGAAGAATAAATAAATTTGAAAGAATAAGTAGAATATTATCTCCTTATTGACGTTCTCACTGTAAATCTCCTCTTAATGAAATAGAGTTTGTCATTCGAGAATAAATGAACCTATTTAATGTCAATTGGGATGTTTATAATGGAAAATGGAAGGTTATATGATATCTTTAAGGAAAAATGAGTTGTGAATAAATGAGGAATACATTACATTTTATAATAGAGGTGAGGGATACTTTTGGAATCTCTACAAATACTATTTTATAATGAAATAAAAAACAATACAAAAAAATTACCAATTTTAGAATATTAAATGAGATATGGTTTAATAAAATAATCCAATAATTTGTAGATTTTTTTTCAATTTACAAATTTTCATTTTAGTTAACACTTCTTCATTCAGTTTAATTTTTTATAACTGTAAAAATTATTTCAATATTAACGTGGTGGAATATTTACTAATTTGATGTTATGTAGACCATAAATGAATACATAATAATATTTTATATTATATAATAATAATATATTTTCCAAATATTTTCATGATTTTTATATATTTTAATTATAGAATATTTTGATAAACAATCAATAGAATCAATTTTGACACTATTTAATTCATTGATTATTAAAAATATACAGATAATAAGTTAAATTATAATGAAAAATTTTATTTTAATACTACGATTTAACGGAAATATATCAAAATATTTGGATATATTAATTTTCCAAAAACATATATTTTTAATAAATTATATTTCTTTTCTTTATTAATAAAAAATTACAATATCTGTTATGTGTAATTATTTAATATGTTTTTTATTGAAAAAAAATTAAAATTAAAATACTATGATATGATAATTCTTTTATATTTTATAAGAATACTTACCATTGAATATTTTTGTTTTATATTATAATATTAAAAATATTATATTTATTAAAACAAGATTGTTACAACATTAGCATCATAGTAAATAAAATATTATATGTTCTAAAATATTCTCCATAATGCTCCAAATGGTCAATAACTCGGCCCTTAGATAATTATGGTCGAGATATACTCTACCAATAATATTTTTCATGTTTATTTTTATTATAATGGTTATAATAAATTTAATACAATATATTTTATTTATAACTAAAAAATTATTTAATTTATGCATCATCAATATATAAGCCTTTAACGAAATTATTTTTTTTCAAAAAATTAAAAATAAATTTCCCTGATAAAGAGAAAATTTTATATTTAAATTGATAGTTTTTATAATAAATTATATTTGGTATAATCTTATATTAAAATGATATATTTATAAAATTTTGAGTAATAAATATTTAACGTTCAATTATTAAAATTAATTAAATATCCTAATCCCATCTCATTGGCTTAAAAAGTATAAAATATCGACCAAAGGATGATTTATCTTGAAGAAAACACATCCAATGATATTAGGAAATGTTTTATGATAATTTAATAATTTTATTTTTACCATTAACTAAGAGATTTACCCTTTTTCTATATTCATAAAAAATACCTAAGTTATTATTTATAATTCCCAAACATAAAATAAAGTTATTTAATTAATATAGACATACTGATTCAAAATATTGAATTGATTTTTCAAAAAAATCAAAATTAATTAATTAATTTATAATTTATCTCATTATCTAAATGAGAAAATGAGTTTTAAATGTCAAAACATTGTAAAAGATTATATTTTTTTTAATCTAAATTCAATGTAAAATTTCTAAAAATGGCTTAAATTGTAATAAAAATTAAAAATATAATATATTTATACATTAAAACCATTTAATATTATAATTTGACCATATGAATTATTCGGAATAAAAAATTAGTTTTCACTCATAAATTAGAATATTTTAACAATTCATCAAAAAATGAATAGTTTTGTGTAAAATATAAAAATAGCATCCAAATTATATTTTTATATCCTAATTCAAAATAATAGATTTAAGACTTTATATAATGGTTATTAATGTGATTAAATTCTAATTTAAAATAGGTTTTTCATTCAAAACAGGTAAAATTACCATTTCAAAAAATATATATTTTTGTACATAAAAAGGGTTTATTAATACCCTATGACTAAAATATCCATTAGGTGAATAAAAAAACTATTTTTTTAATGTAAAAAATATATATTTTATAAATTTTATTAATTATTTTTAATTCACTAATTTAATTAACACAAAAATAAAAATTTTCCTTTTATATTTAATTGGTTTATATTTTACATAAGTTATTTGTAGCTAAAAAATTACTATAAATTCACATATGTAAGTTATATTAATTCCTTATAACATAATAGTTATGTTATAATGGTCATTTTATACTAGTTTTGTCTCCTAGTTCATTTAAACTCATGATTTCTTGTAATGCATGGCGTTGAAGTATAAAAATTGTTTGATGAAAACATTCCATAAAGAATTATGTTGTTACATTCTACCCCCCATAAACTGAATATCGCCCTTGAAATTAATCACATGGATAAAAATATAAGAGGATACCTTTATTTAGTCTCGTCCTCATGTTCCCACACATTTTGATCAAAAAAATTTACATCCATAATGAATTAAACAGTAGACCCATATTTTTGTCAAAAAACATTTTCTCCATGATCTAGAATCTATATCAGTTGTTCTTCATAAGAATGATCTTTCTCTAGTGGTATGACTACTGATTTTAGTACATGTGATGGATCATGTATGCATCTTCATTGAATATATTTATGAAACACAATAGGAACATAAGAGATATTTTTTTGAATAACTTGTCTATATAATACCATCCATACATCATCAATAAACTCAAAAGGACAGAAACACCTTGGGCTCAGCTTTCCCTTATTTTCAAATTTAATTACTCTCTTCCAGGGGGAAATGGTTGAAACACCTTGTCACCCAATTCAAACTCTATGTTTTTTAAGGTCATTAACATAATGTTTTTTCTAACTCTGATATGCTCTTATGTGTCATTGAATATATCTAACATTCTCTTTCATTCCATTAACAAGATCATTTACTAATAGATTTCTTCCCAAAATTCACCCTAGAATATTAGAGTTCTATACTACTTTACAAGGATGTATTTATAAAGAAGATAATTGTATACTGGAGTGAAAGATATTATGGTAATTAAATTCCTCCATTAGTAGGTGTTGATCCCAACCACCTTTGAAATCCATAGTGAAAACACTCAACATGTCATCTAGAGTTTAAATTATAAAGTTCCTGATTTTTCTTTCAAATATTATAACATAAATTTTAATGAAAAATAAATAAATACACAATAAGGGTCAAATGGTTTAGTTTTTTATAAAATTTGGACCATAGAAAAAGTTTATAAATATAAATCATAATCATTTATTTAATTTTTTTTATTTTTTAAAAAAAGATTTTTGTTTTAATGAATAGTGAAAATAAAAATTTTTAATGGAAAAAAATCATCATAAAAATAATGTATTGTGTTAAATTATATTTAATTTAATATAAAGTATATATAGATTACTATTTTTATATTTTAATCCAATTTATAACATTGGAATCAATTTTACATTGAAATTGTATATAAAATCATTCCAAACGTTTGAACATTTTTACTTTGGAACCTGTAGCTTCATCCCATGTGTGGGATTAAATATTAGTTAATAAATAAACATATTGTGAATTGAATTTGGAAAAAAGATTTTGATATTTGAAATCATTATTTCCCAATTTATTAAATTGTCCCCCTTTTTATAATAAGAATAATAACATGTGTAATTTTTATTAGCACCATTAAAGGTAAATCGGTTAAGTTGACAGTAAAATTAATATTATAAATATTAAAAAAAAACCATAACCATATCCCAAATGTTACAGGTAAAATTTAATTCTACCAAAAACCCATAAGAATAAAAATTTAATAATTTAATGGACACCAGTCCCTCAAAATGACTTGGATAATATTAAAATCAGAGAGAGAGAAAAAAAATTAGCACTCTTAATTTTAATATGGATATTATTTTTAATATATGGTCAAATAGAATATGTAACTGACAAAGTATATTATTACAAAATATTATATTTTTATCTGAATCTATTAATTTTATTGTTAATTTTTAGTGATGAAAAAATTATCCTAAATAGTAACAAAATGAAGATGTATTACTTATTTAATTAATGAATCAATATATTAAATGATATTACAATTATAAAAATAAATATAATTTGAATTAATTATGGTGGTCCAATAATATTATAGGTGAATATGACTTATTAAAAATATATTAAATATATATTTTTGTTATCTTATTGTATTGAGTTTCTTAAATTCTATGTAATGAATAGATTCAAAATAGACAATAATGATATTTGATGAAAATAATTTTTTTTAAATAGTTAAAAATAATAGAAAACCTATAAAAAACTGATAAACAATGGAAACATTATCTTAAATTTACTATTGTTTTGTTTAATTAAAACCTTATAAGTAAAAATCCTCAACTTTTATTATTGAAAATGATGATACCCTAGTTAAAATATAAGTTGGTTCCCCAAGTGTTAATCAAAATTAAAAGAATATAAATAATAGCAATTAAATTTCAAAACTATATTGAATGATATTTTTCAAACCATATATCATCTTATATTAAAATATGTTACCTTTTTTTATATTCGGATTAGGAATGAATGTATTATAAATTAATATTTTTTGGGATTCCAAAAGTGCCTCTCACAATCATTATAAAATGAAACCACCTCCATCATATCATTTCACTAAATTTAATATTCAATATATAAAAATATCAATAAGAATATGTTTTCAAATTACATATCCATATTATAGAGTTTCTGGTTATCCCATAGGACCAACTCTTCAATTCATTATAGGAGATCTAAAGGATGAATTTAGAAGAAGAGGTCATCACTCTAACCTATCACTCTCTTTTTCTACTCTTCAATAATTCATTTAAATCTATGTTATATTTAATAAAATAATATATTAATAATTATAGAAATGATTAAATTTTATTATGGTCATTAAAAATGATTACACACCCTCTTTATCATCAAACAAGAAGTGAAAGTACCTCTCTTAGGTACATACATCTTACTGTATCCACATAGATATACAATTAATTTTACGTTACCATGTTTTATGAGTAATAATTATAATTGTCTTTATATTTTTATAATATATTTATGAAAATAACATACTTCTTTAATGATAATATCGTATCTACATTTTTAACATTTCATCTTTTGGGAAATGATAAAGTCACCCATGCGTACATATGGCTTTCCATCTCCACAATGTGATGCATATTGTCTTTCATCTATATTTCATGTTTATGGTAAAAATGATGAATTTTATGAATAAATATGATATATATAAAACATAAAAATTATTATGGAATGATAATATATCATAATATTTTTGTTCTTTCAATTTGATAAACAAATGAATATAGCGTTCATCTATACGTACACTATGCCATCACCATGTACAATGTATATTATTTTATACCTATAATATTTATGAATAAACATGGATAAATATAATATATATATATATATGTATATATCTTTTTTCTCATTCTGGATATGATAAAATCATGGTCTATATAGAATGACTAAGGATAAAAGTCATAATAATTATGAAAAAAAAGTTATTACACAAAACCTAACTATTACATGGAATTGATATTAAAAGAGTAATACAAAGATGAAATTAAATCATATATGGTATGAAATATATTAATATGGTTATGTGATATATTTATAATAAACATATATTTAATATAGAAGAGGTTTAGGTTATATATTCTGTAACACATTTATTTGTTTGGGACCCATTACTTATAAACTACTTATTTATTTAGAATTTTAAATATTTTTTGAGGAAAATATATATTCCACATCCATATTTTAAAGAAAATAAAAAATGGTATAAATATTATCTGATGAATATTTAGAGTTATTAATACCCATGATTAAATTTTACTAAAAGTTTGGTAATGAATGTTTTTTTTTAATTTGAAAATTAGGTACTCTGTGACGCTTCCATAAAAATGTAATAAGTAAATTTTTTAAACTAATATGACATGAATATATTTCATCCCCATCATGATGCCTTAATAATTGTAACACTCATTATATTATTTTATGTTCATTTTGGAAGAAAAAGATTTCTTCTCAACTTTTACGACTCATTAAAAAAATGATTTAATAAGGAAATGATATTTTCCTCAATAATTAATCATGTAATCATTAAAAAATAATTTACTATATAAGATGAAGTTATATGATGTTAATTTTGCATTAATAGGGATATAACAAAAATATACCACTCATATTGTATCTTTAAATGGATTATGTTCATGATGGAATGATATTTATGGACATATTTATTTTCCATGAGTTATGTTATGATTTAGTGTCTATGAAACTCATTTATATACAAGGATTCTAAAGTGATGTATTATTCACAGTCTTATGGTAAATATATGTACATATTTTATTAAGTGATGAGTTGGAGCTATATCTACCTCCAATTCAATAGGTAATAAATAATATCTCATGAGATAGTGTAGGGAAAAAAGTTTATGTGCTAGATCTGTGATAGGAAATAAGTAAATTTGATTGATCCATTAATGATTCCATGTGATAAGTCCTAATCCAATAGTTTGGGTGGTTAACCTTGACATATGAAATGGTTTCATGAATGTGTTATTATTCCAGACACATTTATGACTTTAACATAAGGTTAAAGAATGAGTTTTGATGACGTTTAATTCATAGGGTTATCATTAATTTTTTATTCCATAACACTTGTATATGATCTATGATAGGTTGGGTATGAACCTTGTATATTATGGTAATGATCACATACACATATGTATTAACATATACATTCATAATATAATAAATTTATATCATTCTTGTTTTCCATTACAGAGCATCTAAGCACACCCTTTTCTTAGGGTTAACATCCATAGGTTTTGAAGGAATGTTTTAAGTAGGGTTACTAAAGGGGAATACCATTGTAGTAAACATTGATAAATTATACCAAGAATTTATTTTTATGATTCATGTTTTCAAATGAAATATGCTAATATGGTCCTCTAGAATGTGTCAGTGTAATTTAATAAATATTCATATAAATATATATAATATCCATGGAGGTAAATCCTATGTCATTATAAAAAATTGTAAACCATTATTAAAAATAGTTTTGAATCATCATATAATTCTTAATGAATATAAGAATTTTTGACATACATATTAAAATGAATATAATTTTTTACCCTACATAAATTGTAATTTTCATATCACCTCTGTTGTCATGTGTTTTTCTGTTATAGTCAATAATTGTAGTTTTAAATTAATTATACAATAATTACATGTCTCCCTCTAATTTACCTCAATTAATACTCTTGTTTCCTTCAATATAGTTAATAAACTCTCACATTAAATTTTTTGATTTGTAGGTTCTATATACGGTTCCCTGAATATTATTTAATCAATTTATATTGGATTATTTTTCTTTTTATAAACTCAAATATGAAAATTCTATAAATTAAACATTAATTATCTTAGACCTTTATATCTAAATTAACAAAAAAATGTATTAGTTTCATTAGTATTCTTATCATACATTGCATGGTCCTAGTTTTTTGTAAAGAATGTTTTTGTTTATGTTTTTTCGTGGTCCTCTTTTTTTTTGACAGATAATTGTTTCCCATGTCCATGGAAATGCTCGGGGTTGTTACGGGGGTTTGAGACTCGAAAAAGGGGGGAAAGGGGGTTCTTTGGGAAATTTTCATCGTTTTTTCACAGTTTGGCTAATTGTGCGAGGGGAGACCAAGAATTGTGTATCAATTAGAAAATAATTCACAAAATATGGAAAACCATGATAAATTCCCAAGAAACCATGAGATGGGGTGATATTCCGTCAGTATATTTTGTTTGGTTTGTGCACAATTTTGCATGCTGTACGGGTAAACCATGTGACCAGTAATCTTCTAAAAATTTTCAAAAATTCCACCTGGTATTTTTAATTGCACATGGTATTTTCATCCCCCTTACTCCATTGAACCCTGGTAATGAACCAAACCACCGATGATCATCCAAGGGTGGTCCTCCTTCGATTTTTGTCCATCTGTAGTACGGTTGGTTGCAGATTAAAGCCTTGGGTATGTCTAATATCCTCATTGCTTCCTCTTTTCGACTAGGGTTTTCTTCTTTCTCTCATCTTTTTTATGAAGCACTAGAACCCCCTTTTTCGGGTGAGCTTCATGTCCATGCATCAAGGAGTGGTTGAATTTGAATCGAAGGGTATGTTTAAGAGTGTGTTCATCAATAGATTTTATGTTGGTGGTCCATAATTATTATCCCATAGTTTTCAAGGAGGTTTGGGCATATGAGTATGTGTTCTTTCTTTCCTCTTGTTATGATTTATATTCCACTAGTTGGATTTAAAATAATGATGATATAAGTAATTATTTGAGACCCTCATGATCCTTGGGGGATGCATCAAGGATTATTTGACCAATTTAGGGACACCCATGGGGTGCACTTGCAAACCCAGACATAGAGTGTGGTAGGGCTATGTGAAGGGTTACTAATTAATACTATGGAAACCATGAATAATATTTAATAGTGACTGATTAAGTTTTGAATGGTATGATGATGAATATACAATGGGTGATAAACTCACAAATATTTTTTACAATGACATGAAAATGGTAAAATTGGATCGAACGAGATTATGTCGATTGTTTCCTGAATTTTGGTTAAAAATTACTAAGGGAATTAGGGAATATTAAATGTGGAACATGTAATTGGGTAATGGAATGGGAAATAGAGAATGTGTTAATCGGATGTAATACATGAATGGATAAGATTTTGAAATGGGTTAATACATGATAATTAGTTGGTACACCTAAATGACTGAATGTAATGAAGGGATTGTGTTATGTGATATAAGAATGGTATATGAAATGAATATGTGGGTAAATTTGTGTGAATGATAAATGGGATAACTAGGATAATGAATAGTTAATAAATGAATTTGGATAAGGCATGTTGTTTTCATAATAAACCTATTAGGTTAAGTCATGAAAATGGGAATTTGAATAAATGAATATGAATTATAAACATTAAATGTATTAATGTGTTATGGAAAAGTATTAATTTCCTTATTGTTGTTAGGAATTGTGATGTCTAATGGCAATTAATGTTCTTGGTTGTGTTATGGTTTGGTTTTGGTGACATTATATATAATAATTTACACATAGCTGGGTAAAATGGGGTATTGAATTCAAGTTCTACATCCACAGGTCGAGTTATACTGAGGCTCTGAACTCCACTCCAAAAATGCATGGGGTTGGTAAGGGGATAGATGATCTATTCCCCTAAATGTTGAATTCCACCCAGATTGAGTCTTTGAGGTGAGGATAATATGTTGATGTGTTAATTTCTTCCCTTGTATAATAGGGACTTGATTTTTCCCCTATGAATAGTGATTTATAGCATTATACCCTTGTGTAGAAGACTATTATGCCTATCCCATGGAACATGTGATCAGTATGGATTATGTAATCAATATGGTATAAGTTATGTAATTTTGATTAATTATAGTGATGATTTAAATTATAATTGTTAACTAATGTCACCCAAACATCCCCTTGCTTAACTACCATTTGTTTTGTACTTTCATGTACTATCTATTAGACCAAATATTTGGTAGACACCATTGGTGGTGGCCTACTATGTTTTTCACTCACACCATTCTAAGGTCGTCGTTGGGTACCCGAGAAGATATTTTGGATAAATGTTATGATGAGGGAAAGGAACCCACTCAAGAATGTTGATTTGGGATCAGGGTGTACATGGGGAAGGACCTGGAATTATATTTGGTACCCATTTAGTGTTTTGTCCATTTTTTTATTTTGGGTTTCTTTAATTTTATACTAATAGTATGGGATGATATTTTTTTATTTGATTTGTGTCTTGTACCCCTTCAGGGGAAAATATTTTTTATTTAGGTTTATTGGTTATTAATATTGGTTCCACTATTTATATTGTGTCTGTTATGGCATGCTCTGATAAAGAGGGTATAGACTCCCCATGTGATACCCTCACCGATGCCGGCATCCTCTGGCATATAGGGAGGTGTGCTTGATGTCATGTGAGAACCTGACTCAAGGCACCAGTTTAATGTCTTGTAGTTTGGGTACATTTCATATATAGTCTATCATCACACAAGGTCACTATTATGAAATAAATTCTGATCTTGATAGGCTTTCTCACCTTAAAATCACACATGCTCTTAAATATAGAATGATATAACCTCTTCATGTGTTCCCTAAAATTTTATGTTCGCATAGAAATTTTAATTTTTTTTGAGATTTTATCAATAGAACATTTCAAAAAACACACCTACTAAAGACCTATACTCACTTCCTCAAGAATTACTCAATACATGGATAGTTCTGCATCGCCTTTTGGTAACATATTTCATCTTATTCATGGAGACCGGTAATTATTTCTTGAGGTACCTCAAAGAAGACATATTCTATTGAAATCATCGATATTATAATTTTAAATTTTTTACAGAGATTTATAATTATTGGATGGTCAAATTATTATGGTTTACATAACATTCAACCAACATAGATTCAATCACATTTTATCTCCCATCAATTTGAGGATCCATTTATGAAAAAAAAATATAGAATCATTTACCATGTCATATATTATTTATGTCATCTCATACTTCTAAACTCTCTTTGTATATTTATCTTATAGATATCCTTCAACTTATTTTTTCAATCATATATTATATTGATAATTATTTGAAAATTGTAGAATACTCTAACCAAACGTCATTCCTTTTTTGAATTCTAGGAGGGACATTATTTATATGAAAAAGTGACACATAAAATCCTAATAGTTACTTTATAATAAGTCATTATGGTTTTATTAATAATATATAAATTATTAGACAAAACACACCTTCAATAAAGTATTCCTTTGTATACTTTCATCTTTTTTCATTGATTGAAATTTGATGGTTTCACTTTTGGGTTAACTTCCTTCAGTTGATATTCATTTTTAATTTGATGGTTTGTTTGAAGATTCACTCGAGTTCTATTTACCTAACTTGCACATTAAAAGCATTTTTCTTCCTTCCTCTATGATAACTACTTCTGGAGACCTAAATCATCATTATTATGTATGGTGGAGTTTACCTTGAATTTCAACTGTATTAATCATAATGATAATTTCAATTATTTAACATGTTCCATCATTCTGATCACCATAGTTTCTTAAAATTTTCATAAACTCTTTTTTCATGTATTTAAAAATCATTTAGATGTTTATTTTTAAGCATCTATTTATTTTATAAGAAAACATGTTTATATATTCAATATCCAAAATTTATATTGGGTATTCATCATCTCCAATACTTATCTTTTCAATAACTTTTTTTTTGAAATCTCATTGGGCTCTATAGCTGAACAAATTACTTCTTCAACTCCAAATGTAGTGGATAATGCTTATTTATCCTTGATAAAAATTCTTAAATATATTTATGTTTAGATAAAATAAAAATTTGATGTTTATGGGTAGTTTAATGTAATATTATTTCCCAAAATTCATCAAATACTCGTTAACAACATTTACATTAATATTTGTTCTTCTTTTGGAATTCGTAATTCTAATTGTTCTCTCAATCCATAGTATGTACTTATAAAGATTCTAATTTTTTTACTGCCATATAAAACATCTGGTTACTTCAACATAGAGATTTAGTTTTCTAAAATCTATTGAAAACACATGTAGATCTATTACATGATCATCTAATAGGTATTTTAATACTCAATTTATCACTAGGAAACACAATTAAATGAAAATATTATTTAGATATAGTGTAGATTCTCTTGCAATGGACATATTTGGGTTGGGTATATTCAATGAATTTTATTAATCAATCGACATTCTATGATAATATTTCCCCATGTGCATTTTTAGAGGTGGCACACATAAACACAAATGGAAAATCGAATTGGGGTGGTTGGATTACCATGAGTGAATCAAGGCACCATTTAAATTAATTAAAATCAAACCCATTGTTTTTATTGAACATAAATTTATTATATTATTATTTATTCAAGAATGTGGAAATATAAACATAATAATATTATACATGGAATGGGGGAATAATTTATTATGACTTTATAATACTCAACATCCTAAATATATATAGGGAATGGAAAAGAAGGAATAGATTACACTTCTGATTTATCTATAATGATAACTTCCCAGAAATAAATATTTCTAAGTATTATCAATTATTGTATAATGAAATTGAATTTTAATTAATTTAATTAAAGATTCATTATAATATAAAATATAAAAAAAATAATATTTCAATTAAAAAAGTTATCACGAGTGGGACAATAGATATATAAATAATCAATGAATACAATAATGAATTTCTTGGTAAATTTTTTTAATAACTTATAAGGATGCATCACTGGAAATTATGAGTAGTATTTACTAGAATAAATGGAATCATAAAATATTAAAATCTGATTAGGGGAGAGTAAAGTATTATTTTCTTAATCCTACATAAAAATAAGTACATAGAAATATCAACAATGCCAATATAATAAATGGTATTGAGACCTCACTAATGACCTCTTTGTATCCCGGTCAAATAAATCCAGTAATAAACAGTCATTTCTAGTGTGTTGTTTTATTTAGAGATTGTGCGTATAAATGAATAAACTATTCAGTACATATATTATTACCAATTAAATAATATCTTTCTTAATGACTTTAAGAAAATTTGTCCTAGTAATTGCCAACATTAGACACACCCATTGGCTATAAGATATAAAACAAATGATTGTATAAGATGATAATTTAGTTAACTCCTATAAAATGGAATAAAAGAGGTTTGAGGTTCAATAATTTTTTCTTCTAATTAGTATTTTTTGAAAACTATTTAATAATATACAATTCATGAGTATCAGTGGGATAATATTAGAAATTTTAACAAGTTTCCATTATAATGTGTATTTATACTTTCTCAAAATACTATAAAAAATCCACTCGAGGGTGTGAACTAGAAATGAATCTATATAATTTGTGTCAATTATCATGAAAAAAAATTAAATTTTGAGGCAATGTCTAATGTTCATATTCTAGAGGGTTTTATATTAATGGGAGGAAATAAGAAAAGATTTTTAGTCTCGTATGTCTTCTCATTGGTAACATCTCAATATAAATAATCATATTTTATAAATTATTTAGTTTATTTGTAGTCATTTTTTTATTTGTTCATATGAAATCATAAATTATTAAACATTCATTAATGTTTTTTAAACCATCAAAACATTCAACCATTAAATAATTGAATATCATTTCTATTAATGATGAAAACACATAAAGGGATTACATTAATGAAAATTACTTTTCGGGTGATAGATAGTATGATATTTAAATTATTTGACTTAGTTAAATATATTTATGATATATGTTTCATGGTTTAAGAAATTAAAATTAGATAATATCACCATAAATATTTATAAAAAATATAGCTTTATATATTTTAACTGTGGATTTTAAAAAATTTCATAGGAGGAATACCAAATATAATTTGGGAATTTCTATCTACCTGGTCAAATTTTTTAAGAGTGTATAAATCAGAAAAAAAAATTAATTTATTAACCTTAATTAGATCAAAATCAAACTTGGTTTCTTTGGTGCTTCAATAGGATAAAATTAATTTCTATGTGAGTTGATTTTAACTCCATAACCTATAAAATTGTTAATATATAGTGGTGGATCATATCCTTCAAGGTTTTCAAATCAAATACAACATCAGAAATGAAGACCTCCAATATAGAATATGGAATTGGAAGTATCATTATATCCTTGGATTTTTGTGAGTAAAAATATTTAGATAAATATTGGGATATTACTTACCAATCTTTTCCTTTAATCCCTTCAAATTCTTTTTTATTGAGCTCAAAAATATTTACAAAAAAAAATTCATTGAATATTCATCACAAAAATATTAAAGGAATTTTTAACATACACTTTTAAAAAATTTTATAAGGATCCATATATAATTGAATTCATTTAGGTTTACTTGGTTAAAATTCCCTGTGTGGAAATAAAATATGGATGACATGGAAATGGGGATTATTAATTGGTACACAATTTAGATTAGTTCAATACCTATCTGGGTAAAAGTTTGCATCATTTGGATTTTTATGGATATTTTAAATTTGTTGTTTTCTTAGGAAGGGATGACACTAATAGAGGGATCATCTGGACACTCAGTTCTTCAACACATTAAAGGGTAATGGATCTTGAATATCAATTATCCCAAGGGGTTATTATAGGTCGGGAAAGAAATTCACCTGACCCCTAATGATGTATTTCTGCCACATAGTTGATGTCTTTAACTAATTGATATTATAGATGTTTTATGGTAAATATGAATATATTTTTTAATTGTATATTATTTATTCCATTTGTTTCATTAGGTTTTCATGGATAGGATAAGGTTTTAGATGGGTTGGATGGAAAATATTTTATTGTGGCTAATGATTATTAGGTCATAGTAGAGGATGGAAACCATGTCTATATAGATATGATGATTATTAAGGATGATTGTAATTCCTTCAATTCTTATATCCATGGTTATCATTATATAAAGAGTTAAAAGGGTTATAAGGTTCCTATATTTTTTTGGGAATGATACATCTAAAAATATTTCATTTACTATCATAAGGGGCTTTTAATTGAAGACATTGATAAAAATAATGTTTTTTAGAACCATGAATATTGTAACATTTTGGGAGAGACAGTTTGGATTTCACATATTTCTTTTCATACTCATCTATTTTTGGAGGATGAAAAATAAATTTCATGAAACGATTAATTTTATACACACAAATCCTTAATATGATAGGTTATATTATAAATAAAATGTGTTTTATTATCCTATAATTAAATTAGAAAGGATTTTATATTTACATGTTATTTACGTCATCCCATGGGTTTCAATGTAGATAATATGGTGTGGAATTTATTTAAATATTTATATGTGACTTCTATAGGATATCCATGAAATTGGCGTAATATATGAAAAAACGAAAATTTATTATGAAATAAGATACTTATTTGGGATGTTGGATGTATGTTGATTGATATTCAATATCAAGAGAAATTAATTCCCTTAATGTATAGATAATATCAAACATGTTATAAAAATCAATTTTTATGTTTGTTCTATGATAATAAAAAAAATTAAATAATTTTTTATGGATTGTGTTTCTTATATTAAGGGATTAAAATTTTCATCTCAATATTAATGATGTATAATCTTCTCGAGCTTGAGTAAAAATAATGAAATTATTCCAAAATAATAATATTTCTTACAAAAACAGTAAAAAGAAATATAATTATAAACAAATTTTTTTTTGTAAATTAAAATATTTAAAATAAAAACAAATATTTAAAAAATACAAGTCATTCTTATCAATGAAAAACTTTTTAAAGTATATATCTTTTTGAAAACAAAATAAAAATTTGATCATGTATCAATAATTAATGTTGTAATTTGTTTTGAAATTATAACATATAGTCTAGAGAATAATATAGTATTCCACTATAAGATCATTGAATTTTGAGAGTGAGTTTTAAAAATAATAATCAAATCAAAATAAAATGTTGGATATTTTGATGATATTATAAAAGTAATGGTAATGTATGATGAATTAAAAATAATGTGACATCTAAAATAAATTATTTTTTTATAGAAATATGTTGATATAAATTAATCCAAATTTTCTTTTTTGATCTTTGAATGTTAAATAGATTATTATTGAATCTCGGCACTGATTCAAAATAAGATTCTAATGCCAAGTGTCCCTTGAAACATTTTTCTAATTCTAATGAATATAATAAATATTATATCAGAATAGTTTTTATAAAAGTGTAGTATCTTCTAATATAGTGACCCAAGCCTTTTACATAAAACATTACATGATTTTAACCACAGGTATACAACATATTACAAGCTAATGATTGTTAAGTCTAGTTTCATGGAAGACTAGGTACATAAAACATAAAACATGGGGCTAAAAAGACATTTCTTTATATAATATCCATAAAGTGTTCCTAATTTTCTTTGAATCCTTACATTTGTATAGGGTTCCCTGGGGAACACATTAACAAAGGGATGAGCTAAAAATCCAGTAATGGAATGAACATAAGGATACATTTTAAGCACATAAATTAAGTGGAATGACATAATGATATCAAAAACAAGAAACATATAAAATCATTTGATATATACATGGGATCATATAAACATGGTATCAGATAAAAGAGGTAGAATAATAAAAAATTTCTTTACTACGGTTAAAAGATACTATCCTGTCCCATTTCCCATTTTAGTACGGGTCAAGGCTAACTGCCAATCTTATTTCACATCGCATCTCATGGAAAATAACATTAACCAATGCATTAGCGCACTATCTTGGTGCACCCATCTTTATATTTTCATGAGTATTCATTCCACATGAATAATCATACATAATCAACCATACATAAACAGAATGGTACCCATGGAAAGAATTAGGTACCGCCATTATGTATTAAAGCATAACCAATGGGAGTATCATGTAATTGTCCATGAAAGAAAGGGATTAAAACATAAATGGACATTAAAATGGTAAAATAGGCTTAGTACATTTAAAGTGGTGTCAATGAAGAGTGATAACATATTAGAAATGTTTTTGAGAAACATTAGCATTAAAACATTATTGTTCGATTTTAAGGAGAATACTGAAGATATTTTAAAATAGAAAAGTGGAATATCATTTATATAAAACCAGAATTGAACCAAGAAGGTTTTCATAATAAAATGTCTGATTTTATAATGATATTGGTGTATTAAAATAGTTGAGAGTGTGCAGTGGAAATCCGGTAAGAAATTGGTTTGTACCCATAAAATATGTTTTCCTATTATGATAAATTAATGGGGGAATAACATAAAAACATGTATATTCCCAAAATAGAATGAGGGATAGATCATGAAACTTGTGTTCAGACCATTTAAACATAATTTAAAAGTTTTTCATAAAAATAAAATACATTTTCTTTTGGGTAGATAGAAAGATAGAGGAACTTGAAGGTATAAAGGTGGTTTGGGTAGAATGCCTTACGGTTTATTGGAATGGTGTAGGGTGTACCTAATAGGTCATTATGAGAGAGAAAAGGGGTATATAATCTCATGTAAATCATTAGGGAAGTATGGGGGAGGTTTGAAATATTCCCCATCATTTGGGTTTACACATAAAAGTCATAACATAGAGGACAATCTTGATTAGGAGAGAAATAGAGAGGATCACATACCTTAAATCTGTTGGTGTTCTCAACATGTTATTAAATACATAAATAAAAAAATTAGGTTTATTAATAAATAATTCAAGAACCTATTCTATTTTTAATTGGTTTTGTATAATAATGTTATGTTCATTTATAACCATTTTGATTGGTTTTGAGGTTCAATTTCATTGTTCAGGTCTGTTTGCTTACTTGGATTTAATGATCTGTTAATGTTCGGATAAACAAGTATGATGAAGGTGATTGTCTATAATTGAAGTATAATGTTATTAGTGAACATCAAGAAGATCATATAGTTTAAATTTTAATTTTGTTACTTAGAGAGAAGTCGAATTATTATTTAAAACCATAGTGAATTCCTTTTATGTTAATAGGTGGGTTTGATTAAAAAGATCATGTTTTTTTGTTACATAATACCTTTTGTAAAAAAGGATTTCAGAAAAAAATAGAATATATTACATATATAAAAATCTGGTTGAAACATAACACAAAACGATTAATGACCAGAATTAAAGATGATAAATGAAATTGATAATCCATTGTCCTTAAATATGAAAAAAATTTCCAATCTCAATCGGTATTTTCATTTCATTCAAATAAAAATGTGGAGAAAGGTGAGAACCTAATGAAATATACCAGTTGAAAAAGAAAACATTCTAGAACATGTATGTCACTAAAGTTATCATACTATTTGTGGTAAGAGAGGTGAGGAATGAAACAAAAAGAAAAGAACTTAAAAGGAATGAAGGAATTGGAAAGGAGAATTTACATCTTAAGACTACCTCCGTTGACAACCTCTTAAGTGAAGAGGTTTTGGTATTTTGAAGAGGCTGGGATATTTTAGATGCGGGGAGGATCTTGGAGAGATAAATGGCCAGAATAATGGCAACGTAGAGTGCTTAATAGGAGTGAAGAGAAGTGGGAGTGATGGGGGTTTTATAATGGAGGAGAGGTGGGTTCTCATAATTTTTTAATCATTAGTTTATTATTTTGTCACATGAAAATGAATAGTATGTATTCCATGACCAAAAAATATAATAAATTCATGTGACTTTGAACAAAAGTCCATTTAAATCATTTATGACTCATGAATGATGTAGAAATTAAGGTTTTAGAATTTATTGTGAATTATCAGATTTCATTATTCATAAAAAATTCAAGTATTTCAGAAAAATCCAAAAAATTATCCCTAACCAATTTTCAACATGTAGAATCCAAAAATGAAGTCTGTTTTTCAGAAATATTTTTATATATATGATTATTTTTATATTTAATTAAAATTATAATTTATTATCAAAAACTAGTTTCAAAAACATTCATTTACTTATTCTAAAATATGGTTATATTGTAAATTATATGTTAATATTATTTTTATACAATCATAGGTAAGGTAAATATTAATTATGTTATATCACTATTCATATTGGCATGTTACTATTAATAGTGGAATTTTACTATTCACAGAATTATTTTTTCTAATTAGAATCCAAATAACTAACTGTTTGTAGCCATTTATGTCAGATATTTGAAATTTCAAACACTGAAGTGACAAAATTATGTTTAAAGGTCACTTATCACTTAGTAGTTCATTATTTTTTGTATTAGTGTGATTTTATGACATATTAATTAAAAGGGAATTTCCATTGAAAAACATTGGGTCGTTACATTCTTCCCCACTTATGAAAATTTTTACTATAAATTTTGTTTTGTAGTCTAAGACAATAACAGGTGCAAGTACTTTTCCATTATTTATTCCTCCAGTTCCAATGTGGCCTCTTTGTACTTATGGTTTTCCATAGTACCTTGAACATATGAGAATTCTTGTTGTGTAGAACATTGTCTCTATGATCCAAGATCTTCACAGGCTTCTCTCATAAAAAAGATCATCCTCTATATATACCACCTCTGAAGAGAGTACATGAGAGGAGTCTGGTATGTACTTCATTAAGAGGGATACATGAATGACATCCTTTACATTAGACATGGTAGGTGGACATTCCAGTCGACATGCCACAATTTTTACATGATCAAGTATCTCAAATGGGACGTTGTACGTAGAAATTAACATACCTTTCTTACCAAACCTCATGACCTTATTCCATAAAGATATGCATAGAAATACCGTTTCTCCAACTTTAAACTCAAGGTATCGTCAACGATTGACTGCGTAAATATTCGGTCGACTTGATGCTCCCTTGATATACTGCTAAATGGTTTTCACCTTCTCCACAATTTATTTGACCATTTCAGGTCCTAGCAGCTTACGCTCACGGACTTCATACGAACACGCTGGTGTTATGAACCTTTTCCCATAAAGGGCTTTATATCGTGCCATTCATATGATCATGTAGACACTATTGTTTTAAGAAATTTCAACCAGTTGAAGATGTTGGTCCCATCCTCCATTGAATTCCATAGAACATGTTCTCAATATGTCTTCGATTGACTAAATAGTTCGCCTAGATTGGCCATAAGTTTGAGGATGATCAGACATAGATATGTTCTGTTCAGAGCATAAAGCATGTTGGAGACTATTCCAGAAAAGCGAGATGAATCTTAGATCATGGTCGAATACCATAGATAGTGGTACCGCATGTTTCCTAACCACGTCTTTTATTTAAATCCATGAATTTTTATCCAATGGGAAGTCCTCTTGAATAACAATAAATTTTGTTGTCTTTGCAAGAAAATCCAGAATGACCCAGATAGCATTGTTTCTTCTGAATTCCCTTGGAAATCTATTTTCAATGTCCATTGTAATGTTCTACCACTTCCTTGCTGGTATGGGTAGTGTATGCCTCATTGCCTTAGGCTTTTTAATCTCATCTGACACATGTTGACATACTAGGGACTTTGATGTATATTCATCAATCTCTCTTTTCATATTGTCCCACCAAAAGTTTTCTCGGAGATCTCGATACATCTTTGTGGTCCATAGGTGTATAGAGATGGTTAAGCTATGTTTTTCATTTGGAAGCTCCTTCTTAATATCTGGATTAAATGGTACACAAAATCATGACCCATATCTTACAACTCCTTCCTCAACAATTTTGAAATCAGAGGATTTCCAATTTTTGGTAGCTTCCAAACATTTCTAAATTTCTACATATTTTCATTGAGAATCCTCTATTTTATCCAAGAGGGATGGTTGATAAATCATTTGAGAACTTATTGACGATTTCCCTTCAATAATGATTCCCATGTACAACCTTTTCAAATCTAAGCAGACCAGATCCTTCTCAATTTTCATCATTGATATGGATAAAGGTTCCTTTCTACTAAGAGAATCTGCCATCTTAATTTCCTTACATTGATGGTAGTGAGTTGAGCATGTAATGACCTAAAAATTATGTGGAATTTCTTTTCTTAAATACATGGAAATTTTACGTGTCTGCAGTTTCTGAAGGCGCCTTATTCTGAGTCCCAGTGTTCTCAGAATAAATTTCTAATGTTTTGTTCAGGTACGTTCAGTAGACGTACGAGCAGTACTTTATATATTTTGAACCGATGCCCGGAATTGAAATCTGGGGACACCGATGAACTCGCAGTGCAGATATTCTCTTAAGCAGAGCATTTCTGCGATTGCTTTTCATACAGGATGAAAGTTATTTCTGGGGGTTTTCTAATTAAAATAAATAAAAATATGATTAACATATTTTTAAGTAGGTGGTGGTTAAATCAACCAAAGGGGATTTGGATGTGGGGACCACCAACCACGTAACCTCCTATGGGAGGATAATGTGTTGTGGGGCCTACATGAACATCATCTCTTCAACTCCCACTTGAAACCCATGAACCCCCCCCCATTAATGTGGGTTAAAACCTCCACCTTCCACCTCCCTTTTTAATTTTGAAAACTCTCCACCTCCCACCTTTTCTCATTAATGTGCCAACACCATTAATTAATTAATTGAGCGTCCAAAATTAATTAATTAATTTTAGTGTTTGAATTATTTTGAATTTATTTTACCAACATTAAAAGAAGAGACTATATCCTATTAATTCGGTTGGAATAAACTTGGATGGGAGAACTAAAGAGAGGAGGAGAACTTTTAGAGGACATCACCCTCTCTAGGTAAGAACATGAGGAACTCGATCATCTTCTTCCTTCTTCAATAGGGGAAAGAAAGTGAGGCGATGCCCACAAGGAATTCCCATCGTCTTTCCTCTTCCTCTACATCAACGGAGAATACCCACCCATGAAGAACGCAGCAAATGACAACATCATTCCCTCCGACCTCAACAGAACGACACCGTCATCCCGCCACTCCGACGAGCGGGCACTATTTTTGAAGTAGGGGAATTTTTGTATTATTTTTAATTATGTGAAAACACCTTCGTTCGTGGTCGTATAAAATACTGGATTGGAAAACCAAATGTTATAAGATGACAAGGAGGGTTTAGACCACATGAACACGGCCCAAACCTCCGCTTTGTTGTTTCCATTTAATGATGTCAGAGGCCGAGCTGACAGGGAGCAGTGTCGTCGCACCATGCCATAGAATAACTGCAGCCAGGAGGACCGCGACAGATGATAGAGGAATTGTGGCTGGGAGGGCCGCGGCTGAGGAAGAGACATGGCACCGTCATGTCACGCTTTAGAGTCGATGGCCATAGCCAGGCCAGGCCACGACGGAGGAGGATCTGTGCCGTCACGTGGGCCAAGTAGAGGAAAACCATGGACTGCTTCCACTGGCTGCTCTGATGGCAGAACCGGTCGGCTACTGCCGACCGGGCTGTAGGACCGTGGCGCCCGCAGGCGCCATGTGGAAGAGACGCTGCCCGCTTCTGTGGGCCACTTAGTGGGGAGAACTGGCCTACCTCCAACCAGCTGGGCTGAAGAACCGTGGCATTGGGAGAATAGTGTCCTGCTGTGCGGGCCCTGCACGCTAGACAGAACCGGCCAGGCAGGGAAGAGGCGGCGTCGGTTGGTGCCACCGGGTGAACCGAACCATCCAGTGTTGCAGTCTGGGTCCACGGGCGGGCTGGCCGAACCCCCAGTCTGGTCGGACTTGCCGAGCTAGGTCGGGCAGACCCACCAACCCACTGGACTTAACGGGCCAGGCCCGATTTCTCTTAAATGCGAATATCTTTAAGATCATGCATCTGAACAACACACTGTCTATGGAACTAGGAACCTCGAAAAGATGTTGTCCTTTTGCGATACTCTAAGTGAGTTTTGGACAATTTTGGAAAAAAGCCGTGTTTGGATTGAGAGTAAATCCAACCGAGCCCCTGGAAATAAAATGCCAACAACTCTCAGACCGGGCGTCCGATTGACGCGTCATCTAGTGCGTTTTGTTCCTTTTGATGAGATGGAACTATAGGATACATAAACTCGATACTTCGTGATAGTTGATGTATCGATACTTTTCTTGAGGAGTAGACCCTCCTGGAATCGAGCTTTCTATGTGCAAGAACCATAGAGCTCGCTGCGACGACTACTACACTGGAATACTACATGGGTTCGACAATGATGAATTCTATACTGGTATCCTTCGTGGGTTCAATAGTGATGACTTCTGTACCGAAATCCTCCATGGGTTCGACACTTCTGACTTCTGTTCCTGTATCCTGTGTGGGTCCGAGAGTGTTGCTGGTCCTGTATCCAGTGTGGGTTCGACAGCTTAGATGGTCTTGTATCATGTGTGGGTCCAACATCATAGATGAATTAGTGACTAAATCTGATAATCTATATCTCTATATGAATGATTTATAACTATGTGAGCTAAGTCATGTATTTCAACCATTATCATTGTGGTGTTTGACTTTAATTTCTGTGTGGACTGGGTTGTGATTTGGCTTGAGAGTTGGAGTCGGACTGTGATAGGTAACTTAGGTATATGGATGGCCATATACATAAGTAGGGTTTGTTGATACTTCGTGATTATATATTTCCTCTATGGTTTATCTTTTGTGGATTCTGGGAGACCTTCACGGGTCTCGAGGTCCCCTACATAGTTTTGTTATACTCACCCCTGCATGGGTTTCGCCCGTACCTTGTTTTGTTCTGTGCAGACGGCGTACAACAGTGATCGAGGCTAAGGGTGACGGACTGAGGCATTTCTGAGCTGGACTAAATGGGAGGTACATCAAGGAAGATTTGTTTGAGTTCTCTACCTACCCATCAGGTAGGATTCCCTTGTGGATGATCCAAGAGTTGTTTTCCTTTTTTTACATGTACTTGAACTTGTTGTTAAGTTGGGCTTGTATACTGGCCCACTAACATTAAGCACACCTTACTTTTATATTTTAGTAATTTTTTCCTCTACTTCTTGTGTTCGGACTGTGTGTTTGTGTTATAGGTTAAATGGGAATACCTTCTCTTTTTATCATGGATTCACCTTTGGTGGTTGTTGCCAGCCCCTGGCCTATGGATGGCGGGCTTGGGGTAGTCACAACACGGTCCCCGAGGACGGGTCGTGACAAATTGGTATCAGAGTAGTCGGTTCTATAGTAGAACTTAGACTCTAATTCTTTTAACGGAAATAGTGTTAAATTTTATGGCTGTGGTTATAAATTTAGGGAAACCAGTGTTGGTGCGACAACCGACATATCCATACACTAGGAATCTAAAATCTGATGTCCGACTTAGTGCACGAAAACACTAATTGCGTGTGAGTTTGCTATGAAAAAGTTGTCTTCGTGATTACTTTGTGTCATCTCACTAGGTATAATGTTTTAACTATGGTGCACCTTTTTCTTTTCCGGATGGCCCCATGAAGGCATCCAGCTAGGGTTCCGAGTTTCATATGAGATGGTAGCCCACCGTGTGACGAGGCCTCGGTGCGGGGCCCCATCATAGCAGAGGTACTAGCAGTACCACTACCCGCTGGGCCACAGATACCACCGGCTCTAGTAGTAGAGAGTGCATGCCTCCTGAGTGTGTAGGACGAGTTCCAGTGCCAGAGGCTTCCCAAGTTATAGGTAGAGACATACCCACATGCAGCTGAGGATTGGAAATATTCCATTGTGAGAGATTTTAGATTGTTAGGGACATCAACCGACCTCATGGTGATCCTTTCCGCAAGTCTGCTGCATGAGGCGACAGGAAGATGGTGGAGCATGATGCTCCAGGTGCTTGATGAGGAATCATTACTATAGAGAGACTTTGAGAGTCTCTTCCTCTCAGAGTTTTTCTATCCACCTTCCGTGGAGTGCAGATTCAGGAGTTACTTCATCTGCACTAGGGCAGCAAGGCAGTTGCTTAGTACTCAGTGAGGTTCACCAACCTCTCCCGATACTCCAAAGATATGGTACGAGACACATTCTTTAGAGCGTGGACCTTCAATTAGGGACTTAGGAATGATATTAGGGCTTCGATAATTCCCCTTAGCATTCTGATGCAGGCTGGTGTGCATGAGAGAGCCCATCTAATGGAGAGTTTTCTCGCTGATCAATCACCAATGGAGAGACCCACCATAGGGAGATACATAGCGGAGTCTTCAATAGCCAGTATTAAAAAGTTGACGTAGAGGTTTAAACGGACCATGCCATTTGGTGGGAGACACCAAAAAACTGTTTCGGTTATGTGGGGTACACGACACAGAGCCAGATATACGAGGAGCAGATAGGGCTATGAATGTGGTGGGCTGAGGAAAATGGTTCATGACTGCCTGAACATCCATGCAGATGAGAAACTGACAGTAGAGGTACCTCCCAGGCAAAGGCAAAGCATCGACCGTCGTGCTCCACCAGGAGAAGGCAGATGTGGCAGAGGAGATATCCGAGCAGTGGGTGGTGGATGACATTTTGAGGCTCCACCACTACCACCATCAAGAAGTCCTCCCCAACCACATGGAGTAGGCGGACACAGTCAGACCAAGCTCCAGGAAGTTGAGGCCTACAACCACGGAGCACCAGAGATGATTTTAGGTACTATCTATGTCTACTACACCCTTGTTTCAGTACATATAGACACATGTGTGAGTCATTATTTTATTGAAACTTCCCCCATTCGGAGCTCAGAAATTCCGATGGAGTCATTGGCTCGATCCTTACATCTAGAGACTGTTACAGGAGCAGACTCGATGATTACATACTACTTCCGGTAGTGTGAGATTACTCTAGGAGGTGAGAGCTTTGGCTGGGTTCTTCTTGTAGTAGTTTCAAGGTCTTACGTCGTCATCTTAGTTATGGATTGGTTATCCATAGTTCATCCTGAGATTGATTTTATTATGTGGAAATTGTGGTGTATCTACACAGATGGGACCAGGTTCACCTTCACCAGCGATAAGGAAGCCTTTTCAGCACAGGATGGACTTATGGAGAGGAGGGGACAGCCAATCACACTTCAGTTGGCTAGTCTCATCCTCGGAGTGGTTGATGTGCGGAGTCTGAGATTTCCTGTTGTGGTGGTGTAGTACAGGGATGTTTTATCTAACGACGTTTGAGGACTACCTCCTCACAGATAGGTAGAATTATAAATTGATATGTACCTTGAGACAACACCTATTTCTACTCCAGCATATCGGATAGCTCCCGCCGCACTTCGTGAGCTGCGGGTATACCTGGAGGACTTGCAGGGGAAGGGATTTATCCACACCTGAGGATTGACGAAATCTTTGATTAGCTCAAGGGAGCATGATGATACTCAAAGATAGACCTCAGGTAAGTATATCACCAGCTCAGAGTTCGAGACAAGGATGTGCAGAAGACAACCTTCAGGTGTCGGTATGGACAATAAGAGTTGTTTGTTATTCCCTTCAGCCTAAATAGTGCTCCAGTAGTGTTCATGAGTCTCATGAACATGATTTTCCATCCTTACCTCGATCTCATTGTCATAGTCTTCATCGATGACATAATGATTTACTCGAATACTAAGGGGGAGAACGCCTACCATTTGCGGGTAGAACTGGGCACACTCCAAGAGCACCAGATTTTTAGTAATATCTCAGTGTGACAGTTCTAGATTCAAGAGGTACAATTCTTGGGACACGCCATCTTGGATGATGGATTTGTAGTGGATCTAGAAACGATCGAGGATGTAAATTCTTGGGAGCCACCCAGGAGTGTGATGGAGGTACGAAGTTTCCTAGGACTGGCTGGTTTCTATAGGAGATTTGTTCTAGACTTCTCTAGAGTTACATCTCTGCTTTAACCATTGATTAAGAACGATCAACCCATCATGTGGTCAGATAGATTCCAGCAGAGCTTTCAGAAGGTGAGGCAAAGGTTGGTCAGTGCCCGCATCATGAGGCTACCAGAGGAGGGTGTAGGGTACGTAGTTTTCTGGGATGCATCAGGGACATGACTTGGGTGTGTCCTCATACAGGAGCGAGTAGTGATCGCCTATGTTCCACTGCAGCTGATACATCATGAGAAGAAATACACTACCCATGACCTAAAGTTATTTGCAGTGGTATTGGCCTTAAAGATGTGGTGGCACTATCTGATGTGCGAGCGTTTTACAGTATACAATGACCACCAGAGTCTCAGGTACATTGTGTTGCATAAAGACCTGATCCAGAGACAACGACGATGGATCCAGGAATATGACTTCAAGATAGTCTATACTCCTGGAATGTGGAATGTTGTAGTAGATGCTCTGAGTAAGAAGATCATGCATTCAACTGCTAGGAGAGGCAACAGAGCAGCTGTCCACGTTGCAGATACCTTTCTTTGGATAGATATAGAGAAGCCTTTCTATAGTCTCTCACAGTCACTCCACCACTTCTACAGTGAGTCAGAGAGGTTCAGTGTGGGGACATTGACTGTGAGACGAGACGTGCTCAAATATCCTCAGGGTAGGCACCTGATGGGTTTTCTAAAGGTGGGGAGCACTCCATCCTTTTCAGAGGACGTACCATGGTACAATTAGCACTATAAGAGGATGTGTTGAGGGAGTTTCACACTTCCCTTCTAGAGGTAAATCCAGGAGTGGAGATGATGTATTCGGACCTTAGACGACAGTACTGGTGGCTGGGTATGAAGAAGGAGGTATTAGAGTTTGTCTCACGATGACTCACTTGTTAGCATGTGAATGCAGAGCACCAGGTTCCAGTTGGCTTGGTTCAACCCATAGAGGTCCCAGAGTGGAAGTGTGTCAAGATATCCATGGATTTCCTAATGGGATATCCACGTACATTCATAGGAAAAAACTCTATCTAGTTGATTATCAACCGGCTCACCATGATGGCCCACTTCCTACAGATTAGAGAGCAGGGCTCAGCAGAGAGCGTGGGATGCCTCTATGTACAAAAGATCATATGGCTTCATGGTGTGCCATCAACGATCGTCTATGATCGAGATACTCGTTTCACTTACATGGTATGGAAGGGGTTGTGGGAAGCTTTCAGGATGCAGCTTCACTTGAGCACCGCCTTCCACCCACAGACAGATGGCCAGAATGAGAGGACCATTCAGACACTCGAGGACATGCTCCATGCATTCTTCCCCGACTTTGGTCATTTTTGGGAGGTTTACATTCCCTTTTTATAGTTTTCATATAACAACGACTTCCACTATACCATCAGGATGGAACTCTATGAGGCACTGTATGACCAACCTAGCATATCACCTCAGTTCTGGACTGACATAGGGGAGTCAGCATTAGTAGGACAAGAGAAGGTGTAGGTTATGCCAAAGAAGGTGCAGATCATCCAGGAGCTAATTAAGACTACATAGAGTTGACATAAGTCCTGTGCTGAAAGGAGATGGAGACCACTGGAATTCAAGGATGGAGACCACGTCTCCTTATGGGTCACATCTTGACGAGTTATATGGAGATTTGGCCATGGCGGAAATTTATCTTCACGATTCATCGGACCGTTCCAGGTCCTCAGAAGAGTAGGCGAGGTGGCTTACCACCTAGCTCTTCCACCTCAGTTGCACCGAGTGCATGGCATCTTCCTTGTATATTAGCTGAGGAGATACATGCACGTCCCAACCCACTTCATTGACCATGGGGAGATGGACATCGATAACAGGGAGACATTCATGGAGGTCCCAGTGGAGATCGAGGATCGATAGGAGCGGGTCCTGCATGGATGGTCGATTCCTCTAGTGCGTGTTCGCTGGCTGCACGAGAACCTCCATGAGACCACATGGGAGCGGGAGGCTTAGATGCATACTCATTACCCCATTTTGTTCCCTTAGTGTGTGTTGTAGCTTTCAGGGACCTAATTCCCTGAGGTGGAGAGAATTCAAAGACACAAAAATTCAATAGAATTTTTTTTCTTAAATACACGGGAATTTTACAAGTCTGCAGTTTCTAACAGTGCCTGATTCTGAGGCCCTGTGTGCCCAGAATAAATTTCTGATGTTCTGTTTGGTTACGTTTAGTAGACGTATTTTCAGGATTTTATATCTTTTGAGCTGATTCCTATAATTGAAATCTGAGGACACCGATGAACTCACAACACCGATATTCGCTTAAGGGGACCATTATCACAGTTGCATTTTATATAGGTTGGAAGTTGTTTTTGGGGGATTTCTAACTAAAATAAATAAAAATATGATTAACATATTTTTATGTATGTGGTTGTTAAATACTCCAAAAGGATGTTGGAAGTGGGGCCTGCCCCACACGTAACCTCCCATAGGAGGATAATGTGTTGTGGGGCCCACAGGAACATATACTCTTCAACTCCCCCTTGAAACCCTTGGAACCCCCCGTTGATGTTGGTTAAACCCTCCACCTTCCACCTCCCTTTTATGTTTTAAAAACTCTCCACCTCAAACCTTTTCTCATTAACGTGCCAACATCATTAATTAATTAATTGAGCTTCCATAATTAATTAATTAATTTGATTGTTTGGATTCTTTTGAATTTATTTTTCCAACATTAAAAGAAGAGATTGTATCCTTTTAATTTGGATGTCAAAAACATGGTCGGGAGAACTAAGGAGAGGAGTAGAACTTTTGGATGACATCATCAAATCTAGTGAAGAACATGAGGAACTAGATCATCTTCTTCCTTCTTCAACCGGGGAAAGAAAGTGAGGTGATTCCCACGAGGAACACCCATCTTCATTCCTCATCCTCTGCGTCAAGGGAGAAGACATCACCCCCAAAGAACGCTGCCAAAGACAATGTCATTCCCTCCGACATCAATAGAACGATATCATCATCCCGCGACTCCACTAAGAGAGCACCGTTTTCAAGGTAGGGGAATTTTTGTTATTAATTTTTATTATGTGAAAACATCTTCTTTCTTTGTCGTATAGAATTCTGGGTTGGAAAAATAAATGTCAAAAAATGAAGGTGAGGGTTCAGACAGCACGAACCCAACCCGACCCGACCCTTTGTTTTTTCCATTTGATGACGTTGAAGGCAGAGCCTAAAGGGCATTGTGCCATCTCACTACGCCGAAGAATCACTGCCTCCAGGAGGACAGTGATGGACGAAAGAGGAACCGCGGGCGGGTGGGCCGCGATTGATGAAGAGGTATGGAACCGTTTGGACGAGCATTGGAGTCAAAGGTTGTGTCCATGCCGGGCCGTAGTGGAGGGGGACCTATGTCATCTTACCAGCCGCATGGAGTAAAACTGCGGCCCGCTTTCACTGGCCACTCAGCTGGAAGAACCAGCCGCTACTGCTGGCCGGGCTGCAGGACCGCTACGCCCGCATGCGCTACGTGGAGGAGGCGCGACCCCCTTCCACGGGATGCTTGGCAGGGAAAACCATATGTCCGCCTTATAGCCGGGCTGATGAACTATGGCATGTGGAGAATTGCAGCCTACTGTGCAGGCCACGTGCGCCGGGCAAAACTGGCCGGCTATGGCCGACCGGGTAGGGAAGAGGCAGCGCCGCTTGGTGTAGCTGGGTGAACCGAACCGACCATTAGCGTGGGTAAGGTCTACGGGTGGGCCACGCTCCACCGGGCCAAGCTGACCCCCAACCGGGTTGGACCCATCAATTTGGGTCGGGCTGACCCGCCATCCCACTGGACTTAAAGGGTTGGGCCCGACTTCGCTTAAATGAGAATGTCTTTAAGACCACGCATCCAACCGATGTGCCGTCTGCCGTACCAGGACCCTTGTGATGAGGAGGTCCTTTTCCAATACTATAATTGTGTTTTGGACCATTTTGGATAATGTAAGGGTCTAGATTAGGCATAAATCTAACTGGGCCCGTAGAACAGAAATGCCAATAACTCTCAGACCGTGCGTCCGATTGACACGCCATCTGTGGAATTGGGTTCCTTTTGATGAGATGGAACTTCGTGTTACATCAACTTGAGACTTAGTGATAGTTGATGCATCAATACATTGCTCAAGGAGCGGACCCGCCTGGAATTGAGAGTGCTGTGTGTGGGAACCATAGAGGTGGCTGCGATGACTACTGTATCAGAATCCTACATGGGTTCGACAATGATGAATTTTGTACCAGAATCCTTCATGGGTTCGATAGTGATGAATTCTATACCGATATCATCTGTGGGTTCGAACGCTCTTTCTTCTATTCCTGTATCCTATGAGGGTCCGAGAGAGTAGCTAGTCTTGTATCTTGTATGTGTCCGACAACTTAGCTGGTCCTGTATCCTGTGTGGGTCGGATAGCTTAGATGAATCATGTCTACATCTGATCATCTCTATCTCTATACAAAAGATGTATACCTGTGTGATATGTGTCATTTCTTTCACCCATTATCATCATGGTGTGTGAATTTACTTCATGTGTGGACTGGTTTGAGATTGGGCTTGAGAGTTGGAGTCGGACTGTGATAGGTAACTTAGGTATATGTATGGGAATATACCTATGTATGGTTGGTTTATACTTTGTGATTTTATCTTCCTTATGTGGTTTATACATTGTGGATTCTGGGAGACCTTCGAGGGTCTCAGGGTCCCCTACTGAGTATTGTTATACTCACCCATGAACAGGCTTCGTCCGCACCTTGTTTTGTTCTATGCAGACAATGGAAAAAAGTGATCGAGGGTGAGGGTGATGGATGGAGGCTGTTCAGAGCTGGACTAGATGGGAGGTACCGCAGGGATGAGTTTTTTGAGTTCTTTACCAACCCTTTATGTTGGATTCTCCGATGGATGATCCAAGAGCTGTTTTCCATTTTTTTACTTGTACTTGTACTTGTTGTTCAGTTGGGTTTGGTATACTAGCCCACTTACATTCAGCACACCTTACATTTCTAATTTAGTACTTGTTGCCTCTACTTCTTGTGTTCATATTGTGTTTGTGTTATAGGTGAAAAGGCAATGCCTTCAATTTTTAATAGGGATTTGTCTTTGGTGCTAGTCTCCAGCCCCTGGCCTATGGAAGGCGGGCTTGGGGTAGTCACAGCACGGGCCCTGAGGACGGGTTGTGACAGAGCAGTCATAATCTTTGATGAGCTCTATCCATCATAACTGGAACATATTAATCTCTTTCTTTGTAAATATTTATCTGATACTCCTATGGTCATTATATATCTCACACTTCTCCCTATAGAGATAATGTCACAAGATTTTAAACGCAATGATCACTTCCTCTAACTGTAGATCATGTGTGGGATAGTTTTACTCATGGATTTTCAGCTGCATTGAGAAATAGGTTCTCACTTTATCATTTTTTATTAGCACAAAACCTAATCCCTTCTTAGAAGCATCACTATACACCACAAAGAGTTCTCCACTTGTAGTGAGTGTGAGCACTAGTGCTTCGATAAACCTCTTTTTTAATTCCTTGAATGAATCATCACATTCAAGTGTCTAGTAAAACATTACACCTTTCTATGTGAACCTCATCATTGGGTTTTTGAATCATGAAAATTTCTTCACAAATCATCGATAATATGCAGCTAGACCTAGAAAGTTAAGGATATCCATTACAGAAGTTTTCATGGGCCACTCTTCAATTACATTCATCTTGGAAGTGTCCACATATATCACGTTGCTAGTGATAACATGCCGCAAGAATGATACTTCCTTCATCCAGAACTCACATTTATTATACATTGCATACTACTTCTCCCTTTGAAAATTCATCAACGCAGTATTCAAATTCTCCTCATTTTCCTCCTTACACATTAAGTATATCAAAATATACACAATAAATACTACCACAATGTTTTCGATGTAATATCTAAAAAATATATTCATTAAATTCATGAAAAATTTTAGATAATTTCATAGTCTGAAGGGTGTAACTATGAACTCATAGTGTCCATACCTCATTCAAAAGGCAGTCTTGGGAATATCTTCCTTCCTTACCTTTAATTGGTTATATCCCGACTGAAGGTCCACCTTAGAGTAATATATGGCCCCATGAAGCTGATCAAACAAGTCTTTTATTCATGGAAAGGGATACATGTTCCTTATCATGATTTTATTGAGCTCATGATAATCATTGCAGATGTATCTTTACCCATCATTTTTCATGATGAATAGGAACGGATCACCCCAAGGTGATGCACTCAGGCATACAAAACACTTAACCATATTCTCATGTAACTACCTTTTAAGCTCATCTAGCTCGATGGTGGACATTCAATAAGGTTTCATTGAGATAGATAGAGATCAAGGGACATGCTCAATTGATAACATAACCACTCATTCTAAAGGAAGACCAAACAACTCTTCAAGGAATACATTAGTGTAATCCCTCACGATGGGAATGTCTTCATGTATTATTCTCTCCTATGTCTCAATCATTTGAGCTAGATATTCTCACTCCCTAGACACCAATATCCACACATAAGATGACGATTCTAAATGTGATTAATCTTCCTCTTTACACATGTAATGAATCAAAATATGCATTAGGATGTGAATAGTGATCTCCCTTTCCCGACAATCGATCTTAGCTTTGTATAAATATAGTTAATACATTACCTAGATTGCATAGAACTCTACTAAAGAATGTGTGACGATATTTTTTGGGAGGATCAGTCCACAAACATTTACCGGGGATGAGATATAAAATATGGATGTAATAATTTCCCCATTTTCTATTCTCACAGATAACCATTCCTCCAAATATTCAGGTGGAATTTGAATAGTTCTACTAAACATGCAAGATATTAATGATTACATAGAACCAGAATCGAATAGTACATTCATGATTCTTGAATGAGTAATTATCATACATGTCACCACATATCTTTCTAGCTCCACCTCATTTGTAGTGATAGCATAGGCCCTTCCTTGTTTCCTTGGAGGTTGTTGTTGATTTCCTCCGACAACCCTTGGTTTAGGGATATTTTTTGCATAATTCCCATGATCCTTGTAGTTGGCACCCTGCACTGTAGGCTGAGTGTTGATTTGAACCTTACTTTCTTCTTCTGCATTTGTGGGTTTCATTATATCCATTAAGTATTTCTTGGATAGATGACCAAACTTTACACATTTGAAGAAATTATTTGTTCCGTTCAGATAGTTACCATGAGGCTTCTTCCCACAAATTTAAGAAGGGGAAAAGTCGGAATTTTTTCTATCATGAGATATGTTTGATGAACCACAGATGTTGTTCTCCATATTCCATTTCATGTCACTGGTCCCATGAGACAATTGAGAGTCTAAAATATCTATTTCAACATTGAGGGAACAACAGGAAATATCGTTATAATTGTCAAAGTCTGGAATCGCCAATGTTTTTTGTAGACTATGATTTAGTCTTCTAAATAAGCGACCCCCCTTGCATTTGGTGTTCATGACAAAGCCAGAGGCATACCTTGCAAGCCTTGTAATGTTTGCCTCATACACCCTGATGGCCTCATCATCATTCTTCTTGAGTCTGAGGAACACTATTTCTATATTGATATAGAGGGTTCAAGGAAAATATTTTTTGAAAAATATCCACTTGAATTCCTCCTAATCCATAGAATCAATTTCATCTTGTGAAATTGTAATATAGATCAATGTCCACCACTGATCAGTTACCTAATAAAATCAATAGACCTCAAGTACAAACATCTCTTCTTCCATGCACTAGAGGATGGGGAATATGCTTTCAATGGTGTTAATCCATTGTTCTGTGAGGAGGGGTGTCACGACCCGTCCTCGGGGCCCGTGCCGTGACTACCCCAAGCCCGCCTTCCATAGGCCAGGGGCTAGACACTAGCACCAAGGCGTAAATCCCAGTAAAAAGGGAAGGCACTGCCTTTGTAAAGTAAACAAGCACCACAGAGTAAGCAAGCGGAAAAGTAAACACTAAGTAAGAACAGAGTACAACTGGAAGTGCGGAAAAGTAAATGGGTTAGTATACAAACCCAAACTGAAAGTAAAGTACAACTCGAAAGGGAAAATAGCAACTGTAAAGTAAAATCCACTACACCGAGCTGTCCACTAGAAATCCCACCTGAAGGGTGGGTACAGATAGCTCCACTGCTCCTCGGGTCCCGCCATCCGCTCCGGGCACGTCCCGCCCAGTGGTCCACCTCCAGGTACCGTTCTGTTCTGTAAGCCTCAGCCACGATCAACGATGTTCGTTGTCTGTAACCAACACAATGTAGTGCGGGCATAGCCCGTGCAGGGGTGAGTATAAGCTACTCAGTAGGGACCCCGAGACCCGTGAAGGTCTCCCAAAATCCACAAAGGATAAACCACAAAGGAAGATACAATCACGAAGTAACAACCGACACTGCTTAGGTATATTCCCATACATATACCTAAGTCATCAATTCCAATACGCTCCAACCTTCGAGCCCAAGTACAACTCAGTCCACACAGGAAAGTAAACGTATTCCACACAGGAAAGCGAAATGTAATCCACACAGGATAACACAACACAATCCACACAGGAAAGCAACAGGATTTAGCTCATACAGGTATACTTCTTCGAAAGACGATAAAGATGATCTCTGATCCATCTAAGTCGTCGGACCCACAAAGGATCGATAGGTGACTAACCCCCGCAAAGACCCACACAGGATCGGGCCCACACAGGACCTGTAGGTGCTGGTTCACACAGGACCGCTGAGCGCAATGACCCACACAGGATCGGACCCACACAGGATCAGGCCCACACAGGACCTGTAGCACTGAACCACGTAGGATCGCTGAGTGCTGTAGTCGTCGTCGTCGAATCCACTAAGGATCTCTATACTGTCGTCGTCGCAGTCACAGTAGCAGTAGCAGTAGTAGTAGTAGTCACAGTTGCAGCCAGCTCTAGGGTTCCCGCACACAACAAGCTCGTTCGGGAGGGTCCGCTCCACGAGCTGAGAGGCTGATACATAAACTATCACAAAGCCCAGAGTTGATGTATCCAAAAGTTCCGTATCTTCAACAGGAACTCAACGCAATAGACGGCGCGTCGATCGGACGCCCGGTCTGAGAGTTATTGGCTTTTTCGTCCCAGGGGCCCGGTTGGTTTTTAAGGCAAAACCAACCTAACCGTACTCCACCGGCGTGCAAAACTCGGGAGGAGTATTCCAGAAGATCCGTCTCACTAAGAGGAACTTAAAAAAGCTGAAGACACGTCAATCGGACGTCCGTAGCTCAAGATATGAGTGTTTCCGCTCCGAGGGCCCGGTTGGATTCGTGTACGAACCAACCCTGCCGAAGTCAAAGTATTTCGAAACATTGAGTGTGATATACCGAATCGACTGCCTCGATCCAAGGATCACATCACCGCTGACTGTTCGTCAATCGGAGGTCCGTAGCTCATGTAATGGTCAAAAGACCGAAATCGATTCAAAAACGGGGGGTCCAGGTCCGGGCCGACCCGGCCCGACCACCCCTGGGTCGGCCCGAACCGGGTCGCCCTGACCCGGGTCCGACCCGGCCCGGCCGGCAGCGCAGTCCGGCGCGGCGCGGCCCGGCAGCGCGGCCCGGCGCGGTCTGGCGCGGCGGCGGGACCGATGCGCCGCTCGGGTGCCACGCGCGGGGGGCAAGGCCCTTCGCTTCTCTGCTGGCAGTGCGGCTGAAAGCCGCACCTTTGATTCAAACGCCCCCCCTCGTGGGGGCCTGCCTTTGAGAAAAATGGGGGGGCGCTGCCCCCCCCCCCCCTTTGTGAAACCGGACCCCCCTCACGTGGGGGGCATGCTTTGAGGAAAATGGGGGGGGGGGGCGCTGCCCCCTTGGTGTAACCGCGGCCCCCCCTTTATGGGGGGCCGGTTTTGGCCAGCCGGGGGAATTTATTCCCCCCGTCCTTCTCCCTTCCGGCCGGCCCAACATGGCCGGCCGGTTCTTCCTCAACGGAACCTGCAAGGCCGGTCCCCCTTCCAGGTTCCGACACCGGCGACCCGGATAGCATCTGGTCTTCACGTCCCACCGCAGCCCGGAACCGGCCGCGGCCTTCGTCGTTCGGCGCGGTGCGATGGCACCATGCCCCACCGCCGCGGCCCCGCTCCGGCCGCGGAGCCTGCAACTTTCTTCGACGCGGCGCGACGGCATCGCTTCCTTGAATTATTTTACGACGCGGCGCGACGGCGCCGCGCATTTCTTGTCGTATGATCCTACGTGTTGCGACCACACCGCGCCTCACCCGTTTCAATCCACAACAAAATCAATATGAAATTAAGGAGGGTCGGCCGTGTTCGTATGGTCTGACCCCCTCGCATTAATTGCTAACAATTGGATAAATTTCACGAAGAAATATTCTCGGGTAAAATTCATGAAAAAATGTAATAAATAAACCCCTACCTCAGTTTCAAGTACGATGTTCGTCAACGACCCACGGAAGACAAACGTTGCGAAGGTCGGGCGTCGCAGTAATCGTTCATCAATTCCGTTGACGAAGAGGTACGTCCGAAGAGGTACGTTGTTGGTGAATCTTCGTAAGCCGAAGAAGGAATTCCGAGGAGGAAGAGACGTTCCCTTTCGTTGACACGGAAGGCGTCATCGATCTTCGGAAACAAACCGGCTACGAAGAAGAGAGGAGCGGCGTTCTTCGTCGGAGCTTGAGTGTTCTTCGTGTTCTTCTTCAAAGTTTGAAGAAGAAGAAGGAGCTCTCAAATCCTCTCAAGATGGATAACCAAAATAAAATAAGCTAAGGCTTATTTTATTTACACAAATATCAACTTGAATTTCAAAGGTTTGAAATTCAAATCAACCCACCTTTATTAATTAAACCAAGTTGTCAAACATTAATTAAAGGGGGTTATAGGGGAGTTTTGAGAGAAGTTGAGGAGTTGGGGTTCGTGTGGGACCCACAACACTTAATCCTCCCAAGGGTGGTTAAGTGGCTGTGGGTCCCAACCCTAACTCCCTTTGGGAGGTTTTTAAAAAAAACAACAAGTTAAAAAAAAAATAGTATCCCGCAATTTTTATTTAACTTATTCTAAACTCCCAAAAACTAACTCTCAACCCGAAATAAACGCAACCTCAGAAAAGGTCTACTTAAGAGAATATTGGCGCTATGATTTCATTGGTGCCATCGGAATTTGATTCCGGGCACCGGTTCAAAAGTTAGAAATTCCCACTCGTTCGTTCACTGAACGTACCCGAGCCAGTCTTTGGAAATTGATTCCGGGCACACCGGGCCTCGGAATAAGGTGACGTCTGAAACTGCGTTCTTGTAAAATTGCAAAGAAAATTAAGAAAAAAATTTCCCTTGAATTTTACGGGTCTTTACATTACTCCCACCTCAGGGCATTACGTCCCCGTAAAGATACATCAAAAACTAGGGAAACAAATGAGGGTACTGAGCACGCATCTAAGCCTCCCGCTCCCATGTGCTCTCCTGGAGGTTCCCATGCTGCCATCTGATGCGCACAAGAGGAATTGATCGCCCACATAGGACCCGCTCCTGTTGATCCTCTATCTCCACCGGGACCTCCGTAAAAGTCGCCCCATCGTCAACATCAAGCTCCCCATGGTCAATGATGTGCGTCGGGTCGTGCACGTATCTCCTCAGCTGAGACACGTGGAAGACGTCGTGCACCGGGTGCAATTGAGGTGGTAGAGCCAGGCGATAAGCCACCTCGACAATCCTGCTGAGGACCTGGAAGGGTCCGATGAAGCGCGGAGATAACTTTCCACCTTGGCCAAATCTTCGTATACAACGTCGAGGTGAGACCCGCAAGAAGACGTGGTCGCCATCCTCGAACTCTAGTGGCCTCCGCCTCCTGTCAGCATATGACTTCTGCCGGCTCTGAGCTGTCCGTATCCGCTCCTGGATGACCTGGACCTTCTCTGTCGTGGCCTGGACCATCTCCGGTCCCACAAGTGCTGACTCCCTAGGGTCTGTCCAGCACAAAGGAAATCTACAAGGTCGGTCGTACAACTCTTGGTACGGTGCCATCCCAATGGTGGAGTGGTAGCTGTTGTTGTACGCAAAATCCACCGAAGATAGTTGGTCCTCCCAGCTGCGACCAAAGTCGAGGACACATGCGCGGGGCATGTCCTCGAGAGTCTGAATGGTCCTCTCCGTCTAACCATCCTTCTGAGGGTGAAAGGCTGTGCTCAGATGTATCTGCATCTCGAACGCCTCCTGTAACCCCTTCCAAAGCCGGGAAGTAAAGAGAGCATCTTGGTTGGAGACGATAGATGATGTAACACCACGGAGCCGCACAATCTCCTAAACGTAGAGACGTCCCAAGATCTCCACTGAGCCCTGATCTCTGATGGGTATGAAGTGTGCCGACTTGGTGAGTCGGTCAATAATCACCCAGATGGAGTCGTGACCTATAGAAGTGTGTAGAAGTCCAGTCACTATGTCCATTGATATCCAGTCCCACTTCCACTCCGGGACCTCCAAGGGCTGTACCAAGCCTGCTGGTACCTGATGCTCTGCCTTCACCTGCTGACAGGTGAGGCATCGAGAAACGAACTCAGCCACAACCTTCTTCATGCCCGGCCACCAGTGATGTCATCTGAGATCCTGGTACATCATTGCCACTCCAGGATGTACCGCCAAAGGAGAAGTGTGAAACTCTCACAGCACCTCCTCTCGTAAAGCGACTGTTACCATGGTACGTCCTCTTAAAAGGAAGTCGTGCTCTGATCCAAGGGAGAAACCATCAGGTTCCTGTACCAAGGATATATGTGCATGCCGTGTCTCACAATCAGCGTCCTCACGTTGTGCCTCTCTCACCCGCTGCAGTAGTGGAGGGGTGACTGTGAGAGACTGAAGGAAGGCTGCCCCATCTCTATCCATGAAGGATATATGCGAAGAGTCTAGCTGCTCTGTCGCCTCCTCAAGTACTTGAATGCCCGTCCTCCTGCTGAGGGCATCGGCTACTAAGTTCCCCTTTCCAGGAGTATAGACTATCTCAAAGTCATAGTCCTGGAGAAACTCGAGCCATCACCGCTATCTCAGGTTCAGGTCCTTCTGCGAGAAGATATATCTGAGACTCTGATGATCAGAAAAGACTGTAAAGTGCTCGCCCATCAGGTAATGTCGCCATGTCTTCAGAGTGAAGACCACTGCTGCTAACTCCAGGTCATGGGTAGCGTAGTTATGCTCATGTGACTTCAATTGACGTGATCCAAAGGCGATCACTGCCCGCTCCTGCATCAGGACACATCCGAGTCCGGTCCCTGATACATCGCAGTAGACTACGTACCCAACTCCCTCCTCAGGCAACCTCAAGATAGGTGCGCTGGTCAACATCTGTCTCAGCTCCTGGAAGCTCTGCTGACATCTGTCTGACCACACGAAGGGTTTCCCCTTCCTCCTTAACGTACGGAAAATCTAAAAAGATTTCTCCTTTTCCGAAAAGTGAAATCCGGTCTCATCCCCTGGATGAACCACGTTCCTTGCCTAATACAGTCAATCCCATCATGATTAGTTAATTCATGGCATGGATGACATCGTAAGGCCTCGACGCTGCTACCAAGAGATCAAACCGTTACTCTCGCCTCCAAGGGTTGAGTTACACTGTCGGCATCAGTGTGTGGTCACTGGGTTTCCTCCAGTAAGAATCTCGCAAGTGAGGGTCATGTCAATAGTTTTTTTTAACCGGCACCTCTTAGTAAAAACAAACAAAAGACAAGAAAATAAAAGTCACCAAGGCAAGTATCTTTTATTACTTCAAATTAAAGTACAAGGACACAAGGCAACACAATCTATGAAGCTAGAGGCATTATGGGAAAAGGCCTCTATGCCTGGAGCTAGTCCCGCACTTGTCGATACACTTCTGGAGTTCCATGATCGTAAGCTTCAGCTGCCTGAAGCTGTGCTCTCCCCTGAGCTCGGGGTGGACCTCCTGGTGGTGGTGGTGGTAGAGCCTCAAAGAGTCTCCCACCACCTGCTGCTCGGAAAGATCCTATGCCTCATCCGCCTCCTCCCCGCGGACCGCCACGGTCGAACCTCTGCCCTTGCCTAGGTGGTTCCTCAACCGTCTGCTGCTCCTCTGCATGGCGGGTCGGGCAGTCACGAGCCATGTGGCCCTGCCCGCTGCACGAGTAGCACTGTCTGCCTCTCAAAAGACTGGCTCCGCGCTGTGTGCCCCTCACTGCTGAGCCAGTGTCCTGAGGTCATCTGCCTGAAGGTCTGGTCTGCCTGGACCCCTGAGTCATCCATCGATTTCCAGCTGCAGAAGACTCTCCCACGTGTCGCCCGGTGGTGGGTCTCGGCGCTGGTGTAGACTCAGTAAGGAATCTCTTGATCAAAAGGGCCCACTCCAGTACTCCTGTCTGAGTCGGTATGCTGAGGGAGATCAGTGATGCCCTAATCTCGTGTCGCAAACCCTGCTCGAAGGTCCGGGCCCGGAAGAATTGGTCCCGTACCATGTCGGTCGAGTAGCCCGAGAGATCAGTAAATCTCGCCGAGTACTGAGCGACCGTCATGCTGCCCTGCCGTAGCTGAAGAAACTCCTGGATACGCACCGCACGAAGGGTGGCTGGGACGAACTCCGAGCGGAAGAGGCTCTCAAAGTCCGTCCAAAGTAGAGATGCCTCATCGTGCACCTGGAGCATCAAGCTCCATCATCGGCCCGCTGCTGCGTCAGTAGGCTCGCAGCGAGGATCACCATGAGGTCTGCTGGTTTCTTCACTAGCCTGAAAACTCGTACCACTGCCTCCAGCCAGTCCTCAACTGCCTGGGGGTCCGTCTCCCCACGGAACCTACGCGGTCACTGGCGCTGAAACTCATGTCGTGCGCTGAGGCGACGTGCATCGTCAGCGGCTGGTGATGGAAGCATCGGTGGCTCGACGGGTAGAGCTACCACCGGTGGCACTGCTGACAAAGGGCCCTGCACCGAGGCCTTGTCGCTCGTTGGGCTATCATCACACTCGACTCTCGGAACCCTAGCTGGCTGCCGTCGTGGGGCCATCCTGAAAAGGAACAGGTGCGCCACAGTCAAACAGTATACCTGTGAGCTGATACAAAGTAATCACAAAGAAAACTTTGAAACACACATGCAATCAATGTTTTCGTGCATTGAGTCGGAAATCAGAAGTCAGGGTCCTGGTGTACGGATACGTCGGCCGCCGCACCAACACTGGACTCCCTGGACTGATAACCACACTCAATACGCTAATCATTATTGCTTCACATAGAAAAGATCAGAGTTCGCTGTAGAACCGAACTCCTCTGATACCAATTTGTCACGACCCGTCCTCGGGGCCCGTGCCGTGACTACCCCAAGCCCGCCTTCCATAGGCCAGGGGCTGGCGACTAGCACCAAGGCGTAAATCCCGGTAAAAAGGGAAGGCATTGGCTTTGTAAAGTAAACAAGCACCCCAGAGTAAGAAAGCGGAAAAGTAAACACTAAGTAAGAACAGAGTACAACTAGAAGTGCGGAAAAGTAAATGGGCCAGTATACAAACCCAAACTGAAAGTAAAGTACAACTCGAAAGGGAAAACAACAACTGTAAAGTAAAAGCCGCTACACTGAGTTGTCCACTGGAAATCCCACATGAAGGGTGGGTACAGATAGCTCCACTGCTCCTTGAGTCCCGCCGTCCGCTCTGGGCACGTCCCGCCCAGTGGTCCACCTCCAGGGACCGTTCTGCTCTGTATGCCTCAGCCACGATCAACGCTGTTCGTCGTCTGCTACCAACACAACGTAGTGCGGGCATAGCCCGTGCAGGGGTGAGTATAAGCTACTCAGTAGGGACCCCGAGACCCCTGAAGGTCTCCCAAAATCCACAAAGGATAAACCACAAAGGAAGATACAATCATGAAGTAACAACCGACACTGCTTAGGTATATGCCCATACATATACCTAAGTCATCAATTCCAATACGTTCCAACCTCCGAGCCCAAGTACAACTCAGTCCACACAGGAAAGTAAACGTATTCCACACAGGAAAGAAAAACATAATCCACACAGGATAGCACAACACAATCCACACAGGAAAGCAACAGGATTCAGCTCACACAGGTATACTTCATCGAAAGACGATAAAGATGATCTCTAATCCATCTAAGTCATTGGACCCACGAAGGATCGATAGGTAACTAACCCCTGCAAAGACCTACACAGGATCGGGACCACACAGGACCTGTAGGCGCTGGTTCACACAGGATCGGACCCACACAGGATCAGGCCCACACATGACCTGTAGCACTGATCCACGTAGGATCGCTGAGTGTTGTAGTCGTCGTCGTCGAATCCACTAAGGATCTCTGTACTGTCGTCGTCGCAGTCATAGTAGCAGTAGCAGTAGAAGTAGCAGTCACAGTCGCAGCCAGCTCTAGGGTTCCCGCACATAGCAAACTCGTTCGGGAGGGTTCGCCTCACGAGCCGAGAGACTGATACATCAAATTTCACAAAGCCCAAAGTTGATGTATCCAAAAGTTCCGTATCGTCAACAGGAACTCAACGCAACAGACGACGCGTCGATTGGACGCCCGGTCTGAGAGTTATTGGCATTTTCGTCCCAGGGGCCCGGTTGGGTTTTAAGGCAAAACCAACCCGACCGTACTCCACCTGCGTCCAATCCTTTGGCGGAGTATGCCAAAAGATCCGTCTCACTAAGAGTAACATAACAAAGCTGACGACACGTCAATCAGACGTCCGTAGCTCAAGATATGAGCGTTTCCCCTCCTAGGGCCCGGTTGGTTTCGTGTACGAACCAACCCGGCCGAACTCAAAGTATTCCGAAAATTTGAGTGTGATATACCAAATCGACCGCCTCGATCCAAGGATCGCATCGCCGCTGACGGTTCGTCAATCGTAAGACCGTAGCTCATGTTATGAGAAAAGACCGAAATCGATTCGAAAATGGGGGGTGTGGGTCCGGGCCGACCCGGCCCGACCACCCTGGGTCTACCCGAACCGGGTCGACCCGACCCGGGTCCGACCCGGCCCGGCCGGTGGCGCAACCCGGCGCGGCGGCGCGGCCGGTGCGCCACTCGGGTGCCACGCGCGGGGGGCAAGTCCCCCGTTTCTCTGCTGGCGGCGCGGCTGAAAGCCACACCTTTGATTCAAACCGCCCCCCTCGTGGGGGCCTGCCTTTGAGAAAAACGGGGGGGGGGGGGGGGGGGGGGGGGCGCTGCCCCCCCTTTGTGAAACCGGCCCCCCCTCATGTGGGGGGCTTGCTTTGAGGAAAACGGGGGGGGGGGGGGCGCTGCCCCCCCTTGGTGTAACCGCGGCCCCCCCTTTATGGGGGGCGGTTTTGGCCAGCCGGGGGAATTTATTCCCCCGGACCTTCTCCCTTCCGGCCGGCCCAACATGGCCGGACGGTTCTTCCTCAACGAGACCGGCAAGGCCGGTCCCCCTTCCAGCTTCTGACACCGGCGGCCCGGATAGCCGCCGGTCTTCACGTCCCGCCGCGGCCCGGAACCGGCCGCGGCCTTCGTCGTTCAGCGCGGCGTGATGGCACCGTGCCCCACCGCCGCGGCCCCATTCCGGCCATGGCACCTTCAAATTTCTTCGACGCGGCGCGACGACATCACTTCCTTGCATTATTTTACGACGCGGCGCGACGGCGCCACACATTTCTTGTCGTATGATCCTACGCGGTGCGACGACACCGCGCCTCACCCGTTTCAATCCACAACAAAATCAATATGAAATGGAGGAGGGTCGGCCGTGTTCGTACGGTCCGGCCCCCTCGCGTTAATTGCTAACAATTGGATAAATTTCACGAAGAAATATTCTCGGGTATAATTCATGAACAAAATTAATAAATAAACCCCTACCTCGGTTTCAAGTACGATGTTCGTCAACGACCCGCGGAAGACAAACATCGCGGAGGTCGGGCGTCGAAGTAATCGTTCGTCAATTCCGTTAACGAAGAGGTACGTCCGAAGAGGTACGTTGTTGGTGAATCTTCGTAAGCTGACGAAGGAAGTCCGAGGAGGAAGCGGCGTTCCCTTTCGTTGACATGGAAGGCGTCGTCGATCTTCGGAAACAATCCGGCTACGAAGAAGAGAGGAGCGACGTTCTTCGTCGGAGCTTGAGTGTTCTTCGTGTTCTTCGTCAAAGTTTGAAGAAGAAGAAGGAGCTCTCAAATCCTCTCAAGATGGATAACCAATATAAAATAAGCTAAGGCTTATTTTATTTACACAAATATCAACTTGAATTTCAAAGGTTTGAAATTCAAATCAACCCACCTTAATTAATTAAACCAAGTTTTCAAACATTAATTAAAGGGGGTTATAGGGGACTTTTGAGAGAAGTTGAGGAGTTGGGGTTCGTGTGGGCCCCACCACACTTAATCCTCCCAAGGGTGGTTAAGTGGCTGTGGGTCCCACCCCTTACTCCCTTTGGGAGGGTTTTAAAAAAAACAACAAGTTAAAATAAAAATTAGTATCCCACAATTTTTATTTAACTTATTCTAAACTCCCAAAAACTAACTCTCAACCCGAAATAAATGAAACCTTGGAAAAGGTCTCCTTAAGCGAATATCAGCACAACGAGTTCATCGGTGCCCTCGGAATTTGATTCCGGGCACCGGTTCAAAAGTTAGAAATTCCCGCTCGTTCGTTCACTGAACGTACATAAGCCAAACTTTGGAAATTGATTTCGGGCACACCGGGCCTCGGAATCAGGTGCCGTCTGAAACTGCGTTCTTGTAAAATTCCAAAGAAAATTAAGAAGAAAATATCCCTTGAATTTTACGGGTCTTTACAAGGGGATAATAAGATATGATAAACATGGGAGGCCATTTCAATATGAAGGATTCTATAGCAACTTCTTCATTCCTTTGAGGATGAGTGAGTTCTTCATGATTCATGTTATTATTCATAACTCGATATAGTAGAGCATGTACTATCATGATGTTTCCAACACCCAATCGCATCATATTAGGCATATCATTAGGGAAAGCATCACCTTTCATATCATATTGGTTTTTGGAACAAGTTCTTATATTTCCAGCCATTAACTAAGAAAACCAACATATAATTAGAGGTCTTGAATTCATAACTATTGAGCATAAATAGAAAAAATTGAACATAAATGGAAAATATTAAAATGAATACGTATATCCTAACTTTTGATTCCATAGTTTAAAATCTTGGTTATCATAAATAAATTTATTAACTAATATTCTTATGGGCTTTTCCCCTTAATAATTGTTTGTACTAAGCTCATGAATCTACCAAAGCATAGCCATTGGGAGTGTCATAACCGACAGTGCAGTAAGGCCCATTGTTGTGTACTAGGATACCTCAGGTTAAGCCTGAAACTCCTTATCGAAGTTTTCACTCCTATGTATATTTGTGCCAAAGCCGCCTCTACCCTTTCGTATCCCAAAAAAGATGTATTTCCTTGATAAACCACGTAGACAATAATCACCAAAATTTTAGGCTGTTTTTTATAAATAGTCTTGTCCTTGTAGTTCTCACTATGGTGATCGATTCCTAATCTCTAAAAATAACTAGACCATCCTCTAATACAAACTATAGTGACCCAACTCTTTTTACATAAAACATTAAATTATTTTATACATAATTATACATCAGAGAAAAATCCCATGATCGTTAAGTCTAGTTTCTTGGAAGACTGGGTAAATAAAACAAAAATCATGATTCTAAAAAAACATATCATTATTTAATATCCTTAAAAAGTTCATAACTTCCATTTATCCCTTACATATGCATAGGTTACCCTATAGAACAGATGAACAAAAGCATGAGCTAAAAATCTCAGAATGGGAATGAATAGAATGATACATCTTAAGCACATTATTTAAGAGGCAGGACATAGTGTTATCCAAAAAATGAAACTTATTAAATAATTTCATATAGTAATTGGATCATATAAACCTATAATCATATAAATGTGGAATAATCATAAAAAATTTCTTTAGTATGGGCCAAGGAAACCACCAATCCCTTTTCCCATTTTCTTACATGTCAAGGCGAACCCCAAATCCCGTTTCACAATGCATCTTAGGAGACATAACATTACCAAATTCATTGGAGCACTATCTGGGCGCACCCATATCAAAATTTTCATGAATATGATCTCCACATGAATATCCATACATCATCAACCATATATAAACAAAAGGGTTCCCCTAGAAATAATTGGGCACCACAATCAAGACATAAAGAATAATAAATGGTCATATCAAGAAAGTTTACATGAAATAGAGGGATTAGAACAGAAATGGAAATTCATAATGTGAAATAGGCATATAACATTGTATGTGATGTCTATCAAAAGTGATAACATATAATAAATTATTTTTAGAAACAATAGCATTAAAACATATTTGTGCGGTTTTAAGCCAAATAATATAGAGATTTTAAAATAGAAAAGAAGAAAATATTTTATATCAAACTAGAATTAAAATAATAAGGATTTTATAATAAATGGACTGATTTTATAAATACAATGGTTTATTAAAATAATGGATTGAGTGCACTTGAAATTGTGTAATAATTCTGTATGTTCCCTTAAAATAGGATTTCTTATCGGGATGAATTAAATTGGGAATCACGTAATAAAGTGTTCATCCATTAAATAAAAAGATTTGTGGATCATGGAACATGTGTTTGGAGCATATAAACAAAATTTAAAAGTTTTAATAAAATTTGAATACAACTTCTATTGGGTAGGAAGAATGATAGAGCTACTCGATGGAATAAAGGTGGTTTGGGTAGAATCCCTTACGATTTTTTGGCATGGTGTCAGGTGTACCTAAGAGGGGTTTATGAGAGGTAAAAGTGGTTTATAATCACTTATTCATCATTAGGGTAGTATGGGAGAGGTGAGAAAACAGACCCCATAATTTGGGTTTACGCATAAAAGGCAAAGCATGGAGGATAATCTTGATTAAGAGAGAAATAGAGAGGATCCCATACCTTAAATTTGTTGGTAGTATCCACTAGTTATTAAAGACCTAAATAAAAAAATTAGGTTTATTAATTAATAATTCCATAAACTCTTATATATTTAATTGTATTATTATAATCATTTTATGATCATTTATAACCATTTTGATTGGTTATGAGGTTCAATTTCATTGTTAAGTTATGTTTGCTTACTTCGCTTTAATGATCTCTTCTTCTTCGGATAAACAAGTATGATAAATGTGGTTTTCCAGAATTTAATTTTTATGTTATTATTGAATGTATAAAATATTACATGTTTTTAAATTTAATTCGGTTACATCGACTGAAGGCGAATGATTTTATAAAACCATAATGACAAATGTTTTGGTTAATCGGTGGGTTTGATTACAATTAAAGTTTTTGTCATTATAACTTACTACCATTTGAAAAAGGGATTTCATAAAATAATGGTAAATTACATATTTAATAATATGGTTAAACCATAACTCAAATGGTTTCACAATAAGAATTAAATATAATAAAATAAATTGATATATTGTTGTCCTTGAATGGGATAAATTAGCACATATCAAATGGTCCATTCTTTTTTTTCAAATAAAAATGAGGGGATAGGAGAGAAGAAAATGAAATATACCATTATCATAAAAATATTTCATTACATTTATATTACTATAGTTAACATAATATTTGGGTGAAGGGAGGTGAGTAAATAAAAAAATAAAAGAACTTAAATGAAATAATGGAATTGAAAATAGGAATTTACTTCTTCAGACATCCTCATTTGAGAACCTCTTAGGGGAAGAGGTTTTGGTATTTTGAAGAGTCTAGGAGATTTTGGACATGGGGTAGGATTTTGGAGAGATATTTGGGAAGAATATTCAAAAGTAAAAAAGATTGAGAGGATTGAAGAGAAGTGGGCGTGGGGGGGGGGTTATAGTTGAGGAGAGGAGGGTTTCCATAAAATTTTAATCATTTGTTTGTTATTTAATCACAAGACAAAAAATAGTTAGTATTCCATGACCAATAATAGTAATAAATGTAGGTGACATCTATCCAAAATCCAATTACATCTTACATGACTTAAGCATGATGCATAAAATAAGGTTTTAGCAATTATTTTGAATTTTCAGATTTTACTATTCATCAAAATTTCAAGTATTTCAAAAAAATCCCAAATAATTCACCCTAACCTTTTGTTGATGTTTTGAATCAAAAAATGATCTCCATTTTCCAATAATAATTTTATAATTTTTATTATTTTAATATTTAACTAAAATCATAATTTATTATCAAAAACTAATTTTAAAACCTTCATTTACTTATTCTAAAATATAGGTATATCCTACATTCATCATGAATTTTATTTTTATACTCTCATAGGTACGGTTAATATATATTAGTTTATATCACTATTCAAAAGGTTTTGTTACTATTCACAAGGGTGGGTTAATATTAACCAAAAATTATTTTTGTCCTATTGGACTCCATATAACATAACGATTGAAACCGTGTATGTCAGATTTTCGTAATTCCAAACACATATGTGAAAAATTATTTTTAAAGGTCACTTATCACTTATTAGTTCATTATGTTGTGTTTTCATGTGATTTTAGGACAATTTATAAGTATGGAATTTCCTTGGAAAAACATTAGGTCGTTACATCTAAACTAATTCTCATATTCGAAATATAAAGAAAATGTTGAGTTTATAGAATAGGGATTAGCCTAGGCGTGACATAACCCTTGGACACATCAATTGGTAAAGTTGGGAATGGTCATTGGAGAATTTTTTAATAAATAAATTAATTTAAATAATTTTTCAATTACATTTCGATGGCCTATTTTTTCCTATAAATTTTTATCCTTGAAGAAATAAAAATTACAGATTAATAACCTTGTATCCATTAGAGATAGAGTTGGAGGATTTTTCTCTAGAAATTGAAATCAGATAGTAGATCATCGATCTGTGTGCAACATGATTCAAGGATCTCACCAACAAAAATGAGGCAGGATCATTCATTATTAGAAATTTATCTATAACGATTTATAATGTAGTTTTATGTGTAATTATATCCAGTTTCTTATCATATGATGAACACAAATCAATATACTAATGTATTGTTTCTCTATTTGATAGTATCATGGGTGTGAGATAATTTTTTTGGAGATTATTACATCAAATTGATTATTTTATTATGGAACTTCATCCTTTATTCAAACAAAAATTGATCATGGATAACCTAAATAAGGGAAGGTTCATTCCTATTTATAATGTTTTCCTTTCTATCCAACAGTTATTTCATTTGTTTTTCATCTCTATTCATTTTTACCCTTAACTGGAATTTCTATTTCTTCCTTTGTGTGTACACGGAAATGCCTAGAGGTACACCAATGTTGATCATAGTATTGTGGCTATTACACACTACGTACTCAGACAAAAACAAGGGAAGGAGATTTGAAACACTAGTAAGACATGCTACCGATAGGACAAGTCATGTACTGCCATTACACACCATTTATTACATGAAGGTTGAATTTTGACCCATATTCCCCTTCATATTGGAAATTTTCCCTTGGTAAAAACCCCTTCATCTATTTCAAAAGGGTTTAGAATGTATTCAAATCCTATATATAGGATGAAAATCTACACTGAGTAACATTAGTCTTTGATAGATTTGTTAGAATCCTTCCATGAAGACTGCATTGAGATCCTCTATCATCATCACTGGCCTTAGTGGGCTTCTTGGTATCATCATGACCGATATTATATGGTTTTGGATCCCATAATTAGTGGGTTAATCAAGATTTAGTTGTTAGTATAACCCAATGGAATTTAGTGTGATCCCCATCTATTTATCATTCTCTTTAAACATTCAACGTGTACATGTAATGGAGTGACCCAACCTTCTTCACATCTCGAATGATTGAAATTAGTGATATTTGACTCATCAAGTGTGTTCTACCAAAATATTTCTATGTATGACCTTTACAAAATAATACTAGGATGGAATTAGGATTGTGAATATACATGGAGATTATGATTATATGTTGAGTATATCTGGATATTCCTATTATCTCTTCTATTGACATATAAATATGATGAACTTATAATCATTCATGATATTATAATCTTAGTAATTTTTAATGTTTCTTACTAGGTATTGTTATGGTAAGAACATTATGGATTTTTTTTAAACATTCTATGTCTTATGTGAAAAATACATTTTGAGAGTGTCCTAGATGGACTAGGACTTTCTAGTGAATTGTGATATGGAATGACTAATGTGTGTTTATATGATTTCATTTTCCAAAGTCCAAAGCCACATTAATTTTTGTACATGTTTTCAGTTTCATTATGATGGTTTATATTTTCCCCTTTTTCGTTCAATTACTTGTTTCTGTACTCTAGTAGTGGGATTCGATATGTATACATGCATGTTTATTAGTTTATTTATATTTCTTCATTTTGTAGGCTTGGATATGTGACGTGTGAATAGGTATTTTAGACTAGGGCCTCACATGCGTGTGATATGCTTAATCAGTGATAGTTACCAGCCCTTGTCATATTAGATGTGGGACTGGGCTAGTTATGATACAGGTCCCATTTGTACTAGTCATGAATGTGTAGTATTAGAGGCATTCATTTCTACAATTTGACTAGTGTTTGTGATATCAATTTTTGGAAAATGTGTTATAGGTATTGTGTTCTAAATTTTAGATAGGGACTCCACTATTGGCTTAATAGATGACATATCTAATCACTATGAATCTGAAAACCTATTTGCTAACTCATTACATGTGGAAATAGATATCTTGTAAATAATTTTTTACATACATCATATGGGACTGAGTTTTGGTTTCCATTCCATTCTTGGGTGAGATCTCCAGAAATTCCAATTTACTATGGCACTTCATGTCTATTTTAGTATGCATTCATGATGATTTCTAGCTATGATACTACATCGGGTTCATAATGATGATCCCCTCAGGGATGATGCTTTGATATAAGGACATATTGAGTACATGTTACCTCCATTTGGAAAACCAATATTTCTAACACCTATTGGGAAGCATATGGTTCTGTATGTACCATTGCATTAGGTGTGTAGGATTAGTGTTCTTCACGGGTTCTATCAATATGACCCCTAAGGTTTTATAGTGAGCCTGGACCACAAGAAACTAAGTACAAGCTTGAGGTGGTGACATGTGTCTTCCATCCTATTAAGACACCATCAAACCACATTGTGGCCTTGGATGTGTTCCTTATCTAATGATATGTAGTATGATGGTAAAAATTAGTCACTTAGTTTTTTGAATATGAAACTCTAACATGGTCAATTTTCATGAACCATTTTGAACAAAAGTTCTCTCTAGATAAGTCTATTAATGTGAACATATGGGAACTTCTAAAGCTCAATAACAGAACAATGACTACGGGTGAGTATGCATCAAGGATCACCATCCTCCCTTGATACATGATGGATATGGAATGAGATAAGATCATTAGGGCCTATACCTTCAAGAAATAAATACACAATGTCATCTAATAAATCATGATACCTCTATGAATTCCTTCTAATTATAGAGTTTTAGGTCATGATTTTATTGTTCTAGAGTTTTTCGGTTTTGCATATGCTGACAATTTGTGCCAAAAGAGGGCATGCTGGCGATAAGACAACAAATGTAGTGGAAACATTTCAGAAATTGTAACCTAGACATGTGATAGAATTCAGTTGGTGGTCTCAGTATATAATTTTTTTGATTCAGGGCTCTTATTATCGATATATTCATCATAGAGTGATGCAGTTATACAATTATGAAATTAGGGGACATCCTACATGGGATTGTCCAAATCATTTTTTGGATAATAGAGATACAGTGGATGTGACACCATAGAATAGGTAGAAACAATAATAGTTATTTTTGCATGGTAGTAGATATGGTAGAGGAGTTGAAAGAGAAGTTGTAAATGGTATAAGTTTTAACATATTACCATAACCACCACCATGTGGCCCAATGCTGGCTTAGGGAGATAGGGGATAGGGGTAAGGCCAATTGTAAGTTGTTGATGAATATGACCTAGAGCCTATAGAGATGATAAAATTTATGATCTATATCTTTTATACCTTAACTATAGTACTGATACAAACAGGATAAAGAAATTACCTTTTCCACTTATCTGGTTTGAGATAGATAGATTCTTATTGGGCCTTTAGTTCACCACTCATGCTTGGATTCTTTTACAGGAGGTGACTCACTAATAAAAAACATCTGTCTCTGGAAGGACATGACTCTTAGAGAAGATATTTTATTTAGGGGTCCCTTTGTATTAGCAACAAGGGCTTATTAAATCATCTTATGTATGGAATGGTTATATATATTTTATTCCTGGATATACTATTACAGGTGGGGGATGTGCAATGTTCATTATGATGGGATGAGGATTTACATTGTGGGACAAAAAAACACTCAGGAAGAGTAGGATGGACTCGCATATATAAGCGTACAATTAATTATCCATCATATGTCTTGAATGACCCTTTGTGTATTGGATTTTTTTTATATGTTTAGTTTCTCATGGTGGTGGCGGAGTATGATTACCTCTTTTTTAAGGAACCAATAAGATTATCTCCCCATCGAGAGATATAAATATTCATTTAACTACACCCCATGATGGCCTCGATATCTATGACAACATATCATATGTATCCCAAAGAGATTTTTGAACTGAGGGTTCATTTTGAGGACCTTCCAATGAAAGTATTTGTCTGGCCCTATGTTTCAACAAGGGTATCCCCAATTTTTTCCTCCTAAAATTAATATAGGAGAGTAAGGTTTTGTGTGGATTACCTTTTCTTAAACCAGGTGATCATGAAGGACATGTATCTCTTATATTTAATCAATGACCAATTTTATCATTTTAGTGGGGCATGATAATTCTCAGAGATGGACCTCCGATCATGTAATCCTTTGATGAGACTATTAGAATAGGTTTTCCAGAATAAATCATTACAATATCTCTATGTTCACTATGATTTCTTGGTGATGACCTGAGATATGAAAAATTCCCAAGTATTATTAATGGGGATCAGGAACTAGATCTTTCATCCTAACTTCGAATATATTCTGGTAGTCTTTATCGATGATATCCTAGTGTACTTGGTATATGAGGGGGATCGGACAAACCATACAATGATGGTTTAGAAAAAAAATTATAGAACCATACTCAGAAAATCTCTATGATATAGTTCTCTATTTAGGAGTCCTACTCTTTAGGAAATGGTATCTCATCAGATCATGTGATAGTGAGGCCAATGAAGGTCATGGAAGTGTTTTCATGGGCGCCACCTAAGAATGTGATAGTGGTTCCAAGATTATTTTGATTGGTAGGATTCTATAAGAGATTCATAACCGGTATCTCCCAAATATTAGTTTACTTGATTACATTAAACTGAATGGGGAAATATTTTATATGGATAAATAGGTTCCATTAATATTTATAGGTGTTGTGGTAGAGATTGGGGAGCCATCCCTTCTTGATATTTCCATTGGAGGGTGTCAAGTCGGTACTTATTTTTTATTCATCAAGGATCAAAATTGCCTATGTTTTTATGTATATAGATGTGATGATTGAATATGATTCATGTTAGTTTAAAACACTTTATAAAAAACATGAAACCCATGATCCTTTGTTCATAGCGATATTCTTCACAATGTATATGTGGTGAGACTACTTGGTGGAAAAGTGGTTTTTCATATATTATTTTCACAATAGTCTCAATTATATATCCTTTCATAAGGATCTTAACATGATACAGATGTGATGAGTTGTTTTCCTCTAGGAATATGACTCTAGTATTGTCTATACTTCTTGGAAGGGATGTGTAATTGTATATTCCCTCAATTATAAATTGTGATAGAAGTTTTTGAGTGATGTTTTTGTGAAGTTTTCCACTATATAGTTACCCATTGTGATTGATGATAATGTATATATACCTTAAATCAATTGTTCTTACCCCTACTATTTTTCATAACCTTATGGAGGCACATCCTTGGGGTACATCCTTTTAGAACATATGTACATAGATATTAACTAATCATCATAATAATAAATTTTATAAATTTGGGGAGCATGTTATTATTTTTAAGGGATGCATGGTGGTACCAGTGACATGGTGGGATGACGTTCGATGATATTTTCAATCATCACCCATGGTGGTACATACAGTTTTGGTGAAGATTACACCAGACCTCTGACCATAGTTTTGGTTTAAAGGGATAAAGAATGGAGTCTTGTATTTTTCCTCTCGATGCCTTACATGTCTTTAGGTGAAGGCTGAATAATATGTATTATCAGATTTATATCAAACACTTGTGATGCAAGAATGGGAGTTGGATGAGATATCTATTGACATAATGATGGGGTTACCGCATACATCTTAAGGGCATGCTTCCCTATGGGTGATCATATACTGACTCACCATGTTACCCTAAATCCAAGCTATTTGATTGAAGAGATCAATGATGAGATTGGGATTCCTCTATTTGTATGAAATAGTCCAACTCGATGGAGTTCACATGATGATCATTAATAATAAGGATGCTTTCTTCACATATTGATTATGGAAGGTATTTCAAGTGGACTTCATGATATGATGTTGGATTACATGTTAGACTTTGTCTATAGTTTGGTGGATCACCAACATTTGGTCACATTTTCATAAACAATAGGTAGCATTTCCCCGTTGATATTGTACCATTTGAGGACTTGTATAGGTGACCCTATCGGTCTCCACTATACTTGTAAAAATTGAGAGAGACTACACATATAACCTTAGTGTATGTGACCTACACTATATAGAAGGTACAAATCATCAAGAAGTAGAGGAGGATTGCACAAATATATCATAATTCTTAAGATGACCAACAACAGAAGGCAATAGAGTTTCGAGGAGGGAGGCTAAGTGTTCTTGTGGGTCTCTCCAAGATTAGAATTTTAAATATTTGGTTGAGGTGGAAAGATATCTCCAAGATTAATTAGAAATTTTTTAAATACTGTTAAGTATTGATGAGGTGTCTTACATCTTAGAACAACCAGAAAATTTAGATCGGGAATATGAAACCTTCCACTAGTCATAGATGAGAGGTATATGCATGACCCATCACATTTTATAGATAATAATGATATTAAAATCAGGGGATAGATCTATCTATATTGAGTACCCATTATATAAAAATGATTGGTAGGAGACAATCCTTTATGGGTGGATGATTCCCCTATTGCTTGTTAAGTGGCAGCATGGGAAACTTTGAGAGGGAACCTAGGATAAGAAGAACCAAATGTGTTCTCTACTCCCACATTGCTATTTGTAGACTATTTTTTGGGAGGTAAAAGACATAAATACACAACTATATGAGTATGTATAGGCTCTAATTTTTCCATTTAATTAATACAAATATTTAATAGCATATTTAAGGATCATATTAATGATACAGTGTGAGATTTTGTGCCCGAGTGGACCCAAAATTAATTTTTTAATTTATTTAATATAATTCATGTTTATTTTTCATCATAAAAAGTGGAAAAAATTATAATTGATTGATTTTAAAATAATTTAAGGCCCCATTGAGTATGGAGTTTGGGTTTCCCCATAAGCACGGTATAACCATCAAGCATATTGGATGCTCAGGTAGGTAACGGTCGTGGGTGAAAGTATTAATAAATAAAATTATTAAAATAATATATTTAAAAAAATTAACCATAAACTATTTTTAGTTATAAATATTTGGATATTAAGAAATACCATGTTGTTTACCTAACCATGGTTTTATTTTCCAGAGTGTTGGAGGATCATTTTCACGAAAATGATATCAGATCATGGATCGTCGATCGATGTGCAACTTGAGTCAAGGATCATTCCAATGAAAATGATGCAACATCATTAATCATTAGAGACTAATACATCTCAATGTAGGATATTGTTTAATGATTAATTATCTCTTTATTCATATAGTATGATGAATGTGAATTAATTGACCAATGGATTTTTTTATGGTTTGATCGTATTGTTGCTATGACCATATTTTTTGACAGGATTATTGAGATAAAATGAATATTTTTTATGGATTTACAGTTGTTGTTATAACTAAAAAAGATAATTCTATCAAATAAATGGCTGAGGCTCATTCCCCAATTGTGTTTTTCATGGGATTCTCCATCTTTTTTTTCATTCAACATTGACATTTTTATATCAATCAATTAATAAATATAGGGCCACTAATCGATGTACATATTTTTATTGGCGGGATAGACTGATATAAAAATTTGTGTTCATATCAAGGATAGGTTAACATTGTGATAGTTGTGATGATGAATTGGGGATGGATTTTAGACCAATGGTTCTATCAGTGCGTGCAATGATGATTGGGGGGAAACAATGAACATTATCCCATCTACTTTTGTTGAAGGATTGAGGTGAACAATGACATTGAGGTTCGATCAATATATTCCATGATTCCCGTGGGTGATAAGTAGTGGGATAAAAGGTAATGGTGGAATGAGAATGTGTGGAGGAGGAACGTATGGGTAATGTGAAATATTGGGCTACACTAAATGTTTTTTGGGAATATATACCATGTGAGACTCCCTTGTGCGGTAGTAGGTTTTCTTGGAGAATATATGTATATCCCGACATGTATCCACTATCACATTGTGAGTGAACCTTACCTTGATGTTCGGAATATACCATATTGGGTATACAAACATATATAGTCTTACACATACACAGTCAAGATTACAGGATCTCAAACTCACTATATACTTAGACATGAACCCGAACATAGTTTGTGATACTTAGTTTGGACCCAATACTGAAGGGACACATCGAGTACTACCAAAACACACAATGAAATCCTTCAAATATGGATTGGATACATTTTAATTGATATATTGGAAAAGTTCTTTTACCTTACATTCACCTAATCCAATCCATGAGGTTTTATTAGAATCATGTCTTACTCATAGAATGGTGATATTATCTAGTGAACATAAGTGATGGATAAATTAATTATAGTCCTTATTTGAGGCATAGAGTGTGCTACTCTATCATAATAATTTTCCTAGGTGGGTTATTACTATATTTGTGACCAAAACTACCCAAGGGTTAATTCATATTGTGTTTTTAGTATAACAGAATTCATGGGGTGTGATCACCATCAGTGTATCATTCTCTTCATACTTACAACCAATACTTCTTATGGAGAGACTCAAAAAGTATAAACTCTCAAATGAATTTCATCATTTCTAATTAAATCATATAGTGTGTTCAACCATACGAGTTATATAATGAAATTTAAAGAAAGAATCCATGGATAACATTAGGGATGCGACTTTTCCTTGATATTGTTTGTTTATGTTGTGTAAATCTGGATATTCTTGTTAAATGGGTCGTGGGTATTAAACTGTGATGAGAAATTTTTTATTAATTAATCTATATGAACATTAATTTATTGTGTAATCTAATGGGATTATTATACTCACCCATGCTTGGGATTTTTCCACATGTGTCATGTCTTATGCAGACAACAAACCATTTGAAGGAGTCCTAGAGGGACAACGACTACGTAGTGTTTAGTGAGTAAGGTAGATTGATGTTTGTTCTTATAGTTGCATCTAAATTATTCGCCAACAAAATTATAAGTTATAAAAGTTTCATGTGTCTTTGTGTAGGACATGAATTTGGCCCTTTTTCATTCCAGTAAATGGTTTTGTACTCTTATGGTGAGATTATGGAATTTTATATGCATGGTTATCAGTTATTTTACATTTAATCATTTTATGTTCTCATAGATTGGTGTGTTTGTGAAATTTCATTATTCTAAGGAATTCCAAGAATGTTTGATGCTTACATTGAACCGGTATCTATATCCAATACTATTTTAGGCAATCTTGGAGTAGTCGGGACTTTATCCCCATTGGGATGAGTTATTACTATAATGTCGTCAACATGATTTTGTTAGAAAAAGTGGAATGTTCATAGTTTTATTCGATATAATTAACATCATTGGTTGTGGGTAATAAATATCTTTATTTGTATTTGTTTCCATTATAATGGTTATACTATTACTAACTATTGATTTTAAAATCTTTTTATTAATATTTTTCACATACACATGAAATTATTACCTCCCAATAAAAATTATATTTCAATCATATGTGTGAAAATTTTCCCTGATCGTTATCTAGTCATAAAATAATAAAATCCTCAAAATCTCATCCAAATCAATTAATACAAGGATGGTGCTTATTTCAATTAGTAAAATATAATGAATTCAATATTGAAAAGTGATATTAGAAAATTAATGAAATGTATTCAAACAAAAATTAAACCAAACCATTATTTAAAATAGTGTCATAACTCCCTCTCCATGTGTAAATAAACATTGTAATTATCATCAACCATTTACCACACCATCAAGGGTAGGAGGATCTTTTTATAGATACCTAACTTCTTACTTTGTCTCCTTTTTGGATAGGAGATCTAATATATTTATAATAATGAGATGAAACACATAAATTTAATAGTAGATTTTTATTCCCAAGGATGAACATATAAATGATGAACTCAGGGTTGGTATATATAACAAAATAGAGGTTATGGTGTATACACATAGATTTTATAATTCCACATGGGGTATGAGTTTTGAAATTTAAAGGCCTTCTCTCAATATTAAAAATGCATGATAGTATTTGGGTGGAATCATATCGGTATCTAAGTATTTTTTATAATTATTGTTATAAAATTGTAGATATTATTAAAATACTATATCACAATCTTGACTATGAACAGTTTCATGTTTCTCAATGCACCCCAATATTTTGAACACTTAATAGATAATCTAGGAATAAGTTTATCTCAAATAGTTTTTACCTAAATAGTGAGGGATCCAACAACCAAATTTTATCTCCATTTAATTTATTAGAAAAATTAAAATAGATATTTAATCTAACTAATATGTCTTGAATTTTCTACTGCTAAAACCATTTTATGCTAATTTTTTAACAGCTTCCCGAAATAACCTCGTATAATAAAGGAAGCATTAAAATAAATGAATGTTACATTCTATAACAATATTTTTAGATAATATGTTTTGGTATATATAAAATATAATTGAATTTTATTTTGGTAAATTAGAACATAAAATAGTTAAAAATATCAGTAAAAATTATGGTAGATAATAATAAATCATGATTATTTCATATATCACATTATATTTTAATACATGGTTTTAGGACACTCAATAAGTGTCGAACGATGATTTCATGGAAAATAAAAACACCATAATTGTACCTTTCCATCCTTGTGAAACATTCTTCATGAAATTCAGTTAATATATCCTCTTTTATCATCAGTCTAAGAAATCATGTCTCCATTTTAATACAAATAGTGCGTGGAAAATATTTTGTTGAAACATATTTTCCTGAATTCATTTCATTAAACTGAGTTAATATATTCTATAAAATATGTATTTTTTATCAGTTCCCACAAATGATTGAATTATATCCCTAATAGATATATGTACAATGTACCTTTTTCATACTCATATCATTAGTGAATAAGAAAAAAATGTATTTGATTTATCATCTTCCCTGTGATTAATAAATATAATGTTCTGCTAATACAAGGTGGTCATTTTAACATAAATGAATCAACTGGAATTTTTTCTTTAATAAGATAAGTTGTATTCTCAACAAAATTCATCAAATTATTCAAAACATTAGTCCATTGTAAATGTTTCTCTATGATGTTTTTATTCAACAAACCTACATGGGTCAACGCTCAAATGGGCTCTTGAGTCAGCTCATGAATGGCCCAAAGGGTATTCACTATCCCTATATTTTGGAAACTAACTCTTGGGAATCATGACATAATAATGAGGAATTAATTTTTAAAATTAAAATAATATTAATAACAAGAATTTATTTTATCAAAATTGTGGTGTTGTACAACTAAATATTGAACATCTATTAAAAACACATAACCATTTTCCAGATTGAGATAAAAAATTAGCAATGACCATAAAAAATAATCAATGTAATAAAAATATAATGATATAACAGAAAATGATATCCAATAATGGAGGGCAGAGTGATATATAAATGATGAACAATAAATATAGAATCCCAAAATAATGAATAATAATCCGTATAAGACCTCACGGTCACCATCTAATACCAGAGCTAATCTTCTCCAAGAATGATCCTAAAAGAGTAAGTCATTAGGGAAGGGATATAGATTGAATAATATACATCGTAAAAAGCCTATATATCTATATTAAAATTGTTTAGGAGTTATGGTGTGATCATTACAATACTTTTTTGATTTCAACATAGATTCCATGAATTACCTTTAACAAATTAGCCTATAAATAGTATACTAAAAGAATCTATTTATAAATATGGTTTATTTGAGGGAGAATACATGATTTATTAAACATGTTTTTCAAAACCTATAAAAAAAATATAGAAATATTGACAAATCATTAAATAACCCCATTAAAAAAACATTTAAAATATATGTTATTAGTCCATTTCCAAAAAATACCCAAGTGGGAACTGAAAAATAATAAAAATAATAATCAACTATATTAATAAATCATAATAGGAAATTAAATAGTTTAAACATAATAAATAGTTGAATTCCATCCATTATAAAACATGGAAAATAATGAAAAATAGTATAAGCATAATAATAACACAACCTCATAAAATAATAGTTATAAAATAATAACATAATATGAAAGAAAAATAATAATAAATATGAAATATAACATGAATAAAAAGTGATAGAAGAACAATCTCCTAGAAATATATATAATAATGAGAATATCCTAAACATCTAGTGAGTAGGTCCTATATATACATGGGTTGAACCATATTACAGTCTAATCGAAGAAGTTATTAGAAAACAACCAATAATCATTCACTACAAAGCCTCACTAGTGAAACTACCTTAGTATGGGTCATAACACACAAATTAGTGATTCTAGTTAGTGTGGGAATATAACTTTCATAATAATAATATCTCAATATCTAACTACAATTCCATGGATTCCTAGAAATATTGAAACATGTGTTCAATAAGAATTTATAAAATATCAACCACAATGAAACAATTACAATCACATCATCTCCTAGCATCTCTATATACCCTATAATGTGATACCCCACTTTAATAGACATAAGATCATTGGTAGATGATATCAATTTTCATTATCAGATAAGAATTTCTATGATGGGGATTAGAATAATGTTATTAATAATTTTTCTAAAAAAACTTTTTTATTTAATGTTTGAAGTCATTCATGTTTTTTAAAATAATATTACTATTTTAAAATATATTCTCAAAACTCAATCCACAAAAGTATGATTTACAAGATTATTTTCAATGATCCAAATGAGACAATAGATTATAGTTTTAGAATAAAAAAGAAATTATAATCTCTTTTGGAAATCACTTTACTATCACGAATCCTGTAACAAAACTTTTAAATAATATGCAACAAATATATATGTTTAGAACATCATTTAAACTATATATCCTTAAATAAACATATAAAATAAATGAATTGAAAATATAACAATAAAAAACATCAGAGAATAACATGAAAATTTATCTAAAAAACCAAACAATGTAAATGAACATTAAATACCTAATAAAAAAACCAAAAATCTATTAAAACATATGAAATAATTTAAAATACTACAACAAATTTCACAATGATAAGATCTTCATGGGAATTAACCAACACTGAGAGGTTGTTTTATCAGTGTTGATTTGCTTTTAACCAATTTAATCATTATCCCATAGTCACATATTCACTTATTTAGTGAGATGGTCTCTTTATATAATTATATCTCCACTGGTTAGCATGTGTGATGGTATAGTAAATAAGTAAATGGGAACCTTTGGATTTTGTAGAGATGTTTTACTTCTTATAAAAGAAAACATCACCAATGTATGGATGTTTTTATCAAAATCGCACACACCCTCCTTTATATTATAAAAGAAATTAATATTATTTATATGGCCATAAAATAAAAATCCAAGAACTAAAAAGGTATAAATAAATTGAGGGAAAATTTTATATTTATATGAGGTAATGGGTTTATAAATATATGATGAAAGATCACCTTTGATGATTCAATTACCATCTGTATGGTTTGGATTGATCTGTTTAATCTCTTATAGTAATCAGATAGTCTGCCTCAATAATTATCAATATTATATAATAGATAAATATAAGGTAGATTACTAATTTATTCAACCAATAAAAATATTTTATAGAATCATGAAACTGTATTTTTTATTCCTCTCATATAATGTCAATAATACTGACCACAACAATAGATCTCTCTATCACTTTTTTCATCAAATAAAGATCTTAATTGTTTTAGGCTGTAGTATGATCTATACTTTTCTCCCTCTTTCTTCGACATATCAAATATTTAGTATCACACAATATATACTCTCACAATTAGTATTAATATTATTACCCTATTAATATTATCTATATGTGAATATCATTATTAATATTTGGTTTCCCATTAATATAAACTATTTAACAACTCTTATAATTTTCATTCTTCAAATTTAACGAGTTTCCATTTATCATTAATAAAGATTTAGTATTTAATATTTCATGATTATCTCCATTATCATCAGTATCCCCTTCATCATAGTCATTCCTTAATATCTTCCCATTTTTTTAACTCCACAAATATATAAAAATATATTTATACTTTTTCTTCATGGTGTATATTTTCTTCATGGTGCATCTTTATTTTCCTTTTGATCATTATACAATTAAAAAATGTCATAGTATTGCTCTTTATTTATTTTCCAAAATATTATCATGTCTTACATATCCTTTAAAAATATCTATATAAGCATGGATTAATTCAAATTTGATATATAATCTCTTTCAATAACTTGTTAGCCATAATTCCAATTCTATGTCATCACTACATCAACTATATCAAGTTTTCTATCACCATTTCCCATAGTAGGATTAATCACATGAAACAAAAATTACTACGGTATGGATATTCTCATCGTATAGTTGTTCAGACATAATTTTTAACATAGTTTTTATAACATACTGACCTAAAATATATTCCTCTTTCAATACATAAATATCAACTACTTCAAAACTCTACAAGAGTGACCAAAATATCTACTAAAAATTTTCCATGGTGTGGTCTTCTCTTCCAAGATATAAATGCATGTTTTTAGTATAAAATCCTATATTTATTTTAATCATTCAATTTACTTACTATTATTTTAGGATATGAAATAATTCAATGTCAAATATTTAACTCGAATGATATGTTATTTCACTATAATTTTAAATTCAAACATACAAGTATTTAGTATTTTGAAAACTCAGTAAATCACCATTAATATTACATTTATGAATCTCAATGAAATACTATATTACCAATTCAAATATACTGATTTAATAGTGGTAAAATTATTTATGTCATTTATTTTCATTTTAACCTTACATAAATCCATTAAAAGATTTTATAGCCTATGTTTTATGTGGATGATGTTAAAAAAGATTGTGCATAGTGTCAACATGGAATCCATATGATATTTTTGTATAAGAATAAGTTTGACCGATCATATATTTAATAGTATTTTTGAAAGTTCATATAGATTATGACAATATTAAAGTAGTTTCATTTCATCTTAACATAGGATGTGATGTTTACACACACCATAAATGATATTCATGAAATTTAATATATTTTTTAGTTTTATTTACTAAAAATTTAGTCTTCCTTGACAATAGCCTCGAAATCATGAAATGATTCTTTATGGATAAATCGAAATACATTTAGATAGATAAAAACAACAAATACCTAACATTATTTAGGTCAATATATTTCTTATCTACCTTTATGTAGTGTCTAAAACATATATTACTTTCCCATGTACTTTTTATTTCTCTTATGTTAAATGTCCTATTCCCATACTACATTTCCAAATGAAACCAGAACTCCTCTTACTACGTCATAAATTCATTAATTTTTCTTCAGTATCATTAATAATAGATTCATAAATATCATTATAAATTTAATATACTTTCCATGATCCACACACTATTGAACTTAAAAACATATTCAAATTTTCCGGATCAAAATCATCTCATGAAATACTAATAACCAGAATATTAAACCATTTCCATCCTTGATAGAATCCTAATTAATCATGTATGATAGTGCCTCTTATGACATATAAATATAACATCAGTTCACAATTAATCTATTTTCTTAATATCAAATAAAAATCAATATTTAAAATATCAACACATATAATAACCTCAAACTAGGAACTATTTATTTTCACCTTGTGAACCATGGTAACATCCAACATAAATCATTCAAGAATTTCTTACCATTAGCATTTAATAATTGAATCCCATAACTAATTATATTTCATTGTATGGTAAATCCACTATTATCGACCCCAATAATTTTTACTAGAAATAAATTACACGTTCTTCATTGTTCTTCAGATATTGACACACTCTAACAAAAAATATGACCCAAAATTCAGTGAGGTCATTAATATCTTCAATTTCTCAATACCTACCCAAGAATGTTATCTTAATATGTTAAAAACTTTTGAACATATGATTTTTTATTCACTCCATTTTTTATCCGAACTATATCCTATTTTATTTTACACATTAAAAATTAAAAATAAAATGTACAATTATGATGATGTTATCACATCAATCTTAAAAAATGTTTTAATATTCATTACACTTGATGATTGCACGATCAATTACCAAAAAAGAAAACCAGATGATTTGAATAAAAAAATAATTTTTACAAAATAAATGACTTGATACCATAAAAAATTAAAAAATGTTTTATACATACTCATGATAAAACTATATGATTCCAATTTTTGATTCTATTTAATTTCGAATAATAAATTGAAAAAAATCATTCATATTAATACACATTTGAAAAAATTCATATACAAGTACACGGTTTTCTATATCAATCCTAAGATATCATTAATTTTTTTTAGTTTTTTATCATTGAATAAAATAATACCCCCCATAATTTTAGGATGAGTTATATGAATCGAAGGATGAGTGAATTAGTATTCATACCTTTTCCAGGACCAAATGTCAAGAATCTTCTAGAAATTTAGGTTATATGTGGATTGTATGAATCTAAAGGATCATCATGAAACTCACACAAAATGGATCATTTTTTCATACACTTCAACATGTTATATATTTTCTCTAGATGTACATTATAATTTCCTTATTAAATAATATCAATGTGGTGACTTCTTCATATATGGAACATTTTTCTCAGTTATGTTGCTTTATTTATTCCAAATTGAATAACAAGATTCACCATCAATCTCATTCATATTTAGTTCAAAAATTCTTAATATACATTAAGGGGATTGGGTTGAAACTAATTTCTGAAAAATAAAAAATTTTGTATTAGATTCCAAAACATCTAGTGGGGCCTATTAAATTTAGATCCACATCTATATAAACACATCAATCCAACACACTCACTTTTTATATATGATATTACTTTTGGTAGCATTGTATTGTTTATTAAATCATTGGGTGGATACTAATTTTTAACATGTACCATCATGGTATATGAAAAACATGGGGGATATTCTATATCATTCAAGAATTATTCTTTGGGTATAATAAATGATACAAAATATTTAATGTTTTGTCAAAATTATATAAACCTCCGACACATAACTACTGATACCATTGGTATTCTGATTGTAGATAAAATCCCATGAAATTTTTTATATTACTCATTTAGAATATTCTATTTAAATTTAACACATAAAATTTATTGTGTTACATCAATTCTTATTGTTTTATACCAGTGATTTTTTCTCAATAACTAATCATTCCCGATGTATTTTCACAGCAAGTTGGGAACATCCTCTACGATTTTGAATATTTATTTTCAACAATTAATTCCAATTATTTTTCATCTGAACTATTATTTAATTATAATCTTTCATTATTCCATTAAAACATTAAATCATGAATTTTTTTGAAAAAACTAAATGGTGTTCCAATATTTTCCAAAAGAAAGTAACTTCAATTTGTTGTTCTTGGATCACTTTTCATAGAATTAATGGTTTTTTTGAAACATATTCCTCTTATTATTATAGAATAATGATAAGACACTATTATTTCATATATACTTATTATAATTTTATTAATTTAATTTTTATCATGATTACATAATATCATATGTTAGTCGCCATTATTTATCTTCGATGATCTATTCTTAAATTTTTTTAGTTTAATTGTTAAATTATATTTATACATGTAGACCTCTTAATTTTGATTACTTAAACTGTATAAAACAACGATTTTTCCATGTATTTCAAATATTTTGGTGAATATAGAATATTTATCATATTTTTTGGATGTGGCAGGTTCACAATCTTTCCCCCGTTCATTATAGTCCTTCCATTTCTTCTAGTGGTTATGAATTATGACCACATTCCATATAAATATAATAAAAATTATATAATCAACAAAAATACCTAACCTGCATTAATCCTTATCTCTAAAAAAATATATTCATTATTATGTAAATGTATTATTTTGGGTTTTACCACTCATGAAATGGGCTTCTTTAGAGGAAACCCACTTATACACGAGATTCAAACCACCTTGAATGTTGTATAGAGTAAGACACTATTTTTATAAACCACTAATGTACATATTTAGATTTGAATCTTATATTATTTATGCAAAAAATAAGAATATTTAACACCCCTATATTTTCTATCATATTTTTATTTAAATAATATTTTTTGATATCATTATTTACACACAACACCGAGCATAAATGAATTGTGATTTATATTGAAATATTAATATTAAATGTGATTATTATTACCAATACCATGGATTAGTGGGTAACAATATGACTATCTAAATTAGGTTATATATATGTGTAAATATTTTTCTTTTGTAAAAAATAATTAATTATTTTCTAGGAACTAAGTACTCAATTTTACAATTTAAATATTATATCATTTTATGTTAGATGGTTAATTTTCTAGTGTATTGTATCTTTTAATATATTATATACGTATATCACCAATGAAATATAATTTTCATGAAATATATTTTTATTTAAATTTAAATATTAATAAATAGTAAATCATTGATTCAAAATTGGTTATAAGTGATTGTTAAATCATTTTAACATAAAAAATTTGTATTTGACATAAGTTTTTTTTATCATGAATGATTTATTTTATCATAATAAAATTAATTAATAATTGTTGAACAATTATTTTTATTAATGGTTTATATATTATATTAAATAAAATATTTTGGAATTCATTTAATGTTATTATTTAGGATGGAATAAGGGAAAACTATTTTTTTCTTAAAAATGCATTTTCAAGAAAACCTATTTCATTACATTTTTATGATTTATTTTAAAAATAATAACTACTGTGAATAAAAAATATAGTAGTTGAAATAGATTTCATATTTGGAACTAACTTTCCAAGATTTATTAATATCTTCAATTTTATTTTTGGTCATTATAAATAGTAACAAATATAAAAAGTCATTACAATATTAAAGGTTAAAACAGTTAAGAGGGGTTAAACTAAAGATATAAGGATTAAAAGGACCTAAGATCTTGTGTAATGATTTATAATTGAATTTATGTGTAAAATATATCATATCATAATAACATTTGAACAAATTTGTATCCTCTTTCCCATGATATTTTCTTTATTATATTTAAATATTCTTAATAATTCCCAATGTGTCACTTCCTTCACATATAAAAGGAAACTTTTTATTGCCTCATCCCCACACAAGATGATATCTTTTCTCATAAAATATTTAAAAAAATAGAATTTTAAAATTCTTATATACAACCTTCATATTTTAGTAATCCAAAAGGACCCATCTAAGTACCCTTAGAGTTTTTTTCAAAGGAGGATACCAAAAGATGTGGTATATGTTTATATAGACACCATTCATGTTTTTCATATTAAACATCATAAAAATGTTATGTAATAGTATTAGTATTATTTAATTGGTATATTACATGTAATTTTGTTTTTTTATGTTTATTTTATATCCATTCTCTATTTGTTTATCATCTATTGGAAAATGATAACATCACAGCTACATTTATGTGGACCGAAAACTCCATGAATCATTGTGATTAATTTTTCAAAAAATATTTTCATGGATGATAATAAGTATAGATTTAATGAATATATATGATTTCTCTTGTAACATCCCTGAAATTATAAGTTTAGTTATTATTTTAAAAGTATTTTATTTAATTGATAAATTTATAAACAGAACAATCATTATTTCACGAAGACAAATATTTTGAATTATATAAAATGACATTAAATTACCCATTATTTTATAAAATTTATGAATTTATTAAATAATAATTTTAAATTTTAAATAGTATTATTTTAAATGTGGACCTATTTCAATTAAAATAATATTATGTTTTTATAAATAAATTATGGGAATGATAATGTATCACTTAAAAATGATTTATATTTTATAGATATGTGAATTTATATAAAAAGGAAATTTATAATAAAAACATAATATTATAAATTATTTTTTTAAGAAAGTGATATATTATCAAATGAAAAATATAAAAAAATCATGAAATTTATTAATTTATATTTATAATGTTTTTATTTTAGGAAATTATTATTCATGATATAAATCCAATTGAAATTATAATAGATAATTAAGAGAAATTATGAAAATAATAATTAAATAAAATATCATATTTATAAATGAAATAATAAATTTTTAAATAAAATGTTAATATTTTGAAAAAAATAATATTTATTATAAACTATATACAATTTTTAAGAATTATTAATAATAATGATAAAAGAAGTAAATTAATTATGAATTATCAGATAATTATAAAAAATTTCAATAGTTATATTTTTTTAAATTTTTATGTAATATATTCTATTATAAAATATTGACATATTATTTTAATGTTAAAAAAAATTAAATATATATTATACTGAATATTTTTTAGATAATATATTATTTTTATAAAATATGTTAATATTGATAATTAGTTTAAAAAATTAATTAGAAATAAAAGAAAATTTAACAAAGTAAGAGTCATGAAATCATGTTTCATTTTGAAACCAATATATAAAAATTAGGGGATCTCAAGTGAAACTATTTGATTTAGTGAAGAAAAATCAAGCCAATGGTGATCATTGATATGTATGGGTGAATAGATACCCATAGAGGGGATTCAGTCTTGATTTGGTTGAAGATGAGTCATGATCAATCACTTATGATCCTCTCCAAGCATATCTGACTTTGAACAGGGTTTCAAAATCGATTTTGGGGAAAATAACCATTATCTATAGAGATATATTCAATTTTCTGTTTTAAGCGGTAGGTGATAGTCTGAATCATACAGATATATAGTTATTAAGAATCCAGATGTCGTATTTTATGGATTTTATTTGATTTATTATATCATTCATCATAGGATGTCCTATAGTTGTCAATTTCTTCTTTACATTGTGTCATGTCTAATGTATATAACAATTTATCAAATTTTTTCGTTTCCACGTCCTTGATTTTTATTCCTATTAATGTATTTGTGTATTTTAAATACTTGTAGTAAATGGGAAAACAATTGGTTTATTTTTTCTGTCAGTTTTCTCAATATGTTCTGTATCACTTTTTATATGGATGTGGATTTATACTTTGTGAGGATGCCTCAAATATTACAAATAAATATCTTATTTTTCTTTAGAATTTTTCATTTTAAATTCCAACATGTTTCTATCAAATTCACACATGAATCCTATAAACATCATGAAATATAAAAAATATATTATAAAAATTGAATTCTCTAACAATGAAATTATGGCTCTACATATTGGAACCTGTCTTCAGAATTATATGTGTATTAAAAATTTTATTAATTGAGTAAGAGAGAATGGAAGATTAATTCATCTACCTAGATAATGAGAAAATACCAATTCAACATCCACATAAGTGGGAAGGCAGTCTAACTATGTTCTCTGAAATATAGTTTATAATTATTTTTTAAGATAAAACTAACATTTTGTCTAATTTTTTATCCAAAGATATTGCTTAACTTTATTCATTAAAATTTCGTGGGAAATGATTTAATTTTCATATTATATGTAAAATTATAATATCATAATGATTCTATTATCAAAATATATAGTCATAAATCTTCATATTTGTAACATTGTAAGAGGAATTATTATTCTCAATAATTATTTACTTTGATATTCTATTACTATAATGGATTTAATTTTTTAAAATAAGAATATTATAATTGTATTGTATTAATGTTAGATATTGTATATTTTTTTATTTTTTAAAATATTACCATTCCATGAGATTTTATTTGTATTGGAAATACCTCTCTTAAAATAATTCATTTATTGGTAATTTTTTCAATAAATTTATGTTAATCGTATTAATTTTAAAGAATTGAAATTGTGTAATATTTATTTCAATATTTAAATAATGATTATTTATGTCGGTTCTATTTTATTTTCCCCTTATTATATTTAATTCAAATAAGGGATTTGATTTTATAAATAAAATATGATCATAAGAATAATTATTATAATAAATTTATTATTTTATGAAATCATTTTTTTAATATGACTATTAATAGGTTTAAAATAATAAAATACATCATTTTACATGATCAATCATAAATGTCATTTAAGATACAGGATTTCGGCATCGTATTTAACAATGACTTATCTTTCATTTATATTATATGCATATTTTTAATACATATGTATATACATGTTGGTTTTTTTGAATAATTCATTCCAATATATGAATTGCATTAAAAAATAATTTATTTCATTTGTAATTTAATTATATGTTATACAATCATTAATTTACAATACAATGATAAATTGTCTTGAGATTTGGATTATCCAAATCTAAGAGAAGTGTTCTTGTGAAAGTATACAAGTATTAACATATATATATATATATATATATTAAATACATTGTTATGTTTTTAATGTAAAAACAGTAGTTAAAAATGTATATATATATATATATATATATAATACGGGCTAAATTTTTTTAAACATGACACTTAGAAGATGTAAATATGGGAGGGAGTTGGGGAGTGAACCCACCCCTCAGTAAGTGAGTAGGCCCATGATTGCCTTAAATGTTTCATGTCGTCCCACCTTTTTTTTGAAGAATTGTAATTTTTTAATTAAATGGATTATTTTTCAATAAATTTAAAATTTAATTATTTTCAAAGTGTTTTATTATTTTCAAAGTGCAAATAATATCAATTATATTTTCAAAGGGTATTTAAAAAAATTATATTTATTGTGTTATCAAAATTATTTATAATTATTTTTGAAAACGTAATTTCAAAAGATGATTTCATAAAGGCTATTTAAATATATTTAATACCACTTACTAGGAAATTGAGTGTTGATCCCGTTATTTTAAAACTATTTTCCCAGGTATCATAGAAGTTCTTCGACAGACATAATCACTTATGGTGTTATCACATGCGAAGAAAATTAAATTCCTTAATAATTTTCCCATTATTATAACTCGAATAAATTGTAAGGTGTTTTATAATTCTCCCGAACATAGACAAGAAAAGTTACAATAATGTATTAAGTGTTTTTTATCTGGTTATAGTCATTTGAAAAAAATATATTTCCATCATTGTCTATGATGGATCTAGAATTGTGGGTCTGAGATGTTATAATTGTTATCAGAGAAAAGGTCTAGACAAATTTAGAAATTAGATATTGAAAAAATCTATAAGAAGGAATTTTATATAAACAATTATATCCCCATTTAAATTCAAAAATTCGTTAAATCCGAATATGAAAATTCTTAATTTTCTTATATCCAAGGATTGAATTGAGAGGGATAAAAATGTTTAAGTGGGGATAATATAACATCAAATAAATAATAATATTAATATTAATTTGATAAATATTTTATTTAATTGATTAATTTATATGTAAACCAATATTTAATTTATTATTTATGTTAAATATTTATAATTATATAATATAACATTAAATTATCCCATGATTTTGTAAAATTTATCATTTTATAAAATTAAAATTTTAAATTTTAAAAATATCTTTAATAAAAAATGATTTATTTCTTTTAAAATAATATTATGTTTTTAGAAATAATATATTGAAATTATAATCTAACACTTAAACTGATATATATATATATTATAAATACATAAATTTATATAAAAACTATATACATAACCTAAAAATAATTTTATAAATTATGTTTCTATTAGAAGATAATGTATTATAAAATGAGAAATATAAAATAGTCATGAAAGGTATAAAATTATTTTTATAAAATTTTGAAATTATAAAATGAAAAAAAATCAATTAAAATGATAATAAATTATAAATAAATGTTATGAAAATTATAAATTAACGCACTGTAATTAAAATACCTTAAATCATTAAAATGTTAATAATGTTTGAGTATTTATAATTCAGTAATCATTATTATAAAATAAATATTATTTTTAAGAATGAATATTAATGAAAATAAAAGAAATAATTTTTAATTATGAATTACAAGATAGTTATAAAAAATATACCTGAGTATTATTTGTTTTTATTTTAATTTATGTAATAATTTTTTTTAGAAAATAATTAAATATTATTTTATATTTAACAATATTAAATATATATTATCATGATTATTCTAAATATATAACTTTTTTAAATATTTGAAGATAGGTAAATGAATTTCAAAAAAAAAGTAAAAAATAAAAATAAAAGAAAAAATGATGAAGGAATAAGAAATTAATTAGGATTCATATATAAACCAATCATTATCCTAGTATGGGATATCGATCATAACTAAGAGATTTGGTGAAGAAGGCCCAAGCTAATTGTGATCCCAGACAAGAGTGGGTGAATCAATCACGTAACACAGTATACATCTTAGATCTTGTAAAGAAGAGTCATGATCAAACACCAATAAGACTCTCCATCCTAATCAAGACTTTTAATTGGGTTTGAAACTATATTTAGGGGAAAAACCATAATATTTTGAAATATCATCAATTTGTGGTTTTAGAGGTATATATTAGTATGAATCATTGTGAAATCTGGTTAGTATGTGTCCAGTTTTCATATTTTTCCTCTTCTTGTACAATTTATTATTTATTTCATCATCTTATGTCTAGTGGTAGTAAATTTCCATATTATTTTTTTAATGTCGAATGTATATACTAATTTTTCAACTTTTCCAGTTGGTGCATCCTTGATTGTTCTTCTTATTAACATTTCTGTTGTATTTTAAATGTTGTAAGTAAATAAAAAAAGATTTGGCTATTTATTTTAATGATTTTTGATCTTTATTGGATCATTTAGAGTATGGATATGGATTTACCAGTTGTAAATAATCCTTTGATATTCTAAATCAATACATGCTTTAGCTTGTGGAATTTTTTCATCGATTCCGACTTATAGAAATCTGATGCCTATATAACTAACATGTAATAATCATGAAATATAATAATTCAATCATATCAATTCAATTAAATAATAGTTAAATTATTATACTATATATCAAATACCATCTCCAAGATTTAATGTGTTGTAACTCTTATAGGTTGTGCATAAGAGAGAAGTGATGAGTCAGTCTTCTTCCAAGACAAAGAAAAAAACTATTTCTATAGCCACATTAGTGGGATGGTTGTCTATCTCAATTTATGATAAGGGACTCTGTTATTGTTTTGATAATAAAAATTAGTAATCTGGTCTGATGTCTTGTTGCAGTGTACTGTATAATTTTATTCTTTCAATTTTGAAGGAAATAAGTTATTTTTCATATTGTTTTCATAATTATATCATTATGAGGATTCTATTTTCCAAATTTGTTTCCATAAATCTTCTAATTTATAATTTATTTAGAGAAATTAAAATTTTAAATATTTAATTACATTGCTACTTAATTAGTATAGTGCATATAATTTTTTTAATAAAAATTATATTGTCATTTTATACAATTATTGTAAGGAATTCCTAAATATTTTTTTAAATATTTCCATTCATTGGGATTTTAATTTTAAAGGAAATTCCCATTTGCAAATATTTTTTTTAAATTAATATTTTAAAAAATATATTTTCAGGTTATTAATTAAAAATTATTCAAACGTTGAAATTATGTTCTTAACTTTTATGTTCATATTATTTATATGGTTTTTAATTTATTTTGACCCTTATAACATTAAATTCAAATATTTGGTTTTATTTTATTCAAAATTTAAATTTTTATAAAATAAATTATTATTTGAATGATATTAATTTATGAAATCATTTTATTTTTTCTTATATATAATTTTTTAATAATAAAAACAATCATTTTTTATGTGACATAATTAATTTATTTTTTGTTACATGATGTGGACATCATCATTTAATATGAAAACTAATAAATTTATGTTAGATGCATTAGTTTTAAAATGTATTTTTACATGAATGTGTTTTTAATAATTGAATCCCTTATATGAATTACTTTCAAAGAATGATTTATACATTTTATAAATAAAACATATTTTTTCCATTAATTAACATACAATGAAAAGTTAAATATTCATGATATTGGTATGATACAAGTATAGAATAAGTGTTTTTGTGAAATTATATATGTTTATATAAATAAATAAATATATATATATATATATTCATTAAATACATTGTTATGTTTTCAAAGTAAATACTTTGGTGGGAAATTTATATATAAGTAAAGAAGGCTTATATTGTTTTATTAAAACTCAAATCATGGATATTGTAAATAAGGGTGTTAATTTTAGAGTTATCTCAACACTTGGAATGTGGTTAGTCCCTATAAAACCTTCAATGTTTTTATGTCCCCATTGTTTTGATTTTTAAAGCATTCTTAATTTTTCTGAAAAATCAGAGGATTATTTTATGAAAATTTTGAGCATTAGTATTTTGAATGTGTTGTTTCATTTTGAATGCATAAATAATTTCAATGATATTTCCAAAAGGTATATATAAGAATATTTTTATATATTTATCAAAAGAATTCTAAAACAATGTCCCAAATGTAAATTTTAAAAGAAGATTCCATAAAGGGTGTTTCACTCTATTTAAAACCTCTTAAAAGGTAATTAAATGCTCATACTATTATTTTAAAAAAAATTCATGGGTATCATATAAGTTCTAAGATGGAAATCGTCACATAATAAGTTATAACACATAAGGAAAATTAATTATTTTACGTATTTTTCATTTATTGAAACTCTAGTAAATTGTAAGGTGGTTTCTAGTTTTCTAGAACCAAAACCTGAAAGGTTATTGGATTGTATTAATTATTGAGTATTGGATTAGTTTCATTTAATATATATATATATATATATACGCAACTTTTTTTGTGCTGAATATAGAAGTATCGGTTTAGGAAGTTAAATTTAGGAAAATATTTTTAATTCAGAATGGAAATTTTTATTTATTTATCTTTCATTATATCCATGAAAAAGAGGAAACATAACTCATATATGCATCCCAACTTCCTTATTCATGATGAGATGTAAGTCATTTTTAATCATCACATTATAAAGATGGTAATTAAATTATATATAATGAATAAATATTGAAATTATTACATTATAAGGATTCTTGAGATGATCAAACCATCACCAATGTGTATGTAAGGGAACCATTTAACTTAAACATAAAAGGAAAACTGATTGAGTTTCACTTGAATGTTCATTTTACTGATGAATTATTAATAAATAGTCAGTTGAAAACAATATTTTAATAATATGAAGTAATTTATGAATGGATATTTTTCTATTTTTTATAATAGATCTATATTTAATATAATCGATGTATGGACATGAAGAAAGAAATATGTGACTTGAGGACAATGTTCTTCATCATAATATTGTTTCATCGAGAAAAGTTTCATGTTATGGATGTATTTGTTTTTATATGGTGCATATACCACTCCTTTGATATTTTATATCAGGAATATATATATATATATATTAATTTAATTTAATGTTTTATTACATGTTATCTCTTTGTAGGGGTTTATGATTCAGAAGTTATCAAAGTTGTACTGATTTATGTTACAATCTCATTTATTTTTGATATTTGATATATTAAATATTCTCTAGGAAATAGTACAAAATAATTATCCACTAAACCCATTATTTTTTCATATTTATATTTCAGTTTTCATGTATTTTTTCCCTTTCATAATCCTTGGTAGGTAAAAGCATAGTGGAAATGTTTTCTATAAAAGCCATCTATATTTTATATTTTGTTAGTGAAATGTTTTCCATGAAAATATTAATTAAAATGAGTTTAAAGAATATTATATTCAATAACACAATGATTACTTAAATACATTTCCTACAATATTTTAAATTCATTTCAATGTTGTTAAAATAAAATATTTCAATGTATTCTAAACTATTTTTTAATTTAATAAAATTTTTAAATAATGTTTTATTAACATATATGGTTTTATCGGATTTCCCCTCCATTTTTTCAGTCCTACATTATGATGAATAATTTAAATATTCCATAAGTTTTTTCCAAAAAAAATATTTTTCTCATAATTCTGTAAAATTTTAGATTATAATGATACCTAATAGAAATTATATTTCCCATTTTTTCAAAAATGATATTTAAATTCTATAGTAATTTTTTAACTTTGTCAATATACACAAATCATTCTTATACAACACTAGGGATATGATATTATGATATCATAAACTATGTTTATTTATTTTGGTCATGATAATGTTATTTTAGTGATGATTATATCAAACCTGTTTGTTGTTGCGAGTTAATTATGATATGTTAATTTTTTATAAAGTACTTTCTGTTATCCATAGGTTATGTTATAATGAAATGATAATTTTTTTAGGATATTTATCCCCACATATATATTTTTTTATAAATTAATTGTCATTTAAATAATTATATGTCCCTCACTTTAATTTTTTAATGATTAACATCCCATGAGATATCTCAAAATTGAATAAGGATTGATCCAAATTTAGTCTTTGACTCTTTCTAATATGATAGTATTGGGAGTAGACCTTGAATAATGAAATAATGTTAGGGTATTGAAAATTAAACTATTGGAAATTATCCATTTTGATAGTTTTGTTGTTGACCATTTAGTATTGAATTTCATTTTATACATATGTGTATGCCAAAAAATTATCACTTTTCTAATAATATGATTTCATGGATGATGATTGATTATTAATGATTGATGATTAGAAATTATTTTGAATAATGTCATTTGTTATCATAAATCCTTATGTTATGATAAATTATAAATGATATTTATTGATTTGTTATTACGTTCCTACATTATTATCTTATTTTTATACCCCTATGGTTATTTTATTTTTACTTTTGGGATATCTCATATGTTTATCAATAATGAGCATTTAATCTCACCCATCATAATGTTTCAATTTTCACAAATTATGAATAATGGTCTTATGAATTATTTTTCTATGAATTGTCCCATGTGAGAATTTATTTTTTGATGATGATGAATATATTTCACGAAATAATTTTATTATGTATAGAATATAAAAATAATCTTTTGCAGTTATAGGGTAAGTATTATTGTGTCATGTATTGAATATTCAAGTAAAATGATGTAATAATTATATATATAATGTTTGGGTTACCACAATCAATATTATAGAAGAGTTTAGTTAATTTTTAGAGACTATTATTAAAATACATTAGTGAAACTCCAATTGATAATATTACATTTGAAATAAAAATTGATGTTTTGGTGACTAATAGATCATGGGGAATTATAGAAATAACATCCCTATATGGAAAAAATAAATGAGATGAACCCTTTAGCACAGATTTTTCTAGGGGTAGTGACCATAAAAATTTTATATGGTCATTATCTGGATCTTCGCCTAGGGTGTGAAAAATAGTCATACCAAAACACATTGTTTGAACCACTATTGGGATATAATTGTCGAAAAACATCCCAGTGGAGCCCATTTAACAACCTTCTAATCCCTCATTCATTACACTCGAATATGGTGACTAACATGGAGTAGAAATATCTCTAAAATTGGTGGCCATATCCTATGCACCTATATAGATTCACACATATCTATGACCATAAAATGATCAAATTTAAAAATAACTGAATAACCAGGGATGCATACATCAAAATCCTGCATCTGGAGTAAGAGATATATTGGTGGAATATACAAAGCGTTCATTACAGGCCCACAATTTTTTGAAAAAAATGTCCAACCAAAATGTATAGATTAGAAATGCATTCACGAAACCATAGGAACACACCTCGGTCTGTCTAGTGTCTCTAAAACTGTATAGTTCTAGTCCATCAAGGACTCTGTCAAAAGGTAGATCATCTACATAAGAAATGACACATATGGGAAAATCTCATACATGGGTGAGTATAAAAAAACCCAATTGGTCATCATGAAACCACAAACCATAAGAAAAAAAGAATACAGTGATATCTACACTATTATATGTCTATTGTACATATAAAAAAATATTTAGATATACTCAACAAAGAAACATAGTATAACGTTATGTCACAACTGAGAAAGCCTAATAGGATTCCAACATAATGGTTCTACATAGCACACACCATGGATAACACACTCCATGAGTCTGCTAGCATAAATAACCTCTATCCAAGAGGTACTACTCATGATGTCTCATCACAATAAGTACACTATGAAAGTACAAAGGGATATAATATACATATAATAATAACTTATAAGGTCATGGGTTATACCAAATACTCAATTTAGATTATCATAATAAGTAGATGATGAAACCCCATGTAGTGTTGGTCATGATGATATCATGAAATTCACCTCAAGAATGGAGATAAATATAGGATCTCACTCTGGGCCTCACTAATGGATGAAAACAAATATATAAATGAATTTTTACTAAAGGGACGGTTTTCCTATGTGTAGAAGATGATTTGATACTAATCCTCAAATAATTGATATCGGGAATACAACCTAACATACCATATAAAATATAAAGATAAAAATGGATCCAATCAAACATAAATGGAGTATACTTCATGAAGATGGAATACACTCCATATCCCTTCATCCGCATTGTATTTCTTGTGTAAATGGATTGTGTTCTTGTCTGAGATCCCATAATAGTACACGGTGTGCTTCTTCCCATGTACTTCACCCCATGTACCTATACATTGCTATACCCATGTCACTTGGAAAAGCAATAAATGTGTGGGGGTATATGAAATTCCAGTTCTTATGTACTACATCCTATATCCATGTAGCCATCGAGGTACATGGTGAGTTCACAAATGGGGACCACATGTTGTGTGATAGAGTCACACACCATGTGATACTTATCTCCTACCAAAAAACCTAGCCACCTCTTTGAGGGGAAAACATGGAAAGTGACATTGAATTAAATGATGTATTGTGTAGAAATATTTAGATCCATGCATTTTTTCATTATCAGTTTCTCATCTGGCCACTTCCCTATCCTTGTTATTCATCTGAAACGAGGGATATCATCCCATGTACATCATGGATACAAAAATCTTGGATTCAACCCATGAATCCATTTAGGAAAATATTTTTACACAGTTCTATATTTCATGATAAAGCACATGAAATAATATTTTATAAACCATTTCATTCACTTCAACATTCATTGTCACACCGCACTCATGTCTTGTCGATCCCAGATCTAAAATATTGGATCATTGAACTCAGAAACGGGTACACAACAATCGATTTTCTAGCAGATGGAGAACCACTGACCAAATAAAGAAATCCCGAAACGAATGAAGATTAAAAAAATTCACCACAATAAACCCATGGAATGAACCTCATCCAATGATCATGTTAGCCTTGATCCACTACTATTAGAATGAAATTTGAAGTATCATTATTCAAAAATAAACTATTCTGATAAAAATCATAGTAATAAATCTCATACTATAAATGAGAGATCCCTGGATCAATCTATTGGTTCATTGAACTAGGTTCAAAAATGATGTTTATAATGGGTAATGAATCCAAAATACACAATCATCCTAACTCAATTTGGATCGATCACATAATAAGGATGAGTGGAATTATTTTCATTAGATAGATCCTATAATTTTATTTCACATGAATCACGGATCCATGATTTGGTGGATGTTCTTTAGAGAGAGATCCTACAATTCTCTCTCCAACATCTCCAAGGTTATGTGGATAACCCTATTATTTTTTGATTGTTGTATACTTAAATAATCACTGGTCACTACAACAATGATGAAAATAAAATACAATTAATAATTATTTTATTCATTTCACATCCATGATTAATTTTCTATAAATACCCTACAGTGACCAAGGTTAAGTAACACCAATGGTTAAAACCGTTTTATGAAATCAATGATTCCCTCTTATTTATTATATGTTCCCCATTTAGATTTTATTCTAATTTTATAGAAAATATACACACACAACTTATATTTACTATATTTAATATAATTCAACCATTTATTCCAAGAACACCAGACCATGGAATCACACGCTGTCTCAAAACATGGTCTTAAAAATAATTCATCAAATATCCAAAAATAATTCATGGAAAATCATTGTTTCTAAATTATCCCATCCCTAGGGTTTTACATCCCCAAAATGATAAAATAAGTGTTAAATAAATAGATGTGATCTTCCTTCATACATGTTCTCTCTTAATGTTTCTTATGAAACTAGCAGTCATGCAGTAAAATAATCACTCATCCTTGAATGAAACTTAATTGTTAATAACTAATATTTATCAGTAATTAGATTTGGTAGCTTTATCGTCGATGTACATATCTCTACTATCGACAATGTGTGAGGCTTCATACATGTACATCCTCATCTACTACATGTGGAATATTCTGTGTTATTTGTATTACTGTGGGGGAAGATCTAAGGGTTACACCACCTCACCAACACTATAATGTGTCTCAAAAGGTCTAATATATCCTGAGGATGGCTTCCCATACCTTCAAAATATCTATAATCCATGTCTTTTTAATATATATATGAACACATGAACTACCATCTTATACTATAAAGGAATTCATTGTCTGTACGCATAAGACTTTTGATAGATCTATGTAGTCCTCCTCCACTCCCAGATGATATTCACTAACTCAGTAGTTTTTATCACCAACTCTATGTCCATACGTTTTGACACTCCTAGGATAGTCTATAAAAGTGGTGACCTACAGGGTCACCCATAAAAATTCTTCGAATTGTTCCATACTAATTGTTGAATGTCAACTGTTGTTCTACAAAACTCCACCATTGATAGGTGATGAACCTGACTATTTCCAACATCTGGTCTATAAGCCCGCAACATGTCCTCTGATATGTGAATGATCCACTCATCTGGCCTTCATTTTGTGGGTGAAACACTGAGCTCAAGACTAACTGATTCATGAAACCGTCCTGTAATCTATTCCATAACTGTAATGGGAAGCATGAATCATAGTTTGAAATGATCTTTGTGGTCACTCCATGGTGTAAGAATATATTCTACAAGTAGTGGCATACCAATCTATCTACTAAACATTTATCCCGAATAGATATGAAGTTGGCCGACGTGGTGTGTCTGTCTATGATCACACAAATGAATTCATATCCCATTGACATACATGTTGATCGCATAATAAAGTACATGAAATCCCATACCACTACCACGATAGAACCTCAAGGAATATAATTACACCGACTAGTACTAGGTGCTAAACCTTCACTTTTTGATAATAAAGGTGTCGAGAGACAAACTCTGAAACTTCCTTCTTCATCCCTGGCCACTAGATCTGAGGCAAGAGGTCCCGATACAATGTTTCCATACTTGTATGTAACACCAAAGTATATATATTTAACTCACACATAGCATCATATGGAAATGCCATTGGTACCATCATGCATCCTATAAAAATGAATGAAATGCTACACACCTTCTTAAAATCAATCAAGAGATTCTCCATTGGATATCTTAGTGCGGATTGTCACACTGACGACATCCCCAAAATTCACCTCCCATAATTTTTATAAGAGAATAGGGGTAAAAACCATCATATAGAGGTATTTTTCTCCATATCCAATCATAAAGGATAACTATAATAATTTCAACTACTCTGACACCTTGTTCATCAACTATGATCAATATTTCTTGATGATATGATTTTTTACAATGGTCCCCTTTCTAATTTTATAGAGAATATTTATGTCATAATATTTAATAAACAATATACCTCACCATTATCTCAATATATGATCTTCATGAGAGAATATATACCTGAGGCTCTTCTGAATAGATTATATTATTAATATTTTCCCATCAAATAGTTCTGTCTCATCATTAGTGAAAATTAAACTACATTAAATCAAGATCATGGGTTGTGTAGCTATATTCATGCGGTCTCAATTGATGGTAACTATAATTAACTAACACCTAACTCAACATTAGAACAAAACTAGACCATTTCATGATACATCATAGAGAACTATTTACTCAACACCTTCCTATAAAAATCTCATGATGAGTGCGCGCATAAATTTCTACCTCAACAAAGAAACTGTCATATAGAACTTATTTTTCCCCATGAATGGCCTTAAAATTTAGGTAAAAGCTATCATGGGTGATGAAATCTTGGGTTATGAATCTCTTGTAATAGTATTCCAACCATAAGAAGATCTTCACCTCAATCACACACTTGTGTAGCTCCCAATCAATCACAACCTCAACCTTGTTTGGGTTTACTTTCACACCATCTATAGAGATAACATACCCCAAAAAGTGGACCTCCGGAATCATGAACAAACACATAGAGGGATTAACATAACGTTGGTGCACTCAGAGTATATCCATATCTATCCTCTATTTTCATGTGTGACCCTCCCTAGACACTGAGTAATAAACAACATCAGTGGTGAAGACTAGCACAATATAATCTTCAAAATGATGAAATATACAGTTCATGAGTTCCATGAACAATTATGGGGTTTTATTCATGCCAAAGGGAATCACCAAGTACTCAAAGTGATCAAAGAGTCATATTAATGTAATTTTTCATATAACCTGGTCTTATAATTGCAATTGGTTGTAGCCCGATCTAAGATCATCCTTTAAGAACAATCATGTCACTCTAAACAAATAAAAGGGTAAATAATCCTTTATATTAGACAATTTTTCAACACTGTCACCAGGTGAAGAACTAGTAGTCCACACGCAACCTCAATCTCCCATCAGATTTCATGGTGAACAATACTAGGGCTACCCAGAGTGAAAGACTGGTTCTAACAAATCCCTTCCTCTAAAATTCCTCCAACTATACCATTATCTAACAAATATCTATGAGATCTATACTATATGATGGTTCTGTTATCAAATCCTTTTGTAAATTTATAATAAATCATATTTATATCACTCGATAGGGAGGTAGGCCTAGAAAATTCTCAGGGAAGACGTTCTCATACTTTTCCATCACTACTGGGAACTAAAAAAATCATAATATTAACTTCACCAAGGGTCATGATAGCCAGATAATGAGTAATCAGCCTTACACTACAATGCATGAGTCCTTATTGGGTTTTCTAGTATTATATTTTACCAAAAAAAGTAGTTACTAGATCCCTCAGTATGGACAAAATGAATTATTCACATAAAACAGTTAATATTGGCATAAATTATTGACCACCAGTCCATTCTTATTGTGAAATCATAAGGCCTAATAATTGTTACAAAGATATCCAAAAAGAAACTCACAAACCCAAGAGTTGGGTCATACTATTAACACATGTGTGTGATCAATAAGTCATCTACAGTAGAATTATCCAATCACTAGGGTCAAGAAAACCGCTCAACCCGGATATCTTTGTCTCAAAAAAGATACATGGAAAGAAATGAATTATGAGAACTTGTTGGATGAAATGACCCACATCATACCTTGAGTAATTATCATAGCCTCTAGGTCATATTCCATGACAACATTCAGTTGTCCATAGTTGGGTCTTCAATCTCCCTGAGCCTGGTGTGGAATACATAGTGGTGGTGGTGGTAACACGTTGAAGAATTTACCACCTCTTTTTGTACTCCCATCTCATATACCACATCTGCCACCATGCAAACCTTCCTTATCCTTCTGATGAACCTACTCAGTGGACCATACACTTCCTCTTTATAAGTTATAGAGTTGGTTGGACCATCTCATGAATGATGTTCCATGCCTGTAACACCCCCATGTTTTCATAGTATGTTATCTCTTCAATAAAATTTAATAGCTTATATTGTAAACAACAACGACATGGCTTCTGTTATATGAAATAGTGTGTTTCTGTGAAACAACACATTTTTATAATAATTATTTAAACTATATATTAATTTTTGAATTAAATATTTTAATATGAATAGTAACATATAAATTTTAAATGTCATTTATAATGTAATGTATAAGTTATATTAAAATATTTATATATTTAGAAAATCTATTTTCTTAAAAGAAGAACTTTTTAAGTCCTTTTGTGAACAATAATAAAATTAAATTTATACACTCCATAAATTTGAATTCTGTAAAATAGACTTCATTTTTGAATATACAATATCAACATTAACTTAGGGTGTATTTTTGGAATTTTTCAAGAAACATTCCTTTTTAATGAATAGTAAAAAATATTTCATAGTACATAAAAACTGAATTTTTCATTTTAATAATTATTTTTAATTAAATATTTATCTTCAATTAAAATTATATACATAATACATATATTAGAACAATGTATTTCATTATAGTCATTATATAATACGATTAGATATATAAAATTTTTTTAATCCTTTTTAACATCTTTTACCCACCTTCTATGCACATTTACCCAACTTCTAGACAAATTTACAAATTTAAATAGAATGTAATTTTACTACTTCAATGAATTGAATTCTAAAAATATAAGTGACACGGTAGGCATTAGTAAGTAAAATGTGCTTCAATATGATGAAATTTTTTTTGGTCAATCATATCCTTTGAATTTTATTTACCATGGTTAAATGAAAATTAGGTAATTTAAGGTTAGAAAATTATTAAAATTACCCTAACTCATGTCCAAATTCTATTGGATAAGTGTATTTAAACCAAAATCATCATTAGGACCAAAATAATATCCTTTGGAAACATTTTGGTTAGATCAAGACATCTATTATATTTTATTTAATGAAGAGTTTAAAGTGTTAAATTCAATGTTTAGAAACTAAACCATGTATAATATAAGGATACACTGATGATAAATTAGACAATAAATATTAATTATAAATATAAACATATTTCCAAAATCATGGTATTTTATATATAATTTTTAGTTTTTATATATTTATTTCTATTTATTACACAACGATGATGCATTAATTACCTTGTTAATGAATGATTAAAGTATTTGATGTTAAAAATAATAAAATAAATTTAAATTGAATCTTTTGAGTTCATAAACGAATTTTATAGGTGAATATGACATGTTAGGGTTTATTAAATGTATTATTTCGAAATAATAACGTTGTTATGACTTTCAGAAAAACCAAATACTAAATAGATTTAATTGACATAAATATGTTTTTTTAAAAAATAATATGTTATTAAATGAATTAATATTTATAAAAAGATATAATTAGTCCAAAGGACTTATATAATTATATATATTTAATTAATTAACCACTTTCGGTTCTCTGGTAATTTTATATAATCTATATTAACCTTGTAATATAAAAATACAAGAAGACATGAAAAAATATAAAGTATTTAACAAAGAGTTAAATCTAAAAGATAAGGTTAATATGGTAACCTAAACATGTATAAAAAATATTAATTGAAATTATTTTGACTAATAACCACCTTATACTCTATATAAATCTATTTGGAGGTATTAGAAATAGAAATTGGTTTTATAATAAATTGATATATTAAGAATTTTCAAAAAGTTTCCCACACCTCTCTTATAAAAGGGTACTTACACTTCTCTTAAATTCACACCTCCAAATCAATTTGGCTTGTCCGACCCCTACTCAAATATCCTCCCAACTACCCTCAATAAATCCCAGTTGACTTAATTTGATATAAACTCCATCCTATGGAGACATTTTCCTCAAATCAAATGGAAGAACCCGAAGTAGAGATAAATACTTAATCACCTCTTTCAGTGATCGTTACTTCTACCATTTCATATTTATTTGTTGTTCCCAAATGAAAATAAAAACTCCAATAAAATATACATACAGAGATGTTATTATGAATATGGTACAACCATATTCATTATTCTATCCATCCTATGAATGACAAAGTCACCATACATGCATATGTACAGCTTACAGTCTCTATGTCGTGGTGTAGTTTGTTATTCAACACATCATTATATGGATGGGTTTAATAATTTGTATAATTGATTTAAATAATATATACAACATGTTAATTATTCTTTAAATATGATATGACCTCCAATTTTTTATTATTTAACCATAAATACAATGATATCGTAACTCTTGTGTCTGTACAACTTACCGTCTCCACAACGCGATGAGATTCATTTCCACATTCACTATTCAACGTTGATTATAAAAATATATATTATTAAAAAATAATTAATATATGAAATAATAACACTACTGGAAATATATATATATATATATATATATGTACTTAAATTTATCTCATTCACTTACTTCCATCAAATAAAATAGGAATATGGAAATGGCGTTTATGCGTACATACAGCCTACCATCTCGATAAATGGTTTTTTTCATTTCATATATCTATCTATTGTACATATTTATATTCTGAATATATATGATGTATAATTTTTTTTATATTATGTGATAAATTAAAACATTATATATGTGATACGATAAAGAATAACATGTTAAAACATGTGCGATAATGAAAGCGATTATTACACAAAATGTAATATTAACATTGAAATTATTATTAAATGGGTACTATAAAGCATTTTATGAATAAATTATGATATAAAAAATATTAATATGGTTATGTTATAATTTAATAACATACAATGTTCATTATACATCAGGTTAAACGTACCCTCGACTTAAAAAATGTGTAAGGTAAGGGTTAATTCGTCAATCTCATTATTATTTGAGATTGTTTATGTGTAAGTATTTACTAGGAAATATATATCATCCATGACCATATTCCATAAAAATATTTTCAAAAGAAATTATTTATTGTTATATGGAAGTGTCTATTTAACTATATCATCATTTTAAATGTTTTAATGATTTATTTTTCTAAATATTTTTAATTAATGTCCTTGTTTTCAAAATGATTTTTATGGATTTATTTGTATAGAAATAATTTGTTTAAAATTTTAATTACATTCAGAAGATTGAAATTGGTATGGGTCACTTAAATTAAATAATGACATTTAAATTACTTTCATGTTAAATATTGAGGCTTTTAAATGATTTCATGAAAAATAGATATTTCTTTCAAAGAGATTTACTGATAATATTTAACTAGGTCAACATCATTTATTAAATATTATTATTCATTGAGGTTGAATTATTATAATAAAATATTCTATATTTTATTTGATTAGTTAGGATATGTTTGATTATGGATGTGTTATTTTGTAACATTCATGGTTTTTGGTAGTATTGACAATTTATATGATAGTTTTAAAATTATTGTTTATGTTATGTTTCAATATTTTTCATATGAGGAATGCATTGAACAAGTTATGGGATGAGCATGGCCCTCTATAGCCCCTTTATGCGTCGATAAGTACTATGATAGAATCTAATGTCTTAGCACAAATCCTTGAAAACATTTATATATTGGTTCCTGGCATGAGGCAATGACTTTTTTCTTTTAATGTCTGGAATTATGTGTTCCATCATTATGAGATTAGTCATTAATATTAAATGTGATCATTCGACTAGTAGAATATCCATTTGAATAAGTACATGGAATTAATTTTTTTGTCATTTCTATATTATGCATATGTTTATGATTAAAGGGCTTGATTTTAAATTTTATACCTTGCCAAAAAAGTATATGATTATTTATGATAGCTTCAACTATATAGTTTATCCTTAATGAGAATCTGAGATCACCATTTTCTAATGTTTTATTTTCCAAGTATGCTATTAAGTATATTATAATTTATATTATATTTTATTCTATGGGAATAATGGAATTCTCAAAAGATTATTTATTATGTAATTTATGTTATAAATTGTAATTTAAAAAATCATGTATGTAATCTATTTTTCAAGACCGCTTAATTGACCAGTCCTTTGGGAAATGATTCCTTGTAATCATTACAATGTATTAAAATGATGCACCAGCTCCAGAATTCTGGGGTCGGGGTGTTATAATACAACCACAAGAGGATCATAACCCTTATCTAGTCTTATGGGACACACATTATGTGTCCTAAATTGTAGATAACATATACTTGGTCATCCTCTAAAAATATATCACAGGTCTAGTCACTTATGACTAATGTCTGCTCTATGATTTCAAAGAATCCATTATTGTATGTCCACTATAGGAACAAACTAGTTGTGTATCTTCATCCAAGAAACTCTCATCTACTAAGGATCTCTTTATTACCACAACATTAGTGGTAATTTTTAGAGGAATAAAATTGATTAGATGACTGTACACATTAATCACCCAAATGTCTGATCCCTGATGAACTGGTCAAGAACCACTTCCCTAGAGTAGCTAGAGTGGTTGGAAATTTATGATGAATACTCATCTACTATCATGCTTCTTGGATAGAGTTGTGAAATATCTTTCAAATTCAAGTCCCTCAATAAAGTGGGAGTGAACTCCGCTTTAAAAAGTAACTCAAAATATGATCAATGTACATTATTCATGTATTATGACTGGGTATCTTACCCCAACCATTATAATGATGATACATGGAGAAAGATCACCACATGTACCACCATCTGATCTACTATTGTCCTATTCAGATGAAGAAAATCAAGTCACCAACTCAAACCAGACCCGATCCAGTTGTGGTTGGGCTTACCTCAAAAACTAATGGGGCTCTTTCACTAAAACTCAAGATGCTTTCTCAGTATGCATACCTACACCCCTAGTATTTTAGGAAAAGTAATCTTTTCAATAGGTTGTTGTAATATTGGTGGTCCATCTTGAAATAGAAAATTAATAATTGGTCTTTGTATCTATGACGCATCATTGAGAGGTTCATCCTAATTTTTCTGATGTTTACTCCTAGTTAGAATATATCGAGGAGGTATCTTGAAGTTAAACAAGACAAAACATGGTCAATGAATATATCATGAGAGGTCAATCAAGATGGCCATAGAGAAAAAACTCATTCATATATCATTCATGTACCATTGTTTTACATGCAACAAATATACTCACGTACTCATTAAAAAATAGGTGATCATGGTTCTGTTTTATTGATTCGTCATTTGAAGAACCACCATTGGAGTCCCTAAATTGAATTCTAAACTCTAAACACTTAAAACCATTTCCCTAATCCAATATCATATACCTTGATCCTTAGGTAGAACCGAAGCCTATGATACCACTCTTTCATCACCATCCTAGTGGATCTTGTGTTGTGACTGCCCAATGCCACATCCAATGGTATAAGGGCTGGTGACTAGTGCCAAGTAAGAATATCCCTAAAATGTTATACCTTATCCTAATTACCTAAAAACATAAAAACAAACACATCTTTAAGAACATGCAATGATGAAATTTAAAAACAAAGAAATAAAAATGAATGCATACATCTAAATCCCCCAACCAATGAATGAAAAGAAGTAAAAGAAGATAAATAAGAACAATTATGATCCCTCTAAAAGGTGTCTGAAAAAATTACAACCAAAATGTGTAGACAGGGAATATTTTCAAGATACCGTATGAACACAACTCAATATTTTCTGCCTCACTAGTCACCATGTCATCCTTTACCATCATGAACTATATCAAATGGATGATCATCTACATAATAAATGACACATGTAGGAAAATACCATTCAATGTTGAGTGTAATAATACCCATAAGGACATCTTGATACAAAAAATATATATATGAAAATATAGTTTTATCATCTCTACAATGGTATAAGTTTAAAATACATATAACATGAATATATAGATATAGTCAAAAAAAATACACACAGTCTAATGAAAATTCAAAACCCTAAACCTGCCTAGGATTACAGTTCAATGGTTCCACATATCACTAATTTCAGTGAACACGCACTATGAGTCTTCTAGAATGAATGACATTCGTCTGATAGGTATTGCTAACCATGTATCATTGTATGAAGTACATTATGTAATTGGGAAGAGATGTCATACATATATGAGGATCACTCACAGTGTTGTGGGGTATACCAAAAACATAGTCTAGATTAACATGCTATATAGAGGATCGACATATATGTTGTGTTGGTCCTGATGATATCATGAACTCCACATAGGGAATGAATATGGCTATAGGATCTCACTCCATACCTCATAAAAAGAATCAGTGAACTCTATCCAAGAAGTCCCACTGAAGGGATAATTGTCATGTGTGTAAGATGTTCTTCCAAACAAACCCTCAGGGAATGGATTTGGGTAACACAACTAAATGGAACTTTCCCATGATATATAGGACAATAGCATGAATACATATTTAAGGGATTACATGACTTGTATTATGAGTACATGTTGTTTCCATTTGACCCTAGTCTATGCCTGTGTAAATGGATCATGTTAATGTCTATATCTAGGTAACAATACCAAATGTGAAACATCCAATGTACTATATCATGTGTACTAGTAAATAGGTATTCCATTATACACATTGTAAATCCATGAATGCCAGGGAGTAAGTGATGTTACCTTGCCGGTGAACTCTAGCCTGCATCTTTGTTCTCTCTAAGGTACACATCAAGCGCACCATAGGGGAACAGATGTAGTGTAACACAAGCATACTCAAATTGATATTTATCTCATTCCTGAAACCCTAGCCACATCTAAGAGTGGCCAACATGGAATGTGGCTCTATGATGTAAACTGTGTAGTGTTGAAGTTTCCATATTTCAAGATCTAGTTTCTATGTCACTGGACGCTTGTCTATCCACTATTTCTACCTATACCATTGCTGGAATTGAGGGAGATCACCATATAAACCATAATAATGTCAACCTCTTAGATGCATCCCTTGAATCAATTCAAGAAATTATTTTTTATATTGTTGTTTGTGATATTCATAAGAACATGAAGCAGAGTATCAAAAACTATCCTTTTTCCATGTCATCCATCATTACACCACCATTGTGTCATGGAAATAAAAAAAATATAATATCTGATTTATATTCCCTATAATGGTTAATAAACTATCGATTTCCTTGCACCTATCGAACCACAAGACAAAAAATCCTGAGATAATTGAAGATAAATTGTGGAAATTTACGAACAAAAGAAGGAGTAATGAACCTCAAATAATGTTTGTGTTGGCCTAGTTCCACTTTCAATTGAACAGTAATAGAATAATCAATAATCACAATGAAATTCATCTGATAAAACCTCCCACATTAAATAAATTCCTAAAATGATCGATCAAATGATAAATCTATTGGCTGATTGATCCATGTTCATAATCAAAATTATGATTTGGGAAGGAATTAAAGGACTGAAATATTTATAAATTGGTCTGTATTGATCGCTTATGAAGAACGATCGACATAATTTTTATTAGAGAGATCCTCTGATTATTTTGTAAATCGTTCAATGATCCACAATCCAACAGAGGTTCATTTGAGATATATCCCAAAATATCTCTCCAACGACACTATGGTTATGTTGATCACCCATGAATTTCATCATATTAGTATACATAAAGGATCTCATGCTTATTTATCAATGAAATAAAATGAAAATATTTTAATTAATCATTTTATTCAATTCACGTCAGTGATGACTATTCTATAATTGTAGACCCATATTTTATTGTTCCTTGGATAGAACTAACGTTTTTAACTCATTTTTCCTTCATATTACTAATACACCCCACCCACATAGAATTTATTCCAATTTTCAAGGAAAAAAATCACATTCGTGATATTTAATATAATTTGAATATTTATTACGTGCATATTTGGCCTTGAAATTGCATGTAGTTTTAATGTCTACTCTCAAAAATAGAATGTAAAATATCTATGAATAATACGTTCAATGTCTATGTCACATTAATAGATTTCTGAATTAAAACGCTCTTTATAAACCATTATGATCAATGATAGGACATAATGTATGAGAACCTATGATAATTCATAGTGAAATGAGATGAACTTAAATGATCACGTGTTGAATACAGATGAAATAATTTCATACAAAATACTAATTATCCTCATAATCATATGATTGTCTACTATGATTAATTTTGAATGTTATTCAGATGAATTATTTCTATTTTAATCAATGGCTAGAACCACGAGGGATCAGATGAAAAACGAATGTGATAGACAAAGAAATGAAGATGCTCCTATTTAACCAACTATAATAAGAGTTTGGATTAAAAATAATGTGGTTATTCCTATTAAACTATCTCAGATTAAAATTAATAACATGTAACGTTTTTATTTTACGAAAATGAGAAAAAATGGATTTTTAGGAATGATCAGGTAATAAAAAAACACAGAGGAAAAAAGAATAAATTTTATACATGCAAAAAATGTGGTAAAAACAAGCCAGGGAAATGTATCAATGTCATGGGATGATGTTTTATTAGTGGAAATTTTTTGAAATAATTAAACTAACTTAAATTGAAAAATGAATATATCAATGGAGGAAAATAAAGTTCATCCAAAGGAACCACTAGTAGTTTAATGTCTTAATAGTATAGAAGATGGGATTTTATTGAGTCAACTCCCTACTCCAAGGGTTACTCCAAAATCACGGGAATATAGAAGGGTAAATGTTATGTTAAAAGTTGAAGTTTAAAAACACTTGTCCTTCACTAAATAGTTGGGGATGTCATGTCTATGTTTTTAGGAATGTGTTCAATGAAAATATTATTATTATTACATTAGTTGAATTTTTTGTGATTTTGAGAATTGACGGACTCTCTCTATATATACCCTATATCAATTTATATGGAATCTAAGTAAAATTTGATATTTTGAAAAAATATATGTTCAATATTCAATTTAAATATGAATATGAACATCATGTGGAAATTACTTCAATTATAATGATTTTACTACCTGTTCATGATGATATTTATTCAAAATTGTTGGAGATAAACATAACATTGAAAAATATCTATTATTCAGATGTATTTTGATGTGTTTTATGAAATCGTTCCTATTCATCCCTCAAATAGTGAATTATAATTTTCAATAGAACTCATACATAGTAATCAAACTATTTAAAAAACTCTCCATATATTGGTCGAAATGGTGTTGCAGGAATTGAAGACAAAAAATTATAGGATAATATTTAAAAGTAATTTATACATCATTGTGAATCAGAAGGGGGATCACATTTTCATTTTCTTAATACTAATGGTTCAATTATCCTTTACATTGAATATTAAGAACAAATTTAAATCACTATTAAGAACAAGTATCATATACCTTGTATCGATGATCTGTTTGATAAATTATGATCAACTAAAAATTTTTTATACATTTAAACATGATATGGATATCATTATATTTGGTACATATTGGATGATATATCCAAGGAAACATTTTATATGAGGTTTATAAATTATGAATTCATTATGCTACCATTTTGACATACCAATATCCCCATTATCATCATAGATTTAATGAGTATAGTCTTTAGAACATACCTTGATCAGTTAGTGGAATTATTTATATATTATATTATTATATATTCCAAGATAAAGATTTGGAATGTATATTATATGATGAATATATTTATGTCATTGAGTTAGTATGGGCTATATACTAAATTCTTCATGATTGAATTTGGATAAAGAATGTTTTCCAACAGGGACATATAATAACAATTGAGGGTATAAATATAGATCCATGAAATATGATATTTTTCAATAAATATCCCATAGAAACCATGGTGATTTAGATATATATTGTATTCCTAGGTTGGGTGGATATTATAGATTATTTTGATAAAATTATCATGGATATAAAATCCCATATCCAAGTTCACTCGTAAGGTTTCCATGTTGATTTAGAAACATGAATGAGGAAAAATAATAAAGAGTTAAGATGAAGGTTTGTTAGTGAACCTATTCTTACACAACTCATTAATGTATAAGGGTTTCTGATAAATAGTAACACATTGAAAAAATAACTAGTATACATCCCAGTGAAAAGAAATATGTTGATAGATTTTGCATAATGCGAAATGAAAATTAATGGGAGAATTACCTAACTCATTATTTGGTATTGGAAATAGTAAATACTGAATTAAAAATATAGTGGTGTAATATTAACTATGAAATGTGATATATATGTACTAGTAATAATATTTTAATGTTTATAATCACACAGAAAATTAAATATAATCATATAAATATGGTCATATTTGACTAAATATTATTATTTTTTCAGACATTACCAACATGGGAAAGAAAAAACATGTTGAATATTTGATACAAAACGACTATGATTGTTTTCACATAATATGAATTAAAAGAGGTCAAATATTTATTGATTTTATGAAGATATATCTTGAAATAATGAATAAATGTATAAATTCTTAACATTGTTGCATTAATGCTCAACCATCCATCCATATGAGGATTAAAGAGGTGTTGAAAGAGGATGTTGAAATATTGATGAAGGTGAATAATTATAATAAAATCATATTTTAGTATGATTTAATGATACAATTAAATATCTATGTATGTGTTCCTTCAATGAGAAATTTGAATATGGATCTATTGTATGATGATGATAATGTATAGTTCTCTTCACATTCTAGAAGTATAAAGATGTATACAAATTCCAATGTTTATTTTTAGTATGAAAAAATGAAATCAGATTTCATGGAGTATGTATCTTGGATCCTAGTATTTAATATTTTTAATTATAAGAGTTATAAATGTGAGGTAATGTTATAAATACTATACATACTGGAGAAGAAATTAGAAAACATCATTTTGGATATCATAAAGGGAATCCACCAAGCTTCTTAATGTCATAATGATATTTGGGTTGTAGTTTACCATATTAAAAACATATCAAATTTAATAGTCATTCAGAAATATTTCTCTCTTGATAATCATTTTTGGATAATAATTAATAAAATATGGATTAATGGTGTTCATTATTCTATTCTATCTAAAAGGGATTCAACATTTACCATGATGATTTGGGTAAAGCATCAATTATATCATAATACAAGGTTAAAAAATAAAAATGTATATCAACTTTAGACTGATTTTCAATATGAGAGTTGTATTAAAACCATATAAGATAAATTTTTTTTTATTTTTATTAAATAATTTTTTGAGAACAACATATTCCTCTAGTTGATTTTTCTAACAATAATATATTTCACACAATCATTCCCAGTATTCCTAAATAATACCTCTATTGAAATATGTTCCTAACTCCAATGTTATTGGATGCTCTTATAGAATAAAATATATTCGGACTTGAGTGAGCTAAGAAAATGGATGTGATGGTTGGAACCATTCAGCAACCCATCAAGGTAGCTCAAAGTCAATATAAAATCTATACTAACAATCATTAGTGAGATCTAGAGTTTGAATATGGTACAAGGTATTATTATGTATATTTATTTATATTAAGGTTATGATAATTATAAATAATGATAGGTATAACCCTACACTTATCATTAAATTTTAAATTATTGAGTGTATTCAGTTGGTTTCTTAAATCCTAGCCCTTTCAATGAATCTCTCTCAAATTCATGATGTGTTTTATAAAAAAGTTCTGAGTAACTAAATATTTGATCATTCACATGCACATAATATAACACGTTTTACTTGAAAAGCATGATTTTTTGAATAAATAATAACCAATGAAGATTATGGGTCATTGATAGTTATTTTTTTTGGAATTTGAGCACTCACTTTTTCAAATTCGTACATCAAAACCTCAAATTTTAAGAGGTTATGAGGGAAACCAAGGATGTGATGAAGATGATGTATTCCTTATGTTTTGATTAAGTGTGAAATAATTTCAATGGTGGAATTATTATGACGATGGTATAATATAACAACTTAATACTTTTTAATATATTTCACTCTAAAAAAATTTGTGCGTTATATATCATTCTTTATATGCAACATTATGCTAAAAACATGATATACGATTGAAATATTATTATTAAATATAATTATTATCACCAACATATTATATTAGTGGGTATGAATTAGACTATTATTTTACAAAAAAAATATTTATAAAATTTTTCCTTAATTTGAAGGTGTTGATTATTACCTATAAAATAAAAAATCAATTTTAAATGTTAAAAATAATATCACATTATGTTAAAAAAATAAAATTCAATGTGTAATATTTCTCTATATATTATGTTACTTGATCATTAATAAATTCCAATTTTGAGGAGATATATTTTTATTTAATGGAAAAATATATATGACCATAATTATCATTATTATCTATTGGTTATTAATGAAGATAAATTCATTTGATGGATAAAATGTTATTTTTAATAAAATGTTTTTATTGTGGGAAATATTTTCTGTTATAATAAATGAAATTAACCACTATTAATGAATGATTTTAATCAAATTTTTACATAACATATTAATTTTAGTATATCACGAATCATCTAATAGATTTTATTAAAAATTAATAATAATAAATTTTATTTTTCACATTAAAATTAATTCTTCTAAAACGGTATTTATTACATTATATACGTTAAATTTCAAATGAATTAATTACAATTACCAAAAATGATTTAGATAAAATGGATTAAATATTTATAATAATAATTTTAAAAAATTTAATGATTTTAATTTCAATTTTGATAATTTTGAATTGTAATTGAGATAAAAATTAATTACTATATTAAATGTAAAAAGGGTTAAAAGGGAGTGAAACTATGTAAATAAGGGTTAAAATGACCAATGAACTTTTCATAACCATTTTAATTGAGATGAATTCAAATATATCTCATATTATCTTCTACATTTACCTAATTTTGGGTCACTTTACTAAGATAGTGAATTTAATATATTTTATTATACTAAAAATCAAAAGTGTACCACTCCCCACACCTATAAATGTTAACCTTATATCTTGTTTTATCCACACCACTTTTTTCATTTAACTCAGCCAATAATTTCTCAAATATCCCCTCTATATCCTTTATACATGAACTTGATGTGTTTTCACGAGCGACCTTCAATGTGATGAGGTAATACATTGAAAAATACCAGACTCTTACTTCCTCAAGTTAAAGGAGAGATAATGAACCTCGATTCCTGCCTTCAATAGGCCCTAGAGTGGCAACGAGCACCAAGGGTATAGAATTAATGTAATATGTAAGGAATTGTGTTTTTAATTTACGAAGGATCGAGAAATATGATGGTAAAAATTAAATAAAATACCTAACTGATGGTAAATTGAATCCAAAATCCATTGCCATATGCATGTTCAAAGTTAAACTCATACAAGTATAAGAAAACTTCCAAAGGAAATGTATGAAAAAAAGAAAAAAAAGGGAAACTATCCAAACATCTAAGCTAGTACAGTCCCACATGGTCCCCGAAGTCCTCCTGGAAACCTAAAAGTTGTTTTATACTCTTAGGTTGTGTATACAGGTATACTTAGTAAAGAACACAAAATTACCTCGTGCACAAGTGGGGAGGCATTATAATGACCTGTGAGAAAATAGAGATAACCAAAGCACATAACAAGGAAACTATCCACAAAACCTCAATTAGTCAAACTCCCCAAATAAAAATTGTCAGGTAAAATAATTCTAATAGAACATTAATGTTTAGGTACCACTCATAACGTTCCCTTAGTTATTGAAGACATCTTACGCATCAGATATCCCACACCATTATCACCACAGTCCCACTACCATACCCCACCCACACACACCTGTTCTACATCAACCACACGTCCAAGCCCGTAGAAACCTAGGCCACCATACACATTCCTACCCATAGACACCTATGACTGAATAACCACTACCACACACGAAGTCACCTGTGCCTCATCTTGACGATTCCCGAAAAAACCCTTCCCGCACACACCTAGGACAACCACAACAATGTAACCTGGCTAAAGAATCATGGGATATAATGGACCTTAGACCATCACAGCCTACCCAAAGAGACTTGGGATACATGGTAGAGGAATCACAAAAGAACTAATAACCGACCACCCAATAGGATTTTTGGAAACCCCCCCCCCCCCATGTAAATGGGGGTGTTCGGACCGAAGTGCTCAAATTTTTTGGGATGCAAAAAATAAACAAAAAAATTATATTTATACAACTAAGTAGGAAAGAACTCATCCCAACCTAAGGGTTCCAAAACGAGCCTATACAAAAAAACCTGCATTACTATTCATTCATCCAAAATCACAACAACGAAAACACAGAACAACAAATTCATTGAATTTTTTTCTATTGAACCCATTCTTGTTATCAAATTAAAGATATTCCAATTAAATGAATCTTCACTACAGGAAAAATAATAAGCATAGCCATAAGCCATGGAAGGAAAAATAACTATGAAATAATATAATCATTCACTCTTGGTTCTCTTATAATGTCACAAAAACCAAAGTGATCTATGAGATCCCTTGAATAATTGGTGAAAAACCAAGCCTCATCATATTTCCCCACATAGACTCAGGTTAAAAATAAAAATCTCAAAAACAAAGGATCTCATCTCCTTCCACATCACCCCACATGGATTCAAACAGAAAAACCATACACATCACCAAAAAGAGTAAGATATTTCTCAGATTTTGTCACTCCATTCATTATTTTTCCTCTTTGCGTTTATTTAACTAGGTGATCACAGAATGATTTTAGTTCATTGGGAATCCATTTAATCTATTGAGTTTATGTGATTAACCAGTTTCCTTTTTACATCCATTCAATAAGAGGATCATCCAAACAATAGAGGCTCATTAGTTCCCAAAGAAGGACAACTAACAACCATGATTTTTAGTGGACTTGACACTAGTGCAAAAAACGTTTTTTACGTTGGTTATTTTTCATTTTTTACGTCAGTTTCTAGCCGACGTTAATACGGGCGATGTTATAAATAATGTTTTTGACGTTGGTTATTTAAAAACCGACATCAAAAACATAAAATCACGATGTTTATGACATAGGTTATTTTAGAACCGACATGATAAATAAAATGGGAAGGGTTTATCATATCGGTTATTCAACAACCAAAGTGATAAAAGGCCTGGAAAACGGTGTATCACGTCGGTTATTAAAAAAACGATGTGATAAAAGTACGGGAAAATTTTCTATCATGTCGGTTATTAAAAAACCATCGTGATAAACCGGGGGGCAGGGGGTTTATCAGGTCGGTTATTATAGAACCGCCGTGATAAACCGGGGGGGGTGTTATCACCTCAGTTATTAAACAACCGACATGATAAACCGGGGGCGGGGGGTTTATCACATCAGTTTTTTAATAACCGATGTGATAAACTGGGGGGAGGGGTTTTATCACATCGGTTATTATATAACCGCCATGATAAACCGGGGTGAGGGGGGTTTATCACGTCTGTTATTAAATAACCACCATGATAAACTGGGGGGAGGGGGGTTTATCACGTTGGTTATTATATAACCGACGTGATAAACCAGGGGGAGGTTTTTATGACATCGGTTATTAAATAACCAACATGATAAACCATTTTCCAGGCCTTTTATCACGTTGGTTATTAAATAACCAATGTGATAAACCAATTTTTTTTAAAAAAATTGAATCCAGTCATCGGGTCTACACTAGAATCAACCAGAAAACAAATCAAGAAATCGTACCACAAAAACAGAAGTTGATTAAAATTAAGCATGTACATTGATAACATATAAAAATTTCCACCTAGACATCCCCCACCCTCATGTATACCACATGGATAGCCCTCCCCCACCCCCTTGGAACCCTCACCCTCATGTATACCCCCTGGACAGCCCCCTCCCACCCCATTGGAGCTCCCACCCTCATGTATACCCCTTGGACAGCCCTCCCCCAACCCATTGGATCCCCCACCACACTCCTGGACTGCCCCCTCAACCCTGGACAGCCCCAAACACCCCTCGACAATCCCCCACCCACCTGAACAACACCCCCTCACCCCACTTGGCAGTCCCCACCACACCCCTGGACAGCCCCAAACACCCCTGGACAACCCCACCCCCCACCTTCATGTACACCCCCCACCCCTAGACAGCACTCCCACACCCCTGGACCACATTCCCACACCCCTGGACAGCCCTGCCACCCCCTAGACTGTCCCCCACCCCACCGGACAGCCCTCCTAGACCGCTGGACACCCCTAACTCCACTAAACACACCCCTACACCCTTGGAACCCCTCCCCCATAGACCCAAATCCATACCAGAAAAACCATTATAAGTAAACCAAAACAAGAAGCAGAGAAAAAATAAATATTTACTTATATAACATTCAAAACTTACACTATCAACTTAAAAAAAAATCCAACCTAAACAACTACCAAATACACAATTACAATGACAATATTCAAAATTACATTTTACATTACAAACAACTAAAATTCAATCAAACCTGTAAAATAATTTGACCACTCCACTTGTAAGTGTTTGATGTCTTCAACAGTATAGGGTTGAGGGTCATAAAAAAGATAAAAATCAAAAAGAAAGTAGTTAATGTGTATAATGAATAAATCAAATTGAAATATTATGTAAAAGTTTAAGAGTATATCATACCAGGTCAAAATTCACAACTGTCCCATTTGTTATTATTTCATACATAAATTTTAGCATATAATATCCGCATTCATTGAGGCCTTTTTGTTCATGACAATTCTGTTTGAATGATTTTAAATTCAATATATTATTATTTTTTGTAATAATTCAAAAAGTACAAATTATAAAAGGATATTTACCTTCGCATTTACATATTTGATCTGTGCACTTCTTTTCTTTGTGTTTTTTTTGAAAGTAGCCCATGCACTGTTAGAAAATAATATGAATGGGGTAAATTTAAAATTCTTATAATAAATAAATCTATTGATAAATTGATACATACTTTTCCAATATATTCTTAAAACATTCCCGCACATCACCATGGACAAATCATATCCAATAAATGGCTTTCTCCCTTTGGAAAAAAAACCCCTAACATCCAATGATCACTGATAAAAGGAAATTTGACGTGAGTAGTTTTTATGTTAAAATATAATTAACTCTTTGAGAGAAATGTGTTTCATACCTCTCACAAAAAGGCATCATCCAACATTGTGTGATTATATTCTTTTAAAATTTTTCTGCAATATAAACCATTATTTTTTCCTCATTCAATGCACATGCTTCAGGGGAAATAAATTGTGGGTCCATGAATCCATATAATTCTTGTAAGATAATACCTCTCACAAATTTTATAATGATACCTAATACAAAACATACATAAGTTTACATTTTTAATAAATATAATGCAGGGAAAATCTGTTAAGACTTACATGGAGAAAATGTTCACCACATTTATGCCCAACTTATCTCCTGTAACAAGCTCCATGATATCAGTTTTTATAATCCCCGCTCTTATTTCACATCCACAAACATGATATTCCATTAGAAACTGATAATAACCCGACAAAAAATGTGAATATCTTGACAATCTGTGAAGGCCATTTGAATCTATATTTAAATTCATAGCCAAATGTCTTTGTTGTTATCTATGCAGTATTTCTTTACCTATGAAGTATTCCTGTAAAAAAATTGAAAAATATATTAGTTTTCAAATGATAAAAGAACTTTAAAAAAAATAAAAAAATATATATAACATTCATTCCTCAATGGTAATGAGTATAAGAAGTCTGGATGGCCAATTTAAAAAATGGCCGATACTCTGTGCAGCTGTCGCCACCTCATCTGTAGGTATTGATACCCTTGCGGATCTATCTATAATATCCTGTACAATGACCCTCTGATTCTCTACCTTTAATTTTTGATGATGAACTGTATCTCCTATAAAATATACCAACACATATGCTACTATATGATGTTGAGAATCATCAACATACAACTCTCAATAATTTGGAAGCTGCGGTGGAGGAGTAGGATAAAAAATGGGGTCTGCAGGCTGTGGTGGGGGAGTGGGAGCTACTGGTGGAGGTGGAGGATAAATAATGGGGTCTGCAGGGGGTGGTGGAGGAGTGGGAGCTGCAATCTGAAATTGTCTTTGCATTTCTGCAATCATAGACTGCACCGACTCTCTAATCTTGTCCTCCATCGTCGCATTAATATTATGAACTTCAGCCTCCAAGGATTATATTTTTTTATAATCCCCCTCAAGGTAAGAAGTTGAAGACTGTGGAATCACTTTTATTACTCATACACCTGCCAGATATCCTCTTACATGACCAAAATGTTCGGGCCTACCTAATGCTACAAATAAAATATCTTCCCTCCTAGTAGCTGTAAATGTCCCCTCTGAACTCTACTCCTCAAGAGAGTCCTGTATTAATTAATTGATCATTTCTGTAATGTTGGAAATTATATGAAGAAAATAGTTAAATTAAATAAATATAATAGATATCTTACAATCCTCTCAGCTACGATTCTTGATTCTTTCGAAAGATATTGCCCTTTTTTCCCTTCCGAGATCTCATCCATTTTTCATTTCTAGATGGAGGGGATAGAGGGGCCACCTCTCTAGAGCTTGAAAACTCAGCTCTTAGTTGTTGAAATTTTTCAGCCAACATTTGTTCTTCTAATAATTCATACCCTCCCTGAGATAAACTATGAGGGTATACATTTTTGATTGAATTTCTTGATGAGCATTCCTTGTTTGCTGTAATTTAAGAATAACAAATCATAAACAATACATTAACAAAATCATTTATATATAAAAGATTATAAAAGTTTACATTTCCCTTACCAGAATTGACTATTTTCTTCAACTTTCAAAAAACCATCTCCATGTGTCTTCATCTATAAAAGGATATATACGACATGGATTGCCATGAATCCTATGACCATAAATGAAATCAGATGAGAGGGTTGATTTGAAATCCCTCCATGTCCTGGCAGCCAACGATAAGCACTTCTTCATGACTCCTCCAGTGTCCGGAATATCAAATGTCATTTGATAAAGATGAGGTTAAACATATTATATATACTAGAAACATTAAAATAATAGTCAAACAATGACCAAATATCTTATCAAAATCATCTCCCACAACTGAGAGATAATCTCTTTATCCACACTTATACAATCATCATACAAAATTCTTAATTTTCTCTTAGTCTGAGTTACTACAAAACTCTTAAAATCTTTTGCATTCGGACCTCTAAGAATATCATCATCATCAAACTCAATGACTATCCACTGATCCTGCGTACGGGCAAGTGATAATTTTTATAAACGTGTGCACCCACATTTACCAACCTTTGAACTATTTGTCGTAATAGGAGCATGTGAATGTTCATCCCCATAGGTATAACCAGAAATATGATCCTCTCCAAAAACATGTGGTTGATCATCTGAATGATCTGTCATTATCCATCAAATCAAAAAAACAAACATCAATTCACAAATATAAAATTCAAATATTTTAATACTACTGTAATCAGAAAATAGAAATGTGTACTAAGTTACATAATGGTAAACATTGGTAATATGTTAAGCATGTTAAACAATTGTAAAGATGGTAATTATGGTCAAGATGGTCAAGATGGTCAAGATGGTAAACATGGTAAAAATGGTAAACCTGGTAAACATGTTTAACATGGTAAAGTATTTGTCAGTGAACAAAAATAATAGATATATAATTCATGTAATGGTTATAAACATGATAAAGTAAACTAAACAAACTTAAAACAAACAAAAACATATACTTATTTTGTTTTAAAACATGTTTTAATAAATATAAAACTTACAATATCTAACATTTATGGAAAAAATAAATGTAAACATGAAATAAAAATATGTTACCTGTAATTTTAGGAATGTACAAATGGATTGTTTTCCCAAATTCCTTCATCATGATCGTTCCTTATGGAACAAACTATGTCTTCAACATGATCATCATTATGTTCTTTTAATCGTTCCATGGAAGTATGGATCTCACATAAATCAGCATATTCATCAATTTCATCCTCACCAACATATTGTTTTTCCCCTTGTAAAATAACAGCCCACTTCATATATGATTGATCCACTACATAGAAAATTTGTTTTGAATGTGTTTCCATAATAAAAGAATCAGCTATGTCTTCCAATCTATTCAGATTAACAAGTGTCATTCCTAATTCATCGATTCTGACACTGTTGTTACCATTAAAACATTTACAGTTAAAAATGGTAACATTAATTTTAAAGTAATCAACCTCCCATATGTCTTAAATCACTCCATAATATGCACATGATGTAGAAATTTGGTTTTTTAATTTAGGACTCGAAAAATGCATTGCTTCTGCAAACATCAATACACCACTATTTTGAACTGCACTTCTGTTGTCCTGAGATTTTGTAGGAAATTTATAACCATTAATGTCATAACCAGACCATGTTATCACATTTAAACATGGACCACCCACCTATCCATTTTAATGTATCTGATACATCTGATATACCAAGCAAAGTCTTTTTAATCCATGACAAAAATGTTTTGTTGTGCTCATTCAAAATCCACATTTATTTCTTCTTTGGATGAAATTATTTCAACTCATTAATATGCAATGTGATATACGGTTGAGCATCAGCTATGTTATTCAAGATTTATGATTCTAACTTCTTCATCTGTTCAGCTAACAATGATTTGACTTTCAAGCCGCGAATCCCCTTTCCCTCATTATTAACTCGTTTATATCGAGATGGAGGGAAGCCTATGTGTTGCGCCACAACAATGTAGTTCATACAAAACTCTGCTACCTCCTCAGAAATATACTTTTCAATAATGGAGGCTTCAGGTCGATATATATTTTTAACATACCCCTTTAATATTTTCATATACCTTTCAAAAGGATACATCCAATGAAGATATACAGGTCCACAAAGAATTATTTCTCTAACTAGATGAATCATTATATGCACCACTATATCAAAAAAAGTTGAAGAAAAATAAATTTCCAATTGACAAAGTATAAAAATTGCATCCTCTTCCAAAATGTTCAAAGCATTCACATTATTCGCCTTGTTACAAATTGAATTGAAAAAATAACACAACGTTATTATAGTCATTCTGACACAAATGGGAAATATTCCACACAATGCAACTGGTAGAATATGTTGCATCATGACGTTACAATCATGTGATTTTATACCTATCAACTTCATGTCCTTCAATGAGACAATTTTTTTTACATTAGAATAATAACCTTGAGGCACTTTGGTATCATGAAGACACTGACAGAAGCTAATTTTCTCCCTCTTCGATAATGTATGACAATCTAGTGGCAGAAATGTTCATCTTCCTTTAGGAGTGGGAGCTAACTCCAAACGTATTCCCATTGATAGTAAGTATAATCTTGAATTCAACCCATCTTTAGCCTTTCCGTTTATATCTAACAATGTTCCAATCAAAGAATCACAGATATTCTTCTCTACGTGCATGACATCAATATGATGTTTTACTTCATGATAAATCCAATATGGTAGCTCAAAAAAAATTGACCTTTTTTTCAAAATATGTCTATCATTACCAGATTTCTGTGTCATTCCCAATGTCACATCAAGGTTTTTCAACCTCTCAAAATATAGATCAGGGGATAAAGGTTTTGGAGCAGTATCAAATTTTTTTGAGCCATTTAATGCCTTTTTTAGTCTTCTATAATGGTGTTCCATAGGCAAAAACTTTTGATGAACCATGTACACTATTTTCCTCCCATGATTCAATTGACAATATGACGTCTGTTGTTCGAAAATTAGACATGCTTTATGCCCTTTAAAACTGTATCCAGACAAATTTCAATATGCTAGGAAGTCATTTATAGTGATCAGAAGCACTGCATGCGGTTGAAAATATTCCATTTTATAAGAATCATACACCCTAATACCTTCAGCCCATAACAGTTTCAAATCAGAAATCAATGGTGACAATTAAACATCAATATCATTACCGGGTTGCATTGGACCAGAGATCATTATACTCAACATGACATATTTTCACTTCATACAAACTTTAAGAGAGAGGTTATAAATTACTAATAAAACAGGCCATGAACTGTGTGTGCTACTGAGGGTTTGGTATGTATTCATTCCATCTATGCACAACCCTAGTCTGAGATTTCTAATTTCATTTCCAAATGTAGAATACTGCGCATCAATTTTCTTTCATTGTGGACAATCAGCTGGATGATGTATTTTTCCATCACATACCCGCTCTTCAGCATGCCATCTTAACCTTTTTGCATCATGTGAATTAGCAAATAAACGTTTGAAACGATTAAATATAGGAAGATACCAAAATACCTTTGATGGGAGCTTTGTAATCTCTACACCAGCCTGTGATTTTTCTTTCATCTTATACCCTGATGTCCCACATTTAGGACACTCTGACAGAAATTCATATTCCTTCCTATATATAATGCAGTCATTTGGACAGACATGAATTTTCTTGTATCCCAATCCCATCAGGCATAGTATTTTCTTGGCATTGTAATGTGAATCTGGAAGATCGTTATATTTTGAAAGAATGTCTTTCATCAATTGTAGAAGCTCTGTAAAAAATCTGTCACTCCATCCATGTTTCAACTTCAGGTTAATCAATCTTAACACCCCCAAAAAAACCGTAAAATCTTAATAACTAGGATATAATGGTTTTTCAGAATCACTATATAGACGTGCAACTGTCGGTTCGATCTCAATTTGATCTTCTACAATATTGTGAATCATTTATTCAATTCCATCGGAGTTACCATCTTGTGAATCATCATCATCAGTGACATTCCGTCTATTTTCACCATGCCAAATCCATGGGCTGTAACTTGGATTAAAACCATGACAAATCCTATGATCTTTTATCTCTCTACTTTTTAACTTCTTCATATTCAAACATTTCAGGCATGGATAGAAAAAAATGTCACTACTTGGAACATTTCGTTTTGCAAATTCCAAAAAGGCATCAACACCATCCTCAAATTCATTTCTGATTCAATGTGCCGTAATCCAACTTCGACTCATTATTACCTATAACAAATATCAACAAAAAATATATATTTTTAGGATAAGACAAATATATGTTTATATGAAAAAAATCATAATTTGAATGTAAAATAATTTAAAATATAAAACAAATCTTTTGGAATTTATGAAAATATGCTTGAATATTATTTTTAAATCAAAATATAGTTAGATGTAACAGATTTAAATTTCATTGAAACCAAGAAACCCATGCCGCCTACATAGTTAATAACAAATTGGAGAAAATGGAGTAAACCTGAGAATCACCCCCACCCCCAGACAACCCCCAAATCGATCTGGACAGGCCCCCACCCCCTTGGACATCCCCCCACACCCACCCACCCCGTTGGACCACCCCTGGACACCCCCCAACCCTCCAGACATCCCCCACCCCTCTAGACAGCACCCCACCCCTCCTGGACACCAGCCCCCACCCCTGCCTCTTGAACAACCCCTGGACACCCCCCAACCCTCTGGACAGCCCCCCACCCCCCGTAAAACCATGAAAACCCTCTGGACAAGCCCCCACCCCCGTGGACTTCCACTCACACCCACCCACCCCCTTGGACACCCCCCGGACACCACTCGTTTCCACATCTTTGATGTAACATTTTTTTTTAAAACGTGACATTATTAAAAACGTTTCATGAAATATGATGAAGAGTCCAATCCTATTTCTTATGGAATTTTTCTTACTAGAAAGGGTATTAGTATTGTATAGAAGAGTAAATAAAGCGGAATAAATAGAAATATAATCCTAAAAAATGCAAATAATCCAGCTTAAATATTTGAGTGAATATGTTAGTAATCAACCATCAAATCCAAAAGGTGTATGAGATAAAAATTAGAGAAAAACTGGAAATGAGAGATCATAGTCATTGAGTGGGGATGGTGTCAAAGGAAACACAAAATAAAATGAACCGAGACCACATTATGAAGTAATCCATGAAAAAGAAAAACCTACATCAAATAAAATCGTGAAACATAAAAAAAACAAATACCCATTTGAAATAGAATCTAGTATCTTGAATCAGAAACTCTAAAAAATAAATAAATCACAATCTCATTGATTGAATCCTGGATTTCTAAAATAGAACAATTCACTGGTTTCACATTGGTTGGTGGTGCAATTATTTGTTGTATTCGATCATCAATTTGTTTTATGACATAAAATCAAAAAATCTTTTGAAATAAATATAAGTAACATTCATTATTCAAGTTCACATTATTTTTCTAAAATTTCCCATGTCTATTTTATCATTAATAAAAAACATTATCATTATTCTCAACTAAAATCATGAGAATTGTGATATTCCCATTTTATAAACATATATTAATGATGTTTTGATAGAGCTTATCATAACTAATAATATAAAAAATGGTATACTTATCTATAGTATAGTCATATAATACAAAATGGATGCACGATATTTCTGTGACATTTAGATTTTTTAGAGGGATATAATGATTTTTAATACTTCCCAGAAGGGTGAAATTATAAGGGTGTTTATTGTCTTCTAAAAATACAAAGTGGGTAAAAGTGAATTTGTTTCCATTAAAGAAAACAAATGGTTTATCATAGATTTATTAGACTTTATGAGGGTGAATGATAAATATTTTTTTTATTATGTTCCATTAAAACACATGTGTAAATATTTATATTAGTTCAATTAATGAATGATAAATGGTTTACATTAATGGTTTTTGTTTTCTAAAAAATGACATCTTCAATATGGATGATTGATTCCTATTCTATAATATGACACTCAACAAGGATGATTCACGAGATATGATGATAATTTCTTTTAATTCTCTAATCACATAAACATTATTTTTTATCCAACTAAAAAATTGATAGATGAACCTGAGAATTGAATGAAATATAGGATAAAAGGAATGGATAAATCAACCATACCTAAAATTTCTTTTTGATAATGAAATTCAAACTAGTCAAATCAGGAAATATTCAAAATATTTCCTTGATCATGACATAGTCCTTCGATAAATAACCCCAAATATGTTTCCAACATAGAAGGATTTTGAGTCATTAAATGCAAGGTAATATATCAAAATTTGTTTTATAAAGAAATAAAAAAACAATACACTCAATATAAAAATGAATGTCTAGTGCCAAAGATATTAAAAAATATATAATAGGGTTCAAAATGGAAGAATCATACCTAGTTTAAACAAAAAATTGCAAAACATAAATATAGACTATCGGGGAAAAAACGAATGAAATAAATTCTTGGAAGGCTTACTTGAGTGTTGCGAGTTGAGATGATTGATCTGGGGAGAGTAAAGATGATAAACGATGAAGCCAAAATGAGTTTAACGCAGGTCGATTGACGAGCCGATTAGGGTTTACCACGCGAGAGAGACGAGACGACAGACTGTCGATCGAAAAATCGTAAATGACAGTCCATGGGGATTTATTTTTATAAATGTTTTATAATGTTGGTTATTTTATAACCGACGGAAAAAACCCCCCCGCGCATTGGTTTTTTATGTCGGTTATAAAATTACCGACGTAAAAAACTCGTAGATATCTTGTTTTATAGGTCAGATATTTTATAACCGATCTAAAAAACTCGTAGATAACACATTTTTTAGGTCGGTTATTTTATAACCGACGTAAAAAAACCCCCATGCTTTGGTTTATTACGTCAGTTATAAAATAACTGAAGTAAAAAACGCCTAGATATCTCGTAATTTACGTCAGTTATCAAATAACCGACGTAAAAAACCCCCGCGCTTTGATTTTTAAGATCAGTTAGTTTATAACCGACGTAAAAACTGAACACACGCGATTTGTAGCGTCGGTTATTAAAATAACCGACGTTAAGAAGCTACTCAACGCATTTTTTATGTCTGTTATAAAATAACCAACGTAAAAAACCACGTTTCACAAATTCTCACGTCGGTTATATATAACTAACGTAAAAAATGGTGACGTAAATAACATTTTCTACACTGCTGTGAGACCATACAATTCACATCATATAAATAAATATTAAGTAATAAAAAAACATCATCATCAATCACACCCATTCAATATTTAAAAAACATTATTATATTATTTAAGGTTTGGTTTCATCCATCCCCAAAATAACATTATCGTACACACCCCACATGATTTATTGTAAAGAGGAATGAAAGAAAACCCTACCTTGATGATCAATGATCGATGTCTTCTTCCTCGTGACAAGAACTAGGGATGGGTGACTTGCATGAGTGGTAATCCAATGAATCCAAGAGTGTGTAGAAAAGGCTCCAGTATGAGCGCAAATCTATCCTCTAGAAGAGGGAATCCATCACACCAAAGAACGTAAATGATACCATCCAAGAATAGGAAAGAAACTCCTTGCGTTAAAAGTCGAGATCCTTGAGTTATGGGATATGAAATCATGAGCGTCTTTAAAATTGGATCGTCGTTTCTCCATGTGGTTTAGTTATAACACACAATGTAATTAATTGTTATTTAATAATTATCCTCATAGAGGTGGCAATAACAGCTATAATTTAATGGGTTTCCTTTAAATAGGAAAAACCATGTAATGGGGGTGAAGATTTAATATACAAGAATAAAAGTTGACATCAAGGAAAAATCCACATGTATTGGTAATTTAAGGATCACCCGGATCATGGGTGATTTTAGATATCATTTATGGGGTTTAAATGTCTTCAAAAGGGGTATTAAAAACGTTTATGTTAAAATATATGTAGTAGGAGAAGAGCATAAAAATGTCGAAAATTAGAAGAAAACGAAGGGTTTGACATCGTTATGTGAGACACAGTAATGGTTCCACTGTCATGGTGCCACCAAATTAGTGAAACACAAAAAGGGTTTCCAACTACTTTGTGTACGACCATAATGATGTGATCTCTATGTACCACTGTCACATCGTCTCCAGGACTGGTGCCACCATCACGGTGCCGCTGTGACTGACAGCACCGTATCGGGGAAACCATTTAGTGGAATTGAAATTTGGAAAAGTACTAGACCATGAGGGTCTAATACATTACATCAGATACCTCTGAAGCTATTCTCATCCTCAATAATCAAAGACAAACCCGAATAAATGAGTGCGGTCTGAACAACCACCTTGCAAGATACCTCTCAGGAGTAAGCCCCCTTGATATATAAGAACACCACTCCCTCATATTGATCAATTTTATAGGCACAACCACTCCCCTCACTTAACAATCCACACAAACATATAAAGATCATACCATCCACTCATATGGATTTGGGTGACCTTTCATCCATGTCAAGATACAATCCACTTTGGGTGGTACTAACTCACTCACACATGTTTAATTGCATCCACCTTAATGCATCTCGATTAGGGATCAGGTCATCCCCTCCCCACAGTCAGGACACTTCACACATATTCAGAGAACCAAAAAATCCCATCATAAATTTAAAAAGATTAAGCATTAAATCACAGTCAACAACTAAATAGACAAATAAAATCTCAAAATAGCTCTAGGTATTGGGTGCAACCATAGTAGCGGTGGTGGTAATGCCATCTGATAAGCCACTTCGCCGACCCGCCGCAATACCTCGAAGGGTCTAACGATCCTCGAAGAAAGATTACCTCCAATATAGAATCTATATTTCCCACTCTGATGGGAGATCGTAAAGAACATGTGTTCACTGGCCTAGAACTCCATGGGTCTCATCCATATGAACGTAATATGAATTATATCGGTCTTGAGCCACCTTCATCTTCTCCGGAATAAGCTGATATTTCTCTTTTTTGCTCTGCACTACCACTGAGATAAGACAACATGCTTCCCCAACCTCTGTCTAGCACACGTGTGAGTGATATGATCACCTGTACAAGGCTCTGAATAGAGCCTTTCCAAAGTTAGAATGTTATCTATTACTATAGGAATACTCTACCAGCGGTAAGTGTAGCACCCACGATCACCCGAAGTCCAAAACAATATTACATTGCATAGCCTCCAACGTCTAGATGGTCCTCTCTATCTCCCATCTATATGGGGGTGGATATAAGTGTTGAGGCATAGTGGGTTCCAAAACCATGTTTCAATCTTTTCTATACCATTGATGTATGTCGTGTATCCTGATCCAAGACTATGGTCCTTGGAACTCCATGAAACTGAACCACCTTATCCACATACCTCTATGATAAGGAATCCACTGCACATGACTCTTTTATTTCCATGAATTGAGCTGATTTCCTCAAACGGTCCACCATTACCTTTATTAAATCACAGCCTCCATGAACCATGGGTAGTCACGTGAAAAAATCAATTGAGATGTCATCCCTCTTCCACTCAGGGACATCAAACGGTTTCAACAGACCACCAGAACATAGTTCTCATCCTTCACCTACTGACGCAGGCGGCACGTTTCCACAAACACTCCCACTGATGGTTTTACCCTAGGGAACCAAAATTTACTACTCAAGCCATGATACATTTTGTAAACTCCTCGGTGTACTTCCAAGGGTGAGTTTTGGAACTCACCAAGAACTCTCTCATACATTACCATAAGAACAAATAACATTCCATGAAACAACATCTGATTATGTCTGCCTTCCAACCAGTGTTTCATATCATTGACCTGGCTAACATGACCATGTATCACTTTAGCCTTCATGTCCCCCCATTGAGAATCTATCATGTGATGAAATAGAGAGGAAGACATAGTCAACTAGAACTGACAACCTCTGTCCTCCACCATTGCATCTAGGTGTATGGAAACTGACTCTCTGATATCCTTCTAACCATCTTCGATTATAGAACCACATAATTCTATGACACCCTACTCGAGACACGGGCCAACACGTTCCCCTTTCCTGAGGAGTAGAAAATATCAAAGTCGTATTCCTAATGAAACTCCATCCACCTCCACTGTCACATATTCATGTCTCACTGGGAGAATACATACCTCCAGATCTTGTGATCCATGATGACCACGAAGCATTTCTCGATGCGGTAATTCCTCCACAACATCAGTGTGAAAAAGATCGAAAAATTCCCTATATCATAGGCGGAATAGTTGCATTCATGGAGACATTACATCCTAAACCCAAAAGAGACCACCCCTATTGTTTCATCAGTACACACCCCATAACATGTCCAGAAGCATCAAAGAACTCCTCCATCGCCACCCCTTATTTGGAAAACCTCAGCACATGGTCACTAACCAATATCCATTTCACGTAACTAATGGTTTCATGGCACTGCTCACTCTATTAAAAAATCATGTTCATTATTGGTCAAGCTTATCAATGGTGCTTCAAATCAGGATAATTTGGGCACGAATCTCCAGTTGTAAGATGTTAATACTAGAAAACTAAAATCCTCTTCCACAATCTGGGACGATTCCCAATAAACACCAATTTTTACCATTAATGGGTCCACTACCATTCCATACTCAGACACTAGGTGTCTAAGGATGTGAACCTCTCATGTCCAGATCATGCACTTGGATAACTTATAGTTGAGATGGTGTTGTGAGAGGGCCTCTAAAATTGCCATCCGATGCTCAGCATGATCCTCCTATGATATTGAGTAGATCAAGATTTCGTCAATAAAAATAACTAAAAACTGGTCTATATATTTTTGAAAGAGTAATTTCATGAGTCCCAGGGACACGGTTGGAGTTTTCGTAATGCCAAACAGAATGACTACGAACTCAATGTGCCCATATCTACTCTTAAAGGAAGTGTTTGAGATGTAAACCTTCTTCTCACTCAATTGGGGATATATTGACTTTAGGTCGATCATGGAGAACAATATTGTCCCCTTTAACTGATAAAAAACGTCATCGATCCTCAAGATGGGGTAAAAGATCATTAATTTCACCAAGTTCAACATTTTATAGTCAATAGACAGCCTGAGACTCCCATCATTCTTATTTGTGAATAAGACTAAATCACCCCATGGTGACATGATCGGTTGGGAAAAATCCTTATTAATTCGATCATAAATCTAAATCTAAAACTATTGAATATCATAATGTTCTATACAATAGGGATCCATCAAAATCGGATGAGCACTGGGTTGAAAGTGTATCCCAAACTCAACATCACATCGAGGGGGTAGTGTCACCACCTCTCCCGGGAAGACGTCTAGAAAATCACTAATGATCCCCAAAACCGACACTATATCTATATTTTCTGACTCTACTATAATATCAACTAACAAGGAAACAATGGGATCCAATCGCTATTATCCCTCTTGTAAATTCCATTCATCAATGAAATTTACATTTTGTCAACCCATATCTGAAACCTCGACCCATATTCTGAAGATGCCGATAATGGAACACACAATGAAAAGCTAGTCGATGCCTAAAATGAAATCTTATGGCTGTATCTACACCGAAAGAATGTCCCCACTCGACTGTGGTGGCCCCAACATCAGTACACATCCCTAAAAATCATAAGACAAGCTGGTCTGACATTCGACTATCTTACTCAAAACCAGGGGCACATGAAGCCCTTTTACGTCAATAACCAGAGTATGGGATATAATGCATGGAACAAATGAGTGTGAAGCTGCTGAATCAAACAAAAAACATATAGGAGTTATAAGCAAGATGATCGTACCACAAATGACTTTTGGCCCTACAGTAACTTCTACCCTGGTGGCATACAATCGCCCATGCCCAGCTCTTCTACCCCTTGGGTGTCAGCCTCCACCCCGACCATGCCCAGTTAGAGGTCCCTAAAGAGCTTGCTGAGGTCAGCCTCCCCATGAAATGTCTGCTCTCAGAGGAGCGGGATCTCTCTATCCCTACTGTTGCTGCTTAAAAATCCTAGATAAAAACTACTTCTGCTGAGGTGGGTGCCGAAGCTACTCACCCACACTATATTACACATGTCCCATGAACTAATTCTAAAGGATCCCATAACTTCCAGTGAGGAAGCATCTACATCCTGGTCATGTAATGAATGGAAGAGGATCAGAGGATTGAAACTGGAACTGATGGGGCCTACTCCTTAGTGCTCTAAACCTAGAAGGACTTGTTTTTGGAACCCTTATACTGACGGGCTTCCCCCTTTGACAAGCCCAACTGGCTCCCCTCTCATGGCACACCTCCCAGCGTGTGCATCCTCTACAACTATTCATACTTCTTTAGTACCACTAAGTATGTCGGTATGGTTAAAAGTGTAACATCAAACTGAAGAGAAGGTTGGAGACACTTGGAATGGAACATGCATGTTCAAAGATATGATGGTAAATACCCAAAAAACACCAAAACTGAAGGTAATGTACTGCCAAAACCCATTCCCATATGCATGTTCCAAGATAAACTCATACAATTACTAGAAAAAATCTAATGGTTGCATTCAAAAAGAAAGAAAAAAATGCAATTGAAATTGTCTCGATTTCTGAGCTAGTATGGTCTCGCATGGTCCCCGAAGTCCTCTTGGAAACCAAAATGTAGTATTATATACACATGGTGATTATACTAGTATACTCAATAGTGAATACCAAAATCTCTCGTGCAATTGTGGGGAGCCATACTAATTCCCTTTTTGAAAAATGAGAAAACCAATGAACATAACAAGGACACTATCCACAAAACCTCACGAAGTCACACTCAACAAATAACGCAATTCCGGTAAAATAATAGTAATAGAACATCGATGTTTGGGTACCCTGCACAACATTCCCACTGGTTATTGAAGACATCCTATGCGATAGAACTCTCCTCCATTATCACTATAGTGCGAGTGTCATAACCCACCTGCACATACCTGTGCTACAAAAACCACGCATCCACTACCATAGACACTTGAGACACCACAAACATCCCTGCCCATAGACACATGGGCCACAAAAATCTCAACAATACCTGAAGTCACCTGGTATTGAATAACCACTACAATGCCCGAAGACACAAGTGCCTCATTCAGATGATTCTTGGGAAACAAAAAATTACTGCACAGACTTGGTCCAACCACTACAATGTACCCTACATAATGATTCATGGGATACAATAGTCCTTAGGCTATCACATCCATCCCAAATAGTCTTGGAATACTCTGGAGAGGGGGTAGAAATGAGCTAATAACCAGCCACCCAATAAGATGTTGAGAAAACACCCTCCCACTTAAAATGCGGGTGTTTGGCATGAAGTGATCAACTTTTGTGGGGTGCGAATAAGAAATAAAAAAACTAAATTTACAGACATTGGTAGAAAAGTACTCATAAAAACCTGATGTTTCCGAAACCATCCCATACACAAACACCCTTGTTACTATTCATTCATACAAAAGCACAAATACCACATCCATCACAACTCATTCCCAGAAAACACTTCCCAATTGTACCCATTATTGTTAACATATTTAAGATATTCCATTTTATTAAATCTTCAAAACTGGGAAACTAATAGGTATCCCCAGAGGCCAAAAAAGAAAAAAAAGCCAAGTAGTAATTTAAGCATTCACGCCTGGTTGTCTTGTAAAGTAACAACAACAAAAGGGGTCTAATAGATCCCTTAATGTAATGGAACCAAACCAAGACCAATCATACAGCCCACACAACCTCAGGTCATTAGTTGTTTACTTGTTTATAATTATTCCTTAATATGTTTTCATGGTTATTTTAAATTAATATTTATTTCTATATGTTTTAGAAAATTTATAGTTTTTTATACTCCAATGGGAAATAATATTTCCCTTATTTTCTATGAAATACTTATATTTTATTTTGACGGTACTTTTCGTCTATGTACAAATCCATTAATGTATCTTATGACTCACAAGTGAAGTGATATTACGATACAATCCCCATAATTTAATTTGATGGCTTCTGATGATAATGTTTGAAAATTGATTATAAGAAACCTATTTTTATCCCATGGGTGAATTATGTTATGATTAAATTATTAGGAAACCTATTTATTTTACATGTGTCAAACTATAATAAAATAATGAACATTTTAAGAATCATGTGCCACATTTATTGATGGTGTAATTTATGTGAAGGGTGGGATTTGAATTATATTTCCCTTCATTGAATTTTGGGTAGATAGATATATCATAACACAATAAGAACTAAAATGTAGAGCGATCATAGTTTAGTAGGAGTCTATATCTAGTATGATAGTATTGGGAATGAACACTGACTAAGGAAATAATGGAATGATGTGTGAGCGTAATCCACTATTGGAATATATCTACTATTAGAGTCATGTCAGTGTTAATTGACTAAGGAAATGTGTTATTATTCTTACCTTTACGTCAAAAATGTATTTCTTTTTCTTCTGATATGTTCTCACGACTCATGATTTATTATTAAAGAATGTCCTCTATTTTGAGTTATATATTTTGTGATGATAAACACATATACCATTACACATGATTAATTATATTTAATTATTAGGTATGAAATTATTAATTTATTATCATGTTATAATACCATTATGAAGAATTTACTATCACTTATGATATTTGATTTATTTCACCCATGTTTACCCATACTGAGATCTGATGTTACCCATTCTAATGCTTCCATTTCAAAAAGTTATGAGGAAAGGTTTTAAGTTTGGTTTATGTAATAAGGGTATTAAGTGAGAAAATGTTTACAGGATATATAAATCATCATTCACAAAATAAGTTGATTTTAAATCATGTATCCAATAGTAATTAAAATTTATAGTTCTACAGAATGTTTTTCTTTTTGTATTAGATATAAAATTAAAATTATATAATATTTTTGTATTTATTACATGGGTCATATTATAGTAAAAACATTATTTTCATAATTGGATCGTACATTTCCTTTTGAGTGTTTGTAATTTTTATTAAATGATCTAATAATTTTTATTCCATGAGACAGAGATAATTCATCATAATATTCCTTTTAAATCTATTTGACATATATTTTCATTATACATTTCATAAATTCATGTATTTATTCATTTATATATTATTCAATTTAACTATAATATCATAGAATATATATTCATAATTTATTTCTCATTAAAATTTTTTTGTCTTCATAATCAGTACTCATCTCCTTTACTTGATGATCATGATTTTTTGTAATTTCGAATAGAAAATGATCAAGAACATTATTTATCTTGGCCTTGAAATCAAGTTGAGTATTTTTAATAGTATTTATTCATTTAGATACATGGATTATTTCATCAAGATATTTCTGTCTTTATTATCTCTCACGATTTATTAATTATCCATTAATTATCAAAATTAGATTATCATTCATTATGAATATAATTCATGATATTTAAGGCTCTCACCTATCTAAGGAGGAAAATTCACCTATTTATCCTTTCCATAAAATCTTAATCAAAACACACATTTTCCTCTTCAATATAGGGGAACTAATCCTAAAAATTTATAAATATTCCATGAAAAAATTAGACTATTTATTTAGGAAATGTATATATTTTTTCTATCGAAAAACCTACTACCTCGTCTAATAATCACATAGAATTGTTATCTACCCCTCTGATAATTATGTTAGTTTTTTTATATTTTGATAATATATTCTTGTTATTCCTTCATCTTATAAATATGAATAACTAAACAGAGTAGTGATGTTGTTCATATCCTTAGTAATTGATTCAAACACATGATACGCTTCATTCATATTATACATATCATTCTAATAAATATTTCTTGGACAAATTATATTATCCTCCTCTATTTTATTGACAGTTATCATCTTATCATCTTTAAGAAAAAAATCAATAAGAGATGTTTCAAAAAAATTCCACAATTTTTATTTTAAAATTTTGGGGAGTATTCATTCATAGGTATTATTTTCTAAACAATTTTACATGTTTTATTATTTTTCTTAATTATCTTAATTGTAATATATTTCAAGATTTTTTTCAAATTTAATCCTTTATTTTTTTGAAATAGTAACTTCATATACACATTGAATGAAATGAAATTTTCAATATTGAGGTAATTGATAATAAAATAGAGGTGTAATGATAACAATAATTCCCAAGAGGTTAATATCACATTATTAAATGACTCAAAGAAAATTTTGAGTTAAAACTCATTCAATTGATCATTTTTTCAAAGTTATATAGAATTTTGGGAAAAACTCAATATTTTTCAAATAATGGTCTTTTCCCCACTATATAAGCTGATACTTAATCTATAACAAGTATTCAACATCTCCCAAAAATTATGCACATAATATTATTTTTTAGACAACACATAATAAAGGGGTGATCTTATATAACCAGTAAGGGTAATAAAAATGATAATAGTCATGGATAATGTGTGAGAATAATTTGGGCTTACAATTATAATCATGATACATAAGAAACTCATATAAAAATGACTCATTATGTGACGTCTTTGTAAAAGGATTAATCGAAACTCACGAGTATAGGGAGGTACATGTTAAATGCGTAGTTTGATATGTGGATATGTGGAATTGAATTAATTATGCCAAAATGGAACATTTTGAATTGTTTTAATGTATTTATTGATTTTTTTCCCTTGAAAACATTGATTTTAATAGAAAATTAATTTGATATTGAATTTTTTAAATTCTATTATAAACTATTAATCTATTTGAAGTGGTATTTATATAAATGAGCTAACTTGATCTATAGTAGTGGAGTGAGTATGGAAGTCTTTTGGAAAAAACCAACCGATTTTCATTACTCACCCCTTCTGTAGAAATGTTTTTCGATTTTTATATATCATGTATCAGGAAAAAAGGAAATGTATCACACTTCTTTAGGGTTTCATCATTTTACTTGGGCTATTTTCTAGAGTTGGATCTTGGAACTTATTAAAGCATGGGTTTTATGTGGTTTTATTTGTGTTTTGTTTGTTTTTACTTCTTATGTGTACATTTATGTTAGTTATCTCATATTGTGGAATCATTGTAGTTCAGATTTGATATAAATGGTATTTCTTAGACATTTTTAAATTGTTATAAAGTATTAAGTAGTAGTTTAATTGATTTTGGAATGTTCTGTTGGGTTTTTTTATTTCAACAGGGAAAATAGATCACTTTATGTAAATGAATCCCTTGGTATTTATTTCTGTCCTTTGGTTTCATGAGGATTTCAATTAAGGACATGTAATGTCCCTCCACATCCTCATGTCAATGAGGATGTGCAGGATGTTTCAAGTGTCATTAGCTTATTCGGTCCTTTACCCACAAGTAGTCATCATTTCTATCTGTCTTGGAGTTGAAATTAACGTTGGTTTATTCCATGAGATGGGAGGCTATAAAGGATTATGATTTTCATGAATTTAAATATAGAGAATAAAAATACATATCTAACATTTTTAGGATGAACAATAGGTAATCAGGGAGTTTTGTACCTAAGTATATTTGAGGCACTTATATGATTTTGAATCTCATTATTGTGGGTTTATCCAGTGAGATATGTATGACATACATTATAGAAATAACTTCACACTATAAGTACATATTTCATTTTCAGTAATGATTTATGATATTTCAAAAATGTTTTTAATTTGGAATTTTGATAATTTTGTTTTCAAATGTGTGATTTGGAAAATGCATGAAATGTTTATTTTGGAAATGGAATTATTTTGAAAATCGTGGTGATATTTTAAAAAATGGTAGAACCTGGAAAACAAAAAATTTTGGGAAGAAATTTAATGATAGTATAGTGTGATATAATTTGAAATTATTAAGCCTTAAATTTCAAGAGAGTGAGAGTTATGGTGTTTGTTGTCTATATAGAAAATGGAAACCATTATGCATCATAAGAACCAACTGAAAGAAGCTAATGAATATGTGGTTGCATCTGAGACACATATGAACCAACAGTTGGTCCAGGGTATAGTATGTTATTTTAAATATATCAAATTAGGGAATAGAAGGTATTAACCAAGGAATGTGGACCATTCCATTTCGTTCCCAAATCATAATCCACCAATCATTCAAAGTGATTTGGAACCAGAAATGATATATATGTGGTTGAATAGGATTAATCAAATCATCGATTTCGGTGGCACACTAGCAGAGCTCGATGTCAATCTTGAGACATATATACTCGATGATCTTGAATTAATATGGTGGAATTTATTCATTCATGAAAAATTAGGACAAGGAAATTCTTGGTGGGATTTTGATGAATATTTTGAAAAGTAATTCTATCATCATATGTTCAGGATTTTAAGAACAATATAATTAATTATCTTGAAACAAGATAGAAACATAGTGAAAGAGTACATGGATAGATTCATGAATTTAGTTTTATTTTCATAGAATGATTTGTCTAGTGTTTCCTGGAAATAAAACATCATTGAATCAATGATGAGGTAATAAATTCACTCAATGACTGTTGTTTTCTATATTATAGATTATATTAAGATGTTCTAAAGAGGGAATGTTGAAAAAGGTGACATATTAATAGATATCACTAGAGAAAGAATGTTTATACCTAGGAGAAAGGGTGTGAAATCTAATGCTGGGAGAAATAGGAAGACGCATACCTAGTTCCAAGGATGGATTACATCTTAGAATCAAATAGATGGATCAGCAAGTCATTGACAATATAATTAAGATCTAACCTGGATATTTTTAATAGATTCATTCCACCCCATTGAGTTATAGTGGATGACACCACCTAGATCATTCCATAATGTCAATCAGATGGGAAATCTCCAATGCTATTGTCATAGTGCTCCGTGGTCGGGTGTTCAGGACACTTGTCTTGTGTTACTGGTGTTGTATGCTTTGACAAGGTGAAGAAAGAAAAAAACCTATTGTCAACAGATCAAATATACCATGAGTTTTCCCATAATTCCTTGACTCCACATTAGAGGAAATCTAAAAAACGAAATATAGAACAGAATATCATGAGAAATAAATTATATGGAACTGAACAAGTTATTGTGCATTATCAGTATAGACTATCAATGGTGAGAGGAACGATTCTTTTGAATTCTTCCACTATGAATGATTTTTATAGAATAGGTGCATAAAATTTCCTTATTTATTCTCGTGATATTTATTTTATAAATTAAAAATTTTATATGATTCTTTATTTGTTAAAACTTCAAAATCTTCTAGGAAAAAGGGAATTTCGAGCCATTCTTTATAGATAATTTTTTCTAACTATTTATGGAGTAAAGTTGATATGGTATTTATATGTTCTAAATATAAATGTCTATGATATAGTCATCGATAGTGATTAGTTAAAGATGTTGAAGAATTACATCTAATATTATACCTGATGGGTATGTTTTACAACTGAAGACGGTGTCGATAGACTCTTTAAAAGAGACTGTAATGTAAAGGCAAGTGCAAGGATGTTGTTAGAACCAAATGGTGGAATGATTTTCTACTAGTTGGTGGCCTCAGATTTGACATCAATGGAATATATGTGGAATAACATTATCCAAGTGGTCAGGAATATTTTTACGGATGTGTTTCTTAAAAAATTTTGATGGCTACCACCCATAAGGGAAATGGAGTTTATTATTGATTTCATTCTAGGATTTAGTCTTATTTTTCTTATGTCTTACTGGATAGAACCAAAAAAAAATTGTGAAATACATATGTATTTGGAAGTGATGTAATGAAATGGATTCAATTGTTCAAGTACATCTCCATGGGTAGCAATTGTAGTGTTTGTAAAAAATAATATGGAACTCTTATATTTATGTGTAGATTATCATAAGAATAACAATGTTATATAAAGAACAAGTATCAACTTGCACACATTGATCATATATTTAAAAAATTTAGTGGAGCCCATTAGATCTATAATATTGACATCTAATCAGGATATCCCCAACTATGTGTTTAGAAATAGTATATTCTGAATATATATTTTAGTAGTTTATATGGACATTATGAATATGTGGTAATGACTTTAGGTATTATAAATTCACTATAATTCTTTATAGAATTGATTAATTAGATATTTCATAGTTATCTGGATTCTGTTATGGTTATTTTTTTCGATGACATATTGGTGTATTTTAATGGAATGCGATGAGTCTGATCAGCACATATGGATATTGTATGGAATATAAAGAGATCATTATTTCTATTCTAATTTATCGATATCTGATTTTTATAACTAATATGTATATTTATTTTTTCAATCTAATCTATGAAAATTGTGTTTCTATCGATCTATAAAAGATAGATTCTATAATCTCATGTAGACAACCAAATATTGTCTTTGAGATAAAATACATCCTTGGTCTAGGGTTTGGCGATGGCCGCCGCTGCAACCCCTCCTCCCTCTGCGGGGGGAGGGGGACCGTCCTTTCCTGCGCCTGAATCTGGGAAGTGTGGGGATGGTGCTCTCCAACCCTCGCTGGCCACAGGCTTCCTTCTTCCGTCTATCAATGTCTCCCCGAAGGTCCCCAGATGCATCTCCGGCCAACCCCTTGTTCCAGTTTCATCACAGGAATTCTATGCGGCTTCGGCATTGCTTTCTAATTCCCTTATTGCAAGGTTTGTGAGAAGACGTCTGCTATTGGAGGATTTCAGTAAGTTCGTAAACGAAAAATGGGGGCTCAAGAATTTTTCCCATGTTGGAATCCTTGGACCATGACAAATCCTCATCCTGTTTGTGGATGATGGGGATTTGGGGAAGGCTTGGTCCCGAAATAAGATGGATTCATGTTTCCATCTTCTTCGATGGACCTTTGAAAATCATTTGAACCGTGATTCTCCAAATTCTGCAATCTGGCTGCAGTTGCCGGGACTTCCCATTCCTTTTCAAAATCCAGGACTTCTACGCTCGATAGGTAACTCTATCGGACGATTTATTTGCTGTGATCAAAGAACTGCCTCTTTGTCAAATCCCGCTTTTCCGAGAGTTTGTGTTGAAATGGACCTCTCAAGAGTTCCGCCAGAGGTCGTTTGGATCATCGTGGAAGGTGAATACAGGTATGCTCAAAAAATTCTGTATGAAACTTGGATTCCGTTTTGTTCCAATTGTTGCAAGCAGGGGCATGAAACAATTAAATGTCGAAGAAGGATTCCAGCATTCCATTCGGGTGCGCTTAATAACACTGGGAATGGTGATATGGTTCAGACTCATGCAGCTCTGAATCCAGGGGCATCTAAAACTGGGTTGGTCCCGGCGGTTGATGAGATGGTTCAGCACAAAACAGGTCTGGATCGAGGGGTATCTGAAATTGGACAAGCCCCAGTGGTAGATGATATGGTAAATAATCAGGGTCATGTTGAGGTTTCTTCGGGAATGTGTGTGGGGCAGGAGATCCAGTCAGGAGAACTGCCAAATGGAAGTAAGAGAGGTATGGAGGATTCAATTTAGGAAAATGAGAGTTAAATGAAAATGGATAACAGAAAGCGGAAAGAAGTAATGGAGCATTCTGATAAAGAGGGGATGAATTTTGGTGAGCCTGATGTGCTGTATATGGGCAGGGGAATGGGGAAAAATGAGACATATAGTGGGAGTAAATCTACAAGGCAGAGCTCTCCTGTCATGGTACAGGTTAGTGATGATGGATTGATAAATTGTTCGGAAAATTAGTTTTCTGTTTTGATGGATAATGATCAGAAGGAGGATAAACCAATGGAAGAGGAGGCAGTTCAGTGTCTCCCATCTCATGAAGATGCCATCATTGTCCAGGTGATGGAGAGTTCAGCTATTCTGACCATGGGTGACTCTGGTGGACAGCCTCATGTCTCACCTGGGATGGAGCAGGTAGAAATTGGTAAAAGTTTAGGGGTTCTGATGAGCAGATCAAGGATATCTCAAAGGAGGTGAATGGGGTATTGGCAGCATCTCATGGGCAGGTTTCTCAAGGTAGGTTGGTCATTAATGGTGTGGTTGATCAGCAGCATGGTTCTATGGTGGCAGAAGGCAGTGAACATGATCTTGTCATGACCAAAGAAACAATGGTGATGGAAAATCCGAAAGTTTGTCAGGTTGTTGGAAGAATTATGAATGACTTGAGTAAGAGCAGTAAGGTTGACCATGGATGTGTTGTGGAGTCACATGGTTACCCCTTGCAAGAAGAGGAGCTCCATAACCACAAAGCATCCTACACTGATGTTGTCAAGCATGGACCTCATGAGTCCCTACACAAGGAAGTGGAGGGGAAAACCAAAAGTAGGAGGAAGACACGGAGGGACTATACGGACCTACCCAAACCAATGGCGACGAGGTCTGCTTACAAGAATGAATGGTCACAAGAAATTTTTCATGCAAATGGGAATAGTGGAAAGCGAAGGGGAGGGTCTCCTAAGATGGATAATGGACATAGTGGGAAACGGAAAATCAAGGAGAAGATGTCTGAGGAGATGCTTAGGAAGAAAAACATGTATCTTGAGATGATGCGGAGGTATGAATCTTCAGAATGGGAGTTAGCTGATCCTGGGGATGAGTTATCCGATGATAGGGAGAGGGATGAGTATGGGTTTGATGTAATGTAGCATTTATATTTTCTACAGTCTTTACTTGCACTTTTTTCTTAATAAATTTTCTGTATCAGGCTTTCGCCTGGTCCAGACCTTTATGGTATAAGTATTTTAAATAGATTAAATTTAACCTTACATCATCACCAGTCAAATAATTTCATCAATTGTGACAAATTTACATTGTGTGTTATGATGATTCGAGAAAAATGTTCAAATGTGTTCTCATACCGGGTTATCATGTTGTTTCTTATAGATCAATGAAGTTATAATTTCCGGAGAACAACTAACCAACACATAATTTTTATTTTTCTACTATTATCTATGCTTTTAATGTGTTCTGACATTACCTCTTTGTTATGAAATATACTACATTCATGGATCATAAGAGCATAGAACATTTTTTCCAAAAAAATGATTTAAACCTAAGACAAAAATATTGATTGAGTATATCCAAATATTTTAGTCTAACTTGATGTATACACAGGTAATTGAAATACTTTGTTATATGAAACATAAATAAATTCAAATTCATAGTTGAAAAAACTGTCATCAGATCAGTTGTAGTGGATGATAGTGATGGTATAGATTAACTTGTAATTGGCAGACTGTGGTGATGATGCAGTTTTATTTCCAGTTTCATTGGTTCCTAATTTTGTTAATATTGATAAATATGAACATATTTACAATTTATAATTTGTGGTTGTGAAGAAGAAACTAAATTGTTGAGAGTCCATTGAGGTATTTATTATTGATTGGATTGAATTGTTTTTCTTCAAAAATTTAATGGTAATACCTATAGCTTGTCCTAAAAAACATCTTCATGCTTGACACAATTCACGTTGGCCTATTCATAATGGGATACAGAATATATATATGGTATTGAATGCCCAATTTTTTTGGTCAGTGTGAAAAGTAATTTCTCTGAGTTTGTTTCAAGACATTTAAAATTTTATCAAGTTAAGTAAAAGAATCAATGACCTCCCGGTTTGTTGTAATCATTACCTATACATATTAATAAATTGTAGCAGATAACATTGGATTTGGTAATAGTTCTCCCAAAACTAGTTCAAATACATTATTACATAAGGGTGATCGTGGATTTTCTCACAAAGGTAGCTCATTTCATCCATATTTATGAATCTCATGTGGTGGAGGAATTTCAAAAAAAATAATTGAGAAGTTGTAATGAGGCTTGGAGTACTCATGCTGATAGTGTCTGATCGAGACCTGAGGATTACATCTAATTTCTGCAAATCATTATATAAATCACTTGGGACTTAGTAAACTATGATTGTGGTGTATCATCCTGAGGAAAATGGAAAATATGATTGCATGTTAATAACATTGGAAGACATGTTGTAGGCTTGAATAATTTATTTCTTTGTCTCATGAGTGGATCACATACTCTTAGTGGAGTTCTCATATAACAATATATATCATGACTTGACACATATTTATGCTTTTAATGTAGTGTATTGGAGTCATTTTCGTTCTCCATGTTATTTGGTAAAAATGGGTTGGAATTCTCTACTCGAGAAGAATTATTTCCAAGAAACAATGAATAATATTTAATTTATTAGGAAATGGATAGAGATGGCTCTGATTCATCAGAAATCATATGCGAATCATCATTGATGAATCGTTTCATTCTAGGTGAGGGACCTTTTGTTCTAGTGGATCTCCCAAAGTGTGGGACATCATCATTTTGAATAGCATGGAAAGTTATCTCCTTGATATATATGACCTTTTTAGATACATGAAAGGGTGGTTGAGGTGGGTTATCAGTTGGATTTACCTCCTAGGTTCAGTGCAATGAATATTCTATTTCATTTATCTCCGTTGAAAAATTATCAACCTGATCAAAACCATGCGATTTTAAGGAATAATTTTAAATATGATCTGGATGATTTATTGGTGGAAGAGCCATTGCGGATTGTGGATTGACAAGAGAAATTATTTCATGGAAGAAGCATCTTTCTATGCAGGTTTTTGGGGCAATGTGGTCTAGTAATCAAAGAGTCATGAGAATGGGAGAAGGAAATTATAGAACACTAGACCAAACTATTTCATATCAATAGTGTTATTAAACATTCAGGGGATGGAAATTCCCATGGTGGGTAGAATTTAACATGCCTGGTTTCATGTAAGTAACCCTTAATTTATGAATTTGATGTATATAATGTTCATTTGGAAACGTTTGAGATTGTTTGAATAAAATTTGGAATTTATTAGGTATTTTTCATAGGTGAATGGTGGGTGAAATATTTGTTTAACTGTGCATGTGAACCATGAAAGATCCCGCTTGAGGTAGAGGGTGACACATAGTTATGGCCTGATTTTCCCAACTCTTTGACTGACCATGTATGGTATAAAAACAAGATATATAATTGTGGATTTGTATCAATATTAATTTAGGACTTCTCATTTTTTTTCTCCCAATTGATCATAATTTGACATTTTATCCTCCCAAGGCTAAATTATATTTCTTATATTGAATCGAAACTGAACCTAAGGCATTTCATGGTGCGTTGAATCTTGATTCTCATGGAAAACTGTCATTTATGGTAGTTGTTGGTGGTTTTCATAGATATACATCGTGTCTCTCTATTATTCTGAGATATAGTCTATTGAGGATATATATAATATTCTATTCCTATCATGGTTATATTTGGCATTGTTGATGACATGAGAAGATATATAAGGTGTGTTTTTGGAGATTCAACCATGTTTGGTTGAAGTTTTCATGGTGTTATTTTTTTCAAAAAATATTCGAGGGGGTGGATTCACTCTCAAATCCTGTTATTAGAAATTGAAATCTTATTTTTGAATTGATTATTTTGATTTAAATTGATTGTGAAATTGTTTTGAATTGCTTGTTTCAAGCCATCTTCAGTGACAGTTTAGAGAATTTTAGAAATTTTGTGTTTTTGTTGAATGTGAAATAGGTATCTATATTCTAAAATGATGATTTTAAAATGATTGATAGGTTTTTATTGATAGATATTCCTTTTCAAATATATGTTTTTTTATTGAAATTTATTTATTAAATAGTTTTCAACAAAAATAGAGGTTTATTGAAATGGTTGTTTTGGAATTGGTTTTTTGAATAATAGTTGTCTGTGTTAATTTTTATTCAGGTCAGATTAGGTAATGAAATATCTCCAATCATTAGTGGGATGGATATATATCATGAATTTACCCTATAAAAATGGTAGATTATGTGACTATGTAGTGAAAGTATGACACAACACTCGTGAGTATGTGGAGGTCCTTGTTTCATATAAGTTTGGATGTGTGGATATGTGAAATGGAGGATGTTTTTTAAAAATTGAATTTATTGAATGGGTTTAATGTATTTTTATGTTTATTTTATTCATTAAATGAAATTTTTGGAAAAAAATATTCTATAGAAATGGTGTTATATTCTCTTATAAATTGTTGAACTATTTTAAAGTGTTTAAATATAAATTTTATAATGTGTTCTATCCTATTGGATTGAGTAGGTAAGTGATTTCGGGAAGGCCTTCTTGGTTCCATTACTCACCCCCTCTTTTAAACATTGGTTATTTTAAAAATATCATGTATTGAGACACATGAAGAGGTAATGTATCACACTTATTTAGTGGTGCATCATGATACATTATCTATTTTTTGGAGTTGATGAATTGTGCTTGTTGAAGCTTCAGTGTTATGTTCTGGTCCATAAGTTTTTTTTTCAGTTTTTCTTCCACTATGTACATTGATGCTAGTTGAATTACACTATGGTAGTCTTTATATTATGGTTTTTATATAAATGATATTTCATTGAGCTGACTTACAACATTATCTTTCATCATGTAGAGGTACATATGGTTATGGAATTATTTGTAGGGTTTTTTTGTTTCAAAAATTGAAAATCACCGCCCATCTATTAATGAATTCCTTGGAATTTATTTCTTGTCTTTGGAGAATTTGTGATCTTGATTGTGGCTAGGTAATGTTTCTTATCCTTCTCTAGCCCCTAAATTGGGATGAGATGTTACAAACTTTCCATAATATTTAAAAAAAATTCTATATTAATCTCCTTTTAATAACCTTATTCATATCAAAAACATTTTAAATAAATAATTTATATTTTTTCTCTAAATTTATAGTAGTTAGTTACTATCTATTTTCAGTATCTGGTGTGATTAATCATTGTTATTTTGAACATGTTTCATTATATCGGCATTCTTATACATTATCCCTCCAAAAAATTCACCATTCTCAATTAATAAATTGTGCTATAATTGATTATCTATAATTACATATATTGTTTTAATGTCTTTTTGTGAGATTTTATTATTATTATCCTCGAAGATGAAATTTACAATGAGCATAATTCATTGAATTTTAATGAATATACATTTGAATCTTAATTAATTAGTTATATATTAATGATAAAATTATAGGACCAAAATAAAACATTATTTCATTATTTATTTCAAATATTATTATAAATTAAGATCATATATTCCTTCATGATATTATTTTATATATTTGCTCCTATTTGTGGATAGACCGGACCAAACATGAAAATTTTAAAATTATCTGATTATTATACATTGAATTTTTTATTATATATTAATTAGTAATTCATAATGACATTTTTATGTTTTACTAATGATATAAACTATAAAATAATATAATAATAAAAATATTTAATGGGTCTTGAACTTTAAGATTTTATGAATAAATTATTTCCCCTCCTAATATGCTCATTTTAATTGGTGAATTTAAATAGATTTTTTATTGTTAAATTTTTTTATAGGTTTCCGATTTTTTTTCAATATAATAATAATTTCTTAGGAATAATATTTATCAATTAAACCCATTTTCACGACCAATCATAAAAGGTGGTGTTAAAAAATGGATTGTATCATTCTAGGGATTTGGTTCTCGACTAGGACACATGGATGATTATTTCATTATATATAGTATGGGAGAAATTTATAATAATGTTTTATATTTTAAAATCTATACTTTATAAAAATCATAATTTTTTTTAAATTCCAAATTAGTTCAATCCATTTAAGGTGGTAAAAGGAATAAATACATTTCCTTTAGTTAATGCTAAATTTAGATTTGAAAATTAAAAAAAATTATTTTTAATTATATAATGTAACATTTAAAACATATATTTTTTCTAGAAATTGGTTTAATAAGTTTTTTATTATGATTATATTCGAGTTATGTCAGAAAATCCATTTCATTTGTGAAAAAAGTATTTTACACCATTCACTGAAAAATCAGTGTTTTTATTAAAAAAAATTACATACTAAATGAATTTGGGAATTATAAATGAAAAATGATGTAATTTATAATTAGTTAAACCAATAATATTTAGAAAATAATATATTAATGAAATTAAAAAAATACAAAAAAATATTGAAATATTCTATTTTGTATCATTAATTTTTTTTTTCTATTATTTCCTATGAATTCATAATTTAACTATTATATTGTAATATGTTATAGTTATAATAAATTAATAGCAATTGAATTAATATATTTATAATATAATTTTTTTTTGAGAAATGATATTCCCTTTAAATCAAATAATAGTTTTTTATCCGCTAAATATTGGATTTTTAGTTGATTATTATATTTTTATTTTCTTGTGATTTTCTTATTCTTATACTTTTATTTAATAATTTTCATTTAATTAGAATCAAAATGTTTTAGTTCATTAATATTTGTGGAGAATGCTAATATTTATATTAGGAAATGTACAGTGAAGTACCTTTTCATTACAGTAGTTATGATATCAATAGAAAGTAATGTTGTGATATGTATCCAACATTGATATGAGATTGAATCACTATCAACATACATCCATCTAAATTGATATTTTTTCCTTTATCACCTCTTCATTTAAAATATGATTTAATTTCATCCACCCATTAAATTCCTTTTGGATAATATATATGTGCATATAGAAATGTAAAAAAATATAAACCAAGTATTTTTTAACAATATTTTCCTTTAATTGGATGACTACATCCCCAGTGTACAACAGTTTTTTCCCCTAGAATTAACATCCTTCTTATTATCAAATAAATAAATAGTAATGGTGTTGCCTTGAACTCATTATCTTGGAGCTAACATTGTATATAGAAAGTGAACGATTGATAATAAATTATATATGATAATTTATTTTAATTCTTTGAAACATGATCACATATGATAGATTGTTTCTCTCATAGCCTATCTGGATTGATCACATTCCTCTCTTCAAGAAATCGGATGGGCTTCCACAATCTTACTCAAATATTTATAGTAAACTTTTTGTTGTTGGATAACTCATCCCATCACCGAATATAAATATATGATGGAGTAAATCCATTCCTTATTTAAATTATATTTTATTTAGTGTGAAAGTACTATCAAAAAAATTATTCTCTTCTTATTCTTATTCAATACATATATATTCTTTCATTTATGTTTGAATATCAACTCTCATTTTCAAACACATTCTTTGAATTAAATAATATTTAGAAGCACGTAGTCATGATTCAGACCTTTTACATTCCTATTATTCTATATTAATATTCATAATATGTGAATATCACTCTTAATATTCAAATTAAAATAAATATCAACAATACAATAACTCTTAGCTTTTAGACTATTCATATGTCACATGATTCCCATTATCATTACTGGAGACTCGACATTATATCAATCATGATATATATGATATTTAAAATCCTGTTATTAATAATTCTTCCATGATATAATCCCTTTTATGAATCTCCATATATAAATGAAGAATGTATTTATAGTAGTTGTACACCTTATTTCTCAATGAAAAAGTATTTGTGAATCTTATTTATTTTCCATCCAACATATTTTTTTTAAATATCATCATGTTTCACTTCATTTAAATCCCTTACAAAATGTATGAATGTATTTTCATTCAATATCATCCACATAACAATGGATTTAAGAAATTATGACAAGAAATCTCCTTTTGTGTCTGAGATCACATATTTTTAGTGCTAACTCCTCGTAGACTCAAATATTACATGGTATGGCCTTGTCATCTCTCAGAAATAGATTTCATTGATGAAACCACCATCACTATATTTTAGAGGACCTATAAAAATTATTGTGAAACCAAAATTTTCACCAAATATTTTCTTATGATATAGTCTAAATTATTAGCCTATTTTAGAGAAATTGTTCCATCTACATTATAACTTTTACATGGTGAATAAATGACTCACTCAATATTATCCATAGTGTGGTATCATCTTCTACACATTCACCATATATTTTAATCCAGAAAAATACTTTATTATAGTAATATAGTGACCTAATTCTTCTATTAAGATCATTGTATGAAACTGGATTATCTTTTCAGTTATGTTTTTCTTTTTCTGGTGTTTTTGAGGAACAGAGGAATTTATGAAAATTTCTTATGTACATTTTTTGTTCTACATGAGTACATGACGTGTACTCGGTTACTGTGGGTAGCCATGTGCAAGCTATATAGCAGTCATCCACATGGACATGTGTGTTGATGTTATGACCTCCTAATATGGGGGCCGATAAAGGAAAGTACATGTTGTGTACTTATAAAGTACACACTATTACTTTTTTCCATTAAATAGACTGGGTTCAGGTATGATTGATAGAACATACCTATACTCATCCTAGTTCATCCAGGAGAACTTGTATGCTCGCGTTTCTTTTCTGATCCCCCGATTGAGCATCCGTCCTCTGATTTGACTGTTGTCTACTGCATTGGGATCACCTTGTAAGCTCTTACTTCTTATAAAGCCTCGTTTCATGATTCCTCCTCCTTATCAAGTTATCACCAGTTGAAATTTTTGAGTGTTTGTGTAGATCTACGATGTTTATGGGAAATTCAAGGGTAGATGATCATTTATAATGATACTACAACACAAAGGTAGGTTTTTTGTGCCTTTTAAAAGATAGTCTTTATGTTATATGTGCAAAAGTTCTCAATACCCTTGATCGGGGTATTGTGTGTTTACGGTTTTGACCCTATAAATTTCTTTCTATTCATGTATGATTGAGTAGTGGTTAATTGAATGTGAATAGGTTTTATTTTTCCATTATATGGAGGTTTTTCCCACGTTTTCTTATTTTTACCATTTGGTCTAGTTTTTATTGTTAGGTTGCAACTTTGTTTTCAATGCATAGTATTATTAGGATGGAGTGTTTTATCTAACATTTTGTTCTTCTATAGACTATTATACAAGTAGTTATTGAGGTTTAATTTGTCTACTATGCTATGAAATTATTTCTTGACTTACACATGGCCATGAGAACCTAATGTAGTAGATCATAGGGAGAATAATAATTAGAGCTTCTACAGAGGGTCTCTTTACTGTTACGATGTGAGAACGTAGAGATAATTGACGTAAGTTCCTTCTCATAGTGCCTAAAGATCCTCGATGTGGGCCACTGGGGGAATGTGATGTATGTTCTTCCCTAGAGGACCTTTCAGATACTGATATGTGACTTTAAGGGCAATTGATGGTTAGTGCTTGCTCAAAGAGTATGTGTTAAAGCTGAACCGGAGGGGTTAAATGGTGTGTACTTCCAGAGGGTTTCTTGTGTTTTCTAGGTAGAACCAGAGGGGATTAGGGTATGAGTAAATCCCAAAGGGTTGATTGTCTTTGATGATATTCTTACTTGATGTGTGGTGTTTTAATGCTTTGAAACTGAATGATTATTTACTATTGAGTACTTCATTTTCTACTACTTCATTTTCTTACTGACTACCATATATATTCACTGACTATTAGGCACATATCTCTTGGTAGTTTCCTAGTGGGATTTAGTCTCACACCTTGTTTGGGACATGATTTTGGTCCCCAATAGATTATATTGTTGCAAGTATAGATAATGGAAAGTGCCCTTCTACTTTAGCTACTTGACTACTTTAGAGTTGGAGAGCATAAGGCCAAGCTGAGTCTTGCGATGCTGAGGAGCCATTTACTATTTTCTTTTTTATATTGGTTTACTACAATATTTCAGCATGGTGATGTGTTTGGATTCTTTCCTAGACATATGTATCATGCGTCATTATATATGTGCTCCAGTTTCTTATTAATTTCAGTCTTCCGTTGTTTAATGTTGTTTGACATTGTTACTCCTTCTACTATTGTCAATTATTTCTCTTCCTCTTTATTACTTTTCCAATGAGGGAATACTTTCCCCACAATCACACCCAAGGGCCTCACTACATGTTGGTAGCCTTTGGAGTTAGGGGAAATGTTCTTGAGGCCATGTGACCAACCGGGTACAGGGTGCCTCGGGGCAGCTTCCGGAACCTGGATGTTACAAAGTCATATTAGATAGATTTGTTTACTCGTTATTCAAAATTTGGAGTTATTTCCAAGGATACGAAGGCATAGGTACTTGGTAATAAGTTGTGCCTGGGAGTATCTATCCCATGTTCATGGAAAATCCAATCTACCACGTTTATTGAAAATTTTCTAGTTTTTCAAATTTACAGTTGATTTTATTTTCACAGTTGGGTGATTCAGATGTTTTTTGTAGTTATTTTTGATGTTATTGAGTTTCTATTTCTATTTCAACATGATGAGATGCGGGTTATCCATCTCATGAATCATATATTCACTTGCTAGATATCACATGACATGAAATATTTCCATGCCATTTTGGGTGCGTTAGCAATTGCATGTTATTGTGATAGATATTGTGAAAGATATGCATGCTGCTGTGATAGATGCCTTGATAAAATACCATCTATTTGATAGGGTTTTGTTTGCGTATGTTTTTGTTTGAATGAATGCCAAACATTGCGTGTTGATGTGTTATGGGCCCTCAAGGACCAAAATTTGGTGGATTGTTAACTTGTTTTCCTTGTATATGACATGAATAAGATGCCATGATTTGATTTGCTGGGAGTACGGGCCCTCAAGGATCTGAATTTGGCCCTTAAGGGTTCGTTTTGGTGTTTTTATAGGTTCCATAGAAGATTCTGAGGCTTACCGTCTGGAGAAACCCAGAATACAAGACATGTAATATTGAATACACGCCATGTGTTCTTCTGTTTGAGAAGGAAGGATTTCTATTGAGTACATATAGTATACCATATGTACCCATCATGTAGTCTCTAACCTTCTCTTAGACTATGTGTGGTGAGACACGGGGTTCGGAAATCTATGGTAGGACATGTTGTTTTCTGAATGTACACTCGGTGTTGTAGAATCGTGCAACGGGTCATGTCACTAACAATATGGGTCAGATGAGTCTTTTCAAATACAAGTTGTGTCTGTCTTGAACATGATGTGTACTGTAACCCATGTATCTGGTCGTGTAACGAGCAACACTAGCCAGTTAGAGCTTCTTGAACATGTTGTGTCTGGAATAAACACGACGTGCATAGTCAGTCGCGGGTTCACCCGTGTAACTAACCACACGGACAGTTGAAACCTAAGTTATACATGTTGTGTCCTTCTGGAACACGTTGTGTAGTGTGAGATGTGTTACCGAATGTGTGACTAACAATTCGGGTTGGTGAAGGCCGTCAAGTACATGTCTTTTTTTGAACTAACACTCCATGTTGTCTTTTTCTATGGGAGTAATATGGAATTGTCGTGTAAGAGAACTCAGGAAGGGGAAGAGGATTCAAGTACATGGCTTGTGTTTAGACAACATGTCATGTGTATGGGGTGTTACATGACCTGATTTGGCAGAAGTACACACCCATGTAAAGGCATAATGTAACACTTTATGTAGACAATATACACACCGTGTAGCCATGTTTTGAAAAAAAATGAATTCATTCATTCCATTGTCACTTAATATAATTCAATGTTTCAGTCCTTGATAATCTTGATCTAATGTGTGCACTTGACCATGCAGAGTCATGCCACCGAGACTTCCTTCGATTTTCCACCAGTTACATGGAAATGACCAGACACTGGACATGTCTGGTCAAGTACTACAAGTAGATCCTCTAGTAGTGCAATTATTGGTTCCAACCTTCATTCCAGACACATGTGTTAATAAACTGTTCCGAGAGGGCTATATGAGGTTTATGCAGAACTTATGAGGAGTATTGCATCTGGCACCTTCGATGGAAAAGTTGATGCAATTTTTCCAGCAGAAACATCCTCCCACATTCCCTGAGGAAGTAGGACCTCATGTTTTAGAGTCATTATCAGAATCCATGATTTCTATCTTCATGCATCTAGAGACACCTCCAGAGAGGAGGGTCAAGATCACTTCCTACATACATTGGGATTCATCCATGATATGGTGGGATGTGATCTCACAAGAGGGATTCTAGTAGGTTATGACTTAGAATGAATTCCATCGTGCTTTTTTTGACTACTTCTATCTAAATACCTTGAGGTCTAATCAAGACCGAGTGTTCATGAGTCTATAGCAGGGTACTCGTTCCGTTATGGAGTAATATTCTCATTTCACAGTGCTGTTGTGCTTCCCACCTATTATAGAAGGTGATGAGTTATTCCTAGCAAGGAAGATTGACGATGGTCTCATGCATGACATTTGATCTTAGGTGAATATTTTCTAGTTCACTTCCATCACCTCTATCGTCATCCATGAACTGATCACGGAGCACAATTTGATAGATTATTGAGTTGTAATCCAGAGTAGTTTGACAATCAGAGTTATTTTCCTGACTACTAACAGTTGTAAGTGGCACAAGAGGACTTCACGTAGTGATCCAAGGAGGCACGAATTTTTATCTTGTAGCCAGGTGGTATGGTACCAGTGCAGGAAGAGAGGGCATACAAGGACACATTGCTTGAGAGACTGAGTGGAGTACCGATCTTGCGACAATATGGGTCATCTTCAACATTTCTATTAGATCATCTCACCAGCAGTTGGTGATAGGAGTTATTCTATGACTCCAGGTTTAGGAGAAGCACCACAAATATCTCATCAGTATGGGAACTAGAGTTCTTCTGGTCGTTCAAGAGGAGGTGGAGGTTGCATCCATGGTAGTCAGTCACCATGCTTTTAGAGACAACATGGTGGATCAACTCAGAGTGGTCATGTAGGGTCACATGGCCATGACACAGGTCATACTTTTGCGGTGGAGCATACCTAGCTGGAGCAGGATCCTGGACCCTCTACAGTTTGAAGAAAAATTCTAGTTACCTCAGTTTTAGCATCTTCTCTTTTCGATACAGGGGCATCCTATTTCTTTATATCTGATGTTGTTTTGGAGAGCCTTGAGATCTGTATCTTTACTTCTGTTGATGTATTGACACTTGAAAAACCATTTGGGACTAGAATGGCTCATGTACATTAGTGCAAGGAGTGCCCTCTTGAGGTTGGTGTGTGTCACTTCTTATGGGACCTTTATGTCCTAGAGAAGGCAAGTTATGATGTCATTCTCAGAATGGACTGGTTAGTTTCCTTCCAAGTATTTTTTTGATTTTTAATATCGTATGGTGAGTTTCACATCATAAGAGGCCAGATCATTTCTTTATAAGGGAGAAGGGTATGTCCAGGTGAGCAGAGCGGGACTCGAATGTCATGGATTGAGAGGAGTTACAGCTCAGATTTCTAGTCTATATCTAGATGACCAGGGGACTTCACAGATGAACATTCCTCTAATGTTGGATCGTTTCATAGATATCTTTACAGAGGACTTTTTAGGTTTAACTTTTGATCGAGAGGTACACTTTTATATTGTGCTTATTCCAGGCATGAAACCAGTGTCAATTCTTCTTTATAGGATGGCTGCACAAAAGTTACAGAAGCTCAAGAGGCAGTCAGAGAAGATGCAGGAAAAGGGTTTCATCTGGCCCAGTACTTCTCCTTGGGGTTTTCTTGTCTTGTTTACAAAGAAGGAAAACAGTACCCTCTGACATTGCATGGATTATCGGATGTTGAATTAGTTGATGGTCAAGAACATATATCCCTTTCCAAGTACTAATGCTCTCTTTGATCAGCTTTGGGGAGCCTGGGCATTCTCGATGATTGACATGGGATCTGGTTACCATCAATTTCACCTTAGACCATATGATATACCCCTTACAGCCTCTGATCCATGTCTGGTCTATATGAATATGTGGTTATTCCGTTCGGTCTCACAAACGCACCTATAGTTTTTAAGGAGTTGATAAACCAAGTGTTCCTTCCATAAATGGAGTCAATCTTGGTGGTTTTCATGAATGATATATTGGGGTACTCTAACACTCAACACGACAATGTTACCCAAATTGAGATCATTTTGATTACACTGAATGAGCATTAGTTATATGTTATGCTCTCAAAATGCCACTTTTGGATGGACCATATTCACTTCATGGGTCATGTTATCTCAGAGACAAGAGTATTAGTAGATCTAGGTAAAATGAGAGTTGTATTTTCATGGGAGCAACTAAATAACACCTTCAAGGTGCATAGTTTTCTAGGTAAATCTGGTAACTACAAACTTCTCATATAGAACATTCAAGATTAGTAGTGCCACTGAAGGGACTATCTAAGAATGGTACTGTGTTTTAGTGGGCAGATTATTGTGATTCATCCTTTCAAGAGCTGAAAGTGATGTTGACTTCAGTGCTGATACTAGATTTTCATGATCTGGTCAGGAGATATACTATGTACTATGATGCTTCAAGTATCGGGCTGGAAGCTGTGGTTATGCAGGGGGGGTAGTTGTTGTGTATGGGTATCAGAAGTTGAGGCCCCATAAGAGGAATTACCCAATGCATGATCTCGAATGGGATGAAGTTGTTAATTCTTAATGTTGTTGGAGACATTATCTTATGGGAGAGCATTATTTGGTTTTCACCAACCCCAAAAGTATCAAGTATATCTTCACCAGCATGACCTGAATTTGATACAATGAAGTTTGGTTGAGTACCTTCATTATATTGACTTTGATATTTCCTATACGTTTGGGAAAGGAAATGTGGTGGCTGATGCACTGAGTAAGATGACTCAGATACATGCAGTTCAGGAGGCCAGCAATGAGTGGAAGCTTATGGATCTGTTCTCTATGATGCATTTGGAGGTGCACGATGGACATGGGAAGACGTTTCTTTCTTCTGTAGTTGTTACCTCTACTCATCATAATCGAGTGAGAATAAAGAATATATCAGATTCTGATATCCTAGTCCTATTGGAATGTGTGTCAGGAGAGGACCCTATTCCTGGATGAACCATAGGAGGGGATGAGATATTGTGTTTTCATGGGAACTTATGGGTTTCAACAGACATACATGAGGAGCTGATGCGGTACTTTCATTCCTCATTTGGGGGAGTTCATCCTGGGGTCACCATGATGTATCGTGATCTATGCTTCCAGTATTAGAGGCCACATATGAAGAGATATGTTACTGGTTTCATGATGAGGTGTTCCACCTGTCAGTAGGTGAAGGTCGAGCACTATCGATCATCAAGGCTTTTGCAGCAGTTACCCATTCCTGAGAGGAAATGGAACAATGTCGTGATGGAAATCATGATAGGGTTGATGAGGTTGCCTTGAGGGAATGATTCAATTTTTGTTTTCATTAACAGACTCACGAAGGTTGCTTACTTTTTGGCGATCAAGGATACCAATAGAGTTGATGAGGTGGGAAGGTTTTGCATCCATAAGATAATACGTATACATGGATTTCCACACTCCATTATGTCGGATAGGGATGCACATTTTAGCTCTCGGGTCTGGTGGGTATTGCATAAGGCCCTAGGTACACAGGTACTTCTGAGTACAACTTACCACCCCTAGACAGATGTCCTATCCGAGCGTATGATTCGAGTGCCTGAGGACATGCTTCATGCATGAATCAAAGATTATGGAGGTTCTTTGGAGAATCAATTACCTCTTGTGGAGTTTGTCTAAAATTATATTTTTCAAGTAACTATTCATATGGAACATTATGAGTCCTTATATAGTAGGCCTAGTCGATCACCCTTGTGCTAGATAGTCGTAGAAGAGGAAGCTATGGTGGGACCTTGCCTTTTCCAGGAGCCTATAGAGCAGACAGTGTTGATTCTGAAGAGGATGGTTAATGCACAGTCTCGACAGAAGTCTTATGCTGATCAGTAGAGACGACCTCTAGAGTTCGAGGTCAGGGATCAGGTTTTCTGACATGTTACACTGAGGTTGGGGAATATGAGTATTAGGTGATAGGTTAAGCTTTTGTTGTGGTATGTCAGGCCATTTTTGGTTTTGGAGATAGTTGGGCCGGTGGCCTATCTGTTGCAGTTACTTCAGAGGTATCCAGCTCAGCATGATGCATTCCACATTTCATATCTCTGATGTTACTTCTCAGAACTGTCACATGTTTTTCAACCCAAGGAGGTTGATTTAGAGGTGTATGCCTCATTCAAAGAAATTAATATCCAATTTTTTTATCATAGAATGTTGCCTCTCCATGGTCGGTCTATTAATCTGTTACAAGTGCTATGGAGACATGGAAGAGTATAGGTCGAGACTTTGGTGAGGGTGGCCAATGTATGATCACAGTGACCATATTTTATTGGGTATTCATCTTCTACACCGCATTACTAGGGAAATTCTAGAATGGATTTTTTTAAGGGGGGATGTTTGTAAAAAAACCCAGATCCTCTATTCAGGTTTGTTTTCCTTTTTCTGGTGTTTTTCAGGAAAAGTGGAGTTTGTGGAAATTTCATTAGCACACTTTGTGTTCCATATGAGTACACTCTGTGTACTCTGCTACCATTGGTAGCTGAGTGATGGCCATGTATCGACTATGCACAGGGTCATGTGTGGTGACCTAGAGACCACCTAATGCGGGGACATGTGAAGTAATGTACACTCCATGTCCTTATGAAACACACAATGTGTACTTTATTTTATTCATTAAACAGACTGAGGTCACGTATGACAGACAGAACACACCACTCCTTGACCTAGTTATTCTGTGAGAATAAATATGGCATCGATTCTATCTTGATCCCCTGATCGAGCATTCGTCCTCTAACTTGATAGCCATCGATTGCGTTGGGATCACCTTGGTAGGCTCTTCGTTCTTCAAGAGATTCATTTTCTCAATTCCTCCTCTATCTCATGTAATCTATGGTAGAATGTTTTGAGAATTTATTGTAGATATATGGTGTTCATGGAATATTAATGGCTTTTTCATCATGTATAATGAACCTAAAACATAGAGGTAGGTGGTTTGTGCCTTTCGGTAGATAGTCTTTGAGTTACATGTGAAAAAGTTCCCAATACCCATGATCGGGGTATTGCGTGTTTACATTTTGGACCATGTAAATTGCCTACTATTCTTGTATGCTTGTGTAGAGGTTAATTAAAAGTGAATAGGGTTTATTATTCCATACTATGGAGTTTTTTATCATTTTTCATGTTTTGACCATTTGGTCTAGTTTTTACTATTAGGGTGTTTCTTTGTTTTCCATGCCTAGTATTGTAAGGATGGAGTGTTTTATCTAACATGTTTATATGTTGTAGACTATTAGCCAAGTAGTTATTGAGTATTTCATTGTCCAGTATGCTTTTTTATGCTTGTTTGACTTAAACAAGTATGTGAGAACCTAGTATAGTAGACCATAGGGAGAATGGACTTGAGGGATTCCCTAGGGGGTCTGTTTTTTCTGTTACGATACGAGACAATAGGGGGAATTAACATAAGTTCTTCCTCATAGTGTCTATAGATCGTCGACGTGGGCACAAGGGGAATGGGAATTATGTGCTACCCCATTGGGACTTTTAGTTACCGATAGAAGACTATTGGGGGAATTGACGGTGAGTTCTTCTTAGAGAGTCTGTGATAAAGCTGATGCAGAGGGGTTAGATGGTGTGTAATTACTAGAGGGTTTCTTGTGTTTTCTAGGTAGTACTAGAGGGGATTTGGCTATGAGTAAATCATATAGGGTTAAATGTTTATTATTTTCTGCTTACATGATATGTGGTGTTCAAATTCCTTGAAACTGTAGGACTATTTATTGTTGAATACTTCTTTTTTTACTGTTTCATTTGCTTATTGCATGGAATATATATTCACTGACTATTAGGAACTGTTCTCTTGGTGGTTTCCTACTTATATTTAGTCTCACACCCGATTTGGTCTTTCTTTTGGGCCCAAACAGATTATATTCTAGTAGGTATAGATAAGGGAAAGCGCCCTTATACTTACGGTAATTGACTACTTTGGAACTGAAGGACATGTGACTAAGATGAGGAATGCGATTCTATGGTATTGTTTCCTGTTTTCATTCGTACTCTGATTTGGTACTATATTTAATTATTATAACATGTTTGGATTCTTTCCTAGACAAATGTATATTGCATCATTATATATGTGCTCCAGTTGAATATTACATTTAGTCTTTTGTTTTTAATATTGTCTACCATTTTTACTGCATCCATTATTAATATTTGTTTCTCTTCTTCTGTGTTACTCACCCTATGGGAGCATTGATTCCCTACTATCACACCCAATGTCCTTGCTAATAGTCTTTATCCTCTAGTGATAGGAGAAATGACCAGGAGGCCATCAGAACAATAGGGAATGAGGCACCTCAGGGTGGCTTCTAGAACCCTAGAGGGTTGCTTGTGTTTTCTAGGTAAGACCATAGGAGATTAGGCTATGAGTACATCACCGAGAGTTACCTATTTGTGATTATCTTCATACATGATATGTCGTTTTTGAATTCATTGAAACTCTAGGATTGTTTACTATTGAGTACTTCCTTGTTTACTACTTTGTTTACTTATTCCTGCCATATATATTCACTGACTGTTAGGAACAGACCTCTTGGTGGATTCCTACATGGATTTAGCCTCACATTCTGTTTGTTCCATGCTTTTGGTCCCAAACATATTATATTATGGAAGGTATATATAATGGAAAGAACCCTTCTACTATAGGTACTTGAATTATTCGGAGTGGGACAGAATGAGACAAAGCTAGGGCTTGTGATGCAGAGTATTTGTTTACTGTTTTCATTCATAATTTTTATTAGTATAGTATTTCAGCATTTTGATGTGTTTGGTTGCTTTTCTAGATATATTTATCATGCATAATTATATATGTTATCCAACAGCTTATTACGTCCAGACTTTTGCTGTTTACTGTTGTATGCCATTTTTAGTACTTCCTCTGTTGTTATCTATTTCTCTTCCACTGTGTCACTCTACCAATGAGGGTATATTTTCCACACTATCACACCTATGGCCCTCACTACTAGTCGGAATCCTTTTTCCTTAGGGAAAATGCGCTTAAGGCCACGTGTCCTACCGAGTATGGGGCGCCTCGAGGAATCTTCTGGAACCCCATAGGGTTGCTTGTGTTTTCTAGGTAGGACCAGAGGGGATTGCGATATGAGTACAAATGAGAGCGTTACCTGTTTTTGATTATCTACATACTTGATATGTGGTGTTTTAATGCTTTAAAACTGTAGGATTTTTTACTGTTGAGTACTTCCTTGTTTACTTCTTCGTTTACTTATTGTCTTCCATATATATTCACTATCTATTAGGCACAAATCTATTAGGGGTTTCCTATTGGGATTTAGTCTCACACCCTATTTGGGTCATGATTTTGGGCACAAATAGATTATATTGTTTTAGGTAAAGATAAGGGAAAGTGACCTTCTACTTTAGGTACTTGACTGCTTCTTATCTGGAGAGCAGGGTACCAAGCTGAGGCTTGCGATGCTGAGGGGTATTTTACTATTTTCCTTCATACTTATGTTTAGTATTGTATTTCATCATTGTGACATTTTTGTTAGTTTTCCAAGACATATCTACCTTGAATCATTATATATGTGCTCCAAATTCATATTACTTTCAATCTTCTGCTATTTACTATTTTGTTCCATTGTTAGTACTTTTGCTAGTGTTACCTTTTCACTTTCGTTGCGTTACTCTACCAATGAGGGCATAGTTTCCCCACTATCACACCCAAGGCCCTCGCTGCTAGTCAGTAGGATCAAGCGTTTGGGGAAATGTGCTTGAGGCCATGTGACAAACAGGGTATGGGGCACCTTAGGGCGGCTTACAGAACCCAGATGTTACAAACATGGTTAAAAATTATTTGATATGTTTTCCATAAATATTACGATAATTCCTCATCATGTTTAATTCCTAATTCAGAATATATGCTATTCTAGAAACTTATGAGAACACCCTTAATATAAAAATTGTGTATCTTAATGATATAAATTATTTACTTTATTAAATCAATAATTTAAAACATCTTACTTTAAATACATGATTTTATTTCATTTTATCCTTACATTGCGACAACCCTAGATTTTGTGTATTATTTTTTTCAAATTAATTAAATCTTTTTGATATTTTTTATTTCAGGAAACACATGAGATATTTTATTATATATTAATGAACTATATTTGGAATGAGTTTTATGAAAACCCCACACAACATAAAAATTATGTTTTTCTACATAGTACACTAGGTTTTTCTAGCGTTATACACAACAATGAAATTCTTCGATGTCTTGCCTAGAACGCAAGACCCAGGTTTACCGAATGATAAAATATTATTACTATATTATAACATGATATTGAATATATAACCTAGATGTTAAATATTCTTTTTTTAAAATTTCTAACTATGTTATTAAAATATATGTTTTATAGAAGATCAAATGAAGTCATAATTTAATAGTTAATTATAAATTAATTTGAATTTCGGTTGAATAAACAAGGTTATAATATTAATTTAATGGTCACATTGCTATTTTACCTTAATAAATTAAATTAAATTATATTTTAGAATTAAATTAATGTAAGATATATGATATATATTCAATGAAATAATTTTTATCTTAATTTAATAGATTTAATAGACATAAGACAATGAACAACCCTGATTTTATGCTTAAAAACACATATTTTTATACAAGTAGGTTTATCACCTTTTAATGGAAAACCCATATAATCCCCCAATTTGGATATTTTATGGAAATAATATGTCAAAATAAACTTCATATGTTAAATGTAAAAATGATAATTAGGTAAGTATAATTTATTATATTTCTCCTGTAAGGTTTCATTTTTTAATGAATTTCCAAAAATACAGAATTTTAATTTTAAATAAATTATTCATAGAATTTATTTATAAGGATAAATTGATTTAAATTTTGTTTAAAATTTAATAAATTTATTATTTTTATAGATTAATAATAATTAGGTTTCTGAGATCAATTTCCCATTGAAATTGGATATAAAGACATAGCAATCCATTGAATGTTTTTACTATAAAATTGTGCATTGTCAACAAGAATATGAGAAGAATTTTAAATTAATTTCATAAAATTATGTTATATTTATTTGAAAAGTTCATTACATATTTTTAATAATAATTATATAAAATTTATGATTATTTTATGTTAGATTTTTTTACCAAAACTATTAGTGAAATTGATTAAAATTAATTACATGGATTAAGGATGAATTGTGCTTAATAATGTATTATTGTAGCCTTATGGCCCAAAACGACCTATAAACATGTCCAAAATCAATTTTATGGACATATTAAGTCCATTTACTCTATTTTACTTTATTCGATAATTATTAAATCCACTAGAAAAATGAAAAATGGTGCTGGAATTTTCTATTCCAATATTTACAAGAGTATGACTCCATATTTTGTATAAAAGGCCACCACCTCTCCCAATTCATCAAACCTATAAAACCACATATATTCCACCAAGATATTCCCAATACACTTTACAACATCACTACCATACAACTTTAATCCTTCCTTTGAAAATAAATTCTTCCATGGAAGCCTTTTGGAACAAACCAAAATGAGTTACGAGATTAAGAGGTAAGACCTTCTCTCAATATATATTATTTTATTTTCATTATCCACCCCATACACTAAAATTATTAAAAAAATTATAAATAAAAAGTATACTAAATATACTTGTATGTTTTATGTTATGTTTGTGACCTACACTTACACACACCTCCAACTAATGGGTAATGAACATAATATTTACGTGTACCAAGAACTACTACCTCACTAAACAATGATTTTTTATTTCTCAATTACTGCCTCTCATGGTAGAAAATATTGAATAAATTTATTTAATATTTTTTACATATTATATTAATAATTTTTTTATTCTTATTTATTACTTACAAAACTCTTATATTGTTTATATTCCATTTTGTGTAAATATGATAATTTTGTATGAGGATGTGTGGACTATTGCCACTCAAAGCGATGTGATTCATTCACACTCTACATGGAATGTATTAAGGAAGGATTTAATGAATATATAGGACATATATAAAATTATAATTGTACTGTAATGATATTACATATATACACATATAGAATTGTTTTTTATTTTCTTCAATATGATAGTAAAATAGAAATGACATTCAGGCATACATACACGTTACAGTCTCCATGAATTGTGTATTCAATTTTATACTTCTATATTAAATATATTGTTACAATATTAATATAATAAATATACTTGGTATTTATATCATTGTTTACATTTTTTAATCACAATACAGTTATAAGGGCCATATATATAACAAATTGAGACACATGTGAAGAAAAAAAGCGAATATTACCTGATGTCATACCATAACATAGGATTGTAAAAAAGAGTGTAATATAAGGTCATTATAATACCATATATAATTTTTTATTTGAAAATATGTTTCCTTAAAATATTTATAATAAATTTATATTTACTATATAGGTTTTTTTCAATGAGTACGACGAGAGTCGAGATACAATGTATGAATATTCCATCCCACTTTTTATTTCTTTAAGATTCATGCTTCATTAACCACCCATTCCTTTTATGTGGTGTTTATACTTCCCATGGATGTATTAAATGATTATTATAAAAAAATATGGGTATATACATATCAATTATTTGAATATTAATTTATAGGGTTAATTATTCCAATGCTACAAAATTGGTAAGACAAGTTAGTCTCAATTTTCCTTCTTTGAGACACATGTTTTATTATGAACCAATATTTTTACATATTGTGAATATAAATAATTTTAATTGTTATATCTTGAATACTATTTTGTTAATGATATTTATGGATTCATTTTTTTCATTTCATTTTCATATATATGGAATATGGTCCAAATTTTCACATTTGTAAGAGTTTATTGAAATAATCTCATCACTTTTCATGATTTTTTATGTTTATCCTTACTTTGAAAAAATATTAATACCAATCTCTTAAAAATCTCATGAATTATATTATAATATGGTTATTCATGATGTATTAATTTTATTGTACCAATATTACACAGTTTATTAAATAATATGGTTAAGAAACTATTTTTATGAATGCCTGACATTACCCTCACTTCGGTCTAAATTCCGTGTTCTATAAAAATAATATTTTCTTAATTGGGTTTTCAAGAATATTATACTATAATACTAAAATATGTAAAATATATTTTTACAATTTTTTTATAATTTTAATTTCTTCAAAGTAATCTTCTTTTTGCTTTTGGAATGATGAATTATTCAATGGTTTTTGCTATACAAAAAGAGTGTTCATTTTTACCTTATATAATATTTATTGTATTAACCATGATGAATCATTTTATTATTTATTTTCATGTTTTAAAGGATAATCAGTTAGAAGTTAATTAAAAATATAATTTCAAGTAAAATTTTTTGAATCAGTTTTAAATATGAAATTATATGTTTTTATGGAATATGGCTTTAAAAAATTATTATTTAAAGTGAAATTATCAATGTAGAAATGATATTTAATTCCATAAATGTTTCCAATATATAATTCCAAGTAATTTTACATCTAGGATGACATCCTTTGGTGTCAATCATTCACTTTTTTTGAAATATCAAAAGGTTCCATTAATAGTAATTCTTTAATGGAAATTTTTTATTGAATTATATTTAGGAAACCTGTTTCACCTCTATAGGTTTTAAGATTTTTATACCCACTTTTATTCATGGGATATGATTTCCTGATGTGAATATTAAACATATCTATATTCTAATCATACTATGTGATGAAATATTGAGAATACACATTTCATTTCAAGGGATATGATTTTATGTTTGTATATTTTTAGAACCAAGCTGAAAGGGATGGTGTTTGTCTTCAAATGTTTTCTTTTCTTGTCAAGGAATGTTTTTGATGAATGAAAATCACCTCATTTTGAATTAGGAGAAATTCAAAATTATGGTTGTTTTGAAAATAATCAGATTCAATATTCCTATCATAATGAAGAATTTATTTTCATAAGATTCACTCTAAGTTTGAAATGAATGAATTATTTTTTTGATGAAGAATGAGAATCTAAATGAATATTATTAATTAAATGAGATGATGATTTAATGATCACAGAGTTCTCATAAATCTTATGTAATTATGTTAAACTTATTATGTATGGCTGATGAAATAATTGGGGAGTAGAATAGATGTTTGAAAAAATATTTTGAAAAATAAGATCTTGTTGGAAATGAGTGTTGTAAATTTTATTCAATCTAATCAGATTCATAAAAATCATATTCTAATCAATTGTATTATGGAAAATCAGACTCTTTCTAAGAGGGAAATATATTTATTCATGAAGGAAATTATAGTTATAATACTCTCCTTGAAAATTAAGATAATAATAAAGCTTATATTCAATAAATTCATAGTCTTGAAAGAATTCATGATACAAGAAATAGATTTTTGAACGAATAATTTGAATCTACTGAAACTAATCTAATTTGATTTATACATCATTAAAATATCTATAAGTAGTTTTTTTAAATTATTCAAGTGTTCTCGTGTTTTGAGAAGTTATTGATCGAACATGGTATGCCATCATATTCAGAGATGAAATTACTTGAGACTAATGAATGAAATTAATTGGAAATAATGAAATCAATAATGTAGTCATCAATTTTAAAAAGATTGAATTAAATTTTTGGTTTCATGTGGTTCATGTTCCACATTATCGATGCAGAATTGTGTTGTACTTATAACTAGGATAAGAAGAGATGTGATGCAGTGAATGATGTTTGAAAATGGAAATTTTTGAATTAATTGTTGAGAGGGAGCTTGAAAATCAAAATAATGATTGTATTCAACATTCATTGTGGTATCCATTTCTTCATACATTTATATAATCAATTAAAAAATAGAATTATATTGAAGAAAATAGATTCGAAAAATTGGACTCATGAATTGAAATCGAGCGTGAAATTGAAATGAATTTATGAAGAATATGTAAATTTCAGAGAATACTCTAGAAGAATCAAGAAGTGTTGATGAAGTCAAAATAGATTCATGAAATACGGGGAAATTTAGATTTGGGTGAACTTAAGTGAGCATGAATGATTTTTAGATTCCCACCAAAATTATACATGGGTCACCTAAAAAGGGGGAAGTACATTGTAATTTTCTAATGATGGATTTATAGTTCACTATAGAAGGGAGAGATGCTTTTAGTTCTATAAGGAATACCTCTCCATATAAACTTTTTTTAAAAGTTTTGCTGGATTCCATTGAATTCAAAGAGAAAAGGTCATAACATTGTATTAAATTGTCTATGGTATTTAGTATTCATCATATTCAGTTAATTATCATATTCATCTTCTCATCATATTCAGATGGTCATCAGATTTAAAAAGAATAATTAAATGCGGGATTTCTATACTGGGCTTTCTTAATTGAGGAAGGTATTTAAATTGTTTCAACTGTATTCTTATAGAATTATTTCTATCATATTAGGAAATCCTAATTTATTATCAGAGTGGGAAAATCATTTTAGGAAATTGGAATTGATGATTTTTGCCAGAATATAGTATTTGGATATTGGATTTGAGAATCAGAGTGGGAAGATCGAACTAGGAATTAAATTTAATTCAATATCATATTCTTTAACATCAGACCAAATTCTAGTTAAGAAATTGAATAATTTTATATAAATTGATATCATTTAGTGAATTAAAAAAATCTCAAGTAAAATGAGTTATTACACTTTCATTTTTTTTCCCTATTTTTTATAATACAGTAAACACATAATATAGTAATTGTTTCTATAGAGCTGCATGCATGTATGGTTATATCCTACTTGTTAAAATACAATGAGTGTTTAATAGTGGATTTTTTGGTATTCTATCATTTCCAACCAATTTAACGGATGTAGTTATATTTTTTATTAGTGAGCCTCATAAATACTTGTGGTCCTTTGAATGTGTGGTTGAATTATTCTTAGTAGAGAATTATATATTTCACATGAAGAAAATGTTTTTTCATGGAAACATAAAATAAATTGTACCACTGATTCCACCTCTCCTCCCAATGATACAATCATCTTGACTTGGCACATATAAGTTATTTCTATGAACATGTTCATTTACTTATTCTTTTCTGATATATAATTTGAACAGTGTGAACAAAAAGGTATTATAGTTTTTTATTGAAACAATTATCATTTCTGGAAAGATAGAATGCTTCTCTAACTTATTTCTATTTTAGATATTTTTCTAGAAACAAAAACTGATGGGTTTTATCCTATTTAATATAGAGGACCTCTTACAAGTGTTGATAAGACATATTTGGAGAATTCTGGGGGGGAAAGAAAGATATATTATCAGCAATTTATAATTGTGAATTACTAAGAGTGAAAAGAGATTTCCCTAGAAAAATAATATGGGAAAATTTGAAAAATATATACTAACGTAATAAAAAAGTAATGAAGGAAATTTTACAAATCTAGAGATTGGAATATGAATATTTTAAGATGGGTGAGAATGAATATATTGGGGGAATAATTACCATTTTAAATGAAAATGTGAGTAATATTAAATGTATTGGGTAAATGTTAGATGATTCTATATTTGTTGAAAGGATAATAAGAATCCTTCTCGATAAATTTGATGAAAAAGTTTCTTTATTGGAAGAAAAATATTGTGATGAACTATATGTTGATTATTTGGATAACACTATCATCTGTTATGAAATGAGAAGTGAAAATGTGATGAAAATAAAAAAAACATGATAGGAAAATGACTATCAAGTCTTTTAAGATATAAAAGTAAAATAAGATTCATATTGAAGATTATGTTAATGATTCTGAATCCAAAAATGTGGTATATAAATTTTTTTATTATATTTTGTCTTGATTTTATAATAATGTTCAAATATGTACATGAAAATAAAAAATGAACCCCCACATGAAATGTTTTGAATATTGAGGTGTTGGTAACATTATGGATAATTTCACAAGATGAAAGAAAGAAGAGGCTAGTAATGAAGAAGAAATAAATCCAATCAGATCCATAAAGAAACAAGGATATAAATGAATATTAAAATCCACATGGAATTAATGAAATTTCGTATAATTCAAAATTATATGATTCATGTCCATAGATGAAGATGTAGAAGGAGGTGATATCGAATACAAAAAATCATTTGAATATGGTACCGAATATTCATTTACTGAAACAATGAATAAAGAAGAATTTAGTAGTTGTGGTTATGAATAATAATAAGAAAATCAACTAGAACATCATCGAAAATAATTTTTGAAGGATTTTTTAAGAAATATCATAAGTCTTGAAAAGAAATACAAAAAATTGGGGGATAAATTTTTCTCAATAAAAAACAAATAATGATTTAATAATGTGAATGTAAGTCCGATAAAAGAGAATTATGATATGAAGAATCCTATTGATGAATAAATGAATCATAATCAATATCTAGAGTTTAAGCTGATGAAAAAAACGATAAATAGTTGGATCTTATTTAATAAAAACATTAAAAAGCAGAAAAAATATAAGATTCAAAAAATATATCAATGAAGTTGGCTAATGTTCTCAAAAAAGATAAACCTAAGAAAAATAAATAAAATATTCCATCAATGGATGAAACAAATAATGGAATTTTTTATAGGAAGAAGAAATATGGGAATGTTATGTATGTGGCCAAGACTAAAAAAATTGAGAATTTAGATGTCTTAATGGATTTAGAGTCTGAAAATGTTTTGAACCAATATGAATCTAGAAAACATTCAATGAATTAAGGGACATATAAAGTATAAAGTATAAATAATTCATTGATTGATAATAGAAATTTTAGTGAATCAGAAAAGAAAATAGATAAATGTTGTTGAGAAACGTATTCACAAATCTAACCATTGGGAAAGTTTTAGATACATATACACATTTTATGTCTATCTATCGAATATTTATGGATTCAGACATATGAAAAAAAGGTGTTTGATTAACCAATAACATTACAATTATACTATAGATTATGAAAGGTATGGTTTTAGGGAGAAAATTCCCTCAAAAGAAGAAGTATAATAAGATTATTTTGATGAAAATTGAAATGGATGGATTAATTCTAAAAAATAGATTTTAACCGATATAAACTATTTTTGAAAGATGTGGAAAACCTAGACACCTTGAAAAAGGATTTCCATTTTTGTTATCTGCATAACATAATATACTTATGAATTGTCAAATTTCAAAGATGAATAATTAAAAGGAAGAAGAAAATGTTTATGTGGTTGAACCTGCGTTGAATTATACAAAAGGAAAATGACCATGGGTTCTTAATTCTGGTAGTTATTCTCATATGAGATGATATTTGAAATTATTGAATAATTTATATGATTTTAAGGAATTTATATTGAAAATTTTCTAGGATTAATCTAGGAAAATAATGTTTTTGGGATCATCGATCATTGAGAATGAAAATATGAAATCTGATAAAGAAATGTTTGTTGATGGGATGAAACAATGTTTTCTAAGGGATTAATTATTGTGTGATGAGGGTAAAAAAGTTATCTTCAGAATACATGGGATTGTTGTGAATATTGATGATCACATAATGATTTTCAAAAGAGGAAAATATACAAAAGTAATTTTTTGAATGTTATTAAAATAAAAAAACACTTGTTACATGACTATGTCGTAAGCGAATAAATTGTGACATAAAATGATTGCACAAATGTGAAATGAAACATGATAATGTTATGCAAAACAGATAGTGTCCAAGCTGTTCTTAACATTCAAAAAGAAATGATTGATGTTTCACTATTTATTTGAAAGGAAAAATTACAAAGTCAGTGCATAATAATGTTGAGATTTTTTCAAGACAACCCCCAAGATGATTAATTATGACATTTTTGGTATGATGAGAAAACAATAAAAAAATAGAGTAAAAAACTTCATTAATTTCATTGATAATTTAACTCACATCACATATGTAACGTATATGAATCATAAATTAGATGATTTGATAATGTTTACATGTTTTTATGGAAATATTAGAAAGAATGTGAGTATTTAGTGAAGAAGTTTAGAATAGATAATGGTAGTGAATTCCTAAATAAAAAATTAAAATGTTATCTTGAGGATAATGTAATTTATCATGAATATATGTCCCCAAACAATCCTCAACAAAATGGGGTTTTTGAATAAAAGAATAAAATTTTGGTGGAAATTGTATGAACTATGTTACTTGAACATGGTCGTTCTCATTACATACAGAGGCAATCCATGAGTAATGAAGTTTATATTCATAACTTCTCTTTCTAAAGGCATCAATCAGATATGAATTCAAATGAACTTGTTAATGGGGAAACACCATGTTCAAAATACCTATGATTTTTCCAGAGATAATATATTATAAAAAAGACTAGTGAAATTTATTTAATGTTAGAAAATAAAGGTGAAGATGGAATTTTTCTTGGATATGCTATGGAGGGATGAGGATATAAATGCTTCAGAAAATAGAATTTTTTTTTTGATTCTATTTATTTAAAAATAATAGATAGAGGTGAAAAATAAACAAAATCTATGGGTATAAATGGTTTTTGAACAGGTGGAAGGGATGAATTTTGATAAGTATACAGATCATTATATTCTTACTCATGAAGAAGAATTAGACTCCATCTTTTCTAGTTACGAAGATGATATATGAAAACCTTATCCAAGGCTAATGATGTAAGTGGAAGCTCAAAACAATATTGATGATCGATATCAAAATGATCAAACAAGAAGAAAAGACAATTCCATTATACATAATTCTTTGTATTAAAAATATTATCTGAATGATGTAAAATATGACATTGATTATCTAGAAAGGGTTCTGGCCCTGAATAAAGAGTTGTATTATATTGAATGGAAGACGATCATGTTTAAGAATAAAATTCTAATAAGGGTACATAAAATTTTTTTCTTACCCATGAAGAAGAATTGGGCTAATCCATTTCCCATGATGAAAAAGATACTCAAAAATCAAATCCTAGGATTTGTAATCAAGCGGATTCTAAGAACATTTTTGGTGATCTACATCTGAAGGTTCAAACAAGAACAAAACTAATTCCATTACACATACTTCTTTATATTCAAAAGAGGAGGTTAATAATGTAAAATATGATTTTGAGTATCTGGAATGGGTTCATGCCATGAATGAAGAGTTAGATCAGATAGAAAGAAAAGATATGTGGGAACTCATACCCATTCCAGAAAACAAAATCATTATTATGGAAATGTGGATTCTCTGGAACAAGGTGAGTGACTATGGGGAAGTGATAACAAACAATAAAATATCAGTGTGCAAAGGATATTAGAATTTTTAAGTTATTTATTTTGATTAAGCCTTTTTTCCAGTTTCATTGTTATAAACATTTATAATATTTCATTACATTACTATAAAACAAGGTTACATGATCATTCAAATAGATGTTAAATATACATTCTTGAAGGTTGATCTTGAAGAGGATGTTCATAAATAACAACCTTGTGGATGTGTTATTGGGAAATATGAATGTTATGTGTGAAGATTGAAAAGGTATTTGTTTGGGTTAAACATGATCCAAGGGGAAGGTATTCCAAATTTGTTACACGCTTAAGGAATATGAGGTTTAGTAATGGAATAGTGAATATAAATATTTACATCAAATAAAGTGAAGAGTGTTCCTCCAGTTTATATGTTTATGTTGGTGACATTATCTTTTTATAAGAACGATGAAAGTATTTTAAGAAGGTTTTTTAATGAAATTAAAATAGGTTTTGAAATATCCATGTTGTGGAAATGATTTAATTTCAAAGCTGATAAATACAATAAAGGATAAAATATATTTTTCTTTCTCTAGAAATTTATAAAAAATATATTCATAAGAGGATCGACCTGGAAAAATATAAACATGTTTCCACCACAATGTTAGTGAGAGTATAGTTTTCCAATGATGGAGAAGTAAAAAAAGTTGATTAGAAATAATTCACAAAGATTATTAAAAGTTTGAAGTATTTGACTACCTCAAGACCTGACATTGTTTATGTTGTTACCTTATGTGAATGATTTGAGAGTTCTCCAATATAATCACATTTACTTTTTTGAATAAGAATTATCATATTCAAAAAAGGCACCATAAAATACAGAATTAGGTGTGGTAACTCAAATATTATTGATTTTTTTGGTATTTAGATGTTGATTAGAAAAGAAATATTGATGATGAATTATACACAACTTGTGGAGTATTTTTTCATGAAATGAATAGTGTTATTTGGAATTTAAAGAAATATAATTCAGTAAATATTTGTACGGATAAAACAGAGTATATTTTTATCACTCAAGAATCTACTCAACTAATGTGGATGAAAACTCAATTAAAGGATTTACTTTTTGAAGTGATAATACCCTTTCTCTTTGGTTTTGACAATCAAATCACAATAAATCTCACCAAAAATCATGTTCGACATTATTTTCAAAAACATATTCATATCGAATATCATATCATCATGGATAATATGTTAATGAATGAATTGATCCTAGAGTTTCTTCCATAACCAGAAAAAATTAATGGAATTTTCATAAAACCATCATAAATTGAATAGTTTTCCAGATTGATGTTGAACATGGGTTCCCAACCTCTTTATTATCAAGGTTGAGGTATTGGTGTTTGTCCCCTCTCTCATTTTACCTATGAATTTTATTGTCATCCCGAATAATTGTTTTGTTAATCAATTCTTTTGAATGTAAAAATATGGAGTTCTGGGTAAGCTATGAATTCATCATTATTTTTTGAGTGAACTATTCTAACTATTTTTTGGAATGGTTTTAGGAAAAAATATGTATTTTTGGGATTATGATGAAAATATGAGGTTGAGGAAATCTCGTGGAAGGAAAAATAAAAAGGTATTTCTAATTATTAATTTTGGACTGAATGGTTGATAAGTAATCCATTTTATAAGGATATAATGTTCATTGATTTATAAAACTTGGTTAAAAATAAAATCCAAAGTGGAAAATTATTTGTACTAAGAAGGGGGGAATTTTTTTGTTTTAAAATGGTTTCATTTGATGTCAATGAATGTTTTAAATGGAAAAAAATCACCTCAGTTTTTATTTGGTGAAAATAGTAATGATGGTTGTTTTCCAAAGAATCTGACTCACTTTGTCTATTGTAATGAGAAGTTGATTGTGATTATATACTATCTGAATTCAATATGATATATGTTTTTATTTTAATAGAGAATTTATGTGTGGATGACTATGATTAATTAAATGTGATAATTCTTTAATGAACATGGAGTTCTCATAAATCATGAGTAATGTTGTGAAATGTGTGATGCATTCTTGATGAGTGAAAGGGGGAGTTAAAGAGATTTTAGAAATCGTATCCAGAATAATAAGATTTTGATGGAAAAGTGTTTTATTAATTGTATTTCAGACAATCGAAATCATGAAAACCATATTCTGACATATTATATTTTTGACAATCAAAATATGGATAAGATGGAAGTAATGTTGTTGATGAATGATATAAAAGTGGAGACACTTTCTTGAATAGTCATATGATGCAGAATCTAATCTTCAATAAATTCAATGTTATTAATGATGTCATGATACGAGATGAAATTTTGTGAAATAAGAATACAAATTTACTAAAACAAATCAGAAATATTTAATAATTCAATGAATTCAATATATTTTGATTTTATTTAAAAATATCTAATGTTATAGGATTTAGAGAATCAGTTGATAAGAAAAGTTATGAAATCTTAATCAAAGAATAGATTACTTGATATTGAAGAATGAAATGAATTGAAAAGAATGAGATCAAAAATGAAGTCATACATTTCAAAAGGTTTGATTTACTTTGTATGGTTTTATTGGGTTAATATCTATTATATCAAAGTAGATTTTTATTATTTTCCAAACTATCTTAAGATAAGAAGAGAATAAGAATAAGTGTATTGAATGAGAAGATTGTTTATTTAATTTTTAAGAGGGATATTGACATTCAAAAAAATATTTAATTATGTATTCATAGTGGTATCATTTTCTTCATACATTTATATATTCAAATAAATCATAGAATTTTATTGAATAAATAGGATTCATAAAATGAAGCTGGCAATTGAAATGAATGACGGAAGAAGAAGTACAGATTATAGACGACTCCAGAAGAAACAAGAAGTTGTGATGAAGTTCAAATGAACCTAATCTTTTTAGGGAAATTGATATTTCAGTGATCTTATGTGAGAGGAAAATATTTTTAGATTCACACAAAAATCATCTCTTGGTCACCTATAAAATGAGAAAAGTACATTGTACTTTTTTGATGAAGGATATGAAGTTCACTACAAAATATAAAGACAATTATATTTTTTGAGAGAAGAAATTTTCGTGATCACTTATATTGTAAAATTCTAGACAGATTGACATGAAAGGGAATATAAAAGATCAAAAACATTATATTTACCTTACCATCATTTTCAATATTTATAGTATTATTATAATTACTCTATTAAACATGTCATCATAATCGGTTAGGCATTAGATCTAGAAAAATTATCAGATATGGTATCTCAATATTGGGATTCATAAACTCAATAAGGTATTTTGAATTATATTAACCATATTCTGACAAAATTATTTATATCAGATTGGGTAATCGGAAATAAATATTTGAGTGGGCATATCGAGTTGGGAAATAGGAATTTATGATCAGAGTGGGAAGATTGGATTGGGTGATTTGATTATTGAATCATAGTGGGAAAATCAAATTGGGAATGGAATTGAATTATATATAAAAATTTGAATTTCTTATATAATTTGGGGTAATAAATTGTTGAATTTTACTACAATTTATTACATTTTTTGAAATGAAAAGAATCATAGGTTACATGAGTTGTTACACTGTCATTGTTTTCCCAATATTTTCTAAGAGGGTGCACTTGAACTATTGTAATTGTTTATATAGTTTTACATGAATGTTTAGGTATGTCATACTCATTGAAATCCCAGGATATTTTACTAGTGGATTGTGTGGAATTGTATCATTTACAAACCATACCAACAATGTAGCTATTATCATTGGAATGTGATCCTCGAAAATACTTGTTTTCCTTTAGACACATGGTTGAAATTTTTTCAGCTGGGAGTTGTTTCATTAACATGTGGTGAAGGTAATTTCAAATAAAATAGAATAGAAAGAGTATGATTGATTCACCCAATCCCCCTCTCGGTGATACAATCATTGAAATGTGGATTATATATGAACATTTTCCTTTTTATGGGTCATGTTATGATGAATGTGTTATTATCTTTTAGAACATGTTTGTATTATTTTCTTATGAGATGGGTGGGACCAATATATCCCTATAATGAATTGGGTAATTATTTTCTGTATATGATATCAAAGTATACTTGGGTTCTTTCCCATGCCTAAAAACAAGAAGGTACATGATTGGAATCCCAATACAAAAATTAAGAGGGTAAAAGGTTGTAGCCCGATCCCAAAAACAAGAAGATTCAAGGGTAATATCCCAACCCTAAAAGAAGTTTACATGGGTTATAGCCCATGAAAAAAGACATTAAGATATATTGGTTCTAACTTAAGACTAAAATTAAGAGGGAATTTGTGTTGTAGCCCAATCCAGAAAACAAGAACATACATGGTTGTAGAAAAAGCCCAAAAACAAGATGGTGCATGGGTTGTTGCCCAACCGAAATCTAATTGCGTACCAGGATTGTTAGCCCAATATCAAAGTAGGTATATGGTTCGTGTCCCAAACCTAACATGTTATAAATGTTGGGGTTGATACCATTGATATATTATTTTCTATTCTTATGTGTATACCACAAATTCCATGTCTTATTCCTATGTTATTCCTTCATGACCTATGTTCATAATTCACTTATCATATATTTATTATGAAATTCGAATATTTATAATGACCCATAATATATAGGGTATTATCTAAAAATGTTATGATCATGTTTCATTCCCTTTTGTTAGTGATATGCTTAAACATTTCCATTACTTTCCCTTACTAATCATCTAAGCTCACCCCTTTATTATGTTTCCTTTCACCTTGTTATGATGAAATGTATTAGGTTGAAGTACTAAAGGTGGATATATTTAAGTGATATTTTTATGATAATTCACTAGGATAGTTGATTTTGTTTCAATGTTTCCAAAAACCTTGAACTATTATGGTCCTCAAGCATGTATTTCTTCAATGTACTGAATATTAATATAAAATTACTTAATATCCTTGTATGCTATGATTGGTCCACTAAATATGGTTTCAATGAAAAGGTTTGTTAAACCATTTGATGTTTAAACTTTACTTGGATCCCTAGGATTATTTCACTCGATATTTCTAGGGATGTTTACAAGGATATGTTTATGAGTGAGTCAACATTTAGTAAAATGTGCTGTAATTTTGGTAAAGGATATTGTGAGTGGTTTCCTAGAAATGCATCCATGTTATGATAATACTAGTTGATGTGTATCTGCAAATCTAGAAACATAACATTGACTAATGGATTTAATCCCTTGTCAGATGCCAGACAACCGTTGGTATAAATTATACCAACGGTTGCCCAAACCGATGGATATGGTGTCGTGGGGATAGATATATCCCAATGGTTCTATGAGAACCGATGGGATATGTCATCAGAATGGACTATATAACAACATTTTCTAATAACCGTTTGTATTGATCTTTCATAATAGTTTCAAACCATTGAAAATATCACAATTCATGTCAATACCAATGTTTTCTAAATCATTGGTATATACTCTAACAAATGGTTCCTCACAAATTGTTGGATAAAATACAAGTAAAGGATCTATACCATTATTTTTTAAATCTTTTGTATATACTTTTAACAATTTCTTACATGAACCCATTAGTATATGTTATTTACACATATTCCAATGGTTATAATCCATTGGTATAAGAGTTATGCACCAACAGTAGTATGTCTTCCCCCTGCCTGTGCACTGGCAGCCTCCCCCTATGCACCTACAATAATGTACTTCCACCAACAATCATGTGTTCCCCTTATGCACCTATAGAAAACCACACATATATAATTTCTTCATAATTCATATAGAATTTATACAGAATTCAGTTCCCTTATACCAAACCAAAAACACATATTGAATTCATACACATAGACAAATTACCATTAAGTATTTTCCCATAATACATTGAGTCACTCAACATTGTGCACATAAATAGTTATTTTAGAGGGGGAAGAATAGCCATTTTAGGTAAAAACTACCCCATTTTTCATGTTGGAGTGGAACAAAGAAAGTGTCCATGGAGGTGGGAGGGGATGTCCAGGGGGTTCGGGGTGCTCTCCAAGGGGGTAGGTGGGGTCAATGTGGTGGGGTTTCCATGTGGTGGGGTGGTGTTCAGGGGGTGGGGGTATTTCAGGGGTTGGGGATGCTATCCATGGGGATAGTGGTGTCTATGGGTGGGGTCTATTGTGGGGTCATGGATTTCCTTAGGGGAGGGGGTGTTTAAGGGGTTGGGGTGGTGTTCAGGGGGTCTATACAAGGGGGTGGGTGGGGGGGATTTTGAATGAGGTAGAGAGTGTCCAATGTGGTGGGGTTGTCTAGGGGTGGGGGTTGTCTAGGGGGTGAGAGGTATGTACAGGGGGTGGGGGAGTCTAGTGGTGGATATGTCTAGGGTTTGGGGGGATTTCCAGGGGTTTGGGGGGATTTCCAATGGGGTTGGGGGTGTCCGGGGGGGGGGGGGGGTCTTTCCAAGGGGCTAGGGGTGTTCAGGGGGTAGGGATGTCAATGAGGATGGGGGTGTCTATGGGGTGGGGGTGTTAAGGTGGTGGGGGGTTGTCCATTGCTGTGGGGGGTTTCCAGGGGTGGGGTGGTGTCAGGGGTGTCGAAGTTGGATGGTAGTGTCCAGGGGGTGTGGGAGTCCTGGAGGTGGGGTGGTTTCTAGGGGGTGAGGGTTGTCCAAGGTGTGGTGGCTGTCTAGGGGGTGGGGTTTCTATGGGGTGGGATGACCTGGTGGTGGGGTGGTGTCCGGGGGGTGGGGGGTTTACCGAGTGTTGGGGGGCTGTCCAAGGGGGTAGGGGCTTCTAGGGGTTGGGATGTCTAGGTACTTTTAGGTGGTTTTCCATGGGGGTAGGGTCCAAGGGGAAAGGGGTGTCTAGGGGTGGGGGGTTGTCCAGCGGTGGGGGAAGCTATCCAAGGGGGTCGGGGGAGTCCAGGGGGAGTCCAAGTGGTAGGGAGTGTCTAGGGGGTGGGGGTTTTCGAGGGGATGGGTTGTCTAGGGGGTGGAATGGTCCATGGGGTGTGGGTTGTCCATGGAAGTGGGGTTTTCTAGGGCACAGGGTTGTGTCTTGTGGAGGGGGACATAGTGGGATGGGGGGGGGGGGGCTTCCCAAGGAGTTAGGAGGTGTCCATGGGGGTGTCGGGGTGTCTAAGAGGTGTGGTGGTGTCCAGGGGGTTGGTGCGTTTTCCATGGCGGTAGGGGGTGTCCAAGGGGGTGGGGACAATCCATGGGGTGGAGGGGATATCCATGGGGTGTGGGTTTTTAGGGTGTTGGGGTGTCTAGGTGGTGGGGTGGTGTCCAGGGGGTGGGAGGTCATAGGGGATGGGTGTTGTCCAGGGGTGTGGGGTGTTCAGGGGTGGGGGTGTTGAGGGGGTTGTACATGGGGTGGAGCTGTCCAGGGGGTAGGGGTTTCCAAGAGGTGTGTTGGTGTCCTAGGGGTGGGGGGTTGTTCAGGGGTTTGGGTCTATCTAGGGGGTTGTCTAGGGGAGTTGGTGGTGGTGGGTGGCTATCCATGAGGTTGGGGGTGTAAAGGGGTTGGGGGTTGTCCAAGGGGGTTCAGGGGGTGTGGGTTGTCTAGGGGTGGGAGCTGTCCAGGTGGGTGTGGAGTTGTCCAGTGGGGATGGGTGTGTCTAGGGGGAGGGGGTGTCCAGGGGCTAGTGGTGTCCCGGGGCGTGGTGAATGAGTCCCATAAAGTGATCAAGTCAAGTATTATTATTTATAGATAATGAAATAAAGATAATTTGATATACCTAGTCACACATATATTAAGGCAAAAAAAAATCATCAAACATCAAATGTTTGTAATATAGGTCAAAAATGCAATGGATCAATCTATCCCACTTCACCATCACTATCATCACCATCATCATCAGTCACACCCCTATCCTCATTGTTGTTCCTCCCATTATCCCCACCCATCTCATATCCCTCCTATTCACCCTTGTCCTCTGCCTCGACCTCCTGCTCGGCCTCTTATTCCTCCTCCACCTTGGCCTTCTCCTCACCATCATCTCAACCACCATTCGTACTACCACCTGGTGCACCATATATATTTTCCATTGATGACATATATTCATCACAGACTCTGCTGGCCTCGGGTGAAAGTGTTGAACATAATAAATCCATTTGTTTCCTAAATGCACTTTTTTCTGTACCTGACTATTCTGCCATCTCTCTGGCTCTTTTTCAGCATGTTCATCATGTGCCTTAAATAGTTGGAACTCAGTGGCAGTACAACTCATAATTGAGGAGGGACAATACCTCATCAAGACTATACTCTTACCAACTTAGAAGCATACTCTACCAGTGTTCTCATCTCCCAACACCACGTGTAATTGATCATTTGGCAAAAAAAAATTAGGTTCCTTGGAATCAAGGGCCTCTAAAGATGCTTGTAAAAAATATAAATAGATTTTTAAGTAAAAAAAATAGAAATTTAAATTTTAAATCCACAACTAAAACATAAAATCTGATGCAGAGTTAGTTCATTAAATGCACATCCATCTTTCTTCCTTTGGCACTTACAAAATGGTTTTGATTGAGGCACACATCGATTAATATTCAATTTTTTCATCTACAATGACATTGTATATAGGAAGAAATAATTAAAAATAAGTTACCAATAATTAATTTCATATATAACATTATATGACAACTTTAGAAATAAAATATATTATATCTGAAACAATACAATGTGAAAGTGGTAATGAAAATTTTAAAAAAACTGTCATACAAACTTCCTCTCGTGATCTGGCATATTGGTACGTTCTAATGTGTGGATGTATATTTTACCATAAATGTTTTCTTATTTATTATATATAATTTATAAATGAAAATAAATAATTAAAATTATTATATTAATGCAAAACATGAAATTTTTCATTTAAATATCTCAAATGTGATTAATAAGATAAACTGGATTGTCGTCCTATGAGTAATCATTTGTGGGTACTGTTATATCGAAACACCATCCATGATGGGGATTCCAATAAATATATTCCATCTCTAGAATTTCAGCTAGTATATATCTCATTCTTATTGGCTTTCTAAAGTTCACCTAAACCCTTTAGACGTGCTGGCCATGTACCCTCATCATCAGGGAAATTAGACCAATGCTGACACCAAAATATTAATTCATATAAATACCAACAAATAATATATTTCATTAAATAAAATAGATTTTATTACCCATATCCCATCCAAAAAATTATCATTGACATCAGTAGGAAACTGTAACGATGAGAGAGGGAAGATAAGAATGATGTAAGATTACATGGAAAGCATCAGCAAAAAACCAACAACATTGATTCCCCGTTTTTTCAATCATATGACTGCCTTCATTGTAGTACACCATCAACTACGTGTGGCGGTTCCACACCACAGACATGCGTGTACAACCCCAACCCTACCTCCTATCTGAAGATGTATCTGTTATGAATGAGAAAACAAATATTTTATTAATACATATTATAATGAAGATAAAAAAGGGTATAAAAATTTCATTAGGTTCTATAAATATACCTTCGGGTGTCGGATCAATGGGTGTTTCTTGGATCCACAGAAACTAAAGGAACACCTTGAAAAGGTGGAGTGGGTCCCATTGTATGCTCTGTATGGTCAAACTCTGTTTGAGCCAGAGTTGAAGAATATGGAATATATATTCTAAGTGAGAAGGAAGTATAAGTAAAATAGTATGGCATGGATTGCTTGAAAAATGTAGGATGGGGAGTGGGAATCATCATCAGATATGTTAAAGATGGGTGAGGAGACTCAGTTGTAATTGGTGGTAAAACTATGGGAGGACTAAATATCCCATGCTTCCCTAACAACACACCGGGAACAGAATTTTGGATAGATAGTATGTTAGTGTGGGGGGAAGGGTATAATCGGGTATGCTGACCGGATATCCTAGCTCTCGTACCACCCCCCATATGAATACCTTGAGTACTGGGCCCACTACAAGGTTGCCCATCAAATAATTTTCTCCTGTGAGGTGGATAGTTCAAAAATTATAAAACAAATAATCACATGACATTATATATTATTTAAATATATATAATTGAAAAAAACTCAATAAAGTCACTAGAGGTTGAACGCCCATCTCAACAATACGATGATTTTTGTCCATTATCGTTTTTTTGTCGCCTCTATTCAATTGGTTGAATTTTATTGATTTGAAAACAAATATTAAAATAATTATAAATTTTAATCTAATGTGTAACAATACAAACCAAATAAACGAGAGGGCATAGGGGGATTCAAGGATAATTTAATTAACCATTGTTTTAGGTGAGCTTGAATAGATATATAATGAATTCAATATATTGTACATGATGTAATAATGAAATTAAATTATGTAGTATTATTTTTCTTTAACAAAGGTAGATGATGCAAGTTTCAATACATGTTTTGTAAAAGTAGAAAAATCATCAGGTTCATTATTTGGTGAACTTTTAAAGGGAGGTCATAGAGTTATATTAATTTTCTACATGGTCAATGAATAATTGAAATATTCACCATGTTAGAAATATTGATTTAGTAGGATTGAATACAATTCAATTCCAAATTATAAAATGAAATTAAATTAAAATTGCAACCAATAAACATTGAAAATTCACAAAATGGTCACGTCAGATATGAAATATTTATAATCAATATTAAATCAATGTGAATAGTACTAACCTTAATAACCCAAGTCAAGCTAATCCAAAATAATTGAGAACATGGATGATTTTATATACTTTTCTCCACAACATGATATTCACAATCAACTCTAAAAATTTATATATTGGAGTCATCAAAATTTCTAAATTGATTTTTTCCATTGGAAGCAGGGTTGGTGTCAATTCCATCATCACCATCATTAAATATATTTCTTCGAATTACTTCAGTAATGACACAATATTCCTATTGAAGATAGTACTTGACATGTAAAACATATTTCCCCATTGATTCCAATATATATGGTTCATCAGAAGCAACAGTGAAAGTCATGTCAATTACTCAAAATCCAAAATCATCAATAAATGTGTCCTGCCTCATCATCGAATCCAACTATGAGAATTTCATCATCATGACTCATCCTTAAGAATAATAATACAATATTAGTTTTTTTCAATTACTCCATAATAACCTACATTTTCAAATCATGGTCCATTATCTGATGCACTGGCATAATAGTTTATTTTGGCAGTAACATAACACTATCATGTTGTGTTTTAAGGTTCTTTGCTTGTTCAGTGAAAATAAATCTATACCCATTGATAACAATTTATTTATAGTCATGAACAACAGTATTCAGACCAAAATCCGAAGATCTTATTTCATAAAAGATAGAGTCAGCATGAATCATCAATACCTATAATATAAAGGAATATTATATATAATTAATTATGTAATTAATTATTTTATATAGTAATATTTTTACGTTCAATTATAACCTTTCCAAAAACACTTTTATATGGAATGTCTACCACTTCTCAAAGATAAAGAAATATTATTTATATTTATCATTGCTTTACATTCCCTGTAGATAAAAATAAGAATATTTCAACAGATATATATGTAATATATACATATATTCAATATACTTACCTGATGTAGTCATTGAACAGATCACTGTTGAACAAAACTGTGTGATGTGCCATATCCCACAATTCAAGGCTTAATTTCTTTAATGTATATGATCTATAAATTCCACTAGTTTGAGAATTTGATGGAAAAGTATGTTCAAATTTTTCATATTATTCTTCTTCATTTCTAATTGGTCTGTTAATTCTTTTAGTTTGATCATACAAATTCGTTGAGCAGAAATACATACATTATTGTGCCAAGTAACCGTTCATAATAGAACCTTCAAGGTGATTCTGGCTTCAGAGATATGTTTTTAATATGTACATATTTATTTTAGTTGGACACATCAAATAAAAAAAACTTGGTTCCCAGAGATGTATTTCATTTGTAATATGGACTGTAAGATGAATTATACCTATGAAAAATGATGGAGGAAATATTTTCTCTAACTAATACAAAAATAATAGGGAATATGCCATCATTTTATTAATGATGACTTGAAAAATGAATTATTGTAAAGGTCTTTAAACAAATGGAAAAAATGAATAACAACCACCCTTACATTATTGGAAAAATGATGATGTATTTATATTGGAATCAACTCATGCAAAAGGATGTGATAATCATGAGTCTTCAAAGATTTTAACTTTAACTCTATTCTATTAACCTATTTAGATATGTTTCTTGAATGGGTATCAAGAAATTTAATAGTCTCTATTGCATCCTGAAATTTATTTTCTTATAGGTGTCATCTCATGAGAATCACATGGAACATGCCCTTTATTTTCACTGATATAGATAAGATGCAATTCTGGTCTGATTCCCCAATCCACCAGGTCATGCCAAGAAAATAATTTATCTTTTGTCTTTACCATCAAATTTTGAAGAATATAAAGTATCATATCACATATATTATTTTCAATGTGAATTATGTATAAGGATAGAGATTAAAATTTTGGTTGACCAATAATGAAAATCAAAGAATATAATTCTCTTCTTCCAATTGTAACAAGTTTCAGTGGAAACATTCTTTCTCTTTCTAGATTTCATTTGTTCCTTCCTAAATCAAAAACTAAAATCATCCAATTCATTATGAACATCAGTTCTAGACATATGATGAGGTGGATCATCTGTTTCCATGGTAATGACAAATTTCTGACAATTATTTCTATATGGATGGTCCATTGGAAAGAATTGTCAGTCTCCCACAAAACCAAAACTACAATGATGTTCTAGTATTCTAGACTTTGTATTATTCATTTAAACAGGACATGATATTTTTCCATTGTGCTCCATCTATACATCATTTCCTATGTATGAAAATCATTGATCATCCACATAAGAACAACATGCATTTGAAATAGGTCTTTCGAACATGCATTGTATGCCCACACAACCACATCCCAAAGTAGTTTCCGCACATTTATTAAAAGATTCATGTTTACATTTATATAATTTTCATTATCATATGAGACAGATATGATTCATAAAAGTGGACGGTTTTTTCATACACAACCATCGGGGAAATATTTAAATGTGTATAAAAACTATCCATGTGTTGTGTGAATTAAGAATCATCCCGAACTAATTAAAACCGTCATATAAAAGACCCAGCCTCACATTATTTATGTCTGCTAAAATTAAGGATATCAAGAATCAAATATCTTCCGTGAAAATCTATATGCAGGGTGAACCAACTCAACATTAGTCTTCTCTCTCAGTATAATGCTATCACATTTTAGTTAGTATTTCTTTATAAAAATAATACTCAACTGTCTGGGGATCGATGGAATGTTCCACATTACATTCTCTGGAACACAAGATAGTGTTCCATTATATATTGGATTCTTGTGGGATGTTCAAAATTTTATAAAATCATTTTGTTTTAAAGTTTCATCCTAGAAAAAATTTAGATATTTCAGGCAAGAATGAATTTTGTATCAAGAAAATACAAGTTCCTCAACTAACATCAATTCCATATTGTGGTTTGAGTGGAATTATGTCCTCCAAGAAGTTAAGAATTTAATTTATATAAGTATTAGAAATCCCATATATAGATTTCCCATGAAACAATCCGAATAATGATTACAACTTTTTCCTTTTACTAGATTGTCGATATATTGGAGTCGTAGCAGCATCATTCATGTTTTTCACCCAGAAAATATCTTCATTTTCATTTGCCACTTCATGTGTGGGCATATCGATGCCTTCATGGGTAAGAGTCCTTAATTCATTATGATGATGAATAAAAGAAAATTTTTCATATAAAAAACTCTCTATCTTAGTCCTCTCATTTGGATCATCCAAAATTGGAGATCTTAATTTCACCGCATTGTGGTACCACACATAGTAGTTTTCTTGAAAACCATAACTGGTTATGTGGTAGTTGACTTATTCATGTCACAAATAAGGTATTCCAACACAATTGAAACATGGGTAGTGTATGTGACCACTATCTGATGCATTTTGAAATGAGAAATCTAAAAAGATCTCCAAATTGATCTGAAAATCACTTGAGATATTATTAGTTTCATATATCCAAATTCTATCCATTCTATAAAAAGAAATTTTTATAAAACATTTTGTTAAAATAAATTTTAATAAGATTGATATTTCAACCAAATATATTTAATTAAATGATATTTGTTCACTTTAAATGAAACCATAACTGAAACACTACTCTATATGAGAAAAATAATATAAAATACAAAATTTTAATATATTTATAAAAAATTTCTTGATGAACTATACATGAGTGTAAAAGATCATTTACACTTGTGGAGGAGATTTATTCTAGAGTTGAGTACATTTTAGATCGAAGAAAATTTATATCTAATAGATAATTTAAGAGATCACATACATTGCCTAAGGGGGTGAGGGTATCCATGGCGGTGGGGTGTCCTGGGGGTAGGGGTTTTCCCAAGGGGTGGGGGGGATATCTAGGGGTGGGGGTGTCCAGGGGGCTAGGGGTGTCTAGGTGGTGGGGTGGTGTCCAGTGGGGGATACCCAGGATGTAGGGTTTCCAGGGGTGGGGGCTATCAAATGGGGTTGGGGCTGTCCAAGGGGGTGAGGGTTTACATGGGGGATGGTGGTATCCAGGGGTGGGGGTGTCTATGGGGTGGGGGATTCCAAGGGTGGGGAGGTGTCTAGGGGGGATATCTAGGGTGAGGGTTGTCCAGCAGGGGAAGGGTTGTCCAGGGGTGGGTGGGTGTCCAAGGGGTGGGGTGGTCTTAATGGGGGTTGTCCAAGGGGGTGGGGTTGTTTAGGTGTGGGGGTAGTCCTTGTGGGTGGGGGTTTCCATGGGATTGGGGTGGGTGTGTACACCCCAAACTAGGGTTATATAATCCAATATCTATCCAATTGTAGCATTAATGGAAGCCTATTACAGATATCCCAGAAGACTGTAGGTGTACACTATGAATATCGTAAATATATACCACAACACACCTAATTTTAAACACACCTCCAAATATCATACATGGATTAGATTTTATCTTCCAATCTAAATATCATACAAGAATTCTAAAAAAACACACCTAATTGTAAAAAACATCAAAATTTTGAGCTAGGATTGTGGCTTATTGAAGCCATGATAGGTTAGCTGAATGATAATTTCAGGTTGTGATATAAGGTGAAATATTGTATTTTCTATGTTTAAAAAATATTGTGTGTGTGTGTTTCAAATATGATCCTATGAATGTTTACTTAGCATATGAGAAACTTATCGATGGGACACTACACATGGGAGTATGATCCTTGTAATATCATTAGGTGATATGGTGTTGTATGAATGCTAAATTTGTATGAGATCAATGTGGTTATTTGATAAAAACCTGAGTGAGATTTTTTTTATAGAGATCACTTCTTCTTTGATGGGTAAGAGTGATTTCTCATATGGAACCACAATAAATGTTTTAACATGTGAATTCAAAAATACATTGGTTATATGTGATTCCTATTTTTTGTACAGTATTGGAGTGTACAACCCACACCCTTGGGACAGCTTACACCCCATACAACCCCCTACCCCGCTGAAACCCCCCCCATAGACAGCCCACCCGCTAGACACCCCACCCCCACATGGACACCCCCACAACACCTAGACACCCCCACCCACCTAGAAATCCCACCCCAACCTATAAATCCCACACCTTTTCCACTACCTATACATCCCACCCTCACACCTCTGAACCGCCCACACCCCTCCCCCACTTAAACAGCCCACCCAAACGCCCTGGATATCCCACACACCTCCTTTGATAGACAACACCCCTCCCCCCACCCCTTCTCCCACCCCTACCCCCCAATAGACCCCTACCCCTTGACAAACAAACCTCGATCTAAACAACACCATACCCCTTGTAGCCCCTCTTAGTGTAATTTTATTTTAAAAAATTCATTAATTAAGAAATGGAAATGATCATTCATTCACCTTTTCATTCCAAACAACCCATTTAATTTATCAATACATGAAAAATTAAACTTATAAGGCTCTATGGGTCACTTAAGAATTCACATAGGAGAAATGAAAAATCACCGAAATTGTAAATTGAAATTTAAAAATTTGGCCATGCACATAGGATGTGGGGTTGTATTTTTTGGTGGGAGGTCTAAGGGGTTGGGGCAGTCAAAGGGAGTGGAGGGTGTTCAAGGAGGTGGGGTGTCCAGGGGGAGGGGGTAGGGGGCTGTCTAGGGGGTGGGGTGTCCAGGGGGTGGGGTGATATCCTAGGTGGTCGTCCAAGCTGGTGGGGTCCTCTAGTGGGTAGGGGTTTCTATGGGGTTGGGGTTGTCTATGGGTGAGGGTTTGTCTGGGGGGTGTCCAAGGGGTGGGGGAGGGGGCTGTCTGTGGGGGTTGATGGGTGTCCATGTGGGTGGGGGTGTTTGGGGGGGTGTTCAAGGGGAGGGGTGTCCATGGGTTGGGGTGTGTTCAAATGGGTGGGGGTGTGTAGGGGGATGTCCAATGGGGGGTTAGGGTTGGTGGGGGAGGGGGTGTCCATGGGGTAGAGGGGTTTCTAGTGGTTGAGGGTGTCTGGTTGGGATATCCATGGGGGTGGGGATGTCCAGGGGGTGGGGGCAGTCAATGGTGTGTATGGGTGTGTAGGGGGTGGGAGGCTATCCAATTGGGGTGTTTAGGGGGTGGGGGTAGGGGTGTTTATGGGATGTAGTACCCATATAATAAGTTGAAAATTACTTATACCCAATCCAACCAATATTATAATACAAATCCATCACCCAACCAACTACCAATTCATCCTTAATATCACTACCCTTCCAATTATTCCTTGAAAAAAATATAAATACATTTCCAAATACCATATTCAAGTAAACTAAAGTCCATAGAAACTACCATAAAACCACACTAAAAAATGGATACCATCTACACCACTATCCCAACAATCCCCAATCAGATAACATGGACCATAATTATATCCATTACCCACCTAGAGACCTTATGACTAGGCAAACCCTTTACCATCATTGAGTGGGGATACATCTCACCTCACCCATTAGTTCATATGGTTCAAGAAATCATCACAATGAATAAGTGGATTTGAATAATTAAAATAAAATTGAATCACAAAATCATGACACATGAAGTGTTGAAAAAAATAGAAAACAAATCAATGTGTTCGGTATACCATGAGACAGATTCCACAGAACTCTGGATTAGGCCAATTCAAAACGTAAAACAAAAAAAGATGCAGAACACTAAAAATAAGGTACCAATTACTAATTTGAAGTGTCGAGATAAAAAGATTCTTGATTGATGATGGATATATAGTGTGGGAGGAGTTTTTCAGCCTAGGGAAAATAGAGAGCTTCTGGAGAGATTCAGATTAATGATTCAATCACATAGATAGGGGAGCTGGACCAACTGGTTATTTGGGGGAAACTTTTCCCAAATGTTTTTAAAAAAAATTGGGAAATTTGTTCATTACCAACATTTTTCTATATCCATTGTTATAAATTATAGAAGTCAATTATTTCCCAACACTTTACTCAAACCATTGTGAAATATTCATTCTAAAATCAAAATACCAACAGTTTCATCAAACTTTTGGAAACTGTTTCTCTAAAACCGTTATAGCAACAGTTTCATAAAACTATTGGAATAAAACATCTTGGAAAATCTCCATTTACGCATATTATAGAATATAAGTACCTATCTGTATCAACTATATAAATATGTCATGGTCCTGACTCGGGGTAATCTAGTACACAAAAACGGGCCTTGCTGCACACAAGATTTGACAGTCCTGGGGGATATGATTTTAAAATTATAAAAGACATCATGAACCATTATTAAATATTTGTATAGAATGTGACTAAAAATCCCCGAGGATAAACCTAATGTTTCATTTATTGAAATGCATCTACCATGATTTAGAAATTCTATAAGTAATATTTCATTATTATGTGTCTTTATTATATGATAAATATCTCTCGCCTCATCCATTATTGTTTTAGTCAATGGAGAAAACTAGACAGAAGATTTTTAAAATTAGATGTTTCATATGTGTATGGTATGTGATTTATGAAAAGATATTTCCACATTATAATCATCATAAAAATAATCTGGAAGGTGGTATGAGTATTGGTTATACTTGTGAAGAAAAATATACCATAAATGACATGTGAATGATATGGAATGTTCTCAAAGTGTATTTAAATTTATCATAGAAATAATGATTAGACTATGGTTCATGAAACTTAAGATATAATTTATATTTCATGTTCTGTTAAAGAGGTATTAACAAATGATTTGAAGAAGCATGAATAATGATTTTAGAAAAATGTTGGATTAATGATGTATTTAAAATTTTTAATTCAAAGACTATGTTATATGAATCCTGAAATGTATATGTATTATCATTATAAGTTCTAATTACCGATGGAATAGTAGATGTTAAATGGCGATGAATACATAAAAAAGTGAATTAATGGAAATGTGATATTTTGATTAAGGGAAGGTGACCCTTAATAATTGCCTGAAATTTAGATAATGATTTTTGGACAATGATATGATGGATAAGAATAAGTAAAATGGATGGTACAGATTATCCAGCAACTAATTATTGATAAAATGGTATGTATCATCATTGAAAAAAATTTATTACTTATTTGGTATAGAGTATATATCGTGTAATCATTGGAATAAGTAAGAATTCCTATTTTCAAACATGATTTATGGTAATGAAGTTTGTTACCATGTTTCAATGGAATAAATAATGACCATATTCACATGTTTGGAATTTGAATATAAGAGGTACGTTTTGATATATGGGAGAACAATGTTTTGATGATTTATTGAATTTAATTGAATGGTTTTGGATTTCTATCTTTTGAAAGGTTTATATGGTTAACCATTCATGAATGGTAAAAGTTAATATTTATAAAGGTATATATGAATTGGGATTATATTAACAAACATGGTTAAAATGATATTTAGTGATTAAAAATATTTAAAGGTTGCCCATAATTTTTTAGAAATTATATTATTATTCTTTTAAAAATGGCATCATGTATGTTGGGTGAAAACCAATCATATCCAGCAATGTTGTGGGTCTTAACCCCATGATCAAAGGATAACAAGGGTTTCATGCCAACAACTAGATTTCTAAATGTCTTATTTAATGAATAATTGTTTTGGATTAAAAATGATTATAAGGAAATAGTAGTGTTACTTTTTATTCTTAGATATTAACATATTAACCATATTAATTTTTAAGAATATTTATTGATTAATAGTTAAATTTTTCAATATTTTATGGGCTTTATGAACTGTTAAGATTCTATTTTATCATAACAGGCTTTGATGCTAATTTATGAACATCCATTACATGATGTAATTGATGAATTAGAAATTGAAAAATGTAGAACCTATGAATGAAATTTTTTTTATAGATATATATTAGGTAGGTATAGTTCCTTATATTATTGGTCAATAAAATACATGCACAATGCAATGATAATGATATAATGAAAATGTGTTGTCCTAATACATTAATTATGTTTAACATGTGGCCTTTAAAATCATTATAGATTTATGAATTTGAGACCAAAAAACTGTTTATTGATAATTCAGTTATCTGTGATTAATGGCCTTAATCACTTCCTATAAATATTTATATTTGCACTCCATATCCAATTTTCACACCCAACCTACGTTATCCTATATAGAAACCATGTTATATGTTACTTTGGGTAACTATTAGGGTTCTAAAATTCCCTTTTTATGGGATGTTTTAATATATATTTTTAAAACGTGGGATGATATGAATTATACATTTATGTATTAAAACATTGATAACCCAATTGAATTTCAAGCATGAAATTCATTTCAAGGTTATAGAATATAACACCCAGCTATTTTTTGAATTAAATTTTTAAAATAAATTTAATCATTTTAGTATTCGGCATTTTAGACAACACTAAATATAGTTTATTTTATATTAAATCAAAATATTTGGTTTGGGTTAGACTCTATAGAATGTTAATTGTACACCACAGACAACATATAATTTAGGTTTCTAAACATGGAAAACCTAGGTTACAATGCCATTATACAAAATAAGTAATTCCCTTGACGTCTTGCGTAACCTGTAAGACTGAGGTTTACCAAATGATAATATATTATTCAAATATGAGTATTTAATATAACAATATATAAACTGGAGGTTATATTAGTTGTAATGAATATAATTAACAAATTTATAATGATACATGGTTTACACAATATAATATTAATTCAATGGTCACCAATTAATTGTAAATGAATATTAAATCTGAATGAATAAAAATTGTAATATTGTTATTTTTATGGACATAAAGCTATTTTATATTAATACATTTAATTAAATACAGTTAGTGAGTGACATTCCTTTAATATTTATATTACATATTAAACAAAATATTTTCTATATTCATTATATATATTATATTTATTTTGATAAAGAACAAACACAATTTAATACATAAAAACGTTTATTCTTATAAATGTTGTTTTAAAGCCCTTATAATGGAGAACCTATTTTTAATCAAAATTTTGGGACTCTTATTGAATTAATATTTTTAAATAACATTAATATTTGATATTATATCATCAAAATTAAGTAAAGATGATTGTTTTGGAATTTTTATATAAGGATTCATTTAATTAATGAATAGTTAATAATACAGAATTTTAGTCCAAAACTACTTTATATATAATTTATTTATAGAATTATATTATTTTTTTAATTTGTTTAAAAGAATAAATAGAATTTTATTAACAATTTAATACAATTTTTGTCATTTATATCGATTTCACATTGAAATTGGATATAAAATCATAACAAAAATTTGATTGTTTTTACTTAAGAAACACACAATGTCCACCCAATTGTGGGATTAAATTTAAAATAATTTCTTCAAATTATGTTATTTGAATTAAAAAAAGTACTCCATATTGGTGATAAAAATGATTTATAATTTCTAAGAAGTTAAAATTAGTTTGTGACTAAAAATATTAGAGAGAGTGAGTAAAATTAATTACTTCGATTAACAAAAAATTAAGCTTAATAAGGGACTAATCCATTACATTGAGGCCCAAAAAAAATATAAACACGTCCAAAATATATTTTATTGAAATATTTATGCGATATTCTCCATTTAAACTACCTTGGATCATTATTTGATCGACATTATTCATGAAAAACATGGTTGGAACTATCATTTCAAATATTTACAAGATTTCACTCCTTCTTCTATATAAAAGGCCACCATCTCTCCCTCTTCTTCATACATCTCAAACCACATTGGTTCTATAAGTATCTGTTTAGTACAGTTAAAGAATCCATTTATTAATCATTTATTCATCCAATTGGTCATTAATTATTCTATGTTATCCCTCATAAATAAACCAAAAGGAGTTAATTTTTTATGATAACACCATCTCTCATGCTCCCTTCTTTTATTCTCCTTATACACCACTCCATAATATTTATTGCATTATTTTATAAAAAACACAATCCTAAATATAATATTATGCTATTATTATATTTTTACAACCTAAACACACACAAACACACACACACACACACACCTCCATCCAATGGGTAACAAACATACTGTTTGCATATACGACGAACTACTACCTCAATAAATGAATATTGTTCATTATTCCTTAACCAAATCTCAAGGGATAAATTATGATGGAAAAACAATATATATTTTAAATATTATATTGATTTTTTATATATGATTATTTATTTATTATACAAGACATATTTTTTTACTCTCCTTTTAGTGTTTTTACGATAATTTTGTTTGAGGAAGTGTGGAAAACCTCACCTCAATGCGATGTGATTCATTCAAAAACTACATGGAATGTATTAAGGATGTTTTTAGTGAAATTATATAATATAAATAACATTATAATACTTCTAAAATGATATTATATATATACAAAATAGATCATTTTCTTTGTATCATTCAATACAGTTATAAAAATAGATATAACGTTCTTGCAAACAAAAGCCTTATCGTCTCCATAAACAATGTATACCATTTCATAATTATATATTAATTAGATTATTATAATAATATTATAATTAACATAAATTATATTTATATAATTTTTTAAATTCTATAATCGTGATATAATTATAAGGACAAAATAAATAACTAAATAACACACATTCGAAGAACAATGTTTTCATTACCCAATGTGAAACCTTAACATTAGATTATTAACCAGAGTGTAATATAAATTCATGATAAAACCATATATGGTATTATATTTAATAATATGGGATATTAACTGATTTATAATAAATTTATATTTATTATACCTATGGTTTGAATGAGTGTGAAGGGAGTCAAGATACAATGTAAGGGGACATCATCTCACTTTTTATTTCTGTGAGAAACATTCTAGATTCACCCCCATTCAATTTATATAGTGTTTTTACTGATCATGGTTGTATTAATTTATTATTATACCTAAATTTTGTTGTATTTACATATCCATTATATGATCTTTATTTCATGGGGTTAATGTTTCAAAATAAATAGTATCTGTAAGACAGTATTTTCTTAATGGGTTTTCATTGAGACACATGTTTTACTATCCACCTATAATTTTCCATGATGTGTATATAAATTATTCTAAATTTTATATGATTAATTTTTTTCTATTAATATTATTTTAGTCTAAATTTAATCTCATTTTTATAAATATGGATTATGATCCAATGTATCGAAGTGGGAAGAATTTTTTGAAACAATCTCATCACTTTTCATAATTGTTAATGTTTACTATTACTTTGATGAAATATTACGGTAAATATCTTTTGAACACTCATCAATTTTAATCTGTTATAGTTATTTATGATATATTAATTATGATTTACCATTTTCTACTCTTTGGTACATAATATCATTATAAAAGTGTTTTTAAGAATTCCCAACTTTTCCCAATCTTCAGTCAAAAATCATTGTTCTTTAAAAATAGTTATTTATAAAAAGTGTGTCAAAAAATTTTATACTATTATAAATAAAAATTAATATAAAATTTATACCATTTCTATATTTTATAAATTTTTTAGATAAATATTCTTGTGGATTTTGGAATGAGGTATTTTTAAATTTTTTATACAGTACAAAACAAATTTTCTTTCTACCTCAAAAAACATTAATGTATTTTTCCACTAACATTTCTTTGATGTTTGTTTTCATATTTCAAAGGAAAACTTTTAGGAAATTTTTTTAATTTTTTTTTGGGAAATTTATTTCAACAAGTTTTCAATTTTCATTGATATGTTTTTAATGAAATTTGTTTTTAAAAAATATTTATGTTTTAGAGAGACTTTTTCAAAGAAGAAATGATATTTACCTCATTAAATATTTTCAAAATATCCTTCCAATTTATTTTAAATCTATGATATCATCCATTAATGTTACTCATTAAATTTTAGGAAATGATCCAAATGTTCTGTTAATATTATATCATTCATGTTTTATTATTTTATGGAATGCTTTTTAAGACACTCATTTCACCTCCATCGGTTTTATGATTTTTAACTTGCATATTTTCTTGAGTTAGGATATCATGATGTGATTTTGAAACCTATCCCTTTTAATAGTTTATAATGTGATAAAAATTTAATGATACTAAATTTTTTTCAATGGATATGATTTTATGTTTGTAAAAACTATCCATTTTTTGGTTAATGATAGGCTGGATGTTTTATTAACTTATAGAACATGTATGAATGATTATATTATGAGATGCATGGGACCTATATCTCCATCCAATGTATTTTTTAATGTTAAGTTGTATATTAAATAAAAGGGAACATTGGTTTTATACTATGCTAAAAAAATGAATGTATGTGGGTTGTAGCCTAAGAATAATAGTAAGAGGGTAGATGTGTTCTAGCCCAAGCCTGAAAATAATATGATACATGGGTTGAATCCCAAGCCTACAAGTAATAGGGCTCACTGGTTGTGACCCAACCCTTAAGACAATAAATAATGTTGTTTGTATCCCAAGACTAAAAGTAAGAGGGTACGCGGGTTGTAGTCCAGGGACTAAATCAATAAGGTAAATGGGTTATAGCCTAATCCCAAGAACAAGAATGCATGTTGGTTATATCATGAGATTAAATTTTAGAGTATATATGGGTTTTTATAAAAATACTAAACTAGGAATATAGATCTTAGCCCAAGGATAACTAGATATAATAGCATTGACATATGATTTCCAGTTCTTATACGTATTCCACAAATTCCATGTCTCATTCCTATGGAATTCTTTACTAACTTATTGTATTAATTCTCTTATGATCTATGCCTTATGAAATTATAATATTTTTTAGGATCTATAATATACATGATATGATATTAAAATATTATGAAAACGTTACATACCCATTTTTGATGTTATGTAAACAGAATTCTTTTATTTACTCTTACAAAGCATATGATCCAATATCCTTGTAAGTTTTCCTTCCCCTAGATTATGAATAATGGTTTTTGGGAGAAGTAATAAAGAAAGAGATATTTATGGGAGATTTTAATGATCATTCACTTGGACAAAATATTTTTTCATGTTTCCAAGGACACTAAACTGTTACGATCCTAGGGAATGAATTTTTTAATGTACCAATTATTCATCTAAAATGATGTAATATACATGCATATTACTCCTGGGTCACTATATACACAACTCTAGTCTATTATTAAATAGCATGAACCTCTATCATAAAATGTTTAAACAAGTGGTATATTATATTAAGAAATTTTGTTGATGATATATATAAAGAAGACTTTAAGGATAACATGTTAATATAGTACTATTGGAGACCTTTGTAGATGTTGATGATGGTTATATAGATCCATCTGATGCATACTCATGACAGGATTTTTACAAACACATTAAATCATGTTTATATAGGTATATATATTTTTATGTACATTTATGAAATATCTAGTCTTCCTGAAGAGAGCTTTTGGATATTCATATTTTCCTCTATGTATGAATTTAATTACCTTTTTGTAGTTTTCTATTTTAAAAAATATCCCCATGAAAGTCACTATATTTTGTTTTTTCCTTTATACAAGTTTCTTATATACCTTATACATCTCATGGACTTATTTATTACCCTTTTTTAGATATTTTAATTATAAGATTAAAATTATAAATCAAATTAATAATTATTTATCTACCTTAAAATTTATTCAATCATTCATAAAATTCTAATCTAGCCAATTTCATAAATATCCTCATATAGAAAGAATATATTCTCTTGTACACATTCTATGGAACATAAAATCATATTAAAATCTTATTGAAGAAAAAATTCTCATATAATAAAAATTAACATCTTCTCTAAACCGTTAACACAAATGAATTTATATTTAGTAAACCTCAAATTACATATGTCAAATGTTCTTTAAATCTGAAAAATTATTACAACTCACTTATTCAAAATAACTCTATTCCAAATACATTATTTACAGCACAACACATAGAATATTGAAGACATGGGATCCCTTCTTCATTACCATTTGAACTATAATAGAAAAAAACATCTAATATTCATGGTCATATTTAAATTATTTTGTAATATTTATAAATAATTATAAATCATATTTATTTAATTGGGAATCCAATACTCCCACCACAATGCATGGGTAGTTTAATATCCATCTATGATTTTTTTCATCACATATTGACACATTTTTCAAAAAAAACACTACACAAATTATTCATAATGTATATGATTGATTTCATTAGATTGTAACTTAATAAATGTTTCATACACACACACACAAAAAGATATATATATATATAATTCCTTATATTTAACTCTTAAAAATGAATACCTACGTAAATTTCTTTATTAATGAATACAAAAATTCATTATATTTTTATAAATGATTTATAGTATTAATAAAACATCATAAACCACAGTGAATGAATTTAATAAAATGACAAAATACATGGTTTTCCCAATGATGGAAAAAGTGAATTAAAAATGATACCATAGATTGAGTGTTGATGAATAAAATACCTTGAATATTAAGATGAGAAGTCTTTGAAACTAATTTATACTCAATATCCTCCAGATTCATGAGGGATTATGAAAGCCCCTCACCTAGGGGATTAACCAATAAGGTTACACAGTAAGGGTGATAAGAGGAAACCATAAAAAATAGAGAGAATAAGTGGATATATAAATTTAAAACCATTATATAATCATCGAGAATTGGTGAGAGGAATCTAAAATATAATGAGGTTTCATGGTAGAACATAAGCTCCCATAAAAGACTATTGAGTGAATTGGGGTGGAGAAGGACCCAAAGTGGGTTTAAATTGACCATGGGAAAAATGATAAAACTAAACAATTATTGTTATGGGAATGTTCATAAATTTTATTAAATGGTATACCAAACCATGAACTAGCCATATCATCCCAAATACATCGATCTTAAAGTCACCACATGGTTTCAATAAATATTTTAACAAACTGTACATTGGACATATAGATTATTCATAAATAACCTATAAGGTCACATGGTTTAGAAATATGTTTTAACAAACCATGCTCCATCCTTTAGAGAAACACCACAAGAGGTCGAAGGTTTTCTATGATCTTGCCATAATGATTTAAATAAGCATGGAAAAAAATGTGGCTATAAAATAATCCATCTTAATTAAAATATTTGATTAAATTTTATGTTATAAACTAAAAAATGAATAAAAATACATAAATGATTAAAAGGTGAAGTAATAATTAGTTTCATGTGTCACAATGATATCCACCGTAACACTTTCTATAGCCAAATGGTCAGTGAGTATGAAAAGGATATGATGATAGAAAATCAATCTACAGTAGAAGAACTACACATTAAAAATATATTTTAATCATATCAAATCTAAATAAAATTCATATATTATTATATTTTTTCAAATCCAAAAGGATCTAAATACCTCATTTCATACAATGTCTAAAATACAAACACTATAGTTTCTATTTGGTGATCAAAAATGATGATAATGTTAGTATTTGTCCTTTACATTTAATATTTCTAATAATAAGATCGATAAATGAATTAAAGACACAATAAAATAATCACTAGAAAATAAAATATAAACATTAAATTGATTAAACTTATTATATTATTTAATCCATGATATACCCATAATCCCATGGATTTAATCATTTATAACTATAATTAGTAACATTATATAGTGTATCCAAAAAAATATACCCTAATATAGAAAGGGAACAGGGAACAAATAGAATAAAATAATTGAAATTTCTTACAATATAATATTAATAAAAGGAAAAAAACGATTAAAGAAAAATACTTGAGTATGAACAAGAATATAGATATCCTTAATATTTTAATTATGGATATTACCTAGATCTATATTACTATAAAAAAATTCAAATAACACCAAATGAAAACTTGGACAACCAAATATGTTTATGTTCATTGAAATTTTTAAAAAATTCTATAGAATTAAAAAATAATTTTGATAGGTCATCCAAATAGAAAAAAAATATTTATTTACTAAAGTTGAAATAACAAAAGAGTTATTTGGTAAAGAAAAAACATATTGAATGGTTTTTTTCACCATTGTACATGGATTATTTTTATTTTCATCAAAATTTAAATGAAATTATATAAACATAAATAATAACTAAATTATGTGGAATTATTTTCAATAAATTACTTAATCCCTTATATCAATTATTAAATGCATAATCTAAAAGAAGAAGGAATCATAAGTTCCCATCAAAAAAATTCATAACTTAAATAAAACCCTTACAATAGTACCCCTAAAATTAATTAATGTGACCAAATAATAAAATTAATTATAGAAATCAAGAGAAGATCAATATGATAAAAATTTTGAGGTTTTCTACGTAATCCCTTAAAAATGACATAGTTTAGTTTTATATCTTTATGATTGGCCTTAATAATAACTTTAAAACACCTATATATATTTATTAAATAAATTAATCTAATTTTTAAATGCCATTTTAATTTATAAATTATTTATAGAAATTATATTTATATCATTTTAAATAAATCCTCAAATTATAACAACAATTTCAAATTTTACATTAGAACCCCCCAATAAATATTTTATTAAAATTATTTTACATTATTATAAAATACATATTTTCATTTAAAAAGACCATTATAATAAAATAAATTGAAAAAAATAAATCATGAAAACACATGACAAATTATCCAAAAGAAAAACAACACAAGAGTAAAATATGTTCAAAATTAAATGTATCATTTAAAATTTTAAAAAGTTCTATTGGTCATTAATGGTTTAAAAATACATGATCCATATATAAATCATCCCTGGGGATCCCTAATAAACCATCCACACAATTTTAAATAGTTTTCAAGGATATGTGAGTCAAAATAACACCATTGATTTTCCTCCCATTTTCACCCAAAAACATTTAACACACAAATAAATCATATAAAAAACATTACATCAAATTTCATCAATTTAGAAAAATATATTAATGATATATATTTTTAAATATCAAAATTTAAGACTCAATATGATATATCATTACAAGACGTGGATCAAAATTGAAACAAAATTATATGACTACATGCAAACCAACCTTTTAAGTTTCGAATGTTCTATTTCTTATCTAGATTTCCACCCCAAATAATAAATTCTTCTCTAATACTATTTTAACACAAACTCACCCTAGTCACCCCTTAACTATGCACCTAGTTTATCCAATGGGAATTCTCAAGGGACATACCCAATCCCTATGGTTAGAAACTAGTTCCATTGAATTGATACATATATTATTTTAATTATTTTAACCATGTAAATTATATTAAACACGTAATTGAATTATATAGTAATTTTTTATGGGGTATCCCTATGTGGGGATTTTTTTTAATAAAAATAAGCTTGTTCAAAATTGACATAAACCAGACAATGGATAATCATATAAATGTCCAATAAACTAAAATTTACATGGTTGAATAAAAACCTAAAAACATTATACATGTCATGGAGGGTATTAAAATGATATAGAGTAGAAATAAAATCCAAAACCGCTAAATAAAAATATCTATATGACCTTAACATTACAATCCAACACCCTAACTATCCTACTCTATGAGCGATCTTGAACGATGGAGTCTATGTGGAAGAGATCCTGATAATTTAATATTAACCTAAAAAAGGAATCTCGGACTAATGATGCATTGCGGTGTAAGTATATTGTTAGCATAAATCCACCAGTTGGATTTCACTATAGACATCAATAATATTATTCAACTAATTAGATCATAAATAATAATTTTTATTAAAATATTTGATGATATGGTTTTTATAATTTGAGGGAAAAATACACATAAATTTTTAAAACCCATTCTAAAATACAAACATACTTTTATAAATATAAAAAAAATCATTAAAATATATCCTTAAGAACTACTTTTAATATACCTTTGTTAATTTAATTTCCAAAAAAATCATTAGAAAGAATGAATAATTAGTTAAAATAATTAGAAACTACATGAATAAATAAAGAATATAATGTAAAAATTAAAATTCAAACAAATCAAATACCAACATTTTTATAAAACAATGATGGAAATAATAAATGGAGAAAACATAGAAATATTACAGAACCGTAACAGAAGACTGATAAATAAGAACATATAATAACATGAAAAAATAATCAATACGAAGAAAGACTATAACAAGAGTCTAGTTGGAAAAAATATCAATGAAATATAATTATTCATTGGAAACTCAAAAATATATATTTAGATGATTTAGAATATACTCAGGTGAACCCATTTATTAGACTATTCGATAAAGATCCTAGAAAAAGACCACATGGTTTCTCTACAAAGATTCAATAGTGGAAATACAAAACTGAGGATTGTAAAACAAAATTGATCATTTCTATATAGGTAATAATTAATAATTTGTTTGAAACCATATATTACTCTTGAACTATAAAACGTAGTATCTATATAATTATTTAGACAATAGGTGATTGAGTTGAATGTTTTGAATAATATATTCAAGATAATAACATGAAAAATGTATTTAGACAACCATAAATAAGCTGAAAAAATTAATAAAAAATACCTTAAATTTATTAACAAAATAATATGAAAGCATTTATACAAGGAAACAATATTTTCACATTTTGTTTCATTGTAAATTAGCCCATTATAATACATTCCAAATACTCATATAAATACAATTCTAGGTTTTTAAATCAAAATAATGAAAAACCATGTGAAAAATTTCATATATCAATCAATGAGTTCATAATATTCTCATATAAAATTTATATGATTAAAAAATAAATAGATACTATTTCAAGTTTCTTTTTAAAATGTCAAGATTATATGGTTTTCTAGTGATGTAAAATATCATGGATACATCTATAATATATTGAGTTCAAATTTATTAAAACCCCTGAATATGGTGAATACAATACATGAGAAATTATTTTTACACCCTATCATCATGAATCAATATGGATTAAAGAAACCCCTAAACCAAGGGTTCATCAAACAAGGTTCCAAATAATGGGATACAAAAGGTTATAATATAAGAAGATAAATTGAGAGAATAATAAAAGAAATTAAAAATATACATTGAAGAAATCACTGAAAATCAATTGGTAGAGGCCGAAATCCCAGGAGGAGGAAATGGGAAACATTCTAAGGATACCTATTGATAATGTCATGAAAATGGTGGATGATACCCCAATGTGGTTTAATTTTATGAAATAAAAAATGTGAGACCTCAAATAAATAATTCATTGGTAGGTCTCATGGTTTAATTAAATGGTTTTCCAACCCATGCACTAACCATGTGACCCCCTATACATATTAGGAAGTCACCACATTGTTTGGATTCACTTTTTAACAAATTGTTTACTAACTCTAAAGATGAGACTAAAATAACCATTTTTACCACATGTTGTATCCATGATGTATGAAAAATGATGAACAATCATGTGAGAACCTCTCTAAAATGTTTCAGGATTTTCATGTGAATGTTTCATGAATTTAATTAACCTTGTTCAAACCAAATGACTAGATTTACATCTAAATTTCCTAAAAATATTAATGAAATTTATTAAAAAACAATCAAATAATAATGAACATAATTTTTTTAAAAATAATAGTATTCAATTATGGATGAAATCTGACATTTAAGATCTCCTTCAAATCAAATTAAGAATCTCCTTTGATCATTCAAAACAATGACAATTATATTGGTTGTTGAAATGATTCCACCTATTTCTATAAATTTACAAAAACGAATGTTTTCGATTATAATACTCAAAGTAATACTACTATAAAAGGAATATTATATACATAATTAGAATAACTCAAATTAATTGTATATTTTAACATGATCCAATGTTTCAATATTGGATATTTATGGTTACTTATCTATAATATTAGCTAACATAAACCCTAGAAAAGTAATCCTTATACTAAAACCAATGATAATAAAACACATCTCATTCATATAATAACACATAATTTTTTCATATAAAACTATATAAAAATATCAATAAATCAATATATCCAATGCATGGCAATGATTTGGTAGATAACACAACATTTTTAAATAACCTAAATAATATTTTATATCCATTTTTTTAAAAAGATTTTATTTTTAATTATACATATATCTCTATAAGGGATACCATAGGGAAATACATAAAATAAAATTGAGTGATAAAAATTTAATGAAGGGGATAAATAATTATAACTATATGTGTAAGATATCATTATAGTCAACAATCACAACATTGAATGAAAAATGAAGAGAATCATAAACGACTACATAAAATAATTGAATAAATTAATGATGTCATGTAAACAAGGAAATAAATATAAAAAAATAATACGAAAAAACCTAATATATTTCATCGTAAGCATAAGACAAGACACATTTCTAAGACAACATAACATAATGTCCTAGGATATCTTCCCTTACTGTATACATAGTACCTTAGGATAAGAAATAATTACCTAATAAATATCAGGACATATAGTTATGTTCTCACAAATCACATAAGAATATGGCAATTATATGTGTGGAACATATACAATATGAATAAAAATAATAAACATTAGATAAACCCTTTAGAAAAAATGGGTTAAAAAATAACTAGGCATTTTCCAATGGAGAATCATATAGATACTAAAAATAAAAAGGTGATATATAAAATCTTATAATCATAGGATTTGATTAATGATAATAATTATAGGAAATAAAGGTAATAATAATAATTTAGAATATAATAAATGAATAAGTAAGGTAAGGATGATTGAGAATGGAAATGTTTCCCATTAAAACATAATAATATTTGACTTGATAAAATTAAAGTAATGGGACCAAAAATATATTCATATCCTCCAAAAATAAATAAAATTGAATTATAAATGAAATAAATGGATCATAGAAGAAAGATATATTTTTTTGTTGATAGATATAGTGTGATAAAGAATATAACGATAATGAAGAAAAATTGTCTCAAAGACTCCTTTTGAATAACAAATGGAATGAACAATAAATCATTATGGGATGTGAAGATACAATTAATACCAATTTTTTAAAATAATAATAGTATAGTTTGCATTAAATACCATTAAGATAAGGAATAAATGAAAATATAGATAATAAATATGTCGATGATTAAAATAATTAACATTTTGGAAGAGAACCCCTTACCTCAAGTCTTTACTCACATTGGATACTCATGGTTAATAATGAATAATGAATATAAATTTAATAATATCTAAATTCATAAAAATATCAATATATTTTATTTTATTTATTAAATTAGAATTTTCCACATTATTTATTCGGGGTTATTCATTACATAGTTCTATAAATGGTTTTGTGAAGTAGTAATGATTAATCTTCCATTAATATGGATTATATATGTTCTAGAAATGTAAAGGTATATATTTTTCTCTTTCATATAATTTAAAATTTCAATAATTTATGAGTTTTTTTAAACTAGTTATTAATTTTTATATTCGTCTCAGTAATCTAAATTTTAAGCAATTAATCTAACAATTATAGTTAATTTCTATGGTCATCAATATCATATAAATTTTTTTATTATATGATCTTAAAAATTAAATTATTTCTTTATTAATGTTATATAAATATTTTAACACTGTTTTTAGGAACATCCATGAATGGGGGATGCTAAATTAGAACATCATTTTTCAATTTGTAGTATAAAACATCCATATGTGAAAAATGATTTCAAGGGATATTAGAAATAACAAATAAATATTAAATATTTGGGTTTAATAATTAAAAAATAAATAAATTTCTACGACTATTTTATTGTTTCTATAAGGATCTATTATATTATATAATCTATAAGAGGGGAGTTGAAAATAAAATATATGGATTTTTAAAAACAGAATTTTCTTACTGGCAAGCCTCCATTACGGTAACTCTTAAGTATTTTAATGAGAAGAAATTTAAATAGATAAGGGCTAGATGAACATCTTTAAGTGTTTTTTAAAGATATTTTTGTATATATTTTAATAATTAGTTTTTTTAAGTGATGAATAATCGGTGGATTGTGGGAGTATTTATAGGTAAATAAGAGAGGTATAATTTAATAATATAATAAAAGATTTATTGTTTGTCTCCACCCTTTGAATAGTCTTGATTTTATTTACTAATAACTATATTTGATTAAAAATTTAATTTTGAAAATGTTTTAAATCATATGAAACAAATGGCCTCACATGAATTTTTTATTAAAATTAATGAAATATTTTCTTTTGATTAATATAATATCTAGACGTTGAATCTAAATTTTTTTGTTAAAAAATTAATTTTTTAAATTAAAATATTATAACCCTCAAATTAATTTTTTGTTATTAAAAATATTATAGAATCTTGAGTCACATTTACTCGTTAATTTTGTTATAAATCTTATCCTATTATAAAAAAACTATTTTTTTCAATTCAATTAAAATTCTTCATTTTATTAAATATACCAAAAGATAAATATAATAAAATTTTTATATGATAATTCTAAAAATATGTCTTATTTTATAAAAAATAATTTTATAGTTTAAGAAATTATACATTTAAAATTAATATTAATATTAATTTTTTCACTAAATTTTTTAAATCATGAATGTACACTATTATATTTGAAGATGTAAAATTTGAGAAAAAATTATTTATTATAAAAAAATTTATATTTCACTATTCAAATTTTGTTAAAAGATAATTATTATAACTTTTATTAGTCCATGAAATCATATTACTATTGCACTAAATAATTTTTATTCAAACTATTATATAATATTTATACATCTTATAAATACATATTATTTGTTCATTATTCATTCTCTCAATTTTTTATCAAAAATTTTAAAGAAATAATTATTAAAAAAATTAATTTTTTTATTATTTTTTTCAAAGATGTTGTTGCACCCCATGATTTAATGATATGGATCTTTTTAAATAAATTAGATTTCTTATATACCTTATAGTGCATGGAACACCATGCTTAAAAGAACCACGATATACTATTAAATGTTATTATTTTAACACTAGTAATTATGTTAGAGTTTGTGAATATGAATTACAAAATTGTGAAAATTTAGATTAAACATTTTTAATAAATTAATTTCTTTATTATAAACTACAGGGAAATATAATTAAAAACCAATAAAATATAAATGATGTGTTTTTATTAAAAATCTATTTATATGGCCACAATGAAATTGTACCATATCAAATTAAATTATTCCCTATTAGTGAAGGATATTTATGAAATATATATGTTATATAATAAAAAAATATCCAATAACTTTGACAGGATGAAGATATGAATGAAATCATTTTTTTTCACAACAGATTATATTTCTTTTGAAATGGTCATTGTGCCACATTTTAATGGTGAACATTATTTAAGTAACATTTTTAAACTTTAAAATATTATATTTGATAAAATATACTTCATGTTTGTATATAGTAATATAAAAATTTACTTTGTTTGAATTTTTTAAATTTATATAATAAGTTTCATTTTTGATGAATAGTGATTAAATAAATCATTTTAATTGAAAAAATATTTTTCATGTGCATAATTTGTTGTGTTAAATTATATTTTAATTGTTTTAAAACTAAAATAATATATTAGGTAATGAGAAACAATTTTACATTTAATGTAAGAATAAAACAAATCACAATCGTTAATATGTATTCACATTAATAACTTGTTTTTCTATTCTGTTAATGAGATTAATTTTAAATTAATAATGCCACGTCATTTTTTAAATTTTAAAAAATAAAATCCATATTTTTCATAATTGGGTTGAAATTATTTAAATAGTTTTATTTTATTTTTGGGCATATGAATTGTAAATTTAGTAATATTTTAGTTGTAATAGTTAAGTGTAAATTAAGAAGTTATGGGAAAAATATTATAATGATTATTAAATTACCCTAAAACATATCAAGATATCATTGGATAAGTGGTTTTCGACCAAAATCATCATTTTGATGATATTATACAGTTTTTAGGCCACTTGGATGTGATTATGATATTTAATATATTTTATTTAAAAAAACTAGATGTCATACTCATATTTTTAACAACTATATAATTTTTAATGTTGGGTTATACATAAGATAAATTCAACTATAAATAATAATTTAAAATATAAAAAAAATTATATTTTTAATTATAATTTATTCTATATTTTTCGGAAATAAATAGTCAACATAATGTCTTACACAATGATGATTTGGTAATTTTATATTAATAGAATTATTAAATAAATGATATTAGAAATTTTAAAATAAATTTAATTTAACATAATTAAGCATTGAAACAAATTTTTTCATTACATAGAAATAATTTTGATGTATTAATATCTTTGTTTCAAATTTATATTGTGTATTGATATTATAAAAAACCTAAAATGAATAATTTCTAAATAGACATTAATGATACATTAAAAAATATGATTTCATTAAATTCAATAAAATTTATAAATATATAAACATCAGCCAAATTATTTACCATGACATATAAATGAAATCCATAACATTTTTTAGTTTCTTTTCGAATTTTATTTAAACTATAATAACCCTTAAGTAGTAAAAGTATATTGTGTCATGGTAGTAGTTAAAGATATCAAATAACGGTTAATGATAAATGATTTGGGTAATAATGTAACCTAAATATGTGAAAAAATTATTTTTTTAGATGATCTAAACCCATAATCATATTATTCATTAATAATCTCTTTGTAACAATTTATCTACAGATATTAATATATATTAATTTAATATTTTGAGAGTTTCCAAATGCGACCCTCACCTCAAATATGAAGGGTCACCTTCTCCCTCATGTACTCCCACCACATTGAGCCTTCTAGACCGACCAAACCCAAACATTTTATCCCCTATAACTAATATTGACGCTATTTGGTTATTGTTCTTCCAAAAATACCAACCCTAGATTCCTTTAGAAGATATCTAAAGGTACCCTACCGAAGAAGAGGTCATTGTTTTTACAAACTCACCCAAGTTCATTTCTTCTTTTACTTCCTCTTCTTGAATTTTTTCCATGACAATGTAATAACTATAGTACATATATATGATGATATGTTATTAAAATTATGTTACAACCATATTCAATGACATAACCATCCTATAAAAAAATGAAAACATTTCATGTGTGTATGTACGACTTACTGTATCCATGTTGTGGTGTAATATGTTTTCATCAAAAATTTAATTGGATACATATAAAATTTAAATAATGAATAAATATTATAAATATGAAATAATTTTGGTTTTTTAAAAATTAATATCCCATCCACTTCCTTACTCTTTCACCATTAATGGAATGAAATCGTCGCTCGTGCGTACATATGACATACGATCTCTATGGTGTGATGTGATTCATTTTATAGGTTATCCATTTATGAATGATTATAAAAATGACTATAATGAGTAAAAATAACATATCTGAACATATTATTATTCTTGTGATGAAATGAATATATCATATGCATATTAAACATGAATTACATGAAAAAACAGGTATCCAAAAATAAATTAATTGGTACTCAATACATGGGTAAGAACAAAACATGATTAACAAAATCTTATAAGAACAAAATATACAATATCATAAATAAGGATATAATTGTGATATAATTTAATAAAAATATTTAAACTCTTATAAATTAGGTTAAATCACATTCAACTTGTGGAATGTACAATGTAAGGGTTATTTTACAATCTCATTACTATTCGGGATTGTTTATGTTTAAGTCTCCACAAGGGAACATTTGTCATCCATATGATACAATTCTAAAAATGATTTAAAAAACATTTTCACTATTATCTTAATAATTATTGATGTATTCTTAACAAGCATTTACATTTTATATAGTGTTTTGAAATGAATATTTTTGTCTTTTTTCAAACAAGGTCCTTTATGACTTTTTTGATTGAAGGAATGAATATTTTTAACTTATATGACATGAGTGGATTTCTCCACCGTGATAAAAAATTAACATTTCAAACATTTATTTACAATTAGACCTGATTAATTTAAAATAAATTATTTTTATTTAAAAAATTTATGTTATTGAAATAAATTATATCAAATTAAAAATTGGTGTTGTTCCCCAAAAATATTCTATGTTCTTATAAGAATATTTTCATCTATATCAATATCCTCTATTCAAACATATGATTAATTAAAGAAAATCTATTATGATATGACTTATCATATTTACTTTTATTGTTTGTGAATTAGTTTAACGATTAATGTGCTATTTTGATACCATTAATTGGTTATGATTAAAGTATTCAAATTTTGTATGATGGTTTTAATAAACATGTATATATTGATTAAGTTTCATCAACCCTTTCATATGACGAATGTGTTGGACATACACTGTGATGGGTGTGGCCTGATGTATCCATTAGATGCATTTGTATCTATCTTTAGAGAAACTAGTTTGTTTATTCTCTGAGGCCTTCCATATTTATATATTTTCTGTTGGTCAAAACCTTGAAGGTATGTTTACAATGTCTGGAATTATTCATTTTATTATTTTGATATTAGTTATTGATATTCCTTATGATTATTCGAATTGTAGAAAATCAATGTGTTTATTAATATGAAATAAAATGATTTTCATTTATTCATGACATATTAATCTACATATTATGATTAAATGTATTATGTTGTAATTATACACAATAACTTAATTATAATTCTTATTATTCAAAATACCTTTTTTGTGTGCTTACCCTTACTGAGCATCTTAACAGCCCCATTCTAATGTTTTTTTTCAAGATACCATGATGTGTATTATGGATGATTTGAAAGGTTACTCTTGGAGAATATTGGTGTAAAAAAAGGATCCTCTATGTTATATTTTATATTTTAAATTATAATTTAATTTTCAAATATATAATCTGTTTTTCAAAACTACAAAATTGATCGGTATTTTGGGATATTAATCTTGTATATATGAAAATTTAATAACTTGATGTATCATATCAATGCTACTAGGATTTCCGTCCTTAGTTGGTATCATGGAATGTTTGGTAGAAACCTTCGAAAGTAGATTTAGAAAACATGTATTAGGGAACATAAACCTCATAATGACGTTAAGAATAATTATAAAATAACATCCTAGAATTATGGTAAGGTATATATTATGTAGGTCTTCCTAGAAATACATCCATTTTTCGATACAAAATGTTAATGTGGTTCTTGATATGGTGTATATAGGGGTTACAAATATGATAAGGTGTTTTGGTCATGACCTAACATAACCTATTAAAATACAACATTCCTTACAACACATCTGGTTTGACAGTCCCTTGAATATGATAATAATAATGCATATATTATTTAAAACCCAATATGAAGGATTTAAAAGTAAATATTCCCCCAAAGAAAACATGTTTATGATTATGAGATACATGAATTATCTATTTAGGTTAAATATTTTACTATTTATGAATTATGAATAATGATTCATAACCTCATTTGGTGTATTCCTTTTTTATAAATGGATCCTAGTAGAGGGAATTGAAACCATATGAAAACACATAATCCATGTGGGTATTTTCTTATAATTCAACATAATTATTTGGGATCTAGAGATGTAATAGGAGTTGGAACAATTATAACCATATTGGGATAGTTGAATCTGTTTATGAACAATAACCTCACCTGTATAGAGCAGTCTGATCCAAAATGTGGAGGAACAATGTTAGATCACATCATGAGAATACATCATCCAATAATCAATAGTACTACAAATCCATTTGAGGATGTAGAATGGATAAGTTCTTTAAGAATCCTAATTCTCACTTTGGGATGTATAAATACGGGTAAATTTTTCTTAGTAGTTTATCGTCTTTCTAATGATTTAGATCAATGGTTTTCATTGATTTAAAACACTATAGTTGCAGAGGAACTAGAAAATATTGAATGTAAGGATTTTCGGGAAATTTTCATAAAAAATATATTTATCATGAATAGAGAGTACATGGAGATGTATTTTTTATGACTAAGAAAGAAAGAGGATGAAAATATTTTTTAATATTAATCTATCATTACAATGGTAGAAAGTCATTCTACAAATAACATACATAATCTAAGGAGTAATATTGGTCATTTCAATAATGAGTTAAATCGATTCCTCCAAAATGAATTGGTCTCTCAGACTTATTAGTATATGAATATATCCAATCATGTTCTATAAATAAAGAGAAACAATATATAATTATTATGATATAATTTTAAAGCAAGAGAAGAGGAGAATTATGGAGAAAGAGACTGATAAAGGGGAATGGGAAAGAATGGTTTTACCACTACTGATAATTTTGGGAAGAAAAAACTTGGTTTAATCTTAATGGGAAGGGGATATTATAACGACACAATTTTTTTCAATGGAAATAACCATATTATAAATATGTCATAAAATCACATGAAATACCAACATAATTAACTACTTTGTGATTAGTGTCCTTTAAACATAAGTTTTTTAATTCTGTTTTTGGAATTTTTAAAATTTGACACACATGGTTGCAATCAGTATGTTATTGGGAGTCCAATTAGAAAAACATAATTTTTGGACAATAGTAACATACACTTATTAATAGTAATATACCCAAATTAATAGTAACCATAAATATTACAGTATAAAAATAGTATTCAAGTTGAAAGTACCATATACCTAAATTTTAGAATGAGTACATGAATGTTTTAAAACTATTTTTTAAATAAATTATTATTTTAATTAAATATTAAAATAATCATAATTATCACATTATTAATAAAATATTGACTTCATTTTTGGATTCTAGACGTCATCAAATAGTTAGGGTGAATTTTTTGGATTTTTCTGAAATACATAAATTTTGATGTACAATAAAATCTAATAATTCATAATAAATGATAAAACCTAAATTTATGCATCATGCTTGAGTCATGGATGATGTAAATGGCCTTTGGTTCAAAGTCACATGCATTTATTATAGTTCTGGGTAATGAAATACTTACTATTCCTTGTCTTGTGAAGAAATAATAAACTAATGATTAAAAAATTAAGAAAACCCTCCTCTCCTCCAATATACCCCACTACTTGCACTTCACCTCACTCATATAAAGACTTTTTACTTGCCTATATTCTACCCAAATATCTCCTCGAGATCCTCCCCCACGTCCAAAAGCTTTTATATTCTTCAAAATATCAAAACCTCTTCCTTTAAGAGTGTCTCAAAGGAGGAAATCTCATGAGGTAAATTCCTATTTCCAATTCCTTCATTTCTTTTAAGTTCTTTTCTTTTTGTTTCTTTCATCACCCCCTTCAAAAAAATAGTATGATAACTCTAGTAAAAGACATGTACTAGAATTTTTTTGTGCTAATGGTATATTTTATTATCTTTTATCCTTTCCCTACATTTTTATTTGAATGAAAAGAATGCACCGTTTGAGATGCACCAATTTAACACATTCAAGGAAAAAAGTTAATAAATTTCTTTTATCATAAATAATTCTGGTTGTGAAACCATTTGTGTTATGGTTGAACCTAGTTTTTATATATGTAATATATTATATTTTTTGTTCTGTAATCCTTTTTTAAAAATTTTATTAAGTTATAAAGGATATCATGTTCATTGTAATCGAACCCACTGATTAACAAAAATGTTTGTCACTATGGTTTTATATAATAAATTGACTTCACTCTATGTAACCAAATTAAGTTTAAAAAAATTTAATCTTCTATATGATCAGTAATAACAAACAACTTCAGTTATGGAAAATCACTTTTGTCAACCGTGTTTATTTATACATTAACTGATCATTAAATCCAAGTAAGCAAACAGAACCAAAGAATGAAATTGAATCTCATAACCCATAAAAAAGGTTATTAATGAACATAAAATGATTATGCTAAACCAATTAAATATAGAAGAGGTTCAGGAATTATTATTTTATAAACCTAGTTTGATTATTAAGGTCTTTAATTACAAGTGGATAACTCCAACAGATTTATGTTATGGGATCCTCTCTATTTTTCTACTAATCAAGATTGTCCTCAATGATATGTCTTTTATGTGTAATCCCAAATTATGGGGTATGTTTTAACTCCTAACCCATACTTCCATAATGATTTTCAAGTGATTATAAACCCATTTTCTCTCTCTTCATTCCCTCTTAGGTACACCTGTCACCATGCTAATAAACCATAAGGGATTATACCCGAACCACCTGTATTCTTTCGAGTTTCTCAATGTTTCTTTCTACCTAGAACAATATGTATTTTATTTTTATTAACTACTTTTATAATCTATTTATATTCTACAAACACATGATTCATGATCTATTCATCATTCTCTTTTTGGTATATACATGTCTTTTAGTGATTCCCTCCTCGATTTATTCTGATAAGGAAACCCACTTTATGGGAACATCCTGAATTATTAGCCGATTTAATGTACACCATATCCTATGTTTTAATCCACCATTTTCATTATAAAATTTCGTCTTTTATTATGAATACCATTTTGGTTATATTCTAGTTTTATATAATATAATTTCCTCTTTTCTATTTTAAAATCTCTATAGTATTTTCCATAAAATTTCCCAAAAATATTTTGATGCAAATGTTTCTCTAAACCATTTCATATATGTTGTCACTTTTGATTGAAATCACTTACCATGCTATATTACTATTTTACGTTATGAACATAAATTTTGCTTCTAGTCCCTTTCTTTTATGGAATCATTCATGATATTCCCATTGGTTATGCTTTATGCTATGATTGTGGTACCCAATTCTTTCCGTGGGTACCCATATGTTTATGTATGGTTGATTATGTATGATTATTCATGTAGAATGAATATTGATGAAAATGTTGAGATGCGGTCGCCCGGATAGCACTATAATGCATTGGGTAAAGTTATGTATAATGATATTTGATGTGAAATGGGAATGGCTGTTAGCCTTAACCCATATAAAAATGCGAAATAGGATTGGTGGTTATCCTTAACCCGTACTATTTTTTTTATTCTTCCACATTTATATGATTATAGGTTTATATGATCCAATGATTATATGGAATGATATTATAAGTTTCATGTATTGGATATCATTATGTCTTTCCTCCTAACTCATGTGATTAAGATGTATCCTTGTGTTCATTCCCTTTTGGTTTTTTTAGCTCGTCCATTTGTTAATGTGTTCCCTAGGGTACCCTATAAAAATGTAAGGGCTCAATTAATGTTTGGATATTCTTATGGAGATTAAATAATGAAACGTTTTTAGCCCCATATTTTATTTTTTTGTACCCATTATTCCATGACACTAAACATAATGATACTTTTCTTGTACATTGATGTATAATTATGCATAAAATAATGTAATGTTTTTTTGTAAAATTACAGGGTACCTATAGTTGGTATCAAAGGATGGTCTAGTTATTGTTGGTGATTTGGAATAGAGTACCCTAGTGCGAACCATAAATATGAGACTAAGCATCAGAAAATAGTCTTAAATTCTGGTGAGTATTGAGTAAGTGGTTTATCAAGAAAATACATCACTATTTGTATACGAGCATGTAGAGGCGGCTCTAGTACAAATGTACCGAGTAGTGACACCTCCAACAAGGTGTTTCGGTCTTGACTCGGGTTTTCCTAGTATACGACAATAATCCTTTCTGCAATCTTGCTTATGACACTCTCAGTGGATATGCTTCGGTAGATTCACCATATTTGTATACACCATTATTAAGGGATATAAAAACCCATAAGAATATATGTTAAGAAATAGATTTAGGATAACATAGATTTAAACCTATAGAATCACAATTAGTATATACTTATTCTTTGTATGTTTATCCTTTTTTGTTAGAAGTTTTTTTATGCTCAATCATTAAGTATTAAAGGCCTCTAATTATACATTATTTTTCTTGGTTAATGGTAGGAAATAGAAGAAACAATTTCAACAACCAATGTGATATGAAATATGAATATTTACCTACTGAAATGAATGATATGATGGGGTCGGGTGCCCAAAACATTGTGAAAGTACTTTATCTGTTGGTTTGAGTTATGAATAATAACATGAATCATGTTTTAATACCTCCTTCTCTAAGGAAGGAGAAATTTGTTGTAGAATCCTTTATGCACAAAAGGCCTCCCTTTTTTAGAGGATCTTTTGATCCCTGGCTCACAGAACAATAGATTAACTCCATTAAAAATATATTCTCCGTCCCCTAGAGATCGGAAGAAGTGAAGGTTGTACTGGCGGTCTATCATTTTGTTGGGGATGTAGATTATTGGTGGAAACTAATCAATAATACAAAGTCCTAGGAGGAATTTTATTCCATGTATTTGGTGGAATTACAGAGGATATGGGAAAAAAATATTTTCCTCAAACCCTCCATGTCAAGATGGAAAGAGAGTTCCTTGAACTCCTGAAAAAGGAAGATGAGACTATCGAGGAGTATGAGGAAAACATTATAAGGATTTCAAGCATTGCCTCCAGGATTTTCATGAACACCAAATGAAAGTTGGATCAATTCTTTAATGGACTGAAGCTGAGATTACGAAATGTTTTGGCGATTCAAGACTTCGAAACTTATGAGGATATTTTTTTTGTGCCCTCAAGGTTGACATGGAGATTGGAGACTCTTAGTGGTCTTATAGGCCCAATAACAAGAATTGAAAGATGGAGAACATTATGGGTGGTTCATAAAAAAAATATCATTATATAAGTAAGCTTGACTTTTCCCCTTGTAAATGTTATGGGAGGAAGCATACTGGTAATTGTTCGAAGGGAACAAAGAATTCCCTCAAATTTGAAATCTTTAGTCATCTGGACAAGAACATCCAAAGGGATATGAAGAATCCCACTAATGAATAAGATGAAAGGAAGGGTCAAATCAACACTCATCTTACAGTGTAGTGTTAAAAAAATAAGGAGCTTTGGAATTATGTGAACAATTTCCCTAAACCGAGGGTAGTCGAAGGAAATCAACAACAACTTCCAAGGAAACAAGGAAGGTCTTATGCAGTCAATACTACTGAGGTGGAACCAGAAAAAGATCTGGTTATAGGTACGATAGTAATTCATTCAAGAATAAAAAACATAATATTTGATTTTGGTGATATGCATTCATTAAAATCTTTCATGTTTAGTAGAACTATTCAAACACCACCTCAAAATTTTATTGAAAAGTTATTTATGAGAACAAAAAATGGGGCAATTATTACTTCCATGGTTTATAACTCCTTCCTGATTAATAAAAGTGGATTGAGGCTCCTAGAAAATAATGTCATACTTCTTTTATTGGAGTTCAATTCAATCGTTGGAATGGATTTTCTATCTTTATACAACGTAAACATCAACTTTTAGGAAAAGGAGATCACTCTTAATATCCCAAAGCATCCATATATTCATTAAAAGTGTAATAAGAAATGTGAATTTTCTTTAGAATCGTCATCTAAAGTGTGGATATTTCTACTATGTGAGTGGGAATATATAGATCAAATGATTGAGAAAAATTAGGGAAACATGATTGAATACATTCCAATAATGAGGGATTACAGTGATGTATTAACTAAAGAGTTACCTAGTGTTCCTCTTGACTGAGAGGTTGAGTTCTCAATTAAACATGTCCCTGAATCTCTTCCTATATCCAATACACCTTACATAATTACCACTATAGAGCTAGAAGAGAATAATAAATAGTTATAAGAGAATATAGGGATGGGTTTTGTACCCCCGATTGCTTCATCGTGGGGTGCTCTAGTCCCCTCCATCAAGAATAAGGATAGATAAATTCACCTATGCATTGATTGTTGTGAGCTCTATAAAAACATGATTAATAAAAAGTATCCCCTACCATGGATAAATGGCTTGTTTGATTAGCTTCATGGATCTAGTTATTACTCTAAGGTGGACCTTCACTCAATATATTACCAATTAAAGGTGATAACAGAAGATATTCCCAAAACTACCTTTCATACAAGGTATGGACACTATAAGTTCATAATGATTCCATTTTGACTCACTAATTCTACAAAAAATTTCATGGATTTAATGAATAGATTCATTAGATATTACCTTGACAGATTTGTAGTATTCTTTATTTATAATATTCTGATATACTACAAGAGTATGGAGGAAAATGAGGAAAATTAGAATGTTATGTAAAAGAAATTGTTAAGAGAGAATATATATGCAATGTATAGTAAATGTGAGTTATGGATGGAGGAAGTATCATTATTTGTGCCTGTTTTCACAAGAACATGGGTATCTGTGGGCCCTTCCAATACGAATAAAATTTATGAATGGCCTAGGCCATCTTTAATAACATAGATTTTAAGCTTTCTAGTTCCATCATGGTATTATCGATGATTTGTGAAGAAATTTTCATTATTATAAAACCCAAATACCAATCTTACACTGAAAGGAGTCTTCTTGTCTGGACACAAGAATTTGATGATTTTTTAATATTTGAAAAAGAAGTTTATTTCTGAGTCAATACTCACACTCCCTACAAATGGAGAACACTTTGTGGGGTATAGTGATGCTTTTATGAAGGTATTAGGTTGTGTGATAATGAAAAATTATAATGTGATATCCTATGACTTAATGAAATATAAAATACAAGTGAAAAATTTCCCACACATGATTTGGAGTCGGCGGTTGTGATCATTGCGTTGAAAATCAGGTGACATTATCTCTATTGGTAGAAGTTTGAGATACAAACTTACCACAAGAGTCTCAAATATATATTCACATAGAAAGAGATTGATATGTGCTAGTGAAGATGGATAATGCTTATCAAGGATTGTGACTGCTCAATCTACTACCATCCTGGAATGGAAAATATGATGGCATATGCTCTAATTAGAAAGGATCATGCATCGTTATTAATAATTAGAATTGAAAAGGATCTAATCATTTTTATATTTGAAATGGATGGACATGGGAATCTTTATTGGAGAAAAATCATCAATCCTTTCTCAAATAATTACTCAACCATCCCTCTTGGATACAATAAAGGATGCTAAATGAAAAGATGTGGAAATTCACAAAATCGAGGAAGCTATGTGAAATGGGAAATCCACTAATTTCCAAATTGATGAGGAAGGAGTTGTATGATTTGGGCCATGATTATGTGTACCATATGATCTAGAGATAAAGTTGGATATTCAGAATGAACCACATATCTCAACCATATATATCCACCCTGGGAGCACAAAGATATATCGTGATCTCCGAAAAAAACGTTTGTGGGATAATTTGAAAAGGGAGATTGTTGAATATACATCAAAGTGTCCTGTATTTCGGAAAGTGAAGGCTGAGTGGAAGATGTCAAAGGGGATGATGCAACCACTACACATACCAGCATGGAAGTGGGAGAACATTACCATGGACTTTGTCATTGGACATCCAAATACATATAGTGGAAATAATTCTATATTGGTCATTCTGGATCATCTAAAAAAGATAGCACACATTAACGTGATTCGATAGGACTTCTCAATGAATCAACTTGCCAGTATTTACAACAAAGAAGTGGTAGGGCTGAATGGAGTACCACTATCTATTGTAACTAATTGTGATAAAATATTCACGTAAATGTTCTAGAAAAGTCTCAAATATGCTCTAAGAACTGAACTGATCTTCAGTACGGCCTATCAACCTCAAACTGATGGCCAATCTGAGTGAACTATTCAGACACTGGATGAGATGTCGAGATCATGTTCTATTGAATTCAAAATAAGATGGGACCAACATCTTCTACTGGTTTATTTCTACTACAACAACAATTTCCAATTGAGCATATTAATTTCTCCTTATGAATCTTTTTAGGGGAAAATGTGCAGAACACCGGTGTTTTGGGATGAATTCAGTGAGCAGAAGATTCTAAGACATAAAATGGTCGAAGAAATGTTGGAGAAGGTGAAAACCTTTCCCTCGAATATCATGGTATCCCAATGTATATAGAAACAATATGGATACAATCATATATGATACCTTGAATTTAAATATGGAGACATGTTATTTCTATGCATATCTCAATGGAAGAAGTTCATGAGGTTTGGGAAGACAGGTATGTCATGTGCTAGGTACATCAGCCCCTTCATGATCATTGAATGAGTCAGAGATATGGACTATCAACTGGCACATCCACCTACAATGTTGAAGGTATATTATGTCTTTCATGTATCCCTGTTAAAAAATTACATACCAAACCCTTCACATGTACTCTCATCTGTGGTGGTATAGATGGAGGATGATCTTTTCTTTGAGGAGAAACTAGTAAAGATATTGGATCGTAGAGATAATGTTCTACCCAAAAAGACTAATAATATTGAAAAAGTATGATGGAGAAACCATAAGTATGAAGATTCAACATGGGAATTTGATGAAGCAATAATAAAATTACCTGCACATGTTTTTGACTTAGAATGTAAAACAGATTATCGAGGGAAAAACTTCATAAGGGGGAAAGAATATAATGACCCAATGCAATTCAAGGGAAATTACCTTCTTATAAATATGTCATAAAATCACATAAAAACATATCATAATGTACTACTATCTGATATTTTACCATTAAACATAAGTTTTCCACATCTGTGTTTGGAATTTCAAAACACAGACACACACGGTTTCAATCAGTATGTTATTTTGAGTCCAATAAGAAAAACATATTTTTTGGTGAATAGTAACATACCATTAGAAATAATAACATACCCATATGAATATTTATATACCCTAATGAATAGTAACCTTAATTATGATAGTATAAAAATAATATTCAAGGTGAATGTATGATATACCTATATTTTCGAATTAGTAAATGAATGTTTTAAAACAATTTTTTGATAATAAATTAGGATTTTAATTAAATATCTAAATAATCATATTTATAAAATCATTTTTCCAAAATGGACTCCATTTTTGGATTATACATGTTGAAAAATGGATCCGGTGAATATAGGCAATATTTCTGAAATACTAGTATTTTAATTAATAGTAAAATCTGATAATTCACAATAAATGCTAAATCCTTAATTTCTACAACATGATTGAGTAATTGATGATGAAAATGGACTTTGGGTAAAATTAAAATGCATTTATTACTATTCATGGTGTTGTAATACTTATTATTATTTCTATTGTGAAGAAATAATAAAGTAATGATTAAATTTTTTAGAAAACCCTCCTCTCCACCACTATAACCCCCCACCCCCCTCACTCTTACTTCACATCACACCTCCCAAGAATTCTTCCTTGCCAATATTGTGCACAAATCTCTCCCCAAGATCCTCCCCCACGTCCAAAATCTCCTAGACTCTTCATAATACAAAAACCACTTCCCTTAAACGGTTCTCAATGGAGGAAGTCTCAAGAGGTAAATTCCTCTTTCAAATTCTTTCATTTCATTTATGTTCTTTTATTTTTTGTTTCATTCCTCACCTACCATCACCCAAATAGTATGATAAATCCAATAAAATATATGTAATGGAATGTTTTTATGCTAATGGGATATTTTATTATCTTATCTCCTTTCCCCACTATTTTATTTGAATGAAATGGAAGCGTTGTTTGAGATGAGCTAATTAGCACATTCAAGGACAAAAATTTATCAATTTCTTTTATTATCTTTAATTTTGGTCATGAAACCGTTTGTGTTATGGTTGAAAAATATCATTATATATTTAATATATCAAATTTTTTGTTCTTTAATCTATTTGAATGAATGTTATTATTTTTTAATGAAAAATATTTTATTTTTAATCGACCCCACATGTTAACAAAAACGGTTTTCACTATGGTTTTATATACCAATTTAGCTCCCATCTATGTTACCAAATTAAATTTAAAACCATGTAATCTCTTGTATGTTCACATATAAAATACAATCATTATACTAGACAATCACCTTTTCCATATGTGCTTATCCAAGAAAGAACTGATCATTAAATCCAAGTTTTCAAACTGACCCAAACAATGAAATTAAACCTCATAATCAATCAAAACGGTTATAAATTAACATAAAATGATTGTACTAAAAAAATTAGTTATATAATAGGATTTTGAATTATTAATTAATAATCCTAATTTGTTTATTCAGGTCTTTAATTACAAGTAGAGAACTACAACAGATTTAAGGTAAGGGATCCCCTCTGTTTCTCTATTAATTAAGATTATCCTTTATTCTATGCCTTTAGTGAGTAATAAAAAATGATGGGGTATTATTTATAACCTCCCCCATACTTACATAATGATTTATTAGTGATTATAAATTCCAATTTCACTCTCCTAAATCCCTCTTATGTACACCCGACACCATGCCAATAAACCGTAAGGGATTCTTCCTGAACCAAATATATCCCTTCGGGTTTCTCTTTATTTTATTCTACCGAAAATATGTTTTATGTTATTTTTTTGAAAAAATTATAAATTTTGTGTATATGATTCAAAAAATATTCATGATCCACCCCGTATTCTCTTTCAGGTATATACATGTTTTTAAGTGATTCCCTCCTAAATTCATCTCGATAAGCAAACATATTTGAAGGGAACATCTTGAATTTATTCTCGACTTCAAAAGCACACTATCCTCTGGTTTAAGACACCATTGTCTTAATAAAATAATACCATTTATTATGAAAACCTTATTCGTTAAATTATGGTTTTATATAAAATTTTATACTCTTTTATATTTTAAAATCTCTAAAGTATCATCCTTCAAATCGGAAAAAATGTTTTAATGCTAATGTTTCACAAAAACATTTCAAAAATGTTGTAACTTTTGTTGGACATCACTAACCATGTCATATTCCTATTTTACCTTATGAACATCCATTTATATTCTAATCCCTTTCTTTAATGTAACCTTTCATGATACGACCATTCCTTATGCTTTAGGTCATGATTGTGGTATCAAATTCGTTCCATGGGTACCGATCTGTTGATGTATGGTTTATTATGTATGATTATTAATGAGTCCTAAATATTGATGAATATTTTGAGATGGGTGGGCCTATATAGTGCTCCAATGAATGGGGTAATGTTATGTCTCATGAGATGTGATGTGAATCGAGATTGGTGGTTAGCCATGACCCTTCCAAAAAAGGAAAACGGGATTGGCAGTTATCCATGACCCATACTAACGAAATGTTTCAGGATTATTCCACATTTATATGATTCCATGATTTTCGGATCCCATGCTTATATGCAATTATTTAATAAGTTTCATGTTTTGAACATCATTATTTAATTCCTCCTTACACATGTTCTTAATATATACCCCTATGTTTATTCTCTTATTGTTATTTTTAGTTTATCCCTTTTTTCATGTGTTCCCCAGGGTACCCTATGCAGATGTAAGGGCTTAAAGGAAGTTATGAGAACATTATGGAGATTAAATAAATAAATGTTTTTTAGACCCATGATTTATGTACCTATTCATCTATGATACTAGACATCACATTCCTTGGCTTGTATTCTGATGTAAAATTATGCTAATAATCATGTAATTTTTTTGTAAAAGGTTTGGGTCACTATAGTTATGGTTACAACCGTTTTGAGAAAGGTATTCATGATAATGATTGTAAGTGAATGAAACAAATCTATCGATGTGAAATTATTCAACTATAAGTAGATGGGTCACTACGCAAAATAATTTTCTATGTGTCATGGAAATATAGAACATAAAATAAAAGGGATCATGGTAATGATTAAGAAGATACTATAGTAGAAGTGTAATAATTATGGAATTTATGTTCTTTGTTTAAGTGATCAGGGTATTCATTTATTTGGTATGTAACCAAAATAACATCAATATTATTTTTCTAAAAAATCTGATCTTATGTGGATTTTTGAAATTTAATGACCTTTCTTATAAATTTTGAACTTTTAATTTTAACAAATGTATTTTCAATGAGTTATGAGTTTGAAATGGATTAAGATGGACATTGTATACTATTGATTATAGTTAAAGTTTGATTTATCAATTTGGATAACCCTTAGAAATTTTTTTGGTTTTGATAACATTTAAAGGAAAAAATGAATAACTCTTGTATATTACGATTCATCAATGTCCATCAGTAGTGAACAATTCATCTTGAACATAAATTTATAAGTATAAGGGATGATGTAAAAAAAGATCAAACCATAACTAAAGGATTAGATTATACTTATGTCATGGAATGGAATCATATAATTTTTTCATTCAAGTATTTACCTAGATAGTAAAATAATCCCTCAACTCCAGGGATAGAAATTGTAATAAAAAATCAATTTTATTAATTTTATTACCCAGAAATCAATACCCTCTATATCTCATCACAAATTTATGAATTATGATAGTGGAATTTCTGATGGCCATGTTCACTAACACTTTCTATTAGAACATGATGGTTTGATTTATCTTATGTGTCATTTTTTTCGCTTTCAACTGATGGTATCCTATGAGAAATAATATCTTTTTGGTGACCTTTATATTTCCTTTTCCCCATTATTAATAGAAATTTTACTTACATACTTTTGATGTGGGTTCCTCAAAAGGAATTTTCACATATCAATATATTGTTTTTGAAGTGAAATTTGAAATTATGATGAAAATTTTTTTAGATGGTGATAGAATGTAACACCCAAATATTTCATGATATGTATCTTTGTAAATTAATTTAATTTCGTTGATAGATTTCATTTCAGGTAACACTACTCTAAAAAGAACTGTGATACATTATTAATTATTAATATTTTTTCACAATCCATTAAGTTGGTGGTTTTCAATTGGATTAAATAAATTATGAAAACATAGTTTTGACATTTTATAAAATTAATTCATCGATAACCAATTATTTTGAAATTAAATTAAAAACCATTTGAATTTTATGGTTTTATTTTAATAAAATAACTACTTGTATACCCGTACTAAAATATTATCATAAAAAATTAAATTAATTACTATTTATAAAATATATTAGTAAAATATATATGTTATATATACATAAAAATTTTATTAAAGTCATTTAATATTTTTAAAAGGTTTAATATAGCAATAAAAAATTTATGCACACAAGTTTTTTTATATACAGTTTTAACGCCTTATAATTTAGAATCTATTTTTTATAAAAAAATTAGACAATTATATATTATATTTTAAGAAATAAAATTATTATTTTATATAGTAATATATAAATTTACTTTAGTTTAAATTTTCATATTTTACTAATAGGTTTAATGTTTTGACAAATAGTTATAAAATATTTTGTTGTAATTGAAAACATATTTTTTAACTAATAATTTATTGTTTAAATTTTTTATTTTTATTTGTTATAATTTATAACTATATTTATTATATGTTAGTTAATTTATTTTATGTAATTGGAATCACTTTTTAATTAAATGTGAATATAAAAACATTACAATATTTTGTATGTTTTATCTTCTTTAACAAATTTTCTCATTCAGTCAACGAGTTTTATTTTAAAATAATTACTAAAAATTTTATGTTTTGAATTTTGAAAAATTATATTTCATATTTTGAATCATATGGTATAAAATACTGAAATATTTTTATTTTATTTTTAGACATATAAATAGTAAATTTAGTAATATATTCAGTACCATGGTTATGGGTAAATACTGTAATATGGGTAAAAATAATATAATAATGTCCATAACATTATAATAACACCTTACAAAATATCACTATATAAGTGGGTGTCAACAAAAATCATCCTTGATTCATCATTATAACTATTTCATGCCACATGGATGAAATTATAATGTTTATTACATTTAATTGAAATTGAAGTTAAAGATGTTTACTCATATTTTTAATGACAATATCTTTTTTAATATAGTTTTATACAGATAATAAATTAAACAAAAAATATTTATTTAAATTGTAAATTTTTTATCTTAATAATAATAATATATTTTAAATTTTATAGGAAATAAATAATTACCTTAATTAATTACACAATGATGATGCAATAATTGTTTAATTAATAAAAGTATCAAATAAATGATATTGAAAATATTAAAATAAATAAAATTGTAGCTAATTAACACCATAAAATCCTATCATATATGAACAAGACATATTATGGATGTATTAAATTTTATTTTTTAATTTTATATCATATATTGATATTTTAAAAATATCATGAAATGAATAGTGTGAAAATTTACATTAATGATACTTTAAAATAAATAATATTTTATTAAATGTTATAAAATTCATAATAATATATAATTTATCCAAATGATTTTTATGAAGATAAAACCGTCATTCAAGAATCATTTTAGGGTATTTTAAAATTTTATTGTTACTATATGAACCCTTAAGTAGTGAAAACACAGGTTGTATTGGAAAGATTTAAAGAGATCAATTAAGGATTAAAGAAAAAAAAATGGGTAAAATATGACATAAGAAATTATAAAAATAGTGTTTCATGAGAATTACCCATGATCATATTAATATAGAAATTACTCACATTGAGTTAATTTGGAATTGATAATCTATTTACATGTATTTAATGTTTTGAGAATTTCCAAAAGTGAAACTCACATCACTTATAAAAAAGGAACATCCTCCCTCACTTTCTTACCGAACATTTATCATTTTATCTCTAAAAAATATAACCATTTATCCTCCTAATATCATTATAAATGTTATTTAGGTCCTGGTATTCCAAAAATTGCTCCCCTAGATCCCTTAAAAGTATATCAAAAGGGAGAAAACTGAATCAGTGTTATTCATTTTTACCAAATCATCCATGTTCATTTCTTTATATACTTCATCGTCATGTGTTTTTTACATGAAACTGTAATAACTAAAGTATAATATATATTATTTTATTTCATTAGGATTGTTCTAAAACATATTACATTATTTATCTAACCTATGAAAAACAAAAACAATGTTCTAGCATACATACAACATTCCATCTCCACACTATGGTGTAATCAATTTTTCATCACCACACTACCTAGATTTATATAGTGATGGAAATAATAGATATATATTATAATTACTACATGATTTTTATTACATAAAAAATTAAAATACCATAAAATTCCTTACTCATTTACTATTAAAGTGTTCATACCATCCATCGGGTGTACGTACAACTTACCATCTCCATGATGTAGTGCGCTTAATTTCCTACACCAACCATTTAATAATGATTATAAAAATTTATGTAATGATTAAATATAAAAAATATTTACTTATTATCATTATATAGATTATTTGAATATATCATCTTCATAAGAAACATAACTTAGATGACAAAACATGCATGGGAATTGAGGTAATTTACACACAAAATAAGTGTAATAATGAATCCTCTTTAAAAATCGACATAATATGATCATATATGATATCATAAATATTTTTATGATTATGATATACTTTAATAACATTTTTTAAAACAATATTAAAGTGGTTAAATAACATTAAAATTTCGGAATGTATAGTGTAAGGGTTATTTCATAATCTCATTATCATTTTTGATTGATTACGTTTAAGTCTCCTTTGAGAAACATTTTTCATCAATATCCAGGATTTCTAAAAATGAAATCAAAAACAATTTTCACAATTACCTTAAAAATATTTATGGTATTTTTACGCATGTTTTACATTTTACAAAATTGTTTGAAAGTAATATTTTTTAAATTTTCCAAACAGGGAACTTTGGACTTTTTCAACTAACGAAATATATTTTTTAACTAATGTGGCAAGAGCGACATTTTTTTCCATCAATATAATTGAACTATTTGATGATACATTTATAATATTACATTTTTTTCAAATATAATTTATCATAAATAATAGTATGTCATTTTAAATTTATGATTTCAATGTAAAATAGGGTATTTCTCTCAAAAATCAATGATTTTACTCTATTATTTTCATCTATTTAGATATCCAATGTTGAATATTATTCTTATTAGAGTTTTATATATTATTATATCATTTAAAATATTTAATTTAATGTATTATGATTTAGTTTGAAATTTTATGTGTTATTTTGATATCATTCATGGTTTATGGTTAAATTATTCACATTTTGTAAGTTAATTTTAATATGAATGATTTTGTTGATTTTGTTTCATCATCCCTTTCGTATGAGGAATTCATTAGACTTAGTGAGTTACTGTCATGGACCACTATATCCCCTCTTTGAATCATTAGGTATCATGTGACAAAATACTTTGTGAGTTGGCTTAGTCCTTACCCATTTATGTATGGTTTTATTGCTATAGAAATAAAGATATGTTTTTGATGTTCGACATCATGCATTCCCTAATAACAAGATTAATTATTGATATTCCAAGTGATTATTCCATTAGTAGAATATTTATGAGATTATTAATATTTATTTTTATTTTTTTCATTTATTCATTCCATATTATGATTAAAATTATGATTAAACGACTTTTGTTTTTGTTATACATCTTGCCATAATGATTATTGTTGTTATTCACAATTTCATCCATTGTATGCTTACCAATACTAAGAATCATATTTCCCCACTTATTTTAGTTTTATATTTCATATAATTCTGTGATGTATATTATAAATAATATAATATTTTAATATATTAAATTATTGGGTCTCTAAAAGTGTTATTTATGTTGTATTTTATATTTTAAATTATAATGTAATGATCAAGTATATATTCTGGTTTCCAAAACTACCGAACTGATCATCACAATTGAATTCTAATCATATATATATATGTATTTATATTCCAAATTAATAAAGTGATGTAAGGTCGTGGGGATACTAGGGTGGGGATCATTATAGATGAGATTTTTTTTAAACCACAACACATTGGATTTCAAATATTAAAAATTAATTTTTTTACTTATGTTTGTTATGAAATTATTCATGCACTAATCATATAGAATACATTATTACATAAATTTTTATTTTTTTCTATTTGATAAAAAGTTGATTATAATGTTAATGGATGTATATAATAATATAACTCTTAAATATTAAAGTTTTATGGATGTAGAATTAATATTAAAACATTAAATGATACATATTCAATCTCAATGACTAATGAAGATATAGTATAGTGTTATGAAATAATATAAAAGTTATAATATTTCCTTATGTATTGAGATATATATTTTTTAGTGGTATTGATCCAAATAAATTTACAAGAGTTAATCCTTGATTTAAAGTGAGTCTTTGATAAACCGTAAGTAATCATGTATTGATTATAGTATATTGTGTGACAGCATAGTGAGTTGATATTTCATTTTTTATTAGACATCATATTGGTGGTGAAATTAGTAATTCAATTTTGAATTGTGATAATTAATTTCTTACATTTTATAGATATTTAAATAAATATTCAAATTCTCTAAATAATTGTACGAACTCTATTTAAATTGGATCAAAATGAAGAAAATATTCTTTTGAAACAAGATAAATTCACTTCCATATCTCGGTATTTCCCTGGTAAGAATAATATAAATTATTAAAAAATAATCCATGGGAATAAAAATTCAAGGATTATTTTTAAAAAAATATAAATACAACTCACTTGTAAAATTAATTAGTTTCTAATTTATAATATTTTAATATTTATAGATATCTGTATTATCATATTTTTCCATAATACTTTAAAATAACAATTTTTTAGGATTAAAGAAACAAAAAAGGATAAATTTTAATTAAGATTGATGATTAAATAAAATGAATAAAAATCATTGATCATAAATTTATTCTCTTTATATTATTATTGATATCCCTTACTTAAACACTTATGATCAAAGGTTTTAAGAAAAAAATTAGTTATAAAATTGACTGTAATATGATATTATATAGTAAATTTCATTCATAAGTAATTTTAGATTACAATAATTATAAATGAATCATTTTCAATTAAATACCCTCCCTTATATGAGGTCATTTGATAATAAATAATTGACCAAAAGATATGAATAATGAAAAAACATAAAACCCTGAAAAAAATTAATCCCCTTCAATTATTGAATAAAAATAATTAAGAGAACATACTTACTTGAATCTATGAATATTATTGAAGTAAAATTCTTAATTAATAGAAAATACAAAACACTATAACCCAAATTATTTACCCTTCTCTCATTGTATAAAATGAAATGAATATACTATAATTTAAATGTGTTTAAATTTTTTATTTTCTCTTTTATGAAAAAACATGATATCTTTTTGGGAAATCATTATTTTAATCATTATTATCTATGAATCATCTTTAGGACCTATTATCAAGGTCAACAATCCTTTTTTGTTTCATTTATGAATTTATTAAATAATATCCATGATTATAAAATTAATAAAAAAAATATTTTGATCTATATTCAAAATGTAAAATATTTAATATTGTGAGATTATATTGTCCATGTCCCACAAATTATGACCATTTCAGATTTCAAGCCTTTCATATTATCTACTATAAACCATGTAAAATGGCATGAGGAAATAAAAATTCACACTGTTTTTTCCATACATAATTCTAATAGTAGAAATTATTCTCTATAATAATTATTAAATATTATTTAAAATACAATTTAATATAAAAAAATTAATTTTTGAACATGGTTGTAATGTCATGGATGATATAAAAAATAATCATGGTATTTATAAATCATAATTCTATGTAATGAGTATCCCTCTACCCTGTTATAATGAAGTATTTTCACTCACTATAAAATGTTTATTCAACCACAAATTTTGAGAAGAATAACCTGAACTCTACATTGTAGTCCACACAAAATTTGTTTCACCAGATCTTATCCATGAACACAACGATTAGATCTATTTTATCTAGTACTGAATTTTAATTTCCAAGGAAATTCATATGAAATCCCCCAATGGTTTTCTTCACACATTCAATTCATGTAATTTATCCCTATCCTATGGCTTGGTTAATACTCTTCATAATTATTTGATGTTCCTTTAAAAGACCACACAAATTATTTTTTTATTTATTTAGAAATAAAAACTAACTTTTTAAAATATTTAAAAAACTAAGAGAAAAAAATAATACCATATGTATTAAAATATGATTATAAGCATAATTATATTTAAATACCAATTATGAATATTATTAATAAATTTAATATTTTATTAATTAATCAATTCATATTTATCAATACAAAAAATATTTATACATAATAATATTATTATATTATAAAAGCAAACATTGATAGTCCAATTGAGAAAGATATCTATTTTTATGTACTATTTCCTATATATGAATAATTGTCATAGAAAATAATATCTATTTATTAATTATTAATTATTAGAAAACCTATATAATATTGAATTAAATTATCAAATTAAATTCATATATATTTTATATGTAAAACACTCCCAGGACTGAACATTTTACTCGATAAAAAATATCATTAATATAAAAGGAAACATATTTTAGAAATACTAATATAAACTCAATTATCAAAATGGAAACTATCTGGTTTGGTGGAGATGTTTAGGGATCAATAATGAGAGGTCTCAATGGCATTGTAGATAATGGTTTTTAGCAGTTACACAGTTAGAATATTTGATGATGATTTGGGATGGATCAGTAATTGTGGAATCATGTGGCGATGAATTGTAGAGACCCGAAGCTTGACGTACATAAACATTACATTACTTTTGTGGAATACTTAGTACATAACAAAAACAGACATACAAGGACCGTAATAGTTTAGTGTCTTTGGAAACATGGAAGATAATCTTCTAATCATGGTGAAATATCTTCAACATCTCCCATAAATATCTTCTCATGTTTTTTTCCTTACCGAATATCTTTCTTTTAATCTTGGGGGAAAAACATAAAAAGGATGAGCTCAAATGCTCAGTAAGGATAAGCATAGATAAGATAAAACATACCATATACATTTTTACTTAAAAATTGAACATTGAAAATCTTGATCAAAGACATAAAACATGGAAGTACATAAGGAATATATCATAATTGAACATAAATCATGATAAAATATCATGGGAATAAAACATGTAATTTTTTCAACCATTAAGCACATGATATGATTTCCATATTGGCCAAGGCATTGCTGCCAAGACCATCTTAGTGGAAAAAGTCCCTTTATGAATTGAGTTCACTCCTCATTCCATTCCTGTATTACTGATCCGGTCTAACTTGCCGTTCCACCCATATCTATCTCATGAGATATAAATCATTACCCAATGCATTGGAGGGAGATATAGGTCCCACCCATCTCATAATGAAATCATTCTTACTTATTCCACAAAATAAACATAAATCATTCATAATAACCCAATAAATAAAATGGGTTTGATAAACATCATAACATCATCACATAATCCATATAAAAGAAATGGATATCATTTCATAATAAGAAAAGCGAAACCATGTAAATCATAGATACATTATACTTGAAACATACACATATGAAATAATGTCATCTTAGATAGAAAATGGTTTTGATAAAATACTTGAAATGAATTCTTGAGGAAAATATCCTTTCTTCTTAAAAATCATTTTCTTTTCACAAAATGTGGTGCAATTTTAAAAGAAAGGGGTTTTGTTTAAAATATTCATGAAATCATTTGGAGGAAGCATCAAGAAAATAAGGCTTTATAAAACTGTAAAAATCTGTTCGTGTTGTATATGTTATATAAACATTCTTCTCATTATTTTGTCGGAAAAGTCAAAAAGTACCTCATAACATAAACAAAAGAAATATTCCTTACATACCATGTAGTAAAAGTAAAAAATGGGTAAAAAGGACTTTAAAAATACATGAAAACACTTTTATAAAACATGGACATGGATGATAAAAATTACCCCAGTAAATACTTAAGAAGAAGCAATCTCGGATAAAAATGAGATTTGCAAAATTATCCCTTACCATAGGTCTGATTTGCTTTGTAAGTGTCCGAACCTCCTATATAATTATTTAAATAATTTCATTGACTTATTCAAGAATAATACTCATTGTTATGGTATCATATATGGTTCACTTATGACTTTATTTTACCCATTCTTTTGTAAATTCCATGTTAAAGAGCGTTTTGGGTAAAATCGTTTCATTTGTCGTCCGTGATTTGACTTGTAATTATTCATATGATTACTTAGATCATGATTATCTAATTCCAGAATATAAAACAGGATTTATATATAATATATATTCATAATATACATATATATAATAGATCAGTAAACGGAATGAAATATACCGTTCATGGAGACGGTAGGCCGTACGTACGCAAGAACGTTGTTTTCGTTTCCTTATTGAGTTGAATGGAATTAAGTAGATGAAATTAATATATATACACATAAATACAGTATCATTATTATTTCATATATTTCAGTATTACTTATTATATATACTTTATAATCATTCATGAATGGTTAACGTGGAGAATGAATCTCATTGCGTCGTGGAGACAGTTGTCCGTACGTACGCACGAGCGATGATATCATTCTCATGATCGTTGAATTGTATTGGAGTGTACATATATTATTTCAGAAACAATATCACTTTACAATAATCATATATAGTTATTATGTACACCATTATACCTATCCAAGTAAGGTGGTGGTGGAAAATAGATTACACCACGGCATGGAGATGGTATTCCGTACCTACGCACGCGCGTTGAATTCATTTTCTGTAGGATGGATTGATGGTGAAATATGGTTGTTGCATACTTATAATAACATATCAGTATATGAGTGATACTAATGTTATTACTTCATAATGAAACAACCTAGGAAGAAGAAGTGGAAAAATAAATAAAGTTGAATGAATCGGTAACAGACTTTACCTCTTCTTTGAAGAGCCTCTTTGAGATCTCCTTTTAGGGCACTAAAATTGGTCTTTGAGGAAGCCCAGAACCTCTAGGATGTTTCTAGGGAAGTGTAGAAGAAACTTTGTCAGGGTTTAGCCGATCTTGAAGGCTCAATGTGGTGTGAGGAAGAGAGGGAGGAGGTGCCCTTTTATAAAGGAGGAGAGGGGCACCTTTGGAATAACTAAAAATATTATTTTATTATAAATCCAAATTCGGTTGTAAATAGCTGCAAATTGATTTATTTAGAATCTAAGGTGGGTATGGGTCTAAATCCTCTAATAAAATATAATTTAGACAAGTTGAGGTTCCTATTTTAACCTTATCATTTAATTTTAACTTTAAGTTAAATAATTTTACTTTTAACGTGTCTTCATGTGTTCTTATACCTTAAGGTTAATAAACATACTATAAGTAGACAAAAGAACCAAAAGTTGTTTATTATTAATATATATAACCTTATCTAAGTCATTTGGCCGAACCATAGATTTTTAGGAATAAAAAAACAATTAATAATATAATATTTGTTTTAAAAACTATTTTATGTCAATTTTGACACTATTTTGTAATTGATTTTTGTAAAAATCGTAACAGAATGATTTGTTCGAAAAAAGATCATTAAATCAATACTAACATGTTCTATTAACCTAGAAAATTAGTGTAATACATAAAAAGTCTCAAATTACATTTATTTTGTTATTTATAACATCAATTATGTCAATCTTTCATTAATAAGATAATTAGTGAATCATCATTTTGTCATAAATAAATTACATTATATAATGTCTAAAAATTACAAATAAACTACCATTATGTTGGAAATAATTTTATCTTTATAATTAATATTTATAGTCGAATATTCTTATGTATAACCCTATATTAAAAATCATATATGTATTAAACTTTGATTTTATCTATTTTAACCCTTCTTTAAATAAATTAATAATAAATGTCCTAATCTAATACAAGTGGGCCTCAAGGGTCATATTTTATTCCTATGGTTGTCTTTGGTCGAATTAAAGTTATCCAATAGAATTTGGACATGTGTTAGGGTAATAATAATAACATTTTTACCCTTAATTACCCTATTTACTTTTAACCTCGTTAAAAAAAAGTAAAAAGTTACTATTCAGCAAAAAATATTTCCATCTCATTGCCCACATTTTACTTACTGACATCAACCATGTCACTCGGATTTTTGAAATTCCATTCACAGGAGCGGTAAAATTAAGTTTTATGAAAAATTCATTTTTTTAACTACCACTTAGTGGTTTCACTATTCATCAAAAAAGAAAGTTCCCAGAAAAATACAAAAAATTAGGCCTAAGATATATTTGATATTATGTACTCAAAAATGTTTTCTATTTTAAAGAATTAAAAACATATCAGTTGCATTAATTAATTTAAAAACTAATTCCCTTCATCAAAACAAATAGCGTGTTCTTAAGAGATAATAACTATAAAACGTTTGACACTTGTTTATGTCTGGTTTAAATGTGAAATTACATCCAATGACCAACATTGTATTAAATTGTAAAAATATGTTGTAAATATACTGTAAAACCACTCAAATTAATAATTTATCACTATTAATTATTTCTATTAAAAAGGTTGTTTTTATTTAAAATTTAGTAATTTTCACTATTAATCAGAAAATGAAAGTTATCCGAAAAGTACCAAAATTTCACCCTAAGATAATTTAGATATTCCGAATCCAAAAATGAAGTCCATTTTGAAAAATAAAATTTATAAAATTTCAAAAATTGGGTGTTACTATTCATAATGGCTAGTTCATAATAATATTATAATAATATCTCATTTAGTGAAACACGGTATTGCATACTACACACGCTATCGAGGAAGGTTGTGATTGCATGTAATGCAAGGAATGTCAGGGATGCATGTTGTGCAAGTTCTTTTTGGTGTAGCATACAACACAAGTAATTAATGAAATTAGAAAGAATATTTTTCATAAAATATCGGGGTGTTACATTCTACCCCCCCCCCTAAAATGAATTTCACCCTCGAAATTCGTCAGGGTTATAAATGGTTTACTACCCAATAGTTTCTTTAATAGAAACCCACATCATAAAAAGGAATACCAAAACATGGATTTAAAAACTAAAGTATGAAATGTAACGGTTACACAAATTAACTCATCACTGGGTTTCCACGTAGGAGAACATAGGTGAAAATATGGATAAGGAAGAAAATATCTAACCATCAAGTTCTGATAGAGTGGTAGAGAACATGGCTATGAAAAATCCAACAATCACAAAGCCATAAATTTGCAACGATCTAAGGTACCATCTGATTCATCAGATATAAGAGAACTAGGACAACATTTTTGGTTTTCAAGATCATTTCCCTAAAGTTGATGAAATTGGAATTAGAAGAAATACTTTCTTGATTTTGGTATAATCTCGTCGTTGGTCGTTCTTTAGACAATTTCCACTCCATCTCTTAAATAAATGAAGTCGAATTTCTCATTTTTGATGTGTTAGCAGATCATGTGATAGAATGATGGGTTATTCCATCTGTCTCAAACAAAAGGTTAGAAATGTTATCAAAAAATACATAAGTCCATCTATAGTGAGATTAATCATATATGGTTCATAAAATGGACTAATACTTCATATATCATACTGCTTAATACAATAAAACTAGTTTCTACTAAATAGGGACATCTTGTAGGCCATTTGTAGGTGATAAAGGCCAGTCGCACAACGGTTGTGGGATCGATTCCCACAGCCTTGTCCGACGCGATGGGATGCCGCCCGTCCAGCTGGTTGTCCTTTTTCTAAACTACATTACTATAAAATCCCATTAATAATATCAAAAAAATGTTCTATCCTTAAACAATAATAACATATCTCCAACATAATCCATTAAAATCTTTAGGCTTATCTAAAATACTTTGGCCCAAGCTCATAGTATAAAGAAAACGATTACTTGAAATGTCATCAACCAAGCATGTGAATACCATCATTTATCCCCCATATATCGTGTTGGTCACATTCCAATCATTTGAATACCTTAATCATGTATTCTCTTGAAAAAAAAATACCCATTAAACCTTAGTGAAAATATGAATGTTGTCAAAAGTTAACTCTTTCCAAATATCAAAATCCAAAAATTCAATATACTCAAACCATGATATAACCTTCTCCTTATATCAGTCATGAGCTCATGAATACTATCAAAAATTTAATTTTATCCTTATCCCTTCATTATGTGCATATCATCTATTTATCAAAAATATCTGAAAAACATTTCATGGTTACTAATACCATTAATCATACACTTTCAAAACATAAAAAAGATAAAAGTGTAACAATCCTTAGATGTATCTTTATTCCATAGTACCATGAGATTACTTATACAACATTACACTTGATAAACATGCAATAATTCCACTACCTTCTTAAACCATTGACCGAGCTTCAATAATTCTTTCATCTTACATATCATTTATAGTCTCTTCATCATCATCAACATATATACTACCAATACGACCATAATGATTCTCTTCACGAGACTTTACCTTAGGGAATTGGTTTGCATAATTCCCATACATTCCACTTTTAAAACATTTAACCATTTTTGATGTCATATCAATACCATTATCCTCATCCCTTATGTTAACTGAACCTTTTTCTTTGCACTTACTGGCTTTGTGTCCTTATTTTCCACACCCAAAGCATCTTCCAGTTCCTTCGAAACAATCTCCCCGAGGGCTCTTCCCACATGATTTACAAGAGGGAAATTGGACTTTCTTTCCACTATGTTCATCATGAAAATCCATATTTCTCTTATTATCTGTGTCTGGAAACTTACCAAAGTTGAGATTATTGATCATTTTATTATATTGCAGATTTGGCATAATAACAATGTTTAGAATTCCAAGTCCTGTTTCATTTGGTTTCTCATGAAGAATATCATTCCATTTTCCGTCATATCCTCCATTATCATGAATCTTCCTATTTCCAACCATTTTCTAAAACCCAAAAAGAATAGTGTGAGAGGAAAAAATCATGTTAGTGCAAAAAACATAGTAAAGGGGGAGTACCCTCAATATCTTATAACTTAGGTTAAATTCTAATATTGTTACTGTAGTTCTAGGACTATATCCTATACGTATACTTATCCTTAGGGACATCCCTAGACATACCATAGAAATATATCTAGGGATCTCACTAACGTTTTCGCATCCTAGTTTCCAAAGGTTGACTAAACCTTTCCTCAGATACCAACTGTAGAGACCTGAAGCTTGACGTACATAAACATTACATTACTTTTGCGGAATACTTAGTACATAACAAAAACAGACACATAAGGACCGTAATAGTTTAGTGTATTTAGAAACATGGAATTTAATCTTCTTATCATGGTGAAATATCTTCAACATCTCCCATAATGATCTTCCCATTTGTTGTTTCCTTACCTAAAATCTTTCTTTTAATCTTGGGGGAAAAACATAAAAAGGGTGAGCTCAAATTCTCAGTAAGGGTAAGCATGGATAAGATAAAACATACCATATACATTTGTACTTAAATATGAACATTAAAAATCTTGACCAATGACATAAAACAAGGATGTACATAAGGAATAGATCATAATTGAACATAAATCATGATAAAATAGAATGGGAATAAAACATGTAATTGTGGAAACCGTTAAGCACATGATATGATTTCCATATTAGCCAAGGCATTGCAGCGAGGACCATCATAGTGGACAAAGTCCCTTTCTGAATCGAGTTCACTCCTCGTTCCAGTCCTGTATTACTGAACCTGTTTAAATAGCCATTCCAGCCATGTCTATCTCATGAGATATAAATCATTAACCAATGCATTAGAGGGAGATATAGGTCCCACCCATCTCATAATGAAATCATTCTTACTTGTGCCACAAAATAGACATAAATCATTCATAATATCCTAATAAATAAAATGGGTTTCATAAACATCATCACATGATCACATAATCCATATAAAAGAAATGGATATCATTTCATAATAAGAAAAGCGAAACCATGTAAATCATAGATACATTATACATGAAACATACCCATATGAAATAATGTCATCTTAAATGGAAAATGGTTTTGATAAAACACTTGAAATGAATTCTTGAAGAAAATATCCTTTCTTCTACAAAATCATTTTATGTTCCCAAAATGTGTAGCAATTTTAAAAGAAAATGATTTTGTTGAAAATAGTCATCAAATCTTTTGGAGGAAGCTTCATGAAAATAAGGCTTTATAAAACCGTAAAAATCTGTTCATTCAGTATAAGTTAATAAACATTCTTCTCGTACTTTTTTCAGAAAAGTCAAAAAGTACCTCGTAACGTAAACAAAAGAAATATTCCTTACATACCATGTAGTAATAGTCAAAAATGGGTAAAATGGACTTTAAAATATATGAAAACACTTTTATAAAACATGGACATGGATGATAACAATTACCCTAGTAAATACTTAATAATAAGCAATCTCGGATAAAAATGTGATTTGAAAAATTATCCTTTACCTTAGGTCCGATTTGCTTCCTAAGTGTCCTAACCTCCTGTATAATGATTTAAATAATGTCACTGACTAATTCCAGAATCATACTAATTGTTATGATATCATATATGGTTCACTTATGACTTTATTTTACCCGTTCTTTTTTAAATTCCATGATAAAGATCATTTTGGGTAAAATCGTTTCATTTGTCGTCTGTGTTTTGACTTGTAATTATTAATATGATTACTTAGATCATGATTACATAATTCCAGAATATAAAACATGATTTATATATAATATATATTTATAATATACATATATATAATGTGATGACCCAGACCCCCCTTGGTCCCTTTGCCAAAAAAAAAAAATCCGGTTCCCTTGCGGGGTACCGATCGGTGAGACCGACCGGTGACACCGATCGGTGAGACCGACCGGTGAGACCGATCGGTGACACCGATCGGAGAGACCGATCGGTGCGACCGATCGGTGAGACCGGCCGACGTCGGCCGGCCTTGCCAAGTTGTTCCAGAAACGTTCCTTTTTCGCAAATAGGGTTTTAAACCCTATTCTGCCTTGTTAAAAATGTCTTGGGAATCCGAAACGCGCACAAAGGTTTTAATTAAATGCTTCATTAATTCATGGGTCGGTTAAAACCACCCAGTGCCATTAATGATGAGTCAAGCCACGTGGTCAACCCATGACTCCTTCGTCTTCCGTGGTTTTGTGTTTCATCTCAACCGTCCCCAGCTCTTATAATTAAGGGTTAGGCAGTGGTTTCCCCCCCTTCTTCGATCGTGGATCTTCTGGTGCATCGGGACTGCCGCATCGTTATCCGTAAAGTTCCGCGCCCCCGGCCTAAACGTCGATCATCTATCAACAAGTAGGGAATTTCTCTCGTCTCTCACTTTTGTGTATCATGCGGGGTGGGCGCTACCTTGTTCCTATGGAATTGGTTGAACCAAACCCTAATGAAGATAATAAACGAAGTTCTAAAGGAAGAAGGGGAAGGGGTTGTGATCGTTGTTATGCTTTATCTTGTGATCATCCCTTTTGTTGTACTGGTTTATGTTTCCTGAAAAGTGAGGCCGTTGGTGGTCGTGTGTGTGCACTTGAATCCCCTCATGATGTTTTAAATGGGTTGCTGAAATTGTGAACTCCTACTGTGAAATCGGTTAACCACGTATATCTGGCTAAATAATTGAAAGCACCAGGACCGGCCCTTCTGTGATAACTCCCGGTTAGAACACACGGATTTTGAAATCATGGAGTGTGTTAAATCGTTTAAATCTGAAAATCCCTGACTTGTGTTGGTAGTGGTTAGTGGTTGTTTTCCCTTCGGGCCGTTTGCTGGAAATGTGGGAGGGGATGGGATCTCCTGTTCTTTTTATACTCTCGGTGGCTGTGTGAATTTGGGGGATGGGATCTTCTGTTGGCATGGTATCAGTGGTTGTGAGTTTTTATCACGAATTGGGGAGAGATCCTCTGTTGGCAGAACCGGGTGTGAGTGTTTTGGTTGATCTATGCTTTGACGTTTTCCTTGGTTATGCTTATGGTAGTTGCCCAGCAGTGCTTAAAATTAATTGAACATTTTGACTGAACGTGAAACAAGAATGGGACAAATGGTTTTGTGGGCAAGGGTCGTGAATCGTGACTCGGACGATGTGGTATTGTGTTCTGTAGGTTGGCTAGGAAAACCTAAGTTTTGGGTGAGTGTTTGTTACCTATATCTATACTTGTAGCTTTGTGTTTCTTATTCGCGCCCCACCCAAGTTGAGCACTTAGTGCCGAACACCCCCATTTATGGGGGGAGGGTGTTTTTCCCAACACTATACTTAGTGGCTGGTTATTAGCTCCTTTTCTGCTCCCTTTCCCGGATAGCCCAAGTACCTTCGGGCAGGCTGTGATGGCCTGAAGTCCATTATTAGCCCAAGAACCATCGGGCAGGGTGTTGTGGTGGTTGGCCAGGTGTGTGCGGCAGGTGGTTTCCCAAGTGTCTTCGGGATGAGGCCCAGGTGTTTTCGGGCGTGGCAGTGGATCCTTTATCCCAGGTGTCTTCGGGCATAGCGGTGGTTGTTCTGGCCTAGGTGTTTGCAGGCATGGTTACTTGTGACAGTTGAGGCCCAGGTGTGTGCGGGCGGGTGTGGCAGTGGGACTGCGGTGAGAATGGCGGGATTGGTCCGATGCGTAGGATGTCTCAATAACCAGTGGGGAAGTGGCGCGGGGTACCCAAACATCGATGTGCTCTTATTATATATATTACTTGACTTGCGTTATTTGGGGAGTGAGCCTTGGTGAGGCCTGGGATGGATAGTTTGCCTTATTAGTTGTTTGGTTCACTCTTTTCTCACGGGACTTTAGTACGTTCCCCCACTTGTGCACGAGAGTCTTGGTTTTCCCTACTGAGTGTACTTGTATGCTCACCCTACGTTTACTTTCAAGTTTCCAGGAGGACTACCAGGGCTGCGCGGGACCCTATTAGTCGGACAGTTGGAGTTGTCGCTGTTGTCGTACCTTTGTTTTCTTTTCGTATTGTACTTGAGAGCTTTCTTTTTCTTTTGTACTTGTACCTTGTTGTAAACTGTTTAAACATGCATGGGGACTTTATTTGGGTTCATTTATATAAACTTGTTTCTTTTCCTTTTTGGGAGGTCGACTTGTCCTTTTTCCCGATCCTAAATAATAAAAAGGGTAATGCCTTCCATTTGCGAAAATTTTCTATACCCTTGGTGCTAGTCGCCACTCCGGGACCTATTGAAGGCGGGTTTCGGGGGTCATTATCTCTCCTTCATCTTAAAGAAGGAAGGGCCTGGCAATCCGCTGACTCTTCCCTCCTTTTGGTGAAGGCGGGTCGTGACAGAACGGTATCAGAGGGAGGTTGAGAGATAGGACGGAGTCTGGAGTTAGGCACAGAAAGGATTGCATGGGATGGTAAGGCAACAGCGTTGGGTGACCTTGGTGCGTGAATTAGGCCAGAAAGGACCGGCTAGGACACGGGATTTTAGGGCCCCCCGTGATCCGATGCAAGGACTCTGGACCTACCGAACGACCAAGTGAGGCCACACTGATTGCAGGGTAGAGACCCTAGGAAAGGTACATGCATCATAAATGACTTGTGTTTTTGTGTTTCTGGGATGTCTTGGGAAATTGAGAATAATTTAAATCTTAATAAGTTTTGAGAACGGTTTTCTTTGCACTACTGGGCTTAGGCATTCCTTGTTTACCTTGCAGTTATGGCACCTGGAAGGCGACCACGTGTGGTACAGGCGATCGAGACTCCTGAGACTACTTTGGCCAATCGGCAGAGAGCTGATCGGGAGGAAGAGGACGACCAGTGGCAGAAGACTCTTCGAGCCTTTCAGTGACAGGCCCTCGAGAAATATGAGGGCAGCACCTCCGACATGAAGACGGAAGGCTGGCTGGAGGAGCGAGTCATAGCCTTCGGCCTGATTCGGGCCCCGACGGAGTACTGGGTTCCTCTGGCTGTTAGCCAGATGCGAGGAGCGGCATGTCAGTGGTGGATGCTTCACCTGGGGAGTAGGAAGGAGTCTGAGGTTGCTTGGGCGGACTTCGAGAGGGAGTTCCGGGCGGAGTTCCTCTCCTCGACAATGAAGGTGGAGAAGAGGCAGGAGCTACTCTCCCTCCAGCAGGGGAGCATGTCCGTGAGGGAACTTGGAATCAAGTTCAAGGACCTCCTGCGTTTTGCTCCGGACCTCTTTCCCGATGAGGAGTCTCGGGCAAGACGTTTGGAGGAGGCGCTCCGACCCTCCCTCCAGTATGCTGTTACCCCCTTTACCCTTCCGACATACTTAGAGGTTCAGAAGAAGGCCGAAGTGGTGGAAAGGATGCACGCTCTAGGCGGACTGTCACGAGAAGGGATCCAGTTGGGACCATCGAAGGGGAAGGCCGTCAGCACCAGGCCTCCGACATCGGGACCCTCCAGGTTCCGACCCGCAGGGAGCAGGCCGCAGCAGTTTCAGTTTCGATTCCCTGGCCCACGTTCTTTTCCTTCAGGCTCGGGACCACGGTGCTTCATCTGCGGGAGCCATGGACATCTTCGGAGTCAGTGCCCCTATCGGGTGCAGTACAGCAGTGGCAGTCATCCCCAGCGTCTGCCGCAGCAGCAGTTCCCAGCCAGACCCTTCCAGCAGCAGCAGCAGGGACAGTGAGCTCCCGCTCCTCCGCAGACAGACATAGGAGGGGGAGGCCGACCTCAGGGCGCTCCCCAGGGACCTCGACCAGGGCGTGGTCGGGGAGGTGGCCGACAGCCGAGGGGCAGGGGAGCTGGGCGTGGACAGTTACACGCCGCAGAAGCAACAGTTCCAGCAGGGCCAGAGGTTGTTCGAGGTACGATCAGTGTATTTAGCACTCTTGCTTATGCTTTGTTCGATACCGGAGCTTCGCACTCCTTTGTTTCACCCAGTCTAGCCCGCGCCTTGGGTCTAGATGCCGAGAGACTTCCAGTGCCCCTGGTGTTGAGCACACCAGTTGGAGGTCAGACCGACTTGCTGTTCGTTTGTCGGGGATGTAGACTGATGTTGGGGCCACATCAGTCGGTTAAGGATCTCCTTCTGCTACAGATTCGGCCGTACGATGTCATCCTAGGCATCGACTGGCTATTTTCTGTGCGCGCCGTCATCGACTGTTCCCAAGGGAGGGTGGTGTTCTCCAGTTTGGACGGCCAGCTTGTTACTTTCACCGGCGAGCGGAGCTGTCCGAAGGGAAACAGGAGGGAGGAACCTCTCCTCTCCTTATTGACTGAACTGACGATAGAATCAACAGATGAGGAAATGGTGGAAGTACCGGAGATCGTTCGTGAATTTATGGACGTCTTTCCTGAGGAGGTGACAACTCTACCCCCTCGACGTGACATCGAGTTCGGGATAGACCTGCAGCCCGGCTCACGACCAATCTCAATGGCTCCTTACCGGATGGCACCTTCGGAGCTACGGGAGTTGCGGATACAGATTGACGATCTGATGAAGAGGGGTTATGTTCGTCCAAGTGCATCACCGTGGGGTGCCCCAGTCTTGTTCGCAAAGAAGGCAGATGGTGGCCTCAGGTTGTGCATCGATTACAGGAGGCTGAATCAGGTAACGATCAAGAACCGCTACCCTCTTCCGGGGATAGATGATCTTTTCGACCAGCTGAAGGGGGCAGGATGGTTCTCGAAGATCGACCTGCGATCCGGGTACCACCAGCTGAGGGTGAAAGATAGCGACATCCCGAAGACGGCGTTCAGGTGCAGGTATGGGCACTTCGAGTTCGTGGTCATGCCCTTTGGTGTTACGAACGCCCCGGCCGTGTTCATGGGGCTTATGAACTCCATCTTTCAGGAGTACCTGGATCGGTTTGTGGTGGTGTTCATCGACGATATCCTGATCTATTCAAAGTCAGAAGAGGACCATGCAGAGCACCTGAGGACGGTTTTGGAGGTCCTCCGACAGCACCAGCTCTATGGGAAGTTGACAAAGTGCAAGTTCTGGGCACGAGAAGTGCACTTCCTCGGACATGTAGTGTCTGAGCAGGGAGTAGCAGTCGACCCATCAATGGTTGAGGCAATTGTTTCTTGGGCAGCACCCAAGAATGTGGCGGAAGTTCGGAGTTTCCTCGGACTGGCGGGCTACTACTGGAGATTCGTACCCAACTTCTCCCGGGTAGCAGCCCCTTTGACGGCTTTGACCAAGAAGGACCAGGTATTCATGTGGAGCGAGCAGTGTGAGTCGTCCTTCAACTACCTAAAAGAAAAACTGGTTAGTCCCCAGTGTTGAGATTTCCAGAAGAAGGGATGGCCTATGAGGTATTCTGTGATGCTTCGGGACAGGGCCTGGGGTGCGTATTGATGCAGCGACAAGGGGTGATCTCTTACGGGTCCAGGCAGCTACGCCCCCATGAGCGGAACTATGCCACCCATGACCTGGAGCTTGCAGTGGTAGTGTTCGCATTAAAGCTGTGGCGACATTACCTCTTTGGGGAGCGCTTTGTGGTCTTCACCGATCACAAAAGCTTGCGCTATATCTTCTCCCAGCGTGACTTGAACTTGCGACAGCGGAGGTGGGTCGAGTTTCTCCAGGACTACGACTTTGAGATCTCATACACTGAAGGTAAGGGAAACGTTGTGGCTGATGCCCTGAGCAGGAAGCCGCATCAGGAGGTGGTTCGTGAATCTGCTAATGCTTGGAAGGCGATGGGGGAGTTGGCTGCCTTACACTTGGATGCAAGGGTGGAAGGTACTAGAGGCTGTTTGTTTCAGATGACGGTACAGTCCTCTTTGTTGCAGCAAGTGGAAGAGTCTCAGTGGGGAGATCTTGAGGTGGAAGTGTTGCGGGATCGTATCGATCAGGGGAACGCCCCGGAAGGATGGTCGGAGGACAGCCGACGTCGGATGCTCTTTCATCAGAGGTTGTTTGTTCCAGAGGTGATGCGTGATGAAGTCCTTCGTGAGTTCCATAGCTCAGCCTTGGCAGTACATCCGTGTGATTCGAAAATGTACCAAGGCCTGAGGGGACAGTTTTGGTGGCCCGGGGTGAAACGGGCAGTGGCAGAGTTCGTGGCTAAATGCCTGGTGTGTCAGCAGGTGAAGGCTGAACACCGTGTTCCTGGTGGTCTGTTGCATCCTCTAGATGTCCCCGAGTGGATGTGGGACGACGTCTCGATGGACTTCGTCACGGGACTACGCAGAGCTCAGGGCGGGCATGATGCTATCTTGGTAGTGGTGGATCGATTGACAAAATCTGCTCACTTCTTGGCTATCAAGGAGTCAGGACCCGTGAGTACCTTAGCACAGAGGTACGTGGATGAGGTGGTGCGTTTTCATGGAGTTCCGAAAACGATCGTCTCAGATCGGGACACTCGATTCACCTCACGAGTCTGGAAGGGGTTACAACATGCTTTTGGCACCCAACTACGCCTTAGCACTTCTTTTCACCCTCAGACTGATGGGCAGACAGAGCGGACTATCCAGACCTTGGAGGACATGCTGCGAGCATGTGTTCTGGATTTCGGAGGATCATGGGTACGACACTTGCCTTTAGTAGAGTTTGCCTACAACAACAGTTTTCACTCTACTATTGGCATGGCTCCTTTTGAGGATTTGTATGGAAGACCATGTCGTTCACCCTTATGCTGGGCAGAGGTTGGTGAGACTGGTACTCTTGGACCAGAAGTAGTGCAGAGCACCACGGAGAAAGTCCACCTAGTGCGGGAGAGGATGAAAGCAGCTCAGGATCGGCAGAAATCTTATGCTGATCGTCGGAGGAGGCCCCTGACGTTCGAGGTGGGAGATCATGTGTTTTTGAAGGTTTCCCCTCGACGGGGGCAGCGGAGGTTCGGAAAGGGGAGTAAGCTCTCCCCTAGGTTCATCGGACCTTTCGAGGTGCTGAGGCGAGTTGGCGAGGTAGCATATCAGCTGGCCCTACCACCTCAGTTGGAGAGGGTCCATGACGTCTTCCATGTCTCCCAGCTTCGTCAGTACTTACATGATGACTCTCATGTCATCAACTGGGGAGAGCTAGATGTGGGAGGAGACGCGACCTTCGAGGAACGGCCAGTCAGAATCGAGGATCGCAAGGAGAAAGTGCTCCGTGGACGAACCGTCGGCCTGGTTCGTGTGTTGTGGAGACATGGCGGCCTCGAAGAGAGCACGTGGGAGAGGGAAGCACAGATGCGTGCCCAATACCCCGAGTTGTTCTGAGCTTTGAACCTTTGGTGCCTGTTGTGACAGAACGTTTGACCTTTTTGTCTATGAAATGTGCTAGTTCCTTTCCTCTGTTATGTGTGGAAAGCCCCGGCTAAAGGGAAGGGAAAACCCGACCCCTAATCAGGACACATTAAGGTGGATGCGATTAAACCCGTGCGGGCGAGTCAGTGCCGCCCAAAGCGGATAATATCTTGACATGGGGGAGGGGAACTCCCCAAATCCACATGACCAGTCGGTTTTGCGTGGTATGTTGCTTGGTTCTTGACAGGGAGTGTTTTCAATTAGCAGGGGTCCACTCCTAAGAGGTATCTTCGAAGATGGTTGTTCGGATCCTCTCTTGCGGGGTACCGATCGGTGAGACCGATCGGTGAGACCGATCGGAGAGGCCGATCGGTGAGACCGATCGGTGAGACCGGCCGACGTCGGCCGGCCTTGCCAAGTTGTTCCAGAAACGTTCCTTTTTCGCAAATAGGGTTTTAAACCCTATTCTGCCTTGTTAAAAATGTCTTGGGAATCCGAAACACGCACAAAGGTTTTAATTAAATTCTTCATTAATTCATGGGTCGGTTAAAACCACCCAGTGCCATTAATGATGAGTCAAGCCACGTGGTCAACCCACGACTCCTTCGTCTTCCGTGGTTTTGTGTTTCATCTCAACCGTCCCCAGCTCTTATAATTAAGGTTTAGGCCATGGTTTCCCCCCCTTCTTCGATCGTGGCTCTTCTGGTGCATCGGGACCGCCGCATCATTATCCGTAAAGTTCCGCGCCCCCGGCCTAAACGTCGATCATCTATCAACAAGTAGGGAATTTCTCTCGTCTCTCACTTTTGTGTATCATGCGGGGTGGGCTCTACCTTGTTCCTATGGAATTGGTTGAACCAAACCCTAATGAAGATAATAAATGAAGTTCTAAAGGAAGAAGGGGAAGGGGTTGTGATCGTTGTTATGCTTTATCTTGTGATCATCCCTTTTGTTGTACTGGTTTATGATTCCTGAAAAGTGAGGCCGTTGGTGGTCATGTGTGTGCACTTGAATCCCCTCATGATGTTTTAAATGGGTTGCTGAAATTGTGAACTCCTGCTGTGAAATCGGTTAACCACGTATATCCAGCTAAATAATTGAAAGCACCAGGACCGGCCCTTCTGTGATAACTCCCGGTTAGAACACACGGATTTTGAAATCATGGAGTGTGTTAAATCGTTTAAATCTGAAAATCCCTGACTTGTGTTGGTAGTGGTTAGTGGTTGTTTTCCCTTCGGGCCGTTTGCTGGAAATGTGGGAGGGGATGGGATCTCCTGTTCTTTTTATACTCTCGGTGGCTGTGTGAATTTGGGGGATGGGATCTCCTGTTGGCATGGTATCAGTGGTTGTGAGTTTTTATCACGAATTGGGGAGAGATCCTCTGTTGGCAGAACCGGGTGTGAGTGTTTTGGTTAATCTATGCTTTGACGTTTTCCTTGGTTATGCTTATGGTAGTTGCCCAGCAGTGCTTAAAATTAATTTAACATTTTGACTGAACGTGAAACAAGAATGGGACAAATGGTTTTGTGGGCAAGGGTCGTGAATCGTGACTCGGACACTGTGGTATTGTGTTCTGTAGGTTGGCTAGGAAAACCTAAGTTTTGGGTGAGTGTTTGTTACCTATATCTATACTTGTAGCTTTGTGTTTCTTATTCGCGCCCCACCCAAGTTGAGCACTTAGTGCCGAACACCCCCATTTATGGGGGGAGGGTGTTTTTCCCAACACTATACTTAGTGGCTGGTTATTAGCTCCTTTTCTGCTCCCTTTCCCGGATAGCCCAAGTACCTTCGGGCAGGCTGTGATGGCCTGAAGTCCATTATTAGCCCAAGAACCATCGGGCAGGGTGTTGTGGTGGTTGGCCAGGTGTGTGCGGCAGGTGGTTTCCCAAGTGTCGTCGGGATGAGGCCCAAGTGTTTTCGGGCGTGGCAGTGGATCCTTTAGCCCAGGTGTCTTCTGGCATAGCGGTGGTTGTTCTGGCCTAGGTGTTTGCAGGCATGGTTACTTGTGACAGTGGAGGCCCAGGTGTGTGCGGGCGGGTGTGGAAGTGGGACTGCGGTGAGAATGGCGGGATTGGTCCGATGCGTAGGATGTCTCAATCACCAGTGGGGAAGTGGCGCGGGGTACCCAAACATCGATGTGCTCTTATTATATATATTACTTGACTTGCGTTATTTGGGGAGTGAGCCTTGGTGAGGCCTGGGATGGATAGTTTGCCTTGTTAGTTGTTTGGTTCACTCTTTTCTCATGGGACTTTAGTACGTTCCCCCACTTGTGCACGAGAGTCTTGGTTTTCCCTACTGAGTGTACTTGTATGCTCACCCTACGTTTACTTTCAGGTTTCCAGGAGGACTACCAGGGCTGCGCGGGACCCTATTAGTCGGACAGTTGGAGTTGTCGCTGTTGTCATACCTTTGTTTTCTTTTGGTATTGTACTTGAGAGATTTCTTTTTCTTTTGTACTTGTACCTTGTTGTAAACTGTTTAAACATGCATGGGGACTTTATTTGGGTTCATTTATATAAACTTGTTTCTTTTCCTTTTTGGGAGGTCGACTTGTCCTTTTTCCCGATCCTAAATAATAAAAAGGGTAATGCCTTCCATTTGCGAAAATTTTCTATACCCTTGGTGCTAGTCGCCACTCCGGGACCTATTGAAGGCGGGTTTCGGGGGTCATTATCTCTCCTTCATCTTAAAGAAGGAAGGGCCTGGCAATCCGCTGACTCTTCCCTCCTTTTGGTGAAGGCGGGTCGTGACATATAATAGATTAGTAAATGGAAAGAAATACACCGTTCATGGAGACGGTAGGCCGTACGTACGCATGAACGCTGTTTTCATTTCCTTATTGAGTTGAATGGAATGATGTAGATGACATACATATTTATACACATAAATCTAGTATCATTATTATGTCATATATTTCATGATTACTTATTATATATACTTTATAATCATACATGAATGGTTAACGTGGAGAATGAATCTCATCGCGTCGTGGAGACGGAAGTTCGTACGTACGCACGAGCGATGATATCGTTCTCATGATCGTGGAATTGTATTGAAGTGTATTTATACTATTTCAGAATCAATATCACTTTACAATAATCATATATAGTTATTATGTACACCATTATACCCATCCAAGTAAGGTGGTGGTGGAAAATAGATTACACCACGGCGTGGAGACGGTATTCCGTACGTACGCACGCATGATGATTTCATTTTCCGTAGGATGGATAGATGATGAAGTAGGGTTGTTTAATAATTATAATAACATATCATTATATGAGTGATACTGATTTTATAACTTCATAATGAAACAACCTAAGAAGAATATGTGGAAGAGGAAATAAAGTTGAAAGAATCGGTAACGGACATTACCTCTTCTTTGAAGTACCTCTTTGAGATCTCCTTTTAGGGAACTAAAATTGGTTTTGAGGAAGACCAGAACCTCTAGGATGTTTCTAGGGAAGTGGAGAAGAGAATTTGGCAGGGGTTGGCTGAGCTTGAAGTCTCAAAGCGGTGTGAGGAAGAGAGGCAGGAGGTGCCCTTTTATAAGGGAGGAGAGGGGCACCTTTGGAATAACTAAACTATTATTTTATTATAAAGCAAAATTCGGATTTAAATAGATCCAAATTGATTTATTTCGAAGCTAAGGTGGGGATGGGTCGAAATCCTCTCATCCAATAGAATTTAGACAAGTATAGGTTCCCATTTTAACCTTATCATTTATATTTAACATTAAGTTAAATAATTTTACTTTTACCGTGTCTTCTTGAGTTCTTTTACTATATGGTTAATAAACATTCTATAAGAAGCCAGAAGAACCCCAAGTTGTTTATTATTAATATATATAACCATATCTAAGTCATTTGGCCGATCATTAGATTTTTAGGAATAATATAATAATTAATAATATAGTATTTGTTTTAAAAACTATTTTATGTCAATTTTGACACTATTTAGTAATTGATTTTTGTAAAAATCATAACTGAATGATTAGTTAGAAAAAAGTTAATTAAATCAATATTAACATTTCATTTTAACCTAGAAAATTATTGTAATTCATAAAAAGTCTCAAATTACATTTATTTCGGTATTTATAACATCAATTATGTCAATATTTCATTAATAAGATAATTAGTGCATCATCTTTTTGTCATAAATAAATTAAATTATTTAATGTCTAAAAATTACAAATAAAATTTCATTATGTATGAAATCCTTATAGATTTATAATGAATATTTATAGTCGAGCTTAGCTTATGTATAACCCTATATTAAAAATGATATACTTATTGAACCTTGATTTTAACTATTTTAACCCTTCTTTAAATATATTAATAATGAATGTCATAATATAATCCATGTGGGCCTCAATGGTCATATTTTATTCCTAATGTTTTTTTTGGTCGATTTAAACTTATCCAATAGAATTTGGACATTTGTTAGGGTAATAATAATAACATTTTTACCCTTAATTGCACTATTTTCTTTTAACCGTGGTAAAAAAAGTAAAAAGTTACTATTCACCAAAAATTATTTAATCTCATTGAATCACATTTTACTTACTGACATCAACCGTGTCTCTCGGATTTTTGAAATTCCATTCCCAGAAGCGGTAAAATTTGGTTTTATGAAAATTTCATTTTTTTAACTACCACTTAGTGGTTCCACTATTCATCAAAAATGAAAATTTCCAAAAAAATACCAAAAATTAGTCCTAAGATATATTTGATATTATGAACTCAAAAATGATGTCTATTTTACCAAATTCAAAACATATCAGTTGCATTAATTAATTTAAAAATTAATTCCCGTCGTCAAAACAAATAGCGTGTTCTTAAGAGATAATAACTATCAAAAGATTGACACTTGTTTATGTCTGGTCTAAATGTGAAATTACATATAATGAACAACATTGTATTAAATTGTAAAAATATATTCTAAATATACTTTAAAACCACTCAAATTTATAATTTATCCCTATTAATTATTTTGATTAAAAAGGTTGTTTTTAATTAATATTTATTAATTTTCACAATTCATCAGAAAATGAAAGTTATCCGAAAAGTACCAAAATTTCACCCTAAGATAATTTTGATATTCCAAATCCAAAAATGAAGTCCATTTTGAAAAATAAAATTATAAAATTTCGAAAAGTGGCTATTACTATTCATAACGGTTAGTTCATAATAATATTATAATAATATCTCGTTTAGTGAAACTCGGTATTGCGTTCTACACATGCTATCGAGGAATGTCATGATTGCGTGTAATGAAAGGCATGTCAAGGATGCATGTTGTGCAAACTCCTTTTGTTGTAGCGTATAACACAAGACATTAATGAAATTAAAAAGAATATTTTTCATAAAATCTCGGGGTGTTACATGAATATTGTTGGGCATGTTCTTCATAGTGGGGGTGGGATATCTCCTTTAGTGGGGATAGATCAACATCTTCGTTTGAGTTTAGATGGTGGATGAATGATGTTGGGTCTATCCAAGGTCTTACAGGACAATAATAAAAAAATTTCTATTGTATAGTCCTTAGTGGAAGATGTTCACATAGAAACCATCATATTAGATAATCCAATTTGAAATGATGAGAAGTTATTTCATTCACCATCTATTCTAGGCACCCTGTAGTATAGAAATGGGAAATTCTAGATAACCATCTCAGTAAATAGGGATCTTGGGGGTTAAAAGATTATATGAGATACAAAGGGGTTGATTTGGGTGTCTACTCTTCAGGCCTTCTGATCATGTTTTGGGCCCTATGCATATGGGTCATGAGAACAATTCCCTCTCAACATAACATAAAAGTGGGTAATAAAAAATTATTAAAATAATTTAATGTCATTAAATATTTTAATTATATACATATTTTCTTCTAAATTTTAAATTTAAAAAAATATTGATAATTATTTAATGTATTAAACATTAATTTTTTTATTAAATTATTAATTCCATAGTTAAATTTAGATATATATAATTATATATTACATATAACTAAGATAATTTTTTTAAAATAAAAAACTTATAAAATTGTAATGAAACCGTGATCATTCACATATAGAATTCAATCAAAGAAAAAACATGTGACCTATAATTAATCTCCTCCGGTGGATATTATTTATTCAAATTTATAAGTGGTATCAATAATCCAAAAGTCAATATATGGTACCCCTATTACTGTTTTATTCATTTTTTATTTTCCTTCTTATATTTCATTTTATATCACACAGATAATTAATGGTAGATTAAAAAAATCCCCAAATTTTAAATAAAGTAGAGGAATTTTTATGATATATAATAAAAATATTCAATTTATATTCAATTTTTACATTACATGTTAACTCGAATAGAGTTAAGACATATTTTATTAATTAAATAATTAAATATTTTCCAAAATGTTAGTTTCTTGTTTTTTACTTTTTTATAAAACAAAAAGATAAATTACAATGTCATTCTGCATCTTTATTCAATGTTTTGATGAAAAAACAAATAAATTTCCTTATAACCCATTCTCATATATATTCTAGATATTTTACCAAAGGAATAAATCATGTTAAATGTGGTAAATGATAATATTTTGGATATACAATAAAGTTGAGAAAAACTTAATGCATTATAGAAATATTTTTTATTTTATACCACCCACGTTTTCTTTTTCCCTTGAATAATTGTTAGTGAATTTTTATCCAATCATTGATGTATATGTATTACCTATATGGAAATATATAGTAATAAAGAGTAATAAAAGGATATTCACAATATATAGGTCTATTCCCTCTAAAATTATAATAATATAATAATTTTTATAATTTAAAATCCTAAAATATAATAAATAAATTTTCTAAATATGATTATTATTACATTTTTTCGTAGCTAAAAAATCATTTTCCACCATTCATTTCACATAAGATAAGCAATAATGTTTAAAATATGGGGATTTAACCCAAAAAATTATTAAATATAAACCAATATAAAATCATACAATATAATAAAACAATGAATTTTGTTTTTTATTTTCTAAAAAAAATATATTTTCCCACAATTAAAAGTTAAGTAATAGTCTCCTTATAGACATACCTATTAATCCCTCTTGTGAGATAAATTTTTAATAGTATTTTCTATAATCAATAATTTTAAATATTTCTGTAATATTCAATGTTATATTTTAGTCGCCCAAATTCCTACATTTTATATCAAATTTCAATCCACCTTAATCTAATATTTATTTTTCCAGTGAGATTTAAATTAGAAACTATTAAATAATAAAAAACCTTAAAACTTATTAATAATATTACACATGTTGATGAATTATCTTTTCATTATTATTATTAAATTCTATATTAGTGACTTATATCATTCAATCAATAGCCTATTTCATTCCATTTGGGTTAAATTACTTCTTATATTTAATCAATATCACCTATAAATTTATAATGTCATCATCTTCCTCTATGTATTTTGATCCTGAATTATTTAAAAAAATGGTAATAGAAATATTTTTATTTGATATTAAGGTATATATCCCCATTGTGAACATCAATAAATGATCTAATGATTTTTAATAATTGCATTCTGAAAATATTTTTTTCTTATTTTTTTCCTTCATCCCTGATAATTGAAATCTATACCTAAAATATAAATATTCCAACACTATATAAAACTTCTTCTAACACTATACTTGGTTATTTTATTAATAATTTAGAAAAAATTAGCATTTCTATGATTTTTTAACCCTCATTAACCCAAATTATTCATAATAATTTGATTCATTCACTATATGACTTCCCTAATGTCACACGGAAAATTCCAAAACATGTATGGAATAATTATGAAAGACATTCAAATGTATTGTCATTTAAGTGGTATTTTTATTTAAAAAAACCTTTTTTTTATTTTTAACATATACCCATAAAATTTTGAGCATAATTTTTCATGATTGAAATACCTTCAAAAATAATATGTTAAAATTTGAGAAACTGCATCAAAAAATAGAATGTAAGTACAATGTTGTATAATAATCTCTGATATGTTTTATATATATTTTTCACAATTTTTAATTCCCTATCCACTCTATGATTGGAATAGGGGTATTATTTCCTATTTTCGATGAATTATTTCGCATTCATTTTATTACTTTTTTTCTATTTCTCAACCATTCTATCCATTAATTCTTCAAATTTTTATATAATAATATTATTTGTTTTTTTCCTTAGTTCAAAACCCCATTTATGTATCATCCACATAATAACTCCATTTTATTATCCTCTTCCTAAAAATTATTATATCTAATACATGAAATTATACAATGTTATATCTTTGATAAATGAAATGAAAATTTGGAAATTTGGTTTTTGATATTTTCAGTGAAATCATGTTATATTTTAAATAAATTACTCGTTTTTTAATATTTTGGATGTTCTATATTATGTATTTTTATTATTATATAATTCATAACGGATGTTATTTAATATTATTAAAATTAAATATAATATTGATACTAATTCCATCGATGCAATAGTGGGTTGTATAACTATTTGTTTAAATTTAAACTATGTGGTATTTGTTGGCATCCAAGATGATTGTGATTTTTAATAAGTTTTTCATCGTATAGAAATGGATTCTACATAAAATATTTTTTTTTGACTACCATGATTTAATTAAGGATGATTAATATATATTTTTATTTTTTTTATTAACTTAAATAATTAACATGAACTGCTTTGTTATTTCTTTAGAATGTTTATAACAATTGAAAATCATTAATCTTGTATTATATCTTAGATGATTTTATCTGTAGATATGGTTATTAGATTATTATTTTATAAACCTATAATACATCCAATTTCATATTATGTGATTCCACTTCAATTATAAATCTACATATATAATCTAATTTCTTAATCCATATCACTCTTAGGCCGTGAATACATTTGAATAAGAATAAATTATTTTATAACTTATCAAAAAGATAAAAATCTAAATTTTGTATTTAACTGATTATCCATATACATATATAAGTTTTGATAACTTCCCTTAAACAACATTATACACACCATTCTTTTTTTGTTTTAATACATATATTTGAGAAATTATATGGGAACATACATTGTAAATCAACAAAATATTTCGAACCATGAAAAAAAATATATATTATGTTTGATATTTTTTTTATTTTGATAGTTTTCATGGGTGAAAAATACTTTTATAAAACCCTTATACAATATTACAAACCATACTATTTCTATCTTGTGATGTAATTATTATATACCATATAGTGATGGTTTTTATAGGTATGCTCGTCAACTAATCCTTTGTCAATTTTTTTACAGAAAATAGAAATGAATTATTCATTATAGAATTATTTAAAATATCATGGTAGTAAATTTATTTCGTTTTTCTATAAAAATTTATAGATTTTGTTTTAAAGATTCATTTTTTGAACACCAAACTAGCCGATATTTTACAATGAATTTAATACACCCATCTCGATCTCAAAATTGTTTTAATATGATCATATTTGTATGATGTTGTTAGTTTCCCAGTAAATGGTTTCTTATTTATATTCTGTGATAGTCACCTAGCTTTTTTATAATAGGATGGAACTTGTGGATATAAAATTAGTATATTCTTCAATAACGATGGATTTTCACAATAACCTTTATTGTTTTTAAGTTATATGTTTATTATTTTTATTATTTTTATTCTATTGGTTATTGCGAATGTTTTTATTGTTTAAATACTTTTTTTAATTATTTTATTTTAATTTATTATTATTATTAATTAATAATATACCCATAAAATATTTTTAATATCTATAGGTTATTCATCTATGTTTTAAATTTTATATTAATATTATTTAAATTTATTATTGGATAGTATTTTTGTGACAAAAGGGAAATAGTTATTACTACTTGGGTAATGGTGGTGGATTAAAAAACAATCATTTTTTTAGAAAAAAAATCCTAGTTTAAACCATAAATAGTCCAGTTTCTATGGCGTTGGGGTTCAATAGATTTTGGAAAAAACTAGGAAGTTAATAACTATCCACCAAGCTCTTGATTATCCATATTGAGTCTGGTGGGGGTATATTAGGAAATCCATGTGATGTCTCAACAACTATTTTTCTAATGGATATTTTGATAAATTGTTATCATCAAAATTCAGTTTAAAGTGGTTTTACTATTGAGTGATTAAATATATAGTAGTATTTCCCTACACTAAACTATATATTTATCTTCTCATCATATTATAGTGATATTTTTTAAAATTATTAATAGATTTGAGATCCTTTATTTTTTCTTACTATGGTGGGAATTCCGTTATATAAATAATAATTTTGTCAAAATGTTACTATTTTATCAAGGTTGATTATTTTAATTAATCTATTTTATTCTATTATGATGAAATTATTTGTTTTTAGTGGCTATATATAAATTAGACATAATGTATTGTATAAATATATTTTTAAATATGTGGTATGTGATATATCTAATTTTTTGGTGTTTAATTAAATAATGTTATACAATTATTGAATTTTTATGTCAAATTTTTAAAAGTTATGTTCTAAACATGATGGAAAATAAATTTAATCAAATTTAGAGAGAATTAGATAAATCATTTGACTAATGTGTATGATTCATATGTTTTATATTTTTTAAAATGTATTTTATTAATGAAAAAATAATGTCTTATTTATAGGTTGATTGAAAATAATTAAATTATATATGATATCATTTTCAAAGATAGTAATAATGATCATTTTGTTTTACAGAATTAAATACTTATAATTCAATTAAGATGACTGAATGATTTCTATTTTATATAATTTACATTGATATAATATGAATTTATATTAATAAATACATGTATAAAAATGGGGTTTTAATTACTGTAACATGTAATTATGTTCTAGAACATACATTTTCTACATGAAAATATTGGTTTTGGGGAAAAATATAAGAATGGTTTAAGTGTTTTTTTTCATAAGTGTTATTGGATTTTTATTAATATTATATTTCAAATGACTTTGTTGTTTTTTAATATTTTGAATGAATAATTTAATTCAATTTTTTTCACCTGGGGGTAAAATAATAAATTTTTATTTGATATTTTTTTTAAATATATTTAATATATTTGAATAATATATATTTTTTACATATTATATATTGTTTTCTAAACATAAAATTTTTTCTTAAAGGTGATTATGTATTGAAGATAAATTAAACAGTGGTGTGTCATTATTTTGAAAAAAAACAATTTTTCAAGTTTATATAGAATTTTATAATTTGATCTCATTCCAAAAAATATATTTCTAAAACACGTGATTAGTGTGGGTATTTCATTATTTCTGGTATATTTTCAAAGGTGATAATAATTTTTTTCATAAATAAATTAGGGATAATGAAAATATATATATAAAAATAAATTTTATTTCTTGATTATAAAACTGTTTCATGTTAAATGGTTGTGTTAAATTTCCAATTATGTATTAGAATCAATTTATAAAAAATTATTCATAATTTTTTGTTAAGATGAATTTGATAATTAGCTTATGATATTCTAATATACAATGTAGTAAAATAAATTTGAAATATGTCTGGATGAAGATACAAAGAAGCCTGGGGTCTCGTTATGACATGTTGTGGGAATTCAGTTTGGTTATTTCATATATTAATAATATATATATATATATATATAACATTACATGTGTTTTGAAAAATATTTTTTGATACTAGGATGAATGTTTTTTGTTTATGGTAGGGATATGATAAAATTAGTTTTTACATCTATAATGCTACGTGACATGGGGCCAAATAATATTTCATAATTGGACATTATAGGTAAATTTTGTATCATGGTTTCATAATTAGTAATTGGAATACTATAATTTTTTGTCTACCTTAGGTGGTAATTAGGGTCATAATGGTTAATATATAGATATATTCTCTCATTTTTTATATACATATTGTATGTGAATATATGTTTTTTAAATGGAAGTACAATAATGGGAAATATCAAAATATATGTGGGGGATGTGATATATAAATACCTTGAAGGAGTTTGGATTTTTATTTTGGAGACTACAAATTGAGTTGATTTCATTTTATTAATATGATATTTTAGTGGATACAAATATCAATTTTTATATTGGACTTGTAAAAGCCATATATTAGATTCATGTTATAATTTTGTTTTATTGGGACTTGTATTCAGTTGTATTATGGTGACATTTACCTTATTATATTGTATATTAAAAAATTTATTTTTTATATTAGATATTTTTTATGTTGTTCTTTTTAAGGGTAAATAAACCCGAGTTTGATACTCATTGATCCAATACATAAGTCTCATACCACTAGTGATTTATTAGTTTACATAAATCCATGAGGTGGTTCACCTAATTTATAAATTCGTTCTAGTGTTATATGTTTCAATATGGTATCTGTGTGTCTTTAATTTATAAGATTATGATACTTGGTGGAAATTGAATATTGAAAAAACAAAAGTCAATAATTGATATATAAGTTATGTGTGCATGTCTATCTAGCATACCCATACTGGAATTCATATAAACCATAGAAATTCTTCTTAGGGTAGACTAAATGTTTTTGGAGTTGTGATTTGGATTGTAATAAATAAATGACTTTTAGTGTTATAAAATTCACCAAGATTTAGGTTGAATTGCGGGGATTTATGAACCTCTTCAAAAAATATAAATATGAAATATGTATGAATAAATTTGATTATGAATTAATTTAATTTTATCTAATATGATTATGATTATTGAATCATTTTATTATTAACAAACTAATCAGTATTTTACAAAATTAGATATTAGTGCTGAATTTGATTACATAAATAAATAATACATACAAGATTATGTGGTGTGATTGATTTGATATGACTAATAATTATTTTTTTATGTGTTATGAAGTTGATAATAAAATGAATTGATACATTATTATTTATGGGTAACGTCTAATGAGAATGTTGATAAATAATTTTTCATAAATAATTTTTTATAATACTTTGTGTGTCTTATATGGGATTTTTATGTCCATGAATAAATAGTAAAGATAATTATTGGAATATTTTAATCATGGGATTTATTTAGTTAAAAATTATGAAAAGTTATGACATATGTGTGTTTTGAGAAAATAGTACGTTTTTTTAATTTCTTTTGTTTTTATTAATTTTTTTATTTTTATGATTTATTTAATATTTTTTAAAATGGGGTAAAGATGTTATTATTTTTGGGTTAGTATAGATTCAAAACTTATGTATTCATTAATGATATACTGAGTCGATTTTTGGTTAAATGAAAATTATAATTCTTCAGTTCATGTTTATATATAATAATATTTATAATTAGATGTGTGAATATTGAATCAAAGTTTTTATATTTTTATCATGGTTTTATGGGAAATGGGTTTTAAATAAATGAGTATTTGGTTGGAACCCTTTTTTTTCATGGAATATTGTGACAAAATAATATTTTATATTAATTGAATCTAGGATAGGATAATGAATTTATATATATGAGTGATATTTTGGGATGTTTATATAAATATTATTATAATTGTTACATTTATAATTTTAAATTAATAAATAAATTTTAACTTTATTTATATGGTTTCATTAAGCTAAAATAAGTTTACAAATAGTTGAGGTAATTTAAAATGATTTATACTAATTATAGAATATTGATAGAAATGCTCATACGATATTATAGGGTGATGAATAATAGAAAATAACAACAAATATATTTTTTAATAAATGAATTTATGTGAAACTATTAGTGAAATGATATAATATATTTTATTGAGATAATTATTTTATTAATTCGGATAAAATCATTGTTTTATTGTGTGATCAATGGGTATATTTTTTGTTGTGGTTAGTTGTGATATTGACTAACAAAGGACATCATTTGACATGTTGAAGTTATTTGTGGAAATCATTTCAAATAACATGAAAAATTTATTTATTTATTTATTCAAATAATAATAGGACATGATATGTTTTTGAATATGATATAAATTTTTCATTGAGTAAATTTTTAGAAACATGGTTATGATTTACGTTATTGAATATGTTTTAATTTCAAAAATATATACAAAATTGACTAATTATTTTGAAATGATAATTTTAATAAAAGGGAAATTATTATGTTTTGTGTTTTAGTTAATGAAAATTATAACGTTATGAAAAAAAATGAAGTTATATTCCAATAATAATATTTTTAAATTTTAAAATATTATTCGGTTATGTTTTTTAATTAATCATGTATGATAATAATTGGGATTAAATAGAAAAAATAAATATATTTGGAGTATTTTTTATTTTTCAATGAATATATTTGGATATAAATATGAAATTGTTAAATTATCAATATTAATGTATCTTGGTTAAAGAAAATAAATGGAATAAATTTATTTTTGGGTAGGTTACAAATGATTTAATGGTGATTTTTTATGATGGTATAGAAACAATTTACGTTATATGGAAGTTAATTTGTAACATATATGATTTTGAAATATAGTCCAATACTATTCCTTCTATGAATAAATTTTTGTGTGTAAGAGATAAATTTATTATTAATTTTTTAAATAAATATGTTACATAAAATTATTTATGACATATTTGTATGTGGATTAATAGGAATTAACTATTGGAATTTATAAGAAAACATCATTTACTTTATTATCCATTTTAAGCATGTTTCTCACAAATGTTATAATAGTTTTTAGATCAGAAATTTTTTTTGATAATGAATCAGTTTACACTTGATTTAATGATTGGACTATTTTAGACATAGGAAATTAATATGAATTTTTGTATACATTAAAATGTATTCCAATTTGTATTTGGGGTTGTTTTTAAATTTCATGCCATATTTTATTTCGTTAGAATAGATATAAAATGTTTATTTGGGGTGATAATGTTTTTAATATGATTTATTCATAGAATATTTTTTGGGGAAAGTGGGTCATCTTTGGGTTTAAATTAAAGTATTTTTTATTTTTTGGGTGATATAATTGATTAATTATTCCTTCAAATATTATTAATGGACCTTATAAAGTTCATGATTGTTTTATGTTAATGAGAATGCATTCACTAGTATGTCATTAAAATAACATTTTTATGTAATTCATATTTGAAAGATGGTATAAAATGAGTTCAAAAGAAATGGAAACATAATAATAACCCAATTTTTCATACAAAGATATTAAAACTAAATTTGTGTACATTCATTACATAACATGAAAAAACAACACCAGAACCATATGGGTTTTTTCTATAGAAACAAGGAAAGAAGAACCATTTCTTCACAAAACATAAACATCATACCCTAATAATTTCTTCATTACTAGAACTATTTTTGACAGGTAATACATAACACAATTATTCATATCTTTTATAAAAGTAACAAAAAAGGGTGATCTCACATTCTCAATAAGGGTAAAAAAGGTATATCTAAAACATAACATAATCATTAGAGCATATGAACATGACCAAGAAATTTTAAAATTATACCTTTCATATCAAAGATCAAAATCACGAGTCTTGTAATAAATCGTATAAGTTCATAATAAATTTATCATGAGAAATTTACATAGGCATAAGTTATGGAAATGGGTTGTACACATAAACTTCTATCTTTCTAAAAACACATAAATTGAAATAGGTCCACTCATTATGTTAAGGAAATGAAATCAGGCACTTTCATTAACATATAGATTTTAAACTAGGTCCATGAATAAACTTATGGAGATGAATGACATTTCCATGCATAACATTGTGAACATGTAATTAGGTTTACCCATAGTATTGAGAAAATATAATCAGGTCCATACATAACATTTGTGAACATTTTATCATGTTCACACATATAATTATGAACATGTAATTATTTTCACACATAATATTTTTGATCATGTAATAAGGTTCATGAATAACTTTTTTATATGTAATCAGGTTCAAACATAATGTTTTTACTCATGACTTATATAAAATTACCCAATTTAATATATATAGATATAGGTCCCACCTATCACACAATGAAATTCACAAATTTTTGTTCACCAAGAAAATTAATCATTCATCACATGAGAAACCATGTAAATAATTTAGTTTCATAAACAGTTTATGATAACATAACTCATAGAAAAGAAATGAGATTCATAGTTATCCTGAAAAATTAATCATAAACAAATGAAAAAAATAATGATGACAATATTCTTGAATAATATTACAAGTCAAGCATAAGTAACATCAAATAATGTTACTATAAAATGAAATTATTTTTTAATGATCACTTGAAATAATTCTTTGGAAAAATATCCTTATAAATATCATATTCTTGAAGTGAGTATTAATAAAATCAATTGATTTGTTCTATTCTTTATATATCCAGATAAAAAAAGTGTAAATGAATCATAGGATAATATAATGTAATACGACAAAAAAGCATATCACAACATACTAGATGAGGTATAAGGTTAACCTAAGGTATGGAAATCATGTTATGAATTCCCTTTCCAATTTATGATTAGTCATATCACCCACCCCAAAATAGTAATAATTATCAAATGAAACCATGAATAAATTTAATATAAAGATATTTGTGACATTATATTTCATATTTAAGTATATAAACAATAAAAAATATATAATGGGTGAATATGTAATATTCTCAGAGATGAAAAATTTATATGAGAAACCCTTACCTCATGCTTCTTTTTAATTGTCTGTACTTTATCTCATATTGAATAATAATTTCTTGAAGACCCCTTGAATAAATTGAATTAGGTATTTTGATGACAAAATTAGCACATGGATGTGGGGGGATTTAGTAAGAGAGGGTTCAGAAGATATTTTAAGAGCATCATGGATTGTGGGGGAGAAATGGGGTTGTGACGAGTGGTATTTATACTAGAGGAGGGGTGGTTTAAAGTGATTAAATAATGATAATTGTATACATAAAAGAACAACATTTAGGTAGAATAAATAACCTAAAATATGGATGTTATTTAATCTTTTAAATTCAATTATTGGTCTATAAATAACTCAAACACCGGTTAAATTTAGTTTCACTTAGTTATTTTAAGCCTTTACCTTTTAACTTTAGCATGTTTTATTATTTTACCTATACCATGGTAAATATTTCATTTTACCAGGGTAATATTTTATGACAGAAAATTAAAAGGAACATAATACAAATTTTCACCTTTAAATTCCATATATTCATTCCATTTTAACATATTTCATTATTTGGAATGAGAAATTATATTTAAAATTAATCCCACAGGTGCAACGGGAATGCCAGTTTGTAATGTGAAAAGTAAATAAGTATTAATTTTTTATATCCAAAATCACTTTGAAATTGATGAAAATTTACTAAATTGGATTTATGTAAGTATTTTTAAGGTAATTATACTTTAAAATCTTGTTAATTTTTAATTAAAATATATAAACTTTTTTTATGAAAAATAGTTTTCAACTAAAATTTAGTATTTCTCACTATTCATCAAAAAATGAAACTTCCCCAAAAAAATATCGAAAAATCAGCCTTTGATAATTTTCATTTTACTATATAAAAAAATAGATTCAGTTTTCAAAATAAAATTCATAAAAGTATAAAAATTTATATTCAAAACATGTAGGCCTTTAAATTGCGGAAAAATTACCTTTTTAAAAAATATAAATGTTTAATGCCTAAAATTTGGTTTATTATTAACATAATCTAATCAAACATGCTCAAAAATCCTTTAATTTTTTATAAAACATAAAAATTACATTATGATATATCACTCATAGTGATTAATTTAATTTATTAATATAAAATTATATAATGTGCATAAAAATAAGTTTTTATAAAAACACATCATTTATCTTCAAATTAATTTTTATCTAAATTTATAATTATTAGTAGACAACGAATTCCTTTTATAAAAATGTGTACACTATATTTTTATAGTTTAACTATTATCACTAGTTCCCACCATTCTAATTGTTATGTGATAACAATTGTTTTAAAATATAATATTTTTCAGTTATTTTATGTACAATATTGCGTGAAAACAGGCTATTTATGAAATTAAATTTATTTTAGAAAATGTTATGTTGTAAGATATTTTCATTTTACATTATAACCTAGTTAAATTTTATTTTCACTCTCAAAATTCATTAATTGAATATAAATATATGATTTTACCTCTCACCCATCACATCTCCAAGATCCCATGTAGTTTGCTCAAATTGGTGGTTTCCTTACAAAATTTTACTAGGTGAGTTGTATTTATTCGTAGGATTTTATATATATGTTTTTTTGACTCTATATATTTTTACCATTACAAGAAATATCTGTCCATTGGTATTACCTATAGGTTTAGTAAGTGTGAATGATATATTATGTACTTCATCTAGAGATATACAAGGAACATATCCTAAACAAGGGAGATATTTCATGGAAGCCTCAGTTTATAATCTAACATCACGATACAATCACGTATTTCATAAAATTGATTCCTTATAATTCAAATTTTTACTTTAATAATAATAGTTTTATAAAATAAAATTATTATATGAGAAATGTACATCAAAAAATTGGGTTATTTAAACTTATACTAAAAAGATAAAAAGTAGAAGGTGATGATCACCAAAAACTAGGATTCTAATTATTGGAAAGTAAAAAATTTGGACATCAAATATAATTCTGACGGTTACATTATGATGGGGAATGATGTAGAATAGGGTAATTATATGGTCAATGAACACAATTACATTGACCAGATTATTCTATAAAAGGTCATTCGTATCATTATAAATGAAGGTAATGTGATATGATTATATTTTCAAATCATTTAAGATTAAATACATACTCAATTTCATCTTATATGTAAAATAGCACTCATTGGTTGTACCCGGATCAATCTCATCATAATATTTTACTCCATTAAATGGAGACCAATTTGTAATTCCTACAGAAATGTTGGATCATTTGATTCCAGAATTGGATGAAAATTATTCTATATTGATTATAATTTTTATCATAACAAAATGGTTAGAAAATAATATTCAATAACATTAAATATTCATATAGTAAATAAATTAATTAATCTTCAAAAACTCATCCAATACTAAATGTAAAAAATTTCATAAATGGTTTCCCATATGAACCTTCTAAATGATTAAAATTGAAAAAATTAGAATTAATTTCTATAATGTTTGAAAATAAAATTATCATTAATCCTCCAAAAAATGATGTATTTTTTAATTTCAAGAAAAAAATCATGAGAAGATAATTTTAATTTATTCCCTTGAAAAATGGTAATAACTTGAATTTTGATAAAAAATTAATGAAACCATGAATTCTTTCAAAAACATACACCTTCCTCATACCATTAATTTATAAAATATATAACACAATATATAAACCAACTTGTCATCATATTACTAAATAGATCCATGTTCATCAATACTATTAAAATTATTTAATCAGAATTAAAAATATGTTTATCTAATTATTATCCCACCGGGATTCACATATTAAGGGTTATCAATCCCTTAATCATCTTTTCCCTTGAAATATTACCTAAACACCTAAATATATTTTCAATGTTACTAATACTATTCACCATATATATTCATATACTTAAGAAAAAACTACAATGGATCAATCCATTGATGTTTCAACAGTCAATAATACTATAGAATTATTTTACAACATTATTCATGAATCTAAATATATAAATAATTTAATCCTTTTACTTTAATAATTAGCATGGAATAGTTCCTTATTTTGTTTAGAAGTTAATTCATTGGTAAGGGAATTCAGTTGGAAAAAAGACGTGATCTCCACAATTAATACAATGAACTCATTGAAATATTTTAACTCTATGACATAATTTCAACATAGATAACACTGTCGCATCAAATTCAAATATTTCACTAGGTTCTTATTCACACCATATTGACATAGAGGAAGCTGAATCTTCATTATTCTATGTTCATAACCAAATTTAATTTCATATAAGTCCATGTTCTACTTTTTTTTGTTTTAGGTATCTTAGAGATTTTTTTTAAAAAAAACATCATTAGATTATTAATTATAATCAAAATTTCTTTCTCTCCAATAACAATCCAATTTAGTTGATCATTTGATTGAATTGTCTATCCAATTATATTGTAATGTGATTCCTTCAAGAATCATCCATCCACTAAAACCAAGACCATAATGTGATCAATACTAATAATAGTGGGTAAAACTAATAATAAAGGGATATTGCATATAAAATTTCTATTTTTTATACTTATGTTAAATACTTGTCTTTTCACGATAATTAAAAAAAATCTAGTTTTTCAACCTATACATAGATTTTACCTTTGGGATCTTACATAATGCTTTCTCATTCTAGTTTCTAAAGGATCCCATACTTTGTTATAAAATAAAATAAACCACTAATTTCATACATTGATGTTAAATCCAAATTGATGTAAATTCATTACCTATCATGTAAAAACCACACCCGAATTGTATTGGTTTAGTGACTAAATAAAGTTGGAAAAAACCTTGTTCACATAACATCTACAATGTCTATAAATTATGTTTTCGTAATGGTAACCCTTTCTTATATGTCTTACAAAATACCTTTTTTCATATCCTATGGAAAGGAAACATGTGAAAAGGGTGAGCATAGATGCTTAGTATGTGTAAAAATGGAAGATATACAAAATAACATAAGAATATCGGTATAAGAACATCAATATAACGTTATAAAATTATTATATAGATATCAATGATCAAAATCATGATCCTATTATAAATCGTTGTTATTCATTAGATGGGTATAATATGAAAATTATATAGGAATTAGTAATGGAAAAGTGTTGTAAAAAATCTTCTAAATTTGAGAACATGTATAAAAGAAACAATTCCACTCTTTAATGGATTTAAATGAAATAAAAGCCTTCTATAAACATATTTACATGAAACCAGGTCCACGTATTATATTATGGATTTTTAATATTGTGAATATGTATTCATGTTCATGAATAAAATTCTTATAATTTAATTAGGTTCACACAATGTTTTTTTAAATATTTAAAGAGGTTCACATATACCATTACAAACATTCATTTAGGTTCATGCATAACATATAAAGACATGTAATTATATAGACCCATAACTCTGAGAAAATTTAATCAAGTTCACATATAAAATTTTTACTCACTTGTAATACATCATACACAATTCATGGGATGTAGATATAGGTGCCACCCATAATACAATATAAATAATACATATGTGTTCCATAATAACATAACTCATTCATCATATCATATCCCATGTAATGAAATGAGTTTCATAACATTTTATCATAACATTACTCTTGGAAAAGAAATGGGATTTTGAAAAATCATGTCATCATAAACATAAATCATCCCTAAAAATAATGGGGATGTTATCCTATAATAATTTATGTAGTAAATCATCAGTGGAATTAAATAGTTTTTTTGAATATGGAAACAAATTTTAAAAAAAACACATGAAATAGTTCTAGGGAATAATATACTTCTAAATATCATATCATTGATTTGGGAAATAATAAAAATAATTTATTAGTTTTATTCTATATAAATATATATAAAACAAGTTGAAATGTAAGATAAGATAATTAAAATTAATCACATAAAAAATAAAAGAAAAAAATTTCAATGAATTATATTATTAACCCAATGAATAGAAATCAAGTTAAGAATTAACCTACCACATTGTAATGAGTCAAATCGTATGAAAATTAAATGTAATAATTATAAAATGAATATTTTATTATTATTGTTATGATAATTATATTTTTTAATTTATATATAAAAATATATTTATATAAACTGCACCCAAAAAAATAAACGGTAAATAAGGCATATATACCATATGAGAAAGAGTACGATGATAAACCCTTATCTTCCGCTTTTCTTTAGTTTTGCAAACTTCCACCTCCTATTGAATACCACCTCCTTGAAGGAACCTTTTAATACATTATATTAAGTAGTTTTTTATAATATAATAACATAGACATCTATAGAGTGATGATGAGAGGGTTTGGTAGAGATATAGGGATCTAAAATGCTTGTGAGGAGAAATGGGGTGGTGAGAGGTGGTATTTATACTTGAGATGGTTTTTTTAAGTCATCAAATAATGATTATTATATAATTAATGACAACCAACTAGAGGTAGATTTAATTTAATTATTTATGATGTTAATTAATGTTTTAAATGTTGTTTAGGTTTGTAAAATATCTCAACCACCCATTAAATGTTGTAGTTTTTTTGTATTTAAATCATTTAACTTTTCATATTATCATGATTCAATCTATACCTATACCACACTAAATAGATATTTTTTCTATGTTATTTTTATATAGAATAAATAAACAAAAAATACTACCTAATTTGGACAATATAGTTCCAAATATGTAATCCATTTAACAAAATAAAATTCATATAAATGAAAAAAATTGATTCAAAATTCGTCCTATAGGTGAAATGAAAAAGTTAGGTTTTTTAGTGAAATGTACAAATATTTTAAATGTTTTATATCCAATTTGAAAGTGAAATTTTTCCAAATAACCTATATTCTATTTATGTATGTATAATTTAATTTTATATACTTTGAAATGAATGTAAAATTTAATTTGACTATATAAATAAATTAGATAAAAATTTAGTTTTCAATTGAAAACAAATATTTTAATCCTTCATAAAAAATTTAACTTTCTCTAAAAAATAAAAAAAATTCACCCTTTAATAATTTTGATATTTCTTTTATAAAAAATAAAGTCATATTTCAAAAAAATATAAATATTTCAAAATTTGGTTTTGAAAAAGGTGCTCCAATAAAGGCGATAAAATTCCCTTTTAGAAAAATATAGTTGTTCATGTAAAAAAGGGTCTTTATTATTTTCTGAATAACATCAAACATATTGGAAAAATAATAACTAAATATATGAAAAAAAAAATTAATATATTCAAGTAAATGTGATTAATTAAATTTATTTAGATAAATTCCTACTGTGGGAACAAAAATAGTTTTCTCATTAAAACAATTACTTTATGATAGAATGTTTTTAATTTTTATTTCTAATTTATTGTTAGATGATGAATTAATTTTACAAACATATGAAAAATATATTTTTATATTTTAGTAAATCTCATACATCCTCTCCATTTAAATGGTTACGTGATAACAATTGTGCTAAAAAAATAATATTATGGATTGTTTCTAAGATTAGTGTTTTGTGAAAATTATTAAATCAAAGAGATTAAATATATTTTAATAAAAATACTGACTATAAATTAATTTTCGTGTCTCCAATATGGTATATTTATTTTTATTTTAAAAAGGTAATTTTTTCGTAGAAAAAAGTCATTTAGGAACACGAGTCTTTGTTTGCTTTAAAAAAAATCAAGTATGTTGATATTTTGACTTACACTTATTTCATGTAATGGATTTTATTTAAAAATAAATTAAAATTTAATGGAGAATTATATTGATCGTTTAATCCTTATTTTATTCTTATAATATTTACAATTATTATTTTTTAAATTTAAAATAATGATTCTGTTTTTTTAGTCTTAAAATAAGATTTCCTTTTCATTAAATTGATATATACATATATATATGTTTGTGTGTGTGTGTGGATTTATAAACTTATAAGTGGATTTAAAGATTGTATTATGTGAGTGATAACATGCTATGGAATCCTCTATGGTGGGGAGTAACAAGAGGAATATCATCATTGGATGTGAGTTATACTAATCTATTTGGGTATATATGCTGAATTACATGCTCTAAAATGCTTCTCAATGTAATATAACATTATGGTGTTATGATTCAAATATATCTTATTTTCAAGGAGATATATAATGTATTTTTATTTTTTATAGTTTTTGGTGTATTTATTTTCATGTAAATAATTTATAGAATTTGAATTTTGGTTTTTCATTGTTATTATAAAAATAATAATAATAATTTTATATTATAACAACTTCATATTTTACAACTCTGATTTGGATTTAATGTTTTGTGTGATGAATTTTAGATTAGAATAAATATTTTATTGATACTGGGATATAGAAACTTTTTATAATTAATTTAATCCTTAGAGATAAAAATGTTCACAACAATTTACCATGATAATCCTAGTTGACTAAAACCTTATATGATGTTATAGGATTTCTAAATGAAATTGTAGGGATTAACACTATCAATAAGTCCACCAGAAGGTATGTTACTATTCTCCCAGATCCCAATGATTCTTCGAGAGTGTAGTTGGTGTCCTCTAGGGTTCTTATGTGATAGGTTAACTACAATTTTAATACAATGTAATTTTGTTATTTTTCTATGATTGAAATTTGTTTTTATGATATTTTTATCAATTTTTAAATGAAATTTTTTATAATTTATCCTCTAAAAACTCTACGTATCTATCTATATATTTTTAAATTTATATCGTATCTATTTCATAATAGATTAGTAATCTACGAGTTGTGTTGTGACCATGGAAGTAAAAACAATATTTTCCCTATTAATTTATTCTAAGATGATGAGTTTTTCTTTCTATTTTAATATAATAATACAATTATACTATAGTTTGACTAATTTTATTTATTTCAAGAGTTTTGTGGCAATTTAAACAATTGTTATTGGAGATTAATGATTAATTATCATGGGGTAGGTGACATCTAACCATTTTTTTGGTTTTTAATCAATAAATTTTTAATGATTGTGATAATTTACATGTGATAATAAAAATTATTTAAAAACATGTAAATTTAAATTAATTTTATTAAATATTAGAGTTGATAAATTAAAATGGGATGATATTTTTTATTCATTTTTGTTATATTTTTTGAAATGTGTTATAGGGATGAAAAATATGTTTAATTTGTTTGAAATTATTTGAAATTATTATTGTAGAAATAATATCAATACTATAAATAATAACATAATATTGTTTCATTAATTTTTTTAATTCAACTCTGTTATTGGATTATTAGTATGTTGTATATAATTTTTTATTCATATGATATGAAATAATGTTATCATTGGAATTATGAAAATTAAATATTCAATGGTATAACATGTTAATATGCATTGAAAATTAGACTATCTTATTGAGTTTGTTTTCTTTGGTTGTGAATAACATGATAATTAGTTTTTTTTTATTTTTATTTTAGTAAAAATATTATTCATGGCAGTAGATAAAATCAATGTGTTTTTATAAAAAATATAATGAAATTGTTTTCTTGATGAAAACTATTTTATTTGTTTTAATTAATTATTTAAAAAAAATTTCATCTTATTAAGGGCAAAATACAAAATTTTATATAAAACGGTTTTTTTAATTAATTAATTTAATGAAATATTTATGGGGTTTACAAGTTATGTACTATTTTATAAACAATATAATTTTCAAGGAAATTGAATTAAGATGGTAAATAAAGGAAAAAGTTTTCTATTAATTTATTAAAAGGTAAAAGTGATCTATGGTGTTGAAATGCGATCATATGTTGGTGGGATGTCGAAAAATATTGTTTACAAATACATAATATGTCTAGTTATTGATTCATTACATGCATATTCATTAAAGAGAAAAAATTTGTTTTTTATTAAATAGAAAAGGGATATAACATAGATTTATATAGTGAAAATGAGTTGTGTAATTTGATTAAAAATTAGTAGATATTAAATGTTTGGTTTATAATATCAAATATGTTATTGGGTTTTATTAATTGTAATTATAATTTATTAATCATATTTTAATAAGATAAATTTAATAAATGTTTTTTTGAGATATTTATATTATAGAAATATAATGTCCATGATTTTTTATATAAATAGAAGGGAGTATTGGATTATACTAAAAATTATGTGTGTGAGAGTTTTTGATTGAATTTTTTCATTAAATGATATATATATATATATATATATGTATATTCCAAAGGGTTTAGAGAAATATTTTGTTATACTATGAGAGATTAATTCATGTTTCTGGATTGGATATGATACAATTCATTTGATCATCTACGTCATTACATGATAAAAATTAAATGTATCTAAATCATTTCCCAAATTATATATGGCATTGAAGTAGCTTTACTTGATCCTAAAATATTATAATGTGCATTTCTTATGTCTTTTTTAAATCATTATCTAACATTACACTTCTCACATAAAATATGTTAAACTTCTTGTGGTGCTTTATGATATGATGGGTTTTACTAGGAAATTTGATCACATTGTGTACATACACACGTTGTATGAATATAGATTTTATACACGGTAATATTTTTGTGGGTAATACATTAAAATAGTTCAATGATGGGAGATAGATTTTTCTTATAGGTATTTGGATATTTATATTGTTATAAAATAATTGGTATTTTTTCATTTATTTTTTGTACATTTAACAAGATATGTATATAAATGATTAAACATGATTTGTGGTAGATCAATATTAAATTCATATTATTATTGGGTATTATTTAGACTTTTATTGGAGTTTATTATTATGTTTTGTTATATTATTCTTATATGTATGATAATGTGGAATATATATTTTCAATAGTAGTCTTGATGAACGTGTTAATGGTAAATTGATTTTTTCTAAAACATAACTAACCATTTTGATAGCCTCATGTTTTTTATTATTGTGAAGTTCCTTATAGTATATGTGGACTTTTACCATTTGGAATGATCTTTTTGATATGTGAAATTATATTCCTTGAATCAATTAACGAATAAAAAATATAATAATCAATGTATTAGTAAGTTTCATTCACTTATTGTATAAATATACTATGGTTTGAATTATTTCTTTCACTTTAATAAAGTGACGAGTATGTTTCTTTGTACTAAACCATCCTATCAAAGACCATTACATTTAATATTTTTATTGTTGGAGATAATGATTGTAGTTTCGTGTAAGAAATATAGATTTTCAACATAGATTTCAACTAAGAGCATGTCACGGTGTGGCATCTGGTTTTGTGGAATGAAGGGATGGCTAGAGGAAATAGGAATTGTACATTGTAGTTTATTTTAGGCTACGTAATCTTTATGGCTTGTGGGTAGAGGACGTAATATTTAGACATCATTATATTTTGGGGATGGATATGTGATTATTTTGTGGTTAGTTTGATCATAATGTGAAAGGGTTGAATGAGAATTTTGAAAAGTATAAAACCATATATTTAAGGAAGATAATAATTTTATTGAAAACATTCTCAAATGTGTTTTTTCCATGATGTTATAGTCCTTTTATAATATGTAAAAATATAATGATAATTTTTTTTGATACTTTCATTACTTGATATCATTGAATGAACACATCTATCATGAAATGAGACATGAAGGTTGAGTTTATAGAGGTTTTTCATGTTTGGTTGTCATCACTCAATGGTAATTATTTCATGACATGACCTTTATCGATCATATCAAATTATAATAGTGATTGAGTTTCAAATAAAATGATTTTAAATAGATAAATACATATATATATTTTAGATTCAATTGATATGTCAGGATCCCTGCATGAAAAATAATCTCATTTCATGAAACCATAAATTTCTTGTTAAATTTTTAATTAATTAAACCATCCATGTTTCTTCTTATTTATTCATTTTTCCTTATTCCTAGAAAACCTTTCATATTTATTTCAAGCCCCTTGAATGAAATAATCATATATTTACCTATATTATTTGATATATTACTCATTTGTGATATTATGTGGGATATCTTATCTTTTTTTGATGTTCTTTTTAGGTATATCTTTTCATCCATGGTTCTGATATAGGATTATACATTATTTTGTTGGAACATTATTGTGGTCATGTCTTTGGTTTTTTATCACAGTATAATGGTGTTTATTCATGTAATTTTTGTTATTGTTAACAATCCATTCCACCAGATATTTCACAATGGTTGTTAAACCATAAGATGAGGTTGCAGATTCAAGTATTATCCTTTATTTTGCTTCAATTTTTGTTGTTTCATACTTTTTGTCCTTGGGTGGATGGTAATAATTAACCTAGTGCTGATTATAAATTATTTAATACAAATTTATGGGAAGGGTTGATCCATAAGTGTTTATAAGCATCCGAGATATTATATCAATGATTTACAGATAATTTTTATTATCACAAAGAGTTTGGTTTCAATACGGAATTATGTATTAGATATGTGATTTAATTTTCAGAATCACATTTCATTAAAGGATAAAAAAATAAAGAATTTCATGAAATAGTTTCTTATTCATCTTGAATTTTGGTGTTGATAATCACTTTGTAGATAGTTAATTCTTATAAAAGATTTTTAAAATATTTTGATTGATTTAATTAGGTAAAAGTTTAGTTCTATATTTTTTTGTGTGTTTTCATCTATTTTTGTGGTAGTGTGGCCTTGGATAGTGTAAAATCCCAGGTAAATAAAGAATAATACGTTTTCATATTTGAGAAATGAATATAAATTTTACTTTAAAAGGGGTTGCTATGTTCGATAGCGTACTCGATACGCAACAAAGAGTTTCTTCGAAATCTTACGCTGCACACTAGTAATAAAATAATATTATTTTAAATGGTAGTTAACACATAGCCTTTTTATTGGTGAGAATGAATATAAATAACTAAAATATTATTATATATGTTAAATGTTTTCAGATTTATCCAATAATGGATAAAGTCTTAAAATAAGAAAAGAATTCAATTTTAGGCATAGATACTCTATTATTCACTAAGGTCCAATTATCACCTTTTGTTGGTGAACCTTCATTAAATATAGTTTTGGTCACTCTTATACTTTCTATTAGACCAAATAAAACTCTTCTTTAGAATCGTGACATCAAAATTTACTTTGTGTAAATTTTTGTTATTTTTCTGATAAAGTTCATTTTTTAATGAATAGTGAAAAATGTTGTATTTTAATTCAAAACCTCTTTTTAATATAATTTATTTATTTGATTATATTATAATTTTAATTGGTTTTAAAGTGAAATCAGAATATATTTTTACCATTTAATACAATAGTGGTCGTTGGAATTAATTTCAAGTTGAAATCGGACGTAAACTAGTGTCAATCTTTTGATACTTATTGTTTCATAAAAACACGCTATTTTCACTGACAGCGGGAATTAATTATTAAATTAATTAATGAAACTCATATTTTTAGAATTTTGTAAAATAGACTTCATTTTTGAATTCAGAATATCAAATATAGCTTAGTGTGAAGTTTTTGTATTTTTCTGAAAAACTTAAATTTTTAATGAATAGTGAAACCGCTAAGTCGTACTTAAAAAACTGATTTTTCATTTAAATGAAATTTTACCACCTCTATATTTTGAATTTCAAAAATCTGACATACATGGTTGTCATTAGGAAGTAAAATATGGTTCAATTGGATTAAATTAATATTTTGGTGAATAGTAACTTTTATGTTCTTAATCGTGATTAGAGGTAATTAGTGTAGTTTAAGGTAAAAGTAATGTTTTAATAATATGAAATGACCTAGACACATGTACTACCGTTATTGAATGTTTCATGGTCGACCAAGACAATCCATGGGTCAACATGGGGACCGCATGGAGCCACTTTCGTAGGAAAATAACATTAATATCTTTTTATTTAAGGTTAAAATAAAAATTTCCCAAACATGAGATGTTTTACAAAAAAAATTTAAATGGGGTTATACAAGTCCGATTTTTGACTATAAATATTAATTAGAAATCTAAAAAGATTTCTTACATCCTGATATTTTTTTATAATGTTTAGACATTATATAAATTAAATTATTTATGACATTATGATGATGCAACGATTACCTCATTAATAAAGGATTTAAATAAAATGAAATGATAATGTTAAAGCTATAACATACACTTGTAAATGACCTATTGTATGAGTATATTTAGAACCCTTATCACCTTATCCTCAAAATACATAAATGTGGGACCTTTAAAATCCAAAACCCATTTGACAATAAATTAATATTTTGTAACCTTCCAAGAGTGCCCCTCCTCTCCCCTTATAAAAGTCCCCCACCTCTACCTCCTTATCCACACCTCTAAATCCTTTGCTCAACCAAACCCTGCTCATTTTGTCTCTTCACATCCCTCTATTACTCCTTGAAGCATAACTTTGGGCAGAAGGATTCCCAAGGAAGCCTTTGATCTCAAATCAAAAAGAGTTACCCGTTTTAAGGTAATGTCTTCACTTGTGTTATTTTGTTTTATTTTGCTTCTCCAACCCCTAAACTCTTTTTATTCATTTCTTTTGTAATTAAAATAGTATCTTACATATACTAGGATATTTTTATAATAATAATTTTAGCTACAATTACACACACCTACATCTAATGGTTAAAGAACATACTGTTTCCGTGGATAGTGAATTTCTGCCTCACGAAATGATGATTGTTCAATATTCTTTTAACACCTTCAAAGGTGGCCATTAATATGAAACTATATTTATATATGATATATAATATTTTTATGTTTTACTTAAGATTTTCTATTTTTAATTTGTGGCATACCTTTATGGTTTCCATTATGGGTAAACGTGATATCTTCATTTTAGGAAGTGCGGACTACCGCCCCCTCAAAGTGATTTGATTCATTAATTCCATATGTGGGACATATAAAGGATGGATTTAAAGTTATTATATATTATTTTATATTGGAATTATAATATACCTTTATATCATTATTATTTCATTCCATTAAATTATGATATAGAAATGAAAGTAGTGTTCATGCGTACGTACGGCTTACCATATTCATGAATGGTGCATTTCATTTGTTTTCCCCAAATGTAATGTACTATTATAAGTACATATATATAATGGATATATATGATATATGTTACATCAAAATGATTAATATAATCTTGTAATTAAAATATACATATCTCTTATTTAGTTTTAATTCCATTAATATGACATAGAAATGAAATTAGCGTTCATGCGTACGTGCAGCTTACAGTCTCCATGAACGTTGCATTTCATTTCTTACCTCTAAATATTATGTACTATTATAAATACATGTATATGATGGATATATATGATATATATGATATCCAAATAATGAATACCATTCTGGATATAATGAACCTTTGACCACATAAACAACATGCAATTGTAAGAAGTCAATTTTTGACTTAAGTACCAAATATCAACAAAACGAACTTTGTTAACTTAAATGATTACATATTGTTTATAACATGGCAATAATTTGTATAAAAGGAATAATAAAATTGAAAAATGTTTTTATGTAAGTTTAAATTAACACTAGTTTATTATTCAGGAGATTAAAGAGCAATCGAGTCACGTCAGACACGGGGTAAGGGACTTCATCTCAATCTCCTTTCATTAAGGCATATTTTGTTCTAATACAAGGATTTCTTTTATACAGAGTATAAACCCCTTTGACATTTAATTTTATAAGAAAAGAATTTTTTTTCTAAGAAGCATTTTACAAAACGATGGAAAGGAATGTTTCTTTTAACGTACGTGGTGACAACGACCTTTTCCGCCACCACGAGTATTATTTGGTCTTTGGCTTCCTCAAAAAGCCATAATGTTTTTAAAATGAAATAAATACCATATACAATTTTATGTATTTTGGTATTGAAAATTATTTTTATAATGGATTTTTTATTTCAATATATTTAAGGGATATATTGTGATCAAAGTGTGGAAATGGTTTCTTTCCATTATATTTTTTTATGTCTTATGGTTTTATAATGGTACTTGGACATTTGATGGGTGGTTACGTGATAAACCATATGAAGGGTGGTGCCGTGAATACCAGGACGGGTGGTTACGTTATAACCTTCAATGCATTGGGTATGGAAGTCTGATTTATGGCTATTCCATTAAGTGATATGTGTGGAAGTCGACCGTATGGTTATTCCGCTGAAGTATGTTTATGTCCCAAGTTACCTTTATATGTTATGTGATATTTATATGGGTTTTATGTTAATATTTTGGTTAAAAAAGGGTAAGTAATGATCTTTTATTCATTAAAGTGTTTTTACTACTTCATAAAGGTGATAAGTATTACTTCGATAAAGTATACATGGTTTACTTGATGATTTGAAAAACTAACAGCTTTTATTCATTGTGTAACCCTTACTGAGTATTTTACGCTCACCCCAAGTTTTTTTGAAATGTTTTTCACAGGACATAATGTGCAATAGGGTCATGGATGGGATTAAGGGAATGTCATTCTATCTAAAACATGGAACTAGACATATTTCCTTTTAAGAGTTTTTATTTTATGGAATCTTAGTAGAAGTTTCTACTTTGTACTTTTTTGAGATGTAATAGTTTTGTCCTAATTCTATAAAACTTTAAACCGTGGAAATAACCTAAATGTGAATTATTCATTTAATTAAATATTAAGTAAGGTTTAAGGCTGGGGCCTTATAGATGGTATCAGAGGTCGGTTTATACAACTTTAGGAGTTGAAAAATTGTTAAATTTATAAATTAATTTATGGTATGACTGAAATGATATTGCATTTAAAGATTACCATGTTGCTTCTCCTAAGATATTTCTGTGTTGAGAATGGTTTTTCGTAGAGGAAACATAGAAGTTTTTTTTCAAAGGCATACTGAGGGAAATAACCTTCAAAATCAGCATACTGAGATGGTCAGAATCACAATTGATCAGTTTACTGTAGTGATGGCTCAGTTGAATCAGGTGATAAATGGTGGTTGTGTTATTGATGATATTTTGGTGTTTTCTAAAAGTAAAGTAGAGCATGAAATTCATTTAAGGGTTATCTTTCAAACCTTAAAAGAAAAGAAACTATATAGAAAATTCATCAAGTGTGAGTTTTGGTTACAACAAATTTCTTTACTTGGTCATATTGTTTCAAAAATGGCATAACTATTGATCCTGCTAAAACAAAAGTTCTTGATGAATGGACAAGACCCAAAAATTTAACAGAGATCCATAGTTTCTTTGGTTTGGAAAGTTACTACCGATGGTTTGATGAATAGTTTTCATGATTATCTATTCCAATGACTAAGCTAACTCAGAAGGGTGTTATGCTTATCTGGGCAAAAGAATGTGATGATATTTTTTAGGAGTTGAAAAGAAGATTGGTGAATGCTCCAGTTTTGGAACTTACATCCAGGAATGGGGAGTTTGTTATCTACAGTGATGTTTCATTGAAAAGACATGGTTGTGACCTTATACAAAATGATCATGTAATTGATTATGCTTTACGTCAGTTGGAAACTCATGAGGTAAATTACCCTACACATGATTTGGAATTAACTGATGTTGTTTTTGCTTTAAAAATTTGGAGGCATCATTTGTAGGGTGTAAAGTGTGAAATATATTATGATCAAAAAAGTTTAAAGTATATATTCACTCAAAAATAATTGAACATGAGACAGAGGAGATGGCTGGAATTAATCAAGGATTATGATTGTACAATTCATTGCAACCCGGGAAAAGCAAATAAATTGGCTAATGCTTTGAGTTGAAAAAGTAATGCTTCATTAACAATGTTGTGTATGGAACGTGATCTTTTGGCTAAGGATTTGATGAACTTTGGAATAACAGTTGTTGGTGTAGGATGTCCTTCTGTTTTGTTTCAAGTGTCAGTGAGATCATCCCTATCAGACAGAATCAAGAAAGCACAGAAGCAAGTTATTGAGTTGCAGAAAAAGGTAGAGCTGGTTCAGAAGGGTAAGTTGCCTGAATTCAACATTGATAATGATTGTGTTTTGAGTTTTGGGAAGAGATTGTGTGTGACTTGTGATTCACAGTTGAAGATAGAGATTTTATGTGAAGCTCGTAGTTCTTTATTTTTAGTTCATCCAGGAAGTACTAATATTTATAGAGATCTTCGGGAGTATTACTGGAGGGATGGAATGAAAAGAGATATTGCTGATTTTACTATGAAGGGTTTGACTTGTCGGCAGGTTAAAGTAGATCAGCAGTTACCGAAAGGGATGCTTCAGCCATTACCAGTGCCAGAGTGGAAATGGGAAAATGTATCCATGGACTTTGTTGTAGGATTACCGATGACATCTTGAGGTAATAATGAAATATGGGTTATTGTTGATCGCTTGACTAAATCTGCTCATTTCTTTCCTATTCGAGATACATTCTCTCTAGATCAACTTTCTCAATTGTATCTTAAAGAGATAGACAGGTTGCATGGAGTTCTCCTATCCATTGTATCTGATCGTGATCCCAGGTTTACTTCTAACTTTTGTAAAGGCCTTCAGAAGTCATTGGGTACTGAATTAAATTTTAGTATAGATTTTCACCCTCTATCAGATGGGCAGTCAGAACCAACAAAGCAGACTTTGGAAGATATGCTACATTCTTGTTTGATAGATTATTAGGGAAGTTGGTACCAACATCTTTCTTTGGTAGAATTTTCATATAATAACAGTTTTCATTCCAGTATACAGATGGCACCATTTGAGGCGTTATATGGGAAGCGATATTGAACACCAGCTTTTTGGGATGAAGTGGGTGAACGGAAGCTGATGGGAACAGAATTGGTAGAAGAGATGTCAGAAAATGTTTAGTTGATTCATAAACACATGAGAACAGCTCAGAGTAGGCAGAAGAGTTATGCGGATAACCTAAGGAAGGATCTATCTTTCGAGGTAGGTGATCATATTTTTCTCAAAGTTTCACCATGGAAAAGTGTGATGCGATTTGGTAAGAAAGGAAAGCTGAGTCCAAGGTTCATTGGACCATAAGAAATTCTGGAGAAAATTGGATCAGTTGCTTATCGAGTGGCTTTACCTCCGAGTTTATCTCAGGTACACAATGTTTTTAATGTTTCCATGTTGAGAAAGTATGTTCCATATCCATCTCATGTTGTGAGCCTAGAGGTAGTTCAGTTGGAAGAGAATCTCTCTTATGAAGAACAACCAGTCTAGATTCATGACCAGAGAGAGAAAGTTTTGTGAAATAATGTAATTCATCAGGTAAAGGTTTTTTAGAAAAACCATATGGTTTAAGAGGCAACATGGGGATCTAAAAATTCTATGAGGGATAAATACCCCCAATTATTTTGATAAGTGAATAAAATTGCAAGGACGCAATTCCCAAAAGGGGGGAAGATGTAACATACCAGGTAAATAAAGAATAATACATTTTCATATTTGAGAATTTAATATTAATTTTACTTTAAAAGGCGTTTCTATGTTTGATAGCGTACTTGATACGCAACAAAGAGTTTCATTCAAATCATACATTGCACCCTAGTAATATTATAATATTATTTTAAATGGTAGTTAACACGTAGCCGTTGAATTGGTGGGAATGAATAGAAATAACTAAAATATGATTATATATGTTAAATGTTTTTACATTTATCCAATAATGGATAAAGGCTTAAAATAATAAATGAATTCAATTTTAGGCATAGATACTCTAATATTCACAGAAGGTCCACTTATCACCGTTTGATGGCGAAAATTCATTAAATATATTTTTGGTCAATCTTATACTTTCTATTAGACAAAATAAAACTATTATTTAGAATTGGGACATCAAAATTTACTTTGTGTAAATTTTTGGTATTATTTCGATAAAGTTCATTTTTTAATGAATAGTGAAAAATGTTGTATTTTAATTCAAAACCACTTTTTAATGTAATTTATTTATATGATTAGATTATAATTTTAATTGGGTTTAAAAGGAAATTAAAATATATTTTTACCTGTTAATATAATAGTGGTCGTTGTAATTTATTTCACTTTGAAATCGGACTTAAACTAGTGTCAGTCTTTTGATACTTATTGTTTCATAAAAACACGCTATTTGCTCTGACAGTGGGAATTAATTATTAAATTAATTAATGAAACATATATGTTTTGAATTTTGTAAAATATACTTCATTTTTGAATTCATAATATCAAATATAGCTTAAGGTGAGGTTTTGGTATTTTTCTGAAAAACTTCAATTTTTGATGAATAGTGAAACCACTAAGTGGTACTTAAAAACCAGATTTTTCGTCTAAATGAAATTTTACCACCTCTGTGTTTTTAATTTCAAAAATCTGACCTACATGGTTGTCATTAGAATGTAAAATGTGGTTAAATGGGATTAAAATAATTTTTTGGTGAATAGTAACTTTTATGTTCTTAATCGCGATTAAAGGTAATTAATTTAGTTTAAGGTAAAAGTAATGTTTTAATAATATTAAATGACCTAAGAACATGTCCTACACCTATTGTATGTGTCATGGCCGACCAAGAAAATCCATGGTACAACTTGGGGACCACATGGATCCACTTTGGTAGGAAAATGACAATAATATCTTTTTATTTAATGTTAAAATAAAAATGTCACAAACATGAGTTGTTTTACTAAAACAATTATTAAATGGGGTTATACAAGTCAGATTTTTGACTATAAATATTAATTAGAAATATAAAAATATTAATTACATCATGATATTTTTTTTATAATTTTTAGACATTAAATAAATTAAATTATTTATGAAATCATGACGATGCAACGATTACCTCATTAGTAAAGGATTTAAATAAAACTAAAAGATAATGTTAAAGCTATAACTTACACTTGTCAAAGACCTATTGTATGAGTATATTTCGAACCCTTATAACCTTATCCTCAAAATATATCAATGTGGGACCTTTAAAATCCGAAACCCATTTGAAAATAAAGTATCATTTGTAACTTTCCAAGAGTGCCCCTCCTCTCCTATTATAAAAGGCCCCCACCTCTACCTCCTTACCCACACCTCTAAATCCTTTGTCTCGGAAAAACCCTTCCCATTTTGTCTCTACACATCCCTATATTACTCATTGAAGCCTAACATTGGGCAGAAGTCTTCCCATGGAAGCCTTTGAGCTCAAATCAAAAAGAGTTACCCTTTTTTAAGGCAATGTCTTCACTTGTGTTATTTTGTTTTATTTTTCTTCTCCAACCCACTAAAAACTTTTTATTCATTTCTTTTGAAACAACACCAGTATCTCCCATAAACTAGGATGTTTTTATTATAATTATTCAAGCTACACTTAGACACACATACATCTATTGGTTAAAGAACATACTGTTTTCGTGGATGGCGAATTTCTGCCTCATGAAATGATAATTATTCAATATTCTTTTAACACCATCAAAGGTGGCCATTAAGATAACACAATATTTATATATGATATATAATATGTTTATGTATTACTTAAGATTCTTTATTTTTCATTTATGGCATACCGATATGGTTTCCATTATGGGTAAACGCGATATCTTTATTTTAGGAAGTGCGGACTACCGCCCCCTCAAAGTGATTTGATTCGTTAATGCCATATGTGGGACATATAAAGGATGGATTTAAAGTCAATATATATGATTTTATACTGGAATTATAGTATACCTTTATATAATTATTATATATTTCTATTAAATTATGAGATAGAAATGAAAGTAGCGTTCATGCGTACGTACGGCTTACCGTCTCCATGAACGGTGCATTTCATTTCATATCCCCAAATGTAATGTACTATTATAATTACATATATATAATGGATATATATGATGTATGTTACATATAAATTATTAATATACTTGTATAATTAAAATATACATATCTCTCATTTAGTTTTAATTCCATTAATATGACATAGAAATGAAAGTAGCGTTCAAGCCTACGTACGACTTACCGTCTCCATGAACGGTGCATTTCATTTCTTACCTCTAAATGTTATGTACTATTATAAATACATGTATATTCTGGATATATATGATATATATGATATCCAAATCATGAATATAATTATGGATATAATGAACCTTTGACCACATAAACAACATGCAACTTTAAGAAGTCCATTTTTGACTTAAGTACCAAATATCAACAAAACAAACTTTGTTAACTTAAATTATTACATATTGTTTATAACATGGAAATAAGGTGTATAAAATGAATAATAAACTTGAAAAAGTTTTTTATGTAAGTAGAAATTAACACTATTTTATTATTTAGGAGATTAAAGAGCAGTCGAGTCACGTCGGACACGAGGTAAGGGACTTCTTCTCAATCTCATTTCATTGAGGCATATTTTGTTCTAATACAAGGAATTCTTTTATACAGTGTATAAACCCCTTTGAAATTTAATTTTACAAAAAAGTAATCTTTTTCTATGAAGTGTTTTACAAAATGACAGAAAGCAATGTTTGTTTTAACGTACGTGGTGACAACGACATTTTCCACCGCCGTGAGTATTATTTGGTCTTTGGCTTCCTCAACAAGCCATAATGTTTTTAAAATGAAATAAATACCATATACTCTTTTATGTATTTTGGTATTGAAAATGATTTTTATAATGGATTTGTTATGTCAATATATTTATGTGATATATTGTGATCAAAGTGTTGAAATGTTTTCCTTCCATTATATTGTTTTATGTCTTATGATTTTATAATGGTACTTGGACATTTGACGGGTGGTTATGTGATAAACCATATGACGGGTGGTGCCGTGAATACCAGGAAGGGTGGTTACGTTATAACCTACAATGCATTGGGTATGGAAGTCGGCCGTATGGCTATTCCATTAAGTGATATGTGTGGAAGTCAACCATATGGTTATTCCACTTAGGTATGTTTATGTCCCAAGTTACCTTTATATGTTATGTGATCTTTATATGGGTTTTATGGTATTATTTTGGTTACAAAAGGGTAAGTAATTATCTATTAATCATTGAAGAGTTTTTACTACTTCATAAAGGTGAAAAGTATTACTTTGATAAAGTATACATGGTTTACTTATTGTTTTGAAAAACTAACAGCTTTCATTCATTATGTATCCCTTACTGAGCTTTTTATGCCCAACCCAAGTTTTTTTGAAATGTTTTTCATAGGACATAATGTGGAATAGGGTCATGGATGGGATCAAGGTAAAGTCATGCTATCTAAAACATGGAACTAGACATGTTTCCTTTTACGATTTTTTATTTTATGCAATCTTAATTGAAGTTTCAAATTTGTAATCTTTTGAGATGTAATAATTATGTACTAATTATCTAAAACTCTAAACTGTGAAAAGACCCTCAATGTGAATTATTCATTTAATTCAATATTAAGTATGTTTTAAGGCTGGGGATTATATATAGGGTTGTTGAGACTTGTTTTGAGGTGTTATATTGAGATGCATAGTGGTTTTGAGGTGGATATTTTTTTGGTTTTCATGAGGATATGTGGCTGTTAGTGAGGAAATTGTGGATGGTTTGATGTGTGTTATATTCAGAGGAATGGAAAGTGGAGGGTTTTTTGGCTATTAAGGTTTTTATTTTTGTATTTTGGGTTTGTGTTGTTTATTCTTACTGATATGGAATGTTATTGGCAATGATGAATTGATTAATGGGTGTGAGGTATCAATCAATACATATTTGTAGCATGTAAATCTTTTATTCATGAAAGAAATGAATAATAGTTGGTATTAATTGGGTTTATTGGATAATGAATGGTTCTTACATTAAATAGTAAAGTAAATTTAATATATCTATTAAAAAAATAGTAATCCTAGAAATAGATAAATTATTTTATTTATTATAATTCAATATATATATTATTTTTGTTTATTTAGAAGTGAATTTGGGTTGAATTGTAGAAATAGAATCTGTTTTTAATTATCAATATTTTTAATTTAGAGGTTTTGGTGGGTGTGGTAGTGTTTTTTGGGTAAGATCCTTCAGATTGGGTTACATATGAATTTAATCTATGTTTTTATGATTTCATACACACCTCACTAGAGTTATATAACCTTATGAACACCCATTTTGTCCGTGTTCTGCTCATTTTCCCTAACATTATGGTTGGGAACAGAATGTATGGTTTATTAATCCCCCTCACATTATCCACCTTGTAAACATAATATTGGTTTTTATGCTATTAGATTATGATTCATGAAATATAAAAACCAAAAGTTAGAGTAAAAATGATATGAGGTTGTGAGAATTGATATGATTGTTTAATGTTATGATAGAGTTTGAGACACATTTTAAAGCCCATTTATGGATAGAGGAGGGAATGGGGTGGATTAGTTCTTTTTTAAAATGAACATTTTTGATATGGATGTGGTATGTTGATGTGAAGTGGAAATGTGGTATTAGGGTGAGGGTTTAGATTGGTGGCTAGGGGATGAATTATAATGTGGAATATAGATGTGAGTTGGTATTGAGATATGGGTATATAGATATGTGGTTGCGACTATGGTAAGATGTATAATTTGGTATACATTGTTTCATGATGATGATGATGTTGTTTTGGTTGTGATGAAAAACGATGATATATGGTCATACGGAAGGGATGGCACTCCTAGATTAACTATGTTAGGGAATTAAATTTAGAAATAATTAGGGAATTTGTGGAGAGTTGCCTCTTGGATATATTCATTCATGAGTTCGATATTAAATTTGAATGTGATATTTTATTAGCATGTCAGGGAGAGGATGGGTAATATATGACCTTTTATAAGTCTGTCTTTGCCCATTTTTTTATTCATTGAGGTATTTTTATGATTCTTGTAAATATTGAAGAGATTTATTGAGGTGGATCCAACTGAGAACATATGTATTTTTTATACTATATATATAATTTTTAAAAAGGGTTTTGTGGTTGATCAAGAAATTTCAAAATTGGAAGTTGATATTTCTATTAATGTTACTTCAAAATGAGTTTTCTTTTATTATTTTATTTTTTATGGAATTATTCTATATGAAATTTAATCTATAATTTTTTCATTGTTTTTATTTTTTATTATATTTTTTATGGGTGTTTCTCTTATTATTTTATTTTCCATTTCAATAAAATTCCTCACTTTTGTGTAATGTATATCCACATTGCTAGTACGAAACCCTTTTCTTATGGGAGGTGTTATTTAGGGTTCAATCACATCTTCCCTAGAGTCCTATGAGGGATTACTAATGGGTGAGGTTCATGAAAAATTTCTAACATTTCTATATAATTGTGTTACTATGAAAACAACATTTCACTATTACATTACTTATTTTTACATTAATATTGGGTATTTTATAACATTGAGAGTTCTATTGATTTATTTTTAAAATATATAATTTTCTCCCCACTAATGGGTTAATATGAATGTTTTGATAAAATTAATTGTTATGCTATATGAATGGATTGTTTTATTTCCCTTTTTTATAAATGATATTTTTATCTAGGTAGCACAAGACAATGATTACACCATGAGTTATATAGTTGAACCTATGAAGGACATTTTATTTTTGGATTATTAGTGTATTAATAATAGATTTATTGACAATGAATGTTACCCAATGTAATGTCTTTTAATATTGGTATTTTTCACAGTTGATTTATGGTTTTATTAACCATGTGGCCATACCAATTGATTATGTTTTTCATGTCCATCATGAGTTGTTGGGTTAGTGTGTAATTTGAAAAATAATGAAGCATCACAATGTGAGATACCTAATTTATTAAAAATTTATAATTATAGAAATTCACCTACATGATTTTAGGACATTAGCCTCTTTTTCTTCCCCTACCCATTCATTCAACATTGGGATCACATATCAAAATTCCTTCCATCCCTTGTCTATTGATTTTGGGAAAATCCTTCTCAATCCTATGTGGGTATTTAATTTAATACCCTTTATTCCTTCAATAACCTCCCCTCCTCCATTATCTATGATTTTTATTTTTTTATGAACTATAATTTCAATGAGGGATGATATTAAGGTTCTGTTTAGTTCAAAATAGGCTATTCTTAGGGTATATGGTATGTTTATGTTGTTTCCTTTCAAGAATAGGAATTGGATATAAGGGTGATGCAATACGATGAGTTTCCACTTGTATTAGGTTAGTGTTTTTATATTTTTCATTTATATCACATGATATAAAATTCCATGATGTTTTCAATTCTTTTTTTGCAATTCAAACTTGCGTGTTCAACCATGTGGTGTTTTAATTTTTTTCATGTTTTTTCTAGTGGTTTTAATACTTTGAATATACATATAACATTTCTTGAGATTATGAATATGTCTAACATTATCTTTTAAAAAAATTAATTCGGTTTTGAAAATGTGTCTGACAATAATTTTATTTTCATATAGAATGATTTTTGTTTATAGTCATGGTTAATTTATAAAAGGTTCTTTTGGGTCATGTGAAAGTATTTTAATACTTATAAATCCTATAGTGTTATAATATTACATAAAAGAAAAATAAGTTATTTAAAATGGGTTCTATGAACATATTAACTTCAAATAATATTTTAATGTAATGGAATTAAATAATTATAATATTTATTTTCATTCTAATAATATTTTCAACAACCAATTTACTAGAATTTGAAAAGTGTTTATTTAAAAGCGTGTATAGCCTCCTTATTGTTCCCATTTTTTATATATGGTTTTTTATATTTTGAGACAATGAGGGATGTTTATTATTTATTATTATTCCTTAATGTGAAATAAGTTATTTCTTAAGAGGGTATTGGATCTGAAAAAACATTTTTTACAATTGTGTGAAAGGTATATTTATGTGATGATCAAGTGATTCTCTTGTTTCTCAAATCCATTTTTCAGATATTATATAAAACCTTAATAGCAATATTTATGACCTTAATGAATGTTATGATAATATATTGTGCATAATATGAATAGTTATCTATGTCAATTATAGAATTTTTTGTGTACGTAGTGACTAAATAAGGTGAAAATAAGGATGTTTTAGTCTCTCATAGAATTCCCTTGGATGGAGTGTTCCAATGAACCCTATCTAGTATCATTAATTTCATAGACTGGTTAGTTTCCCATGATGCTCAGATATGTCTAATGATTAATTTGGGTATCTATATTCATATAACTAATTTTTATACCATTGATTTCCATTTTCATACATTGAATAATTTATTGGTTTAGTTTGTTTATTTTGTTCCCTTGGTATCTTGAAATATTTTGTCTTTACAAATTCATTATTGTGATTTTTAATTTATTTAAATCTAACATAAAAATTATTTATAATTTTCTAATTTTAGAATGTAATGTTTTTTTTTGTTTTTGAAAGGAAATATGGTAAATGTTATGGGGAGGATAAAAAAATAGTTTTTTGTATGTCAATATTTACACCGGTTTTTGTTTTAAAATAATATCTCAAAAGACTACTTTGTTATATATATTGGTTCCAAAAATATGGTTTTAGGATATAAGTGTATCATTTTTTTAAAATTATTTTGAACTTGGATTAGAAAATTAATATATGAAGAATCATATTTAATTATTGCGCATGATAATTTGGAAGAATTATATTTTAAATTATGTTAAAAGTGTAATTTTATAAATGAATATAAAATAAATTACACAAAATATTTAGTAAAATATTGATATGCATTTTTGGATGAAACATTCAATATAAAATACTATGTGTATGTGTAACTACAAGGTTTTCTCTTAGTTTCCGAGTATTTAAATATTTTCATGGTTTTACATTGGGTCCATAGTTGGGTGAGTAATTATATGCACAGTGATTTTGGATTAAATGAATTTTTTTGAATCTATTTGGGTTATATTATTTATGTATTTGGTATCAAATAAATTGACATGGTGCATTTTATATATTTTTTACAATTATATTTTCTTATAGAACATCTTTTTTTGTTTTAGTTGTGATTTTTATGGTTCTCTATTTTATTATTTAATATTTGATTTATTTATTTTTTTTTATTTTCATTATTTTTTCACATAAATTTACACACTCTGGATTGGTCATGTTTTATTCATTGAATTCACTAAGGATTGTTTTTTATCTATAAATGGGAGAAATATTTAAAAACTACATATTTCTATTACCCATGAACTATTATCAAGGCCCTTGGGATCAATAATTCCTTTGTTCATTGTGTTCAAATTAGTAGGGTACTAATTCAATGGTACCGAAACTGGTTCATTACAAATAGTATCGAAACCTAGTTTTTTAATAAGGGTGTTGGATCTCGATTCCCTCTCTCCTTATATGAATTTTTATATAAATAATGAATACAAGAAATAGATAAGGTATTAGGGCTCTATCTTGATTATCTACCTAGTCAACATGATTCTAGTTATGGCCTTCCCCCAATATGAAAACCACTTAAGCCCACTACAATTATAAGAGTTCCCCAAATGATCAACTCAAATATTCTTTTGGATGGTGACTAGCATAGAGATTAAATCTCTCAAAAATAAGAGGTAGTACCCTGATGAATCCATGTAAAATAAAAAAATACAAGTTACTAATCATTATGAAAGGTACATAAACCAAAATATCAAAAAAACACATAATGAATGAATATAAAATTGATTCAACCCCCCCCCCACAATAAATGAATACGAAATAAATAATGTGGTAAAAAACATAATATCTTTTATATATAATCTACAATTATCCCATGAAATCACAAAAAAATCATAAAACCAATAATATGTATATTTAGATATATGAGTGAAACAAAAAAGTATTCCCATTAGGATCATACACAAGGTATCATACGAAAATGTAAAAATTATATACTAATTCCTTGATGAACAAATAATAGAATATACCATCATGAAAATAGGTCAACTAGTTTCCTAAATTCAGGGCAAGGATCACCAACCCAATAATTAATCCAAGAATACTAAATTAATAACATAATAATATAGAAATGGATCCCTAAATTAATTTTTTCCACTGCTTTTCCACTCTCTACCAAAGGAGAATATAACCATTGGTATCATTCCTTCAATATCAACTATTGAATTTACCAAATAATATCATGTCTTGTTGTAACAACTATATATCAATTCTTGTATCACAAATCCAAAATCTCATAAAACCTAAATTGGGATGTATGGTAACATGATCACAGATGAAATAATCCTAATGTACACTTAAAGTCATGCATGACCCCCACCACATATCTTATCATACACCACTATTATTACCAGAAACTATTGATTAAGGTAGATTTATAGAGTTTGAATATTCATCTATCAATATCATTTAAATACTAGATGATAGGTAAAACCCCCATTGTCTCTAAGTGTCTATATGGTTTTCCATCATGGGGTGGGTTTCAATACAAATATATATATATAATTGTCTTACAGAATCCCATACATATTAGATTATATAAGATAATCTTCAACTTGAACTATTTTTAATGTACTTATATATGTAAAATATTTACTATATCTAATACAGAATAGAAATACCTCATACCTTAAATAAAGGGTTAAGCCTATTTCTATTTCCCATAGTAATTTTAATTATTAAGTCACTAAGATCTTTCGATTTAATTATTAATTTAAATTCACAATAATGATGTCTTTATCAACATAAAAATTATTATATATATCAACATTATTCAATTTATACCAAACCATTGTCAAAAAACCACCACATCAATTCATCACCTCAAAATCATGTCTGCTCGTCAACGAACAATGCTGGACACCAATCCGTACAACAACAATTTCCAACAAGCCATACATAACCATACAACGAAATTCATAGAAAATAGGTCATTCATTGAATAAACATATTCCAAAAAAGAATTTATATTATATTCATTAATAATTTTTCATATTTAATTGGTGTTCTCAAATAAATCCAATAGCAGATGTTTTAATTCTATAAAAAGGATACAAAATGAGACAACAAAACCAATTTAAATAAAAATATGCTACCACATTTACATTATACCATCACCATTCAATTTCAGTTGTATGGTTTATTATTATCATTATTAAAACTCATATCATTTACCCAATAGATATAAAAAAGAATAAAAATATCATAAGTACAACTAAAATTTACAGAACATGAATCCACTACTTACAAATAATCCTTCAAATTCATTTTGAAAAGCTAATGTAATGTACGCATAATGGTGTGGCCATAAACATAAATGTGCTCCTCAAATAAATTCAAAATGATTCATTTCCTCATCTAAATTATATCATAGTAAACCCCCATTTTAAAACATCATAGTAATTTTGAACAATCAATGAATCATTGGATAACATATGGAGGATGAGGACACATACATAATCACTAGTATCAAATATGTAGATCTAAGGACCAAATACATGGTATCATTGGTTAAATGTGCTTTAAAATCACTTTGATGGTCATTAAATTCTAAGAGAATCAGTGAAAGAAGGTGGGAGATCATAAAGAAGATAGAATTTATATAAAACCTATAAATTTGACTAATACGAATATGAAATAGGGTATTACATCATGAACTAGTACCCATTTTCATCAACTTAAAAACAATGTGATCATTCCAGGAAATTCAAGAGGGATTTCACTTCTTGAATGAAATATTTTAATCAATGATCTACTCAACATTAGAACCATGAAAAAATCCACCATGAACATGTAATCCATGAATTAGTTATTTATGATGTGAATCATTAGGTTTAGTATTATATTTAACTCCAGGTCCACTCATTCATTCCTGAAACATACTTCATGGATTCTGAGACCCAAAAAATAAAATTTAATAGTACATAAATGTCTATTAAATTTTAATTAATGATTAATATTGTGTTAACATGGGTAGTATGTCACACCCTGATATATGATATGATAGTATTTTTATTATTTTTAGCCTTTGGTTATGATACTGTGGTGACTATTCATCTTCGAAGAATTAAAATGATTAAATAAATGTCAATTTATTTCATCATTTAAAATATTAATGGCTATTGAAAATTTTAATGATTTTTGTTTTAAATGAAAACTAAAATTGTTAACTTTATTATTATTAAAATGATATGAGTACCATGTTAATTTTTATTTTCATTATTTGTTTTCGTAAAATGAATACTTTTTCTTTCATTTAATATTTTTTTTCATTGGGATTTTTATTATTATTAAAATGAAAAAGATATTAATTATAACATATTGTAATTATTATTGAGAACTTTATTATATATATTTAATTTTGGTGAAAATAAAAATAGAATATTGATATTATTGTTATTAAAATTATTATTATTATTATTATTATTAGTATTATTATTATCATTTTAAGAATAAATATTATTCCTTTTATTTTTTTATTACTATAATTATTATTATAATTATTATTATTTATATTTTAATTAGTTTTTATGGTTTTTTAGTAAACCCTTGTGTGCTTCCCTTTCCCTCTTTTTCCCTGTTGTGCAGCATAAGCAGGTCCATCATTGCCCCCTTAAATCATATCCACGCTACCAACAAACTCCAATAACTCTGAACATGTGCAAAACTAGAGACACATCAGGTGCAGTCCCTACATGGAGTGTGAGAGACCCTGGACATGCATCCTCTCTAGTTCCCATGGTCCTTCCCCGTGCTCTACGCTCGGCGGGAGTGACCCCCCTCCACCCTCTACCAGTGACAACCCCAGATGAATCCTCCACCATTCTGGCATCGCCCTCACCTCCGGCCAACCAATGCTGATGCATTCCCCTCCTCTCCCCCTACGCTCTCCAACAACCTCCATTGGCTACTCCTACATAGCATGCTTCACCAAACCATGCATGCCTCCTACCATGCGCACTCCACCCAGATGCACCCACCTCTGGACATGGACCCCTATTCTCCCTATGACCAGCCCCCTTTCTAACACCGCCCCCAACTCTGGCCACCCCTTCTGGTGCGCCACACCCCTATCCAGCATGTTTCTCCCCTTCCTCTGGTATACTCTCTTTCCATTTCTATTGTTATTCTCGTTTTTCCTCCTTAGTAGATATGTTTTTTGATTATGTAAAGTAATTTTTTGTTTTTTTGGGTGTATTTTTTAGCTTCTATAGGTTGTGGATGAGGTTAGAATGATGTCTCTCACTAGTTTCGAGTAGCTTCGTCGTCGTTCCTTGCTTCCAAGTCAGGTTTCCACTTGCATATACCTTTTTAATTTATGATTTATTATTTAATGGTATCTTCACCTTCTTTACATTGTGAATTTTATTACTAGATCCCTTGAATAATTATAAGGAGTGTAAAATTATTGTTTATAGCATGTTTTCTGTTGAATTGCTTTCTCTGGTTAAGAGTGTGCACATTGATTGTCAAATAAATTTTTCGGTTACAATTCTCACATTAATTGTGATATCATAAAAATGGTTCAATACAGAGGATAAATTTAAAGAATTTTGTTGAATTTATATATTCTTTTTGATAAATATAAATTGTTTTGAAAAATATTAAACATGTTGTGCTTTATTTTTTTTCTCTTTTTTATAAATATAAAGTGCTCATTTGGATTTTATGGGTTATGTGTGATTTAAAAAATAGTGGGATTGGAGTTATTAATGATTTAACATCTGGAAAAAAAAAATTTAGTTTTCTAATATGGTTTTAGAATAGGATGGGATTTATAAAGGATTGAATTTCGGTTTTGAAAGTGTTCAGGTGAGATTGCACCCCTTTGTGAAAAGTGTTTATGTGTGTATTGGTACACATGGGTTTTGTGAAAAATGTTTTAGATGGTTTTAAATTAAAAAGAGTGGTTTTGGATTTTAAATTGATTTGATGGAAAATGTATTAATGAATGGTTATGAATGTTTTCGATTGTAAATTGGGTACCTCACACCCCTTTTGAAAAAGTGTTGGCATCTTGAGATAATATAGTGTTTGTGAATGCCAAGGGAATATTTGGCCATTTTGTGAAATTTGTAAAAAGTGTTTATTATGAAAACCCTCTTTGTATGTTCTTCATGCCTCATTTGAATGAAATTGGTTGTAGTCCCATGTTAGGGGATTCACGGTATCCATTGTTAGGGTTCTTCGGTTTGTAATAGTTATAATTGTTTTATCTTAAGTCATGATAATGGTCCCATGGGTGACTCGGGGTGAGACCTATCGTGAATTATTATTATATATATATTATTGATTGGATGCTCGTCTAGTATTGGTTGACTAACCACCTTTTAAATACTTGAGACATGGGAACCTGGAATATTGAGAGAATATTCTGAAAATGATTGCCGCACTGGTAGGTTATTTTTCTGACCAGTGGCCCATAGTTGGCAGATAAGTTTAGGGTCATTATTATGGGATTTTCCCTCAGCCTTCAAGAGAATGGATGGTTGATCGTTTGGAGCATTTTGATTTCATCGTGTGTGACATATCAATGAGGATAAGGTCTAATGTATTGGTGTCTTCTGGATTATTCAAGATCTCCTAGGTTCACCCATGTCCACTGATATTCAGTTACGTATAGTGATGAATATAGTACTTGTATGCATATCTACATTTCCCTTTTAGTGGAGATACACTTTTTTATATTTTTGTGTTTTTTTCCTTGGAATGTGGTAAAATGGATTAACAATGTTTCTAAAAATGGTTTTAAATTTAATGTAATTTATCCCCTTTATTACAAATCTGAAAATATAAACACCAGATTCATTTTATAAAATGTCATTGACACTAATGAAAATATATATATTTAATATTTTTTATGAAAATCGTTCTTACATTTCTTTTAAGTGAAATATTTACAATTTTTTTAAAATTTTAGTTCAATCTTTAAAGTATATTTCTTTTTATTAAACATAGTGCACTAGGAAGAGATTATCAGGATAGCCTATAGAGTTTTAATACTCATTCCTATAGTTTATTTCTGTTTTTAGTGTTTGTGCGGGCTCCATTATAGGTTCGCATACCTTGGGAGACACTTGATCATTGAGTAAGGGAGTGACTCATGGGGTCACATGGTGTTAGTTCAGACGTCGAGTTTAATAATTTTTTTTGTTTTTTCATTTTTAGTTGTTTTATTTGGAATATTTATCCTAACATTCTATTTATTATTTCTAATACATTATTTATTTTTATTTGGTAAAATTGTTCCCCCAATATATGTTGATTCCCTAGCGCTTGATGCTAGCCCGAGAAGATCGAGAATGCCTCTCGGGCCATGACGCAGATCGGCTCCGATGACTGGTTCTGGGTCGACCCAGCTTGGTTCATGATAAAATGGTATCAGAGGTGGTCAACTCTTATATGACCTTTCTTTTTAGTGCTCCCTATGTTATTTGGGTTGTCATGGTAGATGATGTACGATTTTCCGGACTCTAGGGGTAGGTGTGGGAAAGGTTGTGTGAACACTTGCTCGTTTTGATCTTCAGGTTTCCATGGGAAGTATGATTTATCTAGTTTCATTGTGTTTTTAATAAATGTTTTGTGATTGGGATACAACAAAGGGATTTGGTCTAACAGTCTTCATGATCCCACACGTCCAAGCAGGACATGAGGAGCTAGGGGCATGGTCCTAAAAGGCTCTCCGTGTTTGTGACATGTTTGGCATATGACCGCTAACCATATGATCAATTCACCCAATAACACTAGTTCATTATTTGAGTTGTCTTGTGTTTCCTACAATTCTGGATTTTGGTTTGAATAAATAAAATTGTTTTTGAAAAATGGTTGGTTGTAATGACATATTTAATTTGTAGATTTTTTTAAAAGAAATGAGATGAATGATTTGTTTCTAGAAAATAAATTTTCTTATTTAGAACATGGTTTTCTTATGGGTGCTCACTTGCATTGTGGCATGATAGAATATTAAAAAATGTCTGGTATGTTGGATGGATTCCCGGGTGGCATAGAAACATGCATGTGATGGAGACTCTAAATAATACCAATGGTGAGGGTTTAACCCACCAGGATTGTTTTAAATTTGAGATGTTTTCAAAGAGAAATGTTCTAATGTTATGAATGTTATTTTTCTAATGTTTAGATATTTTCACCAATGTGGTGTCTGATTTTCTGGTTTTTTATTTTTCTATTTTTCTGAGATTTAGTTCTCCACTTTTCTCATCCAACATTTATCCCCTTGAAACTTCAAGGGGTGATCGTAGTGTGGTTGATCAACAGAATGATTTTAGGCTTGAGTTTTGGAAGTTAGATCAACCTCTCTTTTATGATCAAGCCGACCCATCCATCTTAGAGTAATGGATTTTGATGATTGAAATGGGATTTAAGTTCATTGAGTTTTCTGTGTTTTTTAAGGTCATGTTTGTGATCTTCATGCTTAACGGATCACAATAGATGTGGTGGAAGTAAGTGTATCTAAAAAATCCCCATCAACAGCTTTCTTGGGTGTTTTTCAATACTTTCTTCATTCGTTAGAATTACTCTGATGAAGAAAGGTTGTCAAAAGGGATGGAGATGTGTTATCTGCAGCAGGGAAATAGATCTGTGTTGAAATATTTACAGCGCTTCATGGAGCTAGTCTTTTATGATTCAAGGTAGGCCACAAATGACTCTATAAAGGCCCAACACTTCTAGGCAGGTCTCTGCCATGATCTACAGTTGAAGGTTTTGACATCCAACCTAACTCCATTTTCTAATGTGGAGAGACAATATTTTCATGTCTAAGCCATGATGGTGGTACTGCTCGAAGTGGTCCTCTCTTCTTCAATTCATAGGTGTTTTGGGTAGAATACCAACAAGAAGATGAGTAGGCGATTAAAAGTCGATGTAGCCATTCGAGGAATCAATAGGGATTAGGATCTTTCATCTACCTCTTCGGAGATAAATATCCTAATGTGTTATTAGTGTGGCAAGAAGGGCCACAAGAATCCATCATGCCCATGTACTCCAAATCCCTGTCATTTTTGCTGACGTTTGGGTCACATACAATGTTTCATTCGATGAATCACTAGAAAGCGATGTTGGCGATGTTTTCTAAAGTAATGTGTTTTTGGGATTTTTATCTAATGTTTCATATGATTGTTTCCATCCTGTGTAAGGTATCTTCTATCGTTACCTTTTACTTATGGTGTTTTGGGTTTTTACATGTATGGTAATGTCGTGGGTCTTTTTATGAACTCCAGATATCAAAGATAGTGTGGTTTTCATTTCAAAATTCTATGATTTATTTTTCAAATGAAAAGATGTATGTATCTTAATGGAATTATCAGAACCTAATTGCGAGGCAAGATGTGCTTCATTCCTCATAACTATATCCAAAACTCCTCGGAGAGAATCTGACGCGTAGTTATGATCCTCAGAGAATTTCAAGAAGCTTGGCTAAGGTATTTCCTCTATCGTAGTGATAAGGAAGTTTTAGGGTGTTTATTTTGGTTTCATGGTAGTTTTAATTCCCCTATTATCACAAAAATTACAATGGAATAATCCCTCGTGCAATGTCAGTAGTTATGCCTTTTTGGATGCATGTGTCCGATCAGTGGCCCTGCATGGACCACCCATGTGAATCAGTCGTGACTTTGGTTTTTTCCCTCCTTGAAGTGGTGAGTAATGAGGAGAATTCCGTCGTAGTTTCATTGATATAATCATTTGTCCCTCCCTCCCTGAACATGGAACGAGGGTATTTTATTCATAAATTACTTTTAGTTCATCTCTTATCGCTTTTAGATGAGAGTGAATGGTTTAAATCATCGTGTGGTGTTCTTTCTAGCTTGAGTATGGCCTGATTTAGATACTAGTTGAATTTTTATAGTGGGGAGTGAAAATAGGCTTCCCCTCTACTAGTATTTCGTTTTGTGAGATTGTTTTAAGTCTTGTTGGGGGTTATTGGAATGCCCTCAACTAAAGAGGTTAGATCGTGCTTGTGTGGAATCCTTAGGTGTTGATCGATAGGCTGGATATTGTGGTGGATTTTCATGGGTGGAAGGCGTTATGGAGGGGATAATTGTTACACCTCAACCAATGATATTAATTTATTTTAATTATTTATTGTCCTTTAAATATTTTTTTGGGGTCTTAGGTGAGTCTCGAATGAAATTTTAGATTTTTGATAAAATGTGCGTGTTTTGGATTCGACGTTGTTAGACACATGAGTAGAGCACGACGTCGCACGACATCGCCCAAGTAACTGTGTGGCCATTTCATCTTTTAATAATTAAAATGGTTCAATAAAGTTTAATTTATTACATCATTTAATATATTTATGGTTATTAAGGATTTCAATTTTTTAAAAATGAATACTAAAATAATTATTTTTATTATTATTAAAATGATATGAGTACCATGTTTATTTTTTTATTTATTTATTTTAAATTGAATACTTTTTGTGTCATTTAAAATTTTTATATTTATGATTTTTATTATTATTAAAATGAATATGTTTTTAATTATTACAAATGTTACTTGTTATTATGAATATTATTATATATTTTTAATTTGGGTGAAAAAAAGAACATTGAATTTTAATCATATTGATCTTTCAATTATTATGATTATTTTTCTATTACAATTATTATTATCCTTATAATAATAATTATTATTCTTTTTTTTATTATTATCATTACACTAATTATTATTATTATTATTATTATTATTTATATTATAATTAGTTTTTTATAGTGTTTCTTAGAAAACCCAAGCATATTTCCCTAACCGTCATTTTCCTCAGTGTGTGGAACGAGCAGGTCCATTATTCCCAACTCTATTCGTATCCACACTGCCAGTAAATTACAAATCACTATGCACATATGCACCACCAAAGACCCCTCTGGTATAGTCCCTGCATGTAACATGAGGGACCCTGGATGTACCTCCTCCCTAGGTCCCTCGGTTGTTCCCCTTTCTCTGTGCTCGGCCGACATGACCCCCATTACCCTCTGCCAATCACGAACCCGACTGACTCCTCCTCCATTCCAGCCTCACCCCCTCTCCCTCACCTCTGGTCAGCTGATAATGAAGTACCCTCCTCCTCTCTCTCTCTCTGTGTGCTCCATCAGCCTTCAGTGGCTCATCATTCATAGTGTTCTCCACCAGACCCCGTGTGCCTCCTACCCTGTGCACTCCACCTAACTGCACCCACCTCCCATCGCGGACCCCTATTCTCCCTGTGGCCTCCCATCATACCGACTGTTCCCCCTGATCTAGTTTCCCCTATCAGTGTGCAACACCCCTTTCTGGCATGTTTTCCCCTTCCTCATGTATTCCCTCATTCCATTTATATTGTTATTCTTGTTTTTACTCCATGGTTGATAGGGTTTTTATTGTCAAGTGTTATTTTTGGTTTTGTTTGGTTGGTTTTAGCTTCTATATCATACGGTTGAGGTGTGAAAAAGGTCTCAACCCGATTCAGATTAGCATTGTCATTGTGCCTTGATTATGAGTTGGTTTACCCCTTCTACGTACATTTTTTATTTAAGATTCATTGTTTTATGGTATATTAACCTTATTTACATTATGAATTTTAATTCTATATTCCATGAATACTTATACGGTTTGTACAATTATAGTTTATACAATGTTTTCTATTTAATTTATTTGTCTTGTTCAAATTGTGCACATTGATTTTCAATAAGTTTTTCACTGACAATTCACACATGAATCATTTTATCTTTAACATAGTTCAACAAATAGGATACATTTGTGGCATGAAATTGATGTTATAACAAATTATTAATAAATATGAATTATTTTGATAAATGTTAATTGTCTTCTGCTTTCTTTTCTTTATAAATAAAAATTGATCGGTGGGGTTTTAAGGGTTAATGGTGATTTAAAAAATGGTGTGTTTGTAGTTATTAATGTGTCGGTATGTAGAAATTTTTTTTTTTGGTTTTCTAATATGGATACTAGAATGATTGAGATTTATAAAGTAATTATTTTATGTTTTCAAAGTGTTCTGGTGAGCTTGCTCTCGTTTGTGAAAAGTGCATATATGTGTATTGGTAAACATTGCTTTTGTGAAAAAAAAATTAGATGATTTAAAATTAAAATGTGTAGTGGTGGATTTTAAATTGGATTTTTTGAAAACGTGTTAAATAGTGGTTATGAATATTTATGAGTGCAAATTGTGTTCTTAACACCACTTTTGAAAAAGGGGTTTCAACTTGAGATAAGATTGTGTTTGTTAATGTCAAGGACCGGTTTGTCAATTTCATGAAATTTGTAAAAAGTGTTTATTATGAAAACCCCTATTGGATGTTCTCATGCCTCAGTTGTTTGAAATGGGTGGTGGGCCTATGTTAGGGCATTCTATGAATCCATGGTTAGGGTTCTTAAGTTCAAACCCATTATTATTGTTTTATCTTCAGGCATGGGAATGGTCATAGGAGACACTTGGGGTGTGATTGGTCGTGCATTATTTTATATATATATATATATATATATATATATATTCATGATTGGATTATTGGATAACATCAGTTGGATAACCACGTTGTTAAATACTTGAGACATGGGAACCTGGATTATTGAGAGAATATTTTGAAAATGATTGCGGCACTCGTAGGTTATGGTACTGACTAGTGGCCTATAGTAGGAAGATATTTTTGGGTTCATTGGTATGGGATTTCCCCTCGTCCTGCATGAGAAAGGATGGCTGGGTGTTTGGAGTGTTGCGATTTCATCTTGTGTGACATGTCGATGAGGATGTGGTCCCATGAATTTGTGTCTTCTGGATTATTAGGGATCTCCTATGTTTACCCATGTTCATTGAATTTCAATTACTTGCAGTGATGAATAATGTACTTTTATGGGTATCTACATTTCCCTTGTTGTGTACTTACTATTCTTCATTTTGTGAGTTGTTTTCCTTCGAAACTGGTAAACTCGTTTTCACTAGCTTTCAAAAAATGGTTATAAAATGAAAGTGTTTAATACTCTTTGTAAAAATATGAAAATATTAACATCATATTCCCTTTATAAAATTATGTTTACACTACCAAAATGGATCTTGATATGAAAATTGTTACGGGAAATGGTTTGTATATTTCATTAAAGAAAATTCTATAGAAAATATTGCTTATATAAATTGTAGTACAAACATGGAATGATGTTTCTTTTATTTTAACGGTTTTTCACTGGGAATAGACAATCAGGATACCCTATTGTGTTTTAATACTCACACCTATAGTTCATTTCTCTTTTTATTGGTTTTACAGGCTCCGTTTTGGGTGTGCTCTCCTTGGGAAATTCTTGATCATTAAGTCATGGAGTGACTTGTGGGGTCACATGGAGTTAGTTCGTACATCGAGTTCAGTTTGTTTTATTTTTTATTGTTCGTGTTTAGTCATTTTATTTTGTTTATTTATTCTATTTTTCTCTTTATTATTTATGTTGGTTTATTTATTTGTAATGGTAGAAATCGTTCCCACAGTCTCTGTTGAGGAAATGGAATTTGTCGCTAGCCCGTGAGGATTGGGAACGACTTTTGGGCCTTACCATATATCAGCTTAGGTTACTGGTTCAGGGTTAACCCGGATTGGTTCATGACATAGTCTAGATTTATATATTTTTTAGATTACTCTTATTTGATTGGTTTTTTTTGCGATTATTTTTTATCCGCATTAACATGGTTTGAGTTTCTATATCGGTTTTGTTTAGTTTTGGTATGAGAAAATAACAAGAATTTATATTAAATAGTCTCGATAGGCAACCTATTTTACCTATAGAAACTTATTTTCCCCTCCTTTGGCCCACCAATATACCAAAATAGGTCATCATTCCAATAATTAAAGACAGATGAAAACACATGTTTATTTAGTGTGCTTTGTCCTAAATCACACACACCATATGAAATATCCTAGGAGGTCACCCATTAAAATAACTACTCTAGGAAAACGAATTTAAATGTGTTTTTTATCATGTTATCTCCCATTAATGATGATTTACCTTGTTAAAAAGGCTAAAACATTTATCCTCTTAACCCATTAAAATTATAAAGTGCTAGATTCTTTCCTCCACAATTTCAGAAAAAAAAATCCATTGTGGAGCCTATTTCACAACCTTGGAAGTGCCACCAGTCTTCTAAATGGGTGCCTATAACACATTAGGATTTTTTGAATTAATTTTTTTTAAATAAATATAAAATTATTAATACCATTATTTACACACTATAAAAATTTTAAATGAATTGTGAGAAAATATTATATGTTATATACTAAAGTTTTCAAATATCTATTTGATTAGAGGGTATTAGTAAAATTAATAAAATTTTAACAAATATTTATAATTATTTTATTTAATATATATTCATTTACTGACCCTTATGAAATTTTTAATCAATTTTGATTAAAACCATTTTATGCCCAATAATATATTTTCTTTGAAAATGATTATTATTTCATTTTGTGCATGGATATTATAATTAATTTCATCTAATTTAAGAAATTTATTTTTATTAAAGTGATACTATTCTTTGAATCAACATGTATATATTATCTATGTTTCAATTTTATAGAGTTTATAAAAATATATTTTTTACATTAAATACTGAAAAATAACGTTTTCTTGTAAAAGTGTAATTACTTTTCATCATATAAAATAATATAAAAGTTTATTTATATTTTTTATTTGTTATGAAAGTGAAATAAGATCCATTTTATTGAAAATAATTTAATTAATCCCATTATAATCAGTAGTTTACCTGATTTTTTAATATGTCTATTTTGGGCAATGACTACATTTTTCACAAAATCCATTTTTCACTAGATTTTGTGGTCTGATTTTAAAATTTATTTATAAAATGAACAACAATTGAATGTGACAAAATGGAATCCATAAATTAAATAATGATGTTGAATATTTGTAAAATTTCCACATTTATTTTTATAAATTTTGAAGAGATAGAGTTGTAAAATTCAATACATCGGTGAAGGGTAAATCAATTAACTATGTGTAAAAACTATCGTGTAAGGCATTTTATAAATTAAACCTCAAAAAATTATTTCAATGGATTAATATATTTTATCCATAATAATCCAAACATTTATAATATGACCTTTCCCATTTTTATTTTAATTTACCATTATAATATTTATGTTCAGATTAAATAATCAATTTAACACTTTTAATATTAATTTTTATAATACTGTAGGGATTGTGATTAAAAAATTTATGTTTCCTTAATAATATTTATATTAAAAATAAATTAATATTTTAATCACTATATATCATTTAAATTTTACGATATGAAATAATTAATTTAAATTTTCTTGAATGTCGACATAGTGCTTGTTCTATGAGAAAAAAACATGTGAGTGATTTTAAAACTATAAAAGTAATATATTTTTTGATATATAGTATAATAATAATTTTATATATCCATACAACATATTTTCTATTTCTTAAATCTGTTTATTTGAATTTAATTTCTATCTTGAGGCTTTTAATGTCAAATAAAATGAGTAGTGCTAAAAGTGGAATTTATGATATTTTATAAAAAAATTATTAATGATATAAATTCATAAAAAACAATAATTAATCAAGTTAATATGATATGGATTAAAATTAAAAATAAGTTCTCATTAATTTTTCACTTTTTTTATAGTATGATTCAAGTCCCAAAATTGTAAAGCATCTTTGTTATCAGATTAGTAATAAAAACATTTAATTGGGGTTAAAACTATGAGATATATGTAAAAACATAACTAAAACATAAAAATAATATTTTATGAGATAATTTATAATCATCTGAAAATTATATTATAATTATTCCAATCTTCATCCATTTTCCTATGAAAAGTAATTTAAATTAAATTTATATATATAGTTTTTACAATAGTGTCTCTCCCCTCACTTATTTAAGGACACCTATTCTCTCGATTATTTACATATTATCAAGCAACCTTGCATGAAAACCCCTAAAAAATATCTTGTAAAATTATTTAGACATAATTTATATTTTCTTTTTTTCTTTAAATACCACTCCATGGGCCCTTAATAATGGATCTAACGATATTCTACCAAAAATCTGATAATCATTTTAACCCACCCTACCAAAGAATTTTTCTCCCACATCCTATTAAACTATTATACCAATCATAAAAATAATATTTATAGTCTCATAAATATACTTATATGTTATTATTATTATTTAGAAATAATTTTCTATATTTTTTCAATCTTAGGAAATGCAATATCATTTCTCATGCGTATGTTTGACATATTATTTCTATGTAGTAGTCTAATTCCGTTTGCATCACCCCATTACATGGATGGTTATAAATATTTAAATAATTAATATATATGATAATTATATAATAATTCTTCTTCTTATATTATAATATCATATTTATCATTTTGTTCACCATTATTTTATAAAATGATAACCTCTCTCATGCATATGTGTGGACTACCCCTCCAGGAAGTGAAGTGATTAGTTTTTCAATTATACTTTACGTGTATATAAATAAAGATAAATTTATAATTAAATATTATTCATATGAAATAATAATAATTATATATGTGAATTGTTATTACACTTTATTTCATTACATTCAACAAAAAGTCAAGATAATGTTCATGTGTACATATGATTTATCATCTCTATGAATAGTGTGATAAATTTTTCTATCTATGCATTTTAGGGATGAATTGAAATATATATATATATATATAATGTATATATATTATATATATATCAATATTAAAATTATAGATATTATGTAACCAGAATCAAAGTACAAGGACCATAACTACTGAATCAAAATTCTGATAAAATAACAAAGAAATTAGCTCCATAAACAATAGAAAAAATAAACAATTATTAAAAAAACAAAAATATGATTAAATAAATGGGTATTTTATGATATCATATAAAGGCTTGAGTTTCTATTATTTATGTATAAGAAATAAATATTTATTATATTGGAGGTTAAAATCACTTACGAGGCATGTCGATCTTGATGCAAGGGATTTCTTATCTCAATTCCCATTAATTGGGTCATACTCCTAATTAATTTACTATTTAATTCCATTTTTATCTATGAATTTACCTTTTATGGTATGATTTTTCATTTAAAATGGATATTTTTTAATTTTACCATTGTCACAAATAACCACTACATTGACTAATTATCACATAAATGATATAATTTATGTATGTCATGTTGTCTCATTTTTCATTTCATTGTCAAAAATTTGGTACTATAAATAAACTTACATTTTTTGGTTTATATAATACCATTTTGATTAAATTATCATGAATTTATAGTTATTAATTATGATTAAAATTTCTATTCATGTTTACTCATTAAAGGGGTCACAATTTTAATGTTACTCAATAAGTAATAATTTATTTTTTAATATTTTTAAATTTATCTTATTTTCTTCGAATGATTATTGTAAACTATCATTTATAATATTCAAATATATTTCCTATATTATAGATATTAAAGGAGTTTCATTATTTTTTAACTTATTTTCCTCTCCTTGGAACCTGAATTTATCAATTAAATTTTTAAAGCAATTACTTATCTCATTTCCCTTTTCAATGGGTACATTTTTATTTTTTTGCATAGTATTATATATAATTTTAAAATTTAACTTTTAATATTTGAATATTATTTTTAAGGGAATTTTATATTATACTTGATTTTTACATGGTTTTATAAGATCCATTCTAGTTTTTTTTCAAAAGTGCTATCTTCAAAAAATCATTAAAAAATTGAAAAATAATGTTTATTTCTAATATATATGTAAATATTGACTGTTCATACTACATAAACAATTATATGATATTTAGAATATTATATAAGTTTGTAAAAGTTTCAAAAATAACTCTTTAATTAAATATAATTTTAATGTTCCATTTAAATTTCTTTTATTCTCTAAAATACATGAATTTATTTGAAAACCAAAACTTCTGATGAATTTGTGGTCATATTTTGTATCTTATTAAATTTTTATCCATTAAAATTATCTTGGAGATTTCACTTTCTTATAATCATTTTTCATTGGACATTGCATTTCACTTAAACATCCATACTAATTGTAACGTTGATATTATATTTTCCTAAATCATTTATCATTTTTATAAAATGTACATCAATATGAATGTTATTTGATTAACTGGGTAAATATTAATATTATATATTCATTACTCAATACAATTATTTTTTTAGAAGGGAAATTGTTTTTGAATTGAATGGATCCTTTAACATATGAAGAATTAATTTTATTAACAATGATGTGTGGGGCCATTTTTTAGATATACCCTAGATGAATTAATAGGTTTTATGATACAAATTAGTTTTCTAGCATTATTCAACGGTTTTTTGTGTATATATATAATTCGATTAAAATTTCTTATCACAAGTACTTGATTGTAATGTTATCATGAATTCTATGATCATGATGTCCGACCTTGGGAATTTATATCATTGATAAGTCATTTATCATTATAAATGAAATTATTTATTTGAAATTATCCATTTATACTTTTTGTGCTCAATTTATTCATTAGATTTAATATATTTTTAGTTGTTTACCATTACATATTGTTTTTCATTATTTACTCATGATATATTTTGTTGTATATAACTATTTAAAGTATAAAAACTCACCAATTATTTTTCCCCTTTACTATGATGTTAATAATGATACTATGAAATCAATATTGAATTTTGAAACAAATTTATGACAAATATTTTTTATTTTAAATGTAAAATGTTAATCATGTGCTTATATAGTTCTATAATACTACCAAGTAGATCAATCCTACACTGATAGATCAATTTTATCCTGTAGTATAGTAATAGAGATGAAACCAGCTCTGTGTTACTAGATAAGTGAATTCTATAGTGGGTATTAGAGAAATATCAATAGAAATAATGGGTAAAAGTTTTTTAAAATAACATAACTAACTTGATAGTTATGATAAAACCCTATATAATTTGACAATGCTTTCTATTGTAGTTATTTTTTATTTTTTGGATCAATATTCATGATGATAATGAGTTAACTCTTAGCATACCATTATTTATGGATGGTACCTAAGGGGAGATAGGGAATCAAGACCTGTAGATAGTTTAGGGATTTCCCAATAGATAATGATAATGCATTTGGTTATGGAACATGGTAGATCATAACCATATTAAGATAATTTGATTGGGTAATGTTGAATAAACATTCCACTATGAAGAAACCGGTTGTTCCAAAATGTGATTCACCTATGTTGGATCACATCATCAGACAGAAGACTCCTTATTTTAATGGAACTACTGATCTATTTGGAACATAAAAATGTATTATGTATCCGAATAAGATATTCATTTCTTTATTATGTAATTAAAGTGATTTTTTTATGAAAATGTATTCTTTGATATTCTATTTCAATAAATACTGATAATTAATCTCGAATATAAATGTGATTCAATAAATAGATATAATAGAATGATGATCTTTTAAACTGAAATTCATTAATAAATACTTCCCTTGGGGGTAGTGTGATGAAACTAAAAGGAAGTTCCTCAAATTAAATAATATTGAAGAATAATTCTTGTCAGTGTATGAGGCTATCATCAAAATATTATCTATGGATTTTTCACACTTAATATGTAATCTAGAAGACAAGATTTTCCATTTATTTGATGGAATTAAGCCATGTTTCTAAAAGGAACTAATTTCTAAATCATTTTCAATATATGATGATATACTACCATGTAATATCTATATAGAGAATTAATTTTATAGATCATGTATCTTTATGAAAATTATCAAAATAAGTAGATGGATGGGTATAATGAAAAATGAAACATATCGATGCTGAAGTAGGTAGTAGATAATTATCCATAATTTTGAAATTATACAAAGAAGCAACATGAGAAATACATGATTGGATGGAGAGTTTTTTTATGTGAGGAGATAAGGATTATATATATATAGATTTTAATGGAATGAAAGAATCCATTATTATCTAGTGATTAAACTACAATGAAAGAGGGAATTGTTTACCAATTAACAAGTTTTCAAGGGAACTACCCAAAATTGATTCCAAGGGGAGGATTCCAAGCACATGAAATTACTAAAGATGACGTGTAATTTCAAATATTTTTTTTAATGTTACACCTATCATCTTCTATAAACATATTTTTTTATTGGATTCATTTAATACTCAATTTTTATATCCAATGAACATTAAAAGTGTCCCAAATTACATCCTTAGGGATTAGATGTTGATTTGGTAGTGAAAACTCATAATAGCTAGATGACAACATCTCTAGTCTATAGTTATTTTCTAGTGAAATTGTGTGGGATTGTTATTCTTTGAAATCATATTATTCTCCATCTAGTTGAATTTTTTTAAATATTTATCATGGAATGTATCTCTTGATATAGATCTTATATCAAATGTCATGTTAGGGATGTTATAATCAATATTCTGAATCAACATTCAATAGTCATTCAGTGTGGGGATATACCTGAAAGTACAATCAATATTACAACAATAATATCATTTTAAAAAACTCTTCATTAGAAACTTTTTCTCATAATGTTGGGGAGAAAATCAACATTCAATATATACCTATTGTATGAGAGTTTTTTATTCAATTATATAATATTTTTGTAGTATTCCCCCTAACAGTGATGTTGATATTTAAATAAAACTCATTCCTTGATGTAAACCTATTTGAAATACTTCATATATAATGACCCCATATTTTTTTTATGATTTAATAAGAAACCTATATAGAATCTATATAAGTGATTCTTTTAGATTAGGGATTCAGTGTGAAGTGAACATGTAAATTTATTATTGCATTGATTAATGGGAACTTAATACTATAAAATATCTAATCCCCTAAACATGTTGAACTAGAAGGGTTCCATGTTAATATTTATATATGAATGTGAATATAATTTCAAAGACATATGGGAACAGTTGGTCAATGTGCTTGTTCTAGTAATATCTTCTAATAGAGATGGGTTTTTTATATATGTGATGCATTAAAGAAGGGAATTGGTTATACCATCATATATAATTACATGGTGATATAATATTCATCTGTCCAATTAATAATTTTTGGGAAAAAGTACATGAATCCTAATTTTTATCTGAATGTGGTAATATTTTTATTACATATATAGTGGAATTATATTGGTGGGAAAAAACATGATAAATATACTGATTATAAAATCATAAATTATATATTTTTCATAGAACATTTTGAATTTTATCAAGAGATTATATTATGATTTGTTCAATGATTAGGAATTATCAATTCATTAAAACCATTAGAAGGCAGACATGGTATATATTTCCCTATCACAAAAAATAAATTATAGTTTTTCCATTATGAAGATAGAAATAAATCCAATATTTAATGATTATAAGAGATAAAATATTACAATATTTCTTAACGGGGAAATATATTATATTTTCTCATTGAATATTTGACAATACATAGATGACTGGATTAGGAAGGCATGAAAGGAATATTTGGAATTACAGAAGATGGTGAAGAATTTTTCTCAGTTCAAACATAATCATACTATAATGAAAAGAATAAATAATAGACTATGTATCTCATTGATACCATTTTTTTAGAATGTGGTTTTATATAAAGTATATATTTCATCATTATCAATTTAATATAGAAGTACAAATATTATTAGAGATCTGAAAGTGTATTTAATGTGGGATAACATGAAATGAGATATTGAAGACTATGTATTCTAATTCTTAGTGTGTTAGTATGTTAAGGATGAGAGACATACGTCTAATATGATATTATAATCACTACCCATACTAGAATGGAAGTGTAAAAACATTACCCGAGATTTCATTTTAAGAATCCCCAAAATATATAAAGGGAATGGTGATAATTGGGTTGTAGTAAATAGCTTTGAAAAATAATCATATTCGATTTAAATGATAAAATATTTCTCTCTAGTTTATATTAATCACTTATAAATATAGGATTACGTGATATTAAATGGAGTACCACTCACAATAATATCTAATCAAGATCTAAGGGCTATCAAGATGTTTGGGAGAATCCTTCAGCAATATCTGTACAGAGAGTTCTGTTTCAATATTTCATATAGTCCTTTGAAATATAGATAGTATGATATCACAACTCAAACTCTACAATACATTTATATATTTATCTTTATGGATTTAAAATTTGGTTTTTATTAATAATTTCGTTTGGTATAATTTTTTTAAAATAATATCTTTCACTCAAGAATTGATATGACTCCATATAAAGCACTCTATGGAAGGAAGTTAAGAACATTAATGATTTGGGATAAAGTTGAAGAATGAAAGCTATTGGTACATAATCAAGATAACTAAAAAAGATATGGTTATTTCCATTAAATAAAATATAAGGACATCATATAGAAAATGAAAATGTAATTCTAACAGTCATCAGTGAGATCTACAATTCATGTCATATATCCCTCTTGAAGAAGTATGACCCTAAAAAATTACATCTACTAAATAATTAGTTTGATCTTATATATATATAAAACTTATGAAGAACAATTTGTGTATATTCTAGAACCCATAATAATGGTCATATGAATCAAAACCACGAACCTAGGAAATGTTATGTGGAAAAATCATAAAATTGATGGCTATTCTTTGGAACCAAACGATATGATAAGGTATAAGTATTTTCTGTTGATTGGGTTTGAGTGATAGAATTAGGAGAAATTAATTATTAATGGGGTATATTGTAACATCCTGATACATTGTGATATATTTCTCTTCAAATAAATCATTTTTTCTTTGAATAATTTTTTTTCTTGCTACACTAATATTAAATGAACTAGAAAAAACTATTGAAATATTTATTATATGATAGTAAAAGAATATCTTTTGGACTAGCGGGTATGTCTAAGATTAAAGAAATTTTAAAAATAAAATAAGTAATGATTTCATTTAATTTAAATGTATATATTAACTGCTAGGAAATAATTACTCAATTTTGGGTAATTCCATTTTATGCTTCAATAAAATTGTTCCATATATTATTATTATTTCCTTTTATGTGTAAATTTGATAACTAATTTCTTCTGGTTTTGGAAAATGAATTTTATGAAAAATTATTTGATTTTTAAATTCATCAAGTCAATTTTAGCTTACATTTATATTTTTTTAATTTTAAATAAATATTTATATTTTACTGAATAGTGAAAAATATCATTTCATTATAGAACTGGAATTTATTTTTAACAAATCATGTAATTTTTATATAATATTTCATTTTTAACCATATAGAATATCCTATAGAATTTATAATTTTCCATTTGGGGGATAGTTCAATTAAAATTTTGGGAATTAGAGTGAGGTTATAAGGTTTTGAATGTTCATAAATAGGGTTCTCATACATTGAATATGTTTAGATGAAAGTACCAAGGGTTTGAGAAAACACTAGTGGAAGTATGGACTACCAAGATATAGATAAAAGATGTTGGGAGTTTTACACATCATGTAAAACATTTTCATAGAATGCAACGGTTTCGTGGCGAGTGGCCTGACAGATTCAAGACCTACAAGATTAGTGTCATGCCACAAGGAATACACAACATGTTTTTGTTACCTGTTTTGAAACCATTATGTGACATTTAAAACATACAATCATTGTAATATGAAGTTATAATTTTTAAAAATGTTGAAATAAGCACCTCAATCCTCATTTTTATTTACAATTGGGAATCCCCTCGATCGTGCCTCTTCACCTCTACTTGCTTTCCTTTATTCTCCTCCATAAAATCTAATATTTGAGTGTTTTCTATCATGTTGGTTAGACTTTAGTATTCTCTTGACTCATATAACAATTTTTATATATATATTAATCATCATCATTGTTTTTTTGTGAGATAATAAACATTATATTCATGATGTTGGTCAAATATTGTGTTTAGTTTTAAACCAGCTAAAATAAAAGCTTTATAATAGATTAGTAGAGTATCCAAAGTATTAGATAGGCGATTAATATATTTTCTCTAAAAATTTTATTGATTTATAATTTATTGGATTATCCCATTTGAATATATTTCCATAAAAATAGTTAAACAGTTGAATGTTATGAGGAAGACCCTAATTTTGGGAACTGAACAAATGTTTCCATTAAATTGCATCATTGTCGTTTTCTCACCACAATGTGGACCACACCCTCAGGGTATATTATTGAAATTACATATTAACTAAGAAACTAATTTATAATAAATCCACATATTGATGTGGATTGTCTTATAAAATGATAATGTATTAATTAAATGGATATACAAAGATACAATGTGGATAGACTAATCTTACCTATTACTCTATTGTGAAAACCCCACCTCTTATGGGGTTTTGGTTTGGGTTAGTTATAGAATGTATAATTTCAATGAAATTTTATTTGAATGGTATGGTTATGTTACCTGACCTTTTTCAAATTTTGAATTATACCTTGGGCTAGTAAAAGATTTTTTTGATTTGGATATGGAATGATTAAGTACATATACATTATTATTCTTAAACTAAAATGGTATATTTCATGTTTTGGGATAAGACCCTATATATAACTCCATGATTCATTTTGATATGGAATTATAAAGTACATGATCCTTACTCTTATTTATAGTTGATTGGTTTAATAGATTTGATAAAAATCTGTTTATTATTAAATTTTATATGGATTATATTAAAAAAGTATCCACAAAAGCTTGTGCGATGTCAGTTTTACCTTTATAGATCATCGAGATAAAGGACCATCTGGAAATTGGATTACCTTATATATCAAAATGTCTAAAGGGATATTATGTAGGTTCATTGTGCATGATGTGTCACACCCCCTTGTGCATGGATGTTAGCATGACATCCCCATCACATTGATATTCGAGCATGACGTTCCATGAACCCTTGATTAAATGGTTCGGTAAGACCCTCCACATAACTATTCAAGATACTTTTCCTTGATCTGTGTATTGATCATGATCCATGGGATTGAAGATACTTATTATTATTATAATTATTATTAGACTCTTAATGTTATTATAAGTAATATTCCCCAAGGATGCTTATGTTATGCAACCATTCCATACAAATAATATATAAATATGGATCAAAATACTTTACATTTATAAGGAGTATTTATTTATTTGTATATAGATATATGTATATTCAAAGGTATTACGACTTAGGAAAATTAAGGTATTGGTGGCCAATTATCCTTCATGGATCCAATATCGACTAGTCTATATTTATTCATTTAGTGTTTAATTTTTATACCTTCACAATATTGTCTTTTATTTTGGAATACATTACAGGAATATACAACATTAGTGATGGCCTATTGATTATATCTCACACGATATTCGGCTCTCCATTTCTCATGCATACCAAAAAATAACTCATGATTGCAGGTTCAGATTTACTAGATAATGCTTTTGTGGTTCAGTTGTACATTAGTGATTAGGAGCATAAGGTATAAGTGGAGCTCAGTATTCTCACTTAGATATCCTTTAAGGATTTGATTTTTATTGGTATAATTTTTCTATACATATCTCATGTTTTATTTTAATGGATTAATAATGTGTAATCATGTGGACATTCATGTGTGGTTGTTTACATGGATTTGGGAATCTTTATTAATTTATTAGTCTTGGTATTATTAATTCACTACTATTTCATTATTTATTCATTTCTTTTACATTTCTTATAATGTTACCATATTTTTATTATACCATTGTGCTACTATGATCATGATGTTATATTCTCCCCATAGTACCACCATAAGACACTAAATATAATTCCGCAGCATCTAGCATATGGGGAGGCACTCTTGAGGCCATGTAGTGACTGGATCATGGATCAATATTAGTGTATCCTAGGATGGCACAATATAATGTGGTATTAGTGGTGATTTTTTTAAATTGTATTTTAGTTTTTGGCTGGTAGAAAGGTGACTTGGAAATAATTTGTAATTATAAAATGTGGGGCCTAGGAGTGATCGACTCAAACATATGGAAGAGTGCACATGTCCAGGGACAGGACGATTTCATATTTTTTATTGTTATAGTTTATTATAATTTCACATTGAGTGTTTGGTGTACTTTGTATATCAATTGATTTATGGTATTTATATTATTTAAACTTGACCTAGTTTTTAATGTATGTATCATTACATGCATCATTATAGGAACATATAGTTTCGCATGCCTTTCATATTCCATGCAATGAATATTGCATTAAAATTTTCATTTGTGCCTTCTGTTTTTATATAGAATGCCTATATTGGACACCATATATTTGTCATTATATAAAATTTTTTCAATATTCAATGATTTATGATATATTTAGCATGATTATCTATTTAACAAGCTTAGATAATTATATTCTAGGTTTTTATGATTATTAGAGTATGATTATATACCATGATTCTATGGTTTCGTTCTTAATAGTTTTAACAATGATTTGGAATTTTTTCACATGTTACCTATATTTATGTAGAGACCCAAAGCTTGACATACATGGACATTAAATTACATTTGCGGAATACATAGTACATAAAAAAACACACACACAAGGATCGTAATAGTTTAGTGTTTTTGGAAACTCGGAACGTAATCTTCTAATCGTGGTGAAAGATCTTCAATATCTCCCATTAAGATCTTCCCTTTTTTTACCTAAAACCTTTCTTTATATCCTGGGGAAAAGAAAACATAAAAGGGTGAGCTCAAATGCTCAGTAAGGGTAAACCAAATAAATATCAATCACATCATATACATAAGAACATAGCTTTTGGAAATCTTAACCTTAAAAAGAGCTCATAATATCATAACATGGGATAAATCATAGAATTGAAATGTAATCCCAATAATCACAACTTAAAACATTAAACTTTGTGGTATACACACATAATAATCATTTCTTGTTAGTCAAGACTCATTGCCAATACTATCTTAGTGGACAATGTCCCTTTCTGAACCGAGTCACCCTCGTTTCAGTCCTGTTTCACTGAACCGGTATAACCTACAATTCCAGCCATTTCTATCTCATGAGATATAAAATCTTTACCCAATTCATTGGAGGGAGATATAGGTCCCACCCATCTCTTAATGATACCATTCTTATGTGTGCCACAAAATCATAAACCATACATCATAGCATAACCCATGTAATAAAAATTGGATTCTTAAACAACATGACATCATAAAACAATTCATATACGATAAAGGAATTCATAAAAATATTTCCATCACAACATAATAAAATCCATGTAATAATAGGGATAAAAAACAGAACCCTTTATTATCTTAGATGGAAAATAATTTTTATAAAACACTTGAACTCCATTCTTGAGGAAAATATCCTTTCTACTTCAAAAACATTTTTCCTTTCTTAACAAGTCATACAACTTTAAACTAAAAGAAATTGATTAAAAATAAACTTGAAAACTTGTAAAGGAAGATTCTTGGAAATAATGTTTTAAAAATCCATTCATGCCGTATAAGTTAAAAAAACATTCTTCGTACTTTTGTCAGAAAAGTCAAAAAGTACCTCGTACGAAAAATGACAAAAGATTCCTTTCATATTCATTACTAAAAACCTACCGAAGGGTAAAATTAGATTTAAACTATTGTAAGTGGATGGAAATAATGTTACATATTGAGGAAACATGGATGTGGATGATAAAATACACCCCAGTAAATTTCAAATTATAAACAATTTCAGATAAAAATTAGATTGTGATATTTCCCTTACCTTAGGTCCGACTTACATTGTAAGGTTCCGAACCTCCTGTATCATAATTTAAATCATGTTATTGACTTATTCCAGAATCATATTCATTGTTATTATATCATATATGGTCTACTTATGACTTTATATTACCCGTTCTTTTGTAAATTCATGTTAAAGTAGCATTTTGGGTAAAATCGTCTCATTTGTCGTTCGTGTTTTTAACTTGTAATTATTAATATGATTACTTGGATCATGATTAATTATATCCAGAATGTAAAACAAGATTTATATATAATATATATTCAGAATATATATATATATATATATATAATATATCGATAAATGGAATGAAATACACCGTTCATGGAGATGGTAGTCCGTACGTACGCATGAACACTGTTTTCGTTTCCTTATTGAATTGAATGGAATTAAGTAGATGACATACATATAAATATACATAAATCCAGTATCATTATTATGTCATATATTTCATTAGTACTTATTATATATACTTTATAGTTATTCATTAATGGTTAATCATTGAGAATGAATCTCATCGCGTCATGGAGACGGTAGTCCGTACGTACGCACCAGCGATGATATCATTCCCATGGTCGTGGAATTGTGTTGAAGTGTATGTATACTATTTCAGTATCAATATCACTTTATAATAATCATATATAGTTACTCATTACACCATTATACCCATCCAATTAATGTGGTGATGGAAACTAGATTACACCACGGCATGGAGACGGTATTTCGTACGTACGCATGCGCGGTGATTTCTTTTTTCCGTAGGATGGATAGAAGGTTAATTAGAGTTGTTTCATATTTATAATAACATATCAGTATATAATAAATACTGATGTTATTACTTTATCATGAAACAACTAAAGAATAATAAGTAGAAGAAGAAAGAAATTGAAAAATATCGGTAATGGATATTACCTCTTTTTGACGCGCCTTCACTTAACCTCCACTTAAAGAACTAAGGATGGTCTTTGAAGAAGACCAGGACCTCTAGGATGAAACTAGGAAAGTGTAGAAGAGATTTTGGCAGGGGTTGGCCGATCTTGAATGCTCAAATTGGTGTGAGGAGGAAAGGGAGGAGGTGCCCTTTTATAAGGGAGGAGAGGGGCATCTTAGGAAAATCTCAAAATATTATTTTATATTAAGGTAAAATTCGGTTTATAATGGTTCCAAATGGTCTTATTTCGAAGATAAAGTGGGGATGGGTTGAAAGCCTCTAATCCAATAGGATTTGGACAAGTTTAGGTTATTATTTTAACCTTATCAATTAGATTTAACTATAAGTTAAATAATTTAACTTTTACCATGTCTTTTTGTTTTCTTACACTATATGGTTGATAAACATACTATATGAAGCCAAACGAACCCCAAGTTGTTTATTATTTACATATATATCCTTATCTAAGTCATTTTGCCGAACTTTAGATTTTTAGGAATTAAATAACAATTAATAATATAATATTTGTTTTAAAAACTAATTCATGTTAATTTTGACACTATTTGGTACATGATTTTTATGAAATTTCTAACAGAATGATAAGTTAGAAACAAGTTACTTAAATCAACAATAAAATGTCATATTAACATAGAAAATTAGTGCGAGTCATAAAAAATCTCAAATTACATTTATTTGGGCATTGATAACATCAATTATGTTAATATTTTCGTAAAAAAGTAATTACTGCATTATCATTGTGTCATTAATAAAGTAAATTATTTAAAGTATAAAAATTACAAATAAAATACCATTATGTAGGAAATCTTTTTAGCTTTCTAATTAATATTTATAGTTGAAATTATATTATGTATAACCCTATATTAAATTTTTTTTAGTAAATAAACATTGATTTTAACTCTTTTAACTCTTCATTGAATTAAATAATAATAAATTTCCTAATCTAATCCAAGTGGGCCTAAATGATAATATTTTACACTTAAGGTTGTTTTTGGTCGATATACACTTGTCCAATAGAATTAGTACATGTGTTAGGGTAATATTAATATCATTTTTACCCTTAATTACCCTATTTATTTTTAACCGTGGTAAATAAAAGTAAAAAGTTACTATTCACCAAAAATTATTTTCATCTCATTGAACCAAATTTTACTTACTGACATCAACCGTGTCTCTCGGATTTTTGAAATTCCATTCACAGAAGCGGTAAAATTAAGATTTATGAAAAAAATAATTTTTTAACTACCACTTAGTAGTTTCACTATTCATCAAAAATTGAAGTTTTTCAGAAAAATGCCAAAATTTCACCCTAAGCTATAATTGATATTCCGAATTCAAAAATGATTTCTATTTTAAAAAATTCCAAACATATAAGTTGCATTAATTAATTTTATAATTAATTTCCGCTATCACAACAAATAGTGTGTTTTTAAGAGATAATAAATATCAAAAGATTAACACTTGTTTATGTCTTCTGTAAATGTGAAATTACATCCAATAACCAACATTGTATTGAATTGTAAAAATATATTCTAAATATCCTATAAAACCACTCAAATTAATAATTTATCACTATTAATTATTTCGATTAAAAAAGATGTTTTTAATTAAAATTTAGTAATTTTCACTATTCATCAGAATATGAAAGTTATCCGAAAAGTACCAAAATTTCACCTTAGGCTAAATTCGATACTCCGAATCCAAAAATGAAGTCCATTTTGAGAGCTAAAATTTCTAAAATTTTAATACGTGGTTATTACTATTCATAACGGCTAGTTATAATAATATTTTAATAGCATATCATTGTTTAGTGAAACTCGGTATTGCGTACTACACACGCTGTCGAGGAAGGTCGCGATTGTGTGCAAGGAAAGTCAAGGATGTGTGTTGTGCAAGATCCTTTTGGTGTAGCGTACAACACAAGGCATTAATAAAATTAAAAAAAAAATTCATAAAATCTCGGGCTGTTACATTCTACCCCCCTTAAAATTAATTTCGCCCTCGAAATTCGTCGGGGTTATAAATGGTTTACTATTCGAATGTTTCATTAATAGAAACGCACATCGTAAAAAGGAATACCGAAACATGGCTTTAAAAACTAATGTATGAAATGTAACGATTACCCAAATAAACTAATCACTGGGTTTCCACATAGGTGAAAATATGGATATGGAAGAGAAATCTAACCATCATGTTCTGATGGAGAGTGGTAGAGAACATGGCAATGGAAAATCCAGTAATCAAAAATCCATAGATTTGTGATGATATAAGGTACCATCTGATTCATCAGGTATAAGATCACTAGGACAACATTTTTGGTTTTCAAGATCATTTCCCTAATGTTGAAAATTTGAATTAGAATAAATACTTACATTATTTCGGTACAATCCCACTGTTGTTCGTGCCTTGATCAATTTCCACTTCATCTCTTAAATAAATGAAGTTGAATTTGTTATTATTGAAGTGTTAGCAGATCATGTGATAGAATGACGAGTCATTCCATCTGTCTCAAACAAAAGGTTAGCAAAAATTATATACATAAGTCGATCTATAGTGAGATTAATCATATATGGTTCCTAAAATGGACTTATACATCATATATCATACAACTTAATATAATAAAACTAGTTTCTACTAAACAGGGACTTCCTGTAGGCCAACGGTAGGCGATAAAGGCCAGTCGCACTTCGAATGTGGGTTCGATTTTCACATCCCTGTCCGACACGATGGGCTGTCACCCATCCTGCAGGTTGTCCTTTTTCTAAAACTATATTACTATAAAATCCCATCAATAATATCGAAAAAACTTCTATCCTTAAACAATACTAACTTATGTCCAACATAATCCATTCCAATCATTAGGCTTATCCATAATACTGCAGTCCACTCTCATAACATAGTGAAAACGATTACCAGAGATTTAACACCATCGTCGATCCCCATATATCATAAGATATGTTTTTTTGGTCACATTTCAAACATTCAAAGTCCTTAATCATGTATTCTCTTGAATACATTAGTGAAAAAATGAATACAGTTAAAAGTTAACACTTTCCACATACCAAAATCCTCAAAATTATATATACTCAAACCATGATATCACTTACTCCTTTTATCAATCATGAGATCATGAATACTGTTAAACATTTCATTTTCTCGTTTTCCCTTCATTATGCACATATCATCTTATTTCCAAAAATATCTCAATCACTTTGAATACAACATTAGACCAATACATAAATATTCAAATACTCCATGATACAATATTATTTTGGAATCCCATTACATAAACACTTAATCATTCCACCACATCGTTGTCATATTCAACATCGCCAATAGTGATCGCATGTGACTTCCCTTTGTCCTTTGCCTTCAGTGGTTGCTCATGTTGATCATCACTAACCCTTGGATTAGGGCATTTATTAGGATAATGCCCCATTTCCTTGCACTTGAAGCATTGAAGTGTTGGTGGTGCGTTCTCTACAGTGTTTTCTTTATTCACATCATTAGAAACCCTTTTTCCATTACTTTGACTCTCAGCTGCTCGATGACCTTCTTTTCCACTCTTAAAAAATTTTCTAGTCCCTTTAAGACAATCTCCACCATGCTTATTTCCACACTTTGTGCATAAGGAAACATTCATCTTCTTTTCACCATTATTCCGTGATTTCTCCTCGAACTCCATCTTTCGTTTCTTGTCAAAACCATGAGATGGATATGTAACACCAACTACCATTTCTACCTTGATAGCACAACGCACAATTTCTTCATAGCTACTGAAGTCTCTTATAGCTAATGCCCTTAGAATACATGGTTTTAAGCCACTAAAAAATCGATCAACTTTACTTTCAGGTTGGATGATAATGCCAGATTCATACCTTGCAAGTCTTGTAAAATTTGCTTCGTCTATACCAACAGATTCATCATCCTTCAGCTTCAGCTCAAGAAACTCCTTTTCCGTATTTGTTCGAATAATACGAGGGAAGTACTTACTGAAAAACAAGTTCTTGAACTCGTCCCATTCCATGGACTCAATTTCATCTCTTGGCCTCGTATTCTTGATAAGATTCTACCATTGATCAGCTTCAACTTGCAAACGATATACTGCTAAGATGACTTTATCATTTTTAGAACATTGATGAACTTGAAATATCTTTTCAGTAGTACTGATCCATTGTTCAGCAACAAGTGGATCAGAAGACCCACTGAAAGAAGGTGGACGTTGCCTCATGAAGGACTCAATAGAATATTGTTCCCTTCTCTGCTCATTTGGAAGTCCAGAATGATTCATAGCTTGTGTAAGTATAGCAATAAGATTTTGCACTCCATCTCCCATAACATTTGTTTGTTCAGGAGGAAAATCATTGCATTGTCCATTGCATTGATCAACACGGTTCCTTCGGGTTCCAGCCATCGTCTAAAACCCAAAAAGAATAGCGTGAGAGGAAAAAATCATGCTAGGTAAAACAACATAATAAAGGGGGAGTACCTTCAATATCTAACATCTTAGGTTTAATTCTATGATCGTTAGTGTAATTCTAGTACTATAACCTATACGTATACTTAACCTTAGGGACATCCCTAGACATACCTTAGAAATATATCTAGGGATCTCACTAACGTTTTCGCATCCTAGTTTCCAATGGTTGACTAAACCTTTCCTCTGGTACCAACTGTAGAGACCCGAATCCTGACGTACATGGACATTACATTACATTTGCGGAATACTTAGTACATAACAAAAAACACACACACAAGGATCGTAATAGTTTAGTGTCATTGGAAACTCGGAACGTAATCTTCTAATCGTGGTGAAAGATCATCAATATCTCCCATAAGGATCTTCCCTTTTTTTACCTAAAACCTTTCTTTATATCCTGGGGAAAAGAAAAAATAAAAGGTTGAGATCAAATGCTCAGTAAGGGTAAACAATAGAAATATCAATCACATCATATACATAAGAACATAGCTTTTGGAAATCTTAACCTGCAAAAGAGCTCATAATATCATAACATGGGATAAATCATAGAAGTGAATTGTAATCCCAATAATCACAACATAAAACATTAAAATTTGTGCCATACACACATAATCATCATTTCTTGTTAGTCAAGACTCATTGCCAAGACTATCTTAGTGGACAAAGTCCCTTTCTGAACCGAGTAACCCTCCTTTCAGTCCTGTTTCACTGAACCGGTATAACCTACCATTCCAGCCATGTCTATATCATGATATATAAAATCTTTACCCAATGCATTGGAGGGAGATATAGGTCCCACCCATCTCTTAATGATACCATTCTTATGTGTGCCACAAAATCATAAACCATACATCATAGCATAACCCATGTAATAAAAATGGGATTCTAAAACAACATGACATCATAAAACAATTAATATAAGATAAAGGAAATCATAAAAATATTTCCATCACATCATAATAAAATCCATGTTATAATAGTGGTAAAAAACAGAACCCTTTATTATCATAGATGGAAAATAATTTTGATAAAACACTTGAACTTCATTCTTGAGGAAAATATCCTTTCTACTTCAAAAACATTTTTCCTTTCTTAAAATGTCATACAACTTTAAACTAAAAGAATATGATTAAAAATAAACAGGAAAACTTGTAAAGGAAGCTTCTTGGAAATAATGTTTTAAAAATCCATTCATGTCGTATAAGTTAAAAAAACATTCTTCTTACTTTTTTCGGAAAAGTCAAAAGGTACCTCGTACGAAAAAAGACAAAAGATTCCTTTCATATTCATTACAAAAAACTCTCTGAAGGGTAAAATTGGATTTAAAATATTTTAAGTGGATGTAAATAATGTTACATATTGAAGAAACATGGATTTGGAAGATAAAATACACACCAGTAAATTTCAAAGTATAAACAATTTCGGATTAAAATGAGATTGTGATATTTCCCTTACCTTAGGTCTGACTTTCATTGTAAGTGTCTGAACCTACTGTATAATGATTTAAATAAAGTTATTGACTTATTCCAGAATCATATTCATTGTTATTATATCATATATGGTCCACTTATGACTTTATATTACCCATTCTTTTGTAAATTCATGTTAAAGTAGCGTTTTGGGTAAAATCGTCTCATTTGTCGTTCGTGATTTTAACTTGTAATTATTGAGATGATTACTTGGATCATGATTACTTATATCCAGAATGTAAAACATGATTTATATATAATATATATTCATAATATATATATATATATATATAATATATTGATAAATGGAATGAAATACACCGTTCATGGAGATGGTAGTCCGTACGTACGCATGAACGCTGTTTTCGTTTCCCTATTGAATTGAATGGAATTAAGTAGATGACATACATATAAATATACATAAATCCAGTGTCATTATTATGTCATATATTTCATTAGTACTTATTATATATACATTATAATCATTCATGAATGGTTAATCATTGAGAATGAATCTCATCGCGTCGTGGAGACGGTAGTCCGTACATACGCACGAGCGATGATATCGTTCCCATGGTCGTGGAATTGTGTTGTAGTGTATGTATACTATTTCAGTATCAATATCACTTTATAATATTCATATATAGTAACTCATTACACAATTATACTCATCCAATTAAGGTGGTGACATAAAATAGATTACACCACGGCGTGGAGACGGTATTCCGTACGTACGCACGCGTGGTGATTTCCTTTTTCCGTAGGATGGATAGAAGGTTAATTAGAGTTGTTTTATATTTATAATAACATATAAGTACAATATAAATACTTATGTTATTACTTTATCATGAAACAACTAAACAAGAAGATGTTGAAGAAGAAAGAAATTGAAAAATATCGGTAATGGATATTACCTCTTTTTGACGCGCCTTCACTTAACCTCCACTTAAAGAACTGAGGATGGTCTTTGAATAAGACCAGGACCTATAGGATGATACTAGGGAAGTGGAGAAGAGATTTTGTCAGGGGTCGGCCGAGCTTTAATGCTCAAATTGGTGTGAGGTGGAAAGGGAGGAGGTGCCCTTTTATAAGGGAGGAGAGGGGCATCTTAGGAAAATCTCAAAATATTATTTTATATTAAGGTAAAATTCTGTTTATAATGGTTCCAAATGGTCTTATTTCGAAGAAAAAGTGGGGATGGGTCGAACCCCTCTCATCCAATAGGATTTAGACAAGTTTAGGTTATTATTTTAACCTTATCAATTAGATTTAACTCTAAGTTAAATAATTTAACTTTTACCGTGTCTTTTTGTTTTCTTACACTATATGGTTAATAAACATACTATATGAAGCCAAAAGAACACCAAATTGTTTATTATTAATATATCTATCCTTATATAAGTCATTTGGCCGAACCTTATATTTTTAAGAATTAAATAAAAATTAATAATATAATATTTGTTTTAAAAACTAATTCATGTCAATTTTGACACTATTTGGTACATGATTTTTATGAAATTTCTAACAGAATGATAAGTTCTAATAAAGTTACTTAAATCAACAATAACATTTCATATTAACCTAGAAAATTAGTTCAAGTCATAAAAAGTCTAAAATTACATTTATTTGGGCATTTATACCATCAATTATGTTAATATTTTCTTAAAAAGGTAATTACTGCATTATCGTTGTGTCATAAATAAATTAAATTATTTAAAGTATAAAAATTACAAATAAAATACCATTATGTAGGAAATATGTTTAGATTTATAATGAATATTTATAGTATAAATTATATTATGTATAACCCTATATTAAAAATGTTTTAGTAAATAAACATTGATTTTAACTCTTTTAACTCTTCTTTGAATTAAATAATAATAAATGTCCTAATCTAATCCAGGTGGGCCTAAATGATAATATTTTACACTTAAGGTTGTTTTTGGTCGAGATACACTTGTCAAATAGGATTTGGACATGTGTTAGTGTAATATTAATATCATTTTTACCCTTAATTACCCTATTTATTTTTAACCGTGGTAAATAAAATTAAAAAAGTTACTATTCACCAAAAATTATTTTCATCTCATTGAACCACATTTCACTTACTGACATCAACCGTGTCTCTCGGATTTTTGAAATTCCATTCACAGAAGCAGTAAAATTATGATTTATGAAAAAAATAAATTTTTTAACTACAACTTAGTAGTTTCACTATTCATCAAAAATTGAAGTTTTTCAGAAAAATGCCAAAATTTCACCCTAAGCTATAATTGATATTCCAAATTAAAAAATGATTTCTATTTTACAAAATTCCCAACATATAAGTTGCATTAATTAATTTTATAATTAATTTCCGCTGTCACAACAAATAGCGTGTTTTTAAGAGATAATAACTATCAAAAGATTAACACTTGTTTATGTCGGGTGTAAATGTGAAATTACATCCAATGACCAACATTGTATTGAATTGTAAAAATATATTCTAAATATACTTTAAAACCACTCCAATTAATAATTTATCACTATTAATTATTTCGATTAAAAAAGTTGTTTTTAATTATAATTTAGTAATTTTCACTATTCATCAGAATATGAAAGTTATCCGAAAAGTACCAAAATTTCACCTTAGGCTAAATTCGATACTATGAATCCAAAAATGAAGTCCATTTTGAGAGCTAAAATTTCTAAAATTTTAAAACGTGGTCATTACTATTCATAACGGCTAGTTATAATAATATTTTAATTGCATATCGTTGTTTAGTGAAACTCAGTATTACGTACTACACACGCTATCGAGGAAGGACGTGCTTGCGTGCAAGGAAAGTCAAGGATGTGTGTTTTGAAAGCTCATTTTGGTGTAGCGTACAACACAAGGCATTAATAAAATTAAAAAGAATATTTTTCATAAAATCTCTGGCTGTTACAATTTACCTCTTATTATAGAATACCTGGTAATAATATTTTATATAAAATTTGTTATTAAAGTGTCATTATCTATCTGAATGGTGATTTCCTACATATCGAAATGGTGGGACCTTAACTAACCAATTATAAAATCCTTCATTCACGAACCATTGGTCTCATTGGAAGAAGAAAATTGCTTTTGAATAAATGTTAGATAATTTAAAATCTATAAAGTGTATGGGTGATTTATAAATTGGAATATAGTTCCCCATATAATCAAACCACCATATATAATATTGAAATACTTTTAGAACATAGAATAAATAAAAAAATATTGTGTTATTTTTATTTAAGATAAAATAGTTCCAATTATAATGTTTTGGATCTCTATCTCATGGGAATGGGGACCCATATAGGTAAATTTTCGTAATGGTCAACTGGGAACATGAATGTTAGTTAGGTAATATTTTTAATAAGAAAATATAACTGAGGATATTTCAGAATCAAAATGAGTTAAATGTTTTTTGTCACATTTCGATGAACCTTGAATGGATCAATAAGAACCTCATATATCACCTTTATCATTCTATATATCATAGTAAAAAACCCCATGGGATATCTTGGTGTTATATTGGAATGTTTATTTAAGTTTTGAATGTTCCCATTCATTATTATTTTCTCATTGATGGGTGGAGGGGTGAGTCAATCATACATTTTCATTTTTTTTCTTGAAAAAACATTCCCATTTAGTGAAAGATTCAATTCCAAACTAAAAAACAATTCAACCCCACATCCAAAAGAGAAAAATATTTATAAGGTTCATTATTTAATAAGAATATATATGTCATTAGTATGGTTTATAAATAATCAAATACCATATAATCCTCTATGAATAAATCCTTAGATTTCAATGATTAGGATATACCCTTTCACTCGAGTAGCACTATGTAAAAACAAATCATGCATGTAAACCCTCTTAAACTATATAAGTTGATAAAATGTTTGTGGGAAAACTCATGTTACATGTTATACTATTAAATATGAAAAAATTAAAAAAATTGAAATCATGTCATTATATTCTTACACCGATGATGGTAAAAATGAACTATAATCTATAATGGAAAAAACCGAGCCCAGTTTTTTCATTCTATTCTCCCAATCCTATTCATCATAGTATGATTCTCCCTAATAAAATTATTCTCAACCCAATGCTCTTAGGATGATTCTTCTGAGTCCAATTCGTCTAATAAAATTCACCCCAGTAATAAAAATATAACTTAGATAGAATATGGTAGAGTTATATGAACACCAAAACAATTATCTATCTTCATGAGTCCAGAAAATCTTGTAAGAAAATATTGATTGACTAATTCATCCTGATATGATAATCAGCCGAATATAATTGATAATATGAATATCATAATCATCTACATATCATAAACATTTAGTATGATGATTATCAAAATACCAATTTTTGATCTTATCTCTTCCCTTTTACTTCAACCCATTAAGACTTTTTTTAACAAAAGTGATATAGAAACTTCTCCTTCTCTCTATAACTCAGAGCATCTCTCTCATGAATAATAAATTAGTCATTAAAAATATAAAATGTAATTTTAACATTTTATAGGTGATCATCGAGTGACTTTGGATGGAATCCCAAATTCTTTTCCTCATAATCAAATTGTCCCTAATCTCAATTTCCCCTAAAATCTAAAGTAAATTTTGACTTAACCTAATATTCATGAAACATATTAATTATTCGACAAACATAAATTATTATTTATAATTTTATTAAATTTTAATTCCATTTTCAATTCATGGGTTTGATTTTGTTAATCTAATTTCATACAAAAATAATCTTTGTTTGAATTGTTAGAAACTATTTGATGATATGTATATCATTCTTATTATTGAATATAATCATTCTTTCGAAATTGAATCTCCACCTTCACCACACATTAAGAAATATCTTCACTCAACCCACTTTATCATATTCACTTCATCTTTTAACATAGTTTTATATATAAAGAAAAACTATTTATTATCCTATTATCTTGACCCACTTAATGAATTTACATAAAAAACAAATCAGAGATCTTCTATCTCTTTCGTCAGTAGTTCAATTAACCATCCATCTCAAATTGTGTATGATTTTATAGAGTATGATCTTTCTCACTAAAATAATTTTGGATATGATCATTCTTGGTATGGTCTTTCTCTTCTTGAGATTTAGTATGGTCATCCTTGGTATGAAATATTTTTCATTCATAAGGTGGATGATCGAATGCTACACAAAATAAATAGATTATTTACCTTCTCATCCACCCAGATATGATTAAACTGGGTACAATTACTTTTCAATCAATAACATATCTTTCCCCTCTTCTTCTATCAAGATTACATCACATGTTCACCAATAAACTTATGATTTCTGTGAAATAAAAATCATGAAGGCATCATCCCATTTAATAAGGATCTGTACTAAATCAAATTACCCATATAAACAATCACTTCTTTTACCCGGGACCCTTGCGAAATTTGGTGACCACTTACTTATAGAAATATGTATTTACATTCATTCTAGACTCACAGTGATTTCTATCAAAACAAATTCATCATTTCAATATTATTCTATTCTAAACCCAAGGTGAGTACAATTTTTTTGAAAACATGAGTCTAATTATTTTGAAAACATGAGTTTCATTATTTCAAAAATAAATGTTAGTATGATTTACAATAAATACATAGTGAGTTAATTTTCATTTTGATCATAAAAATCATTGAAAAACATAACCTTATATTACAATAGAATAAAACCCATTTAAAAAAACCACCTTCATCATCATTTTATTCTTAAAAACTCATTGGATTTTGTTTTAAACCATGTTTCATAAATTAGTGAACTTTGTTTCCTCAATAAATGTATAAAACATTAAAAATTATAATACTACATGAGCTAACTCATTTTAGGAAACAATAATCATTGATATAAAAACTATACTATCTAAAAGTAGTGATTATGATAACATATTTGTTCCCACTTCCACTCTTCTTTATTATCTCTTCAACCTTCTTGTAATAAAAAAATAATTTACTATAACCAATCCAATGAAAAGTTATAATAGTTCACTAACAATACAATTTGTAATTCATAGCTTACACACAATTACACCTTTTTACATGCCTTTTAAATATTGATTTATGAAACAATTTATTATTCTATCTCCCAACTGAAAATACTATCCAAAGGAAAGATAATATATGGGATTGACACACATACATCAACCATGATTAGTAAGAGGTTAGACACTAATATTCAAACTTAATCTATAAAAGGATACCTTCGGTAGAGTTTTTTTAAATATATCATCATCATTTTCCGACGTTGGAAAATAATCCAGCTTCATTTCATTCTTTTCCACATGCTCTTTGATGAAATGATATTTGATATCAATATGTTTTGAATGAGAATTTTGAACTGGATTCTTTACGATATTTATTGTGCATTGATGGTCACAACCCAATATAAAGGGTAACTTCAATTCAACATATATGCCTTACAATTTTGTTTTAATCCGTATAAGTTGATTAGTGGCTTTAGTGGAGGCAACATACTCATCTTCAGCCGTACTGAGAGTTACAGAACTCAATTTCTTTGAATTATAGCTAACACAACTCATTCCCCTAAAGAATACTCCAATAGATTTGGATATTTTATCATCAAAATATCCTACCCAATACCCCTATGAATACCCAAACAATTCCGGACAATCTGTGCTGCCATACCAGATTCCAAATTCAATTTTTCCTTTAATGTTTCTAGAGATTTATTTTTCTAATTTGAAAATTTTATTAATTTTGAGAACTCCAAAATATTTCACATAAGTTTTTAACATAAACAATATAGGATCTTGAGGTAGTAAAATATAAAGACATACAATCAACATTCAAAATTATTTTTGACCAACTTATTTTCCTTCTCCATCATTGGATAACTTTCATCCCACTAAAATAGGAATGGAAATAGGTTTGGAATTTTCCAATCGTAACCTCTTCAAAAGTTTCATAGCATACTTTTTATTAGAATGAAAATTTTAGTTCTATTTTAGTTTTATTTTTCACCCATGAAATTATTTCATATTCCCCAATATATACAGTTCAAAATACATTTTTCATTTATTTAGAAAATCCTTCCTAACTTCATTCATCATTGCTAGAAAAGATAAGATCATTAATATAAACAATTACAATGAGGGACTACTCATAAAATTATCTAATGTAATGATTTATTTTAACTCTTCCTTTTATGATATTCATCTTCTTTATGTAGGTATCCATTTTAGAATACTATTCCGTCAGTGATTTTTTCAGCCATACAAATCCTTTTTCAATATACACATGTTTCTTTAATCTTTCCCATCAACAAATCCAAACGGTTGTTCAATATATATTTCCTCTTCAATATCACCATTTAGGGATTCAAATTTTACCTCCATTTGAATGTTAATGTAGCCTCATTGTGTAGTAATAGTAGTAAATATTATTAATTTTTCATGTCTTTATACTATATAAAAGGTTTCACCAGAATCAATACCGATAATTTGTTAATACACATTTTACACCAATATTTATTTTTTTATCATAAAATCACATTCATTTTTTAGTATAGTCTAGAAAACACATTTTTTCAAATGATGATTTTGTTTTCATGATTGGGTATGAGTTTCCATGTATCTTTATTTTCAATATAATATAGTTCTTTATTTGTGTTGTTAACCTATTCATGATTCTCAAAATATTATTTCCCATCATTAGGATCTACTTGAGAATACAAATAAGTACATGAAATCGAATTTTTTTCCTCTTACTTTTACCTAATGATATTTATCACATATTATCTTCTAAGATTCCACTTGCTTCCTCGACCAAAGATTTAATTTTTATGTATCTTACATATCCCTAGAAATAGGTGAGTCAGATTCTTATTCTTGAGAAGAAGTACAATAATTTGTATCCTTATTAGAATTGTTTTCATCAACTTGTTTAATATCCTTGTCTATATAATCATGATTTTCTTCCATTTCCTTTTCAATTAATTTCATATCATCAAAATAAACAATTCGACATGTTTATTTGTTGAATAATTTTTATCAGATTCCTCTTGGAGCATACCAATGAACGATTTTATCCTCACCTTACTGCTCAATGTTTCAATGGTTTCCAAATTGATTATTTATAATTCATAGTGTCATGAAAACCATTATGTTTTTCAAACATTGATTATTTTCATAAAACAATTAATATGGACCCATATCAGATTGAGGCTTGTAGAAGCAATGGTTAAGAATATAAAATATAGTACTCATGGATTGTCACCAAAAGTAATGTGAAAGGCCATGTTCAAGTGACATAGTTCTTCCCATTTCAACCCGATATATATTATTCCTTTCCATAACCCCATTCTATTGAAGATTTTATAGGGAAGTATAATCATTAAAAATTTCATTCTTGTCAAGATAACATTCAAAATCTTTACTTATGTACTCAACAACATTTATGGTTCTCAACTTCTACACAAAATTTTCACATTAAATCTCAAATCACCTATGCAAAGATTTAAATATTTTCAAAGCATCTGATTTTTTTTATATACATAACACAGGTAATGTGAGTAAAATTATCAATGAAAGTGATGATGTCCTGATCTCCATTTGGTGATTTTATTCTCTTCGGCCAAAAAATATCATAATGAATCAACTCTATGGGTTTTTGTGAAAAATTATCAACTTTAATATACCCTACATTTGTAAAAATCCCTTTCTATAAAATATTTTAACATCAATATCATTTTATTGTATAGTTAGGAATGTCTTAAATACTGTCTCACTTTGATAATTTTCTCATGTTTCCATGAATCATGTTTCCCAGCCTTTTATGCCACAATTGATTTTCTTACAAAAACCTCGGGTAAGAAGGGTTTTGTATTTCACCTATATGAAACAAAATTCCATCAATATGTTGACTTATTGTATCAATCATTCCATATTCTTCAATTTTCACCACATATACAAATTTCTTTATAATAAATTTTTTACCCTCATCTCAATATTGTGAAACACTCAGAAAAGTGTTTTTCATCCTTTCAAAATACAAATATTTGTTTGATTTAATCATTTTATGTTGAAATGATGTTTGAACCCAATAACATTTGTTTTTTGGGGATTCATCATTGTAATAGTTCACTATTCATTCTTTAAAATCGTTAAAATTATTCAAAAAACTCATACCTCTATTCGTATGATAAGAACACTCACGTTCAAGAATCCAATGTTGTCCTACTTATGAATTTTTTAATATAGTTTCAACAAAAAGATCATTTTTACCTTTAATTTATTTCATTATATATGTATTTGTTAATTGTGAAAAAGAAATTTGAGCTTGTAGAGAAACAAGACATCACTTTTATAGGTGTCTATGCTGTTCACACCTTTCACAAATATCTTCCACGTTTTGGAACCTATTTCAATCATCAATTCATCATTCTATGATATCATTAAAACAATGTTCACAGAATTGTTTCATTACAAATATTGAATCACCCTCTATATGTTCCTTCCATATCTTTTGTGATAATATAATAGCCATTGGTTGAACCAACACATATTTTTCTTGTTTCTAAATCCCCCAAAATACTAGAAATAGAGGTAAAATGATTATTTTTATTTGAAACATCCATAATGGTTGGAATTACGGATATGTTTCTCAACAAATTTTGTGTATTTATTTTCTTATCCAACAAAATTTATATTATAAATAAGATTGTTTGTTTTATTTTATAAAATATGGGAACCAGATGTATATGAATCTTTTCTAGATTCAGATTATTTGCAAACATTTTTTACTCAGGGTTCATTGAGATATCTAAATTCCAATCATTTTTTTTCATGGACACATAAATAAAATTCCTATCATTATTATTATAAATAATTCAATTCCTATTCTAACCCTTTCTAGTTAACTTTTGAGGAACATTCGCAGGTTTCTCATTATAATAACTTTCACCGAATTCCATGATAGTGTTTTGGAAACATGAATTTCTCAATCCATATTTAGAATTTATATTTTGGAAGTGTTATAACTCTTATTATTATTACATTAGCATCATATATAGATACTCATTACATTTAGTTTTATTGAAAATGTATTTCTTTATGTAATTAATCTCTTTCACCAGCCTCACAATTTTATTAGAAAAACTATCTTGGTTTCTTGTTGAGGAAAATCAATCTTACAACATTTTTTTTCTTTTCATGTCTCCTATTAATTCTTTTACATTATTTCAACTCTTTAATAAAATGATGTTCAAGTTGATTTTCTTCTAATTCATAACTATTTCTTCCAATTTATTTATCATTTACTATTATAATGAATGAATTTTCAATACCATACTGAAATGATTTCTCAAGTTCATCATCAATACCTTATTCTTATTCAAAATTAGATAAGAAAAGTTTTCTTTCTTTCTGTTCCCTTTGGAATAAAATTTAACTTTATCACCATATTTATTCCAAGAACTTCTTTTCATTCTTTCTTCTTCATCAATATCCACATAATTCGTTCATTGTGGAAAATTTTCCACAAATGACCATTACCTCCACTTTCAAAAAAATTCATGTGAAATTTATCTTTGTATTTACCTACACTTCTTTTCAAATATTTAGAAAAAAACGATAAAATGTCATCCTGATGTTTACAAACCCCTATTTTGTAGTTATTGTCACCATTTTCATCTTCAATTATAATCTTACTTTATGTTTCATTCTTAGAAGTCGTGAAATAAATTTCTCTATCAACTTTTGTTTTGTTTTTCATAGATTTTACCCTTCCCAAATCATAAGTTATGAGACTGCTATTAATATAATCAAGAGATAATGTTTTGAAATATCTACCTTCTAATGAAGGGACAGTTTCCTCATACATATAATGATGGATTCTCAACATCATTTCAACAACTGTATAATCATCTATCATTTCACCAAGACGATTGACAGTACTCAGATTGAAATTTACCCTTATAAAGAGGACTCCAATATATTCATGCTCACTGATTTTTAAATCAGCAAATTTAAATCTCTAGATTTGTAACTTTCCATTCATCACCTTTTTGTTTCTTTCATATATGTTTTCTAGTTTGTCCTACATATCATTGGTTATATAAACGCGTTTCACCACTATGGATTCACATTAAGAAAGTGTTGAAAATTTTTCATTCATGGACCTTCCTTCAATCCATAAGATCTTATTATTAATATATTTATGTTTATGTTTATCATCAATAGGATAAAACACAGTTTTTTATAATTAAGAACATCACAACTAATTTATATACGATAAGGAGTCATTCTATCTTTCTAGATATAATAATTATTTCCATTTTATACCAATTATAATTATTATTCACACAATTTTAATTCTCAATTATCAATGAATAATCATAGGGGAACATGCTCTGATACCACTTGAAAATTTCCAGTTAGAATGATTGTATCATTTAGAGGGGGAAGTGTGAAATAGGGATGTTTTTTATGATTCCTTGAAATCACTTTCACCTCCTATTAAATATTTAATTCTCTATTGAAATCAATTTAACCACACATCCAAAGGAAGAAAAGTGTTTATAGGGTTCACTATTCAATAAGAATACATAAATTCTTTTTATGGTTTGGAAATTATCCAATAGAATTCAATCCTCCAGAAATGAATCGTTGGATTTAAACATGTAGGATATACCCTTTCACTCAACTAGCACAATGTAAACAATTCCAATGGTGTGTGTGCACCTTCATTGCCCAAATAGGGTAATACAATTTTTATGTAACAACTAATGTTACTTGTGTGTACATTCAGTTCCAAAAAAAATCAATTGAAAATAATCATTCAATTTTTTACCTAGATGATGGTAAGAACTCCCTAGACTATGTTAAGGAAAAACCAAGTCAAATTTTCCCTATCCATTTTCCTCGACTGATTCCTCTGAGTTAGATTCTCCCTAATAATAATTTTAATAATACAATACTCTTAACCAGATTTTCTTGAGTCTGACTCTCACGATATGATTCTCCACAGTAAATAAATATGACCTCAATAGAATACAGTTGAGATGAATCATCACCACTTCAATTCCCTATCTTCCTCAATCTGAAAAACCACGAAAGCAAATCCAAATATGATTAATTAATCCGGATATGATAATCATTTGAATATAATTGAAAAGATTAATATGGTAATCAACTAAGTATAATAAACAACGAATATGATGACCATCTAAATAAAATGTTGTAATCTTGTATCTTCACATTCCCATCAACCCTTTAATTTTTTTTCAACAAAAGTGAATACATAAACCTCTTATTCTATCTACAAAATATATAATCTCTCTCATGAATAGTAAATCATTCATCAAATATATACAATTTGATTTTATACTTATATTGGAAACCCTGAAGTGTCTTTGGTGAAAATCCCAAAAAAAATTGCTTAATCAAATTCACCCCAATCTAAAATTCCCTTAAAAATCGGTTGAATTTTGACTTCGTCAAGTCTTCTAGAATCATCTCGATTCCCCAAAAGGAATTACTTCTTCTTTAGACTTTCATTTCAATTTCCAACTCATTTTGAATTTACGGGTCCAATTTTCAGAAAATGATTTCTTAAAAATAATTATCTATAACAATTGTAGTAAAGTCTATGAAAAAAATGATATCACATTATTTTAAAATATAATGATTATTTATAATTTCAATCTCCCCCATGACAATTAATTAAGAAATATCCACTTTAAAAAATTATTTAATTTCTTCAATTATTCTCTTGACCCAATTGGAAATATAAAACAAAACATATTCTTTTAATCTTTTCTTGACCCTCTTGAATGATTGAATTGAAAACAAATTAGAACTCATATATATATTATTTCAAAAATTCAGTCAACCATCCATCATAACTTCTGTATGATTGTCCAAAGTACGATAATTTGGAGAAAAATAATTCTAGGTATGATCATTCATGGAATGATAAATCTCTTCCTCGACATGAGTATGGTAATCATGGGTATGAAATTTTTTTATGCATATGTTGGTTGATCATATTCTATAGTGAATCGGTATCTTCTTCTCCTTATATTCAATCTTGATAGGATTAATCTGGGTATGATTTCATTTCATTCAACAACATCTCTTTCTTGTCTTCTTCCATCAATCTTTTGTCATAAGTTATTTAATCAATATATGATATCTCTGAAATACAATTCAATAAGGTGTCATCACATTAAAAAAAGATCCATGCCAAGTCTAATTACCCATAACAAAATCACTTCATTTACACCAGTTCCATGTGGATTCTGATGACCATTTACTACCAGCATGTTATTTTCACATTCATTTTAGACCTGAAGTGAGTCTAATCAAAACCAATTCCCCATTTATATCTTCTTTTATTCTCAAGAAAAGGTGAGTGCAATTATTTTGAATACATGAGTATGATTATTTTGAAAACAGGATTATGATACATCTTCAAAAAAAGGATAGTACCATTTCCACCAAATAAAAAGATAGGGGATTTTTTTTATCAAAAACATCACTGAAAAACATAACATTATTTGAAAAAAATACAACTCATAAAAAAACCACATTAATAATCCTTTTAGTCCTAACAAAGTGTAGAAAACTACTTATATGGGTTCATATATAAACTTATGGGTAATCTAACATGGTTATTACATCCTTGAATTATAATAGACCTATTATAAGACATTTTTATATGCCTATATGAGATGTTAAATAAAAAATAATAATAATTAAACCCTTAATAGTTTTCTTCTATTGATTTTTATTGACATTATCTTAAACTAATCAATTTTGTGAGAACTACCAAGATAAATTCACGATGATTAAAATTGGATTTTTGATAGAAATTTCATAAAAAAAGATAAAATTATAGTTTCCTTGTAACTTTTAATTTTTTTAATATGATCAATTAAATGTATCTAGATTAAATATGAATCCATTAAATGTATTAGATGGGGACCTTAAGGTGTTTTTTTAGTGTTATCCCTCTTTTAAGGGAAGTTTTAATCGACTTTGAGATTGTTTTAATGCCATGACCCTAGTTACCCAGAGTCGGTACATTATTACATAATATTGGCATCCTCACAAGAGATCATATCTCAAAAGCCCGATTAGTTTTGTAGCCTTAGAAGTACTAGATATATACATAAGTTTTATAATACATCGTGAGATAAAAAACAACATCATTCCCCCTTTGACAACACTTATATCCCTTATCCTATCCCTACAGGTCAACCATAAAATACTTCTTCACATCCTAGGAAAAATAAATCATAGAAATGTGTGAGATCAGATGCTCAATAAGTATAACAATATAGTGGAAACATTCATAAATAAGTATTAACATTTTATTCAATGTATAAGACTAAACCAAAATCCTTTTAAAACAAAAATTTATTTATAAAATTTAAAATATAAATCAAAATAATTCCATTTACTTATTCACATTGATATTCTACTTGTAGAATAATCAAATGTAATATCAATAGACAATTTAATAATGATGGAAGTCATAATTCTGGACATCACAACCACAAAGTCAAAGCCTCGTGTGATGACTAAAATTAGGATATTATCAAGGCCTTGTGTAAAGACACACATTTTTTTATGAGACATACCGTTTCATTGAGGAGCTATATTAGGCTTCACCCATCACTTACTATGTCTAATGCATTCATCATATGAAAATGTTGAAACAAAATATAATCATTCGTATTAAAACTAGAATACAATATTTTAATACTTTTACCATAAACCATTGATGGTATTAAAATAACACATCTATAGTCAAACATATCACAAAACCATTAATACAATATAGAATATTTTATCATCATAAATCAACATTAAACAAGTGTAAAATCGATCAAAGGATATTGACATAGATACAATCCAAATTATATGAGAGAAATATATTTTTTTATTTTGAGATAAATTAAAAGTAATCTAATTTTAATAGAAAACATGTATTTTGAAAATATTCTAACAAGATATTAATAGAAGCTTCAAATGTTTTATAACGGTGGAAAATATCTACACTCCCCGTATAAGTTTAAAAAACCATTTTTTCTTTAATTTTGTCAAAAAGGTCGTAAAACACCATGTTTGGAAAATGATAGAAAGGCTCAATTATAAAAATTATATTAAAAGTAAAAAAAGGGTATAAGTTAATTTAACCCATTTTATAAGAAATATTAATAATTTTTTGAAATTCATATTTAAGAAACACGTATGTGGATGATAAAGAGGTCCCAGTAAATACTCACGTATAAACAACCTCGAATAATGAAGAGATTATTGAATTAACCCTTACCTTGTAATTTTCCATGATCAAGGATATGTCAAACTCTTTTATAATAGTTAAATATTTGTTATTAAATTATACTACCAGCAAATAAATAAATTTAATATCATATATGATCCTCAAATATTGCTTTTTAAATTATATTTCAGTAGTATCATTGTTTCGGGTGTTAACTGATTAATTTTCCTTTATATGTTTTGTTACATAAGTCATGATTGATATAGAGAGGATGTATATGATTCATATATTGAATGATATTACATTATAAAACAATATTTTTACTCATAAACTGAAAATTATTCTAGAATGGTTATGATGGGGAATGAATTTCACCACATTCGTAGAGACGGTAATATGTACGTACACATGAGCGACAAAATCATTCTATTAATGGGGAAATTGTATGTAATTAGATAGTATATCATATATACAGAATAATTAACATGTTAAATTTATTATTACATCAGTTATACTCATTATTATACAAATCCAAATAATGATGTGTTTGAATAACAAACTCCACCATGACGTGGGCACAGTAAGCCGTACGTACGCACGTATTGGGACTTGACATTAATAGGACAGATAGAATAAAAAATATGGTTGTACCATATTTGTAATAACATCATATTATATATATGTTACATGTGTTATTATTTTTTATGGAAACAACAAAGATTTAATAAATCGAAGAAGAAAAGAACATTGAAAGTGTTGGTGAAATTATTACCTCTTATTTGGGTGTTTCTTATTGAGTTGATAAAAATGGCTCGATAGGTTGGGTTTATGATCAATTTTAGGACTCTATGTCGAATATAGGGTAGTATGGAGGATATTGGATTTGGTTATGGAAGAGACAATTGGATTGGGAGGTGTGATATTGGGAGAAGGGGAAGTACCCTTTTATAAGAGAGGTGAGGGTCACTTTAGTAATTGATTGAAATATTCTTTTATTATACAATCATATTCAGTTTATAATGGATCCAAAATGATTTATTTAGAGGATATGGTGGGGAAGTGTTGAAAACCTCTCATCCAATAGGTTTTAGATAGGTTTAGGCTACCATAGTAACCTTATCATTTAGATTTAACTATAGGTTAAAAATATTAACTTTTACCATGTATTCATGAATTATTATAATAAATTGTCAATAAACATACTATATAAAGGTAAGAGAAACAAAGTGGATAATTATTGATATATATAATCTTATCTAAGTCCTTTATAAGAACCTTATATTTTTAGGAATATTATATCAATTAATAATAGATTATTTTAAAAATAACACATTTATGATAATTTTGACACTATTCGGTGTTTGGTTTTCATGAAAGTCAGAAAAACATTATAACATAGAACAAAATTTAACTAATCAACCCTAACATGTAATATTAACCTATAAAATTAGTCGAAATTATCAAAATTATCCATTTATATTTATTTTGATCTTTATAATATCAATTATTTTAATCCTTAATTAATATTGCAATTACTACATCATCAATGTAACAAAAATAAATTTAATAATTTAATTTCTAAAAATTATAAATAAAATACCATTATGTAGAAAATAATTTAATATTTATAATGAATATTTATTAATTTATCTTATGTATATCTATATTTTAAAAATGGATTATTTATAAAACATTAATTTTTCCACTATTAAATATTTTTTAAATAAGATAATAATAGATTTTATAATCAAATCCAAGTTGACCAAAATGATCATATTTTATTCATAAGGTTGATTTTGGTCGATATAAACATATCCAATAGAATTATGAAATTAGATAGGGTAATTATAATATAGATTTTATCCTTAATTAACCTATTTACTTTTAACCGTGGAAAATAAAAGTAAAAAGATACAATTCACCCAAAAATATTTTCAACTTATTGAACCACATAATAAAATCTAATTTCAATAGTTCCTCTAAGAATTTTTAAATTCAATTCACAAAATTAGAAAAATTAATTTTTATACAAATTTGCAAATGCTCCTAGATGGTGGGTAAAAGATGGTAAAAGATCAATAAAATTATATATATATAATATAATTACAAAATTACTCCAATTAATTACAATAAACATATATAGGTATTATATAACCATTTTCCCCAAATAAAAATATAAATTAAATAAGTAATTATTTAAATTAAATTCATTTTTAAACAATAATGTAGTGTTTTTCACTATTCATCAAAAATTGAAAGGTTTCTGAAAAATAAAAAAAAAATCACCCTATGCAAATTTTGATATTTTGATTCTATAAATGAAGTTCATTTTGAAAAAAAAATTATAAAATTTCAAAAATTGGGTGTTACTATTCATAACTTCTTTTAAAATGTCTTGTTTGATTTTTCATGGTGTGTTATAACTCAATGTTGCGTACAATGAAAACTATTTTATTATTCCAATGGAAACATATTGTGGATGTTTTGGGTGTCACATTCTCCACTCCATAAAATAATATCATCCTCAAAATTTATAGAATACTACATCACAAAAATATTAGAGTGGTTCTTCATCATAAGTTCCTTAGGTTACCATGTTGCCTCTGCCATCTAATTGTTTCTCCATAGAACATTCACTAGGTGAGTTTTCTGGTTTCTTAGAACTTGTTCTCTGGTATCAAGAATTCTAATAGGATCTTCTTAATAAGACATTCCATGTTCTAGTTATATTTCTTCATAGGTGGGTACATGTGTTGGTTCAGGCATGTATTTTGTCAATAGTGATACGTGGAACACCTTATGATCTTTGGAGAGACTTGGTGGAATTTCCAAACGATAAGATACAACTCCAATTCTTTCAACAATTTAGAAACATTATATTTACTTGGGACTCAGTTTACCCTTCTTACAAAATAGTATAACACCCTTCCATTGGGATACCTTCAAGGAAACTTGATCACCTACTTTAAATTTCAAATCCTTCCATCGGTAATTGGAACAGTTCTTTTTCCTAATTTTAGCTGTTTTGATGTGGTTGTGGATAATCATCACCTTTTGTATTGTTCACTCAATAGGTTCTGGGCCTACGAGTTTTCTTACACCAACATCATCCCATCAAGATGTTCTGCAACATCTCTTTCTATATAATGCTTCATATGGTTCCGTCTGAATACGTTAATGGAATCTATTGCTATAGAAAAATTTTACCAAAGGTAAATATTGAACCCACATACCTTAAATGTAAATTGAGAAAGATCATAACATTTCTTTTGAGGTTCTAATAGTCCATTCTAATTGTCCATCAGTTTGAGGGTGGTAGGTAGTGCTCAAACAAAGTTTAGTATCCTAGGACTTCTGAAGGATTTTCCAAAATCTTGATGTAAAATGGGGATCACGATCATAAATAATCGATAGGGGTGCTCTATGATGTTTTACAACATTATTAATATATAGTCCTGCATTGTGGTAAATCTTTTCTTATAGAAAGAAAATGTACTAACCCTGTAAGATGACCAATAATGAGCCATATTTCATCATTCCTATTAGGAGTCTTTGGTATTCCGCTGACCATGTCCATCGTAATATCATCCCATTTCCACTTAGGAATGGGAAGACGTTGCATGACTCATCCCTGATGTTGTATTCCCTACTTAAACTATTGATAAACCATACATCATAACACCTAATAAACAATATCCCTCTTCATATCTTCCCACTAAAAACATTCCATAAAATCTCAAAACATCATAGTACTACTAGGGTGTATAGTTAAATTAGAGCTATAAGCATCATCTATCAATTTTTGTTTTATATCATGTATATCTGGAACACAAAGTATCTTCGCAAATTTCAAAATTTCATCTTCATATATGAATTTACTCAATCTCAAATCATTCACAACTTTAATCTTATTTTGAAACTCATCACCATCATCCTGATAACACATAATCCTTTCTAATAAAGATGGTTTGGTAATGATTTGAAAAATTATTAATGTTTCACTATCCATGGTTATTCCCATATCCATTTTTATTAGATCCATGAACATAGGATCCCTATCGATTCTCATCTTGTTCAAAACTCCATTATCATTTCTTCTTTAAGCATGGGCCACCTTATTTTCCTTCCTCATGTGGTATTGTATAGTTCAATCATAATCATTGAGTTGTTAAAGTGGTCATATTTTCCTCATGTAGAAATCTTTATTTGAGAAAATATACATTAAACTATTGTCATCAGTTTATATCTAACATTTTTCACTATAGAGATAGTGAAACCAGGTCTTCAAAGAAAATATTACAACTGCTAACTCATGATCATGAGTGGGATAGTTTTGTTCATGATTTTTAGATGTCATGAAGCAGTGGGAATAATTCTATCATTCTATATATGGACACCACAAAGTCCTTTCTTTGATGAATAACTATAAATAACAAACCCATAATTTCTCGATTATAGTGTCCATATAAGAGCATTGACTAATATTATCTTTAGTTCTTTAAAACATTATTCACACTCTTTTGTGAAAACCATTTAAACCCCTTTATGTGTGAGCTTTGTTAATTGGTTTTCCAATTATGAACTATTCTGGGAAAAACAATAATAATAACCTACTAAACCAATTAAACTGTGTACCACAGTTATACGCGCTGGTGTTGGTCATTCTTGTATTACTCTTGTCTTATAAGGATTGATATAGATTCCATCCTTAGACAAAATATGACCATGAAAAGAAATATCTTGATTCCAGAATTCACATTAGCTAAGCATCCCATATAATTCCTATTTTCGAAGGGTTTTCAGAATATCACACAAGGGATTTTCATGATCATCATAGCTGTTGGAGTAACCAAGATATCATCAATAAAAATCACTAAAATGTAATATGGATATTCCTTGAAACCTTATTCATTAGATCAATGATAAAAGAGGGTGTATTTGTCAGTCTAAAAGGCAATACAGTAAACTCGTAATTCCCACACCTTGTATGAAATGCTATCATCAGAATGTCTTCTTTATTTACACACAACTGATGATATCTAGATCAAAGGTCTATAGAAATATTTAGATCCATGAACTTGATCGAACAAATCATCATTGAATGGTAGGGTATACTTTTTATTTATTTTTATTGCATTGATCTCCCTGTAGTCAATGCACAACCTCTAAAATATATCTTTCATCTTAAAAAAAGAACATGGGATCTCCATAGAGAAGCACTATGGCAAATGAATCCTTTATTACTCAATTCCTTTATTTTTTTTCATAAGTTCAACTAATTCCAAAGTGGACATTCTCTAAGGGGACATCGATATGGGCCTTGGACTAGGAATTAAATCAATGGAAAACAGAATTTATCATACGAGAGGATGTTCAGTTAAATAATCTGAAATCACATTTTCATATTCATAAAAAATAGGTACATCCTATATGTGAACATTATTTTCCCCACACTTAGTTTTTTCATTCTTTTACTAACCAATAATTTAATTTATTAGATCTACTAGGGCTAGATCTAGATAATAATTAGGTGGAGTTTTTTCTGCTCTCAAGATAAAGTACTCCTTATCATCCTCAAATATTTTAACCTCCTTCTTATTGAAATAAATTTTTGCATCATGGTATGAAATCCTATCCATACCAAGGATTATATCAAATTAAATCATGGGTATGATGATGAGATCAGTGGATAAAGAACATTTATATTCACTAATGGGGATATATTGACAAAAAATTCTTGCAATGATACATCCCTTAGCAGTTTTGACTAACAACTCCATTGTTAAATCAAATAGGAAATATATAATTTTCATAGCAAACTGGGATGATATGAAACAATGTGATGATCCAAAATCAAATAATGCATTGGATAAACTTGGGGAAACCATTGAATTACTTTCCACCTCATCTGTTGGAGCCTCAACCTCAGCAGTAGTGATCGCATATGATAGTCCTTTCTCCCTTTTTCCTTTTCATAGGTAATTTTATTTGGTGTTTCAGACATTCATTTTCATAATTCCCCATTTCTCTACAATTGTAGCATTCAACATTTCCATCCACTTTATTTCCCTTGAAATCATGAGATTGGTGGCCTTTTTATCACACTTGTAACAGACTCACATTCCCTTCAACATTGTACCAGACTAGTGTTTCCCGCATTTACCATAGGATGGATATTCACCTTTTTCATTATTCCCCTTATTTCCATTTCTAGAGTGTTCATCAGATATCTTCTTCTCTAACATTTCATTAATTTCATAGAACGTAGAGAATTATTTTTCTATCTTTATATCACCTGAGACAATATATTTGTATGATGAGATGAATTGTGAGAATAATACTCGATGGAGATATGGTTTTAACCCATCGAATAATAGATCAATCTTACTCCTTAGGTTATATATATAATCTACTAGATTCCTTTCTAACCTTGTAATGTTAGACTTATACATTGCGACATTCTCATCCTCCTTTTGGCTCAGACTCAAAAAATCTCTTTCCATATCCGTTTGATGTTCACGAAGTATGTATTTTTTCTAAGAAACTCTTTTTAAACTCCCTCCATTCCATATTTGATACTTATTCATCTTACTTTGTGTTTTGAATTAATGACCACCATTGATATGCATCTCTCATAGGATGATAAACTACCATGACAACTTTTTCCTTTCGCAACTCCCTAGAGAATGAAATATTTTTTCTAAGGAACTTATCCATTACTAAGCTACAAATGGATATGTAGTCCCATTGAATGTTGGTGGATGGATCCTCATGAAGTGGTCTTACATTAATCCTCCATGTTTTGGATCAGGGTTCTCTATATGGGTAAATATATTTTTCATAACCTGAGTGAGTTGTCCCTATATGGAGGTAAGATGATCAAGACCAGTTGCATCACCAGATCGACTATAATTTTCTAGATTCGGAGGAAAATAATTAGATGGATTATGTGCATTGATATTTTTTCCATTCCTTCAACTTGTTGCCATTTCTAAACAATGTCATACACTAGATTAATTTATGAATCACAATACACAATTCCAAACTTGTAAAACACTTATCATAAATTGTGCAGTTTATGGATATAATCCACAATCATAAAAATGTTTTCATTACGGAGGTATATGCTCATCAATCCTTTATAATGGTTTGTAAATAAAATTTAAATTATTCTAATCATATCCCCTAGGAGTGTCACAACCAAGAGTGAAGCATGGACCATTGTCATGTACCAGGATACCTCTGTTAAATCTCGAAACTCCTTGTCAGTGTTTTCACTCCTAGGTACATCTGTTCTACAGCTGCCTCTACCAGCTCATATCCATACATGGAATTATTGATTGTAAAACCCACAAAATCTATACATTACCAAAATTCAATGAAGTTATTCTATACTAATCATCATATTATATCATAGGGTAATGTTCTCTAATTAGAGTTTGTCTAAATCAAGCCTCCAAGGTTTGTACTAAAATTCCACTGATAACAAATGTAATGCTCCTACCCAAGTTAACCAGAGTCAGTGTAGTATTAAAAAACATTGGAATTATCACTAGAGATTATGTCTCGAAATACCGATTATTTTATTTTCCTTGGAAGTACTGGATACATAAAAAAAATTTACATTACATCATGAGATAAAAACAACAACAACCATTTGTCCAATTTGAACACACTTATGTCCCTTATCCTTTCCATACAAGTCAACAATAAAATAATTCTTCACATACTGGGAGAAATAAAACATAGATAGAGTTGAGCTCAAAATCTTAGTAAGGATAACAATATAGAAGAAACAAGCATAAATAATCATAAACATTTAAGGAAATGTATAAGAATAAAACAAAAGCCTTTTTAAACTTAAGCATAAGAATAATATGGAAAATACAAATCAATCTAATTCCATTTACTTATTCACATAGATATTATACTAATATAATAATCAAATTTAATATCAATAGACAATTTCATAATGATGGAATGCATAATTCCATACATCATAACCACATAGTCAAGGCCTCGTGCCAAGATGAAAAATAAGATTTTGTCAAGGCCTTCTGCCAATACACTGGTTTGTCTCATTAGACCTACTGATTCATGGGGGGATATAGCAGTCTCTACCCATAACATACTATGTCCAATGCATTCCTCATATGAAATATTTGAAACATAACACAAACATTAATTTCAAAAATAGAATACGAAATATTAATACACTGACCCTAAACCTCAAATGGTATAAAAATAAAACATCCACAGTCTAAAATATCACAAAACCATTAATAAAAATATAGTATTTTGTATCATTATAAATAAACTTTAGACAAGTGTAAAATCCATCATATGATGTTCAATTAGATGAAATCAAAACAATTTGAGAGAAATATATCTTTCAGTTTTGAAATCATTTAAAAGGAAAATAATTATAAAAGAAACCCTTTATTTTGAAAATATTCTTATAATCTCATAACTGAATCTTTAAAGTTTTTATAATGGGGGAAAATATCCACACTCACCATATATTTTAAAAAACAATATTTTCAAAATTTTGTCGAATAGGTTGTAAAGGACCATGCATGGAAAACGACAAAAAGATTTCTTTATAAGTATTCTATAAAAATTAAAACAAGGTTATAAATGACATTAAACCATAGTATAGGATATATAAAAAATGTTTTTAATTACATTTTTAGGAAACACAGATGTGGATGATAACGAGGTCCCAGTAGATACCAATGTATAAACAACGTCGGATAATGATGAGATTGTAGAATTAACCCTTAAATTGTACATTTCCTTGATCGACAGAATCTTAACCTCCTTTATAAGATTTAAATAATTTTTATTACATTATACAGGAACCAAATACATAACTATGATATTATATATTATCTTCTAATATTTCTTTTTTAATAATATTTTAGTAGTATCATTGTTTCGGGTGTTAACTCTTTCGCTTCCCATTAGATGATTTAGTGTGCAAGTCATGTTTGATATGGATATGATATATTTGATTCATATCCATAATGATATGATGTTCTTAAACATTATTTTTAATCATAAAATGAAAATTAATATTGAATGGTTATGATGGGGAATTAATTTCATTGTGTTCGGGGAGACGATAATCCTTATGTACGCACGAGCGACAGTATCATTCTATTGATGGTGAAATTTTATATAATTGGACGGTATATCATATATAAAGAATCTTAAAAATTTTATATTAACTATTAAATCAGTTGTACTAATTATTTTTTCAATCCATATAATTAAGTGTCTGAATAATAAACTACACTATGACATGGAGACGGTAAGCCGTACGTACGTACGTATGGGGACTTGTCATCCATATGATGGATAGAATATTGAATATGGTTGTACCATATTTATATTAAAATAAAAGTATGTATAAGGTACTGGAGTTATTATTTTGGTTTGTAAATAACAAATAAGGAGAAAGTGGATGAATAAAAGAACATTGAAGGAGGTGGTGAAATTATTACCACTTCTTCGGTTGTTTCCATTTGAGTTGATCAAAATGGATACTTTGGTTGGATTTATGATCAAAGTAAGGCCTCTAGGAAGAATTGAGAGTATTTGGGATGATATTTGAGCATGGGATGGCTGAGACAAATGGCTTTGGAGATGTGATTTTGAGAGAAGGGGGAGTACCCTTTAATAAGGGAGGTGAGGGTCACTTTTGGAAAAAGGATGAAATATTATTTTATTATACTATCATATAATGGCTCCAAAATAATTTTTTTAGAGGAAAATGTGCATATGGGTCTAAAACCTCTCGTCCAATAGGTTTTAAATAGTTTAACGTCACCATATTAATCTTATCATTTAGATTTAACTCTAAGTTAAATAGTTTAACTTTTACCGTGTATTCTTGAATTATGATAATAAATGGTTAATAAACCTAATATAAATGACATGAGAACCCCATGTGGTTTAGTATTGATATATATAACCTTATAATTTTCTTTTGACTAAACCTTAGAATTTTAGTAATAATATATCAATTAATATAATAATCTTTGTTTTAAAAACACATTTATGTCAATTTTAACACTATTTGGTATTTTGTTTTTTTTAATTCATAACAACTTTATAACATTGAAAAAAATTATATAATCAACCCTAACATGTAATATTAACCAATAAAATTAGATTAATTCATCAAAAGTTTCTATTTATATTTATTTGGTCATTTAAAATATCAATTATTTTAATCTTTCATCAATAAGTAATTACTACATCATCAAAGTATCCTTTGTAAATTTAATTACGTCTTTTCTAAAAATTATAAATAAAATTATATTTTTTAGAAGCATTTTTAGATTTAAAATTAATATTTATAGACTAATTTATCTTATGAATAACCATATATTAAAAATGGTTTATTTATAAAACATTGAATTTAACACTTTTTACTCTTCTTTAAATAAAATAAAAATAAATTTCCTAATCTAATCCAAGTCGACCAAAAGGATCATATTTTATTCCAAAGGTTGATTTTGGATAAAATACCTTTATCCAATATAATTAGAATACTTTTTAGAGTAATTATTATATCTTTTTGTATTTGAAATTTCCGTATTTTCTTTTAACCAAGGTAAATAAAAGTAAAATGTTACTATTCAATAAAAATTATTTTCATCTTATTGAATGAAATTTTACATATAGATGTCAACTGCATCTCTCAGATTTTTGAAATTCAATTCACAGAAGTGGTAAAATTACATTTTATGCGAGTTTTTAGATTCTCCAAGGTGTTTGGAAAATAGTAAAAAGTTCATTAAAATTTTATATATCTAATATTATTATAAAATGACTTCAATGAATTACATTGAACATATATAGGTATTATGTATCTATTTTTACCTAATATAAATTTAAATTAAATAACTATCTATTTAAATAAATGTTGGATTTAAACAATAACACAGTGTTTTTCACTAATCATCAAAAATTAAAAGTTTTCATCAGCCTAAGTTAATTTTGATATTTTGAATCAAAAAATAAAGTACATTTTGAAAAATAAAAATTATAACATTTAAAAAAGTGGGTATTACTGTTCATAACTGCATTTAAAATGACTAGTTATATATGTCGTGGTGTGCTATAACTCGAAGTTGTGTACAATGCAAGCTTTTGTGTTACTCAAGGTGAAAAGTACCATTTAAGCTTGGGGTGTCACAATTGCCTTCAAATAGGAACATAATCATTTCCCATATTATTATTTTAACCAAGATGATAGGTTGTTGTTCCTAGTGACATATTCATGCATGATTTCTCAATTAGATCAGATATTTATGCATCAGTAAGGGGGTATCATGAGATAGGTAACAAACATGGAACATTAAATCACTCATAACTTCTTTGGAGATATTTTTGATGTGTTTTACTATTTGGGTGTCTTTTTTATCATGTTGGACTCATAGTTTATAATAAAAACTTTTTTATGGATGAATGTTCAGTAAGTTGACACATTTTACATACTTGAGTATCTTGAAATGATCACATTTGGTGGGTAGGACATGCCTAGGTAATGGTCAGCCGCCTAGCAGGATTCGTAAACCATCTTCCTCTTCCTCATTGCTGGATAACTCAATAGTTCATCAACCTATTTTAATGTGGAGTAGGAGAGTGAGACTCTAAGATATTTATTTTAATGGGCTACCATCTACAATGATTAATAGAGAAGATAAGACTATGGATAGTATCACGAATGTAAAATTTTTCTAGTTAAATAATGGGGTAGAATGCAGTGATACTCACACATAAAATTTATTTTTTAAATGATTCATCGAAACAAATTTGATTGTTGTAATCATTTGATCCTTGAGCTATTATACTATGTTTATGGATAATCTCTAGAGTATATTTACAAGGTATTTGAAATAAATCATACTTGTCCCAATGAATGAGATGATTTCCTAAAAAGGAATTGGTTTGTTGACTTGTTAGCCAATCGGTTTTCTCTTTTATGACTGATGCTATGGTGTGCATGGATATAAGCTCATAGGAGGATCATAAATAAATATAAAGTCAGTCAATATTGCTTCACATCTATGTTCCTATTTTTTCTCTCATTTTTGTGTAATTACTTTTTAATGCATATTGTCCACTTCCAGTAACTATATTTGATGGTCATTAGAGCATGTGTTTTGGGATGATTCCCCTTCTTTTGTAAATCTGTTTAATGGGGTACTTATAATATAGGGATAATATTATCAAATAGGTTTAGTTTTACCTTCAATATATAAGGATCATAACTATGAAAGTACCATTTTCAAAGGTTTGAATTTTCTTTTGAATGACCATGGGGATGGTAATTTTGGTATTGTCTTGGTTCTTGCAAGGAAATGTGATGATGATGCGGTTTGATGTGTACACTACAATTGAGAAACACCAATGTTCAGGGTTTTACAGTCGTGGTTATACCTAAATGATCACATATTTCCTCGATAGTGACGAAATCAAATATAGATTATGTTACAGCAGAATTAGAATCATCCTAGTTCTTTTAAATGAAAAGGTCTAATGATGGTTTGGCTGATTTATTTAGGTGATTGGACACAGTTTATTGTAAACTATAATGTGAACATAATCTTGGATATGAAGGGAGTGCCTCATGTCTTCATGCTAATTCCTATTTTTATATTAGTGTAATCTTTCCATAGTGATGATAATGCACCCTATATTGACAACATAAAGGGTAAAATTAGAGAGCATCAGTTATACAATGATACAAAAACCTATAATACCATTGTTCTTGATGATTAAACTCCATGGGAATTATTCTTCTATAGTAGGGTAAGATTAAGAGGTGTGGTTGTATTTAGTGATAATTAGTTTCATGATTAGGAAATACTATGATGTAGTCATAGACACTAGTTGTTTTCATTTAACATGACCTCCTAGAGTATTATTTTTTGAGATCAGTTAGTGTTCTGGATATGTGGATATTTTGGAATTTTAATGACATCTCACTTGTAAACACGATGGATGGAATATCATGGGAAATATCCATGTACTCTTGTTTATGATTCCATTTCATCCCTATACATTAATTTGGGCTTTAATGAGATGCTTTTAAAGTGAAATTCCAAAAGTTATGGATCTTGTATATACCCATGTCTGTGTTGATGCATGACTAATTATGTGAAAACATAATGGTTTGGCCAAGGAAGCACACTGATTATCAGGTATGTGATTTAGTAGACATGATCATAGTGAATGTTAATTTATATAGGATAATTCATCATGTTTTGGGTAGTGATTAGCCGACCATCTATGCTGGTTATTTTTTAGAAAATCCAACTGGGTTCGGATCGACTTGTTTCTATTAGCTTTGATGAATACAATAGAGGATGAAGCATTTTGGGGCATGGTTAGGATGTGGAATATTAGGTGAATATAATATCAGGATTTTAATGCACGCTTTGCTCATCTAGGATGTTTGAATTATTAGGGTATACATGGATATAAAATTTTAAGGGTGGAGAGTACTGTGGAATAGAATTGGATGTAAAATGATATAACACATGGGGTATGAAATATGAGTTTTTTAGTGCTAGAGATGATGGGGGTGATTATGTCTCAGCTAGGACGACTTGAGTAATATGTATCGTGATGTTTTATTTTTTAGTACATGAATTGTCTTTAGTTTTATTAGAATATGTATCGTGATTTTAAAATAGAGGCATGGAGGTGCATGCAATGTTAGAAATGAAACACAACTGTTCTAGTAGAACATCATGACCCCAGTAGGTTAGGGGATATTTTCTCATACCCATAGGATTCTCATAGAAGAGAATTTATAAGGAGGGGAGATTGTAGCTTCCCACATTTTGGTATAAATGTAATTTCAAAAGTACATTAAAATTTTCCATTTGAGGAATGGGTTATTTAATATTTTTGTAATCGATGTAAGGTTCCAAGGGTTTGAATGTCTGTAAATAGTGTTATTCAATTTTTATATTTCATTGGTTGATGTCCAGGGGGTTTCGTCAAATAATGGAGAAAGAAACGATGGTTTGGATACTAAAAATGTTTTTTTTGAGTTTTAAAAATAATGTAAAATATATTTATGGCCTATAACTGTTTTTTTTGTGATACTGAATAAATTCATTAAGTGAATGATTAGTGTATTTCCTTAAGGAATAAACAATGTGCATATATTGCAAATCGTGAAACTATAACACGATATGAATAATTAACATGATGTTTATTATGTAGTCAGTATTTTTAAAAATGAGGAACCATAGGCTCAACCACTCATTTCGTCATGCACAGAAGGGAACCTACTCGGTAGTGCCTCATCCACCTATGAGGATTCACTATTTTCCCCCATATAGGTTTAAGATCATGTTTTTTCAATCATATTGGTTATCCATCAGTAGGATCTCAGAACCTATAGAATCATTTTTAGTTTATTTCATCATCTTTTGTTATGGTTTTGGTGTGAGATAGTACACCCTATTTTCTATGTATTTGTATAATCATCTATTTATTACAAAAGTAAATTGAATCAGACCATTTTATTGGACAATTAATGAATCATATGTATAAGGAAGGTGGTCAATATATTTTCACTCAAATATTTATCGATTTATAATTTACATCATTATATCGTGGATCAGTATTTCCATGTGTCAACTATAAAAAATGTAATCCATGATGTATTCACCAATTCCATGAAGAAAAAAATGTTCCCATTAAATTTCATCATCGGTGGTTTCTTTCCCCAATGTATAAAAACCCAATAGTGTTTTTTCATAAAATTAATCATTACCTAAGAAAATATTTTCTTATAAAACTACCTTTTGAGGTGTTATATATTATATAGATTAGAATGGGGTAATTAATTTTAATGATTGAGATATTTAATATATAATCATATTTAACATATTAATCCCTTGTATAAAACCACCAACTAAAAGGCATTTGTTTGGGTTCAGATAAAAATGTAAAATTTCAATAACTTGTATTTTGAGTAGTATGACCTTTTCATGTAACCTATTTCTAGTTGTGAGTAATTCCTTATGTAAGTAAATGAATTTAATGATTTGTTGATGTAATTATTTATAACTTTTCCATTATTATTATTTATTTGAAATTTCATATAGAATTTTTATGGGTATGGAACTATTTATTATTCTATCCAGAGTGGTAATATGGAATGATAACAGACATGGACCTTCTTTTTTTTAATAATTGAATTGATTACTTGCTTGGATGAATATATGTACTACTATTAAATGATATATGAATTATATTGAAAAAATATACTATACCTTGAGTGATGTTAGTTCCCTCTTTACGGAACTAAGAGCAATGATAACACTAGGAAAGTGGATTACCTTATATTTCATAATGAATAAAGGGACCTCAAGTGGGGTCATTATCCATGAAATGCAACACCAAATTGTATGAGATTTTTTTCATGACATCTTCAATAATTGGGTTCTCAAGCATGATGTTCCATTCCCACTTGATTAGGAGGTTGGGTGAGACCCTCTATGTTATTATTCATGATAAAAGACATGGTATCCTATGTTGATTGTGATACTCATGCATGATTATTATTATTATTATTATTATTATTATTATTATTATTATTATTATTATTAGGCCTTTAATATTATATACCAATAGTATTACACATTGACGGATGAGCTATACCATGGGACCTGGATAGTTCTATGTATATATATATATATGGCTATAATTTTTCCTGCATTAATAGTGATCATATATATAAATATATCTATATACAAACACACACACATAGATATATATATATATTCAAAGGTATTTTAGCTTAGTCTAATGTGGGTATTATTTGTTGGTATTCCTTCTGGAACGCACGATCGAGTAGTCTAAATTTAACCATTTATTGTTTCTTTATTATTATTTTACACTACCATATTGTATATTTACACACTTTATACCACTAGAAACTAGTGGTGGTGACCAAATATATATATCTCACAACTTGTTTGGGAAACCATTTAATTTGGGTACCCACATAAACCTCATGTTTGTAGTTTAACTTTTAGTGGATTATTCTTATGTTGTTCAGTTGTACATGGGTGCTTTGGAGAATAGAATAGGTCTGGAGATCAGAATTCTTAGGGAGACATTCTTCAAGGATTTTATTTATTTTTTTATTCTTCTACTGTATATATAATTTTTTCATTACCACTTTATTATGTTCCATCATTTAAACATGAATGAAAATATTTTACTTGGTGTTGGACAATTATTAATATTTTATCAGTATCTGAATTATTCTTGAACTTCTCTATCTGTGTTTTTTTATTTCTTTTACTATGATTCCTCTATTTCCATATAATGATTATACAACTATTATACATTTGTAATGAGGGTGTAGTCTTCCCATATCATCACCATTAGCCCATCACTACAAATCAGTGGCCTTTGGCATACAGGGAGGCACATTCATGTCATGTATTGACTGGCTTAGGGGAACCATCCTAGTTGATCATGGGATGGGCTATTATGATATTTTTCATAAGTGTTTCATTCCATTTTTCTCACTATATCTTATGGTAGATATGAGATAAAAATGGGTCATTTTTTGGTGAATCTCCATGTCCTTGAGTGATCAACCCATGAATATGGTGAAGAAAATGTGGCTAGGGATGGGACTATAGTTCTTTTAGTTCATTGTTATGGTGGATTTCAATTTTACCTTCAGTGATTGGTATACTTTTCCTGATAAATGATTTATGAAATTTATGGTATTTACCCTTTCACTGGTGTGGCATGGATGTAGACTCATATTCATCATTCTATGAATGTAGAGTTTCCCATACCATGAATATTCCATGCCATGTAGGTTTTATTATTCTTTTGATATGTGTCTTGTATGATTTAGAACCATTCTGACATTGGAAAACACATTTATTTATCATATATAATATTGGTTTTTATTATATGATTTTTATATTTATTTTCCAATCATATCAATTTACCATTCTTATGTAATTATTTTCCAGGTTTATTAATGTTGGTATATTTATTATATAACATGATATTGTGGTGCCTTTCATAATAGTGGGTGACGGTTATTAAATAAATATTTTCCATGATACATGTAATTTCTAATTTTTATTTCATTCCTTGTTGAAATTTTCATATAAAATTGGTAATTACTGCTTTTGTTTCAACCTAAATGGTGTTTTATCACATAGCTTGATGTTTTCATCTCAACTAACCAATAATGGAAAAGATTTATCTATGAACCATTGGTTTCATGGGTTGAAACAAATTGGTATTTATTAAATAAGATAAAATTTACCATCTATAAAGGGTATGGCCACAATAAAAATTTGAAAATAGTGACCCATATAATCAAAACACCATATCAAAGACTAATATACTTTGATATGGTTCAATAAATATAAAATATATTCTTTTTTATATTAAAAGAATTATTTCCTTTATAAATTCTTGTAACTATATATCATGTAAATGGAAACCCATATAGATAAGTTTTCAAAATGGGCAACTGAACCCAAGTAGGTTAGTTGGGTCATTGTATTTATTTGATAATATCACTAATAGTTTTTTAGAATCAATATTATTTAGATGTTTCAAGTTGAATTTGGATGAACCCCAAATAGATTTAAAATACCCTCCAATATCTCCATTATCATTATATTTGTCTCATTACTTACCGCCTTGGGGGTATGTTTATTTTATATAGGTATTGTTATTTAAATTTTCTACTTCCTTCTATATCGGTTCACATATAGGCTTATGGTGGAATCTTACTTGACTACTCCCTATTTGATTTACAATAGCCCTATTATCTTCTTTTGGTCAATCCTTACATGAGGAATTAGTTAATTGAAATTCCAATTATAACATGAATGGGGTTTTCCCATATATTTTAAAATTTTAATTATCATTAAATAATCTATTTTCTGAGATCCACATGGAAAAATACATAATTTTTTAAATGGGGTTTATATTATGAATTTCCGAAATATAGTTTAATGTAAAATATTCCTTATAAATTATACTTTATGATTTAAATTGAATTGTTACATTCATATTGATTAAATTTGAATTAATGAATAGTCTTAAATGAATAACATAAGGTTGTGTTTTAACATTAACCATCTTGTATGGTTTTTTATAATGTTCTTTATTCATTCCTATGAATGGGAATGTAACCATTTTATTTATTCGACACATAACCGAAATTATAGATTGTATAGACTAGTGACTTTTCAGGTATGAAATATAGGTATAATTGATTCATAATGATTTAGTAAGGGTATAACCCTTGATAGCTACATCCCTTATAACATTAAATTATTTTGATCTAGTCTTGTGATCATTATGAGATGTAGTAATGTTTTGGTTATATTTTTCCCATGTAGAAATTTTATTTTCTAAATTAACACCTTTTCTATGATGGTTGGACTTTGATAAGTTTAACCTTTTATGGGTGTGAGTATTTATAAATTATCACTTTCAGTGTCTTATACACACCTATGTATTGGTCAACCTCTTGGTGGGTTATAACCCTCTTCCACTTCATAAGTGTTGGATGACTCAAGAGGACAGTATCCTATTTTAAATTCTGATGGGATATAAAGACTCTGGGATTTTATTTAAGGGACATAACGTACTAGGATTCTTATGAATGAATATAAATTGTTTAGTATCAATGATGTTGATGTTTTCTTATGAAACCTTTGGGTAGTATGAATTGATAATTATGGTACCCATCAGGTTTCTAAAATTTTAAATCAAACATTATTAGTTCAATGGTTAATTTAAGATACTTGATATATTATGCTACATTCATGGGCCATATCCATATTATAGTGACCTGGATGTTTGTGGAAATGAGGCTCATCCCAAGGATTTGAAATATTTTATAAAAATGAATGTGTTTTTTCACATATTGTTAAGTTGGTTTTGGCTTTTACACCTAATGTCATGGTTTTTAGGGACATAATGCGGAAGGAGTGTCATTGGTATGTATAATTTTATTATAGCACAATGCACCTGTAATTGGTTAGTCCATCTCTTATTTATTTTTAATACATGCTAAATCATGTTGGTCATGTCCAATAACTGTTGTCAATGGATGATGGAGAATGTTCCTTAGGATGGTGTCCTTCATTAGTATATAAGATGTCTAGGTAACCCCTAAGGTGGGTAGAATCACATTAATAATGTTTATATATCCTTACTAGTAGAGGGAGTGCAACCATGAAATGTACAATTAGAAATGTTTTACTTTTGTTTTGAATTATTATTACGATGGTAAGGTTTGTATTTTGTCCATAATTGCAAGGTTTTATAACGATGATGTGGCTATATTTTTAAACAACCTTTGAGGAACACTTTTGGTCATGTATGGACTTTGATGTTTGTACCTAATAATTATTTAATTCCACGTTATTGAGGGAATCGTGATAATTTTATGATGATTTATTAATAAGATCAGCCTTAATCTTTTATTGGAAAATAACCAGGGATGGTTCGACTTATTACTTCATGTAGCTGGATATAGTTGGTTTAGAACTATACAGAGCACTTCATCATGGATATGATTGAGTTTTTTGGAAAATCCAAGTAATTCATGTTATTATATTAGTGAAATATTTCCATAGTGATGATCATGTACCATATATTGAAATAGTATATGGTATACAGAGATAGAATAAGTTATACAAAGATCTAAAATAAAAAAATTCATTGGGACTTGATTTATAAAATCCATATTTTTTGCTTCTACAGTGTGGTATGTTTAACTGGAATGGTTTTCATAAGTGATACGTGGGTTCCAGAGTTGGAATTTTAATGACCCGAAATTTTTAATAAATCTTATTTCCTAAATTTATGTGTCATTTTATTTTATTTTTTTATACTCAACAAAAATGTTTCATTTGATAACATGATTATAATTAAAATGAGACCGTTGGGCATTGACTGTTATATGACCATTGTTCAATATCACCGATTGAAACTAAATGTTTCGATTATTTTCTCTAAATACAAGTAATCTTGGTCAATTGTTATAGAAAGAAGATTCGATGGCCTCACCCAGTAGTCTTGGACCGATCGAAGCCCATCTAAGAGAACATGGGAAAGAGGTAGAACCATTGGGCTTTGCTCTGGACCAAACCCAAGCCGAACTTCATCGTGTGAAAATAGAACGGAATTGCATTTGCGAGAAGTTCAAACTAATAGAAATTACTACTCGTGCGATGTTGGCCGAGCCTCCCTCAGATTCTCTAACCTTAGCACACCTTACACTTAGGTCCTATGCTAGTGTGATAAGGGGCTATGTAAGGAGACCATAACTGCCTTGTGTAATCCTTTGTTTTAAATAAAAATTGGGATTTCTTCTTATGAAGTGTATGAATTTTCAAATGTCTGGATAAATATGGTATGCATATTTTTGGTGAATTTTAGAGAAAGGATATTTAAAAAAAAATGTTTATGTAAACCTTAAATAATTAAAAATGTGTAATGATTTTCAAAAAATGGTCTTCTACAATTATGTTCAGTATGAAATTTAGAGTCTAATAAGATCAACATGATTTTTTATGAATAGTAAATTATGAATAGTGATTTTACGCTTAGGATTAGTAATGTGACCAAATGGATTAGTAATCTCACTTAAAGAATGTTTGAAAATAATCTAGGCACCTTGATTAAGTAAAGTGATTCAATAAAATGGTTAAATAACGGTTTCTTAAAATATTATTCAAGTATTAGTAATTTTGCAGAGAATAGTGTTTTTTAATTAAAAATAAAATTAAAAATATTTAGAAAATTATTTTTATAAAATGGATTTCATTTTTGAACTCAGAGCATCGATATTATGTTAATGTAATTTTTGGGGTTTTTTCTGAAAAAATGAATTTTCGGTGAATAGTGTATTTATTTGAAAATAAAATTAAAAATATATAGAAAATTATTTTTATGAAATGGAGTTCATTTTTGAAATCAGAGCATTGCTATTTGATTAATGTGAAATTTTTGGAATTTTCAGAGAATGTTGAATTTTCAGTGAATAGTAAAAATACAGTTGTAGGGTTTTGGTATGTTTAGTGACATCATAACTGTGTCATGGTGATTTCATGAGATAGTTTAATGGTTTTCCAACCTAAGGTGATTGATATTTGTATTGGGGGACCCATGTGGTCAAACTTAATGGGAAATATCCTGGGATAGCACATGGTTTTGAGAAAAGCACATGTGAGGTGTCCCTTGGCCATTAATGCTTTGTCCCCTCACTTTCCCTATAAATACCAAGCCCTCCTCTCATCCATTCGACTCAAAAACCATCCTCAACGAATTTATGGTCTCATTACCTCACAATGAGTCCTCCCAAGGTTCCCCCAATCCCTCAAGGTCCAAACCATTGAGTTTTAAGAGTTACGTTTTAAGGTAAGGGATCCGATCTTTATCTTTCTTTTCAAGAAATCTCTTTTATGTAATTTCTTTTATGCTCCATGTTATTTTGTGGGAGGATGTTTATTTATATTCCACATAATGCTATTTTCATGTTTATATGTTGAGATATCCCCTGTTACTCTCATCATTTGGTTTTATGATGTTTTAAGTGGCGTCGTTAGGCTGCCGAACTTTTTGTAACAGATTCTTTCTCCCTTCTCATTTTTCAAGATATATTCTCATGTAAAGTATTTCAAGTACCTTTTTATTATGTTTTGGTATGATCTCTAAATTTATCATACTTATATTTTATGATCATATTATGAGAGACCCTATTTGATCTCTTCAATTCAGTATTTTGAAGTTTTAAGTGACGTCGTTAGGCTGCCGAATTATTAAGTGGTTCTTCACCCTTCTCGTTTTGAAGTTCTACTTTAATGAAAATTCTTTAACGTTCCTTTTATTATGTTGGGGTATGATCTCTAAATATATCATACTGATCTTTTATTTTCCTATAATGAGTGACCCTATTTGATCTCTACAATTCAGTATTTTTAAGTTTTAAGTGACGCCGTTAGGCTGCCGAATTTTTAAGTGGTTATTCACCCTTCTCGTTTTGAAGTTCTACTTTCATGTCAATTCTTTCAAGTTCCTTTTATTATTTTGGGGTATGATCTCTAAATCTATCATACTGATATTTTATGTTCTTATGTTGAGATACCCTATTTGATCTCTTCAATTCAGTATTTTGAAGTTTTAAGTGACGCCGTTAGGCTGCCGAATTTTTAAGTGGTTCTTCACCCTTCTCATTTTGAAGTTCTACTTTCATGTCAATTATTTCAAGTTCCATTTATTATGTTGTGGTATGATTTCTAAATCTATAATACTGATCTTTTATGCTCATATGATGAGATACCCTATTTGATCTTGTCAATTCAATTTTATTGATGTTTAAGGGCCGTCGTTAGGGTGCCAAATTTTCATAAGAGAAATCCTATTTTGTCTTCATTTCATGTTCTTCATTTCATATGGTTAATCATTAAAATTTCATTAACATGTTCATATATCCTTCATATTCTGTCCCTATACTATTTTATGTGTCATTTATGAATTTTTGACCCATGTCTCCTCTCTTTTCAATGTTTCATAAAACCCCGAAACGTAGCTGTTATGCTGCAGGATTTTCGTCTCAAAATGCCTCTCTATTTTCTCAAAATTATTTTATGTTATTAAGTGAATACTCAAATATCTTATTTATATAGGGGTATTCACATATATATCAAAATTTTCTATTTTAAATTCTGGTATTTACATACATGAAACCCGCTCTCCCTTTCTGTGGGTTTAAAGTGACATAAAGATCATGTCTTTAAAGCAGTTTTTAAAACGTTATGATTATGAAATGAAATCCATTTCTTTTATGATATATGGGTTTTTTATGAAATGAGTTATGATTATATATGTGGCTTACATGATAATAGAGTCAAATTTAAGGTTGCTCCCTGATAGCGCTCCAATGCATTGGGTAATGATGTAACCAATAGAGATTACAATTTTCACGATATCTTGGTGAATAACCTTGGTAATTTTCAAATGACACCATGGGGACGGACCTTGGGGATATGTTCGTGATTTTCTATATTAAATGTTGTTTCCACATCTTCAAGTGATGAAAAATTTTATTTTTATTATGATATATCTCATTATTTCATTCTCATGCCTTAAAGTTCTTTTCATGACCTTATTGAAGTCTCTCAAGTTCACATGTAAAATGTTTCTCTTGTTTCCCTTACTAGGCCTTCTGCTCACCCTTTCATTTGATGTATGTCCCCAGGTTATGAGATGCAGTAATAAACCTAGTATGAACATGAGGAGAATACTTTCAAGTGTTTAAGATGAGTTTATTATGTTTTCATGTTTTAAGTTCATGGTTTCCAAGACACTAAACCATAAAGATCCTCGTTTTTGTAAAATGTAATCAATGTTTATGTGATAAAAAGGGAGGGATGCTATAGTTTGTATCAATGAATGGTTTAGTTATTTGTGGAAATTAGGATATGAAAACTCTAGGAATAATCCTATAGAAAAGTTTATATATAGGAAATATTCCTGGTATTTTGGTGAGTATTGAGTAATGGGTTGCCAAGCAAATACATCCCTGTCTGGATAAGAGCAGGTAGAGGTGGATCTGGCACAGATGTACATAGGGGTAAGACCCGAAAACACAGCTTTGAGCTAGACTTGAACGAGAACTGGTACATGATAATGGGCCTTGCTGCACTCTTGGTAATGACACTCCCGAGGGATATGCTTTGGTAAATTCATAAGCTTAGTATGAACCCTTGTTAAAGGAACAAAGATAAAATTAAATAAATATTCAAATAAGAATATCTGATCATGGATGACCTAGATGTGAACCTAGGGGATCACAAGTTAGGGTATACTTTCCTTCTACAAGTTTATCCTTCTATTCTTAAAGTTTCCTTTTAATGATTATTGGCTAAGTATTCAAGCCCCTAATTGTACTTTCTTTTCGTAGTTAATGGAGGGAAATGGAAGAACATGTCCCAACAACCAATGTGATAGGAAATGTGACTATTTCCGTATTATTATGACAAAGATGATTAGGGGATTAAAAGATTATTATTATTTTGGAAGACGTTCACTATTTTGGGGACCCTATATGTTCAAGGTAAATAGATTAATATGATATTTTCATTGAGGAGTAAGGTTTACTTATAGAATTGATGAATGTAAGGTGGACTTATATTAATTTAGGTTACTTATGGAAATGATTAACCTATCATGGGTAAAATATGTTTAGGTTATCTTCTTTTGTTATAAGATGTTAGGTGTGGTTGATGTGGTTTGGAGATGAACAATGAAGTTTATTTTGGAAGACTATGTTATCAAATTCTTCTTGTATTTGGGTTTCAATCTTAGTTTGGTTTATTTTGAGGAATTTTAAGAACAGTTATTTATGGAATGGTCTATGATGAAATTTGGGTAGTACCATGGAACGTTGAAGAATTAAAAGTAGTTTCTATTCCTATGGGAATATTTTTTTTTTGAAGAGTTGTTTTACCTTACCCTTTTTGATTTTGGGGATAATGTTTAAAGATGGAAGAAATAGATAGTTAATCTTTTTTGGATTATTTGATTCTCTAGAATATGATTCATGTGTCTTGATGAGACCAAGTAGTTATGAATGCTCATTATTTGGAGAAAATATTAGATTAGGTAGAAACTTATTAAAGGATGAAACATTACATGAAGGTAGGTATATTTACTTATGTTTGGTTCTATTTAGTAAATGAATTCCTTAAAATCATGAAAAGTAACGTAAAACAAAAACGTTGTTGGTTTACGTTTCCTACTAGGTAATCAAATACCGTTTACACACATCATAAGTTTGGGATATTCTAATGGTTAACTTTCTCCTAATCATGTTTTCTATCACTCTCCCCCAGAACGTGACCCTTTCTTTTTTCTTCCATGTCCATGTTTTCATATATGGAATCCTAGTATGGGTTAACTCGGGTGACCTTTTTACTTCCCTTTATATCTTTTAAAGTAATAGTTTTACGGAGTCCTTTTCCGGTGTGGGACATTTAATGAAATTTCAAAACCCAGTTTTAAAAATTGCGAGGATGCATTTTCTTAATGGGGAAAGATTGTAATGGCCCGAAATTTTGAATAAATCTTATTTCCTAATTTTATGTGTCATTTTATTTTAATTTTTTATACTCAACAAAAATGTTTCATTTGATAACATGATTATAATTAAAATGAGACCGTTGGGTTTTGACTGTTATACGACCATTGGTCAATATGACCAATGGAAACTAAAAGTTTCGATTATTGTCTCTAAATACAAATAATCTTGGTAAATTGTTATAGAAAGAAGATTCGATGGCCTCCCCCAGTAGTCTTGGACTGATCAAAGCCCATCTAACAGAACTTCGGAAAGAAGTAGCACCACTGGGCTTTGCTCTGCACCAAAACCAAGCCGAACTTCATCGTGTGAAACTAAAACGGAATCGCCTTTGTGAGAAGTTCAAACTAATAGAAATTACTACTCGTGCGATGTTAGCCGAGCCTCCCTCAGATTCTCTCACCTTAGCACACCTTACACTCAGGTCCTATGCTGGTGTGATAAGGGGCTATGTAAGGAGACCATAAATTCCTTCTATAATCCTTTGATTTAAATAAAAATTGGGATTTCTTCTAATGAAGTTTATGAATTTTCAAATGTCCGGATAAATATAGTATGTATATTTTTGGTGAATTTTAGAGAAAGGATATTTTAAAAAAAATGTTTATGTAAACCTTAAATAATTAAAAATGTGTAATGATTTTCAAAAAATGGTCTTCTACAATTATGTTCAGTACGAAATTTAGAGTCTAATAAGATCAACTTGATTTTTGATGAATAGTAAATTATGAATAGTGACTTTACGCTTAGGATTAGTAATGTGATCAAATGGATTAATAATCTCACTTAAAGAATGTTTTAAAATAATCTAGTCACCTTGATTAAGTAATGTGATTCAATAAAATGGTTAAATAACGGTTTCATAAATTATTATACAAGTATTATTTTTTTTGGGGTGAATAGTGTTTTTTAATTAAAAATTAAATTAAAAATATTTAGAAAATTATTTTTATAAGAGGGATTTCATTTTTGAACTCAGAGCATCGATATTATGTTAAGTTAATTTGTGGGGTTTTTTCTGAAAAAAATGAATTTTCAGTGAATAGTGTATTTATTTAAAAATAAAAATAAAAATATTTTTATGAAATGGAGTTAAATTTTGAAATCATATCATTGATATATGATTAATGTGAAATTTTGGGATTTTTCAGAGAAAGTTGAATTTTCGGTGAATAGTAAAAATATAGTATTAGGGTTTCAGTATTTTTAGTGACATCATAACTATGTCATGGTGATTTCATGAGATATTTTAATGTTTGGCCGACCTAAGGTGATGGATATTTGTATTGGGGGCCCCATGTGGCCAAACTTAATGGAAAATATCATGGGAGAGCACATGGTTTTGAGAAAAGCACTTGTGAGGTGTCCCTTGGCCATTAATGCCTTGTCCCCCCACTTTCCCAATCCATACCAAGCCCCCCTCTCATACTTTCGACTCAAAAACCATCCTCAACGAAGTTCTGGTATCCTTACCTCCCATGGAGTCCTCCCATGGTGCCCCCAACCCCTCAAGGTCCAAACCATTGAGTTTTAAGAGTTACATTTTAAGGTAAGGGATTCGATCTTTATCTTTCTTTTCAAGAAATCTCTTTTATGTAATTTCTTTAATGATCCATGTTCTTATGTGTGAGGATGTTCTTTTATATTACACATAATGCCCTGTTCATGTTTATATGATGATATATCCCCTCTTACTCTCATCATTTCGTTTTATGATGTTTTAAGTGGTGCTGTTAGGCTGCCGAAGTTTTTGTAACGAATTCTTTCTCCCTTCTCATTTTTCACGATATATTCTCATGTAATGTATTTCAAGTTCCTTTTTATTATGTTGGGGTATGATCTATAAATTTATCATACTGATATTTTATGATCATATGATGAGAGACCCCATTTGATATCTTCAATTAAGTATTTTGATGTTTAAAGTGACGCCGTTAGGCAGACGAATTTTTAAGTGGTTCTTCACCCTTCTCGTTTCGAAGTTCTACTTTCAGGTCAATTATTTAATGTTACTTTTATTATGTTGGGGTATGATATCTAAATCTATCACACTGATATTTTATGTTCATATGATGAGAGACCCTATTTTATCTCTTCAATTCAGTATTTTTAAGTTTTAAGTGACGTCGTTAGGCTGCCGAATTTTTAAGTGGTTCTTCACCCTTCTCGTTTTGAAGTTCTACTTTCATGTAAATTCTTTCAAGTTCCATTTATTATGTTGGGGTATGATCTATAAATCTACAATAAAGATATTTTATGTTCATATTATGAGAGACCCTATTTGATCTCTTCAATTCAGTATTTTGATGTTTTAAGTGACGCCGTTAGGCTGCCGAATTTTTAAGTGGTTCTTCACCCATCTCATTTTGAAGTTCTACTTTCATATCAATTATTTCAAGTTCCTTTTATTATGTTTTGGTATGATCTCTAAATCTATCATACTTATCTTTTATTCTCATATGATGAGATACACTATTTTATCTCGTCAATTCAATGTTATTGATGTTTAAGTGCCACTGTTAGGCTGCCGAATTTTCATAAGAGAAATCTTATTTTGTCTTCATTTCATGTTCTTCATTCATATGGTAAATCTTTCAAATTTCATTACCCTGTTAATATATCCTTCATATTCTGTCCCTATACTGTATTATGGCTCATTTATGAATGTTTGGCCCATGTCTCTTCTCTTTTCAATGTTTTCTAAAACCCCGAATCGTAGCCGTTATGATGCAGGATTTTCGTCTCAGAATGCCTCTCTATTTTCTCAAAATTATTTTATGTTATTAAGTGAATACTCAAAGATCATATTTCTATAGGGGTATTCAAATATATATCAAAATTTCCTGTTTCAAATTCTGGGATTTACATACATGAAACCCGCTCTCCCTTTTTGTGGGTTTAAAGTTACATAAATATCATGTCTTTAAAGGAGTTTTTAAAACGTTTTGATTGTGAAATGAAAACCATTTGTTTTATGCTATATGGGTTGTTTATGAAATTATTTATGATTATATATGAGGCTCACATGATAATAATGGAAAATTTAAGGGTGCGCCTTGATAGCACTCCAATGCATTGGGTAATGATGTAACCACTAAAGATTACAATTTTCACGATATCTTGGTGAATAAACTTGGTAATTTTCAAATGACACCTTTGGGATGGACCTTGGTGATATGTTCATGCTTTTCTATATTAAATGTTGTAGCCACATCTTCATGTTATTAAAAATTTTATTTTTATTATGATATATCTCAAGATTTCATTCTCATGCCTTAAAGTTATTTTCATGACCTAATTGAAGTATCTGAAGTTCACATGTAAAATGTTTCTCTTGTTTCCCTAACTAGGCCTTCTGCTCACCCTTTGTTTTGATGTATGTCCCCAGGTTATGAGATGCAGTAATGAACCTAGGATGAACATGAGGAGAATACTTTCAAGTGTTTAAGATGAATGTTTTATGTTTTCATGTTTTAAGATCCTGTTTTCCATGACACTAAACCTTAAAGATCCTCATTTTTGTAAAATGTAATCAAAGTTTATGTGATAAAAAGGGAGTGATGCTATAGGAATGCCTCTTATGAAAAAATGGACACCATTTTTTCCCTTTAACATGATTTCTAGGCGAATGTCTCTTTGGACTCAGTCAGTGTTCTAGATATATAGTTGTTTTAGGTTTTTATCTCCATCTCACATGTAAAAATAATTTATAGACTATATATAATTACCTCTTTTGACTCCAATTGATAATCATGAGGTTAACCTAGACATTAATTTGGGCTCAAATGAGATGTCTTTATAGAGAATATCTATGTTTGTTGGATCGGGTTTACAACCGTGTCTATAATGAGGCATAACAACATAAGAAAAATAAGATTGATCGGCTAGGGAACATCACATGAAGATGGGTATGGGATTTGATGTATGTTCTCTCAGTCAGTTCAAGGGCCCTTAGAAGAAGTTTTCATGTTTTTAAATGTGATACATTTTCCATCTAAGCTATGGATTTTTAAAAATTGTGGATTGTGATTGGTTTTACTCTTTTCCTTTTATTTTGATGAATATGATGGGGTATGAACCAGACTTGGAACATCGTAAGGATGGGTCACGTGAAGTGTGATTTGGCCAAGGATTTTCATTAAATTCCATCTCAACATGGATAATTGATTTTGATAGGAAAATGACTATTTTATTAATCTATGAATCACTCCATAAATTTCCTTAGAATGAATCTGACAACAATTAATAGAAAATTAAAATTTTAGGGAGTATCAATGATTAGAATTGGATATTTAATGATAAAACCCTTGAGTTATATACCGTTTTATTGAAAATTATAAAATTGAATATCTGATCACGTCTCAGAATAGATATGGATGGGTAAGCTCCTTCGTGATGTTTCGGTTTTGAAGTAAGAGTGTTGTCTAGATTTTTAGTAGCTTATGTAGTATTCTTTAAAATAGAGTCTTTTTGGTGTGTTGGGTGTTAGAAACTCAACCTAATAGTTTTAATATAACATTTAGACTGCATTAGGTTGTGAGATTTACTCATCATTATCATAGGATCTCTAGGATGTGTGTTCTAAGTTGGGGAGATTGTAGTGTCCCGACTTTTGTATCAGATGGAATTTTCAATGGAATTTGAAATTTTTCATTTGGGGGATGGGTCATTTAAAATTTTTAGAATCAGAGTGATTTCATAAGGGCTTGAACATCCATAAATATTTTTTTCGGTGTATATTATATTTTAGTGGAATAACTTGCGGTCGTAAAAACCCATGAGGAAGAAATGATGGTCAGCCTAGTGAGAACGATGTTTGTATGTTTTACAGATCCTGTAAAACATTTACATGTCATGTAATGGTTTCTTGATTTGAATCCTAACTGAATAAAAAAGTGATATCTCATGTATATTAACCTAGGAATACAATATGTGTACCTATTTCACATTTTGAAATAGTTACATGATCTATAACAATTACGCACAATGGTATATGTGGGAATCATTTTAAAAAAAGTTGGAACATGGGGCTCAGAATCACATTTCTCACACACAAGTGTGAACATTCATCGATGTACTTACTCACCTATCTTAGGGTTATATGTTTATCCTATACCCGATATAAAATTGTATATATATCTATCACATTGGTTATACCTTACAAAGATCTCAACCCCCTTATTTCATTTTTTATATCATCTTCTCTGTAGTTGTTCTAGTGTGAGATAATATTACATATTTTCCTGGAATTTTTCAAATATTTAATTTATCTAAAACTATCTCAAATCAATGCTCAATATAGGATGAGTATAATTTTATTTTCCTTGAATTTTTCAAATATTTAATTTATCTAAAACTATCTCGAATCAATGCTGAATATTGGATGAGTATAATTTATTAATAAGGAGATGTGGTTTCTATATATTTTCTATTGAATATTTATTTAGATATAATTTATTTTTTTTCACATGCCAATATTTCCATGTGATGCATTAAAAAAATGAAATTAGGCATACAATACAAAATTTCATGATCTAAATTGATGTTTTCCATTAAAATGTCTAATTTGAGTTTTCTACCTTAACATAGACCACCCCCTTAATATGTGTACATATAATTAATCATTAACTAAACAAATGTATCTAATAAAACAATATTTTGAGAGGTGTTATCTTATAAAATGAGAATAGAGTAATTAAATTGATTTCTATTGATAAAGAAAAAATAAAATGGCCCAACCAATTACTCCATTATGAAAAAAAAACATCTTAATGGGTTTTGGTTTGTGTTACGTCTAAAATATATAATTATAATTCAATGTACTGTGAATGGTAAGACCATTTCATAAGAAATTTTTCTAAATATAAATAAATACTTGGGATAGTAAAAAAATTTTATTTATAGATGGAATGATTTATAAAATGTGACTTATTATTATTTAATTGAAATAATATATGGGATTTTTATGGGTATGTCCCTTATTATTATTCTGTGTTGAATTTTTATATGGAATTATCAAAAATGTGTCCCTTCCTATAGTTTATAATTGAATGGATTATTATATTTGGAGAACAAATAACCAATTATTAAATGATAACTGAATTACATTGAAAAGGATCCAATATTACTTGAGCGATTTTGGTTTCCTTTTTATGGAACATTAGGCTAAGGGATCACATGGATACTTTATTACCATATATTTGTTAATTAGTAAATGGAAATCGATTAAGTTCATTGGACATGATTTGTCGCACCCCCTCAATCAAGTATGTTGGAATGACATCCACGTCACTTGGGTTTCCAGGCATGATGTTCCAGCCCCCTTGATTAGGTGGTTGGGTGAGACCCTCATCAATATTAAACATGATAATCATCATGGAGTCCTATATTGATTATCATCCTTAGCCATGATGACCTTTATTATTGTTATCATAATAAAGAGAACATTAATATTATTAAGAGTAGTATTATATATGGAACACTACGTTTCTTCTTGTGTCATGTATATTTATATGTATATTTATATATTGTTAGGTTCATATTGTGAAGATAAAGACACAAGAGTGGGAAAAATGTGTTCCTATAAAACATCATAAAAATCAAACACCCCACTTGAGTTTAAAGAGTCTATTTTAATCTCTAATAAATAAGAGTGAGAAATGGAAATAAATAAAGAAAATAACATGGTGATGTACATTTTTTTCAAGTCCCAAATATTCCCAAGTTAAATCCACCAACAATCTCTCCACGATCTTGTAGATTTTCACTATAAATTCATTTATTTGGGGACTTATACAACTAAGTGTATTTAGTTGACACCATATAGTCAAGGATTTCAAAATGACTTTGGGACCATTTACAGGGAACCAAAATAGTCACATCTTAATTGAAGATGATTAATCACCACAAACTACAGCGTATAAAAAACAAAACTCTAAAATAAATATTAGATCAAGCCATGGATGTTGAAACATCATTGTCACATAGTTACAAATTAACTTATAGTTGTATATGATTTTTGACAGAACAAAAAAGAAATAAAATATTCAATGTCATATAGGATTTCCGTAGTTTGTATTAGAGAAAACACCACCTATATGATAAAATGATTACACCTCCAATATGTAATCTTGATATGAACTTTTTAAAAATATATAAAAATATTAATAGCGAAATATACCAACAATTATAGATGTTGTGAAAATAAGGATTAAAACATGTATGTCTCCAAAGTGTATCTTTAAGGATAAAGCTACATTTTTATTTTTAAGAACACGTCTCTATATTTATATTTTAAGAATAATAGAAACATTATATTTATATAAGATATACATATTGGTGTTTATCACGATGGGAAAATAATTTAGGTAAAAAAATCAAGAAATATCACATGAAAATTAAAATTATTTGAATGTAGAATCCCTAAATAGAGTTGTAACATCCCATTTTAATAATATATATTTAATACGTTAACTAGAAACCTTTGAATTAGAATTAAAACTAATTTAAAAAGAAATTTTCTTTTTGTGAGACTAATGCAAAAAATAAAAAAATAAAACCATAATCTAAAACACCATCATTGACCAATTCAAATGTATGGTCTTTCATGCATAGAGATAAAATACAAAAGTATAGTTAACTATGTGGGGTTTATTTAAAAATTATCGATTATCAACCATAAATTAATTCCACAAATTTAATGTTAGTTCCAAAATTGTGGGGTTTTATACATACATTTAATATAAACATAGGGTTCCAAAATCATAGGTTCTACTTACAAATGTAGGTATGAAAAAATTTCATTATCACTTATAGAACATGTTAGGAATACTTTTCTTTTGAGAATTTTTTTTCATGGATTAATGATTGAAAATACTTCAAGAATAATAAAAAAGTTTCCATAATTACTATCCTGAAGTTAAAATATTAAAATTATGGGCAATATAATTGTTCTTGTTTTGACAATAAAAATAAAAAATAAATAAATTAAATTGTAGAATAAACATGTCCCAAAAAAATCTCCCATTTTTGAATGATCACAATATAATTAAACAATTAATTGTGAATATAAATTACATTCTTATAAATATTTCATATGGTATAGACAAATAGATAACAAAATAGAATCTTTATAAATAATGAAACAATGAAATAAAAAGTATTTATATATGTTAATGAACATTTATTGATGAAATATTAACTTTACCATTGTAGTAGTATTAGGAAAATTATGAATAGTAAATGAGAATATATAATAATAACATAATTAATTAAAATATAAATAATATTTTTCAATCTTATAAGTCACAATATGATTTAATTATATCATAATATTAGCATAGAAGTATTTTAAATATTATTAATTAAGTGTTAGTATTTTTGTAAGTCATAAATATTTGATAAAAAATTTATATTGAATTTAATAAATTAAAATATAATTTATTTCTATAAAATGTATTAAAAAAATAATATCTTGTTTTCTTATGATTATAAGATAATTTCAGAGACTACAATTAATTAATTTAAAGTGTTAGAAAATTAGTTTAAATTTTAAAAATTGTAATTTTTTAGTTAAATGATAATTTTAATTAGATATAAAATATCACATATTTAGAAACATATTTTCTTAAAATAGAGTTAATTTTATAATTATACATATCAAAAATTGTTTATGGTGATTTTTACGTAATTTTCTGAAATACATGATTTTTTTGTTGAATTGTAAAATATGGTAATTTACATCATATATATATATATATTATAAGGTCAATAAACTATTCATTAACTTGTGGATTATACAATCACCAATGATTAAAACCCACATGATCTAATTACTTTATTTGGTTTCATGAATCAACAATATAGCTTTAATTATGAAAAATAATTATATGATGGATACAATAATGAAAACACACCCCTCTCAACCACCATAAATATCATCCTTCACCACATCTTATCTTCTTGCCTATAAAGCCTTTATCCTTGCCTAAATGTTTACCAATAAAATAAAAAATCTCCTCCATGTCTAGGATCCTATTTTATTAAAATTTTCCAAACCCAATCCCCTTTGGAGGTTCTCAAGAATATGGAATCAAGAGGTAAAACCATCTTCTTTTTATTATATTTTTATCTTGTTCATTACATTTATTTCTCTCTCATTAAATACCCTCACATAAATGGAATTATAACTCCAATAACATACATATAGTGAGATTTTATTATGATAATGGAATAACTCATCATCATCTCACTATCCACCTCCTTTTATACTAAAAATGAAAACCTCATCCATGATGTGTTAATTTATTACATTCATGGATGATGATGTTTCCAATTTCTAATACCATCTTCAAGGATGGTCAAGAAACAATTTTATGATTGAAAAAGATTTTTATATATTAATTATATCATTTTTAGTGTTCTATAATCTTTTTTTACAGATGATTTTTATTTGTAAAATAAAATGCATTCATTTTGATTGAAAAAATCCAAAAAAACCCAAACAATTATAATTAACAATTTATCTAATGAATCATAATCAACAAAATAAAAAAATGGTTTATATGACCATTAAACCACCTATATGTTAATTAATAACAAATAACTTCAATTCTGGATAATGTTTCTCAATTTACATTATTATTTGAACATGTATATAAGTAAAACAATCATTAAAACCAAAGAATATAACGCTTCATAATGATGAAATTGAACTGCATAACCCATAAAAGGGACATAAATTAACATATTAAAATTATAATAAATCAAATAAACGTAAAAAAGTTTTTGAGTTAATTAATCAATTAATATAATGTTATTATCCAATACAATACGTTCAAGTGGAAGACACCTTTGAACTTATGCTAAGGGATTCTACCCAAACCTCTATTATTCTTTGCGATTACTCTTCCACGCTTTATAACCAAATAAAATTCACAATTATTTATATTTAAATCTTATAAATGAATTGTATATGTTCCATACTAATTTTTAAATATCCATTAATTCTTTTTTTGGTATATAAATGTCTTAAAACTGTTCCTACTCAATTCTTCTTAACAAGATAGCCAAATTTAATGGAGCTTCCCAAAATCCATCCCATTTTCAATTTCTCTCTATAATATTCTTTAATACAGCATTATTTTTCTGAAATAAATAAATATATTATAAAAAAATATTGGGTCTTTTATTGTTGTATATAAAATATTATTATCATTTCTACTTTAAAATTTTCTTAATGTTTTTCTTTAACAACGTGAAAATATAATAATTCAAAAGTATATTAAGTACTATTTTTATGTGTTATCACATCCTCTTGACATCATTTATCATTACATATTACTTTTTAAATTACTTAATATCCATGTATTGTTTAATTCCTTTATTTCATGGACAGTTTTATGATAGACATATTTATTATGCTTTTGATATGCGTATGATACCAAATTTTTTCCATTTGTAACCATAATGTGTATGTTTGATTTCATATGTATGATTATTTCTGTACTAGAAATATTCATGAATACTTTATGATGGTTTCACCTAAGTACTGATCCAATGAATTGGATAATGATTAGTTTCATGAGACATCTTGTGCAATGGTCTTTGTAGTTAGCCTTGACAAGTGCTCCATTTGCAATGGTCCTAGTGGATTTCCTTGACTCATGATCCTCTATAAGGAATTATCCTTAAAAAATGATAATGTCAGGTTTTTTGTAACTTACAATTTATTTTGAAACCATGATTATGGGGTCCCATTTTTTATATGTAATCATTTATTATGTTTTCTCAAGTTTCATGCCTTTTTATATCATTATGTTATTCCTTCAAAACCACGTTCTAATATTCATTCCAACGTTTCTTCCCTTGCTTGGATTTTTAGATCAACCTTTTTTCTTGTTATCCTAAGGTTTTTATATGAAAATGTAAGGTCTAAAATAATTTTAGGAGGTAATAATGGATGATAAATAAAGGAACGATTTATTTATCCCCATGTTATCAGTTTTATGCATCTAGTCTTCATAGAAAATAGGCTTTAAGATCATTGGGTTGTAATTTGATAGTTAATTATGTTTAAAATAATATAATAATTTGTGAAAATTATAGGGTCATTATAATTGGTATCATAGGAAATGTTTAGTAATTTTTCATATTATGAATATTTCCTTTTAGGAATAACCATAGGGATAAGACTAAGTATGAGATAACATCCTTAAATTTTGGTAAGTATAGAGTAAGCGTCATATTAAATAAATATATCCCTTCTTGGATACTACATGTGGAAATGGATTTGGAATTGGTTTATCTAGAAGTAAGAACTCTGAAAAGGAGTTTTAGTCCATACATAGGGTAACCAGGAACATGATAATAAACCTTACTATGTACCTGGTTTGACGCTCTCAGGGGATATTCATTAATAAATTAATACACTCATTACAAAACATTAATTGGGGAATTAAAAATTCCCATAATAATATATGTTCGGAAAAAGATCATGAATAACTTATATTGAAATATATGAAATCACAAGTTATGATATACTTTTCTTTAAAAAGATTGTCCCTTTATGTTCAAAGATTCATTTTATCATGATTATTAGTTATGTATTCAAGAAAACCTAATTGTAATTTATTTTTCACACTTAATATATGGGGATAGAAGAACACATTCCAATAATAAATGTGAAAGAAAATATGTGTATTTCTCAAATGATATAGTGAATATTATGTGAATTGTAATGGGTTATAAATACCTTGTGAAAGTACTTTATCATGTGACTTATGTTATGAATAAGAACACGAATCACATGGAACCCCCTATCAATGAAAAGGGAAAGTTTCCATCAAATCCATCATGTGGGAAAATCCTCCCTTGTTTAGTGGATCTAATTATTCCATCCTGATGGAGTAGTGGATTAACTATGTTTAAGATATATTCTATGTCCTCCAACTCTTAAAAGAATATAAAGTTCTTATGGTAGTCTATTTTTTTGAGGGGGGAACTGTTATGTGGTGGACACTGATCAAAAACATGAAGTCCAAGGAGGAAATTAATTCCATCGATTTAGAGGAATTAAATAAAATGTTATTAAATAAATATTTTCACTAAACCCTCTATCACAATATAGAATGACAGTTCCCCATAAATAAGAATAAGTAATATGAGACTATCAAGTTGTATAAAGAAAACACTATAAGGAATTCAAGATACACCACATACTTATTCACGAACATTAAAAGAAATGTGGATCGTTTCTTTAATTACCTAATGTTGAGTCTATGAAATGTTCTGTTGATTCAAGACTTAGATAGTGATGATGATATTTTCAATTTCACTTTCATGGTTGAAATGGATATTTCACACTCTTAGTGGTCTCATGGGTTCGATGAAAAATAGAGTCTAATATGGGCGGATCAATAAATAAAACACATGATATATAGAAGACTAAATATCCCATGTTTACAATTGTGGGAAGAAGTATCATCAAATTGTCTAAAGGGAACTCGTAATTACATAAAATATGTAAGAATGCGGAATATAAATAAGAACTTCTAAAGGGACATGGAGAATACCACTAATGTGGAAGAATAAAAGAATTTTCATATCCACGATCAGCTAGTAGTACACTATTTTAATTGCAAGGAACATGGGAGTTTTTCAATCCAATGCCCAAATCCCAAGGTTAACTTTGGTAATCAAAAAAACTCCAAAGAAACAAGGAAGTGAACATTCTATGAGGTAGATGCAGACAATGATGTGGTGATCGGTATATTGGGTATTCATTCAATAATAGTTAGAATACTATTTTATTATGGTTCTATGCATTCATTCATATATTTCATGTTTATAAGGACTATTCAAACACCAACCCAAAATATCGAGTTTATGATAATTATGAGAATATGAAAGGGTAAAATTAGTGTATCCAATTTACATAACTCCTCCTTGGTAATTGTTAGTGGATTGATCCTCCTAGAAAATATTTTCTTACTTTCTTTGGTAGACTCTGATTCCATATTAGTCATGGATTTTTTTCCTAATAAAAAGCCATCATGAACTTTCAATATAGCGATATCACTCTTCAGATACAAAAGCATCCTCAAATTCCATACATGTGTATGGAAGAAGATGAATCAAATTAAGAATCATTATCACAAAAATGTGTATTACTTCTTTATGATCAATCATATCTCACTTAAATGTTTTATACAATGAAGAAAATCATTCTCGAAGGCATTCCCAATGTGAGAGACTACACTGATGTGTTCTCCAATGAGTTTCTATGTCTTCCTCCAAATAATGAGGTTGAGTTGATTATTGATCTTATTCCAAGATCACAGTATATATTAAAGAAACATTTTTTGAATTTCCACCATAGATCTAGAGGAACTAATGGAGCAGTTATATAAAAATCTGAAAAAATGTTTTATTTTCCTGATTGCTTCATTGTGGGGTGCGCCAGTCCTCTATGTCAATAACAAGGTTGAATCAACTCACCTATTAATCTATTATCATGAGATAAATAAAATTAACGTTAAGAAAAATAATCCCTTATCTCAAATAGATGAATTGTTTGACCAGTTATATCAGGGATATTTATTTCTCTATGGTGGAACTTTGGATGGGTTATCACCAATTAAAGGTGATGAAGGCTGATATTCCCAAGACATCCTTTCAAAAAAGTTACGGAAACTATATGTTCTTAGTTATCCCTTTGGACAAACTAATTCCTCCACCAATATTCATGGATTTAATGAATAGAGTCTTTTGATATTACCTTGATGAAATTTTGGATGTCTTTATTTGTTATTTTATGATATACTTCAAGAGATAGGAGGACCATGAGGATCATTCGAATACTATGCTAAAAAATTATTGAATGAAAAATATTGTGAAATTTGAATAAATGAGTGTTCTAGATGGATGAATTATCTTTCTTGGGTAATGTTATCACCAGTAAAAGAAAATTTGTTGGGCCTTTACAAGATAAAGGTAATCAAAGAGTTTCCTAATCAAACATCTATAATGGTGATCTGCAGGTTTCACGGTCTGGTCAGGTATTTCCAATGATTTCTAAAGAACTAATGATAGTTTTAAAACCCAATAACAAAGATAATGTGTAAGGGAGTGATATTTTTATAGACTAAAACATGTGAGTAATGATTTAAGGAGCATGATAAAATTCTTATTACTATGCGAGTACTCACACTCTTGAAAATTAGAGAAATCATTATGGTGTAAAATGATGCTTCAAAGAATGTATTAGGATATTTAATGATGAAAAATGATAAAGCTATAACCTACGCCTCAAGGATATTGAAAATAAATTATAAAAACAGTCCAAAAAATGATATAGAGTTGGGATATGTGATCATTGCAATGAAAGTAAGGTGGGATTATCTCTATGGGGAGAAGTTGGAGATATATAATGCTCATAGTAAACTAAAATATATATTCAAAATGATGTAAATTAATGTGCACCAACAATGATGGATAGAGATCATTAAGGATTATGGCATCTCAATCCACTAACATCCTGGAAATGAAAATATGGTGGTGGATTCTCTAAGTTGAAAGGATCCCTCATCTATATCAACGATCATAATTGAGAAGGATCCAATATTATTGGAATTAAAAATGAGAGACATGTGAATCTTTATGGTAGGAATATAATCAATCCTTTATCAAACTACTTTTCAACAATCCCTCTTGGAGGAAATAATTTATTCCCAAAGAAATGATGTGGAATTTTATAAAAGTGTGTTTGATATCAGAAATGTTAAATCTTCTATGTTCTATATTGATAAAGATAGAGTCCAAATATTTGGGTCAGCATTATGTGCACCGTATGATGCAAAGATAAAGATTGACCTTCTAAATGACACATAGAGCTCAACCATCTCTATTAACCTAGGGAGTACAGAGATGTATCAATATCATCAAGATAATTATTGGTGGGTGATTATGAAAAAGGTTGTCATTGAATATACATCAATGTCCCTGGTATTTCAGCAAGTGAAGGAAAAAAGAAAAAAAAATTGAGGGAAGGATTCAACCTCTACCAATACCGACATGTAACTATGAGAACATTTCCACAGACTTTTTCCTTCTACATCAAAAGAAAAATGCTATACAGGTCATTATGGATTGTATTATAAACATAGATAACATTATTCCAATTCGAGTGGATTTATAACTAGATTAAATTTCATGAATATATAACAAAGAAGTGGTAGTATGAATGGATTAAAAATATTAAATGTATCTTATAGAGATCCTAGATTCCGCTCCTTGTTCTAAAAAAGTATCCAACATGCTCTAAACACTATGCTGAGCTTTAGTGTGTCTTATCATCCTTAAACTAATGGCTAATCTATTTGCACTATTCAAACATTGGAATACATGTTGAGAGAATATTATATGGTAATAAAGGGTGTATGTGGCCAAAATATGCATCTGGTTGAGTTCACCTACAATAATAGTTCCCAATCGAGCATGAAAATGGCTTCTTATGATTCCCTTTATGGGAAATGGGGTAGAACGTTGGAATGAATTGATGATGTCAATGAATGTAAGTTGGTAGGACTGAAAATGGACAATGAAATGTTAGAGAAGATGAAAACCATTCAATATCACATCAACGCATACCAATTTCAAAAAAAGAGCTTTGCATATATTCTTTGGCGGGGGTTGGATTTTTTGGATGGAGACATGGTATTCCTCTAAATATCTCTATGGAAGAGTATCATGAGATTTTGGATGAAATAAAATCTAAGACCCAGTTACATCATCCCCTTTGATATCCTTGATCATATCAGAGTTCTGGCCTATCACCTAGAACATCCACCAAAAATCTCAAGTTCATGTTGTATTCCACATATCCATCTTGAGGATGTACATACCAGATCCATCACATGTCCTGAATTCAGAGCTGGTACAGTTGGAAAATAATAATTATTATGAGGTGAATCTAGTGAAGATCATGGAATGTAGATATAATGTTCTATGGAACAATACTAATCTCCATTTTAATGTTATGTAGTGGAACCATAAGTACAAAGAGGCAACACAAGAACCAGACGATGAAACTAAGGAAAATTATCCACAAATATTTTCAACATAGAATGTAAAACAAAATTTCTAGGGTAAAATTTCATAAGGGGGGAAGAAGGTAATGACCCAAAAATTTATCTTTAGAAATTTTATTATTATAATAATATCATATTGTATAAATAGATAGAGAACACAATAAAATATTTATAAAATAAGAATGAATTAAATAAGAATTATTTCTAACGATTAAGAAATATATACGGATGAAATAATAACATAAGATTTTGAATAATAGTGTGACCCTTATGAAAAGTAAACTTAAAAATAGAATTGTAACCTCACCCAAAAAAGTAAAAATAAAATTTAGGCATCATATAAGTAACAATATGATATAATTATATTAGATCATAAAAAATAAGTATTCTAAAAATTATTAATTAAGTGTTGGTATTTTTGTAAGTCAAAATAATTTAATTACTATATTAGGATTAATTTAATAAATTAAAAAAATTCATAAATTTTTTTTATAAAATAATATTTTGTTTTCTTATGATTATACCATAATTTTATTAGACCATAGTTAATATTTCAATGGGTTAGAAGGGCAGATTTAATTTTAAAATTTTTGTTTTATAAGAAAACTATAATTTTAATTAGAAATTAAATTTATGAAATATATAAAATTATTTACCTAAATTGGATTTATTTTTTGAATTCTCAACTTTGAAAAAATTTTACGTTACATTTTTGTGATTTTTCTGAAATACATGAATATTTGGTGAATAGTAACAAATGGGAAATTACAATATATATACATTATAAGCTAAATAAACTATTTCATGAATCATTTATGACATAAGAACCATTATTTTGAACTCAAATAATCTAGTTACTGTATTTAATCTCAAAAATAAACACTATTACCTTTATTGAGAAAAACAATAATGTAATGAATTATATAATGATAAATGCCCCTCTCCTCCACCATAAATACCACCCCTCACCACCTCATCTCCTCAAACATATAAATCCTTGATAATTATATGAATTCATCCCAACACTATTCCCAATAATCTACCCCACATCTAAGATCTTTTTTTCTTATAAAATACTAAAACCAATCCCCAATGTAGGTTCTTGAGAAGAAGGAATCAATTGGTAAAAACTTATTCCTTTTCATTTAATTTATTTTCAGCTACCTTTATTTTCATTTTCTACCCCACCTCAACTCAAAATAATTGTATAAAAACTAAACATTCTTAATTATAATATAATTTAATTATTCTAATGGAATAATGCACTATCAACTCTCTTTCCCCATATTCTTATACTGAAAATGACAACATTGATTCTGATGTATTAATTTATCACATTCAAGGAGGATGAAGTTTTCAATTTCCATTACCATCTTCAATGATTGTCTTCAAATCATTTTTATGGTTCATATATATATTATATCTTATTTAATGTTATACATTCATTTTTTACACATGATATTAATTTATAAAACAAAATTAGTTCATTGTGATGTAAAACATCCAAAATTAACCCAAATGATTATCATTAACTATTTCTCCAATGATTCATCCAATTTAAAAAATGATTTATATTATAATTTTAATATATTTTTGTTTATTAATAAATTATAATTTCAATTATTAAAAACCATTATCATCTTACATGATTATCCATACATGTATAAAAGTAAATATATCATGAAAAACAATAAAACTAATAATTTTGAATGATAAAATAGAATTTTATAACCCATTAAAAGGACATAAAAACATTATAAAATCATAATAAATAAAATAAATACATAAATGTTTCTGAATTAATTAAATAATTAATCTAATTTGATTATGAGGGAAATAATGATCAATTTAACAACACCTTCATACTTAATGTACTGAATTTTACCTGAACATCCATTATTCCTTTGGGTTACTCTTCCTCTATTTTTAAACAAATTAAATTATATTTTATTTATATTTAAATATTGTAAATTATATCTATCATCTCCAAACTCATGTATAAATATACATTCATCCTTATTTATGGTGATATAAATGGGTTTAAAAGGTTCCATACTCAATTCATCCCCATAAGCATGTCTGATTTAAGGGAACTTCCAGAATTCCAATTTCTTTTAAAGTGAAATATATAATCAGTTTTAAGAAAACATTTTTTTCTAAAATCACACATTTAATTATGAAAACGTTTTTGGTTCACCTATAGTTTTATATAATGTATAATTCCATTTTCCTCTTTAAATTTTATTTAATATTTTCCATAAACCGTACAAATATATTTTAATTATAATGTTTCTTAAATACATTTTTTACAAGTTATCACATAATTTTGAAATCATTTATCATGATCTTTTACTATTTAACTTTATGAATGTACTTGTATGAATTAATTTCTTTCTTTCATGGAAACAATTATGATACTCTTATTAATTATGTTGTTAACATTATTGTGATACCCGATTCATTTCGTGGGTAAACAATAAATATATGATTAAATTCACATGCATGATTCTTTATGTGGAATTTTTTTGAACATGTAATGATGGGTGATACCCAAAAGAACATCAATTTATTGGTTAATTTTTAGTCTCATGAGATTCCATGTGCAACGGTCTAGGCGGTTTTCCTTGATTTATGCTCCATGTGCAACAGAATTAGTGGATAGACTTGACTCATGATCCTCTATACGAATTGAATCTTGGATCATGCTAAATTTAGGATTTGTTATTCATATTTACTATTATGATTCAATGAATATATATTCTAATGTTCTACATGTAATTATTTCTAAATCTTATTTATACTCCATTCCTTTTAATATAATTATGACATCCATTCTTACCAATGTTCTGACATTTATTTTAATGTTTTTTACCTCACAGAGAATTTCACCTCCTTCATGTCTTCATGTTATCCCCAATTTATCTTGTGTATATGTACGGTCTCAAAGGATGTTAGGATCTTTTAATGGATTAAAAATATAAAAATTTATTTATTCCCTTATTTTTCATTTTATTTACATATTCTTTTAAGACACTAGACTTTATGATATATATCTTTTAATTTTATAGTTAATTATTTCTATGAACATATTTTAGTTGTGAAAACACTAGGTTCATTATATATGTTATCATAGGTATAGTTTAGTTTATTTATAATAGGAATAGATCACTTTAGCATAAACCCAAAAGATAAGAATTAGAATGAGAAAACATCCCTAAATTTTTGTAAGTATAGAGTAAGTTGTTTGTCAAGAAAATACATCCCCATATTGATAATACAATTTGATGTGGTTATGGAATAGATGTACCTAGGATTCACAACTCCAATATGGTGTTTTGGGCGAAACTCAGGGTCACCCGGTTAATGACAATGTGCCTCACTATGAACATAGTTTGAAACATTCAAGGGATATGTTTTGGTAAATTCATAAGTTCATTAAAAACCATTATTAAGGGAAAATATCTGCTAAGATTATATGTTAGGAAATATAAAATGGATAACCTAGATTTAATATTTTGGAATCACAAGTTATTATATAATTTTCCATTACATGTTTATCCCTTTATGTAAATATTTTCCATTGATCAAGATTATTAGTTACATATTCAAGCACCTTAATTGTACATTTTTTTTCTAAGTTAATGCTAGGGAATATAATAAAATGATCCCATAAGAAATGTAATAGAAAATATATGATTTAAATAATATTATTCCAAATATGATGGTAATGGGTGCTAAAAAGATTATAAAAATCCTTGATAAAATATCTCAGGTTAGGAATAATAACATAAATTTCAATAAATCCCTCATTCTCTAACGAAAGTGAATGTTTCAAGAAAAATACTTAATGAAAAATATACCTCCCATGTTTAGTGTATGTTTTGATCCTCTCCTTTCATAATAGTGGATTAATAGTAAGGAAAAGATATTCTTGACACTCTATTGCTCACAAGAAGATAATGTTGTGCTGGCGGTCAGCCGTTATGATAGGGAAGCTCAGTAGTGGTTGAAACTGATAAAAAATATGAAGTTTAAAGAGGAAATTGATTCCATGGATTTAGAGGATTTCAAAAAAAAATTATTTAATAAATATTTACCCTGAACCCTCCATCACAAGATATAAATATAGTTCATTATACTTATGTAAAATAAAGATGATTCTCTTGGGATGCATAAAGAAAACATTACAAGGCCTTGAAGATACGCCTATGGATTATTTAGGAACACCGATTACAAATTGGATCTCTTATTTAGTGAAATAAATCCATGTATATGAAAATAATCGGCGATTCGAGACATCAATTGTTAAGAGGATATTGTGCATTGTCCCCTTAAGGTTGAAATAGAGATTATATACTCTTAGTGGTCTTGTGTACCTAGTGAAAATATATGAAAATGGAGTTTAATATTGGTAGATCGTTAAATAAATCCCATGATCGAAAGAAGAATGAATATAACACTTGTCAAAATTGTGGGAGGAAGTATCATAGGATTTGTCTAAACAGAACTAGGAATTGCTTGCAATGTGGAATAATGGGGCATCTAGATAAAAATTATCGAAGGGATATGACAAATAAAATAATGTGTAAGGAAAATCAAATTTTCATATCAATTATCTGCTAATAGTGTAGTGTTACAACTACCAGGAACATTGGAATTTTGATTTCCAATTCCCTATGCCTAGGGATGTGGGAGGCAATAAAAAAGAACCTCCAAGGAAACAAGGAAGAGAATATTTATTCCCTACTAATGAGGTGGTGTTAGAAAGTGATGATGTGGTAGGTGAACTGACAATTCATTCATGAATAGAAAATGTACTATTTGAATATAGATCTATTCATTCATTAATATCATTCATGTTTAGTAGTACTATTCAAAACTCACCTCAAAATTTGGAGGTTCCTTTATCTATGATAACAAAAATGGTGATATTATAACATCCAAAGAACAAAACACCTCCCTGGTTAATGTTTGTACATAAAACCTCCTATAAAAACTTATCATACTCCCTTTTTTGGTTTTGAAGCTATATTGGTCATTGATTGGCTATCTTTATACAAATACAACATCAACTATCATGAAAGGGAAATAGCTCTTAATATCTCAAAGAATCCTCTAATTCATTACATGTGTAAGGTGGGAGATGATTATCCTTCTGAATCATTGTCTCATATATGGAAATTACTACCTTATCAGAATGTATATCTTAATAAACATATTGACACAAGGAGATAATCATACATTAATTTATTCCAATTGTGAGGGACTAAACAAATGTATTCCCAAAAGATTTGTATATCCCTCCTTCTGATCGTGAGGTTAATTTATCAATTTAAATAAATCAATGATCTCAACCTATATCAAATACTCCGTATAGAATAGTCATCATAGAGCTTGAAAAACTGAAGAAGAAATAACAGGAAAATATGGAGAGGGATTTATATGCCCATATGCTACACCATGGGGTATACCATTCCTCTTTTTCAAGAAAAATAATAGATATATGTTCCATATCATTCATTCTTTTGAGGTCAATAAAATCAAAATAAAGAATAAGTAACCCTTCCATGGATAGATGACTTGTTTCATCATCTATGTGGGGCTTTTCATTTCCCTAATGTGGATCTTTAGATGGGTTATCACCAATTAATGGTGAGTAATGAAGATATCCCATTGAAAGACATTCAAACAAGTTATGGTTACAATGTTTTCATAGTGATTCCCATTGGACTCACTAATGCTCCAAAAAATTTAATTGATTTAATGAATATAATTTTTAATAATTACTATAAAAATTTTGTTGTAGTATTTATCGATGATATTCTGATATACTCTAAGAGAATTAAAGAACATTAAGAGAATTTTAATGTTGTGAAAAAAACATTGCAAAGGGAGAATAATTATGAAAAGAATAGTTAATATGTGTTATGGATGGTGGAAGTATCATTTTTGGGGCATGGTAGAACTAGAAAAGGAATATATACATACCCTTCTAAGATATATAAATTCAAAGAGTTTCCCAAGAAAACCATTGTAATGGAGATCCATAGTTTCTTGGTCTGGATGCGTATTACTAATGATTTGTTAATAACTTCTGTCGATTATAAAACCCAATAACCATGCTTATATAGAATGTAATGAAGCTCTTATGGACTCAAGAATGTGAGGACTAATTTATAGAGCTAAAAAACATATATCTACAATAGTACTAAAACTCTCAACAAGTGGATAACTATTTTTGGTGTATAGGGATGATTCAATGAATGTATTAGGTTGTTTACTAATGAGAAATGATACTGTGATAGCCTATATATCTAGGAAGTTGAAAATAAATGAGGAAAACTATCCCAAACATGATCTTGAGTTTAAATCTATGATAATTCTATTGAAAATATGGTGGAAATGTATATATTGGGAGAGGTGAGAGATATATACTAATCACAAGAGTATGAAATATATATTCAAATATAAGGATCTTAGTATGCTCTAGTGAATATCGTTAGATCTCATCATCGATTATGACTACTCAATCCACTAAAATCCGCGTAAAGAAAATACGGCAGTGGACTCTCTATGTAGAAAGAATCTTTTATATTTATCAATGATGAAATTTGAGAAGGATATATAATTACTATACATGCAATGGATGGATGTGGGGGTCATTAAGGGAGGAGAATCATAAATTATTTCTCAAATGATTTCTCAACCATCCCTCTTGTAGAAATCAATGGATGCTCAATGAAATGATGAGGAAATTTAGAAAAGTGTAGAATCTATCATAAATAGGTAATCATATAAGTTCAATACTGATATGTATAGGTTAATAATATTTTGGTCATGTGTGTGTCTAACATCTAATCCAAATATGATGAATGGTCTTCTAAATGAGGAACATTGGTCATCTTTCTCAATTAACACATTGATCGCAATGATATAGAGTGATATATGAGAAAAATAATGGTCAGAAAATAAGAAAATAGAGATAACTGAATATAAGTCAGTGTTACTGGTATGTTTGCAAGTTAAGGTTAATATAAAAATGTCTAAGGGGAAGATAATTCCACAACCCATAAAAACAAGGAAGTTGGTGAACATTACCATGGACATTATCACTCGAAATCCAAATACATCCATATGTAAAAATCTATATGGTACATTTTGGATCATCTTTCAAAAGAAATTTATTTTATTTCAACGGTATTCAGTGAGTAACACTATCAATTGTTTTTTATCGAGATTTGAGATTCACCTCTATATTCTCAAAAAGTCTCTAAAATTCATTGAACAATAGGTTGAACTTCAGTAGGAATGATCATCCTAAAACTGATGGAGAATCTAATAAGACTATTCGTACACTAAAATACACATTGAGAGCATGTTCTATAGACTTCAAGGGGAGATGAGACCAACATCTTACTCATTTTGAGTTCACATAAACAAATAATTTCTATTCAATCATCTAAAAGTATCTATATTATGTCCTTTATGAGAAAAAGTGTATTAAAATATCATTTTGGGAAGAAGTTGGTTAACATAACTACAAGAACAAGATATGGTCGATAAATTTTTAGAGAAGGTTAAAACCATTCGGCATCATATCAACTATGCCAAAAGTCAAAAAATTTATTGTTTATACAATAATAAATGGGACCTATAGTTTAAGGATGACGACAAGGTATTTCTCTAAATATCTCAATGGAATATTATCATGATATTTGGGAAGAAAAGAATCTTATGTCCCATGTAAATTGTCCCCTTCGAGATCCTTGATCGTGTCAGATCTGTGGTTGATTTACTAGAATGTCCACCAACCATGTCTCAAGAACATGATTTATTCCCTATATCCCTCTTGAGGATGTATATACCTAATCCCTCACATTTACTAAATTCAATGGTGGTATTGATGGATAGTGATCATTATTATGAGGATTAACTAGTGATGATCTTGGATCACATAGATAATGTTCTACCCAACAATACTAACCACCAAGTCAATATTCTATGGAAAAACCATAAGTAAGAAGAGGATACATAGGAACTAGTGGAATAAATGAAAGAAATATATAGACACATGTTTTCAAAATAGAATGCATAATAAAATTTTGGGGAGGAAATTTCATAATTGAGGAAAAATGTGATAACCCAAATTTTTATTAATAGACAATTCCTTAACATAACTATTTCGTATGATATAAACACAATGAGACCACAATAAAACCATTATAACAATTAATGAATGAAAAACTATTTTTATAAGTTAGGGAACATATACATATGTTATAGTTACTTGGCATTTGGAATAGTAATATGACCCTTATGAATTATAAATTAGACAACAGTTTAGTAACCTCTCCCATGAATTTTTTAAAAAATTATCATATTATAAGTGAAAATATGATATAAGTATATCATTGTATATATAAATAAATATTTTAAATATTATTAATTAAGTGTTAGTATTTTTTTAATTTCATTAATATTTAGTTGCAATTTTATGAGTTATTTAATTATATAAATGAAAAATTATATTTATAAAAAGCATTGATAAATTAATATTCTATATTATTATGACTATAAGATAATTTTATGAGACCTTAATTAAACTTTCAATATTTTAGAAATTGAGTTTTAATTTTTAAATTTATATTTTCCATATAAATAATAATTTTAAATCGAAATTAAATTTCCCATATTTATAAAATCACTTTCATAAACTGGATTTCATTTTTTTAGTTATAATCAAAATAAAATATTTAGTATGATTTATTTGGATTTTCTTAAAATACATGAATATAATGAATAGTAAAATATGGTAATTCGATTATCAAAATCCTTTCATCCTTATTTTCTAGGATACACATGTTTTTAAAAGGTTCCCTACCGAATTATTCCTAATAACAAGCCTGAGTTTAAGGATCTTCCCAAATTCCTACCCATTTATATGTTCACTCTATAATATATTTCAAGACACAATTATTTTTACAAAACCAAAAAAAATTTAATTTCTTTTGGTTCACTTCTAGTTTAATATTAAATATTTTCTCCATTTTTATTTACATTTAATTTTATATTTTCATTAAATCACACTAAAATGTATTAATTATCTTGTTTCCTAAATTCCCTTTTTCACATGTCATCACATCAGTTTAGGATTATTTGTTTTGATCAATACATGTTTACTATTTTTAATATCAATGTATGATTCAATTCCTTTCATTCATGGACACTTGTATGATACACCCATTTATTCTGTATTTGACAGGATTATCATACCCAATTCATTCCATGTGTTACCCCTACGTTTACGATTTATTTTCTATGTATGCTTATTTATGTGGATAACATATCAATGAACAAGTTTGGATGGGTGTGACTATATATAACCCCTTTATTTGGTAATGTTTATTCTCATGAGATGTCATGTGATATTGTATTATTATTTATCCTTGACTCTTGCTCTATGTGGAACATTCTTGGTGGATGGCCTTGACTCGTTCTACTCTAGGTGAAATGAGCCTTGACTCATGATAATGTTATGGTTTATTTTTATTCCACATTACAATGATTCAGTTATTATATAGTCCCATGTTCTATATGTTATAATTATTTATGTATAATAAAATCCCACGCCTATTTATATCATTATGTTATACCATCATACCCATGTTCTAAACATAATTTATTGTTTATTCCTTTTTGTGACATTCATCTATTCCCTTTATTCATTTTATACCCAGTATATCCTATTCAAATGTACGGGATCAAAATAATTTAGGTTCTCATAATATATTACAAACAATTAAATGTTTTATTTAGTCCAATGCTATCAGTTTTATGTACCTATTATTCCGTGAAACTATAATTAAAATTTTTGACTAGTAATTTGATATTTAATTATGTTTAAGATCATGAAATAATATGAAAAAAGTCTTGGGTTTCTATAACCAAACCAATAAACACATCTAATAAAATTGAAATATATAAAGATGGAATTTTTAAAAATATAAATATAAATAAATTTAACGAATATTTCTCCCCTTTAGAAAAATATTTTTTATGTAGGATTATCCCTCTTTAAGAAGAATTAAAATATAAATTTCAGAAAAAATTTCTCAAACATTTCTCCAAAATTTTCCATTAATTTCTCAGAAATTTCTCCTCAATTTTTACCACTTTTAATCAATTAAAAATAAATTGTGAAATAATTTACCGAATTTTTAAATATAGACAATATGAAAACCATTTTTAAACATAGAGAAACAAAATGGAACATAATGTTGACATTGAGTAAGCTATAGAGATTAGAAAGAATAATAATTTGTTGAAGTATATGTATGATTATATATATCTTTACCAAACATTGAAAATTTTAATTCCTAAGAGCTAGAACACTTAAAATATGTTCGATTAATTTTTTAACACCTTTAGGTCACTATATCCACGAAGAAGATGAGAACTATTTAACTAAAAACATTGTTAACTCATCAATATCCTACGTGGTAATAGATTCTCATATGGTTGAATCCATATTACTTATCATATCTATTTTAAACATATTGAAGTCAAATTTAGTTATTTTTTTCTTTTATATTCTAATTCTCTGTTTGATGTGTGTCAAAAACAGTTTTTGAAACAAAAGATTTTTTAACACACCATATGAATTCTTAAATGGTTTTAGATCCTCAAGAAATATTAATATTTATTCATTTAAAAGATTTAACTTGAAAAAATATTTTCATAATACATTCCATCTTTAACTATTTGAGACTATGTTACTTATGGATCATCAATATGATGAATTTCTTTATCATTTACATAAGATTATTCCATAGATCTTTAGTAAAGATAACTAGATGTTCTTCAATGAGTCTAGAAGAAGTATTACCTCTCTTTTACTTTTGAGAAATTCATTTCTCTTTGTTTGAAGTGATAAATCACATAATTTCTCTAGATATGGTTTTGTAAGAAAGTCTTTGAATTTAATATTTTGAGTAATAAAGATAAAATATTACGGGGTTTCCATAATAATATTCTAGTTGTGATGACCCAGACTCTCTTGGTCCTTCCCTTTTCCAAAATCCATGTCTTAAAGGGGTGGCGTCTCAGTGAGACCGATCGGCACGACCGATCGGTGAGACCGATCAGGGAGACCGATCGGTGAGACCGATCGGCGTCACCCGACCTTGTCGAGTTGTTTCTAGTAGCACTCCTTTTTGCACAAATAGGGTTATAAACCCTATTTTGACTCGTTTAAGCATGTTTTAGAGACTCGTAACGTGCATAAGAGTTTTTACATAATCAATTCATGAGTCGGTTTAAACCACCCGACCCCCTTTAATGAAGAGTGGAGCTGTGTGGTCAACCCACGACCCCCGCGCCTTACGCGGTTTCACGTTTTCACCTCAACCATCCCCAACTCTTATAAACTATGGGTTATCCGTGGTTTCTTTTTCCTCAATCGTGTTTTTTCACAAACATCTTCCGGTGCATCAGGCATGCCACATCGTTATCTGTAATGTTCCGCGCCCGACCTAAACGTCGATCATCTATCAATAAGTAGGGAATTTCTCCTTTGCCTCTCTCTTTTGTGTATCATGTGGGGTGGGAGTGCTTTTGATTCTGTAGAATTGGATAAACTAGACCTAATTAAAGGTAGTGAAGGAATCCTGTAATGAATGAAGGGGGGGTTGTGATCGTTCATGTTGATATATTAAAATCATCTTTTTGAGTTGTGCTGGCTCACGCATTCTGAAAATTGAGGCCGTTGGTGTTCATTGTCTGTGTACTAATGAACCCCTACTGATGTTTTAAATGGATTGTTGTGGTTGTAAACTCCTGCTGTGAAAAGTAATTGGTTAATCACGTATATCTGCCCAAATAAATTGAGGTACCAGGATCAATCCTTCTTTGATAACCCCTGGTTAAAACACACGAAAATTTAAATCATGGAGTGTGTTAATTCGTTTAAATATGAAAATACCGGCATGGACCTAACTGGTGTTGGTGGTGGTAGTTGGTTGTTTTCCTTTTGGGCCGATTGTTGGAGATGTGGGAGGGGATGGGATCCTCTGTTTTTATACCCTCGGTGGTTGTGTGAAATTGGGGATGGGATCCCCTGTTGGTATGGATTCGGTGGTTGTGAGTTATAAGACCAGGTGGGTACTTGTTTATATCACAAACTCGGGTGGGATCCTCTGTTGATGAAAAATATTTTGGGAGGGGACACAGGGTAGTGTCTCGTATTGTCTTTGGTTCCAGTCCTACGGGGATCTCACTTTTTCCTTGTTGTTGTAACATTTCAAGAGAATTTTAAAATTGAAGTTTGATTGTTTACTTTCCTGGACTTATGCTTATGCCTACTAGTTTCCCAGTAGAACTTAAACTTAAACATTGTTACTGAACATGAATCAAGAATGGGACAAATGGGTTTTGTTGGCAAGAGTTGTGACTTGTGACATGGATGTAGTGGTGTTGTGTTCTGTAGGCTGGTTAGGAAATCCTAGACTTTGGGTGAGTGCTTGTTACCTATATCTATAATTGTAGTTTTTTGTATCTTATTCGTGTCCCACCCAAGTTGAGCACTTAGTGACGAACACCCCAAATTCATGGGGGGAGGGTGTTTTCCCAGCACTATTCTTGGTGGCTTGTTATTAGCTCCTTTTCTGCTCACTTTCCCAGATAGCCCAAGTATATTCGGGTAGGCTCTGATGTCCTGAGGTCCATTATTAGCCTAAGAACCTTCGGGCGGGGTAGTGTGGTGGTTGGACAGGTGTGTGCGGCAGGTGGTTTCCCATGTGTCTTCGGGATGAGGCCCAGGTGTCTTCAGGCATGGTAGTGGATTTTTCTAGCCCAGGTGTCTTCAGGCGTGGTGGTGGTTGTTATGGCCTAGGTGTTTGCAGGCGTGGTTACAAGTGACAGTTGTGGCCGAGGTGTGTGCAGGCGGGATTTCGGCAGTGGGACTGCGTGTGGTTGTACCCCAGGTGTGTGCAGGTGGGTGTGGTAGTGGGACTGCGTGTGGTTGTGGCCTAGGTGTGTGCAGGCAGGTGTGGCAGTGGGACTGCGGTGAGAATGGGGGGATTGGTCCGATGTATAGGATGTCTCAATAACCAGTGGGAAAGTGGCGCGGGGTACCAAAACATTGATGTTCTCCTATTATATATATTACTTAACTTGCGTTATTTAGGGAGTGTGCCCTGGTGAGGCTTGGGTGGATATTGTACCTTGATAGGCGTTTGGTTTACTCCTCTCCCAAGGTACTTTAGCACGTTCCCCCACTTGTGCACGAGAGTCTTTGGTTTTCTCTACTGAGTGTACTTGTATGATCACCCTACATATATAAAACTGAATTCAGGTTTCCAGGAGGACTTCGGGGATCACGCGGGACCATACTAGCTCGGACCTTTGGGGCAGTTGCAGTTGGTGCTTTTCTTCTTTGGTACTTACCTTTATAGTCACCTTTTGTACTTGTGGCTTTACTTTTGGAACATGCATGTGGTAATGGTTTACTTTTGGCTTTACTTTTCTTTTTCCTTGGTGTTGATGAGTTTCATCATCTTATCTCTCGATATTATAAAACAGAAAGGGGTAATGCCTTCCATTTGTGAGAAATTTCTATTCCCTTGGTGCTAGTCGCCACTCCGGGATCTATTGAAGGCGGGTCTCGTGGGTCATTATCTCTCCTTCAACTTAAAGAAGGAAGGGACTGGCAATTTTCTAACCCTTCCCTCATTTTTGGTGAAGGCGGGTCATGATAGAATGGTATCAAAGGGATGGTTGAGAGATAGGATGGAGTCTAGAGTTAGGCACAAGGACGATTGCATGGGATGGTAAGGCAACAGTGTTGGGTGAACTTGGTGCGTGAAGTAGGCCTGGGAAGACTAGCTACGACACGGGATTTTAGGGCCCCCCGTGATCCGATGCAAGGACTATGGACCTACCGAATTACCAAATGAGACCACAATGATTGCAGGGTAGAGACCCTATGAAAGGTACATGCATCATAATGACTGGTGTTCTTGTGTTTCTGGGATGTCCTGGGAATTAAGAATAAATTTAAAATTTTATGATGTTTTAAGAACAATATTCTGCACTACTTGGGCTTAGACATTCCTTGTTTACCTTGCAGCTATGGCACCTGGAAGGGGACCACGTGTGGTACAGGCGATCGAGGCCCCATAGAATACTTTGGCCGATCGGCAGAGAGCTGATCGAGAGGAAGAGGGCAACCAGTGGCAGAAGACTCTTCGGGCCTTCCGGCGACTGGCCCTCGAGAAGTTTTAGGGCAGCACCTCTGATATGAAGACAGAAGGCTATCTAGGGGATCTAGTTATAGCCTTCAGCCTGATTCGGGCCCTAGGACCGCGGTGATTCATCTGTGGGAGCCCTGGACATCTCCGGAGTCAGTGCCCCGACCGGGTGCAAAACAGCAGTGGCAGTCATCCCTAGTCCCGCCCCAGCAGCAGCTTCCAGCCGGACCTTTCCAGTAGCGGCAGCAGGGATAGCGAGCTCCCGCTCTTTCGAGGGCAGACGTAGGAGGAGGATGTCGACCTCAAGGCGCTCCACAGGGACCTCGACCAGGGCGTGGTCGGGGAGGTGGTCGACAGCTGGGGGGTAGGGGAGATGGGCGTGGATTGTTACACGCCGCAGAGGCATCAGTTATAGCAGGGCCAGAGGTTGCTCGAGGTATGGTCAGTCTGTTTAGCACTCTTGCTTATGCTTTGTTCGATACCGGAGCTTCGCAGTCCTTTGTTGCACCCAGTCTATCCCGTGCCTTGGGTCTAGATGCCGAGAGACTTCCACTACCCCTGGTGTTGAGCACACCAGTCGGAGGTCAGGCCGGCATGTTGTTCATTTGTCGGGGATATAGACTAATTATAGGACCACATCTGTCGGTTAGGGATCTTCTTCTACTACAGATTCAGTCATATGATGACATCCTATGCATCGACTGGCTATTTTCTGTGTGTGTCATCATCGACTGTTTCGGAAGAAAGGTGGTGTTCTCGAACTTGGATGGCCGACCTGTTACCTTCACCGACGAGTGCAGCAGTCCGAAGGGAAACATGAGAGAGGAACCTCTCCTATTATTTTTGACCAAGATGATAGTGGAATCAGTAGATTCTGAAATGATGGAAGCGCCAGAGATCGTCCGTGAGTTTATGGACATCTTTCCTGAGGAGGTGACGACTCTACCCCCTCGACGTGATATCGTTTTCGGGATAGACCTATAGCCCGGCGCTCGTCCAATCTCGATGGCTCCTTACAGGATGGAACCTTCGGAGCTACTGGAGTTGCGGATACAGATTGATGATCTGATGAAGAGGGGTTATGTTCGTCCGAGCGCATCATTGTGGGGCTCTCCAGTCCTGTTCGCAAAGAAGGAAGATGGTGGCCTCAGATTGTGCATAGACTATAGGAAGCATAATTAGGTGAAGATCAAGAATCGCTACCCTATTCTGATAATAGATGATATTTTCGACCAGCTGTAAGGGGTAGGATGGTTCTAGAACATCGACTTGTGGTCTGGGTACCACTAGCTGAGGGTGAAAGAGTGTGACATCCCAAAGACAGCGTTCAGGTGTAGGTATGGACACTACGAGTTCGTAGTCATTCCCTTCAGTGTTACAAACACCCCGGCTGTGTTCATGGGGTTTATGAACTCCATCTTCCGGAAGTACATTGATAGGTTTGTGGTTGTGTTCATCGACGATATCCAGATCTATTCGAGGTCAGAAGAGGACGATGCAGAGCACCTGAGGATAGTTTTGGAGGTCCTCCGGCAGCACCAACTCTATGGGAAGTTGTTAAAATGCATGTTCTGGACACGAGAAGTTCCCTTCCTTAGACACGTAGTGTCCGAGCAGGGGGTAGTGGTCGACCCATCAAAGGTTGAGGCAGTTGTTTCTTGGGAAGCACCCAGGAATGTGGCGGAAGTCTGAAGTTTCCTCGGGCTAGTAGGTTACTACCGGAGATTCATACACAACTTCTCCCGAGTAGCAGCCCCTTTGACGGTTCTGACCAAGAAGGACCAGGCTTTCGTATGGAGTGAGCAGTGCCAGTCAGCCTTCAGCTATCTAAAGGAGAAGTTGGTCAGTGCCCCAGTGCTGAGATTACCTGAGGAAGGGGGTGGCTTTTGAGGTGTTATGTGATGCTTCGGGACAGGGCCTAGGATGCGTGTTGATGCAGCGACAAGGGGTGATCTCTTATGGGTCCAGGAATCTGCGTTACCATGAGCGTAATTATTCAACCCACGACATGGAGCTTGCAACGGTCGTTTTTGTGCTAATGTTATGGCGGCACTACCTCATCGGGGAACGCTTTTTGGTCTTCACGGATCACAAAATCTTTAGGTATATATTCTCCCAACGGGACATAAACTTGCGACAACGGAGATGGGTGGAGTTCCTCCAGGATTACGACTTTGAGATCTCTTATACTAAGGGAAAGGGCAATGTGGTGGCCATTTCCTTGAGCAGGAGGATGCAGAAGGATGTGGTCCGAGAGTCGGCGGATGCCTGGAAGGCAATGGAGTAGTTGGATGCCTTACACCTGGATACAAAGATGGATAGCGGCAGAGGATGCCTATATCAGATGACAGTGCAATCATCCATGTTTCAGAAAGTGGAGGAGTCTCAATGGGGAGACCTAGAGTGCGAAGTGATGCCTGACCAAGTTGACCAGGGCAATGCTCCGGAAGGATGGACAGAGGATGGTCAAAACTGGATTCTTTTCCAGAAAAGGTTGTTTTTCCCGGAGGCGATGCGCGGCAAGGTTCTCAATGAGTTCCAAAACTCACCCCTGGCGGTACACCCAGGAGTTTCCAAGATGTACCAGGGTTTGAAGAGGCAGTTTTGGTGGACCGAAGATAAGCGATCAGTGGCAGAGTTTGTGGCCAAGTGCCTAGTGTGTCAGCAAGTGATGGCTGAACACCGAGTTCCAGGCAGCCTACTGCGGCCTCTAGATGTCCCCGAGTGGAAGTGGGATGACTTCTCGGTGGATTTCGTCACATGACTACCCATGGTCTATGGAGGGTATGATACCATCTGGGTGGTAGTGGACAGGTTGATGAAATCGGCTCACTTTCAGGACATCAGGGAGTCGAGTACTGTGGATGCTTTGGCATGAAAGTACGTGGATGAGGTAGTGCGGTTGCATGAAGTTCCGAGGTATATAGTCTCAGAAAGGGAATAACGGTTTACCTCGCGAGTCTGGAGAGTATTTTAGCATGTGTTTGGAACCCAGTAACACCTTAGCACTGCTTTCCATCCACAGACAGATGGGAAAACAGAGCACACCATCCAGACCTTAGAGGATATGCTACGGGAATGTGTTCTGGACTCAGGAGAATCATGGGTGCGATACTTTCCTCTGGTAGAGTTTTCCTACAATAATAGATACCACTCTACCATCGTTATGGCCTCGTTTGAAGCTTTGTACGGGAGGCCATGGCGTTCACCTGTGTGTTTGACCGAAGTAGGAGAGGCAGGCATCCTTGGCCCGGAGGTGGTGCAGAACATGACACAGAAGGTTCAGCTCATACGAGAAAGGATGAAGGTGGCCCAGGACCGACATAAGTTATATGCTGATACCAGGAGGATGCCCTTGGAGTTTGAGGTTGGGGACCACGTGTTCTTGAAGGTCTCCCCTTGGCGTGGGCAGCAGAGGTTCGGTAAGGGGAGTAAAATTTCTCCCAAATTCATCAGACCCTTCGAAGTGTTGCGGCGGGTCGGTGATGTGGCTTATCAGCTATCATTACCACCGCCGCTACTAAGGATACATGATGTCTTTCATGTGTCCCAGCTCCTTCGGTATCTGCACGACGATTCACAAGTCCTTGATTGGGGTGATCTGGACATCGAGGACGAAGTGACCTTTGTGGGAGACCAGTGATGATCGAGGATCATAAGGAGAAGGTGCTTCATGGGCGAACCATCCCCTCGGTTCGTGTGTTGTGGAGACATGGTGGGCATGAGGAGAGTACGTGGGAGAGGGAAGCACAGATGCGTACCCAGTACAAAAGGTTGTTTTGAGTTTTTTCCCTTGTTGTACCTATTGTGGTAGAACGTTTTGTCTTTTGGCTATGAAATGTACGAGTTTTCTTTCCTTTGTTTGTGTGTGAAAATCCTCGATTATGGGGGATGAGAGAACCCGACCCCTAATCAAGACGTATTAAGGTGGCTGCGATTAAACTCGTGTGGGCAAGTCAATGCCACCCAAAGAGGATAATATCTTGACATGGGGGAGGAGACTCCCTAACCCACATGCCCGGGAAGTTGGCATGGTATGTTGCTTGGTTAGTGACAAGAAGGTGTTCTTAGTTAACAATGAGGTTCACTCTTGAGAGTTATCTTTCGGGGTGGTTGTTCGGACCCGCCCTTTCCTTCTGGGTTGTTCAAATTCTCGAGGACGAGAATAGTTTGAGAGGTATCTGATGTGATGACCCAGACTCTCTTGGTCCTTCCCTTTGCCAAAATCTGAGTCCTAAAGGTGTGGCGTCTCTATGAGACTGATCGGCGCAACCGATCAGTGAGACCGATCCGTGAGACCGATCCGTGAGACCGATCGACGTCACCTGGACTTGTCGAGTTGTTTCCAGTAGCACTCCATTTTGTGCAAATACGGTTTTAAACCCTATTCTGACTTGTTTAAGTGTGTTTTAAAGACCCGTAACGCGCATAAGAGTTTTTACTTAATCAATTCATGAGTCGGTTTAAACCACCCTACCCCCTTTAATAACGAGTGGAGCTGCGTGGTCAACCCACGACCCTTGTGCCTTACACGGTATCGTGTTTTCACCTCAACCGTCCCTGGCTCTTATAAACTAAGGGTTAGCTGTGGTTTCTCTTTCCTTGATAATGGATTTTCACAAACAGCTTCTGGTGCATCGGGCGCGCCACATCATTATCCGTAAAGTTCCACGCTCGGCCTAAACGTCGATCATCTATCAATAAGTAAGGAATTTCTCCATTTCCTCTCTCCTTTGTGTATCATGCGGGGTGGGCGTGCTTTTGATTCTATAGAATTGGATAAACCAGACCTAATTAAAGATAGTGAACGAATCCCGAAAAGAATGAAGGGGGGGGGGCTATGATCGTTGATGTTGTAATATTAAAATCATCTTTCATAGTTTTGCTGGCTTATGCATTCTGAAAATCAAGGACGTTGGTGGTCGTTGTCTGTGCACTAATGAACCCCTACTGATGTTTTAAATGGATTGTTGTGGTTGTAAACTCCTACTGTGAAAAGTAATTGGTTAATAACGTATATCCAGACAAATAAATTGAGGCACCAGGATCAATCCTTCTGTGATACCCCCCGGTTAAAACACACGAAAATTGAAATCATGGAGTGTGTTAAGTCATTTAAATCTGAAAATACCAACATGGCCATGAAATGTGTTAGTGGTGGTAGTTGGTTGTTTTCCTTTTAGGACGATTGTTGGAGACGTGGGAGGGGATGGGATCCACTGTCTTTATACCCTTTGTGGTTGTGTGAAATTGGGGATGGGATCCCATGTTGGTATGGATTCGGTGGTTGTGAGTTTTAAGAATGGGTGGGTACTTGTTTATATCCCAAACTCGAGTGGGATCCTCTATTGATGAAAAATCATTTGGGAGGGGACACAGGGTAGTGTCCTAGGTTGTCTTTGGTTCCAGTACTATAGGGATCTCACTTTTTCCTTGTTGTTGTAACATTACAACAGAATGTTTAAATTGATGTTTGACTGTTTACTTTCCTGGACTTATGCCTATGCCTACTAGTTTCCCAGTAGTGCTTAAACATAAAAATTATTACTGAACATGAAACAAGAATGGGAAAAATGGGTTTTGTTGGCAAGAGTCACGACTTGTGACTTGGATGTAGTGGTTTTGTGTTCTGTAGGATGGTTAGGAAAACCTAGACTTTGGGTGAGTGCTTGTTACCTTTATCTATACTTGTAGTTTTTTGTTTCTTATTCGCGCCCCACCCAAGTTGAGCACTTAGTGCCGAACACCCTCATTTCATGGGGGAGGGTGTTTTTCCCAACACTATTCTTGGTGGCTGGTTATTAGCTCCTTTTCTTCTCCCTTTCCCGGAATGTCCAAGTATCTTTGGGCAGGCTGTGATAGCCTGAGGACCATTATTAGCCGATGAACCTTTGGGCGGGGTAGTGTGGTGGTTGGCCAGGTGTGTGCTGCAGGAGGATTCCCTAGTGTCTTCGAGATGAGGCCCATGTGTCTTCGGGTGTGGCGGTGGATTTTTTTAGCCTAGGGGTCTTCGGGCGTGGTTGTGGTTGCTCTGGCCTAGGTGTTTGTAGGCCTGGTTACGTGTGACAGTTGTAGCCCAGGTGTGTGCGGGCAGGATTTCGGCAGTGGGACTGTGTGTGGTTGTGGACCAGGTGTGTGCGGGCGGGTGTGGCAGTGGGACTGCATGTGGTTGTGGCCCAGGTGTGTGCGGGTGGGTGTGGTAGTGGGACTATGGTGAGAATGGTGGGATTGGTCCGATGTGTAGGATGTCTCAATAACTAGTGGGAAAGTGGTGTGGTGTACCTAAACATTGATGTGCTCCTATTATATATATTACTTGACTTGCGTTATTTGTGGAGTGTGCCCTGGTGAGGCTTGGGTGGATATTTTACCTTGATAGGTGTTTAGTTTACTCCTCTCTCACGGGACTTTAGCACATTCCCCCACTTGTGCACGAGAGTCTTTGGTTTTCCCTTCTGAGTGTACTTATATGCTCACCCTACGTATATAAAATTGCTTTCAGGTTTCTCTGAGGACTTCAGGGATCACGCGGGACATTACTAGCTCGGACCATTGGGGCAGTTGCAGTTGTTGCTTTCATTATTTGGTAATTACCTTTGTAGTCACATTTTTTACTTGTGGCTTTACTTTTGGAACATGCATGTGGGAATGGTTTACTTTTGGCTTTACTTTACTTTTAGCTTGGTGTTGATGAGTTTCATCATCTTATCTCCCGATCTTATAAAACAGAAAGGGGAAATGACTTCCATTTGTGAGAAATTTCTATACCCTTGGTGTTAGTCGCCACTCCGGGATCTATTGAAGGCGGGTCTCAGGGGTCATTATCTCTCCTTCAACTTAAAGAAGGAAGGGCCTGGAAATTTGCTAACCCTTCCCTCCTTTTTGGTGAAGGTGGGTCGTGACACTTGTATCAAAAATAGTAATTTGATATGTTTCATTCTTACAATTTATAGACAATTCATAATATTCTTGATATTAAATATATATTATAATTTTTGATCTTTATCTTTGAAAATATAATTTTACCAAATAAATATATTTTGAAAATAATTTCTTATAAAAATGGAAAAAAATAATACTATGATTTTGAAAATAATGTTTAACAAGATTAATTGTTAAATTAAGAAAATAATTTTTCATTAATATATTAATTTATGTTTATAACATAAATAATAATTTAATTTACACATATATTTATAATTATATTTAATATTTTTAGGTGAGATATATACATCAATCATGAAAAAAGATAATATTTTTTTAAGAGACCTGAGATCTAATCTAGGTAAAGGCAAGTTCATTCGAGTGACACAAGATGAAATTCGGGTGGATGCATATTTCTGGGGGTACTGTAGCAGTACTGTAGCAGAAAATATAGTAGGAACTATAGCAGGTACAATGCAGTACTGTAACATCCATAACTATTAATCCATTGGGTTTTTTAGGCCACATGTTTGGTCCTCAGGTCCTGTAAGGATTTTGGGCCACCCAAGGCCTTCGGGCCAGTTGTTTCTCAAGGCTTTCGAGACACTTTATGTCCTTAGTGCCACCCCAAGGTGTTGAGAAAATAAGGTTTCCATAAGACTTTTTCATTCATCTTAGTTTTGAAAATCAGAAAAACTTTATGTTAAGGAAAATTATATTTTCCCTAAGGATTATTTTCAAAAGGAATATTTTCCTTCTCTAAGGAAATTTTTATCATTACCATTGGGTTCATTGTTCATTTTAGAATCTCTCTAAATAAAACTAGTTTTATTACTAAGTAAAAAAATTTGGTTTCTTATCTAAAAACTTTTAACTCTTATAATTCCTTGGAAATAGAGTTTTCTGTTTTCAGATTCCAAATTCCCTAAAATCTAGATCTAAATTCTCTAAAATTAAGATTCATAATTCATTGAAATTCTGACACTGAATTCTCTTAAATTAATACTCCGAATTCATTGAAATTCAGATTCCAAATTATCTAAAATTTTGACTCTGAATTTACTGAAATTAAGATTCTTAATTCAATGAAATTAATACTCAGAATTCCGTAGAATTCTGACTCCATATTCCATATAATTCAGAGTCTAGAATCTATAGAATTTAGATTCTGAATTCATTTTAAAGAAGAATTTGAATTTCCAAATCATGTAGACCCCAAATGATTATTTGGTAAGACTATGAACTCTATTTCAACATAGAATCTGAGAAATAGATTTTGTTTTGGGACTTCATTCTCCTTATACATGACATGAAACGATGTCGTACAATCTATTTCTAACTAACTATTGTTTTAGTGACACGTGTATAAGATCCTCAGAGATTCATGAAAAAATATGACTATTGGATGATGGAGCTGACTGATTGAGTGACTCCTATAAATAGGATCTCATTTGAATGATCTCAACACTATTCTATCAATATATATATATTACATGATGTTGAAGTGAGTTCTAGATATAGAAACTCTCATGCATTGTGTGTACAAAAAATCTTGTTCAGATTACTTCATGTGACTCTGATTGTTACTGAGTACAATCAAGGGCTTCTAGGGATTGGAAGGCAGAGGTGTTGGCTAACTTAAATTAAAATACATCCAGTGATATGAAGAAAAAGGTTCTGGCTACATTAAATATTGAGGGCTTATGTTAGTAATAATGGGGTGGAATATTGTTTCATGATTACTTGAGAAGGAAAAATTCATTAAAAGGATGTCAAAAACTTCACCAACCAAGAAAAGTCAGAATATCAACTAAACTATGGGGTACACAATACATTGTTGTGTTTTATGTCCCGGAATATATATAGTCAAATTTCTTATTTTGAAACTGATAACTGCATCTAGAATACACATGAAGTTACACATTTTGGTAGTTCTAATGTTAAGGAAATGAGAAGATCTATGTTAGGAGTTGAATATCATGGATTTTTCTTTCTTTATAGAGAACCAATTTGCAAAGTGCAACAAATATTTATGACCATTTTCAACTATTTACAATCTATGGGATAAAAAGGTATTGATGATGAAGCTCTGATGGAAAAGATTATTGAAATTATACCTAATGAGTGGGAATCTAATAAAACTGCTATTGGTGAGAATAAAAAAGTGTCTCAAATCACTCTTGATGAGCTTTTTTGAACACTTCTTCTACATGAGACATGAACGAATATATCTTCTGATATGAAAAAAAAGAATAATAGAAAAGGAGTTGTTGTCTTTAATAATACTAAATCCAAGACTATTGAAAGGGTTACAATACCCAAGTCGAAGAACGATATTGGTTTATCTGAATCGAGTGAAAATGAAAATTCATAGAATGAGCTACCTAATATTCCTCAATGGATGAACATGATAGTTTGAAAGAATGAATTTCAATATACATTTAATAAGAAAGAATTAAAGGACAAGAATGACTCGGATGTAACTTTCTATGAATGGAAAAGAGCAGGGCATATAAGGCAAGATTATACAATGTTTAAGAGAAAAGACTGGAATGAAAAGCATTCTGAGAGAAAGGGGAAAATGTATTACCAAACTAAGGTTAATAAATTCTTGAGGGCTAATGACACCTAGAGTAACAGTGGTGGTGACTCTTTAGATGAATCCTCATATTGTGAATCTTCTGGTCAGAAGAATGATAACTATTGAAATTTGAGGTATTTTTGATGGGCTAATTACGATGGGATCCCTTCGGAAATATGCTTTATCGATGGGGTCCCCTCGCAATTAGATCGTTGTGGAAAACAGTGTTGCAAAAACTAGTTTTTGAAACGGGATACATCGTCGTCGCAAAAAAGTCTTTGATTATCTATAATATATATATATATAAATAAAAAAAATTCAATGGGCCTGTCGCAAATAGTCTTTGCGATGGGGAAGTTAGCCATCACAAATAATCCTCTAATTATATACATTATATACAAATAAACTTTTTGCGATGACATGTCACAAATACTATTTTAATAATATATATTTAAACTATTTGTTATTAGAACCCATCATAATAGATACTTTCAAAAATAATAAACAAATAAAATAAATATAATTAATAAAATCATGATTAATGAAAAAAATAGTAATATTATTAAAATAATAAAAAAAAATTAAAAAATTAAAATTCTCGATATTCTCAAAAATATATAAAAAAAATCTTCAAATATTGTTTTTATTATTAGTAGTAAAATAAAAAAACATTAAAAATTATAATACTAAAAAAATTATTTAATAAAATTGAGATTAATGAGAAAATAATAATATTTTTATTAATATAATAAAAAAATGAAAAAATTATTAAAATTATTAATATTCAAAAAAAAATATAAAATATCATAAAATATTATATTTTTTAAATTTTTTTATAATTTTAATTAGTAAAATAAACCAATATTAAAAAATGTAATACTAATAATAAATTATAAAATATTAAAAATAAAAAAATTATGCAATATTCACACCAATATAAATGGCTGAAACTATAAATAGTTCAAATTATTAGAGATTTTGAATATGAATGTTTTTAACAAAAAAAATCATACGGGGTCATCTTCTAGAGGAGGTGGAGGAGCTATAGGAGATGGTGTAGAAACCCCCATCACTAAACTACGAATTAGACGGTGTTTGTGCTCCATCTTCTTGTGATGCTATTACGGCTACCATTGACACATATCCTCCTCATACTTCTATTGCTGCTATTGTTGCTGCTAATGCTTCTCTTCATGCTGCTTCTGTAAACTTTCTATAAGCTCAGCCGGAGTTCACAACTGCTTTTGATACTAGGAAGCAGAAGTTTATTCCTCTCCACGAGCGCCTCCCAAGCTCAGCGCCGACATTGCATCAGTACCATAATAAATATGTGGTGTCAAACGAGAGCTGATACCAACTACTAGGCCCTTCTCAAAGACATATTGAGTTGCATGTATTCATGTTACCTCATCGAAATGGTGGGCATTGGTCTGATCAGTCATCTCATCCTGACTCTTTTCCTCTGTCTGAGAGGTCACAACCTCATATGACTTCTTCAATTATAATTTCTAATTAAAATTGTGAAATTATTATTTGTAGTAAATTTTAAAGCTGAAAAAAATAATACTAACGACAATCTGATGCTGGCGATCACCTCTAATCTCTCCAATAGCAAGATCATTGTACATCGTCTGATAAACGCCGTACTCCATAATATTGTGATGCTCGACTACATAAAAAATATAAAATAAACTATTTATATTTAATGGTATATAAAATATGTAAAAAATATACATACCAGATGCTCTCTATGCGTACTGGATTTATAGCTACCAACTCGATGTATCACCTCCTGTCTCCCCTGGTTCTACCAACCCACTGAAGATCTCCTCTAAAATCTACCACCCAACCAGTGTAAACAGATTTCATCACAAACTTGAGATGAAATGTACTCAAGTTGGTGGGAACAACCTAAATCATCAAATTATGTCACTCCCACTTTCTTAATAGTGGTTCTTCTCAAATTGTGCAAAAACTGGCAGAAACTATCATGTATAGACACCTTCTAGGATGTGTGAATAGCATCACACATTCTATCATCCATGGGATACCATAAACCCTTCAAATAATTTATAATATCAAGTTATTAATAATAAAAATTTCAAAATTAAAATTACTTTTTTATGTACAAGTAAATGATTGAACATATCGAGCTACACATCAACGGGAATATATTCCCATGTGATCCATGTCTGAGAAAAATAATTGTGCATAATTGCACTCCCCTGTCCAACATCTATATGCGCAAAACTGAGAAAAAATAATAAAAAATCAAAAACTTTGTATATATATAAATAAAATATTGAACGATAACTCAAATATATAGGTTACCATACCTCTATTTTCATGAATCGAAACCAAGAAAGAGACGTCGCTCAGGGATAGAGTTAGGAATCATCATTCATGCAATACTGCGATGCCTCTGCTTACCCCCTGAACCATCAGTAGGCTAAGGTTTAGATGATCCGAAATCACCCTAATCCAAAGGTAGCTCAGACTCCTCCAACTCAAGAAATAGATCAATGACCTTCTAAAACACAAAATAATTGTTGTTATCAGATAGTTTAAAATAATTATTATATATAGATATATATTAAAAATGATTATAACCATCATTTAACTATGTCAACGTTCACCTTCATCATCATCTTCATTTCTGAGGATGTCATTGTCTATATATTCCTACTCATCATCATCAATATCTATATGAGGTTCAGTTTCATCATCTCTTATCATATCAAAATCATTTGTAACATCATTAATATCTTCATCACCATCGACCCTTAATTGTTTGGTTTCATCGTCAATATTAACTTCTTTTTGTGAAAAAGATGGATTTTGTGAAGTATCATGAATAATGTCAATTCCTTCCACTTTAGTGGAACCACATTCAGTTTGAGTAAACTAACTTCCATGATATTTCATTTTTATTATGCCCCACCAATCACTTAGGCCATTTGAGTAGTACAGTACTTTTCATATTAAATTTGATGTGTTTGTTGATCCAGCAAAAATGGTTCATTAACTACAAGTAGACTTTTATATTTAATATCAACGATTCCATGAGTCAGATGAACATGAAAGCCTATCTCAGTGTCCAACCACTGACATTAAAGAATAATTTTGTAATTCTTTCCACGATTACACATATATAAAATTATATCCAAAGTATTGTAAAATTCAACATTAGTTTCTCTATGATGTAATCCTCTTATGTAAACTCCATTGTTCATTGTTTTTATTGATTCCACATATGAACATGTACGAAATAAAAAACCATTAACCACATATGTTTTATAAGATTTAACCATTTTGGATCGTTGGATACTCAGTATATACTGTCACTTATCAATTTTATCATCATGTTGCGACACCTGATATTTTGTAAAACTATTGTCTATATAATAAATAATAATCTGAGTTGATATTAAACCACCAATAATTTCTGTTACCAATCAGAATAATTATTTAAATTATAAGATGATAGTCATGACTTTTTAATCTGGTAATATGACCATTCATAACATATATGCCCAAATTGGAAGCATTTCCATCTTGAAGTATCAAATCTAGAATCCACTAAGAAAATAATATGTGACTCTCTTTGGATAGTGTATAAGATGATTCTCGATACATTAACCTCTGTGATCTGACATTTTCAAACAGTTCAAGTTCTGGTCACCTACAAATTTTTCCAAGATCTAATCATGCCTTTACAGTATCATTGTTTTTCCCTGGTGTATCCCCAACTAAGTGAAATAAATTATCAAAACAGACCTTCTCAATATTCATGAAATGCAACATGTGGTGGACCAATAAATTAGATCAATATAGAAGATCCAAAAAAATGCCCCATTTTATCCAATTATGTTCTTTCCCAATGCCATGAATGTTCTGTTGATTTTTTGTTGGCCCAAATTTAAGGATAGGTAATGAAAATAATATTGATTTTAACTCTGCACCTAAGATCAATTTTGGAGGATCATCACTTTCAATTGTGCCTTTTCTGAAATGATATTTATTCATATGAAAATGATGATATCTTGGAATAAATATGTGATGACAGTCAAAATAAAAAGGTTTTTTCTATTGACAATCTTAAAGGCTTTATTGTCTTTCATACAGTAAGGACATGATTTTAGACCATGTTTACACCAACCATTTAACATGCCATATGCCAGAAAGTCAATAATTGTCCACATCAATGTAGCTTTTAATATGAAATTTTGTTTCACAAAAACAACATATTTACTAACACCATTAATTCACAATGAATTTAAATAATCAGTCAATAGTTTCAAATAAACATCAATTTGTTTTCGGATGTTCTGTGATTAATGAGATCAAAATGATAGAGGGATACTTCATCAACATCCATTGAGGTAAATGGTACATATTTATAAAGACATGCCAACATGAATGCCGACTACAATAAGAACCAAATGGATAGAAACCGTCAGTTGAAGGACCCAAGTGCACGTTTTGGGCTTCTAAAGCAAAAGACAGATGTAGACTGTCAAATTCTTTCCAAGAATAACCATCAGAATGATGATTCAAGCTTTTATTATTATAAATATTGGTTTTTTTGACATGAAATAATTAACACTATGTTCTGATACATAAATAAAAGATGAAACCAAGATGTAAGGGGGGAAATAACTCAATTTTTATACAGGAATCAATCCAGGCATCCATGGTTTATCTTCTTTATACCTCGATTTTCCACATGTGGGGAAACTATCCAACAAATCATTTTCACTAGAATATAATATGTAATAATTTGTACATGCATGAATCATCTGAAAAACAGGGCCCAATTTATGAACCAACCTCTTGATCTCATTATAATTTGATGGAAATAAATTTCCTTCAGGTAACAGTGTTTAACAAAAAAAATATCTAATCAAAATAGTTGTTTGAGAATGAATTATCTGTTTTAATAGCCATAAATTTTTCAACAACTTCTATTTTTCATATTCTAAAACCAGGATATAATGCATCCTCAGTAGACCTCAACAACTCATAAAATTTGGATGGTGCCAACTCTGGTGGTAAATCAATATCATCTTGAGTTTCAGTTTGTTGAATAGATGGTTTTGAAACATCATGTACTAAATTATAAAAACCTAATTGATCATGAATCAAGTTATTAGTATCTTATCTGGAACAACATTCACCGTGTTGATACAAAAACATAATCAGGTTGAAAACCAAAACACAAGAGATGTCCCCCAACATTTTCAAATATGTGAAACATTCTCAGAGCACATTTTTTCACCAGGACACTTTATTATTCCGTCTGAAAAATATTATGATTTTGATGATTTAAATGATAATTAAGCTTCAAAACCCTCAATATATACAAGATTTAAACCAGAACTATTTGGATTTCTGGGTGAATTTCTCCAAGAGCAATCATCTAATAATAATTTTTGTCGACTTCCATGTTCTAAATCATTCTTCATGACATAAAATCATTACTATTTAGGAATAATTTGTAATTATTAAAACACTATATAAAAAATGATAAATATTTACAACTACTTCTTAATAATTACCATTATTGATGAGGAACACAATTTCTTGTGGATTGAGAGGTACTCTTTTTTCCGAAGGCTCATTTACATGCAACTTTCCCACACTGAAATCACAATGAAGAATCTCTTCAGAGGTACGCATATTCATTATCTTGCATACAAGACTGTATAAGTGTAAATCAAAGAATATTGTTCATTGTGATTTTAGTGTGAGAAATGTTCATGTAAATAAGCTGTCAGGAAAAAGATCCCCCTTTTTGTTGATGAATCATCTTCTTGCCAATGTCACCACCTAATAACATTATGAAAAATTTGGTCCTATGAATGCATATTCAAACACGAACATAAAAATTTGGATATTCCTATGTAGATTCATACATTTCATAATGTTTTAAGTTGGTGACAAGTGAAGGAAGGAGAGTTATCGAGTAAAAGGAGTGTCTCCTGTCCAATGTAAATTATGCCACATTATTACAAGTTATTACAATTTTATACAATTGATTTTGTTTATAATTGTTCTTATTTCTTACTAATTGTTTCTATTTCATACTAGTTGTTATAATTTATTTATATTTCTTACTATTTATTAATATTTATTACTATTTATTACTATTTATAACAAAATATTACTATTTGTGAAAAATAATTTCAAATTATTACAAATTATTATTATTTATTACAAACTATTTCTATTTATTACAAATTATTACTATTTATTCCAAACTATAACTATTTACTACAAATTATTACTATCTATTAGAAATTATTACTATTTATTACAAATTATTACCATTTATTACAAATTATTACCATTTATTACAAATTATTACTATTTATTACAAAATATTACTATTTATTACAAATTATTTCATTTTATTTTGAATAATTACATTTTATTACTAATTATTACAAATTATTACAAATTAATAGTATTTATTTCAAAGTATTCATATTTATTACAAATTATTACAAATTATTCATATTTATTAGTATATATTAGTATTTATTAGTATTTATTAGTATTTGTTAATATTTATTTGTATTTATTAGTATTTATTAGTATTTATTAGTATTTATTGGAATTTATTAGTATTTATTAGTATTTATTAAAATTTATTACAATTTATTACAATTTATTACAATTTATTACAATTTATTAGCTTTTATTAGTATTTATTAGATTTTATTACAATTTATTACAATTTATAAGTATTTATTACAATTTATTAGTATTTATTACAATTTATTAGTATTTATTAAAATTTATTAGTATTTGTTATTATTTCATTGAATATTTTTGTATTTATTAGTATTTTTAAGTATTTGTTAGTAATTGTTAGTAATTGTTAGTATTTGATAATATTTGTGAATATTTATTAGTATTTCAAGCATTTTTTAGTATTTTCTAGTACATTTTAGTATATATTTGTATTTATTAGTATTTATTTGTATTTATTACAATTTATTACTATTTATTACAATTTATTGCTATTTATTACTAATTATTACTATTGATTAATATATATTACTTTTTATTACTAATTATTAAAAATTATTACAAATCTGTACAGACTATTACAAATTATTACAAAATATTACAAATTATTACAAATTATTACAAATTATTACAAATTATAAGAAATTATTTCAATTTATTAATATTTATTACTATTTATTACTATTTATTACTATTTATTACAATTTGGTACAAATTATCACTATTTACTACTATTTTTTACTATTTTTTACTATTTATTACTATTTATTATTATTTATTACTAATTTTTACTAATTTTTACTAATTTTTACTTATTATTACTAATTATAAAAAATTATTACTAATAATTACCAATTATTACTAATTATTATGAATTATTACAAATTATTATGAATTATTACTCATTATTGCTAATTATTAATAATTATTAATAATTATTAATTATTTTTACTAATTATTACTAATTATTACTAATTATTACTTATTATTACTTATTATTACTATTAATTTCTATTTATTTCTATTCATTACAATTTATTACAATTTATTACAATTTATTTCTAATTATTACCAATGCATTCCAATTCTTATTTATTGTTACTATTTATTACTAATTGTTACTATATATTACTAATTATTACTATTTTTTACTATTTAATACAAATTATTACTATTTATTACAATTTATTACCAATTATTACTATTTATTACAATTTATTACCAATTATTTCCAATTCTTACCAATTATTACCAATTATTACCAATTATTGCTAATTATTACCAAATGTTACCATTTATTACTATATATTGATATTTATTCCTATTTATTCCTATTTATTCATATTTATTCCTATAAAATAATATTTATTACTAATTATAACTCATTATTACTAATCATACCTAATTATTATTAATTACAATTAATTACTATTAATAACTACAAATTACTCCTACTAATTTCTAATTACCGGTATTTATTAATATACAATACTAATTATCGTTAATAATTATTAATTACTAATAATTATTAATTATTAATAATTATTAATAATTAGTATTAATAGTTTAAATTTATTATTACAAATAAATACAGATAACAAAACAATTTAAATCTAATTTAATTACATCAAGTCAACAATATTTAAAATTAACCAAAAAATGAAATAATTAATAAATTAAATAAAATATAAATACGATAAAACATGATCTTTTATTGATGTAGACGAATTCACAACTTCTTCGTAAAAACTAACAGAGAGAAATTTTCTCCCTAAAAATAGAGTTTATAGAGGGGAAGTGAGAATTTAATTAAAAAGAATGAAAAATGGGTGGGGGTATATATATGTTAGATTACTTGCGATGGTACTATTTGAGACGGGATTCCCATCAAAAAAGTAATATTTTTGATGGGTCCCACCACAAATACCGTTGACCACATTAATTTCCATCAGCGGTTAAAATGGTGTTTGCTACGGGTCCCATTGCAAATAGTTGCCTGCTGACACCCCTTTTACAATGGGACAACATCCCGTCGTAAAAACCTATTTACCATCACCGGTATTTACAATGGGTCCTGTCTGAAATACCCTCTGACCGTCACACTATTTGCGACGGGGGAATCACCCCATCTAAAAGAACCTTTCCGCGGGTTGGGACACAAATCACACCAAAATGCGCCTTAATTTTTTCCATGGGACCCCAAATCCCATCGCAAATAACCTCTGGCATGGACTATTTGTAAAAGGAATAATTCCCATTACAAATAGCCCGTCTCAGAAATCTATTTTCACGTAGTGTTTGGTCTACTAGTCAAAATACCCATTATAAATCATTGTCTAACGGTCAAGGTACACGATGACAAATCTATCACCAATGTATCATTGAATTCAAATTATACTTGTGATAAATATTATGAATCATTAAAAGATGAATCCTCCCCATTAGATGGTAATACATTTCCTTCTTATGAAGAAGTGTCAAGGTTTTCTAAAACTCTTGAGAATGAAACTTCCATACTCAAGAAAAATCATCACTAAGTGAATTCTAGATTATCTATTTTAACCAAAAAAGTATTAGATCTTTCTAATGATATTGATAAGAAAACTATTGATTTTAAAATTATTTCCAAAAACATTGAGGAAGTTAATTTTAAGAGGGATAAACATTAAAAGGATCTTGAAAATGTAATATCTAATAAAAATGTTTTTGGGGATAACTCTTCTTCTAAAAATAATGTTTTTATGATAAAAACATAGTTATTAAGCTTATGTCAGAAATATTTTTTTATGTAAATACCTTTCAATCATTATCACTGGTAAGTTAAACATTGACATAATAAATTCCAAAAAATTTCCTTTAAGGAATTGTTCTGGTTTCTATTATACCTATTCTAAAGCAGTTTTTAGTAATTAATATATTGTTCCCCAAAGTTGTCAATTTTTCACTAAATTTAAGTGTGGTGGACATTGGGAAAAAATTATTTAAATAGATCTCAGTCTTTATTTTTTCATAATGATTATTTTTCTAATAAAATGTGGATTCTTAACATTTTACTTTTTAAATTTTCTAGATCCAAGAATTTTTTGATTCTGAAAGTCTAACTCTTTTTTAAGTAAAACAATGAATGTACCAATAGAAATACAAATTACTTTTATAGTGGATGTTTCAGGCATACGACTAGGAAAAGACATCATTGAAAATATTTTCAAGATTAAAGGAGGAGAAGTAACGTTCAGAGATAATTCTCATGGAGAAAATTTTGATATAGGTAACATTTGTTTTGGAAAAAAATTGATTTAAAATGTTTTATTTTTTTTATGTTATTAAGAAAAACTTCATTAGCATTATTCAATTATGTGATGAAGGTTAGTTGTAAATTTTAGGATTGATAAATTCTTAGTACACAATTCCAAAGAAGCATTTATTCTTTCTTCACAAAAACAAAAGAATGTATACACACTAAGCATAGAAGACCTTAGGATCCATGATCTAATTTGACTTAGTGCAATGGAAGATCAATCTTGGTTATTTGATTAAAGGTAAGGACATATTAATCTTAGGAACCAATGTAAACTCTCAAAACAAAGACTTTTTAAGGATGTACATGAGTTTAGATTTGATGCTTGAATTGTTTTTTATCCATTACAATTTGTCAAGCAACATAAATGACGTTTTAAATCAAACTGTAAAGTCTCAAATTCTGATATATTACAGTTAGTGCATATGGATAGTATTCGACCAGCCCAAACTGGATGTATTGGATGTAAATAATATGTATTTGTATTAGTTGATAATTACCCCAGATATACATGGCACTACAAAAAATTGAGGTTTACGAAGAGAAAATTACAGACAAATAATATAACTCTTGGAAAATATGATTATTTCCAACAGATATTAAATTCTATTGATATTAAATATCGGTACGACCATTTATTTTTATAAACAAATATATCTATTTATATTATTAGAAGAATACCAACAAATCTATTACCAACATTTAAATGTATCTCTTAATTATAAAAATAAAAACATTTGTTTTACCGAAAAATGAATAAGTTGTAATAAATTATTATTACCAACAAATCTTTTACTATAATAAGAAATACTTAGCAATAAATTAATCAATAATATCAAATATTTTATCAAAAATTTAATTTATAGATATATATATCACCACAAAAATTTCTTTGGATAATAATTATATATATATATATTGATACATCAAAAAAAATTTATTATAAAAATAATAAATAGTTGAAAAAAAATTATAAAAATAAATATCTATAATTTTTTTTTGTTAAAACCCCCCCACGCCCATTAATTAGACACCATGTCTACCACAATGCCCCTCCCCCAACCCAACCTCCCTTTTCCCCGTCCCCTCCCAGAACCTTACCTCCCATTTTCCAACCAGGGTTCATCATTGGCCCCATTGTAGGAACCCTCACTGTTACTGTCCGGTGTTACTTGTGGACATCATCACAGAAACTCCAACCCTATTCCCAAATTGTGTACCCATCCAATATCATCGCATGATCCTAATCCCTATTCCCAGTCATCATCCTCGGGAAAAACTCCTCATTCGACCTTGAAATTCCAGTTATTCCTAGCCCTTATCTCTGCTCAACCTCCATCATCAACATCTCTTTAGACTAGTATCCTCATGAGACCTTTATTTTCCTGACGCCCTAGATGAACCCAATATTTCCCCAGAATCCATTACCATCACCCAATGTAATCACTGTGGCAGCCACTATTTCCCCTAGTTTGATGTTTTTCTACTTATAATTTCATTGGATGGTTTTCATGAAAATAACTCCCCCTATCTTTCATCTATGCTGAAGCATTCTGGTTTAAAATTGGAGTTGAGTACGATGGGTAAGAGTAACAATTTTTTTTAATCTAGTTTGTAGATTGCAGTTTCTATTGAGTAAGTATTTTTTAAAAAATAGGTTACATGATCATTATTTTTTTAACACCGAGCATTGTAATATTGTTTGAATTTGTAGGCATAGCATTTAAATTGATCTATCTCCATTTCTTACTAGTAGGTAATTTACCATCAACCTTGAAATCTAATCAAATATATGTTCAGAAATAAATTTTCACCTATTGTTTTCATCAATTATCATTTTTATTGATTTTTCCTCAATATTAAATTACTAAATCTACTAAAGGTATATTGACAATGGGATGTACATTCTATTGATAGAATGATGTCGTTCTTTTTTCAGTTCTTCCCATAACAACCCTTTTCAATCCATTTTTAATTCCTAGTTACGTTATTTTAAGAAATACTTGTTCACAATGGATTTTATTATTAAATTTATTCTTCAATATTGGGTTTGTGCTTGTCTTCAATTACTGATGCAAGTGAAAAAATTGTATTCATTATTGTGTATGTTAATTTTATATCCGTGTTTTTAATACCTGAATGATTTTGTTGTTTTCTCATTTCATATAACTATCAATTTTATGTGTTACCATATCAAAATTCATTTTTTGTGAAAATTTGTTGACATTGTGATATTACATTCATCACATAATCACTTTCTTAACTCCAAGTTTCATTAGCAAGATCCATAATTTTTTTTTTTCAAAAAATTTTAATTTCTTCATTGGTAACATAAGTGCACCATAAAAAGTGATAATACATCCTTATATTTGAATGTGGATACACATTCCATTGTAAGAATAAATTGTTCTCGGTAAAACCATCTTTTATTAGGATAAAAATTGATTATATTTTTAGGCTTCCTTACAAGTGTTTGGAGATAATATCTTATCCCACACAAAAAAGTATAGTTAGCTTCAGAATACCTATTATCATGTTTGTAAGGGTTAGTATTAGTGAAATAAGATTTAACACAACATGTATAAAAAATTTATTTAGAAATTTCAATATCTTTATTATTTTATAACCACTCATTGATGATTTAATAATAAAATTTATAGTAAAATATGATTTTATTCAGTTATATTTATTTATGAATGTGTATTTATGATTTTCATTAGTCAATAAAAATATAATTTTTGAATCACACTATATCAAATGACCACTAAATGGTAAAATCTATGGTCACCCAACAATGTAGTTTTTGTTTTCAAAATTTACATATTTACAAAACCTTACAATTGATATTTTTTGTTTATATTAATGTAAATCATTGTTTTCAAGGACTAATTTTTTATTAGTAAATAAAAATAATTTTAAATGTCATTACCAGACATATCATCCATTAGCAACATTAGTATATAAGGAATGGAGTGAGTGTTTTTTAATATTTGTCTAATGATGTCAAATACACATTATTTCAGTTTCTTATTTTTATTTGAATATAGGGTAGTTATTATTCACACACAGAAGTCTACAAATACAGAGTGGTTTATTATTACATACAGTCCCTATTTAGGGGGAAAACTATTACAATTATTAATCATAAATATTATTTTACATTATAATTATTGTCCCTGGAAAGGAAAAATATTTCAGTTAACATTATTCAAAAAAATTTCACTACATTGAAGTAATTTTAAAGGATATTCAGAACTCAATAAGTATGATTCCTTTCTTACATGCCCAAATTTCTTATGTATTCACCCATTTGACAATGATTCTTAAAAATGTTTCTCATTTAGAATGAATATTCTGTTTTTTTACTGAAGTTCAATAATTCCGTGACATGAATAGAGAAACATATTTATCTTTTATCTGCATCCATTTTTTACCTAAATTATATATTATCTCTAAATTAGTGATAGGTTAGTGTATTTTAAAAAATAAATAAAACCATTTATAGATAAAATGAGATGTTCAAAGTATGAAACATAAAAATGATGATATTAGTTAGTGGTATATTCAAAATATGAATGATGGAATTTTTTTCATACATTTCACTTTTGGACATGTAGATTAAATATTTTAATAACCTTGTAGTAGTTTTATCTCTCTATTAATTATTTCTATTTTTTCTATTTGTTCTTATTGCTTCTATTTCTTGTATAATCTATTTTTTCAAACAATATAATGCTAGAGATTCTAAATTAAAGCTGATACTGAAGAGTTAAAATGTTTCTAAATTAAAGGTGATACTAAAGAGTTAAAATCTACTTTTTGTGTTTTTGTGAAACGTCATCCATGATTGGAGATGAAAGTGTCACCGACTAAATTAGAAGCAAGGATGGTGGAACATTTTCATTTAAGGTACAAAATTTTGAATGTTTTATAAATTCTTTGAATCAGACATTTCTTTATTATTTTGATCATACAATTATTTATTTATGTGTGATTCATATTGTGTTAGGGCCTCTAATTTATTCGTCTTTCTATTTAAATACAAAAAATGTGATGCTGGTAAAAATTCCATAACATGGTAATTATTTTAAATATATTTTCATAACATTGTTATTATCTCAATCAATATAAAAATAAATAAATGTATGTGTTGTGACATAACACACATATTTATTCGACTACATATTCCTTGAAATTCCAGCTCTTGTTGGTAATGATCTTTACAAATTATCAAATATGTGGAATCGTTGAATTTAGTTGATGTAAAGCCAGTGATGATCATTAATAGTGAATGAAAAACATAATACACAACAAATAATTTTTTGTGTTGAATTCTCAGGGTCTAAATGATGATGTTAAATCATTGTTTAATTCTTGGATGATGGAAGACTGTGAGCTGCAGGTTGTTTTCATGAAGAAAAATGGGTAATCAAAGCAATTACACAATTTTATGTTCAACGTGGTCCAAGTTTAGATGATGTTTTGAAAGATTTTAGCATAGTTGAGATGACTAAACTGTTTTTATATTCTAATTCAATGACCAGTGAATAAATCTGGATATATATATTTTAAATCACTTTGACTTATCATTCCAATTCCATGTTCTGTGAATAGATTCATATATATTAATTTTAGATTATACCTCATACTGTTTGGCTACAAATTTATAGTTTGATTCATATTTTTGATATACTAATGGTTTTATGGTTCTGGTTGCATATTCATATTTTTTGGGAAGCATATTGACTGTTTCAAGAGTAAATAAAAATTGACAATTTTTTATGGTTTTAGGTAAATGAATGCAATATTTGATTAGAGTGAAAAATGAAAAAGAGATCACTCCACCCTCCTTTCTGAATCAATCATCATCAGTTTACAAGTTATCACGTTGATCATTTTGAGGATGTTTCGAAACGGTGTCCGAAAAATGTGGATCTATTTTTATTGGATTTCTAGGATCAATTTGTGGGGATCCTAGATTTAGTGAAGAATTTTCCCCCATCGGCATGGAGTGATGCGTCAGCAGTGGCGAACATGAGGAAATATTGGGAGGAGACACATGAGGCTCACATATTTAATGGGAATCTTACAAGGTTGAAGGAGGAGGAGGTGAAGTTTGATGTGGAAGAGGGGAGGACGTTTTGGATCATTTATGAGGAGAGTTTTTAGGAGGATAAGAACGTCAAGTTTCATAGGGTAGAGTGCAGGGCAAGGAGGTTTAGGCTTCCGTAGAATGTGAAGGCAGGGGAGGTGAAGGTTGTGATGAAGAATATGGTGTTGAAGGTGATAGTTTCGAATGTGGAGGTGAAGAAGTGTAATGTAAAGGCTATCTATGATGTATTATGTGATCTTTTATCCAAGTAGATCACTGATACCATTAACCCTTTGATGAAACCTTAATAAAAATTACCAAGGAAAATGATAGAAACATTGATCCTTCCAAACATTCCAATGTTCTGCTTTTTGATTTGGTGTGGATAGTGTGTATCTATTCCACAGGTTGTAGTGATATTGGGCTTGTAGGCTTGAAAAATTTAGGGAAGTGGAGTAGAGGAAGATCATCAATTGATGGACTAAACTACCTTTCGTGGGATCCTCCAAAATCCATTTGTTTCTTTGTTTAATTACACAAGCAGCTTAATCTAGCAGCATCTAGAAATGATGAATGACGCTACACTTCTGGCATGAAATTTTCATCACAAGTTTATATCCCTTTCCCTTCCCTTTCATTTTCATGGGTAACCTATCAACTAGTCAGTTTGAACTTTGGGAATATTTGTTTTGTATTCAGGTTGTTTCAATTGTTTGTGCCTCAATGATCCTAAATTTGAAAAAATTACATGTTCATGGGAAATTGGTATTTTTGTTCGGTGGAATTGTAGGATGAGGGGAAATATATATTATGTGAGGGGGGAGAAGAAAGGAATGGTGGAAGGGTTCTTGACCCATCTCCCAAGGCATCCAAATAAAATCCACTATGACGGGGAGGGCCAATTTTGGATCAAACTCTCTATTATATGTCCTTTATTCAAATAAATGAATATTCATGTTGTAATGATTTCATTTCAGGGGATGGTGTGGTTTCTGGAGACAGCATGAAAGAACCCTCGCCAGTGGAAGGTGATTCTGATTTTGGAATGGTGTGGGCTGCTGCTCGAGTTTGAGGGGCAATGCGGTAGGGTGGTGGTGGATGTGGTGGAGGGAAAACCCTTCAACTACTTGTCTGAAGTCAATATTTCCATGTTCATTGGTGACCTAAAGCTTAGGGATCGCCTCAACTATATGATATACAGGTGACCCGAGTGGTCTTCCTTTGGTAGGTTTTATGGAAGGGGTCTATTGAATTTAATCATTGGTATTTTTTCAGATTATTTTTCTTTATTAAATATTTTATTTTTCATTTTTCTATATATTTATTGTTTTATTAACCCTATTTTATGATGGGTATTCTCCTTGGTTGTGTGGTGTAGATCTTGGAGTTGAAGGTTGACATAACACTGACTTGAGGTTCCTCACTAGTAGTGGACCTGACTTGATTTGTTTCTTCGAGTGGAATACATGGGGGTGATGAAAGATCTTTTCCATGAGTAACTATTCTTTAATCATGGCAGGTATTAGAGGATTGTGGTTAATATACAACATACCTTTTTTCCTATTTTGTTTGTTTTTGAGTTTTTATGATATTTTTTGGGATCAAACAACATCAACTATGTATTGATTAACTATGTATTAAATTTCATTATTAATATAATTAATATTTTTCAGGTTTTAAGATCCATTAAAAGTGTCTTTGCAGTGTTAATTAATATAGTTTTAATATATATGATAAATAGTAAATATATTATGAAATTTTAAAATCCATAAAAATTTATAATTATTATTTAAATTTAATTTATAAACCTTTGTTATATATTGATAATATTATTTCCAACAATAAAATTTTTCATATGAATGTGTTTCTAAACACTTAGACCAACATGTATATTATCTCTTGTTATTAATATAATTTCAACAGAACTAATTTATTTGTCACAATAAAATCTAGAAAAAGAGTTTTTACCCACAGATTAGTGACATTGATATATGTGTTGGTAAAATTTTTTACCCATAGAAAATAGACCTTTAACAACAGATATGACCTTGTTGGAAAAAATATAAATACTTTGTAGTGTGGGTATATATTCTAGCAATGAAATATGAAGCTTTTTCCTATTTCAATGTATTTTTGGACCATGTAAAAAATGAGAAAACCAATCCATTGATAAATATTCAAAGTGGTCATGGAGGATAATTCCAAAATTTAGATTTAAAACTCTTTTTAGTAAAAAATACATTACTCATAACTTCTCACCTTGATGAACTCCTCCAAAAAATAGTCCGGTTGAATGATGAAATGTAATCCTTGAAGTGATTACTAGAACCATGTTGGGTTAAAATTCTATAGCTAAAAAATATAGAGATGAAGCGGTAAGTACTGCTTGATATACTATAAATCGATTTTTTATTATGCATTTTTCTTAAAAAAACACCTTATGCATTGTTGAATGGTAGAGACCTAGAAATTCCTACTTCAAGGTATTTGGTTTCAAAGTATTTATTCTGAATTGTAAAGATAATTTACATTAATTTTCACCCAAATTTGATAATTAAATATTTTTAGGCTACTCCATAGCTTCTATGTATTATAGAGTTTTTGATAAAAACATTTGTATTGTTGAAGAAACAGTACATGTTAGGTTTGATGAAACTAATACTTTGTTTTTGAAACAAAAAGATCCTACATCATCAGGTGTGTTTTCAAAAACTATTTTTCAACCATTGATAGAAGATATTTCTGATAATGAAAATGTTCAATCAAATATTTCTGATGCATTTACCTTAGAAAATGTCCTACCATATGATGACGAACATGTTTTAAAAAATCAAAATCAGTCATTTATTAAGAACCATCCCAGCGATGGTACCATTGGAGACATAAATCGACCTATATGAACTATAATTTCCTTAATAAATGAGGTAGAACATCTAGAATTCCTTTCCCAATTAGAATCAAAAATCACTAGTGAAATTTTAGGTGATGATGATTGAATTAATTCCAGGAAATATGAGCTAAATGAATTCAAAAGAAACAAAATCATGACCATTGATGAAAGATCTAAGGAAAATCTGTTATTGGAGTAAAATGGGTCTTCCGAAATAAGTATGATCTAAATATAATCATTGTGAGAAATATAGATAGATTAGTTTCTAAAATATATAATAGAAAATAATAAATAGTGTATAAAGAAACTAATGCTTCTGTAGATAGACTTGAATCTATTCACATTTTACATTCCATTGCAGAATTTTTTAATTTTATACCTTTTAAAATGGGTGTGAAATGTGCTTCCCTTAACAGATATGTTCCAGAGGATGTTTTGGTTGAATAACGTCATCATTTTGAAGACACAAAGAATCTTGAACATGTATTCAAAACAACCAATTCTTTATATGGACTTAAACATTCCCTTATATCCTAATATGATAGACATAAAGGATTTTTGTTACAAAAGAATTAAGTTAAGGGAACTTCTGATCCAACCCTTTTTATAAGTAAATATAATGAAAATGTTTACATTTTTCAAATTTATGTTGATGACATTATATTTTGTTCAACTCGTCAATATTTTACTAATTAATTTGTGAACCTAATGTAATCATAGTTTGAAATGAGTATGATGGGTGAGTTATCATTTTTTTAGGATTTCAAATTTCTCAAAAACCAAAAGGAACATATATATCTCAACATAAGTCTATTAAAGATCTTATTAAAAAGTATGGATATAACAACACTAAAATTATAAGCACTCCAATTTTTACCTCAAATTCAGTTGATCTACATGAAGCTGAGAAACCAGTAGATCAAACATTATATAAAGATATGATAGGAAGTTTACTATACTTGACTGATAGTCATCCAGACATAATTTTTCTAGTATACTTGTGTGAAATATATAAATCCAATCATAAGGAATCTCATTTAAATTCCGTGAAAAGATATTTTAATTATTTAAAAGAACCATGGATTTATGTCTCTTTTATACATCTGGAAATGATTTTGTTTTAAATGTTTTTTTGGATACTAATTTTGGGGGATGTAGAATGGATAGGAAAAGTATATATGAAACTTCTAATTTCTTATGAGAGTAATTAGTTTCTTAATCTTTCCAAAAGAAACACAGAGTATGACTTTCCACTACTAAATCTGAAAGCATTGTAGCAGGATGTTGTTGTGCTCACGTGTTGTGGATGAAACAAACACTCATAGACTATGGAATGATTTTTACCAAAACATGGATTTTTTGTGATAACACTAGTTCCATTTACCTAAGAAAAAACCATGCATATAATTTTGATGAAAAACAAATAGAAATTAGACCTAAAATTCATAGGGATCACACAATCAATGGATATATCATTCAAAAGTTTATCATAATGCAAGATCAACTAAATTATATTTTTAAAACATCCTTACCCTCTGATAGATTATAATACATTAAAAAATGGTTAGTAATGATCACCATAAGGTAATATTCTATATTAACGTTTTCTTCAAACCTATCTCCTTACATTAAAAAACTCTTTTTTATATGGGGAGTAAAATTTCATTGTTTTTTAAAAAAAATTACATTTTTAAAATTTTTGGTAATCAAAAAAAAATTATAAAAATTTTTGTTTTTTAAAATTTCTTTCAGAATGATTTTCTTTTCATTATCATAATATTTTGTAAGAAAAATTTTTCATAATCAAATGTTGTCTGGTACCCAAAATTATAGAATCTAATATTTTCATTCATTAGGAAAATTTTCCAGAATCTAATGTTCTTAATGTCGAAATCTCCTCATTATTGATAATTTTCCTAGCAACCCAGAAGGTATGTTTCCATTATTAATTTTTGTTAATCAAAATTTTACATGATGTTATTTTAATCTTTTATTAAGATAATTTTTTAGATTCACATTCCTTAAATTCAAAATTTTATCATAAAAACCTCAAAGATGAAAACCTACCAAAATCATTATTCGGCTGTCATCTCGGCCATTAGATCAAATTGATTTTATTTCAAACATTCGGTTAATATCGAATTTGAATTGTCATGTTATCACCTATATAATGTCCCCTTTAATGGTTTTCCCATATCCTTTTTCATGATATACTACTCATATTAACGGTTTTCCAAATTTTCTTGTTTTATCAAATCTGAATGTCATTAAAAGAATCCCCACAAAACCAAATGTCATCAGTTAATGGAATTTCTGAATGGAATATCTACAAAGATATGTTAGTAGATCTGATGTTATTCAATGATTATGATTCTCTTATTTTGTAGAGTATCAAATTGAATGGTTAGGAGGGTTTGTATGTATCCAAACCAAAGGCACATGATCCGGTGTATCTAGAGTTACTAGTAGAATTATATGAGTCCGTATGTTTTTTTAATGAAGGATGGAAATATATAGTTTTTAATGAGTTTTGGAAAAACTTGGTCCCTTTCCTTTAGTTTTTATGCATCCATTATTTGAATTATGAATGAGGGTGAATCCATTTTCTGCACCCACAGGCTACCATATTTAACATGAAATTTTGATTAGGTGAAGGCTTTAGAGTTACATGGCTTGAGAGATGTGGAGACTCTGAAGATCATCCATCTCAGTACAATTTATATATTTTATAGTTATGAGTTCTGGGATTTCTCATTCTGAGAATAGGGGATAAGGATACCCTCAAGAAGTGTGAAATGTATGTTTTAGATTTTCTTTTGAATCTCAGAGAGATTAATCTAGTGAATTATGTATTGCTTACAATTTTGAATATCAAGAATGGGAATATCAAATATCATATCATTATGTATCCTATTATTATCTAGCAGATAATTGTTATTTTTATAGATTTGTTCAAAATCCCATGAAGTTCTATGCCATTAAATATCAAGGTAATGTTACTGGGTGATGATACGCTCAAAAGTATGAAGGTTGGATTTAACAAAAAGTCCACATAGATTTATAACTTATCTGAAAGTAAAATTCAAGCCTTATCCATGAAGCCAGAAGTGGGTAAGACATCCAATAAGGGTTATAAGAAGAGGACGAATAATGAAACGGAAGCCAAAGAAAGAACACCTACAGTTTAGGAAACCCAATCCATGCCTCCAAAATCTATGAAGGAAAAGACCTATCTAGATGAAGTTGATTCTATGTGGTGAGAAGATAAAAAGAATAAGAAGGAAGGAAAGCCTAGAATTCAATTGGACTTTGCTGAGGCAGATGTAATAATGATTAAGTATGCTGAGGAGTATGATAAGAAAAAAAAGATAAGAAGAAAAAGAAGAAGATGTATAAATATGAGATTGTTCAATATCTTCTCAAGGCTAATGATAAACATTCTGATCTGATCCAGGTACCAAAATATTTTTTACAAGAATTAGTTATAGTGACTCCATGAATGAGAATTTTCCTTCTGGAACTTGATGGAGAGGAAGGGATTGGGTAGTAAGAAGATGAGGAAGGAGAAGAAGATAAAAGAAGTAATGACATTGTTGATATGATATAGAAAATTGGATAATATCATGAGAAGGAGAGTCCTTCTGGGAAATTGTCAACCTGGATTTCCTAGGATAAATCCTCTAAACTTTATTCACCAGGAAAGAAAGAAGAGATTCAGTATGAAGTAAATAAACCATTAGAAGAAGAGAGAAGCATCCATGAATTTTTCCAATTATAGAATGTAATGAAAGATGCTTAAATGGAAAATTTTGATGAAGAAAAGATATTCCAATAATTTGATAGTGAAAATGAATCTCTAAAGGATGATGAGAACATTCTAAGAGCTGATAAGGTAAAATAGGTGTTAGCAGATACCCTTAACAATGATGTGGTGTCTATGAATAATGATGGTGGATCTCCTAAAACAAATATTGATGAGATTGAGACAAAATCCTCATCAATAAGAGAATATAATTCAGAATCGTCTTATACAGGTCCTGATTTTTTTGTCTAATCACTGTAGAAATTGGTTGATTCAATTCCTCTGTTTCCAGGCATTGACTTGAGATTCCTGATTCTTCATAATTCATATAATCCAAAATTGGATTTTGTTTCCATTCTTATGAAATATTTGTCAGTCTTTTCGCTGATTTTAAATCATTATAAATTGGTTATGATGCTTATTGGTGACCATTAAAGGAAATCACTAAGTAGTCCAAGAATAAAATTGAAGAGTTGATAATATTTTATGAATTTAAAGATAATGTGAAGGATTATTTTGATAGTAATGATAACAAGTTCAAATATCATACTAAAAGTTTTAATGAGATTCACAATCTTGAAAAAACTACTCTGAAGCAGGAAGAAAAGGATCTAAATGCGAAACATAATTCAGTTTCTTTGAATCCAAAATGGGAAAGAGATTTAAAGATAAAGCTTATTGAAAAATTTAGTATTCATGAAAAGATTTTGAAGACTCATTCAGAAATTCAATAAATATTAGGAATAATTTATCATAGCTCTGGGAAGAAAAATGATGATAATGATCAACAGCTCAAATGTTTTAAGGAGGATCATAAGGAGCTCAAAAATAACAATACCATTGTAAATAATCTTATGCCAAAGGAAAAAAAGAATGATTATTTTTTCTTAACTATGAACATTTTTTGTATTACCATCTGTGTACAAGGTTTTCCAGTCATAATGGAAATTTTGGTTGTTCAGCATGTGTTCTGTTGTTTAGTATTAATATTTCAGATACCATATCTTTTTCATTCTCCCAATTCTTTTAGAAAATAACATAGGGAAGAATGTAATTATAAGAAAAATTATATGTGAAGAAGATAATTACCTAAGGGGGAGTCTATATAAGGGTGACTTCTATCTAAGAATATTTCCTTATAAATGAAAAAGAAAAATATATTTAAGGAATTGAAGAATATTATCCTTATAGATTTTAAAACCTAAGGTGTAGTTCTTCATATTCACCATGATCCATATGTTAAGGGGGATTTTTTTCCTTTTAAGTACATAATGAAATATTCAAGTCCTTATATTCTTTATCATAAGGATGTTTGTGATTTCCCAAAATAGGGAGATTGTAGAGTCGATATGGATTCCTTATAACATTCCCATTCCTATATATATTTAAAATTACAAAAACATTAACTTAAGGGATATTATATTTTCCATAAGGATTATTCTAATAAGAAAAATTTCCCTTTTATAATTGAATTTTTATCCTTGCCTTTGTTTTCATGATTCATATTATAGTCTCTCTAAATAAAACTCATTTTTTTACTAAGTCATAAATCGATTTCATATATAAAAACCTCATAATATTATAATACCTTTGATATAGAGTATTCTATTTTTAGGTTCTAAATTATCTGAAATTCATATTCCAATTTCTCTAAAATTCATATTCTTAATTCTCTGAAATTAAAACTCTGAATTTTATGAAATTTTGAGTCCCAATTCATTGAAATTCAGATGCCGAATTCACTAAAATTATGATTCCAAATACTTTGATATTATGACTCTAAATTATCAGAAATTCCGATTCAAAATTTTATGAAATTTGGACTATAAATTCTCTAAAATTCAGATTCCAAATTATTTGAAAATCAGACTCCAAATTCCTCAGAATTCATACTAAAAATTCCTTAAAACTCAGACATAGAATTGTTCAAAATTCAGACTATGAATTTTTATGATTTCAGAATCTGAATTCTGGATAATTCAGACTCCAAATTTGTTATAATTTAGACATAGAATTCCTCATAATTGAAACTCCAACTTCCTCAAAATTTAGACCCCGAATTCCTTAGAAGTAGGACATCAAATTCAATGGAATTTATAATCTGAAAGCTATAGAATTCAAATTTCAAATTTTTGTGAAATAGAATTTGAATGTATATATATTATAGAATCTGAATTTTTATTTGGTTAAACTCTAAACTCGATTTTACCTTAGACTTTGAAAAATGGATTATGTTAAGTGAAAAAATTTTCCTTAGACTTGTAACGAAACGATGTCATACTAGTTGTTTCTAACTAACCATTTTTTGAGTGACACTTTTATAAGTCCCTATGATATTCAAGGAAAAATATGACAATTTGAGGTGGAAGCCATCTATTGGATAGGTTCCAATAAATTGGATCCCATTTGAACGATCTCAACATTGTTCCATAAATCTCAAGATTACATGTTGTTGTAGTGAGTTTTAAAGAGATATACTTTCATTATTTGTTCATTCTAAAAAATTTTGTAGATGGATTCTTGCGACGCAAATTATTTCAAAGTAAAATCGAGGGATTCTAGGGATATGGTGATAGAGGTGCCGACTACCCTAATTTTCAAGGACTTCTAGGGATGTAATGATAGAGGTTCCAACTACCTTAAAGATCTAGGGCTTTCTGGGATAGCTAGCTAATTTCTGATACTCCTATCGAGGGCTTACCATGGTGTGGGTATGATAGACATTCATGAAAGTATAAATTAAGGGACATTTATTAAAGGTTTTTGGATACCCTTTTCTATTAGTTAAAATATCTCATATTTGGTACTTTTTTTGTTTCATTTTTATTTCTGTAGATTTTTTATGAAGAAAGAATGTATAAAATATTAAGATTTTCTTGTACTTTTGTATACTATGACATGTAAGATTCTATATAGCTTAAAGTAGAATATTTTCCTTTTATTATTTCCTTAATTTTCATTTTCTTAGTTGTATTTCAGAAACCTAGCAAGTTTGTTTAGTCGAACTAAAAGAGGTCACGTGGATTTACCTTATTTATCATTGTTACACATAGTTTTCCTTATGGTTAAAGGCAAATGTTTTAAGCATTAAATTTACCCCTTGATAATTGAGCATATACATTCTTATTTTGATCTTACACAAGGCCTTCAAGACACATGAATGCAAATGTACCAGTTAGACTATAAGGGACAAGGCTTCAGATGAGGGTTCATGGATAGCACATTCACTAGAGCATAGCTAACTAGAATTTGTAGAATGAGAGGGTATGGATTTCCATCAGTATTAGGCCTATACAGCTTTGTGTATGTTAGTTATCTGATCGGACCAGCAAAGGTGGAGTGATAATATCATGACTTATTTAGGGGAGTAGATGATCTAAGTTGTCTTGTCTAAGTGATTCCCTCTTTCTCCTATGGGTCATGTAGTTTTCTTTAAACCTTTCATCCTTGTAAAGGTTCCACATCACCCCTTGAAAATTGGATTATCAAATAAATTGATGGCCTTTGTGATATTCTGTATGTTAATAGAATATTTAAATTTAAGTATTATATGGTGTTTATCTCCCCTTTATAAATTAGTTAGTGCATTTAAACTGAATATTAATATGAAATTAAAATACATAATGTTTTAATAATTCCATATTTCAGAAAGATTATAGAAATATAGAAATATCCATAAGTTTTAAACCAACTCTGGGAAGTATAATAATAAATTAATATGGTGAATACCTATAATATATCAAATAACATTTCATATTTATACCCATATAATTTTGGATCCTATAGTGTTATTATTAAAATTTTTAGGAAAACCGATTTCATTTTTCTGAGTATGTTCATTATAATTAAACATAGATAATTATTTTGAATAATACACATTATCAATTCCATATAATTGGGGTTTTTAAATAATAGCCACTTCTATTGGGGGAAGTTATTAAAAATTAAAAAGAACTATTAGTTATGTTTTTTCTTTCCGAACTAAAAACAAAATAATTTTTATATAATTTTGGTTATTCTCCATTACTACCTATTCAATGTTTGAATTTATGTATATTATTTTTTCAATAAATAAAATTTTAATAGTTTTATCTATTTAAAAGAATACTAGAGGCCTGTTTTAAAGAATTAACTTCTTATAATAGTTCCATAATTAAATTTTTAAAAATATCTAGAGAACATTTTGATTTTAAATCTGAAATCAGGTTTTTCAAATATAATTCTCTTTAAAACATGTATTGTATGATTTTATATGAATCCTATGTTTCTTCCTTAAAATTCAAACTTGTTTTGAAGCATAAATTTATTTTTATCATTTTCATCATAATATAAAATATCAGAGTCAAAATTATATGTGTGTACATGAACAATATGAGTGATAAGATATAGACAAAAAATATAATTTTCATGATCAAATTCAGAGTTTGTGGTTGATTGATTACATGAATCATAAGTATCACTCCATTTAGTCTTCATGACTTTATTTCTTTTACTTTTTACTTATTTTTCATTTGATCTTTGATAACATGACATTCTGAAGTTGTGTGACCTATATCCATAAATTCATGGATTTATTATTTTCTTATCCTTTTTTTATCATGTTGTATTGTTTTTCAAATCTTTTATCAAGATCAAATAATTATTTGTTTTAATATAGATAACTTGAATATGATTATTCATCATAGTAGTTCTTTTTCAACCATCATCATTTTTGAATGAAATATGATTTTCAACTTCCACCTTCATATCATTTTCGTACATCATCAAGGTTCCAATAAATTCTTTAACCATTAATAATTTTACTAGTGTAGATTGAATAATAGTATTAGTTATTCCATTCCACTTATAATGAAATCATCTAATAATATATAATGATTGATCTAATTGATAAATCGGTTCTCCAATGGACATAATATCATAGGAAGATTCCATAAAACATATTTTCGAATGAGTAATTATCTCATATTCAATTATCCAAAAAGTATCAACTTTTAATTTTTTTTATTATTTCATCTTAACACTCTAATATTATAATTTCATTCATAAGATATTGAAATTGTTTCTCACATGTTATATCTTGTAGCATACAAAGAAACCAGATAAAATTCATTAACTTATAAACCATATATAATTGAATTTATTTCTATAAAATTATGATAAAAATATTATTTTTTATCTTTATTCCTTTTTTGAAGATAACCTTCATGTATTTATATGGAAATATAACCTTCCAGTAATCTCTTAACCAAATATTTTTGAAATAAATAATCATGTGAGAAATCCAGTTTCCATTTTTATAACCATTAAAATAATCTTCATGAATAATCGACAAGAATTCACTAAGATCAGCTATTGAGAATTTACTTTTTCTATATCATTTACTAGGGACCGTTAGGGGCATAATAACACTTAAATGTTACAAAAGATTCTCAACATATGATACCACCTATTAGTATCATATATAAACAATATAAAATTAAATTATTTTGAAACATATAAATATATCCAAAGGATCCAATCCTTTGAAACTACCTATTAGGATAATATTTTGATTATGAATACACAAGAGTGGGGTGAATTGTGTTCCCTTAAACATGTTAAAAACCAAAAATACCACGTGATTTTATATGGATTCATTAATTATATCATAAATTTGAGTGGTAAGTTACAATAAATAATGAAAAAAACAAGATTATATATCATAATACAGAGAAAAAAGTTCCTCTAGTCCACTTTACAAAAGATCCCCCTCATGATTTTGGATTTTCACTAGCAACTATTATTGTCGGAGACATACACAAATGACCACATGAAATCGACACCTAAAATTCAAGAATTTCCCAAGTCCATATATTTATTTTATAATCAACCGAATTATCCACAACATATAATGAGATGCTAAAACTCCACTAATGACTTATTAAAATCATCTTGAACATTAGAAAAATTTTATATCAAGATGTAGATATTGAAACAATTTTGGAACATAGTTATAGTATCAACTGATAGTTGGGTTTGAATTTTGATAGAATGTAGTAGAAAAAATATTATTGATTTCAAACAGGATTTCTAAAGTTATTTAGTGTAGAAAACTCAAGTTATATGAAAAAACATGTAAGTCATAAAATTTTATCCATGATAATAACATTGAAAAAATGTATCAAATTATTAATAGTGAATATATTAGTAGAAAAAATAGTTGAAGAAACAAGGATTAAAACATAAATGTCTCCAAACTATACCATTAAGAATGAAGATACATTATTATTTTTTAAAACACATCTATCTGTGTATATTTTCAGTTGAAAATCACTACATATTTAGAGAAGATGAACAAATTTTTATTTATCAAAATATTTTTAAATTACATTAGGTCAAATCACTCCAAAAATATCACTTGTTAAATCACATATATTAGAATTCAAAATGTTCCAATAGAGTCAGAAATTCCCATCCAAATATGTGAAATTTACCTTATTGAACACGATCCATTGAATAGATATTTAAATATAATTAATGATATATATTATTGTATAAAACATTTCACAATAATTTTGGAAAGAAAACATAATTTAAAAATATGTCTTTGACCATGTAAAATGCAGGCTTTCTCTTACGTATTTATAAACTCCAAGTCAATACCCGTCCCCCGGGGCCCAAGGCGTGACTACCGCAAGCCCGAATTCTATAGGCCAGTGGCTGGTGACTAGCACCAAATGTGTAATTCCTTAAAAATGAAATGGCATTGCCTTTATAACCTATAATCACACGCAACCAAACACACAACATGGTATGACCACAAGTCAACTAAATAGTAAACAAGTGAGTACAGTAAGCGAAAAGAGGTCAGAATACAAGCCCAACTAGAAATTACAATTATAACTGAAATAAAATGCAGTTGAAGAAAAACAAAGACAGCTATTGGATCATCCTCTGAGGTTCCTATATGAAGAGTAGGTATAGATCACCTCCTTAGCACTCCTCGTTTGTCTGTCTCCTCTATGTACCAACTCGTTGTAAGGTTCACCTACTGGTACCATCCTGTCCTTGTACTCTCAGCATTATTTAGCATTGTATATCGTCTGTATCCAACACAATAAGGAGCGGGCATATCCCATGCAGGGGTGAGTATAACTATACTCAGAAGGGACCCTAAGAACCTTTAGGTCTCACATAATTCAACAAGGATAAAACAAAAAAGTATGAAATCAACAAATTTCCTTACTTAGGTATATGCCAATATATACCTAATTTATCCATTAATCCATCTCATTCATGAGGAAAACATAGAGGTTCTAACTTAGTCAAACCAGGATTTATTCTAGGGGTAGTAATATTTCGAACCATCTTCTATTGGAGAAATCCTCCTCTATAGAGTATAGTGTGTCTTCCACGTCACACAGAGGCAATTCCACTAACCTTGGACTGGTGATCTAATTCTCTTGTCGGGTACCGTGGGTCTTCCCTGTTATATAGACGCACTCCCCACCATGGGTCTGCCGTATCAAACCGAGGCACTCCCCCTAAAAGCCTACTGCGGTGCTCCTCCTATCGAGTACCGTGGGTCTACCGCGTCACCAAGGTTCTCCCCATTGTGGGTCTTCCACGAAACCAGGACACTCCCCACTAGGCCAGTAGAGTCACTTCGAGTCAAACGGTCAGCAGTCATCAGGTCTCATCCAGCTACAATGTTTCCGCACAAATGTTCTCTCATATTTTAAAAATCCGCTCCACAAGCTACTGGTCGATGCATTAACTACCACGAAGTCCCATGAAGAAGTATCTCAAAACACTGCCACGTCACATGGATGGAAACACAATAAATGACATATCATTCAGACGCCCGGTCTGTAAGTTATTAGCCTTTTATTCTTGGGGGCTCGGTTGGATTCGTGCCCAATCAAACCTGACTGTTCTCCATCTCTATCCAAAACTCTGTGGAATAAACTCAAATGGACCATCTTGCTCCAAGATTACCAATTCCATTGATGGTTCATCAACAGATGTCTGGTGCCAGAGATATGGCCAAAAGAATGTAAAAGAGTTTGTAGTGGGCCCAGGTTTGGTCCGACCCTGTTAGACTGACCCCGCCTGACCTGTCATGAGTTGACCTTGTTCAGGTCGACCTGGCCCAACCCGTTGGGTCATGCCCAGCCCACGATTCGTCACGGTCTGCTGGGAGGTCTGGCAGGCTGTGAGGGATGTGGGGGGCTGTGAAGCTTGCGGGTGCCACAGGTCGGCTTGACCGCATGTGTTCCATGATGGCACGAGGCTGGTTTGGACGAGGCACCACGAGGCCAGCTCATCAGGGGCATCGTGAGGGGATCGGGCTGGTTCAGCCAGGGCACCATGAGGGGTGTCGGCCTGTTCGACTAGGGTGTGGGTCCGGTTCGGCAGGGGGCACCATAGGGGCGCAGGGACGGCTTAGCCTTTGGTGGTGGCTCGGCTCGATGGCTCGGTACGGCGGCAGTTCGGCATGACAGCTAAGCACGACGGTAGTTCTATGGTGGTGCAGAGCGGCGGAGGTTGCGGGCTCTGCATGGCGACACTGCGAGGCCTCTGGTAGAGGAGCGCCGTGGGGCGCGGAGGCCGTGGGTGGCGAAGTACCAATTCATTTTCTCCTTCCTCAATTTTGAAGAACACACCCGAGAAGAACAACGGAGGGGTCGGGCCATGTTAGTTTGGTATGCACCCTCCGCGTAAGAGTGGTCGATAGTGGTTCAATTATTTCTTGATTTTCAATGAATTACCAAGAATGGAAGAGAGAGAAAAATCAATCAATCACCCTACATCATCTAGAAAATAATCAAACTCAAATAAAACCCTACCTCATATTGTTCGTTGACAACTATGAGGCGGGAATGTCAGTTGTCGAAGACATCCCATGTCGGTTGCCACCAAAAAGTTCTTCTGAGGAAGAAGTCAAATATGTTCTTTTTCGGCGTTCTTTTTGGAGGAAGTGTTCTTCATTGGAGAAGCATTCTCCCAATTCCACCCAAATGTAATGTGGTGCCAAAATAATAGATTATGCTATCTATTATTTTTTTTGGAATGAATTCAAAAAGGTAAATTAATTATGGTGGGTGTCATAATTAAAACATTAGGTTTGGGAAAATTAATTATAGAGGAAGCCCTAAAGGCTCCTCCACATTAATTTCGGAAGTTGAAAGGTTTTCCTCTCCCCCATTAATAGGGGTCGGGTGGTCCCCACACCCAAATTCCAATTGGGAGGTTTTGAGATCCCGGGTGGTCCCCACCACAACAAATATATAAGAGGAGGTTTAGTTCCAGTGGACCCCACCCTTGAACATCCACAAGGGAGGGTGGTTGCAACAAAATAAATTAAAACATTTGTTTATTTTATTTTATTATTTCCATGAAAAACCCAACTACTAACATTCAACCTCGACCAATTTCCATCAAGGTGAAAGTCCCTCTAAGAAAATACCGGAGTTGTGAGTTCAATGGTTCACTCAGATTTTAATTCCGAGAATTGATTCATGAGTTAGAAAAACTCACTTGTGTGTTTATTGAACGTACCCAAAAAAAAGTTCAAAATTTCAATCCAGGCGCTCTGGGCCTCGGAATCATGCACCATCATTTTTTGCGGACTTGTAAAAATACCATTTATTTTAAAAAAACATATTACATGGAAATTTTGGGACTTTACATTCTCCCCACCTCAGGTCTCTACATCCCCATAAGCCACAACTCAAACTAGGTAAAAAAGTGGGGGGTATTGAGCACACATTTGAGCCTCCCGCACCGATGTGCTCTCCTGGAGGTTCCCAATATTCCAGCGAACACTCACCATAGGTGTCGACTATCCATGAAGGACCCGATCTTGTTGATCCTCAATATCTACTAAAACATTTGTAAAAGTCACCCCATCATCGATGTCTAGCTCACCATGGTCGATTATGTGAGAAGGGTCATGCACATATCTCCTCAACTGGGATACGTAGAAGACGCCAAGCACCCAATGAAACTGATGTGAAAGAACTAAGTGGTAAGAAACCTTGCCAAATATACTGAGGACCTGAAAATGTCCATGAATCTTGGTGAAAACTTTCCAACTAAGCCAAATCTTCAAAATTCTCGTCAGGGTGAGATCTATAGAATGATGAAGTCGACATCCTCAAACTCCAGAAGCCTCTATCTTCTATCAGAATATGACTTATGCCTGCTCTGTGCTGTCTCCATTCACTCATGGATGATCTTCACCTTCTCTGTGGTAGCCTACACCATCTCTGGTCCCACGAGTGCTGACTCCCCTCATCTAGTCCAGCAAAAAGTTGATCTACAAGTTCTCCCATACAACACCTCGAAAGGTTCCATCCCAATGGTGGAGTGATACCTATTGTTTTCTAAAAACTCAACCAAATTTATGTGATCCTCCCAACTATGACCGAATAATAGGACATTAGAACGTAGCATATCCTCAAGGGTCTGAATGGTCCGCTCAGTCTTTCCATCCGTCTGAGGATGGAGGGTGGTGCTCAAACGTATCTGTATCCCGATATCCCCCTAAAACAACTTCCAAATCTGAGAAGTAAATTGTGCATCATGATCAAAGACAAACATTTAGAGTAATCCATATATCCGTATAATCATAATCACCTAGAGGAATCCAATCGTATCTATTAAACCCTACTATCTGATCGGTGGGAAGTGGGCCGACTTGGGGATTTCGTCAATGATCACCCAAATCGTGTCATGACCCCTGCATGTACGTAAAAGTCCTTTCATGAAGTCCTTGGATATCACATCCAACTTCCACTCTGGGAACTTTATTGGTTGAACCAAGCCTGTGGGTACCTGATGCTCCACTATCACTTGCTGACAAGTGAGGAATCAAGAGACAAACTCTGCAACTACTTTATTAATTCCCAACCACCAGTGCTTTCATAGAAGATCATTTTACATCTTTTCCACTCATGTATGTACCGTTAGAGGGTATGTGTTGAAATCCCTCAAAACATCCTCTAGAAGTGAGACTGGTACCATGGTACGTCTTTTGGAAAGGATGACGTGCTCCTCGCCATCTGAATATCCATTAGGTGCATGTTCTGTGGATATCAGAGCACTTCGAGCCTCACAGTCAGCATCCCCACTCTGCACCTCCCGAACTTTCTGAAAAAGTGGGGGAGTGACTGAAAAAGGTAGAAGGAAAGCTGCTTTATCATGTTCCATGAAGGATATCTGCAAAGCATCCAGCTACTCTGTTGCATCGCCTAACAGTTGTATACCATATCTATTGATGAGTGCATCTGCTACAATGTTCCACTTCCTAGAAGTATAGACTATATCGAAGACATAGTCCTGGGGGATCAAAAGACAACATTGTTGTATCAGGTTCAGGTTCTTCTAAGAGAAGATATACCTGAGACTCTTGTGATCATAGTACACTATAAAACACTCACCCTTCAGATAGTTTCACCACATATTCAAGGCGAAGACCACTTCTGTTAACTCTAGGTCATGGGTAGTGTAGTTCTTATCATGTTGTCAAAACTGTCGAGAACCATATGTGATCACAACTTTCTCTTGCATCATGAAATATCCGAGTTCGGTCCCTAATGCATCACATTAAACTATGTACCCTACTCCCTCCTCAAGAAACTACATGATGAGGGTACTAGTCAGCCTATTCCTCTGCTCCTGGAAACTCCACTGACATTTCTTCGACCAAACGAAGGGTTTCCCCTTCTTCTTCAAAGATGATAGTGGTGCTGCAACTCTAGAGAAGTCTGGAAAAAACCTCTAGTAATATCCAGCCAATCCCAGGATACTCCGTACCTCAGTCACACTCTTGGGTGGCTCCCAAGAAAGTACTGCCTCAATATTTGTTGGATCCACTGCAACTACAGCCTCCAAGATGACATGTCCCTGAATGTGAATCTCTCGGATCTAGAACTGGCACTTTCAGAGATTACCATAAAGCTGGAGATATTGATGTGTGTCCAGTACTACCTATAAATTATTGACATGATGCTTCTCAATAGCTGAGTAGATCAAAATGTCATCGATGAATAAAACTACAAAGAAATCAAGGTAAGGCTGAAAGATCTTGTTCATGAGTCCCATGAATGCTGCATGAGCATTGGTAATGCCGAATGGAATAACAGAGAATTATTAATGGGTGTACTGAAATATTAAGGCTATCTTTTTCACATCCTTGTCTCGTACTCTGAGGTGGTGAAATCCTGGTATGAGTTTTGTATTTAAGAACCATATTTCTCCCATCAGCTGACCAAAGGGGTCCTCAATCCTCGAAAGTGTGTACTTTTTCATCAAGGTCACCGGGTTCAAGAAGAGATAGTCAACAAAAAGCCTCAAGCTCCCATTTTCCTTCATGGTGAACAGAATCAGTGCTGCCCAAGGAGAAACACTGGGCCGCATGAATCCATTCCCTTGTATGGCCTTTAGTTGTACCCGCACCTCACGAATCTCAGTGGGAGCCATCTAATATGCTGGTATTAATATAGATGTCTTCTTGGGATACAAATAAATGTAAAAGTCCATCACTCCATGAGGAGGAAGACCCAGAACATCATTAAGGAATACATCTGTGTACTGGTCCACCACTACAGGATAACTCAGACTCCTCACATCAATAGATCTGAGGGTAAGGCTATCCAGTTAATGAGTGATCGGCTGCACTATCCTCCGCGGATGTCCATCCTGTTCTACAAAGGCTTCCTTCTCACCAGTTAAGGTAATCCTTTTCTCATCCATGAGTACAAACCACAATTTGTGCCTAATACAGTCAATCTGAGAATAGACTATAGATAACCATTCCATACATAACATGACGTCATAAGGCCTCGACGCCGCTACTAGGAGATCCCATCCAGAGCTTTAACCTCCTAGAGTAAACCCACACTACTGGAACTAGTGCGTAATTGTTGAATCTACTCGTATAGTAGTCTCTTACTGTAAGTATCAAGCCAACTACTATGTCAGAATCTCTGAGCTCCGAACGAGGGAAGTGGCTCTAAAGGAATGACTGAAGTCTGTGTCTAAAAGTATTAAATCTATGGTGGATTAGAAACAGATCGTACCTCGAATCATCTCTGAAGCGCAATGATCATAAGCCTCAGCTGCCTGGTGCTGAGCATTCCCTTGTCCACCTGCTCCTTGCGGTCGGGATGGAAATCCTAGTGGTTGTGGCGGTAATATATAGAATCTTTTCCCATCTCCAGCTACATGACTAGCTGCTCTACCACGTACACCTGCTCCCTACGGACCTCCTCAGTCAAACCTCGGTGTCTTCCAGGGCGGTCCTTCGACCGTATTTTGATCATCTGAACGGTGGGTTTGATAGTCAAGAGTCATGTGGCCCTGCCCACTGCATGAATAACAATGCCTACTACTGGCATGACTAGCTCCACATAGGGTGCCCCACACAACCGATCCTATGTCATGAGGTCATCCACCTGTAGTTCTTGTCCTCTAGGATCTCAATGATGTCTGTCTGCTGGCAGCTATAAAAGACTCTGCTACGCGATGACTTTTAGTGGGTCTCACTGCCGGTGACTGCTCAGCGAGGAAACCCTCTACTAAGAGGGCTCTCTCTAACACCCCCACCTACATCGGGATTCTGAGTGAGATCATATAATCCATGATCTCCCACCTGAGCCCCTTCTCAAAGGTCCGGACCCTAAAGAATTAGTTTCACACCATATCTGTGGAGTACCGTGAGACGTTATTAAAACTCACTAAGTATTGATCCATAGTCATGTTGCCCTGCTGTAGATGAAGAATCTCATGTATGCGCAATGCACAAAGTGTCACTGGGAAAAACTCTGCCTGAAATAGGCCCTCGAACTCTACCCATGGTAGCGATACCTCATTGTGAACTTGGATCATTAAGTTCCACCATAGTCCCACTACTGCCTATATAAGTCTAGCAGTAAGAATCACCATGAGATCGTTCGGTGTCCCTACTTGTTGGAAAACACTCACCACATCCACTAGAAAATCCTCAGCCACCTGCAGGTCCGTCTCTCCCCTGAATCTGGGTGACCTCTAGCACTGGAACTCGTGAAACGTTCTCAAGAGACTTGTACCATCTGCTGTTGGAGCTGGTGTCATCGGTGGACCAATAGGGAATAGTACTGTGGGTGCCTCCGCTAGTGCGTTTATTAGAAGAGGGCCATGCACTAAGGCCCCATCGCTCGATTGGCTATCCGTGCATAAAAATCTTGGGACTCTAGCTAGTTTTCTGCATGGAGGCATCCTAAAAAGAAAAAGGAGTGCTACTATTAAAAAGTTATACTTAGTGAGATGACATGGTGGGCTGACTTAAACAAAACTTTTGAAAACACACATATAATCATTATTTTTGTGCAATGGGTCGGAAATTAGACGTCAGGGACCTAATGTATAGATATGTTATCCGCCGCACCAACATTGTACTCCCTGAACTGAAAACCACACTCACTACACTTAACACTATTGCCTCATTGAAAATATCATAGTCCTATTTCTGCGGTAGAACCGACCACTCTGATACCAATTTTTCATGACCCATCCCCCGGGTCCCATGTTGTGACTACCCCAAGCTCGCCTTCCATAGGCCAGGGACTGGTGACTAGAACCAAATGTGTAATTCCATAAAACTATGAAGGCATTGCCTTTATAACCAATAAGCACACGCAACCAATCACACATCAAGGTACGAACTCAAGTCAACTATATAGTAAATAAGTGAGTACAGTGAGTAAAAAGAGGCCATAAAACAAGACCAAATAGAAGGAACACGTTCAACTGAAAGGAAATTCAACTAAATAAAAATAAAGGTAGCTACTGGATCATCATTCGAGGTTCCTACCCAAATGGTTGGTACATATCGCCTCCTCTGCACTCCCCATTCATCCGCCTCCTCTAGGTATCGACTCATCGTAAGTTCCATCTCGAGGTATTGTCCAGTCCTGGTACTCATGGCCTCAATCAGCATTGTACATCATCTGCATCCCACACATCAAGGTGCGGGGATAGCCATTGCATGGGTGAGTATAATGATACTCATTAGGGACACTGAGACCCTTTAGGTCTCACAAAATCCAACAAGGAAAAAACAAAAAGTATGAAATACACAGATAACCTGGATTATGTATATGTCTATACATATACCTAAGATATCCAGTAATCCTTATCAATCATGTGAAAAACACTGATGTTCTGACTCAGCTCAAACTAGGATTTATTCTAGGGGTAGTAACATTTGTAACCCTCGGTTGCTAGAGAACTCATCCTCTATCAATTAAAGTGGTCCTATCGTGTCACATAGAGGCACTTCCCACTGACCTTGGACTGCTGAGATACTCCTCCGGTCGAGTACCATGGGTCTACCGCATCACACAAGGGCGCTCCCCATAGAGGGTCTGCTATGTCACATAGAGGCGATCCCCCACATAGCCTGCGGAGGTACACCTCCTGTCGATTACCGTGGGTCTGCTATGTCTTCAAGGAATTCCTCACTGTGGATATTTCGTGATACCAAGGAGCTCCCCACTGGGCTAGTCGAGTCACTCCGAGTCAAACGGTCAGTATTCGTCAGGTCATAGCAAGGTACTAGGTTCCCACAAAAATGTTCTCTCGCCTATGGATGATCCACTACACAAGCTACTGGTCTATGATCCAACTTCCACGAAGTACAACGAAGAGTATCTAAAAGGTCTTCCCTATTATTGGGATCTCAACGCAATAGACGGTGCTTCAATCGAACGTCGGACTGTGAGTTATTAGCCTTTTAGTCTCGGGGGCCCGGTTGGATTTGGGCTCGATCCAACCTGAACATTCCCCATTTCAATCTAAAACTCTATGGAATATTCTCAAAGAGACAATATCACTCCATGACTTACACCTCCGCTGAAGGTTCATTAAACAGATGTCTGTTGTCAAGGATATGGCCAAAATAAAGTAAAAGGGGTCGTAGTGGGCGTGAGTCCGGTCCGACCTGGTCCAACCTAGCATGGGTCGACCCAGTTCAGGTCGTCCTAGGGCGACCCACTTGGTCGGGCTCGGCCCGTGATTCGGCCATGTCTGCTACGAGGTTCGGCAGGCCGGGTGGGTTTTGAGGGGCCACAGAGCTCACGGGGGCCGTTGGGGTACCACGAGGGTGAGGGTCTGGTTCGTCCGAGGAACTATGAGGGCACGGGGCCAGTTCTGCTGGGGCATCGTGGGTGTGGGTGGTTTAGTTGGGTCACCATGCAGGGCATGGGACTGTTCAGCCAGGGCTCCATGTAGGGCATGGCTCGATTTAGTCGGGGGCCACGAGGGGCACGGGCCGGTTCGACATGGGCGTCGTGTGGGGCGCGGGGCCGGTTCAGCCATGGCGCCATAGGGGCACGGCGTCGGTTCAGCCTATGGTGTCAGCTCGTCTCTGTGGCTCGGTACGTGGGTGGTTATGCTCAGTGGCTCAATAGGATGGTGGTTCAGTGGTGGCGCAGAGCGGAAGAGGTCACGGTGGTTGTGTGGTGTCATGGGAGGTCATGGGCGGCGGAGTGTTGCAGGGCTCGGAGGCTGCAGTTGGCAAAGCATTGTTTCCTTTTTCACCATCCTTTATTTCGAATAACACGCCAATGAAGAACGGGGGAAGGGTTGAGCCATGTTTGTTTGGTCTGCTCCCTCCGCGTTAGAGTGGTAGCAAGTGGTTCAATTCCATCTGAAATTTCAACGATTTATCCAGAATTGAAGAGAGAATAAAATCAATCAATCCCCCAACATATTCCCACAAATAATCAAAATCATAGAAACCCCAACCTCGTATTGTTCATTGACGGCGATGAGGAGGGTAGGTTTGTCGCCGAAGATGTCGCTCAGTGGTTCCCTCCAAAATGTGGTTTGGAGGAAGAATTCGAAGAAGTTCCTCGTCGGTGTTCTTCATAGAGGAGGTGTTCAACAATAAGGAAGAATTATCACAATTCCACCCAAATGTAATGTGGTGCCACAAAATTGATTACGATGTCTATTATTTTGTTGGCAAGAACTCAAAAGGATAAATTAATTATGGTGGATGGAATAATAAAAGCATGAGGTGTGGCACAATTAATTGTGGAGGAAGCCAAAGAGGATCTTCAATATTATTTGAGGTAGTTGAGTGGTTTTCCTCTCCCCCCATTTATAAGGGTTGGGTGGTCCCCAACCCCAAATTCAAATTTGGAGTTTTTGATATCTCAGGTGGTCTCCACAAAAATAAATCTAGAAGGGGAGGTTTAGTTATGGTGGACCCCACCCCTAATCATCCTCATCGGAGGGTGGTTACAAACAACTAAAATAAAATGTGTGATTATTTATTTTTATTGTTTCCATGAAAGACCTATAAATTAACCCTCACCTCAACCAACTGCAATAGAGGTGATAGTCTCTTTAAGAGAATACTGGCACTGCGAGTTCAACGGTGCCCTCAAATTTTAATTCTGAGCACCGGTTCAAAAGATAGAAAAACACACTCGCATGTTAACTAAACATACCCAAACAAAAGTTCTGAAATTCAATCTGGGAACTCTAGGCCTCAAAATCACACCCCATCAATTTTCACGTACTCGAAAAATTTCAATTTATTTTTAAAAAAATTTCATGATAATTCCATGTCTTTACACTCCAAAAGTATGATAATATCTTATATTTGATTAAAACATTGAAAATAATGAACAATTATTTTATTACAAAAATGTATGGATTCTTCCAAAATTTTGTTTTTTTATCTATAATTTTAATCCAATCATTGGGTTCCCAACTCATAAGTTCCACTTACAATCAAAGGGAACAAATAGTGTTTCTATATCACTTATAAACTCATCAAGTATATTTTTATATGAGAAAACAAATATTCTCCCACACATTAACAATTTAATATTCTTCCAGAATAATAATAATTATTCTTATAATCAGTATCACAAAATTCACTTAATGTATCTTTATTAGAAATATAAATGTGGTTGTTTGTGAGCATAAAAATCAAAATGAAATTAACAAAATTGTTGAATCAACATGTGATCAACATATATTGATAGAAATTATCTTATCTTTTTAGTGAATATTTATGAACTTATCTCTCTATAAATATATTTATATTAAAAGGTATTATGGATTAAGCTAGATTAGGTACTGTCAACAAGGTTCACATCTTGTACCTGAGCCCAACATGTTTACATTTATCAATTTATTATTCATTTATTATATCTACACACTATTTTATTTTATATTAAAATCTGAATATCACTAGACACCATTGGTGGTAGACCAATAAGTAAGTCTCAAAAAAAAATTTGGGCCACTGTTTCACTTGACTACCCAAACAAACCACATGTTTGTAGGTTTAGGTTTACTAGATTATGCTGGGGTTATTCAGTTATACATGTGTGCTTTGGTTCAAAGGATTGAGATGGAGCATATGATTCTCATGGATATATGATTTAAGGATATTATTTATTTATTTATAATTGTACTATATATATATATACATTAAATTTGGTATGTTTAACTATTTATTAAGTGACATCATCTTGACATACATGTGAGGTTCCTTACATGGAAATGGCTATTTCATATTGTTTTATCAGCCTTTGTATTATTCTTCAACATCACTTTCATTCTTTAGTTATTTTGTTTATATTGATTTCAATGAATCCTTATTATAATTATACCATTGTCCTATGATGATCATGAGGGTATAGTCTATCCACCATTATATAATCACACCCTCTATCTTCATCAGCAGCCTCTGGCATATGTAGAGGTGTTCCTAAGGCTATATAGTGACCGACTCAGACCACCCTCTCAATGGATCCTGGGTTGAAATTTTAAATTTTTAAAGTTCAATTATATTTTGAATCTATTCACACAGTGATATATTATCCATTTTATTTTAATTAATTTTATTAATTTTATTTTTCTAACTAATTTGTATGAATATAAGGAAATTTTTAGGTTTAAAAATAGATTCTTTTAGAAGAAAAGTTTTTATTGTATTATTATGTTTTATTTATAAACTACTTTTTGAAAAATAATTTCATTGAATTTCATTAAATAAATTTAAAACATGTAATCATGATATTCAAATTTGATGAATTATTCCCTTTTATTTTTAGGCATTATGAATAGTAAGAGTTGTAAAATTAATTACCTTATTAAAGTGTAAATATGGTTGTGAAGGTTAAAAGCTAATGTGAAAAGGAAAAAAATGAATTTAAAACATTTTTTTGTTTCTTTTTAGTGGTATAATTCATCTATAATCATATATAAATTTAAATTATGACCTTTTATTTCAATTAATCATTGATTTTGATCATTATAATATTAATGTGCTGCATAAAATAAAACATGTCACTCTCATTCTTTTAATATATAATATCTTTTTATAGTGATAAAAATGACCTTTTGGATTTAAATTATTATTTTAAACATTAATAATTGTTTTATCATCAAAATAATATTATAAATTTTAGTGATGAAATAGTTTCCTTAAATTCTAATACAATTCAAACATAACTCATGTTCTGGATTTAAGAAAATAAAGTAAATAGTTTAAAAAATTCTAGTATAATTTTTTGGATGATTTATAGTTCCTAGAAAATTTATAGATATATAAAAAATGTTTGGGATATGAGATATTTTTATATTCCAATTCCATTGATATATTTTTTGATTTTACCTCAACAAAAATTAATTGTTTTAAAAATGAAGTTGGTTATATTTTAAAATCAATAATATTTTATTAAATGATATAAAATTCATAAAAACAATATCCTCAGATGTTTGAATGAGAAATGTTTGAAAATATCAAACATGTGCCATTTATGTATGACTTTCCATTTTATATTAACTCACATGTCCTCTAAAGAGTAAAAAATCCTTTATTTTGTGATAGTCATGAAAAGGGTTGACAATTGTTAAAACCAAGATATATGGGTATGATATAACCTAAAAATGTCCAATTTTTCATATATGGGATTATTTTTACTCTTATTCATATTATGTAATAAATTTTTTATTTTGATCCATTTTTATTGAAATTAATTAATATTAATTTAATACTTTATATAATCATAATACTTTTTTCTATGGACATATAAAAGGGCACCCATTATATATTTTCTTAACATAGTAATGAGTAAATAATATCAACCAAAACCTAAAATATTATCTTTTGAACTTATATAAGAACAAATTATATGTCATTTTATTCCTAAAAATCAATTCTAAGGATCTTTAATAAGGGATCTAAAGGATGAATACCAAATTATTAGAAATCATCTTTACTAAGTCAATCATGTTTATTTCCATATATACTTTCTCTAAATATATTTTCATACTAAAATAATAAATCTAGTCTCATAAATATATTGAGTGTTTATTATTTTTAGGTGAAAAACATTCTCCATTAATTTTCTAACCGTGTAAAATATTGAGCATCACTCGTTTGGATGTACATCAAGTTGTCCCCACATAGTGGTGTAATTCAATTTTCATCAGAACATTACACTGACACTTATAATGATAGAAGTAATGAATATATATGATACTTATCACATAATTATTCTTCTAGTATAAAATATCATATCTAACTTATTATCCTCTAGTTTTTTTGGAAAACAATAACTTTACTTGTGTATACATGTGGACTATCACCTCTTAAAAGTGATGTAATCTATTTTTCATTTATACATTACATTGATATTAATATGGATATATTTAATGGATATATATACTATATATGAAATGAAATAATTATTATGAAAAGGAAAATTTTTATTTAACATTATTTTGTTTAATCCATCATGAAGTGAAAACAACACTCATGTGTATGTATGACCTACCATCTCCATGAAGATTGTAATTAATTATTCAATCTCTACGTCATATGAATGAAACAAAATATATAATTAATGAATATATATAATATTTAAATCATTATTAACACTATGTAAATGATTTGAAATATTAAATTTATAATAAATGGAACAACCAAACCAAAATTCTCCTAAACATTGTAGTTAACACCCGATATAATGATAATAATAAAATATTGTCAACAAATTGGTGATAAGATGTCATAAATGGAACACATATTATATTATATATAGTTATAGGTTTCATTTATTTAATAATTATAAATATAATTGTATAATATAAGTGTTTCAAATCACTTATCATTATCATTGAACATGAGGTAATGGATTTCTTAACATATTTAACATTCATTTGGTTATACATCGTCTTCATTGAATATGCTATTCCATGGTTATTTGTAAAATTCCTCCTAATTTTATTATTTTTTATTTCTACACTATATTTGTGATTTTAAATTTTTCACAGATAATAACCTACTAAATTAATTATAACTTAAATGATAAAATATATGTATAGGATTTAATATTATGTTTTACTCAATTGAGAGAAAAAATATAGTTTTTACTTATTTATATTTTTCTGATCTATATTCTACCCTAATTATTTATTTTACCTAAATTTATAATAATTCATGATTATTTTATTTTCAATAAAAATTTTCCAATCTAAGGGGTTAGAATATGAAAGTTACGATAGAAGAAGGAATTTATTTAACAATCTCGTTTTATATTGTTCTTATTTTGATGAAAGAGTTATTATATTTTATCCTTCAGGAACATCCACTATTTTATTGTATTCATGGTATTTAAGGAGTTTAATTAATATATAATAACCCTTAATCTATTTTGAACTTGAATAATGAAAATAAATGTTTTGAATAATAGTTGATCATATTAGTCTTCTGATCGTTTATATTTTGATTTTATGTCAATATTTTTTGATGTTATTTAAGAAAATTCATTTTTATTTACTAAAATGATTTATTAATGAAAATTTTATGTTATCCTTATATATTTATAATATTTTAATGGAATCTTTCAAAAAAATTTCGAATGGATCATTTTGAAAATTCAAAACACACTATAAAAAATTAATGTTTTTTATCATATATGGTGTCAAAATAAATTTTCAACACCATAACTATTTTAAAAATTAATCACTTTATACTGGTTTAAAATGGTTTCAAAAATATAAATCATTTATTAAATATTATTTTAATTTTTTTTCTTCCATTTTATTTTAATCTTCCAAACTCATCATTTTATCACAAAACATATATTTTTTATGTATTGATGTTCATATTGTATTTCTTATTATTTATGCGGTCAATTAATTTATCCTAAAAAATTATTATTGTTGTTATAATTTTTCATTATTCATAAATTTTCTCTATAATATCCAGATTCTTTGTATAATGGATATAATGTTTACCGAATATATATATCATTTATATGTACATTTCATTTCTATGATAGTTGTATTATTGAGAATGAAAATATTTATATTCCATTTCATTTAATAAATATGGATATTTTTTGATAGGTTATATTTTTTATGAATTTAAATTATAATTAAATATATTCAGAATGAATTGGAAATGTGGTGATATGTGGGGAATGATATAGATATCCCCTTTATACATATATATCTCTCATTAAATAAATTTGTGGGTATTCATCATTAAATAGGTTTTTAGATATACCTAACCAATAATTAACCTTCATGGAATAAATAATTCATGTTAATGATATCACGATGTCTAAGATCATAAAGCCCTTCATAAATAATGTATTTTATTAAAAATTCTTTTATTATTCAAAATGAAATTATTACACTGATATTATAAATGATGCAATTTTGGTCAATTTATTTATTAAATTAAATCTATTTTTAGTTATTTACCATGCTATATTGATTATGACTTTTTTAATCATGATATATTCCATTTTACAAGACTATTAATGAGAAATTGAGCTCCCCCTATATTTTTTATCCTACCCATGGGATATTAAGAAATATAATAAGAATGCAAGAATGTTTAATATGATATATATTTTAAATTTTTTTATAGAATATTAAAATCATTTATGTATATGGTTCATCAAGATTAACAAACGGATCTATCATCTGTAGTGAGAACATAGTAATCTCGAACCAAAGTTATAAAGAACACATCAGTTTTGGGTAACAAAAGTTAGTCATTTTAAAATTCCTACTCTAATATCATTTATAATGATAAGGATTGAAGTTCTTTCTATATCAGAAACCGAACTAACCACCACTAGATTTAATGGTGTTCCTCATCCCCCAAGATATATACATTCATCATAGAATCCATATACTTTATTTGGGAATGGTATCATGGAAAATAATAGTAAATAATAATCAATGTTTCACAATGAAAACATCACTAGATAAATAAATTAATACAACCGTATCATTTACAAACAGAGGATATAAAAACTAAAAAGATAAAAATAATACCAAAATTAGTCTCCTAGTAGTCCAAGACCACCCACCAAGTTCCAAACCTCACACCCTCAACATCCAATAATGAAACCCAAAAATGAATTCGAAGGGGACATCTTCACACACTATAAGATCAAAAGGGCTATAAATAGCAGATGGTACATGTAATTTTTGAGATAAAAATACACATAGGATTACACAAAATAGTCCTTGAAATTTCATTACAATGTAATTAAAAAACAAAAAAATGTACAAAAAGGTGATAAATAGGCCATATATTTAAAAAAAGATACTAAATCAATCAATTTATGAATACAAATAGCTTATGTTTAAAACAGAACATTAAAAATTAAAATATAATTTAGGATTCCAAATATGGAAACATTCAATTTCATCATTTATGAACAGAATATTTTTAATTAAAATATTTGAAACACATTCCAAAATACAAATTGAGATAAAACTTGTGATATTAACATTTACAAGACAATAATAGTCATAACAAGTGTCAATACAATATAGTGATGTTTCATAATCTAAATCGGAATATCCATAATGAATGGTAATCAATAAAGAGAAGAAAATATAGTTCTAATTAGTAACAATGAATGCAATCAGGTATCTAGTGTCTCGTATAAGTAGGGCATGGTTATGGCCGTGATTAAATAGAAACATCAGCATATTCTACCTAATTAATATGTAACTTGAAAAATCGATAAGATTATATGAACTATCATGGGTCTAATGAAAACATATCTATACGCACCCACATTCATTGTCACTCACACATCTCTTGATCCTACCATGTTCTATTTCAATCCACTAGTCAAGGTTAGAGTATATTATAAAAGCTTAAATCTATTCCATCACATCTCACTACCCAGGTTCCCATGAATAGTCAAAATAGGTAACTGATAAAATAAAATTATAATGATCAGAGATTAAATAATAATCAGTATCAACATGGGTTCATTCAATTATCATTTAACATCACCCTCAATTAAAATCATACACCAACTCAAATTCCATTAAAGTGAATAAACCATTTTTCAAAACCCATCAATGGGATTCACTAGAATCGAGTATGCCACAATAAGAGATTATCACAAGAGAGGATCATCTCAAAGTTCAAATATGTCTATTATAAATAATAATAAAAATCACTTAATTTTATATAAATCACAATAAAAGAGGATAATAATACACATTACCTTTCAAAAATTATCACGAAATTCCCAATAGGCCATTCAAAACATAATTTCATATCAAAACTGAGATAATGTATTCGAATAGATTTTCAAAAAAAATTAAAGTAATTATGTCATTTTAAAACATGGGTTAAAAACGTTTTCATACACACAAATTAATCATTTCAAAGAACCAAAGAATTATTATTTTATAAAAAATATAACAAATCATTTCAATTTCACCCTCAGGCTTTTCCAAAATCAAATCATCCAAAAACATCTAGAAAAAATTTCATAAATCAACCATTTTCATTTAAATCATTTATTTTAACTTTTTAAATCAAAACCTAGCCTATTCCATTAAATAAAATTAAACACCCTTTACATGAACTTGTTATAGAAATAAAAATCAACATCACATTCAAAGAGTTTTAACCAGTTAGGGGAATCATGATTATTGAAATTATTTCCATGCGATGTTCAAGTCATAGAGAGTATGATGACATAATACTTCATACGGAATTTCATGGTCAACATTCATAAAATGTGTATTTTAAAATAAGAAACACATTTCATTGAATTCTCTAGAAATAATGAGTAACAATATGACATAATATCAAAGAAATACTTAACTCAATTACAAAACTATATAACCCCTAACTATTGATCTGTTACATCAATATAAGAATATCCTCTACCCATTATCAATGAAAAAACAAAAAATACCTTTATGATGATCACCCGATAGCTGAAATCCCTAGACTCTACTCAAAATGTTTTTATAAATTTGGACAATAATAGATTGGTTATATTTTAAAAAATTATTGGTGTTCGAGTTCGATATAAAATAACTATGATTTAAAATAATATTTTAATTTACCATTTTAATAAAATGTTTGATGTAGAGGGTGTAAAATCTTTTAAAATTTGATTTACAATTTTTTATAAATCTTGAGAATTAATTTCCTATTATTCCAATATTTATGAATCATAATAGGTCATTATAGTGGCATGTTGGTAGAAAATATGTGAAAATTGGATATCAAAAACATTTTTATCTAAGAGGAAATATGGAAGGGTAACAAACCATAGCACATATAAATATAGTAGGTGTTACTAGAGGGCACTGAGTTACACTTATGCAACCCTTCAAAACATTATATTATAGTTACACATTAGAAGGATCCATGAGATCACGCTTCCATAGATCAAATGTAATATTATGAAGGTAGAGGAACCCTGGTGTTACCCTTACCTAACCATTAGGAATTATGACATACCTTTAAATATACAAGGAACTACCCTTATTTAAATATTTAATTCCTCAACTAACCATTATACAATAAGAGTTTACTATTATACAATAGTTATCTTCATTTACCTTGCCTATATAAAAATAGGTATTCTCTTATATAGTGTCAGTATTACCCTTACTCAACACACATAAATATGGAATTTTCCTTACACAAGCTACAAAATCTATATCTTACCCGTAAACAACTCTTCAAAATTAGTCTTTACCCTTATATAACTTCAATGAACCACTATGTGTAAATGTGGGAGGAACATACCCTTATGTATACCCTATATCATGCGTAATGGTACTGATAAAGTTGCATGTTATTAAATATCCACTCAAAAGAAAACGGTTATGTAAATATTTAAAAATTATGTTTCTAAATAATTACTAAAACATTATTATTTCAGTCGGTTGTTAAATATGATGTGGTTGGGGAGATGATTATAGAACTATTTCAAGGGATGGTTTATGTATAGAAGATAGTCTATATGAATTGGTGGAAAAGTAATTCATGGTTATACATCTCATTTCTAAATTATTTTTATGTTACATTGGGTGATACCTAGTTCGGGTAATAAAATAAATAGAGTTTTTTCATATTTTTTTATTTTAGATTGAAATCATTATTTATTTTTTGGTATGTTTCTCTGTTGCGATTGTTAAGGAAATTAGTTTTTTTACAAATGGAAATGTCATGGTGTTATAACATTGTTTAACTAAGTGGTATAAATCTTTTAAAATTAAATAAAATTTATTTTTTTGGACCATTTTTGGAATCCTATGGAGATTACAGTTGTGTGACATGTGTTTAGGGAGTTTCAATTCCATGGAACCCTGAATGATTGAGGAAAGGACTAGGCTGCACAATCAGTAGAAACAATGTGAGCCAATCCACACAGTTTACCTAACTAGTAGAGGGTAGAGAGAGTTCTTCAAGAGGCCTCACGATTTGAAAAAACTAAGTGTCCTGAGCCAAAAGAACATGCGTGGGTATCTAAAATTTCTAACATAGCATGAAATACATTTTTGGAATGGTTAGTTAAACCATCCTTCTGAATCTATGTAGGGTCCCTCCTTAGGTACTATGAGGTTCAGGGTTGTTGTAAGGTTGGGAAAATCATTTGACCAAAACATGCGACCCAAAAATACTGTGCAAAATGAAAATTTTCCCTTTAATGTTTTTAACCTTTCCCATTTCTTATTCGTATAATTTATAATGCTAAAAATAACTCTTCTCTCCCATTGGATCCCCCATGTGCCCTTTTATGAGTTATTTTAATCACAATTCTTCATTTGAACTTGGTTTCAAAAACTATTGATCTCGTTGAATTCCTCCATGTAACTCTCTTTTTCATAGGCTTGGTTTATTCTTTGTCCTTCCCGCAATGGTGCTATTTTGATGCAGGATCATATACCATATTTTCAAGGTGTTGGAATATTTATCAATTTACAATAGATATAGGAAAATATATGGTATCATACTAGACTATGAGAGTGTTACAGGTATATGGTAGTTGGTTTATGGATAGTCCATGAAATTCTAATTGTTGTATAAACTGTTCTCCCTTAATGTATACTAATTTTTTCATGTGTTTATTATATAATTCATTTTCCATAATTATTATCATTTTTTTCATATTCTATAATCCATACGATATGTGTTCCTCATATCATTATAGGTTGAGACCACAATGAATTCCACCCCAATTAGGGTGCCTCCATAATTAAGAATTGGTAACCATTGTGGGTTAATTTTGAAAAACCATTCAATTGTGTGTCTTGACACTAATAATAGTCAGACCTAATAAATTAAATCAATCATGAATTTTTAATGGATTTCACATGTTTAGTTATGACTTTACTATTACATGGTATTTTTCCAATTAATTAATATTTCTTTTAAATGTTAAATGGATAGTATATTTATTGATATCACATAGACTAGTTATCAATAATTGGATTCAATATGGTTTCATATCCTCATCCCACCATCTCATTTTTATGAAATGTAATGTAATGAACATATTTATTAAATATATAATGAATATAATAAATGGTTTCATATATAATTTATCTTTATCATATAGTATAAAAAATTGAGTAAACCATCATAATTATCAAATGTATGGTCATAAATTGAAGAATGATATATGTATAAGGTGTGTATTACACATATAATTTTCATATTTAAAGTTATGGTAAGACTTGATCCATTCTACCATTCTTAAGGGAATTTATTGAGCACTCAGAGGACAACATTCTGGTTCAAGGAGCATGTTTCCAAGGTAAATACAAACCTTGAATCCTCATCATATTCTACTAGAGGATGTATAGAATGATGTCATATAACCACTAATTATCTTACAGAAATTAGGATACCTCAAATACATTACGTGGATCTAGATTGATGGCTTAGTAGACATGGCACCATGGATTGACTTCATTGGGCCCATTCATGCTTATCCCATTTTACCTTGGATGAGATACATAGACCTATTTAGAATCATTCATTGAAAATTTCCTTTGGAGACTCCCCTTGAATTACATATATAACCTTACATACATAATCCTTGTCATTACTATGTTATCTCTAACCCTAATGTTAAGGATTCCTTATTTATTACCTTGTATCATCATTAATTATCATAACCATTATAGGATTCATTTTTATACATTATTTAAATTATTAATTTTATAATATAATGTTAGATTTTTTACAAATAACATGAATTATATATATATTAATAGATTAAATTAATTAATTAAATAATCTCTTTTTCAGAGACATTTCCTGAAGAGGCTGATGAAGATATAAATTATTTATTTGGTATTTCATTACATTTATATATATTGAAAATTATTTTAGTTTAAATTCTTATACAAGATTGTATAGACACCGTTGGTGGTGGAATACAAATATTTATCTCACACACTATATGGGACACTGATGGTACCTAAGAAGAATATATATATAGGTTTCTATAAGGGTATTCATACCACTTTAGACACCTAATATATCTTTATTTCTTTAGGATGGAGATTGGTAGCAGATGACTGGGCCACTGCTTGAGATGCTGGATAGTTTTTGGCTTCTTTTTTATTTTTTTTAAAGCATGAATTTCCTACATCAATGTATACATATTTTCATGATTTATAGAGACATAGAAAACAATATCATCTTTTGAATATGATATGATTCAGTTTCCAACTCTTATTATTATTTAGTTCTTGGTTGTGTATCCTTATTTCTACATCTTATCATTAATCATAATACATACTCTATTAATATTTTTATTATTATCCATTATACTCCCCTTTTACAAGATGCCATTGTCTCTCATAGGCATACCCTATGACCTCACTTACTCTTAGTAGACTCTAGCATACCGGGGGCATCACTTGATGAAATGTGCCCACCGACATGGGGAAGCTTTGAGTTGAACATGGATTAGGATGTAACAATGTGATATAATAGGATTTCAATTATTGAATTACTATTTTTAGATAATAGACATGAAATTGGTAATTCTTTTTATTATTTTTATAAAATGTGACTAGGATTATTTTACCCAGCTTCAGGAAAAGAACTAAATTTCCTAAAATAAGAATCGGTCTTCTGTATTTTATATTTCATAGTTGATATACTTCAACCATTTTGTGAATCAAATTATACATGACAGTTGTTATTATTAATATGAATGATGATTTCATTTTTATCATTTTCCCGATATGAAGAGGGAAATGAAGTATTAAGCATGCATCATTACATGAATCTAGAATTCACATGTCATTCATATTCCATGCCTTATAGGTGATTTTTTCTGATTTCATTTCATTTATGGAATAGTATTATTTAGTGAACCAAGGTTGTTATATTTATTAATGTGATACTAAAATATTTTACATGTTAAGGTGGTTATTTAATGTTTATTTTTCAATCTAATTAGTGTTTTCATATATAGACTGATTGTGGCATCTTCAATGATTGTTTTCGATGCATGACATCTATCTACCTATGGTTTACTGAGCTACTATAGGGCTACCATTGAGCGAAAAGTAGTTTAAATCCGTAAGGTGTATAATCCCTAAAAAAATTAAGTTGTAATTAACAAATTTAATCCATCATAAATTACCAGTTACATTTTGAGACTGAATTTATATGGGGTTGAATATCGATTAAATGGGTGTCCCATTCAATGATATAGATCATGAGAACTTATTCACTGTCAATGATTATCTATATTAATCGATGGTTGATATATGTATACACGAAAATAACAACATTATATTTAAATCATGACTTGTGAAATTAAATGGTATCTAGTAAATAAAGAGGCAAGGTATAACTGACCCTCAATCTAATAGAACCCTAATAAATTAAACATGAACAGTAAATAATTCCCTAAACTTCTAATAATTAGTTTGGGATATTGTACCTTAGGTTGCGAGACATGTTCCATAGGTTATTATTATTTTAGTGATTATATCTCCTCGATCTATTCTAAGGTGTGTTATTGGAATGTTTTGTGTTATAACACCGTGATTTCCTCTAGTCATGCACCTAGATGGCGGTGATGTCCATGCTTTCGATATGGGGGCCCCATGTTCCACCATTTATGTATGTATTAGTTCCACCAACATCACCAATTATTATATCCAATTGGGGAACTTACACTTAACATGGAGAGATTTTTCTATTTTTGACGCAGTCAATGCATGGTGCTCTATGACCTGCACATACTATGCTGGATTTGACTTGGGAGTTCATTTAGTTGCATCAACCCATCTTCAAGTGTGATGGAGTTCCTCAGTCCGCTAAGTATTTGATGGAGGGAACTCATTTTATCTTTGAGAATCATGGGATGACACCAAAGATGATGCCCAATATTTCTATAAAAATGATATTTGATTCATACATGTTTTCTGGAATTTGATTACCTAAGAGGGTCTTCATTAGGGCATGGAATTCATTAACTTTTTGGTTGTCTTCTATTGGTACATTTTCCCTCATATGTTGAAATCTATCCATGTGATAGAGTTCATGCAACTAGATAGGTTTTTATGTATGTTATGGACTATTCATCAACTTTTACTGATTTTTTGAACTTTTTACTACCTTTAGCTGGTGATGATCTATCAGGTTCTAGACTATTAAATGATTAGCTTAAAATTCTAATTCTTACTTATGTGAATTTCTTTCAAATGCCTTGATTTTCTGAGAACATGAACTAGATCCTTTTTCACTAATCACATTAAAATGAATGGTTATATTTATAGACACAATGGTTTCGTGTCGAGGTAGAGAAGTAGTTCATCCCATAGTACGAATCATAGTGTAACACAACAATATTTCATAGTACGTTATTTCTTAAATATAATTCAATAACTTGCACTATACACAACACTGAGTTCAAGCACCCCACGAATTACCAAACTAGACTTTTGAAAGCGGATATGAATAGTATTAACTGAATTTTGAATTTTATATAATCCTTTTAATTTTAGAATCCATATTATGGATTTCTTAGACATTATATAAGAAAAATTCATTTTTTTCAGATAAAAGAAGTATTTTTTAAAAATGCAATTTTACCGCCTTTTAATGGATAACCCTTTTTTAATCTAATATTTAAAACATTTATATATTAAATTTGAAAAAAATAATATTCTTCTTTAGAATATGGATATAAAAATCTATTTTTGATATTTTTTCTGTTTTTCTGATAACTTTCATATTTGGTTGAATAGTGAAAAATAATAAATTTTAATTGACAAAACATTTTTAATCAAAATAATATATAGTGATCAACTATACATATGAATGGTTTGGAAGTATAATTATAATAAATTTTAACCATTTAATCCAATGTTTGTCATTGGAAGTAATTTCACTTTGTAATTGTACATAAATAAGGGTCAATCATTTGGTAGTCATTATTTCTTAAAAATATGCTTTTTGGTTTTGAAAATAGGAAATAAATTTAAATTTATAAATTCATTTTCTGTGTTTTTAATTTTTTAAAATAGACTTCATTTTTGAATTCGGAATATCAAAATTATATTAGGATGAATTTTTGGTATGTTTCAGAAAACTTTCAATTTTTGATGAATAGTGAAAAACACTATGTTATTGGTTAAAACCGACTTTACATTTAATTTATTATATATTTTATTTAAATTTATTTATGTAAAAATAGATAAATAATACCTATATATTTTCAGTGTAATTCATTGGAGTCATTATGCAATAATATTAGATATATAAAATTTTGTTGAACTTTTCACCGTCTTTTACCCACTTCCAAAGAGAATTTGCAAATTCGCATAAACCATAATTTTACCACTTCTATGAGTGTAATTTAAAAAATATGAGAGGAAAAATTGATATCAGTAATAAAATTTTGGTTCAATAAGATGAAAATAATTTTAGGTAAATAGTAACTTTTTAGTTTTTTTACAATGGTTAAAATTAAATAGGGTAATTAAGGGGAATAACTATATTATTCTTACACTAAAACGTGTCCTAATTCTTTTGGATAAGTTTAATTATACCATAAACAACATTACTAATAAATTATGATCTTTTAGGTCCATTTGGGATAGATTAGTACATTTATTATTATTTTATTTAAGGAAGAGTTAAAAGAGTTAAAATCAAAGTTTAATAACTAAACCATTTTTAATATAAGGTTACACACAATATAAATTGGACTATAAATATTCATTATAAATATACAATTATTTTCTAAATCATGGTAATTTATTTATAATTACTAAACGTTAAATAATTAAATTTAATTATGACACCATGATGATTTAGTAATTACATTATTAATGAAAGAATCAAATAAATGGTACAATAAATATAAAAATAAAAATAATTTCAATGATTCTTATGACATACCAGAATTTTCAAGGTGAATATGAAATTTTAGAGTTGATTCAATGTATCTTATTTGATGAATTCAAGTTGTGACTACTTTCACAAAAACCAAAATACCAAATAGTGTCAAAATTGACATAAATTAGTTTTTAGAACAAATACTATATTAGTGGTTGATATAATATTTATAAAAATATAATATTCATCCGGAGGGATTAAATAATATTATTTATGCCATTAATGAACAAATTCAGGTTCTATTGGATTTTTATTGTTTTTTTATTGATCATATAGTGTAAGAATTCAAAAAGACACGGTAAAAGTTAAATTATTTACCTTAGAGTTAAATCTAAAAGATATGCGTAAAATGGTAACCTAAACATTTCTAAAACCAATTATTTGAGAGTATGTAGACCCATATTTACATTAGCTTTAAAATAAGTTAGTTTTTAGCCATTATAAACCGAATATGAGTTTATAATAAAATAATATTTTAATCATTTCCTAAGATGACCCTCACCCCTCTAATAAAAGGGCACTCCACCTTCTCTCAAATTAAACCCTTCAAATCCACTTGACTGAGACAACCCCTACACAAATATCCTATAAAATATCCTTCCTTCATGATATAGTACTTACTTTGGTCATAATGATCTCCTATTGAGACTTTTTGATCAAATCAAAAGGAATAACCCGAAGAAGAGTTAAATATTTCATCACCTCTTTCAAGTTCTTTTCTTCGTTCACTTATTCTTCCCTTGTTGTTTCCATTGTAAAATAATAACACCAATATCTTCAATATAAAGTTATTTTATTATAAATATTGTACAAGCATATTAATTATTCTATCCATCCTATTAATGACATGTCACCATACGTGTGTATGTACGACTTACCGTCTCCACGTCGTGGTGTAGTTGTTATTCAATACATTATTATATTGGATGTGTATAAATTGGATGTATAATTTATGTAAATAATAAAAATAACATGTTAATGATTCTATATATATTATATACCATCAAATTATAAACTATTTTAATATAAAAACAATGATATTGTCACTCGTGCATACGTACAGATTACCGTCTGCACGACGTGATGAGATTCATTTCCATGTTCACCATTCAATGATGATTACAAAAATATATATAATTAATAAGTATGTAATATATGAAATAATAATTATACTGGATATATATGTATATACGTATGTATGTATGTATGTACGTACTTACATATATCTTATTCACTTACATCGGTCCAATACGATGTTGAAATAGAAACAGTGTTTATGCGTAAGTATGGCCTACCATCTCCATAAACAGTGCCTTCTGTTTCATATATACATCTATTATAAATATTTATATTATAAATATATATGATATATAAATTATGTTGTATATTCTGGAATCATTTAAATCCTGATCAAAATGATACGATCAAGAATAACAAGTTAAAATAGGTACGATAAAGAAAGAGATTATTACCTGAAATGTTAATTTAACATGAAAAACATTATTAAATGGGTTGTATAAAGTCATAAATGAATCATGTATTATATAATAAATATAAATATTTTTCTTTTATAATCTAATAAAAGACAATGGTAATTATACATGAGGTTAAATGAACCCTCGACCAAAGGAAAGTGCAAGGTAAGGATTAATTCCTCGATCTCATTATTATCTGAGATTTTTTATGTGGTAGAATTTATTGGGACATGTTTATTATCCATGGCCATGTTTCATAAAATACATTTCAAAATTATTCGTTTAAGGTACTCTTTAACTAAAACATCAATATCAATGTGTTAAATATTTATTCTTCTTAATCATTCTAATTAATGTCTAGATTTTTAAAATGGTTTTTATGGATTAATTTATATGGACATGGATGTTTTTAAAATTTTAATTCCTTTAAAATGATTCATAGTGGTATGGGAAAATTTGATTTAAATATGTATTTAAATATATTCCTTTGAAAATTGTGTGACTTTTAATTTTTTTTTTCCGGAAAAGGGGTATTTTTCTCAATGCATTTTACCAATCATTTTAATCTATGTCAATATCCATTGATGGATTTTAATCTTGTTGGAAGTTCATAGAAATATAACACATTTTATTGAAGTATTTTTTTTATGTTTGAATATGGATGGGTTATTTTTTATACCATTCATGCTTTATGGAAAAAGTATTTACATTTCATATGCTAGTTTTAATATGAATGTTTATGTTATGTTTAATCCTTTTCATTTGAGGAATGCATTAGACTTAGTAAGTGATGGGTGGAGCCCGCTATAGTTCCTCAATGCATCGATAGGTCTCATGAGACCACTAGATGTGGAATTGGATGAGGCCTTTCCCAATTTGATATATGGTTTTGGTTAAGGCCTTTATCATTTTTAGACGTCCTGGCTGAGGCCTTGACAAGATGTATCAGAATGTCCAAAATTATGCATTCCGTCATTATGAAATTAGTTATTACATGTGATAATTACTCTAATAAAATATCCATGTTCATTTTTATCTGGTAATTTCTGATTTATTTTTTCCAAATTATTGTGATGTTTATGTTTTAAAGGATTTTTTTTTATTACACAACTTTCCTTAAAAGTATATAACGTCTGCTAAATTATTTACCCTTACTGAGAATATGATCTCACCTCTTTCTTGTGTTTTATTTTCCCAGGATATGAAGATGTTGATTATGCGTGACATACAGGCATAATATAGGAGGCTTGGAAATTTTTAATGGTATAAATAAATGTTTCTTTTCATTCAAGTTGTAATTTTCAACTTCATTTATGTAATATATATTCCAAGTCTACTAAAATGATCTGTCATTTAGGACATGATTCCTTGTAATCAAGAAAATGTATTAAAATAAGTCACCAACTCTAGGTAACAGGGGTAAGGGAAATACCTTTGGTATAAGAGGATGTTTATAACAAACCATGGAAATTAGATTTAGGTAAAATTTGATTAGAGCACATTATCCTAAGATAGATTTTGAGAATTAGTATATAAGAACTTCCTAGAATATTGGTACTGTAGAGAATTGTTGTGTTTTCCAAGAAATACATCCATGTCTGGAAACGAGCATGTAGAGACGGATCTGGCATAGATATACCTATGGGTAATACCTTAAAACACCACTTTGAGCTAGACTCGAATAGGAACTGGTGCACAACAACGGGCCTTACTACAGTCTGGGTTACAGCACTCCTAGGGGATAAGCTTAGGATAATTCTAATTTTATTTAGAAACCACTATGATGGTTTTATGGGTATATAATTCCTCAATGAAAACATTTTTATGATTATGGATTAAATCCACGAACTATTTAATTTATTTTAACTATTTTAGAAGTTTGAAATTATGCATTGCAATTCATAAACTAACCTAGTGTATGATATTGTTTAGAAATGGAGCCTAGAATATATAATGAGACCTCCTGTAATACGCATGATCCAAAGAGTTTTACGGATCATGTATTTCTTACTATTAAGCCACCAATTAGAATTGAAATATTCTCCCATGTATTACAGTCATATGAAGAAATAGTTTCATGTGTTAATAAGATAAGTAATGAATTTTCTGAGTCCTATGTCTTTTAAGGGAAGCCAGGGAAGTAAAGGATTATAGAGAGAACGATGGATTAAGGGATTAAGGGAAAGAAGTATTTTATCATATGTGATAACTATGGAAATAATCACCTTGGTAAATGCATGAAGGGAATGGGAGTTTGTTATAATTTTGGAGAAAAAGTACACCAAGTACATGATTGCAAGGTTGAGTAAAAGGTTTCAAATGTACAATTCTTCTTCTCCAAGGAGTAGGGACACTACGCGAATCAATTTCCGAATCATCAGAGTATACCCCAATTACTGATATTGGATAGTAATCATGTTATGATACTACCGAAGATGAAGAGGAATGATTAAGAGTTTATATGTTGTTATTAGAGTATTGTGTCATTTGAGTATTGTATTAATGATGTAAAGGTAATAAGAATTTTATATTATATAAGGATTGTATTATAGTACTATATCATTAAGGACATGAAATTGTGTGGAACCATGATATGTGACTCGATATCAAGCTAAGATTTTTGGAAAATACATGGTTGAATAAAAGAAAAACCTTTAATATGGTTATAATACTGAGGTATTGATTTTGGAATAAGAGATGGTTGATTTGGATAAATTATATTGGATATTCTTGACTATCATGGAACATATTAATGGTTTGTTTATTTCATCATTGTTGGAGTTTTCATAATTTTTGGATATAAGAATTATATCTACTATTATATAAACAATAACGGAGTATGAATTTAATCAACAAGGTTTTATGGTAATTCATGGTGTTACCGTCTTTTAAATGAATACATGATGATGGTATTCACATGTTATTATGTGGGAAAAAGGATCTTCATTGTGTTTTACATCATTATAAATTTTGGACTATGAGTTTGGTAAGAAATTTTTTGGATAAGTCTAATTGTTGGAATGGATTAATTTTGTGATTGGATCCTATTGTTAAGGGAAAAGAATTTCTTAATAATAGTTTTTTGGATTTTTTATAAAAGGGCAACCTGGATGTCGGGCGACAACCAGTCACGTCCGGTTAGGCCACGAGACATGAACCCACAACTAAAGGGATACAAGGAAGCATCTCCTACAACTGGCTACATGATTTCCTAGACTGTATAATGTAGTTTTTTTAAAAGGGAATTTAAATAAATTATAAATTCATTTTTTAACCATATATGATTAGGATAAATATAGTATTTTTAATATCTTTTATAGTGAAAGATGAGTTTGTGGTTGAAATTTGTTAAAGGATGGATATCTATATGTCAAGTATATTTTTTTCTCTTATTCTAATAATAAATTAATTCTTAAACATTAGATAATGGATCTTAAAACCAAAAATGTTTTATACTAATACCTTATGTTTTGTTAAAACGATGATATTTTAAATCATCATAGATTGATGGCTTTGAGGCCCTAAATTTTACACTTGTTTGTGATTGATGACCTCAATTACTCCCAAAAAATATTTACATTTTCCCCCTCAATTATGTGTCTTTAATTTCTACCAAAGTTCTCTAAATCGAGATCATAATTTGGTGGTGTCTTCATCATTTCCCATTCCCTCTTAATGATACTAAATTTTATTAATAGAATTTTTTATCTGGGTTCTCCACAATGGTATTTTTCTATTTTTAACCTAGTATTTTCGAAGAAGAGTATAAAATTACGAGGAAAAAATTTATTGATGGAGGGGAGAATGTAACACCTCAAGATTTCATAGTTCGTTATTTCTTAAATGGAATTCAATAACATGCACTACACACAACACTGAGTTCAAGTGCACCATGACTTACCAAAATAGTTGTTCCAAAGTGGTTACAAATATTATTCACTGAATTTTGAATTTTATATAATTTTTGTAATTTTATAATCCATATTATGAGTTTTGTAGACATATTATAAGAACAAATTTATTTTTTCAGATAAACGAAATATTTTTTTAATGAAATTTTACCGCCTTTTAATGGAAAACCCTTTTTAAATCAAGTATTTGAAACTTTTATATATTAAATTTGACCAAATAGACTTCTTCTTTATAATCGGGACATAAAAATTTAGTTTTGAGAAAATTTTTGTGTTTTTCTGATAACTTTCATATTTCTGTGAATAATGGTAAATACTAAATTTTAAATAAAAACAACTTTTTTAATAAAAAAAATATATTGTGTTCAACTATACATATGAATGATTTGGACGTATAATTGGATTATATTTTTACCATTTAATCCAATGATTGTAATTGGATGTAATTTCACTTTGAAATTGGACATAAACAACCGTCAATCATTTAGTAGTTATTATTTTTTTAAAATATGATTTTTGGTTTTCTCAATGGGTATTAATTTTAAATTAATAAATCAAATTTCTATGTTTTTAATTTGTTAAAATAGACTTCATTTTTAAATTCTTAATAACAAAATTATCTTAGGGTAAATTTTTTGTATGTTTCTGAAAACATTCAATTTTGGATTAACAGTGAAAAAGACTATTATTGGTTAAAACCGACTTTTCATTTAAAGAATTATTTATTTTTTTAAAATTTATTTTAGGTAAAAATAGATACATAATACCTATATATGTTCAATTTATTCAATTTAGTAATATTTTATAATATTAGATAAATAAAATTTTATTGAACTTTTCACCATCTTTTATACACCTACTAGGAGAATTTGCAAATTCGCATAAAACTTAATTTTACCATTTTTATGAGTGGAATTTAAAAAATCTGAGAGAAAAGTATGATCTCAGAAAGAAAATTTGGTTCAATAAGATGAAAATAAATATTGGTGAATAGTAACTTTTTAGTTTTTTCCACGGTTAAAAGTAAAGAGGGTAATTAAGGGTAAAAATGATATTATTATTACCCTAGCACAATTCCTACTTCTATTGGATAAATTTAATTCTACCAAAAAAACCATAAGAATAAAATATGAACCTATAAGTCCACTTGGATTTTATTATTACATTTATTATTATTTTATTTAAAGAATAATTAAAAGAGTTAAAATCAATATTTAATAGATAAAGAATTTATAATATTGGGTTTCACACAATCTAAATTTGACTATAAATATTTATTATAAACATAAAAATATTTCCTACATCATGGTAATTTAATTAAAATTTTATGACTTTAAATAATTAAATTTATTTATGACACAATGATGATTTAGTAATTACCTTATTAATGAAAGATTCAAATAAATGGTATTAAGAATAATAAAATAAATACAATTTCAACGTTTTTATGACATCCACAAATTTTATAGGTGAATATGAATTGTTAGGGTTTATTAAATGTTTATTGATCAAAGCAATCAAGTTGTGATTACTTTAAAAAAACCATATACCAAATAGTGACAAAATTAACATAAATTAATGTTTAAAACAAATACAATATTATTAGTTGATATAATATTCCTAAAAATATATGGTTCAGCCAAATAGATTAAATAATATTATATATGTCATTAATTAACCATATTATGTTCTCTTGGAATTTTATAGTATGTTTACTTACTATATAGTGTAATAATACAAGAAGACGTGGTAAAAGTTATATTATTTAACTTAGAGTAAAATCTAAATGGTAATTTTAAAATGGTAACCTAAACATGACTAAAATATATTGGTTGAGAGTATTAATACCCATACCCACTTTATCATATAAATAAATCAATTTGGAGTATTTATAAACTGAATATTATTTTATTATAAAATAAAATTTCAATCTTTTCCTAGGGTTCCCCTCACCCCTCCTATAAAAAGGCACTCCCCCTTCTCTCAAATTCATACCACAAAGCCATTTGGATCAGGAAAACCTAGCCAAAAAATCCTCTCAACTACAATCCCTTCATCTTATAGGCCTTCCTTTGGTCATAAATCTAACTTAAGAGTCCCTTTGGATCAAATCAAAAAGAAGAACCTGAATAAGAGGTAAATATTTCATCACCTCTTTCAAGTTCTTTTCTTCTTTCACTTCTTCATTCCTTGTTATTTCCATTGTAAAAAAATAACTCAAGTATCTTATATATCCTTTGATGTTACTATAAATATTGTGCAGCCATATTCATTATTCTATCCATCCAATGAATGACATGACATCATATGTGTGTACATATGACTTACCATCTCCACGTCGTGGTGTAGTTGTTATTCAATAAATTATTATATTGGATGGGTATAAAAATGATGTATAATTGATATAAATAATAAATATAACATCTTAATGAAGCTATATATAAGATATAACATCCAATTATAGACGATTTTAAAATCAAAAGAATTATATTGTCTCTCATGCTTACTAATAGATTATCGTCTCCACGACGCGACAGGAATCATTACAATGTTCACCATTCTACGATGATTATAAAAATAAATTTTTTTAATATGTATGTAATATATGAAATAATAATTCTACTGGAACTATATATATATATATATATATATATATTTGTATGTATGTATGTACTTACATATATTTTATTCACTTACGTCCGTCCAATACGATGTGAAAACAGAAACAACGTTTATGCGTACGTACGGCCTACCGTCTACTTAAACGGTGCCATATATTTCATATATACATCATATTATAAATTTTTGTATTCTTAATATATGTGTTATATAAATCAATTTTTATATTCCAGAATGATTTAAATTGTGATCTAAATGATACGATCTAGAATAACAAGTTAAAATTCGTACTATAATGAATGTGATTATTACCAGAAATGTTAAATTATCATGAAAATCATTATTAAATGGGTAGTACAATGTCAGAAATGAATCATGAATGATATAATAAATATGAATACAGTTCCTGTATAATATAATAACATACAATGGTCATTATAAAAAAGGTTAATCATACCCTCGACCAAAGGAATGTTCAAGGTAAGGGTTAATTCTTTAATCTCATTATTATCCGAGATTGTTTATGTGTAAGTATTTTTAAGGGACAAGTTTATTATCCATGTCCATGTTTCATAAAAGTCATTTCAAAATGATCCTTTTAAGTTAATATTTATCTAAAACTTCATTTTAAATTTATTAAATATTTATTCTTCTAAATCATTCTCATTAATGTCCAGGTTTTCAATATAGTTTTTAAGGATTTATTTATATGGACATGAAGGGTTTTAAAATGAGAATTCAATTAAAAAGATTCAAAGTGTTATGGGACACTTTTATTTCAAAATATCTTTAAATGTAATCTTTTAAAAATTGTGTAACTTATAAATGTTTTCATGAAAAAGGTGTATTTCTCTCAATGCATTTTACCAATCGTTTTCATCTATGTCAACATCCTTTGATGGATTTTAATCATTTTGGAAGTTTGTAAAATTATTCCATATTGTATTGAAAGATTAGTGATATGTTTGACTATGGTTGTATTATTTTTATACAATTCATGGTTTATGTATAAAATATTTAAATTTCATATGCTAGTTCTGATATGAATGTTTATGTTATGTTTTATCCATTTCATTTAAGGAATGAATTTGATTTAGTAAGTGACGGGTCGAGCCCACTATTCCACCTCGATGCATCGGTAGTTATCATGAGACAACTAGACTTATAATTGGCTGAGTCATTTACCAATTTTATATATGGTTTTGGCCTAGGCCATAATCATTTTTGACATCGTGGCCGAGGGCTTGACAATATGTTTCAGAATGTCAAACATTATGCATTCCCTCATTATGAAATTAGTTATTACATGTGATTATTCGACTAGTAGAATATCCATATGCATGTTTATATTGTAATGCTTGATTTATTTTTTCCATATTATGTTCAAGGATATATTTAAAGCCTGTTTTTTACACATCATTCCTTAAATGTTTATAGATTATGCTAAATTATTTACACTTACTAAGCATCTGAGCTCACCCCTTTCATATGTTTTATTTTCCAATGATATACAGAAGTGGGTTATTAGTGAATGGTAGGAATAATTTAGGTTTCTTGTACATTTTTGATGGAATCAATTACTGTTGGTTTTCTTTTCAAGTTGTAATGTTGAACTTCATGTATGTAATATATTTTCCAAGACTTCTAGAATGATAGGTCTTTTGGGACTAGATTCCCTGTAATCATGCAATTTTATTCAAATAATGTCTCGACTCTGGGTAACTGGGGTCGAGGCATTACATGTAGCCTCAATGTTTCTCATCAATGTGGTGGTGGCTAGAGTACCTGCACTAGAAAAACATTATAGTCCAGCACTGTGATAAATAGGGGAATTTGGAGCCTCAATGAGATAGATACAATCTAGAGATTCATGCATGCAGCTATTTAAGAAATCATCTAGAGAATCTATAATTTTTTCACCTACACCTAGTTGAAGGGGATCCACACCAACTCCACCGTTAAGGGAAAAATAGATTTTTCATGTCAATTAGGGAGTTGAAGTAGTACCAAACATGCATGAATTAGAGGAGGTCGTGTTATTGGAAGACAAACATATGATTATCAGTTATAGAATAGAGGACCAGTTCAGGGTAGTCCATCTATAACACATGTATATGGATTAGGTCAGTTTCAATATTTAAAGCTAATACCAAAGGTATAGAGTGCATGACCATCAATAGAATGAGGTTGTATACTAGTATTCTATACTTTGGTATCTACTTTTTTTTATTTAGGTTCTTTTCATCATTTATCTTCTTATGAGTTGTGGATAGTATCAAGATAATAATATAGTATTAATATTGTGTTATGACCGTCGATACACCATTAGGAGTATGGAAAATTGGAATACCCAATTTCAAGGACAATCCTTCTAAGGTAGTATGTCATCCCTTCTTATGGAACATCACCATCCTTGAGATGAAATTATTTGATATCATTATAAGGATTTATTGGATTTTTCTCTATCATGCTTATGATAAATTCTATCACTACATGATGTCCTCTAAATCATCAAAGGGGGTAGTTATCTCTTTAAGGGTGAGTGAAATTTCATGTTTGGAATAGCTAGACCATAAAATCATTTTCTTGGTGAAGTGACCTCCTATATTTCTAGCCACTTCATAGAAGATTATTGATTAAATCTAACACATTTTCCTCCAATTATATACTATTTTAGGGATTTATTTAGAAAAATTTATACCTCTAATTATAGAGGTAGTTTATACGACCAATATCATTCTAGGTGAAGTTCCAGTGTCCATTCAACTATATAGGAATGAACATACACAGCTTTATGAGCTCTAGATATATTTGGAGGGTCTGAAGACTAAGGGTTTTTTATGAACCATCATTTCCTCTTAGGTTTCACCGATGATTTTCACTAAGAATATAGATTATACCACTTATTAATGCATTTATCACTAAAGGACGAACAATATTATGGTTATGAAGTAGTATCATTTTCTTATAAATGATGATATATTGGACCATCTCTAGAGAGATGGGGTTTTCTCGATGATTAACCAGAGATCGTTCTATCATCATGTGAAAGTTATTATTTAATATAAACCCTGAAATTATTTTTAATGATAGTAATGTCTATAGGAGTATCCTATTATGACATTATATCTTACAAATTTACCAGTTATTCCAATTGATTTGATGAATTGGGTCTTACATTCTTATCTGGATTCCTCCATGGTGGTATTCCTAGATGACATCTTCCAGTGTAAACAGACTCGACACAATCACCCCATGAACATAGACAACATTTTGAGTACATTGATAGAGCATCTGTTATATGAAAAACACACCAAATTTCACTTATGGATTGACAAAGTTCAGTTCTCGTGTCATATTATCTCATAATCGGGAGTATATGTTGATCCTGAGATGTTAAGTGACATACTTTCATATGAGAATCCTTTAAATTAGTTTGATATAAAGTGTGTCTTGGGGAAGTACGGATATTGGAGTTTTTTAATATAGGAATAATCTCAACATGATACACCTATTACTCTTCTGACAAAGAAGGTTGTAATGTTCAGATTTTTAGAAGCATGCAAAAAGTTATTTCAAGAGCTGAATGGGAGGCTTACCTCGACACCGATTCTGATTAAACTATATCCTAGCGGATGGTATACAATGTTCTAGGATGTTTCTCGCATCAATTTTTCTATAATAATAATATATTATGATAAGGTCTATGTATACATATCTCAATAGTTGATCCATCATGAAATAAACTAATTGATGCATGTCCTTAAGCAAATAGTTATTTTCCATGAATTACATGGTTCGATACACTATCTGTTGTGTGAGTTATTTCTACTATATATGAACCAAAATATCCTTAAATATATGTTTACGTATCATGAATTTAATCTCAGATAGTGATTATTTTATAATATCTACAGTCATTCAAGTTTGAGCATTCCAATATGCTTGGAATGGGAAATACAGTAACATATGGGTTGAGTTGAAAAACTCAAAAATATGCTATTCAATAATCTAGTTGTGAATTGACATTTATAGCCTCTTCATTGATCTGCATCTGGAGTTTCAAAATATTCACAATAATTCTTACCTATTAGTATTTATGGTTACCTCTTTTCTCTTTAATAGCATGAATATCATGCATTTTTTAGATCTTAAGTGATTGTTTATCTCGAAGATTATTCATGGTGATGGATTTTCGCCATAATGGTACATTGATGTAGATGACATACTACATATACGTGGACGTGTTTGTGTTCCTATTGATATAAGAGAGGAACTGATGTGGGAGTCCCATTATACCTAGCATGTAGTTTAGATAGGAATCTCCAAGATGTATTAAGATATTCGACTCCAGTATAGGTGGCCTATTATGAAACATCATATAGATGATTTTATCTTTATGTGTTCCACCTATCAGTAGGAGAAGGAATAGAACCAATGTCTTTTTGGATTTTTACAACTCCTACTAGTTAGTGAATATAATTGTGAGGATGTTTATGTGGTCTTTGTAGTTGAATTTTTGAGGTCACCTCATGGTAATGATATAGTTTTGGTTTTCATGGATTGACTGAAAAAAAATATCCCACATTCTTTCCATCCAAGATGCATTCTCAGTTGATGATCCAAAAAGATGGTATTTCTGTGAGGTCACACTACGACCCATGGTCCCTTGTACCATAATTTTAGATAGGGATACATATTTAACATTGAGGTTCTAGAAGGGGATACATAATGCTTTGGTTACACAGGTGTTTCTATATTAGTTCTAAGGATATTATTCGATGGAATTATAGTTACAATTGTGTATTTTTTCAATCCACATTGGGTAGATCTAATATTTTCCCATACAAGTGATCTTATAGTATAGAATGAAGTAGGTATTTAATGTGTCACATTTTTAATATGTTTTCCAAATTTTTATGTCTCAAAATTAAGAGTTTGTTTTCGTAAATGGAAGATATTAGAAAAAAAAGGTCCATGAACCACTTAGAAATAATAGTTTATTGATCATGAAAAATGGTACATAGAATTGTGGACTACAAACCCTGTTGTTGGAATAGTTTACAAAATGAAAAAAATTTTGTGGTGAAGACTGGAAATTTATAGAAGGAAATTAGTTCATGGGATGGCATGTAATTCATGAAAAAAGGAGGAGAAGTTCACGGAAGGGTTAGATCATGGGATTCCTTATCATTGGAGAAAATTTTGTAGAGATTTTTTTACAATATAGGTCAGCTGCATTGAAGGGATGAGTGGCAGAATGCGGACCCTGTAGGGTAATGGTTCACAGGAGATGCACGGTATGTGGTGAACATAGAGTCGCATCAAATATTTGGTAAATATTGGATTATAGTATTGTGAAGATCTATTTTCTTATATAAGGACCACTAATCCCATTGATTAGTTGAGATGTGAAAATTTCATTATAATAATTAATCGTTATGGGAATTCAGTGATATTAAAATGAGGTTCACGCAAATGTAATTTTTTATGAATGGATTTATGTACTCTGCAGTGGGAATACATTACAATGTATGAGAGTCTATATAGAGAGGATGAACTCAGTTAGTGGTGATCATGAAGTATGTGGAATAAGGAAATATGAAAATGAATGTGGTACATGAAGGATGGTTTATACAGGATAGATTGTTCCACGATGAAGAATTGTTATGTGAGAGTAGAAGCGAAGGTAGTACGCAAACACATTTTGTGAAGGTGGTACATGGTTGCGGTTTTCATAAGAAACACACAAAGTTCATATGTGGATCGCTGTAGTACATGGAGGAAGAAGGTGAGTTCATGGAGGACATGTTCATGAATGAATAGTATGCATAAAATAATATTACATCTATAGTGGAAAACAAGACCTCAATAGAGAATCTATCTATAGTTTAGGATGCATGATTTAATTCCAATCCATTTAATTGACCTTCATCTTGATACACTAAGTTTAGATTCTTCCCAACTTATTGAGCATGGGGGAGTCAATAGAAGTGATCTGAGGTACACAGTGTGCTATCCCAAAAACCTTGTTAATTCAGTGTTCTTTTCATAGATTTAATGTGATAAACCTTTGTACTCTAAAAATTATGAAGTTAAATGGGATTTGGTACAACCAAAAACATGTCAACATACGCTCCTTGGACATACCTCTTAGTGTTGAACCATGTAAAATTTATGTGTCTTTACTTTTCATGTGATTTTTTGTTCTCTTTAATTTCTCATAAAATAGGTTTAATAGGTTCCTAACAATGTGGGAATAGGATTCATCAGTTTATAAGAAAAGGTTGGCAGCCGGATTCACCCCTCCCCTCTCAGTATGTTCCGAAATCCTTCATGTGGTATCAGAGCATAATGATTTCTAGTGTTCAATCTACCATTCATTTCTACCATGGTGAGTACAATGAATGTCAGGGGAGTCCCCCAATAATCATCTAATATATCTTGGAATGGAAGTATTGTTTTCCACTACAAAGGTAATACAGGTTATAGATCCAACTAGGTTTTCTATGACTAATATAAATAAGAAAATGATTGATTCAAATTCTAAAACAAAAAAATTCCCTTAGTGTATATTATTTTAATAGATATATCTATTGGTGATAATTTGTATGCCAGAATAGATTAAGCGGGAAAATTGGATATTATTCATTGAGGTTACATTGTTGTGATGGAGGAAAAACTACAATTTTTTCACAGTAGGTTTGATGATATAAAGATGTATCCCAACGAAAATGCATATTACTTTTTCAATCAAATTAATAATTTTATTATAGTAATAAAAGGACATGGTGATAAAATCAAAGATATTGATATTGTGAAGAAAACATTTAGAAGAATTTAACCACTTTACTGTGAAACATTTTCTACCCTTGAGAAAACGTATCTTTCCAAACATTCTCTAGATGATATTTTGAAAATCCTTGTGGAGTATGAGATAAGAGTCAGACAAGAAGATGCAGGGACTATACTAAGCATGGAAATGGAATTAAAATCCATGGACAAAGATTAAATTTTATGAGATATTATTGGAAAACATAATGATGAAAAAAAAAATTTCTCTCATTTAAATGAAATTAAAGAAGGGAAAATTTTAATTCTATGGAAGGTTACATCTATCTTGTTTTTGTTGTGGTGGAGATGGGAACATTGTCTCTCAATGCATAATAAAGTATAATGATGAAGAAAGTGAATATGGAGACATGTTGAAGCCTCAGAAAACGTTTTTCAAAAATGGAGATTTCATGTCTAGTATAAAACTACGTATAATGGTTTCTTATTAGAATACAAAGTTAATGATAGTGAATTCATTGAGGAAGTAAAACCACAGTTTAAATCTTGAACCCATGCATCGATAATGGTTATAGTTGAAAAAACAGATCTGTTAGGAGAGGAATCTTGAAATAATCTATTTAACAATTATATTGATCTCATGTTCAAAGTTAAGAATTTATTTGGTAAGCTAGAGAATCAATTTAAGAGATGAAAAATTTAAAATAAATTAAGGAATAGTCATCTGAATATGTTGATATACTGGTGGTAGAAATTAATTGTGTTATGGAAGTAGTAAAATAACATTAAACAACTATTTAAAGCTAAGAATTTATGGATGAACAATAGATCAGAATTGATAAATAATGAATGGTAATTAATGAACTTATATATAGATAGGTGGATCTATAACAATTTAGGGACTTGAATAAGATGTTTTGACTCTTAGGATTAAACATTAATGTGAACCAAGTGAATAATAAATAATGAAGTAAATTTAGTTTGGAATATTCTCAGATGTTATGCTACTAAAGAGAGTTGAGTATGGTTCATATCGATTAGAAAAGGGTCTCGATGATCAAAGAACCTCATGCATGAAAAAATTATGAATTGGTTGTAATGATAAATATCAAATGATGGATGTAAAATGGGATAAAATAAAGGCAATCTAAATGTTTCGCATATAAAAAATACACCAAATTTCCAAAAAAAATAATGTCTCATTTCATACTAAAATGTTTACTAAAAAATCCTCGAGTTTCCCATGATGATATACAATCAAAATATACTTCATTAAAATTTAAAATTAATAATAATAGAAGTGAACAGACATTTCTACTTGTGAAATTTCAATTCTATGGATATCATGGCCATACCATGTCATAATTTGAAGAAGAAACAAGCTATTTGAATGAGAAATATCTAGGAAGTTAATAAAGGATAATGAATTCATATACAAATTCTGATAAAATAAACATTTTATATTGATATTGTTTTCATTTTTCTAACATTTTCCATAAAGATGACGACTATAAGAAGATGAATAGTGGAACGGTTTTTATAGAACTCACAGACAAGTTAATACTCTCCAACCAAATGGTTTTATTCTTACAAATACTGCAACAAAAACGGGCAAGGGAAGCACCACCATTTATCAGTGCTAATAAAAAAACACTGATAAAGTTAATTCATTAAAAGTGATGATAAAGGATCCCTTTATATGCACTCTTCTAGCACTGATAAAGAATCCCTTTATCATCACTAAAAAGGCACTGATAAAGGTACTCTTTATAAGTGACCATATTTTTGTGGTTATAAAGGGCTTCTTTATCAGCTTTTTTTAGCGCCGATAAAAGGTACGGTTTATGAGCGCTTAAATTTTAGCGCTGATAAAGGAATCCTTTATCATCGATTTATTAGCGATGATAAAACCATATTCCAATATTTTATAAAATCATATGCACAAAATCCTTTGTTTACTATACCCTCAAGATCATACGATATTGTACCCCTACGACAACTCCCCTCCCCCCGATATTATCTTTTCCATACCTCTGCCACTATCCCTACTCCAGCACTAGCTCTACTCCTTATCCTCCCCCTTGAACCCCTTCCATGGATCCGCTAACCTCTGAACCCTACTTCTCCTCCTTGTTTCTAGGCCCTAATCCCCACAAACTCTACTCCTCTATTTCTCAATGGTTGGCGGCTCCTCTCATACACCTCCCCCTCTGGTAGTCGCACCTTCCCCTCCCAACAATGTGCAAAAGGCTCCCTGACTACTCGACACATCTTCTATCCATCCAATGTGGGTGTGATCTACTCTAGGTAAGTCTCCCACTTCTACTTTTAGGAATATTTTTGGTAATTTCTCTCCCTTATCTATATGTTTTCATCGTTTTATTTCCCTTTTGGACAATGATTCAATGAATAATTCATGAATGGTAATTGCACATTCCATAGTTGGAATCATGTATCACTCCATGTGAAAATGAGGCACGGGAAGTGGAAGTCTTTTATATACACAAATTATACCCCTAGGGAAACATCATGTCCTCCTTTGAGGATATTTTTGAGCTATATTTTTTTATTTCATTATTTTTGGGAGATTTTTAACCTTCTGGGGACTAGTATTGGTGGATTGTGTTCCCTTGGTCCATTCTTATGAGGGGATGATGTAGCTTTATGACCATTTCCAATGACGTTGTCCCTTCTATATCTTCTTAATGATAAGGGTAGTGTTGGTGAGTTCCATTATTCTTGATTGAGTTTTCTTAGCCCACTTATATGAGTGTTATTGTGGAATTAGGTCTTGTTCATTGTAAATCATACCCCTCAGTGACTTGGAACATGCATCATGTCACAGCCCCTCCCTTGGGGCCCATGCGATGACTACCCCAAGTCCTCCTTCAATATGATAGGGGATGGAGACAAGCACCAAAAGGCATACTCCAGAAATCGGGAAGGAATTTCCCTTAGTCTAGTACAAACACACAGTCCATGAACATCTCAAGAAGAAACATTGATGTAAACTACTATAGTAAAAGAGTGTTGAATGTAAATGGACCGAAATAGAAGACAAACTAATAAGGTACAAGAACAACTGAAAATACAATAAAATGGACAGAAAAAAGAAAAATATATATTGGTTCGTCCTATGAGGTTCCTACATGAAGGATAAGTATAGATCGCCTCCTCAGCACTCCACTTCTTTCTGTCTCCTCTACGTACTGCCTTGTCCTGGCTCCCTCAAACCTCATCCCAACTACTCATCATCTACACAAGACACAATAATGTGCGGGCATAGACCCTACATAGGCGAGTATAACGATACTCAGTAGGGATTCTGAGACCCCAAGGACTCCTAGAGTTCCACAAAGAACAACCACAGCATAACACCCCGAAGGTAGATTACCACGAAGGTAAAGTACTTCATAACATAACCTCAATCACAAGCATATGGTAAAGATATCTCACATTGGGATTTATTCTAGAGGTAGTTTCAAGTAACATCCCCAATCACTACGGCACACGCCTTAGATACAATATAACACCAACTTTATTGAGTATAGTGGGACAGTTACATCCCACAGATGTGGTTCCCACTAACCTTTGACTACTGAGGTACTCCTCCTGTGGAGTACCATGGGTTTTCTGCATCACACAAAGGTGCTCCCCACCATGGATCTTCCATGTCACCCAGAGGTGTGCCCCCTCGTGGCCTGCTGAGGTACTCCTCCTAACGAGTATTGTGGATCTTATGAGTCACACAGAGGGGCCACCCACTATGGGTCTGTCGCATCACACAAAGGCCCTCCCCACTGGGCCTGTCGAGTCACTCGGAATCATAATGGTCATCAGTATTAAAGTCCCAGCTAGTCATAGGGTTCTGTATGTAGCACGCTTGGAAGAACCACTCCCCAAGCCACCGGTTATACCTCAACCATCATGAATCCCCATGAATAATTATTCCAAAGTTTTTTCACATCATAATAGACCCAAATCAATAGATCGTGCGTCAATAAGACACCTAATTTATAAGTTATAAGCCTTTCTACTCTACGGGCCCTGTTGGATTCGAGGTTCAATCTAACCCAATCATACTCCAACATAGTCCAAAACAAAAGTGGAGTATACCAAAATTATCTCCTCGATCCACGGTTTCCTATTCTATAAACAGTTTTTCAAATGGACGCTCGATTCTAATGATACATCCAAAAAAAGTGAAACTGGGTTAGGATGGGCCCAGGTTCGGTCCGACCAAGTTGGACCGACCCGGCCCGAACTTTCCTTGGCTAACCTGAGTATGTCTTGGATGGCCATGCCTTGGCAAGGTCGGTCCACTAGGTGAGGCACGCGACAACATGGCCCATTGCGGCACGACCCACTATGGTGTGGCCCACTCGGTTGGTGGTCTGCTCTGGCGGGTATGCCCTAACTGACACACGGGGGGAGGTGCCCCCTGTCTTCCCGAATGGTCTGTGGATAGTTTGAAATCATGCATGTGGGACCCACTAGAGGGGTCCCTCATGGTGTGGCAACGCCAGCTGGAAGGCCGGCCAGACTTCTTCCCAGTGGCATGGTCACGTGCCACTACACCACCACGGCTTGCCAGATGTCGGCCACCCTTCGGCCTCCGCCGCGACCAAGCGGCCACCACCTCCTTCTCCATAGGTGGTGCGGACGTGCACTGCCAATCTGCTACGCAGCCCGCCAGCATGTCGTCCACAACCACTTGCTTCACAACGACCGACAGGCCACAAACTCCTGCTCATCCGACGGTGTGGACCCATGCTGCCCTTTCTTCAAGTGGTCGGCCGAGTGCTGGTCGCCGACTTCTTTCATGTGCCATTGCAGATTCATTCCAAGCCTGAAAAATTAAACAATCACATAGTCATGATCCTCAGGTCGAGGGCTTCACTTCCATATGTTGCGATGAATAAAATATAATGTTTCTAGCTTCAATAAATATATGTCTTTGAAGAACACATGAAGAATGTGAGGTCAATCAAAAGGGAAGAGGAATGGTTTAAACGCGGACGATGTCCATGTTCATTTAGACTATATCTATAGAGACCCGTATATTGAGGTACATAGACATTACATTACTTTTGCGGAATACTTAGTACATAACAAAAACATACACACAAGGATCGTAATCGTTTTGTGTCTTTGGAAACTCGGAATATAATCTTCTAATCGTGGTGAAATATCTTCAACATCTCCCATAAAGATATTCCCTATTTTTACCTAAAACCTTTCTTTATATCTTGGGGAAAGAAACATAAAAGGGTGAGCTCAAATTCTCAGTAAGGGTAAATAAAATAAATATAAATCACATCATATTCAAAAGAACATAACATTTTGGAAATCTTAACCTGCAAAAGAGAGCATAATTTCATAACATGGGATAAATCATGGCAGAGAAATGTAATCACAATAATCATAACTTAAAACCTGAAACTTTGTGGCATATACACATAATCATAGAGAATCATATCATATTTGTCAAGACTCATTTCTAAGACTATCTTAGTGGACAAAGTCCATTTCTGAATCGAGTAACCCTCGTTCCAGTCCTGTTTCACTGAACCGGTATAACCTACCATTCCATCCATGTCTATCTCATGAGATATAAAATATTTACCCAATGCATTGGAGGGAGATATATATCCCACCCATCTCATAATGATACCATTCTTATGTGTTCCACAAAATCATAAATCATACATCATTGCATAACCCATGTAGTAAAAATGGGATTCTTAAACAACATGACATCATAAAACAATTCATATAAGATAAAGGAATTCATAAAAATATTTCCATCACAACACAATCAAATACATCTAATAATAGGGATAGAAACTTAACCCTATATTATCTTAGATGGAAAATAATTTTGATAAAACACTTGAACTTCAATCTTGAGGAAAATATCCTTTCTACTTCAAAAACATTTTTCCTTTCTTAACATGTCATACAATTTTAAACTAAATGAAGTTGATTAAAAATAAACTTGAAAACTTGTAAAGGAAGATTCTTGGAAATATTGTTTTAAAAATCCATTCATGCCGTATAAGTTAAAAAAAACATTCTTCTCATACTTTTTTCGGAAAATTGAAAAAGTACCTCGTATGAAAAACGACAAAAGATTCCTTTCAAATCTTTTACCAAAAACTCAATGAAGGGTTAAATTGGATTTAAAAAGAATTTTAGGTGGATGGAAATAATATTACATATTGAGGAAACATGGATGTGGATGATAAAATACACCCCACTAAATGACAAAGTATAAACAATCTCGGATAAAAATGAGATTGTGATATTTCACATACCTTAGGTCCGATTTGCTTAGTAAGTGTCCAAACCTCATGTATAATGATTTAAATAATGTAATTGACTTATTAAAGAATCATATTAATTGTTATGATATCATATATGGTTCACTTATGACTTTATATTACCCGTTCTTTTGTAAATTCAATGTTAAAGAGCGTTTTGGGTAAAATTGTTTCATTTGTCGTCCGTGTTTTGACTTGTAATTATTCATATGGTTACTTAGATCATGATTACTTAATTCCAGAATATGAAACATGATATATATATATATATATATTCAGAATATACATATATATAATAAATCAGTAAATGGAATGAAATACACCGTTCATGGAGACGGTAGGCCGTACGTACGCATGAACGCTGTTTTCGTTTCCTTATTGAGTTGAACAGAATTAAGTAGATGAAATTCATATATATACACATAAATCCAGTATCATTATTATGTCATATATTTCATGATTAATTATTATTTATACTTTATAATAATTCACGAATGGTTTAAAGTAAAGAATGAATCTCATCATGTCGTGGAGACGGTAGTCCGTACGTACACACGAGCGATGATATCGTTCTCATGATCGTGGGACTGTATTGGAGTGTATTTATACTATTTCAGAATCAATATCACATTAAAATAATAATATATAGTTATTATTTACACCATTATACCCATCCATGTAAGGTGGTGGTGGAAAATAGATTTCACCACGGCGTGGAGACGGTATTCCGTACGTACGCATGCGCAGTGATTTCGTTTTCCGTAGGATGGATAGATGGTGAGATAGGATTGTTTCATAATTATAATAACATATAAGTATATTAGTGATACTTATGTTATTACTTCATAATGAAACAACCTAAGAAGAAGAAGTGGAAGAAGAAATAAAGGTGAAAGAATCGGTAACAGAAATTACCTCTTCTTTGAAGCGCCTCTTTGAGACCTCCACTTAGGAACTAAAATTGGTTTATGAGGAAGACCAGAACCTATAGGATGTTTCTAGGGAAGTGGAGAAGAGAATTTTTCAGGGGTTGTCCAAGATTGAAGGCTCAAAGTTGTGTGAGGAAGAGAGGGAGGAGGTGCCCATTTATAAGGGAGGAGAGGGGCTCCTTTGGAAAAACTAAAAATATTATTTTATTATAAAGTCAAGTTATGTTTTAAATAGCTCCAAATTGATTTATTTCGAAGCTAAGGTTGGGATGGGTCGAACCCCTCTCATCCAATAGAATTTAGACATGTTTAGGTTCCTATTTTAACCTTATCATTTATATTTAACATTAAGTTAAATAATTTTACTTTTACCGTTTCTTCATGTGTTCTTACACTATAAGGTTAATAAACTTACTATAAGAAGACAAAAGAACCCCAAATTGTTTATTATTAATATATATAACCTTATCTAAGTCATTTGGACGAACCTTAGATTTTTAGGAATAAAAAAACAATTAATAATATAATATTTGTTTTAAAAACTATTTTATGTCAATTTTGACGCTATTTAGTAATTCATTTTTGTGAAAATCATAACAGAATGATAAGTTAGAAAAAAATTAATTAAATAAATAATAACATGTCATATTAACCTATAAAATTAGTGTAATTCATAAAAAGTATCAAAGTATATTTATTTGGGTATTTATAACATCAATTATGTCAATATTTAATTATTAGGATAATTACTGCATCATCATTGTGTCATAATTAAATTAACTTAGTTAATGTATAAAAATTACAAATAAAATACCATTATGTAGGAAATCTTTTTATCTTTCTAATGAATGTTTATAGTCGAATTTATCTTATGGATAACTCTCTATTAAAAATGTTTTAGTAAAAATTTTTTGATTTTAACTCTTTTAACTCTTCTTTGAATTAAATAATAATAAATGTCCTAATCTAATTCAAGTTGGCCTAAATGGTCATATTTTATTCCTAAGTTTCTTTTTGGTCGAATTACACTTGTCCAATAGGATTAGGACATGTGTTAGGGTAATAATAATATCATTTCTACCCTTAATTACCCTATTTACTTTTAACCGTGGTAAATAAACGTAAAAAGTTACTATTCACCAAAAATTATTTTCATCTCATTGAACCACATTTTACTTACTGACATCAACCGTGTCTCTCGGATTTTTGAAATTCCACTCACAGAAGCGGTAAAATTATGTTTTATGAAAAATTCAGTTTTTTTAACTACCACTTAGTGGTTTCACTATTCATCAAAAATTGAAAGTTTTCAGAAAATACCAAAAATTAGGCCTAAGCTATATTTGATATTATGAACTCAAAAATGATTTATATTTTAAAAAATTAAAAACATATCAGTTGCATTAATTAATTTAAAAATTAATTCCCGTCGTCAAAACAAAAGGCGTGTTTTTAAGAGATAATAACTATCAAAAGATTGACACTTGTTTATAACAGGTTTAAATGTGAAATTACATCCAATGACCAACATTGTATTAAATTGTAAAAATATATTCTAAATATACTTTAAAACCCCTCAAATTAATAATTTATCTCTATTAATTATTTCGATTGAAAAAGTTGTTTTTAATTAAAATTTAGTAATTTCCACTATTCATCAAAATATGAATGTTATCCGAAAATTGCCAAAATTTCACCCTAAGCTAATTTAGATATTCCAAATCCGAAAATGAAATCCATTTTGAAAAATAAAATTTACAAAATTTCAAAAATTGGTTATTACTATTCATAACGGCTAGTTTTAATAATATTTTAATAGCATATCGTTGTTTAGTGAAACTAAGTATTGCGTACTACACACGCTATCAAGGAAGGTCGCGATTGCTTGTAATGAAAGACAAGTCAAGGATGCGTGGTGTTCAAGCTCCTTTTGGTGTAGCGTACAACAAAAGACATTGATGAAATTAAAAAGAATATTTTTCATAAAATCTCGGGGTGTTACATTCTACCCCCCTTAAAATAAATTTCTCCCTCGAAATTCGTCGAGGTTATAAATGGTTTACTATTAAGAAGTTTCTTTTATAGAAACCCACATTGTAAAAAGGAATACCAAAACCAATCTTTAAAAATAAAAGTATGAAACGTAACGGTTACCCAAATAAACTAATCACTGGGTTTCCACATAGGTGAAAATATGGATATGGAAGAAAAATCTAACCATCATGTTCTGATGGAGAGTGGTAGAGAACATGGCTATGGAAAAGCCAACAATCACAAATCCATAAATTTGTGACGATCTAAGGTACCAACTGATTAATCAGATATAAGAGCACTAGGACAACATTTTTGGTTTTCAAGATCGTTTCCCTAAAGTTGAAGAATTTGAATTAGAATAAATAATTACTTTTTGTTGGTACAATCTCACTGTTGTTCGTGCCTTGAACAATTTCCACATCATCTCTTAAATAAATGAAGTTGAATTTGTTATTCGTGAAGTGTTAGCAGATCATGTGATAGAATGACGGGTCATTCCATCTTTCTCAAACAAAAGGTTAACATAAGTTATTAAATATACAGAAGTCATTATATAGTGATATTAAACATATATGGTTCCTAATATGGACTTATACTTCATATATCATACTGCTTAATATAATAAAACTAGTTTCTGCTAAACAGGGACTTCCTGTAGGCCAGTGGTAGGCGATAAAGGCCAGTCGCACTTCGGTTGTGGGTTAGATTCCCACAGCCTTGTCCGATGAGATGGGTTGTCGCCCGTCCTGTAGGTTGTCCTTTTTCTAAAGCTATATTACTATAAAATCCCATCAATAATATCGAAAAAACGTTTTATCCTAACTTATGACCAACATAATCCATTCTAATCTTTAGTCTTATCTAAAATACTTTGGTCCAAGCTCATAGTATAAAGAAAATGATTACTTGAAATGTCACAGAACAATCACGTGAATGCCATCATATATCCCCCATATATCATAAGATATATCTTGTTGGTCAAAATACCTTAATCATGTATTCTCTTAAAGAAAGAATACCCATTGAACCTTAGTGAAAACATGAATGCAGTTAAAAGTTAACACTTTCCACATACCAAAATCCTCAAAATTCTATATACTCAAACCATGATATCACTTAGTCCTTATATCAATCATGAGCTCATGAATACTGTTAAACATTTCATTTTCTCGTTTTCCCTTCATTATGCGCATATCATCTTATTAAAAATATCTCAATCACTTTGAATACCACATTAGACCAATACATAAATATTCCAATACTCCATGATACAACATTATTTTGGAATCCCATTACATAAACACTTAATCATTCCACCACATCGTTGTCATATTCAACATCACCAATGGTGATCGCATGTGACTTCCCTTTGTCCTTTTACTTAAGTGGTTGCTCATGTCGATCATCACTAACCCTTGGATTAGGGCATTTATTAGCATAATGCCCCATTTCCTTGCACTTGAAGCATTGAAGTGTTAGTGGTCCGTTCTCTGCAGTGTTTTCTTTATTCACATCATTAGAAACCCTTTTTCCATTACATCGACACTCAGTTGCTCGATGACCTTCTTTTCCACACTTAAAACATTTTCTAGCCCCTTTAATACAATCTCCACCATGCTTCTTTCCACACTTCGTGCATAAGAAAACAATCATCTTCTTTTCACCATTATTTCGAGATTTCTCCTTGAACTCCATCTTTCATTTCTTGTCAAAACCATGAGATGGATATGTAACACCAACTTCTATTTCTACCTTGATAGCACAACGCACAATTTCTTCATAGCTACTGAAGTCTCTTATAGCTAATGCCCTTCAAAGACTTGGTTTTAAGCCACTGAATAATCGATCAACTTTACTTTCAGGTTGGATGATAATGCCAGATGTATACCGTGCAAGTCTTGTAAAATTCGCTTCGTATATACCAACAGATTCTTCATCCTTCTGCTTCAGCTCATGAAAATCCTTTTCCATCTTTGTTCGAAGAATACGAGGGATGTACTTACTGAAAAACAAGTTCTTGAACTCGTCTCATTCCATGGACTCAATTTTATCTCTTTGCCTCGTATTCTTGATATGATTCCACTGTTGATCAGCTTCACCATCCAAACGATATACTGCTAAGATGACTTTATCATGTTCAGAACATTGAATAACTGAAAATATCTTTTCAGTGGTACTGATCCATTGTTCAGCAACAAGTGGATCAGAAGACCCACTGAAAGAAGGTGGACGTTGCCTCGTGAAGGACTCAATAGAATATCGTTCCCTTCTCTGCTCATTTGGAAGTCCAGAATGATTCATAGCTTGTGTAAGTATAGAAATAAGATTTTGCACTCCATCTCCCCTAACATTTGTTTGTTCAGGAGGACAATCATTTCATTGTCCATTGCATTGATCAACATGGTTCCTTCGGGTTCCAGCCATCGTCTAAAACCCAAAAATAATAGTGTGAGAGGCAAAAATCATGATAGGGAAAACAACATAATAAAGGGGGATTACCCTCAATATCTAACATATTAGGTTAAATTCTAAGATCGTTAGCGCAATTCTAGGACTATAACCTATACGTATACTTAACCATGGAGACATCCCTAGACATAGCTTAGAAACATCTCTAGGAATCTCACTAAAGTTCTCGCATCCTAGTTTCCAAAGGTTGACAAAACCTTTCCTCTGATACCAACTGTAGAGACCCGTATCTTGACATACATAGACATTACATTGCTTTTGCGGAATACTTTGTACATAACAAAAACACACACACAAGGATCGTAATAGTTTAGTGTCTTTGGAAACTCGGAATATAATCTTCTAATCGTGGTGAAATATCTTCAACATCTCCCATAAAGATCATCCCTTTTTTTTACCTAAAACCTTTCTTTATATCTTGGGGAAAAGAAAACATAAAAGGGTGAGCTCAAATGCTCAGTAAGGGTAAATAAAAGAAATATCAATCACATCATATTCAAAAGGACATAGCATTTTGGAAATCTTAACCTGCAAAAGAGTGCATAATTTCATAACATGGGATAAATCATGGCAGTGAAATGTAATCACAATAATCATAACATAAAACCTAAAACATTGTGGCATATACACATAATCATAGAGAATCATATCTTATTATTCAAGACTCATTTCCAAGACTATCTTAGTGGACAAAGTCCATTTCTGAATCGAGTAACCCTCGTTTCAGTCCTATTTCACTGAACCGGTATAACCTACCATTCCAGCCATGTCTATCTCGTGAGATATAAAATCATTACCCAATGAATTGGAGGGAGATATAGGTCCCACCCATCTCATAATGATACCATTCTTATGTGTGCCACAAAATCATAAATCATACATCATTGCATAACCCATGTAGTAAAAATGGGATTCTTAAACAACATGACATAATAAAACAATTCATATAAGATAAAGGAATTCATAAAAATATTTCCATCAAAACATAATCAAATCCATGTAATAATAGGGATAGAAACAGAACCCTATATTATCTTAGATGGAAAATAATTTTGATAAAACACATGAACTTAATTCTTGAGGAAAATATCCTTTCTACTTCAAAAACATTTTTCCTTTCTTAACATGTCATACAATTTTAAACTAAAAGAATTTGATTATAAATAAACATGAAAACATGTAAAGGAAGATTCTTGGAAATATTGTTTTAAAAATCCATTCATGCCATATAAGTTAAAAAAACATTCTTCTCATACTTTTTTTCGGAAAAGTCAAACAGTACCTCGTATGAAAAACGACAAAAAATTCCTTTCATATCTTTTACCAAAAACTCACTGAAGGGTAAAATTGGATTTTAAAAAAAATTGTAGGTGTATGGAAATAATATTACATATTGAGGAAACATGGATGTGGATGATAAAATACACCCCAGTAAATGACAAAGTATAAACAATCTCGGATAAAAATGAGATTGTGATATTTCCCTTACCTTAGGTCCGATTTGCTTCGTAAGTGTCTGAACCTCCTGTATAATGATTTAAATAATGTCATTGACTTATTACAGAATCATATTCATTGTTATGATATCATATATGGTTCACTTATGACTTTATATTACCCGTTCATTTGTAAATTCAATGTTAAAGAGCGTTTTGGGTAAAATTGTTTCATTTGTCGTCCGTGTTTTGACTTGTAATTATTCATATGGTTACTTATATCATGATTACTTAATTCCAGAATATAAAACATGATTTATATATATATATATTCAGAATATACATATATATAATAAATCAGTAAATGGAAAGAAATACATCGTTCATAGAGACGATAGGTCGTACGTACGCATGAACGCTATTTTCGTTTCCTTATTGAGTTGAACAGAATTAAGTAGATGAAATTCATATATATACACATAAATCCAGTATCATTATTATGTCATATATTTTATGATTACTTATTATTTATACTTTATAATCATTCATGAATGGTTTAAAGTAAATAATGAATCTCATCGCGTCGTGGAGACGGTAGTCCGTATGTACGCACGAGTGATGATATCGTTCTCATGATCGTGGGACAGTATTGGAGTGTATGTATACTATTTCAGAATCAATATCACTTTAAAATAATAATATATAGTTATTATTTACACCATTATACCCATCCAAGTAAGGTGGTGGTGGAAAATAGATTTCACCATGGCGTGGAGACGGTATTCCGTACGTACGCACGCGCGATGATTTCTTTTTCCGTAGGATGGATAGATGATGAGATAGGATAGTTTCATAATTATAATAACATATTAGTATATCAGTGATACTGAAGTTATTACTTCAAAATGAAACAACCTAAGAAGAAGAAGTGGAAAAATAAATAAAGGTGAAAGGATCGGTAACGGAAATTACCCCTTCTTTGAAGCGCCTCTTTGAGACCTCCTCTTAGGGAACTAAAATTGGTCTTTGAGGATGTAACAACCCAAGACAACCATGTTTTGTCTGAAAAGTTTGTTTTTCCAATATCACCCGTTAAGTAAACCAACAAACAACTAATAATAATAATAATATGCACCGAATGGATGAAAACTTATTTTATTTAAATAAGCAACCTTTCGGCTACAACATCCTCTGACCAAACAAGAAGGTAAACTAACCGAAAATCCCAACTAAGAACCCAATTACAATAATGGGAAGACTGCTTAAAACTACTCGAAGCCTGAGAATGCGGTAGGGATTTCGAGCATCCATCATAAGGAACATAAGGATTGCTGAAGCCACCACGACCGTGCTCAGCACCAAGGGGATCACACGAACCATCCTTGCTTCTCCTTCAGCCACTTGGGGTAAGGGTCACCGGAGACCAAACCCTTTTTTTATAAGCACCTTAATATGACCGTTGAACCCCAAAACGGCTATAAATTCGACCTTTGGTTCCTAAATAATCTTGTGTTCATTTTTGACCGTTGGAATAAAATCGGAATGATAATTGTGTTTTTCCTTTAAAGTGTCGTCAATGTTAATTTAGTTTTCCCAAAATGAAAATTTTATTTTATGTTTCTAAACGGCATAAATTAATATTATGGTTTTTATTCCATTATACATATTAATTTGAACAATTGAACTCTTATTTTCTATTTATATCGAACTTGAGGGATTTTTATGAGCTATATATAATGCAACAAATTAGATACATTACTTCTTTAATAATTCGACCTTTATCAACCATTTTGGAAACTATAGTAAATTATGGTCGTAATTACAAATCTCACGTCTTTATGTTTACACAAATTCTTTCAAGCAACCAATTTCTTTTTCTCTCGTTAAAAAGGGTATATCCGAATGTTTTCATGAAATTATAAATTAACATAATTATTATGTAATTCAGAAAAGTAAAAATAAATAAACAAATAAACAAATATATATATATATTATGATGCTTTCATTAATTTATTAAATAACCCTTTAATTTTACAAAATATAATAATTACAATTTAAAAAGAAAATATACTTAATATAATAAGGCCAATAAAATATTTGGTATTTTGAAATAGAATATATATATATATACATATGTTTATATAATAAGATGTTTTGATTGAATTATTTTATATTTTTACTAACCAATGAATTTATTTTAAAATAATAAATGTGGTTTAATAATAGAATTCATTAATAATAATAATAAAGTCAATGAATTAATAAATAAATATTAACAAAGTTTTTTTTTAAAAAAACCGTGTAGAAAACCGCGTTTCAAACCGCGGAGAACCCCAGGCCATCCAATCCGGCCTCCCCTGATCTTGGTCGTTCATTCTTTTTAAAGCCACACCACTCCTCAGCCGCTCGATCTCCCTCTTGTAATCCCTGCCGTCCATTTTTTTCTGCGTTTTCCTCCTTTCATTTTCTTCTTCCTCCCCCGCGTCTGCCTGATTTTTCTTCTCCCTCTGTGCGTCGTCAAACCAGTAGCATAGGGCCCTGTTTTCCTCTCTAGGCTGGTGACGTAGGCCCGGCTGTTCCCTCTTTTCCACAGTCGACACCGACCCCTCGCCTCTCCCAAAGTCCCCCTCTCCTTCTTCTTCGTCTTTTTTAAACCCCCTGTTGCACCGAAGGCCGAAGGACTGGCTCTCTCATCGGCTTCTGGACCTTGATTGCTGCCTCGATCTCTCCTCCTCCTCATCAATCAAGGTAAGGGAGAAGTTTTTCTATGATTTTCTGTTTGAGTTTCGCTTTATATATATACACGCCTATACATGTGTGATATATGTATATATGTGTTCATTATGCGGTTATGCACCTGATATTACTTGCTTCGTTGTCTCCTCTTCTCCTCCTCTCCGTTTTGTAAGGGTAAAGTCCGGTCTTTTTTTCTTTTTTTCAAGCTTCGGTTGGTATATATATATATATGTGTGTTATATATATATATATAGTTGATGGTTTTTAAACCCGTTTTTTTTCATTCCACCTTGCTGCATCATCTCCTCACCGAGCCAAGGTATGGGTGTAGCTCCCACTGTTTGCTTCGGTTATATAAAAAAACCTTTAGCTGACTTATACATTCTCTCTCTCTATATATATATACATATGTATACAAATATGTGAACCCCATGTTTCTACCCGCTGCCTTCTTCGACCTATTTGGAGTGCCAAATGGAGGTAAGGGAAATCTCGGTTTTCCTTTAAGATCTAAACCCCGGTGTATATATATATATATACATGTTTATATATACCCATATGCATATACTCACCCTGTGTATGCATACCCGAATGATAGAGAAAACCCCTCTACCTCACTTATGTTTTCAAATAAAAACGCAGGAGACCAGAATTAAGTTGTGTTTTTACAATTCGGTTTATATATATTTACACTATATATATATATATAAGAAAATATATATTATCATATACACATATTATAAGATGATATGAAATCTTTTCTCAATGTTTATACCCCATGATTTTTCCTTCCTTCTATAAAATGGAGATTTTGAGTAAATGGATGAATAGGTAAAATTGTGCAAGTGAACAATGTATATTGTTGTTGTATATACACACATGTATGTGTATCAATATGAACTTACTGGCCATGTTTACAATTTTTATGAAGCATGACGAATTTTATGGGTTGGTTGGATTTCAAAATCATTCTTGAAACTGAAAATTTTCATTTATCACTGCTTTGGATAATCAGGATTTTTCTTAAAATGGATAGTATGGGCTTCTTGAACTTTTATAAATGCATACATGTATTAGTAGGTATGTACTCATGTCTATTTAAAGTGATAATGGAAGAGTTTACACAAATATACATGATTTCCTAAGATGAACTTGATTATGCACATTGTAACCTCAACTGCCTGTATTAAATGCCTAAGATATCCATTTATCATCACATGTGTAATTTATGAGTGACCATGCTTTAATTGGAATGTTAAGTGTTATGTCTACTTTCTTAAACCCCATGTTTTCGAATGTTAACTTTTGATGTGCACGAAACATGAGCATGCATGTCTTAATTATTTTAATGAATGAACTCTTTTCATGTTATGAATACGTATGTGAAAATAGGGTTAAAGTAAGAATGCATGGAACCCCATTAACGAATGACCATGTCAAGATATGTGAGGGATGTATAGGACTTACATGTGATGGGTGCGCCCGGAATTATATAGCGCAATAATAATTATGTGATGGGTGCGCCCGGAATTACATAGCGCTCCAATGCATTGGGTAAAGAAGGAGTCTCATGAGAAGAACATGTGCGACGGTCTTGGCAGTTAGCCTTGAATTGTGCTAAGGAAACAGGGTGGGCAATGAGCCTTGACCTGTTATGTATGTATACGGTCTTGATGAAAAGTCTTCACAATGTCCATGATTATACATTCCCACTGCATGTAATGATAAAGGTTAGCCAGGGGTTAGTTCAACTAACAGGACAACCCCTAGTTGAAAGCTCCCAAGATCATGAAAACGTACATTATGTAACAAGAACTGTTTTTCATATTGTAAACTGTCAGATGATCTGTTTTTACTCATGAACCATGATATGCATGTTTTCCCTGCTTAGCCATAGAATTATTTTAGAATTAAAGTAACCTTGTTTCAACAGTATGCAATGTTTACTCTATTTATATTGCGCACTCTGATCATGTTTACAATAAAGCTCATTTCAAGTACGTGCCTCTTTGTGCAAGTGGTTTTCAAAGAAAGATGGATTTCATGTTTTAAGAAAAGATAATGTCTTGTTTTAGCAAAGTGTTTTATTCTCTTCGAAAGAACTTCTTTGCGAAAGGATTTTCTAAAAATGTTTTAAAACCCCTTACTAGGAATTTTTTATCACCCTACGTTTTGTTAAAAATCTTCAGGCATGGTTGATATCTATGAAGTTAATCGAAAGCAGCCGGTTTCCCAGAATCCTGAGCCTCGTGATCTTCTGTAGTAATGAGACATGTTATTTGTAATGATGTAATAATAAGTATATCATGTCTCATTAAGCACCCTGAGTTTGGGGGTCACTATAGAGGAAGACCGGAACCTCTAGGATGTTTCTAGGGAAGTGGAGAAGAGAATTTGGTAGGGGTTGTCCGAGCATGAAGGCTCAAAGATGTGTGAGGAAGAGAGGGAGGAAGTGCCCTTTTATAAGGGAGGAGAGGGGCTGCTTTAGAAAAACTAAAAATATTATTTTATTATAAAGTCAAGTTCGGTTTTAAATAGCTCCAAATTGATTTATTTCGAGGCTAAGGTGGGGATGGGTCGAAATCATCTCATCCAATAGAATTTAGACAAGTCTAGGTTCCTATTTTAGCCTTATCATTTAGATTTAACATTAAGTTAAACAATTTTATTTTTACTGTTTCTTCTTGTGTTCTTACACTATAAGGTTAATAAACTTACTATAAGAAGACAAACGAACCCCAAATTGTTTATTATTAATATATATAACCTTATATAAGTCATTTGGGCGAACCATAGATTTTTAGGAATAAAATAACAATTAATAATATAATATTTGTTTTAAAAACTCTTTTATGTCAATTTTGACACTATTTAGTAATTGATTTCTGTGAAAATCATAACAGAATGATAAGTTCGAAAAAAGTTAATTAAATCAATAATAACATGTCATATTAACCTATAAAATTAGTGTAATTCATAAAAAGTCTCAAAGTATATTTATTTGGGTATTTATAACATCAATTATGTCAATATTTCTTTAATATGATAATTACTGCATCATTGTTGTGTCATAAATAAATTAACTTATTTAATGTCTAAAAATTACAAATAAAATACCATTATGTAGGAAATATTTTTATCTTTCTAATTAATATTTATAGTCGAATTTATCTTATGTATAACCCTATATTAAAAACATTTTAGTAAATAAACATTGATTTTAACTCTTTTAACTCTTCTTTGAATTAAATAATAATAAATGTCCTAATCTAATTCAAGTGGGCCTAAATGGTCATATTTTATTCCTAAGTTTCTTTTTGGTCGAATTACACTTGTCCAATAGAATTAGGACATGTGTTAGGGTAATAATAATATCATATCTACCCTTAATTACCCTATTTACTTTTAACCGTGGTAAATAAAAGTAAAAAGTTATTATTCACCAAAAATTATTTTCATCTCATTGAACCACATTTTACTTCCTGACATCAACCGTGTCACTCATATTTTTGAAATTACACTAACAGAAGCGGTAAAATTAAGTTTTATGAAAAATTAAGTTTTTTTAACTACCACTTAGTGGTTTCACTATTCATCAAAAATTGAAAGTTTTCAGAAAAATACCAAAAATTGGGCCTAAGCTATATTTGATATTATGAAATAAAAAATGATTTCTATTTTACCAAATTCAAAAAATATCAGTTGCATTAATTAATTTAAAAATTAATTCCCGTCGTCAAAACAAAAGGCGTGTTTTTAAGAGATAATAACTATCAAAAGATTGACACTTGTTTATAACTGGTTTAAATGTCAAATTACATCCAATGACCAAAATTGTATTAAATTGTAAAAATATATTCTAAATATACTTTAAAACCACTCAAATTAATAATTTATCACTATTAATTATTTCGATTGAAAAAGTTGTTTTTAATTAAAATTTAGTAATTTCAACTATTCATCAAAATATGAAAGTTATCCGAAAATTACCAAAATTTCACCCTAAGCTAATTTCGATATTCCGAATCCAAAAATGAAATCCATTTTGAAAAATAAAATTTACAAAATTTTAAAAATTGGTTATTACTATTCATAACGGCTAGTTTTAATAATATTTTAATAGCATATCATTGTTTAGTGAAACTCGGTATTGCGTACTACACACGCTATCAAGGAAGGTCGCGATTGTGTGTAATGAAAGGCAAGTTAAGGATGCGTGTTGTGCAAGATCCTTTTGGTTTAGCGTACAACACAAGACATTAATGAAATTAAAAAGAATATTTTTCATAAAATCTCGGGGTGTTACAATATCATTGTGAATTTAGTAGATGAAGGATCAATAAATTAAATTCTATCATATTAAAAAGCCCTACCTTAATATTATGATAGAGGTGGCACAAGGAAGAAGACAAAGTCGTTGAAGAATTTCAGCGTTTGTCACTTCCTCAAGACACTTCCGATCTGGGTCCAGGGTTGGTTCCTTGTTTTTCATAGGGGGTGGTTCTTCATTGGAGATTTTTCTTCCCAGTTCTCCAAGAAACTCCCAACTTGCCTATTCCAATGATATCCAACCTGGAAATGAGGGGACAATATATTAAAATAAGTTTATCAATTAAATTAATGTTGTAAAATTTAATTAGGTTATGTTGGCTCATTAATTTAAGGTAGAAACCAAGAGTCACCTCCCACATTAAAGAGGGAGTTCGATGGTCGGGTGGTCCCCACCATTAATTACACAATGGGAGGTTTCTAGCTCATATGGTCCCCACCACTAAATTCATATAGGATGTTTCAAAATGTAAAATAAAATAAAAGATGTTTTATTTTATTTTATTTTTTTAATCTTTTAACACACCCCCAAAAAGTCTGAAAACTAAATTTCACCATAGACCAACTGCGGTTGAGGCGACAGTTTCTTTAAGTGAAAATCTGTTATGTGAGTTCAATGGTGTCATCGGATGTCAATTCTATGCATCGGTTCAAATGTTACAAAACAACCCTCACAAGTTTATTGAATCTACCAAAAAAAAGATTAGAAATTCATTCTAGGAACTCCAGGCCTCAGAATTTCACGCCATCAATCTTTGAATATTCGTAATAATCCTATATAATTAAAATAAATTACATGAAAATATTCGGGTCCAGACATTCTCCCAACCTTAGGAATTTTGGTCACTGAAATCCAAAACACAAATTAGGAAAACATGTGGGGGTACAAATCACGAATATGAGCCTCCCACTCCGATGTTCTCTCCTGGAGGTTCTTGTGCTGCAAATAAATGTGCACTAGAGGTATCGATCACCCAAGAAACACCCTCTCTTGTCGATCCCAAATATTAACTAGAACCTCTGAAAACATCACCCCATCATCAATGTCCAGCTCATCCCAGTAAATGATTTGTGAAGGGCTGTTCACTTATATCCACAAATAGGATATGTGAATGACTTTGTGAACATGTTTTAACTGAGATTGAAGAGATTAGAGGTAAGCCACCTCACCAATTCTGCTAAGGACTTGAATGGGTCTGATGAAACTCGATGATAACGTGCCACCTCGGCCAAATCTCTACAAACCCTGTCAAGGAGAGAGCCTTAAAAAGACATGGTCACCATCCTTGAACAAAATGAGGTCTCCGCCTTCTATCCTCATAGGACTTCTATGTGCTTTGTGTAGTCTTCATCTGCTCCTGGAAGATCAGCACCATTGTCATGGTAGACCATACCATCTCTGGTCCCACGAGTGCTGACTCCCCTGGGTCAGTTCAGCACTGGGGTGATCTGCAAGGTCATTCATACATCGCCTCAAATGGTTCCATACCAATAGTGGAGTGATAGCTATTTTTTGTACGCGAACTCCACCAATGGTAATCAATCCTCATAGTTGCGGCCAAAATCAAGGATGCAAGCATGTAGAATGTCCTACAAGGTTTGAATGGTCTTCTCTGTCTGACCATCCATCTAAGGATAGAAGGTGGTGCTCAACCGAAGCTGTGTCTCAAACGTATCATGAAACCCCTTATATATCTAGGAAGTAAAATGTGAATCATGATTGGAAACAATCATCGTTGTCACTCCTTGAATCCATACAATCTCTTGTATGTAGAGGAGCCCCAATATCTCTATTGATCCCTGTTCTCAAACAGGTAAGAAGTGTTCCTACTTGATTAGTTGGTCAAAAATCACCCAGATAGAATCTTGAATCCTAGATGTGCAGGGAAGTCCTATCATGATGTCTATTGAAAATACTTCCCACATCATCACGGGGACTTCTAATGGTAGAAATATGCCTGCTGGAACTTGATGCTCTGTCTTCAATTGCTAACAAGTGAGGCACCGAGAGACAAACTATGGCACAACCCTCTTCATTCCCAAACACCAGTGCTGATGCCGGAGGTCTTGGAACATCTTTGAAACTCATGGATGTACCTCTAGAGGGTACATATAGAACTCCCTCAACATTTCCTCACTAAGAACCACTTGTACCACAGTACACCCTCTGAAGAGAATGACATGCTCCCCACCATCAAAAAATTAATCAGGTGCATGTCCTATGTATATCTCAGCATGTCGAGCCTCGCAGTTAGAGTCCCGAAGCTGCACCTCCCCAACACACTGAAGGAGTGGGGGGGTGACTGTCAGAGACTGAAGATATGCTTCTCCATCTCGATTCAAGTAGGATATCTGCAAAGTGGCTAGCTGCTCTGTCGCCTCACTCATCAATAGTATACTAGATCTCCTGTTGATTTCATCTGCTACTGCATTCCGCTACTTAGATGTATAGATAATCTCAATGTCATAGCCTAGAGGAACTCAAGCCAACGCCGCTATATCTGTTTCAGGTCCTTCTGAGAGAAGATATACCTGAGACCCTTGTGATCAGAGTAGACTGTAAAATTATTTCCCATTAAATAATGTCGCCACATCTACAAGGTGAAGACCACTACTTCTTACTCTAGGTCATGGGTAGCGTAGTTCTTCTCATGTTGTCTCAGTCGTCGAGAACCATATGTGATCACTACTCACTCCTGCATCTGGACACATCTGAGCTCGGTCCCTAATGCGTCACAGTAGACTACATACCCAACACCCTCCTCTAGTAGCCTCAAGATTGGGGCACTCGCCATTATTTGCCTCAGCTCTTGGAAACTCTACTAGAACCTCTCCGACCACACATTAGGTTTCCCATTCTTCGTCAATGATGATAAGGGTGCCACAACTCTGAAAAAAAAATTCCGGCACAAACCTCTAGTTTTAACCGGGCAAACCAAGAAAACATTGATCCTCTGTCACACACCTGGGTGGCTCACAAGATATCACGGCCTCAATATTTGTTGGATCCACCGCATATCCCACCTCCAAGACAATGTGTCCCAGAAAATGGGCCTATCATATCCAGAACTAGAACTTCAAGAGCTTACTATAAAGCTGGTGCTCTTGGAGTGTGTCCAAAACCATCTACAGATGACAGGAAAGCTCCTCCTCCATCGCTGATTATATCAAGATGTAATTAGTGTAGACTACCACAAAGTAACCAAGGTATGGCTGGAAGATCCTATTCATGAGTCCCATGAACACTGATAGGGTGTTTTTCACGCTGAAAGGCATAACCAAGAACTCATAATGTCCATATCGACACCTGATGTCCATCTTCTGCACATCTTGTCTCGTACTCTGAGTTGGTGATATCCTTATCTATGGATTATCTTTGAAAACCGTTGTGCTCCCTTCAACTGATCAAAGAGATCATCAGTCCTCGGGAGTGGGTACTTGTTCTTCATTGTCACCAGGATCAGGTGTCGATAGTCCACACCGAGTCTCAAACTCCAATCTTCCTTCCTGGCGAACAAAATCGAGGTTGCCCAAGGATATACACTAGGCTAAATGATCCCCTAGATATACCCGCAGCTCTCAAAGCTCCATGGGAGCCATCTGATATGCTAGCATTGATATTGGTGATGTCTTGGGGTACAAGTCGATGTAAAAGTCCATCTATGTGTGATGAGGTAAAGCTGAAACTTCATCAGGAGAAAACATCAGTATTCGGGTCCACCAATATAGGATAGCTTGGACTCCCAACATCAACCAATCTAAGGTTATGTCTAGCCAACTAATGTGTGATCATCTACACCATCCTTTGGGTAAGTCCATCCTGAACTACAAAGGTTCCCTTCTTGCAGATGAAGGAAAACCTAGTCCCATCTATGTGAACACACCACACTTGTTTCCTAATATAGTCAATATGAACATGAACTATGGATAACCAGTCCATTCCTATGATGATTTCATAAGGAATCGACAACATTACTAGAATATCCCAGCTATAGATCTCGCCTCCTAGAGTAAAATCACACTGCCGGAACCAGTGTGCAATAGTCAATTCTACTCCTATATGAGTCTCTACCATAAGGATTGTGCCAACAACTCCATCAGAATCATCGAGCTCCGAACGAGGGTTATGGAAATAAAATTGTGCCTCGAACATGTGTTTATAATTACTGAATATAGGGTAGAGTAGAAAAATATCATCTCTGGAGCGCCATGGTCATAGGCCTCAGCTTCCGGGAGCTGAGCTCGTCCCTATCCACCTACACTCTGTGGTTGGGGTGGACCACTTGGAGGAGGTGGCAGTAGAACCTCGTATCGCCACCCACATCTTGTTGCACGACCTGCTCCTCTACCATGTCCAACTCCTGTCTGTGGACCTCCTTGATTGAACCTATGCCTCTACCCTAGTTGTCCCTTGACCATCTTCTGGTCGTTTGTATGGAGGGTCAGGTAGTCATGATCCATCTGACCATGACCGCCACTCGAGCAACACTGCATGATCCTCACATGTCCTGCTCTACCTCAGGATCCCCCACCAGCAACCCTATATCCTGCGGTTGTCCACCTATAGATCTGGTCCTCTAGGACCTCTGTGCCATATGTCTGCTACCAACTGCTGATGACTCTTCTATGTGTTGTCTAGTGGTGGGTATCGCTTCTAGTGACTGCTTAACAAGGAATCTCTACACTAAGAATGCTATCTCAAACACCCCCACCTACGTCGGATGCTGAGAGAAACCATATAAGCACTAATATTGCATCTGAGCCCCTTCTCGAATGTCTAGGCCCAAATGAAAGGGTCCCGTACCATGTTTTTGGAGTAGCGTGAGAGGTTGGTGAACCTCGATGAATACTGATCTACAGTCATGCAACCATACTAGAACTGGATAAGCTCCAATATACGCACTAAGTACAAGGTTTCTGGGATGAACTATGCCATAAAAAGTCCCTCCATGTCTTCCCAAAAGAGAGTCACCTTGTCGCGAACCTAGAGAAAAATTCTCCACCATCTACCTGCTACTGCCTGAAAAAGACTAGGAGCAAGGATCACAATGAGATTATCTGGTGTCCCTGCCAGTCGAAACACTCTAACCATAGCCTCCAGCCAATCCTTTGCCGCATGTGGATCTGTCTCGCCCCATAACCTCAGTGGACTCTAGTGCTGGAACTCATGAAACACACTCAAGCGGTGTACACCTTCTACTACTAAGGATGGTGGAATCGATTTCCCAATGGGTAGTGGTGTTGTTGGTACGCCACCCGATGGTACAACTGCCATATGGGGGCCCCGCACCGAAGAATCATTGCTTGGTGGGCTTTCATCACATAGTCTAACTAGAATCATGGCTAGCGGTCTATGTAGAGTCATCCTGAAAAAAAAAACACTTCTGCACCATGATCATTAATTTCAAACCTAGTGAGCTGTCTCAAGAGATCTCAAAGAAAACATTTCAAAAACACATACACAATCAGTTTTTTCATGCACTGAGTCAAAAATCAAAATTCAAGGTCCAAGTGTATGGATACGTTGTCCGCCTCACCAACACTAGACTCCCCAAACTAAAAACCACACTCATAACACTTAACACAATTGATCCATATAAAAGATCAAAGTCCTTGTTCTTCAGTAGAACAGAACTCCCCTGATACCGATTTTTCACAACCCATCCCCCGGGGACCATGTTTTGACTACCCCAAGCCCACCATCGATAGGCTAGGGGCTGGAGATTATCACAGAAAGGCATACTCTCTTAAATGGGAAGGATTGCCATTAATCATGTGCAAACACATGGTCCAAGAAAACAACAAGAAGCAACAATGAAGTAAATTGCTGTAGTAAAATAGTTCTGAATGTAAAAGGGGCCAGAATACAAGCCCAACTATAAAGGTACAGTCACAACTGAATGAAAATGGAAAAAATATATTGGGTCATCCTCCAAGGCTCCTACCAAAAGGGTTGGTACATATAAACTCCTCACCACTCCATGTCTACCCGTCTCCACTACATATCACCTAGTCCTGGCTACCTAAAACCTCATCCAAGCTTCTTGTCATCATTACAAGAAACATCAAGGTGTTGGAATATCCCAAGTAGGGATGAGTATAACGATACTTAGTTGGTACCCCAAGAACCATGATATTTCCTTGAGTTCCAAAAAGAAAAATCACATGGTAATCCACGAAGGGAGATTACCACATATGTAAAGTTCCACATAGCATATCCTCAATCACTATCATAAGTAAAAGATTAAAGAAACTAGGATTTATTCTAGGGGTAGTAAGAAGTAACATCCCCAGTCACAACATCTAATGCCTTAGCTTATGGATAACTCATCCTCTATCAAGTGCAGTGGGCATGCCGCGTCACAAAGAGGTGCTTCCCACTAACCTTGGACTGTTGATGTACTCCTTCTATTGAGTATTGTGGGTCTGATACCTCACACAGAGGCACTACCATCCATGAGTCTATTGTGTCACAAAGAGGTGCTCCCCCTCGTGGCTTGCGGAGGTAATCCTGTTGAGCACTGTGGGTCTGCTGCATCACAAAGAGGCACTCCCCACCATGGGACTGACGTGTCAAACAAAGGTAGTTCAAGGTTCCGGTGGTCCCCACCATTAATTTCAAAATAAGAGGTATCAAACTCGGGTGGTCCCCTCCACCAAATTAAAATGGTAGGTTTCACAAAGTAAAATAAAATATATGATATTTTAATTTATTTTATTTTTTTTCTTTTAACACAACCACAAATGTCAGAAATCTAAATTTCACCCTCGACCTACTGATGTTGAGGGGGAGGTCTCCTTAAACAATTATTAGTGTTGTGAGTTCAATGGTGTCCTCAGATTTCAAATCTGAGCACCGGTTTAAAAGTTACAAAATGTTGCTCACGTGTTTACTGAATGTACCCAAAACATGTTCATAAATTCATTTTAGGCACACCAGGCCTCAGAATCATGTTCCATCAATTTTTGTGGACATGCAATATTTCCATATAATTTAAAAAAAGTTTCATGAAAAAATCAGGGTCTTTACATATTCATTCAAGGGACCCAGAGTGATCTTCATTTCATTCATTTTGTCCCTATATTGGGTTTGTAGAATTGGAATCACCATCACTTGGGCCTTAATCCCCTATATTGGAGGTTTTTCAAGAATGTTCTATTATCCCCTAGTAAGCCTTAGGAATTAACCCCCTCTCTTTGTATAGAGAAATGAAATTTTATTTGGTGTATTTGTATGATGGAGAGTGTATCTCGGATGAACACTATCAATATTCAATATACTTATTCTATAGTGAGTGGTCTTAGTTCAATGAAATGGGGGTTAGTATGGAATATGATCCTGATCAATGGACTACAGGTCTCTTATTGACCTTGATCTTTTATCCCTCAAAGAGGCTTGAAGAAAACCTTATTTCCAATGTGTTTTCCCTATGCTGGGTTTGTTGAATTGGCATGACCAACAGTTACACAAGTGTTTATCCCATATCGTGGAGGATTATTATAGTGACTCTAGTATCCCCCATTAAGCCTTGGGAATTTACCCCATATATTTATATCATGAGATGATATTTCTAAAGGGGCATTAGTTTGATGGAGTGTATATCTCGAGTGAACATGCTCAGTTTCCTATATGATCCTTCTTGGCTAGATCATATGATTGTGACCTCTAGGATGAGTTTCGTCACTGGAATTATAGCTTGGGTTTCATTTCCTCTCCAACAAGTGTTACCTTGAAACCCTAAGTGGATCTACACCTAGAAGTGGTTAGGATATTTTTTTGACTCAGAGTCTTTTAAAAGTATATTTGGGATATCCTTGGTCATCATTATGTCTCATATCATGTTTGGAATACCTATGTTTTCGTGACATGAATACTCTATATGCATTATGTATGGTGTTTTTGGGGTGTCTTTTTGGGTATTGTAGTACTCATCCCTACAAGGGATCTTCCCATACATGACATGTCTTATACAGATGATAGAAAATTTCATAGTGACCATGGTGGACTAGGATAAGGTAGAGATTAGTTTGGGATACATAGGCTGAGGTGTATACCAAATGGTGAATTAACATTTGTCCCCTCCTTCTATATAGGTCATACATTATTTTCCATTTTTTTGTTGGATTGTATTTTAGATATTTTTATTAAATCCATTAGTTTATGTTGTTCAATTCATTGACTGAACTCTAGTGGTTTAGGGAATTCAACATGTAATACTAAACTTTTGATGGCTATATTAGTGTTCTATGATTATGCCAATGGTTTTAGTTCATTTCATAATCTTTTAAGGTAGTGATCTTCAGGGATGTTGGGTTGGAAACACCCACCCACAAAAGGTGTGTGATGCATGTCTCATCTCAAGAGGTACAATAATTCATAGGTACCTCATGGATAACCCATTACTCCAAGAAATTTAATATGATTGTGATGGGTATATACATATCACAAAGAATTTTCTTAACATTCATGCTGTAGTCAGAGAGGTAGTCGACGATTAGCCTAGGTAGAGGAAGGAACTGGAGAAAGGAGGTCTGTACAGCACTAAGGTGATGGAGGAGATCGGGGAGTAGCATGAGTTGGATTGAACTTTGGTTTTATTCTGCTAATGCTACCCCTAAGAAGACCCCTCCTATATTGGGATGTTAGTGTTCAGAATAATGGATAGTTGTAGTCACTATAGTCTTTTTACCAGGAGGCTCTATGAGTGTTTGGAGGTACGATCTATGTTCATTATACTCCTCTTGTAGTACTGTTAGAAATAGATACTGCAAAATATTTTTCCGAATTTTTTCAATTATTTTATATTTATATGATAGGTGTTATTAGAGCCTCATGTTAGTGATGATTGGAATGAATTTGGACTTGCATGAATGATGAACAAATCTCTCATCGAGATTTGTTCTTGGGAGGAGATCAAAAAAAATGTGGGAAAGTCAGTGACTCATAAAGTGGTTTCTATATAGGTGTTGTAGATTGAGTCCTTGTAATTGTGTTTTTGAGACCCTCTTTATGTGATAAGGTTTTATAGAAATCGATGTTTTTAGTGAACTAGTGTTGAATGAAAAGGGTGTGTTCCAAGCAATATAATCTCATAGAGGCTTCGAGTGCGGTTCTAGGCATGAGTTTGGGGAAGGTGAGGGAGGGTTATTACATATCCTTTAGATGTTCATGATAGAATTTATGTTGACTAACATTAATTTTCTATTTCTTTTGTTAATTTGGGTAACAAACCTAGGATATTTCATAGTAATTTTGGATAAACCATGGTTACGTAATCTAAAATAACTATTCATCCACATTGAATGATAATGAATTGTGCACATTCTGCTGATCCTAACATCAATGCTCAACATGTCTCTCCTGCATCTCCTACTGATACTGCTCACAGTGCAGAGCAATAACATGTTTTTGAACCTGTTGTTGCTCCAAGTGTTGAGGTTCAACAAACATAAGAACATGTCGTTGCTACCATTTCAAATGAACATATTGATAGTGTTGATATTAATGAAATGGTCAAGGATGAAGGACTGAAAACACAAAAAACACATGTGCATTTTATTTTGACAGGGTTTGAAAATCTTCATAAGGTGAAAAGAAAAGGAATCCAATTTAATGTCGGATGGAATTCACAAGGCCAACATGTGAATCCCAACAAAGATATGTTTAGTAGTTACATTGTCATTGTCACTTGGAAACACATGTCGATTGACATAGATTCATGGAACCATGTTGTTTCAACCCTAAAGTTTATGATCTGGGAAGAAATTACTATAACATTATGATATTATATATTTAATTTACAAGAAAATAAAATAATGAAACAATGTCTTACAATTCTCAATCTCTTACAGAGTACATTTATAGTAGATGATTCACACAGGAATTATGTATTAAGGATTTCAGGAAGGATTCATCTAGGTTTTAGCTCTATTATAACAAAATTTCACCTGAGAGATTCAAAAGGTAAAATAAACCTACACCCACCCCCTGTCTACGATCACCTGATATCCCAAGAAGCATGTGATGCCTTTATTAGGCACCTTGGGGTTGAGAAGATTCAGGTAGATTGTGGTTGATAATACATTGATTAATGATATTTGCAGTCATCACATTGATTCTCAATATTTCATGTATGAAACATGAACATAGTATTGAATATAAGGAATGTGCCTCAAAACCAAAATACCCCTATCATAAAGCAAGGATGGGGTATGCTTCACTGGAAAAGAAAATGGTACATATTTTAAATATACAGAAATATTGTTAGGTACCAAGAAACAAAATCCTAATAATCATTCTATATTTATATGTACATTGATGAGTCTGAAGCCTAAAACCATTCATTCCACATCATTTTATATGGAAGGATTCATGTATGAATAAGTAAGGGAAGATAGTAGACGAAAACACACAAAAAGTGTGGGAAATATGTGTAAGTATGACCCAATAAAATGGTTTCGTTTAAATTTCTATTACATAATCATAATTAATTATTTTCCTATATCTGATAGTCCATGGAATAAGCTACTCCTATAGTAGATGAAAACCTATTATTGATGGATTTGAAGTGGACAGAATAGTACAGTAACGTCAGTGGTGTGGGGTTTGGGGTAACACCCCGAGTATATTTTGTGAAAATAAAACAAACGGATAATTGAGATGAAGAAATGAAACGAATGAGAGAAAGACTAGAAACACTTGAAAAATGTTTTCAATCATAGGGAGAGTTTCTAGAAACTATTAGGGGTAAGAAGAAAGGGAAATACACAACTCAAGAACAACCAGAGAGTGAAGATCCCGCCCCACCCCCACCAGCTTTGAGGTGAGCCATTCCCCTCAAAGAGATATCTAATCTATGGTAATCAATATTCTAATAATTGTTCCCAAGAAATGTGAATAAGACAAACACTAATACTTTTGTTTTACTTTTCTTCTAAATGGTGATAATGAAGGTGATTTATATCTTTAAACACCAACATATCACCTTGTAGCGAGTGCTACGGTGTTCCACATCCCAGAGGAAATGCTGCATAATAGACCACTTCCAAAAGATCATCTGAAAGTGATGATTACTTTATCTCATGAGACAAATGCAGAGCAACCTATTCCACAAGATTATGATGATATTCATAAGTTCAAAAAGGCTATTGGGACAATCTTTGCAAGACAGTCACAACTTGTATGAGTACATGTGGACACAGAGGTATTTATTTACATTTTTTCAAGTTAAACCTTTATCAATTAAGGAAAGAAATGTCTGAATGAATGAATCTTATTATAAATGGATAAATTGATGTGGATGACATGAAATGTGGGCTCAAAAGAATCTAAAGGATAGACCAACCGATCCTAAAGAGCTACTAAAATTACAATAACACCACCTATTCTCTATCAACATTTACAAGCATTGAAGAATCATGTGGATACGAAGAAAAAAATGTTAGTACTTATATTATATTTTTTTTTGAAATGAATAGATACAGGGAGGAAATTCAAGATTTTGTTGCTTTTGAAAATGTAAATGAGATCTTGGAATACTTTATTCTAGGCATCATAGTTGTAAAATTATATGTGAGGTATGTTTTCATGAATTGATTTTCAAAAAATTATATAGTGTTATAATTATGACAAAATTCATTTTATATTATTAGCCGAAATATATAAGAAAAATAGTTGAACGGATTTTTCCTTGAGATAAAATTCAGACTCATTGGTCCCTATATCACATCAACACAACTAACGAAATTAGGGCATTCATAAAATAATGAAATACTGAAAGGATTGCTAAAAACTTTCGAAAGAAATATTATAGATGACAGACTCTTCTTAATAACAACCATATAGGGGTAAAACACTATGATTAAAGAATATCAATTATATTTTCACTTTGTTTTATTACATACTAATTATTGTGTTTTTAGAAAACATTGGCTACTAATTGTAGTGAACTTGGATACTCTAGTGATTTATTTTTTGGATTCATTGTAAGGATATCCATCAAACTACCCACACAAGATGGTGTTTGTGAATCTATAAGACCATATATCATACAATTTAGGCCAAAAAATCAATTTATATAATTTATATTAACTTTTACTGATTATTTTTTTATGATAGAGTGGATTATAAATATCATCTAAAAAAAGGAATGAGGACAGGGGCTAAGCATTAGGAGGAGAGAAAATAATACATCTGAACCGGTATTAGGGTAAATTAAATAAAATTTCACTATCTAAACACATATAAAAACAAGTTACTTATTATCCTAATGGTCAATGTTTTTTCAGTGTCCAAAATAAAAAAATGAGAATGATTTCAATTATTATGTTTGTAAATTTATGAGTGAGATCATTTTCTATCATCAATCTAGCATCCCTAAAGAGGTATTTAAAAAACTACTATTTAATTTAAATTAATTATTAATTAATTATTTTTATTTTTCATAGTACTAATCAGATTTTTGAAAAGACTCATATTCACATGATGATATATATTTGTTCTGAAACGAGTGGACCACATACCTGATGGAATATTGAACACAAATAGCATGACGATCATACATGGGGATCTGCACAATTAGCGGCCATTTTTTGAGAGGGGTAAAGGAGATAAAAAGATGAAAAATATTTGTATGTAAATATTCATAGGAAAATTATAATTTTTATTAAATAAAACACTATTTTTTTAATTTGTCATTTTTCAATTTTAATATATGAAATGCATTGGCAACAAGGAAGAAAGATGAACCACTTTCTTTGGGAATTAGATAAGAAAAATAGTAAAATATAAAAAATACCATCATATCCAACCAAACACATTCAGATTGTGTTAATACATTACAAGAACGATCCATGGGACATTTGTGATATGAACGAGTCAACCCGGCCTCAATCCAAGGCATAATGTTGTCGGTATCCCTCAAAGTGTATCTATGTTGTTCAAAATCGACAAAAGTTTTAGTGAAAACAACAACTAACATATTAAAATCCAACCAAAGTAATTGTTATTGTTTTGATACATTAGTATTGCAAATAATGGGTCATTTGGGACATGTAAGAGTCAACCCCACCTCAATCTGAGGCATGGTGTGGCTGATATCACTCAATGTGTCTCTCTTTTGTTTAAAATGGACAGAATTTTAAGTGAATACAACATCTAACATTAGAAAAACTGAACATACTCATTCATATTGTGTTGATACTTTAGGAGAATGATCCATGGAACATTTTTTACATTTAAGAGTCAACCCTGCCTCAATATGAGGCATAGTGTGTCCGGTATCACTCAAAGTGTCTCTCTTTTGTTTAAAATGGACAGAATGTTAAGTGAAAACTACAACTGACATACGGAAAACCAAACAAAGGCATTTGGATTGTGTTAATACATTATTATAACTAAAAATGTGTCATTTGTGACATATACATGTCAACTTTGACTCGATCTGAGGTACAATGTTAGTGATATCAATCGAAGTGTCTCTCGTTTGTTTAAAATTGACATAATTTTAACTGAAAACAACAACTGACATACGGAAAACAAACACAACACATTAGTATTGTATTGATACATTAGTATAAGGATATATTTTTCATTTTTTACATGGATGATTCAAACCCACTTCAATCAAAGGTACAGTGAGGCCGGTATAACTTAAAGCGTCTCTCTTTTGTTTAAAATGGACAAAATTTTAATTGAAAACAACAACTGATGTATGGTAAACAAACCAAAAGAATTCGGATTGTGTTAATAATTTAGTATAAATATACATGGGTCATGTGTGACATATAATAGTCAACCGGGACTCAATATGTGGCACAGTGTGGTCGGTGTCACTCAAAGTGTCTCTCTTTTGTTTAAAATATACAAATTTTTTAGTGAAAACAACATCTAACATATGGAAAACTAGCCAAACGCAACCAGATGGTGTTGATACATTAGGATATCAATACATGGGTCATATTTGATGTTTAATAGTCAACCCCACCTCAATCCAAGTGCTGGTGTGGCCGGTATCACTCAATGTGTCTCTCTTTTGTTTAAAATTGGCAGAATTTTAAGTGAAAACCATAATTGATGTATGTAAAACCAAACAAATGAATTCCAAATATGTTGATAATATAGGATAATTATAAATGGATCATTATTGACGTTTATGAGTCAACCCCACCTCAATACAAGGCCCAGTGAGGCCGGTATCACTCAAAGTGTCTCTCTTTTGTTTAAAATGGACAAAATTTTTAGTGAAAACAAAAACTGACATATGAAAAACCAACCAAATTAATTCTGATGGAGTTTATAATTTATTATAATGATACATGGATCATTTATGACTTGTAAGAGTCAACCTCTCCTCAATCCAAGGCATGGTGTGGCTTGTATCATTCAAAGTGTTGCTCTTTTGATTAAAATGGACAGAATTTAATGTGAAAAAAAACGGATGTATAGAAACCAGATCAAAATAATTTTTACTATTATGAAACTTTAGGAAAACAATACATGGGTAATTTTTGATTTGTATGAGTAAAACTAGCCTTAATATGAGGAACATTGTGGCCGGTATCACTCAAAGTATCTCTCTTTTGATTACAATGGACAAAATTTTAAGTGAAAACAACAACTAACATATGAAAAACATAAAAACACATTAGGATTGTGATTATAATTTTGAAGAAATATCCATGAGTCATATGTGATATGTATGAGTCAAACATTCCCATTTCCACAGAGTGGTGTGGCTGGCATCTCTCAAAGTGTCTCTCTTTTGTATAAAATGCACACAATTTTAAGTGAAAACAACAACTGACAAATGAGAAACTGACCAAACGCATTTGGATTGTGTTGATAATTTATTATAATGATCCATGGGTCATTTTGGACTTGTAACAGTTAACCCTACCTCAATCTGAGACATGTTGTGGCTGGTATCACTCAAAGTGTCTCTCTTTTGTTTAAAATGGATTGAATTTTATGTGAAAACAACTAGCTTAAGAAAAACTGAAGAAAAAAATTTGTATTATTTTGATACATTATTATAATGATCCATGGGACATTTTTGACTAGTATAAGTCAACCCTACCTCAATCCGAGGCATGGTGTGGCTGGTAACACACAATGTGTCTCTCTTTTGTTTAAAATGGACAGAATTTTAAGTGAAAACAACAACTGACATACGAAAACCAACCAAACGCTTTCATATTGTGTTGATAATTTAGTAAAATTATCCATGAGTCATTTTGGATGTGAAATAGAAAACCATGACTTAATACGAGGCATAGTGTGGCTAGTATCTCGCAAATCATCTCAATTTTGTTTTAAATGGACACACTTTTAAGTGGAAAAAACAACTAACATATGGAAAAACAACCAAACACATTTTGATTGTGTTGAAACATTAGTAGAAAAATATATGGGTCATTTTTCACATTTAGAAGTAAGACTTGTCTCAATAAGAGGAACAGTGTGGCCAATATCACTCGAAGTGTCTCTCTTTTGTCTAAAATGGACAAATTTTAAGTGAAAACAACAACTGACATACAGAAAACTGACCAAACACATATTTATTGTGTTGATACATTAAGAGAAAGATCAATTGTCCATTTAAGATTTTTCTGAGTCAATATCACATCAATACGAGGCATGGTGCGACCAGTATCACTCAAAGTGTCTCTCTTTTGTTTTAAATAGACCAAATTTTAAGTGAAAACAACAACTGACGAACAGAAAACTGATCAAACGCATTAGTATTGTCTTGATAAATTGGTATAATGATACATGAGTGATTTTTGACATGTATGAGTCAACAACACCTCAATCTGAGTCATGGTGTTAATGGTATCACTCAAAGTGTTTCTCTTTTGTTTAAAATGGACATAATTTTAGGTGGAAACAAAAACTGACGTACGGAAAACCAAGAAAACACATTTGGGATATGTTTAAACTTTATGAGAACAATAAATGGTTCATGTGTGACATAGATGAATCATCCATGCCTCAATATGTGGTACTATGTGGCCGGTATCACTCAAAGTGTCACTCTTTTCTTTCAATGGAGAAAATTTTTAGTGAAAACAACAACTAATGTATGTAAAACAAACCATAATCATTCGAATTGCATTAATACATTAGTAAAATAATCCATGGGACCTTTTGACATGTAAAAGTCAGCGTCACCTCAATCCTATGCTCAGTGTGTCTGATATCACTCAAAGTGTCTCTATTTTGTTTAAAATGAAATGAATTTTAACTGAAAACAATAACATACATACGGAAAACTAACAAACACATTCTTATTGTGTTGATACATTAGGAGAATGATTCATTTGTAATTTGTGACATGTAAGAGTCAACCCTTCCTCAATTTGAGGCACGGTGTGGCCGGTATCACACAATGTGTCTCTCTTTTGTTTAAAATGGACAGGATTTTAAGTGAAAACAAAAATTAACATATGGAAAACCTACCAAATGAATTTAGATTGTGTTGATACATTAGGTGAACGATCCACGTGTCATTTTTTATGTGTACGTGTCAACACTGCCTCAATCTGAGGCACACTATGCCCTGTATCACTCAAAGTCTTTTTGTTTTGTTAAAAATGGACACAATTTTATGTGAAAACAACAAATGCCTTACCTAAAACTGAGCTAAAAGATTTGAATTGTGTTGATACATTATTAGAACAATACATGGGTCATTGTTTATGTGTATGAGTCATCACTGCCTCAATCTGAGGCATGATGTGGCTAGTATCACTCAATGTGTCTTTCTTTTGTTTAAAATGGAAAAAAGTTTATGTGAAAACAACAACTGAAGTATGAAAAACCAAAAAAACACATTGAGATTGTGTTTATACTATATTATAATGAACCATGGGTCATTATTAATGTGTATGAGTAAACCCTGACTCAATTTGAGGTACGGTGTGGCTGTTATCACTCAAAGTGTCCCTCTATTGTTTAAAATGGACAAAATTTTAAGTGAAAACAACAACTGACTTGCGAATAACCGACCAAACGCCTAAGGATTGTGTTGATACATTAGGAGATATATCCTTGTGTAATGTGTGACATGTATGAGTCAACCCCTTGTCAATCTAATTCATAGTGTATCTGGTATCAATTAAAGTGTCTCTCTTATGATGAAAATGGATAAAATTTTATGTGAAGAGAACAACTTACATACAGAAAAATGGCCAAACACATTCTGATTGGGTTGATACTTTATTAGAACAATACACGGGTCATTTTGTATGTGTACTATTCAACCCTTCCTAAATTTAAGTCATAGTGTGGCCGGTATCACTAAAAGTGTCTCTCTATTATTTAAAATGGACAAAAATTTAAGTGAAAACAACAACTGACACATGGAAAATAGAAAAAACACATTAGTATTGTGTCAATAATTTAGTAGAACTATAAATGGGTTATTTTTTATGTTTATGAGTCAACCCCACCTCAATAAGAGGTAGAGTGTGCCCGGTATCACTCAATCTGTCTCTCTTTTGTTTAAAATGGACAGAATTTTAAGTTAAAACAACAACAGACGTACGGAAAACCAACCAAACGAATTCAAATTGTGTTGTTAAATTAAGAGAACAGTACTTATATCATGTGTGAAGTGTAAGTGTCAACCCAAACACAATACAAGGCACTGTATGGCCAGTGTCACTCAAAGCGTCTCTATTTTGCTTAAAATTGACAGAATTTTATGTGAAAACAACAACTGACATACATTAATCCGACCAAACGCATTAGGATTGTGGTAGTAATTTATGAGAATGATCCATGAGTCATTTGTGACCAGTAAGATTCAACCCCTCCTTAATCTGAGGCACAGTGTGACTGGTATGACTCAAAGTGTCTCTCTTTTGTTTAAAATGGATAGAATTTTAAGTGATAACAACAACTGACGTATGGACATCTCCCTTCCTACCATACACACCAAAAGAATTCATTTTTTACTAAAGAAACCCATACTATTGAAATAAAAACATTTAATTTTTTTTAAAAAATACCAATGATCATAAAATCCATGAAATTCAATCCATTAAAACCATTAAATCTCCCCCACCCCGGGATATCACCACACCCCATAAACACTACCCTACCCCCACTGGACACCACCCCACTGCCCTGGACACCCCCATGCACCCACACCACCCTGGACCACCCCCCACCCCTGGGTACCCCGACCCCCTAGATGGACCCCACCCTCTAGAAGGCCTGCCCACCCCTCCTAGACATCACCCCACCACCTGGACTCCCCCACTCCCTGGCCACCCCACCCCCATGGATAGACACCCCCACCCTTTGGAAACCACCCAACCCCCTGGACACCCCCTGGACACCCCCAACCCGTTGGAAACCCCACCCCTAGAAAGCCCCCCCCCCAATCCACGGACACCACCCCACCCCCCTGGACAGCCCTCCTGACACCCCCACCGCACTGAATGGCCCCACATGCCTGGACGCCCCCCACCTCCTAGACACCACCCCACCACCTGGACACCCCCACCCCCTGGACACCCCCATCCACATGGCCATCCACCCCACCCCTTAGACCCCCTTGTGGACAGCCCCCAACTCTTAGACCACCCCCACCCCCATGTACCCCACCCCACCCCTTGGACACCCCAACCCACTGACGGCCCCCAAGCTCTCCTAGACACCACCCCACCCCCTGGACACCCCCACCCCCCATGGACACCACCCCACCCCCCTTGGATAGCCCCCAACCTCCTAGAACTCCACCACCACCAATGGACACCACCCCATCCCCAGGACACCACCCACCGCTAGACACCCCGACCCCTAGAAATCCCCGTAACCCCCTAGACACCAATCCACCACCTGGAAACCACCATGGATAACCCCCCTAGACACCACCATCCCCCAGGACACCCCAACCCCCATGGACACCCCTAACCCCCGTGGACAACCTCCAAAAACCCCTTAACATCCCCCAACACCTTGAATTCTGAATTGATTTCTTTATATATTTAAATGACCTATGAATTATTTGTTAACAGTGCATGGGTATACTTGTTGTATGGTTATACTTGTTGTATGTGTATTCTTGTAGTAATTACCCAATGAATTATGTGTTAATTTTGTGTTGGTAAACTTGTTGATATGCTGATTTTTTCAGGTCTTGTTCGGGTGTGCTTCTATAGAATTTCATGTTATAGTAGTCAGGGCATTTATCATAGCTAAAGAAGCGCTAATAAACGATCTCTTTATCAGTGCTTATTTAGTCGTAATAAAGAAAACCTTTATCGGTGCTTTTTTAGTCCTTATAAAGGCTATCTTTATTAGCACATTTTTAGTATTGATAAAGTCTCCCTTTATCCACGCTTTTCTATTACTAATAAAGGGGACCCCTCTTTATCAATGTTGAGCGTTACAACACTTTTTAGCACAATTAAAGCCCTTTTGTGCACTAATAAAGCTGGGTTTTTTAGTAGTGAAAACATTTCACTACTCTGGAAGAGGAGTCTGTGTATGATGAACCTATGAACATGGAAAATATATTTTAAAATCCATATTAATCCTTCACTCAAAATTATATATCATTCATGGAAAATAAGAAAATTGAAAAATCCAACCGTGCAGAAGTAGCTCCCAAAGCTACAAAGTATAAAAGAACATGGATTCTTGATAGTGTATGATCATCCCATGTGATGGTAAATTCAATTCTATTTAAAATTTAATGAAAAAGTTTTATGTAATTGTGGGATTTAGTAATGATGTTTCTTTCATGATCAAAGGTATTTGAAGTACTAAACTAGCCAATGTAGAGCTAAAGAAGAACAAATGTTATTATCTGGGTGAGTTTTGTCACAATCCACTAAGTGTATGTCAACTCTGTTACATAGGTCTTATAGTCACATTAAATCAAAATTGATGCAATATTAATGGAAGAATTGGGGATTCTCTCATGAAATTTTGTAGAATATATGGAAACCTATACCAAGTGGATAGTAATGAAAACATTTTATACATGAATGTTGAAGAATAAAATAACTTTTGGAACTCGTGAATGGGTCAAATCAATCAACATGATTTTGAAAAGATATCAATGATAAAGATAGTAATGTATATCCCCATTATGAAGCATGAAAAGCAATTGAATTTTGATAATTGAATTTGAGGGAATTTTTTCTTTAGTTCAAATCAACCAAAGAAGAAAATGGCATAAAATCTTATTGATCTCCTTCAAATAGACATATATGTTTCGATCAATTTTTTTGTAACTCATGGAGAAAGGTATATAATTATTTTCTTTGATTATTATTTTATAATGGATTTTTTGATGGTTATTCGCAGGAAATGAAAAGTGACTAATTTCATGATAACTTATCTCTGAATAGATGAGAATGATACTAGAAGTACCATCAACGTTCTAAACTATTTCAATTTTAGAGAATATATATTCATTAAGTTTGATATCTACCTAGTGAAATGTGGGATACAACATAAGGTGGATTCTATGATAACTCCCTAGAAAATGGAGTTCTTGAGTTTGGGAATCAAAATATGAATAGTACGTCTTAATATATACCGATGGAGAGGTGCATCTCTCACCATTACCTGAAAGAGGTCTTTCAAGATGAAGTTAAAATTAAAAACTGAACAAGGATTTATATTGGGGAAACAAAGACTCCCAAAGATTTATGGTATTTAAGGAATCCCTCTTTGATGTATTCTCGTGTTTTCATAAGTATATCGATTATTCGAAACAAAGATGTAAATCAAGGGTAGTATGGTGACACTACAGATGACTGAATATTTCTAGGATATTTAATGAATATCAAAGACTAAAAATGCTTCAATAAACATCATGGAAAATTTATGGAAAGAAATGGTTTTAATATCTTTGAGGAAAAAATAATAAATGACTCAAATAATTCTTATGCTTATCTTATAGTAGGTGAGGAATAATTTGGACAGTGAACATATCCAAATACAGAAGTTAAAGAAGTAATTAAAAATACATAGGAGTCACATCATTATGTTAACTTAGAATAATAATCAGAATAAGAATCCATGGTGGAAGAATGTTCTTCTAAAGCTCACACTTGAAATCAAAGTGTAGAAATTGATAGATCCAACATAATTTTGGATTGGACATCACCCACACAGTCAAGGATAATGAGTATTAGTGAACAATATTAATTTCATTCAATTGTGGAACCATCAAATTTTGAAGAAGTTGAAATGTAAGAATCATGGGTTAGGGCCATGAATAAATGATTGGATCAGATCGATAAGAACCAAGAAATATATCTTTTTGGAGATCTAAAACCGACAATCTGATTGGTGTGAAGATGAAATTCAAAAATAAATTTTACAAGTATGGAAATGTGATCATAAATAATGTATCATTATTGTGTAATTTCTATTTACAGATATATGGTGTTTATGTTTAATAAATATTACTTTGGTAGATATAATGGAGTTAATGATACTACTTCATTCCAAGTAAATTCAAATAGAATACAAAGTATATCAAATGGATGTTAATAAATCTTTCTTAAATGGTGTTCTTGAAGAACTCTATATTAAACAACTAGTCTTATTTCTTCATGGTAATGATGAAATAAGGTTTTAAAGATTAAATAAGGATCTATATGGTATAAAATAATCACTACGATCGTGGTACTCTTGACTAAATTCTTATCAAATATATCTAGAATTTAATAGAGGAGGAGTGGATTACAATATCTGTGTTATGAATTTTAATAAATATTAGTTCATGGTTATAGTGTACATTAATGATATTATATTTAGAGGAAATAGGTAGCGATCGGTGGATAAATTTTCCAATCACATGAAATTATAATTTTAGATGCCTATTATTGGTGAAATCACATACTACATGGAGTTTCTAGTGATTTAGGGGAAATACTATACTTTTATTTCTGATGAAAAATATGCAAGATACATTCGCGGTGAAGACTGGTAGTTTTTAGATGGAATCCAATTCATGGGATGGTGTGTCACTCAAAAAAATGAGGTAGTGTTGTTTGTGGAAGGGATGGTTCGTGAGATGTATTATCATCGGAGGAAATGAGGTGGAGATCAGTTCACAGAAGAGGTTGGCTGTCATGAAGGGGCGAGTGGCTGAATGGAGATTGCATAGGGAAATGGTTCACGGGAGATACATGGTACGTAGTGAATACAGTGCCACATAAATGATTTGTTAAATTTTGTATTACTAGATTATTTGAACCACTTTTCACATATATGTACTATAAGTCCCATTTTTATGTCGAGTAGATAGAATATTGTCAGTGTAATTTATTGCTCCAGGAATTTAGCTAAGTCCTAAAGAGGTTCAAAAGGAAGAATTTTTCTTCCAAAGGGTTTTCTATATTATAAAATTCTTAGACATCAATTCATATGAGAGTCTATACAAAGAAAAAAAACTTGTTTCTTGGTGGTCACACAATATATAGAGAAAGGTTGTAAGTAAAGGAAGTTTGTACATGAAAGAGGGTTCATGGAGGAGAGGTTGGTCAGTAGTGAAGCTGTTGTAAGCAATATAAAAAGTGATTGAGGTATGATAATATGGTTTCTAAAGTTGGTATGCGGTCACAATTTGCAGAGGAATTATGAAGAGGTGGTATGTAGAGAACTATAGTACACTGAGGGATAAGGCCAATTCGTAGAGGACAAGTTCATGAACAAACAATACGCAGAAAAGAAGATTACATCTACCTGGGAAAACAAGACATCAACAGTGAATCTATGTACAATTAAGGATACATGATTTAATGAAAACACATTGAAGAGGCCTTAATTCCCAAAAACACATATCATATTCTTCCCAATGCTGTGAGAATTGGGGAGTCAATAGAAGTGATATGAGTGACGTGGTGTGATATACCTAAAAACATGTAATGGTAGTGTTCTTGGCCTAGAGTGACTATTCAAAAATATTGTACGCCATAACTAATAATGATTAGTGGACTTTGGTACAATGAAAACCTATTGGCATACGCTGATTCGATGTAGCCATTTGTGGTGAACAATATAAAATTGACGTTTCTATGCTTTTCATCTGATTTTTCATTTTCTGCACCATCTAATCAGACATGTTTAAATGGTTCTGGCCAACATATTAACATGATCTATTTGTTTAAAAGAAATATTTGACACCATGATTCACCCCTCCCTTATTAGGGTGTTTTGGGGTCGATTATTTTGATCGTATCCTTTTCCCCTCATGACAATGAATATTCGAAAGTAGTGATACAAGTTTTAAAATATGCTCTTCGAGCATAAATACTTGTTTTATATGGTTTTTAGATGAATAATATCCCTACATATGAGTTATTATAAAATAATAGATTTTAGTATACAATTATGATGGTTCTGTTTGAGGATTTTTATGTTATTTCATGTCATTCCCCCTAGTGTTGGTAAGAGGCATGAGAGGCAGTACTATTAGATTCTTGTCTTATGTAAGATACTTTTAAGGAGGTTTAGATGAACATGAAGTGTTTTTCTATTACTCGGTCTAGATAGAAATATTATATCAATCTCCATCAAAACCTCTAGAGTTCAATGATGAAGATCATTTTTTTCTTATAGGTATCACCCAAAATAGGGTATAAATGGATATGTGTGGATTTTATGTTGATACTAAATTATGTTGGTCAATTGGATATATTGGATAAAGTCAGGATAGTAGCATATCTCTTCCTACAACCTCATAGCTATCATTCGATGCACAATGTACTTCATGTTTCATAACTTCATTGTTATTATATTGAATTGTCTCATAAATTTAATCCTATGGAGGTTTAGTTAGATATTGAATTTTCCGATGAGGAGTACCCTATATGCATCACTGACCGGATAAAAAAGTCTATCCCAGGGCGTTCGTTCCAATTATTATTAGTGTTATAGAAGAATTATTATGTACATGATAAGACCTAGGATTAGGAGTCCATGGTATATGCTCAATGGTTGTATATTTTCTTAGTTAGTATAGTTCTACCAATGTAATGTGAACTATGTGATAATCAAGGAGAAGGAGATTTCCAATAATTATTTTTAAAATAATATTTTTTTGGGTTTCCTTACATAGCTGGTGAAGGATTTAAAGAGGTTTATTTTCTCTCTATCCAACATGGAGGAATTCAGGTGCATGAGATACACATCAAATTGTAGGATCTTCTCTTCATTACTCAAGAACATATTTCTAATGAAGAATTAAGATTGAATCATTTATAGGAGGCTCTATGTATATCTATTTCATTTGAAATTTTCCCATTTAAATTTCTTCCATATCTGGGGGTAAATATTAATGTAGAGGTGATTGATTTGATAAATAACAATATATATCATCTTAGGAACGGAGTCATCAGAGCTCCATGTGGAGAACAACTATTTTTAGGGGATCAGAGATACTGGGTCCGTCAATATGTCAACAAATAAAGATATAGTTTTAGTAGTATTATTCCGATTTATCAAGATATATAAGCTCTCATACATTCAGAAACAATTCTATTCTAGTTTTTATTCATAAAGTGGGATCATTAAATAATAGTCTTAGGGAAATATTGTTCTTGGTAGCCTAATAAAATTTATCCCCATTAATTGTTTCCTTGGATGCTTTATCAGTAGTAGGGGCATCATGAGTTTCTTCTAAAAAGGTAGAGAAAGTTGATGGAATCTATATGATAGTCCCCATAATCAAAAAATAATTCAATTCATAGTTATAAAGGTGATCATCAATAGATCCAATGAGTTAAATGAGTTTAGTGTGGATAATTAAATTTTATAGAGTTTTTAGTTACAAATAGGAAAAATATTGCAAAATTTATCATTTGTTTACATTCATCCCTATATGTCACTCAATTTTATTATAATACATCTCATTCATTAATTTCAAAATACATGGTTTGTTCTGTGGGACACATGGTGGTGCAACATTTCAAACAAAAGGTGTTTAATGTGCCAACTAGAGGTCAGTCATATATTCATGAAATGTGTTTGGGTTGGGATATGATATTAGGGTAGAATAAGTCATTGGGGAATCTCATTCAATGATAAAAACATCTATAATTTTCATCCTTTTTATAGAATAGTGGTATTATGCACATACTACCTTTGATTTATTTATTAGTAGGGTTGTTTTCTGAAATGTAAGTGGACAATATGTGGTGTTCATAAGTAAGAGGTATATCGAGATGGGTCATAAGAATATTTATCCTCCTTTCTCATATCTATTAAAGTTTTCACTAGGTTTAGTATAGCAACACACATATCAATGTTTTCAATTTTTATTGATTAATTTTTGGATAATTTCTTCAAATTGGTTGTGAATCTATAAACTCAACATGACATCATGTTAATGATTTAATTATTATAACTCATCAGCCTGAGATGACAAAATCATTGAATAAATACATCATTACACAAGGGAAAAAGTTTCCTAATTTAAATGCATTTAAAAAAAACCACAGTATCTCAATATAACCATTTTGGAATAATTTAACTTTTATAATCCAATAAATTCCTCACAGATTCCCCCTAAAAATCTAGTAGGGACTTTTAATTAATTCAACTACCATTCCATCAAAAAAACAATCTCCAAATATATTTGTAAAAAAATTAGATTTAGAAGTAATAGTGAATAGAAAATCATATGACTCGTGATTTAAGTATACACAAAAGTTAAGAATCATCCCTATACAAAATATATTTAAACAAGTAGATTTTGGATAGGATGATACGAAATTATCAAAGTCATTAAGGATCCAAAATTCTCTACATGATGCCAATACTCATTGATACCCATGTTCACCTCCATCACTAAAACACAAAAGGGTGAATATAGTAAAGAGGATATATAAAACTACATAGAACCCATGAATTTATCTACACCATACTAAATCAAGTCTTTATATTCTAAAATACATATGTAGGATAAGACTCTGATATTTTCTAGGATACCACGGTGAATCTAAATTATAAATATCACCATAAATAAAATTAATAATAATTCAAAAAAAAGAAAAGAAAATTCTAAATATAATAGATTACAAAACCCATTGGTTTCTTAAATCAATAAATGTTTCATAATTGGATGAATAAGGCATATTAGCATAAAATTTAATGCAACATAGAATACCAAATATCATATTCTCAATCATGTAATAAAGATTAAAAAACATAACACAAATATAAGTGGATTACCTTATGGATATATGTTTAATAATATAATCTGTTGGAAGAGTGTTATGGATAATGAATCCTAGTTACCCTTCCTAGATAGATCAATTATTACAACATGGAAGTAATGATCATTGTTAACATTCTCTGTCTAATGGGACCACTAACCCATGTAAACAAAAAATCTACACTAGGCATAGCATCAAATTAGATTACCAACTGACCCGTGTTCTCTAATGTTATTCAAATAATAAAAAACATATAATCTATTCCCATAATCAAATAAAAAACGGAAAATAAAATCCCAATAAATTCCATTGGAAACCAATTTTTCCAAATTCACTAGAGTATACTTTTCTTTATTAATAAATTTTTAAAACACTTTTATTTCATAATGTTAATTTTTATGGAAATCCATTTGAAAATTTATTTATTTATATAACATTCCAATAATCACAATAATAAATCTTATAATATCACTTAAATACAGATAAAAATCAAATTTAATTAATTTAATTCAATGTAAAATCATAAACTACATGTACTCAGTAGGGAAATCCAATTAGGTAGTGAAACTCACCTCAAATGTAAATAAAATATGTCACCTTCATTTTAAATCACTATGAATGTTAAAAAACAGGCCCCATAAGAGAAATAAAATAAGGATTCCCAATTTAACCTCCTCCACTAACTCCAGGATTGTCCCACATGGAGAAATAGGGTTTTGGAAGTGTCTATAAATGGAAGACCATGGGAAGGGAGGAAGGGGGAGGACAAATGTCAATTAAATCAAGAATTAAATTGATTAAATTGACTAAGATACAAGTGAGAAAAATAATTTGGAAGAATAGTATAATATCCTTTAGTGATTAGGGTATTTGTGAGTGATCACAGATATAAAAAATAGTAAGAGGAGGAAAAATTAAAAGAAAAAAAATGAATGCTCCATTTTTATAAAAATTTTCTAACCACATCATCTAACCTAAATTTTCCCAAATCATTTTCCTACTTTTAGGTTGACCCCCCTTAATGAAATTGGGTCACATGATTCCCCAAGAGAGTTCATGTGGTTAAAAAAACTATGTGAAGACTTTGAAAAATGTAATTATTCCCTGTAACCCCACTCCAACATGGATAGTAGTGCTATTATTTCAGACCCTGTGATAATCATTCATACTATACGTTTTCCAGTAAAATTTCATATTTTAGTCTCTTAAAACTTACAAAATAAAATCAAAATTAGAGGAAAATAAAAAATAAAACAAATACATACCAATGAAATTGACGGTGTTAATATTATCCCCACCATTCCCCTTTATTCCCCTAAATATAATTAAGGTTCCCGAACCCATTAAAAGGAGACCCCACTAATCCATACCTAAATATTTATGATCTCATCTACTATGTCTATTTTAGAAACACTTCCAAATAATATAAACTGATGGAATCTATTTTCTACAAACAAAATTGTTCTAAATATCCAAGATATGAATTTTTTTCTTACGAGAGGTAGCATGCTCTATATTTAAATACACTAAATCACATGGGATTGGTCAAGATGTTATTTCATAAATTTTGAGACATAGAATAGATTATGGATAGAGTTATATATAATCAAAATAATAATTGATATTCTACCTTTCTAAGGTACTCAATGAACTCAATCCACCTTATACACCATCATACCAACCCTACCTATCCCCCCAAACAATGATCTCCTAACCTAGGATAAACACTCAAAAATATTATATCCTCTTATTAAAAAACTAATGGATGAACTTAATGTTTTTCATGAAATTTAATAGGAATATAAATTCTTAACAATCACATCTGAATAAATTATATGTTCCCTGTCACCTCCTGATTGATGATTTACCCCATTTAAGAGTAATCACCAAATTTTTCCCAATAGAGAGGTGACTAACATGGTCATATATACATGGCCTCAAAGGGATCAATTTTGATAAAATATTGGAAACTATTTTTTTATTAAATTTCATATAATACAATATTCTTCACTCATGAATCAATAAAGTCAATCTTGCATGCTTAAGGCATATCAATTAGTATATAGATAGAGTACTCTGTTTAAACTTATTTATATGGATGATATGTCAAGCATTTCTATAGATGAGAACCAATTGATTCAAAATTAACACAATAAAACCATAATATTATGTGATGGTATCAATCAGAAACATAAAATGGAATGCCATGGATTCTAATAGTATATAGGACATAAAGTTGTATGAGAACCTCCATTTTGTTAACTCTAAATGGGTTTGTAGTGGGTTGAACAAGATAAAATATCAATTTCGACTCAGATAAAATCCATACCTCTTAGATCATAGGGTAATATAGTTACAAAATACATGGGAATATTATCAAAATTCTATTCTAGAATGGTAAATAGTTATAAAAATTACATGGGATGATGATGCTTAGTATTGATCATCAGCCATGTGAGATATTGATATATAAAATATAAAAAAATCTCTTGTTGTTCCACCTATACAATCGACTCAAATAAAATAATATCATAGTTTATATAGTGAGAACGGATCATCTAAACTATTTTTAACTCTCTACCAACTCATGCCTCATATTAAATGGAATGGAAAGATTTATTCAGAAAATAATGAAATCAACCAGAGATTGAGTGTAATAAATAGATGTCTCCCACTATAAAAATTGTTACTAATACACTACAAGATGTAATTATCTTATTGACCACGATAAATATTATAATCTAAGGAATGTATGAAATGAAAATAAGAAAAAATCACATATTCACCCACCATTTTCACATCTATATACATGTCATCAAATGACCCCATCAGGAACTATTCATCCTATGGATATTTCAATTCATAGGTTTCTAGTTTATTACTCATGAAATTAAAAAAATTATTAAAAAATTTAGAAATTATATCTATGTAAAAGAATATTATATAATTAAATTCTACACAAAATTTCTGATGAAGATTAAAAAAATTATTTTTAAAATTATACTTCACAATATTATGGTCTCTGCAAAATGTATGCCTATACAAAATTTTTTTTGTTCCAAATCATTAGAGAATGAATCATAGTTTCTAAAATATGGTGGGAGTGGGTAGTTTTGTCAATGTATACATAACTGGTGAGATCCATATTTCACCACATAGTTAATTTTCTTCAACATGCCCCAAACTCATAATCACGAATCAACATAATACATGTCAATTCCCATAGCTGGTTCTACTAAAACAAAAACTAGTTCTCATGTCAAAAATTACAATTTGTTTCCCTATAAAATATAACACTTTTAAGACCAATGGAACTTTCTACCTATCAAGTCCTGTATTTTAGGGGTGAATCTAGCCAAGAGAATCCATAAATTAAATGTTTGGAGTATCCAACTAAACCATGTAAACTCATTATATCGAACACATTCATGGGCAACAACCAAGACATTATTTCATGTATTTTATTATGATCTAATTAGATTTCTTCTTTATATATCACATGATCCAATATTAATAATTCATGAATCCAAAAAAAATATTTAAATATCCTAGAAATTGGGTGGTTCTCTACCAAGGACTCTAATATAATGGACATATGGTTTTCATGTTCCTCCATTGACTTTTAGTATATAGTTATATTATCCACAAACACAACCATGTTGAAATCTTGAAAAAAAATTGATTATATATTTCAAAAAATCTATAAAGTCTTTTTTAATATTAGTAATGTATAAATAAATTAGTTAATTCTAAAAGTGTCCATACGTACTCATAAATGTGTTCTTAGGAGTGTTTTATTCTTGAACCCTCAAGTGAGGGAATCATGATTTTAAATCAATAACAGAGAACCACCTATCTCCATTAAAATAGTCAAAGAGATCATAAAATATATGAAATTGGCATTTATTATTTCTAGTCACTTGATTTAAGTTATAGTAATCAATGAAATGTCGGATGCCTCAATCTTCCTTCTTTTCAATGAGGATCATTTAGTCCAATGGTGACACACATAGTGGAATTAATCTTTTTTCAATAATGATCATTAAAATTGACATTAAAATCCTTAGGAACAGTTGTATCCATTATCTAATGTTATAGTGAGATCGATCTCATTCAATTAAGTTCATTGATAGAGAAATCCACCTTTAGATGAGGTGATAAGCACAAAAAATCATTTGATAAATCCTCATGATACATATCTACAACCATTAAAAGATATATTGTTAAAATTCAGGATAATATAATTAAGGTGAAAAAATAAAATCTAACAAGGATTCACCAAATATATGAGATAGAAAGTCTTATTCACAGTTACTTAGGGTCTTAGTCGCCCCAAAATAAATGGGGTTTTCTCTAAAGAGATAATAATTACACTCTACGATGATAGAAATTTAATTAAACATTTATTCTGATCATCCAATAAATGAAAATAATAAGATAAAAGTTTTACATGTTGAGAACTATGAAATTCCATAAAGTAACATGATTAAAAATTACCACATTTATAACTAAACACTTGTACCCTTATTATTTATTCATTACCAATAGAGCGGAAAGCTAAAAAAATAGAATAAACTCCAACCCTTATACAAATTCATCAATCAACATGGAAGAAATAAAAAAATTATAAGCACATATATCAAAAAAATACCAAATATATAAAATAAGAAATAGAAACCATACTTATAATAATAGGTGAACCAACACCGGTCTGCCCCAGATCATTATAGAATATATATAAATAAAGAGACAATGATATTACCTATATATTCTTTTCCTGATTTGAAATCCACTTTTCAAGGATGGGTCCCACTCCCTTATATTTATTTGAGTGAACCTATGAACACCTATAAATGGATGATCTTATTATAATTCACTGAGAAACCCCCTATAGAAATACAAAAGATAGACATTATATCTATGTTGTTCAAATACCCTATGTGTCTTCTAAATTTTTTGAACAAGTGTGTTTATCATTCACACACATGAATTAGGTCAATAGAATAATCCATAATGAATCCACTAGTGTAGTATCAGATAGATGATGGATTCACCCCCATCATGTGGGTGGAACATGTGTTACTTACTATTTTGTTCATATGATGAATTATAATTTCCCATACTACTAAATGGTTACCACTGAGGCCCATTAGTAGAAATATATAAATCTCATCCATGATAGATTTATCCACAAACATCAAATTGGTTTGTAGAGAAAAAATAATAAACCTTGACCTACTTTAAGTATTTTACCCAATTCATAAGCATGTAGCCTTATAATAAATATTTATGCTAATATTAACATAATCATAAACCAAATATTCAAATCTGGTTGAATACACAATTACTGTAAGACACCAATTCTCTAAGTTCATTAGATCATCATCCTTCACCACCCTAAATTATCCTAAAAAACAATTGATTGAACACATTCTTTAACAATGTCTAGGAGAGATACTCATACAACATATCTTACACAATTGACCCCCTAAACATTTGACATCGTCTTTCCAATGATTTTATGTGAGATTGACTATTTATGTCTTTAGAATTTTATGGAAATAGAAGATACACTCAATATTTTTATTCACACATAGGGCACATTAATCCTTTTATCACCCAACAATTTTAGTTGATGTAACCTAGTAAACTCTAAATCAAACTATATTATCTGTTCTTGATCCCTTCCGCCATCTTGGAAAAAATATTGAGTTGTTTGAATGATTGATTCCCTGAAATTAGGATATATTAGAGGACTATATTATAGGAAATGCTTCAGAGCTTCCGCCATTATATTTAAAGGTGTCATTATAAGAGGAATAATTTATAAATCTCAAACCATAATCTCAATATATATGAAATAAAAATTGATAAATAATAAATTTATTAATAAGAACTTTTTCAGTTTCACTTAAACATTTAACAACATCAACATGAAAAATTTAAGATAAGATAGAGTTGAAATCCTTATAGATTCAATAATTTTACCAGCCTACATAGTTTAGAAATGGTGTTTTGAGAAATTTTGTGACAACTATATGAAATAGTACTAAAAGTTATATAGTCTATGATTCATGAGTTTCAAATTATTTCAAATAACTGTGTTGGATTTTTTATAAGTATTTTCACCTTGAAACTAAAAATTCCTAAAACATCTCATGATTTCATCTGAAATCAAATAACTGGAAAAAAACATAAAATATAATCAACAAAAGTCATGAATTGGAGCAGAAATCCAACACACTACTCTTGACCAACCAAGATAACTCAATGTTCTATGTGATGTATATTATTCAGGGAACTCCATCTCTCCTACCTTTTATGGCCCAATGGTCCTATCTTTATTCTACCTTTACTCACCCAATAAAACGTGGTTTCTGATATCATTTTTTTAATGAATTGGATAGAATTAACCCGACCAATATCGTGAACCAACTCTCAACACTTGTTAATGCATGTTCTTATTACTGATGGGCTAAAAACAAGTACTAGAGTGTCAAAATGTATCCATTTCGGAATGATTCACCCACAAAATATAATAAAACAAATGAATCCATCTAAAAAATTCATCATTATCCATCCATAAATTGGAAACCCACTCTATGAAATATAAGAAATTGAAATATATGAAACCAGTAGTGTATTAGTAAAATAATTAATAAACTAAAATGATTAAGAATTAGACCATAAGAGTAAATGAAATATATGAATCATCTCAATGAAAAATTCTTGAGAAATGGTTCTTAAAACGATATTCTAAGAGAAAATTACCCAAAACACTGAGTATCCCATAATTTCTAAATGATCCCAATAATCCTCATGACCCATTGTCAAATCAATCAGTTGAACACAGAAATACAGAGATACTCATGTGAAGCCTCCATACAGTTTGGCACCCTTTAATTTTTCTTGTGTCATTTAGAACAAAGTCTACATACTCTCAAAGGATTATTTTGTGTTCAAGGCCAAATTGTTGTATTATACCAAAATTAATATATATAACAGCTATAAATATTCTTTCCATTCATTATATTTTGAAAAAATCATTTATTTAAAAACCCTATCTTGGAAAATATATTATAAATCAATTATGTATTAAAAAATAATATCAGGAATAATAGAAATTGGAATGAGAAGAATAAGAATAAAAATGGTAAAAAAATGAATGAATATATATAGTATGTTCAGTCACGAAATAACAAATAATAATTATAATAAAACACCATATGCAAAACCTGTGAACCTATAGAACCAATGATTGACCATTTGAACTCTAGAAGGTTTAAAATGTCTTAGTCATCCTTCACTAGGTGTTAAATTATCTCTATGTGAAGTCAATACTTTTATCATGCTATGTCTAATGGGGGAACTTACCCTTGTTAGGAAAAAATATACCCGAGGGGATTTATCTTTGTAGGATAGCAAATCACCCTTGGACTTGATATACATTTAATAATAAATAATGTATATAATCCTTTCCAATATTTACATAAATAATGTTATACTAAATCCATTGTATATTCCAATTTAAACCCCTTTCTAAAAAAATAATTTTAATTCCCTTTTAAATTTTATTCCTTCTTGATCCCTAATATTTTTTGGATAATTAAAAAACATTTATTTTTATATTAACTTTAATATAACTAAAATATATGTACTGTTTGTTTAACTATTCATGATTTTAGTAATTAAAATTTATCTTTGCATTCAAAATTTTATATATCTTTTTTAAGCCTTATATATGTTTATTATGATTAAATTTCATGTATAATTGTTATTTCTCATCAAAAATTAAAATCTATAAATTTACTTCTTGTTATGTGAAATATCCATACCTATGGAATTTTGGATAAGTGAATTTTCTTATGTGAGGGATTTTTTTTAAAACAGGATTTTGTGAAAAATATGGATATTATAATTTTCCACTATGAAACATTTTATTTCATAAAATATTTTTACAAAAAATTTGTTATGTAAAAGAATTATTGTGTGTGATTTATTTGTCTTACATAAAAACCTCTAATGTATATTAATTTCATTGTGTGTTAAAAATCACATACATTGTCAGTTATGTTTCTTATTCATATATAAAAATGTTGAATATTCATTTTTTACTCGTTCTTTTACATTCCAATTTATGAAAAAATTTACACTTATGCCAAGAAATTTAATTTGTCTATAATTATATAATAATTATTTAGATTCTAGAGAATATAATTTGAAATAATATCAGAAATATTTAATTGATTATTTAAAGGTTTAGTAAATTTTCACTGTGTATTAGAATTAATGACTCTTAAATTTAAAATATTATTGAAAAAATTAGGTTTTCTATTGTATTATTTTTTTGAGTATCCCAAAGAATATAAAATTTGTTTTTTTGTAATAATACTTTTTTAATAAATTATATTCATTAGTTTTGTTAATTATAAATTATGAGATATGAATATAATTATTTTTTGAGAGAAAACATTGTAGATTTATTGGGAAAAAAATAAAATTTATATTCATTTGAAAATCTAGTTTTTATATATTTATGAATAGATAAATTAAATGGTTAATCTTTTATAGAAATAGAATAATAGATTGGAAGATGCCTGTTGTGGATAGAAAACTTTGATGAGTTGCATTTCTTTATACACTTTTCAATCCAATGGGTGTGATCATTTTTATTAGAGTTTATTGGGGAACTCCTTTCCAATTTAATTGATATATTCTACCTTGATATTTAAAACATAACTCTCTATATTGGTTTATATTTTTTTAATTTGTAATATAATAGCCTTTTTTACGTTTGTTTTAGTTTGTGAATCCCATTAAATGAAATGTTTGAGTGCATAGTGAATCCCCTTTAAAAGTTACTATAGTTTGTGTAGTGAGTTAAGGTAGAAAAAAGAAATGATTGTTCATGTATTGAATTAATGTATAAAAAAGAATTATTAGTTTGGATCATTCATTTATGTTGAACGAAGGAATTTTAATTGGTTTTTGACTCCCATTGTTCAAAATTTATATTAATGGTTTTTAATCCCCATTAAAATTCATACATTACATAGTTATTTTGATTCATTCCTCTCTACATTTGATAGAATTAAGGAGTGGATGTATGATCATATTGATTCAAACTACTATAAAAATCCTTTATTCCCTTATTTTGTTTTCTTTCCACTACATTAAAAAATAACAGTGATATAATAATTATATTTTTTATAAAATATAAATTCACAATACTCTATAACATTTTGTCATCTATCATCTATGATTTCATAATTAGTATGCATGATTTACCGAAAACACTTGTATTCGTACAATTTTCTATGCCAAAAAATCTCTATTTAACCATAAAGAGGGATAGATCTATTTTATATCGAATGAAATTGTTCAAAAAAATTCATATAAATCAAAAACATTTTTATTTCAATGGAAATTTTTATGGATATTTAAATTAGTATTTCAAAGATCATTAGAGTCTCATGTAAAAATCTTATAAAAAACAAGATATTGATTGTGAAATTTTAGCATAACATAATGTGGTAAATTATCTTTTGAATTATAAGGTGAAAAATATATAATATTTTTTTTCAATATAAATTTATCATATCCAGATATCTACTACTAATACAATAATTTATAGTTGAAAAATTCTACATGTCACACCTCTTTGAATGAATATTATTTTTTGAACTAAGTTTATCATTTTAAGGGAGAGTATAAACAATTTATAATGGGTGAATATAAAAGTTTTAGTAAAAATTTTCATATATTTACTAGAATTACAAATGGAATTCGTTCATTAGGAGAAACAGAAGACATCCAAGTTCAAATTGAAAGAGTTCTTAGTGAACAACAAAATATGTGGCATGATAAAAATTTGGATATAGAATAATGTTATAATTTTAATGAATATATGATTCATACACTTATTTGATATTTATTTCAACATAAATTTAAATTGAGAAATACTTTTCAATAATAAAATACAATGTAAAATGGAATTTATTTTAATAAAAATGTTTTAACTTACTCATTTTATTTGGAATGTAAAACCCATAATAGGAATGCATATTTTCATATATCTATTAATGGATATTGAAAATGGAAAGGATATTCAAGAAGATATAGATAGTATTACATAAGATATGATTACATGGGAAATATAAAAAATAAGAATTATGAGAATGATATCATTTGAAACGAATGTAGGAAAACAGGTAACATAAAACCTTATTTCCAATGATAAAGAAATTAAAAATACATGGGGATCATATAAAAGAAATAAATAAGCCTATATAAGATGGTTAGAGATACACATCATTTTTTATTAATGTGTTAAATATGGTTTGGGAAAATAATCAAAAAAAATTTTCCATCTGGTTTTAGTTAATGAGGTAAGTAAATTAAATTGTTATTCTTATTCTGAACATAATTTTGATCCTACCATTGATGAAGTTATTATGGAAATTTATAGAATTAATCAAAAAAATTAAAAGGATATTGGTTTATAAAAAAGAAAAAAATTAAAATATAATTTATATCTTGAATAAAAATATAATGTTTTAAAATATTGTTGATATTATAATAAAGGAAATGTTGTTAAAATTTCATTTTCTTAAAAATATTCAAATTATGATTTAAATTTTTATCACAATTAATAAAAATATAAACATACAAAAATTTTAAAAAATAACATTAATAAAATTAATGATTTTTTTCATGTCCATAAATAATGAGAATGAAGAAATAAATTTTAATGTTATTATTGATTAGAATGGAAGCCTTAAATCATAAATTGATAATTTTAAATCAAAACATTCAAATTTTTACAAATTTAAATAAATATATTATTTAATGATTAGTTAAAAAATTGAATGATAATAGGTCTTGGATGGGATAATGTTTTACCCAACAAGAAAAAAATGTAATTTTTTTAGAGCTCAATGAAAAGGTCACCAAGTGTTACTTTTATGAAATTTCATATAAAATTTCATTATTAAAATGTGTGCTCCTTGGGATTTCCACAATTTCTATGTCATAAATATGATTTTATTTAAAAATTATTATAATTTATAATAGTTGAAATTATGTTTTTGAAATCATTTTGGATTCATAGAAAAGCTATTATTTAAATAACATAGGAAAAACATTTTAATGGATAAAAAACATTATTAAATTAGTTTTTATAGGAAGTAATTCATATAAGTTTTATGAAGGTTAAATGGTATATGTATAGTAGTTATCCAAAATAAATTACTATTGAATTGTAAAATTATATATCATTTAATAAATTTTATGGATTTAATGTCATCCTTTATTATAATTAAAAATAAAAAGAAAATATTTTTTTTATGAGGGGATTTAAAATTTTATTATTATTTCTAAATTACTCTAATTTAATAATTTAAAACATAGTTTTATAAGAATTTCAAAATTATTGGATGAAGGAATGTATGATGAATTTAATTATGAAAAGTGTGTTGTTTATAAAAGCAGAATTATATTGTTTTATAAAATCTAAATGTAAATCATTAATACCATTAATTGTTTCTAAATTAAATAATAAAAATGTGAAATGTATGAATATTTTACAATATGATAAAATTTTATCATATATGATATTATGAATGAAAATTTTTGGTTCCTAAATAAGCTGACCATGTAGCCCCAAGTTATGGACATACCCAACATAGATTCAGTGAACACAATTGTCTCTAATTTTTATTTAAATGTTAAATATAATATAAGAACATTCAAACATATTAATGATGTTTAGAATATATTTAATATTATTCGAATTAATTTATATATTTTTGGAAATATATAGGAAAATAGTTTTGGTGGAAAAAGACTTTAGTTTTTTCATAGCTTATGACTTTATTATAAATAAGTGGTTTTATTCTCTTATACACAAATCAAATAAAAATTTCTATTTTTTACTAATTGTATATTAGATTTATAAAATTTGAACATAATAAAAATCAATTAGTAGTAATCATGGTGGTGCATTCTATATTCTAAAATTTACAATGTTTTTAAAAGAAATTAGACTTTTTTATTTTTCAACTCCTGGACCACCCAAAAAGCCTTTGAAATAAAAAATTAAGCAATTTAAAAAATTATTTGAACTATGTTACATTAATTTAATCATTCAAAATATTTTTTGGTATAATCTGTGAATTTATTTTTTTCATAATAATAATAGTATTTCTTATAGACCATTACTAAATAAAATTTATTATCAACTTTGGAAGTATAGAATCACTGAAATTGGATATAATTTTTTTCATTTCTAAGTATTTCACTGAAATACAATAGATTATTTTGATATATTTTATTGATAAAGTGTTGAAGCATTTTCATTAGGATATATAAATAATAGGAATGTTTATAGGGTTTATAATAAATAATCCAAGGTTTTTTTAAGAATCAATTTTTGTTGTTACTGATGACAAATCATTATGTAAAATTGACGATGATTTTGATCAACCAGATGATGCATTTAGAGATTTTAATTTTAATATTGAAAAATATCAATATAAATATGAACATTGGGGGGAACAATAATAGTGTTCATCCATTAAAAAATTAAAATGTAAATATTTAATGAAATATAAAAATAAGTATATTTTATTATTCAATTGGTTATTATAATTCTTTTATTTTATATTTCATACCAAAATAAATTAAAAAATATTTATGTGATTCTAATTAGATATTGGTTATATAATATAATATTAATCAACTTATTATAAATAATTGGTTAAAATTTGTTATTCCATATAATGATAATAACATCATTTCAAAAAAATGTTATTTATAAATAATCATTATGAATCTGGAAATATTTTTGAAAATAATTCTATGCTTGTTTCCCATGGATATTTTATAAAAGAAGTAATTGATTTTTAGAAATACATTTCACCCATTGATATGTTATAAGAAATTATAATAGTTTTATATTATGAAATATTTAATGGTTTTAATTTTTTTTGAATGGATTTCAAAATTGGTTTTTTGGAATTATATATTTTTTTGAAAAATAATATGCTAGAAAGGCCCCGAGATTCAAGAATTATAAGCATCATAGTCATGTATTAAAATTTCTTACGTATTTATATGGTTTGAATCAATCTGCATGATCTTTGTCTGAGAGGTTATTAGGTTTTATTTGGAAAAATATATTTCCAAAATAGAAGTTTGATCATAATTTTTTCATTAATAAAAAATCAAATAATATATTATTTTTGAAAATACATGTAGGTAAAATAACATGTAGATCTTCATTTGAAAATTATTTTAATGAATTTTTAGGATTATTGAATTATGAGTTTTATATGAGTATGATATAAGATATCAAATTCTTTCATGGTCTTCTAATTTTTTAGACAAATAATTATATATTTTTTATTCAATAAATATATTATAAAGATTTGGTTCCAATATTTGGATTACAATTTGGTAAAATTATGAATACAAACATGACTAATAATTATTAATTAGATTTATATATGCCAGGAAATAATGTTGATGATAAAATTTTTAATGGTATGAATGATAGATTTTTATATTTATCTACTTCATGTCTGGATTTATGGTTTTCATATTTCTTTTCTGTGAGATTTCATAGTTACCCTAATGAAGTACATTTAATGGATTTTAATTAGATTATAATACATGTTAAAATAAATTTAAATCTTTATTTGTTTTACAAAACTAAAATTTGTTTAATTTATTCAGAAATTATGAATTTTATGGATAAAAAATAGATTAAAAAATAAAATCAAGTGTGTTTCATTTTATGGAAATAATTTTTTTCTTTATTTGAATAAAATAAAGTTTCTATTTTCCTTTATTTTATTGAAAGTGAATATATAGTTCTTTTACCTCATTTATCATAATCTTTATTGATTAAATAAACTCTCTGTATTTTTTTAATTTTTAATGTATAAAAATTTATTTTGATAATTCCACTACTACTATAATATGAAAAAATATTTTGAATCATTGTATAACTAAAAATATTCATGACTGATAACATCCCCAAAAGTAAAATAAAATTCTTGAATATGTTTCTCTAAAAAAACAACTTGATGACATGATTACTAAGCCATTGGACTTATCTATGTCTAATAAATATATATCATAACATGGTAAGATTGAACTATAACATTATAGACTATGGTTTAGGGGATTTTTGAAAAGATTATTTAGTTATATTTTTCATATTTATAAAATTTGAAAATATTTTTTTGTGTAACAGTTGATAATTTATATAAAAATTGGCTCATAGTTTCAATTATTATATATTTATGGTGTCTCCTTGATTATTTCTACATATATTTTGAAATTTTATCTATCCCAAATTTTTTTTATGAAGTACATTTAACTGTTATCTCCAAAAAAAGTTCAAGTATGCACATTGGGGTTTTGAAAACATTATTATTTTAATTAAATTATTTTTATGAATGGGAAGTTAAAATCCTAGGAAAAATATTTAATATGTTTTTTGGGAGAATTAAAATATTTATTTATGATCATAGTATTTTTTTATAAACATCAGTGGGAGTTTATCCGAATTTTTATATCAATTTAATGTTTGAGAATGTTTTCTATTATCTTCATTAATAATTTAAAATTTTGGGGGAATGTTTTTAAAATTGTAATCATTTTTTTTTAAATATCAAAAATATTGAGATTTTTAAGGGTATCCATTATCAAAATAATAATTTTAATAATAAAAAACAATAATATATATATTATCATTAATATGATTAATTTCTGTGTACCAGTGGATTGATTGCTCATAAAATGGATAATGATAATTTACCATATATTTTAAACTATTACCTATAATTTTTGATAGTCTTATATATTTTTATTAATGATAAATTTTATGTAAGATAATTTTTTCATCAAAATTTACAATATATAATGTGTAATTTTAGCTGCGTGAAATATTTATACATTATGAGTTTAGGATATATTATTTTTCATACAAGAGGGTTTTTGTTTGAATTATAATATGAGAGATCTCTGAATATATGGTTTCACATACATTTAATCTATTCATATGTGAATTATTTTTTTGTGGAATATTTTGCATAGAAAATATTGGTTACGTTATTTATGTTGATTAGCTAAAAACAACCTTCATTAAAAATCACATAAATGGTCAGAATAATTTATATTATATATTTAACATAAATATTTATACATGAAACTGTAAAAAAATATTTATTTATTACATTACATTCCATTTTAATTTACTTCCTGTTTGTTAAAATTATTTCTCTTGATTGAATTTTTTCATAAATACATATTAACTATTTTTATTATGGGAAAATAAATTTGGAAGTGTTTTTGAATGATATATTGGGTTACCAATAATTTTAGACATTTACATTGATTCTTGAGAAAATATATGTTATGAATATTAAATATTTCAAAAAAATAAGAGCTAGTATCACACACATTGGTGGAGTATTACAAGGTAAAGAAAAATATTTTTTATAGAATATTAATTTATGTGTCAATTATTTTAAGGAGTTTTCATGAGGGTTTATTTTTTATACGAATATTATTTTTTCATTGAATAGTGTGTGGAATCCTAGAAAATGAAAGACCATATTGCCTATGAAACTAACTCCCATATTTTAAATTATATGTTTATAGATAAAAATTATAATTATAGTCTCATAGAACTAGTATAAAATATTATTAGAGGAACATTAAGGATACCCAAAATACGAATTAGTGTAATATTATTTTACATTATGAACCCACTACAGATGTGATCATTTTTAATGATCCCAAACATGAGACCTATTTTCTAATAATTTGATCTTTATTTCCATGATATTTATACCTTCACTATCTATACATGTTTTTTTCTTCATTATTTCTTAGTCTGTGTGATTTAGTGTTGGTTTTTGACTCACATTAAAATTTAGTTTTGAGTGTGATTTGAAACACCTTTACAATTTAATTTTTGTTTTTCCTGCAAGTGGAAAAATGAAAGATATTTTGTTTTTTGCATCAAGGTAGAATAATATTGGAGTATTTAGGTATATCCTATAGTTACAAAAAAGGAATGTTTAGTTTTGGTTATGCCTCTATGTGGGATAAAGATTTCATATTTGGTTTTAGACTCTCTATGTGAAAAATCATTGTAGTGGTCATGCATAATCGTATTAAGTCATATATTCCTTGAGTAGATTATTTCATTTCTCTATAAATTTTAGAGAAGTGAATAGTAGATAATTATTACATCGACCCAATTTACTGTAAAAATGCAATATGCATTCATTTATTATTGTTTCACCTATATAAATAACTAAATCTACCATAATAATTATAATTTTTAGAAAAAGTTAATTCACCCTCCCTTATTACTATTTATCTGTGTCATATCTCTGACCTCTCATTTTATTCTTTAATAAATTTTTTAGACACATTGGAGGCCTAAAGACAATGTACAAGGAAATCCATTTAAAAACACGTTTAAATAAAACACATTACATAAATCATAATAATACATCATATAGAATCCCCCAATACCAAGTAGAAATCATATGTTATAAATTTAAACTAAACAGATAGCAATATCTAAGAGTATTCCAAGGTAAATTCTCATTAGGTAGATACAGCTACCAAAAAATCAAATTAAACATTTAAAAAAATAAATAAATAAATAGAAATGTTAAGAGGAGATAGTCACAAGACTATAACATAACTAAATCACATTAAAACTCTAACTATAACCCATGTTTTGGTCCCCATGGCTAAGTAGGTTTTAAGAACACCATAAAAATAGAATATCATTTGATGTCTGGTAAAGGGGAGGATAAATAACACGTAAATAATGAATTAACATTATTAAATTGAATAATAATTATTGAATAATGTATAGGTGGATATAAAATATATTCTCCTTCTATAATTCATTAAACACTTATACACATATCCATTTCATTATACACATTAATTACATAATAGATTTGATACTAACTATAACCACTTATAAGCTAAATTACCCATAACTATGATTTAAATAAAATGTATAGTATTTTTTACATTACATTGTCGGTTTATGTTTATTTTTTAGATAATTAAGAAAACTATTTCATAACATAGTAGAAACTTCTATGAAGTGTCCATTTTTTTATATGAATTTTTTTAAATTTAAACTCCTATATCATTCGTTATAACTTTTCTTAATTTTTGATGTGTCACGAATAATGAGATATTTACATTTCTACAATTACTTTGTATCCTAATTCAAAATGAATATATTTTGCAAATATTTTATTAGAAAAAAAGACCCTATTAATGGGATATATCATAAAAACCCATTATTCTATTGAAAAATATTAAAACATTTTAAAAAATATCGTTTCAAATAATAAATCTTTAAACTCATGAATAAAAAATAACTATGTGTGGAAAAATATTCATAGAGAAAACAATTAAATTTTATAAAAAAATATAAAAATTTCAATGTCCCCCAATTTTGGATCTCTCTCATGTGGACAAATGGGATGGTTATGAGACCTCAAGCTCTCCTCCCTATATGCCATAGGCTGCCGACTATTAGTGGGGGAGTTAAATGTATAGTAGGGAGACAATACCACTAGGTCTAAAGATACATAGATGAATGTTATAGACCATATAAATGAATTAATCCAAAGTAAATAAATTGCATAAAACATGAAGGGACAAATATATAACCTAATAAATAAGAAAAGAATAATGTAACTACATGATGAAATTTAACCTAATTTCATTATTGAAATAATAAAATTAAAAAACAAGAAGAATCAAATAAAGAATCAAAATTTCATGATCCTAAACCTCACATCTGTCCTACCTCCAAACTATATCCAATTCAATAAGAAATAAATCAATAGAAATGTATTTTTCCCTTATGCATAATTTCATCCACATAATCTACATTGTTACCAAATGGTTTCTCGAATATGGTGTTAGTAAATCATAGTTGGTTGACACCAAAATTTCTAAACTAGCTGGTCTGATAAAAAGTGTATACAATAAAGAGATAAACATGTGTATTGATTAATTAAACTATTAATTAAATACAACATCAATCAAAATCAGTTTACCTGTTAGAAAATCCCATATCATGTCTTATGACCATGAATACCACAACCATGTAATAATCATATAGTCACAAATATATCGGTCCAATCCCTATTAGAATTACAATATCATGGTTAAATCGCTATAAGCATTAAAAAATATGTGTTATATCCCTATAGGCTTTCCTGCATTAGAATGTGTAGAGACCTCTATCTAAAATCACTATAGTGTGAGACTAGGCCAATCCCAATCAATATCATCCTTACATCATATAAGATTGTATGTTCTAGGGTCAAACACAATATATATGTATTTCATCAATGAACAAATTTTTTTAATACATTATGTATATCATAATATTGCATCGTAAATATAAATGATTAATTATGAAAATTAAAATTTATCTTTCAAATAAATCATAATTTGTTAATTGTCATATCCTTGATAAATAACACAAAAAATAAGTCTTATATATCAAGATATATGCTGAGTTATGATATCATCCTCTACACACATTAATCTATTATCTAAATCAATTATATTCATGGTTCTCTCACCCCATTTAAAACCATAATCCTGGTAAGAAGAAAATCAAAACCAATGAAATTCAATAAAAAAGTCCTTTCATTATTTAATTGATTGGGGATGCACACTATGTTAGTGAAATAACAATATTTCATAATCAAGTAAATTCTAAAACCACAAGATTAGGTTTTATACCCATTACCCTTAACCAATGACCAAACAATGCTTTTAATAGAAATCACCCATGTGGATGAAGCTTTGGATGATTACTGAGAGAAAACTAGATCAAAATGTATGTTGAAGTAGTTATCGGAACATATGGAAGGGAGGTAGGGAATATATCTTTTCCTAGAGACCCTAGGATTGAAAGTTGAAGGAAAATGTAGAATATAATAAAATTTACCCACATATTTATGTTTAAAATAGTGGGTTTGGGAATTACTCCGAGTGTAATGTAGTTACATGTCATATAAATATTTTTTATGTAATATGCCAAAAAACCCATCAAGTCACATTTATTTTATTAAAACCCCCAAACAATTACATGATGTTTATTCAATTTATATGGTGTGTAATTTTTTTGTTGATGTTTTTTGGACCATCATCGCTTTAAACACCCCAAACCTATTTTAAAGCGTCTCCACATAACAGAATCCCATGATACACTTAACCCAATTATACCCAAAATCCATTAATTTAAACAAGAACACATCCATGAACATTATATCATTATCCCCAAAAACTGATATTCACCTAAGAATAAGACTCATCCACAATGGATCAAATGAAAACTCAAAGAGGGACATGCTTGGAAAAAGATGGGATCCTAAAACCTCGCAACAATATTACAGCTTGTCCCCAATATTTTATAAGGATTATTTTGAGGTCTCTATGAACATTATTGGGAAATATGTTTGCATATCACACTCCCTCACCCATGTCTCCTCCGGAACTCACCCAAGTTGCAACCTCACTCAACCCAATGGTATAGTCTTACTCTAAAGATATATCTAACTATGATCGACAACATGTATAAGATGCTCCTTAAAGTAGTCATCTGCACAATGCACAATTATTGATATTTATATCACATGGGAAGGTTCTAGATTTTGTTTACACTACTTTGACATGTGGATGATTTCATGCATGGAGGTGTAGTGTTGTGTAATATATAAATGATACAACAATGGACTAAACCTTGATGTAATAAAAAATAGATTGACAAACTAGGGTTATAGATTTCCTTGTTTTCTGATATGACATTTTCGGAACCTTGTACACATTCGAAATAAAACATGATGAGCAGCCAAGAATTAATGTTTCCATCTTGTATGTTCATCATATGAATCTTTCATGATCTAAGTAGTGAAAAACATTTTTCATGATCAACTAATCATAATCAGATGTGTCCTTTACAAGACTAGGCCAAATATGTGTTGGCTCACTCGCCTCCATGAAACCAAGAGGAAAATTAATTTAAATTATATAAAAAGAAAAATATGGTTCCATTTTTATATATTCACATAATATATTATTATATATAAACTTATTTTTTACAATATGATTCTCCCATGAACCACCAAAATCCCAACCAAAGCCTCATAACATGTCCTCTAGAACCTGAATAGTATAATTAGATTGAACATCTATAGATGATAGGTTTGATTAAAATAAACCATTGATCCATGAGCCTTCTAATGACCATGCATAAAATTCGATTTTAAATGACGATCTATATCTTAAATAACATTCCTTAACTAACCATGCATCTTAACCATATCATTCACATAAAGAATTCCTATATCAATAACATTTACGGTTTACCAAATAGACAAGAAGTGGGTTAACTTAGTTAGCCAATCCACAATAACCCATAAAACTAATTCTTATGAGTTTTCATGGGTAATAATATCCAAAAATATATTGTGATGTAACTCCATTTCAACTCAATAATATGTCAATGAAAATGAATCCAAACATTCTTCTAGGGCTCATTATTAACCTGCTGACATGTGATGTTCATTATAGGAAGCTTGTAACTACATTCTATATTTATCACCACATGTATTGTCTATAGAGATCATGATACATATTTTTTAATCTAGGATGCAATTAGCATTAATTAAAATAAAACTCCCTCATAATCTCCCCATGTTATTCATTAGGAACCCATACTCGGAAATAAAATGAGAGTTGAAAATATCAAGAACCTATCCAAAGAGTGTCTCCCACCTTATGCTTTTTCACACAAAACTGATCCATTTATATTAGAAAACTACTAAGTATTAAAATGTTCCAAAAGAACCGGAATAAATTATTTTCAAGATATAGATACAGAAAAATCATTCTTCTGAACATACAGATGAATGTATGGAAAGAAGGCCATAATCTACTACATGTCACAAGACTCACGTACTATCTCTGCCTATGTATTTTAGCTCAGTGAATCAATAATGGAATTTACTTTTTGGGTGTATAATCTAGTTTAATGTCTGAAGACTGTAGATACTCAACCCAACTTTTCTGTCACAGGTTTATATCTCACTATGAAAAGGTGTACTTGAGGCTGTTATAGTCTATGTATACCACAAACCTTTCACCCATGAGATATTGTCTCTATTATCATAGTGAATTTTCCAATGATGCTCACTCTAGAGTACAAGTAGAGTAATTCTTCTCAGATGGACCTATCTTTATGGAGCCATAACCAAACACTTGACCCTCCTTCATTAAAACTACTCTAATCCGAACTCGGAATGTGTCCTAGCACATAGTATATTCTTTTTTTAGAACATGTAATGTGATTATTGGTGATAAGTTTATTATTACGTATAACTCCTAAAAATATATTTTTATAGGAGTTGACAAAACAAACTTCACTATTTTTTTAGTCATCTTATTAATTAGTTCATTCAAATGAGAGAAATCCTAGAGATTCGGTAGATGAGAACCTATTAAACCTAGAGTGATCTTAATCTCAAATATTTTATTATGTTGCTCCCATGATACCATGTTTGTGACATTATTTTGGTCCTTTGACACTCAATCCTCTGAAATGACATAACCTAGTATGTGAACATTATTAATCCAGAAACTATATTTGTATAGCATTGTGTAAATCCTATACTTTATCAATGTAATCTAGAAAATGTCACGATATCTGGAATGGTCATCTGCTGACTAGGAGTAGACTAAGATATTGTCAACAAAAACCACCAAATATTTTTCTATAAATGGATGAAATATCTTACTAATCAAGCCCATTAATGTCTCTGGTGCCTTAGTCAACCCAAATGACATCACTAAGAATTCATAAAAGACATAAATTCTCCTAAAAAAATTATTAGTTATGTATGAAAACCTCACCCTTAACTAGTGGTCACCTGATCTGAAATAAATCATGGAGGATATCTCAACACCTCTTAATAGATCAAAAATATAATTAATGCGTGGAAGAGGATTCTAGTTCTTGATCAACCCCTGCTTAAACCAATTAAAATATACATATAAGAGAATATATCCTTCTAAATTATTTTTGATGTAAATTAGAGAAATCCAAGGAGATATATTTGGTTGTATTAATCCATTATATTGTAGATATTCTAACTGAACATTCAACTCTAAAATCTCAACTAGTTCTATTCTGTAAGGTTGGATATACATTGGCTCTTCTCCCAACAAAAACTTGATCTTGAACTTAATATCCCACATATGAAATAATTCATATAACTCATAAAAGACATTATAAAAACAGTCAAACATTGGAGGAAAGATAATCTTTATTATTCCCACCATCATCATGAGAAAGAATGGCTATTTGAGTCGTCAGACAATCCAATCAACACTGAATTAGTCCCCCATGACCTGTATGATGATGCCACTCAACATTATGAAAATAAAAGCCCCCTTCATAACATAAAAATGAAACCATCCTCCTATAATTTTTGATACCATCCTACTATGACACTAACCAATAAATACTAAGAATCAAGTCAATCCCTATAATTTCAAGCACGAATAGTCCCAAATGAAATGGTAACTACCATTCTCTAGGGAAAATTCATTGAATATTTTGGTATTCCCTAACTGTACTCTCAATGGAGTGCCTATGGTAAAAATACATTCCCTGGTTTCCAAATCCAACACCAAACCATTTTCAAAAAGTTCATAAAGAAAATATTGTGATTATCATGTATGAAATATAACACACGCTAATGTATACGATAAAAATAATTGTGCATCTAACGGTAGATGGTCATACATCCAAATAGATAAATTAGTCAATATAAAAAGTAGAAATCTTTTATCACTTTCTTGTGATTCATTAATATTACCATGACATATTTTCTTTCCGCGGTACTATTTCTCAAGCATTGGGGTATGACATCCCGTCCCTCATCCTGAATAGCCAGTAGAACTCCATCTAACTGCCTGAGGGGGGTAGTTGAGCCCCATTCAGACTGAGGTGCATGTCATAATACCCTCCCACTGGTCTTCTATTGATTGTTCATAAAATTATTTTGAAATGACTTAGTCTTCCAAATATATAACACTCAACTATTGGGTAAATAATGTGCAGACGCTTGTAGCCAAACATTCCATGGTGATAGCACTAGAATAAAACCTGGTCCAAAGATGGTTTTCCACTGCCATTAATACTCTTCCTACTACTAACTTTGTGGAATCTATCATAGCTTCTATTATTACAACTCAAGTAAGAGCTCCATGTTCACCTGAATGAAATATCATGGCCACTACTCTGGGCCTCTCTTAGATTCTCATCCCTGAGGTGTGTTTGGTTCAGCATGTTCTCAAAGATGCTCAAAAGAAAAAGGATTTCCTGTGACCTGATCTCAGAGTGAATAAAATCCAAAAATATTCTTTTTAGATATATCATAAACTTCCACGTATGGAACAAAGTCATTTTATGTGATTAAAATGACTAGTATAGTCTATAACTAATGTTCCCTCCCACATCCGATGCGTGAACTCATTTGACTTTTCATCCCTCAATGTTTTATGATAGAAATGGATTAGTGACTTCATATCTATTTTAACCATGATACGTCATCCTTAATCACATCTTCCACTAGAATATCCCAAAAATTCATGGCACATCCTTCAAGTATATATTCATCATGCTTCACCATTCTATCAATGGGTGTCTCAAGATGCTTGAAAATATTTTGGTCTGACTCAATATATAACATGACTTCCTAGGGTGATCCTTCCCCAATAAACATTGGAAGATAAAATATCTAAAACTCTCTAGTCAAATATACATCAAAGGTATGATAGAGACAAACTCCCTTTCAATCAATCATATGACACTCAAGAATATTTTGTGAAGTTGATCATCCAGTCTCTACATAGAATCTAAATGAAGCACCAATTTCACTATGTTAGGAGGATGCTATTTTCCAATGTCTAAAAATTCAAGATGAGGATGACGAGAAGAAATGTTATATACGTGTAAAATTTACACCATAGAGAACTCGTTAGAAACAAATTCAACTTCAATAGGTGACTATTATAGATAATCACTGAATCTTGGTCTCTAAAAATATGTCTTACAAGTATTCTAGCATGACATGTTAGCTCATATCATTTATACATAGAAAAAATAACTATAATCAATGTTCAATTTGAAAGTATAAATAACATGTAAAAATAGAGATCCCATATCATGAATAATGGGTGTCAATATATCCCCATGTCCTTATTATGATGCATTTATAATCTTCTATAACCATAATCTTAAATGAGTAAAAATATATTGAATCCTTAAATTCAAACAAAATCATATCACACATCATGTGAATCACCAACTGTAAAAAATATTATTTGGAATAAGCACACAACACAAATATAAATCTTATCCATGGTCACTCAAGTTTTCACCCACACATGGGTAAGAAACTGTCATGCATAAGCTCATTATTAAGTATCAACACATCCTTGTATCCTTTCTAACCATCCTAAATAGTAAATCATAATAAAATAAAACAATTTCATATGATACCTCTTTGTAATATCCCCTAATACAGATCTCTCACCCATGGCCAATAATTGTTGTTTACATGAACTTAAGCATGGCTTCCCATATGAATGAGGCTACCAACAGTTGGTGGGGGTGTGGATTTCTTAATGGAGAGATTATTCCCCTAGGTAAGAGGATTCATAGTAGTACAAAATAAACCATAAAAATGAAAAAATGTATATATAGAGAGAAAAACAAATTGCTAACTGAATAATCTAATAAATAACAAAGGAATAATGTAATGACATGATAAAATGCAACTAAGTGTCTTGATTGAAATAATATAAGTAACAGAATATAAAACACAAATAAATAATCAAAATTCCATGGTCTTGAACCCCATGTTGGTAGAACATCCAACTCCATCCCATCCTCCAAGAAAACAATCAACAACAACATCATTTTCTATTGTCCAATCCTGCACCCATGTATTCTTTTTGAGGTTCCAAATGGATACCTGAATAAGGTGTGGGTATAACAAATTAGGTTAAACCCAACATGTTTAAACTAAAAATTCTAATAACAGTTCATTCAAAATTGATTTAAAGTTGTGTATTAATTAATTTAGCAATTAATAAAATAAAACAAAATCCTCATTGGGATCCATACTCAAATATCTTGATGTATTTCATAGGACCTTGACAACAACACCCATACTACTCGGGTAAAATAACCTTCTTTAACACCATTCCAAAATATATCATAGCTTATATTTTGACCATTCTAATAATGACCATATAACCAAGGTAAAATAACAATATTTGGTAACATTCCAGAATATCACAAATCATGTCTTACGCCCAAGGTAACCACTATAATATAAATGTGGTATAGTGACAATAATCTCCATCAAATACCTATATGAATTAAAAAATATTTTTCAAAACACGATAGGAATTACAACATGGGAATGAGTAGATCCCACACTCTATATGAATTGAAACGTGTGACTATGTAGATCCTTCTCAATATGAGCATTACAACAAATAGGTGTGCATGTTTCCAGGCCAAGATCAATAGATAATAATTTATTCATAGAAAATAAGTTTTTTCATAAAGAATGGATATCATAATATCATATCATAAATCTCAATGGTTAATTTTATGAATTATCATTTATATTATAAAGACCACTATAAATTAAATCAAAACTAATTTACATTAACATACAAAATAAATAAGACCCAACATAGGTATTTTATATCAAAAAATCACTTATGGTATCATGTATTTTTAAACACTCTATAATAAATTATAAAAAATAGATTATATTCATCGTTTACTCACCCCACATGAAACCATAATCTTGGAAAAATATAATTAAAACCAAAGGACTTAAAATATTAATATAGTTCGTTATTTAATTTATTTGGGTGCATGTTACATTGATGTAATCACAATATTTCATTTTCATGGAAATTATAAAAACATACAATTAAGAATTAGACCCCTACCTTTAACTAATCATCCAATAATACTACAAATGGAAAAATTCAATGAGGATGAAGGTATGTATGATCTCTAAGATAAAACTAGATCAAAATTGGGATAAAATTCATTATTAGTACATACAGAAGGGATGTTGGCACACCAAATTCACATAGAGGATGCCTTAGGGTTAATAGGAGATGGCTCCATTAGAATAGAATTAAATTATATAGCACATAAAAGCTTAAAATATTTGGATATTGAAAAACAAGGCACATAATATAGTTACACATAATCTATATAATGTTAATTAAATATAATATAAATAACACCTCTTCAAATTTAAATTATTAAAACCCTCAAAAATTTACAGAACGTGATATTCGTTAACAATGTGTGTAAGTATACTCAGATGTTTTTCATTCCATTTTCAATTTAAACATCCTGATCCTCTTTTAAAGCATCTCAATATACCAAAAACCATTAAACACATAACCCATTTAATAATGGACACTAATAATTAAAATATGCATAGATACATAAACTTTTGGTAATTTTCTGCAACAAAGGATCTTTGACTCTAAATGATACTTGACCACCATGAATATAATGAAAAACCAAAAATAGGGACATATTTGGAAAAGTAATATGAGAACATGCCAAACCTATAGAGGTATCTTAGGACATCATATTCATAATCTTTATTCACCTATTTCCCTGGTATTGGATTTAAAATAACCAATTAATTCTATCGATTATTTCTTTAGAGAATAATTCAATAACCAATACAATGGAAAAATATATTTTGGGCCCACCCCTCATCGTTTATAATTTATATGGACATTTACTTATGAAATATATATTAAATATTTAACCTTTCATCGTAAGAATTATTTGAACCCATAATCAAAATAACATAAAAATATGTCTTAAAATAAAATGAAATACCCAATTGTGTTGATACATCAATAAAAATGAAATTTAACCCCAAAAAATTGTAGTTGAATTTAATTTGGAAAATCATGGAAACATAAAAAGTAATAGTCTTAATTATCAATATTCAACAATATAGGAAAAGGTACTACTGTGGTAAATATTAAAAAAATATGTTCATTGTGTTATGATAATGTAAAAAATGAAACGTACATTATAACTTAAAATGATTCTTTTTAGAAAATTTAAAAAAGTCAAATATTGTGGAAATTATCATAGAAAAAATTATATATGTGGAAATTATAATTTTTGAAATAATATAATGAATATGGACATTGAATAAAAATAAAAGAAAGGAATATGTTTAAAACATGGTTTTAATGAAACATCTATCCACTAAAGTACTTACATTCCATGTATACTTATTTATTTTATGATTAACAGAACTATATTAATTCATTACACGGTTAATTTCCATTTCCATTTTCATTTTATTTACAATTTTCATTTAATTTCATTTATTATGATGATGTACATAATTACTAAATTTGTGAGTTCATGTTGTTCATTTATGGGGTTGGTCAGTTCCAAAATATCATCAATAACATAATAGGATCCAAATATCCGTTTATAATAGTTATTTATACTCTATATTTCATAATTTATTTTCTATATATAATTAAATGGTCCAAGGATTTAAATATTTCATGAATTGATTACATTTCCAAGAATCTTCCATAACTATATTGGTTTTAGAAAATAAAATGACTGTTGACATTTTTCATTTAATTGCATTATTATGAATTATATTTAATCATTCGATAACAATAAATATAAAATTAATTTAATACTAATATTATAATAAATCAAACAAAAATTAATTTCCAAAAACAAACATTAAAGGATATTTTTTATCAAAATTTCAATGTTTACTTAGGTAGAGTAAAACTTTCATAGTGAGTGATGCTTGTCAAATGAGTTTTATAGAAGAAAAGGGCCAATAAAAATTTATTTTTTTATTAAAATATTTTTGTATAACTAAATTATAATTTTAAATATATTTTTAAATTAAAATTATTGGTCTGAAAAGAGTAAGAAAACATTTACAACAAAAATAAATAATTTTAGAAAAAACCATATTTTTACATTATAATGGTATATGGAAAATGATTAGTGATAGGTGAGGGGTTGTATATAATCATAGAAGAATTAAAAATATTCAAATATTATTGTAATATAATAAGGTATGTAATATAGGGGAGTAATTATAAATTTTTTATAACAAATTATCATAAATAAAAATGAATAAGTGGTCTTGGAAACCCTTAAGTTTCACCTCAACCCAACGTCTTTAGATTGAACCCAAATCCTTTGAGGAAATGAATTTTTGAAATGAAATGGCCATTTAGTTTTTTTAAGGAATGGTTTGGTGGTCTTCTAAATGAATAAGTAGGGAAATTTGATATATTGAAATGGTTAGAGATCGGTATAATGAGTCCCTATTTATAGGAAAAAACCCATGAAAATTTGGAAAATACTAAAACATTAGGAGTTAAAATTTAAATCATAAATGAAAAATGATTCAAAAAATAGAAAGGGATGATCTTATAAACATAGAAAATCACAATTTATTCATTTTATGTTTTTAATAATTTTTAAATCAATTTTAAAAAAAAAATTACATTAAGATTCATTAATGTTAGTTTTAATATTATCATAAAAAATATAAATTTTAATATTATAAATATTAAAATTAAATTAAAATATAAATCATTAATTAATTAATCCAGTATTATACGGAACAATAAAAATTATTAAATTCGCTACCATATTAAAATATAATCACTTTTATATTATGTAATTTATTTGGATTATGTATCATTAAATATTATTTTAGATACCAATCCTATCTTTTCTAAAGTTGTGTATGTACTATGTTTGGACTTTTAATGATTATTATATATACCATGACCTGAAACATAATATATGTAACTTGAATAAACTTTTCCTAATTTATTTAATATATTATCATTTTTTATTCATTACACAATATTCTTAAATATTTATTTCATATTTATGTCATGGTGGTATATAAAAATAAATAATATTCATAAAAATTGAATTTCCAAAAATTTAAAAAATATATCATTACTGTTAAAAATATCAAAAAATTAATCTGAACATCATTTTTATATTATTTGTTAAAAAAAATTAACATTCATAAAAAAAATTTCAAAATTTGAAAATTTAACTTGTAAATAAAATCATATAATACGTAGAAAATCATTTATTTAGAATAAATACCATTTATTTTGTTCGGTTTGATTAAATTTATATTATTTTAATATCACATATTAAATATATGAGTGATAATTAATTCTTTATAGATCCAAAAAATATATCTTCTGAAATTTTTCTTCCATTTAATTTAAATTTATCTTTTATTAACGTAATTTAGAACATAGTTTTAAATTTTAAAATTTTATATGTTCTAATAAAAATTATATATAAAGGAAATGTTGTTCTAAAAACATCATTATTAAATATTTACAACTACTTTTATATTATTAATACACTATACATAATAGTATTCACAGTATCAAATAAAATACAAAAAAATATCTCATAATGTCATTTCATTATAGAACATGGTACATAAAATTTTAAAATGTTATTTTTATGATAAATATATATACCTAGAATATGATGAAAAATATTTTGAAATTTAAAAATCTATAATGTATTTAAGATAATTTGGGATAAATTTTTTATTTCATATAAAAAATATATTTAATCATTAATTATTTTTTTCACATAAAATTTCATTTGTATTTACATTCATTATGTTACAACTATATAACTATGAAAACATGTATCATACATTGTTAATAATTAGATTATAATTACATATTTAATATGATAAAATAAAAATTTACCTAAAAATTTATGTAGTAATAAAACTATATATTTTATAAAAATCAAGTATAATGTCAAATGGTATAACTTTATATATAAAATAATGGAATATAGTGCTAAGAAAACTTGCAGGATAGTCATAGGTGTTACACACCTATCACCCTCTGGTCATGGGTTCATGACTTGTGACTTCAAGAGATATGATGACCAAAAAACCATCCTATGGGATTCCATTTTGTTATAAAAAATTTTAATTAAAAAATACATTATACTTGAAATACATACCCAAGAAACATATGTAATAAATTTTGTATGAATTTTCGGTTGATAAGAAAAAAATAATTTAGAATTTTTATTTATAATTTATGATAGAAAATAAATAAAAATAAAAAATTGAAATCTTGGATTTTAAATATCCACTAAATAAATTTCTTCCTAAAAATTTAATCCTCTACTCGATGGAAAATGATTTAAACCATTTTCATAATCAATTTCAATTGGTTTCATGGGAGTTAGAAACCCATTTATTATAAACTAAACCAAATAATAGCCTTATAAAATAGAGGAAATGAGAATAAATTCATAATTCTATATAAATTTTCATAAGTGGAATGATATAACTTTTAATCATCATCCATTGTATTTACTTTTGAAAATAAATTTAAATTATATTTTTATAAATGGGAACATATCACTTGTTATATATTTAAAAAACCATACATTTATCATTATGAAACACAAACATGTGAATGCATTTCTACTATTATACCATAATATTTTAGTATCGATTTTTACATAATACCAAAGCTTCTATTTTGAGTCATTTAAGAAAGATAATATGATGAAAACACTTTTACTGGATATTTTTCCATACCATAAATGAAATTTCATCCATTCTTTACCTATTTGATCAGTTTTTTCATCAAAATCATTTTTACTCCAAAGATGAATGGCTGAGTTAAACATTTCCTTCATTAAAAAAAATTCAACTTTTAAAGGATTATGAGATCTATAAAAAATTAATTTCATTACTATATAAATGTGTTGAAATGTCTTCCCATTTATTTTCATTCATGTAATAAACTGAATATAATTAGTCAATATGATTACCAATATATAGAATCCATCTTATTGAAATGTAATATTTTATTCTAATTACTTCAATATAAACAAAAAAACCCTTAAAACACTTAAAAATAACTATACATAAACAAATCATTAGAATATGTCATACCATGATCAAAAGAAAAAAATAGAAAATATATTATAACATTTTCTTCCAAAATAATCAAAACATTTACCTTATAATAACATTAATCAATCAAAAAGTTACATGTCAAAAATACGTATACCCTAATCATATATTCTTTAAAATATAGTTGTATTTTTCTAAACTATCCTCAATAACAATTATATAAAACCACCAAATAGTCTTATATCATTAAAAATTTTAATATAATATTTATTATACAAATAATATCAACCACTTTGACATAAAATTCCATATTATAAAATAATTTTCAATTTACATTAATCCTATAATTTTTCTAAAATATGATAAAAATTAATATCAGTTAACAACAAATACACTTAAATCACTGAATTTATTAACACTAATAGTTATCTATACATTTTTGCTTATATCCAAAAAATAGAATTATATTCTTCCTTAAATAACCTCTTCACTAAATCGTAGGACAAACATAAGGGTCACATATATCTCTATCATATATTAAAACCCTAAGAAAATATCCCAAAATATTATTAATCATCCTAATATACATTCAAATAATCACTAAAAAGGGTATTTATACTTTAGAACATGTGAAATCTTGGACCCAATTCATGAAGGTACATCAAGACACAACAAAAGCTTATGGGATGGGGATTTTAGAATTTCAATCACCAAAATGATTAACTTCTATGTCTCTAGTTCTTCAAGCCCCAAAAGCAGTGTATGTATCACATATGAATAATTAAAAGGACTAAAAAATATTTACCTCATTTTATTTGATCTGAATTCGACAACTACTCATATCCGGTGTGCGTTGCATGAATAATCTGATTCAAAAACACTATATATTGTCCACACATTCATTAAGAATCGTTACGAATGTCAATCATCATATTGTAGGTGATATCATCAATATTTGATTATCTCTTCAATGTCTTGATGATCATTTCAACTCTATTCCAACAATATCAAAAGATGTCATCATATTTATATCTTTGATGGCATCTTTCTCTTTCAATGATTCCGAAGGAGAGAGAATCTGTGAATCGATTGGAATGAATCAAACACTAGTAATGGTCTCCTCATATGCTTATATAGTGGATGTCTAAAAATAACCAGTCTTGGATCACAATAATTGGTATATTAAACATCAAATAAATAATAAATAAATAAATAATTAAGATGATCTAACTGTTTCACAAACATTATATATATATTTTTCACATACTTATAATATTTATTAAATATATTATGTGATAAACTAGATTCAATGACTCAACTCATAATTTCTATTAATATTAAAAGAATCAAGAATATTAAAATAACAAAGCATCATATAGTATCTTGTAAAGTATTTACCTAAACACTCAAATACTTATAACATATAAATTCAACTCAATTATTCTATACATGACTAATAATGAATATATTTATATATCGGTGATCATTAAATCATGGAAAACCCTTGAACCCCAAGGTGGGGCCACATGTCCTATATTCATATTCCCTATAATAAGTGGGAATCTTGAATGTTCCCTTATATGTGACCCTCTAGTCCTTTATCTCAATATCATTGAATAATATTCACAGTCCAAGAGGGGTGCCTAGTAACCCATCCATGCCGTTAAAGAATCAAGGAATAGTTATATTAATGAAAACCATCATATGAATAGATATTCTATAATATTATGTCATAACCCATCATCGGGGCCCATGCCTTGACTACCCCAATCCCACCTTCCATAGGCCAGGAGCCAGTGACTAGCACCAAAGACGTAAATCCCGACAAAAGGAAGGCATTGACTTTATGAAACATAGACACACACAACCAGTGTACAAGTGGAAGCTGACACTAAGTAAGTAGTATAACAAGTGTGCTTAAAGTACAAAACGGCAGGAAATACAAGCCCAACAGTAAAGTACAAGGAAAAGAAAAATAGAAGGAAGGTGTCAAGCTGCTCCTAGATCGTCCTCCGGAGTTCATACCTGAAGGGTAGGTACAGATGGCCACCACAGTTCTCCACGTCCGTCTGTCAACCTCGGGTATCATCTCGTCGTGAAGTCCACCTCTGAGTACGGTCTCGTCATGATTTCCACCTCTAGGAACCGTCATGCACTACAATCCTCCACCACGATCAGTGTTATCCATCGTTTGCATCCAACACAATGAGGTACTGGCAAAGCCCATGCAGGGGTGAGTATAACGATACTCAGTAGGGACCCCAAGACCCTCAAGGTCTCACATAATCCACAATGGATAAACCAAAAAGGAAAGATAAAATCATGATGTATCAACTGACTCTGATTAGTTATACGCCCATACATATAACTAAGACATCATTTACAATCGGCTTCAACACTCGAGCCTAAGCACAACCCAGTCCACAATGGAATGCACAACCCAGTCCACAAAGGAAAGCACAACTCAGTCCACACAAGAAAACACAACCCATTCCACAAATTAACGAATTGCTCTGTCTAAACAAGAAAACACAGCCCAGCCAACAAAGGAAAGAACAACTCAGCCCACACAGGAAAACACAACCCTGTCCACAAAAGAAATCACAACTCAGTCCACACAAGAAAACACAACCCAGTCCACAAAGGAAATCTAGAAAATCATATAAATGATAATGATTGAAGTCATAACTCGGCTCACACTGGTATACAACTTTCGTATAGTGATAGAGATGATCAGATGAATCCAATAATACATCTAAGCTGTCGGACCCACATAGGATACAAGACCAGCTAATCTGTCGGACCCACAAAGGATACAAGACCAGCTACTCTGTCAGACCCACTCAGGATACATGTATAGAGGTCATACTGCAGGACCCACATATGATACAAGAATAGTAGTCATCGCTGTCGAACCCACGGAGGATTCCAGTATGGTCTTCGTTGCTGTCGAACCCATGGAAGATCCATGTACAGTCGTCCTCACTGCCAAACCCATAGAGGATCCAAGTGTAGTCGTCACTGTCGCAGTCACATCCAGCCTTAGGTTACCCGCATATAGTATGCTCGATTCTGGGAGGGTCCTCTCCTCGAGAAAGAGAGGGAGCCAATACATCAACTATCATGAAGTCCAGAGTTTATGTATCCCAAATTTCTATCTCGTCAAAAGAAACCCAACGCCACAGACGGTGTGTAAATCGGATGCCCGATCTGAGAGTTATTGGCTTTTCCGTCCGAGGGGCCCGGTTGGTTTTTATGATAAAACCAACCTGACCATACTCCAGTTGTGTCTAAACCTCAAGCGGAGTAATTCAAATGGTCAGTCTCAACAAAATTATCCCAATGGAATTGACGCCACATCAATCGGATGTTTGGTCCTTAAGATATAAGCATTTCCACACCAATGGCCCGGTTGGTTTTGGGTTCGAACCAACCCATACATACTCGAACATTGCCTAAACATCATGTGTAATATACCGAAATGACTATCTCAATCCAAGGATTCCTAAAAAACTGACGATGCATCGATCAGAGTTCTGTAGCTCATGTTATGTGAAAAAAGATCGAAAATTGTCCGAAGATGGGGTCTGGGCCCGGTCCGACCTGGCCCAATCGCCCCCACCCGCCAGGCACATCCCGGGTGGGTGCGGCCCGGCTGGGGGGAACACTGGCTCGGCCAGCGAGCCGAACAGGGGGCCTGACCCCCGCTTTCTGCGAACACAGTGTTAGGGTTGTGTCGCGGCTTCCCTGGATCCCACGCAGCCGTAGAATCTGGCCCTTCGCCGCTGCGGCGGTCTTCTCCGCTGCCTACCAGTGGCCGTCCGGCGCAGGCCGCCGGTGACCCACATCGCTGGGAGCATCTACGGGCCACTTGAGTCATTCCGATGGTCCAATTTTTCTCTTGTCTGTATTTATGGTCGTCCCATGACCCTTACATCACTGCGAAGGCCTCCAATCTCCATTTCGGTCCTACTTCGTCGTCTCCAATTATTCCGCACATCAATAACAAAGTAACGGTGGGTTCAGACTCATTCGTTAGTCTGTACCCACTACGTTAGTGGTTATAAACATCACCAAACAATTTGCATGCCATGCCAAGGGTATAAAATCACATAATTAAATATACACAATTTCCCCTACATCAACAATCGCAGATGAACGTCAGTGTCACTGTAGATGGCGTCGCGGTACATGGTGTCACGGGGAATGGGATCATAGGCATTGTCGGAGTTCGCCGAGGAGGAAGCAGTGTCTCCTCTCTTGTCACGGAGAAGATGATTGGTGGCATGTCGTTGTTCTTTGAGGAACCGGTGTTCTTCGTCGGCGGCCGACATTCTTCCAAAACCTCATGAATTTGAAGAACGATGATGAATGGAATTATACATGACATAACAACCCCTACCTCGTAAAATGGCGCTAAACAGTGGCGAGTCATGGAAGATGGTGTTGTTCCATCAACGTTAGGAAGGAATCAGCCGAGGGTGGCGTCCGAGTTCTTCGTTCTTCGTCATCCGTTGGAGGAGGAGGAAAACTCTCCAACTGATAGGCACTGTGCTTCGCTGCTAGCGTTCCGCCGCATGAAAAGGTTGTCAAGAACTCCTTCCCCTAGCCTCCTATATATAGGAGTTGAAGGGTTTATCGTTGGCATGCAAGTCATAAATGGAGGATTTATGAAAATGGTCTCTACCCAATTAATCCATTGTGGTGGTGCATTTAAATGGGGAGGAAGTCAAAGGGGTTACTGGCGCAGCTGGTCCCCAAAGAAGAATATCCCTCAAAGGGAGGATATTTCCTGGTGGCCCCTAACATTAATTAACCACAAAAAGGAAAGGGGTGGTTAATGCTTCTGTGGCCCCCTCATTAAAAAGGGGAGGTTTCATCCTCCTCAATTAAGAGGGGGATTTAATCCTAGATGCTCTCCCTCATAAATGAGAGGGAGTCAAGAAGTTATGGTTCCCCTCCCATTAATGGGAGGCCTCATGTGGTTTCCACCACAATCAACCTCAAATAGGAGGTTGGATCTCAGGGGTCCCCTCCACCAACTCCCAAGTGGAGCTTCTAACCACTTTATCTACATGGAATGTGTTTAACAAAATAAAATAAATTGATCACTTATTTTATTTTTTAACCCACGTAAAACCCCAAAAAATATCATTCATACCCGATCATCTACCGTTGAGGAGAAAGTCTTCTTAGGAGAAAACCCATGATGTCAGTTCAACGGTGCCCTCAGATTTCAATTCTGAGCATCGGTTCAAAAGATATAAAAACCCGCTCATTCGTTCACTGAATTTTCTCGTGCTAAACTTTGGAAATTGATTTCGGGCACACCTAGCCTCAGAATCAAGTTCCATCAGAAGCCACAGACTCGTAAAAAATTAATTTAATTAAGAAAAAAATTCCTTGAAATTTCTGGGTCATTACATTACTCCCACCTCAAGGATTTACATCCCCGTAAAGCTACATCATAAACTAGAGAAACCCAATAGGGTACTGAGCACGCATTTGAGATTTCCGCTCCCATGTGCTCTCCTGGAGGTTCCTGTGCTACCAATGAATGTGCACAAAAGGAATCGACCATCCACGTAGGACATTCTATTATCGTTCCCCGATCTCCACCGTGACCTCCACAAAAGTCGCCCCATCATCGAGGATGTGATTTGGGTCGTGCACTTATCTCCTCAGCTGAGATACTTGGAAGACGTCGTGCACCCGGTGCAACTGATTTGGAAAGGCCAGGTGGTAATCCACCTCGCCCACTCTGATGAGGACCTAGAATGGTCTAAATAATCATGAATTTATCTTTCCACCTCGGCCAAAACTCTATAGACCCAGTTGTGGTGAGACCTGTATGAAGATGTGGTCACCATCCTCAAACTCCAGTGGTCTCATCTCCTATCTGCATAGGACATCTAAGAGAACATACACCTCAGACTATTGATTTGGATAGAACCGTAAACCATTTTCTCAACGAACAATGTGTGAGACTAGCCACATGTAAGAACTCATCAGCACTCTTATCCATCTACGTTATACCAAAGAGTTCCTGATATTTCTCCTCTGCCGAAAAGAGAAATTTGGTCTCATCCCCCTGGGTGAACCACGTTCTTTTCCTAATAGAGTTTATCCTAGAATGAATGGTACTATTTCATGCCATTGACGAAGTTGTAAGGCCTTGATGCTACTACTAGGAGATCCAACTGTTACTCTCGCCTCCAAGGGTTGAGTCACACTATCAGCAGTAATGTGTGGTCACTAGGTCTCCTCCAGTTGGAATCTCAAACATGTGGGTCAAGTCAATGGTTTTAACCGGAACCTCTCAGTATCAACCATACGAAATGGTAGGAAAGAAAACATCACAAAAATAATTGTATTTTATTATTGCAGCTCAAGTACAAGACACACAACAACCACAAACAACAACAACATGGAACTTGAATCCCAAGAACAAAATTCCTCCATGCTTGGATCTAGTCTCGCTCATGTCCACCTACTTCTGAAGCTCCATCGTTGTATTCTTCAGCTGCCTAAAATTGTTCTCTCCCATCTCTACATGTTCCTGCGGTCGGGGTTGACATCCTTGTGGTGGTGGTGGTAGGGCCTCGAAACGTCGTCCACCACCCGCTGCTCGGCTAGCTCCTCTGCCTTGTCCGCCTGCTCCTTGTAGACCACCACTATCGAACCTCTACCTGGGAGGTCCCTCTGTTGTCTGCTGCTTATCTGCAGGGCGGGTAGGGAAGTCTCGAGCCATGTGACCCTTCCCACCACACGCATAGCACTGCATACCCCTCGTATGGATGGCTCTGTTTTGTGTGCCCCGCACAACCGAACCTCCATCCTAAGATTACTCATCTGATGGTCTAGTCCCCTTGGACCTCTGTGTGAACTCTCTACTGCCTGCTGCAGAAGACTCCGCTATGTGTCATCCCTTGGAGGTTCTTGCCGCTGGTGACTGCTTAGTAAAAAAACTCTCCACTAGAAGGTATCTCTCCAGCACCCCTGCTTGGGTCAGGATGGTGAGGGAGATCATCGAAACCCTGATCTCATGTATGAGTCCCAGCTCAAAGGTCTAGGCCCTTAAGAATGAATCTCGTACCATGTCCGTGGAGTAGCGTGAGAGGTCAGTAGACCTCACTGAGTACTGAGATACTGTCATGCTGCACTACTACATATGTAGTCGCTTCTGAATCCGCACTGCATGAAGGGTGGTGGGAACAAACACCGAGTGGAAGAGAGTCTCAAAGTCTGTCCAAAGCAGATATGCCTCGTCGTGCAATTGGAGCATCAGGCTCCACCATCTACATATTATTGCGTGTAGTAGACTCGCGGCATGGATCACCATAAGGTCAGCTGGTGTCCCTACCAACCTGAATACTCTGAAGATAGCCTTCGGCCAATCCTCGGTTATATGAGTATCCGTCTCTCTACAGAACCTAGGAGGTCTCTGCCTATGAAACTCATGCATCGCGCTCAGGCGGCATGCACTCTCCACCATTGGGGCGGGTGGCATCGGTGGATCCGTGGGTATTAATAACACTTGTGCCTCCACTGTAATGGAGCCCTGCTCCGAGGCCTCATCGCTCGGTGGGCTGTCATCCTGCATGTAATTAGGAACCTTGGCTAGCTGCCTTCGTGGGGCCATCTTGAAAAGAAACAGGTGTGGCACGGTCGAATAGTATACCTGGTGAGCTGACTCAGAGTAATCACAAAGAAAAATTTCGAAACACACATGAAATTAGTGTTTTCATGTACTGAGTCGGAAATCAGAGGCCAGGGTCCTAGTGTGTGGATATGTCGGCCGCCGCACCAACCCTAGACTCCCTGGACTGAAAGCCACACTCAATTCTTTTAATCACTATTGCTTCAAATAAAGGAAAGATCATAATCCTGAGTTCTGCTGTATAACCTAATCCTCTGATACCAATTTGTCACGACCCGTCCTCAGGGCCTGTGTCGTGAATACCCCAAGCCTGCCTTCTATATGCCAGTGGCTGGAGACTAGCACCAAAGGCGTAAATCCCAAAAAAGTGAAGGAATTAACTTTATGACACGTAAACACATACAACCATAGTTCAAGCGGAATCTAACACTAATGAAACTATATAATAAGTGTGTTGAAAGTAGAAAAGGTGTGGAAATACAAGCCCAATAGTAATGTACAAGAAAAAGACAAACAGCAGGATGGTGTCAAGCTGCTCCTGGATCATCCTCCAGAGTTCCTACTTGAATGTAACGCCCTGACCCCAGTTACCTAGAGTCAGTGCATTATTACATAACATTGTCATGATCACAAGAAAGATCAAATCTCGAAAGACCGATTGGTTTAGTAGCCTTGTAAACACTATATATATATTCATAAGTCTTACATTACATCATAAAGTGAAAAACTACTACAACAATATATTGTATCCATATTCCATACTCATATCCCCACATAATATCCCTGCAGATCATTCATAATTTACTTCTTCATACCCTGGGAAAAATAAAACATAGAAAAGGGGTGAGCTCAAATGGCCAGTAAGGATAACAATATAGCGGAAACTTTCATAAATAAGAATAAACATTTAAGGCAATGTATAACTAAAACAAAAGACTTTTAAACTTGAACTTCAACATAGTATAGAAAAAGTAAAATTAAATAATGCCATTTACTTATTCACATGGATATTCTACTAATCGAATAATCACATGCAATATCAATGACCACTTTTATAATGATGGAATGCATAATGCCAGACTATCATAACCATATAGCCAAGGCCTCGTACCAAGAATACAAATAAGATTTTTCCAAGGCCTTGTGCCAAGACACTAGTTTGTCTCATAAGACCTACCGATGCATCGAGGAGCTATATCGGGCTCCACATGTCACATATTAAGTCCAATGTATTCCCATATGAAAAGGTTTAAACATAACATAAACATTCATATTAAAACTAGAATACGAAATGTCAATTCTTTTGTAACATCCCAGGTAATTAAAGAATAAATAATTTTCATATTTATTAATATTTACAAATTAAATATTAATTTTAATTAAAAGGGGTTTCTACGTTCGATAGCATACTCGGTACGCAACGATGAGTTTCTTTGAAAACTTACGTTGCACACAAGTACTAAAATAATATTATTTTAAATGTTAGTTAACGAGTAGTTGTTGTACTGGCGGTAATGGATATAAATAACTAAAATATGATTATATATGTTTTTAAATGTTTTTGCATTTACCCAATAAAAGCTAAAGGCTTAAAATACAGAAAGAGTTCAATTTTAGGCATTTATACCCTAATTTTCACGAAAGGTCCACTTATCACCTTTTCACAGAGAACCGTCATTAAATACAGTTTTGATCGATCTTATAAATTCTATTGGACCAAATATAACTCTTCTTTAGAATCGGGACATCAAAATTTACTTTGTGTAAATTTATGGTACCTTTCTGATAAAGTTCATTTTTTAATGAATAGTGTAAAATGTTGTATTTTAATTCAAAACCCCTTTTTAATCTAATTTATTTATATGATTAGATTATCTTATTAATTGGTTTTAATGTGAAATTAGAAAATATTTTTACCATTAAATCCAATAGTGGTCGTTGGAATTAATTTCACATTGAAATCGGACTTAAACTAGTGTCAATCTTTTGATACTTATTGTTTCAAAAAAACACGCTATTTGCTCTGACAGCGGGAATTAATTATTAAATTAATTAATGTGACTTATATGTTTTGAATTTTGTAAAATAGACTTCATTTTTGAATTCGTAATATCAAACATAGCTTAGGGTGAATTTTTGGTAATTTTCTGAAAAACTTCAATTTTTGATGAATAGTGAAACCACTAGGTGGTACTTATAAAGACTGATTTTCCGTTTAAATGAAATTTTGCCATCATTGTGTTTTGAATTTCAAAAATCATACATAAAAGGTTGTCATTAAGAAGTAAAATGTGGTTCAATGAGAATATAATAATTTTTTGGTGAATAGTAACTTAATAAGTTCTTAATCGCGATTAGTGGTAATTAGTGTAGTTTAAGGTATAAATAATGCTTTAATAATATGAAATGAGCTTGAAACATGTCCTACCCTCATTGGTTGTGTCATGGCCGACCAATAAAAGCCATGGGTAAACTTGGGGACCCCATGGAGACACATTGGTTGGGAAATGACATAAATAACTTTTTATTTAATGTAAAAGTAAAAATGACACAAACATGATATGTTTTACTAAAACAATTTTTAAATGGGGTTATACAAGTCAGATTTATGATTATAATTAGTCATTGGAAAGCTAACAAGATTTCATACATCATATTATTTTGTTTATAATTTTTTAGACTTTAAATAAATTAATTTATTTATGACATAATAATGATGCAGCGATGACATCACTATTTGACGATTTAAATAAAATGGAAAGATAATGAAAAATCTATGAACTACACATGTCCAAAACCAATTTGATGAGTGGATTTCTAACCACTATCACCTTATCCACGAATTATATCAATTTGGGACCTTTTAAAACCGAAACACATTTTCAAATAATGTAATATTTCTTTACTTTTCAAAAGTTCCCCTCCTCTCCTCTTATAAAAGGCCCCCACCTCTACCTCATTTCACACACTCCTCAAGCCTTTGGCTCGGCCAACCCCTTACCATTTACACTATCCACATCCCTCTTCTCATCCTAGAGGATTCCCTTTGGGCATAATCCTTTCAAAGGAAGCCTTTAGGCTCAAATCAAAAGGAGTTACACTTTTAAAGGTAATTCATTCTCTCTTGTTCATTTGTTTTTTTTTGCTTCTCCAACCCCCTAAACTCTTTTTATTTACTTATTTTGTAACAAAACCAGTATATTAAATATACTAGGATGTTTTTATAAGATTTATTCGAGCTACACTCTCACACAACTACATCAAATGGTTAAAGAACATACGGTTTCCGTGGATGGCGAAATTCTGCCTCCCGAAACGATGATTGTTCAATACTCATTTAACACCTTCAAAGGTGGCCATTATGATGTCACTATTTTTATATATGATATATAATATGTTTATTTTTTCTTTAAGCTTCTGTATTGTTCATTTTGGTCATACCTTTATGGTTTTCATTATGGGAATACGCGATATCTTCATTTTAGGAAGTGCGGACTACCGCCCCCTCAAAGTGATGTGATTCGTTAATGCCATACGTGGGACGTATAAAGGATGGATTTAATGTTATTATATATGATGTTATACTGGAATTATAATATACCTCTATATCATTATTATTTCATTCTATTAAATTATGAGATAGAAATTAAAGTAGCGTTCATGCGTACGTACGGCTTACCGTCTCCATGAACGGTGCATTTCATTTCTTATCCCCAAATATAATGTACTATTAAAAGTATATGTATATAATGGATATATATAATTAATGATACATCTAAATGATGAATATAATTCTGGAATTAAAATATACATACCTCTCATTTAATTTTAATTTCATTAATATGAGAAAGAAATGAAAGTAGCGTTCATGCGTACGTACGGCTTACCGTCTCCATGAACGGTGCATTTCATTTCGTACCTCTAAATGATTATGTAATATTATAAATACATGTATATGATGGATAGATATGATATATATGATATCCAAATCAGGAATTTCATTCTGGATATAAATAACCTTTGACCACACGAACAACATGTAATTGTAAGAAGTCCACTTTCGACTTAAGAACCAAATATTGACAAAACAAACATTATTAACTTAAATGGTTAAATAATGTTTATAACATGGAAATAAGTGATATAAAAGGAATAATGAACATTAAAAAGGTTCATAATCAAGTATAAATTACCTCAAGTTTATTATTCAGGACGTTAAATAACGATCGAGTCAAGTCGGACCCGAGGTAAGGGACTTCGTCTCAATCTCCTTTCATTGAGGCATATTTCATTTTATACACAACTTTCTTTTATACAGTGTATAAGCCCCTTTGACTTTTACTTTTATACAAAAGGAATCTTTTTCTACGAAGCGTTTTACAAAATGACAAAAAGGAATGTTTCTTTTAACGTACGCGGCGACAATGACCTTTTCCGCCGCCGTGAGTATTATTTGGTCTTTGGATTTCTCAACAAGCCGTAATGTTTTTAGAATAAAATAAATACCATATACTCTTTTATGTATTTTGGTATTGAAAATGGTTTTGAAAAAGGATTCTATTATGTCAATATATTTATGATATATTGTGATTGAAATGTGGAAATGTTATCATTCCTTTATATTGGTTTTATGTTTTATGATTTTATATTGGTACTTGGACATTTTAACGGGTGGTTACGTTATAAACCATATGACGGGTGGTGCCGTGAATACCAGGACGGGTGGTTACATTATAACCTCCAATGCATTGGGTATGGAAGTCGGCCGTATGACTATTCCATTAAGTATGTATGGAAATTGGCCGTATGGCTATTCCATTAAGTGATATGTGTGGAAGTCGACCGTATGGTTATTCCACTTAAGTATGTTGATGTCCCAAGTTACCTTTATATATGTTATGTGTTCTTTATATGGGTTTTATGGTAATACTTTGGTTACAAAAAGGTAAGTAATGATACTTTATTCAGTGAAGAATTTTTACTACTTCATGAAGGTGAAGGTATTACTTTGATAGAGTATATATGGTTTATTTGATGTTTAAAAAACTAACAGTTTTCATTCTTTCTGTATCCCTTACTGAGCTTTTTATGCTCATCCCATGTTTTTTTGAAATGTTTTTCACAGGACTTAATGTGGAATAAGGTCAAGGATGGGATCAAGGGAATGTCATGCTATATAAAACATGGAACTAGACATGTTTCTTTCAAGAGTTTTTTTATTATGGAAACTTATTATAAGTGACTACTTTGTAATCTTTTGAGATGTGATAGTTATGTTCTAAATCTCTAAAACTCTAAAAATGAAAAGATCCCCAACTTGAATTATTCTTTTAATTCAATATTAAGCAAGGTTTAAGGTTGGGGCCTTTTAGATGGTATCAGAGGTCAGTTTAGACAACTTTAGGAGTTAGAAAAGTGTTAAATTATAATATGATTGAAATGATATAGCATTTACAGATTACCACGTTGCTTCGCCTAAGATATTTCTTTGTTCAGAATGGTTTTCTGCAGAGGAAACAAAGCAGCTATGTTGGGACGACATCAGGAGGAAGATAACCTTCCAAATCAGCAACCTAAGATGGTAGGAATCGGAACTGAACAGTTTGTTGCAGTGATGGCACAGTTGACTCATGCTATAAATGGTGGTGGTATCTATGCACGTGATCAGCCAGATCAACCGCACAGGAACATGTCAGTGGTGGAACATTTCATGAGGCAACATCCCACATCATTCAGAGGATCATCTGACCCTGTGCAAGCTGAAGGGTGGATTAAAGCACTGGAGAAGATTTTTGATGTCATGGGGTGTTCATAACATCAAAATGTTAGTCTTGTTGTTTACCGTTTTGAAGGTGAAGCTGATCAGTGGTGGTCGATGGTGAAAAATATAAGAGATAGTGATGAGATTGAGGATCTTCACTAGGACGAATTCCAAGTTATGTTTCTTGAGAAATATTTTTCTAAGGTGGTTCGTCTTAGGATGGAAAAATAGTTCCTAGAATTGATGCAGGATGATGATTTAGTGGCTTCTTATGAAGAAAAGTTCACTCGATTGGCAAGGTATGCTCCAAACTTCATACAAGATCTTGATAGTAAAATAAACCGTTTTTACTCAGGGTTAAAGCCAAAGTATCGAAGGGCTTTAGATTCTCGTGAGTTCAAAAGTTATGAAAAACTTGTTCGATGTGTGGAGAAGGTGGAAATGGAGTTTGCCGATGATCAGGTGTTCTATGACAAACAACAGAATAAGAGGTCTAGTTGGCAGGAAAAGGGGAAGAATTCATCAAATAAGCAAGGAGGTAAGAAAACCAAATATCCATCCTGTGAGAAGTGTGGTAAAATGCATCCTGGAGAATGTTTATCCAAGTCTAGTAAGTGCTTTCGGTGTGGTAAGTCTGGTCATATTGCTCGTAACTGTAAGGAAGATGATCAAGCAGGAAATGAAAAGCCAACGGTAAGATGTTTTAAGTGTAATGAAATGGGTCATTATGCAAACGAGTGTCCAACGAAGAACTCAACTGGGGGAATGCAGCCAGACAACAAGCAGAAAGGGGTGGTGAAATCCTTTGCAACAACTTCAGCAGATGTTGGGCCATCGAATGAAGTGGTACAACTCTAGGGATCTCAGTATTTTTCGAAGATTGACTTTAGGTTGGGGTACCATCAGTTGAAAGTAAAAGAAGCATACGTTCCGAAGACTGTGTTCTGTACTAGATATAGCCATTATGAATTTGTAGTTATGCCTTTTGGGTTAACCAATGCACCTGCTGTATTCATGGATCTTATGAATAAAATTTTCCATGAGTTCTTGGATAAGTTTGTGTTTGTGTTTTGAGGTTTGGGAAGAGGTTATGTGTGCCTTGTGATTCACAGTTGAAGAGAGAGTTGTTATGTGAAGCTCATAGTTCTCCATTTTCAGTTCATCTAGGCAGTACTAAGATGTATAGAGATCTACGGGAGTATTACTGGTGGGATGGAATGAAAAGAGACATTGCTGATTTTTCTATGAAGTGTTTGACATGTCAACAGGTTAAAGCAGAGCGGCAGTTACCGAAAGGGATGCTTCAGCCTTTACCAGTGCCAGAGTGGAAATGGGAGAATATATCCATGGACTTTGTTGTTGGATTACCGAAGACATTTTGAGGTAATAATGCAATCTGGGTTCTTGTTGATCGCTTGACCAAATCTGCTCATTTCCTTTCTATACGAGATACTTTCTCTCTTGATCAACTTTCCCGTTTGTATCTTAAAGAGATAGTCAGGTTACATGGAGTTCCTCTCTCCATTGTATCAGATCGTGATCCCAGGTTCACATCTAACTTTTGGAAAGGCCTTCAGAAGTCGTTGGGTACAGAATTAAATTTTAGTACAGCTTTTCATCCTCAATCAGATGGGCAGTCAGAACGAACAATCCAGACATTGGAGGATATGCTACGAGCTTGTTCTATGGATTATCAGGGATGTTGGGACCAACATCTTTCTTTGGTTGAGTTTTCTTATAATAACAGTTTTCATTCCAGTATACAGATGGCACCATTTGAGGCATTATATGGGAAGCGGTGTCGATCTCCAGTATTTTGGAATGAAGTGGGTGAAAGGAAGCTGATGGGACCAGAATTGGTAGAAGAGATGGTAGAAAAAGTTCAGTTGATTCAGAAGCACATGAGAACAACTCAGAGTAGGCAGAAGAGTTATGCGGATATCCGGAGGAAGGATCTATCGTTCGAGGTAGGTGATCATGTTTTTCTCAAGGTTTCTCCTTGGAAAAGTGTTATGAGATTTGGTAAGAAAGGAAAGCTAAGTCCAAGGTTCATTGGACCATACGAAATTATGGAGAGAGTTGGATCAGTCGCATACCGAGTGGATTTACCTCCGAGTTTATCTCAGGTACACAATGTTTTTCATGTTTCAATGTTGAGAAAGTATATGCCAGATCCATCTCATGTTTAGAGTCCAGAGGTAGTTCAGTTGGAAGAGAACCTATCTTATGAAGAACAACCAGTCCAGATTCTTGACCACAGGGAGCAGGTGTTACGGAATAAGGTGATTCATCAGGTAAAGGTTTTGTGGGAAAACCATGTGATTGAAGAGGCAACGTGGGAATCTGAAAATGCTATGAGGGATAAATAACCCCACTTATTTTGATAAGTGAATAAAATTGCGAGGACGCAATTCCCAAAAGGGAGGAAGGATGTAACATCCCAGGTAATTAAAGAATAAATAATTTTCATATTTATTAATATTTACGAATTAAATATTAATTTTAATTAAAAGGGGTTTCTACGTTCGATAGCATACTCGGTACGCAACGATGAGTTTCTTTGAAAACTTTCGTTGCACACAAGTAATAAAATAATATTATTTTAAAGGTTAGTTAACGAGTAGCCGTTGTACTGGCGGGAATGTATAGAAATAACTAAAATATGATTATATATGTTTTTAAATGTTTTTACATTTAACCAATAAAAGATAAAGGCTTAAAATACGGAAAGAGTTCAATTTTAGGCATTTATACCCTAATTTTCAAGAAAGGTCCACATATCACCATTTGACGGAGAACCGTCATTAAATATAGTTTTGATCGATCTTATAAATTCTATTGGACCAAATATAACTCTTCTTTAGAATTGGGACATCAAAATTTACTTTTTGTAAATTTATGGTACCTTTCTGATAAAGTTCATTTTTTTAATGAATAGTATAAAATGTTGTATTTTAATTCAAAACCCCTTTTAAATCTAATTTATTTATATGATTAGATTATCTTTTGAATTGGTTTTAAAGTGAAATTAGAAAATATTTTTACCATTAAATCCAATAGTGGTCGTTGGAATTAATATCACTTTGAAATCGGACTTAAACTAGTGTCAATCTTTTGATACTTATTGTTTCATAAAAACACGGTATTTGCTCTGACATCGGGAATTAATTATTAAATTAATTAACGTGACTTGTATGTTTTGAATTTTGTAAAATAGACTTCATTTTTCAATTCGTAATATCAAATATAGCTTAGGGTGAATTTTTGGTAATTTTCTGAAAAACTTCAATTTTTGATGAATAGTGAAACCACTAAGTGGTACTTATAAAGACTGATTTTCCGTTTAAATGAAATTTTGCCATCATTGTGTTTTGCATTTCAAAAATCAGACATAAATGGTTGTCATTAAGAAGTAAAATGTGGTTCAATGAGATTATAATAATTTTTTGGTGAATAGTAACTTAATAAGTTCTTAATCGCGATTAGTGGTAATTAGTGTAGTTTAAGGTATAAATAATGCTTTAATAATATGAAATGAGCATGAAACATGTCCTACCCTCATTGGTTGTGTCATGGCCGACCAAGAAAATCCATGGGTCAACTTGGGGACCCCATGGAGACACTTTGGTTGGGAAATGACATAAATAACTTTTTATTTAATGTAAAAGTAAAAATGACACAAACATGATATGTTTTACTAAAACATTTTTTAAATGGGGTTATACAAGTCGGATTTTTGATTATAAATAGTCATTGGAAATATAAAAAGATTTCCTACATCATATTATTTTGTTTATAATTGTTTAGACTTTAAATAAATTAATTTATTTATGACATAATAATGATGCAGCGATGACATCACTATTTGACGATTTAAATAAAATGGAAAGATAATGTAAAATCTATGAACTACACATGTCCAAAACCAATTTTATGAGTGTATTTCGAACCCTTATCACCTTATCCACGAATTATATCAATGTGGTACCTTTTAAAACCGAAACACATTTTCAAATAAAGTAATATTTCTTTACTTTTCAAAAGTGCCCCTCCTCTCCTCTTATAAAAGGCCCCCACCTCTACCTCATTTCACACACTCCTCAAGCCTTTTTCTCGGCCAAAACCTGCCCATTTACTCTCTCCACATCCCTATTCTCATCCTAGAGGATTCCCTTTGGGAAGAATCCTTTCAAAGGAAGCCTTTAGGCTCAAATCAAAAGGAGTTACACTTTTAAAGGTAATTCCTTCTCTCTTGTTCATTTGTTTTATTTTGCTTCTCCAACCCCTTAAACTCTTTTTATTTACTTATTTTGTAACAACAACAGTATCTTCAATATACAAGGATGTTGTTATAAGATTTATTCGAGCTACACTCTCACACAACTACATCAAATGGTTAAAGAACATACGGTTTCCGTGGATGGTGAAATTCTGCCTCCCGAAACGATGATTGTTCAATACTCATTTAACACCTTAAAAGGTGGCCATTATGATGTCACTATTTTTATATATGATATATAATATGTTTTTTTTTCTTTAAGCTTCTGTATTTTTCATTTTGGTCCTACCTTTATGGTTTCCATTATGGGTATACGTGATATCTTCATTTTAGGAAGTGCGGACTATCGCCCCCTCAAAGTGATGTGATTCATTAATGCCATACGTGGGACGTATAAAGGATGGATTTAATGTTATTATATATGATGTTATATTGGAATTATAATATATCTCTATATCATTATTATTTTTTTCCATTAAAGTATGAGATAGAAATAAAGTAGCGTTCATGCGTACGTACGACTTACCGTCTCCATGAACGATGCATTTCATTTCTTATACCCAAATGTAATGTACTATTAAAAGTATATGTATATAATGGATATATATAATAAATGATACATCTAAATGATGAATATAATTCTGGAATTAAAATTTACATACCTCTCATTTAATTTTAATTCCATTAATATGAGAAAGAAATGAAAGTAGCGTTCATGCGTACGTGCGGCTTACCGTCTCCATGAACGGTGCATTTCATTTCATACCTCTAAATGATTATGTAATATTATAAATACATGTATATGATGGATATATATGATATATATGATATCCAAATCAGGAATGTCATTCTGGATATAAAGAACCTTTGACCACACGAAAAACATGTAATTGTAAGAATTCCACTTTCGACTTAAGAACCAAATATTGACAAAACAAACATTATTAACTTAAATGGTTACATAATGTTTATAACATGGAAATAAGTGATATAAAAGGAATAATTAACTTTAAAAAGGTTCTTAATCAAGTATAAATTAACTCAAGTTTATTATTCAGGACGTTAATGAACGATCGAGTCAAGTCGGACCCGAGGTAAGGGACTTCGTCTCAATCTCCTTTCATTGAGGCATATTTCGTTTTATACACAACTTTCTTTTATATGGTGTATAAACCCCTTTGACTTTTACTTTTATACAAAAGGAATCTTTTTTTATGAAGCGTTTTACAAAACGACAAAAAGGAATGTTTCTTTTAACGTACGCGGTGACAATGACCTTTTCCACCGCCGCGAGTATTATTTGGTCTTTGGCTTTCTCAACAAGCCGTAATGTTTTTAGAATAAAATAAATACCATATACTCTTTTATGTATTTTGGTATTGAAAATGGTTTTGAAAAAGGATTCTATTATGTCAATATATTTATGATATATTGTGATTGAAATGTGGAAATGTTATCATTCCTTTATATTGGTTTTATGTTTTATGATTTTATATGGGTACTTGGACATTTTAACGGGTGGTTACGTTATAAACCATATGACGGGTGGTGCCGTGAATACCAGGACGGGTGGTTACGTTATAACCTCCAATGCATTGGGTATGGAAGTCGGCCGTATGGCTATTCCATTATGTATGTATGGAAATTGACCGTATGGCTATTCCATTAAGTGATATGTGTGGAAGTCGACCGTATGGTTATTCCACTTAAGTATGTTTATGTCCCAAGTTACCTTTATATATGTTATGTGTTCTTTATATGGGTTTTATGGTAATACTTTGGTTACAAAAAGGTAAGTAATGATACTTTATTCAGTGAAGAGTTTTTACTACTTCATGAAGGTGATGGTATTACTTTGATAGAGTATATATGGTTTATTTGATGTTTAAAAAACTAACAGTTTTCATTCTTTCTGTATCACTTACTAAGCTTTTTATGCTCATCCCAAGTTTTTTTGAAATGTTTTTTACAAGACTTAATGTGGAATAATGTCAAGGATGGGATCAAGGGAATGTCATGCTATATAAAACATGGAACTAGACATGTTTCTTTCAAGAGTTTTTTTTATTATGTAAACTTAGTATAAGTGACTACTTTGTAATCTTTTGAGATGTAATAGTTATGTTCTAATTATCTAAAACTCTAAACCTGAAAAGATCCTCAACGTGAATTATTCTTTTAATTCAATATTAAGCAAGGTTTAAGGCTGGGGCCTTATAACTTTCATCACAAACTATGAATGGTATAAAAATAGCACATCCATAGTCAAACATATCACAAAACCTTAAATACAATATATAAGTTTTGTATCATAATAAATCAACTACAAATAAACATAAAATCCATCAAAGCATGTTGACATAGATGAAATCAAAACTCTTTTTAGAGAAATATCTCTTTCGATTTTTGAAATCATTTAAGAGTCATATATTTATAAAATAAAACATTTTATTTGAAAATATTCTTATAAGATTGTAAGGGAAGCTTCAACAACTTTATAACGGCGTAAAATAACCGCACCTGCTGTATAAGTGAAAAAAAACATTCTTACCTTAATTTTGTCGAAAAGGTTAAAAAACACCTTGTTTGGAAAACGACGGGAAGATTCCGTGAAAAACACATAAGGGAATAAATGACATTAACCCATATTATTTGTAAATAGTAAAAATGTTTTGAAATACAATTACAAGAAACATGGATGTGGATGATAAAGAGATCCCAGTAGATTATTACATATAAACAACCTCGGATAATGATGAGATTGCAAAATAAACCCTTACCTTGCACTTTTCCTTGGTTGGGGTAGGTTAACCTCCTGTATAATGGTGAAATAATTGTTACTAAATTATTCAATAATCAAATACATTAATATGATATCATATATGATCTTTTAAGATTGATTTGTTAATAATATCTTAGTATTATCGTTGTTTTGGGTGTTAACTTACTCATTTTATTTTATATGTTTTGTTACATAAGCCATGTTTGTAATGGATAGGTTGTATATTATTCATATCCATAATGATATAAAGTCTGAAAAAATCATTTTTAAATCATCAAATGATAATTATACATGAATGGATACGATGGAGAATGAATATCATCACGTTCGTGGAGAAGGTAGTGCGTATGTACGCACGAGCGGAAATATCATCATTTTGATATTAAAATAATATATAAATGGATGTTATATAATATATACAGAATCATTAACATGTTATATTTATTATTTACATGAGTTACACATCATTATTATACCCATCCAAATAAAAATATATTGAATAACAATTACACCACGACGTGGAGACGGTAAGTCGTACGTACGCACGTATGGTGACATGTTATTCAAAGGGTGGATAGAATACTGGATATGGTTGTTCCATATTTATAATAACATCACAGTATATATATGATACTGGATTTATAATTTTTGAATGGTAGAAACAAAGGAAGAATACGTGAAAGAAGAAAGGAACTTGGAAAAGGGTGGTGAAATCATTACCTCTTCTTCGTGTTCTTCCTTTTGATTTGATCAAAAGGGCTCCATAGGTTGTCTTTTGGATCAAACTAAGGCCTCTAAGGTGTAGTTATGGAAGTTTGGAGAGTATTTTGGCAGAGTTTGGTCGTTCCCAAAGGATTTGAAGGTGTGAAGAAATGAGAAGGAGGAGTGCCATTTTATAAGAGGGGTGAGGGGCACCGTTGGAAAAGCTAGAAATATTAATTTGTAATAAATTCATATTCGATAACTAATGGCTCTGAAGTTTATTATTTAATGTTTAAGGTGGTGATGGGTGGAAAACCACTCAAACAATAGAATTTAAATAGGTTTGGGTAGTTATATTAACCATATCTTTAAGTATTAACTCTAAGTTAATTAGTTTCACTTTTACAATGTATCTTTGTAGTTTTATATTATATGTTTAATAAACATACTATATACATCCAAGAGACCCCCAAGTGGTCCATCAATGATATAAAAATCATTATATAAGTCACTTGGACGAACCGTAGATTTTTAGGAATTTAATATCAATTAATAATATAATATTAGTTTTAAAAACTATTTTATGTCAATTTTGACACTATTCAATAGTTGATTTTTGTGAAACTAATAAGAGAATTATTACTTCAAAAAAAGTCCATTAAATCAATAATAATATGTCATATTATCCTATAAAATTAGTTTGTTGCGTTAAAAGTCTCAAATTATATTTATTTGTGTATTTATAATATCAATTATTTTAATTTTTCACTATTATAGTAATTACTGCATCATAATTGTGTCATAAATATATTATATTATATAATTCTTAAAAATTATATATAAAATAAAATTATGTAGGAAATATTCTAATCTTTCTAATGAATATTTATAGTCGAATATCTAACATATATAACCCTATGTAAAAATTGTTTTTCTAAAAGATATATGCTTGTGTCATTTTTGTATTCATTTTAACATAATTAAAATAAAGTGTCCCTATCACCTAAAAGTGGCTCCATGGGGTCCCAAAATCGATCCAAAGATGCCTATGGTCGAACATTTATCAACCAATAAGGTTAAGATACGTTTTAGGGTAATTTAGTATTATTATAATATTATTTTTTACCCTTATTTACCGGATTTACCCTTAACCATGGTAAATAAAATATTTAACGAAGTAATTATTCAAAATGATTAAAAATAAAAGTTACCTATTTACACAATTTGAACATCCTGATTCCAAATATGGAATCCATTTTTCCAAATTCAAAACACATAAGTGTCAGAAATTAATTTAAAATTAATTCTCGTTGTTAAAACAAAAAGCGTGTTTTTAAGAGATAATAACTATCAAAAGATTGGCACTTATTTATGTCTGGTTTAATTGTGAAATTATGTCCAATTAAAAAAATTAAATTGAATGGTAAAAATTTATTCTAAATATACTTTAAAACCACTCAGATTCATATTTTATCAATATTAATTATTTTGATTAAAAAAGTTGTTTTTAATAAAAACATAGTAATTTTCATTATTCATCAAAATATTAAAGTTACCTGAAAAGTTCCAAAATTTCACCCTAGGCTAAATTCAATATTCCAAATCCAAAAATGAAGCCCATTTTGAGTGATAAATGTTTAAAAAGTAGTTATTAGTATTCATAATGGCTACTTTGATCGGTTGTGGTGTGTGTTAATACTCGAAGTTGCCTACAACACACGCTACTATATTATTCAAAGAAAAGCGTACCGTGGAAGCCTAGGATGTTTCATTTTAAAATTTTGATTTCCCCATTCAGTCAAAAAGTTTAAAATATTGTATTTAAAAAGGGTTCACTGTTAAAAGTCGATAAAAGTGCAATACTGAAAATGAATTTTTTCTTGCATTATGTCTAAGAAACTCATAATATGGATTCTAAAATTATAAGGATATATTAGTTTAAAATTTAGTTAATACTATTCATAAACTCTTGTGAATGGCTTGTTTGGTAAGTCATGGTGCAATTGAACTCGATGTTTCATGTAGTGCATGTTATTGAATTATTTTGAAGAAATAACACACTATGAAATCCTGGGGTGTTACACTGAAGGGTAGGTACATATGTCCACCACAGATATCCACGTCCGTATGTCACCTTTGGGTATCGTCTCGCCATGAAGTCCACCTCCGAGTATCGTCTCATCGTGAAGTCTACCTCCAGGCACCGTCCAGCTCTACAAGCCTCAACCACGATTAGTGTTGTCAGTCGTCTTCATCCAACATAATGAGGTGGGTGCATAGACCGTGCAGGGGTGAGTATAAAGATACTCAGTAGGGACCCTGAGACCCTCAAGGTCTCACAGAATCCACGAAGGATAAACCACAATGGAAAGATACAATTAAGAAGTGTCAACCGACATACTTAGGTATATGACCATACATATACCTAAGTCATCATTTACATTTGTCTCCTACTCTTGAGCCCATGCACAACCCAGTCCATAAAAGAATGAACAACCCATTCCAAAAAGGAATGCACAACTCAGTCCACACAAGAATACACAACCCATTCTACAAAGTAAAGCACAACTCAGTCCACATAAGAAAACACAACCCATTCCACAAGGGAAAGCAAGTCAGTCACATCAATGATAAAGATGGAAGTCGAAACTCAGCTCACATAGGTATACAACATTCGTATAACGATAGAGGATACAAGCCCAACTAAGCTGTCAGACCCACAAAGGATACAAGACCAGCTACTCTGCCGGACCCACTCAAGATACAAGTACAGAGGTCATACTGTCGGACCCACATTGGATACAAGAATAGTAGTCATCACCATCAAACCCTTGGAGGATTCTAGTATGGTATTCATCGCTGTCGAACCCACTAAGAATCCAAGTACAGTGGTCCTCGCTGTTGAACCCACGGAGGATCCAAGTGCAATCGTCACCATCACAGTCGCAGCCAGCCCCTGGCTTCCCACACATAGCATGCTCGATTCCGGGGGGGGGGGTCCTCTCTTCGAGCAAGAGAGAGAGTCGATACATCAACTATCACAAAGTCCAGAGTTGATGTATCCCAAAGTTCTGTATTGTCAAAAGAAACCCAACGCGACAGACAGTGCGTAAATCGGACGCCCGGTCTAAGAGTTATTGGCTTTTCCATCCCAAGGGGCCGGTTGGTTTTTAAGCTAAAACCAACCTGAACATACTCTTAATACGTCCAAACCTCAGGTGGAGTAATCCAAAAGGACCGTCTCAACAAAAGGATCCAAACAAAATTGACAGCACGTCGATCGGATGTCCGGTCCAAAAGATATAAGTGTTTCTGCTCCATGGGCCAGGTTGGTTTCGGGTTCGAACCAACCCTGCCATACCCAACCATTTCCAAAACCCCAAGTGTAATATACCTAAACTACCATCATGATCCAAGTATTCCTATGTAACTGATGGTGCATCGATCGGAGGTCCGTAGCTCATGTTATTGGTAAAAGACCTAAAATGGTCTGAAGTTGTGGTCTGGGCCCGGTCCGACCCAGACCAACCCCCCCCCCCCCCCCTGGGTCGGCCCGACATAGGTCCGGGTCCATACCAATAGGGTATGGCCCGGCCTGGCCGGGGGGCACGCTTGCTCGGCCAGCGAGCCGAGCGGTGGGCGCTGCCCCCACTTTCCGCAGACGCAGCGCCAGGGTGGCGCCACGGCTTCCTGGGATCCCGCGCGGCCGCGAGATCCGTCCCCTCACCGCCGCAGCTGAAGCTGCGGTGGACATCTATCGGTGGCAGGCCGGGGCGCCGTCACCTCCTCGCAGCCAGCCTCTGGCACCACCGGGCTGGTGTCCCGTGCCACCGGGAGCTTCCGCGGGCCACCAGAGTCATTCCAGTGGTCCGATTTTGCTCCTGTATGCGCTTGCGGTCTTCCCGGGACCCATACATCACTATGAAGGCCTACCATCGCCATTTTGGTCCCACTTAGTCACCACCAATTATTCCGAACATCATGAAAAATGTATCGGTGGGTTCAGACTCATTCATTAGTCTGCACCCACTGCGTTAGTGGTTCTAAACATCACCAAACAATTTTCACGTCATGCCAAGGGTATAAAATCACATAATGAAATATACACATTTTCCCCTACCTCAACAATCGAAGAACAACGTCGGTGTCGTTGTAGACAACATCACGTGGAAAGGGTTTGTAGGCTTCGTCAGATTGCATTGGGGAGGAAGCAGCATCTCCTCTTTTGTCATGGAGTAGTGGATTGGTGGCGCATTGTTGTTCTTTGAGGAACCGGCGTTCTTCGTCAGAGGAAGACATTCTTGCCAAACCTCAAGAATTTTACGAATGATGATGAATGGAATTAAACTTGAAAAAAACCCCTACATCATAAAACAGCGTAAAACAATGGTGAGTCACAGAAGATGGCATTGTTCCATCAACATCGGGAAGGAAGGAGTTGAGGGTGGCGTCGACGTTCTTCGTTCTTCGTTCTTCGTTGGAGGAGGAGGAAAACCCTCCAAGTGCTAGGCGTCGTGCTTCACTACTAGTATTCCACCGCTTAAATAATCCATCCAGAACTCCTTCCCCTAGCCTCCTTTATTTAGGATTTGGAGGGTTCATCATTGGTACACGAGTCATAAATGGAGGATTTATGACAGAGGGCTCCACCCAATTAATCTGCAGCAGTGGCACATTAAAATGGGGAGGAAGTCATAGGGGTTATTGGCCCAGGTGGTCCCCAAAAAATAATATCTCCCAAAGAGAGGACATTTCCGGGTGGTCCCCATCATTAATTAACCCCAAAAAGGAAAGGGGGATGGTTAATTCTTGGGTGGTCCCCTCATTAAAAAGAGGAGGTTTCATCCTCCTTAATTAAGAGGGGGATTTAAACCTAGAGGCCCTCCCTCATAAATGAGAAGGAGTGAAGGAGTTATGATTCCCCTCCAATTAATGGGAGGCCTCGTGTGGTTTCCACCATAATCAACCTCAAATGGGAGGTTGGATCTCGGTGGGCCCCACCAATAACTCCCAAGTGGAGCTCCTAACCATTTTATCTGTGCGGTAATTGGTTAACAAAATAAAATAAATTGATCACTTATTTTATTTTATTAACCCATATAAACCCACAAAAACTAACTTTCATACCCGATCATCTTTTGTCAAGGTGAATGTCTTCTTAGATGAAAACTCGCACTATATGTTCAATGGTTCCCTTGGATTTCAATTCCGAGCACCAGTTCAAAAGATTGAAAAACCCGCTCGTTCGTTCACTGAACATACCCAGGTTAAACTTCAGAAATTGATTCCGGGCACACCGGGTCTCAGAATCAAGATCCGTCAGAAGCCATAGACTTGAAAAATTCCAAAGAAATTAATAAAAAAAATTCCTTGATATTTTTGGGTCTTTACATATTTTCTCATTTTATTAAAACACCTCATAAATATGGATGCGCAAATGTGTCATCATCCTTTTTTTATTTTTTATTTTCAAAAAAAATTGGAAAAATTTATATTTAACTACCATGGCCATGGATTAATTAAGGTATTACAATATTTATTAAATAGGTTCGAGGTATCAAATCTTCAACATTGAACTGGAAAATTCTATCTTGATCATTCAACTAATGAAATACCTCCAATGACACAACCAACACAAACTACCTCTCCACAAATTCAATGTCATGGTTTTCACCTTGCATCAAAGTACATGATCGAATAAAAAAAATTGATATTGATCTCATGTCTGGAGAGCAATACACATATTTATAGATTGTAATAATAAATGACCCCCAAAACATGATGTGTTCTAATTAAAATTAATCTAGACCATATAACATATATTTATGATTAATATCATAGCATCTCAATATTATAATTATATCCTAGTAACTTAAATAAACTATTAATGTGAAAATTATTCTATGGAAATTACATTTTTAATGGTGGGAATATGAATATATATACTATTATGGAAAATGTGTATCATGTATGACTCATTATATCCATTATATGATAACAAAAAATTATGGATCATGTTGGTTATAAAGAGTATATTAGAACAAATCTCCTACTTTCACTAGATCCAAATTTTTAAATAAAAATTTATCTATCACAAGGTTTGATCATTATTCTCTAGACTCATTGATTTAGTCATGGGCCTTCCATGTTTCCATGGTGTTAGAATTATGTTATCTTAATAATTACTACATTCAGTAATAATTATCAATAGATGATATCCCCAAGTATTTCATTTTCTTCCTTTGTCAAAACATGACATCATGGATAGTACTAGTAGTTTAAATATCATAATTTAAATTTTGTTAAAAAATTAATTATCAGGTACAATTCCATGAACTATAAAAATTATTTGTGCATTATATAATACTTCATTAGTTTCCACTAATTATATAATTCACAAATTATTTATAGATATAGATACCAATGGATTGTAATATAATGTATCTCGCATTTTCATATCATAACTATAATATCAGACCATATTTATCCATGGAATACTATATCTTCCTCATAAAAGTAGTAGCACATCTTCTCCACATTTCAGATATGTAACTGTATAATTTATCTTGTACAATTAGATAGTTCTAACTACTTTCCATGTAGTTCTCATTGTTAAAAAATAATATTTTCCTACTATAAAGTATAAGTTGGGAATATTATTTAATTTATGTAATATGAATTGTATGATTGATCATCATAGAAGTGTCTAGAATTCAACATACCATGTTAATATCTTCTTATGTTCCAAAAAATTATTTATGGAGATATTTATTCCATGTCACATCAGTAATAATTCTCTCTCAAATTTTCATGAAATTAATTTTTAATACATTTCCAGTATATGTAAAATTGGATAGGTTTGAGAAACCATTTGATATACCTCATTAGAACTTGTTCCCAATAACATAGGTTGATACACAAAGTTTATATTAATATATATAGTTTCATTGTTATCTTCACTAAATATAATACTGAATGTTTTTTTCCATATGATTTCAAACATATTTTATTTGGAAAATAATGATATTTATAACAACATTTTGTAGATACATGAAAAAAATATTTCCAAATAAATATTCTGTGATATTATTTCTTACTTCATTATAAAATTTGATTTTAGAAAGTTTCATACATTAATGGAATATGATGGTGTCACCATACCTTTCTTGAATTTCCATACATTTGCATTTATGATTAGATATCTTGACATCCAATGATCAATAAAATGATCATAGAATGTAGCTAGGAACAGAAAAAATATATTGGATTTAGGCTTAACCATGGTATAACCAATTATTCCATTATCAGTACCACCTTTGTACCATCCATGTATATTTTTAAATTTAATACCATCCTTAGTATTATATATAATAATCATATACATTGATTCATGAAATCCATTATTGAGTTTTAATTAATCTTTTCAATCTTAGATGATTTTAAAATAATTATTACTTGTATGATTTATTAATCACAATTAATAATGTATCACAGACTGAGGGGTATATAAAACCAAAAACATGGTTTAATCATATTTATAGATTATATGTATCTAGATAAATGCCTTTTTGTATAATATCTTGGAATCTGATCCTAGTTCAACTATTTATGAATCTCTATTATTGGCTACATTCAAGTTTATATTTCTCCCACTATCTTAAATATAGATATGAACCATTTTATAGATATATAGTCAATCGCTTGAAAATAAATATTCTATGATATGAATATAAATAAAATCAAATATGTGGTTTAGTATATTAAATGAGATGCACATTATTTTTTCATAATGCATGATCATATATATTCATAATGAAATCTTTACCCCCAATCATTGTATTCTTATTAAATTAATAATTTATATCATATTATAATTCATATGATATCCATATTTCATTGGTATTGTTTAATTAGGAAAACTCAATAGTTGGCATTCATGTCACTAAAATAATGTATTTTTTGGGAATTTATATAAGTGGAAACATTAATACACCTTTTAGTTATCTCATGGTATTGATGTGTATAAGAAAATTTTTGTTTTGGAATTGATTCAAGAATATTATATTTGAAAATTTCAAAATTTAAAACACAACATCTATCCTCCTTAGTAACATTATATATTTTATTTTTATAAGGAAGTGTGTGTTAAGAAGTTACTTCATGATACATTGTATTTATTGATAAAAACTTGGCCATGATATTATTAAGAACACCATCTTGAAGCATCTCATATATTCTGACCATAAATATACCATAAATTACATTAAATTTACATAAAGAAACTGAAATGGAATATTATAGAGTATATTTACATCTATCTTACCTATTGAACTATCCATGCTTTCTTACTGATCTAATAATGAAATATTATTTACTTACCTTTAGTTATAAAGGATTATTTTTTCAAAACTAAAGGCATAAATGTATCAATAATACCTATGGTATATAACTCAAAATATTCTAAAACAAAATTAGGTATATCCTTGAAAACTAATTGATCATTCATGAAAAATTATTATCTTTAGACAACTGGAAATATAATTGACACATTTTATATTCATTAGGTATTTTTAATGAATCTTGCATTTTTGAAAAATTGTATTACTATACACCAAAATCAATATTCATTCCTGATTTTTAAAAATTAATCCTTTTGTCAGAAGGATATGTGAGATAATTTTTTTAGTAATAATTAACAATAATTCAAGTAGAATCAAACACATGAGAATTTGAATCATTGTTCTTCACAAAAATAACTTATGAACCACTCTTCCATAACATCTTTGATAACACACATTACTTCATGATTTTTTCTATACTTACATGGATACTATGTTCAAATACACATATTTGATATGAATGTGATATTCAATAACCAATAAATTATTACAAAAACATTATTCACCATTGATTTATATACCTAAATAATATTATTGATTACAAGCTCTTTTAATTCGTCTTATTTCATTTATACATTCAAGGAATTATTTCATAAAATGAGAAAAAAAATCTCCTTTTTTAATACCTCATTTATTTGAAAGAAATAGTGAATGTTTAATTAGAATAACTCCTTCCATTATCATTTTCACCATATCTTTGATCATGATCACCATTAGAACTAAAAATTATACCTTCATTATTTTGTTATATACTTAAAACAATTTGACATATTGTAATGAAGTGTTTTCTCCATATTATTCATTTTATAAACGTAAATAACATGGGTAATGTGGAAGAAAATTATATATGAATTGGGTGTGTTGAAAAAATAGCTTCTCATCTTTCAATTTACACATATCACATGTAATCATCACCTCATTCTTTTATTTAATCTCTTACACCTCGCAAACATCTCATATTTGAGACAACATGTGTAGTCATCAATGACTATATTTAGTATCCAAAACACACATCAAGAATTAATGATATAAAGATGACATAACCATCATAAGAATCCAACATTAGTCTTATATACGAATTTTTTCTCACCCTTTCTTTTTTATGTGGCTCATTGGGTATTGGGGACACTAGCACCTTGAGTATTCAATATCATTGTACCTTTCACAAGATAACATACTAATCATAGAATTTCATGCTAGTTTGGATGTTTTTATTTTCATAAAATTAAATCTGGTATATATATGTGTAATTACAAGTCATTTTATACAAAAATAGATGAATGAATGTTGGTAATTTTGTATTGATTACTGCTTAAACGTCACAGATTAAGTTAAATCATTAAATGTACCCAACTATTTTATAATACAATTGAAATATTGTATTATAAATTTATAATACTTTCTCTCTTGAGTATTCTAGTATAAAAGATCCTTAAAACCATCACAAATAGTCTACATGTTATGGCTACGCCAATAGTCAGAGTGTTCAAGGTATGTTTTTGACCAAATAATCATATTTACAAGTGGATCATAGATCTATTTAGTGAAGCCACATATTCTAAATTCATAAATACTATTTACTCAATGATTTACTTTTATGTTATGGATAGCGATTTGGGGATGATACATTGCTTCCAATTTTAGTAAATTAACCCCATTTTTCTCTTAAGAACTCTCCAATAGTATGTGGCGCCCTCAAAAATGTCTGACAGAGTACCCCATACACATAGTTTTTTTCATAAAATTTTTTGGATGGAAGGAATGTGTGACATAAAATTTCAATGAAGATTTTTTTATTTTTTCAACAAACATAATCCATATATATTAATTGTTTTATTCAATATTATAACTCCCACCACTGTACATTAATAGAAAAAAATTCATTAGGACTTTATGAAAATTTCTTGTTCATTATTTTATGTGTTATTAATGTAAAATTGAACAAGAATAAAATTATAAACATATAAAAAAGAAATAAAATACCTCATTGGTTTTGAGAATCAAATAAGGATTGATCCATTTAAACACAATGGATCAATTAGGTCCTAGGGGTATGAAACCGAAGTCATATCTCAACTCATGATGTTTCTCATCCAATATAAAATGTTTCTAATTCTCATATTGATATCACTTAATCTTATCATAGTCCAAATCATTATTCATAATTTTCAAATAATATGACTTCACACACATATAGGTGAGGGGATCTAGGTAACAGAAAATACTAATAATAAATATGATGTGCACGCCCCTACATGTATGGAATTAAAATAATGATGAAGATACCATTATAAATTAAATAATTATTACAATAATCTCTTGAAATTGTATAAAATATTTAAATAAATTAAAACACACACAATGGTAGCCAATTTCTCTATATATTTTAGTATTAACAGAAATTTTCTGGTTAAATAAAATTCTTATTAAATTTATTGTTTTGGTTTTAAATATAAATTAAATTAATTTTATAATTAAAATAATTTATCATCTTTTGTAAGGTAATTTATTTAATATTTATTTCAAAATTAAATTAATAAATTAATTTAATTTAATACCAAAATTAAATTAATTAGTTTCGATAATTAAAATTTTATTCATCAAAACTGATAAATTAATAAAATAAATTTTGGAGTAATTAAAATTTTTTGGCCCTAAATTCCTGCCCAAGACCATAGAGGATTATTGAGAACTTTCATAGACTAGTTCTGAGTAGGGAAAACCATGCCCAAGGAATTCTTTGGTTGGGAAAGTCCAAATGCAAGTGTACCCAAGGCTGAGTTGGCCTTCCATGCCCCGTAGCCGATTAGTTTGACCAATATAGTAAAATTTTGGGGAGGACTGTGTATAACAAGCTAGACATAACACATGGAAGAGGGTTGCCTGGTAGATATGGCATTGAACGAGGGTTCTATCATGATCGGGTACCAGTTTAGAAATTTGTTCATATTGATTGATGGAATAGGTGGCTACCATAGTAGACAAGGGAAGCATTTGGATCATCCAGACAATAGTGGATAATGGGTAACATTGACCAATGGTGTGCTCATTCTAAGGCCTCAGGTGGAGGAACATTAACAGAAATGAATGGAGAATTATACCAGTTGGTGGCTAAAACAGTGGAAAAGGGGTGAATGGTTTGGGCTCCTCGATAGATGAATGAGGTTGCAAGCCTTTCATCCAAAGTTGGGTAGTGTCATAGTGATGATCATTGATTGAATGGATGTGCGAAATCAAGGTTTCACAACATTAACTACAGGAATGGATTAGTTATTGGGGTGTGTTGGTGCGGCTGAGGGATGTTCTATCATAGAGGGAGTTAGACATGGTGGCTCTTTAAAGAATGAGTCCCATTGTATTTTTCTTGTGTCCCTATGACTTGTTTGAATAGATGTATATATAGATATATTTATTTCTTAAAGAGGTGATAATTGACCTATCAAGTATGAAATTATGTTTTAACCTAAATGAGGATCATCATAGATTATTTTTGGTTATGATTAAATGTAATGGGAAGCATGGGTATGATTATTGTATAGAGATATTTAATGTGATCATGATGTATAAAAATGTAAATAATATTCATTTTGTGTGTTAGATGTCCAACAAAGTATACCACATCATGTTTTATATATTGATGTATATGGTATACTAGGGTTTCATGGATAATATTTCAGTCATTATATACTTAGGTTTGTAATATTTTTATTATGATAACCTTCATGCATTGATAACCTACCAACATAGGTATATATATTGACTTAGTTGTTATAGGGTTGGTTGCATTTTTTTCTCATGTAATCAATTGGGGAATAACAAATATTAGATTCTACCCCTCATATGTAGAGAAATGTATATGTTTCCTGGAATCAGATATTCTATGTTAAATGTGTGGTAACACCTAGATATAGTATATATCTATCAAGATAAGGGTCAAGGGATATTCTGATCCGTAGGGATGAATTAAATGTGATGTAGTCATCGATCTGATTAGGAAACACTCAGAATGTTGTGAAAAGATATGTTAGATAAAGGGGTTGACTTGCTTCTTGTAACATGTTCTCAATATATATAATATAAAAGGAAAGTATGATAATACACATTTACGTATGATTAAGACTGATGGTAATAGTTATTGAGATACATGTGTCCAAGGAGATCATGCCAAATATCTTTTTATCATTGAGTATTACTGAATATTTTTTAGAGGTCACTCTTTTCTTATCTACGTGTAACTAGAGATTCATATTTTTTTCAACATAATAAATCCGTATAGGTTCACCATTTGTGGTTACTTAAAAAGGTATTGTGTTTTAAATAGTGATATACACTAAATGTTTTTTAGATTCAATCCTTCTATTTTTGGATTGGTATTCAAAATGTATTTCATATGATATGTTATAAGGTAAAGTTAATGATAGATTTCCAATATAAATTGGGACATATCATTAAGGATTTTAAAATATTATTTTCTAATTTACTATTTATTATACAATATAAGGTTAAATAACACATCTACATTTTTTCATTGGTTAGAGTAGAATATTAAAGGAGATATTCCCTAAATCAGTATTTACATATTGTATATTTAGTGGTACTATAATAGTTTTAATGAAAATTATGATTTTCATGCATTGAGTAAATTATTCCATGAGTGTTTGACACCTAAATTATTCACCTTATAGGCTATAATTTTCCCAAACAATCCCGCAAGATGTTGATATAATGGAGTAGATTTATATGATACATTTATGTATTCATGAACTTTCCATGAAATTTGTTCCTAAATTTCAACACACTAATAAATTATTATATAATGAAGGTGCATCCTTGATTTCTTATTTAACTATTAAAATATGATAAAAACTTATAGGTAATTAATATATGATTTGAATCACCTCTCGTAAACTAGATGATCCCTTTTACCCCTTATTTATATACGAGATGCTTTCACATTGGGTATAGAAGAATAATCCCTTTTGAATATTGGATGACTTTGGTTTGCTAATGGATACACTATAGTGGATGGAAGAGTTTTTCCTTATTTATGTTCTCTCTTAGACTCAAATGAATATGATCAATATTGATGCAATGGATATATAGTGTTAGTGATTCCAAAATTTGAATATTTCTTCATATTAGTGTTCAATGAATTGTCATATGTCCTTGATAAGATATCCTCAAAAAATGGTTAAATGGCACCCAATTGATCTAATTATTTTTATTAGACTCTTACAAAATATTTAAAACCATAATTTAATACATTGAACTCATTCGGATATGAGTATATAACGATGTGTTTACATGAAAAGGACATGAAAGGTCATAAATGATTGTTTTATGATGTATGTGTCAATATTATGTGTACCCTAAAAAAATGACTCAATTAGTTGGATCATCTATCAAGTTATCAAGGTCCTATAAAAAGGTTATGCTAATCTTTTCACCTATGATGGTCACCATAGTATTATAATCAAACTCAATACCCCTTAACATCATTTCCCTATGTTCCCAAACAAAGTCATCATGCTACTGATAACTACATTGATCATATCTATGATAGACCCTCTAGGATACTCTTCTAAAATAACATAAAGCACTATGGACCCCTCTAGGATTGTTATAGGTAGAGAGTACCACCTCAAGATCACCTCTAATTAGTTAAGGGAAAGTCACAAGCACTGAAAAAAATATCACTTTAATGGGAGGCCTTAACCTTTATAAAATTATAACATGAACATATATAAAATACATTAAATAATAAAAAAACTACATAATGATGAATACATAAATAACTCAATTATACCCAACACATGTATGAGAGATCTGGTATAAAATACCCACCATGAAGGAAAAATGAATAGGGGAAAACATCCAACATGTCTCTAAAACATGACACAGTAAGAGTCTTCTACATAATTTATGTTCTCTTGGATAAAACTCAAACCATAAGGGTCACCACCACCATCATGTATCACCATAATATAGAGTGATTCCATATTCATAACCACGTGTTAGATCTAAACATACCACACCAACTTGATATCTATCCAATTATTCTTCAGACATAGGAGTCATATTTATAGAAACAACATATGTCGCCACAATGGATAGTATAAACATACCAAGTATGATTTCTCTAAAGTATAGATAAACCAAAGATACTATTCAGTTCAAATATCATGGTAAAAAATAGTAACCATAAAAATGATAGTTTGGTTTATCCAGATACTTTTATTTACATAAATATACCTATGTAAAATGATGTCCTAAATGACTCAATTGCAATCCTATATATCCATATTAAAATGAAAACAATGGGTTATTAGATTGATAAATAAACTAATCTTTATATAGATGATATCCATATGTACTCTATCCTTCCTAAGAATCCGAAATTGGTGCTCGAGGAGTCATATGTCTTGAAAAATATTATAGTACTATTTCTTATAGTTAAATACTCTCCACCTAAGATCATGATGGAAATTACACTAATCTCAATGACATGATCCCCAATCAAGGATGTGTTGTGCCCTGTGATCCATAGATTGTAGGATACTGATGCCTAGGAATGATCTTTACTAAGATAGAACTGAATGTAATTACCCCACCAAGGCCCATCCCAATCCTAATCAAAACAATCCACGTTACCAAATTATACACCATAGTAGAGGATCATGTGTCCTGAGTGGATAGGGGTAATACCGACTCTAATAATGGTTCATGTGACCAACACATGATATTTAGAAAAGAGAAATATTCATTATCAAAATAGAGGATCACGTTCCCCATATTTGTCAGGGTGATTACCGATCATATATGATTCAAAGGTAAAGGATCCAACACACCAGTAACATGATGGGAATGATTTAACAGACCTATGTATGGTGAGAATATATTACTTCATGTTGTATCACTTCTTCTAAGAAGGCTCATTACTTTCCAAAACGCCTTTGATTTTGATGTATACATATTATCAACTTATGTAAAGATATAAGAATTAAAACCCATATTTTTCCCATGATTCGTGTATTTTCTTTTTAAATAGGACCATAGTCATACTCTTCGTGGAAAAATACATAAAATTAAATACACACTAGAATAAATATTAATCTCATTGACACTCTGATGAACACAATTAGACTCTATAATGAGTCTCATATAGATAAATCATATATAATCTTATCATTCCTCTTAAACTACCATAGATAGCCCAACATAACACAGTAATGTTATCTATATTAGAAAATAGACATGATATACTATATAATTTTTTATAATTGATTATCAATGAAAAATATTAATTTTATCATATCATACTTGAGAGATAATATATGATTATACTTGGTTTCTACACCATGAGATGGATTTAGTTACCATATATTTTTAATCTCTTGTCTAGATTTTGGATAATTAACGTACACTCTCTCTCCAAATAACTCCTTCATTATTATAATTTAATATTTTGATTCCTTTTTTTATTTATTCACAGATGATGAGGGGGAGATATTACTCACTATAATATCAATTATTATATTTATTATTATTATTATTTTATTCAAATTAATCACAAATCAAACTCTTTCACACAAGCCCTACCATCTTAGTCACCCAAACCCCCCCCCCCCCCTGAAAACTAGATATTCAGAATTTGAAATGGACATAAGAATCCATGGTGTAATTATTGACACTTATCTCATAATCCTTTGCTGACTTTAGTGGTTCCTACACCATCTCTTAGAAACCATAACTTGACTGGATCACATTATATTGACTCCCCTCGGAACCTTGTTCCTCTTCCCTTCCGAAAACACTGAGTAGAGTTGCTACTTTCAATGTGAAGTATGAAGGATTTTCCTCATCAATACTGCCATCCAACTCAGTGAATAATATCCAATATCCACGTGAAAATGGGCCAAATATAGAGATAAAATATAATAGAATATTTCAAACTCTTTATAAATTGGAAAAAAAATAAATAGAATTAAAAAACTCACCCCATGAAATTCATTGAATAGAGAATTTCCATAACCACAATGGTTTTTTAAATATATCAAAAAATAGTTTAAAAATTAATAATTAAATATGATGTAGAATCAAAAACTGTTCTTCAATGATGAAAAAATATAAATTTGATAAATAAATAGTGAATAATTTAGAAAGGGTCTCATATATATTTACTTCAACAGAAATGGAGTAATCACCGTAAAATAATTCTCACATCCACTAAAAAAGCTACGATCTATTATTCATCACTATCCTATGATCTGAATCATCCATTAATTTGATATTGTATTAACTATCATAAAATACCCCTCCCTTGGTACCAATTTGTTTCACTAGGTGATGTAGATATCCATAGAGGGAGTCTAACATTGTTTTTAAAAAGAGGAATTTTGAGGTCAAATAATAAATTAAATGAATAATTTGTTATTTAATTTATTCTACAAATTTTACCCATCAAATCAAAATTTCATGGGTCCCATTTTGAATTGAACATAGATGGTTCCTAGGTAAAATACCTTATTTTGAACTAAAATGTTGTCTCATATTATCTATCCAATTTTATTTTTAATATATATAATTAATTCATCATAAATACTTGTTCGCAAACCAAAACAATATAATATTTTTGTAATATTATTTTGTGGTCCATGACACTCACATTTCAACATCGGCTCAGTTCGGGGGTAAACACCCTGACCTAGAATAATCCCAATCAAAAAATAATTTTTATGATGTCATCTTATAGAGTACATTTTTTTACCGATATGGAGTTCTAGAGACTCTAAAGAACTAAAATCATAACTATGTCCCACCTAGAAAAAAAATCTAGCCCACTAAACATTTTCTTCCCCCTTCTCATGTATATTTTCTGAATAGAATCTTATTTTTTTCAATAATTCGACTATTTAAATCCAAATTAATTCAAAATACATGATTGTAGAATATTTTTCTCCAATAGATTAATGTGTGTATGCCTCCCATGGTCCTAAATCCATAAAAATACCCAACTATTCTCATGGGATTTCAACCCATGATCCTCAACTAGTTTCCCATATATACTCATTATCCTCTCATTAAAAATTGTCTTGTTTATCTTCAAGGATTACCCCATTAATAATATCCATTTATTATTTTTAAGTATTTAAATTGATAATTACATAATAATCACTCTGGTATATTCTTAATTAATTACTATTTATTCTCTAAAATCCTCAAATTAAATAGATAATGAATTTCCATCAGAACATTGATAGTTAAAGACTCGACGAATAGATTAACACCATCTATTTTATGAATGATTTTCATATTTTTGTAAACATAAAGATTATATATGAAAAATTGTTTTTCATGTATCAATTCATTGAGATCAAAATTATTAGACTCATATTTAAATAAATTCTTTATTATTAAAAGGATTTTCTATGTTTAATATAAATATCAAGTTCTATGAATTATATGTTATAAATCAGCCATGAAATTTTTTATATAATCTAAATTATATAAAATATCTCATTAAAACCTTACATTTTTCCCATTTTTGATGTAAATTAATAATTTATAATCAATATCCTCTATAAGATATTATGAATAAATTGAAAAATTTTCATTCCATATGAAATATGATACATATAATAATGTATATCCAAATATTTCATATGTATCTTTAACCAGATTCAACATATCTTACTAAGATATATTAATTGTAAAATATTCAATTATTTGCGATATTATGTATGAAATTTTAAATTAAAAGGCTTTAACTCCTAATTACATAACTTCAATAAATCTTCTTAAAATATCATTAAACATTTTTCTAGAATTGTTATCCACCTGATCTCATATCAAAACAACACAATTGTCTTCAAAAATTTATAAAACATTCAAATATATATATGTATGTTTGTATTTATATATAATTAAAAACAAATATAAACTATATAATTTCACTTCTTCATTATTGTAATAAAACTCAAATACCTCAACACTTTATACATTCCATCTTCAAAATAGTTAATTACATAATTTCCATATCAATACTACAACTTTATCATCATTTCTCTACTATTCTAATATCAATAAACATTATCATCCAACTAATATTTCTATTCCATGGATAACTACTCATTCCATAAAAACAAGGATAAAACATCTCAATTCCATCTAACTCTACACCCCATCTAGATCCTAAAACTGATCAGAATCATATAGTAGATAATTCAGATAACACATAAATCTCTTCTATTATCTCTTACTTTTATAATCTGTCATTAATTCTTATTAATTATAGCTCATAGATCATAATATATATTAGAATATTCTTACCTGATTTAATTTAACCCAAAAATATTTGAAAAATATTTCTCCATTTGTGAATATTGAATTCCAACAAGAATGAATCTATGATATGAAATTGCAATCAATAATTCATATAATCTAGAGAAACCCCAAGATGTATCTCATACCTGGAAAATCATCATTCATTAGTATTTTCATCATCACCCAGATTATATTGAAAACTGTTTACTTATTAGAAATAAATACAATCATAACAATTCATTAGGTTATTCTATATTGTTTCTCATAGTCCCTTGGTTTGGCCAACAATCTTCTTCCTCTTCTGGGATGAATCTAAAAATATCTGAGAAAAATATGATTTGGATTCTTAAAAAAACATGACTCCTGTAATCTATGCTGATGATTTTTTAAACTAAAATAGTTAAATAAAAAATTTAAAATACAATTATAGTTAATAATCAAATTAAATACATATTTGTAATATTGTTAATAAGCATGTAAATTAAAAACATTATTATATTTGATAATATATATATATATATATATTTAAATAAAAATAGTGGGTTCATATATAAACTATCAATTAGTGTCATATATATAAATACTCAAAAATTAATAATTTTATATAATTAATCATTAATTATTTAATCATATAAAAAATAAACTACATTAGAAATATAATTTTCAACATTAAATTCATTTAATTTTCATATATCAAAAATAATCTATCTGTTATTAAATAATTCTTTTTAAAAAAAATTGTCATTTTCTTTTATTCTTCATATTTATGACATAATAAAATATAATAAATATGACATGGGATTGAAACGTTTTATTCCCTCAAAATATTCATCATTTTGTTGATATATTTTGGTTTATGAAGATAAAAATTGTTTATTTTATAGTTGTTTGCCAAGGGGTCCATATTTCCTGAAATTTATTAATTTTATAAGTTCGGTAAGTGGCTCATCTTGTTTCCAGAGAAGAAAGATGTCTAATTTCAAGAAGTGATGTGTAAAAACACAATGGAAGAACATGTGAAAGTATTTTATCCTCATGTAATGTGTTATATGGTGTTCAATAATTGTATAAAATGTTATGTATAAAAATAATTAATATCTTTGAGATACCAAAATAACCCTTATATATTGAAAGTGGGGGTGCCTAAGAATGTGTTTTTCTTTATTCATGAAAAGTTCCTAGTGAATGAGGTTCCAATCGTACACATGGAACACAAAATTAATCTATGGGAAAATCAACTAGTATTTAAAATAATATTCATAAAACATAGGGTAATCTAAAACATCTTGGAGTTCTCATCTGGTGGAACCATCATAAAACTGAAGGTTTACACCACATATGGAGCAAGGTGGTCAGATGGTACAATAATTTATGGTCGAGAAATAATAGATAGAAATCGATGTGAGTTATTTAATAGAAATATGTATTGTATTTTATTCTATTAAAATGATATAAATTTTACTTAATATAGTGAATAAAATTAATTTTTCCCTACCAAATCGGAAAAAATATTACTGTTAAATAGAGAACTAATGGAGTTATTGTCAATCCATTTGTGAGTGGAGTTAAAAATTGATTTAATTTTTATTTATTTTCTACCATGGTTGGTAGTATATGAATTTTATTAAAATTATAATACCATGAAATGAATATTTTTAATATCATTATTTATTTGAATTAGCTTTGGATACATCCCATATTGATTCTTATGTGATGATATTGTCATTTACCTCTCCAAATTGAATTATTTTACACAATTTTATATGAGTGATTAGAGTGATTGTGGGTAAAGAGTAGTTGATTTTATCATTTATGGATTTATTTTAAAAATTATAGAATTATTCTGACATCATTTGAGAGATATAAATTGTGTGATTTACTTGAATTGTTTGGTAAATATTATGATGTTACTCCAGAGTAATATTCAAAATGGCCTCAAAAAATAGAAATTGAGTTCACTATTAAAATATTAAAATCATGTGCAATGATATATATATATATATTAAAAATAATTATATAACTATTACCAGTATAAAATAGATAATGGAATAGTTGTAATTTTTAATGATCAAATTGTTTAACTTCTCGAGTACATCAACCTTGGATTTATCAAAAGCATATTACGAATAATCTATAAAATAATTTATTATTTCCCATATATTAATTAAATATAAATTTTTTTCCATAATGAATATATATAATATACCACATACATATGAAATTCTTATTCATTATAGTGGAAATTTGAATTTATAAAATCAAACTGAAACTAGTTTACCATAATTTATTTTTTAAACAAGTAAATATTCTAAATATGAATTTTAGATTTTTCTATGTGAAAAGTAATATGAGGAAGAGAATTACAATTGGATTTAATGAGAGTGGTTGTGAATCAGTAAATTAAATTACCCTTATGGTTATGTCACCAAAATTCATTAGAACGTCATTAATTTATAATATTTACTAAATAATGATGTTGAATTAGTTTTTTTGGGGAATAAAATATTAAACATTAAGCCTGATATAATAATTTATAATTTTCACAACTAAAAACGAAATAATACATCTTAGGAATCACCTGGAATCAAATGTAATCATGCAATTTATGAATTGGATTTATTAAATTCAATGATTATGTAATATTCTTACACACATTAAAATTGAATTCCCCGACACACGTACAATGAAAATATAATGACCAATAGTAAATCTAATATTATGAAATCTGTATTTATTTTCATAGAAATTATTTTATTTCAATTGGTATTTACTTAAAAATATATCCAATCATTCTTAAAACTTCTTATATGATATATCTTGTTGTATACTTCTTTGAATGGTAATAATAAACTCAGAATCATTCTACTTATACCAGAATCATCTTTATCATCATCCAATTAATAACCCAATAATCAAATCCATGTTATCATACTTTAATAAATTATTAATTTTTTTCTTCTTTCATGAATTACCATCTCTATTATATATTATATTTCCTTTATTTATATCATATTTTTATATATCTGTTGAAATATTTTTTAGAAAATTACACTGATGGATTTTCAAAAAAATAAAAAGAAATTTCTTAAATTTGTGACCTGATTTTGTTTACAACGATGTCTAACCTATTTTTCGCAATTGTTGCCTCTATATTAATCTAGAAGATTATCAATTCAAATAAATTACAATATTATTACATTTTTCAAATCAAATGACCACAATAATATTCTATAATATGATATTCATCACATAATGTTTTCTAAATCAAGTCAATGTGTAGCATCATTACACAAAATATAACCTTCCATGATGGAATGATTCATCAGAAATATAAAATAGTGTATTGAACATTAAATCAAAACTTCTAAACTAGAGAACATAGATCATTACCACAAAAAGGTAGTAAACTAAAAACTCATGACAAATATTTTATATATGAACAATAATTTACATTATCGTTCTAGGAAATGGATTGTGTTCATAAAATCCAAACATCAAATCTCCCAACCATACTGACGTCTTGTGAAATATAGTTATCTAAATCACTTGTCTAAAATTTAAAATATTTAATTAATTTTTTTATATATTCAGTTGTAATAATATGTTACCTGTGAAGGCCATAAACATGAGTTAAAAAACATAATTGAATACACCAATCCAATTCTTTTTAAATATTTTAATACATGATCTATAAAATATATAAATTTATTTAAAAATATGAAAAAGGTCTCAAAAATTTCCTCCATGGTATTTTGGTGTAATCCAATAAAAAAATCATTAATCATAAATCTGTATCTTTCAATCATTTATTTCCTTCATGAAATGATATATGTTAGTTTAATACTCCTTGATGTTAATGTTTTCAACCCCAATTTAAAGCATATATATTGTTAATTAAAGGGAAATTTAAAACCCCATAAAATCACAGTGCTAACAGAATAAAACACCCTAAAATGATATTAAAAACATAAATATTGGCCATTAAATACAGTATAGATCTCGGCACCCGTCATTACATCTTATATTTTCCTCTATATAAAAAATTGGGTGATAGGAACATAGCCATAATCTGTAACACAATACAAATCAATATAAGGATGAAGACCACCACTCTATACCTGAAGAGAAACAATCAAAAAATCATTAACGGATGGATAAATTTCAATGTGAATTTTAGTTTATTAATTTCACGTTAGATAAAATAAAATCCTATATGAGTGGAAGGAATAAATTTTAATTATATCCTCCTTTTAGAATTAGTATTGTTGCTAATAAATATCTATGTATTAGTAATGGGAGATGGAATTGTGAATCATAATCCTATTTGATCAAAAATATTATATTAAAAATAATTTATAATGGTTTTATCAATGTTTTTCATTAATTAAAACTCAGTTAACTAAAAAAAATTATTTTAATAAGCATCTCAATATGTTTAATGGAAAACCTCAATTTATATATTCAATAATGTTGGAACTAAGGTGATATGTAATGGAAGATCTATTTTCTATTTGTTTCCAATCCATCTGAGGGTTTCTCAAGGAATTTTGATTTATATTGAAGAGGGTTCATAAGAAGTAGAACCTCAAAGGTGGTATTGGCTAAGGATAACATAATGGCATAGGATTCCTGTGTCTAAAAAATTTTTTAGGAGAAGAAAATAAATAAAATAGATGAATTCACATGATAATATTTAATTGTGGTTTTGGAGAAATTTAATATGCTTTGTGGAAGAAATAATGTTTTCTAAATGATTGGTAATAAAGATAGTACAACATTTTTTATATAAAATTTATATATTTCTTGTGAAATACATAAAAAAAAAACATAATGGTCACATAAAAATAAATTTAGAATTTAGGAATGTGAAATGTTTTATATGAATGGAGTTTCATAGATGTTATGTGTTTCATTAAATTGGTTCAGTTCTATGAAATAATTTCATTCATTTTCTATAAGTAAGAGAGTATTCAACCATGGTTTCTTCACAAAAATATATTATGTAAAGGGGTTTGTGTGAATAATGAATCACAAATAGAACATGAAGTGGGATATATTGGATTACATTGGAAAATCATGTTAAAACAATAACTATTCAATGAAAATATCACATCATATATGATATAGATCCAAACATTATGTTATTAAATTGGGGAATGATTTTCCATAGTAGTGAGAAAAGGGGGAATAAGTAGACATGGTATAAGGTATGAATTGTGTTATCTATAAAAAAATTAATATTGTTGATGTTATACCCAATAAGGATGTGTCAAAAAACATATAAAATGGAAATTTTGAATGATATAAGGAAGAATGAAAAATATAGAACATAATTTTAGAAGGTGAATTAATAACCCAACAATGAAATGAATGTATATAGTGCTCAAAGGGGTGGAGGTGAAATTAAGTTACCTTTAATAAAGTTTCATTATTAGGGATATCTAGCACATATCATTCCATACTATAAATATTAATGAATCTATTTGAGGGGAGTTTTTCTTGGATGTCAGAAAGGAGAAGGATATCTTTTTATTCATCCCTTTTGAAAATCTCTTTCTATGGGAAAAATTATCAATGTTCTTACATTTTCAGTATATCTATTCAATCCAGTGAAATATGGAATATAAATAATCATCAAATATTAGAAAATATTTATCATCATTGAGGTCAATGTAATATTAACATAATGATACCCACCACGAATCCATTGTGGAACAGATACTCGCCACTAGAAGATGAAAAAAATTTGGTTTCACTACCCATGATTAAGATAAAGAAGTGTGGTGTTTTAATTCCATAAAAACACCTATAATATTTTAGAAAGAAAATAATAAGAAAGTGATGGATAATTTTGAAAAAAATATCTAAAATATATAAGGAACAACATAACATGGATTTTTAATAGCATTTATTGATCATACATTTTGGGGATTGAAAATATCTTAAAAATATGAAGGGGATAGTGAATGGTGAAATTTTATTTACAAAAGCTAAATCCATGAAGAGAAAATGCAGTGGAAATACCAATGTTATAGGTTGTGAGCACAAGGGAAAAAATATCTCTGCATTGGAGGAGTACAACCCATACTATTGAGCATGAGTCAAATTTGTGAGTCACGTCTCAATATTTTGTTTAACGAAAAAGGATACATGATTCAAGGAATTGTTAAAAACTCCCTCATGCGGGAAATGAGTATGTGTGGTAATATGTACCCTATAGAAACTCATGAGCATAGATTTCTCTTTTTTGTAGGATTAGAAAACAACATGTGTTATTAGATGTTAGGCCACATACATAAATAGAGCATGTAAAATATATCCAAACAAAATGATGTAGTGGAAAATCCTAACATGAATTTTGATGGGAAAAATATTCGTGATACTTTTTCATGTAAATATTTTTTAAAAACTTATTTATTTGGTAAAAACGGTATCAATTCTTCTTGATCTATTTCAGACTTATTTCTACTATTTAGTAATTATACATGTCACATGTGGAGCTATTCACTACATTCTTTTTTTCATTATTATAGTTAAATGGGATGTGTGATGTTTATATTGATCAAAATAGATGTTATATTTTATATTATGTGGAATCATAGAAGAGTTAAAATAAGAGTGGGCGTGAAATAAAAATGTTGTGGTCAAATAATGGAATAGAATAAATATAAATTGACTTTAAAAATTATCATGTAAAAAATAAAATTATGCATGATGTCTCCCAAAAAAGGACCCCATAATTTATTTATATATTTAAATAAATAAATCATTTAGGGAACAACATGGAAAATATTTTACTCGTTGAAGGTGGTATCCCTCACCACTATTAAAGGGATGTTGTTCATGTGTATATTTATATCAATAATTATGAGTTACATCAAACTGGGAAGAGAGAACACCACATGAAATTAGGATTGAAAGGGATCGTTCACACAAACACATATGAGTCACTAGAATTGAATACTATATCTACAAAATGGAATGAATTATGATAATGTGTGGGAATTATGGTGAATAAGGTAACATATAGTGATACTCAATGAAGGGAAATACCTATAAATATAATAAAAGTAGGCTTATAAAAAGGATATAGAGTAATTATTTTCTATTCATTTGGGAGAAATTTGTGGTGAAATCATGAATCTTAAATGTTTATGTATGTGATATAGGAGAAGAAAAAGATATTTATTTAAATGATAAATCAGAATCTACATGAAACTATGAAAATGATGAAAATCATAACATTGAATCATAGGATTATGTCATCACTAAAGAGGAGTGACCTACACCTCAACCAAGAAATTGTAGGATGGAGGTAGACCCATAAAACATTATTTTAGATAGAAAGTGTCCAACATAAACATAAAGGATGATTAATGTTGATCATGTTTCCCTATATTCAATTATTAATGTGTCCATTATTTTAGTTGAGTGGTATTTAGCTTATGGCCTCTACATCTAGGAGGCACTAGGATTAAGCCCCAATGGGAATATTTACTGTTACAATACTATGATTGTGTTGATATAGATGGTGACACATGTAGGATGTGATATAGACATGACATAGGTAGGATGATATCGAAATGACATTTATTTGGTCCATTGGAAAATGTAATGGGCCACTTGACCATGGGTATAAAAGATATGTAATTAGTCTCTCTATACCCAGATAAAATATTTATTTTCATTCATAATAAAAATGATTCTACGCCCTAAAATATAATAGTTGATCCCACCTCATTTTTATTGGTTAATATGTATTAATCATGGATTGATTCTATTAATGAATAATGGGAAGAAATTTTGAATAATTAAACATGGGATCTTTTTAAAATACCACAATGTAAAAACATTATTTAAAAAATGTGGATCTATCATAAAAAAAATTTATGAGCATGGAAATGTGATCCATAATAAATTTAATATAATATGAAAAGAATTTGAAAAATTATTATAATGGATATATAATAAATATTCAATCTATTAGATGGACTAAACTTAATCTAGGTACTCATAGATATGTATATTTTAAAAGGCTAAAAGTATTGTCAAATTGATGTAAAATTATTATTCTTGATAGATTTTTGTATCACCCTGACCCTAGTTACCCAGAGTTGGTGCATTACTTCGTAACATTGGCATGATCCTAAATGATCATGTCTTGAAAAACTGATTATTTTAGTAGCCTTGAAACACTAGAAACATTCATAAGTGTTAAATTACATCATAAAGTGAAAAATCAAAATAACATATTCTCCATAGTCCACTCCTATATCCCCTTTAGACTGTCCCTGTAGGTTAGTCATAAAATACTTCACCACATCCTTGAAAAATTAAAACATTGAAAGGGGTGAGCTCAGATTCTTAGTAAGGATAACAATATAGCGGAAGCTTTCATAAATAAACAGAAACATTTAAGGCAATGTATAACTAAAACAAAAGCCTTTTAAACTTGAACTTCAATATAATATGGAAAAAGTAAAATGATATAATGCCATTTACTTATTCACATGGATATTCTACTGGTCGAATAATAACATGAAATATCAACAACCACATTCATAATGTTGGAATGCATAATGCCAGACTAGCATAACCACGTAACCAAGGCCTCTTGCCAAGACCAAAAATAAGATTTTGTCAAGGCCTCGTGCCAAGACAATAGTTTTTCTCATGAGACCTGCCGATGCATCGAGGAGCTATAGTGGGCTCCACCCATCACTTATTAAGTCCAATGGATTCCACATATGAACAGGTTTAAACATATCATAAACTATAACATAATCGTATCACATAAAACATGAATCAAGGTAACATAACATTTCCACATTTCAACCACAAGATATCAATACAACACATTGATATAATAAAAACACTTTCAAAACTATTTTCAATACCAAAATAAAAGAAAATTAAATCTTTTTATTTCATTTTCATTTAAAAAAAGTTTTGGCTTGTAGAGGAAACCGAAACTCAAATAATGGTTACAGCGGTGGAGAAGTCGTTTTCGCTGCATACATACGACAAGAAAAACTTTCCTTTTTTTCATTTAGTAAAATTCTTCGTATAAAAATATTTTTTTTGAATAAACGTAAAAGTCAATGTTTTTTATACACTACATAAAAGAAATTTGTGTATAAAACAAAAAATGCCCCAATGAATAGAAATTGAGACGAAGTCCCTTACAAAGATCATTTTTTAAATAAAATAGATCTATTATGTGTATTCACTACAAGTACAGATAAATAAAGTAAAAATACTATATATGACATAATAATATCATGACCTAATTTGAAAGTAGGAGATTAACCCAAAGAACAGAAATTGGGTTATGAAGTTCCCTTACCTCATGTCCGACTTGACTCGATCATTCTTTAACCTCCTGAATAATAAACTAGAGTTAATTTATACTTGCTTAAGAACCTTTTTCAAGTTCATTATTCCATTTATATGACTTATTACCATGTTATGAACATTATGTAATTATTTAAGTTAATAACGGTCGTTTTGTCGATCTTTGGTACCTAAGTCAAAAATAAACTTCTTATAATTACAATTTGTTCATGTGGTGAAATATCCATTATATCCAGATTTATATGCATGATGTAGATATCATATATATCGTAGATATTCAGTATATACATGCATTTATGATATTACAAAACATTTAGATGTAAGAAATAAAATGCACCGTTCATGGAGACAGTAAGCCATACGTACGCATGAATGCTACTTTCATTTCTATTTCGTATTTAATGGAATGAAATTATAATTATATAAAGGTATTCTATAATTCTATTATAATATAATGTATAATACCATTTACTCCATCCTTTAGACATCCCACATATGGCATTAACGATTCAAATCACTTAGAGGGGGAGGTAGTCCGCACTTCCTAAAATGAAATTATCGTGTTTACCCATATTGGAAATCATAATGTTATGCCATAAATGAAAAATAAAGAATCATAAGGAAAACAAAAACATAATATATATCAAATATAAAAATATTTTCTTCACAATGGCCACTATGAGAGGTGTTAAAATAAGATTGAACGATCATCATTTCGTGAGCCAGTAATTCGCCACCCACAGAAATAGTATGTTCGTTAACCATTTGACGAAGGTGTGTGTAAGTGTAAATTAAATCCTTCTCATAACAACATCCTAGTATATTTATGATAATAGTTTTGTTACAAAAGAAAATAATAAAAATAGTTTAGGGGGTTGGAGAAGCAAAATAAAACATAATAACATAAGAGAAGACTTTACCTTAAAATAGGGTAACTCTTTTTTATTTGAGCCAAAGGCTTCCTTGGGAAGACTTCTGCCCAAAGTGATGCTTCTATTAGTAAGAGTGGTACGTTGGGGGAGTATTTGGGTAGAGTTTTGCCGAGCCAAATGGCATGAAGGTGTCAATAATGTGGTAGAGGTGGGGGCCTTTTATAAGGGGAGAGGAGGGGCACTCTTGGAAAGATTTTCGGATTCTAAAGGTCCCAAAATGATATATTTCAAGGATAAGGTGATAAGGGTTCTAAATCTACTCATCCAATAGGTTTTTGAAAAGTGTAATCCTTAGATTTTACATTATCTGTTCATTTTATTTAAATCTTTAATTAAGGAGGTAATCACTACATCATCATTGTGTCATAAAAAATTTAATTAATTTAATGTCTAAAAATTATAAAAAAATTACCATTGATGTAGGAAATAATTTTATATTTCCAATGACTATTTATAGTCAAAATGTTAACTTATATAACCCCATGTAATAATTGTTTTAGTAAAATAACACATGTTTGTGACACTTTTATTTTCACTTTAATTACAAAGTTATTAACGTCATTTTCTTACCCAATTGGCTCCATGGGGTCCCCAAGTTGACCCATGGATTGCCTTGGTCAGACATGACTCGTACAATAAGGGTAGGACATGTGTAAAGGTAATTTCGTATTATTAAAACTTCATATTTACCTTAAATTACACTAATTACCTTTAATCGCAATTAATTAAACATAAAAGTTACTATTCACCAAAAAATTATTTTAATCCCATTGAACCACATTTTACATTCTAATGAAAACCATGTATGTAGGATTTTTAAAAATCAAATCACAGAGGTTGTAGTGTTTCATTTAAATGAAAAATCAGTTTTTTAATAAGAACTTAGTGGTTTCACTATTCATCAAAAATTGATGCTTTTCAAAACAATGCCAAAACTTCACCCTAAGTTATAATAGATATTCCGAATTCAAAAATGATTTATATTTTACAAAATTCCAAAAATATAAGTTCAATTAATTAATTTTATAATTAATTCCCACTGTCACAACAAATAGCGTGTTTTTAAGAAACAATATATATCAAAAATTGACAATTGTTTGTGTCCAATTTCAAAGTGAAATTAATTCTAATGAACACCATTGGATAAAATGGTAAAAATATATTATAATTATACATTAAAACCACTAAATAGTATAATTTATCACTATAAATTATTTTTATTAAAAAATTTATTTTTAAGTATTTTTCACTATTCATAAAAAATTGGAAGTTCTCAGAAAAATACCAAAAATTCAACTTAGGATATTTTCGATATTCTGAATCCAAAAATGAAGTCCATTTTGAAATATTAAATATATAAAATTTCAAAAAGTGGTTATTACTACTCATAATGGCTATTTTGATTAGTCACGGTTTGTTAGAATCTCGAACATCCATACAATGCAAGCTATTTCATTATTGAAAGAGAAGCGTATCATGGAAGCTCAGGGTGTTACATTCTCCCCTCATTTAATAAATTTCATCCTCAAAATTTGAAATTTTTCTTTGAAAATAAAAGGTTTAATATAGAAAATACCTTTGTGGAAAACCCACAACAGAAATAAGGTTAATAAAAATATAACATTAAAAGAAAGAAAGAGAAGTACAAAGGTCACTCGAGATAGCACATACTAATATTCTATGAAAATATGGATATGGAGGAGAAACAAACCATCATGGTATGATGGAAATTTGTAGAAAAAAGGATTACGATAATGTTTAACAACATGAAAATCACAAACTTGTGATTGGTTAAATGATCATTGATCCCCCGGTAGGAAAAGTTAACCGAAAACATTTTTGTTTAAAGTTACCTTTCATAATGTTGAGGAATTTATTTAAGAGATTTACTAAGAATGTAAGGAAATATAAAAACATGTCATGTAGACTTTCATTCTTTAATAATTTATTACCACAAAACCATCTTTTATTCCAAAAGATAATATAACTCAAAAATATTATATTTATCGTAACCTTACAAGGTTCCAAATATTAACACATATGATTCAGATTAGTAAAACTATTTTGTAATAACCAGGGGATTCATGTAGGCTAGTGGTAGGTAATAAAGGCCTGTCACACTATAGTTGTGGGTTCGATTCCTACAGCTTTGTCCGATGCGACGGGTTATCCCCCACCCAACAGGTTGTCCTTTTCCTAAAACTTTAGTATTATAATATTACAAAAAAATATTCAGAAATGTTTTAACCTTAAAAAATACTATCCAAGGTTCAACATAATCCATTCCAACCTTTATAGTTATCCAAAATACTTATGTCCAACTCACAATCCAAATATTATAAGGAAGGTAAACATAATGAAGATCTTTTTTTCTGCATAACAACATGTGAGCACCTTAATCATGTATTCTTATAAAACCCTACAACATCCTAAATTACCAAAAATTCTTATTGATTACATTCATGATCCATTATTCCTTATAGAATACAAGATATACTCCTTCTATCCAAAAATGTGTACAAATCAATAATCAGTTTCAAGGATGTTAAGAATATCCAATATAATTTATCCAAATCAATCATGTATTATTCCAAAATCACTATCTCGGTATCAGAACCATATTATGGTTTTTTTTTCTCTCAACCATATATTTTCCAAAAATTTAACTTGCTGTGGAGTCACTTTTCTTAGTTCCACACAATCTCAAGTCCTTGATGAAACATTACTGCAGTATAATCCTTATATACTCTATAATTATTATAACCAGTACATCATTGATACAACACTCAAATGAAAAAATTCATTAATAACAACATAAGAACTCTAATCATTCCTCCTCCTCTATGGTAGTATCATAACATGATTATTATCCAATAACATCATTTGGGGCATGCTCTAATGATTTTGACATTGGTTTGCATAGTGTCCCCACTCCTTGCAGATGAACATTGTACATTTGAAACCACTATCTTACCCTTGCAGTCATGCACTTGGTGTACTTTTTCTCCACACCTATAAAAAACTCCCATTCCCTTCAGGCAAGTTCCAAGGTGTTTCTTCCTATAGTTATCCGATATTGGAAAATTCTTCTTTTCCCTCATCCCTTTATCCATCATTCTATCTTTCATCATTTTATTCTCTTTCTTCTCATCAAATCCATAAGACTCATAGAATTATTTACTTATCTTATTAACACATGATACTATTTCTTCATATGTTGAGAACACATCGGAGACTATTTCCCTTCTAAATGTTTTCTTAATACCATGAATGATATGATCCTTCTTACTCATTGGATCATACATATTGATTTAGTTCACATTCCTTATACTGGGCACCATTTCTATACAACGACATAAACTAGGTTAGTTTATGAATTGCAATGAATAATTCCAAACATGTAAAATACTTAATGTAAATTGAACGGTTTATGGATATAATCTATAATCATAAAAAATGTTTTCTTTGAGGGTGTATATACTCATAAAACCTTCATAATGGTTTGTAAAAAAATGAGAATTATCTTAAGCATACCCCCAGGGAGTGTCGTAACCAAGAGTGAAGAAAGGCCCATTTTCGTGCACCAGTTCCCGTTTGAGTCTAACTCAAAGTAGTGTTTTCAGGTTTTACACCTAGGTACATCTGTGCCAGAGCCACCTCTACCTGCTCATATCCAGACTGGGATGTATTTCTCGTAAAACTCACAAAATCTCTATAATACAAAAATTCTAGGAAGTTCTTCTATACTAATCCTCAATGTCTATCTTTTGGCTATGTGCTCTAATCAGGGTTTATCTAAATCTAGCTTCCAAGGATATTACTAAACTACCTCTGATACCAACTATAACTCCCCGACCCTAGTTACCCAGAGTCGGTGCATTACTTAGTAACATTGTCATGATCACAAAAGATCAAGTATCGAAAGACCGATTAGTTAAGTATCCTTTAAAACACTAGATATATTCATAAATGTTACATTACATCATAAAGTGAAAAATCACAATAACATAGACTCCATAGTCCACACTTCTATACCTTTCAGACTGTCCCTGTAGGTCAGTCATAAAATACTTCATCACATCCTGGAAGAATTAAAACATTGAAAGGGGTGAGCTTAGATGCTCAGTAAGGATAACAATATAGCGGAAGCTTTCATAAATAAATAAAAACATTTAGGGAAATGTATATCTAAAACAAAATCATTTTAAACATGAACTTCATCATAATATGGAAAAAGTAAAATGAGATAATTCCATTTACTTATTCACATGGATATTCTACTGGTCGAATAATCACATGCAATATCAAGAACCACTTTCATAATGATGGAATGCATAATTCCAGACTATCATAACCACGTAGCCAAGGCCTCGTGCCAAGACCACAAATAAGATTTTGTCAAGGCCTCATGCCAAGACAATAATTTGTCTCATTAGACCAGCCGATGCATTGAGGAGATATAGCGGGCTCCACCCGTCACTTATTAAGTCCAATGCATTTCTCATATGAACAGGTTTAAACATATCATAAACCATAACATAATCGTATCACATAAAACATGCATAAAGGTAATATAAAATTTCCACATTTCAACAACAAGATATCAATACAACAAATTGATATAATAAAAACACTTTCAAACCCATTTTCAATACCAAAATAAAAGAAAATTAAATCTTGGTATTTATTTTTTATTTTAAAAATGTTATGGCTTGTAAAAGAAGCCAAAATTCAAATAATGGTCACGGCGGCAGAGAAGTCGTTGTCGCCACATACATATGACAAGAAAAACATTCCTTTTTCGTATAGTAAAATTCTTTGTATAAAAATATTCCTTTTGAATAAACATAAATGTAAAAGTGGTTTATACACTGTATAAAAGAAATTTCTGTATAAAACAAAATATGCCTTAATGAATAGAGATTGAGAGGATGTCCCTTAAAAAGATAATTTTAAAAAAATAGATCTATTATGTGTATTCACTATAATTACACATAACAAAAGTAAAAATACATGATAGGACATAATAATATCATGACATAATTTGAAAGTAGGAGATTAACCCAAAGAATAGAAATTGGGTTAAGAAGTTCCCTTACCTCGTGTCCAACCTGACAAGATCGTTCTATAACCTCCTGAATAATTAACTAGAGTTAATTTATACATGCTTAAGAACCTTTTTCATGTTCATTATTCTTTTTATATCACTTATTAACATGTTATGAACATTATATAATTATTTACATTAATAACGGTAGTTTTGTCGATCTTTGGTACTTGAGTCAAAAATAAACATCTTATAATTACAATTTTTCATGTGGTGAAATATCCATTCTATCCAGAATTATATTCATGATTTAGATATCATATATATCATATATATCTAGTATTTACATGCATTTATAATATTACATAACACTTAGAGGTAAGAAATGAAATGCACCGTTCATGGAGACGGTAGACCGTACGTACGCATGAACGCTACATTCATTTATATTTCATATTTAATGGAATGAAATTATAATTATATAAAGTTATAATATAATTCCAGTATAATATAATGTATAATACCATTTAATCCATCCTTTATAAATCCCACATATGGCATTAACGATTCAAATCACTTTGAGGGGGCAGTAGTCCGCACTTCCTAAAATGAAATTATCGCATTTACCCATAATGAAAATCATAAAGGTATTCCATAAATGAAAAATAAAGAATAATAAGGAAAAAAACATAATATATATCATATATAAAAATAGTTTCATCATAATGGCAACCATGAGTGTTGTTAAAAGAAGATTGAACAATCATCGTTTCGTGAAGCAGTAATTCGCCACCCACAGAAACAATATGTTCTTTAACCATTTGACAAAGGTGTGTGTAATTGTAAATAAAATACTTCTCATAAAAACATCCTAGTATATTAAACATACTGTTTTTGTTACAAATGAAAGTAATAAACAGAGTTTAGGGGGTTGGAGAAGCAAAATAAAACAAAATAACATAAGAGAAGTCATTACCTTAAAATCGGGTAACTCTTTTTGATTTGAGCCAAAGGCTTCCTTGGGAAGACTTCTGCCCAAAGTGAGGCTTCTAGGAGTAAGATAGGGAAGTTGGGAGAGTATTTGGGCTGTTTTTGGCTGAGCCAAATGGCTTGATGGTGTGAATAAGGTGGTATAGGTGGGGGCCTTTTATAATAGGAGATGAGGGGCACTCTTGGAAAGATTGAAATGTTACATTATTATAAAATGATTTTCGGATTCTAAAGGTCCCACAATAAAATATTTCGAGGATAAGGTGATAAGGGTTCAAAATATACTCATCCAATAGGGTTTTGACAAGTGTATGCTATAGATTTTACGTTATATTTTCTTTTTATTTAAATTTTTAATTAATGAGTTAATCATTGTATCATCACTATGTCATAAAACATTTAATTTATTTAATGTATAAAAACTATACAAAAATTTCCATGATGTAGGAAATATTTTTATATTTCCAATTAATATTTATAGTAAAAATTTTAACTTTTATAACCCCATGTAATAATTGTTTTAGTAAAACAAGACATGTTTGTGACAATCTTATTTTTACTTTAAATAAAAAGTTAGTAATGTCATTTTCTTACCCAAGTTGCTCCATGGGGTCCGCAAGTTGACCCATGGATTTTCATGTTCGGCCATGACTCATCCAATAAGGGTAGGACATGTTTAAAGGTAATTTCATATTATTAAAACATCATATTTACCTTAAATTACACTAATTACCTTTAATCACGATTAATTAAACTTAAAAGTTACTATTCACCAAAAAATATTTTAATCCCATTGAACCAAATTTTACTTATTAATGACAACCATGTATGTCGGATTTTTGAAAATAAAATCGCAGAAGTGGAAATGTTTCATTTAAACAAAAAATTAGTTTTTTAACTACCACTTTGTGCTTTCAATATTTATCAAAAATTGAAGTTTTTCGGAACAACGCCAAAATTTCACCATAAGATATGATTGATATTCCGAATTAAAAAATGATTTCTATTTTAAAGAATTCCAAAAATATAAGTTTCATTAATTTATTTTATAATTAATTCCCGTTGTCACAACAAATAGCGTGTTTTTAAGAAACAATATATATCAAAAGATTGAAAATTGTTTATGTCCAATTTCAAAGTGAAATTAATTATAATGAACACCATTGGATAAAATTGTAAAAATATATTGTAATTATACTTTAAAACCACTAAATAGTACAATTTGTCACTATAAATTATTTTGACTAAAAAAGTTGTTTTTAAGTATTTTTCACTATTCATAAAAAATTGGATGTTCTCCGAAACATAACAAAAATTAAACTTTGGATAATTTCAATATTCAAAATCTAAAAATGAAGTCCATTTTGAAATATTAAATATATATAATTTCAAAAAGTGGGTATTACAATTCATAATGGCTATTTTGATTAGTCGCGGTGTGTTAGAATCTCGAACTTCCGTACAATGCAAGCTATTTCATTATTGAAAGAGAAGCGTATCGTGGAAGCTCGGGGTGTTGTAGTTTTTAAAAAAATATATGCTATTTAAAAAAATGAGGTTTTTATGTTTGTAAATTAGTAAAAAAAAGGCATGCAGACTCAAGAAATCATTTTTATAAAAAATTAGAAATCATGTGTATAGTATACATGAACAGATTCGTATCTAAAGAGTCATGGATTCAAAATAGGTGGTTTTGATCATAATATTCATTTCTATGAATTTGAGGATGAATAATTTATTGTACTAGTATAAGTGAATTCCATCATATTTAGTAGAAGCAAGGAGATATTTAGTGAAAAATCGAAATCTCATGAGCTCAAAATTTAAAAAATCCATGGATAGTGAAGGAATATATTTTCATTATATTTACATGAATCATATATTATTATACACATTCATATTTTAATATAATTATATTGGATAACTACTAATAATGTTTAATATGATTTACTATAAACTGATATCAACTCCAATTTAAGTTGTATCCAAGATGAAAAAATATAAATATTGGAACCTATAGATCCCAAAATTTATAAATGAATATATTATAGTATACTCTATGTAAAATAAATATGCAAAAAAAAATTCCTTTAAAAAACTCACTACTGCATTTTTGAAATAATCCAAGGTAATGTGTAACGCCCCGACCGTAGTTACCTAGAGTCGGTGCATTATTACATAACATTGGCATGATCACAAGAAAGATCAATTCTCGAAAGACCGATTGGTTTAGTAGCCTTGGAAACACTAGATATATTCACAAGTCTTACATTACATCATAAAATGAAAAACTACTACAACAACATATTGTCTCCATAATCCTCACTCATATCCCCACAGAATATCCATGTAGGTCATTCATAATTTACTTCTTCACTTCCTGGGAAAAAATAAAACATAGAAAAGGGGTGAGATCAAATGCCCAGTAAGGATAACAATATAGCGGAAACTTTCATAAATAAGAATAAACATTTAAGGCAATGTATAACTAAAACAAAAGCCTTTCAAACATGAACTTTCAACATAGTATGGCATAAATAAAATGAAATAATTCCATTTACTTATTCACATGGATATTCTACTAAACGAATATCACATGAAAAATCAATAACCACTTTCATAATGATGGAATGCATAATTCTGAACTTTAATATCTTTGTCAAGGCCTCGTCCCAAGACCTTGGGGCTAACTGTAACCGGAACCCAACCCGGAGTGCCTCTAATAACCGGACACCAACCCGGAGTGCCTATAATATCCAGACACCAACCCGGAGTTCCTCTGATAACCAAAGACCAAACCGGAGTTCCTCTAATAATCGGAGACCAAACCGGAGGGTTTACTTTTACCGGTCCCCAACCTGGAACATACTTGTCTAACACATTCAACTGAATGAAAGGTTGAAATATAACATAAACATTCAGATTAAAAATAACTTTTGAAATGTCAATACATTAAAAAAACCATGAGTGAAATAATAATAGCTTATCCACAGTCAAAAATATCACAAAACCTTCAATAAAATATGGATGTTTTGCATCATAATAAATCAACTTCAAATAATCAGAAAATCCATCAAAGGATGTTGACATAGATGAAATCAAAACTATTTTAGAGAAATATCTCTATTTTTTAAATCATTTTAAAAATAACATAATGATAAAATAATAAATTCAATTTGAAATTATTCTTATAATCTTGTAAGAAAAGCTTTGATGATTTTATAACGGCGGTAGATAGCCGCACCCGCCGTATAAGTTAAAAAAACATTCTTACCTTAAATTTGTCAAAAAGGTTAAAAGTGCCTGGTTTGGAAAACGATGGAAAGATTCATTTCGAAACACAGAAGGGTATAAATGACTTTAACCCATATTCTTGTAAATAGTAAAAATGTTTTGAAAGACATTATTAAGAAACATGGATGTGGATGATAAAGAGATCCCAGTAGATTATTCCATATAAACAACGTCAGATAATGAAGAGATTGTGAAATAGTCCTTACCTTGTACTTTTCCTTGGTTGGGGTAGGTTAACCTCCTGTATAATGGTGAAATAATTGTTATTAAATTATACAAGAATAATATATATTAATATGATATCATATATGATCTTTTAACGTTGATTTGTTAATAATATCTTAGAATTATCATCGTTTCGGGTGTTAACTTACTCATTTTCTTTTATATGTTTTGTTACATAAGACATTTTTTTCATGGATAGGTTGTATATTATTAATATATAGAATTATATCAAGTCCTTAAACATTATTTTTAAATCATCAAATGATAATTATACTTGAATGGATACGATGGAGAATGAATCTCATCGCGTTCGTGGATACCGTAGTCCGTACAAACGCACGAGCGACAATATCATTCTATTTATATTAAAATAATATATAAATGGATGTTATATCATATATACAGAATCATTAACATGTTTTATTTATTATTTACATGAGTTACACATCATTATTATACCCATCCAAATAATAATATATTGAATAACAATTACCCCACGACGTGGAGACGGTAAGCCGTACGTACGCACGTATGGTGACATGTAATTCAAAGGGTGGATAGAATACTGAATATGGTTGTACCATATTTATAATAACATCACAGTATATATATGATACTGGAGTTATTATTTTACAATGGTAACAACAAAGGAAGAAGAAGTGGAAAAAGAAAGGAACTTGGAAAAGGGTGGTGAAATCATTACATCTTCTTTGGTTTTTCCTTTTGATTTGATCAAAAGGGCTCCATAGGTTTGCTTTATGATCAAAATAAGTCCTCTAGGTTGCAGTGAGGGAAGTTGGGAGAGTATTTGGGTAGATTTCGGCCGATCCAAAAGGCTTTCAAGGTGTGAAGAAATGGGAAGGAGGAGTGCCCTTTTATAAGAGGGGTGAGGGGCACCGTTGGAAAAACTAGAAATATTAATATATAATAAATTCATATTCGGTTTATAATGGCTCCAAAGTTTATTATTTAAATGTTAATGAGGTTATGCGTCGAAAAAAACTCAACCAATAGAATTTAGACAGGTTTGGGTACTAATATTAACCTTATCTTTAAGTATTAACTCTAAGTTAATTAGTTTCACTTTTACAATGTCTCTTTGTATTTTTATTTTATATGGTTAATAAACTTACCATATACATCCAAGAGACCCCCAAGTGGTCCATTAATGATACAACTATTATGATATAAGTCTCTTTTATGAACCTTATATTTCTAAGAATTTAATATCAATTAATAATATAATATTTGTTTTAAAAACTATTTTATGTCAATTTTGACACTATTCAATAGTTGATTTTTGTGAAACTCATAACAAAATCATTACTTAGAACAAAGTTAATTAAATCTATCCTAATATGTCATATTATCCTATAAAATTGGTTTAATTCATTAAAAGTTTCATATTATATTTATTTGGGTATTTATAATATCAATTATTTTGATTTTTCACTATTATAGTAATTACTGCATCATCATTGTGTCATAAATAAATTAAATTATTTAATGTCTAAAAATTATAAATAAAATATCATTATGTAGGAAATAGTTTTATCTTTATAATGAATATTTATAATATAAAATCCAACATATATAACCCTATGTAAATTTTTTTTTTCTAAAAGATATATGCTTGTGTAATTTTTGTATTCATTTTAACTTAATTAAAATAAAGTGTCCCTATCACCTACAAGTGGCACCATGGGGACCCAAAATCGACCCAAGGATGCCTATGGTCGAAAATATATCAACCAATAAGTCTAGTACACGTTTTATGGTAATTTAGTATTATTATAATATTATTTTTTTACCCTTATTTACCGGATTTACCCTTAACCATGGTAAATAAAATATTTACCGCAGTAATTATTAAAAATGTCTAAAAAAATTTACCTATTTACACAATTTGAACATTATGATTCCAAATATGGAATCTATTTTTCTAAATTCAAAATGCCGAAGTGGCCGAAATTAATTGAAAATTAATTCCTGCTGTCAAAACAAAAAGCGTGTTTTTAAGAGATAATAACTATCAAAAGATTGACACTTGTTTATGTTCGGTTTAATTGTAAAATTATGTCCAATGAACAAAATTATATTAAATGGTAAAAATATATTCTAAATATACTTTAAAACCACTCAAATTCATAATTTATCACTATTAATTATTTTGATTAAAAAAGTTGTTTTTAATTAAAATTTAGTAATTTTCACTATTCATCAAAATATGAAAGTTATCCGAAAAGTACCAAAATTTCACCTTAGGCTAAATTCGATACTCCGAATCCAAAAATGAAGTCTATTTTGAAATATAAAATATATATAATTTCAAAAAGTAGGTATTAATATTCATAACGGTTAGTTTGATTGGTTATGGTGTGTTAGAACTCGGTGTTGCGTACAATAGACGCTAGCGTACCGTGGAAGCTTGGGATGTTCCATTTTAAGTTTTTGATGTCCCCATTTAGTCAAAAAGTTTAAAATATTGTATTTAAAAAGGGTTCACTATTAAAAGTTGGTAAAGTGCAATACTGAAAATGAATTTTTTCTTAAATTAAGAAACTCATAATCTGGATTCTAAAATTATAAGGATTATATAAAGTTTAAAATTTATTTAACACTATTAATAACCTCTTTTGAACGGCTTGTTTGGTAAGTCATGGTGCGATTGAACTTGGTGTTGCGTGTAGTGAACGTTATTGAATTATTTTGAAGAAATAACACACTATGAAATCTTGGGGTGTTACATTCTCCCCTCCTTCAATAAATTGCGTCCTCGCAATTTGAAATTGTTCTTCGAAAATAAAATGTTGAAAATAGAAAATATATTTGTGGGAAAACCCACATCAGAAAATGGGTTACTAAAATTTAGTCTTAATATGAGGAAAAGAGAAATGAAAGGGTCACCACCAACTTATGATCTCGATTAGGAGAACATTGGTGGAAATTAGAGACATATAATTGGAGGAAAAACGCAAATATTTATAGGTAGTGATTGAGGTCATCAATCACAAAAAAGTGTAAAATTGAGGTCCTTAAATTCATCAATCTATGATGATTTGAAATACCATCGGTTCAACAAAACATAGGGTATTAGGATAACACATTTTTGACGTTTCAATATATCTTAGTTGAAATCCCACATCGAAAAATGAATTAATGAGGCCTCTATTTAAAATAAAGAGTGGAAAGTATGAAGATTACCGAAAATAACACATACTAGGGTTCCATGTAGGAAAATATGGATATGGAAGAAAAATATAACCATCAATTATCTGATGGAGAGTGGTAGAAAACATGGCTATGAAAAGGCCAACAATCCCAATGCCATAAATTAGTGATGATTTAAGGTACCATCTAGGACAACATTTTTGTTATATGTTCCTTTTCTTAATGTTGAGGAATTTATTTATGATATTGGCTAAGATCATAAGGAGATATACTTACTTTATAAATATAGTTTTATCCATTAATAAATTTCTACCACAAACTCATCTTTCACTCTAAATGATAATAGAACGTAAAAAAAATTCTATTTATACTATTCATACAGGGTTCCAAAATAATTGATTTTATAATTCATCTACCAGATCTTTTAAAAAAAACTACATTATTTAATCCAGGACATCTCGTGGGCCAGTGGTAGGTGATACACCCTTGTCTCCCTTCGGTTGCGGGTTCATGTCTCGCAGCCTTGCCGGACGTGACGGGTTGCCGCCCGACCTACGGGTTGTCCTTTTATGGAAATCCAAAATAATCCAAACTAGAACTATCCAAAATACTTCAGTACAAAATTTATAAGGAAGGTAAACATAATAAAGATCCTTTTTCCATGTAATAACATGTGAACACCTTTATGGTGTATTCTTTTAAAACACTACAACATCCTGAATTACCATAAAACCTTATTGATTACATTCATGATCCCTTATTCCTTAAAGAATAATAGATATACTCCTTCAATCCAAAAATGTTTTAAACCCCAACAATGATGGAATATACAAATCAATAATCAGTTTCAAGGTAGTCAAGAATATCCAATATAATTTATCCAAATAAATCATGTATTATTCCAAAATCACTACCTCGGTATCAGAACTATATTATGGTTTATCATTCTCTCAACCATATATTTTCTAAAAGTTTATCCTGCTATTGAGTCACTTTTCTTTGTTCCCCACAATCTCAATTCCTTAATGAAATAGTACTGCAGTACAATACTTATATACTCCATAATTATTATAACAAGTACATTGTTGATACAACACTCAATTGACCTAATCAACATAATAACTCTAATCTTTCCTCTTCATCTGTGGTAGTATAATAACTTGATTATTATCCAATAGCATGATTTGCGGCATAGTCTGATGACTGGGACATAGGTTCGCGTAGTGTCCAAACTCCTTGGAAATGAAGCATTGTACATTTGAAACCATTTTCTTACCCTTGCAGTCACGTACTTTGTGCACTTTTCCTCCACACTTATAACAAACTCCCATTCCTTTCAGGCAAGTTCCAGGGTGTTTCTTCCAACAGTTATCACATATGGGAAAATTCATCTTTTTCCTCTTCATTTTATCCATCTTTCTCTCTTCCATCCTTTTCTTCTCTTTCTTCCCTTCAAATCCATAGGACTCAGTAAACTCTTTACTTATCTTATCAAGACATGATATTATTTCTTCATATGATGATAATACATGCGAGACTACTTCTATAATAAATTCTAGCTTAAGACCATGAAATATATGATCCTTTTTTCTCTTTGTATCATGTGCATTTCTAGAGTTCTCATTCTTTCTACTAGGCGCCATTTCTAAACAATGGCATACACTAGATTAGTTTATGAATAACAATACCTAATCCCAAACTTGTGAAACACATAACATAAATTAAATAGTTTATGGATATAATCCATAATCATAAAAATGTCTCTTTTGAGGAAGTATATACTCATAAACCCTTCATAATGATTTGTAAAGAAAATGAGAGTTATCCTAAGCATATCCCCTGGGAGTGTCGTAACCAAGAGTGCAGCAAGGCCCGTTGTCGTGCACCAGTTCCCGTTCGAGTCTAGCTCAAAGAAGTGTTTTTGGGTTTTACCCCTAGGTACATCTGTGCCAGAGCCGCCTCTACCTACTTGTATCCATACCGGGATGTATTGCTTGGAAAACTCACAAAATCTCTACAATACCAAAATTCTAGGAAGTTCTTCTATACTAATCCTCAAAGTTCATCTTAGGTCTACGTGCTCTAATCAGAGTTTATCTAAATCTAGATTCCAAGGTTTGTACTAAACTTCCTCTGATACCAACTATAACGCCCCGACCCTAGTTACCTAGAGTCGGTGCATTATTACATAACATTTCCATGATCACAAGAAAGATCAATTCTCAAAAGACCGATTTGTTTAGTTGCCTTGGAAACACTAGATATATTCATAAGTCTTACATTACATCATAAAATGAAAAACTACTACAACAACATATTGTCTCCATAATCCACACTCATATCCCCACATAATATCCATGTAGGTCATTCATAATTTACTTCTTCACTTCCAGGGAAAAAATAAAACATAGAAAAGGGGTGAGCTCAAATTCCCAGTAAGGATAACAATATAGCAGAAACTTTCATAAATAAGAATAAACATTTAAGGCAATGTATAACTAAAACAAAAGCCTTTCAAACATGAACTTTCAACATAGTATGGCATAAATAAAATTAAATAATGCCATTTACTTATTCACATGGATATTCTACTAATAGAATAATCACATGAAAAATCAATAACTACTTTCATAATGATGGAATGCATAATTCTGAACTTTAATTTCTTTGTCAAGGCCTCGTCCCAAGACGTTGGGGCTAACTGTAACCGGAACCCAACCCGGAGTGCCTCTAATAACCGGACACCAACCCGGAGTGCCTATAATATCCGGACACCAACCCTGAGTTCCTCTGATAACCAGAGACCAAACCGGAGTTCCTCTAATAACCGGAGACCAAACCGGAGGGCTTACTTTTACCGGTCCCCAACCCAGAACATACTTGTCTAACACATTCAACTGAATGAAAGGTTGAAATATAACATAAACATTCGGATTAAAAATAACTTTTGAAATGTCAATACTTTAAAAAAAAACCATGAGTGACATAAGAATAGCTTATCCACAGTCAAAAATATCACAAAACCTTCAATAAAATATGGATGTTTTGCATCATAATAAATCAACTTCAAATAATCATAAAATCCATCAAAGGATGTCGACATAGAAGAAATCAAAACTATTTTAGAGAAATATCTCTTTTTTTAAATCAATTTAAAAGTAACATAATGACAAAATAATAAATTCAATTTGAAATTATTCTTATAAGCTTGTAAGAGAATCTTTGATGATTTTATAACGGCGGTAAATAGCCGCACCCGCCATGTAAGTTAAAAAAAATTCTTACCTTAAATTTGTCAAAAAGGTTAAAAGTGCCTTGTTTGGAAAACGATGGAAAGATTCTTTTCGAAACACATAAGGGTATAAATGACGTTAACCCATATTCTTGTAAATAGTAAAAATGTTTTTAAATACATTATTATGAAACATGGATGTGGATGATAAAGAGATCCCAGTAGATTATTACGTATAAACAACCTCGGATAATGAAGAGATTGTGAAATAACCCTTACCTTGTACTTTTCCTTGGATGGGGTAGGTTAACCTCCTGTATAACGGTGAAATAATTGTTATTAAATTATAAAAGAATCATATATATTAATATGATATCATATATTATCTTTTAACATTGATTTGTTAATAATATCTTAGAATTATTGTCGTTTCGGGTGTTAACTTACTCATTTTCTTTTATATGTTTTGTTACATAAGACCTGTTTGTCATGGATAGGTTGTATATTATTAATATAAAGAATGATATCAAGTCCTTAAACATTATTTTTAAATCATCAAATGATAATTATTCTTGAATGGATACGATGGAGAATGAATCTCATCGCGTTCGTGGAGACGGTCGTCCGTACGTACGCACGGGCGACAATATCGTTCTCTTTAAATTAAAATAATATATAAATGTATGGTATATCATATATACAGAATAATTAACATGTTATATTTATTATTTACATGATTTACACATAATTATTATACCCATCCAAATAGTAATATATTGAATAACAATTACACCACGACATGGAGATGGTAAGCCGTACGTACGCACGTATGGTGACAAGTTATTCAAAGGGTGGATAGAATACTGAATATGGCTGTACCATATTTATAATAACATCACAGTATAAATATGATACTGGAGTTATTATTTCATAATGGTAACAACAAAGGAAGAAGAAGTGGAAAAAGAAAGGAACTTGCAAAAGGGTGGTGAAATCATTACCTTTTCTTCGGTTCTTCCTTTTGATTTGATCAAAAGGGCTCCTTAGGTTGGCTTTATGATCAAAATAAGGCATTTAGGTTGTAGTGAGGGAAGTTGGGAGAGTATTTGGTCAGATTTTGGCCGAACAAAAAGGCTTTGAAGGTGTGAAGAAATGGGAAGGAGGAGTTCCCTTTTATAAGAGGGGTAAGGGGCACCTTTGGAAAAACTAGAAATATTAATTTATAATAAATTCATATTCTATTTATAATGGAACCAAAGTTTATTATTTAAATTTTAACGTGGGTATGGGTATAAAACAAGTCAACAAATAGAATTTAGATAGGTTTGGGTACTTATATTAACCTTATCTTTAAGTATTAACTCTAAGTTAATTAGTTTCACTTTTACAATGTCTTTTTGTATTTTTATATTATATGGTTAATAAACTTATCATATACATCCAAGAGATCCCCAAGTGGTCAATTAATGATACACCTATCATTATATAAGTATCTTTGTCGAGCCTTATATTTTTAAGAATTTAATATCAATTAATAATATAATATTTTTTTTTAAAACTCTTTTATGTCAATTTTGACACTATTCAATAGTTGATTTTTGTGAAACTCATAACAGAATGATTACTTCAAAAAAAGTTAATTAAATCACTCCTAATATGTCATATTATCCTATAAAATTACTTTAATTCATTAAAAGTTTCATATTATATTTATTTGGGTATTTATAATATCAATTATTTAGATTTTTCACTATTATCGTAATTACTGCATCATCATTTTTTCATAAATAAATTAAATTATTTAATGTCTAAAAATTATAAATAAAATATAATTATGTAGGAAATCGTTTTATCTTTCTAATTAATATTTATAATCTAAAATCCAACACATATAACCCTATTTAAAAATTGTTTTTCTAAAAGATATATGCTTGTGTCATTTTTGTATTCATTTTATCTTAATTAAAATAAAGTGTCCCTATCACCTACAAGTGGCACCATGGGGTCCCAAAATTGACCCAAAGATGCCTATGGTAGAAAATGTATCATCAAATAAGGATAGGACACGTTTTAGGGTAATTTAGTATTATTATAATATTATTTTTTAACCCTTATTTACCGGATTTACCCTTAACCATGGTAAATAAAATATTTACCGAAACAATTATTCAAAATGTCTAAAAATAAAAGTTACTTATTTACACAATTTGAACATTATGATTCCAAATATGGAATCCATTTTTCTAAATTCAAAACACAGAAGGGGTAGAAATTAATTTAAAATTAATTCCCGCTGTCAAAACAAAAAGCGTGTTTTTAAGAAATAATAACTATCAAAAGATTGACACTTGTTTATGTTCGGTTTAATTGTAAAATTATGTCCAATGACTAACATTATATTAAATGGTAAAAATATATTCTAAATATACTTTAAAACCACTCAAATTCATAATTTTTCACTATTAATTATTTTGATTAAAAAAGTTTTTTTAATTAAAATTTATTAATTTTCACTATTCATCAAAATATGAAAGTTATCCGAAAAGTACCAAAATTTCACCTTAGGCTAAATTAGATACTCCAAATCCAAAAATGAAGTCCATTTTGAAAAATAAAATATATATAATTTCAAAAAGTAGGTATTACTATTCATAACGGCTAGTTTGATTGGTTATGGTGTGTTAGAACTCGGTGTTGCGTACAACACACGCTAGCATATCGTGGAAGCTTGGGATGTTTCATTTTAAATTTTTGATGTCCCCATTCAGTCAAAAATATTAAAATATTGTATTTAAAAAGGGTTCACTATTAAAAGTTGGTAAAAGTGCAATACTGAAAATGATTTTCTTCTTACATTAACAAACTCATAATATGGATTCTAAAATTATAAGGATTATAAAAGGATTAAAATTTATTTAACACTATTAATAACCTCTTTTGAACGGCTTGTTTGGTATGTCATGGTGCGATTGAACTTGGTGTTGCTTGTAGTGAAAGTTATTGAATTATTTTGAAGAAATAACACACTATGAAATCTTGGGGTGTTACATAATGGAATCTAAAGGCATTATAATAGATCATGTGGTAAATTAATGATATACATAATTATGGATTGATCTAAAATGATGGAAATAGTCTTTATCTTTCAAATAATAATAATTGGGTCTTGGAAAAATGTATATAATAATTAAATTCTATAATGGGATATGTATTATTTTTTAGAGAAAAATTATTTTTTGAATGGGTATGAAATGAGATAAAACATCTATTAGTAAAACTGAAATCAAATATATCATGGTTATAAAATCAATACGTACCTACTCTATATTAACAAACCAAAAGAATATATCAGTGATGAATTAATAAAACCAATAAATATCATCTATGGTAACTAGAGTGGGATTAAACTCATGAAGAATCATGTGAACCAATACGATTTAATGAATATAAAACTCCTGTAACACTTTATAAAATGATATGTTTCACAAGGTATGATCAAAATGGAATATGTTGATATAGCTCAATAAGTGGTGAATATCATAACAATGTTGTTGTCCACTCTTGTGTTTGAAAATCAACGGTTGGACCTTTGTTCTAAATCATCTAACTTACCTCAAGATTATTTAGTTATTCCCTCTCCCCATTGTATGTATTTCATTAAATATTCAATCATTCTAGGTAGGTTCATAATCAATACATTTATTAACAATGGGGTAAAATTATTACATAAAATTCAACAATCTAAATTATTTTTGTCTATCAATGGGTAGTTTTAGAGTTGCAGAAAAAATTCTTATTTCAGGGGTATATAGTGTTGAATTCAAGGGGTGTGAAAATCCATATGGAATGGGAATGTTTTTTATTAGAAAATGATGTTGATAATTCATTGATACAGTGGTTTTTATTATGATGTATATCATATGGAAGATAATTCTCTCATTAACTCTTCATTTCTTCCCCCAAGATTTTCAAACATACACTTAATGTGATGGAAGATATATTCTATTAATATCTAATTGATGTGCGGAATTGAATATAAATTTGGAATTCCAATAAATTAAAAGGAGATAATGTTATAACCATGTTCATATATGAAACATGATTTATGTTACATTATTTATTATTCCATATTAGTGTTTCTTAAGTAACTCTAAAGAATTTGTTTCACTAGTAATAGACACACATATAAATAATTGAAAAAAGGATAAAATTATTATTTTGTTTTCCAATTTTTTATAAAATTTTCTATTATGAAAAATATATGGAAAACAAATAATTTCACTCATGAAAATTATATAGTAGTTTTAGAAAAAATAATATATTTTTTTTTCAAATGATATATAGTTTCATGAATGTGTGTCCCAATATATTGTTTAGTCATTCTAAATAAAATGAATGAATTTTATGAAATTTTGATACTTTTTCATAATTTAGGTTGGTTTTCATAATTGTAATTGTCAAAACATGGTATGATTTTCATGTATTTCACAAAAGTTTTAACTATATCCAATATAAATTTTAGATTTAATTTTTTTTTAAATTGTTTTTCTTTATTAACTGGCCTCTATTCATTATTTTGAGTATTGAAGATTTAGATAGAGGATAATCACTCACACATCATGTAATACATACATAAATTAATTTCATGAATGAAAAATAATATATTTTAAAAAATATATTTATGGAAAAAGTATTTTTGAATAGAGGGAGGTGAATGAATTTATGTAAAGGGAGTATTGTGAATGTTGTATGTTATATAAAATTTGGGAGGGCCATGAAAGGGGACAATATCTAGTAAATAAATAATATATTATTTATCCATGAGAGTTTTGAAAATGATTTTTTAAATGGAGTTTTATAAACAATATCTCCTAAACAAATGTTGATGATGAATATATTAGATTAAATTGAAGCATCATATTATGAACATAATGATGAAAAAAATGGTCACATTAATTTTTATGTTGATCCAATCATCTGGTCATTAAAATGTGTATGACTTATCATGATTAGTGAGAGTATGTGTAATCAATGAAAGTAATATAGGGGGGATAGTTCCTCATCCATGTACTTAATGAATGGTGTTGATCCTAGCATGGAATTAATATGAGTTCATAGTTTCTATCCACCAAAACGTGTGAATTATGTTTATATTCTTATGTGACCATAAAATAGATGAAGTATTTTAATTACATTATCCATTAATTGAAAGCCATGTAAAAAATATCTAGATTTATTTTATAACTTTCATTTCTCTAATGAAATTTATTTTGATGGGTTCAGAATGTTCCTATCAATGTGGATATCATATAAATTTAATTGAAAGAAAAATTTGAGACTCTAATTAACTCACCCTTACTCAGGGTGACCCTAAGAATAACAAAAACAGAAATTTAACACCCATACATAGGAGAAACATCCTAAACAATCATCTCTATTAATACACACGTGGTGAATTCCTATTTAAGCCCTTTTGTTTTTCACCCATTAACACATTATGATTCATTATGGAGAGACTTAATACAATATATAAATGTTTTTATTTTCTCTATTTCATACTTTAGGATTACTCCTATCATCTACCTTGATTTATAAACTGAATTATGTGTGAATTTTTATGTAAAAATATTTTCCACTCCCACCTTTATAAAAACAAAGTCAATCTTCAAAATAATATTTCATCAATTTAGTTGAATAGTTATTTCTTTATTTGAATATTATTATACTCATAATCATAAATATTATTCCCTAATTTTTCCATCACACATGTATTGTTATTTCCAAGTAATTTTTTTCTTTACTTTAACCATGATGTCTTCCAGCAAATTCATTATCCACTACAATGACATTATATCTTGTTTCTTAAAAAATATAATTTGATTCTCTTGTATATAGAATAATTTAATTATATTTATTTATATATTTAAATTCATTCATTTCACATAAAATTTAAATGCCACTAAATGTGGAATTTTAATAATTAATCCTTCCAACCCAATTTGTATCAAAAAATATATAATGATTATAATTTAGTCTTTTTTAATAAATCATCCCAAAATCAATCATACCATCAATATACCTTTGGATTCAAATTATTTTCATAAGATAATATTCCTTCCTTGTAATTTGATATAGATTACACTGTGAAACTAAATATATGATGTCATTTCATTGAAGAATCAATTAGAGTTATCTTTAAATGAGTTTCCTAAAATTTCATTAGATTACTTATTTCATTTCATCATCCATAGAAATTTTTTATCCCCACTTATAAAATTTTAGAAATAATCATTGAATCTTCCTTGCCACATTTCTTAAAAATATCAATGGAATAATTTTTTCCTAAAAGAAAAATTAGATCCCTTCCTTGAGTAATTTAAATACATATGAAATATATCATTTCTCAAATAATTACATTACATAATAAATTATTAAACTAAATTAATACTCTTCATAGTCATCATCATAATTTATTTATAAAATTACTTTACCAACATAAAAAATAATTTTTATTGGCCACCATGAGAAGTATTTAACAAAGAAATTGCTAAAAATTCGTTATTAAATATTAATGACATTAAAATTGAATACAATTTAAAATAGCAATAACTTAGATATTTTATCAATCCCTAATATTCATTCAACAACTTGATAATATACTAATCATCACCTACATGTAAAAAACTCATTCATTTTTTAAAACAAACCTCTTATTCAATAACTCTATTATATAATGTGAATTGGGAATCCATTTGAAATATAATGTATCTCATTTAAGAAGTGAAAAAAATATTCTTATGGTCTGATGAAATTTTATAGATGTAAATATATAATCATTTTTTAGACTTCTAACATGATAATGTCCCATTATAATTATCCTTTATTCCTTTCCACTTCACCTCTACCATTGTGTTTTTTTACAACCAATTTATTCAAATAAAATTACATTTCCTTGTAATCTCAACCAAAACCAATGTATTATTATAACAATTATATAGTAAGACTTCATTCGATCTTATAATACATTAAAAATAGTTTTAATATTAAATAACATTATTTTTTGAGTTAAAAATCCATTATGTGTGTGATTTTATAGTCAAAGATCATCTCATTACCCCTATATAATCGGAATAACCCATGATATTTTGTCCCATTTTTTGTTTTCATTTCCATATATGAATAAAATAATATTTTTTAAACTAGTTAGAGCATTTTATCATCATCCTGAAACTACATTCTATTATAAAATTATAAAATAATTTAATTTCGTGTTTTTTTATCCTAATAAGCTCTATCTTCTTTAACTTCCAATAGATTCTTCTATGTCCTATACTAATCAAAATATACTCAACCACCTATAAAATAATTTTAACAATAATGATTAAATTTTATTTGTTATAAAATAAATTCCATATTTTAATAAATTAATATCTCAATAATAATCCATCAACTCTATGTTTTTTAATTTTTCTCATATTCATCCATTTCTTTTTTACTAGATAAGGATTCTAAGTACGTGGAAATGCATCAAAATAAGGTTCTTTAGAAAATTATTCTCATAAAGACAATAGTTGTTATTTTGAAAAATTTTATGATGATTGTTTATATGAACTACTGTTTCACTCACATGATGATAAAAATAGTGAGATATTATTTTTCATCCAACATAATGTAATCTATCTCTATATAACTCCATTTATTTCATTTAGAAAGACATTTTTTTTTCATGTGTATGTAAATATTATTTATATAAAATCCCATGATTATATAAGTATGAATCAATATCCCCATTAATTTATTTATATTCATTATCTAGTCTAAACATTTTATAGAATCTGAACATTATATTTATTCCCTTTTTTGAAAATCATAAACACCCTCAATAATGATATCTAGGTAGAACATTCTTACATATCCCATCATTTTATAAGAAAACATAATACATATATAATAATAAACTCCCTTGATATATAATGGTTTATTTTCTTTTGAGGATAGATATGTAATCAACTTATTTCACAAATAAACATTAACATATCTTATAAGTTTCTTCTCAAATAGTACACATTTAATCACATCTTACATAATATTATTCTTCATTACATGTGGAAAATAAAAACATAAGATACGGTGTGACTAGATAAGCAATAAAGGAAAACATGGTAGGTAGTAATTTATTATTATAATTAGTAATAAGAAAATATTAAGTGTACAATAAAATAAAAATAAATTAAGAAAACATTCCTAAATAATTCATAATTTATAAACCAAAATTCATTGTATAAGGATGTTTCATAAAAAAATACATGAGTTATAAGAGTGCAGAATCATCTATCATCAAAATCAATCCATGATTTCATGTAATAATCATAATAAATCTGATTTTATAATACAAATAATCCTATAAAATCATTCCCTTATTAAAGGAAAACTATGAGAAATATCATAACATGTTAGAAAGAGTCTTATTAGGGATTTAGTTCACACCCCTTTCCTATAAACATAGTGGACAATTTCCTATTGTGGATTAGTTTAACACCATACCCACATTTATATTATCTAATGAGATATCAATCATTACCCAATTAATTTTAGAGCTGTACAATTTATATCACATCCTAGCTATAAATAAAACTAAACATATTCTTTTTATAATATAGTCATAAAAATAATCATTTCATTATAGAATAACTAACCCATGGAAAAGTAAACTATTTCATGAAAAAATAAATAAAATTCTATTTTTAGAAGATATTAAGAGACAAAAATAGGATATTATCATAAGATCATATCCTCTATGAATTAGATAAAATCTTAAATTTTTTTAACCGTGACTAAAAATAATTTTAGTAAAACAATATAAAAATGATTTGAAAAACAAGCAGAAATAACCATTAACATAAAAATATTTCTAAAAAACGACTAATTCCTTTAAAAAGAAGAATATGGGATTCCTTGAAAAACAATTGGAACTTGAAAATGAATATTTTTAACAATTATCTAACAAAATTTTATGAAAATTCATTTATTTTGTAAAAGATATGGAAAATATTCCTTTCACGCTTTTGTATCAATTCAACTATAACCCATATAGAAAAAATTGTTATGATTCCCTTTTAAGACATTAAAAATAAATTAAAATATAGTTGAAAATGAATTTATATATTCATTGGAGTATAAAAAATAAAATTATTAACATAATTTAATAACCATGTACTTGGAGGAAAAATACTATCAGCCAAAAAGAAAAAATAAGGTAATATTTCCTTTAACAAATATATTAGAATTTATGATTACCAATGATGGGAAATAGAAATTAAAATTTTCAACCACATAAAATATGTAGGTGAAGAAATTTTTTAGTATTTATAAGATAAATAACATTAAATTTCCAATAATGAAAATTGAATCATTTAAAATCCTGACAAAAATAGATATTGTAACATTAACTCCTACGTTATATCCCACCATCCTTCATACTATCAATTTCGAACATAGTTGATGTTCCATTATGTCATTAACACATTGAGTATTTAATCATAGTCAATTATTAATATTATATGTACATCAAAGAATAACCTTATGTCCATTAAAATTAAATAAAATATTATTTTACTTGAGAACATTTAAACCAAATGCATGATCATCACATAATGATTTATAAAAAATTTACATAGATAAATACTTACCTTTTGATGAATTTTTTATTATTTGATGTAATATATGGAAAATATATGAAATAATATCATTTCATAATAATAATCAATCTTGTATTACCTATAATGGAGATCCACACATGTATTGTGAACCTCTAAGCATCGTAGCATAAATGTTTGAGGGCTAATGTGGAGGACCCTAATGATTTTTTCATTAATCATTGATAAACCTTATAATTTCGTCCTTAAAGGATTCTCCATGATCTTTATACAATATAGAGGGGTGTAGGATTAAGATCATCCTCCTCTCTTTAGGGTGTTCATGGAAAGTTTCCCACTAGGCCTTGAGAGGGTTCTTCAATGTCGTGAACAATGACAACAAATTTATTCCATTAGAGTTGATATATTATAATTAGTTTTAAATTTTTCTAGGGTTATAAAATAATAATTTCAAGTGAAAACTTATTATTTTTATAATCTATTTGGAACACAATTTCTATAATAACAATAATATGTTTATAATTTTTAAACATGGGGTAAATTATTTATTTAATAGTTTTTTTAATATTATTCAAATAATATTTAATATATATTATTTATTACCAATCCTTTAAACCCAGTCTTCCATTATTTAATTATGTTTATTAATAAATTGATAACTAATATTTTCTTAATAAATTAATATAAATATATTATTCATCAATAATTAATGAAATATTATAATTATTAAAATATGAATGAATATTTATTAAATATTTTTCTCAGAAAATATTCTCCGGAACAACTTGTTACAAAATATATGTGATCATGAAATCATGAATAATTATTAAACCATGTAGATGAAAAATATTTATTCAACAAGTTAAATATATATGAATATTATAACTTAATTGGAGTTCTATATAAACATTGTCTGTGACCCTCTAGGCCTATTTCTATGTGACATTAGAGAGATCCATAAAAAACTATGGTCTAGACCTGGATTCATTACAAGGAATCCATACATAAAGTATATAATATATCAACGACATAAAACCACATATGGATGCTTAATATGTAAAATAATACATTTTATCATGATATATTTAATCAAGAAGGTTGAATATTAATGCCATTAAACTATGTTCTCAATTTCTATTTCATTGACTTTTTGAAAATGAACCACTCCAAAAAACTCAATGGACATGGATTTATATCATTTTACACATTCCAATAAATGTGTATGATTTATAAACATCTATTATACCATATATGAGACGAATCATTCTTCACATTAATCATTACTACTGAATTACTTAATATGAAACCAACATATCCTACATTATCCTTTATTGATATGGTTTTCATCAATTGATGGAATTAAGTGACTAATGACATCACTGGACAGTAACAATAATTCCTAAAGATCAACACACCCATCCACATGTATAAAAATCCTATGAAAAATGTAAATGTGAATTTTATACTTGGGGTCACCTTTTCATAATTTCATAGTCTGGAAATTACGACGGGCATATGCCATGTGCAACTGAATAAAATTTATATGAGTCTCCACCCATGATTAACTGTATCATTTTTGTACTATCAAATTATGTTACTTGTCATTAGAAAATATATTTAATAATACTATTATAAAAATTATCTATTATGAACATAGAAAGTAACTACTGTGAACAGTAAGTGAAATAATTACACTTAAGAAATTATCACCTATATTATCATGTACATGAATAGTCATTATGTGATGAGATTTTTATTAATATTTAATACAATTAATGAAGGTAATAAAAAATTCTATAGAAGTTTGTTTTAAGGAACTATTTCAAATAAAACCTAACTGACACAAGATATAACTACTAACAACCTTCTGATTGATATATCTCACATAATACTCATTATTTTTCCAAGAAAATTATTTATCCAATGGGTCAAGTGTTTATTCATCCATGGAGACTATACTCTCCATAATATCATTCCTATAAGGAAAATCCATCAATATGTGATATTGTAAGAGTATGTTCTTTATCTATTGGTGTGACCTAGAATCCTTTCCAAGATCCCATGCTAAAGTACTATCATAATATAATAAAATAAGGTATTTAATACTAGGTACTCCATCAATATATGTAAAATATTTCACATCCAAGTATATTATTTGGATTCCTCAAAAGTTGTTATATACTAAAAATATGCTATAGGATAAGTGATAAATGGATACATTGACCTATTCTAGCTCATATATCCATATTTGTGACTACAGTCGTATCCTGATTGTGACCTGAGATCATTTTAATGTATTTGAAAAATAGCATCAATATAAATCATAATGTCCAGATCCAAATATCCTCAATAAACTAGGAACATTCTCTTAGGTCTTAAAATATAGAAAATGATAAACTTAACATTAGACCAATGATGTTCACCCAAATCTACTTATTATCTACCAGCCATGATCAAGGTGATGGAATGGACAACATTACTATATGACATGGTATACATTATTGATTTTATCATATAACACTATGGGATGTTATTCATTCATTATTTTTCCTATTTTTCCTTAGGAAAAAATGTCTTGGAAACATTTATTCCATGTGGAAGTAGATCAAATCCTATTTTGGATTATTCCATACTAAATATATTCAGTGTTAGGACAATGTATTTTCCTTGTCTAAATATAATTATCCTATTGGATATGTCACAAGTGATCTTGATACCTATAATATAGGATGCTTCACCTATGTACTTAATGGGAAAAAACTAATTTAAATAGTCATTAGTTTACCGTATGACCAGTTTTTTTTAATAACTATTATTTCATTAAAATATACTACAAGGATAACAAATTTACTCCCACTGAAACAATTTTCAAGCCATGTCTCAAATTCATTCTCAATGAAACCAAACTATTTTATATCTTAATGGAACTGAATGTTCCATTACCAAGATACATTATTCAATCTATAAATGTATCTTTATAACATGAATACATTTTTGGTATTACATGGAGTCACAAACCCATATGGATGTGTCATGTAGTCATCTCCCAGAATGTTCATGTTAAGAGAATCTATTTGGATATCCAACTTCAAAATTTCATAGATAGGGTAAGTAGTTATACAAAACAAAATTTTGATAGATTTAATCATTGATAAGGGATAAAAAGGTATCACATATTCGATTTCAGAACATTTTTTACACCATTTATACTCTAGGTGGGGTTTTTAGTTATTTATTTTACCTTTCCTACCAAATTTCCCCTTAAATATTCATTTACAACCAATTGTATTTTCCAAAACTACTATATCAACTAGAACCGAATCATGGTTCTATGACATGGAAAATATCTCGAAATTCAAGGCATTTTTCCATCTTATATCTTAAGATCACTCTTCTACCTTTTTATATGAATGAGGTTCCTTAATTCCAATCAATAATTATCCGCCATCATAGGGGACAATAAAAGTATTATTTTTTTGTTCTATGACCTCTCTAGTACTCGTAGTATTTTAATTTTTTAATGAAAAATTTTCTTCCATGGGGAAAGATGGAATATTTTCAAATACCAACTCTTGTGTATCTTGAGTATCTACATTATCAAAGTTAATCTGGCTTCCACTATCCTTCATAGGGATGAATTCTCGAACCAAAAATATAGTTTGTATTGTGTAAATAATATTCTTATATAAGAGGTAATATTTATAATATATATTTAATTTCATATTATATCCTTTAAATATACATTTCTTTCTTCATGGTCCAAGTTTGTTTCCAAATGTGACAGTGACAAACATCTCATGTCCCCAAACATTTGTTTGAGGAAAAACACCTTTCTTTCCCCTCCATAACTCAAATCAAATTCTATTTTACACTATATTTGGTACTCTATTTAGTTTTTATTCCATAATTTCCAATTTATATACCCAAAATGACTGTATAATATTCATTGGACAATTCATTGACCTTTCCAATTATAGGAATCTACGATTCCACCTTGCATTGAAATTATACCTCTGTGGTGTATTAGGTGGTGTGAGATGGGATAAAATACCAACTCCATTAGAAAGTCAATAAAATCTATTTTAGGATATTAGTCACCTTGATCCAATAAAATATTTTTTATATTATTTCCAAAGTAATTATCAACTTTATTTTTAACCGCTTTGTTTTATCACATACCTCAGACTAATACCTCAATAAGGTATAGGTTTCCATATATAATCAAGTCTCTAGTAAAAATTTTGAGCTAAAAAATATGCACTTATATGTCCTACTGTTAAAGGTTCAATAACATTAGTGTATAGTTATACTATAATCTCTATATCACTTTTACCCTATCCATCGAATGGTGGGTTTTTTATTTTTCATTGGAAACAAGATTGATATCATTCTAGTCATATTATCACAAAATATATTAAAAACCCATATTTATAGATCATTATACAATGATTATCATTTACAGACCAACATTTTCATTCCCCATTTATGTGTTATATGATTACTATGAACACATTTCATTATCATTTATCAACACTTATTTTATTTTAATTTATTAATTAATGGGAAATATTTATTTGTGACATAATATAAAAATGTTATGTTTATAAAAGAATCATTATATTTTGTATAAATATGAAAATAAATCCATCTATTTTAGGGAATTAAATTGAGAGGATGTTCTTAGTAACACTTGAAAAAACAGTTCCTCAAACTTAAAATCATTCTAAATTGCAATGGAATGTTTTAGTCTCCTATGGACAATGTAGTGATTCGTGATCCATTGGATCCTTAATGATCAACCAATCCTCTAGAAATTATTAAAAAAATTTGTATTTCCAGAATTTAGATACATATGTGATAAAAAATATATTCTTTTAATACCCAATATGAAGATATATAAATATTTCACTGGATAATTAATGTAACTTTATCTTCCCCTTGAATTTGGCTTAATCTCATCTACCAGTGTCTTAGCTCGAATCATGAAAAACCAACTTCATTATTTTATTTCAAAAAACATTGAATATTATTTTTCTTTTTTGGATTTTGATTGAGATATTTATACTTCTATTGTGTCTTGGGACCCATTTCCTTGTAATTCCTTTTTCCACCATAATGAAGTTGTGATATTCACACCCATGTCCCTCTCAAATTGGAAAATGAGAGTAAGATGTTAAGAAATAGTCTTCCTTCAATTTATCCTATACTAATTCATAATGAAACTGATAATGAATTAGATAGTGTGTAAATTATGAGATATGTGTGTAACTCATTAGGATTTTTAATTTTTAAGATGTGTAAGCTATCTATATATCCAGTCATCATGACTATAAGAGGTCGAACAAACACTGAGAATCTATGGTTTCATTTGAAATATGCCTTATAAATTTCATATATCACTTTTATTTATATCTCATTATATGTATCTAAATGTTGAAAGATAATTCTATAATAATAAATTTACTCATGTTTCCTTTATATGTTCATTTGAAAGGTTGATAACATGAAATAATGACAATTTTTGGAATCATCCAATTGATTCTCACACATTGATAAGTCTTCCACGTTTTCCTTTTGTCCATGCACTTTAGGACTGAGGATTTCCAATATATATTATTTACTTTCATGGTATATAATAACACACAAGTTAATTTCCCATTCCTGAAAATTATTTCCAGTGGAAAGGTAATCCTTCTCAAGTATTTAACACAGAGATATGGTTACTTTAAAGTGTATTGTAATTTCTATAATGGTGAAGAAAATAATTTTATTACATTATCATATTGATAACATTAGATAACAAATATGAAATTTATTAATATCTTACTATTTTATCAATACTCAATATCCCTCAACATTGGTTCCGCAATATCTAATTACATGAAGGTTCTAGTGGAAACATCCTATATTACCCATCTCATAACCAATACATTGGACTGAATTTTTTTGAAGGGTTTTAGGTAGGAATAATTTTTTAAACTGCAATTATTCAGAGTTCCTTGATCTATTGAGTGGACACCCCAATCGTGAAATCCAAGATTAGGATTTTATAAAAACATTACTCTATGTTAAACCATTTCATACTTTGGTATTCAACACATGATGTAATCTCTGTTAAGTTAGAAAATGGTGTATGATTTTCTAGTTAATTGAAATCACCCAAACATTTTCCTGTCATGCACTTTAAACAATTGATTTACTAACACCATGGACTCCTGCTCTCAATAGAATGCACATCACGTGCCTGAGGGTTTTCTAAAAAATTCGACCGTTACCGGCCCTCGGCGCCCTTCCTTCCCGGTTTCTCCGGATCCATCTTCAACATTTGTGGGGGCTTCGTCGACTCCACATGCTTCGGATCTGTCGGCTCCTCAGCGTTCTCCCTTCTCATCTCTTCTGGAGCCTTCTATGATGGTTTCTTCAGTTCTGCCAGTACTTGGTACCTCTTCTTCGGAGCCACCGGTTCTGTCGCATGTGCATCCTAGTTGGTCGTTTTGGGATGTAGTCAGAGGCTCGGGGCAGGTGCTGCTGGCCCCTGTTTCTCGGTCGTTGGGCTATTTTCTCACTCTGTGGTGAGGGAGGGTTCTTTTTTTTCACTCATGGCACCGGATGCATCTTTCAATGAGGCGGTTGTGGGTTTAAAATGGACCCTGGTGGCCAGGTTTGGGTTTCTCAAGCCCTCCCTCCCTGGTTTCTATCGGTTTGTGGATTCTAGGGGTTTGTAGGGGTGGGAGGGTGTTAGTGCTACACCGGGGATCTTTCTGTGTGGTGTTAGCCTCAGAGGCAAATTTTGTGCAAGCGTAGTGAAGGGACCCTAGAGCCTTTGGGCACTGGAGTATCCGTTTTTCTCAGTGGTTGATGGAGGCGCATCAGGGCAGGGAGGGACCGAAGGCAGCGTTTTGGCTCAGTTTACCTGGTCTACCTTTACCCATTCAAAATGTCGCCTTTTTTAACGTGATCGGGGATGCTCTGAGGGTTTTCTTGTGTTCGGCAGAGTCCACGGTGACTGGTGCGGAGACCATGGTGGCTAGTCTCAATGTGGAGATGGACCTCTCGCTGCCGGTTCTTGAAGATCACTTTATCTGTGCCGGGTGTTGTGGAGTGGATGCAGGATGTTGTATTTCCGGTGTTCCCGCGGTACTTCCTGAATTGTTTGTTGGAGGGGAATTTTGTACAGTGCTGCCGCAAACATCTTGGTTTACCCCATTCAGATGTAGGATCCAGGCGCTCTGCTCGGCCTGCGAGGGTTCGTCCTGGGCACTCTGTGGCCTCAGCTTTGGTGTCGGTGCGCGGCCTCCTCTCCCACGGGAGGGAGTTGGTACAGGGTGTCAGTCCTGTTGACTCGGGTTGCTCCTATATCGTTACTGGGTGTCGTCAGCACATGCTAGCTCCTCAGGATCTTGTGGTAGCCTCTGGGGTTGTGTTAGGGTCAATTTTGAGGTGTCTCTGGTTGCATTCTGTTCTGCCGTCTGTAACTCATTCTCTGTATCCCAGGGCTAGCCTTGGTAGGCCTCGTCCGGACACTGGGGATGGTGAGCTTCCAGTGGCCTTTCCCAGGGGTGGTCTCTATGTAGGGTTGATGCCTCAGGAAGGTGGTCATTTAGAGGGGATTCCTGGGGTCCGAAGGAGGTTTCCTGAGGGATCTAGTAGTGAGATGCTAGTCATTCCCCTACATTGCCTCTTCCAGTGGAGGATCGGGTTTCTGTGCCAGTTTCAGTGGAGGATGGTGGGACATCCAGGGGCGCCAGTGGTCTAGAAGGCGTTGCTTCCCTGCCTCGTGGGCGGTCATGCTCTCAGTCTAGATGCATGGAGGGAGTCCATGGGTGACCACCAGGATGATGAGAAAGAAGTTACTAGGTGGGGTAAGTTCCATCTCCCCAATTCGGAGGGTTGTATCTCCTGGGGCCAGTATCAGTCTGAATGAGGCATAATTTCTCCTATACTCATTTGGAATGCCCGTGGTATTAGGGCTAGAGTTAAAATAGACTACATTGTTTCAGAGTTCAGGAAGAAAAATGTCATCTTGGTTTCCATTATTGAGCGCAAGCAGAGGTGTGATAAGATTCAAGATTTTTCTCATAGGCTGAAGATGCATGTAGCCATGCACGAGGCTGTGTTGAATAACCACATTTGGCTATTTTGGAAAAGAGGGGTTTCAGTGGATCTGCGGAAGGGAGGGGATCAAGTTATTACATCGAAGGTGGCTTGGAATGGGTTGGAGTGGTTCATGTCTATTGTTTACGTAATCTGTGATGCGCATCAGAGGGAGGTGCTTTGGGAGGAGCTATCTGAGATCGACCCGGGGGTTATGCCTTGGTTGGTGGGTGGGGACATCAACATTTTTTTGGGAACTCATGAGAAGAAGGGGAGGGGTGCATTCCAGAGTCGGGCGAGCACAACGTTTGTGAAGAGCATGGTGGGGAGCGGTCTCAGGGATATTGGTTTATGGGGTGACCCGTTCACATGGTGCAACAACCGTAGAGGGGAGAGTCATAGTTTGGCCAGGATAGACATGTGTTTTGCGAACATGGAGGCCATCGCGGTGATGAGAGAGGTGAAAGACCTTCATTTGGCTCGGGGGGTCTCTGATCACTCACCACTCCTTCTGTCCTTTGGGAGGGTTGAGATGCCCCAGGAAGGCATTCGATTCACCAAGGTGTGGATTGAGGACCCGACTTTCCTTAGGTTGGTTTCCCAGGTTTGGGGAGAGCCTTCGAGGGGGCATACTTGGGTGGATTTACATGGAAAGTTGTGGCGCCTTACACAGGAGATCATGTGGTCGGTGAGTTCTCTACTGGTGTGGGAACGAGAGCTGGAATCCTACAAAATAGATATTGAGCAGCTGGAGGCAATCCTGGAAGGCAGTTGAGACGATGTTGTTTTTGAGGAGCTTTCGAAGAAGAAGGAGGCCTTGGCTGTGAGGTTTCTTTCCCAGGAACACATGGCAAGGAATCGGTCGAGGGTGAGATGTGTTAGAGAGGGGGATATGAACTCGTCCTACTTCCATTCATGCATAAAGGAGAGACATCAGGTGGTGAATCATAACCTGGCTTTGGAGGACGGTTCTTTTTCGGATGAGAGGGAGGTGGATGGGGGTCTATCCTTGGAGCATTTTAAGGATCTACTGTCTGGTCCGAGAGGTATTGTCCAGGGGTACCCTACCGGAGAATCTCGGTTATGGGAGGCGATCCAAGAGGTTGTATCCAGGAAAAATAATAAACATTTTGAAGCCATTCCAGATGAAGTGGAGGTGTAGGCAGCAATGTGGCAGTTGAACCCTGACAGTGCCGCCGGACCTGATGGTTTCCCATGGAGTTTTTACAGAGGGTGCTGGGAGTTCATAAAAAATGATCTGGTGCTGGCCATTCAAGATTTCTTCTGTGGGGGTGTCCTTCCTTGGTTAGCAGCGGCGACAACCATGGTCCTGTTACCTAAGTGAAAAGACCCTACATCCCTTAATCACTATCGGATGGTTAGTATGTGTAATTTTCCTTATAATGTATTGGCGGCATTGATCAAAAGGCAATTTTCTAGTTATCTTCCATGGTCGGTATCTGTGGAGCAGTATGGTTTTGGAAAGGGGAGGTTGATATAGGAAGCTATGGCGCTGGTGCAAGAGTTGATGAAAGATCTGAACATGATGGCCCGAGGAGCTAATATGGCGGTAAATCTTGATATGTGTAAATATTATGATAGAATGGAATGGGGTTTCATGAATGGATTTCTCCGGAGGATGGGGTTCTCGGCCTGGGTGTGAGACATCTTCTTCAGGTGCGTTAGTTCGCCGTGGATGGTAGTGTCCTTCTTGGGGAGAATGCACAGATTATTCAAATCAGTTCGTGGCATGCGGCATGGGGACCCATTATACCCCAGTATTTTCATTATGATGCAAGATACATTTAGTAGACTGCTTAACAGGGGGTTAGGAAGGGGGAAATCTTATCGTTCCGCAGGAGACATGGGGGCCTTGCAGTATGTCACCTTATGTACGCAGATGATACAATATTGTTTATGAATGCCTGGGTGAGGTCTGTGAGAGAGCTCAACGATATACTGAAGGAGTACTATAAATGGAGTGGTTAGTTGGTGAACCGAGAGAAGAGATGTTTCTATATTTCCACTGCGTGCGGAGAGGATAGGGTGGATGGTGTGAGAGATACGTTGGGCATGGTGAAAGGGTCCTTACCTATGGAGTACCTGGGGGCTCTGGTGTCTATCGGTCGGCTGCGGAACATGGACTTTGACAAGGTGGTGAACAAGAAGCTGGCCCATATACTGTATTGGAAAAATCATTTCCTATCACTTGGGAGACGGATTTCATTGGTGAACAGTGTGCTTTCAGCTATACCGGTGCATGTGATCGTGGCTACTAACGTGCCTAAGGGGGTCATTCATTCTATTGATATGGTACTCGCTCGTTTCCTTTGGGATGCACCCCTTGAGGGGAAGTGATAGTGTGTTTCGTGGAAGAAAATGGAGATGTCGATCAAAGAAGGAGGGATCAATGTCAGGAGTATGGCAGATACGGTGCATGGAGTACGTGCGAAGCTTGCATGGGAAATTATCGAGGGAGAGACGTTGTGGGGCAGGTGTATGCTGAGAAGGTTCAAGGCTGGAATCTCCGACCTTCGGGCGAGAGGTTTTTCCATGTGGGCCGAGGTGAGTAATACCATCCCAAAGCAGCAACACTGTTCTCAATGGATTATTAGGGAGGGGAGGATCCGCTTCTGGGATTATAACTAGTCAGGGAGGGTGCATGCTTTTCCGGGGTGTCTGGCCCCACTTATTTCCTTTAGGGAGGCCAAGTTACATCCCATGTACTTCCGAGCGGTGCTGGGTGTGGATTCTCGAAGGGTCTTTGATTCGGTTGTGATCAACCAGGAGAGGGATAGGTATGTGTTCACGCCCTTTGTGTTGGGTAGGTTCAATATGAAATATTTTTGTAGGAGTTCCAATGAGCAGTGAATACAGGAGTTGAGGAACAGGGTGGAGTGGAGTAGAAGGGTCCCCTCAAAAATGAATTTTTTTAACATGCCAGATCAAGAAAAAATCCATTCCTTTGGATGAGAATATCAAAATATTGGGTATTAGCCTGGCGTCTGGGTGTGAGTGTTGTAAATAGAGGATGGAGGAGAGTATGGAGCATATCTTCTTTGAGGGTGAATGGGATCGAGTGGTATGAAGATTTTTGGGAATGCACATAGGTTATTATTCTGATACCGACACTCGGGATCAGCTTTTGGGCCTCTGTTTCAAGGTGTGTGATGGCAACGTGGAGGAGAAAGAGGCTCGGGAATTGTTTTACAATGCGGGTTGTTGGGTACTTCGGGAAGCGAGGAATCATGCCAGGTACGAGGGACTCGCGTCCACTGGGAGGGTGGTGGTGGAAAGTGTAAGGTGCATGCTGATTGAACTGCGGGGTATTTCAGGCTTTGGGTAGGATGTTCCTTCCATACGGGTGTTGATCTCACCTGGCATGAGGGTTGGGCAGAGGACTTCCAGGGGGCGTGGGACTTGGGTTCATTAGATCCCTCCGGTGGGAGGTTCGAAGTTGAACATCGATGGAGCGTGCACTGGAGAGATCAAGAGGGGAGGGGGGGTGCTACGTGATGGCAGAATTAGTGTGTTTATGGACTTCTCTATACAATACGGGAGGGGAGCTCGGTGTAGGCAGAGGCCTTGGCAGTGCTGTCAGGGGTATCATTGTGTATGAATAGAGGCCTGGTTGTGGAGAAAATTTAAACAGATTCAAAAATTATCTATGATGCGTTGCATGGCTGAGGTACAGCTCCGTGGAGGATCTCCTATAACATTAGGAAGTGCAAGGCCATCATGGGGAACAACGTCAGAGTAAGTCATACTTGGCGGGAAGGGAATAAAGTTGCGGACTACTTCACATCGATTGCGGTGCCTGGAGATATTATGGTTTGGTGGAGAATGTGTCGCCTTTTAGACCCGAGGGGGTCAATTTGATTAGGGGAGACACACTTGGATTGCATTACTTTCATCCACCATAGGGGGGGGCCTTGTCGGGTGACTTTTAGTCGTTGGGTTGTTTTTATGAAATAAAAAACGTAATATTCGTGGTGGAACTTTAAACAATTGTTTATTTTAAATTATATAGTGGAAGGGAATATCAAATTAATATATATATATATATATATATATATATATATGTGTGTTTTTCAATATAAATATACTACTCATTTTATTAGCATTACATGCTTGATGGAAACTAACACCGATGGTATAGTAAACACACAAATGGGAGGCATTACCCTCTATGAGAACACATGTGAGAGAAGAGAGATAAGATAGACACCCATCCACTCCAACACAGACTTATATATAAAAGAAACCCCAATTAAAAATAATTAATTTCATGAAAAACTACTACAACTGAAATAGGAAAACATTAAGTACCCTAAAGAAAGTAAAAATAGTAGTGACCACGATGCACAAACATCTCCTGCAACCCCATGCTAGTAGTAGTCAGCCTGATCTCCAACCTTCTCCAAGAAACCTGAAAAAAAGTATCTATAAACATAGGGTGAGTGTAAAAGTATACTTAGTAGGACCCTCCCAGGATCCTCTCGTTCAATAGTAATTAAATAATTCTAAAGCACAATGAATAACAAGTGAAACTAACTTTTCACCGAAACAGGTATAGGATTATCCCAGATTCACCAGGGATACTCTAACCAAGTATCACATAAAATAGTATATAATATCATAAATAATATCAAGGTTAATCTACTACTACTTCCCACTGGTTTTTCACTTTGCTCTAACGTCCCACATCCCATGACATCTCTCTATAAAAAGTCTTTCTGCAGACACCCAGGTAAAGAACCACAACATGAACCTAATGCAAAAAAACCACTAGTAAACATAAGCAATGTGACCAGGTAGTATCTAGGAACCACCACATCATTTATAATATGTATCATATGTAGGGAATATTACCTCCATCCATTACCTCCCACACACCGAGTAAGGATCCTCAAAAGATCACATCCATTACATGTTACACCTATAGTAGTCCATAGGAAATATATGCAGAATATATGTGTTAGAATAACCACAATCCATTACATCCCTCTACGCACATATATGTGGAAAAATAACGGATGCTCCTAAAAGAACAAGTAACTACCAGGAGATGTGAGCGGGGCCAAAGGGGGTAGTCATATATACCTCATCCCACCAGAATGTTGGGGAAACACCCCCTAGGTCATAGAATCCCCATGGTGTCAGTTTCCCTAACTGACGGGGTGGAGTGGTGTATAGAAACACAAAATGTATAGAATATACTATATCTCACAACCACACTATGGTCATATCCTAGTCACATAATCAACTACATCTAATGTCTCTTGGACACCCAACTGCGACTTTTAAGACTAGGTATCCTATATGAAACCAACCATTTAAAGATCATGATTACATTACTTCATTCCATTTCTATCAGTTTCAAATTATGTTAATTAATTTATTAATCATTAATTAACCATTAGAAATTTCCATATTATATTTCATTATCATCACACCCAAAGGTCACTGTTACATTAAATTTCAACCTCTACATTGCATCCCAGCAAGATCCAACCCCTTAGGATAACATCATTTATTTAATAATTTTTTAAAAACATTATTACTTTCCCTTATTCCCAAGCATTATATAAAAACATTCTAAGATGCTAAACACAAGTGGGGTCAATAGGGTGAGTAGATGAACTACCCATCATGATTTTTCCACATATAGAAAAATCACAGACCCACCCTTCTTCAAGAAGTATAACAATGAAAGCACGGGGAATACCTAGCATGTCATCACCCCTTTTGGAAGAAGGGTACGAAAGACCTGTTTCCTTGAGCTATGGGGAAAATAAATTAGATATACAACCAACAAGATACATCAATCATCCAAACATTCACATCCAACACATTCGATCATCTCTATTGTCCTCGACACCCACATGCATAAACTGATGCATCATCCCACTCTTGACCTCAACTGATACAACAATCAATACGCCTCCCTACCCCCCAAATCACAACAACCTTACAGGCTCACATAACATCATAATCAGCAAGAAAAAAATATTATTCAATTGGGATTTTGGCCCTTAAACAAGAAAGAGGGTAACTAAAAACCATACAAAAAACTATCATTTATCAAACAACCAATTATTTAATCCATATTAAATTAACTGATTTATTATTATTAGGTTTCAAATTCAAGAAACCTAAACAGTAAGATATCACAAATTGATTAAAAATTATTAGTACATCAATTTTATTAACATCAAATTACAACAAAAACGTTCATGTTCATTTATATGCCTCTTTATCTTTATCTAAATAATAATCAATTAACTCCTAGTTTACATTCATTACCAATTTTTATCAGGAATAAAAATATAACAAAGCAAGCATCGATATCACAGCATCTAGAAAAACATGAGCTAATAACATACGATCAATATCAATTTATTTATCCAATAAAAATATGTAATATATCAACTCCATTGTAATCCAATTGGATAAAACATGATAATTCCTCAGTTTCATATAAACATAAAGAGTAGCAACAAATCCACCACCGAAAATGGTTCATGAAGCTATTTATACAAGAATGATGTACACAACGGATCACGATCGCCTCCTCCCATGATAACTGCATCAAACCAAGGATGCAGTAGTACGACATCACCAATTTAACCCCAAGAAAAATCCTTTAGAATCATGGAGATCACATTCCATAACATTGAAAGGAGAAACATGAGAACATGAACAAAAAATAACGATGATAAAACATTCCATATATCGATGAAGGATCAAACCATGTTGCATGCACCAAAATAGGGGGTGCACATGTAGCCAGAAGAAACATCAAGGGGAATCAATTTGAGGATTAAGGTTAGATCACATCACTCTTCTGGGAAACATTTAAGGCTTGAGCATCTCACATAAGGTAAAACAAGGAAAAAATATATCTCATCCCTTTAGAAGATTTATGGAGCATCAATTTAAGATATGCTAGATTTTACATTAAAAGAGGACCACATTAAACCAAACAGTTTGACCTAGTGAAGACATCTTGGGCCTTAGGAAATTTAACATAGGAGTTATGGGATATTATTTGGCCTCAACTCCCTTAAAACAAGGCCTTGAATTCATTTTACATTAAAGGAAACGTCAAAATGGTGAAACAGTATGAAGATGGAAACACTGTTTATAGAATGACTCATCGATCATGGAAACACTATTTAGAAAATGAATCACTGATCCTAGACTCACCGATCCTAGAAACACTATTCACAAAATGTGTTATTGATCCTTGAGACACTATTAATAGAATGACTCACCAATCTAGGAAACATAGTTCATATAATGACTCACCAATCCTAGAAACACTTTTCACAGAATGACACACCGATCCTAGAATCACAAATCCTAGATACACTTTTCATATAATGACTCCCTAATTTTGGACTTACCAATCCTAGAAATATTGTTCACAGAATGACTCACCAATCCTAGACTCGCAGATCTAGGAAACATTATTCAAAGAATGACTCACCGATCCTAGACTCACTAATTATGGACTCAGTGATCCTGGAATCACTATTCACAGAATGACTCATCGATCCGATAGTATGTTTCACAGAATGAATCACCAATGTCAATGGTACTGGTCACAAATTGACTCACCGATACATATGGTTCTGTTCATAGAATGACTCACTAGAATTGGTGGTACTGTTAACCGAATGACCCACATATCCGATGATACTTTTCATAGAACGACCCATCTATGATGATTGTACTGTTCACAAAACGACTCACCGATCCGATAGTATTGTTTACATCAGTCTCACCAATAGAACTGTTCACATCGGTCTCACTGATGGAACTATTCACATATGTATCACCGATGTAATTATTCATAGAATAATAAATCTAGAAATTGTTGGGGATAAGTCACCTTGATCACCATAACAAATAAAACACTATATTTTCATAGAAGAATGAACTAGAGTGGTTTGGGCCATTATATGTATTTACTGAATTGACTAACAATTTCTTACAATTTTTTTTTCTTAATCCAATTTATTTTTGTAATATCTTCCATGACTAATAATTGATTAAATAATATTATAACGATGATGTATTTATATTGATAATAACTATAAATCTTTATGAAAATAAAATAATTAGAGTGGAATGATCATAATCTTAACCTAGTGGTTACTATATATAGTGTATGGAGAACTAAATGTTGGCCTAAGGGGAAAGCACTTTGATCCATTAATTAGTTTGTGTCATAACATTCCACCAGTCCAGCGATGTATCATTTTTATTTTTTTCATATCGTATCCAAAATATAATTTCATCCACTCACCTTCTAGAATCATCAATTGTATAATTATTTAGTCTCAAACTGGATAAGGGAACCAAATTATTATTTTATAGGGTTTATAAAAAAGGAAATTTTGTCCATGTAGACCCTAACACAATGAGAGGATGGATTTTTTCCAAGACCTAAATTTAATTTAATAATAATTTAAATGTATCCCTATCCCACACAAATTTTTGACCTACTATCATGAACATCAATGTATAAAAAATGAAACATTTGATAAATTTGAATTCATTCCAAATCGTTCATATCTAAAATAAATCATGATCGACCCTATTAATTATATTCCTTATTTAATCAATTAGTTTTTCCTATGATATCATAAAATATTTTTAAAAAAAATTATTTAACATTAATAATATTAAATTTATTTAAGTAATTAATTTCAAAATGACTATATAAAAAATATACCATGGTGAGATAATTACATGTACCCACCAAACTATCCATCATGTCTGAAATTTGTATACAGTTTTATCATGTGGAATTTAGCATACAATTAATACCATGTAATTTTATAGATTGCATATCCAAATAAATTTCACAGTGTACACATGTTATTTATACTGTTTTTTATATTTTAATGCGCATTTATTAATTATACTATTATAACTTATACAATATAACTAGTTTCAAATATTATAAAACAGTAATAAATATTTAATACATATATATAACCCATCACATGGAATTTATGAGGCAAATAAATGACCCAAGAAACATATTTTAATATGGTTTATAAAGTAGGGTAAATTAATTTTATCTTCAATTTAATTAGGTAATATTCAGGGTGTATACTATCCAGTAACACATTATATATATTTATTTTCCATTTATCTATGGAACATGCCTAGGAACTAGGTTTTTTTGCCTTCCATAGTCATTAATGGAGAATGTTTACTGTATGTTGGATACATTTCATGTTCTCTTCATGTTCCCTTTTTTCCGTTCATATTTTCCTTGTAGAAACATGTGGAATGTCTTTTACTTGTGGCTTACATGTCATGATAAAATGTTATATGTTGTGTATTCTAGCTAGCCTAGTTCTAAAATGGCTTACTCGACATATATTTCAATAAATATACACCGTGTATAATAACATCTCATGCATAAAATAAATTTTCTAGTTTTTTTATTGAAATATAAATTTTTAAAATAAATATAAATATCGGGTAAAAACTTTGTACTCTTTTATTATCTGTAAAAAATACATGACTCCTCAATATGAGTTTCTTAAATGTTAATTATACAAAATTAATCTACTTTTGATTATATTTAAAATAATTAAGTGGAAGAAGTGTTAATTTCATAATTTGGATTATGGAATGATTAATCCATAACTGAAAACTAATAATTTATGAGTAAATAAATAAATGGTCTTTAAATAATTATAAATAATTTTTTGAGCACTATGATACCACTTATAGGATACACGGCTTGTTTAATCTGTATATTTTCACTCCAAACACATTTTTTTTCATATTCAATTATTATAATAATATTTACATCGACAGAGAACTTTATAAATAGTGTCATTGAATCAAATATGAATTGATATGAAAATTATTAGACAAAGAATTAACATACAATGAATTATTTATTTGTTTATAAATATGAAAATTTATTTAAATAATATTTTCATTTCATCACATGAATGAAATGAAAATTACCTACATCAATGATCTACAAATTTACCATTAACATCCAAGAAACAGAATAGGAATATATGAGTGATAGCATAGAAGATCATAAGTCTTGCATCATTAATCATAGATCTCTATGAGATTCCCATCTAAGAAGTATTATCCATGATATATCAATAAATAAGATGTGTGGTGGATGATGATCACTATAAATTATTGATATAGTTTAGGGAGAGTTTCTCTCTAAGTCATGATATGACCCTCTAAAGATGTTTTTTAGGACCATAAAAAATGGATACAATTAATATTTGAAATAATATATTTGGGTTTTAGTAATACTCAAGCTAAAAAATAATAATTGCAGATATTTCCTTATTACTTTTTATATTCATGAGGAACATAATTTATATAATAATATAATGATTATTATTATTTATATCATACACAAAACCCATCGAATTAATTAAATATCAATTCTTGGATAAATTTTTTAAAATTTATTCAATATTTATTCAATATATTTTTCCCACTACAACATTAAACTCAGTATGTCATTCCTCCACTATATATATCCTTCCATAAAAAATAGATCCATATTTAATAAATAAATATAACATCATTATTTAGAAATAAATAAATATTTCATTCTCTAATTAGAAAATAAATATTTATTTAATATTCTTCTCACATAATATGTTCTTGAAAAACTATTGTAATAATATATAAAATCAATCAAACATAAGCCTTGTACAGAAATATAATTTATTCAATAAGTTATATAATAAATATTATTATTATTTAGCTAAGGTTCTGGATAAACGTAGTTTATGTCCCTCTAGGCCTCCCTCTCAGTGGCATTAGGCAGTGCAGTCCAAAGTCAACTGATAGTATCAAGAAACATGATAACAAACCAATAAAGAAATAAGTCAATGTCACAATAGCATACAAACTCATGTGAAAACATAAATTGTAATATAATACATCTATCATGATATCTCTATGATATAATTGGTTTTCCATATTTTTTTATTTTTATTAAAAATTTGTTACTATTATTATGAAATTCTATTTTATGGTTTTGACTCATGTTTTTGTGCTTGTGTGATTTGGATCCATCCTCATAGGTATATTGGATAGCCTTTGTGCTTATGTTTTTCTTGTATTTTGGTGTGTTCTGGTTTTCTATTTCAATGGCTTGATTGATGGGCTACTCCTATGAGCTCTATTTGCCAATGATTTATTCTGATCATGTGGCTCTCTGATTTGATTTTTTTTCATTCAATTTATCTCGATGATCCACATCAATAACTCCATCCCATTCACCTAATACTGTGAGGTCCTAGTTCTGTATGAATTTTATACTAACCTATTAATCACAATCCTACTCCTTTCCCTCAACCAACCATGTTTCTCTACATATTTTGTTGTTGACATGCTCATAACACCATATTTTTCTCACCTAGTTTACATTAATAATCATCATAAATTTATTTAGAAATGGAATCATCTTATTTATGATTTTTTCTAGTGATCAAAATAGGATATAGAGTAATTCATACTTCTCCTCTTTTATTACATCATAGCGGCCTATTTTGGTAACCCCCTAACGGTGGATAGCTCAGTACTCACTAGTTCTATCTAGAACACATCTAATTCAAGATTTTGCTAACATAGAATATCCCTCTCTTCATTCACATATCTGGGATCCAGACTAGTGAGATTTTCTCATTTCTCAATTTCTAATCTATGTTTTGTTTCTTTCCTTATTTTACATTCTAGGTTTTTGTATTGCATTCATTATTTCATCCCACATGGAGGTGTATGAAACCTTCTTATTCTTGGGTTCATCACAAGTCCAAGAGTTAAAAGACCACATTCAAAAATATATTTTGGGGTCCTTGTTCTTTGCCTATCCTCTTTTATCTTCTCTATTTCATGTTTTCAATTTTATTTTCATAATCATAATTAGATGTGGAGGTGTTTTTTAAAGTATTAAGACCAAACAATTTTAAAACATGTAAATACCTATGGGATTCTTTAATTTTATACATTTTATTTACTACACCTTATCTAAATTTCCTATATTTATTATTTTATTAAAACCTTTAATATTCAATCATTATAATTATTTTCTTTTCATCCTCTATTAGAGTTTGACTACCTATCATTTGATTAGTTCCTTTCCTCATTATTGGTATCATAACATTTAATAATTTAAATGTTTTATGATAATTTTTGAGTCCATAAGTTTGATAGTTATAATGATTTCATTATTTGGAGAGTTAACATGGGTGCACTATTAGATCAAAAAAGAATCGAATATGCTTTTCATTATTCTAAAAATCCTATGTTTACCATCTCTGTTGATGGTTTGTGTTCCACACTGTATGTTGATGTTGACACTTTTATTTTATAAATGACCACTATACACTTAATTTAACACTTCTAGAAAATTTTCATTATGATGTTACCCAAGAAATCACTATTAAAAATATCTAGTAAAAACATGAACACACACACACACAGATATATATATGAAAAAAAACTTTTCTTGGTCATCTATATAAGAAAAAAGACATTATAATTTTATATTAAATCCTAGTAATTCAGTTTGTCTCCAACATGATAGACCTAATAAAGTGAAATTATATTTCTCTAAAATAAATTTCAATGTTAAAGATGAATACCAATATTTAATTCTTTCAACTTATCATGATGATTCATTTAGTTCATTAAAAATTATTATGAATTATGATCTTGATTCCATAAAAATAGATGTGGGTGTGGATGTTTTTTGTTTAATGATTTTCAAAAATATTAGTTAGTGGATTATGATATTGGTGTTAAACATAATCCAAAACTATTGATAATTAAGGGTCATAAGACATGCAATTAAAAACAATAAATCAAAAGAATAAATTTTATAATATTCAGTTTGTGTGTGTGGTGAAACCAACTATATTAAAATACATTATCCCAATTTTATAAATAAGGATTGTATGACTCGGACCAATATGAAATTTCTTTAATATTATGTTGTATATTTTCTTTAATATTTAATATCCATTTTATCTAAAAATAGGTTTATTTTTTTGGTTGTATCCTTTCTGTGATGCTAGTACTATCCCAGCTACATTTGCCGGGCCACCAGTGGGAAGGATGGGGTATCATTGGCCTAGTCTAAACTGTTCATCCTTAAGAGGATAATGTTATCTTTTCATATTTATATAATTGATTTTCATGTGTTTCTATTTCATATTATTATTTTTATTTTTCATCTTTTTCATGATTTCTTCATTCACTATTACTTTGCCCTAAGGTTTGTTGTGTGTTTATGCAAATCATCTTTCTTGAGAGTTACTTATTTTGGGGGATTTTTATGTAATAATGACATTAATCATTATTGTTTAAAACTATTTATTATATAGTATTTTTTATGATAATTTTTTATTAATATGATAGTAGTATAATGATATGTATTGGGAGGTCATGTGACATTATGAAATATGCTACGAGTTTCTACGTAGGGTGGATACTATAGTATTAGTTCATTTTGAACTGAATAAAAATGTTTCTAATCCAACTGGTTTGGTATACATGCATTGAAAGGACATCATCAGTTAATTTTTTGGTTTTAGTCTGAAAATGGGGATATTTGATAAATTTGGTTTTCAAAATCTAAAATTCACTTTTTATTTTATCATGAAACATTTATTATTCTGAAACTATTGAATTTTTTAATTTGGGATCTAGTTTTTAGTCTTGTCTATTATGGATCCATCCTTTTTGTTCTACAGTCTAGCACTTTGTACTTATTATGGATTTTTTATTTTGTCCTGAAGTGGATTCTAGTTCTTATCTTGATCTAGATGATTCTCTTATGAGAATTTCCAAATAATGATTTATGTTGATTGTGTGTATCTACAACATTTATTTTGTTATTTTATTTTATCCTGAAAATCTATATCATTGACTCCTACCAATTTTGTTATTGTCATGTTCCCTAGGTTCTACATGATTTTTTGCTACCCTATCTTCTAGAATCATATCTTAATTGAACTCTAACCACTTGTCCTCTCATAAGTTTCACTTGAAATGCACCAACCTTATCCTTTTTATCCACATCATTCCTTTAATAATCCTGGTCACTTAATTTTATCATGAGATACTCATCCTTCTGCTCAATTCCAGAAAAAATAATCTGAGAGAGAGGTAGTTCTGTAGACCCATATCTATACTATCCAGACCCCCTATTCTGGTGATACCCTTTATTTGGGATACCATAACATAAGAGATCTTACTACACCGCATCATTTTCAAGATATTATAACCCATACAGTTTCATTTTCCCTCAGGAGATCCTTGATTTGGACTTGTGATATTATACAATTTTCTAGTTTGGATTTTTGTTTAATTTCCTTCTTTAATTAGTCATCTCATTTTTCAGGTTTCATTCATGATTTATTCCTACTTATAGGTGAATTCTATCATCATTATATATATTTCACGATGAGTCTAGGAGTGGTAAGGACCACATGTATGGATAGCTTCTATGTTATACATGAGTTGTCTCTCAATCTTTATCTTCACTTCCTTCCTCGAATAATAATATTTTTTGTGTTATTTTTTATTATGTAGATTTGAACCTATCTAGTCCAATCTACATTAATAATTTTTAGGTTATTTAATTATATGTATTTTCTTTACTATAGAATCGCTGTATTTCATCTATTTTTTAGTTTCATAAATCCTTTTTCTTCACATCATTTCAACAATTCTCTTCTCATAATCTATGAGAGTAAGAATTCCAATCATCAGATTTGTTTCTTCTCACACACTATAATCAATTAGACTGTATATTGGTGATATAAAAATATGTGTTAAATGTATCATTCCTTGAAATTATAGAAATGAACCTTAAAATATAATTCCATCGTCATGGATTTAATTGGGTTGTTTCATTCCTATCAATACTATGATGATTTAATCATCTACTATAAAACATGGGGGGATAAATCCTTTCTTTCATTTTTTATTAATGAAATAATACTCCTGATGCACCCAATAAGATCTTATAAACTATTAAAATATTTAATAATGTCTTTCATTAATACATAATTGTAAATTACAAAAATCATCCATTAATAATAATCTTAATGTCAATAGATAAATGCACATGTCCCAGGATAGAAACATCCAATGACACATACAGATGTGGATTTAAAAATATCTAGCCATGATCACATAATATACAACACTAGAAATTAGTAAGGGTTCACTCTATAGGAATGTGCTTCATTATAATATTATTCACTTCTGTAAATATCTTATATAATTTGTGTCCCATCAAAGGATATTATATTGATATATAAAATATATTTAATAATATTATCATGGATATTTTGGGTTCTCATCATATCAGAGAACTGTATGACATTTCAATGCACTATTTACATCTACAAAATTATCATATACTATTTAAAGCATAAAAATAATCATTGTATGGATAAACATATTGTTAATAATCAAATCAACAAATAAAGGTATTCATAATATACATAAATGCATGTTTTAGGGTACCCGCTTCAACATATATGTGCTCTAAACACCTTTATCATAATTTTTAATTTAAAAATAATCAATAATAGAACCATATCCATAGTTATATTACAAAATATTATTCTGTTATAATTTTTTAATCACCCCTTTATTGACCAATATTCATTAAAATCAATATTCAGGTGTCAATTATTCTGTTTACGACACATTCTTCAGTTAGGTGAATCTGGTCCTTGTACCTTCTCTATGGTTACAAAACCATAATAATGTCATAAATATAATATATATTTTTTATTTTATACACTTTTTTAAAAATCAAAATATAGAGGTGATGAAATATGAAGCACTTCACTATGTGGAGGCAGTAGTCCCTACAAATACCTGAGTAATGTTTTCATTTTCAAACAGATGGGAAGAAAGGACAGGAGATACTAAATTATATTTCAAAAGGAATAATTATTTCATAAATATCATATTTATTTATTAAATATATCTATATAACCAAACACAATATTTACTAATGAAAAATTAAATTAAATGCCTGATATAGGTTTAGTCTGCATGTACACATTATCAGAGTTTCAGTTTTCCATTAGTTTGAAAGGAGGTAGTTAATAATCATTAAATAAACAAAATAAAATTTAGGCATAATAATGATAATGGCTAAATTTTTTCGATGTGGTTATAGGATAATAAGAGGATTTTGAAGAATAAATAAACATAAAATATTTTTTTCAAGTCGATTACTTATTCCTATGGTTTAATCCATTTGATCTATCCTTAAGTGTTCTTGGGTTGGTATTTTTTCATAATATAAACTATGGAATGCGGGAAAAAATATTTTTGAAGTGATTTATATATATATTTGATTATATATGGATTAAAAAGTGTGTAATGATGATTGTATAGGATGTGTTCTTTTATATGTGAGAAGAGTGACACACATGTAAATACACTAAACATTAAAATTATATATAATAATTTTCATGTGAATGTGGCACTAAATAAGCCCAATATCAAAGATAAGTCAATGGGATATAAAAATTCACAAAAAAAATCAAACTAAGATAAATATTTTTTAATATTTAAAGCTTTATCCAATACATTAATCCGTTTTAATAAATTTTAAAATTTACCGTGATGACATAATTTTTATCATGGTAACTTTTATTTATGAATTAAATTAAAATTTAACATATCACCAAATTTGTACAAGGGAATTATAAATATATAATTTATTATATGATGTTCATTTTCTAAATATTGAAAAATTATATTTAATCTATGTATATGAAAATCATTTCAAACCTATTTTTCGATAAATTTCATTTTAAGCATAAAAATGATTTTCAAAAACAATCACGTGTATAATTGATCCCCAGGAAATTAATAGGATTATAGATAAATAAATAATAGTCTTATGGAAAGAAAAATGGTATTCCCAAACTCAATGAATTATTGTGAATACTAAAGAAATGGAAGGGAAAAATAGTTATTAGTTATAAAAAAAATATCTTTAGTTCCAAAAAAGTAAAAAAAGGGTTTCCAAATTCAATATAATAGTTTTAAAATACATATTTTAATCCTAAAATACTTATTTTTTATTTAAAAATGCTCTATATATATTTTTATGTAATTATTATATAATAATGACATCCTAAAATATATATAACAACCATAAAAAATAATATTTTCACCATTCACCTAAAAAACTACCATTTTCAAAAAAAATCCTCTCTAAGATGAATTATACATGATGAATCCTTAAATAATGTTATTTTTATCAATCTAACATTTTTACATTTTCTAATTTTAAATTATAAATTTAATATATATAATATACAAAAAAATTATTCGAAATAATCCATTTAGCCATAATAATTTATATTAACATTCCCAATAGTTTCATAATCATTATAAGGATGTTATTAATTTCTTTCAACTATTATTACTGTAATTTTTCAATATGTTTTGGTTATAAATTCCATAAATCTAATAAATTTATCAAAAATATATAATTAATAAAAATATTTTATATAAAAATAATATTATGTTTTTAAATTAAAATACAAATCTATTAAATTTTACAAAATTATTTAGTCATTATTTTCTACTTAAATACATTTTACATTCTATAATTATGAATTTTTAGGAAGTATATTTTTTCATTATGATTAGTGTTGTATTGCAATACAATATATCAATCACATGAAAATAATTTTAAGGGAAAATAAATTCTAAAATCATGGGATGTTATATTATACCATCTTTTAACAATTTCACCATCAAATTTATAATAATATAATGAAAATTTAATGATACATAAACCTCATAACAATGTTAGTTTTTGAGATATATTCCTCAAACTTATGGTTCGACTATAAAAATTTGAATAGATGGGTTGTCTTGTACAACAATACTTTATCGATCTGATTAAAAATACATCATAGTTGGTCCACATAATAAATATCATACTCTGGTTATATATATTATATGTTTATTATTTTTGAAGTATCATGTATATATTTCTTTAAAAGAGACATGTGGAGTATATAATGCACATTGGTGAGGTTTACTTGAAGTCCCTTTTGATAAGAGCCACCCATATATGATCAAGAATCTCTAAAGGGACTAATATATTAAAGGATCAAATTCCATTTATTTATAAATCTGATAACCATATTCAAATAAGGTATTCAAAAGAATATTTTATCACCTGCATCAAACACTAGATCCCACTGATGATTGTTCACACAACTATTCTATAGACTAAAAGTTTCCATGATGTGTTCCTGAATGGATCTAACATTATGTTCCATCTCCCAGCTAGCTTAGGTCCCAATAAGTATTTCTCTCCAAAACTATTATAATATTCACAATTATTAAGGGATCATTAAACCTTATTTTTATAATTTACAAATATTTTATTTGAAAATATAATTTCTCAACAAAAAACATCCCTAATTATGGTTTTATGGTGTTTTATCATGGAAACCTTTTATATATAGGGTATATATAAATGTAAAATGGGGTTTTAAATACTATATAAGGGTAAAAGACTTACCAAATATGGGAGGGTATTTTTCATCTACTACATAAAGGAATCTCCCATTTCTATATTCTGTGTAAGGGTATGTCTCATTGTGTTTGTGTTGTGTAATGGTACATATGGGGATTTTTAAGGATATTACTGAAATGTGACAGCGTAACTAGATAACTATTGAGGATATTTTTGAATTTATAAGGCTTGATTAATGGTAATCCAGGGATTCTAAACCTCGTGTATGGGTGCCTCTTGGATTATGTAAAGGTAGGTTATATATTCTTGTACATACATAATTGTACTGAGGGTATCATCTAATAGTAACATGGTTTTTCTAATGGTTATATAATGGAAAACATAATCTTTTAAAAGGTATTCATGACAAAATAAGGGTAATAAAGAGCTATATAAGGGTAGAGATAATATTTTACCCTTGTGTAGGAGTAATATATTCACCCTTATGAAATATCCATGATTTATGTAAGGTTATACCATGTTTCCATCATATGACACCCTTTTACATAAAATTATTTTTAAAAACCATGTTTTCTTCTCCTTGTCCAACACACTTTTGTAACCATCTTTCACGATTATGAATTATATAATCTTGGTAATAAATTTCCTTGAATCATTTAGGATTAAAAATATTTGTGGGATTAAATTAAACACTCTACATTCTTGATTTGGATAACATAAAACATTTAATTTTAATTCAATCTCTAGTTTTTAATATTTATAATATTCACATGGTTGTTACATCTATAATAGGAAAACCCTTCATCTATTATTTTATATTAACTCATGATTTTTTAGTTAATATTTCTCCTATTCAGTTTTTTTATTACTTCTTCGATAAATTAAAACATATATTCTGGTTCTAGATATGGTAGAACCACACCCCTCTCCTCTGCTCCAAGTTCTATGTTATTAAAATATAAAACTTGTGAATGTTTTCCATTAATATTTTTGTAGTATGTTTGTGGTATAATCATCTTGATTATATTTGAAAATATTGTTAAAGGATTCAAAATTTATTAATAACTCTGAAATATGGAAAATCATAGTAATAATTAGTCTTGTGATATAATGTATTTTCCTAAAGAGAAGGATTACCATCATTTGTGGAGTTGTATTATTTATCTATAAAGTAATATGGAATAATCAAGAATGTAAATATAAAATTATCATGTTTATTTTTGATTATTGAGTATAGATAATTTATTATCACTAGTATTGTTTTTAATACTTTTGAAATTAAATAACAAAATCAGTTCTAGGAATACTTGGCAGGCGGTTCGAGAACGTGAATGCATTGATTTTTTTAGAAAATTTCCTTGTAAAACCATGGTGATAACATTGAAAATCAAGAGGTAGAAAGTTCCATACCTTTTGGGTGATATTGGTACTAATTTTTCCATGATAATAATTCTTGTGTGTGCATAATTGATAGTTATGATTGATTTTGATTGAATGTGTGAATGTTATTTGCTCGTGGAAATCTTATATGATACTTGTTTCTATGATTATATTTGTTGATCATTTAGTCATGTTTATTTTTTATCATTTGTATTTTATGTTACTTTCTTTAACCATGATGATATACCATACCAATTTTTCTTTTATACTCTATTATGTGTGCATTTAGATGTTATTTTTATGTTGTCGAATGCTGGTGGACCATTGTGGAATGTTTATCCCTTGGAGGGGGAGTGTGCATGAATTGTAATGAAAAAGATTATGGACCTATAACTGGGTAGATATGTAATTATTATTCATATATTTAGTCTGATATTCTCCTAGTATATCACATGTGAAGGATCATGTTTGTTGGGGATTAGTGTATGACATGTAGTATGATCACTTAATGCCTTTTGGATGTTGATAACATGACTCACTTTATTAATAGTAGATTTCGTTTAGTATCATCACATGATTCTACGAAGAATGATTATTAGCCTCATGGAAAATTCATTAATATATCATATGTCATCAAATTATTTCTATAATGGAGGAAATTTTGGTATACTTTAGACTCATAATGGCTTAGTTAAAACATTATTGATCAATTACTGATTACTTTGTTTCATAGACCATTTCTATTTATTTTTTTAATACTATTATTTCCATGTGAACCTCAATTAAGGACTCACTGGTGGTATCTTACAGGGTTTAATTACTTACACCTACATGGAAATCTCAATTCAAATTCATAAATCATGTGTAGTGATCCAATTATGGGAAAGGTTCCTATGGCTGACAGTTGAGAATTGGAGCATATAAGTGGTGGTAGACCAAGATAAACACTGGAGGAATCCAAACCAATTTATTTTTTTACTTTATTATTTTCACTATACTCAAATTTTCCTTTTCACATTAGGATTTTGTTTAATTCATATATAAGTGGTATTCCATCTAGATATTTTCAACATTCTCACTCTCGTGTTTTAATTTATTATATATTTTTTTAATTACTATATTTAATGGATTACTACAAAAGAAATAGTCTCCCCATTGAAAATCTTGGACCCTAGATACTAGTCTCCATTATTTCGAATATAAGGAGAAACATATGAGATTATGTGGAACTATAATGAAGACCCAGTGTTTTGGTTCTGGGTGTTACATTTATCCAAACATGTTGGATTTATTCACTTATTGTTCTAGATGGATTCATAAAGACCCATTTAAATTCTCAAGTGAAACCTATTGATGTAAGAAAATTCAAACGAAGGATGGTGTTGATCCCAAATAACATTAAAATATATAGATAAACTTCTCAACATGTCTTATATGTCATTAATAGTCTTATCAAAGTGAAAATATGGTTTAGGATGATATGGAGTAGAAAAGATAAACTAGGTATTCAATGATTTCTAAGGGATCCTCCCAATATTCATGGTAAATCGTGAATCTTAATCTGATATGATTGAAAGTAGAACTCCATGAAACCATCTAAATTCATTAATATATATACTATCATGTTCAATAAGTGATAAATCTTCTATCATTGAAATAAAATATGTTGAAATTATATGGAATTTGACTACAACCCAAATGGAATTATAACTAATAGATTTTTGATTGATTCTTATGACATAGACCATGGATTCATTTTCCGAATGATTTTTTATTTTCCTCTTAACTTTTTTAGAATACAGTGCATCATGATGTGTACATTTGAATATTTCTTTTAATGTTGTCCCACTAGAAATTATCATTGTGATTATTATACATCTTTTTTCTTCCAGGATGGATAGAGAATGAAGATCTATTTTCTTAGTCCAACACATCATTATTCAATTATGGTGTAAAGGGAACTTATATCTTTTTCCTAAATATTATCATTTCATTTTATTCATTTTTGAACTTTGGAATAGTCCTTAATCTATTTTTTAGTCAAAAAACTTCCTTATATTACACTTTAATCCCCACATGGATGGATGGTTGAATATTCATTTTATCATGATAGTATTTATACACATTCCTAAGGATCTCATGTTCAATACTCTAATAATACAGAAGTATAATATCTCTTTTAATCATCATCATATATAAAAAACCATGATACTTTAGGATTAGAGAATCAACAACCTTATTCACCTACAAAGGGTGTTAATGTATTATTTAGTCATAATAATTAATCAACTACAACCATATCCTATAGGTGATGTTCATATATTTTTATTTGGATATATAAATTATTTTTTATTATATATATATGTGTGTGTGTGTGGGTGTGTGTGAATCATACCATTCACTATAAAGATAACAAATATGTGTTTTCAATTAAAACTTTACAAATGTTAAGCCCAATTCCAAAATTGGGAAATTTTTATCATGATTTTTCAATTGTAATAAAAAATATGCTACCAAAACGAAATTTTCCATGAGAACATATTCCAATACCTTCATTTATATATCACCTTATATTAGAGGCCCTTATCTATTGTATAATAGTTCAAACATATGTGCACTGACTATCTATCTCTTAATCTTCATGATGATTTCCACACATTAATTTATCTAAAAGAACATAAATTATTTCAATGTAATTTTTTTATTTTATTTCTTGTCCATTAAAAAATTCTCATTCATCTGATATCAACAATCTAATATAAGAAAATCATGGATCTCATTAATTGTGGTTGGCCAGGGCTATTTTTCAATAACATATGCCCCTGAAGAATTAAAAAATATACCCAAACATGTAATGACATCATTCTTGAATGATACATTACATAAATATAATTAATATTTAATAAAATTTACATATTAATTATCATTTCTTAAAGACATCAACAGAAATGCTTAACTAATCATCATTATGTCACATTGTCATAGAATATATGATAAAATCATCTTTATAGACTACTAAAAATGGATCTAGTTAATCTGTAAATAAAATTTTAATTATATCAATGATGGTAATAGGTGAAATGGTAAATATAAATGGCATTCAAATAAATTTACTATGTACACACCTCAAATTTTTTATTTAATTATGTATATCCTCTCTTTTAACCCAAAATTTATCACATAAAAATCTAATGACAATAATTTAAAAGTATTCAACTATTAAAAACTGATGAAAAAAGTCATAAATATATGGTAGATGATAATTTTTTTTCATTTTTGTCTTGTTATGTTACCAATATGTAAAGAAAATACACATTGCATCATCTTCATTATTAACAAAAAGAATCGGTGGACCCTATATTGAGGCACTAATGTGTATAAATCCAATTAATGGATTTGATATGGGCTCCTTATTAAATTTATTCTTACTAAATTGTGTTCATTGTATAAAGATTCAATGAAATGTGTGTATAACATGATATGAGTTCAATTGAAACTCAAAATCAATATTTTGGGGGAAGACTATGAAACACTATTAGGTTACACTGGTATATTCCCACACAAATGGAATTTCGTAAAGGATGAGTACATCCCCAATATTTTTATCCATATTACCCTCAACAATATATATATATATACAAGGAACTATATAATTAATGAAATTTCAATTCGATTTTCATCTTAATCATAAAATATATTGACAATTATAGGATGATTCGATAAATCAAATTTGTCTTCTCATATTTTGATATTGATATAAGATTTATCTAGAAGGATCCAATCCTTTCCCATAATCACATAATATTTTTCTATAAGGAAAACAATATGAATTATTTGAAACACATTAACAGAACATTTTATTGGAGAAGAGTTATATAATTGAGATAAAATCATTATACAATTAAGAGTATTCACTGATAGTTAAATATATAATTTTTGGGTTCAATATGTGGTAACCTTACCAAATTCCCCAGAAATGAAATAGTTAGAGAGACCTAAAATAAATAATACATTTACAGTTCTAGAGTAGTAGATATTAGTACCTTTCACAACTTCATTATTGTGATCAAATTTATTAGTTGTGATTATATAGTGTTTTTCTTTCTTCTATTGTATTGTGAGGTTATTGAAACTAGTTTTCATTATTAACCCATTGATTCAAGAACTGGTTAGTGTAATTTATAAACATCTTACAATTTTATCACAGGATTAAGGTTTCTGTATTCATTTCATTATTATTTTCATACATCTCATTGACCATCATATTTATAACTCATCAAAATTCATTTTATATATAGAATCAATTTCTACACATAAATATTTTACTATCCCTTAAGTAAATTTAACTTTATTATTATTTTCACTTTTTTAGTATGAGGACATATTAATTTACATTCCTAAATTAGTTTTATTATCGTTGTTTCTTTGAATCTCCGTGTTTTTATTCCTATCCCCAAAACCATAAGAATAATGGGAATCTCTATAATTGATTTCCACTATGATAATGCCTTAAATAACTTATTCACAACTATCAAATTTTCTTATAGACAATTATTTTTTAAAAAATTTTTAATTACACTAAAGAATCTATCAATTATTCCTTTTAGGGTCTATGACTAAAACAATATCATACCTATAATGTCTGGTGAAATCTTCTTCATTGGTAAAAATGTATTCAACATCCTTATACTACACTACAATGAATTCCCTCTAAATTTTAGTATGAATATTTTGAGGGAAATTCATATTGAAAAAATTACTTAATCACGTTCTATTTCATTGATCCACTTTTATCTTCTTTCATCATACAATTGATATTATTCCACCATTGACTTGATTCACCCTCCAATTATAGATATTTAGGAAACGTTTCTCATGGTATGAGCTTTCGATAACATAATATATTTTCTATATTCTATTAATCCATTTCATTGAATCTAATGGGTTTAAATACCAACTAAATGGGATTTTATTTTGTTATAAATATGACTCCATAGAAATTATATCCTCCTTGGTTAAATCATTTGATAACATTTATTATTATTATTATGCATATCTTGAGAATGATGGAAAATCATTTCCCTGAGTTGTTTCTCCCCAAATACAATCCCATTTGGTTTCACATTGGAAAAATATATGAATTTTACATTTCATTAATTTTAAATCAATTCCTCATAGTGATTACCATTTAATAAATTAAATTGTTTCAACAAATGATAATACTTATAAAATAAAAACTATAAATATAAAATAATTATTTCCAAAATAAAATATATAACCTAAATAAATAAATTCAATGTTTTAATCTATGATTTCAATGGTAATATCAAACTATAATTTCTAACATAAATTTTATCAAATGCAACATAATGGTTCGTAATGATATTGTTAGTTAAAGAAATAATACCTCTATGTAGTGTAGAACCTGGTGTGTAGTTATCCCCCTTTTTACATACCCTGTGATGACATAGTTAATACTAAACTAACCCAATTTAGGGTTATTTACCCAAGGTTCATCTATTCTAAATATTGTATCCAATTGTTTGTATCCATATATGCATATTATTTCTATGAAACTACACATTCTATACATTTCCTAGATTCAATATATTTTCACTATTTATACTCATATTAGTGTTCTCACTAATGTTTTCTAATCCTAATACTAATATTCTCTAAACTATGATCTAATATGAACTATGGTGACTTGAGAAAAACATAAATTCATATACTATCATTTTGGACCAAAAAAATACAACTCACAATAATAAAAAACCTTGAACATTAATGGTTTAATTTATATGGACACTAGATACATAAATAAATAATTTTTGGAACCATTATCAACATATCCAACACATTTCTCCTTGAAAATTACCCTTCATATTCATACTCAACAAAGTTTCATTATTCATATCCTTGGAAAATGGAAAATTGAGAAGTAGTGATCAAAAATTAGGATTAAGGTGAATATTATAGATAACAATTAAAGATCATAAGAAATAAATAATAATCATTAGTGTGCACGAACATTATCATTACATACAAAAACTCACTCAACATGTCATGAACCATAAATAATGAATCATTGAATAATTATTTTTCTTAAAAACAAATGATAGATAAAAATATAGAATCATTAAAAATAAATCATGATACAAGATAGTATATCATAATCATGTGACATATGTCTTTTCCTTCCAACTAATCACTGAAAATAATATACAAATTCAATGATAATCTCCATGAATATCATAACATAGTAGAAGAAGTCCCATAGTGGATTGGGCTCACTCATTCTTCCTATTATCATAGTTGGTAGTGTCTCATGGTGGTTTGGGTTCACTCCCAATTCCCTTTCATGTCTTCTCATGAGATATCTAGATTTTCCCTTTTCATTGTAGGGACACATAATTCCATTCCCACTAATAATATAATGAAAACCAAACATATATATTCCATTATATCATGAAAATAGTAATCAATTAATTATAGATTAATAAACTCATTATAGAAAAATATGTTTCATGATAACATCATTAAAAATTAATTATCATGGGACACCTAGCAAAAAATGTTTATGGTATCATAAGTAAATACATCTAGTAATGCATAGTGTTGAGACCATGAATATTTAAGGTGTCATTTTATGAAGAAGTTGGTTATGATGGATTAAATATTAAAAAGATTATTATTATATTATAAAACATAAATCACCTAACATTGTTGATCCTTCCTTAATATATTTTAATAAATGGAGTCCAAAAAACTAAATTGGTCATACATATTATGTCACTAAATGTTTTTTGGATTCTTCTCAAAGTTCCATCAGATAAAAATATTCAAAAAATGAAATTATTATATTCAACGCTAATCTTAAAAAGTACCAAGAAAACGTTTCATTCATATATAATAATTATTGTTACACTTTTTTTTAATGTATGATATTAGTGGATATTGGGGTAACTTTGGTCTGTGGACAGTGGTTTCATTGTCAGGTTTGTCGGTTAGATTAATTCTTGAATGAATCGCACATAAGAAATATTGGTCTATTGTCAGATGAGGGAACATAGAAGTCTAATAAATGGATATTGTTTATAGGATCATCAGATAGAAAATATTTTTTGATGTTCTGAATGGTAGAAAGAATAAATACATTCTATATGAAGAAACGCAGATGTTTCCAACAATATTGGAGAAGTCATCAGGGTATAATATTTAATGTTACCAGTTATTGAATTGATTGTGGTTATAATGGGTAGAGATTGCTGAATGAACCATTATGTGTTCATAATATACAATATTGCATTAAAAGGAAATTGAAACAAGCTAAATAATAAAATTAATCTAAAAATATTTATAATCTTTATGAATATTTATAATTCGATGAAATGTGATGATGTTTATTTTGATGTCGAATTCTACTATAATAATGAAGAATATATTTTCATTCTATCTGAGATAATAGAAATATTGATAAATATTGAAATCATAGTTTTAGGATGTTCTTTACAACCTATAATGTTTTAGGTGGGTTATTGAGATATTGATTGTGAACGTTGAATTTAAATTTATAACACTTGAAATTTTTTTAATAGAAATATTTTCTATATTAATTGACGAAATATAACTATGAAAAAGATGATGAATTTGTTTCAATAGAGTAAATATACAATCAATTGAGTCAAGTGGTGTACTTGAGAGATCTCATGTCGAAGAATCAAATTTAGTAACATAAAAAAACATGGAACTAAAAATATTGGTACAAAAAAGAGATACCTAACAGAAAAATTTAGATGAATATGGTAAAGAAAAAACCAATTTAATGGGTATTATACCAAGGATATTGTACTGATTTTACCTAAAAGATCACATCAAATTCATAGTTTCATATGAATATTTTGAAAGAAAATTTCATTCTTACTATAGTTCAATCAAGAAAAAATGAATAAGAAGAACATTCGAGAAGGAACGTGGGAATAATGTCTATGAAAACAAATGACAATGTTAAAGCCTATTAGTGAAGGTTCTTTTATTTTTGGAAATATTGTAAAATCATTTTATCTATGAGAGGGAAGAAACTATCAAAGTACTATAGTGAAATTAATATGATTGATATTAACTAATTATTATGATCCAACAAATTATATTTTTCTACTTGTTATGTGGTCTCGTATTACTTTTAAACCATTCTAAGGACTGGTTATTCTTGTTGAGTATTGAACCTTGCATGTAATGGTGTTCTATGGTGTGTATTTGTTTGTTATTTTCCAAAAGATTCATTTCTCATTATCCTAAGGCAAAAGCTTTTTTTAAATGTAATAAAACAAAATATCACTAATTCACCCTCTCCCCTGCTCAACGGTCACTCATATCATGGTTGGCCCATTTAATTTTGTCATTGAAAATGTTTCTTCATTGTCTCACTATAGTTGGATTCTTAAAAAATGGAAACTAGTAATAGATAATTAGAAATCTATTAATATTAATGGAATTGTAGCCTTCAATAGAAATAACTATCCAATATGGAAGGATAATATGTCACTTTATATTTTATGGGTTATCTATGATGATCATGAAGTTTCTTTAGATATTTTTACTCTTCCTACCATGGTTGACATATAAATAACTACAAATATAAAGAATATAAAGGAAGAAGGGTGATATATAAATGTTATACATTCATCACTCTATGAATGTGAATTTTTTAGGGTAAAATTATTTAGATTAGCTAAATTAATTTGGGATAATATGACTAATATTTATGAAGGAAATTTTTAAATTCTAGATACAAAATTTATTGATAAAAATATTGAACATTGAATATATTAATATGGGTGATGATAAATTAATTGGTTATTTATTTCCAATGGTTAATGACATTATAATCACTATAAGTTGTTTCAGTGTGATGTTGGAATACTTGAATATTGCTAAAAATTAATTAGTATTATTTTTGATAGATTTGAAACATTGGTATCATCATTACAAGATATACATCCTAAAAAATATCTCTCTTCATGATTTATATAACATTTTAATCACTTATGAAAGGGGAATATAAAATGATTTAACAACTATGGGAATGGTTTTTCAGGAAATCTTTTTCAATGATACTATGAAAGGAGGAACCAGAAATTCTGTTGAGAAATAATTTCGTGATTCTGACTCTGAGGAAGAGGTAAGAAAAAACAATGATGAATTTATTTTAATTTTCTAAAAAAGTGAAAATAAGTATATATAAGTATAAAGGAATGTTTCCATTGAAGTGATTTCATTATGGATCCATTATAAATTTCAAAAAAAAATCCATAGCAATGTTAACATAAAGAAATTGATAAAGATGATATAATGTTAATAATATATATAATAAATACTTTTGAAAATTCAAAGTCCAATTCAAATGTTAAGGTTAATATGTTGTCTAAATATAATACTGGAAGCATTTCAACGACTTGTGATGAATATGGTGGTATAGAAGTGGAAGCTAAAAATTTGGGCGTTGATACTATAGAGAAGATACTTATAGAAAAGTAAAATGGTGTGAATTTTTGTAGTGATTAAATTATTTTGTATGAAGAAGAAGAAAAATAATAAGTGTCAAATTTGATGGATTTTATATGTAAATTAAAATTGATATAATCCATCTCATCGATTTTTTGAGCATGAGATATTGAATAAAAAATTTAACAAAGAAGATATTTCATTAAATAATAAAGAATCAATTCATGATGAAAAATATCAATTTTTTAAAGATATTGATGATACGATGATGTAAACTGATGAATATAAAAACCAAAAAATCAATATTTAAGAAAATATTAATGTGAAGAAGAAAGACTTTGACCATATATAATAACGACTTTTTAAAGCTGATTAAGGAATAAAAAACAACGAAAACATAGTTTAAAATTCCGAGAAAATCATAAACTGTTTAAAAAACATAAATATCATCTAATATAATAATAATAGTGTTAAATTTTTTTTTTAAAATGTTTAGAAAAAAGAAATCCAATGGGTCCACTCATGTAGCTAAAATAAGTGGTTCCAAAAACTCAAAATTTCTGTTGAAGAAATGTCTTTTGAAAAAACTACTACAATAGGAAACTATGATAGGTCCAAAAAATTCAATAAATAATAAAAAAAATATTTTATGAGGCTACCAAAACATCGATTAAAAATATGGATTCAAGGTTGATGGTAAGAGATATTGTGGAATAAAATTATATATTTATGGAAAACATGAGTGTTTCCGAGTAAAATTGTTTTTTAACAGAAATTTATAGTACTGTGGAGAATTTGGGCAAGCAATTAGTTTTTTTTTGGTTTAATCATGAACACTACAAAAAATACACTATGAAATGGAAAAATATTTTTAGTGGGAGTCAAACAAATCTAAGAATGAAACATGAATTTTAGAAAAAAAAATTTATAATCAACCTATGAATCTATTTTTGAAATCTCCAATCATCCAAGAAATATTTCTATCGTTTTTATTGTTATACTATAATTTCAAAAGCACTTATACACAAAACAAAAAAAACGTCCTGTGAAGGGGGATGAAGGAAAATATAATTCCTTAGTTGTTTAAATTACTCTTAAAATCACAAAATAATAATGACCTTGGATGTGTAATAGTTGGTGTTCTTCACATTTGAACAGATGTTTTTAAATAATTCGAATGGTTAAAAAAGTGATATTGAAATTTGGAAATGATTAATCACTCAGTAATAATTGCATTGTATATATGTTCAATGGAAATGAAAATTTTAATTCTATAAGAGCCTTGTTTACTGATGGACTAAAGCACAATTTTTTTAATATATTGCTCAATTTGATTATGTAAATTATGTTTTTTTCAAAAAAATATTAATGTAATTGAATATAGGAATTTGATAAGGATAGGACAATGAAAGAAGGGAATTTTTTTTTTGACTTCAAGATGCATAGATATCTTATTATCTATGCATGATAGAATAAAATTATTTTTTGTAATAATATATTCAGACATATGCATGAGAGGAATATGAGAATAATACAAAAGATAAAATATGTTCCAGATGTTTTGGAAATGAAAATAAAAAGATAATAGTGTTGTTTATTTTTTAGGATGGGAATATTGAAAATCTAATACAAATAAATGATTAGATACATTCAACTCACCCAATATATATTATTTATTATGATCTTTTTGGGCCCATGATAATGAAAATGAAAACTGTAGAAAAGTATTTTATTTTCCTAAATGATTATTTTACCGAAATTTCATATATTATGATTTGAAAACATATGTTAGAGGATCTCATATTTTTTTAGAGTTACAGGAAAAGATCTAAAAAATAATGTGGATATTATATAAATAAGATTCAATCTAATAGTTATATTGAATAAAAAAATGTAAATATTAGATATTATCTTTTATGTATGGTATTTATCATAAATTTAAAGCACCACACACACTACATAAAAATACTTTTTCAAAAATAAAAATTTTAATTTTAGAAAATATTGACTGATTTATGATTATTAAAAATGATACTTATTTATTATCTAAGAGGTAATATATTGGAGTATTAGTTCACATTCACATTTTCTACATCTATATGAGAAACTATTCTCTGGATTCATACAAGATGTATTAAAATTATACCCCTATATTGTAACAAATAATTGTATTCAATAGCCCATGTCTAATGAAATTCAAAGAGGAAAATATTTTGATGATTGAGAAAAAAAATTGATGGTATTATTCATGGTTAATGTCTAAATGTTAGAGGCTACATGTGATATATTAAATAAAATAGAAATATTGTTAAATCTAATGTTGTAAATGTCATATATCATTATGATAAAAAAGTTCCATAATCAATTGATGAAATGAGAGGAATTGAAGAAGTTGTGGATATAGTTAAACATGAAGAAAAAATACTTGAAATAAGTGATGATATATAAGTTTAATAGGACTAATATTCTAACTCTCAACATTCTCATGCGATGAAGTAAAATAATGATAATCCCATCCAAGGGTAACAAAAAAATTGAAGCTATAATATATCATTAAATATCAAGGAAAATAGTTTCAAACAAGAAGAGCATCAAGAAGAGAATCACATTCCAATTTTTAATCATAAGAGAGGAAACATGTGATGAAATGACTTAAATCATATACAGTGGAGTGATTTCATGAAAGAACTACTAATGAAATTACAAATAAGGTGACTTGGGAACTTATACCAAAAAAACAAAATAAGAATGTGACTACAAATAAATCTGTTTTCAAAAACAAGTTGAATAAAAAAGGTGAAGTGATATGAACCATAAAATTACTATTTTGTAGTGGATACTCATAGGTAAAAGGTAATTTTTTTTGGTTTATACCATTTCCCTAACAACAAGACTTGAATCCATAAGAATCATACTTATGATTTTTTAAAAAAATATCAAATATAAGGTAGTTGTGATGTTTTTAATGTATTATTTACTAAATATAGATCATGATGAAGAAGATTACAGTGAACAATCACATAGATATGTACTTGGTCAATATGAAAGAATTGATTCTAACTTGAAGAAGGCATTTTATGGGTTCAAAAAAGAACTAAAAGCAGGGTATTGTAATCTAGACACACTCTTGAATAATGTGATCCTCATGAAATTAATATATGATACAAATCATTATATCAAAAATTAAAAAAGGGTACCTATTTTTTATTTTTCTTATTATGATATAATATTAACAGTTATGGATGAAAATATGTGTGAAATTATTTTTTAGGAGATAATTAAACTATTTAAAGTTTCTATGATTGGATAAATGACCTAAATTATTTTTTAATAAATCTATAAATGAAATATTATATTTCATCTTTATACAAGAATTACACTATGGAAGTCCTAAATAAAATTTTCATAGATGATCTAAGTAATATTTGAAAACTCATTTTTGTTGAATGATGTTGTCAAAATATGGTCATGGAATTCATCTTCATCGAAATGAATATTAGAAGTTGGTTGGAAGTCAGTTATATAAAAAATATTCAATGTCATTTCTATTTTTTTGTTACATATTTTTAAAAGAATAAATATTCTATATAATAGTTTTAACTTATTTATATAAAAATAATGCTCATATATATTCAAGGCACAATTTATTCCATGTTGAAATAATACATCAAGAGAATGGTCGGTTTATTTGGTTACATAGATGTACATTGGGATTTCTATTTCAATGATAAAATATCCATAGATAGTGTAGTATTATTTTTATGAAAAGGATGTGTGATTTAGAATACTTATATGAATGATTCATCCACTCTTTTCACTACTGTTGCCGATTATGTATCTTCCGCTCAAGCTATAACACGGTTAAATTGGATAGAAAATAGTGGAAATATTTTTTGGTTCATGTGAAGCTACCACTTATCATTGGACATGATAGTAAATATGTTATATATCTCACTAATAATATAGTGAAACATTATTGATATAACGACATTTTTATTAAATGTTAATTCATCAAAGATAATGTGGATAAAAGTCATATGAACAATGATATTGTTCTTAGAATTTTACCAGTTACTAATATATTTTCCTAAACATTACTAAAAGATAAATTTTAAATTATTTAGGATTTTTATGGGTGTAAATCCTCAGTCCATACAAGGATATTGTTTTTGGTTTTCATCCCCACCCGCATATTGTCTTGGAATACTGTTTCAGGGGGGGGACATATGTAATATAAATATATTTATTAGTTTGTGATTTATTTTCAATGAGTTTTCTAAAATTTTTATTATTTGATTTTGGATTGTGTGAAATAATTTAATATTTTATATATGTGGATATATGTACTATTTCATATAGGTTTGAGTGTGTATCTGTTACATAGATGAGGAAATGGAAGATATCTGGAAACAATTGCGAATATCTTCATTATACAAAACACGTAATTATTGATTAATGATTATTAATTCTTGTATCAAAGAAATTAATTTAGTCCAATAATTGATGTACATTAATCCTTTTCTTAAGTTTCATTTTTTCAATGAATTGTGATCTTGTTTTGAAAACAAAAACTAAATAATGTGATTGTTGAGACCATGAAGCTTTAAGGTGTTATTTTAATAAGAATCTAGTTATGAAGGAAGAAAGAGTAATTAATTGTTTTATTTTGTTTTAAAAAATATATAATCAATATTGGTACTTACATAAAAACCAAATGAATGGTTTCTAATAAATAGTATCGATCTGTTGGGGTGTTATGCTAAGTATTTTTCTGATTATTCTTGTAAATACACTATAAAGAGACATTTGAACTATGTAAATAAAATTTTTATTTAATTATATTAAAATTTACCAAACATAATTTAAATATAAATATATTCAAATATATTTATATGTTTTCTTTTTGAAGATGCTGCTAGAAGCGGATGGAAGTATGGTTTCATGAAAAATGTTTCCCAACCAATTTCTCCAAATAGTGAAATTTTTGGATATTATGGATGGAATAAATCTTGAATTAGTGTTACAAAAATAAATATGTATGTATACTAAATGAGGAATATATTTAACATCATTATAAATAGTAGTGTTGTGGATGTTTAACATAGTGAAATGGATGAATAAGTTTTAGATAAAGAATCCTGAATACTATGAACAATGTTGAAAAAGTATACAAAAAAAACTTTATAGGATTACCATTTATAGAAGTGTTTCTAGTTGTAATGGATAGAGATATCTGAATTAACCATTAAGATTTCATAAAAAAAAGATTCCAAGTGAATGAAATTAAAATAGGATTCCTAATGATTTCATCAAAACATATTTTTATATAAAGGGGTTATTGGATGTGATGACCCCAACCCCTATAGATCAATGTGTCGGTTACTATAACACATTGGAAAAAGATATCAGGAATCACTTCTAGAAGGTCCATACAGTTTAATTATCTTATTTTAATATATAAACACTTAAAATTCACATTATAATTGAAATTATAAAATAAAAAATTATGTTTTCATTGATAACACCATATTTTATCTTAGCATATCCATTCATATCAATCATAAACCAGGTCTTGGTATCCTGGGGAAAATAAGACATAAGAATGGTTTGATATCATATTTTTAGATATGGTATGAGTATAGTGTAATCAATTATGAATAAATAATCATAATTAATATTTCAATGTTAATAAATAAAACACAATTCATTCAATCGATTACATGAGAATAATATCTTTGGAATAAATTATGATCAAATAATGACACATAAATAAAAACATGAGCATGAAACATAACCATGGATATTCTAACTAATCAAGTAAACTTTTGGAAAAATAATAAATAATATCCTAATGAATTCATGAATAGTTTCAAACATCATAACCATACTATCAAGGCCTTATCCTAAGAAAACATATATAAATAATAAAGGTTATGGCCAAAAACCCATGCCAGTTTGTCTCATTAGACCTACTGATGCATGAAGGGGCTATAGATAGCCTCTCACATCACTTAATATATCTAATGAATTCCTCTAGGAAAGGGTTTAATCATAATCTACATTCATATTCTTATATTAAAACTTAAAAATTAAATGTTAATACTTTCCACCAATCGATAAACATAATCGTTTACCATTTAGAGTAATAAGGTTAATGTTTTAAAATTTGTACGTCCCAGTCAACTAATCATAATACATGAAGAAAAATACTATTTAAGGGATCATTAAAACATATTCATAAAATACAATAAGATAAAATATTGGTTGTTTTGTTGATTAATATAAATACTGTTAAAATTAAATTTAAAACATTCTTGATGAAAATAAACTTTTCATTCTGAAAATAAAATTTTAAAACTAATATTTCAATAAAAATTGAAAATAATTTTCTCTGAAAATATCATTGAAAAATTCTAAAATATTATTTTGAAAATCTCATATTCATTATGGTGGTGAAATTCATAGATGTCATATAATGTAAAAAATACTCATTTTAGATTTTTTTGTAAAATTAAAATGAGCCTTCTTTAGAAAATGACATGAATATACAATTAACAAAAAATTAAAAGTAAAAACTAGGTAAAAATGCTTCAATAAATCATTTGGATAATTTTAAAAATATTTAGTTAAACATTTTCTGAAATCATGTATTTTGATGGAAACTGATTTTCGAACGAAAGGAGAAATAATATTTGATTTTATTAAAGAAAATGTAACACCCCAGGTAAATAAAGAATATGACATTTTCATATTTATCCATATTTGTGAATAAAATATTAATATGACTTTAAAGGGGACGCTATGCTCGATGGCGTACCCAACACGCAACAACGAGTTTCTTGGGAATCTTACGTTGCACTCTAATAATAAAATAATATTATTTCAAATGGTAGTTAACATGTAGCCGTTGTATTGGCGGTAATGGATAAGAATAACTAAAATATGATTATATATGTTTTTAAATGTTTTTAAATTTATCCAATAAAAGATAAAGGCTTAAAATACAGAAAGAATTCAATTTTAGGCGTATATGCCATAGTTTTCACTAAAGGTTCACTTATCTCCTTTTGATGGCGAACTGTCATTAAATATAGTTTTGATCACTCTTATACATTCTTTTGGACCAAATAAAACTCTTCTTTAGAATTGGGACATTAAATTTTACTTTGTGTAAATTTTTGGTATTTTTTGGATAAAGTTCATTTTTTAATGAATAGTGTAAAATGTTGTATTTTAATTCAAAACCTCTTTTTAATATAATTTATTTATATAATTAGATTATCTTTTGAATTGGTTTTAATGCGAAATTAGAATATATTTTTACCATTAAATCCAATAGTGGTCGTTGGAATTAATTTCACTTTGAAATCGGACTTAAACTAGTATCAATCTTTTGATACTTATTGTTTCATAAAAACACGCTATTTGCTCTGACAGCGGGAATTAATTATTAAATTAATTAATGTCACTTATATGTTTTGAATTTTTTAAAATAGACTTCATTTTTGAATTCGTAATATCAAATATAGCTTAGGGTGAATTTTTGGTAATTTTCTGAAAAACTTCAATTTTTGATGAATAGTGAAACCACTAAGTGGTACTTGAAAAGACTGATTTTCCGTTTAAATGAAATTTTTCCATCATTGTGTTTTGAATTTCAAAAATCCGACATACATGGTTGTCATTAAGAAGTAAAATTTGGTTCAATGAGGTTATAATAATGTTTTGGTGAATAGTAACTTATTAAGTTCTTAATCGCGATTAGTGGTAATTAGTGTAGTTTAAGGTAAAAATAATGCTTTAAAAAAATAAAATGAGCTTGACACATGTCCTACCCTCATTGGTTGTGTCATTGCCGACCAAGACAAGCCATGGGTCAACTTGGGGACCCCATGGAGACACTTTGGTTGGGAAATGACATAAATAACTTTTTATTTAATGTAAAAGTTAAAATGACACAAACATAATATGTTTGACGAAAACAATTTTTATGTGGGGTTATAAAGATCAGATTTTTTATTATAAATAGTCATTGGAAAGATAAAAAGATTTTCTACATCATAGAAGTTTTTTTAGAATTTTTATACATTAAAGAAATTAAATTATTTATGACATAATACTGATGCAGCGATTAAATCATTAATTGACGATTTAAATAAAATGGAAAGATAATGTAAAATCTATGAACTAAACATGTCCAAAACCAATTGGATGAGTGGATTTCGAACCCTTATCACCTTATACACGAATTATTTCAATGTGGGACCTTTTAAAACCGAAACACATTTTCAAATAAAGTAATATTTCTTTACTTTCCAAAAGTGCCCCTCCTCTCCTCTTATAAAAGGCCCCCACCTCTACCTCATTTCACACACTCCTAAAGACTTTGGCTCGGCCAACCCCTGCCCATTTACTCTCTCCACATCCCTCTCCTAATCCTAGAGGATTCCCTTTGGGAAGAATCCTTTCAAAGGAAGCCTTTAGGCTGAAGTCAAAAGTAGTTACACTTTTAAAGGTAATTCATCCTCTCTTGTTCATTTGTTTTATTTTGGTTCTCCAACCCTCTAAAATATTTTTATTTACTTATTTTGTAACAACAACAGTATCTTAAATATACTAGGATGTTTTTATAAGATTTCTTCGAGCTACACTCTCACACAACTACATCAAATGGTTAAAGAACATACAGTTTTCGTGGATGGCGAAATTCTGCATCCCGAAACGATGATTGTTCAATACTCATTTAACACCTTCAAAGGTGGCCATTATGATGTCACTATTTTTATATATGATATATAATATGTTTATTTTTTATTTAAGCTTCTGTATTTTTTTTTTGTCATACCTTCATGGTTTCCATTATGGGTAAACATGATATCTTCATTTAAGGAAGTGCGGACTACTGCCCCCTCAAAGTGATGTGATTCTTTAATGCCATATGTGGGACGTGTAAAGGATGGATTTAAAGTTATTATATATGATGTTATACTGGAATTATAATATACCTCTATATAATTATTATTTCTTTCCATTAAAGTATGATATAGAAATGAAAGTTGCGTTCATGCGTACGTACGGCTTACCGTCTCCATGAACGGTGCATTTCATTTCTTATCCCCAAATGTAATGTACTATTAATAGTATATGTATATAATGGATATATATAATGAATGATACATCTAAATGATGAATATAATTCTGGAATTAAAATATACATACCTCTCATTTAATTTTAATTCCATTAATATGAGAAAGAAATGAAAGTAGCGTTCATGTGTACGTACGGCTTACCGTCTCCATGAACGGTGCATTTCATTTCTTACCTCTAAATGATTATGTAATATTATAAATACATTTATATGATGGATATATATGATATATATGATATCCAAATCAGGAATATCATTTTGGATATAAAGAACCTTTGACCACACGAACAACATGTAATTTTAAAAAGTCCACTTTCGACTTAAGAACCAAATATTGACAAAACAAACATTATTAACATAAATGGTTACATAATGTTTATAACATGGAAATAAGTGATATAAAAAGAATAATGAATTTTAAAAAGGTTCTTAATCAAGTATAAATTAACTCAAGTTTATTATTGAGGACGTTAACGAACGATCGAGTCAAGTCGGACCCGAGGTAAGGGACTTCGTCTCAATCTCCTTTCATTGAGGCATATTTCGTTTTATACACAACTTTATTTTATATGGTGTATAAACCCCTTTGAATTTTACTTTTATACAAAAGGATTCTTTTTCTACGAAGTGTTTTACAAAATGACAAAAAAGAATGTTTCTTTTAACATACGCGACGACAACGACCTTTTCTGCCGCCGCGAGTATTATTTGGTCTTTGGCTTTCTCAACAAGCCGTAATGTTTTTAGAATAAAATAAATACCATATACTCTTTTATGTATTTTGGTATTGAAAATGGTTTTGAAAAAGGATTCTATTATGTCAATATATTTATGATATATTGTGATTGAAATGTGGAAATTTTATCATTCCTTTATATTGGTTTTATGTTTTATGATTTTATATTGGTACTTGGACAATTTAACGGGTGGTTATGTTATAAACCATATGACGGGTGGTGCCATAAATACCAGGACGGGTGGTTACATTATAACCTCCAATGCATTGGGTATGGAAGTCGGCCGTATGGCTATTCCATTAAGTATGTATGGAAATTGGCCATATGGCTATTCCATTATGTGATATGTGTGGAAGTCGACCGTTTGGTTATTCCACTTAAGTATGTTTATGTCCCAAGTTACCTTTATAAATGTTATGTGTTCTTTTTATGGATTTTATGGTAATACTTTGGTTACAAAAAGGTAAGAAATGATACTTTATTCAGTGAAGAGTTTTTACAACTTCATGAAGGTGAAAGTATTACTTCGATAGAGTATACATGGTTTACTTGATTTTGAAAAACTAACAGTTTTCATTCTTTGTGTATCCCTTAATGAGCTTTTTATGCTCACCCCAAGTTTTTTGGAAATGTTTTTCACAGGACTTAATGTGGAATAAGGTCAAGGATAGGATCAAGGGAATGTCATGCTATATAAAACATGGAACTAGACATGTTTCTTTTAAATGTTTTTTATTTATTTATGGAAAATTAGTAGAAGTGACTACTTTGTAATCTTTTGAAATGTAATAGTTATGTTCTAATTCTCTAAAACTCTAAACCTGAAAAGATCCTCAACGTGAATTATTAATTTAATTCAATATTAAGTAAGGTTTAAGTCTGGGGCCTTATAGTTGGTATCAAAGGTCGGTTTAGACAACTTTAGGGATTATGAGTTCTTGTGAGACACATGATTAGTCCCTATATCTATTATTTCAGTTAAATCCTTGTTTTAAAACTTTTTTTCAGGTCAAGTATAGTCGGTTACGAATGGAAGGAGAAGGATCTCAAACGACATTCTTATCTCTTCCTGATTACATGCTTGCAATAATTATTGCAAAGTCATCTTCGGATGATTGTGAAACTTTTTCTAGCATACAACTCACTTGCAAGCAGTTGTTTGAGATATCAAACACCTCCACTATACCTCGTTATCATCGTGGATCATGGGTTGTTTTTATACAAATACTATTTTCACAATATTCTCATATTTTCAATAAAGGAAAATATTATCAAGGTATTTTCAAATATTTTACCTTATCACAAGAATTTGAAGCATATTATGATTTTAAAAAGGGTGCTGAGGAAGGAGACCCTTGCGCAACCTATTTATATTTGCTTTTACAATATAATATCACATCACATACTTATGGTATTTTAAAAGGACTAATAATAGAAAGTTTGAACTCAATTTTGGTCAGACTATTTTATAGAAATCATGTTTTATCAGATGTTTTGGAATTATATGTCATACATGATTATTTTCCAAAACTGTTTTTCTGTGAACACCCATATGACCCATGTTGTACGAGGTGTATTTGGATGGACAAAGAAAATGATTTTGAAGGATCTCTAAATCATTGTTGTAATGCATGGGACTTCTACCTACGTGAACAAGATGACGATGAAACCGAGTGGACGCCATGATCAAGGTATGCTATTATGAGTTTGTGTAAGAAACCTAGAAAGAGTTGAAAGTCAACATGACAAGTAAGTATGTTTCCTTAAGATCAAAAATAAATTCCCCAATACAAAGTAACTTAAAACAAAAATGTAGTATATTAACTTTTCCAACTGGGGAATCGAATACCGTTTAACCCATCACAAGTTTGTGATTCTCTCATGGTTAACTTTCTCCTAAACATGTTTTCTATCACTCTCCATCAGAACATGACCCTATGTTTTCTCCTCTATGTCCATGTTTTCCTACATGGAGTCCTAGTATGGGTTAACTCGGGTGACCACTGTACTTATCTTCCTTTATTTTAAAGTGATTGTTTTACTGACTCTTGTTCCGATGTGGGACATTCAAGGATGTTTCCAAGCTCAATTTTAAAATTGCGAGGACGCAATTCCCAAAAGGGGGGAAGGATGTAACACCCCAGGTAAATAAAGAATATGACATTTTCATATTTATCCACATATGTGAATAAAATATTAATATGACTTTAAAGGGGACGCTATGCTCGATGGCGTACCCAACACGCAACAACGAGTTTCTTGGGAATCTTACGTTGCACTCTAATAATAAAATAATATTATTTCAAATGGTAGTTAACATGTAGTCGTTGTATTGGAGAGAATGGATAGAAATAACTAAAATATGATTATATATATTTTTAAATGTTTTTACATTTATCCAATAAAAGATAAAGGCTTAAAATACAGAAAGAATTCAATTTTAGGCGTATATGCCCTAGTTTTCACTAAAGGTTCACTTATCACCTTTTGATGGCGAACTTTCATTAAATATAGTTTTGATCACTCCTATACATTCTTTTGGACCAAATAAAACTCTTCTTTAGAATCGGGACATTAAATTTTACTTTGTGTAAATTTTTGGTATTTTTTGGATAATGTTCATTTTTTAACGAATAGTGTAAAATGTTGTATTTTAATTCAAAACCACTTTTTAATATAATTTATTTATATAATTAGATTATATTTTGAATTGGTTTTAATGTGAAATTAGAATATATTTTTACCATTAAATCCAATAGTGGTCGTTGAAATTAATTTCACTTTGAAATCGGACTTAAACTAGTATCAATCTTTTGATACTTATTATTTCATAAAAACACGCTATTTGCTCTGACAGCGGGAATTAATTATTAAATTAATTAATGTGACTTATATGTTTTGAATTTTTTAAAATAGACTTCATTTTTGAATTTTTAATATCAAATATAGCATAGGGTGAATTTTTGGTAATTTTCTGAAAAACTTCAATTTTTGATGAATAGTGAAACCACTAAGTGGTACTTATAAAGACTGATTTTCCGTTTAAATGAAATTTTTCCATCATTGTGTTTTGAATTTCAAAAATCTGACATACATGGTTTTCATTAAGAAGTAAAATGTGGTTCAATGAGGTTATAAATTTTTTTTGGTGAATAGTAACTTATTAAGTTCTTAATCGCGATTAGTTGTAATTAGTGTAGTTTAAGGTAAAAATAATGCTTTAATAAAATAAAATGAGATTGACACATGTCCTACCCTCATTGGTTGTGTCATGGCCGACCAAGACAAGACATGGGTCATCTTGGGGACCCAATGGAGACACTTTGGTTGGGAAATGACATAAATAACTTTGTATTTAATGTAAAAGTTAAAATGACACAAGCATAATATGTTTTACGAAAACAATTTTTACGTGGGGTTATAAAGATCCGATTTTTGATTATAAATAGTCATTGGAAAGATAAAAGATTTCCTACATCATAGTAGTTTTTTAGAATTTTTAGACATTAATGAAATTAAATTATTTATGACATAATAATGATGAAGCGATGACATCATTATTTGACGATTTTAATAAAATGGAAAGATAATGTAAAATCTATGAACTAGACATGTCCAAAACCAATTGGATGGGTGGATTTCGAACCCTTATCACCTTATCCACTAATTATATCAATGTGGGACGTTTTAAAACCGAAACACAATTTCAAATAAAGTAATATTTCATTACTTTCCAAAAGTGCCCCTCCTCTCCTCTTATAAAAGGCCCCCACCACTACCTCATTTCACACACTCCTCAAGCCTTTGGCTCGGACAAAACCTGCCCATTTACTCTCTCCACATCCCTCTCCTCATCCTAGAGGATTCCCTTTGGGCATAATCCTTTCAAAAAAAGCCTTTAGGCTCAAGTCAAAAGTAGTTACACTTTTAAAGGTAATTCATTCTCTCTTGTTCATTTGTTTTATTTTGCTTCTCCAACCCTATAAAATCTTTTTATTTACTTATTTTGTAACAACAACAGTATCTTAAATATAATAGGATGTTGTTATAAGATTTATTTGAGCTACTCTCTCACACAACTACATCAAATGGTTAAAGAACATACGGTTTCCGTGGATGGAGAAATTCTGCCTCCCGAAACGATGATTGTTCAATACTCATTTAACACCTTCAAAGGTGGCCATTATGATGTCACTATTTTTATATATGATATATAATATGTTTATTTTTTTTCTTTATGCTTATGTATTTTTTATTTTTGGCATACCTTCATGGTTTCCATTATGGGTATACATGATATCTTCATTTAAGGAAGTGCGGACTACCGCCCCCTCAAAGTGATGTGATTCGTTAATGCCATATGTGGGACGTGTAAAGGATGCATTTAAAGTTATTATATATGATGTTATACTGGAATTATAATATACCTATATATCATTATTATTTCTTTCCATTAATGTATGAGATAGAAATGAATGTAGCGTTCATGCGTACGTACGGCTTACCGTCTCCATGAACGGTGCATTTCATTTCTTATCCCAAAATGTAATGTACTATTAAAAGTATATATATATAATGGATATATATAATGAATGATACATCTAAATGATGAATATAATTCTGGAATTAAAATATACATACCTCTCATTTAATTTTAATTCCATTAATATGAGAAAGAAATGAAAGTAGCGTTCATGCGTACGTACGGCTTACCGTCTCCATGAACGGTGCATTTCATTTCTTACCTCTAAATGATTATGTAATATTATAAATACATGTATATGATGGATATATATGATATATATGATATCAAAATCAGGAATGTCATTCTAGATATAAAGAAAATTTGACCACACGAACAACATGTAATTGTAAGAAGTCCACTTTCGACTTAAGAACCAAATATTGACAAAAAAAAATTATTAACTTAAATGGTTACATAATGTTTATAACATGGAAATAAGTGATATAAAAGGAATAATGAACTTTAAAAAGGTTCTAAATCAAGTATAAACTATCTCAAGTTTATTATTCAGGACGTTAAAGAATGATCGAGTCAAGTCGAACCCGAGGTAAGGGACTTCGTCTCAATCTCCTTTCATTGAGGCATATTTCGTTTTATACACAACTTTATTTTATATGGTGTATAAACCCCTTTGACTTTTACTTTTATACAAAAGGAATCTTTTTCTACGAAGCGTTTTACAAAACGACAAAAAAGACTGTTTCTTTTAACATACGCGACGACAACGACCTTTTCCGCCGCCGTGAGTATTATTTGGTCTTTGGCTTTCTCAACAAGCCGTAATGTTTTTAGAATAAAATAAATACCATATACTCTTTTATGTATTTTGGTATTGAAAATGGTTTTGAAAAATGATTCTATTATGTCAATATATTTATGATATATTGTGATTGAAATGTGGAAATGTTATCATTCCTTTATATTGGTTTTATGTTTTATGATTTTATGTTGGTACTTGGAAATTTTAACCGGTGGTTAAGTTATAAACCATATGACGGGTGGTGCCGTGAATACCAGGACGGGTGGTTACGTTATAACCTCCAATGCATTGGGTATGGAAGTCGGCCGTATGGATATTCCATTAAGTATGTATGGAAATTGGCCATATGGCTATTCCATTAAGTGATATGTGTGGAAGTCGACCGTATGGTTATTCCACTTAAGTATGTTTATGTCCCAAGTTACCTTTATAAATGTTATGTGTTCTTTTTATGGATTTTATGGTAATACTTTGGTTACAAAAAGGTAAGTAATGATACTTTATTCAGTGAAGAGTTTTTACAACTTCATGAAGGTGAAGGTATTACTTCGATAGAGTATACATGGTTTAATTGATATTGAAAAACTAACAGTTTTCATTCTTTTTGTATCCCTTACTGAGCTTTTTATGCTCACCCCATGTTTTTTTGAAATGTTTTTCACAGGACTTAATGTGGAATAAGGTCAAGGATGGGATCAAGGGAATGTCATGCTATATAAAACATGGAACTAGACATGTTTCTTTTAAGAGTTTTTTATTTATTTATGGAAACTTAGTAGAAGTGACTACTTTGTAATCTTTTGAAATGTAATAGTTATGTTCTAATTCTCTAAAACTCTAAACCTGAAAAGATCCTCAACGTGAATTATTCATTTAATTCAATATTAAGTAAGGTTTAAGGCTGGGGCCTTATAGAAAATATCAATCATTCTTACTTAAAAAGAGATTAAAATTGCTATATTATATGAAAATATCATTAAAAAATATAATATAATATTATTTATGATTTTTCTGAGTGATATATAAAAATATTTCATCATTTAATATTTATTCATAAACAATCATAAAAATGATGAGAGTATAAAATAAACCCTTACCACTTTGGTAAATTTTGAATCATAATCCCAATAAAAGAAATAAATCATAAATAAACATTAAATACAATATTTATAAAGGTATAATTGATATAAAATATCAAATCGGTATTATATACACCTTACAAAAGAGATATGTGGTGAATATGGCATACGTCTCATAGAAGTAAAGCTGATATGATATACCCTTACCTAAGATTTGACTACCTTTATATGTGTCCACAACTCGAATATAATGAATATATATTTATTTGAATCAATAATATAACCATAATCACATACCTCATACCATATGTGATTTACTTGTGGTCTTTTATCACTCGTTCATTAAAAATACATTGTTAAAATCATTTTTTCAGTTAATAATAACATTATTTTTCCTATATGTTTTTATTTTTTATTATTGTTCCTTTTAAATTGATCGTGGTTCCATAATATCCATAATTTCTAACCATGATATAAATATCATATATATTTATTTTATATGTATTTATATTAATCAATAAAAGTTAGTGATATAAAATGGATAGTAGTGTTCATATAGAAGCTAGGCCAAACATATTCCTGAATGTTGATTCCATTTTTTATCGAAAAATAAAATAAATGGAAAATTATTATTAGTTAAATGTTATAGGGTAATTATTATTTCAAATATAATATTTATGTTGATGAAATACACACTTATAATAATTTTTTGTAAAAATAAAATACAAAACATTTCACATGGCTAAAAGGAGGTGGTAGTCCACACATAATAATAAACGAAGTTATTGGTTTCTAGAAGATTATAAGGTAAGAAGTAAGATGTGATATTTTATTTCCCTAAGTATTTTTAGGTCATAAATATCATATATATTCATTAATGTTAACCTTACTACAATTCGTGTAATGTGTAAGTGAAAAAAGAATCACAACGGTTCACGAGGTTGTAGTCCACCATACAAATGAGTGATTTTATTGTATACCACATGTAATAGATTGTGGGAATGTATATGATATAAAATAATGTTAAAAGTATAATAATATCAAAAATATCTTATATATGTGTTAAATATTAAATTATATCCATCCAAGAATGTTGGTCGTGGAAAACCAATTACATTATTTCATGAGATGGTAGTCTGCTATACATATGAATATGGAAGTGGATATGGATATGGGTTATTCCATTAAAATAATAAAATCTATGTATATATTGGATATTGTTTTTATAGTATTATCATAACTTTATTTTATTTTTAGATGGTGGAAGAAGTTATAAAACAAATACCCATGTTTAAGAATTTTCTCACTACATCAGAGATACTCTTTAGGATTCTAGCTAAATCCAGAATTGAAAGGATTCCTAAAATTAAATCCACTAGGATTAGGGTATATATGTATAGAAGATATTGGAGTGGTTCTTGTACAATTCAACTAGATTTTGGTATGGAAACCCTTGTCTTAAAAAAACATTATTCCATAATTTATTACATAAAAGAACACTTAGTAAAGCGTAAAAGATTGATAATATAGTGTATTTGTAAAATTAGAGACATATGAAATCTATATGATACATTGATATAAAAAAATTATTTTAAACCTCCTTAACATTATGATAAAATTTCATAACTTTTAAAACTGCAAGGGATAAATAGGGAAATATATAAAAAGTGGGGAGTTATAAAACCCATTAAGGGAATAAAAAAAGCATAATATGATGAAGTTATAACATGATATTTAATAAGTGTAACTTCCTAAAAAGGGACCCACTCAACCAGTACCCTAAACCAGTGGGTCACATGACCTCATGTGCACCTCCCCATATGCCATACACTTCTGTCTAGAAGATAGGTTCTATGTTGGTACAGTGGAGAAACTATCCCTCATAATAGAGTGGAAAAATGGATAAAATAATAAACCAAAAATAGAGGAAGAATAATAAATCATATTTCATAGTGAAAATAAAATACAATATCTAATTGTGGAAGTGTAAAAAACCAACAGGAACTTTAATAATATCAAAATCCCATAGGTTGAGTCATATACAATGATGGCATGGAATAAATATTTATAAAAAGGTAGAAACATCAAAAATTGATTTATAACATGACACAAAGAAATACAACATATCTAAAAGAATCCTCCACTAGAATCATGATCATATCATCAGTCCTATTCACCCCAACTCCATGTTATATGTAAAATTAACAAAGCATATGAATTAATAAGCATTCCCTTATCCATTACAACAGACTATTAACATACTCGATTACCAAAGGTTGACCCATTAGGTTGTGAGATAAAATCCTAGTATTCTACCATGAGAGGTGTCTTGAAATAATCCTATTAGTGTACATAGCTATGCAGGTTTAGTTATAATGAATAAAAAAACCTATTGAATAAATAAATATCACCCAACTCAGGTTTCTATAGAACACTTGCCTAGGTGAACCTGCTATGGAATAGGTTGGTGTGGGTGCCTAATCATTATATATATATATAGTAATAATATATATATATACTTATATAATGTATAAAATTATATGAACTATGTATGTGAGGACATAATTATGAATATACATGGATATTTTTGGATAGATGAACTCTAGGCATAACTCAAGCATCCATAACTAGTCTAATGAGCTTTAGTATCACGCAAGGGTACATTCCATGAATCTTAAAATGAATGTGATACTTTGTGATTAATACTCTAGATAAGTGGTGTGATATGTTATACTGATCTCCTGTGGTAAGGGCACATTGAGCCTCATTCCCATCATTTGGATACTAGTATAATAGTATGAGACACCATGATCCACACCTGATGTAAGGGAGAGTGAAACATCATGCTAAAAAAGTCACATAACCATCAATTACCAAATATAATCCTTAGAATAATCATAATAATATTAATATATTGATAAATCACCTCTAAGCATTTTACTCATCAGTTACATTATAACCAAGGGCATCACAATTAATAAGATACAAGTTTATTAATGTTTTAAAATTAGTTGAAACCTTTCCACCAATTTACATCAAATTTAAAAAATCGATTTAATTAATTATGTCGTGGTGAAATATTAAAAAGATAGTCCAATAACTTTGAAGGTTATTCAAGCTATTTGGAATTAACACCCACAAGGGAAATTCAATTTACAACCCAACATAAATAGTTATATGGTGTTTGATCTATTTAAACAATTATAAATTAGTGGTAAATTTATTTAGAACACCCAAAGTTGTGTAAATTAATAATTTCAATGTCCTCTAATCACTTATCAAGGGTCAAAAAAATATAATTACATGATTTAATTGATTTAAAAAGGTAGAACACATTTTAAAGAAACACACATCAATGGATGGAAAGTGTCACAATAAATGATATATTAAAACATCAAAACCCTTTTAAAATAAATTTATATCACCTTACATAGGTTCAAAGATGACTCCTCGTCCAATATTTGATTCATATTTTAATTAGATTAGAAGAAAAACAATGAATCATCCAACATGTAAAATATAAGGTGACTGAGCTCATGCCAAAAAAAGAACAAGACATGGAAATAAAAACTAAGATAGAAAGAAAGATGATTTGAGATCCTATTGTTTTGGATCAAAGGATTTAGAAATTTTTTTATTTAGAGTTCAGATGTAGGTTATACCATGATCCCTAGATTCAGGAGGAAGTGAGTTCATGGGATATGGGAGGAAGATTCCATCTGATGAAAATGAGATAAGGGAAGAGGATTAAATTTCAAAAAAAATTGAGGGAAAATCCTAAAATCACCCTTCCAAGCAGGTTTACTTGGTATGGCCACATAGTTGGTCCATTAATTAATCTTATTCGAGCCAAACTAAAGCATTTATTCTGAGATAAAATGATATTAACTTTTGAGAAAAATAGGGTTGTTACAATCTCCCCTCTTTAAAGGGACTTTTCCTTGAGTTTTCCTTATAAGGGTAAAAATGTATCATCGAAAAATATCTCCATCCAATGAGATCATATATCAGCCTTCTACTCCCATGTCACAGCCATTACTAGGTCATGCATCTATAGCACTATAACTAATGAAACTGACCTACTGTAGGATGTCTTAACACTCTGATCCATGAAAGAACTGAACTCTCCTCAAAAGAAGAATCCATATCCAACACTACCTCATCAGACTATAAAAGGTGTGATGGATTTGGGAAATAATTGGGATGATGTGATAGATGAATGAAATCATGCATAGAAAAATTTATTTAAGGAAGTCCTATCTATTAATCCATTAGTCTGATGCATTTTAAATTCTCAAAAGTTCTAATTAATCAAGGTGAAATATCACCATACCTCGTAATTCATCAATGCCCAAACCTGGGTGAAACTCACAAGAAAACCTAATCAATAACATCGATCTTAAGAGTTCATCAACCTCTACGAGAATATTATTTCTATCTAGAATAAGTTTTTAACATTGACATTCTAATAAATTAGGACTACTATGAATTCACCTTGAAACGATGATGTCCAAAAAAAGAATCCAACCCTTCCCTTAACCATCACAGAGGTGATCTATGAGGCCTGCCATATAAGGATTCGTAAGGATCCATGTGGATGGTAACTTGAAATATTTTATTATATGTGAACTCACCTAAAGGAATTATTTTCACCCAAGAACCTCTAAATTAAATAAAACATTGATGGAGCATGTCCTCTAACAGTTGATTTTTATGCTCTATATGTCCTTCAGTGTGAGGGTGAAATGACATGTTCAGAAGTACCTGTGTACCGATGGTCTTCTTAAACAGTAGATAGAACTGATATGTGAAGTGAAAATCCCTACCAAATATAATATATCAGGTATCTCCATGAAGAAGAATGACCTCCAAATCATATATCACCCTTATATCATCAAATAAAATGGTATCTCAAGTAATTAATAACTGTGTGCTCTTCAACTATCAATCAACGACTACTCACACTATATCAATTGGAAGAGTAGATCTAGGATAACATGTCCTGAAGTTAATAGATAATGTGTCTAATTTCAACTCAGGAATGAAAAATAGATGCAAAAGTATTTATGGACATTGATGTTCTTCATTCACCTACGGATAGGTGCAACACTGAATGATAAAATCAATTATATCTCATTTCATAGTAAGCCACCAATACAAGAGACATAAGTCTCGATACATATTGTAAACATCGGAATGTACTACCCTAATAAAGGCATGAAATTAGTTCATAAACTCCTTTATGATATCTATTATGACACATGCACACCCATGAAAGCATAAGTTCTCATATTTATCCCCCTTCTAGTAAGTAGAGGAATTGTGATATGAGAAAATTTCCCTTATGACTAAGACAACAATATTATATAGTAAACTCATTCTAACTTGTCCTAGAATGATAGAGGACACCTCCAAATTTTAGAGGATAGTCTTCCAATGAACCTTCTAAACCTCAATGGGCATCTCTGAAAATAAGGACATGAGTATCCACTCACCATTGAGCTTCTGAACAGCCTATATCTGAGTCTTCTGGTTTTGAAAATTACCTAATAAATTTTCTTTTCTATGCATATAAGAATGCTCAAATTCTAATTACTATAGGAACTCATTCCACCTTCACTACCTGATATTGAGATCATGTTGTGTAAATATTCATTAGAGGTATTTTTATTGGTAAACACCATAAGAAACTCTATGTAAATAGTGTCTCAAATTTAATAGATATTGAACTATAGTATATCAATTTCTTTTATTGTGTAATTCCTCTCATGAGTCCTCAATTAATGAAAAATTTGTACTATGAATCCCTCATCCTACATCATAATAGCTCCATGTATAATGCCTAATTTTTCAATGTAATTATTATTTCTCTTCCCTGAATCTGGAAAAATCATGCTCATCACTAACGTCAATATTACCTTCGTTTATTCAAAGGTTACTTCACATGATTCAAACATTATGAATTTATCACGCTTTATAGTCAATACAATAAGAGGTTCTACAAGGAGTGATGAATCTTATAAGAATCATTTGTAATATCTTGTTGTCCCCAAGAAAATACATATATCAATGAGTTTCTTAGGATGTTCCCTAGAAACTAGGCTTATAACTTTCTCTGTCTACTAATACATTTGTATCTGAGATGATATGAATTAGGAAGTGGACTTTATCAATTCATAAGGGGAATATACTGATCATAGCATTAATGTTATTCACTCATAGTGTATTCAGCATGATATCAAAATGATTGGATTGGTTTTGTTGGTAAATAGAATAAAATAATATTTAATCCATAAATACTAACAAGAATTAAACCATGTACGATTGGAAAACTTGATTCATTACAGTAATAAAAACCATATGTGTGTTAATGAGACCAAAAAGCATTATAATGTACCCATAGAGACCATAGCAGCTTCAGAATACTGTTTGACATGTGTTAGATTATCTACCACTTACTAGATGATTTTTCAACCTCAAATAAATCATTTAAAACACTCTCACTACTAGGATATGATCAAGAAATTTTTTTATTTGATGAAGTGGATACTTGTTCATTACCATAATATGGTTCCATCCATAGTAGTCCACGAAACTTCAGAGGCTTCTATCTTACCTGATAGAGAAAATGACTCATCAACCCAAATGATAAGTTATATGGTGAACGAAATCACTATACACGAGGTCCTCCAATAGATTCCTAAGCTCCATAGGTGAAATCCTATAATAATGAATTTACATTTCTGTCATTCCTAGAACTATATCAATAGTTAATTATAACTATTGCATTATAGGTAACCTGGAAAAGTATTTAAGGAATAAATCCCTAAAATTGTAAACTAAAATAAGAAAAATAGTGGTTTGTAACACCTGGTCATCTAAAGAAAATTTACAATTAGTGTTGTCACTCTACACAACGCCAAATTGTTACATACTACATGAGTTTCATGAATATCCCATTTTCCCTTGTGATTATTCCTACCCCCCTCTAGAGATGCAAAATTCACTATCTAGTGATAAAAAAAGATATGGTTTTCAGTGGGAGCTTACTAGGCCATCAGGTTAATTACATCGAACCCAGTCATGTTGAGGATGAAATAATTCCATAAAGGGGGATATTATAAGGCCCCGACCTTAAACCTTACTTAATCTTGAGTTATTACAAGATTACACATTGAGGATCTTTTCAGGTTTAGAGTTTTAGAGAATTAGATCATAAAACATGCATTACATTCCACCATTTAACAAAGTGTTTACATAAAGATAGTATTCATTTTTTCCCATCAACGGAACATATTTAAAATAAAACATGGATTCTTTCTTGACACTTCCCTGACAATATCATCATATCATATACCATTCCCTTGACTTGTGAAAAACATTTCAAAAAGACTTGGGATGAGCATAAAAAGCTCAGTATTGGTTATAAAAACAATATGGAAAGGAAACATGAGTTCATATATACATAAAAATGAAATAATACATTACCCATAAAACATAAGCACTTTAACATAACTCATCAAATCATGAATAAATCATAGAAATCATAAGACATAAAGGTAACTTGAGGAATTAATAACATTCTTATGTAGGGAGTAACCCTCTTGGTTACGTTTGAATACCCATCATAGTATATTCCGAAAATATCTTCGGAGAAACCATAACGTTTCACTCCTTCACATTAACAAATACATTAGAGAGCTATATCGGGCTCACCTGCCCTTAGTTTATCACGGAACCACCCGTCTTCATAATAATGCCCAAGAACCACAACATAATCGTATCACATAAAATATGCATAAAGGAAAAATAACATTTCCACTTTTCAATCACAAGATATCAATACAACAAATTGATATAAAAACATTATGAAACCCATTTTCAATACCAAAATAAAATAAAAGTAAAACATGGTATTTATTTATTTTTTAATAAAAGGTATGGCTTGTAGAGGAAGCAGAAACTCAAATAATGGTCACGGCGGCAGAGAAGTCGTTGTCACCGCATACGTATGACAAAAACATTCCCTTTTGTCTTTTTATAAAAAGATTTTTATAAAAGAGATTCCTTTTGGATAATTGTAAAATTCAAATGGGTTTATACACCATATAAAAGAAGGTTGTGTATAAAATAAAATATGCCTCAATGAAAGGAGATTGAGACGAAGTCCCATACCTCGGGTCCAACATGACTCGATCATTCTTTAATGTCCTGAATAATAAACTTGAGTTAATTTCAACTTTCTTAAGAACCTTTTTCAAGTTTGATATTCCTTTTATATCACTTATTATCATGTTATGAACATTATGTAATTATTTAAGTTAATAACGGTCGTTTTAACGATCATTGGTACTTGAGTCAAAATATGATCTTTATAATTACAAGTTGTTCATGTATACATTATATCCAGAGATATAATAATGATGTATATATCATATATATAATAGATAACCAGTATATACAAGCATTTATAATATTACATAATCATTTAGAGGTAATAAATGAAATGCACCATTCGTGGAGATGGTAATCCGTACGTACGCATGAATGCTACTTTCATTTTTTATTTCATATTTTATAGAATGGAATAATAAATATATAAAGGTATATTATAATTCCAGTATAATATCATATATAATATAATAACTCCATCCTTTATACATCCCACATATGGTATTAACAAATCAAATCACTTTGAGGGGGCGGTAGTCTGCACTTCCATAAATGAAGATATCTCGTTTACCCATAATGGAAACCATAAAGGTATAACCAAAATGAAACATACAGAAGCTTAAGGAAAACATAAACATATTATATATCATATATAAATATAGTGTCATCTTAATGGCCACCTTTTATGGTGTTAAAAGAATTTTGAACAATCATCGTTTCGGGAGGCAGAAATTCGCCATCCACGGAAACAGTATGTTCTTTAACCATTAGATGTAGGTGTGTGTAAGTGAAGTTCGAATACTTCTTATAAAAACATCCTAGTATATGTAAGATACTGGTTTTGTTACAAAATAAAATAATAAAAAGAGTTTAGGGGGCTGGAGAAGCAAAATAAAACAAAAGGACTCAAGTGAAGACATTACCTTAAAATCGGATAACTCCCTTTGGTTTGAGCTCAAAGGCTTCCTTGGGAAGACATCTGCCCAAAGTGAGGCTTCAAGGAGTAAGTGAGGGATGTGGAGAGACAAAATGGATAGGGGTTGTCTAAGCCAAAGGCTTTGTATGTGTGGGTAAGGAGGTATAGGTGGGGCCTTTTATAAGAGGAGAGGAGGGGCACTCTTGGAAAGTAAAGAAATGATACATTATTTTAAAATGGGTTTCAGATTCAAAAGGTCCCACACTGATATAATTAGAGGATAAGGTGATAAGGGTTCTAAATACACCCATAAAATAGGTTTTGGACATGTGTAGGTCATAGATTTTACATTATTAATTCATTTTATTTAAATCCTTTTTTAATGAGGTAATCGCTGCATCATCATGATGTCATAAATAATTTAATTCATTTAAAGTCTAAAAATTATAAAAAATTTACTATTATGTATGAAATATTTTTATCTTTCTAATGAATATTTATAGTCAAAAATCTGACTTGTATAACCTCATGTAAAAATTGTTTTAGTAAAACATATCATGTTTGTGTCATTTTTACTTTAACATTAAGTAAAAAGTTATTTATGTCATTTACCAACCAAAGTGGCTACATGGGGTCCCCAAGTTGACCCATGGATTTTCTTGGTCGGCCATGACACATCCAATATGTCTAGGAAATTTTTCAAGTTCATTTAATATTATTAAAACATTATTTTTATCTTAAATTACAATAATTAACTCTAATCGTGATTAAAAACTTAAAAGTTACTATTCACCAAAAAAAATTATTTTAATCTCATTGAACCACATTTTACTTTGTAATGACAAAAATGTATGTCAGATTTTTGAAATTCAAAACACATAAGTGGCAAATTTTCATTTAAACAAAAAATCAGTTTCTTTAACTACCACTTAGTGGTTTCTCTATTCATCAAAAATTGATGTTTTTTCAGAAAAATACCAAAACATCACCCTAAGCTATATTTGATATTCTGAATTCAAAAATGTTGTCTATTTTACAAAATTCAAAACATATAAGATTCATTAATTAATTTAATAATTAATTCCCGCTGTCAGAGCAAATAGCGTGTTTTTATGAAACAATAAATATCAAAATATTGACACTAGTTTAAGTCCAATTTCAAAGTGAAATTATTTCCAATGACCACTATTGGATTAAATGGTAAAAATATATTCTGATTTCACTTTAAAACCATTAAAAAGATAAGCTAATCATATAAATAAATTATATTAAAAATAGTTTTTGAATTAAAATACCACATTTTTCACTATTCATTTAAAAAAATGAACTTTATTGGAAAAATACCAAAAATTCACAAAAAGTAAATTTTGATGTCGCAATCATAATGAATAAGTTTATTTTGACAAATATAGCTTATAAAATTGTCAAAATATAGATTTAAAAATGTTTTTCCATCAAAAGGCTGTAAAATAATCTTTTAAAAATATTAGTGTATTCTATGCCTAAGATTGGATTTATTCTCATCATAATCCTCTAAAACACTATCTAATTTATTAATAGACATAGATAAAAATATCTATTATTCAATACTTACATGGGATGTTACATCCTTCCCCCCTTTAAAAAATTGCATCCCCACAATTTATTTACTTATCGAATAAATGGGGGTACTTATCCCTCATTGCATTTTCAGATTCCAATGTTGCATCTTCCATCATGTGGTTATTCCACAAAACATTTACCTGATTAATCACATTATTCCGTAACACATGATCCCTGTGGTCATGAATCTAGACCGGTTGTTCCTCATAAGATAGGTTCTCTTCCAGCTGAACTACCTCTGGACTCAAAACATGAGATGGATCTGGAATATACTTTCTCAACATCGAAACATGAAAAACATTGTGTACCTGAGATAAACTCGGAAGTAATGCCACTCATTAAGCAACTGATCAAACTCTCTCCAGAATTTCATATGATCCAATGAACCTTGGACTCATCTTTCCTTTCTTACCAAATCTCATCACACTTTTCCATAGTGATACTTTGAGAAAAACATGATCACCTACCTCAAAAGAGAGATCCTTCCTCGTATTGTCCGCATAACTCTTCTGCCTACTCTGAGCTGTTCTCATGTGTTTCTGAATCAACTGAACTTTTTTTGCCATCTCTTCTACCAATTCTAGTCCCATCAACTTCCTTTCACCCACTTCATCCCAAAAAGCTGGAGTTCGACAACGGTTCCCATATAATGCGTGAAATGGTGCCATCTGTATACTGGAATGAAAAATGTTATTATATAAAAACTCAACCAAATAAAGATGTTGGTCCCAACATCCCTGTTAATCCATCGAAAAAGCTTGTAGCATATCCTCCATGGTCTGAATTGTTCGTTCTGACTGCCCATCTGATTGAGGATGAAAAGCTGTACTAAAATTTAATTCAGTACTCAATGACTTCTGCAGGACCTTCCAAAAGTTAGATGTAAACTTGGGATCACGATCGGATACAATGGATAGAGGAACTCCATGAAACCTGACTATCTTTTTAAGGTACAATCGAGAATGTTGATCTTGATAGAAAGTATCTTGAATATGAAGGAAATGAGCTGATTTAGTCTAGCGATCAACAATAACCCAGATTGCATTATTACCTCGAGATGTCTTCGGTAATCCCACAACAAAGTCCATGGATATATTCTCCTATTTCCACTCTGGCACTGGTAAACGCTGAAGCATCCCTTTTGTTAACATTCGCTCTACTTTAACCCGTTGACAAGTCAAACACTTCACAGTAAAATCAGCAATATCTCTTTTCATTCCACACCACCAGTAATACTCCCGCAGATCTCTGTACATCTTAGTACTGCCGGGATGAACTGAAAATGGAGAACTATGAGATTCACATAACAACTCTCTCTTCAACTGTGAATCACAAGGTACACACAATCTCTTCCCAAATCTCAAAACACAATCATTGTCAATGTTGAATTTAGGCAACTTACCCTTCTGAACCAGCTCTACCTTTTTCTGTAACTCACTGTCTTGCTTCTGTGCTTTCTTGATTCTGTCTGATAGAGATGATCTCACTAATACCTGAAACAAAACATAAGAACATCCTGCTCAAACAACTTTTATGCCAAAGTTCATCAAATCCTTAACCAAAGGATCACGTTCCAAACGCAACATTGTTAATGAAGATTTACTTTTTCGAATCAAATCATCGTCCACTATATTTGCTTTTCCCGGATGGTAATGAATTGTACAATCATAATCCTTGATTAATTCTAGCCATCTCCTTTGTCTCATGTTCAATTATTTTTGAGTGAATATATACTTTAAACTTTTTTGATCGGTATATATTTCACACTTTACTCCATAAAAATGATGCCTCAAAATTTTTATGCGAAAAAAATAGTAACTAATTCGAAATCATGTGTAGGGTAATTTACCTCATGAGTTTTCACCTATCATGAAGCATAAGCAATTACCAGATCATTCTGAATTTGGACACAACCAAGTCCTTTCAATGAAGCATCACTATAGATAACAAACTCACCATTCCTGGATGGTAGTTCAAAAACTGGAGCATTCACCAATCTTCTTTTCAACTCCTGAAAACAATCATCACATTCTTTTGTCCAGATAAACTTAAAACCCTTCCGAGTTAGCTTAGTCATTGGACTAGATAACCATGAAAAATTTCTATCAAACCTTCGGTAATAGCCTTCCAAACCAAGGAAACTATGAATCTCTGTTACATTTGTGGGTCTTGGCCATTCTTCAACAACCTTTATTTTTGTAGGATCAATAGTTATCCCATCTTATGAAACAATGTGACCAACGAAAGAAATATGTGGAAACCAAAACTCACACTTGCTGAATTTCCCATAAAATTTCTTTTCTTTTAAGGTTTGAAAAATAACCCTTAAATGTCTTTCATTCTCTTCTTTACTTTTAGAAAAAACCAAAATATCATCAATGAAAACAACCACAAACATATCTAAGAACTCATGGAAAATTCTATTCATTATGTCCATGAATATAGCAGGTGCATTGGTTAGCCCAGAAAGCATTAATACAAATTCATAATGGCCATATCTTGTATGAAACGCAGTCTTAGGAACATCTTCTTCCTTTACCTTCAGCTGATGGTACCCCAATCATAGGTCAATCTTTGAAAAATACTGAGATCCCTGGAGCTGATCAAACAAATCATCGATATGAGGAAAAGGATATTTGTTCTTAACAGTGATGTTATTCAAGGATCTATAATCAATACAAAGTCTCATAGAACCATCTTTCTTTTTAACAAATAAAATAGGATCACCCCATGGTGATGTGCTATGTCGAATGAAACCTTTCTCTAATAAATCATGCAATTTCACCTTCAACTCTAAAAGTTCTATTTGAGCCATTCGATAAGGGGGTTTTGAAATTGGCTTAGCATCAGTAACTAAGTCAATAGTAAACTCAACTTCCCAATCTGGTACTATTCCAGGCAACTCATTAGGAAAAATATCAGGATACTCATTTACCACTGGCACATCATTAATCTGAACAGTTCCTATATTTTCAATGATGTGTGCAAGTTAACATTCATTTCCATCTTTTACAAGTTTCTCGGCCTCTTGATATGTTATCAAATTTAAGGGGTCATTCTTGTACACAAACTGAAAGTATTTCTGAAAAGAAACTTCTTTAGCTCTACATTCAATCTTAGCATGGTAAATAGAGAGCCAATCCATACCCAAGATAACATCAAACTCTACTAGAGGTAGAACAATAAGGTTTTCAAGTAGGTTCTTTCCACAGATAAGGATAGGAAGATTATTATAAATTATTTTTTCCTCAACATTTCCACCAGGTGTTTTTACCACATGTTCAGGAGTCATTTCTTGAGATGGTATTCTGATTTTACAAGAAATGTTTTCAGAGATGAAAGAATGTGTAGACCTCGAACGAAACAACACACTAGCATAATATGAAAAAAAAAAAACAAAGTACCTGATACAACTTCATTTGATGGCCCGACATCTGCTGAAGTAGTGGCAAAGGATTTCATCACCCCTTTCTACTTGTAGTCTAACTGCTTCACATCACTCGAGCACTTTGTCGGACACTCATTTGCACAGTGACCCATCTCATTGCACTTAAAACATTTCACTGACTGTAAATCAAATTTGGTCCTACCATCAACTTGATCTTTTTTAGTGCAATCATGAGACTTATGACCCATATTACCACATCGGTAGCACTTTCTAGAATTCAGAAGACATTCCCCAGCATGCCTTTTGCCACATTTATCAGAAACAGGAAACTTAGATTTCTTACCATCAGACTGTTTTGAAGAATTCTTACCTTTCTCCTGACACCTAGGTCTCTTCTTCTGCTGGTTGTTATAGAAAACTTGATCATCGGAAAACTCCATTTACACCTTCTCAGCACATCAAACAAGCTTTTCATAACATTTAAACTCACGAAAATCTAATGCCCTTCGATATTTTGGCTTTAATCCTGAGTAAAAATGATTGATTTTACTATCAAGGTCTTGGATAAAATTTGGACCATACCATGCCAAACGAGTGAACCTTTCTTCATAGGTAGCCACTAATTCTTCCTCTTGGCTCAATTCCAAGAATTTTTTTTCCATCCTATGTCGAACAGCCTTAGGAAAATACATCTCAAGAAACATACCTTTAGATTCACCCCAATCGATAGTATCAACCTCATCAGCATCCCTTATATTTTTAACCATCGACCACCACTGATCTGCATCACCCTCCAAACGGTAAATAGCAAGACTAACCTTTTGATTGTCTGAACACCCCATGACATCGAAAATCTTCTCCAGTGCTTTAATTCACCCTTCAGCTAGCACATGGTCAGATGATCCTCTGAATGATGGGGGATGTTGCCTTATGAAATGTTCAACCACTGACATGTTCCTCTGTAGTTGATCTGGCTGATCTCATGCATGGATACCACCACCATTTATCGCTTGAGTCAACTGCGCCATTACTGAAACAAACTATTCAGTTCCAATTCCAACCATCTCAAGATGCTGATTCGGATTGTTATTTCCTTCTGTATGCCTTCCTAGAACTACTTCCCTATTTCCTCTGAGGAAAACCATTCAGATCAAACATGTCTTGGATGAAGCAACATGGTAATCTTTAAATGCTATATCATTTCAATTTTACCATAAAAAATATTTTTGGATAATCATTTAATAAAATTCTAACTCCTAAAGTTATCTAAACCGAACACTAATACCAACTAATAAGGCCCTAACCTTACACCTTACTTAATCTAGAGTTATTACAAGATTACACATTGAGGATCTTTTCAGGTTTAGAGTTTTAGAGAATTAGATCATAAAACTTTCATTACATTCCACCTTTTAACAAAGTGGTTACATAAAGATAGTTTTCATTTTTTCCCATCAACGGAACATATTTAAAATAAAACATGGATTCTTTCTTGAAACTTCCTTGACACTATCATCATATCATATACCTTTCCCTTGACCTGTGAAAAACATTTCAAAAAGACTTGGGATGATCATAAAAAGCTCAGTATGGGTTATAAATAAATATGGAAAGGAAACATGAGTTCATAAATACATAAGAATGAAATCATACTTTACCCACAAAACATAATCACTTTAACATACCTCATCAAATCATGAATAAATCATAGAAATCATAATACATAAAGGTAACTTGAGGAATTCATAACATTCTTACGTAGGGAGTAACCCTCTTGGTTACATTTGAAATACCCATCACAGTATATTCCCTAAATATCTTCGGAGAAACTTTAACGTTTTACTCCTTTGCGTAACCTAATGCATTGGAGAGATATTTCGGGCTCACCCGCCCTTAGTTTATCACGTAACCACCCGTCTTCATAATAATTCCCAAGAACCACAACATAATGTTATCACATAAAACATGCATAAAGGAAACATAACATTTCCACTTTTCAATCACAAGATATAAATACAATACATTGATATAAAAAAATTATGAAACCCATTTTCAATACCAAAATAAAATTAAAGTAAAACATGGTATTTATTTTTCTTTTAAATAAATGGTATGGCATGTAGAGGAAGCCAAAACTGAAATAATGGTCATGGTGGTGGAGAAGTCACTGTCGTCGCATACGTACGTCAAAAACATTCTCTTTTGTCATTTTGTAAAACGCTTCATATAAAATAGATTCTTTTTGGATAAACATAAAAGGTAAAGGGGTTTAGACACCATATAAAATAAGGTTGTGTATAAAATAAAATATTCCTCAATGAAAGGAGATTGAGACGAAGTCCCATACCTCCGGTCTAACTTGACTCTATCGTTCTTTAATGCCCTGAATAATAAACTTGAGTTAATTTATACTTTCTTAAAAACCTTTTTCAAGTTCATTATTCCTTTTATATCACTTATTACCATGTTATGAACATTGTGTAATTATTTAAGTTAATAACGGTCATTTTAACGATCATTGATACTTGAGTCAAAATATGCTCTTTATAATTACAAGTTGTTCATGTATCCATTATAACCAGAGTTATAATAATGAAGTATATATGATATATATAATATATATCCATTATATACATGCATTTATAATATTACATAATCATTTAGAGGTATGAAATGAAATGCACCGTTCACGGAGATGGTAATCCGTACGTATGCATGAAAGCTACTTTCATTTCTATTTCATATTTTATAGAATGGACTCATAATGATATAAAGGTATATTATAATTCTAGTATAATATCATATATAATATCATAACTCCATCCTTTATATGTCTCACATATGGTATTAACGAATCAAATCACTTTGAGGGGGCGGTAGTCCGCCCTTCCTTAAATGAAGATATCACGTTTACCCATAATGGAAACCATAATGTAATGCCCAAGATGAAAAATACAGAAGCTTAAGGAAAACATAAACATATTATATATCATATAAAAATATAGTGTCATCTTAATTTCCACCTTTGAAGGTGTTAAATGAATTTTGAACAATCATCATTTCGGGAGGCAGAAATTCGCCATCCACGGAAACAGTATGGTCTTTATCCATTAGATGTAGGTGTGTGTAAGTGTAGCTCGAATCCTTCTTATAAAAACATCCTAGTATATGGATGATACTGGTGCTGTTACAAAAGAAAAAAAAAGTTTAGGGAGATGGAGAAACAAAATAAAATAAAAGGACTCAAGTGAAGACATTACCTTAAAATCGGGTAACGCCCTTTGGTTTGAGCTGAAAGGCTTACTTGGGAAGACTTCTGCCCAAATTGAGGCTTCATGGAGTAATAGAGGGAAGTGCAGAGACAAAATGGGCAGGGTTTGGCCGAGCCAAAGGCATTTTATGTGTGGGTAAGTAGGTAGAGGTGGGGCCTTTTATAAAAGGAGAGGAGGGGCACTCTTGGAAAGTAAAGAAATGTATCTTTATTTTAAAATGAGTTTCGGATTAAAAAGGTCCCACATTGATATAATTCTAGGATAAGGTGATAGGGGTTCGATATCCACCCATCCAATAGTTTTTGGACATGTGTAGGTCATATATTTTACATTATCATTTCATTTTATTTAAATCCTTTATTAATGAGGTAATCGTTGCATGATTATGATGTCATAAATAATTTAATTTATATAATGTCAAAAAATTATAAAAAAATACTATGATGTAGGAAATATTTTTATCTTTATAATTAATATTTATACACAAAAATATGACTTGTATAACCCCATTTAAAAAGTGTTTTATTAAAACATATCATGTTTGTATCATTTTTACTTTAAAATTAAATAAAAATTTATTTATGTAATTTCCCAAACAAAGTGGCTCCATGGGGTTCCCAAGTTGACCCATGGATTTTCTTAGTCAGAAATGACACATCCAATAAGGATAGGACATGTGTCAAGTTCATTTCATATTATTAAAACATTAATTTTATCTTAAATTACACTATTTACCTCTATTCGCCATTAAAAAAATTAAAAGTTACTATACACCAAAAAAATTATTTTAATCTCATTGCACCACATTTTACATATTAATGACATCCATGTATGTCAGATTTTTGAAATTCAAAAAACAGAAGTGGCAAAGTTTCATTTAAATGAGAAATCAGTTTCTTTAACTACCACTTAGTGGTTTCACTATTAATCAAAAATTGATGTTTTTCAGAAAAATACCAAAACTTCACCCTAAGAAATATTTGATATTCTGAATTCAAAAAGGTTTTCAATTTTAAAAAATGAAAAACATATAAGTTTCATTAATTAATTTAATAATTAATTCCCGCTGTCATAGCAAATAGCGTGTTTTTATGAAATAATAAGTACCAAAAGATTGACAGTAGTTTAAGTCCAATTTCAAAGTGAAATTAATTCCAATAACCACTATTGGATTAAATGGTAAAAATATATTCTATTTTCACTTTAAAACCAATTAAAAAGATAATATAATAATATAAATAAATTAGATTAAAAAGTTGTTTTGAATTAAAATACAACATTTTTCACTATTCATTTAAAGTAATGAACTTTATCGGAAAAATACCAAAATTTCACACAAAGAAAATTTTGATGTCCAAATCATAAATAATAAGTTTATTTTGACAAATATAGCTTATAAAATTGTCAAAATATATATTTAAAAATGGATTACCATCAAAAGGCTGTAAAATAATCTTTTAAAATATTAGTGTATTCCATGCTTAAGATTGGATTTATTCTCATTTTAAGCCTCTAAAACACTATATAATTCATTTATAGACATAGATAAAAATATCTATTATTCATTACTTACTTGGGATGTTACATATATCCACCTATCTCAATGGGAATATATATATATATATATCATTGAATTCTCTCTAATTTCATACTTAACGGGGTATCAAGCATCATAATACAATAAAAGTGTTCGATCTAAATGTCCAGTCTCTCAATGATTGCCTCAGAAATAATGAAATTTGATGTTCTAATGTCACATAAAGAAGACACTAATATATTGGCTACTAGAATAGTACAATGAATAGTGGATGGTCGTGTTCCCTTCTCCACTATAATATGCTAGAATATAGGTAACAAGATCATACCACAATATTTAGTCATAGTGGGACTACCCTTAGAAATCTTACTCTATTGGCACTGAAAATCCTGAGTCAGACTAAATCTACCATGACCACCACCTTGGCCTTTGAGACCAGTTTTATTACAACTACATACATTAAAATATTATACTTTTCTCACTCAATGTGGGGTAGGAATATACCCCACTCTCTAGGATCTGATGGAATATCCATGTAGAAGATCTATTAAGTCCACATCTTGTCATAGACTCTGTATTCAATTGGATCCCATAAGTAATGGGTTTTATATGTATTGGCTTATCAAAATAGTGACATATTAAGAAACAATCAATATGAACTATATAGATACAACTATTCCAATGAGAATCCTAAAAATTCCATTTCTGTCTTTTAGATCCACCACTACAAGGCCTGGGTGCGAAACTGCCTATGATCCCACCAATGGGTTCCCACAAATTCTAATCAGTAATGAGGTTCTATTTAACTATATTAGAAATAGTCATCAGGTATAATACATTGACCATCGATTGGATGGTGTATACCATCTCACCATTAAATCATATCACGGTCCTAAGGTCATCACCCAATATGGTTGGTGTAAACCACTATAGCTCTATAAAATGAAAATAATACTCCATTATTAGCATGGATCCCTACTAGAGGATCATAAACTCTCTATCTCAATCATACCATAGTTTATATAGAATGAAATAGTCATAAAATATTATCTATTAATCCACACTGATCCTATCTCAATATTGGTATTCATAGGTAACAACAAACCACCATAACTTTCCAAAATCATGTAGTTTATAATCAGAGAGTTTGACCCTTTACTTAGGAGGAATATCTAGATGCTCAATGATATAAGAAATAACCACTATAACTATCACTAAAATATTATTTTGGGAATCCACTAAAATATGACATATGATTATAAGTAACACAACAAACTACCCACTTCTAAGGATAAGTTTGGTTCTTGATTTCATATCAATAGTAGGTTATTCGATATATAGAGTCACAATTTATATGTGGATAGAAAAAAACCATTTACATTACAATTTTCATCCTATATATTATTAACGATTACATTTTTATTGTTTGAAAATCATTTTATTTATTAATCTTCATATGAATATATATAGATATAGCATAGTCCTGAATCAAAAGGTTTAGAAACCAAAATATTGTATAAATAGATAATTATGGTTTCATAACCAGTCTACCTAGGATAATACCATTCATATTGATGGATGTAAATTAATTAATCCAATTATACTCTCTCTATAAGTATTTTCAACACATTTAAATATATAATAATCGAAGCACTGGCTATATGCAGTTGGAAAATGTATGCCAAATGTAGACATGGAAAGTCAAAATACAAGGAATATTAGCCCTAACTGCCTATAATGATTCATGATATGAAACTCCAATATTTCATCAGAAATGGGAAAATAAAAAAATCATTGCAATAATATTGATAATAATTACGTCATAAGACATTTTTGTCACCCAATGATGATGAAATATCAACTGTAATGAGCATAATCCATAACTGAAATAACTCATCTCTTGTAATTTTCATTTTCCCTCTATAAGGGATAGCTATTCACATGTGTAGTCTCATTAAAAAATATCCATTATCACCTAGTATTCCATATAACACCCAAAAATTAAGGCAAAAGTAAAAGTAAAATCCTCTTATTCCACTTTGTAAAATCCTATCCCCGGATCCCCTTAATTAGGTCTAGTAACAGGTGGTTCCCATGGCCTCAAGCACACCACCCCATATGCCAAATTATACCAACTATATGAAAGGGTATAAGCTAGTACAGAGGAGAGACTAATCCCCAAATTAGAGTGTCGAAGTAGATAATATAAGAAAACAAAAAATAATAAATGTATAATAAATAAGATTAAATATTGCGAAGAAAAAAGAATAACCAATTGTGGAAGAAAAAATAACAAACAACAAGTATAATAATACACAAATCCCATCATTTGAGTTTTTTAAAATGATGTAATGGCATAATGATATAAAAAACAAGTCAAATTGGGGACAAGGATATACATCATGATATACAAAAAGAAAAAAAGGGAAAAATACTCCCCCAATATTATAACGAGCATATTTTTGATCTTATACAATAAAGGTACATGTTGAAAATAAAATTAATCAAGAAATTATACCAATGTGCTTTCCCTTATTCATTCTAGAAAACATGTAATATAATCGGGTACCAACTAGGCCATGATTATGGTGTGAGATAAAATCCCAATAATCCATCACTAGTGGTGTCTAGAAATAATACACAAAGGGCACATATCTATGATTTTTCAGGTATAATGAATAATAAAAAATACAGAATAAATAAATACTAGTTGGTTCAGGTTCCTATATGACACCTGGCTGGCTATACATGCTTCTTCATTGGCTGATATAAGTGTCTAATGAGTAACCATATAAATATATAATAAAAAAATATATAGTTATATATTTTATACATGTATATGAAATATGTACATGAGGAAATAAGTAGGCATATACATTGATATTGGTAGCTGGATAGACTGGGGTCATAACATAAGCATACAAAACTAGTCTAATGAGATACTGTTTCATGCAAGGGTACAAGCCCTGAATCTCATGATAAATGCAAGAATTCATACCCAACAATCGAGATAAGTGGGGTGAGATATCATTTCCAAAACACAAAGAAATAGAACATAGAGTACCATGGCCATCATGTAGATAATAGTATAATGTTGAAGGATGAAATGCTCAACACACGATATAAGGAATGTTAAACATTTTGATCAACAAGTGCCTTATTCATTGTTCAACCACTAGTATTATTGGAAAAATTATAATGATTATAATATATTGAGGAATATACTCTAATAATTTACCTCATCCTGCCCAATATATCCAAGTGTGTCGCGATTGATATGATTTATATTTATTGGTGATATAACATGAGGTATGACCTTGCGAACCATTTCCTTCACATTTAAAAATCCATTTAATTCATTACTAAATGATAAAACCTAAACAAGGAATAAAAAAATTAGATGGTTTTTTAAAAAGTTGGTAAATCACCCAAAATGGAGAAATTCCATTTATAACACAAAAATAATGATTATAAAGTGTTTGGTCTATTTATACAACTATATTATAGTGGGAAATTAATTTAGCACACTCAAATGGGTTGAAATTAATGTGGTCAAAATCCTTTAATAAAATAAAAATGTTCAAAAAAATTTGGACATGACTAAATTGATTTAAAAATGTATAATTTATATTAAAGAAATGTGTAATAATGGCCAGTGTGTAACACAATGGTGGAGCTATGAAAACATCACAACTTTTGGGAAATAAATATAAACCACCAACCATAGGGCCAAAGAAAAATCATAGCACAATATTTCCTTCAGATTTGATGTTGATGGGAAGAAAAATGAATAATGATCCAACACCCTAAAAATATGATGATTGAGTTCATAAAAATATAAGGCAGTAGATGGAAATATATAATAAGATAAGAAGAAATAGGATAAAATTTACTACCGATGAAGATCCAATACTAATGACAGTGGTTGATTTTGATTCCAAACATAGTATCTACCTTGATCCCTAGATATTGGATGAAGTGAGTTCACATGAGAGGGGTAAAATGTTCCATCATCTAGAAATGATACAAAAGAAGAGGTTTTAATATTATAAATCATTTTGAGAAAAAAATATAAGAGCCACCTTTCAGATATGTTTTTATGTCTTGGACAAATGGTTGGAAAAAATGTGAACTAACCATGCAACAGCCACTATACATGAGGGACCCTTCATCATCTAGGTGAATAGGTTTTATTAATGTGTGCTTGTTTTATGAATCCCACAATTCCAATTTTTGAAATCATTGCATGGGCATGCACCTTGGTTTGAACTATTGTAGTTAAACTGTGTAGCCCCTACTCCCTTCTTGAACACCCCACGTGGTTATGAGAGACCATTTTGGATAGGAAACACGTTTTCTTCTAACTTATCTGCCCAATCAGCTTCTCCAAAAATATTGTGTTTGAGGATCCAAATAATCCCTAGACACCCTCATGACCCATGTAACTCCGTTAAGTACAATTATAATGGATGATCTAATGGATTTAATCAAAAATAAAATAATATGTAACTTCAATAACAGATGTTTCCTTAAAATGAAATTTTAATGGGAAATAAAATTTGATGAGAATCATAATCATTAATAAAGAGGGATGATTCACCATGAAGGTATAAATGCAACATGGGAATGAGGCAAAAAAATTAAACATGAAATGACAAAAATATAAAAAGGATAAATTCCATGACATATAAATATGGTGGTAAAAGTTACAAAATGGATTAATTTTACTCTATTATAACATACATGGTGTATCGTGACACAAAAACATTACCCAATGCAATTGACTTCTATATAAATCATGGTGAAGTCATAACTTTCATATCATTTACATGCTTAACTATGCCACATTGATCATTTAACAAAGAATCATATTTCATCACATTTAATCCCATCATTATAGATTCTAGAATATATACTTCTAATTTTATAATAAAATTTTTATTCTTATCTTGAGAATAATAACCTTGAGTGGATATTGTTATAGTATTCACAATACAGTGATTTGGCATGGAAAAACGCATAGCGTAATTTTCGCATCAAAATAAGGGTACATAATGAATCAGGGTAAGAAATAATGAGAGTTAAATTGGTCTTTCGTCATTTGTAAAAAGTAAGGTAAGTAAGATATATATTTAAGAACCCAGTCCAACATTATCAATTGGTACTAACAAGTCATAAGAAAAAATGGTTCTTGAATAAATATTTTGCATGGAAAATCACTGGATAATTTCAAAAGTATAATGGGGGGTACATAATAAATTATGAGATGGATTATTGAGTATGAAATTATTATCTCATAACTTTTAAAGCATATGTTAATTATATGGTATGTGGTAGAACATACTCTAATCAAAAAATATGGAAAATAAAAATCATAACACAAAAGATGTACTAAAATAAAGAAGAGAAGGAGATGATCCCTGGAGGGGGTGTTTCCAAATGATTGGAGGAGGTTTATTTGAGCTTGGGTGAAAATTATGAGAAATATGTAGAGAAAATTTAAGAGTATAGTTTTTATCCAATGGTATGGATTGAAGATTAATGGGTATTTCTCTAGTATTATATTGAAAAATATATGGGAGTTCATTATTATTTTTCAAAATTACATTTTGGGATCTATATAATAAAATAATGTAAAACATAAAAATACCGATGGTTTTTTCAAATTTGTTCAACAAAATATTATTGGGTTTCATTGTTTTGTAAATATATTAATTGATCACATTAAAATAACACCCCTATTGATGTGTAAGTTGTTCATGTTTACAAATAATTTATTTTTTAGAAAAAAAATATAATATAAATTTTTGGAGGATTCTTAAATGGTTTATAAAATTAATCAAACAACACAAAAATAATAATTTTTTAAATGGGAACATATATTTTTGTATGTATACCTATAATTTAAAATATTAATTTACTTTTGGTACATTATGATGTTATAATAAAATTTATATATTTATACAATATTTAATTTTTAACAAATAATTATACTCATAAATTTATGAAAAAATCACTATTGGAAAATTTGGAATATTTTATTTTAAAAATAATATTTAATTTTTCAACATAATTACATAGATACAATAAGGTATAATTTTATATTTAAATCCCCTTATATTGAATGATTCTTTTATTTTTAGATAAAAGTTTTCTAACACTTATAAAACTTCTATTTTAACTTCTTAAAATAATAATATAATTTATAATTAACATATAATATATTATAATGATATTCTATTAAAATATAAATTATCTAAATATTTTATGAATTTATAAAAAGTAATGTCTTAATTGAAATTTCATATTACCCAAAAATGAAATTCAAGTATTGTTGTCCTAAAAATAAATTTATTTGTCAAAATCATTACATAATTATAAAAAAATAAAAAACAACAATAAATAAATATAATAATTATTTTATTAGAATGAAAATATACATATTCATATTGTTAAGGTCAATATTCATAACCCATTATTACACCAGCGAATTCTTCATGTTTATGGTGTGAAATTGTGAGAACTTCATGGGGTGTTTATGTGAACATAGTTCGGGTCGAGATATCGATGAGCTTGAAATTTTCCCATTATCAGTTTCTCTCATGATTTGGTTTTTTCATCACAAATTGTTCATAGTCAACATAAAATCCCAGAGATTTTATCTCCCATCAAATCTCTTATAAGTGGGCTTCATAGAGTACAATCTTACTAGTTGTGGCCATCACTTCTTTTGTCTATGTCAATTGGCCTTTTTCATAACCCTTACTATAAACTAATAATATGATCACAGTTAAACAACTATATTTTATAAAATCATGATGGTTAAGAGTATTTTAATTCTAATAATATATAAATAAATATGTGTATGATTTCTCTATAACCACATTGCATAAATAATGAATTTATTAATTGAAAAATATAATTTTAATTATAATGGTTTTGGTCATAAAATTATTACCCACTTAAAAATTTATCCAATGAAATTTTTATTTCTTATAAAAAAATATATTAGTTTAATTTTGTCTCATATCAGCTTCTATGTCTCATGAATCTTCCCGAGTATAATAGTTATAACACAAAACATTGACAATGTGATGTGTCTTATTTAAAAGAACATTTTCCCTCCTTATATGAAAGATCATTCCCCAATGGTCCCACCTCAATATTATGTACAGATGTGGGGTTGAGTGTGTTCTTCCTCAATAGGTATTCTTGGAATAAATCATGTACATGAGATAGGTTATATGGGAGTGCTAGTCAATGACCACTACTCTGATGTGATCAAGGATCTAAAAGTGGAATTATATCTAGGAATATTAATTAGCTTCTTTCTAAATCATATAAAGTTCGTCCATGGACATATAAAAATGAACAAATTATCGCTGAAAATAAAATATAGATCATGTTGATGATTGTTTGCATAGTTTTTTTGTTGAATTTTGGTGGATTTCAAAAAAATATGAATGGATTAGACACATTCTATCATCTCTGGGATATGATCAGATCGCATTAACATCTTCTCTCCTCCTTTATCCTAGGATGTTATAGTTTGAATCGTATTCCAATATTGAGCTTCATAAGGTTCCATTTGGGAGCTTAATGGAAACTATTGTTATTTGAGAACTCTAACATTGGAAAGTGTTGATTCCACCATCCCCAAAAATACATTGAACATGATCTCAATATATCTTCATGGGGTAAAGAGTTTCATTTAGACTGAACATCTTTTTGAAGGTGATGAGTAGTGTTGTAACCAAGTTCTATATTCCATTATTACTGAAGGGTTCTAAATAAACTGAATGTAAACCTTTGATCTCAATCATGTATAATATATATTAGAACTCCATGATGTCTAAAAATTTCTCTTATTTAAATCTTGGTGAGTTTTTCAAGTGATAAATCTTCCTTGATAAAAAATCATTTACATGGTAAGCTGATGGACTGCCACCCAGATGGTGTTATTTCCTTTAACAATAAAGTGGAGTCTTACAATAAAAATTTTTGTTATCATTTTCCACTTATACACTAGTTTGGAAAATATTTTCATCATACAATTAGAATTATTTCACTCATCCTTGATAATCTAGATTACCGAACATTGAGATGTAGACCCAACAGTCTCTCTCTTTATGTTATCCTACTAAAAATATTCCATTAGATATTCATTCATATTAGTTATTCTTGGATAAATATATAATTATGAGTTATTTATATAATCTAGATGTTACCTCCTCAATTATTATTTTTATGGGATGTAGATCTGGGTTCGAAAGATCATAACTCCATATGAAGAAATGTTGAACTATTAAATATTCTCAACATTCTTCTATATAAACTCATCTTCATTTAAATCGTCTATGATTATAATAAGATTAGATGGTTGAGAAGATATTTAATAAATGTAGTATTGATACACTTTTATTATTCCCATATTAATACTCTTCATGTATAATAATAATGGATCTCCTACAATACTTATCATGGATAGATTTTTGGGATCTTTTATTCTAGGATAATTAGGATGGTAATGGATTTAAATTTTTTAATACTTTATCTATTCAAACCTCCTCGATCGGCACATATTAAGATTATTTTGTGTAAATATATACATGAGGGATTTATGGTTTTTATATACATATATATATAATCTCTCCCTATAAAAATAATGTTTCAAAATCTTTAACACAATCTTTACGGAAAACACTTATAAATCGTGATTTGTGTAGTTATTCTCATGGATCTTCTATTAGAAGGAGGAATAGGTTTTTACTTTTCAGTTTTCAGAAGTACCAACCAATATAAAATTATGGATGTATCACTATAGACTAAAAATCATTCCCCACAATTGGGTAAAGTGAGTATAAGTGTACTGATTATCCTCTTCCTCGTCTCTTTCAAATATTCCTCACATTCATCATTCTAATGAAAATTGACTCTCTTATAAGTGAGATTGAAAATCATGATATGTTCCACAAAAACAATGATAGAACCAAGATATTCTATATAAGTTGTATTAATTTATCACCAATCTTATTATAGTCTGTCATTCAATCATCTATGTTCTTGAAGGATCCAAATAATCCATTTTCTTAGTGATGACAAGCCCCAATAAAGTTACATTCTCAAAATTTGTCAAGCATTTATTGGAATTTGGATACATATTTTCTTTCAGTGTGGTCCTCAATATAGTATTAAAATGAACCACATATTCCACGTTTCTTTTAAAGTAGATAATAATATCATTAATAATTATTGCACCAAATTTTTTTGGTAATCCCCAAATACATTATTCATCAAATCCGGGAATATTGATAGAGAATATATGATTCCAAATGGAATTACTATGAACTCATATTTCCAGTATCTTGTATGGAAAGTAGTCTGGGGGTTATTCCCCTTCTTCATATTTACATGATAATATACCTACCAATGATATATCACAGAGGAATGTTGGGCCCCACATAGCTGATATAACATGTCCTCAATCCACGAAATAGGATATATGTTCATTATACAGATCATTTTAAACTCAAATTAACAATTTCCTAGGCACATTGAACCATCCTTTATCTTGAAAAAATAGTCTAATGCACACTATAGTGAAACACATAGTCATATAGATGCTTTAACCATATTCTCCTATAATTGATTATTTATTTCATCATGTTCAACAATGTGCTCTCTATATAGATTATTTTATATTGAAAATTCTCAAGGTATAAGCTCAATTTAAAGTGAAACCTATATTCGAGGATGGAGACTAGAAAATTATTTTTGGAAACATATCAGTGTATTCCCTCATAATTCGTATATCATAAAGGAATATAATATCTTAAATATGAATGAGTTTTTATAGATACACATTCTAAAATGGAAATAATATACATTCTTGTGATGTTGGTACTAAATAGGATTCATCTCCCTCCATTCACATTTGTAGAATCATAGGAAGATTCATGATACGATGGGTTTTTTACTTCTGTTGGAAAATTATTTTAGATCTATCTAAAGAAATATAATCCACACTTAGAATTGAATGAATCCCTTATAAAGGGAGTATCAACTGGTTTTTGGGGAATTCTAGCCCACAAAATTTGATAGGGGGTTATATACTTGGGATGCATTAATTTTCCCATTTTTGGTTTTCATCGATAGCTCTACTCCCATGCCTTATGGTCATGTTTGGATCGATATATTAAGCATATGAGATGTGAACAAATATGTTGAACCATTATCAAAAAGTACATTTTCTATTGAATGACTAACTAGCTTACATGTCACCACATAATTATCGGGATCCAACTCCATGGTTGTGATAGCATAAACTAATCCTTTATATTTATGTCATAGGGGTTGTTTTCATCAGTTATCACCAACAACCCTTTCCTTTGTACATTGACTCGCATAATGTCAGTGATCATTGTAGTTGAAACATTTTAAAATGGGATGATGGATACAACGATCATTCCATTATTCCATCACATAGGTGGTATTATCATATTTAAAATCTCTATCGGGTTTCCCTTCATTCCCACAATGAAATTATATCTTCATCCCCTTTAAGAAATTTCTACGGAACTTCTTCCCACACCTTTGATAAGTGGGATAATGAAATTTCTTTCAACCATTTCATATTTCTATCACACCAATATAATTAAAATCCAATTTTTTATCGTATCACTTATACCCTTTCAATATTCACTGATATTTATTTGGACTTTGAGGGAACATTTTAAAATTTCCTGTTAACTATCAATGTTCAAAATAGATAATTCTTTTTGTAGAGTCAAATTTAGTCCACCAAAGAATATGTCATCTCAAATTTGAGGTTAAATGCAAAGTCAAATGAATACCATACGAATATTCTAAAATTTGACACGTATTCCATGTTATATGCATCGTCCTTTTTCATAAGTATATATATTTACATATCTATTTCTAATTTGAGATTGAAAAAAAATGTTTACCAAAAAACATTTTCAACAATTCTTTCAATTCATTACATTGATCTCCTCATCAAGCATTGAATTCAGGAACAACATCCACCGCTGATAACGTTATCCTTCCATATAATAAATATCCAACACAAACTTCTCTTTATGAAATTATTAAAGTACAAAGATTATTTTTTAAATATATCAAATCCACTGTTTGAAAATTAAGGTATTGATAATTACACAGAAATACTTAAGACATTGTCACATAAAGGTCTCCATTGCAACTTTCACTTACTTAGTGGGGGCTTGGGTATCATATAGAGTTAGGGTTATATTCAAAACATGGTACAATTGAGAAAATATAGTTATGAATTTAATATTATTGGGAATATTGTATAGGAAATAATCACATTACACCTCACATTGGTTTTTGCCTTGGTTCCTCCTCTTTCTAAATAATGACTATAATAAAGGAAAAATTATGTATTGGTGTTTTAAATTACTAAAAACATAAAAGGGATACTATGATAATTAAAGGGATAAATAATAAATTAAATGTATACTTTAACCAATGAATTTATAGAATTTCAACCAATGTTATCCTTTATCAATTTCCTTATATAAAATCTTATGGATTTTTTTGTTCCCTTACTAATTTTTCTTAATGAATTTGTTAATTTACCATTGCATATCCCCTAGAGTGTATAAATAGGTGTGTATAAATGCTCATATTTTTCACCAGTTCATGATTGATTCTAGTTAAATATGTTAATTTTAGGTTTTTTACCCCTAGTTACATATATTACACAGATGCATCCACTTGTGCTATCCATTTATGAATTTATTTTCTTGGAAAATACATTCAAAATATTATAACAAAAATTAGGGATGTATTCATATATTTACTATTATCCTTAAATAAATTTCAATATTTTTAAAATCATAATACCAAAAATAACTAGACTTTTATTTGATACTAATAATAGAAACCCGTATCTATAATACACTTTCTTTCCTGATTTATTACATAATATAAAACTTAATATATCCTCAACTATTATAAATCTACATTTTATTGGGAAATTAGGTATATCGATAATAAATATGATACATGGAAACAACAAAAATAATGAAATATTCCTAAAAGATTCTCCTAAAATTACATTACTTTTCGAATGACACAATATAGCATGGGGACATACATAAGAAAGAGGTGATCTATAAATCCTAAAAAGGGAATAAAAACCATAACATGATGAAAATATATCATGTCACTAAATTGTAATGACAATGTGAAATAAAATGCGTGAGAATAATAATCATGAACAATGAGTAATGAAACATCAAGATAGTGTAATAGAAATATGGGAATGTATCCACAACATTAGACATGAAATCATAATCATAGGTTACACAAAAACATACAAGACATCATAACAATATGGAAAAAGTCCCAGAATATATTTTTTTAATCATTACTCCCATAAATGTTGTTTTCTAAGACTAAAATATTATATGATGCCTTGGAGAAAAAAAAAATTCAGGTGAACCAGTATCTTTCATATATTGTACATGAATGAGTGTGCCACATAGATCATTCAACATATAACCCAATTTCATAAAATTGAATTGCATGATTATGGACCTTAAAATATATACATGTAGTACACAATAACAATGCATATTTATGTTTAGTTGAATACCCTTTAGGAAAAATAGTGATCTTATTTAAAATACCAAGGGTTGGTATAGGAAAATCATAGGATAATCCCAAAAGAATAACATGGGTACTTAATGAATTATATTAGGTAATGATGATAGTGAATGGGGTCTATCATCACTTTACATAATATAGTAATTAATAGAGTTATGTAATAACATTATAAAACATACAAATTTGAATTAAAATTCCTAAGACAAAAAAAGGTGCTTCAATAAATTTGGGTTTGAAATAATAGAGGATAATTATGAAAACAATGTAGGGGTACATAATGAATCACGATAGGGATAAATGAAATTTAAATGGATATATAATAACTTTTAAATCATCATAAGAGTATGAGAGTAGTTTTAAAACACATAACTACATGAAAAACAATAAAATAAAAGGCATAATAGAAAATAGGTTCTTGGATAAAGAGGTGAAAGAGAGGATCCATCACTTTGATGGGTTGTTTCCAAAAGCATGGGAGGAGCTTGTTGAATGTTTAAGGGAAAATTGGGAGGATTATATATAATAATTATAAGATTATAGTCAAAATCTAATGGGTTTTAAGTATGATGAATTTGATCTTTGGAGGGTTTATATTGGAAAATAGAGGGGAGTTATTTATTATATTCCAAAACATAGGTTTTGGACTCTATCAAATAGTGTAATCAATACCCCAAAACATCCCAAGGGTTTTTCCTATGGAATGTAATTTTTCGTATTCCATTATTTTCTAAGTCCATTAACTAATCACATTAAAATTACACCCTTAGTGATGTGTAAGTTACTCATGATTTTAAAAAATTTATATAAAAACCATTAAATAAAATATAGTTTTTGGAGAATTCATAATTGGTTAATAAAATAAATAAAATAATAAAAAACATAAATTATTTTAAAGGCTAAAATTATTTTTTACCTTTTATGGAATATATTAAATTTAGTTTGGATCATTATGATGTCATAATACACCTTAACTATTTATACTCTATTTAATTGGTTTACCAAAAATTAAACAGCCTCAAAAAATTATGAAAAATTCACCAATGGATAATTTTATTGTACCAATTCAAAAAATAATAATTTTTATCTAGTTATTTATATAAATGTTATATAATTAAATTTAAAATTAAATTTCCAGTTTATTGAAAAATAGATTTTTTAACAATAAAATTTATCTATGGATTTTAAAAAATATATTTTCACTTATTAAAATTATTTTATAAATTATATTATATATATATTATTTAGTTGGAATATTTTATAAAAATATCATTTATATAAAAATTTAATAAAATCCCCAAAAATAATTCCTTAATTGAAATTTCATAATACCCAAAAATAAAATCAGATATGGGTCATATTTAAATCTATCTTTTTATCAAAATAATTACATAATTATTCAAAAATTTATAAAAATCAACAATAAAAATAGCCAGTAATTTATTTAAAACACAATATATATATATATATAATAATGTTAGGTTCACGTTACATATCCTCTTATTACACTTACAAACTCCCTAAGGGTAAGATGCACCATAGTGAGATTCTAATGGGTTAGTTCTATGAACAACGTGTATGTTGTGATCTTAAAGAACAAAAAATTATAATTTCATAGTTTTCCTCCATTATTTAGTTTTTTAATCTCATATTGGTCCTTATTAAGGGAATATCCTATAGATTTTATCTTCCTTGTATTATAAAATTAGTGTTCTTCAAATGGTATGAACCTAATGGCTGATTAAATCGCTTATTGTTTTCCAGTCAACTAGAATTTATCATAAACCTTAATAATTTGTAATTATATGATCACTATTAAACGATTATATTATCAATGTTCATGATGGTTAATGGTCTTTAAATACCACTAGATATAACCAGAGAATTTCATTTTTTTCTATAACCACATTAATCAAATAAGGAATGTATTAATTAAAAAATAAATTTCATTTATAAAATATTAGGTCATTGCATTGGAATTGTGCAGTGTATGGAAGGTGCAGTGGCCTTACCAATGTTGGGGTGCCGACTGACATGTAATTCTTCAATATAAAAATGATATCCATTTTTTTACCATTCCTTAAGCCTCCAAAAAGGTTTAGTATCAAACCATAGAGGTGAAATTTTTGAAATATTTCCATAAAATGGGCTTCAAAAAATTCATAGGTCATTTTAAGAATTATATTCTAGGTTTGACCTATGTTAATCACCCTTGTACCATTACCACTGTAATTAATTACTCATATTTTATCTATTCATTATGTTAAAAAATTGTGATCACCTTATTTTATAACATAAATTATAATGATTTTCAATTTGGAATATATTTTGTAAAATAAAACTCAAAAAGGTATTAGTTTTTAGTTTATTATTAAACCTATAGGCATGTTTACTCGAATAGCCAGATGGTATTTTTTATTGATTTCTGATAACCCCAATTTCAAGGGTTGGTCGAAAACCCTACCAAGGCCTGTAGGATAAGATATTACATTGCTCGTAGGATTATAAGACGTTACATGACCCGATGGTCTTAGGGAATTCAACCAGCCAATAACTATAAGGAGATACCCCTTCCCCGAATTTGCATCGTGATGGTAGCTCTCCAACTTTTAATGTAAATCTAGATAAAGTTCCCATGAAAGCACTGGCTAGTCCTGATTGCATTTTTATACCCTCTCATTCTTCAAAATCCTTTGTTTTTACTTTGGTGGGTGTGCATGCTCCGAATCCTCTTATAGGGATGTTCCTTTTTAAGGAGTCTGTATTGGGAAACTACATTAATCATGTGTCCTGAAGGCCATGAAGTGGCCCTAAGGCCATGTGGTGGCTTGAAATCCGTACTGGCATGAAGGCCTTGGCTGGACCGAAGGCCACGAATGAACCAAATACCAAACTGGTGGCCCAAGGGCCCAAATGGGTGAATAGTTCTAGTTGATATAGTACCGAACAGTAACTTGTACTGTACCAGATACATTACTACTATAGTACTACTATAGTATCCTAGACCTTACCCCTCCACTGGGTTTTGAAATCTGGCCACATGGATGCACATGTCGAGTCCGTACCAACTGGGATGAGGCTCTTGTGCCCCAGATGCATGTCGAAAAAATTATTTTCTCTAATGAGAAACATTCAAATGTTTAAAATGTTTTTATATGATAATTCAATGGGAAATTTATTCCGTTGGCCTAAATTAGTTAAATATTAATATAATTGACCTAATTTTAATTCAAATATAATTTAAAATATAATCTAACTTTTTAAATAATTTAACTGAAATTTTGTTTGTTAAAAAAAATTAGTATTTTTCATTATTCATCAAAAAATTAATCCTTTTAGAAAATTGTAAATGATTTACCCTGAATAATGTAGATATACCGATTCCGGAATTTATTTTCTTAGATAAATTTTTTGAAAGTGATAAAAATTATATTTTATTTATATGCACAATGTATGACTAATCCGTCTTTTTGAGAAGTACTATTTTTCAGGAAAAAAAAGATATTTCTCTTTAAAATGGTTCTTATTTTATTTATAATCAATATATAACCATTGAAATTACATTATATATGTGTAAACCATGTTATTATTATAATTTATTTATTATTATTCATAACAGCCAACAAAACACTCGGTTATAATGTTTATTTTTAAAGATTAATATTTTAATGGAGTGCCTCAATTTGGTTATACTTGTTGTTGTGTGCATCGCAAGCTATAAAAATGAAAGAATTTACTTTAAAAATATATTTTAATGTGTCTCGGTGAAAAAGTATCTTCTATTCAAGGTGTTTCATGTAATTTCAACCATCTAAAATGATTTTCATCTTTTATATTCTTAGGGTGTTACATTCTATCCCACTCAAATAAATTGTGTCCTCAAAATTTAAATTTGATATCAGTAATAAAGGGTTTGAAATTTGAAAAAACCATAATTGGAGACCCAAAGCATAAAAAGGGTTTCTAAAACTCGTTTGGAAAACATGAAATGGTAATATAAAGATAATATAGAATAACATATATATACTTTTCTAAGATGGATAATTTGGGTGGGATGTAAAGATATGAACATGGAAAAAAACAATAATTAATTATATGAATTTACCAAGATAATTAATCACAAGAATGTTAAGTATAAATATAAAAATAATAACCTAAAATCCATAAATTTATATATATTTAAAAAGAACATTTCGTTTGATGAAATTATATTATTATGCTAATTTTTTTGGTTCAAAATCCTTTTTACTATAGTTGTTGAATTCTTTAAATGATTAAAATGATAATGAAATATATTTAAATGATTTATATATATCATAAAAATAATAATTTCAAACATTGGTTTTGATATTATCAATTTCCACTTCATCTATTTCTCCAAGAAATTAATATCGAAATTTTTTTTAGGTCTAAAGCACTAAAACAAACATTTAATTTATCACAACATCCATAAAAGTGTCACAAGTATCTTCTTATATCTCTAAATATTTTCCAAAAATAGTTCTGTTGGAAAAAGGTATTAAATATAATAAATTAAAATACAAACATCAATAGTAACACCAATGGAACTATATTAATATTTATTCATCAAATACATCCAGTGAAAATAATGAAATATTAACCAGAACATCATGTAGGCCAATTGTATGCACAACACCCTTATCCCCATTTGGGTGTGGGTTCAAGACCCATGGCCTAGATGTATTTGATGGATTATCACCCATTATGTGGGTTTTCCATTTTCTAAAACATTATTATTATAATTCTTACGGTGTTTTAAAATTATATTAATTTATAATGACCTCAATTTCCAAGGTAATATATACCTTAAAGGTTATAAATAACTTCCTAAAAACCTATTAATCATTATTATAACAATATATATCACAAATTAAGGTTCACACTCCCTCAATAAAGTGTTTTCCATGAATTTCATCATTCCATTGAATCTCTTGTCCAAGTCATTAGTATCATTAATCATATTCTATCAAATCCATGAATAAAATGTATTTCAATAAAATAATTATACATTTCATAATTCTTATAATAATAATTAAGTTGATATAATAAGTTTATAATATAATTCTTGAATCCAAATAAAATAACATTAATCATTTCACTTCATATGTTGTATGAAAATTCTTGATTTTGATACCTCAGTTATTTTAAGGGGTATTTCATTGATGATTGGGGAATTCATTTGTCCAGTTAACAATATCCTTAATGTATAATCATTATACATTGGCTGATTCTTTTCTACCATTTAACTCACAAGAACGGTTTTATTTCTCTCTAAACATGTATAAAAGAATCATTCCCTCCATGTAATTACTATTGTGTTTCTTTAAAAAATTAACCCATAAGGGAAATCCTTCATTCCCTTCTTCCATATATCAATCCTTTTTTCTACTGTCCTCTTCTTCTCTATTAAGCCTTAATATACATAAGACTTAGATAATTATTTACCAAAATTTATACCACATTATACTATGTACATGTATGTTGAGAATGTTTTATAGACTATTTATATAAGGCCCCAGCCTTAAACCTTACTTAATATTGAATTAAATGAGTAATTCACATTGAGGATCTTTTCAGGTTTAGAGTTTTAGAGAATTAAGACATAACTATTACATCTCAAAAGATTACAAAGTAGTCGCTTATACTAAATTTCCATAAAATAAAAACTATTTAAAATAAACATGTATAGTTCCATGTTTTAGGTAGCATGACTTTCCCTTGATCCCATCCTTGACCCTATTCCACGCTAAATCCTGTGAAAAACATTTCAAAAAAAAACTTGGGATGTGCATAAGGAGCTCAGTAAGGGATACACAAAGAATGAAAACTGTTATTTTTTCAAAACAACAATTAAACCATGAATACTTTATCAATGTAATACTTTTCACCTTCATGAAGTAGTAAAAACTCTTCACTGAAAAAAAGTATCATTACTTACCTTTATGTAACCAAAGGATTACCATAAAACCCATATAAAGAACACATAACATATATAAAGGAAACTTGGGACATAAACATACATAAGTGGAATAACCATACGGTCGACTTCCACACATATCACATAAATAGAATAGCCATACGGCCAATTTCCATACATACTTAATGGAATAGCCATACGACTGACTTCCATACCCAATGCATTGGAGGTTATAACGTAACCACCCGTCCTGGTATTCACGGAACCACCCGTCATATGGTTTATAACATAACCACCCGTTAAAATGTCCAAGTACCAATATAAAATCATAAAACGTAAAACCAATATAAATGAATGATAACATTTCCACATCACAATATATCATAATAGAATCCTTTATCAAAACCATTTTCAAAACCATTTAAATCATTTAATAAAGATATTTTTGAATCAAAGTGTCCCATATAACCTTGAATCTTAAAATTTTAAACCATTAATATCCATATAAATAAATCCTTAAAACCATTTTGAAAACATGGATATTAATAAGAACAAATAATTAAAACATTTAAAACGAAAATTTGGTTAAAGGGGTTTTACCAAAATTAGAGACACTTGAATACAATAATTGAGGAATAACATTTAGTCAAAACTTTATAATATCATGAGAATAAATGGATTCATGATATAATACTCCAACGGACAGTATATACACCATATAAGAGTGAATTGGTGCATAACAGCAATGAACCGTCAATAGAAATGTCCAATGTGATGAAATCACTTATAAAGAAGGAATCCTTAAATTAAGGACAAATCAATCTCAAAAATATGTGTGAAAAATATAAATACACCCAATATAAGTGGATATTATTTGTAAAACAATAAAAGGTCATTCACACATATTCAATGGATGACATATTCAATGACTACATGTTGAACCCAATGAAATCGAAATTGGGTTAAAAAGATCCCTTGACGGCCTAACGGCATCACATCAAATTGAGTTGATGAGAGATAAAAAGTGTATCTCAACACTTCGACATAAAATTTACATCAATAAGAATATATGAGAACATATCCCAACATAACAATATGTAAATTAAAAGACCCAACAAAAGAAGTCTTTTAAAAAAGAGGAGGGTGAAAGGTTCCCTTACCGACTTGGGTATCTTTCAAAACATACACCCCATGAAAGAAGGACAATAGATCATTGATGTAAATACTCATAAACAAAATTATATTACACAAATAGTAGAATTATGGGCAGTACATACACCACTCAATTGAATTTTTGGCAAACGTAGCATAAATCTCACGGGAATAAAAGTGAGATGAAAAATCCCTTACGAAAACTCGGCAGCCTAACGACGCCACATAAAACATCCGAATATGGATTGATGAGATCAAATAGGGTATCTCATCACATTACAGTAAAATTTAAAGCAAGAGGAATATAAAAGAACATCCCCCAACATTACAAAGAGGAGCCTAAAAGAAGTGACATAAAGAAGAGTACTTAAAAATAAAGAGAGTTGTAGGATCCCTTACCTCTGGTTCGACTTGACTCGATCGTTCTTTAATCTCCTGAATAATAAAATTGAGTTAATTTCTACTTGATTAAGAACCTTTTTCAAGCTTATTATTCCTTTTATATCACTAATTTCCATGTTATAAACATTACGTAATCATTAAGTTAATAATGATTGTTTTGTCGATATTTGGTTCTTAAGTCGAAAGTGGACTTCATACAATTACATGTTGTTCGTGTGGTCAAAGGTTCTTTATATCCAAAAATGACATTCCTGATTTGGATATCATATATATCATATATATCCAGTATATAAATGTATTTATAAAATCACATAATCATTTAGAGGAAAGAAATGAAATGCACCGTTCATGGAGACGGTAAGCCGTACGTACGCATGAACGCTACTTTCATTTCTATGTCGTATTAATGGAATTAAAACTATATGAGAGGTATGTATATTTTAATTCCAGAATTATATTAATCATTTTGATGTATCATACATCATATATATCCATTATATATATGTACTTATAATAGTACATTACATTTGGGGATAAGAAATGAAATGCACCGTTCATGGAGACGATAAGCCGTACGTACGCATGAACGCTACTTTCATTTCTATCTCATACTTTAATGGAAAGAAATAATAATGATATAGAGGTAAATAATAATTCCAGTATAACATCATATATAATAACATTAAATCCATCCTTTATACGTCCCACGTATGGCATTAACGAATCACATCACTTTGAGGGGGCGGTAGTCCGCACTTCCTAAAATGAAGATATCGCGTATACCCATAATGGAAGCCATAAAGGTAAGACACAAATTAAAAAATACATAAACATAAGTAAAACATAACCATATTATATATCATATATAAAAATAGTGACATCATAATGGCCACCTTTGAAGGTGTTAAATGAGTATTGAACAATCATCGTTTCGGGAGGCACAATTTCGCCATCCCCGGAAACCGTATGTTCTTTTACCATTTGATGTAGTTGTGTGAGAGTGTAGCTCGAATAAATCTTATAAAAACATCCTACTATATTGAAGATACTGGTGTTGTTACAAAATAAATAAATAATAAGAGTTTAGGGGGTTGGAGAAGCAAAATAAAACAAATGAACATGAGAGAATGAATTACCTTTAAAAGTGTAACTCCTTTTGATTTGAGTCTAAAGGCTTCCTTGGAAAGGATTCTGCCCAAAGGAAATCCTCTAGGATGGGGAGAGGGATTTGGAAAGAGTAAATGGGAAGGGTTTGGCCGATCCAAAGGCTTGAGGAGTGAGTGAAATGAGGTAGAGGTGGGGGCATTTTATAAGAGGAGAGGAGGGGCACTTTTGGAATGTAAGAAATATTACTTTATTTGAAAATGTTTTTCGGTTTTAAAAGGTCCCATATTGATATAATTCGTGGATAAGGTGATAAGGGTTCGAAATACACCCATCCAATAAGTTTTGTACATGTGTAGTTCATAGATTTTACATTATCTTTCCATTTTATTTAAATCGTCAAATAATGATGTCATCGTTGCATCATTATTATGTCATAAATAATTAATTTTATTTAATGTCTAAAAATTATAAAAAAAATTAATATGATGTAGGAAATCGTTTTAGATTTCCAATGACTATTTATAATCAAAAGTTGGACTTGTGTAACCCCACTTAAAAACTGTTTTAGTAAAACAACTCATGTTTGTGTCAATTTAATTTTAACATTAAATAAAAATATATTATTGTCATTTTCCAACTAAAGTGGCTCCATGGGGTCCCCAAGTTGGCCCATGGCTTGTCTTGGTCGGCCATGACTCACCCAATAGGTTTAGGACAAGTGTCGTAGTGTTTTCACGTTCTTATAATATCATTTTTACCTTAAATGACACTTATTACCTCTAATCGCGATTAATGAAAAAGTCACTATTCACCAAAAAATTATTTTCATCCCATTGAACCACATTTTACATACTAATGACAACCATGTATGTCAGATTTTTAAAATTCAATACACATTAGTGGTAAACTTTCATATAACTGAAAAATCAGTTTGCTTGATTACCACTTAGTGGTTTCACTATTCATCAAAAATTGGAGTTTTTCAGAAAAATACCAAAACTTCACCCTAAGCTATATTTGATATTCCGAATTCAAAAATGAATTCCGTTTTACATAATTCAAAAAATATTAGTCACATTAATTAATTTAATAATTAATTCCCGCTATCAGAGCAGATAGCATGTTTTTATAAAACAATAAGTATCAAAAGATTGACACTAGTTTAAGTCTGATTTCAAAGTGAAATCAATTCCAACGACCACTATTGGATTTAATGGTAAAAATATTTTCTAATTTCACTTTAAAACCAATTCAAAATATAATCTAATCATATAAATAAATTAGATTAAAAAGAGGTTTTGAATTAAAATATAACAATTTACACTATTCATTAAAAAAATGAACATTATCGGAAAGATACAAAAATTTACACAAAGTAAATTTTGATGTCCCGATTCTTAAGAAGAGTTTTATTTGGTCCAATAGAATTTATAAGAGTGAAAAAAACTCTATTTAATGACGGTTCTCCATCAAAAGGTGATAAGTGAACCTTTAGTGAAAACTAGGCCATATACGCCTAAAATTGAATTCTTTCCGTATTTTAAGCCATTATCTATTATTGGATAAATGTAAAAACATTTAAAAACATATATAATAATATTTTAGTTATTTCTATCCATTCCCGCCAATACAACGGCTACATGTTAACTACCATTTAAAATAATATTTTTTTATTATTAGAGTGCAACGTAAGATTCCCAAGAAACTCGTTGTTGCGTGTTGGGTACGCTATCGAGCATAGCGTCCCCTTTAAAGTCATTTCAATATTTTATTCACAAATATGGATAAATATGAAATGTCATATTCTTTATTTACCTGGGGTGTTACATCCTTCCCCCCTTTTGGGAATTGCGTCCTCGCAATTTTAAAATTGCCCTTGGAAACATCCTTGAAAGTCCCACATCAAAACAAGAGTCGGTAAAACAATCACTTTAAAATAAAGAATGATAAGTACAGAGGTCACCCGAGTTACCCATACTAGGACTCCATGTAGGAAAACATGGACATGGAGGAGAAAACATAGGGTCATTTTCTGATGGAGAGTGATAGAAAACATGTTTAGGAGAAAGTTAACAATAAGAAAATCACAAACTTGTGATGGGTTAAACGGTGTTGGGTCCCCAGTAGGAAAAGTTAATAGACAACATTTTTGTTTTAAGTTACTTTTTATTGAGGAATTTATTCATATGGAAACATAATCACTTATCATGTTGACTTTCAACTTTTACTATATTCCTTAATCAAACTCATATTTTTTTCAAAAGATGAGTATTTAGGGAGACTTGTTCGCATTAAGAGTACTATAATCAACTTCTAGAGAATCACCTAATACAAAAAAGATAACTATATACATCCCATGTCTTTAGGCTTTAACCAAAACCAAAACCAAAAAGGTTAGTACAAGGTCAGATAATCCAGAAAAGGATAACCCATTAAAAAGAAAATCTATTTTTAATCTCCAAAAATTGTCCAACAAAACCCAAAGTTCAACAAGGATCATCCGATAAACAATTTTTCCATAAAATTCTTCAAAGTAAACCAATATAATATTGAAACCCACATATTTGAAGGATTTAGTCACATAGTCTTCCAAGTTAAATCGTAACATTTATCTCCAAACAACATCAGTTGCTCCAAAAGTATCGTATTGAAAAGTAATTAACCTAATCACATATCCTCCATGATAGGTTAATAATTTTCATAAATAACCCAAAATCAACATACTCTTAATTTATAAAATCATATAACTAAAAAGAATCAGTCAAACTAACCAGGGACTTCACGTAGTCCAGTGGTAGGCGATAAATACCAGTCGCACTTTGGTTGTGGGTTCGATTCCCGCAGCTTTGTCCGACGCGACGGGTAGTCACACGGTCTGCGTGTTGTCCTTTTTCCAAAACTATATAATTCTCAAATCATTCCCCAAAAAGTGATAATATCATAAAAAATAACCATAACATAATATAACCTCAATTTTATCTCATGACTTTCACTTCCATCATAATATATAGTAACCCATAATTACCTCAAAAGTAAGGATCATATAAACCCTAATGGTTACCTTAATAATTATTACATGAACTTCCACATGGATTAGTCATCTCATACATGATGCATTACAGAACATACCAAGGTTCAAGTGGTTGATCATGAACCCTTGATATTTGGTTTAGAACAACCACGAGTTTCCTCATTGAATCCTCCATTTTATCTAGTATCTTAATCAGAGAACCACTACAGTTTCCTTCAAACATGTTGTCTCTTTGGTGCCTGCTAGATCCATCCGTTCACTAAAAATAGAAATGTAAGTGTGAGTATATCAACAAAACCATCATGTACTAACGAGGAAGGTAAACACTAAGATACACTTACTCATTCACTTTATCTAAAACTAGGACTCTTTCTGAAATCCTAACCATTATGGTAATTTCACTTATACTTAAAGAATACCCTAACCTCTAAAGTTATATAAACCGACCTTTGATACCAACTATAAGGCCCCAGCCTTAAACCTTACTTAATATTGAATTAAATGATTAATTCACATTGAGGATCTTTTCAGGTTTAGAGTTTTAGAGAATTAGGACATAACTATTACATCTCAAAAGATTACAAAGTAGTCGCTTCTACTGAATTTCCATAAAATAAAAACTCTTTAAAATAAACATGTATAGTTCCATGTTTTAGGTAGCATGACTTTGCCTTGATCCCATCCTTGACCCTATTCCATGCTAAGTCCTGTGAAAAACATTTCAAAAAAAACTTGGGATGAGCATAAGGAGCTCTGTAAGGGATACACAAAAAATGAAAACTGTTATTTTTTCAAAACAACAAGTAAACCATGAATACTTTATCAATGTAATACTTTTCACCTTCATGAAGTAGTAAAAACTCTTCACTGAAAAAAAAAGTATCATTACTTACCTTTCTGTAACCAAAGGATTACCATAAAACCCATATAAAGAACACATAAAATATATAAAGGTAACTTGGGACATAAACATACTTAAGTGGAATAACCATACGGTCGACTTCCACACATATCACATAATTGGAATAGCCATACGGCTAATTTCCATACATACTTAATGGAATAGCCATACGGCTGACTTCCATACCCAATGCATTGGAGGTTATAACGTAACCACCCGTCCTGGTATTCACGGCACCACCCGTCATATGGTTTATAACGTAACCACCCGTTAAAATGTCCAAGTACCAATATAAAATCATAAAACATAAAACCAATATAAATGAATGATAACATTTCCACATCACAATATATCATAATAGAATCCTTTATCAAAACCATTTTCAAAACCATTTAAAACATTTAATAAAGATATTTTTGAATCAAAGTGTCCCATACCACCTTGATGTTTAAAATTTTAAACCATTAATATCCATATAAATAAATCCTTAAAACCATTTTGAAAACATGGATATTAATAAGAACAAATAATTAAAACATTTAAAATGACATTTTGGTTAAAGGGGTTTTACCAAAATTAGAGACACATGAATACAATAATTGAGGAATAACATTTAGTCAGAACTTTATAATATCATGAGAATAAATGGATTCATGGTATAATACTCCAAAGGACAGTATATACACCATATAAGTGGGAATTGGTGCATAACAGCAATGAACCCTCAATAGAAATGTCAAATGTGATGAAATCTTTTATAAAGAAGGAATCCTTAAATTAAGGACAAATCAATCTCAAAAATATGTGTGACAAATATAAATACACCCAATATAAGTGGATATTAAGTGTAAAACAATAAAAGGTCATTCACACATATTCAATGGATGACATATTCAATGACTACATGTTGAACCAAAAGAAATCGAAATTGGGTTAAAAAGATCCCTTGACAGCCTAACGGGATCACATCAAAATGAGTTGATGAGAGATAAAAAGTGTATCTCAACACTTGGACATAAAATTTACATCAATAAGGATATATGAGAACATATCCCAACATAACAATATGTAAATTAAAAGACCCAACAAAAGAAGTCTTTTAAAAAAGAGGAGGGTGAAAGGTTCCCTTACCGACTTGGGTATCTTTCAAAACATACACTCCATGAAAGAAGGACAATAGATCATTGATGTAAATACTCATAAACAAAAGTATATTACACAAAGAGTAGAATAATGGGCAGTACATACACCACTCAATGGAATTTGTGGCAAACGTAGCATAAATCTCACGAGAATAAAGTGAGATGAAAAATCCCTTACGAAAACTTGGCAGCCTAACGACGCCACATAAAACATCCGAATATGGATTGATGAGATCAAATAGAGTATCTCATCACATTACAATAAAATGTAAATAAAGAGTAATATAAAAGAACATATCCCAACATTACAAAGAGGAGCCTAAAAGAAGTGACATAAAGAAGAGTACTTAAAAAGAAAGAGAGTTGTAGGATCCCTTACCTCGGGTTCGACTAGACTCGATCGTTCTTTAATATCCTGAATAATAAACATGAGTTAATTTATACTTGATTAAGAACCTTTTTAAAGCTTATTATTCCTTTTATATCACTTATTTCCATGTTATAAACATTATGTAATCATTAAGTTAATAATGATTGTTTTGTCGATATTTGGTTCTTAAGTCGAAAGTGGACTTCATACAATTACATAATGTTTGTGTGGTCAAAGGTTCTTTATATCCAAAAATGACATTCCTGATTTGTATATCATATATATCATATATATCCAGCATATAAATTTATTTATAAAATCACATAATCATTTAGAGGAAAGAAATGAAATGCACCGTTCATGGAGACGGTAAGTCGTACGTACGCATGAACGCTACTTTCATTTCTATGACGTATTAATGGAATTAAAACTATATGAGAGGTATGTATATTTTAATTCCAGAATTTTATTAATCATTTAGATGTATCACACATCATATATATCCATTATATATATGTACTTATAATAGTACATTACATTTGGGGATATGAAATGAAATGCACCGTTCATGGAGACGATAAGCCGTACGTACGCATGAACGCTACTTTCATTTCTATCTCATAATTTAATGGAATGAAATAATTATGATATAGAGGTAAATAATAATTCCAGTATAACATCATATATAATAACATTAAATCCATCCTTTATACGTCCCACGTATGGGATTAACGAATCACATCACTTTGAGGGGGCGGTAGTCCGCACTTCCTAAAATGAAGATATCGCGTATACCCATAATGGATGCCATAAAGGTAAGACAAAAATTAAAAAATACATAAACATAAGTAAAAAATAAACATATTATATATCATATATAAAAATAGTGACATCATAATGGCCACCTTTGAAGGTGTTAAATGAGTATTGAACAATCATCGTTTCGGGAGGCACAATTTCGCCATCCACGGAAACCGTATGTTCTTTAACCATTTGATGTAGTTGTGTGAGAGTGTAGCTCGAATAAATCTTATAAAAACATCCTAGTATATTTAAGATATTGGTGTTGTTACAAAAGAAATAAATAAAAAGAGTTTAGGGGGTTGGAGAAGCAAAATAAAACAAATGAACATGAGAGAATCAATTACCTTTAAAAGTGTAACACCTTTTGATTTGAGCATAAAGGCTTCCTTGGAAAGGATTCTTCCCAAAGGGAATCCTCTAGGATGAGTATAGGGATGTGGATAGTGTAAATGGGCAGGGTTTGGCCGAGCCAAAGGCTTGAGGAGTGTGTGAAATGAGGTAGAGGTGGGGGCCTTTTATAAGAGGAGAGGAGAGGCACTTTTGGAAAGTAAGAAATATTACTTTATTTGAAAATGTTTTTCGGTTTTAAAAGGTCCCACATTGATATAATTCGTTGATAAGGTGATAAGGGTTCGAAATACACCCATCCAATAAGTTTTGGACATGTGTAGTTCATAGATTTTACATTATATTTCCATTTTATTTAAATCGTCAAATAATGATGTCATCGTTGCATCATTATTATGTCATAAATAATTAATTTTATTTAATGTCTAAAAGTTATAAACAAAATTACTATGATGTAGGAAATCGTTTTATCTTTCCAATGACTATTTATAATCAAAAGTTGGACTTGTGTAACCCCACTTAAAAACTGTTTTAGTAAAACAACTCATGTTTGTGTCAATTTAATTTTAACATTAAATAAAAATATATTATTGTCATTTTCCAACTAAGGTGGCTCCATGGGGTCCCCAAGTTGGCCCATGGCTTGTCTTGGTCGGCCATGACTCACCCAATAGGTTTAGGACAAGTGTCATGGTGTTTTCACATTCTTATAATATCATTTTTACCTTAAATGACACTAATTACCTCTAATCGCGATTAATGAAAAAAAAGTTACTATTCACCAAAAAATTATTTTCATCCCATTGAACCACATTTTACATACTAATGACAACCATGTATGTCGGATTTTCAAAATTCAATACACATTAGTGGTAAACATTCATTTAACTGAAAAATCAGTTTGCTTGATTACCACTTAGTGGTTTCACTATTCATCAAAAATTGGAGTTTTTCAGAAAAATACCAAAACTTCACCCTAAGCTATATTTGATATTCCGAATTCAAAAATGAATTCAGTTTTACATAATTCAAAACATATTAGTCACATTAATTAATTTAATAATTAAATCCCGTTGTCAGAGCAAATAGCGTGTTTTTATAAAATAATATGTATCAAAAGATTGACACTAGTTTAAGTCTGATTTCAAAGTGAAATCAATTCCAACGACCACTATTGGATTTAATGGTAAAAATATTTTCTAATTTCACTTTAAAACCAATTCAAAATATAATCTAATCATATAAATAAATTAGATTAAAAAGAGGTTTTGAATTAAAATACAACATTTTACACTATTCATTAAAAAAAATGAACATTATCGGAAAGATACCAAAAATTTACACAAAGTAAATTTTGATGAACCGATTCTTAAGAAGAGTTTTATTTGGTCCAAAAGAATTTATAAGAGTGAACAAAACTATATTTAACAACGGTTCACCATCAAAATGTGATAAGTGAACCTTTAGTGAAAACTAGGGCATATACGCCTAAAATTGAATTCTTTCCGTATTTTAAGCCATTATCTTTTATTGGATAAATGTAAAAACATTTAAAAACATATATAATCATATTTTAGTTATTTCTATCCATTCCTACCAATACAACGGCTACATGTTAACTACCATTTAAAATAATATTATTTTATTATTAGAGTGCAACATAAGATTCCCAAGAAACTCGTTGTTGCCTGTTGGGTACGCCATCGAGCATAGCGTCCCCTTTAAAGACATTTCAATATTTTATTCACAAATATGGATAAATATGAAATGTCATGTTCTTTATTTACCTGGGGTGTTACCATTTACCTTTGAAATATTAGAATAATACTATCAATTAAATGCTTATTATTTATATTTGAATTATGCACATATTCTGTAGAATTATTTGATAACCTTCTAATGTTGTATTCATTCATAGAAACATTTTCATCTTAATTTTTTTAGATTTTGAAATTTTATATTTATATCAACTAATTTATCACGAGGAATATACATTTCCATAAATAGTATTTTAAAATACATTCATTAAATGTTTCTTTTATATTCTTTATCCTTAGTGTTTTGAACCAATGACCACCATTGATCTGAATGTCCTCAAAGATGAGAAATTACCAGGAATACATTCTCACTTTTTTTAATTCTCAATGTCTGAGATATGTTCTCTATGTTACATATCCTTTATTCACCTACAAATGGTTTTTTATTTCCATTAAATGATGGAAATTACAAATTCATAATGTTTCATACAATTATAAACTATCTGTTGGATTAGTAGGCTTCTCTATATAGTAAATTTAATTGCTCCAAACCTTAATCAATTTTTTCAATACGGTTATAATATGATGAATTCCAGATATAGGTCCAACTCTAACATCAATATAATTCTTATTTCATAAATACATGAATGTGATATTTGAATTGATATGGTATTAATTTCATCCACTAGGATTTATTTCTAAACAATTAAACAATGATATTAAAAATTAACAATATAAAAAAATATTCCAAAAAATATTATAAAACATGAAATAAATATTTTAAAAAAATAAAATATAATATCATAATAAAAATCATGGCTTTTATTAGATATTTCTAAAATCACAAGAATATTTTAAAATCACTCAAATTGTATTTTAAATAAAATTTGAATAATCCTACGAATATCCCCTAAGAGAGTCTAATAAGTTGAACAATAATTCCTATTTTCATTTAATATGTAATTCTCCAGTCATTCCTAATGAAACTTTTTATAGATTTATTAACCCTAGGTGCATCTTCTCATAATAATTTGAACATGTAGTATCTATACAGGGATGTATTTCATAAAAAACACAAAAAATCTCTACCATAAAAAAACTCTAGGAATTTTTTCTATACATTTCCTCAGTTACTATCCTATGGATAAATTATATAATCTCGATTTTATAATATATTTCTCAATTTTTCTACTAAGGAACCTTTGATACCAACTAGAAATACCCAGAACCTATTTTCCTAGAGTTGGTGTTTACTTTAATACATTTTCATATGATACAACAAATCACCGACCAAATGACTGTATATATTATTCATCCTGGTAAGCTAGATACAGACATGAAATTCACATTAAAATTGAATATATAAAACAAAAAAAACAAAAAAATTTTCTTTTAGAACACCATATTTCCCCTTATCATATCCTATCATATCAATCATAAAATACTTGATGATATGTTGGGTAAAATAAAACATAATTAAATTATGAGTTCAGATGCTCAATAACGGTATGCATTTAGTGGAATATATAATTAATAACTAATAATAATCAATACATCAATGTATATAACTAAAAATATGACATTCAATTAATTACACAATCATAATTTGGAATGAATAAATTTTGATTAAATAATTCCATATAAAAATTAATATTAGCTTGAAAAATAACCATAGATTTTATAACTAAAATAATAATCACATGTAATAATAATAACTAATCCTATAAGAAGGTAATAAATAACTTCAATAATCAGAATCATAAAATCATTTCATCATTCCAAGACATGTCATATAAATAGGTAGGGACTCAGCCAAAAACCACTGAATGTTTTTATCAGGAGACCTACTAATGCATCAAGGGGTAATATTAGGAACCTCCAATAACATAATAAGTATAATTATTTCCTAATATGAATGATATGAATCATAGTCCATAAAACATTCATATTTTAAATATTATCTTTCCAAATTATAATATTTTCATTGATAAATAATCATAATCACATACCATTCAATTTAATATGGTGATTTAGTTAAAAATAGTATATCCCAGTCAACTAATAGAAAAACTAGGGAAATAAAAAAAATGGTATCATTATAACATATTCCCAATGGATCATATAGAAAAAATAATGTTATTTTCATTGATTAGTAAAAATACTATAAAAATTCCATTCAAAATAGTCTTTAGGAAAACATTCAATTTATTTTGAAAATCACATTTTAGAAATAAATGTTACCAAAAAAAATTGAAAATACATTTCTTTTAAAGTAACATTTAAATAATTTAAAATAATCTCAAAAAAGAATATTTTTCATAAATGTTGATAATATGTATATTTTTTTTAGATATAAAAAATATTCCATTCACATTTTTGATAGAAGACAAATTGTCAATGTTTAGAAAATAAAACAAGGATTAATTTATAAATATTTTGAAAAAAGTAATAAATGTATAAAAATTTATATATTAAATAATTTGGATAATGTAATGAATTTTTTTTAAAACATTTCTATGAAATATATATTTTTATGAAGAAGGATTTTTGATCGAAAAGTTAAACAGAGTTAGCTTTTCTTAAAATTATTTTCTTAATAATTTTATAAACAAATGATAGAAACATGGTTATGTAAATTGAAATTTTTAATAACTAAAATATTATAATAAAATTCAATATTTTCATTTATTTTAATATCTTACTATTTCATCATTATAAATTTAATCATAAGAAATCCCAATAAATAATGATATTTTAAAATAAACTCTTTCCACTTTGAAAAATTAAAATTTGTTATCCCCATGAAATTAATAAAATGTATTGTGAATATAAATAAGGTGAATATAATGGTATATATGATAAAACATATCAATATTAAATTATATACACCATACAAATGATCTATGTTATGAATATGAAATATGTCTTATGAAAGTGAAAGTGAGATGAGAAAGTCATACCTCAGGTTCTATTTCCCTCATATGTGTTTGATCCACTAGTATAAAAATTATATATTTATTATAAATTAATTAAGAACCCCAATCATATATCTCATACTATAAATAATTTATTTATGGTATTTTTTCTCTCATAGATTAGAAATTCTCTTTTAAAATTATTGGTTTTGGTAATAAGGGCTTTGTTTCTCCGGTATGATTCTATTGGGTATTTTAGACCCTTTTACTTTTACACTAATCATGGATTAGTCAACTCTATAATGTTAAAAAAATATAAATATCATATATATTCATTATAAATGTATTTATAGAAATTTATAAAATCTATCGATATAAAATGGATTACACCATTCATGGAGACGGTTGGTCGTACGTATCTATGAACGATGTCTTCATTTATTCATGATAGATTGAATGAAATAAAAATATATAATAATTAACCTATATATAGTTATTCTTTTAATATATATTTCACTAATATTTATCAAATATATCCTAATTACCTTCCATTTACAGAAAATTAAAAACATGTCACATCGCTACATTGAGGCGACCATCCAAACGTAGGCACACATGACGTTATTTTCTTCCAATGGATTAGAAGGAAAGACGTTATATGTGATATTATATTTATAGAATAATTTTTTGGAAATAAATATCACACATATCAATTTATTTTAATCTTACACCCTTCAATGTAATTCATAAGAACTAAATGACTAACATCACTTCAGGAGGCAGTAGTTGGTCGTACACATGAGCAATGTTATCGTTTCAACCATGGAATGGAATGTATAAATATATATGTGATATAATTTTTACAAAAAGATAAATATATAATCAATATGATATAAATATGTTAAATAAATCATTATATAAATATTTTAAAGGTGGTGATGGAAAATTAATTAAATCGATTCAGGAGGTGGTAGTCCATAGTACGCATGATCAACAGTTTCATTTCCCATTTGATGTTAGTGGATATGTGTCTAGTGTATTTAATCAAAATAGAAAATATCTGTATATAAGTCATAACATTTTTATTATATTATCATTGTTTAATTTTATTTTTATGAGTTGGAATATAAAATACAACAAATATGCATGTTTATGAATTTTAACTCTTATTTGGAGAACCACTTTTGTTTTATAAGTAAATAATTATTAGAGGGGATTCATATTAAAAAGAAATTCCTTTAGGATGTGGTTATGAAATTATTTATGATATTTTATCTAGAATTTTTTGATTTAAATTTATTTTTTTGGGTGAAGAGGAGAAAAGAGGGGGTGTCCTTTTATAAGAATGGGAGAGGACACACGTGAAATTTTTTAAAACAAATTGTGATTCCCAAATTTTTATCAAGACACTATCCTAAAAAATAAGTTATTAGAGAACATTATGGTTTTGGGGGTCTAAATATCTCTATAAAATGGGTTATGGACATGCTATAAGTAATTTTTGACCCTTATTATCTTTGTTTAAACCCTTGGAAAACCAATTTTTTACATTAACCACGATAATTAATTTTTCACTAGTTTCACTATTAAATATGGAAAAAATTAAGATGAATTTTTTTATAATATAAATAACGATTGTTAAATTTATTTAATTCATTTTAAAAAAATAAATTCATGAAATATAGAAAATTCAATTTAAAATCCAACCGACATGAGCATCAAAAAAATAGTTTCTTCAATGAAAAACATTCAAATAAATGAAATATTTTTATATAATAATTCAATATTAAATAAAATCAGTTTAAATAATTTATTTAAATTTTAATATAATATTACTAAATTATCTTTAAACCTAGTTTAAAATATAGTTTAACATTTTAGATAATTTATATGAGAAATTTGTTTTCAATAAATTCAGTATTTTCTAATATTCAATAATACATTAATATTTTTATAAAATTATAAAAAAAATACACCAAAAATTTTGATATGTATATTTGAAAAATTAATTTTATATTATCAAATAAAATTTCCAATTGCTTTAAAAATTAATATTAAAATTATGTACAAAGAATGAAAATAATTTATCTTTCAGAAAAATATAGTATTTTCGAAATCATTTCATTCACATTAAAGAGGTTTTAGTTTTTTTTATAATAAATAGATTACCATATAATTTATTTTATTCATTTCTATAGCATATATGTTTTTTTAATTTTTCCAAATCATATCCTTCAACATAATAGCATCGTTATGAGGGCCATGTTTAAATAATAGTAATTTAATAGAGTACTACATTTTATTTAAACATGGTGTTGCGATCCTCGAAAGATATAAAAGAGAATAAATTTATTAAAAATATATTTTATCATATCATGGTGTAACATTTTTTTATATTATTTTTATTTCACTTCATGTGCTATATTGGACATGATGATCCACTTTTCAAATCAAAATTTGTTACATCAGACACATAAATCTCCTAAAAAGTTGTATCAGATAATGGCCATGAAATAAAGAAGTTCTAATGATGACGATTCAGATGAAAGATGTTTGTGAAAATTTAACATGTTTTTTATGTTCATAAAATGTTATTATTCTGATTAATCATGAAAAAAAAAATTCTTATAGCTGACATATCAAAAATTATGAATAATATTGATACCAAGGTCTTTTGAAATTATTTATTAAAATTTTTGTCTCATTTCTACTTAAAGGATCCAAGGAGGAAAAAGTAATATATATTTTAAAAATTTATTAAATATTTTAGTTTTACCTTATAATTTCATTTCCACTCTCATTACATTATTTTCATAGAAATTTTTCATTTCTAAAGGGGAACAGGTGAACTGTGAAAAGGATGATCGATTTATTATAGCTTGGTGAATTATTAAAGAATTGAGCTTATGATTAATGTACATTAAAGATATTTTGTGAAATAATTAGACACTATAGTACTATATGAATTTGAATATTACCAAATTTTATAGTAATTTTATACCTAAAATTTAGTATCATGTTAACATGCTAAAGAACCAATCAGTCAAACAAGGCATCAAACTAAGGATATCTGATAAAGAGTATCACATAGAAAATTACAGATGGGTGGGTTCAAACTATGATGTTGATATAGAATTTATTTTTTATCCTTGTGTAAAAAAGGGAATAAGAAAAAGAATGAATTTTAATAAAGATGTGTGAATAAAAATCATGAATCATAGTGAAAACATTGAAGCATATTGGTGATCTATCTATATTATTGAAAATGATATTTTATCATGATATATGTGCTAGGAGTACATTAAATGTCAAATAACTATAGTTTAATTAAATTTATGGATATTATTGGGTTGTTATAAACTACCAAAGCATTATTTTAGAGTCTTTTTAGTCTAATATTACCTGTATTCCAAACAAAGGACTATATACTATTTTATAGTAGTGAACCTTGTAAATACATGTGTTCTTGTGGGAATTCTTGATTTCAAATTTTCTGAAGATTCATTTATTACAAACCAATGGTGAAGGATATTAATAAATAAAAAAACATAATAGTATACCATAGATTCACCCCCCCCCCCCCACCTGATTGGTCATTTCACATAACATTCTTTAACATATATCAACATGGATAAAAAATAATTTTATAAAATCATTTGAAATATTATTTCAAAAACAAGGAGAAATATCCTATTTATTTATATGATTTGTTAAAAAACCACAAAAATATCTTATTATAGTGGAAATAGATTATTATTTGATGAACCATGGGAATATGTAACGTAATATTAGGAAAAATGAATACAAATGAAAGAATGAAAATCCATTCATTTAGTAAACATTAAAAAAATTTATAATTTTGTAAAAGTCAACTCTAAACCTTATATAAATAATTATTAAGATTCCATTTTAAACATTAAGAGTGAAATTAAAATATAGTTGAAAATTAATTTAGGTAATCATTTTATTATATGATAGAACATTCTTGGGTGATTTTAAAGAACAATTACATGGAATAAAAAATCCTTAATCTAAAAGATTAAAAATGATTGTTTTTGAAAAAAAATTGATCAATGTTTTTAACTACCAAATAGGCTCAAATTGAAATAATTCTTTACAAAATAAAAAATTAAAATGTTATAATAAAATATAATTGTTTTTTGATAGAGGTAATGAAAAATTTCATATAATGAGAATTGAAACATTTATAGTCCCATTGAATTGTGAGATTATAATATAAACCCATTAGTAAATACTAAAAATTCATTATACATTCTCATAAAATTATATAATATGTTTAGATTTATCATACATATATTCGAAAACCATATACAGAGTTATCTTACAATATATTATACCACAAAATTTCCAATTTTCCTTTTATTAAAAATTATTCATTAAAATAAATATTATTGTGTCAACATTTTTTTTCACACATGTTTCATCAATGATATTGTTTTCCATGAATCATGTTCTTCGTTATAAAATTTTAATAATTTTATAAATATATAATTTATTTATTATATATATACTGTTTGAACCATATATTTTAGTAGTGATGAAAAATGCATTACATCGCTTCATGGAGGGGGTAGTATGCACTTATAAAGAGTCATTGCTTTAATTTTACAATGAATATAAAAACGGAAGTTATATAATTATTTAAAATAAATTAATCATACTTATTTAAAATATATCATATTTAATCATTTAATCCCTATATTTAACCATCCATAAGTGGCGATGATGAAAATTATGTACATCACCTCATAGAGGTGGTAATATTCACACACACAAAACTAACATTTTCATTTTCAATTAGATATTAAGGTGGTAGAAAATAAATTCTACCTAAACATAATACCATTTATTTATACTAATTATATTGATTACGTTATTTTTATGTGGTAATAGAATATTTTTAGGATGTAGAATTAAAAATAAACATAAAATAATTTTATTATATTTATTACCTCTTTATTGGGTATCCTCCTTTCGAAATCACCTTAATCTTTCTTGGGATGGAATATTTTGGAGAATGGAACCAATGTGTTCAAGGGAGTATATTTTTTAATTAAATTTTTTACATCTTCATTGATATATGTTTCAAAATTTGTTTCATGAAGTTAAGAGAGTAGGTTCCCTTATATATATATATATCTGTGTGTGTGTTTGTGTGTGTGTGTGTGAGGAGTGTAATACTTATAAATATCATTAATATTAAAATAATATAATGTCATTTTCAGGTTAAAGTGGAACAAAATCAACCTAATTTTTTAGATAAGGTGAGATAATTTTTAAATACACTAAACCAATCAATTAAATTCAATGTTTTTATGATATTTTAAGCATTATCTAATTGGTAACCCATTTTAATTTTTAATATGATGACTTAAAATTTCCTTGTTAACTATTCTATGTGAATAATAATAAAATTTAATATTTAACCAAATTTATAAATTGTAATTCTATTTACGCAATACATTTTTTCATATTCAGTTTCCAAAGGTTGTAAATATTTTTTTGGATATTTGTACACAAAATGTAATGAAAATCACTTTTTAGAAAGAAAAAAAGACGTATTAAGAATACATATAAATTAACACAAAAATCATGTATGGAATTGACTCTAATAAAAATAATTAAATTAAGGATAAAGGGACAATATTTCTTGAAATTTTAATGAAATACAAAATAGGTTATATCACTATGAATATAGTATTAAATGAGTTTGAATAAAATGGGTTTTTTTGGAAAAAAATAACTTATGTTGCAAAAAGTAAATCATTTGTTTCTAAATTAAAAATATTATATTTAAATTATTTATTTAATCTTTAAATAAATATTTAGTTCTAGAAAATGTTTTATATATTTTGAATTCTTCATTATATCATAATGATGGCCTGAAAGATTGGGTATTTTTAAAACCAAAACTTTTCAATTTTATCCTAAAATAACAATTTTAATAATATTTAAAAATAACCTTATGAAGAAAAATTATTCTAAAACCGAAATTGAAATTTATTTTATATATCACAAGTTTTTAAATCTAGATACTTAAAAATTAAATTAAATAAAATAATATATAAGAAATAATGTTTTTAAACCAAACATTGTTTACTTAGCAATGATTAAATAAAACAGCCTTGATTATAGTTTCTTAATTGTTATATTGATTTTATTAATTTAATTTACCCATTATTTATTATATTTTATTAATAATTAATATTTATATAATTTTTTCATCTATAAATATGGCCTAAAATGTGTTTCTCTTAACGAGCTACCGTAGTCACTTATCCAAGAAACGTCCAATGGTTCCCCCATTTTGAACTTGGAAAAGCCCTTATTTCCCAAGGATGGAGGTCATCTAGGTTTTCAGGCCTAGTGACTCTTGGGTACTCACATTGGTTGGGAGGATGGGAGGTTGGGCTCATCACACCCATTTGAAGGGAACTGTCACCTAATCAGAGACTCTATTATATATTTAATATATATTCTTGAAATCCATTATGGACCCTGAAACAGAAATGGACAACCATTTTTTAATAGATTGATTATGAACATGTGTCAATAGGGATTATCGTGTGTGTTTTACATGCTTTCTATCACTTAGCTATTTAATTATGATGCTTTAGACTATGTCCATGTTCAAGCACTCTAATTTTTTTTTCTATCTAGGGTTACCTATAGAATCTTGGATATAGGATTGAACCTCTATGAGTAAACCTATATATCATATGGAAATATAAATCAAAACCCACATAGTTAGTTTGACATAGTTTTATGTCACATGACTAGAACCATTCATTCATTTTAACATCATATGATAAGAATTTCAATATCATGCTTAAACATAGACAAAGAGTCCTACATATCATGATTAATATAAGACTCATATTCAACGATGTGTTGAGCTAGGTGTCTGTGTCATGAGAGGTATGATAATTTAGGCCCTAGGTAGGAATTCTGCATATGAGACTACCCTGGATTTATCCTTTGAGGATATGGCCCTATGAGTGGAGAGAGGATGTAGTTTTCCTTACATCTTAAGGGTAAAGATCCCACATTGGGTAGTAATCTTCATGTTATTGGTACAATAATCATTGGTTTCAAATCCAACATGAGACATGATTTTTTTGATAAGTTAGGTATAGTGATGATTTGACATATTTCATGTGAACACATCTATATGGGGCTTAGACATTAATGATTCCCTTTGAGAGGAATGAGAACCCGTCTTATAGAGGACATGCTATGGATCTTGGTCATTAAGACGGCTTCCTATGCCAGCTGATTATGGTGGGTATTCGAGTTCTCAAAGTTTTTTTCAAGAAAAACACATTGATGGGTTAGCGACACTTAATGGATTGATCATGGCTTATAATGATGCTTGTGCAGGAGTCCTATTCTCATTTGCGGATGGAAGTGGAAGATTGGAAGACCTATGAGAGGATTTAATCCCGCAATATGCAAATAATTGAAACTGAATGGGACATACACCAATGTGGATTTCCTTTGGAGCTTAGGCCTTAATAATTCTTCTTACGTATCCTGGATATAGAGGAAATTATAGTTCTATTAGTTTAGTTATACCTTAACATACTAATAAGATTGGTTTGGTGATCATGTCCAGAGACATCATGGACATCATGGGGATTTAGGAATGGTAGGGGCATATAACATAATGGACACATGATGGATGGTTAAAAATTATATTATTTCGTTATATAGGGGTTATGGAATAATTTCTCCCATGATTGATTAGGGATTACGTTTGTCATGTTGTTGGTCTGGGATTACACTATGGGGTTTTCTGTTTGGTCTACTAAATCTTTATCTCCCGACAGATTAAAGAAATGTCGCAATGACCATGATGGTCTATATTAGAGCATGATGTCAGTAGGGTCATTCAAGTTCATGATCCAGGATCATCAAGAATATTTTTCTTATAATCGGTGTGTGAAACTATAGATACATAGCTTGGTTCCATATGGCATGACTCTGAGTAGATAGGTCAAGAAAATATTGCCATGACCTTGGGGATTTTATTGACATGTCACAACGACCTACTTTGAATGTATTGATTATTATCCATATATTCTAGGACTCCAATCGTACATGCCATACACATACAAGGGTGACATACTCACCAATTTTCATTCTCTAGATGTCATCTCATGGGAGGGGCAGGCATATCTAAGGAAATTCACATGACCAAATATAGCATATTTGGGGTCTTGCGCATGATCGGCCGACATTCCTTAGGTTCCTTCACCTGATCAAGGAAGAGATGTCTGAGGTAACTCATGTGATCCAAACAAGATTCACATGACTAGAATAGGCATCTTTGGATGACTTGTCAAGAGTTCATGCGGATCTACTTTGTGGATGTCCTGGGCGTGTTGGTTGTCTTTTAGCGACTGCAAAAAATTATCCCCTCTTTCATTTTTGTCCACATTTATTAATTTTATGAATGTCGAGGATGAAGCAAGTTTCTACGGGTAATGAATATGATATTTCATCAATTTTTTGGAAGCCTAATGTTACAAATATGGGTCACATGGAGAGTTTGAAAGAATGTATTGGAAATATTTCATTCATCCTTAGGGAATAGTGTATTTGCTTGAATATAACCATGGACTTCAATGTAGCGAGGACAATATGTCATGGGTCATGGACATGATCAAAGTATACATAAATATATGTTTTCATATGATCAACCTAAATTTTTCTTTAGTTGTCACTTGTCTATGGACAATCTCATGATCCTTACAACACATCAATGACTACTTCTATAAGGTCATTTTAAATTGTCCAATTAATGTTACATGAAAATGCAGATGAGTCCAAGGGATCTCTACTTATCAACATGGATAGCCCTAGGGGTCATATCATGACCTTGCTGACGTATCAAAAGGGTGTTGAGAGACCTTCCCATCTAGTCGGAGACCAGTCTTGTGATCAATAAGGCTTATTCAATAATCCCTAAAGACATTATAAGATTTTATAAGGGTATCTTGATTGCATGTCTTTGAACTATTCATGTAGTGGGGTCTCAGAGACATGTTAAGTTCATGAATCCTTCTGAGTGATGTATCTTTGCATCAAAATGGATAATGCCTTATGTTCATTTGGATAATATTTTCTTAGGCAAGGAGATGCATGGCTGTCGGAAGTGGATATATTTGGTCTTTCATTTGTGTTACGGTCACAAACATGTTTTAGGAGGAACACCCTATGTGAAGGCCTTCCATTATTCATGCCAACTCAAGTTATATCATGTCCTCAATCATGGTCTTGTGATAGACTGAGTTGTGATACACATGGGGTTGTCTACCCAAACCTTCACGTTCATGGGTAAAGGCATGTGTTAGATGGTGAGGGGCTCATGTAATGTGGTTTACACACCCAAAATGTTTTCTTCATGTTAAGGGTGTTCGCAGGGATCCCTCATATTAAGGTAGACACTTTTAAGGCTATATGTATATTTCATGGGACATAAGGGATTATCCCATGATAAAAAATGGGGTCTTCTTATAGGTCTTGTGGTCATGTTTGGCCAAATGTGTTTTAAAGCCTCTACATGAAAGGGCATGTAATACATGGTCAGAGACCCTAGGTCGTGCAACAGTATGAAAACCTTGCTCTTCATTACACACATAAACATGATTTATTACATAAACATTTACTTAATACAACTCTGAGGATCCAGATGTCTATTTTTATTGGAAAATTAGGAACATTACATAACAGCATAGAACATAAAACAAAAAATCTTTATTGAAAACTTCATTTACATGACCACATCATTCCTTCGTACTTAACATTTCTTGGGGTAACCTGAGGACATACATAAGAAAATGGTGATCTATAAACCCCTGTAAGGGATTAGACAATGAATAGAATATTAATATAGTACATGTTAGGAAATAGGCATATATGGATCAGAAGAGAAAAATGAACATAAAGGCATGGTATACCATGATAATCTTAACATTGGAATGTGAAATCAACATTTAACATGATCATACCATGGTCGAAGGCTCATTGCACATGTAGGGTGAGTAAACCCTCATTGCACTTGAATTAACCTGAGTAAAACCTCATTTCACTTGAATTATAATGACTAAAACCTACTTTCACTTGAAATATTATGATACCAATCCTTACCCAATGTATTGGAGGGATATGAGGGCATAACTGTGTTATTTATTTCATTTCATGCATAATTGTTCCGCATAGATCAAACAACATGGAATAATTAAACATCATAATATATTACATTAATAAAATTTGTGTAATAAATATATTTATGACCACAATCAACAGTTATATGTTCAAAAAGGTGAATCCAATTAATATAAAAATGGCTATGGTGTTCACTTACATGATGATTTTGGCTTGGAAATTTTGGTGTAACTTCAGCATCATAATGACGTCAAATAGAAATTGTAAAATGGGTTTATGAGTGATAAATAGATATATAATTATTCATACATTAAATGGAAAGTAAGGCGTAATGGAACGGAATATCTAAACATTTGAAATGGAATTCAGATGCATAATATAAAATAATTTCTTGATTGTAAATGAGGAGAGATAAATCCCTTAGAGAATTTTGACATGCTAACGGGTGTACATGGGAGGTGTTAATGAGAGGGAAAGGGTAATATCATAATTGAAAAATAAAGAGGGATGTATAATGTAGGTGATAATTCATAAAAAAAATTAAAAGAAAATAATAGTTAATAACAATATATGAAAACTTGGACATAAATAATGAATGAAGGAATGTCAGGATCCTTTACATGAAAGTGTGTGACTTCAAGAGCTTGTGGAAGGGATTCATGAGAGCTTGTTCTGCCCTGGGAGGATAATAGAGAGATTAGGGAATATTAGGGACGTTCTAGATGTGTTTTTAGTGAAGATATGTGGGAGATTTGTGGATTTATATCAGAAAAGATAGGGGAATTCATTAATATTTCACGAACATAGGTTTGGTAATCCATATAATAAAATATTCCAAACCAAAAACCAACCCACTCTGTTATGCCATTATTTTTTAGCCAAAGGGGAGTGGAAAAAAAATTTAGAAGGCCAACGCATGAACATATAAAAATATTAGCCTTTTTTATGTGGAGGTGTGTCACACTCTCAAGGAAATAATTTTAAAAAGATAAAATATTGAGGGTCAATTAAGGATCCCTAAAATTAATAAAATAATTATAAAATAAAATTATTTTAATATTTATCGATAAATTGGCCAAATATTCCTTTTATTGTATTATACTACATCACTATTGAGTCATTATGATGTCATAAAACACATTATATAGTAAAAAAGTATTTAATTTCTACAAAAAATATCGACTATCTCAGAAAATTATGAAAAATTCAGAGAAAGATAATTTTAACATTATGAATGAAAAAATAATATATATTTTATCTAAAAAATATTCTAATATTTTATTTTTTTACTATTAAAAATTTGATATTTACTAGAAATTCACTGGTTTTGACAAAAACAACATTGAAACCAAAATAAAAACTACAATTTTATTAATAAAAATTATACATTAATTTATAGTAAATAAAAAAATTAAGAAATAAAATATTAATAAAATATTATTTAATTACAAATTTCAATTAATTTAGTAAAATATATTTCATAATTGTATTTAAATAATAAATAAAAATGTTATGTTTGATTTAAAAAATTTACAAAGGTACAATAATAAAATGAAAGAATATTTTTTATAAAAAAATTATGAACATAATCATAGTTATAGGGTATTGTTACATAACCACATTTAACACCCATATAAGACCAAAGGGTATGGTTTTCTATGGTAACAGACTCTTGGGGTGGCTTAGATAACATCACTTTGGTGGTAAACTCTATTAACTTCAACTTTTCCTGTAGGTGATTCTGTTCAAGCTTAACAGGTTAGAGCTCTACATGGGATTTGTCAAGAGTGAATCCCAATGACGATACCTACTTTTGAGCTTGGAAAAAATGGGACTCGTATGGATAAATCCTACTAGATGAGGCCATCACGTCCTTTGTCTAAGTGAATTGGATTTTTCAAAGCCATATATTTATACTAATCATGTGACCAATATTCAGTAGAGATATGATATACGGTAGAAATTCTTAACAATATTTTAAAATCTGAAAACATAAAACCAAGGAAGAGTATATGTTTTATATATCCATTATATATAATAATACATTTAATTAGATCAAGAGTAATTTTCATTAATAAATTTTTGGGTCGTTACAACATGGGGCATTTCTGCGGGCATCATAAGTCCAATGGTTTGTGGCATTATGTGAGGGTTTGTATGTTTTCTGGTGCATTCTCATAGTCACTGGATTGGGTGACCCTCCAAGTTGAGGGTCTTATCTAGATGATGGATCGTAAGACCCGCATGACTATGAGATCCTTCCACATGTCTCGCGATCTCTTGTGGTTCATGGGAGAGGCCCTACTAATGCAAATGATGCCTATGTCCTCTCCCACATGGACAGTGCATAACTGAGGATTCACAATGAAGTCACATCTCTTAAAGCCTTATCAGTATAGGGAACGTAATTATTAGGAGTTTTTTTACAAATTAAAAGGTGGGTTCAAGACAAAACGGGTTCTTACAGGTGTACTCCAAGACACTTCACAGGAAAGGGATGTTCGTATGATATTTGAATTATCACACAATCAACTGATTCAAAGAGAGGTATCTTGAAATGGATCTGATTCATTTTTAAGCCCAATAAGAAGTGTTTCCAAAATAATATTTCCATATCTGGGGATGTATTTGGCCATGATGAGACAAGGGTGATTGTGACATTCTCAAGACCCAATGTCGTCATGCATGATAGTCACTGATGACCGTCCTTTGAAATGTTGGGATACTGATTCCTGAAGGGAGGGGATTGTGTGATCTTGTGAGAACCCATCATGAACAAAGAATCTCATGACATCCAATCCATCGTGTGATTGAAAATACCAAAAAGTGTCATGTGGAAGGCTCATGTAATCACCTCAGGGTGTCCTCTAATGGGTGATGACTGGTTTACCATGTTCCTCCGAATTCATTATTTTTTCAAATCTATCCTCAACCTCCACTCCCTTAATTTTTTTTATGGGAGGGGGTTTATATTGGTCATGTGAGGCCAAAGTTGTTTCCAATTTTCATGGAATTAAGGATTCATGTGCAAGAAATGTGGGGGATGTTTATTATTTTCCTTCATTCATGATGTCACATGATTATAATTTGAACATGTGACACCTCTGTAACTCTCCATGGAAAAACATGATCCTTCAAAATTATGAGTAAAATCGGTTGGAAAATACTTAAAGGCATAAGGGGTTTGTTGTCACAATAGCATTTGTGGAAACCCATCTGTTGTCTTCATCTCGTTCTCATGATCAATTGTAGATCATGATACACCTTTGAGTATAGTTGGAGACTCCTTGGCATGTAGAGATCATAATTGCTTCTTCTAGTTGTTCTTGGTTCAATAACATGATCAATTAATGATTATAGGATAGCTTTGAATGTTTTTTGGTACTCTCGTGTGAGGATATTGGGTCTCACCTCGTATATCATTGTGATGGATTTTTCTGGTCATCATGGACATTCTAATATACCAGTAATGTATCAAATATATTCCAATGATAATGGGTGAGTGTTTTGTGTGATTTTAGATTCTGAACCTGTTGAACCTGAGTTTGAAGATTGATGGGAGATTATAGGTTGAAGATGTTGGCCTCAATGTGTGTGGGATCACCTAAATAGAACCCTTGAGGGGCTGTATTAAAGCATTTGGCTATGTGTCATGAGTTTGAAGATAGATGGGAGATGATAGGTTGAAGATGGTGAGTGTTGGGTGTGATTTCAGATTCTGACCATGTGTGTCCTGAGTTTGAAGATGGACAGGAGATGATAGGTTTAAGATGGTGTTCTCAATGTGTGTGGGATCACCTAAAAAGAACCCATGAGGGGATAGATTAAAGCGTTTGGCTGGGACTAGTGGAAGGTGATGTCATATGGTGCAGCTCATTTGGTGGCATGATGGAATGGCCCAAATTCAATCCCATTGATAAAATTCCATCCCACATAAAATTCTGAAATAATATTCCCTATGGTGTTTAAGCCATTTCACATCCTCTTTTTGTTCGATTTGGAAATGGGGTCAGCACCCATATCATCTACATCACCTCCACCTAGCAGTCTATGGCCCAGCAATGCACACGCACTTGCGAGATTGTATACCATGGTTTATATACATGGGCCCAACTCATCTCTCGCAGGAGTTATGCACGCCCACCAGTCCATTGGTTGGCCAAGGATTACTCTCATGGCTGTGGTCTCCCTGTTGCCCCATATGAGCTTCAGTTGAATTGGCTTTGTTGGTCGGTGTCTAGCCATATTTTTTGACTATGGGTTCAAATGAAAACAATTAATAACTAAGAGTAAAATTCTCACCAAAAAGGACATCTTCCTCATCTATATGTCATTTTCAATTGGTTAATTCATGATCCTAAAATATTTTCCATAAAATATTGAAATACACAAATAACGGTCCCAACTAATCCCCCCCCAAGAATGAGATTAGACAAAACAAACTAATCTAATTCTAAGGTAAATATTGACAACTTTGCCTCTCATAAGATGTGAAATAAAGATGATACATCTGGCCACAAATTCATGGATGTATCAAATATAGGTAGTACCATTGACTCATAGAATGGATACCCTGATGTTGGAATGTATTTAAATTCCAAAATGAAACAGGTATATGGTGGAAGGAATATTTGCAGATGGATTCGAAGTAAATCAATTGGATGTCTCAATGTACCTGATGAGGATTGGAATTTTGTTTCACGCAGTTATGAGGTACACCACTACACAAATCAAACTCATGCAAAAGGGGAATAGGTTTATGGATAAATAACTCTATGATGAATATCCTTACATTTATCTAACTCCTACATAGGAGGGGGGTTGTCACTATTTTGAGATAAAATCCTAGTTAGGGATCCATATCATAATGGATATGATGATCATATTATCCTTGATACCTATTCTTTATGTGTAATAGAATATAGATCCAATTTTATATATTTGAGTTCAAGACTTCCAACTAGTTTTTATCTGATGAAAGTTCATGAATTCTAATTGGCTTGAAACCGTTCATTTATTCACATAATCCAATAATCTTGAGATCATATAATTTACAAGGAGAATTATAACCTCATATCCATCCCAAATGTGGAATTACGTATTTCTTTCCAAATTCAAGGGATGTAGTGATCATAGCTTGTTTCTTTATAAGGATATATTATTGGACACACAAACTCTATATCTCTTTTATTTGTTTCTACCAAAAAAAATTCATAAGCTTCATATTGGAAAGACTCAGGGGGCATGTACATGGAATTTTCATAGGCCACCATCTTACAAGTTTTTATGCCTTTTCAATTTTATAAATTCTCAATATTTCATGGATCACACAAACTACATGTCCAACAAACAAAAACATGAATCTTTCCTACAATTGTATTATCAAGTGTTCACCTTGGATAGTTTCAGGTATTTTTACATTTGATGGTCCTACAAGCTAGACCATCATTGTGTTGTAGTTTATGTTCTTTAAGCTCAAAACATTGTTGTACTATAGTTTCATGTATTCTACGTCGGACCTTTGGTGTATTTTAGATTAATGTCTTCTAGCTCAGACCTTATTATCAACTCATTTTAGGGTCCTCTAGATGAAACCCATGGGTTTCCAAGTAGTTTAAAGTCTTACTACCATGAATTTTATATAATATTGGGTAGGTTGATCTGGGATGACTAAAAACAATATGTGGTGATGTGTTCTGTTGTTGTGCTGACAGGGCTCTTTTGTATTGGATTTCCTCTCTTACAAGGATGAAATTATGTTGGCGGGTTAAATACCTTACGCATAGATATCATGGAACATAAAACCTATTCTCCACTCTTTGATAAGGCATTATGGAAGCTTTATGGGGATAATATGGTTGAGGGTAAGATTCTATGGGATATAGTCCCATCACTATAGTTGAAATGTGATTGATGTAAACCAAAACCTAGAAGTTTAGCTAAAAAATATGGAATTTGGTTGACATGCTAGATATGTCCCTTGACACTATGGGGTGCCAGGTTCTACCACAATGTTGTTTACGATCATCAGGATTAAGATTCCCTTTTTATTGGGCTGAGATGTCTCTGGTTAGTGGTTCTGAGCCCTTCCAGATCAGTAGTATGGAAAATCAAATAGATCTATTTTTCTTTCCAGGGGTTATGAATCATTTTTGGAGGTAGAAAATAAAAATGAGGAGGCTAGGTATGGAATGAAGGATATCCTATAAAGGTTTCGTAACCCTCAATAAATCTTGTCTCCAATTGAATAGATAAGTCCCCACAAATTTTTCTTTTGAATCATGATGTTTTGGGCACTAAAAGGTTCATGAATGAAGGATTTAATTCAAGGATTGATACGGGGTATAGAACATGGTGATGATACATTGAGGATATCAGATCCTTTTGAAAATTTAAATCATAGTTAGAAGTAATGAATCCCTCCAAAATGTATAAGAAATTTACATTAGAGATATCATAAAACACAGTGGGTTCTACATTACAATACGATAATGTTAAGATCACATGAATCAGAAATCACTATATGTTGGTCCAAGATGACTTTGGTTTTTGGATCTAATGTATTCTATGTCAGTAGCATGGATGAGCTGAGAGATCTCTATACCTATTCAGGGGTAATGAATGGTCTGCAATGACCTCAGATGCTTTATATCATGAAGTGGGATTTATGGAAAATGTTTGATCCATATAAGGTTCAAGCACACTAAATGTGGTGTAACCACCTCTAGAATATATTCTCATAATGTGGAAATGTGAAAAATCGTTTCACAAATTGTTTCATAGTCCAAAGCTTCCAGAAAGAACATCTTGGATTATACTAGAGAAACAAATTAGTCCCTATGGCCAATAAGCATTATTGATTTATTCCATAACTTTTTTCTAAACTCTGATGACGAAGTGTTTAGCAGGTGGTGACTCATCTTTTTCTTAGGAAAGCCCATGTGGCATCACAACCTAATATGTGTTGTGTCTTTTTTTTAGTAGGTTAAGGTCTTGCATTTTAGACCATTATGAGATAGATTTTAAGGTCATATAGCATTGACAAATGTGTGATCAATTTGTGATAATTAATCACATGGACCTAAAATTGTTTATCTTACATAATAGGAGCATTATAAAACATAGGGTTAAAATTTCTTATCCATAATTCTATGTGGGAGGAGGAAATGTTTTAAATCACGACTACAGTTCCTCATATAATGGGAAATAGTATTGGACAATCGTTATGTGGAAAACCTAAAAAATGGGGTTCTAACTACTTCTATGGTGTCTTCTGGCTCACAAGTATCAGGAAGAATTTTATTCTATTGTAATACATCGTCTGTTGGTTTCTCAGAAGCCATTTTGTGCAAAGAGCATCGCTAACTGATAGATTTCTTTTCCCTTTTCATGGGAATGAATGGCTTGTGGAAATATGAGGCATACAAGATATGAAGTGTGGAAAATGGATTGAGGTTATTTTAAAGGATTGTAGAAGAACCTAGTACATTGGTTGACCGAGGAAAGTATCTTGTGCTCCATTGATATGGAATACAAATGGGATATGGTCAACATATTTTATCTTCATATAGTGGGGATGTGATCCCATTCTGTTTAATATTATTTGGTAAGGACCTTACTTCCATTAAGTTTGATGTTATACAGTACAATTTTTGGAATCAATGTTAAAATAATGGAATTTTTTGGTTGGTCCCGAGGATAGAGAATGGGTGTCACTGTGATTAACATGAAAATTATAATCAAACCTCACATATTTCTAGAAATCCATGCAATTTAATATCATACGGTGAGGATGATGCAATATAGTTTAATGTAATGTTACATAGCCATATGTGGATAGATTAGGGTCATGTGTGATAGACTATAATATGGAGTTCCCAACATAGTGATGCATAGTGTGCTTCCATGAATCAACCTAATGAGAATGAGAACCAAAGAGTCCATGAAAACACCACACACCTTTATGAGAAAACATAGACTAAAGGGTAGAATAAATTAATGGTTTTTGATGGGACAGAGGAAAAGTTGTATGGGAGTCGCTACATATCTCTTGAGGATGATAATCAAGCCATATGTACTTCTAGAAAATCAAATAGTATATAAAGGTATGTCCCATACGTATAAGAAGGAATTATGTTTGTTGATGATTGTAGTGGGGCCTAGGATCTGAGTTATAGACACCACTTCATACCCTGTAAGAGAAACAATCAAACTAATTGTTGTTATTTAATTTCAAAATAGTTTAATATCATGTGGTAAGGAAGAAGGAAGACAGATGTGAATTTGTGGGATCATTATAGTTGGGACCAGGATTGAAAAACTTTTCATTGATACATATCTTCCAAGAATTAGAATCAAACAACATGTAGTTCTAGAGGAACCATGTATTTTAATGTCATGAGGAATAGTTTTTAGACCATGTAATTTAACTTCATGCAACAATGATAATGGATTACCCATTATAAAGGGGATGGGGAGTTGTGGATCTGTGTAATTTTATTTCATGCTCATAAATATTATATTTTAATTATTTTCTATATTTAATTCAATGATTTTCCCCTAAAAATTGATCAATTTGAGTTATTTTCATCAATTTTGGATTTATGTTTTGTTTGGAGCAAAAATTGGAAAACTGCTTAATTTGGAAATATTGACAAATTTTAATCACTTTGGTAATTCATGCATATATTTTCAAATGTAAATCGAATTGATGTGATTCATTTTTTATTAGGTTCATAGATATATTTTATTCATATTTTTGTTTTTAAAATTGGTTTTAATTCAGAAATCAAAGGGTTCGAACAATTAAATCAAATTGGAAGATTATTCTGGACAACAGTGTGGACCCCACCTCAATTAATTGGTCATAAATCAGTGGAAACATGTCCAATTGGGGTTATGTTAATTTTAATGGAAAGGGAATTAGATGAGGAGCTCTGTTGTTGGTGATTATGAAGATTTACCTTCATTAAGGTGGCCCATGGATGCTCATATTTTGGGGCAGGAAAAAGGAAACAGTCATCCAGAATAAATGGACAGCTTTAATTGGCCATATCTCATGATACACATTGAGTATGAATATGAAATTATGGTATTAGACGTAAAATATATTTTATAAGATCATTATAGAATAAAATATTCCATAATTCGGCCATTTAATTGGCCTACCATGGTCAATATTTCGGTGGAAGGAATCTGCTGAATATCTTAATGAGAAATTATGAAGATCTAAAATTTGAATACTAGAGGATGGCAACCCATGGCCTATATAAAGTGGAGTTCACCCATTTTGAGGAGAGAGATGAACACCAAAATCTGAGATGGGAAGAATCCAAGGGGCACTTGGGGACCTTCTCCTTTAGCATCATTCAGTTTCTTTCCTTTATTTTCTTACTTCAAAAATGTCTCTCCTCTCCAGCATCATCTCACGTACCCCATCTATGGGGAGGGGTAGTTTCATTTGAGTGATCGAGAAGAGGGGAGGTTGGACCTCTGTGTGTTCTTGAGTTCTTTTGAATTAAATGAATCAAATTTATTCTTCTTTCTTATTACGGTTTTAATTCTTAATTCATTTTTAAATTCCAAAAGTGGTTGTGTTTGTTTTTTATTCCAAAATTATAAATTTCTTTATTTATTGATCACATATCCTTCCACCCATTTCTCATATGTTTATGGTGGAAGAATATTAGGGTTGGGTAGTTAGTTCTCGATGGTAGTCAAGAACATGTTTAGGATTGTACGTTATAATCTTGGTTTATTAATGAACAAAAATTTTGGGTTAGAGATTACTCTAATTAATCAAGTAACATTCTGTTACCCTAAACCCATTGGAAGTAGGATATACCAATCTAATGATTTGCATAGAAAAATTTCCATCACAAATTTTTGAACAAGGGAGATAGATTACTCAATAGATGAATCTCTCTTTTACCAATTAAAGGAATAAGAAGAGAGAAAATTTGGAAAACATGATGGCTCATCACTAGGTCTATCCAAACCCAATTTTATTGCCGATTTTATCATTTGTTAACACCAATGAATTCATGTAGTTTATTTATCTCACAGTCATTCAAATTAAATCAAATCAATCCTTTTCAGAAAACCAACAAAAATTGACAACCTTGTTTTGTGTGCACTCAACTTTCGGAGACTACCTAGGATCAACTACTATACTATACTTAAGTAATTAAAATATTGTTTTTCCATTCCCCATTATACGCATGTGTTACATGAAGTCAGCATGAAATCTATATATATTAACATTCTATGGTCATTTTGAAGGATGGTCCATCATGAATTTATGGGAACATTTTGGATAGTCCCAGTAGCAAATGTATGGGCATCACTATGTATCTCACAAGGTTGATAATGAAACGACATGTATTTTGGAAAATTCTATACATTTCAATGTCATACTGTGAGGATGAAAGAAGAAAAACATGAATATATGGTGTTTTTCTTCATGTATTGAGTACTAGAGTCTGTCGAGGTCAATATGCCTTGTTCATATGGGGATTCCATTTATGTAATTCATAATCCCACTTGAACCATGCTCAGTGTGAGAAATAAGGAGTGAAAAGTTCCTTATATAGGAGTGGGGGTATTATGCATTTTTCAGTGGTAGGACCAAGATAAGGATTGGGGAATCCCTATATATATCCCATTGGGAATGAGAATCAAGACACACCTGGTTTGAGAAGAATTGTGTACTTTAACGTCTAGTGGAAAGGACATGGATGACTCAACATGAACAGAAAATAATCCTATGGATCGACTCAAAAATAGAGGTTTGGGTATCAATGCATATCTTATAACAGTAACAATCATTTGAAGCATAGTAATTAGAAAACCATATAGGTTAACATCACGTGTTAAGGAAAAATTTCCATGTAGTTTAACTTCAAGCGATAAGTATGGATTTCTAAGATGTTTATCATCATGCAGTAAGGAAAATAGCCATTCACTTTATCATCTTTCTATAAGGATGATATGTTCCCTTCATTTAAACATCAATCAGTAATGATGATTTATTCCATGCAGTTTAACGTCTTGCAGTAAGGACAAATTTCAATGTAGTTTAACCTGAAGTGGTAAGGACAAAGGATATCATAATGTTAAACTACTTTCTTCTAGGATGATATGTTCCATGCAGTTTAACAACTTTTGGTAAATATAAATTTCCATTCAGTTTATCGTCATGCAGTATTAATGATGGATTCCACATGGTTTAGGATCTTTCTATAAAGAAGATATGTTCTACACATTTTAGCATAATGTTGTGAAGATTAGATGTTCTATTAATTTTAGAATAATGTAGTGATGAAATATTTCAATTCAGTTTAACATAATGTGGTAAAGATGATTTTCTATGTAGTTTAATGTCATCTGGTAAGGACGATGGTCAAATAGATTAACATTATGCTACTAGGATGTTAGGTAGTTACCTATCTGGATAGTGTGTGTTCTAAAATATCATGGACAACACTTATTCATATTCCATGAGTTTTGTTATCTTTTAACTCTTTCAAGAATGAAGATACCTATTCCTACAAATAATATTTCAAGGAAAATCATCATTCTAGTTTTTTTCATGAGATGTAGATGGTAAAGGAAATAGTTTTCATAGACAATCAACCCTAGCTCATGTGGTCATCTTATTCTTGGCAGTTTAATAAATCCTTTTTCCATGACATAGTAACAGTATTTAGAGAAATTAGTTATCATAAAATAATTGGGTTTGTTCAGTCTTGATTTGAAATATGGTATCTTATCCTTTGGATGTAGGCGGCTCCTGCTCCACTGCACAACTAGTGCATCATTTTTAGAGTGATCAAATGCCTAAAGTGAGTATTCAGGTGTTTGTGGTTCTAATATCCTAAGTCCAAATGAACTTGAATCTAGTTTTTAATGAAAAATAAACATTATATGGAATTCATGGTACATCGATGATAGGTGTAATATTCATTATGGCCTATGAACCTTACATCACACAGATTTATCATCATAGGGATCTATATTAAAACATTCTCCATGGAATAATAAAAATACAATGGGATATGGTTGGATTAGCAGGAATATACTTTTCACTGCCTATCCTTAAGAGATGGGGGGAAGACCACTTCTCCCACATTCTATTTGTGACACCATTGGTGTGATTGTATAGATGAGTTTAGAGCCTATGGTATGAAGTCTCTATATCTATTTATCTGATGGATGATGCTAAATCATTATGGGTCTTAGGATATGAAGATGATTCCCATTGATTAAAGGATCTCGGCTCATCTGGAGGTGTTATAGGGACTCTTGATCATGTTTTGTTCCATAAAATCCCTAATGTGAATGGAGAAAATATATAAATCCTCTGATCCCTATGGGATAGTGTGAGGTAGAACAATTTTTGGATTTCACCTGATAGGGGGATGAAAAATATAGAAATTCCCCAAACCTTGTCAGATAGGGAACATCATTACAAGGTGGGATTTCAGTTAAATATGTTGACTCATAATCTTGAGTTAGAGAAACCAAGATTATTCCCACCATTATCTCTTATATATTCTTATTTCCCCATTAGATTTTAATGATCTATTCTTCTACATAAGATGCAATGTAATTCTCAATGGGTTGGCTAGTAGGAGTAATAAAAACACCTTTTCCTTTATCGGTTTCTAGGTGACTGGTTGATGGAAGGAATTCTACATGGACCTCAGGGACTAAATCCACTATAGTCATTGCACATGTGACCATTATTATTATCCCCTAAAATTCAATCATGATCAGTATCACCCTTGCATATTCCTAGTGGTTGTTGCTCATCCATTTCACACTAATGCCAGTTTTAGGTGGTAGGTCAACCAACTATGACAGAAATTACTTTAAGAGAGTATTATTTCGCCCTCCATTAGTATTATTGTTCTGTTCTGATTATGAGTATCTTGATCTAACAAATATCATTTTTACTAAGACACAAGTTGATTGGTTATCCTTCTTAACGGAGTATCTCATTTTATAGGTTGTTACTTGATGTACTGTTTAAGGGCTATATTCCCATGACACCATTTTTGGGGTCAATTCCTATGAAAAAAAAGATTCCAAGGTAAAATATGGTAAAAAATCCACCATCCCTATGGGATGGGGTGTCCCATAGTACATAACATTTTGGGCGGTAGCAAGCGGTTCAATTCCTTCCCAAATTTCAATGAATTATCAAGAATTGAAGAGAGTATAAATTTGATCAATCACCCCACATCTTCCTGGAAATAAAAATTACCAACACTCAAGGAAAACATCTATGAATCAAATTGATAATAAGTTGATCCACATTCATTGTTTTAGGAGTAAATATCTACATGAATATAAAATCAATCACAAAAATAATGTAACGCCCTGACCCCAGTTACCCAGAGTCGGTGCATTATTACATAACATTGGCATGATCACAAGAAAGATCAAATCTCGAAAGACCGATTGGTTTAGTAGCCTTGGAAACACTAGATATATTCATAAGTTTTACATTACATCATAAAATAAAAAAACTACTACAACAACATAATGTTTCCACAGTCCACACTATAATCCCCTCATAAAATCCTTGCAGGTCATTCATAACTTACATCTTCACATCCTGGGAAAAATAAAACATAGAAAAGGGGTGAGCTCAAATGCCCAGTAAGGATAACAATATAGCGGAACATTCAAAAATAAGCATAAACATTTAAGGCAATGAATTACTAAAACAAAAGCCTTTTAAACTTGAACTTCAACATAGTATGGAAAAAGTAAAATGAAATAATGCCATTTACTTGTTCACATGGATATTCTACTAATCGAATAATCACATGCAAAATCAATAACCACTTTCATAATGTTGGAATGCATAATGCCAGACTATCATAACCACATAGCCAAGGCCTCGTGCCAAGACTACAAATAAGATTTTGTCAAGGCCTTGTGCCAAGACACTAGTTTGTCTCATGAGACCTACTGATGCATCGAGGAGCTATAGCGGGCTCCACCCGTCACTTATTAAGTCCAATGCATTCCCATATGAAAAGGTTTAAACATAACATAAACATTCGTATTAAAACTAGCATACGAAATGTCAATAATTTCACCATAAACTATGAATGGTATAAAAATAGCACATCCACAGTCAAACATATCACAAAACCTTCAATACAATATAGAAGTTTTGTATCATAATAAATCAACTTCAAATAATATTAAAATCCATAAAAGGATGTTGACATAGATGAAATCAAAATTCTTTTTAAAGAAGTATCTCCTTTTATTTTGAAATCATTTAAGATCCATAAAAAATAAAACATTTTCTTTGAAAATATTCTTATAAGCTTGTATGGAAAGCTTCGACGATTTTATAACGGCGGAAGATAACCGCACCCGCCGTATAAGTTAAAAAAACATTCTTACCTCAATTCTTTCGAAAAGGTTAAAAAGAACCTTATTTTGAAAACGACGGAAAGATTCCTTTATAAACCTCTTATAAAAATTCAAACAAGGGTATAAATGACTTTAACCCATATTCTTGTAAATCGTAAAAATGTTATGAAATACATTTCGAAGAAACATGGATGTGGATGATAAAGAGATCCCAGTAGATTATTACGTATAATACAACCTCGGATAATGAAGAGATTGTGATTTAACCCTTACCTTGTAATCTTCCTTGGTTGGGGTAGGTTAACCTCTTGTATAATGGTGAAATAATTGTTATTAAATTATACAAGAATCATATATATTAATATGATATCATATATGATCTTTTAACATTGATTTGTTAATAATATCTTAGAATTATCGTCGTTTCGGGTGTTAACTTACTCATTTTCTTTTATATGTTTTGTTACATAAGTCCTGTTTGTTGTATCTTATTCATATCCCGAATTATATCAAGTCCTTAAAAATCATTTTTAAATCATTAAATGATAATTATACTTGAATGGATACGATGGAGAATGAATCTCATCGCGTTCGTGGAGACGGTAGTCCGTACGTACGCACGAACGCTACTTCCATTTATTTTTTATTTTAAAAGAATCGAATCCAAATGATACATAGGTATATTACTATTTCAGTATAATATAATATTTTATATATGTTACTTAAGTTCATTAACACCATCCTTTATACGTTCCATGTGTGGTATGAACGAGTCATATCATTTTAAGGGGGCGGTAGTCCGCACTTCCTCAAATGAAATTATCGTATGTATATACAACATGAAACGAATAATGGTATGAACTAAAATGGAATTACAGAAGCTTATATATAAAATATATATCATTAATATCATATTTAATTACAGTGCCATCATAATGGCCACCATGAGAGGCGGTAAGATGTATTTGAACAATCATCATTTCGTGAGGTGTTAGTTTGCCATCCACGGAAACATTATGTTCATCATCCATTAGATAGAGTTGTGTGTATGTGTAGTTTGAATCCTTCTTATAACAACATCCTAGTTTATTTAGGATACTGGTGTTGTTACAAAAGAAAGGAAATAAAAAGAGTTTGGGGGTTGGAGAAGCAAAATAAATGAAAATAATTTAAGAGAAATCGTTACCTTTAATTTAGGTAACTCACTTTGGTTGGAACCAAAGGACTTCTTGAAATGCTTTCTGCCTAAGGGGAAGCTTCAAGGAGGAGGAGAGGGATGTGGGGAGATTAGTTGGGCAGAGTTTGGACGAGCCAAGTGGCTTGAGAGGTGTGAGGAATGAGTAGAAGTGGTCTCCTTTTATAAGGGAGAGGAGGGGCTCTTTAGGAAAGAGTGAAAGTATTACTTTATAATATAATTATATTCGGTTTATAATGGTCCAAAAATCATTGAGGTAGACGATAAGATGACTCATATTCTAAATAACATCAACCAATAAGAATTGGACAGGTTTTAGATAATATTTTAATCATTATAATCTTATTTATTTAAATGATTTATTAATGAGGTAAACATTGCATCATTAGTGTGTAATTAATAATTTAAATTATTTGATGTCTAGAAATTATAAATAAAATATCATTATGTAGTAAATCTTTTTAGCTTTCTATGGAATATTTATAATCGAAAATCCAACATGTATAACCCTATGTAAAAATTGTTCTTCTAAAAGATGTAAGCTTATGCCATTTTTATTTTTATTTTAACTTTATTAATATAAAGTGTCCCTACCACTTACAAGTGGCTCCAAGGGGTCCCCAAATTGACCCAAGGATGCTCAGGGTTGGGTATGTGTCCACAAATAAGGTTAGGACACGTTTTAGGTTAATTTTGTATTATTATAATATTATTTTTTTAACCCTTATTTACCGGATTTACCCTTAACCATGGTAAATAAAATATTTACCACTGTAATTATTCAAAATGTCTAAAAATAAAAGTTACCTATTTACACAATTTGGACATCCTGATTCCAAATATGGAATCCATTTTTCAAAATTCAAAACACAGAAGTGGCAGAAATTAATTTAAAATTAATTCCCGCTGTCAAAACAAAAAGCGTGTTTTTAAGAGGTAATAACTATCAAAAGATTGACACTTGTTTATGTTCGGTTTAATTGTAAAATTATGTCCAATGACCAACATTATATAAAATGGTAAAAATATATTCTAAATATACTTTAAAACCACTCAAATTCCCAATTTATCACTATTAATTATTTTGATTAAAAAAGATGTTTTTAATTAAAATTTAGTAATTTTCACTATTCATCAAAATATAAAAGTTATCCGAAAAGTACCAAAATTTCACCCTAGGATAATTTCAATATTCCGAATCCAAAAATGAAGTCCATTTTGAAATATAAAATACATATGATTTCAAAAAGGTAGGTATTACTATTCACAACGGCTAGTTTGATTGGTTGTGGTGTGTTAGAACTCGAAGTTGCGTACAACACACGCTACTGTATTATTCAAAGGAAAGCGTACTGTGGAAGCTTGGGATGTTTCATTTTAAATTTTTTTGATGTCCCCATTTAGTCAAAAAGTTTAAAATATTGTATTTAAAAAGGGTTCACTATTAAAAGTTGATAAAAGTGCAATATTGGAAATGAATTTGTTCTTGCATTATGTCTAAGATACTCATAATATGGAAAAATTATAAGGATTATATAAAGTTTAAAATTTAGTTAATACTATTCATAACCTCTTTTGAATGGATTTTTGGTAAGTCATGGTGCAATTGAACTCGGTGTTGCGTGTAGTGCAAGTTATTGAACTATTTTGAAGAAATAACACATTATGAATTCTTGGGGTGTTACATTCTCCCCTCCTTCAATAAATTGCGTCCTCGCAATTTGAAATTGTTCTTCGAAAATAAAAGGTTGAAAATAGAAAATATCTTTGTGGGAAAACCCACATCGGAAATTAGGTTACTAAAATTTAGTCTTAATATGAGGAAAAGAGAAATGAAAGAGTCAACACCAAATTATGATCTCGATTAGGAGAACATTGGTGGCAATTAGAGACATATAATTGGAGGAAAGCGTAAATATTTATAGGTAGTGATTGAGATCATCAATCACAAACAAGTGTATAATTGAGGTCCTTAAATTCATCAATCTATGATGATTTGAAATACCATCGGTTCAACAAAACATAGGGTATTAGGATAACACATTTTTGACGTTTCAAAATATCATAGTTGAAATCCCACATCGAAAAATGATTTAACGAGGCCTCTATTTAAAATAAAGAGTGGAAAGTATGAAGATTACCGAAAATAACACATACTAGGGTTCCATGTAGGAAAATATGGATATGGAAGAGAAATCTAACCATCAATTATCTGATGGAGAGTGGTAGAGAACATGGCTATGAAAAGGACAACAATCCCAAAGCCATGAATTAGTGATGATTTAAGGTACCATCTAGGACAACATTTTTGTTCTAAGTTCCTTTTATTAATGTTGAGGAATATATTTATGAGATTGGCTAAGATCATAAGGAGATATACTTACTTTATAATTAGAGTTTTATCCAATAATAAATTTCTACCACAAACTCATCTTTCACTCTAAAAGATAATAGAATGTAATTTTTTTATTTATACTATTCGTACAGGGTTCCAAAATAAATGAATTTATAATTCATCTACCAGATCTTTAAAAAAACAACATTATTTAATCCAGGAAATCTCGTGGGCCAGTGGTAGGTGATACACCCTTGTCGCCCTTCGGTTGCGGGTTCAAGTCTCGCAGCCTTGCCGGGCGCGATGGGTTGCCGCCCGACCTCCGGGTTGTCCTTTTATGGCAATCCAAAATAATCCAAACTAGAACTATCCAAAATACTTCTATCCAAACTCACAGTCCAACATTTATAAGGAAGGTAAACATAATATAGATCCTTTTTACCCCGTAATAGCATATGAATACCTTCATCTTGTATTCTTTTAATAAACCGAAACATCTTGAATTACCATATTCCTTATTGATTACATTCATGCTCCCCTATTCCATATAGAATGCTGGATATACTTCATCAATCCAAAAATGTTTTAAACCCCAAAAAAAAGATGGAATAAACAAATCATTAATCAGTTTCAAGGTAGTCAAGAATATCCAACATAATTTATCCAAATAAATCATGTATTATTCTAAAATCACTAACTCGGTATCAGAACCATATTATGGTTTATCTTTCTCTCAACCATATATTTTCCAAAAATTTATCTTGCTATTGAGTCACTTTTCTTTGTTCCACACAATCTCAAGTCCTTAATGAAATAGTACTGCAGTTCAATCCTTATATACTCCATAATTATTATAACAAGTACATTGTTGATACAACACTCAATTGACATAATCAATATAAGAACTCTAATCATTCCTCTTCATCTGTGGTAGTATCATAACTTGATTATTATCCAATGGCATCATTTGCGGCATAGTCTGATGACTGGGACATAGGTTCGCGTAGTGTCCAAACTCCTTGTAAATGAAGCATTGTACATTTGAAACCATTTTCTCACCCTTGCAGTCACGTACTTTGTGCCCTTTTCCTCCACACTTATAACAAACTCCCATTCCTTTCAGGCAAGTTTCAGGGAGTTTCTTTCCACAGTTACCACATATGGGAAAATTATTCTTTTCCCTCTTCCCTTTATCCATCCTTTTCTCTTCTATCCTTTTCTTCTCTTGCTTCCCTTCAAAGCCATAGGACTCAGTAAACTCTTTACTTATCTTACCAACACATGATATTATTTCTTCATATGATGATAATACATGGGAGACTATTTCTCTTATCAATTCTATCTTAAGACCATGAAAGATATGATCCTTCCTTCTCTTTGGATCATGTGCATTTCTGGAGTTCTCATTCCTTCTACTGGGCGCCATTTCTAAACAATGGCATAAAATAGATCAGTTTATGAATCAAAATACATAATCCCATACTTATAAAACACTTAACATAAATTGAACTATTTATGGATATAATCTATAATCATAAAAATGTTTTCTTTGAGGAAGTATATACTAATAAACCCTTCATAATGATTTGTAAAGAAAATGAGAGTTATCCTAAGCATATCCCCCGGGAGTGTCGTAACCAAGAGTGCAGCAAGGCCCGTTGTCGTGCACCAGTTCTCGTTCGAGTCTAGCTCAAAGCGGTGTTTTTGGGTTTTACCCCTAGGTACATCTGTGCCAGAGCCGCCTCTACCTGCTCGTATCCAGACATGGATGTATTGCTCGGAAAACTCACAAAATCTCTATAATACCAAAATTCTAGGAAGTTCTTATATACTTATCCTCAAAGTTCATCTTAGGTCTACGTGCTCTAATCAGAGTTTATCTATATCTAGCTTCCAAGGTTTGTACTAAACTTCCTCTAATACCAACTGTAATGCCCCGACCCCAGTTACCCAGAGTCGGTGCATTATTACATAACATTGGCATGATCACAAGAAAGATCAAATCTCAAAAGACCGATTGGTTTAGTAGCCTTGGAAACACTAGATATAGTCATAAGTTTTACATTACATCATAAAATAAAAAAACTACTACAACAACATAATGTTTCCACAGTCCACACTATAATCCCCTCATAAAATCCCTGCAGGTCATTCATAACTTACATCTTCACATCCTGGGAAAAATAAAACATAGAAAAGGGGTGAGCTCAAATGCCCAGTAAGGATAACAATATAGCGGAACATTCAAAAAAAGCATAAACATTTAAGGCAATGAATTACTAAAAGAAAATCCCTTTAAACTTGAACTTCAACATAGTATGGAAAAAGTAAAATGAAATAATGCCATTTACTTGTTCACATGGATATTCTACTAATCGAATAATCACATGCAAAATCAATAACCACTTTCATAATGTTGGAATGCATAATGCCAGACTATCATAACCACATAGCCAAGGCCTCGTGCCAAGACTACAAATAAGATTTTGTCAAGGCCTTGTGCCAAGACACTAGTTTGTCTCATGAGACCTACCGATGCATCGAGGAGCTATAGCGGGCTCCACCCGTCACTTATTAAGTCCAATTCATTCCAATATGAAAAGGTTTAAACATAACATAAACATTCGTATTAAAACTAGCATATGAAATGTCAATAATTTCACCATAAACTATGAATGGTATAAAAATAGCACATCCATAGTCAAACATATCACAAAACCTTCAATACAATATAGAAGTTTTGTATCATAATAAATCAACTTCAAATAATCTTAAAATCCATCAAAGGATGTTGACATAGATGAAATCAAAATTCTTTTTAAAGAAGTATCTCCTTTTATTTTGAAATCATTTAAGATCCATAAAAAATAAACATTTTCTTTGAAAATATTCTTATAAGATTGTATCGAAAGCTTCGACGATTTTATAACGGCGGAAAATAACCGCACCCGCCGTATAAGTTAAAAAAAACATTCTTACCTCAATTCTGTCGAAAAGGTTAAAAAGGACCTTGTTTTGAAAACGACGGAAATATTCCTTTATAAACCTCTTATAAAAAGTCAAACAAGGATATAAATGACTTTATCCCATATTCTTGTAAATATTAAAAATGTTTTGAAATACATTTCGAAGAAACATGGATGTGGATGATAAAGAGATCCCAGTAGATTATTACGTATAATACAACCTCGGATAATGAAGAGATTGTGAAATAACCCTTACCTTGTACTTTTCCTTGGTTGGGGTAGATTAACCTCCTGTATAATGGTGAAATAATTGTTATTAAATTATACAAGAATCATATATATTAATATGATATCATATATGATCTTTTAACATTGATTTGTTAATAATATCTTAGAATTATCGTCGTTTCGGGTGTTAACTTACTCATTTTCTTTTATATGTTTTGTTACATAAGTCATGTTTTTTGTATCTTATTCATATCCAGAATGATATCAAGTCCTTAAACATCATTTTTAAATCATTAAATGATAATTATACTTGAATTGATACGATGGAGAATGAATCTCATCGCGTTCGTGGAGACGGTAGTCCGTACGTACGCACGAACGCTACTTCCATTTAATTTTTATTTTAAAAGAATCGAATCCAAATGATACATAGGTATATTACTATTTCAGTATAATATAATATTTTATATATGTTACTTAAGTTCATTTACACCATCCTTTATACGTTCCATGTGTGGTATGAACGAGCCAAATCATTTTAAGGGGGCGGTAGTCCGCACTTCCTCAAATGAAATTATCGTATGTATATACAACATGAAACGAATAATGGTATGAAATAAAATGGAATTACAGAAGCTTATATATAAAATATATATCATTAATATCATATTTAATTACAGTTCCATCATAATTGCCACCATGAGAGGCGGTAAGATGTATTTGAACAATCATCATTTCGTGAGGCGTTAGTTTGCCATCCACAGAAACATTATGTTCATCATCCATTAGATGGAGTTGTGTATATGTGTAGTTTGAATCCTTCTTATAACAACATACTAGTATATTGAGGATAATGGTGTTGTTACAAAAGAAAGGAAATAAAAAGAGTTTGGGGGTTGGAGAAGCAAAATAAATGAAAATAATTTAAGAGAAATCGTTACCTTTAATTTAGGTAACTCACTTTGGTTGGAACCAAAGGACTTATTGAAATGCTTTCTGCCTAAGGGGAAGCTTCAAGTAGGAGTAGAGGGATGTGGGGAGCTTATTTGGGCAGAGTTTGGACGAGCCAAGTGGCTTGAGAGGTGTGAGGAATGAGTAGAAGTGGTCTCCTTTTATAAAGGAGAGGAGGGGCTCTTTAGGAAAGAGTGAAAGTATTACTTTATAATATAATTATATTCGGTTTATAATGGTCCAAAAATCATTGAGGCCGAAGATAAGATGACTCATATTCTAAATAACATCAACCAATAAGAATTGGACAGGTTTTAGATAATATTTTAATCATTATAATCTTATTTATTTAAATGATTTATTAATGAGGTAAACATTGCATCATTATTGTGTCATTAATAATTTAAATTATTTTATGTCTAAAAATTATAAATAAAATATCATTATGTAGGAAATCTTTTTAGCTTTCTAATGAATATTTATAATCGAAAATACAACATGTATAACCCTATGTAAAAATTTTTCTTCTAAAAGATGTAAGCTTATGCCATTTTTATTTTTATTTTAACTTTTTTAATATAAAGTGTCCCTACCACATACAAGTGGCTCCAAGGGGTCCCCAAATTGACCCAAGGATGCTCATGGTCGGGTATGTGTCCACCAATAAGGTTAGGACACGTTTTAGGTTAATTTTGTATTATTATAATATTATTTTTTTAACCCTTATTTACCGGATTTACCCTTAACCATGGTAAATAAAATATTTACCACAGCATTTATTCAAAATGTCTAAAAATAAAAGTTACCTATTTACAAAATCTGGACATCCTGATTCCAAATATGGAATCCATTTTTCTAAATTCAAAACACAAAAGTGGCAGAAATTAATTTAAAATTATTTCCCGCTGTCAAAACAAAAAGCGTGTTTTTAAGAGGTAATAACTATCAAAAGATTGACACCTGTTTATGTTCGGTTTAATTGTAAAATTATGTCCAATGACCAACATTATATTAAATGGTAAAAACATATTCTAAATATACTTTAAAACCACTCAAATTCCCAATTTATCACTATTAATTATTTTGATTAAAAAAGTTGTTTTTAATTAAAATTTAGTAATTTTCACTATTCATCAAAATATAAAAGTTATCCGAAAAGTACCAAAATTTCACCCTAGGCTAATTTCAATATTCCGAATCCAAAAATGAAGTCCATTTTGAAATATAAAATATATATGATTTCAAAAAGGTAGGTATTACTATTCACAACGGCTTGTTTGATTGGTTGTGGTGTGTGTTAGAACTCGAAGTTGCGTACAACACACGCTACTGTATTATTCAAAGGAAAGCGTACCGTGGAAGCTTGGGATGTTTCATTTTAAATTTTTTTGATGTCCCCATTTAGTCAAAAAGTTTAAAATATTGTATTTAAAAAGGGTTCACTATTAAAAGTTGATAAAAGTGCAATATTGAAAATGAATTTGTTCTTGCATTATGTCTAAGATACTCATAATATGGAAAAATTATAAGGATTATATAAAGTTTAAACTTTATTTAATACTATTCATAACCTATTTTGAATGGATTTTTGGTAAGTCATGGTGCAATTGAACTCGGTGTTGCGTGTAGTGCAAGTTATTGAACTATTTTGAAGAAATAACACATTATGAATTCTTGGGGTGTTACAAATAACCTACCTTGTTTGATGTTCATTGACGTTGGCTCGAGAAGGCGGACGTCAATTTGTTATAGACGAACATGTCCTATGTCGAAGGAAGTCTTGAGGAAGAAGGTAAAAGGGAGTCTCCATTCTTCATTGGTGGAGTGTTCTTTTTGGAAGAACACGTTCATCATTGGAGAGCATAATCCTCCAAGTTTTGGGTGTCGCGTCACTTTACCTGCACTTTGTCTCTTGGTGAAGTCATCCCAAATCCTCCTCCAAAGCCCCATATATATAGAAGAGGGGAGAGGTATGTAACAATCATTGGAATTGATTGCTGTTTATTTATTAGGAACCTTCCTAAATTACAACGATGTTGTTACTTATTTTAAAAAGGGGGTCAAGCCAATTAATTTACATTGGCCAAGAAATAATGGTGTGTTGGCATAATTAATGTGGAGGAAGTCAAGAGACTCCTCCACATTAATGAGGGGCGTTGAGAGTTTCTCTCAATTAAAGGGGGTTTAGACCCAGGTTGTCCCCACCACCAAAACCTGTCATGGGAGGTTATGGTTCGGGTGGTCCGCACTACCATAACCTCTCATGGGTTGTTACGGTCTGATGGTCCCCACTTCCAACTTCAACATGGAGGTTTAACAAACAAAAAAATAAAGCTACACGACATTATTTTTATTTTATTCATTCACAAAAAACCCAAAATCTATCTTTGACCTTCGACAATTTTCCATTGAGGTGAATGTCTCCATAAGTGAATATCGATGATGCGAGTTCAACAGTGACCTCAAATTTCAATTCTGAGCACTGGTTCAAAAGTTAGAAAAACCTGCCCGCAAGTTTACTGAATGTACCTAGAAAAAAGATCATAAAATTATTTACAGTAACCCTCAACCCGAACCGGTCAATGTTAGTCTATGACCATGTGAAACACGCCCCAACGAACCCAACGGTATTCTTGGATTTCCAATCTGAGTTAACATTTATACGTTATGGATTTTAAAATAAAATAATTGTCACTTAATTATTTTATTTATAGCCAAATCTAAATTTCACTCATGGCTCACACTGGCCAAAGTTAGTATCTTCATAAATAAATCATTCCCTCCTGAATTTATTGGTGTTCTCGTATTTTTAATACCCACAGCAATTTGGGAGTTATAAGAATTTGAAAAATAAAATAATTATTTTAATTATTTTATTTATGGTTATGCCAATTTTGGTTTTTCTCAAAAGGGGCATGCGCTGACTAATATTAAGTTTCTCCTAGGGTAAACCAGACATCCTAAGCGCAATGGGGCCCTCATATTTTTTATCTGAGTATCCATTTAATAGTTATTTAACTTTTTTAGGAAAACTGATTATGTGTGTTAACAAAAGCTTAACAAAACTTTGACGGTTCATTCTGGGCACTTTGGGCCTCGGAATCGTGCACCGTCTGATTTTGGGGACATATAAAATTACCATATATTTAAAAAAATTACATGTAAATTCTAAGTCTTTAAATTCTCCCCACCTCATGGATCTACATCCCCATAATCCACATCTCAATCTAAGGAAACAAGTGAGGGTATTGTGCACGCATCTGAGCCTCCCGCTCCCATGTGCCCTCAAGGAGGTTCTCGTGCTGCCAACGAACACATATTAGAGGTATCGACCATCCACAAAGGACCCACTCTTGTCGATCCAAAATATCTATTTGGACCTCCGTTAAAGTCACCCCATCATCAACGTCCAACTATCTGTGGGAGATGAAGTGAGAAAGGTTGTGCCCGTACCTCCTCAGCTGGGATACGTGGAAGACGTCATGTACCCTGTGCAACTAAGGTGGAAGAGATAAGAGGTATTCCACCTTTCCCACTCTGCTGAGGACATGAAAAGGTCTAATAAACATCATATATAACATTCATCCTAGGCCAAATCTCCACAAACCATGTCGAGGTGAGACTCGTAAAAAGACGTGGTCGCCATCCTCAAACTCCAGCGGTCATCATCTTCTATCAGCATATGACTTATGCCTACTATGTGTAGTCTTCATCTTCTCCTGGATGATCTGTGCTTCTCTGTAGTAGCCTGTACAATCCCTGGTCCCACTAGTGCTGACTCCCCTGGGTCTGTCTAGCACAAAGGTGATCTTCAAGGTCACTCGTATAATGAATCAAATGGTTCCATACCAATGGTGGAGTTATAGCTGTTGTTGTATGAAAACTTTTCCAGAGGCCTGTGATCCTCCCAGCTACGACCGAAGTCGAGAAGACAAGAACGCAGCATGTCTTCAAGGGTCTGAATGATCCGCTCAGTCTTACCAGCCGTCTGAGGATGGAAGGCGGTGCTCAAATGAAGCTGCATCCAAAAATCCTCATAAAACCCCTCCCATAGCCGGGAAGTAAAATGTGAATCACGATCGGAGGTAATCATCAAGGGTACCCCATGTAACCGCACAATCTCATACACATAGAGGCATCCCAAACCCTCTACTAGACCCTTCTTTCTGATGGGTATAAAGTGGGAAGACTTAGTTATTCGTTTGACGATCACACAAAACGAGTCATATCCCCTGGATGTACGTGGAAGTCCTATCACGAAGTCCATTGATATCTCATCCCACTTCCACTTTGGGTCCTCTAAAGGTTGAACTAATCCTGCTGGTGCCTGATGCTCGACCATTACTTGCTGACAAATGAGGCATCGAGAAACAAACTCTCTAACTGCTTTCTTAATTCTTGGCCACCAGTGCTATTATAGGAGATCCCCGGTACATCATTCCCACTACTGGATATACCGCTAGAGGGTAAGTGTGGCACTACCTCAATAATTCCTCTTGAGGTGACATAGTACCATGGTACGTCCTCTGAAGGGGATGACATTCTCCCCACCATCAAAAAATCCATCAGGTGCATGTCTAGTGGATATCTGAGATCATCGAGTCTCGCCGTCAGCATCCCCACGCAACGCCTCCCTGACACGCTGATGAAGTGGGGGTGTGACTGTAAGATATTGAAGAAAAGTTATTCCATCTTGATCCATAACGGATATCTACAAGCAGCTAGATGCTCTTCCGCCTCACTCAGCAGCTGTAGGCTAGACCCCCTGCTGAGTGTGTCAGCTACCATGTTCACCTTCCCAAGAGTATAGACTATCATAAATTCGTAGTCCTAGAGGAACTCTAACAACTCTTATTGTGAACTAAAAACTCAAAACTTCTTCTTCCACATCGGTGAGGTTGGCTGACTCACGAGTTATCAGCCGCACCCTACAATGCATGATTTTGTCTTGTGCTTCATGGGTTTCCTTTTTCACTGACTATGGAAAACCTTATCCCAACATTGTATGTTAACCATAACCTTTTTTCCTAATATAGTCAATCTGAGTATGAACTATAGATTTCCATTCATACATAAACTAACATCGTATGTACTTGATGTTGCCACAAAAAGGTTCCAACCTAAACTCCTGCTGCAAGGGTTAGATCACACTATCGGCATAATTGTGATTATCAAGTCTCCTCCCAATGGTATCTCCAAATGTGATGGTCAAGTCAACAGTTAAACTGGAAACATTATGTCTTGGAGAAGATTTTTGGAAGGAAATAATGAGTGGTACCTATTTCTATTGATATGACAGCTAGTAGTAGACACCGACCATACCTCAAATCATTTTTTAGAGTCGTAGGGTCGCACTCTATTGGCAAAAAATCCCTCAAGGAATCATTGATTCATTTTTGAGGTGATTGTGTTTGTTGACAAAGTTGAAAACTATGTTGTGATTGTTGACAATACAAACCATGACATAAAAATTTGTTGACAAAGAGGATTTCATGGTGGAATGTTGAGTTCAAGAGCTATGGCCAACAATCCATGATTAATTCAAGTACATCAATAAAGGAATGGATGATCTGGAGGCAGTATAAAAAGAACAGATACAATATGGCGTCGTTTTTGGAAAAGCGACTTGTGCGCTGAGATCTTGGAGGATAGGAAAATTTAGCCCCATAGGTTTTTGAAGATCAGATCATCAAAATGTGGAAAAGGGATAAGGATCACGCATGTTTTGGTGAGGTCGCATAGGTGACTTGCGTGCCGTGAAGAGACTTGCGTGATGATGCCTAGGAGGATTGGAAACTTGCACACCTATTGTTTTTCTAGATCAAAAGATTAAAATATGGCAAAGGAAAGAGGGTTGCGCGTGTATTTGGTTTGGTCGCGCAAGTGTCTAGGGGGATAGAGGACTTGCGCGCCGAGACTTGCGCGCCGACGGGAGACTTGTGCGGCGTCGCACAGGGTGTCCAAAATTCCTATAAATACTGGACTAACCCTCTTCATTTCTCACAGAAGTTCAACACATTGAATATTCAGAGCTCCCATCACATAGGTGTGGTGGTCGTGTAGGTGGTGGTGTGTCGCGCAAGTGGGACTTGCGCGCCAGTATTGGAAGTTGCGCACCATGTGTTACTTGCACGCCTAAGGTGGTTTAGGTGAGGAAGGAAGTGAGTCACGCAGGTTTGGAGTTGCAGAATCTTGAGTTGTGCAAGTAGTTTAGGAGTACATGCGTGCCATTTGTGACTTGTGCGCTGATACATGCACACCGAGATTGACTTACGCGCTAAGAAAGGTTTATTTCAAGCAGTGATTTTTGGTCTGTGTGGAAGCTGGAAGTGTTCTGGATACCTTCGGTTCAAAGAGATATTCATCTACGAGTGAATGTTGTACTTCAACAGAGCATCTACATTCAGAGGAAGATTCATTCCTTCATGAAAATGAAGGGACCTACAGGTCTATAAACTGTGAGTGGATCCTTTCCAGTGCAGTGAGCGAAGGAAGAGGAAGAAGGTGATCCTCTCCAATGGCAGTGAGCCAAAGAGAGATAAACAGGGAGTGACCCTTGGGAAAGAAGTGAGCTGACCCTATATCTTGTAAAGGCAGTGAGCCTGGGATAGAGTGACTATAACTGATCCTTGTATCCACAACTAGTGAAGTTTAATGTAATTCAGTACGACCAACAACTTTTCGCCATATGCTCCTTGGACGTAGCCTAATGAGGGTGAACCAAATAAAAATCTATGTGTCATGTGCATGCTTTACTTTCTGTTTACATTGTGCAATAGGAAAGAGAGAGAAGTGTGTTTTTCTTAATAGAGAAACAAGATTAGAACGGGCATAAATATTAATGTTATTCATACCCTGATTCACCCCCCCCCCCCACAGGGAATTCATCCTTGTGGACCGAACACACTCCTTGACCGCATGAAGCTATTCTCTTCCCCCTGTCTTCCTGCTCCCTAGGCCTAGAGGATACATCAAAAGGGGGTGGTTGTAACATGTTGAAATGTACACCACCTCATTCTGCTCTCTCAGATCTGTTTCCACATCTGTAGCCCTACAAATTCATCTGTACCTAACACTTCTTCTTCACGAAACATTTTTACATTCCCAAGTCTCTACGACCTTCACTAGTTTCCTACTTTCCCACTGCTAACATTCACTGGCTGCATCATCTTGTCCAAGGAATATTCAACCAAAATGGTTCTCTCAAGCACCCTAACATAAGTATGAATTCATAGAGTAATAGTTCTAGTTCAGATGTACCTAAATACACCTCTCTCAGAGGTCTGAGCTCTGACACACTGATCATATTGTATTCATCGAGTACCAGGAATGATCAGTACGCCTCGATGAATACTCACCTATAGACATGTCATCCTGCCGAACTTATAAAAGCTCTAGATAACTCCCAAACACCTTCTCAAGAATGTCCTCCGAAACCTGTGAGTCAGCTCACCTCAGAACCTGAGGGGTATCCGATGCTGAATAATGCATAATTCACTAAGCCTATATGTGTCCTTTACCAGTACTGATGGTTGTAACTGCTGACCAATGGGTAGTGATATAGCTGAGACACTACCTGAAGGTACAATCTCAGGTAATAGTCCCTGTATAGAAGCTTCATCACTAATTGGACCATCCTCATTTTCACTCATTGAAAAAGACTAGCAGCTAAGATCCCAATCTGCTCTACTGGTGTCTCAACTGGACTGGAAAATCTAGCAATCACATCCAGCCTGCCCTAAGCTGCGTGGGAATCAGTCTTTCCTTGAAACCTCAGAGGCCTCTTCTACTTGAACTCATGTAACGTGCACAAGTATCATGAACCATCTATTACTATGGATGGTGGCATTAGTGGCCCAACGAGGAGTGGTACCGCTGGTGCCTCCGCTAGAAAAGGGCCCTACATCGAGGCCTTGTTGCTTGGGGGGCTATGTATGCGTACAACTCTCAGATCTCAAGTAGGCAATCTATGGGGAGGAATCCCTAAAAGAAATAGTTTTTCTATGGTTAAAAGGTTATACCTAGTGAGATGGCTCAGTTGAGATGACATGAAGAAAACATTTGAAAACACACACGCAATCTGTGTTTTCATGCACTGAGTGGAAAATCAGAAGTCAGGGTCCTAGTGTCTGGATACGTCCTCGACCGCACCAAAAATGGACTCCTTGAACTAAAACCCACACTCACTAAACTTAACACTATTGCCTCGTAGACAAGAAAGAATAGAGTCCTACATTTTGCGATATAACTGACTCCTTTGATACTAATTTTTCACGACCCGTAACCCTGGGGCCCATACCGTGTCTGCCCCAATCCCGCCTTCCATAGTCCAGGGGCTGGTGACTGGAACCAAAGGCGTAATTCCCTAAAATTGGGAAGACATTGCCATTATAACATGTTTACACACACAACAAAGCACACAGATGCATACCAAACACTAGGTTAAACTGTATAACAAAAGATTTCTAAAAAGTAAAAGTGGTCAGAAATACAATCCCAACTGTAATGTACAAGGAACTGGAAGTACAAGTACAAATGAATAAGAGAAATACAATAGTTGGGTCATCCTCTGAGGTTACAACCTTAAGGGTAGTTATATATCACCTCCTAATCACTCTCAGTCTGTATGTATCCTTCGTATACCATCACGTTGTATGGTCCACCTCCGGGTATCGTCCAGTCCTAGTACTCTCAGCCACGATTAGAGATGTCTTTCGTATGCATTCACTACAACAAGGTGCAGGCATAGCCCATGTAGGGGTGAGTATAACGCTACTCAGTAGGGACCCCAAGACCCTTAAGGTCTCACAAAATCCATCCAGGATAAATCACAAAGTATGAAATCAACAGATAACCTTACATAGGTATATGCGTATACATATTCCATAGTTATTATGTAATCCATCTAAATCAGAAGGAAAAGACAGAAAAACTGACTCAACTCAAAACATGATATATTATTGGGGTAAAAACATTTTGAAGCCTCAGCTGCTGGAGAACTCCTCCTCTATCGAGTACAGTGGGCCTATGGGATACTTCACAGGTGCTTCCCAGTTACCCTGGACAACTGACGTACTCCACCTCTTGAGTACTGTGGGTCTATGATGTCACACAAAGGCGCTCCCCATCGTGGGTCTGACGCCACAACCAGGCGCTCCCCCTCATAGCCTGCGGAGGTGCTCCTCCTGTCGAGAATTGTGGTTCTGACTCCACAACTAGGTGCTCCTCCACTGTGGGTCTGCGATCCCAACCAGGTGCTCCCCACTGGGCTAGTCGAGTCACAATGAGTCAAACAGCCATCAGTCATCAAGTCTCAACCAACTACTAGGTTTCCGCACAAATGTTCGCTCGTCTCTAGAATATCTGCTCCACATTCTACTGGTAGTTTCTCCACTATCACAAATCCCCATGATAAAGTATCCCAAAGTTCTACCATGTCATGGGGGTCTCAACGCAAAAGACTGAACATTAATCGGACGCTCGGTCTATGAGTTATTAGCCTTTAAGTCCCAGGGGCCCGGTTGGATTCGTTCACGATCTAACCACACCGTATGTTAACCATGAATCAAATTCCAATGGGTTGTACTCAAAGGGACCATCACGCTCCAAGATTACCCGGGCCACTGACGGTTCGTCAAATGGATACTCGGTTCCAATGATATGAAAAAATGAATGTAAAGGGGGTCGTAGTGGTCCCAGGTCTAGGCTGACCTGGTCGGACCAACCTAGCCCTACCCAATATGGGCCAACCCGGTTTGGGTTGGACCGGCCTGCCCCATTGGGTCTGGCTAGGCCCATTAGGCGGGCCAGCCAATTGGGTTCGGCCCGACTCGCTTGGCCCAGCCCAACGGGCCACGAGGGGCTGCGGAGGGCCAAGAGGGTGCAGACTGGTCATGACGGTGCAGACCAGCCGCGGGTCGGAGTGAGCTAGATTCAGCCTAGAGGCCACAGTGTGGAAAGATCGACCTAGAGGGCACCGCGAGGGCATCTTGACATAGGGAGCAGGGCCGGTATGACTTGAACAACATTGGGAGGTGGGTCGGCTGGGAGGGCGTCACACGACTGGTTCGGCCGGGAGGGCACCTGACTGTAGTTTTGGCTGGGAGGGTGACCCAAGGGCATGATGGCTCGAGAGACTGGTGGGCGTCATGAGTCGGGTTGGCTCTAGAGACTAGCAGACAACATGAGCAAGGGCGACTAGGTGGCCGATGGAGGGTGCGACCAGTTTGGCCGGTATGGGGCGCAACCTGTTTGGCAGGCGCGACCGGGGGTGCGGTGCAGGCCGGTTCGGCCAGTGGTGGTGCGAGGGCAGCAGGCCACGTGGTTCGGCCCGGGGTGGTGGAGCTGGTTTGGCTAGGTCACCAGAGCATCACGAGGGAGGCCCAGGTCATGGAGGCCTCGGGGGTGGCTCTGGTCGTTGAGACTGCGGTTGGTGCACCTTTTCCTTCGTCGCCTTCGTCGCTGTCATCACCTTCTTCCGTTTCGAAGAACACCACTAATCAAAGAAGAATGATTTAGGGGTCAGTCCCTGTTGGTTTGGCCGGCACCCTCCGCATTTAGGGTGGTAGCAAGTGGTTTAATTACTTCTCAAATTTCAATTAATTGTCATGTATAGAAGAGATTAGAAATTCAATCAATCACCCTACATATTCCCGCAAATAAAATTTACCAACCTGTAAGGAAATCATCTGCAGATCAATATGATAATAATTTGATCATTATTCTTTTTTAGAAGGAATGAATCATGGGAATATAAAACCAATCACAAAAATCCCCTACCATTTTTAATGTTGGATGATGTTGGAGCGAGAAGATGGACGTCAATTCTTTTTAGATGAACACATCCTACGTCAGAGGAAGTCTTGAGGAAGAAGGTCAAAGAGAGTCGGCATTCTTCTTCGGTGGAGTGTTCTTCATGGAAGAACATGTTCTTTGTTAGAGAGAGTAGTCGTCCAAGTGTTGGGTATCACGTCACTTTACCAACACTTCATCTCTTTGTTAATCCATCCCAAATACTCCTCCTAAGCTCCATATACATAGGAGAGAGGGGAGGTTGGTAACGATCTTTGAAATTTATGACAGTTCATTTATTAGGAACCTTCTTAAATTCCAATTATGTTGTTACTAAATTGAAAAGGGGGTCAAGCCAATTAATTTACGATGGAGAAAAAATAATGGTTCATTAGAATAATTAATGGGGAGGAAGTCAAGAGACTCCTCCACATTAATGAGGGGGGGTTGAGAGTTTCTCTCAGTTAAAGGGGGGTTTAGACCCTGGTGGTCCCCACCATCAGAACATCTCATTGGAGGTTATGGTTCAGGTGGTCCCCAACACCATAAACTATCATGGGAGGTTAAGGTCTGCTGGTCCCCACATCTAACTTCCACATAGAGGTTTAGTTCCGGTAGACCCCACTTCCAAATTCCACATAGTGGTTTACCAATAAAAATAAAAATAATCTACACAACTTTATTTTTATTTTATTCATTCAAGAAAAACCCAAAAACAAATTTTCACCCTCAACCATCTGTCGTCATGGTGAAAGTATCCTTAAGAGAATACCAGTGCTGTGAGTTCAACAGTGCCCTCAGATTTCAATTCTGACCATCGGTTCAAAAGTAAGAAAAACATGCTCACTCGTTTACTGAATGTACCCAAAAAAGTTCAAAAATTTATTTACAGTCACGCTTGACCCACGCCAATCAATGTTAGGATCTGGCCAAGTAAAACATGCCCCAACGAAACCAATAGTACTCTCATATTTCCAATCTGAGTTACCGTATATATGTTATGGGTTTTACAGTAAAATAATTTTCACTCAATTATTTTATTTATGGCCAAAAACTAACTTTCACTAGTGGCCTGCACCAACCAAATTTAGTATCTGCTTAAATAAATTGTTCCCTCACGTGTTAAGTGGTGGTATCATATTTTTTATCCGAGCTACCATTTGTGAGTTATAAGAATTTGAAAAATAAAATAATTTATTTAATTATTTTATTTACATTTGTGCCAATTTTTTGGGTTTCTCACTGGAGGCCTATGCCGACTAATCTTAAATAATGCCAAGGGTAAACTCTCCATCCTGAGCAGAATGGTAACCTCAATTTTCTAATCCTTGTAACCGTTTAGTATTTCTTCCACATTTTCTGGAAAACTACTTACATGCATTATCATAAGCTTAACAAAACATCAACAGACCATTCCAGGCTCTCAAGGCCTCAGAATCATGCACTGTCTGATTTCATGGACTCATAAAATTACCATATATATAAAACAAATTTTATGGAAATTATGGGTCTTATTCAAACTGAGAAAAGAGCTTCATACAATACACAACCAAAAAAATGGTTAGTACAGCTAAGGGTGTTACCCTACGTGACCTTTAAGATAGAATACATGGTTCTTTAAATCTGGGACTCAAACAAGATATCAAGTCTATGAACTGTATAAATTTTCAATTCCTAACAATAATATGGAAAATATTATGTCCTTTGGCTGTTAATGTATAGTGGGTGCAAGAAATAAATTTATTTTCTCAATGGTCTGATGGAACCATGATTGAGTTATATGTTGATGTTTCAACAAAAAATAACAATGTCCAATTGTATGAAGTCGTAGACATTCAATAGTGGGTGAAGATAGTTTGTTCCATGAAATTGTGCCTATTAAAAATGATGTAGAAGGAGAAAACCTAGATAATAACCTAGATATAAATGTCAATCTGACTTCCACTAAGGTGTTTCATAATGACAGAACAGATGAAGACAGAATTGCTGATAAGGAGGGGCCATCAGGAGTTAGGGGGAGGTTTTCTGAAGAAATTAGTGATACAATGCCTCGACCAACAATAAATAATACACCACTCTCTACAACTTGGAATGAACAAAATGGCATGTGTGCTAGAATTTGACAACAATTTTCTCACATCGGAAACTGAGCTTCCATAATTTTAACCAGACAGGTTTAGTGAGATGGAAAAAACCTTATATGTTGGAAAAATTTCCAAGTTAAAATGCATTAAAATTCACACTCAATTGATTTCACATTGAGAGGAACTACACCTACATAGTTCAAGAATAAAGTTGTATTAAATATCTCATATGGTGTGAGAATTATGGGGATGATTGCATATTTCTCTTGAGGGTGATTATAGAAATACCATTTGGCATTTGGTGAATCTCGGGGATTGAGGGAGATAATACTTGTGTTCATCCAATCTTGAAAATAGATCAAACCTTATTAGATACAGAATTTGTTTCATCCATTTTGGTTGAGATAATTAGGACATTCAATGATGTTCTCATAGCCCTTTTGTTAGAGAGGATACGACATATATTCGATAATATGATTTCCTATAATCAGGAATGTATGGAGAAAACGAAGGAAATTGTAATGTTCTATGGTTTTAAGGATGTCTCATATATGGTGTTTCCACATATTCTATCCATACTAGGGGATCATATTAATGTTTTATTTTATCTTGATAAAAAACATGTGCCAGATGATAACCGACTTGATCCATCTCATGTTCAATTTCATCAGTGGTTCTGGGAATTCCACCCATGTATCTCGGCATTTTGTTATAGAAAATAGTTCACTTAGATCGATGGATTGAATCTATACAAAAAATACAAGGTCGTACTGGTGATTACGGAAACCCAAAATGGGGATTTTCACCTTTTCCACTTTTCATTACCATTGTAGAAAATCAAACTATGAATCATGGAGCTCTTTATGAATGTATCAAAAACAATTTCACTAACATTCAGGGTGTTTGTTTGATATTTGATCAGTATCAGTCAATTAATTAGGAAATCAATTCATATACTAATATATGAAGACACCCAAATACAAATCACCGGCTCTACTATATACACATTTCTAGAAACATGCATAAAAAATTCCATAATGAACCGATTAAGAAATAAATCATTAGTCATGGTACGAATTTTCATTTTTATTTTTTACTATTTCAACATAATGATAAAATAAAATTATGTGAAATATCATCTATTTTGGCAGAATATGAGTTAGTTCAGTAATGGTTTGAAATTTTTTCAAACAAATCCCCTAGGCTAATCTATTATTTTATGATTATATGATGCAGATTCCAAAATAAAAATCGGCATTGTCATATGATGGGAGGAAGAGGTATAGACACATGACCACAAACATTGCAGAGTGCATAAATGGTGTCATTAAAGGGACTCGCAAGTTAAGTATAACGTCCCAAGTTAAAGAGACATTATATTGTTGCATGAAGTTCGTTGTAGATAGACAAAAAACTAGCGTCAGACGGAATATAGCAGGGGCTATGGTATGGAAGACACTTTCAATGAGAGATATGAATATTGAAGAATATTTTGGTTATCATTTCTTCCTTTTTTTATAATGAAAATATTGATTTTAAGTTTAAGATATTTTAAACCACCTCTGAGATAAAATCTGTGAAAAAATGTTGGTAATACTAGAAATGATTAAATGTCAATGAGGAAACATTCAGGCCTTACCTTCTCCATGCACACATGCCAGTATAGCATGTCCCTCTATAAAAGGATCATGTGATGCATATGTTGATCTAGTGTACTGGATGGACAACATTTCCCACTATTATGAAGCACCATGGATGCCTATTGGGGAGTTCGGTTATTTCCCAATTCATGAATGGCTGTCGATTGTGATACCTGACATCAACCAATTGTGTCAAATTAAACACTCATCCATAATGATGTGTTGTCTTAATTGTGAGATTTTCATATTTGAAATTATATGTTGTAATCTCTTCTTTTTTACCTCGGTATTCTAAACAATAAACCCAAAAATTGAACACCAAACCCAAAAACACCTACCGTATACCGTAATATCCAAATTTTAAACCCTAAACCTTAATAACTAAAACCTATCCCTAATATCAAAAACCCAAACACTAAAATCTATCATAAATTCCAAAAAACAAGAGCCAAAGATCAATATTTGAAACCCTAATATCTAAATCCTAAAACATAAAAGATGAACATAAAACCCCAAAACATCTTCATTTACCTCGATTTTCAAGAAAATATGTGACTGATATTCTAATAAACATTTATATAATGAAATAATAGTATCATATATTATTGTACATAAAGATTTCATACAGATTTTATAATAATAAAAACTATATTATCAACCATATTTTTCAATATTAGTTACACTTTCATAATCATTATCAGAAAACATTTTCGATGTATAGAGTCATGTTTTATTTATATGTACTACTATGGGGTGGTTCTACGAACTGATAAAGAAAAACGTTATAGTACACAACCTATAATAGTGTACAGTACAACTGATTCTATAACAACAACTCAACGTCAAGAATGAATTTATGGGAAATGAACCATGATGTCTGAGGAATTGTGACAATAATGGTAGTGATGGAATGAGTTTACAACATCATCTTTGTCGTTGTCACCATTCCTCCTACATTGTGGTCTATTTCCCACAAATTATTTCTTGAAGTTCATTTAGTGTAACAGAATCACCTTGAAATGTGACAAGAAATCATAAAATATACCATCATGTGGATAGTCATACATAAATTATAGATCAGACCATTTTTTAATAAACATCTACATAACAAATAAAAATTGTTTAAATATATAAATATATAAAACCATATCTTACATAACACCCTTTTCAAGGTAAAATCATATCTTAAAAACATCTTAGTAATAGTCATTGAAAACATGAAGACATGGACCTTTCTGTTGGTAAAAATAACTTTATTAAAAAATGTGCATAAATATTGAGTGTCTTGCATTCTACAAGTCATAACATTCTGCTGACCATAATGTTATATTTTGGTTTCACACTTATGACTCATTTGATTTTTTTATATGTAGATAGATGATACCATACTACTCACTTATTTGGATACCCATATTTCTTAGGTCGTGCTAGAGGGTGGTTAGGAACGATTGATTAGGGCGAGTTAAGCGCTCCATTTTCATTACAGGGATCCTCCACATGCTATTAGACCACACTTGAGTTGTGCTGAATTTTTTTGGAATTTTCATATCGGATTTATTATTTGTCAACCATAAAAAACTTGCAACCCTCGTAGAGAGGTAAAGACAAGATACACACACATACCACCTGCCTGGGGGGAGGGATGAACATCACCGTCTAGGATGTGGCAGTGCTTCTTGCTCTTACTATCCAGGGGAGATTTGTTATTGGATCCACTCACGCATCTTGGCCCGACCTTGCTCAATGATTATTAGGCATCGAAATTTTGTTCGACCATTGGGATATAGATGGAGCATCGATATTAATTCCTTGGTTGAGGGTTCAAATATCACATTTACCTGATGATTCTAAAGAGAATGCAACCATTGTTGTGGTCGTGCATATATATATTATGGCTCAGTGTAGGGACCATGTGTATTGATCACTCATAGATCTGTGTGAACATGGTGTATCTACCCCTAATGGAAGACTTTGATCCATTTGAGACATACAAATAGGGATCAACCTACATGGAACACATGTACAGAGCATTATGAAGGCTATCCCTTAGGGAATGCCTAGGTCTTGGGGAATGCGTTATCCTTATTCAGATTTGGGCATGGGAGGGCATCCCTGCATTCCACCATAAGCTTACAGGTCCACCGATTGTGATGGAGGTGCTTCATAACACTCCACATGGATGCTGGTATGATCACTAATTTCTATTCATTTATGATTATATTAGGAGTTATTGACTTTAATTTCTCATTATATGTCACAATCGATGTTTTATTTTACAGGCGATGTCAATGACATAATTTTCATGTAGTTTCAGGGCACCATTTGTTGTTCTCATCCAATTACATTTTCACCGAGAAAAAAATATCATCTTTATGGGGTAATGCTTACAGGGATGTAGGATGATTTCAGGCATTAAGTACATTCATACATTCTCGACTGCTATAACAGATGTGCAGAGTTTTGTATCCTTGATGTACCAACAAATTGATTCTTTCCATTAGTGCAGTTTGAGTATGATACATGATATAGACTAAAGTCTATACTATATCATACCCTACATGGCAGAGAGAATCATAGGATTGTAAGTCAATAAATTTTTATTAGTTTGTTTGTTTAACTATTTTCTAATTCATTTTTAATCTCATTACAATGAATTCAATCAGATCATATTATTCACATGAGTGATGAAGAGGAGGAGGAGGTATTTAGCGAGGCAGTCGCCCATACTATAGCGCTAAATCTAAGGTCATATTATCTTGTGCTCTGAGAGTATCTTCAATTTTCCATCCATGAGAGAGGAGATTTCTTCCCCATAGTGACATCCTACAGTACCTTCTGGTGATGAGGAGCCATGAAGATGATGACGTAGACTGTGTCGTGCTACATGTGAGGCCTCACCTATTCCATATGATGTGGTCGGCCCTCCAGTAGTCCTGCCTCGGCTGATTCAGGTTGTGCCTCATGTGGAAAGGGTTCCATCTTTCTTTATATTATATCTGCATTTGTCTATATATATATAGTGATCCAGATCCATCATAGCCTTGGGGTCTAGATCCAAAATATCCTTGGGGTATAGATTCATCGTAGCTTTGGGGGCCATATCCATCGAAACCATGAGGTATAGCTCCATCATAGGCTTGGTTCTCCACTACCATGCTAGTAAGTCCTTCTACCACCATAGTCGTAAATGTTTCATTAGGGAAGTGCAAGATGTAGTTGGCAGGTCCTCCCACTAACACACAGGTGGAAGATGTGATAGTCGACATTCTAATGACTAAGGATCTGCCATTTCTAGATCATCAAACTCTACATTGAACTCAACATGGACGTCCTTTTCTCAGACCACCATGTGGGAAAAAATCTCCTCACCATATATATAGACATTGATTGTACATGTTCATTTATATGTTTTCTGTCTATTGAAAAAAAGATACTATGAATAATATCATCCTATCTTTTATATTTATCTCGTGTTTCAGTTTTCATTAATATTTTAGGCACCATTATTATTTAATAGTGTTCAAAGTCTACTACATGAAACATAGGAGTAATTTTTAAATTTTAAGATGATAACATTAAAAGCATATAAAATATACAGTATAAAATCAATGTTAATAAAATTTCAAAGATAGCGTAAACAACCATTTTTAAAAAAAAATTAAGGATTTCATAAATAAAAAAATTAATGAAAATTAAAGGACTGTAATAGAAGTTACTCAGAATTGATTACAAAAAGAAGGAATGTCGAGGAGGATCCAAATCCACATAATTAACTTTGAAATACTATAACATATAAAATATAAACCCATATAAATAAAAATTAAAACTTCGACTACTTATTATATTTCTAATCAATGTTTAAATTTAAATTTTTATTGGTCTTAGATTTTATATATTATAGGATAAAAAATCGCATACTTGAAGCACTTTTATGTTTCAAGTTGCTGGATTAGAAATATTTGAAATTATTTTTCCTTAATTTTTTTTAAGAAATTTTATTTATTTTCAACTAGTTTTATTTGTTTAATTAATGATTAAATATTCATTTATATTTGTCTTATTGTATATATTTTATAGGATATCAATGTAACACACATGAATAATTTTTGTGTACGAATTATGTGGATTTTAGAACATATAAATTATTTTTCATATTTTTTTTGTAATTTCTTTAATTTTATACTAATTATTATATGTTTAATCAATGTAAAATGTTTCAATTATATTGGTCTTATATTTTATATTTTATATGCTACAAAAGGCATATGCTCAGATCATTTTACTTTTTATGTTCATGGATTAGAACGATTATAAATTATTTTTCTCAACATTTTTTATGAAATTATATTTATTTTAGACTAATTATTCTATGATTAATCAATTTTTAAATTTTCAGTTATATTGGTCTTACATATTATATTTTATAGTCTATAAAAGTGAAATACATCAAACATTTTTAAATTTAAATTTAATGGATTCAAAATATTTTAATTTTTTCATCAACATTTTTTATGAAATTCTATTAATTTTATAATACTTTTTATACATTTAATATATGTTTAAATTTCCATTTATATTGGTTGTGTAGTTTATATATTATAGGCTTGAGAAGCCATGTACTTGAAACATTTTTACATTTCATGTAGGTCGATTAAGAATCTTATAAATTATTTTTCATCAACAGTTTTATGGAATTTGTTTTATTCTAAACTAATTATTATATTATTTATAAATGTTTAAATTTTCACATATATTGTTTTTATAGTATAAATTTTATAGTCTAGGAATGTGACATACTTGAAAAATATTTACGTTTCATGTAAGTGGATTAGAATGCTAATAAATTATTTTTCATCAACATTTTTTAAGAAATTATATTTATTCTGGACTACTTATTATATGTTTAATCAATGTTTAAATTTTAATTTATATTATTCTTATATTTTATTTTTTATATGATAGCCATGTAATGTACTTGATACATTTTTATTTTGTAAGTAGGTGGACTAGAAAGCTTATAAATTATTTTTCATCAACATTTTTAATGAATAATTTTTATTTTCAACAAATTATTATGTGTTTAATCAATGATTAAATTTTCATATATATTGGTATTATATTTTATATTTTATAGGTTAGAAAATTCAAGTACATAAAACATTTTTATTTATCATATAGGTGGATTAGAAATCATATAAATTTATTTTCATCAACATTTTTTTAGAAATTATTTTTATTTTCGACTACTTATGATATATTTAATAAGTGGATACTTTTTCACTTATATTGGTCTTATAGTTTAGATTTTATATGCTAATATAGTCATATACTTGAAATATTTTTATGTTTCATGTTAGTGGATTATAAAGCTTATAAATTATTTTTCTTCAACATTTTAAAATAAAATTCTTTTCTTTTTCAAATAAATTTATCTGTCTACTTAAGGATTAAATTTTAATTTATATTTTTATTATTTTTTATATTTTATAGTCTAGCAAACTCATGTACTTTAAACATTTTTTTGTTTCTGGTAGGTGGATTCTAAAGCTTAAAAATTATTTTTCATAACCATTTTTGAAAAAATATTTTTATTTTCAACTACTTCTTATATGTTTACAGAATTTTTAAATTTTTTTATATATGGGTATTATAGTTTATATTATATACCCTTGAAACGTAATATTCATGAAACATTTTAATGTTTCAAATAGGTGTATTTAAGAGCATATAAATTATTTTTCATCGATACTTTTATAGAAATTATTTTTATTTTTTAATAGTTCTTATTTAATTAATAAATGTTTTTAGTTTTACTTATATTGGTCTTCTACTTTTTATTTTATAGGATTTCATGGTCACATACTTGAATAAGAGATAAATTATGCCGAAACATTTTCTTATATTTATATATATATACACATAAAAAAGTAATTATAAAACCTTAAAATTTTAAATATATAAAATTAATAATTATAATAGATATTTTTATTATTTTAGGGTAAAGGCGGCATCGCAGATTTAACTTTTAAATCAATTTTTTTTGAAAAACCCACCTATGATTTTTTTTAATAAATATTCTGAAATCTTTTTTAAAAACTCATACACTAACAGATATATATAAAAACAATTTTTCATGAGGGGATCCCTAGCTTAGATAACTTGAACTGACCCCCATCACTCTTTTTCATCTCATGTTAATTTTATCTGGTTAAATCCAATTAAAATGAAGAATAAGGTCACTTAATTCACCTTGTAATAATTTCTATTAGGCAAAAAACCCAATTCCTTCACCTGATATGGACTGCACGAGGATCTACCTTCAATTCCGTATTTTCGGTAAGGGGATGTTTTTATTTTGAAAGTATTATTTATAAAATCCCAGTCTTTATAAATATATATATATATATACTAATTTCGGATTCAAATTTCACAATCATTTTATATGTATCCATATTAATAAATTCCAAGATAAGGAGTTCTAGTTTGAAATTTATTATCATGTAATAGTTTAGTATGTTACTATTCCCAGATTAAATTTTTTTTATGGTTTTTGAGTAAATGAATATATATATATATACTATTTATAATTTCAGGTTTTAAAACGTATATGGATTTTATATTCACGTATGCTTTTACATACTCTCCATGTTCATGTTTTAGAATTGAATTTATGATATATGTGGGTGTGTGTGTGTGCATGATTTTCATTGCATTTTTTATGATTCATGATTTTATAATTATTATATCTTCTTCAAATATTCTAATTAGGAATGATTTTTATTTAAATTAATGCAAATGGTCTCTTTCATTATATATATATATATATATGAATATGTATATATATATATATATGTTCTTTGTCATCATTTCATGTTTTGAAATGAATGTGTATTTCATTTCAAATAATGAAAACATCTTATTTAATATTTTTAGTTTATGAAATGAATAATTTCTTATTTTTGAGAATACCACTTTTATATTTTCATATATGATATATTATTTTGATTATAAGGTCATATGTTTTGAGTATATTTAATTTTACATATAATTTGTTCATGGGAGTAAAATTATATATATATATATATACATATTTTGTTCATGGTATTATTTTGTGAAAATAGATTCTATAATTACTGTTACATATGCCATCATTTTAAATACTTATATTTTATGGGAACATGTATTTCATGTGACATAAATTTTACAATAGCTATCACTATATGTGAAGGGTTTATATATTATTTAATTTTTGAAATCATCAAATTTGTAACACCCCAAGCTTCCACAATAAGTTTCTCTTTGAATAATACAATAGCTTAAGATGTACGCAACTTCAAGTTCTAGCACGCCATGAAAGATCAATCTAGTCGTTTTAAAACCAGCTATGAATAGTAATACCCACTTTTTAAAATTTTATAATCATTATTTTTCAAAATGGAGTACATTTCTGGATTCATATTATCAAAATTATCTTAGGGTGCATTTTGGGTATTTTTCTAAAAACACACAATTTGTTATGAATATTGAAAACACTACATTATTGTTTAAAACCAAATATTATTTATAAAATTAGTTATTTTATTAAAAATTATTTTAGGTTAAAATATATATATATAACCCATAACTTTTCAATGTATTTCATTGGAGTAATTTGATAATAATATTAGACATTTAAAATTTTATTGAACATTTTATCGTCTTTTACCCACCTTCTAGGCGCATTCTCAAATTTGCGTAAAACTAAATTTTATCACTTCAACGTATTGAATTTAAAAAATAAGAGATAAAATGTTGAAATAAGTATGTAAAATGTGGTTCAATAATATGATAATAATTTTTGGTGAATAGAAACTTTTGACTTTTATTTAACACTGTTAAAATTAGATAGTGTAATTAAAGATAAAAATGATATTATAATTATCCTAACACATGTCCAAATTCTATTGGATAATTTTATTTTGACCCAAATCATCCTTGGGAATAAAATATGATCATTTTAGTCCACTTCAATTAGATTAGGACATTTATTATTATTTATTTTAAAGAAGAGTTAAAAGTGTTTAATTCAATGTTTTATTACTAAACCATTTTTAATAAAATTTTATACAAAAGATAAATTCAAAAATAAATATTAATTAGAAATATAAAAATATTTCCTACATAATGGTATTTTATTTATTATTTTTAGTCATCAAATACTTAAATTTATTTATGGTTCAATGATGATGCATTAATTACATTATTAATTAATGATTAACAAAATTGATATTATAAATATTCAAATTAATATAAATGGAGACGTATGATGAATTACACAAATTTTATAGGGTAATATTATATTTTTGGTTTGATTAGATAATTTTTTTTGAGGTGATAATGTTTTTATGACATTAAAAAAACAAAATACCAAAGTGGGTCAAAATTGACATAAATGAGTATTTAAAACAAATACTATATTATTAATTGATATACTATTCCTAAAAATATAAGGTTCAGCCAAAAGACTGAGATAAGGTTAAATATATCAATAATTAACCTCTTAGGGTTCTCTTGTATTTTTATATTATGTTTATTAACCATTTATTATAATTCTACAATACATAATAAAAGTAAAACTATTTAACATAGAGATAAATCTAAAAGATAAGGTTAATATAGTGAACTAAACCTATATAAAACCTATTGGTTGAGATTTTTTCGACCCATCCCCACCTTACTCTCTAGATAAATCATTTTGGATCCATTATTAATATATTATTAATGTAAAATAAAATAATATTTCAAACTTTTACTAATGTGACCCTCACCACTCTTATAAAAGGGTACTTCCCCTTTTCTCAAAATCACAACTCCAAATCCATTTGGCTCAGCCAAACCTAGATGATATATCCTCCCAACTACCCCAAATTATATCTTAATTCCTTAAATTGTTTATAAATCCATCTTATGGAGCCCTTTTGATCAACTCAAAATGAAACACCTGAAGGAGAGATAATAATTTCACCACCTCTTTCAAAGTTATTTTCTTCTTCCACATCCTCTTTCTTAGTTGTTTTAATACCAAAATAATAACTCTACTACGTTATAAATAATATTGTTTTATTATGAATAAGGTAAAACCCTATTCATTATTATATCCATCCTATTAATGACATCTCACCATACGTGCATACATATGGCTTACCGTCTCCACGTCATGGTGTAGTTTGTTATTCAAACACTTCATTATTTAGATGGGTATAATAATGAGTATAACTAATGTAATAAGAAAAAATAAAATGTTAATTATTAGGTATATATTATATACCATCCAATTATGTACAATTTCACTATCAATATAATGATATTTTCTCTCTTGCGTATGTACGGATTACTGTCTCCACGAACGTGATGAAATTCATTCCCCATCATAACCATTAAAGAATAATTTTCATTTTATGAAGAAATATAATGTTTAAGAACTTAATATCATTCTATATATGAATAAAAAAACATCCTATCCATATCAAATATGACATATGTAACAAAACATATAATGTAAAATGAATCAGTTAACACCTGAAACAATGACACTACAAAAATATTATTAACAAAGTAATATTTTAAAATCATATATGACATCATATTTTTGTATTTGGTTCTTGTACAATTTAATAACAATGATTTAACATTTATATTTAAGGTTAACATACCCTAGGTCATGTTAAATTACAAGTTAAGGGTTAAATCTATAATCTCTTCATTATATGTGGTTCTTTATACGTTATTATCTACTGAGACCTCTTTATCATCCACATCTATGTTTCTTAAAAATTTATTTCAATTTTTTTTTCTATTTTCTAGATTATGGGTTAATGTAATTTATAACATTTTTTTACTTTTTATATAATGTTTATAGAGGAATATTTCTATTGTTTCCCAAACCATTTCCTTTACGACCTTTTCAACAAATTTAAGGAATGAATGTTTTTTTGGCTAATAAATTGTGTGTGGCTATTTTGTGCCGTTATAAAATCTTCAGAGATTCACTTAAAAACTTATAAGAATATTTTCAAAATAAATTCTTTATTTTAAAATTATGTTATTTTTAAATTATTTAAAAAGATAAAGATATATTTCTCTCAAATAGTTCTGATTTCATATATGTCAACAAACTTTAATGGATTTTACACTTGTTTAAATTTAATTTGTTATGATACAATCTTCCATAATGTGTTAAATTTTTTTGTCATATGTTTGATTGTGGATGTGTGATTTTTATACTATCCATGGTTTATGGTTAATGTATTAACATTTTTTATGATAATTTTAATATGAATGTTTATGTTATGTTTAAACCTTTTCATATGAGGAATTTATTAGACATAGTAAGTGATGGGTGGAGCTCGCTATAGCTCCTCGATGAATCAGTTGGTCTCATGAGACAATCTAGTGACTCAGAATAAGTGAATGGAAAAATATTAACTGTAGTCTTGGCTAGAGGCCTTGACTATGTTGTTATGATGTCCGACATTATGCATTCCACAATTAATAAATCATCTATTGATCTTACATATGATAATTTGACTTGTAGAATACCCCAATGAATAAGTAAATGAAATTATTTTGATTTATATTTTCCATATTATTCTAAAGTTTATGTTTAAAAAGTATTTTTTTAGATTTATACAATACTTTAAAGGAATATGCTTATTTATGAATGTTTTCGCTATATTGTTATCCTTACTAAGAATCTGAGCTCACCCCTTTATATGTTTTATTTTTTCCAGGATATGAAGACTTATTTTATGGTTGACATGTAGGGATAAGCTAATGGATATAATTGTTCTCAATGGGGACATTATTTTGTTCTTGTTTTTATCTCATGATGTAATGTAAAACTTATGTATGTAACTAGTACTTCCAAGTCTACTAAACTAATCGGCCATTCAAGACTTGTTCTCTTGTGATCATGCCAATGTTATGTAATAATGCACCGAATCTGGGTTATTAGGGTTTAGGCATTACAAAATTGTGATATAAGAAAAGGATTATTTAATAATTATTTAGGGTTGAGTCTTTACGGATAATGATTTTATTCAAATAAATATACGATATATTTAAATTACATTGATGTTAATTATTTTATTAACATACCATGTAAAAGAAAAATTAAATGAGGTTTGGTAGTGCCAATTGTTTTAGTAATTTTACCAAAAAAATAAATATTTTTATATATACACATTAATTTTTATTCAATGTATTGTTTTTTAAAATCAAAAACCCAGTGGAAAATTTGTATATGTAAAGTAAGAGAAAAAAAGTTTTTTTATAAAAACATATCACTTAGACATTGTAATCAAGAATGGGAGTGGGGGTACTCATTCCACATAAAAGTGTGTAGGCCAAAGATAGAATTAAATGATTTTGTATAAAAAATGTTTTGTTTTCAAAAGCATGCTTAGTATTTTCTAAAAAACCACTCGTTTATTTTGAAATCATTTCCATGCATAAGTATTTTCAATATCAATGTAATTTTTTTTAAAGCGTAACTATTTTTGTAGGCATTATAAAAATTCCAAAATAATTTGTATTTTCAAAGAGTATATTGATATGATTTGAAAGGCATAATTATTTTCAAAGGCATTATCAGAATCTAGTTTTCTATCGAATTTTGAAAATATTTTTTTAAAAAGATACTATATTTTGATATGTGTTTTCAAAATTGTGTTTTCAAATTTATAAGTATTTTTAAAATTAATTTAAATGTGTTTTAAAATTTTATTTTCCAAATTTTTTATCAAAGTTATTTTTAAAATCTATTTTCAAATGGTATAAGTATTTTCAAAATAATTTATCACAGACTTGTCAAAAAACCCTTATTGGGAAATTTTTCTCAACCTATATTTTTATAAAATGTTTTAAGGTTCTTATATAGATTTATTGGAGTTTATATTGACAATGATCTGGCACTTATATTGTTTCATCACTACCTTTAATTTACTATTTTAAATTTTATAATATGAAAAATAGGTCATTTTCCTTCAAAACATAAAACAAAAGAGATCCTCATTTGAAAATTTTTGTGTATTTTTTACTTATTTTTAATTAATATATATATATAACTTTTTTGTGCTAGATCCAGATGTTCGGGTATGGGATGATATAGGATTTCACCTATAATGTGGAACTACACAGTTAATGCTTGATTTTCCAAACCATGAAACTCATTTAAGGGGTTAGAAATTACCTTTTCGACGATTTTTCCTTTATATTTTCTTTATCCTTATTTATCCTTCATTTTCCATGCTATGAATTTTCTTGAGCTCCCCTCTCCTCCAACTATAGGCTTAGATGGTTATCCTTCATTAAAAAATGGAATAATAACTCATATATCTTTTTGGATTGAGCTTGGTTATTTTATGACTACACTTTCCTCCCCTCTCTTGTTCATATAACATATCATATGTTTTTTCCATGTGATCTCATATGTCCTATTTTAGGGTGTTTTTCATTTTTTTTCTTCTCAAATTTCAACCTAAATCACATATAGATAATTGATGAGTGATGCCTCTTTTTCATGAGATATCTGCTCATCACGTTTTTCGTTTTACATTTCGTCATTTAAAAAATCGGTCATTATGCCACATGTTGAACATTTCAATGTATTTATTTCAAAATGTAATATATCGTAAAATATAGCCCTTATATAAAAACTAAAAAATTCTATAGAAACATAATATAATTAGTGGTAAAATACAACAACTTTATCCACCTCTTAATGCGAGTTCAATTTTATTATAATATTTTCAATTCTTACCTTATGATTAAACCACCACATGGGTATGTTCTTTAAAATACATGGCACTTTTATAAATTCATATCTAACCCAAAACCCTCTAAAGGTTGATTGGGATTTCCAACTAAGATGTTAATGAATATATTAAATAAATTAATTTTTTTTAAATCAATGAAGTGTAAATGTATTGTCCACATCACGTGACTCTTATCACTTTTAAGAGATATTATAAATAAGCAGGAATGATTTGTTTCATGGGTTTGACACACCCCATTGATCCTTGGCCATTGTATTTATAATTAATCAAGTTAATAAAATAAAAAGTAATTATTATAAATTTTTTAATAAAATTTATAGTGGTTAATTGTGATAATCCATTGATATTCCATGGACTTCTTTTTTTTTTATAAATAAATGGTATAATATTAGAGTTCAAATTGATAGTAACATGGATTCAATTCATTGGACATAGAATGTGATCTTGCATGGTTATTCTCATGGCCATTGTTTATTAATTAAATTAATTTCCCTTACTATCACATAAATGAATTTTTTAGAAGTAATTTTTCATTTAATTTCTATTTTTTTGTGGTTCCCTATTAATTTTGGTGGAAATGGTTGGTTTTGAAAATTTGGGTCAAACCGTGATCCCATTTCCAGATTTAAGAACCAATTTGTTTTCATTTATAACACATTCATTTTTCAATATCTTTCATCCATTATAATTTATAAATGGGATCCCTTGACCTATTAACACTACTATATCAATTTGGAGCCTTTAGAAATCCATAATCTTGGTGTATTTGGGTTTTTATTTAAGGTATTGGTCCTGCTCGTTAGCCCATTTTCTACATTAAATGTTTTTTATTAATTATTTAGTATCTCCATTAATTTTTTTTTTGTTTTTTTCGTTATTCCACCTCCCAAATGAGGAAAATATAACTTGGATCCCTCCCATTATCAGTTTCACATTTTTCGCACTCATTTGAACCGCGAATTAGGGTGATCTTTCAAAATCATTCTCAAATCGACCAGATTTGAAGAGGTAAAATGATTCTTACATAACTCCTACAATTTTTTTATTTTTCCACCATTTCAATCTTAAAATGACCGAAAATTACTTCTCCGAGTCTCCATTCTAGTTTTGGTTACTTGGAGATTCATATTTTGGTGGATTTAGGGAGATCTCTTCAAGATTTCTGCAAGTAAGTCATTCTCTCATTGATTTCTTCTCTTTTCTTAAGGTTTAATTCAACCATTCTTGTGCTCTAGAATTTCCTTAACTTTTGGTTCGTGACTAGGGTAAAACTTCTTGTCTTTGGGGTGAAATATTAATGTTTTGTTTTCTTTTCACTTCTTTTAGGTGTGGCAGTGGTGCGATAGATCTTTCACACCAATATTTGATAGTTTCGACACTTTCGGTAGGTGATTCAATGTGTGATTGTTTCTAGATGAGTTATGTTTTTTGAAGTACTTATTTCTAATGTTAATAATATGTTTTTTGTTGTGAAAAAACATTTAGTGATGGATTTGTGTAATAATTTAATTTTATAGAGGCATTTTAGTTTGAAATTGGGTGTCTTTCAAGTGCAACCCTTCGGGTAAGGTTTGGGTGTGTTTTATATCATCTGAAATTGGTGTAATAAATATTTTTGTGCTGCCAATTCTTATTTGTTAGGGTCTTTTTGAGCATTTGGGTTTAAAATAGGGTCTTTTACTGGGTTTTATGTGTGAAACCATGTAGTGCCTCTTGAAAGTGTTTTATGAAAATGTGTGGTTTTCATGTGCAGCTTTTGAGGAATTATTTGCGGTGATTTTATAATACTTGAGTGTGATTAAATAAATATTATTGGGGATTAAAATTTAGATTTTTATTGGTATTGGTGTGAATTTGTCTTTGAAAGAGGATTTGGAATTGGGATTTGTGGGAAAAACATGGTTATACCCCTTGAGTAGGTGTTATGAAAATTGTACATGATTTAATGAGATAAAAAAAGTGTACAATGGTTGTTTATGTAATATTTTTGATTTATTATGTTCTTAAAATGAGTGTTTTAAATATAAATTAGTCTGTTTTTATGTCAAAAATTTTGGTAATGTTTTGTAATTTGGCGAGGTGATTTATGAAATAGTGATGTGGGTCCGAAACATGTTTTTTGGATGTTTTTTGTGAGGATGATGTGAAAAATGTACATTGTTTATAAAAAACGTATTATGTAACATGTTATTGGGATTTTATGTGATTTTTAGCATCTTGGTAAAGATTTTATAAAATTATTAATGGGTTTTTTGAATTGTGAAAGATGAGCAAAATGTGTTGTGGGCTATTTTGGTGTGAGTTTGATTTCAAAATCAATTTGAATGAATAAGTTGATTTTGTGACTTGTGTGATGTAAATGTGGGATTTTTGTTGAATGTTTGATGTGGAAGTGATATTTTTATGTGCAAGTTGTATTTCTTTCCTTGTTTATCTTTTTTGAGCACAAGAGGGAAACCCGTGTATCTAGGTTGGTGGACGTGTACTAGTATGCTAGTGAATCTGTGGGGTTTGGCCTCAATTTCACATAAAGGGTTTGACACATAAAAAACTAATTAAACTATGATAATGTTTATTTGGTACCAATTGGTTATGGGTATGTTCCCTACTATTGGCTCGTGCATAAGAACGGATATTGTGGTGGTTACTCTCTCCAAGATATGAGGTATCTAGGACCCACAAGGAGCTAGTGGCTAGGGGTTATTTCTTATTTCTTGTCCTATTTAGTTAGATTGTGCTTACCATATATATATTGTATGGTTGGATGGAAAATTCATTATTTTTGACATTATTTTTCAATGTTTTTATTCTTAATGATATCTCACTTGAAAACTTTTTTTAATTTTTTGTTGCTTCTTTTAGAAATTGTAACAAGCATTTACTATTTATGAAAACTTGAAAAAAAAAATTATTTTAATTTCTATAACATTGAATATCCTAGTGGTTTTATCCAATTGGGAAATTTCTCACACCTTACTTACACCGTTTGGTGTAAGTAGACATTTATTTCGTGGTCGCAGGTTGGGTATAGTTTTTAGTGCCAATAGTTTGGGTTTCTAGCAGGTCTTTTGTAAGATTATGGTTTTTGGAAGGGTTTGTTTTCTTTATGTATTGGTTGAATATGTTTCTTTGGTCTTCCAGGGATGTCTTCTAAACATATGATAAGTCTTGGTGGTGTTTTGGGGGCTTGGGGAACGAAAGAAAGGAAAGTTGGGCAAGACAAGCTTGGTCGCACGACCTGCGCACGACCAGGACAAACTGTGCCACCTGCCCAGGTAAAAAGTGCAACCCTCCTCATCCAGATGGTAGAATGCACACAGTTTATGAACATTTTGTCAACCCGTGCAGCAAAACCATGCATCCTCTTAGTGATGGAAAAAATTACGAAATTGCCACCTAGAGATTTTTAGAAACCACTCGATATTTCCTCTCCATTCATCCCTCTTAACCCATGGGATGAACCAAATCGTCCAAGAGCTCCAAGAGGTCGATCTCCCACATTTCTAAGGCATTTTTGGTGCTTCTGGATGTCGATCGAAGCTCCGGGTAAGGCTAATCCCATCCCTTCTTCTCTTTTTGGTTTAGGGTTTGTATCGTCTCTCCCTCTTGTTCTAAATCTCTAAAACCCTATCTTTTGGGTGAGTTCTAGGCTGAAGCTCCAAAGGTTGGTCAGATAAAATTATAAGGATTAGATTGAGTGTGTGTTCAACCACAGTTTCGAGGTAGGTTGCCTACAAAATTTATCCCATAGATTTATGGTGGATTTATTGAAGTGTGGCTTTGCTCATGGTTTCCTTTTTCTGAGCTTTGATCAACCTGGATGTGGTTGATATAGAGGGTTCTTAAAAACGGTAAATGGGAACCCTCAAGATCTCCATGGGATGTGTTGTGAATGGCTTGACCTATTTGGGGCCATCCATGGGATGTGTCAGCTATTTCCAGGTTTAAGGAATGTTATTAAACCTAGTAACCTTGTGATAATAAATGGTAGGGCCCTGAACTAATATGTTTTCATGATTGGTTGAACTTGGAATAGAAGTTAGGTGATGCACCTAGACATTGAAATAACCGAAGGGTTATTTGGAATGGGTTGAATGGTTGATTCATTGAAATGAATAACGGGTTAAATGGGTTATTGTGTAAACTGATTAAAGACCATAACAGGATAGGATATGGGTTTAGTGTTGAATGATTAGTGAGATAAGCATAACACATGGAAATTGGGTGAATGGTTCAATGATGTGAAATGGTAATGTGTTAATGGGTTAAGGCATAATGTGAATTCCCGTGTGGTTTACTGTGAATGGTGTCTGTCAAAGGACAATGGTATGGTGGGTTGATGGTTACTTATATATAATAGCATGTGCACATGGCTTGGTAGAGTGGGGTATAACATGAGGATCTATTCCCATGGGTTGAGTAAAGACTGATTCTTTGAAATCCACCTTAAATGCATAGGTTAGGAATAGGGACTCAGGATCCTTTCTCCTAACGGTTGCATCCACCCAGACTAAGGCTTCTAGGTGAGGATATGATTGCTATGAAGAGGTTAGTCCTAGTGAGATAGGATAATGATGTGTTTACCCTCTTTCAAGTGATTTTTGGCCATAGACCCATGTAACATAATGTGTCTGATTAGCCCATGAAAATGTGATGAAATTGAAAGTGCTGGTAATTGGTGTGAAATGAATGGTAATGGTGGTGGTAATGGCTTTGGCTCTGAACTAGTTAATGGAACATTAAATAATTACTTCCCAATTATCATTCATATCCCTTTCGGATGCACAACCTGTACATACTGGTTATTTTGTAGACACAGTTGGAGGTGGCCTACTTAGTTGTACTAACACCTCCTCGGGCCGCCATTGGGTACCCGAGTAGACTTCATGTTTGGAGGTCAGGAGAAGGGAAAGGGTCATTTCTAGATAGTTGAGTGGATATGGGTAGCACATGGTGGAGGATCCAGACATGGATTCGGGACCATTTTGGGGATTTTGGCCATTGTCTATATATTGTTCTTTTCTCCACTTTTTCACTTATAGTAGGAAATGTCATATTTATTTTTGGAAATGGTTTTTATACACGTTTCTTGTTTATTGATTATTTTTTCTTCTATTGGTTTATTTCTGTTGTGGATTACTCTAATAAAAGGGGGGTATGGTCTCCCTACATGACCTCAAAGACCCCTGCTGCTTGTTGGAAGCCTTTGGAATATGGGGAGGCACGCTTAAGATTATGTAACTACCCGGATCAAAGCACCATTTTAGTGGATTCCAAGTCGGGGACATTACAAAGTGGAATCAAAGGAGGTGTTTCTTCTCCTTCTCTGAGGGTTTGTTATTTGGGATAGGCTTCCCAAGGGTTAAGATGTGTCGGGCCTTAGTAAATGAGCTTGTGCTTGGGTGTAGCTAACCCATGTATAAGGTAAAACCCAAGTCACCCTGGGTGGGAAATGTTGTTCTTGGTTGTGTATTGTAACAGTTGATGATATTTCACTGTTGGGTGATGCAGATGTGGTATGATGTGATTATTTTGTGTTCTTTGGATCGTGGACTTAACAGCACGAGGATTTTCATTCATGCATCCTTATAGGCTCCTAGTGAGAGAGGTGACATTCATTGTGTTATGCACAAGCACGGGGTGGGTGTGTGAGGTAGGAAAGTAGGGTAAATCATGCATTTCACGAAACCAAGAAATAATGGGAATAATTAAATAAAATATGTGGGTAAATGATGTTTAATGAAATATAAGGGTATGAAATGAAGTGAAAAAAATTCTTCTTGTAACATTTTGTGTGAGTTTGGTGGTAGGGCCTAGTTGTTTACCCCATGTGGACCATGACCCGTGGTAGGGATGGTCGGGGTGGTGAATTTGAGGTGTTAATTTTGTTGAATTAGTATATAAAAATGGGTTGTTGTTTCTATTAAATAGCTTTTGATGATGTTGTGAAAGTTTTATGGTATGCGTGTTAAACCTCGTGCGTGGAAATGTAGAGAGATGCCACCATGGCTTCGGTTACCAGTTGGGAAATGAGAGGATGTTACTGAGAACACTCCTCTGATAGAAGAGCACAAAAATGTGGTGATCGATGAAGGTAGAGAAGACTGCATCCATGAAAACGTGGCTTAACTTATGCAGATGATGGATCGGGACCCAGGGCGGGTTGCACCGAGTATGTTTGAGCTGACCCGAGAGTTGCAGCTGTAGCACCCTCCGACCTTAACCAGAGAGGGTGGGACAGAGGCATTGGAGTTTTGGTTAGAGTCTATCCAAATGATACTGGATCATCTGGTGACCCCTGTTGAAAAGCGAGTAATGCTGGTTGTTTATATGTTGTTGGGCCAAGCAAGGAGTTGGTGGGACATTCAGGCTCAGACAGAGTAGGCTGAGGGGATGTCATGGAAGGTATTCTAGGAGAAGATTATAGAGCATTTACACCTAGAGACATTGAGGAAGGAGTGGGATGCAGAATTTATAAGTCTAACTCGGGGATCGCTATCGGTGATGGACAACGCTAGTCGCTTCACTGATTTGCAATGATTTTTCCTAATGTTGGATGGGGATGAGGCAGCGGTAGAAAAGCATTTCAAGGATCGGTTGAGACATGAGATCAGGTCTTATGAAAATATCTTCTGCCTGAAAAGTTATAGAAAGGTGATGGATCAGGCACTCATCTCTAAAGGGAACATGAAGGGAGCTTTGGTTGGTGGCCTTGTCGTGCCTCCTGGGAAGACAAGTGGTGCATCTTCTGAAGGTCAGAAGCACCGTTTGGAAATTATCCTGGAAGGTGGTCAGAAGTGAGTGTCAGCCTCTCAGGGTGGGAACCAGGTGTTCTGCTATCAGTGCGGTATACTGGGGCATATGCCTGGTCAGTGTCCTCGACCTCAAGTTGAGTGCCGTTTGTGCGGCAGGATGGGGCATGTGCAGAGGATCTGCTGGAACCCTCGAAAGACGGGTGAGCATGATGAATAAAAGTCGGTACTGGGTACGATAAGGGGATCAGTTTCCCCGTATTATGAATGATGTTGGAGATCCACGAGCCGTACAGGAAGGGGTTGTGGACATGGAACTCCATGGTAGGATCGTTCATGCCATTAGGGTAGTGCGGTGTAGGGTTCTCATGGTAGAGCCCATGGTAGAGGGGCAGGTCAGCTTCAGGCAGTTCAGTTTGATCTTGGGTATAACGAGGTCGAACCATTTACTGTTCGAGGTATGATCCTTATAGAATCTATGTATGCCAATTCATTTTTTTACACAGGTTCCGCACACTCTTTTCTCTCTTCTCAACTTTTGGTAGTGGAGGGTTTACTAGTGGAGGGTTTTTGTGGATTTATGTAAATTGACACCCTATTGGGGGTGCTAGTTGAGGATATCATGTAGTGCAATAGATGTGCCTTAAAAGTGGGTGGGTATCATTTTATGTGGGACTTTTTTGTTCTAGAGATTTCAATGTTTGACCTAATCTTGGGTATGGGTTGGTTGGTGTTGTATCAGGCACACATAGACTGTTATCTTCATAGAGTATCGTTCCGGTCACTTGAGGGAGACATTTATGTTCACCGTGGAAAATGGGATGCTCGAGAAGGGCGTGCGGGGCCGTTTTGTGAACAGATGAGTGGACTCACGGCTCAAGTAGCATGTATCATGCTTGATGATGATGAGGGAGGTGGAAAATCTAATTTTTATCTCTTGGTGGATCGGTTTCAAGATGCGTTTCATGAGGTTTTCTCAGGGTTGCCACATGAGAGTGATGTCAATCTCATGATCGAGTTACTGTCAGGTGCAGAGCCAGTTTCTATTCCGCCATAACAAATGGAACTGGAAGAACTCCATGAATTGTTGGTTCATATTGGGTAGTTGGATCGTAATGGGTTTATCTATCCTAGTACGTCCCCTTAGGGATCTCTTGTGATTTTTGGAAAGAAGGCCGATGGGTCGTTGAGGTATTGTGTTGACTATATAAATTTGAACCAAGTGACGGTGAAAAATTTGTACCATATTCCTAGAATTGATGACCTGTTTGATTAGTTGAGGGGTGCATCAGTGTTTTCTAAGATTTATCTAATGTCAGGTTGTCACTAGTGGAGGGTGAGGTCTTTTGACATATCGTAGACACCTTTCCGGAGTCGGTACAGGTTGTTTGAGTTTGTGGTAATGCCCTTCATCTTGACCAATGGACCAGTAATGTTTATGGATTCGAGGAAACGAATTGTTCATCCCTATCTAGATCAGTTTATGATTTTATTTATTTATTATATCTTAGTGTACTCGATAACTCAGGACAATCATGCCCAACATCTTGACATCGTCTTGGGTACACTGAGAGACCATTGGCAATATGCCAAGCTATCAAAGTGTCATTTTTGGATAAGTGAGGTGCATTTCATGGGTCACATCATCTTAGAGGCAGGTGTGATGGTGGATCCAGAGAGATTGCAGGTAGTGGTATCTTGGGAGCATCCCAAGAGTGTTTATGATGTTTGAAGTTTTCTCGGTTTGGCTGGGAATTAATGAAGGATCATTCAGAATTTATTTCGCTTGGCAGAACCACTCTCAGGATTGACCAAGAAAGGAATCAGGTTTGAGTGGTCTATGTCTTATGATAACGTCGTCCAAGAGTTGAAGAAGTGGCTGACAACCACACCTATCTTGATCTTACCAGAGCCGAATAATAAGTACATCATGTTTTGTGATTTTTCTGAAGTCAGAATTGGGGATGTGTTGATGCAAGATAAGCTAGTTGTGTCTTATGTGTCAAGGCAGTTAAGACCCCATGAGTGGAACAATCCATCCCCTAACCTTGAGTTGGCTATAGTGGTGTACACCTTGAAGTGCTGGAGGCACTATCTATTAGGAGAACAGTTTACTGTGTTTACCGACCATAAGAGTTTAAAGTACTTCTTCTCACAATGGGATCTGAGCCTTTGGCTGTGAAGATGGGTGCAATATCTCCAATCTTTTGACATTGAGCTGATGTACATGCCTAGAAAGGAAAATAGTGTTGTTGATTCTCTAAGTAGGAAGGTTCAGAATTAGGTTGTTTAAGAGTCCAACACCGAGTGGAAGGTGATGGATTTGTTTGGAGAGATGCACCTAGAGGTTCAGGAGGCGAGTGGTCAGGTAACTCTTGCTTCCTTAACGATGGAGTCGATGCTTTTCAGATGATTTAAAGAAGTTCAGTTTGATGGTATTGAGTGCTTTATCATGAATTAAAATATTAAAGGTGGGGAGCTACCTTCTGGTTGGGCCATCAACGTGGAAGGTGTTGTTCAAGTTCGTGTTCATGAAGTTGTACAAATTTTGTGCGAGACGAGTTGATGCGTTAGTTCCTTGCATCTAAGTGGGTAGTGCATCCTGGTTTGACCTAGATGTACCATGATCTCTGAAGACAGTTTTGGTGGCCTGGATTGATGAAGGAAGTTACGGGTTTGTGGCACGGTGCCATTCCTGTCACCAGGTGAAGGCCGAGCATCAATGCCCAGGTGGTTTGTTGCATCCATTTCATATTCCGGAATAGAAGTGGGATGAAGTAGCAATGGATTTTTTTGGGGATCTTCAGAGGATGCCATGAAATAATGATGAAATCTGGGTGGTTGTGGATCGGTTAACGAAAGTGGTTCATTTCTTACCGATTCAGGAGACCTTTACAGTCGACCAGTTGGGTGAGCTGTATGTTCAAGAAATAGTGTAGTTGCATGGCATTCCGTGGACCATAGTTTCAGACTGAGATCTGTGTTTCAGATCATGTTTCTGGAAAGGGTTGCAGAAGGCACTTGGTACTCATATGTTTCTGAGTATGACATTCCACCCACAGACAGACGAGGAGTCAGAGTATACGATCCAAGTGTTGGAAGACATGTTAAGTGCTTTGTCTTAGACTTCGATGGTTCTTGGGAGAGGCATCTATCGTTAGTTGAGATTTCCTACAAAGACAGTTTTTAGGCTACTATTCAGATGCCACCGTTTGAGGTACTCTATGGGAGGCCATGTAGATCTCCATTGTGTTGGCTAGAGGCCAGTGAATCTGAGTTGTTGTGACCAAGTCTCGTGCAGGAGACTTCAAAGAGAGTTATGTTGATCAGGAAGCGGATGGCTACAGCTCAGAGTAGGTATATTTCGTATTCTGATCGGAGTCGTAGACCTCTCGAGTTTGCGATGGGTGATAAACTGTTCATTTGGGTGTCTCCAAGGTTGGGTCACCATCGGATTCGAAAGTATGGTATGTTGGTGCCCAGGTATGTGGGACCTTCTGAGATTTTGGAGAGGATCGGACCAGTGGATTACTGAAAGGAACTTCCACAGTGGAATAGTGGGATGAATTATGTGTTTCATGTGTCACAGCTTTAACGATATCACCCTGACCGATCTCATGTGGTTGAGGTGGATGATGTGGAGTTTGAGGCTAATGCGTCCTTTGCGGAACATCTGGTTCGTGTGGTGGATCGTAGTGAAGAGGTCTTGTGAGGCATGGTTGTGCCATTAGTGTGAGTACTATAGAAGCATGGTAATGTTTAGGAATAAACATTGGAGTGGGAATCAGATATGCTTGCTCAGTGGCCCGAACTCTTCTCTTTTGTGGATCAATGAGGCTTGGAAACTCTGCTCGAGGATGAGGCGTTATAAGGTGGGGAGGTTGTAAGATCCTGGTTTTTGGAAGGGTGTGCTTTCGTTATGTTTTTGTGGAATCCATTGTTTTAGGCTTCATGGGATGTCTTCTAAAAGTATGAGAGGTCTTGGGGGTGTTTTGGGGGCATGGGGAATGAAATAAAGGAATGCTAGGCAAGAAAAACTTGGGCGCACGGCCTGTGCACGGCTAGGGAAAACCATGCGGCCTGCCCAGGTAAACCATGCAACCCTCCTCCTTCAGAAAGTAGCTTGTGCATGGCATACATACGGTTTATGAAATTGTGTGGCCAAACCATGCAGCCTCTTAATGTTTGGAAAAATTATGAAATTGCCACCCCGATTATTTAAGAACCCACTCTGAATTTCCTCTTCATTCCTCCCTCTTCAGCCTAGGGATGAACCAAATTATCAAAGAGCTCCAATAGGTCGATCACCCTCATTTCTAATGCGTTTTTTCTGTCACTGGATGTGGATTGAAGCTTCGGGTAAGGCTAATCCCATCCGTGATTCTCTTTTTGGTTTAGGGATTGTATATTATCTGCCTTTTATTCCGAAGCTCTAAAACCCTATATTTTGGGTGTGTTCTAGGATGAAGCTCCAAAGTCTGGTCAGATTGAAGTCTAAGGATTTGATTGAGTGCACGTTCAACCATGGTTTCGAGGTAGGTGGTCTCCAAACGTTATCCCATAATTTTATGGTGCATTTATGCATGTGTGTCTTTACTCATGGTTTCCTTTTGATGAGCTTTGATCAACCTGCATGTGGTTGGTACATAGGTTGATTAAAAATGGTAAATGGGAACCCTCACGATCAACTTGGGATGCGTTGAGAATGACTTGACGAATTTGGTCCATCCATGGGATGTGAAGGCTTTTCCTGGGCTTTGGGATTGTTATTAAAAAATTGACCTTTTTATAATAAAAGGTAGGTCTCCGGATGAATATGTGGTCATGATTGGTTGAACATGGAATAAAAGTTAGGTGATTCACCTAGACATGGAAATAACCTAAGGGTTATTTGGAATGGGATGAACGTTTGATTCAAGGAAATGATGAACGGGTTAAATGGGTTAATGTGTAAACTGATTAAAGACCATAACGGGATAGGTTATGGGTTTAGTGTTGAATTCTTAGAGAGATAATCATAACACATGAAAATTGAGTGAATGGTTAAATGATGTGAAATGGTAAAGTGTTAATGTGTTAAGGCATAATGTGAATTCTTGTGTGTTTTGTAGTGAATGGTGTTTGTCAAAGGACAATAGTATGGTGAGTTGATGGTTACTTATATATAATATAATGTGCACATCGCTTGGTAGAGTGGGGTATGACTTGAGGATCTACACCCACGAGTTGAGTAAAGACTGATGCTCTGAACTACACCCTAAAAGCATGGGTTAGGAATGGGGACTGAGGATCCTTTCTCCTAATAGATGCATCCACTCTGACAGAGGCTTTGAGGTGAGGATATGATTTCTATGAAGAGGTTAGTCCTAGTTAGATAGGATAACGATGTGTTTACCCTCTTGAACGTGATTGTTGTCCTTATAAAAATGTAACATAATGTATGTGATTAACCCATGGAAATGTGATGAAATGGTATGTGATGGTAATTGGTGTGAAATGAACGGTAATGGTAGTGGAAATTGATTTGGCTCTGAATTGGTTAAGGGAACCTTAAATAATTACTTGGGAATTATCATTTGTATTCCTTTTTCATGCACAACCTGTTCATACTAGATATTTTGTAGACACCGTTGGTGGTGGCCTACTGCGTTGTACTCACACCCCACTCGGGCTGCCATTGGGTACCCGAGAAGACTTCATGTTTGCAGGTCAGGAGAAGGGAAAGGGCCCTTTCTAGATAGTTGAGTGGATATGGGTTACACTTGGTGGAGGATCCAAACATAGAGTCGGGACCATTTTGGGGATTTTGTCTGTTGCCTTTATTTTGGGAGTGCCCACATTTACACTTATAGTAGGAGATGTCATATTTATTGTTGGAAATGGTTGTTATACATGTTACTTGTTTATTGATTATTGTTTCTGCTATTGGTTTATTTATGTTGTGTCTTACTCTGATAAAAAGGGGGTATAGTCTCCCCTCTTGACCACAAAGACCCCCACTACTAGTTGGTAGCCTTTGGCATACAGGGAGGTGGGATTATCTTTATGTAACTACCCAGCTCAGAGCACTTTTTAGTGGATTCTGGGTCAGGAACATTACACCCTTGGTCGTGATGTCTTATAAAGATGGATTGAGGGTAGTGCACCACGAAATGATGGTTTTTTGGATGTTTATTTTTGGTTTCATACCTTTATTATAGTATTGGTGGATTGTTTTAAACTATTTAATTCATTTCTGAATTTTTTTTAAAAGATTCTTTTGTTTGAAACATCCAGATTCGTTTTGTTGGATTAATTTGTTGTGCTACTTTTATAAACTTGCGTAAATAATTCCCAATTATAATTTGATGATACCCCGAAACATTTTCCATCCTATGGGTATTGGGAATGACCATTAGGACTTGTCACGGGCTGGGTTTGGTTCTAGTTTTGGTGGACACCATATTTTGTTTATGACAAAGTGGTCTCAAAGGAGGTTTAGGTTAACACTATGGGTCAATTTATTTGGGGATGAGTCGGGATTTTCTGGAATTAGGATTGTCGAGACCTGTTATTCCAGTTTTGGGTAGTGTTCCTAATCACCAAACCTCATGATGGGATTCATGTTTCCAAGGGATTTAGGGATTTATCTAAGTCCTTTAGTTTTATTGGTTTGATGATGATTAGGGGAAATGAAAAGATAGTTGGGTTAATGGTATCAGTGAGCTTGCAGGGCTTGGAAAGCCATGTAGAGCCTGGGATATTCCATAAAACACTCTCTGTGATGGTTAAGTGATTGAAATATTTCCACCAACCATATTTCCTTGTCACCCACTGAATCTAGTTTCCTCTCGCATTGTCTTGTCTTATTTAGTTTTAAAATCATGGAACTTTTGTTTTAAAGTGACTTGGTTTTATGAAGTGTAATGTTTTTGTGAAATGATTTTCAAATGAAGAAGGAATGGTTTGATTTATGAAATAAGGGAACTGAATTTTTAGAATTGTTTTGAAATGTAAAATTTTGTGCTTACACCTCTTTTGAAAGCAGTGACTATATTGAAGTTGGTTTGGAAAATGTGTTTCCATTATTGTTTTCTAAAACATCATAGGGAGTTTTAATGGGATGAGATGTTTTGAAATTGATGTGAATAACTTTAATGTGAGTTATTATCTAAATTCTTGTATTTTTCATAAATGTTTTGTAACTTGTGAAAGGGATTTTGATCTCATGGTTAGATGTTTGGAGAAAAAGGATGTGTTGGTTAACCATTTAGGTTTGGAAAAGTGGAATTAATTTTGATTTTAACCTTTTGTTTTTCTATGAGAGACCACATGAATGAGGTTATATGGGATTATGTATGGTTGATGGCATGGCTGGTTGAGATCTGGGAAAGATATGAGCAGGGATCTCAATGTCGCACAGAAACATGCACGTGTGTGGCTCATGGGGTACCATTAGGGGATACACTAACCGCTGAACCGTTTTAATTCAAAAAATTGTTTTTAAACGAAAAATATGATGTCTCAGTGAATTGTTTGTGATGGTTTTCATTATGTGATTTTGGAAAATTTTGATGTTGTAAGATGTTTTGAGCCTATGAACCCCTCCTATTCGAACTGTGTGTTGGGTTTGTGTTTGGTCGGTAAGCTGGGTAGAAGGACTGGTTAGTAGTCTATTTTGAGATATGTTTTTGGAACCCTTTTTGGGGGTTCCCTTCATGTTTCTGGATCTTGTTTGTGGCATGTTTTGACCTATAAACCAGCTTGGATGGGTCCTTGAGTTATCTCATGGGATATGGTATCCCCTATTTAGGGTTAATGCACAACAATAGTGCAACCCGGATTGTTTCGCCATTGTAAAATCCCCCAATTGATCAATATAAGTAATATTTTATCAATATTTGTTGATTGAGTATACAACCATTAATTTCATTGATTTTTTTCAACCGCTTGTAGTGGGACAGTTCTCATGTAATGTTGAAAGATACCTTATTTTCTTATTTTTCATGGTTCGTCAATGGTGGTTGTGTTTTGGGGATGTTAGTTTGGAAGACTGTCTTGATGGTGTCTAAGAGGGCCTCTGGGTTCTTCATAGTTTCTTTGAAGATGGAGTTATTGTTAAACCACCAATTTGGGAAATTTGGTCATGAGAGGCTATTGTGGTCACTTTTTGAGCTTCTGTGTTGTTTAGGGACTTGTCATAAGGCCTCGTTCCATGTATTTTTTCTATCAGTCATAATGGTCATGTTCAGTGATGACTTTTGATGTCATGTGATTATTTGACTACAAATGGGATGGTTGTGCAATCCTTTGATATTCACTATTTTATTGGGAGTATGTCTCCCTTGGAAAATCGTCAAAATCCTCCATTTTAGAGGATGGTGTTTATATGTGTCCTTTTCTTCTGTTTTTTCTCACACAAAGAAATAAGGGGTTATGTCTGTGAATCTTCTATGACCTTGTTTTAGTGAAATGTTGGGTCAAGGTAAAGTGAGTTTGGAATGTGTTAGTTCTTGGTAAACATATCAGGGATTTCTATGTAATTTTTTGTATCAAAAGAATAAGATGATCTGTTCACGAGGTATCTAAAGCCAAAATATGAGGCCGAAGATGATTCAATCATTTTTGTTCTAGCGATATGTCCCGGGGAGAAGCTAGCACATAGTCAGGGGAAATCCCTGGGTCGTTCAAACCCTTGTACAGAGTCCTATCCACATTATAAATGATGGGAAGAGTTTAATTCTCTAGGTTATTATCATGTTTAATTGTTCCCATTTGGTGTTAGAGGTGGGAAGACCTCATTTCCATGTTTTATCCTAAGTTCATACATTCACCCTTTGGATATGACTAGGTATTTGGAGAAAGGATTGATGTTTGGCTAGATAGGTTGAGCGCATAGTTTGCGCATGGTTAGTAGTGACAATTCCTCTAAAAAACCATGTAGGAGAAGGATCCCCATGGTTAGCACACGGTTTCCCAAACTATGCGGACTAACCGTACAGACATCCCAAATAATTAAATATTGGGGTCTTTTGTACTGGCCCATGTAGGTCGATTAAAATGGTTGGTCGTTATGGTCGGGAGACCTATTATGAGTCTTATATATGTTCTATTGTACATGTATGATGGAAGTCTTCCACTTGAACCGGGGAGTCCGTTCACGCCTCCCCCTGTTAGTGAACTAAATCTGTCTTGGGAATATTTAAGTTGTATCTTATGGTTGGGAGCTCATTAGTGTGTCCTCATACTAGTAACTCAGATTGGTCCTTGGTCTTAACCTGGTGGGAGATAGTCTCGTTTGAAGCTATCTAACTACAAATATCTTCCTAGGGTAAATGTTGGGATTGGAGGGTGCCCAATAGTTTAGTTAAAGAAAAGAAAGTATAACATTGTTCATTGTTTTTGTACATCTAGGAATATTACTTGAGTATTGTTCATATAGTGTTTTAGGAGTTTTTTGGGGATAATTATGATTGTTTTTGATCATTTCAGGAAATTTATGTATGTTTGGGTTTCTGAGAGTATTCATTCTTTAATTGATCACTAGAGATGTTTTTTCCTTTCATGGGCAGACTGAACATGGATAAGGAGTATATTTCTGGTCTTTTAGTTGGGTTTGGTTTTTGCTTTTGGCCTTATTGTGGCTTTCTGGGGGAGGAATGTTTTATGGTGGGGAGAATTGTCAGATACGTGACTTCATTAGAATGCAATTTTCATTTAATTTCAATTATTGAATTTTTTAAGGGTTTCCTATTAATTTTAGTGAAAATGGTGGGTTTTGAATATTTGGACCAAACCATGAGCCAAGTTCTAGATTTAAAAACCAATTTCTTTTCTATTATAACTCCTTCATTTTAAACATTTTTCATCCATTCCAATTCATATATTTCCTAGCTTTAAGCCCATTTTTTTCTTTAATTTTTTTATATTCTTTAATATTTCTTTTAGGTTTTATTATTTTTCCTTGATTCAAACTCCCTATCAAATCCAATATCTATAGAATATCCGATATTATCGGTTTTACATTTTTGGAGCTCATATGAACCAAGAATTAAGGAGATATTTCTTAATCATTCACAAATCGACCCGATTTGAAGAGGTAAAATGATTCATTCAAAACTCCTTCAATTTTGATTATTTTTCCACCATTTCAGTAACCAAATGACCTAATATGACTCCTTCAATCCTCCATACTATTTTTGGTTACTTGGAGATTTATATTTTAGTGGATTTAAGGATATCTCTTAAAGATTTCTGTAAATAAGTCTTTCTCTCTTTGATTTCTTCTCTTTCTGTAGAGTTTCATTCACCCTTTCCCGAGTTCTAAAATTTCTAGAAGTTAGGGTTCGTTCTTAGGGTTTAACATTATATAAATTGGGTTAAATATTGAGGTTTTAGGTTTCTTTTCACTTTTTAAGGTGTGGTGGGGGTTCGGCTGATGTTTCACACCAATATTGGATGGTTTTGACAATTTCGGTTGGTGGTTCAGGGTGTGATCATTTCTAGATGACATGATTTGCATGAATTACTAATTTTTAATGTTCTTAATATTTTGTGTGTTGTGATAAAAATTTTTATGATGTATTGGGTTAAGAATTTAATTTTATAGTTGCATTTTAGTGTGAAATTTGGTGTTTTCCATTTGTAACCCTTGTGGTATTATTTGGGTTTGTTTTATAACAAATGAAATTGGTGTAATAAATCATTAAGGGCAGCCAATTCTACTTTGGTAGGGTCATGGTGTGCCTTTGGGTTTAAATAGTGTCTTTTAATGGGGTTTATGGGTGAAACCATTTTATACCCCTTGAATGTATTTTACGAAATTGTGTGTTTATCATGTGAATCTTTTGTGATATTATTTAAGGTGATTTTTAAATAATTAAATGTGGTTAAATAAATATTAATAGGGCTGAAATTTCTTATTTTTATTGGTATTGGTGTGATTTTGTCTTTGAAAGAGGATTTGGAATTGAGTTTTTTGGCAAAACATAGTTATACCACTTGGGTTGGTTTTATGAAAATTATAATTGATTTAATGAGTTAAAAAATTGTGAAATGGTTACTTATGTACATTTTTGGGGGTATTCTATTCTTAAAATGAGTTTTTGAAAGATAAAGTGGTCATTTTTTCTGTCAAATGTGTTGGTAATGTTTTCTAATTTGTCGAGGTGATTTATGAAATTGTGATGTGGGTGGGAAACATGTTTTCGGGCAGTATTGTGTGAGTGTGATGTGAATAATGTACTTTTTTATGGAAAGCATATTATATAACATGTGAGTGGGATATTATGTGATGTTTATCATCTTTGGAAAGATTTTATAAATTTTTTTTACATATTTTGTTGAATTGTGAAGGTTGTGCAAAATGTGATGTGGGCTATTTTACTGTGAGTTCGATTTCAAAATCAATTTGAATGAAAAAGTGGATTTTGTGTTTGTGTGATGTACATTGTGGCCTTTTTAGTGAATTTTTTATGTGGGAGTGATATTTTCATGTGAAAATTAAATTTATTTTCTTGTTTAATATATTTTGAGCACAAGTGGGAAGACCGGGTATCTAGGTGGGTTGACGTGTACTAGTATGCTAGTGACTTCTTGGGGTTTGGACTCAGTTTCACATAGCTTGATTGATGCTTACCAAACTAACTGAACTATTATGATGACGACTGGGGACAACTAGGTTGTGGGTGTGTTACCTACTAGTGTCTCATGAATGAGAATAGATATTGTGACTTTTACTCTCACCGAGATACAAGGTACCTAGGAACCCCAACGAGCTAGTGACTAGGTGTTATTTCCTATAGAATGTCTTTATTAGTAACTTTGTTCTTACCGTCGGCATAGAGTGTGGTTGACTGGAAAATTCAGTAGTATTGACATTGTTTTTAGAAGTGTTGATTCTTAATGATATTTCACTTGAAAACTATTTTAATTTATATGTTGCTTCTTTCATAATTTTTTAATATATTTACATGTTAAAGAAAACATTCAAGCTTTTCATCTTTGAATGCTTATCACATGGAATCTCTTTGTGGTGGTATCCTATTGGTAATTATCTCACACCCTACTGACACCCTTGGGTTTATGTAGACTTGGTTTTTTTGTTGTCGCATGCTGGGTACAGTTTTTAGTTCCAGTGGTTCGGGTTTCTAATAGGTCCTTGGTGGTGAAGTCTTGTAAAGATGGATTGTGGGAGATTATCCTTTCCATGAGGGTTTTTGGGATGTTTTTAAACCTTTTTTATAGTGTTTTTGTGTTTTTTTAAACTATGTAATTCATTTCAGATTTTTTGTAAAAATTGATTCGTTTGAAAAATCCAGATTCGTTTTATTGGATTCATTTGTTGTTTTAAGATTACAAACTCGTGTAAATTGTTCACAATTCTAATTTAATGATACTTGTGAACATGTAACCAATAATGGGAGATTCGGAACACCCGTTGGGACTTAAATCATATTGGGTTTGGTGCTGATTTTGGTGGCAACCAGATTTGGTTCGTGACACTTAGATATTATAATATTCATTTAATGATACATGGATTCCTCATATATGATGTATTGGGTGCATTCATAGGTTAAATGAGGATATTCACCCCTTGAAAAATAATTGGATACCTAATACAGAATGTCGTGGATGGGTTCATCTATAGAGTGTATTTATGTTACACCTATTGAGACCCTTTTCTCAAGATATAGAATTCCTTGGAAGGGATAATATGTGGAATGATATTATGTACCACATTAAATGATACCAGGATTCTACTTATGGACTACCTTGGGTGAGTTAATAGGTAAAATAAAATTAATTAAATCCATGAATGATTCATGGATTCCTTATATGTAATTCCTTGGAAAAGATCATATGTAAAATGATATTACATTGTGCTTGATTTCTAAATCCTTAATATCATGGATCATTTATGACCTTATATTCTATTCAATATATATGGATTACTTTGTTCAACATGGGTGCCTATTTCTAGTGTTACATATCATTGTTTGGTATTATATCCATGGGTACAATTTTATTCCTCAAATCTCATTTTTTTTAATTTTCGTAAAACCACCTTATGGTAGTGGTAACCATACATCAGGATTAAAAAATTAAAATGTGTGGATTCTAAATTTAAAATTTAATCCAAACAAGCTCCATGAATTAAAAATAATGTGAACCTCAATTCCATCCAAATCGTCACTGCAAATGATGCAATATCAACTGCATGGAACGAGGAAAGGTCGGTCAAGATACATCCATATAGTCATCACCACCATCACATCAACTAAGCCATCATCCCTTCAATGTCATCCCCTTTCTATGCATCTTCAACACTAAAATTATTGGTCGTTGTCCAGAAGAACCGCTGACCTATTTAAGTACCACGAGAACAAAAACACAAGAAAATTGATGAAGGAAGAAATCTCAAATGTCATAGCCCCACCATCACCATCACCAAATGAACTCAGCACCATCATGTTATTAACTTCACAAAATCACAATCAACACTGAATTGTTTACTTCAAAACATAACTAGATACCACCATTAAACAGAGAAATCTATTGAGAGACACCAACGAATATTTCCACCATCACTGCTATCTCATCTTCATGCCACCAAAGATAAACACCAGAGAATAAAACCACCACCATTTATCTTGAACCACCATAAAGTAAGAAAACAATATGATAAATGAAACTGGGGTAGTATCCCTAAATGAAACTGAATAAAGAGGAAACTAGGAATGAACCCAAAACAAGGGAAAAGAAAATAATTAAGACCTTGCGGGCTCTGTGACCGCCAAACCGCAAGGCCCAAAACTCTTTTGTATCCATCGCTCCTAATCTGACCTAGATAATAGAGGTGTAATCCTAGGTCAATGAAAGGTGAGAAGGTTGAGGAAGATGACCTAAGAAGAAACCATATGAATAAATCCCAACAACAAAAGTATAAAACTATGATAGAACCTATATATAATGAGCTGACTCTAGTTGTGCCTTGGAATCTGACGTCTGCCAAATCACTTTCCCAAAACCTCAGAAAATCCCTCGATCCAAATCTGACCTGGAGAGGAGCGTTGGAATGTGAGGTCGGATTGCGGTACAAGCGGCTGGGAAGAGAACAAAGTGCCTCAGGGAGTAGGTAGGCGAAATGAAGATAAGAAACCCAAAGAGGAACGAGCGATAGAGAAGAAGGATGCAGGGGAAAATGCAGGCTACCGAGAGTGAGGAAGGGAAAAGATAACCAGATTGGTGCATGGAAAAGGATTCATCACTACTGGGGAGGATGAAACCATAGGAGGCCAAAGGAGAGTTGAGAGCTCTAGAATGCCAAGCGAATGAGGTTCCATCTCCTTGTCCAATTTTATTTTATTCATTAATAATCATGATTATATTTATTGAATGTTAACTGTATAGAGATATATGACCTTATTCCAAAGCATGTATGGTTGTCCAGGTTTCCCACATGGAACATGAGATCGCAATACTTTCTGTATATGGAATTACCTTACAATGCTAAATTATTATTTTCAATTGACAATGTTGTTTGATTTTTTACTCAAATACTGGATTTCATTAGAAACCATTATTGGAGTCCTATTGATTTTTACTCATACCATATTCAGGCTATTATTTATTACATGAATTGAATGCATGGTTATGGATCAAGATCTTTATTTTTTTCATGATATTACTCTAAATGGATTATGATTAACATAGAACATGGGGAGAAATTTTTACTAAGGATTCAAATGGAGTTGGGTATTTTTATTTATTTATTATTTTTTCACTATATCCTTATATTATTTATAACCTGATGTATGAAAATTGTCTTTTATTATTGGTAATAGCACATTCATTTATGATGTGATTATATTTCAATTGCCGTGATTATGTGTTTATGATTACTGATATTGATTCATTTATATCATCCACAACAATTATTTCTAAATAAATATATTATATTCACTCCTGATATTGATGGAATAGTCTCCCAACTAAACCACATTCAAAACCTCTCTATTATTCATTAGCATTTGGAATACTTGGCAGCCTTCTTGAGGCCAAGTGAACCACATGGTCAGGTTACTTCTGAGTGTACCGAGATTGAGATGTTAAATGTGGAATCGAATATTTTTCTTACTTTTTATTATTGAATAGTTTTGTGGAAATGATATAGGAATGTGTTGGGAATATGTAAATAGCTCATTTCTCAGTCTGAAAAATCCTCACATGGAGAAAATAACATGTTCTTATGGATTTGACTATTGTTTAGGATGATTTTATATTTCAATTTTTATATTTTTTTACAATTAGTGGTTTATATACTACCACTGGTTACTAATTTATAGGAATTACATTTGATTTATAAGATTTGATCTTTTCCCAAAATAAAATGAGACGGTACGTGTTCAACATAATTTCAAGTACATAAGATTCACATGTCAATATCATGCTTAATTATATAACATTATTCTATTATTTCCTTCTTATATAATTATATTCCTTTCCCAATGATATAATTACTTTTTATAGTTTTGAAGTAATATTCTTCATTAATGTGTGTGCATCAACCAAAATAGTGACACAGCTTGATAGTGTCACATTAATTTACAAATTACTACATGTTTTATACATGGACCACTGTTTTATTGGGATAAAACATTAGTGGTTTCGATTAAATGAATTCCAATAGAAGGTTATAAAGTGTATAGGCCTTTCAAAATTGTAATGGTGAAAGATATAATAAAACAATCATATATAAAAAAGTTATATTCTGAGACCAATTTGAAAAACCTATTTTAGTTACATGAATTATAATTGTATCCTAAATAGTAACATACATTTTTTACATGGGAATAATAGATCATCTAAATTTAATGTTGGGTAGTAAGAGAGTTGTTAACTTATTTTGATTAATTCATTCCTTAAATTACAATGAATTTTTTTTCATTTTACATAAATGGATGATAATACATATGTTTTTTAGTTAAATAGTGCATCAATTGAAACATATAATAGCTTGTACCTTTATAAATGGAGAACATTGACCCATATATCTGAATCCTTATCCAGTTAACTCGTCCATTATTGGTGAGTTTTTTAAATTTATCAAATGAGATAAACCCAATAAGGGAGTGAGAAATCAAGAAAATTACTAATTATTATTGGTTTGTAGTTTAGTGGTATTCAAATTATAATTTATAGTGCATTGCCTCTATAAATTGGGAATGGTATTCCATATTACTAAACCTATTTGGTTTGAAGGTTCCCTCGAAGGATGAATTTATCTTTATATGACATGGTATTAAACCCCATGGGGTTATGTGTATCATAAATATAGATTTTTATATAATGTTTTAGTATCCACTTATATGATGTTTCATATATATTCATGATGGGGACCTAGAGAATGGATTCCCATATAATATTATAAAAGAGCTTTGCCCACTTTTGAGATTTCTTATTATGAAAATCTAGTTAATTAAAATTCCAATTATTACCTAAATAGATTTTTCTTATATATTTTAGAATTTGAGTTTTCATCAAATAAGAACAGATTTGAGGAATTATGGATAAATAAATTTTTAAAACAAAAGTATGAGATAATTTTTCTATAGTTATTCCTGGAATCAACTAAATAATGTGTTATGTATAATTTCATAATGCATTCCTTTATCATTGATACATCACACTGCCTATATCTAAGCCCATTGACTGCTTTAAATTAATATAAATTTATAAAATTATTCAATTAAATCCATTGGATTATGCGGTTAATGAAAAACCCTTGGGTAAGGGTTAGTGTTAATGTTTCCTTGACAGATTCCCTAAATATGAATGTGACCATTTTGGTAGAACACTAATGACTTCATACAAGGTTACATTGGACCGAGAGGTTAGGAAATAATTCCTGGTGAGCTTTTCATGCATGAATGTGTTTTAGGGATTATGACCTGTGTATTTAAGAGGATATACCATTAAATTTTATTCCATTAGAAATTAAAATCATTTCTAAATTATTATGAAAATATCAAATTTGGGACACTTTTTAGGTTTCATTTATCCTGAGTATGAAATTTAGTAATTTTAGGATACTCCCTAAGTACATAAGTGATTATATTGTAATTTTATCCTTATTAAGTGAGTGATCATATTTTAATTCTTCATATTAGTGTGTTAGACATGCCCAATGCATGTTCAGACGACCTGATGATCATGTGATATCTTCTTATTCATAAGAGAGGACTCTAAAGGTCTTTAGACTATTTATAGTCACGTGAGATAATATAAATTTTTAGATATGTAGTTTCATTGTGACTATAAATTAATAGAGAAGTTAGTTCCTTTTGAACCATTTTTTTATTAACGTAGCTCACATGGTTATATATGGTTCCTTCCAATTTTAGAATTCATGTTTTAAATAACAGGTAGTTTTAGAATCAGGTGTACATAATACTATAAAACATATGGATTAAAATATTATTATAAAAAGTAATGAGTTTATAAATACTATATTCACATGAATTATCTTCAGTAGAGATTCATGTGCGTTGAGATATTATTATGATAATTATCACCATGAGATTATAATTAGAAGATATGTTTTCCTAGTGTTAAAAATAAATTTTTAAAAATAATTAATTATGATAACACAACAAATATAGATTACTTTTGGAGTTTAGGCCATAGGCTAATGATGTGTATGAATGTGACTTGAGATGACCATCATGAATGGTCCTAGAATAGAAAATTTCTAGAACATCGAAAACTAGTTGGTTTCCTCCTTTTAGTGTTAGAACTTCTCATAAGAATGTTGGCCACATCCAAGAACAGAACTCAGTGGTGATGGAGCATGTTTTATGGAATGATTTTCTATTTTCTGTGAAATGTTGACCAGAACACTCCTATGGTGGGGAATTTCAGCCAGTCATAAGGATTGTGTCACTTCAAGTAGAGGGAATATAGCAATAAAGGACCACTTGAAAATAGTTAGAGCGGCCTCTAGAAGATGATGAACTGTAATGTTATAGATTTCAATAATTAGTTTTGGTGATCAGTTCTGTTAATTATATATGATTTTGGAATATTGAGTTATATCAATGGTGAAAAAGTTATATGTGAGTTTTATAGGTTAGTACCATATTATTTCTTACAAGGTCGTATGATGGTGAGGTGGTTGGTTGTGTACCAAACTGTGGATGAATTCTAAGAGTCAGAGTGGACTTTAGTGGTTCTTCATGAATCATAATGGTTACCATAGGATATATGGTGACATGATTAATACATTAATTAATAAATCAACTATTATGATGTAAATATCTTAAATAGTTCATTATATTGTGGATTAAATGATACTTCAGTGATCAAACATCAAATTTTATTTCAGACTGTCTTCTATGAATCTTGTTAAATACGATGGTATCATTCAGGTTTATAACAACATAAAAACAATAATTTAGGATAATGATGAGGATGTAGTGTGTTGTGATGTGTTTGAATTTTTGTTGGACATAATCACACATTATTAAGAGATATGGTACCAGGGGTTGTTTAAAGGCAAGTATAGCCTATTTTGATGGAGTATGGCTTAAGAGATCTATACATTCCTATAGATAGATTTCTCATAAAATGTCATGATATTTATATATATAGATCAAAATTGTTTTATGTGTATCATCATGGTTTACTCCAAGTCGAGTGGAAATCATTATTAATATATTCATATCATCATGGGTATTATGTTTGAGCTTCGACTATCTACCATGATCTATATTTAAAACTCGATGATTTTTGGTTAGACAGAGGGACTCCATCGATGTTTCCCTCAAGGTTTGATGTAATAAATCCTTATAGTGTGGTGTCCCACCATCATCTATTGGAGGGTAACCCTCGTTTGAGTACTGGACATGTCATTTTATGATAATTTCATTTTTTTAGTTCCTTGATAAATGAAAAAAAATGTATAGCTGATTTTCTCAATAAATATTATCCCATGAATCAAGATACACCATGAAATTATTTATTTATTTTTAGGTGAAAATTTTCATGTACCGGTATCTATTGAAAATAATGGATTTTACAATGTTTGATAGGGATTTGAGAGTAGGAACTCCTTGGAGAGACTCATAGACTCTAGCCAATTCTTTTACTCGACCGCCAGGTGAGATATCCCATGAAGGCTATGTTAGTGTTTCTGATATGTTGGAATCTCAGTTATATACCAAATATTCAAAATTAAACATTGTATTACCTAATACCTTTTATGATCTCCTTAGACTCTAGTATTGGTTAGAGAGGTTACCTAAAATATAAGGTCATTCACGATTGATGGTTAGACTGTAATGATATTATGATGTTGGAATAGCTATGTAATGGGGTTAATGATGTATAATTATAGAAGAAAACAAAATATAAATGGTATTTCTGAAATACATCAAAATTATTACATTTTTAGCATTAGTTACTTTGATCATGTTCATGGTAAAGGTCATATGAGGTTTTCAATGAAAAGATTTGATGGCCAAGCTGAGTTGTGTCATTTGAAACTTGATTATTTTTGTTATAATTAAGTATTCAAATTAGTGTCGTCATGATTTATCATGTATACCTAATTATGATTCATACTAATAATGTCAGCAAGACTCTATGTAATGGTTTCAATGGATAATTATAATAGTGGAATTATCATGAAATGGAATTGCAAGTTTAAATCTGAAACCTATGTTGGAAAGAACCATAGATTGGTTGATTGAAGATATGATGACATGGTCATGTATCAGGTTATATAGGCTTAGGTAAGATTCTTCTTAAAATTTAGTGATTATTTATTTGTGTTGGATCTAGTTTTAGCATCATACATACCATATGCTGAAAATTAATCTTGGAGACTCATATGATGTTCATAAATACATCATGGTTGTCATAGTGAAAACTCATAGAATGGGAAATTTGGGTGGTATTTTTGTCACCTATGTTTCTTTAGGATGATAAGTTATATAGTGGGGAGGTTTTTAGGATCTATGTTATCAACTGATTGAAATTCTCAAAGGGGTTTGAAATTTTAATTTTTTGTATAGGCCAAATTGAAAATAAAGCATATAAATGTAATATCAATTGTTGTAAAACATAAAAGTTTTGTTTTTAGATGAGGGTTAAGGAATGAGGGGTGTCTCAAAGTCCTGTGTGAGTTTCAAGGGGGTTTAAAATTGAAATATCAATTTCAAGAGAGACCCCCTAAGGTGTACTATTGGTTCACGATTATTACTAACCATGCGGATCAACTGTGTGACATGTTTTTTTAAGATCCATGGTTTATTTAAACCATTAATTATATACTAGACAAATGTAAAATAATAGAGAAAGAAACTAGGGTTTTCAACTCCCATGTTTGTGGCCACATAGTTGTGATAGGTGTTTGTAGAAATATAGAGGGTAAACCTACATAGGTTATGCATGATTTCTCAAACTGCGTGCATTGCTATGCAAGGAGGGAGATCACTGGGATTTTGGAACCACACATTTGGTGTAAGGTCTTCCAAAACATATATCTCATCCATTTGGATCATTAAAAGGGGTGGAAATTATGCTTTTTCATTCCTACTTTATCTTTTATTTCTTCTTCTCCCTCATTTCCCATTCCAAGTTGTTGCTTGATCTCCCCTATCCACCTCTTGTCATAGATGGATCTCATATATTCAGGAATGTTATTAATCATCATCAGTTTCATTGGAACACACATGATAAGAATATGATTCTTATCACCTCTTCTCTTTTCATATTATTGTATAGTATAATATTTTCATCTAAGATCATATTCTATTTTTAGGATGTTTTCATTTTATTCCATTTTCAATCATCATGGATCAAATCAAGGATTGATAATAGATGACACAGGTTTTATACAAATAATTTTTGTGGTCTATATGTTTTTTCCCTTTATGGTTTTTCATTTATAAAAATTTTCATTGTACTAAACACCATATGCTTCTTCACTTTTATTCTAAAATGTAAAATACATTAAATTTAATCATTATATCACAACATTGGCATTAGTTATATCCATTAAATTGTTAGAGGTCAACAACATCAACCCAAAAAATCTCTTGAGTTGAGTTTGATAATATTGTCATATTTATGTTTCATAACATGTTAGTAAACAACATATTAGGTGTGGTATATAAATCCCTTAGCACTTTAATAAATCTATATATGACCAAACCACCTCTAAAGGGGGGTTTTGATTTTAAATTGAGTTAAAATGGAATAAACTAAATTAATTTAAATGTGAATTGAAATGGATTAAATGTAAATGTATTGTATATGTCATATGAGCCTTATTAATTGTCAGAGAATTGATAAATAGAATGGAATGAGCTGTTAGGCTATATTGATACACTCCTTAATCCTTGGACCATGACTATATGAATTAAGGTGGTTAATAAAATAATATAATTAATTGAAAATTATTTAATGATATATATCATGGGTAATTATTTTGAGCAATAGATATTATGGTAGAATTTATGTTTGTTTATAAATGATATGGCCTAATCGCATAGTTTATATTGATAATGGAATGGATTAAAATCCATGGACTTGAATTTTGAACTCATATGGATATTTTTATGGCCTATGTTTAGTAATTAAATGATGTGTGAATACATGTTATTTTATATCTTGAACAATACCTTGGTTTTTGATGTGGGATGATTTAATAAGTTCTTAGGTAAAATAAGAATATATTCACCTTGAACAATACCTAGATTCCAGATATGATATGAGTCTGATGGGTTTATAGGTTGAGTGACATTGTGTTATTACATGAGCAAAATATTGATTCATGATATAGTATTCCATGAGCGAGATGAAATGTCGAGTGAGATTATGCTACACATTTAAAAATTCCTATATTCCTAATACAAAATTTAGTGGAAGGATTTTAATGTTAAATAAAATTATGGAAATCCATGAGTGATACATGGATACTAGATAAGAAATTCCTTGGATAGGCTCATAGGTAATATTGTGTTCCATTATTATTTATTGGTAAACCTTTTTTATCATAGAATATGTGTAACCATATAGTATCTACACTATATATTGATGATTTGATTAACCTTTGGTCCCCATGGATATTGTTACACATTGATAATTTGGATTATATCACTGAGTCATATTTTATTTCCAAATTCACTATTACCAAGGGTATTTAAAGAATGTTAATTGTTTAGAGATATTCTAGATTATGTTATGCAGCTATGGAAATCTAGGTGTCCCCAGAGGAACCTAACCATGAAATGGTTTATATTTATTTCATAGCATTTATGATTTTATTTATTATTTACATTGTACACTATTTCTTAATTATATACTCATAGACTAGATTCTATTAGATGTTTTCAGTGGTGGACTACTAATTGTTACTCACACTATGTTCATACTGTCATTTGGTAATCAAAAAAAACCACATGGCTATAACCCAATATCTTGGATTGTATTTATTATTGCAACACTTTATGGACAAGAATTCCCTTAGAGAAAGGGGTGGATCATGCACTCGGGATGCCACTGGAGTTAGATATTTTATTATTTAACCATTCATATATATAGTAATATTTTATTAATTACATGTGGTATGATTATCACCATTTGTTTTTGTGCATATAATGGTTATGAATTGTCGTGTTATATTGGAATTCCCATGATTACTTATTTATGATTACTACTGCTATTTAGTTTATATCATTTTATTTCTTTAATTCTCATTTCGTTAGATATCTTCATTTTGGTATAAGAGGGTATAATCTCTCCATTCAACCACCTTCATACCCACATGTTTTTTAGTAGCTTCTTGCATATAGGGAGGAGCGCTTGAGTCTGTGTGACCCAATAGGTTATGTTGCATCTGTGTGGACCAGGCTTAGTATGTTACACTAACACTATATAATCCAATCAAGAAATAATTTTGAATTTCTCATAGTGATCACTATACCTTTTTATGATGTTCTTACGACATTATTAGATGGATTATCATATTTTCATGTATTCACATTTCAATAACATTAACATTTGAAGAACTTCTAAACTAAAAACTAAACCAAGATCTTGAATGACCCAAGAACCATCTATCCCCTCTAAAAAATCTAGTAGAAATTCACCTTCTCCATCTAGAGATCAGATTGTAATTAGACTCCTATTCACACTTCATTAAATAAAAATTTGTATCTAGTTCATGGTTATTTTCAAATACTACAGTCAAAAAAAATTTAAGTTCACTCAAATCATTGATAACCCTTCTTCTTCAATACGAGAAAATTTATATTCATTGAATAAAAGAATAATAGGAAATATTGAAACTACTGAATCCTAGGATACCGGTGATCCTCTAATTAAAATCAATGAACTAGAAATCCTAGTTTTACTCTATATTGAAAAAAAATTAAATTACAAGTCCAATATTCCTTTTTAATCACTAAAATACTCATGTCCTCATTCCTTAAGTGATATTAATATATAGTGATCTCATCATTGAATAAATTTGTGTATTCAATTTAGTTGAATGTATCGATAAGTATGAAATCGTGTTCAGTTAGAATATATACCTCATTTTTATGAAGTGTAAGTCTTCTCCATTACACTAGATTCTCCCTTGGTTTTTTTCTCTTTAGGGCATCTTGATTAATTATCCTTGTGTGACCATGATGATAGTTCTATATATATCATGTCAGTAATAACTAATTTTACACTCTTCTTATCAAAATATTTGATAATAAAAGTATCATTTTTTTAATTTATTTTCTTTAAATTTAATATATTTTCCCTCAATTTCAAACCCTAGATTGATGTATTACGATAAAATATTATAAAAATTGTGAAGTCATATTATGTTGTAAATACTTCTGATCTAGCCAGGGTCTTATTAAATTGAATAAAATAAAAATATCCAAATATATATGATATAATTAAAGCCATACATTTTTATATTATGTCTTATGTTATAAATTCATATGATGATAAGTCATTGATCCATCCAAAGTCATATGACTAAATAATAATAAAAAATATAGAGCATATTTATATGAATTTGGAAACACATTATATTATATCATGTCCTTCTCAACCACTCAAAAACACTTCCAAAATGTTTTAAATATTTCTCTCTCCACTAGTATTTATCATAAAATCAATTGAGGAATATCTTCATAATCATTAAAATAAAAATATTATTTGTTTTTAATCATACTTAATCATTAAAAGGGTAGTACTTTGGAATAAAACCTAGAATATCATTCCATTATACCCGGGAGTACCTGTCTCTCATCTCCAAAACTCATCCACACATATTTAGTTCTACATTAATATAGGTCTTTCTAGGTTAACAAAAAATATAATTCAAACCAATGGGAACTACAATCTCCCCCTTTTTTTAAATAACTACACACATAGTATAAGTCAATATGTTTACTATTATTTATATTCCTTATTGGTAATAAATACACAAATCACTTTATAGGTTGATACTAAACTTCTAGCCTCTTTATATATATATTATCCTCCTTCAAATTAAAAAAATATTTTCCATTTTATATATGTTTGATACCTCATACAATCATAGCATTGAAACTTTATTTCATATGTTATAAGTCTATATGGGCTAGATAATTGTATAGGACAAGATGTATTTCACCATGTCATTAGTTATATACCTAAAATTGTTTATCATGAGATATCATATCTGATTATAAGTCAAAAAATCCTCATTTTAGGGTCTTCCTAACAAAAAACAATAAAAAATACATGATCTTGAACACAGTTAAAAAAACATAAAAATATTATAAGTTTAATATAAATAAATCCCCCATTTTCAGCTCTCTATAATCTAACACTCCCCTTTTTAACTAAATTTTATATATTCATAAATATGTAAGGAATGTTTCATTTAGTGCCTCAATATCCAATTTTCATAGGGTTGTCGAAAAAATATAGATTAATAAAAACATTGAATTGAAGAAAAATTTACCTAAGTTATTTTTCCCTCAATGGATATATTGAATTTCAACACTTCATGGTAGAGGATAATTTAGTGTTCAATGGTGGCGTCATTACTCCACTACTTTAATCACCTACATGTTAGAAAAAAATAATCAAGGATAATGTGGGAGCTAGTTGAATTATATTAATTATAAAATAGTATGAGAGTTTCCTTTCCACTAATGATTCACCTTTCCTACAATCTCTTCATACAAATAATTTTTTACCACTTTCTTAGTTTCGTGCCTCAATAGTATTCCTATGTTATTTATTCACATGAAATTATTCTTTAGGAGGAGTAATATTCTCTACCTTAGTTACCCAAGAAGCTTCATAATTGTATACTTAGATCTACCCACTCATTGATTAATATTAGCATGGTAATATTTTCATTTGATATTATAATCAATACCAAAAGAGTATAAATTTTTAAACATCATTCAATGAGTATTTATATCACCATCAGTATAATGCAGTTATTCATGTTATCTCACACTATTTCTATTATAAACTCCACTTAGTTTTTAATTATTAATAATTCATGTCATGTTACATGGTCAATTGGATAGGTAAAACCATAATTCTTTAATTTTTAGTTTTCTAAACTTTCTTAGGTATCGTGCATTCCCCATTTGTATCCACAACACGAAATTACTTTTTTTAATCTTGAATGTTCTTTTTATTTACATCATATGGAACAACTCTAGGAAGCATCGTCATGGACTCCTTATATTTTTGACCCTATTGACTACATCATCCACAAAAATCATCAAACATCCTAACCTTATTTTTTGTGGATAGAATACCTATGTTTCTTGCCACAATTTTTCTACATTTATAACTATATATTATTTTCTCTCTGAAAAACCCCCATGAATTATTGTTTTTTCTAGTAGAGATATATTATTCGAGAAATATTAGAATTTGTTTCTATACCTACCAAAATACTAAAAATCATTCAAATCATGATCTCTTTCCATGATAGTGTATATTCCAACTATTTTTTGGGCTTTTCTTCCTTTAGTTTGAACCTTATTTCAAAAGGGTGTAGTGGTTTCCATGTTATCTTATTCCCTTCTAATGATGGAAAATATTTACCCTAAATTACCATAGACTAAAACTTCTTATATTTTATTTTAATACCTATACTATTTGAAATAATAAACCTATTTTGATGCATATTATGAATAGATTTACCTGGTTTCCATGGAACTTTTTTTTCACCAGCTTGATAAGATTCCCTTTTATCCTCAACTAACATGTTGATGTCTTCAATGAATTTATTCAACTAACATTACACTATTATACTCATGGTTTTAATCTTGTCAAATTTTTCTTCCCTTGTATCTATCTTGTCTTTAATAATGATAGAAATATTTTCAAGTCCACCAACATTTAATTTATTCTTATAAATTTCAACAAGAAAGGATGTTTGTTATCCATATTACTCCTCTTTTTTAAAAAATATTCATCATTTTACTTTTTCCACCTTTATATTATCATTCTATATATTCTTGATCTACTAAAGATAGTTTTATAATTCTCATTCAGTTTTAACTCATGTTTAGTTATTTCTTCTCCATTGTAATCATTTATTAATGAATCAAAACCATAATTAAGATTTGAAAAAAAAGTTATATTGAGATTTTGATTAACTATTTAATTTTTCTTGTTCTTTGTTTGTCATCTAGATCCTATTATAGCTATAGACTATATCTTATTACTCGTATCCTTCTTCATTTTTGGGTATTTATCATCATCTTCTTCTGATTCAGATTCGTAAACCATATTATATTTGTAAATATTTTATAATAGTGACAATATAACCACAATTATATCAGCTCGTTAATTTCATTCATTTACCTTCCAATTTTTGTATTGAATCTCCTTCATCATAGAATAAAAATATGGTAGAATTTTTTATTATCCAAATCATCAAATTATTTTTCATCCACTAATTATTTAATTTTTCATTTTCTCATAGGATTAATATTCATATAATCTTTGACCATCTTCATTAACGATATAGATTTACTCATTTCATAGTGTATGTGAAAATTTTAAATCGCATCCAATGAAAAATTAATCCACCTATTCTAAGGATAAAACATTATGGACAATCCAATCACTAAAATTCATTTTAGGATTTTTAAAAATGGAAGATCAATTGGGCATCTCACCAAACCCAAACTAATTGCTCATAATCTCATTGACACTTTTACATCAATATTCAAAGGTCCAATTAATAATATTATTTATGTCTCTAAATATTATCCTCATAACATGAATTTTGGATTCCTTGACTTTGATATTTCCATCATTGTTTCTTTTCATTTTGATCTAGATTTCTTTGGTAGTTTGATGACCCAATCATTTTTATATAACATATTTAAAAGAGATATAAAAATATCATTTTGATTATTTTTTATCAACTTCTAAAATTATATATTCAATAAAATCCATAGGGTATCTCTATGGAATGGGTAGAAAACCCAATGAATCAGTATTCGTTACCTCCGATATAAGTGAAATAAATAATGGTAGCATCAAATTCCTTTCGTTATTGTAGTTCATCCATTAAAATTAGGGACACCTCACCTATCCCTAAAATTATTATTTTCCTTATCAATAACCTTATTGGATATTTAGAGTGCCTAGGGAAATTTCTCTAATACAACTTGTGATACCCCAATGCCGATTAACCACTGGGAAGGGGGTGAGAACATGGTCTTCTTATATGAACATTCTATTCAACTACCTGAACTTGTTACAGTTCTCGACACACTCAATTATTTCTCATAAACTCACCTTATATGTAATAATAAAAAATAATGATAAAAACACACAGTATTTATGTGGTTCATCTAGAATAATGTAATCCTCGCCTTGGTTTGTTATCCCTACCCATGAAAGAATGAAGATATTATCATCCCATATTTTTTTAGAATAAATATAATATATCGCTATAATACATTCCCATGACCTTTTATGGTTAGTCTATTAATGAATTAATAAATAAAATCCCTTATATTTTTAAACTAATTAACATTATTTAAACAATATAAAGAACTTATTAATCCATAAAAAGTATTCAATATATCAAATAAATTATCCATATAAGATAATATTTTAGAAACATCATACATATTACATTGCCTCATAACATATGGAAATGAACAAATAATAAAGTGGTGAGATCAAATTCTAGGTAAGGGTAATAATAAGTTATTACAATAAAAAAACATAAATGTGAATAAGATAGGATTATGGTTATAATATAGATACATAATATATTCCCATACAAATAAATCATTGATAAAAATCATGGCATGAGGTACAGAATAACCACAGAATATATCATAGAATTACACCCCACAAGAAAGTCACAAAAGTTTAAAATAATCTTTGAAGAATAAAACAATAATACTAAATCATTGAAGCACAAAAAAATGTGTATAATAATTTATAAAATTTGTATAAACATTGAATGTAACATATAATAAACTAAAAATAAAACTATGACTATAATAAAATTGTAATCATACCTTGTGGGAAAACATATTATGTGTACACCTTTGTGAATAAAATAATTATGTAAACACATAAAATGTGAGAACAACAAATTATTCCTAATAATTTGGGAGGAAGATAATTATTTCAATAAGATACTATATCATGAGAGATAAACTTTCACCAATACAATAGATAGATATATAGGCCCCCACATATCTTCTTCTATACATATGTTCTAAAAATAAAAATAATTATCATAATATTATAAAGAATGCATGGAAGGTTAATGAGATTTATAATGTTTTAAAATGTAATAACATAATGATATAATTAAAACTTCTATGAATAAAAATTACATGATAAATCCATTGAAAATAAACATATATATTATTATATTGAGAAACATTATACGTAAATATCCAATAATTAACAATAAGTTATTTCAAACATATGGGTAAAGGTTATACTATTTTGTCAAAATATTCCACAATAAATTGATATATGAAATCTAGGTGGACACCCTTAATTCAAGAAATTATTTATAGTTTGCTCATAGAGAAAATGAATTAAAATAAAACGATAATATTATACATATTGTATGGTCAGGCATGACAACGACAATGATGGATTTCTTTGAGTTTATTCCACTAAAATTTTATAGAATAATGTTTCTGATTATCCATGAAAAATAACTATTAGGGAGAGAAACCCCATTTAAATTAATGTGTTAATGATAATTGAAATATATAAAAAAATTTATAAAATATTTTCAATATTGTCATAAAGGAAAAAATTATGGTCTCATTAAAAATTTATCTTCAAAAATGTGAAACGATTTTGATTCTAAATAAATTTTCAATTAATTATCCTTGAATAGGGCATAATTAATTTCTAGATTAAATTTCTAGTGGATTATAAAAATAACAAGAAGAATGGTACCTTCATTTTAGTGACTTGAAAAAAATTAAATCCCACATCGTAAAAATAGATAAAATTATTTGTTTTGAAAAAAAGAAAATTAAAATGTGTAGATTATATGAGAAAAATATAATTGGGATTTCATATAAAATAGATAAAATTTTAGTAAAATATAATAATTAAAAGTATGAGAAATCATCATTAAAGAGGATGTGAATTATTCTTACCAATGATATACATTTTGAGAGAGAAATTTACAAAATTAAAAGTTGTGAATTAAAAATAAATTTTGTACCAAAGGGAAAGATAAATCACTATGAAAAAAAATATATTTGGGTAATAAACCAATCATTGAATAAATAAGTTCAAGAATAATCATTATATCTTAATAAAAGGGATTTTCATTTGAAAATTCACTTACAACATTAGTATCATTTGAATTGAAATAAATTTGGAGAAATAACATGATATGGTGCATAAAAGTCCATTAATTACATAAATTTTTTAAAATTAATTCCATATTATGCAATAACCTAATATTAAAGATTACATGGTGCATAATTTTAAATTTTCTGATGAAAGTAAATTTGAGAAAATAACCCCTTACTATAATTTTTTAATTCCACCAAATCCCTTTAATAACATGTATAAAAAATATAACAATATTTATAACCATTTTAAGAAACATATACATATCTATAAACATTTATAAAATTAATTTATATTTATACTCTACATTTATTTTTGTTAATTATTATCTTATTTAATGTTAGGTGTGAGTAATATTAATCATTTTGTACTAGTTCCATAAAAGGAGTGTTGTTATTAGTGATTATCCCAAAGTTCATTTTTCCCAGATCATAGAGGGTACAGTTATTTATGCTATATAATTATTTATAATTTTCTAATTTCATTATATGGGAGGATTGGTTATAATCTTAAAAGATGAAATCTGTGATGGACATGTTTATGTGATTTTTAACAAAAGGATGATGGTATCATAATTAGTGTTTTTAATATTTAAATTACCCTATAGAATGAAAATAAAATAATTATTTATAATTTATATATATATTATTATTATAAATAAATTTATCATAGTAATTAATGATATCATTTTAAAAATAATCATGTTGGACGTTAGATTGACTCAAAACTTGAAAATATAATAATTAATGGGTGATTATTAAGTGATTTAGTTGTAATATCGTTATTATTTTAAAATAAAGAAATTTATATTAGGGTTTATTAATGTAATATGTAATAATTTAATATTACTATATGATGTCATATGGATACAAAAATATTACATAGTATGAATAAATTATTATTCTTGGTACACTCATTTTATATGGTTTAATTTTAAACTATCATTTCTCACTCATATTATTAATATGTCGTCCAATATTCCATAGATTAATCCTTGATAATTTCATAAGATTCATATTTTTCTACCCAACTCATTCTCATAACCATCCATGAAATTAATGACGAAAACCAAAACTCACTATCCCTAGGTGGAAGTAGTTTTCATGAATATACAGATAATGATTCCATTTTCCATATAAATGGAGAAGCATATAATATGGTTTATAAAATAAAAATATGAAATATTTTATAAAAATAATTTTTATTTATTTAATGAGTATTTTATAGCAGGGAAAGAAAAAAAACTCTTTGTGATATGGATATTGAAATTTGCACATAAGCACGAATAATGCTTCAATTTATCATAATAGAAAATGGGGAAGGTGGCTAATTCTTATTACATTATAATAAAAACATTAACTATATATATAAATTCATGTAATTATATAGTCATGTTAAAATTAAATTTGAAATGGTAATATAGATAACAAATAAATGATGGGAAAATTAGTACCCACTTTGAGGAATCCAGCTTCCCCTCAGAGGAAACCTTAGAAATAAAGGGATTAAGATAAAATTTTTGGATTGGAAGACTAATGAAGTATAAAATTTATATAATATAATCAAAAATGATTTACTTTGAATAAGAATTTTTTTTTGAGTTTTCTTTAAGGGCTGGTGAGGGGACCCTTTGATATGTTGTGAGAAAGAAATTTTTTTAAATATTCAATTTAATATAAAGGGAGAACATGTTTCACATGTCAAGAAGTCACTAATATTTACAATAATGTTTTCTATAAAAAAATTTATACACTCCTAAAACACTAATTTATACATCTTTTTTAACATGTTAGCTATTTTCACCATCTATTAACTGTATTTACCTATTTCTCTTTTACAATGATAACAAATTTTTACCTGGGAAATTATTTCATTATACAATAAAATAAAATAGTTTTTATTAAATAAATAGGATATTATAATAAAAATTAAGAAATAAATATTATTTTTATCAACTTATTAAAGCAGTAAAAATTAGTTTTTGGAGAATAAACATATTAAAATCTTTTAAAGAGATTTATAAGTAAAATTTTATAACATAAAATATTTCATTGTATGTTTGTATTAATATTTATAAATGTGTAGTTTTACTGTTAAAAATATATGCAAATAAAAACTATTAAAAACATTTCATTTATGATTGCTTCATGATTATGTTATAAAATCGAAGAATTTGACAACAATGAAATTTTACATTATTAACGAAAAAATATATTTTTTAGAAAAATATAAAAATTTATCCTAAGAAAATATAGTTATAATAAATAAATAAAATTTAGATAATTCAATTTATAATTTAGAATTTTAGAATATAAATTTTATATATAAAGGTAATGAAAACTGTTTTCATGGGAAAATATATTTGTTAATGTTTTAACTATTCTTATTATCATTTCCTACTAATTACTAACATTATTTGGGAAAATAAATTATTTGTATAAAAAATATATCCTATATATGATATATTAATTTTATTAAAATAATCTTTTTAAAGAAATAATTTTATAAAATATACATTTTAATGGGTAAAATAATTTTATTAATTTCATCTATGTGTTAGTAAATAAATTTTCAATTCTTTTTAAAAGTCAAAATGTAAAATATGAAAATAGCTTGTAATAAATAACTTATTAACATAATAATTACATGATTATATAATCTTAAATTCTAGTTTCAAAACCAATCAATATCTCCACATATTATCTTATAATTAGGTAATATCTGGTAGCAGTCGAGGGTGGTGATTATACTAGCATGGATCTTGAGTAATTTTCATTGTCCTTGAAATTCTATCACATTTGATTATTATAATTTCATAATTGTTCTATTTTGGAATTAGATTTGTCAAGCGAAAAAACCCTAGTTAATATATTTATTTTCCAATCATAGACAAATTATCTTAATATGTTTGACTTATACTATGTGATTAAATTTTATTATTTTTTTCATATATTTTTTAATATATTTACTTCCTTTTATACACACTAATTTAACATCTATATTACTACTATAATATTTTATTTTAATGTATCTTATTTTTTTACTTCAGTAAATCATATATAAAAAGATATTAAAATAATATTTATTAAATTAAAATATTTAAATTTTGGGTTGTTACGTCACTGAACCTAAATAAAATACTTCCTCACAATTTAATTTATTCCTGAAAAATAAATTAGTTACTGGTCTTCATTAGAGTTAAATGACTCCTTATTTAATTTACAGTGTGTTTTCATCCTAAATATCCATGGTCTGACTCGTGAACTCAGATTTTCCATCATAATATTTTTATAACTAATGTTGTGTTTTTATTTAACTAATTTTTATATATAACCCAATATAAAGATATTTATTATTTATTTGGAGTTTCTAATCAGCCTTATTTTGATAAGTCGTCATCTATTGATTTTTTGATGGGATTTTAATATATTGTAAATTATCATGTCCTATATTTCTAGAGATCCAATGCATTCCTATTATCAAATAAAATTTTACAAATGGAAGGATACATTGATTTTAAAGAATGAACTTTCGTATAAACATTTATTAGAGGGGAGTTAAATACATGGGATAAAATATTAATACCCTTGTATGTTTTTAAAATGAAATAATCATCTATTCATCATGGTAGAATTTTTTGGTTTTAGTTATCAATCTGGGAACCGATGTGTAGGTTCGACAATATAAAAATATAACATTCCCAATTCATGAGTGTAGAATCAATATTCATCATCCTCTATCAGTATGGAAATCCATTTATAAATTAGCAGATGTATATGTTACCCCTTATTCCATAGTTCCTGATAGATTCCAATGCATATCATGTAATTTATCTCATATATTCTATAATTTACATGGATAATTCCCATGATCCCCATAGTTAATATGTTTAACTATTATTTGTCCCTTTTAAAAGAAACTTATTTTCTTTAACCAATTCCACTGATCTATTTACTTTTACTTGTAAATTAATTTTTCATATACCCTCGTTTTGTAGACATAAAACTTATCTCATATAAAATAATACATTACCATTGGTGGATATTATAATATTTTTTTTGACATGAAAGAAACTGGATCTTATTTCTTTAATCATATTCATTATCTTATCTTTCATTAGAATCCTTCATTCTATTCTTTAGTGTGTTTGAATACTAAACTAGGTTTATAACGGTTATTATAATTCAATAATGATTATTGGAAATTCACATGAGATTTATCACTGAAAATCTTATCCCTTTTAATTTCTTGTTGGGGAAAATATCCACAATATCCATAGAATACATATTTTACTTTATTTTTTCATGTATTAGCTATTATTAAAACCAATATGAGTTAATTATTAGTGGTGTACAGTTAAAACCATAAGGGAATTAGTCCAATATAATTAAATAAAAAATTAATAATAAAAATTTTATTACACTTTAAAATAATTGTATTAGATTTCATTTAAATGTAAATCACTCTCAGCTAAATTTAGGTTTTTAAAAATGGTTTCTCTTATATAAATTATCATAACCCCATTACATAATAAATTCTCCACAATGGCATGTAAATATAATTTGATTAGAAAAATAATATTCTATAGGACTTTTTATATAGTTGCAAATTCATAGTCCCAGTCATCGTGCCCCAAAGTGAAGATTGGTTTGATACTTATTAATCTTTTTTAGGGTGATTACCCATAGATTAATATGGATCATAGCTGAATTCCCTTTCCATTATCTTGACAGGGATGAAATTTCAAAGAAAACCACATAATATATACTTTATAAAAACATTATGATGTTATCATATTACATAAACATTTCAATTCGGAATATTCCTAGGATTTTAACTAAATATATAATATCACAATACCAAAAATATTCAATATTAACATAACTAATATAAAGGCTTATATACAGCTTTGAAATTTTGATCAACCTTAACATATCACCATATTACGAAATTTATATCCTCAACTCATAACATCCAAGTAACCAAAGTAATATAAACCATGTTCTGGTTCCAACTATGCCAGTCCATGTAAATGATCATATAATAATTAAATGGCTTTTTATAAAATATTTCATTTCAATCCATTCAAATAATTTTTAGTTTTATTTTTTTAGATTTTTGGGGATAAATAAAACCCATGTCATTTTCATCTAACAGATATTTGTTCCACTATAGTAACAACAACACAATCTATAAAAAATTTCCAATATCTCACTTGAATTATTTACATAATATAATATTATACAAAAATCATTAGTATTAATTTTATTTATAACATAGTGAAATTGAAACGTAATAAAGGAGTGAGCTCTGATACTTATTAAGGGTGACCATAAGTAATTAAAATCAATGATCTTAAGTGAACATAAGAAGGAAAAATGGGTGTGATCAAGATACATAATAAATAATACCCCAAAAATGAAAGTTTTAACAAAAAAAATATAAAATATTAACACTATATTCAACATAAACATGTAAAATCATGCTTAAAAACCCAATGAAATATATTTATTTAAATTAATTCTCTTCGATTGCTTGTGGGGAACAAAACCTCATGTTCAAATAAACCATAATATAGTGTACTATTATAAAAATGGAATGTATGAATATTACTAATTGAATTATTAATAGTATTTGTTTATATTGATTATATAAAAAATAAGAATCATTTAAAAAAAAGAATTGTATTCTAAAAAAATGTATTTTTTAAAAAGATGGTTTTGTTGTGCTTTTCCACATAATATAATGCCATTTTTTATAAAAAAATAGATACATTAATTGATAAAATAAGTTTCATTTTTAAAATAATATAATCAAAATTAACATAGAGTGAATTTTTGGGATCTTTCTACGAGTATTCAATTTTCTATTAATAATGAAAAATAATATATTTCAATTTAAAACAGACATCTATTTACATTTTTTATAATGATAAATTATAATTTTAATTGGTTTTAAAGTAAAATTTGTTCAATTATATATTTATTAATCCAATTAATTTTATTTAAATCATTTTAATATTGAATTTTTATTTAAATACATTTTAAACTATTGAGTATTTTATCTTTAAAAAAATGATATCTCGTAATGTCTGTGAGGTTAGTTTTAAAAATAATATTTTTCTCATATGAGAATAAAATTTGGAAAAATTTATTGAATATTCTAAACCATAATAATATGTGAGGTTAGTTTTAAAAATAAAATTTTTCATAGATGAGAATAAAATTTGGAAAAATGGATTGAATATTTTGAACCATAATAATTTCTATTATCTAGTATTTTCGAATTAAATTTTTACCAAAATGAATTCTCAAAACCAAAAATATTAAATACTAAAGTTAAGGTAAGAACAGATTTACCAAGGGGTAAAATATAAAGCTAAGGTTTAATTTAACATAAAATCTTGTATAAAATATATTTTATGTCCATATCTAGACCATTTCATATGTAATGCTCTATAATTAACCATTTTGGTCACATGTGTCATGTGAAAAATGTGGGTACAGATTGTTCTTTTAAAAATTACATCTATGAAACTCACTAGAATAATGAAAGGCCACCCCCTATTTTCTCTTGTTAACTCATTTAAACCAATTTTGTTCACCAAATTCCTAAAATATTACTTCTAAAAATATCTCATGTAATCCTATAAGTCATATTTTGGTCACAAATCCAACCTTATAAGGATTTTGATGCTAATCTATGGTGGATTCCTAGGAAGAGGTATTGTTCTTAAATAAGGGTCTTTATTTAATTTCTTCCCCCACCTCCTTCAATTTCATTTTAAACCTTTTAGTGATTATAAAACCAGTATCTTAAATTAATTATATGTTTTTATGTTAATTTTATTACTTATAACCATCAAAAAATCCATAAAAAATATTATATACATACTTTATATTGGTCACCATACTAAACCATGAAAGGTGGTAATGAAAAAACAAACGACATCAGTTCACAAGGAGGTAATGAAAATTCAATATATATCATATGTAACCCCCCAAACCCAATTACCCAATGTTGGTGCATTATTTTAATACATTGGAATGAATACAAGGAATTATGTCCCGATTGACCTGTTAAATTAGCATCCAGGGAAAATAGAGTACACACGTTGACATTATATTACAAAATAAAAAACAACAAAAACGTTGTCCAGATTGACCAAATTAATATCTCTTAGGATAACCCTATAGGTCAGTCATATTACACATCTTTGCATTCTGGTAAAAAATAAAGTAGAGAAAGGGGTGAGCTTAGATGCTTAGTAAGGATAACCATACTGCAGAAACATTCATAAATAAGCATAAACATTTATGATAATGTATAAAAATAAAACGAAATCCTTTTAAACATAAACTTCAGAATAATATGTGAAGGATAAATCAAGTAATTCCATTTAATTGTTCACATTGATATTATACAAGTCGAATAATCACATGTAATAACAAAAACTAAATTCATTATGGTAGAATGAATAACTCGAGACATCATAATCACATAGTCAAGGCCTCATGCCAAGGATACAATTAAGATTTTGTTAAGGCCTTATATCAAGACCCTAGTTTTCATCATGAGTCCTACCTATAAATCTAGGCTCTATAGAGGGCTCCACCCACCACTTACTAATTCCATCACATCCCTCATACAAAAAATGTTGAAACATAACATAAACAATTGTATTAAAAGTTGCATACAAAATGTTAATACATTAACCATAAATCATGAATGGTATAAAAATAGAACATTTATAGTCAATCATATCATAACTCATTAAATACAATATGGAAGATTGTGTTATAATAAATCTCATCAATCATGAATAATATCCAGTAAAGGATGTTGACATAGATGAAAATGATCAGTAAAACACTTTGAGAGAAATATACCTTTTTTGAAATCATTTAAAAGATACCAATTTATAAAAGAATACATATAAAATAAATTTTTGAATCAAAGTGTCCCAGACCACTTCGAAAATATTTATAGGAATTATAATTTTAAAGAAATCATGTTCGTATAAATAAATCCTTAAAACCATTTTTTAAAACACATACCTTCATGAGAAAGGTTTAGAAGAATAAATATTTAATACATTTAAACTGATGTTTTAGTTAAGCATTCCCTTAAAAAGAATCCTTTTGAATATTCATTTATGAAACATAGACGTGGATGATAAATATGTCCCAGTAAATACTTAAATATAAGCAATCTCAGATAATATTGAGATTGAGAAATTAACCCTTACCATGTACTTTTCCTTGGTCTAGGGTACGTTAACCTATTATATAATAGTTAAATAATTTTTATTAAACTATAACAGAACCACATACATAAATATGATATCATATATGATCTTCTAGTATTTATTGTTTAAAAAAATTTAGTAGTATCATTGTTTCGGGTGTTAACAGATTCATTTTTCCTTTATATGTTTTGTTATGTAATCCATGTTTATAATGGATAGGATGTTTTTGATTCATATCCAGAATGATATTATGTTCTTAAAAGTTATATTTATTAATCTAATGATAATTATTCTTTAATGGTTATGATGGGTAATGAATCTCATCACATTCATGGAGACAGTAATCCGTACATACGCGCGAACGCTACATCCAATTAATTTTTTTATTTTAAAAAGGATATAAATATTAATGATACATAGGTATATTATTATTCCAGTATAATTTAATATTTTAAATAAATTACTTAAGTAATTAGCGCCATCCATTGTACAATCCATGTATGGTATGAACAAGTCATATTACATTGAGTGGGTGATAGTCTGCACTTCCTCAAAAGAATTTATCGTATATATACTACATGAAAATAATAACGGTATGCTATAAAATGTAATTAAATAATATTATAGATAAAAAAATATCAAAAATATCATATATAATTATTGTGTCATCATAATTTCCACTATAATTGGTGGTATTAGACGATTGAACAATCATCTTTTCGTGAGGTAGTAGTATGTCGTCCACAAAAACATTATGTTCAATATCCATTAGATAGAGGTGTGTATAAATGGTGCTCAAATATTTTTCATAATAATAACCTAGAATTTTTAGGACACTGGTTTTGTTATAAAATAAAGGATTAAAGAGAGTGTAAGAGGTGTGATAAGTGAAATAATAGAATAGAACTTAAGAAGAGATATTACCTTTAATTCGAGAAACACTCTTTGGTTTGAACCAAAAGGCTTCCTTGATGTGCCTTTGTCACACCAAGGCTTTGCGATTCATCATGTTTCTAATTTTTTTATCTTTTAATTTTATCTACTTCAAATTATTATTATTCTATTTATTTGAAATGTTGTCCGAGCCCGAATGGGGTTTTGCGCTTTGTGCTGATAAATGAGTTTTTTGGATTAAAAATGCTCAGTGCATAGGAAGGGAATGGATTAAGCGACATCCCCAGTTTAACACATGGCGTGCTAGGTGTGCGGGTGGTTAATTAACCAAATGAAAAAATAGAATTGATTAATAAAAATAATGATGATTATTATTATAATTTAAAATTTGACCCAATAATAATAATAATAATATTGAAGTATTATTAGTAGTATTATTATTATCATAATAGTAGTAATTTTTATTATTGTGATTAACATATTAATTTAGTTTTATTATTAAAATTATAATTATTTAGGTTAGATTTATGTTTTTTAGGTTTTTATCCATTCTTATTTTCCTTTTTCCCCTTTCATTTTTCCTTCTTTCACTCCCTCACGTTCTCTTCCCCTCCCTCTGGTCGGTCGCACTACCCAGGAAACCCCCCTAAACCATACTACCAAACCCCCCATCCCTCCTCAGTTGTGCCTCCCGTTTGACATCACCCTCTACTCCCTCTCCAGGGAACTCTCTTCTCCCTCGAACTGACGAAGTCCCCTCCATCTCCCTCGTCACGTTGCAACTTGGTGTTTGCTGACCCCCATTGTGCGACTAGATTTGATGCACTGCCTCCTTTGTATGACTAGAATCAGGTACCATCTTCATTGGGCAACCAGTTCAGTGCCCCTACACTCTTGTGTGACCAGCCTAGGTATGCCTTTTCCTCCTTGTCAGGTTTTTCCACTAGTTTAAGGATCCAATTTTAAGGTTTTTTCTTGATTCATAGGGTCCTATTTTGATGTCTTGGGGGTGATATTTCTTTCTTGCATTGCGGTCGAGGTGAGGATAGGGTTTTACAATGTTTTTTGGATGAATTTTCAAGCAAGTTTGGTGGTTCCATACCTCAACATCTCTAGATAAATTTAATAAGCTTATTTAAATTTATAAATGTGTTTGTTGTTTTTATTGTGTGGTGCGTTAGTTGTTTTGATGTTGTTTTGGTACTCAAAATTTGAGAATGGACTTCTAGTAAAGGAAATTTCTATTATTTTTCTGTGTACCTTGAAGCAATATTTCAAAGAAAATGGGTTTTAATAGTGTTTGGAAGGTACGAAATGCGCTTTACAAAGTTTTTGACATGAGTGTGTGATGAAATGATATTTTCTATTAGAAATTGTGTGTTTTTCATTTTGGTTTTCTTTTGGATATTTTAAAGAAGTGTTTAATCAATTGTCTATTGGGTTTGAATAATATTTTAAGGTGTTTAACGTGTTTTAGTGTTGGGAAAATAATTTTTTTTATAGAAAGTAGCTATGTTTGTTGTGTGAAAACAAGAGCGTTGTTTTATAAAATGTTTTATAGGTTGGTAGTTAAGAGAGAGACATGTTTTTGTGTGATGATGTTTTGTGTTTAGTTTTAAAGTGTTTTTTAAGTGAAACTGAGTATTTTTTAGGTAATCCTTGGATGCACCATTTTTGGATGTTTTTTAAATTATTCAAATGGTCTATTACCTTAATCAAGTGGTGTAGATAATGTTTTTAAAGCAGTTCGCATGTTTAAGGGGTGTGATTAGATTTTAATATAGTGATTGGTTGTGTTTTGATATGTTTTTGGATGTGACGTTTTGAAAACATGTTCTAAGGGTTGTTTGTTTGGTGCAAAAAGAATTTTAAAGTCCTTCGAGGTGAATGTATATTTAAATGGGCATTTTCAATGGAAAATGACTCACTATTGGTGTGTTTGCCTTATTTTGTACTTTTGAAAATAAATTTGAAAATTGTTTGAATAATGGAAGTCATGTTTAATATGGTTAACATGGGAATTTGGTTTTAAAGTGATGTCGCTATTAGAAATCAAGTGGTTTATCATGTAAACCCTCTTCGTGTCGCATGGTGGTGTTTTATAAGTGGAGGAAATGTTTATTTTAATTGTGAAAGTGGTGCGAGACTAGTTTTAAGGTGAATTTCTTAAACATGTGATTTCAAGTGGATTTCTAATTTGTAATTAGGTGTGTTTATTTCTGTCGGACCTTGTTGTGTTATTTAAATACTCTTTTCTATGGTGTGGGAATTTTTTATGTTCATCTATGAGTGTTTCCAAATGGGGATTTGTGAATTTATTAGGTAACACCGAATATATTTTGGAAAGTTATTTTGGTGTGTGTGAGTTTTTGGAATGTTATTTGGGTATTCAAATGGTGAATTTTTTGTGTAATGTCTTGTTTGGTCTGTGATATGAAAAATCAATATACTATGTGAATGTGAAAATTGATTGTGCACAAGGTAAACCCCCAGAGATCTAGGTTGGAGGTCGATAAATAGTGAGCTAGTGATCAAGAGTTGTATTGCCCCTATTTCACTTAGCTAAATAAATGATTGCAATACTAGCTAAGAATATAAATTCTAAGGGTCTTGGTCTTCTATGCCACGTTTTCTAAGGGTCGTGGTATTCTAAGCCACTTTTTTTTAGGGTCATGGTTTCTAAGCCACGTTACACTAAGACACTAGGTTCTAGTGTCCCACTCGAGCTATATAATCCTTAGGGGATTTACCCACAATGCACTAAAATTCATGGTGGGGTGCCTTCCATTGGCATACAAGGGACCACTTGAGTATGTGAACATTCCTTATAAATAATCCCTTCCATTTGAGAGTAATATTGTTAAATGGTTTTTTTCATTCCCTACTCTTTTATTTTCACTTTTATTTTTCAAATTTTCTCCTTAAAAGTGTTTTAAAAATATGGTTTTAGATAATCAAATTAAATTACCTCTTTGATGTTGTGGAATCGAACCTTTTTATTGGGTGGTATCCTATTGGGATCTTGGCCCACACCCTACATACACCTTTGCGTGTATGTAGAACCTTTTCTTTATGTGTCATAGGATGATGCATCAAGCATCATGATTGTGGATCTGGTTGTTGATGGTCTTCACATGGAGGTTGGTATTTGAGTTTTAGTTCTCTATCTTTTTTGTTGTACACTTTGGTTTTTAGTTGAATTGTAAACTTTAAACCTGTTTATATTTTAAAGACATGTTGGGTTGTCTATTTCTAGTTTCAGTTTTTTATCTTGTTAGTTTTCTTTCTGTCTTTTATTTCATGTAAATCATTCCAATGTGATGTTTTGATACCCATGCACTTGTTATAGCCCGTGGGGTTTGGGGACACCCTTCAGGTCTTATCGCGGACCGGGTCGGGCACCGATTCGGATGGCGACCCGGTCTAGTTTGTGAAAAAAAAATGGTATCAGAGGGTTTTTTCTTCTTGGGGAATGTTCTACTAAGATAGATTCAGTGTAGATCAATGGTAATAATATCGGAACTCGATGTTTGAGTTACGAGAAAGGCGCCTTGCTAGCACACCTCATGCCGGGACTCGAGTTACCCGAGTAAGTTGAGTTTCTTCTAAGTCACTGGTCATTGTGAATAATCTTGTTTAGGGGAAAATAATGGGGAGTAAGATCAGTGGTCCCAGTAAGCTTGTAGGGGCTGGAAATCCATGTGGAGCCAGGGACGCAAACCTAGAATACTCTATGTGCCGGTGGCGTGATTGGGGTATGACCACTAACCATATTTCTTAGTCACCCGCCAACACTAGTCTCCTCTAGCATAGTTCTTTGTCTCTTTGTTTTGTAATATTGGAAATCATCTTTCTATGTAAAAATTATTTGGTCCTAGAAATTTTTTTAAAATGTAGCGCTAAACAAATGAAATGATGTGTATGGTTTGAAAAGTGTGGTTTGAATGTTTTGTCTTGAAAATTAGAATATTTTGGATTTGATCCTTGGCGCTCTCATGGGAAACCACATGTATGAGTGTATACAAAAATTTATATGGTTAATGGAATGAGAGGATGAGTTCCTGGATGGATATGAGGTGGGTTCCAGTGTGGCATGGGAATATGCATGTGCGAGGCCCATGGGACACCATTGGTGTTTGTGTAACCCACTAGCTTCGTTTGTTTTAAAAATAACTTGTTAAAGGAAAAATAATTTGTTTTTAATAACTGGTGATTGTGTGGTGTGTCCTTGTATTTTGGAAATATTTTATGTGAGGCATTTCAATCCGAGAGTCCTATATTAATGATTTTTGTTTTGAGTTTGAATTTTTATTGTTAGGTGGGTGTGGAAGCATGTGGTTAGTAGTTTCTTTGAAAAGTTCCTTCGATGCCCCTGTAGTGGTTCCCCCTAAACATTTAGTGTTCATTTATGGTATGTATTGGCCATTGGACCTATTTGATTTGGTCCACAGTTTTCCTTCCTGACTAGTGCACGCCCCCCATAAACCGTAAACATGCGATTGATGTTCGACCATGGGTAATTCGTCGTTGGCCGGCCCTCCAATTGATCGATGGACTCTCCATTTTTAGTGATCACGCTGAGTCTATCCCTTTTTCTTTTTCAGTTTAGTAGATCATCTCATAGAGGAATGACATATGCGAGGGAATTTAAAGGTAGTTTTGGTCTTTTTTAGTTGTCTGACTCGTCATGTATGATGTTTGACACCGTTGTGTCCGAAGGTTTTCTGCCAGAAATGGTGAAAGGAATTATAGCAGGAAAGGGTGAAGGTTGTTTTTAATTATTGGTGTTGAATAATGTAGTTAAAAGAATTTAGTGAATTCATCGGCTGTGAGGGTCATGCTTGGTGACATCTTGTGGTGTGAGGCCTCTTTGAAAGGAAAAGGAGGAATTCATTGGATCCATCGAGAATCCCTATTTTCATAGGAGTGTGTCCTCTTGGGGAGCTCAATTTTTTTTGTTTAAAGGATAGTGTGGGTCATGTGTCTATCCTTCTTATGTTTCATGGTGAAGGTGAAGAGGTGATGCATGTGAATCATCTAAACCTATGTTCTGATGGATCTTTCATGAGGGTGTAGTTGTATGTCGTGGTGTTTTGTGTTTATTGGCGTTGTTTCGATTGCGGTGTGGTTGCATGTCAAACCAAAGGGAGAAGCTCCGTTTGGTAGTCTTCTATGCCTGAATATGAGGAAGGAGATGCTTCAAACATCAATTCTCTATCCATAGGACATGAAGTGATGCTGGAACATGTTCAGGAACCCTAAGAGTGTATGGGACCCCAACCATATTTCTGTCATCGGTGTTGAAGGCGATGGGAGTTTAAAACATTTTCTTTAGATGTTTGGTTCTGAATGACCCATTCAGGTGCAAGAGGCTTCCTGTAGCTGTAGGGAAGCTTGGTTGTCTCATTTCCTTAATGTTTCATGGGTGGCATCTTACTGAATGTTATCAATTTTAGTGGTCCTTATAGGGTATGTTAGGAAAATAGAACTCAGATTTGAATAGTGCTCATCCAGGGACATAGTGATTCTAGTTGGTCTTAGGTCATGATTTTGATGCCCTGGTATTTCGGACCCACCCTCCCCATCACTTGTGGTGGGGTGTTTTCCACAACCCATCCTCTAGGGCCCGTATCATGACTACCCCAAGTCTCCCTTCCATAGGCCAGGGGCTGGCGACTAGCACCAAAGGCATAAATCCCTAAACTGGAAAGACATTGCCTTTAAAATAGTAAACAAACTCATCAGAGTACAGAAATAGAAGTTAAACAGTAAGTAAAACTATATACAAAAGATAGTGACGAATGTAAAGGGGGTTGGAAATACAAGCCCAGCTATAAATTACAGGGAAACGGAAAAGTACAAGTACAACTGAAAGAAGAATTAAAGCAGCTATTGGGTAGTCCTCTAGGGTTCCTACCTTAAGGGTAGGTGAATATGGCCTCCCCAGCACTCCACGTCAATCCGTCTGATCCGTGTATCATCACGCCAAGTGGTACACCTCCAGGTACTATCCAGTCAAGTTACTCTCTACCTCAATCAGAGTTTTCTGTCATCTGCAACCAACACAATGAGATGCAGGCAAAGCCCGTGCAGGGGTGAGTATAACGATACTCAGTAGGGACCCTGAGAACCACAAGGTCTCTCAAAATACAACAAGGATAACCAAAAGGAATGAAATCAATGGATAATCCTTACATTGGTATATGAACATACATATACCTAAGTCATATAGTAACCCATCTCAATCTTGAGGAAAACAAAAAATTCATTGACTCAGCTCATAACTCGGATTTTATTCTAGGGGTGGAAACATGTTACACTCCCAGTCAATCAGTCGAAACCATGGATTCTAGTGTATTATTCCTCTATATAGTACTGTGGGCCTTCCATGTCACATAGAGGTGCATTCCACTATCCTGGATAGCTGTGGTACTCCTCCTGTCGAGTACTGTGGGTCTGCTGCATCACACAGAGTAGCTTCCAATCATGGGGTCGCCACGTCACACTGCGGTGATCCCCCTTGTAGCATGCTGAGGTCCTCCTCCTGTCGAGTACTGTGGGTCTGCCGCATCACACAGAGGTGCTCGCCACTGTGGGTCTGTCGCATCACATAGGGGCTCTTCCCACTGGTCTAGTCGAAACACTCCAGGTTGAAAGGTCAGCAGTCGTCAGGTATCAGCCAGCTACTAGGTTTCCATACATCGCTTGCTCGTCTTGGAAGTATCTACTCCATGAGCTAATTTCCGATACTCCAACAATCCCAAAGTCGAATTTGGATGTATCTTAAAGGTCCGCCTCGTCATATGGGTCTCAACGTAACTGACGATGCATCAATCAGATGCCCGGTTTGTGAGTTATTGTCATTACCGTTTTGAGGTTCCAGTTGGTTTTTTGTTTCAATACAACAAGACCATACACCAAATGTGACAAAACCTCATGTGGGATATGCCAAAAGAACTACAAAAATCTAATATTTTCTTCACCATATATGGTTCGTCGATCGAACACTCGTAGCCCACGATATGGGTTCAAAGGTGTAAACAGTCCATTGTTGGTCTGAGTCCGGTTTGACCCAGTTAGACCAACCCGGTATGCTGGTCCGACCCAGTATATGGGTCCGACCTGGTATGAGAGGGAAGCATGGCCCAAGGGGGTGGCCTAGCTCGAGTGGTCAGACTGACTCAATAGAGTAGCCCGGCCTGGGTCGAGGAAGCGGCTCTGCCCAAGGGTGGCCCGACAGACCACGCGGGGTCCGACCCGACAACCTGTGCTGGGTCCACGCGTGATGGAGCTGCAATGCTTCTACCGCCACCCATCCTGGATGCGGCCCCCTTCTCCTCCGCATAGACTGATGGCGTCGTGCCCCTTCCACTGTGGCCTAGCATGGCCGTGACTCCCTTCTCCTCCGTGCGGCATGACAGTGTGCTGCCCTTCCGGCAACCCGGCGGCCTTGAGCTACTGGTTTCCTTCATAGCCGGCCCGATGCAGGCCACCGCTTCTTGGCACCACAGTCGTCAAAAAAACAGTAGAAATGATGGGAGAGGTTCCAGTCGTGTTCATTCGGCCCGATCCTTCCACATTAGGATGATAGCAAATGGAAAAACACAATCCAAGATTTGTGCGTTGAAGGACAGAATCAATTTCAAATGTAAAATCCCCTACCTTGTATTTTTTGATTGTTGAAAAAGTCATGAAAAGGGGGGTGTCTATTCCTCAATGTCAGAAAATGAAAAGGATATCTATCATTGGAAGATAGGCGTCTGGAGGTGAAGATGTTAAACATGTCATTCTTAGTGTTCTTCATTGGAGAGTTCTTATCTTCCCCAACCTCCACCAAAAGATTATGCCAACCCAAAAATAATAAAATATCACATCTTATTAAATTGATAGCATAAATAATACAAATGTATAATTTTTTAAGGGGTCTCCACTTAATTAATTCTTGTATGTAGGACAATTTTAATTAAGGGAGTTCAAGAGGTTTCATGGGTGGGGGCTATATAAATGGGAAGTCCAAGGGTTTTATCCTCGGGTAGTCCCCACCATACTAATTAACAAGAGGTGCTTAATCCTTTAGTGGTCCCCACCCCCATAACCTTTCATGGGAGGTTATGGTGTGGTGGAACCCACCCCTATCCTCCTCTTAGAGGTTTTAAACACCACAAATAAAAAAATGATAACACACTATTTTTAATTAATTTAAATAAAAACCCAAAAACCATCTTCCATTCTCAACCAAATGCCATTGAGGTGAAAATTTTCATAAGTGAATACTGGCACTACGAGTTCAATGGTGCCTTCGGATTTCAATTCTGAACATCAGTTAAAAAGATATGCATCCCACTCACACGTTTACTGAATGTACACAAAAAAAATTCCGAAATTGATTCTGGGAAAACTGGGCCTTGGAATCTAGTGCCGTAAATTTTCACGGACTCACAAAAATTCCATGTATTAAAACAATTCCATAGAATTTCTAGGTCTTTACATTCTCCCCACTTCATGGCTATACGTGCCTATAAGCTACAAGTCGAACTAAGGGAAAAAATGAGGGTACTGATCAAGAATGTGAGACTCCCTCTCCCATGTGATTTCCTAGAAGTTCCTATGACACCAGCGAACATGAACCATAGGTATCGACCATCTCTGAAGAAGTTGATCATGTAGATCCATAATCTCCATTGAAACATCTATAAATGTCTCCCTGTCATCGATGTCCAGCTCCCCATGGTCAATGATGTGGGAAGGGTCGTTTACGTATCACCTTAGCTGGGATACATGGAATACGTCATGCAGTTGGTGCAACTGAGGTGGAAGATCCAAACAGTAATCCACCTCGCCTACTCTACTGAGGACCTGAAAAGGTCGGATGAATCGCGGAGATAACTTGTCGCCTCTACAAAATCACTATAGACCTCATCGAGGTGAGACCCATAAGATGATGTAGTCTCTATCCTCGAACTCCAGAGGTCTCCGCAACCTATCAGCATATGACTTTTTTCAAATCTATGCAGTCTTTATTCGCTCCAGGATGATTTGCACCTTCTCTGTGGTAGCAAGTACCATCTCTGGTCCCACTAGTGTTGACCCCCCAAGGTCAGTCCGGTATAAGGGTGATATGGAAGTTCTTCCGTACAAGTCCTCAAAAGGTTTCATCCCTATGGTGGAGTGATATGTATTGTTTTAAGCAAACTCCACCAAAGGAAAGTGATCCTCTGAACTGCGACCGAAGTAGAGGAAACATGAACTGAGCATGTCCTCGAGTGTCTAAATGTTCTACTCAGTCTGGCCATCTGTTTTGAGGATGGATGGTCGTGCTCAAGCTAAGATGCATCTCGAAAGCTTCCTTCAGCCCCTTCCATAGCTGGGAAGTAAACCTTGTGTCATATTTGGAGGCAATAGAATAATGTACTCCATGAAAACGCACTGTCTCCTACACATAGAGGCATCCCAATCTCTCTACTGAGCCCTTCTCTCTGATCGGTTGGAAGTGGGCCGACTTGGTGAGTCGGTCAACGATCACCCATATCAAATCATGACCCCAGGATGTATGTGGAAGTCCAATCATGAATACCATGGATATCCCATACCACTTCCACTCTGGGACCTCTAAGGGATGAACCAAGCCTACTAGTACCTGGTGCTCTACCTTCACTTGCTGACAATTGAAGCATCGAGAGACAAACTCAGCTACTTCCTTTTTCATACCTGGCCACCAGTTCTGTCGTCTGAGGTTATGATACATCTTCACCACTACTATATGTACCGCTAGAGGGTATGTGTGAAACTCCCTCAACACTTCTTCCTGAATTTCTACTAGTACCATGGTACGTCCTCTGAATAGGATGACATGCTCCCCACCTCATGAAAATACATCAAGTGTCTGCCCTGTGGATATCTGAGCACATCGTGTCACACATTCAGTTTCTCTATATTGTGCCTCCCATAATCACTGAAGAAGTGGATGAGTGACTATAAGAGACTAATGAAAAACTTCTCCATCTAGGTCCACATAAGAAATCTGTAAAGAAACCATCTGCTCTGTCGCCTCTCCTAGCAGCTGTTTGGTAGATCTCATTCTGAGTGCATCTGCAACATCATTCCCCTTTCTATGATTATATACTATCTCAAAGTTATAGTGCTGGATGAACTCAATCCATTGCTGCTGTCTCAGGTTCAGGTCCGTTTGGGAGAAGTAATACCTGAGACTCTTGTGATCAGAGTATACTATGAAATGCTCACCCATGAGATAGTTCCTCCACATCTTCAAGGCGAAGACCACTACTGCTAACTCCAGGTCATGGGAAGCAATGTTTTGCTCATGTTGTCTCATATTTAGAGAACCATACACGATCACACCTCACTCTGGCATCAGGACACACCCAATTCTAGACCCTAATGCATCGCAGTAAAATACATACCATATTACCTCATATAAAAGCCTCAAGATGGAGGCACTAGTCAACCACTGCCTCATCTTATGAAAGCTCTACTGGAATCTCTCTGACCACATGAAGGGCTTCCCCTTATTTTTCAAGGTAGAGTGTGGTGCTGAACTCTAGAGAAGTCCGGAACAAACCTCTGGTAGTATCCAACGAAGCCCAGGAAACTTAGTTCCTCTATCACACTCCTGGGTGGCTACCAAGCAAATACCGCTTTAATCTTCACTGGATCCACTACAACTAGAGCCTCGGAGAAGATATGTCCCAAGAAGTGAACCTCTCGAATCCAAAACTAGAACTTTGAGATATTACCATAATGTAAGTGTTCTTATAGTGTATCAAGTACTACCTAAAAAGGGTAGGCATGCTCCTCCTCAGTAGTCGAGTAGATCAGAATGTCGTCGATGAACACCATGACAAAGAGATCAAAGTAAGTCTGTAAGATTATGTTCATGAGACACTTGAACACTGCTGGAGAATTTTTTATAATGAAGGACATAACCAAGAACTCATAGTAACCATACCGACACCTGAAGGTCATCTTCTATACATCCTTTTCTCAAGATCTGAGCTGGTGATAGGCTGATCTGAGGTCTATCTTCGAGAACCATCATGCTCCCTTCAGCTGATCAAAGAGGTCATCAATCATGGGGAGTGGTTACTTATTCTTCACGGTCACCTGGTTTAGGTGACAGTAGTCGACACAAAGCCTCAAACTCCCATCCGCCTTCTTGGCGAACAGAATCGGGGCTGCCCAGGGAGAAACACTAGGTCGGATGAATCCCTTCCCCTACAAGTCCTCCAAATGTTCTCACAGATCCTGAAGACCAGCGGGATCCATCCGATATGTTGGAGTAGATATCGGTGTCGTCCCGGGGTACAGGTCAATGTAGATGTCCACCACTCTACGAGGAGGTAATCCTGGGACATCTTCAAGGAAATCATCAGTGTACTAGTCCTACACTACAGGATAAGTCAGACTCTCCACATCAACTGCTCTGAGGGTAAGGCAAGCTAACTAGTGAGTGATCAGCTACACCCTCCTCCGAGTAAGTCTGTCATGTGCTGGAAAGGCTCCCTTCTCTTCAGGGAAGCTGAACCTGGTCCCATCCATGTGGACACATCAAACATTGCTCCTAATACAGTCGATTGGAGCATGGACTATAGATAACCAGTCCATACCCATGAGGACATCGTAAGGCCTCGACGCCGCTATGAGAATATCCCAATTGATGCTCTCACCTCCTAGAGTATGCTCACACTATCGGCCCCAGTGCGTAATCGTCGATTCTTCTCTCATAGGAGTCTCTAATCAAAAGGATCGAGCCAACGACTTCATCGGAATCTCCGAGCCCGAACAAGGGTAGTGGCAATGAAAGAATGACAAGAACTTATATCTATTGGAACTGCAGCTAAGGTGGAGTAGACACAGACCGTACCTCTAATCATCTTCGGAGCACTTTGGTTGTATGCCTCAGCTTCCTGAAGCTGATCTCTCCCATGTCCACCTGCTCCCTGTGGTCGAGTTGGACCTTATGGTGGTGGTGGTGGTAACACCTCATAACGTCATCCACCACCATCTGCACGTAAAGCTCCTCAACCACGTCCTCCTGCACACTTCGGACCACCTTGATCGAATCTATGCCTCTTCCTGAGAGGACCATCAACTGTGTGTTGATAATCTAAATGGAGGGTCACACCATCACGAGCCTTGTGGCCCTAACCTCTGCATGAGTAGCACTGTCTTCTCCTGGAATATATGTCACTTCCCCTGGTGCCTTGCAAAATAGATCCTGAGTCCTGTGGTCATCCACCCATTGGTCTGGTCCTCTTGGACCTCTAGGTTATCTGTTTACTGCCAGCTAAACCAGACACTTCAGCATGTCGAATAGTAGTGGGTCACGCAGATGGAGACTCCTCAACAAGAAAACTCTCTACTAGGAGGGCTCCCTCTTACACCCTTGCCTGCTTCGGGATGCTGAGGTATATCATATATTTCCTGATCAGTCGCCTAATCCCCTACTCGAAGGTATGGTCCCTGAAGAATGGGTCCCGCACCATATCTGTGGAGTAGCGTGAGTGGTCGCTGAACCTCACTGAGTACTATGCTACTCTCATGTTTCCCTATTGTAGATGAAGTAGCTCCTGTATCTGCACCGCACGAATTGTGGATGGGAAAAACTACACCCAGAATAGGATCTCTAAGTCTGTCCATTGTAGTGTTGCCTATTCATGGACCTAGAACATTAGGCTCCACCATCTGCCTACTAATTCCTGAAAGAGACTCATAGATGGGATCACCATAGGGTCTGCTGGTGTCCCTACAAGCCTGTTGACTCTCACCACAGCCACCAGCCAATCCTCAGCTACCTGTGGGTCCGTCTCTCTCCGGAACCTGGTGGCCTCTGGTGCTCAAACTCATGAGATGCTCTCAAGTAGTGTGCATCATCTACCGCGGGGGCTGGTGGCATCAGTGGCCCAACGGAATGTCGTACCACTGGTGCCTGTACTGGTAAAGGGCCCTGCACCGAGGCCTCTTCACTCAGTGGGTTCTCAGAGCGTATGACTCTCAGGGCTTTGTGAGGAGGAATCTTGAAAGATACATATGGGACACAGTCAAAAGAATATACCTGGTGAGATGACATGGTTGAGTAGAATTAAGAACACATTTAAAGACATGAACGCAATCAGTTTTCTCATGCACTGAGTCGGGAATTAGTAGTAAGGGTCCCGGTGTATGGATACGTCGGCCGACCACACCAAAAATGGACTCCCTGAACTGAAAACCACATTTTTCACCCTTAACACTGTTGTTTCACAAAAAAGAAAGACCATAGTTCTATGTTCTACAGTAGAACCGACTCCTCTGATACCAATTTGTCACAACCCATCCATCGAGGCCCATATCGTGACTAACTCAAGCCCGCCTTCCATAGTCCCAGTGCTGGCGACTAGCACCAAAGGCATAAATACCTAATCTGGGAAGGAATTCCCATTAATACTGTAAAAAAACACATCGGAGTACACAACTATAAGTAAAACACTAAGTAAAATTGTATACAAAAGGGAGTGATGAAAATAAAGGGGGCCGGAAATAAAATCCCAACAGTAATGAACAAGGAAGAAGAAAAGTACAACTACCACTGAAATAATAATTAAAGCAGCTACTGAGTCGTCCATTGGGGTTCCTACCTGAAGGGTAGGTACAAATGGCCTCCTCAGCACTCCATGTCCGTCTGTATGCATCGTGTACCGTCATGCTGACTGGTCCACCTCTGGGTATCATCTAGTCCTGCTACTATATGCCTCAATCAGCGATGTCCTTCGTCTACAACCAACACAATGGGGTTCGTTCAATGCCCATGTCGGGGTGAGTATAATGATCCTCATTAGGGCCCCCAAGACCCTCAAGGTCTCGCAAAATTCAACAAGGATAACCACAAATTATGAATTATACGGATAATACATACTTAGGTATATTCCCATATATATAGCTAACTCATATAGTAACCCATCTCAATCAGGAGGAAAACACAAAATTCATTGACTCAACTCATAACAAGGATTTTATTCTAGGGGTGCCAACATGTAACACTCCCAGTCAATCTGTCGAAACCCCGGTTACTGGTGTACTCTTCCTCTATAGAGTACTGTGGGTCTGGTGCATCACACAGAGGCACTTCCCACTATCATGGACTGTTGCGGTACTCCTCATGTAGAGTATCGTGGGTCAACTGTGACACACAGAGGCACTCCCCACCGTGGGTCTGCCGCGTCACACAGAGGTGCTCCCCCTCATAGCCTGCTGAGGTACTCCTTCTGTCGACAACCGTGGGTCTGCTGCTTCACATAGAGGTGATCCCCACTATGTGTCTACCCTGCCACATAGAGGATTTTCCCGCTAGGGTAGTCGAAACACTCCATGTCGAAAGGTTAGCAGTCATCATGTATCAGCCAACTACTAGTTCTCCATACTGCGAATTCTATTCTCCAGAGGATCTGCTCCAAGAGCTACTAGTCGATACTCCAACTGTCCGGAAGTCCAATGTATAAATATCTCACAGGTCTTCCTCATCATAGGGGTATGAACGCAACTAACATCACATCAATCGGATGCCCAGTTTCTGAGTTATTGGAATTTCCATTCTAGGGGCATGATTGGTTTTTAGGTTCAATTCAAACAGACCGTACACCAAATGTGTCCAAACCACAAGTGGGATATTCCAAAAGAATTGTCTCACTCTAATATTTCTGTTTCCGATGACTGTTCGTTGATCGGACACCCTTAGCCCATGATATGGGCAAAAATGTATAAACATGCCATAGCGGGTCTGGGTCCGGTCTGACCCAGTTGGGACCAGGGTCCGACTCGGTCTGCAGGTCTGACCCGGTACGAGGGGGTGGCCCGGACCAATGGGGTGGCTTGGTGGCCCCTGTTTAGTCCAGCTCAATAGCCCTCGCTAGTTCCTTCCCTACGGCATATAGAGGGTCTGCCTTAGCCAGGTCCAGGGTGGAAGCTGCACGCCCCTTGCTTCCAAACAGCTTATCCATTTGTGTGGGGACCCAAACTGGTGCTAAGTGGCGCCATTCCAGATCACGAGGGACCCATTGGGTCCCGGTCCTCCTGGCTGGCCAAGCAGCTAGCACCTCTAGGTACGTTACGACCCACCCTAGTCGTGACTCCATGCTCCTCCTCACGGCTCGACGTGCCACCCCACTTTCATCGCGAGCTCTGTTCCACCGTGCGGCGCGAAAACTTCGCGCCTCTTCCACCGTGTCCTGGCCTTGCCATGGTTCCCTGCTCCCCCGTGCGGCACAATGATGTCACCCCTTCCGGAGACCAGACTACCTTGTGCTGCCTATTTCCTTCATGGTCGGCCTGATGCCGGGCCCCGCTGCTCCACTCCGCTGTCATAAAAAACTGAGGAGAAATGAAGGGGGAGGTTCAGGCTGTGTTTGTGTGGCCCAATACTTCCAAATCATAGCGATAACAATTAGAAAAACACAATCATGGATTTGTGCATTGAAGGAGGGAGACAATATCAAACGTAAAATCCCCAAACTCATATTTAATGATCGTAGATGAGGTCACAGAAAGGTAGGAATCGATTCGTTAATGTCGGAAAAAGAAAAGGACAACCATCATTAGTGGATCAGCGTCTGGAGGTGATGATGTCGAAGATGGCATTCTTCACATTCTTCATCGGAGAGTTCTTCTCCTCCATAATCTCCACAAATAGATTATGCCAACCCAATGATAATAAAATATCACATCTTATTAAATTGTTGGCATAAATAATTCAAATGGAGAATTATTTAACGGGGGCTCCACTTAATTAATTCTTATGTATAGGCACAATTTTAATTAAGAGAGTTCAAGTTGTTTCATTGGTGGTGGATCCATAAATGGGATGTCCAAGGGTTTCATCCTCCGGTGGTCCCCACCTCACTAATTGACAAGAGGTGTTTAAACATCGGGTGTGCCCCACCACCATAACCTCTCATGGGAGGTTATGGTGTGGTGGACCCCACCCCTAACCTACTCTTGGAGGTTTTAACCACCATAATTAAAAAAAATCTAACACATTATTTTTATTTATTTTAATTAAAAACCCAAAAACCATCTTCTATTCTCGCCCAACTTCTGTCGAGGTGAAAATCATCTTAAGCAAATATCGGATCTGCGAGTTCAACAATGCCCCCAGATTTCAATTCCGAACATCGGTTCAAAAGTTATAAAATTGCACTCGCACGTTTTCTAAACGTACCAGAACAAAACATTAGAAGTTTTTTCGGGCACACCGGGCCTCAGAATCATGCGCTGAAATTTTCGCGGACTCTTAAAAAATCACATGTATTGAAAAAAATTCCATTGAATTTCCGGGTCATTACTTGTTTGGTCACCATCAGAAAATTGTCAAAGTATTTACCTCCTGCTAGTTTTAATGGTGGGTAGATCCATGATGGGTATTGCATAAGTGTCTCTAGAATGAGTTAGTGTTGTCCGTTTTCACAGTGGTGGAGATTCTTCCTGGGCCTCATCGTGTCAATTATCTAGTCTTTTCTTGGGATTTTTTAAGTTTCTAAGGGTGGGGATCCCTTTCTGGCATTCCCCTGTAGTCTTTTTGGTTCTGTTCCGAGAGGTGGTTTTGTTATATGTGGTAAGAGTGTTCCTTGGATGTGGCATGACCTTGTTTGATCATTCTAGCTAAATGGTGTGGTTTTCATTTAATAGTGCTTGAGATGTTTCGTCTTGTGAAGTTGGTTTATATGGTTACGAGAGTTCCTTTCCACGATCAGTCAACTGGAGGCGTTCTAGCTCTTTGGGTTGGGAGGAACATATCAGAAAGTCCTTTTACGTGTTTCTTGAAGTTGTATTTCGGTCACTTTCTATTAGAACGATTCTTTTTCCTCTTTCCACATTTTGATTATGGGTATCCTCTTTGAAACTTAGTGGGGTATCAGTTTCTTTTTTCAGTATCAACCATAGTTGTGGATTTCTGGGGACGGAAAGCTTTATGGTGGATAGAATTGTCAAACATGTACTTTGTGATGTTTCATGTTTCTAATTTTTATTTATATATTATTATATTATCTTCTTCAAATTATTATTATTATTATATGAAATGTGGGCCAAGCCCGACTGGGGGTTTTCACTTTGCACTGATAAATGAGTGTTTTGGCTTGAAAATGATCAGCGCGTGGGTAGGTAATGGACGATTCATGTTTTCCAATTTAATGCACAACATGCGTAGTGTGCGTGTGGTTAATTAACCAAATGAAAAAAGGGAATTGGTTATAAATAATAATTTTATTATTATTTTTAATTTACGAGTTGACCAAATAATAATAAAAATATTGAAGTATTACTATTATTATTATCATAATAATAATTATTATTATTGTAATTAATATATTAAATTATAATTAGTATTAAATTTATAATCATTTTAGGTTAGTTTTATGCTTTTTAGGTTTTTATCCATTATTATTTTCCTTTTTCCCCTTTCCTTTTCCTTTTTTTCACTCCCTCACTTTCTCTTCCCCTCTCTCTTGTCCATCGCGCTACCTCAAAACCCCCCAAACCCTTCCACTGAACCCCCCACCCTCCTCCTTTGATGCGCCTCCTATTTGGCATCGCCCTATGATCCCTATCCAGGCAATTCTCTTCTACCTCGATGCGACAAACTCCCCTCCCTCTCTCTCGTCGTACTATAACTCAGTGTTGGTAACCCCAGTCGTGCGACCAGCTTCGATGTGCCACATTCTTCGCGCGACCAGACTTGGCACACCGTCTCCTTCGCACAACCAGTTCGGCACCCTACCTCTCTGGCGTGACCAACATCGATAATCCCTTTTCTTCCGTGTCAAGTTTTGCCTCTTGTTTAGGGGTCCATTTTTAGGATTTTTTTACGTTTCTTAGGGCTCGATTTTGATGTCGTGGGTGCGATATTGCATTCTTACAGTGCCATCGAGGTGCGAATAAGGTTTCACAGTATTTTCTTGAAGACTTTTCATGTGAGGTAGGTGGTTCCATACCTCACATATCAATATAAATTAAATAAGCTTATTTAAATTTATAAATGTGTTTGGTGTTTTTATTCTTTTGTGTGTTAGATGTTTTGAAGTTGTTTGGGTGCTCATTGTTTGATAATGGACTTCTACTAAAGGAAATTTCTAATTTTTTTATTTGTACCTTGATGCAATATTTCAATGAAATGGATTTTAATAGTGTTTTGTAGGTGCTAAATGTGCTTTAAAAACATTTTGGCATTTGTGTGCGATGAAATTGTAATTTCTATTAGAAATAGTGTGTTCGTAGTTTTGGTTTGGTTTTGGTTAATTTTTCAAAGTGTTTAATCAATTTTATATTGGGTGTGAATTATATTTTTACGGTGGATGACGTTTTTAAGTGTTGGGAACATAAATTTTTATGGAAAGCGGCTATGTTTGGTGTGTGAAAACATGTGCATTGTTTTATAAAATGTTTTAGGGGATGATTCTTAGGTGAGAGACATGTTTTAGTGTGATGATGTTTTCTGTCTTGTTTTAAAGTGTTTTTTATGTGAAATTGAGTATGTTTTTATGTAATCCTTGGTTTCACCATTTGTGGATGTTTTATAAATTATTCAAATTGTTTATTACCATAATCAAGTGGTGTAGATGATGTTTTTAAAGCGGTAGGCATGTCTAAAAGACGTGATTAGATTTTAATATAGTGATTGGTTGGGTCTTGATATGTGTTTGGATTTGATTTTTCCAAAACATGTTCTAATGGTTGTTTGGTAGGTGCGAAATGTGTTTTCCAAGCCTTTGAGGTGCGGATATATTTAAATGGCGATTTTCAAAGGAAAATGAGTCACTTTGGGTGTGTTTTCCTTGTTGTGTACTTTGTAAAATTAAATTGAAAATTATTTGACTAATGGAAAACATGTTTGATATGGTTACTAGGGGTATTTGGTTTTAGACTGACATCGTTATATGAAATCAAGTTGTTATTCTTGTAAACCCTATTTGCGTCACTTGGTGGTGTTTTCTAAGTCGAGGAAATGGTTTATTTAATTGTGTAAGTGGTGTAAAATTAGTTTAAGGTGAATGTGTTAGGAAAGTGATTTGAAGTGGCGTATCTATTTGTAATGGGGTGTGTTTATTTGTGTGGGCCCTTATTGTGTTATTTAAATATTGATTTATAAGTTGTGTGAATTGTTTATGTTCTTCTTTTAGTGTTTCCAAATGGGGATTTGCCAAATTATTAGGTAATGATAAATATATTTCAGAAAGGTATTTTGGTGTGAATTATTTTTTGGAATGTTGATTGGGTATTAAAATGGTGTCTTTTTTGAGTAATGTATTGTTTGGTCTTTGATATGAGAAATCAATATACTATGTGAATGTGAACCTTGATCGATCACAAAGGAAAACCCTGGGTATCTAGGTGGGAGGACTAGAACTAGTTCCCTAGTGATCTAGAGTTGTATCATCCCTATTTCACTTCGCTGGATTGACGATTACAACACTAACTAAACATGTGAATTTTGAGGGTTGTGATCTTCTAAGCCACATTTTCTAAGGGTCATGGTCTTCTAAGCCAGTGTTTCTAAGGGTCATTATTTTTAATCTGTGTTTCACCAATACACAAGGTACTCGGGTCATACTCAAGCTAGATAAACCTTATAGGATTTACACATAATGATCTACTATTCATGAAGTGGTGCCTTCCATCATCATACAGAGGACCACTCGAGTATGTGCATGTTCATTATAAATTTTCCCTTCCATTTTAAATTAGTATTGTGAAATGGTTTTTTTTCTATCAGTACTCTTTTCCTTTCACGTTTAGTTTTTAAATGTCTTCCTTAGAAGTCTTTTAAAAGTATGGTTTTAAATAATCATGCTAAAATATATTTTTAATGTTATGGAATTGAACCTTTTTATTCGGTGGTATCCTTCTAAGCTCTTGTCTCACACCCTCATAAACTTTTTGGGGTGTATTTAGACCCTTTTCTTTGTGTGTCACAGGTTTATGCATCATGCTTAGTGATGGTGGTTCTGGTTGCTGTTGGTCTTCAATTAGAGGTTGATATAGGAGTTTTAGTTCTCTATCTTTGTTGTTGTTCACTTTGGGTTTTAGTTGAATTGTAATCATTAAAAAAAACTACTTTAATGGCGTGTTTGGTTGTCTGTTTCCAATTTCAGTTTGTTTATCTTGTTAGTTTTCTTTCTGTATTTTATTTCAGGTAAATCATTCCCATGTAATTTTTTGATACTCAGGCACTTGTGCCACCCCATGGGGATCGGGAACGCCCTTCAGGCCTTGTCACGGACCGCGTCGGATGGCGACCCATTCTGGTTTGTGATAGCCTTCCACCTAATGTAAGGCTTCTCATATAAATAGAGGCATTTATAGAACTTAATTTTCTCGAGGATGATTGATCCAAGAGGCTTTAGAGGTGTGAGAAATGGGATAGAGGTGAGGGGTTTTTATTACGGGGAGTCGGGGCACTTTAGGAATGCTTGAAAATGTTATTTTATTATATAATAACATTCAGTTTTTAATGTTCCAAAACTCATCAAAGTCCACGATATATAGAATCATGTTCGAAATAAAGTCATCCAATTAGAATTGGATAGATTTTAGATATTGTTTTTTTTATAATCTCATTTATTTAAATCATTCATTAAGGAGGTAAACACTGCATCATTATTTTGTCATAAATAATTTTATATATTTTATGTATAAAAATTATAAAAAAATTCCATGATGTAGGAAATCTTTTTATCAATAAAATGATTATTTATTGTCGAAAGGATAACTTATATAACCCATTGTAAAAATTGTTTTACTAAATGATATATATTTATATCATTTTTGTCATTACATTAAATTAGTTACTATAAACTGTCATTTTACTCCCAAGTTCCTCAATGTGGTGCCTAAATCACCCCAAGGATGCCCATGGTCGGACATGTATTAACCAATAGTAATACAACCCATGTTAGTGTAATTTATTATTATTATTAATATAATATTTTTTTACCCTTATTTATCCGATTTACCCTTCAACCACGGTAAATAAAATATTTATTGAAGTAAATATTCATATTGTCTAAAAATAACAGTTAACTATTTACACAATTTGGACCTCCTGATTTGAAATATGGAATCCATTTTTCCAAAATCCAAACACATATGTGGTAGAAATTAATTTAAAATTAATTCCTGTTGTCAAAACTAAAATGTGTGTTTTTACAAAATAATAACTTTAAAAAGATTAACACTTGTTTATGTCCAGTTTAAATGTAGAATTACATCTAATGACCAAAATTATATTAAATAAAAAATATAAGATTTAATTATACTTTAAAACCACTAAAATTTATTAATTAACAAAATAAATTATTACAATTAAAAAATATATTTTCAATTTAAATTTAGTATTTTTTACTATTCATCAAAATATGAAAGTTATCCAAAAATTACCAAAAATTTATCCAAACTATTTTTTTATATACCACTTTAATGAATAACCTATTGTCATTACATTTAATAAATAAAAGTGTCAAATATTTTTTTTAAAAGTTTTCTCCATTAAAATGCGGTAGAATTGCATTTTTTTGAGAAATACTTCTTTCATACGAAAATAATGAATTTGTTCTTATATTATATCTAAGAAACACATATTATGGATTTTAAAATTATATAGAGTATATAAAATTCATAATTCAGTAAATATTATTCATAACTAATTTTTGAATGACTAGTTTGGTAAGGCATGGTTCGGTCAAAATCAGTGTTGCATGTTGCGCAAGTTATTGAATTTCTTCGAAGTTATAATGTACTATAAAATATTACGGTGTCACATTCTCCCCTAAATAAATAAATTGTGCCCTCGCATTTTGAAAATTTTTCTTTGGAAATAAAAGTTTAAAAATAGACAAATAGCTTTGCGGAAAACCCACATCTGAAATTGGGTAACAAGAAATTTAGTTTTAATAAGAGGTAAAGTGAAATGAAAAATTCACCACCAAAATATGATCTCGATTAGAAGTAAATTGGTAGAAATTAATGAAAAATAATTAGTGGAAAAACTTAGATATTTATAGGGTGTGATTGAGGTCATTGATCATAATGAAGTGTAAAATTGAGGGGCTAAAAGAGATCAATCTATGATGATTTAAAATATCATCGGTTCAAGAAAAAATAAGTTATTAGGATAACAGATTTTTGGTTTTATGATCCCTTATCTAATGTTTAATAATTAATTTATTCATAGAATTAGAGGAAAAAATATACTTGATAATTAGAGTTTCACCTTTGCACTAATTCCAACCACAAACTCATATTTCACTCTAAAATATAATAGAATTCAAAAATCTTCTATTTATTCAAATAGTATAGGGTACCAAAAATAATTAATGTATAATTCATTTGTTTGAATATTTAAAAATAATAACATTATTCAAACTAGGACATCACATAGGCTAGTAGTAGTTTATGAACCATTTTCGCCCTTCAGTTGTGTGTTCAAGTCTCACGGCCTTGCTTGACATGACGGGTTGTCACCCGACCTCTAGGTTGTTCTTTTTATGACAATACAAAAATAATATTAAGACGTGATTTAACCTTAACAATAGTATCCAATTTCAAACTTAATCTATTCTAACCTTTAGACTTTTCCACAATACATCTCTCCGAACTCACAATCCAAAATTTATAAGGATGGTCACATAATATACATGTGAATACCTTCATCGTGTAATCTCCTAAAATGTGTTAATAAATTCAATTTCTAGAAAACCATATTTGAATAGTTATGTACTTCCTTATTCCTTCTCTAAATCATATAATACTAGATATATTCCTTAAATCTAAAAATGTTATAATCACCAACAATTATTGAATAAAAAACCATTAATTCGTTCCTTGGTAGTTAATAATAACCAATATAATTAATCCAAATCAATCATCTCTTATTTAAAAATCAGTACCGCAGTAACAAGTTCATTTTAAAGTTTATCATTCCTTCAATAATTTTTTTTTCAAAAAGGTTAAGTTGCTATTGAGTCACTTTTTCGGTACCACACAATCACAAATCCTTAATGAAATAGTACTGTAGTAAAATCGTTATATACTCCATAATTATTATAATTGGTACATCACTGATAATACACTAAAATGATAAAATTCATTAATATTAACATATAAACACTAGTCATTACTCTTCATCTGTGCTAATATCGTAACATGATTATTTTCCAACAACATCATTTTCAGTGTACTCTGATGATTGGGACATTGATTCATGTAGTGTCCCAACACTTTGTAGATGAAGCATTGGACATTTGAATCCTTTTTCTTACCCTTGAAATCACATACATGGTGTCCTTTTTCTCCACACTTATAACAAACACCCATTCCCTTCATGAATTTACTAAGGTGATTCTTTCGATAGTTATCACATATGGTAAAATCTTTCTTTCCCTTATTGTATTTATTCATCTTTCTCCCTACCATCCTTTTCTTTCCAACGTCCCTTTAAAGCCATTGGACTAATATAATTCTTTACATATCTTATTAACACATGATACTATTTCTTCATAATATGATAATACGTGGGAGAGAATTTTTTTATTAATTTTGTCTTAAGGCCATGAAATATCGGATTCTTCTTACTTTTTGGATTATGTGTATTACTAGAGTTCTCATTCCATCTAATGGGCACCATTCCTAAACAATGGAATAAACTAGGTTAGTTTTTTCATCCCAAATCATAATTCAAAACTTGATAAATAATGAGTGTAAACTGAAAAGATTATAAATATAATATATAATCATAAAAAAGTTATCATTTAAGAAATATTTACATCTAAATCATTCACAATGGATTGCAATGAAAATGTGAATTATCCTAAGCATATACCCTAGGATTGTTGTATCCAATAGTGTATCAAGGCCAGTTTTCATGTACTAGGATACCCCGGGTCCAGCCTAAAACTCCATGTCAATATTTTTAATCCTTGGTAAATCTGTTCCCGAGCTACCTCTACAAACTCATATCCAGACACAGATGTATTTCTTGGAAGATACAAAAAAATATCTACTTTTCCAAAATTATAGGATGTTTTTCTATACTAATCTACAAAATCTATCTTAGGGTATTGTGATCAAATCAGAGTTTATCTAAATCCAGTTTCCAATGTATGTACTAAACTTCCTCTGATCCCAACTATAATTCCCCAACACCAGTTAGCCAATGAACATGAATTATTTTATTACATTGGCATGGTTAAAAGGAATCACGTCCTGAAAGACTAATTAGTTTAGTAATATTTAAAAATAGATTACATACATGAATGTTACAATACAAAATGAAAAACAATAACAACATTGGTCCCATTGAATAGATTCATATCCCTTAGAAGATCCCTGCAGGTCAATCATAATATAATTCATCACATCCTGGTAAAAATAAAACCTAGAAAGGGGTGACTAATAATGCTCAGTAAGTATAAAAATATAGAAAAAAATTTTATAAACAAGAATAAACATTTAAGGGTATGTCTAAAACAAAAAAACTGTTTTAAACTTAAACTTCAGCATAATATGGAAAATATAAATCAAATAATGTCATTTACTTATTCACATGGATATTATTATAGTCGAATAATCACCTATAATATCAATAGATATTTTCATAGTGATGGAATGTATAATTCTAGACTTTATAAACAAATAGTCATGGCCTCATGCCCATACTACCAAAAATATTTTTTTAAGGCCTTGTGCCAAGACACTAGAATGTCTCATGGGACCTACCGATGAATCAAGGAGCTATTTCAGGCTCCACCCATCACATACTAAGTCCAATGCATTTCACATTTGAAAATGTTGAAACATAAAATAAACATTCGTATTAAAACTAGTATACAAAATGTTAATACATAAACCATAAAACATGAATGTTATAAAAATAGAAAATCCAAAATCAAACATAACCTAACTCATTTAATAAAATAGAGAATATTTTATTATAATAAATCAACCTCAATCAAGAATAATATCCAGTAAAAGTTGTTGATATAGTTTTAAATGATTGGTAAAACTCTTTGAGAGCAATATACCTTTTTTTGAAATCATTTAAAAGTTAACAATTTTTAAATGAAGTCATTTAGAATATATTCTTGAATCAAATTTTCCTATACCACTTTGAAAATTTTTAATGTAATTAACATTTTCAAACAATCATGTTCATATAAATACATCCTTAAAACCATTTTTTAAAACATGGAAATTATTGAGAAATATTTAGAAGAATAAATGTTTAAAAATTTTAAAATGATGTTTTAGTTAAAGAGTCCATTAAAAATAATCCTTTTAAAAATTCTTTTACGAATCATGGACATTGATTATAAATATTTCCTAGTAAATACTTACCTATAAACAATCTTGTAAAATAATGAGACCGATAAAATAAGCTTTACCATGTACTTTTCCATGGTCAATAGTACGTTAACCTCCTGTATAATAGTTAAATCATTGTTATTAAATTATAAAAGAACCACATATATAAATATGATATCATAAATGATCTTCTAATATATCTTTGTTAATAATGTTTCAGAAGTATCGTTATTTTGAGTGTTAGTTGAATCATTTTTCCTTAATATGTTTCGTTACATAAGCCATGTTTGTAATGTATATAATGTATTTGATTCATATCCAGAATGATATTAAGTTCTTAAACCTTATTTTTAATAATCAAATAAAAATTATTCTTGAATGGTTATGATGGGTAATGAATCTCATCACGTTCATGGAGATGGTAATCCATACGTAAGCATGAACGCAACGTCCATTTCATTTTTTTATGTGAAAAGGAATGAAAACGAAATGATAAATATGTATATTATAATTATAGTATAATATAATATTTTATATAAATTAGATAAGTTCATTAACACCAAACATTATGTGTTCCATGTATGGTATGAATGGGTCATATCACTTTGAGGGCACGGTAGTCCGCACTTCCTCAGATGAAATTATCATATATATTCAACATGATAAGTATAAAGGTATGCAATAAAATAGAATTTCATAATATTATGGATAAAATAAATATCAAATATATCATATATAATTACCATTAAATCATAATTTCCACCATAAGAGGTGGAAGTAGAATATTAAACAATCATCGTTTTGTGAGGTAGTAGGTTTCCATCTAAAGAAACATTATGTTCTATAACCATTAGATAGAGGTGACTTTAAGTGGTGTTGAATACATCCCATAACAACAGCCTTGTATATTGAGGATACTGTTGTTTTTATAAAAGTAAGTAATAAAGAGATTTTAGAGGGTTAGAGAAGTAAAATAAAAAAATAACTTAAAAGGAGATGTTACCTTTAAATCAGGTAACTCCCTTTGTTTTGAACAAAAAGGCTTCCTTGAAGTGCCTTCTACCAAAGGTATGGATTATAAGTGAAATAGAGGGTTGTAGGGAGCATACGTGGTCATTGGTTGGAAGATCCAAGGGGCTTTAGATGTGTGAGAAATGGGTTAGATATGGGAGATTTTTATAAGGGTGCTCTTTAGGAAAGTTTGAAAATATTATTTTAATATATAATTATTTTCGTTTTATAAATGTCAAAAACTCATTGAAGTCAATGATATAAAGACTCATGTTCAATATAAAATAATCTAAGAATAATTGGATAGGTTTTAGATATTGTTTTAATTTTTATAATCTCATTTATTTAAATCATTCATTAATTAGTTAAACACTACGTCATTGTTGTGTCATAAATAATTTTATTTATATGATGTCAAAAAATTATAAACAAATACCATAATGTATTAAATAATTCTATTTTTCAAATTAATATTTATAGTCTAAATTATACCTTATATAACCCCTTATAATTTTTTTTAATAAAATATATATGATTATATCATTTTTTTATTACATTAAATTAATTAATATAAAGTGTCATTATCAATCTCAAGTGGCTCCATGTGGTCCCAATATAGACCCAGGGATGCCCATGGTTGGACATGTATCATCCAACAGGAATTAGACACATGTTAGTGTAATTTAATATTATAATAATACTATTTGTTTACACTTATTTACCAGATTTACCATTTATGCATGGTAAATAAAATATTTACTAAAGTAAATATCCCTAATGACTAAAAATAAAAGATATCTATTTACAAAATTTAAACCTCCTAATTCCAAATATGGAATCCATTTTTCCAAATTCAAAACACAAAATTGGAAGAAAGCAATTTAAAATTAATTCATGTTCTCAAAACAAGAAACGTGTTTTTAAGAAATATTAACTATCAATAGATTGATAGTTATTTGTGTCTAGTTTAAAGGTGAAATTACATCCAATGACCAAAATTATATAAAATTATCAAAATATAATATAATGATACTTTAAAAACACTCAAATTCAAAATTTAAGACTATAAATTATTTCAATTAAAAACATGTTTTCAATTAAAATTTAGTATTTTTCACTATTGATCAAAATATAAAAGTTATCAGAATACTACCAAAAATTTATCCAAAAGAAAATTTTAGGTCTCTCTTATAAAGAATGATTTATGTTCATTAAATTGAATATATAAAAATTTCAAGTATTGGTTTTAAAAAAGGTTCTACATTAAAAGGTGTTAAAATTACATTTTTGATAAATACTTCTTTTATGTGAAAATAATGAATTTTTTCTTACATTATGTCCAAGAAATAAATAATATGGAATCTAAAATTATATAGATTATAAAAAATTAATATTCAGTTAGTAATATTTATAACTTCTTTTTGAATGGGTGTATGGATAAGTCATGGTTCAATCAAACACAGGGTTGCATGTAGTGCAAGTTATTGAATTTCTTTGCAAAGATAACATACGATGAAATCTTAGGGTGTTACATGATTAATTTAAGAGGAATAAAATCACTTCATGGGGAGATAATCATCCATACATTAATTGTAATAATGATAATTTTAATTAATATATGTGATATAAATGATTTATTTAATATATTAATGACTTGTTTCTCTTTCTATAAATATAATATAACATTTTTTTACCATTCCACTCACTTAATGTTGATAGAATCATTCATATATGTGTGGACTACCACCTTCACGAAGTGATGTGATACTATTTTCATCACTACACCATATGGACGGTATAAATATATATATATATATATATATAATTACATAAAATGTATTTTATATATTATACAATAATCATTTATTAAAGAAAAAATATTACTTACATTATTTCAATAATGATCATTGAAAAATTGAAATCATACACATGCATATATATAACCTACCATATCCATGATCGTAAAGTACATCATTTCTCAAAAACATATTTTCGTATTGGTAATAGAAGTATAATTAATGTATTAATGTAGTAATAATTTCATGATTGTTACTATTACAATGATTATGGAACTATATAATTTGTATAAGAACCATAACATTCATGATAAAGAACGAATGTGAAAATGAGACTATTAACACCCAAAACTATAAAAATAATGAAATATTATTATTGAATGGGTCATAATTGGTTATAAAATGATCATATATGATATTATAAATATTAATTTGGTCCATTTGTAACTCAAAAATATGTTTAACACCACTATATAGGAGTTTAAATCATGTTCAACCCAAATTATGTGTGAGGTAACAGACTTCATCTCAACTTTAATTCAATGAGACAAATTTTAATGTTATCCACCTAATAAATTTTATATTTTTTACATGATTAACCGTTTATATTTATTGTCACGATTCATCCATAATTCCATGTATTTGTGTTTTAATATTAAATACTTCATCTAATGGTATTTGATTTGAAACTTACTAATTAGTACATGTTATTGTACAATATAACTTTTTTTTATTGTTAAATTTCTCTTGAAACAACCACTTTTTTATGATAATTTTTCATTAGATATTAAATTTATCTTAAATATCTATATTCTTTCATTATGGATAATATTATTTCCTAAATTTTTTAACAACTTTTCATATGGTGTTCACTTATTAATTTATTTTATTAACTGGGGATATATTGATAAATTTATGCCTTTTAAACAGTATAGATATTTGATATTAAGGATTGTTGAATCATGAATTAAATTGATAATTATTTTTGCGATTAATTCATTCTTCATCAAGTGATGTGTGGGGACTAGTAATATATATGTCATTTATTCATTGGTAGGTCTTATGAGACAAATTAGTTGGCTAAATTAAATAGGTTTCAATGTGTTGTTTAAACTTTTTTGTGAATGGTATTTACGGTGGTGGTATCATGAATCATGAAATCATATAGTCCAATGAGTAATAATATATTTCATTAAGAATTTATTTATTATTATTCATTATATTTTCACCATGATATTATCTATTGATTCATTTCATTCTCATTTATAAACTAAATGGAATATGTTTGCAGCTATTTACCATCCCATATTGATTATTCCTTGTCTTATCATTACAACAAAGTTATTTATGTGGAATATGAGATAAGTTATTTAAAATTTCATTTTTAATATTATTATTTATTAATGATCTATTTTTATATAATCCATACTCAATATTTTATCTCATCTTTATTTTTTTTCCTTTACCCAGGTTATGAAAAAAATTGGCCATGGAATTAGTTTTAATATATGTTTTTTATTTCCTTTTCTTATTAGCTATGTTTTATTTTCTACTACCAATGTAATTTGGGTATCATGTATGTATCTAGTTTTCCAAACTGCTACACTAATCGGTCCTTCGGTACTTGACCCTTTGTATATATGTCAGTGTAATAAAGAAGACATTGGATCCAGACTACTTAGGTTGGGATCATTATAGTTGGTATCAAAATAAGTTTATAAAAAATAGGAACTAAATAAAGTAAAATATCTATTAGAGAACAGAAAACAATAAATTTATTTATTTATAATAATATAATGACATCCTAATGTTTTGGTAAGTAATATATTCTCTAATTGTTACTTTCAATACATCAATTTTTAGATACTATTAGTTGATGTGGCTCTAACATAGACGTACCTAGGGGTAACTACATTGAAAACGGTGCATATGGAATGGCTCAATAATCACCTAGAATAAGAATATAGGCATAAGTACTCACTTGTTTGGAAAATCCCCATAGACATACTTTGGATAATTCACATTTTACTTATAATCCAATATAAGGGATTTGAAATTAGTGATATCCCAAAAGAAGCCAAGTATATATGAATAATTTTTTTAATTTATACTCTATGTTACACCATATTTAGAATTATACAATATGATTTAAAATTAATAACTTAAGGATATCATCTTGTATATTCCATAGTTCTGTAATGAATCCTCAAAGGAAGAAGGGCGCCAATAATCAAAGCCAATGTAGAGGATTCCCAAATGAGGAAGCTAATATAGAAGGTATTGGAACTGGTCAAATCATGGATATATTAGGGTTGATTGTTAAAGTAATGATAAATAACCATTTCTATTGGGAGAAACCAATTCTAAAGTGAAATTATTTTTTATTGGATCACAATATGCAATAAAATACCCAATTATTTAGTGGGACTAATAATCCCAATGAATATGAACAATGGGTTTAGTCTTTAGAGAAGTTATTTATTGTCACGGGTTGTAGTGAAAAGTAAATGGTAACATTTTCAATGTACTGTATCAAAGGGGATACTGATCAATTGTTGTCGTTCATCTATAATACAAAAGAGGAAGAAGAAATAGAACTCATGAAATGTAAATATTTTATAGAGACAATATCCAAAAAATATTCCTCTCATCAGAAATAAAAAGATTTCAATAGATAGTTCCTCAGAATAAATAAAAAGGAAGAGTAATGTTTTGTGATGTATATATAATAATTTACATGGTAATATATGTATGATATGGATTACATATGCAACAAAGAGTCCTTAATTAACTACTTAATTAAATAGATTAAGCCTAACCTCTAAAGTGAGCCGGTCTGTCAAAAATGTTATTGATATTATGAAATAGTTTCATTTTTTAAAATATAATGTAATATTTTTTAATTTCCTTTTGTTTTAATGGTAAGAAAGATAATAAGAGGAAATCATATAAAAATGAATAAAGGGAAATATGGATAGATGGTTTTTCGACGTGTAATAACTGTGAAAAAATGGTCTGGTACTTTCATGAAGGGAATGAGAGTTTTCTACAAGTGTTGATAGATTGTACACCATACTTGTAATTGAGATGTACAAAAATAAATTTCTGAAGTGTAATTATTCCACGGTAAGGAGATGTGTAACTATGAAAATTTATTCACCATGAATCAATGTAATTTAACTTATATTAATCTACAGTATTAAGGTCGATAATATAATATTGATACAAATAAAGAAGAATGATTGTTTTGTGTGTAATTAAATCAAATAAATATGTTGTAAAAGTATTTTATTGATTGTATTCTAATTATAAGTATCAGGAAAATGTATAATTATTCTAATGCATTACTATTTCTTATATGATTTAAAATCTGGTGTTGAATGGTATCAAAAAAATTAATCCCTTGTAATTTTAAAAAATTTAATAAAAAACATGATTAAGGTAAGATAACCCTTAATCTGTTCTCTATGTTGATATAATAATTAAAATGATATGTTTATGTGAAATAATTGGTGTCCATTAAACTAGTTTTGAAAATAATGATTTATGTTATCTCTTCTTGAGTTTACTGCATGTTGGATTCATTGGAATATATTCAATAACAGGAGATTTATTTTTGGAATCCTGAATATTTTCATTAAGTTTTTATGGTGATTAAAGTATTCACATATTTTTAATGTGACATTAATTTCCATATTATATTTTCTAGGGGATAATATGGTCGATTTAGTGTCCATCCCTTGATATTTTATCAATCATATTTTGGAAAAGCATTAAGATCAACTATTTACTAAAGAGATTAGGTTGAAGTTTGTGTTTTATTAGATATATTTTAATACCATTTTGGATCTAGTAAATATAGGAGTAATATTTTGTGATATTTTAATAGATAATAATGTTTTTTAAGACATAATTTTAGTACATCAAGAATAAAAAATTTGCAAACTAATTTCATTGCATAAGCGTTGATGTGTAAATAGATCGAACAACAACCAAATGATGAAATTTTTACAGTGAAATAAAACTATATCCAATATTTATGTTTCCTTATGTTATTACAGAGTGAAGAAATTTTTTAACTGAAGGAAAAAGATAGTGAAACTGAATATTTGTCTTATTATCATCATTTTTTATGATATTAATAATCCTTTTCACACCACTACTATATGGAATTGTGGTCATTAACTTCCCCCAGGCCATGTTCTCTAATACTCTCCCTAAGAATTTGGGTGTTAGTTTTCTATTATATGTATATTTTTTTACTTCCCACATATGTTATCATATTTTTAAACCTAGAATGTGTTATTCCATATGATTTATTTTCATCCATTTCTCACTTTTAAAGATGATGTTTTATTAACCCCTATTACGATGTTTGTTTTTTATCAATGGTATTTTAAAATTTCAATGCCTTGATTACCAATGTCTAGTTTAAATTGTGTGGATGAAATTTATTTAAGGGGTCGAATGTAAGACCCTAAAATTATAAATTAAAAACATTTTATTTAATATCATATGAATCAAAAAACACCAAGATTAATAATCCTATAATATATATTTATTTAAATTTAATTTATTCGATAGCTTGTAGAATATCCAACCCCAAGCTGAAATGAACCATAATATACTATATTGTTTTAACCTAGAAATTTATATTACCTATATGAATTATATTGAATATATTATGAAAATTTGGGTTATCTTTTTATTTGGTAAAAATAAAAAACTTTTAAAAGAAAAAAATCTGAAAAATATGTTTTTCTTCTAAAATACATTTTATTCATGCTTTTCATACATAATTTAAAATTATTTTTCAATAATTTAGTAGATTTATCTTGAAAATTAATATGACATTTTAAAATTAGAATACGAACATTATTTTAGGGTAAATTTTATAAATTTATTCTGAAATGATTCATTTTTTGATTAATAATGAAAAATACTAAATTTCAATTTAAAAATTCCATTTCATTTTCCTAATTTGTAAAGTTAAATAATTTTAAAGTTAAGTTTAATAAAAAAGTAATTAAATTTTAAATTTATTTCTATAATTTAGGTCATTTTAAGCATTTTCATGTTCAATTTTGATATAAACCCTTTTAAACCTTTTGAACATTTTATCTTTAAAACCCCACTTTTTCCTTTGTACCTATGAGACTATTTTTAAATTATATTTTTCCACATATGTTAATGGAAATATTGAAATGTGAGTTCAATATTATAAATCAGAAAATTTTAAATTATATTGTAAAAAAATAATTTTTTACCAAAATCAATGGTGAAAATTAAAAAAATTTATTTCCATTATTCTAGTACAAATCGGTTTATTAGGGGAAAACTAAAAATACAAGGGTTAAATTGACCTAAAAACATGAATAAGATATCTTTTATAGAAATATTTCAACCCTGTATTGTATAAGGATCAATAATACAAATTTTTTTACCCTATTGGAAAGTGAAAACACGGGTATACCTTTTTCTCTTCAAAAAATACATGTCGGACACACAACTATCCTATAAAAGGTCACCCACTATTAACTCTTATTCACATAATAAAACTATTTTCCAGAAAATAATGGACCAAATAACATATAAAATTACTTATTCAAATCTTATAAGACTTATTTTTGGCATAAATCCAACCTACGAAGGATTTCGATGCTAAATTATGTAGGATACTTGATGAAGAGGCAATGTTCTTCAATGAGCTTCCTTATTATATTTATTCCTCCAACATTTTAAATTATTCTTAAACCATGAAAAAATAATAAAATCATAATATTAAATATAAATATATGTTTTCATGCTATGTTAGTTACCTAAAACCATCCCTGTAATCATTAAATTGGTTACAAAATCATCATTTGTGGGTAGGGTGGACCACCCCTTGTGAACTATTGTCTTTGATTTTTTGATTACCATGTATAACGGTTTGGTATGATGATGAATATAAAGAATATATATAATATTGAGAAAATTATTATACATATTTATACATTATATCATATACACATTTTTGTATTCCATTTTGTAGAGGATAAGATAATGTCGCTCCTATTTACAGAGGACTACGACCACACAAAGCGATGTGATTCATCTTTAAATAATGCTTTACCAAGATGGTGATAATGTTGAATTTTATGATTATGTGATATATGAAAGATAAAATTATAATATTCATATCTTATTTATCATTCTGGAATGAAAATATATCATTTTATTTTTCTACATATTCTCTCACTTAAAGGTGATAACATCATTCGTATACCTGTAGACAACTACCATTACAAAGAGATGAGATTATCTTTTCATCCCCACACCACATGGATGATATATATATTTATTTATTTAAATAAATAGTTTGGTATTTATAATATACTAAAAATTCTATAAATATAAAATATTTCTAACCTTCTTTCAATATTTATTTCTCAAGAATGTAAATTTTTCACATGTGTATGTATGGACTTCCATCATCATGATCGTATCATAGATAATTTATCAAAAAAATAATTTCTGATTAGTCCCAAAAGTATAAATGATATATTAATATGATAATTGTTTCATGATTATTATTCGATATATGATGGAACTATATAATATGCACATGAATTGGAAGATTCATGATAAATAAATAATGAGAAAACAATGCAATTAACACTCAAAACAATGAAAATATTGAAATATTATTAATGAATGGGTGATAAGATGATATAAAATGTCTATATATGATACTATAAATATTAATACGGATCTTGAATAAGTTATTAACATGGTCAAAACCACTATATTGTATATTATGTGACATTCATAAAAAAAAGTTTTTGGTAAGAGACTTTGTCTCAATATCCCTTTATTGATTCATATTGTAATGTTATTCAATTAATTTTCATTATATGGCCTACATAAATCCACATTGACATGTAACATCATGATTCATCTATAATTAATTATGTTTTAAGTATCAATTAAAATTATTTCATCCAATTGGATTTGACTTGAAAATTACTAAGGGGTAAAAGTAATTTAGAAAAATTCTTTCTTTTGTGATTTTTAAATTTCTCTTGATTTAACCACTTTATAGTGATCATTTATAATAATAAATTCCATTTAATATAAATATCCATATTTTTTTGATGGATATGATTATTTAATAAATAATTTAGGATTTTTACATATGAGGTTTACTTTAAATTTTATTTGATTAAATAGGGAAATATTGATGAATCAATATCCTTTAATCCATATCGATATCTAATGATAAGTAATATTGATTCACAAATTAAATGAATAATTTGATATATAATTAATTCTATGGTCTTGTAGTGATGTGTGTGGTCTGGTATTTGATAGCCCCTTGATGAATTAGAAGGTTTCACGAGACAAATTTTTTGGAAAAATTTTAATTGGTTTATACATAGAGTTTAAACAGTATTATGGAAGGACTCATAGTAGTTGTATCATGATTCCTGATATCATGGAATCTAATAATTAATCATTTAAATAATTAAGAATATATATATTATTATCCCTGACATTTTCACAATGATATTATCTCTAGGTAGACTTCATTCCTAGTTATTGGTCAAATGGAATGTGTTTTTTGTTATTTACCTTACCATATTGATTATTATTTATCTTATCCTAATATTGTATTTATTTAAATATAATGTGTGTTCATTTATATACCATTATATTTTTATCATGATTATTGATTCATGATATCTTAAATAATATGTAACTCGTACTAAGCATTTGAGCTCACCCTTATTTTTTCATATGCTTATAATATAAAGATGAAATATTTGAATGAGTTTTCAAGGATAAATTTCATTTGATATTGTTATTAATTATGATTTATTTTATATTCCTAATTTAAAATGGGTATCATGTATGTATCTCCTTTTCCAAAACTCATAAATTTATCGATTCTTTGGGATTTTAACATTTGTATTTATACTGATATAATAAAACAGACATTGACACCAGGTTAATGGGTTTAGGGTCATTTCATAAATAAAAAATAATGGAATAAATAATTTCAAAACATTATAATATATCATAGGATTGGATCATATCAAAGAATAAAAATAATAATAATTTATCTTAAAATAATAAACCAAAAATCATAAATCATGTGAGTATTTAATATGAGTGAGGAATATCTTATAAAAGAGGCATAAACATACAATATAAAATTTCATGAAAATAATTGACCTTAGTAAGGTGTTTAAATCATAGTAATATGAGACCTTGTGAGTAAACACATTATGAAAACACCGTTGTGAACAAAATAATTTCATTCGCACTTTAAAATGTGAGTAAACACATTATGCCCATGCCTTTTTGAACGAAATCAGTTTTTAAACTCCATCATATCTCATGATATATAAACATGAACTATTTCATTGGAGGGTAATATATTACCCCTACCATCACAATTCGTACATATGGGTGACACATAAAATTATTTTTCATCATATGATAAAGAAACTAGTGAAATATATTAGGTCTCATATCCTGGTCAAATTGAATTGCATAAAGATAGCATTAAAAATTCAGTCAATAATCATAACATGATAAAGCCATGGAAGATAAATGGGTATTTTATGATCTTGAGTAACTTTATATGTAAACACCTTTTACAGAAGCATTTTGTATTTACACTATATAATTAAAGGGTATATGTTTAAGTCATAATTTTATCAAATCAATCATTGAATGGAATCTTAGTGAACACCATTCAAGGGAAAGTGTTTGTTTCAAGATAAAGTTAATAATAAACTCATATTATTTATATCATGTCACACATTATGAGAAATGTCTCATGAAATTAAATTTGAGACAAATAACCCCTTATATTAATTCTCTACCTCCATAAAAGAATATAAATAACTTTTATAAAAAAATAACTATCTTAATAACTTATTTTATATCCATATTCATATATATAACCTTATATAAGCATAATTTATATTCATTATCTACATGTATAAATGTTATTTATTATCTATTTTGAATATCATGGGTGAGTAATCATTATTGTGTTGAACTAGTTTCATAATAGTGATTTTTTTCCTCACTCTTACCACAAATTACATCATTATAAGATCATAAAATAGAAAATAGTTAATGATTTATAATTATTCATAATGTAAAAAATATCATTTTGTGGGTGTTTTGTGAACAATCATTAAATATGATATTGATGATGAGCATGTTTTGATTATTTTAAACAAATGGGAATTGGTATCATTATTAATGAGTTTAATATCAATGTTATCATTATAAGACCGAAATAAAAAATATATATTTACTTATTTATATAATATATCATCATTAAAAATGATATTATTTTATATCATTGATCAAGTATATTGATAGATCATCCTAGACCTGAACATACTATAATTTATGGATGCTTCTAAAGGGTTTTGTTGTAATATTATTTTTTTAGCTGAATAATAATAAATTTTTTTATTTGATAAATATTAATTTCAATGTATTATATAAATATCTAATTCATATAAAATGACTACCTAGATTGAATAAATTATTTTTCCTCTTAGTATGATCATATAAGGATGTTGAATTTATAGTGATTTTTATTGATCATATTATTAATCGGTTATAAATTTTTTCATACCATAATCCTTAATAATTTAATAAAAATAATATTAATATATTAAACCCATTAAGATGACTGTCCTTGAATGTTGGTGATGAAAAATGAGATACAATGTTCCATGGAGACGGTAGTCCACACATACGGATGATTGATGATTTCATTTTTCATAGAACTGGAGATGGGTATACTATAGTTTTTCTTCTTATAATCTTAAATATGTTATAAATATATTTTTATTTATTAAATTTCACATTTTAACTAGACTTTAATGTTAGATAATGAAAATTAAAACATGTTACATCATTGAGACGATAGTTTACACAAACGTTGGAATGGAATTTTTGTTTCTCATATTGAAATGGATGAAAGGTGATTAATTATGATTCCCTTATAAAAAACATAGTATAAAAACATTACTAATTTCATTAGATATTAATGAGAAATAATATAGTTAAAATTATTATAGAGAAGAAAATATATTTGTGGAAAATTTGTAATAACATTGAGTGATTGAGATTTCCCTTGGAGGACTCCATATAAATGGTGGGATTAAGATATATTCTATTTATTAGTATATAATATAAGTGTTATAGTATTATAAGATAAAAAATTGATATATTTTCTATAATAAACCAAAATTTAGAGTTTTCTAAGGGGAGGAGAGAGGCCCCTTTAATAAGTTGTAAGAATTACATTTTGGTAAACTTTTCATCTTAATATAATGAAAGAACTTTTTTCTCAATTCAATAATAATAATAATAATATGGGATAATTTATTGGAGATAATTTTGGTCAATAGAAATTGAAAAAACCCATTTAGAAATATTTTTTTTAACTATCTAGTCCGTTTACCCATTCTTTAAACCTTTTTCCCTTTTTGGGTATTACAGTAGTAACTAGATTTTACATAAGTAATTCATTTTTTATACCTAAAAGTCAAATATTAATTATTAAATTATTTTTAACAAATAATAGAAATTATTAAGTCCATCATGTTATATCAATTTTATGAATGTGATTAAAATAATTTTTTGATTTTAAATGTATTAAAATGGTTTTAGTAGAAGTTAATGTTTATGAAATAATTTTAACACAATTTTTTTTAGATTAATCCTGATATTTTTAAATTAATAATATCAATTATAATATAATTTTTTTTCAATAAAATTGATTCAAACATTTGTATATGTGGTTTATATCCATAGTTTTTCCTTAATGTTATATTATTTTTAAAAATTTCATTTTTCACTATGCACATAAAAATAATTCTCTTTAAAAGAATAGAAAAAAATAACTCTAGGATAATTTTTTTATTATAAATTAAAAATAATGTTAATTTATACAAATTAAAATTAATAAATAGGGTAATTTAAATTTTTATTTGAAATTTAATGAAAACAATTTTCATATGAAAATAAATTTTTAAAAAAATTTAAGTGTTCTTAATCTTATTTTCTATCAATTAGTAATTATATTATTGGTAATAAATTATTCATATCAAAAATATATTATACCTATAATATATATTTTTTCTTCAAATAACCAATATAAAAACCATTTTTAGAACAAAAATATTATTAATAGTAATATGATCTAATAAAATTTATTGATTCTTTATAAAATAAACATTATGTTTTCTTTTTAAGTCTACATGTTATGTGTATAAAATACTTGTGATAAATAACCTATTACCAAAATAATTACATTTTTATATCAGATTTTTTTCATAACTGTATATTATTATTGGTTGGGAATGATGAATAAAGTAATTTATAGTGGCATTCGTCATGGGTTATTACACTACCATGGATATTGTAGAAATTTACATATGAATGAATGTCTCTCATATTAAATTTCAATTATATCATATTTTTTGGATTTATTCTTGATCTTGGTTTTTGTAAAATCCCTTTTGAATCAACCTCCTTTCAAAACACATAAAAATTAGCTTCGTAAGGGGATTTTTCCCACTGAATTCTATTACATTCCATTTTCTTCGTATATTCCATAATATACATAAATCCTTTATACCCACTATTGAAAACATTAAATTAAAATATTTAAAATATATTTTAATTTTCCCTGATTATATTTTAGTATTTTCTTTTTTTAAAACCTAATATTAACATAAAATTTATTGAATAACAAAATACACAGTGAATGTATTTGTTGTTATAGCCCCAATCATGCATTCAAATACAATATTTAATAAGCATCTAAAATCAATGATATTCTATCCCTAAAAGCACAGAACCAACTATATTACAGCTTTTATAATTGAATAGAGTATAATTAATCTCTTCAACTCAAGATGGTCTAGAAATGAAAGGTATTGGACATTCTCTTAGTGATATATTCACCTCTTAATAATATCCCTCCTCCATTAGAAGACGGATCAACAGGTCACCACCTGTAAAACTATCATGAACTTCTATAACTAATGAACTAATGTCCTCAAAACCCATAGTAGATAATGAATAATCTAGGTACTTCTCCTCCTACTAAAATTTCAAGGACTATAACATTTTCATCCGTAACATATCTCCCCAGCTTTAGACTTGTATTTTCTCTTCATTATATATATATGTGTATCAATTTCATAGTTCATTTCAATTCTTGAACTCATAATTTTGAGATTTATCTAAAATAAATTACTATTTTTATTATATATTAATAGAAATATTATATTTACATAAAATATCATTATTATTGCTCTTATATTTTAATTATGGAGCCTTATCAGTCTTCATATTGGAAAGATATTCTCAGTAAAACGAGTCAACCATAAATCAAAGTTTTATTTTTTTCTTGAAACTCCTTTTAATTCTTTATCTACTGTTTTTTAAATCAAAAAATGAACCATGACTTTATTCTTTATGTTATATTAAAATATTTCAATCTCGTCATATATAAAATAAACTTCTTTTAATTTCATTTTAAACTCCGCATGCAAGGGAGCATACTCAATTGCTTTGGGGACCTCTTTTTTTATAGCTTGAAACTCATCACTATAAATCCAAATTATTACTTATCTAGTTATTTCTTCAGATTATATTGAATCATGATAAATGATTAATCATTATTTTTGTTCCCTAAATACTGGTTTAGTATGATGATCTAGTTTTTTTCTCTTTTTTCATAATATTTCATTATGAAATAATTTTAATTTTTAGGTTTTGGTATGTCTTTGAATGTAATATGATCTCCCTAAATGTAATATTATTATTTGTAGTATTATAGAAAATATTCTTATAATATTGAATACATATGATATATTAAAGACTTATGATATTTCCAATGTCTTATAGAAGATCTCAAAATTATATTATCATAAATCTAATAATCCAAATTTATAAAATATAAAGAAAAACACTTTAACTATAAATCAAACATATATCCAACAAGTCATATGATAGAAATTCCAATAATTAATATTCATAACATCCAATAAAGTCAAGATATCTAATATTTATCCAATACATATACTTCTTCCAAAATATATCAATACATTAGGATTATATCTTTGTATGAGCATGAAAATTACGAACGAATTTGTGCTTTGGAATTAGTTGAGGGATGGAACATTAATTGATCATGTTTTTTTTAATTATGAAATTTTTAACACCTTAAAATTTTCTTTGACATCGATTGGAGTTCTAATGGTTTCCATGAGAAGTGAGTGATCATAGAAGGAAGGATTGGGTGGTTAGGATTGTGGTTTGTAGTGGATTGCATCCTCTGTCTCATTTGTGACTATTAAAGTGTCTTTGTACCATGACATGTCTCACTAAAAATTCAATGATCCATCGACTCTCCCATCGGTCCTTTTTAGGGTTCAAATATACCAAATTTCCCCTTGGTATTTTAAGAGAGGAATCCTCATTATCCCCATATTTTAGTTACATGACCATCTTCCTTCCCTCCCATTACCAAATTCACCCAGCCCCCATTTTTGGGATGTCTTTGTGGAATTTCCTAGTTATTAAAGGAATTACTTGGCCTATGTTACCCTCAATGTATCTTCCCCTCTCTACATTTATAATTTTCATTTCTCATGAGAAATATTTCATCAAATATTCCATCAAGGCATAGAGGAATCATCCGAATGTGATAGGGTTTTCATGTGTCTTAGCTTGAAGATTTATTAAGAGGACATACAATAATCATTAAACACTATTTTGGCGAGGCATGCAACAATGTGATTTTTCATAATATTTAAACAAAAATATTAATTAATTTTATTCTTCTTTTATCATTTTTGGTTAGGTCATTGACCGAAAATGGTATCGTGAGTGAGTCAGGGAACTACAACATGCCTTTGATTTTTGATTGAGTGAGACCAAGATTCATTTTGAGTTATCGACAATTGATCCTTTTAAATTTAATTATAAATCCATTATAAATTGTAATGACTGAGTTTACTAATAAATTACAATTTCTTATAATTAATTATTGTATTATTTTACATCTGTTAGGACCCAAATTTAGTTTTTAACAATCTTTGGATCAAAGACGGGCTCAGGTGATTCTTTTCAAGCCAAGGGGGAGCTACTAGGTAGTGAATAAAAAAAATATTTTCTCATAAAATGATAAATTTGATCTAAGTACAACACCAATGGTTCGGTTTTATGATATATCTCTGAATTTTTATGTTTGTTCTCTCCAATAAGGTGATACACCACCTTTTGTTAATAGAATTGATAAATTTAATTTAAAAAGTTTAATTTAAATTAACTTTTTAAACTATATGAATACCAATGAATAATAAGGTTCAATTTAACAAGGACAACACATTCCTAGTGTAGAATCTTGATGTCACATTCTATAATGGTCTAGGATTTGGCTGTAAGTAAACCGTGACACTTAACCCTTTAAGGGGTCATAAAAAATTAATTGGGATGGATGATACTAAGTCACTCTACCCCGGTTTACTTGATACTATTGGAATAGAGTATGCTTCTTTAAAACCCTAGTAATTCTTTAATTCCCTTGGGATCATTCACATAAACTTGGTACAATTGTTCCTTCGACTCTAAGAATGTGATTACCTGCATTGGTGGACCATGTGTAGATTATCAATAGGAAGGTGGTGAGACAAACAAGTATTATGCTAGACATTATGTGTGTAATGGTCCATCACTCCAGAACATTTCCTATGAGGTATTCTCTTAACAATTCTGATATTTTACAATTTATGGTACGGATGGTGAATGTGATTCCCTTACTTGATGTTCTTCAATACATGATTAAAGATTGAGACCACATTCCTAATGTGAGGTTCCTCTTCTTTGTTATTGTCTAAAGAACCCTTGGTAGTATTCCTTTTATGTGTTATCAATATAGGGGCCCTAGTTAGTGCCCAAATTTTGGACATTCCATGAGAGATTACATAAATCTTTTCATAGGGATGAAAATTTTAGGTATTTACTGACCCTTGTTCTGTTTATATATTATGGGTTGTGGAGAACACCTTCAGGGTGGTTAGGATGTATTATACACCATCAAGATGGTTTTTATGACATGAATTACACTCTCTAGGTGGGGTTTGTTTAGTTTAAATGGAAACATATTTCACGAGTGGTCATGGATAATTACAATATATATGTTTTCAGTTCACCAAATGGCGAGGATACCAATAATTTTTATGGGGAGGCTGTGAATAATCTCTATAGGGAGGTCATAAAAAATATCTTCACGGTGGTAATCAATGTTTATGCAATTTAAAATATTTTATTTAAACAATTTGATAATCAATATAGATTTACTATAAAAAAGGGTTGTTGTAATAGTTATAATTCCTTTCTAAGTTGAAGCATCTTTGGTAACTATTAATTTATTGGAGAAAGATGGATCTCTTGAATTATATATTGTGGATAAATCTTTTTTTCAATTGAATGATACAAAAATATAAATTTTATTTCATCATTTACCATAATAATATTTTCACTGAGGATTAAAATCTATCTCTTATTGAGGAAATAAGAAATAGATACCATGAATGTACAAAATATCTATGTTTTATATTTCATATGTAAAACATGGTAGATCATTCTTATAATATTCATAAGGAATTATATCAAAGACATAATCATAGGGAAAATAATACTTAAGATTCTTTTGTACCAAAAAATTTATTAACCTATTTCTTATCATGCACCAGGAAGTCAGAGGAATTAGGAATTGATATGATCTAATTCATGATAAGAAATATTATTTAAAAGATGATGTCATTGTTTAAATGTGTCATTTCAACTTTCATGTTGGGAATACATTCATTGAAAATTATATCACTTTTTTTTACTAATGAAGTTTAGGTGATTAAGAAAAAGGTTCTTTAATACATTAATGAAGTCGAAACATCTTAGAAGAATCCAAATTTTCTTATAATGAATAAAAAAATTTGATGAATATTTTACTGTGTTTTTGAAGAAGAAGACGCAAAAAGAATATAAAGAAGGTGGAGACCCATGATTTTGGATGGATGCTATTGAGTAAAAAATATTAAAATTAATAAGTTTTTGATTTATTTTAATAAGAGTAAATAAAAAAATAAACAATATATGAATGATAAGGAAGATAAATTATCCAAATAGTTCATGAGGTAAATTGAGATAGCACACAATTTATTAAATAAAAATAATAATTTTTAAAATTGGGTTAGAGATTCTCAGTTCATTGATTTGGATAAGAAATAATAGGTTTTTATGTTTATTTCTCTTATGTTTATTTATCTTCTATCCATTCCCTATATAAAATTTATGACCATTATTGATGAGATAAATCATATATCTATTGAAAAGGAAAAGGCTAATCATGTGTCGGTAGATGATATAGCTGATTATTGAGGTGTGGATCATGGTTATGATCAAGTTGTTGAGAAATAATTTACACATCTCATAGGAAAATCTCAAGTAAAAAGGAAGTGAAATGATTTAATAATTAAAGAAGCTTTTGTTAAAATTTTAAAACGACCATCAGATATTAATGAATTTTCATCTCATACTATGGCTTCTTTATCATCCAAATATTAATATGAAGATATTTTTCTAAATGAATAATTATATGAATCTTTTGAAAATGAGAAAATAGAATCAATAGTAAATTCATTGAACATTCTCAGTCCGATGAATAAGTTGATGTTTTAGAAATTTTTCAATCGTATTTTATTGAAAGTGAATAATCATCCTCTTCAAAAGTTAAATATTTTATCCTACTAGATGATTATATAAATTAATATAACTATTTATTGAGAACAATATAAAAAAATAACTTATATTATCATGAATTATTTCAACATTATAATTTAAATTATCGAAGGGACTATAGAAATATTCCTAAATATCCAAGATTGATGCATGTAAATTAAGGGGAAGGTAGATATCATTGAACGCATTATCTCTTTGAAGAAATATACATATATTATTATTAAAAAAGTGGTAGAACATAAAGACCATAAGGTATAATATTTAGTATATTTTAAAAAGTTTAAAATTCGTACTAGGTGCATAAATCAATAAAAAAGAATATATAAGTATTTTTGATGAGCAAGTTCGATGAATTAAGATGGAAACCACAATTGTTTCAAAATACACCGATAGTTTCAAAAATGATATTGGATTAATATTTCTATTAATTTAGGATCATAATTCAATTTCCATTCAATATGATAGAGAGATATCCCAACATAACATGAATATATAATTTTTATAATAAAATGTAGCTACGATCAAGTTGAAAGATAAAGATTCCAAGAAATAAAAATATTATCTAAGGAAGATAAAGAAAATTATGAAAAAACATTACCATAAAGGTTGAATATTTCATAAGACTCAATGATTTTGGTAATTATTTTACTTAAAATCTTTGTATGGATGTTATCATTGTTTTATATTTTGATTAATGTCATTATTTTTTAAAATGATGGTTTACTCTTTAAAAATGTTAATAGATTAGAATTCTAACATTTCATGGAATTATTAATACTTTGAATATCTCCTATTAATTTTTGTTAAATCACAAATTTATAAAATTAAGTGAAATCAATAGTTTTGGATGTTATTGGGTGTATGTTTTGAAAAGTTATTCATCAATATTTATCATAATTATAATTTATTGTGTTGTTCAAAAGGGTGAGATTGTTGAGTTAAAGGTCTTACTTAAAACCTTATTTTTATAATCAAATTTCAATGATTATATATTTTCATATTACTAATATTTATCCTTCCCATGTAATAATGTTTTTTGTAGTAATGTATTATGTTATAATGGTTATTGAATTTATGTTCTATCAAATAACAATTTTTCAATTCAATCAAATGTATGAGAACCATGTAAATCAAACATTAATGTAAAATGTCTATTGTACAGGTGTAGGTATTTTCCATTGGATGAAAGTCTTGTAATGCCCATCTGATGAAGCTCTATAAATTACATTATACATGCTCTAATGGATAATGATATACATTTTTTCAGATGAAAATTTACTAATTATTTAAAATAAAGACATGTAAAATATGTGGGAATGAGAGAATTTATTTCTAATGCAATGAATAATCAAATCATTATAAAGGTGTTATACCAAATTTCATCATACATTGTGATGTTATGTTATATACTAGTAATTTTATCATATTTCATTATAACCTATCCTGAGAAGTGTGAAATCTGACCATCGGTTCTCATTAAAAAATACGTCAACAACATCATAGAGAATGAGATATTACAATCCAAAAATATAATGATTATATTAATATTCATAACATATTTTTACTGAGAGAACCTCAATTTTTAATCATTAGAGAGTTCCCTCAAGTCATAATTTATGATGTTAAATGTTTAAATTGATTTAGGTATTTAATTTCGAATTTCTATTTTTTTTATATGTTAGATCAAAATAATTTGTTGATAGAGAGATAGAGTATTCCCATTGATATTGATAAAATGTTCTTGTATATTGATAAATAAAGTTTTCCCAACCATTCCTATCAAAGTATTCATAGGCCTGGAAGGTAGATCTTACAATAGGTTATGTTTTTGTTAGCTAAAATCAGGTTAAGAGACATTCTTATCAGTTGAGGTAAAAATATATATATTACATAGTAATGATTTTTTATGTTTTTTACATTCATTGTAAATAAAATTTACATTTATTTACTTTTTTTACTATGTTTTTCATATTTATAATGTGATTGTTTAAGAATGTTTATATTTTTTGTATAGATTTTTACCTAATCTAGTTATAAATTATATCAATAAAACACTTTTTCTATTGTAAATTCTTAGGCATGGAATGGAAATTGTATTTTTAAATTCTATAAATGAAAATCTGACACCCCCACTTGTAGTAAATTTTATACTCTTACGTTCTAACAGTGGATCCCCCTAACTCTTATTATTTCTTTTTGTATCCTTTATTATTTCATGTGACTCTAGTTATTCTATTTTACAATTTCAATTCCATGAATTTACCTATAAATTGAAGGATAAGGGGTTGTCTCTAGGCCTAATTCATACATCAGAGAACTTTGATATTTGGCCTTTTCATTAATTATTTTCATTTGTCAAGTCATGTATATTCATCACCTAGCCCCATTGGATAAAAATTATCATGATATTAGTACACATCACCCAATCACACAACTAATAATTGAAATTCACTTTAACAATGGGGATTTGTATCCTTTTTGTGTATATGTGATGGAGTGATTTCCGTGTTTTTTATAAGCTCTTGGTTCTTCAAGGATCGTACGATCATGTGCATGTATTATGGTCAATAAATCATACGAAATTGGATAGGTCAAACCCTTTTTATGAACATTAATTAGTCATATCCCCCTTAATTCATGCTCCACAAAATTTTATCCCCATACTATTAAAAATAATGCTGCATATTCCCTTTTTCTGATACTGATGCCTTAAAGAAAGGATAATAATGAGGTTGTGTCTTATCAGAATTCCATTATTAATAGTTTCATAGACAAACAATGTGAGGTTTTCAATCGTTTTCATGATAATATCATTAGTGTGATAGAAATAATTATTCATTAGTACTTTGTTCCATAATGGTTTCCTATGTACGGGTTTGGACATTTAAACAATACATCAATATCTACACCTATGGTAAGGATAATTCCTCTTTCAAGATATTCATGTGTCATAACACAGTTAGAGATATTTTTTTGTATGTGGTTCAGCTCATTATTGAAGTGGTTAATTCTAGTTGATATGTGATGATCTTGTTTCCACATTATTTTGAAGGGTTATAGAATGTGTCTAATCCAAACACCCATCTGTATACATTGATAATGTTGAATTCAATTTTGAATCCAAAATATCTGTAGTCATCTAGAAAGGGTCTCTGGTCAGGTGTGGGTTTTAGGATGGATTAGTTCTAGCCCACTGGGATGTAGTGTACTAGCTTGGATTTTGTAGAAAAGATAAATCAAATAAGATTTTATGAGGTTTTATGGGTTTCACAAACAATACATTATTTCATTAAAGGTCTCAATTAAGACCACATAATACATTTGAATTCTAATGCAGACACATTTCATATGATGCACGGTGATGTTAGTATCGATCATAGGGATGTTGAGAATAAAATTGAGGTACCTTTATTTGGAGACATTTGTGATGAATCTTTCCATCCCTTTTCCACCTTTGAATCATTCAAATAAACTCCACCATCATGAATGAGCTAATCAACATAGAAAAGTATATACATGGGAAGGATATATAACAATTTTGTGACATCTTCCTTATGAAATGGGTTTTGTTATTCATTAATAATACCCAACATGAACACATGGCTATAAATCCTAGAGATTTATTGTTGTTCTAATCTTCTTTAGAAGAGGTTTATTAATGTTAGTTGAATAAATATGGTATGTCTAATGATTTGTGAAGGAAAACCACCTACCAGGATTAAACCCTTGTCTAGTAGGATTTCTTATTGGTGGTATACCATTGTGTGAACATTTTATAGTTTTGATAGAAGGTCCTAATATGTAAATAAATCTTCATACTATTGTAGAGATCAAATGTAGTAGGAAAATTGGATTTTCCATTAATGTGTTGTCTAAATTAGATCATCATCATTAACAAATTTATAGAGGAAATGAACCATTCAAGATTCTAGAACCCTTTCAAGTGTTATGGGGTTGAATTGGATCCAACATATGAAGCTATGAATTTTTAAAAACCTAGGTAATTCCAATAAAAAAATTTTGTCCATTATTTCAATGATTTGGTGGGGTCAGGCATCCCATAATGGAGAATTAGATGATAATGAACATGTTGATTTAATATAAAAATTTCATGTTCATGAAATAAAGGGATCCATATTTCACCATCATTGATAATTAAAATTGAGATCATGATTATTGAACTTTGATAATATAAATATATAAGGGTGATTTTTACACTATAGTTAATGGTAAGAATTTCGTTTAGTGATATATGCCATACAGATTTGAATGGAATTTTGGTACATCAAGACAGTGATCTCTTCTCCTCCTTTTATCATCTTTTAAAAAAATATGAAGGTATATTTGTTGTTATAGATGAATTTTCTAGGGAATATACCAAGATTTTAGTGTGTTTCCCCTAATATAGTTTGGGTATCAACCTCTCAAAGGCCCATGAAAACACCAAAATATGGTCTTATCTAAACAAAAAACTGTTTTTTTAGTGAAATAAATACATAGATCTACCAATAGTGGTAAGAGGTGAAAATGTGGGGGCTCTATCAGTTTTAAAAATAAAAATTATTGGTAAAAAATAATTATCCATTACATCAGTGGCTCAAAAGATACCTTAAAAGGAAATAAGACTCTAGGAACAAACACAATCATTGAGTGAGGAATTTACAGACACAGAGAAATCTGGAGTGGTTCTCATGAGTTACATTTTAGATAGTGGGGTTACTACTCCAGTTATTGTGGAATTACAATCATGTTTCAAAAATGGAATCAATATATAAGGAAACACATAATATAGCCTTGAGGGTTTTGGTTTTAGATGAACTAGAGCCGGAAGGATTTTGGGCTATGATTTATCCTACATAAATTTCCAATACTAAACATCTAGAAAAGTTTTAAGATATACTTATGGAACATAACTAGAATATACATTTTTTAAGGTCTAGGTCCATTAAATTCCTCAACCACTATGAATGATAATTACCTGAATACTAGTAGCTGTTGATGAAAATGTGGAAAATCTTATCTCAAATAGAGATGTTAGTTAAACTTAATTACTATATACATTTTATTTACCTATTATTTAAACTGATATTTGTATGTCCCTTGGAAATTACAAGATACTAGATAAATTTGATCATCTCTCATTTCCCTAGTATACTCCATTAATGTAATAATGGATAGGTAGGCTCAGAAAGTGATCAAGAGATTTATGATCAAGTATCTCAAGGTAAATTATATAACATTAGATCATTCCTTACTATTTCGGAAAAAATTACTCCCATGAATCCTCCAGTGCCACCTTTATCAACTCATGATCCAGTTCTATCTGAAGTTATTTCTTCAGAGAATACTGTGGAGAGGAAACGATCTAGGTCATTAATAAGTAGACATAAGTGATATTGAAAATGTAAGTCTTGTGTTAATATTCTTTTCTATTTGAACTACTCTAATAAATTTTATAAACAATTTAATTTTACATGATAACATTGTCTCCCTTTAATGACACAAATTTTACATGATGAGGAAGATACACATTTCATCCCTCCTGGGGGCCCCTAAGATTTGGATAAGGTCATTTGTGGGATAGAAATGGTATGTTTCTAAAGTGGATTAGACTCGATGTCTGATGTGATTGCAATATATGATTCAATTTGATCTAGAATGGTATATTTTACTCTTAAAGGCTTTTATCATATATATTTATTCTTTTGTGGATTTGTCTAGGATGGTTGCATCCTTGGGAGAGGGTTAGTATATCTTTTGAAAATGGGTATGTAATCCGGTATAGGTTGTATTTTATGACCTTTTTCTTCTTGAAAGCCTTATGGGTGATGTCCTTAGAACACTTCTCTAATATACTACATTGGTTTATGAGAAATCATTTGTGCATCAAAGTCTTGAACCACTAAAAGACAACACTCTATCTCCTCAATTAAGGGTTACAATCATGTAAGTACTCACATTTATAAATGATAAGGGTACATTATCAATGGTTGACCATATGTATTATTATTTTATGAAATTTTCTTTTCTACATACAAGAATCCATTATAATTTTTAAATATCAGCAACTCATCCTTGAAACTCATAGGTCCCATACCCTTATTTTTTTGTATCACTCTAACAAAAATAACTAATATACAATCCCATCATGTATTAATCCAACCAGGGTATGAGATTATGAATCCCTTTCTCTGTTAGTTAGTCTAAAAATACATATTTTTTTGGGATAGGTCTAGGTCAGGTTTTGGTATACTCATCATTTAAATGAAAAATTATGTGACATGAATGGGGATATATCTAGAGACATATCACACTGGTCCCCTTAAATGAGTCGAAACACCGATTATTCCACCTAAAATACATTTTCACCGCTCTCATCTATGGTGGATTTTATTATTGATCACTACATTTATGGCGAATGACGTTATTTCCACTAGGGATAAAATCATAGACCTCAAATTGTGGTTATCAATGAAAAATTCATCATCTTCCATCATATAACATTTAAATGAGGCATTGAATGAAGTCCCATAGCATTCAATTGAAATAGAGACTTACCAAAACATATTAAATATTATGATACAAGAAATATATATGATCCAATATGAGTTTTTTGACGTACACTACATCATCAATGTTATGGTTGATGTTATAATAGAATAGCATAGGATCACTAATAAGGAAGAGAAGGAAGAACATTATTATATTTCAATAAAAGAGGGTCTATGATAGGATATATATTTGGAGACCAAAAGGGTAGATTAACTGGTCCTATCCATAGTTACTATAGGGTAGAGGTTTTAAAAAATCATGTCGTATTCTTATCACATTCTATCATAATTTATATAATTTTTAGCATCCCCCTTTTTTGGTAGATCAGATGAGAGACATTGAAATTTGGATATCTTTTCATCCTTTTAAGATATCATAGAATTAAATCATTTAAATTACATGTATTTTTATCTAAGGTAACTTTTTTTTAAATCATGGCATCTTGATGACCCGATAGCTAATAAATCACTTATAGAGGTTATTATTCTTCAAAATTTTAAGCCAACATGGATCCAAATTTAAATATTATGTCTATAAAAAATTTCTTCTTAGCCATATATCAGGGAAGGATATTGTTATAAACACCATCAATAACACACCATAGCTGATCCATTTGAGATAATGATGAATTACATGGTTCCAAGAGGTTGTTTTGTTGGGTATGTCAAGGAAAATAAGTTCTCTAACATTTTATAGGATAGAAGACTAAATAGGATAACAATACTATTTCCAAGACCATATTGTGAGTCAAATAACAAAAAAATTTATATATTACATTCAATTATGAATTAAAAACTTATTTATTATGACATATAGTTATATAATCTTCATTCACTACATTTAATTTTTTATTTTGATCCATTATAATCAATAGAAATAATTTTTTAACTAGGATTAAAATACATTTATACATTATAATTATTCATAATATATTCATTTTATAGTGAAAATTATGATTATAATATTTTTAGGGTTATAATAAGGTCCTATTGAAATAGAAGGATGATGAAATGGGCTCAGCCTATAGGACCATGAAAATTAATGATAATTTATTAGCATCACATGTATTTTCCATTAACCAATACCATGTTGAGATTCAATAATTAAAACATGAGAAAAATGATTTATGGGAGATTTTCAAGCCGATAGAGCACACCTCCCATATCATGTTCCCCAACCCACCTCAAGAAAGTACTCCCATCGTCCACTATACATTTAGGATGTATGCTAGTGTAATAAGGGATTATATATCTAGACCCTATTAGTTCGAATTTTTATATTTTACTTTTTATAAAACAAAAAATTATATTTATTCCTTTTTATATTACTTTTTTATATGAGTATGATAAAATTTATATTTTGATACGATGAAATCAAAATTTTATGTTAAGAAAACATATAATTTCAATTAACTTTTTAGATAAATTCAATAATTTAAAAATAAATTTTATTTTTCACGAAATATTATTAATAAATTATGTTTCTTTAAATATAAATTATAATATAATTTAATAGATTACAATTGAATTTTTATAAGTGTGTGAACATTATTACTATAATAAAATCTAGAATTTTCTAGAAGAAATTATTTTTATTTTAAATTATAGATTCTAATGATTAGAAAAATATTTTCTAAAATAAATATTAATTTTGAAATCATCATGTATAAATTATCCAAGGGTGTATTTTTCATTATTATATAAGAGAGTTGAATATTATGTAAGAAATTAATAATCTATAAATATAGAGTTTTTAATATTACATCATTATAGACAAAAAATGATGTAATAAAAAATATAAAAATAACCCAAGAAAAAAATAGATTTTCCCATTAAAATATTGTGTTTCTGATTTTTTTTATTGATTATAAAAACTTATATTTAATCCACCAAAAACAATATAATATTTTATGGTTTTAGAAAACAATTCTTTACAAACATGACTCACATTTACATAATCAATTGTATCATTTTAATGAGTTTTCTTCATATCTGAATGAAACATTAAAAACTGATCTTCTTTGATAAAACCAAGGTAAAATCATGGGATGTTTTTTGGTTTCAATTTATTTAACACATCGAGTCCAAAACCTATGTTTATAAATTAAAAAATAATTCCCCCTCATTATTTTATAAATAATGACTCAACATCTCATTAATATTCACTCAAAACTAATTGATTGATGACTCCCTCTCCCTCTACCTCTCTAATTACCTTCTAATGTATTATAATTGTTTTAATAATTTTTTCTCAGCCTTTTAGATGTGACCACTCATGTAATGTATTCTCCTCAAATGATTTATTCAAATACACTCTGTAACACCCCAGGTAAATAAAGAATATGAAATTTTCATATTTATCCATATTTGTGAATAAAATATTAATATGACTTAAAGGGGATGCTATGTTCGATGGCGTACCCAACACGCAACAACGAGTTTCTTGGGAATCTTACATTGCACTCTAATAATAAAATAATATTATTTCAAATGGTAGTTAACATGTAGCCGTTGTATTGGTGGGAATGGATAGAAATAACTAAAATATGATTATATATGTTTTTTAATGTTTTTTAATGTTTTTACATTTATCCAATAAAATCTAAAGGCTTAAAATATAGAAAGAATTCAATTATAGGCATATATGCCCTAGTTTTCACAAAAGGTTCACTTATCGCCTTTTAATGGAGAACTGACATTAAATATAGTTTTGATCACTCTTATACATTCTTTTGGAACAAATAAAACTCTTATTAAGAATCAGGACATCAAATTTTACTTTGTGTAATTTTTTGGTATTTTTCCGATAAAGTTCATTTTTTTAATGAATAGTGTAAAATGTTGTGTTTTAATTCAAAACCTCTTTTTAATATAATTTATTTATATTATTAGACAATATTTTGAATTGGTTTTAAAGTGAAATTAGAAAATATTTTTACCATTAAATCCAATATTGGTCGTTGGAATTAATTTCACTTTGAAATCAGACTTAAAATAGTGTCAATCTTTTGATACTTATTGTTTTATAAAAACACGCTATTTGCTCTGACAGCGGGAATTAATTATTAAATTAATTAATGTGACTAATATGTTTTGAATTTTGTAAAACGGAATTCATTTTTGAATTCGTAATATCAAATATAGCTTAGGGTGATGTTTTGGTATTTTTCTGAAAAACTCCAATTTATGATGAATAGTGAAACCACTAAGTGGTAGTCAAGCAAACTGATTTTTCAGTTAAATGGAAGTTTACCACTAATGTGTATTGAATTTTGAAAATCTGACATACATGTTTGTCATTAGTATGTAAAATGTGGTTCAATGGGATGAAAATAATTTTTTGGTGAATAGTAACTTTTTTTCATTAATCGCGATTAGAGGTAATTAGTGTAATTTAATGTAAAAATGATATTATAAAAATGTGAAAACACCATGACACTTTTCCTAACCTTATTGGATGAGTAATGGCCAACCACGACAATCCATGGGTCAACTTGGGGACCCCATGGAGCCACTTTGGTTGGGAAATGACATAAATAACTTTTTATTTAATGTAAAAGTAAAAATAACAGAAACATGATATGTTTTACTAAAACAATTTTTATGTGGGGTTATACAAGTCAGATTTTTTATTATAAATAGTCATTGGAAAGATAAAAATATTTCATACATCATAGTAATTGTTTTATTATTTTTAGACATTAAATAAATTAAATTATTTATGACATCATAATGATGAAGTGATGACATCATTATCTGACGATTTAAATAAAATGAGAAGATAATTTAAACTTTATGACCTACACATGTCCAAAACTTATTGAATGGGTGTTTTTCGAACCATTATCACCTTATCCAAGAATTATATCAATGTGGGACCTTTTAAAACCGAAACACATTTTCAAATTAAGTAATATTTCTTACTTTCCAAAAGTGCCCCTCCTCTCCTCTTATAAAAGGTCCCCACCTATACCTCATTTCACACACTCCTCAAGCCTTTTGCTCGGCCATACCCTGCCCATTTACTCTCTCCACATCCCTCTCCTCATCCTAGAGGATTCACTTTGGGCAGAATCTTTTCAAAGGAAGCTTTTAGGCTCAAATCAAAAGGAGTTAGACTTTTAATGGTAATTCATTCCCTCATGTTCATTTGTTTTATTTTGCTTCTCCAACCCCATAAACTTTTTTTATTTACTTATTTTGTAACAACACAAGTATATTAAATATACTAGGATGTTTTTATAAGATTTATTCGAGCTAAACTCTCACACAACTACATCAAATGGTTAAAGAACATACAGTTTTTGTGGATGGCGAAATTCTGCCTCCCGAAACGATGATTGTTCAATACTCATTTAACACCTTTAAAGGTGGCCATTATGATGTCACTATTTTTATATATGATATATAATATGTTTATGTTTTACTTATTCTTCTGTATTTTTCATTTGTGTCTTACCTTTATGGCATCCATTATGGGTATACGCGATATCTTCATTTTAGGAAGTGCGGACTACCGCCCCCTCAAAGTGATTTGATTCGTTAAATACCATATGTGGGACGTATAAAGGATGTAAATATGATATTATATATTATATTATACTGGAATTATAATATTCCTTTATATAATTATTATTCCATTCTATAAAATACGAAATAGAAATGAAAGTAGCCTTCATGCGTACGTACGGCTTACCGTCTCCATGAACGGTGCATTTCATTTCTTACCTCTAAATGATTATGTAATGTTATAAATTCATGAATGTACTGGATATATATGACATATATGATATCTAAATCATGAATACAATTCTGGATATAATTAACATTTGGCCACACGAACAACATGTAATTGTAAGAAGTCCACTCTCGACTTAGGAACCAAATATCGGCAAAACAAATATTATTAACATAAATGATTACATAATGTTTATGACATGGTAATAAGTTATATAAAAGGAATAATGAACTTGAAAAAGGTTCTTAAGGAATTAGAAATTAACTCAAGTTTATTATTCAGGATATTAAAGAACGATCGAGTCAAGTCGGACCCGAGGAAAGGGATCCTACTCCTCTCTTTCTTTTTAAGTACACACTTTTATGTCATTCCTTTTAAAGCTCATATTTACTATTATTGGGATGATAATTTATATTACACTTACTTTAATTTTTATGTCCATGTGATTAGAGACCCTATTCTCTCTCATCAATCCATTTTGGGAGTTTTGAGTGGCGCCTTTAGGCTGCCGAACTTTCGTAAGAGATCTAACCTCTCTCTTTCTTTTTAAGTACTCTTCTTTATGTCACTTCTTTTATGCTCCTCTTTGTAATGTTGGGGGATGTTATTTTATATTCCTCATTCTATAAATTTTATTTTAATGTGATTTTATACACTATTTGATCTCATCAATCCATTTTCAAAAGTTTTATGTGGCGCCGTTAGGCTGCCGAGTTTTCATAAGGGATTTTTCATCTCACTTTTATTCCCGTGAGATTTATGCTACATTTGCCAAAAATTCCATTGAGTGGTGTATGTACTGCCCATTATTCTACTATTTGTGTAATATACTTTCGTTTATAGGTATTTACATCTATTATCTATTTTCCTTCTTTCATGGGGTGTATGTTTTGAAAGACACCCAAGTCGGTAAGGGAACCTTTCACCGTCCTCTTTTTTAAAAGACTTCTTTTGTTGGGTATTTTAATTTACATATTGTTATGTTGGGATATGTTCTCATATATCCTTATTTATGTAAATTTTATGTCCAAGTGATGAGATACACTTTTTATCTCTCATCAACTCATTTTGATGTGATGTCGTTAGGCTGTCAAGGGAACTTTTTAACCCAATTTCGATTTCTTTGGGTTCAACATGTAATCATTGAATATGTCATCCATTGAATATGTGTGAATGAACTTTTATTGTTTTACACTTAATATTCACTTATATTGGGTGTATTTATATTTTTCACACATATTTTTGAGGTTGATTTGTCCTTAATTTAAGGATACCTCTTTATAAGGGATTTCATCACATTTGACATTTCTATTGAGGGTTCATTGTTGTTATGCACCAATTCACTATTATATGGTGTATAAACTGTCCTTTGGAGTATTATATCATGAATCCATTTATTCTCATGATATTATAAAGTTCTAACTAAATTTTATTCCTAAATTATTGTATTCAAGTGTCTCTAATTTTGGTAAAACCCCTTTAACCAAAATATCTTTTTAAATGTTTTAATTACTTGTTCTTATTAATATCCATGTTTTCAAAATGTTTTTAAGGATTTATTTATATGGATATTAATGGTTTAAAATTTTAAGCTTCAAGGTGGTATGGGACACTTTGATTCAAAAATCTCTTTATTAAATGTTTTAAATGGTTTTGGAAATGGTTTCTTTTTGAATGGAATCATTATTTCAATATACTAAAATGTTATATTGTGTTTGAAATGTGGAAATGTTATGTTTCCTTTATGCATGTTTTATGTGATACATTTATGTTATGGTTCTTGGGCATTGTTATGAAAATGGGTGGTTTCGTGATAAACTATGGGCGGGTGAGCCCGATATAGCTCTCCAATGCATTGGGTAACGCGAAGGAGTGAAACATTGAGGTTTCTCCGAAGAGATTTAGGGAATATACTATGATGGGTATTCCAAAACGTAACCAAGAGGGTTACTCCCTACGTAAGAATGTTATGAATTCCTCAAGTTACCTTTTGTGTCTTATGATTTCTATGATTTATTCATGATTTGATATGCCTATGTTTTATGGGTAAAGTATGATTTCATTCTTATGTATACATGTACTCATGTTTTCTTTCCATATCTATATATCCCTTACTGAGCTTTTTATGCTCATCCCAAGTTTTTGAATTTTTTTTCACAGGTCAAGGGAAGGGTACATGATGTGATGATAGTGTAATGGATGTGTCAAGCAAGAATCCATGTTTTATTTTAAATATGTTTCCATTGATGGGAAGAATGAATACCGTCTTTTATGTAACCACTTTGTTTAAATGTGGAATGTAATTCAAGTTTCATGATCTAGTTCTCTAAATCTCTAAACCTGAAAAGATCCTCAATGTGTAATCTTGTAATAACTCAAGATTAAGTAAGGTTTATGGCTGGGGCCTTATAGTTGGTATCAAAGGTCGGTTTAGATAACTTTAGAGGTTATGGTATTCCTTAAGCATAAGTGACATTACCATAATGGTTAGGATTTCAAAAAGAGTCCTAATTTTAGATAAAGTGAATGAGTAAGTATATCTTAGTGTTTACCTTCCTCATTAGTACATGATGGTTTTGTTGATATACTGACACTGACCTTTTTGGTTTTAGTAAATGGCTGGATCTAGCAGGCACCAAAGTGACAATGGGTTTGAAGGAAACTATGGTGGTTCTCTGATTAAGATACTGGATGAGATGGGGGATTCAATGAGGAATCTCATAGTTGTTCTAAACCAACTATCAAGGAGTCATGATCAATCACTTCAACCTTGGTGAGTTCACTAATGCGTCATGTACGATATGGCCAACTAGATGTGAAAATTCAGGTAATAATTATTAAGGTAACCATTAGGGTTTATATGATCCTTACTTTTGAGGTGATTATGGGTTATTATATGATATGATGGAAAATGAAGGGCATGATATAAACTTGAGGATAAAGTATGTTATGATTATTCTTGAATATTTTATCTCATTTTGGAGAATGTTTTAAGAATTATATAGTTTTGGAAAAAGGAAAACACGCAGACCGTGTGACATCCCGTCGCGTCGGACAAAGCTGCGGGAATCGAACCCACAACCAAAGTGTGACTGGTATTTATCGCCTACCACTGGACTACGTGAAGTCCCTGGTTATTTTGACCGATTCTTTCTAGTTATATGATTTTATGAATTAAGAGTAAGTTGATTTTGGGTTATTTATGAAAATGATTAACCTATCATGGAGGATATGTGATTAGATTAATTACTTTTCAATAAGAGACTTTAGGAGAAACTGATGTTGTTTGGAGATAAATGTTACGATTTAACTTGGAAGACTATGTGACTAAATCCTTCAAATATTTGGGTTTCAATCTTAGTTTCGTTTACTTTGAAGAATTTTATGGACAAATTGATTATAGAATGGTCCTCGTTGAACTTTGGGTTTTGTTGGACAAATTTTGGAGGTTAAGAATATATTTTCTTTTTATAAAGGGTTGTCCTTTTCTGGATTATCTGATCTTGTAATAACCTTTTTGGTTTTGGTTAAAGTCTAAAGACATGGGAAGTATATAGTTCTATTTTTTGGATTATGTGATTCTCTAGAAGTTGATTATAGTACTCTTAATGTGAACTAGTCTTCCTAAATACTCGTCTTTTGGATAAAATATGAGTTTGTGTAATGAATCTAATAAAAGTTGAAAGTCAATATGATAAGTGATTATGTTTCCTTATGAATAAATTCCTAAATAAAAAGTAACTTAAAAAAAATGTTGTCTATTAACTTTTCCTACTGGGGAATCGAATACCGTTTAACCATCACAAGTTTGTGATTTTCTCGTGGTTAACTTTCTCCTAAACATGTTTTCTATCACTCTCCATCAGAACATGACCCTTTTTTTCCTCCATGTCCATATTTTCATACTTGGAATCCTAGTATGGGTTAACTCGGGTGACCTTTGTAATTATCTTTCTTTATTATAAAGTGTTTGTTTTACCGACTTTTGTTCCGATGTGGGACTTTCAAGGATGTTTCCAAGCTCAATTTTAAAAATTGCGAGGACGTAATTCCCAAAAGGGGGGAAGGATGTAACACCCTAGGTAAATAAAGAATATGTCATTTTCATATTTATCCATATTTGTGAATAAAATATGAATATGACTTTAAAGGGGACGCTGTGCTCGATGGCGTACCCAACACGCAACAACCAGTTTCTTGGGAATCTTACGTTGCACTCTAATAATAAAATAATATTATTTCAAATTGTAGTTAACATGTAGCCGTGGTATTGGCAGGAATGGATAGAAATAACTAAAATATGATTATATATGTTTTTTAATGTTTTTACATTTATCCAATAAAAGCTAATGGCTTAAAATACGGAAAGAATTCAATTTTAGGCGTATATGCCCTAGTTTTCACTAAAGGTTCACTTATCACCTTTTAATAGAGAACTGTCATTAAATATAGTATTGATCACTCTTATACATTATTTTCGACCAAATAAAACTCTTATTATGAATCGGGACATCAAATTTTACTTTGTGTAATTTTTTGGTATTTTTCCGATAAAGTTCATTTTTTAATGAATAGTGTAAAATGTTGTGTTTTAATTCAAAACCTATTTTTATTCTAATTTATTTATATGATTAGATAATATTTTGAATTGGTTTTAAAGTGAAATTATAAAATATTTTTACCATTAAATCCAATAGCGGTGGTTGTAATTAATTTCACTTTGAAATCAGACTTAAACTAGTGTCAATCTTTTGATACTTATTGTTTTATAAAAACACGCTATTTCCTCTGACAGCGGGAATTAATTATTAAAATAATTAATGTGACTAATATGTTTTGAATTTTTTAAAACAGAATTCATTTTTGAATTCGGAATATCAAATATAGCATAGGGTGATGTTTTGGTATTTTTCTGAAAAACTCCAATTTTTGTTGAATAGTGAAACCACTAAGTTGTAATCATGCAAACTGATTTTTTAGTTAAATGAATGTTTACCACTAATGTGTATTGAATTTTTAAAATCCGACATACATGGTTGTCATTATTATGTAAAATGTGGTTCAATGGGATGAAAATAATTTTTTGGTGAACAGTAACTTTTTTTCATTAATCGCGATTATAGGTAATTAGTGTAATTTAATGTAAAAATGATATTATAAAAATATGAAAACACCATGACACTTGTTCTAACCTTATTGGATGAGTAATGGCCGACCAAGACAAGCGATGGGTCAAATTGGGGACCCCATGAAGCCACTTTGGTTGGGAAATGACATAAATAACTTTTTATTTAATGTAAAAGTAAAAATGACACAAACATGATATGTTTTACTAAAACAATTTTTAAGTGGGGTTATAAAAGTAAGATTTTTTATTATAAATAGTCATTGGAAATATAAAAATATTTCATAAATCATAGTAATTTTCTTTATAATTTTTAGATATTAAATAAATTAAATTATTTATGACATCATAATGATGCAGCGATGCCATCATTATCTGAAGATTTAAATAAAATGAGAAGATAATGTAAACTCTATGACCTACACATGTCCAAAACTTATTGGATGGGTAGATTTAGAACCATTATCACCTTATCCACGAATTATATCAATTTGGTACCTTTTAAAACCGAGACACATTTTCAAATAAAGTAATATTTCTTACATTCCAAAAGTGCCCCTCCTCTCCTCTTATAAAAGGCCCCCACCTCTACCTCATTTCACACACTCCTAAAGCCTTTGGCTCGGCCAAACCCTGCCCATTTACACTCTCCACATCCCTCTCCTTATCCTAGAGGATTCAGGTTGGGCAGAATCCATTCAAAGGAATCCTTTAGGCTCAATTCAAAAGGAGTTAGACTTTTAAAGGTAATTCATTCCCTCATGTTCATTTGTTTTATTTTGCTTCTACAACCCCCTAAACTCTTTTTATTTACTTCTTTTGTAACAACAACAGTATATTCAATATACTAGGATGTTGTTATAAGATTTATTCGACCTACACTCTCACACAACTACATCAAATGGTTAAAGAACATACAGTTTCTGTGGATGGCGAAATTCTGCCTCCCGAAACGATGATTATTCAATACTCATTTAACACCTTCAAAGGTGGCCATTACGATGTCACTATTTTTATATATGATATATAATATGTTTATGTTTTACTTATGCTTCTGTATTTTTCATTTGTGTCTTACCTTTATGGCATCCATTATGGGTATACGCGATATCTTCATTTTAGGAAGTGCGGACTACCGCCCCCTCAAAGTGATTTGATTCGTTAAATACCATATGTGGGATGTATAAAGGATGTAACTATGATATTATATATGATATTATACTGTAATTATAATATGCCTTTATATCATTATTATTCCATTCTATAAAATACGAAATAGAAATGAAAGTAGCGTTCATGCGTACGTACGGCTTACCGTCTCCATGAACGGTGCATTTCATTTCATACCTCTAAATGATTATGTAATGTTATAAATTAATGAATTTACTGGATATATATGACATATATGATATCTACATCATGAATACAATTCTGGATATAATAAAAAAGTTTCCACACGAACAACATGTAATTGTAAGAAGTCCACTTTCGACTTAGGAACCAAATATCGGCAAAACAAATATTATTAACTTAAATGATTACATAATGTTTATGACATGGTAATAAGTGATATAAAAGGAATAATGAACTTGAAAAAGGTTCTTAAGTAATTAGATATTAACTCATGTTTATTATTCAGGAGATTAAATAATGATCGAGTCATGTCGGACCCGAGGTAAGGGATCCTACTCCTCTCTTTCTTTTTAAGTACACACTTTTATGTCATTCCTTTTAAAGCTCAGATTTCCTGTTATTGGGATGATAATTTATATTACACTTTCTGTAATTTTTATGTTCATGTGATGAGAGACCCTATTCTCTCTCATCAATCCATTTTGGGAGTTTTGAGTGGCGCCGTTAGGCTGCCGAACTTTCGTAAGAGATCTAACCTCTCTCTTTCTTTTTAAGTACTCTTCTTTATGTCACTTCTTTTAAGATCCTATTTGTAATGTTTGGGGATGTTATTTTATATTCCTCATTATATACATTTTATTTTAATGTGATGAGATTCCCTATTTGATCTCATCAATCCATATTCGGAAGTTTTATGTGACGCCGTTAGGCTACCGAGTTTTCATAAGGGATTTTTATCTCACTTTTATTCCCGTGAGATTTATGCTACATTTTCCCCAAATTCCATTAAGTGGTGTATGTACTGCACATTATTCTACTCTTTTTGTAATATACATTCGTTTAAGAGTTTTTACATCAATGATCTATTGTCCTTCTTTCATGGGGTGTATGTTTTGAAAGATACCCAAGTCGGTAAGGGAACCTTTCACCGTCCTCTTTTTTAAAAGAATTCTTTTGTTGGGACTTTTAATTTACATATTTTTATGTTGGGATATGTTCCCATATATCCTTATTTATGTAAATTTTATGTCCAAGTGATGAGATACACTTTTTATCTCTCATCAACTCATTTTGATGAGATGTCGTTAGGCTGTCAGGGGAACTTTTTACACCCAATTTCGATTTTTTGGGTTTAACATGTAGCCATTGAATATGTCATCCATTGAATAGGTGTGAATGACCTTTTATTGTTTTACAATTAATATCCACTTATATTGGGTGTATTTATATTTGTCACACATATTTTTGAGGTTGATTTGTCTTTAATTTAAGGATACCTTCTTTATAAGGGATTTCATCACATTTGACATTTCAATTGAGGGTTCATTGTTGTTATGCACCAATTCACTCTTATATGGTGTATATATTGTCCTTTGGAGTATTATATCCTGAATCCATTTATTCTCATGATATTATGAAGTTCTGACTAAATGTTATTCCTCAATTATTGTATTCAAGTGTCTCTAATTTTGGTAAAACCCCTTTATCCAAAATATCGTTTTAAATGTTTTAATTATTTTATCTTATTAATATACATGTTTTCAAAATGGTTTTAAGGATTTATTTATATGGATATTAATGGATTAAAATTTTAAGCTTCAAGGTGGTATGGAACACTTTGATTCAAAAATCTCTTTATTAAATTTTTTTAAAGGTTTTGGAAATGGTTTCTTTTTGAATGGATTCATTATTTCAATATACTAAAATGTTATATTGTGATTGAAATGTGGAAATGTTATGTTTCCTTTATGCATGTTTTATGTGATACATTTATGTTATGGTTCATGGGAATTGTTATGAAAATGGGTGGTTCTGTGATAAACTAAGGGCGAGTGAGCCCGATATAGCTCTCCAATGCATTGGGTAACGCGAAGGAGTGAAACATTGAGGTTTCTCCGAAGAGATTTAGGGAATATACTGTGATGGGTATTCCAAAACGTAACCAAGAGGGTTACTCCCTACGTAAGAATGTTATGAATTCCTCAAGTTGCCTTTTGTGTCTTTTGATTTCTATGATTTATTCATGATTTGATATGCCTATGTTTTATGGGTAAAGTATGATTTCATTCTTATGTATACATGTACTCATGTTTCCTTTCCATATCTATATATCCCTTACTGAGCTTTTTATGCTCATCCCAAGTTTTTGAAATGTTTTTCACAGGTCAATGGAAGGGTACATGATGTGATGATAGTGTCAAGGATGTGTCAAGAAAGAATCCATGTTTTATTTTAAATATGTTTCCGTTGATGGGAAGAATGAATACTGTATTTTATGTAAACACTTTGTTTAAATGTGGAATTTAATGCATGTTTCATGATCTTGTTCTCTAAAACTCTAAACCTGAAAAGATCCTCAATGTGTAATCTTGTAATAACTCAAGATTAAGTAAGGTTTAAGGTTGGGGCCTTATACACTCAATATTATGACTTTTGATTTCTATTTTTTCATGTTGGAGTATTTTTTTTAAACACCTATCTAGTAAATTTATGGTTCCCAAGTAATGAGACATAAACTTCCACTCCCATTAAAATTTTACATGAGCTTTTATTTACAAAATTTATTATTTTGAAATTACCCCATGATTTTACATTGCAAATTTTATTTATTGAGAATACCCATATCCATTTCCACTCAAGTGTATTCACCAAGATATCATTATCCTTAATTTATTGGGGAATTATATTATTGTAATATACACTCTATAATCACAATATTAAAAGTGATGGAATAAATTCTAATATTATATGATCTATGTGGCACCCAAATCCATTCATATAACATGAACGTGATCAGTGGAACCAGAATTATAGATCCCTCAAATGCATTGGGTAATGTTATTATATCATGATATATCATGTATATTTAAAAGTAGTTTATCCTTATATTGCTATATTATCATGTCTATATGGTTATCATTTATTTTGGCTTATGATTTTATGTTTTATATTGTTTCCACATTCCTTTGCTACCCTGATGTTGTCATCTAATATCATGCATCAATGTTCATTTATTTTATTCTAACAATTTTATGTCACCTTGATATACCTATTGACTCAAATGTGTTACTTTAATCATGTTATTCAATGATTATTCCCATACGTTGATTATATTGCACACTTTTCTTATGTACATACCATGGTTATCTTGAGTAGTGTTAGAATATAAGTAAAATATAATTTCATGTTATAGAGTGTTAAATAATTTCATTGTATACATGTTTTATTTTATTGTTCTTTATATCTAATAACCAAAAGAGGCCCGACCATTATATCATTTTCGTTTTTATTATGTTTAACTTTTTGTAATAAATCATGAATTAATGTTTATAAAATAAATTGGTTATAATAGATTGTATCAGAGAATGTTCTAGTTTTTTATGGTTGATAATTAAAAAATTATATTCAAATCCATGGGGATTAAACTAGACATATTAAAATATAACTAAAATTAGTTAAAGTATATAGTTCTTGGGTTTTCAAGAAAATAAATCTCTATATTGATATTGGAATGTGGATGTAGCTATGGAATATATATACCTATGGGGAGTGACTCCAAAAGGTATTATTGGGTATTAACTCGACATGAACCTAGTTAATGAAAAAGAGTCATAAGAATTAACAGTAGGATTAAAACTCTCATGAGATATTATTTTGTTAATCATGATATTTTTAAAAATAATTATAAAGGGAAAAGGTGCCTCTGAAATTTAATATTAGAAAATTGGTAGCAGATACTTAGATTGAATCCTAGGAATCCATAGGTTAAAGAATACATGTCATTTATGATGTATCCCTTAAATGTTTATAGTTTCACTTTTATGTGTTTAATAGTTTGTAATTATTCAATCCTAAGCCAATTGTTGATGATTTAAATAACAACATTCAGAATCAAATAGTGAAATACATACCCATAATCCATGGTTCTGTGCATTCTTTCATACCACACTTGCTTAGTCGAAATATTTAAACACCTCCCCAAAACATGGATGTAACGTTATTAGTGATGATAAAAAATTTAATAATTAGCTCATCCAATCTATATAAATTATTGCCTATTTAAATTTTCATGATAAATTTCCTAGTGATGTTTTCCATACTCCCCTTAGGTGAATATGATTATATTATATGTATGGATTTACTTTACTTGTATTGAGAAAACATAAATTGCTAAGAGAATAAAATAAACCAATGTTGCATGAATATCATTGTAGTTCTATACATGTGTAAGAAGCAAGATGGAACTCCAATTAAGTAATCATCCCAATGGTGGACATTATTAACTTGTGGGAAATCCATTCTAGCTAAAATGATTGAGACAAAGGAAAATATAACCATGGATAACCAGACTATTATAAAGGAATATGTTGATGTATCCTCCCAATTATTTTCTGGGTTTTCCTCTTATCTAATATGTTGATGTATCAATCTATGTTATTCTAAAAAAATCAACATCCAAGACTCTAAATGGATTGTAAATTTTTAAACATAAAGATATTAAGATTTAACTACAACGGAATCTGAATAAAGGGTTTATATGTCTAGGTACTTCACCATGGGATAAACCGGTTCATTTCATCAATAATATTTATATTTAAATTCTTATATACATTTTTTATTTTTAGTTCAACAAGATCACAATAAAGAACAAGTATCCTCTTAAAAATGTTATTACCAATTCAATCAGCAATGTGGATCCTAGTACTTATATAAGATCCATTTATGGTCAAAATATTATCATATAATGTTGAAGAAGGAGGATAACCTGAAGAAAAATTTTCATATAAGGTAAAGAAATGATTATTTCATGGTGATTCATTATATACATACTAAATATTTATGTCTTTAAGAACAAAAAATATTACATATTTATGGGTTTTTGAGATAAATATATGGTTGTATTTATAGAGTTTATTATTAATTTATCGAGATGTAAAAATGAGCATGAGGATAATTTAAATGCAGTATTGAAGACAATTTTAAAGGAAATTTTGATTGAAACATATAGAAAATGTATGTTTTAAATGGATCATGTAACATTCCTTGGGCATATTACCAACAGAAAAGGTATGTGTGTATCCTTTGAAAACATGGAAAATTAATAATGACCTAGATCCATACCTATTACATAGATCCATAGATTACATGGATTATATAGTTATACAATTTATTTTTGAGAAACATAACATTATTTTCAATCCCATTAACTAATCTAACTCATAACTAAGAGATGTTTTTCAAGATAATTGAATATGATAAGGGGTTTAAATATTTAAATAAGAGTGTAATCATATAATTTCTCTTCACACTACCCACTAGTGGGGAATGAATTTTTTTATAAAATGATGTGTCCGAAAAGGTATAAGGCTATGTAGATGGAAAGGTGAAAGCATATGTATCTTGATAACTAAATATCCATGACAAGAAATACCCAATCCTTGATCTTGAATTGGTTGCAGTGATATTTTACTGAATATTCATTATTATTATTTTTCAAGACAACTTCTATAATGATGAGTCGTAACTAGAAGGATAAAAAATAAAAGATGACCTGATTCAAAATCTGAAAAAAAAACCCCTAATAATTCAAAAAAACAAAATAAAATCACAAAATAGGATCCATCGGCTGAAGTCCCATCGCCTATAACCATTATCATTATCCCACTATCGGCATCACCATTATCACCACCATTGTGGTTGTCATCCACCGCACCCATTGTCAGAGATCAGAGGAGTCCATTGAATTTACTTACCCACGTTATCATATAACATACTTTCATAATCACAATCCAAATAAATGCCATCTTCATCATTCGAACACACACCAGCTTTTCAAAGACCATCGGATACCTAAAAACATCCTTTAAATAATAACATAATGTAGTTAACATCTAATCAAACCAAAAATATTTACCAAAACCACCTTCAAAATAACACTATAAAAGACAAAAATTATTACACAAAATGAAAAGAATCATCACTATTTCCAACATGAGAAGTGTTGGTTCCGCCATCATAGAAGAATAAAACCAAAAAAACATACCAAAGTACAATCAAACCATAAACGAAAAAACATTCCCACAACATCATAACAATTGAAAAAGGAAACCACGTAAAAAGAGAGATGTTTCCTCTAGGAAACAATATAGAATCAAAAGAAATGAAAGGAAATAAAAATTTGATAAAAACAACACCAACGAATAAGAACACTGAGAGTGCCATCATCCCCCCACCCCTCCATCACCATCCCATGAAGTCCCTAAATCCTCATGGAACTCGACTAGGATGGGGTTGATACTGATGGGTAGAACAACAAGAGAAGAGGAGAGGAATAACAATAAATTCCCCCACCATCACCAAACCACCATCACCAATTTATTTATATATTCACACAAAGGGATATCTGGTATCAACAAAGGTGGTTAGATCCAATTAAGGATTATTTCTATTCAATCCATTTATTTCCTAAGATGGAAATCAAAGTGGTAGATTCACTGAGTAGAATAGTATCCCAAAACTCTTTCAATGGTGACAAATGAATGGAATTCAATATTATTGTACATGTAAAGGGTAGACATGGGAAATGTAAAAGGAACATCATAATACCCTTATCTACTAATTTCTCAATCATCAATTCTATAGAGGATGATGGATTCCCAAGATGATGATAAGGAGCTATAAAATAAGTATTGATTATTCAAGAGTTAAACATTTATAAAGATAGTGATATAGGTTCTGGAACCTAGATATATTCCCCAAAAAGACCATTATAAAAGATGTAACTTTTGGATAATGTGCATAGATCATCCATCATTATATATCTACGATTCATTAAGATGAATAGTTACCTAAATCCAAACATCTAGTGGGATAACAAGAAAAGGTAGATTATTGAATTTGTTTCTCAATGCTTGATCATACAACCTATCAAGGTTCAATTATAGAAGTAAAATATTGGGACAAAACCATATCGTATACTCATATATAAATGCAAATAATAACCATGGGTTTCATCGTAGTGATTCCAAAAACATTTAACCAAAATAATACAATTTCTGATGTAGATTGTCGCCATACAAATTCAGTGCATTTTATTTCTATCAAATAAAATTTCTATGTTTATTAACTTTCAATGATATAAAAAAGAGAAGTGGTATGACATCATGGATTACCACCCTCCATTAGATCTAATCATGTTATGAGGTTAAATTGATTTTTGTAGGGAACTTTTATGAAAGAACTGGATATAGAGTTGAGTTTTAGTACTAATTGTCACACATACACATATTATAAGTTTAAAAGAACCATTTAATCTCTATATGATACATTTAAATATTATTTAATAAATTTCAAAGGATGTTGGGACAAGCACCATCCCCTAGTGAAGTTTCCATATAACCATACTTTTCACACAATAATTCAAATAGAGCCTTATAAGGATCTAAATGGGAAGAGTTACTAGACTCCCACATGATGCTCTGAATTTTGAGAGTAGAATATAATGGGAACTGGTCAAATCCATGAGATAATAGAGTATGACTAAACCATTAAATGTTAAACTAAATCCGTTCAAATTTAGAAGAAAAAATACAAATATAATCATTGAAGAGACCCAGTGTTTGATATTATATATAAAATGGTCCATTGTATATCACTATATAAAAATTTCATTATATTTGTGAAGAAGTAAATCTTAGTCCTAGATAAATCAACCTAATCTACATCCATATTCACGTCATATTTGTTCCATATTTACTATAACTCTCACCAAAACTATATTATGAACATGATATACTCCCTGTATCCATACTGAGAAAATAAATTCCCCACCCACCACATGTAATGAATCTGAAGGTGTACCATGTTTAGAATGATCATTCATATGAGGAGTAGGTGGTGAAGATCATGGATCATATATATAATCTTCTATGTAATATTAAAAATAACCCAGCCAAACTACTATTGAAGAACACCAATATTAATGAGGCAACTTGTGATCCAAAAGATGTGATGACACAAATGCAATCTCATTTATTCCTATGTATGAAATGAATTTTCATGGGGTGATTTTCTAAATTGGGGAATAATATAATGAATGAAAAATTAATAAATTAATTTATCTTTTGAAGGAATAAATTATTGATTATGTAATGGTTTTATTAAAAAACATTAACTAAAATTCATTTTTTATGTTGAATCCTTATAAACTATAGACATAATTTTTCTTTATGGATTATGTAACACCCGGACATATTTAATGATTTTATTTTATAATTTTATCTAACATAGAAATATTTTGTGGAGGTGTGGGCCAATCCCGATGGAAATGTTTTGTTCTTATGATAAATGATTGTTTTTGGCTTTGCTATATCTGGCACATGGGTAAGGCATAGTGGAACCCTAGTGGCTTCTCAAGGTCACCGTATGGCATACCCAATGTTCAAAAAAATAAAATTAATAAATTAATTATGAGGAGATTTTTAAAGTGAAAACGAAATTAAATATGAAAAAATAAAAATGAATAAGGAATTGTTTTATTATTATTATTATTATTATTATAAGATTTTTTATTATGATAATTATTATTACATTTGTTAATATTTTAATTAATATATTATTATTATAATTATTTACATTATTATTATTAATATTAATAATATTATTATTATTATATTTAGTGTGTTTAGTTTTTTTAGGGATCACTTTTTTCTTATCGTTTCTATTCTCTTATTTATCTATCTTTTACAACATTTTTCTTATTCCTTTCTTCCTATATATCTGTCTATCTTGTTTCCTCCCCCCTCTTACTGCACCACACTACAACACCCTAGCACAAAACCCTATCTCCCCTTATCTTGTGAGTCACGTCGCACCCCATTAACATGGTTTCACCCCCTCTTCTAGTAAGGCAAGGTCGAAACACTCCATCTCGATGAAACATAAAGTAGTTATCTAATCCCCTTTCATAGCCTCGTTCCACTTCTATTTTATTCATACAAAACCTCTTCCTAGCACGGATCGCCTCCAGAGGCCCTTCCCTTAGTCAGAGACTCCTTAGCCTGCAATCTTATTTAGTAAATTTTTCATCCATTTGGTAAGATGTTGGTTTGGATCTCACCTTGTTATGTGTTATATTTTAATGTAATGGGTTCAAATTCTTATAGTAGGGTTCACTTTTAGTTTTCTTGCGGTGTGATTGGTGCGTGATTGGTTTTTCACATAGAAATTTGGGTGTTTTCTACAATGAGGTAGGTGGTTCCATGTATAACGATTTTTTGGAGAATTATATCCATAACATAATTTATTTACTTAGTTCTTGATATAAATTTTTTTTGTGAGAAATTAGTTTTCAAATGATTTTTATTTGTGTTTGATTTTTTAGTAGCATATTTTTATGATTGGGGTGTTCTTTGGTTTAAATCCTTTATTGCATCAATTTTTTATGTTTTATAATATATTCATTTCATATATTAAATTTATGTATTGATTTCTGGTATGGTTTTGGTTGGAAATTAATTTAAAAAGGGGATTTGAGTGGGTTTTTTGTGCTAAGGCTTGTGATACCTATTTTTAATTATTCTATAAATTTTTAAATTGTTTATTAAATTATACCAATGGTCTGAAACATGTTTCGAGGTTGTTTGGGTGTGATTATTATTTCAAAATAGAATTTGGGTGTGTAAATAGTGGTATTTGGTATGTGCAGTGCCTTAAATGAACTTTTTATTTGAATGTGGCATAATACATGAACATGGACCTTATTTGAGCACAAATAGGAAGCCTGAGTAGCTATGAAGGCATTCTAAGAGTATATTTCTTGTGATCTGAAAGTGGCTTTGTCCTGGACTAACATAGATAGATTGATGATGAAAACATTTACTTAACATGGGATATGGTTGGAGACCACTATAATTTTGAATATTATTCCCCCTAGTGGCTCGAGCATGAGAACGAACTCAGTCATGGTTCATATACCAATTTCAAGGAGAGAAATGGTTCTAGGGTTCCTTTTCTAGATAGTCATGTAGGGACTCTCCCATATTTGGTTCTATTTAACTACTTTCACTAACCATTGGAATATTGTCTGATGTTTGGGTTACTATAAAATAAAAAAAATTATTTAAAATTAATTTTCATTTAAATTTTATTCTCACTAAACATGCTTTACATTAATGTTGTTTTCATTAAAACCATTTTGTCTAAAATTGTTCAAGGCTTAATTTCATTACATTTTTAAACATTAAAGTGTATCTATAATTAAATTTTTATGCATGAAGATTTTGTTGTATGGAATCCTTTTGGGCGTTAGCTCGCACCCTACTTAAACCATTGGATGTATGTTGATTTGGTTATGTCTGATATAGGTAATGGTAATGATTATAGAGATGGAGGGTCAGGTTGTTAGTGATCCTTTGTGAATATTGTTTTATAGATGGCTTGAGGGTGGATATCTCATTCTAGGTGGTGGTTTTTGAGCTAGTTTTTTGACACAATAATTGGTATTTTTTTGGGTTTTGGTATAAACATGTATCTCAAATTCTGGATTTCTTTAATAGATTGTTTGGTTGTGACTTCAACTATTGGTTTATTTTATAATGTTGAGTGTTTTATATTTATTTATATTTGGGGAAATCATTACCAGATATTACGTTGGATGCCCGAGAACATGTTCCAGGCCATGGGGATTGGTAAAGTTGTACATGCCTTTCCACGGAACGGGTCGGGTGTCGGTTTGATGGCGACTTTACTTGGTTCATGAAAAAATATTATCAGAGGGAGGTTATTCGCTATGAGTAATTTTTCATGGGATGAGTTTGGATTGAAAAGATCTAGTACTATCGGGGCATAGAGTTCTGGTTTCAAGTACAATGCATGACCTACACAACTCGTGACAACCCACAAGTCTCAATGAGATGTCAGGATCTTTGGTTGGTTTCTCTTCCAAGTGGGTGTATATGTTGAAGGCTATGTGTGTACAAATGGTGGTGGTGAAAGGGTTTGGTAATTGCGTTGCTTCATTTTTTCTATTATTTAGGTTTATTATTCTTTCTAAAATTTTATTTTTCAGACCTTTTGTATTTATGACGTTCTTATGTGATGATCGCTTCTCGCAGTACCATGCATCCCTAGAGAGTTCCCTTGCAACCATAAAAAAAAGCTGGAGAGATTTATCCCTTACTACTTGATTAGAGGAATTTGTAATCTATAGTCTGAGATGTTCAGACTCTTGGATAGGGAGTTTCTCCTACTCCTTCCCCAACTATAGATGGTGGATCGTGTCCTAAAAAGGATAAATTTCTAAAGCTTTTCATGAAACCCCCTTCATTCCGAGGTAGCACAAAGCCTCATTAAGAGAAGTGGATTGAGAATATCAATACCTTGTTTGAGTTTCTCGACACTTTCGATGATGTTGGAGTAAAATGTGCTTGTTTTATAGCATAAGGTCCCACTCAAAGGTGGTGGTACTCTATGTTCAATGAAAGGAAGCACGAAAAGATAAGATGGAAGGACATCAAAGACCTGTAAGTCCATAAGGTCTTTGGGTATTCTTAATCTGGATAATTAATGGATCATATTTAGGGTGACCAGTTAGGGATGGATTATTCTAACCACTTTTCAAATCTAGTCTAATTCTTACCTGGAATAGTAACTAATAAACAGATGAAGCCTGAGATGTTTGAAAAGTGTTTTTGACTAGTTATTTATTCATAGGTATGAATATTCATGCTAAAGACATAGGTTGAAGTGGATTAATGATCTTGCATGGTAGATTTTTATCGTTAGGGTAAGTCTAGTTCATTAAGGGCCATGTCTATGTTTGGCAGCGGCGGTTCATCCAAGAAGAAGAGGAAGTGTGATGAGAAAGGGAAGAATGGTGGTGGTAGCTCATGCCATCCTTCTAGAAGGACTTCATCAATGGATCTTCACAGAATATCCATTGTGTTCCGTCATTGTAGAAAATAATGGAACACCCGACCTATATGTACATCTCCTCATATAGCCTTTCACTGATATGGGATAATAGGAAGTTTGAGAATTCTTGCAAGGTTGCATGCCAATATCACAGTGGGGATGGATCTATGGCTTCTAGGTGAGTTACAGTTCAGTTAGAGTCGACCAGGATGGTTGTATCTTGGGATGGTTTTTATGGAGGTAAGACCATATCATCTTTTAGGCAGATCCAGATCTGGTTAGGGCCATATGTGTGCTATCTTTCTCAGTTTGGGATCGAACAACTTCATTTTGGACATTTGGTACAAGTTTTTGGGATATAGGACCTTTGGTAGTTCTAGGTACCAACTTAGTTTCATCTTCTATAGGGGTGGTCTTATTTCATACTAGTGTGTCTATTTCTTTAATCTTGTCTTATCTTGTGAATCTTCTAAACCTACCAACCAAACTGATGTCTTTTTCTATGGAGTTGGTACAATTGTTGGGTAAGAATAAGGACCATTGTATCGGGTGCACATCTTGTGTGATATCCATGTTAGGGGTTGACATGGAGTGGGACTTTCTAGTATTAGATATGAACCTTTTCAACATAATGTTTGACATTAATTGGATGTTGAGTTTTCTTGCACGTATCAATTTATATAGGTGACATGTGAGTTTCATAGAACTATATGGGAGTCATCATGTATTTCTTGGGGGAATGGGATCCTTAGTCAGGTCGCATGAGATATCAACTCCCAGAGTTGGGAAGCATTCCTTTTAGTTATCACCACTCTCATTAGAGGATGATGGTGGTGCACCTGAGGGTCGAATGCCTACTATAGTGTATGAGTTCCCAGATCTATTTCTAGATTATTTTTTGTGCTTACCCCCTGAGGAAGTTGAAGATTTCTTTATTGAATTGGCCCCATGAACATAGAATATATCCCTACAGTCATATCACATGGCCCACACCGAACTGAGGGAATTAAATATTCATTTGGGTGATTTAGAATCCAAAGGGTTTATTTTATTGATCTTTACTCCTTAGACCTCTCCTATCCTATTCATGAAGAAATAAAATTGGTCCCTCCAGTTGTGAATTTATTACTATAACTTGAATAAGGTAATAACCAAGAATAAATAACTTTTTCTTTAATTGATGTCTTTTTTGATTATTTGAATGGGTAAAAGTGTTTTTCCTAGATAAATATGTATTTGGGTTACCACCACATCATGGTGAGATAGGTAAACATATGGAAGATGGCTTTCTGAAGTAGGTATCTCCACACTGAGTATTTGGTCATGGATTTCAGACAGACGAATTCCCCAACGATTTTTATGGCACTCATGAATAGGGTGTTCCACCAGTATCTCGGCTCATTTTTTTGTGGTATTATTGGATGAAATATTGGATTAATCTAGATTAGAGGAAGATAGTGAGCATAATTTGAAGGTTGTATTGGGAACTCAGTGGGATCATCAGCATTATTCGGTTATTTCAAAGTGCACCTTCTGGATTAGGCAGGTGATGTTTTAGATCCATGTTGTTTCATGGAATGGGGTTTTTGTAGATCCTTAAAAGATTAGGGTAGTAATTATGTGGGAATAGATGAAGACTGTGTTTGAGAAAAAGAGTTTATCCGGGCTTGGTAGGTTAATAGAAGTACTTTTTTGGGATTTCTCATAGCTTTCTTCATATTTTATCAAAGTCTCTTAGAATTGGGTGAAGTTTTAATAGATCCTAGAGTTCCTGGAATCCTTTGAAGAGTTGAAAATATCATTGACTACTATACCTATGTTGATCTTTCCAGAGTTTGGGAAGGGATATGTGGTGTATTGAGATGCTTCATGTATGGTCCTCATCTGTGTGCTCATGCAGGATAATCATGTAGTTTCTTTATGGTTATCGCAAACATTGACTACATGAGAAGAAATACCCAACCCATGACATAGAATCAGAATTAGTGATCCATGATTTGAAGAGGTTGCATCACTACATTTTTGGCACGAATATTTTGTTTTATTCAGATCATAATATCCCAACCTACATATTCTCGTAGAAGGGTCTTAATTTAAGGCAGTACCGTTGGATCTAGTATTTACAGGGGCTCAACATTGATATTATTTATACCCCATGCAAGGGTAATATGGTGGATGATTCTTTGAGAAGAAAAGATTCAATTTCGGATTTAATGAAGTCTAATGAAAAGTGGAATCTAATGGGGCTCTTTTCCCATATACACATGGAGACAAAGGATCACACGAGAGGTGTGTTCATGGAATACGTTTAGTTGACTCCTCTTCTAGAGTTTATTCAGTGGGAGAATCATGGTTATGAGTTTTCTCAGTAGTCCATGAAGTTACTTCATGTTGGGGAGACATCTTGGGAGTTGTATTCATCTACTTATGAGATCCTATTCTTTAATGGTTGTGCAATGGTGTTGTTTTCTCTGTGAAAGGTGGTGATGCAGGATAACCACTAGTCTCTGTGGGTAATCCATACTAGTGATACCAAGATGTATTATGATTTTATTCAGCAGTTTTTGTGGCCATGCATGAGGAAACATATAGTTGATTTCATATCAAGGTGCTATATATGTCATCAGGTAAATGTTGGGCATCAATGTCCCTCCATATTTCTTCATTCGTTACACATTCCTACCTGGAAGTGGGATGAGGTCTCCTTTGATTTCATTATCGGCTGGCCTTCTACACCTCGAGGAAGGAACATGATTTGTGTTGTGATTTACTATTTGTACAAATCATCCCAATTTATTCAGAAAAGAGATATTGTGAAATTTGATGATATGTGGTGATTATATGTTGAGGAAGTGGTCAAATTTAATGGTGTTCCATCAGCAATGTCATTTGATAGAAACCATCATTTTACCTCTCGATTTTGGGAAGTTTTTCAAAATTCATTAGGGTTATAGATAAAAATGAGCATGTCATATCATCCTCAAATGGATGGTTAGGCAGAGCGGGAAAATCAGATTCTAGGGGACATTCGTCAGGCATGTGTTTTTGATTTCGGGGGATTGTTTGATTTCCACTTGTGATTGGTCAAGTTTTCATATAAAAACAGTTACCAATCCTCTATTCTAATATATCCTTTTCAGGGTCTCTATGGTCAGCCAGGTCAGTCTCCTTTAAGTTGGGATAAGGTAGGTGAGACCTCACTTTTGGTACTAAGACTTGTGGAGGTGATGTATGAGAAAGTTAAGTTGATCAGGCTGCAGTTGTTGACATCTTAGAGTCACCATAAATCATATACCAATCAAATACATAAAGACCTTGAGTTTAATTTGGGGGATCAGATGTTCTTGAAGGTAGCCCCTCGCTTAGGCCACTGTTGTTTGGGAATGTTGGGAAAGCTGATGTTGAGGTATGTCTAGCCTTTCGAGATCACTGAGTGAATTGGAGAGGTGTCATACAATTTAGCATCGCCTTATCATTTGACATTTATTAGTGATGTATTTCAGGTCTCCAAATTGAAGAGGTATAACCTGGATCCATCACATGTATTGAATTATAATGAGTCGTAGATAGAGCCTAATTTATTAGTGTTTCAATGACCACTGCAGATCGTAGATTCCGAAGAGAAGGTGAATCGTGGGAAGTCTATTTTTTGGTATGTATTCTTTGGCTTCAGGGAAATGATGATCATGGGACATGGGAGCGGATGTCATGGGTTGAGTATGAGTATCTGATTTTATTCTCTAATCAGGATTTGTGTTGGCTTTTTTAGGGTGGAAAGTTATCATGGTAGAGAGAATAGTCTCACTAGGACTTATGTAATGATTCTATTTTATAATATTATCTAAAACTGAAATATTATGTGGAGGTGTGGGATGATCCTGATTAAAATTTTCATTTTACTGATCATTGTTTCTTTTGGGCATAGACATGTCTCATGATTAGGCAGGGGATGGTCGAAGCCATGCAGCTTCACCAGGCCACTATGAGGCCTACCTGGCATTGAAAAAAATATTATGAATCAATTAATTAACGATATTACTAATAAATTGTAATCGTAATGAAATAAAAAAATTGAAAAAAATAATTAAGAATTATTTCAATAACAATAATGACAATATTATAAAAATATTATTATTATTATTATTATTACTTTTATTAATATTTTAATTAAGCTATTATAATAATTATTATTATTATTATTAACATTTTTGTTATTATTTTTATTATGTTTAGTTCTTTTTTTGGGATCTTTTTTTCTAATCTTTTTTTTCTATTCTTTTCTTTCTTTTTAATTTTTTTTTCCATCTTCTTCTATTCCACCTTTTCTCTATATCATGACCCAATCATTTATTAATGAAAATTACTCATGATCGATTTAAATGTCTTTGTATGTAAAATGCTTATATTAAATATATGAACTTCCATTGTTTTATGTTCTTGGATTTAACAATACCCTTAATAATTGTTATCGTTTCTAATATAGTCATTGAATAGTGATCACATGATTAGTGTAAATATAAGGCCTTAAAATTAGATTGACAATTACAAAGGAATCGATGGACTCATCCCATAGAATTCATCCATACAAATCTCATTTTTCAGTGCTCAAAAAGGAGGTATCATCATTGGGCTTCACTCTTGAGCAAGACCAAAATGAGCTTCAATAAGTTAATATTGAACGGAACTGCCTAAGGGAGAAGTTGGAGTTAATAGAGATTACCTCCCAAGTGATATTATCTGAGCCACCCTAAGAGTATGTCACCAACGCACATCATATCCTTGGTTATTATGTGGGTGTTATAAGGGGTTCTGTAACAAGACCCTATCACTATGAATATATAAATTATTTTTGGTAAAATAATATAAATTCATTCTATTACTATTACTTTGTAATTGGTTTTTAAAGAACGAACAATAATTTTAATTAATATTTTATTAAGAAATCTATTTTTTGAATCAATGGATTTTTTAATTAAATAATATTTTAATAATTTATTATTACTAAATTACCTTTTATAAAATATCTTATAATATTTATGAGTACAATTGTAATTTTTATTAATTGTTGAAAGTTGTTTTTGTCAAAATCGATTAATTTTTTAAAAATTTTAGTTTTAATATTAATGATTAAAAATTCACATATAGAGATAATTATTTTGATAAAATGAAAATTATTTTAGAAATTAGGTCTTTGAAACTATCTAATGGTGAATTTTTCTTAATTTTTTTATACAGTTGATTTTTTGGTTAAAAATTAAATACTGTTTAAATATATAATTTGTTTTATGAAATCATAATGACCCAATAGTTATGTAATAAAAAAATAAAAAGGATTTTCGGCCAATGTTGGTTTTATCTTTAAAATAATGTGATTTTATATTTTTTTTATTAATTTTATAGTGATTTACAGGACCCTCTATGATATATAAAATATTTTGTCTTTTTAAAATGATTTCCTTGAAAGTGTGACTCACCTCCACTTAAGAAAACCTAATATTTTAATAATTTTTGCCATTTACATTATAAAATATTGTTTTCCACTCCCCTTTTTCAAAAACTATGGGAAAAAATGATGGGTTGGTTTGTGGTTTTAAATATTTAATTATATAGATTCCAAAACCTATGTTAGTAAAATATTAAATAATTCCCCTCTCTTTTCCTATATAAACCCAGCCAAGCTCCCACTTATCATCACAGAAATTCAATTTATCATGTCCCTAATCTTCCCACATCTCTCTAGAATCCTCCCATGTTTCCTCAATCTCTCAAGAAATCCCTCTCCACGCTCTTGAAGTCACACACTCAAGTAAAGGATCCTCACTTTCCTTCCTTCATTATTTATGTCCAACATTCCATATATTGTTGTGCCTATTTATCTTTAAATAAAATTGTTGTGGTATGATTTTTCACCTCCCCTATACATTCCTTCTTATATTTTAATACTGGGTGACCCCTTTCTCTCTCATTAATTCCTCCTTTGTACACATGTTACCATGCCGAAATTCTATAAGGGATTTCTACCATTCACGTTTTTATCCATGTTTCTTTATGTTGTTATACCCTTTTATTTTCAATTAAAAATGTTGGGGAAATATTTTTAACCTACCCCATATATCCCACCTTATTATTGAAAGATGAAATTCCTCTTTCTATCTCATTAATCCCTCCAATGTACAATCGTTACCATGCCGAAATTTTGTAAGAGCAATTCCTTTTATCCTCTTTCTTTAGGTTTCTCTATTATGTTACACATTTTATTTTCAAATTGCATGTGATGGGACATGTATCGATATTATCCCTGGCTTTTCATTTCATGTAAATATGATTAGATACCCCTTTTTTCTCTCATCAACCATTTCTATTAATTTTTAGGCCACACTGTTGTGCTATCAATATTTCACCACAATTTTCGAAGACAAAATCAATGTGTAGTGAATACCATATCCATTTCTCAATCAAGGGTATTCACCATTATTCACATATACATATTAAATGGTACATACATATGTTCCTTCCACATTATTTATTTATGGAATATCTTATTATGTTGAATTATTCTATGTTAAATGATCTATTTGGCAAACATATGCATGGAATGAAATAGTTAAGAAGGGTGTTCCTTGATAGCACTCCAACACATTTGGTAAGAACAGTATCATGATACTCCATGTTCATTGAGTGCTTACACATTTTAATTAAAATTCAATGAGGTTTTACTAATGCTCCAAGTGCAATAAGCCTTGGCTCATGCTAATATCATGTTAAATGTTGTTTCCACATCTCTAGGAAATGATAATCATTCTATATCATGCCTTTATGTTTATGTCTTTATTATGATCCATTAATATAACTATTTAATAAAATGTATTGTATTCTACATGTTATGCCTTGTTTAATCCCTTACTGGGATTTATAGACAACATTTTCATATGTTTGTCCTCAGGTTATCCCATGCAATGCTTCTTACGAAGGAATGTTGTTGTAATTTAAATGAATTTTTTAATAAAGATGTTGTATTTTATGCATTAATTAGTCATGTAATGTTCCTAATTTTCTACAACACTAGACCTCACAATCCATAGATTTTTATTAATAGCATGCTTATGTAATAAATCATGTTAATGTGTGTAATAATAAGAAGGGTTGATATAGTTGGTAACCAAAGATATGTTTAGTTATTTTTTGTATAAGGACTAGAAAACCCTAGTGATTGTCATAGATATAAGACTAAGTATAATAAAAACATCAATGAATTTGGGTGTGAATATAGTAATAGGTTTATAAAAAAAATACATTTATATATGGATATGATAAAGTATAGGTGGATCTAGAACAAATGTATCTTGGGGTAAAACCTAAAAACATCACTTTAAGCTAGACTCGAATGGGAACTATTGAAAGACAACAAGACTTGTTTCCCTCATGGTTACAACATTCCTAGTGGGTATTCTTTTGTAAATTCATAATTTTAGTTTGAACCATTATTAAGGGAGAAAAAACTGCCCGTAAGAATATACATTGCAAGATAGATCATGGATAACATAGATTGAATCCTATAAATACATAAGTGAAGGAAATATATGTAATTTATAAGTTATCGATTTCTTCATTAGATTTACATTTATGTGTTACCCCTAAATTTTCTTTTATTCGATCCAATGGTCAGTAGTAGGAGGACTCACGCTAAAAACCGATGCGAAGATCATTGTGACGACTGTTATAATTAGATTCCCAATTTTATGGGAGAAAGAATTGAAAACTTGTTCATGATACTATCTTAGTTAACTTAGGTTTTGAATCGAAGCATGGTTCAAGATGAATGTGAACCCCCCCCCCTCCCAAGAAAGGGTAAGCCGCAGTCGAGAGATCCATAAGAAAAAGTCCACCTAATTTTAATGGATCATCTGATCCCTAAATCATTTAATAGTGGATCAACTCAGTTGAAATGATATTCTCCATCCATTAATGTTCCGAACAAGAAAAGGTTCTACTTGTTTCTTATAGTATGGATGGTGAAGCTATTAAATGGTGGACATTGATCAAAAATATAAATCCTGAGGAATAGATTAAGGCATTAGAATGAAACGATTTTTAAAAAATGGTTTTCAATAAATATTTTCCTCACACACTATGATTTAAGATGTAAACAGAATTCCTTTACCTTAAGAAAAAAAGGCAATGAATAAATTAGATAATATGAGTAAATATTCAAAAGTCTTGCCTGATATGCCTCCGGATCTGTCGTTACCCTTGCATGCATGGTTGACCGCTTCTTTTTTGAGATAAAACCTAGATTATGAAATGCTGTAGAGATCTGTGACTTCAATAGCTATGTGGAAAATTTTTTATGTACCCTAAAAGAAGAAAGGGATGTCAAATAATCTCAGGGGTATCCTAGGGGATAAAAATTTTAATATGGACTTTAATTATAGTGATCTGATGGATAAATCCAAAGGTGGTAAGAAATTCCAGAACCCCACATTCCAATGGTACGGAAAAAGCACCTCAGAAATATCTTTAAGGGGATGAGATAAAACATTAGGTGTTTAAGAGAAGGTAAACTAAACATTAACTACCGAAAAGAAGAACCCTATGCTATGACAGAGGAGAGGAACTCTCTATTCAACCCTCAACACATTTTTTATTACTTCAACTATAATGAACCAAGGGAAATTTCTACCAGTTCCCTTTGCAAAGGTTTTTTGGAGGCATCCAAAAACCATCATGATAGAAAGGGAGAACGTTTATGTCTCTACTGCTGAAGAGAACCCCAAAAATGATGTGGTGAAAGCTACAATAGTTGTTAAATCATGAAGAGAGAACCTACTTTTGGATATTTGTTATATGAATTCTATTATATCCATAAATATTAGTAGAACAACCCCAAAACTACCAAAATTTATAAAACTAGAGATATCGGTTGAGGACAACAAGTTGGGAAACCATTTCATCCCATGAATATAACTCCTCCCCTATCAAAAGAAGTTTATTGAGCTTTCCTTCAAAACACATCACACCCCCTATCGTGTAATTTGATGAAATTCTTGTCATGGATTAGATTTTACTATATAGATCCCTCATAAATTCCCATGAGAGAGAAAATCACTCTGCATATGGAAAATCAACCCCCGATTTTGTACAAGTGCAAGTAGAAGGATAGATCTTATATAGCTACATCATCTCAAGAATGGATATTAATTCCCTATGAGCATCTATATCTTTCTCAAATGAATGAGTATAGGGACGAAACCACCCTTTAAGATGTTCATATTATTCAATAATTCTTTGAAGAATTTCCCATGGAATTTCATGGTCATCCTCCTAGAAGAGATTTTGAATTATCAATTGATCTTATACATGGGGATTTTACAATATCGAAGACTCTATATAGAATGGCTGTTGTGGATCTTAACGAGATAAAGAACCAATTACAAGAGAATATGGATAAAGGGTTCATACACTCAAGTTCTTTACCATTGGGAGCACCAGTCCTCTTCGTCAAGAAGAAGGATGGATCAATGCTCCTTTTCATTGATTATCATGAACTCAACAGAATAACGATAAATAAAAAGTATATTCTGCCAAGAATTGATGACTTGATCAATCAGATACATAGTGAACGACACTTCCCCAAGGTCGATATGTGGTCTGGATATTAACAATGGTAATTAAGGGGATATCACCAATACTAATTTTCTTACAGTGTACGGGCACTATGAATTCATTTTAATGCCTTTCAGACTCACTAATTTTCCATAAATATTCACGGAATTTATGAATAGTGTCTTTAGAGATTACCAAAAAAAATTGTGGTAGTCTTTATAGATGATATTCTAATAAACTCAAAAACCATGATAGACCATGAGGTGCATTTAATAACAGTACTATAGACATTGTGAAAATATAATATCTATGTAAAGTATAGCATGTGTGATTTATGGTCGAAGGATGTCTCTTTCTTGGACATATCATCACAAGAAATGGGATATGTATGGATCCCTCCAAGATAGCTATAATTGATGGATGGTTGAGGCCAACATCTGTGATGGATATTTGTAGCTTCCTTGGATTATCTGGATATTATCAATGATTTGTGAGAAATGTCTCAAAAATGTCAAACCCTCTAACCAAGCTAAATCAAAATAGAATCATTTTTTCATCGAGTGATGAATGTGAATATAGCTCCAAGGAGTTAAAAAGGAGGATTATCACTGAGTCTTTTCTCACACTACCCATAAGAGGAGAACATTTTGTAGTATTTAGTTATACTTTGAAGAAGGGAATGAGATGTTTGTTGATGAAAAATGAGAAAGTTGTTGCATATGCTTCAAGGGAATTGAAAGTTAATGAGGAAAACTATACAAAACATGTTCTACAATTTTCTTTCATAACATTCACATAGAAAATTTGATGGAATTGCCTATTCGGTAAGAAGTGTGAAATATATATAGATCAAAAAAACCTCACATATATATTCACAATAAAAGAGTTGAACATGCACCAATGAAGATGGTTAGAGCTGCTCAATGTCTATAACTATTCTGTCCATTACCACTCTGGGAAAGAGAACAAGGTTGGAGATTCTCTAAGTAGAAAGGACCCAGTGATTCATTCATTACTGATAATTGAAAAGGATACAATCTTCTTTGATTGGATGAAGATGGACATGGGAATCATATATAATATAGCATCATCAATCCTTCCACAAATTATTTCTCAACCATCTATTTTGTAATGGTTAAAAAATTCTCAAAAGGATGATGTGGGAATTCATAAGAAAGAGGAAACTATAAAAAATTGTAAATCCTCAATGTTCAATGTCAATGAATAAGTAATTGTGAGATATGGGTCAATATTATGTCTTCCATAAATTCTGGAGTTAATGAATGAACTTTTCTATGATGCACCTAGATAAAAGTAGTTTATTCATCCAGGAAACACAAAGATGTATCAAGATCTATGAGAGAATTATTGTGTAAATTAAATGAAAAAGTATATCACTGAGTATACATCAATGTTCCCATTATGTCAGCGCGTGAAGGCTGAGAGGAAAAATTCTAAGGAGATGATGAAACCATAACCCATACCAACATCGAAATGGGAGAACATCACCATGTACTTTTTCAACAGAATTCTAAAGACATCCAATGGAAACAATTATATCTGGGTTATTGTGGATCATCATATGAATATTTATCACTTCATTACGATTAAGGTAGATTTCTGATTGGATCAACAAGAATAGATATAAATAAGAAAAGTGGTAATGATGTATAGAGTAAAACATTGATTGTATCCGATCAAGATCCATGATTGACCTGTAATTTTGGGAAGACTCTCCAAAAAACATTGAATACTGAGTTGAACATCATTACAACTTATCATCCTAAAAATGATGGATAATTTTTCAAAAATATCGGTACATAAGAAGAAATTGTGAGAGTATTCTCAATAGAATTCAATAGAAGATGGGATCGACAACTTCCCCTGCTTGGATTATCTTACAAAAATAATTTCCACTTAGGAAACCAAATGGATCCTTATGAACCCCTATATGGGAATATGAGAAGAACACTAGAATGTTGGTATGAATTTTTGGAGTAAAAACTCTTAGGTCAGGTAATGGTTAATGAAATGGTGGAGAAGTTCAACACCATCCATCATCACATTAATGCTATTCAGAGTCGACAAAAAATCTCTACTGATAAAAATTGATGAGACCTAGAGTTTGATGTTGGGGACATGGTATTCCTCCACATATCACCGTGGAAGAGAGTTATGTGATTTTGGAAGAAGGGAATGTTTAGTTCTAGGTAAATCGACACTTTTGAGATCCTTCATCGCATTATATCAGTGGCCCATCGACTATAACACCCACAGAACCTATCTCAAGATCATGATTTATTCCATGTATCACTTGTGATAAAGTGAATATTTGAACCTTCTCATGTACTCAATCTAGGGGTGGTACCATAGGATAATGACATATCCTATTAAGAGAATCTAGTAAAGATATCTGATCGTAGAGAAAATGTTCTATGAAATAAGACAGTGTTGGTCATCAAGGTGTTGTGGAAAAATCACAAGTTTGAAAGGGAAATGTGGGAATCAGAGGAAGTGATGAAGTAGAGTTACCCTCAACAGTTTTATTGTGCGAAAATGAAATTTCAAGGGATAAATTTTTAAGTGGGGAAGATTGTAATGACCCAAACTTTTATTATTGAAAATTGTTATTGATATAATTAAATTTCTTATTATGTAATATAGTGATTTAAAACATATAAACGACCTTTGTTTTATGTTTCTAGATTTTAAAATACCATTACGAATTATTTCCAATTTTAATATTGTCATTGAACAATGATCACATGGTTAGTATAAATATTGGACCTTAATAAATCAATTTTACTCAGTAAAAGGAAATTATGGCCTCATCCAGTAGAATTGCTCCATACGAAGCCCATTTTCCAGAGCTAAAAAAGGAGGTAGCATCACTAGGTTTTGCACATGACCAACCCCAATCCAGTCTTCAACACATTAATCACAGAGGGAACCACATACGGGAGAAGTATAAGATAATAAAAAATCACCTGAGCAATGTTATCTGAGATTCCCCAAGAGTCTGTCACCATCACACAACTTACCCTTAGGTATTATAAGGGTCTTATAATAGGTTATGTAACAAGACCCTAACACTATGATTATGTGCATTATTTTGGAATAAATAATATAAATTCATTTTATTAATGTTACTTTTTTATATTGTTTGTAATAAACTGATATTATTTTTAGTAAATATTCAATTAAGAAATATATTTTTATAAATTAATGGATTTTTTAATTAAATAAAGTTTTAATAATATATTATTACTAAATTATTTTTTATAAATGATCGTATAACTTTTATGAACACAATTTTAATTTTTATCATGGTTTGAAATCTCTTTTTTGTCAAAACCCATGAAGTTTCGATAAATGAGGGTTTTTATTTTAAAATTAAAAACTCACAAATTTAGAAAATTACTTAGATAAAATGAATTTTATTTTTGGATTCTGGAAAAATGAATTTATCCAATAGTGAATTTTTCATAATTTCTTATATGACATCATAATGACCCAATAATGATGAAATAAAAATATATATAAATGGTGTTCGACTAATATATATTTTATTTTTAAAATAATGTTATTTTATATTTTTTTGATAAATTTTGTGGTTCCTTAGTTGACCCTCTAAGACTTATAATATATGTTAACTTTTTAAAATGATTTTATTGAGGGTGTGACTCGCCTCCAAATAATAAATCCTATTATTTTAATAATTTCATCCATTGTCCATATAAATTAATTTTTTCTACTTCCCTTTTGAAAAAAACATTAGAAAAAACCATGGTTTGCGTTGTGGTTTTATATATTTAATTATATAGATTCAAAAACCTATTTTTGTGAAATATTAATGAATCCCCCACTTTATTCCCATATAAACCCACCCAAGATCCCACTTCTATTCACTAAAAACAATTTAGAACGTCCATAATCTTCTCACATCTCTCTATAATACTCCCAAGGCTCCCCATTCTCTCATGAAGCACCTATCCAAGCTCTATAAGTCACACACTCAAGTATGGGATCCTCACTTTCTTTCCTTATTTATGTCCAAGATTTCATGTATTGTTCATCCCATTTATGGTAAATTATAGAAGTTGGGGTATGATATCGCACAACCCCTATACTTCCCTCCTTATATTTTAATAATTAGAGACCAATTTCTCTCTCATTAATTCCTCCTATGTACAACCATTACCATGACGAAATTCTGTAAGGAATTATGTCTTTCTAATTTTAACCATGTTTTTTATGATTTTATAAACTTTTATTTTCAATTAAAAATGGTAGGGTATAATTTATCACCTCCCCCATACTTCCCTCCTTATTTTTGAATGATTAGAGACCTCTTTCCCTCTCATTAATCCCACCCATTTTCACCCGGTACCATGCTGAATTTTCATAAGATTCATTCCATGTATCCTCTTTCTTTAAGTTTCTTTATAATGTTATTCCATTAATTTCTAAATTCCATGTTCTAGGACATGTGTGTATATTACCTCCTTAATGTAAATTTCGTGTAGATATGATGAGATACCCTTTCCTCATTCATCAACCATTTTTATGAATTTTTATACCACACTGTTATGCTACAGAAATGGTACCATGATTTTCTAAGCCAAAATAACTGTGTAGTGAATACCATACCGATTTCTCTATAATGGTTATTCACATTTATAAAAATATACTTATTTAATAGTATTTATATATATTTATTCCACATTTTTTTAATCATGGAATATACTGTGATGTTGAATGATTCCATGTTATATGATCCATGTGGTACATTTTTGCATGAAATGAAATTATTAAGAAGGAAGCTCCCTAATAGTGCCCCAATGCATTGTGTATAGAATATTGTCATGATACGCCATGTTAAATGGGGTTTTACTCATTATAATTCAAGTGCAATGAGTTTTTACTCATTCTAATTCAAGTTCAATGAGGGTTTACTAATGCTAATTCAATTTAAATGTGGTTTTACTCATGTTCCATGTGCATTTAGCCTTAGATCATGATAATATCATGTTAAATGTTGTTTCCACATATCCAAGTTATGATAATCATGGTATATCATTTCTTTATGTTCATGTTTCTCTTATGGTTCATTTATATTCTTATTTCCTAACATGTATTGTATTCTTCTTTTTATGCCCTGTTTACTCCCTTATTGGGCTTTATAGCTCACCCATTTCTATTATATGTCCTCAGGTTATCCCGTGAAATGTAAATTACTAAGGAATGTTGTGGTCATGTAAAATTTTTTTCAATAAATATTTAATTTTATGTCTATGTTTTAATGTAATGTTTTTATTTTCCCAAGACACTTGACCTCTCGATCCTCATATATGTCTTAAGTTCAGTTTTATGTCACAAATCGTGTTTATGTGTGTAATAAAGAGAAGGGTTATTATAATCTCAATACTATCTCCTCCCTCCCCCTTTTTGTGTCATGATACAAATCCCCAGCACCGAGCCCTAGATTCATTTCACATGTGAGTCCCTCCACATATCTTCACCTTTGTCGCACCACCACTTCCCACAATTATTGGTCGGCACTCTCCCTCCTAGTGAACCACTTCATAATGCCCTAATCTCCTCACATAGCCTCACTCAACTCCTATTTTATTCAAAAAAACCACTTCCTAGTGTGGTCCACCTCCAGCATCTCTTCCAATGGCTGAAAACCCCTTGGTCGGTGAATCCTTGGATGACAGTATTTTTCGATAACATTTTATTTCCTTTGGTAGGATTTTAGTTAGGGTATCACATTGTTAAGGGTTCTATTTTAATGTTTTAGGTTTGAATACTTGTATTAGGGTTCACATTGAGTTTTCTTACAGTGTGATTACTATGTGATTGGAGTTCTGAACTGAAATATTGGGGTTTTTACATCTAGGTAGGTCGTTTCATGTATAACCTTTGTCTGAAAAACAAATTATGTTTCTGAATTAATTTAATGTGTTAATGATTTAATTTTTATTGTGTGAAATTATTTTTAAAATTAGTTTTATATATGTTTGTTTTTTATTGTGTTAATTAATTTATGATTTTTATGTGTGATTGATTTTTAAGTAGCATATTTTTATGAATGTGGTTTTATTTTCTATAAAATGGTTATTATATAAATTTTTAGTGTTTTATAATTTATTAAATTGATTTATTAAATTTTTATATTGTATTCTGGTATGGTGTTGGTTTTAACAAAATTTAAAAGGGGTCTTTTAATGTGGTTTTTTTGTAATGGCTTGTGATACATATTTGGAATTTTCTTATAAAAATCATAAATGGTTCATTAAATTATATCAATGGAGAGAAAAAAATTGGAGGTTTTTTTGGTTTGCATATTATTTCAAAATGGAATTTTGGTGTGTAAATGGTGGTATTTGGTATGTGTAGTGCTGTGTATTATTAGTTTATTTGATTGTGGAAAGTGATGTGAACTTGGATATTGTTTGAGCACACACGTGAATACTGTATAGCTTGGAGGGTGGACTTTGACAACTATTCTAGTGATCTAGAAGTGGATTCGTCCAGGGTTCTCTTAGCAAGATTCATAAGGACAATATTTATTAAACATGTGATATGGTTGGAGGCCATGAGGCATTGGGATATGATTCCCCTCTAGTGGGTCGTGCATGAGAACACAGTTGGTCATTGTTCCTATACCATTTTCACCGAGATGTAATGTACTAGGGTTCCTTTACTAGACAGTCCTATATTGAATCTCCAATATTTGATGTTATTTGAGTACTTGCACTCACATTGGTCATATGGTGTTAATATTTGGTTACATTAAGAGAAAAAGTGTTTTTATTTAATTTTTTTTTCTTTTTTGTTTTTCTCATTGAATATTATTTCCTTTAATGTTTTTTTCATTAAAATTGTTTTCCTTAAATTGGTTAAATCATTCATTTAATTTCATTATTTTACTCAAAAGTGTGTTTTTTATTTATTGTTTATGTAAGGAATATTTTCTTCTGTTGCATCTTGTTAGGAATTATCTCACACCTGACTTACAAATTTGGGTCTATGTTGATTTGGTTATATTTGATACAGGTAAGGGTGAAGCGTATAGAGATTCTGGTTCTAGTTTTTAGCGAACATTCATGGATTTTGTTTGGGAGATGGCTTCAGCGTGGTGTCCACTTTCTAGGTGGTGATTTATGAGCTATTTTTTTCAAAGTACATTGTAGTTTTTGTTGGGGTTTTGGTTTAAACATGTATCTCAAATTCTACTTTTTGGTTAAAGGTTTGTTTGGTTGTGACTTCTAGCTGTGGTTTATTTTATATTGTTGGTTGTTTTATATTTATGTATATTTTGGTAAATCATTCCCAAACATTACATTGGGTAACCAAATACTTGTGTCAACCTATGGGGATCAGGAATGTCTTTTGGGCCTTACCACTGACCGTGTCGGGCGTCGTTTGGATGGCGACCCGACTTGGTTCATGACAAAATAAAAGACTATTAGTCTTTATAATTGTGTATAATATATTGTTTTGAAAATGAAAATTAAAATTAGTATATATTAAGGGTTATAATAATGTGTAATTCACACATAAAGAATAACGGATTTCCTTTATTAGTTGGATAATACACTATGAATCCGATTTTTTAAAGCTTTTGGGGGATATTACATCACTACAATTTTCTCATAACTAGGTCCAATAAGAGATTCAACAACTAAAACATGATGGAATCCATTTATTAGAGAGGTTATGTACTATATTGATCACTTCCAAAACCATATTCTCCAAACCACCCCAAGAAAGTGTTATAGTCACACAACATAACTTTTGGGAATATGATTGTTTAATAAGTGGTTATTATCTAGACCCTAGAAGTATTAATTTCCATATTTTATTTTAAATAAAATAGTTAATATATTTATCCCTCCTCGTTATTACAAAATTATATATAAGTTTGATAAAATTTAGATTTTGACATGAAGAAATAAAGAATTTATTGTAGAAAACTGAAAATTCAAAATTAAAAAATCTTTTTTGATAAATTTAGGAATTTAGAAATAAATTTTATTTTCATAAGATATTATTATAAAATATTTTTTATTTAAATATAAAAAATATTATCTTTTGAAAAACTCATATGGAATTATTATATGGGTTGAAACGTTCTTAGTGTCATTAAAACTATTATTTTCTAATAAAAAATGATTTTTTATTAAAAGTTATAAGTATGATATTGAGAAAGATATTTTACTATTTTAAAAATCTGTGAATTATTTACAACAAAATTATCCAATGGGGAAATTTTCATTTTTTCTAAGAAAATTATTTGTTTTTAAAAATAAAAATGGTATAATAAACTGTGTGAAATATGAAATCATATAATCCAAAAAACATATTTAATAAATACTCTAAAATGAATTAACATGAAAAAATATAATTACCCTTTAATATAATATATTTTTATGCTCCTTGAATAAGTTTACAAACCTATAATGAAACCCCCAAAACCTATATTATGTTTTAAGGTTTTAAAAAATCATTAGGAACATGACTCACTTCCACATATTCAACAATATTAATTTAAATAGTCAGGTTCTTATCCTAATGAAGTATATTATACCACTACACATTGGAAGAAACTATGTTAAAACCTTGGGATCATTTGTGCTTTTTATTATTATTTTACATAGAGTTCAAAATCTAAGTATCAAAATAAGTAAATAATTATTTTAGCTTTTTCTATAAAACCCCACACAACCTACCATTAGTCACCACAAAATACCCCTTGATCATTAATTTCTTCTCTTTATCCCTCTTTAAATCCCTCCTATGGTGTTCCCAAGATCTTAACAATTTCCTCTAAGGATTTTATATGAGATCACTAAAGATTCTCATCCTCATCCCATTTATTCAAGAACATTCTTTTTATTATGAATTTTTATTAATATTTATTAGTTTTTTAATATGTTTTAAACATCTTTTTACTATCTATTTGATTTATAATTAATTGGATTCCTCCTTACAATCTCTTTAGAAAATTACATAAACCTTTATGTACTCCTATTTTGATGAAGAAATGTCTGTTCTTTTTCCATTCCAGACTTTTGTGTTGTGAATACCCACCAAATTTACACTCAATGGTTTTCACCTATAAGTACATATTCTTAATTGATTGGGGAATTTAATGCATATAAACTATACTCCTTAATCAAGGGATTTAAATTTATAAAATTAGTTCTTATATTGTATGATCAATGTGAAACACATTTTCATGTACATAATATGAAAGTGACAAGTGAAATAATTATATATCCATAAAATGAATTGATTAATGATTTTATCACATGAGATATCATTTTTGGTACCTATGAAGCTAGCTTGAGAATAATATATTTTGATTACATTTTTGTTATACTTGACATATTCTTTTGATGTTGTCTTTTTTGGTGTTTTCACATTATCAGGATCCTTTGATATTATCATCTAATATCAGGCTTGGATATTCATATTCATGCTTTTGAACCATTTATATCACCATTACAGGCATATTGAATCACATTTATTACTTTTAACTTGTTTTTCTCTAATTATTAACTTTAGGGGCTTTATAGATCACCCCATTATTATGAAATTCCCTAGGATATTCTTTATGGTATTTAAATATCATTAGAATATAAGAGAATGTTATGGAGTTCCATATTACTTCATTATTCCCATGTTTCATGTTTTTCTATATTTATCTAATTACCCTAATACACTAGTCCTTTTGATCTTTTACTATTTTATCAATTTTATCTTAATGTAATCAGTCATGAATTAATGTTTTTCAATGATATGGGTTTTCATAGTTGGATTCAAAATAGTTGTGCCTCTTAATTTTATTACTATTACATTTTCCAAATATTCAAATAAGGATGTCTTAGCAGGTAGGTACTTAGATTCTTTAAGGACAACCCTATTCATTTTCAAGCTAACATGATTTATTCATTATTTAACTATTTAAATTTTTGAATACTTAGTTTTTCTGGTATCATGTGAGGAACATATCTTGTTATAATAGAAATGAACTTTAACAAAAATAAGAATTATAAATTTTAACGTTATGGGTATTATATATCATTCCTTAGGTATTTTATGGTCATTCAATTTGGACCAATGGATTTCAAATTTATATTGTCATGTTGCGTCAACCTTGTGTTTTTGAGTTTAAGTTTGTATTACTCTGACTGGGTGTTTTTATTGATGAAGTTCGTATAGCTTTGGCCAGATGTTATTAACCTTAATGATTGTATATATTTGATCAAGTGTTTATTCATTTTAAGGAAATACATCTTTGTCAATGTGCTTCTTTATTTTAATTTCAAATAGCGTATATCGGGTGTTTCTTCAGTTTATGGACATATTTTTTTGACCACAATTCTATAATAATTCATCATTCCATGAATAATGGTATCATGGAAAAGATAAATAATTTTACAATGAACATAAACTAGGATGATGAGATCAAATATAAATGTTCTAGATGATCATGAATCACATTGGGGTGAGTATTTTCATTTAAATGATTTTGGGTTACAAGGAAATTATAGGAACATCTTTCTAGGTAAACATTCCTATTAAAAATATTCTAAAATAAGGCTCGTATATAGGATCTAATGTTCAGATTTTATGATTAATAAAGAACAAAGAACCCTGAATTAAAAAACACCCCTTACAAATATCAATGGATGATTTATTCAGATTCAATTTCTTGAGGCATGTAGTGGGTCAGGATAAATGTGCATTTAAGAAGCATTTTGGCCCCCGTTTCATAGATTATAAGATATTGTTTGTGTAAAACCTATCATGAATGAAGTGTCAACTACCATTATAAAGTACCTTAAAAAATAGGATAGAATTTCATTTATAGTAATGAAGCATGGAAATTATGTTTCATGTTTCAAGGTCACATCATAAGCACCATCATAGGTATTATGAATAAGACACATCATCATTTCCTCAATAAAGAGTAAGATATAATGTTTTACAATATTGAGGATGTTTAATCCACTTTAATAGTTGGATCATGTGATATATAAATCAGGACATCATGAGATTAAGGTATGTATAATGATATGGGACAAACATACTAGGGATGATCAAAAGTAACTCTAGGGTGGTGAGCTCTTATATAATGTTTTCAAGTCTTATAGAAATCATATTACATTTTTTTAAGGTGAAAATACCTCTGGTTGATAGGCCAAACGGGGGGGGGTGCATATTTTCAAGCCAACATCAGGCATCCTTGAATTTTCTAGAAGATATTCCATTGTATTAATATGCACTCCTTATTGATGGTTATGGATGATTTATAAAGATTAGAACTCTTAAAAAATAAGTTCAGGAATAAAATCTTATACAAAGTGGGTTATGGAATGATAAATGTTTCATCCTCATATACTAAACCCAATATGAGGGAAATGAGATGTGATAAATTGAAAATCTAAACATTTTCAAGACATGAATGGTTCATAATGATTGGATTTTATTTTTAGAGGGTCAAAATATAATCCCTTTGATATTTTCACCTGTTTTATTTGTTCTATAAGATGAATATCATAGAGAGAGGTGAATTGAATTTTGATCATATTTCACATTTTTTTTGTATGATAATTTTTATCTCTCTTTCACATGTGTTTTAGGGTATTAAAATTTTGATCATCGTGGGCTAGACACTAAGTTCATACAATTTTTACCAAATCACACACAATTCAAGATCATGATGTTTTTACTAGGTATGAATAAGATGTGTATCACAATAACCCAATTAGGATTCCCATGTTAGAGAACATACTATAGCCATTTGAATGGGGGATGATGATTCTATAAATTAGGGCTCAAGGTTCATTAATCATCATTAATTGTATGGGAAAGATATCCTGGGGGTGACCATGATTCATTATGGTGTTAAGGGATCCTTAAATATGTTTTAAAGGAACATGGAGATTTGAGGAACTTTTTTCAAAGAAAATATAATTATTTTGATAAGAAAAACTGAGGAATAATATATAGGATTCAATTTGGTCATTACATACATAGTTACATAGGGAGTCTCTAAAAGTTATACATGCACATATATGATATCCATGAAGGTTTTTGGTGACAAAAATAACTGATGAAACAAATTGTAATTTATGTAATGAGGTGTTCATCAAAGATGATGAAAGAATCCCAGTCCTTATTCAACCTTGGTTAGGATATAATCATCCTTTGATATAGAGTGTTTATGTATGTGGTTTTTTTTGGTTTAACACCATTCCATAAGGACATGATTATCATTTGGATTAATGTCTTCGAATAATGTAAAGAGTTTCATGGTGTTTAATGTCATTTGTTAAGAACTCTAGTGTTCTTTTTGTTTAGGATCATGTAACAAAAACCTTATGCTATGAATTATATTTCTATACATCAAGGATGATATTTGGGGTGATTTTTTTATTCTTGTGTAATGGTATAAGTAAATAGACATATTGTGGGATCCCTTAAATTGATTTGACTCACATGTATGTAATGAAAGACTCTAGGACTAGACCATTCCTGTGATGTTTAAGGTCTTGCATTGTAGGCTATTTTTTTCCTCCCATATTTAGTCATGATTACTTAGTCGTCCCAAATGGTATGATCATCCCAAAATTATATGCACATGTTTGTCATTCATTGTTTGAGAAACAAGGGGTGGTTATAGAATAACGCATACTATGTTTCCTATGGGTGCATAATAAAAAGGAATAAGAAATATTTTAAACACTTTACCATAGATAGGTTTGTAAATGAGGGGAACCATTATAAAGTCTCATACAAAAATCAGTCTCATCAAAATGGTGGGGGTTTTCTAGTTTATATTTTTACATGGATCTGATTCACATGTGAGGTAAAAGAAACATCTCTTAGTGTTTAGAACAAATAAGACCCGTTGATAATTATGAGATATTTGATTGGGAACTAATACGAGTTGTGGACATTGATTAATTGTTATGTTTGGACCATTCTTATGTATCACTATGTATCATTTAATGATACTAATCAATCAAAAATAATATTTTTAGAAGAAACCTCCTATGTAAGGATGGCTCGTGCTCAAAGGGGATGCAATTTCTTTTAGAAATTATGGATGTGACCAAGATATTGGATTCAAGTATCACTTTTTATCCTATATAGATATGACTCAAAACATAAATAGTTTCTTTATTGGTGGTACTCTACATATATTAGGTTCATATATAGAAGAAATGATGAATTTTTTTTTATTTTACAGTAGGACCAATGATAGATAATCATGGAATCACTATGTAGCACTTAATAACTTCAATTAATCCACACATAGTTCTTATATGGATACCTTCATAGATTGAACTCATACATATGGTCTTGGGAATTTCATCAATTCATTCCAAATATTTTTTATGATTCCTCTACACATCTTCATCTAATGTGCATGGAATGAGAATTAAGCCCCACCTCAGTGTAGTTCCATTGGGAAAGTGTATTATTTCTGGGATAGATTAAATAACAAAGAAAAAATGATTAAATTTTTTATGTTTGGAACTGGGATAGGATAATTTATATCATTTCATATATTGTACTTTCTAAAATAATGTCATTCATAGTTGTCTATAAGAATGTCGCCAGAAAAAAAATTTCTAATATGTAGTAGAATGGAAAAAAAGTGTTTCACCTTAATATATCCCCATTCAGTGTAGTGACAAAGGACAATACATCATAATTAAAGGGGGAATTTTCATATTTTATTTTTCTACATTTGACATAAGTTGTTGGGACCAATGTAGGATATCTAGAAATCACTAAGTATCTTATGCTAATAGGAATCCATCCATGAATAATTCTTGAATAAATTCAACCTGCACAAATCTGGCTCACACAAGAGGGAAAGGGGATATTATTATTTTATATATAATAGTTGATCACATGTTAGGAGATATGGGTTTCAATACATATAATGTATTAATACTATTCAATCCACTCATAGTTCATGAAAATAATGCTTCATGCATACTCATGAATTGTATTTAGGGTAAGGGACATTGTTCCCTCAAAAGGGAAGTCCCCCACTATAGTGAAGTGAATCAGGGATAAAATTTGTTTTGGGGGTATGAAAAATGAGTAAAATTGTCACTAAATATCTTAAATTTTTTAGGAATCAGTTCCCAGATAGTTCATTGAATATTTTCTAGTTGAATAGCCTAAAACTATTGATCATATTTTGATAGGGTTGGGCTCTCATGTTGGAAGAGGCAGTCACTTGTGTGGATCCTTATAGACATGTCACCAAATAGGGTTATGATGTTGATGTGCCTATGGATGGGACTAGGATAATGTACTAATGAATCACTACATATCCTAAAAAATTAGTAATTAAGTCAAATGTCATCTTGATAGTCTCCATCATAGATATAGATTATGTGTAAGTTGTTTTTCATCTTTCATGGGCCCTGGGTATGAGATTTGGGAATTAATATGTATCCTACACTATTATAAATCAAGACATATGTAGTTATTTTTGTTAATGTCCCCCATAAATTACCTAGATCATGTTCATGGGAATATGGGTAATAAATTAGTTAATGCACATTTCAGTTGAGGTCAATGACTTCTACACCAATTGAGATATAATGTATAGGGGAAAGATTCCCCAATTATTGGGCCACTCTTAATTTTTTAGACCCATGCTAGATGGATTTTCTATTCAGAGTTTAAGAACGTGTATTGGGGATTGTGAGCATTCAGATTAATTTCATACGATGAGGACATCAGTGCTATATAGTTTAAATTATTTCCACTAAATCATGATTTCTCATGTGAGAAATACTAAAATATTTTTTTAGAAACCTCACATTATTGGGGGTGTAATTTTCCACAACACATAAAAACTAATGGGTATGATCCATTAGAATAGACACTTTATATTATTAAAATTCCTTCTTACATTGGCTCTAGCTTCGATGTATTCTACTCTGGTACCATTAGGGATCTGTGAACTAATACTAGTAGAACTTAGATAAAATATTAGATTCAACCCTTTTCTACTACAGATCACATAATCTAATTATATTATACATCAAAACTATTCAATGTATGAAATTACTTCTCATCAAGTCGTTCTAACTCATCAAGTCAATTATTTACTTGTTAACCACTATGTGGTGAACATAAATAGAAATCCACAATGAGAGAAATTAGAAATCAATGGGGTTCACATACTGTATTCCATAAATAGGTGAATATTGGTTCCCATGAGTGGTAGTGATGGTTATAGAATGATTGGACTATAAGGAATGCTGATATTTTTCTTGAAAAAATTTCATATCTTTATAAACAATTTTATGGTGTATATTTGATTGTGTCTTGTTCAAGGCCTCTATCATCCCATTTTCCACTATGTGATAGTGGGATGAATAGTTAGACATGATGTCGTAGTTTGAATACCACATATTAAAATATAAATAATTGAATTTGTTGTAATTTTCAGTTAATATCATATGAAGGGAACCAAATCTAGTGATGATGTTGGAATTCAAAATGATGATGATTTTATTCATCCCAACTTCCTTAAAGTGTAATTTCTCATCCAATATGGAAAATAATTCATCATAAGTATGGATATACTTGAAATATTTTTTTGATTCTAGGATATAAAGCCCTATAAATTACATTCCTTGTACCAAAAATAGCCATGAGTATTTGGAAATATGTAATAAATCTAGGTTTTGGTGGATGAATTTTTTAGTTATTTCGTTTGTGTGAGATGTCTTAATGGGCATTACATATTCTTATATCGTATATTGATATAAATAGAAAATAATCTTAATTTTGTGGGAGAGCCTAGTTATTAACTGCTGGGTGCCACAAGAGGCTACAAGGACATCCAACATTTAAGCTAGTGTCTCTCCATATACAATACATCTAAAGAGTACTCCATTTAATTCACATTTAGAGAGTACTTTATATTCATTTGTATAATCGAGAATGGTGAAGGTTACTACCAAATTTCATATAAGTTCCCTTTTGGCTCGATCTGATTTGAGGCTCCTATTTGAGAGATAGTCTATTATAGGGATCATCCATCTATTTTTGGGATTGGTGTCATTATATATCTAAGAAGTGCTAATATGGTTGAATTCCTTAATTTCATAGATGATGACCAGGAAAATACATTTTGGTGTGAAATAAAAAAAATTATTTCATCATAGTAATGGTCATCCCGGGTTTGGGTGCATTGGTTGATGCATCGGCATAATCATTCTGGTAATAGGGTACATGATTTAGTGTTTGTTAATTGGATAACTCCTCTATAAATCCCCTCACATATCGTCTTATGGAAGTTAACTCTTATTTATTTATGTCATATTCAACATTGATCTAATTAACCATCATTTTTGAATAACACTTAACAATCATATAGGATATCTATAGTTGCATGGATGTTTTCAAGACTCCAATGAGTCATTTTTTCCACCTTATTATTAGTTAAAAATTCATATATAATGTAAGAATATGGTATAATTTCCTTATATTGGTGATAGATACAATTCATAGACCAATCATAAAAAACATTGGGTTTGCCACTATTTTTTATATTGATCTTTGGGAGGTCCCATAAAAATATGTCACCCATATTTGGAGGGATTCATGGGAAGGGAAAACATTTTTATCTTGTAGTTTGATATCAAAATGCATTATTTTGGAATAAATATTCTCTTTATGGATCTCAAAAAATAATTACCCTTTTATTGCCTTCATTAATATGAATTGGATATTTAATTGTTGAAAAATGACCACACATTGTGCCAGATGCCTAGTCAACATAGTGGAGTTTAGAATATACTTAATACAATCAATATGATAGACTAGTCAGAGCACCATGTTTTAGAGATAGTGTCTCGTCATTTTTTTCATAAAAATGAGTTCTTGTAAATTCTAATTGATGTAAAAATATCTAGTCTCTATAAAAACTTTAATCTTCTATGATAGTAGAGACTATTTTCTTTACATATATAGTTATTTTCTAATATAAGGAAACTAAGAGACTACTCACTGTGGCAACATATAGGATTAGTATCTTTTAATCATTAAGTTAAATTAATACAAGTGGGTGTATCATATATTTCATGAAGTTCTTTAAGGTTTATTGGTAATATTTTTCCAATCAATAAGTGACTCCCTTCTTTTTCAACTTCATGAAGGGGACACATATTCCAGCCAAATTGGTTATGAGATTTCTAATATAATTCAGTGATCCCTAAATCTCTCTCAACTAATTATGGTTTTAAGGATGAATATTTATAAAGACCACACTATTCAACTTAGGTATGTCCTTAATGTCGTGCTGGAGTACTACAAAGCTAAGGAATTTCACTAATGTCACACTAAGGGCACAATTCAGAGGGTTCATTTTCGATTTTTTCTACTATAATATAAAATATATTTTTTGAATATTAGAGATATGATCAAATTAATACTGGTATTTAACCACTAGATCATCAATATAGCATTCTGTGATTCTTTCCAAAATGTTGTTGAAGATGTAAAACATTGTCTACTATTGTTTAGAGAATAAATTTTTTAAATATACGGTCATAACCTAGTTGTATAATATCCATTTATTTACCATAAAGGTGGTGGATAACTCATATATTGGGGATATTTAAATTGTATTTTACCATTAGTACCCAATCATAAAAGAAATTTCTTGGTCGCATGTAGTAGCATCTATTAGAATTTCCCTAATAGGAAGTAAGAAATAGTCATTAAGAAAGTGTCAATTGAGATCCCTAAAATCAATGTATACCATGATATACCTATTCATTTTCTTAATAAGGATAATGTTGGATAACTATTTTGGTATTTCAACCTCTCAAATTATTTTTTATTTGATAATTTTTTCTACTTCATATTCCAGAGTAGAAGCATGTGAGGGATTCATCCTCCAAAACTATCTGTTTGAAACCCTAGTGATTGTTTTCCTGGCCCAAGTGATGGGTAGCCACATCCACATACAGCCTAGGAATTTCTATATAATTTAAATTTAAACATAATGTTTTTACTTTGTGAATTTGAATCATGTAACTTTAACTTTGATAAGAATTGAAGTGCATATCTATGTGTGTTTTGGGTCCCCTTATTCTCTTAGATTCACCTACCTGAGTTCATCGATGGTAGTGTGGATTGTATTCTCAAATGTTCAGGGGATTTATATGATGTCATCCTATATCTTTTATATATCGGATTGAATAGATGTTTCCTCAGGACTGTTAACTACTATGGTATAATATCTATCCTTGTTGAGGGATAAGGGTCCACCCTTAGGCCCCAAGAGTGACATGGAATGGGTATCATGATTTAGTATTATTCGATGATTAACCCTTTCTTCATTATTATCATTGGGGGAATAATAAATATCAATTTATTGAGTTTTAAGAGACAATATAGTGGAATATTTTTCCCATGGTACATGGGAATTTTATGATCCAGTTAGTGATGGAAACCTAGAACTCTTTTTCGATGAATTAATCTGACTATATCATTATTGGATTACTTCAAATAGTAGGACTACTATTATATAGAAATGGTATAGTAAGTATTTTGGGATTTGGAGGATCACTATAGTTGACCATACTTCATCAATTAATTTATAGGTACTATATAATCACTATTTAAAAATATCTACTGGATTAAAGGAGAATTCCTTAAACTATTGGGATTGGAGACCCACATGTCTCCCTCTATTATCTTCTCTATTATAGAAACCCACCTCAATATAAGGTTACTTAAATTATTAAATTTGTGGAAAATCACCATATATCAATATAGCCTTTCAATTGATGGTGTAAATTATTCATTTATGGTATAAAGATAGTACCACCACAACTATATTAAGGAAATGTCTTTTGAGTAGAAAATTATATGATGTGTCCTCATTCAAAACCTTTAACTCAAAATTAGACACTAGGTCCCTAAAATGGCCCTTTATTTTCCTATTTGTAGGGGGTTTCACACTCTTTTCATACCTTTAATGGTAATATTTTATGCAAGCATGTCATACTCACTATATCCAATACATTGAAGTTTCTATACTGTGATAAGATTTATCCTAGAGTTGTTATAAATCAGATAACATTGGATGTAAAATTTTTTATCATTATTTAAATATATAGGGTTCCAATATTACCTTGAATGACCTTTTCTAGATGAATCTCTATGAATGTGACAATGGTTTGAAATTATGGTAATGTAGTTTTGGATCAATAAACTTCAGCTACAATTACTTCTATTCCAATATCTTGGGGGATATGGAGGTCCTCAAAAAGATTCTCCTTGAGATATTTTAGAAGATGAATAGATTCCACGATTGAGAGCACTATTTTAAAATCATACAATTATTGTAATTTATCACATATTTACAAAAAATATTAGTGCATAATGATGTGGTTTTTCTCCGTAGAAAATGGATTTGGAGATATCAAGTTAGAGTTAAATATATACGAAACATGAATTTATGTTTAAGGAATTCCTATCTCTAGATGACTGAGCCATGTTGGTCTACCCAAACATCTAGTTTAGTTGGACCGCTTCACACCAAGAAAACTTGAATTTTGAAATTCTTTTGTTTGGATGGGATTTGAAGGATTTCAGGGTGTCTCCATATTCATTTTAGGGTCACCTATGATATTAATCATAGGTATCAATTGTATATATATATTTAATGGAGATTTATCTAGAATATTATATTTTACCATGATGGAATATTACCCTATTACATTGTTTTCAATGACCTCAACCCTCGGCTCCTTAGGCAAGTTCAAGGAACTCAGTTTCAACAATATAATTGTTATTAGAGAATAGGTACACTAATTTAATGATGTGAATATATTTGATGAAGAAATATTCATATGAAATGTATTCATTTTTAATTTAATTTCTCATAGTCTAATTAATGAGGGTTTGAAATCTCCAAGAGTAAAGACCAGATATGTTCACCTCATTCACTTAGGTCATCCAGTCATCAAACTTACTTTCATCACTACTTCTTTCAAATCACCTTCATTATTTCTATTTGGCTGTGGGAAGAAGTTCTGTAGAGACCCTAATATTGATGTACATGGACATTACATTACTTTTGAGGAATACATAGTACATAACAAAAACACACACACAAGGGCCGTAATAGTTTAGTTTCTTTGGAAACTCAAAATATAATCTTCTAATCATGGTGAAAGATCGTCAACACCTCCCATAAAGATCTTCCCCTTTTTTTCTTACCTAAAACCTTTCATTTTATCCTCGGGAAAAGAAAACATAAAAGGTTGAGATTAAATTCTCAGTAAGGGTAAACAAAAGAAATATCAATCACATCATATTCATAAGAACATAACATTTTTGAAATCTTAACCTGCAAAAGAGATGATAATATCATAACATGGGATAAATCATAGTAGTGAAATGTATTCCCAAAAATCATAACTTTAAACATGAAACTTTTTGGCATACAAACATAATCATAGAGAATCATTTCTTATTAGTCAAGACTCATTCCCAAGACTATCTTAGTGGACAAATTCCATTTCTGAACCGAGTTCACTCCTTGATTCAGTCTTGTTTCACTAAACTAGTTTAACCTACCATTCTAGCCATGTCTATCTCATGAGATATAAAATCTTTACCCAATGAATTGAAGGGAAATATAGTTCCCACCTATCTCATAATGATACCATTCTTATGTGTGCAACAAAATCATAAACCATACATCATAGCATAACCCATGTAATAAAAATGGGATTCTTAAACATCGTGACATCATAAAACAATTCATATAAGATAAAGGAATTCATAAAAATAATTCCATCACAACATAATCAAATCAATATAATAGTAGGAATATAAATAGAACCCTTTATTATCTTAGATGGAAAATAATTTTGATAAAACACTTGAACTCCATTCTTGAGGAAAATATCCTTCTTACTTCAAAAACACTTTTCCTTTCTTAACATGTCATATAATTATAAACTAAAAGAAGTTGATTAAAAATAAACTTGAAAACATGTAATGTAATCTTATTGTAAATAATGATTTAAAAATCTATTCATTCCGTATAAGTTTAAAAAAACATTCTTCTCGTACTTTTGTCGGAAAAGTCAAAAAGTACCTTGTACGAAAAATGACAAAAGATTCCTTTCATATCGTTTACTAAAAACTCACCGAAGGGTAAGATTGGATATTAAAAAATTGTAGGTGGATGGAAATAATATTACATATTGAGGAAACATGTATGTGGCTGATAAAATACACAACAGTAAATTTCAAATTATAAACAATCTCAGATAAAAATGAGATTGTGATATTTCCCTTACCACAGGTCTGATTTGTATCGTAAGTGTCCGAACCTCCTGTATAATGATTTAAATAATGTCATTGACTTATTCCTGAATCATACACTTTGTTATAATATCATATATGGCCATATTCTTATCTTCTTATTAGTAATATTTCATTGCTACTTGTTATTCGTGTGTTTATTACTTTTGGTTCTTATGCGTATTTTGTCGAATAAATTATTATTCTTCTCTTTAGGTTATAGACAACTCATTTCCAGAATGTTATTAGTGTACTATATATCATATTTATTAATTCAATTCATTTATATAATCATTATGTAGTGAAGATCATGTAGAATGAATCGCATCACATCGTGGAGACGGTATTCCGTACGTACGCACGGGCGATGATATCGTTCCCATGATCATGTAATTGTATTGGAGTGTATGTATACTATTTCAGAATCAATTCAAATATCCAATAATCATATATAGTTATTTATTTTCACCATTATACCCATCCAAGTAAGGTGGTGGTGGAAAATAGATGACACCACGGCGTGGAGATGGTATTCCGTACGTACGCACGCACGGTGATTTCGTTTTCCATAGGATGAATAGATGGTGAAATAGGGTTGTTTCATACTTATAATAACATATCGGTATATGATTGATACTGATTTTATTACTTCATAATGAAACATCTAAAGATGAAGAAGTTGAATAAGAAATAAAGTTGGAAGAATCGGTAAAAGACATTACCTCTTCTTTAAAGCGCTTCTTTGAGACCTCCTATTAGGGAACTAAAATAGGTCTTTGAAGAAGACCAGGACCTCTAGGATGTTTCTAGGGAAGTTGAGAGAATAAATTGTCAGGGTTTGGCCGAGCTTGAAGGCTCAATGTGGTGTGAGGATGAGGGGGGGGGGGAGGTGCCCTTTTATAAGGGAGGAGAGGGGTACCTTTGGAAAAACTAAAATATTATTTTATTATAAAGTCATATTCAGTTTTAAATAGATTAAAATTGATTTATTTCGAAGATAATGTGGGTATGGGTCGATATCCTCTCATCCAATAGAATTTAGACAAGTTTATGTTACTATTTTAACCTTATCATTTAGATTTAACTTTATGTTAGATAATTTTACTTTTACCGTGTCTTTTTGTGTTCTTATACTATAAGGTTAATAAACTTACAATAACAATCCAAACGAACCCCAAGTTGTTTATTATTAATATATATAACATTATCTATGTCATTTTTCCGACCCTTAGATTTTTGGGAATAAAATAACAATTTATAATATAATATTTGTTTTAAACACTATTTTATGTCAATTTTGACACTATTTAGTAATTGATTTTTTTGAAACTTATAACAGAATGATTATTTCGAACAAAGTAAATTAAATAAATAATACCATGACATATTATCCTATAAAATTGTTTTAATTTCTAAAAATACTCAAATGACATTTATTTGGGTATTTATAAGATCAATTATGTCAATATTTCATTAATAAGATAATTACTGCATCATCATTGTGTCATAAATAAATTAAATTATATAATTTATAAAAATTATAAATAAAATACCATTATGTAGTAAATATTTTTATCATTCTAATGAATATTTATAGTCGAATTTATTTTATATATAACCCTATATTAAAAATGGTTTAGTTATTAAACATTGATTTTAACTATTTTATCCCTTCTTTAAATAAATTAATAATAAATGTCCTAATCTAATCCAAGTGGGCCTAAATGGTCATATTTTATTTGTAACGTTGTTTTTAGTCAAATTAAACTTATCCAATATAACTAGGACATGTGTTAGGGTAACAATAATATCTTTTTTACTCTAAATTACCCAATTTACTTTTAACCGTGGTAAATAAAAGTAAAAAGTTACTATTCACCAAAAAATATTTTCATGTCATTGAACCACATTTTACTTACTGACATAAACAGTTTCTCCCAGATTTTAGAAATTCCACTCACAGAAGCGGTAAAATTATGTTTTATGTAAATTTTCAAATTCTCCTAGGAGGTGGGTAAAAGAGGGTGAAAAGTTCAATGAAATTTTTATATATCTAAAATTATTATAAAATTACTCCAATGAATTAAATTGAATTTATATAGGTATTATATATCAATTTTGACCTAAAATAAATTTAAATAAAATAAATAATTATTTATATAAAAAGTCGGTTTATATAAATAGTAACCTAGTGTTTTCACTATTCATCAAAATTTGAATGTTTTTAGAAAAATACCAAAATTTCACCCTAGGATAATTCCGATATTCCGAATCCAAAAATGAAGTCCAATTTCAAAAATAAAATTTATAAAATTTCAAATAGTGGGTATTAATATTCATAACGACTAGTTTTAATAATATTTTAATAGCATATCTTTGTTTAGCGATGCTCGGTATTGCATACAACACACGCTATCGTGGAAGGTCGTGATTGAGTGTAGTGCAAGCCAAGTCAGGGATGCGTGTTGTGCAAGCTCCTTTTGGTGTTGCTCACAACACAAGACATTAATGAAATTAAAAATAATATTTTTCATAAAATCTCAGGGTGTTACATTCTACCCCCCTTAAAATGAATTTTTCCCTCGAAATTCGTCGGGGTTATAAATGGTTTACTACTCGAAAGTTTCTTTAATAGAAAAGCACATCGTAAAAGAGAATACCAAAACCAATATTTAAAAACAAAATTATGAAATGTAATGTTTACCCAAATTAACTGATCATAGGTGAAAATATGGATATGGAAGAGAAATCTAACCATCATGTTCTGATGGAGAGTGGTTGAGAACATGGCTATGGAAAAGCCAACAGTCACAAATCCATAGATTTGTGATGATATAAGGTACCATCTGATTCATTGGATATAAGGGCAGTAGGACAACATTTTTGGTTTTCAAGACCATTTCCCTAAAGTTGAAGAATTTGAATTATAATAAATACTTACTTTATTTTGGTACAATCTCAACGTTGTTTGTGATTTGAACAATTTCCACTTAATCTCTTAAATAATTGAAGTTGAATTTGATATTCATGAAGTGTTAACAGATCATGTGATAGAATGATGGGTCATTCCACCTGTTTCAAACAAAAGGTTAGAAAAAGTTATCAAATATACATAAGTCCATCTATGGTGAGGTAAATCGTATACGATTCCAAAAATGAACTTATACTTCATATATCATACCACGTAATAAAATAATACTAGTTTCTACTAACCAGGGACTTCTTGTAGGTTAGTGGTAGGCGATAAAGGCCAGTCACACTTTGGTTGTGGGTTCGAATCCCACAGCCTTGTCCGACGCGATGGGCTGTCGCCCGTCCTGCAGGTTGTCCTTTTTCTAAAGCTATATTACTATAACATCACATCAATAATATCGGAAAAAAGTTCTATCCTTAAACAATACTAAATTATGTCCAACATAATCCATTCCAATCTTTAGGATTATCTAAAATACTTCGTTCTAAGCTCATAGTATAAAGAAAATGATTACTTTAAATGTCACATAACAATCACGTGAATGCCATCATTTATCCCCCATATATCATAAGATATATCTTATTGGTCAAATTACAAACATGTGAATATCTTAATCATGTATTCTCTTGAATAATGAATACTTATTGAACCTTAGTGAAAACATGAATGCAGTTAAAAGTTAACACTTTCCACAAACCAAAATCCTCAAAATTCTTTATACTCAAACCATGAAATCACTTAGTCCTTATATCAATCATGAGCTCATGAATACAATCAAACATCTCATTATCATCTTATCCCTTCATTATGTACATATCATCTGCTTACCAAAAATATCTCAATCACTTTCCATGGTTACTGGTACCATAAAATAATTGAAATACACAATAGATCAAAACATAAATATTCCAATATTCCACGATACTATATACAACATTATTTTGGAATCTCATTACATAAACACTTAATCATTCCACCACATCGTTGTCATATTAAACATTGCCAATAGTGATCACATGTGACTTCACTTTGTTCTTTGCCTTAAGAGGTTGCTCATGTCGATCATCATTAACCCTTGGATTAGGGCATTGATTAGCATAAGGCCCCATTTCATTGCACTTGAAACATTGAAGTGTTCTTGGTGCGTTCTCTGCAGTCTATTCTTTATTCACACCATTAGAAACCCTTTTTCCATTACATCGACACTCAGCTGCTCGATGACCTACTTTTCCACACTTAAAACATTTTCTAGTCCCTTTAAGACAATCTTTATTATGTTTCTTTCCACACTTTGAGTATAAGGAAACATTCATCTTCTTTTCACCATTATTATGAGATTTTTCCTTGAACTCCATCTTTCATTTCCTGTCAAAACCATGAGATGGATATGTAACACCAAATTCTATTTCTACCTTAATAGCACAACACACAATTTCTTCATAGCTACTGAAGTCTATTATAGCTAATTCTCTTCGAAGATTTGGTTTTAAGCCACTAAAGAATCGATCAACTTTACTTTAAGGTTGGATGATAAAGCTAGATGCATTCCTTGAAAGCCTTGTAAAATTCGATTTTTATATACAAAAAAATTCATCATCCTTTTGCTTTAGTTCAAGAAACTCTTTCTCCATCTTTGTTTCAAGAATATGAGAGAAGTACTTATCGAAAAATAAGTTCTTGAACTCGTCCCATTCCATGAAATCAATTTCATCTCTGGGCCTCGTATTCTTGATAAGATTCCCCCATTGATCAACTTCAACTTCCAAACTATATACTGCTAAGATGAATTTATCATGTTCATAACATTGAAGAACTGAAAATATCTTTTCAGTGGTACTGATCCATTGTTCAGCAATAAGTGGATGAAAAGACCCACTAGAAAAAGGTGGGCTTTGCATCATGAAGGACTCAATAGAATATTGTTCCCTTATCTGCTCATTTGGAAGTCCAAAATGATTCATATATTGTGTAAGTATAACAATAAGATTTTTCACTCCATCCTTCATAACATTTGTTTTTTCAGGAGGACAATCACTGAATTGTCCATTAAATTGATCAACACGGTTCCTTCATGTTCCATCCATCATCTAAAACCCAAAAATTATAGTGTGAGAGGAAAAAATCATGCTAGGGAAAACAACATAATAAAGGGGGATTGCCTTCAATATCTAAATTCTTAGGTTACCGTAACTCTAGTACTATAACATATACTTATACTTAACCTTAGGGATATCCCTATACATACCTTAGAAATATCTATAGGGATGTCACTAAACTTCTCGCATCCAATTTTCTAAAGTTTGACTAAAACCTTCCTCTGATACCAACTATAGAGACCCTAAGCTTGACGTACATGGACATTACATTAATTTTGTGAAATACTTAGTACATAACAAAAACACACACACAAGGACCATAATAGTTTAGTGTCTTTGGAAACTTAGAATATAATCTTCTAATCGTTGTGAAAGATCTTCAACATCTCCCATAATGATCTTCCATTTTTTTTCTTACCTAAAACCTTTCTTTATATACTGGGGAAAATAAAATATAAAAGGGTTAGCTAAAATGCTCAGTAAGGGTAAACAAAAGAAATATCAATCACATCATATTCATAATAATATAACATTTTTGAAATCTTAACCTGCAAAAGAGATCATAATATCATAACATGGGATAAATCATCGTAGTGAAATGTAATCCCAATAATCATAACGTAAAACATGAAACATTGTGGCATACACACATAATCATAGAGAATAATTTCTTATTATATAAGACTCATTTCCAAGACTATCTTAGTGGAAAAAGTCCATTTTTGAACTGAGTTCACTCCTCGATTCAGTCCGGTTTCACTGAACCGGTTTAACCTGTCATTGCAGCCACGTCTATATCATTAGATATAAAATCTTTACCCAATTCAATGGGGGAGATATAGGTCCCGCCCATCTCATAATGGTACCATTCTTATGTGTGCCACAAAATCATAAACCATACATCATAGCATAACCCATGTAATAAAAATGGGATTCTTAAACATCGTGACATCATAAAACAATTCATATAAGATAAAGGAATTCTTAAAATTTATTCAATCAAAAAATAATCAAATCAATGTAATAGTAGGGACAGAAACAAAACCTTTATTATCTTAGATGGAAAATAATATTGATAAAACACTTGAACTCCATTCTTGAGGAAAATATACTTTTTTACTTCAAAAACACTTTTCCTTTCTTAACATGTCATACAATTCTAAACTAAAAGAAGTTGATTAAAAATAAACATGAAATCCTGTAAAGTAAGCTTCATGGAAATAATGTTTTAAAAATCTATTCATGCCGTATAATTTAAAAAAACATTCTTCTCGTACTTTTGTCGGAAAAAGTCAAATAGTACCTCGTACGAAAAACAACAACAGATTCCTTTCATATCTTTTACTAAAAACTCACCGAAGGGTAAAATTGGATTTTAAACAATTGTAGGTGGATGGAAATAATATTACATATTGAGGAAACATGGATGTGGAAAATAAAATACACCCTAGTAAATTTCAAAGTATAAACAATCTCGGATAAAAATGAGATTGTGAAATTTCCCTTACCTTAGGTCTGATTTGCTTCGTAAGTGTCCAAAACACCAGTATAATGATTTAAATAATGTCATTAACATATTCTAGAATCATACTCTTTGTTATAATATCATATATGGCCATATTCTTAGCTTCTTCCTTGTAATATTTCATTGCTACTTCTTATTCGGGTGTTTATTACTTTTTGTTCTTCTGCGTGTTTTGTCGAATAAATTATTATTCATCTATTTAGGTTATAGATACCTCATTTCCAGAATGGTATTAGTGTAATATATATCATATTTATTCATTCAATTCATTTATATAATCATTATGAAATGAAGATCATGTAGAACAAATTGCATCACATCGTGGAGACGGTATTCCGTACGTACGCACGAGCGATGATATCGTTCTCATGATCGTGTAATTGTATTGGAGTGTATGTATAATATTTCATAATCAATAACAATTTACAATAACCATATATAGTTATTTAGTTTCACCATTATACCCATCCATGTAAGGCGATGGTGGAAAATAGATTACACCACCGCCTGGAGACGGTATTCCGTACGTACGCACGCGCGGTGATTTCGTTTTCCATAGGATGGATAGATGGTGAAATAGGGTTGTTTCATACTTATAATAACATATCAGTATATGAGTTATACTGATGTTATTACTTCATAAAGTAACAACTAAAGAATAATAAGTGTAAGGAGAAATAAATTTGGATGAATCGTTAACAGACATTACCTCTTCTTTAAAACTCTTCTTTGAGACCTCCTTTTAAGGCAATAAAATTGGTCTTGGAAGAAGACCAGGACCTCTAGGATGTTTCTAGGGAAGTTAAGAGAAGAAATTGGCAGGGGTTGGCCGAGATTGAAGGCTCAAAGTGGTGTGAGGAAGAGGGGGAGGAGGTTCCCTATTATAAGGGAGGAGAGGGGTACCTTTGGAAAAGTAAAATATTATTTTATTACAAAGTCATATTCGGTTTTAAATGGCTCCAAATTGATTTATTTCAAAGCTAAGGTGGGGATGGGTCGAAATCCTCTCATCCAATATAATTTATACAAGTTTAGGTTACTATTTTAACCTTATCATTTAGATTTAACTTTAAGTAATATAATTTTACTTTTACCGTGTCTTTTTCTGTTCTTACACTATAAGGTTAATAAACATACTATATAAAGACAAAAGAACCCCAAGTTGTTTATTATTAATATATATATCATTATATAAGTCATTTGGCCAAACCTTAAATCTTTAGAAATAAAATAACAATTAATAATATAATATTTGTTTTGAAAACTATTTTATGTCAATTTTGACACTATTTAGTAATTGAATTTTTTGAAACTCATAACAGAATTATTAGTTCAAAAAAAGTAAATTAAATCAATTATAACATGACATAGTAACCTCTAAAGTTGTTGGAATTAATAAAAAGTCTCAAATTACATTTATTTGGGTATTTATAACATCAATTATGTCAATATTTCATTAATAAGATAATTACTGCATCATCATTGTGTCATAAATAAATTAAATTATTTAATGTCTAAAAATTATAAATAAAATAAAATTATCTAAGAAATCGTTTTATATTTCTAATTAATATTTATAGTAGAATTTATCTAATGTATAACCCTATATTAAAAATGGTTTAGTTATTAAAATATGATTTTAACTCTTTTAACCCTTCTTTAAATAAATAATAATAAATGTCCTAATCTAATCCAAGTGGGGCTAAATGGTAATATTTTATTCCTAAAGTTGTTTTTGGTCGAATTAAACTTATCCAATAGAACTTGGACATGTGTTAGGGTAATAATAATATCATTTTTACTCTTAATTACCCTATTTACTTTTAATCGTGGTAAATAAAAGTAAAAAATTACTATTCACTAAACATTATTTTCATCTCATTGAACCACATTTTACATACTGTCATCAACCGTGTCTCTAGGATTTTTAAAATTCCACTTACAGAAGTGGTAAAATTAAGTTTTATGTAAATTTTCAAATTCTCCTAGGAGGTTGGTAAAAGGCGGTGAAATGTTTGATGAAATTTTTATATATCTAAAATTATTATACAATTACTCCAATGAATTACATTGAACATATATAGGTATTATGTATCAATTTTGACCTAAAATATATTTAAATAAAATAAATAATTATTTAAATAAAAAGTTAGTTTTTAAATAGTAATCCAGTGTTTTCACTATTCATCAAAAATTGAAAGATTTTAGAAAAATACCAAAATTTCACCTGAGGCTAATTTCGATATTCCGAATCCAAAAATGAAGTCAATATTCAAAAATTAAATTTATAAAATTTCAAAAAGTGGGTATTACTATTCATAATGGATAGTTTTAACAATATTTTAATAGCATATCGTTGTTTAGCGAAGCTCGGTATTGCGTACAACACACGCTATTGTGGAAGGTCGCGATTGCGTGTACTGCAAGCCAAGTCAGGGATCCGTGTTGTGCAAGCTCCTTTTGGTGTACTGTACAACACAAGACATTAGTGAAATTAAAAAGAATATTTTTCATAAAATCTCTGGGTGTTACAAGTTCCACCTACATTGGGTCATATCCTAATATTACATTTCTAGAATAAAAAATGTTCTAGAGGATTTACATGAGGAAAATTTAGTGTTGGATAGTGGGGAATAGCCTCCCATGAAAAGGAAAATAGTTGGGATGACCATTGATTATAACATTAATAGGTTTCCTAGGTTAAGGAATATTGAAAAGATTTTTCCACTGATTTCATGAGAGTAACAAGGAATTTGTTTTTTTGGAAGAAATAGTTTTTAATCATTATTTCCAATAATTGATGGTGGAATTGATCATTCATGTCCACTAGATGAGGGAAATTTTATTTATTATTACAACCCCTTAGAAGGAACTATACAATGTGAAGATTTTGAGGGTGATCCATAAGTCTATAGATCTAATTTAAGTTTTATAGAAGAATTTATTACCTTCCCAAATCATTTACCTTTTTCTATAAGGAAGGGATAACATTTTTACAAGGTTCCCAAATCGTATCATCCAAATCATGTGTCTTGTCTACAAACTACCAAAATACACCATGTTATTTTAATAGGATTAGTGGTGTTTGCAGTTAATCATAAATCCTCTTAAAAATGTTTTTAGAAACTATTACAATCTTATTTTAATGTTGAATTGAAATTTTATATAGTCCCTCCAACCCTAGATGATTTTTTATGATAAGGCATTAACGATTATTTGATGGGGGTCTCTAGGCTATGAGTACAATCATATTGTAGTATCTCACTGTTCTTTTCGAACATTGGATAAAAATTTAGGGAAAAATTACTAAGTTCTCTCTAACTATAGAGATGTTCACATACTTGATATGATCATAATATCCATGATAAGGGAGTTCTTAGAATTTTGCAGATGAATAGTTTCCCCTAGTTTTTATCATAAGTACGGCATGCATTCTTCATTTAGGTCATCTGAGATGATATACATAGATTTTCTGATGGGTTCGAACATACTTGAGAAGATAGTATCATCCGATTACATTGACAAACCCATGTCATATTCCTATTCATAGGAGGTATATTCCTCTAAATGGCCAGACCACATAGGTCACCCTTATAAAAATAGGGTATCATATCCTTTAGAAGGAGGAGTTTATGGTCACTACTTTGGGTCACCTACTGATCGAGGTGATGTATGACTAGTAACTTATAGGGTAATGTACACAATTAAACCTGGTGTTTCCAGAATCTATCTATATTTATGTACTTTGATATGGGTTCGATGTACTTTCCTATCTAATATATCACTATTGGGAGGTTTACCATGGTGAATGTAAATTGTATAATATCTATAATCTGTATCTAACCTACTTTAAGGATGAAAATTATGGTAGGTATCATCTTTTACATCATATAAAGAGCCTTCATATCTCAAATATACTATAAATATATGACATGTAGCCTCAAGGATGTTTTCATTGAAAAGGCTATGAATATCATCCATATCACATTTCTCGCATAGGATTTGTTGGTATACATATTCGATTGTATTGATAATATACACCCACTCTAATCATTTGTTTTTTATTCAGGATATGTTAACAAGATTTATATTTGGATGGGTATATATGTACACCACAGAATTTCTAATTGAACATACTTATAAGATTTTAGTACTAAAACAAAGACATAATCCTACTCACTAGGTGCCACTAGGGTATATCATTGGTATTTTTCCGTGGAATTTGGAATATGAGACTTATCCTCTGGGTCTGCAGCTCTCCACACTAAGATAATTCTACTAGACCCCCCGAGTCTAAGTGACTGGGGGTGATTTACAAGGAGGAACCTTAGTTGGTGGCTGAGGGATGGTATTTTTATGACACTAATACCAACATTTTGAAGGATATTTCTTATTAAAGTCCTACAATATGGAGAATTCATGGTCAAATCCCTGATCCACCATCTTATGATATAGAAGGAACTGGTTATCATGATCTAGGGATAATCCCCTAAAGTTGTTGGTGGTCAAAATAGATGTAACCAAATTTTTAATGGCGTTCTAGAACTAGATGTCCCAATAAGAATCTATTCTTAGAGACCCTTTCATACAGCCTCTTCTGTTAGGATTGTACAATGTTGTTTATAGTATTAATCCATAGTGTTAACCACCTGGTACTAGAGATTATGAGAATTTTTCATCATCCTTTGGATTCTTAGGTATCCCCTATAATGTTATTTATAGTCCTATAATTTTTTCTTTATGATGATGTAAATTCCTTGGATCAAAGAGAGCATGAGAGAATGATTTTTCTGCCACAAAGACAACAAGAAATGTGTATATATATCATATTATAAATAAAAAACATACAAAATTATTTGTGTATAAGAAATTCAATTATTTTAGTTATTGAACGATTCATATTGTGTACACCATTTTTTCCAAGAACATGATAAATATAAAGTCTTGATATGTGTTCAGCCCATTATTTTGATAACCAAGGATTCATTCTAGTTCACCATTTTTCATTCAACCTGGTATGGAGATAACCAGGTCGTTTGGTTTTGTGAGGGGATTACTGTGACTTTACAATCCTCACATTAGGTAACTAATCCTATCTTATATAGTTTTTAATAATTTGTATCCCCATAATCAAAAACACTTAATGGTCCCAATGTCTATAATGAGATATAAAACAACATTCTAAAGTCATAAACTCATTGGTTTTTCTTACTAATGAAATTTAGGATCTCACATTGTGGGAGAGGATGGGTGGCCATGATCATCACTCAATGTTGTTGGGGGGGGGGAATTATTTCCTACTTCAGGACTCTCTTATAGATTTTATTCAAGTTGGTTAATATTTCCTATATCTATACAAACATTTTTATCCAATTATCATCTAACACTAATGTGTGCATATAAACATATCAGAGGTATATAATTGATGTGAAAATTTTTATGTATCAATGGTTTTCTATTGATGATTACTTTTACATGTATTAGAGGTTATCCATCTTATTACCAATAATTAGTTAGTGATGTTGGTTTATGGACTATTGTTTCATTAATAAATATAGTTGGTAAATATTGGATTTATTATTATATATGAAGTGTATAAGTGTAAATGGTATCAATATTGGACCCATAATGTTTAATGTTTCTTTGTAAGGATGACTGGGTTAACAATACATAGAAATGGATGGTGTTGGGCTTATTCATGATTGTCTCTTATGGTTAATCTTGAAGATGATATGATTCAATGATGTAATGTTCATTTAATATGGATCATATCCCTATAAAGATGACTCCCACTAAAAATATTTTCGGATGAGGATGAAATAATCATATGTAAAAAAAGAATTTATCACTCTATGTGAGGGTATGATATCATCATGAATATGTTTTGGTGAAGGGATAGTATACAGATAATCTGAATCAAACAGATGGTATGTCAAATCATAGAGGAATATATCCAGGTATTGGGAGAATATAAATGATTTTAAAGATAATATGTCCCCATTAGTGTGGACATTGAATATTTATGTTGCTGAATTTGAACACTAGAGAGGTATCCTTTGGATCTCATCCAAATAGGATCAAACCCCATGTATCATTAATCACACAATTTATGTTCATATGATAGTATAAAAAATGAATTTTAACATCATGAAGATATGACATATGTGGAGACTTTTGAATCTGATATATGGGGGATTTATCCTTGGAATGGTTTCATATGTGTATCATTGAATACAAGAATTCAAGTCCATTTATTTCAAAAATTTAGGTCATGTGTGTCCTAAAATGTGTCACAAAATAGGTTGGAATGGGGCTTACGAATATGAGGATACCCTAAGAATATTTCATTGTAAAAATATTCATTTAAAGAAATATATTTTATATAATATGTCCCTCTAAGAAGGAAAAAATTTGGTTGGGTCTTATACCTAGAAAGAATGATTATAATATAGGTATCATCGTGGTGATGGTAAGAACATAACAGTTTTTAAGCCCACACGATCGACGATCCATGTGAGAAATAAGTGGTATAAGAAGATCAAAAACATTTATTATGAATGTATGATTGTTTTAAAACTTGTAATAAACACTAATACTACCCTAAGAGGAATATTTTTCCGAGCCTTGTGGAGAATATGTCTTTACGAGAGAAGGTGCGATATTTTGAGATGTTTATTATAATAAGGGATCTATATATAGGGATTATGGTATCTAGGGTAATATTGATGTATGTGATGACTAATGAAAATATATTTCATTTAGATAAACGTAAATAAAATTGTTTCAGATATACGCTATTTACAAATGGAATGAGAGACTTGTAGTTTTTAATTTCTTAGCAGGCTGGTGAGTATGGAGAGACAACTGAAATCATGGGAGTATTTCTCATAAATGATAAAATCATATGATAAATGAAGATAAATATTGATTTAGGAGGTTCAATTTGAAATAATATTGATGGAGGACCTATCTTGTTTAGCTGAAGGTTTAGTTTCCGAAAGATCATTGGATCTTGCGATCACGTAAAAGAGTAATCGCACTGTGATTCACTATTTTATTTTACCCATACACCCATTTTTAAAACGAGTTTTTTATTGAGAATTAAAAATAATATAAAAATTCCTTCCACATTTGATTAAAATATTTATTTTTTCACCTTTAAAAAAAATTCACTTGTTTTGATGATTATATTGTTTGAAGAGGTGAGCTGGATAATCCAGAATGAAGTTGAAGAAAAATGGGCCAAATTATATAGAATCTCATTAACACTTTCCCATTGACTTTCAGGTGTAAAATAACATTTGAACCAAAATAGGATGAAAATATTATGAGAGGATACTAAAATAATAGGGATCAAACTCATCCCTATACACCCAAGTCCAATTCGTCCATTTGCGGGGGCCAACCGAATAACTTTCTCCAATGAACAGAATTTTCATGAATTAAAATATTTGGTTTGTAATTTTGAAAACAAATACCATTCCACATATCCAATAGATCAAAAAAATTACATGAGGATATAAATTATTCTTTTAATCAACTTTTATATTTATTCCATGTCATGATAAAGCTATTTACCAACATAAAAATGATATAGAAGTTGTTTATGGAAATAAGGGTTCCCAAAAACACTTCCCGTTTTGTATATAAAAGAGAACCCTAGGACCTCATTTTCATGTTAAAAAAAGTTGTGAAGTGATTCCATTTTTTTGTCCTAGAGGAGTCCACTCATCACCTTGGAGGTTTTGGAGCTCCCTGTCAACAAAATGAGAGATGAAATGTAGAAGGAGAACCACCCGAGCTTCCTTCTACTCTTAGTGATGGGATAAATAGTGGGTGCTCATTTTGAGGTAGATACACACATGTAATGGGATTTTTGATTCCTCTATTAGAGAAAAACATGGAGTAAATTTTGTAATAAATCATTCAGTTAAATTTATGTTACAATATTTTATATTTTAATGCTTGTTTTGATTCAGGTTATTTGTATGATCTTAATTTATAATCGATCATTTTGATGATTTGAGTGAGTGAATGGTGCTTCTATTATTGGAAAGACACATGATTCATTTTATTCACCAGTTATTTGAGATTTCAATTTGGTTTAAATATTTCATGTTATTCATAAGGTCTGAACCATTCCAACATGATAGTTATGTCAGGGTTTTGTTGGATTTGCATTAACATAAAGGATTATAAATTAATCTGGAATCCGGTTAATTACAACCAAATATTTACTCCTAAATTTAAATAATCACAACTAAAAATGAACTTGTAATTTGTGTAGTGAAATGAAAATGACCCCTTTATCTCATATTTTTTAAAATATACTTTGTTTTCTTAATTTAAACACATTAAATTTAGTAGTTTTCTTAAAACAAAATTCAAAAACACCCCCACTATTTTTTCCTATTCATTAAAATTGAATGCTCAAAACCTATAATTCATATTGAGATAATACATACTTTTTATCCTATATTTTATATATAATTTCAAAAATTAATAATTTTTGCATTTCATGACTATGAGTTAAAATTTTGGTGCCTTTTATAAGGATCGATTTTATTTTTTAGTGTCGGTTTTATATTAAAACATTATATATTTTGTAATTATTTGTATGTCTTTTATATTCCATAATTTTTTGAATATTATTTCTAAAATACCACATTTTAGGCCTTGTTCTTGAATCAATATTCATTAGAGGGTCTACATCCTTTCAAAATTTAACCAAAGTTGATCTTTCATCATTGAACCTAAGAAGCATCGAAAAATATCGTGAAGGAGGACGCACAAACCATTGATACTCATGTTAATCCTTTTTATTCTTTTGAAAATAACATCAAGATTAATATAAAATTGAATAATATAGATGAAAATAATAAATCATTAAAATAACTAACCTCTTCTAATGTATATATCAGTCCCACACACATTAGAATACATGGTGATGCACCTAATTTGGATCTAAAATCTAGTTTAATCAACTTATTACAAAGATTTCACGGACTCATGGGGGTAGAACTACATATGAACTTTATATAATTTCACATTATGTGTCTAATATTAAAATATTAAAATGTGGATTAATAATAATTAAAACACAACACATTCCCATTATCTTAAGAATATATAAAAAATTATTGGTAATATTTTTATAATTCACCAATTAAAGTCTAGGAAGACATGAAATAACTATATTTGGGAAAATATTTCCTAGCCTCTAAAAATACAACAATAAAGAAATAATTTTTTTAGGTAAAATAATCATATGGGGATACACTCTATGAATATGGGTAAGTATGTAAAATTCTATAATCAAGGATCCCACACTACAGAATAAGTGATCAACTTTAATACAATAATTTTCTGATGTTATAATTCTAGTTGATCATAACATGATTGATTCCACTATAGGTGGTGTGATAGTTCATATGAACCAAATTGTTGAATGAATCCTAATGAAAACATGGGTTAGAAAAAATGGTTCTAGGTTTTGTGTGCCCATTTTAGTGGTCCATGAGGTGAGGAGTTCAGAGATTGAGAAGATGGTGGGAAATTTTTTTGAAGAGGTAAGTAACCTTCTTAGACAACATAATCAATCCCTAGGTAAAACTTGATATCCTCATCCCATCCATTTTGATATATATTATACTCACACCCACTATTATGGCCAATTACCCCATATGAGATAAACTTCTAAGAGTTATGAGAAAATATTTTAACACCACCACTATTACCAACACATTATGAAAGAATAATATTATCCATACGGACTAGGTTTAAATACATACAAGACTATAAGAAATGTGAGTATTAAAACCAATATCACTAATAATGGAAACATTTGGAAAATATTATTCATCCACCACCACCACCTAGAAATCCTCAAATGATAAAAACCTTCCCAAAACCCCCCTTCCAAACAGGATCATATCCTATAATTTAGGATGAAAAAAATGGATAAAAATAATATCCAATTCCAAAAAACAACACAAGAGTCCATAAAAGAACAAAAAAAGCAATTACAATAACTCTCCAACTCGATTGGGAAAATCCTTGGTCATGGGTTGGGTAAATTTACCTCTAAATTAGTATTCAACCCTATGAATAAGAGAAATGTCAGCATCATACCCCTTTAGTGTAGAAAATAACATAAAATCCAAATTATCCTCTATTAGAGTCATCCCATCCTTAGGAAAGCCTGATCCCAACCATTTAAAATGGTCCAAATTTGGATAAACTTGTTCCTAAGTGAAGACATGAAAAATAAAATAGAAAATTATTTCATAAACGACCAAGAAAAAAAATCAACATTAAATTACCAAAATGGGCACCCAACTATAAAAATTTAAATAAAATGAACATGATAAAGAAATTTTTGAAACATTCCAAAAAGAGAAGGTTAAAATTCTCCTGATTGATGTGAAAAAAAATTCCAAGATATGCCATGTTTATGAAAGTGACTTTTGTACACTAAAGGTGAATTCAAGGTAATGAAAAGGTGAGGTTGTGGAGGAACATCTATGAATTTATAGATTCATCACTTCCAACCAAATGCAATAATACTATATCATTAAAGATTCCACGCATAATTAGATAGCATTTCTTTTCCAATTCTATGATCACTTTGGATTATTATTTAAATTTGATACCTCAATAATTTTTATATTCATTGTATTCTAGGTAATTTAACCCCATAGTAATTTTCATTCAACAAGAAAACCATTGTATCGCACAACCTGTTGGTGTGTTAGAGGATGTTATTGTGTGGGTTAAGATTGTAGATTTTCATACTAGTATTTATATTCTTAAAATTTAATAATATAGGATGAATTTACACTCCCTAATTATATTATAGATTCCTTTCATGAAAAAATCCATAACCATAATTATATTTTATGAGGGAAGATTATCTATAGTGTTTGGTGGTGACATTTTCTACATAAACATCCTTGAAACCTCGATGAACCCCTAAAAAAAGAATTAATCACATTCCTTTAATTCTATTAATGTACTACCTTCCCCTAAAAAATATACATTAATTCCACATAATAACATTTCTGAATTATTGATATAAATTCTAGGTTAATTATGATACATTGATTATTGTATAGATTTAGAAAATTTCATGCCTGTTTATTAATTAATGATTTGTTGCAAATTGATGATTCTATGACCATAGATGATTCTTCTAAGATTTTAAAAATTATTCCTCATATATTGATGTTATGATTGAGTAGTTAGATGATATCATTGATCTCTCACATTCACATTCACACCATATAACACAAACTCCCCTTGAATTGAAACATAATACACTTCTGATAAATTTGAAATATTCATATCTTGTGAATGGAAACAAGATTCTTGTAATCATTTATAGTTTAGTGAATCCAAAGCATGAATTGTGCCTTCTTTACCATTTTATTTATTACAAAAAAGAATAGGTATGGTCACTTTCTGGAATTCATAGTATTATCCAATCAATTTTTATGCATCATTTATTGTTAAATGATGAGTCTAAACTAGTTAGGTTAGAACAACTTTGACTAATCAAAAACATAATCATTTTTTTAAAATGGGTGTAACTAATTAATTTGATGATGAAATATTTTACCCCATATACCATAGCTAATGGTTTAGTCTAGTTTAAGTATTCCCAAAAATAACTATTCTTATAGTAATTAAATATGAAAATAAGGAATTGGTTCAAACCTGTGTGCATTATAGTTGGCATGTCAGTATCGATTATCTTTGAATAAACCAACACACTAGGTTGGACCATTACCCATTATCATTTACTGACCATATTCTAGAGAGGATAGTGTGGAAGCCCCATTTCTTCCATGATGGGTATTCTAGATACTTTTATATCTATATTTTCAATTGGGAAAATAAAAGAAACCTTCACCTGACCCTTTGGAACATTTTCATATAAGAGGATGAAATTTGGTTTTTGAAATTCTCTGGGTACTTTATCGTGATGCATGGTCAATATTTTTTCAGATGACAAGGATAATTTCTTGGATGTATTCATGGATTATTTCACTATTTATGTCTCCTCATTAGATGAATGTATGAGTAGTATTTGTTTTTTCATTCATTGACATATTAAAAAAATGTCAAACTAAATTATGAAAAATTACATTTCTTCGTAATTGAAGGTATTGTACTTGTGAATTTAATTTATGAAGATGGTATCAAAATAGATAAATGAGTGGAATACATCATTTATTTCTGACCATTCCCCAAATATTTATGGGGCGTGAGTTATTTCTTAGTTCATGTTGGATTTTAAAATCAATTCGTTTATTAGTTTAGTAATATTCAACATCCCCACTACCAATTAATAAAAAAATAAAAGGAATTTGGTATTGAAAATAATATGAATTATATTTTGAAATTTTGAACTAGAGTCTCACATCACCCGTAGGGATCCAACCACATCAGTGGGATTCACAATTTAAGCTTATCTATGATTCCTCTATCTATTTATTTGGGGATGTATTATCACAATGGGTTGATCGAGCTCCACATTCCATATCCTATGCCTCATCCAAATTTGGCCATTCCCATGAAAAGTACACCTCAACTGAAAAAATCATGACCATTTTGTTTAACATGTATAAATTCAAGTCATACATATTCGTGTCCAAAGTAATTTTGTTCTCTAATAATACAGACCTCCGGTATCTCTTTATGAAATAGGAATCCAAACCATATATCATTCACTGGATAATCCACCTTCAATAAATAAATCTATAATTATTGATAAAAAGGTATTAGAGAATGTGGTGCTTAACCATATCAGTAGGATCCTTCCATCCTCATATAATAATTCCTCCCCATTTTTTTAATAAATGACATGTTTCTTGATTGAAAATTTTATTTATTGAAAGATGTTATTACTTACTATGTGGAAATTGTAAATTATATGGTAGCATCTTAATTTCCTTCTAATTTCCAAAAAACCACGTTAATCACCTAAAACATTAGTCTCATTGGTATATTTGGGATTACCCCTACCCTTGGTGCACATGTAGTGAGAAATTCTTCCAGAAATGTATTCTCAATTGCGGGTTTTAGTATGACCTTAGGTTATCCCTCACTCTTGAATGTGTGGACCACTTTGGAACCCAACATAATTCCCACAAGGTCTTTGATTATGGTCTATTTTGGACAACATTATTTTAGTATTCTAAAATTTTTTTCAAATTTTGTACTCATATTCAAATAATTGGGAATGTATCTAAATTAAATAAAATGCAAGAACAACCCCTTCTTTATCATTATATTTTTTAGGATTGGGGAATTGAATTTATAAGGCCATTTTGGAATTCCTTTAGTAACATATAGATTATTCTATAAGTAGAGTACATGTCAAAATGGTTATATCCATGATCCATAATGACTAATGATGCAAGGATTGTTTTTAAATTTTAAGAACCAAAATTTTTTATTGGTTTGGATCACCAAGGTTTATTATTATTTACTAGGGTTATCATTTCTCAAACCAAAAAAACACAATAAATTTTTTATCGGTATGGTTTCATACATTGAGTTTCTACTTCTTATCATCCACAAACCAATGTTCGACCTAAGCTGTCATATAGAGAGGTAAAAAAACATATCAAAAAAATTAGCCTTCGCAACAGAAAAGAATGGTGTATTAGACTTGATGATTAATTATCGTCTTACTTTACTACTTTCAAAAATCCCATTATAAGGTAACCATATCAGCTTGAATTTGGAAATATTTTTCACCTACATGTTCGAATAGATCACTAAGCCTATTTTTTCATTAAACAATGCAATTTTAAACATTTTTGTTCTAGTTCTCAAAGAAAGTTACATATTCATAATCTAGAGGAAATTACAAGGGACTCATATGATAAATCCATTATTTATTAGGAGAGAAACAAGGATTCTCATTACCACCTCATCCTTCATCATAAATTCCATATTGGGAATAAGGTCCTCCTTTTCAATACATGGTTCAAGATACATCAAGGTAAGCTTCATTCCCACTGGATTGTCCCATGCATTATTACAAATTTTTATCCATTCAGTATTGTTTATATTCAAAATGAAGAAACATAAAATTTTATCTATCAATTAGAAGTGGTTGAAGCTCATTCATGAACCCATTCTCAATTCCTTGATAGTGGAACTCTATGGTAAAGAATCACCCAATCAATGAAACTCCCATTAGATTTACCCTTTCTTCTCATACAATACTTTATTATTGTAAGGACACAATAGACTCAATATTTTTTATGGGTACATTCATTGGTGAGTTAGGTATTTTCATCATATTTATTTTTTTCATTTTTCACTTGTTGTATAGTAAGGTTACCACCCCCCACTGTTTCCTATTAACATTACCAGGTTAGTTAGGAATTTTTATCATCAAACTTATAGTTATCTTTTTCTCTTGCTTCGCAGTATTATTACTCCCCATGACCTACCCCCTATGTTTTGTGTCAGAATATTCATTTTTAATTCCCACATAATCATGGAAATTATTGAAAATTACTGAGTAATTTCCCTAGTTCATGTTGTATTAATATTTTTTTCCACTAATGGAATTTATGTTTTAGGAGGCTTTTACCATTTTGGGTGTTATTTTTTCTTGAAAATTGGGGTTTTCAATGATAAATATGATTGTAAAATTTTGAAACATCTAAGAATAATGTAACCCTTTTTTGAGTAGTTTTAGGTAAAATTGTCACATAATAACTCCACACATTTTTTCACACATCCATGAATTGCATAGTTTTCATACTCAATAGAATGTAAGTATAATTTAAGTTAAAATTTATCATCATTCAAAAAATATTTTTTCATATGTTTTTTCCTTATATGAACTTTTTTAATACTGTTTGGGAGTTAACATTATGTGTTTACCTATTATCCATCGGTTTTATATCCTAAAAAAACAAAAAAAACATAAAAATATGGGTTTTGTCTTGGTAAGGTCAAAACCCACCATTCCCCAACCTTTAATCTTGTTATAACTATTAAAATTAGTTTCGTTAGAATATTAAACATGGGTTGAGTGATATCCTTGGGATTTTTTCCATGATCATCTTTTGAAAAAAAACAATAAAAAAATAATGGGTGATGAAATGTAAAAAATATGGTGATATCTTGGTCTAGATATAATTTTATTTCTTCCCATTATTCATATGTGAGTGGATATTGATATTTTATTAACACGGATTTAGGGATGGTTTAGTGGAAAGAATTATTTATGTATAAAAATTATAAAATAACCAATATTAGTTGGATAGAATGCGGAAAAAATAGCATGAAATGGTTTTGACACACACACACTTGTATAATTAATTAATTTTTTTAATTTTTAATTATTTTCAAAATTTGATATCATTAATCTCTAGGAATTTCATTCTAATACAATTTATTTGAATTTTATTCCATTATCATTGAGAATATCTCCTATGTGTGAATTTTTTTAGATCGCATTTTTATCGGGAATTAAATTTTCACTCAATGTAAAATCATCATGAATTTGTGAATATCTCCATGAATAATTATTTGAAATTTTATTATTTTCATGAGTGAAAATGTTTAGGAGAGGGGATGTGATCACACCATTATTCACTATTTTTATTTCACTATTATGAAATTGTGATGAACTATTTTTGTATTGAAAATATATAGAAAAATAAATATTTATTCCATTATTTAATTTCAATCACTGTTAAGATTGTAAATTTTACATATTTTGATGATTTCATTGTTGGAGAAGGTGATTCAAGGGATCCAGAATGAAGTTAATGCCTAATAAGGTATATTTCGTGGAATCCCATGAAATGTTTTCCATTTTTTTATGTTACAAGAAATATTTGCATCCAAAATTAATTAAATCTCGTGATACGATCAAAATCATAGTGTTCTATTTCTAATATCAAGACACCCGATCCAAATTATTCTTTCTGGTGGACCAACCGGTCAGATCACTCTTAGGAACTAAATATGCACAATATCAAAACATTAATTCATTATTATGACAATATATCCAAGTACAAATTTCCAATGTCCTCCAAATTTTACATTGGAATATTGAAGATTCCTTTTAAAAAACTATTATAGTTATTGAAAGTATATATTATTCTAGTTTCTAACCCAAATATGAGATACAATTTGTATCTCTAAATCTAGGTCCCCAAAACCCCTTCCAATTTTTCTTATAACTAAATGGCCTGAATGCCTTATTTTTTATTTTATTATAGATAATACACCTTTTGAGGGATGAAGGGTAACCCGTACATGACCAGTAGTCCCAAGGTACAAGGCCCGATACGACTCGCAATACATGACCCGAAGGCCTAGAGGCATACTATGCCCAAACATGACCCATAAGCCCAACCCATAAGAAATGACCCTCCCCTTGCTTTTGCATCATTGATCTCCTAGATCCCAACCTTGCATTGCTAATATGCTAGCATTGCCCTATACAAAGCTGCACAGTGCCTGGTCCAGATGGCGGTTGCCATAGCCTCTCATTCTTCCAATCAGTTAGCTCTGCTTCTTAAAACTATTAGTCTTGTTTCTATGATCCTCTTCTGGGTCCTTCTATATGTGAACTAGGAAACTCCATGGTCTTTGTGGCAAGAAGGCCCTAAGTCCTGAAGACCTTTGATGACCCGAAGGCCCTAGAGACCCATTTGCCCAAACTGGTGGCCCAAAGGCCCAAATCGGGTGAATAGTTCCGACTGCTACAATACAGAATAGTACCTGCTATAATACTGCTACGGTACTGCTACTGTAACTATGAAATTCACCTTCACCTGGTTTTTAACCTGGGTCTCTTTGATGCCGTGCAGAAGCCCATACCACTCGGGTATGGGCTCATTGGCCCAATTTTGGTTATAAAAGGGATCCTTGGTCACCTCATTTTTTTTTCAACCCAGGTTTAAGGTACTAAAATTATGGAGTTCCATAGGAGAAATATCACAACAATTGAGGTTTTGGAGTTCCATATCTTCATACAGAGAGATGAAATAATTAAGTATATCCATCCAAGCTTCCTCCAACTATCGATGTTGGGAATAAATGTGGATGTTCATTATCAGGGATCAACACACATGAAAGGGAGTTATAATGATTATATTAACAACATATTTGGATTAAATTGGGTTTTAAGACATTTAATTATATGTATCATACATTATTTCATATTTTAATGCTTTTTTAATTTCCCTGATTAATATGATCTTAATATGTATCTAAATGGCATGATGTTTTGACAAAGTGAATTATTATTCTATTGTTGGAAAACAAAAGAATATTTGTATTCCAAACATATTTGATATTACAATCTACATTGTAAGATCTTATAGTATTCATAAGTTCTGGATCATTGAAATATGATTGTTATGATAAGGTTTGGTTCAACATTAATTAATATAAAGGATTATAAATTAATTAGGATTCTGACTAATTTCATCCAAATATTTTCACTAAACCTAAATTAATCTCTATGAATAATGAAATTTTACTGTGCTTAGTAAAAGCACAACCCCCCTTTATCTCATATTTTTCAACATAAAATTTACTTTTAAACTATTAAACCCTTTAAATTATGTTAGTTTTTTATCAATTGGTTTCAAAACAACAAAAATCTTTTATCCTTTTTCTTAAAAATAAATACTTTAATCCTTAAGTGATATATGATAGATGACCTAGTGTTTTTCCTAGACTATAAATATACTTTAAAACATAATCAATTTTAAAGATCACAACAATGCATTCAAGTATTTGAGGTATTGTGATTTTGTAATGAAACTGAAGTCATGTTTTGATATAAAGAGATACATATCATGTGATCATTTAACTTATGTTGAGTTAATTGATCATGTGACCTATTTACATGGAAAATATGCGAACACATGATCATAAAATGAATAAATTTTTATTATATTAGAAAATAGTCAACATAAACATTTTCATTCTACAAAATTAATCACCTAATTTTGATACTATTGACTTCAAAATCACAAAACTATCCTTAATTCTCCTTTCATCACTATTGGCATACCTTTTCATCAAATGATATTGACATGTTTAAAATTAAAATACTAAAAGGTATATATAAGGGAAGAATTACTAGGGTCACACACTTTTCCTATTTCATACTCTATAGGGATCAAATAAACATCACCACATAGGTCCTGTCTACATTCCAGGAGTGTCGTGTATGCCTCAAATAGGCATGGCCAAGAGAGCCTATATAGTCACACCTACACACTGACCTATGTGACCCACAGGTGTGAAAATCCTCCTTAACCTAGGGTCTCATTATTTCCTACAAATAAGAACCTTGGGATCCACATTTGACATAATTAGAAAACCCAAATAAGCCTCAAAATTCTACTCTCCTTAGTCCTACACCTAGTCCCTCAGAACAATTTATGTAGATTCCTAAGACTCAAAATAAAGTTGAATTATGAGGTTTAGTAGGATTACATTTCCCTTATTGTTTAAAACTAAAGAGAACCTATGTGATCCACCTCATCTAAGACAAAAAAACTAGAGATATGTCCACTTCTCATATCTGGTACTTAAGTTGTAGTCATCCAAACACAACTGAAGTGATTCATGGATCCATGATAAAGGCCTCTACCAAGTTTTTTCATCTATGTTTAACATTACCCAAATATATCATCAACTTTATGAGGCCTTCCCAACATGAGCTATCTTCAGCTCAACCATACTTAATTCTCATGAGCCCTCAATTGCTTATCCATCCTTCACCTACGTGAGCTATCTTATGATCTCTCAACCTTCACCTAATTAAGCCTCCATTGAGACCAATATTTTATGTTATCAATTTCTAGTAATCTTTCCCCTCAGATCCCTCTACCGAGAAGGGCTAATCTAAGATCTCTTCCAAACCCTCCAGATATGAGTGATCAGAGCATATGGCACATGGGAGTGTCCTATCAATAATACATTACTATGAAAACAGAGGTATTTAACATATCATCCCTTATAGGTTCAATGCTTGGAAATTTTTTAATTAAAAATTCTCTTTGTAATGATGTTCCTATCCTTGGGGGATGTGTAAGTAACCTTTCTGTCTCAAACACGGTGGCTATGTACTTTCCCTCCCATTGTCATCTTTAGACTTTATGGCTTGGTCTTTTTCCTCCCCTTCTTCTATATTAGACCAGGGAACTCCCATTTCAAATGGAGGGGTCACTTTTTATCCCTTTCATGAGGGTTAGGTCCTTATCATACTATATTCTCTAAAAACAGGTGTAGAGAATCACCCCTTGAGTAATACCCCAGTGTTTTATACAGAAGTCTATATCCCTCCTAACATCCACCTAAATGCTATAAAAATGATAGGAGATATAAATTAGATTCCATTATCTCTCCCATAACCTCATCATAGTTACCAAAACAAAATATGAGACACAAACATCAATTCCCTTTCTCTCTTGCATAGCCTCGACCTTGTTCACTAGTGGATGGAAGATATTAGGTGGTTTATTGGATCTTTGAATTCAATTTTTTTCTCAATCCACACATGACTCATTTGGGATAAGTGGTTTTTAATAATAATGACATTAAAACTATTAGATGAATATCTAGTAATAGAATCATTTTTCATATCTTCATCTCTCATTCCTTCAAAGGGCATCCATAGGCATGGGTCCTTAAATCCATGTGGAAATGTAAAAGAACCATTATCCCCTATGAGATAGATCATTAGTGGAAAACCTCTATAAGTGTAATCCCAAACATGTCTAAACTATGTGGAATATTTTTCTTGTTCAAATGAGGTACATAGAAACCATTCATGAGGTTCAAATCCAAACCCCCTAATTAATCCTAATTTCCTCTAGGACACATTCCCAGTAAGGTCATATCCAACCTAGTATCATTCATACCTTATGGGTTCCCAGGGGAATTTTGTTGTATGTTTTACACTTACCATTGTCTATGAAACATTCACCTAGAATTTCATTCTACATGATGTTAAACTACATTTTTTGGTCCTTGACACGTGATATTAAAATATATGATGTGTCCCATTATGTGGAACCAAACTATATTGGTTACGATTACTTATAAAAAGATATGTAAGAATCCCATATTATGGGCCTAATACGAATATAAAAACAACATCAATATCCCGATATGATGATAAATTCTAGAGTGACCAACTGTTTGACCTGAAACCACCATTATAGTGATAAATGACTAATGAATGTCTAATATACATACAAACGGGTACAATCGATGGAGAAACTTGGATACATACCAATGTATCCATTGATGAAGAACCTCAGATACATATTGATGATTTAGAATTTCATAAATTCTAATAAATTATTATTAATTAAAGGATTCATAATATTATATTTGCGAATTAATGAAGGATTCGTGAATAATTTTTAAATCATTAAGAGAGACCGAGAGCATGAAAAATTTCCAAGAAAAGGATGTGATAACCCCAACTTCAAATATTATCAACAATGGTCAGTATCATAGTGTCATAAGTTCTATTACACAATAAAAACATACCTTTGGGATGATGTTTCATGAAATATCTCAAATAAGGGAATTGTTGGGTGTTTCTATCTCCACCCAAAAAACCCCATTGGAATCTGTTCAAAAAATGGTATACCTGATGTGAATGATTGTGAAACCATTCACAACCCCTAAATAAAACCATCGAAAATCATAACACCATATTTATATTGGAAACAAAAATGGTGAACCATGTGTGAATCCTTAACCAATATGACTATGTTATTTACATCACATTCTCCTTCTCTCAAATTAAATGCAGGACTAAAATGGAACAAAAAATAATCAATTTCTCATCTGTAAATTTATTTTTATGATTATTTGATTATGTTTTTTTATATATTTTAGTGACTTTTAATCTATAAATCCCTTTGATCAAATTGATTTCATACAGTTCGAGTTGACATAAACTTTATCCATTTTTCATGATGGGTCCTTGACCAAATAGAGGACATTATCGCCTCCCCATCATCATCAAAGTTGTATCTAAAACCTTCTAGATTGAGTGTACCACTTAAATAATATTATAACGACCGATGAATAAACAATATAAGCCCTAAAATTTATAAAGTCCCATAAACCATAAACTCAATGATAGTTGGGGGCCCAAAAGAAAACAACATCAATTGTCGAATCAATTCATTTCAGTATCTTATTATTAAAAACATTGGAATATGATCCTCCCTTATCATAGGGATATAGATCTACAATCCATTAATGGCCTTATCTTGATTTACCAAGGGTCCCACCAAGATGATACTACAAGAAATCTCCATTGAAAACAATACTCATTAAGAAACCTTCAACGTGATGGGGGAGTTGTCATTAAGATTATGCTCCAATCCATACAGACCAGGCCATGTAGGATGGACCAAAGAGGGAAACACCTAGAAAAAAAATGAGAAGTTCCATACCATTATTACCTCTAAAATTCAAACTAGTCAGATTAAATGGAAAATTTTTATCCAGAACAAACACTTTCCTACAACATCCAAGCAAAGATACATAGTTAGGTAGAATCCAAAGAACAATCTAGTCAAATTAAGGGGGAAAACATGAGAATGAAAAACTAGCTACCCACATCAGCCAAAACCTCCCACTAAATATGAAGGAAATCCAAAAGGAGAAACTTACACCTTCCCACACATATTATTCTTTTTCATATTATTTATGCAGGATTCAGAAAAAATATCTAGAAAAATCTGGCCTCAAATAGTGTTTAGACTCATATCACACCCCCTAAACCTGAGTACTGTTTGTATATAACAACTGAAAATAGATGATAATAGTATGTTAAAACCCATGATCTATCCATTAAATGGACATATATCTCAGTTCCAGCCACTAAAGATAACCAGCACATCCTAAAAATGGTAAAATGATATATGAAAATTCCTACCCAAATACTACAAACCTACCAGGATATAATAATGGTAGTAGAAGTGGAAGTAGGTTGGATACATAAATTCTTCCCCACAATTGGAGAGACTCACAAACACAAATACATACATCTCTACCCCCAGCTAGGAGGGTTGTGGGCCAAATTCCACCCCAATATTCAGACAACTAGATCGGGTCGATACCCACATATCAATTAGAGGAAATAGTGCTGTAAAAATTGCCACTCTATGGCTGTTACAAACCCCTTAAAAAAATTTAAATGCCTTTAGAAATGTTTCAGCAATAAAATTGGAGCTAATAAAATAGTTTTATATATAAAAAATCATTCATCACCAGTAAGAACACACAATTTTCTGTAAGAAGTCATCAAAAAAATCCTTGCCAAAGTCAATTATAAAATAATGAGTTTATTTGTGATCCTTCTCTACTTAATACTATTATTCATGAATTCCTTGGACATTTACCTTTTTATGATCAGGAACATACTATTATATTAAAAATTTTTGAAATATTAGTCAAAATTTTAGAGGTCCTTTTGAAAAATATTACCATGAATGCTTGCATCATGACTTCAATTTGATAAATTTTGGGAGACCCTCTCTTGATGTGTTCAATAAAATCATTACACATGGAAAGAGGATCAAAAAAATAAGGAGGCCATCCCTTTCTATCTGACACCCTGAGGGTACTCCAATCGGTATATATTAAATAAATTCTCCCAAAAGTTATATACCAGGCCGTGATTTTATTCCTCCACATGATGGAAGTTCTCTTAGACAATAAGTTCATCCTCTTGAAGATTTATTTATGAGAATTTATTCCAACTGTGCGGCACTTGGTAAATTGAAGAAAGTGTTTTCTGATGCCACATCATTGACAAGGGAATTTATTTATTAAAAAGAAGACAACCCAAGGTAATGGTTATTTTCTGATCCACCCATGGGTCTCCTTCCTTCCAATATGAATGATTAAATCCATTCTAATCCATTTATTTACAAAAAATAGTGGAGAAGATTCCACATTGGTCAGACCATGTGTAGAATCCTTTATAAAATATGAAGAATACATGTTGAGTATAAGAAGATAAGTCTCCAGAGAAAATATACCAATCTTGATATGTTATTTATCCACACCCCATTACATAATTCTAGATGCATTTTTAAATATTGTGTGAATTAAATCTGCCTAAATCTATGGAACACTCTCAATCACATAAAATATAATGAATTTACTTAAGATGAATATCCAATCCATGTCAATATAATCAAATGGATACAACATAAGATTGTCTTGGAGTCTCTTATAGATACACGACCATCAAAATTAGAATTACCAAAAATATCCTTTCAATGTGCATGTCTCTATGTGTTGAAAAAGTTTCATTAGTTGAACGTTGATTCCCCATCAAGTGTTCATATTAGAGGATAGGGTACAATGGAAAATTTCATTTCACCACACTCCCCAACTATCAAATACCACCAAACGAGATACCATGTAATCTCATAGACTCATGTTAACATCATGAAATTGGATATATTTGAAACCGAAGGTATAGTAATCAAAAATATTATCAGAATGAATCTCATAGACATGAGGTAAAAAAAGAGAGATCCATCCAAAAATTCATGTGTCAAGAATACGAAAATATTGACCAAGCCTCCCACCTAAAAGATGGTAAGAAATATGCATCACCAATATACTAGTAAGCATGTGTATTAGATGAAAAAAATATATAATTCAGTTAGAATATGTTTGAATATTACTCCATAAAATCCAGATGCAATCATGGAAGCAGCACCCATAAAAGTACAATGTAGTCTAGAAAGTAGTTATAGGGAATTTTTTAACAAAAACGTTGAGGTTGGAAAATAATGATCATACAGTTGGCGAAATGGAACAAAAATAGGACCCTCCCAAAGGGATGATGGATTTTTCTACACTAATTTACTCCTCCTTAATGGAAGTCAGTATTCTGTTGATTAGTGGGAACACTGCAAAATGGATCATACCAGATTTTCATGTCTCATGACCCAATATTCTAACATGGAACAATCCAAAAAATCATATGGGGATTCCCTTCCTGTGACTATTGGTATAATGATTTCAATAAGACTACTGGAGGAGATTAAAAGGCCTCATGGAGGGAATAAACAAAAGTAACAACTAAAAGAAACTCTAAAATTGTGACAATGCATTACACATCAGTGAACATCATTGAAACCACCCCTGCAAACACTAAAGAACATGAGGTCGAAACATGAAATATAAGGAGGATGTTTATGTTCAAAATATGGTCCATAAGAAAATTATTGATGGATGTTTTTACATTCAAAATCATATGCTTTCCATGAATATGAGTATTCCCTCAACTTATCCACTATTACCTCCTCAATGATAATCCGCCAATGAAGAGGATAAAGGAATGGATGCATATCACCTGCCTCCCAAAAAGGTTTAAAACCTCCCACATTAGTTGTTTTTTTATTTTTTAGGAATAGATTGATTAGTTAAAGAAACACAATATAGAAATAATATAAGGCAAGATACCTTCTGGATATGTTCTACAAGTATATCCTCAACTCACGTTCTCTTCAGACATACCTCATCAAAGAGGATTCATCATGACATTTGAAAGGGATACAGAACATCCACTCAGTGTGGGGTATCAAAAACCAATATTTTTGTCCCCCAAGGTAGAAATATAATAGGATTTTATCCCGTGGGAACACAACAAGGTCTAGGATTGAAACATCCTTATTGACCAACCCCTATAGGCTACCACTATGGATACAAACAGAGCAACCACAGTTAGCCCCACCCATTGATTTCCCTACTCAATATCATGTTCAACTAGATATACCATACTGGATTATCAACACCATTGATTCAGTAACATTTGAATTGGAATATATTGTTGAATGGAGTGCACCAATGAAGCTAGAAAAGAAGGCTTACCATGAATTGGCTGATTTTCCCTTCCCCTGCCAAACTTTGGGACCCCTACATTTCCAATTTTTTATATCTTACGAAAACCGGAGTACAATTTAATGCATTTATTATACCACTCTGATCCCATAATTGGAACCCCAAAACAAACAGAAGTAGTAAAACTCGGGTGTTTTGTGAAAAAATTCAGGGGTCAGCCTTAATATGGTACACATATTTTTTCTATTCATCAATTGTGGTATGGGAATATCTCCATAGACAATTTCTCTTTTAACACAGCTCAACTCTATAGATGGAAAAATTATTCAAACTATCAAAATTGAAGTAGTGGGTGAATTACAAGTTCTAAGACTTCATCTATCTGTGGAAGGGTACAATATACTTTATAAAAATATGGTTTCCCCAAGAGGATTTGTTATCAATATTTTTAGAGAATTTAAACAATGATTTTTTCACACCACTCATCCCTGGTAAATATATGGGTGGGTTTTGGGATTTCACGACAATTGTTAAAAGATTAGATGATTCTATTTCAGAATCCAAGTATTATTCATTTGTAATTAATAAAATTAAGAGAATTTAAGCAGTAAATAAGATGTTGAGGTAGTCACACTTAAGACAACACCTTTACCTAATTCAAATCTAAAGCATGTTCCATTTCATGTAACACCCCCTTCAGAGCAACAACAATATCACCCACCTCACCATGAAGAGTGAAAAGAGAAAAGAAAACCCCATTTTAAGGAACTAAAGAATGAAGTTTATTCTTTTTTAGATGACTAATTCTCTAGCTACTTAATCTTTACATTGGAGAATAAATTGACCATGTTTCCAAATACCAAGAAGCCCAGTTAGGATGGCCTTAAAGATCTCCAAAATTATAGCCACTTCCATCATATTTTGGGTCACACCATCCAAGAATGCTTCATTTTAAATAAAATCCTGTAAAAAATGGTTGAAATTAGGAATGTGTGGATGGGAGAACCTCCAGAACAATAGGCATTAGTTTACATTATGACAATAGAAGAACATAATTAATTTCATGAAGTTTATAACATGAATGGACAAAATTAATGTGATTCAATGACACAAAAGATAGTCAAATAGACTCATTTCATCCTCTTAGCATAGTTGAAATGACCAACTATGTCCTGAACCACTTCTATGGTGGCATAACTGACTCCATCATCACTGTAGCCCTCCAAAACCCATTATTAAATGAAATGACATACCTGGAAGGGTGGGAAACCATCACTGAATGATAAAACTATAACAAGAACAAATTTATCATTAAATCTTTAAACCTCATTCCTTCAGTGCCTAAAGCGCAGGAACCACCCCTCCAAATGGTAACACTATAGTCAACTGGTAAGATGAAATCCTCATAAAATGGGTAATTAATCTTTGGGTCATTAATTTCATTCACTTATAAGATCCCTTATCTAATGATGAATATTTTCCCCAAAATTAGTACCTTGAATCTAATTAGAGAATTAATGGAAGTGTTCATGGTATCCATGGATAGATAGGAAAAGGTAGGAATGGTAAAAGTCAATACTCCAGTCACGTCCCTGCTTAGACCATTTATGGTTCCATAACTCATGAGAGAGCCATTCAATAGGTCCATAAGAAGGATCTAATTTTCCCCACATATATCGAAGGCTTCCCTTACCCACCATTAGGATCTATTAGAGAGGTTCCCTTTTTCAAATCAACATCTCCAAAGTAGAATACATATTCGACCCAACCCAAGAGGGACAGAAGCACCTTCAACTCATTTTTAAGGAATGATATACCTACATCAATCATTTAAAGTTCTAAAGATCATTTCAGAAAGAAGCATCACATTAGAATGCATAAAAATTAATCATAGAAGTAAAATGATCAAAAGAAAATTTTCCTAGTGTCTTCCAAGTTGTCCCTCTTAGATAATCTAATTCTATAAAGAGACCTCCATGAAGTATTCATTGAGGATTTGATAGTCCCTCGAGATTAAGAAAAATAATTCACTACTGTTGAATTATAGTATATAAAGATATATCTTCTGTAATTACACATTATCATATATTACATTGAGTATGGAAAATATGTCATTACAGGAGGACACGTTATACAATTTTACCACCCTATTAAAATAAATTATATTGATATCTTATTATATTTATTTATAGTGTCTTAGGAGTCAACCCCGTTAATATTTGAAAACTCTGCCAACTTGGTTACAATGAATTCCACTTTTATCTTTATGAAGTAACACTTTATGGTTAGTAAAAGAGCCATCATATTCTTCTTTAAATGGTCAAGATCGTGGTCCAGATTGGGGACCTAGTCATGGACTACTAATTTTTTCCTATTTTAAAAGACACAACATTCAATGTACTACTCGGAAGACCATGGTTGCATATGCATGAAAAAATCATGTCATCATACCATCAATGCCTCAAATATTTCATTAGTTGTCAAATTGTGATTTTTTTGGGTGATAAATCCTCATTCAAATCATTTCAAACTCAATACATTGATGGTGGATTATAATAGAGGGAATGGAAGAAACACATGACCGATAGTGTTGCTCAAGAAATTTCCCCAAATACTCTAGAAATCACTTAAGCTTGTCCCTTTAGAAAACCCAGTGAAGTGTATGTGTTTCTTATCCATCAAATCGAAGGCATGGCACTAAATTCAGGAACAATTTCAGTAACATTAATGTTATTATTATTGAAAACTGAGATCCGTAGTGCTGAAAATGTTTATTACTCTCTAGATAGTTGTAAAATCTCTAATGAAAATGTCATAATTCTAGTCTTTATGTTTCAAAAGATCTCGACCTCATCAGCTAATTCAGAATAACTTCCCTTTTCACCAATAGATAGTAAAGATACTAACTATTTGTCCCTTGTCTCTCTTTCTAAGAATCCAAGCTGACTCATGTCATTGGATGAGTCAGAAGAAGATACATAACCTTAATGATGTCAAAACATCAACTCCCCACCTAACACCATAAATATTATTTCATTATGTACTTCCCCTATGAGTATTTAAGACTAGTAAGAGGATGAGGGCCACATTAATACCCTTCCATAATTGTATGGGGGTGTCTCTGCAATAATTAATGAACTTAAAAAATAAACCTGGGAATAGAGAAAGGCCCACAACTCAAATTGATTAGTGTGACCATGTATTCTGATGAAAAATCAGTATATACCTTCTTCTTGAAGTATAATCAAGGCATGTTTTCCCATAATTAAATAGAAATTTCGAGTATAATTTTCCAGGTGTCCACTCCCCACCTTGGATTTCTCTAAAAACATCAGGGATACAAAAAGGTTGAAATAAAAAAACTCATGACTCAAACCACAAAAATTGAGGCTAATGTTGACAATTTAATTATGGAAATCATCATTCAAGAAGTTAGGTATCTTGAATAGCTATCCAATATAATACTGGTAAATAATAATAATGTTAAAATTAGGGTTTTCATCCATTTTAATGATCTCAAACCAAACAATCCGAAAGATGACATTCTCGTCCTGATTAAAGAACTTATGATTGATTTATCGGATGGATATCAATACCTATAAATAATTTATGGATATTTAAGATATGATAAAATATAAGTGGACTAAGTGGATGAATAATCTACTACCTTCAGTCACTTGAGGGTGTATTTTTCTATTTTTTAATTCCATTTAGTTTAAAGAATGTTGTCGCTATATACCAGTATGCCATGTATCGCATCTTCAAACCTATCCCAGTAAAATATATCAAATACTATGTTGATGATATATTGGTTATGCCTTAATAATGTTTAATCGACTTGGAAAATCTTGATATCTCTTTCAAAAAACTACAATTGACTGTCATAATTATTAACCCCATTAAAGGTGCATTCAGGGATACCTATGGGGAATTTCATCACTTCAATGTATGTCATCATGGAATTCGAGAAGAACCTAATAAGATAAAGAATATCCTAAATATTTCATCACATCATAACATAATATAGTTGATGGGGATTACATAGACATGTATCCTACATTCATCACTTTATACCAAACATTACATTCATGTGATTTTCCTTCACCAGGTTATTGAAAAGGGAGGGAACATATCAGAGGACAGATGACTGTCTGAAATCATTTGATTGCCTCAAGAAATATATTCAGATTATTCTGGTGTTAATTCCATCTGTTTAAGGGGAACCGATCATTTCATAAGTGAAAACCCTAAAATTGTCACTTGATGAATAAATCACCCTAAATAATGACACTAATAATGAAAAACCCTCTATTAGTTTAGTCAAACCCTAATCAACACCAATACTCATTATTCCTATTTTGAGAAGAGTTTTCTAGAATTAATATTTTCCATTTAGAAGTTATATAATTAACATCACTACCATGTAGTCCATTTTTTGTCTCATAATAACCCACTCAAATATGTCCTTGACCATCCATTGTTGACGTGACATTTTTAACATTGTACAATGATCTTATAGTAGTTGTAAATTTAGTTTGCGTATTTGAAATTAGTAAAATGATTGACATTGGTATACTTCCTTATAGAATATCCATTTTTTATAAACAATGTCATTTAATACTGAGTTTCCCAGTGAAGAGAAAATATCCATTCAAAACAGTCCTTATGCTTGGGAAATGATTTTTATTGTGCATCTAGAAGTCCAAAATGGAAGATAATGGAAGACCTTAACCTTATAAAAGTGAGGCTGGGTGTCATGCCCATATCTCTATGAAAGGATTCCTTTCCTTACTACATTATTTTGTTAGAATACTAAAATAATATGAGGCTGAATATCTATCCCTCTTAATAAGTCTATAATTGGGCCTTCAAATTTCAGTTGAACACATGAAGATTAATGGTGGTTTGGATTTCAAGATCAAGTAGATAAATGGTGATTATTCCATTATAAAGGATGATTCAATCTTCGTGCCTAACTATGCCTAAGAACTAATGTAAGAGTTCTCGTCTTACCTGAAATAGACTCATGACCCATGATCATATAATTCACATGTTAATGAATTGTTGAATATATCCATGGATTTGGTAGATCCAGAACTGAGTGAAATAGTCAACCCCATTGTTCACTGTTGAATGGGTTCACCTTTTGGTTGTGTCAACTTTGATGCAATCAATGTGGTTAATTCCATCCCCTAACCAAATGTCCTTACAATTAGTTAGATATTAACCATTCAAGGATATATCCACAATGGATTACTATCATTAGAAATAGCCAAAAACACAAAATATGGTGATGAGTGACCACATTTTTCCATTATGACAGCCCAAATCACTGGAAAGTCCTCAATAAATGGGGGTTCAATGGAATCCTTCCCAGATATATCGATGGAGAAGAGATAGTTGTTATCATGAAATAAGTACATACTAGATAATATGGTTCCCACCAATAATTTTTTACTCCTTCCAATAAAATTGGTTGTTTTGGATAGTTTTCAAATTAAATGATGTGGGGTTGCATGAAATTCACAAAGAAGAGTCATTCATGTCAATTGCATTCAATCTTTATCCATCAAATCCAAAATTTGATACATATATCCAAATACATATGGACATTATCTATTTGGGGAATGGATTTTGTGGGGAAATAGCCTCCAGCAATGGCCAAGAAGTTTAAATACATCCTCACTGATACTAACTACTTCTGTAAATGGGATAATGAAATACCCTTCCATGAATCTGGGGCCAAAATCATTTTCAGCTTTGTGAAAGCCAACATCATTACTGGATTTTTTATCCCTAATATAATACTAATAGACAACGACAAGAATTTATATTATTACAAGTTGGATAATCTATATTGGGAGTATAATATCAAATCTAATTGTTCATCTTACAACCATGTGGAGACCAATGAATAGATAGTGGTCGTTAACAAGACCATGTCAAAAAAACTCCAGAATAAGGTGGATAAAGAAATGAATTCATGTCCTAGTAAGATCTTTCATTCCTTGTGGGTCTTCTAGACTACAACCCATATCACCAAATGGGTGACCCCATATTTACATGTATATTGGAAGATGAATTCCAACCCATTGAGGTTAACATTCTCTTTCTCCTCATTTCCATTTTAAATAAATTGTACATCGATTAGAAAACCCAAAAAAAATGGTGAGATGAATTGGAATGACATAATGACAAAATACAACATACATTGTATCACATAGAAGTACATTAAAATAAGATATCATGAGATTTTAACCAGAATATTCACCATTTCCCATTCCTCCATTGATAACTAGCACATGTACTTTGAAATTTGAGGATAAAACTGAATAAATCCTATAATGCTTGTGCCCAGGTTATTAGGACCTTACTCCATATACCAGGTGCACTCTAATGGTGATTATTCCATAATATCGTTGCGTGGATATCTTATTACAGCCCCTAATAATGCTAGATTTCTAAAAAAATAATTCATGTGATAAAGTAACCCTCATCCATGTTGAAAGATGATATACTACATAACATCCTCATATTTATTTTATGATTTCAAAAAACATGTTTTCTTCATCTTTGTTGCACATCATTAAACTACGTAGAAATATCGTTCTAATGCCTGACCTTAAATGGAACATCAAATAGACCCTGTCATGTGACCAAAAACTATGTGACATCATGTTCTGAGCTGTAAAACATTAGTATACATAATCGAAAATCGTAATCAAAAGATTATAAACTATATGAAAATTACTTCATTACAAGACATATAACTGTATGGTTCTCTTCCTTGTTGTATAACATGTGATTATGTAACATTTTGGCCTATTTGTGATAGTATCACAATCATAGATGTTAGCCTCCCACCACCCCTCTATTCGTGAATGAAAAGTGGACTGATTCTTACTATCTCCGGATATGTAGTGACTCTATGATAGCCAATACAATGTCCAATTTCAACATATAAATGTCCCACCGCCTTGTGTATGATTTATATTTGGTCACGGGATCTGTTATACAAGAACTACATGTGACATGATTCCTTCCTCAAAATGAGATACATAGTGACTCCTAAACCTTTTTTTTCAAGGCCCATCAATGAAGAAAAAATTTCCCCCTATCCTTCAGAAAAATATAGATCTTTGTAGGAGACCTTCACAAAGGTTCCCTCATGCAGCATCCATTCATGGTAACAAAAATATCCCTCTCATGCATAATAAAAAAACTACATAGGGGACTCTACACTCCTAAACCAATGTTGGTCCAAATTATTCCTTTGTTCTTAGACATATTCATTACACACATTATACTTTTTTTTCTTTTTAAATTTAGAATCTGCGTAATTTTTTTTATTCATTGGTTATAAGATGTCAAATTCTTTACGGATCATCTTTTCTTACTATGCATTGATACAATATAGCCTAGATTTATAATTTTATACCATAAAATGTTATGTAAACCATAAGAAATTTAATACTTGGGATATACATCTTATATCATCATAATACTCAAATAAATTATGTTTGGAACCTATTTTTCAATCATTGGCCTTCAGCCATTATTTGTGTTCATGTCCCATACCACTTCTCTTGAGCTAGGATTCCCAAAGACCATGCTTTAGAATTTCCTTCTTCCAAGATTAAGTAATTCAAGACATATTTGGCCTAGTAAGCCTCATATCCAATATAGTTTCAAGGAAATTTGGTCATAATCATATGACCTTAAACTACATGACACCATGTAATCCATATACCATATTGTTAAAATTTATGAAAAATTCCTTATAACATAAAGTAAAATCATTGTCATTCCCTATGTACCAAACATATGTGTCTTTGTGAAACTAGAACAAGAATCCTTATATGAAAAATTTTGGATTCCTCTCATTATATGATTTCTTAAATGCCCGGTCAGCGTTCGTAAGGCTTCATTCCTACTTTTCTAGGTCCGGTAGCCTTCATCCTTACTACATAACACTAAATTGCTTTTTTATGGGTACATGGTTCTCCATAAATGGTAACCTCTTATGTACTGATTAAAGATTCATTAGGCATCATTATGAAGAAGCTGGTTTTTAGCCACATATTACAGTATTCTAGATTGTATCATCAACTAGGGAGACCAGAGTTGTTTGGATATCATGATCAGACCCATGAGATGGGCTTCCAATGTATCCTTGTGAAATAAAACTCATGTCGTTTAGTTCCACATAATGGGACACACCATACATTTTATGATTGTGTGATAAGGACCAAACTGTGTAGTTTAACATCATGCAGTTGAAGAATTCTTGGAGAAATGTGCCCAATCATATTTATGTGGGGTAGTTATACCAAGGTAGCATAGGGAACCAGGAAGGGATATTGATTCCCATGATAAATAAGATCCTTTTGGTAATGTGGACTAGAGAATGTAGGGTTTATTTGGGTTGTTGGGTTTCTACCTCAGGGAGGCTTCATAGGTATCCCATTTGTATGGGAATGAAATCCCATGTAATTAAGATGTGAGGACCCAATCCTAGGTAGGTCCTCTTTGGTTTTTCTTAGAGGGGATTTTGGTCCTTTGAGATGATTATATTGAGGATTATTCTTGAAAATCATGCCCTACAAACGTTTTCAAGAGGTTTGTCTTGACTCTTGGTGATTTTGAGGCTTTTTTAGGTCTTAAACCTAAGGATGAGGAATGTGGATGACTATAGCGATATATTTTTGTCTTCTATCATGTAGTAGGCTCAAATGTTAGATTTTGGGGATTTTTCCAAAGGAGGATTACCATGGATGAGTGAAGTGTTATGGTTGGGGATTATACCAGTTAGGAGGCCCAAAATTTTGGTTTGGAATTATAAATGTAATGATGCACATGGTGTTCAGGATCATAGAGTTATCATGATCACTACCAACATCTAAGACCACACGAGTCATGACCAGTGTGAGAAAAAAGATGAATACAAAGGTCTGAGATACTACACAACTTACATTTACATAACTTTTTATACATGGTCTTAAGGAACCATTTAAATAGAGGCCCTGTAAAGGAAGGATAGAGGAATATGTGAAGGAAAACTCTCTACCAGAACATGCATATAATCATAAATAAATAATGATTGCAACTGACCTATAAAACTACATGAGTCATGATGAGTCATGCTTGAATGTGAGAAATAAGATGAAGATAAAGATAGAGAAAAAAACATGATCCATCTTCCACTGTTGAAAGAGGCCAGAGATATAACACATCACTCCCATCATCATACCCTGGGTACAAAGGGAGAGAAAAATGACTTTGAAGTTCAAATAGAAGTAATTATTTTGGTAACTAGGATAATCACATGTGGTGATCTCTCCAGCTACAACGTGGGTCTGGATGAGTGAGTAATGAAGCGTGATAGGCCCTACATTTAAGGATTTGGGATTAATCTATGTGGAATTCCTAGAAATTGGTTCTTAGGGGGGCTCATTTCTAGTCAAAGGGAAAGGAATGTGTGACCATCACCCTCTCTGCCAGGAATTGGAGGCATCGGGTCATAGAGACATCTATGGAAGGGAACAATCCTAACCCTTGTACCTAATACTATGAATTTCCTAGAACTTAACCAAGGTTAATAGTCCTGATGGCCATAGGAATGAAAACTCAGATGAACTTTTAGGACCTTAACTGTAATATGGGATATGTGCGGGAAACCAATATTGATAGGAATGCATACTGAAATAAGAGAAACATTTTCATGCCTCTTTCCATGGGTTTTCATGTCAAGTAGATTTGGTGGTGGTCTAAATTTGGTCCCTCTCAAATGATTATTTCAAAGGAAGAGCAGCCCTTCGATTGGTATCTTATAAGAGTAATCAATGGGGGGCTTGTACATATCTTGATTTACAGAGTGAATATTCTTTGTACATGGCCTATGAAGAATTAGATGGTCTTTAGGGAGTGGGGTATAGTCTTGATGAGATAGATATTCCATGGAAAATGGACCACCTGGGAAAAAAATTTATGGTTGCATTAACCTAGGCACCATTGGACTCTATAGGTTTCACTGGATAAGGCTCACATAGGTCCCTAATGGGGGAAGGGGCATCGAGAAGGTGGTTTTACACTATGTGAGTAGGTGGTTGTCCACTAACAGATGGGTTTTTGAGAACATGGGTGAAGAGGATTCACAATATGTGATTTTGGGATTCTTCTGATTTTCCTGTCATACAAAAGTAGAGCCCAAGGGTCATATATAAAGGTAAATAGGGAACCATGGTCGATGAAGTTACCATGTGTAGGTGTATGGTGTAGGCACTCATCTTAGGTGTCCCATAAAGGGGTTTCCTACATTTCAATGTCGTTTGGGGGGGGGTGAGCTTGTTGATGAGTAGAAGGCTACATACATACCGACTTGGGAAAGTACCCGTGGTTCTTCTTAGGGATGTTCACATCATTAACATTCTTAGGGTGCTCGTCATAATGTTTTCATCCCACTTGAAAAAAAAGTGTCAATAAATTCTCTCCTAAATATCAGTTATGATTGAAATAAGAGGGTCTTGTAACTACCTTATATTTTGTGAAATATTTGGTTTTCAAATTAACATTATATTTTTGATATTTTTCATTCCATGCAACACTAAGAATAGTATATTTTATATTAAAAATATGTTTGTATTATGTCATAGGAAACAGAAATTTGAACATGCACTACATATGACATAAATTTTATCTGCCGCTACATAAAGCATCTATGTTTTTCTTTTGTTACACTCAAGACTGACTTCCCTTAGTGGCTTATGTAACACACAAGGACGAGTGTTACCAAATTACAGTTTATCATCAAATTATTTATATTTAATAGTATATAAAATTGACATTATATTGAATATGATAGTAATAAATAACATATGAATATATATATATTTTATTTCATTGGTTATGTATTAATTATAAAATAATATTGAAACCAAATGATTATAAGGTGTCTAATTTTATAAAAGTCTTTTTTTTTTGTGAGAAATATTATTTATATGAATAAATTTAATTAATTACTAATAGTGAATGAAATTAATAAAATTTAAATGTTTTATATTTAAAAACAATTTGTTTAATAATAATCCAATAGATATAACATAATTGAAAACCAAATTTTATGATAAAAACTATATTTTATAAAGGTATTTTTACCACCTTTTATTGGAGAACACATTATAAATCCAATATTTGGAACTTTTATAGATTAAATATGTCAAAATAAACTGTATACTTGATATATAAACATAAAAAATAGTTTATGATATATTTTTTGTTATTTTTGTGTATGGTTCACTTTTTTTAATGAATAATTTAAAATACAACATTCTAATTGAAAGTTGTTTTGTTAAATAATTCATTTATAATGAAAATTATATATTAAATTGACTAAATAGTTTAACTAGAACAAATTTTTATCAATTATTACAATTTCGGTAATTATAATAAATATCCATTTAAATTGGGACTAAAAACATAGAAACCTTTTGGATGTTTTTTACATTAAAAACCCACAGTGTCGTCTCGTCAGTAGGATATTTTTTAAATTAATAACTTCTTTTAATTAGGTGATTATAAATTGGAATAATGGATTAAATATTTTTAATTACCATAATTTATAATTTCTAATAAGTTCAGAATAGTTTTTTTACCAAAAATATTAGTGAAAGTGATTAAAATTATTTAAAATGATCAAGATAAAAATTAGTTTAACAAAGTACTAAAACTTATATTTAAGATCGAAATGTCCAATAAACTTGTAAAAACCCATTTTATGGACATATTTCTACCATATACTCTATATTCTAGACTTTGGAACCTTATTCTCTCCACCTTCAAAAAAACATGGGTGGGGTGTCACTTTTCCAAAGACATACTTGAGAGACACTCCTTCACTATTATAAACAACCTACTCTCCTCACACTTCTTCAAACCTCTAAAGAATGTTTTTATAGAAAAAATTTCCCAAATATCTCCCCAACATCTCTCAATTACTCAGTGAATCCTAAATTTGTTAAAAATCTATCCAAATATTCCCTTTGGTGCAAACTAAAAGGAGTTACCGGATTAAGAGGTAACAACCTCTCTCAAACTCTTCTCTTTTTTATTAATTCTCCACAGCCTCAAATATTTTTATTATAAGATTTTATAACCAATCGAGTATAATAAATAATCTAGTATTTTTTTATTCTAAATATTTTCCCAGAACGTACACACACATACATCTAATGGGTAATGGATATACTGTTTATGTGTACGGAAAACTACCACCTCACAAAATAATGATTGTTCATTTTTCCATTACCGTATCTCATGGTAAAAATTATGATGGACACTATTTTTATATATTTTATTCATTGTATTTATTATTCCTGTATGATTATTTAATTTTTTTACAACACATGTCTTTAAACATTTCATTTTTTTAAATCTATAATTTCATTGGAGGATGAATAGACTATCACCCCATCAATGTGATGTGATTCATTCATACACTAGATGGAATGTATTAAAGAAGATTTTATATAATATATATTATATATATTATATTATAAGGATAATTTAATAATAATATATAAACATATATGTACATATATTTCTTTTACGTTTATTCTTTTAAAAACGAAGATTAAACAGAAATAGATTTCATTCATAGGTACGGCCTACCATCTCCATGAACGGTGTATTCTGTTTCAAATTTCTATATTATATGTAATATTATAATACACATATACAGAGTAAACATTATATATAATTCATTTTTTCAATTTTATAAATAATGATATATCTATAAGTACCAAATATATAACAAATTAAGACACATGTGAAAAACTATGTCGATATTACCCATAGTGAAACATTAACACATAATTGTTATGAATAAGTTAATATAAATATATAATAAAACCATATATGGAATTACATGTAAGAATATGATTTTTTGATAGATTTATAATAAATTTATATTTATTATATAGTTTTTTTATCAGTATTAAGAGAATAAAGACACATGGTAATGGAATTTTATCTCACATTTTATTACCATGAGATACATCACTTTTTTACCACTCAAATTTATTGTGTGGTATACACACAACCCATGGAAATGTTATATCAGTAATCTTATTATTTTTAAAATATTATATGTTTCATGAAATTTATCATTCATGCAAGGGGATTATGGTTCAAATTTTCTAAGTGATAAGAGTTTTTTTAAAAAATATCATCTAATTTTGAGACTATTTATGATTACACTTTTTTCTTGAAATATTATGATCCATCCCTAACAATCACTCATGAATTATCTTCTCCCTAGGTTATTCATGATATATTAATGTATAGGTTCTATTTTTATACTCCTTGGTAAATATGATATTTAAGAATGTTTTTTCTTTAATAAAGCATGACTTTACCCTCTCTTAGGTCCGAAATCTAAGAATATTATATTTTAAATATGGTATCCAAAAATATTATATTATTCTCCTATAATATTTTAAATATATTTTCCCTTTTTTTCTTTTACTAATTTTTTCTAATAATAATTGTTGTAAATTTTTGGACAATTAATTTTTCTAACCTTTTACCAGGTAAAATGAATGTTATTCTTACCACATACGACTTGTACCAATTTACACACCTTCATTTTTTTGAATCTTCATTTGCATGATTAAAAGGTTAATTTTTAATATTTTAATTTAAAAATAATTTTCAATGAAATGGATTTTAATTTTTTAATCTTCCATTATATTTTTCTCAATTAAAATTGTCTTCTACATGTTTTTAAAGGTACATTTATATATTTTCAGGTGAATTATTTTTTAAATTTATTTAAAACATACTTTATAGAGTTCAAAAGTATTTTCAAAGAAATGTTTTTCAAAATAAATTCTAGCTTAATTTATAATTTTTCATGGAAAATGTTTTTCAAAAGGTTTTATATTTTAAAACCTAAGTATTTTTCATGAAGAAAGGATATTTTAATCAATAAATATTTTCAAAATATCATTCCAAGTTATTTTCCATCTAAGATGAAATATTTTTATGATACTTATTTTCTTATAGGAAATGATCCAATGGTTCCATTAGTATTATTTCTTGAATGGTTTATGTTTTGATAGACGATTCTTATGACTCATTTCTCTCCTCCACAAGTTATATACTTTTGAAACCCACTTCTTTCATGGGTCATGAATTGGTAAATTGATTATAAAACTTATCATTTTCTACATGTTACGATATTATTACATGTTTATGACAACCATTTCATTTTATGGGTTATGATATGACTGTTTCTAAATATGTGTCATATGTACGTAGGATTTCAATATAATATCATAGGGAAATATATCCCCCTCCAATGCATTGGATAAAGATTTATATCCCACAAGATAGACTAAGATAGTCTTTGGAGTGAGCCTTGATGAGTAATATGGCCATGGGAGTTAACCATGACTACAAAAATGTTATGAGAAGTGAACTCATTCTATAAATATGGTCATGGGAGTGACCCACGAATATCAAATGGAACGGTAAGTGAACATATTCTATGAATAAGTAATTGGTTGCGATTTCATGGATACTATATAAATCATATTACATGATTATGTGCCTTCCAAAATTATATGTTTTATTCTTATGTTATGCTTTCATGGATTATGATATTTATTTATTTATGATACCTGTATTATGAACTAACATTCCTTATTCCATGATTAGTGTTTATGATTTTTTATATGGAGGGTATGATATTATATTTTGATCATGTACAAATACCCTTATTCTAATGATTATACTTGAATGTCTCTCTTATAATACTCTTATTGAGCATCTTATCTCACCCATTTTGATGTTTCATTTCCCATGTTATGAATATATATATATATATATATATTATTTCTAATGTTTCAAAGAATGGTAATGGTCAATACGAACCTAAAGAGAGATATTTTAGCTCATTAATATACTACTACTAATGTTTCCATGTTTCTGAATGCAGTAAAATAATATGGTCTTTGTGTATTCTATCAAAGTTATGTATTGTTACTATATGAAAAGAGACATTCTCTATGGTTAGTATCAAAGAAATTTTTTAGATATCCATTGGAATCTATGGTGATAAAATTTTAGTGAGAACCATAAGGATATTTATAATGATAAATTTAAGGATAAGTAAATGTATAGGAAAATTTCCCATAATTTTGGTGAAGGATAGAGTGAATTATTTCCTAAAAATACATCACTTTATGGATAGAACAAGTGGATATAGATCGGGAATATATGTAATTAGCTGTAAAAACTCTGACAAGATGAACATGGAATGAATCTAGGTATTCTGGTACACATTAACGGGTATTTCTACACTATGGTTTGACAATTATAGGGGATATGCTTTGGTAATTCACAAAACTATTCATGAACCATCATCAAAAATTTAAATATATGTAGTCTATCAATAACCTAGCATGAACAAAGAATGTCATAGATTATGGAATGTGTCCTAGTTTATAAATCTTATTATTAATTATATTTAGGACATTGTAGTTTTCTAGTATGATAATTAATGATCCCAATATGATTTGGGTTTTAGTCAATGGTGGAAACTCGAAGAAACTGGATTAATATTAAATGTGATGGACGATTTCTTGATGACAATCCAAGTGGGATAATCACTAGAGTAAAATATATTGTGATCATGCCAAATCATATTTCATAGACCATGATTGAAAAAGTGTACCTTAAGTAACTCTTAAACTCCCCAAGGATGATAAATAATGAGTTTTCTACAAGTTTGTGTAATGGAGACAATGGAAGAAACAATATTCATCTTCAATTCTATTAATAATGTTTAAATAATCACCTAATTGAATGTATTATAGGAACAAGGTGATGTTTTGACTGGGGAAAAGGACATAAAGAAAGTGACTACTAAGGAAAATGGAGAGTTCAATTAACAAAATGAATGACAATATTGGCCTACCTACATTATCGTTAATGGTTATTTGTTTTTTTTTGTATGGAATTAATGGTCAATAGGCAACTCATTATCTCAAACTAAAATCTGCTGAAGAGAATCAGCAAGGTTGTCCGAGTAATGGTTACATTGTGGATAGTTAAGAGATTATACGTGAAATGTAAAAAAGGAAATATGTATTACATAATAGGATGAGATAGAATTTTTAATGAATTAAGTAAGAAGTTATATATTTTTATTTGTATTGGGATTCAAGATTTATGAAAGGGGAAATATATAAGGAATGTTTGATTAATTTTTTTCATTAGGGGTTTAAAATATTATGTTGAATGGTTCCGATGGAATAGAAAAGTGAATTAATGAAAATGTGATATTTTGATTATGGGAAGATAACCCTTAATTTTGTTCCATATGCAATGATAATGTGGTTTGAATAAATATATGTGGGATATGAACAAGTAAATTGGATCGTATTTATTACCTCATAACTTACAATGGATTTCTTGAAAAAGTAGTCTATATTATGATGGATGAAGTTTAAAACTTCATGGATTTAAGGAATATATCTTGTAACCTTTGGAATAAATAAGGATGCATATTTTCAAAAAGTGTGTCGGGTAATTCAAGCTATTACCATGTTTAGACATAATTTTCTATGAGTTAATTAATATTTTTGTAAGGTGACCATAACGTCCAAAACATTAAAAACATAGATATTACTTAAAAATAAAATAATAATCATTGAAAACAATAAAAAAATCCATGATAGGACAATATGTGTTTACTGTTTTAGAATCATAGAAAAATAAACAACTAGTTCATTAGACATCTACATTGTCTCCTACTTATTTCTTGATAACTAGACCCCGTTCTGATATATCTTATTTAATACCCTCCTTCATGACCTGGGGAAAAGAAACATAAGAAAGGGTGACATAAAATGCTCAGTAAGGGTAAACTTGAGAGATATCAATCATATAATAATAATAATACAGAAGAACATACCATTTGAAAATATTATCCATCATATGATGGATAGTGATATCATATCATGGAATAAATCATAAATTTTCATAAAGAAACAATGAACATATTACCAAAGTTCATAACATGAGACATGGAATTTCAATCATACACATAATCATATAAAATCATTTAATTTTTGTCAAGGCCATTTCTAATACCATCATAGCGGAAAAGGTCCATTACTGAACCGAGTTCACTCCTTGTTCCAACACTGTATTACTGAACCGAGTTTACTCTATATTACAACCCTGTATAACTAACCTAATATCATTTCCAATTCTATCCATATCTATCTCATGATATAAAATGGTTTATCTAGTGAATTGTATTGAGATATAGGTCTCACTGATCTCATAATGGAATCATTCTTACATTTTTCAAAAAAATATAAATCATTCATCACAACATAACCAAAAGAATAAAATGATTTTTTCAAAACATCATTCCATAAAAATCTAATAATTTTATAATAAATGGATTTCATAAATAATATTCCATCATAAAAAAATAAACCAATAATAATAAAATGGATAATATACATCAAACATAACCATATAAAATAATTTCATCTAATTTGAAAAATAAATTTGTAGAACACTCGAAATAAATTCTTGTGGAAGTTATCCTATATTATTCAAAAACATTTTCTTTTCCAAAAATTCTATTAAAACTTAAAGGAAAATAATTTCTCTAAAAATAATTGTTAAATCATGCAATGGAAGCTTCATGGAAATAAGGTTTTATGAAAAAATTTGGTCGTAGTGAGTATCTAAAGAGAGGGTGAATTAAGAACCTAATTAAAATTCCTATCTAAAAAGCATTATATGAAATCTAAAAATATTCAAAAAATAGACCAGATTATCAAAAGAAGTATTATGTTATATATCTTAATCATTATAAATATTTCTCATAAGATTTATTAGTTCTCATATAAATAATAGATACAATATAATTGAATCTTTTGAAATTTGCTTACATGATTAAAATAATGTATGAATATAAATTATGATAAACTATCAAAGTATTAATTTTTTTAGTTAAAACAGTTTTCAATTTTAAATATAATCAATGTAAAAAATATTAAAAACACACAGGAGAAAAATCAATATAATAGGTTCAGTCTCAAGTTGGGAATTAGTCCTCCCCACTTAGTGATCACCTAGCACAAAGTCATTTTTATAAAATACATATATATTTCACAACCATAATCGGGGGTTTTAGTAGATAACATTGTTTAGGTCACACATGACATATTCTATTGTAATTCGTGGGAGTAAAGATAAATAAGCCACACATGGACCTCTACCACTATTAACTATGGGAAAAAATAAGAAGTTTTAGAAGATATATTTTATCTTCTAGTTTAGAATTGGATATAGTGTGCCTACCGAAAATAAAGTACATCACACACTTCTCAAATGTAATAAAATATAAATAAAAACATTAAATCTTGAAGTAGAGATTTTATAAATTCTCAGTCTATTGCAATGCACCTTTTGGATATTGATTTGGTTTAGAAAGAAAGCTCGAGTTCAGTATTCATTAAATATTCATAAAAATAGAGTTTAAAAACTACTTTTTTTCTTACTCAAAAAAATCACTAAATGGGATGATGTGGTTCAGCATCCTTATCACGATTTCATATAAATTCATCTATTTTGATTTTTAGTAGTTTTAGTTTAAAACTTTTGGTATTTTAGTATCCTTTACTATATCTGGCATGAATTTTTTGATTCAATAAGGTTTCTTAATGACTTTTCTATTCCTCTGCATTTTGAAAATCACAAAAACATTATCTTAAATAAAATTATTTTTTCCTATGTTTTATTTTTATTAGGAAAATTTACCTTCTCTAAGGAAATTTTTATCCTTACCTCTGTGTTCATTGTTTCATTTTATAATCTCTCTATATCAAAATCATTTTATTACTATGTCTAAAATTTTGAGTCTTATGTAAAACCTAAAAATATCATAATTCCTTGGATATATATTTTTCTGTTTTTAGACTCCAAATTATTTGAAATTAATATTCTTAAATCACTAAAATTTAGACTCTGAATTCTTTAAAATTCTGTTTCCAAATTCTCTTAAATTTAGACAATGAATTCTCTAAAATTATGACACTAAATTATATAAAAATTAGATTCTTAATTCTCTGATTACAGACTCTGAATTCTATGAAATTCATACTCATAATTCTCTAAAATTAATATTCTAAATTCTGTGAAATTCAGACTCTGAATTCTCTAAAATTCAAACTCTGAATTCCTCATAATTAAGACTCCGAATTTCTCAGAATTCAGACTTCAAATTCCTCATAATTGAGACTCTGAATTCATCATAATTTAGACTCCAAATTATTCATAATTAATAATACTAATTATTCAAAATTCATATTATAAATCCATTGTAATTCTGACCCTCGATTCATTAGAATTTAGACTCACAATTCATTGGAATTTAGATTCCGAATTAATTGGAAATCAGACTCTGGAATCCTTAGAACCCATATTATGAACTCTTTAAAAAACAAAATCCAAATATATATATATATATATATTATATGTTTAATTTTAATATGGTTACATTTTAAATTCTATTTTTTATAGACTCCAAAAAAATAGATTTGGTTAAGTGTCTACATTTTCTTTAAAGAAGTTATTGTTATGAAACGATGTCATAAAATCTATTTCTAACTAACCGTTAGTAGAGTGACATGTGTAGCGGTCCCTACGAGATTCAAGGAAAAATATGATCGTTAGAGGAGGGAGCTGACTATTGGGGTTGTTCTTATAAATAGGATATCTTTTGAACAAGTTCATGAGGGATTCACTATATTGACCAACCTAGTGATTATAGGATGGTATTTGATTTCCAGATATATAACGACTATTATGCTTTGTGCATACGGAACATAATTTCCATCTTGATTCATGTGACTTCGATTGTTTTTGTGTATAATCGAGGGATTCTAGGGATAAGAAGATAGAGTTCCATCTTCTTTAAGAATTAAGGTCATTCCAAGATGAAAAGGCAGATTCTGATATTCCTATCAAGGTCTTACCTGAGTGTGGGTAAGACAGTATTTATTGAATGTATAAATCAAGGGACCCTTATCCAAGGCGGTTGGATACCCTACTCATTTTGTTAAAATATTTTCTATAGGTTACTTATTTTGTTTCATGTTTTTATTTTAGCTACATTTTCTTAAAGGAAGAAAGTGTAAACTTCTTATACTTTCTTGTACTTTTATTAAATTTGATATTATAGATTTTATACGCTTTTAAATTAGAATCATTCTTAAGTAACCATTTCTATGTATCTTTTTCAGGAATATATTTCCAAAACCTATGAAATTTTATATCATAGTTATGAACTTAAGGAGTTAATGAGAATTTACCCTATTTAACGTTGTTAATCATATTTTTCATTATGGTTAAAAATGAATATTTTTAAACATAAAATTCACCCACTGACCACTTTAAATTGAACATCTATATATAATTTTTTGATATTACAATTTGTATCAGAGGATGAATCTGAAATACTTATACTTATAGATATGTTTTTTGATCAATTTATCCTTGTTTTAAATTATCTTTCTTAACTTTTGTTGACTATGTTTTGCATAGATATTTTTATCTCTATTTATAAACATTTACAACTTACACGTTTTATTGTAAATGTATGTTCTTATAGGATGTCAGGTTTGAATAGTGGTTCCATTGATAATCTAAATCCTACCAGAAAACCTATTTTTTGATGTTATTTATTATGAGTATTGGATAGATATAATGAATATTTTTGTCATTAATACTGGAGTAGTCAATTTAATAATGCTTACTAAAGAATACAAAATTCCCGACAAGGAAGTCTGAACCTTCACCAATCAATAAAAATAAGAATATCAACTAAACTACATGGTATGCAATACTTTGATCTATTTTATGACCAGGAATATATATATTACAATATCGTCTTATGAATCTACCAAATTCATCTAGAAGAAACTTTAGGTTACTCATTTTGGTACTTCTATAGTGATAGATACTAGAAGAGAAATGTTGAGAGCAGAATATCACGTATTTTTATTTCCCAATGGAGAACCAGTTTGCAAAGTGAAACAAAGATTTATGACCATTTAAAACAGTCTAAAATCTATGGGAGAGAATGGACTTGATGATTAGCCTGTTGTGGAAAAGATAATAGATATTATGTCTAATGAGTGGGAATAAAAAAGGACATCTATTTATGAAAACAAGAATGTTTCCAATATTAATCTTAATGAACATTTTGGAACACTTCTTCATCATTAAACCAGAATGAAAATAGATACTGGTATGAATAATATGAATAGTGGAAATGGAAATTTATCCTTTACTACTACTAGAAGAATCACTCCTAAAAGAGTTTCATTATCAAAGTCTAAGAAATTTAATGCTCTATCCATGTCTAGTGAAAGTGAACATTTTGATAATGAATTATCTAATCTTTCTCAAAGGATGAAAAATCTAGTGGGAAAGAAAGAATTTAAGTATAGATAAAAGAAGTATGAATTAAAGGGAATGAAATATTAGAAAGTCGTTTTTTATGAATATAAAAGATCCATACACATTAGGAAATATTGTCATATGCTTAAGAGAAATGACAAAAAATAAAAATATTCTGAGATAAATGGGAATAAGTTTTGCATGTTTAAGGCTAAGAAAGTATTGAAGGCTAATGATACATGGAGTTTGGGTTGTGGTGACTCTTCTGATGAATTCTTGGAGTATGATTCTTCTGGATAGAAGAATATTAGATTTAAAACCCGTGTTCCTACTGAAAATCATTGTCTTAAGTCTAAGTTACATAATGTTGAATATTTATCCAATATGTCATTAAATTAATATTTTTTTAATAATTAATATTATAAATCATTGGATAATGAATCTTCATCTTCATAATATATTACCATAACTTTTGTTGAATAATTTTCTAGATCTTATAAACTTCTTTAGAATGTTAGTTGTAAGAAAAAAAACAAGTTACAGAATGAAAATTATTGATATTCTATTTTTAATAAAGAATTATCAGATTTTTCTATGGATCATGATCCGAAATCTAATGATTTTGAAAATATTTTTAAAAACCTTGATGAAGTTAATTCTGTGAAAGATAAACTTTCTAAGGATCATGATATTGTTATTTATGAGAAAAATATTTTATAAGCCAACTCTAGTTCTAAAATTAATATTTTTTAGGAAAAAACATGGTTATTAAACTAAAGTCAAAAATATTTAATTACAGATATTTCATTCAAACATTACCTCTGGTAATAAAATTTAGAAAATATGTCTTCCCAAATTCGTCCTTTAAGGAATCGTTCTAGATATGATTATACTCATTTTAATTATTTTTTATTAATAACAGTTTTGTTCCCCTAAGTGCCCTATTTTTTACTAAATGTCAATGTGGTGGAAATTAGGAGAAAGTATGTTATTTAAATAAAACACAAAATTTAGGTTTTTATAAGTCTTATAATTATAAGAAATTGTGGATTCCTAAAATCTTACTTTCTGAAATTTCCAGATCCAACAATTTTAGGATTTCAAAAGTCTAACACATTTGGTTTTTAGGAAAATAATGAAAGTACCAACATAAATAAATGGTACATGGATCTTGGATTTTCTTAGAATATGAATGGAAACAAAAACATATTTTAAAATTTTATCATGAAAAAACATGGAAATGAAACATTTGGAGATAATGCTCTAGGAGAAATTTTTTGTATATGTGACATTGTTCTTCTCAAAAAAACATTAATTTCAATTGTTTTATTTTTCAAATCTCTTAGTCACAACCACATTATTATATGTCGATTATGTGTTGAATGTTACCTTATAAATTTTAGGATTGATAAATTATTAGTACACAATTTCATGGAACATTTTATTCTCTCTACCCATAGTCAAGAGAATATATACATGTTAAACTTATAAGACCTTAGGAGCCACAATCTAACTTATCTTAGTGAAATGAATGATCAATCTTGGTTATGGCCTAGAAGTTTAGGACACTGTAACCTTATGAATCTATGTAAACTCTCAACGAAAAGATTGTTTAAGGATATACTAGAGAATAGATTTGATTCTTCAAATTATTGTGATCCTTGTAAATATGGAAATAAAAATAAATCATGTTTTAAATCAATCTCTGAAGTATCTACATATGATGAATTACATTTAATGCATATGGATCTTTTTTTCAACACAAACAAGATGTATTAGATAAAAATAATATGTTTTTATCTTTGTTGATGATTATAGTCGACTTACATGGGTCTATTTCTAAATATGAAATATGAAGATTTCCCTTATTTCAAAACTATTAGAGCCCAATTTAAAAATAATAAAAATATTCCTTTGATTAGTATTCATAGAGATCATGGAAGATAATTCTCAAATTCATATTTTGAAACATTATTTACTAAGAAATGTATTACTCATAGCTTCTCAACTTCAATTACTCCTCAACAAAATGGTTTTGTTGAATAATAAAGATAATTTACATAAATAATCACCCAAATATGATGAAGTAATTTTTCTAGGATACTCCACTACTCCTGAGGCTTAAAGAGTTTTTAATAAAAATACTTGTATTCTTCAAGAAGCGTTACCTGTTAAATTTGATGAAACTGATAATTTTGTTTATAAATAACCCAAAAATATATTTTTGGATATGTTTTAAAAAAACTGATGATCATCCTTTGATAGAATATTCTTCTAAAAAGGAAACTTTTCAATAAAATATTTCTCAATCATTGAACCTAAAATATTTCCTACCATATGTTGATGAATAGGTTTTACGAAACCCAAATCAGTTGTTTTTAAAGAATCGTCCTAGTGATAGTATCATTGGTAATCTAAATAAACCTCTAAGGGAAATAGGTTCCATAAGAAATGAAGTAGAACATCAAGCATTCCATTTTCAATTTGATCCAAAAATTAATAATGAAAAAATAGGTTATGATGATGGGATTAAAGCCGTGAAATATGAGCAAAATGAATTCAAAAGGAAAAAATTCTGGGCCTTTTTTGAAAGTCCAAAGGAAACTTCTATAATTGGAGTAAAATGTTTCTTCAGAAATAACTGTGATGAAAATTGATTCATGGTAAAAAATAAATATAGATTAGTTTTAAAGTATATAATCAAGATGAAGGAATAGACTATGACTAATCTTATGCTCTATAGACAGACATAAATCTATTCACATTTTACATTCCTTTACAATATTTTTAATTTTAAACTTTTTAAAATGGATGTTATGTGTGGTTTTCTTAATGGATTTGTTCAAGAGGATGTTTAGGTTGAACAACCTCTGAGTTCTGAAGTCCTAATATATCCTGGACATGTTTTCAAACATACCAAATCATTATATGGACTTAAACATGCCCCTAGTGTCTGGTATGATCAACATACATGATTTTTATTACAAAACAATTATGTTATGGAAATTGTTGATCCAACTCTTTTTATAAATAAAGATAATAAAAATGTTTTTTTGTTCAAATTTATGTTGATGACATAATATTCAGTAAAATCAGCAATCTTTAACTTATTTTTTTTGAGAATTTAATGAAATCTGAGTTCTAAATGAGTATGATGGGTGAGTTAACATATTTAATAGGTTTTCAAATTTATAAAAAACTAGAACATATAAATCTCAACATATGTTTGTTAAAGATATTCTCAAGAAGTTTAGATATGACAACACTAAAATTATAAGTACTCCAATCAGTACCTCAAATTCTCTTGATCTTGATGAAGTAGGGAAACCAGTAGATCAAATATCATTTAGAGATATGATTAGAAGTTTCTATACATGATATATAGTCTTCTATTTTTAATGTTTTTAGTATGATTATGTGCAAGATATCAATCTAATATAATGTAATCTCAATCAAATGTAGTGAAAATAATTTTTTTCTATTTAATGGGAACCATGGATTTATCTCTTTCCTATACTTCTGTAAATGATTTTTTCATAGTTTTTTGAATTCTGATTTTAGAGGATTTAGAATGGATAGAAAAATCACATTCGGACCTTTTCATTTTTCTGGAGATTCATTAGTTTCTCCATCATTCATGAAGCAACTCTCAGTAGCACTTTCCACTGATGAAAATGAATATGTAGTAGTTGGAAGTTGTTGTTCTCAACTGTGGTGGATGCAACAAACAATCACAGACTGTGGTTTTTGTTTAAACAAAACATAGATATTGTGTGGTAATAATCGTTTCATTACCCTATGCAAAAAACCATGCACATCACTCTCGTTCAAAACAAATGGATATTAGGCATCAAATTTTTAGGGATCACACACTAAAAGGAGATATCATTCTTTAATGTATCAGAAAACGTGATCAACTTGATGATATTTTTCAATATAATTACTCTCTGATAGATTTGAATACATTAAACAAATTTTTAGAATGATAACCCTAAGGTAATATTCTATATTAACTTTTTGTGGAAACCAATCTCCTTAGATTATGTGACTCCTTTCCATAGACAGAGTACATTTTCCTTAAACAATTTTTTTTTCATTTTTTTTAATCAAAATTTTCATAATTATGCCTTTATTAATAAAATTTTCTTTGGTGTCCAAATTTTTTTCTAAATATTCACAATTAATTTTTTTATAATAAAAATTTTCTAGAACTCAAAATTCTGGAGCCTAATTTAGTTTACCTGCTAAATAATCTAGATTAAAAATTTTCCTTTCCTTAATAATATTTTCTATAACAAAAAGTTCATAAAGAAGATTTTCTTCATTACTAACAATTTTCCTAGCAATAAGAGAGGTATGTTTCTTTACATAAATTATCGTAATTGAATTTTTAACTTATTTGTATTTGTATTTTATTTTATGAAAAAAAATCTAATTTACATTTCTTAATTCTGAATTTTTACCTTAAAGACCTCATAACATCGGAACCTAACTAATTATTCATCATCTTTTATCTCAACTGTCAGATCAAATCATGCTTGGTTCAGCTGTTGGATTATTTTGGGAATATTAACCATTACTTAAACGCTTATATAAAGAACCCCATTTTTTCCCATGTCGATTTTCATGATTTTTCATGCCAAATCTCTACCTCTATTCAAAGGGGATTTTCTTCATTTATGGTTTTCTTACCTCCAAATGTATTTGTAAGCATCTCCTCAAAAGAATATGTATTCAGTCAAGGAAATCTCAGAATGGATAATTTACAGGGAGAGGTTAGTCAATATGAAATTCTTTGAAAATTATAATTCTCACATTACAAACAATATCAAGTTGAATGAATGGGAAATCTTGTGCATAGCCAAACTAAAAGGACAAGATCCAGTTTATCCAGAGTTAATTTTTGAGTTATATGAGACAATATGTTTTTTTAGTGAAGGTGGGAGAGATAAATTCTTGTTCAAAAGTTATGGGAAAACCTATTTCCTTTCCATCATCATGGTAGTGAATATCAATGTAATAACTTATAAAGGAGAATCTCGTTTCTCCACCAAAAACCAAGAAGATGAATCAAGAAGCTTTGAGAAGGAGAATGAATTAGAGTTCCTCAGACTCAAATGAGTGAAAACACCAATGATAAACCATCACTCAACAAACATCAAGCTTCTAGAATTCTAGGTTCAGGTTTTCCTAATTCTAAGATAAAGAGATAAGGATAACTTGATGAACGGTGATATCTTCATTCTGGATTTTTTGGTGAACTTGTGGATGATAAATCTAGTTGATTATATATTACTAATGATCAAAAATATCATAAATGGGACCCCGAAATCACAAATCATTATGTATCAGGAAATCCTATCCATGACCATTGTGTTATACCTAGTTTCATTCAATCCCTTTTAGTTCAAACGTTGTATCATTCAAAGTTTTATGGCATAGTGATGATACCTTGAGGAGGATGAAGGATGGTTTCAATATCAAATCTAGAGAATTTTATGACTTACCTAAAAGTGAAAACATTAAACTTATCAAAGAAGATGGAAGTAATAGAGGCATCCAAGAAATTACCATATAAGAGAAACCAGAAGTAACCATAAGTCATTGAAAAACCTACAGTTCAGGAAAATCAGTCAGTACACCCAAAGTCAGATAATCAAAAAAATCTACCCAGATGAAGTGGTTTCTAAATGGAGGGAAGATAAGAAGAATACAAAGTAATGAGATCTTCTCTTTATCTAGGATCCTTCTGAGGAAAATGATTTTATGATTTTGTCTGCAGAGGAGTATGAAAAATATGAAAAGAATAATAATCATAAGAAGAATATGTCTATGGAAGAAATTTTTCAAGATCTTGTGAAGGATACTGAGAAATATTTTGAACAAATTCAGGTACCAGATTCCTTTTTACGGGAATTAGTTCTAATGAATCTGAGATAGAAGGTGGTAAATACAGAACCTGAAAAAGAAGTTGAGATTGTTTAGGAAGAGGGTGTGGAATCAGATGAAGAGGAATAACAATATTACACTAATGATATGATATAGAATGTTGAATAATATCATGAGAAGGAAAGTCCTTCTAAATAGATGTCGATACGAACATCCCAGATTGAATCTACAAAATGTTCTTCCCAAGGAAAAGAAAAAGTGGGTCAAAAAGGAGTAAATAAACTATCTGATGATGAATGTAGGAATCATGATATTGTTCAACTATATGATGTTGTGGAAGATCGTGAGAAGGAAAACATTAATGAAGATAGAATTGTTCTTGTATCATATAGTGGACATGAATCCCTAAAAGCTGCGGAGACCATTTCGAGAGTTGATAAAGGAAAACAAGTGATAGTTCATTCACTTAAGAATGTTGTGGTAGTTATGAAATATGTCGATGGTTCATCAAAAAGGAATGATTTTTAGTTAGAGAATGAATCATATCCAATTAGGGAACCCGATTCGGAATCATCCTCCATGTGTCATAACATTGTGGTTTAGTCCCTAAACAAATTAGTTGATACCATTCCCTCATTTCTGAATATTGGCATGAGATGTCAAATGCTTTAACACTCATTCAATCAGAAATATGATTCTATTAGCATTCTTATAGATAAATTCATCTGGCGTGAGGCCGAATTTAAAACCTTCTACATTAGTTATAATGATCACAGTAGGTCATGAAACGATATCACTAAGTGCTCCAAGAAGAAGATTTAGGATATGAGATTTCATGATGAATTTAAATACTTTGTGAATGATAATTTTTATAGAGAGGATAAGAGGATTAAGGATCTTACACAATGTTTTTAAAAAAATCTGAACCTAGAACAAGATCTATGGAAAAAAGAAGTAAAATATCTGAATGAGAATCTCAATTCAGTTGATTTTAATTTGAAGAGGGAATGAGATCTCAGAATATAGATTGAGGAAAATATTAGTAATCCAGATGAGATTTTGAAGTCTCAGGTATAAATCATAATGTCTCACGATGAAAAGATCAAATCACGGGAGAAGAAAACTGATGATCAGGAACAGTTTCTCATGTTTTTTGAAGAAGATCATAAGGAGCTTAAGAAGCTGAAGACAATCTTAAATAATCTTTTTCCAAAGGAAAAAAATAAGGATGAATATTTTATTCCTTTTAATTCTGATCTATTTTTATACTTTCCTTGTATCAATTTTTCCTACCCAAATGAAAAACATTTTTTCTGATCTATTTGTTTTGTTGTATGCAGTTTTAATCTTTCAGGTACCATATATTTTTTTCCATTCTCATTATACCATTTTGAATATTACAAAGTTGGATAATGGAATGATAAAAAGAATACTATGTAAATAATAGAATGACCTATTTAAGGAGGAGTCTATCGAAGGGAGATTTTACTCCAAAAAGATTTCCATATGCCTGAAAATTAAACATAACTTTAAGGAAGTCAAGAATACGGTTGATAGAGATTTCAAAACATTAGGGGGACATAGTTCTATTGACCATGATTTATATGTAAAGAGAGATAAGTTTTTCATTTATTTATATAAATTAGAATTCTTAGTCCTCATATTCTTTTTCGTAAGTATGTTTGTTCATTCCAAAAGGGGGAGATTGTTGAGTTAATAAGGTTCCTTATAAATTTTACATTACTCTATGTTTTGAATTTTACAAACACATTATCGTAACGAATCTTATTTTTTTCCTATGGATTATTTTTATATAGAAAATTTCCATTCCCTAAGAAATGATTTATCATTACCATTGTTTTCATTATTTCATTTTATAATCATTCTAAATCAAATTCATTTTATTACTATGTCTAAAATTCTGATTCTTATGTAAAACCACAAAATCTAATAATTCCTTGGATATACAGTGTTCTGTTTTCAGACTCCAAATTTTATAAAATTATGACTCTGAATTCTCTAAAATTAAATTATTATATTCTCATAAATTCAAAATCTGAGTTCTTTGAAATTTAGACATTTAATTTTGTGAATTGTTTACTTATAATTCTCTAAAATTATGACCCTGAATTTTCTAAAATTCAGAATCTGAATTCCATAGAATGTGGACTCCAAATTCCATAAAATTTATACATTTAATTCTTCATTATACGGACATCGAATTATATAAAAATTCAGATTCTGAATTCCACATAATTCAGACTGTGAATTCTTCAGAATTCAGACTCTGAATTCCACATAATTTAGTTTCGAAATTCATTGGAATTCAGATCTCTAAATCTTTAGAATCCATATTCCGAACTATTTAAAAAATATAATCCAAATATCCATGTCTTTTAGACACTGAATGTTTATATGGTTAGACTCAGAATTTTATTTTTCCTTAGACTCCAAAAAATAGATTTGGTTAAGTAACATTATTTTACTTAAATATGTTATTGTCAAGAAACAATATCAAACAATTTAATTCTAATTAACCATTATTTTAGTGACATGTGTATAGGTCCCTCAAATATTTATGGAAAAATATGACTGTTTGAGGAGGGAGTCACCCTTTGGAGTTGTGCTTATAAATATAAGCTCATTTGAACAAGCTCATGAGGTATGTTTTCAATTGATCAACCTAGAGATTACAGTATGTGAAGTGATTTCTTGGGAGATAAAGACACTTTTTCTTTGTGTGTATTGAACATATTGTTCATCTTGATTTTTACAACACTGGTTATGGTTGTGTACTATCACATGCATCCTAGGATAGAATGACATAGTTTCTGAAAAACTGAAAGATCCAAGGATTCTAGGGATAGCAAGATAGATTCTGATATTTTATTGAGGATTTACCCTAGTCTGTGTAAGACAGAATTTCATGAATGTATATATATAGGGATATTTATACATGGTTGTTGGATACCCTACTCTTTTGGTTTAAATATTTTCTACTTGTTGCTTATTTTATTTAAAGTTATTATTTTTACTGAATTTTGTTAAATTAATAATGTGTAAACTTCTTATACATTCTTGTAATTTTATTAACTCTTATATTTGAGATTCTAAATGATTTATTGTATAATCTTTCTTATGTAATCTTTTCTATGTTTATTTTCCATAACCATATTTCTGGAACTTAAGAATGTTTATTTCATAGTTTAAAAATTAAGGAGGTTTTGTGAATTTAACTTATTCAACATTGTTAAACATTGGTTTCCTTATAGTTAAAAATGATTGTTTTGAAACCTAAAATTTACCCCCCCCCCCTCTTGTTATTGAGCATCTACATACACTATTTTGATCATATAGAATTCTCTATTTTTACCCTTAACGATGATGATGTGTCAATTTATATTTATCAAAAATAGTAAAAAGGAGAATATTCATATCTTCTTCCTTGTACTTCTCGCATGACAAAATTTATTTCAAACATTTATGGAATAATAATATAATACTAAATAGTATTGAATTTGATAATTATTTATGTTATAATGATACAGTTAAAAACCAAATAAGTAATGTAATATAAAAAGTTAAGATATCTTATGATCTGGAAGTATCTTTTGTTTTGGTGGTGTCTCATGTTCTGGCGGCATGGAATTGGTGGTATAATATTGATGGTACATTACTCTCGAATTATATTCTTCTAGAGGTGTTACACTGGTTGTGTCTTAGACTTACAAAAACTTCTAGAATGCTGGAGGTATAACACTAGAAGTGTCATAGCTTGTGGTGTATGGTTTGGTGGTGTGTACTCTGATAGTGTCTAAGATATAGTAAAATTCAAAATGTCAATACTATGATTCTGAAAACATGATGTTGATGGTGTCTCATCTAGAAGTATCTCATAATTTTCCATATTTTCCATTCTAAAAACATGATATTCTGGTTTTGTGTTGATCAGAGGCGTATGACTCAGCAGTGTCTCATACTTTATCAAGCCTTCAGTCCTATTGTATGACAGTCTAATGGTGTGAAGACCCAACAGTATCTCAGACATATAGAATCTTTATATGGTTAGTGTTCCATGAACAATAGTATCGTATCCTTATAGATTTATCACTTGTTCCTAGAATACAAAGAGCATACTGGTAAACATGAAATTCATTTGTTATATGAAATACATGATTTTGGGGTCATTTAATCCAAGAGGAAAACAATATCTACCTTTTTTTATCACAAATCATGGAATGAAATTAACACTTTAAAATTAAAAACAGGCCATCATAGTTATTTTATTAGAGTAAACATGATATCCAATAAGAAACAAGATATATCATTCATAGTTTTTTGGAGATGGTATGAAAGATATTATAATAAAATATTACAATGATGGAAAGATGTAAAGAAGATAATATTAAAGATAATGATTTATTAAGCCATAAAAATTCTCCCCCATTTGGGATTATAAATAATTTAATGTAGAGAAGAACAAACATATTACAAGTTAGAAAATTGTAAAACAATAAAAATATGAAGTAAGAAAGGTATGAAGTAGGTTGAAAGAAATCTATTACAAGATAGATCCCATCAATGGCATAAGATTCTAATCCAACTAAATATAAAAAGATTAAGGGTCAATAGAAGGGTCCAACAGTTATTTTCCTCTAGATTGGGCTCTCTCTTTGACTCAATCCAAGGCATGTGGATCATCCCAAGGTAGAAGATATGGGACACTAGAAGAATGCACAAAAACTGTTCTAAAATTACCTTCTACAACCACAACATGCCTGAGATGTTTGAGGGCTTCATTTTGATACTTTGTAAAATGCTGTATGTGAGTAGGTAAAGGTGAAAAATGATTGGTGATCACTGGATATTGGAATTGAGGTAGAAGTGAGGGGTACATCTGTCTAGTAGTGAGTCCACTAGAGGATTAAGGAATTGGAAAGTCATCAGAAACTATAACTATAGAAGTCTAATGAGATTGATAAAATACATAATAATATGTCCCCCCGTTTCCATATCCTTATTGAATTCATATTTATTCTCTATGAAGGATTGATGTGAAAGAGTGAATTACATGAGTTTCCAAACATTCTCTTTGATGTCTACATACCTAAGAGGCAATCTCAACTTCTCAACCGAGTATTTTAAATTGAAATTCATAGCATGTTTATTAAATATTATCAAGAGATATTACTTGATAGAATTTTTAATAGTCTCTCTATCGTCAATCATATCCTTGGAATACTTTTCGGTCATCATTTGGTCATTCTCATTTCCTTTTTCAATTTTCCTTAGAATTTAGAAAGGAATTATAGGTTCTCCACTCAAAAGACCAATGGGGGCTGCTACAAATTCAACTCTAACAACTGAACAGATGATATCAACATCAACTACTAGAGGAGGAATAGTAAAAACAAAATTATCTTATGAGGTGTCAATAAGGATATTAATAATACCTTCCAAATAAGCTCGAAAATCCGATTTTACTTCCTCAATCAATGATTTTATAGAATTTATGTAATTTCCAATGTGCTTATTTTCAATCTCCAAAACCTAAATGTGATGAATCATTTTGGGACTGAAATGAAAAATAACTAACACAAATAAATATATTAAATATGATTCACTAATCTTTATCAAAAGATGGGTTTCAGGTCTTACACAATCTTTTTAAACTCATCCACCAACCTTTCACCAAAAATATTTAATTCATTGGGGGTGACCACATTCAAGTAAAAAATTGGGTAAGATTCACAAATAGAATGTCACATAGAACTGAACTTCTCATGCAACCCTTAAATATCAACCTGGGATACTAAGGACCATTAGGATCACAATTCACATTGACTTTAGGTTTATCAATACTTATATCTATTCTTAGAACAACAAATAATTTTCTCCACTCCACTTCCATAGGATCCACCCATCTCTTAAAAATAAAAACCTTTTTAGCAGGCACCACATTAGTAAAAACAATGGAAAAGAGTAAATTTTCCTGATTTTATGAAGTCTCAACAGCCATAGTGTGTCCAACACTTGTAAGATAATCATATAATTTGGTATTAATAGAGGGTACCTATTTCAACTTAGCATCTTTCTAAACATCAATAGCAGTGGACCCATCCTCAAAGTTTTCTTCCAAATGGTGTTTATGAGTTTTAACCAATTGTTCATTCCCAAACTCTTCTTCTATAAAATCCATTTTATCTTCCTTGGAAACAGGATATTCTGTAGTAACTATAACTCTCAACTATTCATCCATAGTATAATGGAAAACTTATTGATCTGTGGAAATTGAACTAGACCCACCAACATCTTCAGCTAGAGTCTCATGAAAAATCTCCAAATATGGGGATTGATCCCCCCCCCAAGAAATGCATCTGTCACCCCAAAATGTACCTCAATAGAATTCTTCTTGATTCTCCCACAATCATTATTAGATTTCGAGTCACTTTCCTCAGCCATATCCTCCTTTAAATTACCATCATTTTATTATTTTTCTTCTTCCTCATAGTCATCATAATTAGCTTTAGTTGGATTTCTACGTTTATATTGATCTTATGTGGAGACCTTAGTCTCTTCTTCATCACTATTAATGAATTTCTATCTTTTCCGGAACCTCATAGCTAGACTATGAGCTTCATATATGATGGGAGAAGCATTGGGAGACATATTAGGATCACTCCCCACATCAGTAAATTTTCCTCTTTATTCCCCAATAATAACCTATTCTTTCTCTTCATTAAAGTATATCACAACAACATCTGGTTCCAAACTAGGATCAACTTCATCATTAGGTATTCTGGGATGACCAACTGGATTTTAATCTATATACAATCTTTCATAATCTCTAACCCATTGTCTTTTCTAGGGGTTCTATATTTACTTCATTCTAGAGTATGTTGAATTTTTATACAAATACCTCTACAATAAATGATTGACTCCTCATCATCACTAACTCATCCCTTAGACCATAACATAGAAGAAATCAACATTGGGTGGATCAAGGAATTAAATTGAGAGGGTGAATTATCAATCTCACATATATATACCATTATATATATCCAATGATTAATCCTATGGCCTCCTGTCATTAGGGATATAAGATATGCATCTTGGTATCTCAAAGTAGAAAAATATTCCTTCCATGGAAAAATAATAAGCTGCACAAATTTGAAAATTATCATATACTCTTCATTAAGCTCAAAAGAGATAAAACTTCTGGTTGAACTATCTCTTTGTAACACAACATGGTTTTCCATGAAAATTAATATGTCACTAGCCTCAAGAATTCTTCCTTGATTGTCATCCAAAACTCCAATATAAATTATATTCAAACACTTGACCAACTTCCTTGAAGAGAAACCAAATACCTAATCTCTTACACATCTTTTTAACTAATCTGCGTTATCTTAATTGAATGATGACTACACATGATGATAGGAATAATATACTAGTTTCAGGTAAAGTGGTGTCTCATTTTATGATAACCATTACAACCATCTTGGGTTTAGATAACCTTGAGTACTAGAGACTTACTCAATAATTTCCACTTCAAATCCACATCCTTTTCTACAACAACAACATCGCCTACAAGCTCAGGGTTAACTGGAGAAACTGGAGCAAGTGATTTTGGTTATTTATTCTGTTTCATTAAAGATATCAGCTTAAATGGAAATGGTACTAATGTTATATTCATTCAAGTAATCCAGATCCTCTTGTTTGACTTGATTTAAGGTAAGGTGAAATTTTCTAAATAATGTATGTAAATATTTAGGCTCATCTTGATAGATATTTGAAAATATAGCATGGGGATCCAGATTTTTTGGGAAAATACATAGGTCATACTTATATAATTTGAGATATTAATTATTATAAAATCAAAATTATACATGAAATTGAAATTAAATTCTATATAAAAAAAGAAGAATCAGGGTTTAGATTGTAAATAAAACTCGGAAATAAAAATGAGGATTCATAATATTGAAAAATAGAACAATTTTTAAAAGGCATATAATTAACGGCATGACAACAAATGGAATGAAAACCAATAGTATGATAACCCGAGGTAGGAAATATAATGGAAAACATATCCAAAATTTTCCATTCCTAATTCACTCTATCTGAATTCAAAGGCATGGTGAATATATCATCGAACTGATACTTAGTACCAATAAATTCAACAGTGATATATCATTTTTGAAAATGATCTCTCAAAAAGTGATGTCTTGTATCAATATGTTTTTTATGTAATGAGAAACATGAATTTTAGACATATTTATCACACTTGTATTATCCCAATTAATAGGTACATGTAGGAATTGATAACCATAGTCCAGTGGAATGTGTTTCATCCTAAACATTTCTGCACAACAGCTACCTATATCTATGTATACAGATTTAACAGTAGATAATGTGATAAATCTTTTTATTTTACTACGCCATAAAACTAGATACATGATAAAAAACAGACATGTTCCAATGGTTCTTTTATATCTAACTATCATCCACCAAAATCAGCATCACAGTAGCTTACTAAATAAAATTGTTATCATAAATGGTAATATAATCCTAAACTAATTGTATATTTTAGGTATTTGAATATTTTTTTAAAAGTTATTAATTGTGACTCATTTGGAGTTGTTTAAAATGAGCACACATACACGTGCTAAAAGTAATGTCTGGTCTTCTAATAGATATATTGAGAATGATTTCTATCATACCTCTATAACAAGTTTGATAAACCAGTTTTAAGGTTTCATCATGATCCATTTTACATGTGGTACTCATTTGAGTTTTCAAACGTTATGTTCTATATACATTAAATCATTTTAATTGATATTTTTTATATTTATTCTAGATTAAAATAATTCCATCTTGGTTTTCAAAAATCAAAAATCCATAAAAGAATATATTTTCTCCCATTATTGTAACATCCCGGTTCTGGATGCCACCAAGAGTCACCCCGTACCCGGTTGGTCACGTGGCCTCAAGCACATTTCCTTGACTTCCAAATGCTGCCGACTACCAGTGAGGGCCTTGGGTGTGATAGTGTGGAAAACTATTCCCTCATTGGCAGAGTACATAGCAGATTTGAACAATATATACAATAGAGGAAGCAATAAATATCCAAAAATAGTTAACAATGAAAGTCTAGAATAGTAAACAGCTGAAGCACACAAATATATTAAATGATGCATGATACATATGTCTAAGAATGAATCCAAACAAGTCACAATGATGGAATAAAACTATGCTAAACCAAAGTACAAAAAATAATGATAAACAGATAAACTCCTCAGAATCGCAAGCCATAGCTTGGTCCCATGCTCTCCAGCTCCACAACTAGTCAAGTACCTGAAGTAGAAGGTCGCTTTCCCTTAACTATACCTAAGACAATATAATATGTTTGGGACTAAAGGCATGACCCAAACAGGGTGTATGACTAAATCCCAGTAGGCAACCACCCGAAGATCTGTGCCTAACAGCTAGTGAGTATATGGAAGGTAAAAGTACAATAAATAGTAAACTGTAAACAGAAGACAGGAAAATACTACACTGTAAAAAATCCCCAGTTCAATCTAGCAATAGTGAGGAAACCTGATAACCATAAGTAGGTAAGCCTCTAAGAATTGCTCACATCCATCCCCTCTTATCCTACCTAAGAAGTACAGACAACCCTCTGGGCAGCACACTCACCCTAACCCTATCGGTTCTATATAGGAATTTAATAAAGACTCACTTAGGAAGCACTCACAGTCTATCCCCTTATAGTTATAGTCAAGAAAGGATCTCTGATGAAGCTCACACAGTCTATTCCCCGCATAGTCTAAGGTAGTCAAGGACTCTTTGAGGAAGCTCCCAGGTCAATGTTCTTTATATACCCAAGGTCTAAGACTCTATGAGGAAGCTCACTTGGTCAATTGCCCTTATATCCTAGGTCGTTCAATTCAAAGCGAGACTCTATAAGGAATATAACACAGTCAATCACCCTTATAGTATAATGTAATCAAGGACTCTCTAAGGAAGCCTACTCGGTCAATTCCCCTTATAGCACCGGGTGGTTCTAGGATCTCAGAGGATGCTCACTGTGTCAATCCCCCCTATAGCCTACTACACCAGGTTTTCATGATCCAATGTAGGTCAACAAGCATAGTAGTGTAATATAGCCAAATTAAGCCTACAGAACTACATGGATAAATAGTTTACAACATAAGGAGCTTGTCAGAAAAATTACAACTATCCATCCTACAACAACAGGCTAGGAAAACAGGCAAAGCATCCAAGGATAAACAGGACCAAATGGTTTTAAACAGTACAATGGATGGGAAAAACACATCCAATGCATACCAATAAACTCTATTAATATACAAATATCCTCTACAAAGTCATACAATCAAAGTAAGAAAACAATAAGATAAAAATATTAAACATAGAATACCTCGTTCAAGGGGATTTGTGGAATTTTCACATAAAACACAAAAACATCGAATGGAAAGGTACAAACCACCTACCTCGGGGTTAGGAGATCAAAATACTTGAACCACGAAGATTTAATCTCCTTGGAACATCATAGATCTATCAAAACATACAAATTGTTCTACCCACAATAACTTGGAAAACAAGGGGAATTGGAAAACAAGGCTCAACCAAAAGAGAGAACTCACCGATGTTATTCCAACACAATCAATGGTGTTCGAATCAGAGGGAGGATGGAGGATTGGGGGATCTTCCAAGATCCATGGATGCTCGGTGCTATCAAAAAAGAACGAAATCTAGAAGGAGTGGTTTCTGTCCGTCAGACGCGTCCTCAATTCCTTTAATGAAAAAAAGTTCTTGGCATGTACTTTTGGAGTACACTATGTGTACTAGCCTTTTCCATACTCCACTTTAGCTGGCCTCCACCTCACCCCACATGACCATGTGTGTGGCAAAGATATATCCAGCACATGCCCTCCTATGGCAATAATGTACACGACATGTACTCATACTGTACACATTGTGTACTTCAGAAATTTATAGAAACTCATCTTTTCTCAAAAACTCCAGAAAAAGGAAAACATACCTGAAAAGAAGGTCCAGGTTCTTACAAAATTCCCCCCTTAATGAAATTTGTCCCTAGATTTCACTATTATTATGTAGAAGAAGTAACCTCGAACAACTCTAGCCACTGAGATCGCACATCGGCCTCCCTCTCCCAAGTCTCATCCTGTACTCATTCGTGCTGCCATAGAACTCGTACCAGAGGAACAGACCGGCCACAAAGAACCCTTCTATTGAAATTCAAAATCTAGATAAGATTCTATTCAAAATATTCATCCATATCCAACTCGACTTCCAATTTTTGGAAATCATGTGATGGGTTTGAAAAGTAACGCCAGAGCTAAGAGATATGGAAGACGTCATGCATTGCCAGGTACCTCTGAGGTAACTGCAACTAATAGGCAACCAGACCAAAACTTAACAACACCTCAAACCACCTGACATACCTTTGTGAAAGCTTACCCTATCTCCTAATCCTCTTGTGTCTCAACCTCAGTGATACATGTATAAAAACCTGATCTCCGACCTTGAACTCCAATGTTCATCTCCACTGATCATCATAAGACTTCTGTCAATAATGCGCAGTAGCCATCTTCTTCTGAATCAACTCTATCTATTCTGTGATCTTCTAAAAGAGACGAGGTCCCAGAAAATCTTCCTCTTCTTCCTCCATCGAACATAAAGGTGACCGGAATGGCCTACCATACAAAGACTCAAAATATGACATCTGAATAGTTTCCTGAAAACTGTTTTCATAGGAAAACTTCACAAGAGGTATATTCTTCTCCCAAGAACCTCCAAAATCCAAAATTCATGCTCGTAGCAAGTCCTCAAGCACCTGAATCGTCCTCTAGTACTGGCCATCTATCCGTGGGTGGTATGTTGTACTCAAAAGTAACTGTGTACCAAACGCCTTATGAATCCCCTTATAGAATAGAGAAGTAAAATGTGGATCCCTATCTGAAACTATGGAGTGTGGAACTCCATGTTGATGTTCAATATCACAGATGTATAATCATCCCATATCATCAACAATGAATGTCTCCTTGATTGGCAAGAATTGTGCGACCTTCATGAGTCTATCAATGAAAACCCAAACCACATCATTACCTCGAGGTGACCTTGGTAAACCATTCACGATGTCCATCAAGAAGTCATTCCACTTCCACTCAGGAATGGGTAACTGTTGTAAATGCTCGGCTGGTCGTTGATGCTCCGCCTTCACCTGATTACATGCGGAACACCTCATGACGAAACTAGTAATGTCCCTATTCATACATGTCCACCAATACTAACAGTGTAGATCACGATACATTTTAGTGACGCCAGGATGAACTTCCCAAACTGAGGAATGAAAATCCCACATCAGTTCCCCATATATGTCGGTTGGCAGCCATATGCGCCCTTGGAAACGCAAGATGTCAACCTCGCCTATGATCCATCTAGGAATATGGTCTTCTCATAACATGCCTTCCCGTAGGACTAGTAATTCAGAATCTGATAGCTGCCTCATTTTCACCCTATCAAGATGATAAGAGGTAACAGCTATAGAAGAAAGAAATGTCTGCCCCTAACTATCGTGAACCTCCAAATCCATCTCATAGAAAAGAACCATAAGTTTCCACTCTCTGCTCGCCTCATGAACTGCCTGTATTTGAGTCCTCCTGCTCAATGCATCAGCCACTGCGTTGCCTTTCCCATGTTTATTGTAAATCTCAAAATAAATGGATTTTAGGTACTCAACCCGCCTTCACGGCCTCAAATTTAGATGACGCTCAGTGAAGATATACTTGAGTCTTTTATGGTCAGTGAACACCGCAAAACAGTTTCCCAGGAGATATTGTCTCGAACAACATAAGGCATGAACAACAGCTACCAACTCCAGAACATGTGTCAGGTAATTCCTCTCATGTGGCCTCAACTGCCAAGACCCGTATGCAACGACTCTATCTCCCTACATACGCACAGCTCCTAGCCTGATACCTAATGCATCGCAGAAAATAATATAGCTCTTGCTCAGATCTGGAAAGACTAGTATCGATGCTGACGTTAACTTCCCTTTCAGCTCCAGAAAGGCTGACTCACAAGGATCTGACCATAAGAACTTTTCCCACTTCTTACCTAGACCTGTAAGCAGTGATGTTAGGTGTGAAAAGTCTTGTATTAAACATATGTAATATCTAGGAAACCCTGGAAAACTCCACACCTCAAATAGGTTCTTTAGCTGCTCCCAATAAACTATAGTTTTCACCTTCTCTGGGTCCACTGATACTCCGATCTCTGAGATCACATGACCCAAGAAGTGAGTCTAATCCACCCAAAAGTGGCACTTTGAGAGCATATAATATAATTGATTCTCCCTCAGTGTACTCAAAATTATATCATTATGGGTAGCATGGTTGTGTCTAGTGTGAGAGTGCATCAGGATATCGTCCACGATGACCACCATGAAAGGATCCAAGTATAGATGGAACACTCATTTCATCAGTGCCATGCATACTATAGGCGCGTTTTTGAGACCGAATGGCATAACCATATACTCGTAGAGACCATTCCTGTTCCAGATGTCTTTGAGAGGTATATCAAATGGTCTAACACGCAACTGATCAAAACCAGACCTCAAGTAAATCATTGATAACACCCAAGATCCATGAAGCTGATCAAAGAGACCATCATCCCTAGGCAAGAGATATTGGTTCCTGACCGTCAACATTGTAGATAACCTAAGCTTGACGTACATGGACATTACATTACTTTTTAGGAATACTTATTACATAACAAAAACACACACACAAGGACCGTAATAGTTTAGTGTCTTTGGAAACTCGGACTATAATCTTTTAATCGTGGTGAAAGTTTTTCAACATCTCCCATAAAGATCTTCCCTTTTTTTCATACCTAAAAACTTTCTTTATATCCTGGGGAAAATAAAACATAAAAGGGTGATCTCAAATGCTCAGTAAGGGTAAACAAAAGAAATATCAATCAAATCATATTCATATGAACATAACAATTTTGAAATCTTAACGTGCAAAAGGGATCATAATATCATAACATGGGATAAATCATAGTAGTGAAATGTAATCCCAATAATCATAACATAAAACATGAAACGTTTTGGCATACACACATAATCATAGAGAATCATTTCTTATTAGTCAAGGCTCATTACCAAGACTATCTTAGTGGAAAACGTCAATTTCTAAACTAAGTTCACTCCTCGTTTCAGTCCTATTTCACTGAACCGGTTTAACCTGTCGTTCCTGCCATGTCTATCTCATGTGTAACACCCCAAGATTTCATAGTGTGTTATTTCTTCAAAATAATTCAATAACTTGCACTACACGCAACACCGAGTTCAATCACACCAGGACTTACCAAAAAAACCATTCAAAAGAGGTCATGAATAGTATTAACTAAATTTTAAACTTTATATAATCCTTATAATTTTAGAATCCATATTATGTGTTTCTTAGACATAATGCAAGAACAGATTCATTTTCAGTATTGCACTTTTATCAACTTTTAATAGTGAAACCTTTTTAAATACAATATTTTAATCTTTTTGACTAAATGGGGACATTAAAAAAATTAAAATGAAACATCCCAAGCTTCCACGGTACGCTTTCCTTTGAATAATACAGTAGATGTGTTGTACGCAACTTCGAGTTCTAACACACCACAACCAATCAAACTAGCTGTTATGAATAGTAATACCTATCTTTAAAAAATTTAGAAATTTTATCTCTCAAAATTGACTTCATTTTTGGATTCGGAGTGTCGAATTTAGCCTAAGGTGAGATTTTGGTACTTTTCGGATAACTTTCATATTTTGATGAATAGTGAAAATTACTAAATTTTAATTTAAAATTTTTTTTTAATCAAATTAATTAATAGTGATAAATAATGAATTTGAGTGGTTTTAAAGTATATTTAGAATATATTTTTACCATTTAATATAATTTTGGTCATTGGACATAATTTTACAATTAAACCGAAGATAAACAAGTGTCAATATTTTGATAGTTATTATCTCTTAAAAACACGCTTTTTGTTTTGACAGCGGGAATTAATTTTAAATTAATTTCTGCCACTTATGTGTTCTGAATTTAAAAAAATGGATTCCATATTTGGAATCAGGATGTTCAAATTGTGTAAAAAGTTAACTGTTATTTTTAGACATTTTGAATAATTGCTGCAGTAAATATTTTATTTACCATGGTTAAGGGTAAATCCGGTAAATAAGGGTTAAAAAATAATATTACAATAATACTCAATAACTCTAAAACGTGTCCTAGCCTTATTTGTTGATACATGTTCGACCATAGGAATCTTTGGGTCGATTTTGGGACCCCATTGTGCCACTTGTAGGTGATAGGGACACTTTATTTTAATTAAGTTAAAATGAATACAAAGATGACACAAGCATATATCTTTTAGTAAAACAATTTTTACATAGGGTTATATATGATAGATTTTAGATTATAAATATTCATTAGAAAGATATGACGATTTACTACATAATGATAGTTTATTTATAATTTTTAGACATTAAATAATTCAATTTATTAATGACACAATGATGATGCAGTAATTACTATAATAGAGAAAAATCAAAATAATCGATATTATAAATACCCAAATAAATATAATAAGAAAATTTTGATGAATTAAACTAATTTTATAGGATAATATGACATATTAGTATTTATTTAATTAACGTTTTTCGAAGTAATCATTCTGTTATGAGTTTCACAAAAATCAACTATTGAATAGTGTCAAAATTGAAATAAAAGTGTTTTTAAAACAAATATTATATTATTAATTGATATTAAATTTCTAAAAATCTAAGGTTCGGCCAAGAGACCTATATCATGATATTTGTATCATTAATGGACCACTTGGGGGGTCGCTTCAATGTATATGGTAAGTTTATTAACCATATAATATAAAAATACAAAGAGACATTGTAAAAGTGAAACTAATTAACATAGAGTTAATACTCAACGATAAGGTTAATATAAGTACCCAAACCTGTCTAAATTCTATTGGTTGAGTTGTTTTCGACCCATCCCCGCCTTAACATTTAAATAATAAGCTTTATAGCCATTATAAACCGAATATGAATTTATTATAAATTAATATTTCTAGCTTTTCCAAAGGTGCCCCTCACCCCTCTTATAAAAGGGCACTCCTCCTTCCCATTTCTTCACACCTTCAAAGCCTTTTGGTTCGGCCAAACTCTACCCAAATACTCTCCCAAATTCCCTCTATACAACCGAGAGGCCTTATTTTGATCAGAAAGCCATCCTAAGGAGCCCTTTTGATCAAATCAAAAGGAAGAAACCGAAGAAGAGGTAATGATTTCACCACCCTTTTCCAAATTCCTTTCTTCTTCCACTTATTCTTCCTTTGTTGTTACCATTCTAAAATAATAACTCCAGTATAATATATATACTGTGATGTTATTATAAATATGTTAAAACCATATTCATTATTCTATCCACCCTTTGAATAACATGTCACCATACGTGCGTACGTACGGCTTACCGTCTCCACGTCGTGGTGTAATTGTTATTCAATATATTATTATTTGGATGGGTATAATAATGATGTGTAACTCATTTAAATGATAAATATAACATGATAATTATTATGTATATATGATATAATATCAAATTATATATTATTTTAATATAAAAAAGAATGATATTGTCGCTCGTGCATACGTACGGACTACCGTCTCCACGAATGCGATGAGATTCATTCTCCATCGTATCCATTCAAGTATAATTATCATTTGTTGATTTAAAAATTATTTTTAAGGACTTGATATCGTTATGGATATGAATAATATACAACCTATCCATTACCAACATGGCTTACGTAACAAAACATATAAAAGAAAACAAGTAAGTTAACACCCGAAACAACGATAATTCTAAGATATTATTATCAAATCAATATTAAAAGATCATATATGATATCATATTATTTTATATGATTCTTGTGTAATTTAATAACAATTATTTCACCATTATACAGGAGGTTAACCTACCCTAACCAAGGAAAAGTACAAGGTAAGGGGTTTTCATCTCACTCCTTATTCCTGTGAGATTCATGCCATATTGCCAACATCACCTTTTGTGTGGTGTATGTACTGCCCATAATTATATTCTTTGTGTAATACACTCTAATTTATGTGTATTTACATATTCATTGTATGATACCTCTTTCATGGGTTGTATGTTTCATAACTTTCCAAATTGGTAAGGGTTATTTCACAATCTCTTCATTATCTGAGGTTGTTTATACGTAATAATCTATTGTGATCTCTTTATCATCCACATCCATGTTTCTTAATAATGTATTTCAAAAAAAATTTACTATTTACAAGAATATAGGTTAAAGTCATTTATACCGTTATGTGCTTCGAAAGGAATCTTTCTGTCATTTTCCAATCAAGGCACTTTTAACCTTTTTGACAAATTTAAGGTAAGAATGTTTTTTTTAACTTATACGGCGGGTGCGGCTATTTTCCGCCATTATAAAATCATCGAAGCTTACCTTACAAGCTTATAAGAATATTTTCAAATTGAATGTATTATTTTATAAATTTTTTACTTTTAAAATGATTTAAAAAAAGGAGATATTTCTCCAAAATAGTTTTGATTTCATCTATGTCAACATCCGTTGATGGATTTTAAGTTTATTTGAAGTTGATTTATTATGATACAAAACATCCATATTTTATTGAAGGTTTTGTGATATTTTTTAATATGGATAAGTTATTCTTATTTCACTCATGGTTTTTTTAGAGTATTGACATTTCATAAGTTATTTGTAATCTGAATATTTATGTTATATTTCAACCTTTCATTCATATGAATGTGTTAGACAAGTATGTTCTGGGTTGGGGACAGGTAAAAGTAAGCCCTCCGGTTTGGTCTCCAGCTATTAGAGGAACTCTGGTTTGGTCTCCGGTTATTAGAGGAACTCCAGGTTGGTGTCCGGATATTAGAGGCACTCCGGGTTGGTGTCCGGTTATTAGAGGCACTCCGGGTTGGGTTCCGGTTACAGTTAGCCCCAAGGTCTTGGGACGAGGCCTTGACAAAAAAATTAAAGTTCAGCATTATGCATTCCATCATTATGAAATTAGTTGTTGATATTGCATTTGATTATTAGATTAGTATAATATCCATGTGAATAAGTAAATGGAATTATTTCATTTTACTTTTTCCATACTATGTTGAAGTTCAAGTTTAAAAGGCTTTTGTTTTAGTTATACATTTCCTTAAATGTTTATTCTTATTTATGAAAGTTTATGCTATATTGTTATCCTTACTGGGCATTTAAGCTCACCCCTTTTCTATGTTTTATTTTCCCATGATGTGAAGAAGTAAATTATGAATGACCTGTAGGGATATTATGAGGGGTTAATAGTTTGGGATATGGAGACAATATGTTATTGTAGTAGTTTTTCACTTTATGATGTAATGTAAAACTTTATGAATATATCTAGTGTTTCCAAGGCTTCTAAACCAATCGGTCTTTCGAGAATTGATCTTTCTTGTGATCATGCCAATGTTATGTAATAATGCACCGAATCTAGGTAACTAGGGTCGGGGAGTTACAGTTGGTATCAGAGGGAGGTTTAGTACAAACTTTGGAAGCTAGATTTAGATAAACTCTGATTAGAGCATGTAGACATAAGATGAACATTGAGGATTAGTATAGAAGAACTTCCTATAATTTTGGTATTGTAGAGATTTTGTGAGTTTTCCATGCAATACATCCCTGTCTGGATACGATCAGGTAGAGGCAGCTCCGGCACAGATGTACCTAGGAGTAAAACCCGAAAGCACCGCTTTGAGCGAGACTCGAATGGGAACTGGTGCACAACAACGGGTCTTGCTTTACTCTTGGTTACGACACTCCCGGGGGATATGCTTAGGATAACTCTCATTTTCTTTACAAATAATTATGAAGGGTTTATGAGTATATACTTACTCAAAAGAGACATTTTTATGATTATGGATTATATCCATAAGCTATTTAATTTATGTTATGTGTTTCACAAGTTTGGGATTAGGTATTGTTATTCATAAAATAATCTAGTGTATGCCATTGTTTAGAAATGGCGCCTAGTAGAAGGAATGAGAACTATAGAAATGCACATTATAAAAAGAGAAAGAAGGATCATATATTTCATGGTCTTAAGCCAGAATTTATAATAGAAATAGTCTCGCATGTATTATCATCATATGAAGAAATAATATCATGTGTTGATAAGATAAGTACCGAGTTTACTGAGTCCTATGGATTTGAAGGGATGCAAGAGAAGAAAAGGATGGAAGAGAGAAAGATAGATAATGAGAAGAGAAAAAAGATGAATTTTCCAATATGTGATAACTGTGGGAAGAAACACCCTGGAACATGCCTGAAAGGAATGGGAGTTTGTTATAAGTGTGGAGGAAAAGGGCACAAAATACATGACTGCAAGGGTAAGAAAATGGTTTCAAATGTACAATGCTTTATTTCAATGGAGTTTGGACACTACGCGAACCTATGTCCCATTCATCAGACTATGCCGCAAATGATGTTATTGGATAATAATCAAGTTATGATACTACCACAGATGAAGAGGAATGATTAGAGTTCTTATGTTGATTATGTGAATTGAGTGTTGTATCAACAATGTACATGTTATAATAATTATGGAGTATATAAGGATTGTACTGCAGTACTATTTCATTAAGGACTTGAGATTTTGTGGAACAAAGAAAAGTGACTCAATATCAGGATATATTTTTAGAAAATATATTGTTGAGAGAATGATAAACCATAATATAGTTCTGATAACGAGGTAGTGATTTTGGAATAATACATTATTGATTTGGATAAATTATATTGGATATTCTTGACTACCTTGAAACAGATTAATGATTTGTATATTCCATCATTGTTGGGGTTTAAAACATTTTTGGATTGAAGGAGTATATCTATTATTCTTTAAGGAATAAGGGATCATGAATGTAATCAATAAGGTTTTATGGTAATTCAGGATGTTGCAGTATATTAAAAGAATACATCATAAAGGTGTTAAAATGTTATTACGTGGAAAAAGGATCTTTATTATGTTTACCTTCCTTATAAATTTTGGACTGAAGTATTTTGGATAGTTCTAGTTTGGATTATTTTGGATTGCCATAAAAGGACAACCTGGAGGTCCGGCGGCAACCCGTTGCGTCCGGCAAGGCTGCGAGACCTGAACCCGCAACCGAAGGGCGACAAGGGTGTATCACCTACCACTGGCCTATGAGATGTCCTGGATTAAATAATGTAGTTTTTTTAAAAGATCTGGAAGATGAATTATAAATTCATTTATTTTGGAACCCTGTACGAATAGTATAAATAGAAAATTTTTTACGTTCTATTATCTTTTAGAGTGAAGGTTGAGTTTGTGGTAGAAATTTATTAATGGATAAAAATCTAATTATAAAGTAAGTATATCTCCTTATGATCTTAGCCAATCTCATTAATAAATTCATCAACATTAATAAAAGGAACTTAGAACAAAAATGTTGTCCTAGATGGTACCTTAAATCATCACTAATTTATGGATTTGGGATTTTTGGCCTTTTCATAGCCATGTTCTCTACCACTCTCCATCAGATAATTGATGGTTAGATTTCTCTTCCATATCCAAATTTTCCTACATGGAACCCTAGTATGTGTTATTTTCGGTAATCTTCATACTTTCCACTCTTTATTTTAAATAGTGGCCTCATTAATTCATTTTTCGATGTGGGATTTCAACGAAGATATTTTGAAACGTCAAAAATGTGTTATCCCAATACCCTATGTTTTGTTGAACCGATGGTATTTCAAATCATCATAGATTGATGAGTTTAAGGACCTCAATTTTATACTTTTTTGTGATTGATGACCTCAATCACTACCTATAAATATTTATGTTTTTCCTCCAATTATATGTCTCTAATTTCCACCAATGTTCTCCTAATCGAGATCATAATTTGGTGGTGACCCTTTCATTTCTCTTTTCCTCATATTAAGACTAAATTTTAGTAACCCAATTTCCGATGTGGGTTTTCCCACAAATATATTTTCTATTTTCAACCTTTTATTTTCGAAGAACAATTTCAAATTGCGAGGACGTAATTTATTGGAGGGGAGAATGTAACACCCCAAGATTTCATAGTGTGTTATTTCTTCAAAATAATTCAATAAATTGTAATACACGCATCACCGAGTTCAATCACACCATGACTTACCAAAAAAATCCATTTAAAAGAAGTTATGAATAGTATTAATTCACGAACAGATTCATTTTCAGTATTACACTTTTATCAACTTTTAATAGTGAAACCTTTTTAAATAAAATATTTTAAACTTTTTGACTAAATGGGGACATCAAAAAATTTAAAATGAAACATCCCAAGATTCCACGGTACGCTTTCCTTTGAATAATACAGTAGCGTGTGTTGTACGAAACTTCGAGTTCCAACAAACCACAACCAATCAAACTAGCCGTTATGAATAGTAATACCTACATTTTAAAATTTCAGAAATTTTATCTCTCAAAATGGACTTCATGTATGTATTTGGAGTATCAAATTTAGCCTATGGTGAAATTTTGGTACTTTTTGGATAACTTTCATATTTTGATGAATAGTGAAAATTACTAAATTTTTATTAAAAACAACTTTTTTAATCAAAATACTTAATAGTGATAAATTGTGAATTTGAGTGGTTTTAAAGTATATTAAGAATATATTTTTACCATTTAATATAATGTTGGTCATTGGAAATAATTTTACAATTAAACCGAACATAAACAAGTGTCAATTTTTGATAGTTATTATCTCTTAAAAACACGCTTTTTGTTTTGACAGCGGGAATTAATTTTAAATTAATTTCTGCCACTTATGTGTTTTGAATTTAGAAAAATGGATTCCATATTTGGAATCGGGATGTTCAAATTTTGTAAATAGTTACTATTATTTTTAGACATTTTGAATAATTACTGCGGTAAATATTTTATTTACCATGGTTAAGGTAAATCCGGTAAATAAGGGTTAAAAAATAATATTATAATAATACTAAATTACTGTAAAACGTGTCCTATCCTTTTTGGTTGATACATGTTAGACCATAGGCATCTTTGGGTCGATTTTGGGACCCCATGGTGCCACTTTTAGGTGATAGGGACACTTATTTTAATTAAGTTAATATGAATACAAAAATGACACAAGCATATATCTTTTAGAAAAACAATTTTTACATAGGGTTATATATGTTGGATTTTAGATTATAAATATTCATTATACAGATAAAACGATTTCCTAAATAATGAAATTTTATTTATAATTTTTAGACATTAAATAATTTAATTTATTTATGACACAATGATGATGCAGTAATTACTATAATAGTGAAAAATCAAAATAATTGATATTATAAATACCCAAATAAATATAATATGAAACTTTTAATAAATTACACTAATTTTATAGGATAATATGACATATTATGATTGGTTTAATTAACTTTTTTTAAGTAATCATTCTGTAATGAGTTTCACAAAAATCAACTATTGAATAGTGTCAAAATTGACATAAAAGTGTTTTTAAAACAAATATTATATTATTAATTGATATTAAATTTCTAAAAATATAAGGTTTGGCCAAGAGACTTATATCATTATAGGTGTATCATTAATGGACCACTTGTGGGTCTCTTGGATGTATATGGTAAGTTTATTAACCATATAATATAAAAATACAAAGAGACATTGTAAAAGTGAAACTAATTAACATAGAGTTAATACTTGAAGATAAGGTTAATATAAGTACCCAAACCTCTCTAAATTATATTGGTTGAGTTTTTTTCGACCCATAACCACCTTAAAATTTAAATAATAAACTTTGGAGCCATTATAAACCGAATATGAATTTATTATAAATTAATATTTCTAGCTTTTCCAAAGATGCCACTCACCCCTCTTATAAAAGGGCACTCCTCCTTTCCATTTCTTCACACCTTCAAAGCCTTTTGGTTCGGCCAAACTCTGCCAAAATACTCTCCAAACTTCCCTCTCTACAACCTATAGGCCTTATTTTGATCAGAAAGCCATCCTAAGGAGTCCTTTTGATCAAATCAATAAGAAGAAACCGAAGAAGAGGTAATGATTTCACCACCCTTTTCCAAGTTCCTTTCTTCTTCCACTTCTTCTTCCTTTGTTGTTACCATTATAAAATAATAAATCCAGTATAATATATATACTGTGATGTTATTATAATTATGTTACAACCATATTCAGTATTATATCCACCCTTTGAATAACATGTCACCATACATGCGTACGTACGGCTTACCGTCTCCACGTCGTGGTGTAATTGTTATTCAATATATTATTATTTGGATGGGTATAATAATGATGTGTAACTCATGTAAATGATAAATATAACATGATAATGATTCTATATATATATGATATAATATCAAATTATATATTATTTTAATATAAGAAAGAATGATATTGTTTCTCGTGCGTACGTACGGACTACCGTCTCCACGAATGCGATGAGATTCATTCCCCATCGTATCCATTCAAGTTTAATTATCATTTGATGATTTAAAAATGATGTTTAAGGACTTTATATCATTATGGATATGAATAATATACAACTTATCCAATACAAACATGGCTTACGTAATGAAACATATAAAAGAAAACAAGTAAGTTAACACCCGAAACAATGATAATACTAAGATATTATTATCAAATCAATATTAAAAGATCATATATGATATCATATTAATGTATATGATTCTTGTATAATTTAATAACAATTATTTCACCATTATACAGGAGGTTAACCTACCCCAACCAAGGAAAGGTACAAGGTAAGGGGTTTTCATCTCACTCCTTATTCCCGTGCGATTCATGCCATATTGCCAACATCAACTTTTGTGTGGTGTATGTGCTGCCCATAATTATATTCTTTGTGTAATACACTCTAATTTATGTGTATTTACATATTCATTGTATGATACCTCTTTCATGGGTTGTATGTTTCATAAGTTACCAAATTAGTAAGGGTTATTTCACAATCTCTTCTTTATCCGAGGTTGTTTATACGTAATAATCTACTGGTATCTCATTATCATCCACATCCATGTTTCTTAATAATGTATTTCAAAACATTTTTACTATTTAAAAGAATATGGGTTGAAGTAATTTATACCCTTTTTTGTTTCGAAAGGAATCTTTCTGTCGTTTTCCAAACAAGGCACTTTTAACCTTTTTGACAAATTTAAGGTAAGAATGTTTTTTTTAACTTATACGGCCGGTGCGGCTATTTTCCGCCATTATAAAATCATCGAAGCTTCCCTTACAAGCTTATAAGAATATTTTCAAATTTAATGTATTATTTTATAATTATTTTACTTTTAAAATGATTTAAAAAAAAGAGATATTTCTCCAAAATAGTTTTGATTTCATCTATGTCAACATCCTTTGATGGATTTTAAGCTTATTTGAAGTTGATTTATTATGATACAAAACATCCATATTTTATTGAAGGTTTTGTGGTATTTTTGACTATGGATAAGTTATTCTTATGTCACTCATGGTTTTTTTAGAGTATTGACATTTCATAAGTTATTTGTAATCTCAATGTTTATGTTATATTTCAACCTTTCATTCAGATGAATGTGTTATACAGGTATGTTCCGGGTTGGGGACCGGTAATAGTAAGCCCTCTGGTTTGGTCTCCGGTTATTAGAGGAACTCTGGTTTGGTCTCCGTTTATTAAAGTAACTCCGGGTTGGTGTCCAGATATTAGAGGCACTCCGGGTTGGTGTCCGGTTATTAGAGGAACTCCGGGTTGGTTTCCGGTTACAGTTAGCCCCTAGGTCTTGGGACGAGGCCTTGACAAAGAAATTAAAGTTCGGCATTATGAATTCCATCATTATGAAAGTAGTTATTGATATTTCATGTGATTATTCGATTATTAGAATATCCATGTGAATAAGTAAATGTCATTATTTCATTTTACTTTTTCCATACTATGTTGAAGTTCAAGTTTAAAAGGCTTTTGTTTTAGTTATACATTGCCTTAAATGTTTATTCTTATTTATGAATGTTTCCGCTATATTGTTATCCTTACTGGGCATTTGAGCTCACCCCTTTTCTATGTTTTATTTTCCCAGGATATGAAGAAGTAAATTATGAATGACCTGCAGGGATATTATGAGGGGTTAATAGTGTGGGATATGGAGACAATATGTTATTGTAGTATTTTTTCACTTTATGATGTAATGTAAAACTTTATGAATATATCTAGTGTTTCCAGGGCTACTAAACCAATCGGTCTTTCGAGAATTGATCTTTCTTGAGATCATGCCAATGTTATGTTATAATGCACCCACTCTAGGTAACTAGGGTTGGGGCGTTACATCATGAGATATAAAATCTTCACCCAATGCATTGGAGGGAGATATAGGTCCCACCCATCTCATAATTATACCATTATTATGCCTGCCACAAAATCATAAATCATACATCATTGCATAACCCATGTAATAAAAATGGGATTCTTAAACATCATGACATCATAAAACAATTCATATAAGATAAAGGAATTCATAAAAATAATTCAATCACAACATAATCAAATCAATTTAATAATAGGAATAGAAACAGAACCCTATATTATCTTAGATGGAAAATAATTTTGATAAAACACGGGAACTCCATTCTTCAGGAAAATACCCTTTCTACTTCAAAAACATTTTCCTTTCATAACATGTCATAAAATTTAAAACTAAAAGATGTTGATTAAAAATAAACTTCAAAACTTTTAAAGGAAGCTTCTTGGAAATAATTTTTTAAAAATCCATTCATGTCGTATAAGTTTAAAAAAACATTCTTCTCGTACTTTTGTTGGAAAAGTCAAAAAAAGTACCTCGTAACGTAAACAAAAGAATGATTCCTTACATACCATGTAGTAAAAGTCAAAAATGGGTAAAAGGACATTAAACATACATGAAAACACTATATAAAATATGGAAATGGATGATAGAAATAACACCAGTAAATACTTACGAATAAGCAATCTCGAATAAAAAATGGGATTTGCAAAATTATCCCTTACCTTAGATCCGATTTACTTCGTAATTGTCCGAACCTCCTGTATAATGATTTGAATAATGTCATTGACTTATTCTAGAATCATACTCATTGTTATGATATCATATATGGTAATATTCTTATCTTTTTATTAGTAATATTTCATTGTTACTTGTTATTCAGGTGTTTATTGTTTTTTTTTCTTATGCATGTTTTGTCGACTAAATTCTTATTCTTCTTTTAGGTTATAGATACCTCATTTACATAATAGTAGTAGTGTAATATATATCATATTCATTCACTCAATTCATTTATTTAAAAATTATGTAATTAAAATCATGTAGAACGATTCGCATCACATCGTGGAGACGGTATTCCGTACATACGCACGAGCGAAGATATCGTTTCCATGATCGTGGAATTGTATTGGAGTGTATGTATACTATTTCAGAATCAATATCACTTTAAAATAATCATATTCATTCATTATATACACCATTATACCCATCCAAGTAAGGTGGTGGTGGAGAATAGATTACACAACGTCGTGGAGACGGTATTTCGTACGTACACACGTGCGGCGATTTCGTTTTCCATAGGATGGATAGATAGTGAAATAGTGGTGTTTCATATTTATAATAACATATCAGTATATGAGTGATACTAATGTTATTACTTCATAATGAAACAACTAAAGAAGAAGAAGTGGAAGAAGAAATAAAGTTGGAAGAATCAGTAACTGACATTACCTCTTCTTTAAAGCGCTTCTTTGAGATCTCCTTTTAGGGCACTAAAATTGGTCTTTGAAGAAGACCAGGACCTCTAGGATGTTTCTAGGGAAGTTTAGAGGAGAAATTGGTAGGGTTTGGCCGAGCGTGAAGGCTCAAAGTGGTGTGAGGAAGAGGGGGAGGAAGTGCCCTTTTATAAGGGAGGAGAGGGGTACCTTTGGAAAAACTAAAATATTTTTTTATTATAAAGTCATATACGGTTTTAAATAGCTCTAAATTGATTTATTTAAAAGATAAGGTGTTTATGGGTCGAAATCCTCTCATAAAATAGAATTTATACAAGTTTAGGTTCCTATTTTAACCTTATCATTTAGATTTAAATTTAAGTTAGATAATTTTACTTTTACCGTGTCTTTTTGTGTTCTTACACTATATGGTTAATAAACTTACTATAACAAGACAAACGAACCAAAAGTTGTTTATTATTCATATATATAATTTTATCTAAGTCATTTGGCCGATCCATAGATTTTTAGGAATAAGATAATAATTAATAATATAGTATTTTCTTTAAAAAATATTTTATGTCAATTTTGACACTATTTAGTAATTTATTTTTGTGAAAATAATAACAGAATGATTAGTTCAAAAAAAGTTAATTAAATCACTATTAACATATCATATTAACCAATAAAATTATTTGAATTCATAATAATTATCAAATTACATTTATTTGGGTATTTATAACATCGATTATGTCAATATTTCATTAATAAGATAATTACTACATCATCTTTGTGTCATAAATAAATTAAATTATTTAATGTCTAAAAATTACAAATAAACTACTATTATGTAGTAAATCTTTTTATCTTTCTAATTAATATTTATAGTCGAATTTATTTTATGTATAACCCTATATTAAAAATGATTTACTTATTAAACTTTAATTTTAACTATTTTAACCCTTCTTTAAATAAATTAATAATAAATGTCCTAACATTATCCAAGTGGGCCTAAATTGTCATATTTTATTTATAAGGTTGTTTTTGGTCTAATTAAACTTATTCAATAGAATTAGGACATGTCTTAGGGTAATAATAATATCATTTTTACCCTTAATTTCCCTATTTCCTTTTAAACGTGGTAACAAAATTAAAAAGTTACTATTAACCAAAAATTATTTTCATCTCATTAAACCACATTTTACTTACTGACATCAACCGTGTCTCTCGTATTTTTTAAATTCCACTCACATAAGCGGTAAAATTATGTTTTATGTAAATTTTCAAATTCTCCTAGGAGGTGGGTAAAAGATGGTGAAAAGTTCAATAAAATTTTAATATATCTAATATTATTATAAAATGAGTCCAATGAATTGCATTGAACTTACATATGTATTATGTATCAATTTTTCCCTAAAATAAATTTAATTAAAATAAATAATTATTTAAATAAAAAGTCGGTTTTTAAATAGTAACCCAGTTTTTTTACTATTCATCAAAAATTGAAAGTTTTCAGAATAATACCGAAATTTTACCCTAGGCTAATTTCGATATTCCGAATCCAAAAATGAAGTCCATTTTCAAAAATAAAATTTATAAAATTTCAAAAAGTGGGTATTACTATTCATAATGGCTAGTTTTAATAATATTTTAATAGCATATCGTTGTTTAGCGAAACTCGGTATTGCGTACAACACACGCTATCATGGAAGGTCGCGACTGCGTGTAGTGCAAGCCAAGTCAGGGATGCATGTTGTGCAAGCTCATTTTGGTGTAACATAAAACAGAAGACATTAATGAAATTAAAAGGAATATTTTTCATAAAATCTAGGGGTGTCACATTCTACCCCCCTTAAAATGAATTTCGCCCTCGAAATTCGTCGGGGTTATAAATGGTTTACTACTCGAAAGTTTATTTAATAGAAACCCAAATCGTAAAAAGGAATACCAAAACCAATATTTAAAAACAAAAGTATGAAAAGTAACGGTTACCCAAATTAACTAATCACTGGGTTTCCACATAAGAGAACATAGGTGAAAATATGGATATGGAAGAGAAATCTAACTGTCATGTTCTAATGGAGAGTGGTAGAGAACATGGCTATGGAAAATCCAACAATCACAAATCCATATATTTTTGATTATCTAAGGTACCATCTGATTCATCGGATATAAGGGCACTAGGACAACATTTTTGGTTTTCAAGATCATTTCCCTAAAGTTGAATAATTTGAATTAGAATAAATACTTACTTTATTTTGGTACAATCTCACTGTTGTTCATGCTTTGAACATTTTCCACTTCATCTCTTAAAGAAATGAAGTTGAATTTGTTATTCAAGAAGTGTTAATAGATCATTTGATTGAATGATGGGTCATTCCATCTGTTTCAAAAAAAGGTTAGAAAATGTCATCAAATATACATAAGTCCATCTATGGTGTGGTTAATCATATATGATTCCAAGAATGAACTTATACATCATATATCATACCGAGTAATAAAATAAAACTAGTTTCTACTAACCAGGGACTTCATATTGGCTAGTGGTAGGCGATAAAGGCCAGTCGCACTTCAGTTGTGGGTTCGATTCCTACAGCCTTGTCTGACGCGATGGGCTGTGGCCCGTCCTACAAGTTGTCGTTTTTCTAAAGCTATATTACTATAACATCCTATCAAATATCGAAAAAAGTTCTATCCTTAAATAATACTAACTTATGTCCAACATAATTCATTCTAATCTTTAGGCTTATCTAAAATACTTTGGTCCAAGCTCATAGTATAAAAAAATGATTACTTGAAATGTCACATAACAATCACATGAATGCCATCATTTATCCCCCATATATCATAAGATATATCTTGTTGGTCAAATTTCAAACATGGGAATATCTTAATCAAGTATTCTCTTGAAGAATGAATACTCATTGAACATTAGTGAAAACATGAATGCAGTTAAAAGTTACCACTTTCCACAAACCAAAATCCTCAAAATTCTTTATACTCAAACCATGATATCACTTAGTCTTTATATCAATCATGAGCTCATGAATACAATCAAACATCTCATTATATTATTATCCCTTCATTATGTGCATATCATATGATTACCAAAAATATCTCAATCACCTTCCATGGATACCAGTACCATAAAATTATTGAAAACCACAATATACAAATACATAAATATTCCAATATTCCACGATACTATATAAAACATTATTTTGGAATCCCATTACATAAACACTTAATCATTCCACCACATCATTGTCATATTCAACATTGCTAATAGTGATCGCATGTGACTTCCCTTTGTCCTTTGCCTTATGTGGTTGCTCATGTCGATCAGAATTAACCCTTGGATTAGGGAATTGATTAGCATAATGCCCAATTTCATTGCACTTGATGCATTGAAGTGTTGGTGGTGCATTCTCTACAGTATTTTCTTTATTCACACCATTAGCAACACTTTTTCCATTACATCAACACTCAGCATCATGATGACCTTCTTTTGCACACTTATAACATTTTCTAGTCCCTTTAAGACAATATCGACCATGCTTCTTTCCACACATTGAGCATAAGGAAACATTCATATTCTTTTCACCATTATTCTGAGATTTCTCCTTGAACTCCATCTTTCGTTTCTTGTCAAAACCATGAGATGGATATGCAACACCAACTTCCATTTCTACGTTAATAGCACAACAGAAAATTTCTTCATAGCTATTTAATTCTCTTATAGCTAATGCACTTCGAAGATTTGGTTTTAAGCCACTGAAGAATCGATCAACGTTGCATTCAGTTTAGATGATAAAGCCTGATGCATACCTGGCAAGCCTTGTAAAATTCTCTTCGTATATACCAACAGATTCATCATCCTTTTTCTTTAGTTCAAGAATCTCTTTCTCCATATTTGTTCGAAGAATACGAGGGAAGTACTTATTCAAAAATAAGTTCTTGAACTCGTCCCATTCCATGGACTCAATTTCATCTCTTGGCCTCGTATTCTTGATAATATTCCACCATTGATCATCTTCACCTTCCAAACGATATACTGCTAAGATGAATTTATCATGTTCATAACATTGAAGAACTGAAAATATCTTTTCAGTGGTACTGATCCATTGTTCAGCAACAAGTGGATCAGAAGACCCACTGAAAGAAGGTGGACGTTGCCTCATGAAGGACTCAATAGAATATTGTTCCCTTCTCTACTCATTTTGAAGTCCATAATGATTCATATCTTGTGTAATTATAGCAATAAGATTTTGCACTCCATCTCCCATAATGTTGGTTTGTTCAGGAGGACAATCATCACATCGTCCATTACATTGATCAATATGGTTCCTTCAGGTTCCAGCCATTGTCTAAAACCCAAAAAGAATAGTGTGAGAGGAAAAAATCATGCTAGGGAGAAAAAAATTATAAAGGGGGAGTACCATCAATATCTAACATCTTAGGTTTAATTCTAATATGGTTAGCATAATTCTAGGACTATAGCGTATACTTAACCTTAGGGATATCCCTAGACATACCATAGAAATATCTCTAGGGATCTCACTAAAGTTCTCGCATCCTAGTATCCAATGGTTGACTAAACCTTTCCTCTGATACCAACTGTAGAGACCCTAAGCTTGATGTACATGGACATTACATTACTTTTGCAGAATACTTAGTACATAACAAAAACACACACACAATGACCGTAATAGTTTAGTGTCTTTGGAAACTCAGACTATAATCTTCTAATCATGGTGAAAGATCTTCAACATCTCCCATAAAGGTCTTCCCTTTTTTCCCTTACCTAAATCCTTTCTTTATATATTGGGGAAAATAAAACAAAAAAGGATGATCTCAAATTCTCAGTAAGGGTAAACAAAAGAAATATCAATCACATCATATTCATATGAACATAACATTTTGGAAATCTTAACCTGCAAAAGAGATCATAATATCATAACATGGAATAAATCATAGAAGTAAAATGTAATCCCAATAATCATAACTTAAAACATGAAACTTTGTGGCATACACACATAATCATAGAGAATCATTTCTTATTAGTCATGACTCATTTCCAAGACTATCTTAGTGGACAACGTCCATTTCTAAACCGAGTTCACTCCTCATTTCAGTCCTGTTTCACTGAACCGGTTTAACCTGATGTTCCAGCCATGTCTGTCTCATGAGATATAAAATCATTACCCAATGCATTGGAGGGGGATATAGGTCCCACCCATCTCATAATGATACCATTCTTATGTGTGCCACAATATCATATATCATACATCATTGCATAACCCATGTAATAAAAATGGGATTATTAAACATCATGACATCATAAAACAATTCATATAAGATAAAGGAATTAATAAAAATAATTCCATCACAACATAATCAAATCAATGTAATAATAGGTATAGAAATATAACCCTATATTATCTTAGATGGAAAATAATTTTGATAAAACACTTGAACTCCATTCTTTAGAAAAATACCCTTTCTACTTCAAAATCATTTTCCTTTATTAACATGTCATACAATTTAAAACTAAAAGAAGTTGATTAAAAATAAACTTTAAAACATGTAATGGAAGCTTCTTGGAAATAATGTTTTAAAAATCCATTCATACCGTATAAGTTTAAAAAAACATTCTTCTCGTACTTTAGTTGGAAAAGTCAAAATAAAGTACCTCATAACACAAACAAAAGAAAGATTCCTTACATACCATGTAGTAAAAGTAAAAAATGGGTAAAAAGGACTTTAAACATAAATTAAAACACTTTATACAATATGGACATGGATGATAGAAATAACCCCAGTAAATACTTACGAATAAGCAATCTCGGATAAAAAATGAGATTTGCAAAATTATCCCTTACCTTAGGTCCGATTTTCTTCGTAAGTGTCCGAAACTCTTGTATAATGATTTAAATAATGTCATTGACTTATTACAGAATCATACTCATTGTTATGATATCATATATGGTCATATTCTTGGCTTTTTATTAGTAATATTTCATTGTTACTTGTTATTCGGGCGTTTATTGCTTTTTGTTCGTATGCGTGTTCTGTCGAATAAATTCTTATTCTTATTTTAGGTTATAGATAACTCATTTCCAGAATGGTATTAGTCTAATATATATCATATTAATTCACTCCATTCATTTATGTAAGAATTATGTAATGAAAATCAGGTAGAACGAGTAGCATCACATCATGGAGACGGTATTCCGTACGTACGCACAAGCGATGATATCGTTCCCATGATCGTGGAATTATATTGGAGTGTATGTATACTATTTAAGAATCAATATCACATTACAATAATCATATAAATTCATTCTTTACACCATTATACCCATCCATGTAAGTTGGTTGTGGAAAATAGATTACACCACAGCGTAGAGACGGTATTCCGTACGTTCGCACGCGCGGCAATTTCGTTTTTCGTAGGATGGATAGATGTTTAAATAGGGTTATTTCATACATATAATAACATATCAGTATATGTGTGATACTAATGTTATTACTTCATAATTAAACAACTAAATAAGAAGATTTAGAAGAAGAAATAATGTTGGAAGAATCGGTAACAAACATTACCTCTTGTTTAAAGTGCTTCTTTGAGACCTCCTTTTAGGGCACTAAAATTGGACTTTGAAGACGACCAGGACCTCTAGAATGTTTCTAGGGAAGTTTAGAGTAGAAATTGGCAGGGTTTGGCTGAGCTTGAAGGCTCAAAGTGGTGTGAGGAAGAGGGGGAGTAGGTTCCCTTTTATAAGGGAGGGGAGGGGTACCTTTGGAAAAACGAAAATATTATTTTATTATAAAGTCATATTCGGTTTTAAATAGCTCCAAATTGATTTATTTAGAAGCTAAGGTGTGTATGGATTGATATCCTCTCATCCAATATAATTTAGAAATGTTTAGTTTCCTATTTTAACCTTATCATTTAGATTTAACTTTAAGTTATATAATTTTACTTTTACCGTGTCTTTTTGTGCTCTTACATTATAAGGATAATAAATATACTATAACAAGCCAAAAGAACCCCAAGTTTTTTATTATTAATATATATAACATTATCTATGTCATTTGGCCTAACCTTATATTTTTAGGAATAAAATAACAATTATTAATATAATATTTTCATTAAAAACTATTTTATTTCAATTTTTCCACTATTTAGTAATTGATTTTTGTGAAAATCATAACAGAATGATTAGTTCTAAAAAAGTTAATTAAACCAATACTAACATGTCATATTAACCTATAAAATTAGTGGAATTCCTAAAAAGTATCAAATTACATTTATTTTGGTATTTATAACATCAATTATGTCAATATTTCATTAATAAGATAATTACTGAATCATCATTGTGTCATACATAAATTGCATTATTTAATGTCTAAAAATTACAAATAAAATACCATTAGGTAGTAAATCTTTTTATATTTCTAATGAATATTTATATTCGAATTTATCATATGTATTACCCTATATTAAAAATTATTTACTTATTAAACTGTAATTTTAACTATTTTAACCCTTCTTTAAATAAATTATTAATAAAAGTCCTAATCTAATACGAGTGGGCCTAAATGGTCATTATTATTCCTAATGTTGTTTTTGGTCGAATTAAACTTATCCAATAGAATTAAGACATGTGTTAGGGTAATAATAATACCATTTTTACCCTTAATTACCCTATTTACTTTTAATCGTGGTTAAAAAAGTAAAAAGTTACTATTTACCAAAAATTATTTTCATCTCATTGAACGACATATTACTTACTGACATCAACCATGTATCTCAGATTTTTGAAATTCCACTCACAGAAGCAGTAAAATTAAGATTTATGTAAATTTTCAAATTCTCCTAGGAGGTGGGTAAAAGACGGTGAAAAGTTCAATAAAATTTTTATATATCTAATATTATTATAAAATGACTCCAATGAGTTGCATTGAACTTACATAGGTATTATGTATCAATTTTTCCCAAAAATAAATTTAAATAAAATAAATAATTATTTAAATAAAAAGTCAGTTTTTAAATAGTAACTTAGTGTTTTCAATATTCATCAAAAATGGAAAGTTTTCAGAAGAATACCAAAATTTCACCCTAGGCTAATTTTGATATTCTGAATCCGAAAATGAAGTCCATTTTCTAAAATAAAATTTATAAATTTCAAAAAGTGGGTATTACTATTCATAATGGATAGTTTTAATAATATTTTAATAGCATATCATTGTTTAGCGAAACTCGGTATTGCATACAAAACACGCTATCGTGGAAGGTCGCTATTATGTGTAGTGTAAGACAAGTCAGGGATGCATGTTGTACAAGCTCCTTTTGTTGTATCATACAACACAAGACATTAATAAAATTAAAAGGAATATTTTTCATAAAATCTCGGGGTGTTACAAACTTGTTCAACTTCCAATAATCCACACAAAGCCTTAGGGTACCATCTGCCTTCTTCGCAAATAGGACAGGCGAACCCCATAGAGATGTACAGGGTTAGATGAAACCATTTTCCTACAACTCCTTCAAATGCTTCTTGAGCTCCTTCAACTCAGGTGTAGCGATCCTATAAAGAGGAATGGACACCGGTGATGCTCCTGTCACAAGATCAATCGAGAAGTCTACCTCACGCTCCAGAGACAAACCTGAAAATTTCTCTGGAAAGATATCTCTAAAATGATCCACCACTATAGGAAAGTCTAATTTTTAAGTCCTCTGGTCATCCAGATAAATTCTAGAGATCCAGGTTGTAACTCCTCCCAACCCATGATGCTCTGGGCTTGCTCTTCTCGTCTGGACATCCCACTCGCCCCTATGATGAAAGGATTCACCCTCTTGTGATATGAAATTCACCCTATGGTGATAGGAGTCGAAGACTACATGAAAGGGAACTAGCCAGTCCATTATAAGAATGACATCATATATCAACATCTATAGGACATTGAGGTCTCATAAGAAGTGACATCCAATAACCTGTAGAGGGAACTCTCTACACTGACGCACACTAGCCCTTTCTAGTCCCCTACAGAGTGTCTAGCATCAAGATATCGGTAGAAGAAAAGATGCAAATCCCAAGGATCTCTATTACAGTAATAGATATAAAGTTATGGGAATCCCCTATATCCAAAAGATCAGAAGATACGAATGATTTTACTAAGATCGTACCTCGAACGATAAATGTTTTGGGATCCTGGTACTACTGTGTCTGCTCCACTACAAATGTTTATCCTACACTACGACTCTCTGACCCTGCCTAACCGCTCTGATCTGATCCACCCTGATGTCAGTCAAAACCAGGAAACTGGATATCATGGACATGACCTCCACCTCATCCTTAACAGCCATAAAAACTCTAGTTCCCTGACTGGTGGGAAGATGGAGGTGTTGGTCCTGAACGTGGGGTCATAGAAGAACCCCTGTCACCAGCTGCTGGTGAGAAGAACTGACAAAAGCTTTGATGGTGAACCATATTTTCACAAGATCGGCACTCCACTGGGTCTCTTGGGAAATGTTTCCTCATATTCCCACTTCTCCCATACTGGTAGCACACCACCTGTCTACCAAAATATACATCCTTCCTGTTCTGATCTCCACATGCATCCTCCCTATGGCGCTTCATTTTATCAGCTTGTGGAGTACTAACTCTGTATTTTGAACCACCCTAGATCAAAACACAAGAATATCTTTGATTGAACTCAGTGATCAGTGCCTGGTTTACGATATATGATATTGAAGTCAACCTGAAGATGTTAACCTTGGAACTAATCTCTTTCCTGAGACCGCCCTCAAACATCCTAGCAGGAATAAATCATCACCTCCCCAAATAGGCATGAAACGCTGCAGATCTGTGAAGCACGAGGAATAATTCATTACAGAAATAGTACCCTGCTCTAGGCTCATGAACTTCCAGGCTCGATCGGCCCTTAGGGTCTCCGGGTAGATGTAATCGTAAAAGATACACAGGAACTCCTCCCAAGACATATTCTGGTGGCATCTAGCCTTAGAGATGAATTCCCAACACCTCATCGAGGAGTCTCAGAGCATGTAGGCCAAAATATTCACCCTCCTCTCTGGTGGTACCTCGAGATTCTCAAAGATTGTTTGTGTGGCTACAATCCACGACTCCGCAGCCTGTGGCCCTCCTTCCCCTGAGAAGGTGGGAGGATGCTACTGTTAGAAAACTCTTGTCAAATCTGTCATCGACGGGGTAGGAGATGGTGCTCCATGGAAGGTCTACATCATCCTCATATATCCTTTCTTGAACTATGCATCAGCTCCTATGTCAGGTACAATGACTAGTGCCAAGGATGGCACAACGGGAGGACCTAGAAGAAGTCCTTAATCATCCATATAAGGCATCTGATCACTACCCTGCATATGGCGGTCAACTAGAGGATGTATAGATGGAATGACTCTGCAACATCAAATGCACACTTAGATACAAGATTATCAAGGACTGCAAAAAATTAGTGTAAGAAGGGAACATGAGAATGAAATCTATCATGTTTTACAAAACATTAATACATGGTGTGTACATTTACTACCCGGCGTGGTCTCAAAATTCATTCCCATGGGTGTGTACTCCTGTCAAGATTGGTCACGTAACACCACAGAAACACGGCATTTTGTCTCCACAAACATCCTGTACATGGGTCCCCTTTCCCTACATGAGTCTTTCTACATGTCTAAGCCACATGGCTCTCTGAAAGTAATACTACACGTCGTGTAAGATTCCTACATGCCGTGTACTCGACAATCTTCACTTTTCCTATGTTGTTAGTTACACAGCCTAACACATAGATCACACTACACGACATTCTCCTATGGGCACGGTGTGTATGAAAGATGATAACACTGACCCATGTAGTTCATGACACAGCTGGGTACCTAGTTCAACTACATAGCATGTAAAATCCTAAAAATTCATGTGTATGAAAAGATAACTCTGACCTATGTTGTTTGTGAAACGGACAGGTACCAGGGTTAAACTATACACTGTGTAAAATTCTTACACGGTGTGTATGTGAAGGATAACTCTAACCCGTGTTTTTTGTGAAACAGACGGGTACCTGGGAAGTCTACATGGCGTGTAAAATCCTAACACATCGTGTTCCTACAAGGAATTCCCCATCCCGTGTCTATGCCACATGGCCTAAGACATAGATAGAGATTACAAGGTGTCTACATAGGGTACACGACCTGTACATAAGAATAAAAATTATTCAAAAACAAAAGAAGACATGGAGTGTAGTCAAAACATCACGGTGTGTATTCTGGGTTTTTCCAAACAGTAATCCTCAGAAACTACTCCGAAGCATAGAAGAACACCAAAACGAGCATTAAATGTGCCAAATTTTGATGCGTGAGGGCCCATAACCCCTCAAGAACCAAAGATTGTCATTCATCCAGACAAATCATTACACAAAAAATACCATATCAAATAACATATATTTTATCAACGCATCTATCACAACAGCATGATTATTCTACAAAACATCTATCACAACAACATGTAATCAATAATGAATCCAACATGGCATGGAAAGAATGCATGACATGTGATTTCTAGCAAGTGCCTATATGATGGATGAGATGGAATACCCTCATCTCATCGGGTTTCCATAGAAATAGAACCTCAATATCATCAACAATAACTGCACAATACATTTGAGTCACCCTGTAGTGAAAATCAAATCAACTGTAAAATTGAAAAATCAGAAAAATATCAACTAACGGGGTATATTGGATTTTCCCTATACACATGTTAGTTACCCCGGGCACAACTTATTAACATGTACCTATTCCATCCTATCCCTAGTTACAGGCTCCAAACAATAAAACTAGAGAAAATAAATCCTTTGATACCACTCTGTAACATCCTATTTCTGGAAGCCACCCAGAGGCACCCCTCACCTGGTTGGTCACATGGCCTCAAGCGTATTTCCCTGAACACTAGAGGTTGCTGAATAGCAGCGAGGGATATGGGTGTGATAGTGGGGAAACTATGACCTCATTGGAAGAGTACACATTGGAAGTGATAAAAACTCACAATAGCAGAAGAAGTAAATATACAACAACAATAAATAGAAAAATACTAGAATTATAAACAACTGAAGCACATATATATATATATGAAATGATGCATGATACATATGTCTAGGAAGGAATCCAAACAAGTCATAATGCTGGAATACAACTGCCCTAATCCAACATACAAAAAATAAAGATAAACAGATAAACTCCTTAGCATCGCAAGCCATAGCTCCATCCCATGATCTCCAACTCCATATCAAGTCAAGTACCTAAAGTAAAAGGGTGATTTACCTTATCAATACCTACAACAATATAATCTATTTGGGGCCAACGGCATGACCCAAACATGGTGTGAGACTAAATCACAGTAGGTAACAACCTGACGATCTGTGCCTGACAGTCAGTGAGTATATGGCAGGTAAAAGTACAATAAATAGTAAACAGTAAACAGATGACATGATAGTACTCAATAGTAAACAATCCATAGTTCAATCAGGCAACAATGAGGAAAACATTAAGACATAAGCAGGTAAACCTCTGGGAAGTACTCACAACCATCTCATCTGGTCCTACCCAAGAAGTACATACAACCCTCTAGGCAGAAAACTCAGTCTAACCCCTTTGGTTCTATATAGGAATTTAAAAAATACTCTCTGAGAAAGAACTCACAGTCTATCCCCTTAAAGTAATAATCAAGAAAAACTCTCTGAGGAAGAACATTCTTTTTTCCCAGTAAAAGGTTGTAAAAATAAATCTTTTGGAAATTGAAAGAGAGAATCCATTGAAAACATTGGGAAAATAATAAAAATAAAAAATATATTTTAAATATTATATTATAATAGTATATTTTTCTTGGAAACTCTTTTAAGAAAAAAAATGTTTCTAAATAAAACATATTTCAGATCGAAGAGAAGGTAAAGTCGGGTTTTATTAAAAACTCTATCTTAACTATCATACATATGAAATAGTGTAAAAATGGTACTGATACATGAATATATCTTCAATAATTAGTGGAGAATAAAATTCATTAGTTCTCTTGATGGATGAATCCTAATATTTAATCAAAGGAAGGATAATCGTAAACAATCTCGAAAAGTGATGAGATTGTTTCAATAAATTTGTATCATTTAGTGACTTTAAACCATACTCCCCATGTAGGAAAGTGAGATTTCATGAATCATAAAATACCACAAAAACAATAAGATTCATTATATAAAATATCAAAGGGATTTTTATAGAACACACAAGAAAATTAACTGGTGAATAAGGCATGTGTCTCATAGTAATAAAAGGTGACATGAAATTCCCTTACCTCGTTTCTTGACTCTCATCATACTTGTCAAAAAATCCTGTATAATAAATATAATTTTATTATAAATTTTTTAAAGAACCATATTATTACTCTTAATACCATATATGGTTTGATTATGGCTTTACATTTCCCTCTTTCTAACAATTACCTGTTAAGGTTTCACTTTGGGTAATATTAGAATTATTTTCCGATTGTGTCTTAATTTGTTATATATTAGGAACATATACTTATATAATTTTTTATATAATATAAAAAATTATTTAAATATAATTTATATATAGTATTTTTTTATTTTAATAATATGTAGAATATATAATAATGAAACAGAATACATTGTTCAAAGAGAAGGTAAGTCGTACCTACGCATGAATGCTATTTACTTTTAATTTTTGTGCTGAACGAAATAAGTTAAATGTCATATGTATATATAAATATATATAAAAATAATTATTTAAATATCATTATTATATCCTATAAATTCACTACAACCATGTTTGATATATTCTATATAGTGTATGAACGAATCACATCGCTTTTAGGGGGGAGGTAATCTACACTTCCTCAAACAAAATTATTGTATTAAATAAAAAGGGAAAGTATAAATAAATGTTTTGTAAAATAATTACAGATGATTAATGACATAAAAAATATGATATATAACAAATATAAATAGAGGGTCCATCATAATTTCCACCATGATAAGTGGTAAAATTAAAATGAACATGCCCAGTTTAGTGGGGCGGTAGTTCACAGTACGTGTAAACAATATGTTCATTACCAATTAAATTGAAGTGTGTTTGAGTGTTGGAATAAACCTTACCATAAAAAATCATATAATATTTAGGATACTTGTGTTGTTATACAATCATGTAATAATAATATTTGAGGGAGTGGACATGGAATATAAAATAAATGACTTTGGGGGAGGGTGCTACCTCTTTATCGCGTAACCTTTTTTAGTTTTTACCAGAGGGCTTCCTTGAAAATATTTATGAAAAAATTGAGGATTCTAGGAAGAAGGGAGAGATTTTTGGGAGATATTTTTGGGATTTGTTTGAGCCAAAGTGTCTTGAAAGGTGAGAGGAAGCATGAGGAGAGTAGGCCTTTCATAATGGTGGAAGAGTGACACTCTTGTAATATTTTGAGAATGGGAGACCCCACCCATTTTATGATTGAAAATGGATCCAATAATGATATAATGTAGAGAAAATTAAGGATAGTTTCAAAAAATGGACATCCAATGGATTTTGAAAAATTTTATAGGTCATTATGGTTCTTAAATTTATGTTTTATAACTTTGTTAACCTTATTTTTATCTTAATCATTGTAATTAATCTTAACTAAATTCAATAGTATTTTTGGTAACAAAATTATTTTAACTTTAAGAAATTTGAAATTATTCTTATTCCAAATAGGTAATTCATTTTTCGAATTTATTATAAAATAAGTGGGATATTTTAATTTCAAAAAAATAATCCCGCTCACGAGACCACACTGCGTGGTATTAAAGGGAAAAATTTCCAAAAGATTGCTGTGTTTTTTAACCAATTAAAAAGTTAAATTGATTAAAATGATAAAAAATATATTAAATAAATAAAATATGATCCAAGAAAACTTTAAGCCCATTTAAAATTTTATTTAATCTTATATATGAATTAGATGAAAAATTAGTTTTAAATAAAAATTTCATGTTTTTATTAATCATTGAAAAAATGAAATCTTTCAGAAAAATACCAAAAATTATTACTATGATAATTTTTATTTATATCATTAAGATATGATGTTTATTTTGACAAATTAAATCTATAAAATCACTAAAAATTGGATTTAAAATGGGTTCTCTATTAAAAAGCTGTAAAGATACTATTATAAAAATATATGTGTTTTATTCATAAAATTTGGTTTGTTCTAATCTAATATCTATTGGATTGTTATAAAAAAATATATTTTTTATTATAAAAAAATAAATTTAATTAAAATCCTTAAAATTTATAAATTTGATGAGAAATATGAGGATGTCTAAAACCAGGTCTTGTTCTAAAAAGACATCCTTAACTACAAAATGATTTAAGAAAGAACACTTGACATCCATTTGATAATGTTTTAAAATATTGATGATCTTCATAGCAATTTAATATTCTTATAAACTCACATTTGATGATTGATGAAACGACTTCCTCAAATTTAATTCCTTCTTCCTAACTATAAACATGTTTAACAAGTTATGCGTTGTTTCTGACTGTATTCCCTAAGTCGTAAATTTTATTACTAAATACCCATTTAGTAAAAATATTAATGTTGTCCATGGGTTTATCTAAACTTTCCAAAAAAAATTTCTTTCAAACTGATTCAACTCTTCAAGAATTTCTATTACCCAAAATTCATCATTAATTGCTACGTTTAGGTTCTCAGGTTCAAGGATATACAATAATGATTGATGTTCAACCTAATTTCTAATATAATATCTAGTTTGGTTTCATATATCTATATATCCTAGAATATAATCTAACAGATGATTCTTGAGACTTATAATACTTCAAGTTAAGGTGTGAGTGATTACCTATGAATTTTCCAGAGGAATTATTGGAAATACATTAGAACTATATGATTCTTCTGCTTGTTTTACTACATAATCTACTAGTGTGGAATTTGTGTTCATAGAAGTTAAGTCATCATCAAGGTGATATAAAGAGGTATTATTCTCATGTGGATCTATATCATTAAATTTCACATGGCCTAATTCATCAATAGTCTTGGTCTTAATATTGAAAACACTATAGGCTTTAATAGAAACGGAGTAACTAAGAATGATTTCTTCATCATATTTGAAGGAAAATTTATCAAGATTATCTATAGTGTTAAGGATAATGAATTCACAAAAAATAACACTAATTTAATTAACCTTAGTTTTCCTATTATTCCACATCTCATAAGGGGTATTCTTAATAATAGGTCTAAACCAAAAAATAGTGTATGATATAGCATCCTATAGTGAAAACTTCATCCCAAAAATATATAGGTAGATCATACTCATTGCGTATACATCCGGTTATATATGGTAAGGTTAGATTTCTCCTTTCAAATAATCCATTCTGCTGAGGGGTCGTGGGAGTAATGAATTTATGGGTGTAACCACTTTTTGAGAAAAATGATTCAAAATATTGATTTTCAAACACTCATCCATGATCACTTTTTATGGTTGTAATCCTATGTCCACTATGATTTTCTACAGACTTAAAATACTTGGTAATATAAGAGCATGCTTCACTTTTTGAGGAAGAAAATAAACCATTGTATACCTAGAATAGTCATAAATAAGAATAAAAAAAATTTTCTTACCATTAAGACTAGAAACTCTAGAAGTTTTAAAATATCATTGGAACCAACTCAAGAGGTTGAGAATATGACACTTTTTTCTTATGTTTAAAAATGATTTTGTGTTATTTTCCATTTTTTATAAAGATTATATACACAATCAGTTGGTAACTATTGATTATGTAAATCCAAATCTAACCCATTTCTATTTAGCTTTCCAAGTGAGTGAATGTTGAAATGGACTAGTCTAATATGCCAATGACAAAATTCCTTATGACAAACACTCAAGAATGAAACAATATGAGAAATTAAAAGAATTAAAATCCATAAAATAAACAATTTAAGTTATTATGTTAGTAAATATTAAAGAATTTTTATAATTACAAACATTACAAGAATCATTTTCAAACTTATCATGGAAACCTTCATCACACAACTAATAAATTCTTAAAAATTATATTTTAAACCATGAAAATATAAATATTTGAAAATTAAAACATAATTTTGGTTACTAATATAGACTAAGCCAATAATTTTTCATTTTTCATTGCTAGAAAAGGTGACATGGCCACCATCTACCCTAATAAGACACATGATGAAGAAATAGTCTCATGTCATATGTCATGAATAGCTAATGTCCAACTACCATCAATGTTTACTAGTGTCCTTCAAGAATTATTCCTATAACAAGTTTTTTTAAAAAATTTATTTTGATACCCAAATCTATTTAGGTCAATAAATATTAGTAATAAAAGATTTGGGAACATGTATTTTCTTAATGGGTTTCTCGTAAACATATTACAAATTCTTATAAATAAACACGTTGTTATGTCATTTGGAAAAGTGTTTGGTAGTTTTTTTTCTAGTATAGATTTCGGAATAAAATTCTTTTTAATTTTTCTCCTCAGTCTAGGTTCATATCCAATTTCATAAACATATTTGGGAGCAACATGATTAACAATTTTTTATGCCAATGTCTTTCTACTATTTGTAAATTTTTCCAGTTCTATCTTCAATTAATATTTTGAAATTTTATGTTCATTGTTTTATTATGGAGCATGAATATTATTATATTTTTCTTCAAATGGCCCAAAATTATAGTTTATAGTTAGATCTTGACGTCTTTTAAAGACATTATGTTTATCTTTTAACTCATTAAATGTGTCTTCTGACATATTGTTATTGTCAAATTATTCTTCATTTGTCATATATTGATCATCATGATTTCTATTATCAGACTTTACAAATTCATCAGATTTTTGAAAGGGTAGAATATCATAAACTATGGGTAAATTAGATACCTCACTAACTTTTGTCATAAATATCATATTTTCACTCTTTGGATTTTCATTGGGTGAAGATTCTGAGACATTGGATCTGTCGTCATATGTAGTCTAGGTGGATTTCATGGCCTTATTTTATGTTTTGTCCTTGTCCTCGTATTTATTCTTGTATTTGAGCTTAGGAGTTTTAGGTTTTTTTGACCTTTCCTTTTCATTCATAGTATAAAAATTCCATTGAATCGTCATCCTTTTTCTCCCAATTCCCTCTATTGTAAAATATTATTTTCTTGTTTGGTATTCTGAAAAATACTTTCTTCTTGATGAAATTATTAAAAAAAATTCTAGATAAGCCATTTCATCATCACTATTAGAAGTAGAATCACTATCACTTAAATCAACAGCTTACACCATTTATTTTTCTTTTTCATTCTACTGTCTATGGGAAGTGGTCATGAAAGAAACTGAATTTCTCTGTTGTTACTCATCTACCTCATGGTTTACATTATGTTCTTCATCATAAATCATATGATTAAATAATAGTTTATTGACTGTAAATTTACTGATATTTCCAAATTCTATGATTAATGCTAAAGTGTCTTTCTATATTTTAGGTAGACATCTCACCTATATCATTATCTAGTCCATATTCATTATAGGATTTCCCTACAATCTTGGGGTATTGAAAATCTCATTAAACCTGACATACATATCAGAAATAGGCTCATCAGGAATCATTTAAAAAGTATCATATTTAATAGTGTAATAGTTAAGCCTCATTTATTTATTATTTTTAGTTCCTTCATGTGAGACACCTAGAGTATCCCAAATCCCAAAAGAAATTTTGCATGCATAATTTCTATTAAAAACATTATCATATAAGGAAAAATATAAGGCATTCATAGATTTTCAATTATTATTATAAATATCTTTATTTACAGCATACAAATTATTTCTAACACTAATAAAAATTTTATAATCATTAACAATGGATGACCAAATCACCAAACCCATAATTTATATATGAATTTTCATTTTGGTTTTCCATTCGGCATAATTATTAATATTGAATAAAGGATGTATGTTGGTAACAGATTATTCCTGATGATTATAGAAACAAAAATACTTCAAAATATACATATATATAAAAAGAACATAAAATTTATAACTAACAATGCTCAACTAAAATTACAGTTTAATAGATATTCGAAACAAAATTATTTCCCTTGATACCAAATGTTGGTCAGAGTGAGTATCTTATGAGGGGGAGATTTGAGTACCTGATAAACATTTATGAATAAAAGGGAGTATTTTAAACCCCCCAAATATTCAAAAAACATCTTTTCAAAATAAGTATTATGATATATATCTTAATAATTCTAAATATTTCAATGAATATTGATTAGGTCTCGGATGAATAATATTGACAATATTATGGAATCATTTGAAATCAATATACATGATTAAAATACTATACAAACACAATTTAAGATAAAAAATAAAAGTATAAATTTTTTTAATGAAAATAGTTATCAATTTTAATGTGAAAATAAAGAAAAACATAATTATACAATACAATAGAATAATGAATACAAGAGGATCTGTCTCAGGATAAGACTTGGTAATCTCCACATGGTGATCTCCTACTACCATGAATTTTATATAAAATAAATAGATGATCCACAATATTAATTGGGGTATACAATATATAACATTGTTCAGGTCACACATGACCTCGTCCACATTTATTCCTCGGTGTAAAGATTAAGTTGACACACATAGACCTCTATCATTATTATATGTGAGATAAAATAAAAAAATGTTTGAAAACATATCTATTATCTTCAATTATCGTTTTAGAGATTGTGTGCATACCTAAAATCTTGTATATAACACACTACTATAATGTAATAAAATATAAATAGAAATAATAAATCTAGGAGTATAGATTTTAGAAATACTCGGTCTATTGCGACGCTCCTTTTGAATCTTGATTTGGTTCAGAAATATACCTAGAGTCTAGTTTTCTTAAAAAATTTAGAAAAAAGTGTGTGTTTCAAACTCAGTTTTTTGGAATATAAAATAGAATTGAATGACATGATGGGGTTCAACTTCATCATCTAGATTTTACAACATGTCATTTCTTTTGATTTTCAATATGTTCATCTTGATACTTTTGGTTGTTCAGGGTCATCTACTATTTCATACAAGCATTATTTGTTTTCCCCTTATCAATGATGATGTTTTCTATGATTTTTATCAACAATATCAACAAGGAGAATATCTGAAGATTCTTCCTCACGCTGGTCATCTTAAATCCCTTCTGTCAAAAAATTGTGGCATAATAATTAAAATAGTAAATATGATTAAAATAAATTATTATTGTTGTTAGAATGATATAATTTTAAAAAAAATAAGTAATGAATTGTATACAGGGATTATGTCTTATGATCTAGTTGTGTCTTGTGTTCTGGTGGTATTGTAAGTTCTGGCTGTATGGCACTGGAGGTATGATATTGATGGTATATTTCATTCGATATATATTGTTTTGGCGATGTGAAACTTCCATTTTCTTACACATAGTTAAATTTACAGAAATATAGTTGTATGATATTGGTGGTGCCACATCCAAAGGATCATGGTTCAGAGGTGTATTCTCTAATGGTGTCTTAGAGTTATTAAAATTTTTAGTGTCAGTAGTATGATTTTGATGACACGATTATGATGGTGTCTGATCTGGAGATATCTCATACATTTATATTTTTCCTTATGATATCATGAAATCTTGGCAGTTTTTCGATCAATAGTGTCTAACTCAAAGATATCTCATACTTTGTCAAGTCTCTAGACTAACAGCATGATAGTCTAGTGATGTAAAGTCCTAATGGTATCTAGTACTTATAGTATTTTTTTATGAGTGGTGTTTCATGACCAACTATGTCTCATACTTGAATATTTATCACCAAGAATCAGAATATAGATAACTAACAGGTAAACATAAAATTCAGTAATTGTATTAAATAAATTGTTTTGGGATTGTTAAAACTAGAAGGTCAACAAATATTTAAAAATATGTTCATTTCCTATAAGGTAAAAAATACATTCTTCCCATAATTTTTCTAGAAAATTCAATGAAGTTCCTCGATTAGAAAATGAAATGAAAAATCATTCCATGTCATTTAAAAAAATCCCCAATAGTTATAATTGACGTTAAACAATTTTAGAAGAATAGTAAGTACTATTTTGGAAAACATATTTATCAAACATGGATATGGATAAAAATTATACCTTTGTAAATACTTACATATATATAATCATTGATAATAATGAGATTGAAAAATCATCCCTAAACTTAGGTGTGATATCCTTTGTATTTATTAGATCCTCCAGTATAATGATTAAGATAATTTCAATGAATTATTCTATAATCTTAATAATTTTTATCATATCATATATGATCTTATTTGGATCAGTTTGTTAATACATTTTCAATATTACTCATTATTCGGGTATTAAATCGTTCATTTTCTTATGTTTGTTTTTTTAAAAAAGTTATAGTTCTATTTATAAGGTCATATTTTTGTCATTAATAAATTTTATTAACATATTATATATCATATATTCTCATTATATAAAATAATATAATCATTATTTAATAGATATCATGTAAAATTAATAGTATCACATCATTGATACGATAGGCCTTATGTACGGATGGCCAATGATATCATTCCAATAATTGTGAAATAGTATTGATGTGGATGGTATTTATTTTTTACATAATTCATATCATGTTATAATGACCATATATATTTTTTATTTCCATCATTATACACATCAAAGTATGTTGGTAGTGAAAAAACATATTACACCATGTGGTAGAGACAATAAGTTGTACGTACGCACGCGTGGTGATTTAATTTTTCATTTGATGAATAAGAGTAACATGGGGGTTTCATAATCATAATAAAATCTTAGTATATAAGTGATACATTAGATATTACATTACATTGGATAAAATTCATGAAAATTTAGTAGAAGGATAAATAAGTTTGAATGAATTGTTAGAGGAGATTACCTATTCTTCGACATGCTCCCTCTAAATCTCCAATTAATGCACTAAATTTTTTATTTAGAGAAGACCAGAACATCTAGAATGTAACTAAGGAATTTTATAATGGAAAATTGAATGGGATAACATTTCTTAAAGGCTCAATGAGTTTTGTGAAAAAATTATGGATGAGGTTCCATTTTATAATTGGTGTGAGGGGCAGTTTTGGAATCTCTTAAATATTAATTTATAAAAAAATCAATACAAAACCTAAAACATCTAAAAATAAATTATTTTATAATATTAAATGATAAATGTTTTTTATCTCAGCAACCAATAAATTTGAGTAAAATTTTTCTGTCAAATTAAACATCACCATTTTAATTAAATGTTAGTTATTCAATTTAATTTTTAATTAAGGTAAAAATAATCCAATATTAAAAGGGTAAAATATTTAATTATTTGTTGTCCATTTGACCAAATATGAATACTTTTGAAAATTTTAGACCATGTAATAATTATTATATATTTTTCTAAAGCATTATTAATTTTAAATATTTTAATAATACATTATTTTGATAAACAACCAATACTGTAATTTTTTACAATATTCAATTATTTGATTATTAAAAATATAAAGATAACAATTTAACATCAAACCAAATATTTTATAATATTTATAAGTGGTCTATATCATCTAAAAATTTGGTTTTATATATTAATTATATGAAAATATATTTATTTTTAATATTTTTAATATCATTTATTTGTTATCTCTATTAACAGAATAATTACTACAACAGTTATTTGTATTTATTTAATATAATTATTTTTTGAATAAAAATTAAAATGAAAATATTATGATGAAGATAAATCATCTAGATTTTATAATAATACATACAATGGATTATATCTTCTATAAAATCCTATATTTAAAATATTATATTTATATTTGTTAAAACATGTATGTGACAACTTTAACATCACATTAAATAAAATATTATAAGTGTCATAATCTATTCCATAAGGCTCAAGATGGTCAATAAATAGACCATTTTATGATTATGGTCACATTATACTATACCAATAATATTTGGTCATGTATTTTTTTCTTTTAATGTGTATTATCATTTTAATTAAAATTATTTTATTAATCTATCATCATTTAAATAATTTCTACATCATCAACGTATTATAATTTTAAATAATTATTTATTCCTAAAAATTAAAAAAAAACCATGATTAAAAAATATTTTATATTTCAAATGATTATTTATATCCAATTTTATATTTTGTATAACCTTTCATTAAAAAGTATATTGTTAAAAATGATTGAGTAAGACATATTTAAATTTTCATTAAATAAAATTAATTAAATGTTCTCTTCGCATCTATGTAGATTCAAAAATATACCATTTTGACCCAAAGATGATTTAGGTTGAAAAAAACTCATCCAATTATATTAGGAAATTTTTTAGGATAATTTTATAAAATAAATTTTACCCTTAATTACCCAATTTACCATTTTATCATACTAATAAAAATTACATAAGTTATTATTTAATATGCCTAAAAACAATCGAAAACTATTTAAATAATTTTGAACAAATGATTACAAATATTTAACGTATATTTAAAAAATAAAAACACATAAATTTTCATAATTAATTTAAAATTATTCTCTATTTTAATGATAAAACAAGTTCTAAAATTTAAAATATTGCAAAAGATTGAAATGGTTGTATTACTAAATTCAATGTAAAATTAATGTCAATGACCTAAATTATTTTAACACCTAAGAATATAATATATTTATGCATTAAAACCGTTCAATAATATAATTTTACCATATAAATTATTTTGATGACGAAAAGTTGTTTTCAATAAATATTTCATATATTTGTATTATTCATCAAAACATGAATGTTATTAGAAAAATATAAAAAATTATTAAAAAGAAAATTTCTATATCTTACATCCAAATAATAGGTTTTAGTTTTCATATATAAATTATTAATTTCTCAAAATTTAAATTTAAAATGGGTTCTCTATTAAAAGATTATAAAAATTTCCTTTTAAAAAATACAACATATTATACAAAAAATGGGGTTTATTAATACCCTATGACTAAAATAACTTTAAGATGAATATCATAAATATTTAATTAAATATATAACATATATATTTCATTAATTTCATTCGATAATTATAAATAACCTAAATTATTAATACAAAAATACAATATTTTATTTACATTCAATTGGTTTATATTTTTCGTAAATAATCGATAGCCAAAGAATTCAACATAGTTTTTCATATGCTAGTTATATTTATTCTTTCTAACATAAAAGATAGGTTATAATGGTAATTGTATACTAAGGTTGTCTCACTGTTCTTTTAAACTCATGATTGTGTGTAATGTAAGCTATTGAATATATAAAATTGTTTAAAGAAAATATTTCATAACTACCTCTAGGTGTTACATTCTACCCCCCTTAAACTGAATTTTTCCCAAAAAAAATTTCTCTTGGATTAAAATATATGTGGATAACTCTACCTCATTGCATCCTCATGGTCCCAAATTGGTTACTCAAAATGGTGGTTCCACCATAAAACTTTAACGAAGAGAGTGGTCTAGTTTCATAGTACTTTTTCTCTACGATCCTGAATCTATATCCGTTGTTCTTAATAAGAAAGATCATAGTCTTGTGGTATGGATTCTATGTTTATTATATGTGATAAATCAGGTATGTATTTTCTCAAGAGAGATACATGGAGCATATCAAGAACTGGATTGAGATACAGAGGAAGCACCAATCTATAAGCTACCTTCCCAATGCGGTCAATAATTTCAAAAGGACTGATATACATAGGGCTATTATTTCCCTTATTTATAAATCTCATTACTCCCTTTGAGGGAGGTATACAAAGAAACACCTTATTTTCAACTTCAATATCTAATTACATTCCTTATTTTTAGCATAACTATTTTTTTGACACTAGGATGTGCTTATATGTTGTTAAATAGATCTAACCTTCTCATCCATTTCATCAACAAGATCAAGTCCTAATTGATTTATTTCTCTAATTGCATCCCAAAAAGTTATATTTATACACATATTTCCATAGATTTCATCATAAAGATCCATCTAAATACTAGAGTAAAAAAATTGTTTTATGAAAATTCCACCAAAGGTAGGTGTTCATCTCAACCACCTTTGAAATTTACAGATAAATATCTAAACATGTATTCTAGAGTTTTAATTTTCCTCTCGGACAATCCATCTATCTAAGGATGATAAATTGTGTTGAAACTTAATTCTATATCAATATCCTACCGAATAATTCTTTAAAATATCATGGTAAACCAAAAATCCCAATCAGATATAATGGACGGTTGTACTCTATACAATCTTACCATTTCTTTTACATATATCCTGGAAAGCTGATGAAGATAGAGGTCATCTCTATTAGAAATTAACTATTTCTAATTCTTATGTAGATCAACTACAACCCAAATATCATTGTGGCCTTTAGATTTTTTGGGAAGTTCGGCGACAAAGCCCATTGTGATGTTTTCCCATTTCTGTTTTTGTATGGGTAATGTTTATAACATCCCCTTAGACTTTTTTTTCTAAGAGTTAACATTCTGACAAACCAAGCACCGAGAAACATATTCAGCAACATCTAATTCTATTAAATCCCACTAGAAATATTCTTTTATGTCTTTTTACATCTTTGTTCTTCCTAGATGAATATAGAATGAATAACAATGAAACTCTTCCAACTACTACTTCATTAATTCGGGTGCGAGAGGAATACAAACATGGTTCTTGAAATTTATTATTCCATCATAGTCTAGGTTTAATTAAAGAACATTTCTCACATTATTTTATAGCTTAACATATTCCTTCTACGCATCCTTAATCTTCGCATGTATAGATCGTTTAAAAATATTTTTATAAGGATAATATTTCACACCTTCTATTAAAATTGCATGATCCATCCTTAAAAAATACATAAATATTATATCATTTGAGATCCTCATTATTGAAAGGATGGCATGGTCCTTTTGACTCAAAGAATATGCCCCCTTGTTTTCTTTCTCAGTTTGGTAATGTATTAAGTAGTCGTAATCTTTAATCAACTCCAAACATCTTCTTTGGCACATATTCAACTCATTTTTTATGAAAATATAATTTAAAATTTTATGATCAGTATAAATATCACATCTTTCTTGATAAAGATAATTCATCAGTATCTATAACGCAAATATTACCGTTGCTAACTCAAAACCATGAATTGAGTATTTTTTCACATAGATTTTCAATTTTTACAAGGCATAAAATATCACCATTACATTTTTCATGAGAACACATCCTAACCCTTTTTTGGATACATCACTATAGATCACAAATAATTCTCCACTGTATGGAAGTGTGAGAATATGTGCACAGGATAACCTTCATTTTAGCTCTTCGAAATTTGCTTCATGATCCTCCATCCACATGAACATAACCCTTTTATGAATCAAAATGGTTATTGGATTAGATATTCGTGAAAATTATTTCACAAAACATTGATAATATCAAGCCAAAACAATAAAACATTGGATCTCAGTTACGGTTTTTAGTCTACGAAAATGTTCAATAACTTCTATTTTCTGTCCATATATATCCCCTTTCTTGATATTGTTTGACTGAAAAATGATTCATTCTAAATACAAAATTCACACTGGGTAAATTTTTCATAAGTCTTACCCTTTCTCAAGAACTTCAATAAATTTCTAAATTGATCTTCATGTTTTTTCATGATCTTTGAATGTAAAATAATATCACCTATATAGACTACCACAAACTGATCAACATATTCTCTAAATACATTATTCATTATATCCATGATGATAGTGGGGTAATTAGTAAGACCAAAAGGAATCACTATAAATTAATATTATCCATACCTTATATGAAATTTCATCTTTACTATATCCTCCTTCATGAGCATTAATTGATGATATCATGAATGAAGATATGTATTAGAAATTTATTGAGCTCCTCATAGTTGTCCAAATTATACATCAATGCATGGAAGATAATATTTTTACTTGATTGTTATCTGGTTGAGTTCTCGATAATCAATGCAGAGCCTCTTTGATCCATCAATATTCTTAATAAACAGAATAGGTGAACCCCAATGTGATTCACTAGGTCATATGAATTATTTTTCTATATTCCCATGGCGTTTCTTCTTAAATTCCATTAACTCAATTGGGGCTATTCTATAAGGGTTTGTGAAAATAGGCCTAGCACCATTATGAGTTCTATTGAAAAGTCCACTTCATGATTTAGTGGACGATCTGGAAATTCTTCCAGAAAGGCACCAAAAAATTCCTATACAATAGGATTTTTCTTAATGGTGTTTTTATCCACATCCATTTGGGAAAATAACCTCATTTTATAGGAACCAAGACCCATAATATGAAATAAATTTCCACTAGATCGTTATATTCATCATTGCATCGATAGATGATCATAGATTGACATAGAATATAGAATGTGACTTCCCTTCCTTGGAAATTGATATCATATCCAAATATAGAATGCCACTCCCGGTGAAGAATCAGATAAAATTCATCTCAAGGAAGGATCACAATATTTTCTATAACCACTTTCCTACAAACATCAACTAACGATGAATTTTAAACATTTGATACGATAGTTGTGGAATTTGAATTTGTTACTGATAACTCAACGTCTAATTTTTTATGAAATGTGGTGATACCCTAAGAAAATTATTTAGAAATAAAAGAGTGGGTGGATACAAATTCAAATAAAACATTTTCTACTTTATAGTGTATAACAGTTTTACCTTTCACGACATCATTATCATACCCCACATCACTAATAGTGATCACATGTGACATGACTTTGTCTTTGTCCTTAAGATTTTACTATCGTTGATCATCATTAATAACCCTTGGATTAGATAATTGGTTGGCATACTGAACCATTTCCTTGACCATGTATAATTGAAGTTAGGGAGGTGAAATATATATATCCCTTTCTCTATTGGCATCATTAGACATCTTTTTCCCATCACATTGAATTTCAACTACCCTATGACCTTATATTCCACACATAAAACATTTTCAAGCCCTGTTAAGACAATTTCCTTGATGTTTCTTTCCCCAAAGATAGTATAAGGGAAAAGTCTGCTTCTTTTCAAGCTCGCCTTTATATTTTCCCTTGAATTCCATTTTTATCTTCTTATCAAACCCATATGATGAATGGGTTACTCAAATCATCATCTTAACCTTGAGATCACATCAAATGGTTTCTTAAAATATATTGAAGTACCTTATAGCTAATTCCATTCAAAGACTCGGTGTTAATCCACAAAATAGTCAATAAAATTTACTCTCTAGTTGGATAATATTTCCATTAACCTGCCTTTAATGACTTTTAAAATATTCTTCTTAGATGCCAACAAATTCTTCATATTTTTTCTTAATCTCAATGAAATCCTTATCCATATTTCATGAAGAATATAAGGAAATAAATTAAAAAAAATATGTTATTGAACTCATCCCACTCTATAGATTCAACTTCATCTCTTTTACTCATATTCCTGATAATATTCCACCATTGATCAGCTTCACCTTCCAAACGAAAAACTAACAGGATGACATTATCTTTATTTGAACATTGGATAACTTGAAATATATTTTCAGTTGTACTAATTCATTGTTTACCCATAATTGGGTCAGAAGACCCACTGAATGAAGGTGGACTATGCCTCATGAAGGACTCAACATAATTTTGTTACCTTATTTGATTTTTCAAAAGTTTTTCATGGTCTATAACGTGAGAATATTGTGTGAGCATAGTGAATTTTTTTTATTCTATCTCTAATAATATTCTTCTTCTTCTGGAGGATAGTCATTGCATTGCCCCTCATATTCAGCATTAACATGATTCTTTCAGGATTCATCGTTTGACTAAAACTAAGAAGAATAGTGTTTGAAACACCAATCATAATGGGAAAATAACATGATTAAGAATAATATTTCAATTTAGGTTAATTTATGTTTTATCATCATTTATTCATGATCATTTCTAAAACCCCAGGATTGTAACCTATAATTTTAGTCATCCTTAGGGTTCTTAATTAGGTCATCTCATCCTAGTTTCCTAATGTTAACTATATCTTTGACCTGAAACCAACTATAAAGGACCATACATTATAAATATATATATTAATTAATAATTGAATAATGTTCATTGGAAAATGTAGAAAACTCATTCTTGGATCATATAGGTTTAGTGTATTTAAAAACTAAGAAATATAAACAACTGGTTAATAAGACATCTACATTGTCTCCCTCTTATTTCTTTATAACACGACCCCTATTTTCATATCTTTCTTAGTTACCTTCTTCATGAATTTGGGAAAAACATAAGAAAAGGTGGGATTTTTTTCTCAGTAGGGGTAAAAAAGGGGATATTAATTATATCATAAACATATTACATAAGAATATAACATTGTAAATTCTTATCTTCTATATGATATACCATGATATCATGTCCTTGAATAAAACATAAAATTTCATAATGAAACAATGAAGATATTACCAAAATACATAACAATATACTTAGAATTTGTGGCATACACATAATCATAGAAAATCATTTCATATTATTCAAGGATATTTTCAAATACCATCATAGAATGTAAATTCCATTACTGAACTGATTTCACTTCTCGTTCTAGCCTTGTATTACTAAACATGGTTTACTTTCCATTACAACCATGTATTACTGAACTAAGATCATTCCCCATTTCAACCCCATTTATATCATTATATATAAATATTTACCCAATGCATTAGATGCATATATCGATCTCATGCATCTCAGAATTAAATCATTCTTATCTGTTCAAAAAAATCATTCTTCATTGCATAACCATAGGAATAAAATGGGTTTCATAAACATCATTCCATCATAACATAATCCCTATAAAACTAATGGATTCGTAAATAACATTCCATAATAAAAATAATAATACCATAGGAATAATAGAAATAGTATAATTCAAATATAACCATATTAGTGAATTATATCTTAGATGAAAAACAATTTTTATAGAACACTCGAAATTAATTCTTGAAGAAAATATCCACTCTACAAAAATGTTTACTTTTTTGAAAATTCCACCAAATTTTAAAAGAATATAATTTCATTGAAAATAAACTTAGAATAATGTAAAGTAATCTTCATGGAAATAAGGTGTTCTGAAAATGTAAAAATTATTTCATGATGTATAAGTTGAAAAACATTCTTCTCATAATTTTTCTATAAAATAAAAAAAAATTACCTCATATTGAAAAACAAAAAAAAAACATTCCTTTCATAAAATTTAATTAAATTAATCAATGTTTAAAATTGATATTGAAAATTATATTATAATGGAAATAATATTTTTGAATTCATATTTAGGAAACATGGATATAGAAAATAAATATAACCTAGTGAATAATTACATATAAAAAATCTCAGATAATAATGAAATTGTGAAATTATCCAATTACAAAGGTGTGATGTCCTTCATATGTATCTAGAACAACTGTATAATGATTAGAATAATGTTATTAATTTATTCCAAAATCAAATTCATTTTTAATGATATCATATATGATCGTATTATCATTTGTTTGTTCACAACATTTCATTATTACTCGTTATATGGGTTTTAACCATTACATTTTCTTATGCATGTTTTGTCGAATAAATTACAATTATCTATATTATGTCATATTTAAATCATTGAAAAATTATATTAACATATTATATATCATATTTATTTATTCAATACATTTATATAATCCTTCTTAAATGGATATCACGTAGAATGAATTGCATCACATTGTGGAGACAGTAGGGTGTGCGTATGCACAAGTGATGATATCACTCCAATAATTATGAAATGGTATGGAAGTCGATGGTAATTATTTTGTTCCATAATTGTTATCTCATTATAGTAATTGTACATATATTTATTCTTTCAATCATTATACCCATCCAAGTAAGTGGTGATGAAAAATAGATTACACGATATGGTGGAGAAGGTATGTTGTGTGTACGCGCGTGTGGTGATTTCATTTTTCGGAAGATAAATAGAAAGTGTAATATGGTATTCCATAATCCTAATAAAATATACTTATATATTTGAAATTTTATTTATTACTTCATAATGGAAAAAACTCATCAATATGGAGTATAAAAAGAAATATGTTTTAAATAATTGGTAGAGGATATTACCTCTTCTTCGACGTGCTCCATCTAAATATCCTATTAGATTTCTAGATTTGGTATTTGGATAAGACAATATCCTCTAGAATTTAATTAAGGAATGTTATAATGTAATATGGTGGGGAATAGATGATATTTAAGGATCAAATATTTGTGAATAAATGAGGGAGGAGGTTCTGTCTAATAATTGAGGTGAGGGAACTTTTCGAATCTTCAAAAATATTAATTGATAAAAAAATAAAAAACCTATAAAAAACCTAAAAAATTTTCCTAGTTTATTTTATGATATCAGATAAAGATAAAATATCATCAAACAATCAATTTTTACAAGTTTTCCTTTCCATTAAAAACTAATCATTTTTATTAAAACATCATTATTTTGATTAATTTTTTATTAAGGTAACAAAAATTTCAATATTAAATGGGTGAAAAATTTACAAATTTTATTTAAATTAGATATTAAATAAATAGTTTAGAAATTTTATTACCATATCAAAATTATTATATATTTTTTTAAATGACTTGTGCCTTTAAAATAATTTAATAATACATAATTTTGATAATTAATCAATTTTTTCAATTTTGTCACTATTCAATTCAATGATTATTAAAAATATAAATATAAAAATTTATCATCAAACCAAATATTTTATTATATTCATAAGAGTTCAAGTTTGTCTAAAAATTTTCATTGGATATATAAATTATCAGAAGTTATATTTATTTTAATATTTTTAATAACATTTTCTTATTATCTTCATTAATAAAATAATTACTACATCAGTTTTTTGTAGTTATTGAATATACTTATTTTGTAATAAAAATTAAAAATAAAATAAAATAAGGAAAATAAATAATCTAAATTTCATAATAATAGTTTCTTTTGAATTTATATTCAATAAAGTCCTTTATTAAAAATTTTATATTTATTATAAAATTAATGTGAAAAAATTAAAATCACATTAAATAATATAATACAAGTCTTACAATCTTTTACATATAGATCCTAATGGTACATTACACTGCAATTGGATGATTATGGTCTATATATACCCTTCTAATAATATTTTGTCATATTTTTTAGTCTTTTAACACTTATTATCATTTTAATAATAATTATTTTTTTGATCTCTCATCAATTAAATAATTTATGCTTCATCAACAAATAAGACATTATGGTAATTATTTATTTCCTAAAAATCAAAAATAAATTAACATGATAAAAAAAAAATTACCATTCAAATTATTTTTTATATTAGATTTTATATTTTGTATAATTATATATTAAAAATGATATATTAAATTTTTTTGCATAAGACACAATTAACTTTTCATTAGATATATTTAATTAAATTTCATAGTATCATCCAATTAGCATTTAAAGGATTCCGTTTTGACCCAAGGATTATTTATGTTTAAAAAAACTCATCCAATGATATTAATACAAGTGTTATGATAATTTTATAAAATTATTTTTACCCTTAATTACATAATTTACCCTTTAAATGTATTAATTAAAATTGATGAAATTATGATTATTAATGACGAAAATTTAAAATTAAAATATCTTTATGTAATTTTAACCTTTTGATTAAAAATATGGACTCCATTTTTTTGAAATTAAAAACATATAAATTTTAGTGATTATTTTAAAATAAATCTCTCTATAGAAATGAGAAAATGGGTTTAAAAAGACAAAACATTTCTAAAGACTGAAATTTTTTATCATCTAAATTCAATTTAAAATTATTAACAAGGACCTAAATTATATTAAATGATAAAAATATAATATATTTACACTTGAAATCCATTCAATAATATAGTATAACCATATAAATTATTTTTATTAAAAAAATTATTTTCACTTATCATTTATTATATTTCTTCTATTCGTCAAAACATGAAAGTTATCATAAAAATATCAAAAAATCATCCAATGTAAATATTTATATCTCTATTCCAAATAATATGGTAATGTTTTCATATAAAAATTATTAATGTATCAAATTTTTAATTTAATAGGGATTAAATATTAAAAGTCAGTAAAATTACCCTTTTGAAAAATATTAATTTTTATACATAAAAAGGTTTTATTCATACCCTGTGACTAAAATATTTATTGGATGAATATAAAAACATATTTCCTTGAATATATAATATATATATTTCATTAATTTTATTTACTGGTTGTAATTCACTTAATTTATTAATAAAAAATAAAAATATATTCATTACATTTATTTTGTTCATCTTTTTCATAATTAATTGGTTAACAAAGAATTCACCATATATTTTCATATGTTTGTTATATTTATTCCATAAAATCATAACAGATAGAGTATAATGGTCATTTTATTCAAAGGGCATCTTGCGGTTCGTTTAAACTCATGATTTTGTGCAATTCAATTTAATGAGGAATTAAAATTATTTTTAAAAAATATTTCATTGTAACATCTAGGTGTTATAGTGACAACCAAGAGATATATTTTGATATATGGTTGGTTAATGATAAGATAATTTTGGGATGTTATTTCTAAATTTTGGGATTTTCAACTTTCAGAAGGGTTATATGTTTTTCCATTCATGAAAAGATTTATATAAGATTTTGAGGATGTATTTATGTATTGAGATTGAATAGAAAAAATGGTTAAAAGGATATCTAGTGATTAACCTTATTTCAATGATTTCCATCATATTTATTTTGGAAATTATATTAGTGTGGTTTTAGAAAATGAAATACAGAATTTCGGGTAACAACCAATCATGTTTGGTAAGGATGATGATCCTGAACACATAAACGAAGGATAATAATTTTTTCACGACTATCACTAGCTTATGCAATGTCATGGTTAATGTATATTTATTTTTGATGAATTAATGTATATAATTAAAGAGATGTGTTACTTTATATATTCAGAGATTATTTTTTTGGCCATATTTATTTTTATGTTTTTTAGAGACAAATAGATATACATTACATTATTTTAAGTGCCTTAAGATCTACTAAAATTGTGTTATAATTCATTGAGAATCAATGTTATTTTATGTACATCCATTTCTGTAAGTAATGGATGAATTAAGAATATATAAAATCAGAACTAAAGAAGGAATTTTTTACAGAAAAATAAAAATTAAGTTTATATCTATACATTCTGGGTCAAAAAAAGAATTACTCGATTATAGGATAATGATCAAAAAAATATGTTTTCTTAATACCATAATTCTTTTTGAACTTAAGGCCTTTTAAATCAACAAATATTTATAAATTTGATTCCATGAACAATTATTTGGTCATTCACTTGACTGTGATTGATGACCTCAATCACTTCTGTGAATATTTATGATTTTTCTCTAACTCCATGTTTTAACTTTCCACCTATCTTATCTTATAAGAAACCCTAGTTTTATTTTAATTTTTGTAACCTTTATGTTTCCAACCATCCATTATTCATTGATGTTTTTGGATTCAGTTTTCAGATGTGGGTTACTATGATAGGAACATTCAAGTATAAAACCATAGATAAACTAGATGAATTTTGAGGGTGAAATTAATTTCAAGGGGGGTAGAATGTAACACCCCATTATTTTGTGAAATATTTTATTTCAGAATTAATTTATTCTTTTTATATTTTTTAGTTCACACCGCACTAAAATAATTATTTTATTTTAAATAAATATGTCTGGATTGTGTGGTATGTAACATCATGTTAATCAAACACTACACACAGCATAAATTTCATCTTTCTCTACATGAAACACCTAGGTCAGCTTTTGATACACGCAAGACAGACTTTCCTCGATTGATTGTGTAATACGCAAGACCCAGTGTTTCTTAACTGTAATTCATTATTTAAATATTATTATCTAATATGATATAAAATAGGCATCAAATTGAATATTATTATATTAAATAACTTATTAATATATATATATATATTAATTCTTTGGTTACCCATTAATTAGAAAAAAAATATACAATCCAAATGATTATAAAGGGACATGTTTTATAAAAGACTATTTCTATGTGAAAAAAAAATTATATGGAAAAACATTATTAATAAATAAAATTTAAGGATTTTAATTAAATTTATTTTTTTATAATAAGAAATATATTTTTTATAACAATCCAATAGATATTATATTAGAACAAACCAAATTTTATGAATAAAACACCTATATTTTTATAATAGTATCCTTACAGCTTTTTAATAGAGAACCCATTTTAAATCCAATTTTTAGTGATTTTATAGATTTAATTTCTCAAAATAAACATCATATCTTAATGATATAAATAAAAATTATCATAGTAATAATTTTTTGTATTTTTCTGAAAGGTTTCATTTTTTCAATGAATAATAAAAACATGAAATTTTTATTTAAAACTAATTTTTCATCTAATTAATATATAAGATTAAATAAAATTTTAAATGGGCTTTAAAGTTTTATTGGATCATATTTTATTTAATTAATATATTTTTTATCATTTTAATCAATTTCACTTTTTAATTGGTTAAAAAACACAGCAATCTTTTGGAAATTTTTCCCTTTAATACCTCGTAGTGTGGTCTCGGGAGCGGGATTATTTTTTTGAAATTAAAATATCCCACTTATTTTATAATAAATTGGGAAAATGAATTACATATTTGGAATAAGAATAATTTCAAATTTCTTATAGGGTAAAATAATTTTTTTACCAAAAATATTATTGAATTTAGTTAAGATTAATTACAACTATTATGATAAGAATTAGGTTAACAAAGTTATAAAACATAAATTTGTGAACCATAATGACCTATAAACCTTTTCAAAATACATTGGATGTCCATTTTTTGATACTATCCTTAATGTTCTCTACATTATATCATTATTGGATCCATTTTCAATCATAAAATGGGTGGCGTTTTCCATTTTCAAAATATTACAAGAGTGTCACTCTTCCACCATTATGAAAGGCCTAATCTCCTCATGCTTCCTCTCACCTTTCAAGACACTTTGGCTCAAAAAAATCCCAAAAATAACTCCCAAAAATCTCTCCTTTTCTCCTAGAATCCTCCATTTTTTCATAAATATTTTCACGGAAGCCCTCTGGTAAAAACTAAAAAAAGTTACTCGATAAAGAGGTAGCACCCTCCCTCAAAGTCCTTTATTTCATATTCCATGTCCACTCCCTCAAATATTATTATTACATGATTTTATAACAACACAAGTATCCTAAATATTATATGATTTTTTATGGTAAGGTTTATTCCAACACTCGAACAATCTTCAATTTAATGGGTAATGAACATATTGTTTACACGTACTGTGAACTACCGCCTCACTAAACTGGGATTGTCCATTTTTATTTTACCACTTATCATGGTGGAAATTATGATGGACCCTATATTTATATTTGTTATATATCATATTTTTTATGTCATTAATCATCTGTAATTATTTTACAAAACATGTATTTATACTTTCCATTTTTATTTAATACAATAATTTTGTTTGAGGAAGTGTAGATTACCTCCCCCCTAAAAGCGATGTGATTCGTTCATACACTATATATAATGTATCAAACATGGTTGTAGTGAGTTTATATGATATAATAATGAAATTTCAATACTTATTCTTATATATATTTATATATACATATGACTTTTAACTTATTTCATTCAGCACAATAATTAAAAGTAAATAGCATTCATGCGTAGGTACGGCTTACCTTCTCTTTAAACAATGTATTCTGTTTCATTATTATATATTCTAAATATTATTAAAATAAAAAAATACTATATATAAATTATATTTAAATAATTTTTTATATTATATAAAAAATTATATAAGTATATATACCAAATATATAACAAATTAAGACACAATCAGAAAATAATTCTAATATTACCCAAAGTGAAACCTTAAGAGGTAATTGTTAAAAAGAGGGCAATGTAAAGCCATAATCAGACCATATATGGAATTAAAAGTAATAATATGGTTCTTTAATAAATTTATAATAAAATTATATTTATTATATAGAATTTTTTGACAAGTATGATGAGAGTCAAGACACGAGGTAAGGGAATTTCATGTCACCTTTTATTACTATGAGACACATGCCTTATTCACCAGTTACTTTTCTTGTGTGTTCTATAAAAATCCCTTTGATATTTTATATAATGAATCTTATTGTTTTTGTGGTATTTTATGATTCATGAAATCTCACTTTCCTACATGTGGAGTATGGTTTAAAGTCCCTAAATTATACGAATTTATTCAAACAATCTCATCACTTTTCGAGATTGTTTACGATTATCATCCCTTTGTTTAAATATTAGGATTCATCCCTCAAGAGAACTAATGAATTTTATTCTCCACTAATTATTCATGATATATTCAAGTATCTGTACCATTTTTACACTATTTCGTATGTATGATAGTTAATATAGAGTTTTTAATAAAACCCGACATTACCCTCTCTTCGATCTGAAATATGTTTTCTTTAAAAACCTTTTTTTCTTAAAAGAGTTTCCAAGAAAAATCTACTATTATAATATAATATTTAAAATATTTTTTTTATTTTTATTATTTTCCCAATGTTTTCAATGGAGTATTTCTTTCAATTTCCAAAAGATTTATTTTTACAACCTTTTATTGGGAAAAAAGAATGTTCTTAATACCTCATATGACAGGTATGGAGTTACCTACCATAATTTCATTGAAGATTTATTTTCATGTATAAAAGGATAATTTTTAAGAAATTTTTTTAAAAAAATTAAATGATTTGGATTTAATAATATTTTCAATCATCCTTTATATGTTTTCAAGGAAAATTGATTTCAAATTTCTTTAATTGCTAACTTTATATATTTTTAAAGTGAAAATGTTTTTAAAATGTTCTAAATATTTCATTATAAGTTTTCAATGTTTTTTAAATGAAACGTGTCTCAAACAATTTTCAAGATTATTTTATAATTTTTTATAGAAAATGATTTTCAAAAGGTTTTATGTTTTATTAAAATATCATTTTTCATGAAGAAATATATTTTCTTCAAGAAATGTTTTCAAGATATCTTTCAATGTTATTTTCTGTCTGTGACGACATCTCTTGATGTTACTCATTACCTTCCTAGAAATTATCCAATGATTCCATTCATATTCTTTCTTTAAGGGTTTATGTTTTGAAGGAATGTTTCTTGTGAAACATTTTCTTGTTTGATGAGTTAAATGCTTTTCAAAACCACTTTCTTTCACGAGTTATCCTTTGATGAAATGATTATAAAACCAATTTTTTATTCAAAGGTTAAGATTTGATTACATTTTTATGACTCCAATTTCATTTCATGTGTTATGATATAATTTTTTAGGAATTTTTGAAAGATGTACATAAAATTTCATTATAATATTGGTGGGACCTATATTTCCCTCCAATTCATTGGGTAAATATTTATATCTTGTGAGATTGACGCAAATGTTATTTGGAGTAAACCATAACTACTAGGATTGACAAGGGAGTGAAACAAGACTATATAGATGGTATGAGTTGTAAACTCATGCAACTAATATGTCCATGAGAGTGAACCATGACTACAAAGATGGTATGGAGAGTGAACAGATAATATTATTATTCTATTTGTAGTGATTCTTTGGCTAATATAGAAATCATATTATATGATTATGTGTGTGCCACAATTTCATCATTTATTTCTATTTTATCATTTAATGGCATATGTTATTTATTTATTTATGATTCATGTCTTATGAATGACCAATATTTATTCCATGATTCATTTTTATGATCTCTGATAATGGTTATAATCTTATATTTTCTAGATCATGTTCTCATACCCTCATGCTCTTGATTATGCTTACAATTCTTTCTTATTTATCCTTACAGGGCATCTGAGATCACCCATTTAATGTTTTTGTTCCCTAGTTTTGAACATATTTATTATGTTTGAGGTGTCTAAGAAGGGTTATAGTCATGAAGAACCAAGTGGGAGACATTGTAGCTCATTTCTATACCAGTTTACATATTTCCAAGTTTTCAAAAGCACTAAACTAATATAGTCTTTAGGCATATGTTTTTTTAATGTTTTAAGCATTCCAGAAAAATTTATTTATTTATTATGTATCTAAATAATGGGTTTGTATTGGTCTTGTAGTAACATAGGATGAGGAAAATATTATGAGGGCGGCCTTGGTCAACTACACAGGGAACCCACATAAGTCGACGATGTAAGCCTTGTGGAAAGATTAGTGTGCAGGTCCCAAGAAAAGATTTACAAAATTATACTAATATATAGAGTAGTGGAATATATAAATAAAACTAAATATTATTTAACATTTTCAAATTTCATGTGGGTGATTTTTACTCTCGTCACACATTTTATTTTTCCATCATTTGTGTACTACATCTTTCACGAAAGCTTAGTGCACATGTCCCAAATACATGTAAGGATTATGAAACATCAGATGGTATCCCAATAGTTTGGGATCCTAATTTCCATGGAGGGGTGAAAAATTTTAATCAAATTGCATCTATTAGATTCATCGATCATTCTAGAGGATGGGTATACCAGTGCATGGGTATCATTATTACCTTAAGTGGTTTTGAGGAATGTCATTTACTAGGTTATAGCCATGATAACTGTTGGTCATGAAATTCTTGGAAGAATATCATGGAAATAATGTGACAATGATGGTGATCTAGAGCCTTTGAGGTGGTCTTGACCAAATTCCACCAAATAGGATATGGTTTAGAAACCACACCTCATGTGCCAAGGTGGTCTAGTCAACACCATCGGGGGTGTCTTGGGTTGTATCCATCTATAATTTTTTCCAAAAAAAATGTCCAAATGAGATTTCTAAATCAAAATGTTTTGGGTATTCATCACAACAAAACAAGTTATAGAAAATTTATGTGTGAACTCTAATGATCAGATATTGGAAGAAATATATCAGGATATCATGGATGTTTGGGTGTTTCTCAAAGATGGGTTACATATCCCAGGTTTGGGAGACATCCAGGTACCCTCACATTTAAACCCTAAAAATGATCTGTTTGAGGTGGGACAATATATTAATGATATATAGGTGTGGATATATGAAATTAATAATTATATCTAGACCACTATATGGATATCCAACATGCTTCATGGATGAAGACTTGAGGGGGTAGTTGGTCATATTGTAGAGGAATGAGAAGACTACCTTGACCCTCCTAACGTACTTATCTTTTCTCTATTCGATTTTGTACTCTTTTATTTTATATTTTTAATCATTAGTGGATTTACATATAATCACATGTGAGAAGAATAATATGAAGAATAATAAGGAAAAGCATTATACATGATTGTGTCCCCAAGGTATGGTCCCATGGGAACTCCCATCTATGTATAGACTGAGTCTCCTGATGCCCTCAAATTGTACTCAGGATATAAGATGATGATGGAGGAAATGGTGGGATTATTTCAATGAATAAAACCTCATTTATCTATTGATAGTAGATACATTCTCTTTTTCATGTCAAAATAGTAAGCTAAATAGGGTAACAATGTTGGCAGGTCCCATGTTCCATAGTATGTTTTTTTGTTTTCATTCAATATCATGACTTTCTAGACCTACTCTTCTAACCATGATTGGGTTTTGACGAATCTACATTTACTTTCCCCCATAAGTGATTTTAAAATGGTCCTTCAAAGATTGAGGTGGATACTCTGGGGGAGGCACAAAACCATGTTAATGAGTCCTTAATTTTAATGTATGAGGAATCAAGAGATCAAGAGATGTCTGTCTCAGTGTTTGAAGAGAGGGGAGTGGGACATAGTAATGCAAAATTAAGTCACTGGGATTTCATGTTTTGTTTTTGACTTTACTCTTCTCATGATATCTTGGATCTGTTTCCTACACTAGAGGAACTAATAGTTATTAATTTTGGTTCCATTGTCACTCCAAAAATGGATTCTGTGAATTTTGGACAGAATGATGAAGGTATTAATGCTGACGATGACTTTGAAGGTTATGAAAATTCTATTAATGGTTAGAATTTAGTAGAGGGTGTAACGCCCCGACACCAGTTACCCAGAGTCAGTGCATTATTACATAACCTTGGCATGATACAAGGAATCATGTCTTGAAATACCGATCTGTTTAGTAGCCTTAGAAGTACTAGATATATTCATAATTTTTACAATACATCATGAAATAAAGACATCAACAACATTTTGTCCCTGTTGACCACACTAATATATTTAGCCTATCCCTATAGGTCCACCATAAAATATTTCTTCAGATCTTGGGGAAAATAAAACATAGAAAGTGGTGACCTCTGAGGCTTAGTAAGGATAACAATATAGAAGAAACATTCAAAAATAGGCATAAACATTTAGGGAAATGTATAAGACTAAAAATTCATGTTAAACATAAACTAAAGCATAATATGGCAATGATAAAATCAAGTAATTCCATTTACATATTCACATGGATATTCTACTAGTCAAATAATCACATGCAATATCAATAGGCACTTTCATAATGATGTAATGCCTAATTCCGAACATCATAACCACATATTTAAGGCCGTGTGCCAAGACTACAAATGAGATTTGGTCAAGGCCTTGTGAAAAGTCAATAGTTTTTCTTCGGAGACCTACTGAGTCATCGAGGAGTTATATCGGGCTCCACCCATCACTTACTATGTCCAATTCATTCCTCATATGAAAAGGATTAAACATAAAATAAACATTCATATTAAAACAAGTATACGAAATGTCTATACTTTATCCATAAAACATAAATTGTGTAAAAATAACACATCCACAGTCAATCATATCACAAAACCCTCAATAAAATATGGAAGATTTGTATCATAAGAACTCTACTTCAAACAATCTTAAAATCCATCAAAGGTTGTTCTCATAGATGAAATCAATACTTTTTGTAGAGAAATATCTATGGCTATTTTGAAATCATTTAAAAGACATATCATTATAAAATAAAACATTTATTTCAAAAATATTATTATAATCTTGTATGGTAATTTTGGATGATGTTATAACGGCAGAAAATAGCCCCACCCACCATATAATTTAAAAAAATACATTCTTACCATAATTTTGTCGAAAAGGTCATAAAGTACCTTGTTAAAAAATGAACAAAATATTCCATTCAAACCATTTTATAAAAAGTAAAACAAGGGTATAAATAACTTTAACACATAGTCTAGTAAATAAAAAAATTGTTTTAAAATACATTTTTATGAAACATGGATGTGGATGATATAGAGGACCCAATAGATACTTCTGTAAAAAAACCTTAGATAATAAAGAGACTCTTAAATTACCCCTTACCTTGTACTTTTCCTTATTAGATGGTATTTTAACCTCATGTATAATAGTTAAAAAAATTTATTTAATTATACAATAATAATATACATAAATATGATATCATATATAATCTTATAATATTTCTTTGTTAATAATATTTTAGTAGTATCATCGTTTGGGGTGTTAACAGATCAGTTTTCCTTTATATGCTTGGTTACGTAATCTATGTTGGTTATGGACAGGATGTATTTTATTCATATAAATAATGATATAATGTTATTAAACATTATTTTCAATCATAAAATGAAAATTATTCTAGAATTATTATGATGGGGAATGAATCTAATCACATTCGTGGAGACGGTAATGCGTACGTACGCACGAGCGACAATATCATAATATTGATGGTGAAATTGTATGTAATTGGATTGTATATAATATATATAGAATCACTAACATGTTATATTTATTATTTACATTAGTTATACTCATTATAATACCCATCCAAATATTTTAGTGTTTGAATAAAAAACTACACCACGATATGGAGACAGTAAGGCTTAAGTACGCACGTATGGTGGCTTTGTCATTCATATGATGGTTAGAATAATGAATATTGTTGTACCATATTTATAATAAAATCACAGTATATATAATATTTTGGAGTTATTATTTTAGAATGGAAACAAAAAAGAAAGAGGATGTGGAAGAAGAAAATAATGTCGAAGAGGTGATGAAATATTTACCTCTTCTTCGTGTTCTTCATTTTGATTTCCTCATAAGGGCTCGACAGGATGGCTTTAGGACCAAATTAATGCCTCTATGATGAATGGGGGAATGTTTTGAGGATATTTGGGTAGGGTTTGGCTGAGCCAAATGGCATTGGAGGTGTGAAATTTAGATAAGGGGAAGTACCCTTTTATAAGAGAGGTGAGGGTCACTTTAGTAAAAGCTTGATGTATTATTTTATTATAAATAATATTCGGTTTGTAATGGCTCAAAAATGATTTATTTCGAGAATAAGGCAGGTATGGGAATAATGTTTTTCAACCAATAGATTTTTTACTAGTTTAGGTCACCATATTATCCTTATCTTTTAGATTTAACTCTTAGTTAAATAGTTTAACATTTCCCATGTCTCATTGTATTTTTATATTATATGGATAATAAAAGTTTTATAATAATCCAAGTGAACCGCATGTGGTTAATGATTAATATATATAACCTTATAAAATTCCTTTGGAAGAACCTTAAATTTTTAGTAATATTAAATCAATTTATAATATAGTATTTGTTTTAAAAACTCAATTATGCCAACTTTGACAATATTTTGTATTTAATATTTTCTTAAATCCATAAAAACATTATCACTTAAAATAATATTTAATTAACCAACCATAACATGTCATATTAACCTATAAAATTGCTGTAATTTATCATAAATTTCAATTTACATTTATTTTGATATTTATAATATCAATTATTTTAATATTTCATTATTAAGGTAATTGTTGCATAATCATTGTGTCATAAATAAATTAAATTATTCAATGTCTAAAAATTATATTTAAACTACCATTATTTAGGAAATATTTTTTTATTTCTAATTAATATTTATAGTTTTATTTATATTGTGTGTAACCCAATATTAAAAATGGTTTAGCTATTAAACTTTGAATTTAACTCTTTTAACTATTCTTTAGATAAAATAATAATAAATGTCCTAATCTAATCCATGTGGACAAAAGGGGGTCATATTTTATTACTAAGGTTGTTTCTAGTCGAATTATACTTATACAAAAGAATTAGTACATGTGTTAGTGTAATTATGATATAATTATTACCCTTAATTGAACTATTTACTTTTAACGGTGATAAATAAAAGACAAAAGTAACTTTTCAAAAAAATTATTTTCATCTTATTCAGCCATATTTTACTTACTGATATTAACCGTGTCTTTGTGATTTTTTAAATTCAACTCACAGAAGCTGTAAAATTATATTTTATGCTAATTTGGAAATGCTCCTAGGAGGTAGGTAAAAGATGGTAAAAAGTTCAATTAAATTTTAATATATCAATAATTATTATAAAATGACTCCAATGAATTACATTGAACTTATATAAGTATTATGTATTTATTTTTACCTAAAAATTGTAAATAAAATAAATAATTATTTAAATAAAAATTCGGTTTTAACCTATAATGCATCGTTTTTCACTATTTAACAAAAATTGAATGTTTTCAGAAAAATACCAAAAATTCAACCTTATTTAATTTATATATTCCAAATTCAAAAATGAAGTCCCTTTTGAAATATAAAATTTATAATATTTAAGAAAGTTGGTATTACTATTCATTATGGTAGTTTGATTGGTCGCGGTGTGTTAGAATCTTGAAGTTGCGTACAATGCAAGCTTTTTCATTATTCAAAGGGAAACATACCGTGGAAGCTTGGGATGTTACATTCTTCCCTCCTTCAAATAATTTCATCCTCCAAATTTCTAGACTACTACCACACAAGTAGATTCGGGTGGTTCTTCATCATAAGTTCCTCTGGTTCCCATGTTTCCTCTTCCAACTGTTGGTTTCTCCATATAACTTTTACTAGATGAGTCATCCTATTTCTCAACGCATGGTATCTTGTATCAAGAATCTTGTTAGGATCTTCACAATAAGACAGATCAGGTTCTAGTTCAATTTCCTCATAGGTGGGTTCATGCGTTGGGTTAGGCATTTATTTTCTCAATAGTGATACGTGGAACACATTGTGAACTTTGTAGAGACTTGGCAGCATTTCCAAATGGTAAGTTACAGCCCAAATTCTTTCTAAAATTTTGGATGGTCTGATGTACCTTGGACTTAATTTACCCTTCTTACTGAATTATACAACTCCCTTCATTGCAGATACCTACAATAAAACATTATCTCATACCTGAAATTCCAAATCCTTCCTTCAGTTATCATAATTACTCTTCTACCTTCATTGAGATGTTTGATGTGGGTTTGGATAACCATTACCATTTCAATCGTTTCCTCAACAAGTTCTAGGCATATGAGTTTTCTTTGACCAACATCATCCCAACAAGTTGGTGTGCGACATCTCTTTCCACATAATGCTTCATATGGTGCCATTTTAATAATTTGAATGGAATATATTGTTATATGAGTATTCTACCAGAGGTAAATATTGATCCCACAAACCTTGAAAGTCAAGAGAGAAATATCTCAACATGTCTTCTATGATTTGAATATTTTATTCGGATTGTCCATCAGTTTGAGGGTGGTAGGTAGTTCTCAAACAATTTTTAGTATCTAAGTCCTTCTAAAGACTTTTCCAAAATAATTATGTAAAATGGGGATCATGATCAGAAACAATCAATAGGGGTACACCATGGAGTCTTACAACTTCATTAGTATATAGTCTTGCTAGATGTTAAAGTGGTAAATATTATTGTATAGAAAGAAAATGGGCAGACATGGTAAGATGATCAACAATGACCCATATTTCATGATTCCTTCTAATATTATTTGGTATCTCCATGACAAATTCTTTCGTAATTTTATCCCATTTCCACAAAAGTATGGGAAGAGGTTGCATGACTCCTCCAGGCTGTTGCCTTCTAGCTTTCACTTGCTGAAAAACCATACTTCTTGACACAAAATCAGCAATCTCCCTATTCATTTTGTCCAACCAAAAATGTTCCTTCAAATAACTATACATCTTGGTGCTATGAGATTGTATAGAGAAGTCAAAGCTATGATCATCACCCAACAATTATCTTTTTAGATCAGGTATATCGGGAACACAAAGTCTTCCAAAAGATCAAAATTCCATCTTCATATAAGAATTCAGTCAATCTCTCAATATTTACAGCTTTAATCTTCTTTTTAAACTCCTCATCATTAGTCTGAGAACTTTTTATCATTTCTAGTAAATATGGTTTGGAAACCATTTGAAAATGTATTGATGTTTCCCCATCCATGGTTATTCCAAAATCTATATTTACTAGATCCATGAAAAGAAAATCCCTTTCAACACTCATCTTTTTTCAAACTCTATGATAATTTCTATACAAAGCATCTGCCACCTTATTTTCCTTCCTAGGGTGGTAGTGTATTGTGAAATAATAATCATTGAGTTGTTCAAGACATATCCTTTGCATCTTGTTGGGTTCTTTTAGATAAAATATACTTCAACCTCTTGTGATCATTATAAATCTCACATTTTTCACCATAGATATAGTGTCTCCATATATTCAGAGCAAATATTACATCTACTAACTCAAGTTAATGAGTGGAATAGTTTTTCACATTAATTGTTAGCTATCGTGATGCATAGGAAATAACTCTATCATTCTGCATAAGGACACAACCATATACTTTCTTTGAAGAATCATTTTAAATAAAAAACCCATCGTTTTCTGATGGTAGAGTTAAGATAAGAGCATTGAATAATCTTCTCCTTAGTTATTCAAAACATTATTCACACTCTATTGTCCAAACAAATTTAACCTATTTATGTGTGAGTTTAGTTAATCTGTTAGCCAACCAAGCAAAATTCTTGATGAAACATTCTTAACCAATAAAATTGTGTACCTAAGTTATACTTTTCGGTGTAGGCCATTCTTAGATTTCCTTGGTCATTGAAAGATCAATAGTGATTCCATTATTATAGTCAATATGGCCAATAAAAGAAATATCTTGAACCCAGAATTCACACTTGCTAATCTTCCCCTATTATTCATTTCATCTAATATTATTTAGAATAATGAACAAGTGATTCTCATGATCATCATAGCTGTTCGAGTATACTTAGATATCATAAATAAATACCACTACCAAGACATCAAGATATTACATGAAAACTATGTTCATTATATCCATGAATACAGAGGGTGCATTAGTCAATCCAAAAGGCATTAGTTTAAACTCATAATGCATGTACCTGGTTCAAATTGTTGTTTTCAGAATGTCTTCCTTATTCACACACAACTGATGATATTCAGATCAAAGGTCAATATTTGAGAAATATTGTGCTACATGAAGTTTGTCAAATAAATCATCAATTCAAGGTAGTGGATACTAGTTATTTATTTTTATAGCATTGGTCTCCCTCTAGACAATGAACAACCTCATAGATCAGTCTTTCTTCTTAACAAAAAGGAAAGGGGCTCCCCATGGCAAAACACTAGGGAGAATAAATCACTTATTACTAAATTCTTCTAGTTGTGTATTTAATTCCACTAATTCCAAAATGGACATTCTATAAGGGGTCTTCGATATGAGCCTTGAACTAGGAATTAAATCAATGGAAAACTAAATTTCTCATTCTGGAGGATATCTAGGTAAATCCTCTCAAAAGACATAAATTTACTCTTTCACAATAGGTACATCCTATATTCGAAATTTTTTTTGCTCGCCCATAATTATTTCATTCTCTCCCTCCATAATAATTGAATTTAGTAGAGTTTCTTGGGGTGGATCTACATAAGAATTAGGTGGTGACGTTTTTTCTCTTAAGATAAGGTACTCTTTATCATCATTGAAAATTGTATCTAAATTCTTATTACAATAAATTTTTACATCATGGTCCGAAATCCAATCTATTCCAAGGATTATATCATATTCAATCATCGGTATGATGATGAGATTAGAATATAAAGAATATTTATATGCCCTTATGGGAACGGATTCACAAAACATTGTTGCATTGAAACTTCCCTTAAGTGTTTTCACTGACAACTCCCTTATCCAGCCAAATTGAAAATATCTAATTTTCATAGAAAATTGGGAAGATATGAAATAATGTGATGATCTGAAATCAAATAAAGCATTGGATAAATTTTAAGAAACCATTAAATTACCTGCCAATACATCGTTCAGAGCTTCAACCTCAGCAGTAGTGATCTCATTAGCTTGGACTTTCTCCCTTGGCCTTTTCTGAGGTAAGTTCCCTTGGCGCATAAGAAATTAATTTTTATAATGTCCCTCTTCTCTAAAATTGAAGCATTCAACATTGGAAACCTCTTTATTTTCCAAGAAATCACAAGCTTGGTGGCCTTTTGAACCACACTTGTAACAGACTCCCATTCCCTTCAGGAAAGTAATGAGGTGTTTCCTCCCACATTTACCACAGGTTATATATTCGAATTTTCCATTTTTCCCCTTATTTCCTTTTTTAGATTGACCAGAAGATCTCTTGTTATATTTCTATGCTTTTAAGTCAAAAGACTTAGAGAATTAATTTTATGTCTTGATAACATATGATACAACATCATCATACAATGAGAATGACTGTGAGACTAATTATCGACAGAGAAATGGTTTTAACACATCAAACTCAGAAATGGCCTTTCCAAATAAACTTGATTTTCACAAGGAAAGTATTTTTCTAAGAAAATCTCTTTAAACTCTTTCCATTACATGTTAGATAATTCTACATCTTCTTTTGGGTTTTTTATTAATGTCCACCATTGATCTGTATCTCCTACTAGGCGATAAACTACCATGACATCTTTTTCCATTTCGATACTCCCCAATGCCTTAAAAATTTTCTCTAAGTAATTAATCCATTTCTCGCCTACTAATGGGTTTTTAATCCCATTTAATGTTGGTGGTTTTTTCGTCAAAATGCGTTCTAGCATTGACCCTCTGCATTGTGGGTCAGCGTGCTCCATATGGGTATGTTTATTATTCATAACTTGATCGAGTTGTCCCAGTATGGTGATATGCTGATCAACACCAGTTGTGTCACCAGCTCCACTATAATTATCTTCAGTAGAAGAGAAATCCCAACATTGATTATGTTTGTTGATACGATATCTATTCCTTTCAATAGGCGCAATTTCTAAATAATGGAATTTAATATATTAGTTTTTGAATCACAATACATAATTCGAAACATGTAAAACAATTAACATAAATAGAATTCTTAATAAATATAATACATAATTATAAAAAAATGTTTTCTTTGAGGAGGTATATACTCATAAATCATTCATAATGGTTTGTAAAGAAAATGTGAATTATCCTAATCATATCCCTCAGGAGTTTCGTAACCAAGAGTGCAGCATGGCCCATGGTCGTGTACCAGGATACCTCAGTTCAAGCCCAAAACTCCATGCTAGAGTTTTCACTCCTAGGTACATCTATGCTAGAGCCGCTTCTACCTACTCATATCTAGACAGAGATTTATTTCATGGATAATACAAAAAATCTCCACATTACCAAAATTCTAGGATTTTCTTCAATACCAATCATCAAAGACCGTCTTAGGGTAATGTTCTCTAATCGGAGTTTATCTAAATATAGTTTCCAAGGTTTGTACTAAACATCTTCTGATATCAACTATAATTCCCCGACCCTAGTTACCCAGATTTGGTTTATTATTACATAACATTGCCATGATACAAAGAATAATGTCTAGAAGGGCCGATCAGTTTAGTATCCTTGGAAGTACTAGATATGTTCATAAGTTTTACATTACATGATGAAATAAAAACATCAAAAAAAATTTGTCCCCGTTGACCAAACATATATCCTTATCCTATCCCTGAAGGTCAACCATAAAATATGTTTCACCTACTCGGAAAAATAATACATAGAAATGGGTGAGCTCAGATGCTCACTAAGGATAATAATATAGCAAAAACTTTCATAAATAATCATAAACAATTAAGGCAATGTATAAGAATAGAACAAAAGACTTTTAAACATAAAATGAAGCATAATAGGACAATGATAAAATCAAATAATTCCATTTACTTATTCCCATGGATATTCTACTAGTCAAATAATCACATGCAATATCAATATCCACTTTCATAATGACGGAATTCATAATGTCATACTTCATAACCACATAGTCAAGCCGTTGGGTGAAGAATACAGATTAGATTTTGTGAAGGCCTTCTGCAAACTCACTAGTTTGTCCCATGAGACCTAAATACGCATTTAAGAGATATAGTGGGATCCACCCATAACTTACTAAGTCCAATGCATTCCTCATATGAAAATTTTTTAGCATAACATAAACATTCATATTAAAACTATCATAAGAAATTTCAATACTTTATCCATAAAACATGAATGGTGTAAAAATAAAATATCCACAATCAAACATATCCCAAAACCTTCAATACAATGTGGAAGATTTGTATCATAATAAATCAACATCAAACAAGATTAACATCCATTAAAGGATGTTCACATTGATGAAATCAAATCTTTTTGTAGAGAAATGTCTCTTTCTATTTTGGAATCATTTAAAAAAATTTAATTATAAAAGAAAATAATTTAAAGTATTGACATTTACCATGTCTCTTTGTATTTTATATTATATGGTTAATAAACATACTATAATAAGCCAAGAGAACCACATGTAGTTCATTATTAATATATATATCCTTATATAAGTACTTTTGTCGAACCATATATTTTTATGAATATTATATCATTTAATTATATAGTATTTTTTTTAAAACTCAATTATGCCAATTTTGACACTATTTTTAATTTTTTTGAATGACATTTAAACTTTATCACATCAAATAAAACTTTTTTAAGAAACCCTAAAATGTCATATTACCCTAAAAAATTAGTTTAATTTATCAGAAATCTAAATTTACATTTATTTGGATATTAATAATATCAATTATTTAAATATTTCATTATGAATGTAATTACTGCATCATCATTGTGTCATAAATAAATTAAATTATTTATTGTCTAAAAATTATAAATAAAATACAATTATTTAAGAATTATTTGTATATTTCTAATTTATATTTATAGTAGAATTCATATTGTGTGAAACCCTATATTAAAAATTGTTTGGTTATTTAACTTTGAATATAACTCTTTTAATCTTCTTTAAATAAAATAATAATAAATGTCCAAATCTAATCTATGTGGACCAAAGGAGTTTATATTTTATTTATAAGGTTGTTTTTTGTCAAATTATACTTATCTTATAGAATTAGGACATGTGTTTGGGTAATTATGATATCATTTTTAGCCTTAATTACACTGTTTACTTTTAACTGTGGTAAATAAAAGTCAAAAGCTACTATTCAGAAAAAATTATTTTCATCTTATTGAACAACATTTTACTAAATGATATTAACCTTGTCTCTCAGACTATTGAAATTCACCTCACAGAAGTGCTAAAATTATGTTTTAAGAAAATTTGCTAATGCTCCTAGGAGGTGGGTAAAAGATGGTAAAAAGTTCAACAAAATTTTTATATATCTAAAAATATTATAAAATTACTCTAATAAATTAAATTGAACATATATAGGTATTATTTATCTATTTTGACCTAAATTAAATTTTAATAAAATAAATAATTAGTTTAAAAAAATTCGGTTTTAACCAATAACACTATGTATTTCACTATTCATCTAACATTGAAAGTTTTCAGAAAAATACCAAAAATCCATCCTGAGCTAATTTTGATATTATGAATTCAAAAAAGAAGTCCATTTTGAAAGATAAAATTTATAAAATTTTAAAAACTGGGTATTACTATTCATAACGGCTACTTTGATTAGTGGAGGTGTGTTAGAATCTTGAAGCTGCGTACAATGCAAGAAATTTTATTATTTAAAGGGAAATGTACTGTATAAGATTGGGGCATTTCATTCTTCCCTCTTTCAAATAATATCTTCTATGAAATTTATAGAATACTACCGCACAAAAAATATTCAGGTGGTTATTCATCATATGTTCATCTTGTTCCCACATTTCCTCTTCAATCTTATGGTTTCTCCATAGAAATTTTACTAGATGAGTCATCCAGTTTCACAACACTTTTTCTCTGGTATCAAGATTCTTGATAGGCTCTTCACAATAAGACAGATCAGGTTCCAGTATAATTTCCTCATAGGTGAGTACATGTGTTGGGTCACACATGTATTTTCTCAAAAGTGATACATGGAACACATCGTGATCTTTGGATAGACATGGAGACATTTCCAAATAGTAATCTAAAACCCCTATTATCTCTAGAATTTGTAATTTCCAATGTACCTAGGACTTAATTTACCCTTCTTACAGAATTGTATAACTCCCTTCCATGGAGATACCTTCAAGAAAACATCATCTCCTAACATAAATTCAAAATTCTTCCTTCTATTATCAGCATAGCTCTTCTACTTAATTTGAGCTTCTTCGATGTAGGTTAAATAACATTCACCTATTATATTTTTTCCTTAACATGTTCTAGGCCTATTATTTTTTGTTCACCATCATCAACCCAACAATTTGGTGCACCACATCACTTTCCATATAACTCCCTGTATGGTGCCATCTGAATACTTGAATGGAAGCTATTGTTATAGGAAAATTATATCAGAGGAAAATATTGATCACACATATAACACCCCAATATTTCATAGTAAGTTATTTTCTTTAAATTCAATAGCTAGTGCAACACGCAACAACGAGTTCGAAAGGCACCATGACATACCAAACTAGATGTTCGAAAGTGGTTATGAATAGTATTAACTAGATTATGAATTTTATATAATCCATATAATTTTAACAAATGTATTATATATTTCTTAGACATATTATAAGAACAAAATTAATTTTCCATATAAAAATTGTATTTTTCAAAAAAATCAATTTTACAACTTCTTAATGGAGAAACCTTTTTAAATCCAATAATTGACCCTTTTATATTTTCAAATTTACATAATAAAATTATTCTTTAGAATTAGTACATTAAAATCTATTTTGGATTAAATTTTGGTATTTTTCTAATAATAGTCATTTTTTATGAATAGTGAAAAATACTGTATTTTAATTAAAATTTGCCTTTTAATATAATTTATTTATAAGGATAGATTAGATTTTAAATTGGTTTAGAAGTGTAATTAGATTATATTTTTTTCCTATAATCCAAATTTGTTCATTGGAATTAATTTCACTTTAAAATTATACATAAACAAGTGCAAATCATTTGATAGTTATTATTTCTTAAAAACATTCTATTTTTTTACAACTGGAATTAATTTTAAATTAATTAATAAAAATTATATTTTTTTAAAATTTGGTATAATAGACATCATTTTTTAATTCAGAATATCAAATATAGCTTAGGCTAAATTTTTTGTATTTTTCTGAAAAACATAAATTTTTGAAGAATAGTGAAACCCCTAAGTAGAAGTTAAAATTCCGACATTTTCATTTAAATGGAATTTTAATTCTTCTGTGAATTAAATTATGAAAAGCCGAGATACATGGTTGTTATTAGTAAGTAAAATGTGGTTCAATAAGATTAAATAAATTTTTGATGAAAATTAACTTTTGAATTTTATTTACCATGGTTAAAGGAAAATAGGGTAATTCAAGATAAAAAGAATATTATAATACTAAAAAATTACCTTAACACTTGTCCCAACCTTATTGGAAGAGTCATGGCCGACCTTGGGAATCATTAGGTCTATTTTGGGACCCCATGGAGCCACTTATTAATGATAATGACACATTATTTTAATTAACATAAAGTAAAAGGAAAAATGACATACAAAATATCTTTCCGTAAATCAATTTTTACATGCAGTTATATAAGTAATATTTTAGAATATAAATATTCATCAAAAAACTAAAAATATTTCCCACATTATTGTATTTTTTTATAATTTTTAAATATCAAATTAATTAAATTGTTTATCGCACAATAATGATGTAGTATTTACCTCATTAATAAATGATTTAAATAAATAAGATTATTAATATTAAAAAAATATTAAAAACCTGCCCAATTCTTATTGGATGATTTTATTTCGACCATGAGTCATATTATCTATGACTTCAATTTGTTCTGGACCTTTAGAAACTGAATATCACTATATAATAAAATAATATTTTCACACTTTCTTAAAGAGCCCCTCCTCAACCTTATAAAATGACACCACTTCTAACACATTCCACACAACTATTGAGCCCCATGGCTAATCCGAACACTACCCAAATAAGCTCTCAAGATCCCTCTCTTACACACTGAAGCCTTACCTTGGGAACAAGTCACATCAAGAAGTCCTTTTGGTTCAAACCAAAGGGAGTTACCCAAATTAAAGGTAACAGTCTCTCTTAAATTCATTTCTTTTATTTTATTTTTACAACCCATAAACTCTTTTTATTATTTTATTTTATAACAATACCATTATTCTCAATATACTAGGACGTTTTTATAAGAATTATTCAAACTAAAATTACACACACCTCAATCTAATGGGTGAAGAAGATAATGTTTTTGTGAATTGAAAACTAATGCCTCACGAAAAGATGATTGTTTGATTATCTCATGCCACCTCTCATGGTGGCCATTAATATGGAACTATATTTATATATGATATATATTATTTTTATGTTTTCCTTATGCTTCTGTATTTTCTATTTATATCATACCATTGTGGCTTCCATTGTCGGTAAACGAGATAATTTTATTTAAGGAAGTGCGGACTACCGCCCCCACAAAGTGATATGACTCGATAATGCCATATGTGGGACGTATAAAGGATAGTGTTAATGATATTATCTATAATATTATACTGGAATTATAATATATATATGTATCATTATTTTTTCATTCCATTAAAATATGAAATAGAAATGGAAGTAGCGTTCATACATATGTACGGCTTACCGTCTCCATGAACGGTGCATTTCATTTCTTACCTCCATATGTTATCTAATATTATAAATACATGTTTTTACTGGATATATATGATATTTATTATATCTAAATAATGAATATAAATATGTATATAATGAAATTTTTACCATGTGAACAACCAGTAATTATACAAAGTCCATTTTTGACTCAAGTACTAAATATTGACAAAATGATGGTTATTAACTTAAATGATTACATATTGTTTACAACATGGTAATAAGTGATATAAAAGGAATTATAATCTTGAAAAAGGTTTTTAAGAAAGTTTAAATTATCTTTAGTTTATTATTCCTGATATTAAATAATGAACGGGTCAAGTCGGACATGAGGTAAGGGATTTCTTATCTCACTTTTAATTCTGTGAGATTTCCATTATTCGGAACTTATTTATTTCATGTGGTGTATTGTATACTAAAATTTGATATATATTTTCATGATTCTCTTTAAATTAATGGTATTTTGTGATTAATTTTTTCATTATTACCTTTGTTCATACGACTCAATTGATTACAACGAAGTAAGGGTTTTTCATCTCACTTTTATTCTCGTGAGATTCATGCTATATTGGCCACTATTTCCTTTTATGTGGAGTATATACTGACCATGATTGTATTATTTTTGTAATATACTTTATTTTATGAGTATTTAAATCTTAATTGTATGATACTTCTTTCATGGGGTGTATGTTTCATAAGTTACCAAATTGGTAAGAGAATTTAAAATTTCAATTTCCACTCATTGGGATTTACACATACATCATTGATTATATTACTCCATGATTATGTGTGGAATCAGTATTTATTATTTGTGTAGTAATTTACACTCCCCTTCCTTTGGATACACTTTTTATTCACATAATCACTCCATTGTTAAATTCTCAAGTCACCGATATGAACTTGATAAGAGTAATTTTAACTCAATCTCCATATATTGAGTTAAACATACAATTCATTGGTGTAGTTTTTACAAGAATATGTGTGAATGTACTCTGATTTATTTACACTGAATATCCAATACTATTGAGTGTATTTATATTTTTCACACATAACTATGTCATTGATTTATCCGTAACCTAAGGATACCATCTTTATAAGATATTTCATCTCAATTTACATTCCATTGAGACTTCTTTGTTGTTATACACCAATTAACTTTTATACGGTGTATGTAATGTACATTGAAAATGTATATCATAAATTCCTTTATTCTCAAGACATTATTAAGTTTTGATTACCTCAATTATTTTTATTCATGTTTATCTCTTTGTATTAAGAACTCTAACTAAAATATCATTTTAAATGTTTTAAAGATTTATTATTCTAAATATTTCTCATTAATGACCATGTTTTACAAATGTTTTTAAGGATTTATTTTTATGAACATTTAAATTTTAAAATTAAAATTCCATTAAAATGTTTCAAAGTGATATGGGACACTTTGATTTAAAACGGCTTCTTGATAAATAGTGAGACTTTTAAATGTTTTTAAGAAAAAGGGGGATAATTCTCTCAAATAGTTTTGATGATTTTTTTCATCTACATCAATATCCTTCATTATTCTCTATTGTGGTTGATCTATTATAATACAATCTTCCATATTGTATTGAATAAGTTATGTTTGAATGTGGATGCACTATTTTTATACCATTCAATGTTTGTGGTTAAAATATTGACATTTTTATGCTAGTTTTAATATGAATGTTTAGATTATGTTTCAACCTTTTAATATGAGGAATGAATTGGAAATTATATGTGACGAGTGGAGCACGCTATAGATCCTCGATGCATCGATAGGTCTCATGAGATAATTATATGGGGAATTGGTTGAGGCCTTTCCCAATTTTTGATATATGGTTTTGGCCAAGGCCTTAATCAATTTTAGACGTCTTGGTCGTGGCCCTGAAAAAATGTTTTAGAATGCCCGGCATTATGCATTCAATCATTATGAGATTAGATATTTATATTTCTTGTTGTTATTCAACTAGTAGAACACCCATGACTATGTTTTATTATGGAATTATTTACTCGTCTCATATTCCTAGCATAAAGTGCTGATTTTTATTATTCATTAAGGTGTGTATTTTCAATTATTCACTATGCCTAATATTCAAGTAATCATTTTCTATATTTTTTACTATTACAGAGCTTCTAAGCTCACCCCTTTCTCATGATTCATTTTCCTAGGATATGAAGAAGTTATTTATGAGTGACTTTCAAGAATAATCATGGAATCTTGGATGTTTATAAATGAAACAATTAGTGTTCTTTTTCTGTACATGTTGTAATGTTGAAATTAAGTATGTCTCTTGTTTCTAAGACTACTAAACTAATCAGTCCTTTGATACTTGATTCCTTGTAATCATGCAAATGTATTAAAATAATTCACTGGTACCCGGATTCTAGGGTCGGGGTGTTACAGTTGTTATCAGAGGAAGTTTAGTAAAAACCTTGGAAACTAGATTTAGATAAACTCTTATTATGGCACATTACCCTAAGATAGACATTGATGGATAGTATAAAAGAACTTCTTATATTTTTGGTAATGTATAGATTTTGTGTATTTTCCAAGAAATACATCCCTGTATGGATATGATCAGGTAGAGGTGGGTCTAGCATAGATATACCTAGGAGTGAAAACTCTAAAAAGAAGTTTTAGGCTTGACCTTGGGAATCCTGGTATGCAACAATGGACCTTTTTACACTTTTGGTTACGACACTCCCAGGGGATATGCTTCGGATAATTAAAATTTTATTTAAAAACAGATTTGATGGATTTTAATATAAGATTAGTATAAATAACCTTGTTTAATCATAAGGTGTTTTAGATTAAAAACACTGTCTTACAATATTCTCTAAATGATTTTATGACTCACATTATGCAATCTTCTGTTAGTCAATGGATAAGTTCCAAGGAATTCAAAGTAACATTGAAGATGATGTACAAGGTGGGAGCAGTGGTGGATATGAGAAATGAAATAGAATGTTGATAAGTGTGAAAGATATCATGTTCATGCTGAATCAGTTTTCCAAAAATATGATCAACCACATATATATTAACCAACTCTCAGACTCAATAATGAAGAGAAAAGTGGTGAATGATGAGAGCTCTAGTAGTGAATACCGTGGATAAAAGAAATCTCATATTCCATCATGCAGGAGATGTGGAAGGAGAAACCTAGGAAGGATTCTTAATGGAATAAATAAATTCTTTATGTGTGGGAAAGAATCACATAAAGTAAATAATTTCCAAAGAAAAATTAAGAGTACTATGTAATAAAATAAAAATGGTCCCAAGATTCCATTTACAGTCATTCGCCATAAATGTAGCGGACTTGTCCATTACCCGAGTGAATTACCAATTCTATAGGATATCTTTTTGGTTAAGGAAGAAGCTATGTGGAAATAAATGGATGGAGAAATGTTTAAAAGGTATTAGTGCTCTTTTTTGATGGGATTACTTAGGAATAATTTTATCTTGTATTTTTAACCTGACAGTTTGTCAGGTGAAATTTATATACAGTAAGAATTATCTTTTCTCTTGTGGATATAGTTGTAAATATCTATTTGGTTTTATATGATCATTGTGTTTGAAGCAATCACTACTTGAAAATAGGTCTACGCCCACGGTTTTGCAAAAAACCGTGGGTATAGGGATAATATGTGAACCTATACCCAAGTTTGTGCCAAAAACCATGGGTATAATTTTCTTATAAGACCTATACCCACGGTTTTGGAGAAAACTGTGGGTATAGGGTATTTTCCCAAGACCTATCATGACGGTTCATCAAAACGGTGGGTATTGGGGGGTTTTTTTGAAGACTTATACCCACAGTTTTCCAAAACTGATGGTATAGCTTCCCTATGTTATGGAGGGGAAAGAAAATTCGACAGGAAATGAAAACAATTTGCAGGAATACATTTTGTCATCGTTTAGATTAATATATTTACTTTAATATAAATATATACTTTCAAAAATTCTTCAGCTCGGTTGGTAAAGGATTGTCCGCAGGTGCTGTAGGTCACGGGATAAATTTCCATAGTTTACATTTTTCGAAACATGGATAATATTAATATATATATTTAGATGTATGTATATATATCAAATGAAAAGGATTGTTCGGTTGTTCCCTATATGAGGTGCAGGCCTGAGTCACTACTGGGACGCATGATCGAATCACTCTGGCCACGTTTTTTGAATTTAAATACCTCAATGTATTATATTAATATATATACATTCATATATGTATATTTAACAGTTAAATATCATAGCTTAGTTGCCCAATTGGTGGTGTGTTCCTATGAGGCACAGCGTGAGGTGTGGGTTCGATTACCCCCAGCGCTGGAATTTTTGGATTTAAATTCCCCACAGTTTGAAAACCGTGGGGTCTATTGTGTTCCATGCTGGAACAGCATGTGCCACATTTCAGTCCCCTATACCCACGGTTCTCCAAAACTATGTGTATAGGCTGAGACCCCTATACCAACACATTCCCCACGGTTTGAAAACTGTGGGGTCTGTTGTGTGCCACGCTGGAACAGCATGTGCCACATTTCATTCCCCTATACCCACGGTTCTCCAAAACTGTGTGTATAATATGAGACCCTTATACTGATTCCTCCTCATCCCATGGTTCCCAAAACCATGGTTAAAGGCTATACCCATGCTTTTGGGGGCTATGCCCATGGTTTTGAACCGTGGGTATAGGTCGTTTTTTCAGTAGTGAATTACAAGTTATTAAATTTTGGGATGAAAGTGCAAGGTATGAGATAACATTTGTGATGAAATTATGTTATAGTTACATTGAGGAATCAATCTCTTTTTTTGGAATATTATAAAATTATATAGTTTTTGAAAAAGGACAACACGCAGACCGTGTGACAACCCATCGCGTTGGACAAAGCTGCGGGAATCGAACACCCAACCATAGCGTGATTGAGATTTATCTCCTACCACTAGACTACGTGAAGTCCCTGGTTAGAGTGACTAATTATTTTTAGTTAAATTATTTTATTGATCAATAATAAGTTTATTTGGGATCTTATGTCTTGTTAAATGGATATACATAGTATAGGAAAATGATTTGATGATTAAGTGATAAATATTTTTTTGGAATATGTTCACTCTCTTGTAAATACTATATGCATAAGGAAAATAGAATAATATGGGATTTCATTTGAAGAGTAATGGTGTTTTTTTACCTATGTTTTTATTGTGGATTTATAGATATTTGGGTTATTTATAGAAATGATTAACCTATCATAAATATTATGTGATTAGGTTAATTACTTTTAATTATGTGACTTTAATAATAGTAGATATTATTTGGAGATACAATTTTACGTGGAAAAATATGTATGAAAATTATTTTCAGCTTTGGGATTCAATATTATTTTGGATTATATTGAAATATTTTATGGACGACTATTTATTGGATGAAATTTATTGATCTTTGGGTATTTATTGTTTAATTTGTGAAAATAATATTAGTATTTATTTCTCTAAAGTATTATCCTTCTTGGATCATATGATCTTTTACTAACCATTTTATTTTTTTGATAGTCTCTAATGAAAATGGTAATATATAGTTCATCCATTTTGGATTATGTGATTCTTTATAAGTTGATTCTAGCGCTTTTGGTGTGACCAATTCATCTTTAATACACATTATTTTGATTGAAAGATGAGTTTGTGGTAATAATTTGATAAAGGATGAAACTATACTTGTCAAGTATATTTTTTTCATATTCTATGAATAAATTAATTATTAATCTTTAGGTAAGGGATATTAAAACCAAAAATGTGTTATCCTAATGCTTTATGTTTTGTTGAACTGGTGATATTTTAAATCATCATAGATTTATGGCTTTGAGGCCCTTAATTTTACACTTGTTTGTGATTGATGAACTCAATCGCTCCCTATAAATATTTAAATTTTTCCTCCAATTATTTGTATCTAATTTCAACCAATGTTCTCCTAGTTGAGATCATAATTTTTTTGTTACATTTTCATCTCCCTTTCCTTCTTATTAAGATTAAATTTAATTAACCTAATTTCTGATGTGGATTATCCACAAAAGTATTTTTATATTTTTAAAATTATATTTTAGACGAAACATTTCAAATTGTGTGGACACAATTTATTGAAGGAGGTGAGAATGTAACACCCCAAGATTTCATAGTATGTTATTTTCATTAAATTCAATTGCTTGCGCTACACCCAGCACCGAGTTCAAATGCACCACGACTTACCAAACTATTTGTTCAAAAGTGTGTATGAATAGTATTAACTATATTTTGAATTTTTTATACTCCATATAATTTTAACTTATGTATTATTTTTTCTTATACATATTATAAGAAAAAATTCAATTTTTTTTATAAAAAAATTATTTTTCAAAGAAAATCAATTTTACAACATTTTAATGGAAAACCCTTTTCAAATTCAATATTTAACTCTTTTACATTTTTAATTTCACAAAATAAAATTATTCTTTATAATCGGGACATCAAAATTTACTTTGGATGATATTTTGGTATATTTCTAGTAATATTCATTTTTTATGAATAGTGAGAAATACTGTATTTTAATTCAAAAATGCTTTTTATTCTAATTTATTTATAAGGATAGATTATATTTTAAATTTTTTTGAAGTGTAATTAGATTATATTTTCACTGTTTAATCCAATGATGGTCATTGGAATTAATTTCACTTTGAAATTACACATAAACAGGTGTCAATTTTTGATAGTTATTGTTTCTTAAAAACAAGCTATTTGTTTTGACAACGAGTATTAATTTTAAATTAATTAATATAACATATATGTTTTGAATTTGGTAAAATAGAAATAATTTTTGAATTCAAAATATCAAATATAGCATTGGATAAGGTTTTTGGTATTTCTCTGAAAAACTTCAATTTTTGATGAATAGTGAAACCACTAAGTGGTAGTTAAAAATCCGACTTTTTCACTTAAATGAAATTCTACCTCTTTTGTGATTTATTTTTAGAAAATATGAGATACATGTTTGTTATTATTAAGTAAAATTTGGTTCAACAAGATGAAATTTCTTTTTGTTGAATAGTAACTTTTGACTTTTATTTACCGCGTTTAAAGTTAGATTGGGTAATTCAAGGAAAAAAGAACATTATAATAATACTAAATTACCTTAACAGTTTTTATAACCTTATTGGATGAGTCATTCCTGGCTAGGGTAATCCTTTGGATGATTTTGGGATCTATGGAGCCACTTATGAATGATAATGACACTTTATTTTAATTAACTTAAAGTAAAGGAAAAAATGGCATAAACAAATATCTTTTAGTAAATCAATTTTTACCTGGGGTTATATAAGTCATAATTTCGACTATAAATATTCAATGGAAATCTAAAAATATTTCTTACATTATTTTATTTGTTTTATAAATTTTAAACATTAAATATATTAAGTTATTTATGACACAATAATTATTTAGTATTTACCTCATTATTAAATGATTTAAATAAATAAGATTATTAATATTAAAAAAATATCTAAACCCTATCCAATTATTATTTTATGATTTTATTTCGACCATGAATCATCTTATATTCGACTTTAATTAGTTTTGGACCTTTAAAAACTGAATATCACTATATAATAAAATAATATTTCCACACATTCATAAAGATCCCCTCCCCCCCTTATAAAAGGACACCACTTCTAACCCATTCCACATACCTATCAAGTCCTTTGGTTTATCCAAACCCTACCCAAATAATCTTTCAAGATCCCTATCTTACACCTAGAATCTTTACCTTAGGAACAAGTCAATTAATGAAGTCCTTTTGGTTCAATCCAATGGGAGTTACCCAAATTAAAGGTAACTGTTTCTCTTAAATTCATTTATTTTATTTCACTTCTCCAACCACTAAACTCTTTTTATTATTTTATTTTATAAAAACACCAGTATAATAAATATACTAGTATTTTGTTATGAGAATTATTCGAACTACACTTACACACACCTCCATCTAATGGGTGAAGAACATAATGTTTCTGTGAATGGAAAACTAACACCTCATGAAATGATTATTGTTCGATTATCTCTTATCGCCTCTCATGGTGGACATTAAGATGAAACTTTATTTATAAATGATATATATTATGTTTATTTTTTCATTATGATTCTTTATTTTCCTTTTATATCATACCTTTATGGATTCCATTATAGGTAAACACAATAATTTATTTTAACAAAGTGTGGACTATCGCCCCCTCAAAGTGATATGACTTGTTAATTCCATATATGGGATGAATAAAGGATGGAGTTAATAATATTATATATAATATTATACAAGAATTATAATATAATGATGTATCATTATGTTTTCATTCCATTAAAATATGAAAAAAAAATTAAGTAGCGTTCATGCATACATACGGCTTACCGTCTCCATGAACGATGCATTTCATTTCATACCTCCAAAAGTTATATAATAATATTAATACATTTATATAATGGGTATATATGATATATATAATTTCTAAATCATGAATATAATTCTGGATATAGTTATATTTTGACCATGTGAACAACTTGTAATTATAAGAAGTCCATTTTTGACTCAAGTACCAAATATTGACAAAATGAACGTTATTAACTTAAATGATTACATAATGTTTATAAAATGGTTATAAGTGATATAAAAGAAATAATAAACTTGAAAAATTTTATTAAGAAATTATAAATTTTAGTTTGTTTATTATTCTGGATATTAAAGAACCAACGGGTCAAGTCGAACACGAGGTAAGCGGTTTCTTATATCACTTTTAATTCCGGGGGATTTCCATTGTTCGCCACTTATTTATTGAATGTGGTGTGTTATATACTACCATTTTATATATATTATCATGATTATATTTAAATTCATGGTATTATGTGATTCATTTTGTGGTCATTAACTTTGTTCATACGACTCGATTGATTACAATTAATTAAGGTTTTTCCATCATACTTTTATTCCTGTGAGATTCATGTTATATTGGCCACTATTTCCTTTTTTGTAGAGTATGAACTTCCCATGATTGTATTCTTTTTTTAAGATTCTTTAATTTATGGGTATTTACATCTTCATTTTATGATAATTCTATCATAGGGGGTATGTTTTATAAGTTTCCAAATCGATAAGATAATTTTAAATATCAACTTCCACTCATTGGGCTTTACGCAGACTTCATAGATTATATTACTCCATGATTATGTGTGGAAAAGCTAATTATTATTTGTCTAGTAATTTACACTTATCCATCTGTGGATATACTTTTTATGCACATAATCACTCCATTGATAAATTCTCAGTCATCCATATGAACTTGATAAGAGTAATTTTAACTCAATCTCCATTTATTGAGTTAAACATCCAATTTATTGGTGTGGTTTTTAAAAGAATGTGTGTGAATGTCCACTAATTGATTTACACTGAATATCCAATAATATTAAGTGTGTTTATATTTGTTACACATAATTATTTCATTGAATTATACTTAACCTAAGGATACGGTCTTTATAAGATATTTCATCTCAAATTACATTCCATTGAGACTTCTGTGTGGTCATATGCCAATTCTCTATTATATGGTGTATATAATGAACTTTAACATAGTATATCATGAATCCATTTATTCTCATGATATTATAACATTTTTATTACCTCAATTATTTGTATTCAACTGTCTCTATTTGGGATAGGAACTCTAACTTAAATATCATTTTAAATGTTTTAACGAATTATTATTCTAAATCTTTCGCATTAATGAACATGTTTTAAAAATGGTTTTAAGGATTTATTTATAAGAAAATTAACGTTTTAAAATTAAAACTCCTTTTAAAATTTTCAAAGTGGTATGGGTCACTTTGATTCAAAATGGGTTCTAGATAAATAGTGAGACTTTTTAATGTTTTCAAGAAAAAGTGGGGTATTTCTCTCAAATAGTTTTGATGACTATTTTCATCTATGTAAAAATCGTTCATTATTATCTATTTAGGTTGATCTATTATAATAAAATATTCTATATTGTGTTGAATGAGTTATGTTTGATTATGTATCTGATATTTTTATACCATTCCCGGTCTGTGGTTAAAATATTGACATTTTGTATTTTTTTTAATACGAATGTTCAGATTTTGTTTCAACATTTTCATATGAGAAATGAATTGGACTTAGTATGTAATTGGTGGAGCTTGGTATAGCTCCATGATTCATCGATAGGTCTAATGAGACAATTAGACGTGTAACTGGATGAGGCCTTTCCCAATTTTTGATATATGGTTTTGGTCGAGGCCTTAATCATTTTTAGACATCTTGGTCGAGGCCTTGACAAAATGTTTCTGAATATCTGACATTATTCATTCCATCATTATAATATTAGCTATTGATATTACATGTGGTTATTAGACTAGTAGAACACCCATGACTATGTTTTAGTGTGTCATTATATACTTATCTCATTTTCAAACCATAAAGTGCACATGTTTATTATTCATTAAGGCATGTGTTTTCAATTATTCTCCATGCCTAATATTTATGTAATCTTCTACTGTATTTCTTACTCTTACTGAGCATCTGAGCTCACCCCATTCTCATGTTTCAATTTCACAGGATATGAAGAAGTTTGTTATGAGTGACTTGTAGGAATAATCTTTGATGCTTGGATGTTTCTAATGGAATAAATTAGTGTTGTTTTTCTATTCTGTGTAATCCTACATCATTATAGGCCCGAAGACCCAAAACATCAGATTCAGTTGGAAAGCTTGTATCCTCACTGGTGGGAATCATAGGCTTCCATGTGTAATTATTTTGTGATAGAAGTAGTCTATTTTTCATCAATACATTTGGGATATACTCTTTTAAATCCTCATTTAGAGTGGATTTTATAGTGACTTGGGACATTATTAAGAGTGATGTTAACTTATCGTCATAATATTTTATCTTTCCAATCACCATCTGATGAGAGTACTCCATTCTAGAGGTATTCAATTATGGTAATCATTCACCAAGTGGTAGGAACATATGGTTTTGGGATAGGACCAAATTCATTAATCTCTTCCATTTTGACCAGCACAAAATGTGAGACCATTTTATGATGAGAAATGTTGATGACTATTTCATCCTGATTTGGATCATCCAAAACTGTATCTTCATTTTACAATACATATTCAAGGACATTATATGAATCATATTCAGATAGGACTTGATTTTATTCCCATATTTTTGATAATATTTAACATGCCTAATCCATTGAACATATGAAAAATGTAGATTAAACCATGGGATTCCTAAGTAGTGAACCAGGATTAAATGGTAGAATAATTTAATGGAACATATTCTAGAATGACCTATTGATCTGTTTACCTTTATTTTCTATTATTTTTTACTTATATGCACTATCAATTTTGGTGGATATTTTTTAGACACCATTTTTGGAGGCCTAATAAGTTATAATCACACCTTTCTTGGGCCGCCATTGGGTACCCATGTAGATTTCATACATGCATGTCAGGACAAGGGAAACATACCTATTCTAGGGAGTTGAGTTTGACATAGTACATGTAAGGGTGAGGTTACAGACATGCATTCTAGAAAATATTGGGGATCCTGGATTTTTTCCTTATTTTTGGTTGTTTTTCACATTGAACTATAGCATGGCATGACATATTTATTGTTGTATAAGGTTGTACCCAATTTGGGAATTGGTTATATAGGCATGTTTTTTATTGTTATCTATTTATTCCAGTATTTAGATTGTTTTCCATTTTGGATAACTCAAATAATGATGGTATAGTCCCCCTAGGTAACCTATTAGACACTCACTCCTAGTGAGAAACCTCTAAAATAGGGGGATCCATGATTGAGGTCATTTTAAAACCTTTCTCAGGGCATCTTTTTAGTGGATTCCAGGTCGGGGAGGTTACAAATTTGTATGAGTGGAGTTATTTTCTATTTATTACCATTTGGGGAATGTTAGACAGTAGGTTAGGAAAGTGTAGGGCCTTCGTAATGAGCTCATTCATGGGAGTATCTAACCCATGTATGTGGGAAAACCCATGTCACTATAGGGGTATTATTGTTTAGGTTGTGTGTTGTTATATTAGATGAATTTCACCATTTGGTGATGCACTTATTGAGTGATTTGATAGTTTGGTGATATTTCTCTTGTGTCCAAAAGGGTTCGAGGTTTTGCATTCATGCATCATCTATGCAATGTTGTAGGTATGTGACATTCATCATGGTAGCACACACATGGGATGGGTGGGCGGTATATAATGCTTAGGATGTGATTGTTTTTCATAAAAGAAATGAACAATTATGTGTAATAAGAAGGTATGAATGGGTAAAAAGGGAAGGGAAAATTGTAAGAAATAATTAAAAACTAGTGCTTGATATATAAGTAAAAGATGATTAATATGTTTTAAGAGTAAATTGAGGTATCTAAATTGTTTTGAATTGGAGTAAAATATAAGGCTTCTAACCTTGTTAGTTAGATAAATGTGTTACCCATGGCGCTGTGATAGATGGCCAGGGGTAGTGATCCAGTTGTGAGTAGGATATTTTGGCTAGTTAATGCAAACTAGTTTGATTTTTAGAATTTGATGAGCCTACCTATATCTTTTTCCTTTTCATAAAATCATTATTGTTGAATATTAAACCTCATGTTTAGAATTGTAGATAAATGACACATTGAATATGTGTGCCCGTCGGGTGACATGAGGATGTTTCTGAGAACACGCCTATAGTAGTGGAGCAAGAGAAAGTGGTGATCCAATGAGATAGGGAAGAGTAGTTCTGTGAAAAAATATCTCGTTTTATGCAGATGATGGAACAAGACCTAGGGCGGGTTGCACTGAGTATGTTTGAGCTGACTAGGGAGCTTCTGCTGCAGCACCATCTCACCATTACTTGAGAGGGTTGGACATATGTATCTATGTTTTGGATAGAGTCCATACAAACTATTATTGACTATCTAAGACTCCTCTTAAAAAGGAGGTCAAGTTATAGGAATATATGTTGAGTGGTCAAGAAAATTGTTGGAGGGATATCATGGTCTAAACAGAGAAGGCTGAAAGATTTATGTGGAAACATTTTCTGGATATGTTTCGTGATCACTTCTAAAAATAAACCTTGATTCAGGAGAAGGATATTGATTTTATGAGGTTAAATCATGTAAAAATATCAGTAATGGACTATGATAGTTATTTCATCTATTTGAGATGCTTCGTTCGGACGTTGACATGATATGAGGTAGTAGTGGAAAAATTCATCCAGAATAGACCAAGGCATGTGATTAGGTATCAAGTGAATGTCTTTTTTCTAAAAAGGATTGCTAGAGTGGTAGACCAAGAACATATCTAGGAGGAAAACCTCAATACAAATATAGGTAGTGAACTTCTTGTTCCATCTAGGCATGAAAGTTGTGCATCTTTGGATAGTAGAATGTTTTGTTTTGGAATCTTTCAATAGGGTAAAAGCACACTGAGTAGTTAGGAGAGGGGTCAGCTTATCGAGGAAGCAACCAAGTATTTTTCTATCATAGTGGAAGGTCCGGGAACAAGTGTGACTACTGTCCCCACCCTTTGGCCTAGTGTTGAGCAAGCAGCATGCTAGGCCACATGCATAGGTTCTGCAAGAACCCAAGATAATCAGGTTATGATTGAGGTTAGAGGCAGATGCCAAGTGTATGTAGGGTTCAGTTACCCCATATCAGGTAGGCAGTTGGAGCTCCACTAGTCATACTGATAGAGGCGGAGAATTTGGAACTCTTGGGTGATATCAACCTTATCAATAGGGCATCGTAGTGTAGGGTACTCAGGACAGAGCCCAAGGAAAAGTGGAAGGTCATCTCCATGAAGTTCAGGCTACACCTGATAGTGGTGAGGCAGGACCGTCTACTATTCAATGTAAGATTATTTTAGATTCCACGTTTTCTATTTCTTAATTTGATACAGGTGATAAAAATTCCTTTATTTCTACTTAGTTGGTAGTTTTGTTGGGTTTAACTGTGGAGTTTGCATGTGGAGTAATGTCACATGATACTCTGTTAGGGGTACAAGTGGAGGACATAAGGGAGTTTAAGGGTTGTACATTAGAGATTGGTGGGTATGGTTTTCTGTGGGATATTTGTGTCCTAGAGAAGTTAGAATTTGACATAATATTGATAATTTATTGGTTTGTATTATTTTCAGGCCATATCAACTGTTATCGATATTAGATAATGTTCACATCTCTCTATGGAAGCACTTATGTCCTTTGTGGTTAGTGGGATATGTGAGCGGGACTGGAAAGGCTGCTACACCTGTAGTTGGGAGAACTCATAGCCCAAGTGGTGTGTTATAGGTTGGATTATGGGGAGAATTTGTATCTAGTCTTTTCATTTGTTGTGGACGAGTTTGAGGGTGTGTTTCTTAAGGACTTATTAGGGTTACCACCCGAGAGAGATGTTGAATTCACAATTGAATTTTTTCCAGTGGAAGAGCGCATTTTCATTCCACTGTATCAAATAGCACCAACATATATCCATGAACTTAAGGTTAAACTGAAGGATTTGGAGCATAAGGGGTTTATTAATATTAGTACATCACCCTAGAGATCTCCTATATGTTTTTCTAAAAAGGCTAATGGATCATTGAGGATATGTGTCAGTTAAAGGAAGCTAAACTGGATGAAGGTTAGGAACTGATACCTTGTTCCTAGAATTGATGACTGATTTGATTAGATCAAAGGCTCCTCAGTGTTTTCAAAGATCTATTTGAGATTATGAAACAATCATTTCTTTGTGATAAATTTTGACATACCCAGACAGCATTCCATAGCATGTAGGATCTGGATGAATTTATGGTGATGCCATTTGGATTTACCAGTGCACTGGATGTGTTCATAGAATTGATGAACCTGATATTCCACTCATATCTGTATTAGTTTTTAGTTGTCTTCATTGATGAAATCTTGGTATACACAAGAACTCATGACAATCATGAAAAACCTCTTGACATCATCTTGAGTACAGTAATAAATCAAATCCTTTATTCCAAGCTACCAAGATGATAGTTTTGTGTTGATATGTTTTACATTATGGGACACATCATTTCTAATTCAGCTGTGTCAGTGGATCCACAAAAGGTGCAGGTTGTGGTGTCTTGTGATAAGCCCAAGAATCTCTCTGATGTTTAGAGTTTGTTGGGTTTTTAAAGTTATTACCTAAGTTTTACTAGATATTACTCTCTTTTGGAAGTGCACTCACACGTTTATCCAAGAAGGGGATTATGTTCATTTGGTCAGGGGCTTATGAGAATGATTTTCAGGAGCTAAAGAAGTGGTTGACTACCACACCGATTTTGTTCATAGATGAACCAGGTAAGAAGTACACCTTGTTCTGTGATTCTTCCAGTGTTGGGATTGGGGTAGTGTGGATGCAAGATTATTGAGTTATAGGTTATGGGATGTGGTATTTGAGAATATACAAAATAAATTATCCTACTCATGATTTGGATCTTTCTTATGTGGTTCATTCCATAATGTGTTAGAGGCATTACTTGTTGGGAGAACCTTTCATAGTGTTCATCGACAATAAAAGTCTCAAATACATATTATCTCAATGGGATTAAAATCTTCAACATAAAAGGTAGGACAATTACATACAATCCTTTGATTTTGAGTTAGTCTACACACCAGAGAATGTGAATAGTGTTGTGGATGCTCTAAGCTAGAAGACTCAAAATTAGGTGGTTTAGGATTCCAGTTAACAATGGAAGATAATCAAATTATTTGTTAAGAAGTATTTGGTGATACTGGATGGGCATGGGAAGGTGACCCCTGAATCTATAAATTTTGAGTCTGCACTTTTGAGTTGAGTTAAAGAGATTCAGCTGGTTGATTTAGAGTGTTTGGAAATGAAGGATGGTCTTAAAGGTGGGAAGACACCATCCTGTTGGTCTTTTAGTGAATATTGAGTTTCTTATGATGATGACCATGTTATGGTTCCAGTAGATGTATGAGAGGAGTTATTGTGACAGTTTTACACGTTAATGTTAGCTGTGCATTTGGGCTCGACTAAGATGTACCATAATTTTTGTATACATTTTTGGTGTTTGGGAATGAAGAAAGAAGTTACAAGTTTTGTGGCACGGTGCCATGCCTATCAACAAGTGAATGATATAAATTAGAATCTAGGTGGGTTGTTGTAGTCATTTCCTGTTCTAGAGTGGAAGTAGAATGATGTAACAATGGTTTTAATAGTGGGCCTTCCAAGGATGCCTGATAAAATTTATGAAATTCGGGTAGTGGTAGAACGTCTAAACAAACTAGATCATTTCTTCTTAATCTTGGAGACCTATATAGTCGACCTGTTGGGATAATTTAATGTTTAGGAAATAGTACGGTTTCACTATGTTTTGAGAAGCATTGTTTTAGATCTTGATCCATATTTCGCCCCACACTTCTAGAAGGTACTCTATAAGGCACTTGGTATCTAGGTTTTTTTAGTATGGATTTCCACCCATAGACTTACAACCACTCATAGCACAGAATTTAGGTAGTAGAAGACATTTTAAGAGCTTGTGTTCTGGACTTCAGTGGTTCATGGCAAAGGCACTTGTCAATTATTAGGTTTTCTTATCAAAATTGTTTCCATGATACAATTCATATGGAACCTTTTGAGGTACTATATGGGAGTTATTTTAGATCTCCTTTGTGTTGGCTATAGAATGCAGAGTCTAATCTATTTGGACTGAGTCTAGTGCTTGAGACATTAGAGAAGGTTTGATTGATTCAGAATCATATGGTAACAACATATATTAAGAAAAAAATCTTATGATGAATGGAATCGTAGACCTCTTGATTTTATGGTGGGTGATTTTTCATTTCTTTGAGCATCGCCAATGTTGGGTCACCACCGTATCCAAAAACAGGGCAAGTTGGCACCTAGATATGTGGGGTCATTTGAGATTTTAGAGAGGGTTGGTCCCATGAAATACCCATTAGCTCTTTTTATGATGTATAGTTTGATGCATTATGTTTCTCACATTTCACAACTCCGATATTATTATCTAGACCCATCCCATGTGATAAATATCAAGGATGTTGTGCATGAGTCCAATGTGTCCTTTGAGGAGCACCATGTTCACATGGTGGATCATATTGAAAAGGTCTTGTGGGGAATAGTGGTTCCTTTGGTTGGTGTTCTATGGAAACATGGAAACATTCAAGAATCATCGTGGGAGATAGAATCAGACGTGTAGGTCCAGTGGCCAGATCTTTTCTTTTCAGGAATTGAATCATGCTCGGGAAGAGAAGCTCAAGGACGAGGCATTATGAGGTAGGCAGATAGGTTTTAAGATCGTGGGTCTCTATTAAGGTATTTTTTTTATTTTTCATTTTCTTTCCTTCTTATTTATTGAATAAGTTTTTTCCCATGTTCATGTGATGAGTGGAGGGGTGTTCATGGGATTCAGAGCATGAAGGAGGAAGAAAAAGGGGGTTTTCTAGGAATGTTTCACTATTTCCACATGATTAGGGAAACCCAAGAAAAAATCGTAGAAAAATGTGTTAAGGGGCTTGTTTTCAAACAGTAGAATCTTCACAGTTTTCACACAGTTTTTTAAACCATTTGGGAACACCAAGTGGCACATGATCATTTAAAAAATTAACAAAATTTCCATTATGGTGTTTTTATGTTCTACTTAGGGTTTCCCTCCACCTCCCATCTAGAAACTCTAGAAAAGAACCAAATCTCTCAATGGCTCTAAAGGGTGGTTCTACATTAATACATGGCCGTTTGGAGTTCCATCAATTGCAAAATGAAGGTCTAGGTAAGGAAAAATCCCTCTATGCTTCTTTTTCTTGTTTAGAGTTGGTATTTTTCTATTATCTCCATATGAAGCTCTAAAACCGTTATTTTTTAGTGAGATATAGGTTAAGTCTTCAAAGGATTGTTGAATAGGGATATAAGGCCTTGATTAAGGGTCTTATCACCAATAGATTCAAGGTAGGTGGTCTACATGTTATATTCAATAGATTATTCATATATTTGTGCTTGTAGGGTTTCATTATTGCTTCCCTTCCTGATGTGTTCTTGGTTCTGTTAACAAGATGTGGGGTATTGGGTGTCTAAATGATTAATTGAACCACTCTTGATCCCCACGGGATGCAAGGGGGATGACTTGGCCATATTTGGGCCACCCATGCGGTGTGTCGGCCCTTTATTTTGGGCTAATGGAAATGTAAGGTGTGAAATTGAATCATAATAATATAGAGACCTATCGAGTAGGCTCATTGGTTCATGTATTGAGTTATAGTGGATGGTGGATACTTGTGTCTAGTGTGCCTAAAGGCTAAGGGATTGTATTGTTGAAATATAAATGGTTTAGATGGGAATATTGTAACACCCCGACCATAGTTACCTAGAGTCTGTGCATTATTACATAACATTGGCATTATAGAAGAAATAATGAATTGAAAGACCGATCAGTTTTGTATCCTTGGATGTACTAGATAAAAACATAAGTTCTTAATTAAATTATGAAATGAAAAAACAATAGTGTGTCTTCTTTTAACACATTCATCTCTCTTATACTATCCCTACAGGTCAGTCACAATATACTTCTTCACATCCCAGGAAAAATAAAACATAAGTAAGGGGTGAGCTCATATGCTCATTGATGATAACAATACAGACGAAACATTCATAAATAAGAATAAACATTTAATTAAATGTATAAGACTAAAACACAATCCTCTTAAACATAAAATTTATCATAATATAAAAAGATAAATTAAATAATCTCATTTACTTATTCACATAGATATTCTACTAGTCTAATTATCAAATTTAATATGAATATCCAATTTCTTAATGATGGAATGCATAATGTCAGACATCATAACCACATAGTCAAGGCCTCGTGACAAGACTAAAAATAATATTTTTTCAAGGCCTTATTCCAAGAAACTAGTTTGTCTCATGATACCTACTGATGCATTGAGGTGCTATAGAAGGCTCCACCCATCACTTACTAAGTCCAATCCATTACTCATATGAAAAGGTTGAAACATAACATAAACATTCATATTAAAACTAACATACTAAATGTTAATACCTTAACCATAAACCATGAATAGAATAAAAATAACCCGTACATTATCAAAAATAACACAAAACATTCAATTCAATATGGAATATGGTATCATAATCAACTTGAAACATGTGTAAAATCTATCAAAGGATATTGACATAGATGAAATCAAAACAATTTGAGAGAAATATTATTTCTATTTTGAAATAATTTAAATGTCACATAATTATAAAAGAAAATATTTATTTTAAAAATATTCTTATATTTCTTTAAGGTATGCTTCAAATATGTTATAATGGTGCAAAATATCTCCACTCGTCGTACTTGTTAAAAAACATTCTTTCCTTAATTTGTTTTTGAAAATCTTGTAAATGACCTTGTTTGGAAAATTAAGGAAAGATTACTTCATAAAAATTAGATAAAAATGTATAAAAATTGTATAAATTACATTGATCAAAATTATAGGAAATAGTAAATATGTTTTGAAATACATTTTTTGGAAACACTGATGTGGATAATAAAGAGGTCCCAGTAGATACTCACATATAAACAACCTCAGATAATGATGAGATTATAGAATTAACCCTTACCTTTTATTTTTACTTGTTCAATGGTACATTAACCACCATTATAATAATTATATCATTTTTATCTAATTATATAATAACCACACACATAAATATGATATCATATACGATATTTTAATATTTATTTGTTAATATTATTTCTATAGTATCATTATTTTGGGTGTTAACTGATTTGTTTTACTTTATATGATCAATTATGAAATCAATTTTTCATTTGTATAGAATGTATTTTATTAATATCCACAATGATATTATGTCCTTAAACATTATTTTTAATCAAAAAATGAAAATTGTTCTTGAATGGTTATGATGGGAAATGAATTTCATCGCATTCGTTGATGCGGTAATCCGTATGTACGCATGAGAGACAATAACATTACATAGATGAAGAAATAATTTGTAATTGGATGGTATATCATATACACAGAATCATTGAAATTTTATATTTTTAATTTACATCAGTTATACTTATTATTATATGCATCCAAATAATGAAGTGTTTGAATAACAAACAACGCCACGACGTGGAGACGGTAAGCTGTACGTACTCATGTATGGTGACTTTTCATTAATAGGATGGGTAGAATAATGAATTTGTTTGTAAAATATTTATAATAAAATCACAATATTTATATGGTATGGGATTTATTATTTTTAATTGGAAACAACATAGAAATAGGACGTGGAAGTATGAAAAAACTCTGAAAGAGGTGGTGAAATTATTACCTCTCCTTCGGGTGTTTCCTTTTGAGTTGAGAAAAAAGGCTCCGTAGGTTCGATTTATGATCAAATTAATGCCTCTAGATATAAATTATCGTATTTGGGAGGATATTTGAGCATGGTTTGGTCGAGAAAAATGGATTTTTAGGTGTTATTTTGAGATAAGCGGAAGTACCCTTTTAATAGAGAGGTGGGGTCACTTTAGGAAGAGCTTGAAATATTATTCTATTATACAATCATATTAAGTTTATATTGGCTCCAAAATAATTTATTTAAAAGATAATGTAGGGGTGGGTCTAAAACCTCTCAACCAATAGGATTTAGATAGGTTTGGGTCATCATAATAACCTTATCATTTAGATTTAACTCTTAGTTAAATAGTTCAATTTTTACCATGTATTCTTGTATTATTATAATAATGATTAATAAATATACTATAAAAATCCAATAGAACCAAAATTGGATCATTATTGATATATATATCTTTATCTAAGTATATTAGACAAACCATAGATTTTCATGAACATTATATCAATTAATAATATAGTATTTATTTTAAAAACTCATTTATGTCAATTTTGACACTATTTGGTATTTTGTTTTTGTGAAAGTCATAAAAAATTTATCACTTCCAAAAAACATTATTTAATCAACCCTTACATGTAATATTGACCTATAAAATTTGTTTAATTCATCATAAGTCTCAATTTACATTTATTTTTATATTTATAATATCAATTATTTTAATCTTTCATTAATAAGGTAATAGTTGCATAATCGTTGTATCATAACTAAATTTAATTATTTAATGACTACAAATTATAAATAAATAACCATTAGGAATTAGATCATGTAATCTTTCTTATTTATATTTATTGTCGATTTATCTTAAGTATAAACATATATTAAAAAGGGTCTAGTTATTAAACATTGAATTTAACACTTTTAACTCTTCTTTAATTAAAATTTTAATAAATGCTCTAATCTAATGCAAGTGGAAAAAGAAGATCATATTTTATTCCTAAGGTTAATTTTGGTCTAAATGAACTTATCCAATAGAATTAAGATATGTTTTATGGTAATTATAATATCATTTTTTACCTTTAATTCCCTTGTTTAATTTTAACTGTGGTAAATAAAAGTCAAAAGATACTATTACCAAAAATTATTATCCTCTTATTGAACTATTTTTGACTTAAATTTATCAAATGTGTCTATCTGATTTATGATATTCAATTTAGAAAATCTGTAAAATTACATTTTATGCAAATTTGTAAATGCGCCTTGAAGGTGGGTAAAAGACGGTAAACGTTCAATAAAAATTTATATATATAATATTATTATAAAATGACACAAATAAATTACATTGAAAAAACATAGGTATTATGTATCTGTTTTTTATTTAACATAAATTTAAATAAAATATCTAATAATATAAATGAAAAGTCGGTTTTAAAAAATAATGTAGTGTTTTTTACTATTTATCAAAAAATGACTGTTTCAGAAAAATACCAAATATTTACTCTAAGATAATTTTGATATTAGGAATCAAAAAATGAATTCCATTTATATAAATAAAATTTATAAAATTTCAAAATTGAGTATTACTATTCATAACTGCTAGTTTGGTTGGTCGTTGTGTGTTAGAACTCAAAGTTGTGTACAATGAAAGTTATTGTATTATTCAAAGAGAAACTTACCATTGAAGATTGGGGTGTTAAAAATATGATAAGGAATTATGTTTTCACTTGAATATTATTAGTGTGATAGTCACAGGAAAAGTGAATTGGGGATAAAGGGTTAAGAAATATAAATTATGAATGTGTTAATGGATTAAGGCATAATGTTAATTTTTTGTTTCTTGATATTTTTCTGATGTTATAAATGATATTGACTATGCTTGTTGTGATGTGGTTAATGGTGATGAATTATTAATAATAATGTGAGAATGGATTGGTAGACTTGTGTAGAGCCTTGAGGTTCTATGCCCACAGGTCGAGTTGGACCAAGGTTCTACATCCACCCCTAAATGCAGGGGTTATGGAAGGGGACGTAATTCTATTTCCCTAACGGTTGCATTCCACCCGGACTGAGGCTTCGAGGTGAGGATAATGATGCCATTGTGATGTGATGCATAGTGAGATATGAATTTATTTTATACCCATATGCTTGATACTATTGAAAATGCCTAATCTATTGAACATATGAAAAAGATAGATTAAACCATGGGATGCCAAAGTAGGGAACCTAGATTAAATGGAACCATAATTTAAAGGAACATAGTCTAGAATGACCTCTTGAACTATTTACCATTATTTTTATATTATTTGTCATTTTCATGCGCTGTATACTTTTTCCGAATTTTTTTTACACTGTTGGTGGGGGCCTATTGAGTTATACTCACCCTACTCGGGCCTCCATTGGGTACCCAGGAAGATTTCATAATTACAGGTCTAGACAAGGGAAAGGGCCCTAAGATAGGGTGTTGAGTTGGACATTGGACTTGTATAGGTGAGGTTACAGAGTTGATGTCTAGAAAATCCTAGGTATCCATAATTTTGTCCTTCTATTGGGGTTTTTTCACATAGAACTATAGCATGGCATGGCATATTTAATGTTGTATATGGTTGTACACATTTTTTTTAATTTGTAATTTATTCATGTTGTTGATTGTTCTATATTTTTTCCTCTATTTAAATTTTTTCTATTGTAACTTACATCGGTAAAGAGGGTATTGTCTCCCCACATATTCTTCTAGAACCTCACTTCTAGTTAGAAACATCTGGTTTACAGGGATGCATGCTTGAGGTTATATGGAGACCCGTCTTGGGGCTTTTGTTTAATGGCTTCCAGGTCAAGGACGTTATATATATTGTTATATATCAACATCATTTATCAATATATATATATATATATATAATGATGTGACATGTCCATATATTATGGAATCCTCATACTATTCTATAATGTAGATGACCCCGTGGAATTTCACAGGATCATTCTCTACATGATACACTTCTGTTGTGGAAACCACTGCTTCAAATTCATGATGACCGAAAAGGCCTCTATGAGTGCTTCCTAAAGGATTCTTAATATAATCAATGAATCCGTGATAGATAACTTGGCCGAAACTATAGATACTAAATTAAAACTATCATACATTTGGTCCAATGTTCTACACTTCCCAGTATGGGGATGCTCTTTTTTAGTTTCTTATAGGTTTTGAAGTATTTTTTGTGGAAAAACTAGACCTTCGAACAAGAGCTAAGGGTACTTCTTCTATGGTTGGATTATGTAGACTGGGTATACCTACATGATGATATTGATTTTTTGATGATATATCATCTACCCAATCTTCCAAGATGATTGTGGAAGGACAAACATTAACATGTGTGGGATAAATTTCTTATTCCAATGGATCTAATTGGATATCTCTCTCAAGAGGATTGACTGCATAGATAGTTTGAGCAAGTATGTAGTTATGTTAGTGATTTTGGGCATGGCCATGTCTTCCAATGTATCCTCAACTCTAACAACCACTTACTCTAGTTCCATAACATAATGTTGGTAATTCTGGCTCATGATCATGCTCATCATCTGAGAAGTGATCCATTAAGTAAATAACATTAATGGAACCCAAGATCAACTCATCGCTTCATGGAGATTCTTTCTGGAGGATAATATCTTGTTGTGCCATTTGGAAGGGTGGTTCCCATTCTTCTAGAACTGCTGGCATGATGTATACTAATGTTAACAACAAATTCAACCTTATAATAGGCTCATCTTCTTTGGTTTTTATCTTGATATTTATTCCATGATGGTTTTTGGAATATTATATTTTGAAGGATCATGCTACTGATAGAGTCATCGGTGTTGTAGTGGTAGTGTTTGAGGGAAAATTTGGCTATTTCAACTATGTTAATAGGATATTATAAGGTTGTGTTATCATTTGTATGACCATAAAGTTAATAAAATTCTACATACCCATGATATTAAATTCCATCAATTCAGTCTAATCAACTATATTAGTGGAAGAAACACATGCTATATGAGAAGGAGGCCTTCCCAGTATCACTTTACTGGAGTCAATCATCCTTTATAGTATTTCATTTAAGAAAAATTACCCTTGGGTATCATTCCCAAACACTTGAAAAATAAGTAAATAGTTTGGGAGATCCTTATCACCATCTTTTTCAGGTTCCTGGGATTTGGAAACATGATAATGTTTATTTACAATGTTGAGATGAAGAAGCCAGGTACTTGGAAAATTTGAAAATTATATACCTTGATTTTCATCTATTTAAACTATTATCACCTATTCACTCTTTGAACATCCTAATGATGAGGGCATTGTTGTTGATGTTCCAGATGTGGATTAAAATGATACAGTGTAGTTTTTATCGTGGGAGCAGATATAGGGGTCTGCTTAAACATAATATTATCATCCACTGCTTTCCCTATCCCCTTTACTTAAGAAAATGGAATTACTCGGGACTAGGATTTGGTCTCTGTACTAGATTCTTCCACTCTTAATGATATTGAGGAAATCCCCTGATACCTTTCAATATATTTCATAAGGATAGGTGGAATACACAACTCATCACGGTGATTCACTATATAGATGTGAAAACATGTATTATTAAGGGATCATAGGTTAAAGGATTAATTCAATTCCTTACACAATGATCCCATATTTGATACCCTTTAATTCTCCCAATTTTTTCTGTTTGAATGGTCATTTAATATTTTCTTCTGCAAAATCTAGCTGAACTAGAAGAGGATCCTCTGATAGAGGTCTTTCCACCCTATAATTGATTGTTTCAACAAGCTGGTGTACCATAAAAAAGTTGTTAAATGATATGATTTCATACAGAACATGATGTTCACTTCCTCCTATTGTTCATGGGTCCCCATCATGGGAATACAATGAGATTCAAAAACATAAAATGGTACACTAAGTCTCCTGATCCATTAAAAATTAGTAATATAGTGTTCCCAAAGTTTAGTGGGGGAGAAGTTGGATCAACCCATTCATGGAAAGGATTATTTATTACTGTATAAGTTCATGACATTCTTTAAATGCTTCCAATTTACCCCTTAGCGACCCAATAGTTTTCATGATCCTTTGGGGACTGTCTTGCTGAGTTGGAGGCAAAACTGGTGTAGTGGACGATAGAACCATATATGGTGTCACTACTGGTATCTTCTATGGTTAACCTATAGTTAATGTCCTATAAGGATGTTCCTAGCCCTATTATAGCTACACATCCAATGTAGGTAACTCATAATCTATTAGCAAATGATCCATGTATATTGGTGGTTGGTATCCCTCATTGATTTGATGTTTTGGATCTGTTTTAGCTACTTTCAAAACCCATATATACTGAGGTACATAAAACAAGAGAGTGAGGTGATGATTTTCATGAGAATATATCTAGTAGGAAGGCTACCTCATAGTAGTTTTTCATTGAGTCTCCTCAATTAATTCATCTCATCCTACTAATGAAGAAAAAATTTCCTCAAGTGAAAGTGGCTCAACATCTCCCTGAGGTAGGTGAGGCACAATCTTACCCATGACCATTTCTTCATTTGATATCTTTTGATAGATAATGTTATAGTCACTAGAGGGATGCCCAAATTTTAATAAATCTTCTAGTTCTTGGTACATACTCCTCTTAAATTGTTTTAGTGTGTACTGATTTTTGAACCAAATGTTCCCCCTCGAGTTCCTCCTCTGAATTGGCCTCATGTTATGCAGGATCTTCTAGTATAGAGTTGATGAAAATAAATAATATGTAATGAATTAATTTCATTATATCTGTGTATTTTAAATAAATACTTTTTCTACTCCCTCCACGAGGCATTTTCCTCTCCTTTTCTGATTCTCTAGGAGCAATTTTGCAGAAAGTAATTTGATGTGAATCTTCAGTCAATTCGTTCATGCGTGTCCCAAAAAAGGGTACTAGATAACAATATGGGAGAAAATGGGAGGATCCATTATATGGAATTTCCACTAATCAGGAGAATATTGATAGGTGATGAGGATGATTATTTTATGGTAAATTTTCCGCCATCCCAAAGGTTTAGGGTTATTACTATTTCACATTCCCAACTCTTCGGATATGACTTTCTTACCTAGAGGGTTGTGCTGAAAAATCCACATCCCGTCTGGTTGGGGATTCTCATAAACTATCATGTATTATATGGTCACAGATTCCCTTTAGATTCTATAGAGTTTTTTATATGAATAAGTGGGTTGTATCATTAGGTATGCACCTGAAAAACCTACTTCTGAATATCATTGTCATTTTTCCACCATTTGCGTAATATAATGAGTTGCATTACTTAAGAGAGAGGTTTTCACAATATTCAAATATTCTTGACATAAAATTATCTCAATATAATACACTCTTCTAGTCATTTATTGGTAAGAGACACTCAATAACTATTATTTTATCATATAATTGCTTGGGGATAGAATCCATTTTTTTAATCAATCCTAAAGCTATAACTTTACATAATACCACATTCAGTGAGCTTTGATGGTTAGGGAACATAGTGAAATGTAATGCTCAGTGTTCATCCAATTCTCTAAGATGAACACCACATGTCTTATCTATGATAATTTTTTAAAATCTTGTTAATTCATTGAGGAATACGTATTGAACGGATCCTTATTTATTAAAAAATATTGGATTTTGTGAATCTAGAAGAGCTTCCAAGTCAATTCAGAATTGTATCCCTTTAATTTACTTAACATTGGTTTCATACTCATTATATGTTAATAAATTTTTCACTTTTATGGAGAATATTTTTCCATATATTGATATGAATGTCATGAAAAAAAATATTTGGACAATACTAGTGGAATGTTATACTGAGGAGCTCTTAATGGAATAAAAAAAATATGGTTCCTCACTTTTTCCTCAAAAGTGTTTTGATAATAAAAAATATAATTTTAAATCATTCAAATGATCATAAAGGTTAGGCAGTTAGTGGTATTTAATTTTTACCCATCTATTTCCTCATGTTTTCAATGTCATCATGTTCTTTTTCTAGAGGTTCCTTAACTTGTTCTGACTAAAGTGGTAATTTTCCCACTTCTTTATCATAAACAACTAGATCAGTAGTAAATTCCTCTATAATATTAGAAGGAATGAAGTATAAGGGGGATTCAAAGAGTGATCATCTCCTTGGAATGTCTTCCAACAAAGAAATAATTTTATTTGTCAACAAAAAAGTATCAGACATGAATGCCCATATTTTTTTGAAGTGCCTCATTGTAGGAGGGATTTCTCATCACAACATCACCCATGGGAGGAAACTCTTAATGAATTGGAACCCTAATATGGAGATAACTTTCATAGTGAATTACAAAATTATGAGGACTACCATGGTGGATTATAGAAAGAGTATGAATCTATTTTCCTTTGATATTCTGGCCATGCATAGGGTTGTCATGACTCTCTTCAAGAGATAAGTTCTTTGGACTGATCATATTTTGGTCATGATGAAATATTTCATGGTCAAGGGTCCAAGGAGGACCTTCAGAATTACTATTACTGACCTCATAATTTTATAATATAATATTAGGATCTTGATCAACCACATATAATCATATGAGGAATTCAATAACCCCAACATTAATTATAGTGGGATCATTGAGTGGCTCTTAAATTTCGAGTTGTCTCTGGTGAGGTTTCTTTTTGGATGCCTTCCTTTTAGTTATTGGGGTTACTTGCTAGGGTAGGGGGTTTTTGTATAGATTCATTCTTGACTATATCCCATGTTGCTGATGGAGTTTCTCAATAGGATCCTATAATTTTGATAGGGGTTTGTGCCTAACTTGTAGTGTCCATTGGAATGTGTTGATTACCTCTTATTAGAATGGGTGTATGTTCTCAATCCAATTTTCTATATGTTGTGGGGGATTTTCCAATGTGACCCTACTAGATGGGAGAAGAGGTGTGTCTCTTCTATGGGGTGACAAAATGATGATCTCCATAATTTTGGGAATGAAACTATGTTTCCATCTCTCTAGCACTACCATTACCACCTTTATTATTTCATTTCAAGTTGATATGTTGTGGTTATGTATTTTCATCTACCCATTCACTATCATATGGATATGTTTGGTGACTTTAGTTACTATAACAAGGATATATGATCATTCTGTATCTATTGTAGGGGTATGATCTTGATTTGTTCCTTCCCTTCCTATTAGTGGATACTAATATTACTCATGTGGGGGGGGGGGTAGAGAGCTGAGTCTTCCCCCTAATTATCATTAGTACTTTTTTAATGACCTCTATATGTGATACTAGAAGAAACTACAAATAAACTTGATTAATATAGGATTTTGTGGGGGTCTACATGTGGTTTTATTCAAAACATAGTTGGTGGGATTATTTTAGTGCTACCATATAAGTCGTCATGTATGTTTGGTTAGTGTAAGATGGTGTGTATTCATGCTTATGGTTTTTTACTCGATTTGAATGGGGGGATCCCTTGGATTCTTCTAGGACATTCTAATAGATAGTTAAATTAGGGTGGGTGGGTGTATGTTCATGCTCATATTATTCCACAAAATTTGATGAGTGGTCTTCTTTAGAGGGGAAAGTTGTGTGGTCTTACTCATTGTCAGTCGGTTTCTACCCCTGGAAAGCTGTCTTGCCTGCCCGAGTCTGGATGACCTCGGCTGGACATCCAAGTACAACACCCTGATCATGTTGACATTTCACTTTCATGTGGAAATGGGGGTGTATACTACTGAAAGGATACCTTTGGAAGGAGACATGTGTCTCATGGAAAAGGAAATCTATGGCCTCTTAATATACCTCCTAATGATAAGGGTGGGGGTGGTTATATATCTTTGGGGATCAACTCCTAAAACGGTTAATGATAGTGATATGTATCTTTTTCCTCTGGACCACTTGATGCCACTGGTTGGTTGATCAGTGGTAGTTTCAATGTTGGAGGGCCTATCAAGAAGCCTATAGGGTTAGGATTGTATATTTTTGGTAGTACTCTCAGACCAGTACATTCCATACCCATCTATGAAGAATCATGGTTTACGAGGACATCCTTTTCGTAGACAAATACTAAACATGAATAGTAGTCAGGGCATACATTGCTGAAATATGGAAGGATTAAATTAGAATGAAGGGATTTTTGAGAGAAATTCCTTAATATAGATGACAAACAAAAAAAGGAAAACAACACCAAAGTGGTATCTCATTCTAATGAACACGTTAAATATTTATTATCTTGTTTGGACCTCATTCATTTTGAGAGAAAATGGGGCTTGATAGGTGGGTTACACCTTTACCATGATTAAAAATTCATTTCGGGTTCACCATTTTTGTTTTAGGAGGAAACATTCATGTCTACCGATAGTTGATCGTCCGGGGTTGATTGGTTTTCAATCATTCAAACTCAGCTAACTATATTTGAATGGTTTTCAATAGGATTATTCATGAAACCAAAGACATCTGACGGTTATATATCAATTGGTTCCTTCTTTCTAAAGGCATATGATCAATGCAATGTTTTCTTAATGATAATTATGAACACACATTGGATGAGAGGATGGGAGGTTGGCCATATCACACCCTTTTAGGGGGAATTTTTCCTACTCTAGAACTCTATTATATATTTAAAATTGTGTTTGTGGATCCTTCATTACTTATCATGTATGATGTGGATCCCCCTCAAATAAACAATAAATTACCAGAATTTATGGAACTTAGAATCAACTATATGTATCTGAGATTCTTTATCAATACTGATATATGTATTTTTCAATGGTTCTCCATCCATGGTATCCTATAATGTACTGATTAGAGATTATATTGTAATTATTAGGATGATGTGAGTTTTCAGATATATAGTGGGTTTCTCTATATTGTATCATCATTTAAGGATATTAGAGTTGTTTTGATGTCAGGATAGGGCCAATGAGATGGGATTCTTATGTATCCTTCCAAATGGAATGAGAACCCATAGAGTTTGGTTCCAGTTAATGGGGCACATCTTGTATTTTAAGGTTATTTGATAGGGAATGAACCATGTAGTTTAGCATCATGTGGTGAAGATGTCTAGTAGAAAGATACCTAGTAAATTTTTGGTTTGGGACTTATTCCAATGAATCCAATTGAAATTTTAAGTGATATAGATTCATAGGTTGAATAAGTCACTACTGGGAATGTCGCATAGTGAAAATATGGTTTATTTTCTATTTTGTGTTTTGACCTTTGGGAGGCTTCATACATATCCCATTTTGATGGAAATCAACTCACACATAGTTTTAATGTGAGGAACCACACCTATGGAGGTCCTCATATTTTTTTATTGTAGGGGAGTATGACCACTTAATAAGATTATGTTGGGTCTTATTCTGGAAAAGGATTCCCTATGAATGGGTCCTTGAGGGATGTCTCAACTCATAGTGATTTTTATGCATCATTGGGTCTTACACCTAAGGAGGAGTATCAAGGTTGAGTATGGTGATATGGTTGGAGATTATACCATGTAGGAGTACTAAAGGGTTTATATATGGTATTATTCATTTAGAGTATTCCCTTGGATTAGTATGGTGATATGGTTGGAGCTTATGCTAAGTATGAGTCTCTAAGGACCGGTTGGGACATACAATTGGAATAATGTAAATAATGTTCAGGATTATGTGGATGTCATGAACCCCACTAACCTCTAATCCCATGTGAGTCTTTCTCAATGTGAGAAACAAGATAAAGAGTACGATCCAAGAAACCACACAATATTCTTTTCCCTAAGGTTTGATACGTGTCACTGATGAGCCACGCCTTTGGAGTCACTCTAAAGGAAGTCAAGAGGAATAACTAAAGGAAGACCCTCTTCCAAAACATGAATCAGATCCAATATAAACCATGATCATGACTAACCTATAATCCAACATTAGTCATGATTAATCAATATTGAATGTTAGAAATAAGAGGAAGCATATGATCCATAAAACACCATTATCCCTCTTCTACTGGTTCAAGAGGTCATGGATAAGGAACATACCTCATGTCATTATACCCTATACACAAAGGGAGGGATAAAGTGATTTGAGGTTCCAATATACATTGTTATTTTAGTAAATCGGATAGTCGCATTTTATGATCTTTACAGCTATAGGTTGTGGGTGTGGATGAGAAATTATTACAGCGGGATAGGTCATGCAATGAAGGATATGGTTTTAATCCAGGATGTTTTCCCTAAAATTGGTTTTGTGGGAGGATCTCATTCATTTTCAAAGGTAAAGGAAAGTATGATCCTCACCCTCCACACCTATAACTAGAGGCACTAGGTCCTAGAGACCACTAGGGAATGGCATTGTCCATACCATGTACCTGAGATCGGTAGTTCCCAAAAACCACCACTAGGGTTGGGTTCCCCAGGACTGGGGAAGGCTTACTCACATAGACCCTGAGGACCCCAACCTTAAGGTAGGATAAGTGAATGAAACCTTTAACTATGGGAATGCATACCCAAATGGGAGAGACACTAGTGTGACTCTTTCCCTTTTTTAAGTCTGAAGGTATCGGTGGAGGTTTCAATTTGCTACCACTCAAATGAGGAATCCAAGAGAAGAGGAACCTTCCCATCATTGTCTTGAAATGGGTCCCAATGGGGGATCACATTAGTCATGACATAGAGATCGAAGGATCATTGTACAGTGCCTTGGAAGAAGTGGTAGTCCTTCATGAAAGGGGGTGTGGACTTTCATGAGACAGTTATTCCTTGGGAAATGGACAACTAGGGAATAAACACATGGGAGTGTCTTTAAAATATGCTCAATGGGTCTCCTCAGGTGTCTGTGGATGAGTCTATCATATGTCCATTATGTGGCAAGGGGCCTCACACATGTGGTTTTGCATTATAGGATATGGGATCCTTATTGATTTTCCATGTTTATTAGGCCCTAAAGGTACTTCTATCTCACTTGTACACATTAATTATAACTTTTCTTGTGTTTTCGAGGGATAACTGTAAGGTTTTTTGTGGAACTAGGAGAAGGGGATTCATTATTAGATATCCCAGGATTATTATGATTTTTCAACAGAAAAATGGGGGGATCAAGGGTATTATTCATAGATGAATATGGAAACCTAGTTGAAGGAGTTACCACCATGCATGTTTATAGAGATGAAACCTGATGTAGTTTTCCAGTGAAAGGGTGACATTCCTTTCAATGCCATGCAAGGGGGTTGTGTAAGCCAATTGATGTATAGGGGATATGCATAGGCCACTATGGTAAAGTAACTTTGATTCTTCTTAGTGTTATTAAACTTTTAAAAATCATTATGTACTCTTCATAATATTTGTATCCCACATGATAAAATGGAGTGTCATTACTAACTCGTAATTCATTTTTTTAGTATCTGATGAATGTAGGAACATTCCCACCCAACAATCCCTTATTGGGTCATCATTTCAAAACTCATGGTCAAAGTCATTCGACCTTAAAGACCAGTTTCATTAGTACATCATTCATGACTCTAAACTACCCACAAGAAATGTAATAGTACTCATCAGGTTGAGAACCCCCAAAATGGAACCCTAGGTGAAAGTCAAGTCTCATCTCACTAGAAATATACTCCACATGGATATGGATAATAATTTTAAAAGGTAATGAAAAATAATTAAAACCTTTTAGGATTTAAAACTGTAAAGGGTTTCTTAAGAAAATCCAAGTATCACCTGCTAAGTTAATTTCACATTGTATTTGGAAAAAGTTAGGGTGATGGAACAAAATATACCATGTTTGAATGGTATCCCATATGACTCGAGCAATAGTTGATCTATTCTCTCTAGGCCCATTGGCTTAACCAAAAAAATAAGAGTGCCCCCGACCAATAGTTACTATAATTGTGGATGGAATGAATTGATTCAAAAACATTTAGCCTGAAATTACATTTTTATTTATATTTTATTATTACATAAGAAAATAAGGATGAATAAATAGTTGATTTGGAAAAAAAAATTAATTTATGTTGAAAAAATCAGAGTAACATCCACAAAATTGGAGTCTCCCTGTCATGTTATACAAGTTGTTGTCAACATAACTCTTAAATAGTTGGAGGGACTCTTGATCCCCATCAAAGGCCTTTTGAATCTTGTCCCATTGAACAACCTCCATCACCCCATCTAGGTAGAGTTCCTCTACTATTGTCATAATGGAAATTCACCATCATCTTGAACTCCATAAATTAGATAAAGATGTTGTATGTGATCCCCTTATGTGGCATAAATATATTGTTAGAGGGGACATATTTGGGTAACTTTCTCATCAACATGTTTCTTACACTCAATAAATTTCATGGAATGATTGATCTACTCAAAGGATAGTGTATCTCAGAGGTAATCAATTTTGATGATCATTAAGTCTTTGATACGGCACTGTTTTGACAAAAGATATTTCTCCTATTGGAAAATGATATCCTTCCGGGCAGTTTGAACCATGTTATAGCTGAACCCACCATACCCCATGTTATAAAAAATGTTCTATAGATGGGTGAGCCTCTGAGGAAAATCTATAATGTGAGTCCTCGAAACCAACTCCCATATATCATTTCATATAAGCTATCAAAATTCCCAATGATTATTAATAACTTCTTGGATCATGGTAGAGATAGTCACAAGGGGTGGGGTATACCTAGGAATGGGTTAACATATGGAAGAAACATGCATTTTCTTCCCTTTAGTTATGTCATCATCTTTGTAAACAGTTTATTGAATTGGAAAAAAGACTTTCCCATTGGGTTCATCTGCTCCGACTGTCGGCACTAAGATACAAATGAAATTTGTCCTCTACATTACAATATGGAAAGAGAAAATATCATCAAGGTATATGATTGATTTCAGAAATTTATGGATCACATTACTGATAATATTTCTCCCTATAAACCTAGATATCAACACTTTGGTTTAGTATTTCCTACTAAAGAACATTCCCATCAGTTTTCTTAGGGCTTGATATGGAAGGATCTTGAGATTCTCCCACTCAAGTACCCTTGACTATCATTCCACTAGAAGAAAGAGTGGGGTATACATCAACACCCTAGTCACAAAATTCCTAGGAAATATTTTCTGAAGAAAGACTTTCACTATTCATTATCATTAATTTAATATATTCTATGTAAATTCACTCTTGATATAAAATAATAAAAATGGAAACGCATGCCCATCCATATCCTTATTAAAGTTCCAAAACTACTCAAGGGAGACTGGGATATTAAAATATAGATTAAGTCTGTCCATTATTTCATTATATATGGAATCAATTATCATTTAATCCTCAATAGTAAGGGTTTCTAAGATGCTAGTATTGACATCCATATTAGATCCACAATCGACAAATCTATTTTTCTTTTTGGTTGGCACAACCCTTTCAGTCCCAATTAGATCAATCTCAACACCCCCAACTTCTTTGGATAGTATGACTCTAATGTCATCCCTTTCTAAAGTAGAGATAATACTAGAAGTGGTTAATTTAGGGTCCTCCAGTGTATATAGTGGATCTGATATATCATAATTAATATACTCAGTAATTGGAACATGAAATATTATGAATTTTATTTGATATTATCATGATCATCCTCCCTCCCTACAGGGAAAATATCATATTTTTTCCCATCCCTTGATTCTTATTCTATATAAGGAACAATATTGTTAGTATAAATCTATGCCTAATCTGAGATGTTTTCTTGAGTTCTCGACGGGTCATCTATAATCCTCTTGATAGAGAAGATAAGAGTGGATCATATAGACCATAGGCATGATTAAGCATTTACTCTGGAAAAATCAATAATAAAGGGATTCATGGAAACTCACACAGAATAAATATTTATTGGGCTAAGTGCATCACCATCTATTATTAATTTTCTTTCAGTTGAGGAAGGATGGAGCTCGTGTCCTCAAACTTTTGTATTTGATGTAGAAGTATAGAATAATATCCCTCCATCTCCTCTCCCATCACTCTTTTTCCAAATTATATCTCCCCTGATTCAAGAGATGATTCATCATTCACAATAGGGAATCCTATTAGGACAAATTTTGGTGACGGGATCTTGGCTAATTCTCTCTATACCCACTACAAATCAAGGTCTCCCATTCCTCAGTTAGGATCTTTTTCAAAAAACAAATAAAAACATGACAAACGATTAAATCAAGATATGGTAAAACATACATATTGTGGATCTTGGAAATCATTTTATTGACCAATGAATGGTTCATCCACCTATTCATTGTGCTTTAGGGATTGCAAGTGGATGAAAGAAATGGTCAGAATCATCCCACATCAACTTTGAGTCTAGTCTACATGATAAAAGTGTTGAAATGTGACACAATCTATTCCCACAATACTTAGAATGACCCTGAAATTCGTAAAGGATATTTCCTTATGTTAATATTCCATATGAACCTATGGATCTTCACTAGGATAGAGGGTTCCAACCCTGTATGCTTCCCCTCAACAATCATGGCCTCTTTAACAAATTTTCTTAGCCTCACACCACCATTGGATACCTGAGATGGTAGTATATAGATTCTCATCCACATTGATAAGAATCCTACAAGATGTATCTTGCTGGGTATGTTAGACTTGGTTATGTACCCCCATATATTTGTAATCTCATTTCTCCACAGTTGGAAAAAATTTACTGGGAATGTCCGGCTACTCGATTATGGGACATTTTGAGGCATGTGTGTGTATAGTGACATCCCATTTAGGATCTTGGGAGATTATTATTCATGTTTCAAAATAAAAATCCCCCTTATGTAAAGGTTTTCATTCATGATATCTTAGGATATCTTCAAGAGGTCACAAACAATAATAGGCAACCTTTGTTCGTTTTAATAGGTTTATTTTAGTGGTAAAACTCAAAATATATCTCTTCGAGGATGGGATATCCAGAGAAATTGTAGACGTCCCATAGACTAGTACAGAATTTTTTATGCATCATATAAAAGTAATGGGTTTGTGGGATACATCATAAAATAATCTTTATATTAATGTATAGATTCGTGTATACATATATATGGGCCACCAATAAATCCTCATAGATGTTAATTGAGTTCATCTAGGTCACCAAATCAACGTAGTTCTGGTTCACCTAGTTTTCCCACATCCACTCAGGTCAGACACCCACTCTAGGATGAAGGTACCAGTATTCCCTCCAGCCTTTTGATAGATATTTCTTGGAGTTCTGTATGATATATGATTAGAAATTCATATTTAACTCTTGATTATGAGACTTAAAATATAGGTTTTATCTATTTTGATGAATAATACATTCCTTTAATTATGTTCCCTCATTGATATATTCACCCTTGGATGAAATTTTGGTGGTGGGGAAGTCCCTATAATCATATAACTACAAAATAGGGATATAATTCGTCAACTTGAAGATAATTACATCATTCATATATTCATTATTATGCTTCTTCATGTCATTCTCTGTGTCTTGGAGAGTAGTGTTGTAAACATGGTAATAATATAACTCAGCGACATTGCCCTTCTCTTTGATATGATTATGATATTTTTCATCAACAACCATAGAATTCATAGCATCCATTGGGAATATGAAAGGGTGTATAATTATTTCATTATGGATAAATCTTGTATTTGGTAAAAATTCAGAAATTTAGAAATTTTGAAATGGCATGGACTTGTGAAGGAAACATTATCAAGTGACCTCATGTGGTCTATTCTCACATGTGACCTCACATGGGTAACTTTCTTCGGTGACCTCACACACATCACTTACCAAGGTGTATGCATCATGCATGTAATCTCAAATCGGTCCTTGATGAATGGAAATTCAGGAAATGGACTAGAATAATGATATTACTAGTGAGGTGAAATCAATAGTGTGATAGTGAGAAGGAAGAACCGTTGATGCCCTCATAACTATTTATAGAATAGGGGACCCCAACAAGGGATACACATTATAAACCCCTATGTGTTAGGATTTTGTGATCTACTTGAATGAATCATCTGTATTTATCTCCCTATCACTTCTCCCTTGTGTGGAATTCATGTCAACATGTTCATCATGCCTTATGTATAAAGGTTCACAAACATATAGAAGCCAAAAAATGAAGGATCCACCAACATCCTTTTTCTCTACAATCAGATCAGACCCTCTTCTTTTGATTGGATCCAATTATAAAGGGGGGATTTTGGAGACACACCTTTTTTCAGGTGATAATGATAAGTTTCATAGGGAAATATAGAAAGGAAGATATTAGTGAAAAATTCCATGCGTCTAAGAATTTACATAAGTTCTACCATATAGGTCTAGATATGTGATAGTGGCACCACATTGGCCCCATATAGGCACACCAATGATATATTCTTGACTAAAACCTACATGTTGACCTATATGACCATACTTTACCTAAGGTCCTGAGATTTCTTATAAATAGGAAACCGACACTCCTCATTCGACACAATTGGAAAACCCAAAGAAACATAAAATCTCTTCACTCCCTAGTTTTTTACCTAGGTTCTCATAACCATTCATGTAGAGTTCTAATCTATGAATGAGAAAGTAATTAAGAGGGGTATTAGGTTTAAATTTCCCTTAGTTCTTTTAAAAAAATGATCACCTATGTAATCCTCCTCCAATAAGACAAACATACTAGTGTGAGATCCACTTCTCATGCCTGGGTCTTTAGTGCTAGTCGTCCAAATATGCATGAGAATTATCTTTGAACCTGGATTAATGCCTCTCCAAAATGTTGTTTCATGGGTTTTCTATCACCCAATGATCTCATCATCACTCTCAATCCTACTACGCATGATCCCCCTTTAGCTCACACAACCATCACTTATGTGATCACCCTTCAGCTCTCCCATCCTACACCTCTCTTCCCCTCCCTTGATCCCTATCTAATATGCAATAAATTTTAGTTAATCACTTCTCTTAGATCCATTATCTATGAGGGACCAAGCCAAGACCTCTTTCAAAGCCTCTAAATATATGTGATCAAGTCTTAGGGCGCACCAAGGTGTCCACTCAATTATACATTCTTGTCGTAATGGATGTCCATCATATAAACTATCGTGTAGTTGTGATCATCGAAGTGTTTTCAATTATAAATACTCATGGTAATGAGTGTCCCAACCATGGGGGAAGTGCTGAGAGACTCTTACTCTAAAAAATGTGTGATAGATATTTTTCTTCCCTTGTTATATATCATATATGAGGGCAGGGGATTTTTACCTCCCCTTCTTGTCTCTAAGACTAGGGACCTCCCATTTTATATGGTGAGGGGGGACACTTTCTTTTTTCCATTGATGAGGTTTACATCCTTATCCTCCTCTATTATTTGGAACTAGAAGTAAGGAATCCCTCAAAGTGTAAACACCAAGTCATTCTTGTAGAAGGTTATATCCCTTATATCATCCGTCATCCTAGTTACAAATACAAGATTGGAGATGTTAATTAGTGTCCTTTCCCTCTCCCATAACTAGGGCATGGTTTCAGGAAAAAGAGGATATGGGGGCATCAATACCCTTTATCTCTCCCATCACTACGAAAAAATGATGAATATTTAAAAGGGTTATTTTCTAGATTTGATAGTGTTATACCCCCTCTAAATACATTAGTGGCAATTGTCAAAAACCACCACTAATATTCCCATAATACTGGTTAAAAGCAGTTGAAAGGAACCGATGGTAATATATGTCTAATATTATATGATATTAATTAATAGGGGGTTTAAACCCCCACTAATTTCACATAAAAATTATAGAAATAGCTTAATTAGAGGTTGTACAAACTTCAACTAATTTTTTTACTAGATCATAGGAGGTTTAGATCGCCACTAATTTTAGATAAATATTTATAAATAGCTAATTATAGATTGTTGAAAACCACCCCTAAATTAGAAAAAATATTTATTTTTCATTTTTTTAGAAATCCCTCCATCCATTGAGAACTGATGCTTTTAATCCCTCCCCACGGGCACCAACTAAACCCTTCATCCCCTCAGGTTCCCACTAAACCCTCCCTTTACACAGGCCAGTTCCCCCTCTAGTCCCACAAATCCCTCCAATGCTTGAAAATCTACCCTCTAGTATAAATAATCCATCCATCACTCACCACATTCCCATATACTCCCATGCTTTCCCCAAGAAAGTCTCACATGCCTGCCCTGTATAAGTCATTCATTAGAGGGAATCAATCCCCTGACTGATCAAACACCTAATGTCTACAGAACCCTCCCCCTTTACCACTATACCATAATTGTTTTCATGTTATAATATACCCATGATTATATTTATATATATTTTATTCTTTATTCAAATAATTTTTATTTGTATAATATATTTAAATACATTTAAATATATGACCTATATATAGATTTATATAAATTAATTAATTCAAGTTTTTATGTATTAATTTTATAATATATTTAAATCTCATTGGTCAATATATATATCACACTACATTTTTTGAAAAAATATATATATATACACATACAAATATATTTATACGTATGAAACTCAAAGATAACAATATATATCATATATTTATATCATATGTTTAAAAATATTATTTAACATATTTATATGTATATAGGAATATATATTTTCTCAATTATATATTTATATATTACCCAAATATTATATACATATTCTTTCTACGTACATAGTTAAAATAATGTATATATTTATCAAAGAATTGTATGAATATAAATATATATTGAATATTTTATAAATACATTTATATGTATACAAATATATATATATATATATATATTATACTTATATAGGTATAAAATTTAATAAATTTTCATTATATTATATTTATTATACATACAATTAATATTATATATCTTTAAATTAATTTTTATATATATAATATTAAATTATACATTATCATATAATAAAATAAAATATTTTTATATAGATGAAATTTTATATTTATTTATATATATATAATTTATATATTAAATATATTTATACTCATTTTTAATTTTATTTTTATATAGTTATACTGTGAATAAAAATAAACTTTAATTATATTAATTTAAATGGTAATCTTTTTGTTAATATTATTTATTTATTTATTTATACATATTTATTTTTATATTTATTTACCCTTATATATATAATGTATTTATATGTTTATTTATATGTATATGTATGTATGAAATATATTACACATTTGTGTATATAATTAAGTGAATTTATATTATATGTTATAAATAATAATATATATAATATACTAACCATCAGATACATTATTAATATAAAACATACATGATTTTTTATATTCACTTGTGTGTAAGTATCTGTATAATCCATTATTATTTTTATTATTGAAATTATATAAATTATAAAAACATCTAGGTTTTTATATGATAAATTTTTTAAAATATATAATTTCTATATATATATATATATTATTATAATATATTATGCTTTTATATTATAATTAATATTATATAACATACCATTTTATGGAAATAAATATATATTAGTGTACCCATTGTACAATTATATTTATGTATACATATAAATACGATCAAACAAAATCACATAAATTATTTATATAAATATATTTATATTATTTGTTTATGTAATATAATTAAATAAGTTTAAATAGTTTATATATATATAAAGAAATTTTTTTATGAAAATAGTGGAGGTTCACAAACCCCTCTATTGTCATAAATTTGAGGGGTTTTAAAACCCCATCTAGTCAAAGTGATTAACGATGGTTTAAGAACCCCCTATAATATCTTGAAATAGAGGGGGTTCACAACCACCTCTAATCTCATAAATTAGAGGGGGTTCATAACACCATTTAATTTATTACATTAGAGGTGGTATAAAACCCTCCTCTATTCTAAGGTATCAGGTGTGATTCATGAACCACCTCTAATATCCTAAAATAAATAGGGCTAAAACCACATCTAGTTTAAGAGATTAATAATTATTTTGAACCCCCACTATTTAATCTAAAATAACACACTATATATAGACTCAAAAATCCAAAATAATATTATATATAAATCCTCTAAATCCATAAAAATAATATATATATATATATATATATATATTGCATCTAAAATCAAATAGAATATATAGCAAAAGATGTTATAAAATTAGAAAAAATATTTAATTATCCACCTCTAAAATGAACCCAAATTTTAAACAAATAATGCTAATAATTTTATAAGGGGGATTTGAACCCCATATAAATTTTATGATTAGAGTTTTATATTCATAACACCTTCAAATTTATTATGAAAATTAATTTAGTTTATATTGTACATAAAGCACTTCAAAAAAACCCCTCTCATCACCTTTTTTTGTAGTTCATATCCCCAGCCGCGTCCATCAGTGAATGGAGGAGATCAGGTAGTTTGTTAGATCTTTCTTCTTGTTTCTCATGCTTCGCATGACTCTCATGCGATTAAAGGTTAGTAATGATAACAAAATCCACATAATCATATGCATATATCGATAGAGATTCCATTACCGGATCTTCCTCTTTCATTCCTTCAGAGGGCCACTATAGGGGTGGGTCCTCAAATCCATGTGGCAATATTAAAGGTCTATTATACCCTATGAGATAGTTCTTTAATTTGAATCCTTCATAAGTGTAATCCCCAACACGTCCTATCTATATGGGCTTTAATTACCATCAAATGGGATACATAGTAAGCCTCTATGTGGTTCAAAACATACACCCCAAATTAACCCTTATTTCCTTTGGCCTATAATCCATGTAGGTTCATATCCAACCTGGAATCCCACATCTATTTCAGGTTCCCTGTGCTACTTTTATGTAATTCCCCACCATCCATTAATTTGGAAAATTATTCCAAGACATTCTTTTTATGTGAGGATAAACTACAGAGTTTTGTCCTCATCACATGACCTTAAAAGGTATGATGATTCCTCTTAAGTGGAACCGAACTATGTGGGATCTGATTCCTTAGGCAAGGATATATAGAATTACCATCTCATAGGACCGATCCTGATATCTAAACAACTTCTGTCTCATTGGATGAATACAAATTCTAGATTTACCCACTATGTGGCTTGAAACCAGCCTTGTAATGACAAAATACCAAAGAATGTCCTATCCATATACAAAAGGATAGAATCTATTGAGATCCTTTAATACATGTATATTTCTTCATCGATGAAGAAATATTAATGCATATAGATGATTCTAATATTGATACATGATAAAAATTGATTTTTTATTCAAGGAAGAATAACATCATACTTAATAATTAATGAATGATTCACAAATATGTATTATATCATTAAGAGATCCTTTGAGATGTAAAATATTCCCCCCAAATGGGTTTGATGATCTAAACCTCTTATCATATTCACTAATGTGAATCCATAATCATTATTAGATTCCTTCCCCAATATACACCTTCTTTTCATACGTAGGTTCGTGAAACATCTCAGATAAGGGAACTGATGGGTGTTTCTAGATACATGAACAAAACCCATTGGAATCGGTTCAAAAATGGTGAACCCAGCCTGAAAGATTGTGAATCCATTCAATCCCCCCACAGTTAAACCATCAAAAAATGATCCACTACATTTCCATTGGAAACAATCACTTGTGGTAATTTCTCTATCAATTTTTCTTTGTTCTTCTTTCAATGGGTTCTTAAAGTCATTATGTCCTCACATCTATGACAATTTGTAAGTAATTTGATCCATTTCAATGGTTTTTAGGTAATTGAATTATTTCATGTAAATCTCTAATGTCCCATCCACTTCATGTGACATAGAATTCATGCCATCAATGATGTATTCCAATAAATTTCATGAGAAATAGAGATCGTAAAACTATTTCATCATGGATATCCTATTTGAATTTTGATACATGAACTATTTGAGGATTGGTTATTGCACATCTCTGAGGAGAATATCATGATGAAAATATTTCAAGAAATTTTATTGTGATGGAAAACTTTTTTTAACAAGTCATGTTAACTTATTGAAATTTGACAATCGTGTATCTCTAGGGTATTACATGATTAAGATAAATTACAATAATACCCCTTTAGTTCATGCTTATTTGACCCATAAAAATGAATTTTTTGGGATTTCGTGATCATATGTTCTTAAGTGGGTCATGTGAACCTTTTAGTCTTACATTATCTCACAACCCAATCACACGACCCTCAATATGTCATTAAATATTTACATAAGTAGTTTTTTCTTCTCTAATTCCTTTTTAACAAAATGGTACTTGTAATTTGGGTATTCCCATCACATATTCTTTTTAATATTTATCTAATGGGCATAAAAAACTATGTAGTGTAGTTAGTGTTCTTGGAATTTTATTCTAGTCCTGATGATGTGTGATTCTTTAGATCATGGGATAGGAAGAGTGACATGTGTCTGATTGTGATAAAACCCTACAGTGGTTGTGATAAAGGAGTGGAATAAGTAAATAAGCATTGTGGGGAGTGCACCATCATCCATTAGGAGTTGATACCCTCATTTTTTATGGGTTTTCATAAAATTTGGAATGGATAAGTACCCATGAGGTAGGAAAGGGTAGAAAATTGATGTTTCACATTAACACTATGTTATGAGGGAGCTCAGAAATGTTTTTATATATATTCAATAGTTGATGGAGATTGGGTGGAAATTATTGGGGATATTATCTACTTATGTTATGATGAGTACACTCCTATAATGGGAAAATTGATATCTGTTTTGGTGACATGACCTTTTCTCATGTTGGATTGTGGGTCAGTGTGGCTAGACATTCTATGGTCATTTTTGAAAGTTGAAGTCAGTGATCAGTTGAATTTCAGTTGATCAAGATTTTATAAATAATTATGGATTTACATTCAGCTATGGATTTGGGTGGAGTATGAGAACATGATTCAACTTAATATGGTTTAAGATGATCAAGATTTGTTGGATCAGAGATGCGTCAGAGTACATATGCGTGTGTGGGGAAATGTTTTTCAAATTTATGATTCATCTAGGAAATTTTATTACGATTACTTAATATAATTATTTGATAATGTTTTTATGATCATGGATTTCCTTTGGGGATAGAGGCATTGTGATCTCTCAGTTCAGAGGACATGTCTACATGGGAATCTTGGTTCTCTCAAGGTATGATGTCCATAAGAATATTTACATGAATTCATTCATATTATTTGACGTGGTGAGATAAAAATTATATTGGGTACTTCATATAGAGCATGATATGTTTTCTTTATGGTTTGGATTGATTTTTTCAATGAAAATTTATTGTGGTGGAACATGTTCCATGTACAGAGAGTACTCATCATTTTGACTATGAATTGTGAAACATGAATAGGTTCTAGTGTCCTCGTGTTTTCTTGGGGTGCAGTATGTTATGAACTATGATGAGTATGTTTAAAGACATCTAAAAACATGTATTTATATGAAATTATATTATAGTAAAGTCATCATTCTTTGGATTAATCTTGAGAAATGTGTCTTGTGGTGTGGAAAACCATTGGATAACTGTTTTATTGGTTGATGAAACTATTGTGTATTAGGATAAATAGGCTCATAGAAATTGTCGCTTAGTGTTTTAGAGTGGTTCCAAGTGATGGGTCAGTTATTTGTGTTTTATGTATCTACTGTTTGAGTTCTTATTTATATTAACAGAGGGTGTTTGTGTATAGAACTCATCCATTTAGCCTGGAGCTGATAATCAAAGTAGGTGACGATAGATAAGGAGTTATCCACTAACCCTTATTGGGTGTGATAACTATTATAGTAGGGAGGTTGTATGATCTCTAATCAGTTAAAGTTGAAAAAATTGGAAAAAATTGTACTTATTAATAGGTTTATAGGAAAAAACATAAATTGAGTATCTAAATAAAATTATAAATATTTGAAAACCTAAAAAATGTGTTTTCGGACATTGAATGGTCGTTGGAAATGGGCTACGAATAGTAGGTGATATTTAGAAGAATGATCTGAAGGGTAGGCTTCTATTTTATAAAATCCTTCTATAACCAGCTATCTTCCAGTTTTCCGCTAACCATCATGTGGCCTCGGTAGTAACCTTAAGCTACTCATGGGGTTATGAGACAATTTTTGGACCCGCCTTGAATAGATAGTGGGGCATTATAATTTGGTAAATTTACCAAATTTCCCTAATGGAGTTAAATATGGGGTTCAATCTTTCTTCCTTGATTTTGGTGTGTGTAGATAACCCCATTCACTCCCTTATCCACCATCAAACCCCATTTTATTTTGTTGTCTAATAGAAATTTCCTGGTGATTAATGGTTTGAAAAATCATTTGTTGGACTCCATGGATGTCCTCCTCACATCCCATATAAATTTCATTTCAATTGAGTTGGGGTCTATGGAGGATTCCACAAGAGTATTGTCCAATCATCCAAATGATAGGTGATTTTAATTCATGAAATCTTAGAGAATTAATAATAAAAAATAATAACATTTTTGTGTATTTTTTTAGTTAGGTATGTCACTGTGTTTACTTTTGCATGGTTTTATATTTATTTTTAATTAATTTGACCCTTGTTTTATTTTTTTGGATATGGAATTGACCTAAAATTATATCGGGAGTGTGTGGTAGACATTCTGTGTTCCTTTATTTAAAGATCCAGTGTAACGAAGATTATTAGTGAGGTATCAACGGTTATTTATTTTCAATTAAATTTTATGAAAATTATAATTAGTTATAATTGATTAATTTATTTAACTAATTAATTATAATTTAATATTGTTAATTATTGGTTTATTTTCCATGAATTGGAGCATTGGGTGAGAGATCGATGGCCAGTGGGAAACGAATGTGTTGAGAGACACTTGGAGAGCCTATGAAAAACATCTAGTTGGTGAATTAAGAACAAGGATGACAAGTTGGTGAATTAAAAAGGGTTTTCACTTAAAATGAGCTAGGTGATCTAGGTACAATCCTTATGTGTTTATGATTTTTATATGAATGTGTATGTCTGGTCTCTCCACTAATATGGTGGACCCATTTTGTAAATGGAATAATTCAATTTCATTTAATTATTGAAATTTAATTTAAAATTTTAAACTATATGATATACAATTCATTAAAAGGGAAAAAGTGTGAATGCCACCATGGACTTAATTCACTAGATTGATATTGCAGCTACAAATTGATGATGATTCTACTGTTATTATGCCTTGATACTTGAACACATTAATGGTTGATAAACAAATGATTTTTGATAGATGGGATGGATTGAATCTACCTAGGTGTCCCTGAATCTTATGGGCCTGAGTAGGCCATGTTATGAACCTAGTGATTCCTTATAGATCTTTTCTCTATTGACATAAATGAAGAAAATAAGTCCATCTCTTACTAGAATATGATTACCTATGTAGGTAGACCATGGGTAGATTATTGATGTGATGTAGTTGGACAGAACTAGTGCGTTGTTGGGTATGAGGTCAGCCTTGAGCCATCTCTCTAGACCTTTTATGGGTTTTCATGAAATTTAGACTTATTAGGTACTACATTGTATGTTATTGATATGGAATTGAAATTATCTCTTGATGGTTGGTGGTCCAAATTGGAGATTGAGATCGCAAACCCAATTTTGGTTTCATTAATTTATTATGATCTAAAGGACCCCAACAAGGGTGACATTGATGTTTGATAACCTAAGGGTCCCTGGATAGAGACCTAATAATGGAACAACATTGAAAGGATGAATTGTTATGTGGATTGTGAGAAATAGTTTATGAATTCATCCAAACCTTAAACCTTTTATATATGATGGGTTTTGGTATACTCCCTTAGGTCAGTTTTGTTATGTCATAGAAAATTACCTTGGAGTGGTGTTTATATTATTGAAATGAAAAAAACCATCATTGGAAGTCATGAATACACCCTATGGTGAGGTAATGAATACTCCCTATAAGGAGTTCTTCAATACTCCATGTGAATAGGTTTTGAATCATCCCTATGGGGTGGTCATGAAACCACCATTCATGGAGGTCATGAAAGATTACATAGTGATTTAGAGAGTACTAATGGAGGTAATATCCATGGATTTGGATCCTAGATTACATTGGTTTTAAGTAGATGATGTTATTAATACCAAATTTGAGTTATTGGTGGAATTTGTGGTATTCAGTGATGTGTTCAAGACATCCAAATGATGGGATTCCAGTCATGTGTTAACTTATAGGGGTTTGTGGTGGTATTCAGTGGGTGTGTTTGAGCATTTTGGGCTATTATGGCTCATCAACTATGACTATTTTATACATAGTTATAGTGTCCCTCAGGTAGTCATACTGGGATAGAACTTTTCTCGGTCCTTCTCATATATATCACAGTAATTTTATCCCCCTTATGGACTTTATCAATGTATACCAGAGGGAAAGAACCTCATGAATTATTTTTATTATTGGAATGTTCATCACAATGTGCTCATAATCACCGAATCACTGACAGAAGTATTTAAGTTAAATTGGGGTCATGGGCCTGATGGAACATGTTTGTTTATTATTTATTTATTTATTTAAATAACTTTATTTATTATTAAGAAGCATGTTAAATGGACATATTACTTAATTAACATTATTTATTGTACTATATTTGTGTCACCCTATAGAGTAATGACCTCACACACTACTCAGTCCACTGTAGACCATTGGTACTCAAGTAAACACTCACTTATTGTAGGTTCTGGCTGTCCTGAGGCTAGGTGTTACTTGAGTGAGCTATAGCCGCTTGAGTGGGACTAGACATCGAGATTTGTCATGTATTGGTGATTTAGTAGGGAATTATTTGTTTTCTATTTTTTTATTTTTTCTTTATATGTGATTTTTCTAATGGGTTACGGGCCTTCTGTGCTTGTATATCTTCATTCTATTTTGTTATAGTATGTTTCCACTTTGTCCATTTTTATGTACTCTAATGTGATGGATGTGCCTGATATTTGGTAATATTAGCTATTATTGATTCTATGGTATTAGGGGCATAGTCTCATCACAGTACCACCCTATAACCATATTTATAGTAGAAAGTATCTATAATAAAAGGATTCATACCTATGTTTATATAGTCCCACTAATCTTGTTACTGTTCATAGTGCTCCAAATAAGAAGTTACATAAACCACGTCATCATTTTTTCAATCTCAGTCAACAACATATCCAAAAAAAATTATATAATGTTTGTTTTCTGACCAAAACATTTTATAAATTACGTTGAATATTAGATCCATAGTCATCACAATTACATGTTGTTTTGGATTTAATCTTCTTTAATAAATCAATGTGATGTCCCCTAAGATGTATCATTGAGTCTCTTATCCTTAAATATGGTATCACATCCATATCACCAATAAAACTCTTCAACACATATTGAAAAACTATTTAATATAGAGATTTCCTAATTAACAACAAATAAAATTTTATCTAATGGGAATAATAGATATTATTTATCATATTTAAATTTCCTTCTACTTCCATGATCCTCATAACATTAATTAATTAATTTTACATAAGTGATGTTAATATGACATGCCTTATAGGCTCCTCATTCTCAATATTCTTTCTACAAAAAAATTCATGTTAATACCATTAATAACTGGGGTGTATCCCTATGATCCAATATCAACCACATTCACACATAAAGAAAGAAAGTTTGGTATAATTCTCTACTTCTATAAAAAATAAATATTTTTCAAATGTTTCAATACCATTGATATTCACTAAAATGAATTATGATTTATTGAAGATATAAAAATCTAAATTCAAATTTAATTAAATTATCAAAAACTAAACCAAAACAAGAACACCAAAATCATGAAAATTTACTTGGACTACTCTATTAAAAATCATGTATGTCCTAGTAGAATTGATTACATGTGGATTTATGGATAAAGGGTGAGTCAATGAAAAAAAAATTATTTTGACTCTATAATAAAAATTCATTTAACCATTGTTAATTGATTAGATCAACAAAATAATATAAATAACATAGTTACTATAATGATCATAAAGATATATTATTAATTAATATGTGATAAATTATAATGTTCATTGATCTAAATAAATGAATACATACTTGAAATGATATATAATCCCTAATAGTCAAATTAATTACTAGTTTTTATAGTTAATAAATTGAAAAATATATATCATTAAACATATTATAATTGTATCCTCTTGGATACTAATGTGATACAACACATGTATAAAAATATGAAAATGTCATATAATGAATACAAGATTCTAACAACTCTTCTTATTATTACAAAAAGTTTGGTCATTCAATGAGTCTTCATATACCAACATAACAAAAAATACTTTAATCCTCATCTTTGAGATATATTTTAGTATAATTCCTCCAACATAATTAATAAGATCACAATCATCATGCTTTAACAATAGAACACTCTATCATATCCAATGTATAAACTCAGTACTCATTTCAAAGTTACAATCATTTAATGAATGATTCAATGATTTCTCAATTTCAAGATTTCACTTATCTCTTATCCATTATACCTCATTGTTTTATGTCTCAAGACTCACTATACCTTAACACCATTTCTAAAACATTTCATAAAATTAAAAATATATAATGCTTTTTAATCTATGGTATGTTTCCCATAACTATGATTTGTAATTATTCAGTTGAAATGGTTATATATTAACTGATAAAAATCATATACCAATTTAAAAAATATTATATTTTTATCTTCCTCATTTCAAATATCCTCATCACTCTTCTATAACATGTAACACAACATTTGTTATTTAATAATGTGTTAATTTATGGTTATACTAAAATAACTGTGACATTTTATCTTGGAATTTTTCCTTCCCTTTATCAAATAGTGTATATATCATAAATTAAAATCATATTAATCTTGATATGTTAATCAATAAAAAAGATATTAGTGAAATGAAAAATCATATTTTTTATTTAATATATATGTGTTGTTCATAAAGATTTATTAATGGATAATAAATGTAGTTAAGAACCCGTAAACCCAAGATCATTCTTTCTTGAAGCTAAAAAGATGATTTAAAATGAATAATGTTTATAGGATCCTTACACTAATGAATATAATGTTTTGGTATTTATCCAGAATGTGTGTTGATGATTACTATGCGGTATCCAGTTCACTTCACTCTCCACAGTGTATCAATGGGTTGAATATAAATAACCCATCACATGGGAAGAATTCCCCTAACCCCCATGATATTTTAATATCTCACTAAGCGATGAGTGAGAAAGAAATACATATTGAACTAAATATTAGGTATTTTTTATGAACCACATATTGAAGGAAGTGGTCCCTTTTATAATATCTCAATGGGGTTCCAAGACTTATATGAATTTAATCATGTGTTATAGTGCTTTTTTAAATGTTATCCAATCATTCATTCCTTCAAGGAAGGGATTCAACAAGATCTCAGATTCTCATCTTCTGAAATGGTCATATTAATGATAGCTAGTGGAAGTGATTAATCAAATGTTAACTTATTAACATTTGACTAAAATTAGAATTAAATGTCATTTATGATGCTTTTATGATATTCCAATAAATTAGAATAAAATATTATTTACATGTATACATCTCATACAATATTACACAACATATTGAGTACAAACATAGGTCGACTTGAGGCATACATCCAATAATACCCCACTTTCACTAGATCCTCATAAACATTATGCTATCATGCCTTAAAATATATAAAATTAAAAAACATGTGGAATCTTATTCAAAACTCCTTTTAGATATCTTCTAAAACACTTTTTGAAAGTTATCATCAACATCATCATATATTACAAGATATATAACACTTTGTGAATACTCATCCAATACTCCTTTTGGATTAATTCAAAAAAAACATGTAGAGAATATCTATAATTGAAACTAAATCCACAATCATTCAACCACAAAGTGTGACCGCCAAAAATATGAACTCAATAATTTATAAATATAAGAAATAAAGTAGTCTCTATCAATGGATCAGTGATACTCGTGATATAAAGGGATCTTAGATGATCTTTATAAAAAAATGTGTCATTATACTAGTTTCAACCCATCTACATCATATTCAAGAATTTATTTTCATTTGACATCTATTTTTAAGACTTAAATTGACCATGTTACATATAGTACATAAATGAAAAAAATCCAAATCAATAGTTATCGATTCTCTAAGTATAGACTGACAAGGATGATGAATGAAAGGCGTGTAATTATTTTTTATGGATGATAATATCACATTCCACTCACATGATGGAAGATTATATATTGTGTAAATGTAGGTATGGTGAAACACTTACACAATCTCTCCCAATCATGGGTCTGTATCTTATACTCATCATGTGAGAGAAAAACCCCCATTATTTTTTACCTAAAATTGATGACATGCTCAGTTCATATAATACCACAAAATAATTAGCTAAACCTCAATGATTTTGTGAGAAATATATCAACTCATAATTATAATCATGATATGTATCACACTGAACTCGGATGTTGGGGACACCAAATATGATCCATGCACCTAGAAATACCCAAAAGATAAGTGAAATCACTAAGATGGTTAAATTGGAAAAAAAATAATTTCAAGGTTTCATCTTGAAAAAAACATTTCCACCTATTAAGATGTTAAGTGTGATTATTTTCAACACAACCAATAACACACACCAAATGAAACAATGGAATTACATGTTTCATCATTCAAAAAAATGGTTATTAGTTAGCATGATATGAATTTAATTAAGATTATATGATCCACTAGTATCAAAATGTATGTATAAACAAGAAATAAATATCCATGTACTTATGTTACATGTTCCTTGACTATGAGTGATTTCTTCACACAATATTACAGTGATAAATGATTTTCCATCAAAAACTAAAAATCTTTGATAAAATGAGTCTTTTAACATATTGTTTTTTTGATTCTCGACATTATATTTTATAACATGTACTATCATAGGATCCTTTATTTCTATCTATGAAAAATAAAAAACCACTTCTACTTTAGGCTTCTGTTAAAAAAAATTATTCACTAGTTTAAAAGATGGTATAATTCAATTTAACTGGTGTAATTTTCCATTAATGATACATTTTATCTTAATCACACACAAGTAACAGAAAAAATACATATGAGTTTAAATTTGAAATTGAATTTAGAATAAATAACTTCGCCACTTTTTTTAACCTATTCTTTTTCACAATTTTTATTTTTCATTTCAAAATCATCTCCATGTCATATTAGAGTCACCACACAAGATGTAGTGTGGACAAGAAGTTACACTATATGTAATATTTCATTCCTTCTTCACAAAAAACCTCTTCTCCATTGTATGAATCCTTTTCAAATTTTCAATGAATTAAAAATACCATTTTTACTGTTTAAAACATGAATGAATAACTTTTAAATCATCTTAAAATATTTTCTTCTTCAGAGTTTCAATTATGAAAACTCATTATAGATGAAACATAATTCTTTAAATTCTACTATTTTTGAATCCTTTCACAAACATAAACGTCATACATGGATCATAGGAATTTATTCTCCCATGTAAATACATACATATACACACAAGAAATTCATACATGCACATTTTAATTTCTTGTGTGGGGAGAATATAAAACATGGTATAAGAGAAATTCATATGCCCTACCTTAAAGTATTAAGTAGGAAGTGTCATTAAGATTCCAAATCTTATTATATTTAGTAAAATTCATACAAATATTATATTAAATTCATACAAATATAGTGAATCCATAAAGAATTCATGCATTTTACTTTTTCATACAAGACTCCTAAATTCTAGATTTATTCATAAAATCATATAATTACTTCAAGAATATTCATATTAAGTTCAAATTCATCAAATCTAACTCTAATAAACATAAAAATTATATAAAATCATAATTTACATATCCATAAAAGAATCACCAAACAACACTTGAATTTGAACAAGATTTATTCATTACTAACAAAAGGAAAAAAATTATTAATATAAAATATTACACTTACAGTGCCAAATAAATTAAAATTCCTCATAAAAGTGGGAACTTCTTCATTTAATATACGTGTTTATGGGATGAAAAATTTACCCAAGTACATAACATCTTCCAAAAAATGCTTTGTCTAAATAATCTCTAACATTGGATTTTTTTGAAACCAAGTAATATATATCACTTGGAAGCACAAAACACTTATAAATGAATCATCTCTCAATTAATTATAATCCTTATTAAGTGAACCATGTTTTGGAAACCAAAATATTAAATAAAAATACTAAATCATTCATTAAAATAATAGTTATCTATAATTATATTTTTTCAAAATGAACCCTCTTGATTCAACATGATTAAATTTTTCCACATATAAATTAATCAAATAATGGATCACTTATTCTTAAATCAATACTTCATAATCATAAAATAATCATCCTTCAGTTTAAATTTTTTTAAGGAATCTTTAATTCAAAAATTCATGCACACACATCAATAAAACTATTCAAATAGTTTACACATTCACAATTTTGAATTCATAGGAAACCAATTTTAATAACTCTCCCAAAATACATTCTTACACTAAGAGATTAATCCCCAAAAAATTGACACATATCAATATATAATTCCACCTTTATATGTGTAATCTACATTCAAAAACACATAATAGGGTAAACATAAAGGAAGATTTATGTTGGATTCTTATCACCATTTAATAACTATATCCAAAGAACATGGAGAGGGATATAATTGAACTAACATACCATATCATCAAGAAGAATGTGTACCATTCCAAAACATGTAATTATCTTAACAGTGCCCCAAGCCTTTTTAGTTACACGACCTCAAATACATCTCCCCCAATGCTAGAGGCTGCTGACTAGTAGTGAGGGCCTATGTGTATCTGTGGGGAGACTATTCCCTCATCCCCAGAGTATAGCACAATGGAAAAATAATATAAATTAAGTTGAAGAAGCAATAAATCATACAGACAATAGATAAGCAGCAAGAACAGATTAAACTTATAAAGGCACTAATATTCAATAATGATTATAAATATTTCTAAAAAACAGAAACAAAAAGTACATAAGAGTATAATAAAATACATGAAACAAACGAACAAGAAGACCAAAAGTATACAACTATAATCAAAATCCATAGTTTAGTTCAGTCTCCCCTGCTCCAAAGTATAAACACTTACCTGTAGTTGGGTGATTTCCTTTCTTCATAGCTACAATAATATAGTTTGTTTAGACACCAAAGGTTCCTAGAATATAGTGTGAGAGTAAATCATAGTAGGTAACCACCCAAATTAATGTTCCATTAAGTCAGTGAATATATAATATTCATAGTGTGAATGTAATTATACAATATGAAAATGAAGTACTAAAAGTAAACATCCTACTAGGTCTAGGTTCTCATTTATAACAATTCCATTTAATGATCCAATTCCATTTAATTAATAAATATTGAGACCCAACGCATAGCATGACACCACCTGTGAAAAGTGGTAACCAAAGGATACCATATATGCCATTTAAAATTTATAGACAATGACTAGATCTAATCCTGTTCTACATATTGGAAGACGCATCATGTAAGTCATTCCATTCATTATTCAATTTAGAAACGGATCCATACTTTTAATTCCTAATTTGGAATCCAAGAATTTCTTTTCGAATTATATAATCATACACCCAACAAGACCATCCATGGATATCCACTCAAGAACCCAGGTATCTCTCTACATGTGGTATAATGTCACTTTCATTCATGTTCAACCTTGGTGGACCACAAAGGGATCACAAGCTATCACCCATAGCATATATGATCAAATTACCCATGAGTCCATCATTGGGAATCCATATTAAATCCATGTATCACTCGACATTTAATAGTTGGACCTTGAATATTTCCTTGGTAGTCCATATATATATTCCAACTGTCACTTGAGAATATAAGAAAGGTAGAATCTAATTGAGTATGTCCATGGCTTTCGTCGTTGAATCCATATGTCACCACAAGTCATATTCTTAATCATCCAAAAAATATCATAAATTAAATCAATTCTATTTAATTGTGTCGAATTTCATTACAATGATCAATATTTTTATAACTCACCTTAGAAGGAGGCTCAAGGAATTGTGATTCTTACATGGTGTAGCCTCTATTTAACTCATATAGTCTATTTTATAATAATTAATAACTCAAGATTTGTCAAAAAAATTAAATGAAAGGGTCAAGGGTCATGGTCATTCCATCTCTTCTATTTAATCAATCAAATAACAATTTATATCACTATTAAATTTACATATCAACTCACCACACCAATTATACCACATATCAATTATAATTGATAATTGAATATAAAAATCCCATTAAAAGGTGAAAGGGAAGACAAAAAAGGTATCTAAAATAAATATGCCATCATAACACCCTACTTCAAAACACAACGTAGGAAAAGGGGTGGTTCCATTAAAGTTTCTCAACCATTTGTTATTTATTAATGTGACTCATTAGTTGAATAGGTTATACAAGTCAATTTAATTCATGGATTAATATTCATTTAAATGGAGATGATATGAGAATTGGTCTCATAGAACAATGACATATATATAATCACTAGCAATTTATAGGAATGGAACAAGACCACCTTCTGTAGGTTCATAGAGGATTTTTCATCCAGTATCAGCTCTTGATTCGACTTAGATTCAGAGAAAATAGAATAATGAATGAAGAAGCTAACAACAGGGAAAATTATAATGCAACTAAATAGGTTAAATGATACCAAAACAAATGAAGAATATATAAAAATAATTTCATAACTCACTGTTTCAGATCTAATGAGACAAATGATGCTCAATTACGGTGTCAGATGAAGAAGATCTCCCGATTTTACTTGAGTTTCCAATGAGGGATCTAATGGTTTGGTTTTTATGTGTTGGATAAGAGGTATATATTTGGATTTATTTAAATATTTAATTATAGGAAAAATTTTACATTCACCCAATAATATAAGGTCTCATGGTTTGACAGCATAGTTTTCTAAACCATGCACCAATCATTAATGCATAGCAATTTGGAAGGGCATGTCACACGGTTTACATGTACAATTTGACTGACCATGAGAAAACCATGATAAATTTCAATGTCAAAATTACACACATGGTCACATGGTCATGTATCCCAAATAACATGTTTTTCTGTAATCATGTGTCTTGCATGACTTCAATATCTAGACTCACACAGTTTTATCTAACAATATTTCTTTCCCCTCATGGTATACTCTAATTGTGTGATTCTCCATTTTCACTCAAAAGTTGTTTTTCGTGATCTATACTAACCTCAGACACCCTTGATACCACCATGACCTCAATGGGCATTAATAATTTCCCACACATAGGAAATGATACTAAAAATTTATAGAAGAAAAGGATATGTACTTTAATGTAAGAACTGGTTTCTCTTAATGTACATGATCATGATTCCATAGCACTGATACTAGAGGAATTAAATAAGCATGGAGAACCTTCATGAAATGATCCAAAATATAAATAGGCTGCATATACTTATAACTCAACTTAATCATTCTTAAAGGGTTGATATGTGTCTAAATAATAGTTTCATAATTGAGATACATAGAAGACATTTTTCATGGCCTGGTACAAAGTTTTCTCTAGTATAATGGTTCTCTATGACCGGTCTTTTCCTCTGGTACGAGTTCTATGGCAGCACGGGAAGGTGCAGGATGAGACTATGGAGAGGGAGGCTGATGTACGAGCATAGTGTCCAGAACTGTTCGAGGTTTCTTCTTCTACCCCACGCTAGGGAAATTCTGGATGGATTTCTTTAAGGGGGGATATTTGAGAAAAAGAGGAAAATCTAGAAATTTTCAAAGTACAGGACGTGTACTGTATGAGTACACGTCGTGTACTCGGTTACCATAGGTAGCAAGGCGCTGGCCATGTAGCAGCCATGTACCCGACTGTGTGTGGGTGACTTGGGGGCCACTTAATACGGGGTACATAAATAGTGAGTACACGTCATCTACTTCAAAAGTACATTCCGTGTACTTTTTTTTCATTAAATGCATCGGGGTCATGTATAAATTCCAGATCCATCTTCTCCTAGGATTTCTTCAATCGAGAGAACTCGTATGACCACGATCTTTCTCTAAGCCCTCGAGCCTCAATTAGATCTCCAATTCGACCATCGTCAATTGTGTTGGGATCACCTCAATAATCTCTTTCTTCTTCTTGAGCTTAGTTTCATGATTCCTCTTCTACCTCAAGTTATCCTTCGTTGAAAATTTTAGATGTTTTTGTAGATCTACTACAATCTAGGTCGATCCAAGGGTCAATGTCGGAGTATATCAATCTCAGAACGCCAAGGTAGGTTGTTTGTGCCATTCTGTTGAAAGTATTTGAGTATTTTGTGTAATTTTGACCGATACCCTTAAAATAAGTATAGTGTGTTTACCATTTTTACTCATGTAGATTCCTTCCATGATTTTATTCTTGTGTAGAGGTTAATTGGATGTGAATAGGGTTTATTTCTATCCTTTGGATGTTTTACCCACGCATGATCTATTTATGATGGTTTGGTTATGCATAGCCTTTGGCTGCCTTGCCATTTTCCCATGTCTGTTGCTGTAGCATGGAGAGTTTGTATTCTGACATGCTTGATATGCTGTAGACTGGTTTTCCAAGAAGTTATGTAGGTTTACATTGGCCATATTTCATTTCTATGCTCATTGGCTTACACAGGGCCATGAAAACCCGGTGTAGTAGACTATAAGAAGAATAAACCGAGTGAGCTTAATCAGAGAGCCTTTGAGCACTTTAGGCTATAAGGGTGAATGATTGAATGAGCTTCCTCATAAATCCTAGTACCACTTAGAGATATAAGGGGAATTGACCGAGTGAGCTTCCATAGAGAGTCCTTGACTTCTTTAGACTATAAGGGGAATATACCATGTGAGCTTCCTCAGAGAGTCTTTGAATTACTTGAACGACTTTGCGCTTTGAGAGGAATTGAATGAGTGAGCTTACTTAGAGAGTCCTTAACCATGGGTCCATAAGGGGAATTGACTATGTGAGCTTCCTTAGAAAGTCCTTGACTACCTTAGACTATAAGGGGAATGGATGGTGTGAGCTTCCTAAGAGATTCTTGTTTTATCTTTGACTATAAAGGGAATTTACTGTGAGCACTTCCTCAGAGAGTCTTTATATATTCTTACAACTAAACTAGAGGGGATAAGATTTGTGCACTTACTAGAGGGATACTATGCTTGACTAGTTGTTTCATAGGTGGAATTGTTTCTGTTCTGTACTTTTTTTGTTTATTGCTTCTGTACTTTGACCTTCCATATATTCACTAACTGTTAGGAACATATCTTTGGGTGGTTGCCTACTCAAATTTAGTCTCACGCCCTATTTGGGCCATGATTTTGGGCCCAAATACATTATATTACTGCAAGTATAGACAAGGCCACGCACCCTTATACTTTAGGTACTTGACTTACTATGGAGCTGGAGAGCATTGGAACAAGCTTAGGATTGCGATACTGAGGAGCTGTTTAAATGTTTCTTTTGTACTTTGGTTTTGTTCTGCTTGAATTCCAGCATTGTGATGTGTTTGGATACTTTCCTAGACACATGTTACCATGCATCATTTATTATATATGTGCTCCAGTTGTTTATTATTTTTGCCTTCCGTTGTTTACTGTTGTTAGATATTTATTGCTTTCATTATTTTATATTTGTTCCTCTTCCACTATGTTACGCTGCCAATGAGGGAATAGTTTCCCCACTATCACACCCAAGGCCCTCACATCTAGTCGGCAGCCTATGGCCTTTGGGGAAATGCACTTGAGGCCATGTGACCACTCGGGCATGGGGCACCTCTGGGTGGCTACCAGAACCGGGATGTTACAATCAGTGTCTAAATAATAGTTGCACAACTGAGATACATGGAAGACATTTTTCATGGCCTGATACATCTCATGTAACTACTACTGATAGGATGTCGGCCCAAATCTCTATGTAATCTCAAATGGCCTAACCTATCATGGGGAAGGCTTACCCTATCTCACAATCCTTTTCTGTCCCATTCTATGTGAGGCACATGAGAGTTTCTAATCCCCAACCATGAAATATAGAGGTCATATATGGCAATCAGTGTAATATTAAGGACAATACTGGGTAGTATACATCTACTTCTAAATCAACTACTCCTTCTATGTGTTCTCCTAAAATAGATGAGGTCTAAAAATAGCTTACTCTACTTGCATTAACCAATATAGGGGTGATCAAAAAGACCTATCGTACAATGCCTCATAAGGTTCCATATGAATAGTATCCTAAATGTTTTTGTTGTATGAGAATTAAATTTTAGGAACATGCCTCTCCCAAGAGCCCTATAAATACAAGATGTATTCCCACATCATGTTCTTAATCACCTAAATCATTTTCATAGACTGGCCATCGCTCTATGTGTGGTCTGTTGTACTGAAAACAACCACTGTACCTAATTCCCTCTAGGTCCCTTTTCAGATCATTGAATATAACAAGGAATCCCTATAGCAAATTATAGTATGAGGGTCCCCGTGAAGTCAAACTATCTCATAGATATATAACCTTTCAGTTACATCCACGGAAATAGTTTCCTTGATCCATAGAAAAAGCAAAACCATTATAATATTTTCAACAACAACCCATATGACATTATTTCCTCAAGGAAACCTCATTAAACCTATCACTAAATCCATCATGATATCATTTCAATTCCACTTAGGAGTAAGAAAAATCTATAAACAATCGGCTGGTTGTTGGGTTGTTTCCTTCACCTAATGACAGGTGGAACACCTCATAAAAAACCATTTATATCTCTTTTCATACCCATACCAAAGTATTTATGAGGTAAATCCTGATACATTTTAGTGATGTTTTTGGTGCACTGACCAAGATGATGCAAGGAAGTCTCACATCAACTCCTCATGCTTGTATACTGAATCCTATATACGACCATGAAAATATTAGATCTCATCCTCACCTACTATCTAACTAGGAGGAGGGTCCTCACCTTCTATACAATCTCATAGGATTAGGATCCAGAAATTCAATAGTTTTTTAATCATATATCTATCCATAAGGGAATATGTCATAGAAAAGTATGATAAAAAAATTAAGATCTCGACTATCCTACTCCTCCAAGTGAATCTCAGATAACACATTCATAATCTACTTCCCACTACTGTCCAACTTCACTTCTTGTATCTGAGTCCCCATACTCAGTGCATCAGCCACTTCATTTCCTTTACTAGGAATATACAAAATCTATATCTCTAAAGACGATAGGTATTCTACCCACCTTCTCTGACTCAAATTAAAATCATAATATATAATTATGTACTTGAGGTTTTTGTGGTCCGTGGTCACCACAAAACCCTTTCCTAGTAAGTAATACATCCAAAAGCACAATGAGTGAACCATGGAAACTAACATGAGGTCATGACTCAGGTAATTCTTATTTCATGGACTCAATAACCAAAACATGTATGCTAAGTCCCAATCCTCGTTCATAAGTATTTCTTCTAGACCAAGACCAGATGCATCATAGTACACAATGAAACTTCTATAGGGCTCTACAAAAATTAGTATCGGTGTTGAATTAAATCTCCCCTTTAGATCCTAAAATAATGTCTTGTATGAATAAGTAAATACGAACTTCACACCCTTATTAGTTAATCCCTTCAACGATTCTTCTATGCATTATAAGTGTTGTATGAAATTACTGTAATACCTTGTTATCCCCAAGAAACACCATTCCAAAAATAATTACTTTTTATTCTCCCAAGATTCTATATCTCTCAATTCTTTTGGGTCAAATGATACTCATATATCTGAGATAATGTGTCCCATGAGGTGAATTTGAACCATCTAGATATGTATATTTTTAAACATTTCATATAAATAATGCTCCATAAATTTATTCAAGATTATCTAATGATGTTGGCATGGTCATGTCAATTTTGATAATACACCTAAATATCATCAATAAAAACCACCAAAAATGAATCATGAAAAGGATGGAAGACTTGGTACATAAGTACCATGAAGAGATCAATAGCATTCTTGAGACTATATGCCATAATCAAATACTCATATAGGCCATACCTTCTATAAAAGGCCTTGTTATATATCCCTGATGTTCTAATAGTCACATGATGATAATTAGATCACAAATAAATCTTTGAGGAGACCCAATATCCTCAAAGATGGTCAAAGAGATGATCTATTTTTGGCAGATGATACCATTTCATAATTTTTAGTTAGTTCAATTTCTAGAAGTCCCCATATATCCAAACATTTACATCCACCTTTTTCACAAAAAGGAATGTTGAGCCCCATAGAGTAGAACTGGGTTAGATAAACCCCTTTTACTCTAAATCATCTATCTACCTATTTATCTATTTCATCTCCTTAGTATCCATCCTATAAGGATGAATGGAAACCAATGAAACTCTTGGTACTATCTCGATAGAGAAGTAAAACACTCTCACTAGAGGTAAACCTAAAATGTCATCTTGGAAAACATCCCTTAAATAATAAAACACTAAGGGGAAATATTATATACAGGTTCCCTGATCATCAAGATATAAACTTGTAAGTAGTTCTATTATCCCACCCATCCCATGATGCTCGGGTCTATCTCATCTTTCATGGACATCCCATTCACCTCTGTGAGTAAAATCACTACCCTCTGATGATATGAAGGTTACCTGTCAGTGGTATAAATCAATAAAAGAATAAAATGGAACCAATCAGTCCATCTCATGAATAATTACAAAAACATAACATATCAAGGAAAAAATAGGTTCCATATAATGTGACACCAACAAATTTCAAGGGGGTACTCCCTACAATGATGTACATCATGTGTTCTAATACCCAATGGAGTGTCAATCATCATAACACTATATGAGGTATAAAAACTGATCCCATGTCTCTCCATAATGATCATATATATAAATCTATGAGAATCACTATATCAAAAAGTGCATAAGCTAAATTAGAATCTAATATAAAAGTACCTATTATAGTATAAAGTATATGATCCTGATCCAAAAGGGTCTATTTCCCTATGTATATCTGGCCTAAATCATGACCTTATGATACTATCTGAATACACTGAGCAGATATGCTCTGTTGTCACTATAAAACTATTATCTAACTACCATAACCATGACCACCAGCCCATCCGGATTGGATATATTTACCATAGCTACTGGGAAGGTGAGATGTTGTTGACCCCTCTTCTGAACGTGGAGTTAGTGAAGACTGTATATCACTAGATAATGGAGGAATCCTTGAGTAGAATCATTGTATATGGACTATCATTTCCTAGTATCGGCACTCTACTAGGTCTCTTATACAATACATCCTCATATTTCCTATCCAACACACTAGTAGAACCACACTTGGTTACCTGAGTATGTTTTATCACTGATAATATCATTGCATGGAAGAATTATATGACACTTATATGTACTAGACAATGGAGTACTAGATAAAGATGATGAACCTCCCTGTCTCACAACCTAGCCTCTCTCAAGTTATGCTCTGTGATAAGCATGTGATTCATTATTTTAAAAGAGTAAGTCAATTGTAATAAATTCATCTCTGATTTGATTTCATACTTCAGACCATCCCCAAATTACACATCATAATATAACTTGTCACCCATCCGAATATATGTGAAGTCCTAGATCTTAGTGAAACAAGATGAATAATCCATATCTGACAATGCACTTTTCAGGAGGTGAAAGATATATAGGGCTCTTCTATGCCTCAACATGTTAGGATATAAGTAAACATAGAAGCCTATATAAACATTCCTCAAATAAATCTCTTGATGTATATCCTTATGTGTAAAAACACCCCACTATATCTTTTTGAAATAACACAGCATATACATAGTGAGATTTACCCTCCTCTTAGGAGGAATCTGTAGATTGTCAAAGATATAAATAATAACCTCAAGACATTCCTCCAAAGACTGTGTCCACCATCCCCAAAAAACATTCCTAAATGTTTATTTTGAAAATCACACGTCAAATCATCCATAGTCAAGAAAGGTTGTGATACTCCGTGAAACGTTTTCATGAACCACATAAATCCTTCACGAAACTATGCATTAGCACCTACATCTAGAAAAACAACTAGTGCATAATCTATAATTACTAGAGGATCCAATATTATCTCATTCACTACCACCACCAGTGTTTTTTCACCACCACCCTCCTGGAATACGATCATAGTTTTTCATGGTTTAATGCATATATAATTACAATCACAGGCCTCATATTGATATTTTATTCAAAGTTTATTGCTTAAAAATGCAGATATAAAAATAAGATAGCTACAATCCTTTTATAAAAGTATACACCACTCTGCCTACTCCTTGAGTCAAGTTTGGGTGTTGTATAGATCATAAATAAAAAATATATACTACCTACTTAACACTACTATGATTGGGTCTGGATAATGTTCTCCACTAGAATAAATTCTATTTTCCATTTCATTTTTACATGAATTCATATTTTCATTCTTATTTTAATTTATACTCATTTCACATTTATATCCCATTTACTTTAAATTTGTCAAACCAAATGGTTTTCTAAAGTATGATCCACGAGGTCCCATACTCTTCATGAACCAAAGTATATAGTTTACCTAATACACACTACAACACATTCTAGAATACATATCATAATAACCGGTATATCTATCATGAAACCAATCACAACATCATGCAATAAGAAATGCATCCTAAATGGAATGTCATAACTCATGGTAATTGATTCCTATAAAGTGACTAAAATAATTCATGAGATAGAATACCCTTATACCAATAGGTAGAATCAATAGTTAACCCAAAATCATATCAATCATCAATCCAAAATTCAAGTTCATCACCCAAAGGTGGAATTAAATAAATCGTAATAGTCAAAATCCATAAAACAATAATTTATTTTGAGGAAATTTTTCATTTTTTGTACATGGGTTATCTACACCACGACACAACACATTAACAAAACTCATTCCCATCCTATACCTCTTTATTATCTCAAAATAATAAATAAAACCACAAAATAATTCCTTTCATACTACTTTGTGTCATCTGAGAACCATGATTCCATTCAACCTAGTTGGTTACATGGACTCAAGCACATCTCCTAAAGTTCCAGAGGATGTTGAATAGCGGCGAGAGCCCAGGTGCATTAGTGGGTAGACTATTCCATCATAACCAGAGTGTAGCACAGTGGAACTATAATATCAAATAAGTATCATAAGAAATAAATCATATAGAAAATAAATAAGTATGATAAATAGATAAAAGTGCCAAAGTAAATATTATACAATGATAATGATACATCTTTCTACCAAATAACCAAAATATGTACACATCAATACAATAAAATACATGAAATAAATTAAAAAAAATGAAAAAGTATCTAGCTTCCATCATGAGCCTCATCTAGGTCATGTACTCCAATTATCCTGAGAATTAATTAGGAACCTACAATAGGGTTCTTGAGCTAGCCCATTCCTACAATCATAAAGTCTATTTTGTTACCAAAGGGGACCGAACAGGGTGTGAGACTAAATCTCATTAGGAAACCACCCAAGGAAAAGTTTCATCTAGTCAATTAATATTTAACCATCATAGTGTGTAGGAAGTAATAAAATATGTGAAGGAAGTTCTAAAATCACACATCTAATAAAGTCCAGGTTCTCATTTATAACAAATTCATGTAATGATTCTATCCAATTTAATTAATATGTATCGAGACCCAGTACATTTCCCAACAACAACCACTATAAATAGGTCACTAAAGGATTCTTAAATAGGCCATTCATAAATTATAAAAAATACTAAATCCAAACGTGTTCTTTGTCTTGGAAAACACATCAAATAACTCATTCCATTCATTATTCAATTTAGAATCTGAACCTATCCTTGGAATTCAAAATTTGGGATCCATTCATTATTCTAGGAATAATATTAACTAAAACCCTACATCCTTGTCCCTAGATATCCTCACAAGAACGCATGTATCACTCTAGGTGTGGTATAACATCACTTCCATTTAGTTTCATACTTTGCAGTCCTCTAAGGGATCCCTAATATCACCCATCGCATATATGATCAAATATTCCTTGGGGTTGTCCATGGAAAACCATTTTGAATCCTTGTATTACTCAGTATATAATATTTATATCCCTTAATTCTATCCTTGGAATCCCATATCATAAGTCCAAGTGTCACTCAATCATATAAGAACGGTTTAATCCAATTGTGTCAATTCGTGGTATTCATCATTTAATCCATGTGTAACCTAAGTAATATTAATTAATATTCAACAATTTCATTCCTTAAATAAATTCCATTAAATTTTATAAAATTCGTTACCATGACAAATTCATTAATAACTCACCTATAATGGTTTCTCAAGGAAGGAATAATATTAGAAAGATTAGCATTTATTTAACTCACATTGAACTTTTCATAATAATGAGAAACTCAACTATTTCACTATAGAGGACAAGGTCAATGGTTATTCCATCCCTTCACATTTATCAATAAATTTAACATTGATATCAAAATACAATTTTCATATCAATTCACAATTCCAATTATAACTTATAACAAATATAATTGACAGTTAAATATTAACAACCCATGACAAGGGTTAAGGGCACACCTCAAAGGAATCAGAAATTAATATGCCATCATAATATCCCATTTTAATACACAACACAGCCAAAGTAGAGGAACCATTCAAGGTTATAAACCATTTAACATTTATCATTGGGCCTCATTAATTACATAGGCTATACCTATCAATTTAATTCATGGATTAATATTAATTTCAAAAGTGATGCTCTGATAATTGGGTGTGTTGTACAACATCATATATAATAACTTGTACATAACACAAATGGAACGAGATGACCAACCATTGGTTCGTAAAGGTTAGATCATCAAGTATCATCTCATGATTCAAATTAGATCAGGGAAAAATCAAAGAAAATATGAAGAACCTAATAATAGGGAAAATTATATTTCACCTAAATTAAAGAACCAATACCAAACCAAATCATGAAATACTAAACATTAATTGAGAACTCACCTATGAAGATCCAATGAGACTAATGATGCTTGATTCCAGTATCATATAAAGTATATCATCCATTTTCAACATTAGTCTATAAATATGGTTCTTAAGGGTTCAGTTTATTATATAGGCAAAGGGGATAAAATTAGGTTCTATTAAAAGAAATAATTAGAAGAAAAATTGTAAATTTTCTCAAAATATAGGGTCTCATGGTTTTTCCACATGGTTTTTAAAATAATGTGTAAATGTGCATGATTAGTTGTTGGGAAGGAAACATCGCATGATTTTCTCACACGGTTTGTCTAAGAGCCTGAAAAAATGTAAAATGTCATTTTTAAAATTGAATACATGGCCACATGGATATGAATCTCAAATCATGTGGTTTTCTCGAACCATGAGTCGTGTGTGATTCCATTGTACATATAATCATTGATTTATCAAATCTTTCATTTAATGGTGTGGATTTTCTAATCATTATTTCTTGATATTGTATGGATTATTTTTGTGGTTAGGAGCTAAGATGACATGTGATTATGAGGCCATTCTACCAAAAATAAATGTTTCAGATATATTAAATAGTACACATTCATAGTTTTTTTTAATTTTAAATAATATGTGAATGGATTTTTGGATCACAAATATGAGGGTATCGTTGAATTTGGAATGCAGGGTATACCCTAGGTGTAACTTAGCCTCGGTCATTGAGAATAATTTTTGAGAAAGTTATCATGGGCGTAAAAAAAATAAAATAATTAATTAAATTATTTTTAATTCAGTGACATAGTGACCTAATAGTTTTTCTTTTAAAGATATGTTAATTGCAGAATTGTAGGGTTAGCCGCATAACTCTATGATTCTACGACTGCCACTATAGCCATTGGATGAGATCTCATTGGTGATTGATGACTATATTGTGAATAGAAGATCTATTCACAATGTAATTAAAGGATCTTGTCAATGAAAATGATTCCACATCAATTTGTATTAGTGATTGATCTAATTTAAGGTAGGGTGTAGGTTTTGATTTCATTCTTCCTTGTTCATGATTTCTATGATTAATGTGAATCAATCAACGAACAGATTAATATTCGGTTTGATCATTATGGGGGATTGTATTGTTATATAGGTATTTATTCAGGAGAATTATATTGTGATTATTGATTTGTTCATTTTTATCCTCATGAAAACGGATCAAGATTGACAAGAAAATTGATAAAGGTTCAATCCTCTCTTTTTTTTCTTCTGGTTTTCTCCCATAGATCATCATTCATCATGGGCGTTCATTGATTGGACTATAGTTCAACAAAACCTGATCAATCGATCATTGTACACCTATTTCTTTGTGAAATTATCTGATATCGTATATATGGGAACAGAATGGCATGATGGTGGTGTAAAATTGGAAGCAGTGATGAATCAAATGATGGTGGAAACCTAATTTCATGTATTTCGGAATTATTTAACACACAATGAAGAAAAATTATGATATAGTTTCCCGAATGGATTTCAAGGTCCAAACTCATTGTTTATCAAAGGAATGAATCAGACGAGGTGGTTTCTTGAGTTTTTCTACATAGAATAGCTGAATCAGAGGTCAGATAGATGGAGGAGACAACCATAGTTCGGATATGTATTTCTAGACAATATCATGTTACCCATAATTTTCAAAATATATACACATTGTGTGGGTCCCCCTATGTAGGATCTAGGGATTCTGGTATAACTTAAGGATAACAGGGTCTGTGACCCAATAACATGGTGTATGACCCCACCCCGTAGACTCAGTCTGTACCTAGGAGGTACATGGACACAAGGTGTGTTACACTGATTGGGATCACACGATCTACTCCCCAACACTGAAATGGTTTAGACCAAGTATATGAGATAAGACATGTGCTGGAATATGGATAGACTACACATGCAGCCTACACACCATGTACTTTTACATGAATACAAGCAAGAGACATAGGTCGTTTACAGGGCAGGACCCTCGATCAAGGGACACATTGTGTGATCCTTACTAACTTCGGCATACACTTTTATAATTTTCTCATATACCATTTCCTATATATCATGGATAAGTTTCTTTTGGGTATATTCCCTTTTTCCTTTCATGGAAGTTTAATAAAAAATCATTTTGTATTCATTGGAAAATGATCCATTTATCATAACTTCATGGTGATATTTGTTGGAATCCTTTCATGATGACTAAATTGAGATCCTTTATTCAACTTCATTCCCTGTGTAGAGTTATTGGTATATTTGTGACCAAAAATACATGGGAATCAATCCTCTATGTAGTGGTTTAATCTAAATTAAGATGTTATAATCCCCCTTATAATTTGGTGTAATCCTCATCTATGTGTCGTATCTCTTCAAATGTTATCAGTTCTATTAGAAATGTAAGTTTTTTATCCAAGATGAGTGATTTTTGGAACCATTAAAAAAAAAATTGATAGATAGAAGCAGTTTAAACTTCATCCATTTTTTCTGCAATAGTTTTCAAAATCGCCTCTAAAGTTGGCATTAGGATCTAACTTTCATTCCTTCTATCAATTTAGTAGTTTTTTCGAGAAACTATGATAGAAATTTTTTATTGGTTGTTTTTAGGGTTTTAGTGGTGGTTTATCCCCCCAAAACATTTCAAGAGTATAGTGGTGATTTAAACTGCCTCTATATAGTATCCATTTTTGGGCATAATTTTCCCTTATAACTCTAAAAACATACATTAAACAAATATAGACCTAATATAGAAGTGGTTTAAACCACCGATAAAAATTCATATTCTATATATAGTGGTTGTTTAAACATCCTCTATACATTGGTATTCAAAAATAATATAGATGCACAATCTGCTTCCCCAAAACATCCAAACAAAAAAACCAATTCGTAATCTACAAACCAAACTAGATTAATTATAATTTTCATGTGTGTATATATATATCGACATCCATTATAATATCCAAATATAGTAATATAAAATATGTATTAAGTCACACATTAAAAAAACTATTCAATTAAATAAATCACTACATGTCCAAAAGAAATATGAAACCAAATCAAAAAATAACTCAAGACCTTAAAACTATCATGTGATATAATTTAAAATCCAAAACACCAATTAAATAATCTGAATCCACATAAAACCCCCTTATATAGTCTCTTCATTACTTTCTCAAAATGGATATATATAAAAACTCATTAGATCTTGAAGAAACACAATGATCAAGAAATAACATCCCCAATATATAATTCCTAACAACAGGAAAATTGGTGATCTATAAAAATTTTGAAGGTTGATAATTATTGATCTACTACCTATGATTCCAAGATCTAACAACTCAATAACTATTTCAATATCTCTCCAAAAGGGTTGGTCTCTCCCCTATTTCCATGAGCAATACATGGGGTCAAGACACTAATAATTTAGAGGGATAATTAGGCTAATGAGTGGGATATCGAGTTCAAAAAAATAATAATTGTTTGGAAACTGAATTTCAGTATCATGGATTGGTTAAACATCTTAGAAATCTATTGAGAGAACATTTACTTATTTCTATCTATATAGGAAACCACATGGTTTCATCAAGTAGTTTTCCTAACTGTGTACAAACCATGTGAAATTCCACATCCCCAAAACACCACTAGATAATTGTTATCTTTGAATGCCAAATGGTTTTTCCTATCTTCGCTGTAACCAAAAACATGCCTATAAAAGTAAAAAATGGCAGAAAATTATCCTTAAAAAGTAGATTTAAAAAAATAAGGTAAAAGAATATAATTACCACAATGTTACATTGGGATTTTTTAATTCTATTACCCATATAACATTTTAATTAAAATATTACAACTCAATAAGACATATCAAAGAAAATGTGATCTCACTACTCCCACCTAATCTATTCTCATTCACATATCTTATGAGAGTCTATTAAATTTCTCAACAAAACATAGACCATTGGAAGAGATTTATTATACTCAATTGTCTCCTAAGAATCATCAACATAATATAGTCACTTAATTACTAATATATCCAATTCAAAAACTAGGTCTTCCAATTTTTGAACATGATTTGGTTTAGGATCATACTTATAAAGCATAGAAACCTGAAAAAACATGGATATATGTTAACTAATATAGAAAATATAACTGATAAAATTAATTAACTCAAGGATTAAGAATATTGAGGGAGACCATTTGGATATTCCAAATATGGGAAATATTAAGAATTCTAACTGGGCATATTAGGTGGAAGAAAAAATTAAATTATTTGGTTAGGCTAAAAAATCAGTCTTATTAGGGAAATTTGTCAAGAAACTATCTTATATTTAGATAAACATCATATCACAATCCATAGTGAACTTTATTCACTACCAAATGAAATTTAATTGACATTCGATCCATCTCCATCTCTATCTCCATCTGCACTTCCTGCTCTCGTCCCCTTCCTGAAAATTATGTTCAAAATAAATGAATAATGTTGTATATTTAAATTTAAACTTGAAATAAACGAAATTTTGTTTACTAAATGATTTTGAAGTTATGTTATTTACCTAATTACTACTATTAATAGATTCAATATCAATGGGGATAGATCCAAGCGCCTTCTGATATAATTCATCCACTGATTTCTTTAGAGAATTGGACTGTTAATCATGAATATTTGTATGATCCCCCTATTCGCGAATTATGTTTTTCGTAGAAATAAAATCCATATTTAAATTTTTAGGTAGGGATTCACTATAAATAGTATTACATGCAGTAGTAATCTTCGATGGTCTACCAAAGACCTCAGAATTTATTTTTCTCAAACCAATCCTATGCACTCAACTGGTATTCTCCTTCCCAAGGACATGATCAATTGGATCATCTTGAGAGACCAAGAAGGATCATATGGGATTTTTCACATATAGTTATTTAATTTTTACCTACAAATAAAATATTAGTCATATTTTAGGCAATATATATTAACATAGTTACAACTAAAAATAAATCATATTTAATGAAAATGAAATTCATACCCCAACTTCTTTGGACTAATCATTAACATAACTCCAATAATATTTTTATGAATATCCAAACATAGTGCTATTCAAGAGGCTAGGTGCACTAATTTTTTTTACTATATTAAACAATGATATATCCAAAATTTACAATTTGAAATAGATAATTTTTTCATATAAATATTTAAACTAATGAAAATATTAACAAATTCGATCTATTTCTAGAAAAACTATTTTACTCGATATCTTGAGGGATGATTTGTATACCTCCACTTGATTAATTTTTATTGAAACATCCTAAAATAAATAACAAGTAATATAATAGTAATATAATCAATTTCATCTCCTTGTCATATGCATGTTTAATTGTAAAATAAGATTAATATAATAATATATATTTCAGTAGCATGTGATTCTCATGATGATGATTATTAAAATAAAACTTCCATTTCTATCTAGGTACCCCTTCAGGTGAATTATTATAAAACCATTGGCCTCTCAATGAAGTATCATGTACTTCATTAAATAATCTCAATATAAAATTATTCCATTTATTACCCAAATATTTTAATATCCACTTTCGTTTGATCAGATGGACAATAGTAATGTGGAAAAAATATGTTCAAAGAGATTAATTTTGTAAATATTAGAATATATTAACATAATGGCATTTAATTACCCCATAATTTTATAAAATTTCCTTTATCTATGAATAAGAAACTTCATTTTTCCATGTTTGAGGCACATGCCTCCAATCTGCATAGGTAATCAGAAGGGTAACCTGATCCACTGCCTGTTGAACAAGAATCTAGCTAAGTATTCAAGTGGAATCATTAGTGGGGACCCCATAGTAGTAAATGGGGGCACTTGGATGGTGTCTCAGAAGTTATAGTGAGGGAGATTGATGGATCATCATCTATCGATGTGGTTGAGGGAAAATTTACTGATAGTCAACTGAGATTAAAGAAAGTATTCCTCTTTATCATTCTTATCATTTAATAAAATTAAGTTAACATTAGAACAATTCATCCTCCACTTTTTGTATTAAATGAATTTATCCTTGGGATAGTATGGGATAATATCCAATGCATAATCTTAACTTGTATCACATCCATCCCTCAATTTCTCACTATGTTACCCAATAGTTCAAAATATAATTTGTAAATTGGTTGAATAAAATAAAAAATTCATGATATGGTGTCTAATAAACACACCATGTAAATCAAACAACTGACATACATTCATCTATTACAATACATCCCATTTATTTAAGGATATTCAATAATAACTCATTTGTATAACATAAAATCAAAAAAAATTGGAAACCACCTCATGGATACTGATTTACATGAATAAAACACCATATTTGTTTATAAAAAGTGATATTGGGATTATAAAATAAGTTAATTCATAATTCGTTATTTTAGGTATGTATAGAACAATAACGTCACAAAAATCAATCTTCCAAACAACATAAAATATAATAAACATAACATGGAATTGGGTGTTGTGATATGTAATAAAAGATCAATATTAAAGAAATATAAGTCATTTATCATAGAAATGGTAGTATCATGGTCATCATAATATAATATGAAACCAATAATCATGGAATAATATAGTATAACTATATAAAGTATAGTATTAAAAGAAAACTTAATCTATCCTGTTAGTTCATGCAGAAATTTACTCGGCCTAACACTAAAATGTTTTATACCTAGACTATGTAATGGAAAAACAACCCTATGATGATGGTAGTCCAAAACTATATCCATTAACTATATAAATAAGACAAACTATTATACAATTAAATCATATATATACCATTTTTTAACACACCAATGACATAAAAATTTGAGGTTATAAAAAAATTACCAAATAGAACAGTATAATAATAAATCACAGAACAACCATTATAAAAAAAACCCCACTTTCATATGGAATGTCATATATAAATCAAGTCCCAAAACTATGAAAGTTATCATCCTTTATAAAACTAAAAGATTGTGAACACTTTAAAGATCCATTTACTTTATAACATTCTTTCTATAAAATGAAATTTTATCCTTTAATGAATTTGTTATGATTTTTGGTTATAAAATTCTCTCTAAAAATAAAATAATAAAATTACCATCAAATTATATAAAATATTAATTGTAACCTAAATAATATTTTATAAGAAATTGAACACAACCTTTGGTTTTAAAAATTTATTGAAAAAACAATGTTTACTTCATTAGAAATTGTTTCAGATTAAAAACATCACATAAATCATTAATTTATTTTTCACGAAGCTCTTAAAATAGTTAAATTACATAAATATAAAAAAATAACATGGAATCAAGTAAATCATATGAGAACTACCACATTCCCTTTAATTTATTTAAACGGTATTTTATCGTTCATTAAATCAATACAACCATCCACCTAATAAAAGAAAAAAAATGGTAAATCAACATTAACACATAATTAAATGTTACGAACTCTATAATATCCTAACTCATTGAACCCACAAAGTTGGGACAATAAAAAATAAAGATATTTAGGGTCAGGAATAACCAAACAGTGGGTGGAAGTGAGCTAAAACAGGGGCGGCAGTGAGGTGCAATGGTTGATGGGGGTAGGTCTTGGGATCAGGTAGAGGGGTCTTAGGGAAAATATGGAGGATTAGGGAGGGGAATGTGGGAGGTGTGTTTGAGAGTTGAAAAGGTGATAGTGGTGAGGTTAATTGGGTAGTGGTGGTGGGAGTGATGAGCGGAGAGGGGGAATGAGTAGTGGGGTGGTGGAGAGGTTCAACGAGCACTAGTAATGAGGTGAAACGGACGGTGGGGGGTGAAATAGGTGGCAGCGAGGGGGATAGGTATTGTGGTCAGGGAGTGGGGGGGTCATGTGACAGAGTTAGTATTAGAGATTAGAGATCAGGGAGAGGGGGGAAGTGTGTTTTAAAAAATAAAAATATTTATTTATGGTTTTTAAAAAACCATTGCTAAATATTTGAAAAAACATTATTGTGAGTTTAAAAAACCACTGAAATTAAGCTATTTTTATGTAGTTACTTTATATGTGATCAAACAATCTTTACTATAGTTGTTACCTACCATTAAACTAATTTTCTTTTTTGAATATATATATAGGTATTCTTGTTATATGTGTGGTAGATATATACCTATATAGAGATGACAATATTTCTTTTGTTGTATTTTTTTTTTGTTTCAGGGTGTCCTACTTAGTGTTATTATAATCACCACTACACAGGATTTACCTAAAAATGTTGTTTAATGGGAATAATATTGTACTTTTTATGGATTAATTAAATAAATAAAACTACACAGTACTTTGTGAGACTAGACATGCCAGGTTGTGTTCTTGCTGTATAGAGACAGTTGTCCCTTTACATTAATGTTGGACTTGTATTTTCAGACACTTTGTAGTGGGATTTTATTTAACCTCATTCAATTTACATTACATTATTTCATACTCTAGTTGTAGGATATAGATGTATGCATGAATGGTTGTTTAGTTTTTTTTAAAATTTTATCATTCTATAAGCTTGAAGATGTACGTGTGTGTCCATGTACTTAGGCTAAGTCCAACCATAAAAGTGATATGCATACTTGGTGTAATCCTCCAACCACTATCCTATTAGAGTTAGGATTGGGAAGCCTAATCATGGGCCCCACTTGGATAGGTCATGATTCAGTTTTGTCATAAGATTCTGTTCTACCTTTGGAAAAATATTCTACGACATTGGTTTGGGGAAACATTGTTAGGTGTTTTGAGTTTAGATTTCATGCCAAGGACTGTAGTGTTGATGTGGCGGGTTATGTATCCATACACCAAGATGCTAATCACCTTTTTTTGGTACATGATAACACTAGTTAGAGGGAATATAATGGTACAAGCATCATATAGAAATTGGTTTGGTTTACATGTCCTTCCTGAATCATCTATCCAAATATACTCATTGATCATTAAACATCTAGTTTGTTTTAGGAATACCTTATCATGCATTCTAGATAGTATTCATCATGATGATCACAATTATGATACCAATAGTTATGAGGCATCGATACAAGGACCAGTTCCTAAGGTGTTACCTCCATGTGGTGCACCAGCTATTCCTCCACCAATAGGGAATCCTAAGGTAGATGTAGTACTGGTTGACTAGGATCCGTAGCTGAGAAAAAATTATGAGTTTTAGTGGTAGATACCCCTTAGGTTCCATGTTAAACCTAACAAATAGGAAGTTGAAGACTGGATTGAGGTGGTGACCAGGGTGTTTTATCTGGTCTGGGCACCAGCAGAACAGATGGTGGTCCTGAAAATGATCCTTTTTCATGACTCAGTGGGGGTGATGGTGGTGTTTAGTGACCGAGACATACTTCAAGGTGACATTAATATGGTCAGAGTTTAAGTGTCATTTTATAGAGGATCACTCTAATGTTACGTTGAGGGATGTAAATATCTAAGAGCTCCTATAGCTATTGTAGGGTATCATGATCATATCTGGTTATTCATAGAGGTTTAACAATCTCTCTACGTACTCGATGGATATGGTCTATAACTATTTCCACATATATCATATTTTCAGTGAGTTCTATGTAGATAAATCCAAGAAAGTGGAATAACTCTATGAATTCCAACCAATTTTGGGCAAGGAAGATGTGAGGGTCAGGCTATTCCTGCCCCCCCCCCCATGTTTATTAGAAACAAAAAATAGACACAGTAGACAAGGGAGGGGAGGGGTCAAACGACAAACACCAAAAAAACCCCTTACAACCCAAGAGACAAAAGACCCCAAAAAAAGAAAAATAAAACGAGAAAAAGAAAAAACACACAAAGGCAAGCAACCACCAACATCATCTACCATCAACCAGCATCTAGCAGCTCACAGCTAACCAACGTCCAGTATTCAAACTCAAATAGCAATCAACATCCAACAGCAGCACAATCATAAACCACAGCTTCTGCAACTCCAAGCTCAGCAGCAACTAGCATCCAACATCACAAATTCCATCATCCAGTGCATTCCAGCATCCAGCAGCACCACATCCAATCATCACAGCAACATAGTAGCAGCAACACGTTCAAACCAACCAGCCCTAGCAACCAGCAACACCAAAACCGACATCGCAACCAATCATAACCTACACCATGAAACCATATCACGAGCACCACAACAAAACGAGGCCAACATCACCTCCTAGAAAACAGCGACCAACAACTCCATTCACACCATTTCTATAAAACTATCATGTCCTCCACAGGAGGGTCCACTGCCAGTAAAACAGGACCACCAGCATCATGAAACAAGCAGCGAACTCCAATGAATGACATCACCAAAACACCAGCATCAGAAACAAAGGCATCATCGCCTCCATGCTAACCAGCTCCTATCAACTTGCAGCTCAAAAAAGAAACAACCAGCACATCCTAACCCATCTCTAAAAAAGGAAATTTATCTCAACAACCAGTAGTCATGGTCATCGGACCATACAACTTTCATCCTTCCACACCTCGTAGCATAGCTAACCGTATACCACCAGAAAATGCACAAGAATCGCTAGACCCATCTAAGAAAACCCAGAAACCAGAACCCTTTCATAACCATAATCACAACCGAGCTGTAGGAGAACATGGAATGTCAAATGGTCCGACTGAATATAGCATCCACCAACTGGAGAGAAGAGAGACTAGGTTGAGCACGCACCTCCAGTTTCTTCGCAAACTGACCAAAGGATCGAACGAGGGAATAGAACAAACCTCCTGCAACGTGGGATATATAACCTGAGATCTGAAAGATGGAAGAGTCGTTGCTACCTGACGACCCCTACTGGAGAGAAGCAAAACCAATCGGCGCCACTTCCAAAGTCAATGAAATCCCAATCAAGGTCTTTTCTTGAAGAAGAGGAGACCACCACAGAACACCTTCTGCCATTGAACTGGAGAACATTGTATCTTCTGTAATGAGGGATTGAGAAGGGCCCGACTAGTGCTGCCAAACCAGATTGTCGCACCATCCGCAGAAATGAAGCGCCTTCTGAGAAGAATCGGGATGTCAAAGAGACCAACTCTATTGTTGAACCCCTTGACCGCGTTGCAGAAACCCTAGATCTAAAAAGACAACCCCGATCCACGATAGCTGGCAGATGTCGACCAATTCTAGATCTAGCCGATCTAAAGACATCACAACCACCATAGCCGTTGGAGCCTAGACGTGCCAGCAATGGAGCAAATTCCCGTCAAAGACCGAAACCATGTGCAATGAAACTCGGGGAAGTTGAAGCCATCAAAGTGTGAAACCCACCAACTTCTTGAGGCTGAAGATTATATCCAGGGCATGCCATCACCGAGAACTGGGAAGGATCAAGTGTCCAACAACGTAGCTCCAATCTGGATGCAGGAGAAACCCAGGATGAAGCATTGAGTGAGAGAGATTCCCAGGGGAGTGCTCTGCCATCTCTCTTCCAACCTATGTTTGGGTTTATAGAGATATTTGGTGGTTGACAGATTCCTGGATGAGTAGATACAACCAGTGGTTTCCAATAGTGGGAACATAGATGAAAATACCTATGAATCTGGGAGCTAATGATATTTTCAAAGATGTTAGTAGGTTATAAATTTTAGGAGGTGGTCCTACGATGAAGGATCTATATTTTAGGGCTCAAATTATGGATCCATATTCCCTAGAGAGAGGTATTGATACTCATGTGATGATACGAGACATCTTTCTAGCTTTTTTTTGACTTTCCATTCAGCTATTAGAGAGACTGTAGATTGGTTGTCGAGGAAAATATAGTGGCATGAGAAGACAAGTCCACTAAAGGGAGGACAAGATAGTGGACTTTGGAGAGAATCAGGATGTGGTAGACACTTTTATTTGTAAGAAACACCACCCCCAAGTGCTCCATGTCAGGATCAAGGAGGTGGAGGATTGGCGTGGGGACTACTGTAGGCGGTCGAAGCATATAACCCAGAGGCTCCAAAAATTATTTGAGGTATGATATGGGTCTTTTTTACATTTGATGTTGTATTAATAGACACTAGTGATAGTCATTCCTTTATTTCCAAAAATCTTGTATGATACTTAGAGATTAAGTTTGATCCCTTTTCTCAACTGTTACACTAAGATTCAGTGAAAACACACTCGTTTAGACTGTGTGACATGACACATCGAGGTGAGATTTTTTATTGGGATCTCTTGGTAGCCATTATGTGGCCTTATGATGTCATCCTTAGTATTCCCGGGGTATTCATATTTCAATCCCATATTGACTATTTTAGTTGAATGTTTTTATGTGTCTACTATGACAAAATAATGTTCTCTAGTTCAATTGAAAAGGAAACCCATGTAGTGCATGATAGACTCATGTACAAATGGTTGTAGTCGATTACTCATCAGTTGTCTAGCATATCCCTTTGTTTAGTGGATGATATGAATTATTATTTCCTATAGTGGTGGCGGGGTATGAGGAAATCTTCCCCAAGGATGGTCTAGGACTACCTCTTTACTGAGAGGTATACTTATTCATTGATCTACTTTTGAGGAAGTAACCGATATCATATCCAGAAAATAAAATGGCTCTTAGAGAGCTTCATGAGATGAGGTTGTAGTTGGAGGACATTTAGAGGAATTTCACTGTTAGGCCCAATGTTTCACCCTGGGTAGCCCTGGGTTTTTTTTCAATAAGGAAGACATGAGCATGAGGTTATTTGTGGAATATAGGATCTTGAACCAGGTGACCGTGAAAAAAGGTATCCACTCCTGAGGATCAATGCCTTCTTTGGTGAGTTGAGAGGGTCACGATGGCTCTCAAAAATTTTCCATAGGTCAAGAAATCACAAGCATCATGTATAGGATGAGGATATACTAATGACAGAATTCAGATATTGATATAATCACTGTGTGTACTTGGTGATTCCCTTTTCTGTGATGGACACCCCAACAATATTCATAGGAATCATGAACTAGATCTTTCATTCCATCTTTGACCAGTCTATGGTAATCTTTGATGATGATATCATTGTGTAATCAATGTCTAAGGAGGATCATGTGAGTTACTTGAGGACGATTTTAGACTTACTCTAAGAGAACCATATTTATAAAAAAACTCTCAATGTGCTGGTTCAAGATTTAAGAGATCAACTTTTTGGCAAACTTTATCTTTTTAGATGGACTGGATGTTCACCCGGACATGATTGAGGTACTCTTAGCTTGGGTTTCACCCAAGGGAATTATAGATTTGGGAATATTCCTTGGGTCAGTAGTCTATTACCAGAGATTCATACATGATTTATCCAGGATAACATCACCCATTAAATTATTTTTTTTAAATGGACATCCTTTTGTGTGGATAGAGAGATTCTAGTAGGATTTTCATTTTTTGATCCAGAGTTTGATGTTCAGAGGTTGGTTACGATTACGTATTATTTTGAAATGAAATAATAACTAATAATGGTTGAGTTCTAATAAAAATTCAGATAGTGATTTTCTATGGTTTGTGACATTTGAGACCACATAAGCAGAACTACACAACTCACAATCATGTGTTAGAAATAGTTTTATTTTCACTAAATTTGTAGGGACACTAATAGATTGACGACTGGTTTATTATCTACTCTGGTTATAATACTATCAAGTATATATTCTCTCATGAGCATCTTAACTTGATACATATGAGATGTCTATAGTTCCACCAACATTATGACTTCAAATTTTATATACTCATGTGAAGGGGAATTTGGTATAAGATTCTATCAATAATTGATCTAGTTCATTGTGGATGAATGAGGAATCATAGCATTTGGAATCACTTTTTTTATCCTTTGCAGATGGAGACGAAACATCTTACCTCTAGTTGATGGTTGTTACCCCTCCTCTCTTGAAATTAGTTAGGGAGGGGAAACTTTTGATGTCGAATTTCAGACCCTACATACTCAAATATCAACTCGACATACTCTTATAGATTTTCTAAAGGTTTGGAGCATGTAATTATTTTCAAATGACGCACTTTGGTCCTAATGATGGTATGGGAGGAGGTACTAATAGATTTTCATACATCTCCTTTGGTGGTATATCTAGGTGTAGAAAATATGTATCGGTACCTCTAACATATGTTTTGGTGGACAAGGATGATAAAAGGAGTTATAGAGTTTGACTCTTGATGCCTTTCCTATCAACAAGGGAAGGATGAGAAAAAAGTGCCTGTAATTTTTTCTAAACCCATTGATGTTTCAGAATGGAATTGGGATAATATATCGATAGACTTCCTGATGGGATTGTCACATATGTATAGGGGATTTGATTCTATCTGGTTGATTATAGACTAACACACCAAGTCATCCCACTTCATTGATATTCAAGAATAGAGATCAATAGAGATCTTTGGATGCCTTTATGTTTATAAGATAATCTAACTCAATGGATTTCCATTGATGATTGTTTATAATTGTGATTCTTGAATAACATCCTAGTTTCGGAATAGATTATTGGAGGATTTAAGGACCTAGTTACACTTGAGCTCATCGTTTAACCCCCAAATTTACAACCAAACTGAGCAGAACATTCATGTTATAGAGGACATAATGCGAGCTTTCATGTTAGAATTTTCCTATAGTTGGGAGGATCACTTACCATTGGTTAAATTTTTATACAACATCAACTAACATTCCACCATTGGTATTGCACCATTTGAAGCTTTGTGCAAGATACCTTGTAGGTCACCACTATATTTGACGGACCTAGGAGAGTCAATAGTAATGGGACCTTGGTTGGTGTGAGAAACTACCGAAAAGGTGTAGATCATCCAGGAGTGGATGAATACTACATAGATCCATAATAAGACTTATTTGTAAATATGAAGGAGTCCTTGGGAGTTCGAGTAAGGGTATCATGTGTTTTTGTGTGTTTCAACTCAACGTGGAATTATAGAGATTTGACCGATGAAGAAATATATCTCCATGATTCATTGTCCCTTTTTAGATATTGGGTAGAGTTGGATAAGTAGATAACCACTTATCTCTACCTAGACAGTTAGAATGAGTACATAATGTCTTCCACCTATCATAACTACGGATGTATGTTCATGACCGATCAATAATTATTAATTGGAGCGAGCTAGTAATTGGGGATAGAGCTACCTTTGGTGAGTAACCAATGGATATCAAGGACAGGTAGGGGAGGATCCCTTATGGGCGACAAATTCCTTTAGTTTCTTGTGTAGTGGTTGCATGAGAATCTTCAAGAGTGCACTTGGGAGTTGCAGGCTCAGATTCATGCTAAGTAACTAAATCTCTCTGTATATCACTTGTTTGGTATTTTTGGGACGTAAATCCCCAATGTGGGGAGAATTTATTGACTTATATTTCCATGTATTATTTGTTGATATTCTATGGATCATTTTCGATACCTTGGGAGAAGATGGTGTGTAATTCGGAAGCCCAAGTTTACCATATTAAATTTTTGAAATATATTAAATAAAATAAATAGAATGTGTTTTTTTTTATTAAAAAAGTTGAGTAGCATCTAAATGGATGTTCGGATTTGAATTTGGAGGGCATAATTAAATTCAGAATGAGGGTTTTACACTAGGAATTACATAACCTTGGATAGAATGGTTCATTTATGGAAATGTATTCATGGATGTAAAATAAATAAAAATTAGAATTTATTTATTTTGGACATAGCAAGGTGGTGACCAAATTATATTTTATTTAAATATATTATTATGGATGAATTACAGGGATGGATGCATAACTCTGTGATTCAATGAGAGCCAGTGGATCCATTTGAGGAGATCCTGTTGGCGATCGACCACTAGATCATGGATCGATGATCAACACATAGCTGAATAGAAGTATCTTAACCAAGAAAACTAAGTCACATCTTTTATCATCAATGATTGATCCAATTCAAGGTAGGGAATGTGGTTTTATTTTACTCTACCATTTTCATGAATTTTATAAAAAAATTGAATCAATCAAAAAATAGATTGATCCGGGGATTGGTTGTTGTGCGAGATCGATTTATTCTACAGGGATTTGTTCAAGAGAATTACTTTTGGACATTTGATTTCATCATTTTTATTCTCACATAAATGAATTGAGATTTACATGGACATCGATCAACGTTTTTTCATCTCATTTATTCTTCTAATTTTTCCCTATAGTTCTTTATTCATCAGGGGAATTATTTGTTTGGACAATAATTCAACATTTCCCAATAGATTGATTATTACACACCCATTTCATGGTGAAAATATATAATATCATAGATCAAGGATGGGAACACCATGATGATGGTGAAAATGTAGGAGTGGTGATAAATAAGATGACTGTGGATACCCAATTTCACATTCTTCTATATTCATTATCACATGATGAAGAATGGAGATGATTCATTTTCTTGAATAGATTTAATGACTGGAACTTGTTATTTTTTGAAGGTAAGGCTTGGATGAGGTGGTTCCTTCATTTTTTCATCAATGTGTGACTAAATCGGAGGTTTGAGTAAAAGAGGATATGACAGGGGCATGAATATGGATATCCAGAAAATACCATACTACATGGTGTGTCAACTAGATCTACACATCATGTGGGACCCTCTGAGTGGTGACTAGGGTTTTGGGTGGAAGTTGAGCATCACACACCCTCTGAACCTATCACATGGTATGTGGCCCATCCCTAGAGACTCGGTGTGTACCTAGGAGGTACATGGACACGGGGTGGAGTACACGGGATGTGAGAATATCATATACTCCACCACATGGACAGAAACTAGACATATTAGATAGTCTAAGTTATTCCTTGTCAGGCACTTTGACTACACTGGATGCCTACACATTTTGTAATTCAACATGGACATGGTAATGACACATGGTCCATTTACATTGGAAAACCCTATGGTTGGAAAAAATGGTGTGTGACCCCTACTACTACACACCCTGTACACTTTTATAATTGTATTGGAGACCTTGTCCTCTATTTGGACAAGTTTTATTAGGGTATGCTCCCCTAACCCTTTCCCCAAATGTTAGTGATGAATCATTTCCTTTTCCTAGGATGTTGATACCTTTAGCGAGACATCTTACATAGATTTGTTAGAATCCATCTGGGAGAACCATATTCAAATCCATTGTTCAATTTTTTTCCCTTAGGGGAGTTCTTGGTATCATCATGACCAATAGTAAACATGCATTGATCCTATATTTAGTGGGATAATTAATATTTAATTTTTATTGTCCCCCCATGGCCTTGGGTGTGATATTTCTCTGTGTATTGTATCTCTTTGTATTATATCAATGATATTAGAGTTAATAATTTGTTCTCCAAGACTTTTTATTTAGGTAACCTTCAATAGGAGATCCATGGATGGTTACGATGGCTGTGACATACTTTTATACTGTGTTTATTTGTTGAGTGTATCAGAATATTCTTGTTATATGTTTCATGGACATATACCTAAGTGGAGATGATAGTACATATTTGTTGTATGATTTCTGGTTTTGGGGTTTCAAACTGAGTATTGTTATACTCACCCATACATGGGATTTTCCCACACATTCCATGTCTGTAGTATATGATCAGTATTTTGACAGAGACCTTAAAAGACCTAGAATAGAGGGTTCATATTGAGACCGGACAGACCATGGTGTGTTCCTGTGGTATACCTATAGCATTCCCTTTACATTCAGGTTTGAATTTTTTTTAGACTCATTGTGGTGGGATTATATTTTTCCATGTTTACCTTCTTTTACATCCTATCATAATCTATTTTGTGGATTTAGAGGTATGTATGCATGGTTTTTCAGTTTTTTTTACATTTCATCATTTTATAGTTTTGGAGATGTGTGAATTTGTATATGTACACAGAATAAGGCCTCCCATGTAATTGATATGCCTACTTTATGCTAGTTTCCAACCCCAATCCTATTGAAGGTGGGAATGGGAAGCCACGGTAGGTCCCCATTGGTATGGGTAATGATAGTCTGTTCTCCCCTTCATAGTTTATTCTAACTACATTCCAGGGCATGTCCACCCAAAAAACTAGGTTATCTGCTCCAAACTAGCCTCAGATACCACAAATTCCCCCATAAACGCAAAAGTAATTCACATTAGGCCATATTTAATAAATTAAAAAGATAATTTAAGGAATGAAATGATCTACACCTTAGTGAATGAACATGTTTCTTACATAATGAGGTTCAATCGCATCATCTAACTCAATCTATAATAAGTATCATTCTATAATGGTTTAGTGAAAATATATTCCACATGAACCATTTTAAGAACAATAACTCTCTTCAACATACTACCTCCAAAATATATTTGTGGAATAAATACATTATATCAATGTTTTTTTACCTTGAATATTTTATTATATTTATTTAAATTGTTATAGAACTTTTCTTATTACAACCCATGAGAGGTTGTAATTTCACCTAAAATTTATGATATTACAATTGACTTCTTATAAATAGAATTTTAGTTATATCTTTAGTGTCTATCACATAATACACCTCAGCAGTACATAGATTCTATATAACTATATTTCTTAGTGTGCCAGCATACACTCCTATAAACTAGGATGAAAACTTTACATGATGTGGACCTTATATCATCAACATTTCCTACCCAATATGCATATAAAAATCTATATTGATTATGTTTCCCTTTGATTACATATTTCAGTATAAATTAAACTATTCCTTTTATGTACCTATGAGTCCTATTTTCATCCAATAAGTTGGAATATTTTGGTTTACTTTGATACCTATAAAAAAGTGTAATAGTATAGATGATATCCTATTTTAATGTTATCAAGAATAACAAGATCCTAATAAGTATGCATAATTCTCAAGGATCTGCTTACATTCCTTTAATATCGTTAAACAAACTTATTCCAACTAAAAGGGGTGTAGAAATTTTATTTTAATCCTCCATGACAAACTACTTTAAAATATCCAAGGAATACTTCAGTTGTGAAAGAAAAATGTGATATTCATATTGAGAGATTTGTAAGAAAAAAATATCTCATCTCACCAAGCATAGAAATTTCAAAGAACACTTTTTTATATTTAGAAAATTATCTAAAATTCTTTCTTAATTTATTTATAATATAATAGAATCTATATTAAAAATAACAATAAAAGATTCCTTTTTTACATCTTTTGTGTAGAGGTTGTCACCCACTCTTACATTTATATTATTCAACTTCTTTGTGAATATATCTATCTTTAAATTGCAAGATCGTGGGTCCCATTTTGACCCATAAAAATCATTATTTAATCCAAAAACATAATTCACATATTCTATATGAATGATACAAAAATATTATTCAAGATAAACCTCTTATTCCAATTATTTATTGAAGAAGAAATACTTGATATCCCTTTTTAATATATTATATTTTCGTTTTCGTACAATAGCATTAAAAAATAATTTACATTATATCCTTTCTACTAGTGTAGGGGACTCATAAAAATTTATTCCTTCTACTTTATTATTCCATTTACACAAAACTGTTCTCTCTTTCTCAAAATTTCAGCCTTTAATTCTACTTGTTCCAAAAAAATAAATTTTGGTACAATGAAATTTTATCCACTTTTAGTGCTAACTACTAAGTTTAATTATTCTCTATAGGATCAAACTATCCATTCATAGAATAACCCACAAATGTAGAATCATGTTCCATCACTATTGGAACATGATTCCCCATGACTGATTTATTTTTTTATGTGTTACATTTCCTTCATATAATATTTTTCATCAGTGTTTTACATCATTTTATTGTAACAATGTTACCCTCTTCAATTAAGAGTATAACTAAGAAAGATGCAATCAATACCTTTCTATTAAAACATCCTGATATTTTAAACTTTATCTTTTCCCACACACAAGCTTCCAAACAAACATATATACTTCAATAATGGATAATTTGGCCTTTATTTTTATTGATTTTTTATAACCCCCCTTTCAATGGATGAGGGGGAACCCTTACAAGGCCCGTAGGCTTAGAGATTACATGGCCCGTAGGCTTAAGAGATTACATGACCCAAAGGTCTTAGGGAATTCAATAAGATAGTAACTATAAGGATCTACCCCTATCTAGAATCTACATCGTGATAGTTTCTCTCCAACATCTCATGGAAGTCTGGCTAGGCTTCCCGTGCAAGCACATGTTGGTCCTGATGGCATAGCAATACCCTCACATTCTTCCAAATCCATTTGGTTCTGCTCTAGTCTATGCACATGATCTGAATCCTCCTATGGGGATGCTCTATTTTTGTAGATACTTTTGGGGGTAATTGTACAAATCATGTGGCCCGAAGGCCTTGAGGTGGCCCGAATTCCTTAAAGGTGGTGAAAAATACTTACTTTCCCAAAGGCCTTGGTAGCTCGAAGTCCTTAAGGACTCCAAGCCCAAACCTATGGGACAAGGTAAATTGTTGCAGCTACTCCTGTATCTAACAGTGCTTGATATTTTGCATTCTATAGTTCCCGATACTGTACTACTACATTGACTATTACAGTTCCCAGATGTATTCCTCTACCTGGTTTCGAGCCTAAGTCTTGTGGATGCAATTAAGAAGTCCACACCAACTGGGCTGAAGCTCATGTGAAAAAAACATGTATAATTAAAATAATAAAACTCATATGTATAAATTTTGGAATTTTTTTCTATATAAGAAACAATTTTTAATATGAACTGATGCACCATTATATTGTCTAAAAAATAATGAGAGGTATCTGTCTTTATCTTCATTTTTTAGCTGTATCTTCTAAACTACTATTAATCTATTCATAAGGCCATGTTTTATGTATTCTATATGGTGAACTATGTTTATGGGTAATACTATGGTTCTCCATATAATCATTAAATCTTAAACATGTTTATTCATTATCATTATCTATTTCTATCTTCCTTACACAAAACACAAACTCCTTATAAAAACCTCTTTTGAATATTTTAACTGGATTTATTTACTCTAATTTATGTTTCAATAATATGATATATGTAATTAAAACAAACTCATCAATAAAGGAAAAAACTCTTATATAAATGCTTTCATTACTTCCTCAATGGATCATAAAAGTATGAACAAATAAACTACAATGGATAAGTTGATGGAATATTTCTCTTCCTATGTAGATAATTAACAATATTTACATTTAGAAATATTTAGAACATATTATTCCTATACATTTTCATGATATTATTATATTGTACATTATCACACTAAGTGAGATAACCCATGATTATTTTTCCATGATGACCAGGATTTGGATTCCACATTTTATTTTATTATTTCATTCATAACATGGATTTCTCACATCATACACTTAAAAGAGATTCCTATTTTTTCTTTTATCTCATGTAAATATTCTTAAATATTACATGATAGTAACAAATAATATATCATTTAGAAATATCATGTCATTTACTTTATTAATCAACATAGACACATTAAGAAGATTGTGTTTGAGTCCCTCAATAATTAAATTATTCTTGGATTTTAATTGATATTTACCAGTCAAAGATGATGCAAGAGGTTGGAGTTTTAAGGACCCGTTATTTAAAAATTTAAATGACCTTTAATTTCCCTTTTAATATTCATTTGGATGTTTTATATCTATTACCAAGTGTTAGGAGCATCCATTATTAATAATTTATGGATTTTTTTTATTTTAATGCTTTATGTTCTACTTCAACAACCAAATATTTATTTTTTCAAGTGCTATTAATATTATAATGATATTGATTAATTTCACCGATATAATTCTATGATAGTTTAATTATTTGTAATTCATTATCATGAAAACCATGTTTATAACATCTGCTATAAACTTATTTTAAAATTTATAATTTGTTATGTATTTTATGTATAAAATTTTCAATTAGTTTTTCGAAGAGTCTTATTTTGGGAGGGATGGATCAGTATTAATATTTTCCTATTAAATATCATAGACTTATTATAAAATTTATAATTCAAAAAAACAGATTTATATTCTTAAGGAATCTACAGTACCAATAATATATATATAAAGCCTACTTTACATTGTAACCAACATACTGCCAAGAATTTAATATTAATCTTATAACCTTCTTCATGTCCCCAAAATTATATCAATTTTAAAACCAATTTTATTTTACACTCCAAAAACATATTATTATATGTATGTTTCCTTTGACCATTTTTGGATTTACCTAGTTTAGATGTTTTGGACCTAATGTTCGAGTCCCAAAATTTATAACCTTTTAAGATTCCATTTATTTTCTCAAAAACATAATCTTATTAAATTTACATTTATTATTATGATATTCACTAGTATTTTTAATATTATTTAAATCATTTTAATGATATATTTCATAATAAACTGTTTATTCATTAAACTTTTAACCTTTCTCAACAAAATTTTTCAAAGTGGTTTCTCTAAATTCCATTATCAAAATTTTAAAATAAAATCTCAAATTCTTACCTTCCTATTAAATCAATATATATTTTTTGGAAAATATAATTATGATTGTCCTTATATTCATATTATTCTTCCATCTTGTCTTTCAATGTCTACTCATTATCAAGTTTTTTCATTGATTCATTAATTTACTTCGGTAACATTTATTTTTCATCTATATGGGTAGATTCTTTACTATAATAATATTTGTTATATTTCATCTGAAATAAAATATAGTTGTATAACATTAAAATATTTAAAATTCATTCAACCAAATATCCCCTCAATATAAACTCTATCTAATAACATTCTTCTTCAAATTTATAATTTATACATTTATACTTATTAAATATTCATTATTTACTATATAAATGATAAGAGTTTCATATATTTTATTGGAAGTTTTAATTTTTGATTCATCATCAAATCATTTATTATCTTCACATTTGGATAATAATATTATTTTTTTTGTGTTTTGAGAAATTATTTCACTTGACTTTAAGAGAAAACAATGTTTTCATAAAAAAAATATTTACTCTTTAAGGTTATTATCCGTCTTTCTTATTTATATTCACTAAATTCATCATCTTTCAATATTAGACAATTTCAAAAAAATTCAAATGGATCCACACATGAAAAATTTCTATGAGTTTTTTTTCTTTAACTTTTCTTTTTATTTTCACACATTTATAGAGGTAAGAGAGAGTATTTTAACTATTTTTGGATCCATATATTAATTTGAATCAAAATAGGCATCTTAATGAACCTTCTTCTTAATCTTATATTTCATTGAGTCTTGATAATAGATTAACTTTTGATCATCAACCTTATATTGGAAAAATATTATCTTTTCCCATATCCTAGTAAATTAAGATGTTTTTTAATTTATCAAGAATGTTTTTTTAATTTTTATCTTCAATATCTATGAATTTTTCATCAAACATGATATGTATGATGTGAAATAACTTTTATACCACAATAGAATCATTAAATTCACATTAAACCCTTTATCATACTTAAAAACCTATTAATTGTTATGAATAATAATCAATCAGAAATTATATCATTATTTATTTTGATATATTCATACACAGACTACCGAATCAATATCATGCCCCACTTCAGTTAGGTTTTATCTTTATATATATTCTCAAGGCTATCTATTTCTCTGTTTTCTATTTTGATTAAATTTTATTTTAAAATTTTAATCTCTAAAAGGGGGAAATACAATTCTGATCACATTCATCCTTATCTAAGTTCTTATAATAAGCTAGTTTCATAGAATCACCATCAATGCATGAGATTAGTCAATTAGTTACAAAATCCAAGTCATCATGATGGATAAATAAATGATATAGAATAATTATTTCCTTTCATATATGATAACCATTATTATAAAATGTTGGAATCACAATTATATTCATTGAGGTTACATTATCAATTATAGATAATTGAAATCAATTAATAGATATCCACCAAGAAATTAATACTCAAATTCTATAAAGCAATAATGTAATGTCTCAGACCTCTCTGGTCCACTACTTTATAAATTTTTATGTGGTCAAACACGACGTGTGTTATTATAATAATTTTTTATAATAATATTTGATAATGGTGGTGTGAAAATATTTGGTGTCAATTAGATTAAATGGTTTTAATTTAATCATTGTGAAATAATAGAATTAAAATTTAATGTATTTACTTCAATGAGGGGAGGTGCATGGTTTCTTTTTGATTTATTTAAATTTTAATAAATAATAAATTTTGGTGTAATGGGCATATAATGGGTGACGCATGGAAGAAATTATAAAGGAATAAATTGTAATAAATGAGGCGCATGTAATAAATTATAAAGGAATGAAATACATGGGGAGCATGGGAGTGACCTTGTACAGGAGGCATTGTGCGGTTCTCCACAATTAAAAATGGAATTTTTTAAATAACATTAAAATGGTGTTATTATATATTAATTTGTTATAATAATAATAACCTGAAGAGGCGCATGGAGGGGGGGTGGGGTGCAACCACTTATTGTAACACCCGAGACTTTTATGTTATATAAATCATCAAAGGAATCTTTTTCTATACAACACTTGCTTGGCTTGCTTTACACGCAATCGCGACCTTCCTCGATAGCTTGCGTCGTACGCAATACCGAGTTTCACTAAACAACATTATGCTATTAAAACTAGCCGTTATGAATAGTAATAACCACTTTTTGGAATTTTATAAATTTTATTTTTCAAAATGGACTTCATTTTTGGACTCAGAATATCGAAATTAGCCTAGGGTGAAATTTTGGTATTTTTCTGAAAACTTTCAATTTTTGATGAATAGTGAAACCACTAAGTGGTAGGTTAAAAACTGAATTTTGCATAAAACTTAATTTTACCGCTTCTGTGATTGGAATTTCGAAAATCCGAGAGACACGGTTAATATCAAGGACTAAAATGTGGTTCAATGAGATGAAAATAATTTTTTGGTGAATAGTAACTTTTTACTTTTTACCGCGGTTAATAGTAAATAGGGTAACTAAGGGTAAATATGATATTAATATTACCCTAACACATGTCCAAATTCTATTGGACAAGTTTAATTCGACCAAAAACAAACTTAGGAATAAAATATGACCATTTAGGCCCACTTGGATTAGATTAGGACATTTATTATTAATTTATTTAAAGAAGGGTTAAAATAGTTAAAATCAAAGTTTAATAAGTAAATCATTTTTAATATGGGGTTATACATAAGATAAATTCAATTTTAAATATTCATTAGAAAGCTAAAAAGATTTCCTACATGATGATATTTTATTTGTAATTTTTAGACATCAAATAATTTAATTTATTTATGACACAATGATGATGCAGTAATTATCTTATTAATGAAATATTGACATAATTGATGTTATAAACACCAAAATAAATGTAATTTGAGACTTTTTATGAATTCAACTAATTTGATAGGTTACTATGATATACTAATGTTGATTTAATCAACTTGGTTCGAACATATAATTCTGTTATGACTTTCAAACAAATCATATATCAAATAGTGTCAAAATTGACACAAAATAGTTTTTAAATCAAATATTATATTATTAATTGTTATTTTATTCCTAAAAATCTAAGGTTCGGCCAAATGACTTAGATAAGGATATATATATTAATAATAAACAATTTGGGGTTCGTTTGTCATGTTATAGTAAGTGTATTAACCATATAGTGAAGGAAAACAAAAAGACACGGTAAAAGTTAAAATAATTAACTTAGAGTTAAATCTAATTGATAAGGTTAAAATAATACCCTAAACTTGTCTAAATCCTATTGGTTGATAGGATTTCGACCCATCCCCACTTTATCATCTAAATAATACCATTTGGAACCATTATAAACCGATTTTGACTTTAATATAAAATAATATTTTGAGATATTCCTAAGCTGCCCCTCTCCTCCCTTATAAAAGGGCACCTCCTCCCCCTCCTCCTCACACCAAATTGAGCACTCAAGCTCGGCCAACCCCTGCCATTTTCTCCTCTCCACTTCCCTAGAATAATCCTAGAGGTCCTGGTCTTCTCCAAAGACCAATCTTAGTTCCTTAAGTGGAGGATTCAAAGAGGCGTTCCAAAGAAGAGGTAATATCCATTACCGATCTTTTCAATTTCTTTCTTCTTCAACTTATTCTTCTTTAGTTGTTTCATGATAAAGTAATAACATCAGTATTACTTACATACTGATATGTTATTATAAATATGAAACAACCCTATTTCACCTTCTATCCATCCTACGGAAAAATGAAATCACCACGCGTGCGTACGTACGGAATACCGTCTCCACGCCGTGGTGTAATCTATTTTCCACCATCACCTTACAAGGATGGTTATAATGGTGTAATGAGTAACTAAATATGATTATTATGAAGTAATATTGATACTTAAATAATATATATATACTCCAATACAATTCCACGATCATAGGAATGATATCATCACTCGTGCGTACGTACGGAATACCGTCTCCACGATGTGATGCGACTCGTTCTACATGATCTTCATTTCATAATGATTATATAAATTAATTGAATGAATGAATATGGTATATAATACACTAATACCATTCTGGAAATGAATTATCTATAACCTAAAGATAAGAATAAGAATTTATTCGACAAAACACGCATAAGAACAAAAAGTTATAAAGACCCGAGTAACAAATAACAATGAAATATTACTAACAAGAAGCTAATAATATGACCATATATGATATCATATAAATATGTATGATTCTGGAATAAGTCAATAACATTATTTAAACCATTATACAGGAGCTTCGGACACGTACAAAGCTAATCGGACCTAAGGTAAGGGAAATATCACAATCTCATTTTTATCCGAGATTGTTTATTCGTAAGTATTTAAGGGGGTGTATTTTATCATCCACATCCATGTTCCCTCAATATGAAATATTGTTTCCATCCACTTTCAATAGTTTAAATCCAATTTTACCCTTAGGTGAGTTTTTAGTAAAGAATATGAAAGGAATCTTTTGTCGTTTTTCCGTACGAGGTACTTTTTGACTTTTCCGACAAAAGTACGAAGAATGTTTTTTTTTACTTATACGGCATGAATGGATTTTTAAAACATTGTTTCCAAGAAGCTTCCTTTACAAGTTTTTAAGTTTATTTTTAATCAAATTCTTTTATTTTAAAGTTGTATGACATGTTATGAAAGGAAAAATGTTTTTGAAGAAGAAAGGATATTTTCCTCAAGAATGGAGTTCAAGTGATTTTCAAAATTATTTTCCATCTAAGATAATAAAGGGTTCTGTTTTTATCCCTATTATAACATTGATTTGATCATGTTGTGATGGAATTATTTTTATGAATTCCTTTATCTTATATGAATTGATTTATGATGTCATGATGTTTCAAGAATCCCATTTTTGTTTCATGTGTTATGCGATGATGTATGTTTTATGATTATGTGGCACACATAAGAAAGGATTCATTATAAGATGGGTGGGACCTATATCTCCCTCCAATGCATTGGGTAAAGATTTTATATCTCATGAGATATACATGGCTGGAACGGAAGGTTATTTCGGTTCAGTGATACAGGACTGAAACGAGGAGTGAACTCGGTTCAGAAAGGGACTTTGTCCACTAAGATAGTCTTGGCGATGAGTCATGACTAACAAGAAATGATTTTCCATGATTATGTGTGCATGCCACAAAGTTTCAAGTTTTATGTTATGATTACGGGGATCTCATTTTCACTCCTATGATTTGTTCCATGTTAAGATATTATGATCTCTTTTGCAGGTTATGATTTTCAAAAAGATATGATATGATTTTTATTTCCTTTATTTGCCTTGCTGAGCATTTGAGCTCACCCTTTTATGTTTTCTTTTCCCCAGGTCAGGAAGATGGATATTAAGTAGAATATGCTAAAAAGGACCCTAGATATGATGAAATAAATGGGAGACACTGTAGAAGATTTATGAACCAGTTGTTTATGTTTCCCAGTTTCTAAAGGCACTATACCTATATGGTCCTTTGTAGTTTTATCATATGTTGTAATAAGTGTGCTTCAATTTTTGAAGTATTAAAAATGTATGTAAAGTATGGGTCGTTATAGTTGGTATCAGAGGAAAGGTATAGTCAACCTTTGGAAACTAGGATGTGAAATCCTTAGTAAAAACCCTAAGGATAAGTCTAAGCATAGAACACAATCTTAGAAATGGCCATGAATAACCTAGGATAAGACCATAAGCATGAAAATTTTATTCTTGAATTATGTGGTTTCCTATTATAATTAGTGTTGCTCACACTATTCTTCTTGGTTTTAGTCAATGGCTGGAACCCGAAGGAACCGTGTTAATGCGGAATGCGATGGGCAATGCAATGATTGTCCCCCTGAGCAACCAAACGATATGGGAGCTGGAATGCAAAATCATGTAGCCATGCTCACACAACTTTCTCAAGCTATGAATCATGCAGGATTTCCAAACGAGCAAAGGAGGGAGCAACATTCTATTGAATCCTTCATGAGGCAGCGTCCACCTTCTTTCAGCGGGTCTACTGATCCATTAGTTGCTGAACAATGGATTAGTACTACTGAAAAGATATTTTCAGTTCTTCAATGTTCTGAACATGATAAATTCATCCTAGCAGTGTATCGTTTGGAAGGAGATGCTGATCAATGGTGGAATCTTGTTAAGAATACGAGGCAAAGGGATGAAATTGAGTCTATGGAATGGGACGAGTTCAAGAACTTATTTTTCAATAAGTACTTCCCTCGTATTCTCCGAACAAAGATGGAGAAAGAGTTTCTTGAACTGAAGCAAAGGGATGATGAATCTGTTGGTACCTATGAAGCAAATTTTACAAGACTGGCAAGGTACGCTTCTGGTATTATTATCCAACCTGAGAGTAAGATCGATCGATTCTTTAGTGGCTTAAAACCAAGTCTTCGAAGGGCGTTAGCCATAAGAGACTTCAATAGCTACGAGGAAATCGTTCGATGTGCTCTCAAAGTCGAGATGGAGATTGGAGTAACCCATCAGTCACATGGGTTTGATAAGAAGAGGAAGATGGAATTCAAAGAAAAATCTAAAGAGCACACAGAAAAGAAGATGAGCTTTTCCTTATGCTCAAAGTGTGGAAAGAAACATGGAGGGAGTTGTCTTAAAGGGACAAGTAAATGTTTTAAATGTGGAAAGGAAGGTCATCGAGCATTTGAATGCCGTGATAATGGGAAGAAGATGTCTAATGACGCAAACAAAGGAAGGGATACACAGAATGAACCTACAACACTTCAATGTTTCAAGTGCAAGGAGATGGGGCATTATGCCAATCAATGCCCAAATCCAAGGGTTGATGATGATGGTCGACGTCAACAAACTCTTAAAGCTAAAGACAAAGGAAAGTCACATGCAATTTCTATCAGCGATGTGGAGTACGATAACGATGTGGTGAAAGGTACACTTACCATCCACTCTAAAGTAGCAAATGTTTTATTTGATTCTGGATCCACCCACTCTTTTAATTCTGAAGAATTTTCTAAGGGTATCACCGTATTACCTCAACAATTAGATTTTGAGTTAGCCGTGACCACACCTAATGGCACATCAATCGCATCAAAAGTTTATAATTCTTCTCCGATCGAAGTTTGTGGGAAAGTGCTGCCTGCAAATCTTGTGATCCTTCCTTTAGTGGAATTTGATGTGATTCTTGGCATGGATTGGCTTTCTCTACATGGAGCTCATATCAATTGCCAAAGAAGGGAAGTCACATTTCATATTCCAGATCAATCTACGATCGTATACCAATGCAAGGATGAACATAACCTTCCAGTGGAAATTTCTTCCATCTTATGGGTATTGATTCCACTAAATGAAGGTTATTTATATCAAATGGTTAGTGAGAAACTCACGATTAAGAATATGCCCATTGTACGGGAGTTTGATGATGTCTTTCCAGAGGAATTACCAGGTCTTCCACCAAATCGTGAAGTTGAGTTTTCAATAGAACTCGTACCGGGTGCTTTGCCTATTTCAAAGACACCTTATAGAATGGCCCCAATTGAGTTGCAGGAATTGAAGAAGCAACTCCAAGAGAATCTTGATAAGGGATTCATACGCCCTAGTGCGTCACCTTGGGGAGCACCTGTTCTATTTGTTAAGAAGAAATATGGATCAATGAGGCTCTGCATTGATTATCGAGAACTTAACAAGATCACTATCAAGAACAAATATCCTCTCCCACGCATTGATGACTTATTTGACCAACTACGCGGAGCTCAATACTTTTCCAAGATTGATCTTCGTTCAGGGTATCATCAATTAAGGGTCAAAAGGGAGGATATACCAAAGACGGCTTTCCGTACAAGGTATGGACACTATGAATTTATAGTGATGCCATTTGGTCTTACTAATGCCCCTGCTATCTTCATGGATCTAATGAATAGTGTCTTTAGAGACTATCTTGATCAAATTTGTGGTAGTCTTTATAGACGATATTCTTGTCTATTCAAAGAGCAAGGAAGGACATGAAGATCACTTGAGAATTATATTGAAGACCCTGAGAAAGGAGAAGCTTTATGCCAAATTTACCAAGTGTGAATTTTGGCTTCAAAAAGTTGCATTTTTGGGTCACATAATCTCAAAAGAGGGGATATATGTGGATCCAGCAAAAACAGAGGTTATCGAAAGATGGTCGAGACCAACAACAGTAACTGAGATCCGAAGTTTTCTTGGTTTGGCTGGATATTATCGACGTTTTGTAAAAGATTTTTCACGATTATCTAATCCACTCACCAAGTTGACTCGGAAAGGAGTTAAGTTTGTCTGGACAGAGGAATGTGAAGAGAATTTCAAGGAGTTGAAAAGAAGGTTATCCAGTGCACCTGTGCTCACACTGCCTTGTAGTGGAGAAAGGTTTGTGATCTACAGTGATGCATCCAAGAAGGGATTGGGGTGTGTTCTTATGAAAAATGATATGGTGATAGCTTATGCCTCACGACAGTTGAAAATCCATGAGCAAAATTACCCAACACATGATTTGGAGTTGGCTGCGGTAATCTTTGCATTAAAGATTTGGAGGCATTACCTTTATGGTGAAAGGTGTGATATTTATACTGATCATAAAAGTTTAAAGTATATTTTCACACAAAAGGAGTTGAATATGCGTCAAAGAAGATGGTTGGAGCAGATTAAGGATTATGACTGCTCAATCCATTACCACCCTGGGAAAGCAAACAAGGTGGCAGATGCATTAAGTCGACAAGACCATGCTAGTTTATCCATGATGAGGATCACAAAAGATCCAATATTTATGGATTTACAAAGGATGGATCTTGGAATTATAATGGAAGGGGAAAAATCTTATCTTTCTCAAATGAATGTTCAACCATCTATACATGTGAAGATTAAAGAGGCACAGAAAGAAGATGTCGAGTTACAAAAGAAGGTGAGAAATGTTCCTGAATTCAACCTTGATTGTGATGGGATAATAAAGTTCAGGAATCGGGTTTGTGTTCCTCCCATCCCCGAATTAAAGAAGGAGCTGCTGGATGAGGCTCATATTTCTTCATTCTCTATTCATCCTGGAAGCACGAAGATGTATAGGGACCTGAAAGAGTACTTCTGGTGGGATGGCATGAAAAGAGATGTTGCTGAATTTGTCTCTCGATGCTTGGTTTGTCAACAAGTTAAAGCTGAGAGACAGAAGTCTAAGGGGATGTTACAAACATTACCCATACCCGAATGGAAATGGGAAAACATCACTATGGACTTTGTCACAGGACTTCCTAAAACATCCAAAGGCAATAATGCTATTTGGGTCATAGTTGATCGCCTCACAAAGTCTGCACACTTCATTCCTATTAGAGAGGATTTCTCTCTAGATCAGCTTTCCAGGATATATGTAAAGGAATTGGTAAGATTGCATGGAGTACCACTTTCTATTATATCTGATCGAGATCCGAGATTTACCTCGATGTTCTGGCGAAGTCTTCAGCATACTCTGGATACAGAGTTGAGTTTCAGCACTGCTTATCATCCCCAGACAGACGGTCAGTCTGAGAGAACAATTCAAACCCTAGAAGATATGTTGATAGCTTGCTCTATGGATTTCAAAGGAGGTTGGGATCAACACCTACCTTTGGTAGAGTTTTCTTATAATAATAGCTTTCACTCCAGTATTCAGATGGCTCCTTATGAAGCTCTCTATGGAAAGAAATGCAGGACTCCAACTTGCTGGGATGAAGTTGGGGAAAGAAAGCTATTAGGACCTGATCTCGTTGATGAAATGGCAGAAAAGGTCAGATCTATTCAACAACACATAAGAGCAGCTCAGAGTCGACCGAAAAGCTATGCCGACAACCGAAGAAAAGACCTAGAGTTTGAAGTGGGTGATAAAGTGTTCTTACGAATATCTCCCTGGAAGAGGGTTATGAGATTTGGAAAGAAGGGGAAGTTGAGCCCTAGATATATCGGTCCTTTCGAAATATTGGATCATGTTGGGAAGGTAGCTTACCGATTGGCGCTTCCACCGAATCTCTCTCAAGTTCACGATGTGTTCCATGTATCTCTCCTGAGAAAGTACATACCAGATCCTTCACATGTACTCAGCTCAGAAGTTGTACCGCTGGAGCAAGATCTTTCTTATGAAGAACAGCCGATAGAGATTCTGGATCGTAGCGAAAAAGTCCTACGAAACAAGACCACTCGCTTGGTGAAAGTTTTATGGAGAAACCACCAACTTGAAGAAGCTACATGGGAGCTTGAGGATATGATGAGGGAGAAGTATCCTCATCTTTTTGTTGCAAAGTGACGAATTTCGAGGGCGAAATTCTTTTTAAGGGGGGTAGAATGTAACACCCGAGACTTTTATGTTATATAAATCATCAAAGGAATCTTTTTCTATACAACACTTGCTTGGCTTGCTTTACACGCAATCGCGACCTTCCTCGATAGCTTGCGTCGTACGCAATACCGAGTTTCACTAAACAACATTATGCTATTAAAACTAGCCGTTATGAATAGTAATAACCACTTTTTGGAATTTTATAAATTTTATTTTTCAAAATGGACTTCATTTTTGGACTCAGAATATCGAAATTAGCCTAGGGTGAAATTTTGGTATTTTTCTGAAAACTTTCAATTTTTGATGAATAGTGAAACCACTAAGTGATAGGTTAAAAACTGAATTTTGCATAAAACTTAATTTTACCGCTTCTGTGATTGGAATTTCGAAAATCCGAGAGACACGGTTAATATCAAGGACTAAAATGTGGTTCAATGAGATGAAAATAATTTTTTGGTGAATAGTAACTTTTTACTTTTTACCGCGGTTAATAGTAAATAGGGTAACTAAGGGTAAATATGATATTAATATTACCCTAACACATGTCCTAATTCTATTGGACAAGTGTAATTCGACCAAAAACAAACTTAGGAATAAAATATGACCATTTAGGCCCACTTGGATTAGATTAGGACATTTATTATTAATTTATTTAAAGAAGGGTTAAAATAGTTAAAATCAAAGTTTAATAAGTAAATCATTTTTAATATGGGGTTATACATAAGATAAATTCAATTGTAAATATTAATTAGAAAGCTAAAAAGATTTCCTACATTATGATATTTTATTTGTAATTTTTAGACATCAAATAATTTAATTTATTTATGACACAAAGATGATGCAGTAATTATCTTATTAATGAAATATTGACATAATTGATGTTATAAACACCAAAATAAATGTAATTTGAGACTTTTTATGAATTCAACTAATTTTATAGGTTACTATGATATACTAATGTTTATTTAATCAACTTTGTTCGAACATATAATTCTGTTATGACTTTCAAACAAATCATATATCAAATAGTGTCAAAATTGACACAAAATAGTTTTTAAATCAAATATTATATTATTAATTGTTATTTTATTCCTAAAAATCTAAGGTTCGGCCAAATGACTTAGATATGGATATATATATTAATAATAAACAATTTGGGGTTCGTTTGGCATGTTATAGTAAGTGTATTAACCATATAGTGAAGGAAAACAAAAAGACACGGTAAAAGTTAAAATAATTAACTTAGAGTTAAATCTAATTGATAAGGTTAAAATAATACCCTAAACTTGTCTAAATCCTATTGATTGATAGGATTTCGACCCATCCCCACTTTATCTTCGAAATAAGACCCTTTGGAACCATTATAAACCGATTTTGACTTTAATATAAAATAATATTTTGAGATATTCCTAAGGTGCCCCTCTCCTCCCTTATAAAAGGGCACCTCCTCCCCCTCCTCCTCACACCAAATTGAGCACTAAAGCTCGGCCAACCCCTGCCATTTTCTCCTCTCCACTTCCCTAGAATAATCCTAGAGGTCCTGGTCTTCTCCAAAGACCAATCTTAGTTCCTTAAGTGGAGGATTCAAAGAGGCGTTCCAAAGAAGAGGTAATATCCATTACCGATCTTTTCAATTTCTTTCTTCTTCAACTTCTTCTTCTTTAGTTGTTTCATGATAAAGTAATAACATCAGTATTACTTACATACTGATATGTTATTATAAATATGAAACAACCCTATTTCACCTTCTATCCATCCTACGGAAAAATGAAATCACCACGCGTGCGTACGTACGGAATACCGTCTCCACGCCGTGGTGTAATCTATTTTCCACCATCACCTTAAAAGGATGGTTATAATGGTGTAATGAGTAACTAAATATGATTATTATGAAGTAATATTGATACTGAAATAATATATATATACTCCAACACAATTCCACGATCATAGGAATGATATCATCACTCGTGCGTACGTACGGAATACCGTCTCCACGATGTGATGCGACTCGTTCTACATGATCTTCATTTCATAATGATTATATAAATTAATTGAATGAATGAATATGGTATATAATACACTAATACCATTCTGGAAATGAATTATCTATAACCTAAAGATAAGAATAAGAATTTATTCGACAAAACACGCATAAGAACAAAAAGTTATAAAGACCCGAGTAACAAGTAACAATGAAATATTACTAACAAGAAGCTAATAATATGACCATATATGATATCATATAAATATGTATGATTCTGGAATAAGTCAATAACATTATTTAAACCATTATACAGGAGCTTTGGACACGTACAAAGCTAATCGGACCTAAGGTAAGGGAAATATCACAATCTCATTTTTATCCGAGATTGTTTATTCGTAAGTATTTACTGGGGTGTATTTTATCATCCACATCCATGTTCCCTCAATATGAAATATTGTTTCCATCCACTTGCAATAGTTTAAATCCAATTTTACCCTTAGGTGAGTTTTTAGTAAAGAATATGAAAGGAATCTTCTGTCGTTTTTCCGTACGAGGTACTTTTTGACTTTTCCGACAAAAGTATGAAGAATTTTTTTTTTAACTTATACGGCATGAATGGATTTTTAAAACATTGTTTCCAAGAAGCTTCCTTTACAAGTTTTTAAGTTTATTTTTAATCAACTTCTTTTATTTTAAAGTTGTATGACATGTTATGAAAGGAAAAATGTTTTTGAAGAAGAAAGGATATTTTCCTCAAGAATGGAGTTCAAGTGATTTTCAAAATTATTTTCCATCTAAGATAATAAAGGGTTCTGTTTTTATCCCTATTATTACATTGATTTGATCATGTTGTGATGGAATTATTTTTATGAATTCCTTTATCTTATATGAATTGATTTATGATGTCATGATGTTTCAAGAATCCCATTTTTGTTTCATGTGTTATGCGATGATGTATGTTTTATGATTATGTGGCACACATAAGAAAGGATTCATTATAAGATGGGTGGGACCTATATCTCCCTCCAATGCATTGGGTAAAGATTTTATATCTCATGAGATAGACATGGCTGGAACGGAAGGTTATTTCGGTTCAGTGATACAGGACTGAAACGAGGAGTGAACTCGGTTCAGAAAAGGACTTTGTCCACTAAGATAGTCTTGGCGATGAGTCATGACTAACAAGAAATGATTTTCCATGATTATGTGTGCATGCCACAAAGTTTCAAGTTTTATGTTATGATTATGGGGATCTCATTTTCACTCCTATGATTTGTTCCATGTTAAGATATTATGATCTCTTTTACAGGTTATGATTTTCAAAAAGATATGATATGATTTTTATTTCCTTTATTTGCCTTGCTGAGCATTTGAGCTCACCCTTTTATGTTTTCTTTTCCCCAGGTCAGGAAGATGGATATTAAGTAGAATATGCTAAAAGCAACCCTAGATATGATGAAATAAATGGGAGACACTGTAGAATATTTATGAACCAGTTGTTTATGTTTCCCAGTTTCTAAAGGCACTATACCTATACGGTCCTTTGTAGTTTTATCATATGTTGTAATAAGTGTGCTTCAATTTTTGAAGTATTATAAATGTATGTAAAGTATGGGTCGTTATACTTATGGGTGAATCAAAATTTTATTTTGGAATATTAAAATAATTATAATAATACTCATTTAATAAATTATAAAAAAATATAAAATGATAATGATGAATGGAAGGGTTTCCCAACTCATGCATGAATATCATGTTATTGGAGAGAGGGAGTGTTATCCTCCCATTATACGAATTTAATAATAATATATGTAATATAATTTTGATTTAATATGTTATAACAGTAATAAAATGGTAAAACAGGAAAGGGAAGGCGCATGGATGGGGGTTCCAACCCCTCATGCATGAAGTGTTTTGGATGATTAAATGAATATAAATATAATAATAATAATATAATAATATTGTTATTATTTTGGGTTATCAAATCATAAGTAGTCCATACCATCTTCAGATGATATCAGATCGACGAAAAGTCTATGATAACGTAACCCAAAAATTATGACGGTCATTTTAACACCATTGATTAATACCTTTTTATGAATCATGTATCGGGTCAATAAAGCACATATTAATAATTGAAGTTATTATTATCATTAAACACATGGAAACTGCGTGATGTGTCATGTGTTGACCTGTCAAAAAGAGTAAGATTTATACAGTCATGTTGTGAATTCATTAATACACATTGTGTACAGTTTTACCTTTTAATTCCCTATATAAGATAGGGTCATGTGTTGTTTACAGACCCCTCTTCTTCCCCACACGATGATGCTCTCAGATGACCCAAAAGCCTTCTTCCCATCTTCTTCATCTGGACTCCAATTGTCGATCTGTCGGTGGATGTGGGATCATGTCAGCGAGGCGAACATCATTCACATCGTTCAATTCCCTCTTCTTTGACTTCCTCTTCACAGTTTCCTATCGAGGAGATTGCTGATATTTGACAGGAATTCCGCTATTTAATGAATGTCATCTTAATGGTATGCTCTACCTCGTTCTTATTCCTTCCTTGATTTCCTCTTTCTGTTCCTCCTTTCCATGATATGAAAAGTGACACCTTAAACCTTAATGGAGTATCTCTTGGATGTTAGTGCGGTTATGTTGCACCGTCCATGGGAGGACATAGTCATCAGGAGGAGTGATAGAAATCCTCGTGGTGGTTGTTTTCACAAAAGGACATCAAAACCTGTTCAATTAGGAATCTTACCTTCGTATCTCTCTCTTTTGGGCATCATGCGGGGTTGGTATCCTCTTGTTTTCGTGAGATACAGTTGAACCAGTAAATAAAGAAAATAACTTGTTAAAGAACAGTTTTGGGGAAGTTTTTTTTGATATTTTTGATTTATTCCCATCAATTCTTATCCTTTGATTATGTTGAGAATTGAATAGGCTTATGTATACTAAAAATCATAGTTGTTGGGGGGCCTTTTCTTGTGCAATTAAATGTTGCCCTATTTTTCTAGATTGTTTTGTGGATGACATTTCATAGAATGTGGAAATTGGTTACTCATGTAATGTTGGCTGATTAAATGAATATCTGGAACCCTTGTATGATCACCCCAATTAATCTAAACGAAAGAATGAATTTTCTGGGTGCTGGTTGGGGTTTATTTATGTGAAGGGGTGTTTCGTGGGTTGTTGTTGAACGGGTGAGAAGCAGGGATGTAGTTGGTTTGGTTATGGGTTGGCGTATATGATATGGTTGTGATGGGCAGCAGAGCTGCAGTAAATGGTATCAATGGGATGATGATGCGGTATGGGTATTGTTTCTGATGTGTTTGTGTTTATGGTGTTTGTCTGCAGGGCTGCAGGGATGGGTTGTGCATATGAATAAAATTGGAAAAGTTAACTAATGAATTTTAGGGAATGGTAGTTTATTAAATACAAAAAAACCAATGGAATTGATTGGCTGATAGAAGAAAATGGTATTGTGTTTCTTGTGTTTTCCCTAACATTATTTGTAGTTGGCAGGGATATCTTTTACGAATGATTGATCTAGGTTGGTAGTTTTTAGTTGCTCAATAGTTAAGGAACTGATAAACTAAAACTTTTGAAAAATGAAAAGCTTAATGGGGATTGGGGCTGTTTATTGTGTGCATACTTTCAAGGTAGCAGTGCTGAGGCATGTGCTCAGATCTTTTGTGTAGAAGCCTTAGGATGGGCTGAGTGGTTGATATAATGATATAAATCTGTATATTTTATTTTCCTTTATGCACCCCACCCATGTTGACCACTACGTTCCGAACACCCATGGGACGGGGGGTGAGATTCTCAAACATCTAAAGGATGGATGTTACTGTTCTTCCTTGTGCTCTCTCTTCTAGGTTCTCTAGCCCAAGATCCTTCGGGAAGGTTATGACAGATGTTTCCCAAGAGTCATCGAGATGAGGATGTGATATGTTCCCAGGTGTCTTCAGGATGATAAGTGATGTGGTTCCCATGTGTCTTCGGGATGAGATGTGGTTATGGCTGAGGATTGAGTGTCTTCGAGATACTATGAGCTTAGTATGGCAAGGTTGTGGCACTAGATCCAGAAGAGGGGGAATCATCAGAGCATTTGGCATGAGGGCTTGAGTAGTATTCAGTGGGAAGGTGATGCGGGGGGTACCCATACTTTGATAATATTACTATACCACTCTATTTACTTGTGATATTTGTCTTGTAAGGTTGGGTGGATAGATTCCTTGCTAGTCATTGGTTCCTTTTGTTTTCTCATGGGGCATTAGGATGTCTCCCCACATGTGCATGAGAGATCTCGGTTTTCCAACATAGTATACTTGTATGCTCACACTATGTTTACATTCAGGTTTTCAAAAGGACTTCAATGACCACGCAAGACCTTTCTAGTTGGGTGTTGGAGTTTTTCTGGTGGCAGTTTTTGATTTCTTTTTTTTTGGTATCGTAGTTTGGAGTTTTTCTTTTACTTGTACTTTTGTTTCAGTATTGTGTAAAACATGTATATGGTTTTGGTTTTGGGTCTATTTTCATTTACTTATTTCATTTTCTTTTGGTGTTTGACTCATCCTATTTCCCGATCTTAAATAGTAAAAAGGGTAATACACCCCATTTTTGTGAAAACTCATACCCTTGGTGCTAGTCGCCACTCTGGGGCCTACAGGAGGAAGGACTCGGATGTCATTATATCCTTTTCACCATTTCCAGCTCAAGATGGGCATCATTGGTGGGACGGGGTCATGAAAAATAAATTAAAAATAAAGGTAACCTAAATTTGATATCAATTATAATTTAATAAAATATTAGTGAAATCAATAGAGGTGAATCATTGAAAATAAATTCATTATTATGGTTTTTCTGGAAACAACATCTTCCAACAATTATGATTTAATTTCTATTAATTTTCCACATAACCAGTCATACAAACACAATGTCATAAAAAATTTAAATATTTTTTATTTTCAAAATAAAAGGATAATCCTTGGTATGATCCATAATTCACTAATATCATATAATCAATAGGTATCAATATATAGGTATAAATGAGTATGTAATATCATTATCATTGTGTTACATGACCCCTAAATGTGTTTTAGTGGTTATCATTCTATTATAATGATAAATTATTGTCTTCTAATAAAATAATTATTGCACTAAACATCTAAAATATTGTTGCATTACTTCTTATTTTCTAAATTCTCTCCTTATACTATCATAGAATCCATTATTTATCTCTATAAAATATAAACAACCACATATTCTTCTACTTTATTTGAAAAAATATATTAATGATAAATTATATTGATAGTATAATCCTCTTCAACATATATACTTTTTCATGTATGATATGTTTTATTTTAATTTCAGACAAGCAGTAGAAACAATAAATTTGAGTTTGACAGTGAAATTAAAATTCAAATAATTTTTTTTAAAGTTTGGGGCCGAAGCCTCATTTTTATTAATAAAGCAACGCAAACACATCTTTTAACTGGGTAGATGGAGACCCATTACATAGCCCGAAGGCCCAGTGGGCTTTTAGCTCATTACATAGCCCGTAGGCCCATATTTTTGGCCCAATTCCCATTTTGTGAATAGTAACTCAGCTGCTACAGTACCGGACAGTACCACCGCTGCTACAGTGCTCTGCCGCCGCTATAGTTTCATTGCATGACTTGAAATGTGAGAGTAAATTTATGTGATATATTTACATTCTTTTCTCATTCACAAAAAAAATATTCTTCATTTTGAGGGACTTCTTCTTCACATTATTGGATCATAAATACCATTTTATGAAGTTAAAAAAATTAATTAATAACTTTGGCATCATATAAATAGTTTTCTATTCAATGTTTCAATTAGGGAATCTCATTATTCACACTATATAATTCCCAAAAAAAATTCTATTTGTGATGTCCTACACATATATGTTAGTCATATGTGGATCAGTAAGAATTCATTCACCCTAGAAAATCCTGACAATAAATCACATTAAAGACATACGTGAACAGTTAAAAGTCGTCAATGGAAAAGAAAAGTAATACATGGTATCCAATAAAGTCATTAACCCTACATTGAAGTCTTGTATTGGAATTATCATATAACATTAAAGTCTAACACACATCAGTAGAAGTCATATATATCACATTTGAAACTCATACATGTAGTGTGAAATAATAAAGACTTAATTCATTTTTCATTTTAATACTAGTCTCCTAAATTCTAGATTTAATCATAAATTAAAACAATTACTTAAAATACATCCAATTGTTGTTAAAATATTTAAAACAAATTCCAATCAACTTTAACTAATCCCTAAATTCTCAATAAACATCACCACAAATGAGTCAACAAAAAACACTTCAGTATAAACATGATTTATGAATTTATAATAGAAAACAAATTTATTAATATCCACATAAATAATTTCAATACCCTTTTAACTATCCAAATTCCAAATGTTATAGGGAACCTCATCATTTCATATACTTCTTCATGGGGCCAATAGTTTCCCCAAGTACACTACATCATTCAAAAATATCATGGGCTCAACAGAACCTCTAATACACCACAAACATTATGTAAAACATTCCATGTGGTATATATCTTGGGATTCCCTACACACAAAACTTGATTCCTGTCTCCAGATGATATTATAAATACCGATATAGAAAACATTCTAGTTATAGCCTTAAATTTACCTCACAATTAAAACTACTCTATTTTGAACATTAGTTAGGGATGAATACAATTCATACCTAGAGTAGTCAATTTTAATTTTACATTATGAAATTTATATATCTATATGTGTGTGTGTGTGTGAGTGTGTGTGTGTGTGTATTTCCATTATGAAATAATGATAATGTGAATTTTTCATTTTTTATGACATGACAAATTTCATATCCATAATTGTTTTGGGAATAATTAAAAAATTGAATATATGTTCATGTTTAACATAACACTTATGACAAACTTCCAAATTAGCCTAATTCATAAGTTACATTAAAGGATTTGTGAAACTCATTGCATCACTTTATAATTCCTACCACATATCTATGATACCACCAAATAAAACCCTCCCTCTAAACTCTCTGGTATCTAGTTTAAATAATGGTGAAACTTAGGAGTCATATTCATAATTTTAAACTATTTAAACATATTCAAAATCCATATCACTATAACATCCAATGTTATAATGTAAATAAATTCATTTTCCAAACAGTAACTCTTTCTATGTTCATAAAATTAATCATTGGATCCTTTTCCATAAAACATTCATCGGGAAATATTTTGGTAACTTATATAATAATTTATCGTAATATTTTACTAACATATCCGAAAACATTTGTTATATTTTAGAGAAATCCAATTTTAATAGAATATTAGAATATTTTATTTCATAATTTTGAACTTTTCTAAGTGGAATTATACTCTCACTATCCTCCAAAAAACTATATTCTCTTTACTTGTTACAGAATTTAATGAATCATAAACCATATATAATATCATATTTTTTTAATAAAAAAATTATTAATAAACAAATTCATGTTAGATAAAAAATGTAAATATATATCTATTAATAATATCAATCTGTGATTTATATATTCTTTTATATTCAAATCTAGGATTACAAAAATATTTTTTCATCATTTTACGTAAAAATAAAATCTACATATACCCTTTACATTATTTTGAACTCCTATATGTTTATAACAGTTTTGAATCATGAATATAATGAAATAAACCATTTAGAAAAAAATTCTTACTATAACACTAATACATGACATAGATTATTCAAGATGCTTCCAAAACCCAATCAGGTATTTAGTGTCATTCAATCCAATGTAATCATTGAACTTTTTTCCAAACTTAACCATTTTCTTACAATGAACATCATTATCTAATAAAACAAAAAATATTAAACATTACAACTATATTTTTTCATCTAGTTTAAACATTTTCCCACTTTTATGGTGGAAACATCCCCATAACATGGACATCACATGAACTTGTTAAATTATCCTCAATGCTTTTAGAAACATTGCATAAACCTTTAATTAACTCATTCTCATTGTCAATTCATTTACTATGATTATTGTAGACTAAATTGTATACCTATAAAAATCGTTAATGAAACTAAATGTGAATCAAAATATTCTTCTCATAAACATTATGATTCGCCTCATTAATCAATTCAATAGATTGTTTTCTCAGGAAACAGTTATATTAACACATAAATGTTAGTACGTTATAAAAAAATCATATGTTTTATACAAGTTCAAGAAGTTTCAAATAATAAGCTTCTCCTTTTTTAGTAGGTACCACCAATATAAAAAATATTATTATGTAATTTATTATATATAATTGAATCTTTCTAATATCCCAATATTTTAATACTAATTTTCATTAAATTAAACACTATGTAAAATTATTTTTTTTACATGAATCACTAAACCAAAACAAATCGTGACACATTTTATAAAGATAAATATAACAATATTAATTTAACAACTAAATAATTCTGTATTAGGAGAGGTAAAAAAATTATGAAATATATAAATAAAGAAAAAATGAATTTTCATTTCATTAACATTTCATTGTTAAAGTTAAATTACTATAGATAAGAAACTAATATGATATTTTCCTTTTTTAAAAATATATTTATTATAAAATATACATTGTATGCACAATGGAATTTTTCTTTAAGGAACTTATTATATCATGGATAAACGAGTAAAAATATTTTGGTTATATAAATAATATAATAACAATTATTTAATTATTAATAGATGGAAATTCAAATAAGAATAGTTAATGTTTTAAAAAGATATCTTCCAATGAAATTTTTTTCATTGTATTTTTATATTTATATTTACAATATTAATTATAATATTCCTGAATTATAATTTTTAAAAATTAAATTCATTTTTTGTATTTATGATAAAAATAATATCTTCGAATGGATTTTTGGGATATTTCAAGAATTGTTGATTTTAAGTTGAATGTTGACAAATAAAATTTTTATTGATACCATAATAATTATAAATATACTGTGAGGTATATATAAGGGGACAAGATGTCACCCTTCCATCTTGTTTCTCCTCCCGAATGTGGCTTTACCTAGGGTTTCTTTTGAAACCATATTATTTTGAGTTGTCAGTGTTTTATCTATCATTCAATATCCTCTTCTTTTTACCCCACTGATCTCACATCCTCTTGCCTTCTTTATTCTGCAGGACTCCTATAGTCCATCAAGTTGATGTAATTGTATTCTCATGCTCCTAGGATCCTAGTGATGGTTGTCTGTTATTATTTCTCTCGGATTCTCCTTCCACAGCTCTACCCTCACGTTCCTCGATGCCTCTCCTGGTCAGATTTGGTGGTGTGGTATAAAGAGGGTTTGGGTTTCAAGATTCAGTGGTCGATGAGCCTCATGATGCTACCTGGGTTGGTCTACTCCTACACTATTTTCTCATAGTTTTGCTCCTCACCATTTATTGGAATCCTTCGGTGTCCTCAACCACTCTACTACTACCCTGACCTAAGGTTAGACCACTCCAATATTTTTCAAATCAAGATAAGTTGTAACATTGTAGTTTTTGGAGGTGTGGTTCAATGGCCTTAGGATTCCAGGCACACGTTCCCTGGGATTTGGTCGTTCAATTTTCTTTCTTTTTTCTTTTGGTGATGGTTTTTTGCTTATTTTTTTTGTGTTATATCTTCTTAATTATGTTCGATGGTGTTTTGATTTTCATATCAAGGTTGATAGTGCTCATGTTTGTTTGTGGTTGCAGTCGTCAGGTTGCTCTTGATTGTACCATATTAACTTTCATACTCTTCACCAATGTTTTTTTGGTTTGGTCATTTCTGATTCACTGGGGAATAATGATGACATAGTGTGGTGAGATATCTTATAGTGGGTTTGATTGTTTCTGAAAATCTATGGCTACTGGTTTTGGTAGTGGTTAGAAGTAGATTTTATCTTAGTGACATATGATGATGGTGATGGATGATGGCTGGTGACAGTGTGACACGGGTGATCATGATTCTCAGATCTTATTTTTTTTTTAATTTTGAGCTTGGATGCAGTTGTTTCTTGGGTTCTCGCATGGTATGTAGGTTAACAATAATTCATAAAAGAAGATATTGAAAAATCAAATAAAAATATAATTTTCAATAATGTGTGTATAATTTAATAACAAATAAAACATTATTCATCTTCAAAAAATTATTTGAAGAATAAAATTATGCATTTAAAATACAAGCATAAATTTAGAAAAATATTTTATTACATTTTGAAAACATAAGTGTTCTTTTATCCTAAAAACAAGGATTTCATATTTCTCTTTAAATTATGTTTTCTCAATGTGACATTAAATATTAAATTACTTTTAAGTCCACATAGTAGTTATTTATATAATAAAAATTTATTAATTTTAGGGAAATCAACAACATTGATAATTTTATCCCAAACATTATTGATATACATAAAAATGACCTTTGAAAAAAATGATTTATACAAGTTATGTATCCTGATATTAATATTAATTTTCTAACCATTAAAATTTTTATTTCATAAAATATAATTCATATTATTAGTTAGTAGTTTCAAATTATGTGAATTATTTTATTTTATTTTATTTTCAATCATAGAAAATAAATTATGTATGTAAAAATTGGTTATTATGATATAAACCTAAAATTGTAAAATTATAAAATCAAAGGGTAAAGTGGTTAATAATGAAAAAAAATGTCCTAAAATAAAATTATGATATGTTTATCTGACATACCATAACATTTATCCATTATTTTAAACTTTGGAATCTACTATCCATGTGAAACATGACTTATTTTTATAATATGAAGTTATATATACAAAAATGTCATTCCATTTAATTAGAAAAGGGGCCTATGTCCAATCATTGAAATCCTGCATAAAAATATTTGGTTTTCATGAAAATTTTTCATTTTACTTCTCTAATAATCTGATTATACATCCTTAAGACAATGGTCCCATGATGTTTTCTTATGTCCTCCATTTGCAAGAATTACTTCAAGAGAAATTTTTAATTCCAAATGTTTGTACTAATCACTCTATACTTTTTTCCCCTATTTTTCTTTCTTAGACAAAAATATATTACTCATTAAAAATTTATTGATATAATGTTATTTATAAACATAAATGTTTTTATTATTATGTAATAAAAATTTACCTTGTTTCCCAGTTTTTCAATAGTGAAATAAATCATCATCATGGTTCCTTCCAGACTACCGCCTCCGTGAATGAAATGGTTTATTTTTTAGAACCACCATAAATTGATTTTTAAAAAATGGAATTTAATGATTTAATATATTTAAAATTATTAATATTGTTCAATGATAATTATCTTCTAACATTCCTCATGTTCTATAGAAAATTAAAACATCTTCGGAGTGTATATGTGGCTTACGACCTCCATGAAGTGATGTATGTCATTTTCCATCAATTTAGTACTTTATTCATTATATAAAACTTTAAAAATAAGACATTTCATATTTAAAAAACCTAAATAATTTCATTATTCTTTTTTTAATAATGATATTATTTTAAATAATCACTCTCTTAACCATACTCACCAATAAATTTTAACACGTTCTTATTTGTGTTTGTTTAACCACTTTTATGAACCATGCTGTAAAATTATATCATGGTTGAATATGGAAAATTAAATAATTTTTTTATTAGAAATTAATGACAAAATAATTCTAGTTTTAATTTTCTATAAAGCTTATATACATATTTAACTTATTATTAACATACAACCCTTGTATTGTTAAAATTTTTCTGAAACATTCTTCTCTATGAGTCCGTCATCATGAATTGTAACTAAAAAAAATATGGGATGAAATTAGAAATATTTATATAATTATAATATAGGTATTCCAGTATCTTAAGTAATTTAGTAATGATGGAATTATTATCAATTAAACGGTATCAAATTTGTCAATACAAAGAATATTTAAAATAATTAAAATTAAATACATCTGATGATGAAAATAAACTATAACTAATTAGTAAATGTATAATAAATAATTATAATTTAAGAATATAAAGGTAATATATATAAATAATGTTTTTAAATAAGTTATTAAGTGGTTTATTTTTTTATACTGGACACTATAGCTTTCCTAAGTAAGAGTGAATAAAAGGTAAGGGTTTTTGTTAACTCGGATTTTATTCCTTGAGTTATGTTCATTATTCTAGAACTCTATTCATATAACTTGGGTAAAATGATCCCTATTTCTATATTATATTGAATATAGTATTTATTTTATTTTTATGTAAATTTATTTATGATAACCCCTTCAATAATTATTTTTCATGAAGATGACCATATGGATTCCCTTCTCAATTTTGATTCATTGAGGCATGTTTTCATTTTATAAACCTATTATTATTTAATATAGTGTAATTAATAAACCATTATATTATATTAATTTTATAATTAATGTTTCTTTCATGGTAATTAAAATTAATTTTCAATAATCCATACATCCAAAATAAATTATTATAATGTTAATAAATTTTAAGGAGTTTTCTTAATGAAAATTATTTTATTGATTTATAATTGTTTTACATTGAATAATGATTTACATTATTTATTTCTCATATACAATGCTGATATTATATTTTAATTCCTTATTACTATATACTTAATTACATTACCACATTTAAAACATCTCTTTTTTGTATTACTTTCTTCTTAAAATTTGTCAATGTTAAAAATAATCTTTATTCACCACAAATAATCATTTTTCGATGTATATATTTTCTCTCCCATATTATGTTATCTATTGTATTTATAAGATCACTTTTTTGTTCTTACTTACCTATAAATTTATCTATTATATTTTGAATCTCATATTTTCAAAATTAATCCTTTTTAACACCTTTTACAATGTGGGTTTCAATACATTTGTCTTAAAATATCAAAACAGTTTTCCTAACAAGTTCATTTGTTTTATATTCCACTAAATATTTTATTAATATTATATTTATGAATTTTCAAGGATAAAATATTTATATTGATTTTTAAAATGAAAAATATTAAAAAAATTCACTTAGCCACATCACATTTAATTTTTAATGTGACAAGTAACTTAATCATTTATCAAAATGTTAAAAAAATTATATTAATTATTTTATGGTTTCATATATATATATATTACATTTTATACCAATATATTTATATCTAATGAAATTGTTTTTCCTGAATCACACTATATATTTTCTTATGAAATTGTATTTTTTGGTGATTGAATTTTTAGTATCAACCACAAACATTATTGGGGTTAATTTTAGTGATACTGTCTTTAAGTGTTATAAAACCATTTCATGTTTTCATGGGTTATTTATAATTTGATGAATGATTATTTATAAGGGAATTTAGATCCATGCTTGCTTGGACCGCAGATTTATTAATAAAAGGCAAAGTGCAGAGACAAACAAGATAAATAGGATGAGATTACATGTCGGAATAGTCATAAGCATCACATTCATACCTGGTCATATCATCCGCATCGGCTGATTCCCGTTCTGATTGGGGCTCATATTGTTTGAGCAACTTGATATAATCCTTCCTTCACTCCAATTGCTCCATAGATCGCTTCTCCTTAGCCTTCATGGAGGATGACCTGGTGGTCACCATCCTCGGAACTGCAGAGTAATCTTTCCTTGGTTTCCTTTTAACTGGGGTAGGCAATACACTCTCAATGTCAGAGATTCTAGTCTTTTCTCCTTGAACAAAATCACTGTATGAGGTTTTAATCATATTCCTATCACTTTCCTCATTATCATCATGAGTGTTCCCCCACTTGCAGGGTATGGACACTCCATTTCCTGGAGTGGACACCTCAGCCCCTTCCTTCCCATCATCAGAGTTGTTCCTCCATTCCGCAGAAGATTGCTTCTGAATATTCAGCTGTGAAGAATCATTCACCACCAATACTGACGTAGGACTCGAATTATCAGAAGTGATAACCTCATGATCTCTAGAAGGGCCACTATAAGATCTTTTCAGAGTAGAATCAACAATCAACTCTTTTCCCTTTGAAGGAGTCAGCACATCAGGGGCTGCCTTCATAGGAGGGTCGTTGTCCATGATGACATGCATTGGTGAGGATGATTCCTTCAAATTATCCTTTTTTTGACAGAGATTAGAGGGGTGTCCTCGCATCCCACAATCCTTACAAGTGATGTTTTTACGACACAACTCCAAAGAGTGACCCACAGTCATGCATTTAGTGCAGAAAAGAGGTTTCTTTTCATATTCAACATCAATCAGAATTTGATCAGATGGAATAGAAAGTGTTACCGTATCAATGAGAGTGGATCTGAGACCAACTTCCACCCGCATTCTAGTGAAGTTCCCAAATCTGACATCATTCGTTTCCTTATCAAGGCGGATGGGAGTTCCAATTGTTGTTCCAATATCTTGCAGGATCTCTGGATGCCAAAGAACCCAATTATGACCATGAAGACGCACCCATACCAGAGCAAAGACATTTTTTGCATTCGAGACATTAAAGTAAAGTGACCATTCATGCAGATGAATCCATCCCGGTTTTAGAAACATGGAACCAGAACTCCATGCCCTAAGCTTGAGATCCGCCGATGGAAACAAACAGTGAAAGAATCCTTGTCCAAGGGAGACACATTTCCAACTAGCAAAGCCCCACAACATCAAAATTATATGGAATAAATCTTCAAATTTCTAGGGTTGTACACCTTTAGGAAGAACAATGCAAGCAATCAATGAGTTCTCATCCAATGCCTACCTTTCAGCAATCACATCGGGGTTCGCCTCGACGTGAGCCAAAGATCCCTTTTGGAGAATCCTTCTATGGCAGGAATCCTCAATCTTTTTCTGATCTGATAAAGAATCCTTCATCACATCAACAAAGGAAGGCTGACCACATGATGCAACACCAGAAGTAACCCTCACAAATTCCTGAAAATGGCCAATATTGACATCGCAAGGGGAAATCTTCAAAACATCCTTTACCATTGACCTCGAAGAAACCCAAGCACACTAGTTATGGGATTTTCAGGGCGGAGGTTTCGCAGCGACGTGATTCAACCGGTCCACCCTCGCCGCACCATCCTCCGATCTCAGCAGAATAGTCTCACTAGAGAATACCTTCACACTGCCAGCCGATGCGACATCAGCAGAGGAAGCCTCCAGGTTTTTGAAGTCGCTCGGGTCCGCATCCTTCCTAGAAGACCATCGCTTGCCGGAGGAGACGACACCACCAGCCGACGCGAGTAAATTAGCAGAGGAAACTGTTGGCTTTCTGAAAACGGAACTCGGCGCAGAGGAAATACCGCTCGGAACCGGATCCATTCCCATCGATTGCATGTCGAGGTGATTGAATCCAACGAAGTGAGGAAGCACCATTTCAGTAGAAATACCTAGCAGGTGCCATCACTCCGCATCGTCGCTCAGTTCACCTCCCATCTCACCATCCGTCAAAACGTGTTGGCCGGTTTAGAGGGTATTGAGGCGGCCTTCCCCACCCCCTGTCACATGTCCCCAACTAGGCCCAAGGTGGCCAACCTTGGGCTTGGGGCAGTTCCCACGTAGTCGAGGGGACGAGTGGATCGCTGGCGTATGGTGCACGTTGCCTTTGTGAGGACTCGAACCCGGAACCTCAACAACGGGACGTCACCGCCTTGAACCAACTCACCCAGCCCCCACGGGAAAACGTGTTGGTCGGTTTAGAGGGTATTGAGGTGGCCTTCCCCACCCCCTGTCGCACGTCCCCAGCTAGGCCCAAGGTGGCCAACCTTGGGCTTGGGCCAGTTCCCACGGAGTCGAGGGGACGAGTGGATCACTGGCTTATGGTGCACGTTGCCTTTGTGAGGACTCGAACCCAGAACCTCAACGACGGTACGTCACCGCCTTGAACCAACTCACCCAGCCCCCGCAGGCTTAAACGTGTTGGTCAGTTTAGATGGTATTGAGGTGGCCTGCCCCCCCCCCCCCGTCGCACGTCCCTATCTAGGCCAAAGGTGGCCAACCTTGGGCTTGGGCCAGTTCCCACGAAGTCGAGGGGACAAGTGGATCGCTGGCATATGGTGCATGTTTCCTTTGCGAGGACTCAAACCCAAAACCTCAACGACAGGACGTCACCGCCTTGAACCAACTCACCCAGCCCTGGCGGGAAAACGTGTTGGTCGGTTTAGAGAGTAAAATTTTCTATCTCATGAGAGATGTATATTCAGGTGAAATTAAATTTACTCACAAGTGTGGGTATAGGTGTGTGGCTCATGAAGTTGATGACTCATTCAAAACCTGATTAATTTTCCTCTCAAGCCTGGGAATGAGTTATTTACTCAATATGATTATGTTTCCTATGATTATTATCATTTAATGGTTCCTTGATATGATATTCTTCTATGACAATATACATTTGATGTTATATACCTTTGATTATTCCCCATGGATTGTGTATATAATTTAACACTCTTAACATTGTATATGTTTTTTCACTTGACATTATATATCCCTCTATCAATACTTATTAAAATATTTTATTTTCTCATGTTCTTTTCAAGAATATATTTCAATTATGCCCTTGTTTTTCTCTTATACATATAATAAAATCCATTAATGACTTATTGATGACTATTTTCATTACTAAGAATTTGATCTCAACAAATTATTATGATTCCATTCCATAGGTTAATAATATAATTATAATTTATGATAATTCTAGAAAGTATTCTAATATAGCTCAATTATGGATAAATTTTCACAAGTATTGTGAAATATGTTGCTAATGTAGCTTGTCTTCAATGTCAATAACCCTTCATTTCAGAGAATTGTGATGTTATATGCAATGTTTATTAATGGAAATAATGTAATATAAATATATATTTACATTGGTTCATCTCAATATTTTATCTAAAGAATAAAATATTTTACATTCTTCTAATAAATAATTTTATTAGATGTTCTCAAACTAAAATGATTTACACTTTTTAATATTTCATATGCATTAGTGGGAAATGATCCATATTTCATTATGTAATGTGTCCAATTTAGTTTTCTTCTCACCAATTATTTATTTGGGTATATCATTATTCCAATAATATAATATATAAATCTAGTATGGTTGAATGCAATTATCTTTTACCAATTTATCTTATAGATAAACACAACATGATTCTTCCAGTATACTAGCTCTTGAGGTTTCACATCTAAGTTTAACTGTATGGTCAGAGACATAATTTATTATCTAACTCTTTAGGTTGTCCATCTCCTATATCCCTTACACAATATAATCAATGGTAACCCATATTTAGCATGTACCTTCCTGGTTGGATGATCATGTTTTTTCCATGTTCTTTATTTAGAAGGAATCTAACATATTTTATTTTCAATAGTGATTTATACTCATTATATTATCTCATGTTATCACCTTTATGTAATCATCCTTATAATGATTTAGTTTGAAATGTCTATTCCTTACAAAAAATAAATATATTGAAACTATATTAATATAAAACACTTTTCAAAACTCATATCCTATGTCATTAACCAAAATTAAAATCCATTATATTCCTACATACCCAAATGAATCTCATGAAAAAGGAATATGAAACCATATCATGTAATGTATTATAATTATATGAAATTAACAATATCCACAAGAGTATTCTTAGTTATATATATAGAAAAACCCCACATTTTTATACTAGTTAATGTCACTAGGAAAGTGAAATGTCTAGCCCAAATTCCCTCTACCTAAGTATAATTTATTCAAGAAAGACAAAACCTCCATCATAACACTAAAAAATATTATATATGAACTATAATGATCTTCTTAAATTCATGTTTATAACAAAATGTCTGCCAAAATCAATGTAGTTTAAATCTAAATAGAATGTTTTTCCTCGAATGTAACTACCTAAATTCATGTATGAAAATATATATGATTTGTTTAACACTTAAAATTATATCATACATTCATTCCTAATCTACAAAATTTATATATATGAAAAAATAGAAATAAATGAATGAATAATTCATTAATAAATCTAATTATAAGCTCTTTATAATTTTATTATGTATTAGTGACATCAATAATTTAGATTAATATAAACACTTTACATTTATAACTAATGTGAACACTTTCATATTCTTTATTATAGGGAATTTACATAAATATATGATATTTAATGAAATGTATACATTTTACATCTCAAATATATTATGGAAAAAAGAAATAATCTATATTATATATATTTATTAATATTTAAATCTTTATCATATCATTTTTCAAGAAACAATTTTTTTTATGGATTAAATAATTTCTTTAAATAAGTCGCTTAACTTGAATAAATCCTATTAACAAATTATTAATAACACATAATTCATATAAACATCTTTATATTTTGTCCATATTTTATAATTTTAAAATAAATTATAATTTTGTATATAATTTCTATATAAACCATTTGTATCAAAATTATAATTCATTTCATATAATTTGAAAAAGGTATTAAAGTATTTACAATTAATATATATGGATTCTTATTTGTTAAAAGTTTTATAAAAATAGAATTACATATAAACAATTTTTAATTTACTACTTATAAAAAACCCTAATAAATTAAATAAACATCGGAAAATTAATTTTTAACAAATTTATATTTTATTTTTAAATTGTTCAATTCAGTTCATAATTGAATTTTAGATAATAAAAAAATGAAATAAATATTGTTTTTAATTGTAATAGTTGAATTTTAAGATAAGATTTAAAAGGATTGATTGTGAAAAATTCCTCAGTGTTATCGATCATATTATATGAATAATAATAGTGATTATGAAATATAAAAAACATTAGGAAGCCTCATGTGACATTAATTTAGCACATTAAGGTTTACAGAGGATTAATATTTCATACCTCAACTATCATGGAATAAAATATACTATTGTGTGGGACTAAAATAAGCGCCCAAGACATACATAAAATTCTATAACACATTATTGGTTTTTTGTGTGAAAAATATATAAAAAATGGTCTTTAGAAGAATAGATCCTGTAATAGGTATTCATGGTTTATGATATAGCTTCACTATGAGAATAATATATGTGTGCATGGGCCTACATATGATAACCTAGTGGTGCATCGAAATGTAAAGGAAGAATCGAGAACCCATGGTTGTTACAGGTTATTAAAATCCTTAAATTATTTTAAACCATCAAAACCTACCATTTATAATGATTTTCATTATATCATATTAATGACACGATGCCCTATTTTTCTATTAGTGTTATCTCTCCAAATGAAATTCATTATCAAATATAATTATATAACAAAAACCAAATGGTTTATATGTACTGATTTTTATTATTTTCCTTATCATATAAGATGATATAAACAACAATTATAATATTATATATCATAAAACAATATAAATAAAAAACATTCTCTGGTATATAATAATATTTAAAATGATATCGATAATATTCTATTTAAACATGATTTCAAGAATCAATGATCATAGTAATTATTTGATACCACTATTTAGTTTATTGGGATTTATTAACATTTTATCAATGCATTAAAAAAATTTAATCCAATAAAACAAATATATACCATGATTGAATCAAAAACATGCATTGAAATGAATAACTTTGTGCGTGTAATGGGAACCGTTGATGCTTCAACCACAATCATTATCCAGAATTCTTTATGATGATCACTACGAGGCATTAAAAGAATGCCTTCATTTATGGTGTATCAATGGGATTCATCTTAATAACCCATCACAAGGGTGGGATTATCCTCTAACCCATGACATACCAATACCTCACTCAGGAAAAGGGTTAAGGAGAAAGCGAGATTAAGAGAATATAGATTCTAACAATTCTTGGGAAGTTCAGATTCACCCCATACCAATGGAAGAGAACTCTTTTATAATCCCTCAATGATTCCTATAGAGTTCTATGTATTTATTCATGTGTTATAACACATTATTAATTTTCATTATATCTTTAATGCATTAATCCCATGAATGTATCCATATCCCAATATTTCATCTTATGATATGATAAAATAAAAGATAGTTATGAAAGATATTGATTAAATGTTAACTTATTAACATTTTAAGGGATTAATAATTGTTAATTTTTTATCATTTTTATTATATACCCACAAATGGAATGTAATATTCCATATATTCATGAATGTTTTATAATAAAACACATAATACATTTCAAAAAATGATATTAATTTATATAACATAACAAACAATATAAACAATTTAAATTAGTATCTTACCATAGATCTCTAAAAAATGATAGTGGCGAAATGATTCATTTTCTCACCCATGATAATTTCACCCTAATTTGATGATGGATGAGTTTACTTTTTTTAGAATGTGATGATGTCATTACACACCAATTCTCACTAACAATGGTACTTATCATATTATTTTAGAGAATTTCTTTAAAACAACCCTTAAAAAGTTGAAAAGGTTTTTATTTTGGGGATTTCCGTTTTAATGCTTGTGGTGGGGATCAGTATCATCCCTCAAAGGAGTCCCCAAAATGTGGTGATGGAATATGTTGTCCATAGGTGTCTATATCAATATAATATTAATGATAACATTTATTATGAATCCATTATCTCTCCATCTATAAGCATTTTCATCCTTAGAATGTCCCTACTATAGATCCAAATGGATTGTGAAAAAAATAATATTCCAAGTAGTTTCCTGCACTAGTGGAATATCTTCAGAATTTCAAGTTTATAGTGGATGGATATATTCAAAGTGACATTGATCTTGGTGAATTTCCTTTCAAGTAGACATATAAATCCATCATTTAGATGTGTTTCAATCTTAATAAATGATCTAGTTAAATATTTTAGTGTAATCTTATTCTATCACTCTACATAATTCCCTATGCTCATACATCTCCAATATTATTTATGTTTTATTTCTATTTTTCTCTAAATATCTCCATTTTTATGACCTGTGGGGGTTATGTTGAATAACTAATTTTATTTTCTATTTATATCATCATCATGGATGGTATAATTAATAACATCATAATATCCCTTAGGTTCCAACCTAGGATAATATTATCTTGAGTGTCACACCCCAAGCCCTCATACAATAATCCAATTATATAAGTTAAGGACAAATAAATAATAACACACATATTTTAGGCTTTATCCTATAGACTAGTAAACATAAAAACATCACTAAGATAATGTATATTGAGGCACCCCATATGTACACTCTGATGTCCAATGCTTAAAATGCATACTTTAATAACTAGATTTGATTCCAGTTGCATGGTCTTAAGAAATACATATATTTATTTTACATTATTTCCGAAAGTTAAACATTACATATCACAAATAATATCCCAATCTTAAGAAATTATATTTTAATTTTATTGAGTAATGACTATATAAGAATTTTATTTTATAATACTTGTGAACATTTAACCTTAATCAATCCACACTAGACACCCATCTTGACTTCTCATAAATTATAATTATATTCAAATCGTGGGAAAAGACATAAGAAATAGGTGAGGTCAAATGATCAGTACAATAAAAATATTTCATCTTTTCATCAAGGGTTAAATCATAAGCATGTGATAAACATGAGAATGAGAGAAATATCAGATTAAAAATGTAGAGTAATATTATTTTTCTGTAAGTCTTGATAGAATTACACTATAGATCAAATGACAAAACATGTATCATGGAATAAGAGTATTATATAGTATACATGATACATGGAGAATAATCAATGGTATTTGACATAAAAAAATTGCATTTCATGGATTCATAATATATTACTGAATTATAGAGAAAACATAATCATAGGAAAGCATCACATTGTGAGTGAATCTAGTAAATCCCACCCTTTTAGTTTTGAACAAATCTAATTGTTTACTCCCTTTAACTTGTTAATATATCCAATATTATCAACTATTTAGGTTATTAAAAAATCCAAGATTCTCCATCAATTATTTTGGGAAAAAAACAAGAATTTCATCCATTTATATGTGGAAAAACTACAAGAATGTTCACAATTTATTATCCCATGAGATATAAAATAGTAACCAATACATTAGAAATATATATAATACCCCACCCATAATAATCTATACATGTGTGTTCTATAACCTATTGATTATTCATCATATCTAGAAAATAAATGGAAATAAAATTTGTCTCATATCATTTTCAAATATTATCTCATTATATGATATCAAAATTAGATCAGATAATTGTAAAAAAATATTTAATAACCCAAAATTATTAGTTCATAAATCCATTTAGAGGGTGATTCATAATACATATCTCCATAGGAGAGAGATCTTTTAGAGTTAATGTAAAGACCAGGAATTTCCATGTAATTATTTTTAAATAAATGGGAATTTTACCAGTTCACGAAATTTGACGATGCATGATTCCAAGGCCCGGAGTTCCCGGAATGATCTGTCGATGTTTTTATTAAGCTTAAGTTAATGCTCGTAAGCAGTTTTCCTGAAAAAATGGAATAACTCTCAAATGGTAATGTATATTAGATATCTGAGGGCACCATTGTGCTCAAGATGGAGGGTTTACCCTTGGCGCGACTTAAGATTAGTTAGCACGAGCCTCCTGTGAGGAAACCCAAAAATGGAATAATCGAAAATAAAATAATTATATTAATTTATTTATTTTTAAAATCTATATAACTCACAAATGGTAACTCATATTTAAAATCTGAGACCACTGCTGAACTTGTGAGTGTATGATTTCTATAAGAATATACTAACTTTGACCAGAAAGGGCTACTAGAGAAAGTACCGTTGGGTTCATTGGGGCATGTTTCACATTGGCATAGCCTAACCATGACCGGCGAGAGTCGAGGGTGACTCATAATAATTTTATTAAATTTTTTCAGGTACGTTTACTAAACGATCGAGTGGAATTTTGTATCTTTTGAATCGTTGCTCAGAATTAAAATCCAAGGGCACCGTTGAACTCGAAACGCTGGTATTTTCTTAAGGAGAATTTCACCTCAATGGAAATTGGTCAAGATTAAATGTAAGATTTTGGGTTTTTATAAAAAAAATTAATAAAATAAAGTTAAATAACACTTTATATTATTTTTAGTAGTCATGTGGAGTGTTTGTTGGTTAGAATCTCCACTTGGCAGTTGGAGGTGGGACCGCCACACCCAAACCTCCAATGAGAGGATAAGGTAGTGGGGCCCTCCCGGGCAAAACCTCCTATGAGAGGTTATGACATGGGGACCACACGACACTTAACCCCCCAATTAATGAGGGGGAGAGGAAACATCTCAACCCCCTCAATTAATTTTATGTGTCAACGTAAAATTAATTGCTTCCAATTTAATTTTATGTGTCATCATAAAATTAATTGCTATCAAATTAATTTTATGTGTCAACGTGAAATTAAATGCTTCCAATTAGTTTTATGTGTCAACATAAAATTAATTACTGTTAAATTAATTTTATGTGTCAACATAAAATTAAATCCTATATTTTGTTTTGATGTAGGCTATGTGGGGGAAGCCTCTTAGATTCCTCCAAATAATTAAGCCAATGCACCTCTAAAATTGCGCCAATGTATTTTAATTCACTTGACCCCCTTTTCAAATTAACTAAACACATCGATGGAATTTAGGAAGTTTCCTAATAAATGTACCGTCATAAATTCCAACAAGGTTACATACCTCTCCCCCCCTCTTATATATAAGGAGCTTGAGAGGAGGTTTTTGGACAACTTCACCAAGCGACAAAACGATAGCAAAGTGACGCGACGCATAACACTTGGAGGATTACGCCTTCTCCAACGAATAATGAAGAACACTGACCTTCTTCGACTTCTTCCTTAGACACCTACTAATGTGGAGCGTCATCAACGAGCCAACGCAACTCAGGTTTAGAAGTGCTTGGCGGACGTGACGAATGGTAATCCTCTACATCTTCTTCTGCGACGACGTCAACCAACAGCGTCCGCCTTTTTGTGCCAACGTCAACCAACTACGAGAAAGTAAGGGGTTTATTTCTTGATATTATTATACACTCTTTTTATCTTCTTCATCGGATAAAAATATATTGTTGAGGACGTGTTATTGATCATCTACTTTTCTTGATGAGTCAAATGATAACTCCCTAAACGCGGAGGGTGGTGTCCAAACTAACATGGCTCGACACCCTCTATCGGTTTTCTTCCTTGTGGTGATGTTCTACGGCAAGGTGATGAGGCGATGATGACAAAGGCGGCAACGATGAGGGCCGCACAACCTGTGGACTCCATGAATCGTGTAGCCCCCGTGGTGCACCGGTGATCTCGGTCGAACACCGCCAGCCGAGCGGTGCCCGACCCGCCTACCTGCCGCCTCTCAATGCCCTGCCCGGTGCGCACCTCGTCCGAACCCATGGCCTGCCTCATGGCCTACCCGGCCCCACCAACTCCCTACTTGGCGCCCCCGCGCGCTGCACTTCATGCTACCTAGTGCCCCCCGCACTGCCCCACGCGCTGCCCCACTGAGCCGCGCGCTGCCCGTGCATCCCAGCAGGCCAGCCCGTGCCCTGTGCGCTCCACCTGTGGCCAGCCCGCGCCCCGTGCAGTCTACCCACTAGCCTCCCAGGCTGAGTCACCCGAGTCACCTCCCTCGCGGCGCTGGCAGAACTGGCTGTGGCCTTCGGGCTGAGCCATCTACGTGGTGACATCCGGGCCGAACCGCCCTCGCATTCTGCTTGGCCGGGCCCAGTGGACAGGGCCAAACATAGTAAGATGACCCACCCAACGGGCCGATTTAGACCATGAAAGTTTGAACGGGTCAACCAAGAAAACGATGGCCAAGACTGGGTTGGGCCGAGTCGGTCTGACTGGGTTGGACCAGACCGAGGCCCACTACTAACCCTGTTACCTTCTTTGTCCATATCTTTGGCACCAGAAATATGTTTGACGAACTGACAGCGGCGCTGGCTTTCTCGGAGTGAAGCCCTCCCTTTGAGAATACCCCAATGGAGTTCGGGATATATTTGAGATACAATCAGGTTGGATCGTAAACAAATCTGATCGATCGCTCAGGACAAAAAGGCTAATAACTAACAGACTGGGCATCCGATTGATGCCCTGTCTATTGCGTTGAGACCAGTATGACGTGGTGGACCTTTGAGATACTTTTATGTGGGACTTTGTGACAGTTGTAGTATCAACCAGTAGCATGTGGTGCGGATCATCCAGTGACGTTTAGAAATTTGTGTGGGAACATAGTAGCTGGATGAGACATGACGACTACTGATTGATTTGACTCGGAGTGATTTGACTAGCCTAGTGGGGAGCGCCTCTGTGTGAGCGCGGAAGACCCATAGTGGGGAGCACCGCTATGTGAGCGCGGCAGACCCATGGTACTCGACATGTGGTGTACCTCAGCAGGCTACCAGGGGGAGCTCCTCTGTGTGATAGTAACATACCCACTGTGGGGAGAGCCTCTGTGTGAGTGTGGCAAACCCACAGTACATGACAGGAAGAGTACCTCAATAGTCCATGTAAGTGGGAAGCACCTCTGTGTGACACAACAGGCCCACTGTACTCGATAGAGAATGATTTTTCCAACAGCTGAGGGTTCAGGTTGATTCTACCCCTATAATAAAATCCTTGTTTAGCTGAGTCAATGACTTCTGTGTCTTCCTTGTGATTAAGATGGGTTACTAGAAAACATAGGTGTATGTATGGGCATATACCTAAGTAATGGATATTCGTTGATTTCATACTTTGTGGTTTACCCTTGTTGGATTTTGTGAGACCCTGAGGGTCTTGGGGTTCTTACTGCATATCGCTATACTCACATGTGCATGGGATATACTCGCACCTCATTGTGTTGGTTCTAGATGAGAGATAACACTAAATGTGGCAGAGAGTAGCTGGTCTGGATGGTACCTGGAGGTGGACCACTCGGTGTGACAGTACACAATGGAGATAGACGGGCGAGAGTGCTGAGGAGGCCATCTGTACCTACCCTTCATGTAGGAGTCAGTTCTACCGTAGAACTTATGACTCTAATCATTCTTTTCTTTGAAGAAATAGTGTTAAGGGTATATAGTGTGGTTTTTCATTCAGGGAATCTAGTATTGGTGTGGCGGATGACATATCCATGCACCAGGACCCTGACTACTGATCTCTAACTCAGTGCACGAAAACACTAAATTCGTGTGTGTTTTCATAAGTTTTCCGTAAGTCAACTCAACCAGGTCATCTCACCAGGTATATCTTTTGACCATGTCACAATTTTTCAGGATTCCTCCACACAGATAGACAATTATAGTTTTGAGAGAGTACACGATGATGGCCCACTGAGTGATGAGGCATTGATGGGGGCCCTCTTACTATGTTGGCACCTTCGGGTGGTCTGCCAGCAGCACCACCACCCTTTGGGTAGAAGATGCCAACAGCCACACTGGAGGATGGTGCACGCTGATTGAGCGCATTGCACATGTTCTAGTAGCAGAGGCCTCTGAGGATATGAGGTGAGGTAGATTCCCCGGAAGCAGAGGACTGGATGGAGGCGATTGTTAGAGTTCTCCGCCAAGTTGAGACATTTGTAGAGCAGATAGTGTCTTAGCTACTAGTGTTTTCCAATGAGTAACCATGAGGTTGGTCCGCATAGCGATGATGCTTCAGTACGTGGACTGTTTCCTGGGATTGTACCTTAACGTAGTGTGTCATCTATATCACTGCCTATTGGTCAGCTGTTACAACCGGTGATACCAGTAGATGACACATGTAGGCTTAGTGCCTTACACATACTTCATCATCAGATACCCCTCAGGTTCCGATGTGAGCCCGACTCACAGTTGGCTAAGGACTGGCCTGAGGAGGTGGTTTAGAGTTCTCTAGAGCTTGTACAGCTTCATCAGGATGACATGTCGGTAACTGAATATTCATCGAGGCGTACCGATCATTCCTGTTACTCGATGAATACGATACGATTAGTGCTTTGGGTATCAGACTACCGAGCAAGATGTGTTTTAGTACATCCAATCCATCACCTATTCTCTATATTCTAGAGATAACATTTGCGATTGAATGTTATTTGGATCAGCGGATACATCCAGTGAATGTTAGTAGTGGGAAAGCATGAAACTAGCACCAGTCTCGGAGACTTGAGCATGTAAAATGTTTCGAGAAGAGGAAGTGTTAAGGATAGATCAATCTGCTGGGCAGCATACATTGAAGAATACCTTCATGAGGTGGTGTACATTTTGACATGTTACAACCACCCACCTTTGTAGTCCTCTCTTGGCTCAGGGAGGTGGAGGGAAGGAGAAGAGAGTAGCTGCATGCGAACATAGAGTGTGACCCAAGGGCTCTAGGAATGATTCGAGGTACGGTCTGTATCTACTAATAGTTGTTGTATCAATAGACATAGGTACCAATCATTAATTCCTTCCATGAATATTGTCCCAGAACAATAGTTTCTGGTTAAACCATTGACTTAACCCCCATGTCTAGAGATACCTTTCGGAGGAGACTCGATAATCACACTTATGCCGATGGTGTGATCTGACCCTTGCAGTAAGAGTTTCGGTTGGATCCTCTTGGAGGCAGCATCGAGGCCTTATGATATTAGTTTGGGTATGGATTGGGAAACCATAGTTCATACACAGATTGACTCTATTAGGCAAAAAGGTGGTGATTTATCTACAACATTGGGATGTGGTTTTACTTAGTTGGCGAAAAAGGAAACCCAAGAAGCATAGGTTAAACTCATGAATATAAGGGTTCATCCAATCACTCTTGATTCGGCTAGCCTTACCCTCATGGAATAAGGAGTTTTTAGTTTGAAACAGGAGTGACAGAACATGGGAACGTCTTTTCAAAAGATGTTTCCATGATTACTCCCCCAAAGAGGGAGGGATGTCTTCTTTGGGAGGATACTATCGGAGGTTCATACCAGACTTCTCCAGAGTTGAAGCACCACTATCTTCCATGAAGAAGAAGGAGGAACCCTTCGTGTGGTCAGAGAGATTCCAGTTGAGATTTCAGAAGCTGAGGCATAGGCTGACTAGTGCCCACATCCTGAGGCTTCCAGAGGATGGCGTAGGGTATGTATTTTATTGCGATGCATCAGGGACCGGACTCGGGTGTGTCCTGATGTAGGAGCGAGCAATGATCACATATGGTTCTTGGTAGCTGAGACAACATGAGTAGAACTATGCTACCCATGGCCTGGAGTTAGCAGTAGAGGTGTTTTCCTTGAATATGTGGTGACAATATCTGATGAGTGACTGTTTTACCATGTACTCTGATCACAAGACTCAAAGGTATATCTTCTCTCAGAAAGACCTGAACATGAGACAACGAATTCATCTTGAGTTCCTCCAGGACTATGACTTTGAGATAGTCTATACTCTTGAGAAGGAAAATTTTGATGAAAATACGCTCAGTAGAAGGACTGGTATATAGCTACTTGGAGAGGAGAAAGAGCAGCTTGCTGCTTTATAGTTATCCTTTGTGGATAGAGATGGAGCAGCATTCCTGCAACTCCATCAACGAACGACGATCCTCTAAGTCATCTTCTGCAACTCTGTCAACGAACAACGTCTGCCTTTTTGTGCTAACATCAAACAACTACGAGCATGGTAGGGGGTTTATTGATTGATATTATTATACCATCTTCTTATCACCTTCATAAGATAAAAATAGATTGTTGAGGATGTGTTATTGATCATATACTTTTCAGGACGAGCCAAATAATACCTCCCTAAACGAGGAGGGTGCAGGCCAAACTAACATGGTCGGACACCCTCTTTCAGTTTTTTTTCTAGTGGTGACGTTCTATGGCAAGGCGATGAGGTGAAGACGATGATGGCAGTAATGAAAAAGGTTGTGCTACCCGAGGCCTGCACGAAATGTGCTGCCCCTACGGCCCACCTGTGCTTCCAACTGAACACCGACGGCCGACCGGTGCCCGAACCCCCTACCCGCGGCCTCCCGACACCCTCCCCAGCATGCGCCCCTACGAAACCTGCGACCTGTGCCGCGACCTACTTGGTGCGCCAGTGTGCTTCCCATACCACTGCGCTCTTCTCCGTGCACTGCTCGGCACCACGGCGCGCTGCCTGGTGCCCCCACTTGCTGCTCGCGCATCCCAGTCGGCATGCTCGTGCCCCGTGCACTCCGCCCGTGGCCATCCCAGGCCCCGCGTTGTCTGCCCGCTAGCCTCCAAGGTTGAGTCACCCGAGTCGTGCCCCTCGTTGCACCAGCCAAACCAGCCCTGGCCTTCAGGCCGAGCCGTCTACGTGGCGACATCTGAGCCGAACCGCCCTAGCAATCCGCTGGGCCTAGCCCAGTGGGCCAGGTCAAACTGAGCGGGCTGACCCGCCCAATGGGGCGGGTCAAATCCAGCGAGTTTCACCCGGTCAACCCAGACCAGGTTGGCCCAGACTGGGTTTGGTCGAGTCGGTCTGACTAGGTCAGACCGGACAGGGGCCCACTACTGACCCCATTACCTTCAGGGGGCATTTCTTTGGCACCATATGTCTGTTTGACAAACCATCAGTGGTGCTGGCTTTCATGGAGCGAATCCGTCCCTTTGAGAATACCCCAACGGAGTTCGGGGTATAGTTGAGATATGGTTAGGTTGGATCGTACACGAATCCAACCGGGCCCCTAGGACAAAAAAGCTAATAACCAACAGACCGGGCATCTGATTGACGTGCTCTATGTTGCGTTGAGACCCAAATGACGTGGAAGACCATTGAGATACTTATACGTGGAACTTCATGACAGTTGAAGTATCGACTAGTATCTTGTGGAGCAGATCTTTTAGAGACGTGCAGGAATTTGTGCAGGAACCTAGTAGCTGAATGAGACTTGATGAATACTGATATATTAGACACTAAGTGATTCGACTAGACCAATGGGGAGCGGCTCTGTGTGAGCGCGGACGAACCGCAGAGGGGAGCGCCTCTGTGTGAGCACAAAAGACCCACAGTTCATGGCACATGGAGCACCTTAGTAGGCTACCAGGGGGAGCACCTCTATGTGAGAGAAACAGACCCACGGTGGGGAGAGCCTTTGTGTGAGCGTGGAACACCGACAGTACTCGACAGAAGGAGTACCTCAGTAGTCCATGTTAGTGGGATGTTCCACAGTGTGACGTGGAATGCCCACTGTACTCGTTATAGAAGGAGCTTCCAGCTGCTAAGGGTTCAAATTGATTTTTTCCCATGAATAAAATCTTTGTTGATCTGAGTCAATGACTTTTCTTTTTTCCTCATGATTGAGATGGCTTACTAGATATAATAGGTATATTAATTGAAATATACCTATGTAATGCTTATCTGTTGATTTAATACATTGTGGTTTATCCTTGTTGGATATTGTGAGACATTGAGGGTCTCGGAGTCCATACATAGTATCGTTAAACTCACCCCTGTACAAGCTATGCCCGCACCTCGTTGAGTTCATTTCAGATGACAGACAGCACTGACTGATGTAGAGAGTAGCAGGTCTAGACGGTACCCAGAGGTGGACCACTTGGTGTGACGGTACATGGAGGATACAGATGGACGAGAGTGCTGAGGAGGCCATCCGTACCTACTATTCAGGTAGGAACCCCGGAGGACGACCTAGTAGCTTCTTTACTTTTCATCAGTTGTAATTTCAGTTTCCTTGTACTAGAGTTGGGCTTGTATTTTTGGACCCATTTACATTCCAGCACTTCTTTTGTATATAGTTTTACTTAGTTTTTTTCTTCTAGTTGTGTAATTTGATGTGTTTGTTTTCAGTTATAAATGAAATACCTTCCCAGTTTAGGGATTTACACCTTTGGTGCTAGTCGCCAGCCCCTGGCCAATGGAAGGCGGGCTTGGGGTAGTCACGATACTGGCCCTGGGGGACAGGTTGTGATAGTTAAAGCATAAAATAGAAATTAAAAATAAAAAACTCTTTGTAAAACATTTATCATCATTGTTGTAAACAGAAGTGTTTTTGATTCACTTTGGTAAGTATTGATTTTGAAAAATTAAAATAAATAATTTTTTATAAATTTTTTTATAAATAAGATTTATTAATGGATAATTGAAAATTCATAAGATTTTCTAAATTATATTTGGATTGTATGATAAAATGTATGATCGGGAAAATAAAAATTATTTTCAGTAATTAAAAAAATAACAGTTTTGAAACCCACCTCATAAAAAGACTGATATGTCATCCATTATAAATTATATAAAGTTAAATTTGAATACCTCCTATAATAAAGATTATTTTTATTTGAAAATAAGTATAAGAATATAGACAAGTAAGAGAATGAGTTTATTTTTGGTGGATAGGAATTATTTTTTACATCATCACATTTTGATAAGAAATTAATCCATCATAGAAGAATTTTTTGTTGTGATAATGTAATTACAAAAAAAAATTAAGGTGAAATGAAAAGCTAATATCATTATATAATAAAATAAAATAAACTTTTAAAACCATATTCATAGAAGAATAATTATGAATTAAGAAAATAAGTTGATAGAACAAAACCCCTTACCTTTAATATCTACATCCAAGAAATCTATTTAACATTAAGAATAACAAACATAACAATCCTAATAACCTATTTTAGATAATTATTCATATATATTAGGATAAGTTATCTTCAATTAAAATCATTTTTTATTAATATATTTGTTATTTATAGTTTATTTTCATCATTAGATGTTAGTGATTTTGGTCATTTCATTCATGATTTAAAATGCCAACGTTGATCCCCATTCATTACTGAAATTACAATCATTAATATATTATACAATTTAGTGTAATATATTATTTACAATTATTTATAAATTTATAATTTCATTCTATCATAATTTTAGTCATGGTTTTAAAGGATTGAATCTGTGTGGATCTTGTTTTAGTAATTTTTAATGAACAATTGTTAGTATATATACAATGAGTTAAATATTAATGAAACCATTCAAAAATATTAATAATTTCACATTTTTTATTTTATTTATTTATATAAATTATTATAATCTTATTTTTATAGTGATGATGAAAAATAAAATATGTCATCCCATGGAGGTGGTAGTCTACACATACACACAGACGGTATTTTCATTATATATGGAATGGGAGAAATGTAGAAAATGGTTTATCTTTTCAAAATCATAAAAATTATGTAAACATTAAATTAATTCATTTAAAATAATTCTTTAACTACTAATTTAAGGTAATTATCAAGAAAAAATAAAATTCATAATAGAGGCAGTATTCTGCACATACACACGAATGATGTTCTCCGTTTTTAGGACGAAGGGGAAGGGTATATAATAGCTTTTTAATTAAAATAATGGTATTTAAGTATAATTAAAATAATAATAATAATTTATTATAATGGATAAAAAAAAATTTAGTAGAAATATAGACGAGATAAAGGGGTAACAATTATTTAGTAATCATGTTGAGAATTTAAAAAATTCACTTAGTGGATCTCTTGGAAATGACAGATTTAGTGATTTTCAATGGTTCAAGGGGATAAAAAATAGAAAAGGGGTATAGGGGAAGTAGAATGGGCATTGTTTGAAGAGTAATTTTAAATTTTGGTGTTTATTTGATGTAATTATTAAAGTATTCCTTTATAAGTGTGGGGACATGAACTTTTGTAATAATATAAAAGGAAATGTCATTATTTAAGGAAAGTGAGTAAAAAAATTGAAAATAATAGATTTTACATTAGTCTTTAGTAATACAAACCTTCACCACACACTTGGAGATGTTATTTGAGGATTTTTTGGTATTTTTTCTTATTCATAACTTTTACTATAATTAATTTTTATATGGTTAATATGTTTTTATCAAATATGGATTATTTAAATTAAAACAATTGAATTTATTAACTAATTTTAACATTATGATTCTAATTATGAAATGTATTTTATAAAATATAATTTTCTAGGGCAAAAAAAGATATTTTTTATGTTAGTGCACATAACACATGGTTGTGGGGTTTTAGAAAAAGATTAATTTTAAACATAAAATTTATTTTTAGGAGAAATTTATTTACATTATTAATTTTAATTACATTAAAAATACAATTAAAAAATTATATTTATTATTATTTTAAATTAATATAAAACCTAATTCTACAATGTTAATAATTTTTTAAAGACAATACCAACAAAATTATGAGAACAAAATATTACATGAGTTCAAAATGTTAAACATACATTTTATAAATTTAAAAATATATATTGAAATGAATAATTATACTTATTAAATATATATTTCATTAAAATCTGTTTTATATATTTTTAAATCACAATTATTTCTTAATTAATTCAAATATTATATGATATTTGGAAAACGTTATTTTCAAAATTTCCTAAAAAATTAACCACTTCAAAAAAATCTCCAAAATTCACAATAATCTAATAATGAGATGTTGAATTAAAAAATAAGTTCATTTAACAAAAATAAAATTAGAAAATTAACAAATTTACCTTTTAAATTAAAATTAAAAATGTAACATAAAACTAGTTTTATATAAAAATGATCAATTAAACAATAAGTGTTTTTAATTTTATTTCATATAAATTAATAATTTAATAAATGTTAGTATATTATCTCATTCGTTGAAATATTAAATATTATCATAATCATATTTTAGAAATTATTAATATAATTTATTAAAATTAAATATACAACATGTCAAAAATGGTTCCTTTAAAAAATCATTTGTAACCATAAATAATATTAATTTCTTATCCTCTAAACAAAAATATTTTTAATTGAGTATTATATTTTTATTTTCTGTAGGTCTTATAAATCTTATAATTTTCCTAATTATGTTCATATAATATTTTATGGATTTTTATATTTTGGTTTTTTGTGTGAGACAATATATTCATCATTGTATTTGTTTTAATGGGAAATTAATACTAAAATATCATTGTGTTACTTCCCCCCCACCCCAAATAAATTGAGTCCTCAAAATTATATTTATCAACTAAAAGTAAAAATATATAATTATATCTAAAATATATACATGATTCAAGATATAATTTATAATTGTATATAAACCTTGGGATCTTAGGTAATATTAGAAAATTCATAATTTTAAATTATAATAGGTAGATATTAAGATTCTCAACCATTTATGAAATATATGACTACTTAGATGGATATAATTCAAAGGATTTTCAAGATAAATACCTATCACACCTTTATATTCATAATAATATTTGAAAAAAATACTATAACAAAAAATGGTTATGAAAATATAAATTAAAATCTATGTAAATGATCATAAGAATATGAAAACTTCGTCCAAAGATGAATTCTCTGATAACACATTCATTTCAACCAATGATACTTTCATTTGAACTACTATATAATTGTATTAAATTATTATTCCTTTATTTTAGAATATGTTTTCCTTGGTCATTTTCCTATTAATTTCTCAAACATTTAATGTAATATATTTCATTATCAAATTTCATAAAAAATATTCATAATGATTATTAAAGAGAATATGGATCACCAAATCAAATCCTCTAAGACTGTAAAACCAACTATGCAGTTAGGATTATTAATCTCATACTATGTTTAGACTATGTTAATACCCAACCTATAACAATGCAATATTAATTAACTTAGACAATATATCAATTTTTTTAATAATTTATACACTATATAAATCGATTCCCCAAGACTATATAATTTTAGTTCTTTTGAAAATAAGGAAACAAAAACTCTGGTACATGTGTGAAGTACATTATCTCCCACAAGATTCTCCAAAATTATAACCCCTCTTAGACACATCATATATAAAATATATCTTCATCCCATGGGGAAGGAAACATAAAAAGGGGTGATCTCATATACTTATTAAGGGTAATTAAGGGAGATATGTAAGCATAAACATGAGAATAAGGGTATGAGAATGTGATAATAACATTAGAAGTTCATACCATGCATATAAAAAATCATAGACATGAGTCATGGAAAAAATGTAAGTAGTTAATAAGGAATGAATAAAAAAGAAATAAATAGCATAAACCATGAAATCATATCATATGATTAAGACATGGAATTGTGGCATACACATAAACATGTAACATTATACCCTATATAAAAATACACATTTCTTGAACATATCAGGGCACTTCATGGGGAATACAACCACATGGTGGGAGACACCACCATCACTGATCAAAGTTGTTTCCTTATAAGTGATCAGGTTTTCTTATATGACCATAGTGGAACAGATTTCCCTATCTTCCCATACTAGATTAGGTTTCCCATCTTCCCATGTTCATTTGGAGTATACTTACTGGGTGGGACACACCACCATCCCCAATCACAGTTATTTCATTATCAGGGATTGTGTTTCCCTATCTTCCCAGAGTGGATCAAGCTCTTCGACTTGACTCCCATAATTATCAATATAAATATAAGTCTTTACCTTATTCTTTTGAGGATATATAGATCCAACCAATCTCTAAATTTAATCATATATAAAACCTCCACTAGATCATAAAAAATCATATCCTAAACCATATAATAAAAGGGGTGTCATAAGAATGTCATCATATCTTAATATATGGAATATTCATAGGTTTCATAATAATTTTATCAAGTCATAGCCCTTTGAAATAAATAGCTTTCAAAATCATATAACTTATTGAAGTGGAATGTGTATCATAAACAGAATTCCATAAAAACATAAAATATAAAATAAAGAATATCAATGGTATGATTCAATTATATCATATTAAATAATAAACTATCACAAAGTATATCATATTAGATGGATAAGGATTTTAAATGATCACTTGGAACATTTATTAATGATAATAGAAATTTTTTTAAAATCCCTTTTCATAAAACAATCTAAAAAAATCTTATAAATAAATATTTACAATTTCATTTAAAAATTTATTAAGGAAAATATATTTTATTCATTGAGATATAATTAATAAATGTCAATAATTTTGAAAATAATTGTTCCATAAAAATAACTGTGAAAATTATATGTAAGATTGAAAACATTTTGAAAACCTATTCCATGAAAACTTATAAACGATTCTTGAAAATATTTTGAAAAACATTATCTTTCAAAATTCTTTTAAAACATATAAATAAATATTGAAATAAATTAAATCCTTTTTGTTGAAAATAACATTTTAAAAACATATAAAGTAATTATTTAAAATAATTTGAATCACTTTTTGACAAAAAAAATATTTTTTAAAACTATTTTCATTGAAAAAAACATGAAATTCAACAAATTTTATGAATAGAAGGAAACATTTTCTTTAAAAATACCCTTTTAAACTTATAAATTAATATTTAAGGTAATGACTATCATGAAGGTGTGTAATTTTATACATGTCAACATTCTTTTTTCATCACAAATCGTAGAAAAGTGTCGTGAACAGAAAATTATAAAAAGATTATTTTTTAGAACCGTTTTGTAAAAATATAGAACATGGGTAAAAATTTCCTTTAAAACATATAATGAAATAGTAAAATAATTAAAGAAAACATGGTTTTTAAGGAACATAAATTTAAAATTAAAAGGATAAATGAAGTCATATTTTTATAAGAAAAGATATATTAATTACTAAATAGTAGAAAAGTTGTACTATTACCTAGATATAACATTCATATTGACAGGGTAATATATTACAAGAGATTTAATGAGAGGTGGATCATAGTATTTCATTAATAGAAGTATTATCATAAAAAATCCTGTTAAATGACGATATTGAAGCTATAAACTATTACCACATTGGTAACATTAAATCATAATTGAAATAATAACATTATATTAATCTTAAAATACCATAAAATTAAGTATATTCATGATATAAAATGTCAATAGAAATTATATAAATCTCATAGAAAAATATAGGTGTATAACATGGCATATGTCTCAAAGAAGGAAAATTGGGAGAAAATCACTTTATCGATTTGGTATCTTTTGAAACATAACTCTAATGAAACATACATCATCAAATGGATGTGTAAATACCATTAAATTTTATTTATAATAATCATATAATAAACAACTTGGTAGCATACACACCAGAAAATGGAAATGAGTAGTGAATAAGACATATATCTCATCGAAATAAATGGTGAGATGAAACAATATTACCTTAAGTCTTGACTCTATTTGAAATCATTAAGAACTACTATATAATAAATATATTTTTATTATAAATATTTTAAAAAACAATGTTATTATATTTGATAACATATATATTTATTATTACCCACTCATTAACACTTCCTTGTTAAGGTTTTGTTTCGATTAATATCTTCTTTGTTTTTCACATGTGTCTTAATTTGTTATATTTTTGGTCCTCATACTTATATCATGATTTAAATAATTTAAACCATGATATAAATATAATTTATATTCATTATATATCTATTTATAGTAATATATTAAATATATAAATATGAAATGGAATACACTGTTCATTGAGACAGTACGTCGTACGTACACATGAACGTTGTTTTCGATTCATTATCACTTTGAATGAAAAAAGTGAATGAAAAATATGTATATATATATATACGATAATTACAGTAGAATTATTTTATCATATATATCATATAATTTCACTAAAATCATCCCTAATACATTCAATATAGAGTGGGAATGAATCATATTGCTTTGAGGAGGTGGATGTCCACACTTACCCAAATGAAATTATCATATTTACAGAAAATGGAAATCATGAAGGTATGTGTTATATAATAGTTAACAAAATAAATAAATTAAAAATATTCAATAAATCATATAAAAACATAGTTTACATATTAATTTATAACCATGATAAGTGTTAAATTAAAAAAATGAACAAAATCATCTCAAAAGGAGATAATGCACTTTACACAAAAACGATAATTTTGTTAGCCATTAGATGAAAGTGTGTGTCATTATTTGTCAAAAAATAATAATAAATACATATCAGAATATTTAGGTTTCTGGTTTTATTATATAATCATGTAATAATTATTTTTAGGGGGGAATGAAAATAAAACTAATGAGCTTGAGAAAGGATGTTACCTTTTACTTGGGTAACTCCATTCAGATTGCACCAAGGGATTACTTGGATGTATTTATGCCCAAGGTAGGTATTATATGTTTAGGTGAGGTATTTTTAAAATATATTTAGGTATATATTGGTTGATAAAAATTTTCTTGATAGGTGTGAGGAATTCAGATGATTGAATTACTTTTTATAGTGGAGGGGGAGTGACATTCATGAAAATTTATAGAAAGGGAATTGCACCCTCATGTTTCCTATAAAAAGAGGAAACAATAATGCTAAAATGTAAATAAAATATTTTATAATGTCACAATATGTTATTATAACATATTTTGGATAATTGTTTAGTTCATTTTGGCCCATAAGTTTATTATTTATTCACTTGTTAAGCTAATTTTCCTCCTAGTCGTTGTAATTCATTCTAATTACATTCACTAATATTTTTGGTCACATATATGTTAAACATATAAAAAATTATAAATTATGATGATTCCAAATATAGAATAAATTTTTACAAATTCCAATCACATATGTGGTATAAATTACTTTTAATTTAATCTCACGGATGGGATAACAATGCATGTTTCTAAAGTAAAAAAGGTTCAAAAGTTTCAATGTTTTATTAACTAATTTCAAAGTGAAATTGATCCAAATGACATAAATGGGATTTATTTAGGTATAATTGATATTATTAATCTTTAAATAATATTATAAATATAATATAACCTATTAAGTAAGTTAGACAAAAAAACAGTTTTGAATTAAAATTGAATATTTTTTACTATTCATCAAAAAATTAAACATCAAGGAAAAACACATAAAATTTTCCCTAACATAATTATTATCATTATATTTAAAAAATAAATTTCATTTTGAAATATAAATATTACAAAAGTTATAAAATTTAGTTTTAAAAATAGCTTCTCTATTAAAAGGCACTAGAGCTGCTTTTATTAAAATTTATGCTTTTATTTTTAATATTTCGTTTGTTATTAACTTATGCCTCTGAAATATATTCATTGAATGTAAAAAATATTTTATTTCATATATAAAAATATATTTAATTAATATAATTCACCAATAAAATATATTTAATTTCTTATGATAAGATTTTGTTGTGAGCATAAAAGTAAAATATATAAAAAACTCCCTTTATATTTAATTGGTTCTTATATTAATTTTTATTTAATTTGTAAATAATGAATTCTGCTATTTATTTTAATTTTATAGTTAATCCTAATCATAACTTCCAATTTTAATGTCTAGTTTATTTCTTATAATATTATATAATAGTATTTTTAATAATTTTTTTTGTAAAAATTGGCCTTACATATTACGCATACTATCGAGGAAATTCAGTCTCGCAAGTAACGTAATATTACCTTAGTGTTACATGTAGATCAAGATAAAAATTATGTTTCATATATTTCATGACTAACTTTATGTTATGTGTAACTCAATCTGAACATAGTGATTTTAATATAAAATATTCTATATTCAGTATTGCATGAAATGAAAAATATAAAAAATATTAAATTATTTCAAATATATATATTTCAATATATATCCAGGCATTACATTCTACCACCATTAAAATTAATTTATGTTGTTCAATTCTTATGTGTTACATATAGTTTAATACATGAAATTTCCTTCCATTGAAATCCATATTGTAAAAATGAATATTAAAACATCCTTTAAAAAGTGAAACTTGGGAACATTATAGCTACCCAAAGTGACACATAACTATGTTTTTGTAAGGGACAAAATTGAAAGAGAGTAAAATTCTGACATGAAATAAAATCATCAAAAATTATATGGAATTATTGAGGTCATTGATCATAGGCAAGTTAATGATCAATAGAAATTTAAAGGCCCTAATGTCAAAAATCTTTGATGATTTAAAAGGCTTCAGGTTAAATAAAAATATGGTTTGTGGAAACATTTTTTAAACATTTTACTTATGTTGGTAATTCTTTCATTGACCAAATATTTAAGGAAATATAGTTAATTTATATATTTTTATAGAAACAATTTCATTTGTTGGTTGTTCTTTGATTAATTTCTAATTCATTCATTACTTCATGAAATGGATAATGAATAATTATTATTTGTTCTTGAGGCACTAAAATACATTTTTAGTGGATCCTATATCCCAAAAATAGTTTAAAGTATGACTATTGGTTTCTAACTATTATAAAAAGTAAAACTACTAGTTTATCATTAATATTTATTTGTCAAAATATTTAACTAAAAAAATTACACATTATCCAGGACATTATGTAGGCCGGTTGTAGGAATGAAAGCTTTATCGTCCTTCACTCATGGGTTCGAGAACCACAGCCTTTCCAAACATGATGGGTTTTCACCTAACATACAAGTTATCCTTTTCTCTAAAACCTCATTGATATAATTTCTAAAATAAATATAATGTACATCCTTGAAATAATATTAATCACTAAATACATTTTAAACTTCGGTTTTCAATACAACCTCAACACATAAATACTTCATCAAAAGATTAACTTAAATTTTCTTTAAATGATTAATCATATAACCCTTATGAAAGAAAAAAAATTAAAAAATTTATAAATAAATTCATGAAATAATATTAACATTGATCCCCCCATATATCACAAAGTATCTCTTGGTTATCACATTCCAATCATGTGAATACCTTTATCATTTATTCTCTTGAAACATGTTAATAACCTAAATTCCCATAAATCCTTACTGAAAACATGAAATTTTCCTTATTCAAAAGTATATTGGATATATTACATAAATCCTAAAATTTTATAAACTCCATCCATGATAGTAAAAATATATTTTGAATAAATCCATTATCATATCTAAGGTAAATTGTATCATTTAATTTACTTATTCATATCCAAACATCATTGTCTTAATGTTAGGAACAAATTAATGGTTTTCTTCCCTTAGTAAAAATATCATATTTCTATGAAATCACTTTTCTACCCCACCAACACTGTTTAAAATATCCTTTACCATCTTTAATGAAGAAATTATAGTAAATATACTTATATATTTCATTATTCATAATCATTTAATTCCAAAATAGATACCCTTAAATCAACCAACTTTATTCTTAAACCATTACTTGTGATTCATAATATTATTTAGTAATATACATTATTCGAGAATATGTAATATGACTCAGGTATTAAGGTTCACCAACATCAATCAAGTCATTTTTATTTTGTTTATTGTAAACAATAATGGAATAACTTCACATACCATTCACATGTTTTTTTCAGTCTTGTTATCTTCTTCCATATAACCAATAGTCATTTACCTTCCCATTTCACTTCATGATATTCCTAATTTAATTTAATCATTCCCATACTATTGAAATTTGAAACATTAAATGTCCAACCAGTTCTATATAGTTCCCACTATTGATTAAAACTAGAAATCATTTGGTGAGAAACACTTATCATAGCATAAAATCACATAGTCATGGAAAAATTACACTTATGATGTCTAAATAATGACCTAAAATTGTTTATTTTATCACACCATAAGTCTATCTAAGGTTATTCATATTCATATTCTATTTAAATCATTCATTATTATTTTTTAATACTTGGTGAATTCCAAAAGCATATCCTATTGGAGTATCAAACCAGGTGTGTAACAAGGTCCATTATCATGTACTAGGTTTCACTCAAGTCATGCTCGAATCTCAATATCGGAGGTTTTACCCCTAGGTAAATATGTACTAGATACACATAAACTTATAGTATCAAGATAGATATGTTGTGCTAGGAAACCAATCACCCAATCCTTTATGAAAATTCCATGACATTTCCTAAACATTAACTCATTTTTAGAGTTATCTTTTATACACCCCTTGAAATATCCTTATAAATATCCATAAAGATATCACTAAAGGATTATCATCCTAGTTTCCAAAGGATTACTAAACCTTGACTTTGATACCAACTATTAAAATTCAGTATTAACCCACATTGACTTTGCATCATTTTTTTAATACTTAATATATTACAAAAATATATCCCCAAAGACTGTATTAGTTTACTGTATTTCAAAATATGGAAATGTAAACATTGCTACATGATTGAACTACATTATCTCTCCCTCGGATCTCAAAGACAAGAACCCATATCCAACACATCATACATAAAATATATCTTCATTTCCAGGGGAACAGAACATAAAATGGGTGATATAAGATTCTCAATAAATGTAAAAAGGAAGATATATCCGCATAAACATGAGAATAAGGGTATGTGAACATGATAATAACATTATAAGATCATACCATTCATATAAAATATCATAAAATGAATCATGAAATAATGTTTAGTATTTCATAAAGCATGAATCATAAGAAATTCAAGAGCATAATTTGTGAAATCGTGACATATGATTAATAAATGGAATTATAGAACACACATAAACATGTAACATTATTCCTTATAAGTCAAGATACATTTTTCGAACTTCTTAGGGCACTTTATGGGGACTACACCTACTAGGAAGGACACAGCAACATCCCTAGTCATAGTTCTTTCTTTATAAGGGATCATGTTTTCCCATATTTCGACAGTGGATCAGGTTTTCCCATATTCCCACAGTGGATAGGGTTTCCCCTTCTTCCCATATTCATGGGGACTACAAATATTGGGAAGGAAACACCACTATCCCCAATCACATTCCTTTCCATGTAAGATATCATATTTCCCCATATTTTCATATCAGATCAAGCTGGTCAATATGATTTCTATTATTATATCTTGAGATATATGTCTCTACTCAAAACATTGGAGAGAGATATGGGTCACACCATCTCATAATGAAATCATTCATAAATGATCCAAAATATCACAAACAGTTATATCATAACCCATAAAATGAAATGTGTGTCATAAAAATCTTACAATATCTTAACATATGGAAAAGTGATAGGTTTCATAAACATTTCACCAAAGAGAAACCAGCGAAAATAAATGAGTTTCAAAATCATATAACCCATGAAAGAAGAATGTGACTCATAAACAATGTTCCATAAAAATATAATCCATTAAATAAATAATATAAATGGTATTATTGGATCATTTCCTAGTAAATCATAAACTATCACAAAGTATGTCATCATGAATAACGAAGGATTTTGAAAACACAGATAGTCCATTTCTGAAGGAAAATACCCTTTCCATGAAATTCCATTTTTATAAAATCATTTCAAAAAAATGAATTTATTATAAATAATTATTTACCATTTAATTTAAAATATTTCATAAGGAAAATATAATTTATTCTTGAATATATATTTTTTAAATCACAAACCCTCTTGAAAACAATTTTTATTGAAAATATCCTTTAAAACATATAAATAATCATAAATAAATCTTGAAAACAATTTCCTTGAAAACCTATAAAAGAAGCTTGAAGAAATTTTGAGAACCATTTTATTTGATAATTATTTAAAAACGTATATGGAAATTTTTAAATCATTTAAATCATTTTCTTTGAAAATACCCTTTTAAACAATATAAAGTTAGATTTTAAAAAAAATTAAAACACTTTTTAAAAATAAATCATTTTTTAAAAATGTTTTCATTGAAATCCACATTAAATTAAAAAAAATTCTAGAATATTATGAAAAAAATTATTTAATAATAAAAATGTAAAATAATAATTTAGGATTCAAGGAAATTATGGTCATGATGGTGGGTATGTTCATACATGCCGAACATTGCTTTTGCACCTTAAAATTTTATAACTGTTCATTAATATTAAAATGACATGAAGATTATTTTTTTAAAACTAATATTTTTTATGGTAAAAAACTTGTAATATATTTGTCTAAACATATTAAGGTAATATTAAAAAAAATAAAATATTTTTGGAAAATAGTGTTTTAAAATAATAAAAACTTCTATCCAAAAGGAGAAATGAATTCAGATTTGCATAAAAACATTTTCTTAATTATATTAATTACTAAAGAGTGTAAAAAAGGTACCATGGTATGGATATAAAATTAATATCCATAGGTTAATAAATTTCAAGAGAGTTGTTGCTATATGGATAATAATATTTCATCAATTAAATCATAATCATAAATAATCTTTATAAATGATGAGTTTGAAGCTCTAAACTGTTACCACTTTGTTAACATTTAATCATAATGGAAATAATTATATTAAATAAAATGTAAAACATCATTAAAATATTTATATTCAAGATATAACATTTTAAAATTCAGTGTTAACACCTCATATTAAAATATCGGTTAATAATATGGCATATGACTCAAAGAAGGAAAATTGAGACCAAATTACTTTATAGATTTGGTAACTTTTAAAACATAACCCCCATGAAAGAAAGATAAGAAAATGTATATATAAATACTGATAATTTTATTTATAATAATAATCTAATAAATATATGGCTATTATACACACAACCCAAATGAAAATATTGGTGAATAAGGCATGTATCTCACATAAATAAAAAGTGAGATGAAACTCACTTACCTTAAGTCTTAACTCTCTTTGTACTCATTAAATACCCATGTATACTAAATATATGTTTATTATAAATATTTTATAGAACCATATTCCTATATTTAATACCAAATATGTGTTTATATCACCCACTTATTAACACTTACATGTTAATGATATGATTCAGGGTAATGTCTACTTTTTTCGCATGTGTCTTAATTTGTTATACTTTTTACCCATACTTATATATCGATTTAATGAATATAAAACATGATATAAATGTCATTTATATTAATTATAAATTTATTTTAAATAATCTATTAAATATAAAAATATGAAATTGAATAAACCATTCATGGAGACGGTAGGTAGGTAGTACGCATTAATGTTTTTTCTGTTTAATTATCATGATGAAAGAATTAAATTAAATGAAATAGATGTGTCTATATATATAAACTAGTTATTTTAGAATTTTTATATCCTATAATATCTCTAATACCATAATTAATTTATTTCATTTAGATTTTGAAATAATCACATCGCTTTGGGGAGGAGGTAGTACACACTTCCCTGAACAAAATTATCATATTTACAAAAAATTAAAATCATGAAGGCATGTGGTAATTAAATATTTAAATAAGAATAAATAAATAATATATAATATATAATATATATATATCACATATAAGTAGTATTTTCATCACAATTATCATCCATGATAGGTGGTAACGGAAAAAACAAAGAACATCATCTTGCGAGGCAGGTAGTGTGGTGTACACAATAACGGTAAGTTCGTTACCCATTAGATGAAAGTGTGAGTAATTTTAGGCATAAAAATTATAATAAAAACATATAATTATATATATGATACTTAATGTTTCATATAATTAGGATAAAGAAGAGTTTATGGGCTGGAGAATAAAAATAATACTAAAGAGCTTGAGGAAGGATATTACCTCTTACTCGGGTAACTCCTTTTGGTTTTCACCAAATGGATTACATGGTTGTATTTTTTCATAAGGTGATAATTTTAGGTTTATGATAGATATATTTTTGAACTATTTAGTTATATCTCTATTGATACAAATTTTTATGAGAGGTGTGACTAGGTGGGGTGGGTGAGTTCATTTTTATAGTGGAGGAGGAGTGGAATTCCTCTAAATTTTTTAAAATGGAATTCCACCAACATTTATCCAATTAAAAGTAGATCCAATAATATTAAAAATTATATAAAAGATTTTAAATAGTAAAAATATAGTCATAAAATGGTTATGTACAAGTTTCTGGGTCCTTTAATCCCTTTAGTTTATGATTTAGTCCCTTGTTAAGCTTATTTTCCTCTAAATCGTTGTAATTAATTTTAGTAACATTCACTAATATTTTGTATCCAAAATTATTTGGAATATATTATAAAATTTAATTTATTATTATTCCAAATATTTAATCCATTTTTTCAATTTATAATTACTGAAGTTTATGAAATGAATTTAAAATTAATCCCGCAGACAAGATCATAATGAGGGGTTTTTTAAGTAAAATTGTTCAATGCTTTGCAACATTTTCATATCTATATTCAAATATAAATTGATATAATTGACTTAACTTGAATTAATTGATGTAAAATTTATATAATTATACATTAAACCCATTTATAAATATATTTTTATTTTATAAATAAGTTTTACTAAAAAGCATTTTTGAATTAAAATTCTATAATTTTTACTATTCATCAAAAAATGAAACTTCCTAGAAAAATACCAACAAAATCAACATGAACTAACTTTTATGTATTAATTTAAAAAATTATATTGATTTTGGAATATAAATATTATAAAATTTCCAAAATTTATAATTAAAAATCAGTTCTCCATTAAAAGGTGGTAAAACTACTTTTATAAAAATATATGTTTTTATGTAAAATATTATATTTGTTCCTATTTTATACCTATAAAATATATTCTATGAATGTTAAAAAAAATATTGAATATAAAAAAATATTTCATATAATTCACCAACAGTAAATAATTTAATTTATAATGATAAAATTCTTTTGTGATCATAAAATTTGTTTTTATTAAAACATTTCCTTTACATTCAATTGGTTTTTATATTCATTTGTAATAAATTTTTATTCAATAAATTCAATCATAAAGTTTTATAAGTTTGTTAATCCTATTAATAAACAGTAATTTAAATATTTTAATTATATCTTATTATTTTAAATAATTAAAATTTTTTAATATATTTTTTCCATTAAAACTCAATCTTACGTGTTAAGCAAGCCAGCGGGGAAAGTTAGTCTTCCGTATAACATATAACAACCTAATTATTCAGTGTAGTGAATGATAAAAATTATATTGTGTGGAGTGGAATATTATCTTTTTGTTTCGTGTAATAGAAGACAAACTCATTTATATAATATAAAATAAAATATTTTTAGTAGCATGAAATTCAAAAAATTGAAAAAAAAAATAAATTAATTTGGAAAAATATATTCATGAAAATGATAGGGTATTACAAAACCATCCATTTAGGTTTATCACCGCTTATTGAATCTATTTGAAATCCTATATTAACTTATTTTTATCTAGATATATATTTCGTTTCTTATAAAACACACAAATAACTAAACCATTATGTCATACCAACTAAGGTTCCCCAAACCCACTCTCTAAGGTCTCATGTTAAAAAATAATAGTTAAATTACTATATTTAAAACCAAATGAGGTGATCCAATATACACAAATATTTATTTTTCATAATTTCTATAAATTAAATATTTTATCTCATTATTAATCTATCTATCCTAATAACTAATTGTTTATTTTCTTTGATGAGTAGTTACATAGGAAAATTATTTTAAAATACTTGTGAAAATTTATCCATAATAGATCTACACTAGACTTCATTATAGACTCTGCATAAGTTATATCAATATTCATATCATTTGTAATATAAACATAAAATATCTTTCAGCACAAATTCTTTATAATGGAAACACTTGTCAACATTTTATCAAGGGTTATATCATAAGAATGTGAGAAATAATGAGCATGGGAGAAATATTTGATTAAAATACATAGAATGACAAGAGTTATACATATGTCATGAAATAATGAAAACTAATAACAAATTATAAAACATGTATCACTAAATAATAGTTTCATATAATAAAAATTAGTCATGGATCATAATATGTATAAAATGAATACCAATATGGAATGTTATAGAAAAATATAATAAAAAGAAATTATAGAAGAAATATAATCATAAATAAGAATCACATTAAAAATAAAACCCAATCATTCCAACCCTTTAATATGTGGAAAAATAAAATTATGTTCAACCTTTATGTTTTGAAGAAATGTAAGTGTGTTCACTCTCTCTATTTTGATCAAATCTGATATTTCTCACCCTTTTTATTATGAACATATTCAAGAATGTCCACCAATTATGTTGTGAAAAAATCCATTCATGTCCATGCTTCATTATCTAATTAGATATAATAAATTAATAAATTCATTATGGTTATATATATGACACCACCCATCATCATCCACAAATATTTGTTTTATAAGATAATAATAATTCATTATTAAATGGAAACCCATGGAAATAATATTATTTTTTTATCATTTCCAAATGGTATCACATAACATGATATCCAAAAAGGATTGGGTGATACCAAAAAATTAAAATCACCCAAATAGAGTGTTTTATAAAAGATATTAGAGGTTTATTGTTAAAAGATAACTCTTTTTTGATAAATCATATAGAGTTCAGGAGGAAAATTGAAGTTGAAATTAGAAAACCCTTTCGTAAAACATTTTCAACATTATCGTAAAGAGAAGAAGTTTATATTCACTTTTGAAAACTTGATTTTTGTTAAATTGAAATGAATTTTTTTTAACATTACATTTTAATAAATTTTAAAAATGGATCTTTGGAAAATCATGACATTACCTAAAGAAATTTCAGAGTGGTGGATAAAATTTAAGACTGAGAAAAGAAAACATATTTTCGATATTTAAGAAAATACCTTAATTAAAACCCACATCATAAAAAGATTAATAAATATTATATTTTTAAATGGGTAAAGATAAATTTTAATACTAATAGAAATAAAACATATTTGGACTTTGAAATATTTTTGGGAACCTGGACATGGAAGTGAAAGAGCTTATTTATTGAAGATGGAAATTATTCTTATCATCAATAAATTTTTAGAGGAATGAAATTTATAAAATAAAATTTTTCTGATGTGTTGATTTAATTCCACTAAAATATGGTGTAAAAAAATATAATATCATAATAGGATAAAATCAATCAATCTTCTATAACCATAGTCATAGATGAAATATTTTTACTCAAGAAAATAAGTTCAGTTAAGAAAACCTCTTAAATTTTCTATTGACATTTATAATTGATCATTACCCTCATAAATAATAAATATATCCATATTAAATATCGATTGAATGCAATTATTCAAATGTATTACTATATATAATTTTAATTAGAATAATATATTAAACATTTATTTCTTATTTATAGTTTATTTTCATCATCAGATGTTATTGATTTTGATTATTTCACACATGCTTCCAAATGTGGATATAGTTACCCATTCATTATTACCAAGATCATAATTAATATATTATAAATGGTATATTAATTAAATATTTTTAGTGATTTATTATGTTCTGGTTATATTTCATGATGTATTTAGTCACAATTCATGAAGATAAAATCTGTAATGATCTTTGTTTGGAAATTTTTAATGATAAAAGGTTAATTTATTAATAATAAGACAAAACATTATATAAAAACTCAAGATCCTTAAAAAATGTTATAAAAATAATTAATTTAATTTTAAAAATTCGAAAAAACAACTAACTAAGGTGGTGATGAAAAGTGAAACATTCTTTCTCTAGAGATGGTAATATATGCATATACACAAAGGATGTTTTTAATTTCAATATAATTAGAGAAAGTTATAAAATGATTTATCTATTAATAATCATAAAAATTATATAAATATAATATTTATTTTTTATATATCCTTTATTAACCATCTATGTTAGTTGATAATGAAAAAATAACTATGTTGCTTCATGGATGCAGTAGTTTGCATGTATGCATGAACGATCTTCACACTTATCTAAGGAATGGGGAAGAGAAGATAATGGTTAAACCATTAACATAATAAAATTTCAGTACACTAAAAATAATTATTTAATTATGTTCTAATGATTAAAATAGATTTGGAAGAGAGATATATAGAATTAATAAGGTTAATAAATTATTAGTACTCACCTTGAGAATTTGAAATGCCTCTTGGATGATATATTGAATATGTATAATTTATAGAATTTACTTGTATAAAGCGGATGAAAACATTGAATATATAACTAGTTAATGTAAAATGATAAGTTATTTAATAGAAATTATAGTTTTTTGAGTGACTTTCAAGGGGATGCGTAAGGCCACTTTTATAAGTGATGGGTGTGAAACTTTTGTAATAATATAAAAAAGAAAATTCACAATACAAGGCCTGAAAGACTATAATTTCAAAATAATGAAGGTTCAATGAGTATTGAGTTGATAAAAGCATTCAACACACGTTTTTGGATAATTTTTGAACTCTTTTAGGGATTTTATCTATACATTTAACTTTTTTAATGGTAGCTTTTTTACCCATGGTAACTTATTTTAAAGACCTAATTTAGACAAGAATTTATAACATAATTTAAACATTCTTATTTAAAATAAAAAATTAATTTTATCATTTAATATTTTCAAGTGTAATGAAATTAAATTTTAATATTTGTATAAAAATTGTTTTAGAGATCTTATTTATAAAAAAGATGATTTTTAAGCATAAAAATATGTTAGTGATTAAATTATTGATGTTTTTTATTTTTATAAAATTAATAATTTTATTAATAAAAATATTATATATGTTTGTATTTAAATTTGATCCCTAAACAAAATCTACCATGTGAATATTTATTTAAAATAAAATACCAAAAACAACTTTTATCAGAATGAAATATTACCTGAGTTCTAAAATGTTAGACATTTGTATTATAAATTCAATATATTAATTTTAAATGAAAATTTTTCTCCATAAATAAATTTTTGAATTATAAATTTTTTTATAAGTATTTAATTCATTCTAATATCTTGATGAAGTCTTTAACACTATAGTATTGGTGAAATGTGTATTTTTATATTTTTTTTAGAAATCAACCATTTCAAAAAAATCCCAAAAATTCATCCTAAGATAATATTGAAATTATTATTTTATAGTTGATCTTAATTTAGTCAAATTCATGTTCAAAAATTGAAAACTTTATATTTTATATGAAAATTATAAATAAAAACAAAAAAATTCTTTAATATAAAAACAAATCTTCCAACATTAAGTGTTCATAAATATATTTCATATTAATTACTAATTAAAGAAATGTTAATATATTATTTTTTACATTGAAATATTATATATTATTATGATCAAAATTTAAATATTTCGATTTAATATAATTGGATTAAATACAATACTCTTTTAGGAAAATGTTCTTTGAAAAAACAATCTTTTTTAACATTAAGTCGTATTAATTATTTATCCATTGAATATAATAATTTTAAATTTATTAATATATTTTTATTTAATAAAAATGTTACACTTCCTATAATTTTCCAACTAATGTTTATCTAATGTGTCCTGTATTATTTTAGTTTAGGGTCACATGTGAAATAATTTATAAAATATAGTATTTGTTTTGTAAAGAAATTAATACTAAAATATTGGGGAGTTACATTCCCTCAATAAATAAATTTCCCCATAAAATTTTCAATAATTACCCACCAATAAAAATATATAAGGGTGTTTGAAATATATTGGTCACTCATGATATAATTTCTAATGAGATGTGAATCTTATAATTTTAGGGCAGTCTAAGATACTAGTGTTTTTTCCTCAAAATATGCATTTATTGTGATTCTCAACAATTTGTGCCAAATATTCATCCATATCTAGAATAAATTTCATACTAGTGTCAATAGACATACCTCTAATAGATTTATTTTCATGATCATGTTTCCAAAAAAATACAATAAATTTTTTTAATGATTATATCCATTAAATCAATATAAATGATCATGTGAATATAAAAACTTGATCCTATGATATTTTCTCCGAAGACACCTACATTTAAATATATTATATATTTTGTTAAAATATAATATAATCATATCAACTTATAGCTCTTTTATGTTATATAGGTTTTCCATGGTCAGGTTTCTATTAGGTTCTTTGACTATTATTTACATATTTTATCAACAAAATCCATAAATAATTCTTAACAATGGTTCATAAATATATAGTAAATAACTGATTCATATCCACAAGGAATATAAAACTAAGTGTGTAGTTAGGACTATTAGTTATGAACCTAGGAAATATCATGTTAACACCAAATGATCCTTTTAATGGTTATTACCCCTAGGGTCATTTGTTTACCAGCATACATCCATTTTATTATATACAAACGGGGATCTGATTTCAAGGAATCCATACAATCTCCAATTCACCAAAATTTCAAGATTTGATCCTATAAATATTTTTTCAATATGGATTTCACCAAATTTATCTCATCCAAAATCGAAAAAAATAACTAAAATAATACCTATAAATAAATCTACCCTACTCTACTAACAACTAAGGTGCCCTAGATCCACACTCCTAGGTCTGGTGCTATAAATAAATACTTTAAAAACTATATATAATACCAAATAAGGTGACCTAAGTTTAACAGATATTATTTTTAATCATTTAAATATGTTAAAAAATAAATTCCAAAAATAATCTCACAATACCAACAACTAAAGGTTTCATTTATTTGAAGACCATCTTTATAAGAAACTTGTTTTACAATACTTGTGAACATTTCTCCAAAAATTATCTCTTCAATACCCCATTGTTGACTTCTCTTAAGTTATACACGTATTAATATACTTGTGAATGGAACTATAAGAATGGTTTAAGCTCATAAAATTAGTAATGTAATTACTTGTCAACATATCATCAAGATTTAGATCATAATCCTGTGGCAATACAACATCATGGGAGAAATATTTATTTAAAAAGACAATTTAAAATAATATTTATCCATAAATTATGAGAGGAGTTCATGTAATATCAAATGAATAATCTAGTATTATGAAATATGATTCTGAGATAATAAATATCAACCTAATAGAATAATCATAGTTATAAGACGTAAAAATGTGTCTTGTTATTGAAACATAACAAAATAAAGAATTATAGAATAAACATAATCATATGTAAAAATCACATTTTGATTTATCCTTATCATCGTCATCCTTTATTTAGTGAAAAAACCCATTTATGTCTACCATTTATGATATGAAACCATTCATATCTAATTTTTATGTTTTGTACAAGTCTAAGCATATCTACCCTTTACGTTGTGAACAAGTCCAATCATATACACCATTTATGTTGTGAAAAAAATATAATCATGTCCATACATCATTATCTCATGGGATATAAATCATTAACTAATTAATTGGAGGGATATATATGACCCCACATATCATCTTCCATATATATGTGTGCCATAGTATATCAATCGTGCATCATGTTATAAAAACCTATGGAAATAAAATGGGGTTTATATCATTTACAAATTGTATCACATAATGTGAAATAAAAATTAAATTGTATAATATAAAAAACAAATAAATCACTAAAAATTAGTATTTCATAATGGAATTTAGAAGGTGATTAATAAAAAATATCATTATGGGTAATAGATATTTTTTATTTAGAGGAAAATGAAATAGAAACCAAAAGTTTTTTTTGAAATTTATTTTCAAATTCTCATAAAGAGAATAATTTTTAATGCAAATTTGAAAATATCATTCTTGAATAATGGAAATGATTAATTTTTCAAAACATTATTTGGAAATTAATTTTAATAATGGTTCCTAGAAAACATATAATGTTATCCAAAGAAAATATGGACTTGGAGATAAAATATAAGATCGAGAAAACAAAAAAGTCATTCAACATTTCAAAAATAAATTAATTGAAATACAAATATTAAAAAGTGTAATTAAAATAAAATTTCAAATTATATCATGATAAATTTTAATATCAGTAGTAATAAAACATATTTTTTCTTCAAAAGATATAAAGTAATATATAGATGGAAAAGAAAGATCTTATTTGTGGTGGATGCGAATTATTCTTAACATTATCAAATTTCAGGAAGAAAGAAACCAATCAAAGAAATTTTTTAAGTGAAAATGAAATTCTAAAAAATTAGGTGGAAAAATATATAATATCATCATCGGATAGAATACCAAAATATTTTAAAAACATATTCAAATTGGAATAATTATAACTCAGCAATGGATATTGAGTCAAGAAAACCCATTAAATTTTATATCGACATCCTTACAAGATATTTAACATCACATATAATAATCATAACCATATTAATAACCTATTTGTTAAAAAATTTCAAAAATATTACTCTATGTTATCTTCAATTATAAGAATTTATTATAAATTTTTTAGATAGTTATATTGTATTTTCCACATCAGATTTTAGTGATTTCAATTATTTTAGGTATGATTTAAAATATAGATATCTATCCCCATTATATGATACCTTGTTCATAGTTACTAGATTATCGAAATTACTAGAATAGATTCTTTATAATGATATATTAAATTGTATTTCTATTCAATAATAATTTTTCCGCATTCATTAAGATAGAAAATATGATGAACTGGTTTGTATAATTTTTTCTGAACAAAATTTTGAAATTCAATAATGAGGTAAATGTTAATATAATTTTCATATAATCATAATAATTTCATAAATATAATTTCAATTCATTTTATAAGTTTTTATAATTGTCCATGTATGTTTTTGATGAAAAATTAAATACGTCCTTCAATGGAGGATATAGTTTACATGTATACATGAATGACATTTTTATTTTCCATTGGATGTAATATTTTTATTAAATATTTTATTACTTAAAAATATTAAGAATTTCATGAATATCATATTTTTTAAATAAATTTCATTTTTAAACTATCCATGTAAGGATATTATGAAAAAGTAAATATGTTTCTTCCTTAAGGTGGTAGTTCGCATATACGGACGAATGATTTTCATATTTTTTTAAGGATGGGGGTAGGTTATATATTGGTTATACTATTAACATAATAACATTCTAGTACACTAATGATATAGATTTAATTATATTAAATTGGATAAAATTTATGTAGAGGATAAATATGGAGAAAAAAAGGTTATGAAGTGATTAGTACTCACATTGATACATTGAACCTTCTCTTGGAGGATCTCATGAAAATTAAGGATTTTGGTATTTTAATTGAATAAAGGGGATAAAAACGTAATATGGGGCTCTATAGGATGAAAATGGGAAGAGACTCAACATTAATCCGATTTTTAGACTGCCTTTGGATGGGTAGTGGTAAGCTCATTTATAAGTTATGGGATTCAAACTGTTGTAATAATATAAAAGGAGAAGTGACTATTTAAGGAATTTTAGTCCAAAATTTGAAAATAATACATGTTTAATTATTTTCTTGTAAATAATAAAATTTACCACACATTGTTAGATAATTATTTATGAATTTTTGGCTTTTCTCTTTTGTTTTAACTTTTACAATAAGTTAAAATCCCATAGTAAATATTTTTTTGAACATTGTACCTTATTTTAATGACCAAAATTAAAATTGAACATATTAATTAAATTAAAAATTCTGATTTCTGATATGAAATTATTTTTATGAAATAAAATTATCTTGGATTAGAATAAATAATTATAATTTTAGGGAACACAACACGTACAAACCGTTTTTTAGAAAAAAGTGTGTTTTTAAGCATAAAAATTACGTTTTGGATAAAATTATAAATGTTGTTAATTTTCATAATAATAATAATTGGTTTATTAAATATAAAATAATATTTATGTGTCTCTTAAATAAATAAATACCTAATATCCACCATGTAGATACATAATTACATGAAAATACACAAAAAGTTTTTATTTGAAAAAAATATACCTGAGTTCCATAATATTAAACATATATTTTATAAATTCAAAATAGTATATTTAAATGGATAATTTTAAACATAATATAAGTTTATAAATGATAAAAAATTATAATTTTTTAATTCATACTACTATCATGTTGAATACCATAACATTGTGATATTAGTGAAAACTATATTTTTTCTTATTCCCTAAAAATCAACAATTTCAGAAAAATCCTAAAAATCCACATTAAGATAATATTGGCATGATAAATTAAAAAATTATGTACATTTCATCATATTAAAATTCTAAAATTCAAAATATTATATTTTAAATAAAATTACAATATATAAATAACATTTCTTTTATAAAAAAATAAAATTTTAAAATAATTATTATAAATATTTTTTCTTATAAATTACTAATTAAATAATTGTTAATATATTAGTTTGAAATTTTAAATATTAAATATTATCAAAATAATAATTTAATATTAATCAGTTTAATTTTTCTTATTAAATACCCAACACAATAGAAACCGCAGTTCTTTGGAAAACAATATTTTTTAAACTTAAGTCTTATTAATTATTTATCCACAGAATGTAATAATAAGTTACTCATTCATATTTTGATTATATCTTGAGATTTTATTTTCCTTATAATTTTCTAATAATGTTCTTGTAATATTTCACAGCTTGATTTAGTTTGGTGTAGTGTGTGAAAAACGTTATTTAACAAAATATTTTTTTAAAGGGAAAATAACACGTATATATTTGGGAATTACATATATAATAACTCAACTCAACAATATAAATTCAATTATTTAATTACTGTATGTATCAAATAACATTAAATATACTAACAAGCCTAATATTATTATAAACTAGTAAATAGAGAGAAGTATAAAGGTCTAACAACACATATAAAAGGCCAACCTTGATATAATATTGTAGATAGAATCCATATCAATCCTATATTTTCATGTAAACCTATAACAATGAAAACCACTAAGATATTTTATACACTAACACCACTAGCTATGTGTCCTCCAAAACCATCATAAAATTTTGTGTCATCTTCAAAAACACGACATGTATGGGAATAATGCTCCTAAAATATTGAATAAAAATATACACAATAGTATGCCCTAAAAACAAAAGATTCAATTAAGTGGTTGTCAAATCATCATCAGAATCCTAGATATACCATTAATATAACAACTAAACATGGTTATGAAATATTACATTCATTATAGATCAACTATATTAAATTCATACACAAAAAAAGGAATAGGAAGTATCTAGAGCACTATAAAACAAAAAGAACCAAAAAATCATACATTTATCACATTTATTTTTTCCCACCACAAAAACATAAATGGAAAACCCTCACATAGCAAGAAAATACCTCAGTCAAGAGGGTTACTATAACCTATGGAGGACATATTCAACAATTTTTTTAGAGTGTAGCAACTAAGAGGGATACCATATATTTGAGAGGTGTACCTACACCCCATTATAAAGGTAGGGTTCCCGACTCTACTAAATATATATAGTATCCACACACTATAGATGGTATACTACTAAGAGGGTTTTGATAACTCCTTGTAATTTCTATTTATTCATGCATTATATATGTGAATTTATTGAATAATTAACATCTTAAAGTTAATTTTCCTAAAATATATTGATGTTTTTTGTATTCTTATGTTGGACTTTAATTTGGGGTATATATTGGAGAATATGGAAGTATAGGATATAAATGGTAATTCACATAGAGTCGCTTCGCAAATCAGTGTGAAAATAGTAAATAGTGAAGGATTGAGGATCAAAAATGAGTCAAACAAATAAATTTTTCAACTAGAGAACACTTTCCATGATATTAGATGATCACATGATGTTTGAGAGGCTATAAATTGAAGAACGAGATAAAATTGTGGTTTATAATGCTAGATATTGACATTACATGTCGTGTAGAAATTACATGTTGTGAAATTCTTATAAGTCATGTAATAATTACAAAAAATGAAGTGAAAAAAAAAATCTATATTTTATCCCCGCAGATTACACATCATGTAATACTTAGACCAACTAATAAATATGGATATGTATGTATCATTGATGGGGTTACATCTACATTGACCTGAACTATCATGTAACACTAGGTTTGGACCGAAAAACCCTATGAATGATCATCAATATTATTTATATGGGTTTTGGCTATGTGATATGTATTCCATTATAAGCATGAAGCATGGCCCCAAGAATTATTCCACAGGGTTCATACCCACCATTTTTTATATATAGGTTTCATTATATTCTTTTCATGTCTTTTTACTACTTTAATGTAATGTTTTTATCATTAATTTTATTTCATTTATCTTTATTTATTCATTACCTTTCCCACGAATTCATAAATTATTGTGTTATTCATTGAGAATTTGTTCAACATAGTTTTTAGTCCACTTTTCATTATTTCAATGGTGTATTTTCTTTTTTTGAATTTTTTAATCTTAATATCAAGCATGCTATCTATTTCTTTGTCTTTAATCAATTCTGTTATGTGAAACAAATCTGATTTGGGTTATGGGTCCAATTTTAGGGGTGATTTTGATCCAAACTAATATATAGATTGATCCTCTTTAACCCTATGGAAAGTAATTAGGTTAATAATAATTTTTTTTTCACATTATTTTGCCCAACCATGACCATGGGGAGTTCAATTGAATAAACCAATCCTAATTAGTGTTGAGCAGGACTGTGAAAAATATCATGTAATTCTTTTTGTATTGACATTAAGCATAATGAATCGAGGATATTAGTTATACCATGACCATACGACAGTTGTAGAATAATTATGTCCAATTGTTTTGACCCATACCCATCTAGGACCTTTTCGCAGTTTAACAGCCCAATCTGGAAGAATATCCCAAGATAAACTTAGGATTATCTTTTTTCTTTACCCTAAAAATAACCCAAATACCTTCTTTTATTTATTCTTTCAATTCATTTATATAATATATTTAAATTAATTAGATTAATAAAATTAACCAAAATAAAATACACCCAACATTTGGTTAATACATTTAAATCTCTTTCAACGCTCTATGTGGGTTTATCTCGTACTTCCACTTTACTACACATTTGTAATTAGTGTTGTTTAAGATAAAATAAAATTCATTTTTTATTAGACTCAAGGGAAATAATTATTCCCTTTGGGTTTGTCAAAACTAAATACCCCTACAGTAAAATATTTATTCATATTTGATAAAAACCTCAACATCGAAACATAATGGATCCCAACAATAACAAGGTAATATTCAAATTATGATTCTCATAAAAACAAGCAATAACTAGAGACTCTAAAATCGCAATGCATACCCAATAATAACACCCAAAAATTTAATGCTTCATTTATAATGTGAAATTCCATAAATTTTAGCCTTTTCACTGAAATATTTCATTTTCATCAAATCCCATTCCATTTCTGATGTACCTCACTATTAATTTTTTCCCTCATAAATCATGATAATAATTTAGTAGGGTTATGATCATACCCAAAGTGCATTATCCTTACCATAGGATTACATTGATTTTAATTTCTGTACCCTATAAAAAATCACATTTAATCATGAGGTCTTTCCAATTAGGGTCAAATGTTTCTAAAGATGATGTTAGGTGGGTAAAAATGTTTAAAATAATGTTAGGATCATTGAAGAAGATAAACTATAATGCATAATACATGATATTCAAAAGACAATCTCAGTGAAATTATCCTCACAAAAATATAATTCCTACTAACACACCCTCCAAATCATAATGTAATGTCTCACATACAATGTAATCATAATGAAAAATAACCCTATCTTATTGTTCTTTTCTTAAAAGTCATTATTTGGGATGAACCACACATCAACCACCTAACTAAATATGATAAAAATCATTGATCTTGTATTAAAGTTTATTATTTTATCAATTCACATCCCTTTTATATATATTTTTTTAGGAAGACTACCTAGGATAATTCTCACATCCACCACCTAAACACATATGATTGTGAGATCATCCATCAAAAATTGTAATTTTTTACCTACTATAGAAACAAACCATTTTTTAATATATATTTTTAACAACAAGAAGGATAATTATTTTAATGTAATGCATAAAATCATTAATCATCCTAAAGAATCCCTTATAAACACCCTACAATATTCTATCTAGAACAATATCCCCCATCCACCAGGAATAACCCCTCCCTACACTCATTCAATTTAATATCCTGAAATATACAAAGATATTGGTATGAAAGGAAAATAATGGAGAGTAACAAGACTTAATCCTAATAAGTTCATACATGGATTATATGAGCATAGAAAGATAAATGTAATTTTGGGTCTCAGAATAAATGGGATAATCATTATAATTCATCAATCATTTCAAAAGTGAAATTTTTAAGTCATAGATTGGACAATATATCAATGAATTTTCAAGTAGGATTACATGCCCCAAGTGTCACTAAAGAAATATGCTCTAAATATTAGGAAATATTTCTCTTATAATCCTCTTCAGAATGAGAATAGAATATATGTTAATAAATTAAAATTATTAAAACCAGTAATCAATTTACTCAATGCATTATTCAACGAATCAACATTAATAAACCCAATCATATCACTAATTTTTTTATGAAATTACAAATTAAAGTAACTAGGTGAATTATAAAATTTCTAATTATATCTTTTCAGTTTATGGGCATTGTATTTCACATTTTACTACATGTAAAAGTACTTCTCCTAACTACTAATTTCTCCTAGACCATTTTAAAAAAATGGTGGAATATAATTCATTTTAGTTCATGTAGCAATTCAATTCATTTTTTCCTTTTCACTCTTTTTATGAAATAATTTAATGGAAAAATACAGGTGAAAAAATATAAAAAAGAAAAAATTACCCACATCCCCCTTCTATTGACGCTTTTTAAATAGTTGTTATGGTTCTTTATAAATGACATTCATTGCATGAGTTTCTTTCATGTTGTGTATTTTTTGGATTCAAAACATGAGTTAGGATCATGATTTTTATTGGTCCTATATAAAATACTAATGTTTCTTCTTTATTCATGCATACATGTTTTGAAAATAAGAATATATTGGGATGGTGAATGAATTTTTAAAATTTAAAATGATTTTCTCAAATAAAAACAGAAGAAAAATATGGGGAGACTTATTAAAAAAATAAATTAAAATGAATCAAATTCGTAAAAAGAAGTTTAATATATGGTTTTCCTCTCTATAGCACTACTATATGGTCTATAGAAAGACCTTATACCTTCATTAGATAATTACAAAATGATATAGATCAAACCATATTGGATATAACGACTTATTAATTTGTTGTGCATCTTAGATAGTATTCAAATGCCTCCTTTGTTGACTCATCTAATATAGAACTTTCGGTGGTATTAAATATGAGGATAAATTTGGTGAAATTTCAAGGAAATAAAAATCTAACTAGATTTTATAATTCTCCTCCACCAATACATCCTCTTTATTAGTTTTCGTAGGCCATGCTTCTGGAAGTAATTATTAAATTTGAGCCTCTTTGTTATACTCTTCTTTTTGTAAGTGAAGTAGGGAGTCACATTCTTATGTATTCTCAATAATATCAATGAGTGTGATACATGAATGATTAAAATTCTATTTCTTTAATTTTTATTCTTCCTTGGATTCTATGACTTTTTCTGCATGAACCTCTATTTTTTAATCTTCCATTACCTTTTCTTCTTCCTCTTAAACCATCCAATCATAAATTTCTATCATATTTATTTATTATTCTTCTTGAAGTTGGAAAAGGTATTCTCATTGTTCTTCTTAGTCTTTTTCTATGAATAAAAGTGACGCAATGGGTGTTAATACTTCTTCTAAATACATATGTTCATCTTTATTATTTTTTTGACATTATCTAGGTATTGTTCTTTGTTTCCTAACTCTATTTTTTCTTCCATTATTATTTTGGTAGTATTTACTTCCTCTACCCATTGATCTTATTTTTCTTCAAACCAACCTATACATTCATTAGATTGTAATGGTAATTTGTATACTAGTGAATTTAAATTTGAAATAACATGATAAAGTTGAGTAATCATATATCCATGTTCACTAATTTTTTGCCTCCTGGTCATCCATCATCTTATCTGATACAAGAATGAACTTTGTTAGCATGGGAGAAAGTCTATATTATATTTTATACTCCATAAATTATTTGAATGAATAGCCTTATTTAATATTTTCTTTTGATTATACTTTATTTCTACATATTGGACTTTCTAAACTTCTTGATATTCATTATCTTCAAGCTATCCTATATCTTTATTAGAAATTATTAGTATGAATCTATAAAGAGAATTAAAATTTGAAATTATTTGAGAATTTTGATTAGTTAATTATCCTGACTCCTTGTATTAGGCCTCTTGATATTATATCTTTTCTCTATCACTTCAGTGTACATTTTTAGTAACCTGACCAGACTGTCTTCTATGGGATGCAATTGAATTTTTTTAAATTATGTTTCTTAATGGTTGCAATTCACATCTTAGGATTCACCTTGGTAGCCATGAAAATTGGGGTCTCCTCAACACGTTTGATAGTGGGGGTCAATCATCTTATGATGTTGTAATTTATCATATTAAAAATAATTTGAATCATCATAATTCATTACATGACATGAGTACCCTCTTAAATTCATTTCTACCCATACATCCATATATTCTTCAAATTCATTGTACTATGATGGTGTGGTGTAATAATATTGATGAGGCATGTATTCCATCCCGAACAACACCAAAAAATACCACATGTGTAATATAATAAAAAAATGAAACCAAAATATAATAACAAATCTAAAATCAGTAAAAATAAATCGGATAAGAAAATTTACTTACCTAAGGTATCAGTCTCGAGTAATATGCAATGATGTGATGCTCCATAGAAATGATGTCTGTTTTTACAGGCCCAAAAGGTATCATTATTTACCTCATCTATAATCAAGAACAATTTTATTTCATCATAAACATAATTAACTAAAAATTTATAGTAAAGTGAAAAGTATAGGTTTGAACCCACATAGATAGAGGAATGCGGTAGAAAAATTGTAACCAAATGTATGGTCGCTCCAATTTCAATTGATTTTATGAAATTTACTGAATAGAAAAAATAAATAAATAAAATTCAAAAATAATGACAAGAAGGTATCATGGTCAATTTTTTGGTAAGGAAAAATGATAATCTGGGGTTTAGTTTGTAATTTCACAGATCTGGGTTCCACACAATGGGATCCCTGAACCTGGTTGGTCACATGACCTCAAGTGCATTTCCCAAAATTCCAGAGGCTGTCGACTAGCAGCGAGGGCCTAAGACTAATAGTGGAGAAACTATACCCTCATTTTTCAAAATGTAGCGCAGTGTAAAAAACATAAACATACAAAAATGGAAGCAGTAAACAATATAGACCTAAAATGGACAATGAATCTAAAGTAAAAGATAACCAAAATTCATATATATGATGATGAAACATGTCTCTAATTCTAAGAAAGCGGCCAAAATAGGATACACTACAATCTAATACAATATAGAACAAGGTAGAATGTATAAAAAAACAAAACCAAAGCACTGCAATACGAATGCAACAGCATCGCAATCCTAAGCTCGGTCCCATGCTCTCTTACTCCTCTGCAACAATCATGTATCGGTGTAGGGACACTTTTTCCTTATCGAAGCCTGAAGCAATGTAATCTGTTTGGACCCAAGACATGACCCAAACAAGGTGTGAGAAATAAATCATAGTAGGCAACCATCAAAGGCTCGTGCCTAACTAATTGTGAAAATGTGCAACAACAGTGTGCAATAATGAAATGCAGTAAACAAGGAAGTACTCAAAAGTAACCATTCCAACCAGTTACATTGTCATTTTAATAATCATTTAATAAATCAATATAATTTAATTATGTGTTTTTTGAGACTCAGCCTCGACTGAAAATATTCTATACCAGTGCCATAGAAAAACCCATAATAGGATATCTAACAAGTAAAATATAATAATAATAACAAGCATGTTCTTTAGCTTGGAAGGTATAACATAAGAGATCACCACAGTGAATATTCAAAGTAAACATTGTCCGCAGACATGCAAGTCCTTACCCTTAGGAAAATTGAAATGAAACCCTCTGGTGACTGCCCTTGTGCATAACGAATATTGCCCTTAGGCATATGAGATATCATCCTTAGGCATAGAAGCTACATACCTCGATAATTACATTGGAAAAGATAGTAATCGGTCCAAGCCCAATGCATAAGCAATAAATTTATATATGTTTCCTCTCAAGAGAACCCAAAATAGGCTATAATCACGGCATACCCATGGGTATCTTGTCCAAACATCCAAACAAGGGAAACACACCCTTAGGGTGGCCCTAGATCAAAGAAACGATCTCAACAGCAGTTTATACATATTCATTAGATTACCTATGCAATTATAGGTATCTCAACTATCAAAGTCTCAGCCATATGACACCCCAAACATGGGCGTGTGGCACAAAGGTGCACAAAATCAACTTGACGGTTGGAATTAACCACCAGACCACCTACCTTGATCTCCTCTAATCTATATACATTAAAGGTTCCTCCCAAAACAACCAGTAATGACGTAGATTTGAGATAAATGATTACCTGTTAAAACCTAAATAACATCCCTTAGTGAAATAATTGGATGCAATGATTCAAGAACAGGGAAGACCATACCTGTGAGGTTCAAACGAGATCAACAATGAAAGAATTAGAGTCCCAGTGAGCGATCGAGAGCTCATCCATGTCTAGGCCTCCTCTCCCACTGCTCTTGGTGATCCCACTACCTTCTATGTCGAATGAGGAGGCTACCACATGTTTTTAATGAAAAAACATAACTACACGGTGTGTACTCTCAAGTACATGGCGTGTACTTTCATTTTTAATTGTTCCTCTGGCGGCTACTTTTGAATGCATCACTGTTCATCTACTAACTGATTACAGGGTGTGTATTACTATGTACATGGTATGTAGTTTTTTTTACACCCTTAATCGCTGACAATCCTACACTCCTTGTATTCTCATCCCACACATCCAAAGTCCATGGCATGTGTACAAAAGTACATGGTGTGTAGTTAGTTTTTACACCTCTAATCACTTACAAGCTTACACTCCCTGTACTCTCATCCCATACAACAAAAGTACATGGTGTGTGTACAAAACGTATGTGTCATGTACCCATAAATTTAGGATTTTTCCCACATATCCCTTGTTTTATCAAAAACTCTTCAGGAAAAAGAAAAGAAGAAACTCATACCTCACGAATAATAACCAATTTCTTACAAACATTCCCTATAAAAGATATTCGTCCCTGAATTTACCTTCCAATGCTGGTGAAGATAAAGATGAGAAAAATTATCGCCATTGAGAACATAAATCGATCTCCCGCTCCCAGGTTTTGTCCTGCACTCGTCCATGCTGCCATAGCAACCGTACGAAAGGAATTGACCGACCTCAGAGAACCTTCATGATCCTTTCAATAATATGAATTGGATGATCCTCAAAGGATGCATCAACATGAAGTTCAACCTCATAATGCGGGAAAATTTGAGATGGGTCTGAATGATAACGACACAGCTGAGATATGTGGAAGAGCTCATTTATGGACCAGTACCTTTGTAGTAATTACAACTGATAGGAAATTAGCCCGACTATGTCCAGAATCTCAAATGGCCCTACATACCTCATTGAAAGTTTACCCTATTTTTTGATCTGACTGTGTCCAAACCTTAGTGAAACACGCAATAAAACCAGATTCCTGACCACAAACTCCAAGGGTTGTCTGCAGCGATCAGCATAAGATTTCTGATGAGACTGTGCAGTAGACATCTGCTTCTGAATCAACAAAACTTGATCTGAAGTCTCCTGCACAAGATGTGGTCCCAGTAAAGTTTCCTCACCCACCTCCAACCAGCACAAAATTAATCTACATGTCCTACCCAATAAATCCTCGTAAGTTTTTATCTCAATAGTTTCTTTAAAACTATTATTGTAGGAAAACTCGACCATGGGTATGTACTTCTCCCAAGAGCCCCCAAAGTCCAGGATGCATGAACACAACATGTCCTCTAGCACCTGTATTGTATGATCTGACTGGACATCAGTCTAAGGGTGGTAATCTGTGCTCATAAGCACCTGTGTACCCAATTCCCTCTTTAAAATCTTCTAGAAATGAGACATAAAATGGGAGTCCCTATCTGAAATGATAGAACGAGGAACCCTATGAAGACTCACTACTTCTCAGATATACAACTTCCTGAGATCGTCAACACCAAATGTATCCTTGATCGTCAAAAAGTGAGCTACCTTCGTAAGTATGTCCATAACTACCCATATGGCATCATTGCCTCAAGGTGACCTCGGAAACCCATTCACAAAGTCCATCGTGACATCATCCCATTTCAATTCCAGAATGGGTAACTATTGTAACAGTTTGGCCAACCTCTGATGCCCCCCCTTCAACTACTGAAAAGTGGAAGATCTCGTAACAAAACCAGCTACCTCTCTTTTCATATCCATTCACCAATACTGAAATCTCAATTCACTATACATTTAGGTAACTCCAGGATGTAGTGCCCAAGCTAAAGCATGAAATTCCCACATCAAATCCTTACTTATATCCCCTAGAACCCACAATCATCCATGTATACGCAGTACCTCGTCATTTCCTATCGTCCAACCAGGATGAGGGTCCACATTTTCCACCAACTCCCATAGAACTAGGCCTTCTAAATCTAATAGCTATCTCATCTTCACTCTATCCAAGAGGGTAGAAGTCATAGATAAGGATGAAATATAGGTTATCCCTTGACTGTCGTGCACCTACAAATGCATCTTAGAGAACAAATCTATAAGCTTCCACTCACTACTGGCCTCCTGCACTACCTATATCTAAGTCCTCCTACTCAGTGCATCAGCCACTGCATTACTCTTACCACATGTATAGGCAAGATCAAAGTCAAAAGACTGAATTTATTCAACTCACCTTCGCTGTCTCAAATTCAGGTCACGCTAGGGGAAGATATATTTAAGACTATTATGGTACGTAAACACCACAAAATGTTCTCCCAATAGATAATGTCTCCAAAAAAACACATGAACAACTGCAGCCAACTCAAGATCACGTGTCATGGAATTTCTCTCATGTGGATTCAACTACCGAGACTCGTACGCAACAACTCGATCGCCCTGCATCAACACTACTCCCAGCCCAATAATTGATGAATCACAGTAAACTATATAGCTCATCACTTTCTCTGGAAGTATCAGGACCAGTGTTGATGTCAACCTTCCCTTCAGCTTTTGAATGGATATTTCTCAAGCTTATGACCAGACAAACATCATACCCTTCTTAGTCAAACCCATCAACGGAACTGCTAAGTCGGAGAAGTCCTATATGAAGCACTTGTAGTAACCAGCCAGCCCCAAGAAACTTTGTATTTCAAACATGTTCTTAGGATACTCTTCAGAAACTACTTCTCTCACTTTCTCTAGGTCTACTGAAACTCATAACTCTGAGATAATATGACCCAGGAAGTGAATATGGTCCATCCAAAAGTTTCACTTTGATAGCATAGAATATAACTGATGCTCTCTCAGTGTACTCATTACGATCTCAAAATGGGTGGAATGGTTGTGTCAAGTGTGAGAGTACACCAAGATATTTTCCACAAAGACTACCACAAAGGAATACAGATATGGGTGGAACACATGATTCATCTGGGCCATGAAAATTTCTGGCGTGTTTGTGAGTCCGAACGGCATGACCAAGTAATCGTATATACCATATCTGCTCTGAAAGGTTGTAAAAGGTATGTATGATGTTCTAATGTACAATTGATGATATACGGATCTCAGGTAAATCTTCGAGAACCCTCATGCTCATAGAATTTGTTCAAAAATATCATCAATCCTCTGTAAGGGATATTAGTTATTAATCATCAACTGGTTTAGTTTCTTATAATCCACACAGAGTCCGAGGGTACCATCCACCTTCTTAGAGAAAAGTAAAGGTGAACCCTAGGGAGAAATACTGGGTTGGATGAAACCCTTGGCTTGTAACTCCTTTAACTACCTCTTGAGCTCCAAAACTTTTGGTGTTGACATCCTATAAGGAGTAATGGACACCGGTGCTACTCTTGGAACATGCCTAATAGATAAATCCACCTCTCGCTCCAGAGGTAGACCAGAAAAGTCACCAGGAAATAAATCCTAGAAAAAATTAACCACTGGAGGGAAATCCTTCTGAAAATTTCCTTGTTCATCCATATTTAAACTCTTAATAAGGTTTTTCACTCCACCTCGCCTACAATGCTCGGGTCCATCTCGGCTCGCCTGGACATCCCATTCACCCTTGTAATGAAACTATCCACCCTCTGTTGACATGAAACTCACCCTGCGATGATAGAAATATACAGAGGCTCAAAAGGGTACCAACCAGTACAACCATATAATGACATCATATGATTTAATCTCTAAGACATAGTGGTCCCATAGAAAGTGACACCCACCAACCTCTAGTGAGCTCTCCTTGCACTGACTCACACCTGTCGTTCAAATTTCCAACGGAGTGCCTAGAGTCATGATATTTGAAGAAGAAGAAACACAGAGTCCAAGACTCTTTACAATAGGAACAGATATAAATCTATGTGTAGAACCAGTATTGAAAAGTACAGAAGATAAAATAGAAGAAACTATAATAGAACCTCTGACAGTGGATGGTCTGGGATCATGATCCTGTTAGGTCTGTTTCATTGCATATTTCTGCCCAATGTTGTGGCCTTGTGACACAACTAGTCTACCCTGAGTTGACCAATCTTGCTGTTTCTGAGATCATGGTTTCTAGGTACCATGTCCATGTCCACCACCTTGGCCTGAACGTCCAAACATATTCCAATTCCCTTACTGGTAAGAAGCTACTGGCCCTGCTCCTGCACACAGAGTCTACACAGAAACCCTCTCACTGGTCACTGGTAGAAACACCCTACAAAAACGCTGAAGATGACGCATCTTTCCACAATCTTGACACTCCACTGGGTCTCGTGGACACAAAGGTCACTTGTTCCCCTCTTTACCACACTAGTATCACATCACCTAGGCCCCTGAAGAATTATTTTGGCTATTACTGCCACCGTGATAGAAATCCATCTGCCTTTTCCTCTTGCCAGTTGAAATAGTACCAAAGACCAATGACGAACTGCCCTAGTCCGCACCACTCGCATCCCGCAGGTTCCGCTCAGTAATAAACTCCTGGTCTACAATAGCATGAACTATTGGCAACCTTAAAACATTCTCCAGCACTCAGATGTCATATCGATGACTATCCCCAAAGCGTCTAGGACTCAATGTCTCATCAGCCACTAGAAAAGGTGAAAAACGGTGTAGCTCATTGAAGCGGGTAGAATAGTCCATCTCTGACATGGCACCCTGCTGAAAATTCATGAACTCTTGAGCTCAATATTACCATAGTGTCTCCAGAAAGAAAAATCCATAGAAGACTGCCTGAAAATTTTCCAACGCCATATCTTGGTGATGCTAAGTTTGGGTCGTAACATCCCACCATCTCTTGGTTGAATCACAGAGCATGTAATTACAGAGCTTGACCCTCCTCCCATGAGGCATCTATAGATGCTCAAAATTGTCTTCATATAATCCAGCCATGATTCTGTAGCTAGTGGTCTGCCATCCCCTGAAAACGTAGATGGATGGTGCTACTGAAATATACATGTCAACTCTACCATAGATATGGCTATCGGAGTTGCTCCCTGGAAGGTCTACATGAACCGCTTGATGCCTTCACAGAACTGTGCATCCATTCCTATGTCCGGTATAACAGCAGGCGCCACATCTGGCACTGATGGACGATCCATCGGTAGCCCATGGACTACCATGTCACGAACCGTCCTCAGGACCCGTGTCGTGACTACCCCAAGCCGCCTCCCATAGGCTAGTGGCTGGAAAATAGCACCAAGGTGTAAAACCAATAAAAAAACGGGAAGGAATTGTCTTATAAAGTAAAAAAACACCACAGGGTAATCCAACAGAAGTAACACTAAGTAAAACTGGGTAAAATAGTAAGTGCAGAAAGTATGTGGGCCAGAATACAAACACAAACTGAATGTAAAGTACAACTGGAAAGAAATTAGAGAAACAGAAAGTACGAAGCAACGTCGAGCCGTCCACTGGATGTCCCACCTGAAGGGTGGGTACAGATAGCCTCCTCAGCTCCTTAGGTCCAGCCGTCCACTCTGTGTATGTACAGCCCATTGGTACACCTCCAGGTACCAACTAGCTCCACAAGCCTCAACCATGATCAATGTTGTCTGTCGTCTGCATCCAACACAATGTAGTGCGGGCATAACCAATGCAGGGGTGAGTATACGATACTAAGTAGGGACCCCGAGACCCCCAAATGTCTCCCAGAATCCATGAAGGATAATATAAAAATGAAAGATACAATCACGAAGTAACAGCCAACACTACTTAGGTATATGCCCATACATATACCAATGTCATCAATTCCCATTCGACTCCAACATCTGAGCCCATGTTCGATCACGTCCACATAGGAGTACAACCTAATCCACAGAGGATAACACAGCTCAATCCACATAGGAATGAAAGTGAATCATATAGAATATATTGATTGAAAATCAAGACTCAGCTCACATAGGTATACTTCTTCATAAGGTGATAGAGATGATCAGATATAGCCACTGATTTATCTAATTTGGGACCCATGTAGGATACTAAACCAGCTAAGCTGTTGGACCCACATAGGATAAAGACAAGCTACTCTGTCAGACCCACAGAGGATAGCAAGAAATGAGTCATTGTCATCGAACCCACAGAGGATTTCAGTGCGGTCTTCATCACTGTCGAACCCACAGAGGATTTTAGTGCAATCTTCATCACCGTCGAACCCACGGAGGATTTCAGTACAGTCTTCGTCACTACTGAACCCACATAGGATTTCAGTGAAATCATCATCATCGTCGAACCCATGGAGGATTTCAGTATGGTCTTCATCGCTATCTAACCCACATATGATTTCAGTACAGTCATCAATGTCGTCGAACCCACAGTGGATTTTAGTACGTTCTTCATCGCTGCCAAACCCACGTAGGATTTCAGTGTAGTCTTCATCACAGTCGCAGCCAGCTCTAGGGTTCCCGAACACAGCATGCTCGATTCCAAGAGGCTCCGCTCCAATATCCAAGGGGTCGATACATCAACTGACCCGTATTCCAGAGTTGATGTATCTTAAAGTTCCGTTTTGACAAGAGGAACTCAATGTGACAGACAGCGTGTCAATCGGACGCCCGGTCTGAGAGTTATTGGATTTTTTGTTCCTGGGGCCCGGTTGGTTTTTAAGTCAAAACCAACACGACTGCACTCCAACTGCATCCAAACCTCGAGAAGAGTAATCCAATAGGTCCGTCTCACTAAGATGAATCCAAAAAAGTCGAAGGCACGTCAATCAGACGTCCGGAGCTCATGTTATAAGTGTTTCCGCTCCAAGGGCCCGGTTGGTTTCGTGTTTGAACCAACCCGGCCGTACCCAAAGATCTATGAACCCTTGAATGTAATATTCTGAAACGAACATCTCGATCCAAGGATCACTACACAACTGACGGTGCATCGATCGGAGGTCTGTAGCCCATGTTATGAGAAAAAGAACGAAAGTGGTCCGAAAGTGGGGGGTCTGGGCCCAGTCTGACCCGGTAGGCACGGCCCGGTCGGGTGGCACGCTGGCTCGGCCAGCAGCCGAGCATGGGGGGATGTGGTCCCCCCTTCCTTTGCCAGCGGCGTGGCGCTGGTTGTCATGTCTCCCTAGATCCTGCGCGGCCGCGGGATCCGTTCATCCCGCTGCCGCCGCGGCTACAACCGCGGCGGATCCTGCCGGCGGCGCGCCGACAACGCCTTATGTAGACCACCGAACTCGCTCTGGTGGTCCATTTTGCCCGCCATCTACACCTGCGGCTCTCCCGGGACCCTTATATTACTGTGAAGGGTTCAAAACGCCTTTATGTACCATTTCGTCGTCACCCGTCGATCGGCTAACCAAGAACAGAGAATCGGTGGGTTCAGACATGTTCGTTGGTCCGCACCCACCACGTTAGTGGTTCAAACATCCTTCAAAAATTAAACACATTTCAAGGATTTAATATTCATAAAATAAATTAAACCAAACCCCCTACCTCAAGGTGTCATCGAACAAAGGTTCGTCACGGGAAATAATCATCACGGAAGACGACGTCGTGGAACAAGGTTCTGTAAGCGTGGTCGACGTCTCGGAGAAGAGAATCTTTGGCGTCGCAGTACACTGCGTCGTGTCATAGATCTTCGAGGATTTGGCATTCTACGCCATCCTTCGTCGGAGGCTGGCATTCTTCGTCGGTGACGGTGCGTTCTTCGCGTTCTTCAATGAGGATGGACGTTCTTCAAGACTGGAGTACTTCCTCCCCAAATCTTCTCGCACAACACAACAACAATAATAAAATAAGGCTTTGCCTTATTTTATTACTCATGCCATCTATTTTTCAAATTCAAAAATTAAATCATGATTTAACTATCGAGCGTTGACCAATTAATGAGGCGTTTAATAATCCAATTAAACGCGAGGGTTGACTTGGCATTTAAGAGGGGGTGCGGGTGAGTTACCAAATTAATTTTACGTGGGAGGAGAAAGAAAATAAAGGGGGTGGGGCTCATATGGGACCCACCTCACTAATATCCTACCTAGTGGAGTTAGGATATTAGTGGGTCCCACTTCAACCACCAATCAAAGTTTTAAACTACCTTAAATAAAAATAAAATTGGTCGCACAAATTTTATTTTATTCATTACTTAACCATCTATTTTTAAAAACCACTCCTGAGCAAACGCAACTCCAAAAAAGGTGTTCCTAAGAAATTACCAGTGTTGTGGTTTCATTGGTGCCCTTGGATTTCGATTCCGAGCACCGGTTCAAAAGTTAGGAAAACCTGCTCATCTATAAATTGAACGTACCCGAGATAAACTTCGGAAATTGATTCCCGGCACACCGGGCCTCAGAATCAGGTTTCGTCAGAAACTGTGTTCTTGTAAAATCTCAAAGAATGTTAAGAAAATAAATTCCCTTTAATTTTATAGGTCTTTACATTACACCCACCTCAGGGCTTTACGTCCCAATAAAGATACATCATAAACTTGGGGAACAAATGTGGGTACTGAGCGCGCATCTGAGCCTCCCGCTCCCAAGTACTCTCCTGGAGGTTCTCGTGCTGCCATCTGATGCGCACTAGAGGAATCGACCACCCACGTAGGACCCTCTCTTGTCGATCCTCAATCTCCACTGGGACCTCCGCAAAGTTCGCCCCATCATCAAGGTCTATCTCCCCATGGTCGATGATATGTGTCGGATCGTGCACGTATCTCCTCAGGTGAGGTACATGGAAGACGTCATGCACCCGATGCAACTGAGGTGGTAGATCCATGTGATAATCCATTTTTCCTATCCTGATGATTACCTGAAAAGTTCCAATGAAGCACGAATTCAACATGCCACCTCGGCCAAATCTCTATAATCCCCGTCGAGGTGAGACCCGTAAGAAAACTTGGTCACCATCCTTGAACACTAGTGGCCTCCGCCTCCTGTCAGCATAAGACTTCTGTCGGCTCTGAGCTGTCCTCATCTGATCCTGGATGACCTGGACCTTCTCTGTCATGGCCTGAACCATCTCTGGTCCCAAAAGTGCTAAATTCCCATGGTCTGTCTGGAACAGAGATGATCTGTATGGTTGTCCATACAATGCCTTGTATGGTGCCATCCCGATGGTGGACTGGTAGTTGTTGTTGTACGCGAACTCCACCAAGGGTAGGTGTTCCTCCCAGCTGTGAAAAAATTCGAGGACACATGCACGGAGCATGTCCTCAAGAGTATGAATGGTCCTTTCCATATGTCCATCCGTCTGAGGGTGAAAGGCGGTGCTCAGATGTAGCTATGTCCCAAATGCCTCCTGCAACCCCTTCCAAAGACAGGAAGTAAAGCGAGCATCTCGATCAGAGACGATAGATGATGGCACACCATGAAGCCATATAATCTCCTGAACATAGAGGCCTCCCAAGCTCTCCACTGAGCCCTGCTCTCTGATGGGTAAAAAGTGAGCCGACTTGGTATGTCGGTCGTCAATCACTCAAATGGAGTCGGGACCTCTGGATGTACGTGGAAGTCCAATCACGAAATCTATAGATATGTCATCCCACTTCCACTCTGGGACCTCCAAGGGCTATACCAAGCCTGCTGGTACCTGATGCTCTGCCTTCACCTGCAGAAAAGTGAGGAATCGAGAAACGAACTAAGCTACAACCTTCTTCATACCAGTCCACCAGTGTTATCGTCTGAGATCCTGGTACATCTTCGCCACTACTGGATGTACCACTAAAGGGTAAGTGTGAGAATCCCTCATCACCTCTTTTTGTAAAGAATCTGGTACCATGGTATGTCCTCTAAAAAGGATGTCGTTCTCTCCTCATATAGAGAATCCATCAGGTGCCTGTCCTGAGGATATATGTGCACGCCGCATCTCACAGTCAGCGTCCCTTCGATGTGCCTCTCTAACCCACTGCAGTAGTGGAGGAGTGACTATGAGTGACTAAAAAAAGGCTGCTCCATCCCTATCTATGAAGGATATCTACAAAGCGGCTAGCTGCTCTGTCGCCTCCCCGAGTAGCTGAATGCCCATCCTCCTACTGAGGGCATCAGCTACTACGTTCCCCTTTCCAGAAGTATAGACTATCTCAAAGTCATAGTCCTGGAGGAACTCGATCCATCGCCGCTGTCTTAGATTCAGGCCCTTCTACCAGACGATGTTCCTGAGACTATGGTGGTCAGAGTAGACTGTAAAGCTCTCGCCCATCAGATAATGTCGACACATCTTCAGAGCGAAGACCACTGTTGCTAACTCCAGTTCATGGGTAGCGTAGTTCTGCTCATGCTACCTCAACTAACGTGATCCATAGGTGATCACTGCCCGCTCCTGCATCAGGACACATTCGAGTTTGGTCCCTGATGCATCGTTGTAGACTATGTACCCTACTCCCTCCTCTAGAAGCCTCAAGATAGGTGTATTGGTCAATCTCTATCTTAACTCCTGAAATATCTGCTAACATTTTTCTGGCCACACGAAGGGTATCCCATTCTTCATAAAATCTAATAGTGGTGCTGCAACTCTGGAGAAGTCTGGCACAAACCTCCGATAGTACCCAGCTATCCCCAAGAAACTCTGCACCTTCGTCACCCTCCTGGGTGGCTCCCAGACTAGCACTGCCTAGATCTTCACAGGATCCACGGAAACTCCCACCTCAGAGATGACGTGTCCTAAGAAGTGGAGCTCCCGTATCTATAACTGACACTTAGAGAGATTTCCATAAAGATGCTGCTCTCGGAGTGTGTCTAGTACAACTCGCAAGTGGTAGGCGTGCTCCTCCTCAGTGGTCGAGTATATCAAAATGTCTCCGAGGAAGACCACAACAAATTGATCAAGGTATAGATGAAAGATCATGTTAATGAGACTCATGAACACTGGTAAAGCATTGGTTATACCGAATGGAATAACCAAGAACTCATAGTGTCCATACCGACATCTGAAGTCCATCTTCTGCACGTCCTAGTCTCGAACTCTGAGCTGATGATAGCCTGACCTGAGGTCTATCTTCAAGAACCACCGTTCTCCCTTGAGATGATCGAAGAGGTCGTCAATCCTTGGTAGCAGATACTTGATCCTCAAGGTCACCTGGTTCTAGTGAAGATATTCGACACAAAGTCGCAAGCTCTTGTCCGCCTTCTTACTAAAAAATATCGAGGAATCCCATGGTGAAACACTAGGTCGGATGAATCCCTTTCTTTGTAAGTCCACCAGCTACACCCGTAGCTCTCGAAGCTCAGCGGGATCCATCCGATATGCTGGAGAGGATATCGAGGATGTCCCGGGGTACAGGTCAATATAAAAGTCTACCTCTTTGCGAGGAGGTAGTCCTAGAATGTCGTCAGGGAAAACATCTGCATACTGATCCACCACTACAGGAAGACAAGGACTCCGCACGTCAACTGCTCCTAGGATGAGGCTAGCCAACAGATGAGTGATGGGTTTTCCTCTCCGCTGCGTGAGTCCATCCTGTGCTGAAAAGGCTCCCTTATCACCAGTGAAGGTGAACCTACTCCCATCGGTGCAAACACACCTCACCTTGTGCCTAATACAGTCGATCTGAGCATGGACTATAGACAACCAATCCATGCCCAAAATGACATCGTAAGGCCTCGACGCCGCTTCAAGAAGATCCCAGCCGAAGCTCTCGCCTCCTAGTGTAAGATCACACTACCGGTACCAGTTTGTAATCGTCGATTCTGTTCCCGTAGAAGTCTATATCCGTAAGGATCGAGCCAACGGCTTCGTTGGAATCTCCGAGCTCCAAACAAGGGCAGCGGCAATAAAAGAATGGCTTGCCCCTGTGTCTATAATAAATGCAGCAAGGGTGGAGTAGACATAGATAGTACCTCGAATCATCTCTGCCGCGTCGTTGTCGTAGGCCTATGCTACCTGAAGCTGAGCCTGTCTCTACCCGCCAGCACCCTGTGGTCGGGGTGGACCTCTTGGTGGTGGTGGTGGTAAAGCCTCAAAGCATCGCCCACCACCTGCTGCTCGGCCAGCTCCCCTGCATCGTCTGCCTGCTCTTGGCAGACCGCCACGGTCGACCCTTTGCCTCTGTCTAGGTGGCACCTCAACCGTATGTTGCTCCTCTGCATGGCAGGTCGGGAAGTCATGATCCATGTGGCCCTGCCCACCGCATGTGTAGCACTGTCTGCTCCTCGGAAGGCTAGCTCTACGTCGGGTGCCCCACACCTCTGAGCCAGTGTCCTGAGGTTATCTGCCTAATGGTCAAGTCCGCCTAGACCCATATGACATCCGTCGAAGACCAGATGAAGACGACTCTGCTACATGCCGCCCTGAGGTAGTTCTCGCTGCTGGTGTAGGCTCAGTAAGAAATATCTCAATGTGAAGGGCTCACTCTAGTACTCTTGCCTGCATCGGAATGCTGAGGTAGATCACTGATGCCCTGATCGCATGCCTCGATCCCTGCACGAAGGTCCGAGCCCGGAAGAATGGGTTCCGTACCATATCCGTCGAATAGCACGAGAGATCGGTAAATCTCTCCGAGTACTGGGAGACTATCATGCTGCCCTGCCTCAGCTGTAGAAGCTTCTGAATGCTCACTGCACAGAGGGTGGCTGGGATGAACTCTGAGTGAAAGAGGATCTCAAAGTCTGTCCTGAGGAGGGATGCCTCGTCATGCCCCTAGAGCATCATGCTCCACCATCTGCCTGCTGTCGCATGTAGGAGGCTCGCTGCAAGGATCACGATGAGGCCCGCTGATGTCCCCACTAACTTGAAAACTCATAAAATCACCTCTAGCTCATCATCGACAGCCTGAGGGTCTTTCTCCCCATGGAATATGGGTGGTCTCTAATGCTGAAACTCGTGCAGTGCACTAAGGCAACATATACTCTCAGCGGCTGGGGCTAGAAGCATCGGTGGCTCGGTGGGTAGAGGTACTGCCGGTGCCTCTGCTGAAAAAGGGGCCCCCACTGAGCCCTTGTCATTCGGTGGGTTGTCGTCTCGCACAAAGCTCGGAACCCTTGCTGGCTGCTATCGTGGGGCCATCCTGAAAAGAAACAGGTGTTCCACGATCAAAACAGTATACCTGGTGAGCTGACACAATGTAATCACAATGAAAACTTTTGAAACACACATGCAATCAATGTTTTCATGCATTGTGTAGAAAATTAGAAGTCAGGGTCCTGGTGTACGGATACATCGGCCGCCACACCAACACTGGACTCCCTGGACTGATAACCACACTCAATACCCTTAACACTATTGATTCACATAGAAGAAAGATCGGAGTCCTGAGTTCTGTGGTAGAACCGAACACCTCTGATACTAATTTGTCACGACCCATCCTTGGGACCTGTGTCATGACTACCTCAAGCCCGCCTCCCATAGGCCAGGGGATAGTGACTAGCACCAAGGCATAAAACCGATAAAAAATAGTGGAATACATTTCCTTATATTGTAAACAAACACCACAAGGTAAGCCATCAAAAGTAACACTATGTAAAACTGTGTACAATAGTAAGTGCGGAAAGTATGTGGGCCAGAATACAAACCCAAACTGAAAGTAAAGTACAACTGGAAAGAAAGTACCGCAACTGAAAGTAAAGCAGCAACATCGAGCCGTTCACTGGAAGTCCCACCTAAAGGGTGGGTACAAATAGCCTCCTCAGCTTTTCAGGACCAGCCGTCCACTCTGTGTACGTCCCGCCCAGTGGTCCACCTCTAGGTACTGACTAGCTCCACAGGCCTCAACCACGATCAACGATGTCCATCATCTTCATCCAACACAACGTAGTGCAGGTATAGCCTATGCAGGGGTGAGTATACGCTACTCAGAATGGACCCCGTGTCCCCCGAAGGTCTCCCATAATCCACAAAGGATAATCCAAAAGGAAACATACAATCATGAAGTAACAACCAACACTACTTAGGTATATTCCCATACATATACCTAAGTCATCAATTCCCTTTCGGCTCCAACATTCGAGCCCAAGTTCGATCACGTCCACATAAGAGTACAACCCCATCCACACAGGATAACACATCTCAATACACATAAGTAAGCAAGTCAATCATATCGAACATATTGATTTAAAATAAAGACTCATCTCACACATTTATACTTATTCATAAGGTGATAGAGCTGATCAGATATAGCCACTGATTCATCTATGCTAGGACCCACGTAGGATACTAAACCAGCTAAGTTGTCGGTCCCACATAGGATGCAGACCAGCTACTCTGCCAGACCCATGTAGGATAGCAAGAACAGAGTCATTTCCGTTGAACCCATGGAGGATTTCAGTACGGTTTTCATCACTGCCAAACCCATGGAGGATTTCAGTGCATTCTTTGTCGTCGTCAAACCCACGAAGGATTTCAGTACGGTCTCATCACTACCGAACCCACAGAAAATTTCAGTGCAGCCTTCATCGCCATCGAACCAACAGAGGATTTCAGTATGGTGTTCATCGCTGCTGAACCCGCGTAGGATTTCAGTGCAGTCTTCATTGTCGTTGAACCCATAGGGTATTTCAGTACCATCTTCATCGCTGCCGAACCCACGTAGGATTTCAGTGCAGTCTTCATTGCAGTCGCAGCCAGCTCTAGGGTTCCCGCACACAGCATGCTTGATTCTGGGTGGGTCAAATCCACGAGCCAAGGGGTCGATACATCAATTGACACGTAGTCTAGAATTTATGTATCTCAACGTTTCGTTTTGACAAGAGGAACTCAACGTGACAGACGGCGCGTCAATCGGACACTCGGTCTAAGAGTTATTGGCTTTTTCGTTCCAGGGGCCCAGTTGGTTTTTAAGTCAAAACCAACCGGACTGCACTCCAACTACATCCAAACCTCATGTGGAGTAAGCCAAAAGGTCCTTCTCACTAATTGAAATCCAACAAAGTCGAAGGCACGTCAATCGGACGTCCAGAGCTCAAGTTATAAGCGTTTCCTCTCCAAGGGCCCAGTTGGTTTCGTGTTTAAACCAACCCGGCTATACCCAAAGTTCCCGAAACCTTGAGTGTAATATTAGGAAACTAACTTCTCGATTCATGGATCGCTATGCAACTGACGGTGCGTAGATCTGAGGTCTGTATCCCACGTTATGATCAAAAGAACAAAAGTGGTCCGAAAGTGGGGGGTCTGGGCCCGTTCCGACCCAGCCCAACCCCCCCCCCCCCCGGGTCCGGGGTTTGCCCATTATGGAACAACCTGGCCTGGTGGGTGCGGCCTAGCCCAGCTGGGCGCGGCCCAGTCTGGTCCGCGAAACCCGGCCCGGCCCGGCCGGGTGGCACGCTGGCTCGGCCAGCGGCCGAGCATGGGGGGACACGATCCCCCCCTTCCTTTGCTAGTGGTGTGGCACTGGTCTTCACGTCTCCCCAGATCCCATGTGGCCGCAGGATCCGTTCATCCCACTGCCGCCGCAGATCCTTCCAGCGGTGCGCCTACAACGCCTTCCGCAGACCACCGGATGCGCTCCGATGGTCCGTTTTGCCCACCGTCTGTGCCTACGGCTCTCCCAAGACCCGTAGAATACTGTGAAGGGTTCAAAACTCCTTTGTGGCCCGCATTGTCATCACCCATAAATACGATCACCAAGAACAGAGAATCAGTGGGTTTTGACTTGTTATTAGGTCTGCACCCACCGCGTTTGTGGTTCAAACGTCATTCAACAATTAAACACATGTCGAGGATTTAATCCGCATAAAATAAATTAATCCAAACCCCCTACCGCAAGGTGTCGTAGAACGAAGGTTCATCATGGGAAATAATCGTCGTGGAAGACGACATCGCGGAACAAGGTTCTGTAATCGTCGTCGACGTCTCAGAGAAGAGAATCGTTGGTGTCGCGGTACACAGCGTCGTGTCATCGTTCTCTGAGGATTCATCATTCTACGTCGTCCTTCGTCGGAGGTTGGCGTTCTTTGTCGGCGACGGTGCGTTCTTTGTGTTCTTCAACGAGGATGGACGTTCTTCAAGACTGTAGTATTTCCTCCTCAAATCTTCTAATACAACACAACAAAAATAATAAAATAAGGCTTTTCCTTATTTTATTACTCATGCCATCTATTTTTGAAATTCAAAAATTAAATCAGAATTTAACTATCGATCGTTAACCAATTAATTAGGCATTTAATAATCCAATTAAACATGATGGTTGACTTGGAATTTAAGAGGGGGTGCGGGTGAGTAACCAAATTAATTGTACGTGGGGTGTGAAAGGAAATAAATGGGGTTGGGCTCGTGTCGGGCCCACCTCACTAATATCCTACCTAGTGGAGTAAGGATATTAGTGGGTCCCACTCTAACCACCAAGAAAGGTTTAAACTACCTTAAATAAAAATAATATTGGTTGCACAATTTTTATTATATTAATTACATAACCCACTATTTTTAAAAACCACACCCAAGAAAACGCAACTCCAGAAAAGGTGTTCCTAAGCAATTTCTGGAGCTACGGTTTCATTGCTGCCCTCGGATTTTGATTCCGAGCACCGGTTCAAAAGTTAAGAAAACCCGCTCATCGATTCACTGAACGTACCAGAGCTAAACTTCAGAAATCGATCTAGACACACAGTGCCTCGGAATCAGGTGCCGTCAGAAACTGCATTCTTGCAAAATCCCAAAGAAAATTAAGAAAAAAAATTCCCTTGAATTTTACGGGTCTTTACATACCATCTCTAGAGTATTATCGTCTCCACTCTCTTGGAGAACAACTCATGGTAATCTTGATGACATGACTATACAAGGTCAAACACATGCCATAGTTTAATTTAATATCCAGGATTCTTTTGTCTGGTTAAGAGTACCAACGAAAAGGGGAAAGATCCACAAGAACTGGAAAATAGAGACTACATGGCATGTATAAGGTCTACATGGCATGTACCCTTAAGCCCTTACGTGTCCATGTTTTGAAGCCAGCCTAGGCTTGTCTCAACCATAGGTACATAGCACGTTACACCCGCACATGGTGTGTACACCAGCCTATTTCCCCAGTCACATGGCCAAGTTCATATGGTCTCTCACCGGTCAAGACTACACGACATGTCCCACAGGTATAGAGTGTGTTCTCAGTAAAATCTAGAAGACATGTGTTCCATCCCACATGGTGGGTTACACGGCCTTATAATACACAGCATGTATATATATGTACACACTCTATACTTAGAAATTTTCATTTCTTCCCAAATAGAAGAGTGCAGTACGTGGGTGAATAGAACCACACATCGTGTTGTTTTGGTTTCTAAATAGTAAACCTCAAAAACTACTCTGGAGCCCCTTTTCATTAATTTCAAGTGTCGGTAGGCCAAATTATGATCTGTGGGGGGTATACTACTTGCAAACCAAAAATTTTCACCCTACCTTTCACATTATAGTACAAAATGAAACAAAAGGCTAGACCATGATCCACAAAATTACAGTTCAAGAGAGCCCATATTCTTCAAGAACAAATGTTTAGCATCCGTAAACCCAACTATAACATGTATCAATACCCTATAAATAGTAGGCATATCTATCAAGCTAGCTATCACAACAACAGGCATTTTCTAGCACAAAATCTATCACAACAACAAGTAATTTCTAATGCACCTACATGGCATGGAAACTATGCATGTCATCTGATTCTAACATGTTCCTAAATGATGCATGAGATGGCATACCATAATCTCGTCAGGTTTTAACTAAATAGAACCCAATTATAAAAATATAAATAGCACACTACAAGTGCATCACCCAATAGTGAAAATAAAATCAACTGTAAAATTGTAATACCATAAAAATAGCAATTAAACGAGGTAGATTAGCTTTTCCCTATACACGAGTTAGCTACTCCCAGGCACAGCTTATTACCAAGTACCAATTCCTTCTTATCCCTGGCTATAGGCTCCATAGAGTAAGTCAAAGAAAAGAAACCCCTCAGATACAACTTTTTAATGTCCTGGATCTGGGTTCCCCAGACCTGTTTGGTCACATGACCTCAAGCGCATTTCCCCAAACGCCAGAGGCTACCGACTAGCAGTAAATTCCTAGGACTGATAGTTGTGACACTATGCCCTCATTTTTTCAATTGTATCATAGGGGAAAAATACAAACATAAAAAAACAGAAGTAGTAAACAATATAGAACTAAAATGGATAGCGGAACTGAAGTAAAAGATAACCAACAGTCAGATATATGATGATGAGACATGTCTCTAATTCTAATATAACAGCCAAAACAGGATACACTGCAATATGATACAATATAGGACAAGGTACAAAGTACAATAAAACAAAACCAAAGTAGTGCAATAGGAATTCAGCAGCCTCACAATCCTATTCTCTGTCCCATGCTCTCCTACTCCTCTGTAAAAATCATTTACATGTGTTGGGACCCTTTCCCTTATCAACACCTACAACAATATAATATTTTTGGGCCCAAGACATGACCAAAAAAGGGTGTGAGAAATAAATCCCAGTAGGAAACCACTAAAGGCCCGTGCCAAACTATTAGTAAAAATGTGCAACAATAATATGCAATAATTAAATGCAGTAAACTTGGAAGTAATCAAATGTAACCATTCCTACCAATTACATTTACATTATAATAATTATTTAATAATTCAATATAATTGAATTCTGAGTTTTACGAGACTCGACCTGGACTGAAAATCTTCTATAACAGCACCACAGTAAAAACCACAACAGGCTATCTATTAAGTAAAAGATAATAATAATACCAATCTTGTGCTTTAGCATGCCAGTTACAACATATGAGATCACTATAGTGAATATTCAAAGTAAACATTATCCTCAAACATGCAGGTACTTACCCTCAGGAAAATAGAAACAAAACCCTCAATTGACTACCCTTAGGCATAATGAATATTGCCCTCAGGAATATGAGATATCGCCCTCACGCATGGAAGCTACTACCCACAGGCCAAAGAAACATTTCCCTCAGGCTAAACAAAACATTTTCCCCAAGATAAACAATACACTTCCCTCTGGTATTCTGTGGTAAAAGCTAGTAATAGGGCCAATCCCAATGCATAAGAAAGAAATTTATATAAGTTTCCCCTCATGAAAATTCAGAACATGCTATAATCACCGCATACCCATGGGTATCCTGGCCAAATAGATAAAGATGGGAAACGCACCCTCAAGGTGTCCCTAGATCAAATCAGTAATCTCAATAGCAGTTTATGCTTATTCATTAGATAGACTAGGAATTCTAGGTATCTCAATAGTCAATGTATTATCCATACAACTCCCCGAACATCGACACATGGCACAACGGTACACAAAATCAACTTGACAGTTTTAATTAAACACCATACCACCTACATCGATCTCCTCTGATCAATATATGTGAAATGTGCCTCTTGAAACAACCAAGAACAACATAGATATGAGATAAAAGATTACCCTTTCAAACCTAAATAACATCCCTTATGAAAATAATTGGAATGAATTATTCAAGAAGATAGATGGCCTTACCTGCACAGTTCAAACGATATTGATGGCGGAAGAATCGGAGTCCCAGTGAGAGATCGGGAGCTCCTCTAAGCCTCGACCTTCTCTCCTGTTTCTCCTGGTGAGCCATCTGCTTCCTCTGTCGAATGAGGAGGCAACTGCCTGTTTTTTATGGAAAAACATAACTATACGGCATGTACTCTCAAGTACACAACGTGTACTATCCTTTTTTATTGTTCCTCTGGTAGCTACTTTCCACTGCCTCACTGTTCATATGCCGACTGATTACATAGAGTATATTACTAAGTATGTGGCATATAGTTAGGTTTTATCCCCTTCAATCGCTGACAGGCCTATATTCCCTGTATTATCATCCCATACAGCCAAAGTACACGATGTGTAGTTAGTTTTTACACCCCTAATCACCAACAAGCCTACACGCCCTGTATTCTCATCCCATATAGCCAAAGTGCACGGAATTTGTATAAAAGTACATGGCGTGTACCCATAAATTTGGGATTTTCCCACATTTCCATTTTTTTCTCAAAAACACTTAAGGAAAAGGAAAATAATAAATTCATACCTCAATAATAAGAACCAGGTTCTTACAACGTTGTGATAGTCCTATGACCTTGGCTTTAAATAAGTAAAAAGGTCTCCAATTAGTCTCGGTCAAACCAATTAGAGCAACCTAATTTGAAACTATCGCATGTTTAGGGAATATCTATTATACTAGGTGAATTATGCTTAGATTATATATATGCATAAAGCATTATAGTATATAATGATAGTAATTATCAACTCTAATTATGTTAGTTTTGTTCAATTTAACTTCACATGGTCAAGGTTGTGGAAAAAAAAATTAAACACTTATTATTAACAAAATTTCCCTCAATAGGGTTACCAAGGATCAGTATATATATTCATTAGGTTCATAAATACCCCATACTCTGAACCCCTAACCCTAATATTATTAGTCACACATGACAGAATTTATTAAAGCAAGATAAATAGATGACATGATTGACATAATAATTAAATGATTCAAAATAATGAAATGCACAATTGAAAAAATGAAAAATCAATTAAAAACTATCTTGAGCAATGAATAAATTAAGAACACATAAATGGATGAATGAATGATAAACGTAATATAGAAATAAAAGGTATAGCATTAAAACTAATGATAAAATAAATGTTACCTAAAATATATAAAAAGAAATTAAATAAAAGAAAACTATCTATGAAGAACAGTAGATTAGAACCCTACGGTAGACTCCTGGTCGTCACACATCATGATTAGAATAAAATCCATATCTCTTGGATTATACCCATATAAATAAGACTGGTGATCATTACTCTAGATTTTCGAGTCAAAATCGACATTAAATGAATGTTCAGGTCAATGTAGAGTTACCCCCATTAAAGATACATAAAAATCCCTCTTTTGTATATCCGACTATTAAATTATGTTTAATGTATATAAACAACATGTAATGTGTAGGTCCAAACATCATACTTCATTCTACACTTCACACCTTGTAAAATTTTCACTTTTTGTAATATTTAAGTGACGTTTCATGTCCTTCTCCAGTGCTGGAACCTCTATTTTCATTAGTTCTTCAATTTCAATAATTCGAAACATCATTTGATTATCCATATCATAGAAAGTATTCTCAAATTTAATAACATGATCTTTTATACTACTTTCTATCTTCACATTATATTCTTTTTTCGATGTCACACCAAGACAAATTTTGTCCTAGCTTGAAATTCCTTCTTTTTCTATAATTTCCATTTTTTCATCATATTATCCAAATATTATTCCTTCATAATAATATGCAAAAATTAATATATTCCATAAAACACAACATTAATCAAAAAATTATTCAATTAATTTACATATCAAATGTATCAAAAAATATATATAACATAGGGTTATCATGTTATAAAAATATTGCCACTATGTCATCATATGCACATGTTAATCATTGTATTTAGATAGCTATAAAAAATACTGAACAAAATGGTTTGAAATTAAATGATATAGTAGAGGATTATAAATCTATAGCATATAGAGCTCCCTAGATAATGTTTATGACTTTGTTAGAGGTCACACTATTGATTTCACCCATCAACGAAACCCATGGAGCGTCTGTTCAACCTCATTAGGATGATTTGAAACCTTTCATCATGATATAGTCTTTTTTATATGAATTTTCATTTACTAATGACTAAAAACATTTTCTGTTGTTGTTACCATATGGCCAAATCTATGATCCTTCATACATCCTCCATTTTATCATCATAAAACCAATATATAATTTTTGAGAGTGGAATGAGAGAATAGTATTCAAGAATTTGGTGGTTGATGGAATACCTGACCACCTGATAATCAAATCACACATGGGATCATTTATGCTCGCAAAAATTATGAATCAACAATTTTAATAATCATCATAGGAAATTTTTTTGAGAATAGTAATCATTTAAGAATTTCATTTTCCAGGGATTAAATTTTCAATTGTAATTAATAATATTAATAATCATCACCAAGAACTAAATCCATTAAAAAAATAATCCAAGGGATATCCTAAAAATAATAATCATGAAAAACATTGATTTTTCATATCCATGTTAATCCCATGATAAAATTTAAATAATTATATATCATATTGTTTCAATGATTGAAGAAGAATATTTATTAAATTATAAACACAATTCTTCATGTGATGATTAAATAATTTGATTTAATATCTAAAATGATTATTATTTAAACACTTTTAATTTTTGTGTAATAATAAATCCATAAATAAAAAATGAAAAAAAATTATTTTCTACAAGATATTTAATCTTCATTACTGATCTCAAGAGAGATAATGTTTACTATATTAAAATATTATTATTTTTTGAATAATATATTTTTATCTTATGTAATTTAATTGTTCCCATCATTGATGAATATCTTTCTCAAATAAGAGACTTAGAATAGTGATGATTTAGGTGAACAAAATATTAAAAAATTATACCACTTGACAAAAATTTTGAAGATTCAATATCCTTCACTTGATCCATGTTCATTATTCCCACTACTATAAATAACACAAATAGTGCCCTCTATTGTTCTACATGAGATAAAGAAGGAGAGATATAGGGATTTTCCTAAAATGATTCTTCCACCCCCTGAAAAAAAGAGTGTTGAAGTGATTGCATTTATTATATTTCCAAACATTAAAGGAAGAATGTGGGAGGAATTAATCTCACTATAATGGCTTGTCACAATTTCTCCATTGACTAGATTTTTTTCTTTTATCCAATAAATACTGAGTCAACACTATTAAATACTTTCATATCTATAATATTATATGCCATGTCTCTTACATAAATCCATAATTTTTCAACATTTCCATCCCCATGAAAAATATTAATATATTTTTATTTTGAAAAAATGGTGATTTAAAGACCCCTAATTATCTTTACCACGGTTAGAAATCTTACCATAAAAATTATATCAGTCTAAATGAAAACCCACATTTCAAGAAAATATATGGTGTTAAAATTTATTTATAGTACTCCATTTATGAGATAACTAATTTTCACATGTTATTTCATAAAGATATCATATTAAATAAATTATATATTACTTAAAATCTCGTTATTTAAAAATTAAACAATCCTACATTCATTTAACATTTAAAAATATTATTAAAAATATTCAATTCATTATTGATAAAAAATTTAGTACTATACTTACCCTTATTATATATACTTTTCCTACCAACTTTTATTCAATTAATCCCCCATATGTTCAAATGATCTATTGTTGACATATCCATGGAAGGCCCCCTACTTCTATATAACTTATGTGGACATGATTTATCTTATTATAGGTGATAATAATAACTAATATATAAGATATTAGTATAATTATAGGGTGTTCCAGTCATTAATTTGGTATTGGTGGCTTTTAGATCATCATAGAGTTAGTGGTTTCTTAGTCAGAATAGTGGAAATTGGTCCTTCTTCAGCCAATAATGATACGAGCTCTAGAGAACCAAATTGTTTCATTCGTATAAATGGTTTTTTAATGGATCAATCATTAAAATATAAAATTTTATAGGGTCCTAAGGGATCCAATGGGCTATTGAAAATTACCTGGTGTCTAAGAAAAATTGATTATGGGCCATAGAAGGTCCATACTGAAATGTGTGGTAGCTCATTCAATGGTGTTAAATGTGATCTTGAGTAGAAATTAGTGGTATAAATTTCCCTATTCGAAAATAATTTTCCACATTTCCATGTATCTCCCAAAATGTCCAATTATTTTATTTACTTCACACTTTTTAGATTATTTTTTTTATAAAACAAAAATGATTAGTTTAATGAAATACCACTCAAAAGGGATGTTTATGTGTAAAAACCCCAAAATAAAAATCTATTATCCTTCATCACATGAAAAAAACTTCAACCATTAAAATTTTTAGTTAAAAATAAAATACAACCAAATTGTACTATGTGATTATGATAAAATAATTTATTTATATATACTATCCTCCTACTTCATTAACATGTAATAACATGATCTCTAAAATCACTCAGTTTCTTCAACATGATGAAACATTTTCTAAATGTCATGATAATTATGAGTCTATTTTAAAGCCTTTTGGGATTATAAATTCCACTCTGGTATTTGTAACATTAGTGAATCTAATTTTTCATTAGTACGTAAAATATTTTGTGGTCATATTAATTATAACCACTATTTTTTACTATCATTTTTGAGATGGTAATACAGAAAGCCTTGAAATGGTATTTGAAATACATAAAGATAAAATCTTGTATAAATGAATTTTTAAGTATCTATTTTCTATGTGTGATGTGAAATTTTTATGTCGTGTCATATCTAAGTTTGTAGTATTCTTCAATCGAGATATGGTGGATGAAGTTATGTCTTGGTAGGTACTTAATAATATTTTTGAAGTTATCTGATTTAATAGATTAACCAATGTTAATATTGATTCAATAATGATTTCTTTAAGATAGTTTCACTAATAAAATGTTTAATTCAAAGGGTCATTTTTTGTGATACTTCATTGAGCCTAATAAGAGACTTACTACCATTTTTTCTCATAAATTTCCAAATCAAGGAAGTGACAATGCGGTATATTATGATCTATATATATTTATTATGTGTTGTATGTTTATAAAAAAAGATAATAAAAATTATATAATGTTCTCTATAACTCAAAATACATAAAAATAATTACCCAACACATGATTTATAGTTGTTTTTAGTAGTCCTTGTTTTAAAAATGTTGGTGTAATTATATATTTAGTTATAGTTATTTTTTACACATTGACCATATGAGTTTATGATACTTATTTTATTAAAGGTATTTGAACCTTTAATATATATGTAAGTAGAATTCAACCAAACATTTTATTATAATAAAATTCACACCTTGATATAGAGAGATGAAATTATTGATTCGTTCAGTTTAAAATCACAAATAGAAGAAGTATGGGGGTCTGATGAGTAGTTGAATGTATATATATATATATCAGATAACCTGAAGCTGTATATAAATTATTGATATGGATATACATTTTTAAGCAAGATAAAAGTTATCTCCACACTAGTGGATAAAGAAAAGGAGTAATGATATTATAGCTATGAGAATAGAGTGATTTGAGGTAACATTTTGGGTTGGTAGAACCTAAGGTACTTGTATGATGGACCCAATTTTACCTTTCCAAATATAATACGAAGTGTTATCTAATTCAAATAAAAATAGTTGGGAAGTCTATATTGAATCAACTACGAAATACCAAAATATAAAATTTCAATACTACTCAGTAGATATGAATGAATGATTTTAGTTTCATTCCATGATGAAAGTTTCACTATTGTTGGAACCATGACCGTTATATGCAAGAAATGGAGTTCAATTTTTGTTTTTTTTGGAAATCATCATTTAATGTTTATAATGTTTTCCATAAAAGGGATTATATAGTTTGAGTAGAAAACAATATTGAAGATAGCTTCATTTCCCTGTGTTTGCCAAATTTTTGGGCCGCAAAATTGCTAAATGGATAAATTTGTGTTTGGAAAAGAAACGTGCATGAAATATTTTAGGTGAATTAAAAAATTATGTGAAAGGCATGTTTCAGAATCAGAATATAAAAAAACGACAAAAGCATGAGCTGCATGAAAAATGTGGAGTTGTGCATGGAAAATGGTTCCTACATAAGAAAGCATTGCACGCAGAATAATAGTTTTTGAGTGACATACTGGGTTTTGCGCATGGGGTAAAAGATTCCTATAAATAAGAGGTGAAACCCTCATTAGGTATGGCTGAAGACTTATATAATATCTGAGTTTTGATGAGTGTAAAAGTAGCACAAAAAGGGAGTTGTGTGGAAAAGTTGATGTTGCACGGAAACGATAAAGTTGGGCCCAAAATATCAAGTTGCATGCAATAGTTAAAGTTGCTCATAAAGTTTGTAGTTGGGTGAATGATTTTCAGCACAAAAAGAAAATCTTTCTTTCAAAATATCATGTGCGCATAGGGTATGTATTGCGTGCAATTGTCAGTGTAGGCTTAATACATGTTCTGAATATCCCATTCAGTGCTCTAGTGCTTTCAATTGCATCAATTTGGGACTTCAATGAATGAACTATATCATTCAAAAAAGAGAAATTGACTTCAATGAAAATCTATTGAAGTGACCAACAAGTTGATAAAGTAAGCATGCCTTCTCTCAAGGCAGTGAGCTAGGGGGAGTTCAGGGAGGTGATCCTAGGGACGTTGTGAGCTATCCTTGGACCTTTGTAAAGGTAGTGTGCATGGAATAGAGTGACTATGATTGAATATTGTAATCTTAAAACTAGTAAAGATTAATGGATTTAGGTATGATTGACACACTTTTGGTGTATGCTCCTTGGATGTATCCCTTTGCAGTGAACCAAGTAAAATTGTTTTGTCAACTCCCTATTTTCATTTGTTTAATAGATTTAACAAGTTACTACTAATGTGGGAATAAGATCCACAACATTAAAAAAATAAAAAGTTGACCCCCTAATTCACCTCCCCCCTCTCAGGGTGTTCTGGGGTCCTTCAAGTTGTATCATAGATAGGTTGTTAGTGTTTGATATGTCTTATACCATCATGGAGAATTCAGCCAGTGTTAGGGGAGTCCCCCTCTTTGATGAAAGTAATTTTCAGATTTGAAAGAATAGAATGAGATCTCATTTAACATCACTTGGAATGGAAGTCCTATTTTCCTTTATGAAATGAAAGCAAGTTACTGATTCAACTAGGTTGGCTGTGACTGATAGAGATAAAAAAATTCTTTTTGTTGATGCTAAAGCATAGAATGCTCCCACCACAACCATTTCTGATTAGATGTATCTGAAGGTGATGAGTTTCACCTTAGAAAAGTCTATGTGGGATAAACGTGGAAATATTTATGAAGGATATATAAAAGTGAAGGATGTGAAACTACATGTCTTGCATAATAGGTTTGGTGATATGAAGATACATCCTAATGAAAATGAAAAATCCTTCTTCAATCGACTTACTGAAGTGGTTGGATAAATTCAAACTCTAGGTGAAGAAATAAAAGATTTTGACATTGTAAATAAAATATTGAGAATACATCCACCCATTTACAATGAAAAGGTGTCATCCCTTGAGGAAAGATATCATTCCAAACATTCTCTAGATGATCTTCTGAGTATCCTTCTGTCATATGAAATGAGATTCAAACTAGAAGATGATATGTCTTGATTGATAAAGGAAATGGCGTTCAAAGCCATGGAGAAACTGAAAATTACAAAAGATAGTATTGGAGAAGAAGATTATGAAAAATAAATTATTTCTCTCATTACCAAGAAGTTATAGAAGGGAAAAGGAAAATTCAAAGGGAAGTTACCACTATCTTGATTTCGTTTTGGAAAATTTGGTTTGTTGCCTATCAGTAATTAAGAAAGAACAATGATGAAGATTGTGAAGCTGAAAACATTGAAAATATTCAGAAAAGGTCTTCAAATAAAGGAAACTTCAAATCTAGAATGAAAGTACCAAAGAAGAGTTTTTTTGTGACTAGGAAGATGATGATAATTATTTCTATAAAGAAGATGAACCATAATTTAAAAATAGAAACCATGCTTCTAGTATAGATTTTGTTGAAAAATCATAAGATAATGGTGGAGACAATCAGTTCACAACTAGTGAAAATACTGAGTTTCAACATAAAGATGTTGTTAGTAATCATATAAATAAATTTAAGAGTTGCAATAAGTGGAAATAAATTGCAGAATCATCATCCAAATATGTTTATCAGCTTAAATCCAAAATTGAATGACTAGAAGAATTTGTGAAAGTACTATTTAACATCCTTGAATGAAATGACGATGTAGGGGATCTGAATCTGAGAATTGAAGAGCAGTAAAAGGCCATCAATGACCTCACCTTTAGACTAAAAGAAAAGTCCAAGACTAGTGAGGTGAATGAGGGAGACGTTATTACTCTTAGAATTATACTTGAGAGTGAATCAATTTCAAAAGAATAATGGAAGAAAATATAGTTTGGAATGTTCTCAGATGTTGAGTTGTTGGAAGGAGAAAAACATGGCTCTAATGGAGTTAAAAGGATTTTGAATGATCAAAGACCTACTTACATGGGAAATAGTGGAATCAGTTGTGATTTTGAATCATTAAATACTATAAATTAAGATGAACAAAATAAAGGTATTGTTAAAGTGGGTCGTATGGAACATTCACCTAAATTTATGAAAAAGAAACCCCTAATTCAATCTGAATGAAGAACAGAAGACTATCCTCAAGCTTCTAAGATTAACATTCACTCAAACTGTTATCCCACAGAAGAATGAATGAGGATAAAAATAAGTGAGAAGACATTTCATCCCATGAAGTGTCAATTTTGTGGATATTTGGGTTATACCATGTCTTATTGCAAGGAGGAGAGAAGATATTTTATTGTAGAGGGTATGGGAGTTTAACAAAGTAAAAAATTCATAGCCTCATTATTTTAGAAGAAAAAATTTCTATGGATATTTTTTTCTTCTAACTTTTGTCATAAAATCATTTATTTCCAGGAGACGAGGGACATGTATGCCTGATACCGGAGTCCATGAAATGTCAAAGATCATCAAAAAGACAATGTTTCTCTTGCAAACAGTCTTTATCCTCTCGAAGAAGATTTTGACTATGAAGAATCCATGTACACAGAACATATAATTGAAAGGCCACCAATGTTCTATACTCAATCCAATGTCTCCTAGAAAGAAAAAAAAGAAAATTGAGAAATCCAACCTTACTGAGGTATCCCTCGAAGCGACAAAAAAGAAACAACACCTAGATTATGGATAGCAGTTGTTCATTTAATATAACTAGTAATGCAGTCATATTAATAGATGTTAAGAGGAGGGTTGATGGAACAGTATGGTTTGGTAATGATGGAGCTCTAAGAATAAAAGGAAGTGGACGCACTAAACTAGAAAATTGAGATCTAAAGCAAACATAATTCTTTTATGTAGATGTCTAACATCATAATCTCCTCAGCGTGATTCAACTCTGGGACTCAGGAATTATAGTTACTTTTAATCATAAAGGTTGCACTATCAAGGTAAAGACAAGAAATTCACATATAAAGAGATACAGAAGAGAAAGAAACCTATATTAGGTTGACAGTAAAGAAAACATTTGTTACATGTCTATTTTAAAATAAAATAACTTGTGGCATCAGATATTGGGGCACTTCAATAAACCGTACATGGAAAATATATAAAAATTTAATATTTTCATAGATATTACCCACCTAAAGCGTGAATGTGAAAATTATTGTCATTATTGCATTTACGGGAATCTAGTCTAAAGTTTATATCATCCAAAAAATAAAAGGGCATATCATCTTCTTGATCTCATTCATACAGATGTATGTGGCCCGATAAATGTTATCGTAACTCATGGAGAAAGGTTCTTAGTCCTTTACATAGATTATTATAGTAGAATGGCATGTGTAATGGTTATACACATGAAATGAAAATTTATTTATTTTATGATAACATATGGGTGAATTACCAATAAGGATATTGGAAAAACAATAAAATTGTTGTCATCTGAAAATATAGGGGAATACACATCCATTTAATTTAAAAATTACCTAGATAGGCATGGGATACAACATGAGGTAGATGTTATGAGAACATCATAGAAAAATGATGTTTTTGAGTGTAGGAATTGATAGGTGAACAACATAGCAATAACTATACTGATTGAGAGTCGTATTCCAGGATATTATTGGAAAGAGTCTGTTCAAGCTGTAGTGTATATTGAAAAATGAACAGGGCTTTAAATGGGTGAGATGAAGACACTATATGAATTGTGGCATGGAAGAAATCCCTATTTAAATTAATTTCGTGTTTTTGGAAGTAAATGTTTCATCAGAAACAAAGAATGAAATCAAAGGAAGTATGGTTACAATTCAGATGAAGGAATTTTCCATGGATACTCAATAAACAACAAAGCCTAAAATTGTTTCAACAAGTGCTTAGGAAGGATTGTGGAAAGCAACGATGTTAACATCATTGAAGATAAAACCACAAATGCTTCGAGGATTTCATATACTAATGTGATTGAAAATGAGGAAGAAAGTAAACATTGATTAAATGAAAATATAACAAAATATAAAGGTGTAAAAAACACTCAGGATCCACATCATAATGTTTACTTATAAGAAGAATCTAAATAAAAAACCTTGGTTGGAGATAATGTAGTTGAATCATAGAGGAGGATTCGAAGAGCTGGAATTAATCAATCCTATATTATTGGGGATTGGACTACACCCACAAAAACAAGAAGAATGAGGAATAACACACAATCTGCATTTCTTGTTAGTTTTGGAACCATCCTCATTTAAAGAAGCTATAAAGGATGAATCATGGGTGAAAGCCATGAATGAAGAGTTAGATTTGATTGAAAAGAATCAGACCTGGGATCTAGTCAAGAGCCCCAAAGGTCACAATGTGTTTGGTACAAAGTGTATTTTTAGGAACATGTTTGATGAGAATGGATGTGTTATTAGAAACAAGGCATGACTGGTATGTAAAGGATACACACATATTGAAGATGTTAATGTTGAAGAAACCATTGATCCAATGGCTATAATGGGGTCAATCAGGAATTTCTTTCTAAGTAAATCCAAATAGGATATAATTTAAATCAAATGGATGTCAAGATGTCATTCTTGAATGGTGTTCTCGAAGAAGAAATCTACATCGGACAACCAGTGGTTCTTCTTCTTGGTACTCATGAAACAAAGTTTTGTAAACTAAATAAGGCTCTCTATGGTTTGAAGCAAGAACCACAAGCATGGTATTCCCATTTGGATACTTATCTCAAGAAGTTGGAATTCAAAAGAGAAGGGGTTGATAACAATTTCTATGTGAATAATTATCCAAAATATTAATTAATGGTTCTAGTTTAAATTTATGACCTTATATTTTATGATAGTAGGCAGATGTCCGTTAATAAATTTTCCAATCACATGAAATCCGAATTTAAAATTTCTTTTATTAGGTAGATCACATATTTGTTAGGGCTACAGGTGACTCCAAATAACTATTGAAATTTCATTTCTCAAGTTAAGTATTAAAAAGTATTGTTAAAGATATTTTATATACATGGCTCCAAACCAAGGTCAACACCGATTGCAGTTGGAACCAAACTTGGAAATAATGAGGAAGGGACCTCTTTATTTCCCACCATGTACAAGAGGATTAGTGGAATCTTACAATATCTAACGACCATATGGCCTGATATTGTCTTTGAAAGTTGCTTAGCGGCCCAATTTTAGAGTAATATGAAGGAAGAACATATGAAAACATTAAAAATAATCATGAGGTATATTCAAGGTACTCGTAATTGTGGATTATACTTTGTTGTAGGAAGGGATAGTGAATTATTTGTATTTTTTTTATGCTAGCTGGGCAGGATATGTAGTGGATAGAAATTCTAGCAGTGGTGGATCATTCTATATTGGACTGAAATGTAATGGCAGGTTGAGAAAAAAACAAAAAATTACTTCTCTTAGTACTACTGAAGCTGAGTATACCTCTAATACAAAGGCATTTACTCCACTACTATGGATGAAGAAACACCTGGTAGATATTTTTGATGAGGTGAAATAACCAATGTTGATTTTCTATGACAATAAGAGTGCAATTGATCTTACAAAGAATCATATTCATCATTCTTGTACAAAACATATTGAAACCAGGTATCACTTTATCAATGAAAAGGTTAAACAAGTAATAATTAAAATGGATAATGTGGTAATTGATGAACACGTGGCTAATATTCTTACCAAGCCACTTTTAGCAGCTATTTTTGAGAAACAATAGTTGATCCTCGGTGTTCAGTCACCTTCTAGTGCATAAAGAGATTATGAAATTCCCCGCTCCCCAGTTATGTTAACTGTTTTTAATCTATTTTTGAATATTATTGTTGATGATTCTTTCCATAAGAGAGTCTGATGAATGGAAAAATGGAATACCTTAAGCACAATGAGAATTATCCTTTGGAAAGCATCAAAAAAATAACAAAAGGAAGGACAAAGAAAACATTTAGAGGGTGTCGTGAAAGTTTGTTGTGCGTTGTGCAAGTCACTTGTGCGCCACATATGGGTCGAAAAAGTCACTTGCACGACCTATTATTTTTTTCCCAAAGGTTCCCACTGGCCTATAAATAGCCCTTGTGGGCCCCCCATTTCGAGGATGAATTTTTCCAAAACTCAGATTCATGTTCTGGTCACCCAAGTCTTTGTCTGAAGTCTTCTGAACACTTCTTAGGTAATTCTTTACATAGAATGGAAGCTCTAAAGAGGAAGTATAATGCATGAGTGTTAGAACTCATCAAAACTTTCACACCTAAGTGTCCATCCCTTAAGGTAAACAAAGAAACTTTCGTGCTACCTTTCCCTCTCAAGGAAACTTGTGCACCACCCTTCTGGAAGCCTATAGGGATGATACTAAGGGATTGAGTTCAAATTCTCCCAAGTATTACCATATAGATTATTCATTGCCCAAGGTGACTCATGTCGCACAAGTCTACTTGCATGACCAGGACTTGTGTTCCAGAACAATACTTGAATGCCTCCTTCCTAGTCACCTCCTTTCCTCAAATCCATCTCTCCCCTTCAAGACATAGCCTTCAAAACCCTATTTAAATCCATTTATGGAATGGTTCCTTTGCTGGATTCCTTAGTTGAAAAGAATTCTGTGAGAACCTATCCCAAAACCTCATGGCTTACAATCCTTATGTATCCACGGTTAGGGGTTTCCTATATAACCTCATCCTTTAAGATGAGAAGATCTTTTAAACTGGGCCTCCTTCTTAGGAGTAATCCCAAGTCATAGTTTCCTTAAAAAATTCAAATCCTCCTCAGGAGTAAGCCCCAACCATAATTTTCTTTTGATTTGGTATTCCTTCTCAGGAATAAAACCCAATCATAAGTCCTTCTTAATTTGGGATTCCTTTTCAGGAGTATGTCCCAGGTTCAAATTCCAAATGTCCATAATGTACAAATACCTTTATGGACCCTACTCTTGGGCTTTTTTCCTAAGTCCTGGTCTTCATTTACCAGGGCCATCATACATATGTAAGCCCCACATGATTTCTCATGACTTCATCTTTCATGGAACCATCGTCAAGTTTACTGATACCTCTTGTTTCTCACACCAACCATGACTCACGTGATATTAGAGTGTGAATGTAATCACGACATCTCTTTTTGGGCCATTAACCAAGCATAAACCCCATATTTCTTACTCAAACTATGTATACTTTGATCTCTACCTTAAAATTAGAGTATGTAGAAAGCCTTTATAAGGTCCAAGCCCATTTTTCATTAATTATTTTTCATCCCACATGACATTAAACTATATAATTCTTATCGAACTGTGTGGGTTCTGATTACTTTTATTAAGAAAGATACGTAGGTAGCCCATCTGCAGGTACGATACCAACTTTAATATAATCCCTGTCTTTCTGAACGACAATAAACTTCAAGTTCCCTAATGAGTGGCTTTAAAACTAATATGGTCATCATAATGACCAAGAGATTTCTATATAATATATTTAAGGATACCATTGAATAATAATATCTAATACATTTGGATGATTCTCTATCAATGAAGAACCTCAAAATACATATATAAGATTCTATAAATCCCATACATATTAATCATCTATTGCCAAATCTAAAGGAAAACTGATTTTCAAGCTTGGGGAATTAATAAGGATTCATGAACATAACATAAATCTATAAGAGAGTCCCAGAGTAGGCTATAATTTCCCCTCAAAAGGGTGTGATGAGCCTAACCTCCCATCTTCTCGACCAATGAAAATTCTTAAGCCTCATTGGTCCACAACTACTGTGAACCTACCTTTGTAAAGTAGGTCTTAATGTATATAGAATCATTGGTTGTTTCCAGTTCTATGAATAAACCCATTAGAAACCAATTGGAATGTTTTAATATTAAACAAACATGGTCATCCCCATTTCCAGAAGAAAAAAATGGTGAACCCGACATGAATCCTTAACCAAGTAAAATGATGTTTTACTTATTTGTTAGGACCCTATTAAACTCAATATGAGGGCCAATAAAGAAATCAAACACACATATACTCATCCAAAATATGTAGTCTAGCCAATCCTATCTTCATTATGTCTTCTATATTAAACAGACACTCTTTTCCAAGATCTCTCTGCAACATAGAATGGATTATTTAATGTTCACACCTGTGAATGCCTCGACTGCTACTCCTGCTAGATCCTCGTCCACTCTAAGGATGACATCACCTACTCAGCATCTTCAATGCTAGGTCTTGAACGCATTGCCGAGGTAATTTCATCAACATGGTACCATCCCGACTCTGGAGGCCACTCGACAAGCCCTCTAAGTTAACAACTCACCCTGGTTTTCCAAACAGTGATGACTAGTGGATAAAAAGTTGGTTGTGCCAACCACCGTTTCCAACCGTTTTGGGTCGTTATCCCTGGAACACAACAACCAATCCCTCCCATATTACAGGGAGGTTAATTAAGAGGTCACTCAGGGACTAAATTCAAGAAGACAAGAGTCATTTCTGAGGATTCTTACCAACAATCGCCACCAGACTCGTGTGGTAGTGCACTCTCAACATGATGAGGGCATCACCTCTGGATGTTTGGCTCAGGTCCCTCAGACCAGAGCACACAAGAAGAACCTTCAGAGGCGAAATTCGGCTAACATGGAATAGGTTATTATTTATTCCCCTTTCGGAGAAGTCCATCAATCTAACATGATGGAAAAAGATGAGATGGCATATACACATGTTTGTCCTGATTTCACTACCCAGCAGACTCGTCTGGTAGTAACACACCAATCCTACCAGGCAATTCTGGTAGAGTATTATAGGTAGACACATACACCTTTTTATAAATCATCAGCTAGTTAGTAGGCTCCTCCAACTGCGACCAATGAAACTCTCCAATCAAATGTGGTGACTAGCTGTGAACAGGCACATTCACCTGCTTACACTCATCAATTCTGCCAGTAGTCTCGCCTTCCAGTATTGAAGAAATTTTATCAATCGTATTTGGTGGAGAAAAATCATCAGGCACATACACATACAATTTATCAAGATTACCAATAGTCTCTTTTGGTAGCACCTAGAGATGTCAATTGGAAATCTCTAATGACAAAAAAGAGGCATACACAACTTTCTGGCCTGACACATGAGTACTGTCAGAATTCACAGACAGGAAAAGGGGGACAGGAGAAGGAACACAAAACTACTCCAATCACGGAATGGACGTCTATTCCCATTCCAGCAACTGAAGTCACCATGCACTTTCTGACAATAGTGAATGAGCAGAAGAAAATCCGTATCCATATTATGGATACCTATCAGAATATTATAACAACTTCAATAGCATTACAGGTAAAAAACATAATCTATTACTATCAGTGGAATGACTCATCAACATGTCACTCTGGAGTAGATACACACCTCTATTCCATTCTAGGAGGGATGTGGGGAATACTCCCCAATGTTATAAGAACAATCAAGTTGGGCACATAAACTCGATTTAAATGGAGATAATCAGCCTAAGCTGACCATTTATCCTATGCAGGCACATACACTCACTCATAATAACCAATTTAATCAATAATTGGTTTCCAAAGTGAGTAAGAATTCTTCCAAGAAAAAGACCCATCAATCACAGTTGAAAAATCAAGAGCCAATCTGCAATAAATCCTTACTAAATGCTGGAGTTCATGAAGCCCTCAGAAAATTCTCTGTTGAAAATTAAGATTCTACACGTTCATTTCCAGATTCTGTAAGTAATAACAATAATTCTGAAGGTCTTCAATAGTCACTTATACGTGAAGTCTTACTTTATGACAATTCAGTCAATCTCGAAGTATCATCTTCAGATGAGAGCCACGATAACCCTCTGTGTGGCCAGAAGACCAAGGAGCAAGGGGATTCATCGTCTTCTATAACCCAATATGATGGTCCTCCCCATGATGATGAATTTAGCTGCGAAATTACTCTCTACAGTAGTACTTCTTATTGCCTGGAAAATTCTTAAATGGAAAATGCATTAATGAGAAATATCTCTTATCTGGAGGCACTTAAAAATGTGAATCCAGTGTTGTCTGATGCCTTACCTCTAGAAGGTGAAATACTTTCTCAATCAAAAGATAGATCGGGGTTTAGGTCATTCTACAAACCATCCCTGGGTCTTTCATCTTATAATTTGAAAAATGAATTCTCTACCAATCTTCTTGAATATGATGAAGCAACAAAGAATCACCAGCTTTTGTCCAATCAGGTAGAAGAATATTAATCAAACGACAAAGAGGAAATAATGAATATGAGAAAACAATTGGAGAAAGGTGAGATACCAGTCATGTTTTGGCCTTTGGATGACTCTCAAAATGATATTCTAAAAACATTGATAGAATATTGTATTCACGATATTCGTCTCAACATATGGAAAAATCTTTTTCACTTAAAAGGGAAAACATTATCTTATGATGAATATCAAAATCATGTCAAGATAATAGAAGGGTTGCAATCCCAAATTGACATGGCATCTCTATTAGTTTCCCAACATCCAAAGGTTGAAAAGTAGTAGAGATCCCTTCAACATTCATGCCTTGGAGCATTAAAAACGTTGCGCCAGTTAATTACCAATGCCCCATCTGGTATTAATATCAGGGGATGGAGTGTTCATGGAGAATTGCATTTCAATGTGCTCTCCAGTCAACAAACCCTGCCAAAAGTGGTCTCATGCAATGTTATTTCCCATGGATGGCCACATTTAACTGATTTTGTGTGTAATCAAAGGATTTCCCAAGAACAAGCCTCAACTATTTCTTCCCAAAGTCAGGAATATAAAGAAAAAGTTTTCAAATTACTCTTGCATCAAGAAAATGAGAATATCAAACATGATTCTCAATTAGAGGATGCACATCATCAGGTGAAAGAAGTGTCATAGATAATCCAACAGTCATTTGAGCCAGATGACTTGAGTGGATGTCAGATGATGCATCCGGCCAATTTCCGGACTAATGTCCGCCAAATTAAGAGATCATTTAAGAAAGTTTCCGATGTAGAATCTCAAGAGATACCTCAACTTTCCATACTGGGGACTCTTTTAATACAACCCCCGTGATCAATAGATTGTATTCAAAGAGTTGAGCATGAAAAATAGGAACAGACCCAGTCCACCAGACTAGGGACTTTTTCAAATTATCAATCTCTTTCTCAATGAAAGTGGGTATTCTCTCGATTATAGAAGAAGCCACCAGAGGAACATAGGTCTGAATTATTAAGAGATTCCTTCCAAATTACAATTCATCAAGAAGTTCTTGGGGGATCAACCAAACAAATGGAAATTTCTCATAAATGACAAGAATGAAGACAGTATCGTAGAAGCGCAGATAGAAGGGTTGTAATGTGTTATGCATAAATAAATGTCATCAATTTCATTTTCACTAATCCCCCAAAACAAGTGGCTCACTCAGAGGGATCAGATGAAGAAGTTCATGTTCAAGAATTTGTACACACATAAACGAATGAAGGAGGTGTGCGTACCAGAAGACAAAGGGTTACTAAGGGGAAAGACATTCCTTTGGGTAATGACCTTCCATACTCCAAAAATTCATATGCCAAGGAAAAGGTAAATGTTAGGTTTCATTCCACCCTAACTCTGGAGAAGGTTAATAACTCTCATTAAAGAAAAGGTTTGCACAAAAAGAAAATTAAATAAAGGAGTTAATGACGTTAAATGCGGAACTACTTCAAGGTAGTCTTCCTCTTAAGCATACTGGAGTTAATCAATCAAGGGAATTTGTTGTAAATACTAGGATGGATCAAGAATACCCCCCTTTACAGGTATACCCTCACAGGTCCAGTCCTATGGGCCATGCGCGATAGAAATCGGCAATAATACCATCAATGATAGTACCGATCACCACACCCATCCAAACTATAGTTATTGCACCTACTTAGGCCCAATCACAACTATATGGTTCTCAAAAATTAATGAATACCATTGAGTCATTAACATCTCGGTTGGAATTTATGGAGGGAAAGAATGCATAAATTTAACCAGAAAAGAGAGCTTACCCAGAATGGGTGGAGGAAGCCTCTCCCCCATTAAATTTTGCAAATACCACATTCCAAATTTTTAATGGTTCGGGAGATCCAGAACAACACTTAACACATTTTGTTTCTAATTGTTATCGTATTATGGGAAACCCTCATCAACAAGAATAATTTAAGATCAGGTGTTTTGTGTAGTCATTACAAGGACCTACTTTTGTCTAGTATACATGTTTCCAATCTCGGTCAATTACTAGGTGTGATGATCTCTGTCAATGATTTCTTCTTCAATTTAGCTCAACATTTCCAAAGGAAACTGTTTTTGATCTTTCTAATTGTAAGAAAAGGGAGAATGAATTAGTTTCAAATTTCATTGCTCACGGTAAGGGATTAACATGTTCCTTAAGTTTAACACTCCCTTAAGAAGAATTATTTTCAATCTGTGTGGAAAATCTGCATGATGAATTATTCACACCGTTGATCCCTGTGAAATAAACAGGAGGGTTTCGAGACCTTACTTCAATCACTCACCTAGTTAAAGACTCTCTTACAAAGACTAAGGCTAAAACTCATTTATTTCCATCAGTTCGAGGAAGGAGAATAGGGAAATCAGATACTGCTACAGTTACACTTAAACAAGAACCTATACCTTCTTCCACTTCAAAACCTTCAACATATCGAAGGGCTCTACCACCTGAGCGTCAAAAACAATGGCCGCCTCACCAATATGATCAAAGAGATCAAAATTGGAAACAGTTTGAATATTTGAAGAACAAAGTTTATTCTTTCTGGTATGAACAAGATCCTGGATACTTTATCTCGGCTCTGGAAAACAATCTGGTTTAGTTGATAAGACCCAAAATGTTGAAAAAGGATGGATATGAAGACCTACCCAACTATTTTCTATTTCATCAGATGTTGGGGAATCCCATTCAGGAGTGTTTTTTCTTCAACGAACTCCTTCAAAAGATGGTGGACTCTTGACAAGTAAAACTGAAAGGTTCATCAGCCCAGGTATCATGTGTTACCGCTACAAATTTAGAGGAAGAAGGTGAGTGGCATGGAGTCAATAGTAAAAATTCACAAAAATATGATGATTGGATGGTCTGGAAAATGATCAACTGAAATCATGACATTTTACGAACAAAATTGAATCAACCAATTTTTTCTTTTTCTATGAATGCCATAGAAAAAACCCTTCATCAGAAGGAAAATAATCAAATAAGCAGCATAATTTGATGAAAGTAGAGCAGTCATAAGAATAAGAGCTCATGTCAAATCCTAAGTCATCTTTGAATATGGAAAATTTTATTCCATCTACTTTAAAAAAAAGGGAACCACCCCACCAAACGGCATAGACATGACTGGTTAATCAGAAAGAATCTTGATAAGATGAAGAATTGATCTTTGGTTCTGTAAACATGATTCATTTAACAAATCTATATGTCAATGATAGTTTTTATTACGATTATCCTACGTTCCCGATATTTAAGAGAGGAATTGGAGGAAGAGACAGAGGTATAGGATACGGGGGAAGATTTGGATTTTCCAGAAGCCACTATTTCAATCATACCCCTACTATAACTATATATGCTGTATAAAATCATGGAAAATCCCTTTAGCGGGCTCAACTGGAACAAAAAAGTTCTTTCAAACAAGGAAGACTCAGTCCTGACACAGTAATTTTGGAAGACTAGTTTGAGGTCAGCCCTTCTTCCTCTCCAAAAATACATAGACCTAGTCAGTCTAATATACAGATGCCAGGAGTATTTCCAACTCCTGTCCCAATATGGGATGCATCTAATGACAAGGCATAAACATCTAAGGCACCTACAAAATTGAATGTTCTTGAAGGGAAACACATACCTTTGGACCAAAAGTATGATGTCTTGAATCATTTTTCCCAAGTACTAGCCAAGTTATCTATTCTGGATTCCTTGAATCTGTCAAAAGATCTTTGAGAGGAAGTTATTGAGGGTTTTTCAAGTCCTCAAGAATTCGAAACTAAAATTTATATAGCTGAAGTCTACCATATAGAGAATGATTCTGAAAAATTCCATGCAATGAAATCTTTTACAAATGAAGATGAAGATGATGTTGTACATGGACATATTATACCTTTGTATATATCTCGCAAAGTCAATGATATAGACATCCGACAAGCTGTCATTGACAATTTCTCAAGAGTCAATCTCATTCCTATTCATACACATCATTTTTTTGGCCTCATAGAATTTGATTTATCTCCTTCTACATTGATGTTTCAAGGATATGATAAGAATGAACAAGAACCACTGGGTGAAATTACACTTAGAATTTAGTTTGGAGACCTTGTTTCTAATTTAGATTTCATGGTTGTTCGTCAGGACACAACCTTTAACAATTTTCTTGGAAGACATTGGTTACATCATCTTGGTTACCATCAATGTCTCAAATATTATTTCAATGGTCAAATTGGGACATTTTATTGTGACAAAGCCCCATTCAAAAGTTGTGAATCTCAATACATTGAGGCAGAATTCTATCACATAGAAGGAAAAGAAAAATACACAGTGAAGAAGGTCACCAAAATTAATGCTCCAAATGGTTTGTAAAAGATTCCAATAAACCTATTCATACATATGAGTACATATTATGTGTGGCCTATCAATAAAATTGATAATATGGACCTAAATCCAAACAATCTTATGGAAACTTAAATAATGTCAATTATAGAAATCAAGCTAGACATCATGGGAGAAATTGCTGATTCACCAGGAAATGATGAAATCTTAGATGGAGATGTCTTTATTTCATCCATTGAAATCCAAAAATTCTATACTTTGTCAACCAGGTCAAAAAAATTTATAGCTATGTTGGAGGAAAACAATGATGTTTATTCTCAATTCATTATCTCCTCCTTATCACCCCTGGAAGACCTTTCATCATCAATAGGGTCAGAAATGGAAACCACTTTTCCATGATGTTCAAATTTTAACTTCTCCCCTGACCATAGAAATTCTGCTTCGTCATCTACTATGAAAGTAGAGACAGAAGAAGTAACACATATTGAAGAAGAAGAGGAAGATCTCAAGGATGCTCCTCCAGCATTTAAGGAGGGTATCTCTACCTCTGTGAATGAACTCAGAGAAATAAATCTGGGTACAAATAAAGATCCACACCCTACTTTAACTTTTGCAGCCATGAATCTTGAAGAGAAAGAAATGTATAATTCATTTTTAATGAAAAATCAAGATGTATTTTCTTGGAATTATATAGAAATTATAGGTATAGATCTCGATGTTCCCACTAATCATATGGGTTTCCTAGAAGAACATCGTGGATTCAATCAAGTAGCAAGAAGAACACACCCAACGTATGCCTCTAAAATTGAAGCTGAAGTTGATAATATTATTTAGGATAACTTCGTCAGAGAAGATCAGTATCCAAAATGGTTGGCTAATATTTTCCCTATGAAAAAGAAGAATGGGAAAAATAGAGTTTTCATTGACTTTAGAGATCTTAATCGGCATTGTCCCAAGGATGATTTTCCAGTTCCGACCACAGAACTCTTAATAGATGGAATAGATGGCTATGAAGCTCTTTCCTTCATCGATGGATACTTTGGGTACAATCAAATACGAATGGCCCCATAGGATGAGCAGTCTACAGCCTTTAGATCCCCTCAAGGTGTGGTTTTCTATCGGGTAATGCCCGTTGGCCTGAATAATGCAGGTGAAAAATATTAACGTGCCACACGCCATATCTTTAAACACTTTTAGGGAAATTTGTTGAAATTTAGGTGGATGATTTAGTGGTTAAATCCATATCACTTTCTGATAACTTGGTCGATCTGGAAATCACATTCAACAAACTTTGACAACATAATTTGAAGATGATCTACTTGAAATGTGTTTTCGGGGTAACCTCAGGGAAATTTCTCGGCTTTGTTGTATGACATCGTGGTATCGAAGTTGATCATGAGAAGAAGAAATCAATCCTTGGCATGTCACTTCATATAAATTTGAAGGAATAAAGAGGACTTCAAGGGTACTTGGCCTATATTTGTTGTTTCATTGCCAATTTGGCAAGCATGTTTTTACCCTTCAACAAATTAATGAAGAAGGGAGTCACCTACCAGTAGACCGAAGAATTTTAAGAAACATTCGATATTCTCAAGAAATATCTCTTGAGTCCACTGGTATTAATTCACCTGTTGAAGGAAGACCACTTATTCTCAATGTGACACCTTTAGAGTGATCATTGGGTGCCTTCCTTTCTCAAAATAATGATCATGGGAATGAAAATAGCCTTTATTATCTTAGTCGGACTATGCTTGAGGCAGAAACTCGATATTCAAGTATTGAAAAGTGCTTCCTAGAATTAATCTTTGCAGTTCAAAAATTGAGAGACTACCTCCAACATCATGAGGTCCAATTGGTATCTCGCAATAACCCTCTCAAATTTATCATTTGTCTTCCAATGCTTACATGATGTCTGTCAAGGTGGGGAGTTATTTTCTAGTAGTTTGATATCCAGTATGTGTTTCAAATGAAAATAAAGGGCCAGGCTCTGGCCGATTTCCTTGCCAAACACCCATCTGTAGAAGATACATCTTTAAATATTGAACTTCCTGATGAGGAAGTCTTCTCTATTTAAGATAATCTTCAAACATGGGAATTGTACTTTGATGGTGCCTCCAGAAGTCCAACAGCGAAGAAAATGGAAGTTCCTAAATTCAAAAAATATGGGGTAGGAATCATACTTATTTCCCCAGAAAAGGTAGTACTACCCTATTCCTTATTATTGTTGGAAGGTTATACAAACAATGAAGTATAATATCAAGATCTCATCACAGTCTTAGAATTGGCACTTTAGGCACAAGTGAATAACTTGAAAGTAAAACGTGATTTAGATTTGGTAATGAAACAAATCAATTGGGATTATGCCATCAAAAAGGAAGATTTAATTCCTTTGTGTGATTACATCATAGAGTTAATGGCCGAAATTCCCTTAGAACCGACATTTTCTTATGTCTCGCGATCACAAAATTCCCAAGATGATGCATTTTCTAATGTAGCCACATCCCTGGCATATCCAAATTGGAATGAAACATTCATCAGCATTGCACACCATCATGTATTTTCACCTTTGGTTCTAATCAGAACAGAGGAAATCAATTAAATCAGTCCCATTTCTGAACCATTTGGTCATACTATAGGATGGAGTACACTTATCAGGGAATACCTTCAAAATGGAACACTCCCACCTGATAGAGCTGGGAAAGAACAAGTCCAGCAATGTATGGTCAATTTTACTCTTTATGATAGCCCAGATCACCAAAAAATTCCTTATAAGTGAGGTTTTGATGGAATTATCTTCATATGTATTGATGGTGAAGAGAAAATGGCTGTCATGAGTGAATTTCATGTAGGAGTTTGTGGTGCCCACCAGTCTGGACATAGACTTTCTAGTCAAATTGAAGGTCTTGGATACTTCTGGCCTTCAATGATACAAGATTGTGTTGATTTAACTAAGAAGTGTCATTCTTTCCAAGTATGTGCCAACTTCATTGACCAACCCCGAGAGTTTCTTCATGCAACTAAATACTCATGTCCATTTGCCACATGGGGAATGGATGTATTAGGACCTTATCCTCTAGATATATCCAAGCATTTTAAGTATATTCTTACTGCTACTGACTTTTTTCCCAAATGGGCAGAGGAAATATCTTCCAAAGAAGTTAGTTCTAAAAGAATTTTTAGCTTTGTCAAGTCTAACATCATTGCTAGATTGGGTTTCCCTCATACCATATTGATGGAAAATGGAACCAACTTCTGTTCATCTGAGGTGATAAATTTGTATCAACAATTCAACATCAAATCCAACAATTCATCTCAATATCATGCAGCGGCCAATGGCCAAATAGAGGCCTTCAATAAGACTCTTTCAAATATACTGCAAAAGATAGGGTTTAAAGATAAGAAATCATGGCCTGATAAACTTTTTCATGCTTTATGGGATTATCAAACCACCACCCACACTGCTATGCGATCAACTCCATATTTACTGGTATATGGAACAGAAGCAGTCTTGCCCATTGAGGTTCAATTACCTTCGCTTAGAGTAGCCATTTGTGATCAGTCATCCATAGATGAATAATCTTTGAAGCGATTTGATGAATTGGAATGATTAGATGAAAAAATATTGTGCACCCTGCACCACTAGGAAGTCTATCAGAATCAAGTAGCCTGGGATTTCAATAAATAAGATTACCTTCATTCATTCATTAAAGGAGAATTGGTATTGGTTCTCAGAACTCCAATGATACCAGGAAAAAAACCTCCAAATCTTGAGCCAAAGTGGGAAGGACCTTACTCAATACATAATGTCTACTCCAATAGAGATTATTCATTAGTCTCAATGGATGGAGAACTCATTACAACTCAAACTAAAAAAAGATTCTTGAAAAGGTATTTTTTGTAACACAAATACACTGATTGTCCTTGCTGCAAGACATTAAACTACATAGCCACATGTTCATCCAACATGACGTTAAACTGTGTCCCGCTTATATTTCCTACATGACATTAAATTGTACATTTTCATCCTACATGACATTAAACTTTAAATTTTCTTCCTACATGATGTTTAAACTATGAAAACAAAGTCCCTTAATACATCCTACATGACGTTAAACTGTGCACATGTCATGCAATACGTTAAACTGAACAACAATACGTCCTAGCTACATGATGCTAAACTGTACAGCACCCTTTGTCCCACATGACGATAAACTATGAATCGTTAGGGTTGTTGCTACCTCTTGTTTCTCACACCAAGCATGACTCACATGATCTTAGAGTAAGCTTCAACCATAACACCCTCTCTGGGCCTCTAACCATGCATAAGTCCCAACACCATCTTCAGGTCGTTGTCCTCAAGTACAACTCCATCACCAATTCATTCTCAATCAAACTATGTGGACTTTTGTCTTTGTCTTCTAGGTTGGTTACGTATGCAAAGTTCTGAGTTTCAATCCCAAAACCAATATCTTCCCATCGATTCACCTCCATCTCATACGATGTTGATCTGTGAACCCCCCCTGAAACCAATATCTTCACATTGGATCACCATCATCCTACATGACGTTAAACTATGTAGGTCCCATTTGTCCCTGCTACATGACACTAAACTGTGCAACACCATATTTCTTGCTATATGATGTTAAACTATACAGTCTCCCATTGTCCTTGCTACAAGACATTATACTGCATAGCAATATGTCTTAGCTACATGACGCTAAACTGTGTAGCATCGGTCCATGCATGTGTCCTTAAATTATTTAAACATTTGTCCTATGTGGAAATAAACTACAATAGTCTCTGACACCCTCACCTGATAGGGAATCATTATTGACATTGATCTCTAATCATTACATATTCTAAGGACTACGTGCATACATGGAAATGCTCGAACCATTAATCTTGGGTCTAACCATCATTGCACTAAAGCCCACTTTCAACCATCACATGTACGAACCAAATCTGTACATAGGATATTCTAAGAACTACATATGTCTTGATTTCCATCCCTATGGGATACGTAGGAACATTCGAGCATCCCTCGAATCCAGCCCCAAGTCTTTGGGCCTAACCCCAAACTCAATTTTTAGTCCCTTGGCTGAAAAGTCCCCCTGCAATCACATGAATGTGGTATGAAAACCCTGGTCTTTATTCACATCAGGGTTATAACAAACACACAATGTGTCTCCCGCATTATGGTCAGAGCTCTACTGCCCTAAAATAATATCTCCTACTCTCTCATCACACATGAAGTTAAACTATATTTCAAGAACTATGTATGGCTTGATTGTCATCCTAATGAGATATGTACTGAAGTCCAGCATCACAATTCAGGACCCAACCACAACATGATTATGGTCAGAATTAGTCTATGTATCTCCTTAATGAATTGGGCAATACCCATTTTTATGTGTCCCACTTCTAACCTTAAATATTTCTAGACCTCCATAATCATTTTCTTGACTTATAGTCACAAAATGTCTGATACCCAGGAATTCTTTTGTCTGACCATGCAACACATGCCTCTAGGTGGCCTTGCATAAGTAGTCTACATAATGGACCTGTAATCCAAAAGATGCTATTATTTGAATATGCAGCAAATGCCCTTAGGTGACCCTACATAATTCAACCCCGCTAATAGGTTTCTCAAATAGTGGCAACTTCATTCTTGGAGGGAAAACCTCTTTTGTCCTTATTAGTCTTAACGAAGATATGCAGAGATCTGAAAAACAAGTTATCCTTAACATATTTGTCCCATAATCATTTTCATGATATGAAAGTATTAAAGTATATGGTTTATATTTCCCTTCCCTACGTTTGGGTCAGACCTTCATAGGAGTGACATTCATCCAATTCATTGACAATATTGATTGGAAATATCCTCTCCATATTCAAGTAACTTTATCCATACATTAGACTCTATGCTTTGGAAGATTTGAATCTCCACAAACATTCACTAGATTTTAGCAACACAATCGTAAAATTTCAGAGAGTTCCTTTGGCTAACTATGCAGCATGTTCCCCTAGGTGGCATTACATAAGTATTCTACATAACGAACATGTCAGCCAAAAGATGCTATTATTTGACTATGCAGTCAATGCCCTTAGGTGGCCCTGCATAATTCAACCCCATAACGGGTTTGTCAAATAGTGGTAACTCCACTCTTATGAAATACTTCCTCTAATGCCTTTTAGCCCTTTTTTCATTTCATCCCTCAGATTCAAAATTTCTTAATCCATATTTTACATGTTTTCCCTCATACTTGAATGTGGTAATATGTTTTCAAACAAATTATCAAGGAATTGAGTAAATTTTAATCCATTTGGTCAAAGCTATTTGACCATAAACATTATCTTTTTTATGTCCGACATGCATGACATTAAACTACCAACAAGGGGAAGGGTACTCATTAAATTGGGATCCTATAAAAGGAACTATGAACAAATGTCGATTCCCAGCTCGTTAAATGTACATTTTGTATGATTTAGGCAATATTGAGCAACACAAAGATGCAAAGTTTGTGGAATTGTTTGTATAATCCTAGAAAAAATCAAACTATGCTTACTAGGCCCATTGTCTTAGGTAAAAAAATTTAAGCAGTAAGCAAGAGAATTCAAGATCAAATTATTGAATATGAAATGTCTTTTACAATGATGCACAAGATTCTAAGAACATCCAAATATTGGAGTATCTTCTCTTTATTCAAGAATTACAAGAGGCTTTCAAGATAACTTTTCATTTGATTTACGGTATCACGAGCTTCATCAGCAGCCACTTGAAGTACATTCACTCGACTAGCTTCACACTTTTCATCTTGATGGAGTGATTTCTTGGCATCTATGATGGCTTTCATACCATTCATTTAGACTCCTTCCAATGAATTTTTAAGCTGGTCAAGTTCTCCAGTAACAGCATCTAACTATTGCTGAAGGTGCATCTGCTGGAGAACATTATCCTTGATCTTATGATTCATATCCTTTAGCTTTGCAGCATGATTATCCTCATCTCAGGACACCGCAGCCTCAAATTTGCTGATATTGGTCAGAAACCTTGCTATGGTCAGATCTTGACGGAACTTTTTCTCACTCTCCCTCCTTAAAATGAATTTTTTCACCATGGTATAGATCTCTTGATATCCAAAACCTCCAATTCCATGCATGACTGTTGACACTGCTATCCATCATAGAGTCTAAAGAATTGAAAAGGGAAATACCTTGAACCCAAATTGATTCATCCTTTGAAGAAAACATCAAAAATTGAAAAAAGGCATGAACAAGGGTTCTTTTCCCTTTAGGTCACGCAAGTTCCCTCACTGTCGCACAAGTACACTTGCACACTGCCTAATGGTTGCGCAAGTGACATGAAGGCCCTCTTTAAAAACCACCCAGGGTCTTATCCATCCTATAAATACCCCTGGTGGGCCCCCCATTTGTAGGGGGAATTTTTCCAGAATTCACAGACAGAGCTCTAAACACCCAAGTCTCTTCTTTATGTCTTCCAAACTCTTCTAAGGTAATTAATTACCTATAATGGAAGGTCTAAATAGGAGGATTAAGGTCTATGTGTTAGAATTCACTAACCCTTGCGTTCCTTAGTGTTTTACCCTTAAAGGAAATAAACACACTTGCGCGCCACCCTACTTCTTCATCAGAACATGTGCGCCATCTTCTAGAAAGCCTCTAGAGATAATACCAAGGGTTTGAGCCAATTCTCGCCCAAGTATTACTCAAGGACTGAAAATCAGGCAAGTACCCATGTACCGCATAGGTATACCTATTCAACCAGGACTTGTGCACCCACGCAGTATGTACCGCCCCGACCCTAGTTACCTAGAGTCGGTGCATTATTACATAACATTGGCATGATCACAAGAAAGATCAAATCTCGAAAGACCGATTGGTTTAGTAGCCTTGGAAACACTAGATATATTCATAAGTTTTACATTACATCATAAAATGAAAAACTACTACAACAACATAATGTCTCCATAATCCACACTCATATCCCCACATAATATCCCTTCAGTTCATTCATAATTTACTTCTTAACATCCTGGGAAAAATAAAACATAGAAAAGGGGTGAGCTCAAATGCCCATTAAGGATAACAATATAGCGGAAACTTTCATAAATAAGAATAAACATTTAAGGCAATGTATAACTAAAACAAAAGCCTTTCAAACATGAACTTTCAACATGGTATGGCATAAATAAAATGAAATAATTCCATTTACTTATTCACATGGATATTCTACTAATCGAATAATCACATGAAAAAATCAATAACCACTTTCATAATGTTGGAATGCATAATGCCAGACTATCATAACCACATAGTCAAGGCCTCGTGCCAAGACTACAAATAAGATTTTGTCAAGGCCTCGTTCCAAGGCACTATTTTGTCTCATGAGACCTACCGATGCATCGAGGAGCTATAGCAGGCTCCACCCGTCACATATTAAGTCCAATGCATTCCCATATGAAAAGGTTTAAACAAAACATAAACATTTGCATTAAAACTAGCATACAAAATGTCAATAATTTCAGCATAAACTATGAATGGTATAAAAATAGCACATCCACAGTCAAACATATCACAAAACCTTCAATACAATATAGAAGTTTTGTATCATAATAAATCAACTTCAAATAATCTTAAAATCCATCAAAGGATGTTGACATAGATGAAATCAAAATTCTTTTTAAGGAAATATCTCCGTTTATTTTGAAATCATTTAAGATCCATATAAAATAAAACATTTTCTTTGAAAATATTCTTATAAGCTTGTAAGGAAAGCTTTGAATATTTTATAACGGCGGAAAATAACCGCACCCGCCGTATAAGTTTAAAAAAAACATTCTTATCTTAATTCTGTCGAAAAGGATAAAAAGCACCTTGTTTGGAAAACGACGGAAAGATTCCCTTATAAACCTCTTATAAAAAGTCAAACAAGGGTATAAATGACTTTAACCCATATTCTTTTAAATATTAAAAATGTTTTGAAATACATTTTGAAGAAACATGGATGTGGATGATAACGAGATCCCAGTAGATTATTACGTATAAACAACCTCGGATAATGAAGAGATTGTGAAATAACCCTACCTTGTACTTTTCCTTGGTTGGGGTAGGTTAACCTCCTGTATAATGGTGAAATAATTGTTATTAAATTATAAAATAATCATATACATTATTATGATATCATATATGATCTTTTAATATTGATTTGATAATAATATCTTAGTATTATCGTTGTTTCGGGTGTTAACTTACTTGTTTTATTTTATATGTTTTGTTACGTAACCCATGTTTGTAATGTATAGGTTGTATATTATTCATATCCAGAATGATATCAAGTCTTTAAACATAATTTTTAAATCATCAAATGATAATTATACTTGAATGGATATGATGGAGAATGAATCTCATCGCATTCGTGGAGACGGTAGTCCGTACGTACGCACGAGCGACAATATCATTCTTTTGATATTAAAATAATATATAAATGGATGTTATATCATATATAAAGAATAATTAACATGTTATATTTATTATTTACATGAGTTTCACATCATTACTATACCCATCCAAATAATAATATATTGAATAACAATTACACCACGACGTGGAGACGGTAAGCCGTACGTACGCACGTATGGTGACATGTTATTCAAAGGGTGGATAGAATAATGAATATGGTTGTACCATATTTATAATAACATCACAGTATATGTGAGATACTGGATTTAGTATTTTAGAATGGTAACAACAAAGGAAGAAGAAGTGGAAGAAGAAATGAACTTGGAAAAGGGTGGTGAAATCATTACCTCTTCTTCGGGCTCTTCCTTTTGATTTGATCAAAATGGCTCCTTAGGTTGGCTTTCTGATCAAACTAAGGCCTCTAGGTTGTAGTGAGGGAAGTTGGGAGAGTATGTGGGCAGAGTTTGGCCGAACCAAAAGGCTTTTATGGTGTGAATAAATGAGAAGGAGTGGTCTCCTTTTATAAGGGAGAGGAGGGGCTCTTTAAGAAAGAGTGAAAGTATTACTTTATAATATAATTATATTCGGTTTATAATGGTCCAAAAATCATTGAGGTCTAAGATAAGATGACTCATATTCTAAATAACATCAACAAATAAGAATTGGACAGGTTTTAGATAATATTTTAATCATTATAATCTTATTTATTTAAATGATTTATTAATGAGGTAAACATTGCATCATTATTGTGTCATTAATAATTTAAATTATTTGATGTCTAAAAATTATAAATAAAATATAATTATGTAGGAAATCTTTTTATCTTTCTAATGAATATTTATAATCGAAAAGCCAACATGTATAACCCTATGTAAAAATTGTTCTTCTAAAAGATGTAAGCTTATGCCATTTTTATTTTTATTTTAACTTTATTAATATAATGTGTCCCTACCACATAAAAGTGGATCTAAGGGGTCCCCAAATCGACCCAAGGATGCCTATGGTCGGGTATGTGTCCAACAATAAGGTTAGGACACGTTTTAGGGTAATTTTGTATTATTATAATATTATTTTTTAACCCTTATTTACCGGATTTACCCTTTACCATGGTAAATAAAATATTTACCGCAGTAATTATTCAAAATGCCTAAAAATAAAAGTTACCTATTTACACAATTTAAACATCCTGATTCCAAATATGGAATCTATTTTCCTAAATTCAAAACACAGAAGTGGCAGAAATTAATTTAAAATTAATTCCCGTTGTTAAAATAAAAAGTGTGTTTTTAAGAGATAATAACTATCAAAAGATTGGCACTTCTTTATGTTCGGTTTAATTGTAAAATTGTGTCCAATGACCAAAATTATATTAAATGGTAAAAATATATTCTAAATATACTTTAAAACTACTAAAATTCATAATTCATCACTATTAATCATTTTTATTAAAAAAGTTTTTTTTAATTAAAATTTAGTAATTTTCACTATTCATCAAAATATAAAAGTTATCCGAAAAGTACCAAAATTTCACCCTAGGCTAATTTCAATATTCCGAATCCAAAAATGAAGTCCATTTTGAAATATAAACTATATATGATTTCAAAAAGTAGGTATTACTATTCACAACGGCTAGTTTAATTAGTTGTGGTGTGTGTTAGAACTCGAGGTTGCGTACAACACACGCTATCGCATTATTCGAAGGTAAACGTACCGTGGAAGCTTGGGGTGTTACATTCTCCCCTCCTTCAAATAATTGCATCCTCACAATTTATAGGGTATTACTGCATAAAAAGACTCGGTTGGTTCTTCATCATAAGTTCCTCGGGTTCCCACGTTGGCTCTTCCATCTTATGATTTCTCCACAAAACTTTTACCAGACGCGTCGTCCGGTTTCTCAGTACTTGTTCTCTTGTATCAAGAATCCTGACAGGATCTTCACAATAAGACAGATCGGGTTCCAGTTCTAATTCCTCATAGGTGAGTACCTGCGTTGGGTCAGGCATGTATTTTCTCAATAGAGATACGTGGAACACATCGTGAACTTTGGAGAGGCTTGGCGGCATTGCCAATCGGTAAGCTACAACCCCAATTCGTTCTAGAATTTTGAAGGGTCCGATGTACCTGGGACTCAATTTACCTTTCTTACCAAAACATATGACTCCCTTCCATGGAGATACCTTCAGGAAAACATGATCACCGACTTGAAATTCCAAATCCTTCCTTCGATTATCGGCATAGCTCTTCTGCTTACTTTGGGCTGCTTTGATGTGATTTTGGATTACCTTCACCTTTTCCACCGTTTCCTCCACCAGTTCTGGGCCTAAAAGTTTTCTTTCACCAACCGCATCCCAACAGGTTGGTGTACGACATCTCTTTCCATATAACACTTCATATGGTGCCATTTGAATACTCGAATGGAAGCTATTGTTATAGGAAAATTCTACCAGTGGTAAATATTGATCCCACATACCCTGAATGTCATGTGAGCAAGATCTCAACATGTCTTCTAGGGTTCGAATACTCTGTTTTGATTGTCCATCTGTCTGAGGGAGGTAAGCAGTGCTCAAATGAAGTTCAGTATCCAGGGATTTCTGAAGACTCACTAGTGCAAAAACACTTTTTCGCGTCGGTTTTTTTTTAATTTTTAACGTCGGTTATAAACCGACGTCTTTATAGGCGACGTTAAAAATACAGTTTTCGCATCGGTTCATAGATACCGACGCGAAAAATAATTCGCTTATGAGCTTCGGCGTCGGTTTTTTATAAAACCGACGCCGAAGCTACATTTAGACATTATTTTCCGCGTCGGTTCATTAAAAACCGACGCGGAAAATATAGTCGACTAGGTTTTCGGCGTCGGTTTTATATAAAACCGACGCCGAAATATCGGTTTTCCGCGTCGGTTTTTAAAAAAACCGACGCCGTAAATAATTTTTTTTAAAAAATATTCGGCGTCGGTTTTTAAAATAACCGACGCCGTAAATTTTTTTTTTAAATAAAATAGATATATTTTCTCCTCCAAACAAATCGGAACCCTAAAAAAAAATAACGAAGTATACAAAAACAATTAAACAGTTTTAACAGAAGTACTTGAGAAAACTCAAAGTAAAGCAGAATTAAAATACACGTACCTACATGGTGCATTTTCTTAATCTAACCATACTCAGTATCAATCATTGTAAGTTTCCTCCCATAGATAGCACCAATCCTGTCAAAACAGTAATGAAACTAAGGAGATGTGCGTGAAAAAATCAATCCAAGATATTAGTGCAATGAATAAACATTAAATGAAAATGTGTAATTTATTTGAATCATTCATTTTTTCACAAAGTAAATTACCAAAATGAAATGTTACGACTCCTGATCAAAATTCCAGGAACACTCAGCCGATGCAACCTCTTCCTCACCTCCCCCACTGAAGATGTTGGGGGTGTCTTTTCACCATAGGATCCCCACCACCCCCAACCTCAGGTTTTTATATTTTCTCTGTATAGAAGTGCATTACCCATTCACTATTGTTATTTGTTTAAGTTATGGAATAACAGAGAAATAAGTTTGAGTGCAAAAAATAGGTTAGAAAATTGAAATCAAATGCAGATTGAAGATACATAAAGAAACATACCTTAAAAATTGACGCCTTCTATTTTATCTTTGTGCAAACCCACTAAGCGCTATTTCAGGTATTATGTGATATGCTTCTCGGCAATCATTTTTTGATATTTATTTGCATAAAAAATAAAAAGGCCTAGAAGATATTGCTGTGCATTCAAGGGAGACAATTTTTAGTGTTTGTGAATGTTATTTCGCTATACGAATCTCTATGTTCATGATCCAAGTACCACCCTACAGATCTGTCACTGTACAGACAAATGATTTTAAGAAATAACAATGAAAAGAAATATAATAAGTAATTCTGAATTAAAATACACGTACCTGAAATATACGACATGCTTATTGTTGGTTATTGTTGATGGATTCATTTGATTATTAGTAGATTCAATAAAACGGTTTTTGCAAAGGCACTTGAGAAAACTCAGTAAGGCAGAATTAAAATACACGTACCTGAAATATATGACATGCTCATTGTTTGTTATTGTTGAAGCATTCATTTGATTATTAGTAGGTTCAAACACCTAATATATCATAAGAGTTAGTTTTTTAAACCCATATATATTATTATTAATAAATATTAGTATACATACCTCAAATCTTAATCAGACATAACAAATAGTCCGCAAAAGTAGATTGAATATGAATCATATCAGATTGAGAATATGACTGTGAATCATTGAATACCTACAATAATATTGAATGATATGAAATTAATAAATAGAAGAAAGTGGATGAAAATATATAAAAAAGTTAATACAACTAACCTTATGAAAATCAGTAGTTTCCCCAGTTGTGATTATCTCGTACATAAATCGTAGAATATAATAACCACATTCAACGCTTCTATTTTGACAATGACACTGCAGTTATAAAACATTTAACTAATAATGAAACCCAATATATAACAAAAATATAAAAACTAATTACCTGTACTTCCACATATTTGATTTTCGTTGGTTTCTTTTCATTTGTAAAATGTTTCCATGAACTGCATTTTTTTATATAAGAACTAATAAAACGTGTGTAAACAATTAAAATTAAACATAACAAACTTCTAAAAATAAAAAAACAACTTACCTGTTTAATATGTTGGAAAACGGTTTACGCACTTTTCCTAATAAAGAGCAAAACCAATATAAGGTGCATTCATTTGGGCAAAATACACCTAACATCCAATGCCCCCTATAATACAAAAAGTTCATAATTAATGACATTATAATGATCATGAGTTCAAAATTATGTTGATATTCTTACTTATCAAGAAATGGCAAAAACCAGCACTGAATATCTGTTTGTGATAATCTCTCGGATATATATTGAACTCTTTCATCATTTTTCACATGTTTGACATCCAAGGAAATGTACTCTGGATCTATAAAGCTATAAATGCTTGTAGTTTCATTTTGTAAAAGAATCCTGTATAGATACCTAATTTAAAAAGAAAATATAGTTAGTCAATGACATAACAATATTTTATTAAAGAAATAGCAACTCAAACGTCAATTTACTTACATGGAAAACAACTGCACCACATTCAGCCCGATCTCTTCAAAATTAACTAAATTCATGATATCTTCTTTCAATATTCTCAATTTATAATTTCTTCCACATATATCGGACGTCATCCGAAACTCATAGATAAAATTCAAGGAAGAAGAGCACTGAGATAATCTTTTCAACCCAGAAGAAATATTAGAAGTATCTACAGCCGACTGTTTCTGAACATTTTGCTTCATTTGTACAGTTTCTTTTGATTTCAGATATTCTTATATAAGTTAAATGTCAGAAAACATTATAAGTAATTTGGAATCATTTCTAATTACTAGTTAAAAAAACTCATACCTCATGTGAAATATAACGAAGAAGTGCAGTTGGCCAAAGTAAAAAATGGCCCATGCATTCCCCAACACTGGTGATCTCCGCAGTAGGAAATGGTAGTAGAGCAGTAGGATCTATAATAACAAGTACTGATACTCTAACCTGACCCATCTGCATAGGCTGATGATGTACCGAGTCCCCCAAAAAATACACTTGTCCTAACGCAACAATATGTACATGAGGATCTCCCGCAAACAACTCACAATATAAGGTTCGATCCGATGGAGGAGGTGGAGGCTCAAAGTTAGCAGGTGGGGCAGGGTAGTCAGGGTGAGCAGGCTGAAAAGTTAGAAAAATGAAAAGGGTATATTAGTGTTTAAAATTTATAACATATAAAAATTGATTAAAAATTAAATAAAATAATATACCTCAAATGGTTGCGCAGACGGGGCAGGGTAAGCAGATGAGGCAGGGTAGTCCGGGTGAGTTGGCTGAGAATGTTGAAAAATGAAAAAGTTATATCAGTGTTTATAATTTATAAAATAGACAAATTGATGACATTAAATAATATACCTCGGAAGGCTGCCCAGACGGTGTTGGGTAAGCATATGAGGCATGATAGTCTGAGTGAGTAGGCTGAGAATGTTGAAAAATGAAAAAGTTATATCAGTGTTTATAATTTATAGAAAAGAAAAATTGTTATAAGTAAATAATATACCTCGGAAGGATGAGAAGACTGTGACTATCTTTCCAATTGTTCTAATAAAGCCTTCTGTACTGCTGCTTGAATTTGATCACCCATAGACCGTTTCATATCCTGCAGCTCCTCTTTTAAGGATTCGATTTCCGGGTCTCTTGGTTGCTTACTCTTACCAAAAACCATCCGAATACTAACACCCGCCTGATATCCTCTAACATGGCCGGGGTGTTCAGTCTTTCCCAAAGCAGTGGCTAGGATATCCATCCTACCCTCGGGGATAAAAGAGCCCTGTGTCTCTTTCTCCTGAAGTTCATCCTGAAATGAAAAATAAAAAATTTATATTAGTGTTTATAAATTATAAAAAAGGAAAATTGTTAACAAAGAATTAATATTTACTTACAATTCTATCAGCCACTTGATGAGATTCGTCTGTAAGATATTTTTCATTTTTTCTTCTTCTTGCTCGTTTCCATTTCTCATGGCGAGTGGGAGGAGATGGAGGACCATTCTGGACCTCTTCTGAACCACTACTTGATCGAGCTCTTAATGCTTCAAATTTTTCTTCAATAATTTTCTGCTCCAAATACGAGTATCCTCCACGTGATAAAGTATGAGGGTATACGTTTTTCAACAGGATCTCCTGATGAGATCTTCTGGAGGCCTGTTACATAAAAATAAACACATAAGTAATAAGGAAAATATAGCATAAATTTTAAAATATAAAACAATTACAATACCTGAAATTTCTCTTCCTGACGACTGTCAACAAATCGCTTCCATGTTTCTTCATCTATATATGGATACTTAAGACATGAGCTTTCAAACCTTCTCTTTCCAAAAACATAATCTTTCGTCAGTTTGTTTTTAAAATCTCTCCATCGAACCGCCGCTAATGAGAGATGTCTTTTCCTAATTTCTTTGGTTTCCTCAAAATTGAATGTCATCTGTAATTGAAAAAATTAAATATGTCATTTAAACTATATAATATTAAAAAAATGAGATAAAATAAATAAATAAAGATATTTTACCGTCACGGCCTCCCAAAGCTGTTGCTTCGCCGTCCTGTCCACTGACTTCCAATCAGGATATAAAATACTAATCCTGCAACGGCTCTGCATTGCTATATAACTGACAAACTGAACTGCATTTGGGCCCACTGCATTATTATTATCATCAAAACAGATGTGTAATTTGTTATCATCACAAGCGAGTGATAGTTTTGGTAAATGTGTAATACCACGTTTACCAACTAGAGAACTTGATTTTTCAGTAGTAACTGGAGAAGTCTCCTCCGCCGAGGACGCATCAGTAGTCCTGCAATTTTTTTTAATAAATTAACAGTTTTATTTCATTAAATATGTATATTACTAAATATTTAATAATATGTCAAAATAGATATACCTCGGTAACTGCTCATCTCTATCTGTATTTGACATTGCTACTAGAAAGTGTAATGAAATTTTGGGTACCTGCATATCATTAGAAAACTGAATAATTAGAAACAAGGAAATGAAAAATAAATATGTAAAAATAGAGGCATGCATTTGTAAGTTTTAAAAATAGACACAAAATATAAATATTTACCAAAAAAATTAGGAGACTAATTTAGTGTTGTCCCACATCCATTCATCATGATCGGTACGTACTGCATGCACTATGTCTGTCTTATATTCATTGTAATCATCTGAAAATTGCATAATAGATGAATAACGCTCATGTAAATCACTAGCATCATCAGAATCATCATCATCACCCAAATGATATCTTTTCCCTTGCAAAACAACTGACCACTGATCATTCTACGGATCAATGACATAAAATACTTGTTTTTCATGTGTCCCCAAGATAAATGGTTCCTAATTGTGATTAAATCTTTTCAAATCAACCAGTTTAAACCCATATTCATCATGTTTCACGCCACTATTACTATCAACCAAATTGCACTTAAAAATAGTGACTCGAAATTTAATATAATCAATTTCCCATATGTCTTCAATAACTCCAAAATATGATGTTGATGCAGAAATTGGGTTTTTATCTTTGGCACTCGAAAAATGCACTACTTCAGCGAATACCATCACACCACTATTCTGAACGGTACTCTTGTCATCCAGGTTTTTTGTGTAAAATGTGTAGCCATTGATATCAAAATCAGACCAAGTGATCACATTAAAAGATGGTCCCCCTGATAACCACTTCAATGTTTCTGATACAGATATATCTGAGGTGACTTTCTCTTTAAACCATGAAACAAATGTCATCTTATGCTCAATCATCAACCACTTTTCATTTCTTTTCTGATATCGTAACTTTAATTCAGCAATATGTGAGGATATATATAGTTGAACCTCATCTGTGTTGTTCAAAATGTATAAATGTTCTTGCATCACTTCATCACGTGGAATGAACTTTACCTTTAAGCCTCGAACCCCTCTACCTTCTCTGTCAACTGTCATATGTCGAGATAGAGGGAGACCAATATGCTCCACCTCATTCAAATAATCAGTACAGAACTCAATCACCTCTTCTGATACATATTTTTGAACAATAGAGGCCTCTGGTAGATAAGGATTTTTAACATATCCTTTCAAAATTTTCATATATCTTTCAAAAGGATACATCCATCTTAAATAAACAGGCCCACACATTCTTATCTCACGCACCAAATGAACCAATAGATGAACCATTATATCAAAAAATGTTGGTGGGAAATACATTTCTAGTTGACAAAGAATAATAGTTTCTTCATTATCCAACAAATCTAACAAATTTGGATCAACGACTTTGCTACAAATGGATTTAAAGAAATTACATAACCTGATGATTGTCTTCATGACAGCTTTCGGTAATATACCACGCACTGCTACTGGTAGAATTTGTTGCATTAACACATGACAATCATGTGATTTCATACCTATTAATTTACAATCCTTCAATGACACAAAATTATTCACATTTGAAGAAAAACCGCTGGGTACTTTAATACCATGAAGACACTGACAAAAATTCATCTTTTCAATCTTGCTTAATGTGTGACAAGCCGGAGGTAAATATGTTCTTTTTCCTTTCACAGCGGGAGCTAACTCCAAACGTATTCGCATTAATATCAAGTCCAATCTAGCATGTAATCCATCTTTTGTCTTTCCTTTTATGTCTAACAAAGTTCCAATCAAACTATCACATATGTTTTTCTCAACATGCATAACATCAATGTTATGTTTTATCTCTAAAAATCTCCAATAAGGTGGTTTGAAAAAATAGACTGCTTCTTCCAGATATGTTTTTGTAAACCAGAACTTTTTCTCTTTCCAAATGTTGAATCAATATCTTTCACTCTGTCATAATATTCTTCAGCTGACAATGGTTGAGGGGGGAGGTTGTATTCTTGTAAACCATTAAATGCTTTTCTCAATCTACGATAAGGATGATCAATTCGCAAAAATCTTCGATGTCCCATGTACACTGTCTTTCTTCCATTCTGCAATTGATAATATGAAGTTTGTTCTTCACAAATTGGACATGCTTTATATCCCTTAACACTATATCCAGATAAGTTTCCATACGCAGGAAAGTCGTTTATAGTGAACATTATCATAGCACGCAAAAGAAAATACTCTTTCTTGTATGCATCGAAAACTGTAACACCTTTCTCCCATAGTAGTTTTAAATCCTCAATCAATGGTGTAAGATACACATCAATATCATTTCCCTGTTGTTTTGGTCCAGAAATCATCAAGCTCATCATAACATATTTTTTCTTCATACATAGATGTGGGGACAAGTTGTAAAGTACCAGCAAAACAGGCCATGAACTATGTTGGCTACTGAGGCTCCGATATGGATTCATTCCATCAGTACACAATCCTATTCTGAGATTTCTAACTTCACTTCCAAAATCATGAAAATTTTTATCAAAACTCTTCCACTGTGGTGAATCGGCAGGGTGACGTATGTTACCATCAAAAATGAGCTCATCTGAATGCCATCTTAACCTTTTTGCATCATTTGAATTTGCAAATAGACGCTTCAAACGAGGAATAATTGGAAGGTACCAAAATGCATTAGATGGAGTTTTGATTTTTGTACCTAAAAATAAATCAGAATTGAATTATCAGAATTGTTTGAAAAAAATATTGGATGATATCATTGGAAAGTAAAAAAATTGATTTTTCATAACGTTACATGACATCACCTGAAAATGAATCTGAGTTGACTTTCTCATCAATCTTATAGCGCGATGTTCCACATGTAGGACAACTTGATAAATGTTCATTTTCTTTCCTATACAGTACACAATCATTGGGGCAAGCATGTATCTTTTTATACCCCAATCTCATTGGGCATAATATTTTCTTCGCCTCATAATTGGAATCTGGAAGCCCATTGCCTTCTGGAAGAAGCTCTTTTAAAAGCTCAAGTAAACTGGAGAAACTTTTATCACTCCACCCATTTTTTTTTTAAGTTAACTAATCTCAAAACTGCTGATAACACTGTATATTTACTGCAACCTGGGAATAATGGTTTCTCAGAATCTCCATACAATCGTTCAACAGTTGGTGTTTTTTCGATGGTTTCAACACCTAAATCATGAATTAATTCTTCAATACGATCCTCTGCCTCATTATGAATATCGTCATCAACATTGGATGTTGAATTTTCAGTTCTTTCACCATGAAAGATCCAACGTGTATAATTAAGGCAAAAACCATAACAAATGAGATGATCTTTGATTTCTCTGAAGTTTAACTTTCTCATATTTACACACTTCACACATGGACAGAAAATCAAATCAATATTTTGATTATGCCGTTTAGCAAATTCCAAAAAATTGTCAACTCCTCTTTCATATTCACTAGTAGTTCTTCGTAGATAAATCCAATTATGATCCATTAATACCTGATATCACAATATAATTGATGAATATATTAAAACATAAAAACATTTAAATATCTATCAGATAAATTGTAAACAAAAACATATTCCATAAAAACTATTGATAATCAGATAAAAGACATCAGATATGAAACACGTTTACAAATACAATAAACAGTTAATTTTAATATTATATACATGTGTGTTATATTGAAATACAAGGACAAAATGGTTAAATCAAAGGTTTCATTTTTTGAAAATAAAGTTTCATGATATAAATATTATATGAATGACATACAAGATAATATGATTTTTCACTATGACTACTATTGATCACACTATATTTATTTTTTTATTCATTTGATGTAACATGAATGAATCATGGAAAAATTAATGTGAAAAATAGTGCAATAACTATCCTTATTTAAGACAATGTGTATTAAGAGACATGATACAATTTTTGGTGACTATGATAACTCAACTCCATCAATCCATGAGTTTTATAATAGGGAACTATGAACATATAAATTCATTATGGAGGGATAAAAATTCCATTGCATATTGTAGGTGACAACTTACACCCCCATCCATGGGTCTATTGCAGCAAAACATGTCAAGGAATGGGTCAACATTAAGAGAAATATATTATCCATCCATGAAAGATTAGATCATGAGAATGTTTTATTTGCAGCCTATGACTTAGAGGGGGAAGTAAATCATTTCATGACTATTATTTAGAGGGAGAGAAAGATGAATAAATATAATCAATGGAATGAGATTAGTTTAAGAGGACATTTATTAAAAATGCATGAATCTAACCCCACATATGAAAGTGGAAAGGTATTTTTGAACATTAATAGAGGGATAATGATTATATTATTATCTACGAAGAAATAATTACAATACATTATGATTCTAGTCGTATTATGGACATTGCAAGAAAAATTATTTATTATATAATGGCATGAAAATAATTATTCAAATTTTTTTAACATAATAGATAGTGGTAATTATTCATGTCTTAGTTAGATGATGAGAACCAAAAAGAATTGAGGAATTTGGCATGGTAAATCTCAAGAAGGAATGAAATAACAACAAACTACATGCAAAAATTTGAGTGAATTCATTTAACACAATAAAATTATTTTTTTGAAGAAGAATTTATTAAAATGGAAATGGAATTAAAAATATAGTACTTCATAATGTAATGAAAGATCATTTTAAACAGGAATAATGATAATACAAACAAAAAATTTGAAGTTCAACCCGAAAGGAGATGTTAAATCCAAACTGCGACCGGTATAATTACTTCCAAAGACAAACAATATCAAATCTACACCAACAATGATAATACAAACAAAAAATAATGATAAATTACGACTAAAATCTAACCAATAATCAAAATCACGCAAAATAGGGTTATTGATAAAGAAATAAACAATGGGATATGAAACAAGAGATAAATAGGAAGAACACATACCCAAAATCGTGCAGACGACAAAAAACCTTCAACAATGGCCGTCTAAGATCGCAAATCAAGTTCGAAGGTCGTCGGGAGTCCGAAGCGCCACAGCGGAACTCGATTTCGACAGACGAACAAAATGAGGGTTTCTGACCGTGAATATTTTTAAAAGACTTTTCGCGTCGGTTTTAAGAAAAACCGATGCCAAAATGTTGTTTTAAAATTTTCGGCGTCGGTTTTCATGAAAACCGACGCCGAAGCATTTTAAAAATGTATTTTCCGCGTCGGTTCTCAGGAAAACAGACGCGAAATATATTTTTTTTTTATGAGTTTCGGCGTCGGTTTTCATGAAAACCGACGCCGAAACATTTTAAAAATTTATTTTCCGCGTCGGTTCTCAGGAAAACCGACACGGAATATATTTTTTTTTATGAGTTTCGGCGTCGGTTTTCATGAAAACCGACGCCGAAACATTTTAAAAATTTATTTTCCGCGTCGGTTCTCAGGAAAACCGACGCGGAAAATATGTATACTAATTTTTTCCGCGTCAGTTTTCTTAAAAACCGACGCGAAAAATCAATGCATAATATTATTCGCGTCGGTTCTTAGGAAAACCGACGCGGATAATATGTATACTAATATTTTCCGCGTCGGTTTTCTTCAAAACCGACGCGAAATATCAACGCAAAATTATTTTTGGCGTCGGTTTTTTGTAAAACTGACGCCAAAAAATTCCCCGCACATACTATTCGCGTCGGTTTTTAAAAAACCGACGTTATTACGACGACGTTAAAGCCCGTATTTACACTAGTGACTTTTCCAAAATCTTGAAGTAAAACGGGGATCACGATCAGAAACAATCGATAGGGGTACTCCATGAAGTCTCACAACTTCATTATTGTATATTCTTGCTAGACGTTCCAAGGGTAGATCTTCTCTTATAGAAAGAAAATGTGCTGACTTGGTAAGACGATCAACAATAACCCATATTTCATCGTTCCTTCTAGGAGTCTTTGTTAGCCCCATGACAAAGTCCATCGTAATATTGTCCCATTTCCACTCCGGTATGGGAAGAGGTTGCATGAATCCTCCAGGCTGTTTTCTTCCAGCTTTCACTTGTTGACAAACCATACATCTTGACACAAAATCAGCAATCTCCCTCTTCATGTTGTCCCACCAAAAATGTTCCTTCAAATCTCTATACATTTTTGTGCTCCCAGGGTGTATAGAGAAATTGTAACTATGGGCATCATCCAGCAATTCCCTTTTTAGATCAGGTAAATCGGGAACACAAAGTCTCTTCCCGAATTTCAAAATTCCATCTTCATGCACAAAGTCTCTCAATCTCCCATCATTCACAACTTTAATCTTCTTTTGGAATTCTTCATCATCGGTCTGAGAACTCTTAATCCTTTCTAGTACAGATGGTTTGGCAAATATTTGAAAAATCATTGATGTTTCACCTTCCCTGGTTATTCCCATTCCATCTTCACTAGATCCATGAAAATTGGATCCCTTTCAATTCTCATATTGTTCAAAACTCCATGGTCTTTTCTACTCAAAGCTCCTGCCACCTTGTTTGCCTTCCCCGGGTGGTAGTGTATCGTACAATCATAATCCTTCAGTAATTCAAGCCATCTCCTTTGCCTCATGTTGAGTTATTTTTGTGAGAAAATATACTTCAAACTCTTGTGATCAGTATAAATCTCACATTTTTCACCATAGAGGTAGTGTCTCCATATCTACAAAGCAAAGATCACAGCTGCTAACTCAAGATCATGAGTAGGATAGTTTTGTTCATGAATTTTCAACTGTCGTGATGCATAGGCAATAACTCTATCATTCTGCATAAGGACACAACCAAGTCCTTTCTTCGATGCATCACTATAAATAATGAACCCACCATTCCCCGATGGTAGATTCAATATAGGAGCATTGACTAATATTCTCTTCAGTTCTTCGAAACATTCTTCACACTCTTTTGTCCAAACAAATTTAACCCCTTTACGTGTGAGCTTCGTTAATGGGTTAGCCAATCGGGCAAAATTCTGGACGAAACGTCGATAATAACCTTCCAAACCAATAAAACTGCGTACCTCAGTTATACTCGTAGGTGCTGGCCATTCTTGGATTGCCTTGGTCTTAGAAGGATCAACATAGATTCCATCTTTAGAGACAATATGGCCAAGAAAAGAAATCTCCTGAAGCCAGAATTCACACTTGCTAAACTTCCCATATAATTCATGCTTCCTCAGAGTCTTCAAGATAATGCGCAAGTTATTTTCATGATCTTCGTAGGTTTTGGAGTATACCAAGATATCATCAATAAATACCACCACAAATTCATCGAGATACTCCTTGAAAACTCTATTCATCAGATCCATGAATACAGAGGGTGCATTAGTCAATCCAAACGGCATTACAGTAAACTCGTAATGCTCGTACCCGGTTCGAAATGCTCTTCGGAATGTCTTCCTTCTTCACACACAACTGATGGTATCCAGATCGAAGGTCAATCTTTGAAAAGTATTGAGCTCCATGTAGTTGGTCAAATAAATCATCAATACGAGGTAGGGGATACTTGTTCTTTATCGTTATATCATTGATCTCCCTGTAGTCGATACATAACCTCATAGATCCATCTTTCTTTTTAACAAAAAGAACAGGGGCTCCCCATGGAGAAACACTAGGGCGAATAAATCCTTTATTACTCAATTCCTCTAGTTGTTTCTTTAGTTCGACTAACTCTACAGTGGCCATTCTATAAGGGGTCTTCGATATAGGCCTTGATCCAGGAATCAAATCAATGGAAAACTCAACTTCTCGTCCTGGAGGATGTCCAGGTAAATCTTCTGGAAATACATCTACAAATTCTTTCACAACAGGTACATACTCTATTTGAACATTCCTTTCCTCACTCGCAGTTATTTCATTCTCTTCCTCCCCAATAATTGAATTTAGTTGAGCTACTGGGGGTGGATCTAAATAAGAATTAGGTGGTGACGATTCTGCTCTAAAAATAAGGTGTTCCTTATCATTATCATCAAGAATCATAACCTCTTTCTTCTTACAATAAATCTTCGCATCATAGTCCGAAAGCCAGTCCATACCGAGGATTATATCAAACTCAATCATAGGTATGATGATGAGATCAGCATTTAAAGAAAATTTATGTGCTCTAATGTGGACTGATTCACAAAACTTTGTTGCAATGATACTTCCCTTAGGAGTTTTAACTGACAACTCCCTTATTAAATCAAATTGGAAATATCTAATTTTCTTAGCAAACTAAGAAGATATGAAACAATGCGATGATCCAGAGTCAAATAATGCATTTTCTAAACTTGAGGAAACCATTAAATTACCTTCCACCACGTCTTTTGGAGCCTCTACCTCAGCAGTAGTGATAGCATAAGCTTGGCCTTGATCCCTTGGCCTTTTCTGAGGTAAGTTCTCCTGACGCTTAGGACATTCATTTGCATAATGTTCCTCCTCCCTGCAATTGTAGCACTGAACATTGGTAGCTTCCTTCTTCCCCTTTCAATCACGAGCTTGGTGGCCTTTTTCACCACACTTGTAACAGACTCCCATTCCCTTCAAGCAAGTACCAGGGTGTTTCTTCCCGCATTTACCACAGGATGGATATTCAACCTTTCCTTTCTTCCCCTTATTTCCATTCCCAGATTGATCAGCAGGCCTCTTCTTCTCTTGCTTTGCTTTAAAGTCATAAGACTTAGAGAATTCCTTTTCGGTCTTGATAGCACATGAGACAGTGTCTTCGTACGACGAAAAGGATTATGAGACTAATGCTCGACGGAGATATGGTTTTAACCCATCAAAGAAACGATCAATCTTACTTATTTGGTTACGTATATAATCACCAGCGTACCTTGATAACCTTGTAAAGTTAGCCTCATACTTTGTGACATTCTCATCCTCCTTTTGTCTTAGACTTAGAAATTGCCTTTCCATATCTGCTCGATGGTCGCGAGGAAAGTATTTTTCTAAAAATAGATATTTGAACTCCCCCCATTCCATATTTGATACTTTATCATCTTCCTTCGTATTTTGAATCAATGACCACCATTGATCAGCATCTCCAGTGAGGCGGTAAACAGCCATGATAACTTTTTCCCTTTCACTGCTCCCCAAAGCCTGAAATATTTTCTCTAGGGAAAATATCCATTGCTCAGCTACTAAGGGATTTGTACTCCCATTGAACGTTGGTGGTTGTTGCCTCATGAATCGATCTAACATTGATCCTCCACGCTGCGGATCAGGGTGCTCCATACGGGTAAGGTTATTATTCATAACCTGAGTAAGTTGTCCCAGTATGGTGATTAGCTGATCGGCAACAATTGCATCACCAGCCCCACTATAATTATCTTGAGCAGGAGGGAAATCCCTACATGGAGTGCGTGCATTGATACGATTTCCATTTATTCCACTAGGCGCCATTTCTAAACAATGGCATAAACTAGATCAGTTTATGAATCAAAATACATAATCCCATACTTATAAAACACTCAACATAAATTGAACTATTTATGGATATAATCCATAATCATAAAAATGTTTTCTTTGAAGAATTATATACTCATAAACCCTTCATAATTATTTGTAAAAAAATGAGAGTTATCCAAAGCATATCCCCCGGGAGTGATGTAACCAAGAGTGCAGCAAGGCTCGTTGTCGTGCACCAGTTCTCGTTCGAGTCTAGCTCAAAGCGGTGTTTTCGGGTTATACCCCTAGGTACATCTGTGCCAGAGCTGCCTCTACCTGCTTGTATCCAGACAGGGATGTATTTCTCGGAAAACTCACAAAATATCTACAATACTAAAATTATAGGAAGTTCTTCTATACTAATCCTCAAAGTTCATCTTAGGTCTACATGCTCTAATCAGAGTTTATCTAAATCTAGCTTCCAAGGTTTGTACTAAACTTCCTCTGATACCAACTGTAACTCCCCGACCCTAGTTACCCAGAGTCGGTGCATTATTATATAAAATTGGCATGATCACAAGAAAGATCAAATCTCGAAAGACCGATTGGTTTAGTAGCCTTGGAAACACTAGATATATTCATAAGTTTTACATTAAATCATAAAATGAAAAACTACTACAACAACATAATGTCTCCATAATCCACACTCATATCCCCACATAATATCCCTACAGGTCATTCATAATTTACTTCTTCACTTCCTGGGAAAAATAAAACATAGAAAAGGGGTGAGCTCAAATGCCCAGTAAGGATAACAATATAGCGGAAACTTTCATAAATAAGAATAAACATTTAAGGCAATGTATAACTAAAACAAAAGCCTTTCAAACATGAACTTTCAACATGGTACAGCATAAATAAAATGAACTAATGCCATTTACTTATTCACATGGATATTCTACTAATCGAATAATCACAGGCAAAAATCAATAACCACTTTCATAATGTTGGAATGCATAATACCAGACTATCATAACCACATAGTCAAGGCCTCGTGCCAAGACTACAAATAAGATTTTGTCAAGGCCTTGTTCCAAGACACTATTTTGTCTCATGAGACCTACCGATACATCGAGGAGCTATAGCGGGCTCCACCCGTCACATATTAAGTCAAATGCATTCCCATATGAAAAGGTTTAAACATAACATAAACATTCGTATTAAAACTAGCATACGAAATGTCAATAATTTCACCATAAACTATGAATGGTATAAAAATAGCACATCCACAGTCAAACATATCACAAAACCTTCAATACAATATAGATGTTTTGTATCATAATAAATCAACTTCAAATAATCATAAAATCCATCAAAGGATGTTGACATAGATGAAATCAAAATTCTTTTTAAGGAAATATCTCCTTTTATTTTGAAATCATTTAAGATCCATACAAAATAAAACATTTTCTTTGAAAATATTCTTATAATCTTGTAAGGAAAGCTTTGAATATTTTATAACGGTGGAAAATAACCGCACCCGCCGTATAAGTTTTAAAAAAAACATTCTTATCTTAATTCTGTCGAAAAGGTTAAAAAGCACCTTGTTTGGAAAACGACGGAAAGATTCCCTTATAAACCTCTTATAAAAAGTCAAAAAAGGGTATAAATGACTTTAACCCATATTCTTTTAAATATTAAAAATGTTTTGAAATACATTTTGAAGAAACACGGATGTGGATGATAACGAGATCCCAGTAGATTATTACGTATAAACAACCTCGGATAATGAAGAGATTGTGAAATAACCCTTACCTTGTACTTTTCCATGGTTGGGGTAGGTTAACCTCCTGTATAATGGTGAGATGATTGTTATTAAATTATAAAATAATCATATACATTATTATGATATCATATATGATCTTTTAATATTGATTTGATAATAATATCTTATTATTATCGTTGTTTCGGGTGTTAAATTACTTGTTTTATTTTATATGTTTTGTTACGTAAGCCATGTTTGTAATGGATAGGTTGTATATTATTCATATCTAGAATGATATCAAGTCTTTAAACATAATTTTTAAATCATCAAATGATAATTATACTTGAATGGATATGATGGAGAATGAATCTCATCGCATTCGTGGAGACGGTAGTCCGTACGTATGCACGAGCGACAATATCATTCTTTTGATATTAAAATAATATATAAATGGATGTTATATCATATATACAGAATAATTAAAATGTTATATTTATTATTTACATGAGTTTCACATCATTATTATACCCATCCAAATAATAATATATTGAATAACAATTACACCACGACGTGGAGACGGTAAGCCGTACGTACGCACGTATGGTGACATGTTATTAAAAGGGTGGATAGAATACTGAATATGGTTGTACCATATTTATAATAACATCACAGTATATGTGAGATACTGGAGTTATTATTTTATAATGGTAACAACAAAGGAAGAAGAAGTGGAAGAAGAAATGAACTTGGAAAAGGGTGGTGAAATCATTACCTCTTCTTCGGGCTCTTCCTTTTGATTTGATCAAAAGGGCTCCTTAGGTTGGCTTTATGATCAAACTAAGGCCTCTAGGTTGTAGTGAGGGAAGTTGGGAGAGTATTTTGGCAGAGTTTGGCCGATCCAAATGGCTTTGAAGGTGTGAAGAAATGAGAAGGAGTGGTCAACTTTTATAAGGGAGAGGAGGGGATCTTTAGGAAAGAGTGAAAGTATTACTTTATAATATAATTATATTCTGTTTATAATGGTCCAAAAATCATTGAGGTTGAAGATAAGATGACTCATATTCTAAATAACATCAAACAATAATAATTGGACAGGTTTTAGATAATATTTTAATCATTATAATCTTATTTATTTAAATGATTTATTAATGAGGTAAACATTGCATCATTATTGTGTCATTAATAATTTAAATTATTTGATGTCTAAAAATTATAAATAAAATATCATTATGTAGGAAATCTTTTTATATTTCTAATGAATATTTATAATCGAAAATCCAACATGTATAACCCTATGTAAAAAATTGTTCTTCTAAAAGATGTAAGCTTATGCCATTTTTATTTTTATTTTAACTTTATTAATATAATGTGTCCCTACCACATACATCTGGCTCTAAGGGGTCCCAAAATCGACCCAAGGATGCCCATGGTCGGGTATGTGTCCACCAATAAGGTTAGGACACGTTTTAGGGTAATTTGGTGTTATTATAATATTATTTTTTAACCCTTATTTAGCGGATTTACCCTTTACCATGGTAAATAAAATATTTACCGCAGTAATTATTCAAAATGTCTAAAAATAAAAGTTACCTATTTACACAATTTGAACATCCTGATTCCAAATATGGAATCCATTTTCCTAAATTCAAAACACAGAAGTGGCAGAAATTAATTTAAAATTAATTCCCGTTGTTAAAATAAAAAGCGTGTTTTTAAGAGATAATAACTATCAAAAGATTGGCACTTGTTTATGTTCGGTTTAATTGTAAAATTATGTCCAATGACCAACATTATATTAAATGGTAAAAATATATTCTAAATATACTTTAAAACTACTAAAATTGATAATTTATCACTATTAATTATTTTTATTAAAAAAGTTGTTTTTAATTAAAATTTAGTAATTTTCACTATTCATCAAAATATAAAAGTTATCCGAAAAGTACCAAAATTTCACCCTAGGCTAATTTCAATATTCCGAATCCAAAAATGAAGACCATTTTGAAATATAAAATATATATGATTTCAAAAAGTAGGTATTACTATTCACAACGGCTAGTTTAATTAGTTGTGGTGTGTGTTAGAACTCGAGGTTGCGTACAACACACGCTATCGCATTATTCGAAGGGAAACGTACCGTGGAAGCTTGGGGTGTTACACAGTACCTGTGCTCCTGCCAGGACATACACACCCTACCTTTTTGGGTGACTTTCCTACCCATTTCACCCCTCTTATGCCATTCCACCTCTCATATTCAAGATTTAGTCTTCAAGACACTCTTCAACGCCATTTATGGCATGATTTCTTGATTTGGATTCCTTATCTAAAACGAAACCCAGGGAACATCTCTCAAAATATAGTGATTTTTATATCTTTATGTCACTAAAGATTGAGATTTAATTAATTCAACCTCATCCTTTAAAGATGAGAGAATCCTTAATATGGGCCTCTTTTTAGGAATAAGCCCTAGTTATAATTCTCAAATATGGGCCTCCTTTTTAGGAGTAAGCCCTAGATCCCCTAACCTGGGCTTACTTTTCAGGAGTAAGCCCCTATCATAATTCCCCAAAATATGGTCATCCTCCTCAGGAGTAATCCCCAAACCTTAATTCCTTTAACCTGACCCTCTTTTTCATGAGTAATCCCCAGTCCAAATTCTCATTACTGTGGGCATCCTCTTTAGGAGTAAGCTCCAAGTCCCCTAATCTGGGCATCCTCCTTAGGAGTAAGCCCCAGTCTTAAAGTCTCAAATATGGGAATCCTCCTCATGAGTAAGCCCCAACCATAATTCCCTTATCCTAGGCCTAATTTTCAGGAGTAAGTCCCAGTCTCAAATATGGGCCTCCTCTTTAGGAGTAAGCCCCAAGTCCCTTTAATTTTTAAATCCCTTTAACATGGGCCTCCTTTTCAAGAGCATGCCCCAGTATTAATTTCCTTTTCATATGGGATTCCTTCTCAGGAATAAAACTCAATCATAAGTCCCCTCGTAACTTGGGAATCTTCCTTAGGAGTAAGTCCCAATATTAGAGTATCCAAATCTCCATAAAGTACATATACCTTTATGGACCCTGTTCCTAGATTTCTTCCCTAAAGTAAATCTTAATCCTCATCTATTTTGGGAAGTCATAAATATATAATCCCCACATCATTTCTCATGATTGTACATTTCATGGCACAATTTTCTGGTTTTACCAATACCTCTTGTTTCTCACACCGATCATGACTCACATGAGCTTAGAGTGTAAAAGTAATTATGACATATTTATTTGATCCATCAATCATAAACATCATACTCCCTTATTCGAACTATGTGGGTTCTGATTTCTTTTCCAAAACAAAGGATACGTAGGTATCCCATCAGCAGGTACGATCCCAATTCTAAAATAATCCATGTCCTCCGGAATTACAAAAAAATTCAAGTTCCCCACTGAGTGGCTTTAAAACCAGTATGGTCATCATAATGACCAAGAGACATTTATGTATTTTAAGGATACCATCAACTAATAATCACTAACAAATACAAATGATTATTCATCGATGAAGAACCTCGAATACATATAAAAGATTCTCTGAATTTCCTAAGTACTGATCATTGATTGTTAGACTAATGGAAATCTCATTTTATACATGGTAATTTAATAAGGATTCACAAACATAACATAAATATATAAAGAGAGTCCGGGAATAGACAATAATTCCCCTAAAAAGGTGTGATGAGTCTGACCTCCCATCCTCTCGACCAATGAAAATTCCTAAGCCTCATCAGTCCACAACTAATGAGTGCCTACCTTTTGAAAGTAGGTCCAAATGGATATGGAATCATTGGATGTTTCCAGTTCTATGAACAAACCCATTAGAAACCAATTGGAATGTTTGAACCTTCAATCAATGAGGTCATCCCTGATTCTAGAGGGAAATAAAAAATGGTGAACCTGACGTGAATCCTTAACCAAGTTAAAATGATGTTTTTCTTATTTGTTAGGCCCCTATTTAAAGTCAATGAGAGGGACAACAAAAAAAATCATTGACATATGTGCTCATCCAAAATATGTAGTTTCTGAATTTATCTTGATTCCGTTTGTTATATCAAACATGTACTCTTTTGCACGATTTTCTTCATTCTATGAAATGGTTGCTCTAAATTTCACACCCGTGAATACGTTTTCTATGAAAACCATTGCTGTGAATTCCACTGCTGCAACTCTTATTGGATCATCGTCCGCTCTGAGGATGACATCCCTTACTCATCATCATCAACGTTGGGTATCAAATGCACTGGTTAAGGAGTACCATTAAAATGGTACTATTCCATCTCTAGAGGATGCTCGACAAGCCCTCCAAGTGAACAATTCACCCTGGTTGTCCAGACAGCGACGACCAGTGATTAAGAAGCAAGCGATGATAACAACCGTCTCCAACCGTTTTGGGTCGTTATCCCCAGAACGCAATCACCATTCACTCTCATATTATAGATAGGTGAATGAGAAGGTCCCTCAGGTCCTTAATTAAAAGAATCAGGAGTCTTTCTAGAGGTCTCTTATCAACAATCGTCGCTAGACTTATGTTACAGTACGCCCTCATCATGATGAGGGTACCAACTCCAGGTGTTCAACTTAGGTTCCTTGAATCCGAGTAGGCAACACGAATCTCCAGAGGCGAAATATGGTCACCAGTGAGTAGGCTCTCATCTCTGCCATCTCCGGAGAAGTCCACCAACATAACATGGTGGCAAGCTACAAGCAGGCACACACACCTGCCCATTTTAATTCTGCTTTCCGGAATAATCGTCTGGAAGCATCACGCCAATCCCACCAGGAAATTCCGGTGGAGTACTATAGCAGGAACATACACCTGTATATACATCAATAGCTAGTCAGTAGGCTCATCTAACTACATATGATGGAACTCGTCAACCATGTTCAGCGAAGTGCAATCAGCAGGCACATACACCTTCTAGTATTAATCAAGCCTACCAATAGTCTCGCTTGGCAGCATTCGGAGAAGTTAGTCAGAATGATCTGGTGACAAACAGTAGGAAGACTCAACTATCTTCCCCTACACTTGAGTACTATTAGGATTCACTGACAAGAAAAGGAGGAAAGGAGCAGGCACACACACCTACTCCAAGAATGGAATGGACGTATGTCCCCATTCCGGCAGCTGAAGTCAACAAGCATATTCTATCAATGGTGAAAGAGAAGAAGCAAATCCCTATTCATATTCTAGATGCCTTCCAGGATATTATAATGGCTTCAGCAGCATCACAGGGAATGAAATCCAAATCTATCCCTACCAGTGGAGTGACACATCAATAGTTCACTCCGGAACAGACACACACATATGTTCCAGTCCAAGAGGGTTGTGGGTCATACTCCCCCATATCATACGGATAGCCAAGTCACGCACATACACCTAATTTGAGTAGAGATCGTCAGCATAACCTGGCCATCTATCATGATCAGGCATATACACTTACTCATAGCAGCCACTTTCACCAAAAAGTGGTTTCCAAAGCGAGTAAGAAGGCGTCTAAGAAGAAGACACACCCAGCACAGTCAGGAGATCAATATCCAATCATTAACAAGGCGTTGATCGATGCTGGAGTTCTTGAATTTCTCAGGTAGTTATATATTGGAATTCACAATTCTACTCCCTCATTTCCCAATAGTGGGAACATTAATTCTGAAGGTCTTCAACAGACACTTCCACATGAAGTCTGTCTTCATGACAATTTGGTCGATCTTGAAGTTTCATCTTCAGATGAGAGCCATAGGAACCCTCTGTGTGGTCAGAAGACCAAGGATAAAGAGATCTCGTCTTTTGTTTGAACCCACCATGGTGGTCCTCCCCATGATGATGAATTTCTCTACGAAAGTCCTCTCCGCAGTAGTGATGCACATTGCCCGAAAAATGCTAAAGTGGACAATGTAGTGCTGAGAAATCCCTCTTATCTTGAGACACTTGAAAATGAAAAACCAGTCATGTCTGATGCTTCATCACTAGCAGGTGAAATACTTTCTCAATCAGAAGATAGCTCAGGGTGTAGGTCATTATCCGAACCACCCCTAAGTCATGAATCTTCTAGTTTGATTAGTGATTTTTCTACCAATCTTGTTGAATCTGATGAAGCAACAAGGAAGTGCCAACTTTTGTCAAATCAGGTAGAAGAATCTTCATTTAAGGATAAAGAGGAAATTCTGAACATGAGAAAACAATAGGCGAAGGGTGAAGTGCTAGTCATGTTTTGCCCTCTGGATGACTCTCAGTATGACATTCCAGAGATGTTGACGGAAGATGGGATTCATCATATTCGTCTCAACATATGGAAAACTCTTTTTCAGTTGAAAAAGAAAGTATTATCTTATGATGAATATGAAAATCATCTTAAGATAATAGAAGGGTTAAAAAGTCAAATTGATTTGGCATCTCTATCAGTCTCTCGATATCCGATGGCTGAAAAGCAGCAGAGAGCCCTTCAGTGATCATTCCTTGGCACACTAATAAGATTGCACCAGTTAATTTCCAATGCCCCATCTAGTATTCATGTTGGAGGATGGGGTGTTCATGGAGCACTACATTTCACGGTGCTCTCTAGTCAGCAAAACCCGCCGAAAATGGTCTCATGCAATGTTATTGCCCATGGCCAGCCACAATCAAAGGGTTTTGTTTCTAATCCAAAGCTTGATCAAGAATACGCCTCAACTAGTTCTTCTCAAAATCATGAATACCAAGAAAAAGTTGTTAAATTACTCCTGCATCAAAAAAGTGAGAATATTGAACATGCCTCTCGTATAGAGCATGCACATCATCATGTGACAGAAGTGTCGGAAATCAACCAACGGTCTTTCAAGCCATGTGATAAAAGTGGATACAGGTTGATGCATCCAGCTAATTTTTGGACTAAGGTCTGTAAGATAAGGAGAGATTTTAAGAAATTTTCAAACATAGCATGTCAAGATCCACCCCAGCTTGCCAGACTGAGGACTCTTTTAAACCAACCCTCAGAATCAACAAATAGGATTTGAGTAGTTGACCAAAGGAAGCAGGAATAGCTCTAGTCCATCGGACTAGGAAAATTTTCAAATCATCAATCCCCTCCTTAGATAAAGTCTATCTTTTCTCGATTGGGGAAGAAGCGTAAAGAGGCAATAATAGCCAAATTATTAGGAGATTCTCTCAAAATTACGGTTCGTCAAAAAGTTCCTGAGGGATTGAGTAAACAAAAGGCAATGTCTCATCAAAGACATGGACGAAGACAATATCATAGAAATGCTGATTGAAGGGATGTGATGTGTTATGCATCAATCAATTTTATCAATGTTGTTGTTGCTGATCCACCAGATGAGCCTCACTCAGGGGACTCATATGAAGAGGTTCCTGCTCAAGAAGTTGTACGCACAGACACAAATAAAGAAGTTGTGTGTACATGAAATCAATGGTTTACCCAAAATCTGGTTGTTCCTTCAAATAACCCACTTCCCCCTCTCTGAAAGGGATCAAACAATGCGAAAGGAAAGAATCAATTTACATATCCTTCCTCTAGAGAAGGCCAATCGCTCTCACTAGAGCAAATATTTGGGGAAAAGGAGGAATAAATGAAGGAATTGAGAAGGATGAATGCAGAAATACTTCATGTTAGTCTTCTTCCTAAGCGTGCTGGAGTCAGTCAGCCAAGAGAGTTTTTTTTTGCAGCTACTGAGATGGATTGATAATAGGCTCCTTTATCAGTACACCCACATAGGTCTAATCCTACAGGTCAAATGCAACAACAATTGGCAGTGCTACCATCAGTTGCAGTGCCAGCTGCCATACCTGTTCAAACTCCAGTCATTGCACCTACCCAAGTCCAAGTTCAAATGGATGTTTCTCAAAAGTTAATAACTATTATTGAGTCATTAATATCTCGGTTAGAGACTATGGAATGGATGTGTGCCCAGGTTCAACCGGAAAATAAATCTTACCCTGAATCGGTAGATTCAATCTCTCCCCCATCAAATTTTGGGAATCCTATATTCCCTATTTTCAATGGATCATGCGATCCTAAACATAATTTTACGCTTTACATGTCTTGTTGTGATCTTGTGATGGGAACTCTGGAGAAACAAGAAGTAGTGAAACTTAGATGCTTCGTGCGAACCATGCAAGGACCAGCCTTTGTCTGGTACACAAGCTTGAAATCCCAGTCAATTACCATATGGGAAGATCTCCATCAACGATTTATTATTCTATTCAGCTCAACATTGCCAAAGACAACAGTTTTCGATCTTACAAACAGTATGCAAAGGGAAAATGAAAGAGACTCTGATTTCATTGCTCACTGGAAGGGATTAACATATTCCTTGAGCTTAGCACTCCCTCAAAAGGAATTGTTTCCAATCTGTGTGAAAAAATTGCATGACGAATTACGCACACTTCTGATCCCTGTGAAATACACCGGAGGGTTTCAAGACCTTAATTCAATCACTCAACAGATTGAAGACTCTCTTATAAAGATTTAGTCTAAATCTCATGTAATTCCATCACCTCCAGGAAGGAGAATGGGTAAAGTAGAGACTACTACAATTATGCCTAAGTAAGCACCTGTACCTACTTCTACCTCAAAACCTTCATTTTCTCTAAGGGATCCACCTCCTGAGTGTCAACAACAAAGTTTGTTTCGTCAAGACGATCCAATAGATCAGAGACGGACACAATTTGAGCATCTGAAGAGCAAAACCTACTCTTTCCAAAATGAACAAGTTCATGGTTACTTCATTTCAGCCCTGGAGAATAATTTGGTTCAGTTGCCAAGGCCCAAGAGGCCAAACAAGGAAGGAGATGAAGACCATCCCAATTATTTCCCTTTTCATCAAATGTTGGGGAATCCCATCCAGGAGTTTTTTTTTCAAAGACATTTTGCAAAAGATGGTCGACTCAGGACAAGTCAAACTGAAAAGCTCTTCAGCCCAGGTAGCATGTGTTACTGCTACAGTTCTAGAGGAGGAAGGCGAGTGGCAAGAAGTCAAAAGAAAAAATTCACAAAAATATGATGATTGGATGGTCAGAAATATGATCAACTGAACTCATACTATTTTGCAAACGCAATTAAAGAAACCAATTGTATCTTCTTCCATGAATGTCACAGCAAAACACTCTTTATCAAACGGAAAATACACAAAGAAATGGAATGATTCAAAGAAAGAGAAAGAATCAGAAGAAAATGAGTATGTGTTAAAGCCTAAGTTGTCTTTGACTCTAGGAGACTTCATGCAATATACTTGAAATCAACGGGCACCATCCCACCAAACGATACATCCTAAACAAGATAATCAGGCAGAGTCTTCATTGGATGAAGAGTTTATTTTCGATTCTGTTAATATGATTCAATTAACAGATCCATATACCAGTCATAGTTTCAATTTCGATGAGCCTGAATTCCCTATATCAAATAGAGGAATCAAAGGATGTTCCAGGGGATCAGGATATAGTGGAAGACGTGGATCCTTCAGAAGAAACTATTCCAATTCTACCCCTTCTAGAACTGTGTATGCAGTAGAAACTCGTGGTAGATCCCTTTAGCAAGCTCATCAAGAACAAGCAGGTTCTTATAACACTAGAAAATTCAGTCCTGGCACAGTTATTCTGGAAGACCGGTTGATGGTTCCATCTTCTTCCTCTCAGCAAGTGAATGGATCTAATCAGTCTAATATTCCAAAACAAGGAATATTGACAACTCCTATCCAAATACAAGTTGCATAAACATCCAAAGCATTTGCTTTTAAGGCACCTGCTAAACCACATGTTCCTGTTTGGGAACGCAGTCCTCTGGATCAAAAGTATGAAGTATTGAAACACATGGCCCATGTACCAGCCATGTTATCATTTCTGGATGCTTTGAATCTGTCAAAGGATCTTCAAGAGGCACTCATAGAGCCTTTGTCATGTCCTCAGGAGTTTGAAACTGAAATTGCTGCAGCTGAAGTCTATCACATAAGGAATAATCCTGTAGAATGCCATGCAATAAAATCTTTTACTGATGAAGATGAAGATGATATTTTTCATGGGAATATTAGACCATTGTTCTTATCTAGAAAGGTCAATGGTGTATATGTCCGAAGAGCTTTCATTGATAATGGTTCAGGAGTCAATCTCATGACCATTCGTACACTTTGTCGATTGGGCCTTGAAGAATATAATTTATCTCCTTCTACCATGTTGTTACAATGATATGATAAAAATGAACAAGAACCACTGGGAAAAGTTACACTCCGAACTCGGTTTGGAGATCTTGTATCCTATTCAGATTTAATGGTTCTTGATCAAGACTCAGCCTTCAACATCTTTCTTGGGAGACCCTGGCTACATCAACATGCGGCTATCCCATCATCATACCATCAATGTCTCGAATATTGTTTCGATGGTCAAGTTGGGACATTATATGGTGATAATGCCCCATTCAAGACATGTGAGTCCCAATACATTGAGGCATAATTCTATCACAAGAAGGAATGGGAGAAATCCACAACAAAGGATATTACCAAAGTTAATGATCCGTATGGTTTGGAGAAGATTCCAGTAAATCCATTTGCACATTTGAGTACAGATTATGTGTTTCCTATCAGTCAAATTGATAGGATAGACCCAAATAAAAATACTCTTATGGAACGATCCATAATGTCAATTACAGCAATCAAGCCAGACAACATGGGAGAAATTGGTGATCCTCCCATTAGTGATGAAAGCCCAAATGGTGATGTCTTCATTTCATCTACTAAAATCCAACAAGTCTATACTTCGACAATTAGGCCAGAAGAAGTTATAGAAACATCAGAGGTGAACAATGATGTTGATTCTCAATCCATCATCTCATCTTTATTACCCAAAGAAGACCCTTCATCATCAATTGGGTTGGAAATGGAAGCTTCTTCTTCAAGATGTGCAAATTTTGAAATCTCTTATTATCATGAAAATTATTCTTTATCATCTACTATGCAAGTGGAAACAGAAGAAATAACACACGATGAAGAAGAAGAGGAAGATCTCAGAGATGCTCCTCCAGCATTTAAAGAGGGTATCTCTACCACCGTAATTGAACTCAGAGAAATAAATGTTGGTACAAAAAGGGATCCACACCCCACTTTAGTCAGTGCGGCCATGACTCTTGAAGAACAAGAGATGTATATTTCCTTTTTAAAGAAAAATCGAGGCATATTTTCTTGGAACTATACAGAGATACTCAGGCGTGATCCTGATGTTGCTACTCATCATTTTGGGTTTACCAGAAGAACATCGAGGATTTATGCAAGCTGCGAGAAGAACACACCCAACTTATGATTCCAAAATTGAAGCTGAAGTGGATAATATTATCAGAGCTAACTTCGTCAGAGAAGTTCAATATCCCAACTGGTTGGATAATATTGTCCCTATAAATAAGAATAATGGAAAAATTAGAGCTTGCATCGATTTCAGAGATCTTAATCGGCATTGTCCTAAGGATGATTTCCCAGTTCCGATTACATAACTTTTAATTGATACAATAGGTGGATATGAAGCATTTTCCTTCATGGATGGATATTCCGGATATAATCAAATCTGAATGGCCCCAGAAGATGAGGAATCCAGAGCCTTCAGAGCCCCTCAGGGTGTGTTTTGCTACTGGGTAATGCCCTTTGGCTTAAAGAATGCGGGCGCAACATATCAGAGTTCCATGCATCGTATCTTTAAACCCTTTCTAGGGAACTTTGTTGAATGCTATGTATACTATTTGGTGGTTAAATCCAAACAACGTTCTAATCACTTGGCTGATTTGGAATTCATATTCCGCAGGCATCGACAACATAATTTGAAGATGAACCCCTTAAAATGTGCTTTTGGGGTAACCTCAGAAAAGTTTCTCGGCTTTGTTGTATGCCATTGTGGTATTGAAGTTGATCCTGAGAAGACAAAGTCAATCCTTGGTTTTTCATCACCTCAAAATTTGAAAGAATTAAAAGGACATCAAGGAAACTTAGTCTATATTCAGTGTTTCATCGCCAATTTGGCAGTAAAAAGTTTACCCTTCACCAAATTGATGAAGAAGGGAGTCACATACCAGTGGACCGAAGAATGTCAAGAATCATTTGATATTCTCATGAAATACCTCTTGAGTCCACCGGTACGCATGCCACTTATTTAAGGAATACCACTTATCCACTACGTGACATCTTTATAGCGATCATTGGGTGCCATTATTGCTCAGAAGAACGATATTGGGAATGAAAACAGCCTCTACTACCTCTGTCGGACTATGATTGAAGCAGAAACCTGGTATTCAAGTATTGAGACGTAATGCCTGGCAATAATCTTTGCAGTTCAGAAGTTGAGGCACTACTTGCAACATCACGAGGTCCAATTGGTATCTCACAATAACCCGCTCAAATTCATCCTTAGTCGTCCAATGCTTACAGGACGTCTGGCAAGGTGGGCAGTTATTTTGTTGCAATTCGACATTCAGTATGTGTCTCAAAGGAATTAAAGGGCCATGACTTGGATTATTTTTTGTCTGATCACCCTTCAATAGAGGACACACCTTCAGATATTGAACTCCCTGATGAGGAAGTCTTCTCTATTCAAGAAAGTCCTCAGGCATGTGAAATGTATTTTGATGGTGCTTCTAGAATTCCAACAGGGAGGAAAATGGAAAATCCTAAATTCAACAAAGTTGGCTTAGGAAATGTGCTCATTTCTCTAGAAAAGGCAGTGTTACCTTATTACTTCTTATTATGGGAAGGTGGTACCAATAATGAATCAGAATACCAAGCTCTCATCACCGGATTGGAATTGGTACTTTAAGCTCAAGTGACTCACTTAAAAGTGAATGGTGATTCAGACATAGTAATCAAGAAAGTCAATGGGGATTATGCCATCAGAAAAGAAGAACTAATCCCTTTGTATGATTACATCAGAGAGTTAATGGTGGAATTCCCTTCGGAACCGACATGTTCTTATGTCTCGTGATCACAAAATGCTAAAGATGATGCACTAGCTAATATAGCCACAGCTCTGGAAGATCCAAATCGGAACGATACAACCATAAATATTTCCCACCGTCGTGCAATTTCACCTTATGTTCGAATCAGAATAGAGGAAATAAATGAAATTAGTCCCATTCCTGAACCGTATGGTCATACTACAGGATGGATGTCACCAATCAGGGAATACCTTCAAAATGGAACACTTCCACCTGATAGAGCTGGGAAAGAACAAATTTGGCGACGTGTGGTCAATTTTACTCTTTATGTTAGCCCAGATCACATAGAGAAAATTCTCTACAAACGTGGTTTTGATGGATTTCTCATCAGATGCATTGATGGTGAAGAGACAACGGATGTCATGAAAGAATTTCATGCAAGAATCTGTGGTGCCCACCAGTCTGGACATAGACTCTCTGATCAAATTTGAAGGCTTGGATATTTTTGCCTTCAGTGATACAATATTGTGTTGATTTCACAAATAAGTGTCGTTCATGCCATGTACATGCCAACTTCATTCATCAACCTCCAGAGTTTCTTCATACAGCTAAATACTCATGGCCATTTTCCACTTGGGGAATGGATGTGGTGGGACCTTACCCTCCAGCTATGACTAACCAGTTTAAGTATATTCTTACTGCTACTGATTTCTTTTCCAAATGGGCTGAGGCAATACTTCTCATGGAAGTCAGTTATAAATGCATTGTTAGCTTTATCAAGTCTAACATCATTACCATATTTGGTGTCCCTCATACCATATTGATGGACAATGGAACCAACTTCTGTTCATCCAAGGTGAAGATGTTGTATCAAGAATACAACATCAAATCCAACCATTCATCTCAATATCATACAGCGGCCATTGGCCAGATAGAAGCTTTCAACAAGACTCTGTCAAATATATTGCAAAAGATGGTGGATAAAGATAATAAATCATGGCCTGATAAACTCTTTCATGCTTTATGGGCTTATCGGACTACCACCCACACTGCAACTCGGTCAACTCCATATTCATTGGTATATGGAACAAAAGTCGTCTGGCCCATTGAAGTTCAGTTTCCTTCACTCAGAGTAGCCATTGGTGATCAGTCATCTATAGATGAGCAATCTCAAAAGCAATTGAATGAATTGGAATGGTTAAATGAGAAAATATTTTGCACTTTGCACCACCTAGAAGTCTATCAGAATCGAATAGTATGAGCTTTTAACAAAAAAGTTTGTCTTCATTCATTCACTTAGGGAGAATTGGTATTAGATCTCATAACTTCAATGATACAAGGAAAGAAACCTCCCATGCTTGAACCAAAATGGGAAGGACATTACTCAATACATAGGGTCTACTCCAACGGAGCTTATTTATTAATCTCGATGGATGGAGAACTCATCACTACTCTAACCAATGCCAATTTTTTTAAGAAATATTTTTGTATAAACACAAAATATATCATCACTAGTGTTGTATGACCTTAAACTGCACCACCATCCCGCAAGACGTTAAACTGCATCATTCATGGTCCATACATATGACCTTAAATTATTTGTGTTACTTTCGGACCACATGACGTTAAACTGTTAAAAAAATTCCCTAATACGTCCAACATGACGTTAAACTGTGTCCCCCTTCATCGTCCTTGCTATATGACATTAAACTATATAGAGGTCCCTTTCATCCAACATGACATTAAACTGCATAACCAACGGTCCATGCATATGACCTTAATCTATTGGCACTTACGTCCAACATGACGCTAAACTATATCATCCCCTTTTCGTCCAACATGAAGTTAAACTATGAAAAAAGAGTCCTTAATACGTCCAAAATGACGTTAAAATGTGTTCTCTTTTATCCTTACTGCATGACATTAAACTGCACAATCCTCTTTTTTTCCAACATGACATTAAACTGTGTTTTCCCCATCGTCCTAACTACATGATGCTAAACTGTACAAAAAGTCCTTTGATACATCCTACATGACATTAAACTGTACTTTGTCCCTACTACATGACACTAAACTGTGCAGCACCAATAGTCCTAACTGCAAGACTTTAAACTGCATAGTCCCTTTATATGTCCTACATGACATTAAATTGTTCATCGTTAGGGTTGTTGCTACCTCTTGTATCTCACACCGAGTATGACTCAAATGATCTTAGAGAAAACTTCAACCATATCTCTCTATGGGATTCTAACCATGTGTATGTCCCAACAACATCATTTTTTAGCTTGTTGTCCCCACGAACAACTTGATCATTAATTCATTCTTTAATCAAACTACATGGACTTTGATCCTTGCCTTTCAGGCTGGGTACGTAGGCTACCTCCCAAGGTTAAAGACCAAAATCAATCTCTTCACATTGGTTCACCACCATCTCATACGATGTGGATTCGTAAAACTGCCCCTATAATCAATATCTTTACATTGGTTCACTTTCGTCCTTTCTATATGACGTAAAACTGTACAACACTTTTTGTCCTATATGACAATAAACTACAAATATTCTTTGATTCCCTCACCTGAGATGGAATCATTGTATACATTGATTTTAAATCAAGATATATTCCAAGGACTACATGCATACATGCCAATGACTAATCCTTTTTTCTTGGGTTAAACCATCATTGCACTAAAGTCCCTTTTCACCCTTCACATGTACAAACCAAATTTGAATAGAGGGTAGTTCTAGAACTATGTGGGCTTGATTCCCATCCTTATGGGATATGTAGGAACATTCGAGTATCCCTCGAATCCAGCCCCAAGTCTTTTGGGCCTTATCCCAAATCCCCCTTTCAGTCCCCTTGATGAAAAGTCCCCATGAAAACAGACACTGTGTATTTCTTATAATGGTCCAAGCTATATGAACCTAAACTAAGATCTCTAATCCTTTTGCCCCTGATGACATTAAACTTTAGTTTAAGAACTACGTATGGCTTGATTCCCATCCTTATGGGATACGTAGTGAAGTCCAGCATTTCAATTAAATACCCAGCCACTACATGATTATGGGTAGCATTGATCTGTGTATCTCTGTATACATTGGAAAATACCCATCTTTATGTGTCATAATCCAAAACTTAAATATTTTCAGATCTTCATAACCCTTTTCTTGACTTTTAATCACAAAAATGTAAAATTTTTGGGAGTTCTTTTACCTGACTATGCAGTACGTGCCCTTAGGCGGCCTTGCATAAACAGTCTCCATAACAGATTTTTCAGCCAAAAGATACTATTATTTGACTATGCAGCCAATGCCCTTAGGAGGCCCTACATAATTCAACCCCCTAACGGGTTTGTCGGATACTGGTAACTTCATTCATGGCAAGAAAGCCTCTTTTGTCCTTATTGGTCTTAAATAACAGTATGTAGGGATCCGCAAAAATAGCCATCCTTATCATATTTGTCCCATATCCTTTTTCCGGATCTGAAAGTATTCAAGTCTATGGTTTATATTCTCCTTCCCTATGTTTGGGTCAAACCTTCGTAGGAGTGATATCCATCCAGTTCATTGATAATCTTGTTTGGAAATATCTTCTCCATATTCAAGTACCTCTCTCCATACAACAAACTCTATGCTTTGGAAAATTTGAATCCTCATAAACATCAACTGGCTTTTTAGCAGTAGATAAGTAAATTTCTAAGAGTTCTTTGGCCTGACTATGCAGCACGTGCCCTTAGGCGTCCTGGCACAAGCAGTCTACATAATAGACTTGTTAGCCAAAAGATTCTATTTATTTGACTATGCAGCCAATGCCCACAGTTGGCCCTTCATAATTCAACCCCATAACGGGTTTGTTAAATAATGGTAACTTCATTCTTGGGAACTACTTCTTCTAATTTCTTTTTATCTCTTTTTCATATCATTCCTCAGATTCAAATTTTCTTAAGTCATAGTATACATATTTTCCCTCATACTTGAGTATGGTAATATATTTTTAGATAAATTGTGAAGGAATTGAGTCAATTCTAATTCATTCAGTCAAGGCTATTTCGACCTCAAACATTTTCCTTTTTATGTTCGACATGCATGACTTTAAATTGCCAATAAACACAAAGACCTTGGGTTTCTCTTTATTCCTCAGAGTCAAATCCTCCCTTATTTTTGGATCTAACTCTGAGGGGGGACTTTTGTTGATGTTCCTTTCCATCATAGAGTCTAATGAATTGAAAAGGGAAATACCTTGAACACAAATTGATTCATCCTTTGAAGAAAACATCAAAAATTGAAAAAGGCGTGAACAAGGGTTCTTTTCCCTTTGGGTCCCGCTAGTTCCCTCAATGTCGCGCAAGTACACTTGTGCACTGCCTAATGGTCATGCAAGTGACTTGCGCGCCCTCTTTGAAAACTGCCCAGGGTCTTCTCCAGCCTATAAATACCCCTGGTGGGCCCCCATTTGGAGGGGGCATGTTTCCAGAATTCACAGATAGAGCTCTGAACGCCCAAGTCTCTTCTTCAGGTCTTCCGAAGTCTTCTATGGTAATTCTTTACCTAGAATGGAAGGTCTAAACAGGATGATAAAGGTATATGTGTTATAATTCACTAACACTTGTGCGCCTAAGTGTTTTACCCTTAAAGGAAATGAACACACTTGCGCGCCTCCCAACATCTTCATTAGAACTTGCGCGCCATCTTCTGGAAAGCCTCTAGGGATAATACCAAGGGTTTGAGCCAAGTCTCACCCAAGTATTACTCAAGGACTAAAAATAATGCAAGTATACCATGTGTCGTGCAGGTATACTTGCATGACTAGGACTTGCGCGCCCACGCAGTACCTGCGTGCCTGCCAGGACTTGTGTTCCTCTACCTTTTTGGGTGCCTGTCCTGCCCATTTCACCCCTCGTATGTCATTCCACCTCCCCTATTCAAGATTCATTCTTCAAGACACTCTTCAAAGACATTTATGGAATGATTTATTGATTTGGATTCCTTATCTGAAAGGAACTCCATGGAACATCTCTCAAAATCTATTGATTTATACATCTTTATGTCATTATAGATTGATATTTCATTCATTCAACCACATCCTTTAAATATGAGAGAAACCATAATATGGGCCTCCTTTTCAGGAATAACCCCAGTAAAAATTCTCAAATATAGGCCTCCTTTTCAGAAGTAATCCCCAGATTCCCTAACCTAGGCTTCCTTTTCAGGAGTATGCCCCAGTCATAATTCCCCAAAATATGGGCATCCACCTCAGGAGTAAGCACCAAACCTTAATTTCTTTAACCTAGTCCTCCTTTTCAAGAGTAAACCCCAGTCCAAATTCTCATTACTGTGGGCATCCTATTTAGGAGTAAGCCCCAAGTCCCCTATCTAGGCATCCTCCTTAGGAGTAATCCCCAGTCTTAAAGTCTCAAATATGGGCATCCTCCTCAGGAGTAAGCACCAAACATAATTCCTTTAACTTGGGCCTCCTTTTTAGGAGTAAGTCCCAGTCCCAACTATGGGCCTCCTCTTTAAGTGTAAGCCCCAAGTCCCTTTAATTTTCAAATCCATTTAACCTGGGCCTCCTTTTCAGAAGTAAGCCCTAGTCTTAATTCCCTTTTGATCTGGGCTTCCTTCTCGGGAATAAAACCCAATCATAAGTCCCCTCTTAACCTGGGCATCTTCCTTAGGAGTAAGTCCCAATATTAGAGTATCCAAATCTCCACAAAGTACATATACCTTTATGGAACATGTTCCTATATTTCTTCCCTAAAATAAATCTTAATCCTCATCTATTTTTGGCAATCATATATACATAAGCCCCACATCATTTCTTATGATTGCACCTTTCATGGCACAATTTTCTGGTTTTATCAATACATCTTGTTTCTCACACCGATCAAGACTCACATGAGCTTAGAGTGTAATGTAATTATGAAATCTTTATATGATCCATCAATCATAAACAGCATACTCCCTTATTCGAACTATGTGGGTTCGAATTCCTTTTCCAAAAAACAATACGTAGGTAGCCCATCAGCGGGTACGATCCCAATTCTGAACTAATCCATGTCTTCCTGAATGACAAAAAAATTCAAGTGCCCCACTGAGTGGCTTTAAAACTAGCACGGTCATCATAATGACCAAGATAATTTTATGTATATTAAGGATACCATCAACTAAGAATCTCTAACAAATACAGATGATTCTTCATCAATTAATAACCTCGAATACATATATAAGATTCTCTTAATTTCCTAAGTACCAATCATTGATTGTCAGACTAAAGTAAATATCATTTTATACTTGGTAATATAATAAGGATTCATGAACATAACTTAAATATATAAAGAGAGTCCCAGAGTAGACAATAATTCCACTAAAAAAGGTGTGATGAGTCCGACCTCCCATCCTTTTGACCAATGCAAATTCCTAAGCCTCATCAGTCCACAACTAATGAGCACCTACCTTTGGAAAGTAGGCCCAAATGGATATGGAACCATTGGATGTTTCTGGTTCTATGAAAAACCCCATTAGAAACCGATTGGAATGTTTGAACCTTCAATCAATGAGGTCATCCCTGATTCTAGAGGGAAACAATGACGAACAAGGATGACAGTCGCGGGATCTTCGAAGATAGCTCTTCAAGAGGCACTTCAGATATGATCTTCCATATATTCTTCCATGCCTTGCGATTTGAGAATTGGAGCACCATTTGCACCACTGGGTCTGATTCAGCATCGCTGTCATAGGGGGTAATATAGTCCGATATTAATTCACTTATGGAAGTTCCCTATTCTGCTCCATCCCCCCTGAACCTTGGTACTTCGCTTTCTACTCCTATTGGGGCTGAGCCTGAGGCTTCACCTCTGGATCATGCCACTAAAGTTGATGGCCATGCATAGTCAATTGAAATCTTTGGTTAGTTTCAATGGATTAAAAAATTTGATTAGATGTCTTGAAAATTAAGTACATCCACAAATATTATCATCTTTTATCCAACGGTAGATCAGCATCATGAGAAGGCTCCTCCCCATATTTTCTAGCATCAAGGGGATTTTCAGGATGGGTTTCAGGATGATCTAGAAGGTTCAGCTCCACTTGAGCTAGAATCTCTACAATTATAGGGTTGTCTATACCCCCTTCATCCATCGGCAGATCGGCAGCTTGCTCAAACGAAACTATACATTTCAACCAATCATGGTCAGAGATGTAATAAATTTTTTTGAACAGGATGAAGGATAACACTCACGTCCAAAATATTTTAAATCACATGGTAATTTAACATGACCCAAATTTCTACAAAATACACGCCATGTTTCATCATTTCATCCAGTGATATCCCATATTCATGGTTAGTCTCACCGGTGGGAGCATTTGAAATGTATTCTTAGTGACCTTCCTCCTGCGACCTCTAACCTCAGTTATCTTCCTTAGAGAAAATTATGGAGTTAGTTGCAGTGGTCGTAAAATATTTTGGTGTAGGTTTTGAACATAAATCATCACAGAATGGAAGTCAGTTGATGTTTTCATTCAACTTTATATAAAGTATTGTTAATATACCAGAAGCATACTCTTCTGTCCTTGCAACAGCAACAGGAGCAGTACTGGGAACAGACACTGGCTCTTCTTCTCTCATCGTTTATTCAAAAGTAGCCAGGTCAGCATGAATTTTTGACTGTTCACTAGCACCCTCCGTCTTCCTCAGAGGAGGGTCAGTCTTCTCCCCCAAAGGGGAAATCGAAGAATCCCCTATAATCCCAAGAAGTATGAGAAACCTTTTCATGAGTTATGATTCATGACTATCTGAAGGACCTACCACTATATATGAACCATTAATCTGTGGAAATCTTCCATTGATTCCTTTTCTTATTTCGATTTTTGGGTGTGTTGACATTTTCACCTCCAAATACAGGTACTGGAGAGTGAAAATCCCTTTCTAACTCCTCGTCCATGGTTTGACAGACTGGAGATACTTCACCTGACTCATGAAGAGATTCAGGGACTCCAAGAGCGGTGCTGCCAGGGTTGTACTATGGTGAAGGGACATCATTAGTTCCTTCCTTAACAAGCTGTATGATGAAGAAAGTAATATCCTTGAGTAACAAATCTTTCACTGAAATCATGTTTCAAATCAAATATGGCAAGAAATTTACTTCTTCAGGAGCCACGTAATCGTGCCACTCCTCATCGACTAAAGCACCAATCCCCTAAGTGGTTCCACGGTTCATAATTTCCATAACCCACTTGGTGATAGGAATGGAATCATCAATGGAATATATGATCATTTATATCTCTTTGATGTAATCCCGCACATCATCGGGTTTATCCTCGAAGTGAATATTAGTAGAACCCCGAAGATCCCCCACTTCGGGGATATGTAACCCTTTGCAAAAGTCCATCCAGGCAGTTTCAGCACCACAATATAAAGTCCTCCATGTTTGGACAACCTCTGGTCAGAAATATTCATAATGTGCACCGGAAGGCCGCAAAGAGGGTCCTACAATATGGGACTTCAACTTCTTCCCAGCTCCTGCAATCACAGATAAAGGATAATAAAATGAAACTTATTGCTCTATAAAATAATGGAAACTAAATTGCCTTAATGATATAACTCACCCTGAGTCGATAGAGTAGGTCTCTTGACTCTGGAAGGAGGATTATATATGGCACAATGCCGTTTTGACACATGTCGTGCCTCATCATCCCCATGTGAAGAACCCTGCAAATCATATCCGGGTGAGGAAGAGTCACCTTCCAGATGAAAGTTTTCATTCCTGGCACTTCTATTTTTACTCCCCACCCATAAGACATGATGATTCAATACCCCTATTAGGTATTATGCTACCCAGTTCTCGGCATACCAAGTAGTCAATTGACTCACTGCTCCAGCAACTAGTAGATCAAACACTGCCCTGGTCTTCTCCATAGCTGTCAGTAACCATAGTTGTCAGGAAACCATTGGATGTTTCTCTAACCTAATGTACACAGGAAGGGATACAACAATATTCTATAAACATGTTAATTAGAGTTCAAATCTATATGGATCATAGGCCTCACATATAATCTCTCTGTCAATTCTGGTGGCCAATACACCATCTCTGCATGAAAGCATATATGACCCCAATTCCAGGCTAGTTGTTCCATTGTCAACAAACCTCCCGGTTGGCGGGTTTTCATAAAAAAGAAATGAAATTCCTTGAACATGTTGAGCCTCACCTTTAGATCATAGGAATTGAGGGATAATGGATAAATTCTGAAAAATGCCTACACCGATGGCCTAAAATAACTTCCAGGAACCTGTACTTCGTTATGTATATTGTACATCCTGATGTGAGTGGTGATCCATCCCTAAAAAACTAGGAATTGTCCTACTATTCTAAAAGGAGACTTTACTATATAGACATAGAGTATGATCCTTTGAATCTTCGCCAAAATCGAGGTGGACAACCCAGCCATATTTCTCTTAGCCAACATGGCTGCAACAATGAAGGTCCCTGGCCTGACGCCTCCTTTCGAATCCCTAACTAGAAGAAGATAAACACTGAGCCCCATGGCTAATAATTATTCCATATGGGCCTTCTCTACGATTCTTTGATTCACTTTATACCCCCACTTTTCAAACTCTCCCACTTCTAGAGTTGGCCAGAATGTTCCAAGAGCACCCCTCTTCACTTCTCTGGGGCTGATGGTAGGATGAGTATAGGTGGGACCCTTCTCCTTATTCTTGATGAGAAACATATCCATCCACTCTTCTGGATGAATATATTTTCTAGAATGGGTTTTTGTGGTTTTGGTTTTCTTATGCTTGTGGAGAATTTTCATTAACTCCCGAGCTAGAGTCGAAGTCTTCTCAAAATCATTCCACGTCGCCTTCGGAGGGATGAACTCATCATATATGTCTCCCAAATTGGAGCCCCTGAGATCTTATAGACATCCCACAAGTTGATGCCTACTTCTCCAAGTGTCAAATGGAATTAATTGGTTTCTAGGCTCTAGCGGCTGATTAGCTCTGGCACAAAATTATCATTTCTCTAGAAATATGTTTGCCCAACCCAGACGGCTTCATATAATACAGCACCCTTCAGATCCTCAATAGACTCTCCATGTTTTTTTGCACCCAACATTCCCACATCCAAGTCAGCTTCACACCTCATCCAAGATGGAAATACCAAACTTTTTTCCATCCCTTGGATTGGTCCATCTAAGAATTTAGAAAAATAGAGGGATAGCAATGCGGCTGCAGCTCATGCTTTTGAGGCTTCAGATCTAGAGCACATCGGCTATGATTCATTATGAATGCCTTCTTCACTGTTCCATCATTGATAAATGATCCGGAAACTGAGACATTTTCTGAAGAGAAATTGTGGTATTTTTGGAACCAGGAATGTGGAATATAATTCATTGCCACTGGAACATTGACTCCATGTAGATGACCATGGCCATACAAAGGCAAGTAGATTCTCTGTTGGAAATTGGCATGATATTTCTTCAAATAATTAGCCATATCTAGGAGAGTGTTGTCATAGATATTATAATATTCATGTCTGATGATGTTCATCATATCATCTATTCTCTTGCTGGACAACTCATCAGCCAATCCAATTCTTTAGGGAGCCATTGAATCTGCACAAAGATCAAACTAATAAATTTTAAGTAAAGTCTATTTTTAAGAAATGATTGTGTTGAAAAAACAAATGTAAAGGGCATCAAGCCACACAAGTGTTGCTGCACAAGTGTTGTTGCGCAATTAATGTTGCACAAGTGTTGTTGCGCAAGTATTACTACACAAGTCAACATCCTTACTAGAGAAGTGCAACACAAAGAAGAGCGATCTAACGAGGAAAGGAAGGCACTTGTGCGACGAGAGCTCAAAATCTTTGAAGGCATGATGGTTTTCACGAAGTGAAGCCCATATATATTGGCGATCCTGCAACCCTGCGTGCCAGAACATGTGCACCAAAAACTACGCGCCTAAAACCTACGTACCACTGAACCCTAGTTTCTCTGTTCCTCAGAGTCCAATGTTATTTCCTTTTTCGGTTCCAAATTTGAGGGGGGACTTTTGTTGATGCTTCTTCCTGTCACAGAGTCCAACGAATGGAAAAGGTGAAAACCTTAAGCACAATGATGGTTATCCTTTGAAAAACATCAAATATTTGACAAAGGCATGGACCAGGAACACATTTGGAGGGTGTCACACATGTTTTCTATGCGCTGTTCAAGTCACTTGAGCGCCACATATGGGTCACAAAAGTCACTTGCATGACCTATTCTTTTTTTTCCAATGGTGACAAGTGGCCTATAAATAGCCCTTGTGGGCCCCCCATTCCGAGGACGAATTTTTCCAAAACTCATATTCATGCTCTGGTCACCCAAGTCTTTGTCTAAAGACTTCCGAACACTTATAAGGTAATTTGTTACCTAGAATTGAAGCTATAAAGAGGAATAATAAGGCGAAAGTGTTATAACTCATCAACACTTGTGTGCCTAAGTGTGCATCCATTAAGGGAAATGAAGACACTTGTGTGCCACCTTACCCTCTCAAGGAAAATTACATGCCACCCTTATAGAATCTTCTAGGTATGATACTAAGAGCTTGATTTCAAAGTCTCACAAGTATTACCCTATGGATTATTCATCTCACAAGGTGACTCATGTCACGCAAGTATACTTGCGCGACTAGGACTTGCGCTCCAGAAAAATACATTGTGTGCCTCCTTCCTAGTCACCTCTTTTCCTCAAATCCATCTCTCCTCTTCAAGACATAGCCTTAAAACCCCTCTTCAAATCCATTTATGGCATGGTTCCTTTGTTGGACTCCTTATTTGAAAATAATTCTGTGAAAAAATCTCCCAAATACCTGTGACATACAAGATTTATGTCAACACAGTTAGGGGTTTCCTATATAACTTCACCATTTGAGATGAGAAGATATTTTAACCTGGGCCTCCTTCTTAGGAGTAAGCCCCAGTCATAGTTTCCTTAAAAATTGGGCATCCTCCTCAGGAGTAATCCCCAAAATTAATTTTCTTTTGATTTGGGATTCATTTTCAGTAATAAAACTCAATCATAAGTCCATCTTAATTTGGGCTTCCTTTTCAGGAGTAAGTCCCGTGGTAAAATTCCAAATATCTATAAAGTACTAATACCATTATGGACCCTGCTCTTGGGATTATTTCCTATGTTCTGATCTTCATTTACTTGGGCCATCATACATACGTAATCCCCAAATCATTTCTCATGATTTCATATTTCATGGAACCATCGTCAGGTTTACTGATACCTCTTATTTCTCAAACCGAGTGTGACTCACTTGAGCTTAGAGTGTGAAAGTAATCACGACATCTCTTTTTGTGCAATTAACCATGCATAAACCCCATATTTTTTACCTGAACTGCGTGGACTTTGATCTCTACCTTAAAAGTAGAGTACGTAGGAATACTTTATAAGGTCTAAGCCTATATTTCATTAATACTTTTTCATCCTGCATGATGTTAAACTATATCCTTTTTATCTAACTATGTGGGTTCTGATTCCTTTTTTTTAACGAGGATACGTAGGTATCCCATCTGCGAGTATGATCCCAACTCTAAAATAATCCATTTATTTCTGAATGACAATAAACTTCATGTGCCCCACTGAGTGGATTTAAGACCAGTATGGTCATCATAATGACCAAGAGATTTCTATATAATGTATTGAAGGATACCATTGAATAAACATCTCCAATACATATGGATGATTCTCTATCAATGAAGAACCTAAAAATTCATATAGAAGATTCTCTAAATCCCATACATATCAATCATAAATTTCCAAATCTAAAGTAAAACTCATTTTCATTCTTGGTTAATTAAGAAGGATTCATAAACATAACATAAATCTAGAAGAGATTCCTAGAGTAGGAAATAATTTCCCCCCAAAAGGGTGTGATGAGCCTGACCTCCCATTATCTTTTCCAATGCCAATTATTTAGCCTCATCAATCCACAACTAATGAGCACCTACCCTTGGAATGTAGGTCTAAATAGATATATAATCATTTTATTTTTCTGGTTCTACGAATAAACCCGTTAGAATCTGATTGGAATTTTTTAATCTTAAACAAGAAAGGTCATCCCTATTTCTAGACGAAATAGTGATGTAGTTTTATGGGAGTGATAATATCCAGGGGTGGTTGGATCTATAAAATAAACAAATACAGGTCTTCGGGTTAATTTTCAATGGGGTATAAGGAATAAATTTAGGAAATGTGCATGTAACGAACATGTAAGTCATCTATGACATGATGAGAATTTGGTGTTTGGAGGAGAAGGAATACATTCATGATATGTAATGATTCGGTTTCATATTAAAATAATATCTAGGGGTGTGTTTAAGAATACCAAAACACAAAATCCCAATTCAAGATTCCCCTCTTGTTTTCTACGCCGATAATTTCTCATGTTGACTTAGAGTGTTGGCAATGTTGATTCTTGCGTTTTAGGATTTTCTTATGGTTGGTACTCTATTGAATTTATTTGGTGGTTTCCAATAAACCCAAATGGGGAAGATTGTTGGAACCTAAATCATTCTATGAATGAAATGTAGTTTGGATTGTTTTTGTTTCCAAACCTCATTAGATGTTCAGAATGTTTTCTTAGAATGGGATCTGATAGTTTGAGCAGACAACAGTATTGAAGGTGGCTTCATTTCGCAGTGTTTGCCAAATTTTTTGTCCAAAAAATCTGAAAATAAAGAAATGTGTTTTTGGAAATAAATTTTTCACACAATATTTTAGGTTTTTTTGTAAACTTTTGTGGAAGGAATGTTTTGGGATTAGAATTTCAAAAAAAATGGAAAAGTCATGAGATGCATGAAAAAACAGGAGTTGTGCTCGGAAAATAGATCTTGTGTGAAAAGAATTGTGCATAGAATGAGATGTTTTTAACTACATGGGGGGTTTTCATGTGGCGGGTTATCTTTGACTATAAATAATAGGTGACCCCCTCATTTGGTATGAATTAATACTTAGATAAGATACATGTTCGGAAGTGCGTAAAATTTGCGTGTAAAGGGAGTTCCACAGAAAAGTTGAAGTTGCGTAGAAAAGATTACGTTTCACACAAAAGTTCAAGTTGCATGAAAGATTTAATGTTACATGTAAAGGGTGTAGTTTGGAGAAATATTTTCCATGAGAAAAGAACATAATGATCACAAAAGTAATATCTCGTGCACACAAGGTATGTGTTGCGGGAAATTGTTATTGTATATTGAATACATGTTCTGAATATCCAGTTCAGTGCTTCAGTGCTTTCATGTCAATCAATTCAGGACTTTGATGTAATAAGTTTCTCATGGTTAATAGATGAAATGGCCTCAATGGAAATCTATTAAAGATACCTATAAGTATATAAACTGAGTTTGACTTCTCTCAAGGAAGTGGGCTAGGGGGAGTCAAGGGAATTGACCTGAGGGACGTTGGGAGCTATCCATGAACCATTATTAAGGCAGTGTGTCTCACATAGAGTGACTATTACTGAATCTTGTAATCCCCAAAATAGTAATTATTTTTGGATTTACATACGACCGACACACTTTCGGCATATGTTCCTTGGCCTTTTCCATTGAACCAAGTAAAAGTGTTGGGTATCTCTCTAATTTCATTTGTTTGACAGATTTAACAAGTTACTACCAACATGTGAACAAGATCCACAAATTTAAAAAGAAAAATTCGACACCAAAATTCACTCTTCCCCTCTCAAGGTGTTCTAGGGTCCTTCAACTATAAAAATTCTGGAAGTTTAGTTATCATACATAGAGAAATTATGTGATGTTAATCAAAGTATATAATCTTTGTACTAATATTTATTCTAAATAGACTACTTTTTATAAAAGATATGATTTGATATTCAATTATGAACTTTATAGGATCTTGGTAAGATAAATTACCACTAATTAATTTCCCATAAAATAAAAATTATCAGGTGATGATTCATAAGATATATTAGGTGGATCTTATTAGATACCCTATCAATCCTCCATTAATTGGACTATAATTAATGATACATCATTATTGAGTGCCATATTCGAACAATAGTCAATTTTCATTGTCTAATAAATCTATAAAAAGAATTTATACTACCCACATTCACTATATATTATAATTCAATCAGCAACATAAACTGTTAGAGTATATTGTTAATGATAAAATTTTTATTTAGTTTTCACCACAGTTGGGTCTTTCTTGTATTGGAAAGAATGGAATACTCACCCCATTATTTATTATTATATTTGATATTAATTAGTGGATTACGGAGGTATCTCTATATTATATCATTTCCACCATGAATTATCTTGATTTAGGATTTGTATCACATATTAGGGTTGAAAGCGTAATAGAATGATATTTCTCACATAATCAATATTGAAATAGTAGATCTCAAACCAGATGTAAATATTGTAAAATATGAAGTATGTATTTTGGCCAGAAAATGAATACCCTAAGAATAAATTATCTTCCAATAATATTAATATTTTGGAAATATTTTCTAGTTTAAGAGGATATGTGAGAGTGAGAGGTAGGCATGTAACAGTCTTATGATGATTTTTGTGCCAATGCAACATTCATATTATTTTTTATAGTTGAAAATTTTATAGGGGTTATAGAACACACAAATTTATAGTGATTAATAAATTAATTGATTTTTAAAATAAAATATTTTATATTTTAATATATTGGTATTATGGCTATATGGATTTAAAAAAATTATTAATTTAAAAATTGTAATAGGCTCAAAAAATAGTTTTTAGTTCAACATACGAACCTGAAGTAGACTATGTAATGGTGCTTTCAAGGGTCAAACTATTTAAAAAAATTCCAAAAGGTTTAAAAGTGTGTCAAATAATTTGATGTGTATTATTTAAAAATAATATAACATTTTTTGGTCTTAACATTATAGGGATATATTTATGAGGACTTGAAATTAGAAAATATATTTTTTATCTTATAAAAAAGTGTGATTTTATTTATATTCTTATTCTTCTACTTCTTCTTCTTATATCTCATAATTTGATTGAACCACACTCAATATATGGTGTTTTCTAGGGAAACTGAATGTATGAAATTTTTTATTACATTTATAACAAATCCACATCCACTTCCATACTTTATAATAATTTCATGGGATATTTGTTTATCATAAAGGGTTTGATGTAATATATTAAAGGTGTAGTTATTTTAATTGATTGATTATAAATAATAATTGGGGTTATCCTTTAGTATGTGTATCAAGACCCCTTAAATGATTGATTTATAATGAGAGTTTGGAAAAATAAGTATTGGTGAATTTTTATTCTTTTTTAAAAAACATCTTTCACTATGGTTAAACCATGATCTCTCCAAACCACTCTACGAATAAGGTAAATTAAGATAAAAAATATTCTAGAAAAGTTTTCCTAAAATAAGGGTGAATGTGTCTATGGTTTTTAGATTTTTTTATCCCAAAAACACAATACATGTTCTTTATTATCAAAATCAGCCAAGGGAAATAAAATGGCCTCAAACCCTAAACAATACAAGAACCAACCAACATTTTTAGGAACTAACATACTATAATGAACGTGTAATTAAGTATTATCTTATAGATGGATTATTAAAAATAAAATATAAAATTTAATCTATATATATGAATATGATATTCTTCTTCTATTGTGAATCACTTTCCTCTTTGGTTATTTCTCTCTCTCTTCTTCAATAATTCACTCACATATAAATATTATCACTAAAACTTCTCACCTAGAGTTTTATCATAAAAAAACTCTCTCAAATTTTTTAAGAATTATTATGGGGAATTTAAAATCACAACTACCAAGGATTTTCGAGATGTCACCAACTAATTGAGAACTAAAACACTCAAAAAACATTCAAAAACAACGAAGTAACTTTACAAAATCATCAATTTCAAAATATATTAGATTTTGAAAAAAAAATCTATCAATTAAATTATCTTGGTATAATAAAATATGTGGGTGTTATGATACACTTTATTCATCGATTTCCCTAAAAACACTCACATGTATTGTTACATGACTGGCATCTTCATATCACATGTCCTTTCCATCACAAGACAAGTACATTCAAAAAACTCATAGGGAATTCATTGTTATATAGAGGCTCTTGGTAATCTATAATACTTATTTATATTGATATTTAACGAAATATGTCATAAAAATATCTCATCAACCAACAAAAATCAAATTAATGGTGAAAATTTCATGGCCTAATATTTTGATGTGGTCTATATGTTATGGAATGATGTAATCAACAACCAATAAATATATGCACCGAATTATCCTGAGGCCTCAATCACAACACAAGATTACATATACATAACATAACACATGACAAGTTAATATGTGACTATGTCAAAACCTAATCTTCATCATATTGGATTGATAACATTCATGATGTGATCCACACCCATTATAGTGAGGTTTTTTCTTCCTCCATGAAAACAATTTTTTCCATCACTAACTAATTAATTACTTTCTTGATCTCTTTAAATCACCATGATTATTATGAATACATATAAAATTTTTCAGAAAGGTTGATCTTTATGAAATTTATTAACAAACATTACAATTCTGAAATTATCCATGGGACAAACAATCTCTACCAATGTAATCTTTGTTAATAATACTCAAAAATGTATTTTAATCACATGTCTCATATATTATAACCACAAATTAGTGCATACTATTGGATTTAAATGAAAATTATTTCTCTAAATTATTATAAATGAAGGTGATAATTCTTAAAATTAGGTTTCTGTTACTCATCTCTAGTCATTGAGTTGTGAGTCAGTCAACATTAAGTCTATATGAGGAATCTCAATTTTGAAACCATGACAAATTAACATGAATATCAATTTTGTTCATAAATATTTCATTATGTAATTCTAACCTTCAAAAATAACATAATTAACATTTCAAAATATTTTTCATGTTCTCATCTCAACCAATGGATTAAAAATATTCATGTAAAAGTTGGTTTCTACTAATATAATTGATATAAATTTCTTTATATCAAATAAATAATTATTAAAAGTGGGGAATTTATTTGAAAAATGTATTAATGATGTTAAAGAGGAATTTATTTCTAAACCATCATCATCTTAGCTTCTCATAAACCACATTTGGGAGAGGTTTTATGAATATATCGTCAACTTTTTTCTTAGAATGAAACAAATCTACCATCAAAGTACTATTATGCACCTTATCATTCAAAAAATAATCCTTACTGTGTATGAACATTGATCTTTAGTACTACATTGTGTTATTAGAAAATTTTACCATTAATTGATTATATTAGCCTATTACCTGTAGTTAATTACTAATAACATGCATATATTTCAGTTGAGACTTCATCCATATCATCTTTGTAGTCACGTTTGATGCAATAATATAAATATACTTAGTGATTATAAAAGTAAAAGATGTTTTATCATTGTTTTAACATTAAAAACATTTTAAAAAAGTTAATAATGTTAATCTTGAGGTATACCTATGTTCATTAACAAGTCCTCCCCAATCACCGTTTATAAATACTTGTAAAATTTCATCTATATTTTTGTCACATAACAACCCATAATTTGATATATTTTTTATAATACTAATAATAATTTATTTTTACATAATTTGAAACACTAAAATTATATTAATACCATGAATAAAGTGTGATAGAAAAGAATATTTCTATCCTTGAGGTGATTAAATTAAAGATACTTCCAATAAATTTCCTAAATTTTTTTCTCATTGTCAGCATTTCCTTTTTCAACCTTACATAATTTTTTTACAATAGAATTACTGTAAAAACCCTATTTTTTATTACATGATATATGTTTTAAAAATATCTTTGTAATATATTTTTTAAGAGATCAAAAAGGACCATTATCTTGGGAAAATTTTAAACCCAAGAATAAATTCAAATAAACAAGTAAGGAACTAAAAAAGTTATTTATGATTTGGTTAGAAAAATACTCAAAAAATGTTTCCTTATTACAAACAAAATATGATATAACAAAAATATATAATAAAAAAGAGTGATGTGGTGTTTCTCATAATCACATAAAAATTGTGTTATGAATTCACTTTTCTAAATTTCATGATCTAAAAATACACATCAAGGTTGAAATAGTAATTTCTTAAGGATTGTTTCAACCAAAAAATCCATCTTTAATTTACATACCGTAAGTATATGTTCATTAAGAATTAGACCGTTCAGTAGCTCAGTATACACCTACTCATTCAACCCAAAATTAAAGAATATTAATTTTATATGAAATAAATGAATCATTTAGTTTCTTTATATTACATTTAAAATAAAGATCATGAGAAAATCTATAGGGTAAACTTTTTATTGAGTGTATATTCCTTCAATTAAAAAATATCCATTAAAAATAAATCTATCATTATTACATGAAACCATTATTTTGATTAATTTTTTTAATACCAATTTTATTATAAAAATATTATTCTCTCCATGTATGTGTACAAGTCCCCATGTTTGATTCATTTCAATTAGACTCTACACTTCATTACATATATTAATCCTCTCTATGTGATTTAAATCTTCATTAATGTTCGTGTGTTAAAACATTGAAATCTACCTAGTTGACTTATTATGATATTATTTATTCTTATTTATATGCCTTTATTTTTTTATCCAATGATTTTTTAGTAATCTTTATGATTTATTATCATAAAATTTATTATGATGGTCATTAAACTCTTAACATTATAAAAATAATTGGTATAATATATATCGTAATTATATATTTCTTCATTATATTCATTTTTTATATCAATTTCAATAATTATTTCCTCATACTCATCATACATGAAATATTTTAGGTGCTCATATTTAATTTAAATAACTATCACATCATCTATTATCATCACAATTTACTTCAGTGGGATATTCTTTAAGATTGTAGGGGTGAATCATGGTATGAAACTCATTGTCACTTCACTATGTAACCTAAAACTCTTAGTTATATAACTATTCATTTACTAAATTTTCAGTTGGGTAAATCTTGTGTTAACATATTTAGTGATAATCAAATTTATTTATGCACTTATCTTAGACTTATTTAGATTATATCTGTTATCTTACAATCAACATACAATGTTTTTTTCTTGTAAAATGTAAGTGAATAATGCACATCTCACAAAAGAAATATACTTGATTAACCCTCACTTTTCTTCTCCAAGGATAATACAATGATAACATGCCAAATCATAAGAATAATGTTAGAATCATTCATTGGTGGATTTTGTCAAGGTTAATCCCTTTATAAGATTTATGGTTAGATCACTACCATCCAAGGGTCACTCCCTTTGTTATATATATTAAAAAACTTCTTCGAAGAGGAAATACCTTTTGATCATTATCTGATTCACGAATTCACTATCCAGTTATTGTTAAACTAATATGTGATTGTTGATCTTCAGACTACTCTTTGAAAAAATGACTATGAACTTCACCAATGTAGTAGATTCAATTTCCCTATTGAATAATTATTAAAGAATAATGACTACCTTTGTCAAGGTCTAAAATGAGTTTCAATTACATTGTAAATTTTTTTATGGGAATGACCAATACTAACTCTTTTACAAATATCTACTATTTAATGCAACTATTTAAAATTCACGCAACTCTTTTATTTTCAAAAAACTATCTTACTTTCATGAAACTATATAAATTTCACACAAATTTTCACTTTTTTCACAACATAGAATCTTTCAGTAAAACCAACTTGATCATGTAGACACGTGTTTTCTCCTAAAAATATTGATCTTTGTGTGAATGTGATCACATTACTCACATGTTTCACCAAAATTTCTTATCCAAACACAACCATGCCCTTTGTTGGTGTAACTTATATTTATATTACTTATTTACATAAGAAATACCATCATGGAAACATTTAATGACTTCATATCCTCATTATCTGTTTTGATCAGGGATATCATAAATTGGGGGAGTATCCACCTATTTATGGATGTTGTATACCCTTCATGTATCCACCTTACACACCACTAAATGTTTTCCAAACATTCTCAATTTTAAATTATTTTTACATATCCTTTACCACATAACTCTTTACTATGGAAAAACACTCATATTTATTTACTAATTTAACACATATCTCTCTTTATCATACAACTCTAACTTTCAGGAAACCTTAGATCTTTTCTTAAAAACATTATTTTGAGTAGTCATCAAATATTCACTTTCACATAAGTTTATGAAAATATTTCACATATTCATTCATATTTCTCACTATTGAGAGAATATTTCATTTCCTCTATTTTCATGCGATGTCTTGGAAACACAATGTTCATGAAATTTATTATTTTTTTGTGTCATGACCTTTTGGTCCATTTTCCTATGTAAAATTCCAACACACACTCAAACACTTCCAAAACTATTACTTTATGAATATATCACGGTCTTCATGGTCTTGGAACCTGTCCATGAACATTTCTGGATACATCCTTCCCTAGTGTATAATATTTATCCTATGGATTCAACCTATATCTTAGTACAGTCATGATTGACATTATAGGTGAACATATTTCACCATGCAATCCACTAATTTCCATTTTCATAGAACACCATTGAACATGAAACTATAGAAAATGTGAATCAAAAATCCAGTATGCACTAACGCACCATGTTAATGGAATGTCTAAATCAATCCCTCATGGTTGAAAACGAATTTAACACAGATAAATAAATATTATCATTCATGTCTAATAATCACCCTATTTGTATTTGTTAAAAACACTTTTAGGAATATATTGCATCAATATTGATGCAACATAATGATATTTACTTGATAACTAGAATGTGGTTCATTAGAATACCACTTATTTAACATGACTGGGTAACTAATTTCATTAACTCATAGGTTAAACATTCATGTTATATCCACTTTGAAAAACACATTCAGAATTGTCAGATTTATATAATTAACTTCCTACATCATCATTCGTGGGAGAGGCAGGAACACACAAAGATTCATAATCTTTTCTTATCTATATAGAACAGACACATAGATTAATGATTATTTATTATTCAACTTTTAAATCATATCCAAAGTATACATTGTACCATATTAACCAGATATAAAATCCCAAGAGAACTTTTACCTATGGAAATAAGGGTGATACTTTTGTATTCATATCATTATCTCCCTATTTTCTTGATTAATATCACTTAATCTTCCATCCATAAATGACACTAAACTCTCTCTCCCTTATAAATTATAAAATTTGGTGTATTTCTATTTTTCTCTCTTTGTCAACATGTTAATTTCACCTGATTAGGAGAGATAATTTTCCCCCAATTATATTTAACTCCCCCACTTCTTAGTGCCACTTATTATACCCAAAAAATTGATTCTCATCCTAAATAAATTCATTATTTGTGACATTAGTACTCAAAAATATTTCCAACTCAGAACAACTTTTTATGAATGCTTAATTCAAAAAAAAAATTGTGCTTGAGATAACTACTTGGAAAATAGCCAAAAATAAAACCTATAGGCTTATTGATTCAATACATGGTTTGGGAAACAAAAGATAGTATTTATAACACTATCTCTATCCATTTCACTCACTTACTTCAATACATCGTAACCATTTATAGAACATTATATCCTTTTAATAAATTTTTGTGGATTTATACATATACTTAAGACACCATCCTATACCATTTGTTAAAATTGGTAACATTTATCACATATACCAATATGATGGATGATACCATTCACCAAATCATTCTCGATTATAGATTTTATGAATGACCCAACATGTTTCGTTAAAAAACTCTCAAAACCAACTATTGAAAGGATGAATAGTTAGTTCAACATTTGATACTACTTATGAAATTGTAATTAGTAAATTGTTTATTCTTTCACCCATAAGAGGTATTTAATTGGCTATTATGGATACCATTTTTGGTAATGTTATAAAAAACACCCCTACCTTTCTCAACATCATCATATAATATAGTGTTGAAATTCATCATAACTGATATACCTCCAAAGAAACTTCTGATATCATGAGAATAATCAATTGATATTACATGTTAGATCAAAAATAAATAAATCATGGGTAACAATTTTATTTATACTTATCTACTATTTCATACAAAATATCTTAAAGTAGAAAAATCATGTTCTCTTGAAACCTCTTGAAATTGATTTTTATGTCAACATTCATCTCTTGATACCAATGATTGTAATAGTAAATTTCTACTCTGGTTCTTCAATTATCAATCATAACTTTGTATCATGTAACAACATCACTTTTAATATATTGATATAACTTCCCCAATGATCATATCTCCCACGAAAACCTAAACACATAAAAATTTATAGTATTTTAAAAAATATGGAGATCATATGTTTCAATTCCTCAAGTTGATGAATTAAGTTCCCATTTATAGAACAAAATATGAATATCACATTTTACATTTCAGCTCTATAAATTTGAAGAAATAAATATCTTCGTCTCATCAACAACCACTTCCATCTAAATATTATTTATGTTAATCATCTTCAGTGCCTTATAAAAGGATCTCATTTAAGTGACACCACTTACACAATTTTCATTTTATATGTTTTCCTTAGACATATACTTTCCTAAATTGGTAATTTCCTTTTTTTCAAGGACTAACTAAAAAAATTTATTCCTTATGTACTTTTACCTAAAATGTTATCCAAACTAATTTGTGATTAGACCCTTCTTCTCTATGTCCTTTGACTACACTTTTTACATCTATCATGATTCATCCTCTTTCACAACTCATTCCTTATTTTTGTATGTTCCTTTAGAAAGACTGGATTTTGGAGTCCTTTCATTTTTCTAAATATTATTCGTTTTTACGAGATACCTCATTTTCAATTGTATATTTTGAATATCTCTTCACACTATTGTTTTCTATTTTCTTCACAACTTCTGCAGTTTTCTTTATCTCTTTCCTTGTGGTAATTTGTAAAACCATTGAGTCATACTTATTTTTTGTTTTCTTTTATAGCTATTATAGCCTCATATGATGTTATATTCTTTTATGGATATTCGGTTATATGCTCATCCTACTATTTTACAGCTAGATAATATTACTTTTTTCATCCATTTTTTTCATGGAGAGATTTTGAGAGTAAACAGATATTGTTTCTTGGTGATCCTTTATTTGGGACACACTATTTTCATCCATATAGGTCAATCTATTCCCTAACATAACAAAATTTCATTCAGTACAACATTTATTCCAATAATTCATAGGAATAGAGAAATTACATCTAACACCTTTAGTTCCAATAATTCTATAATTTCTATCTATGTGAAAATTGTTGGCACGGATAAATCATCTGACATTAAATCTATATCTCATATTATCACATCTCATCAGATATGTTTTTTGTGGTAGATTTATTTTTTCCCTTTAAGACCTTGGGCATCCATGAAATCACTCATGTTTTGTCCCATGATTCCACAATATTATCACTTTTTGGATACCTTCCTCTAATATTCAAATATTTTATATTAGGAAAGTCTCTTATACTCACTTATTGAATCTAGATTTATAGATTTTTGGACTCTACCTATTTATTTTTCCTTGGGAGGTATCCTCATTTTCTTGTTTGAGGTTTTCAACTTTTCCTCAAGATCCTTGATTTTTTTATCCTTCTCCATTATTTGGGTTGTCATTTACCTCTAAATTGTTCATATTTATTTTATTAATTTTAAACACTCTTGCAATTATGTTTTGAGGGGAAGTATTCTAGCTTTCATCTTCATATATGTGGCCATTTTCTTTTCCACTTTATGTATAATTTCTTCTTATAATTCACTTTTACTCTTTAATTTTTCACCTAACATCACAATTTTATCATTTTTGATGACCACCACTTTCCTTAAATATTGTTTCTCCAAAAAAAATAATCCATGTGTCGGACCAATTCATCCTTCTTGGTCCACTAATTTTGAATCTATTTTGAGTTATGGATCTTTTCATCAGAACCATTTTACACTCTTTCACTTTGTGCAACATATCCTCCATTTCTTTGGCCTTGGAATTATTTTTCTCTATTATTTACATATTCATGTCAATTAGTCACTGATTGAGGATTTTCCATTTTTTACCACAATTTTTACTAATTCTACATGGACTCCATGAGATGAATTATTCTTTCTCAGCTCAATATATTGTCCCATCATTCCCTACTCAAGATCCTCTAATATATGAAAAACATTCACCTTTGGATATCTTAATATCTCATCATCATTGGTATTTCCAAAAAAAATTAATTATATCAAGCTCCATAGATAGTCCTACAACATCATTGTATAAATAAGTGGATACACAATTGGATTCATTCATACCTCTTATTTGTAATCTACTAAGATCATTCAGAATGATCACAGAATTATCAAAAACTATTTCATTATATTGAATTACTTTGGAATTATAGTTCTTCTTTGTATTTTTTATCTTTCCCATTTCATATAGGAAGAATAATATTCACTCCAAAAACATATTAGATAAATTTAGAATAAAAAATCCAATAAGATAAATTATTATTTGGTACCAAGTTTTGGAACCAGAAGGAACATCGATGAATAGAACCCTATGATGGGGTGAATCGAGATATGAAACTCATTCCCATAGACCCATGTAACTAAAAACTCCCACCACCCTAATTGATATTGACATCACTTATTAGTAGGGTAACTACCATGCTCAAATATTTAGTGAAAATTTGATTAATTGGTGTATTTAGCGTAGCCTTATTCCAATAAGATTGATGATATTGAAAATTCACATGCTTTGATTATCATGCTACTAAGTGTATGTGAAAAATTAACATGAGACACAAGAATTTTACATGGTTCACCCATAGTATTCTAGTACAAGAGCATACAATAGTAGTGTTCCATGTAGTAAAACCCACTAAGAATCATTTAATACTGGATTTATGCTAGGCCACTCATATGCCTAGTGTTAGTCCCATTACACGGTTTATGGTCATCTCATGACCACCCAACAGTTACTCCCTTTGACATATCCCTTCACTCACTACATCGAGAGGGAAATATCTTTAGAACATAGTCCAATGTATGAATTCACTCTCAGGTTATTGTTGCATTATTATTTTCTCATTTATCTTCACACTACTCATTCAGAAACTAACTGTAAACTTCACTGTTGAAACAACTTCATTTTTCTTAATGACCTAATATTCAAGGAATAACAAATTCTCATGAAAGGGTATATAATGAGTAAAATCAATTTCTATTACATTCTATTAATTTTAATTACTAATACTCACTTTCTCACAAATTTTCACTCCTTCATGTAACACTTTCACTTTCATGAAACTCGTCACATTTCACACAACTCTTCACTTTTCGCACAATATTTCACATTCGAACAACATTCAATATTTTCAAGAAACTCACATGACAATATAGACTCATTTTCTTTATTATAACAAATAATCTACACATGAATGTGTTCATAAAATTCAATGCTTTAATGAAACTCACTTAGTCACACTGATAAAATTTATTTCTTCACCTGACTTATGTTGACATTACAGCTTCATGCAAAAAATACCTTCACAAAACTCTTTCATAAATTTTAAGCCTACTAATATTTTTTTAAACAAGTTAGATAAAATTATGTGAATAACTACCCAATTGTTAATGTTAATTTATTATTGCACAATATCCTTACCCAACACTAACTTTGTGCTCAACATTTTGGATTCACACATCTTTATGATTTTGACATTGACCATTTCATTTCAACTCCCTTTCATTATGATACTTCGTTTTGTGTTTACTATGTTCATTCAACTCTATTTTAATCATGAGACTAAAACTATCATGGAACCTCATAACTCTCATGAAAAAAATTATATTTTTTTATTTTTATGAGGTATCCTTGAATATTCACTTTCATGAAACTTCAAAAACTCTTTCACCAGTTCCAAAAAAATCTTTTAATTTCATTAGAATATTTCCTTTTCATAATTACTTTAAGGTTTCTCATGAACACCATGTTAAAATAACTCTAGTTTTTTTTATCCTTCTTCATATTTTATGATTTCTTATACAAAGTTCACACACATACTCAAACTCTTCATGTCTCATTCGTTTATAAATTTATCAAAGAATTCATAGCCTTATAGATTCTCTATAAATATTTCATTATGCATCCCTAGTTGAGTTTCACTATATCTTGTATAGCTTCCAAATGTCTCTCGATATAATCATGATCGACATTACAAGATGGAACAATTCTTTATTCTATCAACTATATTCTCTTTATTTAAAAAACAACTAAACATAAACTTATAGTCATGGTGAAATGAAAATTCAACATGTTCCAACACAATATATCAATTTATCACTCAATCCAACAAATAATGCTTGAAAATGAATCTAAGTAATAGAAATTATATTTATTATTCGTTCCAAAATCATCATAGTCAACTACCTTCTCAATTTTACAAGAATTGAATAAAACATAAACAAAATATTATTTTCTATCCATTATTATTTTTGAATTTTTCTAGAAAAAAATTCATATTTAATAATTTTTTTCTAATTATTAGAATCTCATTTTAAGTGTGGGAACCATGATTATTCCTTTTTTAGAATTTTTATTGTTCTTAAAATCTTTTTTTCATCTCAACTTTCTTCTCCGCATATTGATTCTTTTTATTTCTTGTTCTCTATTATGGTCTCTCCCTTAGCTCATTAAAATTTTTCTTTCTAGTTAGAGATATATGATTCAGTCATATATAATATTTATAACCAAAAATTCCACAACACTCTCAAAAAAACAAATTTATAATTATTTTATAAAAATTCATTTTTATCAAGGAATGTTTTATAACATCCTTCTATGATATCTGAAAAGATGGATTTACCAAAAAAAATAACAAATATTCTTTGAGAATCTAGGAATGATATAGATATTTTTCTAGATTTTTTCACCCTCTATATTTGACTAGATTTTGACTTCCTCTTTCAATTTTCAACTATAATAATTAATTTTTTTTTATTTTCTCATATGCATGATCTCCCTTTGAGACGATTCATCAATATTGTTGCGAATGTATTTTCTCAACAATACTTTATAAATTATGATGATTTTGATGCTCACAAATACCCTTGTCTATTTTAATAATGATTTTACTTTAAGTGTATTTCAGGAAATAATATTCCTTTTAATTATTTTGAAATTATTTTATAGATTTAAATTCAAAATAAATACTTATCAATGTGTCTTGGATATGTTTTTGAACATTATAGAAACACTTTTCATACCCTGTATGGTTTATCGTAAAGTATGGTATGAACCTTATGCAAGGAACAACGCATATGTATTGTGATCCCAACGTTAGCCTTCAAACTTACATTGGAATAACAAAGTATGGTATCTCAACCCTATGTTCTTATAAGTATGTATGGTTAATCAACCATAAGTTATCAGAAAATTATGGTAAAAGAACCTTACTTTTGAAAGTAACCTTACATTTGGAAATAGAGGAATGCATGGTTAAATAATATTATATAAGTACTAAACCTTATATTCTAGATAGAAGCATTTGGATCTTCAAAATTAATTTTATGATCAACCCTATGTTTCCATGCTTGCATTTTAATGATAAAATATACATAGATGAACCCAACATTTAGTATTTTTTCACTTGGTGAAGGAACCCTATGTTTGAAATTTTAACATTAGGGATTTATTTTCATGATATTTTCAATAATTCTACAACGAACTTGATAGAGTTATAGACTATTTCAAATATCATTATTTACTATTTTCAAGGATCATTTTGATTACTTCAAATAACCGATTTTATTGGATAAATCAATTCTTATTTCTAAGCGATGTTTTGACTCACCTGGTAAATTGAAATTTGAATTTTTGCGACAAATATGACTATTATTTTGGATCTAAAATATCAAAGAAAGTAATTTTCCCTATATATTTCTTCAGAATATTACTTCAAATATAAGTGTGATAAGTGATTCGCATACAACACTGTATTTTATTGAAATTTCACATTGCTATAGTGAATGGATTACTTGGTAAGAGGACATCATTTTATAGATATGCATGTTCTATCTTATTCTATTATATGTTTGTGAATGCTTTGTTTTTGTTGTTATTATTAAAATTAGAGATCTATTGTTCAACCAAATCTCTTCCAAATTATTTCATCTTGAAGATCGTCTTTCTGATGAATAAGATCAATCAATATTCTGTTTCATTCTAATGTAACTGTGAAGATGAATCTATTTCAATAAATCACATCTCGTTTCGATTTAATTGAGTTTTGACTGCTTATACTCAGTTTAAGTGGAGTGTTAGTATCTCAATATTAGCTGTGGATAATCAATTATTTATTTATAACTAAAAAAATTAGTCTTAATTGTAATGGAGTTAATAGCCTTCACTCATTTGTTGGAATTTTGGTCTTATGGAAATATGATTAGACTAGAGAAATTCACTAAGCTTGTAGAGATAGCTTCTGGTTGAGTGGAATAGGGTATATTTCTACTCTGATCCACTATAAAAATACTTTTCTTTTATTTCTATTTTTTTGATACTTATTTTTTATTATAATTGAACGACGTCTTATATGGGATAATTGAAAGAGGGTTTTTATAATCAAAATTGTGGAAGAGTTTTTGAAAAGACACAATTCACCCCCCCCCCCCCCCTCTTTTGTGTTTCATATATTCCGACCTCATAATTTGTATAAAATGAATGATTTTTATAAATTTAGAGCAAATTGAATATTTAAAGGTCTATAAAAAGATGGTAATGGTTGATCCTAGAGAAGGTATGTCCATGGTTCATGCTCTATACTTTAATGGAGAAAATTATGGGTGATGGAAATCAAGGATGATCATTTATTTAAAAGAACATGGATTTAGATTTTATTTTATGATTAATACTCCCTATAAGATTCCTAAGAAACCAAAAACATGTGATGCATCAAATTAAGATGAATACGATATGAACTCTAAATCTACGAATGTAATTATCTGAAATTGGAGAAATTCAGAATGATTAATGGAGAATTAATCACACAAATTAATGGAAGGATTAAAATAAATCAATAATATAGAAACCTTTTGAGAACCTATAAATCAATCAGAACAATAGTTTAAAGTACTTAGAGTACTACCTTTTAAATAAAATGGAATATCTACTCTATTTTATAATAATCACCAGTCAAAGACCAGACCATGAAAGAAATAATTGAAAAATTGATGACGTATGAAGATTATATGTATGAAAAATCTGAATATCATTAAATAATTGTGAAAAGGAGAACACTACTCAAAAGGATGCATCTCAAAATCCAAGTAAAAAATGAAACTATAAGTTGGAAAAGAATAGAATTCTGATTCATTTGATTATGAAATGGAACTGTCCCAATTATCTAGAAAGTATAGAATGATTTTTATGAAAAAAATAGAATTCATAAAGCCCTCCAAAATGGAAGGGAATGACTCAAGAGAAGTCAAATGGCATGAATGAAAAAAAATTGGGTCATATCAGACCTGATTGTCCTCAACTAAAAGATAAAAAGATAAATCTTGTTAAGAGCTATTAGAAAATTGATGATTATGAACCTAAAGGAAGAGGAGAAATAAAAACAACATAGAGTGTTTCTAAAGACTCCATATGTTCATCTAAATATGATTCAGAAAAATAATATTCAAATTTGAATGACAATATGTGCTTCATGGCTGAATTGGAAAAAGTACAAAACTATTACTCATCCAATGATGAATATAATTCTGATTCATCCAACTGCTGAAATAGTAAATTAGTTTCCTGATTTTCTATTTTAAAAGATAAATATGAATCTTTATTAAAAAGCAAAAATATTTAAAAAAATATTCATAATAATGTTTTAGGATAAATATATTCCATTCTGAAACAACATCAGGAGATTGTTGATAAATTTAGATCATCTACTACAAACTTCTGTGATCATGAGAATAATATTAAATCATTACAAGATGAATTAGAAACTTATAAAAGTGATTCTCTTTTCTTTACAAAAGTATAAAATTATCTGAATAAAATTCATGGTACGAATTTAATTAAAAAAGAAATATTAGATATAGGAATAATGGGGTGAAATTTAAGTTGTATAAGAATTATTTTTTTCCCAAATAGAAAGGTTTTACTTGTCATTTTTTTGGAATAGAATGACATATAAAAAATAACTATTATTTCAAAAATCATTAAATTAGAACAATTAAATGAGATTTTATTTTAAAGTGATAATATGAAGGAAATGATATGAATTATTGAATAAAAAATCAGATCTAGATTCCCCAATATCTGCTACATAACACTACTAGACCCAATAATATATGGGTACCAAAACAAACATCGTTTTAAATGATTTAGTAGGTAAAAGGCCACAAGAATAGAAATTCTATTTATTATATAGATAGTAGCTTCTCAAGGCATATTAGTGGTGATTTATCAAATATTCACATGTTTACCCAAATGGATCGTGGTTTTGTCAATTTTGGTGATTATGCCAAAGGGAAAATAAATTGAATTGTAACTTTTGGAGATCCAAAAATCATATCCATAAATAAAGTACTTTATGTTCAAGGATTGAAGCATAATCTGATAATTATTTCTTAGATTTGTGATGATGGTTTTTATATTTATTTTTCTATCAATTCATGATCTGTGTTTTAATATAAATTTCTTAAATTTAGAGCATCAAGAACTGACAATGTTTATACAGTAGACATAAATTCCTTGTGGATACAAAAATTAATATTTTTAACTACAAAGAAAAATGTGTCATGGATCTGACATAGGAGACTTGGCCATTGTAATATTTATGCATTACATAAATTATCAAAGTAGTTAGTTTCCAATTTACCGATTCTTAAATATTATGATGATAGATTGTGTGATGCATGCCAAATTTTAAAGCAATAAAAATCTTCCATTAAATCAATCAAAAAACATTCTACATCAAAAATGCTAGAACATATCCAAATAGATCTTTTTAGACTATCCAGGATATCTAGTTTGGATTGTATATTATATGTTTATGTTTTATTTGATGATTATTTTATATTTACCTCGTATTATTTTCAATATCATAAAATAAATGTTTTCTATGTTTTTAATTTTTTTTATAAATTTGTTCAAAATGAAAAAGGATTCAAAATAATTTCCTTAAGAAGTTATAATGGGGGTGAATTTGATAATCAAGAATTTAATTCTATTTTCTCAAATATTGGTATTAAAAATACCTTCTCTACTCCAAGAACACCTCAAAAAATAGAATTTTTGAAAGAATAAATCAAACTATTCAAGAAATGGCTACGAGTATACTAAATTTATAGTGTCTAACTACCTATTTTTTGGTATAAGCTGTAAGTACAACCTAGTATATCAACAAAAGAGTTTTAGTTTGTATTATTTTGAAAAATAAACCTTATGAACTTTGTAATAATAGATGGCCTAACATAAAGTAATTTAATGTTTTTTGGATCTAAGGTGTATATCCTGAACACCAAGGATAATCATGGTATGTTTGATACAAAATCTGATGAATTTTTTTTTTGAGATATTGTGTTACTTATAAAGATTATAGAGTTTTTAATAAAAATTTATTTATTGTTGAAGAATAATTTCATGGTATTTTTTATGGAACTGGCACTTTAATTAAATAAAAATATCAAAAGGATGAATTCACTGACTGTTTTGATAACTTCATAGTTGAAACCACTAAAAATGGTTTCGAAGATGATATTAAAAAAGTTCGGTCTAGATCATAAGAACATGAAACTGAAGAACTAGAAATTTTCCTTCCTAGACAATCTAGAATTATAAATAACCACCCTTTAGAAATGGTTATAGGAGACCAAGTCATATAAATAAGAATTAAAAGAAATTTTGGAAACCTAGATGAATTATCTTCCTTTACATCTCAATTAGAACCTAAGACTATTTAAGGTCTTAGATGTTGATAGTTAGATGATATCTATGCAGGAATATTTAAACCAATTCAAGAGAAATAAAATTTTGGAACTAATAGAATGACCAACCAACTATCCAGTCATAGAAACCAGGTGGGTTTTTAGAAACAAACAGGATGTTCATGAAATAATCACTAGGAATAAATCTAGATTATTATCCAAAGGTTATAATCATGACTAAGGTAAATATTATGATGAGACCTTTTCTTTGATAACTATATTAAAAGTCATTATAATCTTTATAACTTAGGAATCTCAAATGAATTTTAAATTTTATTAGATTGATGTTATGTATGACTTTTTAAATGGTTTTATAATAGAGAAAGTTTATGTTTAACAACCACATATTTTTGAAAATCCTCAAAAATCTTGCTCTATTTTTAAACATACTAATCCTCTTTATAGCCTTAAATAGTCACCTAGATCTTGGTATTAAAAAACTGGTTCTTTTATTTTGAAAATTGATTTTATCAGTGGTTTGGAATATCCAAAACTTTTTAAAAAAATAGTTAGTTCGAATATTTTATTAGTTTAAATTTATATTGATGATGTTATTTTTGGTTCAACTAATAAAAATATTTATCAAGATTTTCAAATAAAATTTAAAAATAATTTGAAATGATAATTATGGGAGAACATGATTCATTATTAGGATTTCAAATTTATCAAAATTATTATGGAAATGTTTTAATTGAATGTAAGTATACTATAGATTTATTAAAAATATTTGTGCTTGAAAACAACAAGACTTACACAACTCTCATGTGTACTAATATAAAACTTGATTTAGATAAAGTTGGAAAACCAATATACAACATGTTATATAGGGGTATGGTTGGTGTTTTTTTATATCTTACTACTATAAGAGTAGACATTATGTTCTATGTAGATCTTTGTGTTTATTTCCATCAAATACAAAATTATATCATCTTACAGCTATTAAAATAATGTAAATATATTTAAAAGTAACTGTTTTCCAATCTCTTATATACCCTAAAACTTCTTATTTTAATTTAATTTCATATTTATATGATGACTTTAGAGGTTTTGATTAGATAGAAATTTTACCTCAGGAACCTATCACTTTTTAGGAAAATCGTTATTTTCATTGTTCAGTAAGAAAAAACACTTAGTTTCTATGTCAATCATTGAGGTAGAATATGTGTCTGGTGTTAGTTGTTGTGTACAAGTATTGTGGATGAAAAAAATATACTAGACTTTGGATTAAATTTTAATAGTATTCCTATTTTATGTGATAATACTATTACTATTAATATTTTTAAAAATCATATACATCATTTGAGGACTAATCACATTGATATAAGTCATCATTTTATAAGATATCATATCATTAAAGAGGATATATATTTGGAATTTTTTAATTCTGAATATCAAAAGGATGATATTTTTACATAACTACTTCCCACTGCTAGTTTTGATTTTATGAAGTGTGGGTTAGGTTTAATTATTTCTAAATAAGTGTTCTTTAATTTTAATATTATTTATCTCTATTGAATTGTATTCACTTCTTTACTTATTTTTTCTATTTATTTGTCTAAATAATATGGTTTTTAATTTTTAAAATCACTTGTTTTAAAAAAATGATAATTATCTTATGTAAGGGCACAAAAAACAGTGTGATGTTAGAAACTTTTCTCATACTAAAACCTTTCTTCTTCCATTACCTTTGTTATTTTTGAACTGCTTCATCTACCAAAGCCTTTTTTTACCTTTTAAACCCTAGAACCTAATATCCTTGATGATTTTAATTTTTAGAAATAATAAAAACTAACTAAACACAATAGGTTGAACCTAGTGACCCTAAGCGTTAGTGATTTTCTTCAAGAAATATTCTACAAGGAAAAGTCATCGATTACAAGTGATTATATGAGGCCAATTTATTTTATACACAAGAACTCTCATTTCAAGTTCTATATTTCTTTTTAATGATGTATATAAAGAATTAATTTATGAGATAGATTTTAAGTATCTCTTAAATAGTGTTCAGTTTAGTTTTGGTGTGATTGAAGAAACTATTTCTACCAAAATAGAGGACAAGGAATTTTCTATTTCCTCGGTATAAATAGAAGAATTAATAAAATGTCTCTATGAAGTTGTTTTCATTTTTATATATGATCTATTAGATATAATTATAACAAATCTATAGAAATTATTTCATTTCTATTTAGATCAACTCAAATAAAAATGAAATTTTTTAAATACCACGAATCCGATCAAAAAATTTTGGTTAAATTTATTCAGATTGCAATAGATCCAGTAGTGGCTGAGATGGAAAAAAATTAATATCTTCACATGTAGGTCATGATTCTATTCATAAGTGAAATCAAGTTCAATTTTCCGAGGTATATAATGAGTTATTTGAGATATTATTGCCAAGAAGAGGCTCTTGTGTCTTTGTATCCTTATGGAAGGATAATGTTTTTAATTTTGTTCTAAAAGAATATGGTTTGTATGTTTAGTTCATTATATAAATGTCATCATAGTAATGTCTTGAATGCTTCTAATCTTAGAAATTTTTGTTTTTACTAATGTGCTATGAAATAAAATCTTATTCCAAATGATTAATATGACCAATAAAATCTAGGAGCATTTTCTCCGGGGGGCAAAGTGTTTTTAGAAATGAAGGTATTGAGAATCCAGAGGTGAAGTAGTTTCCAAATCTACTGAGATAAAATTGATATTTGATGGAGAATAATAATAATAATAAGGTATAGATGATATGTTTATAAAACCAAGGAACATATAATAACCACATGTTGAAGGAAACTATGTTGGGTTTTGGTGAAGCAAATATAATGGATTATTTAGAAGAATCAGTTCTTGAATAAGACAAATAGGTTGACAGTCAAGTTCTATATTTGTAGGATGTTGTTATTATAGTTTTTAGGAAGAAGAGCTAATTATTCAAGAAGTGTTTTTTCAAGAATATATTTAAGAAAAAACTATTTAGGAAAAACAAAACATTCTCAGATCAGAGAATGTTGCTATCAAAGTTGTTGAGATTCAGTATTTCTCAGTTATTGATCAATTGATTAAGAGACAATAATATTTTTTGGAGACAAGAAAGAGGTTCTTGATAATGTATATTTCTCTAGTAAAAAATCAGGTGAAAATTAGTAGTGAAGTTTTCTTCATGACCTTTGGAAATTATAGCTATTTTTCAGTCATAGAATTTAAATAAAGGGACATCTGATTCATTGACTATTCATGTTGATGATCTTGTGAGGAAAATTAATAATGTTCAGGACAAAATTTTTTTGGTTAGGTAGTATTTGGAGGTCTCAAAGAATTCTTTTGATGATTTTCAGAATTCATCAATGCCAAGGTTAAAATACATATCTTAGATAATTAAAATAACATTTTGTCTCAAGGAAATATTTTGATGATTTCAAGATAGTGATTTTAGGAAATGTTGGAAAAATGAGATCTAATTATTTTTCCCAGAGAGATTTTGCATATTTGAAGAGGTATTTAGGAATACAATTTGAGTCCGTTAAATGTTGTGTTTCTCAAGCCAGATCTTCTACCTTGGCCCCTTATACTTTTCCAAATTTAAGAAAACGATTTCAGGAAATCATAACTATTATGGCTAACATGAATGATCATCTGCAGAACCCTTAGTGAAATATATCTCCATTATTAGTTTTATTGGACAATCAAATATATATGATTGAGAAATTGACTTCGGATGAACCCAGAATCCGGATTCTACTAAAAAAATTCATAGATAAGTTAAACCAATTTATACAGAAATATAAATTATTTAATGAATTTAAAAAAAGTCAATCTTGTTGAAAATCATATTATTATTCACGATTCTAGAGTTTTGATTGATGTTGGGAGATAATCTTATGAAAAGGTTGCATGTACATATGGAAGAGGCGAAGGAAGTGTTTCAAGCTGCTCAAATTCCTACAGAACCAGAAATTGACCCAAACCCTAACCAAACTATTTTACCCTAACAATATTAGTTGGAAAACCTATTTCTTAGTCAAATTAATATTGTATTTATATAGATTTTGATTAATGTAATCTCTTTATTTTTTATTTTTTGTGCTTTATTTGATATTCTTTTGTGTTTATTTCTACTTCAAGAAATCCTATATTATTTATCTATATATTATATTAAAAGATTCAGTTAATTTTTATTGCAAAATTAGAAGTGTTTTAATTTTTTTCCTGTACATTATTTTTGATGTCACAAAAAGGGGGAGAAATTTGGATAAACACAACATTTATTTTTAGCGAAATATTTCTCTAAAATTGAATTATTTTCTTTAAAATGTTTTCAATATTCTAAATTATATTAAAAGTTTTATGTGTTTTTTGATCGTCAAAAAGTGGGATATTTGTGGGAATGTATTGTCTCATAAATAATATATAAATTATGATGATTTTGATGCTCCCCAATACCCTAGTTTTTTATTATGATTTTACTTTAGGTGTATTTCTGTGATTTAATATTCTATTTATTCATTATACATTATTTTCAAGAAATCAGTTTGAAATAAATATTAATAAATGCATTTGGGATATTTTTTTAAACATTTTGGAAACACAATTCAATCCCTATGTGGTCTAAGGTAATTATTGGTATCAACCGTACCCTATATACGACGTGTATGGATCATGATCCCTACGTTTGTATCCATCATTACACTAAAAGAAGAAAGTATGTTTTCTCAAACCTAAATTAACATCATTACATATGGTTAATCAACCTTACATTATCATAAATATATGGTAAAAGAACCTTATGTTTTAAAGTAACCTTACGTTTGGAAAGAGAAGAAAGTGTAGTTAAAGAATCCTATGTAAATAATGAACCTTATATTCTAAAGAGAAACATATAGATCATCAACATTACCTTTATTTTCAGCCTTAAATTGTTAAAAATATGTTCGAAAGATGAAATCTGTGTAGTTGAACCCTACGTTCAGAATTTTGTCACATTGTGAATGAATCTTACGTTTGAATTTTCGATGATACTGGTTTAATTTCATGATATTTTCCAGAATTTTTGCAATGGAATTGACATAGTGACCAGCTATTTCAAATGTCTTTTTTGACCATTTTCAAGGATAGCTTTTTATTGTTTCAAATAATCGAGTTTTTTAGAGAAAATAATTCCTATTTTTAAGGGATGTTTCGACAAACCTAGTTAATTGAAATTTGAATTTCTGTGACCAATTGATCTATTCATTTAGATCTGAAATATCGTAGCAATTCTTCTTCTCAACAAAGTCCATCAGAATATTTCTTCAAATATATGTGTGATAAGTGATTCACATAAAAGACTTCTTTTTATTGATATTATTTTCACAAAGCTATATCAAATTAATGAATTGGGAAAATGAATACATTTAAGATATGTACACATTCTATCTTATTCTACTATAAGTTTGTGACTGGTCATTTTTTTGTTATTGTTATCAAAATCAAAGATCTCTTGTGAAAATGGATCTATTCATACTTATTTCAACATTAATATTATTTTTAATGACAATAATATCCATCAATTGTATGTTCCATATTTTTTCCACTCTAAAGATCAATTTTTTTCAATATATCAAATCTCGTTTTGATTTATTTGAGTTTTGACAACTCGTACTCAGTTGAAGTGGAGTGTCAGCTTCTTGATCTTTGATATGGATAATATGTAATCTCTTTATAACTAGAAGAATTTCTTTTTAATCATAATTTTAATGGTTTCAACTATCTGTACCCAGTTGTTTGAATTTCAGCCTCATGATAAGAGTACCAAACTAGTGAAATTCACCAAGCTTGTAGAGAGAGTTTCTTATAGAGGATACTAGGGGATATTTATACCCTGAACCACTATAAAAAGTCATTTATTTTATTTCTTTTTTTCCACTACTTATTATTTTATTATAGTTGGAACAATTCTTATCCACGCTAATTAAACTAGTGTTCTTAAAATCAAAATCACAGAGGAGTTTTTTAAAAGACATAATTTCCCCCCTCTTGTGCATCTTGTATATTCTAAACTAACAAATATTATCTATTTATTTTATCAAATAAATTTTATACCAATATAATTTGATATTTTTTTAATTTAAAAACTCATTTCATTTTTTGGAGCCGTGAATTGATTATTAAATATCTTGGAAATTTTACTTATTTCTCGGATATATTTTTGGAGATTAAACAATAATTTATTATCATTATTATTAGATCCAACATTTTACATATTTATATTCTCATTATATTCGTCTCAAATGATGATAGGAAAACTATTTTATATAATAATATTATATCTCTTAGTATTTCATTGTTCTATCATTACAAAATCATTGGCCAGATTATGTTTTCCAGTTTCTATTTTTTTTCTTTATCATATTCCTCTTTGAGATATAATTTGTCATATTTTAGGCTTTGAATATCCATAAAATAAATTTTGATCCATTTTATCATCGATTATTATTTATATTATTCACCTACTTTAGTAACAAAATCTTTAACAACTTTGATTATAATCCTTTAAATGTGTACTTTCTGTATCTTCTTGAGCTATAAAAACTCACAGGTCAGTTTCTTATTAACTCTCTTCATCAAATATACTTTACTATATATGAAAAATATCTTATTTATGGGATAGAAAGTTCATCCTAAAGAAATTAAATGCAATATTTTTCATCCATTTTGATTATGGTTTTTTAAAATTATCTCCTTTCATGACTAATACTTTGGTTCTGTTCCCCATATTCAACATCCTTACTAATTCTTGAATTGAACTTGGCATAAAAAGTGACCAATTTTCATAATAGTTAAATGAATTTAAAAGGAATCTTATTATGAAACCTAACTTTTCTCATTTTAAATTTTCATGAAATAAATGATAGAATCTCATCATGATTTTATATGTTCTAATCATTATTAGAAATAATATTCTCATATTCAATCTTTTTATTTTGAATACTTTAAATGAAACCTCATTCTAATTCTTAACTTTACTTTTATAGAAATTCCCTATGGATATCTCATCGGCAACTAGAGTACTATTTAGCTTATCAATTGTGAAGTCATAAAGGTCTCGATTTTCTCATGTTGAGATCTTATAATAAAATATCTAAGAGAATTTTCATTGTTTTATTCACTAATATATAGTCTTTAAAAGCTTCTATAAATCCACTGATGATGCAAATAATCATTTTAACATTGTTAATAAACACATAAATGGATTTAAATTTTTTTATTCTCTCAACTTCAAACTAAGTTATACATTATTTTAACATTACTTATTCTACTTTTTTTTTATTATTCATTGATTATTTTTACTTTTGAATAGATCTACTTTGAATTTTTTTATCCTCTGACTTAAAATAAATCTTTCTCAAAAAATTATGAAAATGGGATATTCCTTTCTATCTCATCACTCTCAGTGTTTTTATTATCATATAATAACCATGTGGAAGTCTCACTTGAATCCATAAAACCATTTAGATTAATCTAGAACATCAAGCCCAAGAGAGATAAGATAAAGTACCATTTTCTCCTTTAATATATAATTCATGTGTAAAAAAAGTAGAGATCCATTTTGATTATTGAATGATTTTGTTAATCTCTAGGAATATTTAATGAGAGATCTTCAAAATTGAATTCTGAATCTAATAACCCCTATTAGAACCACATTAAAAAATTATCAATACAACGATAGGTGTGAAATATTTTTGGTACATTTTTCTTATCTGTGAATAATATCTCACACATTGGTTGGGAAATTTTCTCTCAAACTCACTTGGTGTACTTAGTAAATGTTTTAGTACGTCATATTATAACTATTTTTATCCCCAAAAAGGGTGAAAATGCTCCCATCATACAGTGTTTGATATCCCACATACACAAAATTAATCTTTTTTTACTATAATAAATTAGAGGAAAGGGAATGGTCGTGAACCCTATACACTGTTGGTACCGACAAGATTTTTTAATCAATGACATGCTAAAATTAATTTGGCAAGATTAGTTTTCTTCCTGATGAAATATGAGAAAATAGTTTTGAATAAGCTCTAGAATTAAATGATTCATATCTTCTTATATAATTTCATTGAAATATCATCTTTGGATATCTCTATTTATCTTAAATAATTGTATCTTTCATTAGTATCCTCATTGAAACCTCTAACACTGAATTATGTCATATCAAGTCTCAAAATTATTAATAAATTTCATAATGAAATTCAAATATAAACACTAATGAATTATGAAGGATTCACGAACAAATTGAGAACTGAATACTCTAAAAAGTTTATAAAAAATCACCAATTAACTTTTAAAAAATCTTGGAAAACCCCACATCCTGGAATGATGCACCATGGTTAAATCATGAAGAACTTAAATCATCAACTCTCTATGAAAAACTCAAATGTATTAAGTAATTACAAGAATATTGATGAAATATGTCATTTCCTTAATAAGGTATAGGACCACAAATAAACTCATGGGGTGTGAATTAATGAATTAAGACTCTATGTAATCTACACTCAATATATTTATAGGGTAACCACACATGTTATAGAATTAATTCACCATCCATCACAAATTAATATTGTAGTAAAAATTACTTGGTCTAATATTGTAGTGTGGTCTCTATGTTATAGAGTGATCCAATAAACAACCAATCTTGATTTGCATCAATATTTCATGACAATTCTTTCATGGTATAAGATACCACTTCAATGGTGAAATCAATGGCATGTTACAACATTAATTCTTTAATTATTACACTTTTATATCGTGACTCAATATACTTCATAGTTTGATCCACATCTGTTATAGTGCAGTTTGGGTTTCCTTCACCAAAACACTTCCATCTTTATCTAAATGAATTTTTTTATTTCTTATTCTCCTCCAATAAACATGTTAATCAAGAATACTACTTAAATTCTCCCAATTGGTTTTAACCACATAACAGTCATTAAAAAAATATGACATCATCATTATCTATCAGACTAAAAAATGAATGACAATTGAGGAACTTTTCCTAAGGAATATGGGATGGATATTATATTTTGTTTGGTAAAATAGCATACTACATGGGTATCTTTTTCAAAAATAATTGTTTTCAAAAAACACTATGTGAAATTGATTGACTTAACATACCTGGAATATTATTATGTGTCCATTTAACTGTTGAAATGGAAACCATGATTGAATATTTTCCAAACAAGGGAAATTAATCCATTATAGGTTATGATATATAACATGACAAACAGATATTATTTATATAGGAACCCAAATAGGTTTTGATAAGTGTTTGAGCCCATTTTTTATTTTGAACCCATTTTTTTATATCATTATTTACTTTATAATACAAATCCAATATAATATGGATTTATTTAGAAATAATTTTGGATGGTTCTATAATTTCACATGCTAAGGGGCCTTATTGCACTACTGGAAATAATGGCATTTGTAACGATTCATTTGCGTCGGGATCCCGTCTCTAGTAGGCTTTTGTGACGGGGTCCCATCGCAAATAGCCCGTTGTGGAAAACGGCATCGCAACAACAATTATTTTCGACGGGCCCGTCGCTAAAGATATTATTTGTGACGGTGATTCTTCCCGTCGCAAATATTAGTTTGTATATTTAAGAAAACATTTTGAAATTGTACTTGCTAGGGGCCCGTCATAGTTAGTATTTGCGATGGGCCCGTCGCAAAAACGTTTTTTAAAAAAAATTAAAAAAATTAAAAAATTATTTTAATAAATATAATAATAATACTATTTGCGATGGGCATAGTATCCCGTCGCAAATACTATAAAAAATAAAAAAATTAAATTATTCATAAATTATTTTAATTAATATAATAATAATCCAATTATAATTCAAAAATAAAAAAATATTAATAAATGATTTTAGTTAAGATAATAATAGAATTATAAATCACAAATAAAAATAATAAATTATTTCAATTAATATAATAATAATAGCATTATAATTCAAAAATAAAAAATAATAGAATATTAATAAATGATTTTAATTAATATAATAATATTAGGATTATAATTCAAAAATAAAAAAATATTACTAAGTTATTTTAATTAATATAAAAATAATATAATTATTTTACATACAAATATTAAAATTATTCTAATATTACAAAAAAATATAATTAAATTATAATATTATAAAATTTTAATATATATATAATTTAATATTATAAAATATAATTAATATTATTATTCATATTAATATTGTTATTTCAAAATATAATATTATTAATATTTTATAATGAGACAGAAACTACGAATAGAAAAAAAATCATATTTTGATTTAACAAACTTTATAACATAAAAACAAACTCTAATCTGAAGGAGGGGGGAGAGGAGATCTGCAGATGCTGGTGGAGGAAACTCCATCACTAAAGCATGAGTGAGTCGGCGCATTTACTCCATCTGCTCCTGATGCTGCTGCTGGCACTGACTCATCTGCTCCTCGTACAGTTGCTGCTGGCGTCGACGCTCCTCCTCATGATGCTGCTGCTACTGACGCATCTGCTCCTGCTCCTGTCGGAGACTCTCTATCAGTGTAGTCTGAGATCGCAATTGATCCTCATATGTGTAGAAAAAGAAGATGCACGATCTCCTCTCAAGCTGGACGCCGACATCGCAGCACTGCCATAATAATCTTCGGGAGTCAGTCGAGAGCTGATACCAACTACTCGTCCCTTCTCGAAGGCATACCCGGTGGCCTGCATCCATGCCGCCCCATCAAACTGATGGCCAGTGGTCTGATCTGATGACTCGGCCTGACTCTCAGGCCGGGTCTGTGACGTTGCGGCCTCATATGACTCATGTAGTTGCAATTTAAAATTAAAATTGTGAATATATTATATGCAGTTAATTTTTAAACTTGAAAACAAATAATACTCACCACGTTGTGACACTGACGATCACCTCTGGGCTCCCCAGCAGCAGGATCGCTATACATCCTCCGATATACGTCGTACTCCGTAATATCGGGGTGCTCGACAGCCTATAAGAATAAAAAATAAACTGTTAATATTTATAGTTATATAAAATATTTATAAATAATGTACGTACCAGATGCTGTCTATGAGTACTAAAAGTACGACTCCCAGCTCGATGAGTCACCTCCTGTCTCCCCCAATTCTGTCTCCCCACCGATGATCTCCTCTGAAAGGCATCACTCAACCAGTGCGCACATAATCCATCCCATACATGGGATGAAATGTACTCTGGTCGGTGTGCTCTACATGACACATCAAAAACTAACACTCCTGCATTCATCGTGGTAGCTTTTCTTAAATTGTGCAAAAACTAACGAAAGCAATCACGCATGGCCACCTCTCATGCTTTGTGGATGGCATCACGCATGGTATCCTTGATCAGATACCATAAACCCTACAAATAAATCAAAATATCAAGTAAGAATTGAAATAATTTTCAAAATAAAAATTATTTATTTACGTTTGTACCAACCAATGGCCGAACATGGCCTGGTGCACATCAATGGAAATCTACTCCCATATGATCCAAGGCTGAGAGAAATAGTTGCGCAAAATAGCGCTGCCCTGTCCGACTGCTATATGCGGAAAACTGTAAAAATAATAAAGATTTATTATGTGAATAGATTAATGAAATCATAGTCAAATCCACAGGTTATCAAACAGGTTATTACACCGCCGTGCGTGTGGATCAAACCCAAGACGTGGACGTCCCTCGGGGACGGGGTTAGGAATCATCAATCGTGAAAGACCGCTCCCCCTCCGCGTACTCCTTAGAGCCCCTGCAGGCTGAGGGTCATCTGCCAGCAACTCATCCACATCGAAAGGCAGGTCAGCATTCGCCAACTCACGAAATGTGTCATCATCCATCTGAAATAGAAAATATTAATATTGTTAGAAAATAATTGATAATTACTATTATATATACATATATATTTGTTATGATTGTATATAACTACCATGGAATTCTTTTAGTGTTCATCTTCATCATCATCTTCATATATGTCAATGTCATCTTCATATTCCTCCTCAACATTATCGATATCCATTCGAGTTCCATATTCTTCATCTATTACCATTTCAAATTAATATGTGACATCAATAACATCATCATCATCACCGACTCTTAAATGTGGGGCGTCGTCATCAATACTCATGTCTCTTTGTAAAAAATATTGATTTTGAGTACTCTCTTGAAAAACTTCAATTCCTTTCACATCAGTGAAAGCACATTCACTTTGACTAAACTGATTGTCTCGAATTTTGATTTTTATTATACTCCACCAATCAGTAAACTCTCTTGATGTAGCACAGTACTTTGCGTAATAAAATTTATGTTCCTGTTGAGCCAATAATAATGGTTCATTTACTACAAGAACACATTTACATTTAATATCGATGATTCCATGAGTCGAATGAACACACATGCCTCTCTCTGTATCCAACCACCGACATTTGAACATGGTTATGTAATGTTGTCCAAGATAACAGAGTTTAATGATTCCATTAAGTATGCCATAAAAGTCAACTTTATTTTCTTGATGATGAGATCCTCTCAAGCTAACTCCACTATTCATTGTTTTTTTGATTCCCCATATGCATGTTTATGAAATCAAAATCCATTCACCACATATGCATTATAAGTTTTAACAAGGTTGGATGGTGGGTTAATCAATATACACAGCCGTTTGTCAATTTTATCATCATGTCGAAAAACCGGAAAATTTGTGAAATAATTATCAATAGAGTAAACTATACATTGAATGAGTTTCAAAAAGATAAAGAAATTATGTTACCTGTTTTTAAAACCACTGAGAGAAATTTTTCTGTCGGCGTTCTTCGAGAGCAGCTGCTGTAATTTGTGGAATTTGTTTCTTGATATGATTATCATACAACCTATAAAAAACAAAGTTATTTACTATAACATAAATGATAGAATAAGTGATATAAACACTTACAGTACAACTGATGTCATCTCTTCAAAGTTGAGCAGAACATACATATGAGCTCTGTGATGTTCATCATCTGAAAGCCAGCGTTCATAAACTCCACCAAAACCAAGCTCTAGCTGGTTGAAAACAGATAATTGATTGTCAATTTCATCAATATTCATCTCGTTCCGTCACATTCGGTTGTGTTTTAAAGGATACTCAGATTCAAAATAATGGTAGCAGAAAAAAGATATTTCCTCTTGCAAATAAGCTTCTACAATAGATCCTTCAACAGATGCTTTTTTACATACTTTTCTTTTCAATTTTTGCATGCATCTTTCAAATGGGTACATCCATCGAAACTGTACTGGACCTCCACATTTGGCTTCATATAGAAAATGTAACATCAAATGTTCCATTGATTCGAAGAAAGGCGGAGGAAATATTTTTTCCAGTTTACATATAATTACAACAACATCTTCTTCAAGTTTGCATAGAGCATCATAATCTGCTGTAGCAGCACAAATTTCCTGAAAAAAAATGAGACATGTCTGTTATGGAATCCCAAATCAGAGAATTCAACAGACCTCTTAATCCAATGGGTAGAAGTCTTTCCATTATAACAGGACATTCATGACTTTTTAATCCAGTAATATGACCATTCTTTACACATATACCCAAATTGGAAGCACAGCTATCTGGAAGTCTCAAATCTGCAATCCACTGACAAAATAATAAACGGTTTTCTTTAGACAGTGTATAAGTTGCCTTTGGTTTCAGTAACCTTTCTGTTCTGACAATCTCAAACAGTTCCAGTTCTGGACGCCTGCAAATTTGGGCAAGATCTAAACGTGCATTTACATTGTCTTTTCTCTTTCCAAGCGTATCCAAAACTATATGAAACAAATTATCAAAACAGTTCTTCTCAATATGCATGACATCCAACATGTGACGGACCAACAAATCAGACTAATATGGAAAATCCCAAAATATGCTATGTTTAATCCAATTGTGTTCTTTCCCAAAAACCAGAAATTTTCTGTTGGTTTATTGTGGGACCAAAAGTGATGGGAGGTAATGAAAATACAACTAATTTTAACTCCGAACCTGATAGAATTTTTGGAGGTTCATCCCTTTCAAATCTTCCTTTTCTGAAATGAGAACTATTTTTGCGAAAAGGATGATCAGCTGGATGAAATATGCGATGACAATCAAAATAACAAGGTTTCGTTCCATGAATGAGCATAAATGCTTTGTTCTCGCCCATACAGTAAGGACATGATTTCTGACCATGGGTACTCTAGCCAGATAACATCCCATAAGCCGAGAAGTCACTAATTGTCTACATCAATGTTGTTCTCTGTATGAAATTCTGTTTTGTAGCAACATCATATGTACTGACACCAGTACTCCACAATAAACTTAATTCATCAATCAATGGTTTCAAATAAATATCAATATTCTTCTTCGGATGTCCTGGAATTAGTAAATTCAAAAAGATATATGGCTCCTTCATCAACATCCATGGAGGTAAATTGTACGGTGTTAAAAAAAGAGGCCAACATGAATATTGACTACCATAAGATACGAAAGGACAGAAACCTTTAGTGGAAAGGCACGGTCGAACATTTCTAACTTCTAAATCAAAGGATGGATGCACTCTATCAAAATGTTTCCATGAATCACCATCGTCTGGATGATTCAAGCTTTTATCAGTTGAACTATTCACTTTATTCCATGACATCATTGTCACTTTATTCTTAGACATGAATAAATGCTGAAGTCTGGATGTAAGTGGAAAATATCTCAACTGTTTTACAGGAATCAAACCAGACTTCCCATGTTGCCCTTATTTATATCTTAGTTCCCACATGTGGGACAACTATCCAACGACTCATTTTCCCCAGAATATAAAATGTATTCATTTTAACATGCAAGAATCTTCTGACAAGTAAACCCCAAATTTCGAACCAGCCTCTTACTCTCATAGTAATTTGCAGGCAAAACATTTCTTTCGGGTAACAGTGTTTTAAGCAAAGAAAATATCTAGTCAAAATAGGGGTTTGACATTCCGTTATCTGATTTGATAGCCATAAATTTTTCAACTGCTTCTAATTTTCTCATCTTGCAGCCAGGATATAATGCATCCTCAGTAGACCTCAACAACTCATAAAATTTAGATGGTGCCAACTCAGGATTTAAAGCTATATCAGTCGGAGTTTCTGTATGTTGAACAGATGAACCAGCAACATCATATACTAAATCTTGAAACCAAGATGGATCCGGAATCAAGTTGGTATCACCTACTCTGAAACTGCATTCACCGTGTTGATACCAAAAAACATAATCTGGTTGAAAACCAAAATGCAAGAGATGTCCCCCCACTTTGTCAAACTTGTCAAACGTTCTCCATGCACATTTTCTACAAGGGCATTTTATTTTTCCTTTTGAACCAAATTCTAGATTTGATGACACAAATGATAAAAAAGTCTCCACGCCCTCTATATATACTGGATTTAAACCAGAACCGTTTGGATTTCTACGTTGATTTATCCATATGCGCTTATCTAATAATGACTGTTAACGACCTCGTTGTTCCATATTTTTCTATAAAATATAAAATCATTACTGGTTTTGAATAATTTTTTAGAAAAAACACTCAAGCAAGGATAATTATAGAGTTTACATCATACATGACTGACGCAAACTTTTTATTGAGATAAACCTAAAAATTGACCCTTTAAGAATTGAATATGTTGAGAATAAAGAAAAACCTGTTACAAATATTGATAATTTTAACATTATATAAAATTTTTATTATTTTAATAATACTAATATTATTTTTTCATATATATTAATTATATAATAATAACATTATTATATTATTAGTATATTTTATTATTAATTTTAAATAATATAATTTTCTATATTATATACAATTCTCCTTTCATCTGTGTGTTTAACATTCTTTCTCCACATGTAATATTTTCATTCACTTTCAAATCTCCATTGGTGAGTAGGTTGATAATTTTGAAAAAGAATGCAAATATTACATGTGGATACAGAAAACACATAAATGAAAGGAAAATTGTATATAATATAGAAAATTATATTATTTTAATATTAATAATAAAATATACTAATAATGTAATAATGTTATTATTCCTAATTATTGGTAATTATTCCTAATTATTGATAATTATTGGTAATTATTACTAATTATTGGTAATTATTACTAATTATTGGTAATTATTGGAAATTATTACTAATTATTTGTAATTATTTGTAATTATTGGTAATTATTGGAAATTATTACGAATTATTGGTAATTATTTGAATTATTACTAATTATTGGTAATTATTACTAATTATTACTAATTATTGGTAATTAGTGATAATTATTACCAATTATTACTAATTATTTATAATTATTGGTAAGTATTACTAATTATGGGTAATTATTGGTAATTATTACTAATTATCGGTAATTATAACTAATTATTGGTAATTATTACTGATTATTGGTAATTATTACTAATTATTCCGAATTATTGGTAATTATTACTAATTATTACTATTTATTCTAATTATGGATAATTATTGGTAATTATTACTAATTATTGGTAATTATTCCGAATTATTGGTAATTATTACTAATTATTACTAATTATTGGTAATTATTGGTAATTATTACTAATTATTCTGAATTATTGGTAATTATTACAAATTATTACTAATTATTGGTAATTATTTGAAATTATTGGTAATTATTATTAATTATTGGTAATCATTACGAATTATTACTAATTATTGGTAATTACTGATAATTATTGGTTATTATTGGTAATTATTACCAATTATTAGTAAATATTGGTAATTATTGGTAATTATTACCAATTAATGGTAATTATTGGTAATTATTTCTAATTAATGGTAATTATTTCTAATTATTTTTATTATTACTAATTATTGGTAATTATTACTAATTATGGATAATTATTACTAATTATTACTAATTATTACTAATTATGGATAATTATTACAAATTATTACAAATTATTGGTAATAATTGGTAATTATTGATAATTATTACTAATTATTGGTAATTATTACTAATTATTCATAATTATTGGTAATTATTACTAATTATTCCTAATTATTGGCAATTATTACTAATTATTACTAATTATTCCTAATTATTGGTAATTATTCCTAATTATTACTATTTATTACTAATTATTGGTAATTATTACTAATTATTGGAAATTATTACTAATTAATGGAAATTATTTGTAATTATTGGTAATTATTACTAATTATTGATAATTATTGATAATTATTGATAATTATTACTAATTATTACTAATTATTGGTACTCATTACTAATTATTGGAAATTATTGGTAATTGTTTGTAATTATTACTAATTATTGAAAATTATTGGTAATTATTGGTAATTATTTATAATTATTAATAATTATTGATAATTATTACTAATTATTTCTAATTATTGGTAATTATGGGTAATTTTTACTAATTATTACTAATTATTGATAATTATTACTAATTATTACTAATTATTGGTAATTATTATTAATTATTACTAATTATTGGTAATTATTGATAATTATTTCTAATTATTACTAATTATTGGTAATTATTTCTAATTATGACTAACTATTGGTAATTAGTGATAATTATTACCAATTATTACTAATTATTGATAATTATTGGTAATTATTACTAATTATGGATAATTATTGGTAATTATTACTAATTATTGGTAATTATTACTAATTATTGGTAATTATTACTAATTATTGGTAATTATTACTAATTATTGGTAATTATTACTAATTATTAGAAATTATTACTAATTATTGAAAATTACTGCTAATTAATTGTAATAACAGCTAAATATTATAAATTAATTAGTCTTTAATTGTCTCTAATTACTATTAATTATTAATACATATTCAAAATTATTTCTAATTAGAAATTTAAAAAAATTCTAAAAATTTATACTTAATTAATATAATAAATAAAATAAATATTAAATTAAAATTCAGATAAAAACCTTAAACATGATGTCAATGTCGAGCCGCTGTAATTGTAGAACACCACCAACTGAATCCTCGAAGACGGAAAAAAAATTACAACTGAATGTCGTAAAAAACTCAGAGTGAAAAAATTGGAACGGTTGAGAGTTGAGAGTAAGGAAATTGTAATGGTTGGCAGTATTTATAGGTTGGATTAATTGCGACAGGTTTTTTTGCGACTGGTTGGCCGTCGCAAATAATGGTATTTGCGACGGGGCCCGTCGCAAATAACCCTAACCGCATTTAATTATTGGCAGCATTAAAACAGTTCTTTACGACGGGCCACGTCGCAAATACCCCATGCCGCCGGTTATTTGCGACGGGGATAGAAGTCCGTCCCAAATAACCCTGACCGCATTTAATTATGGGCGGCATTAAAATGGTTATTTGCGACGGGGCCCGTCGTAAATAACCCCTGCCGCTGGGGTATTTGCGACGGGACTGCAGTCCCGTCGCAAATAGTCTTTAACCGCCGCCGGTTAGTTGCGACGGGGATAGAACCCCGTCGCAAATAAACTTCGCGCGGTTTTCCACGCTTTTCGCACCAAACCATTTGCGACGGGTAAAAAACCCCGTCGCAAATAACGGGGTATTTGCGACGAGAATAGTTGCCCATCGCAAATACCCCTTTGCGAACGGTATTTGCAACGGCAATTATTCCCGTCGCAAATACCACATCGCTATTAACCATTTTTCCCGTAGTGTTGGGATTGGGAGAAGTTTAATCAATAATAGAGTTAGAGATGGGGTGATTTTATAATATGGGATTTAAGTAAATAAAGTGAGATTCTAACCATGTTTATAATAAATAAATAGTGGTGTTGGAGGTATATTGATGGGTGAATTTTTCAAAGAATTAATTTCTAGTAGATATTTAACAAAATAAAATTAATGGTAGTTTTGAGAGCCACAAGGTTTCTCGTAAGATTCCATAGGGTGCCTATTAGAATGGAAAAACGTTTTCTCTCCCTATTTTGGACATCAAGTTGTTTATGGGTTACCAGCTGATAATTGGTGGGCCATTGGGTGGATAGATAAAAGAAAGAGGGTACCAAATAGTACCCAGAATATTCTCTTTTAAATGATCAAAATAGGGAATATCCCCCATTATAAAGAAATCTAAACATAAGTGGTTCATTTTTAGGGTTAGACAACGAGAGGTAGGAGCTCCCATCTTTCTCTACTTCTTTCTTTAATCTTATTATGCTAATCTATGGAATACATGAGAGATTTCATCATCAATTATGATCATGTTTCTCTGTTTTATTTTACCTATATTTATCCACTTCATCTTCCTCTAATTTAGTGTCAAGGGATTTAGGTATTTGGGTGTGATTACACTATATCCTGGTTAAATCACATCGTTGCAATAGAGATTTTGAGTGTGGCAGTTAGAGGAGTCAAGGGAGAGACTAAATTCAATATTATTTACACTATCTGTATAGGGGTTTTAGACTTGGGGAATTATTATCATATTTTCATTTATTATGTGGGAAAGTAAAAAATGAGTCGAACAATGAATAAATGAATTTTTCTTAAAGGGGTCCTACAAGTTGTCTACAAAACATTAGTGCATTATTGAATGGGTACTTGGAATCATTGCACCATTCAGTGTCTATAACTCTTACTATTACTACTTGAATTAGTTCTTATTTTTTATTTTAAATTATCTAAAATTAAATAAATGATTTTTTCATGGATATAGGGTTTCATTGTTAATGTATTGTAGATGTGTTCATGTTCAAAAATAAAATGAGCATCATGAAAGCAGATAACTCCATATAAGAGGCAGGTAGTCAATAATTTCACAACTTTTCTATGTAATTGTAAATAAATTATAGTATTTAAGCGGGGATAAACGGGTGTAACCAACTTCAGGGAGAATTGATGAGTGTAGGGTGATTATAAGAGAATTTTTTCCCTATTGGGGCTTTGAAATAGGATTCTCACATGTTCTATGAGTTAGTGTCACATGGTGACTCTTCAAATTGATTAGATTTTGATAGAATTTTTTGGGGGTATCATGAAGGATATCTAGCCCTGAATTAGGACTCTAGTAACCTTGGTAGGTCTTATATAATATTTCAGGATTTTCTATATAGAGTTATGGGATAATGGTGAGTCTAGTATGTTATTCTATATAAAACCCTGAAAAATTTGGATTTTCTAAGTGGGGAATCCTTGGGGCCTGGATTAAATCATTTGAGAGAGGGCCGTTGAGATTGTGAAATGGGATCTTCAAAGGATATACTTGTGGGTTTTCAATTTTATGAGTGATTCACCATAGAGGATTTTGAATAGTGTAATTTAGTGGTGATCCTTTGAAGATGAATCACCATGGAAGCGGATAATTGTGAGATAGATATGGGTTAATGTTTACAAACCAAGGGTGGTATTGAATAATTATAAGGGTTGACCTATCTAAGTTATAGTTTCAAAATGGTATGTAAATGATTTTTTTAATTTGTGACCTTATATATTATAATTATGAGTTGTATCTTTTGGGACACATCACTGAAAATGGATAATCACCAAGAGTAACAAGAAAATCCTACGTATTAGTGATCCATATCAACTGTATAGGAAATGAAACACATATGTGATGATATTTTACATTATTTATGGGGTAAAATAAGGGAATGTTAGTATGTATGGAACATGAGCTATGATGGGTGACCATCCAAATGTCATTTTTGGGAAATTCATGACCCATGATTTTGATTTTATCTTGATTTTTTAATTTTTTTGATACATTAATCAACCACGAGAGTGGATGAGGTTGTTTATATTTTAATTCATGTAATCTCCTATGGATTTATGATGAGTATCTCATCTTAATAAGGAGGATGTTTCCAAATAATAAAAGGATATTCTCAGCCTATTACAAGATGGATGAGTAGGATACAAGCCACTTTCACTCTCAGAGATATCAAAAACATAAAAAATGGTCACCATCATTAGGCCATGAGTTGTTTATTACAAATGAGTTTAGATATATGTTGGATATTGTATAACTATCCACATTCCAGGAAGGTCATATATTGAAGTGTATCAAAGAGTGATTATAGAAGGATTTTGGTCTATTAATAATTTAAAAATTGGATTAATGGAATCTTAGTTCACCATCCATATGAAAGGGCTTTAACATATTTAAGACAATTACAAAAAAATATGAACTATATATTGGTCACCTAATCCCTATGATTTGCATGGGATATATGCTAGCCACCCATTTCCTAGGAGATTGTACATGATGGATATTATCCATAGGATCCATGTGAGTCTGTATGAGATGGATATGAGTCACATGATACATATCAGTTTGGATAGGATGGAATTTGGACACCTAATCCATATTAGAGTTCTTGGGGTAGATGTATGACACTAGATTTGTTTTAGTTAGATTTTGTAAAAATATATACTAATGATTATTATATATAATGATAGACCAAAATACCATTTTTGGTACAACTAATTTTGACCTTTAAGGTGACCTCTTTAGCACCATATGGAATGAAATTTGTGATATATGTGATTTTTTTACTTCAATTTTAAACCATACATGAAATCAAATTTTTTATGGTTTATATTGTGGGGATTATTTATGATTTCCTATTGAGTCTGAGGAGTAATACTAGATTCTTCTCTATTTATTTATTTGTTCCCTAATACTTTTATAACATATAGAACCAAACCACTATGTGGTTACATTTTTATATATGATGGTATGGAATGACATGGGATTCATATGTTATTTTATGGTTTATATTATATTATGTTTTGTAAAAATATTGTAATATAGTCTTTTTTAATCTAATTTTTTAGTTTGCATGGCTTTTTATGTTCCTTATATTTTATTTTTACAATTATGATGAGTTTATAGTCTCTTAAAGAGTTTTTATTCAACCCTTATTGTTATTTGTAATACTCTACATTAGAAGAAGGTTTTTAAAACATTAATTATAATTTATTCATTGTTTTATGGATAGTTACCAAGGAATATATGTTTGAAAATGGAATTAGATACTTGATTTTATTTTATTTTTTGCAATTGGGTTTATGGATAATGGAATTATTAATTTTCAAAACATTTAGAATCTATATATGTGTGTGTAAAGACTAATTATGGGTATAGATATAAGTTTCCAATGATGTGATTATTAATTTTCAGTATTATAGTTAAGATAATTTGATAAAGTATTATATGTGCGATTATGGTTTACAGTTTTTTTATTGGATCAAGGTAGTATAATGTGTGTGTGTTTTGTGGGAGCACATGTGTTCATCCATAAAACATAATTTCTGTTACATCCTAGAATTATGAAACCCAAGTCGAGTATTTATATCATATTATTGGTACATATTACAAGAGCTCCTGATGGATTGAATAATTTACTAGTCTCAAAATACTAGATACATATATACATTAAATTTCAAAACATAAAGTAACACATTAAATATTACGAAAACCTAATTATGCCATAAACAATATCACTGAATATTACACATAATACTCTTCTTGGTTTCCTAGGTAAGGGAATATAAATAATGGTGATCTCATATTCTCACTAAGGGGTAATATACAATAGAATATTACATAACATAAACACGGAATAAGTGATAAGAAAAAAATAAGATCGGGATGTCAAAATCAAATAATACATAGTGCATGTTATATACATGATAATAGATGAAAAAATTATTAAAAACAATCTTTGATAATCATGATTATGGGAAGAATAATATTTTACATCAAAAATTGTTGTCAAATCCATGGTCCATGATACTTATTCTATTATAGGAAGAGGTATACATAAAAACAATCCTATTTTTTCTCATGAGAACTATAGATTCATCGAGGGATTATATAATTATTTTCCCCACCCATACCTAATTAAATTTAATGCGATATCTATTAGATTAATCAATATCATTCATACCATTCATATAGGAACAACTCGCTAAATAATACTTGGCTATCTGTATATTGGGAAACACATAAATCTAAAAATTCTTCATTCATTTGAATAATATTGATGTGTCACGACACTCTCCCTCTAATGATTCCCATCGTAGGCTATAAATGTAGAATGGGGGATACTGAACCCATGATTCCTACCTCTAGTAGGGCCTAAGGTGGTGACCAGCACAAAGGGTATACAAGTCTCGCAAAATGCGAGGTATTTCCCTTTTTAAAGAAATGAGATCGAGAGATAAGATAGTTCATACCAAAACAACTTAATGATATATATATATATAAGAAATCCAAATCCATTAAATATTCATGTTAAAATATAACTGTTAGAATTATAATAAAAACTCCAATGTAAGTACCAAATGTAAGGCTAATAAGTAACACAAAAACTACCTCAAAGTATGATCTTGTACGGTTTAGAATGGTCCACGTAGTCCCCATGGAAACTTGAAAGTGGTTTTATATATGTAGGGTGTGAATAAAAGTATACAAATTATTAAAAAATTCACTCATTCTTATTTTTTCTAGGTATACTTATGCTTATATGAGAAAAAAGCATATCCAAACAACACCTAAGAAGGTATACTAGCCATCCCAATCACACTAAGTCATGCTCACCATGTTATGAAAGTCAAGTAAAGTAATATAGTAATAATGTAGATGATTTGAGTACCCGCACCACCACCCATTGGTTTATCCTCTATTTCCAAATGGAAAAATTACTTGTGCGCCCACCTATACCAAAATAACCACTTCACAGCCTAATCACGCACACATGGGCCCCACAAACCACATCTCGTCCCATAACCTCGACCCTGAGCCACATCACATCCCACCTACAGACAGCTGGACCAAAAATCATATAACATCCTACCCACAACCAACTAGGCCACAAACAACATCACATCCCTCCTATAAACACCTGGGTCCTACACCACACCTCATCACGAAGAATCCAAGAAAAACACAACACATCTCGTCCGGAAGACACCTAGGAAGAATAACACATCTCATCTTAAAGACACCTGGGAAGCACAACTCACACGCACACACCTCGGTCTCAAAAACCACAACCTTCCTGAAGAAGCTTGGGCTATTACTGAATGGAATATGTAGCAGGTAAGAGAGGGTAGAGATCCATCCATCCTCCCACATAGATGTTTGGGAAATACACCCTCCCCCGTAATGATGGGGGTTTTCCTTATATAGTGCTCATGTAGGGTGGGGTGTGAATAAAATTACATGTAAAATATATGTATATACATATATGATCCCAACCACTCATACACAACATAGGGGATATAGAATACACCACCAAGTCACATCACATACTTCTTTTTTGCAACCTATAAATGCACAACACTACACACTGTGAAAAAAAAACCCAATTCATATTCCCAACCAGTTCAATTAACCATTTTTCATTCTTTATTAAACTATTAATTTATCCATTCCATATCTACCTGTAAAACTACTAACCACAAAACAACCACATTAATGGTAAATTTGTAACACCCCAAACATTTTGTGGAATTTTTCCATTAAATGAATTCTATTCAACTCTATGTTCCACTGAAAGAAGACTAGGTTATTTAGGAGATAGTCAAAACCTAGCCATTAAATATAAATTTTCCACTTATATGTCTCGAATTTCGAATAATGGATATCTAGAGTCGTGATCAGTAATTTATTTGGAGTCTGATAGAAAAAACATGTTTTTTGGTGAATAGTAACATGCCCTTATGAATAGTTACATGAATAGTAATATGAACCTGATGAATAGTAAATAATAATAATATTTTATTATTTACGGCAATAAGATAATGATATCATATTTAGTTTTTCAATGAGAAATAAAACTAATTACACCTTTAAGATTGTTATTTTTTGAATTAAATATGACTTTATCTATAAATTAAATTTAAAATATTTAGATAATTAATTTTAAAAAATGGAGTTCATTTTTGAATTCTACACATCGAAAAATGGTTAGGGTAAATTTTTGAACTTTTTCTGAAATTCTAGAATTTTTTATGGATAGTGAACTACTATAAAATACCGTATATACAAATTATCAGTTAAATAGACTATTTATGAAATCATAAGTGATGTAAGGCTACGTGGTTCGAACTCACATGAACTTGTTACTATTAGGGGTCACATGGAACAACATTATTGCATGTATTGAGGGAAATAATAAAATAATGAATTAAATATTCTAATTTTACCCCTCTCCTCCACTATAAAAACCACTCACCACTCCCTCTTCTCTTTACTTCTCTAAGCCTTGAAGATCCACAGATTTATGCCCAAATACCCTTACCTAGTCACTCCCCACGACCACAAATCTCTTGATCTTTCCAAAAGAACAAAATCCCTTCCCTTAAGGAGGTTCTCGAGGATGTTTTTTCAAGAGGTAAAACACCTTTCTTTTTCTTTTAGTTTCATTTGAATATATCTTCATTTGTTATCCTCTACTCACCTCCTCTATCCAAATGATCATTATAACTCCAGTATCATCTATATACTGTATTTTTATCATGTGAATGGAAGAACCATCATCAATATTCTTACTCCCTCCCTTTTATTTTTATAAATGATATGAACGTCCCTGAGGTTCTAATTCATAACCTTCATGGATGAAAAAGTTTTTTTCATAAATATTTCTTTCATTACTAGTAATGAAACCATATTTATGGTTGAAAAAAGTCATAATATATTTATTTTATTTTGATTAATGTTATGGAATCTTTATAGGTACATAATATGGAATAATAAAACAAAATAAGTTTTTTGAGCTCAAAACTGCCAAGCCAAATTCAAGAATTTATTTTTAACTCATCAAATGAGTCATCCTCATGGTATATAAACAGAATCATTATATGATCATTTATATCTCTTTAATTTCAATAAAAATGTATATTAACAATTCTGTATGTTTAACCATATTTCAAACCAACTTCCATTCATGAATACAAATAAACAAATCATGAAACCAAGTAATAAAATGATTCCAAAACAATAAAATTGAATCCTTTAAACCCTTCAAAAAGGACATTAATGAACCTAATAAGGTTATACCATATCAATTAAATGTTTATTAGGCTCTATAATTATTAGTTAATTAATCTAAATATGATTATTCGGGTCGTTAAGAACAATCAAGAACACCTTCGACCATAAGGTAAGGGATTGCTTAACTCAATTTTCATTCTTTGAGTTAAACATATATTTCATTGGTTACATTTTTCCAAGAATATGTGCGAATAACCTATGATTGTTTTATACTTTATATCCACTTATATATTGTGGTTTTTTATTTTTCACACATAAATATTTCATTGATTTATGTTCATTCTAATGACACAATCTTTGTAAGGGATCCTCTCTCTCACTTTTGTTCAAGAATATTCCCTATGTTGTGCCCTTTTATTTTTATTTACTAATGATGGGGTATTCTTTTCCACCTCTCCCATACTACCCTTTTGGAATATAAATAATGGAATACCCCTTTATCTCTCATTAATCCCTCTCAATAACACTCATTACCATGCCGAAATGTTTGTAAGGGGTTTCTCATCTCACTTTCATTTTTGTGAGATTTTCATTTTTTGCCACTATTTCTTGTATGTGGTATATGTGTACTTCCGTTTGAAATATAATAACATGATTCTTTTTTTGTTAATTTTATTCATTGATTTATTTTATGTTTATTATGTTATGTTCATGTAATTTGACCGATTACATTGCGGTAAGAGACTTTGTCTCAACTACTATTTTGTTGTGACTTACTTTGTGTGGTGCACGTAATAATCCTTATCTGGTGTACCTAATACCCATTTGTGTTCACTTTTAATTTGAAATTATATTTATATTAAATATCCATAATATTATATCATGGATATGTTTGTGGTCTAAATCGTATACCATTTTACATACGTTGTTTATTTGGAAAGTTAATTTAGTTAAGGAAATATTGATGAATCTATACGGATATTGAAAAGGAATATTGCTCATGTATTTAATAAATGTATAAAGAATTATTTAGACATGAAGTGGTGGCTGGGGCCCTCTATATCCCCTCGAAGCATCGGTAGGTCTCATGAGACAAATCAGTTGGTGACAAACCCTTTGAGTCTGATTCCAAAAAATCAGATGTGTTTCTACCCAAAGAAATAATCTATTTTTACAGTATTATAGATTCATGTGCCAAATACATTATGTCCAATTAAAAACCATTCTCTTTATTCATTATCAGTTATTATTATTATCCATGATTTTTTCACAATTACAAAATCAATGGGTGCAGTTTCATTCTCAGTTTATTAATGGCATTATTTATTCATTTATTCACAATGCCATATTGATTATTTCAGATTGATTGTGATTCACTTATTATTATACTCATTCTTATACTATTTTTAAACCTTACTAAGTGTTTGAGCTCACCCCTTTCATTGTTTACTATCAACAGGTGACAAAGAAGAGATCATTTATTGAGTTCTTGTGGATGCAGTTTTTAGTTTTCGTTATGTATTGTATTTTGTAAACATTTCCAATGTAATTTTAGTAACATATATGTATCTAGTTTCTTAAATACTATTAAACTGATCATTCCTTCGGGATTTTTAATTCTTTATAACCATTCCAATATCAAAAGTAATACACCGACTCTAACCTAGAGGGGCTAGGGTGTTACAGTTGGTATCGGAGGAAGTTTAGTAGGAAACTTGGGAACTAGATTTAGAAAATGTAGATTAGGGAAGAATATCTATGATATGCCTTTGAGGATAAATATACAAGAATGTCTTGGTGTTTTGGTAAGGAATTGATTATGTGGATAATTTAAGCAATGAATCCCTGTCTGGATATGAGCTGGTAGAGACAGCTCTGGCACAGATTTATCTAATGGTAAAACTCGAAAACACTGCTCTGAGCTAGACTTGAATGGGAACTGGTACATGAAAATGGGCCTTGCTACACTCTTGGTTACGACACTCCCAGGGGATATGATTAGGATAATTCAAAAAATTTTACAAGCCATTATGAGGGAGTTTAATTTAAATTTTCCTCAAAGGATTTGGTTTCGATAACTCTAGAAACTAGAACTGAACAATGAAAAACTTACTTAAACATTACTAAGAGTGATGTTTTCATAATTTTCATATGGAAAATGAAAGTAATTATCTTTTGTTTCTTCCAACAGAAGTATTAGAGACCATAGTGGGAGAATCATGTGTCAAAAACTATGAGTCTTTTGAAAATATTCATTTTTCATTAAAAACCCTCTACCGAGCATCCAACTCTCCTCAGGTACTCCAAATTCGCCATGGAGAAGGTTTTGTCTATTACCTCATGATGAGAACACAATTCCCATTCTATGTACAACAAGGGAAATACGTTTAGGGTGTCTTTAAATTTTTTACCCTAACTAATAACTACAGTTCTCTTGAGAACATTGAGGAGGCCACACAAGGGGGTGACCTCCGAGTAGCATATCTATGTCAGATTTTGACCTACGGACTCCATAGTCAAGTTGTTGTCTTTGAAGCCCTTGAGAATGAGACTACCCATTTGCATTATCTGCATCAAATTCATACTGATGTCTCTCAACTTGATACCTAACATGCTTCTCTCAATCTGAATTCTAGATGTCCACACGCAGTTGACCCTAGTTGCACACATTGCATCTGGAACTAAGAGATAGAGGAATTTGGAATTGCTTTCGGGATCCGTTTTTTTTGAAAACTGGGGAAATCCCCAACATCGGTGGAATCTATGAGAAGTAATCTTAGAGGACTTCAGGAACTCTATACAAGTGTTTTGTTAAATAGAGCAAGAAATTGCGTAATTTCTTGAGTTTTATAAATCATGTCTAAATGAATGATGTTGTATTCTCTGTTTTGATATGTTTTTATATAACACAATAAATTTGTTTAAAATGGTTTTTCCATACATAAATTTGATTTACTAAAACTTTTCAGATAAAATATATGAGTGAAACAACCAATATTTTATCACTACCTACCGAGTTTTTAGAGACTATAATTGTCAAGACGTGCTCTGAAGAGGACCAGCCCTATGCCAAATTACATCTGACTTGTAAACTACTCCATCGATTATCGATTCGTCCAAACATTATCCATATTTACCAAGGATGAAATATGTTCTATTACTGTATTTCATATTCACAATTTGATTCACATTGGAAAATATGGAAGTATCATGATGCTCTTTTTCTATGTTTTACTTTGGCTGATATCTACAGAGTTGTGGGTAAATTTCTAGAAGCTACTTTGGATGGTGATCATTGAGCAACCTACCTATTTCAAATCCTATGTTTTAGTATGTACAGAGAACATTACAACATCAATATCTTAAAGAGTGACATGGTGAGTGGGAATTATAGGGATTTAGTCCACGCTGAAATTTCCGACCTCCACACTTATCGTACCTCTCTAAGGATGGTTGAGTGCTTCAGGCACATATTTGACCCTAGCTGTCTGCAGTGTGTCTGGGCTAATGAAATTGAGCTGTTTAATACTAACTTCGAAATATACCTAAGGTCTTCATCACCCTAGCATCAGTGGTGTTCCCAGAAAAGGGAATTCGGGAGTGATGTGTGTCAAGTGTTTCATATGGTACTGGGAGATTGAAAGCTTTGAACTATTTTTGGGGATTCATGTATTGGGGGATTGGGGAAACCATTATCCCTATTTTACTTTTTCAACCAGTGGTTATATAAGAATATAACTTGTTGTCTCTTCGTTTTTTTATCCTTTCATCGATTATAATTTTGAATGAGTATCACTAAGTGAACTTTTATAACGAATTTTCTGATGGACTGACAAACCCATATGTTATCTCTTCTTGTGGAGGTACTGAAGATTATTGTGATAAAAACCTGTGAAGAGGAGTATATACCTCTAGAAAACTTGCGAAAAACGTGAAAACAACTATATGAAGTGACAAATAGTCTGTAAATTCTCCGCACCTGTCAAGGTAATGCTACCATTTACTACCGCATATACACGACACAATTTGCCAAGTATAGGTGAAGAGGAAAATACCACAAAGGGTTATTCTTATGTTACACCCTGGGCCGGAACTACACGGCCAGGTTATGTTTTCCAGAGGATACTTTGGAGGGAAACCTTTCTGCAGACTACATGTACCAACTCCTCTATTTTAGCCTATACAACAACATCTAAGACTTAGATGTTCTCAGTCAAGACATAGTTTGGCGAGTTCTTCGTGTGTTGGTCCATTCATACGTTTCCAAACTTTCTACTTTTTGAGCCTCCCTCTGAAAACCCGAGTGTTTGATGAAAGAGTTCAACCATTTCTATTCGAGGTGTGTATGGGTCAGAGAACTAGTGGATTCGAGCATCAATTTGGGTTTTCCGCATAACACACTTGACGATCCTCTTTGATGGGAGATGTGGTAAGAACATCATAGAGATTTCTTTTGTGGTTATGGAATGAATTTCGAGGACATAATTATTCAAAGGAGTGAATAATGTAACACCATAAACATTTTATGGTTGGTTTCTCTTAAATACATTCTATTCATCATTGTGTTTTTTTGAAACATCACTTGGTTATTTAAGAGATAGTCAAAACCTAGCCATTAAATATAAATTTTCCACTTCTATGTTTTGAATTTTGAAAACTGGTCATCTAGAGTTCTAATCAGTAATTCATTTGGAGTCTGATAGAACAAACTTGATTTTTAGTGAATAGTAACATACCCTTATGAATAGTAATATGAATAATAATATGAACCTTGTGAATAGTAAATAATAATATTAATTTAATTTCTTAAGGCAATAAGATAATGATATCTTAAATAGTTTTTCAATGAGAAATAAAACAAATTGCACCTTTAAGATTGTTATTTTTTGAATTAACTATGACATTATTTAAAAATTAAATTAAAAATATTTAGAAAATTATTTTTGAAAAATGGAGTTCATGTTTTCATTCTACACGTCGAAAAATGGTTAGGGAAATTTTTTGGGATTTTTCTCAAATTCTAGGATTTCTGATGAATAGTGAAATATGATAAAATACCATATATACAAATTATCAGTTAAATACACTATTTATGACATCATAAGTGATGTAAGGAAACTTGGTTCGAACTCACATGTACATATTACAATTAAGGGTCACATGGAACAACACTATTGGTTGTCTTGATGGAAATAATAAAATAATGAATTAAATATTCTAAATTTACCCCTCTCCTCCACTATAAAAATCCCTCACCACTACCTCTTCTCTTCACTCTTCTAAGCCTTGAAGCTCCTAAAATTTATGCCCAAATACCCTTCCCTAGACACTCCCCATGATCAGTAAGCTCTTGATCAGAATCCCTTCCCATAAGGAGGTTCTCAAGGAAGTTATTTCAAGAGGTAAAACACCATTCTTTTTCTTTTAGTTTCATTTGAATTTATCTTCATTTGTTATCCTCTCCTCACCTCCTCTGACCAACTAATCATTATAACCCCATTATCATCTATATACGGGATTTATATCATGTGAATGGAAGAACCATCATCATCATTCTTACGCCCTCCCTTTTATTTTTATAAACGAAATCAACATCTATGAGGTTACAATTTATAACCTTCATTGATGAAAAAGTTTTGTTCTTCAATCATTCCTTCATTACTAGTCAGGAAACCATATTTATGGTTGAAACAGGTCATAATATATGTATTTTATCTTGATTAATGTTCTGTAATTTTTACACATACATAATATGGAATAATAATACAAAACAAGTTTATGGAGCACAAAACTGACAAGCCAAATTCAAGCATTTATTTTTAACTAATCGAATGAGTCATCCCCATGGTATATAACCAGAATAATTATAAGGTCATTTATATATATTTAATTTCACTAATAATTTATATTATCAATTTTGGATGTTTAACCATATTTCAAACCAACTTCCATTCATGAATACAAATAAACAAATCATGAAACCAAGTAAGAAAATGCTTCCAAAACAATAAAATTGAATCTCTTAAACCCATCAAAAAACATTAATGAAATTAAAAAGGTTATAACATATAAATTACATGTTTATTATGTTCTGGAATTATAAATCTATGAATCTAAATTTGATTATTCAGGTCATTAAGAACAATCAAGAACACCTTCGAGCATAAGGTAAGGGATTGCTTAACTCAATTTAATTTCATTTAGTTAAACATCAATTTCAATGGTTAAATTGTTCCAAGAATATGTGTGAATAGCCTATGATTGTTTTATACTTTATATCCACTTATATTTTGTGGTTTTTTATTTCTGACACATAAATATTTCATTGATTTATCGTCATTCTAATGACACAATCTTTGTAAGGGATCCTCTCTATCACTTTTGTTCAAGAATATTCCCTATGTTGTGTCCTTTTAATTTCAATTCCAAATGATAAGGTATGCTTATTCACCTCTCCCATACTTCCCTTGTGGCATATAAATAATGGAATACACCTTTAACTCTCATTAATCCCTCTCAATAACACTCATTACCATGCTGAAATGTTTATAAGGGGTTTCTCATCTCACTTTTATTTTTGTGAGATTTTCATTGTTCGCCACCATTTCATGTATGTGGTATATGTGTACTGAAATTTGATATATAATAACATGATTCTCTTTATATTAATCTTATTCAATTATTAATTTGATGTTTATTATGTTTTGTTCATATGATTCGACCGATTACATTGTGGTAAGAGACTTTGTCTCAACTATAATTTTGTTGTGACTAACTTTGTATGGTGAACCTAATAATACTTATATGGTGTACCTACTACCCATTTTAGATCACTTTTCATTTGAAATTATATTTATATTAAATATCCATAATATCATATCATGGATATGCCTGTTTTCTAAACTGTATACCATTTTACATACGATGTTTATTTGGGAAGTTATTTTAGTTAAAGAAATATTGATGAATCAGTAAACTCCACTCTATACAGATATTTAAACGGAATATTGGTCATGTATTGAATCAGTGTATAAATAATTATTTGGACATGGAGTTGCGTGTGGGTCCCAATATAGCCCCTCGATGCATCGGTAGGTCTCGTGAGACAAATCAGTTGGCGACAAACCCTTCGAGTTTGTTTCCAAAAAATCAGTTGGGTTTCTACCCATAGAACTAAAACTGTTTTTATAGTATTATGGTTTCATGTGCCAGATACATTACGTCCAATTAATAAGCATAATATTTATTCATTATCAGTTATTTTTATTATACATGAGGTTTTCACTATGAAAAAATCTATGGGAGTAGTTTCATTCTCAGTTTATTAATGGATTTAGTTATTCATTTATTCACTATGCTATATTGATTATGTCAGATTGATTGTGATTCACTTATTATTGTTCTCCTGCCTCTTCTATTTGTAACCCATAATGAGAATTTGAGCTCACCCCTTTCATTGTTTACTTTCTACAGGTGACAAAGAGGAGATCGTTTATTGATTTCTTATAGATGCAGTTTTTAGTTTTCGTTATGTGTTGTATTTTGTAAACTTTTCCAATGTAATTTGACTAACATCTATGTATCCAGTTTCTTCAAGACTACTAAACTGATCATTCATTCAGGATTTTTCTTTCCTTTTAACCATTCCAATATCACAGGTAATGCACCAAATCTAGGCTAGAGGGGTCGGGGTGTTACAAAATTAACTCACTTCAAACTAATTACAAATTTTTCCATGACCACCATGTCTAAACACGTTGATGATATGTCATAAATCAGTCTCTAGATATGGGGTGAAACCTTTTGCATGTTATCAATAGAGAATCACCCATACCAATCACTACCATGATTATTCAATGTCATACATCCCAAAACACCATGCCAATAAAAAACCCCAACACACAACAACATCTAATAACATGTTTAACCACAACCGATTTTTCATCCCTACCTCACAATCTCACCATGCCCCAATTACCATGTCATCAAAATCAACCCCCTGTAAACAACCGTTCTAGAAACTACCTTACCACATGAACCAAGGAAAAAAATTATGATTTAAAAAATAATACCTTCTTTAATTCCACATGTTAATTCAGGGGTTCTGAATAAATATTATGATCTGAAGGTATCCATTTATTAACCAGGTATACATGGATAAAAATGTTTCACCCATAATCGCTCAACAAGGAGAAAACAACATGAATTGCATAACCCATTCCATTTTCCATCAAGGACCCACAATTTTCATGATTTTTAGAGGTTAATTATCCCATAAAAATCACAATGTCATTGTATAAACAAAAGATACAAAGAAAATCCTTCACTTTCACTAGCACCTTGTTCTTTGATTTTAAGATAGTTTAATTATCTTTATTAATCTTGAAACAATAATATTCACAATAGTAACATCCATATACCCACATTGAATAATAAATAATTTATAGGGATGAAGGAGAAACCTAATTGGAAGAATATATGATCAGCGCTTTCTTATTGTACCAAAATAGAGGGCGCACATAGTAGGAAAAGGCCTCCAGGGAAAACATGATCCAAAGGATATAACACAAATGAACGAATCATCAAGGAAGAAATGTTTGGGGTGCCTCATACCATGGGGAAAAGAGGTAAGAACAAGGGTGTAATATATCCAAGCTTTTGGAAAAGCTAAATTGAGCATTGGTTTAGATACATTTTGGATTTTACATTAATGGAGGATCCAGTCAAGATAAGATGTTTTGACCAAATAAAATCCACCTAACCCTTAGGTATATAAATATAGGATTTATGGACTTTGAATAGGTCTTAGATACATTTAAATAAGGCTTAAAATTTAGTTTACATCAAGGAAAATTTCAAAGGGGTGAAACTATAGGAATCTGGAAAGATTGCTGATGACTCACCATAGGATGAGTCACTGTTCACTGGGTCACTATTCTATAGGTCACCATTCAATGAGGCACCATTCAGTGAGTCACCATAGAAAAAGTGATTGTTTAGTGGTTCACCATTTAGTGAGTCAATATTTAGTGAGTCACTACTGGATGAGTGATTGTTAGGTGAGTCATAGCTAGATGAGTGATCGTTTGGTGAGTCATTTTTTGGTGAGTCACTATAGGACAAGTGACTTCCAGTGAGGAACCACCATCAATTCACCACCAGTGACTCACCGCTAATGACTCGCCACCAGCGACTCCCTTCCAGGAGTCAGCATTAAGATACACCATTAGAGAACATGAAAAATTGAGAACTTTTTCAGAGTGTTGGAGTATGTTTCCTTTACCTCCCAAAACTTTTCAAACAAAAAATCTTCACAATGTAATGGACTGAATAGGTCCATTCAATTATATTAGATACCAATAAAACTATTCTCACCCTAGAAAATTAAAAACCAAACCCATAATGGAAAAGGGTTCTGAAAACCCACCCTATGAGATACCTCTCAAGACTCTCATAACTCCACAAACACTACCACTATATGAACACTCCAACCTAAAAAACACAAAATACACCCCAAAGGCACATAAACCATGCCATCTAGAACACATGAATGATGTAATTACATCCTCTATGTCAATATAATATTTTCTCGGGGCGGAACTTACTAACCCAAACGTGTTTAATCGCATCACAATTAATGTGTCTCAGTTAGGAATTTGGTCTTCCCCTTTTCACATGTCATTAATTTATAAAAAATTTCAAAACACACATCTCAACCCAAGGGAAAATATATCATTTCATAAAACAAGGCTCAATCATTAAATCACATGGAGAAATAGAATAAGGAAAAACTCAAAACAACCCTGCATACTGGGTATGTGTCTACGCTTCTAGCTCCCAAGTACTCTTCATCATGCCTCCATGCCTCCATAACATGTGAACCATAGGAATGGTTCATTCATGAAGCACCTTCTCTCGATGACCATAAATCACTATTGGCTTCTACATGAAAATCATTTCATCCTCGATATCCAACTCTCACCATTCAAGGATATGGGAGTCATCATAGAGATACTGACGAATTTTAGAGAAGTGGAAGAAATCATGGAGCATATCAAACCACTGTGGAAATTCCAACTAGTATTAAACATCTCATACTCAAACACTTCAAATGGGTCCAAATAACCTAGGATAAATCTTTTTCCATCTTCTAAACCAATGATTCCCACATCAGGGGGAAACCATCAAGAATATGTGGTCCCTGACCTAAAACTCTATGGGACTCTTACTGCGATTGGAATATGAATATTTTCAGTCACACACTCATCCTCTCATGAACAAGTTGACTCTTCTCTTTCATTATCTCCACAAATTCAAGACTATGAACAGGTGTCCCCCAACATTTTTCCTACATAAAGGTGAACAACACGGTCTTCCATACAAGGCTTCAAACTAAGCCATTCTAATGTAAGAGAGATATATATTTTTCTATGAAAACTCTTCCAAGGTCAAGTGTTACACCTAAGATCTACTAGAGTCCAAGAAAAATGCTCACAACATATCCTCAAAAGTATGGTTAGCTTGTTCCATCTTCACATATGTATGAGGGTGGAAGGTAGTGTTGAGGAATACTCGAGTTCAAAAAACATGATGTAATCTCCTCCAAACTCGCAAGTTAAAATGTCTATACCAATCTGAGATAATGGATCTCATAACTACATGAAACTACACCCCCTAATCCAAATACTTATTTTCCATGGAATCTACTATGATCGAATCCTTGATCGCTAAGAAGTGAGATGATTTTTTTAGCCAATCCAACACTACCCAGAGTGAATCATAGCCTTTCTAAGTTAGGGGTAATTCTGTGATGAAATCCATTGATATGTCAACCCACTTCCACTCAGGTATATCCAAGGGAAAAAATAAACCACCAGGAACCTGGTGCTTGACCTATACCCACTCTCATACCAAGAATCATTCCACAAACTCTATTTCTGGACATCTCATCCCTATCCACCAAAACTATTTCCTCAATCAATGGTACATATTTGAAATTATTGTGTGTACCGTTAAAAGAAAATTTTTAAACTCGTGAATAGCTCCCTCATGCACTACTACTGGAACAAAAAACTTCTCATGGAATAGTATTTGATTATGACCATCCTACGACCATCCCTTGGGAGCATCACCATAGATAACACGATAATGAAACACCTATGCCCTTATGTGTCCCCACTAAGACTCTTCCACCTATTGAATTAGAGAATTCATCACTATCATCTGGGAAAACGTCCTCTATCACCATCCATTCCCATATCTAATTTCAAGGATACCAACTTCTCTATCACATTGCAATTGTCCACATATTCCCAATAAACCTCCTTCGGAGACATTATTCTCAAATAATCAACTACAAAATTTTTCTTTCATGAGTTGTAAGAGTTCTAGAAATCATAGTCTTAAAGAAAATCCATCCATATTCACTATCTCAAAATTAGATCTCACTGGAAAAAGATATACCTACAAATAATATAATCTATGAAGACTACAAGGAGATCCAAATGAGGTAATGTCACCACAACTTCAGTACAAACATGACCGCTTCTTGATCCAGATCATGGGTGGCATAGTTACACTCATGCGGGAATAACTACATAGAACCATCGAAGATCGCATCCCAATACTACATCAATATACTTCCAAATCTCAGATGGGAAGAATCATAAAACACTTAAAACCACACTCCTTCCATAGGAAACCAGAGCACTAGAGCACTGACCTACTTCACCTTTAGATAGTTGAATTCTTCATGGAATTTCCCACTCCAAAAAAATCTTGGATCTTCTAAGTCAAAGCTATCAACGGGGATGAAAATTGATAGAAATCGGGTACAAACCTCTGATAATATCCTAAAAGACCATGAAAAATGTGAACCTCTTCCATGTTCTTAGGTGTTTCCCAAGAAGCAATTGATTCAATGTTTTATGGGTTCACTACCACGCCCTGATGAGACACCATAAGCCCAAGGAAGTTTACCTATCATGTCAAACACTTAAACTTGGAAAAATTTACGTAGAGATGGCGGTGTCAAAAAACCAGCAAGATGGTACTAAGAAGCTCGACATGCTCCTCTTCCAACATTGAGGAGACCAAGATGTTGCTGATAAACAATACGACAAACAGATCCATGAACTCATAGAATAGAGAGTTCAAAAATACCACAAACACAGATGGTGTGTTTATAAAACCAAATGGCATGACCACAAACATGATGTAACCATACTTGTATTTGGAAGGAGTCATCAGGAGATCTCTCTTATTCACCCTAAACTAGTGATATCCATACTGTAGATCGATCTTAGTAAACCTACATTACCCTCTCATTTGGATGAATATATCAACTATCCTATGAAGAGGGTAATGGTTCTTGATTGTTAATTTATTCAACCTCTGGTAGTCTATGTGAAACCTCATACCCCCATCCACCTTCTTTGTGAACAAGACTAGAGCACCCCTGGCAACACATTGAGCTATAGAATACCTTTATGCATCTGATTATCTATCTAAATCCACAAATATTGTAACATAGAAGGTTCTATAAGATAAAGAAACATTTAAAATGTATAATTACCAATTCTCGGGTCTATCTTATACTCAACATCACGTTGAGGGAAAAGAATCACAACCTTCTTGGTGAAAGCATCTAGGAACTCCCCAACAAATTGGGGAACCTCCATTGTCCCAACATCTGTTAAGTTCACTAACATCTTATCCAACAAGGGAATTACAGTCTCTATATGTTTACTTCCAACCTAACAGTTTCACTCACAAATAAAAACTAAATGTCAACCATCCACATCTGAAAATGAAAATCTCCTACAAAACCAGTCAATAACAGCATTCATGAAATACAATCATTCGATTCCAAGGATGACATTTTATGGTTGCATCTATAGAAAGAAAATAACCCCACAAGACGGATGTGGTCATCTCATTAGTATAAAATCCCAAACAAATATCAAAAAAATATTATCTGACCTCAGACGGGCATACCCAACACCAAAGGCATGAAAACCCTCTCTATATCTAGTATTAGAGAATGGGATAGACCAGGTTTAATAAAAAACTGAGAATCTCATGAATAAAAAAAATCACAAATAAGGTTACTAAAAAAGTTTATCATACCTCTAACGATCACTGGTCCTACCGAAACTTATACCTATACTATGTGAAATTGACCAAACCAACTTATTTCCCCATTTCTGATGACCACCTCCACAAAAACATCTGGATCGAGCCCCGGAGGAACATCATGAGGTTGGCCTCTACCTGCTTAATCTCCCCTTGGTGTAGCATGATCCTACTATCTCTACTAATAAAATAGACTAACTGAAAAATATTATTGAGGCTGGTGATAAAAAAGTATGCCTCCATCATACTGATCTCGATCGACTACTAGACACTAATTTTGAAGATGGACATGGACACCATAGATGAAGCACCTCAGTCCTAAATTCACCAGAAAGGCATGGTAACTTCTAGCGCTAGAAGTTCAGAAAAGAATTTTGTTGAGGTAAACTCCCTTCTGGTTAAAAACCTCGATGACCTTGATGCATGAGACCTATATCTAGTAACATTTCCATTCCAATAACTATGCTTTATCTCTTCCTATAGTAGACCTCCTCACGAGTGCATCCACTGAATCATATATTCCTTATTCTAAACCTACAAGTACATCGACAACGTAAAGGGAGTAACCATGTACTAGATTAAGGTAAAATGTTCTTCCTCTAGATTTATTGCATGAGACTCCTCATCAAGAAAAGATCAAGGGAAAAATGAAGGAGATTCTTGAAATTGAACCCCATATATCATATGGACAAACTCCCATACAGGATTTAGAGTGGATCCTACCTCTTCTTATCTTTCATATATGATGAAATGAATTATGCTCGAAACAATTTCCTAAAATTAACCCACAAAACATCCTCCTCCTTCCTCTACTATATTTATAGTGTCCAGCAATAGCATGTAGCTCCCCACATCCGACTCACTTCCAAAGGAACCAAGTACTCTATCCGATCCTGGATCAAAATAACTGTGATCTGAAGCTCCTTAAGAAATATTTATGTCTTCATGTCTAAAAGACTACCTTCATACTTTCCCAAGACCTGCCATAGGATAGCACATAACATCCTTATCCACTGGTTATCTTTCTCCACTGGATAAACCCTCCGATGATAAAATAGATCAGTCTGTTGGGCCTCAATTACCTAAGAAACATGTGGACGATGATCAGGTATGATAGTTGCAAGGCAAACATGAAATTCCTATGCCCGAGTAGTATGTAAATTTTTTTATGATTCATTTTGACCCATTTCGTTATCTATTTAAAATTTCTCAAAATAACCAAATTAAAACAAGAACACAATTCATTACAAGGAATATACCATTATAAGGGTTTGTACACTATAAATAGTGTAGCCTACCTTGGTCATTCGGTAGGATCATAGTCCTTGGAATGAATCATGGGGGCCCTAAAATCTCATGTCCTATCCCGTATTCCATAGCCAATGTCACACACCAAGATCATCTGACACTATTTCCCTACCAACCCATACAATACATCTTGTTCCTAAAAATAAACACCATCCTACCTCTAAACCATCAGCTCTGATTCATTTCTTTTATGACCCCCTACCTTCAAAGAATCCCCTCCTTGGATGGTAAATAAGAAAGGGACATAATGACCCCTAAGTCTCGCCTCTAGTAGGTCCTAGGGTGGTGATCCGCACCAAGGGTATACAAGTCTCACAAAATCAGAGGCATTTTTATTTTTAAAGAAATATGATCAGGCTATAAGATAGTTCACCCCAAAACAACTCCAATATATATATATATAAGACATCAAAATTAATCCCACAAGAATGTAAAAATAGAACTATTACAATTACAATAAAAACAACAAATTATGTACCAAATTTAAGGTAGCGTCGCAACACAACAAATATCTCAACGTCTGAGCTAGTATGGTCCAACACTACCCACTCAGTCCCCAAAGAATCCTTAAAATAATTTTATATATATAGGGTGAGAATACAAGTATACTCATTACGAAAAACAAAATCTCTCATACCCAAGTGAGGGAAGCATACAAATGATCCTATGAGAAAACAATAAAACCAAACTAAACCAAACAACTCCTAACAAGGTATACTAGCCGTCCCAATCTCACCATCGTATTCTCACCAAGTAATGCAAGCCATATAAAGTAATATAGATAGAAAATTGATGTATTGGGTACCACACACCACCTCCCACTAGTTTATCTTCTCTTTCGTAAGGGAAAACATCCTTACACTCCCACCTCTTATAAAATAACCACATCACAACCCTCCCATAGACACCTCAGCCCAATAAACCACATCTTGTACCATCATAGGGGCCACAAACCACATAACATCCCCCCACAAAAACAAGGGCCACAAACCACATCATAACTTAGCTACAGACACCTAGTCCACAAACCACATCACATCCCACCAACAAACACTTAAGAAATACACAACACCTCATACCAAGGATACCTAGGAAATCAAAACACATCTCATCTTGAAGACACTTCGGAATCACAACACATCTCATCCTGAAGACACCGAAGAAGCACAACTTGCCCACACACTCTGAGGTCTCACAAACCAAAACATGCCTAAAAAATCTAGGCTATTAATGCTTATAAGAGGGAGTATGAAAGAGTGGGTGGCCATCCATCCATGCTCCCACTAGGATGTTTGGGAAATACAACCTCCCTCATGATGATCGGGGTGTTTGGAACATATTTCTCAAATAGGGAGGGGTATGAATAGAAATCATAAGGAAAATACAAGTATATAAATATATAATCTCAACCACTCATACCAAAACTATGGGTTCTTGAACAGACCACCATGTAAAAACACTTCTATATTTGCTACTACCTCTAAATGAAAAACACCACCCAATGTGACATAAAACCCTATCCATATTCCCAACCCATTCAACTAACCATTTTCCATTATTTATTCAAAATTTCAATTATCCATTCCATCACTACCTAGACAACTAATAAGCACAAAAAACCACATATCTGGTAAATTAATGCATATTACGCTAAAGACACAATGTTCCATGACCTCTACATTTAACCCTAATTTAGGATATGTCATAAATATTTATCTAGATATAGGGAGAATATTTCTCTATGTTATCAATAGAGAATCACCCATACCAACAACTACCATCATTATTAAATGTTGTCGTACCCAAAACACCATTCCAACCAAAATAACACCCAACTCACAACCACATCCAGCAACATGTTTAACCAAAACCATTTTCGGAGCCCTATTGCACAATCCTACCACATCCATATTATCATGACACAAAAACCAAACCCAAATGCATAATCATTCCCACAACTAAATCACCACACGAACCAAGAGAATACATGTTTAATATTTAACAAAGCTTCTCTCTTTAATTCAACTTGTTAACTCGTGATGTATCACATAAACAGTTTTGTCCTGGGGAATTCATTTATTATATGAGTATATGTAGTTAATAGTTTTTCACCAATAATAGTTCAATAGGGAAAAACATGAATTACATAACCCATTCCATGTGAAATAAATTAACCCCAATTTCCATGATTCTTAGTGGGTAATTAGCCCATAAAAATCACAATATCAACAGAAAAACAAAACACAATAAGAACAAACTTCACATTCCCCGGAACCCTATTAATTGATTTTAAGCGAGTTTAATTATTTTTATTAATCTGGAAAAAACTTTATTTACAAGATTAAAATCCATATATCCACCCCACATGATAACAAATTTATAGGGATGAAGGATAATCCATGTTGGTAGAATAGGCGATAAATACTTTCTTATTACATAAAAACTTGTGGCACACATGCATCATAAAAAAAACCACCTGGGAAACTACAATCCAAAGGATAAATCCCATATGCATGACTCCAATAAGAAGAATGGTTTTATAATCTTGTACCGATGGAAAACAAGATGGAAGAATAATGGAGGAAGATATATCAACATTTGGAAAATTGAAACAGAGTAGTTGTTTAAATTCATTTTGGATTTTCCATGAATGGTTGATCCCATCAAGATAACATATTTTCACCAAATAAAATCCCCCAAAACCTGAGGAAAATAAAGATAGTATTTATGGGTTTTGAATCAGTCTCAAATTCCTTAAAAAAGGTTCCAAAGGCAATTTACGATAAGGAAAACATCAAAGGGGTGAAATTGTAGGAATTTGGAAAGACTGATCATGACTCAAAGCTGGATGAGTCACCATTCAACGAGTCACTATTCAGTGGGTCACCATTTATTTACTCACCACTAGAGAAGTTACCATTCAATGAGTCACCATTCAGTGAGTCACTATTGGATGATTGACTGTTCGATGATTCACTGTTCGGCAAGTCACCATTGGGCGAGTGACCATTCAGTGAGTCACCATATTTCAAGTCACAACTGTAAATTTTTTCACTAGTGAGAAACCACCAATGAGTCACCTTTCTTGACTCACTTCTAGTGACTCTCTGCATGGAGTCACTTCTAGGAGTCACCGTCGGAGAACTTGAAAAATTAGGAGTTTTTGAAAAGTGTTAGTGTAATATACCTACCCTCTTAGAACACTTTAAACATTATATTTTGACAAATTAATGGACCAGAGAGGTCTAGGACATTACAAGATGTTAAGTAGAACATCTGTTAATCTAATTGGAATCTATGGGGTATCATCAAAGTTACATGAGGTACCCTAATCAAGAAACCGGTGAGGGTATTTAAAACATGCTAGGTTATCCTTGGAAGATAGTAATTATATTTAATATATTTCATTAGTATAAAACCAAGGGAGTGGTAGTAAAAAGCCTTCAATAATGTTTTGTAAATAATATTCAAAAATTCCAAAGAATATCCCCCAAGTGTGTATAGTTATGTGTGTAGTCTCATGCCCATTCTCCATGTATCTATGTGATGATTGTGTAAATGCTCAGCCAATCATTTTTAAGGAGATTACCTCTAGTTTTATCTATTAAAAATCAAAATTCACTTTATAGTATCCAAATGGGATGTTATTTTCTATGAAACTACACATAATTTTACATTACTAAAACATAGGATGGGTTTTCTACTATGTAAAAGATTATGTTTTATACTGATTTTGGTAAATCTAGAACAAAAAATCATGATGGCGGGATAAAAATATAAAAATTTAAATCCCTTAAATTTCATGAATAATATGTTAAAATATTTCTATGTTATGGTATTTACCATACAAAAATAAATAGGTAATGAATACAACATGAGTCCCAATGAATAAAAATTAAGACACAAAACCCCCACTTATGGATTGTGTAAACATTCATTCATAATGTATTGAAATATTGGGAATAAAAGTGATCTTAAAATACCATGAATAAATAAAATTCATGATGTAAATTATCAAATAATTAGTACACTCACCATATAAAATAAATTAGGTGAATATTATAAAACATATTACAAAGAGTAATATTTTAGAAGAAACACCCTTACCTCTTGTCCTGACATCCATGAACATACCTTAGACTAATACATCATAAATATATATATATTAATCATGTTATTTAATTCTTAACCATTTCAATTTTCAATCATACTCTTTGTAAATTTTCTTTCCCAACAATAATTCTTCTAATTTTACACATCAGGTGTTTATAGTTTTCGTTGTTTTTCTAGTTTTGTGATAGCATTGTTTGTATTAATTTTTTAATCCAAATTTATTAATTAATAGTTCATTAAAGTTTATATTATGTATTATTTGTAATAAATTATTATGTTTCAAATTCCATAAAATAGTTTTTTAGTCTTTATACTTAAAGATGAAATTGACAATAAGCATGTTTTGGTGATTTTTTATGAACAGAGGGTGTTTTATTAATTGATGAATTTGATATTTATATAACATATCTAGAATAAAAAAAAATTACACATTAAAATTATATTATGATATTTATTATCTTCCCATAATAATTCATTATATTAATTCACTATATTATTCAAGTAGGTGGTTAAACCAACCCAAATAAGAATATAACCTAATTTAATAAATGATTACGAGAAAATTCTATTGTAATATCATTATACCATAACAACATTTATATTATTTATTTTTTATTAATGTTTTAGATCTACATTTGAAGTATATATATGAATAATTAATGGATATGAAATCATTAAACAATTTCAATAAAATATTATAATCATAGTACACTAATTTTAAATGATTAAATTAATAATGATCGTTTTTTATTATATAATTAATAAGTTATTTACATTATCATATAATAACATTAATTATTTCATAAAAAAATATTTATATTTTAATACCATCCATATATACATACTTATAATTTCTTGAATCAAAACAAAACACGTTACATCTTGGAGGTGGTAGTCCACACAACACACAAGCGACAGTTTTATTTTTCATAATGGATTGGGAATGATGGTTAGTTTTTAATAATGTAATAAAAAAATCTGTATACAATAAATATTGAATTCATCATATTATATTTTACAAAATAAATTTTAAATTAAATGATATAAGTAGAAGAATATATCAAAAAAATTTAACATACATTGAAAACATCGAGTTTCTCTTATAGGATCCCATCGAAAAGAAGGGCATAAGATAATATATTATTAGTATAATATTATGTAATTAAAATAAAATTATATGGGAAGGAAATATTGTAAAGTTTATTTGGGGATCCTAACACTTATATTTATATTTAAGGGGTGATGAGAGACCCTTTTAAAAGTCAAAAAGACGGTCTTCTCAGGGAAACTAGTGTTTTGTAACGGGTATGAATTGAATCACATGGGTGTTTGGTGGGTTTGGTATGTTAGGTGAATTAGGAGAATAAATATTATTTACGAAATATGGGTATTAATTTCATACTTATCAAGTATTTCTAGAATATGTATTTGATTTTTTGCTTATTAAAAATTTGAGATTCCTTTTTCCTTAATTTACCCTTATTAATCTTCATTAAAAATTAACAATGTTAATTATTTTATTACTAAAAATATAAGGTGAACATACATAAAAAATTTATATCTGATCAATCTAAATTTTGTATCAATTTAACCAAATTAAATTTCTAGATATAACAAAATTAACATTTAAATTAAAACATTATATATAGAAAAAACAATTTTTAAAGAGAAATGTCTTTTAAATATTACAATTTTTCTATTCTAATTTTCAATAAATTATTAATATAATTAGTTTCTATATATTTTTTATGTGTTTATACATTAAATGAGAGTCATATTTTAAAGGATATTATTTTAATATATTTTGATAAAATATTTAGAACTCTTATAAAATTATTTCTTTGAAGACAACCATTTTACTTTTACCATGGTAAATAACCATTATCCTAAGTAATTTATTTTTTATGAATATATATAAGAATGAAATAATTACATAATTTTTACCTATTGATTCTAAATATATGATAAATTTTATAAAATAATATTAATATGTTTAAGTGTAATTAAATTTAACATTTGTACGCAAAAAATCTGGTTTCAGAAAAAATCCTAGTAATTCATTATATCAAAATATCATTATGAATAATTAAAAATGATATTTAATTTGTTAAAATAAAATTATAACATTAGTAAATTAAACTTATATATATATTTATGAATAAAGTATCTTTTTACTTAACATTTCATAATAGTTTAGGATATGGTTGTGACCTGCTAATGTAGGGTCTCAGGTATTACACTTGGCATGTAGGTTCACATAACATGTTCATGCTTGTGTGTGATTGATAAAAAGGGTTTTGAAAAAAGGATTTTTCTTATTTAACATGTTAATAATAACATATTTTTGTGTCTTCCAAACTAACTTATTAGTGGTTCCTTACTCAATAAAATATGACTGTGATGATTGTTGAGATATGCATCACTTGATAGAGATGAAATTGATTTCTACATGAGTGTTATGATAATTACCATAAATTGGGTAGTTTGTTTTTGGGGATACCTTAGCATGAGATTGAACCCTCAAATAAATGCATTAGAATATGAATGCCTTGAGTTATGTGAGATTTAAGCATGAATGTGATTTTTGAGATATAAACTATAAGGCCCCGGCCTTAAACCTTACTTAATCTTGAATTAAAAGAATAATTCACATTTGAGGATCTTTTCAGGTTTAGAGTTTTTGAGAATTAGGACATAACTATTACATCTCAAAAGAATACGAAGTAGACACATCTACTCAGTTTCTATTTTCTTCATAAAATAAAAACTCTTAAAAAGAAACATGTCTAGTTCCATGTTTTTAGATAGCATGTCTTTCCTTGATCCCATACTTGATCCTATTCATCTTTAAGTCATGTGGAAAACATTTCAAAAACTTGGGATGAGCATAAAAAGCTCAGTAAGAGATACACAAAAAGGGAAAACTATTAGTTTTTTAAAAACATAAGTAAATCATGATTACTTTATCATAAGTAATACTTTTCACCTTGTATGAAGTAGAAAATACTCTTCACTAAATAAAAGATCATTCCTTACCTTTTTTTAACCAAAATGATTACCATAAAACCCATGTAAAGAACACAAAACATATAAAGTTAACTTGGGACATAAACATACTTAAATGGAATAACCATACAGTTGACTTCCACACATACTTAATGGAATATCCATACAGATGACTTCCATACCCAATGCATTGGAGGTTATAACGTAACTACCTGTCCTGGTATTCACAGCACCACCTTTCATATGGTTTATCATGTAACCACCCGTCAAATTACTAAGTACCATTATAAAATAATAAGACATAAAACAAATATAATGGAAAGAAAACATTTCCACACTTTGATCACAATATATCACTTAAATATATTGACATACCAAATCCATTATAAAAACCGTTTCCAATACCACAATACATTAAAGATTATATGGTATTTATTTCATTTTAAAAACATTACGGCTTGTTGAGGAAGCCAAAGACAAAATAATACTCACGGCGGTGGAAAAGGTCATTGTCACCGTGTACAATAAAAGAAACATTCCATTTTTTCATTTAGTAAAATGCCTCGTAGAAAAACATTCCTCTTGTAGAAAAGTAAAAGTCAAAGGGGGTTGTACACCGTATAAATGGAAGTTGGTATAAAACGAAATATGCCTCAATGAAAGGAGATCGGGACGAAGTCCCTTACAAAGACGGTATCCCTTGATTAAGGACAAATCAATTAGAAAATTATGTTTGACAGAAGAATACACCAAATATAAGTGGATATTAAGTGTAAAACAATCAGAGGTCATTCACACATATTCATAGGACGACACATTCAAGAAGTACAAGTTTAACCCAAAGAATTGAAATTGGGTAATGAAGTTCCCTTACCGATTTGGGTAACTTTCGAAACGTACACCCCAGAAAGAAGGGTCATACAATGAATATGTAAATACACATAAATTAAAGTATATTACACAAATAATACAATCATTGGCAGTATATACACCACACAAAAATAAATAGTGGCACAAGTAGCATGAATCTCACGGGAACAAAAAGTTAGATAAAAACTCCTTACCTCGTTGTGATCAATCGAGTCATATGACCAAAAGATAAAAAACACAAAATGAATCACATAATACCATGAATAAAATCATTATAATATATATATGAAACTTCAGTACACAATACACCACATGTAATAAATAAGTTGCAAACAATGGAAATCTCACGTAATTGAAAGTTAGATAGGAAATCTCTTACGAAATTTCAGCAGCCTAACGGCGCCACTTAAAACATCCAAAAATGGATTGATGAGATCAAATAAGGTATCTCATCATATGAACCTAAAAGAATGTATGATGGATATATATATCATACCCCAACATAATAAAAAGTAACTTAAAAACTTTACATGAAAATAGAACTTTGAAAAAAAGAGAAGGGTGAAAGAATCCTTTACAAAAATTCGGCAGCTTAACGGCGCCACATAAGCATTATTAAATGAATTGATGAGAGAAATAGATGTTATCTCATCATATTAACATAAATAGTATATTATTATTAATATAAAAGAACATCCTCAAACATAAGAACACGGAGCATAAAGGTATGACATAAGAGAGAGTACTTGAAAAGAAAGAGAGAGGTAGGATCCCTTACATCAAGTCTGACTTGTCTTGTTCGTTTCATTATATTCCCGAATAATAAACTTTTGTAAATTTATATTTTTTTAAGGACCTCTTTTAAATATTATTATTCCGTTCATATCACATATTATAATGTTATAATAATTGGTTAATAATGTGAGTTTATATCAGATGTTTCTGTCGATGTTTGGTACATGAGTCAAAAATGAACTTGTTTGAAAATGATTGTCCATGTAGTTATAAGTAAATCATCTCCAGAATAGTATTAATGATTTGAATATCATATATATTCAGTAAATATTAATTTTATACTACTCCATAACATTTGAAGATAAAAAGAAATGAAATGCACCGTTCATGGAGACGGTAGGTCGTACGTATGCATGAACGCTACTTTCATTTCTTTGTCATATTAATGGAATTAAAAATAATTGAGATATATATATATATATTATAATTCCAGTATAATATATATGTTATATAGGTCACATATATGCATTAATTTCAATCTTTATACATTCCATGTATTACATGAAAGAGTCACATCTCTTGAGGGGGCGGTAGTCCACACTTCCTCGTATGAAATTATCGCATTTGCACAACATGAAAAGCATAAAGGAATATTTTAAATATAAAATTCAGAAGCATATAGAAAAAATAAATACCATATATATCATATATAAAATATAGTTACATCATAATGGCCACCATGAAAGGTGTTAAGAAAATATTGAACAATCATCATTTCGTGAGGCCGCAATTCGCCATCCACATAAACAGTATGTTCTCTAACCATTAGACGAAGGTGTGTGTAAGTGTAGCTCGAATCCTTCTCATAAAAACATCCTAGTATATTTAAGACACTGGTGTTTTTACAATGTAAAGGAATAAAAAGAGTTTAAAGGGTTTTAGAATCAAAATAAAACAAAAGAACACAAGGGAAGACATTACCTTTAAATCAGGTAACTCTTTTTGATTCGAGCTCAAAGGCTTCCTTGGAACGGATTCTGCCCAAAGTTTAGGCTTCAATGATGAACATAGGGATCTGTAGAGATGAAATTGGCATGTTTTGGCTGAGCCAAAGGCGTGATAGGTGTGGGTAAGGTGGTATAGGTGGGGGCCTTATATAAGAGGAGAGAAGGGGCACTCATCGAAAGTTATAAAAGGTTACTTTATTATAAAATGATTTTTGGATTTTAAAGGTACCAAAATTATATATTTCAAGGATAAGATGATAAGAGTGCAAAATCCACCCATAAATTAGGTTTTTTACATGTATAGGTCTTAGATTTTACATTATCGTTTCATTTTATTTATATCGTTAAACAATGAGGTAATTGCTGCATCATCATGGTGTCATAAATAATTTAATTTATTTAATGCCTACAATTTATAAAAAATATCATGATGTATTAAATCTTTTTATATTTCTAATGAGTATTTATAGTAAAAAATATGACTTGTATAACCCCATTTAAAATTTTTTTAGTAAAACAACTCATGTTTGTGACATTTTTATTTTAACTTTATATAAAAAGTTATTTATGTCATTTTCCTACCAAAGTTGCTCCATGGGATCCCCAAGTTGACCCATGGATTTTATTTGTCGACCATGACACATAAAATGAGGGTAGTAAATGTTTCTAGGTCATTTCATATTATTAAAACATTATTTTTACCTTAAATTACACTAATTACCTTTAATCGCGATAAATAAAACTTAAAAGTTACTATTCACCAAATATTATTTTAATCTCATTGAACCAAAATTTTACTTCCTAATGAAAACCATGTATGTGGGATTTTTAAAAATCAAATCATAGAAGTAGTAAAGTTTCATTTAAACGAAAAATCAGTTTCTTTAACTACCACATAGTGGTTTCACTATTCATCAAAAACTGATGTTTTTCAGAAAAATATAAAAAATTCACCCTAAGATATATTTTATATTCCGAATTCAAAAATGATTTATATTTTAAAAAATTCAAAACATATAAGTTTCATTAATTAATTTAATAATTAATTCCTGCTATCAAAACAAATAGCGTGTTTTTAAGAAACAATATCTATTAAAAGATTGATACTAGTTTAAGTCCAATTTCAAAGTGAAATTAATTCCAATGACCACCATTGGATTTAATGGTAAAAATATATTCTAAATACACTTTAATATCAATTATTAATATAATCTATCCATATAAATAAATCATATTAAAAGGAGTTTTTGAATTAAAATGAAACATTTTCAATAAAAATGATCTTTATCGAAAAAATGACAAAAATTTACACAAAGTAAATTTTGATGTCCGTATTCTAAATAAGTATTTTATTTTGTCAAATAAAACATATAATATTGTCAAAAGTATATTTAAAAAGGGTTCTCCATCAAAAGGTGGATAATCGACCTTTTAAAGAATATTAGAAGATTTGTGCTTAAAATTGGATTCATTTGCATTTTATACCTCTAAAATTTTTTAGATAAAAGTAAAAATATTTGCAAAAAATATATAATAATTTTGTAGTTAGTTCCATTATTTCCTGCCATTACAATGGCTAGGTGTTAACTACCATTTAAACTAATATTATTTTATTATTAGAGTGCAATGTAAGATTTCAAACAAACTCATTGTTGCGTATTGGGTACGCCATTGAGCATAGCGCTCCCTTTAAAGTAATATTAATATTTTATTCAAAAATATAAATAAATATTAAAATTTCATATTCTTTATTTACCTGGGGTGTTACATCCTTCCCCCCATTTGGGAATTGCATCCTTGCAATTTTAGAAATTGGGCTTGGAAACGTCATTGAAAATCCCAAAGCAGAACAACATTCAGTAAAACTATCACTTTAAAATAAAGAAAGAGAAGTACAAAGGTCACCCAAGTTAACCCATACTGGGATTCCATGTAGGAAAACATGGACATGGAGGAGAAAACAAAGGGTCATGTTTCGAGGGAGAGTGATAGAAAACATGTTTAGGAGAATGTTAACCACCAGAAAATCACAAACTTGTGATGGGTTAAACGATATTTGATTCCCCAGTAAGAAAAATTAACAAAAAACATTTGTGATTTTAAGTTACTTTTCATTTAGGGATTTATTTATGAGAGTAACTAAAACATAATGAAACATACTTACATGTCATGTTTAGTTTCAACTTTTACTAGACTTCTTACATGAACTCATATTTTCTCCAGAAGATGAGTATTTAGGATGACTTGTTTACATTAAGAGATCTATAATCAACTTCTAGAGAATCACCTAATCCACAAAATAGAACTATATAATTCTCATGTATTTAGACCATAACCAAAATTAAAACCAAAAAGGTTAGTATGAGATCAGATACTACCCAAAAACGATAATCCTTTATAAAAAGGAAATCCATTCTTAATCTCTAAAATTTGTCCAACAAGACCCAAAGTTCAACGAAGACCAAAAGTAAACCAAACTAAAATTGAATCCCAAATATTTGAAGGATTTAATCACATAGTCTTCCAAGTTAAATCATAACATTTATCTCAAAACAACATCAGTTGCTCTTAAAGTCTCGTATTGAAAAGTAATTAACCTAATCACATATCCTCCATGATAGGTTAATAATTTCCATAGATAACCCAAAATAAACTTACTCTTGATTCCTAAAATCATCTAACTAAAAAGAATTAGTAAAACTAACCAGGGAATTCACGTAGTCCAGTGGTAGGAGATAAATACCAATCTCACTTGGGTTGTGGGTTCGATTCCCACAGCTTTGTCCGACGCGACGGGTTGTCACACGGTCTGCATGTTGTTCTTTTTCCAAAACTACAGAATTCTTAAATAATTCCTCAAAACGAGATAAAATCATCAAAAATGATCATAACATATTTTAACCTCAAGTTTATCTCGTGCCTTTAATTTTCCATCATATCATAGTGTAACCCATAATTACCTAAAAAGTAAGGATCATATAAACCCTAATAGTTACCTTTATAATTATTACCTGAACTTCCACATCGAGTTGGTCATCTAATACATGATTCATTAGAGAACTCACCAACGTTCAAGTGGTTGATCATGACTCCTTGATAGTGGGTCTAGCACAAACACAAGATTCCTCATTGAATCCCCCATTTCATCTAGTCTCTTAATCAGAGAACCACCACAGTTTCCATCAAACCCATTGTCACTTTGGTGCCTGCTAGATCCATCCATTTACTAAAAACAGAAATGTCAATGTTCGTATATCAACAAAATCAACATGTACTAATAAGGAAGATAAACAGTAAGATATACTTACTCATTCACTTTATCTAAAAACTATGACTCTTTCTGAAATCCTAGCCATTATGGTAATGTCACTTATGCTTATAGAATACCCTAACCTCTAAAGTTATCTAAACCAACCTTTGATACCAACTATAAGGCCCCGGCCTTAAACCTTACTTAATCTTTAATTAAATGAATAATTCACATTGAGGATCTTTTCCGGTTTAGTGTTTTAGATAATTAGGACATAACTATTACATCTCAAAAGATTACAAAGTAGACACATCTACTCAGTTTCCATTTTTTTATAAAATAAAAACTCTTAAAAAGAAACATGTCTAGTTCCATGTTTGTAGATAGCATGTCTTTCCTTGATCCCATACTTGATCCTATTCATCTTTAAATCCTTTGGAAAACATTTCAAAAACTTTGGATGATCATAAAAAGCTCAGTAAGAGATACACAAAAAGGGAAAACTGTTAGTTTTTCAAAACAATAAGTAAATCATGATTACTTTTTCATAAGTAATACTTTTCACCTTGTATGAAGTACTAAATACTCTTCACTAAATAAAAGATCATTTCTTAACTTTTTGTAACCAAAATTATTACCATAAAACCCATGTAAAGAACACATAACATATAAAGTTAACTTGAGGCATAAACATACTTAAATGAAATAACCATACTGTCAACTTCCACACATACTTAATGGAATAGACAAATGGATGACTTCCATACCCAATGAATTGGAGGTTATAATGTAACCACCCATCCTTTTATTCACGGCACCCCCCGTTATATGGTTTATCATGTAACCACCCATCAAATTTCCAAGTTCCATTACAGAATCAAAAGACATAAAACAAATATAATGGAAAGAAAACATTTCCACACTTTGATCACAATATATCACTTAAATATATTGACATAACAAATCCATTATAAAAACCATTCTCAATACCACAATACATAAAAGAATATATGGTATTTATTTAATTTTAAAAACATTACAGCTTGTTGAGGAAGCCAAAGACAAAATAATACTCGGGGCGGCAGAAAAGGTCATTGTCACCACGTACGTTAAAAGAAACATTCTATTTTGTCATTTAGTAAAAAACTTAGTAGAAAAATATTCCTTTTTTATAAAAGTAAATTTCAAAGGGATTTATACACCATATAAAAAAAATTTGTTTATAAAACGAAATATGCCTCAATGAAAGGAGATTGAGACACAGTCCCTTATAAAGACGGTATCCCTTGATTAAGGATAAATCAATTACATAATTATGTGTCACAGAAGAATACACCAAATATAAGTTTATATTAATTATAAAAAAATCAGTGGTCATTCACACATATTCATAGGACGACACATTCAAGAAGTACAAGTTTGACCCAAAGAATTGAAATTGGGTAATGAAGTTCCCTAACCGATTTGGGTAACTTTCGAAACGTACACCCCATGAAAGAAGGGTCGTACAATGAATATTTAAATAACCATAAATTAAATTATATTACACAAATAATACAATAATGTTCAGTATATACACTACACAAAAATAAATAGTGGCACATGTGGCATGAGTCTCATGGGAACAAAAAGTGAGATAAAAACTCCTTACCTCGTTGTGATCAATCGAGTCATATGACAAAAAGATAATAAACACCAAATGAATCACATAATAACATTAATATAATCATGATAATATATATTAAATGGAATGAAACAATATACCACATGTAATAAATAAGTGGCGAACAATGAAAATCTCGCCGAATTGAAAGTGAGATAAGAAACCCCTTACGAAATTTCAGCAGCTTAACGGCGCCACATAAAACTTCCAAAAATGGATTGATGAGATAAAATAGGGTATCTCATTATATGAACCTAAAAGGAAAATATGATGGATATAAATATCATACCCCAACATAAGAAAAAGTAACTTAAAATACTTGACATAAAAATAGAACTTTGAAAGAAAGAGAAGGGTGAAAGAATCCTTTATAAAAATTCGGCATCCTAACGGTGCCACTTAAACATTATTAAATGAATTAATGAGAGAAAGAGATTTTATCTCATCATATAAACATAAATAGGATAGTAGGATTAATATAAAAGAACATCATCTAACATAAGAACATGGAGCATAAAGGGATGACATAAAAGAGAGTACTCAAAAAGAAAGAGAGAGGTAGGATCCCTTACCTCAAGTCTGACTTGTCTTGTTCATTTATTTATATTTATGAATAATAAACTTTGGTCAATTTATAATTGAATAATGACCTATTTTAAAGATTATTTTTCATTTAATATCAAATATTATAATGTTATAATAATTGGTTAATAATGTGAGTTCATATCAGACGTTTTTGTCAATGTTTGGTACATGAGTCAAAAATGAACCTGTTTGAAAATGATTGGCCATGTAGTTATAAGTAAATCATCTCCAGAGTAGTATTAATGATTTAAATATCATATATATCCATTAAATATTAATTTTATACTACTCCATAACATTTGGAGATAAAAATATATTAAATGCACTGTTCATGGAGACGGTAGGCCGTACGTATGCATGAACGCTACTTTTATTTCTTTTTCATATTAATGGAATTAAAAATAATTGTGATATATATATATATATATTATAATTAAATATTAATATATATGTTATATAGGTCACATATGTTCATTAATTTCATTCTTTATACATTCCATGTATTGCATGAACGAGTCACATCACTTGAGGGGGCGATAGTCCACACTTCCTCGTATGAAATTATCGCACTTTCACAACATGAAAAGAAGAAAGTCATGTTTTAAATATATAATTCAGAAGAATATAGAAAAAAAAATACCATATATATCATATATAAAATATAGTGACATCATAATTGCCACCATGAAAGTTGTTAAGAGAAGATTGAACAATCATCGTTTCGTGGGGCAGCAATTCGCCATCCACAGAAACAGTATGTTTTTTAACCATTAGACGAAGGTGTGTGTAAGTGTAGCTCTAATACTTATCATAAAAACATACTATTATATTGAAGATACTGGTTTTGTTACAAAATAAAGTAATAAAAAGAGTTTAGAGGGTTGGAGAAGAAAAATATACCAAAAGAACACAAGGGAAGACATTACCTTTAAATCGGGTAACTCTTTTTGATTTGAGCTCAAAGGCTTCCTTGGAAAGGATTATGCCCAATGATGAGGGTTCAATGATGAAGATATGGATGTGGAGAGATGAAATGGGTAGGTTTTGTCTGAGACAAAGGCTTTATAGGTGTGGTTAAGGTGGTAGAGGTGGGGGCCTTTTATAAGAGGAGAGGAGGGGCACTCTTGGAAAGTTATAAAAGTTTACTTTATTATAAAATGATTTTCGGATTTTAAAGGTCCAAAAAATATATATTTATAGGATAAGGTGATAAGAGTTGAAAATACACCCATACAATTGGTTTTTGACATGTTTAGATCTTATATATTACATTATCGTTTCATTTTATTTAAATCGTTAAATAATGAGGTAATCGTTGCATCATCATGGTGACATAAATAATTTAATTTATTAAATGTATAAAAATTATTAAAAAAATATCACGACGCAGGAAATATTTTTAGATTTCTAATGAGTATTTATAGAAAAAAATATGACTTGTATAACCCCATTTAGAATTTGTTTTAGTAAAACAACTCATGTTTGTGGCATTTTTATTTTAACTTTAAATAAAAAGTTATTTATGTCATTTTCCTTCCAAAGTTGCTCCATGGGGTCCCCAAGTTGACCCATGGATTTTCTTGGTCGGCCATGACACATAAAAGTAGGTTAGTCAATGTTTCTAGGTCATTTCATATTATTAAAACACTATTTTTACCTTAAATTACACTAATTACCTTTAATCACGATTAATAAAACTAAAAAGTTACAATTCACCAAATATTATTTTAATCTAATTGAACCACATTTTAATTTTTAATGACAACCATGTATGTTGGATTTTTGAAAATCAAATCATAGAAGTGGTAATGTTTCATTTAAATGAAAAATCAGTTTCTTTAACTACAACTTAGTGGTTTCACTATTACTCAAAAATTGATGTTTTTCAGAAAAATACCAAAAATTCATCCTAAGCTATATTTGATATTCCGAATTCAAAAATTATGTCTATTTTAAAAAATTAAAAACATATAATTTTAATTAATTAATTTAATAATCAATTCCCGCTATCAAAACAAATAGCGTGTTTTTAAGAAACAATATCTATTAAAAGATTGATAGTAGTTTAAGTCCAATTTCAAAGTGAAATTAATTCCAATGAACACCATTGGATTAAATGGTAAAAATATATTCTAAATACACTTTAATATCAATTAATAATATAATATATCCATATAAATAAATCATATTAAAAGGAGGTTTTGAATTAAAATGCAACATTTTCAATAAAAATGATCTTTATCGGAAAAATAACAAAAATTTACAAAAAGTAAATTTTGATGTCCGGATTCTAAAAAATGATTTTATTTTGTCAAATACAACATATAATATTGTCAAAAGTATATTTAAAAAGGTTTCTCCATCAAAAGGTGGTTAATCGACTTTTTAAAGAATATTAGAAGATTTACGCTTAAAATTGGATTAATTTGCATTTTAAGCCTCTAACATTTATTGGATAAAAGTAAAAATATTTGACAAACATATATAATAATTTTGTAGTTAGTTCTGTTCTTTCCCTCCAATACAATTTCTAGGCATTAACTACCATTTAAAATAATATTATTTTATTATTACAGTGCAACGTAAGATTTCAAAGAAACTCGCTGTTGCATATTGGGTACGCCATCGAGCATAGCATTCCCTTTAAAGTAATAATAATATTTTATTCTCAAATATGGATAAATATGAAAATTTCATATTATTTATGTACCTGGGGTGTTACATCCTTCCCCCCATTTGGGAATTGCGTCCTCACAGTTTTAAAAATTGGGCTTGGAAACTTCATTGAAAATCCCAAATCAGAACAAGAGTCAGTAAAACTATCACTTTAAAATAAAGAAACAGAAGTACAAAGGTCACCAGAGTTAACCCATACTTGGATTCCAAGTTTTAAAACATGGACATGGAGGAGAAAACAAAGGGTCATGTTTCTAGGGAGAGTGATAGAAAACATGTTTAGGAGAAAGTTAACCACGAGAAAATCACAAACTTGTGATGGGTTAAACGGTATTTGATTCCCCAGTAGGAAAAATTAACAGAAAACATTTATTTTTTTAAGTTACTTTTCATTGAGTAATTTATTTATGATCATAACTAAAACATAATGAAACATACTTACTTATCATGTTGACTTTCAACATTTACTATATTTTTTACACGAACTCATATTTTCTCCAAAAGATGAGTATTTAGGATGACTTGTTTATATTAAGAGAGGTATAATAAACTTCTAGAGAATCACCTAATCCACAAAATAGAACTATATACTTTCTGTGTCTTTAGACCATAACCAAAACTAAAACCAAAAAGGTTAGTATGAGATCAGATAATACCCAAAAACGATAATCCTTTATAAAAAGGAAATCTATTCTTAATCTCCAAAATTTGTCCAACAAGACCCAAAGTTCAACGAAGACCAAAAGTAAACCAATCTAAGATTGAAACCCAAATATTTGAAGGATTTAATCACATAGTCATCCTAGTTAAATCGTAACATTTATCTCCAAATAACATCAGTTGCTCCTAAAGTCCCATATTGAAAATTAATTAATCTAATCACATATCCTCCATGATAGGTTAATAATTTACATAGATAACCCAAAATAAACTTACTCTTGATTCTTAAAATCATCTAACTAAAAAGAAATAGTCAAAATAACTAGGGACTTCATGTAGTCCAGTGGTAGGAGATATATACTAGTCGCACTTTTATTGTGGGTTCGATTCCCACAGCTTTGTCCGACGCGACGGGTTGTCACACGGTCTGCGTGTTGTCCTTTTTCCAAAACTACATAATCCTTAAATCATTCCTCAAAACGAGATAAAATCTTCAAAAATGATCATAACATATTTTAACCTCAAGTTTATCTCATGCCTTTAATTTTCCATCATATCATAGTGTAACCCATAATTACCTAAAAAGTAGGGATCATATAAACCCTAATGGTTACCTTTATAATTATTACCTGAACTTCCACATCAAGTTGGTCATCTCGTACATGATGCATTAGATAACTCACCAAGGTTCAAGTGGTTGATCATGACTCCTTGATAGTGGGTTTAGCACAACCACGAGATTCCTCATTGAATCCCCCATTTCATCCAGTCTCTTAATCAAAGAACCACCACAGTTTCCATCAAACCCATTGTCACTTTGGTGCCTGCTAGATCCATCCATTTACTAAAAATAGAAATGTTAGTGCTTGTATATAAACAAAATCATCATGTACTAATAAGGAAGATAAACAGTAATATATACTTACTCATTCACTTTATCTAAAAACTATGACTCTTTCTGAAATCCTATCCATTATGGTAATGTCACTTATGCTTATAGAATACCCTAACCTCTAAGGTTATCTAAACTGACCTTTGATACCAACTATAAGGCCCCATCCTTAAACCTTACTTAATCTTGAATTAAATGACTAATTCAAATTGAGGATCTTTTCAGGTTTAGAGTTTTATAGAATTAGTACATAACAATTACGTCTCAAAAGATTATAAAGTAGACACATCTACTCAGTTTCCATTTTTTTATAAAATAAAAACTCTTAAAAAGAGACATGTCTAGTTCCATGTTTTTAGATAGAATGTCTTTCCTTGATCCCATCCTTGATCCTATTCATCTTTTAGTCCTATGGAAAACATTTCAAAAACTTGGGATGAGCATTAAAAGCTCAGAAAGAGACACACAAAAAGGGAAAACTGTTAGTTTTTCAAAACAATAAGTAAATCATGATTAATTTATCATAAGTAATAATTTCACCTCGTATGAAGTAGAAAATACTCTTCACTAAATAAAAGATCATTTCTTAACTTTTTGTAACCAAAATGGTTACCATAAAACCCATGTAAAGAACACATAACATATTAATGTAACTTGGTACATAAACATACTTAAATGGAATAACTATACGGTCAAATTCCACACATACTTAATGGAATAACCATACATCCGACTTCCATACCCGATGCATTGGAGGTTATAACGTAACCACCCATCCTGGTATTCATGGCACCACCCGTCATATGGTTTATCACGTAACCACCCATCAAATGTCCAAGTACCATAATAAAATCATAAGACAGAAAACAAATATAATGGAAAGAAAACATTTCCATAGTTTGATCACAATATATCACTTAAATATATTGACATAAAAAATCCATTATAAAAACCATTTTCAATACCACAATACATAAAAGAGTATATGGTATTTATTTCATTTTAAAAACATTATGTCTTGTTGAGGAAGCCAAAGACAAAATAATACTCGCAGCGGCGGAAAAGGTCATTGTCACCACGTACGTTAAAAGAAACATTACTTTTTTTCATTTAGTAAAATGCTTCATATAAAAAGATTACTTTGTATAAATGTAAAAGTCAAAGGGGTTTATACACTGTATAAAAAAATTGTGTATAAAATGAAATATGCCTCAATGAAAGGAGATTGAGACGATGTCCCTTACAAAGACCGCATCCCTTGATTAAGGATAAATCAATTACATAATTATGTGTGACAGAATAATACACTAAATATAAGTGGGTATTAAGTGTAAAACAATCAGAGGTCATTCACACATATTCATAGGATGGCACATTCAATAACTACAAGTTTAACCCAAATAATTAAAATTGGGTAATGATGTTCCCTTACCGATTTGGGTAACTTTCAAAACATACACCCCATGAAAAAAGGGTCATACAATGAATATGTAAATACCCATAAATTAAATTATATTACACAAAGAATAAAATCATGGGTAGTATATACACCACACAAAAAGAAATAGTGGCACATGTAGCATGAATCTCACGGAAACAAAAAGTGAGATAAAAACTTCTTACCTCGTTGTGATCAATCGAGTCATATGAACAAAAGATAATAAACACAAAATGAATAAAATAATACCATTAATAGAATCATTATAATATATATTAAATTGTAGTACAAAATACACCACATGTAATAAATAAGTGACGAATAATGGAAATCTCACGGAATTGAAAGTGAGATAAGAAATCCCTTACGAAATTTCAGCATCCAAACGATACCACTTAAAACATCCAAAATTGTATTGATGAGATCAAATAGGGTATCTCATCATATGAACCTAAAAAAAGTATGATGGATATATATATCATACCCCAAAATAAGAAAAATTAGCTTAAAATACTTGACATGAAAATAGAACACTGAAAAAAAGAGAAGGGTGAAAGAATCCTTTACAAAAATTCGGCAGCCTAACGGCGCCACTTAAACATTATTAAATAAATTTATGATAGAAAGAGAGGTTATCTCATCATATTAACATAAATTTTATAGTAGTATTAATATAAAATAACATCCTCCAACATAAGAACATGGATCATAAATGGATGACATAAAAGAGAGTACTTGAAAAGAAAGAGAGAGGTAGGATCCCTTACCTCAAGTCTGACTTGTCTTGTTCATTTCATTATATTCCTGAATAGAAAACATTAGTCAATTTATAATTTCTTATGGAACTATTTTAAAGATTATTATTCAGTTTATATCACATATTATAATGTTATAATAATTGGTTAATAATGTGAGTTCATATTAGACGTTTTTGTCGATGTTTGGTACATGAGTCAAAAATGAACTTGTTTGAAAATGATTGTTCATCTAGTTATAAGTAAATCATCTCCTAAATAGTATTAATGATTTAAATATCATATATATCAAGTACATATTAATTTTATACTACTCCATAACATTTGGAGATAAAATGAAATGAAATGCACTGTTCATGGAGACGGTAGGTCGTACGTACGCATGAACGCTACTTTCATTTCTTTGTCATATTAATGGAATTAAAAATAATTGAGAGATATATATATTATAATTACGGTATAATATATATGTTGTATAGGTCACATATGTTCAATAATTTCATTCTTTAAACATTCCGTGTATTGCATGAACGACTCACATCACTTGAGGGGACGGTAGTCCACACTTCCTCGTATGAAATTATCGCATTTGCACAACATGAAAAGCATAAAGGCATGTTTTAAATATAAAATTCAGAATCATATAGATAAAATAACTACCATATATATCATATATAAAATATAGTGGCATCATAATGGCCACAATGAAAGGTTTTAAGAGAAGATTTAACAATCATCATTTCGTGAGACAACAATTCGCCATCCACAGAAACAGTATTTTATTTAACCATTAGATGAACGCGTGTGTAAGTGTAGCTCGAATACTTCTCATAAAAATATCCTAGTATATTCAATATACTGGTTATGTTACAAAATAAAGGAATAAAAATATTTTAGAGGGTTGGAGAAGCAAAATAAAACAAAAGAACACAAGGGAAGGCATTACCTTTAAATCGGGTAACTCTTTTTGATTTGAGCTTAATGGCTTCCTTTGAAAGGATTCTGCCCAAAGGTGAGGCTTAAATGATGAATAAAGGGATGTGGAGAGATTAAATGGGCAGGGTTTTTCCGAGGCAAAGGCTTGACAGGTGTGGATAAGGTGGTAGAGGTGGGGGCCTTTTATAAGAGGAGAGGAGGGGCACTCTTAGAAAGTTATAAAAGGATACTTTATTATAAATTGCTTTTCGGATTTTAAAGGTCCAAAAATTATATATTTCGAGGATAAGGTGATAAGTGTTCTAAATCCACCCATCTAATAGTTTATTTACTAGTGTAGGTCTTATATTTTACATTATCGTTTCATTTTATTTAAATCGTTAAATAATGAGGTAATCGCTGCATCATCATGGTGTCATAAATAATTTAGTTTATTGAATGTATAAAAATTATATAATAAGATCATGATGTAGGAAATATTTTTATATTTCTAATGATTATTTATATTCATAAATATGACTTGTATAACCTCATTTAAAAATTGTTTTATTAAAACAACTCATGTTTGTGATATTTTTATTTTAACTTTAAATAAAAAGTTATTTATGTCATTTTCCTACCAAAGTGGCTCCATGGGGTCCCCAAGTTGACCCATGGATTGTATAGGTCGTCCATGGCACATAACATGAGGGTAGGACATGTTTCTAGGTCATTTCATATTGTTAAAACATTATTTTTACCTTACATTATACTAATTACCTTTAATTGCGATTAATAAAACTTAAAAGTTACTATTCACCAAAAATTATTTTAATCTCATTGAACCAAATTTTACTTCCTAATTACAACCATGTATGTAGGATTTTTTAAAATAAAATCACAGAATTTGTAAAGTTTCATTTAAATGAAAAATCATTTTCTTTAACTACCACTTTGTGGTTTCACTATTTATAAAAAATTGAAGTTTTTTAGAAAAATACCAAAAATTCGCTCTAAGATATATTTGATATTATGAATTCACATATGATTTCTATTTTACAAAATAAAAAACATATATGTTTCATTAATTAATTTAATAATTAATTCCCACTATCAAAATAAATAGCGTGTTTTTATGAAACAATATCTATTAAAAGATTGATACTAGTTTAAGTCCAATTTCAAAATGAAATTAATTCCAATTACCACCATTGGATTAAATGGTAAAAATATATTCTAAATACACTTTAATCTCAATTAATAATATAATCTATCCATATAAATAAATCAGATTAAAAGGAGGTTTTGAATTAAAATGCTACATTTTCAATAAAAATGATCTTTATTGGAAAAATAAAAAAATTTTACAAAAAGTAAATTTTGATGTCCGGATTCTAAAGAAGGATTTTATTTTGTCAAATACAACATATAATATTGTCAAAAGTATATTTAAAAAGGGTTCTCCATCAAAAGACAGTTAATCAACCTTTTAAATAATATTATAATATTTATGCTTAAAATCGGATTCATTTGCATTTTAAGCCTCTAACAATTATTGGATAAAAGTAAAAATATTTGACAAACATATAAAATCATTTTTTAGTTAGTTCCGTTCTTTCCCTCCATTACAATGGCTAGGTGTTAACTACCATTTAAAATAATATTATTTTATTATTATAGTGCAACGTAATATTTCAAATAAACTCGTTGTTGCGTATTAGGTACGCCATCGAGAATAGCGTTCCCTTTAAAGTAATATGAATATTTTATTCACAAATATGGATAAATATGAAAATTTCACATTCTTTATTTACCTAGGGTGTTATATAAACAATGTTATATTTATAATTCACTGAATCAAAAAAAGAGCCTAGTAAAGATGAAAGGTGACTCATAATTGTGTGAGTGAAGTGAGTGAGAAGTGTATCATGGTTCTTTTCCTATTTATTCTTATGTTATGTGAATATGTGAGGATATCCTAAAGTGTTTGTTTAGGCTTGAAAAAGCCTCTAAATTATTGTGGGTGGGTATATTTTTTTCATGATAGGAATGAAACATATATGGAATTTCATGGATTTATTTCCTTATGCATCTAGAATACCTTAGGTAAGTGGAGGAGTGATAAAATAGATAGTGATTTATGAGTGACAAAAATGATATCTATTGGATGCATTGTCAGCTAAATAAGCATGTGATCCATGTATGAATGTGATACAAATTATGCCAGTATGAGTTAAATTTGGTAACATGTCTAATATAATCAACGGATGATTTTGAGAAATATTTGATAAAAATATATTATGTAATATGGGTTAAATGGATTTAGGGGTAAATAAAATAGGAAAATCATTGTTCTATGATGATTCCATGCATCATGTTTATAGTATGTGGGTCAGGATAAAATATGATGTATCTTAAGTCCCTTTAGAACCATGTTGGGTTGATTTTTTATATATGCAAGTGTTATTGTTATATAGATTTATACTCTTTATTCTCTTTAATTTCTTGGATCTCGGTAATATAATTCCATTTCTGATTCATTTAATGATCACACTCAATATGTTATCAGGTTTGATATAACCAATTAATGGTGTTAGAAACCATATACTGACCATTAAAAGTATAGGGATTTACCTCTTACAATATTATGTCATGTATGAGTCACAGTGGAGTTTACTCTCGGAATTTTTATGTGTAGTTTGAATTGTAAAAATTTATAAAATGGGATATGACCAGTGTGGGAGAGGTAATATTTGAGATGTTATTTCAAAATGACTAAGGGTTCAAGAGAACTGTTGGTAAGATTATTCACATGGTCCTTAGCCGGCTGTTGAGGACTCTTCAAGTGAATCCATCAGACCATGTTCGAATCTGAGGGGAGGAATATTTACATGTTAATGTCATAGTAATTTGCAGCCATGGTTTGGTACTGTTTGGTACTGTAGTAGACAAAACAATTCACCTTTATACAGCCGGTTTGGGCCCGGGGTCCTTAAGACCTTTGGGCCACCCAAGGACTTCGGGGCAGTTATGCCTTATGGTCTACCTCAAGGCCTTCGTGCCACCATAAGGCCTTTGGTCCAAATCATTCAAATAATGATGTGTAGATGCAACAAGAAAGACCAATGAAACTATCTATAGATATGGACTCGGATTATTCGATTTCACCAAAACAAATCTATCCGAATTTGGATAAATGAGAGGGTATAGAATTATAATCAAGGCCAAGAATGTGCACCTCTACCAAGGTATTTCTAGTCAGACAAGTAGTGAAAATTTGCGGAGCTGACTTTAGAATATGGATGTTGTGGAGTGGAATTTTCAAAGTAATCATATCTTGGATGAATTTTCATAAGACATTCAGGTCATGTAATCCCTTATGCCTGTGGGCCTTGTAAGGGTTTCCCCTCAACCCTAGAAATGGGGATTGTCAAAAAAATAAATAAAAATAAGGCCTTCAGGACATTCAAGAATTGGTAAGATTATATGGTTATATTTATGGGCATAAGATATAACCATTTACGAAATGTAAGTAATAATGAGATAAATGAATGGTTCTATAGAAAATTTAGGAGTTGAGTGTCTTGGTATGATCATTACAGAATTGGAATACTGCCTCAACTATATTGAATTATGTACTAGTGAAATTTCAAAACTTTTAGTTTTATGGTGTTGATTTAAAATAATATTGGGGCATTAGAGTCTTATGGTATTGATTTAGGCTGTTAATACTGAGAAATGTTTATATGGACTTAGTCATCACAATTAATAATCATAAGTAATATTAGATAGTGGTAGCATAGAGATATAAAATATTGTTAGACCCTAGATAAAGGTTATTACAATGGGTCACTTAGGACAAAATTTTCATAGATAATGAGTAGAATATTTTGGGAAATATTGAAATTTATTCAAGTTAGTATGCATTGAGTGAGGATTAGTGAAATATTATAATGGAGAGAACATCAGTGGATACTATAACAACCCGGGTAAATCAAATATAAAAACATTTTCATTATTGGTTATTGTTCATGAATTAGACTTTAAATTGTTATTATAAGAATATTAAGAAATTTTCCAATAAAATAGAACTAGTTTTATTCTTCATAAACTAATTTTCTTATATTATAAAGTTTTATTTAAAATTATAATTTCTAAACTTTAAAATTTAAATTTTGAAAAATTCACATCATTTTTGAAATCAGTATGTCAAAATTATCTTAGGGTAATATTTTGGTATTCCTTTAAAAATATTTATTTTTTAGTGAGTGGTGAAAAATACTAATTTTTATAAAACTATATTTTATTTTCATTAAATAAAGTAATTTAAAATTAATAGATTATATTAATATAAATAATAACCATTTAATTAAAAATAATCAAATTTATTACTTATGAATCATCATTATATCTTATTTTTGTATAACATCATTTTTTGGCTCAAAACACGTTTTTCTAAAAACATTTTATTTGTTATATTGTTTGTTTTAGTATTATAATTAATTTATTCCAATTCAATAAAATTAATCAGGAAAATGGATTCCATATTTGGAATAAGTTGGTCCAAATCTTTTAAATAGTTCCCTTTTATTTAAGTCATTTTGAATAGTAAGTCTAGTAAATATTTATCACCTCAGTAAGAGTAAATTAGGTAATTAATCATTAAAATAATATGATATGGGATAAAATATACCTAAGAATTATATTTTTCATTGAATCTACTATGACTATAAATGTCCTGAACATATTTTAATTTAATGCATATTTCACTTGATAATGTCCTTAATATATTTGTAATTAAAAAAATAAAAACAAGATGTCACTCTCTTTGTTTAAAAATCGCTAAATTTTTATCATAATGATAATTATATTTTTTTAGTTCTAAATGGTTATTTTATAGATAGATTATTATTTTTCAAATAATTTTTTTTATTGAATAAATATTACTTTAAATGATTGTTTGACACTGATTCAGTGCTTGTGATATGAGTAGTAAAATTAATTAATGAATTTTAAAAACACTAAAAGTAATATTGTTTTTTTTTTGAGAAATATTTTCCCACTAATTTTATAGATCAATATACAATATTATGTATGTATGGAATATTTATATTATAATTCTATTACTATTTTTAATCCATCAAATTTAAAGTAAATGAATAATTATATAAATGACATTAATGATATTTTATAATAAACAATATATTATCAAATGAAATACAATTAATAAAAATATTAACATAATACAAGATAATGTAGGATGGTTTATAATATCATCCCTCAACTATTTGTTATCCACTTTTCCTTTTATAGTAAATTTTTATACCCTTAAAGAGTAAGAAAAATTGAAACTATGGTAATCATCTGATGGGTTAATGTGGGTTAAAATAAAGAAATAAGGGTTAAAAACATCATCTAATTATGTATAGGTTTTATTGGATGTGTTTATTTATAATAATAATCATATTATCTTAAATTATATCAATTTGGATCCATTTTTCATGAAAATTAATTTATATTAATTTAATAATTTAAGTAATTCCAACAATGCCCCTCCCATCACATATAAAAGGGTACACCCTATCCCTTATTTCTAACACATTTTAGGAACTATAGTTTGAGAAAATCACTACCTAAGTATGTAACCATATTGATTACCCACATAATAGAGGACCTTTTCTCTCTAAAATTACAAACCTATAAGGATTAAGGAGTAATCCATAGAGGTTGTTTGAGGAGAAGTTGCAAGTCATAACAGGACTATTACTTGTTTATTTCTTCATAGACATCCTTAAAATATTATATAACCATATAGAAATCATAACATCAATATATTAATTATACCAAGAATTTATTATGATTATTGTACAACCTTTTTTAATCTTCTTTTAAATCCTTTGAGAAATGAAAACATCACTCATGTGAATATCTGGATTACCCCCTACATGAATCAATGTGTTTATTTTTCTATTAACATATATCATGAGTATTTATTACAATGGATTGAATTAAAATATATGAATTTAATGAAATAATTATAATTCTATAAAGATAATATATTATCTACTTTTGTACATTATCATCTATTAAAAAATTATTGTGTCATTCGTTTGTATATGTGGACTACCATCTCCTTGAAGTAATGTGATTCATTTATTCATAAATAAATCATATGGATGATATATTTATATGTTTATTTAAAGATATAATTTGAAATTTATGATATAATAATAATTCTATAGATATAAAACAGAAATTTCTTTCTTTTCATCATGATCATTGAAAATGGAAATGTTACGTAAGGAGACATATTTTTTAAGTAAACCAATGCATAAAAATGATGATTATTTAATTATTATTATTCTAGAGTTGATGAAATAATGACCTTATTGACCTTAGTCAACTTAACAGAGTCATTTTTGATATATGATTATAATATCATCAAAACATTTGATGTGAATTTTATTCATTAAGTAAATATATGAAAAATAGAAATAAACAAAGTAAAAGTAATGACAATTTTGAAAAGGGTTCTTAAGAATGTAAATAATTTAAATAATATTTTTATTCAAGAAGATAAATAATTTACAATATAAGATTACATTAAGGTAAGGAACACTTTAACATAAAACCCTATTTAAAATGATTTATTGATTTAGTTTCTAAATCATTTCCTACCATGTCTGTATTATTAAAATTACTTTATGAATGTATTTATACAAACAGAAATTAATTTTAAATTAATTATATATATATTTTTAATTTCCTTCAATGGTATTCAAAATTAAAACTTTTTACATTTTTTATACAAATTTTTTTGACTTTATTTACAAAAAAGAAAAAGGAATGTTTTATTTTGACGTATATAGAATCAATGGATTTTCCTACCAACACACCCTTTATTTGATTGTTTGTATTCCATTATAATATTCTATGTATTACTCAAATACAACCCCGCATTCTATTTGTTATGTAATTTTATGTTTTATTTTTTTTCTAAAATGAAGTGATATTTTAATATCTGAAAATGTTTTCCATATGAGTTCAAAAGATCTTTTCAAGGGTTTTATAATAAAAGGTACATTCATAAAAAATTTTATTCATGATATGGTACTTTTAAATTATATAATATTAATGGTTATCTGGATAAATCTTATATTATGGGTGATCTTGATACAACTTATATGATGGGTGAGCACGATATACTAACCAATGCTTTGTGAAATGTTGTTTCTCTTCTATGTAAATAAGGAGGGATTTAACTAGTGATTTATCTCATATTAATGTAACTATAATCCATCTATTCCTGACATGGGTTATAAATATAATTATTTAAGTATCCAAAAGGGTTTCTATTTTATTCCTTTGGATTTAAAGGATTTATTTGAGAAGAAATTTTGTGTTTTTTATGTGGATATAATTTATCTCATTCTCTCAATGAATATTCGGATAATGAGAAAATGAATTTTTTGTTTTTCATATTTTCACTAATATAATAAATATGTTTCTTTTATCCCTCTTACGGATATTTTTTTGTTCATCCAATATTCTCTGAAAAATCATAGGGTTTATGAACCAGTAAGAAAAATAAGAATCCATGTTTAATTTCATGAAGATTAGTCATGAAAAGAAAAAAAAATTATAAAATGGTTTATATTATGGTAAAATGTATATTGATATTATGTGTCCATTATTTAATATATAGGTTTTCTATGTAAAAGTTACAAACTAATTATCTTAAACTCAAAAATATGAAGATACTTCCAATAAATGAATGTGAATTATGAAATAATGAAAATAAATTATTAAATATGTCCATATATTTGGTATCATAGGAATGGATTAGATAAATTTATATGTTAGGATAATGTTAATAGAACAACCTTGAGATATTAACTTTATAGTAAAGTTAATACGTTATAGAATTTTACGAATACCTTGTTGCTTTTTCTAAAATATGATTATTTTGATTGGTTTTGAATATAGTAAATAGGGACGCTGGTGTAGGAAGGCACCAAGAATAAAATATCCTTCCAAATCAGAAACATAGAATGGTTGGAATTGGAATAGATAATGTTTTGTTATGAAGGATTAGTTGATATAGGATATAAATGGTGGTGGCATCCATGTTAGAGAGAAATGTGATTTATCATAAAGTAATATGTTTATAGTTGAGAATGTTATGAAATAGAACCCTCCTGATTTCAGTGGAACCCCATATCTATTAGTAGTTGAATGATGGATCAATGCTATGGAAAATATTTTAAAGTCATGGGATGTTCAGAATGAAAAAAGTAACTATTTCCACTTATTATTCTAGAAGTGAAATTGATTGAAGGGGGTCATTGCGTAGGAATTATCAAGGGATTGATGATCATGATTCCATTTGAGGGGATGCTTCTTAAAATATTTTTATCGAAAAATACTTTCCAAAGGTGATTAAAATTAGCATAGAAGAAAATTCATTGAATTTGGGGAAAAATTTATGTTTTAGTAGTCGCGAATGAAGAATATTTTACATAATTAGCTAAGTACATAAAAACATTTATTAGGGAAATTGATAGTAAAAATAATATATTTTAAACAATATTAAAACCAAATTTACAAAGGAAAATAGCATAATGGTGATTTTAAAGTTATCAAAATGTTTTCTGTTGTGTTGAGAAAGTTGAGATGGATTTTTTTGACACTTAAATGCTAGAATATGATAAGAGTAAGAAGAAGTAAAAGTGAAAATAAATAGAGAATAATTTAACTAAGATATTTGAATATAATCCACCAACATGTTCCAAATGTGGTAAAAACATTTCAGTGAATTTTTTATATGATGTGGAAAGTATTACCAGTGTGATAAGTTTTTTTATAGAGCCCATGACTATAAATAATTATCTTGAATAATCGAAGAATAGAGAAATATATATCCATTAAATGGTGAGATGTTTTAATTTATAATGACTTGTGGAATTATGATATCATATGTTTGAAGATAGTTACATTGGGTGTAAATCAGCAAGATAAGAATAGAAAATGTGTGCTAAAATATTTTTTTACTACTACAGTTATTTTTAGGCTATCTAATGAAGAGGTGGAAGGTATTTTTCTTATTATTTTTACTTATATTGATACCCTCTTGAGTCTAGAAATTCAGATTCCTAAATTTATGAAAAAAATAAATTAAAATATAAATATAACCTCATGAAAAGAAGAGAGAAATTTTTGTGAAAACTCCATGTGGAAATATTAAAGCTAACATGATTTATATTAATCTTCATATTTTTATCTACGGGGTGTTTTAGCCTACAAATCATATTAAACTACCTAATATTATTATGGATTAGCATCAGGTTTTTCATGGTAAGATATATTTCATAACTAAGAAAGAAATATTGAAGGATTTCATACGTTTTATAACATTTCAAGAATATGTGTAATTGATCAGATATGGTATTGAAAATTACCTTGATCATATTTTTAAAATATAGAAATTGTTCAATTTAGTGATGTTTCTATATTGAATGAATACGTGGATGTATTTCCATATGGATTTTCTTCTAATATTCTTAATTTGGAGTCTTTTTACTATTGAATTAGTGTATGATGCTTAGAATATTCCAAAATTGCATTATAAACTAGATCAAGTAGAACTTTTGGAATTAAAAAATGAGTTACAAGAGTTTCTGGATAAAGGCTTCATTAATATAAGTTGTTCACCAGGGGTAATCATATCTTATTTTTAAAAATAAATACGGATCAATGAATCTTTACATTTATTATAGATACATAATAACATCACATTTTAGGAAATGTATAATTTCACTCATATTGATGATTTGTTTAATCATCTCTTGGAAGAATTGTATTTTTTGAAGATTGATCATGGGTTATGATACTATTAGTTTATAGTGAAATGGGGGATATATTCTTGAGATGGAATTTTGGACTAGATTTGGGAATTATGAGTTTATATTTATGAACTTTGTGTTTTCTAATTCAATGGTTGTCTTCATGGATATTTTGAATGTTGTTTCCATGGATATTTAATATGTTTTCTGGAATTTTTATTGATTATGTGTTGTTATATTTTCAAATTCACGAGGATCATTATGAAAACCAAAGGATTGTTTTGGAGAACATAAAATAAATGAATCAATATAGAAAATTTATTAAATTTGAAATCTTCTTATTGTCACAACCCGAACGTGTTGGTTAGTTTTTTTAAAGTACATTAATTATTATTTTGATTTTGGGAGTCTTTTTACTATCACATGGTCATATCATATAGTTAGGTGTAATTGTGTGGTGCCCATGCGGATTCTCAAGTGGGTTAGAGTTATGGTGCATGAATTACACATGATTTATAAAATTGTGCAAGAAGCATGCAGTAATATAATCTTCTAATCATGGTGAAAGATCTTCAACATCTCCCATAAAGATCTTCCTTTTTTCTACCTAAAACCTTTATTTATATCCTGGGGAAAAGAAAACATAAAAGGGTGAGATCAAATGCTCAGTAAGGGTAAAAAAAGAAATATCAATCACATTATATTCATAAGAACATAACATTTTGTAAATCTTAACCTGCAAAAGAGATCATAATATCATAACATGGGATAAATCATAGTAGTGAAATGTAATCCCAATAATCACAACTTAAAACATGAATCTTTTTGGCGTACAAACATAATCATAGAGAATCATTTCTTGTTAGTCAAGACTCTTTACCAAGACTATCTTAGTGGACAAAGTCCATTTCTGAACTGATTTTATTCCTTGTTTCAGTCCTGTTTCACTGAACCGGTTTAACCTGCCGTTCCAACCTTGTCTATCTCATGAGATATAAAATCTTTACCCAATGAATTGGAGGGAGATATAGGTCTCACCCATCTCATAATGATACCATTCTTATGTGTGCCACAAAATCATAAACCATACATCATATCATAACCCATGTAATAAAAATGAGAATCTTAAACATTGTGACATCATAAAACAATTCATATAAGATAAAGGAATTCATAAAACTAATTCCATCGCAACATAATCAAATCAATGTAATAATAGGGATAGAAATAGAACCCTATATTATCATAGATGGAAAATAATTTTGATAAAACACTTGAACTCCATTCTTGAGGAAAATATCCTTTCTACTTAAAAAACATTTTTCCTTTATTAACATGTCATACAATTTTAAACTAAAATATGTTGATTAAAAATAAACTTGAAAACATGTAAAATAAGCTTCTTGGAAATAATGTTTTAAGAATCCATTCATGCCGTATAAGTTAAAAAACATTCTTCTCATACTTTTGTCAGAAAAGTCAAAAAGTACCTTGTACGAAAAACGACAAAAGATTCCTTTCATATCTTTTACTAAAAGCTCACCGAAGGGTAAAATTGGATTTATAAAATTTTAGGTGGATGGAAATAATATTATATATTGAGGAAACATGGATGTGTATGATAAAATACACCCCAGTAAATACCAAAGTATAAACAATCTCAGATAAAAATGAGATTGTGATATTTTCCATTACCTTAGGTCTGATTTGCTTCGTAAGTGTCCGAACATCTTGTATAATGATTTAAATAATGTCATTGACTTATTCCAGAATCATACACATTGTTATGATATCATATCTAGTCCACTTATGACTTTATATTACCCGTTCTTTTGTAAATTCCATGTTGAAGAGCGTTTTGGGTAAAATCGTTTCATTTGTCATCCGTGTTTTGACTTGTAATTATTCATATGATTACTTAGATCATGATTACTTAATTACAGAATATAAAACATGATTTATATATAATATATATTTAGAATATACATATATATATAATAGAGGAGCAAATGGAAAGAAATACACCATTAATGGAGACGGTAGGCCGTACGTACGCATGAACGCTGTTTTCGTTTCCTTATTCAGTTGAATGAAATTAAGTAGATGAAATACATATATATACACATAAATCCACTATCATTATTATCTAATATATTTCATTATTACTTATTATATATACTTTATAATCATTCATGAATGGTTAACGTGGAGAATGAATCTCATCGCTTCGTGGAGACGGTAGTCCGTACGTACGCACGAGCGATGATATCATTCTCATGATCATGAAATTGTATTGGAGTGTATGTATACTATTTCAGAATCAATATAACTTTACAATAATCATATATATTCATTCTTTACACCATTATACCCATCCAAGTAAGGTGGTGGTGGAAAATAGATTACACCACAGCGTGGAGACGGTATTCCGTACGTACGCATGCACGGTGATTTCATTTTCCGTAGGATAGATAGATTGTGAAATAGGGTTGTTTCATACTTATAATAAAATATATGTATATGAGTGATACTGATGTTATTAATTCATAATTAAACAACTAAAGAAGAAGAAGTGGAAGAAGAAATAAAGTTGAACGAATTGGTAACGGACATTACCTCTTCTTTGAAATGTCTCTTTGAGATATCCTTTTAAGGCACTAAAATTGGTCTTTAAAGAAGACCAGGACCTCTAGAATTTTTCAAGGGAATTTTAGAGGAGAAATTGGCAGGGGTTGGACGAGCATGGAGGCTCAAAGTGGTGTGAGGAAGAGGGGGAGGAGGTTCCCTTTTATAAGGGAGGAGAGGGGTGCCTTTGGAAAACTAAACATATTATTTTATTATAAAGACAATTTCGGTTTTAAATAGCTCCAAATTGATTTATTTCTAAGATAAGGTGGGTATGGCTCGAAATCCTCTCATCAAATATAATTTAGACAAGTTTAGGTTCCTATTTTAACCTTATCATTTATATTTAACTTTAAGTTAGATAATTGTTCTTTTACCGTGTTATTTTGTGTTCTTACACTATAAGGTTAATAAACTTACTATAACAATCCAAACGAACCCAAGTTGTTTATTATTAATATATATAACCTTATCTAAGTCATTTGACCAATCCTTAGATTTTTTGAAATAAATAAAAATTAATAATATAATATTTGTTTTAAAAACTATTTTATGTCAATTTTGACACTATTTAGAAATTTATTTTTGTGAAAATCATAACAGAATGATTAGTTCAAAAAAAGTTACTTAAATCAATACTAACATGTCATATTAACCATGAAAATTAGTGGAATTCCTAAAAAGTATCAAATTATATTTATTTGGGTATTTATAACATAAATTATGTCAATATTTCATTAATAAGATAATTACTGCATCATATTTGTGTCATAAATAAATTAAATTATATAACGTCTAAAAATTACAAATAAAATATAATTATGTAGGAACTCTTTTTATATTTCTAATGAATATTTATAGTCTAATTTATATTATGTATAACCCTATATTAAAAATGATATACTTATTAAACTTTGATTTTAACTATTTTAACCATTCTTTAAATAAATTAATAATAAATGTCCTAATCTAATCCAAGTGGGCCTAAATGGTCATATTTTATTCCTAAGTTTGTTTTTGGTCGATTTACACTTTTACAATAGAGTAAGTACATATTTTAGAGTAATAATAATATCATTTTTACCCTTAATTACCCTATTTACTTTTAACCGTGGTAAATAAAAGTAAAAAGTTACTATTCACCAAAAAATATTTTCATCACATTGAGCCACATTTTACATTCTGACATCAACCGTGTCTCTAGAATTATTGAAATTCCACTCATAGAAGTGGTAAAATTATGTTTTATGAAAAATTCATTTTTTAACTATCACTTAGTGGTTTCACTATTCATCAAAAAAATGAATGTTTCCAGAAAAATATCAGAAATTAGGCCTAAGATATATTTGATATTATGAACTCAAAAATGATGTCTATTTTACCAAATTCAAAACATATTAGTTGCATTAATTAATTTAAAAATTAATTCTCATCGTCAAAACAAATAGCGTGTTCTTAAGAGATAATAACTATCAAAAGATTGACACTTGTTTATGTCTGTTTTAAATGTGAAATTACATACAATGAACAACATTGTATTAAGTTGTAAAAGTATATTCTAAATATACTTTAAAACCACTCAAATTAATAATTTTTCAATATTAATTATTTCGATTGAAAAAGTTGTTTTTAATTAAAATTTAGTAATTTCACTATTCATCAAAATATGAAAGTTATCCGAAAATTACCAAAATTTCACCCTAAGCTAATTTCGATATTCTGAATCCAAAAATGAAGTCTATTTTGAAAAATAAAATTTACAAAATTTCAAAATATGGTTATTACTATTCATAACGGCTAGTTTTAATAATATTTTAATAGCATATTGTTGTTTAGTGAAACTCATTATTGCGTACTACACACGCTATCGAGGAAGGTCACGATTGCGTGTAATACAATGCAAGTCAAGGATGCGTGTTGTGTAAGCTCTTTTTTGTGTAGCGTACAACCCAAGACATTAATGAAATTAAAAATAATACTTTTCATAAAATCTCGGGGTGTTACATTCTACCCCCCGTAAAATGAATTTCGCCCTCGAAATTTCTCGGGATTATAAATGGTTTACAACTTAAAAGTTTCTTTAATAGAAACCCACATCATAAAAAGGAATACCAAAACCAATCTTTAAAAACAAAAGTATGAAACGTACCAGTTACCCAAATAAACTAATCACTGGGTTTCAACATAGGTGAAAATATGGATATGGAAGAGAAACCTAACCATCATGTTCTGATGGAGAGTGGTAGAGAACAAGGCTACGGAAAAGCCAGCAATCACAAAGCCATAAATTTGTGATTATCTAAGGTACCATCTGATTCATCAAATATAAGAGCACTAGGACAACATTTTTGGTTTTCAAGATCATTTCCTCTAAAGTTGATGAAATAGGAATTAGAAGAAATACTTTCGTGATTTTGGTGTAGTCTCACCGTTAGTCGTTCTTTGGAAAATTTCCAATTCATCTCTTAAAGAAATAAAGTTTAATTTTTCATTCGTGATGTGTTAGCAGATCATGTGATAGAATGAGGGGTCATTCCATCTGTCTCAAACAAAAGGTTAGAAAAGTTATCAAAAAATACGTAAGTCCATATATAGTAAGATTAATCATATATGGTTCCTAAAATGGACTTATACATCTTATATTATACTACTTAATATAATAAAACTAGTTTCTACTAAACAGGGACTTCCAGTAGGCCAGTGGTAGGCGATAAAGGCCAGTCGCACTTCGGATGTGGGTTCGATTCCCATAGCCTTGTCTGACCCGATAGGCTGTCGCCCATCCTGCAGGTTGTCCTTTTTCTAAAACTATATTACTATAACATCCCATCAATAATATCGAAAAATACTAACTTATTTCCAACATAATCCATTTCAATCTTTAGTATTATCTAAAATACTTCGGTCCAAGATCATAGTATAAAGCAAATGATTACTTGAAATGTCACATAATAATCACGTGAATGCCATAATTTATCCCCATATATCATAAGATATATCTTGTTGGTCAAATTACAAACATGTGAATACCTTAATCATGTATTCTCTTGAAGAATGAATACCAATTGAACCTTAGTGAAAAAATGAATGCAGTTAAAAGTTAACACTTTCCACAAACCAAAATCCTCAAAATTCTTTATAATCAAACCATGATATCACTTAATCCTTATATCAACCATGAGCTCATGAATACTGTTAAACAATTCATTTTCTCATTTTCCCTTCATTATGTTGATATCATCTTATTTACAAAAATATCTCATTCACTTTCCATGGTTACCGATACCATAAAATTATTGAATACAACAATAGACCAATACATAAATATTCCAATATTCCATGATACTATATACAACATTATTTTGGAATCCCATTACATAAACACTTAATCATTCCACCACATCGTTGTCATATTAAACATCACCAATAGTGATCGCATATGACTTCTCTTTTTCCTTTTCCTTAAGCGGTTGCTCATGTCGATCGTCACTAACCCTTGGATTAGGGCATTTATTAGCATAATTCCCCATTTCCTTGCACTTGAAGCATTGCAGTGTTGGTGGTGTGTTCTACGCAGTCTTTTCTTTATTCACATAATTAGAAACCCTTTTTCCATTAATTCGACACTCAGCTACTCGATGACCTTCTTTTCCACACTTAAAACATTTTCTAGTCCCTTTAAGAAAATCTCCACCATGCTTCTTTCCACACATTGAGCATAAGGAAACATTCATCTTCTTTTTACCATTATTCTGAGATTTCTCCTTGAACTCCATCTTTCGTTTCTTGTAAAAACTATGAGATGGATAAGTAACGCCAACTTCCATTTCTACCTTGATAGCACAACTCACAATTTCTTCATAGCTACTGAAGTCTCTTATAGCTAATGCCCTTTGAAGACTTGATTTTAAGCCACTAAAGAATCGATCAACTTTACTTTCATGTTGGATGATAATGACAGATGCATACCTTGAAAGCCTTGTAAAATTCGCTTTGTATATACCAACAGATTCATCATCCTTTTGCTTTAGTTCAAGAAACTCCTTCTCCATCTTTGTTCGAAGAATACGAGGGAAGTACTTATTGAAAAATAAGTTCTTGAACTCGTCCCATTCCATGGACTAAATTTCATCTCTTGGCCTCGTATTCTTGATAAGATTCCACCATTGATCAGCATCACCTTCCAAACGATATACTGCTAAGATGACTTTATCATGTTCAGAACATTGAAGAACTGAAAATATCTTTTCAGTGGTAATGATCCATTGTTCAGCAACAAGTGGATCAGAAGACCCACTGAAAGAAGGTGGACATTGCCTCATGAAGGACTCAATAGAATATTGTTCCCTTCTCTGCTCATTTCTATGTCCAGAATGATTCATAGATTGTGTAAGTATAGCAATAATATTTTTCACTCCATCTCCCATAACATTTGTTTGTTCAGGAGGAAAATCATTACATTGCCCATTACATTGATCAACACGGTTCCTTCGGGTTCCAGCCATCGTCTAAAACCCAAAAAGAATAGTGTGAGAGGCAAAAATCACGCTAGGGAAAAAACATAACAAAGGGGGAGTACCTTCAATATCTAACATCTTTGGTTACCGTAATTCCAGCACTATAACCTATACTTATACTTAACCTTAAGGAAATCCATATACATACCTTAGAAATATCTATAGGGATCTCACTAAAGTTCTCACATCCTAGTTTTCAAAGGTTGACTATACCTTTCCTTTGATACGAACTGTAGAGACCCGAAGCTTAACTTACTTGGACATTACATTACTTTTACAGAATACTTAGTACATAACAAAAACACACACACAAGGACCGTAATAGTTTAGTGTCTTTGGAAAGTCGGAATATAATCTTCTAATCGTGGTGAAAGATCTTCAACATCTCCCATAAAGATCTTCCTTTTTTTTCTACCTAAAACCTTTCTTTATATCCTGGGGAAATGAAAACATAAAAGGGTGAGCTCAAATGCTCAGTAAGGGTAAACAAAATAAATATAAATCACATCATATTCATAAGAACATAACATTTTGTAAATCTTAACCTACAAAAGAGATCATAATATCATAACATGGGATAAATCATAGAAGTGAAATGTAATCCCAATAATCATAACATAAAACATGAAACTTTGTGGCGTACAAACATAATCATAGAGAATCATTTCTTATTAGTCAAGACTCATTTCCAAGACTATCTTAGTGGACAAAGTCCATTTCTGAACCGAGTTCATTTCTTGTTTTAGTCTTGGTTCACTAAACCGATTTAACCTGCCGTTCCAGCCATGTCTATCTCATGAGATATAAAATATTTACCCAATGCATTGGAGGGAGATATAGGTCTCACCCATCTCATAATGATATCATTCTTATGTGTGCCACAAAATCATAAACCATACATCATAGCATAACCCATGTAATAAAAATCAGAATCTTAAACATCATGACATCATAAAACAATTCATATAAGATAAATGAATTCATAAAAATAATTCCATCACAACATAATAAAATCAGTGTAATAATAGGGATAGAAACAGAACCCTATATTATCTTAGATGGAAAATAATTTTGATAAAACACTTGAACTCCATTCTTGAGGAAAATATCCTTTCTACTTCAAAAAAATTTTTCCTTTCTTAACATGTCATACAATTTTAAACTAAAAGATGTTGATTAAAAATAAAATTGAAAACTTGTAAAAGAAGCTTCTTGGAAATAATGTTTTAAAAATCCATTCATGCCGTATAAGTTAAAAAAACATTCTTCTCGTACTTTTGTCAGAAAAGTCAAAAAGTACCTCGTACGAAAAACGACAAAATATTCCTTTCATATCATTTACTAAAAGCTCACCGAAGGGTAAAATTGGATTTAAAAAATTTTAGGTGCATGGAAATAATATTACATATTGAGGAAACATGGATGTGGATGATAAAATACACCCCAGTAAATACCAAAGTATAAACAATCTCAGATAAAAATGAGATTGTGATATTTTCCCTTACCTTAGGTCTGATTTGCTTCGGAAGTGTCCGAACATACTGTATAATGATTTAAATAATGTCATTGACTTATTTCAGAATCATACACATTGTTATGATATCATATCTGGTTCACTTACGACTTTATATTACCCGTTCTTTTGTAAATTCCATGTTAAAGAGTGTTTTGGGTAAAATCGTTTCATTTATCATCCGCGTTTTGACTTGTAATTATTCATATGATTACTTAGATCATGATTACATAATTCCATAATATAAAACATGATTTATATATAATATATATTTAGAATATACATATATATAATAGAGCAGTAAATGGAAAGAAATGCACCGTTCATGGAGACGGTAGGCCGTACGTACGCATGAACGCTGTTTTCGTTTCCTTATTCAGTTGAATGGAATTAAGTAGAAGAAATACATATATATACACATAAATAAACTATAATTATTATGTAATAGATTTCATGATTACTTATTATATATACTTTATAATCATTCATGAATGATTAACGTGGAGAATGAATCTCATCGCATCGTGGAGACGGTAGTCCGTACGTACGCACGAGTGATGATATCGTTCTCATGATCATGGAATTGTATTGGAGTATATGTATACTATTTCAGAATTTATATCAATTTACAATAATCATATATATTCATTCTTTACACCATTATACCCATCCAAGTAAGGTGGTGGTGGAAAATAGATTACACCACAGCGTGGAGACGGTATTCCGTACGTACGCACGCGCGGTGATTTCATTTTCCGTAGGATGGATAGATGGTGAAATTGGGTTGTTTCATAATTATAATAACATATCAGTATATGAGTGATACCGATGTTATTACTTAATAATGAAACAACTAAAGAAGAAGAAGTGGAAGAAGAAATAAAGTTGAAAGAATTGGTAACAGACATTACCTCTTCTTTGAAATGCCTCTTTGAGATATCCTTTTAGGGAACTAAAATTGGTCTTTAAAGAAGACCAGGACATCTAGGATGTTTTTAGGGAACTGGAGAGGATAAATTGGAAGGGTTTGGCCGAGCTTGGAGGCTCAAAGTGGTGTGAGGAAGAGGGGGAGGAGGTGCCCTTTTATAAGGGAGGAGAGGGGTGCCTTTGGAAAACTAAAAATATTATTTTATTATAAAGCCAAATTCGGTTTTAAATAGCTCCAAATTGATTTATTTGGAAGCTAAGGTGGGTATGGCTCGAAAACCTCTCATCCCATACAATTTAGACAAGTTTAGGTTCCTATTTTAACCTTATCATTTATATTTAACTTTAAGTTAGATAATTTTACTTTTACCGTGTTATTTTCTGTTCTTACACTATAAGGTTAATAAACATACTATAACAAGACAAACGAACCCAAGTTGTTTATTATTAATATATATGACCTTATCTAAGTCATTTGGCTGAACCTTATATTTTTAAAAATAAATAAAAGTTAATAATATAATATTTTTTTTAAAAACTATTTTATGTCAATTTTGACACTATTTAAAACTTTATTTTTGTGAAAATCATAACAGAATTATTAGTTCGAAAAAAGTTACTTAAATCAATACTAACTTGTCATATTAACCTATAAAATTAGTTTAATTCATAAAAAGTCTCAAAATATATTTATTTGGGTATTTATAACATCAATTATGTCAATATTTCATTAATAAGATAATTACTGCATCATATTTGTGTCATAAATAAATTAAATTATATAACGTCTAAAAATTACAAATAAAATATTATTATGTTGGAACTCTTTTTAGATTTCTAATGAATATTTATAGTCGAATTTATCTTATGTATAACCCTATATTAAAAATGATACACTTATTAAACATTGATTTTAACTATTTTAACCCTTCTTTAAATAAATTAATAATAAATGTCCTAATCTAATCCAAGTGGGCCCAAATGGTCATATTTTATTCCAAAGGTTGCTTTTGGTCGAATTAAACTTGTAAAATAGAATTTGAACATATTTTAGGTTAATAATAATATCATTTTTACCCTTAATTACCCTATTTACTTTTAACCGTGGTAAATAAAAGTCAAAAGTTACTATTCACAAAAAATTATTTTCATCTCATTGACCCACATTTTACTTACTGACATCAACCGTGTCTCTAGGAATTTTGAAATTCCACTCACAGAAGCGGTAAAATTATGTTTTATGAAAAATTCATTTTTTTAACTACCACTTAGTGGTTTCACTATTCATCAAAAAAATGAAAGATTCCAGAAAAATACCAGAAATTAGGCCTAATCTATATTTGATATTATGAACTCAAAAATGATATCTATTTTACCAAATTAAAAACATATTAGTTTCATTAATTAATTTAACAATTAATTCTCGTCGTCAAAACAAATAGTGTGTTCTTAAGAGATAATAACTATCAAAAGATTGAAACTTGTTTATGTCTGGTTTAAATGTGAAATTACATACAATGATCAACATTATATTAAATTTTAAAAATATATTCTAAATATACTTTAAAACCACTCAAATTAATAATTTATCACTATTAATTATTTCGATTGAAAAAGTTGTTTTTAATTAAAATTTAGTATTTTTCACTATTCATCAAAATATGAAAGTTATCCGAAAATTACCAAAATTTCACCCTAAGCTAATTTCGATATTTCTAATCCAAAAATGAAGTCCATTTTGAAAAATAAAATTTACAAAATTTTAAAAAGTGGTTATTACTATTCATAACGGCTAGTTTTAATAATATTTTAATAACATATTGTTGTTTAGTGAAACTCGTTATTGCGTACTACACACGCTATCGAGGAAGGTCGCCATTGTGTGTAATACAAGGCAAGTTAAGGATGCGTGCTGTGTAAGCTCTTTTTGGTGTAGCGTACAACACAAAACATTAATGAAATTAAAAATAATACTTTTCATAAAATCTCGGGGTGTTACATTCTACCCCCCTTAAAATGAATTTCGCCCTCGAAATTCGTCAGGGCTATAAATGGTTTACTACTTAAAAGTTTCTTTAATAGAAACCCACATCATAAAAAGGAATACCAAAACCAATCTTTAAAAACAAAAGTATGAAATGTAACAGTTACCCAAATAAACTAATCACTGGGTTTCCACATAGGTGAAAATATGGATATGGAAGAGAAACCAAACCATCATGTTCTGATGGAGAGTGGTAGAGAACAGGGCTACGGAAAAGCCATAAATTTGTGACAATCTATGGTATCATCTGATTCATCAGATATAAGAGCACTAGGATAACATTTTTGGTTTTTCAAGATCATTTCCCCTAAAGTTGATGAAATTGGAATTAGAAGAAATACTTTCGTGATTTTGGGGTAGTCTCACCGTTAGTCGTTCTTTGGAAAATTTCCAATTCATCTCTTAAAGAAATAAAGTTGAATTTTCATTCGTGATGTGTTAGCAGATCATTTGATAGAATGAGGGGTTATTCCATCTGTCTCAAACAAAGGGTTGGAAAAGTTATCAAAAAATACGTAAGTCCATATATAGTAAGATTAATCATATATGGTTCCTAAAATGGACTTATACTTCTTATATTATACTTCTTAATATAATTAAACTAGTTTCTACTAAACAGGGACTTTTTGTAGGCCAGTGGTAGGCGATAAAGGCCAGTCGCACTTCGGATGTGGGTTGGATTCCCATAGCCTTGTCCGACGCGATGGGATATCGCCCGTCCTGCAGGTTGTCCTTTTTATAAAACTATATTACTATAACATCCCATCAATAATAACGAAAAATACTAACTTATTTCCAACATAATCCATTTCAATCATTAGTATTATCTAAAATACTTCGGTCCAAGCTCATAGTGTGAAGAAAATGATTACTTGAAATGTCACATAACAATCATGTGAATGACATAATTTATCCCCATATATCATAAGATATATCTTGTTGGTCAAATTACAAACATGTGAATACCTTAATCATGTATTCTCTTGAAGAATGAATACCAATTGAACCTTAGTGAAAAAATGAATGCAGTTAAAAGTTAACACTTTCCACAAACCAAAATCCTCAAAATTCTTTATAATCAAACCATTATATCATTTAGTCCTTATATCAATCATGATCTCATGAATACTGTTAAACAATTCATTTTCTCGTTTTCCCTTCATTATGTGCATATCATCTTATTTCTAAAAATATCTCATTCACTTTCCATGGTTACCGATACCATAAAATTATTGAATACCACAATAGACCAATACATAAATATTCCAATATTCCATGATACTATATTCATCATTATTTTGGAATCCCATTACATAAACACTTAATCATTCCACCACATCGTTTTCATATTAAACATTGCCAATAGTGATCGCATGTGACTTCCCTTTTTTCCTTTGCCTTAAGCGGTTTCTCATGTCGATCATCACTAACCCTTGGATTAGGGAATTTGTTAGCATAATGCCCCATTTCCTTGCACTTGAAGCATTGAAGTGTTGGTGGTTTGTTCTCTGCAGTCTTTTCTTTATTCACATCATTAGAAACCATTTTCCATTACTTCGACACTCAGCTACTCGATGACCTACTTTTCCAAACTTAAAACATTTTCTAGTCCCTTTAAGAAAATCTCCACCATGCTTCTTTCCACACTTTGAGCATATGGAAACATTCATCTTCTTTTCACCATTATTCTGGGATTTCTCCTTGAACTCCATCTTTCGTTTCTTGTCAAAACTATGAGATGGATAAGTAACACCAACTTCCATTTCTACCTTGATAGCACAACTCACAATTTATTCATAGCTACTGATGTCTCTTATAGCTAATGCCCTTCGAAGATTTGGTTTTAAGCCACTGAAGAATCGATCAACTTTACTTTCATGTTGGATGATAATGACAGATGCATACCTTGCAAGCCTTGTAAAATTCGCTTTGTATATACCAACAGATACATCATCCTTTTGATTTATTTCGAGAAACTCCTTCTCCATGTTTTTTTGAAAAATACGAGGGAAGTACTTATTGAAAAATAAGTTCTTGATCTCGTCCCATTCCATGGACTAAATTTCGTCTCTTGGCCTCGTATTCTTGATAAGATTCTACCATTGATCAGCATCACCTTCCAAACGATATACTGCTAAGATGACTTTATCATGTTCCGAACATTGAAGAACTGAAAATATCTTTTCAGTGGTAATGATCCATTGTTCAGCAACAAGTGGATCAGAAGACCCACTGAAAGAAGGTGGGCGTTGCCTCATGAAGGACTCAATAGAATATTGTTCCCTTCTCTGCTCATTTGGAAGTCCAGAATGATTCATAGCTTGTGTAAATATAGCAACAATATTTTTCACTCCATCTCCCATAACATTTGTTTGTTTAGGAGGACGGTCATTGCATTGTCCATTACATTGATCAACACGGTTCCTTCGGGTTCCATCCATCGTCTAAAACCCAAAAAGAATAGTGTAAGAGGAAAAAATCACGCTAGGGAAAACAACATAATAAAGGGGGTGTACCTTCAATATCTAACATCTTAGGTTACCGTAATTCTAGACCTATAACCTATATTTATACTTAACCTTAAGGACATTCCTATACATACCTTAGAAATATCTATAGGGATGTCACTAAAGTTATCGCATCCTAGTTTACAAAGTTTGACTATACCTTTCCTTTGATACCAACTGTAGAGACCCGAAGCTTAACGTACATAGACATTACATTACTTTTGCAGAATACTTAGTACATAACAAAAACACACACACAAGGACCGTAATAGTTTAGTGTCTTTGGAAACTCAGAATATAATCTTCTAATCGTGGTGAAAGATCTTCAACATCTCCCATAAAGATCTTCCTTTTTTCTACCTAAAACCTTTCTTTATATCCTGGGGAAAAGAAAACATAAAAGGGTGATCTCAAATTCTCAATAAGGGTAAACAAAAGAAATATCAATCACATCATATTCATAAGAACATAACATTTTGTAAATCTTAACCTACAAAAGAGATCATAATATCATAACATGGGATAAATCATAGTAGTGAAATGTAATCCCAATAATCACAACTTAAAACTTGAAACTTTGTGGCGTACACACATAATCATAGAGAATCATTTCTTGTTAGTCAAGACTCATTGCCAAGACAATCGTAGTGGACAAAGTCCATTTCTGAATCGAGTTCATTCCTCATTTCAGTCATGTTTCACTAAACCGGTTTAACCTGCCCTTCCAGCCATGTCTATCTCATGAGATATAAAATCTTTACCCAATTTATTGGAGGGAGATATTGGTCCCACAAATCTCATAATGATACCATTCTTATGTGTGCCACAAAATCATAAACCATACATCATAGCATAACCCTTGTAATAAAAATGGGAATCTTAAACATCGTGACATTATAAAACAATTCATATAAGATAAAGAAATTCATAAAAATAATTCCATCACAACATAATAAAATCAATGTAATAATAGGGATATAAATAGAACCATATATTATCATAGATGGAAAATAATTTTGATAAAACACTTGAACTCCATTCTTGAGGAAAATATCCTTTCTACTTCAAAAACATTTTTCCTTTCTTAACATGTCATACAATATTGAACTAAAAAAAGTTGATTAAAAATAAAATTGAAAACTTGTAAAGGAAACTTCTTGGAAATAATGTTTTGAGAATCCATTCATGTCGTATAAGTTAAAAAAACATTCTTCTCGTACTTTTGTCAGAAAAGACAAAATGTACCTCGTACGAAAAACGACAAAAGATTCCTTTCATATCTTTTACTAAAAACTCACCGAAGGGTAAAATTGGATTTAAACAATTTTAGGTGGATGGAAATAATATTACATATTGAGTAAACATGGATGTGGATAATAAAATAAACCCAAGTAAATACCAATGTATAAACAATCTCGGATAAAAATGGGATTGTGATATTTTCCCTTACCTTAGGTCCGATTTGCTTCGTAAGTGTTAGAACATCCTGTATAATGATTTAAATATTGTCATTGAATTATTCTAGAATCATAATCATTGTTATGATATCATATATGGTTCACTTACGACTTTATATTACCCGTTCTTTTGTAAATTCCATTATAAAGAGCGTTTTGGGTAAAATCATTTCATTTGTCATCCGTGTTTTGACTTGTAATTATTCATATGATTACTTAGATCATGATTAAATAATTCCAGAATATAAAACATGATTTATATATAATATATATTTAGAATATACATACATATAATAGATCAATAAATGGAAAGAAATACACCGTTCATAGAGACGGTAGGCCGTATGTACGCATGAACGCTGTTTTCGTTTCCTTATTCAGTTGAATGGAATTATGTAGATGAAATACATATATATATACACACAAATAAAGTATCATTATTATGTCATATATTTCATGATTACTTATTATATATACTTTATAATCATTCATGAATGGTTAACGTGGAGAATGAATCTCATCTCGTCGTGGAGACGGTAGTCCGTACGTACGCACGAGCGATGATATCGTTCTCATGATCATGGAATTGTATTGAAGTTTATTTATACTATTTCAAAATCAATATCACTTTACAATAATCATATATATTCATTCATTACACCATTACACCCATCCAATTAAGGTGGTGGTGGAAAATAGATTACACCACGGCGTAGAGACGGTATTCCGTACGTACGCACGCGCGGTGATTTCATTTTCCGTAGGATGGATAGATGGTGAAATAGGGTTGTTTCATACTTATAATAACATATCAGTATATGAGTGATACTGATGTTTTTACTTCATAATTAAACAACTAAATAAGAAGAAGTGTAAGAAGAAATAAAGTTGAAAGAATTGGTAACGGACATTACCTCTTCTTTGAAACGCCTCTTTGAGATCTCCTTTTAGGGCACAAAAATTGGTCTTTGAAGAAGACCAGGACCTCTATTTTGTTTATAGTGAATTTGAGAGTAGAAATTGGCAGGGTTTGACTGAGCTTGAAGGCTCAATGTGGTGTGAGGAAGAGGGGGAGGAGGTGCCCTTTTATAAGGGACGATAGGGGCGCCTTTGGAAAACTAAAAATATTATTTTATTATAAAGCCAAATTCGGTTTTAAATAGCTCAAAATTGATTTATTTCTAATCTAAGGTGGGGATGGATCGTAATCCTCTCATACAATAGAATTTAGACAAGTTTAGGTTCCTATTTCAACCTTATCATTTATATTTTACTTTAAGTTAGATAATTTTACTTTTACCGTGTCTTTTTGTGTTCTTACACTATAAGGTTAATAAACTTTCTATAACAAGCCAAACGAACCCAAGTTGTTTATTATTAATATATAAAACCTTATATAAGTCATTTGGCCAAAACTTAGATATTTAGGAATAAATAAAAATTAATAATATAATATTTGTTTTAAAAACTATTTTATGTCAATTTTGACACTATTTAGCAATTGATTTTTGTGAAAATCATAACAGAATGATTAGTTCAAAAAAAGTTACTTAAATCAGTACTAACTTGTCATATTAACCTATAAAATTAGTGGAATTCATATAAAGTCTCAAATTATATTTATTTGGGTATTTATAACATCAATTATGTCAATATTTCATTAATAAGATAATTACTGCATCATATTTGTTTCATAAATAAATTAAATTATATAACGTCTAAAAATTACAAATAAAATATCATTATGTAGGAACTCTTTTGAAATTTATAATGAATATTTATAGTCGAATTTATCTTATCTATAACCCTATATTAAAAATGATATACTTATTAAACTTTGATTTTAACTATTTTAACCCTTCTTTAAATTAATTAATAATAAATGTCCTAATCTAATCAAAGTGGGCCTAAATGGTCATATTTTATTCCTAAGGTTGTTTTTGGTCGAATTACACTTGTCCAATAGAATTATTACATATGTTAGGGTAATAATAATATCATTTTTATCCTTAATTACCCTATTTACTTTTAATCGTGGTAAATAAAAGTAAAAAGTTACTATTCACCAAAAATTATTTCCATCTCATTGAACCACATTTTACTTACTGACATCAACCATGTCTCTCAGATTTTTCAAATTCCACTCACAGATGCTGTAAAATTAAATTTTATGAAAAATTCATTTTTTTTAACTACCACTTAGTGGTTTCACTATTCATCAAAAAAATGAAAGTTTTCAGAAAAATACCAGAAATTATGCCTAAGGTATATTTGATATTATGAACTCAAAAATGATGTCTATTTTACCAAATTCAAAACATATTAGTTTAATTAATTAATTTAAAAATTAATTCTCGTTGTCAAAAGAAATAGCGTGTTCTTAAGAGATAATAACTATCAAAAGATTGAAACTTGTTTATGTCTGGTTTAAATGTGAATTTACATCCAATGACCAACATTGTATTAAATTGTAAAAATATATTCTAAATATACTTTAAAACCACTAAAATTAATAATTTATCACTATTAATTATTTTGATTGAAAAAGTTGTTTTTAATTAAAATTTAGTAATTTTCACTATTCATCAAAATATGAAAGTTATCCGAAAATTACCAAAATTACACCCTAAGCTAATTTCGATATTCCGAATCCAAAAATGAAGTCCATTTTGAAAAATAAAATTTAAAAAATTTCAAAAAGTGGTTATTACTATTCATAACGGCGAGTTTTAATAATATTTTAATAGCATATTGTTGTTTAGTGAAACTCGTTATTGCGTACTACACACACTATTGAGGAAGGTCGCGATTGTGTGTAATACAAGGAAAGTCAGGGATGTGTGTTTTGCAAGCTCCTTTTGGTGTAGCGTACAAAACACGACATTAATAAAATTAAAAAGAGTACTTTTCATAAAATCTCGGGGTGATACCTTAATTGTTACATATTTTTTCTGAAAGTGGTAATTGTAAATGTTCTTGGTAAAACTTATTTGAGAGGTCTGAAGGATAAAGTCTTGTTTAGATCTCCCAACGAAAGGGTGGGGTTTGGTTTTACATTTCGAAAGGTTTTTTTTAGAAAATTTGTGTGCCCGGTAATCCACTTGGTGATGTTTTATAAAATGGATTGAATGTTATACGATAAAGAGTCTTGGTTTGAACTTTGAATGATGTAAAAAAATGTATATATATGGGGAACATTTATAGGATGCATTTCCTTTACGGGTTATCATATATTGATGTCCATGTTTGGGGTAATAAATTTCAATGATAATGGTCAAGCTAAGTCACATGACCATTGGAATCCTACATAAACAACTTTATTGACACCAAAAGTTCTTGGCCATCTTTTAGTTAATTGAGTGATAATTTATTGGCAACCCAGATTACATGGGTTAGTACCCTCCTAAAGTTGTAGACAGTCTAGAAAAGATGGGCCTCTAGTGTGGCAATGTTAGGGCATCTAGTTGGTTATGGTCTTAGGGGCTTCACCATACGCAAGTAAATGATTCCGAACTGAGTGCATCAAGGGATCTTCTAGTGATGTTTAGGATCATCTATGGTTATTATTTATGTTACTTTTTTCTTTTTATTCTGCTAGTTTATTTTCAATTTTTACAGTTTATCTATTTCCTTTTTAGCACATTCTGGGTCTTTCTTGTTTTAGTTTTTCATCATAAAATGAAAATTAGTTTTGGATTTTATTTATATAGGGTGTTGGATTTTAAATGTAAAAATGATATTTTTCATTAAAATATTAAAACCAAATTTTACATTTGTATTTCAAACTAGTTTCTTTGGAAAAATTTAGGAAAGGGAACCTTTGGACATAGTGGCTTTCATTTGGCATCCCTACTGAGCATTTTAGTGCTCCCACCAATTATTTCATTCTAATTTTAGGTTTTGTTTCTTGTTTAGGTTCCTAGTTCGGCTACTCAGGATGGAGCATGTTTGGTCTTGTGGTTGGAGGTGACTAAGAGGACATATGGAGATCATGTGTAGTGGTTTATTTTTTTCTTTAATTTAGTTTCCAATCTATATAGTTGTATCTTGTATCTGCTCCTATTTTTTATTTATAGAGATCTAGTTGTTCAGTTTGATTAGTTTTTATTATCAATATTTATTCATTTACTTTCCTTTTTTGTATGGGTGAAATTTTTCCCAAAAATTATATTTTGATGATCATCACTAGTTGAAAGCCCATGGGGATTGAGAATGCCCTTTGGGACATGTCGCAGATCGGCTTGGGTGACCAGTTCAGGGTTGACCCAGGGTGGTTTATGAAAAAATGGTATTGGAGGAGGCCCTTGATATTTGTGATTTCTGGTAGTTGGAGAGTCGGACTACTGGGACTTGGGAGGTAGGTGCGGGAAGAGCATTGTGAACACTTGCTCGCAATGATCCATGAGTCATCTAAGGTAGTCTGGGATTTGAGTGTTTTGTCTTTGTTTTGGATTGAGGGATGAAATCAGATATGATATGGTGTCACCTTGTGCCCCCACATGGAGTAGTGACATGTGTGGAGTCCAATTTCATGGTTTAAGACCCTCTTATAATTATAAACTACTTTGGGCTTACCCCACTATCATGTCAATGAGTTAGGTAAAGACGCTAGTCCAGCCTTCTTGTAATTTGGTATAAGTTGTGCCGAATCTTAGTTCTTAATGGTGTAATTTATCATTTGATAATGAAAATAGTTTTGAAATGATGATTCTATCTTTTAAATGGCTTGGTGCAACCCATGCTGTTCTTTATGGATGTTTTCACATTCGGGGGGGGGGGGTATATGTGTGGATGGTTCATGTTGGCACATATGAATGGAGATGGATGAACACATGTACAATGGTTCATCGGAAAACTTGGGTTTGTATTTTCCATTAAAGGCTTGACCTTATTTTTCTAAAGTTATTTTGAAAGCAGAATTGATCTTGTAAATTTTCTTAGAATAATTTAGTTTTAAAAATAAAATAAAAATTGTGCTTTTGAAAGAAATTTTTTTCCATGTTTAAAATTTTTTGGTAGTTTCTAGATGAAGGTTATTTTATTGATGTTCTTCCACTTGATATTGTTTTTTTCTTTGTGTTATATATATTGTTTAGAATATTTTCCTAGAATTTTCTCAAAAATAGTTAATGAGTCATGGAAAAAAAATTTCCTTCTTATATATTGCCCATTCTTCACGATGATCAAGGTCTATTAGATGTATTAGCATGGATTGAAGTGGTCAGGCGTGTCTTTAGGGTATTATGAACTCCCAAATTTTTCAATGTTCATGTTGTACTGGGTTTGTTTGAAGGTCTAACTTTGGATTAATGGGAGTTGTTCACCCTACCATCAATGCATGTTGGGATGATGTGGGATGTCTTGAAATCTATCTTTGTCTGATGGTTCATACCTGAAGAGGTGAAGATGAAGAAAAGGGAAGAGCTAATATGTATTCAACAAGACCAATATATGGTGAAAGAATATGTTAAACATTTTAAGGAACTAGTTTCCTTTTCTATAGAGGTTGCATTTCAGGTTTTGATGAAAACTTCTCTCTTCATAGAGGGTATTTGTCTAGAGATCATAGAGTAGGTCCTCTTCTCTAAGGACCATTGTTTTGAGATGATAGTGGATGTAGAATTTCTAGCTAAGTTGGTCTCCAAATGCAGATGGTTCTTAATCTGATTCTTATCCACATTCTTGAAGGTTTCTCATCTAGTGAGGAGAAGATTCCAAAAAGACATGTTTTTATAGAGTCCTCTCTAGTGGTTCTGGCTTCCAGTTCGTCTAACCATTTAGCATTTTTCCATCAGTGTGGATGTTTAGTGAATTCAAAGACATCCTGTCGCAACCCACCGAAGATGTTCCATCATTGTGGATGTTTGGGTCATCAGGGGAAGTTTTGTAGAAAATAACACTAAAAAAGGACATTCTGATTGGATTATTCTAGTGTTTGACCGTGTGTCAAGAGATTCTTATACCATCAAAGCCACTGCCATTGGTCTTGAGATTAAGCTAGTTTGTATCCAGTATTTTATAAGTGTGTGAAGCCTCCATCTAGGCTTCGAGTTCCGTGTTGGGACTAGAACATTTAGAGCAATTTTGTTCTTATTTCTATGTTGTTGAAGTTTTACTTTCATTTTATATTCATTGTTTCATTATAAGAGTGTGATGAACTTGTTATATTGTAATCCGAAAAGTCATTTTTGTATGATTGTAGATTTTAGAATTTCTCATTTTTTTAAAGTATGCTTGTCCTTATATGGGATGGTTTCAGTTTAGTGGTGATCATTTGGAGATGTGAATTCATATGGAAAATGATATGTTTGTAATTGTGTTCAAGTTTGATATTTATTTTAAGTTTCTTTATATGGTTATAATCTCTAATTGTATTGATATGTTTGGATTAGTTGGGAGTTCTTGTGGTACCCCATTTTCTAGAGTGGCATGCATTAGATTCAATTTTTTATGCTAGTAGAATCCTTTTGATAGGGAGAACCCTCTAGTTTTCTACCCTTATTTAGGGTTGTAGTTTCATCTGGATTAGTTAGGTGTGACTTCGAGAATAAATAGTCACCCTATAAACTCCTCTTATCTTCAGTTTCAATTTGGGTAGAGACTCTATTCATGACCAACTTTTTGTCTGGTGACTTTTTGTAGGATGAATGTTCTATTGTGGGGAGAATTCTCACACTTCAACCCTATTGGTTTGTTATTTTAAATTAAGTTAATTATTATTTTTAGTTTCAGATGCTTTTTCATTGTGGCGTTCTTAGGAGTAACTGTGCAGTGCCCACTTGGATTCCCAAGTGGGTTGGAGTTGGTGTGTGACTTGCACAAAGTTAATATAAATGTGTGACAAGCGTGCAGATTAACCCTCTAAGTGGGCAGTTTTGAGTGGCACTGTTTGAGTGTTGTTTTATCAACCATGTGTTTCCCTGTAGGTGACCAATGTAGATGCCCAATATTTGGAATAAATAAATAAATTAATTAAATGACCAATAATGTAAAACAAATTAAGATAAATTAAATAAAATAAAATTTTTGAAAATTGTAATTATTATTATTATTATTATGTTTTTAAAAATACAATTATTATTATAGTAATTATTATTGTTATTATTAATCATTATTATTATTAAATAAATTGAACCCTATATTCCTCATTCCCCCCTTCTTCTATGTGCACACCCCCGCCCACCCTCCCCCCCACCCCCATGGTCTGTCCCAGTGTGCACGCATCCTACGTCACCTATTCTCCCTCATTCGAGCTCCGACCAGCCTCCCCGCAACTTCCATCCACTACCCAACCCCCTTCTTTGGCCTCCCATCATGGTGGTGACCCCTGATCCTCCGGTCCCACTACTCTCCCAGACGGTTTGGGTCGACCTACTCCTATTCCCTCTCTGGGCCGGCATTTCATGAATTTCTCAGATTGAGCCATCCCGACATGACCCCCTAATCCAGCTGCACCCCTCTATTTCATTTGATAACAAACTACATCATTGGTAGTTTCTTTATGACTGTGAACCTCCTTGATGATAGAATCCTTCTAGAAATGACCCTCCTCACCAGTATCATACTTCCCTATCAAGGCCTACCTCAACTATGTCCCCCTCTCTAGTGGTATTTATTCTGAACAACATTCCCTGCCCGTGATTTTCTTCAGGTGTTCTTTTCTTTCAATTTTTTTGGGGTTTCCTCCCATAGCCAAACCCTAATGTCGTGGGTTGTGACTATTGAATAATATCTATGTTTAAGGTATACATATTGGTTAGTGGGGTGTTTTTCTTCCTTCTAATTAATCTTCATTATTCCTTTACTTGATTAAGGTATGTGACTTCAATCGTTCCATTACCGTGTATTTTCCATTGATTCTTGGATTTTAAAATAAATTAATAATGTCTATTCTCACCCATTTTTCACCCTTTTTGAACTTATAATGTTATTTTAGAATTGATGTGGTTTTCTAAAAATATGCTTTAAATGAGTATTATGTGAATTGTCTAGGATTATGGCACCAAGAGTGTTTTAATTGAAATGCCTTTGTTTTTTTAAATGTAATTATTCCTTTTATGAAAATTTTAACCCTTATGACTTTGTAATGGTATTGTGGTTTGTGAATTTTGTATGGTAATTTTGGAATAGTAATGTTATAGCTTGTTGAGTGTGTTAAAATTAATTGAAAAAGGGTTTTTTTGTTTTGAAGCAAATGATGGGTATTATGGAAAGGGTTTTGGGGTTTGTTTGATGGGTTGGCGTACTATTGGATGTTCGAAAATCCATGGGTGCACTAGCTACACACATAGAAGATCCTTCAAATAAAAATGGTGTCACAATTTGGTATTTTATTAAATGTTGGGTTTTCGAAATGGTTTACATTTATTAAACATTGTTGGGCCTTTTATGGTTCTTAAAAATGGTTTAAAATGTGTTCTTCAAGGTTTTTTCCATTTTAAATTGATGTATGATTTGATGTGAGTTTGAAAAGGATAAAGGCCCATTTGTAAATTATGAAGTATTTGGGAGTGTATATGGTTATAACTAGTTACGGGGTTTCATTTGTTATGTTTTACTAGTTACCTATTTTGGTGAAAGTGGGAGTAGGAAATGTTCTTTGTAAATTTATATGGAAGGAATGAAGGTTAAAGGCACGTTTAGATCTTCCAACTCAAGGGTAACGTTTGGGTTAACTTTTAGAAAGGTCTTTGTTTAGTAATCCATGGGACCGACCAGTAACTTTATGATGTTTTATAAAAAAAATTGAATGTTATATGATAAAGAGGATAGTTTGGAACTTTTAACGATATGAAATTATAATGTATGTATATGGGGAACCATTATAGGAAGTATTTCCCTTAGTGGTTATCATATATTATATTCCGTGTTTGGTGTAGGAAAGTGCAGTGCGGGCGGCCGAGCTGAGTCAGGTGTGTGTGGGCCTCTTACTTACATAGGTTTATTACTACCATGGGTTCCTAGGCATCTTTTAGTTGATTGAGTGATGGTTGAATTCTTGAATGGACAAGATGGGTTGCTACCCTCTTGGAGTTGTGTACATGATAGCATGGATGTTCCACTTGTGATGCGAAGGTTGGGAAACTAGCTGGTTAGGGACTTAGGTGCTTTACCAAACGTCAGTAGGTGGTTCTGAACCGAGTTCATCTAGGGGTCTTCTAAAGATTTTTATGATCACCCGTGGTTATTATTTATACAACTTTTTTAATTTATATTGTTCTAGTTTATTTGTAGCCTGAATTTTTTATCTGTTTCTTTTTTTGCATAGACATGGTCTTTCTTTTTTTGGTACTTATTCATAACATTTCAATTGTTTTTGGAAATTATTTATAGAAATAAATGGATTTTAAATGGGAAAACTATATTGTTCATTACAATATCAAAACCTACTTTTACAATTTTATTTCAAACTATAGTCATTGTACTACATTTGGGAAATGGAGCCTTGAAATTAGAGGTATTTCTATGGAATCCCTACTAAGAATTTTGGTTCTCATGCTTGTTATATCTTACCAGTTTCATTTTCTGATTCTTGTTCTAGTTCTAGGTTTGGCTTCTCAGAATGGAGAAATTATGTTCTTGTGGTTGGAGCTGACCAAGTGGTCACATGGAGATCATAATTAGCATTTTTGGTTTTCTTGTTTTTAGTTTCCATTCTGTTTAGTTATATATTTTATCTATTCCTATTGTTTATTTATTGAGATCTAGTTTTTTAGTTTAATGATTTTTTATTTCCAATCTTTTTTCATTCACTTTTCTTTTATGTGAGGTAAATATTGTTCCCAATGGTTAAATTTTGATTCCTGACACTAGTGTACAGCCCGTGGGGAATGGGAATGCCCTTCATCCATGCCACAGATTGGCTCAAGTGACCGGTTCAGGGGAGACCTAGGTTGGTTCGTGAATGTTAAAATATATTTATTCTCTTAGGAATAATGTTTATATTTATGGTGTAGTTGTTTAGACCTCTAAAAATAATATTTTTGAAGAATATACAAGACCTAATAATGTCCCAATTATTTATAGCTTTTTCGATTAGTGGAAAATGGATATAGTTTTATAGATAAAGTTTCCTGGTTTTCTAGCTCGTGGTCCAATTTAACATGAAATGGAGTTAAAATCATATAGACCAAAGGGTTTGATGTTTTTTCCCAAAACTAAATGTTATATTTTTGAATGCTCTAGTGTTGGATTTCGCAACTATAAATGGTTATGTTTCCATCTATATAAATGATTAATTAAAGGGGATTAGTTGTGTTCTGATGTAGAGTGATCAAGTAATTTCATATGATTTATTTAAATTGAATCCTCATTAATTAAATTATCCAAAACATGATCTAGAATTAACTATTTTCTTTATTGATTAGAAAATTTAGAGGCATAACTTATATGGAATCAAATGTGAAATATATGTTGATAAAAATTGTTTCAATTATATAGTCACTCAAAATGAATTTAACATGAGATGAATATGATGGATGAAAATGATTATGGATTATGATTGTATAATTCACTACCATACTGGAACATTAAACAATGTGGATTATTCATTGAGTTGAAAATATAATACATAATTAACTATGCTACATTTGAAACATAATACTATCATAAAAGATACAATGAATGATGGTATAGAAATTTTTTATGTTGGAACTTTTTCTATTTAGTTTCAGGTTCTAGTGTAATTTATATTGTCAAAAATAATTAAGGAATATCATAAGTAAGACTATTTTTTATAAGAAAGGTATTAACTAGAAAAGAATCATAAGTCACCTAAATTTAACATTGAAAATTATTTGTTTAGGATTTGGAAAAAGGAAGTGTCTTCCAGTTAGCTCCTAGTTTTCAAAGTAATTTTTGAGGAAATATCACAACTAACCATTTTCAGTTAATCCTAGAAGTACTAATATATACAGATACCATCATGAGTATTACTAGTGGGATAGAATGAAAAATGATATTTTATAGTTTATTCCAAAAAAACATTACTTTCTAGTAGGTTAAATATGAATGATAATTACAAAAATGGGTCATTCATCTTTTTTTAGTGCCAAAGTGGAAAGATGAAAATATATCCATGGATTTCATGGTGGAATTTCCAATGACATCTTAAGGTAATAATACAATTTGAGATATTATTAATCAATAAACTAAATATATTCATTTACTTCCCATTTGAGATACTAGGTTTTCATACCAACTTTCTCAAAAATGTCTTATGATTATTATTAGGTTATATGGATCTCCATTCTCTATTGTATCTGATTGTGATCCCAGGTTCACTTATAATTTTTAGAAAGGCCTTTAGAATTCTTTGGGTACTAAATTAAATTCCTATCCAGATTTTCATATTTAATCTGATGGATAGTCTGATTGAATGATTTAGACATTGGTATACATTATTGATTCTTGTTATATGGATTAACATGTAATTTTGAATTGAAATATGTCATTTTTTTAGTTTTCTTATAATAAAAACATTAATTTTAGTATACATGGGAATCATTTTATGGAATTATATAGAAATTGGTGTCGAATTCCAACTTAATGGGATGAATAAGTTTAAAAGAAGTTGTTGGAACTTGATTTAGTATAATAAATAGTTGATAGTGTCAATATGGTTCAACAACATATGCAGGTATCTCAGAGAAGGCTAAAAAATTGTGTGGACAACTACAGGGAAGATCTCTTTTCCAGTTAGGTGACCATTTTTTTAAATTAACTATATAGAAAATTATTATGAATTTTGGTGTAAAGGAGAAGATAAGATCAAGTTTAATTGAAAAATATTAAATCCTAGAGAAATTTGGAACATTTTCTTACTAAATTTTTTTACCTCGGAGTTTTTCTTAGGTATATAACGTATTTCATGTTTCGTTGTTAAGAAAATATGTGGTAGATGCATCTCATGTTTTGAGTCCTAATATAGTTTTGTTAGAAGAGAGCCTTTACTTTTAGGAATAACCAATAATGATTATTTATGACATATATAATGTTTTTTATAATTATTTAATTCATCAAGCTTATATTTTTTGGAAAAGCCATATGTTCGAAGATGCAATTTGTGAATCAAAAATGGAATTAAAGAAATATATCCTCACTTGTTTAATTAATGAATAAAGTTATGAGGACATAATTTCCAAAATGGTGAATAATGTAACACACTTGATAATTTTAATTTTAAATAAACTTAATTACTTATTATTATTCATTAATTAAATTTTATATAGTTATTATAATAATTTTATGTAATTTTTCAATCAAAAATGAAGTATTTTTACTCTCATTAAACTCATTTTCTACTATTATAAGGTTTTATTTCGATATTTAATTTCCAAATTTTAAAATTTAAATTTTATAAAATGAAATTTATTTTTTAAATAATCATATCAAAATTATATTAGGTTGAAATATTTTTATTTCTCTAAAAAGGGTGATTTTTCAATGAATAGTAAAAAAATACCGATTTTTGTAGAATTACCATCTATATTCATTAAAAAATTAATTTAAAATTATATTTTGATCTTAAATTAACATAATTATCCTTTAATTATAAACAATATAACTAATTTTATATGAATCATTTGTGTTATTTTTTTATAAGTTCATTTTTTGGTTCAAAAATGCATTTTTATAAAAATAATTTTTCATTGCAATTGGTGTTTTGATCTAAAATTAATTTCATTAAATTATAGAAATTGAAACTATAAAAATGGATTCCCCAATTATAATCAATAGGTACATATTTTTTAAGTGGTTCCTTTTATTTTGGTTATTATTAATAGTAATTATATAAATATTTGTCACCTTGGTAAGCGAAAATTCAGTATTTTGGTTTAAAAGTGTGATACGGTTTACACATATTTCTAAAACTTTTATTTATTTTATTTTATAAATTTTTTCAACCATGGGAATAAATAAATCAAAATTTATTAATTTCTTTCCAATTTCATTTTATAATGACCTAAATATAATTTTAGATAAATAATAAAAACAAAATGTCACTCCATTTACAAATATATAATTTTTTCATAGGGATAAAAAGTGGTTTTTTCAGTTTTAAATGTTAATTTGAGATATAATTTCTTTTGACAAGTTAATTTATTTTAAATTTTTATTGAATATATAATTATAATAAATCGTGTATGATATCTATACAGTGCTTTTGTAAGCATTATAACATTAAGTGAAAAATTTTAAAATATTAATGTCTTATTGTTTGGGTGAGTTACAGTGTACCACTAGTTTTATAGATCAAAATAACATATTAGGAAGGTGTTATAGGGTTATATTATAATATAATTAATATATTCATGTTATTAAAGTCAAATTAAATGATAGATTTGAAAATTACATTAATGGTATTTTGTAACAAACAATAATTTTTTAGATCATTTAAAATTCAAAAAAACAGTATCTCCATCAAATTTAATGGGATATGGTTTATAATATCAACCATGGTATATTTATTGGAAAATTGTCTTTTTATAGTAACTTTTTTGTCACTCCTAAACAGTAAAAAACCATGACATTGTGGTAATTGTCAAAATAATTCACAGGGGTTGAAACAAATATGTAAGGGTGAAAACAAAATTTAGACTTGTCAAAAAATTATTTTAGGAGATTATTTAGACTCATACTCTTATTATCTTTAACTTTTATCAATTTTGAGACACTTCTTCATTAAAATTAATTTATATTAATTTACTATTTTATGTAATACCAAGATCTCCCCTACCCTCACTTATAAATGGGAACCCCATCTCATCCCTTCCTCACATATTTTGACCACTCAAGTTTGAAAAATATCTACCCAAGCCTCTCCCAAACATTCCTCCACACTTCATAGAGGAAACATTTTCACCAAAAGATAAAACATTGGTGGCTTTAGGTGTAAGCTAAAGAGTTTTTCTAGAGAGAATATATAAGTCCTAACCGACATATTTAATGTTAATTTCTTCTTCCACAACTATAAAATATTCTTTAACCATGAATAAATAATAACATCATTATCTTTCATATACTAACATTTTATTAATATTATATTAAATCCCTATTTTATCTATTTTATCATCCTATGTGGAAGAAAACATAGCTCATCCGTACGTGCATATTACAACCTCCACTAAGATATGTGTTTCATTTTCCCTCACTACCACTCATGGAAATTTATTCTATATATGATTTTAACTATATAATTAAAATTATTTAGATAATATATATCATATAATTTCTTATATTTCTATCCAATATAAATTGATAAATTTGTTTGTGTGTATGTGTGGACTACTACATCCACAAAGTGATGCCATTCATTTTTTATCACCACCATACATGGATAATATATATTATTATTTAAAAAGATACTATTATATTTATGAAATATTATATAAACGTAAAATAATACTTAACTTCGTTCCATCATAACCATTGAAAAATGGAGATGTTACTTGTGCGTACATACGACCTACTGTCTTTATAATTATAATGTAGTTCATTTTTTTGATTTCCATATTACATGTTTTTTATATATTAGTCAATTTAGAAAATGATATTTATTTTATAATTATTATTCTAGGGATTTTTTATTAAGGACCTATTTGAACACAGTCAAATTACCAAATTCATTTTGGAAAAATGAGCTGAATGTCAACAAAACATCTTACATGAACTTAATTGATTAATTAATTGTATATAACATGGTAATAAAATAAAATAAAAGGAATAATAAAAAATGAAAATTTTCTAAATTAAATAAACAATTTACATAAGTTCCTTATTCATAAGGATAAATATTGTACATGATGATTCAAACTTGGGGTAAGGGAAACATTAAAGTTAAATATTATTTAAAATGTTTTAAAGATTTATTTAGGAATATTTTTCATCCATATAAATATTCTTAAAAATATTTTATGGATGTATTTATATGTAAATAATATATTATAATGTACATTTTATATCACTTCTACTTCCATTCAATGTATTTCAAAAGAAATACTTTTACATATTTGATTTGGAATGTTGTGAATTTCATTACAAAATTAAAAAAAAGGAATATTCTATTTTAACATATACTTTGTCAAAAACATTTACCACAACCACAATAATTATTCCATTTTGTGTTTCATTTACAGGTTTCCATGTTTTCTAAAAAGAAAAACCCTTTTTCCCATTTTCTGTCAATTTTAGTTTGGAAAATGGACTTATAAAAGGAAAGGGTTTTTGATATTTAATATTGTGTTGAATATGAGTTAAAAAGAGTTTTTCATGGTTTTTATGATGAAAAGGTGAAGGTTCATGATATGGTACTTCAAAATTATAGATTCTTGTTGGTGATCTAGATACATAGTATTTAGAGGTTGAACTAGATATAACTTATAATAGAAGTGAGCCCTATAAAGATTATAAAATGGGTTATCCCAATATAGATATCCAATGCGTTGGGTAATATTCAGAGTCATTAATTTAATTATATATGGAGATAATGAGGTAGTTTTATATTTTGGAATTAACTAAACATCAATTATATGTGTCACGGGTTAGGAATATAATGCTCTATGTGTCCAAAAGGGTTTCTTTTTTGATACAATGTGTTTTAAAGGTTTTCATTGAGAAAAAAAGTGATTTTGTTTCATATAGATATGATTCCTTTCATACAATAATATAATATTGTTATAAAGGTAAATATTTTATGGGTTTTAATGTTCTTCACAAGACTAATTGATTTATTTTTTTTATTTCCCAGAATAAGATTTTTATTCTCATCAACTGTTTTTAAATGTTTTTTATAGGGTTTAATGATGAGTTAAAGTAAATAATAATTCATGTTTATAGTAATTAATATTAGTCATCAAAAATTAAACATGTTACATTTTAATATTTTAATATTTTGAAGATAATTGATAATGAGTGTATGATCTAACATTATAATTTATGGTTTTATTAGATAAGTGTTATGACCTGGATATCTAAAACACTAAACCATAAAGATCCTTGAAATGTAAGAAAGTGAATTCATGTCTAAAAACAGTAGATTATATAATGTTAAAGGTTAGGTACTTTTAAATATAGATGGTTGTGACTCATGTTTTGGGTTATCTTTAGTGTATTTCAGATAAGTGATGTATGGAAAACTCAAATCAGTGGTTATTGAGGTTGTGAGTCAGTGATTGGATAAAATTTGGTAAGATATTTTTAGTGAGTGGGAAATTTTAAGATTTTGATATCAATCAGCTACATTTATAAAAAATCATTATATTTAATAAATTTAAATTTGGTTTTGTAAAATTTAGTAGAATGATGATTGGTGTTATAGAAATTTAGTAATCATGGGAGTCTAATGGCATGTAAAAATGAGAAAGGATTTATGTGGTGGATGGAGTCTAAAATTAGAGAAAATGGTTTTCATGTGTAAATTACTCAATTATTCTTGGGTACATCATCATGTAAATATTATTATTGGATAATATAGTAGTTTAAACCATGGAATATTGATTACATTAATCCATTATAACATAAATATCACTTATATTTAGAAATCATTATAAAGATGGCTAGATTTGGTTTGTTTCACTGTTCATGGATCACATATTTTCAGATATATTCAATATAGTATGGTATTATATAGTATATATCAAACAATCATTGGTGATGATCTAGACTTGTATTTGGATATGTTGTTTGAGGCACAACTATTAGATATAATGGATTAGGTAATAAGGTGTCTGGAAATCATAAGGGTTAGCTGGTTTAGAGATTGTTATAACATGATTGTAACTAATGAAAGATATAGAGACGATAAGTAGACATATGATCTTAGTGAACAAATTATTTCATATGATATGTATAGGTATGATTCTCAATGATGAGAAATGGTATGATGTAATTCTTATAACAAACCAAGCTATCATGTTTTAGTGGTACTAGATGTGGGATGGACAAAAATGGACTTGGAGTCTGGGTCACTTTAAAACATGCGATTTAAAATACAAATGAGGTTATAATCATTTTTGGAATAGAGATATAGAAGGTATTGGAGATAGAGTGATGACTGTAAAATTCAATAAATTAAATTTCATTTGATATGTAACTAAAAATAAATTAATGGGTGGCTCATGTAACACCCCAAGCTTCCACAGTACACTTCTATTTGAATAATACAGTAGCGTGTGTTGTACGTAACCTCGGGTTCTAACACACACACGAAAACCAATAAAAGTAGCCGTTATGAATAGTATTACCTACTTTTTGAAATTTTAAAAAATTTATCTTTCCAAATTTACTTCGTTTTTGTATTCGGAATATTGAAATTATCCTAAGTTTAATTTTTGTAATTTTCTGAGAATTTCCAAAACTTTTTATAAATAGTGAAAAATACTTAAAAACAACATTTTTAATAAAAATAATTTATAGTGATAAATTATACTATTGAGTGGTTATAAAGTATAATTTTAATATATTTTTACCATTTTATCCAATGGTGTTCATTATAATTAATTTCACATTGAAATTGGGCAAAAACATTTGTCAATCTTTTGATATATATTGTTTCTTAAAAACACGCTATTTGTTGTGACAATGTGAATTAGTTATAAAATTAATTAATGAAACTTATATGTTTGTAATTTTGTAAAAAATACATAATTTTTGAATTCGGAATATCAATTATATCTTAGGGTGAAATTTTGGCATTGTTCTGAAAAACATCAATTTTTTTTTGAATAGTGAAACCACTAAGTGATAGTTAAAAACTGATTTTTCGTTTAAATGAAACATTACCACTTCTGTGATTTGATTTTCAAAAATCTGACATACATGGTTTTCATTACGAAGTAAAATGTGGTTCAATGGGATACAAATAATTTTTGGTGGATAGTAACTTTTAAGTTTAATTAATCACGATTAAATGTAATTAGTGAAATTTAAGGTAAAACTGGTATTATAAAAATATGAAAATACCCTTAAACATGTCCTAAACCTATTGGACGAGTCATGTCCGACCAATACAACCCATGGGTCAACTTGGGGACCCCATGGAGCCACATTGGTAGGAAAATGACATTAAAAACGTTTTATTTAATGTTAAAAAAATGTCACAAACATGAGTTGTTTTACTAAAACAATTTTTAAATGGGGTTATACAAGTAATATTTTTTACTATAAATATTCATTAGAAATATAAAAATATTTCATACATCATGGTAATATTTTCATTATTTTTAGACATTAAATAAATTAAATTTTTAATGACACCATGATGATGCAGCGATTACCTCATTAATTGACGATTTTAATAAGATGGAAGGATAATGTAAAATCTAAGAATTACACTTGTCCAAAGCCTATTGGATGAATATATTTCGATACCTTTTCACCTTAAACTCGAAATATATAACTATGTTACCTTTAAAATACGAAACTCATTATATAATAAAGTAACATTTCATTACTTTCCAAGAGTGCCCCTCCTCTCCTCTTATAAAAGGCCCCCACCACTACCACCATATTCACACCTTCAAAGACTTTTGTATCAGCCAACCTCTGCCAAAATACTCTCTCAAAGTCCCTATCTTACTACTAGAATCCTCAATTTGGGCATAATTCTTCCCAAGGAAGCCTTTGTCTCAAATCAAAAAAGAGTTTTCTGATTTTAAGGTAATGTCTTCTCTTATGTTATTATGTTTTATTTTGCTTCTCCAACCCCTTAAACCCTTTTTATTCCTTTATTTTGTACAAATACCTGTATCTTCAATATACTAGGATTTTATTATGAGAATTATTTGTTTTACACTTACACACACCTTCATCTAATGGTTAAAGAACATATTGTTTCTGTGGTTGGCAACTTTCTGCCTCACAAAACGATGATTGTTCAATCTTCTTTTAACACCTCTCATGGTGGCCATTATGATGAAAATATTTTTATATATGATATATATTATGTTTTTGTTTTCATTATGATTCCTTATTTTTCATTTATGGCATACCTTTATGATTTTCATTATGGTTAAACGTGATAATTTTATTTTAGGAAGTGCGGACTACCGCCCCCTCAAAGTTATTTGAATCGTTAATGCCATATGTGGGATGTATAAAGTATGGAGTAAATGGTATTATAAATTATATTATAATGGAATTATATTATACCTTTATATAATTATATCTTCATTCCATAAAATATGAAATGTAAATGAAAGTAGTGTTCATGCGTATGTGCGACTTACCGTCTCCATGAACGATGAATTTCATTTCTTACCTCTAAATGTTACGTAATATTATGAATGAATGTATATATTGGATATATATGATATATATGATATCTACATCATGGATATAATTCTGGAGATAATGGATATTTTACCACATAATCAAATTGTAATTATAAGAAGTTTATTGTTCACTCAAGTACCAAAGATCGACAAAACAACTGTTATTAACTTAAATGACTACATAATTTTACTAACACTATAATAAGTGACATAAAAGGGATAATGAACTTTAAAAATGTTCTTAAGAAAGTAGAGATTAACTATAGTTTATTATTCCAGAGGATATAGAGCGGTCGAGTCAGGTCAGACACGAGGTAAGGAAACTTCTTAACCCAATTTCCATTCTTTGGGTTAATCTCCTACTTTCAAATTATGTCATGATATTATTATATCCTATCCTGTATTGGTAATTTCATTATGTGTACTTATAGTGAATACACATAATAGATCTATTTTATTTAAAAAATGATCTTTTTAAGGTACTTTTTATCAATCTCCATTCATTGAGGCATATTTTGTTTTATACACAAATTTCTTTTATACGGTGTATAAACCCCTTTCACTTTTACGTTTATTCAAAAGGAATATTTTTATATGAAGAGTTTTACTAAAAGAATAAAAGGAATGTTTTTCTTGTTGTACATATGCGGCGACAACGACTTATCTGCCGCCGTGACCATTATTTGAGTTTCGGCTTCCTTTACAAGCCATAAACTTTTTTTAATGAAAAATAATTATAATGTTTTATTTTTCTTTTATTTTTGTATTGAAAATGGTTTTGAAAATGTTTTTATTATATAAATGTGTTGTATGGATATCTTGTAATTGATGTGAGGAAATTTTATGTTTCCTTTATGCATGTTTTATGTGATACGATTATGTTATGGTTTATGATATGTTTAAACCTGTTCATATGAGGAATGCATTGGACTTGATAAGTGACGGGTGGAGCCTGATATAGCTCCTCGATGCATCGGTAGGTCTCATGATACAAACTAGTGTCTTGGAACAAGGCCTTGACAAAATCTTATTTTTGGTCTTGGCACGAGGCCTTGGCTACGTGGTTATGATAGTCTGGCATTATGCATTCCATCATTATGAAAGTGGTTATTGATATTGCATGTGATTATTCGACTAGTAGAATATCCTTGTAAATAAGTAAATGGCATTATTTTATTTTACTTTTTCCATATTATGTTGATGTTATAGTTTAAAAGGATTTTGTTTTAGTTATACATTGGCTTAAATGTTTATGTTTATTTATGAAAGCTTCAGCTATATTGTTATCCTTACTGGGCATCTGAGCTCACCCCTTTCAATGTTTTAATTTTTTCCTGGATGTGAAGAAGTATTTTAGGAATGACCTGCAGGGATAGTATGAAGGGGATATTAGTGTGGAAAATGGAGACTATGTTATTGTATTTTTTTTACTTTATGATGTAATGTAACATTTATGAATGTATCTAGTGTTTCCAAGGATACTAAACTAATCGGTCTTTCGATACTAGATCTTCTGTGATTATGCCAATGTTACGAAGTAATGCACCGACTCTGGGTAATTGGGGTCGGGGTGTTATAGTTGGTATTAGAGGCAGTTTAGTACTAACCTTGGAAGCTAGATTTAGATAAACTCTGATTAGAGCACATAGCCCGAAGATAGACTTTGAGGATTAGTATAGAAGAACTTCCTAGAATTTTGGTATTATAGAGATTTTGTGAGTTTTCCGAGAAATACATCCCTGTCTGGATACGAGAAGGTAGAGGCGGCTCTGGCACAGATGTACCTAGGGGTAAAACCCGAAAACACCACTTTGAGCTAGACTTGAATGGGAACTGGTGAACGACAATGGGCCTTGATGCACTCTTGGTTATGACACTCCCGGGGGATATGCTTAGGATAATTAACATTTTCTTTATAAACCATTATGAAGGGATTATGAGTACATACTTCATCAAAGAAAACATTTTTATGATTATGGATTATATCCATAAATAGTTCAATTTATGTTAAGTGTTTTACAAGTATGGAATTATGTATTTTAATTCATAAACTAATCTAGTTTATGCCATTGTTTAGAAATGGTGCCTAGTGGGAGGAATGGAAACCGTATCAATGCACGCACTCCATGTAGGGATTGCCCTCCTGCTCAAGATAATTATTGTGGATCTGGAGATACAACTGGTGCTGATCAACTTATTACCATACTGGGACAACTCACTCAGGTTATGAATAATAACCTTACTCATATGGAGCACCCTGATCCGCAACATGGAGGATTAATGTTAGACCGCTTCATGAGGAAAAAACACCAACATTTAATGGGGGGTACAAATCCATTAGTAGATGAGCAATGGATAAACTCCTTAGAGAAATTATTCCACGCCATGGGGAGTAGCGAAAGGGAGAAGGTTGTCATGGCAGTCTACCGCCTCACTGGAGATGTTGATCCATGGTGGTCACTAATTCAAAACACAATGGAAGATGAAGAAATATCAAGTATGGAATGGAGGGAGTTTAAGGAAATTTTCTTAGAAAAATACTTTCCACATGACCATCGAGCATATATGGAAAGGCAATTTTTGAGTCTGAGGGAGAAGGAGGATGAGAATGTTGCAAAGTATGAGGATAACTTTACAAGGTTAGCGAGGCATGCTGAAGATTATATACGTAACCCAAGAAGTAAGATTGATCATTTCTTTGATGGGTTAAAACCATTTCTCCATCGAGCATTAGTCTCCCAACCCTTCTCGTTGTACGAAGATATTGTCTTGTGTGCTATCAGGACGGAAAAGAAATTCTCTAAGTCTTATGACTTTAAAGAAAATCAAGAAAATAAGAGATATTCTGATCAATCTGGAAATGGAAATAAGGGGAAGAAGGAAAAAAGTTGAATATCAGTCCTGCAGTAAATGTGGGAAGAAACACCCTGCTACTCTCTTGAAGGGAATGAGAGTCTATTACCAGTGTGGTGAAAAAGGCCACCAAGCTCATGATTTCATGGGAAATAAAGTTGTTGTCAATGTGGAATGATATAACTGTAGAGAGATGGGACATTATGCAAATGAATGTCCTAAGCGTCAGGGGAACTTACCTCAGAAGAGGCCAAGGGATCAAGGCAAAGTTTATGTTATCACTACTGCTGAGGTTAAAGCTCCGAAAGACATGGTGTCAGATTATTTAATGGTTTCCTCAAGTTTAGAAAATGCATTATTTGATTCTGGATCATTGCATTTTTTCGTATATTCCTAGTTTTCTATGAAAATTAGATATTTCCAATTTGATTTAACAAGAGAATTGTCATTCAAAACTCCTAAGGGAAGTATCGTTGCAACAAAGTTTTATGAATCAGTCCCCATTAGAGCACATAAATGTTCTTTATCCGCTGATATCATTGTCATACCTATGATTGAGTTTGATATAATCCTCAGTATGGATTGGCTTTCGAACTATGATGCAATGATTTATTGTAAGAAGAAGGAGGTTACGATTTTTGATGATCATGATAAGGAACACCTTATTTTTAGAGCAGAATCGTCCCCACCTAATTCTTATTTAGATTCACCCCAGTAGCTCAAATAAATTCAATTATTTGGGAGGAAGAGAATTAAATGACTAAGGGCGAGGAAAGGAATGTTAAAATAAAGGATGTACCTATTGTGAAAGAATATGTAGATGTGTTTTCGGAAGATTTACCTGGACATCCTCCAGAAAGAGAAGTTGAGTTTTCCATTGATTTAATTCCAGGATCAAGGCCTATATCGAAGACCCATTATAGAATGGCCATCGTGGAATTAGTTTAACTAAAGAAACAACTAGAAGAATTGAGTAATAAATGATTTATTCACTCTAGTGTTTCTCCATGTGGAGCCCCTGTCCTTTTTGTTAAGAAGAAAGATGGATCTATGAGTTTGTGTGTTTACTACAGGGAGATCAATGCTATAAAAATAAAGAACAAGTATCTCATACCTCGCATTGATGATTTATTTGACCAATTTCATGGAGCTCAATACTTTTCAAAGATTGACCTTCGATCTGGATAGCATCAGTTGTGTGTTAGGAAGGAAGACATTCTGAAGAAAGCATTTTGAACAAGGTATGGGCATTACGAGTTTACACTAATTCCTTTTGGATTGACTAATTCACCCTCTGTATTCCTAGATATAATGAATAGTGTTTTCAAGGAATATCTTGATGATTTTGTGGTGGTATTTATTGATGATATCTTGGTATACTCTAAAATCTATGAAGATCATGAAAATCACTTGTGCATTATCTTGAAGACTCTTATAAGGCATGAATTATATGGGAAGTTTAGCAAGTGTGAATTCTGGCTTCAGGAGATTTCTTTTCTTGGCCATATTGTCTCCAAGGATGTAATTTCCATTGATCCTTCTTAGACCAAGGCAATCCAAGAATGGCCAGCACCGACGAGTATAACTGAGGTACGGAGCTTTATTGGTTTGGCAGGTTATTATCGACGTTTTTGTCCAGAATTTTTCTCGATTGGCTAGCCCATTAACGAAGCTCACACGTAAAGGGGTTAAATTTGTATGGACAAAAGTGTGTGAAGAATGTTTTGAAAAACTGAATATAAGATTAGTCAACACTCTTATATTGAATCTACCATCATGGAATGATGGGTTCGTTATTTATAGTGATGCATCGATGAAAGGACTTGGTTGTGTCCTTATGCAGAATGATAGGGTTATTGCCTATGCATCACGACAGCTAAAAATTCATGAGCAGAACTATCTTACTCATGATCTCGAGTTAGCTGTTGTAATCTTTTCCTTGAAGATATAGAGACATTATCTCTATGGTGAAAAATGTGAGATATATATCGATCACAAGAGTTTGAAATATATTTTCTCACAAAAAGAACTCAATATGAGGCAAAGGAGATGGATTGAACTACTTAAGGATAATGATTACATGATACACTACCACCCAGGGAAGGAAAATAAGGTTGTAGATGCTTTGAGTAGATAAAATCATGGAGTTTTGAACACGATGAGAGTGGAAAGGGATCCTATTTTCAGGGATCTAGTAAAGATGGATATGGGAATCACCATATAGGGTGAAACATAAAAAAAATCAAATGGTTTCCAAACTATCTTTACTAGATAGGATAAAGTGTTGTTAGGCCGATGATGAAGAGTTGAAAAAGAAGATTAAAGCTGTGAATGATGGGCGATTGAGTGACTTTGTGAATGAAGATGGAATTTTGAAATTTGGGAGGAGACTTTGTGTTCCCAATATACCTGATTTAAAGAGGGAATTGTTGGATGATTATCATAGTTCCAGTTTCCCTATACACCCTGGGAGCACAAAAATGTATAGAGATTTAAAGGGACATTTTTGGTGGGACAACATGAAGAGGGAGATTGCTGATTTTGTGTCAAGATGTATGGTTTGTCAACAAGTGAAAGCTCGAAGAAAATTTCCAGGTGGATTATTGCATCCTATTACCATACCTGAGTGGAAATGGGATAATATTACGATAGATTTTTTCATTGGACTACCAATGACTCCTAGAAGGAATGGTGCAATATGGATCATTGTTGATCGTCTCATGAAGTCAGCACATTTTCTTGCTATAAGGGAAGATCTACCACTTTAACGTCTAGCAATACAATATATTAATGAAGTTGTGAGACTTCATGGAGTACCCTTATCAATTGTCTCAGATCGTGATCCCCGTTTTACATCAAGATTCTGGAAAAGTATTCAGAAGGACTTGGATACTGAACTTCCTTTGAGCACTGCTTACCACCCTCAAATAGATGGACGATTAGAAAGAACTATTCAAACCTTATAAGACATGTTGAGATCATGATCACTTGACTTTCAAGGAATGTGGGATCAATATTTACCTCTGGTAGAATTTTCCTATAACAATAGCTTCCATTCAAGTATTCAGATGGCACCATATGAAGCGTTATATGGAAAGAGATGTCGCACACCAACATGTTGGGATGACGTTGGTGAAAGAAAACATGTAGGCCCAGAACTGGTGGAGGAAACGATGGAAAAGGTGAATATAATCCAAAACCATATTAAAGCAACTCAAAGTAGGCAGAAGAGCTATGCAGACAACTGAAGGAAGGATTTGGAATTTCAGGTAGGAGATCATGTTTTCTTGAAGGTATCTCCATGGAAGGGAGTTATACTTTTCGGTAAGAAGGGTAAATTGAGTCCCAGGTACATCAGACCCTTTGAAATTCTAGAATGAATCGGGGTTGTAGCTTACCGTTTGGAAATGCCACCAAATCTCCCCAAAGTTCACGATGTATTCCACGTATCACTGTTGAGAAAATACATGCCTGACCCAACGCATGTACTAACCTATGAGTAATTAGAACTGGAACCCGATCTATCTTATTTCGAAGAGCCAGTCAGGATTCTTGATACATGAGAATAAGTGCTGAGAAACTGGACGACTCGTCTGGTAAAAGTTCTATGGAGAAACCATAAGATGGAGGAGGAAACGTGGGAACCCGAGGAACTTATGATAAATAATCACCTGAGTCTTTTTATACAGTGATATTATATAAAATTTTGTGGATGAAATTATTTGAAGAAGGGTAGAATGTAACACCCCAAGCTTCCACGGTACACTTCTCTTTGAATAATACAGTAGCGTGTGTTGTATACAACTTCGAGTTCTAACACACACACCACAACCAATCAAAGTAGCCGTTATGAATAGTAACACATACTTTTGGAAATTTTAAAAATGTTATATTTACAAATGGACTTCGTTTTTTTATTCGGAATATCGAAATTATCCTATGTTGAATTATTGTAATTTTTTGAGAATTTCCAAATGTTTTTATGAATAGTGAAAATACTTAAAAACAACTTTTTTAATCAAAATAATTTATAGTGACAAATTATTCTATTGAGTGGTTTTAAAGTATAATTAGAATATATTTTTACCATTTTATCCAATGGTGTTCATTATAATTAATTTCACTTTGAAATTGGACATAAACAATTGTCAATCTTTTGATATATATTGTTTCTTAAAAACACGCTATTTGTTGTGACAACAGGAATTAGTTATAAAATTAATTAGTGAAACTTATATGTTTGGAATTTTTTAAAAAAGACATCAATTTTTAATTTGGCATATCAATTATATCTTAGGGAGAAATTTTGGCATTGTTCTGAAAAACTTCAATTTTTGATGAATAGGGAAACCACTAAGTGATAGTTAAAAAACTGATTTTTCTTTTAAATAAAACATTACCACTTATGTGATTTGATTTTCAAAAATCTGAAATACATGGTTTTCATTAGGAAGTAAAATGTGGTTCAATGGGATAAAAATAATTTTTGGTGGATAGTAACTTTTAAGTTTAATTAATCGCAATTAAAGGTAATTAGTGAAATTTAAGGTAAAATGGTATTATAAAAATATGAAAATACCCTTACACTTCTCCTACCCATATCTTATGAGTCATGGAAGACCAATAAAATCCATGGGTCAACTTTGGGACCCCATGTAGCCACTTTGGTAGGAAAATGACATTAAATACTTTTTATTTAATGTTAAAATAAAAATGTCACAAACATGAGTTGTTTTACAAAAACAATTTTTAAATGGGGTTATACAAGTAATATTTTTTACTATAAATATTCATTAGAAATATAAAACTATTTCCTACATCATTTTAAATTTTGTTTAATTTTTAGACATTAAATAAATTAAATTTTTAATGACACCATGATGATGCAGCGATTACCTCATTAATTAACGATTTTAATAAAATGGAAGGATAATGTAAAATATAAGAATTAAACTTTTCCAAAGCCTATTGGATGAGTATATTTCAAACCCTTATCACCTTAAACATGAAACTTATAAGTGTGGGACTATTAAAATCCGAAACTCATTATATAATAAAGTAACATTTCATTACTTTCCAAGAGTGCCCCTTCTCTCCTCTTATAAAAGGCCCACACCACTACCACCTTATTCACACCTTCATAGACTTTTGGCTCGGCCAACCTATGCCCAAATACTCTCTCGACTTCCCTCTCTTACTCCTAGAAGCCTCACTTTGGGAAGAATTCTTCCCAAGGAAGCCTTTGTCTCAAATCAAAAAAGAGTTTCCCGATTTTAAGGTAATGTCTTCTCTTACGTTATTTTGTTTTATTTTGCTCCTCCAACCCCTTAAACTCTTTTTATTCCTTTCTTTTGTAACAAAACAAGTATATTCAATATACTAGTATGTTTTTATGAGAAGTATTTGATTTAAACTTACACACACCTTCATCTAATTGTTAAAGAACATATTGTTTCTGTGGTTGGCAATTTTCTTCCTCACGAAACGATGATTGTTCAAGATTTTTTTAACACCTCTCATGGTGCCCATTATGATGACACTATTTTTATATATGATATATATTATATTTTTGTTTTCCTTATTATTCTTTATTTTTCATTTACAGCATACCTTTATGATTTCCATTATGGGTAAACGCGATAATTTCAATTTAGGAAGTGCGGACTACCGCCCCCTCAATGTGATTTGAATCGTTAATGCCATTTGTGGGATGTATAAAGGATGGAGTAAATGGTATTATACATTATATTATAATGTAATTATATTATACCTTTATATAATTATAACTTCATTCCATTAAATATGAAATATAAATGAAAGTAGTGTTCATTCGTACGTACGACTTACCGTCTCCATGAACCGTGCATTTCATTTCTTACCTCTAAATGTTACGTAATATTATAAATGAATGTATATATTGGATATATATGAAATATATGAAATCTACATAATGGATATGATACTGGAGATAATGGATATTCTACCACATAAACAACTTGTAATTATAAGAAGTTTATTGTTGACTCAAGTACCAAAGATCGACAAAACGACTGTTATTAACATAAATGACTAAAAAAATTTCATAACATTGTAATAAGTGATATGAAAGGGGTAATGAACTTGAAAAAGGTTCTTAAGCAAGTAGATATTAACTCTAGTTTATTATTCATGAGGTTAAAGAGTGGTCAAGTCAAGTCGGACATGAGGTAAGGGAACTTCTTAACCCAATTTCTGTTCATTGGGTTAATATCCTACTTTCAAATTATGTCATGAAATTATTATATCCTATCTTGTATTTGTAATTTAATTATGTGTACATATAGTGAATACACATAATAGATCTATTTTATTCAAAAAAATATCTTTGTAAGGTACTTTGTCTCAATCTCTATTCATTGAGGCATATTTTGTTTTATAAATAAATTTCTTTTATACGGTGTATAAACGCCTTTGACTTTTACGTTTATTCAAAAGGAATATTTTTATACGAAGCATTTTACTAAATAAAAAATGAATTTTTTTCTTGTTGTATGAATGCGGCGACAACGAATTCTCCACCAACGTGACCATTATTTGAGTTTCGGCTTCCTCTACAAGCCATAATCTTTTTTAATGATTAATAATTACAAAGTTTTAATTTTCATTTATTTTGAAATTGAAAATGGTTTTGAAATTTTTTTTATTATATCAATGTGTTGTATTGATATCTTTTAATAGAAATGTGTAAATGTTATGTTTCCTTTATGCATGTTTTATGTGATACGATTATGTTATGGTTTATGATATATATAAACCTGTTCATATGAGGAATGCATTGGACTTAATAAGTGACAGTTGTAGCCCGCTACAGCTCCTCGATGCATCGGTAGGTCTCATGAGACATACTACTGTCTTGGCATGAGTACTTGACAATATATTATTTGTGGTATTGGTACGAGGCCTTGGCTACATGGTTATGATAGTCTGGCATATACATTCCATCATTATGAAAGTGGTTATTGATATTGCATGTGATTATTCGACAAGTAAAATATCCATGTGAATAAGTAAATGGCATTATTTCATTTTACTTTTGCCATATTATGTTGAAGTTCAAGTTTAAAAGGCTTTTTTTTAGTTATACATTGCCTTAAATGTTTATGTTTATTTATGAAAGCTTCAGCTATATTGTTATCCTTGCTCATCATCTGAGCTCACCCCTTTTAATGTCTTAATTTTTTCCAGGATGTGAAGAGGTGTTTTAGGAATGACCTGCAGGGATAGTCTGAAGGGGATATGATTGTGGAAAATGGAGACTATGTTATTGCAGTTTTTCACTTTATGATGTAATGTAACATTTATGAATGTATTTAGTGTTTCCAAGGCTACTAAACTAATCGGCCTTTCAAGACTTGATCTTTTGTTATCATGCCAATGTTACGAAGTAATGCACCAACTCTGGGTAACTGGGGTTGGGGCGTTACAACTCCCAAAGCTATAGAGTACCTAGTTGGATGTCATTGGGTACCGACTAGAACGTAGATAAGTGACACCCCCTTTGTTGGGAAGTAATGTATCTAGTAGTTACAACTTGGTACTCGGTGGGTCAATGCATTTCTAGTGATCTGTTGGGTGGGTATATCAAATCCACAATGGGATAAAATGAAAATTTATAAATTCTGTTCCATCTCTCACTCGAATTTTAATTTCAATAATGGGAAGAATATGAAATTTCATTCATGAGTGAATTATGAGATGATTAAGATTACCCCTTACCCATTATGTACTGTATTTATTTTTAATAAGGGGGGATAAAAAATTGAACCATTGAGAAAATATTAATAGTTATTTAATTGAGGTATTTAAGGGTTCTAACAACTAATACAAAGGTAGTGTTTGAAGTGGAAAATGGTTTATGATTATTTTTATTGTCACCATGTATGATAAAAGTAAATATGAGTTGGGTTATGACAATTATACCATTGGATGAATAGGTTAATGGTGTGATATACATCTTAGAGTTCCTAGGGGTTATATGCATTGTGGTATTATATTGTGTATTTGAGATAAATTCATGTTTCCAATGAATATTGAAAAAGGTAAAGTAGCTACTACTTATAGTTTTGGGGAAAATGGGTTCATTTCATTATTAAAATATATATCTAATGTGTATTGAGGTAGAATAATTTAGAATCACCAAAATGTGTTAATTCATGAAGAATTAACTATCGACTACTTGTTCTTGAAGAGTTTGAGAAGCTGGTACTGAGATAGATTAAAAAGAGTACTGCAAAGAGAATAAATGAGATTGGCTCTAAGTTAAATATAGTTTCCATATTTTTTTTATCAAGATTGATGATTCATGTTATATTGAAATTACTTTGAATGATAGTGAATATTGAAGAATGTAGTTCTTAATAAATGGTTGAGGCACATGGTACATTAATCAAATAATTATTTAATCATTGCGACTAAGGGTATTTCAAACATAATTATTGAGGAAATGGGGAATTATTTAAATAATCATAAAGTGTTATTTTTTGTTTAAAATTATAATGGAATTGTATGTAAGATATTTTTTAAGGTTTGATAAGTTCATGATGACATTTAAGTTATTTTTAGAAGATCTATAGTGTTTGAAGATGTTTGTATAATGTTTGAATAAGAAATAATAGTTATAGTATGATATATAACATATTATACACAAAACCTAGAATATATTTCAGAATATTTTATATCTATCAATGATTATGGAAGATAAATCTTGAATTCTATACTAAAATTCAGTAAATTAAAGTTTTCACTATGATACACAGAATAATTCTAAACAAAGGTAAAAATTACTCTAATGTTATTCAAAACAAAAAATATCATTTGGAATGTATAAAATATTTATAAATTGATATGTAAAATCTATTATGTTTCTAAATATTTATTTGAGCAAATATAATATCTTCTAGGTGATATATAAGAAAAAATTTCAACTCAATGGAGTGATATGTAAGAAATAATATTTATTCATCTTATTAAAATTCCTCAATATTATGATAATTTGAGGGATTTAAATTACATGATGATTATATTGAAATTTAATGATTTAATTATCATTATACCAATAGAAATAATGAAGTTATTTAAGATAAGAATTATGGATAAAATATGGGAATAATTTTATAATTTATTCACATGATAAAAACATTATATCAAATATAATTATTAAAAATTCACTTATGTAGATCAAAGATTCATTATTTTTCTAAATAATATTTGACTAGTTTAAGTGAGTAATATTAATTATGAGTTAAAAGTAATTTTAATAATATCTATGTTTCTAAATTATGGGGTTTTAAATATAAATATTTAAATAACATAAATTAATATTACAACTAAGACACTTTCTTGAATAATTTTTTATCAGTTTTAAATAAGATTCACATTTATTTTAATTTCATGGAATTTACATATGTATATATGTAAAAAAATATCCACCTAATATTACACAATGTTTATAAAAAAATATGAACCATAAAATACTCATTGTGAGAAACTCATATGTATTTTCCCTAAAAATTATATTATTATCCTAGATGAAAAATAAGATTGAAGAAAAACAAATATGTTGAAGGAGACAAAATTTATTATGTTATTACTAAATATTATATGCATCAATACACTTGAATAATGAGGAGAAACTACTAACATAATTTTTCTATAATTATCAAAAAATATTTATTATGAAGAAGCTAACATATTTTTACATATCCCCATACATAAGTTGATCAATATAGAATTAAATGGAAGAATCCAACTTACCTATTATTTATGTTGCACATCATATCATTATTAAAGACCATGATCTGGTGGAAAAGGAAAAACATTTCAATACTGTAAAATATTGGTTCAATGTGAAGATATTGTTCAAGGAGTGTTTAAGGAACACCATTTTAAACAAGTATGTGGAAATATACAGAACCATTCAAGAGACTATAAACTGTTGAGAAATAGTTCTCAGTTCAGTTAGCATTATTAATAAATTACATGTGCCTTAGACTTGGCCAAAACATAAGAAGGACAAGATACCCACATTGGGAATAAATCTTGTAAAAACATGGGTGATATGATATATTTACCTTATATCATTGATTATGTTATAATCTATTGAGTGATTCATAAAATATCCATTAATCATAATAGGTTCAATGGTTTGAAATAAAAAAGTGAAAAAATCATAAAAACTATTTTACACTGATCCACCCCCTAGTGTGACTGGAGGAACCTATTAGAAATATCAATTTTTATTAGGGAAGAGGATTCTACATATTATTATATTCATATAATTTATCCATAAAAATATATTATAAATGAAGTATAGATTAAAGATTTATCTGAGTTTTCATGGACAGAGAATATAATTTCCATCCATCTCAATAGCAACATGGAGGTTTTAACTAAAACGAAGAATAAAAATTAGAAGAAAGATTCAAAAATTTAGATAGAAATCATAAAATTTATAAAATATAAATAGAATACACCACTATTATAAGGAAATAAAAGTATTAATTTTTATATCATTTCTTCGTAATATTTAACTTTTATAGAATCATATTGGGTAGTAATGAGTATATTCCAAATGAATCATTAGGTGTTTTTTATTTTTATTTATTATTTTAAAAATATCCATGTAGAAGTGTTAACATATAAATTTTAGTTTGTCAATATAATATTGTTTGAGAAAACATATGTTGAGTTGGAAGAGGAAGTTATGTAAAAGTTATTGGTTGAGAAGTTGAAAAGTTAACCACTCTCTTAAATGATGTAAATGATAAAGAGAAAATTTCATGGTTATTTAAAGGAAAATATTACCTTGTAAAATAATAATTTAAAAATTCTTATTATGATAAATTAAATTCAATAAAAATTGTTGTGGAAAATAATTATTTAGTAAAATAAACTAATAAATCTAATATAGATATTAGTATTAATCAATTGTAGGTTAAGGCTAAAAAAGTGTAGGATCTCAATAATTATTTACAAGAAACGAGTAAGGTGAATGAATAATAAATTGAGAATATAAAATGATAATGTGAAAAAAAAATAGTGAGATAAATTGAGGATGAGAAAAATATCCCCATATAATGTGTTTAGAACTAGAAGTAAAATTGCGAAAATTTTAAGTGAAACAAACTGAATCTTTTCATGAAGATGAAAGTAGAGGTGATTAAAATATTATTTTGGATAATTTTATTATTTTAAATCTAGTGTAAACATGATTTTTAGATCAAATATGAATAAATCCGAAGTGCATTCATAAAAAGGTAACCCCTACTCTAGAAAGCCTTTTTGAACTAATATTTTTACTAAAAATCATGAGTTTAGAAGTAAATTATAAACATATTTGGGTTATGAAAATGATTTGAAACACACTACTATATCAAGAATTCATATTAATACTATTAAAATCACCTAATATTATAAAAAAATGGTATCTTATTCCAAATATAAAAAGGTGTTAATATTGTCAATATTGCTTTATAAAGGAAAAAACCAATATTTTTTTGTCATTTTTGGTATTGAGTAATATTTGGGATCAATAACACATATATTTTGTACAATATGTTATGTTTTTAAAGTAAAATAATACTCATATCAATGGGGTATGTTGATATAAGGAATGTTACTAAAAAAGGAAAAAATATTTAATAAAAAAATTAATAATCTTGGGAATTTCAATGTAAAATTAAAAACGTGAAGATTAGGAGTAGGAATGTTTATATACTTATACTGGGAATTATTCATGTGATATTAAGATAAATTGGCCAAAAAATTACTAAACTAACAAAGCGGTGAAATTAATTCTATCTTGGAGTGAAATAAAGTAAATAATATTTAAACGATACACCCAAAAGGATTAGTTTAGTGGAAGGAATCTATGAAGAAGAATCTGAAATTATATAGTGGTTACCTAATAATTTCAACTAAATTTCTTTTCATAATCCATGTATAAATCCATGAAATGTTGTAATATTTATAAATAATTCATGGTTGTTTTATTGTCTTAATTAGAGATGTATAGGTAGATTGAGTAATAATTAAGGAGTATATATTACTTATTGTATTATGTTACAAATCTAATTCCATGTAAGGATAAATTTAAAAATTTAAGAAGACAATACTACCCAAGAAGGTTTATGTTAAAAATGGTGAGAAACCATGAAGAGTTATCAAATAAAATTATTAGAATTGGAAGGATTTTATTGGTAGATAAGAAAATTTAATCATTGTTTCTCTCACTAGGAGAAAATATAGAGACCAAATTATTCTTATATTTTTTATTTAATAGTGTAAGTAATTTATGGTTATTTTTGTATGGGTATAAATTTATGAGTGGTTGGATGTTTGTATAGTAGGGAGATAATTCCATCTTAGAGTGATTGGCTACTAATTGCATCAATTCTTAAAACTGCTATTGTAGGAGAGGCTTTGAGATCATTTAATGAATAGTTTATGTAGTAAATTTCTTTAGGGGGAGTTTAAATAAGAAATATTTCAAAATTAATAATTCTATGTGAAGGTGTAATTCTTGGATGGTTCATGGAAGTCATTTATTATTATGGTTTGTTGATTATATTCACTACCCTTATTTGAAAAATTAATTTTGGAATTAAAAGGGATAGTTTTTATAACATCATAGTATTTTTGAAATAATTTTAATACAAATATAATATTTTATAAATTTTTTATTACATAGAAAATTAACTTTAACATACATTACATCCTACACTGAGTTTAACTTGAATTACATGCAACACTAATTTTAAATGAAATGTGACAAATTATAAAAATATTATTATCTAATATGATAGAAATCACCTAACCATTTAAATAGAGGATATGAATAGGATTAATCAAATTATGAGAATATATGTTTTATTTATGTATATAAAATGAAATATTTGGTTAAATTTTAATTAAAAATGAAAATAAAAACCATTTGAAAATAATGGAAATCTTTTATAAAAATATATCTTTATGAGAAAAACATGCTTTAACACAATAAATTAAAAAAACCACTTTATTTAAACTATTATAATTAAATTTGTATATCATATATTCAATAAACTATTTAACATTCATTTTATGTTTTTTTTGGACAAGAGGTAACAATAAATCAAATTTTACGCTTAAAAATTATTTTTTCATAAAAAATAGTTTTTTCGCATTTTTAAGAATTTATTTTAAGGATAATTTTTAAAACATATAGAAAAATTATTTTAGAAAATAATGTTTATTTTTTAAATAATAATGTAAAAATTATCTTAGGGTGATTTATTGTGTATTTTCTTTTATTATGAATAGTGAAAAATACTTAAATTAAATTGAGAAATACCTTTCTGTTTAAATTGTTAATAAATTTAAATTTTATTATAATTTTTTTAATGTAAAAATAGTTCAATTATATATAAATTAATCTGATCTAAGTCATTGTAATCAATTTCATATTTAATTTGGATATAAAAACTTTGTAAGCTTTTGAACATTTTCTCTTTGAAAACCTACTTTCTCATCGCATCTAAGGGATTAATTTTTAATTATATTTTAAAACATATATTAACTAAATTATGAAAAATAGATTCAATATTTTGAAATAAAATAAAATAAATTATATAATATGTCCAACTTAATTTTTTACCAAAATTAATAGTAAAAATAATGAAAATTAAATATCGAGATTATGATAAAGATGGCTTTACCAAGGATTAAACTAAGAAAGAAAGGGTTAAAATGATAGTAATACATGTAAAATTACTATTTTCTATGCATATTTCGATATTATCCTTCCAAATTTTGAATCTATGGTCATTTGGATTCATTTTGATTTGTATTGGCCTTTTTATTTTGGATTCTTTAGTGAAATTTCCTAATAGTTTCCAAGTGGGTTTCTTTCCCCCACTTATAAAAGGTCGCCACTACCCTCCACTTATCCACATATATCCAGCTATATATTTCAATAAACCCTAGACATAATCCCTCCCCAAAATCCTTATCCATTTTATGGAGCTTATATTCCTCCCAAAATACCCACACTAGGGTCCTTAATAAGGTATCTAAAGAATTTTTTCTAAGAGAAGGTAATTCTCTTCAACACGATTCTTATTTTTCTTTCTTCTATTACGGCCATTAACTATACAGTAACAATTTTAGTATAATAAAAATTATCTCATATATAATTATATTTTATTATATTAATGAATTAATCCATGTCCTTATATACTTCAAAATATTGCAACATGAAAGTGTTGATCTTGTGTTTGGAGGACTCTCACCTCACAAACCGATGCCATTTGTTTTTTCATTACCACCTCTCATGGTTGTGTTTTATGATATAATAATTTAAATATATGATATTTATAACAAAATTATTCTTCATGAGTTATTATATATTATATACCTTTCTTCCTTCTATTTCGTAGGGGATATGATAATGTCTCTCAAGTGTACGGCAGACATCCACCTCATGAAGTGATGTGATTTGTTTTCACCTAATTCTTTTCATGGAAGATAATAAGGATTAATTCATGTATAATAAATAAATTAATTATTACATTAATGGTATATTTATAGTTCTGAAAAGTTTATATATCAATTATTTCTTACTTTTTCACTCACTGAAAGATGATAACGTCGTCTGTGTACACGTGGAATACCACCTTCATGAATCGATGTGACTCTCTTTTCTTCACCAAAATACATGAATTTAATGTATAATTATATTTAATGAAATAATATTTTATTTATTTTATTATGATAATTATTTAAATATTAAAATTTACTTACTTCCTTTCAATAATGATCATTGAAAAATGTAAACGTTACTCATGTGTATGTATGACTTACTGTCCCCATAATCATAACATACTTCATTTCTCAAAATAATCTGTAATGATTAGTCTTAAAATTATAATTGATGTATAAATATGATAATAATTTCTTGATTATTAATACTGAGATAATTTAACATTGATCAATGTAAGTGGACCGAAATTGAAAATCAAAACATATATGAAAAACAAAGTAGTTATTACTCGAAACGTGACTCTAACACAGAATAGTTAATAAATATGTTGTAAAATGACATAAGTAAATAAAATATGTCATGTTATATATAATTATTGTTTTTTAATAAATATATTTGAATATATATATTAAACTTATATTTATTATACAAGATGATTTAATGATAATGAAGAAATCTGAGACTTGTAGTAAGGGATCACCCTCTCACTTTTATTTTCGGTGAGAAATGACATATTCCCTATATTTTTAATTTAAGTGGTATATATACTACACATGAATGTATTTTATTATGATTATAAATAAAATTATTTTTATATAAATATTCATTTTATTATATCACTTTAATGGGGTTTGGGATTTGAAAGATACCAAAGTGGTCAGAGATTTTTGTCTCAATTTCTCTTCTTTGAAACATATGTTATTTTACGCACCTATATTCATTTATGAGTTTTATATATTGTCCCTTATACATGTAATATAACCAATTTATTTATTATAATGTTATTTCAAGTTTCATTTATTGTTATTATTTCATCGGGCTTATGCTTTAATGTTACCAAAGTGGGAATGGTTTTATGGTACAATCGTGTTGTTTATCAGGATTTTAAGATTTATGATTAATATGATGAAATATTTTAATTAATATCTCAAGAAACTCATGAATTTTCATATCCAATGTTTATTTCCCATGAATATATTTTTCTCCTCATTTTCCTCTCTTTATATAGTCATGATTTCAAAATAAAATTTTAATGAAAATTGTGTTAATTTCTCTCCTTGATAGAAAACTCATTTATATTTAAAAATCATGTTTTCTATAAAACTATTTTCAAAAAATATTTTAAAACTTATCAAATTATACATATTTAATTTTTAAAAAAATGTTTTGAAATTTATTTTTGTGTCATTTTCTAAACAATGCATGTTTGGATTTTACAAATAATGTGGAAGGAATCATTGCTTTAACGTGTATATAATGAATGGAATTTTTCACAATCATCAATTGTATTTTAATTGAAGAATCCTTTATATGAATTCAATGATTATTTTATAGAAAAATTATTTTCAAAATATTTTTGGAATTTATAGTTTTAAAAAGTTATTTTCAAATAAAAATTATTTTACTCAACAAATGTTCCTTGTGATATTTCAAAATCATTCTCTATCCACGAGGAAATAATATGAGGAAAATTTTTATTTTCTAGGTATATCGACAATTTATACCATTATAATTATTTATACTATTGGTTTATTTTGATAATATGTTTGTGAAACCAGTTTCTCTTATATGGGTTATACAATGATAAAATTATTATGAAACACACTTCCTTTTCAATAGGTTATTCTATGATGAAATGATGAAATTATTATGAAAACTGTATATTTTCCATAGTTTATGATATAAAGAAATGTTTATGAAACCCATTTTCTTTTAGGGGTTATTATATGATGATTTTATTATGTTCTTGTGTCACACATACATATGAGTTTCATTATATGACGGGTGGGACCTATATCCCCCTCCAATGCATTAGAAATAATTAATGTTATATGAGTTAAAAGGGAACATGGGAGGTTATCACAAGCCAAGAATATGGTAAACTAGTGGGTATACAAATTCTAAAAGAGTAACATGGGTGGTTATCCCAATCCTAACATGTTATTAATGACTTGGTGGGCAGCCTTGACATAATATTTTCTACGGTTATGTATATTCCAAAAAACAATGTCTTATGAAAAAGATATTCTATATTGGATTATGTTATTTTATTTATGTATGATTCATGTCTTATCAATGTACAATATGTTTATCATTACTCAAGATTATGATCTTTGATATTAAGGGTATGGTTTTAAAATATTTTTCACATGTTCTCATATGCTCATATTCATGTTGTGCTTACATATCTCCCTTATTTAACCTAATTAAGCATCAAAGTGCATTATTTCATATGTTTCCTCTTACCATGTTATGAATAAAGGTTTTAATTGGGGTATGTATATGAACATTACTAAATGTTAATATCTTTGTTAGAGACATTGAATAACTTTAAATAAATTAGAAGATTTTGTACCTAGTCTATAAATTCACTAAAATATCATAGTCTTAAGTATCTTTTTATCTAATTTATTGAATAATAATCAAGAAATATGTAATATCAATATATTATAAGTACATTTTGGTATATTTGGTATCATAGGAAAGGTTTATTTAAAAATTGGGAGCACGTATGAGAAAATTTAAATGAGATTACTATGGATATTTCTAAGGATATATAAAGGGATATATCTATGAACAAGTCTAAGGATCATTAAAACTATAATGAAATGTAACAGGTTTTTGGTAAATAATAAATCAAGTTATTTTAAATAAATTACATACATATTTTTATAATACATTTTGATGTGTCTCTCTCACTTAAGAGCCAAGGGGTCATACCTTCAAAAGTGGATTATTGAGATGGACTCAATCATCGCCAGTTGTATGAAAATGGCCATACCTATACATCTGGTTTGAAACACACAAGGGATAAACTTTAGAAATTAACAAACATTTTGTGAACCATTATAAAGTATCTAAATATATAATTTCCATGAATAACCTAGATTAATCCTAAGGTTCATTAACAGAAAATATGGTGTCAGGATTTAGACACCCTATAAGGGACTTTCCTGATTTTGAGGTTCCCCACTCTGATTAGTGTCTCTCACACAATTTTTTTATGTTTATGGATATAACCAGAAGTAACCATATTAATAATTAGTGTGAGGAAATATTTAATGCCAGTGACCCTCTGAAACCAAATGTTATTGGAGCTGAAATAATTAAATCTTATTGCTTTACTCATACTATTTTCACAACTGACGAATCATGTAAGAATTAAAATGAGTAAAGGAGGGAAAAATTTCTAATGAGTTATTCATGAGGTAATTTGTACCTTTTTTAGTGGTTCATGTGATAAAATATTTTCTGATTCAACTGAAAATATATTTTCTATCCTCTTGTGTTTATAGCATGATAAATTCATTTTGGTTGTCTACTGTATCAAAGGTGATTCAGATCAATATTGGACTATTATCCTGAATATGAGGAAACATGATGAAATTGTATATACATATGGATTCTTTGAATAACATATTTTTCAATAATTACATTCCATGTATTCCCCCTGTAAATATGAGTAATGAGTTCATTGAGATAAATTAAATGGATTTTGAATATGTTGGTACCTTTGAAGAAAATTTGACAAGAATTGTGAGGTGCACTTCTATAATTATCTTCCAACCTAAAAGTAAGGTTTATTGATTCTTTAGTGGAATAAAATTAAGTCTAAAAATGGTTTTATACATAATATACTTTATTATTTATTATGATATTTTTTTATGTTCTATCAATGTAGAAATTGGAGTTGTAATTACATATAAATTTCATGGTTTTGATAATCTGAGAAAAAATATAATTCAATAGAAAATATAAGAATCATGGAGAGAATAATATGATAATTATTTTATGCTCAAAGTTTGGGAAGAAGTATGGAGTAAATTTTCTTAAAGGAACTGTTATATTTTTTAAGTGTGGAAGGTAATTTCATTAGGAAATTCTTTATCATGGTGATGGGAAGAAGTTAGCAAAATAGAGAGAAATTTCCCCAGAACTCACCTCTCATAATCCAGTGTCTTGTGCTCAAGGAGTGTAGGAAAATGTGAATCTCGACCCCAATATAAGTTCTAATATAAATTATAATCCACAACATATTCTTAATAAAAAGGATAAATTTACATCTTATGAAATCATGATGGTTAAAGTGAATCATGATAATTAGGGTACCCTAATCCCCCCTAGTTGAAAATTTCATGTTTTATTTTGTATGAAAGATCCCTATAGAAATATTATTGTTTATCATTTAGTGAAATTTCATGTTATTAACCCCCTATACATGAATTCTTTAACAAAAAAATCAAATTTCATATTATATTGGTACATCGGTGAACCCCATCTTCTAATGGAAATATTTTTTGTAAGATAAAATCCTATTTAAGGAATAAAGGGAGAATTATATTTTCAAAGAATTTGTGCCTCTATGTATAATTAAATTAAGATTCATGGATACCCAAATTGGATCTTGATTTTAAGTTTGATCATATGTTCAGAGACATTAACACCCTTTTTGATGTTTTATGTGATGGTAGTTTATCATGATTAAAGATATTTTGAGATAAATTTATGGAAATAAACCATTTGGTTTTTTAAATAGTGACCAAGTCGTTTCTGGAGAAATGACTTTACACTTTGTATAAATGTGATTAAAGTTACTAGTAACCTTTATGGTTTATCTTATCTTTGATGTTAAGATTATTATGCATTATAGTCAATCACCTTATAAAGTAAGAACACTTTATTGCTATTATAGAATATTTATCATTGGATCATCTTGCCGGAATATATATTATGTTCATTGTAAGGTATCATGGAGAACCATATTAAATTCTATTTTTATCGGAATCTATATTTTATATTGATTTTTTTTTGTGAATTATTCTATAAGATCTATATACAGAGTAAAGTTTCATCAGTATGTTTCATCCTCGGATAGATGGTGAGTTTCTGGGAATTATTCAAACTCTAGAGGATATGTTAAGATAATGTTATATGGATTTATAATGTGGGTGGTATCATCACCTTTATAAATTTTAATTTTCTTGCAATAATAACATTCAATTGAGCATTTAGATGGCCCCTTCTAAATCCCATAATAGGAAAAAGTGTAGAACTCCAACATAATAGAATGAATTTGTAGAAAAAAAGATTTTAGGGTCTAATCAAGCTTATGATGTGGAAGAGATGGTTAGATACATTCATAAATATGTATGAACTACAGGAATTTAATATAAATATTATTTTGATAATCATCGATGTCAACTTGAATTCAAAGTTAGTAATCACTTTGTACAAATTTCTTCATATAATAAATAAGGGGAAACTAAGGCCAAGGTATATTGGTCCCATTAAAATACATGATCATATCGAGAAAATAGTTTATAGTATGGAGATTCAACCAAACCTATATCGAGTTCATGATGTGTTCCATGTACCTCTCTAGATGAAGGGCTTACTTTATCACTCACATGTACTGAACTCAGAGGACATACAACAGAAGCATGATAATTCTTATAAGGAATAATCGATGGAGATTTTGGATCTAATAGAGAAAATTATAATAAAAAACCACTCACCAAGGTAATTATTTATGGTGAATCCACTATCTTGATTAAGATACATGGGAACCTAAGGGTTTAATGAGGTATAAGTATACTCAGTTATAGGACCCCATGTGATGAATTTCGAGGGAAAATTCATTTTAAGGAGGATATAATGTAACACACTGAGATTTTGTGAAATATTTTTTCAAATAATTTTTCTAATTTCAATATTAATGATTATACTCAATGTTTATTTTATCTTCTGTTATATGAAACACTGAATTTATATTTCATTACATGAAACACTAAGATTAGACAAAACTTAATATATTATTAAAATATTACTATTTAATATGATAGTGGTCTACTAGTCATTGGAATGGAGAGTATGAATAATATTATATAAATTTTGAAAATAAATTTCATAAAATTATATATTAAATATATTCCTTGAGGGAAAATAAATTAAACATGAAAAAAACTATTTGAAAAAAAATATTGTTATCCAGACGCAGTTTTTATGCAAACAAACTCTTTTTTTCACAATAAATTAAAAAAACCCTTTGGGTGAATTATTTTAAATACATATGTATATATTATATATTCAATCAACTTTATAACATTCATTTTACCTATTTTTTAGACAAGATATTAGAATAAATCCACTTTTATGCTTAAAACTTTATTTTTCTAAAAAATAGTTTTGTCACCTTCTCTGCACTTATTTTAAAAATAATTTTTGAATAATTTAGAAATTTTTTTAGAAAATATAAATTCCATTTTTTTTAAAAAAATATAAAAATTGTCTTAGGGTTAATTTTTGGGAATTTTTTAAAAAGATTAAATTGTTGATGAATAGTGAAAATATTGAATTTAAATTGAAAATTGAACATTTTTTAAAATTATATATAAAGTTAAATTATAATTTGATTCTAATTTAATGTATAATTGGTATAATTTTATATCTATTAATAAAATTTAGTTCATTTTAAAAAAACTAACATTGTATTTGAATATAAAAACTCTCTAAACTATTAAACATTTTATCTTTGAAAATTTCTTTATCATCATGTTTGTGTCATTAATGTTAAACTAAATTTGGACACTTATAGAGATTTAATTTTAATAATTGTATTATATATGTTGAATTAAAATAATTTCTATAATATAATATGGTCAAATTAAGTTTTTACAAAAATTAATAGGGAAAATATTAAAAATTAATAAACGCGGTTAATGTAAAAATGCATTTACCGAGGGTCTAAACTATAAGGATAATGGTTAAAATGACTATGAAATTTATAAAATTAAAATTTTATAGACATATATCAATATTATACTTCCCATTTTCAAATATGTGGACATTTAGAATATTTTTCTTGGTAATGACCTTTTTATATTGCATTCTTTTTTGAAATTTCCACGTAGTTTCTAAGTGGGTACTTTTCCCCCACTTATAAAAAGACACCACCACCATCCAATTATTCACAAATTTAAAGCCATATATTTATTTAAAAACCAACGAAAATTTCACCAAAACATATTTATACATGTTCTATATATGATGTTTCTCCCAAACTACTAGCACAAGTGTCCTTAATAAGTAATCTAAAGGAGCTGCTTCTATGTTTAGGTAATTGTCTTCACCAAGATCCTTCTTATTGATTCTTTTTTACACATTTAATTATGTATTAAGACTTATAATATAGTATATAAATTATTTCATATAAACTTATATGTTATTATTTTAATGTAATAACCTATATCCATTTCCACTTCCATCAAACGGGAAACAAAACCATTGATCATGTGTAAGCTAAACTACCGCATTGCAAACCGATGTCATTAGTTTTCCATTTCAACCTCTAAAAGTTAGGTATGATGATATATGTATAAAATATATATGATATTTATAACATAATTATACTTATAGAGTCTTTAAATCGTATATTTGTTTTTAATATCCATTATATAGTGGATATGATAAAGTCACTCGTATGTATGGCGGACTACCTCCTCGCGAAATGATGTAATTTGTTTTTCACTAACGGTTTACATGGAAGATAATAAATATAAATATAAGGGTAATATATGAAATTATTATTATATAAATGTAATATTTATCATTTATCAATATAAAATTAAAATATATCATTTTTTTCTTACATTTTAACCCACTGAAATATGATAATGTTGTTTGTGTACATGTGGATTACCTCCTTCGCGAAACGATGTGGCTCTCTTTTCATTACCACAACACATGGATGATATGTATAGGGGTATTTAAAGAAAAAGTATGTTATTTATGATATTATAATAATTCTTAAAAGATTACATATTAAATACCTCATTTTAATAATGATCATTGAAAAATGGAAATGTTACTCATGCATGTGTAAAGCCTACCATCTCGATGATCGTAACATAATTTATTTACCAAAAAAATATTTCACGATTAGTATTAAAGTAGAATTGATATTTAAATATGATAATTATTTCAGTATTATCTTTCAAAATACACTATTACCATTATCAATGTAAGAATACCAAAAATAAAAAATCAAAACATTTATGAAAAACAATGTGTTAATTACAAAAAACGTGACTTTTAAATGAAATTCTTAATAAAAGTGTAATAAAAGTATGTAAATAAATAATTTATGGTATTATATGTATAATTATTGTCGTATAATATATGTATAATGAAAATTTATTAATTATATAGGAGGGTTTAATTAGTGAATAAAGTTAAGACTTATGGCGAGGGATTCTGATCTCACATTTATTTTCTATGAGACAAATGACATATTCATCACATGTTTATTTTATATGCTGTATATATTTTCCATTAATGTATTTTATTATGATTATACTTAAAATTATTGGTATTGAAATATCCATTTTAATATCTATCTTTAATGGGTTTTTTTATTCCAAAGATACCAAAGTGGTAAGGGATTTTTGACTCAATTTTCCTTCTTGGAAACATATATTATTTAATGCAACAATATTATTTTATGAGGTGTATATATATCTGATTTCTAATGTAATATAATGAATTTATTTATTCTCATGATATTTTATATTTTATTTAATTTCATTCATTCATGGGTCTTATGATTCAATTTTACCAATGTGGTAATGGTTTTATATTACAATATCATCGTTTGTGAGGATTATTTAGGTTAACGATTCTAATGATGAAATAATATGATCCATACCTCAAGAAACACATTAATTATATTATCATTATAATAAATGTCTTATATTTTTTTTGTCTTTATGTTCTCAAGAGTTCAAAATAATGTTTTTAATAAAAAATCATCTTTATTTCTCTCTTCGATAGAAAACTCATTTATCATCTAAAACCATGTTTTCCAAAAAATTGTTTTCCAAAATGTTTTTAAATCTATTTAATTTATTTATTAAATACGTTTTTACCCATTTCTACCATTTAATAAAAAAATTTAAAATAACTCTTCATGTTCTTTTCCAAATAATGAATGTTTAGAGTTTACAAAAAATGTGAAAGAAATATTTGTTTTAATGTGTATGAAATGAACAAAATTTTCCACCATCATGAATGTTATTTTCATTGAAGATTAATTTATAAGTGTCCATTTTTATATTCAATGAAAATTATTTTCAAGAAAATATGAATTTTTTTTTTAGAAAGTTATTTTCAATGAATAGTTATTTTCCACAACAAATGTTCCAAGAGTTCATTCAAAATCATTCTTCATCTTGAATGATATACATTGATGAATCTTATGATTTTATTTGGATATGTACCAATGATTCCATTATTATTCTTACTCTAAATGGTTTATGAGGAAAAGATGTTTATGAAACCCATCTCTTCCATAGGTTACACTATGATAAAATTATTGTGAAACCCATTCCTTTTATCATGGGTACTGCTATGATGGAATGATGAAATGATTATGAAACTTATCTCTATTCCATATGTTATTATATTATGAAATATTTATGAAACTCATTTCATTCCATTGGTTATGATATGATGAATGTTTTAGGATATTGTAACACAAATATGCATGATTTTCATTATTTGACGTGTGGGACCCATCTCTCACTCCCATGCATTGGGTAATTATTAATCATATATGATCTAAAAGGTTACATGAGAGGTTATCTCAAGATATAAAGAGCGTACATGTGAGGTTATCCTAAGCCTGAAATAGGTATATGGCTGATTAGTACAAGCCTAACATGTTATGAATGTCTTCGTCAGTAACCTTGACATAAGATTTCTTATAAATACGTATATAACAAAAACATATATCTTATGCCAATATTATTTTATATTGGATCATATTATTTGATTTCATTATAATTAATTTATTATGAAATTTTTATCCTTATGTCACGACTCAGGATTATAATCATTGATAAGTAGGGTATGGTTTTAAAATGTTATGATAATGTTATCATACCATTATATGCATGTTATGATTTTGTGTCTCCCTTTTTTACCCTTACTGATCATCTTATCTCACTAATTCTTATGTTTTCTATCACCATGTTATAAAGAATGTTTTTATGTATGGTATATCTATAGAGTACTAAATGGTATGATATTTTTCAGAGAAATTGAAGATATTTCACCATATTAGAACATTATATACCTAGTCTCCAAAAGAACTAAAATATTACAGTTTTTTGGAATATGTTTGTGTAATTTATTCAATACTCATCTAAAAAGACGTGATATCTATGTATGAGAAGCCAAAGTCGCTATATTTTTTTATTTGATTACAAAAAAATTTAGAAGGTTTTGGGAAATTCATGGGATGTATTTTGGTAAACATAATTGATCTTGAATATTTTTACATGTTTTTTTAGTAAAGTGGATGTGGTAAATTTAATAAAATATTCCTTAATAGACCCTGGAATTGTGTTTTTGAGATTTTATTACATTTTTTGTTATTTTATGGACATCATGGATGTCACTATTAATCTCTATTATTTTATACATAGATTTTACCCACATATAATTAGGTTTGATTAATTTTTGGATCATTTATATATGAAATATGATGACATTATTCACTCAAGTGTATCTTATTTTACATTTAATAAGAGAAAAGATGAAATTTATTCCATTAGAAAATAATGAGATGAGAATGACTACCCCATATTGATCCTTTATATTTATTGTTTATAATGTTTATATGAAAAAAATTTATTGTTGAGAGAATATTAATAGTGGATTATTTTCGGTAATTAAGGGTATTGAAAATAAATCCAAAAGGATTATATTAAATATCTGAATGGATTTTGATGTTTGTATTTATTTTCATTTAGAAAGATAGTTTTCAATATGTGTTAGGTGGTTATGAATACACTAATTGATGAATAGGTAGATGGTGCAAAATAAAGCTTGTATTTAATTTAGATTATATTCTTTTTTTTACTGCCACTATATATTAGTGAACTATTAAGGTTGCAAATGAAGATTGAAATAGGGAAAGTAGCAACGTCTTGGAGTTTTGGGATAAAATGTTTCATGGTAGAGGTTCTTTATATATCTAATGTTTGTTGATCTATGATTATAAGGAATTAATGATAATTTCTAATAGATGTTTAAAGGATTATAATCTATAGTTTCTGGATGATTTTGAGGAGTTAGAAGTGGGATGGCATAAAATAATAATTATTAATTGAATAAATGAAGCTAGATGTGAGTTTAAGTGGGTTCACATCCTCATGTTATCAATATTAAGGATGGTATAATATATGGATACTACCTTGGATGAGGGTCATGATTGAAGAATACGATAATAAGAAAATAAATTAGATATGTTCTATTATAATAAAGTACTTATTTAGGTAATATTATTAAACGAATTTAAAATTGAATTATTAAGAAAGTGTAGATTTATTAAAATACTCAATAATATTAATTATTTTCTACATATACATTGACAATTTTTCTAAAGAGATTTCTGAATCATTGATTAATTAATAAAGTAATTATGTTTTTTTAATATGACATAAAGACAGTATTGATTTCTGGATAATATTTAATGAAATTTTTTGTTGAGTTAAAGATGTTTTGGATTTCTAAGTTGGAGATACATAATTTAAAATTGAATATATATAAGACCTAAGATTAAAATATTAAAAAATTATTATTTCTTATAAAGGTATATAACATTCTTTGTATGATAAAGAAGAAAACGTAGGTGTTACTCTATCTCTTATTGGATCTATTGTGTTTCCTCTATGTTTTTGATCTGTTATACATGAAGTATGTATTTTATAAAGGTTTTTATTTTACTCAGATATAGAATACAATTTACATACTTTTTTATACAAACATAGATGTATCATCCATCACATTGACAAAAACATAGAAGAAATAGATAAAAATGAGTTATAAAATAAAAAGGGGATACCCAACCATTTGATGTTAATTAAATTTATAACTTTTTTATCATATCTAGAAATTATTATCCCCATAGAGAATGAAGTCCATACTGTGATGAGTATGTTCGCATTATAATTTTTAATTTTTATTCTCGAATTATGGATTATTTGAAAAATATACATGTTAAAGTTTTCACATATGTATATTTGTGTTTTCCAAGGGTCTATGGGGTGAGAAAATATAACCATAATTGAAAATATATTTTATGTAAAATTCATTGGAATAGAAGTTTCAAAATTATGACAATCCCATCAAAGATTTAAAATATAAACAGAAATGTACAATGTTTTTAAAGAAAAATATTCCCAAGAAGAAGATTAATTTAAAAATACTTATGATGAGAAAGATTATAAAAGAAATATCATTTATATAAAGATCCATACATTACAAGAAACTCATAAATATACTATATATGTTAATAATTCTCAATTGGATGCCGAGGATAAAAAATTAACGGATCCTGAAAATTATTTATAAAAAATTAGTAAATTTCATCAATATAAAATTTAAAATATAAAAATAGTATGGGATGAAATATTGGTATCTACTAAGTATGAGAATAATATCATCAATATTAAGTGTCCTGAACTAGAATTTAAACTGTGGAATTTTTATGTTGGACAGGTTGAAATAAAACACAAAGAAAAAGGAATAGGTGTTTCCATGAATTTTTTTGATAATATTTATTATTCCAAACAGAATTAATCTATTGGAAATAATAGTTAGAGATCATTTATATATAAATATTCTACAATATCAGAGAAAAATATAACCCTTTTTCTAAAAAAATTATTATATTAATGTTCTCACCGTAAAAGGTGTTAGTATGAATGAAAATTATAGACATATACAGGTGGAGAAAAATTATGAGGAAGCCACCACTACATCAAGGGGTATATGAGCAGTATCATTATCTTTTGTAAAGAAATAATCATAATATAATATTTTTTTTATCTAAAAAAAGGAAAAGTATTAAATCTAGCTAGTTGTCCTTATAAAGGAAGAAAAAAAAGGTTTATTAAAATTTTTTGCTGTAATGGAAATGTTTGGAAAAACTTCATTACTTTTTGGAATAATATTTAATTTTTTTAAAGATAAATAAATCCTCCATCAAGGGGGAGAAAATGTGAGATGAGTAACAATACAAAAAAAGGTTAATATATCTATCAAAAATAGATTTTAATGTCTGGGTAATTTCAATAGAAAATTTAAGACATGTTTTCATTATGATGTTTAATTTTGTTATAAATATACAAAGAGTTTTTATTGATCTCTTGAATGAAGAAGTACATAAAAGATAATAAAGAAACAAATTGGTGAAATTGATTTTGTATTTGGTTGTAAGAAAGTAAATAATGAAAAAATGCACACTCAAGAACAATGGGGACAATGATATAACACCAAGGAAGGTATGATTCTATTTTTGAAGAAAATGAAACATAATTGAGCAGTTAAAATAGACCATTATCATATAAGTTTGATAAAAACAATAGAGAATAAGGGAGAATTAATCTGAGAAATAAAAAAAGGATTGGTTTAGTCAATATATCAATGAAAAAGAATAGAAAATTACATATAAGTATTCAAAAAAGGATTAATCAAATATAGTTGAGAAACCATATGTAAAATTAAGGAATGTGGGTAATTTGTTTTAAATGTATGATTTTTTGGTTGGCCAAATTGGTAACGGAAAATAATCTTAGGAAATCATGAATTTTTTTATATTCCATGATATATTATGTAAAAACTATAATTCCATATACAGATAAAGTTGATAAAATTAATAATACCATACTTAATAAGGAGTTTTATATTTTTAAAAATAAAGGCTAAACAAGAATGAATAGTTATCATAAAAATAAAGCTGAATTCAAAGAAGATTCTTGGTAAATATGAAAACCTAAATTTTCTTATGCTTATTAAGTGTAATTTGATAGGCCACTTTATTCTTATATTTTTTGTATTAATAATTAATGGTAGTGAATTTTGGAGGTAACATAATGAGGATTATGATGATTATATATTAATAAAGAATTCTATCTTATAAAAATCTATCACTTTTTTAATTAATTATTGATATATAATGATGAAGGAAAATCTCGAAGATCATTTAGTAAATGGATTATCCTTAACGAATAATTTTTATAGTATATCCCCTGAGGGAGGGTTTAGTTGAGATTACATTTAAATGGTATCATTTTATGTTATACTAGAATTTTTGAAAATTTCATAAAGTCAGTCATTAATGAACTAAATTGATTATATTATACTAACATTATGAGAAAAATAATATACAAAATTGTAGGAGGGTTATTATTTAATGACATAATAATTTATGGGATTTTTGATAAATTTAAGGGTCATAATTTGATAAAATTTCTTGAGATTGATTTTTTTTTATGATTTTTGAGTTGGGGTAGAAGATATATGTAAAGATATACTTGATCCTCAGCTTGAAGAGAGTTTTTGAGCTAGTATAAAATGATGTGTAATGTTATGGATATACTTCATGTCTAAAATATTCAATAATTTTTTATACACTGATATCACTCATAGAGAAAAGGATTTGATTAATTTATGTCTCATTGGGAAGAGAAATTTCATTTCATCATTCTCTCAAAGGTATTAGGTTTCAAATTTAATAAGGGAGGAGATGAAATTTTATTCATCAGTAAAGAGTTAGATGGGTGTCACTACCCCTTACTCTTGATCCATTGTACTTATTGTGAATTATAGGGAGATAAAAATATAAAAATATTGAAGGAATTTTAATAGTTATTTATTTGAGTAATTTATTGGTATTTAAAATAAATCCAAAGGGAGATATTTAATTTATCAATTGATTTCAATGATTGTATTTATTTTCAATATGTAATCTATTTATCACTAGTGATTGAGTGATTATAAAGGTCCCAAATAATGAATTGTTTGAATGTGGGAAAAACATATTTTTGTTCCACTTGTTTATATTCATTATTTTATTACATTTATTATCAAACATATATTAATGTTGGTAATAAACATTGATAAAAGAAAAGTATTTGTTTCTTTGAGATTATAAGAAAAAAGTATATAGTTTAAGCTTCTTATATATCTAAAATATTTTGGGATTTAATTATATGGAATAAATTAAAAATTTTCATCGATTTTGAATAAACTATAAACTATTTGTTCTTCAAGTGTTCAAGAATTTTGTAATGAGATAGCATAATCAAATAACAAATGAGTGACTGAATGAAGAAAGCTGGTAGTTAATGTGAGTTTAAGTCATTTTTCTCAAGAATAGATATTCTAAATTATATATAAACTATATTAGATTATTGGGATGATTAAAGAATCTCATATTGGATAGAAGGTTGAGACAGGGGAAACATTAATCTGGTAATTATTTAAGCACATTTATAAAATGTATTTCAAAAATTATTTTGGTATTGAAGTTTTATTGAAATAATCAATAAAATACTTTTTTCTACATATTCTTTCATAATTTTATTTAATATATTTATTTTAAAAATCCAGATTTTTATCAATGGAATTTCCCTTCTTATAGTTATGTCATATTTAGTAATATTGTATAAATCACATGCACCACATAATGAAACCAACAAAATTTAATTTTATTAATTTGAGAATTTCATTTAAAAAAAATATTTTCATAATAATATAAATTATTACAATGAAAAAAATATAAAATAATATTAAAATCATTAGAAAATTTGCATATACTTGTTCCGCCAAAATAATTATACTCATGAACAAAACTGTAGAAATGAAGAAAATTATTATTTATGAAATATGAATTTTGAAAATGAAAATATATGATCTTTCGGGTAAATAGTTTTGAATTATGAATTAAAGTAATATTATATATTTATAGTAATTAGGTCTCCCATCATAGAGTTACAAATATGACCATTTGAATAGTAATATGCATGTTGGAATGGTAATATGACCATTAGAATAGTAATCTGTCTATATAGAGTTGTAAACTAACTGTTATAGTAGTATTCTCACCTACAGAAGTGTTAAATAATATTTAGGTGTCTTATAAAATGAAAATATGAAATATTTATATCATGATAAAAATAAATAATTATTTTAGATGTGATAAAATGAGTGTTCAAATTTTAAAAAATATAAATGTTTCTTTTTCATTTTTTTAAAAATATAAATATTTTAAAGAAAGTTTATTTTCATAAAATGGGTTTAGAAATTATTAATATGTTATATTATAAAGTTAATATATTTTTATGAGTGCACAAGTAATTTTTAAAATAGTTATATAATTGATAATAATATAAAATTTTGTATTTTTTTAAAAAAAATAGGGATTTTATTTAAAAAATAAATTTAATATTTTTATAATATAATTTTCAAAAAATGGGTTTTATTTTTTAATATAAAAATTAAAAAATATTTATGGTTAAATTTATGGTATTTTTCTAAAATATTTGATATTTTGTGAATAGTGAAATATGGAAAAATGTAATATTTATAATTATAAGATAAAAACATGAATTTTTTATTCATGGATGATGTAAGACAAATTAGTTAGAAATAAAATGAACAATTTACTATATATAGTCAAACTATTAATCATTATTGGTAGTCTTCATCCTAGTAATAATCTAATAATTGTAATATTCAAAAACACCCCTCTTCTCCCCTTATAATTACCACTTCTCACAACCTCATCTCCTCACACATTATAATCCTTGTATCATATGAAATATATTCCCAACATCCTTACTAATTATCTCCCCCAAATCCTTGTTTTGTAGGTGAAATATAAATACCAATTCATAATTCTTTAATGATTTTTTCAAGGAGATGACATTCAAGAGGTAATATTCTCAAACCACATATTTTAAATTATTTTTTTATTCTACCTTCTCCTCACCTCCCTCATAAAACATGTAATAATAAATCTAGTATCATATATATATATATATATACATATATATATATTATTTTTAATGTTATAGTTCTAATGTAATATTTACCATCCATCCACTTATTTTATACTCTAATTCTAGAAAAATTTAATTGTCCATATTATTTCGTTCTACCACCTTTGTGGACAATGAGTATTTATTTTAAGTAACCTCATTCAGGGTTGTTCATAAAAAATTTATCGTTAGATAATGTTATAATAATTATATAATAATTTATTTCATGTTCTATATGGAATTAATATACAAAATATTAAAAAATATGAAACTAGTTTGTGATGGTCAGTAGACCCACCTAAAAGTACTATCTTCATAACATTTTCATTTTCAATAATTAAATCATCCATATGTTAAGAAAAAATGTTATCAAGGAACATTAAAATTTCTAGAATTATATGAATACCATTGAAACATACTTATCATGTTTTCATCCCATTTAACAATAACATCTATATTTATTCACATGTTATACGACCTTGGAACCACAAAACGAACACTCTAAAAACAATGAAATTAAACATTATATATCATTATAATGGTTATGAATGAAATTAATAAAATTATATTGAATAAAATATAGATAGAAAATTTTATGAATAAATTAATTAATTAATATTATTTAATTATTCAGGTTGTTATGTAAAACTTTAGAATGAATCCAAACATAAGATAAGGGATCTCTCTAAAACACCCTTTTACTTTGGGTTATATCCTCTCTCTCCCTCTATCTAACTTTTAACCTATATTTTATGTTATTTAATTATTTTAAATACTGTATATTTTCTAATTATATATATATATATATATATATATCATCCTTTCCATACATGGGGTAATAAATTCATTAATATCATTTCTCAAATACCTAATTTTAAGTCATCCCGATTTAGTAGAACTTTTCTATCCATTAATCCTTTTTTTGTAATGGTCATTTAGAGTATTTATTTCAAAATGAACATAATATTGTGATACTTATGCTTATTTAAATTGATAAAAATGTCCATAAATTTAATTCATTCTTATCTTTGGAATATCTATAAAATTTATCTTATTTATGATATGAAGAAATATTATGCAACATATTTCATACCTTGGATAATTCTTATGTTTTTGCCTTACAATTGATTTCCTTTTATGGAAGACATAACCATGTGCCTTTCATAATTAGTTAACCCATATTTAAATCCAATTCATTGGGTAATGATTATGTCTCTTTACATTATATGCAAGGGATACAGGAGTAAATCTAATCCATGATCGGACTATATCCACCATTTGATGTTGTCTTGAAGTTATCCTTAACTTATTCTTTTTTCATGTTTTATTCTTTAGTCACTTTCCCATGTTTCCATGATCTTATGATAAAATTTTCTTTATATCATCCTCTCATTTGATTATTTATAAGACTTTTCTTTTATGATATCATGTTATATCATCAAAATTGCATATTATTCTTTGTTATCATGTTCATTCCCTTACTGAGATTTATAAATTATTCATTTATTTTATGTATTTTCCAGGTTATCTGAAGTAATTTTAAGAGATTTAATTGATTTAGGATTTCATTATAAAGATATCATAAATATATAATGTTTTAGTTTCTTTTGATATATTAGAAACATATTCTTCTAACGTCACTATGACTCACAATATTTGGGTGGTGTTTATTAAATGTTTCTGTTTAAATTTATTTAATAATATGTGTAAAATGTTTGGGTAAATATAGTTTGTATCAAATAAGGGTCTAGTTATTTTTTGGGAATAGGGGTAAAATACTTTTTTGATAAACCCATGGATATGTCTAACTATAATAAATATCCTAAAAATTTGGTGAAGTATATAGTGAGAGGTTTCTAATAAATTATATCCCTATAAAGATATTATAAGGGGATGTGTATTTAAAAAAGTTTTACCTAGGGGTAATAACCTTGAAAAGGAAATATTTCATATCAAATCATTCGTCAACTAGTTCATGATAAAGAGGCCTTACTGCACAACTATTTTGACACTTCTGATGGATATTATTTGGGTAATTCCCAAAATATTTGTGAAGCATTGTGAAGGAATTTTATAGATTGTGATGTTAAAAACCCTAATATGAATAAATTAATATGGATAAACTATATTTAAACCTATATAATCATAAGATATGATATACTTTTCATTTAAAATTTATTCAATCAATGATCATAATTTCCCTTTTTATATAATTTTAATCTTAAGTATTCTCATGTGTTTTTTAGTTTTATTAAGGATCTAAAATAAGAGGAATATTTAAAACAAAAAAATGAATGAAAATGTGATGATTTAATTATATTACATAACATATAGAAGTGGGTCGTAGTAAATTCATAGTAGTACTGGCTCAGTTGACACATGAAATGAATAATAACTTGAAATGTGTGGAATTCCCTCTTCTTAAGAAAGATAAAGCCTTAGTCAATTAATTTATGTAAAAAAGGCCTCATAACTTTAGTAGATATTATGGTCCTTTAATCATATAAAAATAAATTAACTCTATTGAGAATATATTCTCAATCCTCTAATGATCATGCTAAGAGAAATTTGTGCAATTTCTCTATCATCTTGAATGGTAAGCAGATCGGTGGTGGACATTGATCAAGAACATGAAATAAAAAGAGAAAATTCATTCCATTTAATGGGAAGATTTCAAGAAATTATTTTCCAATAAATAGTTTCATTGAACTCTCCATCTTAAAATATAAAAGGATTTCCTCAGATTATGTAAAAGGGAGTTGATTTTATCAAAGTGCATAAGGAAAAATTCACCAATATTTCACGATATGCTTACGTATTTTCATCAACACTTAAAGAAAGATGGACCATTTAATTAGTGAGATGAAGTTGATTCTATTAAATTATTTAGAGATTTTATACTTTGATAACAATGAAGAATTTTTTTTTACGGATTTAATGTTGAGATATATATTGTTGAATCTTAGTGGTCTCATGGGCCAAGAGATAAAAAGAATAAAATAAAGTTTTCTTTAGGATTATCAATGGAAAAAAATTATTGATGAAAGAAATCCCAAAATCCCATGTTTAAAAATGTAGAATGTAGCATCTCAGAAAATATAACAAGGGAACCATGAGATGATTCAGATGTGGAAAAGAGGGGCATTGGAATAATCAATACTGAATATAAATGAAGAGAACTACTAATTTGATGTAATAATAGAAGGTTCATATCAAAAATCATGTTATGTTACAATGTTTCAACTACAAGGAACTTGGGAATTATGCAGAAAAATTCCTTAACATATGGGTGTTCTGAGACATTGAATGAAAACAACATCTAAGTGCTATAGATAAAGAAAGAGCATATGGTATCCCTACTGTTGAGATATATCTAGGAAATGATGTGGTTAAAGGTACACCGATTATTAAATAAATAATATAATATATTCTTTTTTATTCTGGTTCTATAAATTATTTTATATCTTAGAAGTTATGTTTAACTATTAAAACACCACATGAAAACATGGGGGATGAATTATCTATGACAACTAAAATAGATAAATAATTTCATCCCAAGTATATAACTCATCCCTGATCAATGTTTTGGACTGAACCTATAAAAAAGTCTTGTCTTAATTGCTTTAATAATGTTTTAATCTATATTTGGAATGGACAGGTTTTCCTTATATTACTCCAATATCAATTTTTGGGAGAGAGAGATCACTCTTCACATCCAGAGACATCCTCTAATTATGTACAAGTGTAATGAGGATGATCAATCTTCTATAGAATCTTATTCTCAAGATTTTATATTATTTACTTTTAATCAACAATATATATCTCAAATTATTGAGACAAAGGAGAGAATCATGCTTCATGGCATGCCCACTATGAGGGATTATACTAATGTATTCCCTAAAAAATTGTTGTGGTCTTTCTCCTGACCAAGATATTGAGTTCTTAATTGAACTTATACTTATATGTCTTATAATTTCCAAGGCTATATAATAAATGAGCACCATTGATTTAGAATAAATGAATAAGAAATTATAAGAGAATATAGACATGTGATTTATATGACCAAGTGATTCACTGTTGGTGTGTTCATCCTCTTCATCTAGAAGAATGATGGTTCAATATGCCACTTTATTGATTATCATGAACTAAAAATCTTGATAAATAATAAGTTTCCCATTAAATAGAAAGATTACTAGTTCAATCAACTATATAGGTCCCATAATTTCTCTAAGCTTCACCTTCAATCATTATATCACTAATTAAAGGTTAAAAAGGAATATATTCCCAATACATCATTTTGAACAATGTTTGGACACTATGAGTTCATAGTGATTAACTTCATATTCACTAATGATCCAATAATATTTTTGTGATTAATATATTGAGTATTTAGAGATTACATTAATAAACATTTTTTATTCTTTATATATGTTATTATGACATACACCAAAATAAAGGAGGGAAATTTGGATATTGTGGTAAAGTCATTATAAAAGGAGAATCTATATGAAAATTTTAGTTAATGTGAGTTATTTATAGAGGATATATCTTTGTTAACATTGTAAAGGGGATATCTATGAAAATTTGTTAGAAAAAATGAATTAAATAATGTCACAGACCGATCTCTATAATAGAGATATATAGTTTCCATAGACTTCTTGGTTATTATGGATTATTAGTGAAAAAATTCTTGCGATTTTAAAAACCACTAACTAAAATGACTCAGAATAGAGTAAATATTTTTTAGATTTGTGAATGTGAAGATATATTCAAGTAATTGAAAAATCATTTTTATCACTACATTAGTTATCACATTATCCTAAAATATTGATGTTTTTATAGTATACAGTGATGATTCAAAGTAAATTGGTATGCTATGCCTCAATGTCGTTGAATTTTTAGGAAAATAACAACCCAATTCATGATCAGGAGTGGGTTATAGTGATACTCACATTGTTGATTTGGAAGAACTATCTTATTGTTGAGAAGTGTGTAATATATATATATATATATCATAAGAGAAAAACATATATATTCAAATAGAAGGAGATTAATATGTTCCAATGAATATGGTTAGACTTAATTGAGGACTATGATTGCTCATTCCACATTCATACAAGGAAACAAAATAAAGTGGGAGATTCTCTAAGCTGAAAGGATCCAAAAACCTTATCATTGATGAGAATTGAAAGGGATTTAATATACATAAACTTGTAAAGGACGGGCTTGTAGAACATAAATGAAGGAACATCATTGTTAATTTCTCAAATTTTTTCACAACCATCCATTATATATATGATAAATAATGTTCAAAGAGATGATGTGTAAATATGGAAGAACATGTAAGCTATAAGAAAATAAAAATACATGGACATAAAAATTGACTAATAAGGATTTGTAAGATTAATTTCATGACTATGTGTACCATAAAACAATACAATAAAAATGATATTTTTAATGATTCAAATAGCTTAACCTTCTCCATCCACCCAAGGAGTAGGAATATATATTGAGATCACTAGGAGATCTATTGGTGTGGAAATATAAATAATGGTATTGAATAATATACATCAATGTTCTAGGTCTGTTAGAAAGTGAAATATGAAAGGAAAAAGTCTAATGGGATGATGTAACCATTAACCATACCTTCATGGAAATGGGAAAAAATCACAATTGAAATTTTCATTATTCGTCCAAATTCATCCATATGAAATGATGTTTTATGGGTTGGGGTAGACCATATTACAAAGTATTTTCTTTACATTACTATTCAAGAGTGCTTATCACTTGATTAACTTTCAAGGACATATATCAGAGAAGTGGTGAGGTTTCAAGGAACACTACTATTGATTTAATCTAAACAAGATTCAATTTTTACCACAAATGTTGGGAAAAATCTCTAACATTCTCTAAATAATATACATCTTATCACCCCCAAACTGATGGAAAATATAAGCTAAACATATAGACACTTAAGGTCATGTATAGATATTGGTTGATGTAAATCAAAGGAGGATATGATCATCATCTTCCTTTGGTTGATTTACTTTAAAATAATAGTTTCCACTCAAGAATCCAAATATATCTATTTGAAACTCATTATGGTAAGAGATTTAGAGCACATTCATGATGAGAAGAAGTAATAGAATGCAAGTTTTTGGGTTATAAAATGGTTGAAGAATTTGTATAAAATATCAAAGAGGTTCCTTAGAACATAAAGAATTCCCAAAGTAGAAAAAATAGTTATGATGATAATCATCGACGAGACCTATTGTTTGATGTTTTTGTTAAAGAGTTCTTTGTATATCTCCATGGAAGAGATTCTTGATATTTTTGAAGAAGTTTAAGTTAATTACCAGGTACATCAACCCCTTTGGTTTTATCGATCATATCGAAGCCATGGATTATCAAATATAACTCCCACCAACCATTTCTCATGTACATGATGTATTACACATGTCTATTGAGAAGGTACATAATATATCCATTACATATACTAAATTAAGAGGTGGTATTACATTACAATTAACTGTGTTATGAGGTTCTACAACCCCACTCAAGTATCACTAAGTGGATAGTTATTTTCCTATATTGTAATACAGTAGAAGGGATCACATATCGAAGTACTGAATAGTGTAGTAGTCTTCGGATACTATATTGATACATTATTCTCACAATAAATATGAAAACATGAAATATAAAATAACAATTATTATGCGAACCTTATTTTTTCATATAAAAATGATATAATTTATTTCATAGATCACTTCTTCGTTTCCTGGGTAAATAATAAAATAATAAATGGTGATATCATATGCTTAGTGAGAAAAAATATAAAATATAAGCAATCATAAAATAAATAAAACATGAAAAATATGATTGAGATTATCAATAAACACATATTCAATCTAATTAATACTATAAAAGGGGATATAATCCCTAGATGACATAATCAAATAAATAGTCACTTTGATAACAACAACTGGTTTCATAATGATAGAAATCATAATGTTGGCCATCCTAATAAAACCATCAAGGCCTTGTTCCTAGAAAACATGTGCATACAAGAAAGTAATACACCAAATACCCAAACTAGTTATCCTTATCAATTCTACTGATGTATCAAGAGGATATAGTGGGACCCTCCCATCAATTAATAAATTCATTTCTTACATCATATCAAAAGGGTGAAATATAATCAGTGTAAATATTTAAATCGAAAAACTAACATACAAAATATTAATAATTTTTCTAAACAACAAAAATAATCCTAATCCATCCATAGAAATGTTGTGAATGGAATCAAAAGATTAAATCTCTATTATATCATAATATTCACCATTTAATATTGACATAGATGAATATACATTAAAAATATCATTGTAATATTTCTTTAGAAAAATACCATTTTTATTTTAAAATCACTTATTCAAAATATAAATATTTTCCAAATATTAAGGAACATTTTTTCTTTGAAAGAACCATTTTAAACATGTAATGGTATGTTAAAAACATTTAGGGATCATGGTATTACTTTTTTATTTTTAAATTACATTTTAATGATTTTTTTGCTTGCACATCCATTGTGTTGGTGTTCTGTAAGAATTTAAGGTAATTATTTCAATACAAAAAATTATAAATAAATTATTGTGATAAAAATAATTACCTAATATTTTAAATAAATATCTATAACCTAAATTATCAAATGATTATCCCTATGTAAAAAATTCAGATATATTAAAATCAAGGGAGGGTCATTTTCGATATTTTTTTACATAAAATAATATAAATTTTATTATAAAGAGAAAATGGAACAAAAATTCCATGTATTAGAATTTTGAATTTATATGGCATAATTTATCTTATAAAATGAAATTAAGGAATGTTTTGGTTTATTTTTTACACTTTTTTCATGGTTTTGACTTTATATTACCTATTTTTACCCATACTAACATGATAAATATTTACCACCGTTATAATTCACAATAATAAACAATAAAAGGTAATTATCTAAAAAATTTGAAAATCCTCATTATAAATATGGTATCCATTTTCAAGATTCAATTTATATAGTTACAATAATTTCATTTTAACATAAATTCATAAAACGTAAATAAAGACTTTTTTTGAAAAAACAATTTAGAAAAAAATTAAGTTAAATAAAACTGTAAAAATTTCTAGAATTAATTATATTATTATAAATAAGATGAATAATATTTCACTTTAATACTAAATCAAATATATAATGTTATGTTTAAAACTAATGAAAACAATGATAGAATTTGGAAAATCATTATTTTATACTATTTTTTAAAAATTAAATCATTTAAGAAAAATCCAAATATTTCACACTAAGATAATTTTAATATCATGATTTCATGAATTAAATAAATTTTTTAAAAAATATATTTGTAAGATTTAATAAATTTGGTTTTAAATACATATATGAATAAAACTATGTGTAATGTTCTATTATATTTTTGAGATTAAAAATTGTACTATTGTTGTATCCCAGGTGTTATATGAGGATCTTCTAGTGAAGATCTTAAACTGTAGATATAATTTTCAACACAACAAGACAACTCACCTAGTAAAATCATTATAGAAAAACTATAAGTGTGAGGAGTTGACGTGGAAGCTGAGGGATTCCAGGAAGTAGAATTACTCTCACCTGTTTTAAATTTATTATATAAAATGTAATTTTAAGAGAGAAATTTCTTAATGTGAGGAATTATGTAAAGAACCAAAATTTTATCAAAGGAATTTTCCTTGAAATAATTATGTTATATTCATTAATTTCATATAAAGGGCATCAACCACATGATAAAACTGATAAAATTTCATTATATTGATTTGAACATTATATTTAGAGAATAAATATGTCCATAATAATTGAATGTATTACTATTAAATAAAAATAGAAAATAAGATAACAATAATTGGAATATTATGATTTTATTGATCCTACAAAATTATCATACTCCAGAAAATTACCTTGTAAATGAATCAGAATATTAGTAATGAAAAACAAATTTTATAAGATGAAAATATATGACCTTGAGTTAAAATATAAGTGAATAAAGAATGAATGAAATATGAGGTATTTATAGGAGGTATGGTTCTCATATGACCATTAAAAGTTTTACTATTGGAATAGAATTTTTTGTGTTAAGAATAAAAAAATATTAAAATAGTATCCACACCTATATAAGTGTAAAATAATGTATTGGTATCATATAAAATGAAAATATGGCCAATTTATATCATAGTATAAGTAAACAAATGTTTTAAGAAATGATAAAATAATTTTTCATATTTTTGAAAGACATATATGTCTTATTTTAAATTTTATAAAAAAATATAATGATTTAAAATGATTTTTAATTTCATAAAATTGATTTATAAATTAATATTATGTTTTCTTATAAAGATAATATAATTTTATGAGACTATAATTAATTTTTCAAAGGTTAAAAAACAAGATCCTAATATTAAAATTATTATTTTTCAACTAAATGAAGATTTTTTAAATTAACTTTATCATATTTATTAAATAATTTTTATAAAATAGATTCCATTTTTTTAATCTACATATTCAAAAATAAATTATTCTTATTTTTTGATATTTTTTCAAAATAGTTGATTTTTTAGTAAATAGTGAAATATATAAGAAAATGATATATAACATGATAAGCTAAATACATAATTTTTTGAGTTTTGGATGTTGTAAGAACACATTATATCAAAATTTCATGCACATTCTACTATATATAGTCATAAGGTTCATCACTATTGGTGGTCTTGAGACCAAATAATAAACTAAGGATTATATTATTCAAAAACACCCCATCTCCTCACCTTTTAAATGCCACCCTTAACAACCACTTATAATCACAATTTCAACCTCCTCTAGATTCCATGTAATAATTCCTACATGTTATACTTATCTTTATAACCTATAGAATGAGAAACATAATAATAATTTGAGAATAGATTCTTAGTAATGGAAAACATATCATAATTTCAATAAGGGTTAGATCATAAGAATGTGAAAAACATTGGAAGGTAAAAATTTTATTATTAAAAATAATATAAAATAATAATATTTTTTCATAAATCATTATATAAGGAAAATTTATCTCAAATAATAAAATATATACCATGAAAAAAGTTTTTGGAATCATGAGACATTAAACATGAGTCATGATGTATAGTTATAGGCAAAAGATTACGACATAATAATAAAGCATAAACATATGCATAGAAATAATATGACAAGGATACCACCATGAGAATAATTAAATATTAGTATTGGCATAAACACATGTGTACCTTATAGGGATTATGATAATCCCTCCATGTACCCTTGAGATTTGTATAAAACCTCCTGTGTACCTCTTTGTCATCCCATGTACCCATTTTCTTATGATAAATCTTATTACATGCCTTTTTTCTCATGTGATATAAACATAAACCAATTAATTTTTGGGTAGTATAGTAACTCACACATCATCATCCATATACATGTGTGACACTTAAAATCAATAATAAACTTATATTATTGAACCTATGGAAAAAAACAACAGGTTTCTTAAACATTCCAAAAACATCACATAACATAAACATAAACGATCATATGATATAAAAAAATAAAATTTTATAAAAGGAATCATATCATAATAAAATATAGAGTAGGAAAAAACATTAATTCAAGAGAGAAAACCATTAATGGAAATATTAGAGTGAAAATATAAATTTTTTCACAAAAAAAAGTCATTGTTATAAAAGGTGAAGTCCATATTAATTTCAAAACATTTTTGATAATAGAAATAAGAGAATATATAAAACAATATTATAATGACTTTGAAATAAAATATCCTATAAATTACATAAATTTTATTACAGAATTGTTAGTTCAAAATAAGACATTTCATTTTGAAATGATGGAAAACAGCTTTTTTAATATTTTTTAAATGACATTATTTAAAAAAACACATCATATAAATATTATTAATATTTTATTTGAAAATGGTTAATGAGTTTTATTATAAACCTAAAAAATAATACATATTCACTTTTCCCAAAATATAGTAAAACATTAGAAAGAGGTAAAACAAGGACATGAAAAAAAGTATTCATTAGTAGCAATTGGACTTATTCATACCAATGCTAAAGTTTTATTTCAGAAAAATGTTTATCAAATGAGTAGTTGTAATGATGTCATGTAATTTACCATGAGAACATAAGGTAACACCACATAAAATTGTGTAATGTTAGGATCAAATAAAAAATGAAAAATTATATTCGTGTAAGATATACTCTGACACAATGAATTGAACATTAAATCAATAAAATTCCTACAGAATTGTTAATGAATGAATCAGAGGAGATTGAGAGGAAGATCATGAAATAAATAATATAATTACATGAAATGTAAAATATTTTTTTATGTGAAATAAATTGGTATGATATTGTTCAATATAAAATAAATTATGTTGCAAAAGATTAAACATGTCCCATAGAGTTGAAAATGAGACAAAGAAACCTTTTCCATTACTCATTATTGTTACTAATGTGATTTAATATCATATATTAAAAAAATAAATATATGAATAACTAATTTCATAAAAATATTGTAGATGCCGAAAAAGTCCGTAACTCCAAGAGGAAGTTTTGAAAAGAAGAAGCGAAGTTGTATTCGGACTCGGAGGCCCGGCCCGGATGGCCTGAAGGTGGTGCGCAAAATTAAGGAGGACTTGCGCGAAAAACTATTTCTTGCATGAAGGAAGTCTGGGATTCGTGAAAAAGGACTTGGATGGCACACAATTTTGCATGCCCGGTTCCGTGCATTGAGGCCTTTCACGCCGACTGGTCCTGGTGCGGAAGATTTTGCGCGTCGGCTAGATTCTGCGATGCCTACGGCCTAAAAATAGAAGGAGACTCCTTCCATTTCGTGGTTTCGAAATTCAGACCAACTCCCGTGCACGTAATTGGACTCCCACGCGTGCAATATGACTTTCTGGTATTGACCCTTTTTGCACAACCTTTCCCCAGGGTTCGCCTTTGCATGTAATCCCACCGGTTTAAATAAAATTTCAAACTCCTCAGGGTTCCACCTTTGCACGCAATCACTCCTATTGCACACACTCCCTCTTTTTTGCACAAAACCCAATTGCATGCAATCCCGTCGTTAGGTTTTTCCAGGGATCACACGTTGCCCCGTGCGCAATCCAAACCTGTTGCGCGAAATCCCCCTATCCGCACGCAATCCCTCTGGCCCAATTGCATGCCATCCCGGTGTTTTTCTTGCAAACCATAGGACCCCTCACCTTGATGCCCCCTGGGGTGCCTCCCTGCATAGGATCCCAATGTCCTCTATACCGGGCATGAACTCCATGCGTTATTTTCCCGTACGGCCTTCCAGGCTCGTACAATGTAACCTCAAGTTCCCTTGGGCGGTGTTTCCCATTGCGTTTTTTGCCTTATGCTCCTTCGCATAGGCATGCTAATGGATATTGCATCTTCGTATAGCCATGCTAATGTGGACCCCTCAATGGTTCGCCCTATAGCCCCCTTTCAACATGGCCTTGCCGATGCCTTCCCTCCCACAATGGGTAGAGGGTATTGGGCATGTAAGCCCTAGGGGTGTGGAGAGTACCCACCTCGTCTGAGCTGTAGAACGTTAAACTGCCAAGCACCTCATCTTCAACACATGACTTTAAACTATGATCTGACCCTGTGCCTCACACGCAGGGTCCCCCCAACTCGGACATTCTTTACACTGCTCATCTCCATTGGAATGGAATCTTCCTCACATGGAATGAGATCCTCCCTCTCGGAGTGTCGTTTGTCCATGGGGGATGGGCTGCCTCAGAGCGTAAGCCCCTAGCCTCTCTTGCAGATGGTAGCACCCATGCACCTCCGCACTTCACTCTACACTTTGTTACACCATGGGCTTCCATCCTGGAGTAAGCCCCAGCACTAAGGGCCGCTCAACGCGTAATCCCCTTTCTGATTCTCATGGATGCACCCTTCGCGACGTGCTCGTCTGGTCCATGTTGCCTCTTGTTTCTCACACCGAGCATGACTCACGTGGGCTTAGAGTGAGCATCGACCATGAGACCCCATTATGGCCCACCTCAGAGTGTAATCCCCATCTCGGTGAACTATGAGTAATTTGATCTGTGCTAAAGTATGGTACGTAGGTAGCCTCGACGAGGTTCAAGACCACCGCCCGGTCGTTCTGACCTCTTCACGTCGGTTCACCAATGTTTTGGGCTGCCTCAGAGCATAAGCCCCAAATTGCTCGTCCCTCATGATGTTAATATGTCTGCCTTCGTCCCGCATGATGTTAAACTGTATGCCTATCCAGCATGATTTTAAACTTTCTAAATTTTCCCGCATGATGTTAAACTGTATACCATCCCGCATGACGTTAAACTGTATGCCTGAACTACGTGGACTTTGATCCGTGCTAAAGCATGGTACGTAGGTAGCTTCCATGAGGTTCAAGCCCATCACTCGGTTGTTTCGACCCCTTAGTTTCATTTCACCAACCACGATTGTGGTCCACCTCAGAGTGTAAGCCCCATATCCACTGTTGTGGTCCGCCTCAGTGTGTAAGACCCATATCCATCATTATGGGCCGCCTTAGAGCTTAAGCCCCAAATTCCCCCATCCTGTATGATGTTAAAATGTATGCCTGAACTACATGGACTTTGATCCATGTCAAGGCATGGTACGTAAGAAGCCTCCACGAGGTTCAAGCCCCACTTCACTCCATCACCCATCCTGATTCCTACCCAGGTCGCCACATGCCGGTAGGATCATGCCACCTCATTCCACTCCACAGTATCTAGGAAGCCGCCCATGTGGTGGCCCCAACATCGGAGTTCACTTCAGGGGGTTCTTTTATCTGATCCACTCTCAGTGTTTTGATCAGTCCGATCTGTCTCTACAAGACATTAAACTCATGACATACCCCGTGTTAAACATGGGAAGCTAAGGAAAACCTCAGAATACACGTCCTTCGCGTAACCATCTCTGCAAGATGTTAAACTCGCGGCATGCCCCGTGTTAAACATGGGAAGCTGAGGAAAACCTCAGATACATGCCTATGGCATGCCAATTCCCCGCGTTTGATGTGCGATGCCTCAGGCTTCTACACCCTTGAGAAGCCCTATAATAAGGGACAAAATACAGACATGGAAATCCCCCAGCGTCAAGACATTCCAACGACACCCCAGCGTGACCATTCTCCTCACCGAAGGTTGGTGCCCCGACCAGACCCCTTGGAGCATCTCGATGGAAGCATCTTAATTAACTAGTGTCCATGAAGATATGACACCAGGAATGAGATTCACTAACCCGTATTAAATCTATGAGGGAGACCTGGACTAGGTGACGAGCTCCGAGGAGAAATCCACGAAATGAATAACTGACATCACATCATCCCGGTTTCGATCGAGGAGCAGACTTCCCTAAACAAGGAACGGATGTCGCCAGCCTTTGGAAAGCGGGAATGTGGGGCCAAAAGCTGTGCACCCTCCCCTGTGTGATGGATGCGTGCGTGCGCCCTGACAGAAAGAATGGGAAACAGAAAATGGTGAACCTGAAGTGAATCTCTTCTCCTCAATATGGAGACCAGTAGCGTTTGGGGTGTCGGAAGATTATCATGTCACCAGGTCCAGGCACCTAGCACCAGGACGTGAAACCCGCCAGGGGTTGGTGCAGTCAAGAAATTGAACACTTGGTTCTGCAACGTCATCATCATGGATCCCTCTTACCAACCACGGAAGGTGGAATGACTCGGGGCTATTGGTTGTCGATTCCTTTTCCTGCTAGTGTTAATGTGTTCATCTCACTGCTTTCAGGAATCAGATTGCTGCATCTGGAGCTCGATCACCACCTACCCAATGGCGCAAGGGAAAGGGTAGCACCGACGCGGCCACTCCGCACGGTCCTTTCTTTTTCAACAGCTGCTCCGACCACCCCGACTGTTGGGCACTCACGCCCCCTCTCTCCATCAGAGATTATCCAATAGTGGGTGATCAAAGACCTTGTGCGTAGGTACGAGGAGGAAGGGATCATCCCAACCAGGGACATGGCCTGTTTGGATCTCAAGGCAGCTGCGTCTCACTACCATCACCGCCCTTGAGGTCCATATAGGGAGCCACCGCACTCCACCCCAATGTTCAACCGTTTCGGGAGCCTATCCCGGGAACACCTCAACACCTCCCTTCCCTTTGCCGACGAGGTAGGGGATGTCCGAGTTCACCCGATCGGGGACCCGCTCTAGGGGTTCACGGCAAGGGCCCCTGCCACGCCACGTCGACACCGCCGCCCGACTCCACGAGCTAATGATCAGGCAATCCAGGTGTTCGCGCCATTGGCTCCAACCCATCTAACCCGATGTCAGTGTTGGGCGCGAGCGAAAGAGGATTCCCGCCCTGGGGCATCAGCGTCTGCAACCACTGTGGCCCGATCCACTCCTAAATATTGTAATCAAAACCCTGCACACGTTGATCTAGTTCAATTACATGCTCAACCCAGATCGAGGCCTCGACCACACCACAGTTAGGTTGGGTCGACTCTCCCGGTCATTGGAACATGAGATGGCCAACGCGGACTAATTCGCAGTAGTACCATCCAGCGTGAAGGTCTAATCCATGCCACCATTCTGGAAAGAAAAAGGCTTCCCCATGACAGATACGCTATGGGTGTGGATCCTTCCAGCGCTCACTACACTGGGTATGGGGTCTCTTCCCCTACCGCTAGCCGCAAGTATGGAGGCATTTCATATCTGGTCACTCACCCACATGGAGGTCCTCCCCATGTCCCTTTCGACATCTGCCCTGATGCTCCTCGCACCCCGGTCCTCAGTCCTATCGGCCCCAGTACCATTGTGGCTAGAGGACTCCATGAAAGAAATCAGCCTTTCCCTGAAGAGCTACCCAGGGGCAGGAAGGCGGGACATTGTCGCCTTAAGGGAAATGCCAGAGAAGGCCGGACGGAAATCAGACCAGTCCTTTTTTTAGACCCTGAGGCGGAGTACGACTCAGCTATGGAGCCCTCCCCCTGGTCCTATGAGTCAAGGGAAGGGATAGGGATGCGGCGTTTAAACCTCGTACTCCCTGAATACGAGATCCGTATGATCCCTGCCTCCCCCCGAAGGTATATCCAGGAGGACGAGGACATGGCGTACCCTCAGGGATCAAACTTGCAGTTGCCATTGGCCTTTCCAGAAGCACCTTCCACCTTGGTCAGAGAGGGTGGATATCTTTTCTAGGGACCGACGGAAGAGTCGCAACATGGAAAACCCTAGCCAAGCGCCAACACTATGACATGAGGCATGTTCATCGGCCCATCCTTTCATGACGTGACAGCCAGGACACTACATCCCTTGGAGGGTGACTTAGGATTCAGCGGCCAATCGGCCTACTCGCCGTATTCTCCACCCACCAGCCCACCGGCCTAGCAGCCTACCTTGGTAACACTGTCAGTTCCCCATCCATTGTTGATTGATGAGTGGGGATAGCAAGTGTCGGACCTTGGACCTGATTCGTGGGGCTTCTGGACCGTCCTCGCAGCAGGTCACTTCCCTGAGAAGTGTTGGCCGGTCAGAGGATCAGATTTTGATATACCAGAATTGCTCACCCTGAGAGAATTTGAATGTTTTTTCCAGACTCTCCAGGAGACTCACTCCCGTCTTCGCCATCAGCAAGTGCCTTATCCCGGGAGCCAAGCACACCTCAAGGATATCAGTGAGCAATTTCATCGGGTCGACGTGGCCACTCTCCCCGCAGTTCAGCACCTCGAGTCACTTGGCCACCACAGCGCCCTCCAACAACAATGTGTCCATAGTTTTCAAGTACTCTGCAAAGTTATCGAGGAATCCACCACCCACGCGCACGTCCGTGGATGGGGGCAGTATGATTCCCTTATATTCAGTACGATTCACCGACAGCCTGACTCACCGATCGGTTTTGAGGGCATACCCTCGACGGCAGCGGCGGTCAACATGGACGACCTATCGGGAAAGGGGAACGGTTTGGAACTCCTCGACGGGGACTCACCCCTGGGGAAAAGACACTACTGGACCCATCCGGTAGAATTACTCGCCAACAGAGAAACCTCCTATGTTTCCCCGCACCCACTAAGGCGTTAACACTGAGCCGGAACATCGGCAAGGGTAAAGAACACATTGGGGCTGTCAAGCTCGCCAACCCATCTGCCTCAGTGCGGAAGGTAGAGGAAGATCCCGAGAAGGCCACGTAGTGCCAACATCATACTAAGAAGAAGAGGCTATTTGATGAGCTTCTGGACGAACACATTGCAGAGTGGTGGCCTGACTACGTTGATCCTAGGTCGGGAAAACAGGGGCAGGAACAACTACCCCTCAAAGAGATTCTCTCGGGAAACCACGATCACGCCGTGTTCGCAGACAGAGGATAGATCGAAGCACATGGAAAGAGGGCGCGATATGTTTCATCGAACCCCACTGAACGACATGATCACCCAAGAGATCCCGTTTGGGTTCCTCTTGTTTCCCCAAGAGTCGCTCCACCAGGCGCCCCGCGATCTGTGGGTCTTGACTACCAAATTGAAGAGCTCGACAATGCGCTTGTCATTAGGGATCCCCGTCAGACCAGGAACCCGCGTCCAGATGATCCGATGGCGGTACTCATTGACCTCTTAGAGGCTTTGGAAACACAACAGGTGGAAATCCTATAGGACGGCAAGCAATACCCAGCATGGGTGGTTGATATGTCCGCACCTATGAGATTTGGGAACCCCACTTTTTCCCCTTTTAACGGGACAGGAGACCTGCCACAGCACCTGGCCCACTTCAACTCGAGGTGTGGGCCTATGTTAGGAACTCTAGCACAGCAGGAGTCTGCCAATCTCCGTTTCTTTGTTCAGACACTAGAAGGGCAAACATTCTTCTACTACAGCCAGCTCCCTGTCAAATCTGTGACTATCTGGGAAGATCTTCACAGGAAATTCCTCTACTAGTTCAGTTCCACAACAAAGAAGTTGAACATCATAGACCTCTTCAGGTGCAAGAAAAGGCCCGATGAGCGAGTCACGGACTTCGTCGCCCGGTGGAAGGGGCTCAAATACTACCTTGACATGCCACTAACTCAGGAGCAATTACTGACAATGTGCGTCGGGAACGTCAAGGAAAAGCTGGTTCCTTCTCTGATCACTCAGAATTACCCCATAGGGTTCCGATACTTCTCAGACAAGGCTCAACTCCTCGAAGAGGTCCTGCAACAGGACAGCCAGGCACGCCCACTGCCTCTTGTAATCCCTGCAAGGAGAGATTCCAGAGCCGAGCCCTCTATTGTGGCCTAGATAGAGGCCCCCAGGAAGCTAGAGTTGCTACCAGTGAGGCCAGCTCTGCAGCCCCATAGGGGTCCACCCCCACGATCATAGCCTCTGGCCAAGAAACGACCACCTCAAAATTGGAAAACGCCTCAATATAATGAACCACCACCACCTAGGTGAGATAATCAAGTTCCGCCTCCTCGGCAGGCTCCTCCAGCCCCTCATCAGGTCCAGCCTCCAAGAGCCCCCTTTCCAGATAGAAGGAATCGGACATAATCGTTTGACGAGGCTCAGGTCCCTAGTTACATCCATAGTGCTTTGGGGAAGAGAAGAGTGTGGCTGCCCAAATGTCGGAAGCCAGAAGAGGCACATCTCACTGATCACCCCAACTACTGCCCATATCACAGGACCCTAGGGCACACCATCCAATGATTATACGTGTTCATGGACTGGATCCAAGACCATATTGACAAAAATATAGTCAGGTTGGCCCCAGACCTGGCACAAGTAGCAGGTGTCTTTGTGAGATCAGAGGGCGGTAGCTACAACGAGGATGAATGGCAGCAGGTTTCCGAATGTGTGTCCTGGAAGTACAGAGACTGGATGGCCCACAAGACAATCGCTCGCACCCATGGCATCATTCTTGCACACTTGAATCAGCCAGAACCTTCAGAAGCTGCAGTTGCTACCTCGGCATTGTCATCCCAGCCTGCCTCTTCCCAGAAGAGCAAGTGGTGGCGGCGCAAGAAGAAAGAACGCTCCCTTCCAATGTCGTCGTCATCCGGCACTCTTAGCGACTTCATGCCCCCATAAAGAGGGGATCCCTCTAAGACTCTGCCTGGTAATGGATGACTCCTAGAGTGATAGTCAGGGGTACACCTTGGTTAACATCGTAGAGTTGGTAAATCCTTTTATGACTCCTCACGATGAGGATCGCCAGGTGGACCTTCCCAATGCCCCCAGCCATCGCCAACGTCGGCAGAGTAGAAGCTACATGGATCGTCGGGGCACGACATTTGGCACCTTGATCCAGGCCATGCATGCCACTGAGACCAGACAGTAGGCCCAGTATTGAGCTCAGCACACGCAACCCCTTTATCCGGTGTTGACAGGTCTGCCTCCACCACCGTTTGTGTTTCTAGATCAGGCAGAACCACCTTGTTCGTGCCACGACCAGCTCTGCCCTACTACCAGCGAACCCCAGCCTTCCAGTCCTAATCTGAAAGCCATTCTACGGACTTCTACTAGTGAACAGTGAGACGTGCTTAGTACCAGTCAGCCACTGGTCCCGCCAGTAGGACCCATCATGCCTCCAATCGTAGAGCAGCCTCATGTCTGTAGAGGCTTGCATTTGGCCCGGAAGTATGATGTTCTGAAGCACCTGGCCAGCATTCCAGCAAGCCTTTCTATCCTTGAGGCTCTTCTCCTAGTGTTTTAAATGTGTGAGGTGCTCACTGAGGCCCTAATGATCCCCCTCCAATTTGAGATGGAGGTAGCAACATTAGAATCCTTCCACGCTGAGGTTATTGAGAACGCCAAATGTCAGGCAGTTATCTCATTCTCCGGTGAATATGAATACCCTCCCATACAGGGGAACATTCACCCATTTTACATCACTGGCCAATTCAATGGAGTGGATGTATGCTGCTGTCTTGTTGACACAAGTTCTGGGATTAACCTAATCCCAACTCAGACACTGCAGAAGCAGGGTCTGTCTGAGGAAGATTTAACTCCTCCGACCTCAGGATCCAAGGATAGGACAGAACCGAGAAAACTTCAGTCAGAAAGATTTTCGTGAAGACCCAGTTCGGTGGCCTAATTTCCTACACTGAATTCATGGTTATCTCTCAGGACACCGCCTACAATGTGTTGATCGGCAGGTCGTGGCTCCAACTTCATGCGGCGGTCCCCTCATCGTATCACCAATGCCTCAAATACTCCGTTAATGGTCGAGTAGGCATGCTCCAAGGAGATGTGTCTCATTTTTCCCCGTGTTAAGTGCATTATCTGAACGCCAACTTCTACAAGAGCAAGGATAAGCAGGTTTTGTCAGGTGAGGTTGAGCCCGCCACTATCACAGGTGATCCCTGGGCAGGTTTGAATGACACCTACGTCTTCCCAATACATCGGTTGGAGGCCACACCCCCAGACATGGGGCAATGTTTTGTGGTTGCGGGTAAAAGAGGAAGGAATATTTCTGGATCCAAGTGACGGAAAAAAATCACCTCATACTCCTACACCAACTAGGCTCAGGTGATTCCTGAACCTCCTACCCCTGTACAGTATCGGAATGTTAGGCTCATGGTGACGGTGGTGCGTCATACATGTATCTTTCATCGGGATGGAATTAACCGGCTCAAGCCAATGCACCACTACTGCTTTGATGTCATCAAGCATGGCCCCTTGGGCTGAAGACCATATGGGATTGAATCGACTGCCTTTATCACTATGGCCTCAGTGACACGTGAGCCTGCCGATATGATGACCACTGCCGCGCAAGCTAGCATCGGCTTTCCATCAGGGTCTGGTATCCCTGAAGCAGCTCCCACCATGGAAGATCCATCCACAAGTAGAGAAGTGGATCTGCAGGATAGTCCCCCTACCTTTGAAGAGGGTGTCTCTACCACGGTCAATGAATTGGTACAGGTGAACCTTGGTAGTGAGACAGATCTGAGACCTACATTGATCAGTGTAGCCATGCCCCTCGAGGAGTAGCAACGGTACATAGAATTCCTCAAATAGCACAGTGACGTGTTTTCCTGGAGTTACAAAGAGATTCCCGGACTAGATCCTCAGGTATCTGTCCACCTCCTTGGTCTCCCGACAAACCATCATGGGTTCAAGAAGCCTCCCAGAAAGATGCACCCTTCTCACGTTTCCATGGTTGAGGCCGAAGTTGACAAGCTTATTAAAGCCAACTTCATCAAGGAAGTTCAGTACCAACGGTGGATAGCCAACATTGTGCCAGTCAGAAAGAAGAATGGACATATCAGGGTCTGTATCGACTTCCGAGATCTCAATCGCCACTGTCTGAAGGATGATTTTCCCATACCCATGAAAGAGTTGTTGATTGATTCCACGGCTGGGTTCGAAGCTCTCTCCTTCATGGATGGGTATTCCGGGTACAACCAGATCTGTATGTCCCCCGAGGATGAAACTTTAACTGCCTTCAGGGCCCCCCAACGTACCTTTTGTTACCAGGTTATTTCCTTTGGCCTGAAGAATGCAGGTGCCACCTATCAATGGGCCATGCATCGCATATTCAATCCAATTCTCAGGACATTGGGGGAATTCTACATGGATGATCTGGTGGTCAAATATCGCCAGTGCCAAGACCTTCTCAAGGACCTTGAGAAAGTGTTTGGATTCCTCTGTTCCCGCCACCTGAAGATGAACCTGTTGCATTTTGCCTTTGGGGTCACCTCCGGGAAGTTTCATGGCTTTTTTGTTAGATACTGAGTCATTAAAATCATCCCGGAGAAGATAAAGGCCATCAGTCAGATGCCTCCCCCGAGAAATATTCGAGATCTTTGAGGTCTCCAAGGCCACTTAGCTACGTACGCTGATTCATTGCGAATCTGGCTAGAAATTGTATGCCCTTTTCCCGGATCATGTAGAATTTTTCCACCTATGAATGGAAGAAAGGTGTCGGACCGCCATCGAGGAAATCAAGAAGTATCTGCTCTAACCTCCGGTCTTGATGCCACCCATTTCCGGGAAGTCGTTGGTCCTTTACGTGATTTCCCTAGAATGGCCCCTCGGTGCACTTCTTGCCTAGAGGAACAATGAGGGCATAGAGAATATCCTCTACTACCACATCCTCATGCTTCTTGATATGGAAATTAGATATTCTCCCCTCAAGAAGAGCTTTCTGGTGCTCGTATTCTCCATACAGAAATTGCGGCACTACTTGCATCACCAGTAGTTACAGATGGTCTCTCTGGTAGACCCGTTGAAATACATACTGAACCGACCTATATTGACTGGCTGACTAACGCGGTGGGCGGTGATCCTCCAGCAGTTCGACATTAGTTTCGTACCTCAGAAGGATATTAAAGGACAGGTGTTGGCAGACTTTTTGGCTGCTCATGAAACCTCCATGGATTAGCCACTGGATCTAGGTTTTCCAAATGAGGTAATCCTCTCAGTCGATCATGTCATCCCATGAAGGAAGATGCACTTTGATGGTGCCTCCTGGAGCCCCATCGTTAGGAGACTCAATGATCCTAGGCTCAACAGAGTGGACCAGGGTATCGTCTTCATCACCCCGGAGCAGGCCGTCCTACCATATTTGTTCCTATTGTCAGAGGAATACACCAACAATGAGGCCGAATATCATGCCCCCATCACTGGCCTCGAGCTAGCCCTCGAGATCGAAGTTCCCCATCTGCATGTGAAAGGGGACTCCGAGCTGGTCATCAAGCAGGTCAATGGTGACTATGTTGTCAGGAAGCCGGAACTTGTGCCATTGCTGGAGTGAACCCTTCGTCTAATGGCTCAGTTCCCATCTTGACCGGAAGTTGTTCATATTCCCCAGTCACAGAACAATTGAGCAGATTCTTTGGCCAGTCTGGCCACGTCGCTTGCGGAGCCCGAACAGGTCGACCTAATTATCCACGTAGCACACCGAAGATTCATTGCTCCTGTTACCCCGAAGGATGATCGTGGCCCGATAGTGAAAAATCTTACCGCTGGTTCCCCTACGTCATGAGACCTGGAGACTTAAAATACTGTGATTTAAGTAGTTCCAGATTGAAGGAAACCCTTGGTTAAATAACTCCAATGCGGTAATCTTCCATCATACTGAACCGAGCGCGAGCGAATCCGATGTCGCATGCTGCAGTTTACCCTTCAGGGCGGTCCCATCCTTGAGTAGATCCTTTAAAAACATGGATTTGATGGTGTTCTCCTCTGTTTCCTTCAAGGATTCGAGATCCCTCAGGTCATGCAAGAGGTTCATGCTGGTTCCTGAGATGCCCATCAGGTCGGGTCGAAGTTGTCTCACTAGATTCAGAGGTTGGGGTACTTTTGGCCCTCCATGATCTATGACTGCATCGAGTTTTCCAAGAGGTGTCATGCTTGCCCAGTTCATACCAACTTTTTTCATCGGCCACCGGAGCCCCTCTACACTACCAAGTATTCTTGGCCCTTTCTAGTTTAGGGGTTGGATGTCGTAGGACCTTACCCACTGGCGATGGCTCGCCAATGCCGGTTCATTCTGACCGCTACGGATTTCTTTTCCAAGTGGGCAGAGGCAATTCTGCTAAAGGAAGTAAAATCTTGTTCTATCACTGACTTCGTGAGTTCCAACATCATCTATCGATTTGGAGTGCCTCACGCTACCCTCACAGATAACAGAACCAACTTCTGAGCATCCGAGCTGAAGAAATTTTATACCAAGTACAACATTCTCTCCAACCATACCTACCATTATCATGCACAGGCGAATGGATAGATCGAGGAGTTTAACAAGACCCTCTCTAACATTTTAAAAAAAATGGTTGATCAGAATAAGAAAAGTTGGCCGGAAAAGCTCCCCAATGCCCTCTGGGATTATCGGACAAAAACTCATAATTCCATCCAGGTGACCCCGTATTCCCTGGTGTACAGAGCTGAGGCCGTCCTGCCCATCGAGATTCAGTTTCCCTCATTGTGCACGGTGTTCTATGACCAGCAAGCACTGGATAGTGTTGTCGAAATCTTCCTAGCTGAATTGGAATCGTTGGACACGAATAGGAATTGTGCTTTGCACAACCTGGAAAGGCATCAGAGCAGGATTGCCCAAGCTTTCAACAAGAAAGTTATCCTCCTCTTTTTCCTATAAGGTGATCTGGTACTGGACCTTAGGTCACCAATGATTCCCAGCAGGAATCCACCCATGTTTGAGCCCAAATGGTAGGGGCCTTTCATCGTCCTTAAGGTCTATCCCAATAGTGCGTACTCCCTGGTGACTATGGATGGAAAGCGTGTAACTCCTCCTACCAATTCCAAGTTCCTCAAAAAGTACTTTTCCTGAGCCTAAGGGTCCTCCATGAACCTAAACTGCAACCTGGTCCCCCATGACCTTAAACTGGATAAGGGTCCCCCATGACCTTAAACTGGATGACGGTCCTGCATGACCCTAAACTGCACCCTGTCCCCCAAGACCCTAAACTACATTTAGTCCAGGACAACCCCAAAACTGCACTTGGACCTAAATCTGGGCTCCTTTGGTCCATGTTCTAATACCTTAAACTTGGATCCTTGCGGTCTAGCATGACCCTAAACTGCATGTCCATCCTCACTGTAAGACGTTAAACTACAAGCTGGTCAGGCCTTCCTGACCGAGGCACAGCCTCAGGCCCCTTGGCCTTCTCAGGACCCTTAGCTCAGTCCTTACCCAGAGTATGTAGTGTGGTGTGAGACTATGTCCTAATTCACCATGGGTTACCCGCCGCGCTGTACACATTCCTGGATGAAATGCCTCTCATCGTCCTATGTGATGTTAAACCGTGCATTTGGAACTAGGTGCGACTTGATTCTCATCCTTATGGGATATGTAGGACTGCCTAAACGTTTAGGTTTCAGGTCCAGCCCCAACTCTTATGAGATCCCATGATCTCCCGGTCACCTCGGTCTCGTGGCATGTCCCTCCCCGAGAGGGGATATATAGGTGTGGTACAGGTTTTTTTGGCACTATGCCCCCTTCTGCCAGGAATCCGCCATCTTTTGGCAGCTTTCAAACTGAGCCCTTCGACCCTTCCCAGTGGTCCGCTAATGGGCTCAGAGTACTCTGGTCTAGGACCTGGAGTGTCAGATTCGACTTAACAATGTTTCTGTCCACTTTTCAAGCTTCGTGCTCCCTTTCATTCGGGCCCCCGTTATCATCGACACCTGGAGGGACCACCAAGAATGGCTTGGATACAACGCCTAAGGGCTCTCCTACCGTCACGGGCCAACACCCTCGAGGGTTTTAGACAACAAATTGTTACAAATCCCGCATTGAGAACTTGGTCAATGGTCGATGCTCATTTGTTTCTCCCCATTTTAGGCTAACGCGATAGGATGATGTGTTGCGAACATGGTCAGAAGTAGTCCTCAGTTGTCACGCTGGCTCCTTTAGGCCCTGAATGTTGGTTGCATGATTCACATTATGTTCCACCCCATCATGTCAATGTGGAATATCGACACTCCTTGCACTAACCCTCAGTGCACCCCCACACATCAGGCAGACAAAGTTGTGTGACGACGTCTCTCGGGGCTCCCTTTATCTGAGTGCCAAGATTATAAGCTTGGTTTTTCTATAAGGATCATGCACAGCTAGACCCTCACCCCCACAGGATACGAGGAGTCGCCCAGACATTGCGTTTCGGGCCCAGCTCACCTGGAAGCTAGTGTCTCCTACCCCCCTGATTTTTGGACCCTCGTCGGCTCCTTGGCCCAAGTCCCCTCTCCCAGAATCACGTGTGGTGATGGTATGAGGATACACCCTCATCTACATCAGGTGAACCATATTGCATCATGCATGTTCCCCCTGGTCCATGCCATACGACCTTAAACTATGCTGGTTGGTCCTACCACACGACCATAAACTGTGATGATATCATCCCAGCCACATGATGAAAAACGGCTTTGCATTGTGGTGACTTCCCCATAGGTGACATCACGTTGGGTATTGGTCCATTACCATACCATTTTTCAACTCCTATTACAACATGATTACTGTGAAGATGAAAGGACTTTCTACCCTAGGTCGATCGTTCCACGAAAGAAAAACCATTCAACTTCAAGGACAAACAAGATATATCAAATATCGCTTCTCTTGGTGCGAGGGCCAGACCCGCACGCCTCTTTCATCCTTTGCACAGGTACCATGTCTTGTCTTTCCACCCTTTAAAAACTATGTACAGCTTGATCCCCATTCTCATGGGGTACGTAGAAACGCCCAGACCTCTCGTCTAAGGTTCCAGCTTGATGTCCGCCAATTCATCGTGCCTATCCTTCCTTTGGGACCTTGACTGCAGGACCGCGTGGGATTGTGAGCCAGACTATGTCCTCATTCACGTCAGGTTTGCGATAGCCACACCACATGCGCCCTGTTATGAGAATTAGCCCTCATGTTTCTTGTCCTGCATGACTTTAAAAGGCACCCTCAAGAACTACATATGGATTTATTCTCATCTTTTTGAGATACGTAGAAGCGCCAGGGCACTTCCCCATAGGCCCAACCTAACTTTCATGTTTGGTCCATTGACCTAAACATGTCTCCAAGGAGGACATGGTAAGTAGGACCTTGCCCCATTCATGTCGGGTTTCGAAAAAACCTTACCATGTGTCTCCCACATCCCTTACTCTTTTGGACCGAGTTGTAATACCTTAAACTAAGATCCTCTAATATAACTACATGTGGCTTGATTCTCATCCTAATGAGATACGTAGGAATGCCTGGGAATTTTTTCTTGGTTCCAGCCCCAGGGATTACCAAATCTCGTCCCTCCTCACTATCGGCCCCTTGGCCTGGCTTCTTGGGGAGTGGTGTAATTGCGACATTTACCCTGAATAAGTTCAGGATGCCCCATAGTGATGTTGGGAATAAACAGTTCTCTCGCCAGAGAGGTCCTATCTGAAAATTAGGATGATCCGTGAACAGATTGATATTTCTACTTAATGAGCCTCTACCATGGTGGCACAATCATGGGAGTGTTGGACTCTGTTTGAACAAACCAGCACTCCACTTTCCACGCTTTTATGCCCCTTTATTCAGATCCTCATCCACTTTCATATTTGATGGGACCCCCTAACAGTATGGATGATAGACTTTGGTCCGCCTTCTGTAAAAATATGGATGATAGACCTTTGGTCCGCCTATTGTAACAATATGGATGATTGACCTACGGTCCGCCTGCTGTCCTGGGCCAACGTTCCGGAAGATTGGTCATGTTTGATGGGACCCCCTAAAGGTATGGATGATAGAATTTGGTCCACCTGCTATAACAATATAGATGATAGACCTTTGGTCCGCCTATTGTAATAGTATGGATGATTGACCTACGGTCCACCTACTGTCCTGGGCCAACATTCTGGAAGACTGATCGGCGGTGTTTGAGTTAGGGCCCGTGTTGTGAACATGGTCAGCGGTCAGGCCTCATTTTTTGTCCCCGTTTTAGGCCAATGCGATATGGATGCTGCGTTTCCACCATGGTTAACAGTTATCCTCCATCGTCGCGCCCACCCATAGTATTCTGGATTTGGGTAACGTGATTCACCTTTTTCATCTCCCTATGTTCGGATGGATTTCAATGCCCCGGGCATTGCCCTACTCATGTGTCAGAACACATTGAGTAGATGATATATCAATCGGTCTGAGGTCCCCTCCTCAGAATTCCAGGCCCGATTTCGGATTCCTGAAGCTTGGTTGATGCTCCCACGAAGTGGTAGACTATGGTTGAGCATATCAAACCAAAGGTAAAAATAAATGGATTTTTCCATATATTGGATCGGAATGATGAGAAGTACAAGAAAAAGTTCATGAGATGGCCAAAACATGGCCTTTAAGGATCATCATTTTGGATTGATCTTTCCAGCACTGCTACCCTTTGGATGGTGGCCTCCAGGACTGCTTCTCACTCCCTAAAGACTCTCTCTTCCTCAGCAGCCATAGAGCATAGTTTTCCAACCCTAGCTTGTTAATGCACCCATTCGGTTTGAAGTGCAGTCATCTAGTGACTCACCTCCATCAGTTTTTCTTGGTCATCAGCCAGCTGGGCTGTCAGTTTCTCTACGAGCTCAGAGCATGTTGCGATGAAGACCTCCTTCTCTACCACCTGCCCTTCAAGGCTTCGGACTTCCTGCTCCGACCTTAGGAATGCTCGGGTGATCACCAATCTTTCCCAACACTGGGAAACATCGATGCACAGACTGGTTTCACATATCTTCCCTTCCAGGTAATCACAGACCTTCAGATGATGGCGTTGAGTGTCAGCCCCTCCGGCACACAGGAAGTGAAGCCAGGTCGGGAGTGATCCCATCTGCCTTAGCCAATCCACCTGAGGATGCCTAAGAAAGTACTGGTTACACTTCCACCCTTTGCGTCGTGTCATTCGGCTTTCCTCGGCCACTTCTGAGTCTTAATCGTCTATATCCTCAGGATCAGTAGGTCGGTACATAGGAAAGGCAGCCAGCAGGTCAGCAGCAGGGCCAGCCTCAGGGATGCCTTAACAAGGAATAGGATCCTCGACATCCATGTGACCTTCCTCTCTCACCCCGACAACGTCGGTGCCTCCATCATCTTCCGGCCTTTCTCCATTGACAGCACCGCTGATGTCTGCCACCGCCTGATCACCAATTGTCAGGGCCGACTCTATTTGGGAGGTATGATCTGGAGGGGGTGGTATGCCTGCCACTAGTCCACTCACGGACGGACCGGGCTCAGTAGCCCGACGAGCCTCCAACGCCGATATCACTGTATGAGGAGCATCGTGATTAGTAGGGTTTCTAGACAGTATTCCCCAGTAGCGAAGAAGGGGACTTAAAAGAACCTAGACCATCAGCCTCCAGTGTGTTGGCCGCTACAAGAGCCGTCGTGGCAGGAGACCCCTCAGTGCTTGGCAGTTCGATGATGGGTGTCGGAGCCCCATCCTATCCCACCGGTGCTTCTCCTCCTTCCTCTATTGGGGATGCCTGATCAGCACCTATGTGCTCCTGAGTCAGATAGAGAAATGGATTAGATATTTCAGAAGAGAACGGAAGAAGAAGGAAGATTAATAATGATAGACACAGACCTCGATTATCTCGGTTATGTCATGATCAGAGCCGAAAATCTCACCATGCTCCTAGAAACTCCCTTGGTAGGCTTCCCCCAGTGACCCTTGCCTTCGGGTTCTCCTTCTCCTTCATCTTCTCCTTCGCCTTCATCTTCTCATGTTTACTCCTCTCCCTCTAACTCCTCATCACTATCGCCTTCTCCTGGTGGCATCACTTCCGGATCATGCTCTTGGTCGAGCAGCAATTTCACCAGGAAAGGTGGCTCTGCATGCCGACCTTTTTGGTGTGCATATGTGTCCATGTCCGTCAGATATATGTGACGTTGATGGAAGTTTTCTTGGCCAGTAACTCGAATGAGCCCAACCTCTGGCAGCTAGATCCCGTCGTGCATTATCTTCTGCCATATGGCTTCAACGCTCATTGATTGCCGCAGGGTCATCCAGGCCAACCACAAGGCCAGGAAAATTGCATCTTGGGAGGGTTTGAGCAGGTATCTTATCTGCTTCCCGGGAAGCTCTCTGGTCACCTCGTGTGACCCCCCTCTAGGCAATGAGGTCGATGCGACACCATGCGATGTCCCCACTGATGAGGTCCCGGCCTGCGCATGCCTTGCTGCCTGACGTGCCCCAGGTTCCCCCCTCCTAGAAGCACCTTTCCTGCTCCCCCATCACCTAGTTTCCATGTGGGTAGTCTCAAGTTGCCGGACTCGCCTGTGTAAAAGCCCCTCAGGGTAAGCGATGGTCCGGTGCTCGGCATACTCGGTTGATAAGCCAGCATCGACCCTAGTGAGAGGAAGGGTAATGGTGTCACCAGAGCCGTAAGTGGTAACAACAACCACATCTGGAGAAGGACGCAGGGATTCTTCTCCTCATGGATGTCCATGAATACCTTCTTTAGCATTCGCTGGAGGCACCAGAATTGCCTAGCGAATCGAGACGGCATGTAAGGCTCACATATTATCTTCCCATCAAGACGAGCTACAAGCACCCCGCCTCGGATGCCCTGGAAGTATTCTTGCTGCTCTAGTGAGCCTTGCCCATTATCCACCATCTGGCCGACTAGGGTGGGGAATGAGATGAAGTTGAAATTGGTGTGGTTACTGATTCGGATCCTTACTCCCTCCTCATTGAGTATCATCGGTGCAACCCCGAAAATGATCAGAAGAGATGGTCGCGGGCCATTTCCTGGAGGACGAATGGCATTCGGGAAGGTGTATCTACCAAGATGAGTCGCCAACTAGCCCTGAAAGATCTAGAAGGGGACACACACCCTCCAAGGTGACCCCCCTCTAGAGATGCTTCCCAAAATGGCATACAACCTAGCTAGCACAGGGACCCCCAGATTGAACCTTTTGTTGGCAGCCATGGTTCCTTCCATCACTAGGGTTGATGGAAAGACGCCCATTCTTGCATCTCGCACCAGAAGGAGCCACCCACTCAGGAAGGTGGTGAGGAACCCGGCATATTGGACGTTCGGGTCCCGAGCCTCAATGATGCGGTGGCCCCACGATTGGTATTTCCCCGCCTCTAGGGTCCTCCAATACGATCCATTATTGATCCTCTGAGCCGTAGTTGGGCAATATTTCCCCTCCCCGACATCTTGACATCCATGTCCTTATCTAGGAACTACCTAAACCAGTCCTTGTAGGCAATGTCCTTCTAGAAGTCCTTGACCCCCATCCTCTCTTTGGCCAGATCCAACAGGTGACACGTCAGCATGGGGGTCTGTGACTTGTCTTCCCAGGTGTTCATTAGAGGGATGAACTCGTCGTATTGGTAGCCCTCCAGTGGGATACCTCTGATGCAGTGAACATCCCAGAGGCTGATACTAACTTCCCCATAGTGAAGACAGAATGTGTTGGTGTCAGGGGACCATCAGGTAAAGAGCTCCGGCCCGATTTAGGGTTGACGGTAGAAGTGGAATTTCGGCGTCCACACCGCCTCGAACAGACCAATGTACCACAGCTCGGCCCTGAATTGGTTGCATGTATGGTGAACCCAGTATTCCTAGGCCCACTCACAGGTGAAGTTTCCATTGACTGTAAGTCCCAATCTTGCAGTCTGCCCTTATTGTCCTCTATGATTCTCTGACAGAATGTGCTCGCATAAAGGGTCAGGGAGCTCTCCACAACAGGATCACCTCCATCAATGGTTTTGGTCCTCGGGTTCAAGACATACACATCCATGTGTATGGTCTCTCTAGAAGGATGACCATTGATGGTGATGTTGTAATGGGGAAGGTTGTCCTCCTGGGTCACCCATGACCGCGGTGTGTCCACCTCGAAACCTGGCAGTGGGACCTCCCCCAGAATGCTGAAGTTCCAGATAGAGAGGTTGTTGGATAGAGGATACCCTTTCTAGGTAGGGTTCAGCAGGTTAAACAATGTGAGGTTGTCAAAAACAGCCACCTTGGCACCGTAAACCTCCTCATTGGCCGCCATTTCAGCTCTAAAAGCGGCAGCTTCCCCCTCATTGACTGGGTTTACATCCATATCGAATGTTTTTAGAGTTCCACAAAATCCAGATGAGATGCGCGGAATCAGGAAGAGTGGTGAGAAATTCCGGTCCTTGGGGCGCAATCTAGAAGTTTGGTGCAAAATCAGAGCATTTGGCGCAGAATATCTCGAGTTCGCGCATAAATGCGGCTGAAATTCGAAAGGAATTGCGTGCTAGCAAAGCGTTTTTTTTAAGCACAGCTGCAGAAGCAATTTCGCGCGCGAGAGTGTTGAGCCTATCGCATAGAAAAAACATGAGTACGGAACATGGGACCCATGGCCCATTTTTATAGGTGTGGACAGGGTTTCGCACTGCGTGAAAATAGAATTCTACGTTGACCCAGAGTTTTGCGTGCCCTGTTTGTATTTTTCACGCAAAGTGCCCGTGAAATCCATCACTTCGGCATTTCAGGATTTCCCTCGGAATTTGATCGTTGTGACCTCTCACCAATCCAATTCCGAGGGGGAGAATTTTTAGACACCGAAAACATCCATAAATTTTAGAGGAAGTTTTGAAATAACGAAGTGAAGTTGTATTCGAACTCATGGGCTCAGCCCGGATGGCCCAGAGGTGGTGCGTGAAATTAAGGAGGACTTGTGTGAAAAACGGTTGCTCGCGCGAAGGAAGTTTGGGATTCGGGAAAAAGGACCGGGATGGCGCACAATTTTGCACCCCCGGTTCCGCGTGGTGAGTCCTTTCGTGCTGATGGGCCCTGGCGTGAACAATTTCGTGCATCGGCTGGATTCTGCTACGCCTGCACCAAATTAATAAAAGGATACTTCTTTCGTTTCGGGGTTGCTGAATTTAGACCATCTCCCATGCACGTAATTGGACTCCCGCTCGCGCAATATGAGTTTCAGGTATTGACCCTATTCACGCAACCTTGCCCCAGGGTTCGCCTTTGCGCGGAATCCCACCAGTTTAAATAAAATTTTAAACTCCTCAAGGTTCCTCCTTTGCACGCAATCACTTCCATTGCACACACTCCCTCTTTTGTGTGCAATCCCATCGTTAGGTTTTTTCAGGGATCGGTCGTTGCCCCCGCGTGCAATCCAAGCCCATTGCACTCAATACCCCTATCCGCGTGCAATCCCTCTACCCAAATTGTGTTCCATCCCAATGTTTTGTGTGAAAACCTTATCTTTGCACGCAAACCTCAGGACCCCTCACCTTGACGCCCCCAGGGGTGCCTCCCTGCATAGGCACCTGATGTCCTCTATACCAGGCATGCACGCCATGCATTTTTTTCTCGTACGGCCTTCTAGGCTCGTACGAAGTAACCACAAGGTCACTTGGGTGGTGTTTCCCATTGCATTTCTTTGCCTTATGCTCCTTCACATAGGCACGCTAACAGATATTGCTTCTTCGCATAGTCATGCTAACATGGACCCCTCGATGGTTCTCCATGTGGCCCCCTTTCACTATGGCCTTGTTGATGCCTTCCCTCCCACAAGGTGTAGAGGGTATTGGGCATGTAAGCCCTAGGGGTGTGGAGCAAACCCACCTTATCCGAGCTGCAGGACGTTAAACTTCCAAGAACCTCGTCCGCAACACATGACGTTAAACTGTGATCCGACCCCGTGCCTCACACGCAGGGTCCCCCCAGCTCAGACATTCTTTACACTGCTCGTCTCCACGGGAATGGAATCTTCCTCACATGGAATGAGATCCTCCCTCTCGAAGTGGAGTTTGTCCACAGGGGAAGGGCTGCATCAGAGCATAATCCCCTAGCCTCTCTTGCAGATGGTAGCACCCATGCACCTCCACACTTCCCTTTGCGCTTTGTCTCACCACAGGCCTCCATCCTGGAGTAAGCCCCATCACTAAGGTCCGCTCAACGCGTAAGCCCCTTTTCGCTTCTCACGGACGCACCCTTCGCGACGTGATTGTCTGGTCTCTGCTGCCTCTTGTTTCTCACACCGAGCATGACTCACATGGGCTTAGAGTGAGCATCGACCATGAAAACCCATTATGGGCCGCCTCAGAGTGTAAGCCCCATCCCGGTAAACTACGAGGACTTTGATCAGTGCTAAAGCATGGTGCGTAGGTAGCCTCCATGAGGTTCATGCCCACTACTTGGTCTTTCCGACCTCTTCATGTCGGTTTGCCAACTTTTTGGGATTCCTCATAGTGTAAGCCTCAAATTTCTCATCCCACATGATGTTAAAATATATGCCTTCGTCCCGCATGACGTTAAACTGTATGCCCATCCAGGATGACGTTAAACTGTCTGCCTCGTCCAACATGACGTTATACTGTATACTGTCCCGCGTGATATTAAATTGTATGCCTGAACTATGTGGACTTAGATCCATGCTAAATCATGGTACATACGTAGCCTCCACGAGGTTCAAGCCCATTACTCGGTTGTTCCGACCCCTTAGTTTCGGTTCACCAACCACCATTGTGGGCCGCCTTAGAGTGTAAGCCCCATATCCACCATTGTGGGCCACCTCAGAGTGTAAGCCCCATATCCATCATTATGGACTGCCTCAGAGCGTAAGCCCCAAATGCCCCCGTCCCGCATGATGTTAAACTGTATGCCTAAACTACGTAGACTTTAACCCATGTCATGGCATGGTATGTAGGAAGCCTCCACGAGGTTCAATCCCCCATTCACTCTATCCCCATCCTGATTCATACCCAGGCACCCACATCCCGGTGGTATCATGCCACCTCATTCCACTCCACAGTATCCGGGAAGCCGCCCACGTGCTGGCCCCAACATCGGAGTTCCCTTCAGGGGGGGTTTTTCTCTAATACACTCTTAGTGTTCTGATCAGTCCGATTCGTCTCCGCAAGACATTAAACTCACGGCATACATCGTGTTAATCATGGGAATCTGAGGAAAAGCTCATAAGACACACCCTTGGTGTAACGTCTCCGCAAGACGTTAAATTCAAAGCATACCCCGTGTTAATCATGGGAAGCTGAGGAAAACCTCAGATACATGCCTATGGAATTCCAATTCCCCACGTTCGATGTGAGATCCCTCGGGCTTCTACGCCCTCGAGAAGCCCTATAATAAGGGACAAAAGACAGACATGACAATCCCCCAGCATCAAGACACACCAACGACACCCCAGCATGACCATTTTGCTCAACGAAGGTTGCTGCCCCGACCAGACCCCTTGGAGTGTCTCAACGGAAGTAGCGTAATTAACTGGTTTCCATGAAGATATGGCCCCAAGAAAAAGATTCACAAACCCATCTTAAATCAATGAGGGAGACCCGGACTAGGTGACGAGCTCCGAGGAGAAATCCACGGAAGGAAGAACTAACATCCCATCATCCCAGTTTCGATCAAGGAGAAGAAGTCCCTAAACAAGGAACAGATGTCGCCCGCCTTTGGAAAGTGGAAATGTGAGGCCACAAACCGCGTGTCCTCCCCTTTGTGACGGATGCACACACGTTCCCTGGCGGAAAGCATTGGAAACAAGTATATATACCAAAAAATATTTATAATAATCATTTATTACCATTATATAAATTTATATTATATAGTTATTACCTATTTTCCAACATCAGGTGTTTATAGTTTTGATTGTTTTTACTAATTTCATAGGTATAGTAACTGTTTTCATTTTTATATCAAAGTTCATAATTAAAAATTCATTAAAGTTATATTAATTTATGAATTATAATTATTTATAATGTTTTAGTTTCCTTTGATGATTGTTTCATTTTTTATCCTTGAAAATATAATCTATAATAAGAGCACTTCGGTGATTTTCTTAAAAAATGAAAGGTGTTTCTTTAATTATTGAGTTAAATGTTGATATCTCTATTACATTACCAAATATAAATAATTATTGAAGTATTTATATTATATTATAACATTAATTATGTTTTTAATGTCATCCATGATATAATTTTGTGGTGTTGTTCATGTAAGTGGTAAAACCAACCCAAAAAAGAACATACCATTATTAATCGATAGTGGTGAGGTGATTTAGTAAAAATATACTTATACAAAAATAATAATGATAATATTTAGTTTCAATTGGAATTATATATCAAAATTTCAATAAATATTAACAACAATAAATGTATATGAAAAAATCGCATAATATGAGTATATTGTTTTATCCTTCTTAGTTTTTTTGTTTAAGACAATTAATTTTATCATGATTATTTAGCATTAATATCATTAATATGTTATTAAATTGGTATTAAAACCCATATTAATAAAATAAAATTACTATTTATCCATTAAAACCACTCTGATGAACATCCATGTAATGTGGTGATAAAATTAAAAATTAAAATTTATCTGTCAATGAAGTCGGTTGTTCATACATACAGATAAATGATGATTTCATTTTCCATAGAAAGGGTAAAATGTGTAATATGGTTTATCATTTTATAGTATAAATTTTTTAATAAATATAATAATAATATATAAAATTATTTATTATAATTATCCTTTTATGGTGGTGAATTAAAATAAAATTCCTTATGTTCAGGAGGTGGTAGTCTAAAGAACATGTGATTCGCGTTTTTTATTAATGGAAAAGGGTGGGTGGTTTATTCTTGTACAATAATTATAAATACCTTAATGTATAATAATTATACTTATGTTATCATTAAAATTGTCATGAACCAACCTGGGTCGATCCTGAACCGGTCACTCGAGCAGGCTAGCGGCATGGCCTAAGGGCGTTCCCGATCCCCACAGACTGGCAACCAATGCCGGGCATCAAAGATTAATTGATGGGAACGATTTGAACCATGAAAAAAACCAAATAAAAAAGAAAACATATATACACAAACAAATGATAAACCTAGGAACTGGAAGTGGAAAGAAAAATAAAAATAGCCATACCTACACATGACCTTTCAGGTTACCTCCCGGCCAAAGGCTGACTTTGCTCCAACAACGAGCAACTCATCCATGAAAACTTGAGCAATGAAACATGAAACTAAAATGATAATATAGGCATGAGCATTAAAAATGCTCAGTAGGGATGCCAAAATAAACAACAGAACCCAACATATCCCATCCCGAAGTAATCCATTAACACAAGTTTGAAATACAATTATAAAAGTAGGTTTTTCGCATTTGAAAATATGCAACATGTTTTTACCATTTAAAAAAAACAACACATTCCAAATACCATTTTTCCAAAATCATTTATCATTTCATAAATAAAATCCAAAACAAAGAATATCAATGTTGTGCAAGAGAAAAACAAGTAAAAGTGCAAGATGAAAATAAACTAGTGCACGGAAAGTAAACAAGTAATGAAAATAATCCAATAACCATGGGTGCTCTTAAACATCCCTAGAAGACCCCTAGATGTACTCGGTTTCGGAACCACCTGCCGGAATATGGTGAAGCTCCTAAGTATATAACCAACTTTTCTCCCTAACTGACTAATCCAGTGGCAAAGCCCACCGGGCCTAATAACAAATCCAAGGGGTACCAACCCGTCTAATCGGGGTTGATCAGCAACTGTCACTCGATCACTAAAAGACGCTCAGGAACCCATGGTAGTTACCATCATACTGTGTAAGTAGGAGGAACTTGCACGCATGACTCATATCACTGAACTTTCCTACCCAAAACACGGACACTCTATACGATAACCCATAATGGATACCCCCTACAGAGGTGCCCCATAAATATATATGTATACCATATCATCAAAGGTTCCAACCGGGCCTTCATGAAATGAAATAATTTAAAACCCTTTGATACCTATTTCTAAATATTAAAGTTGTTAAATGGACGTATAATAATCGAAATGTCATCATTTCTAAGAATCACGACAAACATCACACTAAAGATGAATGTGCCAAACGGGTCGTCCCGTTATATCTGTGTCGAAATAATTTCGGTAACACCCCGAGATTTTATGAAATATATTCTTTTTAATTTCATTAATTTCTTGTGTTGTACGCTACACCAAAAGGATCTTGCACAACACGCATCTTTGATTTTACTTGAATTAAACGCAATCGCGACCTTCCTCGATAGCGTGGGTAGTACGCAATACCGAGTTTCACCAAACAGCGATATGCTATTAAAATATTATTAAAACTAGCCGTTATGAATAGTAATAACCACTTTTTGAAATTTTGTAAATTTAATTTTTCAAAATGGACTTCATTTTTGGATTCGGAATATCGAAATTATCTTAGGGTGAATTTTTGGTACTTTTCGAATAACTTTCATATTCTGATGAATTGTGAAAATTACTAAATTTTAATTAAAAACAACTTTTTTAATTGAAATAATTAATAGTAATAAATTATTAATTTGAGTTGTTTTAAAATATATTTAGAATATATTTTTATAATTTAATACAATTTTGGTCATTGGATGTAATTTCACATTTAAACCAGTTATAAACAAGTGTCAATCTTTTGATAGTTATTATCTCTTAAAAACACGCTATTTGTTTTGACGACAGGAATTAATTTTTAAATTAGTTAATGTAACTGATATGTTTTGAATTTGGTAAAATAGACATCATTTTTTAGTTCATAATATCAAATATAGCTTAGGCCTAATTTTTCGTATTTTTCTGGAAACTTTCATTTTTTGATTAATAGTGAAACCACTAAGTGGTAGTAAAAAAATGGATTTTTCATAAAAAATAATTTTACCGCTTCTGTGAGTGGAATTTCAAAAATTCGAGAGACACGGTTGATGTCAGTAAGTAAAATGTGGTTCAATGAGATGAAAATAATTTTTGGTAAATAGTAAATTTTTACTTTTTTTACCACAGTTAAAAGTAAATAGGGTAATTAAGGGTAAAAATGATATTATTATTACCCTAACACATGTCCTAATTCTATTGGATAAGTTTAATTCGACCAAGAACAACCTTAGGAATAAAATATGACCATTTATGCCCACTTGGATTAGATTAGGACATTTATTATTATTTAATTCAAAGAAGAGTTAAAAGAGTTAAAATCAACTTTTATTTACTAAAACAATTTTAATATAAGGTTATACATAAGATAAATTTGATTTTAAATATTCGTTAGAAATATAATAAGATTTCCTACATAATGATATTTTATTTATAATTTTTATACGTTAAATAAATTAATTAATTTATGACACAATGATGATGCAGTAATTACCGTAATAGTGAAAAATTATAATAATGGATATTATAAATACCCAAATAAATATAATTTGAGACTTTTTATGAATTAAACTAATTTTATATGTTATTATGACATGTTTTTATTTATTTAATTAACTTTTTTCGAACTAATAATTCTGTTATGATTTTCACAAAAATCAATTACTAAATAGTGTCAAAATTGACATAAAATAGTTTTCAAAACAAATATTATATTATTAATTATTATTTTATTCCTAAAAATCTAAAGTTCGGTAAAATGACTTATATAAGGTTATATATATTACTAGAAAACAACTTGGGGTTTGTTTGTCTTGATATAGTAAGTTTATTAACCTTATAGTGTAAGAAAACAAGAAGACACTGTAAAAGTTAAATTGTCTAACTTAAAGTTAAATCTAAATGATAAGTTTAAAATTGATACCTAAACCTGTCTAAATTCTATTGGATGAGGGGATTTCGACCCCTAACCACCTTATATTCGAAATATATAAATTTGGATCTATTTAAAATCGAATTTGGCTTTATAATAAAATAATATTTTTAGTTATTCCAAAGGTGCCCCTCTCCTCCCTTATAAAAGTGCACCCCATCCCTCTCTTCCTCACACCTCTTTGAGCCTTCAAGCTCGTCCAACCCCTGCCAAATTCTCTTATCCACTTCCCTAGAAACATCTTAGTGGTTATGGTCTTCCTCCAAGACCAATTTTAGTGCCCTAAAAGGAGATCTCAAAGAGGCGCTTCAAAGAAGAGGTAATGTCCGTTACCGATTCTTTCAACTTTATTTCTTCTTCCACTTCTTCTTCTTAGGTTGTTTCATTACGAAGTAATAACATCAGTATCACTAATATACCGATATGTTATTATGATTATGAAACAACCCTATTTCACCATCTATCCATCCTACAGAAAACGAAATCACCGCGCGTGCGTACAAACGGAATATCATCTCCACGCCGTTGTGAAATCTATTTTCCACCACCACCTTACTTGGATCGGTATAATGGTGTAAATAATAACTATATATGATTATTTTAAAGTTATATTGATTCTGAAAAAGTATACATACACTCCAATACAGTCCCATGATCATGAGAACCATATCATCGCTCGTGCGTACGTACGGACTACCGTCTCCACGACGCGATGAGATTCATTCTCCACTTTAACCATTCATGAATGATTATAAAGTATATATAATAAGTAATCATGAAATATATGACATAATAATGATATTGTATTTATTTGTATATATATGTATGTCATCTACTTAATTCCATTCAACTCAACAAGGAAACGAAAACAGCGTTCATGCGTACGTACGGCCTACCGTCTCCATGAACGGTGTATTTCTTTCCATTTACTTATTTATTATATATATGTATATTATGAATATATATTATATATAAATTGTTTTTTATATTCTGTAATTAAGTAATCACGATCTAAGTAATCATATGAATAATTACAAGTCAAAACACGGATGACAAATGAAACAATTTTACCCAAAACGCTCTTTAACATGGAATTTACAAAAGAACGGGTAATATAAAGTCATAAGTGAACCATATATGATATCATAACAGTGAGTATGATTCTAGAATAATTCAATGACATTATTTAAATCATTATACAGGAGGTTCAGACACTTACGAAGCAAACCGGACCTAAGGTAAGGGAAATATCACAATCTCATTTTTATCCGAGATTGTTTATACTTTGGTATTTACTGGGGTGTATTTTATCATCCACATCCATGTTTCCTCAATATCTAATATTATTTCTGTCCACCTACAATTGTTTAAATCCAATTTTACCCTTCGGTGTGTTTTTAGTAAAGGATATGAAAGGAATCTTTTGTCGTTTTTCATACGACGTACTTTTTGACTTTTCCGACAAAAGTACGAGAAGAATGTTTTTTTAACTTATACGGCATGAATGGATTTTTAAAACATTATTTCCAAGAAGCTTACTTTACAAGTTTTCAAGTTTATTTTTAATCAACTTCTTTTTGTTTAGAATTGTATGACATGTTAAGAAAGGAAAAGTGTTTTTGAAGTAGAAAAGATATTTTCCTCAAGAATGGAGTTCAAGTGTTTTATCAAAATTATTTTTCCATCTAAGATAATATAGGGTTCTGTTTCTATCCCTATTATTACATTGATTTGATTATGTTGTGATGGAATTATATTTTTATGAATTCCTTTATCTTATATGAATTGTTTTATGATGTCACAATGTTTAAGATTCCCATTTTATTACATGGGTTATGCTATGATGTATGGTTTCTGATTTTGTGGCACACATAAGAATGGTATCATTATGAGATGGGTGGGACCTATATATCCCTCCAATTCATTGGGTAAAGATTTTATATCTCATGACATAGACATGGCTGGAACGGTAGGTTATACCGGTTCAGTGAAACAGGACTGAAACGAGGAGTGAACTCGGTTCAGAAATGGACTTTGTCCACTAAGATAGTCTTGGAAATGTGTCTTGACTAATAAGAAATGATTCTATATGATTATGTGTGTATGCCACAATGTTTCATGTTTTAATTTATGATTATTGGGATTACATTTCACTACTATGATTTATCCCATGTTATTAAATTATGATCTCTTTTTCAGGTTAAGATTTCCAAAAGATATGTTCTTATGAATATGACGTGATTGATATTTCTTTTGTTTACCCTTACTGAGCATTTGAGCTCACCCTTTTATGTTTTCTTTTCCCTAGGATATAAAGAAAGGATTTAGGTTTAAAAAAAAGAATATCTTTATGGGAGATGTTGAATATCTTTCACCATGATTAGAAGATTATATTCCGAGTTTCCAAAGACACTAAACTATTACGATCCTTGTGTGTGTGTGTGTTTTTGTTATGTACTAAGTATTCCGCAAAAGTAATGTAATGTCCATGTACGTCAGGCTTCAGGTCTCTCCAGTTGGTATCAGAGGAAAGGATTAGTCAACCTTTGAAACTAGGATGCGAGAAATTTAGTGAAATCCCTAGAGATATTTCTAAGGTATGTCTAGGGATGTCCCTAAGGTTAAGTATAAGTATAGGTTATAGTCCTAGAATTGTGCTAACGATATTAGAATTAAAACTAAGATGTTAGATATTGAAGGTACTCCCCCATTATTATGTTGTTTTCCCTAACATGATTTTTGCCTCTCACACTATTCTTTTTGGGTTTTAGACGATGGCTGGAACCCGAAGGAACCGTGTTGATCAATGCAATGGACAATGCAATGATTGTCCTCCTGAACGAACAAATGTTATGGGAGATGGAGTGAAAATTCATATTTCTATACTTACACAATCTATGAATCATTCTGGACTTCCAAATGAGCCGAGAAGGGAACAATATTCTATTGAGTCCTTCATGAGGCAACGTCCACCTTCTTTCAGTGGGTCTTCTGATCCACTTGTTGCTGAACAATGGATCAGTACTACTGAAAAGATAGTTTCAGTTCTTCAATGTTCTGAACATGATAAAGTCATCTTAGTAGTGTATCTTTTTGAAGGTGATGCTGATCAATGGTGGAATCTTATCAAGAATACGTGGCCAAGAGTTGAAATTGAGTCCATGGAATGGGACGGGTTCAAGAACTTATTTTTCAATAAGTACTTCCCTTGTATTCTTCAAACAAATATGGAGAAGGAGTTTCTTGAACTAAAGCAAAAGGATGATGAATCTGTTGGTATATACGAAGCGAATTTTACAAGGCTTGCAAGGTATGCATCTGGATTTATCATCCAACCAGAAAGTAAATTTGATCGATTCTTCAGTGGCTTAAAACCAAATCTTCGAAGGGCATTAGCTATAAGAGACTTCAGTAGCTATGAAGAAATTTTGCGTTGCACTATCAAGGTAGAAATGGAAGTTGGTGTTACTTATCCATCTCATTGTTTTGACAAGAAACGAAAGATGGAGTTCAAGGAGAAATCTCAGAATAATGGTGAAAAGAAAATGAATGTTTCCCTATGCTCAAAGTGTGGAACGAAGCATGGTGGAGATTTTCTTAAAGGGACAAGTAAATGTTTTAAATGTGGAAAGGAAGGTCATCAGAAATTAGAATGCCACAATTATGGGAAGAAGATGTCTAATGATGCAAACAAAGGAAGGGATACACAGAATGAACCTACTACACTTCAATGCTTCAAGTGCAAGGAAATGGGGAATTATGCTAATAAATGCCCTAATCCAAGGGTTAGTGATGATCGATATGAGAAACCACTTAAGGCAAAGGACAAAGGGAAGTCACATGCGATCACCATTGGAGATTTTGAATATAACAACGATGTGGTGGAATGATTACGTTTTTTTTAATGGGATTCCAAAATAATGTTGTATATAGTATCGTGGAATATTGGAATATTTATGTATTGGTCAATTGTGGTTTTGAATAATTTTATGGTACCGGTAACCATGGAAAGTGATTGAGATATTTTTGGAAAAAAGATGATATGCGCATAATGAAGGGATAAGGAAAAAATGAAATGTTTAACAGTATTCATGAGCTGGTGATTGATATAAGGACTAAGTGATATCATGGTTTGAGTATATAGAATTTTGAGGATTTTGGTATTTGGAAAGTGTTAACTTTTAATTACATTCATGTTTTCACTATGGTTCAATTAATGGGTATTCATTCTTCAAGAGAATACATGATTAAGGTATTCACATGATTGTAATTTGACCAAAAAGATATATCTTATGATATATTTTGGATAAATGATGGCATTCACATGATTGTTATGTGACATTTCAAATAATCATTTTCTTTATACTATGAGCTTGGACCAAAGTATTTTAGATAAGCCTAAAGATTGGAATGGATTATGTTGGTCATAAGTCATTATTGTTTAAGAATAGAGGTTTTTTTGATATTATTGATGGGATGTTATAGTAATATAGCTTTAGAAAAAGGACAACATGTAGGACGGGCGATAGCCCATCGCGTCAGACAAGGCTGTGGGAATCGAACCCACAACCGAAGTGCAACTGGCCTTTATCTCCTACCACTGTCCTACAGGAAGTCCCTGTTTAGTATAAACTAGTTTTATTATATTAAGCAGTATGATATATGAAGTATAAGTCCATTTTAGGAACCATATATCATTAATCTCACTATATATGGAATTTTGATAACTTTTCTAACCTTTTGTTTGAGACAGATGGAATGACCCATCATTCTATCACATGATTTGCTAACACATCACGAATAACAAATTCAACTTCATTTCTTTAAGAGATGAAGTGGAAATTTTCCAAATAATGACCAATGGTGAGACTATACCGAAATCCCGAAAGTATTTCTTCTAATTCCAATTTCATCAATGTTAGGGAAACGATCTTGAAAACCAAAAATGTTGTCCAAGTGCTCTTATATCTAATGAATCAGATGGTACCTTAGATCTTCACAAATTTATGGCTTTGTGATTTCTGGCTTTTCCATAGCCATGTTCTCTACCACTCTCCATCAGAACATGATGGTTAGATTTCTCTTCCACATCCATATTTTCACCTATGTGGAAACCCAGTTATTAGTTTATTTGGGTAGCCATTACGTTTCATACTTTTGCTTTTAAAGATTGGTTTTGGTATTCCTTTTTACGATGTGGGTTTCTATCAAAGAAACTTTTGAATAGTAAACCATTTATAACCCCGACGAATTTCGAGGGCGAAATTCATTTTAAGGGGGATAGAATGTAACACCCTGAGATTTTATGAAAAATATTCTTTTTAATTTCATTAATGTCTTGTGTTGTACGCTACACCAAAAGGAGATTGCACAACACGCATCCTTGACTTGCCTTGAATTAAACGCAATCGCGACCTTTCTCGATAGCATGTGTAGTACGCAATACCGAGTTTCACTAAACAACAATATGCTATTAAAATATTATTAAAACTAGCCGTTACGAATAGTAATAACAAATTTTTGAAATTTTGTAAATTTTATTTTTCAAAATGGACTTCATTTTTGGATTCGGAATATCGAAATTAGCTTAGGGTGAAATTTTGGTACTTTTCGAATAACTTTCATATTCTAATGAATAGTGAAAATTACTAAATTTTAATTAAAAACAACTTTTTAAATTGAAATAATTAATAGTGATAAATTATTAATTTAGTGGTTTTAAAGTAAATTTAGAATATATTTTTACAATTTAATACAATCTTGGTCATTGGATGTAATTTCACATTTAAACTAGTTATAAACAAGTGTCAATCTTTTGATAGTTATTATCTCTTAAAAACACGCTATTTGTTTTGACGGAGGGAATTAATTTTTAAATTATTCATTGTAACTGATATGTTTTGAATTTGGTAAAATAGACATAATTTTTGAGTTCATAATATCAAATATAGCTTAGGCCTAATTTTTCGAATTTTTCTGGAAACATTCATTTTTTGATGAATATGAAACCACTAAGTGGTAGTAAAAAAATGAATTTTTCATAAAACATAATTTTACCGCTTATGTGAGTGGAATCTCAAAAATCCAAGAGACACGGTTGATGTCAGTATGTAAAATGTGGTTCAATGAGATGAATATAATTTTTGGTGAATAGTAACTTTTTACTTTTTTTACCACAGTTAAAAGTAAATAGGGTAATTAAGGGTAAAAATGATATTATTATTACCCTAACACATGTCCTAATTCTATTGGATAATTTTAATTTGACCAAAAATAACCTTAGGAATAAAATATTACCATTTAGGCCCACTTGGATTAGATTAGGACATTTATTATTATTTAATTCAAGGAAGAGTTAAAAGAGTTAAAATCAAAGTTTATTTACTAAAACATTTTTAATATAAGGTCATACATAAGATAAATTCAATTGTAAATATTAATTAGAAAGATAATAATATTTACTACATAATGATATTTTATTTATAATTTTTATAAATTAAATAAATTTATTTATTTATGACACAATGATGATGCAGTAATTACCATAATAGTGAAAAATTATAATAATTGATTTTATAAATACCCAAATAAATATAATTTGAGACTTTTTATGAATTACACTAATTTTTTCGGTAATTATGACATGTTAGTATTGATTTAATTAACTGTTTTAGAACTAATCATTCTGTTATGAGTTTCACAAAAATGAATTACTAAATAGTGTCAAAATTGACATAAAATAGTTTTTAAAACAAATATTATATTATTAATTGTTATTTTATTCCTAAAAATCTATGGATCGGACAAATGAATTAGATAAGGTTATATATATTAATAATAAACAACTTGGGGTTCTTTTGGCTTGATATATAAGTTTATTAACCATATAGTGTAAGAAAACAAGAAGACACGGTAAAAGTTAAATTATCTAACTTAAAGTTAAATCTAAATGATAAGGTTAAAATTGATACCTAAACTTGTCTAAATTCTATTGGATGAGAGGATTTAGACCCCTACCCACCTTATCTTCGAAATATATCAATTTGGAGCTATTTAAAACCGAATTTTGCTTTATAATAAAATAATATATTTTGTTATTCCAAAGGTGCCCCTCTCCTCCCTTATAAAAGGGCACCCCCTCCCTCTCTTCCTCACACCACTTTGAGCCTTCAAGCTCGGCCAAACCCTGCCAAATTCTCTTCTCCACTTCCCTAGAAATATCTTAGAGGTTATGTTCTTCCTCCAAGACCAATTTTACTGCCCTAAAAAGAGATCTCAAAGAGGCGCTTCAAAGAAGAGGTAATGTCCGTTACCGATTCTTTCAACTTTATTTCTTCTTCCACTTCTTCTTCTTAGGTTGTTTCATTATTAAGTAATAACATAAGTATCACTAATATATTGATATGTTATTATGAGTATGAAACAACCCTATTTCACCATCTATCCATCCTATGGAAAAAGAAATCACCGCGCGTGCGTACGTACGAAATACCGTCTCCACGTCATGGTGAAATCTATTTTCCACCACCACCTTACTTGGATCGGTATAATGGTGTAAATAATAACAATATATGATTATTTTAAAGTGATATTGATTCTGAAATACTATACATACACTCCAATATAGTCCCATGATCATGAGAATGATATCATCGCTCGTGCATATGTACGGACTACCGTCTCCACGACGCGATGAGATTCATTCTCCACTTTAACCATTCATGAATGATTATAAAGTATATATAATAAGTAATCATGAAATATATGAAATAATACTGATATTGGATTTATGTGTATATATATGTATGTCATCTACTTAATTCCATTCAACTCAATAAGGAAACGAAAACAGTGTTCATGCGTACGTACGGCCTACCGTCTCCATGAACGGTGTATTTCTTTCTATTTACTGATTTATTATATATATGTATATTCTGAATATATATTATATATAAATCATGTATTATATTCTGGAATTAAGTAATCACAATCTAAGTAATCATATGAATAATTACAATTCAAAACGCGGATGACAAATGAAACAATTTTACCCAAAACGCTCTTTAACATAGAATTTACAAAAGAACGGGTAATATAAAGTCATAAGTGAACCATATATGATATCATAACAATGAGTATGATTCTGTAATAAGTCAATGACATTATTTAAATCATTATACAGGAGGTTCGGACACTTACGAAGCAAATCAGACCTAAGGTAAGGGAAATATCACAATCTCATTTTTATCCAATATTGTTTATACTTTGGTATTTGCTGGGGTGTATTTTATCATCCACATCCATGTTTCATCAATATTTAATATTATTTCCATCCACCTACAATTTTTTAAATCCAATGTTACCCTTTGGTGTGTTTTTAGTAAAAGATATGAAAGGAATATTTTGTCATTTTTCATACGAGGTACTTTTTGACTTTCCCGACAAAAGTACGAGAAGAATATTTTTTTAACATATACGGCATGAATGGATTTTTAAAACATTATTTCCAAGAAGATTCATTTACAAGTTTTCATGTTTATTTTTAATCAACTTCTTTTAGTTTAGAATTGTACAACATGTTAAGAAAGGAAAAGTATTTTTGAAGTAGAAAGGATATTTTTCTCAAGAATGGAGTTCAAGTGTTTTATCAAAATTATTTTTCCATATAAGATAATATAGGGTTATGTTTATATCCCTATTATTACATTGATTTGATTATGTTGTGATGGAATTATATTTTTATGAATTCCTTTATCTTATATGAATTGTTTTATGATGTCACGATGTTTAAGATTCCCATTTTATTACATGGGTTATGCTATGATGTACGGTTTCTGATTTTGTGGCACACATAAGAATGGTATCATTATGAGATGGGTGGGACCTATATCTCCCTCCAATGCATTGGGTAAATATTTTATATCTCATGAGATAGACATGGCTGGAATAGTAGGTTATACTGGTTCAGTGAAACAGGACTGAAACGAGGAGTGAACTCGGTTCAGAAATGGACATTGTCCACTAAGATAGTCTTGGAAATGAATCTTGAATAATAAAAAATGAGTCTCTATGATTATTTGTATATTCCACAAAGTTTCATGTTTTAGGTTATGATTATTGGGATTACATTTCACTACTATGATTTATCCCATGTTATGAAATTATGATCTCTTTTGCAGGTTATGATTTTCAAAAGATATGTTCTTATGAATATGACGTGGTTGATATTTATTTTGTTTACCCTTACTGAGCATTTGAGCTCACCCTTTTATGTTTTCTTTTCCCCAGGATATAAAGAAAGGATTTAGTTTTTAAAAAAGAATATCTTTATGGGATATTTTGAAGATCTTTCACCACGATTATAAGATTATATTCTAAGTTTCCAAAGACACTAAACTATTACGGTCCTTGTGTGTGTGTGTGTTTTTGTTATGTACTAATTATTCCGAAATAGTAATGTAATTTCCATGTACGTCAGGCTTCGGGTCTCTACAATTTCTCTAAAAACATTTAAATCTCTAATGAGACACACACAAATTCCAAACACAAATAATTATAAAATTCAACACAACTCCACCCATGAATTGGAAGAGCCAAACGGGCCAAATCCTTGAGGAACACATTTAAAACAACTTCTTTGAAAACACACAAAAGAACCTCCATCCTTTGGGATCCAAGGAAAATCATTAAAATCAAAATCAATAACTCCCCTTATTTGAAATAACACCGACCCTTCTATTGGAAATGTCAATCCCTTCTCAAAATATCTTAACACAATCACTATGTTATTACCACCAAAGTAAACACACTCAAAATCCTCTTTCAAAAGAAAATGCACACAAAAACCATAACCTAATAAGTTTCACAAATTCCACCAGATCAGACCTTGATGAGAGAACCTGAGGCTAGGAGTTAATAAAATAAAGGTAAATTAAAAGTTGGGTGTGAAAATTCTCCCCACCATAGACACTTTCTACCCCCTGAATGTCACCCAATCAAATGATTAAAAAACATAAAATCATAACCGTTTGAAACCAAAATAAAACACAACACAAGAGGACAGGATAACACGAGAGGGTTCTCCCCACCAAAAGAACTCAACTAGCATGGAAAATTTAACACCCAAACATACCCCCCCCCCCCCCCGCCGGGTTGGGGGTGACGCGGGAACTCCCAAACAATCCGAACTAAATTTTATAGCATGAGAAAACAACACATCTGCTAAAACTTGAAACTCTCTACTCAGACCAAAAACCCCCAACACTAGAGAAAAAAACCTCCAAGCAAAACTTTTCTCCAACAGTGAATCTGAGCATAACTAGAAAAATCAATTCCTCCAAAGACACTTACATCTCCAAACGAACACATCCAAACTGATAATAACTCACACAAGGTCCAAACACACTTTTACGAAAAGTGCATTATTCAAAAACCCATGATCAGATAAACAAAACTATTTGTATTACAATAGAACATGTTCTTCATAACCCCACGATGAGGGAATGAAATTACAACGACGCCCAAACATTAACAGTAGAAAAAGAAAGGATGAAAATGCCTTAAATGTTCCACTTCCAACACAGAATACAAAACCAGGACCAAGGCTTCACACCCCTAGAAACTCCTGACAGCGCTTGAGCTTCACCCCAAGACATGTGGATGGGGCTCTAATGGATAAAGCATCTCCTTCCTCATAGTCAGGCACTGAAATTCCTCTGGTCATAGTGTCTTCTTCAGGAGAAGTTTCCTAAAAAACTTCTCGAGATGACCCAGACACGCGCAATGATGGCACGTCTTTGGAGGGGTGCGACATGACAGCTTCACGTGCCTGAACTAGCCACACAGGTGGCACACCACGGAACGGTCTGACGAACTAGAAGCCAAAGTCACTATAGGGGACTCTTTTGGAACAAGTTGCTCTGGCACATCCTACTCTCCATATAGGGAAGCTTCATGAGTAACTGGATATGTTGGATTGCCAAGCACCTGTGCTCTGGGGACCAGTTTAGCTAAGAATGCCTCATCCAACAACTTCTCGAAACGATGGTCTTTAGAAAGGAGTACCCACTACATTATCTTTGGGTGAAGAACCCCAATGAAGAGAGCAGTTTTCATGAAATCCAGTGATGTTTCCATTACCATCCGTTGAAAAAAGGACACATGCTCCTTGAAATTGTCAACATATGCCTTTACCATCCATTGGTCTTGTTGAATACACATGAGCTCTTCCCTTTTTTCATCTTTACCTCTTCAGGTATAAACCATAAGATGAATATGGATTTAATGAAATCCCATCTCATCCCAACATTCACTAATAATGGGGACACCAACTCCCATTTTTTCAGAGTCGGACCATCAAACAGACCCAAAACAACATGCACTCTGACAGCTTCGGGAGTTCCCAAATCCCTGAAGACATGCTCAACCCCTTCAAGCCATTCTACTGCTTCTAGTGGACCACAATCACCGTGAAGGATAGGAAACGTCCGAGAAGGACCAAAAATTGGACACGAATTATCAGAAACCTTGGGACCATTTTGGGAGGCATTTTCTGAACAACATATAAAACACAAATCCCAAACCAATATCAAGCTGAAGCAACATCAAAGAAAGAGAATTCATCCAAAACAACCAGCTCAAAATAAACAAGAAAATGTAAACACAACAAAAATCCCCTTTTTCATTATATATTTGAAAATCTCCTTTATTCAAGGACACTTTCCAAACACCATGTCCACTTTTAAAACCAAATTCAATTTCCAAGAATTGTTTTCCCTTTTTAAAATCACTTTAGAAAAACATGGTCAAGCCTTTAATTCCAAGTTCACACTCAAATAACCCCATGAACCATTTCACATTTCTTCATCTTCTTTCATCCATACGCACCACCATGCACTTCCCATTCATTCCCTCACATGTGCAAACATTCATAAAGAGTACCCGAGGTTGCACTCAAACCATATCTCTTCCATTTCCGAGAAAATATCTGATTTTTAAACCAAGAGATTTCAGTTTAAAAAACCCCCATTTCAGAAATTTAAATCCATTTAAAAGAAATCATTCTCATTTAAAAAAACCCCTTTTTCATTTTCGAGAATGCACTTAAACCAACCAGAACCAAGATGGCACTTAACTTGCATCAAATCACCGAAGGAGGGGAGTATTAGTCATGCTTAACCTAGCGACATGGTAGTGGTCCATGCCCCCAAGCAAGCGTCAACAACTAAAAGAAGCTTATACCATGTACAATGACTCCACATGGGTCACTACTCAATGTAAAAATCACAATGTTACATCGGTTTGCCTTCATTGTCACCCCTAAATCCAAAACAAATCAGTACGAGACAAGAACTCAATTCTCATACTACCCCTGGCGACTCGAGGTTCGGAACGGGTGAGGGTTCATGACGTCTTTCCCGTACCTACCTCTTGAGTCCTGACACTCCTAATCTCCATCTACCGGATACCCCAAATAACACGATCCCCTCCGATACTATTTTTTCACGAATCAACCCTTGTCGATCTTGAACCGGTCACCTGAGCCGGCCCGCAGCATGGCCCAAAGGGCATTCCCTATCCCCACGGGCTGGCAACCAATGCTGGGCATCAAAGTTTAATCGATGGGAACGATTTTTCCCATGAACAAAACATAATAAACAGGAAAACAGATATACACAAATAACTAATAAACATAACACTAGCAGTGGAAAGAAAAATAAAACTAGACATACCTCCACGTGACCTTCCAGTTCATCTCTCGAACAAAGGCCAACTTTGCTCCAACAACGAGCAACTCGTCTAAGAAATCCTGAGAAAGGAACCCTACAACTGAAATGATAATATAGGTGTTAGCATTAAAAATTATCAGTAGGGATGCCAAAATAAACCACAGAACCCAACGTCTCCCTTCCCAAAGAAATCCATTAACGCAAGTTTAAAAAACAATTATAAAATTAAGTCTTTTGCATTTGAAAATAAGCAACATGTTTTTCCCATTAAAAAAACCAACACATGCCAAATACCATTTTTCAAAATATTTTATCATTGTATAAATAAAATCCAAAACAAAGTATATCAATGTTGTGCTAGAGTAAAAAATGTAAAAGTAAAAGATGAAAATAAACTAGTGCACAGAAAGTAAACAAGCAATGAAAATGATCCAGTAACCATGGGTGATCCTAAACATCCCTAGAAGACCCCTAGACATACTCGGTTTTGGAACCACCAACTGGCGTATGGTGAAACTCCTAATTCTATAACCAACTAGCTGCCCTAACTGACCAATCCAGTGGAAAAGCACACCTCGCCTAACAACAAATCTTGGGGGTACCGACCTGTCTAATCGGGATTGGTCAACAACTGCCACTCAATCTATAAAAGATTCCCAAGAACCTATCGTGGTGACAATCATACTGTGTAAGTAGGATTCCCTCGCATGTGTGACTCATATCACCGGACTTTCCTACCACAAACACAGACACTCTATATGATAACCCATAAGGGATATCCCCCCTACAGTGGTGCCCCATAAATATATATGTATAACATATCATCAAAGGTGACAATCGGGACTTCATGCAATGAAATCATTTAAAACCCTTGGATACCTCTTTCAAAATATTAAAGTTGTTAAACAAATGTACAATAATCGAAATGTCATCATTTCAAAGAATCGAGACAAACATCACACTAAAGCTGAAAGTTCCAAACATGCCGTCATGTTAAATTTGTGTCGAAATAATTTCTCTAAAAACATTTAAATCTCTAACGAGACACACACAACTTCTAGACACAAACCATTCTAAAGGTCAACACAAATCCACCCATGAATTGGAAGACCCAAACGGGCCAAATCCTTGAGGAACACATTTAAAACAACTTCTTTTAAAAACACACAAAAGAACCTCCATCCTTTGGGATCCAAGGAAAATTTTTAAAATCAAAATCAACAACTACCCTTATTTGAAACAACACCAATCCTCCTATTGGAAACGTAAATCCCTTCTCAAAATACCTTAACACAATCACTATGCTATTACCACCAAAGTAAACACACTCAAAATCATCTTTCAAAAGCAAATGCACACCAAAACCATAACCTAATAAGTTTCACAAACTCCACCAGATCAGACCTTGACGAGAGAACTTAAGGCCAACAGTTAGTAAAATAAAGGTAAATTAAAAGTCGGGTGTGACCATTCTCCCCACCATAGACACTTTCTACCCCTAGAACGTCACCCAGTCAAATGATAGAGAAAACATAAATTCATACCCTATTGAAACTGAAAGAAAACACAACACAAGATAACAAGAGAACACGAGAGGGTTCTCCCCACCAAAAGAACTCAACTGGCATGGAAAATTTAACACACAAACATACCACCCCGGGTAGGAGGTGACGTGGGAACTCCCAACCAATCCAAACTAAATTTTATAGCATGAGCAAATAACACATATGCTGAAACTTGAAACTCTATACTCAGACCAAAAACCCCCAACACAAGAGAAAAAAAATCTCCAAGAAAAACTTTTCTCAAACAGTGAATCTGAGCATAACTAGAAACATCAATTCATCCAGAGAAACTTACATCTCCAAACGAACACAACCAAACTGATAATAACTCACACAAGGTCCAGACACACTTTTAAGAAAAGTGCACGATTCAGAAACCCATGATCATATAAACAAAACTGTTTGGATTACAATAGAACATGTTCTTCATAACCCCACGATGAAGGAATGAAATTACAACGACGTCCAAACTTTAACAGCAGAAAAAGAAATGACGAAAAGGCTTTAAATGTTTGAATTCCAACACCGAATAAAAAACCAGGACCAAGGCTTCACACCCCTGGAAACTCCTGACAGCGCTTGAGCTTCACCCCAAGGCTTGTGGCTGGGGCTCTGATGGCTGAAGCATCTCATGCCTCATAGTCAGGCACTGAAATTCCTCTGGTCATAGAATCTTTTTCAGGTGAACATTCCTACAAAACTTCTCGAGATGACCCCGACACGTTCAATGATGGGACGTCTTTGGAGGGGTGTGACATGACGACTTCACGTGCCTGAACCGGCCACACAGGTGGCACACCACAGAACGGTCTGACGAACTAGAAGCCAAAGTCACTAAAAGGGACTCTTTTGGAACATTTTCCTCTGGGACATCTTGCTCTCCAGATGGAAAATCTTCATGAGTAACTGGATATGTTGGATTGCCAAGAACCTACGCTCTAAGGACCAGCTCAGCTAAGAACGCCTCATCCACCAACTTCTCAAAACGATGGTCTTTAGAAACGATTACCCACTCCTTTATCTCTAGTTGAATAATCCCAATGAAGAGAGAAGTTTTCATGAAATCTAGTGACTTTGCCTCTTGAGAAAAGGACACAAGCTCCTTGAAATTGTCAATATATGCCTTTACTGTCTGTTGGCCTTGTAGAATATGCATGAGCTCTTCCCTTTTTTTCATCTTTACCTCTTCAGGTATAAACCATCAGATATAGATGGATTTAAAGACATCCCATGTCATCCCAACTCGCACTGATGGTGGGGCCACTAACTCCCATTTTTTCAGATCTGACCCTTCAAACAGACCCAAAACAACATGCACTCTGACAGCTTCAGGAGTTCCCAAAACCCTGAAGACACGCTCAACCCCTTCAATCCATTCTGCTGCTTCTAATGGACCACGATCACCATGAAGGATAGGAAACGTCCAAGAAGGACCAAAAACTTGACATGACTTATCAGAAACCTTGGGGACATTTTTGGGTGGAATTTTCTGAACAACATAGAAAACACAGAACCCAAACCAATATTATGTTGAACCAACATCAAAGAAAGAGGCTTCATCCAAAACAACTAGCTCAAAATAAACAAGCAAATGTAAACACAACCAAAATCCCCTTTTTCATTATAGAATTCAAAACCTCCTTTATTCAAGGACACTTTCCAAACACCAAGTCCACTTTTCAAACCAAATTAAATTTCCAAGAATCATTTTCCCTTTTTAAAATCACCTTAGAAAAACAAGGTCAAGCCTTTAATTCCAAGTGCACACTCAAATAATCCCATGAACTTTTTCACATGTCTTCATCTTCTTTCATCCATACGAACCACCATGCACTTCCCATTCATTCCCTCACATGTGAAAACATTCATAAAGAGTACCAGTGGTTGTACTCAAACCATATCTCTACCAGTTCCGAGAAAAAATATGATTTTTTAAACAAGAGCTTTTAGTTTTAAAAAACCCATTTCACAAATTTAAATCCATTTAAAATAAATCATTCTCATTTCAAAAAAACCCCCTTTTTCATTTTCATGAATTCACTTAAACCAACCAGAACCAAGATGGCACTTAACTTGCATCAAATCACCAAAGGAAGGGACTATTAGTCATGCTTATCCAAGAAACATGGTAGTGGGCCATGCCCCAAGAAAGCTTCGATGACTAGAAGAAGCTTATACCATGTACGCTGACTCCACATGGGTCACTACTCCGTGTAAAAATCACAATGTAGCATTATCTTGCCTCCATTGTCACCCCTCAATCCAAAACAAATTAGAACGAGACAAGAACTCAATTCTCAGAATACCCCTGGCGACTCAAGGTTCGGAACGGGTGAGGGTTCATGACGTCCTTACCATACCTACCTCTCGAGTCTTGACACTCGTAATCTCCATCTACCAGACACCCCAAATAAAACGGGACCCTCTAATACAATTTTTTCACGAATCAACCCGGGTTGATCATGAATCGGTCGCCTGAGTCGGCCCGCAGCATGGCCCAAAGGGCAGTCCCGATCCCCATGGGCTGGCAACCAATGCTGGGCATCAATGTTTAATCGATGGGAATGATTTAGCCCATAAAGAAAACATAATAAACAAGAAAATAGATATACACAAATAACTGATAAACATTACACTAGCAGCGGAAAGAAAAATAAAACTATACATACCTCTACGTGACCTTTCAGGTCACCTCCTGACCAAAGGCCGACTTTGCTCCAACAACGAGCAACTCATCTAAGAAATCCTGAGAAATGAACCCTGCAATTGAAATGATAATATAGGTGTGAGCATTAAAAATTCTCAGTAGGGATTCCAAAATAAACCATAGAACCCAGCGTCTCCCTTCCTGAAGCAATCCATTAACGCAAGTTTGAAATACAATTATAAAATTAGGTCTTTCGCATTTGAAAATAAGCAACATGTTTTCCCATTTAAAAAAACAAACACAGGCCAAATATAATTTTTCAAAATAGTTTATCATTTTATAAATAAAATCCAAAACAAAGTATATCGATGTTGTGCTAGAGTAAGACAAGTAAAAGTGTAAGATGAAAATAAACTAGTGCACGGAAAGTAAACAAGCAAGGAAAATGATCCAGTAACTATGGGTGATCCTAAACATCCCTAGAAGACCCTGAGACGTACTCAGTTTCGGAACCACCTAATGGCGTATTGTGAAGATCCTAATTTTATAACTAACTAGCCGCCCTAACTGACCAATCTAGTGGAAAAGCCCGCCTGGCCTAACAACAAATCTTGGGGGTACCAACCTGTCTAATTGGGGTTGATCAACAACCACCACTCGATCTCTAAAAGACGCCCAGGAACCTATGGTGGTTACAGTCATACTGTGTAAGTAAGAGTCCCTTGCACGTGTGACTCATATCACCGCACATGCCTACCTCAAACACGGACACTCTATATGATAACCCATAAGGGATATCCCCCCTACAGTGGTGCCCCATAATTATATATGATTACCATATCATCAAAGGTACCATCCATGCCTTCAGGAAATGAAATCATTTTAAAACCTTTGATACCACTTTCAAATTATTAAATTAGTTAAATGTACATACATAAATCAAAAAATCATCATTTCAAAGAATCATGACAAATATCACACTAAAGATAAAAGTTCCAAACAGGCCATCACGTTACATCTGTGTGGAAATAATTTCTCTAAAAACATTTAAAACTCTGACGAGACACACAAAACTTCCAAACACAAAACATTCTAAAAGTAAACACAACTCCACCCATGAATTTTAAGAGACAAATGGGATAAATCCTTGAGGAACACATTTATAACCACTTCTTTGAAAACACACAAAAGAACCTCCATCCTTTGGGATCCAAGGACAATTTTTAAAATCAAAATCAACAACTCCCCTTATTTCAAATAACACCAGCCCTTGTGTTGGAAACATCAATCCCTTCTCGAAATATCTTAACATAATCATTATGCCATAACCAACAAAGTACACACACTCAAAATCCTCTTTCGAAGGCAAATGCACCCCAAAACCATAACTTAATAAGTTTCAGAACATCCACAATGTTTGATAAATTGTCTGCACAATTTATAAAATGCTACCAACACTCCACCAATTTCTAAATACTTTTATGAACCCATAGACCACATTATAAACAATATTCATAAGCAGAACAAAGAATTCATAAATAATCATTATAATCAGACCAAATAATGCATAAATAGTCTTTATAACCAGACCACATGATTTGTTAATGATTCAATTACCAAGTCAAACAAATTACCCAAATCTAGAAAACTCTATGATAAACTATACGAGAGTAATGTAAAAAAGATTTTCATATCAAAAACATTATCAAAATACTCTTTGACATCCACATAATACAACCTTCATAAATACAAATAAATTTAACTAGAAAGAAAAATACTTCAAACTATTTTAAACAAAACCAATAAATTGAAAAAACACTATAACATATTAACTAATTGTAGTGCAAGGATGCGAAACAGGTCAATTATTTAACTAAATTAAATCAAGAATTAAATGGATTTAATCAGAAAAGAGAATATGGGTTCACCTACCTCACTGGCGAGAGACCACGACGAAACTCCGACGGAAGGTAGAAAAATCCCTTGCGGAGTAACCGTGTATGTTGAATAGTGGTAAAAGCACACATCACCCAACCCGCGACAGAATTAGGATTAATCCAAATTAAATATGAAAAATAACATGAAATGATGGAAAAATAAATAAATAAATAAACAATAAATACAAGAATAAATAAATAATCAAAATAATAAATAAATAAAATAATAGATAATTGAATGAATAAATAAATAGGTAAATAAATAATTAAATAACTAAATAGATAAATAACAAAATAAATAAATAAATGGAATAAATAAATAAAATAATACTTAAATAAATAAATAAATAAATGAAAAATAGTCATACCAGAGGAGGTCGCCAGAGGTTGGTCGACAAACCAGAGTGGCTGGGACAAGGGTGGTCGGAGTTAGAGCGGGGAAGGCGGAGAGGACCTGCGGGGACCGGTGGAGGCGCAAGGAGAGGTAGAGGTCAACCGGGGTAGCGTGCGGAGGCTAGGACACGAGCAGGATGCAAGGCTTCAGGTGCAGGGTGTGGGAAGCAGGGCAGCTATAAGAAGGACGATAGTGAAGAGGCGGGGTCCCGGGGAGAGCGGGAACAGCCGGAGCAGCCGGGCAAGAGGGAGCGAGGCGGAGCACGGGGTGGGATGGAGCACTACGGTGAGGGTAGGGGGTGAGGCGAGGCTAGCTGGATGGGGAAGGCAATGCGAAAGAGAGAACCAGGTAGGGTGCCTGGTGCGTGCGGACAGGGAAGCAGGGTGGGGCGTACGGCGTAGCACAGGGCAGAAGGCAGAGGGCTAGGCGAGGGGGTGAAGTAGGATGCAGGTTGATTGGAGAGAGGTAGGAGGAAAAAAAGGGGAGAGGCGGCTGCATGACAGAAGAGAGAAAAAAACAATGATCAGAAGCTAGGGTAAGGAGAAATAAGGAAAAATAAAAGAAAAAGAAAAGGGTAAATAAAAAAATCAATAATGAAAATAATAATAATATCACTAATGATACTAATAATAAATCCATAAATAAAAATAATAAAATTAACAATAATAAAGATAATATTAATAAAATTTATTAAAACTAAAAATAATAATTATAAATATTAATAATAATGTGAATAATAATAATGGAAACAATAATAATAATAATAACAAAGATTAGCAATTTCTCAACTCCTGGGTCGGCTGTGCGGCTACGGCCAACCATACGATGACCACACATGGGTCCGAAGCCTAACAAAAATATTAAACAAGAAAAAATTTGATCTAAAACCTAGATCAGACCTTGACGAGAGAACCTGAGGACATATTTTAATAAAATAAATGTAAATTAAAAGTCAGGTGTGACAAAAATATTGAAAAAATATGTGTTTTGAAGAATAAAAGCACATAAATAAATAGGAAAGAGGGAGGAGTGGTTAGAAATTTATACCTTAGTACTTGAATTATATTCTTTGTGAATTAGATTATTCCTTTCAGTAATGATATATTTAGAATACCATAACATTTTAATGGTTTCTTTTTGGAATTATGAGAGTTTTGGGAATATTTTGGGCTGAAATATTATTTTTTTGCAGTTGGGGAAATGAGGATAGGTGTAACCGTTTTATAAATGAAAAGGTATTTCATTTTTATAAATTTCCAAAATTTAAAATAATGGTAAGTCAGTATCATAAAAATTTGATCAAAAAGTTATAAATAATGGATATTAGATGATATAAGGTTTATTTACATCTTAACCACTCAATTATAATCATTTTTTAGCATGTCTCAATCACCTTACCCCCAAACTTATTACTTTTGTCACTTAATTTATTGTATTGTTAAATTGTTTTTACTTAAGGTGTATTTATCTTTATACATAAAAATAAATTATTCTTTATTAGATAATTTATACCCTGTGAGTATAAATCTTAAATACATTTAATTTTATTTATTTTAACAAAGTGAAAAAAATAAATTTTAAAATACTAATATATAATGGTTTAAAAACTATTTTTGGTAAAATATTTCTTATGTTATAAAAAATAATATATAGATTTATAATTAGAATATAATATTTTAAAATATATAATGTAACTTATAAGAAACCTATTTGTTTAGGAAAATGTTTCATAAGTTTTATTTTATGCTTATATCCTAGTGATGTCATAAAAACATCGGTATTTTAAAATATGATATATTGCACTATTAACCTAAAAAATATAGTTTAGAAAAATATGAAAAGGTTATTACAAATTTAATAGTAATAATAATATTAAAATTAGATCAATTATTTCAATTTAAATTTATAAAATATGACAAATCTATACTTAAATAAAATCCCATAATATTAATGAAACTGTTCATATTGGAAACAAATATTTTTAAAGGTTAACTATTATTAATTCTTATTTCCTATCAATTAATATTTAATTAATTTGTGATTTATTATTCATATTATAAATATATTATATTATTATTTAATCATGATTTACTTGTTTTCTTGAAATAAAACACTATTTTTTTTGAAATTGTTTTTTTCATTAAATAATTTTCATTGTGGTTTTAATTGTAATAATTGAATTTCATTAGTATGAAAAGAAGAATTTTTTTATAACCATATTACATAATTTGGTTACTCATATTTATACCCACCAATTCAATTGTTAGGTTTTAAGGGTTATAGTATATATATATATATATATATATATATCTTAATATATTTTGGTTTACTTTTTATGTTCAGTGTCTCTTATGGAGAAAGATATCGAATAATGTATTTTTTTAAAAATAAATAAGGTGCAAAATCTCTTGGTGTTACATACCCCCCATAAAAATCACATTCTCATAATTTAATGTATCACTTACTAGTGAAACTAACTATGGTTAGATAATAGGTATACTCAACTCACGATATAATTTTTGGAGTATTATAAACAAACAAAGGAAATATATCATTTTCTCTCAGAATAGGGAAATACTAATATCAAATTTTTATATGATACTTTTATCTAGAAATAATGATTATTTTTCATAACTCTTATAAGTGAATTAGTTATATAATAGATCTCATAATCACCCTTACACAGATAGAAGATAATAGATTGGTTTGCAATAAGAAAGAGGATTTCCCAATTTTGTTGATTATTAAGGATTTTATGAAGAAATATTGAATACATTTCAAAATAACATAAAAATAATTTAAATTATGGATAATAATTCTTTCATGAATAATATTACATAAACATAAACTTAGGATACAGTAACAAGAGTTGTTCTTTATTACTATCATCAAAATATTTGGGGGTTGATTTGATGCATTTAGAAAAAATCTTGGATATAAAAGATTTATTAAATTTAGAATCCAACATGTCATCTAAAAGTTGAGCGTGGAGGATAATTATTCATTAATTATCATGATCCATTTTTTCAAAATATACTTCATTTATGGTTATTACATAAGCTTTTACTTATTCTATTAAATTAGGTGGATATTGAAGTTCATTATTTAGATCAAACCTGTGTTGAGTGAAATTGTGGTCATAGTTCCCATACAAATTATAATAGATTAATTTTATTGAGTATTTGTTAATTAAGTTCATAATTCCATCCATTAATGTCATTTTTTGGTCACTTCATATCCCTTCAATATTCATGTGCTCAATGACATTCCCTTCCACACATAAAGTGTCACAAACCAACCTGAATACCCTGGTACTCTTCGAACCAAACTCGAACTAACATAGACCGAAGGGAATTATATATCCCCATGGGTGAGTAAAAATATCCCGGTATCATACAAGAAAAATTGGGAACAACATCTCTACATATATAGTTGAAGAAACAGACACATATCATTATTGGTAAAAAATACACCAATGAGAGAATTGTACAAGAAGTCAAATAGGTATATAAAAACACAAATAGTAAATTATCCAAGTACCATAAGAACAATAAAAAATAACTGAAGTCTCAACGGACATAGTAGTCCAAGCCTCAAATAATCAATAACAACCACCACCTTTAAGGGGGGATTTCCCCTTACTCGAACCTGGAAGAAGGAAATATACAAATTCCTGAAGGAAAAGGTATATTGTGTGATAAAATCCTAGTAGGGTCTCACCAAGTAATACATAATAGGATTCCACATGAAGTAAAAAAATTATTCTTTCAATTTTCAAATAAAATAGTCATGTATGTACACTTTATAATTTAAAAAAAAGCATGCTTTCATTTCAAATGATGTAAATATTTCAAACAGTGGCTTAAGTAATCATTTTATATAAATAAGGTAATATAAATCCATAGGAATGTGTAAATTTGTTTTAAAAAAATGGAATATATTTAAATGTAGTTCAAAAACAAGAAACATGGTTATCTAAAAATTGTTATCATAGTTAAGAGTTATGAGATTCTAACACATCTCATATTGGTGATCATGGAAATGTGTACACATTTCCCTCTGAAACTGGCAAAAGAGGACTCATCAATGTCCCACTAGGGATAAGATCTATTGAACTTTTTTTTGATAGAGATGTAATGTTTTGATACATTTATAAGGAATTTCCATCCAATAGTGTTTTCCCAAATTAATCACTAACTAAACATGATTTCTTGTGCTGAAATAGTCAATAAACAATACGAAAATTATTTTAAAACTATTTAAAATAAAATTTTCCCATTTTCAGTTTCAATAATCTAATTTCCATTTTAAAACCAAAACATGTGTTTCTAATTTATTCATTTTTTTTTAAAAAATAAATCCAGTCATAGGTTCTGATCAAATCAATTTAATACATTTTTTTCGAAATCAATTTCCCAAATCAATTTTTACAAATTTTATTAAATTCAATCACACCCCAATTTCTATTATCTAATCGAATTGGGGGTTTTCCAAAAATTTCCCCAAATGTCCAATAAACATAGAATTTTGATCAAATTGAGTATTACAATTTAATTTAAATCAATTTCAATAATAAATAAATTCAAGGGTTATACAATTGGAAAATCCTTGATAGAACCACATACCTTTTACATGGTGATCATGTATCACAAGGCCTACAATGGGGGTTGCCAATGAAGAATGTTATTAATTGAGATAAATTAATAAAACCTTTACTTAAGATCCAAAACAAATTAGTTTATATCCATCAGTAACTATATGATCTAACGACTCTAAGGAAGACATATAGAGAGAGAAGGAGAGAAATAACAGTAGAATAACTCTTGTTGGAGGGGAATCAAACAACATTTTACAATATTTGATCCACCTCATAATAGGTTTGGAGGATCCAATAATAGTTCTTGGGAGATGAAAAAAACTAGGAAGACATCCAATCCCATGTTAGGGTCAAGTGGGTGATAAAATAGGGTTTTTGTAAATTTTGAAATATTTTTTAAAATTAAAAAAGTACACATGCTCGGTTAGTTGGGTAGGGCCACAATGTTTTTCAAACTATGTTCCCTAACTATACACCCCTCTGATGGGGAGTATATATTATACTACATGGGTGGATTGTTTTTCAAACCATGTTCCAACCATGGAAACTCCAATGGATTTTATTTTCACGGTTTCCACTAAGTGGGCACATGGTTTGGGAATATCACACGTCAACTGTGAACATCCCATAAAAATTAAGAAAAACAACTTTCATCCTAAAATGACCCAAGAACAACCCAATACAATGGATAAACACAAAAGAGGGTTGATGAGTACCAAATAATAGTAACATTATGTAATAGCCTCAGCACCATAGAAATGTTTTCCCTCATAACTCCTATCAAGGAGTCTCTATATCAAAAAGATGAGGCCACTACTCTCTGATCAGTGCCTCTCTATCGAACATTTCATGAGTGTCAAAATTGTGATACCATAGAACTCAAATCGAAGGTACCATCCTCCCGATGATTAACTTGGTTTCATAATCAACTATCGTAATTAGATACTCAATCCTAGATAAACTAGGCTTGATAACAGGATCTCACCAGCTCAAAACATGAGATGGATCAGAAAGATACTTTCATAACTACAATATATAGAACATGTTTTGTATCGACATCAAATGTGGTTGAAGATTCAAATAGTAAGTAACTTTAACAACCTTCTTAAAAACCTCAAAAGTCCCCAAAAACATGGAGAAATTTACCTTGATTCCCAAGATGTCGATGACCCAAACAAGGTGAAACTTTCAATGTCACATAATAACTAACTAAGAATTCCAATGGTCTATGGTGATGATCAAACTAATATTTATATAGGATATGTGTCATCAACATCCTATTAAGAATTAACTAAAAATTTACAATCATCTATTGAACCAAAATCGGTCTAACGTAGGAACTTTTATCGATCTCTGACCAACAAAATAGGGTTTAATAGGTTCATATGTACAGGGCCTTAAAAGGATCCATTATGATCATATACTTGTAACTATTATTATAAGAAAACTCAATTAGTTTCAAATGGTCATCCCAAGCCCCACCGAAATTGAGTACGTATGCATGAATAATTTCCTCAATAATCCATATAGATCTCTATGTCTCACCACCCATTTATGGAATACATTCCATACTTAAATAATCTGAAGATCCTAGTGCCTCCTAAAGGAATATATAAAAGAGAGAAGTAAAATTAGGATCTCTATCAGATACTATAATGGATATAACACTATGTAGAATAAAATTATATCTCACATATTGATTTCACAATACATCAGCATTGGTTGTATCACAAATGTTAATAAGTGAGCTAATTTTTTCTTCTTATTAATAAAAACTTATATCAGATTCTTTATTCCCTCAGTATGTGGAAATGTAACAATAAATTCCATAGATATCTCATCCAACCTTCATGTCAGCTCTGAAAGTGGATAAAAAATACAATGGTCTCTGCTATTTGGCCTTGGCCTTTGGAAAAGTATAATAATAAGAAACAAAATATTCAATTCCACGACTCACATCTAGACACGAAAATCATCATCACATTTTCTAAAACATCTTTATAGTTCATGGGTGCACTGCCCACTGGGAATTATAGATATTCCCATCACAAATTTTCTTATAGAAAAAGGAACAATTTACCAGTTGCATAAAAATAGGATACCCTCTATGGTGATTGTCTAATCAATAATGGTCTCCCCACCATTAAAAAATAACATAATTACATGTAATTCATCATCAAGATATTGTACTTAGAGAATCTTATCGAGTAGAGTGGAGGTCAACTAAAAACTATCCAAAATAACCCCAGTCTCAATTTCCCGAACTCCAATATGTAACTGTGAAAAAACACCCCTCAAGTTCCACTCTTTTGATGATTCTTTCCAGTAATGGGTCATAAGTTTCCAACTCAATGCATCTACGATGACATTCCCTTTCTCTATGGTATAAGAAATTTCAAAGTCAGAATATTGTATGTATGTTGCCCAATTCCTCAAGTGAAGATTAAAATATTTTTGAGAGAAGATATAACCCAATATATTATTGTATAAAAACAAGGTAAACCATTCTCTGAATAGGTAATGCCACAAAATATTTTTTTCTTGAATCATAGCTACAAGGTCAAGTTCATGGGTCGGGTAATTCTTCTCATGTGGTCTAAACTATTAACAGACATAGTCGACAACATGATAACCGTATATAATAAGAAAAACCAAGCTCAAACTCGATGCATCATAGAAGACCACATAGCCCTTCCCATACTTAGGAAGAATCAACACCAATACAGTTTCCAAAATATGTTTCATATCCATAAAAGAACTCTGGAATTTTTTATCCCAATAAAACATTACTCCATTTTGAGTTAGGGCTTCCATTGGATAATCTGTCTTTGAGAAATGCTTTACATATTAGAGATAATATCCAACTAAACCCAAGAAGGTCCAAATATTGATAAAATTAAGTTGTTTCTACCAATTCATAACAACTTCTACCTTCTCATGATCAACTAAGATACCTTGTTCCAACACCACGTATCCAAATAACTTTACTTCTTGAATCTAGATATCATACTCCGATAGCTTTGAATAAATTTGGTCACTTCTCAACAATTCACAAACAACTCCCAGGTGATACACATGATCCTCCTCAAAACTATATTAAAAAAATATGTCATCTCCAAACACCACCACAAAAGTATCAAGATACTCATAGAAGATACTATTCATCAAATACATAAAGGCTTCTAGAGAATTGGTTGGTCCAAATGGCATGAAAATATACTCATAATGTCCATACCTACTCTGAAAGGCAGTTACATAAATGTTGGATTCTTTTATTCTCAACTGGTGAAATCCATATCGTTGAGAAATCCTTATGAAATACTTCTCCTATTTCAAATGTTCAAATATATAATCAGTATGTGGAAATGGATACATGTTCTTTACTATAAATCTATCATGTTTTTGGTAATCAACACAAAGGTGAAGTGACCCATGATCATTCTTAGAAAAGAGAATAGGTTCTTCTTAAATTGTCACACTCAGGTGTATAAATCCTTTCACTATAAAATCATCGAACTAAGTCTTCAACTCTTTCATTTCAATTGGTCCCATGCACTAAGAGGGAATAGATATGAGCTGAGTACCCAACACTAAATCAATAGAAAGATCTACCTCCCTTACAAGTGGAAAACCATATAATTAATAATGAAAAACATATGAAAACTCAACAATATCTGGAGGGACAACATCACTCAAGGATTCTCTTTCTAAGCCAAAATCAAACACTGATATTACATTCCCCTATAAGAACATGGATCTTTTTTTAGGTATGGATCTTTTTACTGGTTGTTTTGAGGAAAAATGAAGAAAATAATATTTTTCTATGTACACATCATATACTTATTAGTACACAATATGTACCTAGCATGTCACTTACACCTGTGTATTAACTGTGTAGTGTCTGAATACATGGCCATGTAGTGACCTAGAAGACTCACTTAAGTCAGGGGAAGATTAAGCCTACTACATGGAGTATAGTTTTAAAGAACACACCATGTAATATTTATTTTATTTGATATATCAGAGTGAGGTCTCGTCTCATGTTTTTAAACACATTCTTCTTCTCTTATTTCGTACAGGAGCACTCTAGAATGACAGACGAAGTTCGATCTCCCGATTCTTGGACCGAGCTCCGATTGATACACCAGCAGCTATGTTGGAATCCCACCAGTGAGTTCTCAAACCATCTTGGTCCATTGATCTTGATTCATCCTCTCATGTGACATATTTAAGGTTAGGTATTTTTCACTTTATTTTATATCTATATTTTTATGCCAATTCAAGGGCAGACATTCAAGTATATTGATTGTACGAAATCTAGGTAGGTTGTGTGTGCCTTTATTTGTTATTATTTGGATTATATGCTCTAAAAGTGCCTCATTCCCAAGTGTTGGTTACTGCTTCATTTTTAATTAAACCATGTTATTGCATGTTATCTATTGGTTTATTAATCAAGGGTTATTTCTTATGCATAAGGTTAGATACCTTTTATAAGGGACACCCATTGGGTGTGTTTCCCTAGATTGATTGTTTATGGCCATTTCATCTATGTTTCCTATAAAGAGTATCTTGTTTTCCATGATTTATTTTTATTAGGATAGAGTTTAGATGATTATGTAAAATTCATGTGATATGAATTTAGAATATTTACCCAAGTAGTAGTTATAGATTAGATGTGCTACTTTGATATGATATGAACACTATTTATTTTTCTAATGGACCATGAGAGACATGGACCTGGAAGACAAAGGGGACTTCCAAATTATTTGAACAGGACTGTGAGAGACTTGGGGTAGATAGTTGACCTGAGGGGATTAGACTATAAAAGCTTTCCAAAGTGGTCTTTCATAATTGATTCAGTATAGTTCCTAAGGAGTCAGACTCTGAGAGATTTTCCAGAGGGTCGTAAATTAATGAATTGATGTTATATTGGACCAAATGGGTTAGACATCGAGTGATTTCCCAAAGGTTCATTTGTAAATAATTGAATTATTCTAATGCGTATTATAATCCAAATCACAATCTTGTATTCATTATTACTTGATTGTTTAGATGGTCTTCTGAGATGCCTTTTTGTTTCTTTTCTTGTGGTATACATATATTTGGTTAGATCCTATGTTTAAAAGATTAAAAGGATTAATAATAAATGTAAATTAATGTAATTTAAAATAGCTGGATTGGTTTCCTTTGAGTACTTCCTAGTTATTGCTTCATTTTTATCATATTGCCAACTATATATATTCACTGATAGTTATGCAAAAATCTTTTAGCGTTTTCCTATTATGATTCATCTCACACCCTATTTGGGTCATGATATTACACCCAAATCGATTATATGATAGTAGGTATAGATAAAGTCATGCACCCTTCTTCATAAGGTACTTGATTACTATTGGTGCTGGAGAACATGGCATAAAGATAAGGCTTGTGATGCTGTTAGAGTTTAATTGTTTTTCCTTTATATTGGATTGTATTTTATTTCCATCTTTGTGACCTGTATTGGATACTTTCCTAGACACATATGACATGAATCATATATATATATATATATGATCAAGTTGTTATTTTACTTTTATCCTTCTATTGTTATTCATGTTTGGTATTATTTCTTCCTCTATTGTTTACTATTTGTATTCAGTTGTGTATACTCTGCCAATGAGGGAATAGTTTCCCCAATATCACACCTTGGCCATCGCTTCTAGTCAGGAGCCTCTATAATTTGGGTAAATGTGCTTGAGGCCATGCGACCAACTAGGATTGGGGAACCTTTGGGCGGCACTCGAATCCAGGATGTTACAATGTGACATCCTAGATCCAGGTGTTTCCCAAAGGTGCCTCAAACCTGGCTGGTCACATGACCTCAACTGCATTTCCCCAACCGCCTATGGCTTCTAAATAGAAATGAGGGACAATGTGTGATATTGGGGAAACTATGCCCTCATTGTTAGAGTATACACAGTACAAAACAAATAGTAAAAAATAGCAGAAGCAATAATACCAAACATGAATAATAGAGAAATACTGAAAGTAAAAGAACAACTGGAGCATATATATATTTAATTCATTTTATATGTGTCTAGTAAAGAATCCAAAACAAGTCACATAGTTAAAAATACAATACTATACAATACAAAGGAAAAGCAGGTAAACTCCATCAGCATCTCAAGACTCATCTTGGTCCCATTCTCTCCAACACCAATAGAAATCATTTAGCTGATGAAGAAAGAAGCTTTCCCTTATCTATACCTACAATCATATAATCTGTTTGTGTCCAAAATAATGACCAAACTAGGGTTTGAGAAAATCCTAGTAGGCAACCACAAAAAGATCTATGCCTAACTATTAGTGAATATATAAATAGCAGGTAATATTAAAAAATAATAATAACTAGGAAGTACTCAAAGGTAAACAATACTACAATTTTCAATTACATTTATTTACATTTATTATTCATATTTTGAATCATATAACCCTATTATATAGCCTACTATCTGTGTCCCATGTGTAAAGTAACAAAATAGATGTCTCAAAAGAGCATCTAAATAGTCAAGTAAGACTAAATCCAAGATTTTTCTTCAGCTTGGAAGATGAATCACACTCATTCAATTATTCCCAAACGATCCTCTGGGAAAGCTCTCATGGCCAAAACCCTTTGGTCCAACATAGAATCATTTAAATAAATAATGACCCTCTAGGAATGCTATCATGGTCTAACCCATTTAGTCCAATATAGAATCAAATATAAATGGCCACCTATGAAATCTATCACATTCTAATCCCCTAAGGCCAATTATCTACACCAAGGATCTCACGATCCTGTGTAAATAATTTGGATGTCCCCTAAGTCTTCATGGTCCAAGGCTCTCATGCTCCATTGGAAAAAATAAATAGCATGCATATCATATCAATTCAACTCTTGTAATCTATAACTACTACATGGGTAAACATTCACAATGCATATCATATGAATTTCACATAATCATTTAAACTCCATCCTAATCAAACAAGGCATGAAAAATATGGTACGCCTCATAGGAAACCTTGACCTAATGGTCATAAACAATCAGTAAAGGGGAACACACCCAATGGGTGTCCCTTAGACAAGGTATCTATCCTTACGTATATGCACTAACCCTTTATCAATCAACCAAACAATAATAGGCAATAACAGGGTTTAATTCCAAATCAAGAAATACCCAAATCATGGGTATGTGAAACTTTTAGCAAATATAATCCAAATACAAAAAAAATGAAAGAAAAAAATCACCTACATTGATGCCATATGATAGATATACATGAACATTGGCCCATGAATTGGCTTAAAATGGTGTATATCTATAAAAAATTGAAAAACACCTAACCTTGAATATCTCACAAGAGAGGATGAATCAAGATGAAAGTACTAAGAGAGTTTGAGAACTCACCACTGGGTTTCCAACACACCCACTGGTGTCTCCATTGGAGCTCAGATAGAGAATTAGTAGATCGAACCTCATTCGTCATTCCGTAGCACTTCAATATGAAACATGGGAAGAAGAAGGTGTTTTAGGACATGAGAGGTGACCCTGCTTCGTTATATCAAATAAAAGAAAAACTACATGATGTGTAGTATCATTAAATGAGACCAGAAATAAGAGAGTCTTCAAAGTCACCACACATCCATATATTCATTTGTTAGATGGTCAGAATGTGGTTGTACGTGGCAAGCTAGGTACACAATGTATACTAATAAGTACGCGACATGTACTTATAAAAATCCACTTTTCATCCTTTTTTTCTCAAAAAAACCCAAAAACAAGATCCATACCTGAAAAGAAGATCTATTTTCTTATACCCCAACTCTCAATAATAGGGTCCGGCTCTTCTCAACCTCATGTCCCATTCTCCCTGAAAGATACGGCACACCCCATATGGCACCAAAATGGAGACCCATCAAAGACATCAATCAATCAGATATTTATTAAACATTATATAGTCCATCCTGAATATGACATCAAGGGGATTCATGTTAATTACCATAAAATTCCATGTAATCTAGATATCTGATAATGAGAAAAAAAATCAAAACAATCAAGACCATGTTCTCTCTTTGTTTGTAGGGGTGTAGTAATATCCATCAAATAATAGAAATATTCATATGAATATTTAGCATATTCACAATACGATTCGAAATGAATGAATGATATGCACCAGTATCCAATAAATAATTAAATATATATTAATCTATAGTGATGGTACATATCACAGTCGTTGGACCTATATCTTCTTCCCATTGAGTTTCTTCCATGACATGAATAATATTTGTTCCAGATGTATGTGGCTAAAACCCCTTAGTTTGGGAAGAATATGATTACAACACAATAATTTTAGGCACTAATAATCCCATAACACTATTTGGAGAACAATAGACATGATAGAACTACTAAAAGTCACCAAAGAATCTATAGGAATCACATATCTTTAGTGCCTCAGTGAAAACCCACTTCATGTTCCCAGGATTTTCACACTAGTAGAAAATCAAAGGGCCTCTTCCAGGAATTGAATGAGGGCTAGATGAACACTGATATCAATAAACACAGAAATAATCATCATTATTATTATTTTATTTAAAGGAACTCACAAAACTACAACATTGAGAAAAGGGAACTCCCATCAAACCTGAATTACCAGCCCGATCAATCTCATCTATTAATGCCCATTCCATCACATTAACACAAGAAAGTAGCTTCTATAAGACAATTTTAGAAAAAATATCATAAAAAGGTCTCATATTGAACCATAATGTCTTCATATTATCATTAGATACTATCTCTAGTGAAAGCTGCAAAACCTCATAAAATCTATTTAAATATTTAGTCATGGTCCTATCATCCAGCATGAGTTTGAAAAACTCTATATCCTTAGCCAACACCATAGACTCTAGATAGAATTGTTCGATGAAAATGAATATGAATCCATTACACTCTAAGACCTCAAGCTTTTTTTCAACACAATATTGTATTTCCATCTCCATCTAGGTACTTATAACTTAAATATGTCACATTTAATCATGATTGAATCAATCATTTCTAAGAACTCAAACAAAATCTCAATTCTTTTCAACTAATCCTTAGCCTCTTGAGGATCATTTGAGCCTCAAAAAACTGGAGTATTCTATAAAAGTATCTCCTGAGAAACATTTTGAGACTCATACCTCTGTGATTACATAGTTATATCTTGAATAAGAATGGGTGAAAGTGCCTATCCTAGAGTGTGGACAACACATATGATAACCTTACTCAGTTCCTAGTCCATGACATGACTTTCTCTCAATGGTGAATCAGTATCTTCCTCTTGGATTCGATTCACACACTTCTTGAAGGAATGATGTTATGAAACATTAGTACACAACATAGAATATTTTAGAAGTTTAATCAAATCAACACACAAATAAGAGAAATGAGGGAAATTAATCCCATCACATAAGAAAATTATATTTGGATTTCAAAAACCCAAATAAAAAGTAGGTAAAAGACAAAAGATAATCATCAAGACATCCTTACCAAACCACCCATTATGACATAAGAATTATTACAATGATAGATGTCCAAGAACCCACTCACAAATACCTCTAAAATCCCAAAAACATTTCAAAATGCATACTAATATCAAGGAAAGATGAAAAACCAACACCTTTGATGTCACTTTGTTATGAACCATCCTGGATACCCTGGTACCCCGATACCCAAGTCAGCATTAATATAGCCTAAAGGGTGTTCTTGATTCCCATGGGTTGGAGAAAAGTACCTGGTATCATACAAGACAATGTGGTAATGGTTTTCCACATAAAGAATGGAAGAAAAAGACACATATCAATTTGTTAAAAAGAAAAATCCAAAGAGAAAATAGTACCATAAGTCAAACATGTATATAAAACCCCAAATAGTAGATTATCCGAATACCATAAGGAAAAGATAAAAAACCCAAGTCCAAATGGAAACAGTACTTTAAGCCTTAAATAATCAACAATAATCACCACCACTATATGGGTATTTTTCCTTGGTCGAACCTAGAATAAGTAAATCTACAAACTCCCTAACAAAATGGTAGTGTGTGAGATAAAATCCTTCTAGGGTCTCACCAAGTGTTCTATAGTAAGATTCCATAATAATTAAACCAAACTATTAATTTAGTTCTCATATAAAATGGACATGAAATTACACTTTAAGTATTAAATCAAAACATTATTTTCATTTTAATTCATATAAATATTTTGAACAATTTCGTAGGTATAAATTTTATATAAAAAATCAATATAAATCACTGGGCATGTATAAATCAGTTTTAAAAACAATGTAATATATATCAAAGTAGTTCAAAAACAAGAAATATAGTTATCTTCCAAGGGGTATGATAGTTTCCAATCATTGGATCCTTAAACATCTCATATCAGTGATCACAATAATTTGGCCACTCATCCATCTAAAATTGGATGAAGAGGTCTCATCAATGTCCCACTGGGGATATGATTAGCCTAACTACGTTTTTTTGGAGTTGTAAAGAGTAAATAAATTGTTAAGAAATTACCATCCTCTTTTTTTGTCCCAAATAACCAGCAAACTACCAGGCTTGCATGTTCTCAAATAATCAATCAACAATGGGAAAATTATTTTAAAATTATTTAAAATACAATTTCTCTTTTTTGTTTCAAAATGCCAATTTCCATTTAAAAAAACATATTATTTTAGTAAATTAATCCCTTTAATAATATAAAACTAATAATCAATTCTTATCAAATCCATTTAATCCATTTCTCACAAAATCAACTTCATAAATCAATTTTCAAAAATTCCATAAAATTTAATCACACCCCAATTTCTAATTTCCATTGGAATTTGGGGTTTTCCCTAAATTTGCATACCAATTCCAATAAAATTACAATTTTCCTCAAATTGGGTTTCCAAAATTTAACTGACCCAAATTTACACAACAAATAAATTCAAGGGTTATACAGTTGGACAATCATAGACAGAACCACCTACCTTTAACATGGAGATGACGTATCAAAATACATGCAACGGGGTTTCCAATGAAAAATGGAAGTAACAGAGAACAAGGAATGAAAACTAGATTCATGACCCAATATAAATGAGTTTAGATCCATCAATAAATATATGATCTAAAATCTATAAGGAGGGTATATAGAGAGATCAAGATAGAAATAACAAGAGAAGAACTCTTATTGGAGAGGAATAAAACATCATTTTCAAAGATATGATGTACTTTATAATAGGTTTAAAGGAGATTTAAAGAGTTATTAGGAGATATAAAAACCTAGTAGTACTTCTAATCTTGATTTGGGTGGAGGGGTGATAAAATATGGGTTCAGAAATTTTTAAAATATTTTTCAATATTAAATAAGTCTATGAAAACGGTTAGTTGGGCAAAGTCAAACTATTTTCCAAACCGTTCACCCTAATTGTGTTATCCTCTAAATAAGTGAACGGGTTTTACTAGGTGGGGCACAGTTTTTTGAACTCTGCACCAACCATGAGAACCCCTACAATTAGGGTTTTCATGGTTTTCACTTGGTGTGTACACAATTTGGGAAAATCATGTGGCAATTGTAAATAGCCGAGATAAATTCAAAAATTGACAACTGTTTTCCCAAAATAATTTGTGATGAACCCTAAACAAATTAAAAAAAATGAGGGTTAAGGAGTACCTTAAAATAGTAACATGATATTACATGAAGCACATACATGTTCAATAAAGATAGTCACCCCTATTCTTCATCCCACATTTCATGTACATCAAAAGATGAGTTTTCTCTCCTATATTCAATTTATTATCGGAATTTACCTTGAAAATAATTTTTATATTACTTTTCACTAAAACATTAGAATAATACGAGTATCCAATTTCCTTTTCCACCTCAAGAGGAAATCAAAAAATTTCTTCATAGATTTTAAAATCCCTTATCACCAAGGATTTTTAGAGTATTGGCCTTAAACTACTAAATAAATTATGGACCTTTATTTTATGGTTAGTGATAAAACAAGATGAATACCTTGAAATAATTTTGAATTTTTATTCATAGGAACTAATGGATTCATATTCCTTTTACTTTAACTAAAAGAATCATCTCGCCATTTTTTAGAGTTTGGGGAAAATAATTTCTAAAGAATCCATAGTTAAACTTTTTCCATTTCAGGAATAAATTTTTTATTTTTGTCTCATGTTCTTGATTTGGCCTTACCACTGATCAGTTTTACACTCTAAATGATATTAAACTAAAATAGGGTTTTCATAATCTGATATCTATAGAGTAGATAATATTTTCACTTCTCTATTTATCAATTTCTCTATAATTTGTGGATAGGGAGACCCATTAATGATCAGTGGTCATTAATGAATGAAAATATCAATAATAATCTACTCTTTTTTGGTGAGTCTGGGAGATCCACATAGTTTTCATTATTATTCATTAAGTAGGATAAAATTTCCATAAAGGTTTTCACTCCATTTTCCATTCTATTTGGTTTATTTTTGGGACAATATCCAAATGGTCCATTATATACATTTTTGACTTATTTAGTCTAGATTTTATCCATTAAATTAAATAAAGGAAAGTTCAAAATGATTAATTTTTAAATAAACATATTGAAAACTATAATTTGAGATAAAATAATACATAAATAATTATATCACATAGCTTGTGAATATCATGGTTTTAATATAATGTATCCTTCGTAATATCCCTTGTAACGTCCCAAGTTAATAAAGAATAAAACACTAGAATGTTTATTAATTTTTGTGAATTAAATTTTAATTTTAATTTAAGTGGGACACTATGTTGTATGGCTTACCTGATACGCAACAACAGGATTCTTTGAAATCTTATGTTGCACACTAATAATATAATATTAATATTTTAAATGGTTGTTAATGCCTTGTTGTTGTATTGGAAAGGTTAAATAGAACTAACTAAAATATGATTATTCATGTTTGTTAATTTTTTTTACATTTATCTAATAAAAGTTAGTGTCTTAAAATGGGAATGAATCTAATTTTAAGCAAAAATACTCTAATATTCTTTAAAAGATCGATTTACCACCTTTTGATGGATAATCCCCTTTAAATATAGTTTTGTCCACTTTTATATGTTCTATTTGATAAAATAAAATAAATTTGATTCGGGACATCAAAATTTACATTGGGTAAATTTTTTGAGTTTTCCTAATAAAATTCATTTGTAATGAATAGTGAAAAATACTGTATTTTAATTCAAAAGTGCCTTTTAATATAATTTATTTATGTGGTTATATTATTTTATTAATTGGTTTTAAAGTGTAATTATATTATATTCTTACTATTTAATCCAATGTTGGTCATTGGAATTAATTTCACTTTGAAATTGGACATAAAAAGTATCAATCTTTTGATAGTTATTGTTTATTAAAAACACGCTATTTGTTTTGAAAATGGGAATTAATTTTAAATTAATTAATTAAAATTATATGTTTTGAATTTGGTAAAATAGGCATAATTTTTGAATTTGGAATATCAAATATATCTTTGGCTTAATTTTTGGTATTTTTCTGAAAAACATCAATTTTTTATGAATACTGAAACTACTAAGTAGTATTTAAAAAACTGACATTTTCATTTAAATAAAACATTAATACTTCTGTGAATTGGATTTCAAAAATCATACATACATTTTTCTTATTATTAAGTAAAATTTGGTTCAATAATATGAAAATAATTTTTTGTGAATGGTAACTTTGACTTTTATTTACAGCGGTTAAAGGTAAATAGGGTAATTCAAGGTAAAAATAATATTATAATAATACAAAATTTTCATAACACTTTTACTAACCTTATTGGTTGATCCATTTAAGACCCTGAGAATTTTTTGGGTAGATTTTGGGACCTCATGGAGCCACTTGAGAGTGATAATGACACTTTATTTTAATTAACATAAAGTAAAGGAAATATGGCATAAACAAATATCTTTTAGTAAATTAATTTTTACATGGGGTTATATAAGTTATCATTTCGACTATAAATATTCATTTTAAACATAAAAATATTTCATACATTATGGTATTTATTTTCTAATTTTGAAATATCAAATAAATAATATTATTTATGACATAATAATGATGCATTATATACCTCATTAATCAAAGATTTAAATAAATAAGATTATAAATATTTAAAAAAAATCCAAAACTTGTCCAATTATTATTGGATGATTTTATTTATTACTTGAATCATCTTATATTTAACTTTAATGAGTTTCAGATTTTTAGAAACTGAAGATATGTTTATAATAAAATAATATTTTTAAAACATTCGTAAAGAGCCGCTCGTCCCCCTTATTAAAAGCACCAACTTATAACCCATTACACACACATATCAAGACCCTTTTCTAGTCCAACCCATTACGAAATATTCTCTCAAGATCCTTCTCCTCCTATAGGCCTCACTTTAGTCATAAGTCGCTTCAAGAAGTCCTTTTGGTACAAATCAAAGGGAGTTACCCAAATTAAAGGTAATAGTTTCTCTTAACTTCTCTTCTTTTATTTTACTTCTACAAACCCTAAAATCTTTTTATTCCATTATTTTATAACAACACCAGTATCCTCAATATACTAGAATGTTTTTATGAGAAGGAATTGAACTATATTTACACACACACCCATCTAATGGGTGAAGAACATATTGTTTCTGTGGATGGCAAACTAACGCCTCATGAAACAATGATAGTTCGATTATCTCATACAACCTATCATGGTGGCCATTAAGATGAAACTATATTTATATATGATATATATTATATTTATGTTTTCTTTATGCTTCTATTTTTTACTTTTATTGACTACATTTATGGTTTCCATTATGGGTATATGCGATAATTTCAATTGAGGAAATGCAGACTACCTCCCCCTCAAAGTGATATGACTCGTTAATGCCATATGTGGGACATATAAAGGATAGAGTTAATGATATTATATATGATATTATACTGGAATTATAATATACCTATGTATCATTTTTTTAATTCTATTAATGTATGAAATAGAAATGAAAGTAGTGTTCATGCGTACGTATGGCTTACCGTCTCCATGAAGGATAAATTCCGTTTCTTATCTCCCAATGTTATGTTCTAATATAAATATATATATATATATACTGAATATATATGATATATATTATATCTAAATCCTGAATATCATTCTGGAGATAATGTAATGTTGACCACAAGGACAACTTGAAACTATAAGGTGTTCATTTTTTACTCAAGTACCTAATATTGAAAAAACAACCGTTATTAACTTGAATGATTAAATAATGATTATAACATGTTAGTAAGTGATATAAAATAAATAATAAACTTTAAAAAGGTTCTTAATCAAGTATAAATTAACGTTAGTTTATTATTCAGGAGATTAAAGAATGATCGAGTCAAGTTGTACACGTGGTAAAGGACTTCGTCTCAATCTCCTTTCATTGATGCATATTTTGTTTTATTCAAGACTTTATTTTATATGGTGTATAAACCCCTTTTAATTTTCATTTCATTCAAATGTAATATTTTTCTACGAGACATTTTACAAAATGACAAGTAAAAAAGAATGTTTCTTTTTAACATATGCGGTGACAACGGCCTTTTCCGCCGCTGTAGGTATTATTTGATCATTGGCTTCCTTAACAAGACGTAATGTTTTTAAAAGTAAAATAAATACCATATACTATTTTTACGTATTTTGTTATTGAAAATTTTTTTGATAATGGATTTTTTTATGTCAATATACTTAAATTATATATTGTGATTGAAATTTGGAAATGTTATCGTTCCTTTATGTTTGTTTTATATGTTATGAATATGTTATGGTTCATGGGCATTGTGTATGAATAAAGTTGGTTCCGTAATAAACCTAGATAGGTTGATCCTGAGATATCTCTCCAATGCATTTGGTAATGTGGTGAAGGTAAACATGAATGTTTCTCCTAATAGATTTAGGGAATATACTATGTTGGGTATTCCAACGTAACTCCCTATGTATATGTTATAACAACAATGTAAGTATGATTTGAATTCCACTAGTTACCTTTATGATTTTTGATTACTATGTGTTTTTCATAAATCTTATGTTTTCATGAGGCAAGTAAAAGAGTTTATGTTTTGTTTGTATTGATGGACTAATGATTTCCTCCTTATTTTATACCCCTTACTAAACTTTTTATTCTCATCCCAAGTTTTGAAATGTTTTTCATAAGAAATAAAGATGAATAGGGTCAATGATGGGATCAAGAAAAAGTCATATTGTCTAATACATGGAACTATACAAGACTCTTTTTTCAAGAGTTTTTATGTTGTTAATGAAAAGGAAACTAAGTAGAATTGTCTACATTGTAATTTTTGAAATGTAATAAAATATTAATACCCTAATTATCTAAAACTCTAAACGAAAAAAGATCCTCAATGTGAATTATTCAGTTAATTCAAATTATATAATATTTAATGTTGGGTTCTTATAGTTGGTATCAATGGTCAGTTTAGACAACTTTAGGAGTTAGAATATAGTTATATTAATAAATTATTTTTAGTTTAAGTTATGATTGACATGATATAGCATTTACATATTTCCATATTGCTTTTCCTAAGATATTTCCTTGTCCAGAATGGTTTTCCACAGATGAAACAGAGTAGATATGTTGGGACGACATAACGAGGAAGAAAACCTTCCAAATCAGCAACCTGAGATGGTCGGAATTGGAACTGAATAGTTTGTTGTAGTGATGGCATAGTTGACTCAGGCTATAGATGGTGGTGTTATCCATGCACAATATCAGTTACATCAACCACAGAGGAACATGTCTTTAGTAGATCATTTCATAAGGCAACATCCCACATCATTCAGAGGATCATCTGACCCTGTGCTTGTAGAAGAGTGGATTAAAGCACTGAAAATGATTTTTGATTTCATGGGGTGTTCAAAACACCAAAAGGTTAGTGCTACTAATTACCGTTTTGAAGGTGAAGCTGACCAATGGTGGCCAATGGTGGAAAATATCTTGTATAGTATGGAGATTGAAGCTCTTGATTGGGATGAATCCAAAGGTAAGTTTTTTGAGAAATATTTTCCTAAGGTGGTTCATCTTAGGATAGAAAAACATTTCCTTGAATTGAGGCAAGAGGATGAATCAGTGGATTCTTATGAAAAAAACTCACTCAATTGGAAAGGTATGCTCTAAATTTCATATGATATCCTAATAGTAAATTCTACCATTTTTACTCAGGATTAATGCCAAAGTATTGAAGGGATTTAGCTTATTGTGAATTAAAAAGTTATGAAAAACTTGTTCTTTGAGTGGAGAAGGTGGAAAAAGAGTTTTCCTATGATCATATGTTCTTTGAAGAACAATATAATAAGAGGTCAAGGTGGTAGGTGGAAGGGAAGAACTATTCAAAAAATTATGATGGTAAAAAACCTAAGTTTATAGATTGTGAAAACTGTGGTAAAAATCATATTGGGGAATGTCTTTTGAATTATGTTAAGTGCTAATGATGTGGTAAAATGGGGTATAAGGCTCATAATTGCACTGAAGAAGATTAGGTTAATGGTAAGAAAAATCTGATTTACAGTCAGTAAAATGTTTTAAGTGCAATGAAATGGGTCTTTATGTAAATGAGTGTCTAACAAAGAACGCAACTGAGGGAAAGTAGTCGGACTACAAGAAGAAAGGGGTGGTGAAATCCTTTGAAACTACTTCAGCTGATGTTGGTCCATTATATGAAGTAGTATCAGGTATATTGTGGGTTTGTTCATATTATGCCAATGAGTTGTTTCATTCAGTGTCTACACATTTGTTCATTTTTTAGAATTTTTCTAGTAAATTGGGAATTCCATGTCAAGATATGAATCCTAAACTTATGGTAACAACACTAGGTGGAAATTTTGAAACAAAAAGAAATTATAAAAACCTTCATGTCCTTGTGTTCAAAAAGAATCTACCTGCAAACCTTATTGTTTTGCCTCTAGTAGATTTTGATGTTATTTTGGGTATGGATTGGATTTATGTTTATCATGCTAAGATTTACTACAGATCTAAAGAGGTTTCTTTTTAGAAATATTTTTAGTTTGTGTAAAATAATTAACCCTTGATTTTGATAACATATCAGGAAGCTTAGAAATTAGTAAAAGATGGAAATGAATGTTACCTTACATATATTGTTGAAAATAAAGGAAGTGATGAGATTAATTATGTGCCGATGCTAAATGAGTACCTTGATGTTTTTATTGATGTGTTGTCTGGTATTATACCTAATCAGAAAGTTGAATTTACTATAGACTTAGTTCCTGGTGCTATGACAACTTCAAAAACCCCTTATCAAATGGCTCAAATTAGACTTTTAGAGTTAAAGAAGAAATTGCATGAGTTATTATATAATGGTCTCATTCGAATTATCACATCATCATGGGCTTCTCATATCTTTTTTGTTAAAAAAGATGGTTCAATGAGACTTTTCATTGATTATAGAGAATTGAATAACACCACTATTAAGAACATGTATCCTTTGCCTCATATCAATGATTTGTTTGATCAGCACCAGGGAGCTCAGTAGTTTTTTAAGATTGATTTGAGTTCGGGGTACCATTAGTTGAAAGTAAAGGAATAAGACATTCCGAAGAATGTGTTTTTTACTAGATATGGCCATTATGAATTTGTATTAATGCCTTTTGGTTTAACCAATACAAATTCTGTATTCATGGATCTTATGAATATGATATTTCGTGAGTTGTTGGATTACTTTGTGGTTGTGTTCATTGATGATATTTCGGTTTACTCCAAAAGTAAAGAAAAACATGAATGTAATTTAAGGGTTTTTATGAAAACCGTAAAAGAAAATAAACCATTTGGGAAATTCAGTAAGTGTGAGTTTTGGTTACAAAAATTTCTTTCCTTGGTAACATTGTTTCAAAAAATGGCTTAATTATTGATCTCAATAAAACAAAAGTTGTTGAAGAATGTCCAAGTCCCAAGATCTATAGTTCTCTTGGTTTATCAGGTTATTACTAGATGTTTGTTGAGAATTTTTCACGGTTATTTTGTATAATGACTAAGTTAACTCGAAAAGGTTTTAAGTTCATTTGGAAAAAAGAATGAGATGATTGTTTTCAGGAATTGAAAAGATGATTGGTGAATGATCTTGTTCTGGAACTGACTTCTAGAAATGGTGTGTCTGTAATTTATAGTGATTCTTAGTTGAAAGGACTTGGTTGTGTCCTTATGAAAAATGATTAAGTAATTGCTTATGATTCACGTCAGTTGAATCCTCATGAGTTAAATTAACCTAAACATGATTTAGAATTATCTATTGTTTTTTTTGCTTTAAAAATTTGGTAGCATCATTTGTATGGAGTAAAATATGAAATATATACTAACCAAAAAAGTTATAAGTATAAATTCACTAAGAAATAATTAAACATGAGATGGATGAGATGGCTAGAATTAATCAAAGATTATGATTTCCCGATCCTTTACCATATAGGAAAACAAAATAATGTGGCTGATTCTTTAAGTCGAAAAATTAATGCTTCATTAACCATGATACATTTGGAATGAGATCCTTTGGTTTTTACTTTGTTGATCTTTGGCATAGAAGTTGTTGGTGAAAAATATTCACCTGTTTTGTTTCGGTTGTTAGTGAAATCATATATATCAAACATAATAAAGCAAGAATAGAAAGAAGAGAGTGAGTTGCAGAAAAAGTTAGAGTTGGTTCAGAAGGGTAAGTTTCCTTATTTTCATGTTGATAATTATTGTGTTTTTAGGTTTGGGAAAAGATTATGCATGCCTTGTGATTCACATTTGAAGAATGAGTTGTTATGTGAAGCTCATAGTTCCCCATTTTCAGTTCATCCTGAGAGTACTATGATGTACATAGATCTTTAAGAGTATTAATGGTAGGATGCCATGAAAAGAGATATTAATGATTTTATAGTGATGTGTTTGACCTGTCAGCAGGTTAAAGTAGAGTGGCAGTTACCGAAATGAATGCTTCAGTCTTTACCGGTGCCTTAGTGGAAATGGGAAAATATATCCATGGTCTTTGTTGTGGTATTACCAAATACATCTCAAGGAAATTATGTAATATGGGTTATTGTTGATCGATTGACTAAATCTGCTCATTTTCTTCCTATTCGTGATACTTTATCTCTAGATCAACTTTCTCAATTCTATGTTAAAGAGATATTCAGGTTACATGGTGTTCCCATCTCCATTGTATCTGATCATTATCCTAGGTTTACTTCTAACTTTTGTAAATTCCTTCAAAAGTCATTGGGTACTAAATTAAATTTTAGTATAGCATTTCATTTGTAATAAGATGGGCAGTCAAAATGAAAAATATAGACCTTGGAGGATATTCAACATGCTTGTTCACTAGATTACCAGGGAAGTTGGGACCAACATCTTTGTTTGGTAGAATTTTCATATAATAAAAGTTTTCATTCTAGTATACAGATGGCTCCATTTGAGGCATTATATGAGAAGTAGTGTTGAACTCCAGCTTTTAGGGATGAAGTAGGTGAACGAAAGTTGATGGGACCAAAATTGTTAGAAGAGATGGCTGAAAAAGTTCAGTTGATTTAGAAGAACATGAGAATATCTTAGAGGAGGTAGAAAAGTTATGCGGATAACCAGAGGAAGGATCTATCTTTAGAGGTAGGTGATCATTTCTTTATCAAAGTTTCTCCATGGAAAAGTGTGATGTGTTTTGGTAAGAAGGGAAAATTGAGTCCGAGGTTCATTGGACCTTATGAAATCTTGGAGAATGTTGGAATAGTTGTGTACAGGTTAGCTTTACCTACAATTTTTTCCCAGGTACCCAATTTTTTTCATGTTTTAATGCTAAGAAAGTATATGCTAGATCCATCTAATTTTTTGAGCCCAGATGTAGTTCAGTTGGAAGAAAATCTCTCTTATGAGGAAAAACTAGTCCAGATTCTTGACCGTTGAGAGCGAGTGTCGTGGAATAAGTTAATTCGCCAGGTAATGTTTTTATAGAAAAACCATATGGTTGAGGAGGCAATGTGGGAATCTGAAAATTCTATAAGGGATAAATACCCCCACTTATTTGATAAGTGAATAAAATTGTGAGGATGCAATTCCCAAAATGGGGGAAGGATGTAACGTCCCAAGTAAATAAAGAATAATAAATTAGAATTTTTATTAATATTAGTGAATTAAATTTTATTTTTTACTTTAAAGGGGATGCTCTTTTCGATATCTTTCCTGATACACAACAATGGGTTTCATTGAAATCTTACATTTCACACTAATAATATAATAATAATATGTTAAATGGTAGTTAATGCCTAGCCGTTGTATTGGTGGGGATGAATAGAACAAACTAAAATATGATTATACATGTTTTTTAAATAGTTTTACATTTTTCCAATAAAATTTACAGGCCCAAAATGTGAATGAATCCAATTTTAAGCATAAATACTCTAATATTCGTTAAAAGATCGATTTTACACCTTTTGATGGAGAACCTAATTAAAATATTGTTTTGGTCACTTTTATATATTCTATTTTATAGAATAAAATTCATTTATTTAATCCATACATCAAAATTAAATTTGGGTAAATTTTTGTATTTTTCTGATAAAATTCATTTTTAATGAATAGTGAAAAATAATGTATTTTAATTCCAAAGTGCCTTTTAATCAAATTTTATTTTATTGACAGATTATCGTTTTTATTTATTTTAAAGTTTGATTATATTATGTTTTTTTATTTAATCCAATGTTGTTCATTTAAATTAATTTCAATCTGAAATTGAACATAAACAAGTATCAATGTTTTGATAGTTATTGTTTATTGAAAACACGCTCTTTGTTTTGACAATAAGAATTCATTTTAAATTAATTAATGCAAATTATATGTTTTGAATTTGGTAAAATAGACATAATTTTATAATTTGAAATATCAAATATTTCATAGGCTGATTTTTTTGTATTTTTCTGATAAACATCATTTTTTATGAATAGTGAAACCACTAAGTAGTAGTTAAAAAACTGGATTTTTCATTTAAATAAAATTTTACTACTTCTGTGAATTGTATTTCTAAAATCCAACAACCATGGTTGTTATTCTTAAGTAAAATGTGGTTCAATAAGTTGTAAATAATTTTTTTAAATAGTAACTTTGACTTTTATTTACCGTGGTTAAAAGGAAATAGGGTAATTCAAGGTAAAAAGAATATTATAATAATAACAAATTACTTTAAAAAATTTCCTAACCTTATTGGTAGAGTCATTAACAACCATGGGCATATTTGGGTCGATTTAGGGACCCCATGGAGCAACTTTAGAGTGATAATGACAGTTTATTTTAATTAACTTTAAGTAAATGAAAAATGACATAAACAAATATCTTTTAGTAAATTAATTTTTACATGATGTAATATAAGTTATATTTTCAACTATAAATATTCACTGGAAATATAAAATTATTTCCTACATTATGGTATTTATTTTATAATTTTTCAACATCAAATAAATTAAATTATTTATGAAACATTAATGATGCAGTATTTACCTCATTAATAAATTATTTAAATAAATAATATTATAAATATTAAAACAATATCCAAAAATTGTCAAATTCTTATTGGATGAATTTATATAAAACATGAGTAATCTTATCTTTAACTTTAATGAGTTTCGGATCTTTAGAAACCTAAGATATGTTTATAAAAAAAATATTTGCAAAACTATAACGTCCCGGTTCCAGAAGCCTCCCAGAGGTGTCCCGTAACCGGTTGGTCACATGGCCTCAAGCGCATTTCCCCGAATGCCAGAGGCTGACAACTAGCAGGGAGGGCTTTGGTTGTGATGGTGGTAAATCTATGCCCTCATTGGAAGAGTACACAGCAGAAGTAAATAACACATGAAATAGCGGAAGAAGTAAATATCCAACAACAGTAAACGGAAAAAGACTAAACAGTAAACAACTAGGGCACACATATGTATATATGGAATGATGCATGATACATATATGTCTAGGAAATAATCCAAACAAGTCTCAATACTGAACATAGTACTTAACCAAATTACAAAATAAAAGTAAACAGATAACTCCTCAGCATCGCAAGCCATACCTCGGTCTCATACTCTCCAACTCCACAGCAAGTCAAGTTCCGGAAGTAGAAGGGTGCATTCCCTTATCTATACCTGCAACAACATAATCTTTTTGTGTCCAAAATCATGACCCAAATAGGGTGTGAGACTAAATCCCAGAAAGAAACCACCCGAAGATCTATACCTAACAGACAGTGAGTATATGGAAGGTAATAGTACAGTAAGAAGTAATAGTAACAGTAAATAGGATGATACACAACAGTAAACAATCCACAGTCAACAAGCATCAGTGAAAAAAACAGCTAACCACACACAGGATTCCCTCTGGGAAGTACTCACAGCCATCCCCTCTGTTTTTATCCAAGAAGTACCAACAACCCACTGGTCAGTACACTCAGCCTAACCCCTCTAGTTTGGTCATACGAAATTATAAGACTCTCTGAGGAATCACGCTCAGTCAATTCCCCTTATAGTCTAGGGTAGTAAAGGACTCTCTAAGGATGATCACGCAGTAAGATCCTCTTATATCCCCAAGGTCTAGAGACCCTTTGAGGAATCTCACTCAGTAAATTCCTCCTATAGCCTCGGGTCTATCACAGACTCTCTGAGGAAGCTCACTCGGTAAATTCCTCCTACATCCTGGAGTGGTTTAAGGAAATTCAAACAAAAAAAAGACTCTATGAGGAAGCTCACTCAGTCTATCCCCTCATAGTCTATGAAGCTCAAGAATCTCTGAGGAAGCTCACTCGTTCTATCCTCCTATAGTCTATAATATCCAAGACACTCTAGGAAGCTCACTCAGTATATCCCATATAGTCTATAAAGTCCAAGACTCTCTGAGTAAGCTTGCTCGGTCTATCCCATTATAGTCTATAGCACCAGGTTCTATCGGACTCGTGCCATTCAGTTCATAATAATGCTATAAGCCAAAGTAAACCTATAAGGCTACTTGGATAACCAGTCTAGAGAATAACAAGCAATGTCCGGGAACAACAGTCCATCCTGCGGTCACAAGGCATGGAAAACAGGTATAACGGCCAATAGGCTTAATGAGACCAGATGGTTGTAAAAAAAGGCATGGTAAAATCATACAAGCATAGAAATTATCATTATACATATCCTAATTACCTCTAAACAAGCATACAAGAAAGGTAGGACAACAACAGGGGGAAAACAGTAAACACGCAATACCCCATTCACGGGTATTGGTGGAAATTTCACATAAAAATCAAAGACTTCAAACAGAAAGGCACAAACCACCTACCTTGACACTAAGAGATTGATATAATTGAACCAATATGATTGAATCTCCTTAGAATGTCATATATCTATGAAAATGCACAAAACATTTTACCCAAAATAACTTGCAAAAGATGAGGAAAAGGAAACAAAAAGGTTCTAGTAGAAGATAGAAATCACCGATGTGGTTCCAATGCAGTCGATGGAGTTTGATTCGAAGATCAAATGGAGGATCGGGGGCTCGGAGAAGATCTACGGTCATACGGTGTCTCCCAATAGAACGAGACCTAGAAGAAGACACCTCTAGTGATTAGACTCGATCCCAATGCATTTAATGAAAAAGAGAAAGTACACGGTGTGTACTTTTGGAGTACATGTTGTGTACTAGGCTTTTTCACACTCCGCTTTAGGCGGCCTCCAAGTCACCCCTACATGGCCATGTGTATGGACATGACATGGCCAGCACAAGAACTCGACCGGTATCGAAGTACAGGGTTTGTACTTATAAAGTACAAGGCGTGTACTTCGAAAATTTCCAGATTTTTCTCTTTTTCCCAAAAACGACCAGAAATGGAAAACATACATGAAAAGAAGGTACTGGTTCATAAAAACATCCCCCTTAAAGAAATTTGTCCCCAAATTTTCCTAGAACGGTGTAGAAGAAGAAACCTCGAACAACTCTGGCCGATGTAATCATACATCAACCACCCTCTCCCAAGTCTCGTCCTGTACTCGCATGTGCTGCCATAGCACCCATACGAGAGGAACAGACTGGACATAGAGAACCTTCATACAGCGATTGGAAATCCAGATAGGATACTCCTCAAATGATTCATTCACTTTAAGCTCAACCTCCTCAGGTTGAAAGATATGAGACGGGTCTAAAAAGTAATGTTGGAGCTGGGAAACATGGAAGACGTCGTGCATAGCCTGATACCTATGAGGTAACTACAACCGATAGGCAACTGGCCCAACTCTCTCCAACACCACAAACGGGTCGACATAACTTGGTGAAAGATTACCCTCTCTCTAAATCCTATTGTTTCCCAACCTCGGTGTGACATATAGGAAAACCTGATCCCCGCCCTCGAACTCTAGAGGTCGTCTCCGCTGATCAGCATAAGAATTTTATCAAGAATGTGTTGTAGACATCCACTTCTGAATCAATGTTATCTGCTCTATGGTCTCCTGAACAAGACGAGGTCCCAGTAAAGCTACCTCTCCTACCTCTAGCTAGCATAACAGTGATCGGCATGGCCTACCGTACAAAGCCTCATAAGGTGCCATCTGAATTGTCACCTGAAAACAGTTATTGTAGGCAAACTCTACAAGAGGTATATGATTCTCCCAAGAACCTCCAATATCCTGAACGAAAGCTAGGAGCATATCCTCAAGCACCTGAATTGTACGCTCGGACTGGACATCTATATGGGGATGGTATACATTACTCAAAAGTACATGTGTACCCAAAGCCTTCAAAAGCCCCTTCCAGAACTGAGAAGTAAAACATGCATCCCTGTCTGAAACTATGGTGTGTGGAACTCCATGTAGACATACAATCTTCCGGAGGTACAACCGTCCTAGCTCGTCAACACTGATGGTATCCTTGATCGGAATGAAGTGAGAAACCTTTGTAAGCCTATCGATGACAACCCAAACAGAATCATTCCCTCGAGATGACCTCGACAAACCAGTCATGACGTCCATCGTGACATCATTCCACTTCAACTCTGGAATGGGTAACTACTGTAGAAGTCTTACTGGTCGTTGATGCTCCACTTTCACCTACAGACAAGTGGAACACCTCATGACAAAACTATAAACCTCTCTCTTCATACTTGGACACCAATATTAATTGTGTAAATCACGATACATTTGGTGATTCCAGGTTGAACTTCCCAAACTGAGGAATGAAAATTCTGCATAAGCTTCACATGTATGTCTGCTGGCACCCATACGCATCCCTGGAATCACAGGATCTCATCCTCGCCTCTGGTCCACCCAGAAAGAGGGTCCTCTCTTGACACACTATCCCACAGGACTAGGCCTTTTGAGTATAATAGTTGCCTCATCCATACCCAATCGAGAAGAGTAGAGGTAACAGCAATAGAAGATAGAAAGGTTTTCCCCAGTCTGTCATGACCTCCAATGCACCTCAGAGAACAAATCCATAAGCTTCCACCCACTTCTTGCCTCCTTAACTGCCTAAATATGAGTTCTCCTACTCAATGAATCTTTCATTGCCTTTCCTTTCCCATATGTATAGGAAATCTCAAAGTATAAGGACTGATGATACATGACCCACTTCCGTTGTCTCAGATTCAGATCACGCTATGTGAAGATGTACCTAAGACTCTTATGGTTGGTAAACACTACAAAGTGCTATCCTAGAAGATAATTTCTACAATAGCGTAAGGCATGAACAAACGTTCCCAACTCCAGATCGTGCATCAGGTAATTACTCTCATGTGGCCTTAACTGTCGAGACCTGTAAGCAACAACTCCAACTCCCTGCATAAGCATAGCTCCCAACCCGATACTTGAAGCATCGTAGTAAATAGTATAGCTCTTTCTCGGTTCTGGAAAGACTAGTATCAGTGCTCAATTCAACCTCCCTTTCAGCTCTTAAAAGGATGAATCACAAGAATATGGCTATAAGAACTTTTCCCCTTTCTTGGTTAGACCTGTCAGTGGTGCTGCTAGGCGTGAAAAGTCTCGTATGAAATGCTTGTAGTATCCATCCAACCCTAGAAAACTCTACACCTCAAAGACGTTCTTTGTCTACTCCCAGGAAACTACTTCTCTCACTTTCTCTAGGTCTACTGATACTCCCTCCTCTGAGATAATGTGACCCAAGAAGTGAATCTGGTCAATCTAAAAGTGTCATTTTGAGAGCTTATCATATAACTGATGTTATATCAGTGTACTCAAAACGATCTCAATATGGGTAGAATGGTCGTGTCGAGTGTGAGAGTACACCAAGATGTCATCTATGAAAACCAACATGAAGTAATCCAAGTATGGTTGGAACACTCAGTTTATCAGTTCCATAAAAACTACAGTCACGTTCGAGAGACCGAACGGTATAAACATATACTCGTATAGACCATACCCTCTCCTGAAACATGTAAGAGTTATATCAGATGGTATAATGAAAAAATGATGTTAACCGGACCTCAAATAGATCATTGAGAACACCTAGTCTCCTTGAATATGATCAAAGAGGTCATCTATCCTAGGCAAGGGATATCAGTTCTTGACTATCAACTAGTTTAGCATCCGATAATCCACACAAATCCTGAGGGTTCCATCTCCCTTCTTTACAAATAGGACCGGAAAACCACAAGGAGAAGTACTGGGTTGGATAAAACCCTTCACCTGAAACTCCACCAACTACTTCTTGAGCTCCAGCAACTCAGGATTAGCCATCCTATAAGGAGGAATGGACACCAGTGTCGCTCTTAGCACGAGCTCAATCAAGAATTCTACCTCACACTCTGGAGGAAAACCTGAAAAGTCCTCTGGAAATAAATCTCTAAAACAATCAACCACTGGAGGAATGTCCAAATGTGAAGTCCCCTGGTCATCCAGATATAGACTGGAAATCTGGGGAGTAACTCCTCCTAGCCCTTGATGCTCGGGTCCTGCTCGACTTGCTTTTACTTCCCACTCACCCTTATGAAGAAAGGATCCACCCTCTGGTGATACGAAACTCACCCTGTGGTGATAGAAATCGACGACTTCCTGGAAGGGAACTAGCCAGTCCATTCTAAGAATGACATCATAAATCGTCATCTTTAGGACATAGTGGTCCCATAAGAAGTGACACCATGCAACCTCAATAGGGCACTCTCTACACTGACATACATTAGCTGCTCTATTCCCAAATGGTGTGTCTAGAGTCAATGTATCGGAAGAGGAAAAGATGTAGAGCCCAAGGCTCTCCACAATAGAAATAGAGATAAAGATATGTGTACCACCAGTATCAAAATGAGATGAAGATAAAACTAAGGCTTCTATGATCGTACCTAGAACTGTAGAAGGGCCAGGATCCTGCTCCTAATGGGTCTACTCCACTGCAAAATTCTTGCCTATACCGCGGCCCTACAACCCTACCTGACCACTCGGATATGATACACTCTGCTATCGCTGGTATTCTAGTGACTAACCACCAAGGCCGCGGCCTCCACCTCAGCCCGAACGGCCGGAAGAACCCTAGTTCCCATACTGGTGAGAAACTAGTGATGCATCTCTTGTATGCGGGGTCATAGAAGAACCCCTACCACCAGCTGTAGGTGAGAAGATCTAGAAAAAACACTGAAGATGGCCCATCTTTCCACAATATTGGCACTCCATAGGGTCTCTCTAGCATAGATTCCTAGTATGTTCACTCCTCCCGCATTGGTAGCATACTACCTGGAAGCCCGAAGATACATTCTGCCTACCCTGATCTCCTTGAGCAGACTCTCTACGGCAACTCCTACTATCAGTAGGAGGAACACTGGCTGTGGATGTCTAACTGCCCAGGATCACTAATCCAGAATCCCTCAAATTGCGCTCAGTGATCAGTGCATGGTTTTTGATAAAGGATATCAAAGTCAACCTGAAGATGTTTACCTAGGAATGGATCTATTTCCTGAGACCGTCCTCAAACATCCTATCTAGGAACAACTCATCACCTACTGGAATCGGTGTGAAACGCTATAGCTCGGTAAAGCGACATGAATACTCCATAACCAAAATAGTACCCTGTTATAGATTCATAAACTTCTAGGATTGATCGGCCCTCATGGTCTCTGGGTAGAAGTAATCGTAGAATATGCGCTGAAACTCATCCGATGTCATACCCTACTAGCATCCTGATGGTGAGATCACCTCCTACCACCTCTTGGTAGAGTCTCGGAGCATATAGGTCGCGAGCTTCACCCCTTTATATGGAGGTATCTCCAGATGCTCGAAAATTGTGAGTGTGGCCTCTATCCATGACTCTACATCCTGAGGTTCTCCTTTCGCTATGAAGGTGGGAGGATACTGCTACTAAAACACCCGTGTCAATTCTTCCATAGACGTGGCAAGAGGAGAAGCTCCCTAGAAGGCCTGCATCATTCTCATAAAATCTTCCCTAAACTATGCATTGGAGCTTGTAACTTTTATAACCACTTGTGCAAAGGCTGGCATTGCAGGAGGATCTGCAGGAGGTCCCTGATCGGCCATATCTGGTGTCTGATCACCGTCTGGCAGCTGAAGTACAATAGGAGGACGTCTCGGTGGCATATCTCTGAAGGTCAAAAGTGAACTTTAGATCAGGATTATCAGAGACAGAACACAATAGTACAATAAGGGAACAAGAGGAAGGAACATTAAAGTTTTACAAAACATGACTACATGGCGTGTTATCTTAACCCATTCACATGGGTGTGTACTTCTGCCACAACTAGTCGTGTAACACCCCAACCACACGGCGTGTTGTCCCCACACATGGAGTGTACTTGAACTCTATTCCCCTGACCGAGTTTCCTTACATGGCTAACCCACACAATCCTCTTAATCCTAGACTACACGGCGTGTATGACCTCCACACGGGGTGTACTAGACAAGGTTTCAACAACCCGTGTTGTTATTTACACAGTTGGCTACAAGGCTCACTCTACACGGCGTGTTCTAAGGGATCACGACATGTTCTTGAAGGTTCTCCCCAACCCATGTTGTTAGTGACACAGTCGGGTACTTAGGATACAAGGCACAACATGTGAAAACAAGACACGACGTGTAAATACAACATTTCATCCAACTGTGTCATTAGTCACACGGGTAGACACACGGTCTCTACAACACGGTGTGTACCTAACATACATGGCGGGTTCCTAAATATTTTCACAACCCCATGTTTCCTCTAACACAGTCAGAAACATGGTTTAAAAACTACATGGTGTGTATGCATAAAGTACACGCTGTGTACTCTGGGTTTTTCCGGGCAGTAGCTCAGAAACTATATCGATGCCCAGAAAACACAGAAAAAAATCATGAAGGTGCCAAATTCGGATCTGTGAGGGCCCATAACACCAACAAATAAAATCTTAGCATCTCCTACATATCATATACAAGGGAAACAAGTCCATGATCTAGCAATTTTTGATTCATGAGGCCCCATAACACCTCAAGAATCAAAATTTGGCATTCATTATAGTAAATCTCTACACAAACAATTTCCTATCAAATAACAGTTAATTCTATCAAGGAAACTATCACAAAAACATGCATATTTTACACATCATCTATCAAAACATCATACAATCACTAATGCATCCTAGACGGCATGCAAAAAATGCATGACATGTGATTTCTAGCAAGTGCCTATATGATGCATGTGATGGCATACCCTCACCTCATCGGGTTGAAACAGAAATTGAACCTCAATAATATCAACAATAACAGCATAAATCAAGTGAGTCACTCAAGGTGAAATAATATAAACTATAAAAATTTCAAAACCTAATGGAATTTCAATAAACGGGGTAGATTGGATTTTCCCTATACACGGGTTAGCTACTACTGGGAACAGTTAATTTCCAAGTACCTATTTCGTCCTATCCCTGGATATAGGCTCCAAACAGTAAGTCAAGAGAAAAGAGTTCCTCTGATACCAATTTGTAACCTCCTAGTTCTGAAAGCCACCCAGAGGTGCCCCGAACCTGGTTGGTCACATGGCCTCAAGCGCATTTCCCCGAACGCCAGAGGATTCCAACTAGTAGCGAGGGCCTTGGGTGTGATAGTGGGGAAACTATGCCCTCATTGGTAGAGTACACAACAGAAGTAAATAAGACATGCAATAGCAGAAGTAGTAAAAATCCAACAACAGTAAATAGTAGAAGACTAAATAGAATATAAATATAGCACACATATGTATATATGGAATGATGCATGATACATATATGTCTAGGAAAGTAGAAAAACAAGTCAAAATGATGAACACAGAACTAAACCAAAGTAAAAAAGAAATTTAAATAGATAAATCATCAGTATCGCAAGCCATAGCTTGGTCCCATGCTCTCCATCTCCACAGCAAGTTAAGTACCTGAAGTAGAAGGGCACTTACCCTTATCTATACCTGCAACAATAGAATCTTTTTGGGCCCAAAAGCATGACCCAAACAAGGTGTGAGAATAAATCCCATTAGGTAACCACCCAAAGATCTCTGCCTAACAGTCATTGAGTATATGGCAGGTAATAGTACAATATGTAGTAATAGTAACAGTAAACAGGATGATACACAACAGTAAACAATTCACAGTCAACAAGCAGCAGTGAAGCAAACAGCTAACCACAAACAGGAATCCATCTAGGAAGTACTCATAGCCATCCCCTCTGATTCTATCCAAGAAGTACCAACAACCCTCTGGGAAGTACACTCAGCCTAACCCCTCTAATTTGGTTATATGAAATTATAAGACTCTCTGAGGAAGCATGCTTAGTCAATTCCATGTATAGTCTAGGGTAGTCAAGGACTCTTGGAGGATGATCACGTGATCAATTCCTCTTATATCCCCAAGGTCTAGAGACTCTCTAAGGAATCTCACTCTCTCAATTCCTTCTATAGCCTCAGGTCTATCACTGTCTCTCTGAGGAAGCTCACTTGGTCAATTCCTCCTATATCCTGGAGTGGTTTAAGTAAATTAAAACAAACAAAGACTCTCTGAGAAAGGTCACTCGGTTTATCCCCTCATAGTCTATGAAGCTTAAGACTCTCTAAGGAAGCTCACACGGTCTATCCTCCTATAGTCTATAATATCCAAGACCCTGTGGGAATCTCACTCGGTCTATCCCCTATAGTCTATAAAGTCCAAGACTCTCTGAGTAAGCTCGCTCGGTCTATCCCCTTACAGTATATAGCACCAGGTTCTCTCGGCACCATTCCAGTCAGTGCATAATAATGCAATAAGGCCAAAGTAAAACAACAAAGCTACTTGGCTAACCAGTCTATATCATAACAAGCAATGTCAGGGAACAGAAGTCCATCCTATGGTCACAAGGCATGGAAAACAGTTATAACGGCCAATAGGTTGAATGAGACGAAAATGTCGTAAACAAATCAAGGCATGGGCAAAGCATCCAAGCATAGAAATTATCCTTATACACATAAAAATTACCTCTACACAAGAATACATATAAGGCAGGATAACAATAGGGGGAAAAAGTAAACACACAATACCCCGTTCATGAGTATTGGTGGAAATTGCACATAAAACTCAAATACTTCAAACAAAAAGTCACAAACAACCTACCTTGATGCTATGAGATTGATATACTTGAACCATGAGGCTTGAATCTCCTTAGAACATCATAGATATATGAAAACACACAAATATTTAAACCTAATATAACTTTCAAAAGAGTAGGAAAAGGAAAAACATGGTTCCAGTAGAAGAGTGAACTCACTGATATGGTTCCAACGCAATCGACGGAGTTTGATTCGGAGAACAAACGGAGGATCGATAGCTCAAAGAAGATCCATGGTCGTACAATATATCTCTGTCAAACGAGACTTAGAAGAATACGGCTCTGGCGATTAGATGCGATCCCGATGAATTAAATGAAAAAAATAAAGTACACAGCGTGTACTTTTGGAGTACACGACATGTACTAGGCTTTTCTGTACTCCGCTTTAGGTGGCCACCAAGTCACCCCTACATGGTCGTGTGTGTGGCCAGGACATGGCCATCACACGGCCTCGAGCGACATCAAAGTACATGGAGTGTACTTATAAAGTACATGACATGTACTTAGAAATTTTTTAGATTTTTCACTTTTTCCCAAAAATGACACGAAAAGTAAAACATACCTAAAAAGAAGTTCAAGGTTCTTACAAAAACATTCCTAAAGAGCCCCTCCGCCCCCTTATAAAAAGCCCTCACTTCAAACCCATTCCACACAACTCTCAAGACCCTTGTCTCATCCAAACCTACTTAAATAAGCTATCAATATCTCTATCCTCATCCTAAAAGACTTGCCTTAGGAAGAAGTCACTTCAAGAAGTCCTTTTGGTTCAAACCCAATGGATTTACCCAAATTAAAGGTAACGTTTTCTCTTAACTTAATTTTTTTATTTTACTTATACAACCCCTATACTCTTTTTATTACTTTATTTTATAACAAAAAAAGTATCCTCAATATGATAGGATGTTTTTATGAGAAATATTTATACTAAACATACACCCACATCCATATAATGGCTGAATAACATATTGTTTCAGTGGATGGGAAACTAACACCTCAAGAAATGATGATTGTTCGATTATCTCCCACCACCTCTCATGGTGTACATTAAGATTACACTATATTTATATATGATATATATTTAATTTATGGTCTCTTTATGCTTCTGTATTTTACATTTATATCTGACCTGTATGGTTTCCATAATGGGTAAACGTGATAATTTCATTTGAGGAAGTGTGGACTACCGCCCCGTCAAAGTGATTGACTCGTTAATTCCATATGTGGGATGTATATAGGATAGAGTTAATGATATTATATATGATATTATACTATAATTATAATATATCTATGTATCATTATGTTTTAATTCCACTAATGTATGAAATATAAATGAAAGTAGCGTTCATGCATGCACACGGCTTACCGTCTCCATGAATGGTGCATTTCATTTCTTATCTCCAAATGTTATATAATGTTATAAATATATATATATATATATATATTAGATATATATGATATATATGATATCTAAATCATGAATATCATTCTGGAGATAATGGACTATTGACCACATGGCCAACTTATAATTATAAGGTGTTCATTTTTTACTCAAGTACCAAATATCGACAAAACAACCGTTATTAACTTAAATTATTACATAAAGTTTCTAAAATGGTAATAATTTTTATGAAAGGAATAATAATCTTTAAAAAGGTTCTTAAGAAATTATAAATTAACTTTAGTTTGTTATTCAGGATATTAAAGAAAAACCGAGTCAACTCGGACACAAGGTAAGGGACTTTATCTCAATCTCCTTTGATTAAGGCATATTTTGTTTTATACATGACTTTATTTTATACAATGTATAAACCCCTTTGACTTTTTATTTAGTTAAAAGTAAATATTTTTCTATGAGGCATTTTACTAAATGAAAAAAAGAATGTTTCTTTTTAATGTAATCAATGACAATGACTTTTTTCGTCGCCACGAACATTATTTGATTATCGGCTTCCTTAACAATCCGTAATGTTTTCAAAAGTAAAATAAATACCATATAATCTTTTTACATATTTTGGTATTGAAAATGGTTTTGATAATGGGTTTTTTAATGTCAATATATTTAAATGATATATTGTGACAGAAATTTGGAATTTTAATATTTTCTTTATGTTTGTTTTATGTGTTATAAATTTGTTATGGTTCTTGGGCATTGTTTACGTATACGGGTGGTTCCGTAATAAACCATAGGTGGGTGATCCTAAGATAGATCTCCAATTAATTGGTTAATGTGATGGAGGTAAAGGTGAATTTTTCTCCTAAGAGATTTAGGGATTATACTGTGATGGGTATTCCAACGTAACTCCCTATGTAGCTATTATAGTTACAATGTAAGTTTGATATGAATGCCACTAGTTAACTTTATGTTTTGTGATTACTATGTGTTATTCATAAATCTTATGTTTTCATGAGTTAAGTAAAAGATTTTATGTTTTGTATGTACTGATGGACTAATAATTTCATTCTTATTTCATAACCCTTATTGAGCTTTTTATGCTCATTCCACATTTTGAAATATTTTTCACAGGAAATAAAGATGAATAAGGTCAATAATGGGATCAAGGAAAAGTCATTCTATATAAAAAATGGAACTAGACATGACTCTTTTTTCAAGAGTTTCTATTTTATGAAAGAAATGGAAACTGAGTATAAGTTTCTACTTTGAAATTTTTGAAATGTAATGTAATAGTTATGGCCTAATTCTCTAAAACTCTAAACCTGAAAATATATTCAATGTGAATTATTAATTTAATTCAATTTTATGTAATGTTTAAGGTTGGGTGCTTAAATCCCTGCTTAGTTCTACAACTCTACTAGTTATATAGCTAAATAATGTGTAATGGTTTATAAGGGGAATGTTAATTAACTAAATCATTTCCCTCAGGAAATTAAAACCATGTGTATAGTTAGGAATCTTTGTCATCCACCCATGGATGTTTAAGTTAATACCCAACACACCCTTTCCAAGGTTATTTCTATTATGTACATATGATTAAGATCCTCATATAGTTATTATATCCATAAATGGTTTTAATTTATTGGTAAACCCCATAATCTATTTTTTACAAAAACATTTGTATTTTATCATATAATTAGACGCATCCCTTAGACTTATCGCTATTATTTTTTCTAATTTTGTCTTAACTAGTCCCCAAAATTATTAACCTTTCTCTGATACCAACTAAAAAAACCTAATCTAAACATGACATAAATAATACTTTAATATCATGACTTAAATAATGCGTCACACAAACATCTTCATAACCCAAGAACCTAAAGGTTTAGCTTCTATTAGATTAGATACATACACATGTCAATATATAAGCATTTATATATAATGAAACTCCTATAAACCCCCCTATATACTTTTCAAGATGTATACTAAACTTCATAACATAGGTAAAGTTAAACATAAAAAATGAGTGACCTCAAATGTATATTAGGGGAAAAATTTTCAACAATTAATCAAGGATTAGATCATAAGAATATGAGAAAAAATTGGAAGGAGATAAATTATTATTAAAAAAACATATAATAATAATAATCGTCTATAAGAAATGTTAGAAGGATATATAATCTAAAATTAACTGACATATACCATTGAAAATTCGTTTGGAATCATGATACATTTAACATGAGTAAGGTAGAATAATCATAGTCACAAGACTATGATATAAGAGTGTGTTATAAACATAAACATAGAAATTGCAACATCCCAGGTAAATAAAAATATGACATTTTAATATTTATTAATATTTTTAATTAAATATTAATGTTACTTTAAAGGCGATGCAATGTTTGATAGTGAACCTGACACGCAATAATGGGTTTCTCTGAAATCTCATGATTCACACAAGGCTGAGTCATATTGAAAAATAATAATATAATATTATTTTAAATGGTAGTTAACGCCTAGCCATTTTATTGGAAGTAATTAATAGAACTAACCATATTATGATTAAAAATGTTTGTTAAATGTTTTTTACATTTATCTAATAAAATATAGAGGCTTAAAATGTGAATGAATCCAATTTTAAGCCAAAATACTCTAATATTCTTTAAAAGGTTGATTTACCACCTTTTGATGGTGAACCCTTTTTAAATTTAGTTTTGGTAACTTGTTTATGTTCCATTTGAAAAAATAAAATTCTTCTTTAGAATAAGGACATCAAAATATACTTTGGGTAAAAATATGGTATTTTTCTAATAAAGTTATTTTTTTAATGAATAGTGGAAAATACTACATTTTAATTCAAAACTAACTTTTAATATAATTTATTTATATGGTTAAATTAACCTTTTAATTGGTTTTAAAGTTTAATTAGATTATATTTTTACCAATAAATCCAATTCTGGTCATCAGAACTAATTTCAATTTGAGATTGGATATTAACAAGTGTCAATCTTTTGATAGTTATTATTTCATAAACACATTCTTTTTGTTTCGACAAAAGGAATTAATTTTAAATTAATTTCTGAAAATTTTGCCTTTTTAATTTGGAAAATGGATTTCATATTTGGAATCATGAGGTCAAAAATGTGTAAATAGGTAAAAAAAATTAGAAATTAGGAATATTTACTTCAGTAAATATTTTATTTACCATGGTTAAATGGTAAATCTGGTAAATAAGGGTAAAAATAATATTATAATAATAATAAATTACCCTTACAATTGTTCAAACACTATTTGATGAGATATTTCTGATCAAGGGCATTCTTGGGTTAATTTTTGGACCCCATGGAGCCACATGAGAGTAATATTGACACTTTATATTAATTAATTTAATGTAAAGACAAAAATGAAAAAAACATATATCTTTTAATAAAATAATTTTTATAAGGGGTTATATAAGCGATATCTTCGACAATAAAAATTAATTTGAAATATAAAATGATTTCCTATATCATATTATTTTATTTATAATTTTTATACATTAAATAAAAAATTAATTATGACACAATGGTGATGCAGTAATTGCTTCATTAATAATGAATTAAAATAAATGATATTATAAATATGAAAATAAATTTATTTTGAACCATTTTATGCCCTAAAAATTTATAGATTAGGATGAAATTTTATCTTTTAATAAATTAGTTTTTTTGAAATAATCAAGTTGGTTTGGATTTTTTAAAAAGTCATGATATGAATAGTATTAAAATAGACATAAATGAGTTTTAAAATGAATCAATATTTCATTCAATGATAAAATAGTCCTAAAAATATAAGATTCGGAAAAATGACATATATGATGTTACAATTTTCATTAATTATCTATTTTGAGTCTCTTGATATTTTATAGTAAACATATTAACCATATAGTATGAATATATAAGAGGACATGGTAAAAGTTATATAAGTTAACAAAGGTTTTAATAAAAAAGATAAGGATTACAAAATATAAAAAACCTATAAAATTCTTATTGGATGATTTTATTTCGACTTATAGGTACCTTATCTTCGAATTGAATAAGTTTTGGACCCTTTTTAAACCTAAAATCAGTTTATAATAAAATAATACTTTCAATCTTTCCTAAAGCGCCCCTCCTCCCTCGTATAAAAAGACACCACCTCCAACCCATTACTCACACCTATCAAGCCCCTTGTATCATCCAAAAGATCCTCCATGAAGATAAAAATATCCCTCTCTTCCTCCTAGAATCCTTCTCCTAGGAAGATGGCAATTCAAGAATGTTGTTTCATTCAAACCAAAGGGAGTAACCTGATTTAAAGGTAACGTCTTCCCTCTAGTTCTCTTTTTTTATTTTACTTATCCACTCCTTATGCCCTTCTTATTCATTTTTTACATAATAAAAATATTATCCTCAATAAAATAGGTAGTTTTTATAAGAAAAATTAAAACTAATCGTACCCACACATCCATCTAATGGATACGAACATATTGTTTCTATGTACGGCGAACTGTTGCCTCCCGAAATGATGATTGTTCGATTATCTACTACAACCTTTCATGGTTTCCATTATGATAGAAATGTATTTATTTATGATATATATTATATTTATATTGTTTCTATGCTTCTGTATTTTTCATTTATATCATACCTTTACTGTATCCATAATGGGTAAATACAATAATTTCCTTTGAGAAAGTGCGGACTACCGCCCCCTCAAAGTGATATGACTCATTCATACCATATATGGAATATATAAAGTATGGTGTAAATTAACTTATGTAATTTATATAAAATATGATAATATACTGGAATAATAATATAAATATTAATCATGTGGTTTTCATTCTTTTAAAAATGAAAAAAAAATGAAATGAAATTAACGTTCATGAGTACGTTTGGCTTACCGTCTCCATAAATGGTGCATTTCATTTTTCTATATCCAAATGATATGGAATATTATTTAGAAAAATATACTTATATATATATAATATATATGATATATAAATCATGAATATAAATCTGTAGATAATGGAATGTTTACCACGTGGAAAATTTGCAATTACAACAAGTTCATTTTTTAGACAAGTTTCGAACAACGACAAAATGTCTGATATGAACTCAAATGATTAACTAATTGTTATAGCAAGGTAATAAGTGATATACAAAAATAAAAAATTGAAAAATGTTCTAAATCAAATATAAATTAACTTATGTTTGTTATTCAGAAATAATAAGGAACATATAAGACAAGTCAGACTTGAGGTAAGGGGTTTGCATCTCACTTTTTATTCCCGTGAGATTCATGTTATATTTTCCACTATTGCCTTTTATGTGTTGTACGTACTGCCCATGATTTCATTCGTTGTGTAATATAATATAATTTATGGGTATTTACATATTCATTGTATAATCATTCCTTCATGGGGTGTATATTTCGTAATTTACCAAATCGTTAAGGGAACCTTTCACCATACACTTTTAGTCAAAGACTTATTTTATGTCATATCTTTTAATTTTTTATCTTATGTTGTTATATGTTCTTATATATCCTTATTTCAAAAAAATTTATGTATATTTGATGAGGGACCCTTTTCTCTCTCATCAACTCATTTACTAAATTTTAAATGGATGTAGTTAGGCTGTCGAATTTCTATAACAGAACTTCTTAACATAATTTCAATTATTTGGGTTAAACTTATAATTCTTCATTATGTTGTGATATAAATATGTGTGAATGAACTATGATTTCTTTAAACATAACATCCAGTTATAATAGGTGTATTATTATTTTTCACACAAAATTATTTCATTGATTTTCCCTTAATATAAGGATATGATCTTTTTAAGGGAATTCATCTCAATCTCCTTTCATTGAGGAATATTTTGATTTTTACACGACTTTCTTTTATACTGTGTATAAAACCCTTTTAATTTTAATTTCATTTAATGGGAATAATTTTCTATGTAGATTTTTACTATATGAAAAAGGCAATGTTTCTTTTTAAGGAACACAATGACAACAACCTTTCTGCCACCACAAGCATTATTTGATTTTTTTATTCCTCTACAAGATGTAGTGTTTTTAAATGGAAAATAAATACCATATACTCTTTTTATTTATTTTGGTATTGAAAATGGTTTTGAGAATTGAATTATTATTTCATTATCTTGAAATGATATATTGTTATTGAAATGTGGAAATGTTATCTTTACTTTATGCTTGTTTTATGTGTTATGAATATGTTATGGTTCTTGGGAATTGTATATGTATATTGGTGATTCCATGATAAACCTAGGTTGGGTGAGCCCGAGATAGCTCTCCAATTCATTGGTAAATATGGTAGAGGTAAATGTTGATGTTTCTCCTAATAGATTTAGAGAATATATCGTGATGGGTATTCCAAACTTAACTCCCTATATAGTTATGAAAGCAACAATGTAAGTATGTTATAGATGTTATAAGTTACCTTTATGATTTATAATTTCAATATTTTATTCATTAAACCAATTATTTTGTGTGGTATGTTAACGATTGAAAAGTATGATTACATTGATTTGTATATGTTTATGGACTAATGTTTTCTTTTCTTGTTTTATAACCCTTTCTGAGCTTTTTATGCACATCCCATGTTTTTAAAATATTTTCACAGGGTATAAGGAAGGGTAAGAGAAATCAAGAATTCAAGAATATTTATATCAATAAAAGAAATCTTGTTTTATTTTAGGAGTTTTATTTTTGTGGAAAATTTCGATAGAGAAGAAGTGTCTAGTTTGTTATTTTTGAGATGTAATATAATATTTAGTGCCTAATTGTGTAAAACTCTAAACCTAGAAAGATCCTTAATGTGAATTATTAACTTATTTATAGATTATGTAATGTTTAAGGATGGGGCCTTATAGTTTGTATCAAATGTCGGTTTAGAAAAATTTAGGGATTAGGAGTTTTATTAGACACATGGTTTGTCTCTTTGTCTACTCTTTAAGTTAAATCTTTACTTTGTATCTTTTTTAGATCAAGGAAATCCAATTAAAAATGGAAATAGGAGGATCTCAAATGACATTCCTATCTTTTCATGATGAATTTCTTGCAATAATTATTAAAAATTCATGTCCACATGATTCTGAAACATTTTCTAACATACAACTCACTTGGAAGTAGTTGTTTGAGATATCAAACACCTCTGTTATACCTTGATACAATTGTGGATCATGGGTTGTATTTTAATCAAATCTTATTTTATTAATATTATTATATTTTTAATAAAGGTAAATATTATCAAGGCATTTTCTAATATTTTTCTTATCAAAAGATTTTGAAGCATATTATGATTTTGAAAATGGTGCTAAAGAAGGAGATCCTTGCGCAACCTATTTATATTTTCTTTTAAATTATAGTCTTTCAACATATACTTATGGTATTTTAAAAAAACCATTTATTTAATTTTTAAACTCAATATTGGTCTAAATATTTTATAAAAATAATGTTTTATTAGATGTTTTGAAATTATATGTCATACATGATTATTTTCTAAAGCTATTTTTCTATGAACACCCACAAGACCCAAGTTTTACAAGATGTATTCGGATAAAGGAAGGAGATGGTTTTGAAATATATCTAAATCATTTTTTCAATGCATGGACCATCTATATATGTGAACAAGATGATGATGATACCAAGTGGACACCATGATCAAGGTACGATGTTTTTTGGAAGAGTGTTATTTTATGGTGGTAAAAAAAATGTCAATATATATAAGACTTCATGAATTAAGATATTGAGGTCATTATGAGTTGGGATGATAATGAGAGGTATAAGATAACCATTTAGGATAAAAAATGTTAGATTTATTTTTGAGTTTTATAAAAAGGAAAACTCATAAGATGGGTGACAACTCGTCGTGTCTGGTAAAGCTATTGGGATCGAACACACAACCGAATGGAGAAAAGGGTGCATCACCTACCACTGGCCTATGTGAAGTCCCTGGTTATTATGAATTTTCTTTTAGTTAAATGATTTTGTGGATAAAGAATTTGGTTATTATATGAACTTATGTTTTATCAAATGGGTATCCTTATTATTGGAAAATGGTTTGGTGATTAAGTGATAAAGATTATTTTAGAAGACATTCTCTTTTTTGGGGAATATAATATCCATAAGGAAAATAAAATACTATAGGATTTACTTTGATAAGTAATGGTGGATTTTTATTTTGGAAGAATCTATGTTATTATTTTGGACATATATAAATTTGGGTTATTTATTGAAATGATTAACCTTTCATAGAGAATATGTGATTAGGTTAATTACTCTTCGGTATGAGACTTTAAGTGTAGTCGATATATTTTGGAGATAAATGTTAATATTTTTTTGGAAACAATGTGATAAAATCCTTCTGAATTTTGGGTTTAAATCTTAGTTTGCATTATATTGAAGTATTTTAAGGAAAAAAATTTATTGAATGGTCTTTGTTGAACTTGTGGTATTGTCTGTTCAGTTTTGGATATTAAGAGTAGTATTTATTTTTTTATAAATGATTATCCTTTTTGGGGATTATCTGATCTATTACTAACGATTTTTTTGTTTAATTGATAAAGATAAGGCAAATATATGGTTCATATTTTGTGGATTATTTCTTTTTTGTAGGAAATCATTATAGTGCTTCAGGTGTGACCATGTCTTCTTGAATACTCATCATTTGGAGAAAATATGAGTTTGTGGTAGAAATTTATCAAAGGATGAAACTCCACTTTAAAGGTAATTATATTTCCTTATGTTATTATTATAAGTAGTAAAATAATTCCTCAAATTTATCAAAAGGAACTTAAAAAAACGTTGTATGTTTACTTTTCTTACTATGAAATCAAATACTGTTTAACCTATCACAAGTCTATGGTTTTCCAGGAGTTAACTTTCTCTTGATCGTGTTTTCTATCACTCTCCATCAGAACATGACACTTATTTTCTCTTCCATATCTATGTTTTTTTACATGGAATCCTAGTACGTGTTATCTCGGGTGACCTTTGTACTTATCTATCTTTCTTTTAAAGTGATAGTTTTAATGACTCTTTTTCAATGTGGGACATTCAATGAAGTTTCCAAGCCCTATTATAAAATTGTGAGGATGCAATTTCTAAATGGAGGGAAGGATGTAACATCCCTGGTAAATAAAAATATGACATTTTCATATTTATTAATATTAATTAATTAAATACTAATTTTACTTTAAATGTGATGTTATGTTCGCTGGAATACCCGACACGCAACAACTGGTTTCTCTGAAATCTCATGTTGCACATAAGGCTACATCATACTGAAAAATAATAACATAATATTATTTTAAATTATAGTTAAAACCTCACCATTTTATTGGTGGGAATGAAAAGAACTAACCATATTATGGTTAAACATGTTTGTTAAATGTTTTTCTGTATTTATCCAATAAAATATAGAGGCTTAAAATGTGAAGGAATCCAATTTTAAGCCTAAATACTCTAATATTCTTTAAAAGGCCAATTCACTACCTTTTGATGATGAACCCGTTTTTAATCCACTTTTTTCACTTTTGTATATTATATTTCACAACATAAAATTCTTATTTAGAATAAAGACATCAAAATTTACTTTGGGTAAAATTTTGGTATTTTTCTGATTAAGTTCATTTTTTAATGAATAGAGAAAAATACATCATGTTAACCCGAAACTACCTTTTAATATAATTTATTTATGTTGTTAAATTATCCTTTTAATTAGTTTTAAAGCCTAATTGGATTATATTTTTACCATTTAATCCAATTCTGGTCATTGGAAGTAATTTCACTTAGAAATTGGACATTAACAAGTGTCAATCTTTTGATAGTTATTATTTCTCAAAAACACACTTTTTGTTTCGACAACGGGAATTAATTTTAAATTAATAACTGCAACTTCTGTGTTTTTAATTTTGAAAAATAGATTCCATATTTTGAATCAAGTGGTATAAAATGTTTAAATAGGTAACTTTTATTTTTTTACATCATGCATATTTACTTCAGTAAAGATTTTATTTATCATGGTTAAAAGGTAAATCTGAAAAATAAGGGTGAAAAAATAATAATATAATAATATTAACTTACCCTTACACTTTTCCTAACCTTATTGGTTGAGATATTTATGACCAAGGGAATCCTTGGGTCTATTTTAGTACATCAAGGATCCACTTGGTAGTGTTAATGACACTTTATATTAAATAATTTAATGTAAAGACAAAAATGATTTAAACATATAACGTTTAGTAAATAAATTTATATATGGGGTTATATATAAGTGATATCTGCTACAATAAATATTATTTAGAAAACTAAAACTATTTCTTACATCATGGTATTTTATTTATAATTTTTATTCATAAAATAAACAAATTTAATTATGACACAATGGTGATACAATAATTGTTTCATTAATAAAGGATTCAAATAAATGATATTATAAATATTAAAATAATTTTTTTTTAAATTTTTATGCCATAAAATAATTTTATAGATTAATATGACATATTATATTTTAATTAATTAAGGTTTTTTGAAATTATCTAGTTGGTTTGAATTTTCCAAAAGGTCATGATATGAATAGTATTAAAATTGACATAAAGGAGTTTTTAAAATCAATCAATATTTTATTTAATGATAAAATAGTCCTAAAAATATAATATTATGAAAAATGACATATATGATGTTGAAAATGTCATTAATGATCCATTTTTTGTCTCTTGTAATTTTATAGTAAATATATTAACCATGTAGTATTAATATATAAGAGGATATGATAAAAGTTAAATAAGTTAACAAAGGGTTTAACAAAAAGGACAAGGATTAAAAAATATCCAAAACCTATACAATTCTTATTTTATGATTTTATTTTGACATATAGGTTCCATATATTAAAATTAAGTAGGTTTTTTACCCTTTGAAACCGATAATAATTTTATAATAAAATAATACTTCCAAACATTTCTAAATAGCCCCTCCTCCCTCTTATAAGAAGACACCACCTCCAACCCATTACTCAGACCTATCAACCCCCTTGGTTTGTCCAAAATCTCATACAAAAAGATCCCAATATCCCTATATTTCTCTTATAGTATATCCCCGAGGTATAAGTAAATTCAATAAATCCTTTTGATTCAAACCAAAGAGAGTTACCCCCTTTAAATGTAATGACTTCCCTGTAGTTCTCTTCTTTTATTTTAATTCTTCACTCCATATGATCTTATTATTAATTGATTACATAAAAACACCAGTATAATCAATATACTAGGATTTTTATAAGATAATTATTCAAACTACACTTACACACACATCTATCTAATGGATATGAACATACTATTTCTGTGTATGGAGAGCTGTTGCCTCCTAATATGATGATTGTTCGATTATCTCCTACCACCTCTAATGGTGTCCATTATGATGGAACTATATTTATATATGATATATATTATATTTATATTGTTTAAATTATTTTTTATATTTTATTTATATCATACCTTTATGGTTTCCATAATGGTTAAATATGATAATTTCATTTGAGTAAATGTGAACTACCTCCCCCTCAAAGTGATATGACTCGTTCATACCATACATCGAATGTATAAAGGATGGTTTTAATGAACTTATGTAATGTGTATAATATATGATATTATACTGGAATAATAATATATTTATGTATTATTTGGTTTTAATTCCTTTAAAAATGAAAAAAATGAAATGAAAGTAGTGTTCATGTGTACATACGACTTACCATCTCCATGAACGGTGCATTTTATTTTTATATATACAAATGATATGGACTATTATAAATACATGTATACTGAATATATGTGATATAAATGATATCTAAATCTTGAATATAATTATGCAGTTAATATAATTTTTACCACATGGACAATTTTTAATTATAATAAGTTCATTTTTGTCTCAAGTAGTGAACATCGACAAAATGTCCGATATAAACTCAAATGATTAAATATTTGTTATAGCTGGGTAATAAGTGATATAAAAGAAATAATAAACTTGAAAAATTTTCTTAAGAAAGTATAAATTAACCTATGTTTGTTATTTAGTAATAATAAGGAACATACAAGACAAGTCAGACTTGAGGTAAGGGGTTTCCATCTCACATTTTATTCCCATGAGATTCATACTTTATTTGCCACTATTTCCTTTTGAGTGGTGTATGTAGTGCCTATTATTTTATTATTTTTATAATAAACATAAATTTATGGGTATTTACATATTAATTGTATTATCATATCTTCACGGGGTGTATGTTTCGTAAGTTACCAAATCGGTAAGGTAACCTTTCCCGTACACTTTTAGTCAAAGACTTCTTTTATGTCATGTCTTTTAATTTCCTTTTTCATATATTATGATATGTTATTATATATCCTTATTTCTGTAAATTTTATGTCCATGTTATGAGATTCAATTTTCCCTCTCATCAAATCATTTTTTGAATTTTAAAGTGAAGTTGTTAGGCTATTGAATTTTTGTAAGAGAACATCTTAACCCAATTTCAATTCTATGTGTTAAACCTATACATATTGATTATGTCATGTAATGAATATGTGTATATGACCTCTGATTGTTTTACACTTAATATCCACTTATATAGGGTATATTATTATTTTTCACACATAATTATGTCATTGATTTTCCCTTAATCTAAAGATATGATCTTTGTAAGGAACTTCATCTCAATCACCTTTCATTGAGGCATATTTTGGTTTATACACTAATTTCTTTTATACGGTGTATAAACACCTTTGAATTTTCATTTCATTCAAAGGGAATAATTTTCTACATATTTTTTTACTAAATGACAAAGGGAATGTTTCTTTTTAATGTATGTGGAGATAACGACCTTTCCCTTACCATGAGCATTATTTCATTTTTTTTCTTCCTCTTCAAGACGTAGTGTTCTTAAAAAAATTAACATATAATTTTTTTTTCATGTTTTGGTATTTAAATGGTTTTGATATTTGATTGATTATTTAAATATCTAGAAATGATATATTGTGATTCAAATGTATAAATGTTATCTTTCCTTTATACTTGTATTATGTGTTATTAATATGTTATGTTTTTTGGGAATTATTTATGTATACAGGTGGTTTCATGATAAAACATGGGAGGGTGAGACTGAGATAGCTCTCCAATTAATTGGGTAACACAAAAGAGGTAAACATTGATGTTTCTCATAATAGATTTAGGGAATATACTATGATGGGTATTCCAAATGTAACTCCCTATGTAGTTGTGAAAGCTATAATGTAAGTATGTTATGGATTCCACAAGTTACCTTTATGATTTATTATTTTCAAGTGTTATTCATAAAACCTCTGATTTTTTTGTGGTATGTTAAAGATTAAAAATTATGATTTCATTGATTGTATGTATTCATGGACTAATGTTTTCTTTCCTTATTTTATAACCCTTACTGAGATTTTTATGCTCATCCCATGTTTTTGAAAAAAAATACACATGGTATAAGGAAGGTTAAGAGATTGAAATAATTCAAGAAAATTTTTCTAAAGAAAATAACTCTTGTTTTATTTAATGAGTTTTATTTTTTTGAAATAATTGGATATAGTAGAAGTGTCTACATTGTTACTTTTTTAATGTAATGTAATAGTTATGTCCTAATTCTCTAAAACTCTAAACCTAAAAAGATCATCAATGTGAATTATTAACTTATTTCAAGATTATGTAATGTTTAAGGTTGGGGCCTTATAGAAATCATTTCCAAGTATACACACCAAGAGACTAATCACATAGTAAAATTGGGATAACAACTAGTGTGCCTTCTTGGACTTGGCATAATTTTCTCATGTAACATTGGGAATGGGATAAAACATCTTGTGTGCCCATTTTTCTTGGGAAAATCATAGGGTGTACCCTTTGGCATGGCATTAATCTTCTAATGTAAACTTTTGAGCTCATGAGACATAAACTTAAAAAAATTCAATGGAGAGTGATATAATACCCCAACCATAATCATACATACATATGTGTTCCACTTAAAATTAATCATAATCAATATTAATTAATACATGGAAAAAAGAATAGGTTTCTTAAACATCCCAAAAATATCACACAAAATAAACATAAAGGATCATCGAAAATAAAAAATATAATTTTTAATAAAATTATCATATAATAATAGAATATATTGGATGATCTAAATATCAATTCATTAGAGATTGTCCTTTGAGGATAACTAGAAGTCTAAATACAAAAGCATTCATAAAAAATAAGACATTTTTATAAAAGGTAAAGTTAAAAGTACATTAAAATCATTTTTGAGGGAAATATAAGACTTTCAAAACTGTATTATAAATATTTTTGAATAAAATATTTCTGAAAATACAAAAATTATATCAAAAAATTGGGAGTGGAAGATCAAACATTTTATTTTTAAGGGGTGGAAAACCCTTTTTAAAAAAATTCAAAATATTTTTGTTTGAAAACCGATATTATAAAAAGAGTATTATATTTTACTTTGAAAGGGGTAAAAAGAATTATGAAAATCATATAAAATAATACATATTATAATTTTGAAAATATATATATGAGCATTGGTGCGAAAAATAATATTGGCATAGAAGAAAAGTTTCATTGGTAAAAATGGTTCTTATTCTTACCATAATTACACTTATATTTCGGAAAATAATTAATTGAAGATGTGTTTATTATTGATGAAAAATAATTTACCCTATTAAAAAAAGGTGACACCATATAAAATGGAGTGATTTTAGTAACAATGAAATCTTGAAAAACTATATGTGATTAATAAAGACTATGGCCCAATGAATTGGAATTTGAGTTGATGGAACTCTTATAGAATTAGTAATGAAAGAATCAAAGGAGATTAAGAAGATAACCATGAAATTGAAATTAAAATCTCATAAAATGGATCATATATTCCTATTTTATATAATTTTGGTATAAAATAAACCATATAAAATAAATTATGGTGCCTAATATCAAAAATGTCTTATCGATTTGATAATGAGAAAAAGAAACAATTACATTCAGTCTTGATTTCCATGGAATGAATTAACCTCTTTTATAATAGACATAAATATCATAATAAATAATTTAAATACTCTATTTATAATGAAAACTATTTATAATTTTCATTTATAACTATTATCTACATGCTTATTAGTTATTTTTTATATATTTTTCAACATCTAGTGTTTATAGTTTTGATCGATTGTATTATTTTCATAAGAGAGGTTTCGATATTCATTTTTTCAATCAATGTTAATCATTATATTCTCATTAAAGTTATGATAATTTATTACATATAATAATTAAAAATATTTCAATTTCCTTTCATGATTTATTCATTCCTTATCCTTTGATGTGAAAACGACCAGAAGAACACTTTATTGATTTTCTTAAGCAATGATAGATGATTTCTTAATTATAGAGTTAAATATTGATTCATACAATACATAACCAAAAAAATCATTATTTAAAGATTTAGATCTTATTATACCATTAATTATGTTTTCATATTCATCCATTATATTATTTTGTTATTTTGTTCAAGTTGGTTGTCAAACAGACCCAATCATGGGAATACTAGGATTTATGGATGATTATGAGGTGATTTAGTTATGATATCATAATATTAGAAGAATAATGATCTTATTTAGTATATATTAGTGTGATATTTTATAATTAGAATAATTTTAAATATTAATTATTGGATATAAAAATATTACAAAATATGAATATATTGTTTTTCATCTTAGTTTTCCTTTTTAATACGGTGAATTTTATAACGATTGCTCATCTTTAATAGTAATAATAGGTTATTGAATTGGTATTTCCATAACCTTATTCATATCATAGAAATCATATTTATCCTTTAAACCCATTATATTTTCCATCCATGTATGGCGGTGATGAAATGTAAAATTGAAACTGATTGTTCTATAGAGATGGTTGTCCACATGAATAGGTGGATGATGGGTTAATTGTACATAGAATAGAGAAAGGAAAAAATATGGTGTATCATTTAAGAATCTAAAAAATGTCTTAAATATCATAATTTTATATTAAATTTCTTATTATTACCATCCTTTTAAAGTGTTGAAAGAAAATTAAACACGTAGCGTTCTGGATGTGGTAGTACACACAATGAACGATTCACATTTTTGTTTTTCTTAATGAAAAGGGGGAGGGTGATTAATGCTTGTACCATAATTATAATAAAATATCACTATGATAATGATACTTATGTTTTTATTATAATATGTTGAAAATAAATTTGTGGAAGAATACAATCACATGAAAAATAGGAAATAGGGATGAACTATTAGAAATATATACCGTACTTCTTCTATTATATCCTTTATAAAGGGGATTAAACCATTTAGGGATGGGTTTTTGAAAATAAAGGAACCTAATTAATGTTTATAATAGTTCTTAGGATAGTTTTTAGTATATTTATTCAGTAATTAATGGGTTTTTGTGTGAGGTGAAATGGGGAGAGGACTGCCACTTTATAAGTAAAAATGGAATGGCATTTTTTGTAAGTACCTAACGTATTCAATAATGGAAAGTAGGACTCAGTAAAAGTGGATCCAAAATTGAGAAATAATAGACAATATAATATATAAGTTCAATTAAAACCTCAATCATTCAATTATAAACCTAATTTTAACAGTAAATTTTAAACCTATTTCAACATGTTTCAATCCCTTTACTCCTCGAATTATTACATTTTCCACTTAAGCTTTTACCATGGTAACTAGTTTTTACCTAAAGTAACATCATATTTATGATTAAAAATAAAGTGGACTCTATTATGTAATTTGGAACCACTGATTCTAAATTATAAATACGTTTAATTTAATTAAATTTAAAAAATTGATAAAAATTAATTCTAAAATAAGAATGTATAATGTATTAAAAACAATTTCAGAGGTAAAATTACTAATGATCTAAAATATAAAATATATATCTATAATTAAGAAAATATTTTAAAATATATAATGTCGCATATAATACATATATTTTTTCAATAAAAAAAATCATAAGTTTTATAATTTTCTTATGTTTTAATGATGTCATAAAAGACACAGTGTTTTCAAAAATGGTATTTTTCACCAATCCCCTAAAAATATATTAATTTAGAAAAATATACACAATTAATAAAAATACTAAATTATTATTATTATTACTAATATTCTATACATTTTTTGAAATAAGATTTTTAAATTTTATAATTCTATATTTAAATAAAATCCCAAAACATAGTGGAAAATTGTTCATTTTAGAAAATAGATTTTTAAATTGTTAACTATTCTTTATTATTGTTTCCTATCAATTAATAATTAATTTTGGATAATATATTACCCATATTATCAATATTTTTTTATTATTATATAATCATAATATACTTTTTTTTTTGAAATAAAACACAAATTTTTGAAAAAAAATATATTAAATCTCAAATTTATTCTCATAGTTGTTTTAGATATACTAATTAAATATCATTAGTATTGAAAGTATATTTATTATAATTATACCCATATTTCATAATATGGTTAAAAATATTTATACTAGCTAATTTAATGACTATTTTTTAATGGAAACATTTAAAATCTAGATTTTTATCTAAATATATTGTGGTTTTTTTAAAAGTTTAGCATTAATTATAGAGTATGCTATTGAAGAAATAATATATTTAAAGAAATATTTTAAAAAATAACATTGTGTTACATTAAATCATATAGTCATACAACACAACTCATCATTCACTAATTCTATCACATGAAAAAAACAAAAATCAAAATTATTAGTGGCTCTAATACCATCCCCAAACCGAACCTCATCCTCATAGCCAATACCCATCTTGCAGCTTCAACAAAATCCACCACACTACCAGGGATCAACCTAAATGGAAATATAAATTCTAAAAATTCATTGTTGTTCCCATGAATAGTGCGAGAAATAAATATCATTATGGTCTCACCTGGTTACCCAAGAGTATAATATCATATATGTGTAAGTGTGAGGGAAATAATTATGTTACACATCCATGTATAATGTCATGTAATAACAAAACCACCATGACTCCATGAACATTAGGTCATCATGTGCTATCTAGACCACCATAAAACCTGATCAAAGCTAATTTAGAAACATGTTGGAATATGTTCATTGCCTTATCCTATAAAAATCATATCTCTGCCCTTACCTAAAGAATTTGGGTAGTACATCCACTAAATACCAGCCAGTACCAACAGATAAAGGTTAAGCTCCCACATCCAAGTCCTTGACTCACCCACTCTCCAAAATGGGTTCATCTAAAACCTTCTCACTCAATGAGATGTCATCTATATCTCTAACACTACCTTATATCTTAAGGAAGGTTCTACCATCCATGCCTCAAATCACATCACACCAAGATCAAGCTCTCTATATTTGGGTGGTCATACACCACATCCACTACCCTCTCACTCAAAATAGAGTCATAACCTAACTACTCCCTTATTCTTGTGTGGGTCGCATATGCACTATTAGAACTATATCGTCTATCTTAGTGTGGTCCCATCCAAAAACCTCTCATTTAATGAAATTTCATACTTCCTAACCACTAACATATCACATAGGGTAGGGCCTACCAGATCATACACCACCCTCTAAATCGTGATGGGTTCACTATAGAATCCCACCTTTTTATAACATAACTTTTCATTACATTTTACAAAACCGAGGACCTTTAAGGTTTAGTGTCTTAGAAACCAGGAACTTAAAATACGAAGACATAAAACATTCTTCTTAAACACTTGAAAGGCTTCTCCTCATGTTCATCCTAGGTTCATTACTACATCTTATGACCTGGGGACATACATCAAAATAAAGGGTGAGCAGAAGGCCTAGTAAGGGAAACAAGGGGAAACATTAAACATGTGAACTTGGGATACATCAACAATGTCATGAAAAAGAACTTTAAGGCATGAGAAAGAAATTGTGAGGCATATCATAACAAAAATAACATTTTTCATAACATGAAGATTTGGATACAACATTTAATATTGACAGACATTCTGTTTCACTAAAGTCCATCCCGAAGGTGTCATTAAAAATTACCAAGGTTATTCACCAAGGTATCAGTCTAAAAGGTCATCTCTAGAAATTAAGTCTTTACCCAATGCATTGTAGCGATATCAGGGCGCACCATTGAAATGTCTTTATTATCTCATGATACACATATATCATCATCAATCATCTCATAAAAAACCCATATAGCATAAAATAAATGGGTTTCATTTCATAATCATAACGTTTTAAAACTACTTTAGAGGCATGATCTTTATATCACTTTAAACCCACGGAAAGGGAAAGCGGGTCTAATGTATGTTAATACCAGAATATAAAATAGAAAAAATTTGTATATATGTGAATACCCCTATATAAGAGAGATATTTGAGTATTCACTTAATAAAATAAAAGAACTTTAGAGAAAGAGAGAGACATTTTGAGACGGAAATTCTGCAGCATAACTGCTATGTTTTGGTGTTTTAGAAAATATTAAAAAGAGAGGGGACATGGGTCAAACATTCATAAATGACCCATAAAAAGTATAGGGACTGAATATGAAGGATATATGAACATGGTAATGAAATTTGAAGGACATACCATTTGAAATTAATCATAGGGAAGGAAGACAAAAAATAGATTTCTCTTATGAAAATTCGGCAGCCTAACGGTGTCACTTAAACTTCAAGAATAATTAATTGACGAGATCAAATAGGGTATCTCATTGTAATAACATAAAATTTCAGTATGATAGATATAGATATCACACCCCAACATAATAAAAAGTAACTTTAAAGACTTGACAAGAAAGTAGAACTTCAAAACGATAAGGGTGAAAGAACCACTTAAAAATTCGGCAGCCTAACGGCGCCACTTAAAACATCAAAATACTGAATTGAAGAGATAAAATGGGGGCTCTAATCATATTATCATAAAAGATAATTATGATCTATATAGACATCATACCAAAAAATAATAAAACGAAACTTGAAGGACATTACATGAAAATAGGTCTTTGAAAAAATGAGAAAGGTGAAAGAATCTCTTAATAATTTGGCAGCCTAACAGCGGCACTAAACCATTCATAAAACGAATTGATGGGAGAAAGAGGGGGTATCTCATCATATGAACATGAAAATTGAAGTAAGAGGAATATAAAAGAACATACTCCAACATAATAGAATGGGTCATAAAAGAAATGACATAAAAGAGATTGCTTCAGATGAACGAGAGAGGTAGGATCCTTTACCTTAAAACGTAACTCTTAAAACACAATGGTTGGGACCTTGAGGGCTTGAGGGAACCTTGGGAGGACTCTTTGGGAGGTAATGAGACCATAGATTCGTTGGGGTAGAGTTGGTGGTCGAATGTATGAGAGGATGGCTTGGTATTTATAGGGAAAGTGAGGGGACAAGGCATTAATGGCCAAGGGACACCTCATTGGTGGTTTTTGTAAAACCATGGGATTTCCCATAGTATTTTCCCATGGTATTGGCCACTTGGGACACCTCATACCTTACCTTACTATTCATAAGTCGACCATATTGATTACATACTTAATACATCATTTAATGATGTCATTAAACACCCGTAACTTAAAAACTGTATTTTCACTATTCATCAAAAATTCAACTTTCTCAGAAAAACTCAAAATTTCACCTTAACCAAATATCAATGCTCTGATTTCAAAAATGAACTCCATTTTATAGAAGTAATTTTCTAAATATTTTTAATTTAATTTTTATATAAATACACTATTCATGGAAAATTCATTTTTTCAGAAAAATCCCCAAAAATTACCTTAGCATAATATCGATGTTCTGAATTCAAAAATAAAGTGCATCTTATAAAAATAATTTTCCAAATAATTTTAATTTAATTTTAAATTAAAAATCACTATTCACCCGAAAAAACTAATACATGACTAATAATTTATGAAACCATTATTTAACCATTTTATTGAATCACATTACTTAATCAAGCTGCCTAGATTATATTAATAATTTCATTAGGTGAGATTACTAATCCATTTGGTCACATTACTAATCCTAAGAATAAAATCACTATTCATAATTTACAATTCATCAAAAATCATGTTGATCTTATTAGACTCTAAATTTTGTACTGAACATAATTGTAGAAGACCATTTCTGAAAATCATTACACATTTTTAATTATTTAAGGTTTACATACACATTTTTAAAAAATAATTTTTCTAAAATTCATCAAAAATACGCATACTATATTTATCTGTTCATTTGAAAATTCATAAACTTCATCATAAGAAGAAATCCCAATTTTTATTTAAAACAAAGGATTACACAAGGCAGTTATGGTCTCCTTACATAGCCCCTTATCACACCAACATAGGACCTAAGTGTAAGGTGTGCTAAGGTGAGAGAATCTGAGGGAGGCTCGGCCAATATCCCACGAGTAGTAATTTCTATCAGTTTTAACTTCTCGCGAAGGAGATTCAGTTCTATCTTCACATGATGAAGTTCGGCTTAGGTTTGGTCCAGAGTAAAGCCCAGTGGTGTTACCTCCTTCCCAAGATATGTTAGATGGGCTTTGATCAGTCCAAGACTACTGGGTGAGTCCATCGAATCTTCTTTCTATATTAATTAACCAAGATCACTTGTATTTAGAGACAATGATCGCAACATTTAATTTCCAAAGGTCATACTGACTAACGGTCATATAATAGTCAAAACCCAATAGTCTCATTTTAATTATACTCATGTTATAAAATGAAATAGTTTTGTTGAGTATAAAATAAAATAAGACACAAAATTAGGAAACAAGATTTATTCAAAATTTTGGGTCATTACATTCTTCCCCCCTTAAGAAATTGCGCCCTTGCAATTTTTAAAATTGGTTTTGGAAATTTCATTGAATGTCCCACATCGGAAAAGGAGTCAGTAAAACTATTACTTTAAAAGATTGAAAGGGAAGTACAAAGGTTACCCTAGTTAACCCATATTAGGATTCCATATAGGAAAACATGGATATGGAAGAAAAAACAAAGGGTCATGTTCTGACGGAGAGTGATAGAAAACATGATTAGGAGAAAGGTTACCACAATAAAATCACAAACTTATGATGTGTGTAAACAGTCATTGATTACCTTGTAGGAAACGTAAACCAACAATGTTTTTGTTTTACATTCCTTTTCATAATTTTGAGAAATTCATTTACTACATAGAACAAAAACATAAGGAAATTTACCTACCTTCAAGTAGAGTTTCATCCTTTAATAAGTCTCTACCAAAACAAATCTTTTATCCAAATGATGAGAATTAAAAAACACTTGGTCTCATCAAAAGCACACGAATCATCTTCTAGAGAATCACATAATCCACAAATGATTAACTATTTATTTCTTCTATTATCCCAAAAATAGAAAGAGTAAGATAAAACAACTCTTCAATAAGAAAGAATCCCATAGGAAGGGAAAATTATTTTAAATATTCAAAGTTACATGGTACTACCCAAAGTTTGTCATAGACCATTCCATAAATAATTGTCCTTAAAATTCCTCAAAATAAACCAAACTAATATTGAAACCCAAATACAAGAAGGATTTGATAACATAGTCTTCCAAAATAAACTTCATCATTCATCTCCAAACAACATCAACCACTCCTAACATCTTATAACAAAATTAGCTAACCTAAACATATTTTACCCAAGATAGGTTAATCATTTCCATAAGTAACCTAAATTACTATAATTCCACCTTAAATTCATCGATTCTTCAAAATATAAGTCAACCTTACTCCTCAATGAAAATTCTGTAGTAATATATTTACCTCGATCATATAGGGTCCCCAAAATAGTGAACGTCTTCCAAAATAATAATAATCTTTTAATACCCTAATCATCTCTATCATATTAATATGGCAATCGTCACATTTCCTATCACATTGGTTGTTGGGACATGTTCTTCCATTTCCCACCATTAACTAAGAAGAGAAAGTCTAATTAGGGGCTTAAATACTTATCTGATAATCATGAAAAGGAACTTAAAGAATATAATGATTACTTGTAGAAGAAAATTATACCCTAACTTGTGATCCCCTAGGTTTTAAACTAGTTTATCCATGATCATATATTCTGATGTGAATCTTTATTTTATTTTATCTTTGTTCCATTAATAATGGTTCATACTAAGCTTATGAATTTACCAAAGAATATCCCCCGGGAGTGTCGTAACCAAGAGTGCAGCAAGGCCCGTTGTCGTGTACCAGTTCTCGTTCGAGTTTAGCTCAAAGCGGTATTTCTGGATTTTACCCCTATGTACATCTGTGCCAGAGCCACCTCTACCTACTCATATCCAGACAGGGATGTATTTTCTTGGCAACCCCTTACTCAATACTCACCAAAATACCAGGAAGATTTCCTATATTTAAACTTTTCTATAGGGTTATTACTAGAGTTTTCATATCATAATTTCCACAAATAACTAAACCATCCTTTGTTACCAACTATAGCATCCTGCCTTTTTATAACATAACTTTTCATTAGATTTTACAAAATCGAGGATCTTTAAGGTTTAGTGTCTTGGAAACCAGAAACTTAAAACATGAAAACATAAAACATTCTTATTAAACACTTTAAAGGCTTCTACTCATGTTCATCCTAGGCTCATTACTGCATCTCATGACATGGGAACATACATCCAACGAAAGGGTGAGAAGAAGGCCCAGTAAGGGAAACAAGGTGAAACATTAAACATGTGAACTTGGGATACATCAACAATGTCATGAAAAAGAACTTTATGGCCTGAGAAAGAAATCGTTAAGAATATCATAATAAAAAGAAAATTTTTCATAACTTGAAGATTTGGATACAACATTTAATATTGACAATCATTCCTTTTCTCCAAGGTCTATCCCCAAGGTGTCATTAAAAATTACCAAGGTTATTCACCAAGGTATCAGTCTAAAAGGTCATCTCTAGAGATTAAGTCTTTACCCAATGCATTGGAGCGCTATCAGGGCGCACCATTGACATGCCTTAGTTATCATGTGATCCACATATATAATCATCAATAATTTCATAAACAACCCATATAGAATAAAAGAAATGGGTTTAATTTCATAATTATAACATTTTAAAACTACTATAAAGACATGATCTTTATGTCACTTTAAACCCACAGAAAGGGAAAGAGAGTCTCATGTATATAAATCCCAGAATTTAAAATAGAACAACTTGTTATATATGTGAATACCCCTATATAAGAGAGAGATTTTAGTTTTCAATTAATAAAATAAAGGAACTTTAGAAAAGGAGAGAGACATTTTGAGACGGAAATTCTACAGCATAATGACTGTGTTTTGGGGTTTTAGAAAACATTGAAAAGAGAGGGGACATTGGTCAAACATTCATGAATGACCCATAAAACAGTAGAGGGACCGAATATAAAGGATATATGAACATGGTAATGAAATTTGAAGCACATACCATTTGAAATTAAAAACATGGAAGGAAGACAAAAATTAGATTTCTCTTATGAAAATTCGGCAGCCTAATGGCGTCACTTAAACTTCAACAAAAATGAATTGACGAGATCAAATAGGGTATATCATCATATGAACATAAAATTTCAGTATTATAGATATATAGATCATACCCCAACATAATAAAATGTAACATTATGGACTTGACATGAAAGTATAACTTCAAAACGAGAAGGGTGAAAGAACCACTTAAAAATTCAGCAGCCTAACGGCGCCACTTAAAACTTCAAAATACTGAATTGAAGAGATAAAATCGGGTCTCTCATCATATGATCATAAAATATAAGTATGATAGATATAGAGATCGTACCCCAACATATTAAAAAGAATCTTGAAACACTTTACATGAAAATAGATCTTTGAAAAAATGAGAAAGATGAAAGAATCTCTTAAAAATTCAGCAGCCTAACGGCGCCACTTAACCATTACTGAAACGAATTGATGAGAGAAAGAGGGGGTCTCTCATCATATGAAAATTAAAAATGAAGTTATAGGAATATAAAATAAAATCCTCCAACATAAGAGAATGGGGCATAAAAGAAATGACATAAAAGAGATTGCTTGAAACGAAAGAGAGAGGTAGGATCCCTTACCTTAAAACGTAACTCTTAAAACTCAATGGTTGGGACATTGAGGGCTTGGGGGAACCTTGGGAGGACTCCTTTGGAGGTAATGATACCATAGATTCATTGGAGGAGAGTTCGGATTCGAATGGATGAGAGGATGTCTTGGTATTTAAAGGGAAAGTGAGGGGACAAGGCATTAATGGCCAAGGGACACCTCATTGGTGGTTTTGGAAAAACCATGGGCTTGCCCATGGTATTTTCCCATGGTATTGGCCAATTGAGACACCTCATACATTATCTTACTATTCATAATTCGACCATATTGATTAAATACGTAATACATCATGTAATGATGTCATTAAACACCCGTAACTTAAATACTGTATTTTCACTATTCATCGAAAATTCAACTTTTTCAGAAAAAACACAAAATTTAACCTTAACCAAATATCGATGATCTGATTTCAAAAATGAAATCCATTTTATAAAAATAATTTTCTAAATATTTTTAATTTAATTTTTAAATAAATACACTATTCACCGAAAATTCATTTTTTTTAGAAAAATCCCCTAAAATTACCTTAGCATAATATCGAAGTTCTGAATTCAAAAATAAAGTCCATTTTATGAAAATAATTTTCTAAATAATTTTAATTTAATTTTAAATTAAAAAAAAACTATTCACCTGAAAAAACTAATACCTGACTAATAATTTATGAAACCGTTATTTAACCATTTTATTAATTCACATTACTTAATCAAGGTTCCTAGATTATATTAATAATTTCTTTAAGTGAGATTACTAATCCATTTGGTCACATTACTAATCCTAAACATAAAATCAATATTCACAATTTACTATTCATCAAAAATCACGTTGATCTTATTAGACTCTAAATTTCGTACTGAACATAATTGTAAAAGACCATTTTTTTAAAATCATTACACGTTTCTAATTATTTAAGGTTTACATAAACATTTTAAAAAAATCATTTTTCTAAAATTCATCAAAAATATACATACTATATTTATCTGGTCATTTGAAAATTCATAAACCTCATCATAAGAATAAATTCCAATTTTTATTTAAAATAAAGGATTACACAATGCAGTTACGGTCTCCTTACATATCCCCTTATCATACCAGCATAGGACCTAAGTGTAAGGTGTGCTAAGGTGAGAGAATCTGAGGGAGGCTTGGCCAACATCGCACGAGTAGTAATATCTATCAGTTTGAACTTCTCACGACGGAGATTCCGTTCTAACTTCACACGATGAAGTTTGGCTTGGGTTTGGTCCAGAGAAAAGCCCAGCGGTGCTACCTCCTTCCCAAGTTCTGTTAGATGGGCTTCAATCGGTCCAAGACTACTGGGTGATGCCATCGAATCTTCTTTCTATATTAATTAACCAAGATCACTTGTATTTAGAGACAATGATCGCAACATTTAGTTTCCAAAGGTCATACTAACTAACAGTCATATAATAGTTAAAACCCAACAGTCTCATTTTAATTATACTCATGTTATCAAATGAAACAGTTTTGTTGAGTGTAAAATAAAATAACACACAAAATTAGGAAACAAGATTTATTCAAAATTTTGGGTCGTTACATTCACAACCTAACTATTACCCACTTACATAAGATATGGTTCAATCCATGTATCTCTCCCCACTCACTCAAGATGAGGGCCACAACTAGAACACACATGTAACAACAAATAGGGTCTATACCCTATCATATAATCTCACATTCTCATCATCAGGGTGTTAGTCACTAAACACCTAGACCCTCACCTCACATACATAACATTTTCCGATCACAACATTCCAATCTTCTTGACATTCTCTTATTACATATAAAAGTGTTTAATAGGGTCTCTCTTACCCTTTATAGTTTTTACTCACTCACACTAAGCTTAATAACATCCACTCCCTTCTAACTAAGATGTTTACTAAGATAAACCAATCTAATCCCCTTTGTAACCTAATTATAATCCCCCAAAAATTATCATAACCCTAACCTAGGTTTTATCTCATATCTCCTAAGAGAAATATCTTAACCTATAACTTTGGGAAAATCACCTCTCCAACACATGCCTCTATCCCCAGAGGGACTATCCCACTCATGGAATATTCCAAGAGTCAAATCCAACCTAATGAAGGTTTTTCTCACTATACATGAGATTTAGGGCCATCTATCCCATTATTATGAATCCAAATCCTCTCATTTATTACTGACTATCCTAAGGAAACCAAACTAGGAAACATTCATCATACCTCACACCTTGAGATCTTACTATGGCCTCATGTCAACCTTACTGGTACCTTATCCCTTTAGATTCATACTTTTAAGGTGATCCCAAAAAAACTAAAAATTTTAAAGGGAAATTTTCCCATATTTCAGAGGCCCACAACTTTCACACCCCAAAGTACCTTTTGAGTGTGTAAACTTAAACTGTAATGGGTCCCCTTTTGTTTGATGTGTTTGGTGATTAAATATTTCTTGGGGAAATTTTCCTAGGTCACATGTTTACCATATGGTTTTTTTAAATCCCGAATTTAAAGTGTGTGGTTTAGGATATCTTTGAGTCTTGTAGTTATTGTATAATTTTTACATGGTATTGTAAACCATGAATCCTAATAAAATTGTGTATTTTTGTCTTCTCATTTGATTTTTAATTATGTAAAACCCAATTTCATCACCCCATTTGTGAATAAAATATGAGGTTCTTCTTATATTAACTCCTCCCCCTTATTCATAGGATTGAGGTGGATTAATTCATGGATTTTCATGTTCATTATTTCCAGTTTTCTTATTCTTATGTATTTCTTCCACATCCTTCCATTCCATCGTTATTTAACCACTTCTTTTAACCCAAATATCCTTTATGGAAAAACCTCATGTTTAGGGTTGGGATAATCATGGAAATTTTGATATTTAGTTTATGTGAGGGTTCTCTTGAGATATAATCTACCATTTTTTATTAGAGTAAAGGTGATTATGTTGTATTTAGATATGTGGTTTGATGAAATTATGTTTATTTTCAATTTCATGTATTATTTGGGTTTCTAAAGCACTATTTAAAATAAATTATAATTAAAAATTATGTTATTGATAAATTTTAAATTCAATTGTTGTGTTTTTTATATGTTTTTCTAAAAATGTGTTTTCCAATAGTATATAATCTATATACACCTATAATGAAGTTAAATTCACTCTGGGTGTTTGAAAAATTTCCTAAGAGTATTGTTTTAATATAATTTATAAATAAAGTGGGGCTTTAGACATATAATTATTTCTAAATAATTTATTATGTGATATTTTATTGATTAAAATGGGTTAATGGTTTGTTTTGTTGGAAATATATTTGACATTAAATTTATTCTTTTATTTGACATGGTTTTATTATTAAAACAGTATTTTGGATTGTTCTCATATTTAATGAACATGGATTAAATTAATATTTAGTTATAATTAAAAAAAATTTATCCATATTCTTTTGTTTCTAATGTTCCAACATTGGTTCATTTTAATTTATGATTAATCATTGGTTGTAAAGATATATTCAAATATGGGTTTCCATGTTTTCCTTAGTATCTTAAAACTAATGTCCCATTTGGAGACATATAATAATTATTTTCTCAATATAGGCCACACCCTTGTTTTGATACCATTTGTTATGTTGTATATTATATTTTATATAGTAGGATGAAATGGATTATGACTTAATATTTACAGGGATGTGATGGGTATTCATACAAAATGGTGTGGGGAGGTGAGATGATGGATTGATATTTTGATATATTTTCTAATGTTATGTAAAAACTCTATGATTATAATATGTTAAAAATATCCCTCATCTCCATTTTAGTTGAATAAACTTCATGGGAAAGTCAGGAACTTGGGTAGGATAACATAGATGGGAAAAATTCCCACACAATTAGCTATGCTAGTGGAATAGTTGATGTATTACCCTCACTAAATAGTAAAGTAGCTCTATATCCATTACACTAGTTGAGGGAAATATCCTAATTAGTGTAAAAGTATCACTAGGCGACCTTATCCTTGGTGACCCTTAGGGTGTATCCCATGGTTTTAATTTTTGATATTTATATACCTGATTCATATTTAACTATTATATTTATATAATTGGCTTATGAATTATATTATTTTGATTTTCAAATTAAATATCTTTGAATACATCTTTTACTTTATCCCAAATTTTTGTTATCTATTATTTTTATCATTAGATCACTTCATATTACATGTTTATTATTCCTTACTCACATTGTTTAATTGATATTATATGTATATTCATATATGATGTCCTTTATTTACTTTTATGTTCATTTAGTAGTTTATACCTGAGTGGTGTTGTTCGTACATTTTATTTATTTATGTTATTCCATGAACTTTCCCACCTATGGTATTAGTTTATTTCTCATTCTTCCATTTGATTAAACCAAACTATAAAATAGTTTCATAAATAAAAAATTTTAAATCTAGGTTTATAAATTCATCTTTTAATCCTTCATAAAATGAATCTCTTTACTTATACTTTTTAAGAAAAAGGGTTCATAACAGAACGTTCAAAAACTACCCCCTTGTTTTTTAATCTTTGGTTTTATTTTATGAATAAAAATTAAATGATGTGTGAATATGTTTTTATACTTCATAAAACAATAAAAGATTATTTTAATGAGATATATTTCAAACTATAATTTATAGACTATATTATAAAATTAATGCCATTGAATCTTTTATTTGTGGAAAACAACTGGGCATGTGTGGTCGATGCCAACAAACACATCCGAGTATGTATAAAGTTGTTATGACTCCTATAGAAACATAGGTTATGTAACCATGTGGATAGCATGAACTATTTCATTTTTTGTTGGATTTATTGGGATACAGAGGTAACCATGGGTTACATAGTGATGATTGTTTGACAACTCAGGTGTGGTGGTCTATCTTGGATGGTTGATGTTTTGGCCACTTTGACCCATTTATTTACTTTTTATTTCTCTTTTAACTATAGTATATTCTAATTATGTTGTTTACCTATGGAAAAGTGAGTTTGGTTGTGTGCATTAAATATGCCATGTTTTTATTGTGATTGTTTAAAACTTCTTATTTCATATGAATGGGTGTACAATTAATGGATGTACCATACTGAATTATAAGTAAGATTATGGTGTTTTTTATTTATATTTAGAGGGTGAAATCATTTACACTTGGTCGTAATTGGTTTCCATGAAAATTGGTTCTGGCCTGTGGGGATCAGGAACGTGCTTCAAACCTTATCACTCACTGACTCAGGTAATGCATCAGCTTGTCCCAGGTTAGTTCATGACATAGTCATCCTACCTATATCTCTAGGGATCTTATGATCTATACCCAATATAATGTTTTATATAAAAAAATAATGAAATAAATAAGTCATGTATAAAAAAGTATATGGTAATATATTAAAGACATGACCTACCTCGATATCGGATTTACCCCCTTATTGATATCTCCCAAGCCTCACCCAAGATCATTAAAGATCCAAAGAACCTATCGCTTTCCTCAATAAAAAAATAATTAATTATAAATAATTATAATTCAATATTCAAATTAATTATAAAGGAATATTTTTCTAAAAACACATTTTACACTCCTTACACACCAAAACTACATCTAATGACATGTTTCATACCTTCCAATATCTTCTATAGACACACCACGTGAAATTGCCGTAATTTTGTATCATATTCACCATGATATAGGTGAAATGGTCAATAAAATATAATTGAAATATCCAAAAATTGGAATGATACAATGGGGAAAAGGAATAGAGGAGGAAATTGAAGAATCATACCTATGATGTAGAGATATAACCACAAAAAACATTCAAGAATAGGACTAATGGTGGGAAGATGGAAGTGATAGACAGTTGAAATAGTTCCTTATTAGCATCCTTGGTTCCAAAATACCCAAGTGGGTGACCTTGAAATGTCAGGTTTCCCATAATTAAGAAATATACCAAAGAATTATACACATAAAGAGAAAGGTGTTGGTTGTAGAACACGTGCCTTTACACACAAAATCATGGAATATTCAAGAGTCGTGATAGGATTATCCCCAGGTACATGGATCAACCCTTGGGCTAAAATCATCATGCCCAGATATATGGATCATGATGAGAACACATCATAAGTGTTTTAAACTACTTTATAAGTATTATGGTTGTGGTATGACTAACCACATTCACCATGTGAATCATTTTTTAAGGTTCTTTACCATAGCCACAAAACTAAAAAAACCACCACACCATGAAGTCCTTGATTCTGATGCAACCACAAATCATAATTGGTTGTCATAGAGTGATCTATGGGTCTTAGTGTAATTTACTATTGGATGATCATTTTAGTATGGCCACCTGACCTTCCCGGGTGATCACTTGAGTTGTTGTAACACCAACCGGGCCTCGATCCTTTTGTAAAAATATCTTCCTGAGATATTTCAATACTCATATTCTCAATCTAAATCCAAATTCTTGAGACAATCCCTATAATGGAACTAAAAATAAATTTTCCATTGAGTCACAACTTGTAACAATATAGTTCATTGAAAAATTTACATTGTAATTCTTATCATCCTCATAAATCCATATTGTTACTCAATTCATCAATCTTAGCATACATTGGTCATGAATTCACCACCAACTCATTGTGTTGTTACCCTGAATTCAAATCAATATTTTATTGTTAAACTCTAAATACCAAGGCGCACTAATCCTCAAAAAATATTCCACCGAATCATAAATATTTCAACCACTTAGATGTTTCTTACCTCACAATTATATTCCAAGTAACCATAGTTTCTTAAAACAACTCATCCCAGAACTTGTGGTTCTCCCCACTAAAATATTTCTTCTTATGAAGGCCAATTCTGAATCATTGTACTTCCCACCATAAGAATCCATTATTGGTAGGTGATTCCAACTTCCAGTAGTCCAACAATATTCACAATGCAGTTTTAACCTCATCATATCCAATTCCATGCTAAAAACCCAATCGGTCCCCCTCTATCTAACCTCTCTTGAAAACGATCGATCTCAACCACAGACATGTATCTACATAAACTGATTCTAATTCCTCAACTAACAAAGGCATCATATGATCATAAAAACACCCACGCTAAATTTTGAACCTAAAACTTGGTGTAATACAAGGATGTATCCTCAAAAGACCCATAAAACCATCATTCTCTAAGTATGAGAATCGACTCACCATTGATATAAATCACTTTAAAATCACCTCAACTCCATCTTGTGCTCAATGCTAATACACTGAATCCAAACAACACCTCATCTGAATCCTAAATCTTGTGTTTCTTCCATGAAAATAGATATAAGTAGATCTTTTATACACACTAGTATCTCAGTACTATTATAACCAACCCATTGACTAATCTCACCACACCCACTACCCTATAAACCCAAGGGTCATACACCTATGATTGATCTGATTCTCCCCACCATTGGACTAATATTATAATCATTGACCAAACTCAACCATGATTTTTTAGGACCCACTATCAATCTATTAACAAACATAATGATTAGTTATATCCATCATTCTTATACAGAATTACCAATTCAAAAAACCAAGCCATCTATTTCCAACACATTCAAAACTTCATCCTCAATATCTACTAAAACTCATCTTAAACAAGGGAAACATTATATATCATCCAATAGTTTACTCCCACGCAATATGAATTTCCTTATACCATCCCTCAATCACTAACCTAGATGAGCCTCAACATTATATGAGTGTTTCTCTTCCCATTCCACACCTAACCATCCTGACAACCGGTGTTAAGGACCAAAATCTAGTAGACTATATCACGATACTCTGATTCACCACTGGTGTCACCTCTCACTATAAAGGGATGCCTTATATTATCACCAATACCCACTGGCACATATCTCATAAATTGTCACTAACTAACTAACAATAAAAATGGGAATCACACATACACAGCACATGTTTTCACTCAGACAATTAGACTTTTCCCTAAAAATCCTTTCCAACCAAAAACTCCTTTTCCAAGGTAGAGTTAACCAACAAGAACTATTTTATGGGTTCTTTATTATGAAACTATTATATCTCAACCAAAACCAATGGGTTCATACTCCCATACAACTTGATTATGTAAAAAAATTCATTATCTAATGAGTCACATCTAATTGAACCAAGGCTCACATGCATGACCCTCTAACCATTCCCCACTACATTTTAATCTCAACTAATATCCCAAACCATCTCACTCATTCAAAGGCTACCACATGATCACTTACCTTAAGGGAATTATTCCAAAAATGTGTTAGTTTAACTACACTCCAAAAACTCTACTAAAATATTATCCACAATCAATGAGTTTAGGCATCTAACTAATCCTTTCCACTGACATGACTATAATACCAAACCCAAAAAAAATTCCATATGAATTTACTTACCAATCAAAATTGTTTCCTCCGGGCAACCCGGTTTGTTTTAGTATAATTACACCAATAATATACATGGAAAAACTTTATATAGTTTATTGTTGAATCTTTATATAATTTAACACACATCCTTATGAAAACCCATGCCCATCCTCAAATCAACTATTAGGAATACAATACCAACACTGAACTACTTAGCATCTCTATATATCCCTTATATAAAGAGGTTGCATAGCCATTATTGGAGAACATCATGCACCAAATTCCACATGACCTTTAATTAGAAATGATACCATGGTTCGTTTGGGTATAATGGAACCAAAAAATTTATGGGAAAATAGTGTATAAGTTTTTTTTACACCATAAACAACTGAACCCTTTTTTTTAAAGATAATAACACACAAGCACACCTATTTAATTACATAACTAATTCCATTCATGATGTATTTACAAATACCTCTTTCAAATTCGACAACATACAAAGCTATAAATAATAACATCCATTAAACACATAATATTGAATAAAAAATTTAGCTATAATAATAGAAACAAAAATAAGCAATCACATGCCCTAGGTAACTAAGAATTCCCAAGAGAACTATGTTCATAACTCACCAGTATGTGTTCCATCATATGGTCTAAAAGAATTCTAGTTCACCTATCTACCATCACCCTAAATAATAAAAAAAATACACTTATATAACTTTTTAATTTCTCTATGTGATAGAAAAATCAATATTTCCTCAAGATGATGAGTTGTGTGACCTATGGTATGTTTCCCCATACAATATAGGATATTGAATAGAGGTGAGATCCAAATACATAAAATGGGGAGACTACTCCCTCAAATTAGAGTGTAACAATAATATAAAATAACCAAAACATATATATAACATTCATTACTTGAATAATAAAATAAATAAAATGTTGAAATAAAATTTTTCATATTGAAGCATGTAGTTAAACAACTCAAATGATCTCCTATTGGGCTCATCACATACACAATAGAAAAATATCAAAAAATAATAGGATATACTAGAATTTTCATTCCTCACCTCATATTCATATCGAATACCGGTCTAGTTTCTGCATCCTAATCCATTAAACAACATATACTCAACCTAAAGACAGTGTAAGGTATTCAAATTCACTATGGTACTTGTGTATAATTTGAAAAATACATCTTAATAGGGTCTCACATAGTTCCCTTAGTATAAACCATCATATAAATGTATGAAAAAGGTAAATAAACATGTTGTAGAAGCATGTAAGACATTATATTCTAACTAAGACACCATGAATCCATGTAAATTAAGTCCTTGGGTGTTGACCCGGTCACCATGATACCCAATCATACTTTTTTTGACACCATTTATAAATCTAATCATCATATTATTTTACCAAAACCATGTCCCAACCCGTACTTGAAGACTCTAGGTAGATCATCCACTAAATCTTAAATACTACTTGAAGGTGAAGGGTAAGGTTTCATGTCAACGTCTTAGACTTGACCACTCTCTCAATGTGATCATGAACAAACCTTCTAACTAAAATTGAGGTTGAGAATATCTTAACCAGTACCTCAACTCTCAAGGAATATTCTACCATCCATGTCTCATATCACATCAAATAATTACCGAGCAATCTCACTTAGGGTGTTCACACATCATATTCACTTCCCCCTCACTCAATATTCAGTTACAACCTGACCACTGCCCTCTTATAGGGTGGGTCGCACATGCATTTGTGGACCTATAACCTATCAATCATGGTTTTCCATGATAATACACTCTCACTCAGGAAAATCCTTTACATCCTAGTTGTTACACTCTCAATCAAGCTAAGGTTTTCTATTACATCCATTACCCTCTCAATCCAAATGTCATCACAACATTACCACTACCCTCACACTCAGGCTAGAGTCTAATCCTTGTATACCAACCCTCTCACTTAGGTTGAGGTTAACAACTAGTAGATGCATGAAATAGAAATCAAGGTTTCAGTCCCATCACATAATCTCACCAACTGATTGGATGGGTGATATTCACTTGAGGTCAATAATATCACCTAAAACACATCTCATTATCCAAGAATAACATGACAGTCCTCTAAGAATTATCTTCTCACCTTTCAAGGCATTCAATAGGATCCCTTAGACCCATCCAGGTCTTTTCTCACTATTAATAACCCACATCACATCCCAGTCCTATTGTTCAATTACCATCTCAAAAAATCCATCTCTAATCCCCTTGGAAACCTAATATAAAGGCTCTAATAGTTTCCTTGACCCTCACCTAGGTGTCATGTCCTAAGGGAGATATCTAAACCCATCACTCAAAGTAAAACACTTATCAACCACACATGTCCATCCTAAAATGACCCACCCTACTCATGGTACACACCAAGACTCCATTCCACCCAGAAAAGTGTGGTCTACACCACTAATGATATATATAGCTATCTAGCATGTTGAACCCAGGAAAAAGTTTCTCAAACCATCCCAACTAGACCTAGTAAAACCACCTTGGATACCTATGTCATTTCATATACCCCAAGACCAACCCAAGACCTCATTATAATGTAATAACACCTTCTTGCATTGGATACATAGTATTCTGGTGATCCCAAAACAATCAGAGTGTTATATAGAACTTTTTTACCTCTAGGAGGATCATATATTCCGTATATATTTATCTAGGTCAATTTTATTCCCAACCTATTCTATTTAGTCCCATGAAAGATGAATGTAATAAATAAATATTTCATAAAAATAATGTATATTTGTGTTCAATGGACCACCTACCATTAAATATGAGTTAACCCATCATTGAGCTCCATAGAGACTCTCCCAATATCATCCAAGCTTCCAAAAACCTATCTCATGCCACATGACACAAATAATTAATCATAAAAATTATAATTAATTGTTCAAATTAATTATAAAGGAATATTTTCTTCGAAACACATATCTCAATCTCTCCACACTGAAACCACAACCAACATTATGTGTTAAACCTTTCAAGATCTTATCTATCCAATCCACAATAAATACTTATAATTTTGGATGGTTTCCATCAATCTCTATTGTAAACAATCAAAAAAAACCTAACCTAAATTTCCAAAAAAAAATAGAAGGATACAATGGAGAATAATAATAGAGGAGAAAATATTATAATCATACATTTCACACCAATACTTCACCAATAAAGACCTACCATGATATGTTTTCAAACAAGGGAAGTGGGTGGAGAGATCCAGCCAAAATGGATCTCTATTAATTCCCCGAATACCCAAATACATAAGGGGGAAAACCACAAAAATATAGCTATAAATTTAATTAAAAGAGACACTTGGGAATCTTTGATGATGCGATGAGGGGGGTAATTTCATGACGCACCCCTTCCCCTTGAAATTGCATGGCACGACCGGGGGTCATAAAATGGAGCTCCTTGGATATAGATCTTGAACCTCAACAAATAAACCATGAGGAAATTTCCAATGGGTCTAGTTGTGACATATGATTCACAACATTACTTATGGGTCATGATTTAACCAATTTATATTGTTTGTTAAGGTTTATCAACCAGCTTCATAAGGTTTATGGTCACTGTATGACTACCTCCTTCATAGTGTGATCCATTTCCTAATTTATTTCCCTTAATTAAAAAACTATAAAACCATCTATATTGAAAATACATTTACCATGATGTGTTCCATTTTTTAATCCATCTATATGTGACCTTTGAGTCACATTGTGGCCTTCTTCCTTTATAATATCTTAGTAAGGCCACTAGACCTTGCACTGATGCTCAGTTGAATGCCCATAACACCATATGAATATCAAACCTCATCCAAAAACATCTTATCAAGATGTTATAACCGTTAGATACCTAATATTCATCCCAATTCACAAAAAAACCATACCCTTGGCCAAAAATTCAAATATCTTATGAATTTCAAAACTTTTAATGAAATGGTTCATGATAGGTACCTTGAACTTAACTTGTATAAATTATTGATAAATAATGTGTTAAGGTAGAAAATTATATCTTAAATTATAATTTTCATGTTCTATCTTTATGAGGATAGTATAAGACCAACAAAATTTGATCATATAATTTATTAGAAAAAAATAATATTCAAAAGAAGAGGAAGTTGCAAGGTGGATTTACATAACATAGAGTATGAAACTCCCTACATGTACAAGTCAACCAGATGTTCACAATATTGAGGGGGCCTATTTGACCATAAGGTACTCATCATTATGATTTCCCTTTTTGATAACACATCTACAACTTGATTTTCCTCTCTATAAACATGAGTGACCATAACCCAAAGTCGATTCACCTATTTGAGACATTGAATCCAAAAATTCATAACTCTCCAAGTACACTAGTAGTTTTTGTTTTAAGGGCTTGGACTCTAAGTTATTAATATTAATCAATCCATTATGGACTCTAGTTTCTTTTGACAGCATGTTTTATGGCATAGATAACCACCCAAATTTCAGCCTTATAAGTAGATACAATCCCAATGAAATAGAATAAAATACCCATAACAAACCCATGATATTTACATAATACACCTACACATACCAAGGGTCCAGACATACCTTAATATTCCATGTAAACATTAAATTTTATACAAGATGATTGAAGAGGGATCCAATGAATGAACTTCATCATTAATGGCTTCATTGGTCTTCCAGCTACACCAAGTTTCCATAGGATGTCTAGGTCTTCACATGTGTTTTTCATAGTACTTAACTACAATTTTTTGGATACTTTCACCTCCCTCTGTATATATAGTATACATTCACCTAAAGAAGGTGTCATTGTTTCAAAAAAAGGAGTAATTCTTGGATAAATAGATGGATGCACAAATTGAAGTAGTAGAAACAAAAATAAGGCTTAGAAGATTCCAACTCATACCATCCTTGGCTATGGGTAACATGATCCCATGAATATACCCACATGTATGAAAATTAATGCAAAAAAATACGTATAACATACCTCCACATCATCTGAGAATAATCATACTTCAAAAAGAGATGGTTAATGCTCTCTTAATATTTTAGACATAAATGAAAATCTAAGACAATTTGTTTTTCATCTCACTTTAATTAATCATGAGTAGCTAGTCTGTTTTTCCAAATTTTCCATAATAAGATAAACCTTGTAGATTGTATGAAAGTTACCTTAAAATTGAGGATTCATTATGGTGTTTTATTTGAGAAATACCACTTCATAAAATAATATTTCTTGATAGTGAAAAAACTATTCATATTGGGTCTCCAAATTAGGGTTTCAAGGTCCAAGAATTTGTCGGATTTAATTTCCAAATCATCTTATGTTGGAATAATTTTAGAATAGTTTTTGTGGGATAGAAATTCATAAATGGACATCTTCTCCATTTGTGACGGTATTGATAGCATACTAAGAGGTGCGTCCATCTAAGGAGCCCTCTAATAGTTTAAAGTTGAATGCTCACTCACTAGCCACATTGAATTCTACATAATCTCATTAAAGGGTATTTTATGGATTACGAAACAAATGAGGCAAGATAGGACTGGTGTTAATTTATTAACTTCCTTTTGAACCTATGTGCCAAGAAATCAAAACAGGGATCCTCATAATTTATAAAAGTCTATGTGAAATTATTAATAAGGCCTTCATTAAAATATTTTGAGATCCTTAATTCCATGTCCCCCAAAATCTAAATGTTTCATACATTCCTTCTAGGAAATAGTTATAAGATTTTGTTCATGTATTTATCCTTTCCATAAAAAATTCCTTATCATACACTGAAGATCATTGATGAGATTCCTCGACCATATATAAATATAAAAGGAGTATAAAAACATAGAGGTTATGATAGAGTTAAAAAGACACACCCTTCAAACTTGTGAAATGGAATTTACCTTGCATTTATCAAGTTTATTAATATTGCCTGATCATTTTACTATATGATAATTTCTCTTCACCTTCCCCAAAAATAGGGGAACATAAAGATAATTAAAGGGGAGAAATCCCCTTTAAACTCCAAGAGTTATAGTAACCCTAATTTTATTTCCAACTAGGGTTCCCTCAATAAAAATAATGAAATATTTCTCCCAAATGATGGATTAACCATCCACTTATTCATAATGAGAGAGGTTTGAATTGATAACATTAATGGTTCTCCTTAAATACTATCCAAACAGAAGGATATAACCCTCAAATGGGATATGTAATGGGGCATAAGTATCCCTACCTTTATTAATTTTCTAGTAATGTCCAAGCTGAGAGAGTTCCATAATTAATTGACTTAAATAATCTTCATAAATTGAAAATATGAGGCTAGAGATGGTTTCTCCTTGCCTGAAACCACAATTACACTAAAAGTAGCCCATGGGAGCTCCATTAATCATAACCCACGACCTTAAGGATCTAATAATTACACTAATTAATTTAATGAAGGCATGTGAGTGTAACACCCCGAGATTTTATAAAAAATATTTTTTTTAATTTCATTAATGTCTTGTGTTGTACGCTACACCAAAAGAAGCTTGTACAACACGCATCCATGACTTGCCTTGCATTACACACAATCACAACCTTCCTCGATAGCATGTGTAGTACGCAATAACGAGTTTCACTAAACAACGATATGCTATTAAAATATTATTAAAACTAGCCGTTATGAATAGTAATAACCACTTTTTGAAATTTTGTAAATTTTATTTTTCAAAATGGACTTCATTTTTGGATATGGAATATCGAAATTAGCTTAGGGTGAAATTTTGGTACTTTTCGGATAACTTTCATTTTCTGATGAATAGTGAAAATTACTTGATTTTAATTAAAAACAACCTTTTTAATCGAAATAATTAATAGTGATAAATTATTAATTTGAGTGGTTTTTAATTATATTTAGAATATATTTTTACAATTTCCTACAATATTGGTCATTGGATGTAATTTCACATTTAAACCAGACATAAACAAGTGTCAATCTATTGATAGTTATTATCTCTTAAGAACACGCTATTTGTTTTGACGACGGGAATTAATTTTTAAATTAAGTAATGAAACTGATATATTTTTAATTTGGTAAAATAGACATAATTTTTCAGTTCATAATATCAAATATATCTTAGGGCTAATTTTTGATATATTCCTGGAAACTTTCATTTTTTGATGAATAGTGAAACCACTAAGTGGTCGTTAAAAAAAATGATTTTTTCATAAAACTTAATTTTACCGCTTCTGTGAGTGGAATTTCAAAACATAGAGAGACACAGTTGATGTCAGTAAGTAAAATTTAGTTCAATGAGATGAAAATAATTTTTGGTGAGTAGTAACTTTTTACTTTTTTTACCACGGTTTAAAGTAAATAGGGTAATTAAGGGTAAAAATGATATTATTATAACCCTAACACATGTCCTAATTCTATTGGATAAGGTTAATTCGACCCAAAACAACCTTAGTAATAAAATATTACCATTTAGGCCCACTTGGATTAGATTAGGACATTTATTATTAATTTATTTAAAGAAGGGTTAAAATAGTTAAAATCAAAGTTTAATAAGTATATCATTTTTAATATAGGTTTATACATAAGATAAATTCGAATATAAATATTAATTATAAATATAAAACTATTTCCTACATAATGGTATTTTATTTGTAATTTTTATACATTAAATAATTTATATTATTTATGACACAAAGATGATGCAGTAATTATCTTATTAATGAAATATTGACATAATTGGTGTTATAAACACCAAAATAAATGTAATTTGAGACTTTTTATGAATTACACTAATTTTCTAGGTTAATATGACAAGTTATTATTGATATAAATAACTTTATTTGAACTAATATATCTTTTATGATTTTCACAAAAATCAAATACTAAATAGTGTCAAAATTGACATAAAATAGTTTTTAAAACAAATATTATATTATTAATTGTTATTTTATTCCTAAAAATATAATTTTCAGACAAAGGACTTAGATAAGGTTATATATATTAATAATACACAACTTGGAGTTCGTTTGGCTTCTTATAGTATGTTTATTAACCTTATAGTGTAAGAACAGAAAAAGACACGGTAAAATTAAAATTATCTAACTTAATGTTAAATCTAAATGATATGGTTAAAATAGGAACCTAAACTTGTCTAAATTCTATTGGATGAGAGGATTTATACCCATACCCACCTTAGCTTAGAAATAAATCAATTTGGAGCTATTTAAAACCGAATTTGGCTTTATAATAAAATAATATGTTTAGTTATTCCAAAGGTGCCCCTGTCCTCCCTTATAAAAGGGCACCTCCTCCCTCTCTTCCTCACACCACTTTGAGCCTTCAAGCTCGACCAACCCCTGTAAATTCTCTTCTACACTTCCCTAGAAACGTATTAGAGGTTCTGGTCTTCTTCAAAGACCAATTTTATTTCCCTAAGAGGAGGACTCAAAGAGGCGCTTCAAAGAAGAGGTAATGTCCGTTACCGATTCTTTCAACTTTATTTCTTCTTCCACTTATTCTTTTTAGGTTTTTTCATTATGAAGTAATAACATAATTATCACACATATAATTTTATGTTATTATAATTATTGAACAACCCTATTTCACCATCTATCCATCCTACGGAAAATGAAATCACCGCGCGTGCGTACGTACGGAATACCGTCTCCACGCTGTGGTGTAATCTATTTTCCACCACCGCCTTACATGGATGGGTATAATGGTGTACATAATAACTATATATGATTATTTTAAATTGATATTGACTCTGAAATAGTATAAATACACTCCAATACAATCATGAGAACGATATCATCGCTCGTGCGTACGTACGGACTACCGTCTCCACGACGCGATGAGATTCATTCTCCACATTAACCATTCATGAATGATTATAAAGTATATATAATAAGTAATCATGAAATATATGACATTATAATGATACTAGATTTATGTGTATATGTATATTTATGTTGTCTACTTAATTCCATTCAACTCAATAAGGAAACGAAAATAGCGTTCATGAGTACGTACGGCCTACCGTCTCCATGAACGGTGTATTTATTTCCATTTACTGATCTATTATATATATGTATATTCTTTATATATATTATATATAAATCATGGTTTATATTATGTAATTAAGTAATCATGATCTAAGTAATCATATGAATAATTAAAATTCAAAACACGGATGACAAATGAAATGATTTTACCCAAAACGCTCTTTAACATGGAATTTACAAAAGAATAAGTAATATAAAGTCATAAGTGAACCATATATGATATCATAACAATGAGAATGATTCTGGGATAAGTCAATGACATTATTTAAATCATTACACAGGAGGTTTGGACACTTACAAAGCAAATCGGACCTAAGTTAAGGAGTAAACTTTCAATCTCATTTTTATCGGATATTGCTTATATGTAAGTATTTACTGGGGTTATGTTTATCATCCATGACCATGTTTTCTAAAAATGCTTTCATAAAATTTTTACCATTCTTCCATTGATGTTTAAAGTCATTTTTACCCTTTATTGTCTTCTTACCACATTGTATGAATGGAATCTTTCCTTTGGTTACCATATAAGGTACTTTTTACCTTTTCCGACAAAAGTACGAGGAGAATGTTATTTTTAACTTATACGGCCTGAACGGATTTTTATGGTTTCATAACGCCTCATTTTCAAGAAGCTTCCTCTACAAGATTACATGATTATTTTAAACAAAACCTTTATCTTTTAAAATTTCATGGAATTTTGTGAAAAGAAAATGATTTTAAAGAAGAAAGGATATTTTCCTCAAGAATTCATTTCAAGTGTTTTGTCAAAACTATTTTCCATCTAAGATGACATTATTTGATATGTGTATGTTTCAAGTAAAATGTCTCTATGATTTAAATGGTATCAATTTTCTTATGATGAAATGATATCAATTGTTTATGGATTATGTTATGATGGAATGATGTTTAAGAATCCCATTTTATTTCATGGGTTATGCTATGATGTATGATTTATGATTTTGTGGCACACGAAAGAATGATTTCATTATGAGATTGTTGGGACCTATATATCCCTCCAATGCATTGGGTAAAGATTTATATCTCATGAGATAGACATGGCTAGAATGGAAAGTTAAACCGGTTCAGTAATATAGGACTGGAACGATGAGTAAACTCGATTCAGAAAGGGACTTTGTCCACTAAGATGGTCTTGGAAGCAATGCCTTGGCTACTATGGAAATAATATCATGTGATTAATGGTTTCCACAATTTCATGTTTTATTCCCATGCTATTTTATCATTCTTAATGTTTCTTTATGATCTATTCCTTACGTACTTCCATGTTTTGTGTTATTTCTCAAGTTTTGATGTTTAAAAATTATGTTCATGTTTTTAAGTTCAAATGTATATGGTATGTTTTATTTTATCCATGCTTACCCTTATTGAGAATTTGAGCTCACCCTTTTTATGTTTTCTTTTTCCTAGGATATAAAGAATGGTTTTAGGTAAGAAAAAAAGGAATATCTTTATGGGAGATGTTGAAGATCATTCACCACATTTAGAAGATTACGTTCCATGTTTCAAAAGACACTAAACTATTACGGTCCTTGTGTGTCTATTTTTTTATGTATTAAGTATTCTGCTAAAGTAATGTAATGTCCATGTACGTTAATCTTAGGGTCTCTACAGCTGGTATCAGAGGAAAAGTTTAGTCAACATTTGGAAACTAGGATGTGAAAACGTTAGTGAGATCCCTAGAGATATTTCTAAGGTATGTCTAGGGTTGTCCCTAAGGACAAGTATACGTATAGGATATAGACCTAGAACTATGGTAATTATATTAGATTAAACCAAAGATGTTAGATATTGAAGTTACTCCCTCTTTATTATGATTTTTTCCTCTCACACTATTCTTTTTGGGTTTTAGAAAATGTCTGGAAACAAGATGATTCAGGATAATGGAGGATATGATGGACAATGGAATGATATTCTTCATTAGCAACCAAATTAAATGGGATTTGGAAGTCCAAAAAACATTATTATGCCAAATTAGCAATCTCATAATATGATCAATAAATTAAAATTTGGTAAGTTTCCTGACTCAGCTAATAAGAGAAATATGGAGTTCCATGATGATCATAGAGGAAAGAAAGTTCAATTTCCCCTATGTAATTCATGTTGGAAGAGGCATCAAGGAGAATGTTTCAAAGGAACTGGAAGATGCTTTGGGTGTGGAAAAGAAGGACACAAAGCCAGTAAGTGCAAAGGAAAAGGTTCATTTAACACCAGGGAAGAGGATAATGGTATTGATATGACATCAAAAATGGTTAAATGTTTTAAATGTGGAATGTATGGGCATTATGCAAACCAATTCCCTAAGGGAATGTCTCATGAAGAGAATCAGTATGGTCGTATGGGTAGTATTTATATTGATGATGATGAAGAGACTACGAATGATATGTGAGATGAAAGAATTGTTGAAGCTCGGTCAATGGTTTAAGAATGTAGTGTAATGATTACATGTTTATCATGTGTAATGTTGTATAAGTAATCTCATGGTACTATGGAATAAAGAGACATCAAAGGATTATTATACTGTTGTCTTTCCTTGAGTTTTGAAAGTGTATGATTAATGGTACCAGTATCCATGAAAGGTTATTCAGATATTTTTGGAATGTAGATGATATGCGCATAATGAAGGGATAAGGATAAAATTAAATGTTTGATAGTATTCATGAGCTCATGACTGATATAAGGAGAAGGTTATATCATGGTTTGAGTATATAGAATTTTTGGATTTTGGTATGTGGAAAGAGTTAACTTTTGACAGCATTCATTTTTTCACTAAGGTTTAATGGGTATTCATTTTTCAAGAGAATACATGATTAAGGTATTCACATGATTGGAATGTGACCAAAAAGATATATGGGGGATAAATGATGGTATTCACATGCTTGGTTGATGACATTTCAAGTAATAATTTTATTTATACTATGATCTTGGACTGAAGTATTTTAGATAAGCCTAAAGATTAGAATGGATTATGTTGGACATAAGTTAGGATAGAACTTTTTTCTATATTATTGATGGGATGTTATAGTAATATAGCTTTAGAAAAAGGACAACCTGCAGGACTGGCGACATCCCATCGCGTCAGACAAGGCTATGGGAATCAAACCCACAACTGAAGTGCGACTGGCCTTTATCGACTACCACTGGCCTACAGGATGTCCCTGTTTAGTAGAAACTAGTTTTATTATGATATAATAAGTATAAATCCATTTTAGGAACCATATATGATTAATCTCACTATAGATGGACTTATGTATTTTTGATAACTTTTATAACCTTTTGTTTGAGACAGATGGAATGGCCCATCATTCTATCACATGATCTACTAACACATCACGAATAACAAATTCAACTTCATTTCATTAAGGGATGAAGTGGAAATTGTTCAATTAATGAAAAACAGTGAGATTGTACCAAAATCATGTAGGTATTTCTTTTAATTCATCAACATTAGGGAAATGATCTTGAAAACCAAAAATGTTGTCCTAGTTCCCTTATATCCGATGAATCAGATGGTACCTTAGATCATCACAAATCTATGGATTTGTGATTGCTGGCGTTTCCATAGACATGTTCTCTACCACTCTCCATTAGAACACTATGGTTATATTTCTCTTCCATATCCATATTTTCATCTATGTAGAAACCCAGTGATTAGTTTATTTGGGTAACTGTTACGTTTCATACTTTTGTTTTTAAAGATTGTTTTTGGTATTCCTTTTTATGATGTGGGTTTCTATTAAAGAAACTTTATAGGAGTAAACCATTTATAACCCCGACGAATTTTGAGGGAAAATTCATTTTAAGGGGGGTAGAATGTAACACCCCGAGATTTTATAAAAAATATTCTTTTTAATTTCATTAATGTCTTTTTTTGTATTCTACACGAAAAAGAGCTTTCACAACACACATCCTTGACTTGCCTTTCATTACACGCAATCATGACCTTCCTCGATAGTGTGTGTAGTACGCAATAACGAGTTTCACTAAACAACGATATGCTATTAAAATATTATTAAAACTAGCCGTTATGAATAGTAATAACCACTTTTCAAAAATTTGTAAATTTTATTTTTCAAAATGGACTTCATTTTTGGATTCGGAATATCGAAATTAGCTTAGGGTGAAATTTTGGTACTTTTCGGATAACTTTCATTTTCTGATGAATAGTGAAAATTACTTAATTTTAATTAAAAACAACCTTTTTAATAGAAATAATTAATAGTGAAAAATTATTAATTTGAGTGGTTTAAAATTATATTTAGAATATATTTTTACAATTTAATACAATGTTGGTCATTGGAGGTAATTTCACATTTAAACCAGACATAAACAAGTGTCAATCTTTTGATTGTTATTATCTCTTAAGAACACGCTATTTGTTTTGACGACAGGAATTAATTTTTAAATTAAGTAATGCAACTGATATATTTTTAATTTGGTAAAATAGACATCATTTTTCAGTTCATAATATCAAATATATATTAGGCCTAATTTTTGGTATTTTTCTGGAAACTTTCATTTTTTGATGAATAGTGAAACCACTAAGTGGTGGTTAAAAAAACGAATTTTTCATAAAACTTAATTTTCCCGCTTATGTAAGTGGAATTTCAAAAATCCTAGAGACATGGTTGATGTCAGTAAGTAAAATTTAGTTCAATGAGATGAAAATAATTTTTGGTGAATAGTAACTTTTTACTTTTTTTTACCACGGTTTAAAGTAAATAGGGTAATTAAGGGTAAAAATGATATTATTATTTACCTAACACATGTCCTAATTCTATTTGATAAGTTTAATTCGACAAAAAACAACTTTAGGAATAAAATATGACTACTTAGGCCCACTTGGATTAGATTAGGACATTTATTATTAATTTATTTAAAGAAGGGTTAAAATAGTTAAAATCAATGTTTAATAAGTATATCATTTTAAATATAGGGTTATACATAAGATAAATTAGACTATAAATATTAATTAGAAAGATAAAAATATTTCCTACATAATGGTATTTTATTTGTAATTTTTAGACATTAAATAATTTAATTTATTTATGACACAAAGATGATGTATTAATTATCTTATTAATGAAGTATTGACATAATTGATGTTATAAATACCAAATTAAATGTAATTTGAGACTTTTTATGATTTACACTAATTTTCTAGGTTAATATGACATCTTAGTATTGATATAATTAACTTTTTTCGAACTAATATGTCTGTTTTGATTTTCACAAAAATCAAATACTAAATAGTGTCAAAATTGACATAAAATAGTTTTTTAAAACAATATTATATTATTAATTGTTATTTTATTCCTAAAAATATAAGGTTCGGCAAAAGTACTTAGATAAGGTTATATATATTAATAATACACAACTTTTAGTTCTTTTGGCTTCTTATAGTAAGTTTATTAATCTTATAGTGTAAGAACACAAAAAGACACGGTAAAAGTAAAATTATCTAACTTAATGTTAAATCTAAATGATAAGGTTAAAATAGGAACCTAAACTTGTCTAAATTCTAATGGATGAGAGGAGTTCGACCCATCCTCACCTTATCTTCAAAATAAATCAATTTGGAGCTATTTAAAACCGAATTTGGCTTTATAATAAAATAATATTTTTAGTTATTCCAAAGGTACCCCTCTCCTCCCTTATAAAAGGGCACATCCTCCCTCTCTTCCTCACACCACTTTGAGCTTTAAAGCTCGGCCAAACCCTGCCCAATTCTCTTATACACTTCCCTATAAACATCCTAGAGGTCCTGGTCTTCTTCAAAGACCAATTTTAGTTCCCTAAGAGGAGGAATCAAAGAGGCGCTTCAAAGAAGAGGTAATGTTCGTTATCGATTCTTTCAACATTATTTCTTCTTCAACTTATTCTTCTTAGGTTGTTTAATTATGAAGTAATAACATAATTATCACTCATATAATGATATGTTATTATAAGTATGAAACAACCCTATTTGACCATCTATCCATCCTAGGGAAAACGAAATCACCGTGCGTTCATACGTATGGAATACCGTCTCCACGACGTGGTGTAATCTATTTTCCACCACTACCATACATGGATGGGTATAATGGTGTACATAATAACTATATATGATTATTGTAAAGTTATATTGATTCTTAAATAGTATATATACACTCCAATACAATCATGAGAACGATATCATCGCTCGTGCTTACATACGGACTACCGTCTCCACAACGCGATGAGATTCATTCTCCACATTAACCATTCATGAATGATTATAAACTATATATAATAAGTAATTCCGAAATATATGACATTATAATGATACTGGATTTATGTGTGTATATATATGTATGTCATCTACTTAATTCAATTCAACTCAATAAGGAAATGAAAACAGCGTTCATGCGTACGTACGACCTGCTGTCTCCATGAACAGTGTATTTCTTTCCATTTACTGATCTATTATATATATATGTATATTATGAATATATATTATATATAAATCATGTTTTATATTATGTAATTAAGTAACCATTATCTAAGTAATCATATGAATAATTAAAAGTCAAAACACGGATGACAAATGAAATGATTTTACCCAAAACGCTCTAACATGGAATTTACAAAAGAACGGGTAATATAAAGTCATAAGTGAACCATATATGATATCATAACAATGAGAATGATTCTGGAATAAGTCAGTGACATTATTTAAATCATTATACAGGAGGTTCAGACACTTACAAAGTAAATCGGACCTAAGGTAAGGGATAAATTTTCAATCTCATTTTTATCCGAGATTGCTTATACGTAGGTATTTACTGGGGTTACGTTTATCATCCATGACCATGTTTTCTAAAAATGCATTCATAAAATGTTTACCATTATTCCATGGAAGTTTAAAGTCATTTTTACCCTTTATTCACTTTTCACCACATTGTATGAATGGAATCTTTCCTTTGGTTACCATATAAGGTACTTTTTTACTTTTCCGACAAAAGTACGAGGAGAATGTTATTTTTAACTTATACGGCATGAACGGATTTTTATAGTTTCATAACACCTCATTTTCAAGAAGATTACTCTACAAAATTGCCTGATTATTTTCAAAAAAACCTTTATCTTTTAAAATTTCATGAAATTTTGTGAAAAGAAAATGATTTTAAAGAAGAAAGGATATTTTCCTCAAGAATTCATTTCAAGTGTTTTGTCAAAACTATTTTCCACCTAAGATGACATTATTTCATATGTGTATGTTTCAAGTAAAATATCTCTATGATTTAAATGGTTTCAATTTTCTTATGATGAAATGATATCAATTATTTATGGATTATGTTATGATGGCATGATGTTTAAGAATCCCATTTTATTTCATGGGTTATGCTATGATGTATGATTTATGATTTTGTGGGACACGAAAGAATGATTTCATTATAAGATGGGTGGGACCTATATATCCCTCCAATGCATTGGGTAAATATTTATATCTCATGAGATAGACATGTCTTGAACAACAAGTTAAACTGGTTCAGTAATAGAGGACTGGAACGAGGAGTGAACTCGATTCAGAAAGGGACTTTGTCCACTAAGATGGTCTTGGCAGCAATGCCTTGGCTACTATGGAAATCATATCATGTGCTTAATGGTTTCCACAATTACATGTTTTATTCCCATGCTATTTTATCATTCTTAATGTTTCTTTATGATCTATGCCTTACGTACTTCCATGTTTTGTGTCATTTATCATGCTTTTGATGTTTAAACATTATGTTCATGTTTTTAAGTTCAAATGTATATGGTATGTTTTATTTTATCCATGCTTACCCTTACTGAGCATTTGAGATCACCCTTTTTATGTTTTCTTTTCCCCAGGATATAAAGAAAGGATTTAGGTAAGAAAAAAAGGGAATATCTTTATGGGAGATGTTGAAGATCTTTCACCACGATTAGAAGATTACTTTCCAAGTTTCCAAAGACACTAAACTATTACGGTCCTTGTGTGTCTGTTTTTGTTATGTATTAAGTATTCTGCTAAAGTTACATAATTTCCATGTACGTTAATCATAGGGTCTCTACAGTGAGAATCCATAATTTTTTAGTATATCAAAGAGGAATCTCTATATGAGAATGACAAAGGGTTTTGAGTTGTCAATTTTCAGTGCAAAATTCTCATGCCTATATTTCAGTTTCATGATGTTCACACTTTATGATGTAGAAAAGAGTCAATTTTTAATTCTCCTATTAGGAACAAATCCAAACTGATTTAGTGGGATGTGTTCTTTCATAATCCCTCCTAGTCTAGTCATAATAATCTTACTGATAAGTTTGGGAATGGGGTTACCAGGAACCACCAATCTAAAATCCTTAATGAAAATAGTATTTTCTTTGTTTTCTATCAAGGAAATAAATTTATAATTTATTACATAAGTAATGGAGTCATGATTGAGAAATTCATTGATTTCATTTGTCATGTCATCTTCTAGATGGTCCTAGTAGAACATAAATAATTTATTAGTGAATTAATCAAGGCCAAGAACACTTTCCATATTGAGAGAAAATAGGGATTCCTTTATCTATTGCATAGAGGGGGCATCATAAAAGAATGATTATATGAATCCTTGATTCATGAAGGAGTTTCATCCACCCCATAATCAGCATATAACACCTTGAAATAAACCACAATAGCAATAGAACATTCATTATCATAATTGTATAAATGTATATTTACTTTAATGGAATTCATAGCAACATTAACACTCTTCTATTTGTGAAATCTGTGAAATAAATTTGAGTTCCTGACATCACATTTGATCCACTTTTCATTCAACTAATTCCATTTTAATATATATTTCACGGTTAAAATATCATCTCACTTTTATGAAGCATAAAGTTCCTCCCTGGAAGGTGCATCTTGATGCGGATTCCTGAGCTGGTAGCTTACAAGATGTTCCTTGGTTGGTTTAATATCAAGATCAATGTTAGAGTAATATTTCCTAATCCAATTTATTATAAATACTTTATCATTCTTAATCTTCATAACAAGGATCTTCATTGGTCCTCCTAGAGGTTTAGAATTCCAAGCATCCATGATAATCTCTCTACATCCAAGTATATCGAGCCACCCATTATTAAACTGAAAGGGAAGAGGTTATGACCATGAAATCTGAGAGTTAATATGAACAATGAGGGTATTTTGATCTAAATTATGTTTAGGGAGGGTGAGTCTAGAAACCCTAGAGACATCAATCCTATCTTCCATTTGAAAAAAAAACATGTGTTTCTCTTTCAATCCTCCTCATGGATTAGCTATATTATATCTACTTAAAGTGATTCAATCCTTTCCCAATATTTCATTTGATTCCACTAAATGATTAATGGTTTTATTTATTATAAATATCATCCAAAAAAATATCAATTAGAAAAAAATTATATACTTGAGATAAAATCTTCACAATTCTTGAGTGTTTTCACTAATAACTCAACATCCAATATTTTTAGGTCTATATCAATGTACATTGTTTATCTACTTTATATTCTAAATGTTAAAAGACCAATATAAATTTATTTTTCAATATCGATGCATGAAAAATATATCTTTCATATCTCATTTATTCATTTTTTCCAACCATTAATTGATTGGATGATCCACTAATGGACGGTGGTTGGTTTTTTATGGAGGAATTAATAACAAGTTACTCTATATTTAGGGAACTTGGGTATTAAATATTGTTAATATTATTATTCATAACCTAATATAGTTTAGAAATAATAAGATATAAATTTATACACATTATCTCTCATTCAATTCAGTTTTTTGATGGGACAATCATTGCACTGTCTTTTTTATACATTATTCTCTAGGTTCATCCCAATTTAATCCACTGACTATAACTAAAGTGGTCAGCGTGAGTAGTGATAGTATCATACAAATAAAGAATAAAAAATATTATAAATATAAAAAAAAAATCAATCCTATGATTTCTTATCCTATAACACATTTAGTTCAAACTATGACATAATTGGTTCAATCCATGACACATTTGGTTGAACCTATATTGCATTAAATTTCATACTCTTATCCTTTTTAAACCAAATTATGAAAAATAACTAAATCCCATTCAGATACCAAATTATGTAAATAAAACATAAAATATGTACATCTTAAAAAATAATTCATGATTATACATAACATCTATCAATTAAAACACACTCCAATAACACAAAGGTTTTTTTTATTTTGAAGATCAGTTACGTATCCATATTATTTTAAAACAAAAAATACATTTTTTATATAAAATGCCTCACACATGGTACCAATCTAGACATTTCACTTCATATAAAATCTATGTAAAATGGGGAACATGAAAAAGGGGTGATCTCAAATGCTCAGTAAGGGTAAATTTATTATCAATGATATATGGAGGATTAATTGTTAGATCACAAGAATGTGAGTGACATGATTTTGAGAGAAATGGAATTATTTATGGAATAATAACTTCAAATCATAAGAATTAATCATAATTAATGGAAACATATTCATTTTTCATGACATAAAAACATATAACCATAATTGGATGACCTAAAAGCCTGACATAAACCCTAGAATAAGAATATAGAATCAATATTATTGAAACATATTGATATAAAATCAGATTTTATTCTATAAAAGATCATATTATACTAATAATATCATAACATATTGAAAAATGATTACCAGATTTTGTCTTATCATAATGGAAAAGGAATAATTTCATCACGTCAAGGTATAATGGATAAGAAATAATCGTATTGAATACATGCATAATAAAAAATTCTTATTGAATCATTCCCATGTTTAATGGATAAGGAATTTTATTGTGTCTAGGAATAATGGAAAATCAATAATTACATCATGCATATGCATATTTAATATGGAATTATTGAATCATTTCTAGGTATAGTAGACAAGTTATAAATTCATTATGTTCAGGAATAGTAATCGCATGAGATATAATGTTTTAACCAATTGAATGGAGGGATATATAATTCTATCCCCACTCATAACATAATTATATATTAATGTTTATTTGTTTCACTTGAGCATGAAATAAATCATAGGTTAATTATAATACATAGCTTGAATAACCTGATGAAATTAATTAGGTTACAACTAAACTTCCAGGAGGTAAAAAAATCATCTAAAGAGACAAATAATTGATGATTCAATGAATGTAAATATCTGGTTGACTAAATTTTATGGTTATCAAGGTAAATACCCTTTAATCATAACAATGATTTATGAGGTTTTCTCATTATATAGAAAAAAAATTTCTAATCATGATAATAAATTTCCCTAGTCAATTCAATAGTATAGTTATCGAGGTGAATATTATTATATCAAATAATGAGGTATAGGTTATCAATAATGAAAAGGTAATGTAATATAAGTTTTAATCTCAAAGATTTGATGACAAGGAAATATGAATGTTGTTATGGATCATTCATATCATAGGAATTTCATTTCCACAACATCATGGATATATAAAAATTTTGATATTTAATAAAGGAATTATCTCATTATATTAATGTCCTATGAAAGGAGTATAACAATAAGGAATATAAAATATGAATTTTTAAAGAAGATAAATATATAATTTTATTGATATATATTAAAAATATTTTATTGGAATATGGTAAATTTTATATTATTTAAGAAACTAATCCCTTAGTCCTTATAAAATTTTGAAATAATTACAAATATGAAAATAATAATTTTCAGGAAAATACATAAAAGCATTTCATTTTTCCTAATAAATATTTTTAAATATAGCCATTGATAAGAATTTATAATATAAATAATTTCATTAATAATATAAATCATGATAACAAATATATAAAATTGTATAAAATATTATAATAATTCTCCAGTATTTTTATAGTGTATAAAATATATTTGAAATAAATGTTATAAAATGTAAAGAAATGAGAAAAGTAATTTTTAATGAAATCAAAGAACATACCATAAAATTGTAAAATATATATATATATATATAAAATAAATAATAAATATATGTAATGAAAAAATAATTTATGAGATAGGTCATGTTAATATTTCTTTATTAATGTAAACCTAAATGAAATGTGAATCAATCAATGAATACTGGTAAAAAATAGATTCTAAAAGTAGACATAAGTGAAGAAATATTGTTATTTAATAATAAAAATCAAACATAAATCTACAAAATAAGATTATGAATATATAATCTCAAATTATAAGTGAGTTGAAAAAAGAAACCCTTAGCATCATAATTTTTTTGTATTTAATTATCAATCAAATATATGATATAATGATGAATGGGGAATCATAAAAATGCAAGGAAAATAGAATAATATACTCTTTTAGGGTTGAACGAAAGAAAAAAATATCAGGATTGGTGTGAATAATGAATTTGAACCCAAAAGAGAGGCAATTGGTGGGGAAAAATCATCAACATAATAATAACTTATGAAAAGAGTATTATGGTAGGTAATGGGTAGTGTCTTATTTATAATATCTAAAAGTATGAAAATACTGTGATAAATCATATGAAATAAATATTTAAATATATTATTGAAAGTGATCTACCATAAAAAATATATTACATATGAAGTATTTTGATATATTATTTTGTATAATATAGGGTATTACCTCAGGGTGAAAATCAGTGATAGCTGCCCTTATGGGTCATAGTGAGGTCTCGAGTTTGATTCTCACTATGTAATTCCTTTAATTGTGTGTTTTATGATTTTGTTTTTACTTTATCCCATTTCTTCACATCTATGTAATAATATAATATAGTGTATTCCATATTGTATGATATACATATAACCATGTCATATTCTATTCCTTATTTTGGCATATTTTTTGGTGTGATATACAAATATTTATGTAATACCTTTGGAAATAATGTATTGTATTGTATTTTAATATAGTATGTGTTGTAAAATGGATCAAATGAAAACATTAATTGAAAATGGAATACAAACATTAAATGTTAACATTTGATTTCTAATCAATGTAATGAATCATTGATCATTGGAGTTTCATATGATGAAATTATTTATATAATTGAATTATACATTTTAGTGTTAAATTAATTAAAATACTTGATTGAGGTTTAAACCCCATTTTTCTATTTGATTAAATGATATGAAGGATCGGAGAGGACCCCTGGGGACTATAAAAGGATTCTGAGGTTATAAAAATGAAATCATATCTAACATGATCCAATATTATGTAAATTATTATAAGATAAATACATATTCTTCTTATTCCATTACAATCATTTTAAAAGTATTGTTTTTCATAAGGAGAGTATTTATTATGTATTGGGTGGTTCATACACTCATGGATACCCTTGGAGGAAAGAATCCTTTGATTTATACTAAGAGATATTCATCAAGTGTATAGATGAAGATTGGAGTATTGGATATCTTTAGTACCAGGAAAATTATTTATTTTATATTATTCATCATTTTTATTTCATAACATATATGTTCTTTTTTATGGTTTATTAATATCATATTCTAGTTGAATAATTTTTAATAGATTCTAAAAAACTCATCAGTGGTATCAAAGCTATGACACACTAGATAAAATCACCCAAACAGAATCCCATTTGGGGTCTCCATGTGACCTTAGGAATTCCTCCCTATACACTAGAGGCTTTTAATTTGTATTGATGGGATAAAAAATATGTTAGGAAGACTATTCCATTGATAACATGTCCATAAATAATAATAAATAACCAAACATATTCTATAATAAATAATCAAATTATGAAAAGTAAATAACACATTTAAGATATAAATAATTAAAAATATAGTCATATAGTCATACATCCCAATATATTCCCAACTAAGTCAATAACATACTGAAAATAAAGAATAAAATTATAAGGAGGATTTGTTACAACCCTGAGCCTCACCTCTGCCACATCTCCTAATTCCATCAAGCATCTCCAACCCAATTCATTGTAAAACTTGTGACCTAAAATTTATACATAAGTTCTACACACACAGTATAATTCCCATTCATGGTGTGAGAAATACATCTCAATATGGTATCAAAAAGTGACACCAATATATGTCATCATATAAATGTATATCCGTGATTAAAAAGAAAAAAAACCACACATATTCATGCATTTTGGGTAATTGTGTGCTAACTATATGACCACAAAACATAACCCTGCATCGCTTAGCTAATGCCATAATAACGATTCTCTTTTTTCCACAAGTCTAGAACCATACCCTATGACTTAGGGTTGGTGTTGTTTCTAGTCATGAACACTACTTTATTACTCAGGGTAGCATCCATAACAATCCTTAGCTTCATTAAACCATGTTCTGAACTGTACCCTTTCACTAATGGTATGGCCCCAAAATCACATCCTAGACCAATGACCTCACAATAAATGAGGTCCATGGTAGAACCCTCTCTCTCAATGTGAGTAAAATCATCATGTCTGTGCCATGTCATGTCGGCTAACCTACTCTCACTTTGGGTGGATCTCAAATCAAATTTTTAACCAATAGACTCTCACTTACGGTGATCAATTCCAGAACCCTATCACTTAGGGTGAGGACAAGAATACACATATTGAACTGAAATAATCTCACTCAGATCAGTCCATGAAAACACACTCTCACTCAATGTGAGGCCTCACTTTTAGTATCATAATCAATCATAACTTCATAGTTTGTCACACATGAAAACAACAAAAAGAATGGAATTGTATCCAATCCCGTATATGCACCATTATGCCTCATTCATGTGATTTAACTCTGGAATATCCTATAATACCAACTGAAAATCATATTATATGCTCATAACCTAGAACTATTCACTCACAACCAATCACACACCTACCCTTAGAAGCTAAATCTCTAAAATAGACTCAAACATGAATTCTCAATATATTGAACACATTTTTATTTCAATCTCGAATGTAAGGAATCCCACTAAGTTCCCTAATATTGAATCATTAATACTTACCCGTAACCATCACCCCATGATGACCTCACAACCCATAGGCCCTACCAAGACCTGGTCTCTGGTGGTCAACCAATTCCCATTTTAAAAACTACATCAAACCCCGATCTAATTTAACAAGGACTTACCCAAACTAACTCACTCTAAGAACCTTTGAAACAAAATTCAAATACCTCAAGATAAACCCCATAACCCTCACTTGGTTCGCATTATCATATCTCTCTTATAAGGCCCTAAATACCATCATATAGATGAAATCTTACCTGACACACCACATTTATCCCTGGATGACTTATCTCACTCATATAATGCACTGAGGTGCTAACCATACATTAATAGGTTATTCCTAACTATGAATGATTCAAACAATCATCTCACCCAACATCTATCGGACCAAGGCCCTCAAGAAATTGAAATTATCTTTATGAGGTCCAAACTAGGAAACCTATAACTCATATCGGCCCTGATAATTCCCCTAAGACTCTCATAAAACCAAATCAACATTTATTCAATCATTTTGGAATGTTATTGGGTGCTTCTAAAATACTCAACATGAAAAGGAACACTTGCTCCAGCTATAGGAGGCTCAATTCCACTTTATTTTATTCCGTGGGTCCAGTCAGTCCCTATAAATTAAACATAGAATTAAAATCATAAGAAATCATACATAACCATACATCAACATGGAGAAGAATTATATGTACCACCAGACTCATACATGAAGTTTTTTTCTTTTTTATGCTATGATCATCCCTAGGTCAGCCCATGTTAAGCCATACTAATTTTCAATACCTTATATGAAGCCTCAATGTACATATAAAGTAATTTTAAAATATTTATAATTAATTTAAGAATTAATTAAAATTATTATGATTAATTAACTAATGTCACGAACCAACCTTGTTCAACCCCAAAATGGTCACCTGAGCTGACCCACGACAAGGCCAAAGAGGTGTTCCCAGTCCTCCCAGACTGGAAACTAGTATCAGTAATTAGATGTCACTAAATTGGGAATGATTTATATCATAAATGGTAGGTAAATAAATATAAATATAATGAATAAATTAATCATTTATAGTGTAAAAAATAAAACTAAATGGAAAAACATACCTCCAAGTGACCTCATGGTTCACCACAAAGCATATAACCATACTCGCTCTATGAATGATCCAAAATTGGAATAACCTAAAACTAGAAAAGATAATCTAGTGGAGATAAATTATAATCTCAGTAAGGATTCCAAAATTAAGAACCACTCCCAATTCATTACCCTAAAAAGAATACAATTTCCTGCTTATTTGAAATACTTATATTCAAAATATGGTTTTAATTTCCTTTAAAACTAGTAAAAAATAAACAACATCAGAAGAACCATTTTCCAATATATTTTCCAAAAAGTTTTTCAATGAAAAAAATATTTTATAATAAATCATTTTATAATCAATAAAAATATGGTGAAATAAATATTTTAATGAAATACAAGTAGTGAAAATATAGTCTGGGTAAATAAGTGTAGATGTAATAATTTATAGGGAAAACATAATAGTTTCAATAGTATCATTAAATCATAAAAAAATGAGGGAAGTTAGAATATATGTAAAATATTTATCATGTGATATACCTAGACAACATGTGAACGGACCCCACATTCTTGTTTTGAAATCCATCTCTCAACCTATCAATATGATCCAAAGTTAACATCCAAACCTGGTGCCCTTAACTAGCTACACTGATGGAACAACCCACATGGATACTCTATATGGATCTATTATTTCTAATCAATAATAAATAAAAACCATCTCTAGACTCTGACTATTACTCTTAGGATCCCATGGCTATAAAAAATGTGGGCATGAGGAAGAAATCCTAAATATAAAGAAAGAACCCATACGTGATAAGGACCACCTCCCAACACCATCCATGTGAATTATCCCTATAATTTATGGTATCCCTACAGAATACCAATTTTCAATAGAAAATTATAAGGTACTAATTGGGCCTCATCATTTGAGAATGATTCTTTCCCATTTGAATAATCATTTTGAAGAACTTTAAAAATAACAAACATGTCATTAAATATCTCTAAAAAATTGTATGAAAGGACCATTATCTTTGGAAATTTATGAATCCCCTAATATAAATCATTTTTAAAACCAATAAACCATTAAAGAAGCATATATTTTCAAACCCAACATAGAAAACATGTTTTAATGATAAAAATCCATAGTTCAACATGAAAATGTTCTTAATATCCTGGAATAAAATAGTTGTGTTCTATAAAACATGTTTATACAATTCACTAGATTTATAATATAATAAACACCTAATAAAACACACAATAAATTAGATTTTTAATTTAAATTATCTTAAATATGGTGAACAGCCTCAAACCCACTTCTTTTCACAACAAAAACCATAAATTGCATCACAATACACATATATACACCTTCATACACATATACCCTTTGACCCAAATTAAATATTCCACTATACATGAGAGAATATATATAATGGGATATATATATATATATATATATATATTCTTACCTGGGAATACATGTGCAATCCACCATCAATAACAATGGTTCAAATCTAACACAATGTGGTCTAAGGCACGCTATAAAAATATGAGAAGTCTAAAAATTATAAAAGACATTATTAAAAATAGATATACAAATAGAATATGATGAAACGATACCCAGATTTTTGAATAATGTGTATTATTCAAAAAATATGGCTATAATCATCTGTAGAGAAACCCAAGAACCCTAAATATCAAGAATCGACAAAAAACCCAAAACTATGATAGGGCTCAACCAAGGCATGCACCCCACACAGATGGGAAAATAAACAAATAAATAAAGGGAAATGATAGGTAATATAGGAGGTTTAACTCCCTAGAGGAGATCACATCATGAATTGGGAGGAGAAATAGAGATCGAAGGGAGTAAGAGAGGGTCGGTCAGGCGTGTGGGGAGCCCCTCTAGGCACTGAGTGAGAGAGAGGAAGAGGGGGTCACATGGAAAGGGGGTTAGGGGTGATAAAAATAAATATAAAAACATGATGATGATAATAATATTATTATTATTATTAAGATATTTAATATTATTATTGTTAATATTAAAATATATTTTAAAAATATTTGGGTGAATTGCATGGTTTCTGCATAGTTTACCCAAACCATGTGAAATCCTTATGCCCTTTACTGGGTACACCTGAAGATCCACACAATTATCTCACATAGTTATGGAAACTTTGTTCCAACCCTACTAAATGGGTCTTTTAACATTGAAAACTTACCTTCATGGGATCTACACGGTTACTTCAAACCATACGATAACCATGTGACTTCCCACTTCCCCTTGTTTTTTTTTGAGATGGGTATAAAACTATAATAAAAAATGGAAATAAATAAATTAATGAAATAAAAATTCATATCTTGACAATTCTCCCCACTATAAAAACATTTTCCCCCAAAAAACTCACCTTGTGTAAGACATGAAGCAAATTGAAATCTTTAATCCAAGAGAAAGAACTACCAAATCTAGATCTCTTAATTTATCCCAAAGCTGAATGAAGAAAACTGACCTCAGTGTGACCCCTTTATCTAAAATTCACACCCAATTAAATGAAGAGATATTATAAATAAGATCCATCTTGGGTCTCCCCACCATAAAATAAATTCTCTAAGGCACTAATTCTTCAAGTCTAAACAATTACAACGAAGAGAAATACCCGACAAAAAGAAAAAGTTTATAAAGGTCATGGAACCAAAAAGAGTTTTCATAAGGTATATGACCAAAAATAATTAAGAATAATAAAAATACACATCTTAAAATGAGTATGAAAAAAATTAAGGATAAGATAAGAAGTAAAAGAATTAAGGACAATACCTCAAGTCTTTGAGAACCATTATCATGATTCTAAGCCTGGAGAAGATCTCATTCTAAAAAAAAGATTCTGATTATAAAACTTATAGAGGTCCTCCAATCGAAAATAGTTGTTAAATATCTTTATAACATATAAGAAAGAGGTATTAGAGTTCCCAAACCATCTGAATTATAATCATAGAAGAGGAGTCTTCTTTTATAAAGATGTATAAACTAAGGGGGTTTAAATAGGATAGGATCTAATGGTCTACACTTCTCACTGGATGGGGATCCGAAACCCACTTCAAGAGTAACCGAACCGCTACTCACCAAATTTTGATCCAAAAATATTACCTTGGATATATTTGCTTCATTCAATAAATACTCGAACAAAGGACTCCCAGTTGAAAGTAATTGAGAACAAAGTTCTAGGTGAAGACTCTTCACAAACTGGTGAGCCTTCAAGGAATTATACGACCAAATCTCAAGAGAGAAAAGAACCCACTCATTAAAATAGTCAATGTGCTCTTTCACTAGTATTTTACCTTGTTATAGGATCATAATATTTTCCATATTCTTTGCCTCAAACTCATTGGGAAGGAACCATTGAGAAAATGTGGCCTTAAAAGGCTCCCATGATATTCCAACTTGCAATGAAGATGGGACAATGAACATCCACTTATCCAAACTCATCCCTTAAAACAACAAAAAAACATCTTTAACCATAATGGAATCAATAGTCCCCAATGGAAGTAAGAGTTACAAAAATTCTTTAAGACACTCTTCCACCTATCTAGAATCCAAATAACCTTGAAAGATAAGTAAACCTTCCATCGAAACCATTATCACCACTTTATCACATGTCTGGGTGGTGTTATCAACTGATTAAGCCACTCTTAAACCCTTATAAACCCTTGAAACTCTTCTAGGTGGAATAATATTAATAATGAATGAAACACAAAAATAGATCAATAACAATATCAACTTAAGTCCAAGAAAAAAAAATTAAATCTTAACTCAAATAAATAGTTCTAAAAAGTAAATTAAACAAATAACCAAACTCAATTAGGAAAAATCACCTTCTGAACCCATTTAATACATTACATTTCACATTTCAAAATTTATAAATTATACTTTCAAATTTAAAAACCATTTAAATCCCACGAAAAAAATCTTCACTAAATTCCATTTCCAAAACCACACATGAATTTTCATTTAAAACATTCATGGGTCATCGACCTTGAAATCCCTATTTAGGAATAGTTCCTTTCTATTTCCATGAGACACAGAAATACACAATCCCCCTTACCAACCATAAATCATATATTCCCACCATATCCAAATTCAAAAATTAATGGACTACCTTAACTGTAGTTTACATTTATGAGGGAATCCTCGAAGTGCCAAAATGGCCTTGTCAATTTTGATAAAATCTTATTTGTTTGAAAAACCAATTTCATTTCCTAAAAATAAATTTTCTATTATTTTTCAAAATACAATTTATGTTTAATTTGTAACCAACTATTCAACCAATTCAACCCAAAACACTCACTATGAAAAATTCTAAATTCAAAAGAGTAAACAACCAAAAACACATTTGAAATTCAAAAATCAATGCCTCGGACTAAGCACTGCTGAACTATATTGAGTCATGAAATCTATTACAGTGAGCCACTTTGAGCCACACCCCTGATAGTGAAATTCAACTTCAATATCTCCACTATTGGTGATAACCCGCTAGAAATTGTCCCAGTAGAGCTTCAAACCATTGTCACTGAAGATATATTCAACCTCACCATCAACATTTAACCTTTGAATCGAACCAAAATCATTGACCAGAACCTTCCTTTAGAATCAAAACCTTATGAGACAAAAATATTTCATAAAAATTAAATAAACTAGATCCATCGACATTGTATCTACATCTGTCACAGGTCTCATATCATCTTTATCATTTCCATCATGAGTGAAGATTCAACTTCATCACCATATGAGAAAAAACAAAAAACTTACCATAAAAAAATAGAACAAAAATGCATATAAAAATAAAACTTAAAAACACGATAATCAAATAAAAATAAAACCAAATGATTCAAATGCATAATTTTAAGAGGGGGCTAGTTTCAGTGTGGAGCTGGGCCACATAGATTAATGGACCTTGTGTCATCCAAACAACTTGCACCAGGAGTTTCTATGAACCATATAATCGGGATCCACAATGATTTCTAGTCCATATAATATAACCAAGTACCACCAATTAAATCCCCTTTTTCATCCCCAAATCACCAAAAAATCAAAATCACAAACAAATGCCTCAAATCTTGGCTTTCCATGGTAACTTCATGCTCGGAACAAGTAAGATAATGTGGATCTCTTCTCGCTCCTACCTATCAAGTTATGAAAGTCTTAATATACAACCTACCAGACAAGCCCAAATGAAAAGGGCTCCTATGATACCATTTTTTCATGAACCAACACATGTCAGCCCCAAACCTGTCAACTAATCTGGCTAGTGATAAGGCCTGAGAGGCATTCCCAATCCTCTAGAGCTGGAAACTAGTGTCTAAAATTAGATATAACTAAATTGGGAATGATTTATCCTGTAAATGATTGGTAAATAACTATAAACAGCAAGAATAAAATAATAATTAGTATTAGAAAAGAAAATAAAACTAAATAATAAAAATACCTCCAAGTGTCCTAATGGGTCTCCACCAAGCATAGAACCACACTCGCACAAAGAGAGATATAAAATTTGGAGAACATGAAATTGAACAATATATATAAGGATAGAGTACTGAGATGATCTGTAGGGATTTCAAAAAGAAGAACCACACCCAATTATTTACCCTTAAAAATAAGACCATGCCATGCTATCTTGAAATAAATATATTTAAAATGATGCTTTCATTTTCTTTAAAAACATGTAACAATCTAATAAATTAAAAGGAACTATTTTTCTATCCATTTTCCAAAACTGTTTATAAAGAAACAAATATTTTCCACTATATCATTTTACAAATAAGAAACATGAATTAAATGAAATGTCTTAGTGAAACACAAGTAGTGAAAATAGAGTACAAGTAAATAAATTTTGATGTAATAATTTCTAATGAATAAATAACTATTAAAATGATTTTATTAAAAAATCACAAAATAGGAGAAGGAACAAAACATGTAAAATAGTTATCATGGGGTATACCAAGACACCAATTGAAGAGACCATATATATACTTGGTTTATAATCCATCTTTCAGATTATTGATGTGATCCAATGTCAATAAATAACTTCATTACTCTCAACTGGCCACACATGTGGCCCAACCCGTATGGCTTCTCCCTAGGGATATAGTTCTTCTAATTGAGAGTAAATAACAACAGCCTCTTGGATCTCACTTCAACACCTATGATACCATGGCTATAGAAAATGTGGGTGGTGCGGAAGGAAGCATGAATACAAGGAAATCGACCATACATGCTAAGTCGAACCTCCTGACACTATCCATATGAATTCCTCATAGAATGGAGAGTATCCATTGTGGTTCCTTCTTTTCAAGAGAACATTAAAAGGTTCCAACATGGCCTCATTTTTATTCCAAAACCATTTTTTTCATTTTCAAAAAAGTCAGTTTAAGGATTATTGATAACCGTATATACAAAATAACGAAATTCAAAAACACTAGATCCTCAGTACCTAGACATTAAAATTTTCATTTCAAATTTTCAAATTTCTAAATTAAAGTGAAATCATGACCAAACCACGCATCAACCTCATGTTTCACTACCACATCGATCCATGATCATGTCATTATGCACCTCCATCATCACATCAGAGTAGGTTGCTGATGAGACAATCTACCAGAATTATCATCGTCATTATCCCATCATCATCAGGTCATCACTCGCCTTGATCATAATCTTCATCAGTTGAAAACAAAATTTTCTATATCTTAACCATCACTCATCCAAGAACCAACTTCGCCACTAAGAAATCCACTGTAATTTATTTCTAATCTCTAATTGTGGAGTCCTAAAATAATGAAGCCTAACATTAGCATCATATAATCACCACTGTCTCATCATCACGCCACCAACAACCACCACCAGAGTATGAAACAACCCACATAGAACTCATACCACCATAAAAGAAGAAAAAAAAATATAGAGAAATAAAATAGGGGATTAACCCCTAAAGTAAAACAAACAAAAGGAACCTGGGAATGAAACATGAACAAGAAGAAAGGTTATATGAAAAAAGGAAAATCAAGGATGAAATTTTAAGGATGAAACCCAAAAGTGAGGATCCAAAACCACCAAACTACGTATCCCAAAACCTCTATGAATCTGTTACTCCAGAACTAACCTTGAGAGAAGTGGTGGAACACTAGGTCAGAGTATGTTTGGGGCGAATGTGGATCAAGTGTTAAAACAAAATCAAACCAACTTTGGTAGCATCTATAACCCCATCATCTGATGAACCCCAACTCCCAAAGCATCTTGGTTATCACCACACCATCTATGAACAAGAGAGGAATAGATTGAATTGAGTATAGAGTATGGTTATATCCATAAGGGCTTCCATAGCTTAGGTCTTCAATGGGATAACCAAGAGAGCCATGTTAGAAAACCCACATCGGCAAGTACCATAGGTAGAAGAGAGGCCAAGAGCAGGGTTTGTATATTTTTTATTCACCTAATATAAATCCTTTTTTAAACCAATAAAGTTTCCATGAATAATATCATTTCAAAATCTACATGTAAAACAAGTTTTAATGAGAAAAACCCATAGTGAAATATGGGAAATGTGATGAAAATAATGGGATAAACCTACTGTATTCAATAAAACATTTATATACAATTTACTATCTTTATAATATAATTAAAAAATACAATAAAACACATAAGAAATTATAGTTTTCAATTTTAAGTCTTGTACATTGGGTAAACTACCTCCAAATGTGTTTTTTTTTATGAGGAAAACCCAAAATCACCTCACACTTACACACATAAACACCTTCATATATATATCTTTTGGAACAATTTTTATATTCTACTCTCCATGATGGATTATTCAAAAGGAGTAAATACATATATATATATATATATATATATATATGCTTACCTAGGTATAGATATGCTAGTCACCTTTAATAATGGCAGATCAAAACCAACTCAACGTGGACCAAAACACACTATAGAAATATGAGAATACTATAAATTAGAAAACTACCTAACTAAAAATTGATATCGAAATAAAATAAGATGAAACCTTATCCAGAATCAGTAGTAAATGTGTCGCCTTCAACAACCACAGCTATAATCGGCCTCAACGGGACCCAATAACCCCAAACATTATGAATTGATAAAGAAAGATTCCAAAAAACTAGTTAGGGATTAGCCAAAAAACATGAACCAAATGGAAGGGAAAGGAAACAAATAAATAGGGTAAAATATAAGGAATTTAAGAGAAGGAACTCACTAGTGTAGACTACAACATGAATGGGTAAGAGAAATAGTTTTTTGAGGGAGTGGGAGAGGGGTGGTCATGCACATAGGGATCCCCTCTGGGAATCGAGTGGGAGAGGGGGAATAGGGGGTCATGTGAAAAGAGGGTTAATGGGGGTAATAAAAATAAAAACAAAAACATAATAATAACAAATCTAATAATAATAATATTATTATTATTATTAAAACTTATAATAATAATATTATTATTATTATTATTAAAACATTTTTTTAAAATAGTTTGGTGAATTGCACGGTTTTCACATATTTTACCCAAACCAAGCACTAACCATGCACCCTGTACTAAGCATGCCTAAAGATCTGCATGGTTGGCCAGAACAGTTAAGGAAACTATGCACAAATCATGCTAAATGGGTCTTCTAAAATTTTATAAATACCTATATGGGCTCCACATGGTGACTTTTAACCATGAGGTAACTGTGTGACCGCCCATTTTCTACATCTTTTTCTTTTAGAATATTTTTTTAAAACAATATGGGTATAAAAAACTAAGAAAATAATGGAAATAATTTAATCAATGAAATAAAAAGTTAGGGTGCGACAACCAAATTAATCTAAAATTGAATTATGCCAAAAAAACTCACTGAATGGATTCCAATCACTAGAACCATTACCAAAGGTATCTAAAAGTTCTAAGACACACTATCAATACTAAACGAGAAACAAAAGCCCATAAACTATCAAATATTCAATAACTAATTTAATCCAATTGAATTAAAATACCCAAATATATTCACTGTTCGACACACCTCAATTGTAATAGTAAAGGAAAATGTGTATCATATTCATGGAACATCCTCAATCTATCTCACAAAAAATCCCAATCACTCGAGATTATTCAACCATGCTATTGTGGTATTTTCACTCAAACTCATGGTTGAATAAAAGAATCATTTTCTAACAATTGGTAATGTAAATTTATAAAAAAAATGAGGATATTATACATCCAAAATTCATAAAATCTCCACCAAGATCATCCCATATAAAAGTGAATGGAATGGAGCGATGGGTAGTGACGGTCATCCAGATAGACCACTATTGAGGCCCCCTTACCCTAAATTTAAAGGAGAAACCTAGAAAATATAGGTCTTCGATGCTTAAAAAACTATCTTAGAGGCCCTTTCCAGTATGCCCCATGGGCGTTATGAATTTGGGTTTGATTTTTGTTATGTCCAACTAGGTTGGGATGCAATTCTTACACGTAGACACCCATCGTAGTGACACCAAATCATTCATGGAAAACACCACTTTATGGATGAACTTAAAAACTTTAGGTCACACTTTATGAGCTGCCCCTAAGGCTTTATGGGGCATACATACTTTTAGGAAGTGTGACACAAATACTCTTAAACACACTTCATGAAATAGCTCTTATGCTGCAACATAAAACTTTTCCCCCTAGAAAACACCTCAAGGTACATCCCACCCACTACTGTATAAGACTTATCCCTCAATAAACCCTTGCAATGTAGCCCCTTGGGCTATGCAATGATCCATACCAGACTATTGAAAATAAATATTACATAGTGGGTTTATGTTATAGTCCCCATCCTTTATGGTGTTACCCTCTCCCTTCCTACTAAATATTTTTCTTACATGAAACGCGCCACATAACAACACCCCCCTAATTATGAAACAATATAAAAACTATAGGATATTTTTATTGTAAGGTCATCCAGACCCTACATTGATTCTCTCTCAATCACATGAGAAATTTTTTTGTCCTCCTAACACATCCAAAAACACCTTCTAAAGATATTTTTCCTCTATAAATTTTAATTAGATCCCCTAATATCAAAACACCCCTTTCTATGGGACTCTAAATTAAAATTTAACCTATTTTCACCAACCCATAATGATGTAGTTTGCTACAAAATTCACACCATAAGGCTTATCATCCCTTATAATCACCCTGAAGCATCTAGCGACTTTCAATCCATTGATTGGAATCTGATATCACTCAATGTGATTGAATCTAAATTAAAAAGAATATAGATGAACTAATTATATAGAAATCCTAGATATATCATTTTTTGTTAAAATACTTGGTATAATACTTACAAATTATAATTGTTTCAAAAAAAATATCTAATGTGGTTTACACCTCCTCACGTTCAATTACATACAAAAACACTAGTCATCCCTCTATTGGAATACTCTTACCCTAAAACACCCTGCCTCTCATGTTGACGCACTATCACACCACTCAATCATGGTTCCTTCAACACATAAGAAATATAAACATTTTTTTATGACCCACACAAAATTATAAACCTGAAACAAGGAGTATTTTCATTTTTGGTCCTCAACCAACCACGTACATTTCCATACTCTATCTATGAGAATCGATTCACCCCCGATCTGACACACTCTTATATGACACTGAAATATATCATGAGTCTACCACCAACACATGGAATCTATCTCACATAAAATTATAAAACCCAAATTTGTTATTAACTAAGGAACTATATTTAATTGTATCTACCTATAAATCATAATCCTAGTTCCATTTAAATCTTAACTTAATTATCTTGCCAATGGTTATAGGTCTCTAAGAATCTTATAATATCATTCCATTTTTAATCTAGAATTTTTTCATGGCTCTTTTTATCTCACATGATCTTAGTATAATCCTCTATTGCTCATTGATATATTTTTCACTTGATAATCATTTTCGATCACTCTTTATTTTGTTTCCCATTTCCCTAGAAAAATATATTCAGGAATGAGTCATAGAGGAAGTCATATATAAATAAATTTGTGTAAGATGATAAAAAATAATGTATAATATGACATTTATATAGTTAATATCCAAATATACTAAACTTTAAGGTTTAAAAATTGTGTGTTTATTTTTGAGATGTAATGTTTAATTTTTTGAAATGATGTGATATGTATGCATATTATGTCTAAGTCATATTCAATTGGTATCAAATTGTGTTTTAGTTATTTTTGGGGATTAGGTAATTTATATTAAAAGGATAAAACTTATATAAATATGTATTAAACATACAAGGATATAGTTCTATACGATTTTATCATAGTGGAACAAAAAGTTTCATAGGTTTAAATGAAGATTACAGAGGATAATTCATCTATAGATTAATATTTCATACTAAAAGGTTGGTTTAATTTTTGTATTCTGTAGGAAATATTATAATTAAAATGATGTTGTGAAAGGTATGTATCTAAAAATTCTAAAGTCTTATAACTATAGAGGCATATTTTGTAAAAATGGCTATTTAAAATGAAAATATAAACATATTCCTATTCTGAGGGAAAGTGGAGGTTTATTAGTCTTGTTAAATATTGTAAGGCAGACATATCATTGTAAATAATAAGTTTTGTTAGGATTATATTAATAATATCATAATATATTCTCATTGGTGACAGAAATTAAAATTGCAAGGTTGGAATTTATTTAATGGAATAGAATGTGACCTCCTATGTTTATGTGTGCATTTTATTTCCCTAGGTTGGTTATTTTATTATTTATAATGAATCAAATCATAAGTATTAAATAAATCATATAAAAAATGGATCAAATTAAAAATAATTTATTCACTCATAATAAAGAATTACAAAAAAATTATTAGAACCCATTTATTACATATCTTATATTATTGCATACCATAGATGAAGATCCCTTGGAAGTGTATAAATTAAAATGGGATAATAAATATAAATGAATGATATTTTTACCATTATAAAATCTCCTAGATCATATTTACACTTCAAGATCCCTATTAGTTTAAAAACTTTAATAATGAGATAAAATATAATAAAATGATAAATAATGTTATAAAATCTATAATTAAATGTCCAATAATGAAAAGTGTAATTTTTTAAGTTAGAATTAAATTAATTCATAGGATTTAATGGGTGTGATATAGTCATTATATGACTACTATTAAAAGTTATGTAGTCATTGGGTGTAATTCAAATAAACATCATAGCAATTTTGAATTAACCATATTTCATTTATATAAATAAACTTTATTTAGATAATAAAAATATATATTGTAATTTAATTTAAATTAAATTAATAATTTTTAAATATAATTAAAATAAACTTATTCACTTCGGAAATTTATATTGATTCTAAAGTAATTTTTTTATGAATTATGTATTTTTGTTAAGTGTGTTACTTTTAAAGAATAATTTAAATAAAATAATTTAGTAATATAAAAGGACTTATTAGGAAAGTGAATTAATAAAATAAAATAAATAATTAACAAATTATAAGGAATACAAATTCAATTATTCATGACTAATAAAATTATTTGACTGCATTTCTTTTATTATGTATTATAATATTTTTATTTTAAAGATATGTTTCTCATATTTAGAATATGAAATTTATATACAAAAACTAAATAAAAAATTATTCATTGGTCATTAATTATTTAATAACAAATATAAAATACTTTAATGTAAAAAAATTCATATTAATTCAAATAATTATTTTTCAATATGTTTTGTATTTTTATAAATTAAAATGATCAAGAATGGTGTTAATGAATTGTGTGGTTTATATATAGAAAAAAATATTTTATCATCCATCCAAGGATTATTTCTTAGTAATTAATATGATTCAATTCATTTTTATACATAAATACATTTTTCTAAAAAAAATATGTGTTATGGATTCAAATTTAAAATTAGTTTTTATGAGTTTTTTAAATTGAATCTAATAAAAAGGATTTCATATTTAAAATAACCATTTTAAATTTAATTAATAATTTCATTTTCATTTATAGTAATAAAAATTAGTTACCAAGGTAAAAATTATGTTACCATAGTAAAGGTTAAAGGGTTAAATAAAGGTATTAACTCCTAACAAAATCACAAAAAACCATATCTAAATATGTTTATGAGGGAATCCTCGACCAAAACATATCCATTCTAAATTATTTTTAAACTTTTTATTTTAATTTCATACAAAAAATAAATTTCTTACACATTAAGGAATGGTTATTTCTAAAAATTCCACTCAAAATCACCAATTCAAGGGCCCCTCTACTACCAACCTCAAAGAACACATTTACTTTGGTTATCTATTTAATACCTACCCAAATTCTCTCCCTAATAATCCTTTCCCACATTTGTTAAACTATTATCGTTATAATAAGTCACAAATATTTTATTTCCAACAGTATCTTTAACAAAATATTCGATTCTATAATGAGGATAAAGTGTGTCCCACAAATCCTGAATCTAAGGTAAATTATTTTCATCTCAATTCCCCTTATTTGAGACATGTTTTGTATTTTCCACTTATTTTTATATATATTTTATATATAATTCTTATTTGATATATTTCATAATAATTACCTCTTTATTATAAGTATTTAATTTATTTATTTCAACTTATCCCTTTTTTGACAATTACTTTATTCATTACCAAAGTCGTAAAGGATTTATTGTCTTGTTTTTTATTTTATTAGGTTACAATCATTCTTCCTTGACTATGTTTGTATATTTTCATTTTATTCATCCATTTCTATATTTTTTTATGGTATATTATCTTTCATCCTTCAGAAATTTTATTTTCATATAAAAATTTTCTTCATTGATAGATTTATTTCTGTATAAAAATGTGATGTTATTGAAAATATTTCATATCATATAAATTATCTCATTCTCCTCCATGTCTATATTTTTTTTAAAAAAATATTTTATTATTTTCAAATAAAAAAATGTTTTGTATTTTTAAATATTCATGTTTCTTTATTTTCAAAATGAAATTCAATAACATTGTCATTGATGTGGGTTTTCTCTAAAACTACATAAAATTCATAAAAAGTAATTTATTTTCTCTATTATATGCCATATATCTTCAAGCAAACATTACTTATTATTTGACATTATTTCATTTTAATGTTACATTATTTGGTCTTCTTTTTTTATTTTAAATTATTTTTCACACCCCTTTTATGGAAAACAATTTTGAAAGTGGCATAATGTTCAATTTTTACAACAGTTTTACGAAATATTTAGAAAAATTAAATTTATGATTTTAATTTATTGTCATATCTATATATAAAATATTTATCTATATTGGGATTATGTTTCATATATAACCCTCTAAATTCTTTTATAATATACTTCTCTTTTAGTGATTGAATTTTGGTTATCATATAATTATTCATTGCATATTATGATATAATTCATGAAAATGTGAAAGATGGGTCTGATGTAGAACGTAAATGTATTCGATAAATATATATATTACAATAGATAATTATGTTTTTCATGAAAATGATATAAATTTTTTATGTTCATACTTATATGAATGAACATGATTTTCATTATTTATATTCCCAACACTATTCTTGAAAATGATTTTGGTAAGATTTGAGTACAAACATATGTGTAGACATGATTGAGTTTATCTATGTTCACAAACCTTTGGTTTACCTATTCTTATAATTATTTTATATGAATATTTTATTCTACATGGGATAATATTATTTTTGAATATTTACACAACCTTATTCCATTGTATATGTTATGACTGTATAATGATCCTTTTGGTTTTATATTTCTTTATTCCATGATTTAGGTTAATATATTTGGAATTATGAACAAAATTCATGATCTCATATCCCTTTTAATTAGTTATTTCTCCCCTATTCATGTTCTATCACATGATATTAGTCTAATACTCTAATACCTATTGATATATTTTAACTTTACTAAGCATTTGAGCTCACTAATTTTTATGTTTCTTCTTTCCATAGGAAAATAAATCTAGAAATATATATAAGATAAATTCATGTGTAAAGAAGTTTGTGAGATATGTTAAACAAATAATTTTGTAATATTTGTATATAAAGATAATATCCAAATATACAAAACCTTTTGGTAGGATTGGGTGTTTATTTGCGATATATATTGTTTTAATTATGGAAATGATGTAAAACATATTCATGTTTTGTTTGGGTAATCGTCAATTGGTATCAAAGTGGAGTTTAGTTATTTTGTGGGATTAGGTTGTTGATATTAATAGGATAAAAGTTAATAAAATCTACGTTAAACTAGACGGGTTATAGGATGATTCAATTATTTAATAGTTGAACCATAATTTCCAAAGGATGAAATAAAAGTAACATTCGATGAAATATAATTGTATTGATATTTTATAATCATGTTATGGATTAATTTTATTCAAAAGGGTATTATCTTGACTCTCAATAAAAAAATTTCCTTAGTATTGGGTTGGAAATAGAATCATGAAAATGAATCTCACAAAGGTATGTCTGTAGAAACACTTATATCTTATAACCAACTAATGAGGTATATTTGGAACAAGTGGGTATGTAAAATTAAAAACTAAAAATATTCCCATTATTTGGAAAGATATAAGATTCTTTGTAATACCAAAGATAGTAAGTTATATATCCCATTAGAAATTATATCTCGATTTGTCACTATATTAAGAATACCATCTTCTATTCTCATCCATGAGAGATATTAAAATTATTATGGAATAATTTATTTAATTAGGGGATAATGTATAATCCTTTATTTAAGTATTCATTTTATTTTCCTAAGTAACTTTTCCTTTTATTTATAATTAATTGAAACATAACTATAAAATTAATCATATAACAAATGATAAAAATTAACAACAATTCATTCACTCATAATAGAGTATTAAAACTAATGTATAAGAACCCATGTATTAAATGTATTGTAATATTAAATACTATGGATGATAAAATTACATAAATGTAAATAAAATAAAATGGAAAAATAAATATAAGATAATAATATTTTTACAACTATAAAACACCCAAGATCATCTTCACCCTTGAGAATCACTATTATGAGAACATAATTTATAATGAGATAAAACATCATGAAAGGAGAAAGAATATTTTATAACATAAAAATAGTATTAATGAGATTTTTAGTTTTTAAATTATAAGGGAATTAATTTATAAGTTGTAATGGTTATAATATAGTCATTATATGAATGTTATTAAGTAATGTATAGTTTTTATGTATATAACTATTAATCATCTTACTAGTTTGTTATTATTGGTATATATTTGATATAAATATAGTTTAATTCGATGTAAAAAATATTTATTACATGTAATTTAATGGAAATAAAGTAGATTATTTTGGAATAGAATTAAAAGATACAAATTTACATAGGAAAATATCATTTGTTGTAATGAAACTATTTTTAGAAATTATATATTTTTATTAAAATTATTAACTTTATAGAATTATATCAATATAATGTATTGATAAAATTAAATTAGTGATTAGTATAATAAATTAATAGAATAAAAAATTAAGGAATTATAAGGAATACTAATTTAATTAATCATGGCTAAACAATTTTATATTTAAAAACACTACTCTAGTTATATATTATATGTTTTTATTTTATTAGAAATTTTATAATATATAGAGTATTAATTTAATTACGTTTCACATATAAAAAAAATAAATATACATTCATGAATTGATTATTAGATATTTATTAATAAAGATAAGCAATTTAATTTTAAAATTCACTATTTTCAAAAAAAAGGTCTTTCTATATGATGTATATTTTTTAAAATTAAAATGCTCAAGAATGAATTTAATGAAATTTGATATTTATATATAGAAAAATAATAATTTAACATTTATCCAAAAATTTTATATTGATAATTAATAATATTAAAATCATTTTTATGGTTAAAATACATTATTCTAAAAATCATATTTGATGTGTTGTACATTCTTATATTAAAAATAGATTTCATCACTTTTTTAAAATAAATGTAATAAAATGTATTTTTTAATTAAAATCAACATCTCTATAAATGCTAATAATTTCATTTTAAGTTTTTACATAAAAATAAGTTACCAAGTTAAAAATTGAGTTACTATGTTAGAGTTAAAATGATGTTAAAGTGTTAAATTAAAGAGTATTGTTCCAAAATATAGAAAAACTCTTTAAATGTGTGTGTAATGGAATACTAGAACACCCCTTAACCTATACCAACTATTTTTATACTATGGATCTACTTTCCAAGTAATAAAACACATTCCTTATATATTAAGGAATGAATATTTTTTAAAATGATACTCAATCTCACCTATAAAAGGATCCTGCCACTATCCACCTCAAATTATACCTTTCCTTAAGTTACCTCTCGAATCTAAAAAAAGTATCTTCATAATAAGAAAATATTATATTTATTAACCTTTGGTCATAAGAAAGAGTCCAAAATTATTCTTTTCCAATAGGATATTTAAGAGAATGTTTAAGTATTTAATATAGTTATAGTGTGTTTTAACAAGCATGAAACTAAGGCAAGGGTTTTTCACTCAATTTACCATCATTGAGACATGTTTTATATTATAAACCAATATTCATTTTTATGGTTTATATGCTTACTATTTGAAGATTTTATAATAACTATCCCTTTATTTGTAGTATTTAATGTTTCATTTTACATTCTCTCCTCCATCTTCATGTACCATATTCGTTACCAAATTTATAAGGGTTTTGTTAACTCAATTTTAATTAAATGTGGTCATAATATTTCTTCTTTGAATTTCTACATTGACATGATTATGGTTATATTGGTTCATAGCTTTATACATGGACATGATTTGGGATATCTACATTCACAAGGTTATGGTTTGTCTATTAATGTGATTGTTCCACATACCTATGTTACGGTTCATGGTTCATGATTATAATCCCATGTTTCCACATTTATATTACACGATATATGGTATTCTTTAATGATGATCATTTATAGGGTATATGTTTTGATTCCATGATCTATTGTAATCTATAAAGTCTTATGAAAAACACTTATTGTCTCATAACCTTTTTAATAAATCATTCACCTCTTGTTCATGCTCTCTCTCATGATCTTGATTTAATATTTTATGACATATTAACATATGAAACCTTTTTGAACCTCTGAGGACACCCCTTCTTATGTTTTCATTTCTCCTAGAAACTAAATGTAGTAACATGTCTAAGAGGAAGTCATGTGTAATGAATTTTGTGGTATATGGAAAAGATACAATTTGTGACAATATTTTTAAAAAAACTAATCTCTAAAGACACTAAACCTTTGGGTTCTGGTATTATATGTTTATCTATGACATGTAATGTTTAAATTATAGAATTTATGTAAAATATATGCATGTTATGTTTGGGTAATCATCAATAGGTATCAAAGTGGGGTTTAGTTTTTTCACACTAGTTTATTAGTATTAAGAGGATGCAACTTATATAAATCAATGTTAAACTAAATGTGTTTTAGGTTGATCTAATTATGTCATGATTTAAAATAATGTTTAAGTGGTTAAAATAAATGTGTCATATGTTAATACATATTATCATTCATATTTAATGTTCATATGATGGTTTAATATTATTTTATAAGATATTATCATGATTGCAACACTCCCAATGTAACTATTTTTTAGAATATAATTTAATTATAAATTTATTTTAGAGTTTTCAAGTGTTATCATTTTTTATTCTTATGTTTTAGTAAATTTTAGGGCATAATAAACTTGGAATAATATAGGTCATGTTGTTTCTAATGGAGGCCACGCCAAAGCTATCACGACCCGTCCCCCGGGGCCCGTGTTGTGACTACCCCAATCCCACCTTCCATAGGCTAGGGGTTGGAAACTAGCACAAGAAGGGAATGTCACTAAAATGGGAAGTCATTGGATTTAAACCTGTATAAAAAAATGTCGAAAAACACAACAAGATTAAACCATGAAGTAAAACTGCAGTCGTAAAAGTGTGTAATGATAATAAAGGGGCCGGAATACAAGCCCAAATGAAAGATAAAATACAAAAAAATAGAAAATATCTCATGAGATCATACACCAGGGATCCTACCTGATGGGTAGGTACAACTCATCTCCACAACTACCCACATCAGCCAGTCACCTTTGTGTATCGCCAGATCCTGGATTTTATAGTTTCAGTCGAGCTGCTCGTCGTCTGCACAAGACACAATAAGGTGTGGGCGAAGCCCGTGTAGAATTGAGTCTGAAAATACTCAGTATCGACCCTAAGACCCTCGAAGGTCTCTTTTAATTCCATAAAGTAAAACCATAAAGCAGGATCTCAATCACAAAGCAAAACAATGAACTCAAACCAGGTAAAACATAAGTACATAATTACAGATAATTAGTCATAAAGCAAGATCATCTTATTCTGTAAAGGGTTATGCTATTGATCCATAGAGTATCTCTAGGTGCTGATCCACATAGGATCACTAGGTGTTGATTCACACAGGACCACTATTCATTTTTCACGTCTCATCCAGCCATTAGATTCCCATACATAGTACTTTGGATTCTGGGAAGATTCGCTCCTCAAGCCATTAGTCATATTTCAACCAGAACGAAGTCCCACGAAGAAGTAACACAACAGTCTGTTATGTTATAAGGGTTCCAATGCAATTGACAAAACGTCAATCGGATCCCGGTCTGAGAGTTATAGGCATTTTTATGATGAGGGCCTGATTAGATTTGGGTTCGATCCAACCAGATCATACTCAAACTTTCTCCAAAACTCAAGTGGAGTATATCAAATGGACCATCTCATTCCAAGGATTTCAGTTCCACAGATAGTTCTTCATATGAACGTATGGTGTTTTAGTTTCGACCCTTTTTTCGATACGATGTTGAAGTGGGTCATAGTCTGACCCGGGTTTGGCCCGTACGGACTGGGCCACGGCGGGCTCAGCCCGCTGGGCCATAGAACTGGCCCAGCCCGCCTGGGATGGGCATGGTCTGCTAGGCTATGGGACTGACCCGGCCCACAAGCTGGGCACGGCCCGCCTGTTGGGTGGCCTACTTGGGTGGTGCATGGTCGATCCCCCACCGAAACAGCATAAGCCATTCAGGTTAGCGAAATGGAAGCACCCAGTGGTTCCACCTCCTACCAACAGGACCCGTGGGATCGGTTCACCCTCATCCACCATGGCACGATGTCGTAGAACACCTTTTGTGGCACGCGATGGCATGCCACCCCACTGCCAATGCCGATCGCCCCCTTCTCTCACTACAGCGCCTTCGAGCGCCGCTATTCTAGTGGTGCCAGTGGTTTCCGGCCATCGTCCTTGTCCGCCGATGTGATCATGCCAGTGACACACTAGCGCTTCTTCCATGGGGCTCCGACGATGCTCCAAATATCTATTTTTACTTCTGTATGTGCCAACAGTCCCCGCAGAATGTTGTCTTCATAGCGTGACCCTCTAATACTTTTTTCCATAAAATTAAAAAATCATCTACAAATAACATCACAAAAATGAAGGGTCAGAGGGTATGGGCCTTATTATTTAATCTTTCACCCTCCGTGTTAGAATCATATAAAAGGATAATGTTGTAAAAATTTATCAAAGGCAATTAAAACCCCGTTCAAAACCCCCATAATATCCCGCAATTCTGTATGAATCATAGATCAACTCATTTTGGTTGATTCGTGTTCGTCACGTTTTCAAGAACGAAGAAAAAAGTATTTCACTTGAATTAAAGAAAAAAATCCCCTACCTCAAGATATGTTGGGTGATGTTGCAGTTGTGGTGAGAGAACTGTCCTCGTTGGATGAAGTCATCGACAAGCATCGATCTCCGATCATTGAATCCCAAGCTTCCATCCATTATCGATGGAATATGTCACAGTACTTCCCTAGAGGTTCCTCAAAGTCATGTAAAAAACACCAACCCAGGCCTCAATTAAAGAGAAGGTAGAAGGAGGTTAACATAATGAGAGATTATTGAGGTTCATTAATGAATGAACCTCTTAATCTCTCAATGGTGTGGTTACAAACCAAGGAGTCAATCCATTAAATGGATTGACAACCCACCAGTCTCACCTCCACTGTTCAATATGAGGTATGAAAAATAAAATAACAATTTTTATGTTATTTATTTAAAAGTATCATAAACTAAATTTTTCAACCGGCCTACTGCGATTGAAGTTAAGCCTCCCTTATGTGAATCTCGGCACCGCGGATTCACCGGTTCCCTCAAATATAAATTCTGATCACTGGTTTAAAATATATAATTTTCCACTCGCATGTTTACTGAATGTACCTTAAAAATTTCAGAAATTATTAATAATCACCCTCGACACACTTTGGTTGAGGTTAGGCTCTTCCTAAGAGATACACGCCCTCAAGAGCTCAACAGAACTCTTTGATTTCTAATCTGAGTTACCATTTAGGTTTTATAGAATTTAAGATTAAAATTTTTTTTACTTAATTATTATATTTGTGGCCATAAACTAACTTCCATTGTTGGCCCGATTCATCCAAAGTTAGGATCTACCTAAGGAAAGAATACCCTCATAAGTTAACCAGCGATCTCATATTTTTAATCTGAGTCTCCATTCGTAAGTTATAATCATTTGAAAAATAAAATAATTTATTTTAATATTTTTATAAATAGTTTTTCCATTTATGGGTTTTCTCACTGGAGGTATGCACTAACTAAACGTAAGTCGTGCCTAATTTAAACCCATCATCCTAAACGAAACAGTGACCTATAATTTTTGATCTGAGCATTAGTTTAAGAGTTATTCCACTTTTTTAGGAAAACTACTCAGGCATTCTATTTTAAGCTTAACACTTTTTTGATGGATAATTCTAGGAACTCTGGGTCTCAGAATCACATGCCGGCAGATTTTGTTGTCTCTTAATAATGCCAAATAATTTTAAAAAAATTATATGGAATTTTTAGTTCTTTACATTCTCCCCACCTTAGAGATTTTTATCCCAGAAATCTATAACAAAACTATGGAAATAAATCGGGGTACTGAGCACGTATTTGAGCATCCTACTCCCACGGGCTCTCCTGGAGATTCGTGTGCTGAAAATGAACTCACACCCGAGGAATCGACCACCCATGAAGGACCCGCTCCTGTCGATACTCTATCTCCGTCGAGAACTCCACAAACGTTACCCCATCGTCGATGTCCAGCTTATGTGATGGATCATGCACATACCTCCTTATCTGCGACACATGGAAAACATTATCAACCCGGTGCATCTGTGGGGGAAAATCTAGATGGTATGCCACCTCGCCTACTCTATTGATGATCTGGAAAGGTCTAATGAGCCTTAGAGATAACTTTCCACCATGGAAAAACCTCCATAATCCTTGTCAGGGTGAGACCCGAAGGAAGACATGGTCTCCCTACTCAAACTCCAAGGGTCTCCATCTCTTGTCAGCATAAGACTTCTTCCAGATTTGTGTAGTCTTTATCCACTCATGGATGATATTCACCTTCTCTATGGCAGCCTGTACCAACTCTAAACACATAAGTGCTAACTCCCATGGGTCTCTCCAACATAGTGGTGATCTGAGAGGTCACCCATACAGGGCCTCAAACGTAACTGTCCCAATGGTGGAGTGATAACTGTTGTTGTAAGAGAACTTCACCAGTGGTAGGTGGTCCTTCCAAATGCGACCAAAATCAAGGAAACAAGCCTGAAACATTTCCTCAGGTGTTTTAATGGTCCGCTCCATTAGACTCAAGTGTAGCTGAGTCCCAAATGCCACCTACAACCCCTTATACAAGTGGGTTGTAAAATTTTTATCGTGATCTCGTTGATGGCACCCCATGAAGTCGTACAATCTCTTGTACGTAAAGGAATCCCAAGCTATCTACTGATCCCTACTCTCATATGGGTAAGAAGTGGGCAGATTTGGTGAGTCAGTCAATAATTACCCAGATGGAATCGTAGCCCCTAGATATACGTGGTAGACCCATCACGAAGATCATAGATATACCATGCCACTTCCACTTTGGTACCTCAAGTGGCAGAGCTAAGTCTGCTGGTACCTGATTCACATCCTTCACTCGTTGTAAAGTGAGGCTTCATGATATGAACTCTGCCACTACTTTCTCCATCCCCGGCCACCAGTACTGATGTCAGAGTTCCTGTTACATCTTCACTGCATCAGGATGTACCGCCAATGGGGATTTATGGAACTCCATCAACACCTCCTCCCCATAGAATCATTGGTGTCATAGTGCATCCTCTAAACAGGATTACATGCTCCCCACCTTCAGTAAATCCATCAGAAGCATGTTCTATGGATATCTGAGCACGTCAGGCCTCATAGTCTACGTCTTCTAGCTTTGTCTCCTTGACTCACTAAAGGAGTCAGGGAGTAACTATCATAGACTGGAGGTAAGCTGCTCCATAACTATCCATAAAGGATAACTGCAACGCGACTAGCTGCTCTATTTCCTCACTCAGCAATCGTAGACCAGACCTCCTGTTGAGTGTGGATGCTACTACGTTCCCCTTTCCATGAGTGTAGACTATCTCAAAGTCGTAGTCCTGGAGGAACTCTAACTGTCACCTCCATCTCAGGTTATGTTCCTTCTATAAAATATATATCTGAGACTCTTTTGATCATAGTAGACAGTAAACCATTCTCCCAACGATACTCTCAGCTTCCAAATCTGTGTGGAAGCCATCTGATATGCAGTTGTAGATATTGGTGTCGTCCTTAGGTACAAGTCAAAGTAGAATTCCCTCTCCCTATGAGGAGGTAATCTTGAAAACATCTTTTGAGAGGTTGTTCCCACACTCTACGACTACTGTTGGGAACTAAAAACACAAAACACCTACTTCCATGAGTTTAAAGTTGTCTGATTCAAGAGTGATTGGCTACACCCTTCTATGCAAGAGATTAACATGTGCTACCTGAGTTTCTATTTTCGTCGACCAAAGAAAAACCCCCATTCCAACATTGTAGATATACCACAACCTTTTTTCATAAAACATTCATTCTGACCATGAATTGTGGATGACTTCTCCATACCCAAACTAAAGTCATAAGGCCTCAACACAACCCCCAAGAGGTTCCAACTGAAACTCTCCCCTCAAGGGTTAGATCACACTGTCGACATAAGTGTGGCTATCAAGTGTCCTTACATAGGTATATCTATACATAAGGTTTAATTCAACAGTTTAACTGTAAACTCTATGTATTGAGCTAGATTCATGACAAGAAGAAATGATTAGTACCTATTTCTATTAATACGGTAGCTAGTAGTAGACACAGACCATACTTCAAATCATTCCTAGAGCTCTGGTGTCACACTCCTTGACCGCATGAAACAACTCCCTTACCATGTCCTCAATCTCTCTAAGCCCAGTGGGGTCCACATTGGGGTGTTGGTTGTAACATATCAAAATGTATACCACCTCTTGTAGCTCTCATAGCTCCCCTTCGACATCTAATACACTGAAGATTCATTTGCCCCTACCACTTCCTCTTCATGAAGCATTTTACATATCCTAGACTCCAAGACTGACGTTGGTTTCATATTTTCCCAAAACTGACATTTACTGGCTATTTCTACTCAGCTAATAAATTTTCAACCACAAAGGTTCTATATTACACCCTAACTTATGTAGGAATTCATAGAGAAATATTTCTAACTCGGACGTCCCTAAACCCATCTTGCTCGGAGATCCAAGCCCTGAAGCACTAGTCATATTGTATTCATCGAGTACCTAGAATGGTCAGTATGCCTTGATGAATACTTAGTTATTAACATCTCATCCTGCCAAAGCTATAGAATCACTTTGAAACACATACACCTTAGCTTTTTATAGCAAGATACCCCCTTCTCTGAGGAAGGTTCTCAAACACTATCCATGGAAAAAGTCACCTCATCCTAATATAGGGGTAAACTAGACCCTGCCATCACCCTGTTGAGCCACATAGAATGCTCGCTACCAGGACCACCATCTGATCTAATGGTGCCTTGGATAGATGGAATCTCAGTCACCCCCTCAAGCTAGTCCTTTGCTGCATGTGAGTCAGGCTTGACTTAGAAACTGAGGGGTATCTATCATTGAAACTCATGTAACGAATTGAGCCTATAAGTATCTTGTACCAGTAGCGTCGGTGGTAACTATAGACCAACGGGCAGTGGTGTCACTGGTACACCGCCCGATGGTACCATCTTGGGAAATAGTCCTTTTACTATAGCCTCATCACACTGTGGACTATCCTCATGGTCACAAATTGGAATCCTGGATGGTTGTCCGTATAAAGGCATCTTGAAAGAGAATCAAGATGAAACATGGTCAATAATTTTTACCTGGTAATCTGACTCAAAGGAGATCAAAGTAAAACATTTCCAAAACACACACAATTAGTTTTTTCATGCACCAAGTTGGAAATCAAAATTCAGTGTCTGGGTGTATGGATATGTCGGCTGCTACACCCACACTGGACTCACCAAACTGAAAACCAATCTCAAAATACTTAACACTATTGCTTCATTAGAAAGATCAAAATCCAAGTTCTTTTGTAGAACCGACTCCTCTGATACAACATTTTCATGACTCGTCCTCTAGGGCCCGTGTCATGACTACCCCAAGCCCAACTTCCATAGGTTAGGGGTTGGAAACTAGCACCAGAAAGGTGTATCCCTAAAACAGAAAGGCATTGGATTTAAACCTGTACAAAAACAAAGTCCATGAACTCAACAATATTCAACCATGATGTAAAATATAGTAGTAAAAGTGTGTACTGAAAGTAAAGGTTCTAGAATACAAGCCCAATTGAAAGATACAATACAAAAAAATAGAAAATAACTCTTGAGAACATGCACTGAGGATTATACTTGAAGGGTAGGTATATCTCATCTCTAAAGCTCCCCACATCAGCTAGTCACCTCCATTTACTGCCTGGTCCTGGCTCCTATAGTCTCAGTCGAGCTGCTCATCATCTGCACAAGACACAACAAGGTGCGTGTGAAGCCCGTACAGGGGTGAGTATGACAATACTAAATAGGGATACTAAGACCCCCTAAGGTATCACAGAATTCCACAAAGGAAAACCATAAAGTATGATCTCAATCACAAGGAACATAGAAAAAGACTCAGCTCAAACCAGGTATAACATAAGTACAGAAGTACAAATGATTAGTCACAAAGCTAGATCATCTTATTTTATCAAGGGTTCTACTATATATCTACACAGGATCACTCGGTGCTAATTCATATAGGATGGCTAGGTACTGATGCACACATGATTCCTAGGTGATGATCCACATAGGATCTCTAGGTTCTCATCCAAATAGGATCTCTAGGGGTTGATCCACACAATATCGTTATTCATTCTTCAAGTCTCATCCAGCCACTGGATTTCTATACATAGAACACTAGATTTTGGGAGGATACGCTCCTCAATCCATTGGTAATATTTCAACCAGTACTAAGTCCCATGAAGAAGTACCCCAAAAATATGTCATTTCATAAGGGTTCCAACGCAACAAATTCCGCATCAACCGGATGTCCGGTTTGAGAGTTATAGGAATTTTTTTGCCAAGGGCCCAGTTGGATTTGGGTTTGATCTTACCCAGCCATACTCCAACAATCTCCAAAACACAAGTGCAGTATATCAAAAGGACCATCTCATTCCAAGGATTCAATTTCCATAGATAGTTCATCATACGTACATCTGGTTTGTTAGTTACGACCCTTTTTGAGAAACGGGGCCGAAGTGGGTTTGGGTCCCATCCGACCCGATCGTACTGACCAAACCCAACCTGGACTGACCCCACCCAGTTCGGGTCTGCCACAGACCGGCCAAGTCCAAGTCCTCCCTAGCCTAGCTAGGTCTAGGTACGACCCGGCCTAGCCTTCTAGGCCGCAGGTCCAACCTGGGCCACTGGCTAGGAATGACCCACAAGCTAGGCGGCATGCTTGGGTGGCATAGGGTCGGTCCCCCACCCAAACGGCACATGCTATTTGGGTTACAAAAATAGTAGTGCCACGTGCTGTCTCCCCCTACAAGTGGGACCCATGGGCATGGGTCCCCCTTCTCCACTGCGAAATGCTTTCATGGCCCATTTCCACAGCGCTTGACGGCACGTTGCCTCACTTTCGACGTAGCCAGCCTCCCCCTTATCTCGCCACGACGCCTCTGGGAACCGATCTTCCACCACGGCTAGCAGTTTCCAGCCATCACCATCATCCTCTAGCACCACGAATCTGGTGTCACGTTGGCACTTCTTCTGCAGGGCTCCAACAACGATCCGAAACTTTATTTTCACTCTCATCTGTTTCTATGGGCCCCCATAGAAAGTTGTTTTCACTGTGTGACCCTCTGATTCATGTTGTCTTCAAATTCAAAATTCTCCTACAAATAGAACGAAAAAAATGAAGGGGCTGAGGGCAAATCACTTGTTCTTTTAGCCTGAGCCCTCCGTGTTTGCATCATATCAAAGGGGAATGTTGTAAACAATTATCAAAGGCAATTAAACCCCCATTCAAAAACCCCACAACATTCTGAAATTATGTATGAATTGTGAATCAACTCATTTTGGTTGATTATCATTCATCATGTTTTCAAGAATGAGGAAAATAAAAATAATTCAATTGAATTAAAGAAAAAAAATCCCCTAAAACGATATCTATTGGGCGATGTTGCGGTTGTGGCGAGAGAAGAGTCCCAATTGGATTAAGTCGCTAGAGTTCCTCGATCCTGGATTGTTTCCACCTAAGCTTTCATCCTCTTTTGGTGGAATATTTCATGGTACTTCACCAGAGGTTCCTCACTGTCGTGTTAAAAACCTCAACCCACACCTCAATTAAATAGAGGGAAATGAGGTTAACGCAATGAGAGATTAATGAGGTTTATTAATGAATGAACCTCTTAATCTCTCAATGGTGTGGTCACAAACAGAAGAGTTAAGACATTAAATGGATTTAAAACCCATCAATCCCACTACTGCTACTCAAAATGAGGTAGGAAAAATAAAATAACAATTTTTATGTTATTTTATAATTTCTTTAAAAGTCAAAAAAACTAAATTTTTCACCTGACCTACAGTGGTCAAAGTTAATCCTCCCTTAAATGAATCACGGTGATAAAAATTCAATGGTGCCCTCGAATTTCAATTCTGAGTACTGGTTCAAAGGTTATAATTCACTGCATCCATGTTTACTAAACATACCTGAAAAAATAAAAAATTATTAACATTCACCCTTAACCCATGCTGGTCAAGGTTAGGCTCTGCCTAAGGAAAACATGCCCTCATGTGCTCATCGGTACTCTCATAATTGAAATCTGAGTTACCATTTATGAGTTATAGAATTTAACAATAAAATAATTGTTACTTAATTATTTTATTTACGGCGAAAAGCTAACTTCCACTATTTTCCAACATTGACCAAAATTAGGATCTTCCTAAGGAAAGAAAGACATCACAAGTTCACCGGTGGTCTCAGATTTTTAATCTAAGTCACCATTCGTGAGTTATAAGCATTTGAAAAATAAAATAATTTTATCTAATTATTTTATTTACATTTATGCCATTTTTTTTTGTTTTCACACTAGAGGCCAGGGGTGACTAAACTTAAGTCGCACCTAGAGTAAACCCGCCAGCCTGAATGCAACGGTTCCTTCAAATTTCTGATCTAAGATCCTTTTTTAGAGTTATTTCACTTTTTAGTAAAACTACAAATGAGCGCTATTTTAAGCATACCACTTTTTTGACGGATCATTTCAGGCACTCCAAGCCTCAGAATCACATGTTGTCAGATTTCACTATCTTATAATAATCCCATATAATTTAAAAAAATTATAGAATTTCTGGGTCTTTAAAAAATCCTTCCTCTTTGCATTGGGAAATTTTTGGTGTTTACAGTTTTTATAAGGTGTCTCCTTTCTTGTTTCTGTGTTCCCCATTGAAGCTGACATGTTGAGAAATGAAACCACTTGATGAAGGTATGTATTTCTGTTCATTTTATTTAATTAAAATTTCATTAAGTTCTTGATTTTTTCAAATGAATTTATTTCTAAAGTTATACTTATATTTAATAACGATGGATAATTTTTAAAGGGTTTTATATATTTCCCACACATGTAAAAAAGTATGTATTAAGTTTTTTCTAACTTTTTAACTATTTTACAGTGCCTTGTGTTTATGAAAATTCTTATATCTCTTTTATCAAGTGAATTTTGATGATAAAAGGAATTTGACCCCACTGATAATATAGAGTGATTAAAAATGTTGTATTTAAGGAATGGGTTGAATCTAAATTATTTTTGTGAACTTTTAAATAGTTTTAATAAAAAGTCAGTGGGTCCTTTAATTTATTTCAAATGGTGTAAAACGAATTAGTATCCTGAATCATTTTTTAAAGGCTTGTTTAGAAATTAAAACAATGGTTTTTCATGAAGATTATGATACCGTAAATTGGGCCCCATTATGATGTGAAATGGGTTATTTATTGAAAGGGTATTAGATATGAGATGTGTTTTATCTATTTTGTTTTATTAATGAGTCATGTACTACTTATATGATTCACTTATTGATTTATCACCTCCACTTTGATCATTTCATAAGTACTTAGGAGGCTGGTTTGAAGACCTAGGTGAGTGCTACACTAGTTTATATTGGGATATAGCAAGTTATCTATGAATGATTATACTCTACTAGGGGTTTTCTTCTTGTGATACAAAGAGGGTATGTCAGAAATGAGATTATTATCCAGCTCACTATAGATCAATAGATTCTTAGGTGTTCCATGAGTATGTTCAAGGATTATACTGCGCTAGTACCAAGCCTATTTTTCATGATACTAGTGTTTGTTTATTATATAGAGGGAGTTTACACCACTTTTAATATTGTATCCCCTAGCTCAATTGGATTATGTGACACCATGGTGTGGTTATGGTTTCATTGTCACTTTTGTTTCATTGATGACATTGTTACTCCCTGTGATACATTTTATTATTATTATTTTTCTTATTCTCATAAAGATATTTCAAATTTGTATTTTAAAAGGGTGTATTCAAAAAGAACAAAAAAGGGTTTATTTTATGTGCGGTTTTTTATAAATTTTTGACAGGTGGTAAATAAATTGTTTTGTTTTAATACAGCCCTTATTTGACATAAAAAGGTTTATATGTTTTTTTAAATGGTACATGTAATATTACTTATTTTTATTATGTTTACATGTGAAACCTAATTTTTATATATATTGTTAAAACCATAATTGATGAAGTGTATTTTTAAGCGAATCTAAAAAACAATTCGGTGAAATCTTATAGGGACTATTTATCATACACCCTATATACACACACATGTGTGTATTCATGTGTATATCTTCCATATTTTCTTTCAGGTGCTTTAGATTTTATCATATATTTTTTTCATTATAAAAATATATTTATGTATATTTGGATATATTGAGTGATCATGGATCATATGGTGATATTTTAAGGCATTTCTTGGGTAATTTATTTGTCTATTGTGTATTTAATGTTTCGACCACCTCAGTTAGTTGTTTTATTTATAATTTATGTTTCTATTATGTAGTGACATTGATTTGTTCTTACTCTAATGTTTTGTTTTTTTTAAATATTATTATACTAATTATCCCCCATTATGAAATTATTTCTTTTATTTAATATTTGGTATCTCTTTATTATAAAATATTTATTTCACATGCATGGAAGTCCAATGTATGGATGCACCATGTTAGATTCATGGTGAGTTTCCTCTATTAATTTATTATTAATCAAGGGTGAAATTGTTCCCACTTGTTTTGTTTTGATACCATAGTGCTTGTCTACTACCCATGATGATCGAGAAAAAACCTTGTCAATTTTGGTAGATCAATATGAGTACCAGTTTAGGGGTAAACTAGGCTACTTCATTACAAAATGGTATCATAGTCTAGGTTTTTGAAATTCCTTGTTTGTATGAGAACCTAATTTTTATTTAGTTAGGTTATTGTAGTATATAGACTAGGACTACTGGAAATTAGGTGGTTGATCATGAGTATGCTTTGAATCACCGCCTATAATGATAATAATTATATTTATATTAGTAGTTGTTATTTAAATCTTGAGTTTTATTTTTACAATATATTAATTTGATGTATTTTTATTTGGTATGACATTATTTTAATCATTACTGAGTATATTATTATTTTTTTGGGTATCATTAAATTTTATATGTTGGAGTGGAAAAGAACTAAATTTTTTGGTAAAATATTATAACCTAAAAAAACCATACATATACTATATTAATGGTTCTGAAAAATAATTTAGAGATTAGTCCAGGATTGGCCCTTGATTTTTCAAATCATACAGCCATGTCATATATAGTCATTAATCCCACTAGGATTTTTTATTTAGACTTATTTACTATTAGACTACACTTGAGTGATTATAAATAATGATAAATTAATTGAATAGGGGATTGTGATATATACATGTGGATTTTTTGGTTGAAATGATTTCTTGTGTACGAATATCCTTTAAATTTTTATTTTAAAAGCTGTTTTTTGGGGAAAAATTATTTAATAAAATATTTTAATATAAAAATAGTCTTTTGTGGATTAATTAAAAAGGATAATTTCATAGGATGTTCAATTTTAAAACTAGGTGTGATGGTTTATTTGTGAATTATTTTTCTATCATGTGGTTTTTTCAATGGTGTTTAGTATGATTGTGGAATGCGTAAAATGTTTTAAAATAGAAGTTCATTTTTTAAATGTTTGGATTCCTTAGTTATTATTTCGGATTTCGAACTATGGGAAATTATAAAATGAAATCTTTTAGTTTTCCAAAAAAAATGAAGTCTTTTCAAATGATGGGTTTTATTTAAAGTGGATACTCATTTTTAAAATTAGTTTTAAACACTTAGTGTGACATTGGTGGTTTTAAAATGAAGGATATGCATTTTTTAAATTAGTTTTAAACTCTTGGTGCGATGTTTGTGGTTTTTAAATAAAGGAAGGTTTTTATTGAATGTATACCTTGGTGATCCTATGATTTTGGTTAAATCCCATGGTTATATTGTAATTTTATGAAATAATATTTCAATTATAGATGATTTAGATTCATGTCTCATATTATTTAAAATATTCCTCCTAAATAGTCCTCATTGAAACATGGAATGTTTATCTTGATGGATGATATTTTGGGTGATTCCTCTCATTATTTAGGAATAATTATTTTATTTTATGACTCGAATTAGACTTTTAATATATATTTTAGGTTTGGAAACTTATATTATCTTATAATTACTAAGTCATTGATCATTACCATCTACACCAATTAGGTTTACTTTATACATCGATACCTTTTATAAAGATAATTTCTTGGTAGATATATTTATTCTAATATCATATTAGTTGTGTTTTTAATTGTCTATGTTTTTAATTATGAAAATATTATGAGGTAATATCAGATATAGTTTTTAATTTGGTGATCATATATATTTATATTTATTCTCATTGAGTTCAGTTCAGGTCTATGTTTTCAATGTTATTTTTATTGGTTCATTTTCTTTGAGTATTTTATCTATATTTATTTCAGAAAGGCGATGGATTTTTTTGATCATGCATTATTTTTTGGTTTATCTCTTGATGTTTCTATGTTATGATAGTCATATATTTATACTTGATGGTTAAGGATTTTCTCATGGTACGCCTTTGGTTTGTGCCTGGGTAATTAGGATGGGTGCCTCTGGTTGAGACTATTTCACTAACTAAGTTATTATTGTTTGTTAGACTAAGAGCAATACTGGTTTGGTTTTTCTATAGGTTTACTTCGGATCGGTATTATTTGAGTATGTTCCCAGGTTGATTTAACTTTTTTTTTCAAGACCTGATGTTAGAGATTGTGTTTTTCTTATTGTATCATTATTTTGATTGGTGCATCTTATCCATTTTGGAGTTTCAAGATGTTGATGGATTGGTTGACCTTGATTTTTTTCTTTTTAGAGATTATCTAGATTGTGTTTACTTAAGGAATTAGGAATTGTTCCATGAATGATTTATTATGGTTGAGAGAGTATTATTATTTCCATTGAGTTATTTTGATGATATATGAAGACTAAAATGATATCCTTTTTATGAGTTTTCACCACTTCACTATTATAGATTAATTCTAAATATTAGGGAGTCATATTGTAAGTCTATATTATATTTAAGCATTTTTTCCATTTATTATGGGTTATATTATGATTAGATATCTCAATGGTTCTTAATGGATGATTTAAAGGGGGTTTTCCCCTATTATATTCCAAATTGCATTCATTCAACCATCAATAATGACATAGAGAGCTTCCACCTCCCTTATTATTTGATTTTAACCTCTTTTACACTAATTTCACATTGATTATTAAGGTAAATCACTTCCTTACTCCATAATATTCTTCTCATCCTCTACCTTCTTTATTATTCTTTGTTTTTTTCCAAAAAACCTATTTAACATAGGGGTTGAAATATAGGGCTTGTATTGGTCTATCCATGGGGTTTTGGGGGTTTAGGGTTTGTATAAGGCGTCTCATTATTTAATTGGTAGTATATCATTGAATGTGGAATGTTAAAACTTGATTCCACTTGATATTGGTTGGTGGTTTTGTGTATTTCATTAAATTTACATTTATCTAATTACAGGAAGTTTGCTAATCCTTTTTTTTATAAAATTATACTTATATGTTATCATCATGGTATATTTTATAAGTATTTTATATGTTTTCTAAACTTATAATAAAGGATATTTTATGTGTTTTCTAGCTTTTAAAGTGATGTTGAGTGCCATGTTTTTGTGAAAATTATTATATATATTATTTTAAGTAAATTTTTTTGATTAAAAGAATTTTACTATTTTTGGGTCCTAGGGTGAGTAGAATAGTGGTTTTCATGGAATTATAAGAAATTAAATTAGTGTTGTAGACTTATAAATAGTTTGAATAAAAAGGGGAGTGGACTCTTCAATTGATTTCAAATTATGGAAAATGATTTGGAATATTTTCCCTTTTTTCTAAAATCCCATTTGGAACATTATAAAAAATCATTAAGATTAAAATACCCCAAATTAACCCCATGTGTGATTTGAAAGGGGTTATTTTACATGATGGTGTTGAAGGTGGGATGAGGTTTATATATTATTTTTTATAATTGAGATGTTTGTTTTGTATTTGATTCACTTTTTGATATCTCACACCCACCCTAATTAGGTTTTTTGTGCCTATGAGAATAGGTACATGACATGAATGAGTGATACACTAGATCATATTGTTCTTTGTCTAGTTCTCTATGAATTATTGTACTCTATAAGGTATTACCTCTTTGTAAAAACAAGGGTATAACCCATGGTTAATATTTTTATCATCTTCCATATAGATAGGGCCATTCATAGGCATTTCATGAGTGGGTTCTATGATCATAAAAGGTTATTACATAGTATATTTCCTATGATATTATTATTTATTGATGATATTATATAGGGGGTTTCTACAAAAAAAATTTATATCCCTTAGCGTGATTTTCTTATGTTGCATCATGGTGTGGTTATGGATTCTTTATAACGTTTTTTAATTGATGATATAGTTCCTCCCTATGTTACATTTTATTATTGTGATTTGGATTGTTTTACTCATTTGGTTTCAAAAGTAGATATTAAAAGTGGGTTTTAAAAGAAAAGAAAATAGGTTTATTTTACATGAGGTAAGTGAATTTTTTTCTTTTAGGAAAAGAACAATTTTTAAAGTGATTATTTATATTCAGTAAGTACCATTCTTATTTTACTTAAAATGGATGGAGACATTATGAAATAGTATATGGAATGTTACTTTCTTTCACATGAAAAAACTTTTTTATAATAATTTTAAAAACTAGAATTAGTGAAATTTATTTTTAAATGAATTGCATAAGATCTTTGGTAAAATACTACAATTTCCATTTATCTCACACCATATATACACACTCATGTGTGTATGTGTTTTAATCATATTCCATGTTTTCATTCAAGTACCTAATTTTTAATCTTCTGTTGGTTGTCATTATCTTAGTCTTTTTATGGGTTATGTAATGTGTTAAGTGATCATGGATCACATGGAGTTATTTTGATTGTTGAATTAGATTGATTATTTATTTTTTAGATATTTAACATATCAACCAATTATTTTATTTATGTTTTGGGTTTCCCTTAGGTCAATACCTTTATACATTATTAATTTAAAGTTTATTTTTAAAAATGTATGTTTGTTTTTATACTGATTATGACTCATTGTGTAGTTTATTTATGTTATACCCTGTCTGGTTACTCTATATTTTAAATTTACTATTTCACATGAATGGAATTACACTGTATAGACGAAATATTATGAATTATTATTGAGTTTTTTTATTCTCTCATTATTATTCAAAGGTCAAATAATTTTTATTTTTTATGTTTTGATACCATGGTGCATTTCACTAAATTGTAGTGATCGAGAACGCACATCGTTCCTTATGTAATATCTTCTTTAGTATTGGTATAGGGGTAGACCAAGACGGTTCATTATAATGATTCTAAATATCCATTTTTGTTTTAGTATTTGGTTGAAAATAGAATCATAAAAATAAAAAAGTGAAAGTATAGTCCCTAGAAAATCCAAGGTCTTAAAACCAACTAGGTATGAATATTTGGCACAAATGGTTATCAAAAATCAAAAAATTATATTATTTTAATTTCCTAAGATATTAAGGTAGATATCTCATTTTCAATTATATCATGATCCATTAATATATTAAGAATAATATTATCTATTCTAAATAGTGATAGAAATAAAAATTGTGACGGATAAAATTATTTAAAGGGGGAAATGTAGCATCCATACTTTAAGTTGGGATTTTACTTCCCGAATTTAATTTGTTTATTATTTATAATGAATCAAAACATAGTTAAGAAAAAAATCTATAATAAATTAATCAAATTATCAATTATTTATTAACTCATAATGGAGTATTATTACAAAAGAATTAGAAACCATACATTACATACTAGGGATAATTAAATACCACAGATGATTTTATCCCTTAATTGTTTGTAAATTAAAATTGGATAATAAATAGAAAATAATAGTAATTTTATTTCTAGGAAATAATTTCAATCATATTCACCTTTGAGAATAAATATTTATAGAAAACAATTAACTTCCACTATTTTTTTGAACAAGATCTCTTTTTTCAAACCTATATCACGAATATATTTTTATTATTGAAAATTAATTTTAGATAATCTTATAAGTGGCCTAAAATGTATTTGATGTTTTCCTATTTCATTTTGAATTAATCTGGAAGTATTGTTTGCGAAATAATTTTTTTTGAAAATATAAATCCATTTATCATATGTGTAAGAGATTTCAATATTGCATAGTAAATTTCATTTATGTGTAATATATCTCATCCAATGTGTATGATATTTGAAACACATAAGATATTTTTAAAAATTAAAAATGAAACACAACAACATGAAACAGATTTTGGCCAACATATATGACATTTGAAACATGTAAGGCATTTTGAAAAATGGAAAATGCAATTCATGTACGTGGAATAAATTATGACCAATGCATCTGATATTTGACATTCATAAGACCTTGTGAAAAATGTAAAATTTAATTCACCTATTTTGAATTAAAATTCTGAGCACATAATAGAATTAAACTATGTGGAATAGATTCTGGAAAACCTATAGAACATTTTGACACACAAATGACATTTTGAAAATTTCAAGTGAAATTTAACTACATAGAAGTAAATGTCAAGTACATAAGAGAATTAATCTATTCATAAAATCATTGATCCCAACGTAATAGATTTTAACTACATCAACGATAACTATCTTTTTATAAGAAAATTGTGTGACTTGTATGAATTTTCCCCATATAAAATTTGAGTAGATTGTGTATGGTATTTTACTTTGATAAATGATAATAAATTTCATGATTATATATTCTGAAAGATAATAATTCAGATCATTCTCATGAAATGTTCTTTATCGATCAAACAATATAAAGACTTGTGATTCATTCTAAGATTGCAGTACTAAATCTAAAATCATGTCAAATGGGTAAATGGGTGTTCCAAAACACTTAATAAGGATCCACATTATAGTGAAATGTCATCTTAAATATAATTTTATATCCTATGTGTTTTGTGGATATTTTAAAATGGAAATTTACTATGAGTTTCTTAGAAAATTTTGAATTGATATTTTTTCAGAATTTAATGATAAGGTCATGAAAATTTTAGAGAGGTTTATAATTTAAATATTTAAAATTATTCTTTACGATAGTTACTATTACATTTTAGGAAGTATTTGATTGAGATTTTTTGTGCAACTGAAGAAGAATAATTTTCAAAAAATATATTTTGGTAGAATTCTTCGAGTTTATTAAAAAAATATAAATTGAATAAATAAAGAAGTTATTGAATTGAATAATTTTAATATAGGTCATTTCACTAATATATCAAGGAGATAATTTATAGAGCATTGGATAATATAACATTATTGTTTTCTAAAGAATTTGAGTCATGTTGATTTTACTATCATTGATCTAGCTAATGAGGAGGAATAAGACTATTTCATGTGTGTATTCTCCCATATATGAGTTTTTCATTATGAACTAGGTGAGAGGATTGTTGATCTACTCTTACTTCACTCTATTTTAACTTTAAGTCATGAAAATTATAAAATATAATATTTTGTTTGATGCAGATGTATCCTAACACACATTGATGATCTTATTCGTTAAAGAGTGAAGGTGGAATCTTTGAAGAATATGTTGTCTCTTTCTAAAGAATATTGATAATTCAATAGTTTGAAGTGGATGATACCATCACAGATAAAGAATTAGATGATTAATTATCAAACCTTAGGTAACAATTTGAATAATTCTATTCACTATAATTGTGTAATGATAGGAAAATTTATATACTCAAAAAAATAAAAATAAGAAGAGGTGTAGGCTCTAACATCAAGTCCAAACCTTGTAGAAATTTGGTGTGTTTTATGTTTCTTTATTATTATTTCATATGGGTAAAGAAGATATTTTTATTGATAGAATCAATACATTAATAAATAAAAATGGTTAAGTTTATAATGTAATTTTGAAAATAGTTGATACCACTAATTCCACCTCCCCCTCCCCAGAGAATCAAAGTTCTATTAATAGTATAGGTATTCCCTTTTGTTATGGAAATAACATTCATGGGTGGAAGAATCAAATAATACCTTATATTATTTCATAATGACTGGATGTAAGTGATGTTTTAATAGTGGATTTTAATCATATTATAGTTGATGGAGCTATGCAATTTTATGATAATTTTTTTAAGGATTATGGGAAGGCTAGAAATACTATTTTTCAACTCCTCCAAAAATAAGTTAGCACCAAGATTATGGGACTAAAAATAGATGAAGAGATGTGAGATAAGGTATAGAATATTTATAATGGTAAAATAAAAATAAAATATATGAAATTGTAGATTTTGATGGAAGAATTTAAAGAAAATGGTATGTAAAAGGATGAAACAATTGAAGACTATTTTACTAAGGTAAATGAGATAGTCAGCCACATGAAAGGTTTTGGACATAAATTTAATGACTCTACAATCATTAAAAGGTTGATAAGGAACTTGTGAGATATATATTATCCAAAAATTACATCCATATAATACAATGAAAAAAAATTATCTGGATGAGATACATGCACTCTATTGAACTATGAAATAATAAATAGTTATGTTTTTAAGAAAAATGTTAATGAAGATATGTCTTTCCAAGATTTAAACAAGATAAAGATCAAGGAGGAAAATTGTTTGTTCCCCTATGTGTTTAAGATTAATAATATGATAGTGATGATAATCACATGAACATCATGGATCTAATATCTAAAAATATCAAAAGGTGTAAAGGTAAATATAATGTAAAGATTCCATAAAACCTTTTTCTAAAATGTGGAATAATTGGGAATTTTTCTATAAACTATCATTATAAGAAGAAATTTATAGAATTAGATAATGAATAATAATAAGAAGAAAATCTAGTAAAAATTCTATAAGATATATGAAATTTAGTTAAATAAAAAAATAATATTCTAAGAAGGGGGAAGATAAGTGTGTGGATCAAAGAGGAAAAAATATATATCTTACTCAAGTGGTGAGTCAAAGGAGGAATGTGGTATAAAGGACACTGACTTTATAGAACATGTTGAAATTAAATAAGATATCTCTTATATTAGAGAGTAATATAGTGATAATGACTACATGTATATAACTCCATAACATAAACAACGCATAATTACTTAATTTATAATAAGGTTTTTACTTTCATAATTTTTTATGATCTTTTTGGTTTAATGTTTTATAGAATTAGGATAAAATTCAACATATCAGACCCTTACAATAAAAACTGGACACTTCTATTTAATTTTGGTCTTTTTTATAAAAATGGGATTCATAAAATTGAACTCATGTTTAATTAGAAACATTTTTACTTATTTTATGAAGGATCTATAAAATAGAAATATGGTTTTTACTATAGTTCATACTCGTCCTTAAACCCATGGAAAAATAATTGAAAGCATGGGTTGATTAAAAAACACAGTAAGGGATATATAAAAAAATGATATCGGTTAATCCATTTTAAATTCACCAATCCCCATTAATATTTTTTAATTTTCTCATAATAGACATTATGTTTATTATAATCACTTACTCTTGAAATTAATATTTTCCGAACATTTTTTATTGACCATTTAGTAAACATATAGGGGGAAATCATAATTTATGAGGTTTTCATGTAAAAAATGAATTAGATTCCTTGAAAAGAAACATTTTACCAATAGAATATCACAAACAATATTTTAAATCAAATTTCACTTTATTTTATTATTAAATAAAAATATTTCTATAAAAAACATAAACAAGTAGAACATGAAAAATATCATAGGATAAAAATATAAATAATCACATGGATAAAAATACCAGATTTCATAATTATGGAATATATATTTTTGGATATTAAAATCATACCAGTAATCCCTTATGGAAATACATCAAAAACAAGTCATCAATTATCCATGCCAATACAGCCTATGTAATTAGGCAAACACACTCCAAATACCCAAAAAAATTTGTTTCATGAGTCCTAATTATGCATCATGGGGATATGAAAATAATATCTAATCATATACTAAACCAAATACATTAATAATATGAAAAAAAAATATTAAAAATATAATACATAATCAATATAAACATTCATATTGAAATCTAGCATATAAAATATTAATAATTTCCATAGTCAATAAATAGAATAATAAGATAATAAGTCATCCATAAAAATAATATAGATGGAATAAGAAGAGTATATACCTAATAAATCATAATATTATTTAAATTATGTTTTAATATATTAAAATACTTTTAGATTAACATTCAAACCTTTCTTTGAAAACATGATAAAAATAAACTTTTATTTTGAAAAAAGGTTTAAATTATTCCATAATATTATGTAAAAGTATTTATTGGAAATAACCATGGAAACATGTAAAGTATTATTAAATGAAAAGAGTGATCATGAAATTGGGAAAATATTTTAATGACGTATATGTTTAAAGAGAATATTCTTTTTATAATTTTGTAACAAGTCAAAAGTGGGTCATTAAAAAACATTTTAAAATATTCCTATTAATAATTTGTAAATAAATAAATAAATAGTTTAAAATAATAATTAAGAATCAATCAAACATAAATAATTACATTATTGATAAATATGATCGTCATGGACTTATAGGAGAAATGTTTTTAAAGAAAAACTTTAAAACAAGTTTCTAAAGGAATATTCCTTACCACTTTGGAAACTTTTAAATAAATATTATATTGAAAAATATATCATCAATATGATTCGTAAAATAATTTAGTTTTAGTAAATAGATGAAAAAATACATATATATGGTGGTATATCTACCACAAAAAACATGTGGTGAAAATTAAAAACTCTCAAACAATAGAAATTGAAATGAGAAATCCCTTACCATATTTTCTGAATCATCATGTAAGTTCTCTATCTAATAAATAATAAAATTCTATTATATTTTACTATGTTAAAAAAATCATGTTCATTCTATTATCATTATTTCTTTAATTTCTTTTCTTACTATGAATAATTTATTTGTGAAATTAATTAAATTTATGTGTGATGTTTGGATTATTTTTAGCACATAATTCGAAAAAAAATTGCTAGGTTAACCATGGTAAAAGTTGTCATAGATCCGTCATATAAATAACATAAATAGTGATATAATTATCATGTTTATAAATTAAATACAATTTTAGAATCATTGATGAAAAGTGGATATAAAAAATGAATCACATTACTTCGTGGAGGTGGTGGACACATGTATACAGGAGCAATGTTATTATTTTTTAATGTTTGGAATGGTAAAATAATCATCATTATATCATGAATATCATGTTAATTCAATAAATAAATTATAAAAACTATCCTTTTAGTTGAATATAAATAAAGAAACACATCACTTTGTGGATGTGGTAATCCACACATATGCATGAGTTATGGCTTAATTTCTCATAAGATAAAAAGGGGATGAATATGGGGTTTTCCATCATAATATTAGAATTTTAGTATATATAATAAACTGATTTTATTATATCTACATGGTTAGTATTAAATTGAATAAGTTAAAAAAATGAAAGGATAGAACTCGAATAAGAGTTATACCTCTACTTCGGAAAACCCCCTTTTGGATTTCATCTTAAGCCTTAATAAGATGGTATTAAGGGAAAACAGAAATAAATGTGAATTGTATAAGAAATCTAAGAAGTTATTCTAGAAAACAATTTATGACTTAAATTGTAACATCCTAAGATTTTAGAAGGAAATACTATGTTTCATAGTGTATAAGATAAGCCACATTGAGCTTAAACGAACAACAAATTATTATTATAACATTATAAAGACCCTGAATTTCTGTGGAAATTTCTTTTTTCTTAAATACATGGGAATTTTATGAGTCCGTGAAAACTGAAGGCGTGTGATTCTGAGGCCCGGTATGCTCGGAATCAATTTCTAATTTTTTTTCGGTTACGTTCAGTAAACGTACAAGCGGGTTTTTATAACTTTTGAATCGGTGCTCAGAATTGAAATTTGAGGGCACTATTGAACTCGTAGTGCCGGTATTCACTAAAGAAGACTTTCACCTCGACGGAAGTTGGTCGAGAATAAAAGTTAGTTTTTGGGTTTTAGTGAATGAATTAAATAAAAATAAGGTTGTGTAAACTTTATTTTTATTAGTTAGTTAAAACCTCCATGAGGATGATGGAGGTGGGGGCCACCACACCTTAACCTTCCATGAGAGGTTATGAAGGTGTGGCCACCCAAGGTCTAAACTCTTTTTCTTATTTCTTGTGGTCGGGACCACCAGAGGCATAAGCCTCTTAAACTCCCCCACTGTAATGGTGCCTCCACCACTACTGGAAAATGGACCTATCCCCACGGTTTTCCTCAAAACCGTGGGGATAGGTACCCCCTATACCCACGGTTTTCAAAAACCGTGGGTAAAGGGGGGTCTATCCCCACGGTTTTCAAGAACCGTGGGTATAAGGGTACCTATCCCCACGGTTTTGAGGAAAACCGTGGGGATAGGTCTAGGATAAAAAACCTATACCCACGGTTTTGAAAAACTGTGGGTATAGGTTTCCCATGTGTGCGCGGGAAAAAAAAAAATTCCGCGGGAAAGATTTTTTTTTTTGGTGGGTGTCCTATACCTACTGTTCTTCCCTCTATACCCACGGTTTATATAACTATATTTAACTAAATATAAATATATATACACATAAATGATAGTAGGTTAGTGGTTAGACGCGGTACTTTGCAGTGAAGAGGTCGTGGGATCGAAACCCGCCTGCAGCTTTATTTTAGGATCTATACCCACAGTTTTGAAACCGTGGGTAAAAGCCATTGACATCATGGCAATTTGGAATGTTTTGTTGACACGGTGGCAGAACACCTATACCCACGGTTTTGGAAAACCGTGGGTATAGGCTGGGGACCTATCCCGACGCAGTTCCAGCCCACGGTTCCCAAAACCGTGGGTATAGCCTATACCCACGGTTTTGGGGGCTATACCCACGGTTTTGAACCGTGGGTATAGGCCTTTTTTCCAGTAGTGCACCCCTTTTTAATTTAATATTCCAACACCTCTTGAATTAATGGTACAATTCAAATTAAATTATTAAAACATTATATAATTTATATTGACCTTTCCTTTGTTGGGAGAGGGGTTGGAAGAGCACTTGTAGAAATATATTCTCCCAATGGAGAACAACCATCGAAGAACGAAGAACGCTTCATCTGCCAACGAAAGACATCTTCTACTTTAATCTTCAACCGGAACAAGGGAGGAAGTGTTGTCCTTGAAGAATGCTGAAGAAGTCATCCTCGACTTATTCATCTTCTTTTTCAATGTCAAAGAATCTGAGGTAGGGGTTCATGGTTGGTTAATTGTTGCACGTTCTTCGATTTACTTCAAGGATTAAGAACAAAATCCACTTGCTATCACTTTGACATGGAGGGTACAGGCCGAATGAACATGGCCTAACCCATCCGCCTTCTTTGTGGAATTTGACGCTAAATGCGGCATGAGTTTGGAATGATCGATACTCATCAACAATGGTTAGTGATCGAAAGAGACATCCCGGGGAGGGAGCATCCACTTCAGGAACGAGAAACGCGCCACCAAAACTCGTCTGGTGACCAGCGAAAGACTCACCAGTAGTCGAAACTAGAGAACGTCTCCGGTGACTAAGAGAATGGCGGTCGGCACTCCGACTGGCCATGTGGATGGCGGTGGCACAACAGCACCGTTGGAGGAGAAGGTCGCGGCCCCTGCCCGTGCCGGTGCAGCGGTGGTCGGCGCAAGTCCGGCCGTGAGAAGGACCGGCGGCCCGAGCCGCCGGGTCGTCGGAGGAGGTGCGATGCAACAATGCCGCGTGGGAGGTGGCTGGCCAATTGGCCATCCAGAAGTAGCGAGACCCCACCACATGGGTCCCATGTGATGAGGACTGGTGCCATGTGGCGCTGGTTTTGGAACTCACCTGAACGGCTAAGCCGTTCTGGATCCAAGGGGCGTGACCTCCCCCCTGGACGCAGCTAGAGCGGACCCCACGGCGGCCAGCCGTGGGCATCACTCGACCCAGACCTAGCACGAGCCTGACCCAACATGGGCCAGACCTAGAGCAGGCTGGACCCAGCATGGGCTGGACCCAGCACGGGGTCAGACCCAGCGCGGGACGGCCACCCCCGCGGGCGGGGCAAGACCCAGCGCGGGCTGGGCTGCCCCCGTGGGCCGATTTGGACCCACGAACTGGGCCAGACCCACAAACTGGGTTAGACCCCAGTCCAAAACTGGGTCGGTCTGGCTGGGCCGGAATGGACCCGGACCCGTTTGACCTGTTTCCACTCTTTTTTCCATAACATGAGCTATGGATGTCTGATTGATGAACCGTCTATGGTGACAGAAACCTTAGAGAAATATGGTTCTTTTGTTATACCCCCACTCATGTTTTGGGCATAGTTTGTGTATGGCCTGGTTGGATCAAAATTAAAATCCAACCGAGCCCTCTGAATGAAAATGCCAATAACTCTCAGACCTGGGCGTCTGATTGACGTTTCGTCTGTCGTGTTGGTTTCCTTTTGGAAAGACGGGTCTTTTGGATACATCAACTTGGGTCTTCGTGGCAGTTTATGTATAGACACATGTCTTGAGTAGCGGACCCTCCCAGAATCAACCATGCTTTGTGTGGAACCCTATGGCTTGTTGCACTATGATGATTGTTCCTAGATCCAGTGTGGGTTCGACAGCTCCGACTATTGTTCCTGGATCCTGTGTGGATTCGACAGTATTGACGACTGTTCTTGGATCTTGTGTGGGTTCGAAAGCTCCGACTACTATTCCTGGATCCTATGTGGGTTCAATAGCACAGACGACTATTCCTGGATCCTTTGTGGGTTCGATAGTTTTGATTACTATTCCTGGATCCCATGTGGGTTCAACAGAATAGATGATTTAGTGGCTACATCTAATCATCTCTAACACTCTATGTGAGTTGTATACCTGTGTGAGCTGATTCAGTAACTTTTGTGTTTAAATCATAGTTGATACGGGTTACTTGATAACTTAGGTATATGTATGGGCATATACCTAAGTGGTGTAAACTGCTGATTCCATACTCTTTGGTTTATCCTTGTTGGATTTTGAGATACCTTGAGGGTCTTGGGGTCTCTACTGAGTATCATTATACTCACCCATGCACGGGTTATGCCTACAACTCATTGTGTTGGATGTAGACGATGGAGAGCGCTAACTGAGGCTAAGAGTACCTGGACTGGAAGATACCCGTAGGAGGACCATACAATGTGTCAGTACACGGAAGAGACTGACAGACATGGAGTGTTGAGGAGGCTATTTGTACCTACCCTTCAGGTTGGATCCGTGGTGGATGATCCAGGAGCTGCTTTTCACCTTTTAGTTGTTTTTTCCTTTTCTGTAGTGCTTATACTTTATAGTTAGGCTAGTATTTTTGGCCCTTTACATTTCATCACTCTCTTGTTATATAGTTTTACTTAGTGTTTTGTATCTAGCTATGTGCTCTGTTGTGTGTGTTTACAGTTATAAAGGCAATGCCTTCCCAGATTTAAGGAATTACGCCTTTGGTGCTAGTCGCCAGCCCCTGGCCTTTGGAAGGAGGGCTTATGGTAGTCACAGCACGGGCCCCAGGGGACGGGTCATGTGGACCCATGGACCAGGTCAGACCCCAGTTCGAAACCGAGTCGGGCCGGGTCGGTCCGACGGGGCCGTACCAGACCCGGACCCATTTGACCTGTTTCCACTATTTTTCCTGTAACTTGAGCTACGGGCGTCTGATTGATGAACCGTCTATGGAGACAGAAACCATAGAATAATTAGGTTCTTTTGGTCTACCCCACTCAAGGTTTTGACACAGTTTGGGTTGTCCAGGTTGGATCTAACATAAAATTCAACCGGGCCCTCCGAACAAAAATGCCAATAACTCTCAGACAGGGCGTCCGATTGACGCGCCGCATGTCGCATTGGGTTCCTTTTGGATTGCATATTATTCCTTCTTAATATGGAATTAAGGGAAGACAAAAATAAAAATTAATTGCATAAGAAATCTATGATGTTATTCTAGAAAATATTTTATGACTTAAATTGTAACATCTTGAGATTTTAGAAGGAAAGACTATGTTTGATAGTGTATAAGATAAGCCACATCAAGCTTAAACGAAAAATAAATTATTATTTTAAAATTGTAAAGACCCAGAATTTCAGTAGAATATTCTTTTTCTTAAATTCATGGTAATTTTAAGAGTCCTCGAAAACTTACGGCGCATGATTCCAAGGCTCGGTACGCCTGGAATCAATTTCTGATGTTTTGTTCGGGTACGTTCAGTAAACATACGAGCGGGTTTTTATAACATTCTAATCAGTGCTCAGAATTGAAATATGAGGGCACTGTTGAACTCGCGGTGCCTGTATTCACTAAAGAATACTTTCACCTTTACAGTAGTTGGTCGAGAATAAAAGTTAGTTTTTGGGTTTTAGTGAATGAATTTAATAAAAATAGGGTTGTGTAAACTTTATTTTTATTAGTTGGTTAAAACCTCCATGTGGAGGATGGAGGTTGGGGGCCACCACACCTTAACCTCCCATGATAGGTTATGGAGCTGGGGCCCACCCGAGGTCTAAACTCCTCTTCTTGTTTATTGTGGTGGGGACCACCCCAGGATTAAACCTCTTAAACTCCCCCACTTTAATGGTGCCACCCCCCCCCCTTTTAATTTAATATGCCAAAACCTCTTGAATAAATGGTGCAATTCAAATTACATTATTAAAATATAATATAATTTATATTGGCCATTCCTTTGTTGGGAGAGGGGTTGGAAGATCACTTGGAGAAACATATTCTCCCAAAGAAGAACGAACATTGAAGAACAAAGAATGCTTCATCCACCAACGACGGACATCTTCTTCTTTGATCTTCAACCGGAACAAGGGAGGAAGCGCCATCCTTGAAGAACGCTGATGACATCATCCTCAACTTCTTCATCTTCTTTCCCGACTTCAAAGAATCTGAGGTTGGGGTTCATTATAGATTAATTATTGCACAGTCTTCAATTTAATTCAAGGATTAAGAACTGAAGCCACTTGCTATCACTCTGACATGGAGGGTGCGGGCCAAATGAACACGGCCAGACCGCTCCACCTTCATTGTGGAATATGACTCTAAACACGGCATGAGTCCGGAATGAGAGATACTCATCAGAAATGGTTTTAGATCAATGGTGATGTCCTGAGGAGAGCGTGGTCACTTTACAACCAAGAAATGGGCCACTAGAACTCGTCTAGTGACCCGCGAAAGATTCACCGTTACTCAAAACCGGCGAACGTCACCGGTGAAGAAGAGAAGGGCAGTCGGTGCTCCAGTCGACCGCATGGATGGCGGCGTCACAACAGCGCCGCCAGAGGAGAAGGCTCCAACCCCTGGTGGTGTTGGTGTAGCGGCAGCTAGCGCAAGGCCGACCACAAGAAGGACCGGTGGCCCGAGCCGCCAGGTCACCGGAAGAAGCATGGTGCAACTGCACCATACGAGAGTCGGTTGGGTGCTCAGCCAGCCAGGAGCAGTGGGACCCCACCACGTGCATTCCGCTTGACGCGGACCGGTGCCACGTGGTGCCGGTTTTAGAACTCACCCGAACGGCTCATCCATTTGATATCCATGGGGCACAGCCTCCCCCCTGGATATGGCTAGGGTGGACCCCACAACCTCCAACTGCGGGCCTCGCGCGGGCCAGACCCAGTACTGGCCGGACACTGCGCGGGTTGGACCCAGCGTGGGCCGGACCCGGGGCGGGCTGGACCCTGTGCGAGCCGGACACAACACAGGTCAGGCCACTCCCGCGGGTCGGGTCAGAACCAAGGATCAGGTCGGATCCCAGTCCGAAATCGGTTCGGGCTGGGTCGGTCCGACTGGGCCGGACCGGACCCATACCCATTTGACATGTTTCCACTCTTTTTCTCGTAACATGAGATATGGGTGTCCGATTTACGCACCATATATTCTGACCAAAACCTTAAAGGAAGAAGGTTATTTTGGTATACCCCACTAAAGCTTTGGACATTCTTTGGGTAAGGCTAGGTTGGATCGAACGTAAAATCCAACTGGTCACTCGGAACGAAAATGCCAATAACTTTCAGACCGGGCTTCCTATTGATGCATCGTCTATCACATTTGGTTGATTTTGGAAATACATATATTTTGGGTACATAATCTTGGGACTTCATCGTAGTTGATGTATAGAAACGTGTCTTGAGTGGCAGACCCTCCGGGAATCAAGCATGCTTTGTGCGGAACCCTGTGGTTGGCTGCACTCTGACGACTGTTCCTAGACCTTGTGTGGGTTCGACAGCTCCGAATACTATTCCTATATCCTATGTGAGTTCGAAAGCACTGATGACTATTCCTGGATCCTATGTGGGTTCGATAGCTCCAACTACTGTTCCTGGATCTTGTGTGGGATTGACAGCACTAACAACTATTCTTGGATCTTGTGTGGGTTCGACAGTTTTGATTTCTGTTCCTGGATTCTGTGTGGGTTCGATAGAATAGATGATTTAGTGGCTACATATAATCTTCTCTCTTGACCTCACCTGTTTTGATAATCCCAATTATGCTCTCATATACTTTGATAATATCAATCTAATGTTTTTCTATATATTAATTCTTTCAATATGTGATCAAGATGATAATAATATTAAAATAATCCCTGAGATATGTTAATCCATGTCTATAAATGTTTATATGAGTTCTGAAGTTCTTCTAACCCAATCGGACATGCTTTGCATAAAACAGACACGTGTTAAGTCACTGATCTGGGTATAGCTACTGATATAGAGCTATCGGTACTCAGTCTACTAATAGACAGAGTCACCGATAAGCTAAGGTCACCGATACGCAGAGCTACTGATATGAACAGAGCTACCGGTAAGCATATACCAAGTCTTCTAATAGAACAGAATGGAGCTACTGATGTGCACAAGATACTAATACATAGAGCTACCGACAGACTAGAGCTACCAATAGACTACCGATGCAAGGAGCTATTGATAACAAGATCTATCAATACAAGTGCAAATAGTTTCTGATGCAAGGAGCTACTGACAGAGTCTACAGATACAAGAACAAAGTCACCGATAGAATGAATTCACCGATAGAACAATTATATAGAGCTACTGATAGACTAAGTCTACCGATAGGAGTTACCAATATAAAGAGCTACCGACGCAAAGAGCTACTGTTGCAAGTTCAAAGAGCTGTCGATGGAAGGTTCTGCTACACAAAAGACCACCGTACACATTTACCAACATGAGCTACTAATGATTGACCAACCCGTCAAACTCTATACTCTAAATACTATTTATTTATTAAGATAACGGTTACATTTGATGTTTTTAATGCAGTTAATGTTATTTAATGATCTCTGTTTCCATGTCAGGGAACCGCACCTAGTACCCATGAAAAAGGTAATCATTCCCATTTTCTAGAGCTAAAAGCTATAAAAGGGAAGATAAAGACCTATCTGAATATGATGATGAATGAGCATGAGAAGTACAGAACACTGGGTGTGCATACGACAAGCATCAAGGAACTAAAAAGGAACACTGGTGAAAAAGAAAAAAGTTAAACATCATTCAAATGTGGTGTATTCGTGAAAGGCTAAATCCATACTCCAAGAACAGTGGACATACACGAAGCTACTCATTTTCAAGGAGAACACAAGCCTCATCTTGAGTGAAGAACCTCTAATAACACTTCATGCACTCAAGATGACAAGCTGGACCAAGAATCAAAGAAGAAAACGACACTTTGTTTTCTGAGCAGAAACCAGATAAGGACTTAGACGTTTTTTCTAACCAACCAAATGAGTCCAGAGTTGCACTGCCAATCACTAAATATTTTTTAAACTCTTTCTCACTTTCTTTAGTGATTATTTAATTTATAATTCGAGTAGTGTGTGTACCCTGTTTATTTTACACACACACTGTCTCTTAAGCTAAACTGGAGGATTATTAAATCCTCACTCAAACTTCATAACCCTTTGTTTTCCACTGTGGATAGTGGTAGAGGTCGAGTAAGACCTGTACAGCCTATGTGATTTTGTTTGTGTTTCCCACGTAGAACTGTGGTAGAGGTCTTTGGACCTGGATAGTAGTGTACTGTTGTTTACCCCTGATCCAGGGTGTGGATCAATATATATAAATTGTTGAGAGGACTAAGTCTCGGATTGAGACTGACCCTCTTGGTTATCTCTTCTGTGATTTTTATTTTAAGTCATAAGCATACTATATATATTTATTTCATAATCTTCTACTATTAATTTGAAATACAAAACTATTTTAAAGCTTCTTTGATAGTTAAACTTTCAAGTGTTTATACTTATTGTAAACCAGTAAGTTAGTTTCAAAATTTAATTTAATCATCAGATTAAGTCAACTGAGACCTAATCAATCTTTGAGAAACTGATTGAACATTTACACTCTGTATAGATTCACTACAGTTTAAATTTGTTTTTAATTTCGGGGATTTTAAATGAAATATTTTTAACAGAAATTTTTATTGGAACTCAATCCACCCCCCCCCCCCCTCTTGAGTATCCACTCTGACCAAAATTTTGTATCAGAGGCTTTTTTTTTGTTAAATGATTTTTGACATACTCTATTTTTCAACTATGATTTTAGTTTCATCTTTAAAGATCTTAAATTTCGGTTAGATCAAAATTTTATCTCTTTAAAATTTATTTTCTAAAATCTAGTTATGGACAATAGACTAGAGGGTGCTGCTACTAACAGGCCACCTTTCTTTAATTGCACAAACTATGCTCAGTGGAAACTTAAGATGAAAATACATTTAGAAAGTATGGGTTTTGATATCTGGACTGCTATAGAGTCTCAATATAAAATTCTAGAAACTGAAAGAACAATTTGGGATGAACCTACAAAGAATGCTTACAATAATAATTGTAAATCTATGAATGCCATGTACTGTGCTTTAGGAGATGAAGAATTTAATGGAATATCTTCTTGTAAAACTGCTTATGAAATTTAGGATACTTTAGGTGTTTCTCATGAGGGAACAACCAATGTCAAAGAAATGATATTGAATACTTATACTATTAAATATGATAATTTTAAAATGAAAACTGATGAACCCATTTCTGATATGTATCTCATGTTTAATGAGATAGTCAATATAATGAATTCACTTGGTAAATCTGTTCCAGCAAAGGAACAAATCATGAGAATCTTGAGATGTATACCAGACCAATGGAGAGGCACATCGGTTTCAATCATAGAATCATGTGACATTAGAGCTCTACCTGTCAAAGAGCTTATTGGAAAACTAATGATGTATGAGGAAGAACTAAAGGTGAATAAAGAGGAAGATGATGAACCAAAAAGTAAATAAGTGGCTTTAAAGACTACTACTTCAAAGAGCAAGGATAAAGGAAAAGCTCAAATACAAACTGAAAGTTCAACCAGTGAAGATTCAGAATCTGACAGTGATGCTGAAATGGATCAAATAGCCATGATATTCAAGAAGTTCTATTGTAAGAAGAAATTCTTCAGAAAATTTAACTACAAAGGAAAGTATTAAAACAAAGGACATTGGAAAAAGGATTAGAAAAATCCTGACAAGGAAGATGATATAGTTTGCTATGAGTGCAAAAGGAAAAGAGACATCAAGGATGACTATCTAAAACTGAAATTCAAAAAGAAATATGATTATAAGGACAAGAAGTACAAGAAAGCTATGAAAACTACTTGGAATGCTTTGGAGGATAGTACAAGTGAATCTAAAGTTTCTGATTCTGAGAAGAATCGTGCCAAGATGTGTTTCATGACCAACACATCTTAGGTAACTTTAGATACTCATTTTTGAATTCCTATTATTCTGGAGATGATGCAGAATCTGATTCTGATTCTGAAAATATGTCTAAGGATGACTTGTTTGAATACTCTAGTATGCTGGAAGAAACATGTAATGAACTTAAAGATAAATATAAGTCATTAAAGAAACAACATTCCCTCACTGTCACTGCTAAATCTGCTTTTGAGGTAGAAAAAGAAAAGAATACTCAACTGTTAAAGGAAAATACTGAATTGAAAACGTCTAATGAGAAACTTAGAAAGGACTTATAAAAGTTCACCAATGGAAAAGATACACTTACACAAATTTTAGGAAAGAAAGATTCACCTAAATACACTACCGATTTGGGATACCAACCTGGAAAATGACAGTTCACTAAAACTCGATTTATTCCTAATTCTGGACAAAATTCTGCTTATTCTAGTTCTAGAAATTTGTATACTTAAACCAGTTATTCATATGGTTATAGATCAAATAAAGTTTATCTTTCAAAATATATTGATTTTGAAAATTATATGAGACCCATAAGACAAATATGGGTACCTAAGGATTTGATTGATAACCTATCTAGACCCATGAAAATCTGGGTACCAAAATCATTTCCTCTTTAAACCTGTTTTGTAGTAAACATGTATGAAGAGTTCTCACAAGAAGGTATGGTACTTGGACAGTGGATGTTCAAGACACATGTATGGAGATTATTCATTCTTCAAAAGCTTAATAAAGGTTGATGGAGGCCATGTCACCTTTAGTGGTAATTCTAAAGGAAAAATCATCGGCCTAGGCCAGATTGGTAACACTAATTCTGTTTTAATTTCTAAAGTTTTATTTGTGTATGGACTTAAATATAACCTATTAAGTATCTCTCAATTATGTGATTATGGATTTAATGTGAAATTTGAAAGTGATTCCTGTAATTTTTTTAATTCTAAGAATGTTTTAGTATTTTCTGCTTTAAGAAATAAAAATGTTTATGCTGTTGATTTAAATACTTTAGCTAAACAACATGTTACATGTTTAAATTATTTTCATAAAGAATCTTGGTTGTGGAACAGAAGATTAGGAAACTACAAAATCTATTCACATAGAAAGCTAACTAAGAAAAACTTGGTTAGAGACCTACCTAAACTTGAATTCCTAAATGACAAAGTTTGTAATCCCTGCCAAAAGGGAAAGCAGCATAAAGTTTCTTTTAAATCAAAGAAAGAGGTTTCAACTTCTCAACCTCTTGATTTGGTTCACATATACTTGTTTGGACCTTCAAGAGTGTCTAGTAAAATGGGAAGAACTATGTCTATGTCCTAGTAGATGAATTTTTTAGGTATACTTGGGTATTCCTCTTAGCTCACAAAAGTGAATATTTTTCTTACTTTCTTAAATACTCTAAGTCTGTAGAAAACCTTAGTGGACTTAAGATTAAAACCCTGAGAAGTGATCATGGCTTTGAGTTTGAAAATCAAGAGTATGAATCTTATTTCTCACACAATGGCTATAGTCACAACTTTTCTGTTCCTAGGACACCTCAGCAGAATGGTGTAGTAGAAAGAAGGAATAGAATCCTTCAAGAAATAGCTAGAACCATGATTAATGAGTATGATCATCCTATTTACTTTTGGGATGATGATATGAATACATCTTGTTATATTATCAGTAGAGTCATAATTAGACCAGTTCTAAAGAAGACCCCATATGAACTGTGGAATAATAGAAAACCCCAAGTGAGTTACTTTAGAGTCTTTGGCTGTAAAGTTTTTATTAGCATCAAGTTTGATGAAACTGATCCACATGAGCCTAAAACCTCTCTTGAAAATATTGAAGAAGATTTCAGTGTCCTGCACCTTAATGATAAATCTAAATAACCTACTGTAAAGATATACAGTTCTGTACATATTCCAGAATCTGCTTCTGTTGAACCCGAACTTGGAGATGAACTTGAAATTTCTAGTCCTACCTTTACTAGATCAACTAGGATTCTAAATAATCATCCTTTAGATGTTGTTGTTGGTAATCTTTATAGAGGAACACAGACTAGAGATTCTCTAAGAACCCAGGTTGAACATCAAGTATTTCTTTCATTGCGAGAACCTAAAAATATCAATGATGCTATCAATGATGAATTTTGGGTAAGGTCTATGCAAGAAGAGTTAAATAAATATGAAATAAACAATGTCTGGGAATTAGTTGACAGACCTAAGGACACTTTAACAATAGGTGAAAAATGGGGTTTTAGAAACAAAGTTGATGAGTTTGGAAACATAGTTAGAAACAAAGCTAGGCTAGTTGCAAAATGATATAGTCAAGAAGAAGGTATAGACTATGAGTAAACCTTTTCACCTATAGATATATTAGAATCTATTAGGATCTTACTTTCCTATGTTGCTCATCTGAATTTCAAGTTATATAAAATGGATTTTAAAACTTCTTTTCTAAATGGTTTTATTGTTGAAGATGTTTTTGCTGAACAACCACCTGGATTTACTAATCCTCATTTTCCAAATCAAGTTTTTAAACTTTCTAAAGCTTTATATGGTTTAAAACAATCTCCAAGAGCTTGGTATGATAGACTTACTAATTTTCTTATTTCAAAAAGTTTTACTAAAGGGATTGATGATACAACTCTTTTTATTAAAATAATTTCTAAAGATGTTTTAATAGTTTAAATATATGTTGATGATATTATTTTTGGATCTTCTAAACACTCTTTATGTATTGATTTTTCAAAGAGTATGAAAAAAGAGTTTGGAATGAGTTTCATGGGAGAACTCTAATATTTTCATGGATTTCAAGTTTTCCAAAATGAAAGTGGTATTATTTTGAATCAAAGTAAATGTAAAAAAGATATTTTAAAACATTTTGTTTTGGATAGTATTAAATAAAGTGATACTCCTATGAGTACTATTTGTAAATTGGATACAGATGAAACTGGGAAACCAGAGGATCAAACCAATTAAAGATGTATGATTGGAAGCTTACTTTACCTCACTGCTAGTTGACTAGATATTATGTTTAGTGTGTGTATATGTGCAAGATTTCAATATAATCCAAAATATTCTCATTTACTTGCTGTTAAAATAAATTTTATGTATCTTAAACACACATTAAACTTAGGTTTGGTTTACCCAAAAGGACAACCCTTTGAGTTAATGAGTTATTCAGATGTTGATTTTTCTGGTTGCAAGTTAGATAGAAAAAGCACATCAGGAACATGTCATTTATTGGGAAAATCCTTAGTATCTTGGTGTTGTAAGAAGTAGAATTCTATAGCATTGTCCACTGCAGAAGAAGATTACATAGCTTCTTGTATTTGATGTGCACAAATTTTGTGGATGAAACACACTCTTCTGGACTATGGATATGACTCTAAGCATGTTTCTATCAACTGTGACAACACTAGTGCAATAAATATCTCGAAGAACCCTGTGTGTCACTTTAGGACCAAACACATTGATGTAAGGCACCATTTCTTGAGAGATCATTACCAAAAAGGTGATATTATTCTTGAGTTTATAGGTACTGAACATCAATTAGCCGATATTTTCACTAAACATTTGAGTTTAGAAAGGTTAAGTAACATTAGACATGAGTTAGGTATATTTAACCTTGATCAGTAGCTAACTTCGCCGATGTAAAATTCTCACCGATGTAAAATTCTCACCGATGTGAAACTCTCACTGATGTAACCTCACTGATAGGAATTCTCACTGATAGACCCTACCGATGATTGTGCTATTTTAAACTTCTATCTGCCACCAAAATCTGAATCATTTTTGAGTTATTTCATTTTGATTATTTATTTTCTGATTCCTAAATTATAAAACTAAAATATAAGCTATTTCTCAATACACCAAGCCTCAAAACTTTACCCTCAAACCTTATCTCCCGAATCCGTAGAGAAACCTAAATCCCTCGAATCCGAGATGGAAAAAACCAAAATCCCTTCTGTTAGATATTTCGCTGATGAGCTGAAAGCAAAGAAGAAAAAGTATGTGCCAGAAGCAAGTGGAAGTGATAGTAGGACAAGATCAAGAAGACGACCAGTAAATCCTTATCTACAAAATCGAGTTATTGTGATTGAAATGGAGTTGTGTGTAGAATGGATGCTACCTAGAAATTCCTTAGTGCTCGAAGTACTTGAAGATAAAAAATGGGTGAGTGTTTTTCGAACAACAATGGTCCCTATTTTCCAAAGTTAGTGAAACAATTTTACGAGTTTGTAACCTTTGAGAAATCTGAGAATAGAAATCGAGTAACCTCTTTTATGAATGGAAAGGAGATATCATTTTCATATGTTTAGTGGTCTGAGTGCTTAAAAGTTCCACATGAAGGGGTATCTGGATATGTATCGAGAGACATGCCACCTACCAGTGATATTTTTGACTATGAGACTACTTTGGAATAAATGACTAGTGATGGAAGTCAAAGACAAGTAGTTGCTGTAGAAATGGATGGAGAGAATATATTTCTATTCAAATTCATTCAACATGTATTGATACCGAGGAGAGGAGACTTTTCCAATTTGAGATATCAGGATATCTATCTCCTGCATCTCTTAAGACATTGTGTAAAAGTTAATCTGTGCAGATTGCTGATGATCCAAATGGAAGACATGACAAGTCCGAAATCAATGACAAATGCCCTATTCTTTGCTAAGTTAATTTATGTGATGGTCAAGGTAAAAGGGGTAGATGAGTCTCAAGATGAGATAGTGGTAGTGAAAAATAACTTTTTTGTCACATCAACAGTGTGCAAATACATGAGGATAAATTGGAACCCTTAGATAAGAGAATGGGTCAATGATGACTAGAAGGTATATGAAAATTTTAATCCTTTGGATCATCCTTCAAGACCAAAGGATGTGAGGGATCTAGGTATGGGACCCAATGAAGAGGAGCTAGAATACAGTGATGATTCAGAAGAGGAAGAGTCCTCTTTTGATGAAGGAGGAGACCCTAACTTACCTCCTATCCGAACTCCTGAAAATGAAGGTCAACATAAATCAGATAAGGAAGAAGCTGATTTAGAGGATGTTGAAGTGGTTGCTGTAGAGAATGAAGAAGATGTTCATGAAAGTGAAGAATCTCTGTTAGCTGACTTGAGTCTGAGTCAAGTGATTGGACAATCCTTAGTTCCTTATACGGATGCAAATGATGTTGACATACCCTTGCCTAGTTTGGAAGACCCTCCTGTTATTGCAGAGAAATAATTAATAGTGTAAAATTATCCTGATAAAGGAAGACCTATTGAGAATGTTGTTATCTTAATTGAGGATGCACCAGTTGAGGGGGAGCATCAAACCAATGTTGGAAGTGTTAAAGTGGCTGTTGGAATTGAAGATTGGGCAGAAGACCCAGGTTTTGTAGTCTGTGGTTTAGACTATCCGGATTCTAACAATGAAGCATCTCTCAATAGACCTAAGATTACTTATGATGTTGAGACTGAGTTACGACCTAAATATGTGGTCAGAATGCATGACCTGGATACTTTGAAGAAAAATCTGAAGGATAGTTTTGTGGAAGAGGTAAAAAAGATGTAATTTTCTCTAGTCTCTTCAGTTCAATCGATCATGACTGACTCAGTGGTCAGTTTAGCATATGCAAGAGTACCCACTACAGTTGCATCTACTGATATGATCATAAGGGATGATCTGGAATCCTTGAAGGATGAACTGAAAGAATCTTTTAATACATCAATTGGTGAGATGAAGCTTTGTTTTGCTAAATAGATAAGGATGTTGGAAAGATCATTTGAACTCTCTCTAGGTTGTAATTTATCAACCTTCATGGAAAATATAGTGGAAGAAGTTAAAGACTACCAGAATCAAGTTTCTAGACTTGAAGGAGATCTTGAAGCTCTAAAGGAATCTGTTGTTTCTTTAGACTCTTACATGAGCTCAAAATCCCAAGAATACAAGGACTTAGCCAATGTCAAGAGTGTTGTAAGTCAGATGGTTTTAGTGTTTGAAGGATTAAAAAATTCCATGAAAGATCATGTTAAAACCCAGGACTCTCAAGTTCAAAATCTTATCAGTGGGTTGATAAAGAACTTTAAGGAAACAGCAACCTTTTCTGTTGGTTCTGTTGCATCTAAGTCCTTAATAGATCTGAATCAAATTCGAGTTGTGATGAAGGAGGAGCTTGGTCAAGCTTAAACTAGTGGCTCTATGGACTCATCCGAGCTGAGCAGAGTTGTGGTTTATACTAGATATTAAGCAAGAGAAATAATAAAGATAGTCCAATACAATATGAGAGAAGCTTCTACCTCTCAGAAAGAAGTGAAAGATAAGGTGGACTACTATTTCTCTAAGATCTTCACCAAGAATCAACTCAACAATCACTTCAAACTTATGTTGGAAAATATGAAGCTACCTCCTGTCAGTCAAGATTTAAGAGAGAAAGTTAGCAAGATCAGGGAATTGAATCTTACATTGGACAAGTTTATGGAGAACAAGGATGACTTCATATTCTCTATGGATAGAGGTGGAGGAATAATTATGGATTTCAGAAATTTGTTGATGCCTTTTCTGTATGTTGATGCTAGGCCAGTGATTGTCCCTCCTGCCTTACCAGCCTCTACCTCTACTGCTTCTCTAGTTCAAATGACTACTGATCATGATATTTGAATCCCCACTCCTATGATCACACAAAGGGCTCCTCAGTATAGACCAAGAATAGTTTTTGTGGCTCAGCCCCTAATGATCATTTTTGGGATTCCTAATCCTTCACCTCCAACCACTTCACCTGAATCCTCTTCTGCTCCGAAGGGAAAATCTCACATTGAGGATGTGGATTGAACAAGTGGCTAGACAGTTTGATAGGAATCCATTGTATTTTGTTTATTTCTTTGTACCTTATCTAGAACATAAAATGAAACGGGTTTTTATCTCTTTTCTCAATTTTATTTTTATTCCTCTTCTCTTTGGTTTCCCAATTTTTTAATATCACAAAGGGGGAGAAATATTTTATATGATTCTAAAAAGGGGGAGAAATACTCTCTAAGTATCAAAGAGGGAGAAATATTTACCCCGAGGGAGAAATTTTATCTAAGTAAAAGCTATCATGCTTTACTCTTCTGATACTATTACATTTCATTCTCTGCTGTCATTTTCTCTAACTCTCTGATACCACTAAATTTTACTTTTTATATCATTTCATTTAATTTTATCTCTGATACAATCACATTTTCTTCCACCTTTTTTCCATTATGTTCTATAATATACTGTTTCTCTGAGATAATTGCATTTAATGATATATCCTCTGATAAAACTTCTTAATATTTTAAAATGATAAAATCTTGAGTTGTGATTATAAAAAAGGGGGAGATTTTTGACCTCACCGGTTATAATAATCCCAATTATGCTTTCATATAATTTGATAATCTCAATCTAATGTTTTTATATATATTAATTCTTTCAATCTGTGATCAAGATGATAATAATATTAAAATAATCCATGAGATATGTTAATCCATGTCTATCTATGTTTATATGAGTTCAGAAGTTCTTCTAACCCAATCGGATATGCTTTGCATAAAACAAACAAGTGTTAAGTCACTAATCTAGGTATAGCTACTGATATAGAGCTAGCGGTACTCAGTCTACCGATAGACAGAGTCACTGATAAGATAAGGTCACCGATACACAGAGCTACCGATATGAACAGAGCTACCAGTAAGCATATACCAAGTCTACCGATAGAACAGAATGGATCTACCGATGTGCACAAGCTACAGATACATAGAGCTACCGACAGACTAGAGCTACCAATAGACTACCGATGCAAGGAGCTATGGATGACAAGATCTACCAATACAAGTGCAAACAGTTACCGATGCAAGGAGCTACTGACATAGTCTACCAATACAAGTACAGAGTCACCGATAGAATGAAGTCACCGATAGAATGAATTCACCGATAGAACAAGTATATAGAGCTACCAATTGAGTAAGTATACCGATAGAAGGAGTTACTGATACAAAGAGATACTGATGCAAAGAGCTACCGATTCAAGTTCAAAGAGCTACCGATTCAAGTTCAAAGAGCTACTGATGGAAGGTTTTGCTACACAAAATACCACCGTACACATTTACCAACATGAGCTACTAATGATTGACCAAACAGTCAAACTCTATACTCTCAATACTATTTATTTATTAACCTAATGGTTACATTTTATGTTTTTAATGCAGTTAATGTTATTCAATGATCTCTATTTCCATGTCAGAGAACCGTACCTAGTACCCATGAAAAAGGTAATCATTCCCATTTTCTGGAGTTGAAAGCTATAAAATGGAAGATAAAGACCTATTTGAATATGATGAAGAAAGATCATGAGAAGTAGAGAACACTGGGTGTGCATACGACAAGCATCAAAGAACTAAGAAGGCACACAGGTGAAAAAGAAAAGTGTTGAACTTCATTCAAACATGGTGTATTCATGAAAGGCTAAATCAATACTCCAAGAACACTGGACATACACGAAGCTACTCATTTTCAAGGAGAACACAATCCAAATATTGAGTGAAGAACCTCCAAGAACACTTCATGCACTCAAGTTGACAAGATGGACCAAGAATCAAAGAAGAAAACGACACTCTATTTTCTGAGCAGAAACTAGAGAAGGACTCAGAAGTTTTCTTGGCCCACCAAATGAGTACAGAGCTGCAATTCCAATCACTAAAGCTTTTCTAAACTCTTACTCACTTTCTTTAGTGATTATTTCATTTACATTTCGAGCAGTGTGTGTACCCTGTTTATTTTACACACACACTGTCTCCTAAGCTAAACTGGAGAATTATTAAATCCTTACTCAAACTTCATAACCCTTTGTTTCCCACTGTGGATAGTGATAGAGGTAGAGTAAAACCTGGACAGCCTGTCTGCTGTTGTTTGTGTTTCCCATATAGAATTGTGGTAGAGGTCTTTGGACCTGGACAACAGTGTACTATTGTTTACCCCCGATCCAGGGTGTTGATCAATTTATATAAATTGTTGAGAGGACTAAGTCTCGTCTTGAGACTAAACCTCTTGGTTATCTCTTCTGTGTTTTTTAGTTTAATTCATAAGCATACTATGTATATTTATTTCATAATCCACTGCTATTACTTTGAAATACAAAACTATTTTAAAGCTACTTTGATAGTTAAATTAGCAAGTGTTTATACTTATTGTAAGGGAGTAAGTTAGTTTCAAAAGTTAATTTAATATTTATATTAAGTCAACTGAGGCCTAATAAATCATTGAGAAACTGATTGAACATTTACACTCATTATAGATTCACTACAGTTTAACTTTGTTTAATTTGGGGGATTTTAAAAGAAATATTTTTAACAGAAATTTTTATTGGAACACAATTCACCCCCTCCCTCTTTTGATTATCCACTCTGACCAACAATCTCTAACACTCCACATGAGTTGTATTCCTGTTTGAGCAGAGTCAGTAACTTTTGTGTTTACCTCATAATTGAGATGGGTTACATGATAACTTAGGTATATGTATGTGCATATACCTAAGTGGGGTTAACTGTTGATTTCATACTCTATGGTTTATCCTTTTTGGATTTTGAGAGACCTTGAGGGTATTGGGGTCCCTACTAAGTATTGTTATACTCACCCCTAAACGGGCTATGCCCACACCTCGTTGTGTTGGATGCAGATGGCGGACATCACTGAATGAGGGTGAGAGTACTAGGAATGGACGATACTCGGAGGAGGACCATATGACATGTTAGTACACGGAGGAGACCAACAAATGTGAAGTGATAAGGAGGCTATCTATACCTACTCTTTAGGTAGGATCCATGGTGGACGATCCAGGAGCTACTTTTCACCTTTCAGTTGTTTTGTCCTTTTCTGTAGTGCTTATACTTTACAGTTGGGCTTGTATTTCCGGCCCCTTTACTTTTCAGAACTCTCTTGTTATACAGTTTTACTTAGTGTTTTGTATCCAGTTGTGTGCAATTTTTTGTTTGTTTACAGTTATAAAGACAATGTCATCCCAAATTTATGGAATTACACCTTTGGTGATTGTCGTCATCCCCTGGCCTTTGGAAGGCGGGCTTGGGGTAGTCACGGCACGGGCCCCGGGGGACAGATCGTGACAAACATGGCTGCTGGAATGAAGGGTATAAAAAAGATTAAATTCATTATGAAAATATTGTATAAACTTCTAAATATAATTAATTCTTTTGATAATAATTATTTATAAATTAAAATGTAATCCTTTTTAAAATAAAAACAATTTTTTTACTGGAAAAAAAATTATTTAAATGTCCACCAGTGTGTTTTATACCAATAAATAAACAAATAAATATTATTGTATTATATTAATTAAATATATAATATATTAAAAATAATGTTTAAAATTAATCATACATGTTTTATAGACATTATATAATAACAAAACCAATTTTATGCATAAATCACATATTTTTCTAAAAGGACATTTTTTCATCTTTTGATGGAGTACTTGATTTAAAAATAATTTTTGACAATTTTATAGATTATATTTGAAAAAATAAGATACTTTTTCGAAATATTAATATCAAAATTTACTTTGGTTTATGTTTTGGTTTTTCTGATAAGTTTCATGTTTTGATGAATAGTGAAAAGGTGAATTTTAATTGAAAACATGTTTTTCATCTAAATAATTTGAAGTGTTAAATTGTATTTTTTATTGGTTTTAAAGTATAATTTGATCTAGTTTATATTTTTTAATAAAATATAGTCCATTTAACTCAATTTTACATTGAAATTGGATATAAAAAAAATTCAATCTTTTGAATGTTTTCACTTTAATAACTCGTTTTCTCACCCCATCAATAGGATTAATTTTAAATTAATTTTAGAAAAATTTGTGTTTTGGATTTTGAAAAATGAATTAAATATTTTTAATGATATGGTTCAAATTTTTTAAATATTTTCCCATTCTTTTTTTATAAAATAGGAATAGTAACTTTAATAATTTTTATTACCCTGTTAAATTGAATAATTAAAAGTAAAATAATATTATAAATATTAGAAAATTTCCCTAAAACTTGTATTAATTTAATGGGATGAGTTATTTTCAACCAAATTCATCTTGGTCCAATTTAATTGCCTCTTTTATCTAATTATGTCACATTAAGTCTTTTCTACTATTTTTTAAAATAAAAGGCAAAGATGTCATACTAATGTTTTAATAACTATATAATTTTTAATAAATGTTTATTTAGAATATATCATCAAATATAAATATTAATTTGAAATATAAAAGGTTTATATCCATCATCATAATATATTTATAGTTTTTAAGTATTGAAATAATTACCTTAAATATTGACATAATGATGATGGAGTAATTGTTTAATTAATGGAAGTATCAAATAAATTATATTAAAAATATTGAAATAAATATAATTTGGAATAATTAATTTCATCAAAGAAACTTATATAATAATTTTAAATGTTATGAATTTTTTATTAAAAATTTCTAATTTTTCTTATTGTTATTATATTTTTAAAAATTCAAGTAATTAATAGTTTCCAAATTGACATTAATGGTATTTTAAAATATGTAATTATTCATTAAATGATATAATTTTTTTTAAAATATATAATTAGGTAAAATTATTATGATAAGGTTTAAAATGTAATAAATGATTCATTTATGGTTCTTTTTTAATTTTATAGTAACTATATTAACCTTCAAATAATAAAAACACGTGTTGTCACTATAAGAATTAAAGAGGTCAAATAAGGGTTAAATCCAAAAGATAACGATTTAAAAAATTGTCAAAACATGTATAAATTATATTAGATAACTAGATATATACCCATAATCATCCTATATTATAAATAAATCAGTTTTGTTCCATTTTTATTATAACCTTAAGTTATATTAATTTAATATTTGAAGGAATTTTAAGAGTACCCCTCCCCTATCTTATAAAAAAAAACCACTTTTTCTCATTTATTAACACTTAAAACCCTATGTAATTCATCAAATATCTAACCAAATCCACTAATATAATATTTTCCCACATTCAAGAGCTCTTATTTTTGAAAAAACACCATCATTAGCGGTCTTAAGGTGTAAAGAAAAGAAGGTGGTCTACTGAAGATTTATCATTTTTAATCAAGTATTTCTTTTTTATTTCATCTTCCACTTTTTTAAAATATTCTTAAACCGTGATGAAATTAAAAATAAAGAATAAAAAATTTTAAAAAATTTTATTATGTTACTATCAAAATATAAATCCTTCTCTACTTCCATCAAATGGTAAAATAATTAATCATTGATGTGTATAACGAACTACCACCTTTCAAATCGATATAATTTGATTTCCATAACCAACTCTTCGTACCAGTCATAATGATTGAATTAATTTTTATATAATATATTAATTAAATTTATCATTGTGAAATAATAATATATCATTCACATTCTTACATTTCCATGAACATAAAAATGATATCGATGTTCGTGTGTACATGTGAACTATCACCTCCATGATGCGATGTGATTCATTTTTCATCACCACATCACATAGATGATATATATATATATATATATTTGTGTGTGTGTGTGTATTTAAATTGTTTATATGATATTAATGATATTATGTTAATTATTTAATGATGAAATACTACTTACCTTCTTTTCATAATAATCATTGAAAAATTGAAACGTTGCTCATGTGTATGTGTGTCCTACCATATCCATGATTATAACATAGTTCATTTTTCTAATCCATATTTTAATTAACAGATTTAAAAATATAATTGATGTTTAATAATGATAATAATTTCACTATTATTATTCTGTACATGATATATTAATGACCATTTTTACTATATACATCATATCAAATTTATTTTTGTACTCAAGTATCAAATATCTCCAAAACATCAGACATGAACTTAAATAATTGAGTAATTTTTATAACATGGTAATATGTGATACAAAAGGAATAATAAAATTAAAAAAGTTTCTAAATAAATTAAATAATTAACCTATGTTTTCTATTTATTAAGATAAATATTGTACATCTAGAGCCAGACTCGATATAAGGGACTTTTAAACAAAAAACCAAATTTTAAATGTCTTTAGTATTTATTTTCTAAATCTTTCTCTTTTATGTCCATGTTTTTAAAAAATATTTTTATAAATTTATTTATAATTAAATAAATTTTTTAAAATGAGTATTTATAAATTAATTTCAAATTTTTCAAAGTTTTATGGGACACTTTTATTTAAAAATATCTTTTAAAATATTTAAAATGGGTTTTGAAAATGTATCGGTTATTTATATAACATGAATTTTTTTCTTATTAATGAAAATGAAATTTTAAGAGTGAAATGTTTAAAATTTAAATCTTTTACATGTTATGATTATAGAATGGTACTTGTAAATTTGACGAGTGGTTACGTGATAAACCATTCATGGGTAGTTTTATGATAAACCAAGGATGGGTGGTTATGTAATAACCTCTAATGCATTAGGTATGGAAGTTAACTGTACGGTTATTCAATTTTTAAGAGTTACATGTATGGAAGTATAGTTCATGTTTATTACATTTTAGTATAATTATATATCAATTTACCTACTTATATTTTATATTCTTGATAATGAGTTTTCATGAAAATTGATTGATTCCAAAAAAGTAAGATATCGATATTTTTAAAAGGATTATTCCATTATCTAAATAAAAAAATTCAAGAAAAATTTTTATGGTTTTTCATTGTACTAATGGTTTTCTTTTATTTTATTCCTTTACTAATATTTTTTTTCTCATCCCAATATTTAAAAAATTGTAACATTTAAGGGGGAATAAAGACAAGGATGAGATCAAGGGGATAATTGTGAAGATTTTTTTCATAAAGAGAAACCATGTTTTCTTTAAAGAGTTTCCTTTAGTGGAAACAATAGATACTAAGTATAAGTGTCCACTTTTAATTTTTGGGTTTACTTTGTATGATTTTTTACTAATTCTCTAAAAAACTAAACTAAATAGTTCCTAAAATGTGAATTCTAGTTCAAAAACACGAGACTATTTATTTTCTAAGTTCAGGCAGTAAAAGTTAGTATCAAAGATGGTTTAGACAAATTTTTGGATTAGGATATTTTCATAATATTTATGGATCACATCATTGGTTTATATTTTTAATTTTGTTCATAGGTCCAATGTCTCAGAAACTATATTGAAGCTTTAAGTTTTGAAATTTTAAGGTGACTAACAGTTTTTTGGAGAAATTTATTTTTGAGGATTTAAAATGAAATTTATGAGATCAAATTTGTGGTTAATACATGGTAAGTTTATTTTTTAGTATTTTATCATATGTTTTGTAATGTTATATGAATTATATAATTTTTTTAAAAGGACAAACTGCAGACCATGTGAAAACCCATCGTGTCGGATAAGGCCATGAGTTTTGAACCCAAAAACTAAATGGAGATAATTGTGAATCACCTACCACTTACCTACATGAAGTATAAGTCAGTATGACTTTTTAATTTTGGTTAAATTATTTTATATATGAATAATAATTTTATTTTAGTAACATAATTTTTATTGAACATATTTCCATGGGATTATTAAATGATTTGATGATTAAGAGATTAATGATATTTTCGAATTATGAATCTTATAGGATTATTGTTAATAGAATATTATGGTATTTTTTTGAGGAATAAATGTTGCATTTTATTTTGGAGTAAAATACGATTTTCTTCAGGCTTTATAGTTATTTAATGAAACAGTTATCATATCTTATAGATTATGTGATTTAGGAAGATAAATTTTTGATATGACACTTTAAGAGTTATTGATGTTATTTAGTGATAAAATACTATCTTGGAAGTCTATATGATAAAATCTTAAAGATTTTTTTCTATCTTAGTCTCGAATATTTTTGATGAATTTTAATGACAGTTATTTTTTGAATGCTCTGTGTTGAACATTGGGTATTGTTGTTGAATATTAGAGATTAAATTAGTTTTTATACATATAAAAGTTTATTTTTTTTGAAAATTGTATAATCGTATCCAATAAATTTCGGTTTTGGTTATTGTATAAAGAAAATAGGAATAGATTTTTAACCTTTTGTGGATTTGGTGATCTATAAAATTTGATTTTATTGATTCAGGATTTAAAAAAATCATCTTAAATACTCATAGTTTGGAAAAGAGAAGAGTTTATGGATGAAATTTATTAAAGGATAAAACTATGGTTTTCAAGTAAGTATATTTCATTATTTTCTTATTTTAGGTAGTAAAATAATACCTTAACTCTATGAAAAGAATCTAATAAAATTATTCGTTAACTTTTCTTACTATGAAGTCAGAAAACTTTTGTCCCATCATAAATTTATGATTTTGTAATGGAAAACATTATAATTACTATGTTTTCTCTCAATCTCCATCAAAAATTGATAGTTAGTTATCTCTTCCATGTCTATGGTTTCCTATATGGAATCTTAAGATTTGTTATCTTAGGTGACCATCATACTTTCCTTTATTTCCTTTAAAGAGATTGTTTATTAATTTTTTTATAATGTGGAATTTCAATAAGAGATTTATAAATATTTAAACCTTAGTTATCGATCCTCGGTTCAAGTTATGAGGGAAATTTTTATTAAAGGGATTAAAATTTAATATCTTGATATTTTAAAAAGGAGATATTATTCAATAGCGTACAATATGCACCACATCATGCTTAAATGAACAACTAAATATTATTATAACCCAACTTTTGGAATGGGGGGAATAAATAAGATTAACTGAATAATGAAAATATGTTTTTAGAATTTAAATATAATTAATTATTTGGTTACTAATTAATTATAAATGATATAAGAACAAATCTAAATTTAAAATAAAATATGTATTTTTCTAAAAAGACCGTTTTATCGCATTTTAATGGTGTAATTATTTTAAACCATGTTTTTGATAGATTTATAAAATCTATTTGAAAATATAAACTTATTTTATAAAATATTAATATCAAGTTTTACTTTAGTTGAATATTTTTTATTTTTTGATATGTTTCATGTTTTTATTAATAGTGAAAAAATTGAATTTTAACTGAAAACTATTTTTTTGTCTAAATAATTTATAGTGATAAATTATATTTTTGATTTTTTTAAAAGTATAATTAAATAAATTTTATGTCATTTAATTTAATTTATTTGATTGTAATCAATTTCACATTGAATTTTGATATAAAAACATTTCAATATTTTGAACATGTTCTGTTTAGTAACCCGTTTTCTCACCCCGGTAACAAGATTAATTTCAAATTAATTCTATCCAATTATGTGTTTTTAATTTTGAAAAATGAATTCCATATTTTAAATTATAAGTTAAAAATTTATTAAATATATCCCTTCTATTTTTGGAAAATATGAATAGTAACGTTGGTAATTTTTATTCCCCAAATTAAGGATAAATCGGAAAATTAAGGATAAAATTAATATTATAAATATTATAAAATTACCATAATACTAGTAAAAATTTTATTTGATGATATATTTCTAATAGAAATAATCTTTTGGCCTATTTTATGATCTCTTGGAGATACATGGAATACTTTAACCCATTTATAGTAATTTATTTTAAAGAAAATTCAATGATGGAACACTTACGTTTTAATAAATATAACATTTATAATATATGGTTATTTAGAAGATATATTAAACTATAAGTAGACATATTAAATATAAAATATTTATCTATATCATGGTAATTTATTTATAATTTTTTGGTGGAAAATTAATAACCTTAAATGTTGACATAATGATGATGGGGTAATTGTTTAATTAATGGAAGTATCAAATAAATGATATTAAAAGTATTAAAATAAATATAATTTTGAATAATTAATGTCATTAAATGATTGTATATATTACTTTGACATGTTATTTATGTGTTATAATAATTTTTTATAATTTATCTTGTTGTTATGATATTTTTAAAAATCTAAATAATGAGAAGTTTCAAAATTGACATTAATGATATTTTAAAATAAATAATATTTTATTAAATGATATAAAATTTTTTAAAAAATAAAATTGTTAAAAATTATTGGGATAAGGTTTAAAATTTAATCAATTATTCCTTTATGTTATATTTTAAATTTTATAGAAACTATTATAACCTTCAAAGAGTAAAAACACATGTTATCATAGTAAGAATTAAAGAGGTTAAATAAGGGTTAAATCCAACATATAAGGATTAAAGAAAAGTCAAAACATGTCTAACTTTCATTGGTTAACTTTATTTTGACCCATAATCATTATATATTAAAAATAAATTAATTTTTATCTGTTTTAAATATAATCTTTATTTATATTAATTAAGTATTTTGAGGAATTCCAAGAGTTCCCCTCCCCTATATTATTAAACGACACCTCTTATTATCTTTTATTATCACTTCAAAACCTATTTTTTCAGCCAATATCTACCAAAATCCATTACATGAATACCTCCCCACATTTTATATCTCTTATATTAGTCATAACACCATCCTTAGTGTTCTTAAGGTGCTATGAAAAGGATTTTGTCCAAGGAAGAGGTATCGCTTTTTACCATGTTTTTATGTATTATTTCTTATTCCACTTAATTAAAATATTATTAAACCATGATCAAATTATAACTACAATATCCTTAATATAATTATATTTTATTATTTTAGAATCATCAATAAAATCCATCTCTACTTCCATCAAATTGAACAATAATTAATCATTCGTTTGTACGGGGGACTACCACCTTTCGAACCTATATAATTTTTTTTCCATAACCATATCTCAAGAATGATTATAACGATGGAATTAATATTTATGTTTTATATTAATTAAATATTTATCATTATTAAAAAATAATATATCATCTATTTTATTACCTTTCCATGCACATAAAAATGATAATGTCATTCGTGTGTATGTGTGAACTATCCCCTCCATGAAGCGATATGATTCATTTTTCATCACCACAACTAAAACATATGTATGGTCTACCATATCCTTTATTATAATGTACTAAGTTTTTCCTATCAATATTTAATTAATGGATCTAAAAGTATAATTTATTTTTAAAAATAACAATAATTTCATGATTATTATTTGGGAGATTGTGTATTAATGTCCATTTTGATTATAGACATCATATCAAAGTCATTTTATACTCAAGTACAAAATATCATTATAACATCAACCATGAACATAAATAATTAATTTTTTTTTATAACATGGTAATGAGTGACATAAAATAAATTATAAAATTTAAAAAAATCAATAAAGTATATAATTAACCTAAGTTTATTTATCTAAAAAATAAATATTGTGTGTGACAAGTAAAACTCAAGTTAAGGGACTTTTTAACTAAAAAACTCTTTTTAAATGTTATAAATATTTATTTTCTAAGTAATTATCTTTCATGTCCATGTTTTTTAAAAATGATTTTATGAATGTATTTTTATGTACATGAATTTTTTAAAATTGGAAATTTCAAATTCCTATCAAATGTTTCAAAATGGTATGGGAATGTTGGATGTCAAAATCTCTTTTTAAATGTTTAAAATGGGTTTTGAAAATGAATTTATTATTTAAATAACTTGAAATGTTTTGTTATGAGTTAAAATTAAATTTTAAGAGTTACGAGTTTAAAATTAAAAGCTTTTAGGTGTTATGATTATATAATGCTACATTGACATTTGATGGGTGCTTGTGTGTTAAACCAGTGACAGGTGGTTCTGTGATAAAACAAGGATGTGTGGTTATGTTATAACCTCAAATTAATTGTGTATTTAAGTAAACCATATGATTATTCCATTTTTAAGAGTGAAATTTATGGAATTAGACCGTATAATTATACCATTTGTAAGAGTTACATGTATGGAAGTCGACCACATGGTTTTTACATTTTAGTATAATTATGTCCCAAGTTAAAAACATATATTTTAGATTCTTACTAATGCATTTCATGAAAATATATTTATTTTAAAAAGGTAATATATTGATATGTTTTAAAAAATGATTCTTTTTTATAAATAAAAAGGTATGTTTTCATAAAAAAATATGGCTTTTAAGTAGACAAATGGTTACCTTTATTTTATGTACCTTAATGATTTTTTGTGCTTATACCAAGTTTTAAAATGTTTTTCACGAGATTTATGAGAAAATAGAGATAATTATGAGATCAGGGGGATAATTTAGAAGATTTTTTTTCATAAATAAAATCCATGTTTTATTTTAAAGAGTTTTCTTCAGTGGAAAAATGAATACTTATTATAAGTTTCCACTTGTAAGGTATGGGTTTACCTTGTAAGAGTTTGTCCTAATTATCTAAAAATATAAATTGAAAATATCCTTGAATGTTAATTATAGTTCAGAAACACAAGAATGTGTAATGTTGAAGGTAGTTCCCTTATATAAATGGCTCATGAGGTGTGGTAAAAGGAGGAGAGGGTTCAATTTTAAAAGTGTGGTGGGTGGAAATCTTTTAAATACATGAAATATTAATATATAATATGTGTATAAATCATGTAAAATGGATCCAAAATTCTATATATCATAATATATGTTGTATAAGTTCTAAATAAATTCAACCAATAATATTTAATCATGTCTAGGTGCTATTTTGAACCTTATCTTTTATTTTAACCCCTATTTCACTATGGTTATCCTTAACAATTATAACACATTTTTAAACCTTTAAAGGACATAAATTTGATTCTAAAAATGAAAATTGACACATAAAAGATCCATGAATGATATTATATACATTTTAACATAAAATATAGTTATTAATAGTTTTTTATGTTTTTATAGTGTTTTAATAAAAATTAAACATTAAATATCTTTTAAAGTCATTTTCGAGACTATACATATAATTTGAATTTAAAGGAATCAATATAAAAATGAAATTATAAACTAAAAACATTAACCATAACTAATAAATTATATTTATCCATAAGAATCATGTTATTAAATAATTATTATATAACATATTTCTTTTAATGTTTTTAAAATCATTTACATTATTTTTCTACTACTTTCACAGAAGATGTGTTAGTGTTGTGTATGTGTTCATGGTAATTATACCATCAATAAAAATTAAAAAAGATAATATCATATAAATTATTTATTAATATTCAAAATAACCATTTATAATAATTAATAAATTTCTTTTATACCCCAAAAAACATATTACAGATATTAAAAGAGAGTGTGTGATATTTTGTAATTTTTTTCTTAACATAAAATAATATAAAGGTCATAATCAAAGAATAGTGAAACAAAAATTAAATATTTTTAAATTTAGGGTGCTTATGGTTAAATTATATCTATATAATAAAATACAGTTATGTTTTTGGTTTATTTTGAGAACTTATCCAATACTTTTAAGATTAATTAACCTATTTTACCCATTACCCTGGTGATAAACTATTATCATGGTTACTAATAATTATAACAAAAAATAAAATTGAAATATTAAAAAACTTTTAACCACATAATTATAAATATGAAATATAATTTTTAGTATTAATTTTTCCTAAGTGGAAAATTTTTATTTTAACATAAGTGTGCCAAATGCAATGAATTTCTTTTAGAAAATCAGGTTTTTAAAAATCTAAATGAACTTATAATAAAATAAAATATAATGTTGGTCACTATAGAGTTATTTATATAATATTTAATAAGAATTATGTTTTTAACATTAAAATAAAATAAAAAATATAATTTTACTTTTAAATTAATTGATTTAAATAAAATAAATGGTAGTTTTGCAAAAAAAAATGTTATTTTCACTATTAACTCAAAAATCAATATTTTCAAAAAATGCTAGAAATTAAATCAATGAAAATTTAAAATAATTATTTCAAGTATTATGTCCATTTTTTCAAATAAAATTTCGAAAATTGGTTGAAATTAATTATAATATCTACACACAAAATTCAATAAAACCCATTTTTGAAGAAAATGTATTTTTTAACTCAAAAATGAATTTGTACTAATTATTTATCTAATGACCACAATTATATGAATTTTAATTCATGTATTAAATTTATGGTCTATAAATTGTATTATTAGCATTAATATGCCGTTATTAACATAATTTATTTTGATAAAAACACTTTTCACATATAAAATTGTTTTCTAAAAAAGAAATATATCGCAACTAATCTTAAATGAATTTATTCAAAATTGAGTTTTTATTTACTATGAATTAATTGGTAAATTTTTATTAATGAAATTATAAATATGTTTTATAATAAGTTTATTCCTATTTATACCTACTAAACTAATGGATAGGTTATAATAGTCATATTTAAATAACAATATTTCTATAGTATATTGTTTTTTGTTTAAGCTTGGTGTTTCATATACCACAGGATATCGAATATATTACTTCATGAAAATAAATTCTAAAATATTAGAGTGTTACACTCGACCATAATTATTTAAATATTCTCCTCATAGTTTTATCTTGCATCCAATAAAAAGGGTTTAAAACATTTTTTTGCAAATCAACTCTAGAGTGTTAAAGATAAAACAAATGATCATGAAAGTAAAAATAGCAATAATTAAAAAAAAATTCGAAAACCCACATTATAAACATGGATAATAAAACATCCTTTAATAAAAATTAAAGGTGAAATATAAAGTTCACCTAAAATAACATATAATTGGGTTCCCAAATAAGGATAAAATTTGTGGGAAGGGACAATGTAGACAAGGAGGAGAAAAATAACATCCACAGAAAAATAAAGAGTGATAGAGAAACTGGTCATGATAAAGTTAATGAACATAAATCTATAAATCATTAATGGATAATTAATACCATCAATTCATCATAAATAAATATAAAAGGGTAAAAATTTTATTTCGAGATTCATTTCCTAGAGTTGAGGTATTCTTTTACTATCAAGATAGACCACACAAGAATATACACTTGATTAATTTTATCATATATCATAAGAAAAAAATTCCTTTGGTTTTGATTCGATCAACTTCCACTAATATTACATTTCTTACTCCAAGAAATGAATATTCAAGTTTATTTTTTTCCTAAAGATCTAAAATTATCTTTTTATGGTTATAAGATTCATAAAATGATGAAAATTAATTTCTTAGGATTCACTCCACTAATGAAAACAAAAACAGTTATTATAAGGTGATTTTGTATAAAATATAAAGGAAAATTCATATTGGTAAATACTATATTAATCTTCAATGCTCCAATAAAAACACCAAAAGATCAAATTAAATCATTCCATAAATAAAAATCCATAAAAATGTTCAAAATATACTAGGACAAATTAAAACCCAAAGATTATAATTATTTGTTAACAACTATTTTGATAAGAATTTAACATTTATCTCCAAACAAAATTAATCACTCAATAAGTTTCAAACCAAAAATATATATTCCCTAATAATATAATCACCAAAATATGTTAATCTTTCCCATATATAACCTGAATCACTATAAAGGTAAAATAATATAATATATTCTTCCAAAAGATAACACAATATTTATTGATTAAATAAAATCTCATATTATCCAAAAATATTTCCATCTACTTTAATCATATAATTCTTCTAATATAGTGAACTTTCTCTAAAATAAAATTATTCAATTTTTAACCAAATCACTTTATAATAATAGTGTTATCTATATAGTATAACATATATCCAAAACTTTTGTAAACCTTTTGTCTAATTAATCAAAATTACCTTTAAAAAGATTATATTAACCCTAAATGTTATCAATACCTTTAAAATTTTTCCCACCAAATATAAAATCATTAGCCCTCTAATAAAATTTTTATTAAAACTCATAATAAAACTCAAGGTGATATTCCCATAAATGTCTCCTAAAATGTCCTTAATCCTATTAAAATTCGATCACATAAAACCTATAATGGGGTAGATATTAAACATATGGTAAACCTTATACTTATTAACCCATGATGATATCCAAAATTATTAAAATATCCTCATATGAATCAATCTAACCTCTAAAGTTATCTAAAACATTCCTCCAATACCTACTATATCACCCTGAAACATAGAAAATAAATAATTATATGATTTATAATAAGGTTTAAACTTCCATATATTTTAAGGATATTTTTTGTAAATAGTTTTATATAATTTGTAAAAACTATTACATGTCAAATCGTTACAATATATAGTGTAAACTTCCAACCAATTTCCATTTTTTCCAAAAAAAAATTGTGTCCTAAATTCAAATTAATATTTCATTAAAAAGATGTTATATTATTTTGTTATGGATCCCCATAATGGAAAAATATACCTTTCTATAGTCACACTCATACTTAATACCTATGAAATTGTTTTTTGAAAATGTGGGGTCAAAAATAATGAAGATCGATAAGGGATATAAAAATGAAATGAAATCAATTAAACAATTTTCAAATCATTAAAACACATAAATAATTTTACCTTTTCTCTTAATGAAAATTGATTTTAAATTAATAACTTGATTTCCCTTTGAATTAACTTTTCTCCCAAAGTGTTTCATAAAAAAATATCATAAGAAATCATAAATTAAAAATTATAATTCATGGGGGTTTCTTGAAAAAACAGGAAATATTTTACTTGAAAATAAAACTTTTTACTCATAAGATATCACAAAAAATATTTTAAATCAATGTTCATTTTTTATCTTATAAAATAAAAATATTACAATAAAAACCATAATCATCTAGAACATGAAATATATATAATTATAAAAATATAAATAAAAATATTTATAAGAATAATTTATTTCATAATAATATAATGCATCTTTTTGGATATATTAATCACACAGTAAGGCCTCGTTTTAAGACATAATAAACATGTCTTCATGGCCTAATGCAAATAAATTTCAAATAATTGGGTAGTCATACACAAAATAATTTGGATTATTTGTCTCATTAGACATATAGAGGATTTATATGACTATAAAATGACCCTTTACTTACATTTCCACGACCCGAACTATATCGGGGCTCGAGCCACAACTACCCCAAGCCCGCCTCCATAGGCCAGGGGCTGGCGACCAGCGCCGAAGGCAAAAAAAACTAGGGGAGGCCTTTGCCTAAGAAACTGTACTCACACATGCAGCTAAATCAATGAAAAAGTGTGGAGAAAATAAAAGCAAGATAGCACACTGCTACAAAAAGGGAAACCAACATACATGCATAGACCTCTACACAGTACAAGTAGAGTGCTAACGAGATAACTGAAGAGAAAAAGGTTCAAAACACACGCCCAACTAGAAAGGTCCCAGAACCCAGAAATAGGTAAATGAAAGTAAACAGCTGGTGAGTCTCACAACCGGGAATCCTCCTACGTCCACTGAACGCAGCCCAAGCTCCTGTGTCCTCTACACTCCTCTATAGTCTCGATTGACTTGTCTGTCATCTGCAAAGGCACACCAAGTGTGGAAAAATCCCAAGAAGGGGTGAGTATAAAGATACTTAGTAGGATGCCCTGAAAACTCGAGGGAGAAAAAAATGAGGTACTAAAATGGTGAGCAGTAGATAGATCAAGAACAGTGTAAGAGTAAAAAAGAGATAGTGGATCTCAACCCAACAAGAGAAAGGAAGTAGACTCATCCAAAAGAAAAGAGCAAGAAAATGTGAGAAGATGAACTTCTCATCGAATATTCGCTGCCTATAGCAAGTGAGTAGACTCGTCCAACCAAGAGATGATAGAAATGGAAAACAAATGGCATACCAAGCGCGTGTTCGCCCCTACAAGAATGAGAATAACCAAACCCAAGGAGTGGTAACAAAAGTATGGTGTATATATATTCTCGACAAGAAACCTGAATGAGTGTGTAAGGGGATCTTTATCTCCAAGATCAACCCAAGAAGAGTCTCCAACAGTTTAAAGGATGGCCATCACTGAAGCCCAAGAATCCCGCACGCCAAAGCTGCCTCATCACTGAACTGTACAACCAAGGGTCCTGCTCTAGTAATCATGGAGAAAAGTCACTGACTAGCCTCATAGATAGAGTCTGAAATAATATGTCGGGTAACCCACTGTCCAGCCTAGCTGGAGGTTAAACCACACGTGGTCATTAGGTAACCCACAGCCCATTCCCGCTGGAGGGTAAACCAAAAACGGTCATCAGGTAACCCGCTGCCCAGCCCCGATGGAGGGTAAACCACAAGAGGGTAAACCATAAGAGGACATCCAGTAACCCACTTCCCAGCCTCGCTGAAGGGTAAACCACAAGAGTTCTTCCAGTAACCCCCTACCCAGCCCCGCTGGAGGGTAAACCACAAGAGTTCATTAGGTAACCCATTGCCCAGTCTCGATGGATGGTAAACCACAACATTTCATCGGGTAACCCACTTCCTAGCCCCACTGGAGGGTAAAGCCAGAACTGGTTCTAATGTGTCATCACTACCCATGCCATCACTGGGTTTCACCAACACCACTACCATGCGTAGGTTCAGAGTGCATCAAAGGAACATCTAACCAATGCCCTTTCATGTTTCCACATTTAATATAATCTCTAAAGAGGCTCTACATTCCCAAACCTATTACACTGTTATAATCCTCATGAAAAAACACGCAAGATAGGCTACTTACTCGCTGGAAACGGGCTCCTGATGGAAAAATTTGTTCAACACCACTTTATGCCCATACAGAGTCTCATGGGGCCTGAACCTCAATCTCAAAAGTGGTCGGGCGAACCACGCATTGATATGCTCTTGGAAAAACACGCTGAAACAACTATTCATACACCCCAAACAGACACCTGATGAAAAATTCAAAAAACGTTGCACACAACCTAAAAGACTACCTGTGGGACGCACGCCTCAAGTTCGACATTAATGCCTAAAACTACCCTGGTCAACTATGGCTCGATGTCAGGGTCACAACGCCTCTGACGGTGCCTAAAACAGACTCCGGATTCGAAAGCTACAACTCCCCCTGTTATAATCAAATGAGGCCCTGTGGGGCCCACACCTCGACCCTGAACAACGTCACGTAGATCGTACCATTGCGTTCATTGCAGATAACCATGTGGTGTAGTATATTAATTTGCCCTGAATGGACTTATGTAGCATAAGTCATTAAAATGCAGCATACGTCTGAAAGCAGCCTCATGGGGCTGATGCCACAGGCCAGAATTTAGGGGGGCAGATTGCACTATTGAAATCCCCTCGGAAAAACACTCAGAAACAAGTACTTAAACACCCCAAACAAATTTCGGGTGAAAAAATGGTGTTTCACTGTAAAACGTGCGAATTAGGCCATGTAGGGCCCGCCCCTTGTCTCTAACCCGAATGCTTCAGAAATAATCTCAAATAGTTTGCCCAAGGACTGGGGTCATGTTGTCGTTAATGGCACATCAATTGGACATCCCAAATAGAAGTTAGGTCTGACGCAAGAATAGCTAATTAATTCAAATAATTAATTAATTATTCATGTTAAGAGCTTCATGCCACCAGAAAAAAACCATGAAAAAGGGGTTTCAAAAAAACATTGTAAGGACTGTCTCTACTCCAGGGCTACAGCGCCTTTGACGGCACGTCAAACAGACGTCCGGCTAGCGAACCACATCCGTCTCAATTTTAATAATAATTTAATATTATTAAATTAACGTGTTTTGGGTCACCCATCTTCAAGCACGGAACCCAAAAACCTAGAAACCCACTTTAAAAAGTCCGCCTTGCTGACACTAATTTATAGCCATAGACGGCGCATCAAACGGATGCACCGTTTAGAAGATACGGCCCCCGAATGCAAGGGGCCCAACCGGGCCGATTCACCCTGGTCGGCCCAGTCCGAACCGTCGGCCCGCGGCCTAGCCACGGGTCCGGCCCGAACTGCCGCAGCCCACTTTAGCCGCCCTGAACCCCCTTGGGTCCGATTCTCCAATGCAGACTGACCTTTCGGACGGTCTTCGTCACCCAGCAGGACCCACGGTATGCGGGTCCTTGTCCACGCCACACACCCCGAGGCACTGACCGCCTCGGGTTCCCCCTGCCGAGCACGACCACCATAGGTCGCGGCTCCACCGTCTCCATTCGTTGGTGCCTCTGCCTCCCACCATGCACCACCATCTCAATGCCACCCCGGCCACCAGTCGCGGCCTCCTCATCTTCCGAACGTCGCGGTCGCCCAAGGTGCCTCATCCCACTTGAAGCCCCACACTCTGCCACCTCCGCTGAAGCCCCACGATCTGTCGCCAAGATAGCCGGCTCAACCGGGCCTACCCAGATTCTCCGGCCTCACCCCTTCCGCATTGGCCACACTTCCCTGCGCTGCACGATGCCTCTACCCTGGCCATCAGCCCATTTGTCGTGCCTCCTGGCCGATCAGCCGCGCTCTGCCCCCACCGGCAGCTAAACTCCGATGGTCCATTCAGCGGATCACTGTGACTCAATCGAAAACCTGATTCCAGATCTGAGGACGTTTTTGTGATCCCTACGATGATACATTTGTATAACCTAGATCTGATTGATGATTCGAAAGTCGGTTGATGCATCCGAAAATTATAGCTGGTGTTCGCGAAGAACAGAACCAAGAACGGGGTTCCAAACATAGATCGATGGCCATGTTTGTGCATCCATCGATGAAGATAATTAAAATGATGAAACAAATGAACAACGAATGATATTTAATTTAAAAAATTGAGTTGGAACTTAAAATTAGAATAAATCCTACTTCATTTTTGATGCATGTCGTAGGCGATGCGTCCATGAGGCTCCTCCATTGATTCGCCAAAGTCTTGACGAAGACTGCACCTCGATCTGATGAAGAACGATTAAGAACACTGAAGAATGGATTAGAGAGAGAGAGAGAGAGGAGTGGGGGAAATGGGTCCCCTTCCTTAATTACAACACTTGAATTTTATAACCCTCGGAAACTCCGCCGACGGGCGCGGATTCCAAAACCTCTGCACCCTCTCATTTTATGTCACGCCTTGGAAAAATGACCCATTTAGAACTCAATAGAAGTCTTGGATTTCCATTCTGAGACTTTGTTAGAAAGTTATATGAAAAGGACTCCAGTGATAAAAATCACTAATTCATTATTTCAAAATGAAGATTTCATCCATGGGTGACATCTCTCACAGCAGGCCCGCACCCACAACCTTTACACCCCACCTAGGGTAAACGGCACACTCCGGACGCAACTGTGCCCTCAGATTTTTTATTTGAGATACCGTTTAGGAGTAAAACCAACCCTTCCATGTTCATAGTATAAAAACACTTAACATTTTTATAAAATTTATTCCTGGCACACCAGGCCTCGGAATCGCATGTTGTCTTCGCACCTAGCTCTAGAATAAAATGTAGAAATATTCCAAAGTCTTAAAGAGTGAAAACTGGGTCTCTACATCATTCCCTCCTTCAATAATTTCATCCATGAAAAGAAAAACAAGGGAAAAAAACTTGGGGTACGGAGCTCACACCTAGCTCTGCCACTCCCAAGAAAAATTTCACAACACTATGCTGGCACAAAACGCAAACCAAAGGGTTGGTTTATACTCATATGGTCTGCTACTCTCTAGGGAACATGTAGGAATATGAACACACCTCATCAACGGTGACACGTGGAAGATGTTGTGTGCCCACTCCTTCTGTTGGGAGGGTAGGGCAAGATGGTAGGCAAACTCTCAATAACTTGCACGATTCCCGGACGGCCCAAAGAAACTCAGGGGACTTCCTGGGCCGAACCTCTACTTCCCACGTCACGACTAAAATCGTGATTTTCTCTTGGAACAGGATCTCGTGATTCCCTCCTTCAGAATACCCATCGGGTGCATTGCCCGGGGATATTTGATCATGTGGTACCTCGCTGTCGACATCCCCCCAGCTGCGACTCTCTCACACGCTCATGGAGTGAAGGAGTCAACACCATCGACTGCAGAAAATTTTTACCCTCTTGCTCTACCAAAGTTATCTGTAGGGAAGCTAACTACTATGAAAATTCCCACACATGACGAGTCTGGGACTTCCTATTAAGGGAACTTGCCAGAACACTACCATTTTCCGGAACATAGACTACCTCGAACTCGTAGTCCTGTAGAAATTTCAACCAGCACTGTCACCTCAAGTTCAAGTATCTCTAGGTGAGGGTGCATATGAGACTCTGGTGGTCTGAGCAAACCACAAAGCGCTCTCCCAGAAGAGATCATCTCTACATTATTTGCGTTAGGACCACCAACACCAGTACCACATAGTAAAGTGCATAGTTCTGTTTATAGGGTATCCATCACCTCCACCTGTGCTTGATAACGGTATCATGATTGACTTTGAGCACGCAAGGTACCAACGAATAGATCAGGTGAGAAAACTCATCTAACCGCCATAGGCTAGACACGGAAAGCACGTGGCATAGCCCATGTGTCTTTGAATCTCTCGGAAAGAGAGTAATCCCTAAAATAGGCACTCTTCCAAACCCACTAGTGGCACCTATAGCAAAGGGAGGTCAAGTAGAAAACCCCCACTGGCAAACCCAAAACCTGCTCTGACACTCCACCACACCACCCCACCATGAATTCACATGTCAGAGGGACTCATCCACCATACCTCAATACTATCCTCTTTGGGTGGTACTGACTCTCCCTCATGGTTTTGATCACATCACAAAAAATAATCTTAGTGGGGGAAGAACCCCTCTTTCCAATGCATTCAAAGATTTGTCGGACAATACCAACATAGGGTTACACTGATGCCATGCATCACCCTCAGTAACCCCTCGAACAAGGAGTTAGATGAAAAGAGTACCTCACGCAGTGCCTAACATGTTCTACTAAGAAATGTCGAAAAAGACAAAGAGCATAACTCTTATCATATCATATGTTGCAGGATTGTAGACATCCATAGCACACAGCCACCCACGGCCCTGTCCGTCAGCTCCCTGAGCCTGACATGGGTCGCCTAGTGGTGGTGGAAGGAACTCGAATCTTCGTCCACCAACCACAGTTTTTCTACTTTTTTTTCAACACCACCTCCCTGGGGCCCACCTTGTCCTCACCTGGGGGTTCTCTGATCATGAAACTGCCTTTTTTGTGATGGTGCACCTAACAACTATCTGGAAAACATAACACATTTGGTCAGGTAGGCTCATGCCACATGACCTCGCACATCACAAATATAGGACTAGTCCTCCCTGGGCTATCTCGGTGCTCTACGCTGTCCCTGACCATGTTCCTGAGTCTTATTAAGGGAAGACTTCCAGCGTCGAGGCCCTTCCAATCGACATCCCTCTTACAGAAATTTCTCTGTCACCATTTCCTACTGCAGCACCCCAAGATGGGTGAGGATGATCAAGGGAACTACGTTGGAATGAAATTCCTCTACAGAGATCTCATTCAAATTTCTGTGCTCGGAAGTTTCTATCATGGACCACATCCAAAGAGTATCGAGTAAGGTCTGCGAACCTAGTTGCGTACTCAGCCACTACCATCACTCCCCGCTGAAACTCCAGCAGCTCTTGAAACCATATAAAGGATAAGTAGGAGGGGTAATACCCCTCACAATACAGCTAATAGAAGTCATCCAATGAGAGTAGCGACTCATCGTGTATTTGAATAACCCTGGCTCTACCACGCCAAACTACAAGGTGGAATAAGACTGGATGTCAAAGCCACCATCTAACATGCCAGTGTCCAAACAATCCTGAAGAGGCAGACCACCGACTCGAGCAAACCCTTCACTGTATGAGGGTATGGCTCACCGTGGAACCTCAGCAGCCTCTAACGCTGGAACTCACGTAGATTTCCCAGCCTGCGCTTGTCATCATCCCTTGCTGACAGTACTATCTGCTACTCCACAGGTGGAGGTGCTAATACCTATCCTCTTAGAGAAAAGGTAATTATATGATGGATCTTAAATTGAGGCCTCATCGCTCATGGAATCGTCATTACAAACTGGAGCTAGTATCCTGGCTGGCTACCATCACAGAGACATCCTGAATCTGATCAAAGAGTACCACGGTCAAATGAGCATATATAAATCAACATTAATGGGGATCTAACTCAAGAAAGGTAGTCAAAGACTCAATCCTATATGATGCACGAACCAAATTCCCTGCAATAAGTGTCTTAGTGTACCGAGTCGATAAGCGGGTTATCAAGGTCCTGGTGAATGGATACGTTGGCCGCTACACCATCACTGGACTGCCTGTCCTGAGAGATACTCTCGAGACATGTTGACACTATTTCTCAAAAACACAATCAATTCCTTTTTAGGGATGTTCGAACAAATCCCCAAGGAATAAACCACCTCTGATAACACTTTTTCATGACCTGACCCACACCAGGGCTTGAGCCGCAACTACCCCAAGCCCGCTTCTATAGGCCAGGGGCTGGTGACTAGCACCGAAAGAACAACAAACTAGGGGAGGAATTTTCCTAAGAAACTGTACTCACACACGCAGCTAAATCAATGCCAAAGTGCAGAGAGAAAAAAGAAAGATACAAAACTATTACAAAAAGGGAAACCAACATACAAGCATTGACCTCTACATAGTACAAGTGAAGTGCTGATGAGATAACTGAAAAGAAAAAGGGGAAAAACACATGCCCAACTAGAAAGGTGCCACAACCATAAAACAGGTAAATGAAAGTAAACAGCTGGTGAGTCTCACACCCGGGAATCCTTCTACATCTACTAAAAGTAGCCCAAGCTCCTATGTCCTCTATGATCTTCCATAGTCTCGGTCGACCTGTCTATCGTCTACAAGGGCACACCAAGTGTGGGAAAACCCAAGAAGGGGTGAGTATAAAGATACTCAGTAGGATTCCCCGAAAGCTCAAGGGATCAAAAAAGGAGGTACTAAAACAGTGAGTAGTAGATAAATCAAGAACAGTGTAAGAGTACAAAAGAGAGAGTGCAGCTCAACCCAACAAGGGAATCGAAGCAAACTCATCTAGATGTAAAGAGCAAGAAACAGTGAGAAGATGAACTTCTCATCGAGTCTTCGCTACCTATAGCAGAAGATTAGACTCATCCAAACAAGAGGTGATAGACATAGAAAGCACGTGGCATACCCTACATGTCATCGCCCCTCCTAAAAGGAGAGTAATCGAACCCAAGGAGTGGGAACAAAATTTGGGTGAATATATATATGTTATCGACAAGAAACCTGAATGAGTGTGTAAGGGGATCTCTATATCCAAGCTCAGCCCAAGAATAGTCACCAAAAGTTCAAAGGATGGTCGTCACTGAATCCCAAAAATCTTGCATGCCAAATATAACTCATCACATAACCGTAAAACCAAGGGTCCCCCTCAATTAATCCTGGAGAAAAGTCACTGACTAGCCTCATAGAAAGTGTCTGGAATAAGTCATCGGGTAACCCACTGTCGAGCCCTGCTGGAGGGTAAACCACAAGTGGTCTTCAGGTAACCCACTACCTATCCCCGCTGAGGGTAAACCACAAAAGTTCGTCAGGTAACCCACTGCCCATCCCTACTGGAGGGTAAACCATAAGAGGTCGTCTAGTAACACACTGCCCAGCCCCACTTGAGGGTAAAAAACAAGAGGTCCTCTGGTAACCCACTGCCCAGCCCCGCTAGAGGGTAAAACACAAGAGTTCATCCAGTAACCCACTCCTAGCCCCGCTAGAGGATAAACCACAAGAGTTTGTCGGGTAACCCACTGCCCAACCCCACTGGAGGGTAAACCACAAGAGTTCGCCGGGTAACCCACTGCCCAACCCCACTAGAGGGTAAACCTGAAACTGGTCCGATGTCTTCGCACTACCCATGCCATCAATAGGTGTCACCAACACCGCTACCATGTGTAGGTTCAGAGTGCGACAAAGGGACCTCCAACCAACGCCCTTTAATGTTTCCACATTTAATGAAATCTCGAAAGAGGCTCTGCATGCCCAAACATATTACACTATTGTAATCCTCGTGGAAAAATACACGAGGTGGACTACTTACTCGCTGGAAATGGGGTCCCAATGGAAAAGTTATTCAACACTTTATTATGCCCATATGGAGTCTTGTGGGGTCCATACCTCGGTCCCAAAAGAGGTCGGGCGAACTACGCCATTGAAATACTCTCGGAAACACACGCCAAAATGACTATTCATACACCCCAAATAGATAACTGATGAAAAATTTGTAAAACACTACACACAACATAGAAGATGGCCCATGGGGCCCATGCCTCAAGTACAAATTCAACTCCTAAAACCACCCTGGTCAACTACGCCTTGATTCTAGGGTCACAACGCCACTGACAGTGCCTAAAACGGACTCTGGATGAGGAAGATGCAACTCCCCGCGTTATAAGAAAATGAGGCCCTATGGGGCCCACACCTCGAACTTGAACCACGTCACGCAGATCGTACCATTGCGTTCCTTGTAGATAACCATGTGGCGTAGCCTATTCATTTTCCCTAAACGTACTTATGTATCATAAGTCGTAAAAATGCAGCATACGACTGAAATTCGCCTCGTGGGGCCCATGCCTCGGGCCCAAATTTAGGCGGGCATATTGCACCATTTCAATCCCCTAAAAAACACTTAGAAACAAGTACTCAAAGACCCCAAACGGATGCTAGGTGAAAAAGTGGTGTTTCACTGTAAAACATGGGAACTAGGCCCTGTGGGGCCAGCACCTTATCTCTAACCCAAATGCTTCGAAAATCATCTCAAAAAGTCTGCATGAGGACTAGGGTCACCCTGACGCTGACGGTGCATCAATCGGACATCCCAAACAGGAGTTAGGGCCGACGCAAGAATAACTAATTAATTCAAATAATTAATTAATTATTCACATTAAGCATTTTGTGCCACTGGGAAATGAAACCAAGCCTCAATGGTTCCGAACCAACATTGTAAAGACCATCTAAAATCCAGGGCCACAACGCCTATGATGACGCATCAAATGGACATCCGACTCGCGAACCACGTCCATTGAAATTTTAATAATAATTTAATATTATTAAATTAATGTGTTTTGGGTATCATGTCTTCTGGAACAGAACACAAAAACCTGAAAACCCACTTTAAAAATTCCTCCTTGCTGACACGAATTTGTAGTCACAGACAGCGCATCAAATGGACTCACCATTTAGAAGATACGACCCTCCAAATGCAAGGGGCCCAACCGGGCCAGTTCACCCCGGTCGGCCTGGTCCGAACCGCCCGCCCGCAGGCCAGCCGCGGGTCCGGCCTGAACTGTCGTGGCCCGCTCCAGCCGCACCAGACCCCCACAGGTCCAGTTCTCCAATGCATACCGACCTTATGGCCGGTCTTCATCGCCCAGTGGGACCTGCGGTATGCAGGTTCTTGTCCACACCGCACACCCTGAGGCGCTGACTACCTCCAGTTCCCCCTGCCGAGAGCGACCGCCCGAGGCCGCAGCTCTGCCGCATCTGCATGTCGGTGCCTCTGCCTCCCGTCGTGCACCACCAGCTCGAGGACACCCTTTTTGCCTATCGCGGCTACCTCGTCCAGTGAACGTCGCGACTGCCCGAGGTGCCTCGTCGCGCTAGAAGCCCCGCACTCCACCACCTCCGTTGAAGTCCCGCTCTCCGACGCCCACCCAGACCACTCCGCCCGGCATTCCTGGATTCTCTGAATGCACCCCGTCCAACCTGGCCACACTTCTCTACACTTTTTGATGCCTCCTCTCTAGCCACCGGCCCCTTTTTCCGTGCCTCTTGGCCGATATACCACGCTTTGCCTCCACCGGCGGCTAAACTCTGATGGTCCCTTCAGCGGATCACTACGACTTGATCGGACACCTAATTCCAGTTCTGATGGCATTTTTTGCGATCCCTACGATGACACCTTCGCAGCGCCTACGACTTATCGATGATTCGACAGTCGGTTGACACATTCGAAAATTATAGTAGGTGTTCGTAAGAACGGAACCAAGAATGGGGTTCCAAACATAGATCGATGGTTGTGTTCGTGTAGCCATCGAGGATGATAATTAAAATGATGAAAAAAATGGACAACTAAGGATATTTAATTTAAAAACTTGAGTTGGAACATAAAATTAGAAGAAACCCTACTTCGTTTTCGATGAACGTCGTAGGCGATGCATCTGTGAGGGTCCAGCCTTGATTCGCTAAAGTATTGGTGAAGACTGCACCTTGATTTGATGAAGAACGATGAACAACACAAAATAACAGATGAGAGAGTGAGAGTGCGAGAGAGCGGGAGAGAGAATGGGAAAATGGGTTCCCTCCCTTAATTCCAACAATTGGAATTTATTACCCTCAAAAACTCCGCCGATAGGCATGAATTCAAAAACCTCCGCACCCGCTCATTTTATGTCACGCCTAGGCAAAACACCCCATTTTGAACTCAACGGAAGTCTCAGATTTCCATTCTGAGATTTTTTTTAAAGTTATTTAAAAAGGACTCAAGCGATGAAAATCACTAAGTCATTATTTCAAAATGACGATTTTTCCTCTGATGCCACTTTGTCATGACTTGACTCGTACCAGGGCTCGAGCCGCAACTAACCCAAGCCCTCCTCTATAGGCCAGGGGCTAGAGAGGAGCGTTAAAGGCACAAAAATCTAGGGGAGGCCTTTGCCTAAGAAACTGTAATCACACACATAGCTAACTCAATACAAAATTGCCAAGAAAAGAAATCAAGATACCACACTACTACAAAAAGGTAAACCAACATACATGCATCGACCTCTATATAGTACAAGTAAAGTACTGACGAGATAACTGAACAGAAAAAGGGGCAAATCACGTGCCCAACCAGAAAGGTTCCACAACCTAGAAACAGGTAAATAAAAGTAAAAAGCTGGTGAGTCTCACACCTGGGAATCCTCCTACGTCCCATGAACACAGACCAAGCTCATGTGTCCTCTACGCTCCTCCGTAGTCAGGATCGACCTATCTGTCGTCTGAAAGGGCACACCAAGTGTGGGCAAAGCCCAAGAAGGGGTGAGTATAAAGATACTCAGTAGGATGCCCTGAAATATCGAGGGTGCAACAAAGGAGGTACTAAAATAGTGAGCATTTGATAAATCAAGAATAGTGTAAGAGTACAAAAAAGAGAGTGCAACTCAACCCAACAATAGAAAGGAAGAAAACTCGTCCAGACGCAAGGAGAAAGTAATGGTGAGAAGATGAACTTATCATCGAGTATTCACTTTCTATAGTAGGAGATTAGACTCATCCAACCAAGAGGAGCATGACACGGAAATCACATGGCATACCTCGTGTGTCTTTGCCCCTCCTAGAAGGAGAGTAACTGAACCCAGGGAGTGGGAACAAAAGTAGGGTGTATATATATGCTCGACAAGAAACTGGAAGGAGTGTGTAAGGGGATCTCTATCGGCAAGATCATCCGAAGAAGGGTCGCCAATAGTTCAAAGTATGGCCATCACTGAAGCCCTACAATCTCGCATACCAAAGCTTCCTCGTCGTTGAACCATACAACCAAGCGTCCAGCTCCAGTAATCACAGAGAAAATGCACTGACTAGCCTCATAGAAAGAGTCTGAAATAAGTCTTCGGGTAACCCAATGCCCAGAACCACTGGAGGGTAAACCATAAGTGGTCATCAGGTAACCCATTGTCTAGCCCTCCTGTAGGGTAAACCACAAAAGGTTGTCAGGTAACCCACTGCCTAGCCCCGCTGGAGGGTAAACCATAAGAGGTAGTCTGGTAACCTTATACTCAGCCCCGTTGGAGGGTAAACCACAAGATGTCATCTGGTAACCCACTTCCCAACCCTACTGGAGGTTAAACCACAAGATTTTGTCAGGTAACCCACTGCCCAGCCCTGTTGGAGGGTAAACCACAAGAGTTTGTTGAGTAACCGACCGCCCAGCCCCGCTGGAGGGTAAACCTGGAACTAGTTTGATTTATCCGCACTACCCATTCCATCACTGGGTGTCACCAACACTGCTACTGTGCATAGGTTCGGAGTGCGTCAAAGGAACCTTCTACCAATGCCCTTTCATGTTTCCACATTTAATGAAATATCGAAAGAGACTTTGCATGTCCAAACAGATTACACTGTTGTAATCCTCGTGGAAAAACATGTAAGATAGGCTACTTACTTTCTAGAAATGGGATCCACGTGGAAAAGTTATTCAACACCACTTTATGACCATACGGAGTCTCATGGGGCCCACACCTCAATCCCGAAAGAGGTCGGGAAAACTGCTCCATTGCGATGCTCTCAAAAAATCACATCGAAATTACTATTCATATTCCCCAAATAGAAACCTGATGAAAAAGTCATAAAATGCTACACACAGCTTAAAAGATGGCTCATGGGTCCCATGCCTCAAGTCTGGGTTCAATGCCTGAGACCACCCTGGTCAACTACACCTTGATACCAGGGTCACAATGCCACTGACGGTGCATAAAAAGGACTCTGGATGCAGAAGCTATAACTCCCCGCGTTAAAAGAAAACGAGGCCCTGTGGGGCCCACACCTCGACCCCAAACCACGTCATGTGGATCTTACCATTGTGTTCCTTGCAGATAACCATGCGGCATAGGTTATTCATTTTCCATGAATAGACATATGTACCATAAGTCATAAAAACACAGCATACGTCCGAAAGCCACCTTATGGGTCCCATGCCTCAGGCCGGAATTTAGGAGGGTGGATTACACCGTTGCAATCCCCTCGGAAAAACACTCAGAAACAAGTACTCAAACACACCAAACGGATGTCAGGTGAAAAAGTTGTGTTTCACCGGAAAACATGTGAACTAGGCCATGTGGGGCCCACACCTTGTCTCTAACCTGATTGCTTTGGAAGGCATCTCAAAAATTCTGCACAAGGACTAGGGTCACTCTGCCGTGGACGGTGCTTCAATCGGACATCTCAAACAGGAGTTAGGTCCGACGCAAGAATAACTAATTAATTAATTATTCACATCAAGTGTTTTGTGCCACCAGGAAACAAAACCAAGCCGCAAGTGTTCCAAACCAAATTTGGAAGGACCGTCTCAACTCTAGGGCCACAGTGCCTCTGACGGTGTGTCAAACGAATGTCTGGCTCACGAACCATGTCCGTCGTAATTTTAATAACAATTTAATATTATTAAATTAACGTGTTTCGGGTTACCCGTCTTCGGGCACAGAACCCAAAAACCCCTGAAACCCACTTTAAAAAGTCCACCTTGCCAGCACAAATTCATAGCGGTAGACGGCGTGTCAAACGAACGTTCCGTTTAGAAGATACGACCCCCCGAATGCAATGGGCCCAGTCGGGCTGGTTCACCCCGGCCGGCCCGGTCTGAACTCCCAGCCCGCAGTCCAACTGTGGTTCCGGCATGAACCACTGCTTCCCACTAGCCACAGCACGTTCCAGCCGCACCGAACCCCCTCGGGTCTTGTTCTCCAAAGCAGACTGACCTTTTGGCCGGTCTTCGTCGCCCAACAGGACCCACGGTATGGGGGGGTCCTTGTCCACGCCGCACACCCCGAGGCGCTGACCACCTCAGGTTCCCCCTACCGAGCGTGACCGCCCGAGTCTGCGGTTCCACCGCCTCCAGACACTAGCACCTCCACCTCCCGTAGCGCACCGTCGGCTCAACACCACCCATGCCGCCTGCCGCGGTCGCCTCGTCCGCCGAACACCGCGGTCGCTCGAGGTGCCTCGTCCCGCTCAAAGCCTCGCGCTCTTCCTCCTTCGCTGAAGCCCTATGCTCTGCCGCCAACACAACCGGATCTACCCGCCCTGCCTGGCTTCTCTTTCTACACCCAATCTGTGCAGGCCACACTTCCCTACACTGCGCGATGCCTCCGCCATGGCCACCGGCCCCTTTGCCGCGACTCCTAGTCAATCTGCCGCGCTCTGCCGCCACCGACGGCTGCACTCTGATGGTCCCTTAAGCGTATCACCGCGACTCGATCGGACATCCGATTCTAGATCTGAGGACGTTTTTTCGATCCCTATAATGAGACCTCTGAAGCGCCTGCCTCTTATCAATGATTCGATAGTCGGTTGACGCATCCGAAAATTATAGCGGGTGTTTGCAAAGAACGGAACCAAGAATGGGGTTCCAAACATAGATTGATGGCTGTGTTCGTGCAGCCATCGATGACAATAATTAAAATGATGAAACAAATGGACAAATAAGGATATTTATTTTAAAAACGTGAGTTGGAACTTAAAAGTAGAAGAAATCCTACTTTGTTTTTGACGCACGTCGTAGGCGATTCATCCGTGAGGCAACTGCCTTGATTCACCAATGTTTCGACGAAGACTGCACCTCGATCTGATGAAGAACGATGAAGAACACTGAAGAACAAATGAGAGAGATATAGTGAGATAGAGAGAGAGATATGAGGAAAATGGGTCCCCTCCCTTAATTCCAACACTTGGAATTTATTACCCTCAGAAACTCCACCGACGAGCGCAGATTCTGAAACCTCTTCACCCGCTCATTTTATGTTGCGCCTTGGAAAAACTCCCCATTTAGAACTCAACGGAAATCTCCGATTTCCATTCTTAGACTTCATTCGAAAGTTATTTCAAAAGGACTCCAGCGATAAAAATCACTAAGTCATTATTTTAAAATGACAATTTTTCCCCTGTGTGACATCTCTCATAGCAGGCCCTCACTCGCAACTTTTACACCCCGCCTAGGGTAAACGGCACGCTCCGGATGCAACTGTGCCCTAGAATTTTTATCTAAGATACCATTTAGAAGGAAACCCAACCCCACCACGTGCATAGTATAAAAACACTTGACATTTTAATAAAATTTATTCCAGGCACACCGGGCCTCAGAATCGCACGTCCTCTTCATGCCTAGCTCTGAAATTATAAGTAGAAATCTTCCAAATTCTTATAGGAAAAAAACGGATCTCTACATACATATTAAGTCCAATTAATTCATCTTGTGAAATAAATGAATAGAAATACAATACATAATCAACATAAACATTCATATTGAAAAACAATTCCTATGGGATGTCAATATTTTCCCTAGAAAATAAATAGAACAACAAGATCATAAGTCATCCCTGGAAAAATATAGATGGTATAATTAGATTATATACCCATTAAATCAAAAGATTCATCAAAATATGTTTATATAAATGAAAATATTTTTTAATTAATACTCAAACCTTTCTTTGAAAACACGAGAAAAATATATTTTTCTTTTTAAAACATTTTAAATAAACAATTTCAAAATATTTAACGAATAAATTTAACTAAAAATTAACCTAGAAATTTTTAATTTAATATTAAAATAAAAAAATTCATGATTATGATAAAATCCATTCATGTCATATATGTTAATAAAGAATATAATTTTAAAAATTTTATAAAAATTAAAAAATTGTTTCATATGGAAGACATTTTAAAGTATACATTATAATCCTTTGTAATGAAATTAAAAAAGTAGTATCAAATTACCTTTAAAAATATTTTAAACATAAATAAAAAAACTCATGGAATATTTTATGAACATGGACATGTATGAGAAATATTTTCAAATCAAAACACTAAAACAATGTTTAAAAGGAAAATCCCTTACCACTTTGGTAACAATTAAATCAAAATGAGCCCCTTGTTTGAATATTCGGTGTTTTTGCATATGACCTCTAGTTTCTTGGTGATGAAGTTGGTTCCGATGACTAGTTGCCTCCAGCTTAATAATTCTATGATGAATGGGTGATGATAACGATGTGGTGATTATTCAGTGATGATGACGACAAGTATGATAATGAGGATGGACGATGATGTTAATGGATGATGATGATGACTATGACTTTGACTGATGTGAACACATACGAAAATTGATCTCCTTGTTTTATGTACCTTTATTTTGAATTTTTTTCACCACTTTTTAATCCCATTGTATGTTTTTGAATAATGTTCTGGTTACCTCTCTCCCTCAAAGTGATCTTTTTGAAAATAAAATAAAATTTCAATTGTCCAAATACATGACCCAAATAGTTTTGTAAATTCTATAAATCCTTAATAGTAAAATTATATTAGTTTTAAAATTGATTGATAACATTTTCCATTTTTATTGAACTATCATTGTTTATTTTATTTCAATCATTTCCATGACTTATTTTGTTATTAAATCAGTTATGTTTACATTGGGTATTTTTAGGAAATTCGGTTCATAATTTCAAAAAAACATTACTAGGTTGACCATGATCAAAGGGTTCATGGTTACATAATATCTATAGTATCAAAATGGCATAATTATCATGTTTATATGTTAAATGAAATTTTATAATCATCCATGAAAGTTGTACATGAATAACGAATTACATCACTTTGGGAAGGTGAAATTCCACAGATGTGCATGAGTGGAATTATCATTTTTTAATGGGTGGAAGGGTAGAAGGTATGTAATATATCATATTTAAAGAAATTGTAATTATGTCCTAAAAATCATATAAATTCATTAAATACATCATAATTACAAACCTTGTGAGGCGGTGATGAAAAAGTAAATGCATCGCTTTGTGGAGATAGAAGTCCACACATATGCACAAGCAATTTTCCCATTTCTCATAGGATAAAAAAAATAGGTGAATATGGATTGTCACATCATGATAAAAACATTTAAGTATATTTATGATATATATGTTATTATATTAATGTTTTTAGGATATAATTGAAGGATATAAAATAAAAATAGAGTAAAAGAGCTCGATTAAGAGTTATATGTCATCTATAAAAAACCACCTTTGCCTTACAAATTAAGCCTTATTAGGATGGTATTAGTGGGATAAAAGTGTATCTAGGAACTGGATAATGAATATAATAAATCATTTGGGTAGATATTTTTAAAACTAAATTAATGTAGAGGTGTGAGGAAGATAAAAGAGTATGTTCCCTTTTATAAGTGAGGTGGGTGGCAATCTAGTAAATATATGAAATATTAATATACCATATGGGTATAAACCATTTAAAATTCCTCCAAAATAAAATATATTCAATGATAAGTACATTAATTTTGAATTAAATTCAACTAATAAACTTTATTCAGGTTTAGGTGTCAACTTAAACTTATATTTTTTATTAACACCATCATTAACCAAGTTTTACCTTAACCATAACTCAATTTTCACACAATTAGGGAGATGAAAGTAATTTTAGAAATTAAAATTGGTAAATAAATAAACCTTTAACGATACGATCAAAACATTTCTATACAAATATGACATTATAATATTTTTATGATTTTCTAATTAATTAAAATTAATATTAAATATTAAATATTGTTTAATATCATTTTTTATAATTATTTACATAATTTATATTTAATGGAATCAATAGAAAAACGGAATTTGAATATAAACAAATTCCCCATCACTGATAATTTTTATTTATCCATGAAATTTTTGGAACACAATAATTCATATGGAACTTATTGCTTTTAATTTTTTTAAATCCATTAAATTGATTTTTCTACTACTTGCACAAGCATTGCGTCAGTGTTTCGTAGGAGTTCAAGGAACTAATGCCATCCGTATAAAATTTAAAAAATATAATATCATAAAAAATTTTAGTCATTAAAAAAATATTTATAACCATTCATACCTTATTTTATCACATGGAAAACATATTAGATATATTATAAAAGAGAGTGATATTTGAAAATTTTTCTTAATATAAAATAATATAAAGTATAGTGGAACAAAAATGCCATATTTTTAAGGTAATAAAATTATTTTTTTAATTTCACCCATAAAATTAAATAAATTCAAGTTTTTTGTTTCTTTTGAGATCAAATCTCATATTTTTAACTTTAATTAACCCATTTTATCCATTACCATGGTGATAATATTTTTCTATGGTTATTATTCATTATAAATAAATAATAAATTTACTTATTTAGCAAATTCAAAACACATAATTCCAAATATGAAATATATTTTTTAATATTAAATATATAGTAGTGAGATAAATTAATTTTAATATAAGTGTGAAAAGCACAACGAAAATGGTTTTAAGAAAATTATCTTTGTAAGCATAAAAATGAAGTTCTCCCAAAATGAAAAATAATGCTGCTTCCTATAGAATTATTTAGAATATTTGTAATGAAAATTTTCTTATTTTACTTTAAAATAAAATAAAAATAATAATGGGTTATTAAGTTACTTTATTTAAGGAAAGTAAATGACAATTTTTTAAAAATCGATATTGTTCACTATTTAAACAAAAATAATTCTTTTTAGAAAAATACCCATAATTCACTCTAAATTTTTTTTGATATGATGTTATGAAAAATAATTTTTATTTTTTCAAAATAATATTTCTCAAAGTTGTATATATTAATTTTATTATTTATGCAAAAAATTTAATAAACATTATTTTTGATGAAAATATATATTTGAAGTTTAAAATGAATTTTCACTCATTCCTTTTCTAATAACAACTATTATATGTTTGTTAATTTATTATATTAAATATATTATCTATAAATTTATTTAATATCATTCTTATATAGTGATTAAGATAATTTATTTTTATTAAAATACTTTTGGAATATAAAATACTTTTCTAAAGAAAAAAATATCACCTTTAATCTTTTATGATATTATTCAAAATTGAGTTCTTATTACCTGTAAATTAATCAGTACATTTTTATTAAGAAAACTTTTCAACTAATATTTAATAATATGGTTATTATAATTCATACCCACCAAACTAATGAATAATTTATGACATTTATATTTAAATAAAATTATTTATACAGTACATTGCAATACTTTTAAGCTCAGTGTTTCATATACCAAACACTATTTAATATATTCCAGAAAATAAAATAAATTATTAATTATATGGGTGATACAACATGATTCATAAAATGATGAAAAAAGATTAATCCTTCTGTAAAATAAATTTTGGGGTCAATAAGGAAGTAAAAATTTTTAAAAATTAGATTGACAGGTTGAATAAATTTTGATATGAGTTTCAGAGCAAGGATAATGATTATATTGAGGAGATCTAACTTCTCAAGGTTAAAGTGTTTGAGTAGTAATGGGTAATAAAATAATCATAAAAAAAAGATAGCTACCCAAGAATAATAACTTAATAAGTCTAAATCAATTTGTCTTATGGATGATAACACCCTTAGAAAAGTTAATACTTATGGTGAAGAAAATAAAAGTTAAGAGCAATTCATCTCAAAATTAATATAAATGTTGTGTGGATAATTATCATATTAAATATAAAAATATTAAATCCTTATATCCTAACAATGTATGTTGCATGAGATTTTTTAAAAAACCAGGTTGATAGAAAACCACATATGAATTCAACTATAGTTAAAGTAGTAATGAGTGACCATAAAAAAGTAAGGTTCTTTAAAACCTATACCAAAAAAGCCTAATTATGTACCAAAATAGAAAGAAAATTTTCAAAGGAAAACTCATTGGTTTTATGAATGATCTAACATTAAGGGAAACTATTGGTGTTTTGTAACTTATGGAATCAAAGAATATTTTTTATAACATTTATCTCCATTGGAATAAAATAATCCCATAATTTAAGGGGACATTCTTAGCTAATAGAAGAAATAGACCTATGAGGAGACAAATATAAAGTGAAAACTTATATGTTATAACTATCCAAAATAGGTTTTAAGGGATTGGGGATAATTATGGATGGTGTGACCAGAAATGGAATTATGTTGAAGAGTTTTTGACCATACTTCTATATTAAAATCAAAAAAAAATATAGAGGATAAAAGATTCAATAGAAAAGAAATGTTGAAAAATCATTTAATTTTGAGGTAGATTTGAAAGCTATCATAAGGAGAATACCATGTGCTCTTAATAGTGGCTTGTTATCACATATGTTAGGAGATACAAAACTATTAAATAATATTATGGATAATTATGGTGTCTCTATGAATTTTGAAAATGAAAGTTCATTAAAAATTAACGGAATTTATGGTCTTGAGATTGGTCCACATAAACTGAATTCACATATTTTTTTTGTTTATTAATAGAAGAAATAATAACTTTTTGAGTATTAGTTATCTATGTTATGAGGTTAATGATATAGTTTTAAAGAAAAAAACATTGACTCATTAAAATAATTAAATATGGTAGAGTCGTTACTTAAGGGGAAGAAACTTGTATGAACCTATTTTAGATTAGAGATCTGAGTAATTATAGTTATCTCATCTACAATGTGAAAAATAATATTTATCACAAATAAGCGGAACTACAATGAACATGTCCTCTTTAATTAATTCACTCATATTTGTGTCATACTGTGAGAGATCAATCTACAAAATGTGAATTATATTTCTCCACTTTTATTGATGATTTCAAAATAATTAAAAGAGTGTTATTATTAAACATAAGTCACATATTTTAGATATATTCAATATCTATATAATATAATATGATAGAGAACTTTACATTCATATTAATAAATTGAATGTTGACAATGGAATGTAGTATACTATAATATCTTTTGAATTCCATCATGTAAATTATTGGACAATACATCTATATAGAAACCTTTACAGACTAAAAAATTATAGTTTTACTAAATTAATTAATATAATTATTATAGAAACGGGGAGAAAAATACTAGATAAATTTAGAAGGTCAATATTCTTTTAAAGAGAAGAAGTGAGTACTATTGTGAACATTTAGAATCTATTCTCTTTTAGGATAAATTAAAATTTGACTTTATATGAAATGTGGTATAAAATTAAACCTGTTGTGTGATAATTGGGAGTCATTGGAAGCCCTTGAAAAATCAAGGTCAAAGACAGAAATCTAGGTAAAATTGATAATAAAGACAAGCAAGATAGATTTCTGGGATACCTATCAAACGGGAAAACTACAACTACTATAATAAGTGACTTTACAATGTTGTTGATTATTATTATGTTAAAATCATTGAAACTCAACCTATAAATCATGATTTTGAAATAGAAAATCTTGAAAAAGATTATGGAAATAAGAATTTTATTTTTAGACAAGTCATTTAAAAATATCTTAAATTTGAAAAAAAAATAGAGAAGGTGTTAACATTGATCAAAAAAATAAGGAAGAGGAAGTTATTGAGTGTGAAAAATAAAAATATCAAAAGGTGAAGAAGCATGTAAAATAATATTATATTACTGAAAATTAGTCATAAGAAATTTAAACCTAAATAATATTGTTTGTTTAAGATCAAATATCCTTAATCTCTTATGTTGAGACACCTTCAATGGTTGAAGCCTTTCAGTATAGAGATAGGATTTAAAATATGGATGAGGGGATAAATCTAATTAATAATAATACAACTTGGGACCTTATACCAAGTATTATTGACAAAAAATGTCATTGGAGCTAAGTGGGTATTCAAAAATAAATAAATTAATTAAGGTGGAGTTGTTAGGGACAAAGCAAGATTTATATGAAATGCGTACACTCAATTTGATGGGGTTTTTTTATATAACATTTTTCTATTTGAAATATTGGAGACTATAGAATGTTTCATGTTTTATAAGAATATAGATAGTATACAATTTATCCAATAGATTTCAATATTACCTTTTTTAAATAGATATTTTGGAGGATAAGTATTTATAGATCAACATTATGATTTTATACTTGATTATAATGGAAAACCAGTATGAAAGTTAAATAAGGATTTGTGTGGATTGAAACAAGCTCTAAGGTCCAAGTATTCAAAGTTGGACAACTACTTAAGGGAACTGGGATTATTAAAAAGTAATGCAGATATAAATATATACAATAAAGATAACGTGAAAAGTATAATCATTGTTACTGTATATGTTTATTAAAAAAATTATAGGATATAATAATTTCTATTATTAATAATTTTATACAAAAATAAATAATATTTTCAAGATTACCATATTGGGGGAGTTGAAATACTTCTTGGGATTATAAGTGATGAAAAAAAGAAAATTTTATTTTCATATCCCAAGAGAAGTATTATAGAGTTGTTGAAGAAGTTGGATATCGAGGAGTCAAATCAAATGTTTTTACCAATTCAAGAGGGATTGATATTATCAAAATATATTGAACGAGTGTAAATAATTAAAAATTAAAATTACTGATAGAGATTTTACTTTATCTCAAATCTTGTAGACAAAGAATTGTATATTTTTTCATTATCTTTGCTAGATATAAAAGTTACCCAAATTAGTCCCATGTTAGGAATTCAAAAAGAGTAATCAGATATCTTAAATAGACAATGAGATAAATGTTTTTTTTATAAAAAGGAAAAAATTAATTTTTCTATGTTTATATATTTTGATTGTGTAGGTGATTGTGATGATAGAAGATCCTCTTCAGGTTGAATTTTAATATTTCTAGAAGTTTTAATGATTATTTCTATAAGGAATGTAACTGAGTCACATTGAGTACTATTAAGGATAAATATATTGATACTACAAATGCTTTCACTCTGATGATTTGGATGAAGGATCAATTGAACAATTAAATGGTAAAAATTTTAAGACCTCTCAGAATTCATTGTGATAATCAAAGAGTTATAGATAATTATAAAAATCCTATGCAATGCTTAGGATCAAATTATATGGATATAATATTTTATTTTATTAAATAGAGGGTTTCCAATAGAGATACCAAGCTAACATTTATTTATAATCAAGACCAGTTGAATTATATATTATCCAAAGCTATTCCTAAGGGTATTTTTTAGTTCTTAAGGATGAAGAAGGGTGTACAGACCCTCTTGTATCATTAATAATTCTGCATATTATTTCCACTAATCCTTGGATTGTTTTGTCAAAAAAGGATAACTAATTACAAAAAACATTTGCTTAAAATTTAGTTTTTGTGTGTGTGTGTTTCTATTTATTTCATTGGATATTTTTATTAGGAAAAGGGATAGTTTCTTTAAAGTGGTTTTCATGGGTTTAGGGGGAGATCACTTTTTCACCTTCCTAAACTATTTATCTTTATAGAGATAGTTTTTTCACTTAAAATCACTACTCTAACCTCTCGTGTGGTGTCAATATTTTTCATTTTGATAGAGGTTGTGATTTTTTTTATTATAAAATGAGAATTTATGTTCTATGATGGTTTTCAGAAGGATTTTCATGTCATGACCCCAAATCTGAAGGGGGATATTTATGTTCCCTGAAATTTTTTGAAGAAGTTGTATTTATTGTCAACCCTTTATGAGGAATACATTATGATTCTTTATAAGTTGTTTTGACATTATTAGAAGTACCCTGAAATTTTTTTGAATGATTCTTTAAACATTTTGTAGTAATTTGGAATTACTATTCAGAAGATTAAGTTTATAGAAATTAAAAATTAAATTATTCTATAGATTTCAATTGTGTGTTGGGTGTTTCGTCTATAGAAAAGAGATTATGGCTAGTGTGTATGATATTTCACATGTGTGAAGAAATTTTAAAAAATATAAAATTCAATTCACCTACACATAAGTGATTTTGGATCGCATATAAATTATTTGAAACATTTAAGACATGTTGAAAAATGGTAAATGTGATTTATATATTCTAAAAGATATTATGGATAGTGCCTATAATATTTTACACGCGTAAGAAATTTTATAAAATTGAAAAGTAAATTCATCTACAAGAAATTAAATTGTCTAGAATATACAATAATTCATCTATGTGGAAGAAATTATAGCTATCATGTAATATTCTTTACCCATGTATAACATTTTGAAAAATGGTAAAGGTAATTCATCTATTTAGAAGTAAATTGGAATGAATATCATAGAATTCATCAATGATGAAGAGATTTGTGTAAGAGATAATACATTTTATCAATATGTAAGATAATTTTCCTCACAAAATAAAACTATATCACCCATATAATTTTTCCCCTACAAAATTTGAGGATCTCGTGTGTGATATTTTACTTCGATAAATGTTAAGAAATTTCATAATTATATATTCTAAAATAGAAGGGATCTGATAATGCTCACTATTGTTATTCATCAATAAAATAGAAAAAAACTTGTGATTCGTAGTGATATTAAAAAATCAAAATGAAGGGGATGCTATGTGGAAAAATGAGTGTTCCATGACACAAAATAAGGTTCTATATCATAGTTCCATGTAAACTTAAGTAGAATTTGAGCTCTTATGAGTTTCATGGATACTTTGAAAGGAATATTTATTCCTAGTTTCTTAGACATTTTTAAAATGATATGTTAACCAAAATTAAATGATAAAGTCATTAAGATTTTATAGAGTTATAAAATTAAAATATTTTAAAGTATTCTTCATGATAGTGGAAACTATTTTTTAGGAATTATTGGTTCAATATTTTTTTCAAATTAGAATGAAAGATTTTACAAAAAAAATGGAAACGTTGTTCACATTAAGGTAGTGAATGTAAATAAAATAAAGGAATAATATATTATGGTAATTAATTTTGATAGAGGATCATACAATGTAGTATAAAATAGATAGTTTGAAGAACATCCACTTTTGCTGAATTCCTATTCTTGTAAAGAGGCCAGGGTAAGATGATTCTACTACCATTGATCTAAATATTTTATAATAAGGAGGAAGAAGAACAGTCTATGAATTCATTATCTCTTTTATTGTTTGTTTATTCTAAATAGGTTATAGGAAGTATGATTTACTAATACTTAACATTTTAAGTTCTTGTATTCAAGAACATTATAGAAGAGGATATTGTATTTGATGAAGAATAATCCTGGCACACATTTAAGATTTAATCTATTCTAGAATGAATGTATATTTTTATAGAATATGTAGTTTCTATCTAAATAAAACCAAGTATTAAACAATAGAAGATGATGATACATAACCATATAAAGAATTTGTTGATACTTACTCAAACATTTTGTGTCAATTTTTGGCATTTACCATCACTATAATTTTATAGTGAAAATAAAATCTATGTACTTTCAAAAATTTAAACACGACAAGGAGTAGGATTTCACATCAAGATCAAACCTTCTTTAAATTCCATGTATGTTTTGATTCTTTGTAATTATTGCATACAGGTGAGGAGTAGAGTTATATTGAGTGAATCAAGACCTTATTTAGGCACATTGGTTATGATCGTAAGTAAATTTTGAAGATATTTTATGCCACTGATTCACCCATAGTGATACCCTATAGGATCTGGGCTAAAAAAACATATAAGGTGAAAAAAACATCATGAAAAGAGAAATCATTATATAAAATAAAAAATGAAAACTATGGGAATGAGAAGGTTAATTTTTAAAGTTATAATTTAATAAATTAATAGGATGTAATGGAAATAATATATATAAATTATATATCCTATATTAAAGGGTATATAGTCGTTGGATATATTACAAGTAACAATACTACTAGAGTGAAATTAATGGTGTCTAGTTGATTTAAATAATGTTTATCTAAAATTTGAAAATATTTATTATAAGTAATTTAATCATGATAAAATATATTATACTGTAATATGTATAAATGTTCTACTTAATGTAGGAAAATATCATTGATTTTAATGAAACTATTTGTATAAATTATGTTGTTTTGTTAGATATAAGACTTTTATAGAAATATATAAATAAAATTTACTGATAAAATTCAAGTAATTATTAGTAAAATAAACTAATTACATCCCATAAATAATTATGAAATTATACATTGATTTTATTTTATATATTACCTTTTTAAAAAATGTAACTTATCAATATTTATAATATATAATTTAATGAAATGTTATGTTTATATATATATATATAAATTTATAAAAAAATTATTGATTATTAATTAGTTTGTAATAAATATAAAATTATTTAATATTAAGTAGTTATATTTTTTAAAGAATTTTTTTATATGCTTTTTTAAAAATTAAAATGACTAAGAATTATTTTAATGAAATTTATTTTTGTATATAGAAACAAATAATTTTTAATCCACTAAATGATTATTACTAGGAAATAAATAATATAAAATTAATTTTTATGCATAAAAATATTTTTTCTAAAAAAACTTTATGTGTTATGCTTTCTTATATTAAAATTACTTTTTATCGCTTTTAGAAATTGAATAGAATAAAATTTATTTTGTATTTGGAATAATCATTTTAACATTATTTAATAAGTTCACCTTCACTTTTAGCCATAAAAAGAAGTTACTAAGGTATAAATCAAGTTAGCACTCTAAAGGTAAAATATAGTAAAAGGGTTAAATTAAGGGGTAGTGTCCTAAAATATAAAAAAACGTTACCTAAAATGTGTGGACAAGGAAATATTTAACCTCCCCTTACCCTATATCAGTTATTTTTTCAATTTGAATCTAATATATAAGTAAAAACTCATTTCTTGCATATTAAGGAATGGGTATTTTAAAAATTGTCACTCAAGATCACCTATACAAGGACCCATACACTACCCACCTCAAAGCTCACCTTTCCTTGAACTTCCTCTTAGAAACTTGATAAATTATTTCCCTTAGAAGACAATACCACATTTGGTCACCTCCAATCACTAGGTGTCACGACCCATCCTCAGGGCCCGTGACATGACTACCCTAAGCCCAACTTCATTAGGCCAGGGGCTGGTGACTAGCACCAAAGGTGAATCTCCGATAAAAAGGGAAGGAATTTTCTTTAAACCTATAACACACACAGTCTGAACACAAGCAGTAGAAGCAACAAGTATTAATATAGAAAAGAAAATTGTGCTGAAAGTAAGTGGTCCAGAATACAAACCCCTACTGAACAACAAGTACAAGTACTACTAAACAGGGAAAACAACTCCTGGATCATCCACCAGGGAATCCAACCAGATGGGTAGGTACAGAACTCGAACAAATCGTCCCTGAGGTATGTCCCATCTAGTCCAACTCTGAGCAGCCTCTCGTTCGTCACCCTCAGCCTCGATCACTGATGACCATCATCTACACAGAACACAACAAGGTGCAGGCGAAGCCCGTGCAGGGGTGAGTATAACAATACTCAGTAGGGAACCCCGAGACCCCCTAAGGTCTCCCAGAATCTACTAAGGATAAACCATAGTAGAAAGATACAATAACGAAGTACAAACCACCCCTAATTAGGTATATTCCCATATATATACCTAAGTTACCAATCACAGCCTGGCTCCAACTATCTAGCTAAAGCACAACCCAAACCACAAAGGAAGTAAAGTCAATCACCTCGATGATAATGACTGAAAGACAAGACTCATCTCACACAGGTAAACAACTCATTTAGAGGGGTGGAGATGATTATTTGTAGCCACCGAATCATCTCCAATGCCGAACACATGTAGGATCCTGGAACAATATCAGCACTATCGAACCCAAGTAGGATCCTAGTATAGAAGTCATCACTATTGAACCCATGGAGGATTGTAGTCCAGTACTCATGGCTGTCGAACCCACGGAGGATCTCGATACAGAAGTCATTACTATCAAACCCACGGAGGATCTTGGTACAGTATCATCGTTGTCAAACCCACGGAGGATCCTGGTACTATAGTAGGTCCACGTAGGATCCTATCATCTCAATCACATCCAGCCATAGGGTTCCTGCACACAGCACGCTCGATTCCGAGAGGGTCCACTCCTCGAGCCAAATGTTGATACATCAAATACCATGAAGTCTCGAGTTGATGTATCTCGTATTTCTATCTCATCGTAAGGAACCCAATGCGACAGACGACGCGATAATCGGATGCCCGGTCTGTGAGTTATTGGCATTTCCGTTCCAGGGGCTCAGTTGGTTTTTAGGTTCAAACCAACCCGATTGAACTCCAACTACGTCCAAACCTCAAGCGAGGTATGACAAAAGATATATCCTGCTCTAAGCCTACTGTCGCCACAGATGGTTCTTCGTTCGGACACCCGTAGCCCAAAACACAAATGAAATGCTGATTTTGTGTTAAATGGGTCCAGACAGGGGTCTGACCCGATCTGCGTGTCTGACCCGGTCCGATTGAGCAGCCCGACCTGATGGGGGCCAGCCCGATGGCGGTGCGGCCCATTGGCGGCCAAGCCTGGCTGTCTGTATTGCCTGACCTGGTTGGACGTGTGTCCGGGACCGGCTCGCCTCGTCGTGTGGCCAGGCCCGGCCCGGCTGGTCGTGTGGCCTGGCCCGGCCTGGCTGGCTGCGTGGCCCGGTGGCTAGCCATGTGGCCTGGGTGGATGGTCGAGGCTGGCTGGCCACATGGCCCGGTTGGTCACGTTGTGTGGCCCGGCTATCCACGCCACGGGGGGGGTGTCGTGCCCCTGGCTTCTAAAGAAACCCCAGGACCCTTCGGGTCCCGCCTTGTGGAGTGTCGTCAGCGGCCAGCTCAGCCGATCGCCCTCCTTCGACCGTCACGGCCTTTCGCCACGATTCCACACCTCCGGCGCAGTGCGGCGTGGCGGCACAGCATGACAGCACTGCACCTCTTCCATCCTCCGTGTCCCTCCTGGCCATGACTTTTCTTTGCGTGGCGCGACATGGCCGCGCACTTCCTGCGGTCCAACAGCCCTTGCGCCGCCAGCTTCTCCCGCGGTCCGCCTCATTCTTCTACCAAACAAAAACCAACAGAGGGACGTTGGGCCATGTTTGTTTGGAATGCGCCCTCCGCATTATGTGATAACAATTGGCCAAAATCGAACCATAATAAATGATGAGGAACAAGGATTTAATTTAATCAAAACAAACCCCTACCTCGAGTTCGGTGATCATTGATAGAGTCGCGGTAAGGCGGACACCATTCTTTCAATGTCGGAGGAGGAAGAGTTCAGAGAAGATGAGTCTAGATGACGTTGTCATAATTCTTGGTGGGTGGCGATGCTTCCCTTTATTTCCTCAGTTGAAGAAGGTAGAATTCGGTGTTCGTCATTCTTTGGTGGTTCTTCGTTGGAGAGAAAAATCACCACCAAGTCTCTAACCAAAAAATAATAGAGGAAAAGTCTATTATTTGTTGGCACAACAACACAAAGAGTTGTTTTTAATTAAATTAGACAACTCATTTAATTAATTGGTGTGGAAATGATTCCAAATTCGAATCAGGGAGTGGGAGAGTTAGAAGTAAATGAAGAGAGGGTTGGCACAATTATGGGGGAAGTCCAAGAGTTACAAGGGGTTAAAGGGGGGTTAGAGGAGTTAAAGGGATTAGGTGGGCCCCACCTAATAACATCCTCCCAATGGAGGTTATGTGTCGGTGGGCCCACCACTAACCTCCTCTTTTAGGTTTTAACCACCATGGAATTAAAATAGGTTAACCCTTATTTTTATTTAACTTAATTAAAAACCCCCATAATCTAACTTCCACTCTTGTTAGAACAAAACTGCGGCGAAGGTCACCTTAAGTGAATATCGGGACTGCAAGTTCAACAGTGACCTCATATTTCAATTCTGAGCACCGGTTTAAAAGATATAAAATGTCGCTCGTATGTTTACTGAACGTACCCGGTCAAAACATCAGAAATTGATTCCGGGCACACCGGGCCTCAGAATCAAATGCTGTTAGAAACTGCAGACTCATAAAAATCCCATGTATTTAAAAAAAATCCACAGAAATTCCATCTCTTTACATTCTCCCCACATCAGGGCATTAAATCCCCATAAGCTAAAACACACACTAAGAAAACAAATGGGGGTACTAAGCACGAATCTGAGCCTCCTGCCCCCATGTGCTCTCCGGGAGGATCCCACACTACCAGTGAATGCACACCAAAGGTATCGACCTCCCATACAAGACCCACTCCAGTCGATCCTCAATCTCCACTGGAACCTCGGTGAAATTCACCCCGTCATCGATGTCCAGCTCCCCGTGGTCGATGATGTGGGACGGTTCATAGACATATCTCCTCAGCTGAGATACGTGGAAGACATCGTGCACCTGGTGCGACTGATTTGGAAGATCCAGGCGGTAAGCCACCTCGCCTACTCTACTGAGGACCTGGAAAGGTTCGACGAATCGCAGAGATAACTTTACACCTTGGCCAAATCTCTATAGACCTCATCAAGGTGAGACCCGTAGAAAAATTTGGTTGCCATCCTTGAACTCCAATGGTCTCCATCTCCAATTAGAATAAGACTTCTGCCTACTTTGTGCAATCTTCATCCGCTTATGGATGATCTGAACCTTCTCCATCGTATCCTACACCATCGCTGGTCCCATGAATGCTGACTCCCCTGGGTCAGTCTATCACAGAGGCGATCTACAATGTCGGTTGTAAAGTGCCTCAAAAGGTGCCATCCCAATGGTGGAGGGATAGATGTTGTTATATGCACACTCTACCAAGAGTAAGTGATCCTCCCAGCTGTGACCGAAGTTGAGGATGCATGCACGAAGCATTTCCTTGAGAGTCTGAATGGTCCACTCAGTCTGACCATCCTTATGAGGATGGAAGGCAGTACTCAAGCAAAGATACATCCCAAAAGCCTCCTACAATACCTTCAATAGCTGGTAAGTGAAACGAGCATCTCGATCAGAGACGATCGTCGATCGCACACCATGAAGCCATACAATCTCCTTCACATAGAGGTGTCCCAATTTATTTATTGAACCCTGCTCACTGATCAGTAGGAAGTTGGCTGACTTGGTGAGTCGTTCTACGATCACCCAGATAGAGTCATGTCCTTTGGATGTATGTGTAAGTCCCATCAAGAAATCCATGGATATCCCATCCCACATCCACTCTAGGACCTCTAAGGGATGAACTAAGCCTACTGTAACCTGGTGCTCCGCCTTCACATGCTGACAAGTGAGGCATCGTGAGAAAAACTCTGCTACTGTCTTCTTCATACCGGGCCACCAGTGTTGTCGTCGGAGGTCCTGATATATCTTCACCACTCCTGGATGTACCGATAAAGTAGATGTGTGGAAATCCCTAAAAACATTCTCTTAAAGTGAAACTGGAACCCTGGTACGTCTTCTGAAGAGAATAACGTGCTCCCCACCTTCAGAAAATCTATCAAGTGTCTGCCCTGTGGATATCTGAGCACATCGCATCTCATAGTCAACGTCCCCACACTGTGCCTCCCTGACTTGCTGAAAAAGTGGAGTGACTGTGAGAGACTGTAGAAAGGATGATCCATCTCTATCCTCAAAGGGTATCTATAACACGGCTAGCCGCTCCGTTTCCTCTCCTAGCAACCTAATTCTTAATATCGTACTGAGAGCATCTACTACAATGTTCCCCTTCCCAAGAGTATAGACTATCTCTAAGTCATAGTCCTGGAGGAACTCAAAACAATGTTGATGTCTCGGATTTAGGTCTTTCGGCGAGAAGATGTACCTGAGACTCTGGTGGTTATAGTAGATGGTAAAATGCTCGGCCATCATATAGTGCCTCCACATCTTCAAGGCTAAGACCACTAGTGATAACTCCAGATCATGGGTAGCGTAGTTCTAATCATGATGTCTCAACTAATGAGAACCATACGCAATCACTGCTCGCTCCTGCATCAAGACACACCCGAGTCTGGTCCCTGATGCATGGTAGTAAACTACGTACCCAACGCCCTCCTCCGGTAGCCTCAAGATGGGCACACTAGTCAACCTCTGCCTCAGCTCTTGAAAGCTCTGTTGGAATCTCTCTGACCACACGAAGGGTTTCCCCTTCTTTTTCAATGATTAAAGCGGTGCTTCAACTATAGGGAAGTCTGGAACAAATCTCTGATAGTACCCAGCTAGTCCTAGAAAACTTCGTACCTCTGTCACACTCTTGGGTGGCTCCCAAGCAAGAACTGCCTCGATCCTCGCTGGATCCACTGTAACTCCCTCCTCTGAGGTGACGTGTCCAAATAAGTGAACCTCTCAAATCCAAAACTGGCACTTTAAGAGATTACCATAAAGATGGTTCTCTCAGAGTGTGTCCAGTACTACCTACAAATGGTAGGCATGCTCCTCCTCAGTATTCAAGTAGATCAGTATGTTGTCAATGAAGACTACGACAAAGAAATCAAAGTAAGGCTAGAAGATCCTATTCATGAGACTCATGAACATTGCTGGAGTGTTGGTTTTGCCGAAGGGCATAACCAAGAACTCTTAGTGGCCATATCGACACCTAAAGACCGTCTTCTACACATCCTCATCTCGAGATCTGAGTTGGTGATAGCCTGAACTAAAGTCTATCTTCGAGAACCATTGTGCTCCCTTAAGCTGATCAAAGAGGTCATCAATCCTCGGGAGTGGGTACTTTTTTTTCACGGTCACCTGTTTTCGGCGCCGGTAATCAATAAACAGTCGCAAGCACCCATCCTCCTTCTTAGAGAACAAAATCAGGGATGCCCAGGGTGAAACACTGGGTCAGATAAATCCCTTCCCCTGCAAGTCCTCCAGCTATACCCGCAGATCACGAAGCTCGGTGGGAGCCATCCGATATGCTAGAGTAGATATTGGTGTTGTCTCGGGGTATAGGTAAATGTAGAAGTCCACCTCTCTATGAGTAGGTAGTCCAGGAACATTATCAGGGAAAACATCTATGTACTGATCCACCACAATAAGAAAACTTGGACTCCGCACATCAATCGCTCTGAGAATGAGACTAGTCAACTGATGTGTGATCAGTTTCCCCCTCCTCTGGGTAATTCCATAATGCGCTGCAAAGGCTCCCTTATCACTAGTGAAGGTAAACCTCATCCCATCCTCACAGACACAACGCACCTTCCACCTACTACAGTCAATCTGAGCATGAACTGTGGATAACCAGTCCATACCCAAGATGACGTCTTAAGGCCTCGATGCCACTATGAGGAGATCCCAGCTAAAGATCTAGCCTCCTAGAGTAATATCACACTACCATAACTAGTGTGTAATCGTTAATTCTGCTCTCGTAGGAGTCTCTAGACATAAGGATCGTTCCAACAGCTTCAATGGAATCTCTGAGCTCTGAATGAGGGCAACAATAATAAAATAATGACTTGCACCTATGTCTATAAGTACTGCATCAAGGGTGGAGTAGACACAGATAGTACCTTGAATCATCTCAGGTGCACCGTGGTCATAGGCCTTGACTGCTTGGAGCTGAGCGCACCCCTGTCTTCCAGCTCCCTATGGTTAGGGTGGACCTCCTAGTGGTGGTGGTGGTGGTAGGGCCTCAAAACGTCATCCACCACCTACAGCTCAGCCAGCTCCCCTACCACGTCTGCCTACTCCCAGAGGACCACCATGGTCAAACCTCTACCTCTGCCTAGGAGGTCCCTCAACTGTCTGCTGCTTATCTGCTTGGTGGGTTTTGAAGTCACGAGTCATGTGACCCTGCCTGTTGCATGCATAGCTCTGCCTGCTCCTCATATGGATGGCTCTATCTCGTGTGCCCCACACAACCGAACTGGTATCCTGGGGTTGCCCACCTGATGGCTTGGTCTTCCTAGACCTCTATGACATTTGTCTACTATCGGCTACAAAAGACTCGACTACATGTCTCCATGTGGTGGGTCTCACTATTGGTGACTGCTCAGCGAGAAAACTCTCCACTAGAAGGGCTCACTCTAGCACCCCTGCCTTCTTTGGGATGCTGAGGGATATTATTAAAGCCCTGATCTCATGCCTGAGTCCCTTCTCGAAGGTCTAGGCCCTGAATAATGGGTCCCGTACCATATTTGTGGAGTAGCATGAGAGGTCGGTGAACCTCGCTGAGTACTGACCGAAAGAGACTCTCAAAGTCTGTCCAGAGTAGTAATGACTCCTCATGCACCAGGAGCATCAGGCTCCACCATCTGTATGCAGGAGACTTGCGGAAAGGATCACCATGAGGTCTTCTAGTGTCCCTACCAATCTGAAAGCTCACACAACAGCCTCCATCCAATCCTCAGCCGCCTGTGGGTCCATCTCTCCCTAGAACTTGGGCAGCCTCTAGCACTGGAACTCATACAATACACTCAGATGGCGTGCACTCTCTACTGCTAGAGCTAGTGGTACCAGTGGCCCATCGGGTAGTGGTACCTCTGGTACCTCCGCTATGATGGGGCCCTGCACTGAGGTCTCATTGCTCGGTGGGCTACCATCTTGTACGAAACTTGGAACCCTAGCTGGCTGCCTACGTGGGGCCATCTTTAAAAAGAAACAGGTGTGCCATGGTCAAAATAATATACCTGGTGAGATGACACAAAGTAATCACGAAGAAAAATTTTCTAAGGAAACACACACGCAATCAGTGTTTTCATGCACTGAGTTGGAAGTCAAAAGTCAGAGTCCTAGTGTATGGTTACGTCGGCCGCCGCACCAACACCAGTTTCCCTAAACAGATAACCACACCCAAAACACATAACACTATTGTTGTTAAAAGAATCAGAGTCTATGTTCTACAGTAGAACCAACTCCTCTGATACCCATTTATCATGACCCATCCTCGGGGCTCGTGTCGTGACTACCCCAAGCCCGCCTTCCTTAGACCAAGGGCTGACGACTAGCACCAAAGGCGAATCCTTGATAAAGAGGGAAGGAATTTCCTTTAAACCTATAACACACGTAGTGTGAACACAAGAAGTAGAAGAAAAAAGTACTAATATAGAAAATAAAAGTGTGCTGAAAGTAAGTGGGCCAAAATACAAACCCTTACAGAAAAACAAGTACAAGTACAAGTAAAAATGTAAAACAGCTCCAGGATCGTCCACCAGGGAATCCTACTAGAAGGCTAGGTGCAGAACTCGAAAAACTTGTCCCTAAGTTACATCCTATATAGTTCATCTCTGAGAAGCCTCCCTTCCATCACCCTCAGCCTCGATCACTGTTAATCGTCGTCTGCATAGAACACAACAAGGTGTGGGTGAAACTCGTGAAGGGGTGAATATAACAATACTCAGTAGGGAACCCCGAGACCCCCGAAGGTCTCCCAGCATCCACTAAGGATAAAGCATAGTATAAATATACAATCAAAAATTATAAACCATCCCTACTTAGGTATATTCCCATACATATACCGAAGTTACCAATCACAGCCCGACTCCAACTCTCGAGCTAAATCACAACTCAATCCACAAAGGAAGTAAAGTCAATCACCTCGATGATAATGAAAGAAAGACAAGACGCAGCTCACATAGGTATACAACTCATTTAGAAAGGTGGATATGATTAGTTTTATCCGCTAAATCATATCCTATATCGAACCCACGTAGGATCCTGGAACAGTATCAGCACTATCGAACCCACATAGGATCTTGTTATAGAAGTCATCACTGTTCAACCCACAAAGGATCCTGGTCCAGTAGTCATCATTGTCGAAGCCATGGAGGATCCCAGTACAGAATTCATTGTTGTCGAACCCACAGAGGATCCTGGTATAGTATCGTCACTGTCGAACCCACGGAGGATCCTGGTATAGTAGTAGGTCCACATAAGATCCTATCATCTCAATCGCATCTAGCCATAGGGTTCCCGCACATAGCACACTCGATCCCGGGAAGGTACGATCCTCGAGCCAAGTGTTGATACATCAACTACTATGAAGTCTCGAGTTGATGTATCCTGTAGTTCCGTCTCATCATAAGGAACCCAATGTGACAGATAGCGCGACAATCGAATGTCCAGTCTGTGAGTTATTTCCATTTTTGTTCCAGGTCATGGGTAGCGTAGTTCTAATCATGATGTCTCAACTAATGAGAACCATACGCAATCACTGCTCACTCCTGCATCAAGACACACCCGAGTCTGGTCCCTGATGCATGGTAGTAAACTACGTACCCAACACCCTCCTCCGGTAGCCTCAAGATGGGCACACTAGTCAACCTCTGCCTCAGCTCTTGAAAGCTATGTTGGAATCTCTCTGACCACACGAAGGGTTTCCCCTTCTTTTTCAATGATTAAATTAGTGCTTCAACTATAGGGAAGTCCATCAAAAATCTTTGATAGTACCCAGCTAGTCTTAGAAAACTTCGTACCTCTGTCACACTCTTGGGTGGCTCCCAAGAAAGAACTGCCTCGATCATCGCTGGATCCACTGTAACTCCCTCCTCTGAGGTGACGTGTCCAAATAAGTGAACCTCTCAAATCCAAAACTGGCACTTTAAGAGATTACCATAAAGATGGTTCTCTCAGAGTGTGTCCAGTACTACCTACAAATGGTAGGCATTCTCCTCCTCAGTATTCAAGTAGATCAGTATGTTGTCAATGAAGACTACGACAAAGCAATCAAAGTAAGGCTAGAAGATCCTATTCATGAGACTCATGAACATTGCAGGAGTGTTGGTTATGCCGAAGGGCATAACCAAGAACTCTTAGTGGCCATATCGACACCTAAAGTCCGTCTTCTACACATCCTCATCTCGAGCTCTGAGTTGGTGATAGCCTGACCTAAAGTCTATCTTCGAGAACCATTGTGCTCCCTTAAGCTGATAAAAGAGGTCGTCAATCCTCGGGAGTGGGTACTTGTTTTTCACGGTCACCTGTTTCAGGCGCCGGTAATCAACACACAGTCGCAAGCACCCATCCTCCTTCTTAGAGAACAAAATCAGGGATGCCCAGGGTGAAACACTGGGTTAGATAAATCTCTTCCCCTGCAAGTCCTCCAGCTATACCCGCAGCTCACGAAGCTCAGCGGGAGCCATCCGATATGCTGGAGTAGATATTGGTTTTGTCCTGGGGTAGAGGTAAATGTAGAAGTCCGCCTCTCTATGAGTAGGTAGTCCATGAACATTATCAGGGAAAACATCCATGTATTGATCCACCACAATAAGAAAACTTGGACTCCGCACATCAATCGCTCCGAGAATGAGACTAGCCAACTGATGTGTGATCAGTTTCTCCCTCCTCTGGGTAAGTCCACCATGCTCTGCAAAGGCTCCCTTATCACTGGTGAAGGTAAACCTCATCCCATCCTCGCGGACACAATGCACCTTCCACCTACTACAGTCAATCTGAGCATGAACTGTGGATAACCAGTCCATACCCAAGATGACGTTTTAAGGCCTCGACGCCACTATGAGGAGATCCCAGCTGAAGATCTAGCCCCCTAGAGTAATCTCACACTGCCATAACCAGTGTGTAATCGTTAATTCTGCTCTCGTAGGAGTCTCTAGCCATAAAGATCGATCCAACAGCTTCATTGGAATCTCTGAGCTCTGAATGAGGGCAACAATAATAAAACAATGACTTGAACCTATGTCTATAAGTACTGCATCAAGGGTGGAGTAGACACATATAGTACCTTGAATCATATCAGGTGCGCCGTGGTCATAGGTCTTGACTGCTTGGAGCTGAGCCCACCCCTGTCTTCCAGCTCCCTATGGTCAGGGTGGACCTCCTAGTGGTGGTGGTGGTAGGGCCTCAAAACGTCATCCACCACCTACAGCTCAGCAAACTCCCCTACCACGTCTGCCTACTCCCAGCGGACCACCATGGTCAAACCTCTACCTCTGCCTAGGAGGTCCCTCAACTGTCTGCTGCTTATCTGCTTGGTGGGTTGGGAAGTCACGAGCCATGTGACCCTGCCTGCTGCATGCATAGCTCTGCCTGCTCCTCATATGGCTGGCTCTATCTCGTGTGCCCCACACAACCGAACTGGTATCCTGGGGTCGCCCACCTGATGGCTTGGTCTGCCTAGACCTCTATGACATTTGTCTACTATCGGCTACAAAAGACTCGACTACATGTCTCCATGTGGTGGGTCTCACTATTGGTGACTGCTCAGCGAGAAAACTCTCCACTAGAAGGGCTCGCACTAGCACCCCCGCCTGTTTTGGGATGCTGAGGGATATCATTGAAGCCCTGATCTCATGCCTGATTCCCTGCTCGAAGGTCTAGGTCCTGAATAATGGGTCTCGTACCATATTTGTGGAGTAGCGCGAGAGGTCGGTGAACCTCGCTGAGTACTGGCCGAAAGAGACTCTCAATGTCTTTCCAGAGTAGTAATGCCTCCTCATGCACCTAGAGCATCAGGCTCCACCATATGTATGCAGGAGACTCGTGGAAAGGATCACCATGAGGTCTGCTAGTGTCCCTACCAATCTGAAAGCTCACACAACAGCCTCTATCCAATCCTCAGCCGCCTGTGGGTCCGTCTCTCCCTAGAACTTGGGCGGCCTCTAGAACTGGAACTCGTGCAATACACTCAGACGGCGTGAACTCTCTACTGCTAGAGCTAGTGGTATCAGTGGCCCATCGGGTAGTGGTACCTCTGGTACCTCCGCTATGATGGGGCCCTGCACTGAGGTCTCATTGCTCGGTGGGCTACCATCTTGTACGAAACTTGGAACCCTGGCTGGCTACCTACGTGGGGCCATCTTTAAAAAGAAACAGGTGTGCCATGGTCAAAATAATATACCTGGTGAGATGACACAAAGTAATCACGAAGAATAATTTTCTAAGGGAACACACATGCAATCAGTGTTTTCGTGTACTGAGTTGGAAGTCAAAAGTCAGAGTCCTAGTGTATGGTTACGTCGGCCGCCGCACCAACACGAGTTTCCCTAAACTGATAACCACACCCAAAACACATAACACTATTTCTGTTAAAAGAATCAGAGTCTATGTTCTACAGTAGAACCAACTCCTCTGATACCCATTTATCACGACCCATCCTCGGGGCTCGTGTCGTGACTACCCAAAGCCCGCCTTCCTTAGACCAAGGGCTGACGACTAGCACCAAAGGAAAATCCTTGATAAAAAGGGAAGGAATTTCCATTAAACCTATAACACACATAGTGTGAACACAAGAAGTAGAAGCAAAAGGTACTAATATAGAAAATAAAAGTGTGCTGAAAGTAAGTGGGCCAGAATACAAACCCTTACAGAACAATAAGTACAAGTACAAGTAAAAATGTAAAACAGCTCCTGGATCGTCCACTAGGGAATCCTACTTGAAGGGTAGGTGCAGAACTCGAAAAACTTGTCCCTATGGTACGTCCTATATAGTTCATCTCCGAGCAGCCTCCCTTCTATCACCCTCAGCCTCGATCACTGCTGATCGTCGTCTGCATAGAACACAACAAGGTGTGGGTGAAGCCCGTGAAGGGGTGAATATAACAATACTTAGTAGGGAACCCTGAGACCCCCGAAGGTCTCCCAGAATCGACTAAGGATAAATCATAGTATAAAGATACAATCAAAAATTATAAACCATCCCTACTTAGGTATATTCCCATACATATACCGAAGCTACCAATCACAGCCCGACTCCAACTCTCGAGCTAAATAACAACTCAATCCACAAAAGAAGTAAGGTCAATAACCTCGATGATAACGAAAGAAAGACAAGACTCAGCTCACATAGGTATACAAATCATTTTGAGGGGTGGAGATGATTAGTTTTAGCCACTAAATCATATCCTATATCGAACCCATGTAGGATCCTGGAACAGTATCAGCACTATCGAACCCACATAGGATCCTGTTATAGAAGTCATCACAGTTGAGCCCACATAGGATCCTGTTCCAGTAGTCATCGTTGTCGAAGCCACAGAGGATCCCAGTACAGAATTCATTGTTGTCGAACCCATAGAGGATCCTGGTATAGTATCGTCACTGTCGAACCCACGGAGGATCCTGGTATAGTAGTAGGTCCACATAAGATCCTATCATCTCAATCGCAGCTAGCCATAGGGTTCCCGCACATAGCACACTCGATCCCGGGAGGGTCCGATCCTCGAGCCAAGTGTTGATACATCAACTACTATGAAGTCTCGAGTTGATGTATCATGCAGTTCCGTCTCATCATAAGGAACCCAACGCGACAGATAGCGCGAAAATCGGATGTCCAGTATGTGAGTTATTTCTATTTTTGTTCTAGGGGTCAGGTTGGTTTTTCTGTTCAAACCAACCTGACTGTACCCCAACTACGTCCAACCCTCGAGCGGGGTATGCCAAAAGATCTGTCCTTCTATAAGTCTTCTGTCACCATAAACAGTTCATTGTTCAGACACCCATAGCCCAGAGCAAGTATGAAATGGTGATTTCGTGTTAAACGTGTTTGGAAAAGGGTTCGACCCGGTCCGCAGGTCTGACCCGGCCCGATCGCGGCCCAGCCAGATGGCGGCCCGGCCCACTGGTCGTGTGGCCTGGCCCAGCTAGCCATGTGGTCGGGCTCGGCTGGCTGTGTGGCCAGGCTGGCTTACTGCGGCTGGCTGGCCGAGTGGCCCGGCCCGGCTGGCCGTGTAGCCTGGCTCGGCTGGCCGTGTGGCCTGGATCGGCTGGCCGCGTGGCCTGGTCTGGCTGTCCTCTTGGCCTGGCGGCTTGCCATGGGACCTTTCTGGCTCACTGCGTGGCCCGGAGAGCCACACCGGGGGGGTGCCGCACCCCACCGGATTCTGAAGAAACCTGGGGACCCTTCGGGTCCCACCTTGTGGAGCGCCATCGACAGCCGACTCAGTCGGCCGCCCTCCATTGATCGGCGCTGCCTTTGGCCGCGGTCCCTCTCCGGTGCAGCATAATGGTGCCACAACCTTTCGTCATGGCCCGCCCTGGCCGTGGTTTCACACCTCCGGCGCGGCGCGGCGTGACGGCGCCATGCCTCTTCAATCTGCTGCAGCCCTCCTAGCATCGGTTCTTCTCTGGCGTGGTTTGATGACACCGCACCCTTCTGACACCCCATGTCCCACCTGGCTACGGCTTTTCGTTGCGTGGCACGATGGCATCACACCCTTCCAGCGGTCCGACGGCCCTTGCGCCGTTGGCTTCTCCCTCGGTCCGCCTCCGTCATCAACCAAACAAGAACCAACAGAGGGACATCGGGCCATGTTTTTTCATCCTGAACCCTCCGTATTAGGTGATAACAATTGGCCAACATTGAACCATAATAAACGATGAGGAACAACGATTTAATTTAATCAAAACAAACCCATACCTCGAGTTCAGTGATCGTTGATGGCTTCGCGGTTAGGTGGATGTCGTTCCGTCAACATCGGAGGAGGAAGAGTTCAGAGAAGATGAGCCGAGATGGCGTCATTGGTGTTCTTCACGGGTGGTGACACTTCCATTTCTTGCCTCAGTTGAATAAGGGAGAAGAAAGTGTTCTTCTTTCTTCAGGGGCTCATTGTTGGAGAGAAAAGACTCCACCAAGTCACCAACCAAAAAATAATAGAGGAAAAGTCTATTATTATTTGGCACAACAACACAAAGAGTTGTGTTTAATTAAATGAGACAACTCATTTATTTATTAGTGTGGAAAGGATTCAAAATTCGAATAGGGGAGTGGGAGAGTTAGAAATAAATGAAGAGAGGGTTGACACGATTATGGGGGAAGTCCAAGAGTTACAAGGGGTTAAAGGGGGGTAAGAGGAGTTAAAGGGATCAGGTGGGCCCCACCTAATAACATCCCCCCAAGGGAGGTTATGTGTGGGTGGTCCCACAACTAACCTCCTCTTGGAGGTTTTAACCACCAAGGAATAAAAATAACTTAACCCTTAGTTTTATTTAAAACTCTTTTTAGAACACAACTGTGGCGAAGGTCTCCTTATGTGAATATCGGCGCTATGAGTTTAACAGTGCCCTCAGATTTAAATTTCGAGCATTGGTTCAAAAGAAAAAAAATCTCACTCATACGTTCACTGAACGTACTTGAACAAAAATTTAGAAATTGATTCCAGGCACACCGGACCTTGGATTCAAACGCCGTCAGAAACTGCAGACATGTGAAAATCCCATGTATTTAAAAAAAATCCATGGAAATTCTAGGTCATTACACAACGAGACCTGAATCCTTCATTTCCAAAAGTCTATTTAATATAAGATTCAATCCTTCAAGGAGACCAAAGCTTGTCCAACAAAGTGGGAACCCAAGGTATAAATTTTTCATCTAAATTAATCTTATTTGATACATGTTTCATATTATTAACCTCTATCATATATATGGTGAACATAATATCTCTTTGACATATTTTAACAAAAATATTCTCTTATTCTTAGTACTCAAGGTTATATTTCAAGTTCTCTATTTCATTTTCAATTATCATATTCATTACCAAAGATATAAGTGTTTTGTTGATTAAATTTTCATTTATTTGTTCATAATATTTATTACTTGACTGCATTATCATGATTCTAATATATTTTATAATTTATCTATATATTTTGGTATTTTATCTTTCTCTCTTTGGAAATTAAATTTTCATGTCAAAAATTTCTTCTTTGATGAATTTTCTTCTTTATAAAAAAATAATATTAAGAATAATTCACATATTATCTATTAGATCTTTCTCCAATTATAAGGCCCCGACCTTAAACATTACTTATCCTTGAGATAAGTCAATAATTTGACTTTAATTCACATATTGGATCTTTTTAGGTTTATATATTTAAAGAATTTGTTCACAACTTATACATAACATCTTGAATATTACAAGTAGATACTTCTACTCACTATCCATTTATTATAAAACAAAAACTCTTTAAAAATATACATGACATCATTTCATGTTTTATCAGCATAACATTTCATTAATCCCATCATTAACTCTATTCTTCCATATGTACTATGAAAAACATTTCGAAACATGGGATGAGCATAAAAAATCTCAGTAAATGATACAAAATGAAAGAAAACTATTAGTCTTAGGATAACATGAAAACCAATATTACTTTATAATAAGTAATACCTTTCACAATTAAGAAGTAGTAAATATACTTCACTAAAAAAACCTCATTTCTTACCCTTTTTCTCACCAAAATATTTTCATAAATTCCTTAGAAAGAAAAATATAAAATATAAAGGTAACTTGGTACATAAACATACTTAAATGGAATAACCATACGGTCGACTTACACACATATCACTAAACAGAATATCCATATAGCTGACTTCAATACCCAATGCATTGGAGGTTATAACATAACCCCCCATCCTTGATTTAACATGGAACCACCTGTTATTTGGTTTATCACATAGCCACCCATCATTGGTTTATCATGTAACCACCCTTCAAATATCTAAGTGCCATTATATAATCATAACACAGAAAATATTGAAAATATCAACATTTCACTAATAACATTCCGTTTCCAATCACAAGAAAGTATTTCAAGATATTGAAAAAATAAATCCATTTAAAACCCCATTTTCAATACCACAACACCCAAAAAGGGAATAATGGATTTCTTATCCTTTTAAAAACATTAACTCTTATAGAGGAAACCAAATAATGATTACGGTTGCGGATATGTCATTATCGCCAAATAAGTTAAAAAAATCCTTTTGACATTTAGTAAAATGATTTGTAGAAAAAATATTCCTTTTGAATGAAATTAAAAGTAAAAGGTTTTATTATACACTTTATAAAATAATAATTTATATATTATTAAAATATTCCTCAATAAAAGGAGATTGAGACAAATTCCCTTACAATGTTCGTATAAATGACAAAAGAATTTATTAATGGGGTGATTATGTGTAGAAATAGTATATAAACATAAAAGGGAGTCTAAATGAAAACATAAATAAACAAATAGTTATTCCACACATAATAGTTTCCTAATATAATCAACGAATAATGCATAAAACCCAATGGGAGTAAATTGTGTTTAGAAATTCCCTTACGAAAATTCAGCAACCTAACAATGTCACTAAAAAATTCAAAAAATGGGTTGATGAGAGAGAAAATGGTCTCTCATAACTATGGCATAAAATGGATGGAAATAAGTATATAGGATAAGATATCCCAACATAATAAAATTGAAATTAAAATATATAACATAAAATAATTCTTTAACTAAAAGAGGAAGGTGAAAGGTTCCCTTACCTTGAGTCTGATTTGTCACATATGTTCCTTGTTCTTCCTAAATAATAAACCTAAGTTAATTTCTACTTGATTAATAACCTTATTTAAGATTATTATTCCTTTTTTATCACTTATTACCATTTTATAAAAATTATATAATTATTTAAGTTAATATCGGTTGTTTTTTCGATGTTCGATACTTCAGTCAAAAATGAACTTGTTATAATTACAAATTGTCCATGTGGTCAAAATTAAATTATCTATAGAATATTATTAATGATTTAATATTCATATATATACAGTATATATGTATTTATAATAGTCTATAACATTTGGAGATAAAAATTAAATGCATCATTTATGGAGATGGTAAGTCGTACGTACGTATGAACACTACATCCATTTATCTGTCAAATTAATGAAATGAAAACTAAATGATACATAGGTGTATTATAATTAAAGTATAATATAATATGATATATAATTTAAATATTTTCATTAACCCCATACTTTATTCATTCCATTTATTCCATGAACAAATCATATCACTTTGAGGGGTAGTAGTCCGCACTTCCTCAAATGAAATCATCATATTTACACATCATGAAAAGTATAAAGGTATATTTGTAAATAAAAATTACATTATAATAAAGACAATATAAATATAATATATATCATATATAAATATTTTTCCATCATAATTTCCTCCATTATAGGAGTTAGGGGAAAATCGAACAATCATCATTTCATGAGGCAGCAGTTCACCGTACACAGAAATAGTATATTCATATACATTGGATGGAGGTGTGTGTAAGTTTAGTTAGAATAATAATCATAAAAACATCCTCATATATTTAGAATACTGTTTTTGTTATTTAATAAATGAATATGAATAAAATATGTAGTGGATAAGTAAAATAATGGAAAGGATCTTTAGAGAAGATGCTACCTCTTAAAACATGTAACTTCCTTTTATTTGAGCCAAAAGGCTTTATTGAATTTATTTATGCCTAATGTAAGGATTATAAGAAGAAGGAATGTATGTTGGAAGCTTATTTTAGTATATTTTTGAAGAGACAAGGGGCTTGAGAGGTGTGAGTGAGGGTTATAGGTGGTAGCCTTTTATAAGAGGGAGGAGGGGTACCTTAGAAATGTATTGAAATATTATTTTATTATAAACTGAATTAATATTTATAAAGGTCCACAAATAATTTAGTTTTAAGATAATATGAGTATTTTTTTAAATTCTCTCAAACAATAGGTTCCAGAAAAGTTTTTGTTTCATATTTAACATTATCTTTTATCTTCAACCCTTAGTTAACTAATTTAACTCTTACCATGTCTTCTTGTATATTCATAATATATGGATAAAATAGTTAACATGAAATGCCAGTTGAACCTCAAGTGTCTAATTAATGAAATACTAAACATTATCTAAGTCATTTTGAAAAATCATAGATTTTTATGACAATTATATCATTTAATAAAATAGATTTTTTTTTTAAATCATTTATGCCAATTTTTATACTATTCATATCATGAGTTTTTAAAAAATACAAAACAACTTATGTATTTCAAAAAAACTTTATCAATTCAAATATAAAAATAAATAGTCATACATAAAATTATTTTATGGCATAAAAAGTTACAAAATAAATTTATTTTAATATTTATAATCTCTTTTATTTAAATCATTCATTAATAAGGTAATCACTACATCATCATTGTGTCATAAAAAAAATTATTTATTTGATGTATAAAAATTATAAATAAAATATCATGATGTAGGAAATATTTTTATCTTTGTAATTAATTTTTATAGTAAAAAATATAGCTTATATAATCCCATATAAAAATTGTTTTACTAAAAGTTACATGTTTAAGTTATATTTTTCCATACTTTAAATTAATTCTTATAAAATGTCAATCTCACATCAAAGTGGCTCCATGGGGTTCCAAAATCGACCCAAGGATGCCCATGGTTGGAAATATCTCATAAAATATTATTAAGACACGTTTTTGGGTAATTTAATTTTATTATAATATTATGTTTTACCCTTATTTACAATATCTACCCTTTGACCATGGTAAATAAAATAATTACTAGAGTTACTATTCATAATGTCTAAAAATAAAATATATCTATTTGAAAAATTTTGACCTCATAATTCCAAATATGGAATCAATTTTTTCACAATTAAAACAAATAATTTTTAGTAATTAATTTAAAATTAATTCCCATTGTCAAAACCAAAAAGCAGGTTTTTGTGAAATAATAACTACCAAGGTTTAACAAGTGTTTATGTCAAATATCAATGTGAATTTACTTCCAATGACCAAAATTTAATTAAATGATAAAAATATAATCCAATTATACTTTAAAACCAATTATAATGATAATCTAACTATATAAATAATTATATGAAAATACAATTTTGAATTAAAATTGAGTATTTTTTCACTATTCATTAAAATGAACTTTATCAGAAAAATACCAAATTTTCATCCAAAGTAAATTTTTATGTCCCTATTATATAAAATAACTTTATTTTATCAAATATAATATATAAAATTGAAAAAAACAAGATTTAAAAAGGGTTCTCCATCACAAGGTGGTAAAACAGTTTTTTAGAAAAAAAAACTTCTTTTATCCAAAAAACCGAATTTGTTCTTATATCATATGTAGAAAACATATAGGGTGAATTTAAAACATTAAATTGAATATATATCATTTATTTTTCATTAAATAAAAATCCATAAATAGTGATATGAAAAAAAATTATTCTCTTTTAAATAGTTTTTCATAAAAACTTATCATTTATATTCAATTAGTTTTTATATCCATTTATAATAATTTTGGTAAACAATGAATAATTATTTAAACATTTGTAAACCATATTTTAAAATTAAATTGATATTATTCATTCCATCCATTACAATTACTATGACAATTTAAAATAATAATAATATTATTGTATTATATTTTGGTATAACCCAAAGTTGTGGGCAACATAAGCTTTCAGAGAAACGTGTTGTTGTGTGTCGAGTACGCTATCGGAAGAAGCATCAACTTTAATGTAAAATTAATATCTTATTTATAAGTATTAACTAAAATCATAAATTATTATTCTATAAATTCCTTGTTCATTACATCTTTCCCCCATTTTGGAAATTATATCCTTTTAATTTTAAAATTGGGCTCAGCATCATTATTGAATAACCCACATCGGAAAAAAGAGTCAATAAAACTATCACTTTAAAAGAAAGAAATAGAAGTAAAAAGGCTACTTGATATAAAAAAATACTATGATTCCATGAAAACAAAGATATGGAAGATAAAAATAACAATCAAGTTCTGATAGAGAGTGATATAAAACATGATTAAGAGAAAGTTAGCCAAAAGAAAACCACAAACATGTGATGGGTTAAACGGTCTTTTATTCCCTAGTAGGAAAAGTAAATGAACAAAAAAATTGAGTTCCTTTTCATAAAGCTGAGGAATTATTTTACTAATTTGAATAAGAACACAAGGAAATATACTTAACATTAAATTATAGTTTCATCCTTTAATAAATTTCTACCACAAACTTATCTTTTCTCCAAATGATTATTATTCAATATGACTTGGTCACGTATTAAGTGCTAGAATCAACTTCTATAGAATCACATAATCTGAAAAAGAAGAACTATATGTATTTCCCCTATATTTAAACATTAACCAAAACAAAAATGGTTAGTTCAGGTTCAAAAAATCCCAAAAAAGGATAATCCTTTATAAAAAGAAATACTACTCTTAATCTCAAAATTTCAACAATCAATACCCAAAGTTCAACATAGACCTTTCAATAAACAAATGTCTTTAAAATTATTCAAAATAATCCAAACAAAGATTGAAACCCAAAACACTGAATAATCTATCACATAGTCTTCCACAATAAATATTAACATTTAACTCCAAATAACATCGACTACTATTATAGTCTCATAATGAAAAGTAATTGACTGAATCACATACTCTCCAAGATAGGTTAATCATTTCCATAAATAACCCAAATCGGCATATGTCCATAATAAAAACAAATATTCTTCCAAAATAAAATTCAAACATTACTAATCAAATTAAATCCCATAGTATTCTATATTCCTTAGGCATATAGTATCCCCTAAAGACCAAACATCTTCCCAAATAGTGTTTTTCACTTAATCACCACATCATTTTTCTATACTAAGGATATCTATTTGATAAAACATAAGTTCCAAAAATAAACTTATTATTGATCCATAAAATAATTTAACTAAAAATAATAAGTCATACTAACTAGGTACTTCATGTATTCTAGTGGTAGACGATAAATCACAGTCATACTTTGGTTGTGGGTTCGATTCTCGTAGCTTTGTCTAACGCTTCAGGTTGTCACATGGTATGGGTTTTGTCATTTTTCAAAAAAATGTATTATTATAATAACATTAAAAAAATGATATAGAATACTTAAAAATATACATTACATTTTTTAACCTCAATGGTTATTTCATACCTCATATTCTGCATCCCAAAAAGTAATAACCCTTAATTTCCTCAAATTCAAGGATCATATAAACCCAAATGGTTCTTTATAACTATATACACAAAAGAAAAGATAATTATTACTCAAATATAATTTTCACATTAAAAACTTCAGGGTTTAACATATAATAGAAACTTCTTCCAATGTAATCCCATCAACAAAAGAGTATTAATACTTTCAAACATTTCACCATCGAGATATCTAACATAACTCTTGAATTTATAAAATGTAGACATCTTAATCGTCTAGCATTTTTTATGATCCCTTAACCATTTTTTCAACATATTTCTTAATACTTATTTCCTACAAACAAAATCATGAATTATATCCTAAGAATAAATAAAGTCAAAACATCAGCTAAGAAATAATGCATACCTTACATAGGTCATTTTTAGTTTCATCATCTTCAATTGGAATGGAATTAGGTGTTGGTAAGCATATATTTGTATGGTTGTGATGATCCCATTACTAAACCTTATTTGTAGTAAATATACTTGTGTAATGACCATGAACACCACATTTAAAACATTTAATTGATTTCTCATAAATAACTTCTTTCCCTTTCCTGTTTTCAATTAAACACTTCCTTTTACATGGTAGGTTATTACTTTATGACATTCATTACCACATCTATAACATCTTCCCACTCCTTAGAAGAATTTTCCTAGTTTTTTATTTCCACATACATGACACATAGGTTTTTTAATTTACTTACATTTCTTATTATTACCTGAACTTTCATAGGGATTTGTTTCTCGCATATATGATTCCTTAGAAAAATCCCAAAGGTTCAAGTTGTCAACCATGTCTCTAGATAGTTGGTTACGAATAACCACAAGATTTCTCATTGCAACTCTCATTTTATTCAGTTCCTCATTCAAGAAACTATCACAGTTTCCTTCACATCTGTTGTGACATTGGTGCCTCCTAGATCCAACCATTTAATAAAATCAAAAATTTTGGTGTGATTATATCAGTAAAATCATCATATATTATATTATTAGGAGTGTAAACACTAAGTTATACTTATTCATATTGTCTTAAACTCATTCAATTTATCTAAAATAACTATGACTCTTTCTAGTATTCTAACCAATATGTTTATGTCACTTATTTTTAAATAATACTATAACCAACAAAGTTATCTAAACTGACCTATCATACCAAATATAGGGCCTTAGCCTTAAAAATTACACAGTCTTGAGATAAGTCGATAATTTGACTTTAATTCATAATGAGGATATTTTTTGGTTTAGAGATTTAGAGAATTAAGTCATAAATTATACATAACATATTGAATATTAAAAGTATACACTTCTACTCACTATCCATTTTTTTCATAAAACAAAAACTATTTAAAAATAAACATGACATCAATTCATGTTTTAACAACATAAAATTTTCTTAATCCCATCCTGGACTCTATTCTTCCTTATGTCCTATAAAAAACATTTCAAAACATGGGATGAGCATAAAAATTTCATTAAGAGATACATAATGAAATAAAACTAATAGTCTTTGGATAACATGAAAACCAATAATACTTTATCATAATTAATAATTTTCACCATTAAGAAGTAGTAAATATACTTCACTAAATATAAGCTCATTTCTTACCCTTTTTGTAACCAAAAGATTACAATAAATCCCATATAAAACAATATATTGCATATAAAAGTAACTTGGGATATAAACATACATAAATGGAAAAATCATACAGCCGACTTACACACATATCACTAAATAGAATAGCCATATAGCTGACTTAAATACCCAATTTATTAGAGGTTGTAACGTAACCACCCTTCTTTTTTTATCACGGAACCACTGTTCATTTGGTTTATCACTCAACCATCCTCCATTGGTTTATCACATAACCACCCATCAAATATCCAAGTACCATTATATAATCATAACACATAAAATATTTCAAATATCAAAATTTCACTAATAACATTTCATTTTCAATCACAAGAAATCATTTCAAGATATTGAAAAAATCAGTCCATTTCAAAAACCATTTTGAATCCAAAAACACCCAAAATGGGAATAAGGGATTTCTTTTCCTTTTATAAAATTAAGACTTATAGTGGAATCTAAATAATGATTATATCGGCAAGGAGTTTATTGTCACCACATATGTTAAAACATTCCTTTGGACATTTAGTATAATGATTTATAGAAAAAAGATTCATTTTTAATGAAATTAAAAGTCATAGGGGTTTATTATAAACTGTATAAAATAATGAGGTGTATATTATCAAAATATTCCTCAATGAAATGATATTTATATAATGTCTCTTATAAAGTATAAATGACGTAAGAATTTATCAATGGGGTGATTATTTGTAGAAACAGTATATCCACACAAAAGGAAGTGGAAATTAAAACATAAATAAACAAACATTGATTCCACACATAATCTTGTCATAATATAATCAATGATTTATGCGTAAAAACCAATGGGAAGAAATTGAGTTTAGAAGTTCCCTTATAAAAATTTGGCAGCCAAATGACGTCACTTAAGAATTTAGAAAATGAGTTGATGGGAGAGAAAAGGGTCTCTCATCACTTTGACATAAAATGGAAAGTAAAAAAGTATATATGAGAACGTATCCCTGCATAATAAAATTGAAATTAAAATACATAACATAAAACAATTCTTTGACTAAAATAGGAAGGTGAAAGGTTCGCTTACCTTGAGTCTGATTCATCATGTATGTTTCTTGTTCTTCCTGAATAAAAAACCAACATTAATTTCTACTTTCATAAGAACCTTTTTCAAGTTTATTATTCCTTTTATATAACTTATTACCAATTTATAAAAATAGCATAATTATTTAAGTTAATATCAGTCATTTTGTCGAAGTTCGGTACTTGAGTCAAAAATGAACTTGTTATAATTATAAATTATCCATGTGGTAAAGAGTAAAATATCTCCATAATAGTATTCACGATTTAAATATTATATATATTAATTATATATGTATTTATAATAGTCCATAATATTTTGAGATAATAAATGAAATTCACCATTCATGGAGACGGTAAGTTGTACTTACACATGAAGGCTACATTCATTTATTTGTTATATTAAAGAAATGAAAACTAAATGATAAATAGGTATTTTATAATTGGAGTATAATATCATATTATATATATGTTACATATGTTCATTAAATCTATCCTTTATACGTTCCATGTATGTAATTAACGAATCATATCACTTTGAGGGGGCGGTAGTCTGCACTTCCTCGAAGGAAATTATCGTATTTACACATCATGAAAAGGATAAATGAATATTTGTAAATAAAAAATAAAATATAATAAGGAAACTAAAAATATAATATATATCATATATAAATACATTTCCATCATAATGGCCACCATGAGAGGTGGTAGGGGGAAATCGAACAATCACCGTTCCGTGAGGCAACAGTTCGTCATACACAGAAATAGTATGTTTGTATCCATTAGATGGAGGTGTGTGTAATTGTAGTTATAATAATTGTCATAAAAACATCCTAGTGTATTGAGGATACTGTTTTTGTTATTTAATCAAATAATGAGAATAGAATTGGGAGTGGAGAAGTAAAATAATGGAAATGAACTTTAGAGAAGACACGAACTCTTAAAACGTGTAACTCCCTTTGATTTGAGCCAAAAGGAATTATTGAATTACCTTATACCTAAGTTAAGGATTCTAGGAGGAAGTAAGAGATGTTTTAAACTTATTGGATCAGATTTTAGATGAGCCAAAGTGATTTAACTGTGTGAGTAAGGGTTAGAGTTGGTGGCCTTTTATAAGAGAGAGGAGGGGTATTTTTGGAATGTCTTGAAATATTATTTTATTATAAACTGAATTTCGATATCAAAAGGTCAAAAAATAATTTAATTAGAAGATAATATGTGGATTTTTGGAAATACACTCAAAAAATAGGTTTTATATAAGTTTTGGTTTCAAATTTAACTTTGTATTTTATCTTTAACCCTTAGTTAACTAATTTAACTCTTACCATGTCTTCTTGTATATTTATTCCATATGGTTAATTTTTTTACCATAAAATGCCAATAGTACCTCAAGTCGTTCATTAATGATATGTTAAATATTATCTAAGTAATTTTTCGAAATCTTAGTTTTTAATTACTATTATATCATTTAATAAAATAGTATTTGTTTTAAAAACTCATTTATGTGAATTTTTATACTATTCATATCATGACTTTTCTAAAAAACCATAACAACTTTATTATTTATAAAAAACTTAATTAATTCAAATATAAAAAGTCATAATCATAACTAAATTTTTTTATGGCATAAGAAGTTTCAAAATAAATTTATTTTAATATTTATAATTTCATTTATTTAAATAATTCATTAATAAGGTAATCACTACATCATTATTGTTTCATTAATAAATTTATTTATTTGATGTCTAAAAAATATAAATAAAATAACTTGTTGTATTAAATAGTTTTATCTTTCCAATTAATATTTATAATAGAAAATATCACTTACATAAACCCATATAAAAATTGTTTTACTAAAAGATACATGTTTATGTTACATTTTCCCTTACTTTAAATTAATTCTTATAAAATGTCATTTTCACCTCAATGTGTCTCCATGGGGTCCCAAAATTGACCCAAAGATTTCCATGGTTAGAAATATCACATACAATAATATTAGAACATGTGTTTGTGTAATTGAATATTATTATAATATTATTTTTTTACCCTTATTTACCATATTTACCATTTAACCATGGTAAATAAAATAATTACTGAAGTTACTGTTCATAGTGTCTAAAAATAAAAGGTACCTATTTACACAATTTGGATCTCATGATTCCAAATATTAAATACATTTTTCAAAATTCAAAACACATAAATTTTAGTAATTAATTTAAAATTAATTCCTGTTTTCAAAACCAAAAAGTGGGTTTTTAAGAAGTAATAACTATCAAAAGATTGACATGTTTTTTTGTCAAATTTCAAATTTAAATTACTTTAAATGGAAAAAATTTAATAAAATTATAAAAAATCAAATTTTACTTTAAAACCAATTAAAATTAAAATCTAACTATATAAATAAATTAGATGAAAATACAGTTTTGAATTGAAATGCATTATTTTTTTAGTATTCATTAAAAAATGAACTTTATCATAAAATACCAAAATTTCATCCAAAGTAAATTTTGATGTCCTGACTCTATAAAAGAAGTTTATTTTTTCCAATAGAACATATAAAAGTTATAAAAACTATATTTAAAAATGTTTCTTCATCAAAATGCGGTAAGACTAAATTTTTAGAAAAATACTTCTTTTATATGAAAAATTGAATTTTTTTTTTATATCAGATGTAGAAAAAATATAATATGAATTTAAAAAATTACATTAAATATATATCATATATTTTTCATTAAATAAAAATCCACAAATACTGACATGAAACCACAATTATTCTCTTTTAAATAGGTTTCCATAAAAACACATCCTTTATATTAAATTGGTTTTTATTTCCATTTCTAATAAATTTGGTAACCAATGAATCATTATTTAAAGATGTGTAAACGATATTTCAAAATTTATTTAGTAATATTAATTCCCTCAAATCCAAATTCTAGGCATTAACTACCATTTAAAATAATATTATTATTGTATTATATTTTAGTATAACCCAAAGTTGGGTGCAAAGTAAGATTTTGGAGAAACATGTTGTTGCGTGTCAAGTACGCTATCAAAAGAAGTGTCCCCTTTAACGTAAAATTAATATCTTATTCATAATTATTAATATAAATCAAAAATTATTATTCTATAAATACCTGGGTCATTACATCCTTCCCCCTTTTATAAATTATGTCTTTGCAATTTTAAAATTAGGCTCGAAAACTTAATTGAAATCCAACATTAGAAAAAGAGTCAATAAAACTATCACTTTAAAATAAATAAGAATAATTAAAGAGGTCACATGAGATACCACATCCTAGGATTCCATGAAAACATGGATATGTAAGAGAAAACTGACCATCAAGTTCTGATAGAGACTGATAGAAAACATTATTAGGAAAAAGTTAGCTCCAAGAAAACCATAGACTTGTGATGGGTTAAACAGCCTTTGATTCCCCAATACGAAAAGTAAACAGAATTTTTTTTTTGTTTTAAGTACCTATTTATAATTTTTAGGTATTATTTTACTACTTATAATAAGAATTTAAGGAAATATACATACCTTTCATGTATAGTTTCATCCTTTAATAAATTTCTACCAAAAACTCATCTTTTCTCCAAACGATGAGTATTCGAGATGACTTTGTCACATCTGAAGTTCTAGAATAAATTTTAGAGAATAGAATATCCCAAAAAAGATGAACTATATATATTTTTCATGTCTTTAGACATTAAGCTAAACCAAAATGGTTGGTTCAAGTTCAGATAATCCCCAAAAAGGATAATCCTTTATAAAAAGAAATACTACTCTTATTCTCCCAAACTCAACAATCAATACCCAAAGTTCAACAATGAACATTCAATAAATAAATGTCCTTAAAATTATTCAAAATAATCCCAACTAAGATTGAAACCCAAAAAATAGAATAATTTATCACATAGTCTTCCATGTTAAATCTTAACATTTATCTCCAAATAACATCGACTACTCTTAATGTCTCATACTGAAAAGTAATTAACCTAATCACATATTCTCCAAGATAGGATAGTCATTTCCATAAAAAAACCTAAATCATAATATGTCCAAAATAAAATCATAGATTCTTATTAAATAAAATTCAACCATTTCTACCCAAATGAAATCCCATAGTAATCTATATTCCTTAGGCATATAGTGTCCCCAAAATAGAAAATGTCTTTCAAAATAGTTTTTTTAATTTAATCACCAAATTATTTTCCTATACTAATGATATCCATTTGATAAACCATAAGTTCCAAAAATAAACTTATTCTTAACATATAAAATCATTTAACTAAAAAGAATAAATCAAACTAAATGAGAACTTCACATAGTCTAGCGGTAGGTGATAAATCTCAGTCGCACTTTGGTTGTGGGTTCGATTCCCGTAGCTTTGTCTGACATGAAGGGTTGTCACACAGTCTGCATGTTCTACTTTTTCAAAAAAAAAATATAATTATAATAACATTAAAAAAATGAAATAAATTCTTAAAAACATCCATAACATGTTTTAACCTCAAATGTTATTTCATAACTCACATTTTCCATCCCCAAAAGTAATAACCTGTAATTGCGTCAAATTTAAGGATCATATAAACCCAAATGGTTCTTTATAAATATATCTAAAAAATAAAATATAATTATTCCTCAAATATCATTTTCAAATAAAAAACTATTGGGTTACACATACAAGATAAAATTCTTCCAAATTAACCCCATCAAAAAAAGATTATTAATACTTTCAAACATTTCATCACCCAGATATCTAACATAACTCTCAAATTTATAAAATGTAGACATCTTAATCGTCCATCATTCTTCATGATCCCTTAACCATTTTTCCAAATTATTATATAATAATTATTTCCTAAAAAAATCATGTATCATATCCTAAGATTCAATAATGTCAAAACATCAGTTAAAAAATAATCCATACCTTTCATAGGTCATTTTCAGTTTCCTCATATTAAATTGGAATGGAATTAGGTATTGGTAAGAATATATTTGTACAGTCTTGATGATCCCATTCCGGAACCTTCTTTGTCGGACATCTTTTTGCATAATGACCATGCACACCACATTTAAAACATTCAATTGATCCCTCGGAAAGAACTTCTTTTGATTTTCTGGAGTCAACTAAATTCTTCCTTTTTCTAATGAAGGTTATTGATTTATGACCTTCATTACCACATCTATAAAATATTACCGTCCCTTTGAATCATTTTCCTGCGTGTTTCTTTCCACATCCTTGATACATAGTTTCTTTAATATACTAACCTTTATGGTTGTTACCTGCACTTCCATATGGATTAGTTTCTCAAATATATGATTCCGTAGAAAAATAAACATTGTTCAAGTGGTAAATCATCAATCCAGATAGTTTGTTAAGAATTACCACAACAGTTCTCCTTGCATCTACCATTTCATTCGGTTTCTTATTTATAAAACTGTCACAGTTTCCTTCACATGAATTCTTAGATTGGTGCTTGATAGATCCATACATTCACTAAAACCAAAAAGGTTAATGTGATTACATCTATAAAATCATCATATACTATCTTATGAGGAGGGTAAACACTAAGATATACTTATTAAAGTTATCTTAAACTCATTCAATTTATCTAAAATTACTATGACTCTTTCTAATATGATAACCATTATGGTTATGTCACTTATTTTTAAATAACACCCTAACCTCTAATGTTATCTAAACCGACCTTTGATTCCATCTGTAAGGCCCCATACTTAAACATTACTTAATCAAGAGATAAGTTGATAACTTGAATTTAATTTACATCAAGGATATTTTCAGGTTTAGATCTTTATTGAATTAGGTCATAACATATACATAACATCTTGAATATTACAAGTAGAAACTTCTACTCACTATCCATTTTTTGTAAAACAAAAACTCTTTTAAAAGAAAAATTATATCGTTACATGTTTTAACAGCATAACGTTTCCTTGATCACATACTAGACTTTATTCTTCCTTATGTCCTGTGAAAAAAAATTCAAAACTTAGGATGATCAAAAAATACTCAGTAAGGTATACACAATGAAATAAAACTATTAGTCTTTAGATAATATGAAAACCAATAATACTTTATCATAAGTAATAATTTTCACTATTAAGAAGTAGTATATTACTTCACTAAGTATAAGCTCATTGCTAACCCTTTTCTAACTAAAATATTTCCATAAATCCCATATAAAGAAACATATATCATATAAATGTAACTTTTGGAATAAACATACTTAAATGGAATAACCATACAGTCAACTTCCACATATGTCACTAAATGGAATATCCATACAACCGACCTCCATACCCAATGCATTGGAAGATATAACGTAACCATTCGTACTTAGTTTATCAGGAAACCACTGGTCATTTGATTTGTCATGTAACTACCAGTCATTGGGTTATCACATAACCACCTATCAAATTTCCAAGTTCCATTATATAATCATAACACATAAAATATTTCAAAAATAGAAATTTCACTAATAACATTTCATTTGAAATCACAAGAAATAATTTCAATATATTGAAAAAATAAATCCATTTAAAAAATCATTTTCATTACCAAAACACCCAAAAAGATAATAATGAATCTATTTTCCTTTTAAAAACATTAAGGCTCATAGAGGAATCAATATAATTATTATGGCGTGAAGATTTCACTGTCACTGCACACGTTAAAACATTCCTTTTGACATTTAGTAAAATGCTTCATAGAAAAAAGATTCATTTTGAATGAAATTAAAATTCAAAGGGGTTTATTACACACCCTATAAAAGTAGGAGGTTTATATTATCAAAATATGCTTCAATTAAAGGATATTGGGAAAAAGTCTCTTATAATGTTTGTATAAATGTCATAAGAATTTATCAATGGGTTGATTATGTGTACCAACATTATATCCACACAAATGGAAGTGGAAATTAAAAAAAGTTGTGATTCCACTAATAATCTTGGCATAATATAAGCAACGAAGTATGCGTTAAACCCAATGGGGGGAAATTGGGTTTTGAAATTCCCTTACGGAAATTCTGCAGCCTAACGACGTCACTTACAATTTTAGAAAATTAGTTTATGAGAGATAAAAGGGTATCTCATAACTTATACATTAAATGGATAGCAATAAAGATATATGAGAACATATCCAAACATAATAAAATCTAAATTAAAATATATAACATAAAATAAGTCTTTGACTAAAAGATGAAGGTGAAAGGTTCCCCTACCTTGAGTTTGATTCATCACGTATGTTCTTTATTCTTATTGAATAATAAACCTAAGATAATTTCTTATTTCATATACTACTTTTTCAAGTTTATTATTCTTTTTATATCACTTATTACCACATTATAAAAATTACCTATTATTTAAGTTAATATTGGTCATTTTATCGATGTTCGGTACTTGAGTAAAAAATGAACTTGTTATAATTACAAATTGTCAATGTGGTCAAAAGTAAATTAACTCTATAATAATATTACTGATTTAAATATAATACATATCTAGTATTTATGTATTTATAATAGTCCATAAAATTTGGATATTAGAAATTAAATGCACCCTTCATGGAGACGGTAATTCGTATGTACGAAAAAAACGCTACATTCATTTATTTGTCATATTAAAGAAATGAAAATTAAATGATAAATAGGTATATTATTATTACAGTATAATATCATATGATATATATGTTACATATGTTAATTTTCTCTATCCTTTATACATTCCGTGTATGGAATGAACAAATCATATCACTTTGAGGGGTGGTAGTCTGCACTTCCTCAAATGAAATTATCGTATTTACACATCATGAAAAACATAAAGGTATGTTTATAAATAATAATTATAGTATAATAAGGACAATATATGTATAATATATATCATATATAAATACATCTTCATCATAATGTCCACCATGAGAGGTGGTAGGGGAAATCGAACAATCATCATTTCATGAGGCAGCAGTTCGCCGTACACAGAAACAATATTTTCATATTCAATAGATGGAGATGTATTTAAGTGTAGCTTTAATAATTCTCAAAAAAACATCATTGTATATTCAGTATACTGATTTTGTTATTTAATCAAAGAATAAGAATGTAATAGGGAGTGGATAAGTAAAATAATGGGAAGGATCTTTAGAGAAGACACTACCTCTTAAAACGTGTAACTCCATTTGATTTGAGCCAAAGGGAATTATTAATCTACCTTATACCTATGGTAAGGATTATAGGAGGAATTAAGGGATGTTGGAAGCTTATTTTAGTAGATTTTGGGTGATCCAAGGTTCTTGATATGTGTGAGTAAGGGTTAGAGGTGGTCGCCTTTAATTAAAGGGAGGAGGGGTACTTTAGGAATGTCTTGAAATATTATTTTATTTTAAACTTAATTTATATTTTTAAAAATGAAAAAATAATTTAATTATAATATAATATGGTTATTATTCTAAATCCTCTCAACCAATAGGTTTTATACAATTTTTGGTTTCAAATTTAACCTTATCTTTTATCTTTAACCCTTAGTTTTCTAATTCAACTCTTACCATGTCTTCTTATATATTCATACTATATAGTTAAAAGAGTTAACATAAAATGAAAATAGAACCTCAAGTGGTTCATTAATGACATTTTAAATATTATATAATTCATTTGGAATAATCTTATATTTTTAAGACTATTATATCATTTAATAAAAAAAATTAAACTCATTTATGTCATTTTTTATACAATTCATATCATGAATTTTTTAAAAATTTATAACAACTTTATTATTTCAAAAAAACTTAATTAATTAAACTATAAAAGTAATAATCATCCCTAAAGTTCTTTTATGGAATAAAAAGTTTCAAAATAAATTTATTTTAATATTTATATTCACATTTATTTAAATCATTCATAAATAAGGTAATCACTACGTCATCAATATGTCATAAATAAATTTATTTATATGATGCCTAAAAATTATAAATAAAATACCATGATTTATAAAATGTCTTTATCTTTCTAGTTAATATTTATAGTTGGAAAATTTCACTTATATAAACCCATATAATATTTTTTCCTAAACAATACATGTTTATGTTACATTTTCCTTTACTTTAAATTAATTCTTATAAAATGTCATTTTCACATCAAAGTGGCTACATGAGGTCCCCAAATCGACCCAAGGATTCCCATGGTTGTGCATATCTCATATAATAATATTAGGAAACATGTTATGGTAATTTAATATTATTATAATATTATTTTTTTACCCTTATCTACCAGATTTACCCTTTAACCATGGTAAATAAAATAATTATTAAAGTTACTATTAATAATGTCTAAAAATAAAAGGTAACAATTTACACAATTTGGACCTCCTGATTCCAAATATTGAATCCATTTTTTCAAATTCAAAATACAGAAGTTTCTGTAATTAATTTAAAATTAATTCTCATTGTCAAAACCAAAAAAAGCATGTTTTTTAGAAGTAATAACTATCAAATTGTTGATAGGTAATTATGTCCAATTTCAAAGTGACATTACTTCTAATGACTAAAATTAGTTTAAATGATAAAAACATAATCAATTTATTGTTTAAACCCAATTGAAAGTATGATCTAACTATATAAATAAATTAGATGAAAAGATAGTTTTGAATTAAAATGCAGTATTTTTTCATTGTTCATTAAAAACTTATCTTAATTAGAAAATACCAAAATTTCAACCAAAGTAAATTTTTATGTCCCACTTCTATAAAATAAGTTTATTTTTTCAAATATAATATATAAAAGTAAAAAACTATATTTAAAAAGGTTTTTCCATCAAAAGGTGGTAAAACTGCACTTTTAGAAAAATACTTCTTTCATCTGAAAAATTGAATTTGTTATTATATCATATGTAGAAAACATTTAATATTAATTTAAAACATTAAATTGAATATATATCATTTATTTTTCGTTAAATAAGAATCCATAAAGTGTGATAAGAAAACACAATTATTCTCTTTTAAAAAGGTTTTCATAAAAACACATCCTTTATATACAATTGGTTTTTATTTCCAGTACTAATAAATTTGGTAACCAATAAATCATTATTTAAACATGTGAAAAACATATTTCAAAATTCATTTGATATTATTAATTACCTTCACTCAAATTTATAGGCATTAACTACCATTTAAAATAATAATATTATTTTTTTATTGTATTTCGATATAACCCAAATTTGTGTGATACATAAGATTTTGGAAAAAACCTATTGTTGTGTGTCGAGTATGCTATATAAAGAAGCATCCCCTTTATCGTAAAATTAATAACTTATTCATAAGTATTCATAGAAATCAAAATTTATTATTCTATAAATACCTATTTCATGACATCATTCTCCACTTTTGGAAATTACATCCTTGCACTTTTAAAATTGGGCTCGGAAAAATCATTGAAATTCCCACATCAGAAAAAGAGTCAACAAACTATCACTTTAAACAAATAAAGGAGAATTAAAATTGTCACCCAATATAAAACATACAATGATTCCCTGAAAATATGGATATGGAAGAGAAAACTAACCATCATGTTCTGATGGAAAGTGATAGAAAACATGATTAGGAAAAAGTTAGCCACAAGAAAACATCAAACTTGTGATGGGTTAAATGGTCTTTGATTCCCCATCCGGAAGAGTAAAAAGAAAACATTTTTGTTTTAAGTACCTTTTCATAAATTTGAGGAATTATTTTACTAATTAGAATAAAAAAATAATTAAATATACTTACTTTTCAAGTAGAGTTTCATCCTTTAGTAAATTTTTACCACAAACTCATCTGTTCTCCAAATGATCAGTATTCAAGATTACATAGTCACATCGGAAGTGCTAGAATCAACTTCTATAGAATTAAATAATACAAAAAATATGAACTATTTATATTTCCCTTGTCTTTAGATAGTATCCAAAAACAAAATGGTTAGTTCATGTTCAGATAATCCCCAAAATGGATAATCCTTTATTAAAAGAAATACTACACTTAATCTCTAAAATTCAACAATCAACACTCCAAGTTTAATAAAGACTATTCAATAAAAAAATTTCCTTAAAATTATTTGAAAGAATACAAACTAACATTGAAACACAAATCAATGAATAATTGACCACATAGTCTTCCACTATAAATCATAACATTTATCTCCAAATAACATCAACTACTCTTAAAGTCTCATACTAAAAAGTAATTAACATAATCACATATTCTCTAAGATTTGTTAATCATTTCCATAAATAACCCAAATCACAATATGTCAACAATAAAAACATAGATTCTTCAAAAATAATATTCAACCATTACTACTCAAATGAAATCTCATAGTATTCTATATTCCTTAGGTGTATAGTGTCCCCAAAAATAAAAATCTTCCAAAATAGCATTCTTCACTTAATCACCACCTCATTTTCCTGTACTATGGATATCCATTTAATAAAACATAAGTTACAAAAATAAACTTATTCTTGATCTATAAAATCATTTAACTAAAAAGAATAAGTCATACTAACTAGGTACTTCATGTAGTCTAGTGGTAGGCGATAAATCCCAGTCACACTTTGGTAGTGGGTTCGATTCCCACAGCTTTGTCCAACGCGACAGGTTATCACACGGTCTGTGGGTTTTACTTTTTTTTAAAAATGTATAATTATAATAAAATTAAAGAAATGATATACAATCCTTAAAAATATCCATAACATGTTTTAACCTCAAAGGTTATTTCATACCTCACATTTTTCATCCTAAAATGTAATGTCCCATAATTGCCTCAAATTCAAGGATCATATAAACCCAAATGGATATTTATCACTATATGAATAAAATAAAATATAATTATTCCCCAAATAACATTTTCACATTAAAACTTTAGGGTTACACATACATGAGAAAAGTCTCCCAAAGTAATCCCTCCAACAAAAGAGCATTAATACTTTCAAACATTTCATCACCCAGATATCTAACATAACTCTTGAATTTCTAAAATGTAGACATCTTAATTGACCAGTATTATTCATGATCCCTTTACCATGTTTTTCAAACTTATTCCATAATAACTATTTCCTACTAAAAAATTCATGAATCATATCCTAAGATTTAGTAATCTCAAAACATCAGCTAAAAAATAATCCATACCTTTCATAGGTCATTTTCAATTTTCACATCTTAAATTAGAATGGAATTAGTTATTGGTAAAAATATATTTGTATATTCCTACTGATCCCATTCCTGAACCTTCTTCATAGGAAATCTATTTTCATAATGACCATGCACACCACATTTAAAAAAATTAATAGATCCCTCAGAAAGAACTTCTTTCCTTTTCCTGGTTTCAACTGAAGGCTTCCTTTTTCCATGGTAGTTTATTACTTTATGAGCTTCATTACCACATCTATAACATCTTACCATCCCTTTGAATCATTTTCCTAGTTGTTTCTTTCCACATCCTTAATGCATAGTTTTTTTAATATACATACCTTTATGATTATTACCTGAACTTCCATAGGGATTCATTTCTCGCATATATGATTCCTTAAATAAATCCCCAAGGTTTAAGTGGTCAATCATGACTCCAGATAGTTGGTTAAGAATAACCACAAGAGTTCTCATTCCATCACCCACTTCATTCGGTTGCTTATTCAGAAAACCTTTATAGTTTCCGTCACATCAATTGTTACATTAGTTCCTTCTAAATCCATCCATTTACTAAAAACAAAAAGGTTAGTGTGGAGATATCAGTATAATCATCATATACTATCTTATTAGGATGGTATACACTAAGATATACTTATTCATGTTGTCTTAAACTCGTTGATTTTATCTAAAATAGAAATGTCTCTTTCTAATATGCTAACCATTATTGTTATATCACTTATGATTAAATAACACCCTAACCTCTAAATTTATCTCAACTGACATCTGATACCAACTTTAAGGCCCCATCCCTAAACATTACTTAATCTTGAGATAAGCTAATAATTTGACTTTAATTCACATCAAGGTTCTTTTCGGGTTTATATCTTTATAGAATTAGGTAATGACTTATACATAACATCTTGAATATTTCAAGTATACACTTCTACTCACTATCCACTTTTTAATAAAACACAAACTCTTTAAAAAGAAACATGACATCGTTTCATGTTTTAACACCATAACGTTTCCTTGATCCCATCCTTGATTCAATTCTTCCTTATGTCCTGAGAAAAGAATTTCAAAACATGGGATGAGCATAAAAATATCAGTAAGGGATACATAATTAAAGAAAAATATTAGTCGTGGGATAACATGAAAACCAATAATACTTTATCATAAGTAATACTTTTCACAATTAATAAGTAGTAAATATACTTCACTAGATATAAGATCATTACTTACCATTTTTGTAACCAAAATATTACCATAAATCCCATAGAAAGAAATATATATAATATAAAGGTAACTTAGGACATAAACATACTTAAATGGAATAACCATATGGTTTAATTCCACACATATCACTAAATAGAATATCTACATATCCAACTTTCATACCAAATGAATTCAAGGTTATAACATAACCACCCATCATTGGTTTATCACATAACCACCCATCATTTGGTTTATAATGTAACCACCTATCGTTGTTTTATCTTGTAACCACCCATCAATTTTCCAAGTACCATTATATAATCATAACACATAAAATATTTCAAATATCAACATTTCACTAAAAACATTTCATTTGACATCACAAGAAATCATTTCAAGATATTGAAAAAATCAATCCATTTGAAAACAAAATCAATACATAAACACCCAAAAAGGTAATAAGGGATTTATTTTCATTTTAAAAACATTAAGTATTATAGTGGAATCAAAATAATGATTACGGTGATGGAGAGGTCATTGTCTCCACATACGTTAAAAACATTCCTTTTGACAATTAGTAAAACCCTTCATAGAAAAAAAAATATTTCTTTTGAATGAAATTAAAAGTAAAATGGGTTTATTATACACTTTATAAAAGAAGTATGTGTATATTACCAAAATATGCCTCAATGAAAAGGCATTGAGGCAAAGTCCCTTACAAAGTTTGTATAAATGACATAAGAATTTATCAATGGGGTGATTATGGGTAGCAATAATATATCCACACAAAATAAAGTGGAAATTAAAATATAAATAAACAAATAGTGATTCTGCACATAATCTTGGAATAATATAATAAACGAAGTATGGTTAAAATCTAATTGGAGGAAATTGAGTTTAGAAATTCCCTTATGAAAATTCGGTAGGCTAACGACATCACTTAAAAATTCAAAAAATGAGTTGATGAGAGAGAAAAGGGTCTATCGTCACTTGGACATAAAATGGAAAGAAATAAGGATAAATTAAAACATATCCCAACATAATAAATTTCAAATTAAAATACATAACATAAAATAAATCTTTGACTAAAAGAGGAAGTTAAAAGGTGCCCTTACATTGAATTTGATTCGTCACGTATATTCCTTGTTCTTCCTAAATAATAAACCCAGGTAAATTTATACTTGCTTAAGAACCTTTTTCAATTTTATTATACCTTTTATATCACTTATTACCATGTTATACAAGTTACATAATTATTTAAGTTAATATCGGTCGTTTTGTCGATGTTTGGTACTTGAGTCAAAAACAAACTTGTTATAATTACAAATTGTCCATGTGGTTAAAAATACACTATCTCCATAATAGTATTCATGATTTAAATACCATATATATCTATTATATATCTATTTATAATATTCCATAATATTTAGAGATAATAAATGAAATGCACCATTCATGGAGACGGTAAGTCGTACGTAGGCATGAATGCTACAATCATTTATTTGTCATATTAAAGAAATGAAAACTAATGGATAAATAGGTATATTATAACTACAGTATAATATCATATGATATATATGTTACATAAGCTCATTAACTCTATAATTTATACATTCCATGTATGGTACAAATGAATCTTATCACTTCGAGGGGCGGTAGTTCGCACTTCCTCAAATGGAATTATCATATTTTCACATCATGATAAGCATAAATGTATGATTTTAAATAAAAATTATAGTATAATAAAGACAATATAAATATAATATATATCATATATAAATACATTTCCATCATAATTGACACCATGAGAGGTGGTGGGGGAAAATATAACAATCATCCTTTTTTGAGGCAGTAGTTTGCCGTACACAAAAACAGTATGTTCGCATCCATTAGATAGATCTGTGTGTAAGTGTGGTTGTAATAATTCCCATAAAAAATCATATTATTTTTAGGATACTAGTTTTGTTATGTAATAAAATAATAATAATATAATAGGTAGTGTAGAAGTAAAATAACTGAAAGGAACTTTAGAGAAAACACTACCTCTTAAAATGTGCAACTCCCTTTGATTTAAGCCAAAAGGCTTTCTTGAATTCCCTTCTACCTAAGGTAAGGCATATAATATAAATTAAGGGATTATGGAAGCTTAATTTTTTAGATTTTGGATGATCCAAGGGGCTTTATAGGTGTGAGTAAGGGTTAGAGGTGGTGGTCTTTTATAAGAGGGAGGAGGGGTACTTTAGGAATGTATTTAAATATTATTTTATTATAAAATTAATTTATATTTTAAAAGTTCAAAAAAAAATTAATTATAAGATAAGATGAGTATAGTTATAAATCCTCTCAACCAATAGGTTGTAGATAAGTTTTGGTTTCAAATTTAACCTTATCCTTTAGCTTTAACCCTTAGTTAACTAATTTATCTCTTACCATGCCTTCTTGAATATGCATACTATATGGTTAAAATATTTACTATAAAATGATAATAAAAACTTAATTAGTTATTTAATGACATTTTAAACATTACCTAACAATTTGGAAAAATTATATATTTTTATCACTATTATATCATTTAATAAAATAGTATTTGTTTTAAAAACTCATTTATGTCAATATTATACTATAAATATCAAGACTTTTTTAAAACCCAATAAAAAGTGATAGTTTTGAAAAAACATCACTAATTCAAATATAATAAGTCATAATAATCCATAAAATTATTGTATTGAATAAAAAGTTTCAAAATAAATTTATTGTTTTATTTATATTCTCATTTATTTAAATCAGTCATTAAAAAGGTAATCACTACATCATTATTGTTCATAAATAAATTTATTTATTAGATGTCTAAAATTTATAAATAAAATACAATGATGTAGGAAATGTTTTTATCTTTATAATTACTATTTATTGTCTAAAATATCACATATATAAACCAATATAAAATTATTTTACTAAAAGATACATGTTTATGTTACATTTTCCATTACATTAAATTAATTCTTTTAAAATGTCATTTTCACATCAAAGTGGCTCCATGGGTTTCCAAAATATACCCAAGGATAACCATGGTTAGAAATATATCATCAAATAATATTAGTACACGTGTTAGAGTAATTTAATATTATTATAATATTATTTTTTACCCTTATTTACCAGATTTACCCTTTAACCATGGTAAATAAATTAATTACTGAAGTTACTATTCATAATGTCTAAAAATAAAAGGTAAATATTTACACAATTTGGACCTCATGATTCCAAATATGGAATCCATTTTTTCAAATTCAAAACACATAATTTTTTTAATTAATTTAAAATTAATTCCCTTTTTGAAACCCAAAAAGAGGGTTTTTGAGAAGTAATAACTATCAAAACATTGACATGTGTTTATGTCCAACTTCAAAGTGAAATTACTTCCACTGACCAAAATTGAATTAAATGATAAAAAATTAATCCAATTATAATTTAAAACCAATTATTAAGAAAATATAACTATATAAATAAATTATATTGAAAGATAGTTTTAAATTAAAATGGTGTATTTGTTCATTATTCATTTAAAAATGAACTTTTTCAGAAAAATACCAAAATTTCATCCAATGTAAATTTTGATGTCCCTATTCTATAAAGGAAGTTTATTTTGTCAAATATAATATATAAAAGTGAAAAAACTATATTTAAAAAGGGTTCGCTATCAAAAGGTGGTAAAACTGCATTTTTAGAAAAAATACTTCTTTAATATGAAAAAGTAAATTTGTTCTTATATCACATGTTGAAAACATATAAGATGAATTTAAAAGATATATTGAATATATATAATATATTTTTCATTAAATAAAAATCCATAATGATTTATATTAAAACAAAATTCTTATTTTTTAAATAGGTTTTCATAAAAACACATCCTTTATATTCAATTGGTTTTTAATTCAATTTTTAATAAATTTGGTAACCAATGAATCATTATTTAAACATGTGTAAACCATATTTCAAAATATTGTTGATACTATTAATTCCCACCATTCCAATAGCTATTAATTAACTACCATTTAAAATAATAATAATATTATTGTCTTATATTTCGGTGTAACCTAAAGTTGTGTGCAACGTAGGATTTCAGAGAAACTCATTGTTGTGTGTCGAGTATTCTATCAGAAGAAGTGTGCCCTTTAACATAAAATTAATATCTTATTCATAATTATTAATATAAATTAAAAAGTGTTATTCTATAAATACATGGGTCGTTACACCAATATATTTAGATTATTTCTTAAAAATAATGTTTTGTTTTATTATTTTGAAATACAAGTAAATATTATCTGTTATACTCTTCATATTTCTCTCTTTTAAAAAGGAAATTTTAATTATTTTTTATGGATGCATATTTTCTATAAAACTACCTAAAAATATTAAAATGAAATTTATTTCACTATCATATATCATGTATCTTCTGTGATAAATTTATTATTCTTTAGAATTATTTCATTTCATGGTTTCATCAATTAGGCTTATTTTTATTTTTTTAAAGTCTTATGGAAACATTTTTTTGGAAAATGATTTCGAAAGTGACTTTAATGATTTTTTATGAAAATATTAAAAAAATGAAAATTATTTTTATGATTCATGATTTCATTTTATTATAAATATTTTAATGATCTATCTATTATAGAGTTATGTTTCATGTATCACCCACTAAATTCACTTATAATGTATTTTTTTGGTGATTTAATTTTGGGTATCTTTTAATTATTTATTTCTTCATCTGTGATACTTTATGAAAATTTCATGTAACCCATTCTATTTTCCATGGTTTTTCATGATATGATGTATGATTTATTTTATATGGAATAAATATTTATGGTTTATCATTATGTGGGGGTGGGTTTGATATAGTCTACTAATTCTTTAGGAAGACCTTTATTCACATGGGATAATTTTTTTGTGCATGGAAATGGTTATGTTTAATTATGTTCATAACTTTGTGTGTGAACATGATTGTGGTTATCTAAGTTTGTAGCCTTTTTCATATCCATGATTTCAGTTATTTATGCTTACAACTGTATTAATTAATATGACTATATATAGTTATGTCAAGAAAGTTATGATTTACCTATGCTTGTGATTGCGCCTCATGCCTATATTATGCCTCATGTATCATGACTATTGTCCCATGTTTACATTTTTTTATTACATGGTATATGTTATGATTTCATTATGATCATTTTGAGGTTATATTTCATTATTCCTAGATTTATATATTTTATCATCAATTCTGAACACCTATTATTATCTCAATCCATTTTTAATTAGTAATTTCTCCACATTTCTTGTTTTCTTACTTGATCTTAGTATAATCCTCTATAAACCATTGATATATTTTTCTTTTACTGAGTATTTGAGTTCACTCCATATATTTACCATTTCCCCGAGAAACTAATTATAGGGATATGTCTAAAAATAATTTACATGTAAAGAATTTTGTGGGAGATATTGGAGAAATAATGAGAAATAATACATTTAATTATCTTATATCCAAAGAAACTAAACCTTTAGGTTATATTATTATGTGTTTATTTGTGAGATGGAATGTTGAAAATATAAAAATGATGTATAATATATGAATATTTTTTCAATCGTCATTAATTGGTATCAAAATAGGGTTTATTTATTTTGGGGAATATTTCATTGATACTAAGATAATAAAACTTATGGAAACCTAGGTTAAACTAAAAGGGTTATAACATGATCCAATTATTTCATAGTTGAACCAAAATTTTCATAGGATAAAATATATTAGGATTTATATTCCATATCTATATTATTTATTAATTTTATTTTATAAAAAATTATTATGATTCTAAAAAACATTTTTTTAGTATTTGTTTGGAAGCAGGATCCTGAAAATGAAGATTTAAAAGGTACATCTCTATAAAATCCTAATTTTTATAAAAAAAATAAGGTTTTATGATTATAACAAATGGTTGTCAGAAATTAAAATATAAAAATATGTATTTTAGGAGGTAAAATATGAGTTTCTTAATATTACCCAGGATAGTGAGGTAGATATCTCATTAAAAATTATATCTTGAACCATCACTACATTAAGACTACCCTGATATATTCTCATCAATGAGATAAATTAAAATTATGAAATCACATTTTATTTGAGGGGGGAGAATATAGTATCCAAAAGTTAGGTTCAAATTTTATTTCTCTAAGATTCATATTTTATTATTTATAATTAATTTAAACATAAGTGTGAAATAAATCATATGAGAAATTTATTTAAATAATAACAATTTAATCACTCAAAATGGAGCATTAAAATAAAATTATAAGAATACATTTATTACATACCATGAATTATTATATAACTAGGATGATTACATCCCTTAAGTGTGCAAAAAATAAAAATCATACAATAAATACAAAAGAATATAAAATTTACAACTACAAAATCCCTTGGATCATCTTCGATAATCACTATTAGAAGAGGAAAACCTATAATGAGAGAAAGCATCATAAAATGAGAAATCATATTATAAAATATAAAATTGAAACTATTTGAATAAGGAGTTTGATTTTTGAATTTATAATGGAATGATTTTTTATGATGTGATGGAGGTAATATATCCATTATATGAACATTATTTAAGGTCATATAGTCATTAGGAATAATAACTACAAATATCTTACCAATTTAGAGTTATCAGTATGTAGTTGATATGGAAAAAAATAGATGTTAAAAATATTTATTAAACATAATTAAATGAAAATAAAGTAAATTATTTTGTAATATAATTAAAATATATTAATTCACTTGGTAAAATATCATTGATTCCAAATAAACTGTTCTTATAATTTTTGTATTTTTTTTTAAATTTATTACCTTAAACAAATTATATCAATAAAATGTATTGATAAAATTAATTGAATTATTAGAAAAATAAATTAACATCATTAAAAAATTATTATTTAACTATAAGTAATACTATGTAATTTATTAATAGGTAAAAAGAAATGTTTTAATTATAAACATTACTTTTATTATATGTTATATGTTTTTATTTAAAAGTTAAATTTCTTCTATTTAGAGTATGAAAATTAGTTAAATTTATTATATATATATATATATATATTAACATATTAATAAACATTCATATATTTATTCTTAATTAGTTATTTATAATGGTGAAATCCTTTAGTGCTAAAAGGACTATTTTTCAAAGAATTGTTTTTTTATAAGTACTATATTTTTATAAATTAAAATAATAAAGAATAATTTTAATGAAATGTATTTTTTATATATAGAAACAAAAAATTTACCATTTATCCATTTATTATTACTTATTAATGAATAATATTAAATTCATTTTAATGCTTGAAAATACTTTTTTCTAAAAAAATATGTTATTCCTTCTTTTATTAAAATTATTTTTTATTACTTATAGAAATTGAATCTAACAAAATGGATTTAATATTTAGAATCATCATGTAAAAACAAGTTAATAAGGTCAATTTCATTTTTCGAACTAAATATAAGTCACCGAGGTAAAAAATGAGTAACCAAGGTGATGGTAAATTAAGGTAAAAGGGTTAACTTAAGAATTAAATTCTATAAATATCATAAAACATGACCTAAAAATGTGTATCTAAAGGATTTTTCAACCTCACCCTATCATATTTCAATTATATTTTCACTTTGGATCAACTTTACATATAAAAAGATAATCCTTACACATTAAGGAATGTGCATTTTTTAAAATTCATCTCAAGCACACTTATAAAAAAACCCATTCACTACCCACCTCAAAGCACCCCTTTCCTTCATCCTAATTAGGAATCCCTAACCATGTTATATTCTTAAAATTCCTATACCAAATTTTGTAATATCTAGTTACAATAATGATTCTTAAATCATTTATTTCTAATAGGCTATTTTATGGAATATTCAAGTCACAATAAGGTTAAAGCATGTCCGACCAAGCAGGAATCTAAGGCATGTGTTTTTCATCTCAATTTTCCTTATTTGAAACATTTTTTATGTTATTCACATATTTTAATTATATGGTGTATATAAATCTTATTTTATATATTTAATTGTAATTACCTCTTTATTCATTTAATTTAATGTTTCATTTCATATTTTTTCATTAATTTTCATGTTCCTTCTTTATTTCCAAATATGTAAGGGTTTTGTTGACTAATTTTTTGTTTCATTGGGTTATAATATTTATTCCTTGATAATATTCTTCTATATTTTTCTATTCTACCTTTTCTATATCTCAAATTATATTTTATCATTAACCCTTGGGAAATTAAATTTTCATGTCTAAATATTATTTTTTTATGGATTTCTTTCTTCATAAAAATATGTTCGTGTTAAGAATAATTCTCATCCAATATATTAGTTATTTATCCTCCATGTATATATCTTTTCTTACAAAAAAAATTATTAATTTTTAATCATAATATGAATTATATTTTTTACTGTTTATTTTTTTATCTTTTCAAAAAAAATATTATAACTCTTTCATTGATGTGGGTGTTCACTAAAACTACATAAAAAGGCTTAAAAATCCTTTTCTTTTCATTCTAGTGTATTTATAACCCCACCAAAATATTCCTCTTATTTTTCATTATTTCATTTCAAGGTTCCATTATTTAGGATTATTTTAAGGATTTTAATGTATTATATACACACCATTTAAGGTCAATAGTTTTAAAAGTGACTTAAATGCATTATTTTATGACAATTTTAAAAAATATTTTAGAAAGGTCTTTTTAGGATTTTTCTTCAATATTCTCCTCTATATCTAAAATAACTATATTTTATTGAGTTATGTTTCATGTATAAACCTATATATTCTCATACGATATATTTATTTTATAATTATTGAATTTTTATTGTCTTATAATTCTTTATTTTCTCAAATGTGATACTTTAATAAAATTCCAAGTAACCCAATTTATTTTTATAGCTCTTTCATGATATTTTGTATGATAGATTTTATATATCACACATATATATTGTTTATCATTTTTTGATTTTTGGGTTTGATATTATCCTCCAATAAATTTGATAAATCATTATATTTCATTAGATAATGATGTTATGTGTAGAAAATATTATGGTTTTATATGTTCACAACTCTGTGTTTTAACATGATTTTGGTTAGATACGTCTGAAAATCTATTCGTGGACATGATTGCAATTAACTGTGTTAACAAACTTGTGTGTGGACATAATTATGGATTGATATTTTCACAAAGTTGGGGTTTACCTTGGCTTGTAATTTTGTATCATGCCTATGTTATTCTTCATGGATCATGATTATTGTCCCATATTTAAACTTTATTTTTTCATGGTATATATTATGCAATAATGATTATTTTTTTGAGGTTATATGTATTTATTCTATGATCAATGTTATTCTATCATGACTTATCAATAACTATTATGATCTCATGCTCTTTTTAATATTGTATTTCTCCATTATTCATGATCTATCATGTTCTCTATATCTAATAATATATGAATCAATGATATTTTTTCCCTTACAAAGTATTTGAGATCACTCTTTATTATATCTCAAATTTCTCAAAAAAAACATATGTAGGACTGTGTCTAATATAAATTCATGTGTAAATAATCTTGTGAGATATATTAAAGTAATAATTTGTAATAATACATTTATGCATCTGACCTTTAAATATGATAAACATTTGGGTTATGTGATTGTGTGTTTATCTATGATATGTAATGTTTAAAATATGGGTATGATGTAAAATGTATGCAAGTTGTTTTTAGGTTATCTCATGATGGGTGTGAACCAATGAATAATAAGATGATCCTTACCATAGGGTTACCATTACATCATCCTACTGAACCAAAACCCAAACTCCATATCCCATTCCCCCATTAATTACTAAATGTAATTAAAAGATGTGTCTGACCATCTCATATTTGAGTGAAAAAACAAATCAATAATCACTACCCACTATTGTATAATAAGAACATCACCTATAATAGTCACCGAAATCCACCCACAATGTGGTTCATAACATCTAAGAACCAATGATACACTCTCGACCATATAGATCACACTCTTTATGATCAATCACATACTATCAAAATCAAGCCCCATGACTCTCCTAGGTAAATAGGAATAAAGAGGTATAAACCATCATACCATCATCACTACATTACCTGAGCTCCCTAAGAACCTAAATAATTCCCAAAGGACGTGTACACAGTCCTTTACACTAGTAAAGACTCAATGCAGAACTACACATAACTAGAACACATAATCAACTCAAGAGATCATAAAACACTCACTCATATTTTCCAAGATGAGATGAACATTAAAAAGAACCATGTAATGGGTTATTTACCACCATCCAACTCAATATTTTTAAAACTTAGTGGGTATATTATCTCATAATACCCGATCACACAACATGACTCATGATCTAATGAGTAGAACACTAAAAAAAACTAGGCTCACACGCCTAGAAAACTGATCATTACTCTATTACATGTCAATCTAATCTATCCAAAATCATTATTGGTGAATACTTTATGATGATCCAAATGAACCTATTTCATAACACTTATTCAAAGACCTACCACATGATCACAAATAACTCATGGATCAGTCTAAAAACACATATAATCTACCCATCATATGCCTGACAATCAAATATTAACACCCACTATACAATCCAAATCTACACCTAAAGCCAACAAGGATAGGTTTTCAATCAATAATTCCCTCTAAACATCTCCATGATTTCACAAGCACTCCAAGTTCTTTACATATCAAAAGGATAAGGAATTCCACATGTCATTCTTTAACACTATTAAGGGTATCTAATTCATCAAGGAACACCATTGTACCATAGGACTTTATATCTATCATCATAAAATATTCCATGAAACGATCCACATAAGATATCATTATAAAACAAATATGGTTTGGTTGATTATAATGACACCAGCATGCTATATAAGAAAATAATACATAAGGTTTTTTTGAAACATTAAAAAAATTAAACTCTTATATCATCAGTAAAATCAAGAACACAAAAGAACAATAATTCTATGTGAATTCTATTTTCCATGAATGATTTATGTAAACACACCCCTTTCCACTCCAGTGTAAGACTAAAATAACTAATAACAACTAAAAACAAACAAAAATCGAAGCATTATACTTGAATAAACATCTCAAATATAACTGAAAACCACGAACAACAATACCCCAACCCTAGTAACCTAGACTTCCCAATATACAGGTACTCATGACTCACAATCTTGAGTTCCATCACAAGATCTTTCACATTCCTATAACAGACTACCAAATTGTAAGAAAAAATAAAAAATATTCTTATACCACTTTGTAACACCCAAGACAAAATCACCTGAATGGAATCTAAACTGGGTTCACCATGTGATAGCAAACATGCCTCCTCATATTTCAAAGTCTATCATCTAGAAATGAGGACCAAAAATATATGTTTTAGAGACAACTCACTCAATCCAATACTAACTGATAATAATAAATAACTAAACATCATCAATAATAGATAATTAAAGTATGCATCAATAAACAACACATTCATGCTATAAAAATGAATAGATTAATACATAAATTTATACATCCCAAATAATCATCCATTGGTTCTATCATATACACAAAAATAGATAAATAAATAATGTATAAGGAGGCTCCACTATAATATTGAGCCACAATTATACCATGTCTGCCGATGTTTTTGAGATGATCTAGCCCAATCTACTATATAATATGTGACCTGAACATAGAATCTAATGTCTATATGAACATTAAAGTTCCTATATATGGTGTGAGATATAAATCACAGTTGGGTATCAAAACCTTCCCCAAAATATCATTAAAACCATACCTCCTTATTTCCACATTTATTTCAAAATTCAACGTGTGTAGTTAACAAACATATTTTCATGCATGAAATCTAACATTTCATCCTTATTTATAGCATAATACTTGTTGCAATACCTTATTCCAATTTCCCTTTAAATACTATAAAATTCATCTTCTTGAATGAGAACTTCACATCCAACTCAAAAAATATTTCTTTATATTCTTTCCCATATTTATATGCACACCACATTTTTCTCTTCTTCTTTTTTAAGTGAACATGAATAGTTGAACTATATATCTCTTATCTATTTAACCTCTTTTCTTTATCCAAAATCTCCTTTATATGAATCAAGATAGTAATTATCATGATATTTAAACATTAGTAGATCATATTATTTACATCACTAGATTTTTTTTTTCCAATAAATTTTTATGAGCACATGTGACACTACATTTAGGATTGGTGACCTTATAAAATATTATCATGAGCTTCATATAGAGATTAAATATCCATAGAAGTTATATGAATAGTTTTTTTCTCAAAAGTAGAGAATAAATTTACACATGTAAGATTTATGATGTTCTTATGGAATCATTGAAACTCGTGGAATAACTAAAACATAAAAGAACTAAAACTTGTGGAAGATTCCTGATTTTTCTCACTAAATCACTAAAACTCATTAAATATCAATTCACCTCATAAAAAAGGGTATCATAACTTCATTGAATCTCATTTCACATATGATCAATCTATAGAATCTTAGTACATATAAGTATATTCTATAGAATCGTAGTGTGAATATGCATATTAGCCATTATACGGTATCTAATGACCCAAGCATTATGTAAATTGACATTACATTACTTTTCTGTAATAATTAATATATGACATAAACAGACGTCCAAAGACCATGTTAGTTTTGTGTCTTTATAAACATGGAACATAATCTTCTAACCTGGTGAAATATATTCAACATCTCTCATAAAGATATTCCCCTTTTGTTTTCCAACCTAAAACCTTTCTTTATATACTGTGGAAAAGAAAACATAAAAAGGGTGAGCTCAAATGCTCAGTAATGGTAAAAATTGATAACATAAAACAAACCACAAAAATAATAATGTAAAAACGTTAAAATAAGGTTTAAATATCAAAATCATGAGTCATGAAATAAATCATGGTAGTACGTAAGGTATAGATCATAAAGAAACATTAACCATGATAAAATAGCATTCGCATAAAACATGGAATTATGGAAAACAAATAAACTCATAATATGATTTCTATAGTAGCCAAGGCATTTCATCCAAGACCATAATAGTGGAAAAATTCCTTTACTGAATTAGTTTTACTTTCCATTTCATCCATGTATTACTGATCTAGATGTACTTGTCGTTCCAGCACAGTATTATAGAACCATATTTACTTGTTGTTCCAGCCCTGTATTACTGAACCAGATTTACTTTACATTCAAGTCATTTCTATCTTGGGATATATAAATCTTTACCCAATTCATTTAAGAGAGATATATATCCCAACCATCACATAATGAAATCATTCTTACATGTTCTACAAAAACATAAATCATTCATCATGGCAGAACCCAATAGATAAAGTTGGTTTCTTAACCATAATTCCATCATAACATAATCCAAATAAAATGAATGGATTTTATACAAATAATTCCATCATGAAAACAATGAAATAAAAGTAATAATAGGGATAGAAACATAACCCTATTTCATTTTAGATGGAATATAATTTTGATAAAACACTTGAAATTAATTCTTGAAGAAAATATCCTCTCTTATTTAAAAAACATTTTTTTCTCACAATGCCACATAATTTTAAAAGAAAAGAATCTAGTTGAAAATAATCTTGAAATAGTGTATATAATGTTTCATAGAAATAAGTTGTCATGAAACCATAAATATCCATTCATTCTGTATAAGTTAAAAAACATTATTCTTGTACTTTTTATAGAAAATCCCAAAGGTACCTCGTACTGAAAACGACAAAAGATTCCATTCATACCTTTTAGTAAAAATTCACCAATGGGTAAAATTTTATAAGTATATAAATAATATTTTGAAATAAATATTTACGAATCATGGATTTGGAAGATAATTATACCCCAATAAATACTTATTAATAAACAATCTCAGATTAAAATGAGATTTTCAAAGTTATCCCTTACCTTAGGTACGATTTCTTATGTATCTGTCTGAAACTCTTGTATAGTGGGTTTCAACATATTATCAACTTGTAACAGAACCATAATAATATTTATGATATCATATTTAATTCACATATGACTTTATATTACCCATTTATTTAACAATTACATGTTAAAGAAATGTTTTGGGTAATAATCTTTTTATTTATCATACGTGTTTTGAATTGTTATTCTTGATCTTATTTCTTAGATCATGATTTAAATACTTCCATAATGTAAAAAATTTATTTATATAACATAAATATTCAGTTTATATATATAATATATAGATAAATGAAATGTAATACACCATTCATGGAGACGGCGGGTCGTACTTATACATGAACGATGTTTCCATTTCCTTATTGAAATGAATTGAAGCAAGTAAATGACACATAGATATAGATATATATATATACATAAATCTAGTATCATTATTATGTCATATATTTCATTCCTATTTATTATATATACTTTATAATCATTCTTTAATGGTTAATCATAGAGAATGAATCTCATCGCATCATGGAGATGGTGGGTCCTACGTATGCATGAGCGACGATATCATTCCCATAATTATTGAATGGTACTGATTTGAATGGTGTAATCTATTTAAAAATAAATATAATTTTATAATAATCATATATAGTTATTACATCCATTTTTATACACATTCAAGTAAGCTGGTGGTGAAAAATAGATTACACCACAGCGTGGAGACGGTAAGTCGTACGTACGCACGCTTGGTGATTTCATCTTCATTAGGATGGATAGAAAGTTGAACATGGTTTTTTCATAATTATAATAACATCTCAGTATATATGTTCTACTAGAGTTATTGTTTTATAATGAAACAAATCATGAAGTATAAGTAGAAGTAGAAAGAAATATGGAAGAATCGGTAGAGGAGATTACCTCTTCTTTGACGTGCCTCCTTAGATATCCTATTAATGGAAATAGATTTGGTATATTGAGAATATCATAACCTCTATAATTTAACTAGGGAAGTTGAGAATAGGAATGGGAAGGGATTTAAGAACTTTAAGGCTTAATGAGTTGTGTAGAAATGAGGGAGGAGGTTCCTTGTTATAATTAAAGTTAGGGGCACTTTTGGAAACCACAAAAATTTTAATTTATAATAAAATAAAACCCCTCTTAAAAACCTCCAAAATGTCCCAATTTATAATATTATATGATATAGTGTTATAATATCATCAACCAATAAATTTTAGACAAGTTTTTATGTCAATTTAAGCATTATCCTTTTAATTATCACTTAGTTATTCTAATTAATTTTTAATTAAGGTTACAAATATTTCAATATTAAAAGGGTGGAATATTTAAATATATGAATTAAATTAGACCATAAATTAATAATTTAGAACATTCCTGACCATTTCATAATTATTATATATTTTCAAAAATGTTTTATGATTTTTAATAAATTTAATAAATCATTATTTCGAAAACATATCGATTACATCAATTTTAACACTATTCGTTTCATGTATTTTTAAAAAAATTATGATAAGATGTTATCCCTGATAAAAATATTTTATAATATCCCTAAGTGTTCAATGTAATCTATAAAATTCATTGGAAAAATTACTTATCACAAATTATATTTATTTTAATATTTTTAATAACATTTATTTGATAAAATAATAACTACATAAATATTGTGTAATTATTTAATATGATTATTTGATAGATATAAATTAAAAATAAAATACTATAATGAATAAAAATTTACTATATTTCATAATAATATATTTAGTCAAATTTATCTACTTGAAAAACCAACATTAAAAAATAAATACTTATTAAAGTATGGATGTGAAAACTTTATCATTACTTTAAATAAAATAATATAATTGTGTTAATCTATTCCATATGGCTCCAAATGGTCCATAACTCAAAAATTGTATGATTATGTTCTATATATAATTGATAAATAAAATTTAGTAATATTGTTTATCCTTTTAATAGTTGTTATCATTTTAGTAAAAATTATTTTATTGATTTTTCATCAATTAAATAATTTATGCATAATCAATATATAACATTTTAAGGTAATTATTTCTTTTATAAAAATTAAAAATATGTTACCATGCTATATATAAAAATTTTAGATTTAAAATAATTATTTATAGTCGAATTTAACTTCTGTATATCTTTATTTTAAAAATGATATATTATTTAAAACATGAATGAGACATCTTTAAATTTTCATAAAAAATTATAATTATCATAATATATCTCAAATGGCCTTAAAACGAGAAAAATAAATATATATCAGGGAAATATGTTTATTAAGTTAAAAATTACAATTTATATTTGTTGATACTACCCATTTTTTCATATGTGGATATATAATAGATATAAAAGACAAAGAAAATGACACTTTGTGTCTTTCTTTGATTTAAATACTATTTATTTCATGTTCATGGAAAAGCTTCCATTAAATGAAATAATTTAGATCCTTAGGTGTTAAGAGTCGAATTTCATTCATCAAATAAACTTGTTTCATTTTTTGGTCATTTTATAGTCATTATAATTTTTTTAACCAAAATTACCTCATTTACCCTTTATCGTGGTAATAAAATTTACCATGGATACTATCCATATTGGTCAAAAATAAAAGAGAAGTACTTACCAAATTTAGAACTCATGAATAAAAATTTTACATCCATTTTTAAAAATTCAATATAGCGATGTTTCAAAATTAAATTTAAAATAAAACTGTTAGAATGTCATGAAAAATAGTTTTTTGGAAAAAAGCTCTTTTTTAAATGGAAAATGTTTTAATAATAATTTCATGTATAAAATAATTTTCAAAAACCATAATTTAATAAAAATAAACTAGTTAAAATTTAAAAATAATCCAAAACTATATTTTCCTATTCAATGACTTTAAAATAAAAAAAATCAGTATTTCCACTACTCATCAAAAAATGAAACCTATTAGAAATATTCCAAATTTTCAAAAATAGTAAATTTTTATATTACCAAAATAAGAAGTTTATTTTTTCCAAATTTAATATAAACAAGTGTCAAAAACTATATTTTAAAATGGTGCACCATTAAAAGGTGGAAAATGTATTTTTTAAAAGTAATTCTTTAATCTAAAAAATTGATTTTGTTCTTATATCATGTTATGGAAAATATATAATATGAATTTTAATGTTATAAAATTAAGAATATGGTAAATAATATTCATAACGGCTAGTTTATATCAAATTAGATAATAATATTTTAATATTATATCGTTGTTTAGTGAAACTCAGTATTTCGTACAACGCAAGATATCGATGAAGGTCACTCTTGCATGTAACATAGGACAAGTAAGTGTTTCATGTAGTGAAAGCTTCCTTTGGTGTTGCGTATAACATAATCCAAACATAGTTCTTTTATATATTTAATAAAATTTATATTCATTATTGCATGTATCGTATGACAACTCGGTGTTACGCGTAACATATGACAAGTCTATTTAGTGTGAAAGGAATGTTTGACATAGTGCATTGAAAGATATAAATGAAGTTTTTATTTTTTTTAACAAAAAGGGTCCATAAAAATTCTGTGTGTAACATTATACCCCCCTTAAAATGAATTTCTCCCTCAAAATTCTACGGGTTTATAAATGGTTTACTACTTAAAAGTTTGTTTCATGGAAACCCACATGGTAAAAAGAAATACTAAAACATCATTTTGAGAAAAAATGTTAAAAACATAATGGTTACCCAAATTTACTCATCATTGGGTTTCCAAATATGAGAACATAAGTGGGAAGTGAAAACATGGATATGGAAGAGAAATCTAACCATCAAGTTCGGATAGATAGTGATAGAGAATAAGGTTTGGAGAAAGTTAACTATTAGAAATACATAAATATGCGATGATTTAAGGGACCATCTGATTAATCATATAAGAAGGTTCTAGGATAACATTTTTTGTTTTCAATATCCTTTTCCTAAAGTTGAAGAATTTTTCATGGGAATAAATACTTACTTGATTTTGATACAATCTCACCGTTGATCATGCCTAGAACAATTTCCACTTTATCTCTTATTTAAAGAAATGAAGTTGAATTTGCCATTCTTGAAGTGTTAGCAGTTCATGTGATATAATGATAGGTCATTCTATCGATCTCAAAAAAAGGACATCACATGTAATCAAATAAGCATAGGTCCACCTATAGTGAGATAATACATTAATCTGAAAAACTTGAACAGGAATATAAGTTATACCATTCATAAATGGATATCATTAATATCTTTCAAAAAATAGAAAATATAAAACTTTAGAAATAGTTGAAATAAATTTACACAACCTTTATCTCCCTTATCTCATAAATTTTTTCTTTATTTCCTCATTCCAAACACGTGAATACCTTAATCATGTATTCTCTTTAAACATGATAATAACATTAATTACCATAGAACCTTAATGAAAATATGAATTCTATAAAACTTAACTCTTTCCACACACCAATAATACCAAAAATTCAAAATTCTCAAACCATGATATCAATTTTACATTATATTAGTCATGAGGTCATTAATACTATCAAACATCTCGTTATATCCTTATTCCTTCATTATACTCCTATCACGTAATTTCCAAAAAAAATCAATAAATTTTCATGGTAACCAATATTAGTTAACTTATACATTCAAATACTTAAGGTCAAATAGTAGTGTAACAATATTTAGATGTTTCTTTAATCCATAATACCAAAAAATTACTTATAAAACATTATTCTTGATAATCATGTAATCATTCCACTATCTTCTTAAACCATTGACTAAGTTTCATCATTTTATTCCTCAATGCTTCTTTCATCTCATATATCATTTTTAGTATCTTCATCATCTTCAACATAAATATTTCCAATATGACCATGCCAATTATCTTCATGATATTTTCCCTTAGGGTGTCGATTTTCATAATTCCCATACATTCCACATTTGAAACATTTAACCATTGTTGACGTCTTAGTAATACTAGTATCCTTGTCCATTGTGTTAACATAACCTTTTCCTTTTCAATTACTGGTTTTGTGTCCTTCTTTTCCACACCCAAAACGTCTTCCAGTTCCTTTGAAACATTCTCCTTGATGCCTCTTTCAATATGATTTACATGAGTAAAATTGAACTTTCTTTCCTCTATGATCACCATGAAACTCAATCTTTCTCTCATTAGTTGGTTCAGTAAACTCACCAAAGTTAACATTATTGATCATTTTATGATATTGTTTATTAGTAATAACAATGATGTTTTCAAATCCAATTTCCTTTGGTTTCTCATGAAGAGTAGCATTCTATTGTCCGTCATATTCTCCATTAACTTTAACCCCCACATTTCTTTTCATTTTCTAAAAAAACAAATAGAATACTATGAGAGGCCAAAATCATACTAGGAAAATAACATAATCAATGGGGAGTACTTTCAATCTCTAACATTTAAGGTTTAATTCAAGTTTATTCATGATCATTACTATAATTTTAGGAATATAACTTATAGTTATATTTAACCTTAGGGAAATCCCTAGACAAACCTCAGAAATATCTCTAGGTATCTCACTAAAGTTTTCACATCCTAGTTTCCAAAGTTTGACTAAACCTTTGCTCTCATATGAACTCTAATAACCCAAGCCTGACGTATAAGTACATTACATTACTTTTGAGGATTACTTAATACATGACACAAAAAAATGCCCAAATACCATATTAATTTAGTATCTTTAGAAACATGGAACATAATATTCTAACTTGGTGAATGATCTTCAACATCTCCCATAAAGATCTTCCCCTTTTGTTTTCCTACCTAAAACTATTCTTTATATCCTAGGGAAAAGAAAAAATAAAAAATGTGAGCTCAAATACTCATTAAGGGTAAAAATTGAGAACATAAAATAAACCATAAACATAAGAATGTAAAAACATGATCATAAAGATTAAATATAAAAATCTAGTTTCATGAAATAAATTTTGTTAGTACGTAAGGCATAGATCATAAAAGAACATTAACCGTGAAAAATATTGTATTGGCATAAAACATGGAATTATGGAAAACAAATAAGATCAGGATATGATTTATATAGTATCCAAGGCAAAGTTCTGAGGACCATAATAGTGTATAAAGTCCTTTAATGAACCAATTTTATTTTTCATTCTACCCATGTATTACTGAACCGTACTTACTGGTCATTCCAGCCTTGTATTACTTAACCATATTTACTTGTCGTTTCAGCCTTGTATTACTGAACCAGATTTACTTGTCAATCCAGTCATGTCTATCTCGTTAGATATAAATAATTTCCCAATGCATTATAGGAAGATATAGGTCCCACCTATCTCATAATGAAATTATTCTTACATGTTCCAAAAAAACATAAATCATTCATCCTAGCATAACCCAAGAGATAAAATGGGTTTCTTAAACATCATTCCATCATAACATAATCTAAATAAAATAAATATATTTCATAAAAATAATTCCATCATGAAAAAAATGAAACCAAAGTAATAATATTTGTATAAACATAACCCTATTTCATTTTAGGTGTAAAATAATTTTGATATAACACTTGAAATTAATTCTTAAGTAAAATATCCTTTCTTCTTCAAAAACATTTTTTTTCTCACAATGCCATTTAATTTTTAAAGAAAATAATTTCATTGAAAATAACATTGAATTAGTGTAGAGGAAGCTTCATGGAAATAAATTTTTATTAAACCATAAAAATCCATTGATTTCTTATAAGTTAAAAAACATTCTTCTCGTATTTTTCCTGAAAATGTCATAAAGTACCTCGTACCGAAAATGACACAAGATTTCATTCATATTATTTAGTAAAAATTCACCAAGGCATAAAATAATATCATTATATAGAGAATATTCTTAAATTTATATTTAGGAAACATGGATGTGGATGATAAACATACCCCAGTAAATTCTTTTGAATAAACAATATCGGATAAAAATGAGATTGGAAATGTAATCCCTTACTTTAGGTACGATTTCTTCTATATGTTTCTAAAACTTCTGTATTGTGGATTTAAATATATTATTAATTTTTAAGAAAACCATAATAATATTTATGATATCATATATGATTCACTTATGTATTTATATTACCTGTTTATTTATCAATTATATGTTAAAGCAACATTTTGTGTAATAATCGTTTTATTTATCATACGTGTTTTGACTTGTATTATTGATCTTATTACATAGATTATGATTTACATACTACCATAATGTACAAATTGATTTTTATAACATAAATATTAAGAATAGAAATATATATAATAGTTTGATAAATGTAATGGAATACACTATTCATGGAGACGGTAGGTCATACGTACGCAAGAACGTTGTTTCTATTTTCTTATTGAATTGAATTGAAGAAATTAAATGGCACTCACACACACACAAAAGTATATATATATATATATAAATAAATATATAAGAATTATTATATCATATTTTTCATTATTATTTATTATATATACTTCATAATCATTCTTGAATGGTTAGTCATGGAGAATGAACTTCATCGCGTCATGAAGACGGTAGGCCATACGTACACATGAGCGACGATATCATTCTCATAGTTATTGAATGGTATTGATTTGCATGGTGTAATATATTTTAGAATAAATATAACTTTACAATAATCATATTTATTTATTACATCAATTTTTATACGCATCCAAGTAAGGTGGCGGTGAAAAAATAGATTACACCACAATGTAGATATGGTAAGCCATACGTACGGATGCTTGGGGATTTCATCTTTATTAGGATGGATAAAAAGTTGAATATGGTTTTTTCATAATTATAATAAAATCTCATTATATATGTTATACTATACTTATTATTCTATAATGAAATAACTCATGAAGTAGAACTATAATTAGAAAGAAATACAAATGAATCAGTATAGGAAATTACCTCTTCTTTGAAATGCACTCTTTAGATCTCTTCTTAATGGAACTCAGGTGGGTTTTTTTTTGAATGCCAAAACCTCTATAATGTTACTAGGAAAATTAAGAAGAAAAATTTTCTTGGTATGGAAGAACTTTAAGTCATAATGAGTTATGAATAAATGAGGGAGGAGATCCCCTTTTATAATTAAGGTGAGGGGAACTTTTGGAATCCTCAAAAATATTAATTTATAATAAAATAAAACCCAACATAAAAACATCCAAAATGACCCAATTTATAATATGAGATGATATAGGGTTTTAATATCATCAAAAAATAAATTTTAGACAAGTTTTTATGTAAATGTAATCATTATCATTTTAATTAACACTTGGTTACTCTATTTAATGTTTAACTAGGGTAACAAATATTTCCATATTAAATGGATGAAATATTTACATATTTCAACTCAATTAAACCATAAATGAATAATTTATGAAATTTTAGACGATTTCATAATTATTATATATTTTCAAAAAAGTTTTATAATTTTTAAATAATTTAATAAATCATTCTTTTAAAAAAATATCAATTGTGTCAATTTTGACACTATTCATTTCATGGATTTTTAAGAATATCAAGATAAGATGTTATCCTAGAATAAAATATTTTATCATATACCTATAGGATAAAGGGCCTATATAAAATTCATTGGACAAATTAATTATCCCAAATTAGATTTATTTTAATATTTTTAATAACATATATTTGATAAAATAATAACTACATCAATATTGTGTAATTATTTAATATACTTATTAGATGGAGAAAATTTTAAAATAAAATAATATTATGAATATTAATTTACTATGTTTAAAAATAATATATTTATTTTAATTTATCTTCTTGAAAATCCAATATTAAATTTTGGATACTTAAAAAAGTATGAATGTGACAATTTTAACATTACTTTAAATAAAATAATATAATTGTCTTAATCAATTCCATATGGATCCAAATGGTCCATAATTCTACCATAGGATGATTATGGTCTATATATAATTGAAAAATGAAATTTTTTAAAGTGTTTTATCTCTTTAATGGTTATTATAATTTTAATAAAAATTAGTTTATTGATTTTTCATCAATTAAATAATTTATGCATCATCTATATATAAAACATTAAGGTAATTATTTATTTCCTAAAAATTAAAAAAATTAACATGATAAATATAAAAAAATATCTTTAAAATAAGTATTTATAATCGAATTTATCTTCTGTATAACCATATTTTAAAAATGATATATTAATTAAAACGTGAATGTGACATCTTTAAATTTTCATAAAATATTATAAATACCATAGTATCTCCTAAATAGCCCCAAAACGCCAAAAATAAATCTATATCAAGGATATATGTTTTTTAGTTTAACAATTATAATTTATATTAGTTTATACCACCCATTTTTCCATATATGGATAATAATAGATATTAAAGACAAAGAAATTGATACTTTTTGTCTTTCTTTGATTTAATTATTATTAATGTCATTTTCATGGACAAGTGTACATTAAATGACATAATTCATTTCCTTATGTGTTAAGGGTCTAATTACATTCATCAAATAAAAAATTTTCATTTGTTTTGTTTATTTTACTATCATTATAATTTGATTTTTAACATAAATTACCAAATTTATCCTTTACTATTGTAACAAAATTTACCATGGTTAATATTCATACTGGTCAAATCTAAAAGGGACCTAATTACCAAATTTGGGCCTCCTAAATCAAGTTGTAAATAATTTTTTCTAAATTCAATACACAAAATTTTCAGAATTAAATTTAAAATAAAACAGTTCAAACGTCACGAAAAAACGGTTTTTAGAAAAATCCCACTTTTTAAATAGAAAATGTTTTTATAATAAATTCATTTATAAAATAATTTTCAATATCCATAATTTGATAAAAATGAAATAATTAAAATTTAAACTAATCAAAAATATAATTTTACTATTTAATGACTTTGAAATAAAAAAAAAATCAGTATTTTCATTATTCATCAAAAAAATGAAACATATCAAAAAAATACCAAAAAATTAAGCCAAAGTAAATTTTTATATTCTTCAATAAAAGAAAATTTTATTTTTTTAAAATTGAATATAAAAAAGTGTAAAAACTATATTTAAAATGGGACACCATCAAACGGTGACAGAATAGCATTTTTTTGAAAATTACTTTTATCCAAAAAATTGATTTTGTTCTTATATCATGTTCTAGAAATTATATAAGATGGATTTTAATGTTATAAAAATCAGAATGTGGTTAATAATATTCATTATAGCTAGTTTATATCCCATTAAGTAAAAATATTTTAATTATATATCATTGTTTAGTGAAACATGGTATTGCGTACAACGCAAGCTAATGAGAAAGGTTGTTCTTGCATTTAATGAAAGCCAAATAGTGTTGCATATAGTGAAAGCTTCCATTGGTGTTGCATATAACATAATCCAAAAATAGTGATTTTATACATTGAACAAAATCTATTCTCATTTTTTCATGTATTGTATGCCAACTTGGTGTTGTATGTAAAATACAAAAAGTTAGTTTAGTCTGAAAGGAATGTTTGACTTAGTGAATTTCAAGATATAAATGAAATTTTTATTTTTTTTCAAAACAAAGGCCCATAAAAACTCCGGGAGTTACATAGTAGATCAGCGTTACTCTGGAATCTCATTATATCTCATGTTCAAATTCATTCATCCCATAAATGGCATGTCATATTACTTTCATAACTTCCTGATTTATGTGTTAATAATAAAATATAACACCCTAAATAATCCTAGTTTTTTTCACACCTTCCCCATTAACCCAAAAAATCAAAATCACTTGGTCTAGAAAGCTCCCACTTTAGATTTTACTATCAACAAAAGAACATAAATCACTGAAGTTGTGAAACTCAATCTATGGATCACCATCAAAAAATTATATGATTTTGTGAGCTATATTGTTTTAGGAAACATGAAACATTGAATAATAATACCATTTTTTCATAAAGTAGTGATCAATATTCATTTAAAACTTATTTCATTATAACATACTCAGAACCAAAATTGAATTTAACCTATAATAAATAGTTCATTCACCCACTTAAATAAACTTTTAAAATAGTTAACACATTCTAAAATCATAGCTTACCCCTTTCAAAAACTCCCCCCAAATATATTTTCTCCCAAAATAGGTAAATCACATATTAATAGATAGATTTATGTTGTCATATTTCTCCCCCATTGAATACAATATTCAATGATAATATAAGAGAGGTAATGGAAAACACATATCCTATCCTTGAAGAGGGTGGGGTTAAACACCCATAATTAACATAATATTTTGAAGATTATCCTTCAAAAATGTTTTAGTTAATATATTATCCACCTTATTTCCCATTGGTAAAAACTAAATTTTTTTCACTTCATTCCATAATCCCCTTTATGAAGTTATATTAAATATAAATGTTATTCAATCTTGAAAGTTAAATCATATAATTTGTGAGATTGATATCACTTTGATTATCATAGCTCAAGAGAACTGGTAGTTTCACATCTACCAACAATTCTTACAACTATGTATTCATCCATGTTAATTAGGTAATATATTTAGTGGAAGCTACATACTCAACTTCTATAATGCTGATAGTCACTAAACTTCTATTATTTTTATTCCAACTCACATATCTTTCTCCCAGAAAGAAGACTCCTCCAAATATGGATCTTCTGTCATCAAGAAAACATTTCTAGTATACATCTATATAACTAAAAAATCCAAATTTTCCTTACTTTTATAATTTATCCCATAATATATAGTTCCCTTAATGTATTTTATAATTCTTTTTCTGTCCAAAAAATATGACATTTTTGTGCTCTATGAAATTTGGCCTAAAGTTTAATTGCATAAACCAAGTCTAGTCTAGAGGCTATTAAATGTAGAAGGCTTCCAATCAATTTCATAAATTCTTTATAATAGACATACCGACCAACTTCATCCTTAAAAAACATGGTTTACACTAATATAGGTGAGGAAATAGTCTTTGAATATTATATGATAAATATTATGAGTAGTTTCTTATCATATTTTTTATGATAAGAAAATGTGACATTTATCTTTTTAAATTTTAAAGATAAGAAAGTACATCATTTATCCCAACATAGAAATTTCAAACATTATTTTTCACATCTTTTGAAAACCCTTCATATTCTTCTTCATTTTTCCTTGAAAATATGATATCAGCAACATAAACAATCATAATGATAGAAAACTCTTGATTATATTTTATGTCGAGGTTGTTACATGCTCTTCCTTTCAGGATGTTAAGATTATTTAATTAGGAACACATTTTGGAGTACCAATATATTGTGGATTTATTCAACCCATATAAATCCTTCTTAAAATTACACACATTGTTCTCTTATTTTCGTAGCAATAAACCACTTATCTACTCAATATAAACTTATTTTTCTATCTCTCCATTGAGAAAGAATGAATTATAATCCATTTGGAAAAAATTATATTTCCTTTTTATTTTAATAGAAGGAATTTTTTTGAAAGTTTCCAATATTTAAACTAAGAAAAAGTTATCATAAAAATTAATGCCTTTAACCTGTGAGCATCCCTTACCAAATAGTCTTACCTTGTTTCTTACCACTTCACCTATTTAATTTAACTTATTCCAGAAAACCCACTTTTTCTAATCATATTGTTATCCTTAGGTTTCAATACCATCTCTCATATATAATTTTCTCAATTTCATCCAATTTATAATTCATGGAATTAATCCACTCTTGATATTACAATGCTTCATCAACACCTATGTGATCAACATGTGAAAAAAAAGTGGTATGTGAGCTTATGCTCATTTTTTCTACATTGAACCTATTGTTCTTGATCCAAAAATATATTTTAGACCTCCAATTACATTATAATAATTTTATGATATGAACATAATTTTCCATCATTACTTGAAATGGGTAAATCAATATTTTCATCATATACCACTTCTACATCATCACTTTAATTAGAAACATTGTCAGATTGTTTAATAGAAATGGTTTCATCTTCACATCCTCTTATATCTATATCTGATCATGGAACCTTTATTTATAAATGTTACCTTACTTTTTCATCATCAGAATCAACATGTATTCTATTTTACTTATTATATTATCTATATCCTCTAGCATTTGGAGACTATCCAAGGAAGATACTGTCAACACCACTTTGATAAAAATTCAAAATATGTTCACCTTTAATTTTGATAATACAAGGGCTACCAAATACCCTTAAGTACTCCAAATGAGGCATGTTATTATAATTATACTCATATAGATGTGTCTCTAAATTTTCTCTATAGAGGTAATTATTTTGAATTTGGATGGTTCCACTAATGGATTGTCTACAAAAGAACTGAGATGAATCATGTTCAAAAAACATGGTTTGAGACATCTCAATCAATATTTTATTATTTCTTCCAACCACACCATTCAATTATAGTGTGTACGGTGCACTAATATCATGTTTAATGCCATGATTCTTAAGACAACCTTAAAACTATATATTTTTTATTTACGACCAGTATATATTCATAAATATTTTATAGAGTAGCCACATTATTTTTCTACCCTTATCATAAAACATTTTAGTATCTTGAGATCCTATGATTTTTGTTCTAAAAACATAATACATGTAATAGGAGTATAATCATTAATAATATAAATAAAATTTTTATATCTATTTTATGTTCCCTTTCTCATGGGGCAACATATGTCAGAATGAATAATCTCTAAGGGATGAGATGTAAGTATCTCAACATTCTTATGTGAAGATTTTGAAATTTTCCCTTTTTGGAAGATGTAACAATAACACTATTTATTTCGTATCATGTCAAGTAAATTACAAACACATACTTTTTGTATTAACTTATTCATGCTTATATGTCACATATTTTCAAGCCTTATATGTCATAATTTATTTTAATCCATGACACTCATGTAACATGAATTATGTGTATCTCCAACCTAGAAAGGTTTTGCCTTAGATCATTGTTCTCTTTTCCAAACTTCCCTAGTTTCAATCCTTTTTTTAAAAAAACCCATTTATTTTGAAGATATCCTAATTTAAATTATCACAATTCTCTGAAACACTAAACAGATTTTATTTAGTCCATAAAAAAATAAGGCACTTATGGGTTTCCACTTTTCATTTCTCAAAATAGAACATCCAATGTATTTGATTATAAGAGACTAGTAAATTCTAAAATTCATTGTCTCCTATTTATAGCCTTTCACATTCTTCAACATATTTAAATCTTTATTCATGTGTGAAGAATACCAACCATTCAAGTTTCAAGGTTTCTCTCCTTTGGTATTCTTGAGTACATTTTCAACTATAAGATCCTTATATTTTCCATTTTCTTCCTTATTCTAATGATTTTGAGTTTTATCATCATAACATTTTTGGGATGGTGTCATCACAAGAATTCATTTTACAATGTGTAAAGTATAGTCACTCCTCTATCAAATAGTTTAGTTTTTATTCATTGAGTGGGTTAACTCTCCCAAAAAATGGGCCCAAATACCTCCTGTATCATTTTTAGTATTGATTATTAATATAAAACATCTTTATTTTATGTCTAAATCCTTTATAGTTCTAGTAAAATCCATAAAAATAAAAGTTCCCTATGAAACCTACAAGTTTTCTAGAACTGTATCTATTTTACCACATCATTATAACCATCAATATTATATACTTTTGTGAAAGAAATTTTTAGTAGACTCTTGAAATATTATTCTTTATATTAGTCTTGTTATCATTCTTGTTAGAGCCTCTAGTTACATCCGATTTTACATTAATGTTTTATTTTTCACAAATTATAGAATTTTGGAATTTACCTGTTTTAGGTATATACATGATCCTATTAACATTCTTCTTATTATCAGAAACTTTTTAAACTTATTAAAACTCATTACTAACCTTTTATTATGATCTTTTCTATGATTAATAATCCTTATATATTTCACATGCTTTTGAAATTGAATTTTGGAAAATAGATCTTCCTTATTCATCTTTATTTTGTCTGTATTGTATAAGGTCAAATTCATTATCCTTCTCCAACATATTTTCTTCAAGAATGATGTCTAAATTTTTATCTTAATCAAGTAAATTATTTATGTTGTAAATCATTTTTAATAATATGGATTTTTCTTCTTCATTTATTATTTCTTGATTGTAAATATGTTTACCATTTTTCTTTAACTTCTTCTTCCCTTTCTATAACTTTGATATTTTCAAGAGAAATTATTTCAATTTTGTTTTCACATGAATTCCTTTTTATTTTCCTCTTATCCTTATATAGAGTTTCTAATTCCATCACTAGAGAAACCCTCAATATTCACCTTTTCAATTATAAATTTCTTAGCACCTTCATCACTGGAATTTTTATCTTTTGACTTCTTTTCAAATCCATCATCTTCATTGAATTTTGGATAAAAAAATTCTATTTTTATATTTAGAGAACTTATTATTCCTTACTTTTGAATAATACTTTGATTTTTATAACTTGTTCTTATATGGTCTTCTTTTCCTTCCATATTCTTTCTCATTATTTTTATCTTCCTTTATTCTTGGAATACTTTCTGCAAAATATCCAATGTCCACATAGTAAAAGTGCTTCAATGGTAAATTTTATTTATACTTCCTTTTCCAATTTTCTCATTCTAGTAAAATAAATATATTAATCCATAAAACATCTTAATCACTTCATCTTATAAATAATAATCACTCACCACTTTATAAATAAAAATTTTATTTGATTTTTCTTATATAGTGGAATTGAAATAGATTTCACAATCATCTTTTAACTTTATTTTAATAGAATTTTCTTTTCTCATCTCATATGTAATGAGAATAATATAAAAGTCATCTTTAGATATTTTTCTAGGATTTATTTATTCGAATGATGAAACTTTGGCATCAAATCTATTTGGAATAATACTCCAGATCTTTTCAACAACTAATAGGTCTTCCAATTTTTATACAACACTTGTTAAGTTTATTATAATATCATTAACCCTTATTAATAGTTCACCAAATGATTAATAATCACCCATTTTCAAATATTCATATTTCAATCATCAAATTTATAACTTATCTTTCTTCATTCTCATGTTCTCTTTAAAAAATATTCTTTAACCTAACCAAAATTACTTTTATTATTAGAATTTATTTAACCTATAGTAATTTACATTCTAAGAGAGAGGAAGGAATATAATTTTTGGATTGTCCATAATTCTATTACTTCCTATTATTTATATTTGTTAATTATTCACTCTCAGTAGGGGAGTATAAACCATCTACAACAGCTTCCAAAACTTCATAGCCAATGGATAACAGATATGGTAGCATTATATCCTTCTATATATGATAGTTCTTCCCATAAAATATAGGAATAACATTTCTATTAATTTATTTATAAACATACATGATAGTTTTATTCTTCTTCAACCTTCTAATAACCTACTATCAATTAAATAAACTACTTATGACAGCAATTTAGAGGACAAGTTAGGATCTGTGTGACCACTAATAGGGGTAAATTAGTGGTTATGCCTTTTTATGTTTTCTAGTTTTAAAACAACCTTCACCTACGTATAAAGAAATAAAAAATGATGACTCACAACACACAATAATACACATAATAACACAATAATTAAAAAGTTTTACTAGTCAATAATAGTAGCTAGTCTTTGGAATGATCTTGAAACAATCTGAGATCACCTGGTCAACTAAAAACTTTTTTTATTTACAAAAATTCTGGTATATCAATAAATTTCGTAAAATATAGTCTTTTGAAAATGCATGTTATCTTTACATAAAAATATGATAAAATATATATTAGTGATCATGAACCTCTTCTTTCTTTTGATTATCCCTTCTTCTTACATACACATACTAAAAATTTGATCTTTAATAATTTTCAGTTATATATCATTCTACATTAGTTGATTTTTATCTTTATTCTTTATATAAATATTTATGACACCACATAAATACTTTCAATTTAAAACTACTAGAATTATCAGATTTGGTCTTCATAATAACTTTTAAAAGAGAATATTATGTAATTTATTATAACTTCATCAAAACCTATATAAATATCATTCCCTCTTCATCCTCCTTTAAACCTATATCTATTCAAAAATAAACCCCTTTGTATGAATCAAGTAATGTATGGTATAGTGATAGGATCATGACAAAATAAATATTGGAATTCTTCCTCATAAATACCATCAAAACCATACCTCATTATTTCCATGATAATTAAAAAATTCACTATGTTTTGTAAATATTAATATATGCATGCATGAAATCGGAATTTTCATCTTTTATTTATAGTGTAAGACTTATTTTAATACCATCTTCCACTTTACCTTCAAATTGTATCAAAAATACATCTTATTGAATGATAACTTAATGAACAACATAACCAATATGTTTTATTCAAAGTGAATTTTTTCTCTTTTTCTTTTCATAAGCGCATTGGACTAGTTACACTAGATCTCTCTTATCACTTATATAATCTGTCTTTATCCAAAATATCCTTTAAAATAATCATTATAGTAATTATCATGATTTTTAAATTTTAGTAGACAGGCTAAATTTTCAGTATAATATTTTCTTCTCGATCAATTTTCTTGGACACAAGTAACATTGCATTCAAGTATGGTGACCTTATGGAAGATCTATCTAAATTTCTCACAGAGAATATGTACCCATGGAATCTCCATACATAGTTTAGCCTCAATGACATAGAATATTGTTACTCAGGATATATTCTCGATGTTCTCATAGAATCACTAAAAATCATGGTAGGACTAAAATAAACAATCATGAAAATTCAATAAAGAACTGTAATACCTATCATGTTACCATTGAAACTCATAGGAGATCTTTTCACCTCATGATCATGGTTATCATAACTTCATATAATTTCATTATATATATTCTCAATATGATAAATCTAAGTCCCTAGATCTATATTAGAAAGCATAATAGTCCATGAAATCATTTTCTGTAGAAGCATAGAAATCATCATCCAGTCGATCACCATTACTCATGGAAGCTCATTATAACTCATGGTTTAATGCCTTCATCCCATGGAAGGTCAGTGATATTCCAATCATAACTCACTAATTTATGTTTTGAAAACAAAATGAAACATCATAACCAATCGTAGTTCTTGTTCATATATTCTTCATCAACCCAAAAATTTGAAACATCTTGGTCATAATTGGTTTTCCAGGATTCATGAATTTAGATACCTAGAAAATTATAGTTATCAGATATGGGTGTGTCTTCTCAATATTATTATATTAAAATTCATTATAAAAATAGATAGGCTCTACGGAAGTGAGGTGATCATGTACTTAGTACACAATTATTGGGGAATATTAAAACCCATAATTTTATAAATATAGTAAATCATCTTGACCACATGGGGTCTGACTGGAACACCTTCTCCAAGATTACAAGTAAAGAGTGACTTGGATATCTCATACCTCTCATGTATTGTTTTACCTAGATAAAGATCATGGATATAAGACAACATGGTGTGTGCATTCATGTCAACATAGAGATTATGTAGCTCACTAATCATGGATAATAACATGAGGAAATGAACATAAAATTCATCATCTATATTTTTCTATAAGATAGAATTCTCCTCCCCACTAGACTCCTTAAAATGCTCATCAGGAACTAGGGAATCCAAAACATAAAGATTTTTCTCATAGAATAGTATGATGCATAAGTGTTTGTACCACTATTGGAAGTTCACAATAGTATAGTGATTTTATTTATCCCATATCAATTATAGGAATAATATCAAGGTCATATGACTTTTTATTTTTCATAACAAATATAATCAGGTTTTAGTAATTTATATTGATTACCAATTGTGATGTAATAAATTTTATTTTATTAGTCTCCCACTATTTTATAGAATCCCAATAAATTTCACTATTGGATTCAACGTATCCTATAACATGTAAATTCTTGTGGCATGGATCCATAATAATTTTTTTATAACCCTAAAAAAGGCTTGGTTAGATTCCTCAAATGTATTTATTTAGGTAGCCTGGATAACTACATTAACTGGTATTTCCTTGATCTATTTAGTAGAAACCCCAATCCTGGAATCCTAAACTTATATTTCCTTAACATTTGACAATAAATTACATCAATTCTTACAAAGGTAATCATCCCTTGATTCTAACAATATTAATTCAACCCAAAAACTTCATTGAAACTCATTAATAAATAGAATTATTATAAAAAGGCCTAGAATAAATACTTTGATCAATGGTTTTATTCTAACTCAAGTACTGTAAGTATTTTATGAAATAATATTTTATTATGGGATTTTATTTAGCTTAATAAATATTATTTATTTTTTCCTATACATTCTTCTTAATATTGTGAATATTTTATGAAATTAATTAAACATGTCATGATAAAATAATTTATGAATTATCTATTTATTTTATTTTATCATTGCATGCATGTTATTTTTTTAACTTATGTGGCCTAATTTAAACAAAAAATAAATATTTTATCTCATGAATAAATAAATAACCATACACTATAAAATAAAAAATAAACAAGTGGTTTGATCATGAGGATTCAACTACTAGTTAGATTTTCGAGTTGTTGATACACAAATCCTTAATCCTGGAGGAATGTATACTTGATTCAGGATTGGATTGAGTTATATTATTTCACATTTAACTTGGGTATCTCGATGGTTTATTTCACCTTGGAATGATCTTGAACCATCTTCTTATAGCTGGGAGATCCTTCCGTTACATATAATTACTCAAACACATGTGATGGGGATTGAGGATTTAAGGTTGCATAAAAGAAACCATGGACATGAAATCTCTTGTATAATAAGAATGAATAGATGATGCGAAGATCATAATATTTAATTTGACAATAAATTTATCACAAAAATATTGGAAATAAATAAATTAATTATATAGACACCCCATTCAAATGTTGGTCAATTAAGCTCATGATCATCTATGTGTGCAGTGAACATTCATTTAAATTGTCTAGAATTTATTTAAATCTCTTATTTATTTAGATAAATAACTAAAATTAATAAATTAGTTACATTATTAATTATTTTAATCATTTTTATTAATTATAAATCAAAATATTCCTTTATAATCTCATGCACTTTAATATTAAATAAATTAAATTTATTCAAAGTTAATTAAGTGAATGGTGTGTACTTGAGGTGGAATGGAATGTACCCTTATACTTCTGCTTAAACTAATTTCTAGATTTTAACTACAACACATTGTGTATCATCACATGACACAATATGTGACTAATATTTTTTTGGTCCATGTCATGTACATTTAACTTTCACAACATGTATACATATATGATGTGTTGTGATATACACTATGTGTTGTACCATGATTCAAACCTTGTAGTTTATGTCATGTTTATGCCTACAATTCATGCCTTAAATATTCACAACATACACTACTAAAAATTATCTTGAAGTGAACAACATATATGATAACCATACACTTTATGTATCTATATAATAACATGTATAATAATAATTAAATCATTTAATTCAATATGATCCATCAAAAATTTCTTATCGTGTAATTCATGTAGAAAAAAACCCTATCATAAGACATGTATATATAGATACCCATCATGTAGTTTACTTATGATTTAATTAATTAATTATGTCTATGTTTTGACTCACAAGACATTCCTTTCTAGGTGTTTTCCTTATGTGATTTGGGCTGTATAACATGGCTTGTACATCCAGCTACACAGTATGTGATTTGTTACTGACCACTCACACTACACACCGAGGAACTCAATGTGTATTCCATATAGATTACTATGTGTTACATAGAGTTTATATAACACTATATGTTATTTACTTCATTTAACATCATTTATCTCAGATAGAAGTCTATATGTGGTATATATTAATTGCATGCGACGTATTTTGACAACATGGATTCTGTGATTCATGTGGGGTCAAACTGTGCGGGGTTACAAAGCGTTTATACCAACTACATGCCATCTACACCCTAATAGTAATGAGCCAAATGGAATTAAATACATGGAATGTAATAATTCCATGTAATAAACCCCCGCATGATATGTTTTAATTTTCACATCTCATACTAGAGTGATTTACTATAGGTACGCAACCTATACGTTTTAGTTACACATTGTTCCACCATGTCTGTTGTCTAGTATTCTTAGAACCTCCAGATAGGATCTTCGAGCATTATTTATCTACTATTAAATTTTTCTTGATCATATTAAACTGAATTATCATATTATCTCAAATTTTTTATTATATAATGAAAAACTAGAAATGAACTAACTAACAGTCAAATGTGTTATTGGTTAGAAAATAATAAATAATTATAAATTAATATGTGACTACTCTGATACCACATGAAGGTATTAGGTTATACCAGAAGTGTTTGATCTAGTTTCCTCAGATAATATACTCAAAATTAGATAAATGAAACTTGAGGATATTCAAATAAAAGATCATTCATATGTTATTTATAATTAATTTATAACCAAGAATTATCTCCTCATGATAATTCCCTCTTTATTAATGAATATGGTTGAAAAAATCATCATACCATGATTGTGATGAATAATTCAATGCAGAATAATTCTTGTGGTATCCATGAATTCTCTACGAATCTCATAAAATTGTCATTGGATCTCTAGGTGATAAAATAGAGGATCTAAACAACTTGCATCATTTTCTATTGATAGTAATAGAAATCCTTTCATTATTAAAAGAATATTTTTAGTTCTCTAGGTCTTAATAAGGAGGAGGATGATCTCCTCTCATTCTTGAGAGATTTATTTTTTGTCTTGAGAGAGTTATATCGAGATAATATATCATGAAATATAATTTTTATAACCTAGAAAATAGTATAGGTTGGGTTATATGCTTAGGGTAGAACAATTAGTTATTACACAGAGGACCTTAACTAGTTTATCTATTATAAGTAAATCCCACATTAAATATTATTATTATTATCATCATCATTATTATTATTATATTACGTGGCATGCATTAACTCATAGATATTTAGATATCATTTATTAAATCAATAAATCTATATTTATTACAATGATAATAAAAAAAGTTTATCATTTCTATTAGAACCCTTTACTCAGCTCGCCAATCCTCTTCACTATTTACTAAGACATGAAAAGTAAATATTTATTTAAATAAATAAATATCATTATATTATTCATTCAATAAATAAATAAATATTATATTCACAAACTGAAGAATAAATATTTATTTAATATTAAAATCACATATATACTCCAAACTGAAAAAATTAGTGGTTAAATTTATGTGATCAATATAATATGAATAATTATTATCTTGTGATTTTTGGAATAATATTTATTCTAACATTAAATTCAAATAGAATTTAACTAAAATTATAGATACACTTAGTGTGTGACCCACTAGTCCTCTTTCTTAGGGACATTGGGAGAGCCTCCCTAAAGTATAATATTAACATATAGAAACATGTCATGGAACCCATAGGGAAAGACATTAATTTTAAAACAATAACAACCTCATATGGGTGGTTACTATGTAATATAATATCTTTGTCTCAATATCTCATTAATAATATTGTATAATTGTGTCATCAACCTACATTTTTTAATATATTTCTTTGACTACCAAAAATAAACCTATTGAAAAACCTCCATGGTCACATACATAATTAGATAATTCAATTTCAATAAAAGGTACTTAGATATAATATTCTAGTATTATAGGGGATAAATCCTTTCTTAATTTATTCATTAATTTCATATCACTTATGACACACCCAACGTATCCTACCTCACCACAAGAATATTTTTATATGGTTTTCATTAATACATCAAATTATGTGATTCATGATATATATTAATAATAATATCAAGTCTAACGACCAATATACATGTCCAAAAATAATAATACCCAATTACATATATAACATATGGAATTCCAATTATTGGTTATATCTTTGTAACCTATGATTTTATAGATTATTAAGTGTGAACTCCATGAGAATAATTCAATGCATTTTGAGGTTACAGTGAATGATAGTCAAACACCATTTATGTCCCATCAGATAGATTTCATCCAACCATTGGACATATGTTTATGTATATTATCATATCACTACAAGGTTCTCATTATAGTGGGTAACATCTATAAACTATTGATGTGAAAGATACTCTAAAGACATTATCAAATTAATGTTACATAGAATAACACACTTTATTCTATAAAATATTTATTTATATTCATGTGTTTGAATATATAAGTAATTTGAAGTATAACATTAGTTGGTTATTAGGAACCAACTTTAATGGTAAAGGGGGTTGTGTTGTCTAGGGATCTTTGGACCCATGGTATGAAGAAGGAGGGTAGTGTGATTAAGAAAAAGTCCTAGTTATTTAATGTTAGTAGTAAACCCAAACAATTATCAAATATAAAAAGTGTGGGAATCATTTTAGAATTATATGGGCTTATTGGTGTGAATAGACTCCCCGCATTAAGATATATTTTCCTAAGAACAAACCTAGGGGTCGTGTGGAATAGAATAATGTGGTATGTCATGGTTTTAGTAGTGTTGATGTCCTATAGTCCATTTAATAGACCTTATAGTAGAGTAAAGAATACTTATAAATTTATTTTATTCCTCATTCCTAGGACTAGGTCTACATGTGACTTGCAGGGGCCCCTGGTTGGAATGAAGGGTGTGAGTTAGGATAGTTCTCTTTTCAATTTTATATCTTGGTGGATGTTTCTCTCATGTCATCTTGTTGTGATTTATAGTTGAATATTTTCTACTACTTTAATTATTTTATTTTGGTTTTTTTATGATTTTAAAAATTAAAACTCTAACTATTGTGGAATATTTTTCTCTATATTTGGGATGAATTATATGTGTTTGTGTTTCCTTAGTGATTTTAGTGACATCAGTTTTGGAACTAGAAAAATCATCCCCAAAATATTCCAAATGCTTCCATACGTGATCCAAGATCATAGACCATTTCCCAAGATTTGATTTGGTAGGTCGTAGGGCCCGAATGGAGTTACAGATTAAAAGTTATGGACATTTGAATTTGGGCTGGAAAACCGGTTCACAGAGCCCACTCATGAAGCTCCCTCCACGATCGCAGAGCAAGGGAACTTGACCGGAACCTCTACGAGTGTCATAAAGCTCAATGAATTTCGTCTCTGCATTTACGACAAACTTGAGGGAACTTGACTGGATCCCTTGGGGCCCAATACTGACACGAATCTCCTCCTTCATGAAGTCGCCGTGGAGCGAGGAGGTGGGATGCTCCATGAACCCATTTGATGTTTGCAAACCCGCCATGAAGTGAGGAGGCAGGATGCTTTGTGAACCCCTTTTGATGTTCTTGAACCCATTGTGGAGCAAGGAGGTGGGATGCTCCACCAACCCCTTTGATGTTCTTGAACCGATCGCAGAGTGATCTTTGGCTTCATGCCGAGTGAGCTCTACTTTAGAGCACTTGTACCCTATAAATACCCAGCTCACCCCACTTTATATAGATGATTATGCTGCCCCTTGGGTGGATGATCACTCCCATTTTGTGGAGCTTCTGATCTCTATGAAGTGATGCCCTCCCCAAGAACCTTTCCTTCGCGAAGCTGCTCCGCGAGTCCATACTCCACAAGAAGCTTCCTTCGCAAAGTTGTTCCGCGTGTCCATGCTCTATGAGCAGCTTCCTTCGCAATAATACTCCATGAGTCCATTTCAAAGGTTCTTCGCGAGACCCCATGATCCAAGAGCCCCTATTATCCATGAATCTACTTCACAAAGACCTATCCTTTTCGAGGCTCCTACCTTCACGCCCACCGATCCATACCGTAGGGGCTGCTCCCATGCACCCCCCCCCCCCCCCCCCCCCCGCTCAAGGTCAGTGTCGGGTTGCGATCCCAGCCCTCCAAGCCAGTCCCTTCACTACTGTCACTAACACCCATGAAAAATGGAGAGTCTAACCACGAACATTTCGGGTCGAGGTGTCATTATTTTTCCTTTGCGCACCCACCTTCCATCTATGGAATACCTTGATTTTAGATAATCCTCCACACACCATTAAACACCCCGAGTCGACATAGTCCTCTTGGTTTATTTCCCATGTTGTGAGTTGAGATTCTCATCATCAATTCCCCAAGTACCTTTAGTGGAACCATTCCTCATGTAACTCATCCAAACCCCATCGCTTCACTCATATACCAGGTTGAACCAGAAAGGTCCGCTCTTGTGTAAGTCCCAATCCCAACCATTTCTAGGTGCCTTCTACCCAACATTCCTTTCAACATGACTCTAAACTATAGTACACCTTATGTTCCAAACATAGGATGACTCTTGCTCCAAACAAGAGATGTCTTATGCTCCAATCATGAGATTCCATCAGTCTTATTTATATGACTTTAAACTGTAGTTCACCCTATGTTCCAAACATAGGAAGCCTCTTGCTCCAAACAAAATATGCCTTATGCTCCAAGTATAAGATGCCAATAATCCTCTCTACATGACTCTAAACTATAGTGAACCCTATGTTCCAAACATAATAAGCCTCTTACTCCAAATAAGATATGCCTTATGTGCCATGCATGAGATGTCAATATTCCTCTCTACATGATAATAAACTGTAGAACTCCCTATGTGACAAACATAGGATGCCTCTTTCCCCAAACAAGATACGCCTTATGCATCAAGCATAAGATGCCAATAGTCCTATCTATATGACTTTAAACTATAACAAGCCCTATCATTCAATAATGGGATGCCTCTTGTTCAAAATAAGATATGGATTATGTGAAAAGCATAAGATACCTCATTCCATGAAAACAGTGGTGTGATTTCAAGAGCATTAGAATTCGTTCAAACATTCCATCACTCCACCTCAAGATTTGCCTATCCTTAATTCAAATATTCGTCCTATTCCATGTCTGAAGGGACCCCCTAACAGCTTGGTCTCATGCCGCATAGGCTCACCTACTATCCTGGGACAATGCCCTAGAAGACTTTGGATGACACTTTGAGTTAGGTCTTGTGTTTCGAACACGGTCAACAGTCGACCCTCATTTTTTTGTCCCCATTTCTAGATAATGTGATATGGATGATGTGTTTCAAATGCTGTCAACAGTTATCCTTCATCACCACACCACCCTCACCGCATTATGAATGTCAGTCAAGTGATTCACACTTTTCATCTTACTTTGTTCAGACTGATTCCAACACCCTTAGCATTATCCCTCTTGTGCACTAGTGCATAGGTGAAGGCCTCAACCCATCAGTGGGTTAGGATTCCCTCATGGATAGACATGAGGAACACATTACGGGCATATTCCTTCCATAAGCCCCATTCACTATTGTCGCTCCATAGCAGCACCTGGGAAACTTCCTTATGTAAGCCCCATTCCCCATTGTTTCTCCATAGAATCACCGAGGAATCTTCCATGCATAATCCCTATACTTTATTTCCACTCTATATAGGCGCCCAAGAAGCTCCCTTTCATAATCCCCATCCACCATTACAGCTCTATAGTGGCACCTGGGTAGCTTCCGTGCATAAGCCTCATTCACCACCCTTCATGGATGCACCTTTGCATCGTGATCATCAGGTCCTTGCTACCTCTTGTTTCTCACACCGAGCATGACTCACATGGGATTAGAGTAAGAATCAACCATGGAATCCTCTCTGGTCACCCTAGAGTGTAAACCCCAAACACTATTCTGAACTATGTGGTCTTTAACCCTTGTCAAGGCAAGGTACGTACGAATCCTTCTAGAGGTTCAAGCCCATCATCCATTGGTTCTGACACCCTTTTCATCGGTTCCCACACCATTCTTAACTACGTGGCCTTTGATCCTTACCAAGGAAAGGTACGTAGGAAGCCTGTCTGAGGTTCAAGCCCACCATCCATTGGTTCTGACCCCCTTCACATCTGTTCCCACACCATTATGAACTATGTGGTCTTTGATCCTTTCCAAGGCAATGAACGTAGGAAGCCTCCCTAAGGTTCAAGCCCAACACATATTGGTTCTGACCATCTTCACGTCGGCTCACGAAAAACCATCCTGAACTATGTTGTCTTTGATCCTTACCAAGCCATGGTATGTAGGAAGCCTTTCTAAGGTTCAAGGCCAACAACCATTGGTTACAGCCACCCTTCATGTCGGTCACCACTCCTAAACTACATGTACTTTGATCCTTGCCAAGTAAAGGTACGTAGGAATCCTCGCTAAGGTTCAATCCCCCAACCATTAGTTCCAACCCGCCTTCACGTCAGTTCCCACTCCTCCCTAACTACATGGACATTGATCCTTTCCAAGATAAGGTATGTAGGAAGCCTCCCTGAGGTTCAATCCCAACACCCATTGGTCTTGACCACTTCATGTCAGTTCACCCCCATCCTCCACGACATTATAATGTATTCCCCTTTTGTCCCACATGACACTAAACTATTCCCTATTCAGTGGTAAGTCATTTCCAATCCCCTATCTAGTGGTAATCCATTGTCAATCCCCTATCGAACGGTAAGCTGTTGTCAACCCCATTCATCAGTAATCCCTTGTGACCCCATTTGAAATTAAGACATTGAATTCCCAAGTCGACGATAATCCGTCTTCAGATGAACTATGTGGACTTTGATCCCCTACCATGGGGATATCTAGGAAGCCTCCCTGAGGATTAATCCCACCAATCATGTCTCATCCTGATCTCTCCCTTGAGCCTATGTGTCTCGAGAAGGTCATGCCCCAACCCAGAGGTTCCACTTCCTCTAGGTCTCATCCATGCATCCAGTTTGACGGGTTGCCTCCCCAGGTGTCACATCATCCCACCGAACTATGGGGACTTTGATTCCCTGCCATAGGGATACATAGGATGTCTCTTCGAGGCTCAATCCCAACATTATTGTCACATTCACGATGACTCCATATCATTCCCCCTCAACTTAATAAAACTCTCTATCATCCGTCATGATTCTTACTCAGGCCGCCACATCCCGGTGAGATCATGCCACCCATCCCAACGCTGCTCCTTACAACACATGGGCTGCTAACAATGCATAAGCCCCAAAACATCCATAACCATACACCCAAGAGTATCCCTCTTGCGACAGGCCTCTTTTAATGAACAAGACCTAGAATGTATTTGGGTTGTTATCCTCTCTGTATGCCCTAATTCATCACCCCTTAAAACTATGTGGGTGTTGATCTCTATCATCTTCACAGGGTATGTATGAAACCTCTCTAAGGTTCAATCCCATCCAATGGTAAACCATGGTGTCCCCAATTTTGGTGTGAAATCTCCCTGATCCATCCTCAATGGTGTTCAGATCATCCATTATGGTGTGACATCTCCCCTCCATGGGACTCACCACCTCAGATTCATCCTCATTGGGCATTCTGATCCATCCATCTTCCAGGTGCTCCCTCCTTAGGATGTACCAATCTGATCCATATCTATGGGATGTTCTCATCACTCTCATTATATCTCTGTGAGATGTTAAAATTGTGGCATACCCCATGTTAAACAAGGGAAACTGAGAAAACCCTCAAAGACATGCCTCTAGTATAAGATACCACATGAATGACATGGGATGCCTCGAGTTCTGTGCCCTTGAGATTCCCTCTTATGAGGAATAATACAAGTTCCCCAATGTACACACATCTAGAGATTCCCTAACATGCCTGATGTTTTCATCTACTCTGACATAAGGTTGCTACCAAGTCAAGACCTCATGGACTGTCTTGACGGAAGTAGTTTAATTGACCAGTATCCACAAAGATATGGCAACGAGAATGAGATTCATGAACCACGACTTAATCATTAAGGGAGACCCGGACTAGGTAACGAGTTCCGAGGAGGAATCCTCCGAAGGAAGAACCGACATCCCATCATCTCATTTCGATCAAGGAGAAAACATCCCTAAATAAGTGACAGATGTTTCTGTCTTTTGTAAAGTGGGAATGTGGGGCAACAGTTGTGCGTCCACCACATACAGATGTGCGCACCCTGGTGATAGTATTGGAAACAATCAGTTTGTGTGGATACTAATATATTTAGTTAGTGAGATCTATTTAAATACTATTATTTAGAATATTATATTATATTTTTCATGTTTAGTATTATATGGTTGTAGATGGGTTTTTATGGGAATACATGTTCCAATAAGGAACATGTTATGAAGATAATAAAATTGGGGTGATTATGTTTGATCTCAGGGTTTTATATTAGTGAAAAGTTTTCAAACTAGTTGATAGGTTAGGATAATGTAGCCTATAATAACACAGACTTCATTATTTATATTTTATTTATATGCTTTGTATTTTTTATTTTTCTACACAATTTTTATATATATAATTTAGGTATTTTCTCCCATTGATACTATGTTGTTTTCTTTGTGTTTCAGGATTGTGTTAATTAATTTAATTATATTATTATAAATAATTTTTTAGTGTTATGCTTGATATTTTCCATGTCAGCTTTAAAATTTTTGAATTCGGTTTGTTAGATCTGTGGATTGGAATTTTTTTCCTACATTCTTATGACATGATCTATATATTTCTTGGGTTGAGTTGTAGTCATTGATTTAGTTGATCCAATTCCTTTCAATGTAGTGATTTGTATTTATTGGTTGTATTTTATTTATTGTCTAAATTCAAGGGGATACATTCACTTTAAATGTAATACACCCTACTCTAGACTCATGGACATTAGGAAATTTAGATTTATCATGTCATAATTTCTTGATAATTCTTCAATTCTCACCCCCCTTCACACATGCACCACCTCATCTACCATGCCATCGGTTGTGCCATTGTGCTTGTGACATCATAGATACCACATAATTTGTATAAAAAGGTGTGGATATTACTTTATAGCTATGTAATGTTTTGGATTTTGGGTTTTTATAGATAAAAGTGAGACCAATTGAGAGTCGAAGAAATCTATAGACCTACTACTACTCATACATGTTCTTATAAAGTTTTGATCTAGTGATGATTTTATATATTATGAGATTGAATGTGTACTATGAAAATCTATAGAGGATTTTTAATCTCAAAATATTTTATTATCTCTCCTAATGAACATTTCTAAGTTTTTTGAGTATGTTTGGATATATAAGTTTGTTCAGTTATTGTTGTTCAATTTTTTTTGTATTCATTGTTAGTTTTGTTTCACCATGGTTGAGTGAGTGTGTCCATCCAAGATGATATAATATAACACATAATCATCTTAAGTTCATTAGAAGACCCAGAGCTATACTAGTGTGATCCTTTAATGCACTATTAAAGGTTATGGGGAATAGTGGATGTCATTGGGCTTGTGAAAAAAAAAAATTTCTATTAGATTATTTAGATAAATCCTCAAAATAAGATAATAGAAACCCTAGAAAAATAAAAGATAAAATATTTTAACATATAATTTATAATTAATTTATATAAAAATAAGTTTCTTTTTCTTGGAAGTCTTTGTTTATTATCGAATTGGTTGTCAATTTTTTCATGTTGTCATTGTGATTAAGGAACCAAGGATATAATCCCTCTAGTGGTATCCACAAGTGCCCCATGAATCTCATAATGTCATCATTTTTTACTCTATGTACTAGTATAGGGGATCTAACCCACTTTTAACTTTTTTTGTTGATCACAACAATATACTTTCCACACTTGAATAAATCTCTCTTGTTTTCTCAGTCTCTGTAGAGGTAGTTGGAGGATCGATGCTCTCCATTATTAAGGGGAATCTTGAGAAGTTATCTCTAGTTAATGAGAGAATCCTCTAGAGATAAATCTTATACACAACCAATTATTCTCGTACTTTCTCTTAGAAATTATATAACTGATTTTAGCAACTTTGGTCTGAGAATAAGCTAATTCACAAATTCCCTTCACCAATATCATAATTCTAAGTGAATCACACATTGATTATTATTATTATTATTATTATTATTATTATTATTATTATTTTGTTGTTATTATTATTATTATTATTACTATTGTTATTATTATTATTATTATTCTGATATGTGAAAAAATCATGGATTATATAAATATCATTTTAACCAAACCCTAAACTCAATCGTTCAATACTCCTCAACATTTATTGAACCACGAATAGTAACTATTTATTTAAATATATATATACTATTGTATTATTAATTTAATTTATAGATAAATAATATATTCACAAACTATAAAACAAATATTTATCTATATTTTGATAAATAAAAAAAATTATCTTTTACCTTGAGAATAATTAAGACATGAATAAATAGTATATATACATGTAATTACCATTTACCTTATGAATAAATATTTATTTAATATTAAATCGTATATATATTATTTCAAATAACTAGTGATTTAATTATTTAATAAATACATCTTCAATAGTTATTAAACCACAAGTCAGGACTAATTTTTATTAAAACTATTAAATTCAAATAAAATTTAACTATGATTGTGGATGTACTCAGTGTGTGACCCCCCAGGCCACTTTCTTAATGGAAACAGGATAACAAGCCTAATGTTCAGTATTAGAATTTAGAAACACATCAAGGCACCCATAGAGAATGAATTCAATGTCATAATGACAACAACCTCTTATGGACACTCATTGTGCAATATAATATATTTTTCATGATATCACTTCAAGAATATTTCAGGCATCATGTCATAAATCTATATTCTATATTTATCTTTCTTTGAATTCTTGGAATGAACACATCGATAATTTACCAGTTTCATGAATTTATTAAATGGATCTATTTGAATAAAAAATATAGATATATCTACTTCTATTAACTTGGAAGGGACAAATCCTTTCTTGACTTATTCATTAATATCAAATCACTTGTGACACACCCAATATATCTTAACTCACCGCAAGAATATGCCTTCCCAATTTTCATATATATATCAAAGTATATGACTAATGGTATATATTAATAATAATATCAAGTCAAAGTACTAAAAACACATCTGAAAATAGTAATATAAAATCACATGCATAATATGTGGGATTCCTACAAGTGGGTATGTTATCATGATCTTGTCTCTTAGATATTACCAAATGAATTAATCATAACAAGTATCAATGTCATATAATTACCTCTTAATATGATACCCAATATCATCAATGTATTGTAAAATAGATTCTATCTAACCATACAATATATATTTTAGAATTTTGTCATATCACTTCAAGGTTATCTTATAGTGGGTAACTTACATCTCCCTTCAATGTGATATATACTCTAATAAGATTATCATATTAATATATTACAAAATAAAAACCCATTGTGTGATATGATTTTTAATATTAATAAACTCTAGAATATATTGGAAAATTAAAGTACAAAGTAGCTGTTTATCAAGAAAAAACCCCAACAAAATCCCACTTACATTAGACCTAATTGCTAACTAAAATAATTTTCCATAGAAGATAAACATGTTATTATTGAGTTATGTTTATAGCTATTAATCCTACCATGTTATAATTATTTTATTTACTACTATGACTTATCTCTTTGATAAAATCTATTAATATGTGATATTACTGAGTGTTGACCATTTTTTTCTATATACAATATTTAAAATCATTGTCAAACATTATAACTCTAATAAAACTATTGTCAAATCCACTTATTAAGTTGTATCAGAATCTATAATGTACATGGTTAATGTAGATATTGAAATAATTAGTTGTGACATGTTTTTTATTTCATTTTACTATAGCCTAATTGTGATACTATATTAAATTGATCTTAAGGAATACTAGTTCTATATCCCCTTGGTAACAAGTATTCTTATTTATAAAATAACCCATAACTCATCTAGTTTTACATTTCAGGTACTGTTATAAAGTTCTAACTATCATCCTTTATAGTTCTCCTAGTTTTGTTTGATATTAACCTATTATACATTACAAAAAATAAATATCATTCCTTAGTATATATCATGGGATGTGAGATGTATTTTCTAAGTGTACGTAGTCATATATATAGTCTATTTATCAAAATATTACCATCTTTTGTTTTTTACTTATCAAATAGGATATATTTCAGGTCATGTGACACTAGAAATAATTTTCTACTTAATTTTGCAATTTTCTATTTTTCAATAGCATGTCAATTTATGTAATATAACTTGACCTAAACAACCAAAATGATCTATTTTTGTATATATTGCTTCTTGGAACTGGATTACTACTTAAGTCATTCTTGGAGAAATTACCCTTATTATTAATTTACTATAATACTAATAATTTTTTTTCATATTTTATCAAACATATATATCTGGGAAAATAATAATACTCCCACTAACCGCTTATAGAAACTTAGAAAAAATTTATAACAAAAAAATATACTATAATTATTGAATGTGGTTTTGATAAGTATGTATTTTATCTTAATGACTTGTTATGAGATTTTATCATAGACTATATCTAGACATATCATGAACCTTAAATAAACAATCGATCTCTGTTAGTACCAAATTGTACAACCCATTCCTGGGTTCTCTTGTATACCCACCAATGGATTTACATCAACTAGAGAAACTACCAAAATAAGAAGTCATATTTTTGTATATGGAATCCATTTTTGAATTTGTTTGAACATTACAATAATAGTGTTTTTTCAATTAATACTTCATTAATGGATTAATTATTATTATCAAATAATATATCACCTATTTTGGTGAATATGAAACCAACTCTATGGTTTTGACTTTTATAGATAGTATGTCTATCTGGAATAATTCCTCTTACTAGGAATTCTAGATTTTAGTGTTATATTTCTAACTAATGTGCAACCAAAGCATGACATTCAATAAATTCTATCTTGATTCCACTATATGAAAAAAAACATTCCTTAAAAGAATATGGTCATATTTGACTAAAATTTATTGTATTAGGAATTTTAATATCCAGGGTTTCTATAAGATAAATAACTAATATGAACTTTTTGTTTTTTCTTGATGTGCTTTTGATACCTAAACCAGAATTAAAAAAATAGTACCCATTAGATGATTTATTTTATAACATAATTTACTTCCATAATATTATAACTTATATGATATCCATTAGTTAATTTAGTTAGCATATGGTTAGTTTTTATTATATTAGTTTGAAAAAAAAATAGAGAAATGAATTATTGAAGACTTGAAATATATATAATACTCTTAATTAATCTTTATTATACTATCATCACCTATTTTATGTGAATAAGTTAAGGTTATTTTAGGAAATCCTTTACTCTATAGTCAATTTATCAAAGAATACTTGGTAGATAAATACCCTAGTAATCCTTCTTAGAGGATCTTGTATCTTTTACCATGTAAATTTATTTTTCTACAGGGAATTACTAGAATTTATTAAAGGAATCTCATAGACTATATGAATTTAGATCTATATTTTCCATATAATAGTTCAAGTCATCAAGATAAACTAAAACAAAGGGATTTGTAGCTTACCTTTATTTCTAAATATTTCTTATTCTAAAACTTGGTGAGTGAATATGATGATAACACCTATGAATTTTAGCTTTAAGGATTCAAAACCCCATATGGGTATATCCTCAACATTAAAAAATAATTATATAGAAAAAATTGGCTATGATTATTATATTTTATATTCATCATTCGTTTTTTGTTTTAGATATATGTGATTAAAGTATAATTAGTCTCTTTTCTAGTATGATATAACATAAAAAGTTAATTCCACCCATTAAATCATGTCTCATTGTGTCTAATTTAAAACTGAGATAAAGGATTTGGTAATAAAAAATAATAGTCTAACTAGAATCAATCTAGTGGGTAAATTAAAATCATTTTCTCCTCTTAGATGACTTAGAAATCACCCTCCCTTTTCCCTCAAATTTTTACCTTACTTCTTGTAATGCATTTGAACATCCATGATTCCAATATTTGAATAAAATTATGTGAAATTCATATTATATTTAATACACAATAAGTTAGATAGAAATATTATATACAGTGATTAATATACCTAAATTATTTGATACAGTTAACTTTTTCTTCAATTTATTACAGTTACTCTTTGGTAACATTTTTTGTTACACACTAATTAGGTAGCCATTTTTTCTCTTCCCTAACATAAAATTAATTTTCCTTTCAAACTAATTTATAAATTTACCATATAATATTAACTAATCATTGGTATTTTCCACCAAATATTCAATTTTTTCATCATAAGTGGTGAGGAACTATATTCCCACCAATCATAATATTCCTAGTAAATCATATTCAAATGATTATTGAGTGGTTCATTAGTCCTATTTATCCTATAATTCTTGATGAATATGGATAGCTTGGAAGGTGAGGATGATAATATTAGATTAATGGATAATTTATTATCCATATAGAACCATAACTTCACTAACTGATTAATATACTCTGTCATTTTGAAGGCATAATCACTAGATGGGTCCATGTTTTCTAGTTTACAATAGTATTGTCAAATAAAAATCTAAATTATATTTATTAATACCACTCTATATGTGAGTTTTATTTATTTTTAATGGATGAACATATTTGTCTATGAATTATAAATATTTCATTAATATCAATATGTTGAAGAAGTTATAAAGAAAATGTTATTGGATGGTTTGGTTAAAGTATCCAATCTAGGTAAAAATGTTTACATAGCTGGGATAGAATATGAAAGAAGGAATTAAGTGCTCAAGTATTATTATCTTATGAAATTTCTTTAAAGAACTTGAGTTTATATTTATATAATTTTTTTAGCTAATATTATATCTCAAAAATATGTGTCAAATGTGACTTAAGAACTGTCACATTGTTTTAAAAAATTAATAAGTAATTAAAGAAGTCCATGAAAAATATTATTTATTTTTAATGATGATTAATAATGAAGGAAGCCATGAAATATTCCTATTATTGAATGAAATTTTGATGATTTTTTTGTTCTTTATAAAATCCAAAACATATGCTAAAAGAGTTTTTATGAGCATTTTTTCATAACTTTTATATGAATTTAGTTAAATCAATTAAGTATATGAAAAATATTAATTATTTTGAATGATTATTAGTTGAAAATAATACTAGGAAAAATATGTTTTTTCAAGATTAATTTTCTAGAATTTGAGTATTTGGGTTTTAATTTTATGAAAATAAATTAACTCTTTATATATAAGAGTTACAAAAAATTGGTCCACCATACAAGCCAGTAATCCAGCTCGATCAACATTTTTGTGGGAGAAAACTCAACCATAAGAGAGGTCCATCCCAAGAAGGTTTCATAGTAAAATATGTTATCACTTTCAAGTGGGAAAGTTGTCAGGGGGATCACACATAGAGTGGGATGGGGGTTTGCGTAAGGAGGTGATACCATTGAATCTCATGTGAGTGGCATGGTTCTTGGATCTAACCTCGGGATACTTTCATTTATAAGGATGATGTAACGTTAGGTATAATATAGTGTATATTAACCAAAGGTATCTTCTATTTGGTACATGGTAAGTGCAGAACATTATTTGTTCATTTAGAAACATATGGATATATAATTTTCATATGATGAGATCCATCTGAGTCATTTTATTATCTGCTACAGTGTCATCTTAAACATCATGTGGCTACCCTTATTTCCACTAATAACCCTTACCTATGGAATATATTACCTTTATGTTAGTGTTTTTTTCTTCATAGTTTTATATTCACAAATACTTCATGATTGGATCCAATCTTTACATTTTTGAACACTTGGGATTTTGATAAAAATATATATTGGAACTCCAAGCACACAGTAATTGATATGGATGAATGATTTCATTTGAATCATGGTCCACTTCCAAATGAATATATTATTATGAAGATAATTTGAGGATTTGTGGTTGAATATGATAATACATTTGATGTTATTGCCTACACATGAGGAGTTGATCATGAAGAAAGAAGTCAGTTATGCAAGGACACCATATTTTTTTGGCACTATTAAATTTCTACGATAAGTTAGAAACCCATGTTAAAAGGATTAAAAAATATTTAGATCTTCATAAGTTTAAATTTTACTTGAGGAAACATTTAGCTTGTAGAATTTCCAGGTCATATTAGTCAAGAATTCAAGGCAGTGGAACTCTCTTATAAATGGAGAAGCACCAAGGAAAACGGAGGTGGTTCTATTATTTTAGTCTCTCATTTTCTAGATGAGAAATAGAGAAATGCAAAACCCTTATTTCATGAAGATAATTTCCTATGGATCTTTTTTCATGCATGAAGAAGAAGAAAAAAATATGGCCTCTTAAATTGTGACTCACACGCAAGAGTTTCATGAAGAGCTTGTTCTATAAAACTTTCAAGTTTTTTGTGAAGGTACTTTTATGAATAAGAACATGAAAATTATACGAAGAATCTAATGGGGTTTGTGTGAGGGATAGTGCAATATAAAGGGAGAAAATGGTGTATACATGCATGAAACCATCAATGCATAAGAACATGAAAAGATACCTGAAATAGAAAAGATATTTTGAGATATCTGAACCATATTTTTGAAAGGAAGTGGGATGTTGAAGTGAGATATTAAACATAATTGATAAATGTAACATAAAATAATAGAGTAATAAATATTATGTGCAAGGGTTTATGACTTTGATAAGATCAATCAAAATTTTTTATTCATATAAAAAATGAAATTGAGAAATTTTTTGCATTAAATGAACACATCTAGGGAGTCCAATAGTTCATTAGAATAAAGGTGGAATTATCTGAGCTTTGTTTACTTGGGGGAACTAATCATTCATAAGTGATTAGATATCAAAAAAAGGTTAAGAACAATGAAAGAACATATAGGTATCAGACTAAGGAATATATTAAATGGATCTATATCACAGGAAGATTAGGTATCATATAAATAGGAAGTATAAGGGACAATCTAATTATTGGATGGATGTTCCTTATTAATTTGATATCTAAAGTAGGATAAGAAATTTTTGAATAGATACAAAAATGATATTTTATTATCATTTGGTATCAGTTGAAAAACATGACTAATATGACTATATGAACTATCACTAAACTTATCATCACCAGGATAACATTATCTGATACACATATTAGCTAGATGGATCAAAGGAAGTATAGTATAGACTAGTTTCAAACAAAAGAAGAAATAAAAAGTAATTTTTTTACCTCTATTATGTAATTAATAAGTGAATAAGAAGGTTTATAAGAAAAATAATCATGGTAAAATCCACAAGAAGTCTAAATAGGTGGAATACTTTCTAGGTGTAAAAAAATATCTTAAGAAGAAGGTGAATACTATCTTTATTTTTAGTATAAACAGCCAATGAGGAGAAAAAAATTAGAAAATTTCATCACCAATACAAGGATTTAGTATTATATTCATTCCCCCTCAAAAAATTTGTGGAACCACACTTAGGATAAGGATTTTTTTTTTCAAAAAATTACACATGGTATCTAATTATAGTGTAGAATCTATGTATTGGTCATCACCACTCATATTAAGGACTAGCTACTCATACTGAGTAGTGAACATTCTAAAAATATCATATTCCATATTTTTCCTTATTTAATATACTTTCATAAAATAAGTTCAAGAATGAAAAAGAGTTACATTATGGTCAGAACTATATGGGGGTTCCTCAATGTTTAGCCCTAATTGATACTAACAAGCTTCCCCGGCTGATGGAAGGTGGACCTAAGGAAGCTTTAGTAGACCCTTTCTTGGGAAAAAATAATGGATGAAAAAAGTATGGCTCTATGCACATCACTAAAAAGGGGTGATATTTTTATGATAGTAATAAGTAAAATGATGGTGGCATTGTCAAACCCTCCTACGGTGATATTGTTCAAGGTGGTAAGACTAAGATATCTAATAGTGAAGGAGTTATGTCTACTCCACCAAAGAGAAATCCAAGGAAATATTATTTTTACTTGTCAAAGCTGATTAATACCAGTTCATCTTCCAATAGGGAAATAGGGGATGCCCTTGCTTCTAAAAAGCATCATGTCTACAAGCATTCGTGTAATGAGAAGCTCTCATTGGAATAATTGAAACTTTGAAAGTAGTATGGAAATATATTGAAGCACTATGAAACAAACTCTCAGTGGGAGTCAACCACTATAGAGGAAGACCCTTATTATGGTGGTGGTGAGGGATATGACTATTATTATATGTAGCTATCTTTTTTGGATGGATATTTGTTTGGAAGAGAGCAAGCTGCACGGACTCATTCTTCTTCTTGTCTACTGTACTTTTATTTCTTTTTAATAAATGGTTAGAGGTTTTTGCCTCTAAATTGACTTCTTGGGTAATATCCTAATAGGTCTAAGAGGTAAAGGGATAAAAAGAAAAAAATGGTTGAAAATTTACTAACATTTATTCAACCACCCACACTGCCATCCCACCTTAGTGTCATGTATATCTTGAAGTGGTCCTATAAATTGGTACCAGTGTGAAGGTTCACATCTATTTTATTCTCTATGTTTTAGTTTTTCTCTTTTAAATATTTTATTTTCCTTCATAAGCTAATAATAAAGTTATGTTTTTGTGAAGATCTATTTATCACTGATTAAAATCCAATATCTACTTGGTCTATGATAAATAGGAAAAAGAATGATAAAATAGATTATAATAATTTATCCTTATATTCTAAATAAGAGGAAGTACTAGTTTCTTCATTCCATGTTTACATGGAAGAATTATCATGATTTTAAATTAAATAGTGGGTAGTCTAAGTTTTCACCAATGAGAAGAAAAACATTCCAACATCAAGTGTAGTAATATTATTAAGTGATCTTGGGGTATGTGAAAATTCTTGTATAAGATATCCTCAAGAAGAATAACGTAACTTAATTGCTGATGATAATAAATCTAAAACTTCTCAAGATATATCAATTGATATATTAATATATAATATACATTGTTTTCATGAATAAAGTCTAACCCTTATTATAGAGTCTTTCTAAGTGTGTTGTAAGATATCACCCAGCAACAAAAAGAAGTAGAAAATATAGATAATTATTTAAAAATAAATTTTCTAGATTGTATAAATCTATTTAAATAGTATATATCCTTTGAATAAGGAAAATTGGATCTTGAAATGAGTTCCTTAGAGTTAGAATAAAAATGGATCAATTAATTTGAAGAGAAATAATAATCCAAGAATACTTTTGAACAATATATTTATGAAATTAAAGAAAAGTTACATAATAGCATTGATTTTATGGATTTAAAACTTGAATTAAAATCCAATAAAATAAAGTAAAATGACTCTGTTAAAAAACAAAGATACACTACATGAATAGGAATTAAAAATAATGAATAACGTTTTTGAAGAGAATGTGTTTTTGGATGAATATTATAAAAACACCCTCAATATGATATGTCTAGATTTATATGTTTAGTTATCCAATTTAGAGAAAAAAAATATTGAGACTTTAAAAAAGGAGAAATAATTTTCTGGTATACAAATTGCATTGAAGTATTTTAAGTATAAAATGCCTCAAACATGTGATAATAAGATCATTAATTTGTTTAATGGTATTTCTTAAGTAGCTATGAAGAATGAGGTACCATTCATACTATATTATAATAATATTTCAAAACATGTTTTTATAAATAATGTAGGTTTGAAAACCAAATAAATCAATGTATAGATGAATAAAGAAGAAAATAATCCTACCACCATGACTACGGTTTATAGTAAAAATAATATAGAATTTGGTTCCCCATGAATATCCCAACAAGTTATCAAGAAGACCCAAAAACTTCATACAAAGAATATAAGAATGTCAAGAATTATGGGTAAATATTAGTTCTATAATAGTTTCAGGAATTTTTTATTTAATTTTTGGTATAATCCTCTAAATACTAAAACACGAATCAATCCCATGTATTGGTGGAGCAATTATAAGATGAAAAAGAAACATCCAAATTTTAAGGAAAGTGAAAAAAATTCAATGGTTTTGGAAAGTTTAGAAATACATGTGATATTGGAAAAGATGGTGGTCAAAAATTTGGTACATTATCATATTGACATGTATCCAAAGATTCTAAGAAAGGAAAATCATATAAGGATAGAACTCAGAAGAAGTCAAGTGTAAAATCCAAACCCACTTTCAAATTTCATAATGAGATGTTAGTTATATTATTATAATATTTGGAAAAGTTGGTAAAAGTATAAGAATCATAATATAAGGCTACTGTAAAAGAAAAGGAAAAGATTCTATATAAATGTAAAGAATTTATGTGTATGAGGTGAAACATTTCTGGACACAATCCGTAAAATAATTCTACAATAATTGAATCACATGATAAGTTCTTTAGTAAGATTAATGTTTCACTTGGTGATAAGTGCATTAAAATATATTGAGAAGATAAATTTAACATAAAAAGATATAGAAGATGTGATAAGATCCATATAGCCTCAATAAGACATAAATTTCATAATTATAGGCATGAAGAGTGGAGAAAATGGAGCAAATTGGTTGAGAAAATCATCTCAAACTTATTGTTCACATTAAAAAGAAATAATGATCCATTTTATTCCCTTAACCTTTGTTTTTTGTATTTTCTTTCCCAAAATATGAAATTGAAGTTAAAAAATAATCTCAAGTGGTGAACCTGAGATAATGGTTGGATACTAGAATTAGATATCAAAGCCCTATAATTCTTCTTATGTTGGTTTACAATAAGAAATTTTATGGAAGGATCATTATTGGTGAAGATGTGATAATTTTAAAATATAAACATCCCTATAAGAAAATAACCATTTTTTTCTTTCTCAACATGAAAATCTCAAATAAAATCTTTTGAATAGATTCATCATTATGAATAATTTTTAATAATGTCTCCTTAAATAGGATATATCCAAATAATTTTGATGATGATGGAAAAATCAGTATCTGATACAAATCTAATAATTCTAGAATTTTCTTGAAAGAATGTCATTATAAAAGGTATTCATTTCATTATCTCTCATATTTTGTTAATAAAAATATAAAACATGACACAAATGGGGATAAATTTAATTAATAAATAATATAAAAAAATTGTAAGTATAGTGGTTCTCCAAATCTACTTTTCCTTCTTGTAGAACTTGAATGTTTTTAATATATTTATTAAAGTTAGTTCATGATTTCAAGTTTTATTGTTCTATAAAAAGATTCATATATCATTTTGTATCATCATCTTGGAAAATATTTGATATCCCTTGAAGTAAATTTTAATAGTTATCATTCTATCAGGGATCATGATCAGTTGGTAAGGTATATCTATTTTATCTAAATGAAATAATCAAGTTTTATACACTGATCAAGGCTCATGTAGAGTTAGAGTGAAATTATGGAGGGAGAATTTCTTAATAATGATTTGATACCTTATCCTATAAGATTTTTATTTATTTTAAATAAGGGGGAGAGAAAATAAATGAATGAAAGATTGTAAAAAAATATGGGAGATAAAATTTTGAGTAGAAAGGGGGAGAAATATTCAAATATTGACATGTTCATTTAGAATTTACATTTAAGGTATTTCCAAAAAAGGGATATTTTTTATCTCACCCTGTGTATAAGTTGTAGTTGTTTTAAATGGGTTTTAATGGATAAAAATGGTTTTAAATTAAATAGAAATATTTCACTGATATCAATATTTCAAATAATTTATAAATAAAAATTTGTTGTAAGGTTTAGTTAAAGAATCCAAGCCTAGTAATAATGTTGAAATAGCTTGGATGGAAGATGAGAGAAGAAAGGACATTCTAAATTTTTATTCTCTTAAGAAAGTTCTTTGATGACTTTGAGTTTAAATTATGATTATTATTTAACCAGTCTTAAATCTTAAATACATATGCTAATAGTGATTGAATAACTGCCACATTTTTTGAAATAATGAATGATAAATTAATTAAGTCAATGGAAAATATTATTTATTTTTTTTATGATTAATTGTGATTGAAACCATGAAATATTCCTATTATTTCACGAAAATTTGTCACAATTGGTATGTTGTTCATAAATTCTAGAACATTTACTAAATTAGTTTAGTGTTATAAATTTTTTCATAACTTGTTGAAGAATTTAGAAAAATTAAATAATTCCATGAAAAATATTATTTATTTTTCATAATTATTAGTTAAGAAGATGAACATGAAAAATAAGTTTTTTCTAATAAATCTTCAAGAATTCCAGTATATGGGTTGGAATGTATGAAAAAAAAATTAACTCGTTATATAGAGTACTACTAAAAAATTGTTCAACCATTAAAGAAACTAGGATAACTCCATAAACCTTGTTCTGTGAACAAGCTCAACCACAACGGAGAACCATCTCGAGAAGATCACATGGAGGTAGAGGTGGGTGATTATAAGAGGGAAAGTGCTATTTGTGAGTGCTCATGGAGTGGGATAGTGGTTCTATATAGGGAGTAATGACTCATGAATCCCATGTGTGTGGTGTGGTTCTGATAGAGGACCCTAGGATACTCACATCTGGTAGGCTGATGGAACATGGAGTATAATATAGCATATATCAACCAAATGGATCTTTGATAGGGGACATAGGAAAATCATAACACTATTTATCCATTTAAAAACATATATATATATATATATATATATATATATCATCATCTAATGAGATTTATATGATCTATATGATCATCCACTATAGAATCATCTTAAACCTCCTAAGGCTACCCTTATATTCACTGTTGACCCTTACGTAGGGACCGTGTTAACTTTACGTGAGGTTTTTTGTTCATTGGAGTTATTCATACCTAAAGACACCATGATTGGATTAAATCTTGATATTATTGTGTGATTGAGATTTTGAGAAGAATATACATTATATATTCATGTACACAAGACACATTGTGTATAAATGATTTCATTTAAATCATGAGCCACTACCGAATGAAGATATTTTTATGAAGATCATTTGAGGAAGTGTGGATTCATATAATGATAAATTTGATATCATCACATCCACAAGAAGAGTTTATTATAAAAGAATAATCTAGCTACATGAGGATTCTATATTTTTTAACATCATGAAAGTATTGTGATAAGTTAGAAACTTTCATTCGAAGGATTCAAAAATTCTGAGCACTTAAAAGGTTTTAAAACATCCTTGATGCTGCATTTAGATCATATAATTAACACAATATATTATTTGGGTATTCAAGGTAGTGGAACTCACCTATAAAAGGAGAATCATTGAGGCCAAGATAAGTGCAATCATTCATCAAGTCTCTCATTTTCTATAAGAGAAATAGTGCAACATGAAAACCTTGTTTTATGAAGATAAGTTCCCATGAATATTTTTTCTTGTGTAAATAAGAAGATCTCAGGGCCACTTTAATTTTTACTCGCACACTAAAAAGTTTTGTGGAAAATAGGTTCCATAAAACCTTCTATGTTTTCCCAAACATACCAACATGATAAAGAAATAGTTCATTATAGAAATCATTTATTCTAATTTTCATAAATGGGAGTGAAAGATAAAGGGAGAAGATAGTGCGTGGATGAATTCATACATGAATTAATAAGCACTTGAGATTATAATTAAAATAGAAAAGATAACATAAGATATTGAAAACTATTTTGTGCAAAAAAACATGAATCTAAAGTGAGATAATAAACATAAAAGATAAATTTTTAATAAAATAATAAATCAATAAATATTATGTTTTAGGGTTCATAACGTTGAGAAGATCCAAGTAAATTGTTATTAATTCTGTTGAGTCAATAAGGTTTTCCTTATGACTTTTCCATTCCTTCTTGTTTTGAAAATCACAAACACCTTATCTTTAAGGAAAATTGCTTTTGTAAGGAAAAATGCTTTCTTAAGGAAAATCGCTTTTATAAGGAAAAATGCTTTCTTAAGGAAAATCGCTTTTATAAGGAAAAATGCTTTCTTAAGGAAAATCGCTTTTATAAGAAAAATTTTATCCTTATCATATTTTCATCAATATTTTTCTTAAGTATGAAATTCGGATTCACTTTCTCGGAATCATTAAAACTGATAAAAAGCATTCTGTTTTAGGGTTCGGATTCTGGACAAGAACTATAAGGAAGTTTCACTCCGAATTCCGGTTATGAATTCTGACTAAGTTCTATTCCAGATTCAGGTTACGAATTCTCATTACGAATTCCCATTACGAATTCTAATGAAGAAATCTCATTCCGAATTCCCATTACGAATTCTGATGACGAATTCCCATTACGAATTCTGATGACGAATTCCCATTACGATTTCTGATGACGAATTCCTATTCCGAATTCTCATTCCGAATTCACTCATTAAACAGAATCTGGATATCATTGTTTTATACACTCTGAATTTATTCACTCCGAACTTTCACTCCGAAATTTCTATTCCGAACCTTTATGTTAGAGTTTAAAACGATGTCGTACTTTCTGTTACACTTACTTTGTTATAAAACGATGTCGTCCATTTTGTTATAAACTAACCGTTGTCTAAGTGACACGTGTACAGGTCCCTCCGAACTTTAAGGGAAATATGACCGTTGGAGAAGGAGCCGACCTCACCTATAAATAGGAGCTCATTTGAAAAAGCTCACAACGGATGGATGAACATTTGGACTTTGTGCATACATGCTGTTGAAGTGATTTCTAGAGAGAGAGTCTCTTATTAACTCTCAAAGCTTCGTGCGACTCCGAATGTTGGTGATTACATTCGAGGGCTTCCGGGGATAGGAAGACAGAGGTGCCGACTACCTTAAAGATCGAGGGCTTTCTTGCTGAGAAAGACAGAGGTTGCCAACTACCTTGAAGTTGAGGGCTTGCGGGGATAGCAAGACAGAGACACCGATCTTCGTATCGAGGGCTTACCCTGGTGTGGGTAAGACAGACTTGCTTGAAAGTATAAATCAAGGGACCTTTATCCAAGGTTGTTGGATACCCTTCTCTTTGGGTTAAAAGACTATTATCTTGTTGCTAGTAGTTTTACTACTCGTTTCTATTCCGCTGTAATTTGTATCTTAAGGAAAGTATAACATTCTTATACTTCCTTACTTACTCTGATTCATTCAGATTCTATACGCTTTAAGGTAGAATCTTATATTGTAACTTTTGTTAAGTTTCAAATTCCGGAACCATATTTCCGGAACCTACTTTTGGAATCTCTTTCCAAGTTTAGTTCGGTGTTAGAGGTGTTGTGAATTTACTTAGTTTAACTTTGTTAAACTTAGTTCTTTCCTTTTCTTAAGGAAACTCTAGTTATTCATAACTAACTTTAAAGGTTCCTAAGGAATTTTTAAAGTATACAATTCACCCCCCCTCTTGTATATTGAGCATCTCATATTATATTTCGATCCTACAATTGGTATCAGAGGTTGGAAACCTCTTACTCTATACCATTCTTACATTTGGTATCAGAGCCAAGGTTACTGAAATACTTGTACTCACGTTCAAGTTTTTCTTGCTCATTTTTCAATTCCGAACTTTTTCATTCCGGATTATCCATTCCGAACTTTTCCTATTCCGAACTTTTTGATTCCGAATTTTTGTTATTAACAAGTTTGTTTCCAAGTTATTTTCAAGTGTGGCAGGAATGAATGTTGGTTCGATAGACAATTTGAATCCTACAAGGCCACCAATATTTGATGGTAATGATTATGAATACTGGAGAGATCGTATGAAGACATTCGTTATCAATACTGGAGTAGATAACTTTGTCATGCTTACTGGTGATTACAAAATTCCTGACAAGGAAGTCAGAACCTTTACTAACCAGGAGAAGCAAGAATATCAACTGAATTATAAGGTACGCAACACTTTATTATGTTCAATGACTAGAAATATATATAGCCAAATTTCTTCTTGTGAAGCAGCTAATTGTATATGGAAGAAGTTAGAGGTTACTCATTTTGGGACTTCTAAAGTGATTGAGACTAGGAGAGCTATGCTTAGAGGTGAATATCATGGCTTTAATTTTCCTTATGGAGAACCTATCTGTAAAGTACAACAAAGATTTATGACAATCGTCAACAGTCTACAGTCTATGGGAGAGAAAGGTTTAGATGATGAAGCTCTTGTGGACAAGATAATTGACATTATGCCCAATGAGTGGGAATCCAAGAGAACAGCTATAGATGAGAACAGGAAGGTTACTCAAATTACTCTTGATGAATTATTTGGAACTCTTCTACAACATGAGACTAGAATGAAGAGAGATGCTGACAACATCAAGAAGAAGAATGGAAATGGTACTGTTGCTTTTACTACAACTTCGAATCAGATGAAAGCTAAGACTCCTGAGAGAGTAACCAGATCCAAATCGAAGAAAGTCATTTTCCAATCCGAATCTAGTGAAAGTGATGTTTCAGAAAATGAATTAGCCAATCTTTATCGAAGGATGAACCAGATAGCTGGACAGAGAAACTTTCAATCCAAGTATAAGAAGAAGGATAGGAAAGATAAGAAAGATGGAGAAGTTACTTGTTATGAATGCAAGAGAGCTGGACATATTAGACCAGATTTCCCTATGCTCAGAAAGAAAGAAAGAAAGGAAAGGCATTCAGACAGGAACAGGAAGAAATATTACAAAGCTAAAGCTAAGAAAGTTTTGAAAGCTAATGACACCTGGAGTGCCAGTGGTGGTGATTCTTCAGATGAATCTTCTGAATATGAATCTTCAGGACAGAAGAATCTTGGTCTTATAGCCAGATTACCTATTGATAATCATTGTCTTATGGCTAAGGTACGAAATGCTGAATCTTTGACCAATGTTTCCTTAAATTCGAATGATAGTAAGTATTATAACTCTTCTGATGAAGAATCATCTTCTGATGAGGAAAATACTTTACCTACTTTTGAAGAAGTCTCTAGATTTGCTGAACTTCTTGAGATTGAGAATTCAAAACTCAACAAGAAACTTGATAAGGCAAATTCTAGGAATTCTATTCTTACTAAAGAGATATCAGATCTTTCTAAAGATCTTGATAAGAAAAATGCTGATTTTGAAAATATTTCAAAAAATCTTGAGGAAGTAAGTTCTGAGAAAAATAAACTTTCTAAAGAGTTAGAAAAAGTAATTTCTAATAAAAATGTTTTCGAGCCTAACTCTAGTTCCAAAACTAATGATTTTGAAGATAAAAACTTGGTTGTAAAACTCAAGTCCGAAATTTTTTCCTTAAAGAAGTGCTTATCAAACTTTACCCATGGTAAGGAAAATTTTGATAAGATGTATTCTCAAATACGACCTTTAAGAAATAAATCCGGATTTGGTTATACCCATGCAAAACCTGTTTTCAGCAACAATTATTTTGTTCCTCAAAGTGCCCCATTTTGTACTAAGTGTCAATGTGGTGGTCACTGGGCAAGAAATTGTTCCTTAAACAAAACCCAATCCTTAGGTTTTCATAAAGCTTATTTTTCTAAGAAAATGTGGGTACCAAAAATTTTATTGTCTGGAAATCCCGGATCCAAACAAGTTTGGATTCCGAAAGTCTAACTTTGTTCTTAATTTCAGGAAAATAAAGAAAGTTCCAGCAACAATGTTTGGTACATGGATAGTGGATGTTCCCGGCACATGACTGGTAACAAAAGCTTCTTTGAAAATATTATCAAAACGAAAGGAGGAAAGGTAACTTTCGGAGACAATGCTAAGGGAGAGATTGTTGGTATTGGTAATATTGTTCTTTTAGGTAAAACTTTGATTTCAAATGTTCTTTTTGTTAAAGGTCTTAAGCACAACCTCATTAGCATAAGTCAGTTATGTGATGAAGGTTACCTTGTGAATTTTAGGAATGATAAATGCTTAGTTCACAATTCCAAGGAAGAATTTATTCTCTCAGCCAACAGGCAAGAGAATGTTTACACCTTAAACTTAGAAGACCTAAGAAGCCAAGATTTACCTTGCCTAAGTGCAATGGAAGATCATTCTTGGTTATGGCATAGAAGACTAGGACACTGTAATCTTAGAAACCTATGTAAACTCTCTAAGAAGAAACTAGTTAAGGATCTACCGGAGCTTAGATTTGATTCTTCTAAAGTTTGTGATCCTTGTCAATATGGCAAGCAACATAAATCTAGTTTTAAGTCAATCGGTGAAGTCTCAACAACCGATGCATTACAGTTGGTGCACATGGATCTTTTTGGTCCAACACAAACTGGAAGCATTGGAGGCAAATACTATGTGTTTGTTCTAGTTGATGATTACACTAGATTTACTTGGGTCTATTTTCTAGCAAGGAAATCTGAAGCTTTTTCTTATTTCAAAAGTTTTAGAGCTCAAGTTAAAAATGAGAAAAACCTTCCATTGAAAACTATTCATAGTGATCATGGAGGAGAATTTCAAAATTCTGATTTTGAAACTTTTTGTAGTAAGAAAGGTATTACTCACAACTTTTCAGCACCTAGAACTCCTCAACAGAATGGTGTAGTTGAAAGAAGAAATCGAATTCTTCAAGAAATAACTAGAACCATGTTGAGTGAATATTCTATTGCTAGACATTTCTGGGCTGAAGCTGTAAGTACTGCTTGTTATACTATAAATCGAGTTTTGATTAGACCTTTTCTTAATAAAACACCTTATGAGTTATGGAATGGTAGAAAACCTAGACTTTCCTACTTCAAGGTTTTTGGTTGCAAAGTATTCATTTTGAATACTAAAGATAACTTACATAAATTCGCACCAAAATCAGACGAAGGAATTTTCTTAGGATATTCCACAACCTCTAAGGCTTATAGAGTTTTTAATAAAAATACTTGTACTGTTGAGGAAACAGTACATGTGAAATTTGATGAGTCAGATCCTTTTGTTTTTAAAACCTCCCAACTTACATCTTCGGATGTGTTTTCAAAAACTGATTGTCAACCTTTGTTAGAAGAACCTTCTGATAAGGAAATTGTTCTAGAAGATACTTCTGAAACATTTACCCCAGAAGACTTTCTACCTTATGTTGATGAACAGGTTTTACAAAACCCAAATCAGATGTTTCTTAAGAATCATCCCAGTGACAGTATCATTGGTGATGTAAATCAACCTGTAAGGACTAGAAGTTCCTTAAGAAATGAAGTAGAACATCTAGCATTTCTTTCCCAACTAGAACCTAAAAGCACTGATGAAGCTTTAGGTGATGATGATTGGATCAAAGCAATGCAAGATGAGCTAAATGAATTCGAAAGGAATAAAGTCTGGACCTTGGTTGAAAGACCTAAGGAAACTTCTGTTATTGGAGTAAAATGGGTCTTCAGAAACAAATGTGATGAAAATGGAGTCATTGTTAGAAATAAAGCTAGACTTGTTGCTAAAGGCTATAATCAGCAAGAAGGAATAGACTATGAAGAAACCTATGCTCCAGTAGCTAGACTTGAATCTATTCGTATTCTACTTGCTTTTGCAGCATTCTTTAATTTCAAACTATTTCAAATGGATGTGAAATGTGCTTTTCTTAACGGTTATGTTCAAGAGGAAGTTTTTGTTGAACAACCTCCTGGCTTTGAAGATACAAAACATCCTGATCATGTTTTTAGACTTACCAAAGCTTTGTATGGCCTTAAACAAGCCCCACGAGCATGGTATGATAGACTTACTGGATTTTTGCTTCAAAATAATTATGTTAAGGGAAATGCAGATCCAACCCTTTTTATAAAGATAGATAAGAAAAATGTTTTGATTGTTCAAATTTATGTTGATGACATTATATTTGGTTCAACTCAGCAATCTTTGACTGATTCTTTTGCTAGTCTAATGAAATCTGAGTTTGAAATGAGTATGATGGGTGAGTTAACATTTTTCCTTGGTTTTCAAATTTCTCAAAAACCAGAAGGAACCTACATATCCCAACATAAGTATATTAAAGATCTTCTTAAAAAGTATGGTTATGACAACACGAAGAGTATAAGTACTCCTATTGGTACCTCAAACTCTTTAGATCTTGATGAAGCTGGGAAACCAGTAGATCAAACATCTTTTAGAGGTATGATTGGTAGTCTACTTTACTTAACTGCTAGTCGACCAGACTTAATGTTTTCAGTATGCTTATGTGCAAGATATCAATCCAATCCTAAGGAATCTCACTTAAAGGCAGTTAAAAGAATTTTTCGCTACCTTAAGGGAACCACGGATCTAGGATTATTTTATACTTCTGGAAATGATTTTGTTCTAAAAAGCTTTTCTGATGCTGACTTTGGTGGTTGTAGAATGGATAGAAAAAGTACATCCGGAACTTGTCATTTCTTAGGAGATTCATTAGTTTCTTGGTCATGCAAGAAGCAACATTCTGTTGCACTCTCCACTGCTGAAGCTGAATATGTAGCAGCTGGAAGTTGTTGTGCACAAGTGTTGTGGATGCAACACACACTCACAGACTATGGCTTGAGTTTTACTAAAACTCAAATTTTGTGTGATAACACAAGTGCCATTGCCCTAAGTAAAAACCCTGCACATCACTCCCGTGCAAAACACATAGATATTAGGCATCACTTTCTTAGGGATCACACACTTAAAGGAGATATTATTCTTCAGTTTATCGGAACGCAAGATCAACTTGCTGATATTTTCACAAAATCTTTACCTTCTGATAGATTTGAATATATTAAACAGAAGTTAGGAATGATAACCGTAAGGTAATCTTCCTTAATTAATTTTCTGTTGGAAAAATCTCCTCACAGTAATAAACTCCTTTTCATAGGGGGAGTACATTTGTTTGTTTATTTAACAAAGTTTTTCAAAATTTGTTTTCAAATTTTTCGGAACGAAACTTTCCGGAATGGAACTTCCGGAACTACAATTTTCCAGAATGGATATTTCCATACAAAATACTTCTGGAATAAAAGTATTCGTATTGAAAATTTCCGGAATGGAAAATTTTCGTACTGGTATTTTCATAATGGAAAAACTTTCGTATTGAATCTTCCATAACAAGTTTTTTTTTTTGAGTTTTTCGTATTGAGTTTTTCGTATTGAGTTTTTCGTATTAGGTTTTCGTATTGAGTTTTTCGTAGTCGTCTTTACATTACCCATTACGAATAACTTTCCTAAGCTAATCCGAAAGGTATGACTTCCTTACTGAAGTTTTTCGTAATCATATTTTACTTGCTGGCATTTTCTTATAGTTTGTTTTCGGTTTTTTTTTGAATTTCTTGAATTCTGTTTTAATAAAACCTCAAAAAGATCGGATTCAACCTCTCAACCGTCAGATCTGATCTCAGATCATTCTAAACCGTTAGATCAACCGAGGAAGTTGAACCGTCATCCCAAAGCCTATATAAAGGGGACCCTATTTTCTCGTCCCACATCGATCTCAAGCTCTTGCGTGCTGAAGCTCTGTCTCTCTGATTTAAGGCTGTTCCGAACTACAGTTTTTCAGTTCCGAACTTCAGTCTTCTCAGTTCCGAACTTCTCAGAGACTTCTAATCCGAATGTCTGCAGAGTTAGCTTCTCAAGAGATGTCTTCAACCAAGCCCATTTCTCAGTGGTTAGTCTACAGAGAACGGTTAGTGCATCCGAATTTCTTCAGCAACTATGATTCTATTATATCAAAGAATATCAAGCTCAATGGCTGGGAAGATGTTGCGATATCAAAAACCGGCAACCAAGATGAAGTTTACCCAGACTTGCTTGTTGAGTTTTATGAGTCGGTCGCTTTCTTTGTGGAAGACAATAGAGAAAAATTTTCCTTCAAAACGTATGGCAAGACTTATAAGCTATCTTACACCAAGGCTGCAAGCTTGGTAGGGTTAAGGTACGAAGGTGAAGCTGAATTCATTTCTCACGTACTGCCAGACTCTTTGGGTAGTTTCAACAAGGAGAAAGCCTTAGAAATTCTCGGACTGGATGATGATAAGGCTTCGAAAATTGCAACCCTATCTACAAACTTCCGGATTCTGGAGTTATGGGTGCAAGGGCTTATTGTACCGAGAAAAGGAGACAAGGACAGCTTGAAGAAGAGTGAGATATACATCTTAGATTTCTTGATAAATCTAAGGAAGTTCAACCTGATGAAGCATATCCTTCTTAATCTTGAGAATTTAAAGAAAGGGAATCTGAGAGCTCAGATAGTAATGTACCCGGCAATTTTGTCGAAGCTGATAGTTCGGTGCCTTGAGTCCTTCAAGGTTGCTTGCAGTTCTAAACCGAAAGTTTGCAAGATCATGTTGCTCAGTCATGCAACTCTTAAAAGGATGAATATAGCATTTGACAAGAAGTCTGGGAAATTTATCGATCTACCGCCTCAAGAAGAAGTGACTCCGAAAGTGGCTGATCCGGAATCGCCTAAGCCGGTAAGGAAGAGGAAGCTGAAAGAAGTGGTAGGTGAAGCTCAGGAACCTAAGTCTAAGGAAGTCCATTCCGCACCTCCTAAGCCTAATAAGAAGAAGACATATACTGATGAGGTTGCAGCGAAGTGGAGAGCTGACAAGGAAAAGAGGAAGGAAGGAGATCCGCAGTTCGGATTGGATCCCGCAGAGGCTAAGGCTCTGAAAGAAAAGGCTGCTGATGAGCTCGAGAAGCAAGCTAAGGAAAAGAAGCTGAAGAAGAAGTTGTCAGAAGCTGAGGCTGTGCAAGCCTTGTTGAAGTTTAATGAAATGGTTTCAGCAACCATTCCCGTTCCAAGATCTTTTTCTCTGGAATCTCTACCTGAGACTCCAGGAAGAAATCTTGTTACTCCGGAAGAGGTTGTTGCTACTGAGGAAGTAGAGCTAGTGGAAGAAGTGGAAGAAGCTGCTGAAGGAAGTGGTGAGACAGGAGATGTGCTCAAACAAGTAGATGAATACAAGGGAACTCCTTCGGAACACCTGTCGCTCCGAACATCTGAAGCTCAATCTTCGAAGCTTGTCACTCCGAATATGGAAGAAGAGAAAGGCGAAGAGGAAATTTCTTGTCTGAGAGAAAAACATCTTTCACTTGATGCTGCTCAGAAAGAAAATATAGAAGTTGTTGATGAGGAAGATTTGGTTGTTCAAGTTTCGGACAGTGAGAAGAAATCTCCGGAACAGGTTTCTATTCCGGAAAAAGATAAGGGGAAACAAGTTATTGCTGATACCCCGAGTTCAGAAAAGAGTATGAGGAAGGAAGCTGGTAGTTCTTCAAAGAGGAAGTTGGAGCTTATTGAAGAAGAAAATTCTCCTAGCAAGATGTCAGATTCGGAATCATCTTCGTTGGGGCACGATTTTGTTGTTCAATCCTTGAAGAAGTTGGTGGGAACCATTCCGACCTTCTCCAGTATTGATTCTCGGTGCCAGATGCTCCAACATATGCTGAATCAGAAAACAGATTCCGTATCCATGGTAATGGATAAGTGTGTTGAGATAGAAGCCCAGTTCAAAAATTTCTTCATTGGTTACGAAGCCCATAAAAGATCTTGCAAAAGGATGACTAGCTGGTCGAAGAAGAATGTGGAAGAGATGAGGTTGCTGGATGAGTTTCAGGAGAATGTCAAGGATGCATTTCAAACCGAGGACAAGAAGTTTCATGAGATGACTGCATCATTCGATGAGAAATTGGCAGAGGAAAAGAACATTCGGAGTCAGGAAGTAAGAGATCTGAATGGAAAGCTCAACTCTGTTAATCAAAGTTGGAAATTTGAAAGGGATCATCAGATCAATTTTCTAGAAAGGATAAAGTCTCAGGAAGAGAAAATGGAAGCTCAGGAAGAAAAGTTGAAGGCTCAGGAAGAAATCATTCAAGCTCAGTCAGCAAGAATAGTTGTCTTAGAAAAGCAAGCAGAGGAAGATCATAAGGATCTCAAGAAGATCAAGACTATTCTCAAGGGGCTGATGTCGAAAGAGAAAGATCCCAAATGACCAATCCGATCTTTTTGTTGTAATCTGTTTTTGTTGCTGACATTTCAAATTTAATGAGAATCATGCTTGTTGTTCTGTTTTGTTGTTGTTACTAATTCTTTCAGGTACTTTGTTATTTTTTTTCCATTCCCTCGAAATTCTTTTTGAAAATCACAAAGGGGGAGAAGGAAAAGATCCTTAAGAAAAAGAGGAAATCTAATAAGTGCTTATCAAAGGGGGAGAAAGAAAAATACCCAAGGAGATAGAACTCTAATAAGAGTTTGTTTAAGGGGGAGTTTTTTTTCTTAAAGAAATATCACTCCGAAAATATGAATACGATCCTTAGAGATTCAAAGCCTAAGGGGGAGTTAGTCGTATTCATCTATATTCTTAAACCAAGGGAGATAAGCTTTAATATGTTTCTTTCTTCTTAGAATAGCTTTTTCGTAAGGATGTTTGTGCTTTCCAAAAAGGGGGAGATTGTTGAGTCAATAAGGTTTTCCTTATGACTTTTCCATTCCTTCTTGTTTTGAAAATCACAAACACCTTATCTTTAAGGAAAATTGCTTTTGTAAGGAAAAATGTTTTCTTAAGGAAAATCGATTTTATAAGGAAAAATGCTTTCTTAAGGAAAATCGCTTTTATAAGGAAAAATGCTTTCTTAAGGAAAATCGCTTTTATAAGAAAAATTTTATCCTTATCATATTTTCATCAATATTTTTCTTAAGTATGAAATTCGGATTCACTTTCTCGGAATCATTAAAACTGATAAAAAGCATTCTGTTTTAGGGTTCGGATTCTGGACAAGAACTATAAGGAAGTTTCACTCCGAATTCCGGTTATGAATTCTGACTAAGTTCTATTCCAGATTCAGGTTACGAATTCTCATTACGAATTCCCATTACGAATTCTAATGAAGAAATCTCATTCCGAATTCCCATTACGAATTCTGATGACGAATTCCCATTACGAATTCTGATGACGAATTCCCATTACGATTTCTGATGACGAATTCCTATTCCGAATTCTCATTCCGAATTCACTCATTAAACAGAATCTGGATATCATTGTTTTATACACTCTGAATTTATTCACTCCGAACTTTCACTCCGAAATTTCTATTCCGAACCTTTATGTTAGAGTTTAAAACGATGTCGTACTTTCTGTTACACTTACTTTGTTATAAAACGATGTCGTCCATTTTGTTATAAACTAACCGTTGTCTAAGTGACACGTGTACAGGTCCCTCCGAACTTTAAGGGAAATATGACCGTTGGAGAAGGAGCCGACCTCACCTATAAATAGGAGCTCATTTGAAAAAGCTCACAACGGATGGATGAACATTTGGACTTTGTGCATACATGCTGTTGAAGTGATTTCTAGAGAGAGAGTCTCTTATTAACTCTCAAAGCTTCGTGCGACTCCGAATGTTGGTGATTACATTCGAGGGCTTCCGGGGATAGGAAGACAGAGGTGCCGACTACCTTAAAGATCGAGGGCTTTCTTGCTGAGAAAGACAGAGGTTGCCAACTACCTTGAAGTTGAGGGCTTGCGGGGATAGCAAGACAGAGACACCGATCTTCGTATCGAGGGCTTACCCTGGTGTGGGTAAGACAGACTTGCTTGAAAGTATAAATCAAGGGACCTTTATCCAAGGTTGTTGGATACCCTTCTCTTTGGGTTAAAAGACTATTATCTTGTTGCTAGTAGTTTTACTACTCGTTTCTATTCCGCTGTAATTTGTATCTTAAGGAAAGTATAACATTCTTATACTTCCTTACTTACTCTGATTCATTCAGATTCTATACGCTTTAAGGTAGAATCTTATATTGTAACTTTCGTTAAGTTTCAAATTCCGGAACCATATTTCCGGAACCTACTTTTGGAATCTCTTTCCAAGTTTAGTTCGGTGTTAGAGGTGTTGTGAATTTACTTAGTTTAACTTTGTTAAACTTAGTTCTTTCCTTTTCTTAAGGAAACTCTAGTTATTCATAACTAACTTTAAAGGTTCCTAAGGAATTTTTAAAGTATACAATTCACCCCCCCTCTTGTATATTGAGCATCTCATATTATATTTCGATCCTACAAATTCTTGAAGTGGAATTAAGAAATTGTGTTAATTAATTACACTCAAAGAGAAAGGCTGGGACTTCATCAAACTAAAGGATGAATTGCCTAAGATTTTTTGCACATAGGAAAGTTATAATTCATTGGTGACCATATATCTAAAGAAGTTCAATAAGAAAAATCATACATACATGTACCATACTGAAAAAGACATCAGATGCAGTTGTATCACAGAATAAAAGGTACCAAAATATCAGTAATAAGAAGGGATCATCTAGATATTAGATGAAGTTCTCTTATCAATTGGTGATTAGAATAAGGAGAAGAAAGGTTTGACCAGATACCAGATAGTTATTTTTTTATCATTTGGTATTAGATAAATAGGGTGAATAAGAAGATCAGATGAACTATCACTAAACATATCATCCCTAAATAAACATTATAAAACTAACATATCATACTGAAAAATTGGATAGTAGATCAGATGGACTAGTTTTAGATGAAGGAATAAAAAGAAAGGAAATATTTTTTCCCACTATTATGGATGTAACAAGTGAAGAATAATGAATAAAAGAATAAATACACATTTTGGCATCAATTATAAGTCTTGGTAAGTTTAAAATTTCTTATTTTTGAAAATTCTTTTAAGAATAAGGTAAAGACTGCCTTAAATGGAAGTATAAAGAACTAATTAGGAGCAGTAAGTTGAGTAAGGTCATCATCGGTCCATAGATTTAGGATTATATTTATCCCCTTGCATAATTGTAGGAAACCACACTTAGGTTACGGATTGTCTTCTATCCAAACCATTATACTTGGTATATAATTATAGTAGATATATATGTATTGTTCATTACCATAGATGGTGAGTAATAGATACTCTTATTGAGTAATGAACCTTATAAAATTATCATGTTCCATCTTTTACCAACTTTTATATACTTGTATATGATAAGTAAAAGAGAATAGGAGAATAAATATCCTAACAGGTCTAATAGGTAAAGGGTTAAAAAGTTAAAATTGGATAACAAATTCAAAACACTGATTCACCCCCCCCCCCTGTGTTAAGTATATCCCAAAGTGGCCCTCTCAATCTTAAACCTCTACTTCTATTTTTTCAGTTCAAGAAGATGAGTTTTTAGTTAGTGGGTATCCAAATCCTAATGTTTGATCGTATTGTATTCATACATAGTTGATATCATAATGAAATAGACATAATAATAATTCTCCATGAATATATATTAGGATTCCTTTTTAACTTTTCTCAATTAGTGAGGTAGTTAAACTGGTATAGGGGACTCTGGCACATAGTATAAATTTTTCTATAGTAGCGCAATGTATAAACAACTACACCACTCTTGAAAATTTATGTTTATTAGGACATGGTGTTTATTAAAAAAAATATTGTAGTGTTCTTAAGGTTTCTCTTCCATTTTATATAATAAGTAAAAGTTTATTTTATTACTTTATCTTTTTTATAAAAAGTGAGAAGATAAATTTTATTTATTAGTCTCCCGCTATTTTTCAAATCCCAATAACCGACATAGTTAGATTTAAAATATCATATCATGTAGATATTTTAGGGGAAAAGATCCATATTTATCTTATTGTAACCTAGAATATGGCTATGAAAATTACTTGATGATATTTTGGTAGGTGGGTATCACCAAGTATATTAACTCATAACTCCTTGTTTTGTTGAGTGAGTACCCCAATCCTAAAATTCTATACTCATATTTTCTCAACACTTATTTTTAAATGGTATTTAAAATAAAATTGCCATTACACTCAAAAATAATTTTTTTAAGTCAACCCATTATATTTGTTAAGACTCCTCGATAATTAAAAAGTGCCCCCGAGTATGGCATAACTAACACTTTAACAATAGGTGAATCTTTACTCAAATAATGGAAGGCATTATGTGACTTGATATTTCCCTTGAGAGGTTTTTATATTATGTATAAATATTCTTTATTTTATCTCTTTTACATGTTTGTTAATATTATTTTTATTTTACATAATTGATTATCCATATTATAATAAAATAATTAAACATAATCCATTTATTTTATTTCATCTTAAATGTTTTTTAATTCATTTATTTTATGTGATTGTGAATAAACATGTATCTCATAAAATAAATAACTAATCATGCACTTGATAGTAATAAAATAAATATAGGTGGTATGATCCGGATCTTTACAACAGTTCAATTTATCTACAAAATGATAAACTCATCCATGATACTATGGTAGTAACTCCTAGAACCAAACTTGGTTCTACATGAAAAATTCCACATATTCACCTATATATCTTCTTATTTTATTTCTACTCTGCTCCATCTTTAATCTCATCCACTCACCTAGGATATATATCCATTACATATGCTTACTCACACATGGATTAGGGGAACCAAGGGTATATATTTACATATATGAAACTCTAGACACACATTCCCATATATAATAATGGATAGGGGATGATTCATATATCATCATTCAAATTTAATAATTATTATCACAAAAACTCATGAAATAATAATTAAATTAAAATAAATTCAACACATACATAATTAGATCAAGATCATTATCATCCATGCATGCCATGTGTATTCTTATAAAACTATCTAGCAATAATTTCATTATGTTCTATATTAATATAAAACACTTGAATTAATAAATTAATTATCTTATTAATTAAATCATTCATTTATCTTAACGCTCTATCCAAAACATTCTAGAGATTCCCAGTTTTTATAATTTTAAATAAATTAAATAAACTAATTTAATTTAAAATTAATACATAAAAAATGTGTACTAAAAAGGGAAAAAACATTTAATGTCACTCATATGGAATGTGACTATGCTCTATATGGTCCAATTCATGTACCGTATACTTACATAACATATAGAGTGCATGGATTTTCGTGATATTACATGGTGTGTAGTTCCACAAGTCAAGATGAGTGGTCAAAACATCATTTATAACTACATTGCATGCCATTAATATGTATAGTGTGTATGAATTTTAATGTATGTGAAGTACGTAGTGTGTATGAAGTTCATACATATCGTGCAGATCTAAATTAATTTGGAAATTAATTAATAATTTAATAATCTAAAAACAACATCATGCGCATGTATAATAGCTACACACTCTGTAGTTATGTTTAATGTTTTAATTCATTTCCATTGAGGTAATAAATTCATTATGTGTATAGTATAGATCAACTTGTACTCCATGTGAGTATGTATAATTTATGTGGTGCGTAAAGCCTATTGTACTCCATTTATTCCATTGACTAATCATCCACAAAATATTCCTAATGGCCCATTATGTAATATAAATGAACATTTATGAGTTACATGATGTGCATACCTTGTACACACCAAGTAATCCCATCTGGGGTGTGTTTCTCAACTGGTGGTCAACACATGGGGTGTAATTAATATATTCCATATATGTTGATTGAACATTTTCCATATTTCTCATGGAATGAAATTGTGACTGGTATACATTTGTACACAAGATACATGTCATGTAACACATCTTATCAAAAACCATCTGGATCATTCAATATACAGTCTGTAATGAGATCATGTACTATTCTCTCACAAGATATGTTCTAATTTCTATAACTCATCCTAATGTAGTGAACATGGGTACACAGTATATACTTTTTGTTAAATTCAATGTAGTCCACGTTATCCAGCCATAATCTCTAGCACCTTCGAATGAGATACTGAATATTCTTAATAAATTCTTGTCTTGTTCTAGATCATATGAAGGTGAAAAAACATGATATCTTGACTTTTAGAATAAATAAGAAAAAACCATAAATAAAAAAACCACAAATGCATTTATTGATTAATTATTAATAAATAATTATGAATTAATATGTGATCTCTCTAATACCATTTTAAGGTTCTTAGACACATTGGAAGCGGTTGGGCCTATATAACCAATCCCAAAGGCCGTAAATTTTATTTTATTTACCCCCTTGATAAATTTGGATGAGGGGTAACCATACATGGATTACAGTACTAGAGGTAGTTAGGCCTAAAGTATGACCCATATTCCCAGAGACGTGTTGCCTAAAACATGAACCTAAAGGCCCAAAAAACCTAACACCACAAGGATAGACCCTCCCAGTATATAATTGGATTCTAAACCAAGAAACCAACCTTATAGGTATTCACAACTAGCATAGCCCCATGTAAAAAATCATGAAGCTTGATACCAATTGTAGAATCCATACCATCTCATCCTTCTGATCTGGTAGCCCTATAAAACTGGGTGCTTCTACTCTAAAGCCTCTTTTGGATCTGCAATGAGGATTGAGGTCCCAAAAATCAACCACCTTCTAAAGACCTTATCACTTTCTTCAAACTACAGAAGAATCATATAGTAGATGACAACATCACTATTGAGGGCCACCATCACACTTGTAACCCTATCGCACAAACGATGACCCATCCCCAAAGACTGTCACACTGATCACCAAAGACTATCACACATGTCACACTAAAGAGGATATCACACCTCTACTGACTGAGATGACAACATCACCTCCAATTTCCATCAAAGGTATAACCCACCAAGACTGATGGAGAAAATGGTCGAATCCATGTCGAATCGTGGATAGTCCATTGAAGACCCATTAGCCCTGATGTGAATATTGGTAGCACTTCCCAACACGTCGACTAAAGTGAAGAGACCTCCACAAGGAGAAAACAACAAAGAAACAAAAAAATCAAAATTCCATGGATCAAAACCCTAATAGAATTGAAGAATCATATGACAGAAACACAAAATGAATCATAGATATAATATTTTCACATATAATTTATAATTAATTTATATATGCAAGAAATACCTCTTCATAGAATTCATTATTTATTATAAAATAAATTAACCTTTCTTTTCATGTTATCATTTTAATTAATGATTCAAGTATTGAATCCCTTTAGTGGTATCCACAAGTGCTCCATGAATCTTGGAACATCGACATTAGAACTTTAGGGGCTATCATAGAGGATCCAAACCATTTCACCATTCATCATTAATCATTACAGGAATCTTTAAACACTTGTAAAAAACTATTATTATATAAATCTCTTTATAGGGGGGAGGAGGATCGATGCTCTCCATTATTGAGAGTTCATGAGATGTTATCTCTGAGTATTAAGTGTTTTATATAAAGATAAGTGTTGTTCTTAACAAATTTTTTTCTCTCTTACTCCTAGAAATAGTATAATCATATTTTCATAGATATGAAAATAGAATAATTTATGTAACAAACAGACTTAACCAATCTCTTAATATTAAGTAAACCCCACATAGAATATTATTATTTTTATTATTATTATTATTATTTCCTTAACATGCACTAAAATCATGGATTATATAAATATTATTTCAAATAAACCCTTAACTCATCCCATCAATCACCCTCATCATTTTTAAACCATGAATATAACTATTTATTTAAATGAGTAAATATTTTTTTATTATTCATTCAATAAATAAATAAATATTATATTCACCAACTTGAAAATAAATATTTATTTATATTAACACAAAAAATAATTATTTTTTACCTTGTGAATAAATAAGAGATAAATAAATATTATATATATGAATAATTTTTAGTTACATAATGAATAAATACTTATTTAATTTTCAACTCACATATATATTCATTTGAAGAATTGGTGATTAAATTAATGATATCAACATATCTTTAATAATTATTAAACTATAATCAATGAATAATATTTTTTTCAAACTATAAAATTCAAATAGAAGTATCTATGTTCCCAGATACACTTAGTGTGTGGCCCTCTAGACATATTTCACGGTGGAATTAGGTGAACTAAACTAAAGTCTAAGATTGGTGTATTAAAAATTCAAGGTACCCATTGATAAAGAAATAAATATTTTAACAAAAATAACCTCCTACAGGCTCTCACTACATAATATAATCCCTTTGTCTCGATATCTCATCAAGAAGGTCGCATACTTCATGTCCTCAACCTATATGCTTGGTTTATCTTTCTTTGAATTCCTAAAATGAACATGTAAATATTCTATCATGGACATGGATATTTCAAACAATTTAGTTTTAATCATAGGGACATGGATATATACGTTCATTAACTAGTAAGGGACAAATCCTATCTTTACTTATTGATTAACTATCATATAACTTGTGATGAACCCAAAGTATCCTACCACATTACAAGCCTACATCATCATGGATATCATAAATACATAAAATTATATAACTCCTGATATAAATTAATGATAATATCAAGTAAAATGACCCATACATGCCTCTGTAGTTAGTAATATCCAATGATATGTGTAATATGTTGAATTCCTAATGTCTATTCTATTCTCATAACCTTTTCTCTTAGTGATTATCAAGTGTGAACTTTATTAGAATAATTATCAAAGTATTATAATCCCCATATACCTAATATCCTTCATCATTTTGTCCCATAAAATAGATTCCATCCATACATAGAACATAAATTTAATAATATTTTCATATCACTCCAATGTTCCCATTAGAGCGGTGAACTATTTTGACCTTTTGATGTGACATATACTCTAAGAAAATTATCACATTAATGTTATATTGAATAACACTCACTATGAAAAAATAAATTTATTAATATTTAAGTCTATGAATATAAAGTTAATCAAAAGTAAAAAATATTTGGTTCTAGGGAACCAACTCCAACACTCAAAAGGCCTTATTTAGTTTTTATTATTTCTTGATCATATCTGATTAAAAGGTCATTTATGTATTTTATTTTTATAATAAATATAATTTTTAGATGTTCTTATTATTAACATAGGAACAACATTCTCTGAATCATGTAAATACTTGTGTTCTTTAATTTTTTATACATTTCATTACTACTTTGAAAATTTTCATTGCTTTTGTTTCTATTTATTGAATTCTATTTTTATATTTCATCTTCTTTTTTATCTGAATTAATAAACCCAATAATATTTCATTTATATTGGGATATAACTATATATTAATGGGTTCTTCACCCCCCCACCAAATATGGTCATCTAATTTATGATAGATGATTAATAATATAAATTTAAATATTTTAAAAATATATTATGTTAATAATAACTAGTTCTTCCAAGATTTGATAATGATTGGACCATGATCATGGGGAAATATAAAGGGGGAGTACACATCGATAAGGGGTCTCAATAATAAGGGGCCACAAAATTCCACTTTCCAAAACCCATGACTATTTTTTACACAAGTCTTGTGTGAATTGTGAGATCCACCTACCTATTTCCAAACTTAACACATTATATGTGTCCCTAATGAGCCTATGGAAACTGGAAAAATCTTACAAGATCTAATCAACCATTTTTCAAGAACTGGTCATGATTTACTTTGGAAGACTATAAATATGATCATTAATCGATAGTGTAATAACATTTCTCAATAATAAACTAGACACTAATTGTTCCAATAATTAATTTCAATGTTCACTAAAGATAGCATGGGGCCACCACCACCAATAAAGAGGTACCTATACCTGACACCCACCACCAAAAGTATTTCATTGAAGGATCATCGATACTTAATTCTAAAATTTTGGGGGAGTCTGAGAAAAATTAGGAATCATTAAAGGAGGACCTACACATAGGTTGGAAAACTGGGATATGTGGTGGTATGAGGTAGGAGTCATCATTTAATATTGAACCTATAAGGACCGTTGGGGAGGTCTTACACACCATACGATAAACCAAGGCAAGAAGTAATAGGGAAAAGAGGTAGATATCCTAGGAAACTTGAACACAATCTAGTGAAAAGAAACATAATATTAGGGAAAGGTATCAAACAATTAAAATTAATGGTGAAATATGGATAACAATTAATTAATGACATGCATCTTTCTGTGAGGAAGATTCACCCATCATATGGAGGATAGAGGGCTAAAGAGGTCATCACAACGGGGACCAATTATAGTCAATACCTACAGATGGAAACTCCAAAAAGGGATATATTAGGTTAGATCCCTCACCCCATCTTGAATAATTCCATATAGAATAAACACCTATGGGGGAGGAGGCCTAGAATGGGAAGATAAATAATAGACATTTATAAGGGTTAACATATAAAAACATTTTGTTTGAAAAATACATGATCAGATGCTTGAGGTCACTACCTATCATCACCACCTGGAATGGACACCACCGAAAGTAGGGGATCATTGATACAAAGTCATTAAAACCCAACACTATAGATGAGGGTGGAAATTACCAAGGAGATAATGAGAACCTGAGACTTATTCTTCAATGAAAGGTCGTCTATTTGGTGTTCATAATCACTAAATAACCCATGTTACCTAACCATTGAATGCCCGAAGGAGCTCAATCCACAATAGGGTGACTAGGGAAACCCAATGAAGATAGATCAATGAATGGGCATCACTAAGGAGTAAGTGAAATAATAAGAGTGGTGTTATGAACTTCTAGATCTACCAAGGTATAAAATTCCTTGAAATACATCGTATCCCCATAATATTTCTATTATAATATGTGATATTAGTTCATTATTATATATTATACAAAATACATCCATTTAATCATGTTATATGTATATTCCATCATGTGATATAAATATTACATTTCTCCTTTCACTCTCTAATAAAAAATTCAATTAAACCTTACTCATACATCCTTTGATGAAATTTTTTGGTTGAAGGTTGATTGAGTGAAAACTCAAAATTCACCCAATATGTATGCTCACTAATGTAATTAACATATAAGAGAAAAATGAAAGGCATGAAATGTATATATAAGATGATTGAATCATTAGTCATTATACATAAAAAATTGAATTGGTGGTATACTAATACTTTTGATATCTCCTTCCCATTTTATGACCATTGATGGGATTAAAAAGTCAACAATCATTATAAAGTTTCAACATATATATGTTTATTATCAATAAATCCTTTTATAGGTATTTTTTTATTATTCCATGAATTATAAAATATAAATTATGGGATTTTTTATGACTTATTAACACTTAACCAAAGAAATGAAAGATATTAGAATCCCTTAATCTTGATATATACCATTATTGATAACTTAATTCATGTTAAACATAAAATAAATAACATTCATGTGTAATTTACAACGTTGATCACTTCCACATTTATCTTTGATCATTTTTTATAGAGGCCACTCAAGGGAATCGATCAGATTCCTCTTTCTATAGTGTATCCAAGGTTTGTACTAAATCACCAATCACATGGGCAGTACTCTCCTCTAGATCATGATATTCTAAAATAACATAGTTTCTAAGGTAGGAGAATTAAGAGATCTGTAGTTATGGGAGAGAATTAGTAGTAAGTAATGGTAGGATTTATTAATGTGCATCTCATTGTGATAACCTACTTATATATCTCATAGGATACACTCATGTGACCATATATTAACTTATACATTATATAATTTATGAGTTTATTCTACCTCCAAACATGAATCCAACTTATAAATGAACTTTATAATCTCCCATGTGTTTGATCTTATGAAATGGATTGTTTAATGATAACCAATGTAAGTGATTTTAATTTTTAACCATTAATCATTATATTGGACTAAATCAATTATACATTATAATCCATGCAATATGATATACTGATATCATAGAATATGATATTCTAATGTAGTTCCATATGATATAGCCACATTATACCTTATGATTGGCTTATAGAAGTAACATGTGGCCCTATAACATTCCATATAGAATAACTATACTTTTCTATGATATAGTACCAATGCCTCACATAAAAAAGTGATTTAAGGCATATCTCTTTCAATATAATTCTAACACTAAATCATCATAGTCTAAGTATTATTTCACCTTTTATTATATCATATAAAATTACTTTTGAAACCATATCCAATACTCTTATTTGATATATTCCAAAACAATTTGGGAAAGATATCATTAAATTCACCTTGTATTATATCATATGAAATACCATGTAAATACCCATTAAAAACTCCTTTTGGATAAACTCTAAGTCACTTTTATGATAACTCACTGAGCCAAAATCAATACTCATTCAATCAACCACAAACTTTGACCACATGATCCTCTATAAAATTTAAAAATAATATGAATCTATAAATTTATAAATGTATACAAATAGTGTCCTCTATAAAAGATTAATTTATCCTAAAACAATAAAGGGATCTAGTGTGATCTTTATCAAACACATATATATCTATACCTTTGGAAACCATCAACATCATATGCAAGCATGAATTTTCATATGTTCACTTTATCCAAGACATATAGTCACTATATGAGATAAATTATATCAATCCCATATATTATCCTTATATATTATTGATTCTCTGAGTATATACTAACCATGTCGATAAATAAATCACATTTCATTCACCTTTATCGATCAACACATCAAATTCACCTCACCTAAGAGACAGGAATTTTATATATAATATCTAGGTAGAACCATACACTTCCTCAGTCTATCTAAATTTAGGGACCAAATTTCATACTATTTATATGAGAGGACAACCCAATCTTGGTTAATCTCTAACCAATGTCATGATCAACAACATACCCAATTATCCACTGATCAGTTAAGTATCAATACTTTTGTAAGAAAGCTATCAAAGTATCATGGTTCTCGTGATTGGTATCTCTCCAACCTCATGTATTGTAGACTCCAAATATAATCCATGTGTTATATTTAGTTCCCAATTACAAACTATCATTATACATTATATTTCATATATATTTAAATATTAAGATATCAATACATATTTTTTCACACGATAAGTGTCATTTTGTAAAAATTAATGTTATAATGTCCTTAGAGTAGTTTTTACATTGAAAAGTTATAGTTGATCCCTACTATAATGAGAACCATGAAGTTTTGTGACAATATTCTTAAATAGATATCCTATAGTTATGATGGAATGTTATGATATAATATATATTATGTTTTGACTATTAGGAGTTATAAGCCCATGAGATATTGAGACATCTTATCATGACATTGTACTTGGTAATCTCAATGATGGAAGGTTATGAGGATGGACCTGCTAATAGGAATTACACATGTTATATGTGTAATTGGATATTCCTATATGTTGACATGAGTTTTTTTACATAGACTGCTGATTATTATTAATTTTATCATGAATCACATTTTTTATGTATTGATGAAAACCATAACAACGTGTACTCAATTTGAGGTAGGATAAATTGGTTGTTTCATAAGTGATATAACATTAATGAATAGTTCAAGAAAGAATTTATCGCTTCCATAATAATTGAAGTTGATAAATATCCCCCTTTGATTGAAATAAAACTATCTCATTAAATCCATGGCCATAAAGTTTTATTAAGACATTTATTTTAGGTCATCTAAGAAAGATATATCAAGAATATAGGTTGATGAAACAAGTATGAAACGTTTTTTATGAGATATCAAAATAAAGGTATCTTATTACACAATAATAATTTGTAAGATATTTTTTTCGGTTTGACATTAACTTCTTTCTCTGTGGGTTCCTTGACATGTTTCTAAATTCTAATCTTGGAATTTAGACCATCTTTCTTAATTCCACTAAGAAAGAGTACTAGAGGGTCACACACTAATTTTATCCAAAATATCAGTAAAATTCAATTTGATTTTAGTATTTTGAATATATAATATTATCAAAACTCGAGAATAATAATTATTTAGGTTATATGAATTTCAACAATTCAATAACAAGTTATTCTAGTTTAGAATATATGTGAGTTGAAAACTAAATAAAAATTTATACTCTTATTAGTGGATTTGATATTTATTTATTTGTTTATTGAATAATATAATGTTATTAATTTATTTAAATAAATATTTATTATTCAAGGTTTGATGAATTTTGAGGATAACTTATGGGCTACGTTAAGGGCCCATATTAAATGGTGTATTTTATTTAATACCATATAAATAAATTATATGTAAATATTTATGAGTCAGTGCATCTCATGGAATATATTAATAATAATAATAATAATAATGTTTGTTTCTGATGATTTCGCTGGGGTGAGCGCATCCGTCTGTGGAGGATGTGCAGCTGTTGCCCTGCATTCCTTCTTTACAAAGGCGGGAGGCGTCTGTTATTTATTCAGGGACATTTTCTCCTTGATCAAAATGGGATCATGGGATTTCGGTTCTTGCTTATGTGGATTTATCCTCGGAACTCATCACCTATTCTGGGTCTCCCACATAGATTTAAGTCATGGTTCATGAATCTCAATCCCAGTTCCATTTCTTCATGGATGCCAGTTAATTACACTACTTCTGTCAAGACATTCCATGTGGTCTTGACATAGTAGCGACCTTCGGTCGGAGTAGATGACAACATCGGTCATGTTAGGGAATATCTGGGTGCGTGGACATTGGGGAACTTGTATTCTTCCTCATAAGAGGGAATCTCAAGGGTGCAGAACCTAAGGCATCCCACGTCGAATGCGGGGAATCATATGCCATAGGCATGCATCTGAGGTTTTCCTTATCTTCCCATGTTTAACACAGGGTATGCCACATGTTTAACATCTTGCGGAGATGGTTATGCCAAAGGCATGTCATCCGAGGTTTTCCTCGGTCATCTCATGTTTATCACAAAGTATTCTGTGAGTTTAACATCTTGCGGAGACAGAATGAGGGTGATCAGAACATCCCATAGAGACGGATCAGATTGGTACATCCCAAGTAGGGAACACCTGGAAGATGGATGAATCAGAATGCCTAATGAGGATGGATCTAAGGTGGTGCGCCCCATGGAGGGGAGATATCACACCGTAATGCCTAATCTGAAGACCATTGAGGGTGGATCAGGGAGAGTGCACCCCAGAATGGGGGACACCAAAGTTTACCATTGGCTGGGATTGAACCTCATGGAGGTTTCCTACGTACCTTGTGTAGAGGATAGGGATCAAAACCCACTTAGTTCGAAGGGGTGATGAATCGGGGTGTACAGAGAGGAAAATAACCCAGAGACATGTTGGGGCTTATGCATGGATAGCAGCCCAAGTACTGCTAAAATCAGTGAAGTAATGGATGACATGATCACACCAGGATGTGGCGGCCTGGGTAAGAATCAGGATGGATGATGGAGAGTTGAAGGAAGTGGAGGGGGATGAAATGGGACCATAGCAAGGGATACGGTGAAGTTGGTATTGAGCCTCGAAAATACTTCCTATGTATCCTCGTGGTAGGGATTCAAAGTCTACATAGTTCATTGGAATGATGGGACAGCTAAGGAGGTGTCCCATGAGAATGGACGCATGGATGGGACCTGGAGGAGGTAGAACCTTTCGGTTGGGGAATTACCGTCCTGAGACACATAGGCTCGAGGGAGAGATCAGTATGAGACATAATTGATGGGATTGAGCCTCAGGTAGGCTTCCAACGTATCCCCGTGGTAGGGAATCAAAGACCACGTAGTTCATCTGATGACGGCTTACCGCCGAATGAGGTGACAAAGGCTTACCGCTGAATGAGGTGGAAACTGCTTACCGCTAAATGGAGTTCCACAGTTAAACGTCATTTGGGACGAGGGTGAACTGATGTGAAGGGGGTTGGAATGACCGGGTGGTGGGCTTGAACCTCATGCGGTCTCCTACGTACCATTCCTTGACTGACTTAAAATTCATTTTTTTTATTTTTGAAAAACACTTTTTGGCTAAGTGAGAACCCGCCATTAAAAATCACTTTGAGGCTATGTGAGAACCAGTATGCCATCACAAGAAACCAAAATGGGATGAGTATAAAACCCTTTCTAGGACCAAACCCACCAAAAAAAACCCCAAAAAACATGCATGATCATCACTTTGTGCCTAAGTGAGTACCAAAACAAACCACCCATGAAAACAGTAGCCAAAAACCAGAAACCAAAACCACCAGCACACATCATATCGATCATCGAATCGAGATAGAACTGGTAGGGGACTCCTCAAGAACGGGAATTCCTAAAGTCACCCTCTACGACCTCGTAATGACCCGGGTAGGAGACGATGACCCTTCCATGATCCAGCACCAGCAACCCAGGCAGACCAACCATCATGCAGAACCAGCAATGGACCAAAATCAGAACACCATCACTGCAACCAAACTGAAACACCGCAAACCAAGTCTGAAGGAACAGGAGAAGAAACAGCAGAGGACGTCGTTGGCACCAAGTAATCCTGATATCACCATCTACGACCACATAATGACCCAGGAAGGAAGCGACTATCTTTCTGAGAACCAACACCAATGAATCATACCGCCAAGGACCCGACAGCAACCACCGAGCATAACCAGGACCAAATCTGTAGAGCTCAAGGGGAAAACAAACAAGGAATTTCCGCATTCCCCAAGCATTCCTGAGGTTTGCCTTTGTGACCTCGTAGTGACTCAGGAGGAAGACGATGAGCCTGGACCAGAGTAGAAGATACGAGGGCGACCATGAAGAAATTGGTTGAACCCGTCGCAGGGGCGGGAGTGGAGACCTGCACCGGTTTGTCGAAGGAGGTTAAACACAGAGCTCTGAATCCTTGAGACCATGGATTGATCGACACCATGATTCCCTCACCACGCGGCCCAACCCTCGATCATGCGCCGCAGAGGAAGAGAAGGGAGGGAGGGGGAATAAGGCGAGAAACCCTAGCTCCTGAGTCGTCACCCCTTATGGGCCCATGTACTATGCCTTGACATGGATCAAATTCCTCGTAGTTCGGGAGATGGGTGCTTCAGCGAACTGACATGAATATGGACCTTGGTCTGATGGTTTATGGGCTTAAACCTCGTGAGGATTCTTACATACCATGCCTTGACATGGATGAAAGACCACGTAGTTCGGAATGGGAATGTTGGTGAACCGACGTGAAGATGGAACGGGGTTCCGATGGGTGATGGGCTTGAACATTGTGAGGCTTCCTATGTACCATGCCTTGACATGTATCAAAGACCACATAGTTCAAAATGTGTGGGGATTACAATCTAGGTTGCCCAAAATGTTTGTGAATCGACATGGTCAGAAAGACCGGGTGGTGGGATTGAACCTCGTGGAGGCTTCCTACGTACCATGCCTTGACATGGATCAAAGTACACATAGTTCAAGAAGGGTTTCTTCAGCGAACGATGTGAATCAGAACCTGTGGGTCTATTGGTGGTGTTCTTGAACCTCCTGAGGCTTCCTAAGTACCATTCCATGACATGGATCAAATACCACGTAGTTTAGAATGGGATGGGAATACAGTATAACGTCATGCGGGACGGGGTGAACCAATGTGAAGCGGGTCAGAACGACCGAGTAGCGGGCTTGAACCTCGTGAGGCTTTTTACATACCATGCTTTGACATGGATCAAAGTCCTTGTAGTTCGGGATGGGGTGTCGGCGAAACGACGTGAAGATGGACCTTGTTCTAGGTGGATGGCAGGCTTGAACTGCATGAGGCTTCCTACGTACCATTCCTTAACATGGATCAAACACCACATAGTTCAGGATGGGATGGGAATACAATTTAATGTCATGTGGGATGGGGGTGGACTGACGTGATGGGGGTCAGAATGAACAAGTGGCGGGCTTGAACCTCATGAGGCTTCCTACGTACCATGCCTTGACATGGATCAAAGTCCTCGTAGTTCAGGTATACAGTTTAATGTCATGAAGGAAGGGGTGTTTTCATGGTCGATGCTTAATCTACGCCCACTTTAGTCATGCTCAATGTGATAAACAAGAGGCAGCAGGGACCTGATGATCACGTCGCGAAAGATGCATCTGTGGGATATGGATTGAAGCTTACGCATGGACCGGCCCAGTGAGAGAAATATTGGGACTTACTCCAAGATGGGGGCCCATGAGGGTTGGGTCTTACTCCAAGATGGAGGCATGTGTGCTGATGTGGAATGGAAATAGTGAATGGTGCTTACGCAAGGAAGCTACCAGAGTGCCGCTATGAAGCGGAAATCCTAGATGGGGCTTACACACGGAAGCTGCCCAGGTGCCACTATGGGGCGGCAATTGTGGATGGGGCTTATGCAAGGAAGCTTCCCGGGTGCCACTATGGAGTGGAAATGGTGGATGGGGCTTACACAAGGAAGCTTTCCGGATTCCGCTCTGGAGCAGAAATCCTGGATGGGGCTTACGCAAGGAAGTTGCCCGGGTGCCGCTATGGTGCAGCAATCATGGATGGGGCTTACACAACAAAGCTTCTCGGGTGCCGCTATGGAGTAGAAATCTTGGATGGGGCTTATTAAAGGAAGTTGTCCGGGTTCCGCTATGGAGCATAAATAATGGATGGGGCTTATGCAAGGAAGCTTCCCAGGTGCCGTTATGGAGCGGAAATCGTGGATGGGGCTTACACGAGGAATTTTCTCGGGTTCCGCTATGGAGCGGCAATCCTGGATGGGGCTTACACAAGGAAGCTGCCTAGGTTCCGCTATGGAGCAGCAATTGTGGATGGGGCTTATGCAAGAAAGTTGCTCGAGTGCCGCTATGGAGCGGCAATCATGGATGGGGCTTATGCAAGGAAGTTTCCTGGGTGCCTTCCTCATGTCTGGCCATGAGGGCATTCCAACCCATTGTTCGGTTAAGGCCTTCACCTATGCACTAGTGCATAAGAGAGATAACGCCAAGTGCATTGGAATCAGTCTGAACAAAGGGAGATGAAAAGTGTGAATCACATGTATGATATTCGGAACACGGTGAGGGTGGCATGATAATGGAGGATGACTGTTGACCATGTTCGAAACACAACATCTGTATCACGTTAGCCTAAAGTGGGGAAAAACAAACGAGGGTCGACTGTTGACCGTGTTCGAAACACAGGACCTAACTCGATGTGTTGTCCAAAGTATTCCAGGGCATTGTCCCAGGATGGTAGGTGAGCCGATGTGGCATGGGACTAGGCTGTTAGGGGGTCCCTCCAGACATGGAAGTGGATGAGGATCCGAATGAAGGACACGCAAAGTGTGAGGTGGAGTGATGGAATGTTTGAACGGATTCCAACTCTCTTGAAATTATGCCACTATAATCATGGAATTAGGTATCTCATGCTTAGAGCATAAGGCATCTTTTTTTGGGAGAAAGAGGCATCCTATGATTGGAACATAGGGTGTACTACAATTTATATTCACGCAGAAAGGACTCTTGGCATCTCATGCTTGGTTCACAAGGCATCTCTTGTTTGGAGAAAGAGGCATCCTATGATTGGAACATAGGGAGTACTACAGTTTATAGTCGTGTAGATAGGACTATTGGCATCTCATGCTTGGAGCCTAAGTCATCTCTCATATTGGATAGGAGGCATAATATATTGATCATATAGAGATTACTACAATTTAAAGTCATGTATATTAGACTATTAGGCGTCTTATGCTTGGAGAATAAGGCATCTCTTGTTTAGTGCAAGAGGCATCCTATGATTGGCACATAGGGTGTACTACGGTTTATAGTCATGTAGATAGGACTTTTGGTATCTCATTCTTGGAGAATAAGGCATCTATCGTATAGGGAAAGAGGAATCCAATTATTTTTTAGATAGGGAGTACTACAATTTATAGTTATGTAGATAGTACTATTGGGTATATTATGCTTGGAGCATAAGGCATCTCTTATTTAGAGTAAGTGGCATATTATTCTTAGCACATAGGGAGTACTATAGTTTATAGTCATGTAGACAGGACTGTTAGGCATAAGGCACCTAGAAATGGTTGGTGTTGGGACTTATACAAGGGCGGCCCTTTCTGGTTCATCCTGGCGTAGGAGCCAAGTGATGGGGTTTGGATGAGTTACATGAGGAATGGTTCGACTCAAGGTACTCGGGGAATTGATGATGAGAATCTCAACTCACAGCATGTGAAAGGGACCAAGTGGAATATGTCGACTCAAGGTGATTCATGGTGTGTGGAGGAGTCTCTTTAATCATGGTATTCTATAGGTGGAAGGAGGCTGTGCATAAGGGCGCAATGGAAAATCTCGACGTCCCGGCCTGAAAAGTTCACGGTGCGACTCTATATATTTCATGGGGGTATGTGATGGTAGCGAAGGGATCATCCTAGAGGGTCGAAAATGTAGCCCGGCACTGTCCCCAAGCAGGGGTGCAGGGGCACAGCCCCCTGGTATGGACCGGTGGGCACGAAGGTAAAAGCCTCGCAAAGGGTAGCTCTTCACGAATTAGCTTCATGGATCAAAGGGGCTCATACAGCATGGGGTATCATGGAGCATGGTCTCGCAGAGCATGGGGTCTCGCATAGCATGGTCTCATGGAGCATGGGCTCACGGAGCACGGTCTCGTGGATCATGGGCTCGCGGAGCAGCGACACGAAGGAAGCTACTCGCGGAGCAGGGGCTCGTGGAGCAGCGACATAAAGGAAGCTACTCGCGGAGCAGGGGCTTGCGGAGTAGCGACACGAATGAAGCTACTCGCGGAGTCGCTTTACGAAGGAAAGAGGAGCTGTACGAACCAGTAGATCGGCCACCCAAGGGGCTCCATGTCCATCTGAATAATGGAGGCGAGCTGGGTATTTATAGGCAAGGGGCACCGCGAAGCAGAGCTTACGCAGTGTGAAGAGGGACGTGGTTGCTTTGTGGCGGGCTCGCGAACATCAAGTGCGTTTGCGGAGCATCCCGCCTCCTTCTCTTCGCGGTGGGCTCGTGAACATAAAATGGGTTCATGAAGCATCCCACCTCCTTCACTTCGCGGTGGGTCTTCGCGGCGCGTTGTGAATGTCAAACGAGTTCGCAGAGCATCCCACCTCATTGCTTCGTAGCGGCGCTCTGCGATTGGGGAGGGGGCTTCACGAACCAGTTTTCCATCCCAACTTCAAGTGTCCATAACTCCTAATATATAACTTTTTTAGGTCCTTAAAACCTACCAAATCAAAGCTTTAGAAATGGAATACGATCTTGGATCATTTATGGAGGCATTTGGAAAATTTTGGGGATGCGTTTTCGAGTGCTAACAATGTTATTATTTTAAATTAGGATTATTTGGAGTTAACAATTTCATAAGGCCCTCAACGCAATTTTTTAATTTTCTAACCCAATGTATATTATCCCAATTTTAACATTTTGAGAGTACGATAAGGGTTTTATGAAACTATATTCTTCCAAGATAATTATCTGGAATCCCTATAGAGAACATATCAAGAAAGCTCTTAAGAATGAGATATGATCGTCTTTGTCCTCCCTCACTAGACTAAGAGAATAATAGATAATATTTTAATACTAAAAGGATTATTATTATGATCAATGAATAATGAATCAAGGTGATTGGGTCTTATATTATAACACCTACGATTCCAATGGTGATGTTCTAAGATTTTTAGAGAACATGTGGAAACTATTAAAGAATTTATACTTTGTATTCTTTATAAAAACAACGGTATGATAATAAGGTTAAACAAATTCATCAATAAATAAAGAGTTACCAAGATGATATATTTTTTATTATATAAATTAAGTATAAGTTATATATTTAAATATTATGACTTTAAAATTTTGGGGTTTCATTCATCCAATTATGATAATTTTATATTAATAAATCAATAAAAACATTATTGGGCATCATACCAACCGCTTCCACTATGCCCCAGAACTTTAAAGTGGTATTAGAGTAGACACATATTAATTTATAGTTATTTATTATTATTTTTATCCAATTTTGATATTATTAGTAAGATTTAATTTCATGTTTTTTATTATTTAATTTGAAAGATTAGATAATGAAATCATTCAGTTTTATATGTCCTAGAATAAGAAAATAATATATTAAGAATACTTGAAGATCCCATCTAGAGGTTTTGAGGATTCTAGATAGAGTAAAATAATACATGGAGTGTATTGGAAAAGTATAAACCATTTACCCATGGTCATCCACACAAGTATGATCTATGAAAAATCATGTCATGTCATGTGTGGGTTCAGTGTGCGGTTTCATTACATGTCATGTATTGACTACCAGTTATAATATTACATAACGGGGTACTTAGAATGTAGTCAGTGTACACACCAAGTAACCACATGCAGTTTGACCCCATGGGAATAATGAAATCCATGTAGTAAAATTACACAATATTTAATTAATACAATTCATGTATTAACTACCAATTGAGTGATGGAATTATGTAATGTACACATTGTATAATAGGTTATACGTTCCATGTAACGTGTAACAACCCAAATGAGATACATGTAGTGTCTCTTGGTTTATATTATATGTGGCTAGTAATTAATTACATGTCATATAGTTTGTTTTACACTCTTTGTAACTCGATATAACTTATGCAAGGTGCACGTCAAGACAAGAGTGACATGTGATTCCTAAACACTAAAAGAAAATTAATTAAATTAAAACTGAACAACATGGAATGTATCTTGTTGTACACATTTTGTGAAAGAGTTTTATACATGAATTATATGTAGGGTGATTTTGAAAAATAATGTTTCATAATAAACTCTATATAAATTGTTTTCCGCATTATCTTATAGATATATGATGTGTATGGATTTTATAAACATAATTTACTTTATAGTATTCATTAATGATAAACATAATGTATACAAAAGTATGTAAAGTGGTCAAACATGTCATGCAGACTAGATGGACTTAACCATGGAATAACATGTTTTTGTCTTGATATGTTGTATAGGCATACATGGAATGTAAGTACACAGTTCACACCAAACACCAAATACAGAATTAGTCACACATTCTGTTAGGTGATGATACATGTCATGTAATAGTTGAATCCAAAAAATGGATTTAATTATATGGAAAAGGGTATATTTCATTACACCTAGAGTACATATCATGTAATTAATTTATTTAAAATTACATAGAATAGAAATCTCAAAGATGGTTTTGTTGGTTAATTAAGATAAAAGAATTAATTGATTGATATGATTATTAATTTATTAATTATATAATTTTTATAAATAAATAAGGAATTGTAATTATTTCTAGAAGTATTAATTTCATGTTTTGGATGATCATGATCTTGATCAGCCTACGTATGTGTTGGGATTCTATTTAATTTAATTATTTATTTCACTGTTTTTTATGATAAATTTATTATTAAATTAAATATGATGATCTACATATCATTCAAATAGGTGTCATATTTTAGGTTTGTCAAAATTAGATTTTAAATTCTCAATTTATATTAGGATGTTGACCACAAGTTTGTCTCTTGGAGAGCTAGACCAAGAACACTAATTATCCTCACACTTATGTTTTTTTTCAATATTGAAATTATAATATAAATTGAATATTTTTTCTCTCTAATTTTATGAAATAGAAAATAATGGAAAGTGGTAAAACATATAAAAGTAAACAAGAAAATTATATAATCCAATGGTGGATTCCAATGGGTTATATCATCATTTAAATTTTTTCTAAATTATGTAATCTAATAAGCAGAACAAATACCAATTATCTATTTATCCTTCACTATTTTCTATTATATAAGAACAAAAACTTTCTCAATGATCCTAAAATAGATTATAATTTCATTTGTTCTCTTGGAGAGTGGTAAATATCATTCCTCAACCAAGAGAATGAACCTACTCAAACAACTATCTATTACTAAATATCATTCATCCTTTCAAACCACACAGATATAATCATATTAAGTATGATTCAATTGGAGGGAGTATTTGAAGTAAAATTAATTATAGGAATGAAGTAATAATCATTGAAAATAGAGTAATAATTCTCCACCCCCCCCCCCATTTTAAACCTTCAATGTTTAACTATAATCAATGAAATATTTTAGTAATTAGGCATAGAAATTCAAGAACAACATTTTTATTCCCCTAAGACCACCCACAATGGGTTAGTAATTAATAATTATAAATTATGAGATCATGGATGCTTAGTATAGGTTATTAAAATTAAAATGAATGGGGATAGTAGATTAAAACAATATATAATAAAAAAATAAAAAAAATTTATTAAAATGTATAAAATTATCAAAATCCTAAACCAAATCAATAAAATTAAAATAAAAGGACTTGAAATTTTTAAAAAATGTGTAGGGAAAAATATTTATAAATATTTAGTTATTATTATATATTCTCCTAGACTTCTGTTCCAAGAAGTGAGATCCATTCTTCCTCAAATAGCATCTTCATGTATTAACAAAGGGTATATATTTCTTCAGAAATGAATCTTGAGTATTATTTTTATTCAACATTCTTCCAATGATCATTTTCTTCTTCTTATTCTAGATGGGTGTCTCATAGAAAACATGAAGATTCTCTTACCAATATGTATAGACAGTATCAATTTCATTTTAGTTCGAACATTTTCTTTTATTTTATTTTTCAATTTTAATATTTATATGTTCTCTAAATATTCATATTTCACTAAGTCTAAAATTTAATTCATCACAGTACTTGAAATAATTGTTTTATGTATTGTATTCTCTATATTTTCTCAAATCCCAATATCGTACCTCTAAAAATATGTTACATATCATCCCTATGATTTATAAAATCCTTATATATCATCTATATTATATGAAAATATGTTACATATTTTCTTCATTGTAGAAAAAATACGTAACATATGATATGTAACTTTAAATTTAATAATTTTTTGGATTCTACATATTAGATCAGCAGTAAAAAAAATATAATATGTATCAATTTTTATCATTAGTGGTAATGTAAAAAAATATGTATCACAGTTGTTTTATCAAAATATATTATGTATCAACTATACTCTACTAAATAATCTTACCTATCATTTATTAGGATATAAATATGTTATGTATCATGGTATTGCATTAAAAACCCTTATGTGTGTCTTCATTTGTAAATTTATTAGTCCTTCTAACTTCAAAATATTACGCATCTCACTAAGAGGTCAATACTTTTCAAATTTTCATATCTACCCAAAATTATGTTACGTGTGATCTCTTAGAGGAGACTTTATCATTTTTCCTTATTAATATAAATGTAACATCCCAACCACTCATTTTAATTTTAATTAATATTAATTTGGGTTCATGTTATATCACTTGACCCCTCATTTCCAAAAAATGGTTTTTGAACCATTTGGGTCAAAAATTGGAAGGGTAGAGGTCATGTTGTGCCTTTGTAACCTCCTTAAAAAATGGACTAAGACACCAAACCCAGGATAGATGATAGCCTAAATCATGGATCATTAGGGGTTATTATATGTACTATGGCCAACATTGTCTCACTATGGTCATGGTAAAGACCATTGGAAAACCAAAATGTTCTGGGTTTTATAGACCCGACCATGGTTGTTAGGCATGTTATGTCTCTTTTTTAAGGCCAACATGTCATAGGGGCAGTACCAGTGCATGGTGGTGGTAGTATCAAGTTTCTGAAATGGAAAATCAGTCATTTAATCTTTTGGGATTAGTTACTCTAGCTTTTTACAACCATTATGAGGGGTTTTAATACATCTCTTGACTTGATTTTCCATCTATTAAGCACCTTATTTTTGTTTTTTCACGAGGAATACTTTTCTAGCTAATTCTAGAGGAGAGATTTGGGTAATATTTTATTTTTCCAACTTATATCATTTTTATTTTCATCCCTATCATCATGTTCATATTCAAACCTATTGGGAGATCAGTCATTGGGTTATAGAGGATAGTTATTTACTAATCACTTTATAGGAGATCCGTTGTGATAATAATTTCCCTGTATCCTTATAGAACTATGGAAATCTAAATTTGTTTATGGTAATGTGTATTCCTTATATTGGGATCTCTTATTTTTTTCTATTAATTTCCTCTTCCTTGTTGGTTACGGATCACATTCCATAAATTTGAGAGTTCCAAGTGGTTAGTGAAATTGTACCATTTATCTCACTTTAAAATAGAATCTATGATTTCTTGAGTTTTTATCTTGGAGTTTCAATTTCTTATAATTTTTTCCACTTATATCTAATAAATATATCAAATAATGATATTTATTGATCTTTTGATAAAATTTTAAAAAGGTATTTTTTGTATGATTCAATATAAATACTATTTTAATGAAATCTGGTCCTTTTTTGAAATTTAATTTCCAAATTAAATCTTGATAAAATTCATAAAATTGATTATGATGTTAGTTTCCAAAGTAATGAGAAAAGTGTTGTTTTCAAAGATTGGGTGTGTTTGATACTTTTTTGTAAAATTCATTGAAAATTAACATTATTGGACTCCTCATGTTTTAATCATGTTTTAATGATCACAAATCCTATTAATCCTATTTTATCTATCTTAAATCATGTGTAGAGATGGTTGGTTTCTTTACGATATAAATATACTTCCACTAGATCATGATTCCTATAAATCATATTTGATTATTTTAAACTATATTTAATTTTGTTCTATAATGATTCTTTATATGAATGGATAAGTATGACTCTTTCTATGAATATTACTGCTTAATACTATTTATATATATTTTTCTAAGTCTCAAAAATCGTGAGTCTACCACCAGTTCCGGTTTTCTGGAAAAGGACCCGGACACGATAACCTAGACACTATAACCCAGACACCATAACCCAGACACCATAACCCAAAAACCATAACCCAAACACTGTGACCCTGACACCGTAACCCAGACACTGTAACCCAAACACTGTGACCCGGACACCATGACCCAGACACTGTGACCTAAACACTATGACCAAGACACCATTCAATGTTTGGAAAAGGACTAGACACCATGATCCTAACACTACATATGTTATATCGGTTACTAAGATCAATGTGACTATAATATCATGACTTTCTCACCGCTCAAAGTCAAAGAAGAAGACCCTATTTCGTGGTGACACTATTTCAAGACAAACTATGACACTGTTATTTAATCTGTTTTTTTATTTTCAATTTAATTTTTAACGGTCATATTTGAGTAATTTAAAGGCACTGACGTAGTTAATGTTTCTTTATTGACATGTCACCTTATGGTGTGTGGTACAAGGTGTAGAATACATGCATCTTGTTGGCTTCAACACATGCACTCCGTAACAAAAAAGCGATCCTGGCACAAGAACAACATGTGCAATAGAGTGATCATTTGAAAAAGAAAACTGATACATGCAACAAGAAATAACTGAAGAACACATGATGCACTCTCGATTCCTAAAGGATGGACTACCATAGATTATATCCAAAAACATCTTTTCAGTACCAACTCTAAGAAGAACATGATCTAGACATCTTATACCATCGAGTTGGAAACCAGAGCACCAGACTTGTGATACTCTATTTTTCACAAGAGGACTTGATACATGCATCTTCTTCATCCTATAAATCCATAGCTACATTGAATAACACTCGGAGCAATTCTAACCCTTTCACATCATCCTTGCTCTGTTGTGTACTATTTTTAGATTCCCAGCAGTGTGCATGTGTCTGTATTAAAACACACATTGTATCCTATATTAAACTAAAGGATATAATATATACTTACACTCATCACTTCTTAAATCTTCTTACTCCAAAGAATAAGTGTGGAAGAGTTCCTTGTGTGACCTGGTAGTTTATACCCACGAAGAATAGTAGAAGAGGTCGTGTGACCTGGAAAACCCTATGTATTGTTGTTTACCCCGATCCAGGGGTGGATCAACTTTATTAATATAAACTTCTTGGAGGAAAGTGATCATCAAGTGGAGTGGATTAGGTCTCGTTTTGAGACTAAACCACTTGTTTTATCCACTCAGTCATTCAATTTAGCTTTTCTCTTATTTATTGTCTATTTTATAAAACACTGGATTTTATGTTGATATTTAGTCTTGGATAGAATTTATAATTATTTTTCCTCATTAGAATTTCAAAAGTTATATCAATAACTCACATTGATATTACTGAGAATTAATCAATCTTCTGAGAAGTAATTCGAATAGTCAAACTATTATAATAGTATTACCTTGATTAACTAGGTTGTATTAATTTTTATTGGGGAAGTTTTTTTGAGTGAAATTTTTTACAGAAATTTTTATAGATACTCAATTCACCCCCCTCTTAAGTAATCTACTCAGACCAACATTTGGTATTAGAGGATTTTATTCTTATTAAGACTCTATTTTTAAATCTATTGAACTTTTATTTTAGTATTAATTTAAATATCTATAAATTTCTGTTAATTATAAATTTCTAGCTCTTTAAAATTATTTCTTTAATATGGATAATAGAATGGAAGGTGGGGCAACAAACATAACAGAATTCTTTAATGGAACTAATTATTCCCAATGAAAATTTAAAATAAAAAATAATTTAGAAAGTATAGGTTTTTAAATCTGTCTTTAATTGTAGAAGAGTATAAGATTCCTTCTACTGATATAATTACTTAGGATGAACCAACCAAGACTGCTTATAAGAATAATTTTCAAGCCATGAATTTCTTATATTTCTCTTTAGGAGATGAGTAATTTAACAAAATATCTTCATGTAAAAATTCCCTTGAAATTTGGGATACTTTGTCTATTTCACATGATGGAACTTCTAGGGTGAAATAAATGAGACTCAACACTTAAACTATTAAATATTATAACTTTAAAATGAAGCTTGATTAGACTATTTCTGACATGTATCTTAGGTTCAACGAAACATTCAACACAGTGATCTCTCTTAGAAGAGAAGGTATATCCAAAGAACAAATTATGAGGATTCTCATATGCCTACCTGGTAGATGAAGTGGAACCTATGTCTTAATTAGAGAGTCATGTGAAATCAGAAAATTACCTATAAAATAACTCATTAGGAAAATAATTATGTATGAAGAGGAGATTAAAGTAGACAAGGAAGAGGAGGATGAACACAAAATAAAATATTTAGCATTCAAGACCACCACCTCCAAACACAAATAAAAGGAGAAACTATAAGTCTCTATAGAAAGTTCCAGCATTGAACAATATTCACCTGACAGTGATGAGAATATGGCCCAATTAACTAGAATGTTTAATAAATTTTACAAAAGGAAGAAATTTTTTAGAAAGCCTAACTTCAAAGGAAGATATGATCAAAAGGGAAGATTGAAGAAATATTGGAAATGAAATGTCAAGTATGATGAGATAGTATGTTATGAATGTAAGAGAAAGGGAAATATAATGGAAGATTGTCCCAAGTTCAAATATAAAAAGAAATATGAGGAAAAAGATAGAAAGTATAAAAATGAAATGAACGCAAATTGGGGTGATTTTAAGGACAGTTCAAGTGACTCAGAGTATTCACATGATGAATAGGCTAATAAAGCCAATATGTGTTTTATGAAAAACACATCTCACATAACCCTAGAATCTCCTATAAAAAATTCCTATTATTCTGGAGATGAAAGTGATTCAAAAAATATTTCTTAAGAATAAATGTTTGATTATTTCAATATACTTGAAGAGACATGAAATTAACATAAAGATAAATACAAGTCTTTAAAGAAATAGTATGCTCTTACCTCAACTGTTAAATCTGAACTTGATATATAAAAAAGGAAAAATGTTCAATTACTCAAAGAAAACAATGAATTAAATATATCTAATGAGCAACTAAAAAAGGACCATGAAAGGATTTTTAATGTTAAAGATACCTTGGTAAAAATTCTAAGTAAAAATATTTCCCCTAAATATACTACTGGTATTGTCTATTAACCAGGTAAAATAAATTTTGGAAAAACCAATTTTGTTTCTAAATCTAGAACATATATCTTTACTCATAGTTTAGAAAAACATTCTCTTAGTTTAAATTATTATACACTCTCTACTATTTTGAGTTTTTCTGGACCAAATAGAGTTTATTTCTCAAATACTTTACAAAATTCTAATAGGAAACCTATGAAGAATATGTGGGTCCCTAAAGAACTAGTTACTAATATTACTGGACCCAAACAAATATAGGTACCAAAGTCTATTTTTATTTGATTATTTAATAGGAAACTTGTTTAAAGATATTCTATAAAATCTTATGGTACTTGGACAGTGGTTTTTCAAGACACACGATAGGATACTATTTATTATTCAAGAACTTAATAAAAATTGATGGTGGACATGTCACCTTTGGTGAAAATTCCAAAGGAAAAATCATTGCCCTTGGAAAAATCGAAAACTCCAACTCAGTTTTAATTTCCAAAGTACTTTTTTTATGGATTGAAATCTAATATTATTAGTATTTCACAACTATGTGATAATGGATTTCATGTTAAATTTGAAAATTATGATTGAAATTTTTTTCAATCTAAATATGAATTAGTATTATTTTCATTAATAATTGAAAATTTATATTATATTAACTTAGATTCTTTAGTTTCCCAAAATTATTCATGTTTAAGTGTATTTCAAAAAGTCTTGGATTTTGCATATAAGACTAGGAAACTGTAATATTCACTCTCTTATAAAGATAACTAGAAAAATTGTATACAAAGATCTACCCAAACATGAGCTTCCAAACGACAAACTGTGTAATCTTGGTCATAAGGGAAAGAAACACAAAGTTTCCTTCAAACCAAAGAAAGAAGTTTCAACTTCTCAACCTATCGAGTTGGTTCACAAGGATTTGTTTAGACCATCTAGAGTTTCTAGTTTAAATGGTAATCACTTTGTTCATGTTCTTGTAGATGACTTTTCTAGATATATTTTCACATTATATTTGGATCACAAAAGTGAAGACTACTCTCATTTCACCAAATATACTAAAACTGTAGAAAATCATAGTGGAATTAGAATTAAATCTTTAAGAAGTGGCCATGGTTGTGAGTTTGAAAATCAAGAGTTTGAATCCTTTTTCTCACAAAATTTCTATATTCATAATTTCTATGCCCCGATAACATATCATAAAAATGGATTTTTAGAAATAATAAATATGACCTTGAAAGAAATAGCTAGAACTATGCTCAGTGAATATGACTAACCTATTTATTTCTAGGCTGAAGCTGTAAATACAACATGCTATATTATTAATAGAGTATTGATTAGACCTATTCTTAAAATAACTCTATCTATATGAGTTATGAAAAAATAGAACACCCAAAGTAATATAATTCAAAGTATTTGGTTTCAAAGTTTATATCCTTAATACTAAGGAAAATCTGGACAAGTTTTCATCCAAAATTGATGAAGGAATCATTCTAGGATACTCAATATCTAGTAAAGACTATAGAGTTTTTAATAAAATAACTAAATGTCTGGAAGAATCTTCCATGTCATGTTTGATGAGACAGATCCACATGAGCTGACGACCTCTCTATAAAATCTTGATGGTGATATGTCAAATCTAGACATCAATGTTAAACCCTCCAACTATCTTGTAAAGGAATCTGTAAAAACTTCCAATTTTGTAAATTCTCTAGATTCAAGTCATAATGAAGTCAACCAAATTGAAGAACCTATAATCACTTGCCCCTATTTTTCTAGATTTAATAGAAATGTTAAGAACCATACTTTATATGTTGTTGTAGGAGATTTAGATAAAAGAACTCAAACTAGAGCTTCTCTTAGAAATCAGGTTGAACATCAAGTTTTCTTGTCACAACTTGAACATAAAAAAATTAATGATGCTATTAATGATGAATTTTGGGTGATGGCTATGCAAGAAGAACTTAATTAGTTTGAAAGTAACAAAGTTTTGTAACTTTTTGACAGACTCAAAGACATATTTTACAAATTCACTAAGTGGGTATTTAGAAATAAGGTAGATGAAGCTGGTAATATAGTTAGAAACAAGGCTATATTGGATTCACAAGGCTATAGTCAAGAAGAAGGAATTGGCTATTAGGAGACCTTTTCACCTGTTACTAGACTTGAAGCAATCAGAATCCTGCTTTCTTATGTTGCACATCTGAATTTCAAACTATATCAAATGGATGTCAAGAGTGCATTCCTAAATGGTTATATTGCTGAGGATGTCTTTATTGAATAACCCCCTAGTTTCACAAATCCTCACTTTCAAAATAATGTTCTCAAATTATCAAAAGCTCTATATGGTTTAAAAAATGCTCCAAGATCTTGGAATGATAGATTAAGTACTTTTCTTATTTCCAAAGGTTTTACTAAAGGTATAGATGATCCTACTCTTTTTATAAAACGAATTTAAAATGACGTTTTAGTAGTTCAAATTTATATAGATGATATTATTTTTAGATATTCACAAAAAATATTTATTTATTGAGTTTTCTAAAATGATACAAAATTAATTTGAAATTAGTTTAATGGGTGAACTAAAATTCTTTCTTAGATTTCAAATATTTCAAAATAAAGATGGTATTATTTTAAATCAGAGAAAATATATTAAATATCTTCTAAAAAATTTTACCTTGGATAGAACTAAAATTAGTGATACTCAAATGACTACTACTTGTAAGTTGGATCCTGATGAATATGGAAAATATGTTGATCAAACCACTTACAGATGAATGATTGAAATCTTAATCTACTAAACTACTAGTCGACCTGAAATTATGTTTAGTGTATGTATATGTGATCATTTTCAAGAAAACCCTAAGGAATATCATTTAAATGTTGTTAAAAAAATTTAAATACCTCAAACATACACCCAAACTAGGATTGTTCTATCCTATAGGACAATCATTTGAGTTAGTTATTTATTATGATGCTAATTTTGGTGGTTTTAAGTTAGATATAAAAAGCACCTCTAAAACATGTCACTTTTTAGGCAAGTCTCTAGTATCATGGTGTAGTAAGAAAAAAAACTTTGTTGCATTGCCTAGTGTCGAAGATAAATACCTAGATGCTGGTAGTTTTTGTACACAAATTTTGTGGATGAAACCCACATTACTATATTATGGATATCAATCCAAAAATATACCCATAAATTGTGACAATACAAGTGCTATTAACATTTAAAAAAATCATGTTTCACACTCCAAGAAAAAACATATTGATGTAAGACATAAATTTTTGAGAGAGCATTATCAAAAAGGTGATATCACTTTGAGATTCAATGGAACTAAATGTCAACTTGATAATATATTCACCAAACCACTAAATTCTGAAAGAATAGATTACATCATACATGAATTAGGAAGGATAAATCTCAAGTAAAAAATGTACTGTTTTTAAAAAAAAACTTATTATTTCACAGATTAATATTTCACAGTTTACAGTTTCATGATTTATAGTTTCACAAGTCACTATCTTAGAATTATTTTCCAAATCTCTTAGTTCTATAGGTTACTATCTTGAAGATACTATTTCATGTTTCTGGTCTCATCATGACAATATGTTGTGGTCTCACCATGACAATCTGTTCCGGTCTCACCGTAATGACACTTTTTTGTTTTATTTGTATTTTATTACCCATATCATTGTGTTGATTATTTTATTGTTTTTATCCGGTTCTTTTAAATTTTTGACACTTGAAATACCTAAATGATAAAAATGAAATATCTTTCACTCTTTTCTTCACTCTAGATCTTTTCTTTCAAAATCGAAACTCCTCTCTTTTTTCAAAACGTAAGTCCTCCTTTATCCCTTCATCTCTCTCTCAAACCCTCGTTGAATTCCAAGAATGAAGCAACCATCTTCATCAACTCCTGAGAAGTGTAGATCTAAGAATAAAGTGAAAAGGGAACTGAAGGTAGTTCCTGAAGTACCATTGAACCCGAATCTTGTTGATAGAATAGTAGTATAAGAAAAGAAAATATGTCCTAAGTGGTTGTTTTCATGTAAGTCTTTAGTTTTGAAAGTATTGGAAGATTAGGTATGCCTAAACTGGTTCAAAAAATATGCAAGGTTGATTTATCCAAAACTTTTTTCTCAGTTTTTTCAGTTTTTTCAGTTTTCATTCAATATAAAATATGGTTTTGTTGTAAGAATCTAGATTAATGGCCAAATATGTTATTTTTCCTCGATGTTATGGGATAATTTTCTAGGTATACCTCATGAAAGAATTTTTGAAGACTACCAGAGAGGTCCTCCTCCTCCCAGTTATGTTTTTGTCTTATAACAGGCCTTGGGAAGCTTGTCTGGAAATAAAAAAATAAGAGAAATTGTTGTAGAGTTGGAGGGTGAATTGAGATTGATATTTAAGTTTATCAAGAATCTAATTAGTCCAAGTAAAGGAGATTGTTCTACCCTCAAGTTTAAAGATGTATTCTTGATTCATCTTATGAAAAATGGGAACAATATTAACCTTTGTAAGTATATTATACTTCACATGTGTGATTTGATTAAGACAACATCAAATTCTAACTCTTTATTCTCTTCAAGGTAAATATCTGCAATTTTTTCTGCTAAAGGAGTGGTTGTACTGAATGAAGTAGTCACCAAAGACTATGAGTTATATATCTTAAAGGTTACAGTCAAAAAAATGAACATAAGTTGGAATCCTTGGAAAAAGGCTTCGATGGAGGAAAATTAAAAAAATATGAATATGTTAATCCAGTTCATCATCCTTCAAGACATAATAACATTTTTTATCTTATTTTGTAACGAGATGATATTTTTAATATCATATTGAAGAATAAGAAGAGGTAGTTGTTTAACCTATGGAAGAAACTATCTTCGAAAAAGAATATAATGGTCTACCTATTCCCCAAAACATGATTAAGAAAGAACCACCTATTACTGAAGAAAATGATGATTTAGAAGAAGAACCTTCTTGTAAAAGAATCTGTTGTTAGTGTAAAAGAAAATGTTATACCTAATGAGCATCTGGAATAAGAACTTTCTATTGATAAAGAGGTTGTGGTTGAGGAACATTTAATAGAACAATATGACCCTAAAACTATCCTATCTGTTAAGGAAAGAATGGAACAATCCTTTCAACAAACTTTAAAATATACAGGTAAGGTTATTAGAGATGAACTTTTAGAAACAGGTCTAGGGACTAAATCTATTTTTCCAGAAAACGATGCACTTGTTGAGGGGGACCAGCACCCCAGTCTAGAAATTATTTAAGTTCCAAATTTTGCGGATCAAATAACTGTGGATGCCCAGTATAAGTTTCCTAGCTAATTTGATGGGTATAATTCCTATAAGGCCTTGGATAAAGTCATAGACCTATCTATTGTGTTTCAATTGAAATCAGTTTCTACTCTAGAAGTAATATCTACAAAGGAACTTGATTCTTTCTCAGCTTCAGTTCCTAAAATTTCTTAAGAACCTTAGGCTTTTGTGAGTCATAGTGATTTTAAAGCCTTTGAAGCAACTTTATTAGTTGGATTTGAAAAGATCATGAACACACAACCTATTCCTATGACAAATCTTAGTAAAAGAGATGTTTCCTTTCTCTTAAAGAAAATCATATGGAAGATTAAACCAAAAATTATTCATGAAATACAAGAGGTTTGAATTGAAATCAAGAAGTTGAGTAATTAGGTGGAGTCTCTCAAAGCCATGGTTAAAAATATGCCAAAAGTGTTGCAATCAAGACAAGCTCATGTTGTTCATTATGTTGAAGACGTTAGTGGTTAGAATCCACAGAAAGATGCCTCTCTGATTCAACCAAACTTTAATTAAATATTTGAAAAAGAGGCTAAGAGAAACATCAAGATAGTCAATGAGATTCATGATCTTGTTGTTGGTCTCAAAAAACTGACTAATGAGTACAAGGGATGTCTGCAGAAATTTCTCAATTAGCTCAAGTCCCTCACTTAAGCTGTTACTACCTATACTGCATCTGGACAGTCATCTCCACCCATTGACAGTGATCTTCTCAGAACTATTATTAAGGAGGAGCTTAAGTTAGTGTTGAATGGTTTTGACATGGAAATCTTTTCTACGGTTTTCAATAATAGTTATAGAGTCCTTGACTTAGTTTGGATTCATTCAAATATTTCAAATGATACTCAAGAAGAAATTACAAAGAAAGTAGATTTCTACTTTAATAGTATTTTCTCTAAGCATGATATGACTAATAATTTCAAATATGTTGTAGATAATCTAAAAATACCTCCTTTCACTCAAGCCTTAAAGACTAAATTCCAAAATCTAAAAGATTTCACTACTCTATGAGATAATTTCATGGAGAACAAAGATGATTTAGAGAAAAAAATTCATTATGGTGGTGATATCATTACTGATTTCATTCAGTTATTCAAGCCTTATCTTCATGTGCAGAACACTGCTATTGTGGCTCCTACAGCTACACATTTGTATCCTAGTTTAACTCCTTCCTCGTCCACTAATTTTTCCTCTTCCATGATGTTTGAATCTAAGGATTTGAGCCAAATCAGACCTGTTATCCTTGACCAAAATTTTCCTCAATCTTCCACCAAACCCACTTTGGCCCATTCTGTTTTTGAAGGGATACCTCTTCCTTCTCTGACGGTTGGATCACTCTCTTCTTCAACCTCTACTTCTACTCCTATGGATCCTTATGATGTTGCTTCCAAGGGAAAAGACATGACATCTAGTGCTAAAGAAAAGGGAAACTTGTATCTTTATAGGGATGTTTTTTACTTTTTCCTACTGCTTTTCATGACACGTATCTTTATATGCAATGAAATGTGTATTTTTGTTGTCTATTCTCTTCTTTACTATCCTTCTTTTTTGTTTCTTCTTTTTGAAAATCCCAAAAGGGGGAGAAAGCACACTAAGAACAGAAAGCTAACTCCTATAATTTGTGATCATCAAAATGGTGATATTTTTGGACTCCTTATGTTTTAATCATGTTTTCATGATCACAAATACTATTAATCATATTTAATCTATCTAAAATCATGTGCAGAGATAATTGGTTTCTTTATGATTTAAATAAACTTCCACTAGATCTTGATTCTTATAAATAATGTTTTATTAGTGTAAACAGTATTTAATTTTGTTCTATTATGATTTATTATATGCATTATTAAGTCTAATTCATTTTGTGAATATTACTACTTAATAATTTTTACAGATATTTGTCTAAGATTGAGAAATTGTGAGTCTTCCACCAGTTCTAGTTTTCTAGAAAAAGGACCCAGATATCATAACCCCGACATCGTAACCGAGACACCCTGAAAAAGACACTGTATCCCAAACACTATAATCCAAACACCATGAACCAGACACCATAACCCAGACACTATAACCCAGACACCATGACCTAGACACCGTAACCCAAACATCATAACCCAGACACCATGACCAAGATGTCGTTCAAATTTTGGCCAAGGATGAGACACTATGATCCTAACACTGCATAGGTGCTACCAGTTACTAAGCTTAATGAAACATTAGCATCATTATTGTCTCACCAATCAAAGTAAAAGAAGAATATATCATTTCGTGGTGACACCATTTCCAAGTGAAACTGTTTCAAGACAAATTGTGACACCATTATTTAATCTATTTTTTCATTTTCAATTTAATTTCTAATAATCATATTTAAGTCATTTTAAAGGCATTGACATAGTAAATGTTTCTTTATAGACATGTCACCTGATAGTATGAGGAATGATGTGTAGAATACATGCATCCTTTCAGCTTTAACACATGCACTCCGTAACAAAAAGGAGATCTTGGCACTGGAACAACATGCACAGTAGAGTGAGAGTTTGAAAAAGTGAAATGATACATGTAACAATAAACAACAGAAGAACACATGAAGCACTCTCAATTATTGAAGGCTGGACTACTATATATCAGAGCCAAAAACATCTTTATAGTTCCAACACTAGGAAGAACACGAGATATATAGCTTATACCATCGAGATGAAAACCACAGCACCCGACTTTCGATACTCTATTTTTGACAATATCACTCGATACTTGAATTTTCTCCATCCTACAAGTCCAGAGATGCATCTAATAACACTCAGAGAATATCTAACCCTTTATCATCATCCTTGATCTATTGTGTACTATTTTTAGCTTTTGATAATTTTGTGTGTGTCTATATTAAAACACACACTGTCTCTTACATTAAAATGAAAGATACAATATATCTTATATCTCATTACTTTTTACATCTGTTTAATCCCACAGATAAGTGTGGAAGAGTTCCTTGTTTGACCTGGTAGTTTATACCTACAAAGAACAGTGGAATAGGTCATGTGACCAGGACAGTTCTTTGTATTTTTGTTTACCTCGATCCAGAGTGTGGGTCAAGTTTATTAATATAAACTTCTTTGTGTCAAGTAATCACCATGTGGAGTAGATTAGGTCTTGGCTTGAGACTAAACCACTTATTTTATCTGATGTTTCTTTTAATTTAGTTTTTCTCTACTTTACTATATATTTCATAAAACACAAGATTTTACTTTGATAGTTAGTCTTAAATATAAATTATAATTGTTTTTCCTCATTATAATAGCTTTAAAATTTGTATCAATAACTCACATTTATATTACTGAGAATTAATCAATATTCTAAGAAGTTATCTGAACAATCAAACTATTATAACACTATTACCTTGATAAATTGGGTTGTATTCGTTGTTATTAGGGTGGTTTTTTTAAGTGAAATTTTTAACAAATTTTTTTACAGATACTCAATTCACCCCCCTATTGAGTAATATACTTTTACCAACAATTATTTAATAACATTAAGTGATTTATAAGTGGTTTTTTAAATGGACTTGATATTGTTTTTAAAGTCCCAGTATTCTGAGTGGAATGTCCAAAGGCATGGTTGGCACTTTAAATGATTTATTTGAAAATGGAAACCCATAATAAATTCCCCTTTGTGTGTAATAGAGAAAATGAATTAATTATTTTAATGATATATACCTTTTAAGGGAGGATTAATTTAATAGAAATGAATTGGATTGATATCCTTTATAGAGGGGATGTTCATATATGGAACTTGGAGCTATGAGTAAGAAAAATGAATGTTTACAAATATAATTATATGGTAGGATATATGGTATGGTATTAATTTTAAATTTTTACCACCATTTTAAAATTTCAAGGGAAGGCGGGTTGAGTTTGTGGGAATTATAGGGACACATGTGCAGTAGTTTAGAATTATACTTTGTCTAGTGGCCCTAGGTGGGACTAAGGTTAACCTAAGGGATTTCTCATCTGTTAGGCTATGAAGGGTAAGATTGTGTGTCTACGAAGAGGTCAATTTATGTGTTTATTGTTGTCTAGTATGTATACTTTTCTTCATTGATGATAATATTAGCTTTGTTCTTAACCATTTCCCTTAGCACTAAAGACACCATAACGATGACATATAAGTTTTACAAAGTATGGTTACTAAGTGATTTGTGAACTGATATACTAATTTTCTTTATATTTTTACTTTTAAACTATTTAAAATACAATTTTTTATGATTTTTTTATGAAAATATATAATGTGGTGTATTTTGAAAATGTGTGGTTTTATGAAAAGTAGGTGTTTTCAAGTAAATCCATATGATACTTGTTTTTTTAAGAAATATAATATGGAAAATGTATTTTAATATTCTTATTTTGAAACATTCATGAAATAGATTATCTTTTAAAGTTTAGGCATTGGGTCAATGGGTGGAGACCTACTAGTATTTTTATCTCATGCCTATATATCATCCAGGTGTATAAATTTGTACAGATTATTGGATATTCAAATATCTATGGGTTTGATTTGAAGTGGAGGTGAATAAGAAATTGTCCCATTTACATGTGGAGATTAGGGAGTGGACTTATTTATATTTGTTTCTCTTTTTTGTATGGTGTATAATCATTGTATTATTATATATTGTGTCTATGGTAGGTTTATTTATTATATTTAGGTTCATGGTTTCTACCTAGTCATTTTATTTTTCTGTTATTAATTTATTATTATTATAATAGGTCATTCCCATTAATTTCTTGATAATGCATGGGAACTTTTTTTCATCTCATGGGGATCTAGAATGGCCCTCAGGTCTTGTGGAAGACCACCTCATGTGTCTATTTTTGGGATGACCCAAACTGGTTTGTGAAAAAAATGGTATCAAAGGCAGGCTTCTATTTTTACTTAGGGAAGTTTGGTAGATAAGAGCTATGATTCTGAAAAGTCTGAAGTTATATCATGAATAGGTTCTTGATCACAACCTTCTATGACAATGCCTAATTTTCAAATTCTATTTAGGATGTGTCTATATTGTGATAGAGATTTGTTCTAATTTTTTAAGGATTTTAGATTTCAATTTTTGGTGGTTTGTGATTTTTAATGTATATAGTGAGTAAATTAGTGGCATAAAGTTTTTATATAGGTTTTGGAAATCCATTTGTAGAACATTTGACCTAAGTGACTTCTACCATATTTTGTATAGTTAGTGTACGGTTGGATAGACCATGTGGTTTGTCCTTATGTTGTAATATGTTTCCATGATTCATGATTTTTTTTCTTTATGGATTGGAACGATTTCCATTTTATTTAGTATTGTATTATAATGTGTTATGATGCTTTATGAATGTTTATATTAAAAAATTGAAATGGAAATTAGAAAATAGAAGTTCTAAAAATTATTCTTGAAAAAGGTCACTAATTTTATAGAAAATTTAGTGATACTTTAAAAAATATGATGACTGGTTTTTAAAAAAACATGTTTGGGACTTAGGGGAAATTTATGGTGTTTTAAATGTATCATGTTATGTTAAGAAATATTAATTAGAATATTTTAAATTACTTTTTTTTGTAAAATGTTTTAAAATATGAGATCTTAAACTTTTCTATGTTAAGAAAAAAAGTTATTTATAAGTTTCAAATTGGGTTTAAATTTTTGTATTAAGAAAAAATGTTCTTTTTGAAATGATTTTTCAGAAAACCCTCTTAGGTTGAAGAGTTGAATATGTTTTACTTCAAAAATAATTTGTTAAGAGTTGCTTTAAAAGAAATAATGTATTAGATATTACTTAATTATTTCATAAATTCCTCATGGGTTTTTACTTTTAGATTTTATCATATTGATTTTTTTCATTTTTTAGAGTACATCCTCATTAGAGATTAAATGGAAACTTTGGTTGATCAAGATTGTCATTGGGTGGTTGTTATATCTACTCCATTATCTAATCTTACTTTTTTCCCCTCCTTCCCTAGTTGAAGAATTTTTTTTTGGAGTTCTAAGACATAAAACCTCCTTATTTAATTTGGAAATAAGGTTATCAAGATGTGGATATATAGTTGAAGAGGATTGAGGAGATCTTCATTCAGCTGGAGCTTCCTGAATATCTCAAGGTTATTTATAAACATTTATACTCAAGGGTCTAGGTTGGAACTAGTGTAATTTTTTCATCTAAACTAATCCATAGAAGGATCATTCCTTATAATTTTTTAAGGAATATTTCATCCAAAAATTATACTCTGATTCGGTGAAGGGGTCTAATTTATTAAATAATATATTCTTCAGTAAAGAGATAAAATGATGTTGAAGTATGCATATCATTTTATTGAGTTATATCTATATCTTTTTCATATGGAATTTCAATATTCCTTAATGGCTTGGTGATTTTAGGATGGTATTAGTTCATATCTATCATAAACTATGTTTTATCTTGGTCTTAATTCCTATGGGGAAATAATGGAGAAGGATATTAAAATTAAAGCAGGCATGATTGGATCACCATAGGCATTCGAGATTTTTTATATACCTGTATGTAATGGAGGATGATCTAGAAAGAGGAAAAGGAAGTGCACCAAGTTATCCCTTGAAATTTTTGGTATAAAAGGGCCACCATGTTTCTTTTCATTATTTTTTCTAGAAATAATCATCTGGTTTTAATATAGGATAGAAAGGCTAGATATATAAAATTTTCTTATCTAAATAATCGTAAGAAATTTCATGATTGTAGGGGATCTGTTGATCCCAATTCTAGAGAAAATATTGTGTGTGTTTTCATATTTATAGTTTATTTCCTCTTACTGTACTTTTGATTTCTTGAGTTGTGTCTTAGTCTTTTTGGAATTCTTATAGTGATGCTTTAAAGTTTCCATTTTAATTTTTTTTATTTTGTCTTAGTGATGTAATAATTAATTTTATATGGATTTTCACTTTATCTTTCTCTCATCTTGGATTTCCAACTATTTTTGAGTTGATTCGGAAGAGTTTGAATGTATGGGAAATTATTCTATGGTGTAAAGACCCCCCCCCCCATCAATAATTTGTCTGTGAAAAAATTATGTCTCTTCATGAATCGTTGGGGGTTTGGTATTCAGTTTGGGAGAATGTATGAGATGTAGTTTTTTTTATAATTTTTATAAGTTTTAGGAGATTCATTCTTGATTTGTTTATTAAATTTCTCATCATTATTCCTTGATTTATATTTTTTTAATTATAAATTTTTTTGCCTAAATATTGTTTATTTTCATCTTCACCTCATTCGATGAGATTCATGTGTGGTTACTTTGTTGTTGAATGATTTTACATAGTAAATCTCGGTTAAGTGTTTGTGATACCAAGAGTCGATGATGGTTTTTCTCTAATATATTTTTTAGTTCACTGGATCTATTGTTATAGAATCATGACCCTAGTGTGTTCTCACTTGAACTAAGGATAGAATATATAAATCTTGTTGATGATTTTTCAATTGATCTCATATTTCCTATTGTGTGATCAATCTTGTCTTTTTTTATTGAGATGGTAATATTTTTAAACCATTTGTTTGGATGTGATGTCGAAGGTTTATCATGGATGGTGCTATTGAGGATTATTTGGGATTTTCAGGGTTATATACATCACTGGTTGAGTATTTTTGTGTATGTTTTATAGTTTATGAAAATATATTTCTTAGATAATTATCATTATAGAATTTCTCAATATTTCCTAAACAAGTTCTTTGGTTTACTTTGGGAGTCTATTTTCATGGATCAAGCCTTTGGGTTGTTGCTTGAAAATATATGTTTCTTACTTGTTCTATTCAAGAACCATGATGAGTTTATATCTAAGAGATTTTAATTTTTGGAGTCTATTTGGTGTTTAGATTTAGTATATTATACTTGGTTTCCTTTTCCTATTGATATTTATTTTTTTATTCCCTCTTGATCCACCATTTTCATTAAAACGTTTTGGGGACATAAAGTAATATAGTGGGGATAATTGTAACATACATACCTTTAATTTTATTTTTAATTAATCTTATTTTTGGTTTGGGTAGTTTTAGTTAGTTCATGGTGGCTTAAAAATGGTTTTTGAAACATTTAGGTGCAAAACAGGAAACTCCACAACTGTAGTGGATGCCATTGTGTTCCTTTACTCCCTTTATGTAAAACATCCTGAGCAACCATTACAAGATCATAGAAGGGTCTAGAGAGTGGCACTTTGATGATCACTCTGTGTTCCATGGACAACATGGTCTCACCATGGATGTAGTGGTGACCATGGATAAACCAAAATGTTTTGGGTTTTAGGGCCAGGCCATGGTTATTAGGCATGTTAGATCTCCTAGGTAAGTCTACCATGTAATTGTGGGCAGCACCACGTCATGGTGGTGGAGGTTTTACATTTTTTAAATGGTTAATATTCCCATTAAATATTTTTTGGGTGGATACTCCAACCACATACAACCATTATGAGGGGTTTTAATGCATCTCTTAACTCATTTTTTCATTTATTAAGCATCTTGTTTTTGCTCTATCACTTGGGAATCCTTTCTGACCGGTTATAGAAAAAATTTGGTTATCTTTATACATTCCAGCTTCTATCATAGGTAGCTTCATCCCTATCATCTTATTCTTATTCAACCCTATTGGATGATCATTTATTGGGTTACGGGTTCTTCACTAATAATTTTACTGTAGACCATTCAGAGTAATAATTTCCATTTATACTTGTTAACCTAGGGAAGTCTCAAGTTGGTTTTGGTAATGTGTGTTCCTTGGATTAGTATATCTTATTTCTAATGTTACACACATTGTCTTTATTTATTTTATATCCTATTCGGTTAATTGGGGAGTTCCAATTGGTTGAGTTAAGTGTTATATTCATCTCAATTTAAAATTAAATTCATGATTTATTGAGTTTTAATCTTGGTTTTTCAATGAATTCAAATATTTTCTTCTTATATCTAATAGTTATATCAAAAAATTGTGTTTCTTGATATTTTGATAAAAGTTTCAAAAAGGGTTTTGTTATATGATTCGATATGAAAACAGTTTTAAAGTAATTTTCTCTTATTTTAGAAATTGAAATGCTTATTTGTCACTTCATAAATGTTCTTGAGATTGATTATGATGTTAGTTTCCAAAGTGATAAGAAAAGTTTTTTTTCTATTCTTGGGTGTGTTTGACCCTTTTCAAGAAAATTATTTTAAATTTGTTATTTAATGAAGTGAAATTATTTTAAAATGGTTTTATAAATGGACATAATATTGTTTTTAAAGACCTGGTATGTAGAGGCCTGAAGTTTGATGTACATGGACATTACATTACTTTTGCGGAATACTTAATACATAACAAAAATAGACACACAAGGACCGTAATAGTTTAGTGTCTTTGGAAACTCGAAACATAATCTTCTAATCGTGGTGAAAGATCTTCAACATATCCCATAATGATATTCCCCTTTTTTTATTACCTAAAACCTTTCTTTAAATCCTGGGGAAAAGAAAACATATAAAGGGTGAGCTCAAATGCTCAGTAAGGGTAATCCTGGACAAAATAAAACAAATCGTATACATTTGAACTTAAAAACATGAACATAATGTTAAAACATAAAAATCTTGAGCAATGACATAAAACATGGAAGTACATAAGGCATAAACATTAATCATGATAAAATATCATGCGAATAAAACATGTGATTGTGGAAACCATTAAGAACATGATATGATTTCCATAGTAGCCAAGTCATTGCTGCCAAGACCATCTTAGTGGAAAAAGTCCCTTTCTGAATCGAGTTCACTCCTCATTCCAGTCCTGTATTACTGAACCGGATTAACTTACCATTCTATCCATGTCTATCTCATGAGATATAAATCTTTACCCAATTCATTGTAGAGAGATATAGGTCTCACCCATCTCATAATGAAATCATTCTTACTTGTGCCACAAAATAAACATACATCATTCATAATAACACAACGAATAAAATGGGTTTCATAAACATAATCCAATCATCACATAATCCATATAAAAGAAATGGATATCATTTCATAAAAAGAAAAGTGAAACCATGTAAATCATATAGACATTATGCTTGAAACATACACATATGAAATAATGTCATCTTAGATGGAAAATGGTTTTGATCAAACACTTGAAATGAATTCTTGAGGAAAATATCCTTTCTTTATTATTTAAAATCATTTTCTTTTCACAAAATGTCATGCAATTTTAAAAGAAAAGGATTTTGTTGAAAATAGTCATGAAATATTTTGGAGGAAGCTTCATGAAAATAAGGCTTTATAAAACTGTAAAAATCATTTCATGCCGTATAAGTTAAAAAAACATTCTTCTCGTACTTTTGCCGAAAAAGCCAAAAAGTACCTTGTAAAAGAAATATTCCATACATACCATGTACTAAAAGTCACAAATGGGTAAAAATGATTTTAAACATACATGAAACCATTTTTAGGAAACATGTACATGGATGATAATAATAACCCCAGTAAATACTTATGAATAAACAATCTCAGATAAGAACGAGAATGGAAAATTTATCCCTTACCTTAGGTCCGATATGCTTCTTACGTATCCAAACCTCCTGTATAATGTAATTGAATTATTACAGAATCATATTCATTGTTATTATATCATATATGGTTCACTTATGACTTTATATTACCTGTTCTTTTGTAAATTTATGTTAAAGTATCGTTTTGGGTAAAATCATTTCATTTGTCATTCGTGTTTTAACTTGTAATTATTTATATGATTACATAGATCATTATTACTTAAATCAATAATTTAAAACATGATTTATATATAATATATATTCAGAATATACATATATATAATATATTTATAAATGGAAAGAAATATACCGTTCATGGAGATGGTAGGCCGTACGTACGCATGAACGCTGTTTTCGTTTCTTTATTGAATTGAATGGAATTAAGTATATGCAATACATATATATATACATAAATCCAGTAGCATTATTATGTCATATATTTCATTATTACTTATTATATGTACTTTATAATCATTCTTGAATTGTTAACATGGAAAATGAATCCCATCGCGTCGTGGAGACGGTAATCCGTACGTACGCACGAGCGATGATATCGTTCCCATGGAATTGTATTGGAGTGTATGTATTCTATTTCAGAATCAATATAACTTTACAATAATCATATATAGTCATTATTTACACCATTATACCCATCCAAGTAAGGTGGTGGTGGAAAATAGATTACACCACGGCGTGGAGACGGTATTCCGTACGTACGCACGCGTTGTGATTTTGTTTTCCATAGGATGGATAGATGGTGAAATAGGGTTGTTTAATAATTATAATAACATATAATTATATGATTGATACTGATGTTATTACTTCATAATTAAATAACTAAATAAGAATAAGTAGAAGAAGAAAGAAATTTGAAAGAATTGGTAACGGACATTACCTCTTCTTTGAAGCGCCTCTTTGAGACCTCCTCTTAGAGCACTAAAATTGGTCTTTGAAGAATACCAAGACCTCTAGGATATTTCTAGGGAATTGGGAAGGTGAAATGGGCAGGGGTTGGCCGAGATTGAAGGCTCAAATTGGTGTGAGGAGGAGAGGGAGGAGGTGCCCTTTTATAAGGGAGGAGAGGGGCACCTTTGGAAATATAAGAAATATTAGTTTATATTAAATCCCAACCCCACTTAAAAATTTAAAAATGACTCATATCCAAATATTAGATAATATAGGGTTGTAATATCATCAAACAATAAAATTTATACATGTTAGGAATTTATTTTAAACATTATCAACTTGAATTATCCTTATTTAATCAATTTAATTTTATTTGTGGTAATAACATTCTAAATTTTAAATTATAACAAATAATTACTTATTTGTTGTTAATTGTCCATAATTAGATAATTTATAACATTTTAGACCATATAAATTTCAATTTTTAATTTTTAAATATATTTGTGAGTTTTAAACAATTTTATAATATGCTATTTTTATAAAATAACAATAGTGTCAATTTTGACACTATTCATTTATTTGAATTTAAATAAAATATATATAGAAGATATGTTCGAACTAAAAGCTTTAATAGATTCATAAAAGGTAATATGTATCTAGAAAATTATTTAATAACATTAAATAGTTCATATAATATTTATTTTTATATTTTTAAAAACATTTATTTGGTTTATCTCTTAATAAAATAATTACTACCAAATTGGTGTATAATTATTTAATATACATATTTGTTTCATAAAAATTAAAAATAAAATCCTATAATGAAGATAAATATATTAAATTTCACAATAAAAATTTTACTCTAATTTATCATCTTAAAATAAAAATATTTAAATTGTTATATTTATTACATTATGAAGGTGACAACTTTGGCATCATCCAAAATAAAATAATATAAGTGTCATAATCGCTTTAATAAGGATCCAAATGGTCAAAAATTCGGCCATTGGATGATTACAGATTATATATACACTAATAATAAGTTTTGTGCAGATTTTTGGGTCTTTCGATATTTATTACTATTTCAATAAAAACTATATTATTGATTTTTCACTAAATAAATAATTTCTGCATCATTAATGTATAAGATAATAAAATAATTAAATAACTCTTAAAAATTACAAATAAATTACCATGATAAATAAAAACATTTTATCTTTCAAATGAGTATTTATAACCGAATTTATATTGTAACACCCCGACCCCAGTTACCCAGAGTCGGTGCATTAATTACATAACATTGGCATGATCACAAGAAAGATCAAATCTCGAAAGACCGATTGGTTTAGTAGCCTTGGAAACACTAGATATATTCATGAGTTTTACATTACATCATCAAAATAAAAAAGAACTACTAAAACAACATATTGTCTCCATAGTCCACACTATTAACCCCTCATAATATCCCTGGAAGTCATTCATAATTTACTTCTTCACATCCTGGGAAAATAAAACATAGAAAATGGGTGAGCTCAAATGCCCAGTAAGGATAACAATATAGCGGAAACTTTCATAAATAAGAATAAACATTTAAGGCAATGTATAACTAAAACAAAATCCTTTTAAACTTTAACTTCAACATAGTATGGCATAAATAAAATGAAATAATTCCATTTACTTATTCACATGGATATTCTACTAATCGAATAATCACATGCAATATCAATAACCACTTTCATAATGATGGAATGCATAATGCCAGACTATCATAACCACATTTCCAAGGCCTCATGCCAAGACTACAAATAAGATTTTGCCAAGGCCTTGTGCCAAGACACTAGTTTGTCTCATGAGACCTACCGATGCATCGAGGAGCTATAGCGGGCTCCACCCGTCACATATTAAGTCCAATGCATTCCCATATGAAAAGGTTTAAACATAACATAAACATTCGTATTAAAACTAGCATACGAAATGTCAATACTTTCACCATAAACCATGAATGGTATATAAAAAATAGCACATCCACAGTCAAACATATCACAAAACCTTCAATACAATATAAAAGTTTTGTATCATAATATATCATCCTCAAATAAGCGTAAAATCCATTAAAGGATGTTGACATAGATGAAATCAAAACTCTTTTTAAAGAAGTACCTCTTTATATTTTGAAATCATTTAAGAGACATATATTTATAAAATAAAACATTTTCTTTGAAAATATTCTTATAAGCTTGTAAGGGAAGCTTTAACGATTTTATAACGGCGGAAAATAACCGCACCCGCCGTATAAGTTAAAAAAAACATTCTTATCTTAATTCTGTCGAGAAGGTTAAAAAGGACCTTGTTTTGAAAACGACGGAAAGATTTCTCTTATAAAAAGTCAAAAAAGGGTATAAATGACTTTAACCCATATTCTTGTAAATAATAAAAATGTTTTGAAATACATTTTGAAGAAACATGGATGTGGATGATAAAGAGATCCCAGTAGATTATTACGTATAAACAACCTCGGATAATGAAGAGATTGTGAAATAACCCTTACCTTGTACTTTTCCTTGGTTGGGGTAGGTTAACCTCCTGTATAATGGTGAAATAATTTTTATTAAATTATAAAAGAATCATATACATTAATATGATATCATATATGATCTTTTAATATGGATTTGATAATAATATCTTAGTATTATCGTTGTTTCGGGTGTTAACTTACTTGTTTTATTTTATATGTTTTGTTACGTAAGACATGTTTGTAATGGATAGGTTGTATATTATTCATATCCAGAATGATATCAAGTCCTTAAACATCATTTTTAAATCATCAAATGATAATTATACTTGAATGGATACGATGGAGAATTAATCTTATCGCGTTTGTGGAGACGGTAGTCCGTACATACGCACGAGCGACAATATCATTCTTTTGATATTGAAATAATATATAAATGGAAGTTATATCATATATACAGAATAATTAACATGTTATATTTATTATTTACATGAGTTTCACATCATTATTATACCCATCCAAATAATAATATACTGAATAACAATTACACCACGACGTGGAGACGGTAAGCCGTACGTACGCACGTATGGTGACATGTTATTCAAAGGGTGGATAGAATACTGAATATGGTTGTACCATATTTATAATAACATCACAGTATATGTGAGATACTGGAGTTATTATTTTAGAATGGTAAGAACAAAGAAAGAAGAAGTGGAAGAAGAAAGGAACTTGAAAAGGGGTGGTGAAAACATTACCTCTTCTTCGGGTTCTTCCTTTTGATTTGATCAAAAGGGCTCCTTAGGTTGGCTTTCTGATCAAACTAAGGCCTCTAGGTTGTATTGAGGGAAGTTGGGAGAGTATTTGGGTAGGGTTTGGACGAGCCAAGTGGCTTGAGAGGTGTGAGGAATGAGTAGAAGTGGTCTCCTTTTATAAGGGAGAGGAGGGGCTCTTTAGGAAAGAGTGAAATTATTACTTTATAATATAATTATATTCGGTTTATAATGGTCCAAAAATAATTGAGGTCAAATATAAGATGACTCATTTTCTAAATAACATCAACCAATAAGAATTGGACAGGTTTTAGATAATATTTTAATCATTATAATCTTATTTATTTAAATGATTTATTAATGAGGTAAACATTGCATCATTATTGTGTCATTAATAATTTAAATTATTTGATGTCTAAAAATTATAAATAAAATATCATTATGTAGGAAATCCTTTTATCTTTCTAATGAATATTTATAATCTAAAATCCAACATGTATAACCCTATGTAAAAATTGTTCTTCTAAAAGATGTAAGCTTATGCCATTTTTATTTTTATTTTAACTTTATTAATATAATGTGTCCCTACCACATACAAGTGGATCTAAGGGGTCCCAAAATCGACCCAAGGATTCCCATGGTCGGTTATGTGTCCACCAATAAGGTTAGGACACGTTTTAGGGTAATTTTGTATTATTATAATATTATTTATTAACCCTTACTTACCGGATTTACCCTTTAACCATGGTAAATAAAATATTTACCGCAGTAATTATTCAAAATGTGTAAAAATAAAAGTTACCTATTTACATAATTTGGAAATCCTGATTCCATATATGTAATCCATTTTTCCAAATTCAAAACACAGAAGTGGCAGAAATTAATTTAAAATTAATTCCCGTTGTTAAAATAAAAAGCGTGTTTTTAAGAGATAATAACTATCAAAATATTGACACTTGTTTATGTCTGGTTTAATTGTGAAATTATGTCCAATTACAAACATTAAATTAAATGGTAAAAATATATTATAAATATACTTTAAAACCACTCAAATTCATAATTTATCAATATTAATTATTTTGATTAAAAAAGTTGATTTTAATTAAAATTTAGTAATTTTCACTATTCATCAAAATATAAAAGTTATCCGAAAAGTACCAAAATTTCACCCTAGGCTAATTTCAATATTCAGAATCCAAAAATGAAGTCCATTTTGAAATATAAAATATATATGATTTCAAAAAGTAGGTATTACTATTCACAACGGCTAGTTTAATTAGTTGTGGTGTGCGTTAGAACTCGAGGTTGCGTACAACACACGCTATCGCATTATTCGAAGGGAAACGTACCGTGGAAGCTTGGGGTGTTACATTCTCCACTCCTTCAAATAATTGCATCCTCACAATTTCTAGGGTATTACTGCATAAAAAGACTCGGGTGGTTCTTCATCATAAGTTCCTCGGGTTCCCACGTTGCCTCTTCCATCTTATGATTTCTCCACAAAACTTTTACCAGACGCGTCGTCCGGTTTCTCAGTACTTGTTCTCTTGTATCAAGAATCCTGACAGGCTCTTCACAATAAGACAGATCGTGTTCCAGTTCTAATTCCTCATAGGTGAGTACATGCGTTGGGTCAGGCATGTATTTTCTCAACAGAGATACATGGAACACATCGTGAACTTTGGAGAGACTTGGCGGCATTGCCAATCGGTAAGCTATAACCCCAATTCGTTCTAGAATTTCGAAGGGTCCGATCTACCTGGGACTCAATTTACCTTTCTTACCAAAACGTATGACTCCCTTCCATGGAGATACCTTCAGGAAAACATGATCACCGACTTGAAATTCCAAATCCTTCCTTCGATTATCGGCATAACTCTTCTGCCTACTTTGGGCTGCTTTGATGTGATTTTGGATTACCTTCACCTTTTCCACCGTTTCCTCCACCAGTTCTGGGCCTACAAGTTTTCTTTCACCAACCTCATCCCAACAGGTTGGTGTACGACATCTCTTTCCGTATAACGCTTCATATGGTGCCATCTGAATACTCGAATGGAAGATATTGTTATAGGAAAATTCTACCAGTGGTAAATATTGATCTCACATACCCTGAAAGTCAAGTGAGAAAGATCTCAACATGTCTTCTAGGGTTTGAATAGTCCGTTCTGATTGTCCATCTGTCTGAGGGTGGTAAGCAGTGCTCAAATGAAGTTCAGTATCCAGGGATTTCTGAAGACTTTTCCAAAATCTTGAAGTAAAACGGGGATCACGATCAGAAACAATCGATAGGGGTACTCCATGAAGTCTCACAACTTCATTAATGTATAGTCTTGCTAGACGTTCCAGGGGTAGATCTTCTCTTATAGCAAGAAAATGTGCTGACTTGGTAAGACCATCAACAATAACCCATATTGCATCGTTCCTTCTAGGAGTCTTTGGTAGCCCCATGAAAAAGTCCATCGTAATATTGTCTCATTTCCACTCCGGTATGGGAAGAGGTTGCATGACTCCTCCAGGCTGTTGCCTTCCAGCTTTCACTTGTTGACAAACCATACATCTTGACACAAAATCAGAAATCTCCCTCTTCATGTTGTCCCACCAAAAATGTTCCTTCAAATCTCTATACATTTTGGTGCTCCCAAGGTGTATAGAGAAATTGGAACTATGAGCATCATCCAGCAATTCCCTTTTTAGATCTGGTATATCGGGAACACAAAGTCTCTTCCCAAATTTCAAAATTCCATCTTCATACGCAAATTCTCTCAATCTCCCATCATTCACAGCTTTAATCTTCTTTTGAAATTCTTCATCATCGGTCTGAGAACTCTTAATCCTTTCTAGTAAAGATGGTCTGGCAACCATTTGAAAAAGCATTGATGTTTCACCTTCCCTGGTTATTCCCATGTCCATATTCACTAGATCCATGAAAATTGGATCCCTTTCAATTCTCATATTGTTCAAAACTCCATGGTCTTTTCTACTCAAAGCATCTGCCACCTTGTTTGCCTTCCCCGGGTGGTAGTGTATCATACAATCATAATCCTTGAGTAATTCAAGCCATCTCCTTTGCCTCATGTTGAGTTCTTTTTGTGAGAAAATATACTTCAAACTCTTGTGATCAGTATAAATCTCACATTTTTCACCATAGAGGTAGTGTCTCCATATCTTCAAAGCAAACATCACAGCTGCTAACTCAAGATCATGAGTAGGATAGTTTTGTTCATGAATTTTCAACTGTCGTTATGCATAGGCAATAACTCTATCATTCTGCATAAGGACACAACCAAGTCCTTTCTTTGATGCATCACTATAAATAACGAACCCATCATTCCCCAATGTTAGAGTCAATATAGGAGCATTGACTAATCTTCTCTTCAGTTCTTCGAAACATTCTTCACACTCTTTTTTCCAAACAAATTTAACCCCTTTACGTGTGAGCTTCGTTAATGGGTTAGCCAATCGGGCAAAATTCTGGACGAAACGTCGATAATAACCTGCCAAACCAATAAAACTACGTACCTCAGTTAAACTCGTAGGTGTTGGCCATTCTTGGATTGCCTTGGTCTTAGAAGGATCAACAGAGATTCCATATTTAGAGACAATATGGCCAAGAAAAGAAATATCCTGAAGCCAGAATTCACACTTGCTAAACTTCCCATATAATTCATGCCTCCTTAGAGTCTTCAAGATAATGCGCAAGTGATTTTCATGATCTTCGTAGGTTTTGGAGTATACCAAGATATCATCAATAAATACCACCACAAATTCATCGAGATACTCCTTGAAAACTCTATTCATCAGATCCATGAATACAGATGGTGCATTAGTCAATCCAAACGGCATTATAGTAAACTCGTAATGCCCGTACCTGGTTCGAAATGCTGTCTTCGGAATGTCTTCCTTCTTCACACACAACTGATGGTATCCAGATCGAAGGTCAATCTTTGAAAAGTATTGAGCTCCATGCAGTTGGTCAAATAAATCATCAATGTGAGGTAGGGGATACTTGTTCTTTATCGTTATAGCATTGATCTCCATGTAGTCGATACATAACCTCATAGATCCATCTTTCTTTTTAACAAAAAGAACAGGGGCTCCCCATGGAGAAACACTAGGGCGAATAAATCCCTTATTACTCAATTCTACTAGTTGTTTCTTTAGTTCGACTAATTCTACAGTGGCCATTATATAAGGGGTCTTCGATATAGGCCTTGATCCAGGAATCAAATCAATGGAAAACTCAACTTCTCGTTCTGGAGGATGTCCAGGTAAATCTTCCGGAAATACATCTACAAATTCATTCACAACAGGTACATCCTCTATTTGAACATTCCTTTTCTCACCGACAGTTATTTCATTCTCTTCCTCCCCAATAATTGAATTAAGTTGAGCTACTGGGGGTGGATCTAAATAAGAATTAGGTGGTGACGATTCTGCTCTAAAAATAAGGTGTTCCTTATCATTATCATCAAGAATCGTAACCTCTTTCTTCTTACAATAAATCTTCGCATCATAGTCCGAAAGCCAGTCCATACCAAGGATTATATCAAACTCAATCATAGGTATGATGATGAGATCAGCAGATAAAGAAAATTTATGTGCTCTAATGGGGACTGATTCACAAAACTTTGTTGCAATGATACTTCCCTTAGGAGTTTTAACTGACAACTCCCTTATTAAATCAAATTGTAAATATCTAATTTTCTTAGCAAACTGGGAAGATATGAAACAATGCGATGATCCAGAATCAAATAATGCATTTGTTAAACTTGAGGAAACCATTAAGTTACCTGCCACCACGTCTTTCGGAGCTTCTACCTCACCAGTAGTGATAGCATAAGCCTGGCCTTGATCCCTTGGCCTTTTCTGAGGTAAGTTCTCCTGAATCTTAGGACATTCATTTGCATAATGCCCCATCTCCCTGCAATTGTAGCACTGAACGTTGGTAGATTCCTTCTTCCCCTTGCAATCACGAGCTTGGTGGCCTTTTTCACCACACTTGTAACAGACTCCCATTCCCTTCAAGCAAGTACCAGGGTGTTTCTTCCCGCATTTACCACAGGATGGATATTCAACCTTTCCCTTCTTCCCCTTATTTCCATTCCCAGATTGATCAGTAGGTCTCTTCTTCTCTTGCTTTTCTTTAAAGTCATAAGACTTAGAGAATTCCTTTTCGGTCTTGATAGCACATGAGACAATGTCTTCGTACGATGAAAAGGATTGTGAGACTAATGCTCGACGGAGAAATGGTTTTAACCCATCAAAGAAATGATCAATCTTACTTCTTTGGTTACGTATATAATCACCAGCGTACCTTTCTAACCTTGTAAAGTTAGCCTCATACTTTGCGACATTCTCATCCTCCTTCTGTCTCAGACTTAGAAATTGCCTTTCCATATCTGCTCGATGGTCGCGAGGGAAGTATTTTTCTAAAAACAGATCTTTGAACTCCCTCCATTCCATATTTGATACTTCATCATCTTCCTTCATGTTTTGAATCAATGACCACCATTGATCAGCATCTCCAGTGAGGTGGTAAACTGCCATGATAACTTTTTCCCTTTTACTGCTCCCCAAAGCCTGAAATATTTTCTCTAGGGAATTTATCCATTGCTCAGCTACTAAGGGATTTGTACTCCCATTGAACGTTGGTGGTTGTTGCCTCATGAATCGATCTAACATTGATCCTCCACGCTGCGGATCAGGGTGCTCCATATGGGTGAGGTTATTATTCATAACCTGAGTAAGTTGTCCCAGTATGGTGATTAGCTAATCGGCACCAGTTGCATCACCAGCCCCACTATAATTATCTTGAGCAGGAGGAAAATCCCTACATGGAGTGCGTGCATTGATACGGTTTCCATTTCTTCCACTAGGTGCCATTTCTAAACAATGGCATAAACTAGATCAGTTTATGAATCAAAATACATAATCCCATACTTATAAAACACTTAACATAAATTGAACTATTTATGGATATAATCCATAATCATAAGAATGTTTTCTTTGAGGAAGTATATACTCATAATCCCTTCAAAATGATTTGTAAAGAAAAATGAGAGTTATCCTAAGCATATCCCCCGGGAGTGTCGTAACCAAGAGTGCAGCAAGGCCCGTTGTTGTGCACCAGTTCCCGTTCGAGTCTATCTCAAAGCAGTGTTTTTGGGTTTTACCCCTAGGTACATCTGTGCCAGAGCCGCCTCTACCTGCTTCTATCCAGACAGGGATGTATTGCTCGGAAAACTCACAAAATCTCTATAATACCAAAATTCTAGGAAGTTCTTCTATACTAATCCTCAAAGTTTATCTTAGGTCTATGTGCTCTAATCAGAGTTTATCTAAATCTAGCTTCCAAGGTTTGTACTAAACTTCCTCTGATACCAACTGTAATGCCCCGACCCCAGTTACCCAGAGTCGGTGCATTAATTACATAACATTGGCATGATCACAAGAAAGATCAAATCTCGAAAGACCGATTGGTTTAGTAGCCTTGGAAACACTAGATATATTCATGAGTTTTACATTACATCATCAAAATAAAAAAGAACTACTACAACAACATATTGTCTCCATAGTCCACACTATTAACCCCTCATAATATCCCTGCAAGTCATTCATAATTTACTTCTTCACATCCTGGGTAAATAAAACATAGAAAAGGGGTGACCTCAAATGCCCAGTAAGGATAACAATATAGCGGAAACTTTCATAAATAAGAATAAACATTTAAGGAAATGTATAACTAAAACAAAAGTCTTTTAAACTTTAACTTCAACATAGTATGGCATAAATAAAATGAAATAATTCCATTTACTTATTCACATGGATATTCTACTAATCGAATAATCACATGCAATATCAATAACCACTTTCATAATGATGGAATGCATAATGCCAGACTATCATAACTACATAGCCAAGGCCTCGTGCCAAGACTACAAACAAGATTTTTCCAAGGCCTTGTGCCAAGACACTAGTTTGTCTCATGAGACCTACTGATGCATCGAGGAGCTATAGCGGGCTCCACCCATCACATATTAAGTCCAATGCATTCCCATATGAAAAGGTTTAAACATAACATAAACATTCGTATTAAAACTAGCATACAAAATGTCAATACTTTTACCATAAACCATGAATGGTATATAAAAAATAGCACATCCACATTCAATCATATCACAAAACCTTCAATACAATATAAAAGTTTTGTATCATAATATATCATCCTCAAATAAGCGTAAAATCCATTAAAGGATGTTGACATAGATGAAATCAAAACTCTTTTTAAAGAAGTACCTCTTTCTATTTTGAAATCATTTAAGAGACATATATTTATAAAATAAAACATTTTCTTTGAAAATATTCTTATAAGCCTGTAAGGGAAGCTTTGACGATTTTATAACGGTGGAAAATAACCGCACCCACCGTATAAGTTAAAAAAAACATTCTTATCTTAATTCTGTCGAGAAGGTTAAAAAGGACCTTGTTTTGAAAACGACGGAAATATTTCTCTTATAAAAAGTCAAAAAAGGGTATAAATGACTTTAACCCATATTCTTGTAAATAATAAAAATGTTTTGAAATACATTTTGAAGAAACATGGATGTGGATGATAAAGAGATCCCAGTAGATTATTACGTATAAACAACCTCGGATAATGAAGAGATTGTGAAATAACCCTTACCTTGTACGTTTCCTTGGTTGGGGTAGGTTAACCTCCTGTATAATGGTGAAATAATTGTTATTAAATTATAAAAGAATCATATACATTAATATGATATCATATATGATCTTTTAATATTGATTTGATAATAATATCTTATTATTATCGTTGTTTCGGGTGTTAACTTACTTGTTTTATTTTATATGTTTTGTTACGTAAGCCATGTTTGTAATGGATAGGTTGTATATTATTCATATCCAGAATGATATCAAGTCCTTAAACATCATTTTTAAATCATCAAATGATAATTATACTTGAATGGATACGATGGAGAATGAATCTTATCGCGTTTGTGGAGACGGTAGTCCGTACGTACGCACGAGCGAAAATATCATTCTTTCGATATTAAAATAATATATAAATGGATGTTATATCATATATACAGAATAATTAACATGTTATATTTATTATTTACATGAGTTGCACATCATTATTATACCCATCCAAATAATAATATATTGAATAACAATTACACCACGACGTGGAGACGGTAAGCCGTACGTACGCACGTATGGTGACATGTTATTCAAAGGGTGGATAGAATACTGAATATGGTTGTAACATATTTATAATAACATCACAGTATATGTGAGATACTGGAGTTATTATTTTAGAATTTTAAGAACAAAGAAAGAAGAAGTGGAAGAAGAAAGGAACTTGAAAAGGGGTGGTGAAAACATTACCTCTTCTTCGGGTTCTTCCTTTTGATTTGATCAAAAGGGCTCCTTAGGTTGGCTTTCTGATCAAACTAAGGCCTCTAGGTTGTAGTGAGGGAAGTTGGGAGAGTATTTGGGCAGGGTTTGGACGATCCAAGTGGCTTGAGAGGTGTGAGGAATGAGTAGAAGTGGTCTCCTTTTATAAGGGAGAGGAGGGGCTCTTTAGGAAAGAGTGAAAGTATTACTTTATAATATAATTATATTCGGTTTATAATGGTCCAAAAATCATTGAGGTCGAAGATAAGATGACTCATTTTCTAAATAACATCAACCAATAAGAATTGTACAGGTTTTAGATAATATTTTAATCATTATAAGCTTATTTATTTAAATGATTTATTAATGAGGTAAACATTGCATCATTATTGTATCATTAATAATTTAAATTATTTGATGTCTAAAAATTATAAATAAAATATCATTATGTAGGAAATATTTTTATCTTTCTAATGAATATTTATAATAGAAAATCCAACATGTATAACCCTATGTAAAAATTATTCTTCTAAAAGATGTAAGCTTATGCCATTTTTATTTTTATTTTAACTTTATTAATATAATGTGTCCCTACCACATACAAGTGGCTCTAAGGGGTCCCCAAATCGACCCAAGGATTCCCATGGTCGGGTATGTGTCCACCAATAAGTTTAGGACACGTTTTAGGGTAATTTTTTATTATTATAATATTATGTTTTAACCCTTATTTACCGGATTTACCCTTTAACCATGGTAAATAAAATATTTACCGCAATAATTATTCAAAATGTGTAAAAATAAAAGTTACCTATTTACATAATTTGGAAATCCTGATTCCAAATATGTAATCCATTTTTCCAAATTCAAAACACAGATGTGGTAGAAATTAATTTAAAATTAATTCCCTTTGTTAAAATAAAAAGCGTTTTTTTAAGAGATAATAACTATCAAAAGATTGACACTTGTTTATGTCTGGTTTAATTGTGAAATTATGTCCAATGACAAACATTAAATTAAATGGTAAAAATATATTCTAAATATACTTTAAAACCACTCAAATTCATAATTTATCAATATTAATTATTTTGATTAAAAAAGTTGATTTAATTAAAATTTAGTAATTTTCACTATTCATCAAAATATAAAAGTTATCCGAAAAGTACCAAAATTTCACCCTAGGCTAATTTCAATATTCCGAATCCAAAATGAAGTCCATTTTGAAATATAAAATATATATGATTTCAAAAAGTAGGTATTACTATTCACAACGGCTAGTTTAATTAGTTGTGGTGTGTGTTAGAACTCGAGGTTGCGTACAACACACGCTATCGCATTATTCGAAGGGAAACGTACCGTGGAAGCTTGGGGTGTTACATATATTCTGTATAAACTTATATTAAAAATACTTTAATTATTAAAGTTGAGTGAGACATATTTCACTTTCCTTTAAATAAAATAAACTAAAGGTCTTAATCACCTCCAAGTGGGTTCTAATGGATTCCATTTCAACCCAAATATGACTTAGGACAAATTATAATCATCCAATTTTATTAATACAAGTATTAGGATAATTTTATAATATTATATTTACCCTTAAATACCCAATTTACCTTTTATTATGGTAAATAAAATTTACCGTTGTTACTATTCATAAAGCCCAAAAATAAAAAGTAGTCTATTAATATAATTTGGACCCACTGATTCCAAATATGGAATCCATTTTTTCAAATTCAATACATAGAAGTTGCAGAAATTAAATTAAAATTAATCCCATTGTCAAAATAAAACGGGTTTTTGTTTAAAACATTGCAAAAAATTGAATTTATTTAACCTACGAATTCAATGTAAAATCAATGCTAATGACATAAATTATATTAAATGGTAAAAATTTATTCTTTTTATACTTTAAAACCATTAAATATTATAATTTAACCACATAAGTTATTACAATGAAAAAAGTTGTTTTTAATTAAAATATAGCATGTTTTTACTATTCATTAAAATGTGAAATTTATCAGAATAATATGAAAATTTTATCCAAGGTAAAATTTTATATCCTGATTCCAAAGAATAATTTTATTTTTTAAAATTGAACTTATAAACATGTCAAAAACTAGATTGAAAGTGTGTGCACCATCAAAAGGTGGCAAAACTGCATTTTTTGAAAAATACTTATTTTACCCGAAAAATTTATTTTGTTCTTATAATATGTTCTATAAAATACGTAAGATGAATAATAATGTTATAAAATTAAAAATTTAGTTAATATTATTCATAACAGCTAGTTCATAATAATATCATAATAATATATCGTTGTTTAGTAAAACCCGGTATTGCGTACAACACACGCTATCGAGGAAGGTCGTGATTGAGTGTAATGCAAGCCAATTTTGGGTTGCGTATACTAAAAGCTAATGCAGTTTTGTGTATAGTCCAAGATAATCTTGGTGCACTATATAATAGAAGATATAAAAGAAATTAAAAATAATATATCTTATAAAATCTCGGTTTGTTACATTCTACCCCCTTTAAAATGAATTTCACCCTCGAAATTTGTCGGGGTTATAAATGGTTTGTTACTTGATAATTTCTTTCATAGAAACCCAAATCATAAAAAGGGATGCTAAAACTTAATTTTAAAAAGTAAAGTGTGAAACATAATGGTTACCCAAATTAACTCATCACTAGGTTTCCATATAGGACATCATAGGTGAAAATATGGATATGGAGGAGAAATCTAACCATCATGTTCTGATGGAGAGTGGTAGAGAACATGGATATGAAAAATACAACAATCACAAAGCCATAAATTTGTGATGATCTATGGTAACATATGATTCATCAGATATAAGGACACTAGGACAACATTTTTTTTGTATTCAAGATCATTTCCCTAAAGTTGAAGAAATTGGAATTAGAAGAAATACATTCTTGATTTTGGTACAATCTCACCATTGGTCGTTCCTTGGACAATTTCCACTTCATCTCTTAAAGAAATGAAGTTGAATTTTTCATTCACGAAGTGTTAGCAGATCATATGATAGAATGATAGGTCATTCCATCTATCTCAAATAAAAAGTTTTCAAAAGTTATCAAATATACATAAGTCCATATATAATGAGATTAATCATATATAATTCCAAAAATGGACTTATACTTTATCTACCATACCGCTTAAAAAATAAAACTAGTTTCTACTAACCAGGGACTTCCTGTAGGCCAGTGGTATGTGATAAAGGCTAGTCGCACATCGGTTGTGGGTTCGATTCCCACAACCTTGTCCGACGCGATGGGTTGTCGCCCGTCCCACAGGTTATCCTTTTTTTCTAAAAATACATTATTATAACTTTCCATCAATAATATCGAAAAAGTTCTAGCCTTAAACAATACTAACTTATGTCCAACATAAGCCATTCCAATCTTAAGGCTTATCCAAAATACTGTTGTCCAATATCATATTATAGTGAAAACGATTACCAAAGAGTTCATATAACAAGCATGTTAATACCATCGTTGATCCCCATATATCATAAGATATGTCTTGTTGGTCACATTCCAAACATTCGAAGGCCTTAATCATATATTCACTTGAAAAAAATGAATACCCATTGAACATTAGTGAAAACATGGATGCAGTTAAAAGTTAACACTTTCCACATACCAAAATCCTCAAAATTCTATATACTCAAACCATGATATCACTTAGTCCTTATATAAATCATGAGCTCATGAATACTGTCAAAAATTTCATTTTCTCCTTATCCCTTCATTATGCGCATATAATTTTCTTTCCAAAATATTTGAATCACTTTTCATGGTAACCTGTACCATAAAATTATTGAAAACCACAATAGACTAATATAAAAATATTCTAATACACCATAAAAGTACCTCAACAAAATTATTCTTGAATACCAATACATAAACACTTCAATCTATCCTCTTCAATGATTTTCCTGGAATAAGTCCTTCCTTGATTTAGAAGTAAATTTTTAGGTCAGGACATTGAGTTGGGTAATGCCCATGTTCTCCACAAATAAGACATTGAACTCCATAACAGTCTGTCACTGTATGACTCTTTTCTCCACACAGATAACATTTTTCCCTCCATTTGAGGTATTCCTCAAGGTTCTTCTTCCCTTCTTTAGAAATCTCAATCTTCCTTTCTTTATGCTCGTCAACATGCGAATATGCGTAAAAGTATATCTTCCTCTTATTTGATGAATTAGGCATGCCACTAAATTTCACCTTGTTAATCATATATCACGATGACTGATTCGGTATAATCACAATATCTTTCTCTCTAGGAATTACGCGATTTTGTTGCTCGTAGTAACCAATTTGTCCATTGGATTCAATGTTAACTGAATTCCTTCTGGTTCCCTCCATTGACTAAAACACAAAAAGAATTCTGTGAGAGGCAAAAATCATACAAGGAAAATAACAAAATCAAGGGGGAGTACCTTCGACATCTAACATCTTAGGTTTAATTATAATATCTTTACCGTAATTCTAGGACTATAACCTATACTTATAATTAACCTTAGGGGCATCCCTATACATACCATAGAAATATCTCTAGGGATCTCACTATAATTTTCGCATCCTAGTTTCCAAAGGTTAACTAAACCTTTCCTCTGATACCAACTGTAGAGGCCTAAAGCTTGACGTACATGGACATTACATTACTTTTGTGGAATACTTAATACATAACAAAAATAGACACACAAGGACCGTAATAGTTTAGTGTCTTTGGAAACTCGAAACATAATCTTCTAATCGTGGTGAAAGATATTCAACATCTCCCATAATGATCTCCCCCTTTTTGTTTTCTTACCTAAAACATTTCCTTAAATCCTGGGGAAAAGAAAACATATAAAGGTTGATCTCAAATGCTCAGTAAGGGTAAGCATGGATAAAATAAAACAAATCATATACATTTGAACTTAAAAACATGAACATAATGTTAAAACATCAAAATCTTGAGCAATGACATAAAACATGGTAGTACATAAGGCATAAACATTAATCATGATAAAATATCATGGGAATAAATCATGTGATTTTTACAACCATTGAGAACATGATATGATTTCCATAGTATCCAAGGCATTGCTACCAATACCATCTTAGTGGACAAAGTCCCTTTCTGGATCGAGTTCACTCCTCATTTCAGTCCTGTATTACTGAACCAGATTAACTTACTATTCCATCCATGTCTATCTCATGAGATATAAATCTTTAACCAATGCATTGGAGGGAGATATAGGTCCCACCCATCTCATATTGAAATCATTCTTACTTGTGCCAAAAAATAAACATACATCATTCATAATAACCCAACGAATAAAATGGGTTTCATAAACATAATCCCATCATCACATAATCCATATAAAAGAAATGGATATCATTTCATAATAAGAAAAGTGAAACCATGTAAATCATAGAGACATTATTCTTTAAACATACACATATGAAATAATGTCATCTTAGATTGAAAATGGTTTTGATCAAACACTTGAAATGAATTATTGAGGAAAATATCTTTTCATTCTTATTTAAAATCATTTTCTTTTCACAAAATGTCATGAAATTTTAAAAGAAAGGGATTTTGTTGAAAATAGTCATGAAATATTTTGGAGGAAGCTTTATGAAAATTAGGCTTTATAAAACCGTAAAAATCCTTTCATGCCATATAAGTTAAAAAAACATTCTTCTCGTAATTTTGCCGAAAAAGCCAAAAAGTACCTCGTAAAAGAATGATTCCATACATACCATTTAGTAAAAGTCAAAAATGGGTAAAAAGTACTTCAAACATACATGAAACTATTTTTAGGAAACATGGACATGGATGAGAACAATAACCCTAGTAAATACTTACGAATAAACAATCTCGGATAAGAACGAGATTGGAAAAGTTATCCCTTACCTTAGGTCTGATATGCTTCATACGTATCCAAAACTCCTGTATAATGTTATTGACATATTACAGAATCATATTCATTGTTATTATATCATATATGGTTCACTTATGACTTTATATTACCCATTATTTTGTGAATTCATGTTAAAGTAGCGTTTTGGGTAAAATCGTTTCATTTGTCCTTCGTGTTTTAACTTGTAATTATTAATATGATTACTTAGATCATGATTACTTACATCCAAAATGTAAAACATGATTTATATATAATATATATTCATAATATACATATATATATTAGATCAATAAATGGAATGAAATACACCGTTCATGGAGATGGTAGGTCTTACGTACGCATGAACGCTGTTTTCGTTTCCTTATTGAATTGAATAGAATTAAGTATATGACATACATATATATATATACATAAATCCAGAAGCATTATTATGTCATATATTTCATTATTACTTATTATATATACTTTATAATCATTCTTGAATTGTTAACATGGAAAATGAATCTCAACCCGTCGTGGAGACAGTAATCCGTACGTACGCATGAGCGATGATATTATTCCCATGGAATTGTATTGGAGTGTATGTATACTATTTCAGAATCAATATCACTTTAAAATAATCATATATAGTCATTATTTACACCATTATACCCATCCAAGTAAGGTGGTGGTGTAAAATAGATTACACCACAGTGTGGAGATGGTATTCCGTACGTACGCATGCGCGGTGATTTCGTTTTCCATAGGATGGATAGATGGTGAAATAGGGTTGTTTCATAATTATAATAACATATAAGTATATGATTGATACTGATGTAATTACTTCATAATGAAACAACTAAATAAGAAGAAGTAGAAGAAGAAATAAAGTTGAAAGAATTGGTAACGGACATTACCTCTTCTTTGAAGCGCATCTTTGAGACCTCCTCTTAGGGCACTAAAATTGGTCTTTGAAGAAGACCAGGACCTCTAGGATGTTTCTAGTGAAATGGGGATTTTAAATGGGTAGGTTTTTGCCGAGCTTTAAGGCTCATATTGGTGTGATAATGAGAGGTAGGAGGTTCCCTTTTATAAGGGAGGAGAGGGGCACCTTTGGAAATATAAGAAATATTAGTTTATATTAAATCCCAACCCCACTTAAAAACTTCCAAAATGACTCATATTAGAATATTATATGATATATGGTTGTAATATCATCGACCAATAAAATTTATACATGTTAGTAATTTATTTTAAACATTATCAACTTGATTTATCCTTATTTGATAAATTTAATTTTATTTGTGGTAATAACATTCTAAATATTAAATTATAATAAATAATTACTTATTTGTTGTTAATTGTCCATAATTGGATAATTTATAACATTTTAGACCATATAAATTTAAATATATAATTTTTAAATATTTTTGTGATTTTTAAACAATTTTATAATATGTTATTTTTATAAAATAACAATAGTGTCAATTATGACACTATTCATTTATTTGAATTTAAATAAACTATATACAGAATATATGTTCGAAATAAAAGATTTAATAGATTCATAAAAGTTCATATGTATATATAAAATTAGTGGAGAACATTAAATAGTTCATATAATATTTATTTTATTATTTTAAAACCATTTATTTGGTTTATCTTTTAATAAAATAATTACTACAACATTTTTGTATAATTATTTAATATACTTATTTGTTGCATAAAAATTAAAACTAAAATCCTATAATGAATATAAATCTATTAAATTTAACAATAATACTTTTACTTGAATTTATCATCTTAAAATCATAATATTAAAATTGTTATATTTATTAAATTTTGAAGGTGACAACTTTGGCATCATCTAAAATAAAATAATATAAGTGTCATAATCGCCTTAATAATGATCCAAATGGTCAACAATTAGGCCAGTGTATGATTAGGGTTTATATATACACTAATAATAAGTTTTGTGAAAATTTTTGGGCTTTTTATATTTATTAATATTTCAATAAAAACTGTATTACTGATTTTTCACTAAATAAATAATTTCTGCATCGTTAATGTATAAGATAATAAGGTAATTAAATAACTCTTAAAAATTAAAAATAATTTACCATGATAAATAAAAACATTTTAAATTTAAAATTAGTATTTATAAACGAATTTATTTTCTCTATAAACTTATATTAAAAATACTTTAATTATTAAAGTTGAGTGAGACATATTTCACTTTCCTTTAAATAAAATAAATTAAAGGTCTTAATCACCTCCAAGTGGGTTCTAATGGATTCTATTTCGACCCAAATATGACTTAGGACAAATTATAATCATACAATTGTATTAAGACAAGTATTAGGATAATTTTATAATATTATATTTACCCTTAATTACCCAATTTACCTTTTACTATGGTAAATAAAATTTACTGTTGTTACTATTCATAAAGCCCAAAAATAAAAAGTAGTCTATTAATATAATTTGGACTCACTAATTCCAAATATGGAATCCATTTTTCCAAATTCAATACACATAAGTTGCAGAAATTAAATTAAATTTAATCCTGTTGTCGAAAGAAAATGGGTTTTTGTTTAAAACATTGCAAAAGATTGAATTTATTTAACCTACAAATTCAATGTAAAATCAATGCTAATGAAATACATTATATTAAATGGTAAAAATATATTCTATTAATAATTTAAAACCATTCAATATTATAATTTAACCACATAAGTTATTACGATGAAAAAATTTGTTTTTAATTAAAATATAGCGTGTTTTTACTATTCATTAAAATATGAAAGTTATCAGAATAATATTAAAAATTTATTTAAGGTAAAATTTTATATCTTGATTCCACAGAATAATTTTATTTTGTATAATTTAACTTATAGACATGTCAAGAACTAGATTTAAAGTGGGTGCGCCATCAAAAGTCGGCAAAATTGCATTTTTTGAAAAATACTTATTTTACCTGAAAAAATTATTTTGTTCTTATACCATGTTCTAGAAAATATGTAAGATGAATAATAATGTTATAAAATTCAAAATTTAGTTAATACTATTCATAACGTCTAGTTGATAATAATATTATAATAATATATCGTTGTTTAGTAAAACCTGGTATTGCGTACAACACACGCTATCGAGGAAGGTCGTAATTGCTTGTAATGCAAGCCAAGTCAGGGTTGCGTATACTAAAAGCTAATGCAGTGTTGTGTATAGTACAAGCTAATCTTTGTGTAGTGTATAGTATAATATATTAAAGAAATTAAAAAGAATATATCTTATAAAATCTCGGGTTGTTACATGGTATTCCGAGTGAAATGTGAAAAGGATTGGTTGAAAATTTAAATGATTAATTAGAAAATGAAAACCCATGGTACATTCCCATTTGTGTGTAATTAAAATGAAAAATGAATGATTTTAAAGTGACTTAACTTTAGAGAGGGGTTAATTGAATTTAAATGAATTATATTGATATGATTTATGATGGGGATGTTCCTATATGGGGTTTTATAGGTGTAAGTGAGATAAATGAATTTTTTCAAACATGATGATATTTTATGATATTACTTTTAAATTATCGCCTTCATTTTGAAATATCATGGGAATACTGGGTTAACTGGGTGGAAATTCTAATTATTTATGTTCACTAGTTTATAATTATGTTTTGTAAAGTGCCCCTAGGTGTTACTTAAGTAAACCTAATGAATTTATTTTTTGTTAGGACAAAAAAGGTAAGATCAGGTGTTTGGGAATAAGTCAAATGATATATTGGTTGTTTTCTCGTACATAGACTTTACTTCATTGATGACCATGTTAACTTTATTCTAGACTATTTCCTTTAACACCATAGGCTCCATGGTAATGATTTATTTATGTTTTCTAAAGCATGGTTACCTGGTAATTGGTAAAAAAATATCATGATTTTCTTCATCATTTTCTGATGAAACTATTTAAGTTGCAATTTGGGAATGGTTTTTTATGAAAATGAAATTGTGGTATTATTTCAAAAAATCACATTTTTATTAAAAATGGGTGTTTTCAAGGAAATACATATGATACTTGTTTTTTTAAGAAACAAAGTATAGATACTTATTTTTATATTATTATTTTCAAACTTTTATGAAATATCTTCTCTTTTAAAGTGCCAGGCCTTAGGTCAGTGGGTATAAGCCTATTAGTATTTTTAGTCCACACCTATATATCATATAGGTTTTGTAGGTTTCCTAGAATAGTGAATATTCCAATATCTCTAGGTTTGAGTTGAGGTGGAGGTGCATGTGAAATTTCCTCATTCGGATGTGGAGATTGAGTAGTTGTCTTCTTTCTATTTGTTTTTATTTTTAGTTTTTGTATCAACCTTGTATTATGATATCTTGTATCCATGGTTGTTTTATTTATTATATTTAATTTCTTGGTTTTTAACTGTTCATTTTATTTATTTAATAATTTATTATCATTTGGAGAAATCATTCCCATTTCATTATTATTGATACTTGGGTGCCTGTCATCAGCCCGTGGGGATCGAGAATACCCTTATGGTCTTATTTTGGACTAGTTCAAGTGTCTGTTATGGGAATTTCCTATATATGTTTATGATAATACAAATCATGATATTGATAAACTTAGTGTAGGTTCTTTTATAATGACACTATAATAGAATAAAACAATGATAATTGGATATATAATTTGGTTAATGTTTTATAAAAAATTGTGTAATTTTATTCAATCAATTCTAAAATGTAATAAAAACTACTAAAAATCAAGATTTAATCCATATACAACTTTAAATACATATTCCAAAAAGTAATAAAAATGAGTTAACTACATATTTTTTAACTAAATAATGTGGTTAATTTCCATTAAAAATATTAAAATTTTGAAAAAAATTTCTCTAATCACTCCTTCACAATAACACTATTTAACTCTATGGAAATAAAATGAATTCAAGATAAAAAATACTACCATGCCTAGTTATAAACACTAATATAAAAAAAATGTAAAGATTCATCTAATATTGAAAATATCATTCTTAATATATGATTTAAGCTCACTATCCCACTATAATTCACTCTGGTTTTCAATCTTTAAATCCTTTACAAGTCATTACATTACCTACCTCACTTATAAATTTTCGCACTTCACTCTAAGAACAATTGAGAATTGAGGTTTTATCATTCCCAAACTACATGTTATCTACCATATTCATTCCAAGATCCTAATTTATCGACCAGCAAAAACTATTGTTCTACTCAAGAGGAAATCCAACATGTTGTTCTGAGTTTTATGGGATGGTAGGATTTTATGTTTCAAAGTATGGGGTAGAATATTAGTTTTTAATATCTTTAGTATAAATAATTTTAAAATTCATAAAGTGTTTATAAAGATTAAAACTCATTTATCCCCTTGTAAATTATATTACTCCAATATATCACCCCCATATTTTTCATTTTGTGGGTAAAATTCAAATGGAAAATAAGAATGAATGAAACTTCTTATTTTCTCCATTTTTTATTTCTTTTATATAAAATTTTTATTTCATTATATTTAATTGTTTACATGTAAAGAACTATTTTTTATATACATTTTTATTTAGAGATAAAGAGGTATATTTTGTTATGATAATGAAATTTATCTTGTGAACACACAACCCAGAATAGAAGTATGGAACCCTTTAACTCTACCCAAAATATTATATTTCACCCTAATAACTTTCATATAAAAATATTATCCCCCACTCTTTCTAAAAATATAACAATAATTATTCACAAGTGATGGGTATAATGGGTAAATAGGGCTTGTAATATAAATTTTTAAATAGTTATTTCATGGTTTATAAGGCTTAATAATGGTCATATGTTAAAGGTTGACCAAATTAGAGGTTAATTATAAAAATGGATTTTACATAGAAATATGGGAACTATCCTAAATATAGAACACCTGTATCTTATGGATTCAAATATAATCACATCAAGTTCTAGTTTCTCAACATGACCTGATAATATCATGAAATTTATTATAAGAAATAATATACAAGAATAACATAGGATGTCTCTTAGGTTAGGGATTAAAACATATGGATAGTTGGATCATGACTTGGGTAATAATTTCTAGTTTATTAATATAGGTTCAAATCCATGAAACAGTGGTAAAACCCACTTAAAATCATAAAAATAAAATTTTATAAAATAAATGAAATCTCCAAAACTAGCATTGTATTTTTTTATAAGGAAACAATTTCAATTTCAATTTCCAATCAAAAAAACACAATAAAAATAAAAAAATAAAAAAATATCATACATAAATTTAAAACATAATCCTAAAAAATAGTTCCTAAAAATATTTTAAAAATATCCTAAATAGGATGGAATCAACCCCACCCCCCACCCCCCTCAGAAATACAAATACACTTATCTAACACTTCTAACAAAATATTAGTATAATTCATAGAATATAGTATTATTTAAACAAATGTAAAAGAGAAATAAAACCATGTTATTGTGGATGGGAAGCTTTTAGTTAATCTTTATTATTTCAAGATTCTTTACCAAATAGTTTTTATTAAAATAAAAAAGATAGTTGAACAAAATATATTTTATTAAAAAATAGTAATAAAAAGTATGAAAACTTGGTTTGAACCCTAAGTAGGTACTATTTTTTTATTACCCTTAGTGGTGAGTACTAGTTGTTAACCCCATTTTTATGGTGGGTTTGGTTTCTTTGATATAAACCACCACATTTTATTTTTTTTCAATAACCATGAGTGGAAACTAGTTTTGAAGTACCTCATGGATAGAGTAAAATATTACAAACCATATAATGTAGAAAAAAATGAAAAATGGGTGGGAAGTGAAAGAAAGGGGCCGCACTTATAGGTTTTTTTCCTCATCCAGTGGATGTTCATGGTGATGATAAGGAGGTAAAGGCTTCCCCACATGTCCTAAATCTCACTATTTATATCTTATATCCACATATTAAAATTCTAGTAAAATTTACTCTTCCATTAGGGCTTCTTCATATTGTTCTTTGAATTTAGAAAAAATTTCACCTCAAATAGAACTAAAAATTAAGTGCATAGGATTTTAGAAGTCATTTTAAGAAATAAAAAACAATAAAAATAGAAATAAAAGATAATTTCACACCCTTGTGTGGCTCATACATGATAAATTTCTATTAAATATATTCCTCTAAACTATATTTTATAGGAAAGGGTAGGGGATATATCATTCATTCTTAAAATATCAATATATTCTTTTCTTATTATTCTTCTATGAAAAACTATTTTAGTTTAGAATTTGTATCATAAAAAATAGGGTTATTTTTTAAATAAATCTCAAATAATGTAAAAACTATAGAAAGGTTTGTTCATCCCCATATAATGTATCTTCCAAAAGTATCTCCTTTTCATAGATTTCCTCTGGTGAAATCTCATAAATGTGTGGGAGTAAAAGTTTTTCAAGTACATCTTAAACCTATTCAATGTATTTGTGATAAAATAAAATTAGTTATTAATGTTTTTTTTCTTATTTTTACCTTTTTTTATTTATTTTTTATAGTTTTTTGGATATTATATTAATCATGTACTTCAATTATTCCATATCACTTTTTTGATCATTAATTTGTTAGTCTAGTAGAAAAGATGTATTGCTGAATTCTTATATATTATCTAGAGTCAGTTCATCTTCAATAAAATGGGGAGGGGGTATATATAATTTTTTATATATTCATTGATGAAGTGACTTCCATCCTTCCACCCACTAGTTTATACCAAATATTGATCAAGTTACTGACCTTGATTTTTTTATTCCTTGGGATCCAATGGGAAGAGAGATTGATTATTATTATACAATTTTGTCATGTATAGTTTTATAACCTTGGTAGTGAATTATTCAATATCTTTAAGCTGGGAAAATATGGGTGGATTCATTATATTATTCTCCCATATTTATTCTCACCCAATCATTGAAAAATAATAGAAGATGGAATTTAAAGAAAACATAAAACAAAGAAAAAAATTGAATGAAATAATTTAATTACAATTGTATAAAAACATTGAGTACTCAGCTTTAGTCTCGAAAAATGGTACTATGTTTTGATAGCTTTCATCATTTATAGTGGTAAAAAGTATATTTTAAATCCCCAATGTATATTATAAATCTTAGCACAAGTTTATCTCTCAAGGATCTGGGTATGTAACAATCACTATCATCAAATATATGTTTGTTTTTAGTATTTAAATTTTTAAAATAAGAACAAAAAAATAAAATTTTATTTTTTTTATTTTATAAAAAATAAATCAAAAAATGAAATTGGAAAAAAAATTATCAAGATAATTAGATGGACCTAGGGTGAATTTCAATGGATTATATCATAATTTAAATTTATTTTAATTAACATAATACAATAATAATACTCAATATCATTTATTTACTTATCTAGTATTTTTTAACATGTATGATAATAAAAACTTTTTCAAATACCTTCAAATATATCACCAACTCATTTTTTCTCCTTTTTTGAGTTAGAAAAAACACTCCCCGAGTGAGAGAATGAACATACTCACACAAGTAGTCATGACTGGTGACCATTTATCCTTTCAAACCACACATATCTAATTTTATAAATTCTTATTTAATTATAGAGAGAATATAAAGTTCAAGTATTTGGAAAAATGTTGAAGTAATGATTAAAAATGGATTGATGATCATCACCCCTATTCTTTAAATTATTTATAACATTAGAATCAAGGAAATAGTTTTAGGAATTAAGAACATAAATTATATAATGTCATTGTGATTCTGCTCAAAATAATAGAAATGGGTTATTACTTCATAATTATGAAGTATGATATAATTTTTACCTCATAGTGGTATAAGAAATGAAAATAAATTGTGATAAAAAAATAACACAAATCAAAATAATGAACATAATATATTGGTATTAAAATGTAGAAAATTGTAGAAATCCAAAGATAAATCAATTCATTGATGAAGCCAATGTTTCCAAATATGGGAAGGGGAAAATATTAATAATAAGAGATTTATTATTCTCCATTATCCTAGACTTTATTTCTAATCAGTGAGATACCTTCTTCCCAGAATTTCTTACACATGTCTCAAAAGAGGGTGCATATTTATTCAAATGGGCATCTCAAATCTTCTCCTTACTCAAAATCATTCTCGTGGTCATTATCTTATTATTCTTATATATGGGTTATATGTGGAACACTTTGATAATCAATTCTTGATATGACCATATGGAAGAAACTTTATTTTAGGATTATCTTTTTTTCATTTCTATATTTTTCAATTTCAATCTTCCTACAGTATCTGAATATTCAGATTTCACTAAGTCAAAAAATTTATACATCATAGAACTAAAACAATTATCTTAAGTATCAGTTTCTCTAGATTTTTATAAATTTATATATCTTATATATCCTTCTATACCTCTAAAAATATGTTATGTATCATCCATTTTCTTCAAAAAAACCATATATATCATCTCTCGTATTGAAGAATATCTTATGTAGTGTCTTTATTAGAGAAAAAAAATATTTTATGTATGGTATGTATCTTAGAATTTAGAAATTTATAGGATGTTATGTATCATCTCAATGATTATAAAATATATTATATATCACTTATTCTCTTCATTAGTATAGTAAAAAAACTTATGTATCATGGATGGTTCCTCAAATTATGTTATGTATTTGATTACCTCTTCAAAATTATTTTTTATACCATTTATTGTAATATAAATATGTTATGTATCAGGGTATTGGATTCAAAAACCATAAATAACACTTCCATTTTCAATTTATTCGTCTACCCAACTTTAGAATGTTATGCATCTCACTATGGCTCCATCACTTTTTCAATTTTCATATCCTTCTAGAAATATGTTATGTATGATCCCTTAGAAAATATTTTTCCATTTTTCCTTAGTAATCTACGAATAATGAAAATTACATAGTGTAAGGTTTTCCAAAACTATACCAAAATTGATTTAAAAAATGAGAATCATATTCATAATCCTATTAACATTTAAAAAAAGAATCTAAAAATAAATTTATAGATTTTAAATTAATTCCAAAAATGAATAAAATAACTAAAAATTTACATTTAATCCATTTAACAATTTAATTCTAGAATCAAGAAATTAATAAAAAATGATTTATTATCTAGGTTTTAACTAAATTGTGGGGTTAATTTCCATTGAAAATGGTTTAAAATTTTAAAATGTTGGATCTTAACACATCATTTTCTATTTATTATGTATAGGGCTCCATGTCCATGGATTATTTATGTAACTCTAACACATGGTTCCATCACCTATAAGTAATTGAACATATTTAAATAGAGTATTCATGGTGAAACCAACCAAGTATATATAAATGTTAATGGTGGAATGCTACAACTCCATACAAACTTAGATCAAGGAGTTATTCTCCTAGGTTTAAGGGATGGTTTATCATCTACTCGATAAACCAACCATTAGTTAAAATATTATCATCAAACCACATGTTTATTTTATTTTTTCTAGTGTATGGATATTTATTCATTTATATGATTAACTATTTATTTAATGTTTAAACATGATCACTTAAAGAAAATAAATTAATAATCATGTGAAGATGAAATAAAATAAATGGATTATTCATAAATTATTTTATCAAACATTATTATTTAATTATCTAAAATACACATAATGTTAAAAAGTATGTAAAATGATAAAAAAAATATAGAATATTTATTCATAATATAAACAAATATATCAATAAAAATATTAAGTCAAAAAAATAATTCCATTACTAGAGTTAGAATACACCCATAGATTAAAGTATTTTTTATCCCCTATCTGGATACTTTTATTTATCAGGGAGACATAATGAAATTTTCCATTCAACTTAACCCAGTTAGAATCAAGTTTTTATTTCCCTACAAAAATTAATGAAACTTAGAGGCAAGTGTTGAAGAAATCTAGGTTTATGATTTCAATATTGAGTATCACACTCAATAGATCAAGGAACTATAAGTAAATGCAGATGGTAAGAATACCTACCTAAATACCATCAAGTAAATTGATTAGGCCTCTATATGGTTTACTTGAAGGGAAATAAAAACCCTATTATACTAGAATATATGTGTGATATAATATTCTGAGTCCGATGGTGATGGTTACTTAGATTTGATAAAATAATTTGAGTCTAATAAATTAAAATTTATCATGTTACACCTGGTAATAAATATAAAGTAACAAAATATTCTTTTATTTTTTATAAAAAAGGTAATTTCATATGACCTCGACATTATCCCTGCTATTTATATTATAAAAATACAATCTCTTAAGTAGAAGTAACTTTCAAGAGTTGTACATACACTTACATATCGTACTACACTAAGAGCAGAAGTTTTATAGACTAGAGTCCCCAGTTACTAATGTGCCTTATATGGAGACAAGTGTGGAGGAGAATTTTGTATTATAGAAACATATGTATGATTCATTGTATATCAAATTCCACAAGTTATCATCTAGAACTAGTGATATCTTGAATCATTGTAATGACATGGATGTAGACACTGTATTTTCTCATCACTATGATCTTTATTAGGAAAAGTTAAGACAATAAAAATATGATTTCTCCAAGGAACTCATTCCATGAAATATTGGAGAAGGTGTACCATTAGAACCTCTTGTAGTCAATATGATTGGATATATTGAGAATTTAGAGATTCTGGGTTTCAATATACCAAGGAAATATGCAGAGACCTCATTATCACCTCACTTACTTGGTGCTTCTATAACTTTTATGAATTTTAATATAATAAATATTAATAATTAACTCATATATATCTTGACATTGGTTCACCAAACAAATAAGAATAAAAATCATGAAAAACCTTCAATACTTTTGGTGAATAATAGGAAAGTCAAGGAGAAGATATCCAAGGATAATTCAAAGTCTAAGTCACCTTCACACTACCCTACCAAGAGGAGAATAATCATGAGGAAATCTAAGGAATAAGATGTAGTTTGTTTTTAATTTGGTAATAAGGGCCACTGAAAGAAAAAATATGCCTCATTGAAGATAAAATGGAAATATTTAAGTGTATTTATTAATGAATTAAATATCTATATTTCAATAAATTAAGTATTGTATATAGGTTTTTATACTCAAATTTGTATCTAAATATAGGAACCAAGTATATTTCTGTAGGTTTCTAAAGGTCATATGGATATTTGAGCTAAAAATGAAGAAAGAATAATTGCATTGGCTGTTGGAGATAATATTATCACTTTACTAATGGGATTTAGTCTAGTTTTAAATAATTTTTATTTTGTGCCCAGTGTAACAAAAAACATAATATCCATGCCTAGTTTAAAAATTGATGACTTTTTTTCAATTTAAAAAATAAGAGCCACTACGTTTATAAAGATAACATATTTTGTGGGATAAAACATTTTAATAATGATATTTATATACTAGAATATGAAATAAAGTGTTTAAAATAGATAATGAATCGAGTTCACATGCATCATATCACACTTGGATGGGGTATCACAAGTGTGGTCATGTAAATGAGAAGCACTTGACAAGGCTATTTCAAGAAGGGTGTTTAGAACCTTTTGAAATAAAACCACTCGATATATGCTACTCTTAATTACATAGAAAAATGACCAAATATCTATTTAGTAAAAAGGTTTAAAGGGATACATATTCTAAAATTAGTTTATACATATGGGTGTAGACATATTCGGTTAAAGTTATAGGAGAATACTCCCACTACTTAAATATTAATGATGACTTTGGTAGACATGGATGTGTCTACTTAATGATGTATAAGTAAACTTCCTTTTATAAATTTAATAATTAAGACAATGAAGTATAGAATAATCTTGGTATGAATATAATTAAACTCCACTCAAACCATGGTGAATAATATATTAACCAAGGGTTTATCAATCACCTAATGGAGTTTCAGATATTATATCAACTCAATCCTATTTATAAACAATATCGGAATGGTGTTAGTGAAAAAAGAAATTGTTCTTTTTTGTACATGGTGAGATCGATGATGAGTCATATGATTCATTCATTATCATTATAGGGATACTAATTATATAATAAAGTGCACACACTAAATTAGGTTCCAACTAAAGTTACAAATAGAATTCTATAGGAGTTGATGTACGGGAAGAAATTCATTTTTCACAATTACATGTATTGGGTTATGAATTTTTTATTAATACTATCGTGGATAATATACTTTCACTATAATGCACTAAGTGTGTCTTTATAGAATATCCTAAGGAAATTAGGGGATATTATCTATATGCAATATCAAACAAAATAATAATGGTAGAAAGAAAAACCATATTCCTTGAGAGGGAGCGCATGTCCAAAAGAGATAGTGAGAGAAATATTTGTGTTTATGAAGTCGATGCTCAAGATATATAAGAGTTATAACTTGAAAAAATTTCACAAATCCCCATAGAAGAAGTTTTTCTAGAGAAAAAAATGTTGTGAGTGGAAGCCCTAGACCTAACTCTTTTATATATATTGATTACCATTAAAAGTATACTGTTTAATATATTATGTGTTTAATCTTACCATAATAGTCTTGAAACTTATAAATCCACTATTTACATGTTAATTTCCTTAGATTACATTTCATGTCAATAGGTTATATAAGCTCCCAGTTATAATGAGAATCTTGAGATATTGTGATAGTAATCTTAAATATATGCCATATGGTATAGATACATCATACTAACAAGACACATATGATATTTGACTATCAGGTTTTGAGGGAACATAACCATTAAGACATATTATCCTAACGTTTTCACTTGGTGATCTTAAGTACATGAGATCATGAGGAATAAACCACTAATAATAATACCACATGATTAAGGTGTCATTAGTTTTTCCCATCTACGAACATCTGTATTGGTCTCTTAAATTGAGGTCATTATCAATGTGTACCATTTGATCATATACTTAGATGCAAGGAAAAAGCAATGACATTGAAGTCATGGAAATGTAGCTTGTTTTGGGTGAATCTTTGTTGGTATGTGATTGGTTGAATAATAAAGATAAAATTTATCTCTTTCGAGTTAAGGAAGAGATATCTCATGGGCCTAGATTTAATAGGATGGAAGCACCTTCATTAAATCATCTTTCATGGTATAAAAATGTAAGTCTTTCTAGTAAGGTCATGAAATATATAAAGCGTCAAAAGGATGATGACACAAGTGTGCATCCTAGTTCATGATATATCATGAGACAAATAGATTATAAAACATAGAATGTGTTCATATGATATAGTCATAGCTATGAAATTACTTATATCTTTAGGATTCATGATGTTTTTATAGACATCACTCTCGGTCTATGGGTTGGACTCATTGTTATCCAGATAATGACATAAAGAGGAATAAACAAAGTGTATCCAAACATTCCACCTATTCAGATGAATGGGACTTTAGGATGAAGTGGGACCCATGTTTGGGGGTTGGGGAATATCTGAGTTTTCTTGATCATAAGTAAAATAATTCAATTATATTATTAAAGTTTATAATGATTATGATTGAATTTTTTTTCAAGGTATTCACATGTTTCTTGATCATAAAATTGAATATTATAAAATATAATTTTTTGAATGAATATAACATGTTCTAGGTTTGTTAAATTGTTTGATGATATTACAAGCAAAATTAATGGTTTTTATTTAATAAAATAAATTTTTAAAGTGTTAAAAGTGAGTGATAAAATATTAATGACATTATGACAAGTTTAATTAATTCATAAGTGTGTACAGGTGTATAAACTAGATTTTATTACTTTCCATGGACCAAGGTTCAATTTAGGAACATATAAACCCTGATATAAAAGCTAATTTTAGCCTCTTGAAAAGATAGCTCTACCAATTAGACTATTTTAGATAGAGAATATATATTTTCCTCTCCTCTAAAACTATTAGATAGATATTATAAATAAAGAAAAATTTTAGATCAATTCTTATTTCTCGATCAAGTCTTCCTTCTTCAACTAATCCAACATATATTGTAATGCTCTTCAATTTCTCACACAAACCCATGGAAATAATACATAGATGATCCAGAATTTTTAGTACATGTGTTCATGATCTAAAGGATGTCTATCTTAGAACTTTTGATCCGTGAAACATTGATGGTGAGAGAATAAAATTATTAATTTAAAAATAATATCATACCATAGGTTTTATTTTCCTTACTTAAATTGAATTGAAAATGATCCTTCAAGAAATATGTGAAAGAGTCTTTATGGATTCAGTTTTTTTAACATTAATTAGAACCCAAAATTTTAAATTGTATATTTTTCATGCTTCCATTATTCCCCAGGTTTCTTAAATTGGTATTATATATAATGTATAATTTTTATGGGATTTAAAATTATTTTTCTTTCACTTTAATGGCTACTGGTGAGATGTCTCTTTAGCCAGAGCATGATACAAGCACATTGAATATTCTTCAGACATACTGGAAGTTGGCTGGGTAATCCCTTGGAAGTTTTATCTTTCTATGAAATCTTAATTCTTAATCCAAAATCAATATATATATACACACACATATCCTTCCAAATGAAAGGATAAAGATAAAGTAAAAAAAATAAAGGGATTCCATGCCCTATTTAATCAGTCATGGACTTGATGGATTTCCCATGTTATAGGGAGAGTGATTATTTTGATAATCAATATATATTTTAATATATATTATATAAATATATATTATAATACTACATATATATAAACAGCCTTAAATGGATTCTCCAATTAGACATGTTTCAAACCATGTTAGTTTGGATCTAGCCTGCTGGATTTGTTAACCCTATCAAAATCCCTAAATTAATTTTTGGAGATCTAATTTAGGTCCAAATGGAATTGAAAAATTATATAAAAAAATTGCAAATTAAATTCAATGGTATTTAATTTAATAAAATTATTTTGGGTGTTGTGTGACGTGCCGATAATTAACTAAAATTATTTTATGGAAATTTAAAGAATTAAAAATTCCCTCGAGTTGAATTTTATAAAATTTAATTTTTTTATTTGAAATATAATTACAAGTTTATTGATCATTATATGAGACAAACCCATACATATTTGGTTTATTATTTATTTAATTTAATTATTTCATTTATGTTGAAAATGTAATAATTATTTTACTTTGATGATCTACACATCATTTATCTATCTTTAATTTGTATAAGGTAATATGTGTATACATTTAAGTGATAAAATGTATTTTTTCACTCTTATTTCCCCTAAACTACATCTAAGTATACATTTTAAAGATAGGAAGAATTCATGGAAAAGTAGTTTGAGTCGAGATCTAGCATAAACTAAAAAAGTGAAGTGCATAAGAGTTATGGGCACTATAATTTAATTTAGGTATTAACTTAAGGAATTATCATAGGGTCTCAGTTAATTAATTATTAAATATATAGATTAACTAATAGTTAATGGCTCATAATCATGTCATTATTTATTTATTTTATAAAATTCATCATTTATTATTTTGTGAACTTATATTTACTATATGTGATTATATAGTATAGTAATAAAAATTCATCCATAGATAAAATGAGCATGTGTGGTGACTGTTTTATAATTAAATTAATGGTTAAGTTGTGAGTGTAGTCACATATAAAAACATTTTAAATATAAAGTACTTATTTCACTAAGATTAAATTACCAAATCCCTCAAAGAAAATATTAAGTCATTAAACGACTTACATTGATTGAATTTGAACACAACTACTTATTCTGATGTTTTATTCAACCCTAGTTAAGGGTTTCTTGTACTAACAAAGATTTATTATGAAAATAGGGGTCAACTAATCTAAAGTTTACAGCAAAAGAGTATCCATATATATCTTATTTCAACCTTAGCAGAATATTATTAAGCAGTGAAAATAATTCTTTTCATGATATGGGACTCCACTCAATAGATCAATAATCTATGATTTAATGTGGTTGGTCATTCAAAATCCTGCGTTAGACTCTTATAGTAGTGTTGATTCCATATCTCAATCTATTAAAATATGTTTAGGGATCCTTGTCACTAGAATACTCAAGCAACAAAGTATTTTGAATCTAGTAGTTGAGGGATACTCGAATTTGATAAAATAGTGGGAGACATTTAAAATTAAAAATTTGAATATGTATACTAGTAATCAAGATAAAGACTTAATATTATAATTTTATTTTTTGTACATAAAATTTAAACCACCACCAATTCAATTTCACTATGATCTATATTGGATAAATAGAATATCCTCACTATACATAACTTCCAAGAGTGGTATAGAAGCTTGTGTATAGTATTATGATAAGAGGGGAATATTTATGTGTTATAATCCCAACTTCTTATTGAGCCTCATTAGGGAGAGATAAATGTGGATGATGTTAAATATAATAATCATATGTATGATGTGCTATATGTTCAATGCTTCTTATTGTCATCTATTTCCATTGAGCTATATAAAATGCATGATGACAAAGTTGTTTTCCAAATTTTGTCTTATATCAAATAGTTATACTAAGAGAGGGATCATCAATAAATATATGAGACATATAATGATTTATATAGATATTTTATAGTATAATGGAATGAATATTGACCTCATGTACTCAATATGATCAAGTTCATTGAGAGACTAGAGATATTTGGGTTCAAACTAAACAAAAAACTGGAAACTAGTCCCATTCATACCTATTTACCAAATAGCTTATCAACTTTAATTGTTAATTATAATATGAATAACATGAGTAAGTCACTATCATATTTTTTGTCTTTATTTCTCTAATAAAATAAGGATGTAAATAATTCCAACTCTTTAGTCCTTATGGTGAACAGGAAGAATAAAACAAAGGAAAAAAGTATCAAAGTCTAAGTATGAGTCAAAGATACTGATGCACTCCCATTTCAAGAAGCCAAATATGAATATGGAGAATAATGAGTAGCAAGAAATATACTTTACATGTGGAAATAAAGGCCACTATAAGAACAATTTTGCTTTTGATAAGAAGAATCCAATTGATGCTTCTACTTTAGGTATATTGGTTATTGAATTCCAGCTATCTATTTCTATAAGTTGGGTATGGGAAACTTTATTTGGTTTGAACATTTTTATTCAAATATAATATAAAATTAGAATAAATATAATTGAAGAAGGTTAATTAAATATCTAAGAATAAAATTGTGCAAGACTTATAGCATTGGAAGTGGGATATTATCATCTTATATTTATTAGTAGAATAGTTATTATTCTAAATAATTATTATTATGTATCATATGTTACTAGAGACATAATAATAGTGTTAAGTTTAGAAAATATGATATTTTATTTCAATTTTGGAAATAAATTTTATCTTATGTATAAGGATAGAATATTTTATGGTATGGGACATATTTAAAATGGGTTATATATACATAAACTAGAAAATTCAATTTTTGAAATCAATGACAAATTAATTGAGAATAACTCGTATCCTACCCACCGATGGCACTTTAGGCTAGGTCATGTAAATGAGAAGAGTTTATGAAGACTACATGAAGTAGGGTATTCAGACTCCATTGATTAAAAAATCTTGGATGTATATCATTCTTTTTTATAAGGTAAAATTTATAAATAACCCTTCAGTAGGAAAAGAGAAATAGAAAAGGAACCATTGGAATTGGTACATACTGATGTATGTGATCCATTTCTTGAAGAGGTAAGGGTTGGTTTTCTTTACTTTATTAATTTTACCAATGACTGTAGTAGATATGAATATATCAACTTAATTTGTTATAACAAAAATTCCTTTATCTTGTTTAAGTAATATCATAATGAAGTAGAAAATAAAATTGGTAATAAGATTAAGAAACTCCACTCAGACCATAGTGGAGAATATCTTAACCAAGTTTTCATCAATCATTTAAATAAGTATGGGATTGTTTCCTGACTCACTCCTTCATATACACCATAGTGAAATGGTGTTAGTGAAATGGGGAATCAAACCCTTATTTACATGGTCAGATAGATGATGAATCATGAAACTATACCATTATACATTTGGGGATATTCACTAAAAACTAAAATATATACACTAAATTGAGTACCAAACAAAAAGAAAATATGGGATTCAATATGAGTTTTGTTATATAAATAAGCCCAATTATCAAATATACATGGTATGCAAGGATTTGTTTCAATACTATACATAGTGAAAAAATAGAATCTTATAGAATTAAGTGAAAATTTATAATTTATCCTATGGAAACTAAAGGATGCAACCTATATAAACCTTCAGATAGAAATGTGATTGTAGAAAGACATTCTAAATATCTAGAAATGAAACACATTTCCAAGGGAAATAGTGGGAGCGAATTGACTTTGATGAAGTTGATTCTACATATGCACAAGAGATGGTATGGGAACAATCTCTAAAAGATTCAATGAGAGTGGAAGGTGTTCTTGAGACAAAATTAATGCATAGGTCTACAAAAAAGGTTAGATAAATATAGATATATGGTTTTTTTATCATCGAGTCAGGTGACACATTAATCCTAGAGAATGATGAACCTCTAACCTACAAGTAAGTAGTTTATGGAACATATACTTCTAAATTGAAAATCCATGAATTTTAAAATTTAGTACAAGTATAAAAGTAAAGTTTTGATTTTGGTAGACTTATGAGATAATGTAACATATATTAGGTGTAAATGAGTATTCAAGAAAAAATTTGACATGGATGGTCAAGTGATCACTTATAAGTCATGACTATTATTGAAGGTTTTGAGGAAACATCATGGAATCGCCTATGATAAAAACTTCTCACCATTCATTATGCTAAAATCCATTATAATATTACTTGCAATAGCAGCCTTACATGATTATAAAATTTGGAAAATGGATTTTATAACTTCTATTCTAATTGGAATATTATTTTAAGACATATATATGAAACAACCCAAAGGTTTTATTATATCAAATAGTTCCAATAAATTATGTAAACTGCAAAGATCCATTTATAGATTGAAGTAGGTATCACAATAATGGAATGTTAATTTTGATAAGGCTATAAGAGAATTTATTTTCATTAATAATGAATGTGATATATGTGTCTATAAGAATGTTGGTGGGAGTTCCATTATTTACCAAGTATTATATGTTGATGACATATTATTAATTTAAAATGAAGTGTGAGTCTTATAATATTTCAAGATTTGATTAAATGAACTATTATCCATGAAAGTATTAGGTGAATCAACATATATTCTAGGGATCAAGATCTATCAATATAGATATCAAAAGTTTTATGGGATAAGTCAAAGTATATATATTAACATGGTACTCAAAATTCATAATCTAGAATAATACAAGAGAATATTATTATCAATGTCTCATGGAATTAATCTCACCAAGAAGATGTGTCTATAGACATAGTAGGATATTGAAATAACAAGTAGAATCATTGATTATTTATCAGTGATATCTATCTTGTGTTTTATTCTATTTACTATTCTTGATGTTTTCTTTTCCTAATGCATAGTAGGTAGATATTAAAAAAATCTAGGAGAGATGCATCGGGCATCTGTGAAAACTATTCTAAAGTAATTGAGATGCATAAAGGATATATTCCTGGTATATAGAGGAGATAAGGTGCTAGTCATGAGGGGATAAATTGATTCTATCTTCCAGATAGATCATTAGGATCTAAAACTACATACAATCTATGTATTTTTACTAAATGGTGGTGTAGTGAGCTGGAGGATCTCAAATAAGTTTGTGGTTGATGATTATATAGAAGAATCTAAGTATATAGTGGCTTATGATATAGATAAAGATGTGGTTTTCTTTCATAGATTTATTTTCAATCTTGGTGTTATACCTAGAATTATATACCTTGTTACATTATAATGTAATAATATTACGATAGTGGTGCTTTCTAAGGAGACTAGGTCCCACCAAAGGATAAAGAATTTACTTCAAAAGTTTCATCTTTTAAGAGATTTTACTCAAAGAGATGAATTCATAGTCAGCAGAGTATTCATATAGGATAATGTGTTATACCCTCTAAATAAATCCATATATTAGTAGAATCATGATACTCATGTGAGATTTATAGGGTTGAGAATTATTGGAAGTTGGATCTAGTGTAAGTGGGAGTGTTGTGGGTGGGTTCCCTAGACCCAACTCCTTTATGTACTTTGATTTCCATTATATGTATACATTTTGATATATACATGTGTTTACTATTAAATAATAGTATTAATACTTCTACATCCAATTTTTACATGGTAATTTTCTTAGATTATGTTTTGTATCAACATGTTATAACTATTACCATCAATAACGAGAACCTAGAGATATAATAATGGTAATATTAAATATATGTCTTATTGTCTAGATGCATTGTATTGAAAAGACACATATGATTTTTGAATATCAGGTTCCTGGGGATCATAAACATTGAGGATTCTCCTCATGATGTTCACACATAGTGATCTCAAGTACATGAGATCATCAGGACTGACCCTGCCAATAGGAACACCACATGTTGCAGGTGTAATTAGTCAATCCTATCTGTGAACATGTGTATTTTTATATTGAAATTAGTTCATTATCAATGTGTTCTATTTGAATTTATACTTTTATGCAATTTAAAAACCATGACAATGAATTCATGGTGAGTTATCTTGTGTTTGGAGCGTCTTTGGTGGTATGGAATTGGATGAATGATCAAGATATAATTTTTATCTTATGATTTGAGGAAGAGATATCTCATGTGCCTAGGTTAAACAGAATGGTGGAACCTTTATTAAATCCATTTCCATGGTAACATAAGGTATGACCATCTAGTAAGGTCATGAAATATATAAATCATCAAAATGATGGTGACATAAGTGTACATTTTTTATGATATATCATGAGAAGAAGATATTATATTAGAAAAAACTTATTCATATGAGGGGTAGTAATAGATATGAAATTACTTATATCCTTAGGTACCATGATGGGTTTCTATAATTCACTTGTATTTTGTAGTTTGGTATCACTTCTATCGAGATAAGGACCTAGAGGAAAATAGACAAAGTGTATAAACAAGTTCCACCTATTCAGATGAATACGAGTTTGAGACGAAGTATAACCATGTGCGGGGGCCAGTGAATGTTAAAGTGTGATAAATAGTAAATAAAATAATTATATTATATTATTATAGTTCATAATAATGATGATTAAATTTATTTTTCAAGGTATTCACAATATTTTTATCATAAAAGTGAATATGAGAAAATATAATTTTTTGAATGAACATAGCATGTTCAAGGTTTGTTAAATTATTTAGGGATCTTATAGGTAGAGTTAATGGTTTTTATTTTAACATGTAACATGTTAAAGTTTTATAAGTGAGTTATAATATATTCATGACATTAGTGAAAAGTTAAATTAATTCATAATTATACACAAGTGTCTAAAATGATGGTTATTACTTTCTAAGGAAAAAAGTGAGATTTTGGAAAGTATAACCTATGTATAAAATCTAATTTTAGCCTATTGAATAAATATCTAAACCATTTTTATGAATTTAGAGAGAAAATATCTCATCTTATGTTCTTTAAATCTCTTTGAGAGATATTATGAAGAATGAAAGATGTTGGATTGATCCCTATTTCCCGACTAAGTTTGCATTCTTCAAGCAATTGAAGGGACAATGAAAAGATATTATTTTTTAAATTCTATCACCAAAGAATAATATATCAATAACCCAAGAGATATGGTTAATATTTTTAATATCTAGATGATTCCTATCTTTTACCTTTTAGAAATGACATTACAATGGTGGGAGAATTGAGTCAGTGATTTCAAATGAATAAGGTGCCATTTATGGTTTATTCAATTTTATTTTTCATGATTACATTGAATTATATATAATCATTTCAGAAATTTGGGTGATGTATTTTATGGATTTTGTGTATTTAACATGAATCTAAACCCAAAATTTTAAATTTCATTTTTTTCTCACTTTTGTTATTCCCAAGTTCCTTCACAAAATACTATGTGAGAGAACTAGAGAAGTTAGAGAATCGAAGAGATATAGTTTTCTAGTCACTGAGGATGGTTACAAATTATTATACGGGAATGGTGAAACTTTTTCCTACAATGGATTAGTAAGTAGATCTAAATTTGAAATTTTGAAAGAATCTATGAAATCTGAAATGAATTCAATGTACTATAATTATGTGTAGGTTTTGGTAAAACCTTTAGTGAATGAAAATTCTATTGGGTGAAAATGTTTATTAAAAAAGAAACTAGAAATGGGTGGAAGATTCATTACCTAGAATACAAAAATAGTTTCTAAATGGTTTAATTAACTTCAAATTATAGTCTATGATGAGACCTTTTCACTAGTCACTTTTCTTAAATCCATTGTAACTCTACTTTCCATAACATCTTTCCATGATTATATGATTTTGAAAATGCATATAGAAATATCCTTCCTTAATGGGAACCTTGTGGAATATTTCTAAATGGAACAACGATAAGTTTTTGTGAATCTAAAGGATTCCAATAAGGTATTAAAGGTGTAAAGATCCATTTATGGGTTGAATCAATTGTTAAGATTATGAAACATTAATTTTGATTAATTCACAAGATAATTTGGTTTCATAAAGAATAAATGTGATCCATGTGTCCAAAATAGGTTTAGTGGGAGTGAATTAATTTTCCTACTAGTATATGTTGATGATATATTATTGATATGAAATGATATATTGGTCTTATAGTCAATTAAGAAATGATTGAACATATGCTTCTTCATAAAATACTTGGCTGAAGTAGCCTACATTATAGGGTTCAAGATCATTTATGATAGATCTAAGAGGATTCTTAGACTAGGCCAAGGTACTTAAATTGACAAGGTAATGAAGAAATTAAATATAGAATAGTCCGAGATGGGAATATTTCTAGTATCACATAGTAAACATATCTTTAATAAAATGTATCTTTAGGAACAACATGATAAATATAGGGAGTATATGAGTATAATTACTTACACTTATACAATAGGTTATGTCATGTTATATACTAGGATAAATGTGGCCAATTCCTTGAACATGGTAGTCATATATCAAGAAGACCTAAGAAAGCCACATTGATGGTTGTAAACACTATAATAAAGTTTATGAGTCATACTAAGGATATGCTCCTAGTTTATGGAGGAGATGAAAAACTATTCATTAGGGGATATGTGGATTATAGTTTCTAGATAGACCAAAATTATTAAAAATAATATTAAGGATATATATTCTTCTTTAATTGAGGATTTGTGAGTTGGAAGAGATCAAATTGGCCAGTGGTAATCAATTATATAATAGAGTTTGAGTATAGTACAACTTTGATATAGTCAAAAAATAAATTAGGATATAAAACTTCATCCAAGATCTTGATGTGGTTCCTAGAAGTAAAGATAAATTAAAACTATATTATGGTAATACTATAGTGGTGGACTTATCCAAGGATCCAAGGTCTTATCAATGGAAAAAGAATATACTTCATAAATAACACCTCTTGAGGGATTTTTCTCCAAGGGGTGAGGTCAGAGCAAGAATATCTTATATGGAATAGAATGTGGTAGACACACTTAATAAATATTTATCTAAGTAAAATCATAAATATCATATGAGTGATATAGGACAGAATGTTGTTAATAATTTTATCTATTTCAAGTGGTGGTCTATTAAAGTTGGTTCCTTAGAGCCAACTAAGTTTTTATTTTTGATTACCTATATATAAAAATACTTTAATATTAAAAAATATTTTATCATATAATGATTTATATTTTGTATAAAATTAATATGATAATTTATTAGATTATTTATCACATTGAAATATTAGATTAGTTCCCCTATATAATGAGAAACGTTAAGTGCTATAAAAATATCTTAAATATAGGTCTTATGGTCTAGATAATATCATCTGATGAAACATTGATGATGTTTTTATTATCAGGTTCTAGAGTCTTATAATTCATTGATACTTCTTCACATAAAGTTTTCACTCAGTAATCTCCATGATGAGAGGTTATGAGGACAAACGCTCTAATAAGAATTCTATATGTCATATGTGTCACCAGATATTCCTATATATGAATGTGTGTATCAGTCATTAGAATTTAGATTATTATTAATGAATATAATTAATCACATACATTTGTGTATTGAGGAAAAAATTTATTAATTATGCTTGCAGCGTGGTAGGATATGGTGGGTGTACCATGAGTGATATGGAATTAATTAATAAATCAAGAAAAGATTTTTCACATTCTTGTTAATATAAGATGATATCTTTATCCCTTTAATTGAACTAGAACTATTTAATTAATTACTTTTCCATGGTGGTTTATTAAAATGTTCATTTAATTTATAAAAATAAAGATATATCAAGCATACAGGTTGACGCCATGTGTTTTCATCGTGCTTGATGGGAGATCAAGGTAAAGGGATTATATTACATTTTTAAGTGTTAAAATTAAGTTGTTTCCATTATGACATTAACTTATTTTTTTTATGAGTTCCTTGATGTGTTTATAGATAAAAAACTTTTATTATAGGCTAAACCACCAAATTACATTTAGAAATAGACCTAGAGGGTCACATAATAAGTGTATCTAAAAGATCCATTAAATTATTTTTTTAATTTAATATTTTCAATAAATATTATTCTCCAGATTAATGAATAATAATTATTCAAGTCAAATTGATCACATAAATTCAATCACTGGTTATTTTGGTTTGGAATATATATGAGTTAAATAGTAAATAAATATTTATTTTATGGTTAATGAATTTAATATTTATTTATTTAAATAAATTTTTATTATTCAAGGATCGATAAATGGCAGAGGATTAAAGGACTGAGTTAAGTGCTCTGGTGAATAATATATTATATTTAATAACATTTAAATTAATATTTATTTATTTATTTATTAAATGATATTTAAATATCTATAGTTTAGTGTATTTCATATGATATAATAATAATAATATACTTATTATTTGTAATGGGGTTTATTTAGTGTTAACAATTAGATAAGGTCCTCTCAGCAGTTATCAATTGTCTAACCCGAAGTATATTAACACTATTATATCATTTTTAGAGTTTTATAAGGGTGTTTCACAATGATATTCTCCATAAATAATTCTCTTTAATCCTTAGGGATAACTTCTTAAGAATTATCTTAAGAACGAGAGATGAATATCCTCTTCCCACCACTAAATACCAAGATAACAAGATAGAATATTTCAAGATTGGTGGGATTATTTTTACAATAAAAAATGAATTATTAATATATATTTTCTCCTATTTTATTGTAACTCGAGTCCCATACACATATTTTGATCAATATAAAAATAAGAAACTTCAACTTTATTTTGATCTTCATATGTTTCTCCCAATCCAATTTTTTCTTTTATTACTAAAAAATATACCCTGGGGATATACATAAATAAAAGGGTGAGATTTAAAGACAAGGAAGGGAACAAACTTGATAATAAAGTATAACATATGAATCATGAGGAAAAACAAGATATCCTATAATAGGATAATCATGTTGAATTGTGGAATAAATAAGACGATATCATAGGATTTTGAAATCATAAAAATGTGGCAACAATATAAAACATGAAATCATAAGTAAAGGCTCACTGACAAGACATTATAACATATTATGCCAGGATTGCTACCCATACACCATAAATGTTATCTCATGGGATAAAAACATTACCTAATGAATTAGGGTGATATAAAACTCTAGTATCACACATAAAATCATAATATTTACATGTATATGTGTTCTAAATAAATAATTCATACATAAGTCATAAGTATAAGAAAACCCCAAGAAAATAAAATGATCTACACAATATTATCTCAAAAAATAACCAAAGTTTATATCGTAAATATTACTCAGATAAGAAGGAATCAAATATTTTTGGATGTTCATATTTTTATAAATAGTTGTAGGTCTTAAATATGACATTTAAATAAATAAAATTTATAAGATATAATTTGAAAAATATGTAAAGAAATTAACCTCTTAAGTGATATCTTAAGTGATAAGTAAAGAATCGATGAAGAAGGTGGGCATGTGGTGTTTTCTATAAATACAATAATAAAATAAAATGGTATTACAAAAAATAGATATTATTTTTTGAAATAAATTGATAGAAAAAAACTTTAAAATATTGACACGTGAAAAGGAATAATATATAGAAAAATCCCATTTAAAATAGTTTTTTTAAGAAAGATTGAGAATGGAATTTGGAAAACATGTATAACCTTAGAAAATAAAGGGAAAATAAACTAGTTATATAGATAACACTCATATATATATATATATATTATAGAATAAGTATATGAGTATATGGGAGAGAAAAAGTGAGGTAGATAGAGATATTGCATAACCCAAAAGAAAAGAGGGTTGTTCGGGAGTTTCCTTACCTCAGGTCCTGACCTGCTTTTTATGTGTGTCTAACCACATAAATAATGAAATTGAGATTATTAAATACTTTATTAAAAATATTTTTCATATATATTTTATTTTATTTTTATTTTATTTTTATTTTTTATCATTTTATAAGAATATTTTGTTTGTGTTCATCATCCCTGGGATGTCGATTTTATAATTCCAAGGTAACATTGGTTTATCGATATTGATGAAAGTTCTTATGGGTCTAGAAGTGTCATGGTAATAATTTTATGTATCTATATAAGAATATAAGTTTCTAAATAAAACATATTCATATAATATATTCATTTTTCATCTAGTATAAAATTTATCCTTTAATTGTCAATTTATTTAGGTATTCTTTACAACCATGATGAACTTAATTGGTTTCATTTAATCGTTATGTTTAACTAACCATTCTATAATATTAATAAAAATAAAATATATTTATTATTATCATATTTTACTATATAATTATTATTATTATAAAAAACCATAATGGTGGAGTATAAACATGAAATATTTTTTCCATGGATGTGCTGAACTGACCATAATACCGTTAATGTTTTCACTATAGAAAATATAGGTGGAAGGTAGATAATGGTTACTAAATTAATATAATAAAATTTAAATATAATAATTATAGTAATTTGATTATATTATGATTTTTATAATGTATTTTTTAGAGTTATAATAAGAAATCTTAAAGTAATAGAAATTAGAAATATAACACTCCAAGATTTCATAGTAAGTTATTTTCTTTAAATTCAATAGCTTGTGCTACACGCAAAACCAAGTTTGAACGCACCACGACATACCAAACTAGTCGTTCAAAAACAATTATGAATATTATTAACTGGATTTTGAATTTTATATACTTTATATAATTTTAACTTAGGTATTATGTGTTTCTTAGACATATTATAAGAACAAATTCAATTTTTCAGATAAAAATGTATTTTTCAAAAAAAATCAATTTTACCACATTTTAATGGTGAACCCTTTTTAAATCCAATATTTGACCCTTTTACATATTCAATTTGACAAAATAAAATTATTCTTAGAATCGGGAAATCAAAATTTACTTTGGATGAATTTTTGGTATTTATCTAATAATATTCATTTTTTATGAATAGTGAACAATACTGTATTTTAATTCAAAAACTGCCTTTTAATATAATTTATTTATACGGATATATTATATTTTAAATTGGTTTTGAAGTGTAATTATATTATTTTCTTACCCTTTAATCCAATTCTGGTCATTGAATTAATTTCACTTTGAAATTATATATAAATAAGTGTCTATCTTTTGATAGTTATTGTTTCTTAAAAACACGCTATTTGTTTTGACAGTGAGAATTAGTTTTAAATTAATTAATACAACTTTTATGTTTTTAGTTTGGTAAAATAGACATAATTTTTTTATTAAAAATATCAAATATATCTTAGGCTGAATTTTTGGTTTTTTTCTGAAAAACATCAATTTTTGATGAATAGTGAAACCACTAAGTAGTATTTAAAAATCTGACTTTTTCATTTAAATAAAATTTTACCGCTTCTGTGAATTGAATTCTGAAAATACAAGATACATGGTTGTTATTAGTAAGTAAAATTTGGTTCAATAATATGAAAATAATTTTTTGTGAATAGTAAACTTTTAACTTTTATTTACCGCAGTTAAAGTTAAATAGTGTAATACAAGGTAAAAAGAATATTATAATAATACAAAATTACCTTAACAATTATTCTAACCTTATTGGATGATTCATGGACAAACATGGGAATCCTTGCATCGATTTTGGGACTCCATAGATCCAATTATGAATTATAATGACACTTTATTTTAATTAACTTAAAGTAAAGGCAAAAATGACATACACAAATATATTTTAGTAAACTAATTTTTACATGGGTTTATATAAGTCATATTTTTGACTATAAATGTTAATTGGAAATCTAAATAGATTTCTTACATCATGTAATTTTTTTATAATTTTTAGACATAAAATATAATAAATTATTTATGACACAATAATGATGTAGTATTTACCTCATTAATAAATGATTTAAATAAATAAGATTATTAATATTAAAAAAATATTCAAAACCTATCCAATTATTATTTTATGATTTTATTTCAACCATGAGTCATCTTATCTTTGACTTTAATTAGTTTTTTATCTTTAGAAACCAAATATCACTACATAATAAAATAATATTTTCACACTTTTCTAAAGAGCCCTTCCCCCCTTATAAAAGGACAAAACATATAACCCATTCCACACACCTCTCAATCCCCTTGACTCATCCAAAATCTACCCAAATAACCTCTCAATATCCCTCTCTTACACCTAGAAGCCTTACCTTAGGCAGAAGTCACTTCAAGAAGTCCTTTTGGTTCAAACCAAAGGGAGTTACCCAAATTAAAGGTAATTGTTTCTCTTAAATTCATTTCTTTTATTTTACTTATCCAACCCTAAACTCTTTTTATTATTTTCTTTTATAATAAAAATAGTATCCTAAATATACTAGGAAGTTGTTATGAGAATTATTTGAACTACACTTTCACACACATCCATCTAATGGGTGAAGAACATAATGTTACTGTGAATGACAAACTAACGCCTCACGAAACGATGATTGTTCAATTATCTCCTACCACCTCTCATGGTGGCCATTAAGATGGAACTTTATTTATATATGATATATATTTTGTTTATGTTTTCTTTATGCTTCTGTATTTTTCTTTTATATCATACCATTGTGTTTTCCATTATGGGTAAACGTGATAATTTCATTTAAGGGAGTGCGGACTACCGCCCCCTCAAAGTGATATGACTCGTTAATGCTATATGTGGGATGTATAAAGTATGGAGTTAATGATATTATAAATAATATTATAATGTAATTATAATATATCTATGTATCATTATTTTTTCATTCCATTAAAATAAAAAATAGAAATGAAAGTAGCATTCATGTGTACGTACGGCTTACCGTCTCCATGAACAGTGCATTTCATTTCTTACCTCCAAATGTTATGTACTATTATAAATATATGTATATACCAGATATATATGATATATATGATATCTAAATCCTGAATATCATTCTGTATATAATGAAATTTTTACCATGTGAACAACTTTTAATTATAAGAAGTCTATTTTTGACTCAAGTACCAAATATTGACAAAATGAATGTTATTAACTTAAATGATTATATAGTGTTTATAACATGGTAATAAGTGATATAAAAGTAATAATAAAATTTAAAACAGTTCTTAAGCAAGTATAAATTAACTTTAGTTTATTATTCAGGATATTAAAGAATGAATGGGTCACATCGGACACGAGGTAAGGGATTTTTTATCTCACTTTTAATTCTATTAGATTTCCATTATTAGCCACTTATTTATTGCATGTGGTGTATTTTGTACTGCCATTCGATATATATTATCAATATTATCTTTATATTCATGGTATTATGTGATTCATTTGGTGTTTATTAACTTTTTTTCATACGAATCTATTGATTACAACGAAGGGTTTTTCATCTCACTTTTATTCTCATGAGATTCACGTTATATTGGCCACTATTTCCATTTGTGTGGAGTATGTACTGCCAATGATTGTATTATTTTTGTAATATACTTTAATTTTTAGGTATTTACATTTTAATTGTATGATACTTCTTTCATGGGGTGTATGTTTCATAAGTTACCAAATCACTAAGGGAATTTCAAATTTGAATTTCCACTCATTGGGCTTTACACATACTCCATTGATTGTTTTAATCCATGATTATGTGTGGAATAACTATTTATTATTTTTGTAGTAATTTTAACTCCCCTTTATTTGGATATAATTTTGATACACATAATCACTCCATTGATAAATTCTCAAGTCATCGATATGAACTTGATAAGAGTTATTTTAACTCAATCTCCATTTATTGAGTTAAATATCCAATTCATTGGTGTGGTTTTTACAAGAATATGTGTGAATGTCCTCTAAATTATTTACACTTAATATCTAATAATATTCAGTGTATTTATATTTTTCACACATAATTATGTCACTGATACATCCTTAACCTAAGGATACGGTCTTTATAGAATATTTCATCTCAATTTACATTCTATTGAGACTTCTTTGTTGTTATACGCCAATTAACTTTTATATGGTTTATATAATGTACTTTTACATAGTATTTCATGAATCCCTTTATTCTCATGATATTATAAAGTTTTTATTACCTCAATTATTTTTATTCAAGTGTCTCTCTTTTGGTTAGGAACTCTAACTAAAATATCATTTTAAATGATTTAAATATTTGTTATTCTAAATCTTTCTCATTAATGTCCATGTTTTAAAAATGGTTTTAAGGATTTATTTATATGGACATTAGTGTTTTAAAATTAAAATTCCTTTTAAAATTTTCAAAGTGTTATGGGACACTTTGATTCAAAATGGATTCTTGATAAATTGTGAGACTTTTAAATGTTTTTAAGAAAAAGGGGGATATTTCTCTCCAATAGTTTTGATGATTATTTTCATCAATGTCAATATCCTTCATTATTCCCTATTCAGGTTGATATATTATAATACAATATTCCATATTTTATTGAATGAGTTATGTTTGACTGTTTATGTGCTATTTTTATACCATTCATGGTTTGTGGTTAAAATATTTACATTTCGTATGCTTGTTTTAATACGAATGTTTAAATTTTGTTATAACCTTTTCATATGAGGAATACATTGGGCTTAGTAAGTGATGAGTGGAGCCTGATATAGCTCCTAAATTCATTAAAAGGTCTCATGATACAATTAGAAGTTGAATTGGTCAAGGACTTTCCTAGTTTTTGATATATGGTTTTGGCCAAGGCCTTAATCATTTATAGACATCTTGGTCGAGGTCTTGAAAAAATGGTTCAGAATGTCCGGCATTATGCATTTCATCATTATGAGATTAGATAATGATATTTATTGTGGTTATTCGACTATTAGAACACCCATGACTATGTTTTATTATGAAATTATTTACTCATCTCATATTCCGGCCATAAAGTGCTCATGTTTATTATTCGTTAAGGCATGTGTTTTAAATTATTCATCATGCCTAATGTTTATGTTATCTTTTGTTGTATTTCTTACTCTTACTGAGCATCTGATCTCACCCCTTTCTCATGTTTAATTTTCCCAGGATATGAAGAAGTTAGTTATGAGTGACTTGCAGGAATAATCTTGGAAGCTTGGATGTTTCTAATGGAATAAATTAGTGTTGTTTTTATGTTCAACATGTAATGTTGAACTTAAATATGTATCTTGTTTTCATGACTACTAAACTAATCATTCCTTCAGGGATTGATTCCTTGTACTCATTAAAATGTATTAAAATAATGTACCGGATCCTGGATTCTATGGTCGGGGCATTATAGTTGGTATTATAGTAAGTTTAGTACAAACCTTTGAAACTATATTTAGATAAACTCTGATTAGAGCACATTACCCTAAGATAGACTTTGAGGATTAGTATAAAAGAAAATCCTAGATTTTTGTTAATGTAGATATTTTATGTATTTTCCAAGAAATACATCCTTTTCTAGATACGAGTAGGTAGAGCCGGATCTGGCACAGATGTTCCTTGGAGTGAAAACTCTAACAAGGAGTTTCGGGCTTGACCTGGTGTATCCTGGTACACAAAAACGAGCCTTGTTTCACTCTTGGTTATGACACTCCTGGGGGATATTCTTAGGATAATTCACATTTTCTTTACAAACTGATTTGAATGATTTTAATATAAGATGATAATAAATAATCTTGGTTAATCCTAAGGTGTTTTAGATTAAAAATATGGTGTTAATATATTCTCTAAATGATTTTATGACTCACACTATGCCTTCTTGTGTTAGTCAATGGCTGGATTCCAAGGAAGTCATAGTAACATTGAAGATTATGTACAAGGTGGGAATAGTGGTGGAAATGAGAAATGGAATGGAATGTTGATAGGTGTAAAAGATATCGTGTTTATGTTGAATCAGTTTTCCAAAAATATTATAAACAAAATATATATGAACTAAATCCCGGACTCAAAAAAGAAGAGAAAAGTGGTGAATGATAAGAGTTCCAACAATGAAGACCATGGAGAAAAGAAATCTCATTTTCTATCATGCAGGAAATGTGGAAGGACACACTTAGGAAGGTGTCTTAATAGAACAAAGAAATGCTTTATGTGTGGTAAAGAAGGACATAAAGTAAAGAATTGTCAAGAAAAAATGAAGAGTACTATAGATGAAAATAAAAATGATCCCAAGAATCTATTTATAGTCATTTTCTATAAATTTAGAGAGCCTAGACATTACCTGAGTGAATACCCTATTATATATGATATTCTCTTGGTCAAGGATAAAGCTATGTGGAAATAAATGGATGGTGAAATGTTTAAAAAGTATTAGTTCTCTTTATTGATGGGATTACTTTGGAAGACTTTTCTCTTGTATTTGTAACCCTGCAGTTTGTCATGTGAAAATGATATTTAGGAAGAATTATATTTTCTCTTGTGGATATAGTTATAAATAACCATTTGGTTATATATAATCATTGAGTTTGATTCAATTACAATTTAATAAATTTTGGGATGAAAATATGAGGTATGAGATAACATTTGTGATGAAATTATGTTATAGTTACTTTGAGGAATCTATCTCATTTTTGGGAATGTTATAAAATTATATAGTTTTTAAAAAAAGAACAATACATAGACCATGTGACAACCCGTCACGTCAGACAAAGCAGCGGGAATTGAACCCACAACCATAGTGCGATTGGAATTTATCACCTACCACTGGACTACATGAATTCCTTGGTTTGTGTGACTAATTATTTTTAGTTAAATGATATTATTGATCAATAATAAGTTGATTCGGGATCTCATGTCTTATCAAATGGATATCCTTAGTATAGGAAAATTATTTGGTGATTAAGTGATAAATGTTATTTTGGAAGATGTTTTCTCTATTGGGAATACTATATACCTAAGGAAAATAGAATACTATGGGATTTCATTTGAAGAGTAATGGTGTTTTTTTAACTATGTCTTTATTGAGGAATTATAGCGATTTGGGTTATTTATGCAAATGATTAACCTATCATAAAGAATATGTGATTAGGTTTATTACTTAAGTATGTGACTTTAATAGTAGTAGATATTATTTGAAGATACAATTTAATGAGGAAAACTATGTAAGAAAATTCTTCTGAGATTTGGGTTTTAATATTAGTTTGGATTATATTGGAAGATTTTATGGACAATTTTTTTTTGAATGGTATTTATTGAACTTTGGGTATTTTTGGTTTCATTTTAGAAATTAAGATTAGTATTTCTTTCTCTAAAGTATTATCCTTTTGGGATCATCTGATCTTTTAATAACTATTTTGGTTTTGGTTAATCTCTAAAGAAAAGGGAAATATATATTTCATCCATTGTGGATTATGTGATTCTCTGTAAATTTATTCTAGTGCTTCAGGTGTGACCAAGTCATCTTTAGTACTCATCATTCGGAGTAAAAGATGAGTTTGTGGTAAGAATTTGATGAAGGATGAAACTCTACTTTTCAAGTATATATTTGTTTTCTTATTCTATAAATTAATTAATTATTAAACTTTAGGTAAGAGATCATAAAACCAAACATGTTTTATCCTAATACTTTATGTTTTTTTGAACCGATGATATTTTAAATCGTGATAGATTGATGGCTTTGAGGCCCTCAATTTTACATTTGTTTGTGATTGATGACCTCAATCACTCCCTATAAATATTTACATTTTCCTTCAATTATGTGTCTCTAATTACCACCAATGTTCTTCTAATCGAGATCATATTTTGTTGGTTACTTTTTCATCTCCCTTTCCTTCTTATTAAGACTAAATTTTATTAACCCAATTTCCGATGTGGGTTTTCCACAAAGGTATTTTTCTATTTTTAACCTTTTATTTTCAAATAAAAATTTCAAATTGAGAGGAAAAAATTTATTAAAGGAGGTGATAATGTAACACCCAAATATTTCATAGTAATTTATTTTCTTTAAATTCAATAGATTGCACTACATGCATCACTGAGTTCGAACGCACCACGACTTACCAAACTAGCCGTTCAAAAGCGGTTATGAATAGTATTAAAAGAATTTTGAATTTTATATACTCCATATAATTTTAACTTATATAATATGTCTTTCTTAGACGTATTATAAGAACAGATTCAATTTTTTAGATAAAAAATGTATTTTTCAAAAAAAATCAATTTTACCACATTTTAATGGTGAAACCTTTTTAAATCCAATATTTGACCCTTTTACATATTCAATTTGAAAAAATAAAATTTTTCTTTATAATAGGGACATCAAAATTTACTTTGGATGACATTTTGGTATTTTTCTAATAATATTCATTTTTTTATGAATAGTGAGAAATACGGTATTTTAATTCAAAACTGCTTTTTAATATAATTTATTTAAAAGTTTATATTATATTTCAAATTGGTTTTGAAGTTTAATTAGATTATATTTTTACCCTTTAATCCAATTTTGTTCATTGTAATTATGTTCACTTTGAAATTATACATAAATAAGTGTCAATCTTTTGATGGTTATTATTTCATAAAAACACGCTATTTGTTTTGACAACGGGAATTAATTTCAAATTAATTAATACAACTTCTATGTTTTTAATTTTATAAAATAGAAATAATTTTTGAATTTAGAATATCAAATATATATTATGCTGATTTTTTGGTATTTTTCTAAAAAACTTCATTTTTTGATGAATAGTGAAACCACTAAGTAGTAGTTAAAAATCCGACTTTTTCATTTAAATGAAATTTTACCACTTCTGTGAATTGAATTTTGAAAATCTGAGATATATGGTTTTTATTAGTAAGTAAAATTTGGTTAATAATATGAAAATAATTTTTGGTGAAAAGTAACTTTTGACTTTTATTTACCGCAGTTATAGGTAAATAGGGTAATTCAAGGTAAAAAGAATATTATAATAAAACAAAATTACTTTAACACTTGTCCTATCCTTATTGGATGATTCCTGGCCAATAATGGTCATCCTTGGGTCAATTTGGGGACCCCATTGATCCACTTATGAATGATAATGACACTTTATTTTAATTAACTTAAAGTAAAGGCAAAAATTACATAAACAAATATATTTTAGTAAATCGATTTTTACATGGGGTAAATATAATTCATATTTTAGACTATAAATATTCATTATAAATCTAAATATATTTCATACATTATGTTATTTTTTTATAATTTTTATACATCAAATAAATTAAATTATTTATGACACAATAATGATGTAGTATTTACCTCATTAATAAATTATTTAAATAAATAAGATTATTAATATTAAAAAATATCCAAAACATGTCCAATTCTTATTGGATGATTTTATTTCGACCATGATTCATCTTATATTTGAGTTTAATTAGTTTTGGACCTTTAGAAACTGAATATCACTATATAATAAAATAATATTTTCACACTTTCCTAAAGAGCCCCTCCTCCCCTTATAAAAGGACACCACTTATAACTCATTCCAAAAACCTCTAAATCTACTTGTCTCATCCAACCCCTGTCCCAATAAGCTCTCAAGATCCCTCTATTACACATATAAGCCTTACCTTATGCATAAGTCACTTCAACAAGTCCTTTTGGTTCAAACCAAAAAGAGCTACCCAAATTAAAGGTAATGGTTTCTCTTAAATTCATTTCTTTTATTTTACTTCTCCAACCCCTAAATTATTTTTATTCTTTTATTTTATAAAAAAAAAGTATCCTAAATATACTAGGATTTTTTTATGATAATTATTCAAACTAAACTTACACACACCTCCATCTAATGGGTGAAGAACATAATGTTTCTGTGAATGGAAAACTAACACCACACAAAACGATGATTGTTCAATTATCTCCTAACGCCTCACATGGTGGCCATTAAGATAGAATTTTATTTATATATGATATATATTATGTTTATGTTTTCTTTATTTTTATTTTTTTATATCATACCTCTATGGTTTCCATTATGGGTAAATGCGATAATTTCATTTAAGGAAGTGCGGACTACCGCCCCCTCAAAGTGATGTGACTCGTTAATTCCATATATGGGATGTTTAAAGGATATATTTAATGATATTATATATAATATTATACTATAATTATAATATACCTATGTATAATTATAATTTAATTCCATTAAAATATTAAATATAAATGAAACTAGCGTTCATACGTGCGTACGGCTTACCGTCTCCATGAACCGTGCATTTCATTTCTTACCTCCAAATGTTATGTAATATTATAAATACATGTATATAATGTATATATATGATATATATGATATCTAAATCATGAATATCATTCTGTATATAATGAAATTTTGACCATGTGAACAACTTGTAATTATAAGAAGTCCATTTTTTACTCAAGTACCAAATATTGACAAAATGAACATTATTAACTTAAATGATTACATAATGATTATAACATGGTAATAAGTGATATAAAAGGAATAATAAACTTGAAAAATTTTATTAAGAAATTATAAATTAACTTTAGTTTATTATTCAAGATATTAAAGAATGAATGGGTCAATTCAGACATGAGGTAAGGGATTTCTTATCTCACTTTTAATTCCGTGAGATTTCCATTGTTAGCCACTTATTTATTCCATGTGGTGTATTGTGTACTGACATTAGATATATATTATCAATATTATCTTTATATTCAAGGTATTATATGATTCATTTGGTTTTCATTAACTTTTTTTCATATGACTCTATTGATTACAACGAAGTAAGGGTTTTTCATCTCACTTTTATTCTTGTGAGATTCATGCTATATTGGCCATGATTTCCTTTTGTGTAGAGTATGTACTGCCCATGATTATATTATTTTTGTAATATAATTTAATTTTTAGGTATTTAAATCTTCATTGTATGATAATTCTTTCATGGGGTGTATGTTTCATAAGTTACCAAATCGGTAAAGGAATTTCAAATTTTAATTTCCACTCATTGGGCTTTACACATACTCCATTGATTATTTTGCTCCATGATTATGTGTGGAATCACTATTTATTATTTGTTAAGTAATTTCCACTCCCCTTTCTGTGGATATACTTTTGATACACATAATCACTCCATTGATAAATTCTCAAGTCATCGATATGAACTTGATAAGAGTAATTTTAACACAATCTCCATTTATTGAGTTAAACATCCAATTCATTGAGGTGGTTTTTACAAGACTAAGTGTGAATGTCCAAAGATTTATTTACACTAAATATCCAATCATATTGAGTATATTTAAATTTTTACACATAATTATGTCATTTATTTATCCTTAACCTAAGGATATGATCTTTATAAGAGATTTTATCTCAATTTACATTCCATTGAGACTTCATTGTTGTTATACACCAATTCACTTTTATATGGTGTATATAATGTAATTTGACATAGTATATCATGAATCCCTTTATTCTCATGATGTTTTGAAGTTTTTATTACCTCAATTTTATTTATTAAAGTGTCTCTCTTTTGGTTAGTAACTCTAACTAAAATATAATTTTAAATATTTTAAAGATTTATTATTCTAAATCTTTCTCATTAATGTCTGTGTTTTAAAAATGGTTTTAAGGATTTATTTATATGGACAGTAATGAATTAAAATTAAAAATAATTTTAAAAGTTTCAAAGTGTTATGGGAAACTTTGATTCAAAATGGCTTCTTGATAAATATTGAGACTTTTAAATGTTTTGAAGAAAAAGGGGGATATTTCTCTCAAATAGTTTTGATGGTTATTTTAATATATGTAAATATCCTTCATTATTCTCTATTGAGGTTGATATATTATAATAAAATATTCCATATTGTATTGAATGAGTTATCTTTGACTGTGGATGTGCAATTTTTATACCATTCATGGTTTGTGGTTAAAATATTGACATTTCGTATGCTAGTTTTAATACGAATGTTCAAATTATATTTCAACCTTTTCATATGAGGAATGCATTGGACTTAGTAAGTGACAGGTGGAGCTCTCTATAGATCCTAGATGAATCGATAGGTCTCATGAGACAATTAGACATTGAATTGGCCGAGGCCTTTCCCAATTTTTGATATATGGTTTTGGCCGAGGCCTTAATCATTTTTAGACATCTTGGTTGAGGCCTTGACAAAATGTTTCAGAATGTCCGGCATTATGCATTCCATCGTTATGAGTTTAGCTATTGATATTTCATATTGTTATTCGACTAGTAGAACACCCATGACTATGTTTTATTATGGAATTATTTACTCATCTCATATTCCTTCCATAAAGTGCTCATGTTTATTATTCGTTAAGGCGTGTGTTTTTTATTATTCGCCATACCTAATGTTTATGTTATCTTTTGTTGTATTTATTACTCTTACTGAGCGTTTGAGATCACCCCTTTCTCATGTTTCATTTTAACAGGATATGAAGAAGTTATTTATGAGTGGCTTGTAGGAATAATCTTGGAATATTGGATGTTTATAACTGAATAAATTGTTGTTGTTTTTCTGTTCAAGTTGTAATATTGAACTTAAATATTTATCTTGTTTCCAATGATACTAAACTAATTGGTCCTTCTGAACTTGAGTCCTCGTAATCATTCCAATTTATTAAAATAATGCATTGTCTAATAGTTTCTAGGGTTGGGGAGTTATAAGAAAGAGTTATTGGGAATTATTGCATTACTTCTTAGGATGACTCTTTATTAATTAGATTATTCCATTAAATTGTGATCTTTTGATGAGACCAGAACCTCTGGGAAATGGATCAGAGTTTTGGGTATGTATTTTCTAAAAAAATAAATATAAGAAACATTAGTTGTGACAAAAGATGAGGTGGTGAAGGGAAGAATTTATAAAGGGGGATAAGGATGTTTTTAAATAACATATTTATTATTCTATAATTTAGGTCAAACAATATGAATAATATGAAAATTATTTGTTTATGATTAAATAAAGGATGGTTATTTGACTTCAAAACCAAACTAAAACTGAATTTCATCATTTTAATACTTAATAAATATAAAAGGACCGAAAATAGTTTATTATTATAATAAAATATAACATACGTTCCAAAATTTCAAAAATTGGTTTATAAATTACAATTATTATTTTTAAATGACTTATATTACTACATAAATACATATTTTTCTAAGAAAAATGTTTTATTAATTTATAAGTCATTCTTATATCATGATTATGTCATAAATTTATAGTATTTATAAAAACTACAAGTTTATTATTCACTAAAAAATCAAATATAATAGCATGAAAATTTTGTATATGATTACTAAAAGAGATAACTTTTTCATAATGACTAACTTATTGTATTCCATGATGGAATTACATAGAAATAATTTTACAAAATGAAATGAAATATTATATTTCATGTAATAGTACTAATTATTATAGTTAAGAATAGTAGAGGGATATAAAAACCACAGAATACCGACCACACAATGGTGTCATCTATAGGATAAAACTATACCATGAAGATTAAACCATCAATAAGAATTGTTAAAAGAAAAATAAATGTTATGAATATAATTGAAATTATCCAAGGACTTATAAAAACCTTTGGGAATCAAGTAGTAAATGTTGATGAATGGTGGAATATATATAGAGTATAAAGGGAAAAGTGATCATTGGGACCTGACCATTGGGATATGACCATTGGGACCTGACCGTTGGTTAATATGACCATTGGTAGACAAAAATATTTTCCAATATTCCCATTGTTCAATAAGAAAATTGGTATTTATAAATTTTTTTAATAATTTTACCATTAGAATTAGTGTTTATAGATGGTAATGGAAACTAATAGTTGAAGTATAAAGGAGAAATGATGGCCTCAACCAATAGATTCATGCCTTTTAAAGTATATTTTTCAGAACTTGTTAGATATTTATCATCACTGAGGTTCTCCATTTATTAATCCCAAATAGAGATTCAATAAGTGAGGCCTGAAAGAAATTGATTATGGGAGAAGTTCAAATTAGTATAGATCATCACTAGGTAAATGTTAGTTGAACCACCCAATTAATCTAAAACCATCACACACCTTATCCTTAGGGTGTATTCTAGTGTAATAAGGGGTTATGTATCTAGACTCTTTTAGTATGAATTTTTATATTTTCATTTTTAATAAAATAATTATTATATTTACTCTTTTATGTTATTACATTATAAATGATTATATAATGATTCTGTTAAGAATTATATTTTGATATGAAGAAATCAAAATTTTATTTTGAGAAATATATAGCTTCAATTAAGAAAATATTTTAATTAATAAATATTTTTAAAATAAAAGTTATTTTAATAAAATATAATTATTAAATAATATTTATTTAAATATAAATTATAATATAATTATATGAATTCAAATATAACTTTAAAAGGGTTAGAAACTATTATCATTACAAAAACCCATATTTATTAATAAATATAGATTTTTACTTTTTAATTTTATGTTATCATATTTAGATAATTATTTTGATAAAATAAATTTATTTTCTTTGAAATCATCGCATTGAAATTTTCCAATGGTGACTTTTTTAAAACATTCTAAGGCAATTTAATTTTTGGGTAAAAATTAAATACGATATGAATATATTGTATGTATTATGACATCATAAAGTCCCAAAGTGGTGTAATAAATACTATGGTGATTATCCATGAAAAAAACATGTTTATTATATAAAATAATTTGTTTTTAGGTTATTTAGGTAATTTTATAAACCCTTAATTAATCCTCTAAAACCTATATTATATTTTGATGTTTTAAAATAAATTATTTATAAACATTACTCACTTCCACATCACCAATGGTATTATTTTATGTATTTTGTTTCATAACCTTATAAAATATTGAAAAAACACCTATCTTTGGAATAAAATATGGTTAAAAACCATGGGATGGTTTATATTTGGGATTAATTTAATCATATAGAGTCCCAAACCTAAAGTAATAAATTAATGAAGAATTCCCCCCTCTTTTAATATAAATACCCACCCATTACCCATTTCTCTCCACTCTTAATTTATAAACCATGAAGTTCGGGTATTTTTACCTTCCAAATAATCACTCCAAGGTGTCCTTAATTCCTCATGGTGTTATCATAAAGTTTTAGGAAGTGACTCTTCAAGGAAAGGGAATTAACATATTATTCTTTTACATTCAATTACCTCTTTTTTATGTCTTCTAATTATTAAACTACTTTATTTTCAAAAAAAATTATCATACCATTACTTCTAAAATAATTTTGTATCAATGTATGACCTTAATACCCTCAAATTTTACCCATCCCTTAATCCATGTTTTATACTTTTCATGTTGTCGAATACATTTCTTGAATTTCTCTATTTTTCATGAGAAATTATCATTGTGTGAATACCTAAACCCCTTCATTACCCATGGGTATTAATCAAGATGTCAATATAATATATTGATTAAGATATTTACATATAAAGACCCAAATTACCTTTTTTAGGTTAAAAATGATGTGATATTCATGTATTTATAAACTTATGTATGCAATGATAATATATGAAACTTGTTCTTCATTATCCATGGGTTATTGATAAGATAATTTATTATGATCAATGTGGCTCACATGAATTAAGATATATGAAGGGTTCACCCTGATAGAACTCCAAAACATTGGGTAAATAATTAATCCCTATAAGTGATATTTTTTATGATGCCTTGGTGAATAACCTTGGTAATTATGATTTATGACACCTTAGGGATTAACCTTAGTGATTGACCTTGGATATTAACCTTAGTGATATTCTTATTAATGTCTCATTTTTATGTTGTAGCCAAATTTCCTTATTATGTATAATGTACTTCTGATTATTCTTTCATTTTATGTCTCATCCATTATCTATGGTCACAATTCATGTTCTATTTCCTATGTTTATCCCTTACTAGGCTTTACATTCACCCATTTCTATTGATTTATGTCCCCATTAAATTACATGTAGTGAGGTGGCCTATGATGAAATAACAAATGAGTATTTCAAAAGGATTAAATAATATTTATGTTCATGTTTTATTTATATAATTAATGTATTATATACCTAGTTTCCAAGACACTAGACCTAAAAAGTTATTTTGAGGTTTATTCATGTAATATTTTGTTAAGAAATTATGTTAAAAGTCGTGTATTAATAATGATGGATTCCATAGTTGGTATTGAAGGTATTTTTTAGTTATTTTTGGAAATTACGATTATAAAACACTAGTATAAACCCTATGGATATGTCTAAATATAGGAAGACTTCTTGTAATTTTAGTTAATTGTTAATCAAGTGGTTTCCAAGTAATTACATCTCTGTTTAGATACTAAAAGTGGATGTGATTTTGACATAGTTGTACATGGGGGTAATAACCCTAAAAAGGGTGAATTAGACTTTGACTCAATCTTCACCTAGTGCATGACAATGGGTCTTTTTTTAAACCAAGTTTGACACTCTTGAGGGATATTTTTTGTTAATCACATGATTTTTATGGACCATTGTGTAGGATATATATATATAATTTAATTGATACTAGGGATGATTAAAATAATAACATATTTAATAATGTTGTTTTAGGACTTAAACTCACTTAATAATTATAGGATTCATCAAAGTAACATGTTTCTTACTAAGGTTTTATTCTTTTATAAAAATGGTGAGAAATATGAGTAACCATGTTAATGATGAGTGCAATGGATGATGCACTTTCATACTTCCTAACATGATGGAATCTATAATAGAAAACTTCATGAGGATAATGAATAAACTATCTCAAGTTATGAATAATAACCAGAATCATTTTGAATAACCAGATTCACCTCAAAGGGAATAATTTGTATTTGAATACTTCATGTGTCAATGACCACATTCTTTTAGTGGATCCATTGATCCATTAATTTTTTAACAATAGATTACCACTATGGAAAATATATTTTTTGTACACTATTGTTCAGATCTAGAAAAGTTCATGCTTTTTTACCACTTTTAAGGATAATTTGATTAGTGTGGACGTTAATTAAGAACATGAATCCCATATACGAGATTGATGTGATGGAGTGGTAAGATTCTAGGAGAATTTTTTTCAATAAATACTTTTCACATTCAATGAGAACAAAAATAGATAAGGAATTCATAGAGCTAAAGAAGAAGGAAAATGATTCGGTAGGAAACTATGAAATGATATTTACAAAACATGATCGATACACATCTATCTTTTTATAGATCCTAAATGAAAGGTGGATATGTTCTTTACAGGAATAAAACTTCATATGTGGAGGAATATATAAAATTGAGACTATGAAATCTATGGGGAGATACTATAGAGTTATATGAAGGTTGAAATAGAGCTTTTAGAAACACAGTGTTCATATAGAACTAATGAAAATAAGATATTAATGGAGAAAAACTCTCAAGGAATAATTTTGATCATGTAAAAGTAGGAAATAAACTACAACTTACCATGTGAAACAAATGTGGGAATAAATAATCAAGGAACTACATTTTTGGGAGTAGAAAGTTCTACAAGTGTGGAATGATGGTCATGCTGCTTGAAACTATCATAATGAGGTGAAGCCTAGACATCTCAATGAAAATAAAATAGGAAATATTGTCTAATAACATCATGAAAGTTAAATGTTTCAAGTTTGGGAAGATTATAATCATTGAAAATAAATTCTCAAATCTGAAGATAATGGAGGGAAACTATGAACCTCATTATAGGCCAATGGAGAAAGGTCATTCTTTGACAATCATGATAGCTAAAGTAGGGGGTCCAAATTATGTTTTGGTAGGTACACTCTTTTTTATCTCAAAGCTAAAAAGTACTTTCTTTTACTCTAGTCCTATTCATTCTTTTGTTTCAATCAATTTTTCAAAGAATGTACAATCAAACCCATAACAACAAGATGTTGAGTTATTCGTTAAAACTCCCAGTGAAATTATCCAAACTTCAAAGTTGTATAGAAACTATAGTTTTAAATTTTGAGAGTAAAATATCATCAAAAATATTTTATTCATTCCCATTGTGTAAGTCAATACTATACTAGGTATGGATTGTATCTCAAATTATAATTATAAGATCAACTACATAAGAAAGGATATTTTGGTATTCTTTAATGGTCATCCAAGATTTATTTTTGAAGTTAATATATCCTAGCCTAATATTTGTCTATAAGCACCTCCCATATCCTTAGTTATTGAGATGATCAGTAAATAGGAAGAATAAAATGTAAGTATAAAGATGGAAAATGTTCCCATTCTTCAAGAATACATAGATATATTTCTTGAATAGTTACTTGGACCTCCCCTATAAATATAGGTAGAGTTATCCACTGAACTCATATCTAGATCCAATTCAATATTAAATACCCTATATGGAATGGAATATATAGAGTTATATTAATTTAAAAAATAAATTTCAAGATCTTTTTGAGAAGTGTTTTATTCGACTAAGTGTGTCTCCTTGGGGATAACATGTTCTCTTTATAAAGAAAAAGAATAGATCAATGTAGTTATGCATTAATTGTAGAGAATTTAATGGTATCATAGAGAATAAAAAATTCCCTCTTAAAAGGATTTATGACTTGTTTGACCAGAATCATTGTGCTCATTTATTTTACAAGATTGACCTTTGATCGGGGTATCATCAGTTAAAGATGAAGAAATAAGATATCCCAATGACTGCCTTATGAACAAGATATGGGCATTATGATTTGGTTTCTATGGACTTCGTCTTAACTAATAATCCTCCCATATTTGTGTATTTGATAAATGGATTATTTAAATATTATCTTGATAAATTTTTTGGGTTTTTTATTGATGATATTCTAATATATTCCAATAGTCATGAGGATCATGAGGATCACTTAAATGTTATTTTAAAAACTATAAGGAAGTATATATTTTTTGGTAAATTTAGTAAATGTGAATTATAATAACAAAAATTTGCAATCTTGGGGAACAAAATGACAAGTTAAGGAATATAAATTGATCCTTCCAAGACAAAGTCCATATAGGAGTGGCTATGTCCTTCTACTGTAACTGATATTTTTAGTTTTTGTGCTCTATATAGACACTATAGAAGTTTTTTGAAAGAATTTTCATGTATTTATAATTCACTAAACATGTTAACTTAAAAGGGGGTTAATTTTATATGGAAAAAGGAGTGTATAGTAATTTTCTAAGAATGGACTGAGAGGTTAGTTAGTGCACTTATTCTTACTCTACCCTCTATTGTAGAAGAATTTTTTTATCTATATTGATGCATCTATGAAAGGGATTGTATGTGTTATTATGTAAAATTACAAGGTGTTCATATTTGAATCGTAACATTTAAATTCCCATGAGTATAATTATCTTACTCATGACCTAGAGTTCGCTGCATTCATATTTTATCTAAGGATATGGAGACACTATCTTTATTTGGAAGATTGTGATATATATAGAGACCAACAAAGATTGAAGTATATATTCACACAAAAGGAATTCATCATGAGACAAATGAAATTTATATAATCCTTAAAGACTATGATTATTCAATTCATTATCACCTTGAAAGATAAAATAAAGTTGTGGATTCTTTTAGTAAGAAGTATCTTGGTGCTCTTATAATGATGAGGATTGATGGACATTCATTGATCAGTGAACTAATAAATTTGGATATGGAAATCATAAGGTAAGGTAAATCATCAATCCTATCCCAAATTAAATTTCAACTATCACTACTAGATAATGTCAAGAAAGATCAAATAGATAATCCTTTGATGAAAAAAAAAGATAAGGACTATAAAATATGGAAGGTTTCCTAAATTTAGTATTTATTGATATTTTTTTTAAAAAAATTGGTAAAAGGATATGTACTCCATTTATTATAAAGACAAAAAAGGAGATTTTGGATGAATCTCATAGCTCTAAATTATTTATACATATCAAAATCACTTAGATGTATAGGTGCCTTGATGATCACTATTGGTGGGATAATATAGAAAGGGATATTGTTGATTATACTATAAGTTTATTAGTGTTTCAATAAGTGAAGTTAGATTTATAAATTACTAAAAGATTATTAAAAAAACTACCCATACCTATATGGAAGAGGGATAATAGCATTATAGAATTTTCCATAGGCCTTCCAAAAACATCCATGGGTAAAATTTCTACATGGGTAATCCTCAATGGATTGAAAAATTATTCCCATTTAATTTCCATAATATAGGATTTATCCGTAAAATTACTATATTTCCTCTATATTCAAAAGTTATTAAGACTTTATGTAGTACTGTTATTGATTGTTTCTGACTAAGATCTAAGATTTACTTCTAAATTTTGGAGGATCCCTCAAAAGGATATGGATATTGAAGTAAACCTGAGAACATACTATCATCCTCAAACTGATGGTAACTCTAATAGGACTATTCATACATCAGAAGACATGTTATAGTAAAGATCACTTGATTTTCAAGGTAGTTGGTACCAACACCTTCCACTTGTTTAATTCTCCTACAATAATAGTTTCCACTCAAGCATCCAAATGTTACCTTTTGAAGCTCTCTACAGAAAATGGTGTAGAACTCTAACATGTGAGGATAAATTAGGAGAAGGTAAAATTTTGGGTCTATACATTTTGTAGGATACCATAGAAAAGCTACAATTTATTCAGAAACATATCAAGGATGCTTAGAGTCATTAGAAAATTTATGCTGACAAATGAAGGAAGGACTTAGAGTTTCTTTTAGGGGATCATGTATTTCTTAAGATATCACCATTGAAATGGGTCTTGAGGTTTGTAAAGAAGGGGAAACTAATTTTAAGGTACATTGGACCATTCAATATTCTCAAACATTTTAGAGTAGTTGATTATTTATTAGCACTACTACCAAGTCTTTATGATGTCCATAATTTCTTCAATGTGTCCCTACTGAGAATGTATATGTCTAGACCAATGCATGTACTTGATACAAATGGTATAGAGTTAGAATATGACTTCATGTGTATAAGAATCAATACATATCCTTGATAGAAGGAAAGAGGTGTTGGGGAACCTAACAGCATGACCTGTTAAAGTCTTATGGAGAAATCATTAGTTTGATGAGCCTAATTGGGAACCAAATGAAATAATAAAGGATAAATACCCCCATTTTCTTTTTGAGTCAAAAGTAAAAATTTCAAGGATGAAATTTCTTATGGGGAGGAATTTAATATCATAAAAATTGTTTCTATGATTAATAAAATAGATCTATTTTTTACATAAGGACTATTTATTATATTTCATGATGTAAGTAGATAGAAATATGATTACAAAAAGAAAATAAATATTACATTTCAACTAATAATACCAATTTCTAAAACTAAGAATAGTATAGGGATATAAAAACCAAATAATATTGACCACACAATGGTGTACTCCATAAGATCAAACTCTCTTGGGAATATTAAACCTTATATTAAAATTGTAAAAAGAAAAGGAAACATTAGTAATATAATTTTCATTATCAAAGGAATTTTAAAAACCTTTGTGAATAAAATACTAAATATTGATGAATTGTGGAGTATATATATACTATAAAGGGAAAAGTAATCTTGGAACATGACTATTACCTCACCATTAATCAATATGACCATTGGTTAATATGACTGTTGGCCAATATGACTGTTGGTCAATATGACTATTGGGATTTATAACCATTATTAATAATGTAACCATTATAATTAGGGGAATGAAAACTAATAAGTTATGGAAAAATGAGAAATTATGGTGTAAACTAGTATATTAGTGCCTTTTGAATCACATTTGTCAGAACATGGGAGAGAGGTAGTGTCCCTAGGGTTTTCCCTTTACCAATACCATTTAGAGGTTCAACAACTGATTCTTGAACAAAATTTTCTACAATAGATGTTAAAGTTAGTGGAGATCACCAATAGTTCAATGTTAGTTGAACCACCCCATGAGTCTACCACCAATGCAAACCTTACCCTTAGGGCATACACTGGTGTAATAAGGGGGTATGTATCTAGACCGTGCAAGTATAAATTTATATATTTTTATTTCTAATAAAATAATTATTATATTTATTCCTTTTTATTATTAATTTACAAATCATTATATAATGAGTTTGATAAAAATTATTTTTTGATATAAAGAAATTAAAATATTATTTTTTAGAAATATATAGTTTCAATTAAGACACACTTTTAATAAATCATGAATTAATAGAATAAAATTTATTTTAATTAAATATTCTTGTTAAATAATATTTATTTAAAAATAAATGATAATACAATTTTATGAATTCGAATGTAACTTTAAAAGGGTTAGAAATTTTTATCATCGAAAAAACCCATATTGTTTAATAAATAGAGATTTTTAATTTAAAATTGCAAACATTAATTTTTAGATAATTATTTTTAGGAATTAAATTTTTTTTTTGAAATCAATGTGTCAAAATTATCAGACATCTGTTTTTTATAATTTTTTAAAATAGTCAAATTTTTGGGTAAAAATTAAATATAGTATTTATTATGAAATCATAAAAGAAAAAAGTGATGTAATAAATACTATAAAGAGTTTCCATGAAAAAAAACGTGTCTATTATTTAAAATAATGTGTTTTAGGTTATTTTATTAATTTTAAAAACCCTTAATAAATATTCCAAAACCTGTATTAAATTTTAATGTTTTAAAATCAATTATGTATAAACATGACTTACTTAAACATCATCAAGGGTATTATTTTAAGGATTTTAGTTCATTTCCTTATAAAATATTAAAAAACACCCCTCTTTTGTAGAATCCATGGGAAACCCCATTAGATGGTTAGTGTTTTGGATTAATTTAATCAAATAGAGTCTAAAACCTAAATTAATAGATTATTAAAGAATTCCCTCCTCTTTTACTATAAATACCGACTCATTACCAATTAATCTACACTCTAAATTCATAATCCATTAATTTCTTGTCATTTTACCTCCAAATAATCCCTCCAAGGTTTCCTTATGTCCTCAAGGTTCCATCCTCAAGTTTTAGGAAGAAACTCTTCATGCTAAGGGAGTTCTACTCTTCTTATTTTCCATTCAAGTACCTCTTTTTGTGTATGTATTATAAATATTAAACTACTTTATTTTTTCACTTTTGATCTTACCATTACTTTAAAAAAATAATCGAAGTTTGACCAGTTTCCCCTCTGATTTTACCCATTCCTTAATCCACATTTTATAGTCTTTATGCTGCCAAATTAATTTCTTGAATTTTCTCTTTTCAATGAGAAATTATCATATTATTAATACATAATCCCATTCCTTACCCATGGTTATTCACAAAGATGAAAAAATAATTTATAGATTCATTTATTTACATGTATGAAACACAAATTCCCTTTAGGTGGATCAAAAATGATGTAATGTCCAATTCTTTAAGAACTGCAATGATATTATATGAAACTCATTATTTATTCTCCATGGGTTATTGATGAAATAATTTATTATAATCAATGTGGATAAATTTAATTAATACATATGAAGGGTAAACTTTGATAGTGACCTAATGCATTAGGTAAATAATTAACCTCTACAGATGACATGTTTTATGATACCTTGATAAATAACCTTTGTAATTTTTATTTAGGACACTTTGGTGATAAACCTTAGAGATATTCTTATGAGTGTATCATTTTTGTTTTGTAGAAACTTTTCCACGTTATGTGACATCTACTTATGATTATTATCTCATTTTATGTATCATTTATTATCCATGGTCATTTTTCATGTTCCATTGCCTACGTTTATCCCTTACTGGGATTTATGCTTACCCTTTCCTATTGATGTATGTCCCTTGGAAATTACTTAAAGTGATGTGACCTAAGAAGGAATAACAAAGGAGTACTTAAAAAGGATTAAATAATGTTTATGTTCAAGTTTTCCTAATGTAATTCATGTGTTCTGTACCAAGTTTTCAAGACACTAGACCTAAAAATATCTTTCGATGTTATTAATGTAATATTTTGTTAAGAAATTGTAACACCCCAAGATTTCATAGTGTGTTATTTCTTCAAAATAATTCAATAACTTTCACTACACGCAACACAAAGTTCAATCGCACCATGACTTACCAAACAAGCCGTTCAAAAGAGGTTATTAATAGTGTTAAATAAATTTTAAACTTTATATAATCCTTATAATTTTAGAATCCATATTATGAGTTTCTTAATGTAAGAACAAATTCATTTTCAGTATTGCACTTTTACCAACTTTTAATAGTGAACCCTTTTTAAATAAAATATTTTAAACTTTTTGACTAAATGGGGACATCAAAAATTTAAAATGAAACATCCCAAGCTTCCATGGTACGCTAGCGTGTGTTGTACGCAACACCGAGTTCTAACACACCATAACCAATCAAACTAGCCGTTATGAATAGTAATACCTACTTTTTGAAATTATATATATTTTATATTTCAAAATGGACTTCATTTTTGGATTCGGAGTATCTAATTTATCCTAAGGTGAAATTTTGGTACTTTTCGGATAACTTTCATATTTTGATGAATAGTGAAAATACTAAATTTTAATTAAAAACAACTTTTTTAATCAAAATAATTAATAGTGATAAATTATGAATTTGAGTGGTTTTAAAGTATATTTAGAATATATTTTTACCATTTAATATAATGTTGGTCATTGGATATAATTTTACAATTAAACCGAACATAAACAAGTGTCAATCTTTTGATAGTTATTATCTCTTAAAAACAAGCTTTTTGTTTTGACAGCGAGAATTAATTTTAAATTAATTTCTGCCACTTCTGTGTTTTGAATTTAGAAAAATGGATTCCATATTTGGAATCATAATGTTCAAATTTTGTAAATAGGTAACTTTTATTTTTAGACATTTTGAATAATTATTGCGGTAAATATTTTATTTACCATGGTTAAGGGTAAATCCGGTAAATAAGGGTTAAAAAATAATATTATAATAATACTAAATTACCCTAAAACGTGTCCTAGCCTTATTGGTTGATACAATTTTGACCATAGGAATCTTTGGGTCGATTTTGGGACCCCATGGTGCCACTTGTAGGTGATAGGGGCACTTTATTTTAATTAAGTTAAAATGAATACAAAAATGACACAAGCATATATCTTTTAGCAAAACAATTTTTACATAAGGTTATATATGTTGTATTTTAGATTATAAATATTCATTATAAAGATAAAACGATTTCATACATAATGATATTTTATTTATAATTTTTAGACATTAAATAATTTAATTTATTTATGACACAATGATGATGCAGTAATTACTATAATAGTGAAAAATCAAAATAATTGATATTATAAATCCCCAAATAAATATAATATGAAACTTTTAATGAATTACACTAATTTTATAGGATAATATGAAATATTAGGATTGATTTAATTAACTTTTTTCGAAGTAATCATTCTGTTATGAGTTTCACAAAAATCAATTATTGAATAGTGTCAAAATTGACATAAAAGAGTTTTTAAAACAAATATTATATTATTAATTGATATTAAATTCCTAAAAATCTAAGGTTCAGCCAAGAGACTTATATAATGATAGTTGTATCATTAATGGACCACTTGGTGGTCTATTGGATGTATATGGTATGTTTATTAACCATATAATATAAAAATACAAAGAGACATTGTAAAAGTGAAACTAATTAACTTAGAGTTAATACTTAAAGATAAGGTTAATATAAGTACCCAAACCTATCTAAATTCTTTTTGTTGAGTTGTTTTCGACCCATCCTCACCTTAAAATTTAAATAATAAACTTTGGATCCATTATAAACTGAATATAAATTTATTATAAATTAATATTTCTAGCTTTTCCAAAGGTGCCCCTCACCCCTCTTATAAAAGGGAACTCCTCCTTCCCATTTCGTCACACCTTAAAAGCCTTTTGGTTCAGACAAAATCTGCCCAAATACTCTCCCAACTTCCCTATCTACAACCTAGAGGCCTTAGTTTGATCATAAAGCCAACCTAAGGAGCCCTTTTGATCAAATCAAAAGGAAGAAACCGAAGAAGAGGTAATGATTTCACCACCCTTTTCCAAGTTCCTTTCTTCTTCCACTTCTTCTTCCTTTGTTGTTACCATTATAAAATAATAACTCCAGTATAATATATATACTTTGATGTTATTATAAATATGTTACAACCATATTCAGTATTATATCCACCCTTTGAATAACATGTCACCATACGTGCGTACGTACAGCTTACCGTCTCCACGTCGTGGTGTAATTGTTATTCAATGTATTATTATTTGGATGGGTATAATAATGATGTGTAACTCATGTAAATGATAAATATAACATGATAATGATTCTTTATATATGATATAATATCAAATTATATATTATTTTAATATCAAAAATAATGATATTGTCTCCCGTGCGTACGTACGGACTACCGTCTCCACGAATGCGATGAGATTCATTCTCCATCGTATCCATTCAAGTATAATTATCATTTGATGATTTAAAAATGATGTTCAAAGACTTTATATCATTATGGATATGAATAATATACAACCTATCTATTACAAACATGTCTTACGTAACAAAACATATAAAAGAAAACAAGTAAGTTAACACCCGAAACAACGATAATACTAAGATATTATTATCAAATCAATATTAAAAGATCATATATGATATCATATTAATGTATATGATTCTTGTATAATTTAATAACAATTATTTCACCATTATACAGGAGGTTAACCTACCCCAACTAAGGAAAAGTACAAGGTAATGGGTTTTCATCTCACTCCTTATTCCCGTGAGATTCATGCCATATTGCCAACATCACCTTTTGTGTGGTGTATCTACTGCCCATAATTATATTATTTGTGTAATACACTCTAATTTATGTGTATTTACATATTCATTGTATGATACCTCTTTCATGGGTTGTATGTTTCATAAGTTACCAAATTGGTAAGGGTTATTTCACAATCTCTTCATTATCCGAGGTTGTTTATACGTAACAATCTACTGGGATCTCTTCATCATCCACATCCATGTTTCTTAAAAATTTATTTCAAAACATTTTTTCTATTTATAAGAATATGGGTTAAAGTCATTTATACCCTTGTTTGACTTTTTATAAGAGGTTTATAAAGGAATCTTTCCGTCATTTTTCAAAAAAGGTGCTTTTTAACCTTTTCGACAAAATTAAGGTAAAAATGTTTTTTTTAACTTATACGGAGGGTGCGGCTATTTTCCACCATTATAAAATTGTCGAAGCTTCCCTTACAAGCTTATAATAATATTTTCAAATTGAGTATATTATTTTATAATTATTTTACTTTTAAAATGATTTAAAAAAAGAGATATTTCTCCAAAATAGTTTTGATTTCATCTATGTCAACATCCTTTGATGGATTTTAAGCTTATTTGAAGTTGATTTATTATGATACAAAACATCCATATTTTATTGAAGGTTTTGTGATATTTTTGACTATAGATAAGTTATTATTATGTCACTCATGGTTTTTGTTTAGAGTATTGACATTTCATAAGTTATTTGTAATCCGAATGTTTATGTTATATTTCAAACTTTCATTCAGATGAATGTGTTAGACAAGTATGTTCCGGGTTGGGGACCGGTAAAATTAAGCCCTCCGGTTTGGTCTCTGGTTATTAGAGGAACTCCGGTTTGGTCTCTGGTTATTATAGGCACTCCAGGTTGGTGTCCGGTTATTAGAGGCACTCCGGGTTGGGTTCCGGTTACAGTTAGCCTCTAGGTCTTGGGACGAGGCCTTGACAAAGAAATTAAAGATCAGCATTATTCATTCCATCATTATGAAAGTGGTTATTGATATTGCATGTGAATATTCGATTAGTAGAATATCCATGTGAATAATTAAATGGAATTATTTCATTTTATTTATGCCATACTATGTTGAAAGTTCAAGTTTGAAAGGCTTTTGTTTTAGTTATACATTGCCTTAAATGTTTATTCTTATTTATGAAAGTTTCCGCTATAATGTTATCCTTACTGGGCATTTGAGCTCACCCCTTTTCTATGTTTTATTTTTTCCCAGGAAGTGAAGAAGTAAATTATGAATGACCTGTAGGGATATTATGTAGGGATATGAGTGTGGATTATGGATACAATATGTTGTTGTAGGAGTTTTTCATTTTATGATGTAATGTAAGACTTATGAATATATCTAGTGTTTCCAAGGCTACTAAACCAATCGGTCTTTCGAGATTTGATATTTCTTGTGATCATGCCAATGTTATGTAATAATGCACCGACTCTAGGTAGCTAGGGTCGGGGCGTTACAGTTGGTATTAGAGGAAGTTTAGTACAAACCTTGGAAGCTAGATTTAGATAAACTCTGATTAGAGCACGTAGCCCTAAAATGAACTTTGAGGATTGGTATAGAATAACTTCCTAGAATTTTGGTATTATAGAGATTTTGTGAGTTTTCCAAGAAATACATCCTTGTCTGGATACGAGTAGGTAGAGGCGGCTCTGGCATAGATGTACCTAGGGGTAAAACCCGAAAACACCGCTTTGAGCTAGACTTGAACGGGAACTGGTGCACGACAACAGGCCTTGTTGCACTCTTGGTTACGACACTCCCGAGGGATATGCTTAGGATAACTCTCATTTTCTTTACAAATCATTATGAAGGGTTTATGAGTATATACTTCCTCAAAAGAGACATTTTTATGATTATGGATTATATCCATAAACTATTTAATTTATGTTATGTGTTTCACAAGTTTGGGATTAGGTATTGTTATTCATAAACTAATCTAGTGTATGCCATTGTTTAGAAATGGCACCTAGTAGAAGGAATGAGAACTCTAGAAATGCACATGATACAAAGAAAAAGAAGGATCATATATTTCATGGTCTTAATCCAGAATTTATAAGAGAAATAGTCTCGCATGTATTATCATCATATGAAGAGATAATATCATGTGTTGATAAGATAAGTAAAGAGTTTACTGAGTCCTATGGATTTGAAGGGAAGCAAGAGAAGAAAAGGATAGAAGATAGAAAGATGGATAAAGGGAAGAGGAAAAAGATGAATTTTCTCATATGTGATAACTGTGGGAAGAAACACCCTGGAACTTGCCTGAAAGGAATGGGAGTTTGTTATAAGTGTGGAGGAAAAGGGCACAAAGTACGTGAATGAAAGGGTAAGAAAATGGTTTCAAATGTACAATGCTTCATTTCCAAGGAGTTTGGACACTACGCAAACCTATGTCCCAGTCATCAGACTATGCCGCAAATGATGCTATTGGATAATAATCAAGTTATGATACTACCACAGATGAAGAGGAATGATTAGAGTTCTTATGTTGATTATGTCAATTGAGTGTTGTATCAGCAATGTACTTGTTATAATAATTATGGAGTATATAAGGATTGTACTGCAGTACTATTTCATTAAGGACTTGAGATTGTGAGGAACAAGGAAAAGTGACTCAATAGCAGGATAAATTTTTAAAAAATATATGGTTGAGAGAATGATAAACCATAATATAGTTCTGATACCGAGGTAGTGATTTTGGAATAATACATGATTGATTTGGATAAATTATATTGGATATTCTTGACTACCTTGAAACTGATTAATAATTTTGTATATTCCATCATTGTTGGGGTTTAAAACATTTTTGGATTGAAGGAATATATCTATTATTCTTTAAAGAATAAGGGATCATGAATGTAATCAATAAGGTTTTATGGTAATTCAGGATGTTGTAGTGCTTTAAAAGAATACATTATAAAGGTGTTCACATGTTATTATGTGGAAAAAGGATCTTTATTATGTTTAACTTCCTTATAAATTTTGGACTGAAGTATTTTGGATAGTTCTAGTTTGGATTATTTTGGATTGCCAAAAAAGGATAACCCGGAGGTCGGGCGACAACCCGTCGCGTCCGGCAAGGCTACGAGACTTGAACCCGCAACCGAAAGGTGACAAGGGTGTATCACCTACCACTGGCCCACGAGATGTCCTGGATTAAATAATGTAGTTTTTTTTAAAAGATCTGGTAGATGAATTATAAATTCATTTATTTTGGAACCCTGTATGAATAGTATAAATAGAAATTTTTTACGTTCTGTTATCTTTTAGAGTGAAAGATGAGTTTGTGGTAGAAATTTATTAATGGATAAAACTCTAATTATAAAGTAAGTATATCTCCTTATGATCTTATCCAATCTCATAAATAAATTCCTCAACATTAATAAAATGAACTTAGAACAAAAATGTTGTCCTAGATGGTACCTTAAATCATCACTAATTTATGGCTTTGGGATTGTTGGCCTTTTCATAGCCATGTTCTCTACCACTCTCCACCAGATAATTGATGGTTAGATTTTTCTTCCATATCCATATTTTCCTACATGGAACCCTAGTATGTGTTATTTTCGGTAATCTTCATACTTTCCACTCTTTATTTTAAATAGAGGCCTCGTTAATTCATTTTTCGATGTGGCATTTCAACTAAGATATTTTGAAACGTCAAAAATGTGTTATCCTAATACCCTATGTTTTGTTGAACCGATGGTATTTCAAATCATCATAGATTGATGAATTTAAGGACCTCAATTTTACACTTGTTTGTGATTGATGACCTTAATCACTACCTATAAATATTTACGTTTTTCCTCCAATTATATGTCTCTAATTGCCACCAATGTTCTCCTAATCGAGATCATAAGTTGGTGGTGACCCTTTCATTTCGCTTTTCCTCAAATTAAGACTATATTTTAGTAACCCAATTTCCGATGTGGGTTTTCCCACAAATATATTTTCTATTTTCAACCTTTTATTTTCGAAGAACAATTTCAAATTGCAAGGAAGCAATTTATTGAAGGAGGGGAGAATGTAACACCCCAAGATTTCATAGTGTGTTATTTCTTCAAAATAATTCAATAACTTTCACTACACGCAACACCAAGTTCAATCTCACAATGAATTACCAAACAAGCCGTTCAAAATAGGTTATTAATAGTGTTAACTAAATTTTAAACTTTATATAATCCTTATAATTTTAGAATCCTTATTATGAGTTTCTTAATGTAAGAACAAATTCATTTTTAGTATTGCACTTTTACCAAATTTTAATAGTGAACCCTTTTTAAATACAATATTTTAAACTTTTTGACTAAATGGGGACATCAAAAATTTAAAATGAAACATCCCAAGCTTCCACGGTACGCTAGCGTGTGTTGTACGCAACACCGAGTTCTAACACACCATAACCAATCAAACTAGCTGTTATGAATAGTAATACCTACTTTTTGAAATTATATATATTTTATATTTCAAAATGGACTTCATTTTTGGATTCGGAGTATCAAATTTATCCTAAGGTGAAATTTTGGTACTTTTCGGATAACTTTCATATTTTGATGAATAGTGAAAATTACTAAATTTTAATTAAAAACAACTTTTTTAATCAAAATAATTAATAGTGATAAATTATGAATTTGAGTGGTTTTAAAGTATATTTAGAATATATTTTTACCATTTAATATAATTTTGGTCATTGGACATAATTTTACAATTAAACCGAACATAAACAAGTGTCAATCTTTTGATAGTTATTATCTCTTAAAAACACGCTTTTTGTTTTGACAGCGGGAATTAATTTTAAATTAATTTCTGCCACATCTATGTTTTGAATTTAGAAAAATGGATTCCATATTTGGAATCAGAATGTTCAAATTGTGTAAATAGGTAACTTCTATTTTTAGACATTTTGAATAATTACTGCGGTAAATATTTTATTTACCATGGTTAAGGGTAAATCCGGTAAATAAGGGTTAAAAAATAATATTATAATAATACTAAATTACCCTAAAACGTGTCCTAGACTTATTGTTTGATACATGTTCGACCATAGTCATCTTTGGGTCGATTTGGGGACCCCATGGTGCCACTTGTAGGTGATAGGGACACTTTATTTTAATTAAGTTAAAATGAATACAAAAATGACACAAGCATATATCTTTTAGAAAAACAATTATTACATAGGGTTATATATGTTGGATTTTAGATTATAAATATTCATTAGAAAGATAAAAAAATTTCCTACATAATGATATTTTATTTATAATTTTTAGACATTAAATAATTTAATTTATTTATGACACAATGATGATGCAGTAATTACTATAATAGTGAAAAATCAAAATAATTGATATTATAAATACCCAAATAAATATAATATGAAACTTTTAATGAATTAAACTAATTTTATAGGATAATATGACATATTATGATTTATGTAATTAACTTTTTTCTAAGTAATCATTCTGTTATGAGTTTCACAAAAATCAACTATTGAATAGTGTCAAAATTGACATAAAAGAGTTTTTAAAACAAATATTATATTATTAATTGATATTAAATTCATAAAAATCTAAGGTTCGGCCAAGAGACTTATATCATGATATTTGTATCATTAATGGACCACTTGGGGGTCGCTTGGATGTATATGGTAAGTTTATTAACCATATAATATAAAAATACAAAGAGACATTGTAAAAGTGAAACTAATTAACTTAGAGTTAATACTTAAAGATAAGGTTAATATAAGTACCCAAACATGTCTAAATTCTATTGGTCAAATTTTTTTCGACCCATACCCACCTTAAAATTTAAATAATAAAATTTCGAGCCATTATAAACCGAATATGAATTTATTATAAATTAATATTTCTAGCTTTTCCAAAGGTGCCCCTCACCCCTCTTATAAAAGGTCACTCCTCCTTCCCATTTCTTCACACCATCAAAGCCTTTTGGTTCGGCCAAACTCTTCCCAAATACTCTCCCAACTTCCCTATATACAACCTAGAGTCCTTAGTTTGATCATAAAGCCAACCTAAGGAGCCCTTTTGATCAAATCAAAAGGAAGAAACCGAAGAAGAGGTAATGATTTCACCACCCTTTTCCAAGTTCCTTTCTTCTTCCACTTCTTCTTCTTTTTTTTTTGTTACCATTATAAAATAATAACTTCAGTATAATATATATACTATGATGTTATTATAAATATGTTACAACCATATTCAGTATTCTATCCACCCTTTGAATAACATGTCACCATACGTGCGTACGTACGGCTTACCGTCTCCACGTTGTGGTGTAATTGTTATTCAATATATTATTATTTGGATGGGTATAATAATGATGTGTAACTCATGTAAATGATAAATATAACATGATAATGATTCTGTATATATGATATAATATCAAATTATATATTATTTTAATATCAAAAAGAATGATATTGTCGCTCATGCGTACGTACGGACTACCGTCTCCACGAATGCGATGAGATTCATTCTCCATCGTATCCATTCAAGTATAATTATCATTTGATGATTTAAAAACGATGTTTAAGTACTTGATATCATTATGTATATTAATAATATACAACCTATCCATTACAAACATGTCTTACGTAACAAAACATATAAAAGAAAACAAGTAAGTTAACACCTGAAACAACGATAATACTAAGATATTATTATCAAATCAATATTAAAAGATCATATATGATATCATATTAATGTATATGATTATTGTATAATTTAAAAAAAATTATTTCACCATTATACAGGAGGTTAACCTACCCCAACCAAGGAAAAGTACAAGGTAAGGGGTTTTCATCTCACTCCTTATTCCCGTGAGATTCATGCCATATTGCCAACATCACCTTTTGTGTGGTGTATGTACTGCCCATAATTATATTCTTTGTGTAATACACTCTAATTTATGTGTATTTACATATTCATTGTATGATACCTCTTTCATGGGTTGTATTTTTCATAAGTTATCAAATTGGTAAGTGTTATTTCACAATCTCTTCATTATCCGAGGTTGTTTATACGTAATAATCTACTGGGATCTCTTTATCATCCACATCCATGTTTCTTAAAAATTTATTTCAAAACATTTTTACTATTTATAAGAATATGGGTTAAAGTCATTTATACCCTTGTTTGAATTTTTATAAGAGTTTTATAAAGGAATCTTTCCGTCTTTTTGCAAACAAGGTGCTTTTTAACCTTTTCGACAAAATTAAGGTAAGAATGTTTTTTTTAACTTATACGGCGGGTGCGGCTATTTCCCGCCATTATAAAATTGTCGAAGCTTCCCTTAAAAGCTTATAAGAATATTTTCAAATTTAATGTATTATTTTATAATTATGTTACTTTTAAAATGATTTAAAAAAAATAGATATTTCTCCAAAATAGTTTTGATTTCATCTTTGTCAACATCCTTTGATGGATTTTAAGCTTATTTGAAGTTGATTTATTATGATACAAAACATCCATATTTTATTGAAGGTTTTGTGATATTTTTGACTATGGATAAGTTATTCTTATGTCACTCATGGTTTTTGTTTAGATTATTGACATTTCATAAGTTATTTGTAATCTGAATGATTATGTTATATTTCAACCTTTCATTCAGATGAATGTGTTAGACAAGTATGTTCCGGGTTGGGGACCAGTAAAAGTAAGCCCTCTGATTTGGTCTCCGGTTATTAGAGGAACTCCGGTTTGGTCTCCGATTATTAGAGGCACTCCGGGTTGGTGTCCGGTTATTAGAGGCACTCCGGGTTGGGTTTCGGTTACAGTTATCCCCTAAGTCTTGAGACGAGGCCTTGACAAAGAAATTAAAGATCCGCATTATGCATTCCATCATTATGAAAGTGGTTATTGATATTGCATGTGAATATTCGATTAGTAGAATATCCATGTGAATAAGTAAATGGCATTATTTCATTTTATTTATGCCATACTATGTTGAAAGTTCAAGTTTGAAAGGCTTTTGTTTTAGTTATACATTGCCTTAAATGTTTATTCTTATTTATGAAAGTTTCCGCTATATTTTTATCCTTACTGGGCATTTGAGTTCACCCCTTTTCTATGTTTTATTTTTTCCCAGGAAGTGAAGAATTAAATTATGAATGACCTACAGGGATATTATGTGGGGATATGAGTGTGGATTATGAAGACAATATGTTGTTGTAGTAGTTTTTCATTTTATGATGTAATGTAAGACTTATGAATATATCTAGTGTTTCCAAGGCTACTAAACCCATCGGTCTTTGAGATTTGATCTTTCTTGTGATCATGCCAATGTTATGTAATAAGGCACCGACTTTAGGTAGCTAGGGTCGGGGCGTTACAGACATTATTTTAAAAGTCATGTATTAATAACATGGGATTTCATATCAAATTTTTTATAGAAAAACCCAAAAATTTACCTAAGATAAATAATAATAATTTTATTTAAAAAAAATATGAATATGAGAAAATTTATTTTTAAATAAAATACTTATTTATTGAAAAATATTTATTTTTATGACATGAATAAATTTATGACCCTAAGAATAATTACTTATGAATTCATAAAATTATATTATATGTTTTGTACAAATAACTAGAGTTTTATAAAACCATTTTATGAAAATGAATTTTACTTCGAATTTTTAAATTTATCATCAAAATATATTTTTAAAAAATAAAACATATTTGTTTTACCAAAAATACATGTACATTTTCATTATGTAAAACATTAATTTTATTATATTTAACTTTGTAATTTAATTTTATTATGGTTTAAATTTCTTATATTTTTATTTCATAAGATACCCAAATATTATTTTACTATTCCAATGGTAAATTTATTATTCCTAATTTAAATTTACTATTCAAATGGTCATATAGGTATTCTACTTTCTATAAATACCTTATATTTATTTAATTTTTCATTTTATTCAATTACTCTCAGGGTTATATTCTTCATTTACAAAAAATGTTGATTTCATTACTAATTTTTTACTTGTTTTTTACAGTATTTTTTGTTGGTGTGATTATTATAGGATAAAAATGATTCAAATTTTCTTATTCAAGTTATTTTATTTTTTTCGTTAATTATCCAATTATACTACTTTCAATTTTATTAGGTATAAATATTCTCTAAATTTAATCTTCTAAATTAATATAATAAATAGTTGTTGGTTTTTATTATGTGATGCATGTATTTTATACTATACTAAATTATTAAAAATATCAAATTATTATTCATAAGGAAGACTCATTACAGAAATTTATACATAATTACATTCTTACCCCCTTTAGAAATTTTATGCTCAAAATTTCATTTCATACACTAAGATGAAAATATAAGATGGTACTTATATATTATTACAATCAATATTTTATTACACCTTAATCTGTGATTTATAACATAAAGATACACTTAATAAAATACCAGATGATTATGTGGCCTATTGTATTTGGTAAATTAGGTACATGAAACATTAACATGAAACATGGGTACCACATCATTATTTAAAAACTTCAAAACATGGCCTTATATTCTTTAGATCCTCTAAAACTATATGGGATAACCTAGGGATGAACATAAGAAAGGGGTGAGCTATAAATCATGTTAAGGTAATAAACAAGACATATCATAAGGTAAAGTAGTACATGTGATCCAAGAGTCATATCAAGGTAACATAAGAGGGGTGAGAATTATAATCTTCAAAAATGAGGCTTGATATAACACGATTACATAAAGGTAACAAACTAATGTGGAAATAATATAGAACATGACATCATAAACATAATTCAAGGACAACTGTCAAGAAAACATAACATAGTGTTCTTATTATAACCCCTCTTTCACCATATATTTAATCTCATAAGATAAAAACATTACCCAATTCATTGGAGGGCTATATAATTTTAGGCCCACCCGTCACTTTCATATCATGTACATGCATAAGAATTCCACATAGATCATTGAATATAAGGATGTATTTCATAAATTTTAACTCGAAAATTAAGGAGATATGGTTATAATAATTTAAATCCCTAATCAATGAAGGATAGTTACAACTATTTGAATATCCTTGAGTGGAAATTGAGACAGGTACGCACTAAACAAATGTTTAGTGTGGAAAATCATAGGATAATTTCAACAGCATAACAGGTGTACATAAAGGTTTATATAAGGGGTGTATGAGATCCAAGGGGGTATCTAATTAATTTTTAATCATAAGGATAGTAATAGGGATGTATAAAAAATATCTCAACTTGAAAATTGTAAATTATAAGTCTTGATATAAACAAGGTGCTTCATTAAATTGAATAAGGATTGAAACCCTTACATTTTCAGGGTGCTTCTAAATGCTTGGGAGGAATTCTTAAGAGCTTGGGGAACATTGAAAGGGATGTACAGAGGTAATTTCATAGTAAATTTGTGATTAAATAGTTTTTATTGAATTGTAAAGGGAGGTTTTTGGGTTTATATATCAAAAGGAGGAGAATTATTTCTTAATTTATGAACTTGGGTTTTGAACTCTATATGATAAAGTAGTAAAAACATAAATCGTACCATATTTTTTCCCATGATTTCATAAAAAGAGGAGTTTATTTTATTATTTTATAAATATATGAACCTAAATATTTAAAATAATACCCTAGGTGATGTGGATGTGACTCATGTTTATAAAGAATTGATTTTAAAACCTAAAAATATAATATTGGTTTGGGAGGATTCCATAAGGGTTTATAAAATTAATCAAATAACTTCAAAAAACCCATAATTACAAAGGGGAACATAATTTTGGTCATTTTTACTATTTATAGTATTTATTACAACTTTTTTATGATTTTAGGATGTCATAATATATACCTAAAAATTATACCATATTTAATTTTTACTAGAAAATTTGAATGGCTTGGAAAATTATGAAAAATTCACTATTGGATAATTTCAACATGATGACTTCAAAAAAAAATATTTATTTTATCAAAATAATTATCTCAATATAATAATTTACACTTTTAAATTAAAATTCACATTTATTGAAAAATACTTGTTTTTCAGCAATAATAGTTTTATAACCCTTATAAATTTTACATTCAACTTTGTAAAATTATATTATCATTTATATTTAAAAAACACTATTAAATAATAATATATTATTAAAATATAATTTATTTCAAAAAAAACTTCAATTCATCAAAAAACTGTGCCTTGATTAAAATTATATATTTCCCAAAAATATAATTTTTTTCACCATATCAAAATTTAAATTTTATAAGGCTTATTATTTAATCATTATAAATTAATAATAAAAGATAAATAAAATAATTTATATAAAAATTCATACTATTAGGATCTATATATATAACCATTTATTACACCTATGAATTCCCTAAGGGTAAGGTGTGTGATAGTACGATTTTTGTCGATTGGTTCATCATGTATGGTTTGGGTCATGATCTCGATGAGCTTGAAATTATCTTATAAATGATTTCTCTTATGCTTATATTGTTTAATATCATCTTGGAATTAGTCAAGGGAAAATTACATTGATTTTATCTCCCTATTAATCTCCAATAAATGGGCTTCATAGGGTATGATACTACTATCGATTCCATGGATTCCTTTGTCTATTTCAAATGGACATTTTCTTTACCTTTAATATACTAATCATAAAAGTCATTGTAAAATGGATATATTATCAAATTTTATGATGCTTAATCATATTTTAAATTCAATATACCATATAATGGTCCAAAATAACCAAAGTAGTGAATGTGATTTTTATATCTTCACCTATTAAAACAATATTTATTCATTAAAAAAAGGAATTTAATTTATAAAAGTCCTGGTTGTTACATTATTCCCCCTTAAAAAAACCTACCCCAAAATTTTCATTTCAAACACTAAAATAGATGAAGGTACTTGTGTTTCATTTCCTCTTTAGATTCGCATGTCTCTTCTTCAAACTTAAGGTTCCTCCATATCACTTTTACCATGTGAGTTGTCTTATTTCATAGAACTTTGTCTCTACGATCTAAGATCTTCCCTGGTTATTCCTTATACGAAATATCATTATCTAATGGTACCACCTATTGATCCATTACATGTAAAGGGTCTAGCATATACTTCCTGAATAGGAATACACGGAACACATCATGTAATTAAGATAAGTTAGGTGGGAGTGATAGTCAATAGTCCATTGCACTAATGAAATTGAGTATCTCAATGGGAGATGATGTATCTAGGACTATGATTTCCCTTCTTCCCAAAATTCATGACTTTATTTGATAATGATATACTAAGGAAAACTTTATCTCTGACCTTAATCTCTATGTTTTGTCGATGATTGTCTGTATATATTTTCTATAAAAAAAATTTGTATTTCACATGACATGGATGGTTTGAACCTTATTTATAATTTATTGGATAAGATCAAGTCCCATCATCCATCACTCTACAAATCCATCCCAATATATCATAGTCTGACACCTCATCCAATATAGATCCTTATAATGTTCTATTTGAATGCTATAATGGAAACAGTTGTTATATAAAAACTCCACTTGAGGAATGTGTTGATACCAACATCCATGAAAATTCACTTAATAATATTTCATCATATACTATAGAGTTTTAATGGTTCTTTCTGACCATCCATTCCTCTTAGGTTGATAAGAAGTACTAAATCTTATTTCTATATCCAACACTTACAAAAAAATTCTGTAAAAACTCAAGGTAAATCTTGGATCTCAATCAAATACAATGGAGAGTGGAAATCCATGAATTTCTACCACTTCTATTATGTACATATTTTCAAGTCGGTTAGGATATAAATATTTCTTTATAACAATGAAATACGCCATATTGGTAAGGAAATCGACTACTACCTAGGTGGAATTATTGCCTTTAGTTGTCCCAGGGAGTCCTATGATAAAACACATGATTATGTTTTACCATTTACTTACTGGTATGGGAAATAGTTACATCATACCTTTAGACTTATTCAATTCATCCTTGACTTGTTGGCATACTAAGAATCAAGATACAAAATCTAGAATCTCCCCTTTCATGTTATCCCACCAGAAATTTTGCTTCAAATATCTATACATCTTAGTGCTTCGTAGATGAATAGAAAATTATGAGTTATGTGAGACAAATAGAATTTAATTTTTTTAGTTTTGTTTTTTATGGGACACATATCCGGGTTCCAAACATTATAACTTCATATTTCTCAAAGTTAAACTCTAAATATTCACTACCTTCTTCTATAGTAACTCATAAATTTCTAGGACTCCTGGATCTTCTCAAGAATAGATGGTTGAGAAGTTATTTGATAAAAGTAGGATAAATATCCTTTTATTATTCCCATAACCATCGTTGTTTTGTCTAAGAATATTAAATCCCTTTAAATACTCATATTTTATAGGGTTGTAGGGTCATTTCTACTAAAAGAATTATCCACTTTGTTTTTCTTCCCAATATATTAGTATATTGAACAATCATAATCCTTTATCATCTCTAACCACCTTCATTAGATCATATTAATCTCCTTTTCTAGGAATATATACTTGAGGATTTTATGATTTGTATATATGTCATACTTTTCTCCATAGAGATAATTTCACCAGATCTTCAACACAAAGATAACTTCTGCCAGTTCTAGATCAGGTTTTGGGTAGTTTATCTTAGAGATATTTAATTGTATAGATGCATATGTTATAACATTGTTATCTTTAATGAGTACATGACCCAATACATTTTTTTATGCATCATTATATATCACAAATAATTATCCACTAGTAAGTAATGTGAGCACATATGCAGTGATTAGACTCTTATTCATCTCTATAAATCTCTCTTTTAATTCTTTTATCTAGAAAAAATTGACACCCTTCTGAGTTAGCTTGGTTAGTAGGTCCAATAATCTTGATAAGTTTCTAAAAAATTGATGATAGTACCCAGATAATCCATGTAAACTATGAATTTATGTCACATATGTTGGTATGGTGCATCCTTAATTTACCTATTCTTTTGATAGATCCTCAGATATCCCTTTTCTAGTGATAATATTCCCTAATACAGTTACTTTATCTATCTAAAACTCACATTTACTATACATCACAAATAAATTTTCTTTTCTAAAAGTCTTCAGTATAGAATTCAAATGATCCCTATGTTCCTCCTTTATTTTGGAGTATATAAGAACACCATGTACAAAGACTACTAAATAAATTTCAACATAGTCCCTAAAGAATCTATTCATCAAGTCCATTAATATTTATGAATAATTAGTTATTTTAAATGGCATCACTATGAACTAATAGTACTCGTAACTTGAAAGAAAATTAGTCTGGGGGATATCCCCCTTCTTTACCTTTACATGATAATATCCTAACTGAAGATCCACCTTAGAGAAGTTTTGTGAACTATATAGCTAATCGAAAAATTCATCAATCTATGGTAGAGGATATTTGTTCTTTATCATGATCTTTTTGAGATCATAATAATAAATACAGATGCACATTGACCCATCCTTCTTCTTGGTGAAGAGGACCAGTTCACCACATGATGAGGTACTTGGGAAAATAAACCCTTTATCCAAATGCTCCTATAATTGTTTATTTAAGTCCTCAAGTTTAAAAACAGTTATTCTTAACAGAATTATATATATTGGAAAATATCTAGGTATGATCTCGATTAAGAACATAACCTCATGACTAGGAGGAATAATAGGAAGTTATTTGGGAAACACATCAGTGAATTCCCCTATAATGGGAATGTTATCAAGGATAATATTTTCTTCAGTCTCAATCATTTTAGATAGATATGCTTTCTCAAAAGGTAATAATATCCATTATTAAGATGATGGTACTAAATAAATTCATCCGCCTCCATGAATTTGTATATAATAAAAGGGAAATTTGTGATAGGGAGGGTGATTTACTTATCTTGTCTATTTATTATTACTCTATATAATGAAATCCAATCCATGACTATAAAATAATCAAATTATGATAAATGGAGTATCATAAGGTTTTATAGAAAAAGTAGCCCACAAATTTTGACAATGGATCGGTTACTTTCTTGGGATGAGATAATTGACCCCTTTTTTGTCTTCACCAATAACTCAACTTCCTTGTTTTTAGGTGGTTTTTGAATATTTATAATAAACTGGCATGATAGAAAATAATACATATAACTATAGTCACATGGGGAATTTGAAGATTAGAAATGGATGATAAGCATATTTTTCACTGTTTGATTCTAGTTCTAATCATTTACTGCATCCAAAATTGACTTACAAATGAGAATTATTAATATATTAAACACAAAAATAAGATACCATGAACATTAAATGGAGGACTCGTCAATGACATATATTCCTTAAACTATGAATTTATAGGATTCAATCTAATTTATCTATGATAAATTTCCAAATATAAAATCTTATGTGAATTTTAATTCCCTTAATAATTGGTATTAAAGAGATTGTAAATTTTCCAAATAATATACTCTAGGAGTATCAATCCATGCATTCATAAAGGCTCATTGTTATACACCAGGTATTGATCAAGTCTAGCACAATTCAACCTTTTCGGGATTATTACCCCTAGGCAAAACTATGTCAGATCCACATCCACTTATAGTATCTAGACAGGGATTTATTTTCATGGAAACTACATACTATATACTTTAAAAAAATTATGTATGTTTTTTATGTTTTTTATGATCCCTAAGGGATTCAATAAAGTTTTATAATCATAATCCCAAAAATTAACTAGTCTTTTCTCTTATACCAACTACGATAACCCATATTTTATTACACCTTAATTCATGATTTATTACATAAATATACACTTAATAAATCCCCATAAGATCATGAGGATTAATGTATTTTGGTAATTAGGTATATAGAACATAAAATTTAAACATGGTTATAACGTCATTATTTAAAAACACTGAAACATGCCCTTATATTTCTTGGATCTTCTAAAACTTCATGGGATAACCAGGGGACATACATAATAAAATGGTGATCTATAAATCCCAATAAGGGAATAAAAAACATATAATAAGGTAAATTAATACATGTGAGAAAATATTCCTATCAAGGTAACATAATAGAGGTGAGAATCATAATCTTGAACAATGAGTCTTGATATAATATGATAACATAAAGGAAACAAAGGAATTTGGAAACAACATAAAACATGACATCATAAAAAAGTCATACATAAACTCTAAGAAAACATAAAATGGTGTATTTTGGATAACCTCTCATGAACCATACATGTAATATCATGAGATAAAAACATTACCCAATTCATTTTAGGTATATATAATTTTGAGTCCACCTGTCACTTTCATATCACATACATGCATAAGTGTGTTGTATAGATCGTACCACATAAGTATTTGTTTCATAAATTTTAACCCATAAATTAAGGATTAGGGGTTACATACATGTTAATACCAATCAATTAACCATATTTACAACTATATTAATACTATTGAGTGGAAATGTATATGGGTATTCACTGCACAAATATTTTTCATCGAAAATCACAGGATAATTTCGGTAGCATAATGGGTGTTCATAAAGGTTTACAGAATGGATAAATGAGAGATAAAGGGAGATATCATTACTTTATAATCATAATTATAATAAAATGGATGTGTAAAAACATATCCGAACTTGAACAATTTGGAATCAAAAGGTATGATATAAATAAGCTGCTTGAATAAAGAGGAGAAAGAGAGAATTCCTTACCTTGAGAGGGTGCTTTAAAAGATTAGGAGAATATTATTAAGAAATTAAGGGTACTTTGATAGAGATATAGAGATTTAAGGATAGATTAAATTATACCCCAATATATTTTAGTTAATAGTAAAGTGAGTTTTGTTGGGTTTATATAGAAAAATATAGAATAATTATTTATTAATTTCCAAACATAGGTTTTGGACTCTATATGATAATGTAATCAAAACCATGAACAATCCCATGTTTTTTTACCATATTTTATACCAAAGAAGAGTGGATTTAATTATTTTTTAATTATAATAACCTAAATCATTAAAATAATACCTTTATGATGTGAAACTGTGTCATGATTATAGTGAATTGATTTTAAAACATTTAAATATAATATATATTTTGGAAGATTCATTAAGGGTTTATAAAATTATTAAAATAACTTCCAAAACATATTATTTTAAATGGGGGAAAAAATTTTGTTTGTGGATACTCTTTATAGTATTTTTTAAATCACTCTTGCGATTTTATGATGTCATAATACATACTGTATAATTATATTGTATTTAATTTTTACCTGGAAATTTGATTGTCACAAAAAATTATGAAAAACTCACTATTGGAAAATTTTGATGTGATTATTTCAAAGATTATATTTCTTTTATCAAAATAATTCTATAAATATGATAATTTACACATTTAAGTCAAAATACCCATTTATTGAAAAATAATGGGTTTTTTGACATCAATAGTTTTATGTCCCTTATTGAAATTACATTTGACTTCATAAAATTATATTATCATTTATATTTGAAAAATATTATTAGATATTAGTATTTTATTAAAATAAAATTTATATAAAAAAATCTTGAATTCACCAAAATGTGTGTCTTTTTTGAAATTATATCTTTCTTAGAAATACAATTTGTGTTTCATTGTATCAATATATAATTTTTATAAAACTTATTATTTAATTATTATAAAGTAATAATAAAAGATAAATATAATCATTAATATAAAAATCCAAACTTTTATGGTCTAGATACATAACCCTTTATTACACCATCAAATGCCCAATGGTAAGGTGTGTGATGGTGATATTTTCTTGAGTGGCTTTGGGGAACATGGTTTGGAACATGATCTCAATGAGCTTGAACTTCTCCCATAAATATTTTCACATGTTCTTGAGTTGTTAAATATCATCTCGGGCTTGGTCAAGGGTAAAGTCTAGTGATTATATATCCCTCAGAAGCTCCAATAAAGGAGCTTTATAGGGCGTGATCCTTCTGGTTGAAGTCATCTCTTCCATTATCTTTGTCAAATAAACTTTATCATAACCCTTAATATACTAATATTAATGGTCACTATAAAAACTCTATTATTAATGGTTATGGTGTTTAATGGTATTTTAATTTTTACATGCCATATAACGGTCCAAAATGATCAAAGTTTTGTATGTGCTTTCTATAACTTCACTTCCTAAAAAAGTATTTATCCATTCAAAAAGAGAAGTTAATTTATAAAAGTTTAGGTCATTAAATGTTACGTTGCTTCATTAGGTTCCCATGTTTCCTATTCATACTTATAGTTCTATCAAATTATTTTTACAAGGTGAGTAATATTATTGCATAAACTTTTGTCTCTATGATCCAAGATCTTCACTAGCTTCTCCATGTAAGAGAGATTGTGCTCAAACATTGTCATATTTGGGTTTATTATATCTTATTGATCTAATTATTACTTACTCAATAGGGATATTTGGAACATTTCATACACTTTGTTAGTTTTGGTGAGATTAATAGTTGATATTCCATACCTCTAATACAATCAATAATATCAAAGGGGATAATATATTTGTGACCTAACTTTCCTTTCTTCCCAAACTCCATGAATCTCATCCATGAAAATGTAATAATGATCACTTTATCTCTAACTTCAAGCTCCGGAATTTATTGATGATTCAGAAAATAGGTAATTTGTTGAATTTTTGTTGCTCTGATGTGTTTCTGAATAGATCTTACCTTCTATGGAATTTCTTCAACCATTTTAGGTCTCAATAGAGTATGTTCTCAAACTTCGAGCCAATATGTTGTGTTTCTTTATTTCATTATATATAGGGATTCATATAGACCATATTAATGCTTGAGTGGAAGTTATTATTCTATGAGAACTCAACTTGAGTAATGAAGGTTTCACACGTAGCAAAAATTATTTTTAGGAAAACAACAATTAAGGTTTTTTTCAGATTCAATGGATAATTCACCAATTGTTCAATACATAAACGTCATGAAAAATGAAAATTTTTATTTAATAATGACATAGTAAGCACAGAAACTAGAGTGGATATTTTTCATGTTAAATCTATAATTAATTTAAATTATATAAAAAGAAATAATACCACATCTTAGGATCCTTCTTTGATGAATATGTTGATCGACTGAAACCATTTTCATATTACTTTCACTACTTAGGGAAGAACCAAAGTACCCTCTAGAGGTGATCCACACATGGTCTTTTTATCTCTAAACAACGCTGATAGAATATTAGGTTCTAGAGTAGTGGGTTTATTGTCTTATTTTTTCATCTTAATCACTTCATGTTACTTCAGGCTTGACGGAATCTATCGTTCTGGAAAGGATAAGAGGAGGATAAAGCAAGATAGAAATCTATTATGCAAAATGATTCCCAATTCTTAACCCCACAAAATACATAGATAAATTTACTTATTAAGTTATGGTTTACGTTACAATATAATTTAATTACACAAATTCCATTAAATATTATAATAAATTTTATCTATCCTCATTCCATATAATAAAAATATTATTATTATTTTATGGAATATGTTTTTCGGTATAATGATAAATTATATTATATCATATGACAAATTAATATTTATCATCAGACACAATCTTTGTTTACTCATCCTTCTCATCATTTATTGAATACCCAAATATATATTTATTAAATATTTATTCAAAAATAAATATTATATTCACAACTTGGAGAAAAAATATTTATTAAATATTAAATAAATAAAATAATTATTTTATTCACGATTCAAAGAATAAATATTTATTCATATAATTAGATAAATTATTTTTTAATAAATAAATATTTATTTATTACCCTGTGAATAATTGGGATCAATAAATCATGAATAAAATTATTCCTTGATCATGAAAATAATATTCATTTCAATAATTAAATTCAAATAGAATTTAATTGAGATCAATGGAACCAATCAGTGTGTTACCCTCTAGAATTCATTCTCATTAGCATTTGGCAGGCTTGAAAAAAGTACAATATTACTATCTAGAAATTATTTAAGGAACTTAAGAGAAATATGTTAACATCCTAACACCAAAAACTACACACAAATTATTACGGTGCAATATAATCCCTTTGTTCCAATATCTCATCAAACTAGTTGAACACTCATATCACCAACCTATATGCTTGATACATCTTTCTTTGACTATCTAAAATAAACACATTGTTACACCATGGACATGGGGTTTAATGTGATGGATCCATTTCAATCAAAGGGTTGAGATATCAACTTAGAATAATATATAAGGTAAAAATCCCTCCTCATCTTATTAATTAATGACATTCCATTCATGACACACCTAATAAACCCTACTTTTCACAAACATATGGCAATAAGGTTTTGGATAGTAAATTAAATTAATCAAGTCAAGAAAATTGTTACTAATAATCATAAATTATAAGTACCATTACACATGCTCATAGATAGAAATATATGATGACACATAAACATGTGGAATTATTAAAGGTGGGTATGTTCTCAAAATCATTCATCTTAGAGATTACCAAGTGTGAACTTCATAAGAAGAAGTCTCATCTTCTTATGAGTACTCACACCTAACAATCAACATTCTATGTGTAAAATAATAGTATTTTATCCAACCATAGAACTATATTTAAGAATATCTTCATGACATTTCAAGTTTCTCATAATAGCGGTGAACTTATATGACCTTACCAATATGATAGATACTCTAGGAAATTATTACATTAATGTCATTTAGAAAAATGAAAAATATGTAATAATATATTTTATTTATATTCAAATATTTGAATATACATGTAATCCAAAGTAAAAATAGTTGGTTTAATAAAACCAACTCTAATAGATTCCCACTTAGACTAGATCCAACTATCTATGACTTTCATTCCATTATAACTCACATAATGATCAGGTTTTTGCTAAGTTACAGATTTAGTCAAGGGGTCTTCCATGTTGTCTTATGTTGATATTCTTATCACTATAACTTCAACTATTTGATAAAAATATATCAATATATGATACTTTTTAAGTTTTTGCATAATCTACTGATGTCACCTTGGATCATTTTCAAGGGTTACCACTATGATATTATTATAATAGATTATGATTGGATCTTTAATGCTAGAAACCATGTTTAGATCATAGACAAACTTTCAAAACCAAAATAAATCTTTAGCTGCCTAAAAATCCAAAATATACTTGGACTCTACTATAGAATCTATAACCCAGCTTGCTTTGATCTCTTCCAGCTCACAACACCTATATTGAGAGTGAATATGTATCACATCAGTGATTTTAGATCATATTGATCTATTTGTAAAATAGTATCTTTATATTATTTGATAACTAATTTCTAATATTATCTATATACTGGGAATATATCCTTAGTTATCCTCAGATACTTTATGATAGTCTTCACTACCATCTAATGGAACTCACCTAGGTTATATTGATATCTTCCAAATGAAATTAAGGAATATGTGACATCTAGAATAGTAAATATAATAACATAGAGTCCTTGACATCCTTTGTTTTTCCTCATGATTATGAAGACACATTTTCTTAGAAATGTGAATTCTATGTGACAATTGTAACAATATAATCTTGAATTATTCCTTACTAAATATATTTAGTGTCTTGTCAATATATATACCTTAATTTTGACCAAGATGCTTCTTGAATCTATCAAGATAGATCATAATCCCCAAGATATATACTATTTCACCTAAATCCTTTATAGAGAAGTATTTATTAAACTAGGCATTAAAAGACTATAAGAATGGTATTTTATTTACAATATGTAGTATTTCATTAACATAAACTTTTAGGAAAATGATAGAAAACCCATTAAACTGTTTAAAAACTCATGGCTCACATTCATTATTTATGAAACTAAGTTTCATTATGGCTTGATCAATCTAAATTTTCCTTTACCTGGATACTTAATTTAATCTAAAAGTGGTTTTTTGTGATTTTCATACCTTGTTGGCATCCTTTATATTCATAAACCCTTTAGGTTTTTTCTTATAGACATCTTTTTGAAGGTTCCGGTTAAGGAATTATATTTTAAATCTAATTTCAAAATCTTATAGTCATGGTAATATGAAATGCTAAGTGGAATTGTGAAGGATTTTAGCATAGAAACTGGTAAAAATGTTTTGTCTTAGTATATTTTTTGACATTTTTTGAACCCTTTTGAAACTATTCATTAATTATAAGTACTGAATTTTCATCCATGTATTTAATACCAATTTAAAACCAATGGGATTTACATCCACTGGTGGATCTACCAAAATACAAACCTAGTTTTCGTATATGGGTTTTATTTTTAAATTCATATTTTCTTACCACTTGGAAACATCTTTTCCACTTAATTATTCCTTTTAGGTTACAAAATAATTATTAAAAACTAATAATGATTCATCATCCTTGGTATCTTGAAACCCATATATTTTAGGTTCTTAAACCACTCTTGTACTCCTACATGGTACTTGTGTCTCTATAACGTCTTCTTCCATGGGGATTTGTGGAATTTTTTCTTGTGCCAAATTTTGTGTGTCTTGATCATATACTTCATCAAAGTCTATATTTCACCACTATATCTTTTAGATATGTTCTCCCTATCATGAAATATATCATGTCTTACTACTATTACATTTTTTCTTAGGTGACATATAGGTAATATCCCCTTGTTTCCATAGGCTGTCCTATAAAGGCACACTTTGTAACTCGGGATGAAAATTGGTTTCCTAAAGAGGTCATAAAAAACTCTTTACATACCCAAACATGTAAGTACAACAATATGGGTTTCTTTCCACTCCACAATTTGTATGGGATACTTTTTGTTGCATTATTTGGAACCTAGTTTAGGATTTGTATTTTTTTCCATAACATGTGTCCCCAAAAAAATAATAAAAGTCTCTCAAGACTCATCATTGATCCCACCATGTCCAACAGTGTATCGTTACTCCATTATCTTACATAATTACATTGTGGTGTGTATAGATAATTGAGTTGGGATATAATCCCAAACTTCAATAAATAATCAATGAAGTCTTGATTAAGTTATTCTCCACCATGGTCTAAGTTGAGTTTCTTAAAATTCTTAAAAATATGGTTCTCAACTTCATTTTTGTATTCTTTGAATTTACCAAATGAATCTAACATATACCTCATCATTTAGACATATCCATTTCTACTAAAATCATCAATACAAGTTATAAAATATGAGTACCGACCCATTAATTTAGCTATAAATGTTTGACACACATTGGTATGGAATAATTAAAGAATATCCTTATCCCTTTCACTATTTCAACTTAATAGGGATTTGGTAATTATTTCATTTAAACATGAATGACATACATTAATTGTTTTTAGTTCAAAGGAATCTAAATATTCATATTGATATAATTTTTTCAAATGATTTTCATTTACATGACCTAGCTGGTGATTCCAGAGTTGGGTGTGGTATAAGTCATGTGAAGTATTTTCATTATCAATTATCATTACTTGGTTCATTTAATCTAACACATAAATATTTTTATTTAAATATTTCTTACCATAACATATGTTTTATTTATAAAAGTAGAAAAATCTATTTTCAATTTTGAAAATAAATCCATCTCTATCAATTTTTTGGATATAAAATTAATTTTTTTGGTAACAGATCGCACATAATAAAAATATTTTATAAATAAGATTATTATTATCAACAACGTAAGGTGGTAGTCCCCAATAGCCATGGAAGTAAGTCTGGATCTATTGTATTCTTATAGATCTATCACCCCTTAGTCAATATTTTATAGTATACATTGTTCCTATATTTGAATACATTTGTGAGAACAATATGTGTTATCAAATACCCAATTTATAGAAATGAATAGATTTTATTTTAAAACAAATACACCATAATATTCCCTTTGCTTCTTCTCTTGGGTGTAATTTTTCTTCTAGTGGCCCTTCTTTCCACATTAAAAACAAATAGAATCTTATTCCCTTACTATCCCCTTGATATTTATCTTCTTGTAATTGAATTTTAAAGATAATTTGGACTTAGATATCTTATCCATGGATTTCTATTTATTCTCTATATGTTTTGAAGGATTTTCATGCTTCATATCCTTATCAACTTTATAAAGTAAAGTAAGAAGATCTGGGAGAGACTTCTCTATGTTTTTTATATTAAAATTAATAACAAATTTATATAATATCTGAGGGAGTGATGAAATAATGAGATCATTGTGTATTTTATTGGGTAGTTTAAACCCTGGAACCTCTAGGTGCTCAATGTATCCAATGAGTTTGACTACATGATGCATAGTTGGCGCACCTTCTCCAAGATTAATTTGAAATACCAACTTGGATATCTTAAAACATTCCTAACTAGAACTCTCTTAATATAGACCATAGAGATTATAGATTATTCTATAAGCATCCATGTCTTCATGTGACTTCATGAGTTCATTATAGATTGATGAAATAATTAAACACTAAACATTTATCATGTCTCTTAGGTGTTTACCATAGATACATAAATACTCATCACTCACCTCCTTAATGGGTGGATTGGGCAGTGAGGATTCTAGCACATAATATTTCCCTTCATAGTGCAATAATACCTATGAGAATATAAAACATTCCTGGAAGATACATCCATTAAGGAGATGGTCCTTCTCTAAAATTGATTGTATAGATAATGTGTTTGAAAAACTTTCCATTATTTTATAATTATAAAAGATCATATTATTAGTACTTCTCATTACTATGATTTATGGAATATATAATTAATTTTATTTTATTATGCCTCCCACTATTTTATCAATTCCCAATATCCCTCACAATTGAACTCAAAATGTCTCATTGCTCGAACATTATAGTTCTAAGGATCCATATGCCCCTTCTCATAAACTAAGTGAGGAATCAGTAAATTAATTTAAGGTATTTGGGTAGGAATATATTTTCCAACTATGGTCTTATAACTCCTTGATATATTAAGTGGACTCCCCAATCTAGAATTCATGACTCATATTTCCTCAACACTTTCCTCCAATTTACATAAAGTCCAGAGAGGGATATATATATTGATTTAAATTTTTTAAGTAAACCTAAGATATTATAATAAATCCATGGTAAAAGTAATTTTCCCAATAAGGGTTGGTCGAAAACTTAGTTTTATGGATTTCATTCCTAATAAATTAATGGAAGTCTTATTCTAACTTAATATTAAGTTGGGGGATTTTATTTATTATGTCTAAAATTTTTCTTGTTTTATCTATTACATGTATTTTTAATACTAATTGTATTTTACTTAAGTGATCAACCATGTTTTAATAAAACATTTACCTATAATAAATTTATATAAATTCTATCTTTTCATATTAATCCATTTATTTATGTGATCTCATTCTTGCATCCATAAAATAAATAATGCATAAGATAAATATAATTAAATAAATAAATAAATATCCTAATTATGAGCTTATATAATGGTTTATGTATTGAGAAGATAATAAATAATCATATTACCCTAGGTTAAAACTCATTTTTTCATTCTTAGCATGAGTTGAATCATTCTACTTGTCCACTTGTGTATCACCTTGGTTGGTTTCATCTTAGTTCAATGTTGAACCACCTCCATGTACCTTGGGATGCTCTTTTTAATACAGGTGTTTATAACTCACATGAAAGTGAATAGAACCAAAGGATTGTTTAGGGGAGATTATATAAAAAAACATTGGGCATATGTGTCCTACATAATAAAATAAGGAAACATGACTCACAGACCATCATATTTAATTTAAAAATAAATAATTACAAACCCATGTGATAAAATTGAATTAAATAAAACCAAATCATACACATGTCTGGTCAAATATCATGATTATTCATACACATGAAACAAATATGAAAAAGTAAACTAGATAACATTCACATCAATTCATTCTTTATTATTAACATAAACATTCTTATATTAATTAATTAATTTTATTTATCTCAATGACCATCTAAAATCTCTTAGAGATACCAATCATAAATTATTTCATGGAAAATAAAATATCCAAAACAATAATTACATAGTATTATAATAAATTAATTGGGAATTTATTAATTATTCAAAGCCTTTATTACATATTTAAAAATATCTGGTGCCAATAATGTAATTAGGTTTTAATGATATAATTAATTATTTTAAAGAAATTTAATTATTTACTTTATTGTGATACTATAAAACTTGTTCTTATGAGCCTCACATTTTGTTTCTTGTTTTTCATGTATCTAGGATAAATGCCTGGCACCTCGGAATGTATCCCATACATACTAAATAGTGTCTACTAACAAGCTACACACCATGTGTTCTGTTATCATGTTTCTGTATAACCAACCGATTGACTCAGAAAATCCTTTGGATATGGAATTATGTGACATGTACTATGGATATACACCATGTGTACTCTTCTTTTGTTTCCACATAACATGTCTATTGACTTATTGTATACTTCATATATGAATTAATGAGATACATGAAGTGTACCTAAACTACATGTCATGTATATCATTAATTATCTTGGATGTTAGTATCATGCGGTTAGAAAATTTGTATTTGACTTCCTAGTTAGTGTGAATTATGCTAATAAAATATGTAGACTACATGATGTGTACACCAACTACACATGAGGTGATATGATAAACCATATTCCAGGTTCTCCCAATCTACAGACAGTATGCAATAAATGAATTGTGTATAATAATTTCTTGGTGTGTCATGTATCCCACATCATATCTAGGTGCAATGAACATGGGTAAATGGCATTTAATATGGCTACATGTAATGTAACCCAATCTACTAGATATAAATATTGGCACCTCCTGATGGAATCTTTGATCATTATTCATCTATTCTTTGATCTTAACAAAATATGAATCTAGAAAGAAATTTTTTAAAATGTTGAAATCATGTTAATTAGACTTTGGATTAAATAAAAATATTCTATAAATTATAGGACTAACCAATATTGTAAATAATTTATTAAACATAAAATAAATAATTATAAATTTAAATATGTACCCACTGATACCAAATTAAGGATCTATATGTAGTAGAAGATCCTTTTGGGTGAATAACTAAAAATGTTTTTTTAGATTCAATACATCATTCTCCAATGTTCATGACATGAAAATCATGACCAATGAAATTTTTCCAATTAATATTGACATAGGAAGCACAAAACTTGAAGAGGGTATTTTTCACATTAAATTTATAATTAATTTAAATTAGATCAGAATAAATACTACCTCATGTTAGGATATTTCTTTAAAGGGGATGTTCATCATCTAAAAACCTCTTCGTATTATCATCTTTTCATAGGTTGGACCCAAAGTAGAGCCCCTACAGCAGTGATCCACATGTGGTAATTTAATCTGTGAACAACCCCAATGGAATATCAAGTGATAAACTGATGGATCAATCATCTAATGTTATTCATTTTTCTCGCTTCAAGTTCCTTCAGACTTAAAGGGATCTATCATTCTTGAGAGGATAAGATGATAAATCAAGAGAGAAATATATTGTGCACAATGATTCTCAAATATCAATTAACCATATACAAAAGACAAAGAAATATATTTATAGATTTAGGGTTTAGGTTAAAATATTATTTAATTGTACAAAAACCCTTAAATAATATAATAAACCTTATCTAACCCCATACCATATAATAATACTATTATTATTATTATTATTATTTTTTGTTGTGCTTTATCTCATTCAATGATAAATATTATTTTATAGGCTTGAAAATTAATATTTATAATTATAAATGATCTTGGTATACTCATCATCCTCGTCATTTATCGAATAAATGAATAAATATTATATTTATAGTCTAGAGAATAGATACTTATTAAAAATTAAATAAATAAAATAAATATTTTATTCACAATCTAGTGAATAAATATTTATTAAATATTCACTTAATTAAATAAATTTTTTATTAATAAATAAATAACTATTTATAATATTGTAAATATTTGTGATTAATAAATCCTAAATAAAATTATTCACAAAGCTTGAAAATAATATTTTTTCCAATAATTAAATTCAAATATAATTTAATTAAGATCAACAAAAAAACATAATTTGTGACCCTCTAGGATTATTTTTAATTGGCGTTAGGTGGTCTTTCCTAAAGTCTAAGATTATTTTCTACCAATGAGACAAGGTAACTAAGAGAAAGAAGTTAATGTCGCAATATCGACAACCACACTCAAACACTTATTGTATAGTATAATCCCTTTGTCATAATATCTCATCAACTGGGTTGTACACTCATGTAACAAATATATGTGATTGATATGTCTTTCTTTGACTATCTGAAATAAAATCATCGTTACACCATGTCCATAGAATTTAATGTGATGGTTCCATTTCAATCAAAGGGTCAATATATCAACTTCCATTAATATGGAAGGTACAAATTCTTCTTCATATTATTAATTAATAACATGTAGTCCGTGACATACCTAACATACCCTACTTCCCATTAACATATGGAACCACAATTTTAATCAATACATCAAAGTATTAAAGTCATTAAAATCATTAATAATAATATTAAATTTTAAGTACCATTACACATGCTCACAAATATAAATATCTAATGACACATAAACATATGATATTCATATAGGTAGTTCTATTCTCATAATCACATGTCTTGGAAATTTCCAAGTTTGAGCTTGATGAGAAGAAGTCTCATCTACTTACATGTACTCACACTATTGGTCAACGTTCTATATGTTCCATCATAGTGTGTTATTTGACCATAGAACTATATTTAATAATATCTTCATGTAATTTCAAGGTTTTCATCGTAGTGTGTAACTACTATGATTATATCAATGTGACATATAATCTAGGATATTATTACATTAAAGTAACGCAAAACAATGAACAATATATAATAAGATTTTTTATTAATATTCAAATCTTCAAATATAAATGTAATCCAAATTAAAAATAGTTAGTTTTAGACCACCAAATTTGACAAGGAATATGTTTATCCCAAACTCATTTGAAGTCCATATAGTAAGATCTCAAAATATTCTTAAGTGTATAGATAATTCATTTAGATTTTCCATCAGTCTGGCAGTGATAGAATATACTAAAGTTCAAATATAAATTTAAGTAATGTTGGATAATTTTCAATAACTTTGAGGGTAACCTCATATATAAATTAAATACAATTGTTAGTGGTGTTCTATGTAGACTCACTACTTCTCTAATGTATATATTCTCAAGTTCATCAAGTGAGAAGTCCTCTTGAATAGTGATAAAGTGAGAAGTCCTCATGAATAGTGATGAAATGAGAAGTATTGATAATACAATATAATATAACCCATATGGAATTATTTCATATGGATATCTTTAGAATACTCATTACAAAATACATGGTGATGTTCTCCCATATCTATATTGGTATAGTTAATGGTTACATCATCCCCTTGTACTTATTTCTTTCCACCTTAACTTGTTGGAGTGCTATATCCGTCTTCATATTGTTCCACTAATAGTACTCTCAAGAATCTCTATGCATCATTGTTCTCTTTGGGTGGATATAGAGTATTTATTTATTCACATCATTAAAAATATCCTTCCTTATCTTAGGATTCTAAGGTACACATATACATGCCCAAAATCTCACAAATCATTATTTATCAACACTGAACTCTGAGATTTTCTCTTTTCATATAGTATCCATCTTATTTTATATCTCCATATCACCCCTTTTATCATTATTATTTTCTATGTAATGGGTGGTTGAGTGATAATTTAATTAATTTATAATGTTTTTCCTTCCTTTATGGTTCCCATTTTCATCCCTTTCATGTATAATATGATTGAATTGTTCTCAATTCTTCTAATGGATAAGGTTGCAGGATCTTTTCTACTTAAAGAATTTTCCACTTTATTTGAATTCCTAGGATGGTAATGGATTGAGAAATAATAGTCCTTAATCATCTTTAAACATATTCAGTAGTTCATATTAATCTCCTTATATTTAAATATATACTTCAAGATCTTAAGATCAATATATATGTTGTACCTATCTCTATAGATATAATGCCTCCAAATAATTAATGAAAATATTACTATATATAACTTCATATTTTTCATTGAATAGTTTTTCTCATGAACAATCAACTATATATAAGAATAGGATATAAATTTAACAATTTTCAATAGAAAATAACCTTATACCATATTTGAATAATTATTATAGATCAAAAATCCATCACCACAAGAGAATAGCGTGAGTACATGTGAAATTATTATTGTCTTCTTTATCTCCTTAAATCTCTCTTCACATTCATCAACCTAGAAAAACATTACCCCTTACAGTTTATATTGGTTAGTGGGTTTGAAAATCATGATGAGATTCTCAAAAATAATCAATGGTGCCCAGCTAATCTGAGGAAACTATGGATCACCATTAAAAATTATAGTCTAGGTTATTCCTCAATTTACTTTATCTTTGAAGTATTTATAGATATCCCCTTGATTTTGATAATATGTCCCAATAATGTTACTTTCTCTATCCAAAACTCACATTTATTGTACTTTTCATATAAATTCACCTTTTTTAAATTATTTATCATAATACTCAAACTCTCCCAATATTCCTCCTTGCTTTTGGAGTATATGATAATATCAACTATAAATACCACCATAATTTTGTTGAGATAATATTTAAAAACTATTTATCAGGTCTATGAAAAATTTTATAAATTTTTTAAGTCCAAATGGAATCACTATGAACTCGTAGCTTTTATATTTTTTATGAAATTTATTGTTGATAATATACTACTTCTTCACCTTTAAATGATGATATCCCGATTGAATGTCCACCATAGAAAAGTATTGGTCCACATGTAGATGATTTAATAAGTCATAAATCCATGGTAAGGGTAATTTATCATTATTATGATCCAATTATACTCATGATAATCAATGTAGTGACTCATTATACAATCCACCTTCTAAATAAATATAACCAGTTCACCCCATAGTGAAGCACTTGGGTGTATGAAACCCTTCTCCAAATTCTCTTATAATTTCTTCTTAATTTATTCTAGTTCAATGATGGATATTATATAAATACTCTTGTATATGGATAGAGCTCAAATTATATTTTCTATTGATAAATCAACCTCTCAATTAGGAGGAATACCAAGCAACTCTTTGGGGAATACATCTGTATATTTCCTCCTAATGTACATGTCTTAAATTATGATCCTCTCCCTTATCTCAATCATTTGATCTAGATATTATTTCTCATAAGGAAATAATATCCATTTTTGAAAAGGATTTTACAAATAATAATCATCATCCTCCATACACTTGTATAGAATTAGAGGATGATTTGGGATATTAAAAGTAATTTCTTTCAACTAGTAGTTTATGTTGGCCCTATAAAAATACAGTTAATTCATGCCCTGTATAATATAAAATTACACTATAGGAATTAAAACAAAGTTTTTTGGGAGATTTTTTCAAAAAAATTAAATAGGGAATAGTTACATACTTGAGATATAATAATTGAAATACTTTTTGTTTTCATCGATAACTAAACATCCATTTCTTGCGGTGTTGTTTGAATATTTATACTAAACACACATGATATGAAAGAATAATATAACTAGAATCAAATTGGGAATTTTCTATTCTTGAATGAATAACAAGTGTACCTATTACCACTTCATTTTCATGATCCACCTTAGTAGTAGTGAAAGAATAATCCCATCCTTTATCTATTGGATTAGAGGTTTTTGTCATCAATTATCCTCGACAAACCTTGTCTTAGTACACTAATTTTCATGGTTTACGTGTTCTTTTAAATTTAAATATTGTACCATATTTGGAGGATTGATTAGATCTTTCCTTTATTTCATCATATTATTTGGATTATTTTATGACATGTGTATGGTTTTATTTTATTCTATCTAGGATATATATCCATTGATCCTCTAGAATTAAACTATATTCTCCATTTTTATCTCTATCCCCATGAGACCATTGAGAATCACTAATCTTCATCTCAACTTTAAGAGTGCATCAGACTATTTCTACATAGCTATCAAAGTAATGAATCACAATGAATTAAATAATTGTATTTAGTCCATTAAAAAGTGGTTAACCTTACTTTTGGGGATAAATGAAAAAGACAAAGGTTTAACTTGAAATCCACTTGAATTTTTCCTCATAAGAGTTGACCAATTAATACTCCCTTTTCTTGAGTCTAACAAACTCCAACTCTATTTTACGTTGGATGGTGCAAGGAAAATATTTATTGAAAAATATTTTCTTGAATTATTCCCACTCTATTAATTTGATGTCTTTCTTGGGTTTTTTTATTGATCATTATCCACCATTGATTGGATTCTCCCTATAAATGATAAATTACTAATATTACTTTCTCTTACTTATAGAAATGGAGGATAGATAATATCTTCACAATTGAATTAATCCACTGTTCTACAATCAGGGTATTAGATTATCCACTAAAATAGGGAGGTGATTTTCAAATAAACAACTCAAACATACCTTGTTCACTCCTAATATAAGGAGGTTTTTCCACATGATTCAAGTCATTTTTCATAACTTGAGTCAGTTGTGCATGAACCATCAGGGATTTCTCAACTCCTCCTCCCTCCATATTAGGCATCTCATTTGGTAAATAATTAAATCTTCTATAACATAGGTCTCTGGAATGAATCCTACTATTCTAATACATTTAATAAAATTAATGAATGTTAGGGATGATAATAATAAAATTAATAATAATATAAAAGACAAACTATGAACATTAAAAAAGAATAACTCATAAATGTCATGTATATCTGAGCTTAATAATTTCAAGGTTTTAATATAGATTATTCATGCTCTCTTGACTATTAGGTAATATAAACTAATCCCTAAAAATAACTATACTATCTCATATACCAACTATACTAGTAAGAGTTTTATACACATGTTATTACATGAATTTTAATAAAAAAAATCAATAAAACACAACCCAAAAATATGAAGTCCAAGTGTCTTTGAAAGATTAGATACATAATAAATAAATATAAAAATAAACCATATAAATTTTATTTTGATCTTAATAAGGTTATTATAAGTTCCTTTTTTCTTTTATTTCTACAAAGGATACATGGGTTACATACATAATGAAAAAGTAATCTATAAATATAAGTAAGGGGAAAAATTTAATAATAAAGTATAACATATAAATAAAGAGGAGTAACATGATATCATGAAAGTGGATAATCACAAGGAATCATGGAATAAATAATAATATTTCATAGTATCATGGGATAATAATAATGTGTAAACAATATAAAACATGGAATAATAAGAATTAGTCAATGCGCATTTCCAAGACAATATAGCATAGCATACATGGCTGAATTCCCATGCACCATATATGTTATTTAATGAGATAAAAATATTAAATAATTCATTGGGGGATATATAATTTTAGTCCCACCCATCACATAATAATATGTACATGCATATTTTTTCCCTGTAAAGAATCTATACATAAGGCATAAGTATAAGAAAAAACCCATGAAAAGGAAATGGGTTAAAAACTCTTATCTCCAAACATAACCAAAGGTTGTATCATAAAGTTTATCAAGAGATAAAGTAATTAAATCTTTTTATATGGTAATATTTGAATAAATATTCATAGGTCTTAAATATGAATTTCAAATGAAGAAAATTTGTAATAGAAAATTTGAGAAGTGGGTATAGAAATGAACCTTTTAAGAAATGTTTTAAGGGATTAGTAAAGAAACTCTAAAAAAAATTCACATTGTATTTTCCTAAAAACATTTATAAAATATGAATATTTTTCCATAAAATTGTAATTTTTTATAAATAAAGGGAAGAAAAAACATTAAAATAATGACACATGTAATGACCCAGCCCACCGGGGCCTGTCAGGTCGGCAAAAGACTAAGCCACCACAATCCCAAGCCTACCTCAAATAGGATAATGTCTGGAAAAAATAACATAAATGGAATAATATAAAATTGGAGTCCTTAGTATAATGTATCTTTATGAATGCACCTAAACATATCTATGAAATGGTGTAGAGGAACATAAATATAATAATAAATAGAGAAAACCATACATTCAATAAACTATAGGGAATACAATAGAGTACCACATTATAAACCAAAGTAAAAAAAGAAAGAGGAAAATATATGCCCAACCAGAAATGAAGCCCTAACCAAACTAAAACTGGAAAATATGAAAATTGAGTGATCCTAGCTCCTAATCTCCAAGTCTTGATCACTGTATATGGTCAATGCACTCAAGTTTCCCTAATCTTCACCAAAGTCACCACCAATCTATCATCTACATAAGATAGGAAATTTATAGGAAAATACCATGAAGGGGTGAGTATATACATAAACTATAGTAATCCTCAAAAATAATAAAGGGATTGATAGAGAGATACAAAAAAAGGACATCCCAACCCAAATAAAGATTCAAATGATACCCCAAACAAATATATGCTCATAAAGAAACCAAAATGAGAGAGAAAGTATATCTATATCTCACTACCCAAACAAAGTTGATGATTCTTCCCACAACTCCAAAATTCCATCCCTGATGCTCTACATTAAGAAAAACCTCACCATAATCTGTGTATAGGGGCTTACTCGTCACTATATTTCTCCATATGTGAGGGAGCCACAACTCCCATAGAGGACTCACACATCACTGAAGCTTGAAGATGGGGGAGTATAACTACATAAATTGAGTACCTACACCTAGTATAGGGGATTAATGTATCTATCTATATAAAGAGTATGGGGGACCCACTCCCTACTAAAATAAAGGATTTACAACCCTATCATCACTCAAATTATCATTCCCTAATCACTTCCATTATCAAGCATCATCTAAGGAGGTGTCATGCTAGGAACACCTCACATTGTATCTCATATGCCACAAAAAGGAAACTGTCATATTATACGTAGATAAATACTCAGGATAGGCTACTCATGGGACAAAATTTGAGTCCCAAAGAGTTTTATAAAAGAGAAATAATTTTTGGGGGGAATACATGGCATATATGGAGGTTTATATATCGTGACACCAAACCTCATCATCTGGTCTGGTTCTCTTATGAACATGAGTTGTGAATCCCTGACATACTATACGGTGTGTATAGGTCATACACAAAGTGTCTTAACCACTTGGGTCCTACTTGAGGGTTTTAAGTTAAGACTGTGTACTTAAAGTTGTGCTCATGTACCTAACTATGTACCTGGCCATGCCCACGTATAATCCTATGCATGTTCACTCCCGGAGTACACAGAGTGTCATCTCGTGTGGGGTCCTGGGCATGTACCAGATAGAAAATGACTTGTCTTATTGGGTAGGTTCATATGAATTTTGGGATCAAACACATGTTGTGTGATCCTTAATCATCTTAAAACCCTATCCACTATGGAAAAATAATTACATGACAACTGTTATTCCTAACTACACAGCATGTACTTTAGTTTTTCACAAAAAACACAGAACCTTCTTGTAGTTTTTGGATCCATAATCATTTACATGAATCATACTATTTGAACACCAATTATTGATGGAAAATTCCCCCAACCATCATTTCCCAGCCTTCGACGGATAAAAAATATAATTTGATCATCCACCAAATCCATCATGTGTCCTGTATTCCTCCCATCACCCATCATCACTCATAGATCCTATATCCATGAATTATTACCTTAAATCCATCCCAATAAATATTTAAAACATCAATACATCCATTTTACACACAACCACTATGAATTATAGGTTTTTATCATGCTCAAACCCACCCCGACAATGTCTAATCATGACCTCATGGTCTAATGATGAAGAACGCAAAGAATAGGTGGGGGAAATCACAAGAAATAAGGTATAACCATCATTGGGTAACTTATCTCATCCATTGATCATGTAAAAATGATGTACATGATGATATCATGTCATAAAAAGAATAAATTTAATTAAACAATTTAATTCAGAAATTGGATTCATATGTAGAACATGTGATTACTGATCGAAATCAAAGAAAATAATATACATTCTATAACAATTTAATTAAAAAGGAAGAGAAAATTTGATGATTCCTACCATTATTTGGATGTATTTTTTGTAAATAATATGTTCTCTACTGAAGGAGAAATCCCATTGTGTTCACTACCTCTCGATCCACCTTGATCTGGTCACCTATTATCCTCTGATACAATCCACCAATGAATAAGTCTTAGAGATCCTCTCAAATTTTCCCAAGGTTGTGTGGATAAAAATAGTGATTTATTTTAAGAGGGTACTATACAGGTGTATACTTTTTTGGTAATTTAATAAAATTTATAAATTATTTATTTATTTTAATCAATCTCACCTGCTGGTGGTTGCCTCAACAAGATGTCTGGGGCTGACCAACCTTTGCTCGCCCCTAGATAAAATTTGCGTTCTAAAATCAATCATGGTCTTATATTTCCAATCCAAGAAACTACTAGTGATTTATTCCATAATTTCATAAAAACTATATTCATGTTATATTAATAAATTTATATTTTTATAATATCAATATAGGGCTCATCGGGCCTCGAAATATCGTGATGACACATTATAAGACTCTAAAAAATTTACTTAATATATTTCAAATTATTAAAAGGAAAAATAAAGTAACTTCATTATCACATAATTCAAGGATTTTCACCTTAAAAATTGCAATCTATGAAAAAATGTGGGGATACTGAGCCATCATCTGGCTCTCTCACTCCCAGGACACTCCAATGCTACCATGGCACATGAACTAAGGGTATAGTCCATCCTCACAAGATCATATCCTACCAATCCTTGATCACCACTGGGTAGTCTGTGAAGGTGGATATATCCTTGACTTCCAACTCTCCCCAGTCAATAATGTGTGTAGGATCATACATGTATCTTCTTAGTTGTGACACATGGAAAATTTCATACACATGGTCCAACTGTGAGGAAAATATAGGGAATAAAAAACCTCACTAACCCTCTGTAGGATCTTGAACAACCCAAAAAACCTTGTATATAGCTTATCTCCCCAACTAAACCTTCTCAATCCTCATAATTTTAAGAATCTCAAGAAAACATGGTCTCCCTGCTCAAACTCTGAGGGATTACAAAATTTATCTGTATAAGATTTTTCTATGATCTGATTTGTCCTCATCCACTCAAAGATCACCTAAACCTTCTATGTTATCACCTGCACCATCTCTAGCCTAACTAGATATGTCTTTCTAATCTCAGAACAAAATAAGGGTGACTTATGGGGTCTCCCATATAGGACCTCAAAAGGTACCATTTCAATCATAGATTAATTTCTTTTATTATAAGAAAACTCTACCAATGGAAATTGGTCCTCATATCTTCAAATGAAGTCTAACACACATGCCCTCAGCATATCCTCAAATTCCTAGGTAGTCTGTTTGGTATTCCCATCTATATGGTGGTGAAACGTTTTACTCATCCTCAACTGGGTCATGAGTTCCTCATGAAAGACTCTCCAAAACTATTATATAAACTTCTAATCATAGTTGGAGATAATCATTAAGGGTACCCCATGGATTCATAAGATATCCCATATGTAAAAAATACCCTAAACTATAAATTTAACTATTCTCCCTAATTGAAAGAAAGTGCTCTGACTTGTTAAATCAATCATCTATCACCTAGATAGCATCTTAGCCTATCATTTTCTATATAATCTCTATCACAAAGTCTATAGATATGTCATCCCATTTATACTTCAAGATCTCAAGAGGTCATATCAAACCTTTTGAAACCCAGTGGTAATCCTTTAACTACTAACATGTGAGGCGCTAAGGGACGAACTCGACTACACTCCACATCATTCCACCCCACCAAAACTTCCACTAAAGTTCATTTTACATCTTCACCACTCTGGGATATACAACTAAAGAATATTAATGAAACTCCCTCATAACCTCCTCTTGTATCATGACTAGAACCATTTTCCATCTCCATGAAAGGATGATGTGCTGCCCTCCTTTAGAGAATCCATCTATTGTATCCCCTAAGGATATTTGTTCATATAGAATGGCATTGTTGTTGTCACCCAATTGATCCTATACCACATGATAAAGTATTGCAGGATTCAACACCACCTACTAAAGAAAATTTTCATCCCTCTTCTCCACCAGGGTCATCTATAAAGAAACCAACTACTCATATTCCTCCTCCACCAAGAGAGAACGGGACTACCTACTAAGAAAATATTCCACAATGTTTCCCTTACCATGAGTATAAACTATCTCAAATTCATATTCGTATAAGAACTATAATAATTTCCATTAGATCAAATTAACATTTATCTATGTGAAGATGTACATGAGACTCAGGTGTTCTGAGTAAACAAAAAATTTATCTCCAATAAGATAGTGCCTCCCTATCTTTGGAGTGAAGACTACCACTACCAACTCTAAGTTGTATGTCATGTAGCTCTACTCGTGAGGTATCAAATTCCTAGACACATATGAAATCACTTCCTTCCCCTACATCAACAAAAAACTAATCCCAACTTTAGAGGAATCACAAAACACTACATACACCATGCCCTCATTAAGTGGACTCAACATAGAATCACAGGTCAGCCTCATCCTCAACATCTTAAAGGCTCTCTAACACTACTCTGTCTAGTTAAGTAGATTTAATTTATATATAAGGGTGGTATGAGGTTATAATACTATGTAAAATTCATTCATAAACCTCATGTAGTACCCTTCTAAGAAAAGAAAACTATACACCTCTAATATGCTATTGGGTGGATCCCAATTAAGCATTTCATCAATCTTTATAGGGTCCATGGGTAAACCATTATTAGAAATTACATGCCCTAAAAATTTAGCCTCAAGGATCCAAAAATTGAACTTTGAGAGATTACCATAAATTTGTTTCTCTCAGATCAAGTCTAGAACCATCCTAAAATGCTTAATATGCTTCTCCTATAACATAGAGCAAATGATTATGTCATTAATGAAGACAACCACAAAATGGGTTCATGTATGGAAGAAAGATCCAATTCTAAAATACATAAACATAGTGGGGACATTCATTAGATAGAAATGAATCACCAGGAACTCATAGTTTCTATAGATATATCATAATTTCGTCTTCAAAATATTAGTAATGAAAACCCTCAATTGGTGGTAGCCAGAACAGAGATCAATCTTCAAGAATCAACCCACACCTCTTGACTGGTCTAAGAGTTCATCAATACTTGGAAGGGGGTATATTTTCATTAGAATTACCTAGTTCAAGAAATAATAATCATTAGAATACTCAAGATCCCATTTTCCTTTTTCACAAAAAAAAAACTAAAGCTACCTAGGGGACGCACTGGGTTTGATGAATCCCTTACCTCAAAATTTCTCCAACTTCACCCTCATCTTTTAAAGCTCAATAGGGGATATTTGATATTATAATGAAGATAAAGGGGTGGTATCCTGATGAAAGTTGATGCAGAAGTCTATCTCTCATCGTAGAGGTAGTATTGGAACATCTTCAGGGAAGATGTACATAAATTACTCCACTATTGATGGAATGTCAATTCCTGAAGATCTCATTACACTAAATTACAAACTCTAAAACTAATGGGTAATGGGTTATAGATTCCTAATAAAAAAACCTACTCACTCATCCATGATATCTCTCTCACCCATATAGGATAATCTCATCCCATCTATCCATAGAAATATTACTCATATGTGATGAAAATTAATCTAGGCATGGACTATTGACGACCAATACATTCCCAAGATGAAATCATAAGGTATCATTATGATGACCAAGATTTCTCTCATGAAACTATCTTCACTAGGTCAATTCTCACACTACTGAAAAATGTGTGATATCAAATAATCACTCCCTATAGAAATCATCAATCATAGCTATTGGGATAAAGTCTCAATTGAAAGCTCCAAATCTCACATCAGGAATAAAGATATGAAAGAATGACTCATATATATTTCTACTTGATTTATGGAAAGATTATAGTAAACATATATTCTACCTCAAGATCATCTCATGTGTAGTCTAGTCATAGGCCTCCATGGCTTTCAACTTCCCAATTCCCCAACCGCCAGCTCCTTGATCCTGATGTGGGCCACCTGGTGGTTGTAGAGGATAAATATAATAGAATATCCCTCCAATAGTAGTTTCTACCTCTGTTGTGGCTCATACTTCTCTATTATCATTGCCTCCCTAAGGGACACCATGGCCACGTCTAGGAGATCCCTGGTCAAAGCATTGCCTCTACTATGGAGGACAATCTAGTTTCTTCCTATTCTATACAGCATGAAAGTTTGGGAAATAATTATTCAAGTTAACTTGAACATAGAAATCATACCATTACCCCTCTTTTGCCTAATTGGATCCTCTATTTTATATCTGATCCACAGATCCCTGTGTTTGAGTTTGAGAATGAGAATTCATCCTCTACTAGGACCTCAATATCGAACACCTACTACCTACTATAGACAAATCAGCCACATGATGTTTACTATTAGCTAAAACTACCCAACTTCACTCTTTTAGGAAGATCTATGTCACTAGATACCACTCTATCACTATAGAAAAAGTTAGTATGCATAAGGAAACTTCACCAGATTGAATGTATCTACAGAGACCTTGCTCAAACTTCCTCATCTAGAAAAATACATCTCATTCCATATCAAGGGAGTATAGAATAAGATCATTGAACCTCACAGCATACTTAGAAACCATCGCAGCACCATGATACATCTTAATAACCTCTTATATAGGAATTGAGAATAAGAACAAGGGGTAAAACTCCTCACAAAATAAATGTTGGAAGTCAGACCATCAGAGCATCATCTCATCATGGGTCTACATGACTAGACTCCTCTAGAACCCTATTATGCCATTGAAAAGACTAGTTACCTATGAAACCATCTAATTGTTTAGGGTCTAAACCAACCTAAAGAATCATATCACCAATTCAATCCAATCCTCCACTGCCTAGGGATCTAACTCACTATAAAACCCCAATAGTCTCTGGTGTGGGAAATCATGGAGTGTTCTGAACCTGTTCACATCATTAGTCTGAACTGTTTGTAATATTTATTACTCGATGGGTGGGGGTACTTCTCCCTAACATCCTAGAGGAAACAAATCATGATATGGCCCCTAAATTGAGGCATCATCACTCATCGGATCGTCATCATGATCCTCAATTGGTAACCTCACTGGTTGTCTTCATGGAGGCATCTTGAATGTAATAATGATGTACCACAGTTAGATGATAATATATATACATGGGGAGGTGACTCAATAAGGACAATTAAAGGACTCAATCCTAGATACTTCATGTACCATTGTTCTATATAACCAATGTCTTGGTATATTGAGTTGAAAATCATGTAGTCAACGTCCTAGTGAATAGATATGTTGGTCACCACACTAACACTGGGTTCCTTAGTCTAAAATCTACACTCAAGAAACTTTGACACCATCTCCCTAAGTCAAAACCAAATTCTCATAAGGGTACAACTCCAAACATCATCCCAAGGATTTAACTTCTATGATACCACCCTATAATGAACCAACCCACCAGGGACTGCCTAGATGGTAGAAAGATGAGCCTCCATAACCCTAGGCATTACTTCAATAGGATTACAGCTGGAAACAAACTCCAATAAATCATAATATAAAATTATATTCCTTAGCCTAATGTGCCTATACTCACTCACCCAACCATCTTCATAAAATAGTGCATAGGAATATAAAAGATAGTTATAAAAATAGAAAATCCATGCATGCAATAAAATATAGGGAAGACAATAGGGTACCACAGTATAAACCAAAGAAGAAGAAAAAAGGGGGGAAATATTTTCCTAATAAAAAATGAAGTCCCAACCTGGAAATAATTGGAACAAATAGAAACTGAGAGATCTCAACTCTTAATCTCCAATTCTCGACCATCGTACATGGTCAATACACCCAAGTATCCCTAATCTTTACAAAAGTCACCATCAATATGTCCATCATCTTCATAAGACATGACATGTGTGGGAAAATCCCATATAGGGGTGATTATATACATACCTAATAGGTTTCCCTAAAAAATATAAAGGTTTTTATAGATAGATACAAGAAAAGTCCAGTTAAACCCAAACTAATAGGGAAACAAAACCCAACACATATATATTATTAAAAAGAAAACTAGATGAGAGATAAATGGGATATCCATCTCATATCCCAGCTAAATTCAATGAGTCTTCTTGCTACTCCAAAATTCCATCACTGATTCCCAATATCAAACAAAAACTCACCAGAATCCGTGTGGAGGGGCCCGCTCCTTACTAATGTGCTCCATAATTGAGTGATCCACAACTCCCATGGTGGACCCACGTGCCACTAAAGATAAATGATGTGGGAATACCACTCATTAGATAGAGGATCTACACCCAGTATAGGTGAGTACAGTCTCTATATATATAGTGTATGGGGACGCACTCCTTGATGTGATAGGGGAATACCAACCCTATAATCACTCTAATGATCCTTCCTTGATCACTGTCATCATTAAGAATCACCTAATGAAGTTTCATGCTTAGAACACCTTGAATCATATATCATATGCCAAAAAAAATCCCATAATCATCTTCTATGATGAAAAACATCAGGATAGGATACTCATGGCCTGAAATCCGAGTCTCAAAGAAGGAGATAAAAATGGAAGATTTTTTTGGAGGGAATACACAGCATGTATAGGGGTCCACATAGCATGTGACCCCACCTCATTACCTGGTTGTGTTATCCTATAGAAATGGATTGGGAAACCATATCATACTACATAGTTTGTATGGATACACATGCATGTATTATCCACTAGGGTCCTACCTATGTGTTTTGGGTCATGCCTTTGTACTTTGGGTCATGCCCGTGTAACTAGCCATATACCTGGCCATTCTTGGGGGTCGGCTCAGGCCCATATACTCCCATAGTACATGGCGTGTCATCCCACATGGGATCCTAGGCATGTGCCAGCTAGAACATGGCTTGGATACCTGATTAGGGTCACATGGAATGTGGTCCTGACCACACAATGTGTGATCCTTTACACTACTTGAAACCATAGCCACCATGGAAAAAGGAAGTACACGGTGTGTGTTCTTCTTAACTACACGTCATGTACAACGGTTTTTTGAAAAATGTCCAGAACCTTCATGCAGTTTCTAGATCTCTGGTATTTTCCATAAATCACACTAGTTGACCACCCTTGATCAAAAAAACTCCCATGTCCAACATTTACTAGCATTTGGTGGCTAGAAAATAGGATCTGGTCATCTTCCAAATTCATCTTACATATTATGAACCTATTTTCAATCATTACTTCTCATGAATCCCAGATCCACTAAGTACCATCCACAATTTATCCCTATCCATCTAAAAAACACTGATCTATTTTTCATGCACATAACCACTATGAATCTGGTGGATCGATAATGCTCGAACCTGCTTCAACAATATTGAATCATGACCCCATGGTTCAGTAATGAAGAACATGAAGAACAGGTTGGGGAAAATCACAAGAACAAAGGTGTAACCATTTTTTTCAAGTGATGTCATCCAAAAATTACACAAATGGTATTTACATAGTGATAACATGGAATAAAAATAATAAATTAAATTAAATAATTTAATTCAGATACCAAGCTCATTTGAAGAATGAGTGATCAAAAATTGAAAAAAAAAAGTTGTTTAAATCCATGATTTAAAAATTTTATAAAAATCAAAAAACCCACAATTAAAAATTCTTACCTTGATTTGGATCAAACATTGGTGAAGAATTTGTTCTCCAGTGAAGGAAAAATCTCGTTACATTCACTTCCACTCGATCTACCTCAATCGGATCACCTATTGTCCTTCGATGTGATATGACAATAAAGAGTGCTCAGAGATCATCTCAAATACTCCTAGGGTTATGAGGACAACCCTAGAGATTTGTTTTAAGAGATAAAATTAGAGGTTTTTTAGGTTATGTCATTTAATTAAATAAATTATTTATTTATTTTAATTAAATGCACCCACCAATGACTGCCTCAACTGGACATCTGATGTCAACCAACCATAGGTCACACCTAGGGTAAATCCCACATTCTATAATCAATAGTGGTATTATATTTCATATTTTATACTTATTTAGGGAGTTATTCCACTATGCTCATGTGATATTAATCTATTTAATATATTTATAATATCAATACTGGGCACACTAGGCCTCAAAATCTCGCACTGACTCAACACCTGTCTCTAAAAATATTCCTTAATATGTTATAAATTATTTGAAGGAAAAAAGTTCATTAACCCATATTAAAAGTAATAATGAATAGAAAATTTTCATTGAAATGGGTTTATTTTAAATAAATATTGAGAAGGGTACTTGAAAAACATGTATAACACCAAAAAATAAAGAGAAGATAAAGTATGTATATATTTAAGAATCATATATATATATATATATATATATATAATACATAAATGAGAATATTTAATTGAGAATGTGATGTAGAGAGAGTGAATGCATAATCTATTGAAAAAGAGAGTGGTCCAGGAGTTCCCTTACCTCAGGTACTGAATCGCTTGGTATGTGAATCCAACTTCATGAATAATGAAAGTAAGTTTATTAAATACTCACTTAAGAATATTTTTAATATATATTTGATTTATTGGTGTTATTTTATATTCATTTAGGATCATTTTATTAGCAAATTTTGAATATTCTCATCGTTCTAAGGATGTTTGTTTCATAATTTCAAGGTAGTATCGGTTTATCGATAATGATGGATGTTATTATGGGTCAAAAAGTGTAATTATATGAAGTATATGATTTTATAAAAGGAAAAAAGGACTTAAATATGATATATTATTCAAATATAATAATTTTTTAAAGAGTGTAGAAGTTATAATTTAATGGTTAGTTCATTTGGGTGGTTTTTCCTACCATGATGAACTTAATTAGTTTTATTTAATATTTAGGTTTATTTATCCATTAAAAAATATGAACCAAAATAAAATATATTTATTATTCTCATATTTAACCATATAATTATTATTATAATTATCCATGAATGTGGATATGAAAAATAAAATACATCTTCCAAGGAGGAGATGAACCAACAATAAGGTGGGAAATGTTTTCATTATTGAACGGATGGGTGGAAGATAGATAACGATTATTCAATTACCATAATAAATTTCCAGTATACTAATGACAATTATGTGATTATATTGGATAGTTATAATAGACTTCTAGTATTTATATTAATAAAATTCAATGGAATGGAAATAAGAAAGAGTGATTAGGAGTTCTTACCTTACTTTTTGGGAAGACTCCATTGTTAATTGGATTATGCCTTTGAATGGTGGTAATTTTATAAGTAAAAAACCTCTAAGACATAGATAATAGTGTTTTGGATGGATTTTGGAATGGTTTTTTCAATATAATAAGATTAACTTGGGAGGATATGTGAGGTGGTGAAGGGTGGTATTTATAAGTGGAGGAGAGGAGTGTTTTAGAATAAAATATTGATTATTTTATTGTTTGGGCCAAAGAATAAGAATAATATGAAATTTTTGAGTTTATTATTAAAGATTTGAGGGTTATTTAACTTCAAAATCAATTCAAATTTGAATGTAATCTTGTGAGTATTTAATTAATGGAAAAGAACTAAAAATAGTTTTTTCTTAGAATAAAATGTGGAATAGGTTTCAAAATTTCAAACATACATTTCTATTTTTTTTTAAATAGATTATTTTATTGTTTAAATACAAATTTTTTAGAGAAAATATTTTGATAAATTTTTAATTAATGCTTATATCATTATGATTTCATAAAATTTACAATATTTTTAAACACTAAATTTTTATCATTCATCAAAAAAACATTTAAGAAAAACCAAAATAATTTACCCTAAGCTAGATTTTATATTATGATGCAAAAAATAAGATTTATTTTATTAAAATAATTTTCTAAATAAGATAAATTTAATTTTTAAATAAAATAATTATTTATTAAAAAATATTAAATTTTTATCACATAATCAAATTTTTGACCCTTAGAAAATTAACTTATGATTTCATGAAATTATATTATAATTTATTTAAAAATAACTAGTGTTTTATAAAACCATTTTATGAAACTGAATTTTATTTTAAATTTTTAAATTTATCATAAAAATAAATTTCAACATAAATAAAGTATATTTCTTTTACCAACAACAAGTATTCTTTCATTGTGTCTAATATTTATTTTATCATATTTAACACTTTTATTTAACTATATTGTGATATAAATTTCTAATATTTATGTTTCATAAGATACCCAAATATTATTTTAATACTATTCATGGTGATCAAGTTTCTATTATTGGGAAAAAAAACCCTATTGACTACCTATGCTTCTAGTAAAACCACTGAATGGTGGATCCTTAGTTGAATGGAACTTCGCATGTTAAAGGATATGTGAAGTGAAAATATGTCATCAAGAATTTTGATTCCTCTATGATTGAGTGTACAAAAATTTGGTAGAATGTTTACACTAGTCACTACACAATTTATTCCTTTCACCATAAAATAAAACTCATAAAAATCCATCGTAACAAAAAATACATTCAACAAAAATACAAAAAAAAAGTGATGGAAAAAAGGGACTTTATGTGATTTGTAAAATGTGTATGTGCATGAGTGAAACACTACTAATAATTTAAATTATAATTATAAGTAAAAGATATTACAAAATAATATTACTAATTATAAATAATCTATAAAATACTTTACTAAATACATTAATCTCTTATTTTATGATCATACTTAGCACCAAAGTCCCACACACTTATATACTAAACATCATTTGGTCAACCAGTAATACCTACTCCCTTGAAATCATGGATCAATAAAAATGACAACCTCATCTTGATTACAAACCCCATGAACCTTCATCTTTTCTAAACATCCAAACCTCCAGTGCTTCATCATAACATCATCATAAGATCCAAACTTCTAATGATCTTAATACCCATGAAAAATACATATTACCAATGTTTTCATAGAAAACCACTCTAACTTCTAGTGTCTATGATTCTGGTGTGATAAATATATTGAATGAACTTTTAGTGAACTAAAGAGGGCTACACCTCCCAAGGATATCTCACTTAAATACTTGTTTTAGGGATCCTTATAAAGTCTCCAACACTTTAGAAAAAATTCCTCCTCTATTATAAGTAGTGTTTATCCATTTTCCTCTTTTATTTCACCTAAGTCCCACTATGATTTGATATTCCTTTATATTTTCTTGAACTATTATATTGGTGAAGACGTCCACCAGATTTTGGGTTCTCTCTATATTTCATGTCTCTAGAAATTTTTCCTCTAGGAAATTTCCAACAAAATGATACTCCAGCTCAATGAGATTTGTCCTTACATGAAACACTATATTTTTATCCAAGTAGATTTAATGTTGGGTATCAAAGAAAATAAATTTTCCATCTTGAATCCTTCTGAGATCTTTCATCAAATACATCATCCAAATCATTTCTTTACTAGTATCTATTAATGTTACTTGCTCTACTTCTATTGTACTCAGAGTAACAAGACTATGAATCCTTGAAGTCCAATTGATCACTATTCCTTTTAAGGTAAAAAAATCCTATTTTCTCTTATAGATGTCAAAATCAATGGAAAACTAAGCATAAATATGTCTACACAAAGGATCACATATCATATAGTACAAGTTTATATCTTCCTTTTCTTTCAAATATCAAATAATCCATTTGAAAACCTCTCTACATACCACTAATAGATTCAATATGAATTTAATTATGAATCCCACTACTTTGTAAATATCCATTTATGTAAAAATCATTTCATAAATCAAAATTATAACCATTGAATCATATTTAACTTTTTCTGTTTACTTTGACTCAACTTATGTTTTGATTGATTTGTCCTTAAATAACTTAAAGTGTTTGTCAAGAGGATTAAATAATTAATTACTCTTTTTCATCTGAAACCTTTGTATAACCTATTAAATGTTGTCCTTATAATATTGAAGCAATGTCTTGGATATCTTATCTCTCACAATATTTATTTCCAAAATTGTCTTATCTTGTTAGATATCTTTCAACTCAAATATTCCAGACAAACCAAATTTTAGATTTCAGATTATTATAGTTTCTAGATCATATATAAATATATAATACCCATATAATAGAAATATGATGAATTTCCCATTTTCCCATTGCTTCCAGTAACAACAATGATTTGTGATTCACCTCACAAAAACTTCTCCCAACATAAATGAATTGTATTTATGCTTACATTATCATGGTGCTTGCTTCAGCCCATAAATATTATTCTTTAATTTAAAAACCAAATTATTATTTTTTCATATTTTGTAAAACCCATTGTATACTTTATATAAATTTCATCCTCTAACTCACCATTAATAAATGTTATCTTTAAATCCTTTTTTTTGAGGTGCGGATATTTTTTGGGACCATGCTTAATACTATTTGAATAGTTGAATGCTTAACGAATGGTGAGAATATTTATGAGAAATCAAAAACCACCTTTTATTAAAATTAAATTGAAACTATATTCACCTTATATATTTTCCTAACATCAACTTCTTTTTTTATCTTGACTGACCACTTATTTTCTACTGATTTGTTAACTTTCAGTAGCATTTTTAGCTCCTAAATTATATTGAACTTCAATGAAGACATTTTTCCATCCATTGAAGACTTCCACTATTTGGAATTACTAAGTGTGGTTAACTCTTATTGGATTTATGGATCTATAATATCAATTAGAAGAATAAATTTCAAATCCTCCCCAAATCTCTATATTGGATTTCTATCTCTGGTAGGTCTCCCCAACTAAGTTGTCTAGGTTAAACTACTCAGCTTAGCTCTAACATTCAGTACCTAAACATCTGGTACTCCCACTTGAGGTTCATCTAACTATGAACTTTCTATAATTTATTTTTTTGGCCTCACCCCTGGAATTTTGGTGTTTTCATATGATTTATATATATTTTCCACTCTTATGGTGTTCTTACTCGAATCAAATTGGACTCTGATAGTTTGTTTATTTCCTTTAACTTATTTCCTCACCAAATTTAAATCCTTCTACAAAACCCCTTCATTGAAGTTAACATATCATATCCTAATGAATTTAATCTTTTCTTCATCCCATAGATAGTACCTAAAATTTTCATCACCATATCCAATGAGAAACAAACTTTACACTTAACCTCAAGCTTGTCCCTTTCCTTATAATCAATGATCTTCTTTTTCAATCTTAAAAATACTCTGAGGTGTATAAATTTTGGTTTTTTTTCGGACCACATATCCTCCATAATTTCCTTCCCAATAGTTAATACTAGACTTATTTTGTCTATATATGTTATTCTTCTGAGTTCTTTTACCCAAATTCCCTTTGACATTCTACAGTGCAACCTCATGATCTGAACCTTATTGATCAAATTATAATTCATTTTTTTAGTTACTATATTTTGTTTTAGAGTTCCAGGAACTATCTTCTCATGATTTATCCATTTATTAATTCATAAATTAATAAATTTTTATACAATAAGCTAACCACTATTTTCCATGTGATTGAATTTTAACTTCCAATTGAACTCTATTTCTATAAAGCTTTTATATTGTATGAAAACCTGAAAATCATCAGACTTGTGCTTCAAAAATAAATACATAACTTCAATTCAGCGTCATCAATGAATATTATAAAGTAATAAGAACCTCTTAGGGGTTGAACAGGGGTAGGTCCAATATATAGGAATTAAATAACTCTAACTTCCATGCTCTGGGATTCTGTCCAACTAAATTTAAGGGCACCATTCTATATTTCCCAAACACAAAAATTTCAAACTTTCTGATTTAGGTGGGATCAAGAATAAATATGTATTTTCCCTTTAGAACCTTGATGTTATTCTCACTGAGGTAACCAAGCTTGAAATTACAAATCTGTAAATATTATAATGATGTAATTTTAACTAAAGAAATTTCATCTAAACTTACAGTAAATTAAATAGTCCATACTTTACTCCTCATGAATCCACCATGAATCCTCAAGCCCCTTTTGAAACTCCTCCTAAATATCTAGTTCCATAGCCTACTTTATCAATTTTACCAATAGAAATTAAGTTCATATGCATCCCTAGGATTATGTTTAACTTATTTTATCTAGAATAAACCCCCATTTTTCATTTGAATATTCACATCCCCCATTCCAAATATCTCTATAGGTTCATCATCCACCAAATATACTTTTATAAACATTCCAGATAAAATATTTCAAATGCATATATACTCTCCAATTAAATGGAATGATGGCCTTGATTTAACCACCCATGACTCTACTAGAATTTTGTCACAAAGAAATAGTTCCCTAACTCCTTCAATATTAATAATGGAATTTGAGATTCTAAATTTTGTTAGTATTTTGAAGTTTTCATTGAAACTCTTTTAGTCCTTCTTGAAGTCTCCTATTTTTCAAAACATCTAACATATAATACCAATACCAGCCAACTTTCCTTGTATTTTCTCCTATAACTTATCCTATGATGGTTTCTTATAATATATTTTCTTCTATTATGGTGACATTACTCATCCATCAGTATTAATATCATTACTATATAGTTTTTGGACTTCCCTATAATAAAGTTCTTTATTGGGAATCAAATTTTTTATTTAATTTAATACCATATATATTTTTCCATTGTAGTTGTTAATCATATTAACCATTATATCCCATATTTTTTAAGTGGAGATGGTAGTGGAAGTTCCCACACACATTTTATGAACTTTAACTTCACTAATTCAAGTTTCCTTGAAATCCCTTTGATTTTCAGCTAGTATCCCTTACAATAACCATATCTTGAACAACCACCACATCATGAACACATTTTTAAATGTTGTAGGTTTATTTTATATATCTCCAAATACCTTCATGACTTCTATAATTATATTTATTTCATGAATGTTAAATTAAATATTCTTCTCCAAATACATCCTCACTAGTTCCAATTCATTCTCTTCCATCTATTACCATTTTTCATTTCACGTTTTCCTCAGACAAACATTAGTAAGTGGAGAATTTAGGACCTTCCAAATAAAATGATATTCTATATTTATTATCTAAAAGCCGTAATATATTTCATAAAATTTTTCTACCTTGAAATTTATATCATTGAAATCCATATCTTTTAATGATAATGAACTCCCACTGAAATTGACATATCTTCATGGAAAGAGTGAGGAAAGAAACATTAGCTAATTAAAAAATTGTGTGCTCCAAAACCACTTGATTGTATCAAACTACAAATAAAACCCCATAATTAGATACAAAATTTTGGAAAGAAACCCCATGTTAACTACCTATGATTTCAGTAAAAACGCCAGAAGTTGGATCCTTGGTCGATTGAAACTTCACATATTAGAGTCCCTGTGAAGTGGAAATGAGACCTTATGAAGTTTGTTTCCACTATGAATATGTGTATTATAATTAGGTAAGATTTTTAACATACTCACCACAGAATGTCATACTTTTACCACAAAATAAAACTCTTTAAAATTCAAGGAAGAGGAAAACACATTCAATGTAATTACACAAGGCAACAAATGACACAATGGATTTTACATGCTTCGGATAATGTGTCCTACGTGCATAGGAGAAACACTATTACTAATTTCCATTATAATCAAAAGTAAAATTGATTACAAAAAAATATTAATAAGAATAGTTAATCTATAAAAGATTTAATTTCTATCTCTAATCTTGTATCTGATGATCATACTTAGCATTGAAGTCCCACACAATTTTATACTAAGAATCATCTAGTCAACCTATAATAATGCCTCCCCTAAAATCAAAGATCACTAAGCATGACCGCCTCATCTTGATTACTAATTTGATGATCCTATATCTTTTATAAACTTATATTCTTCCATTGATTCATCATAACATCATCAGAAGATGAAAACTATTGATGATTATGTTGCCCATGAAGAACACCTACTGCCAATTTTTACACACTGTGTCTCTCCAACTTTCGGTGATTGTAATTTTGGTGACTTAAATCCATTAAACAATTTTCTAGTGAACTAAAATAGGCTTCACCTTCCAAAAATTTTGATCATATAGGTTTTTTATTTTTTATAAATATCTTATATTTCCTTTATTTATTATTTACTTAAATTCCAATCAAGATTATATTCTTCATTTAAAAAAACTATTTAATTATTAATGTTCTGTTTTTTTAGAGTGTTGTTCGTCAGTATGATTATTATATGAGACCAAAATGGTCCAAATTTTCCTAATCTAGTTATTTTATTTTACTATTTTTATTTTCCCACTATACTAATTTCAATTTTATTGGGTATATTATCTAAATGTAATGTTCTAAATTAATATAATAATTTTTTTGGTTTTTATCATGTGGTGTTATTGTTTCATACTATACTATGTTAGGAAATATAACACATTATTATTTAGAAGGAAACTTCCAGAAATAAAAGTCTCAGTCATTACATCTACACTAGTACCCAGAGTTTCAATAGGGGCATTATGAGATTCATAGATCACATGTGGAAACTGCTAAAGGAATTCTACTTTGGATTATTCACAGTAACAACATTACAATAAAAAGTTCAATCAAATTCATCAAAAAAGAAATAATTATAAATATAAGTTAATTATTATTATAAAAATTAATTATAAATTATATGTGAAAATATCCTCTCTTATAATATTTTGGGGTTTCATTTATCTAATTATAAGAATTTTATTCGAAGAAACTGATAAAAAACTATTGGGTAGAGACTGACCACTTCTATTGTTCCCCAAAACCTTCACCATGCACCCTTATTATATCACAAACATATTTATCGAACTAGATGTGGTATATACATAGCGGTCCATCCATTGTACAAAACCCTTTTTGTACCTCTTGCGTATATTCCCTATATCATTTCAAGAATCATACTCATACTAACATTAAAATTACATATTAACCTATAATACTTTATTATTAACATTGGTTAGGGGTAGCTCAAATTCATACTTTGAGAGTTAAATTATCATTTCACTTCATGATATATATATATATATACATATATACATATGAATCCAACATAAATGAATAATAAAGTCTATATTATATTTTGTATAACATGATACATTTAATATTCTTAAACTCCTTTAATAACATTAATAAAACTATACATAAGTGTATTATATCATATAAAATACGATAGACTTCTAGTTTAGTTGTGTTTTCTACAATTTCATGGTTTTTTTTAAACTCGTTACATATCTATGTAATTACTTCCACATCACTATATGACCAACTAATAAAATCCTCCCACTAAACTCTTTAGTTGGTAACATCTATAAAGAAATATAGTTGGAAAAATTTTGAGACTTAGGAATCATATTCCTAATTTTAAACTCTTGGAACATGGTATTCAAACTCTTTAACTTCACAATATAAAATGTTATAATGTTACTAAATTTTTATGTAGACTTAGAACTCATTCTTGGTTCATAATCATAATCATCCTTTAAAACCAATTCCATCAAATATTTTCCTTGAAATATTATGGTAACTAATGTAATTATTTGTATTAATTATAGGCCAAAATACCCTAAACATTTTAGGATATTTATGTGATGTTAACTTCGACTATAATAATCCTTGATTTGTTAAATTTGAACTTCTCAAAGTCCAAACATACTCCCACTAACTTATAAGACAATATATTCTATTCAAACATTCATACTAAGATACACCAACACTTTTGTGTTTAGGAAATAACTCTTATTTCCTTAAGTGGTAATATTTAACAAACCATTATTTCCATGTGATTTATGGTATTCCATGTACTTAGAGCATTATTATTAAAATAATATTATATTTTTTAAAATAAAACACATATGTTAGTGGGATAAAATCCCTTGTATTTTAACAAATATCTTAGATAAATTATTTTATCCTGGAAAAAATATTTTATTTTTAATCTTTGTCTCATTTGAAAACACGTTATAGAATCCACTAAATCAGAAACCATGTGAATCAAATACATCATCACATATTATCCATGGAAAAACTTTTTTTAAAAAAAACTTCTCTTATCACGTAAAATAAATGAGATATCAATACATAACATTAACCATGATTTATATCATCCTTATATGTTCTTTTACATTAAATTATTTAATATGGAAACTATGTACTCTATCACTTGAATCAAGATATAAGATTTATTATTTCAATCTTTGATTTTAAACTCTTGTATATCAAAAACATTTTTAAATTACATATTTGGTATCATATACCATTCAAAATCAAATAATTGGTTCAATAACATTAATACCTAACATGGAATTTTCATAATGCATCCAAATCTCCTTCAGTTATTTTAGAAAATTCCATCCAATGTAATTGTTTTTTCTTCTTGAAAACACCATCAAGTTTTAATAACTTTGGATAGTTATTTCAAGAAAATTTATTAAAATCTCCAAATAACTTGTATTCTCCTGATTAAAAATTTTACCCACTTTTATTATCAACACAGACCTAAACCTTAACATCACATGGCTATTTCATCTATACTAAACACTTTTAGGAAATAGGGTAAAGTTTTATTGAACATATTCACATTATTGGAACATTTCAAATGATGATTCTAGAATAAATTTCATAACCAGATTTATCAATAATAAAACCTTCAGTGGGTCACTAAACAATTAAAAAAATCTAGATTATCTTATTGAATAACTTTAGTAATTTTTTATCCAATAAGGTGTTTATCTAACACATAATTTTACCTTACTTAATAAATTTTCTTAAGTTACCAATCTTAGGATTTTCTTTTATTAAGATTCTCCTTTTCAAGGATTTTTCTCAAAGTTATATTTTATTATGATGATGTTATTCATATATAATATAAGCCTTCATAATATGATTATCATATACTAAATTCATTTAATAAAGAATTTTATTAAAATTGTCCTTACCTAAAATGATGGCCCATTTTTAAACAATTGAACCCACTTTTTATATGTATTGTATTTTTTGTTAATATGGAAGACAAGCTAATCATGTCAATATTTTGATGGTGTATTTATTGAAATTGATTTGGATATTCCCAAGAATGTTGAGATAAATGTGGTATTCCCAATAAATCCATCATTGTATGAGGGTATTATTTTATGTCATTGAATTTTGTCTCCACCACTTTCGATGTGGAATAGAAAAATATTCAATGAGATGAAAAGATATTCACTCACATGATGGAAAAGAGGATTCCAAGTGTGAGGTTATACCAGTATTTATATAGAAAAGAATGAGAAATTTTATAGGAGTTTATGTGAAAAAATCTATTGGAGAAAATTCAATGAGATGAAGTAGAATCTACCATAGAATATATTTTAACCTTTGACTTGGCCTTGATGGTTTTAATATGTTTATTCTTATTGATTAATATATTTTTTTATTCAATAATATTTGATAATATCTATCCTCATTGCTATCATAAGTACAAGATCATATGAAAATGTACTTGGATGAATTTAAAATTAATTGTGATAATTATTGAACTGGTCTTCATGAAAAATATAGATATTTATGATTAGTGAAACAATATCTTCTTTATAAGGAGAGTGTTATAGGTAAAGGTGTAATAATGGGTGGGAAATCGTTGGTGGTGTTTATAATCAATTTCAAGTAAATATTTTTATTGGTACTATTAATCTAGAACCACAAGTTTAGATAAGTTAAAGGAATTATTAATTATAAAAAAATTGTGATGTTTTTACTGATTAAAAACAAGTTTTTTATACAACATTTAGTGGAATTTAGTTGATAAAAATTCCATCCATTGACTAATAATAATTCCAACTGATATATTAAGTGAATAAATATGTTTGGATGATTTTTGAAGATTTTTATGAGTGGATAAGAAGTCTTAGAGTTGAGTTGAAGAGGTTCTAGATTGATTTGAGTTTATCATATAATTCTTGTAGTGAAGTAGAAATTTGGTTAAGTCCTAAGACTTACGTACAAGTCATTTATAACATGTATGCAAGTAATTAGACTCTTTGTATGATCCATTTATGACATGACTATGTGTCATTGAAATTTTTTTATGTGTCATCCAAGTCTACATATGAGTGATTCCAACCAGTATATGATTATTTCTAGACAGTTTTAGGTTTATCAAAAATTACGTACGATCCATTTCATGTTTTATATGAGTCATCCTCCACTAAGAGAATTTATAAAGGATAGATTGTATGAAATGTTCAGAATTTATATTTTGAATAAAAGTGGATTCAATTCTGATGATGAATGTAATATTTTCAATGATTTAAACATTAAAATTAAGATAAATGATTATGAATCAATCCAAGATCAAATGAGAATTCATCCAAGGAGAAAAATGTGGGTGAGATGAGTTCTACACCACAGAAAAAGGTGTCATGTCACAGGCACATACTGACATTCATATGTGGAATATTTAAAAATATTTAAATATATAATACTTTTATATATTTTTAGATCATTATATTTTAAAAATATCATTATAATTAAAAGTATGAGTCTTAAAGAAGATTAAATAAATGTCTTAACTTAAATATTGAATAAAAAATCAAATGAGAAGTTTCCTACCATTATTCAAGTAAGTTTTAAATAATTAGAAATGGAGTAAATATTCATGAAAATATATATGAATATCAAAGAAGTAAATAGAATTGATAGACTAAGATTATGAATAATTATTCACATGTGAATATATAGGATCATATTAAATGAGTATTAAGTGAGAAAGGTCTCTTCTTGAAAGCTAGAGGAGATAGTGGCTCACTTGAAATGGAATATTTCAAGATCATGGGAATAGTACCAAGTGAATATATTCATGAAAAATAAGAGAATGTCTTAAAAAATGTGGTGGTATATTTATATTAAAATATAGAAAAAAATATGTTTATTGTGATTTCCTTCAAGAAATATATGTTATAAAAAATTTGCATAAAACTCTACTCTATTTGTTCTATATAAACATACTCTATAAATCAAAGAAAAATATATATAAAATAGGATTATCCAAAATAGTTTTAGTTTCAGACCCTATGTATCAAAGTAACAAAGAGAGACCCAGTGCTTTATGTGCAGTGAAGAGGAAGAATAAGAGAGTTCTGATTCTATATTCATCTGCTTATTTTTTTAGGTTAATTATTTGAATAAGTTCTAGTGTTTCTTGTAGAAAATACTCCCTATTAATGGAATAAGAATATAAGAGAAGTTTCTATAGTTTAATTATACTAATATATTAAAGATGAGAGATTAAAATATCTAGGATACAATAATTTTCTATATAAGTCTGAGGAATCTTGAGGTAGATCGCTTGATTGGTACAAATGAGGAAAAATATTGATCCATATAGTCTAGGAGTGGCTCAATCCAATGCATTTTATCTTACTTTACATAAGTACAAGACCATTTTATTATAAAAAATAAATCAATCCCTTGATTTAACTGTATATGGTCAACACTAAGAAAATTAGGTCTAAGGCCATACCCTTGCATATTATTCTTTTGATAATAAGAAGGAAGTTTTGCATGTGGTATAATAACCATGACATACCAAGGATGTATTCATACTTAGGGAGGTGAAAATCATTAAAAATACATATTATTATTTTACTTTACTATATATATCTTTATTCATATCAAACAAGGGAGGGAGAGAGAGAGAAAGGTAGAGAGATAGAGAGATTTTTTTACTAAATAAGTATAGTGGTGATAAAGGGATAAAGGTTAAATTGGTTTAAGATTATAATAACCCTGATCCAACCCCCCACTTATTGTTAGAAACATCCCTATGTGATCCTAATAATTAGAATTTGAGCTTGAGGTCACCCCACTAATTGGAATATCTACTATTTTAAAAAAATTTAAGTTTATCTACCAATGGAAACATGGAATAAAAACTTAAAGTAATTTTATCAATTTTAATTAGGTTATCATTTCTTAAAAGAATTAGAATAATAAATAAAGAAGTATTTATAAAATGTGATGAAATTGTACCTATTATACAAAGAGGAATATGTGATAATTTTCCCATATTGTGATCCTTTTAAATAAAAATATAACATGGAATAAGAATATTTGGTTATTACATCAACCACTAATGAGTTAGTTAGTTGTTATATGTCTGATTGATCATGAAGATGTAGTAATTGAAAATTATTTTCAATTTTTTCTAAAGGAAGATCCAAGTATATGTGGGAAAGATCACAGTATATATGATTCACAAGATTAGTTGATATCTACTTTAATATATATTTTTTATAATTAACAAAAATATATTATCACTCCTACTTGTGTATATTCTATAAGATTATTGAAGAAGATCACCCACCTTAAATAAGAGGCTAATAAAAGATAGATTTCATTGGTATAAAAGTTGATTATGTGTGTAGATCGCACCATGTAATATAATACTTAATGTTTAAAAATTGTGTTTATTGAAAAAAAATTCTCTCAATTTAGAAAGGATTGTCTTGAAGAAATCTTGAAAAAATATTAAGTCATAGAAAATATTAAGAAAATGTTTTATGTATTGTAAGTGGAACAAAAATAAATTAATGATGTCAAAAAATTTCAACTTGATGGAGAGGAAAAAATATTTAATATCATGAATGTTTTTTGAATAAAAAACCAATATGTTTGGAGATTAAGGAAAATATATGAGAAAGTATTATGGTGAAAAATTGAGGAGATTGTAGGATAAGGAAAACATCCTTAATAATAAATTAATTAAGCTAAATATCAAGCTTGAAAAACTATAAATTATTTATGATAAGTCCTCACAACAAACTAATAATAATGTTTCTTCCACACATAATTCCAAGGAAGACTCATATACAAGAAGACCTATATATGGTGGAAAAACTACTTTGATATTATAAAATAATTGATATATAGTATCTATAAAATAAAAGGTACAATACACATATTTTGGTAATTATGTTACTAATTATAGATTTGTGTATAGTGAAATGTTTAATTCAAAATATGCACAAATGTAGAGGAGAAAAAATACTGAGAAAACAAACACTGTATCATGGATGTATGGAATAATTATTATAAAATTTTTCCCCAAAATAATCCCACTCACAGAATAAAAGATTAAAAATAAAATCATGAAAACAATTCTAGAAAGATTGTTATAAAGAATGAAAGATCAATTTTAGTGGCCATTTCTTGGTTTTGTAGTGGGTTTGGGCATATGGAGAATAATTATTATCATGATTTTCCAACCCATGAAAGAAAAGGATAGCCTACATCAATAGGGATAGAATCTATAATGAGTAAAAACTCATAGAAGGATGAGAAAGATAGATTCTCCCCCAATAGATTTAAAATCATTAAGTATATTTATGAAGTTTTCCATTAGTGTGGTCAAAAAAATCATACATGCTTATAAAAATAAACTAAGCATGCGTTAAAATCAAATGGAAAAAAATAATACCACAAAGATTAATTAAGAAAGATAAGACAACCTTGGGTTGGAAGCTAAAGAATGTTTCAAATCAAAATTCTCCCAAGAATCATTATAAAAAGGGTCTGTCATCCTTAGGGAATAGATATAAGAATAAATCTAGTCAAAAATTCTAATAAGTTAAATAATAATATTTCACCAAGTAGATTCATTATACTATAGAATAAGAATAAAAACCATGGACACATGAAATCAACCATGGATGTATACATTAAAAGAAGTATTCTTGACCAGAATGTAAAATTAGTCCAAGATAAAAAATAAAGATATATACCTAATAAATAACCCTCTTAATAATTTATGTGGAATGATCAAGAAAGTTGAGCACATAACTAAAGAGTTTATGATTGTGTATCTAGCTGACTTAGAGAAAGTAAGAAAATTAGAATAATTACATGAAATTTCTAGTGAAAAAGGAAATAAAATGATTCTATATAAAGATTATAAATTTTATGAGAGGATTTTAATAAATTATGACCAATTTAATTTATAAATTTCATGTTGGAAGTGAAAACAAGCTATACACAACTAAAATGAATGTTTAACAATCACACCATCTTGAGATAAAATTTCAGAAAAATATAAATGCTAGACAAAGTGATACATGTGCCTTAATTTCTCATATTAAAAAGAGGATGTCTCCCAAGGAGGGAAGAAAAGAATCCATGTTTATTAAGAAATTTATCAAATATAATGATGAATAATTACAAAATTACAACTGAAAAGGAAGAGTTGTTTGGTTGATAAGAGATTCTTATCCATGTTTATCACGCTAAGAAGAAAATGAGGTTCATATTATTTATTAATTCTTTGTGTTATATTTTTATTCTGAACATATATGTAATTGAAGTTGAAGTTAGTTCTCATGAGGATAACTAAATAAGAAATGTGAGCTATCAAGAAATGTATTACAAAATAAAGATAAGTAAGTTGAAATAATTATTCCATATCTGAGGGAGTCACCATCTTGGTATGATTTATCGATTGGTTGTAACACCCCAGGTAAATAAAGAATATGACATTTTCATATTTATCCATATTTTTTGAATAAAATATTAATATTACTTTAAAGGGAATTCTATGCTCGAGGGCGTACCCAATACGCAACAACGAGTTTCTTGGGAATCTTATGTTCCACTCTAATAAAAAAATAATATTATTTTAAATTGTAGTTAATGCCTAGCCGTTGTAATGGCGAGAATGAAAAGAACTAACTAAAAAATGATTATATATGTTTGTCAAATATTTTTACTTTTTACAATAAATGTTAGAGGATTAAAAATGCGAATGAATCCAATTTTAAGCGTAAACATTCTAATATTCTTTAAAAGGTCGATTAACCGCCTTTTGATGAAGAACCTATTTTAAATCCACCTTTTGAAAATTTTATGTGTTATATTTTATAAAATAAAATTCTTCTTTAGAATCGTGATATCAAAATTTACTTTGTGTAAATTTTTGGTATTTTTCCAATGAAGTTCATTTTTTAATGAATAGTGAAAAATGTTGTATTTTAATTCAAAACCTCCTTTTAATCTGATTTATTTATATGGATAGATTATATTTTTAATTTATATTAAAGTGTATTTAGAATATATTTTTACCATTTAATCTATTGGTGGTCTTTGGAATTAATTTCACTTTGAAATTGGACTTAAACTAGTGTCAATCTTTTAATAGATATTGTTTTTTAAAAACACGCTATTTGTTTTGACAACGGGAATTAATTATTAAATTAATTAATGAAAAATATATGTTTTGAATTTTGTAAAATATACATCATTTTTTAATTCAAAACATCAAGTATAGCTTAGAGTTAATTTTTGGTATTTTTCTGAAAAACATCAATTTTTGATGCATAGTGAAACCACTAAGTGGTAGTTTAAAAAATGATTTTTCATTTAAATGAGACTTTACCACTTCTGTGATTTGAATTTCAAAAATCCTACATACATGTTTGTCAGTAGGATGTAAAATGTGGTTCAATGGGATTAAAATAATTTTTTGATGAATAGTAAATTTTATGTTTTTAATCGCGATTAGAGGTAATTAGTGTAATTTAAGGTAAAAATAATGTTTTAATAATATGAAATGACCTATACACATGTCCTACCCTCATTGCATGTGTCATGGCCGACCAAGAAAATCCATGGGTCAACTTGGGGACCCCATGGAGCCACTTTGGTTGGAAAATGACATAAATAACTTTTTATTTAAAGTTAAAATAAAAATGTCACAAGCATGAGATGTTTCACTAAAACAATTTTTAAATGGGGCTATACAATTCATATTTTTGACTATAAATATTCATTAGAAAGATAAAATTATTTCCTACATCATGATATTTTTTTATAATTTTTAGATATTAAATAAATTAATTTATTTATGACATCATGATGATGCAGCGATTACCTCATTAAAAAAGGATTTAAATAAAATGAAAAGATAATGTTAAAACTATAACTTAAACTTGTCAAAGACCTATTGGATGAGTATATTACGAACCCTTACCACGTTATCATCGAAATAAATCAATTTGGGACCTTTAAAATCCGAAACTCATTTGAAAATAAAGTAACATTTTGTATCTTTCCAAGAGTGCCCCTCCTCTCCTCTTATAAAAAGCCCCCACCTCTACCACCTTACCCACACCTCTCAAGCCTTTGGCTCGGCCAACCCCTATTCATGTTTCCTCTCCACATCCCTCTCTTACTCCTAGAAGCCTAACTTTGGGCAGAAGTCTTCCCAAGGAATCCTTTGAGCTCAAATCAAAGAGAGATACTCGATTTTAAGGTAATGTGTTCACTTGTGTTCTTTTGTTTTATTTTGCTTCTCTAACCCCCTAAACTCTTTTTATTCATTTATTTTCTAAAAAATACAGTATCTTAAATATACTATCATGTTTTTATAAGAATTATTATAGATACACTTACACACACCTACATCTAATGGTTAAAGAACATACTGTTTCTATGGATGGTGAATTTCTGCCTCACGAAACGATGATTGTTCAATATTCTTTTAACACCTTCAAAGGTGGACATTAATATGTCACTATATTTATATATGATATATAATATTCTTATATTTTCCTTAATATTCTGTATTTTTAATTTATGGCATACCTTTATGGTTTCCATTATGGGTAAACGTGATATCTTCATTTTAGGAAGTGCGGACTACCGCCCCCTCAAAGTGATTTGATTCGTTAATGCCATATGTGGGACGTATAAAGGATTAAATTAATGGTATTACATATGATATCCTACTGTAATTATAATATACCTTTATATCATTATTATTTCATTCCATTGAATACAAAAAAAAATGAAAGTAGTGTTCATGCGTACGTACGGCTTACCGTCTCCATGAACGGTACATTTCATTTCTTATCTCCAAATGTTATGTACTATTATAAGTACATAAATATAATGGATATATATATAATATATTAAATCTAAATGATGGATATCATTCTGGAATTATAATATATATATCTCTCTTTTTTTTAATTCAATTAATATGACAAAAAATGAAAGTAGCGTTCATGCGTACGTACGGCCTACCGTCTCCATGAATGGTGATTTTAATTCAAAATGATATGGAATAGTATAAAATGAATATATACTAGATATATATGATATTTAAAACATAAATACTATTCTGGATATGATGTACCTATAACTACATGGAAAATTCTTTTCCAACAAGTTCAATTTTTACTCATGTACCGAACATCGACAAAAACGTCTTATATGAACTCACTTTATTAACCAATTATTATAAAATTATAATATGTCATATGAACTGAATAATAATCTTTAAATGAGATCATTAAGAAATTATAAATTGACCAAATTTTATTATTCAGTAGATTAAATAATGATCGAGTCATGTCGGACACGAGGTAAGGGATCCTACCTCTCTCTTCCTTTTTAAGTACTCTCTTTTATGTCATTTATTTTAAGCTCATCTTTCTTATGTTTGGGGATGTTATTTTATATTCGTCATTTTTTAATTTTTATTTTCATATTATTAGAGACCCTATTTGATCTCATCAATCCATTTTTGGAAGTTTTAAGTGGTGCTGTTAGGCTGCCGAGTTTTCGTAAGGTATTTTTCATCTCACTTTTATTCCCGTGAGATTTATGCTACATTTGCCACCATTTTTGTTGAGTGGTATATATACTTCCCATTATTCTACTCTTTGTTTAATATACTTTCTTTTATGATTATTTACATCAATTATGTATTTTCGTTCTTTCATGGGGTGTATGTTTCAAAAGATACCCAAGTCGGTAAGGGAACCTTTCACCCTCCTCTTTTTAAAAGACTTCTTTTGTTGGGTCTTTTAATTTACATATTGTTATGTTGGGATATGTTCTTATATATCCTTATTGATGTAAATTTTATGTCCAAGTGATGAGATACCCTTTTTATCTCTCATCAACTCATTTTTATGTGACGCTGTTAGGCTGTCAAGGGAACTTCTTAACCCAATTTCGATTTCTTTGGGTTCAACATGTAGTTATTGAATATGTCATCCTTTGAATATGTGTGAATGAACTTTGATTATTTTACACTTAATATCCACTTATATTGGGTGTGTTTATATTTGTCGCACATAATTATGAGATTGATTTATCTTTAATTTAAGGATACCATCTTTATAATGGATTTCATCTCAATTTACATTTCCATTGAGACTTCATTGTTGTTATGCACCAATTCACTCTTATATGGTGTATATACTATCATTTGGAATATTATATCATGAATATCTTTATTCTCATGATATTACAAAGTTTTTATTAAATGTTATTCCTCAATTATTGTATTCAAGTGTCTCTCATTTTGTTAAAAACCCTTTAACTAAAATATCATTCTAAATGTTTTAATGATTTAATATTATAAATATTTATCATTAATATCCATGTTTTCAAAATGGTTTTCAGGATTTATTTATATGGATATTAATGGTTTAAAATGTTAAAATCTTCAAAGTGGTATGGGACACTTTGATTCAAAAATCTCATTAGTAAATGTTTTAAATGGTTTTGAAAATGGTTTTTTTAATGGATTCGTTATTTCAATATCTTAAAATGTTATATTGTTATTGCAATGTGGGAATGTTATCTTTCCTTTATGATTAAGTTATGTGCTATGATTATGTTATGGTTCTTGGTCATTGTTATGAATATGGGTGGTTTCGTGATAAACTAAGGGCGGGTGAGCTCGATATAGCTCTCCAATGCATTGGGTAACGCGAAGGGGTTAAGCGTTAAGGTTTCTCCGAAGATATTTAGGGAATATACTGTGATGGGTATTCCAAACGTAACCAAGAGGGTTACTCCCTATGTAATAATGTTATGAATGCCTCAAGTTACCTTTATGTCTTATGATTTTAAGGATTTATTCATGATTTTATGAGGTATGTTAAAGTGCATATGTTTTATGGGTAAAGTATGATTTCATTCTTATGTATATATGTACTCATGTTTCCTTTCCATAATTTTTATAACCCTTACTGAGCTTTTTATGCTCATCCCAAGTTTTTGAAATGTTTTTCACAGGTCAAGGGAATGGTACATGATATAATGATAGTGTCAAGGAAGTGTCAAGAAAGAATCCATGTTTTATTTTAAATATGTTTCTGTTGATGGGAAAAATTAATACTATCTTTTATGTAACCACTTTGTTTAGATGTGGAATGTAATGCAAGTTTTATGATCTAATTCTCTAAAACTCTAAACCTGAAAATATCCTTAATGTGTAATCTTGTAATAACTCAAGATTAAGTAAGGTTTAAGGTTGGGCCCTTATATTGGTATCCTAAAAGAATATCTAATTAAAAATATATACATTGATGAAGTTAATATAGAAACCACCCACTGAGTAGGATTTTATCTTGAAATTTTTACAGACGTATTTATTCTATGTTAATCAATAGTTTTTGAATTATTCTTGATAATTTGTAATTTAAAAATGTGTTTATTTCATCTATATTATCCTTGGTGTATTAAGAAAAAATTGTAGTTTAAATGGGTAGAATTTGATTTAATAAATAAAAATAATATGAATAAGTATTAGAAGAATATAGGGTTTATTTATAAAACCTAATACATGTGTTTGAATGTTTCTAATTTTTGTGTATAGATATGAATTGAAACTTGGGTTATTAATCCAAAGATAAGTAATCAATTAGTTTCACTTGGTTTTAGAATAATATCATTCGGACAGACCATAAATGAGTAGTAGTAATTTTTACCAATTGGTATCATTTTTTATTGATTATTGAATGTATTTAATGACTAAGTAAAACTCCATTTTCCTACACTGATCATAGATCATGTACATCAAGACTGATTTGGATAATGGAAAATTACTTAGGAATGAAATCATATCATCCTCTCTTTATAATTCTTTGTATTTTTTATCAATAAGTGGGATATCAGAAAATGAGAAAAGATAATGTAAAAGGGGGAGATAAGATGATAAATGAATAAGAATAATGGAAAATGATATTGACAAATATTGACATTCCATTTTCTATGAGTTATTGAAAACAAATATAAACAGCGGATTATTAATCTCACTTTGTGTTTGTGTTGTATTTTTACCAACAAGGAAGGCAAGATGCTCATGTTAATATGTTGACGGGCTATCTCTTGAAAATGACTTGGATATTCCCAAGAATGTTTATATTAATTCAGTGTTCTAAAGAAAGCCATCATTATGTGAGGATATTATCATAATTCATGGAAATTGTTTCCCACCACTTATAATGTGGAAAAGGAAATACTGAAATGAGATATAAGGAGTTCCAATCACACAATGGAAAAGATAATACTAGGTGTGAGTTGCTGCCAGTATTCATATGGAAAAGAATGAGGAAGATGATAAGAGTTTATATACAGAATTTTTTGGAGAATAATTGATGAGATGAAGGAGAATCTTTCATTGAATGTTTTTGAAGAACTATTTACTTGCAAATTATGGTTTGAATATACTGCCACTTTATGAATAAAATATATATTTAGTTTAAGAATATTTGAGAAGATATTTCCTTGGGTATATCATAAGTACAATATCATATGAAAATATACATGGATTAATTTGGAATTAAATGAAAAAATTGTTTAATTGGTATTCAAGACAATGATAGATGTTGACGATTGAAATAACACCATATTCTTCGTAAATAAAGTGTTGGAGGTAAAGGTGAAAGCATGGGTATGCAACCATTGGTGACAAAGATCATCAATTTAATGTAAAATTTTCTATTATTACCTTCAATATTGAACCAATAGTTTGATAAGTTAGAGTAATTATTAATTTTAATGATTTTTTGTGATGTTTCTTATGATTAAATACAAGTTTTTTATACTGCGTTTAGTGTATGTTAATAGAAAAAACGTTGCATACATGGAAAACCAAGTATACCAACTAATATATCAGGTGAAGAAATATGTTTGGATGATATTTAAAGATTTTTATGAGAGTTTTAGAAGTTATAAAGTTAAATTAAATAGATTATTGTTTGATTTGATTTTATTATATAATTATGGTGGTGAAGTAAGTCCTAATACTTATGTATGAGCCATTTAGGACTAGCATATGAATCATTGCACCCTATGTAAAAGTAATTTGTGACCTACATATGAGTTTTTATACTCTATGAATGTGTTAACCAGGTTTGTGTATGAGAGATTTAGGCAATGTACGAGTCTTTGTAAATTGCATACATATCATTTCAAGTTGCATATGATTCATCCAACACATAAGGAATTTATAAAGGATGGATTTTATGATATGTTAAAATTTTAAATTCTAAATTAAAAAAGAATGAATTTAGTTTATGTATACACTATTTTTCAAAGATTTAAAATTCACAATTAAGATAAATGATTATGACTAAATCCATGATCAAAGTAGAATGCATCCAAGAAGTAAGATATTAGTGAGATTAGTTCCACACCATATAAAAAGGTTCCATGTCATGGTCACATAATGTCATGCATAAATAGAAAATTTTAAATAATTTAAATGTAAAGGACTAGTAGAGATTTTGATATCATTATATTTGAATATCATGTGGAATTAAAAAGTTAAGTCATAAATACGGTTAAATAAAGGTATTAACTCGTATATTGAATAATAATTAAAATTAGAAGTGTTGTTTCATGATTCTAGGAAGTTTTCCAAAATTCAAAATGGAAAAAATTTTAATTAAAATTATATTTTAATTTTAAATGAGGAAATATAATTGAATGCCCAAGATTATGAAGAATTATTCACATAGGTTCTATGAATATGTATGTTAAGATTAAATGGGTATAATGTGAGAAAGGGGTATTTAGGAAAACCAATGGAGATAGTGGTTAAAATGAGATTGAATATTTCAAGATCATGGGGATAGACCAATGTGAATATATTTAGGGAAAAAAGATAATATCTTAGCACCAAATGTAATGGTATTTCTATATTTAAATATATAAAGATATTTTTTATGATAAATCCTACAAGAAATATAAATGATTTATTATAAGAAAATTGGTATACAGATCCAATGTATTTTTTCTATAGATATATATATTCTTAAATTAAAAGAAAAATATATAGAAAAGAGGTTGATCTGGTATAATTCGAATTATAGACTGTGTATATCAAAGTAAGAAAGAGAGACCTAGTACTTTGTCTGCAATGAGGAGTAAGAACAAGGGAGTATTGGTTCTGAATTCATCAACTTATTTTGTGGGTTAAGGATTTGAATAATTTCTGGTGTCTCTTTTATAAAAGACTCTCTATGTATGAAAGAATAGGATAGAATTTACTGTCAAAGACTTTTACTAATAAATTCAGGCTAAGAGATTGAGATATCTAGCCTATAGTTATTTTATATAGAAGTATAAGGAATATTGAGGCATCCCAATTTAGTGTTGAAAGTGAGTAAGTAGAAAATTCATATAGTCTAGGTGTTACTTGATCCAATAAAAGTGATCTTACTCCAAGTAAATGGAAGTCCATTTTCTTTTATAAAGTGTAGAAATCTATTACTTAAATTGTACTTGGTCAATTCTAAGAAAAATAGGTCAAAGCCCATAACCTTACCCGTGATTCTTTTCATAATAATAAGTAATTTTTGAACATTGGATAATAACCATGATGTAAGGAGGATGTAGTCATTCTTAGGGAGGTGAATCTCATCAACGGACCATGGTATTCTTTTACATTCTTGTAAATATCTTCATGCATACTGACTAAGGGAGAAATAGAGAGAGAGATCCAATCACTGAACAAGTGAAGAGTTGATAAAGGGATAAAGGTTAAATTGGATTAAAAGTATACCAACACTGATATCACCCTCCCCTAGTGTTGGAAACATCCCTATGTAATCTTAACATAAATACTATGACACTCGAATATGTTTTTGAAATATTTCTATTTGAATAATTTTAATTCTTCAATATCTTGGTTTTCACACAACTATGAGTTTAAATGAAACGTGAGAAGATATTGGTATAAAATTAGAATTATAACATAGTTGTTAAATTGTTGTGAATAAATAAGAATAATTAACTTATGAAATATAATGCTCCAGCTCATTATGAATTTATTTTTAAGTTCTTAGAAAATAGTCACAAATTTTTTAGTAAAATCACATTATAAATTTTCTTCAAAAATGAGTTTTTATTATTCTAGAAAATTTATTTGACAAAAATAATTTAATTTTTGAATTTATCATTTCAAAATTATCTTAAAATTGCTTCTTTATGAAAATATTTATTTTTTTAAGGAATAGTGAAAATACTGATTTTTATTGAAAACTGTATTCTTTTAAAGTCTTTACAACGTCAAATTATGTTTTAGATTATTTTTAAATTTTAATTAGTTAATTATTATTTAAAATAAATAAATTATGTTTTTTAAAGGATTTTATATAAGAACTTATTATAAAAAAATTATGTTTTAAAAGGGTATTTTTCCGTAAAACATTTTTTTCAGAGCAATTTACCATATTTATATTAAATTAAATTCTAAAGCTTTTTTGTTTTGAATTTTTAAAAATGGATAAAAAATTTGGATTCATAAGGTCAAAATTTAGTGAGTATGTACCTTTTATTTTTTTGGACAATATGAATAGTAACCATGGCAAATTTTGTTACCACGGTAAAGGGTAAATTATGTATATTGGTTAAAAATAAAATTATAAAGACTATAAAATGACCATAACAAATATAAAAAAATTATTTGATGAATTAAATTTGACCCTTAACACTTAAGGATCAATATTATTTCATTTAATAGACACTTTCCAATGAAAATGACTTATATAATATTTAAATAAAATAAAGGCACAAAATGTCATTTTCTTTGTCTTTAATATCTCTTTTGTGTCCACATGGGAAAAAATGAATGCTATGAATGAATATCAATGTAAATTTTCACTTAATAATTATATTTTCATAAAATAAATTTATTTTTGACGTTTTGAGACACTTGAATGAAATTATGATATTTATAATCTTTTATTTAATAAAAAATTTAAAGTTTCATATTCATGTTTAAAATAATATATCATTTTTAATATAGGGATACACAATAGATATATTATACAATAACTATTATTATGAAATATAAAAGATATATCTTCATCATAGAAATTTATTTTTAATTTTTAGTAAAAAAATTATATTAAATAATTAAACAACACTAATGTAGTAATTATTTTATTAATGGAAATATCAATGAAATTTTATTAAAAATATTAAAATTAATATAATTTGAGATAATTAATTTATAAAATGAATTTTATAGAATAAATTTACTGTATAGGAATATAATAAAATATTTTTTTCAAAGTTAACTTGTTATTTGATATTTTTAAAAATCCAAGAAAAAAAAAGTTTCAAAATTAACACTATTGGTATTCTGTAAAAATAATGATTTATTAAATTATTTAAAAATAATAAAACATATTTAAAAATAAAAAATAATTATAATATGGTAAAAAAAATTATAAATTGTTCATTTTTTTATAATTTACATCACACAAGTAAAAATTAAAATCTTTTAATATTGAAAATTTGATTGCCTTAGTTAAAATTAAAATTGGTTAGGTGAGGGTTAATCAAAATAATAAGTTTTAAAACAATACCAAAACTTTGCAAAAATCTATTGGTTGATGATATTACAAAATTATCTCATATTATATTACAATACATATCATTTTGGAGATATTTGGTTTTATATTGAATCTATTATAAATTAATATTTTTATAAATTCCAAAAGTGCCTCTAACCTCAATTATAAAAGGGAACCTACTCCCTCACTTATTCACACCACTTTGAGCCTTAAATATCGATCATACCCTAACCATTTCCCTTTTAAAAATACCAAGTAACATTATATAGGTTCTTTTATTCTTATAAGATCAACTCTAGTGTCCCTAAGAGGATATCTATATGGAACTCGCTGAAGAAGTGGTAATCTCCTTTACCAACTCTTTTAAGATTATTTCTTCTTATACTTACTATTCATGTGTTATTTCCATTATAAAGTAATAAATATAGTATAAACTATATGATTAGATATTATTATGATTATTTAACAACCATATTCCACCTTTTATCCATCTTAATGAAAATGAAACTATCACGCGTGCGTATGTATGGCTTACTGTCTCCACGATGTGGTATAATCTTTTTTTCATAATCACTTCATTTGGATTAGTATAATGATGGAAATAATACATAAATATATATATATATATATAATTATTATAACATGATATTGATTCTTGAAAAAAAAAATATACCATCCACTTCCTTACCTTTTTACTATTAATGGAATTATATCATCGCTTGTGCGTAAGTACGGCCTACCGTCTCCACGACATGATGCGATTCATTTTCCATTTTCACCATTCAAGAATGATTATATAAATGTATATAATGAATAAATATAATATATATATATTACCTTAATATCATTTTGTAAATTATGTAACTATATCATATGAACAAGAATTGGGACTTATACGACAAAATATGCAAAAAAAAAATGAAGTAGTTAACACCCGAAAGAAGAGTAATAATTAAATATTATTAATAAACAAGTGATAATATGATCATATATGATATCATAAATATAAATATTGTTATTTAATAAGTTAATGACATTATTTAATCCATTGTTAATTATTTTTTTATATTAACGAAGGAAATCAAACCTAAGTTAAGGGTTAATTTCACAATCTCATTATTTTTCAGGATTGTTTATACGTAAGTATTTACTAGGTAACATTTATCATCTATGTCCATGTTTCTTAAAAAAATCCATAATATTATTACTATTATTATACAATTGATTAAATTCATTTTTACTCATGAATGAATTTTTACTAAACAGTATAAAAGGAATCTTTTTTCTATATTCCTAACGACATACTTTACAACTTTTCTATCAAAAGTATTAGGATAATATTTTATTTTAACATATATGTCATGAATATATTTTTATGATTTCATAATTACTTAATGTCTTGAAGAATAACTTACAATATTACAATATTATTTTCAAATAAAATGTTTTCTTTTAAAATTACATGACATTTTAATAAAAGAAACATTTTAAAAATAGAAAGGATATTTTCCTCAAAAATTATTTTCAAGTGTTCTATCAAAATTATTTTCCATCAACAATAACATTATTTGATATTAATTATACTTAAATGGGGATATTTTTTTCAATTATATTATCCCTATTATTTTAATTCATGGTTTATGTTTTTGATAGAATGATATTTAGGAAACCCATTTCTTTTCTATGGGTTATGTTATGATTGAATGATGTTTATAAAACCCATTTCATTCCATGGGTTATGATATGATGAATGATTTATGTTCTTGTGGAACATATATGTATGGTTTTAATTATGTGATGGGTGAGACCTATATCTTCTTCCAATGCATTGGTAAAATATTTTTATCTTATGATATAGACAGGATTGTAATGGTAAATGATATCAATTTAGTAATATAGGGCTGGAATGGGAAGAAAACCCAGTTCAGTAACACAAGGCTGTAATGAGGAGTGAAATTGGTTCAAAAAGTACTTTTTCCACAATTATAGTCTTAGAAATAATCATTTACTAATATGGAAATAATTTTATATGCTTCTGTGTATGACATAATTTTATGTCTTATGTAATGATCTCATGAAATATGTTCTTTATAAACTTCTAGGATTTGTCCCATAACATGAAATAATGTTATTTGATATTCATAATATAATTTTCAAATGTTTTGCTTATGTTCATATGTGCCATGATTATGATATGATTAAAATCTCCCTTTCTTACCCTTAATAAGAATCTGATCTCACTTTTTATTATGTTTTCTTTCCCCTAGATGTGAAGAAGTGTATTAAGTAAGATGTACCAAAAAGGGGTTTTATTTATGAAGGAATATGAATGAGATGATGTAGATGTCTTATGAACCATTTGTTTATGTTTACTAGTTTCAAAAGACACTAAAATTATATGGTTCTATGTGGTTTTTTTATGTTATGTAATGAATATTATTCTATTTGGAAGTAATATCTATGTATGAAAAGTATGGGATAATTTATTTGGTATCAGAGAAAGGATTAGTTAACATTTGGAAAATAGGATGAGAAAACCTTAGTAAGTACCCTAAGGATAAGTCTAAGTATAGGTTAAAATCCTAGAGTTTTAGTGATGGTTATGAATAACCTCGTATAAAACCTAATGTGCCCTAAATTTAAATTTTATAAGTAATTTACCTTAATTATGTGGTTTTTTCATTTTGATTAGTGTTTCTCGCACCATGATTCTTGGTTTTAGTCAATTGATAGAACCGAAAGTAATCATGTTAATGCTAAATGTGATGGGAAATGAAATGATTGTCCTCCTAAGAAATTGAATATTATGGTATAAGGAATGAAAAATCATATTTTTATGCTCACATGACTTTATCAAGACATCAATCATCTAGGAATTCCAAACAAGTAATGTAGGGAAAAATATTTTGTTGAGTCCTTAATAAGGCAGTTTCCAACTTATTTCAGTGGGTATTATAATCTACTAGTGTCTAAACAATGGATTAGTACCCCTAAAAATATATTTTCAGTTATATAATGTTCAGAACATGAGAAAGTCATTTTAGCGGTCTATCATTTTGAAGTTGGAGCAGATCAATGGTGGAATATTATCAAGAATACGAGGCAATGAGATGAAATTGACTCTATAGAATGGGAAGAGTTCAAGATCTTATTTTTCAATAATTAATTTCATCTTATTCTTTTTATGAAGATAGATAAGGATTTTCTTAATCTTAAGAATAAAATTTATGAATCCATTGGTACCTAAGAAGAAAATTTTATAAGACATGTAATGTATGCTTCTAGAATTATCATCAACTTGAGGGTAATATTGATTTATTTTTTAGTGGCTTAAAACCAAGTCTTTGAAGGTAATTATCCATAAGTTACTTCAAAAACTATGAGGAAATCATTCGATGTGCTCTCAAGGTTGATATGGAGATTGGAGTCACCCATCAATCTTATAGGGTTGATAAGAAGATAAAAATGGAATTCAATGGAAAATCCAAAAATCATAATGAAAAGAAGATGATATTTACTTTATGATCAAAGTGTGTAAATAAATAAGGGGTAAACTATCTTAAGGGGACTATTTTATGTTTTAAGTGTGGGAAAGAAGTTCATCAGGAAATTGACTCTCTAAATGATTGAAAAAATATCAATAATTGTGTGAATAAGGAAAAGGCTACATGAAATGAACCTCCCGCACTTCAATGATAAAAGTGCAAAGAAAATGGGAATTATACTAACCAATTCCCTAATTCAAGGGTTATTGATGATGATCGATGCCAACAACCTTTTAAGACCAAATACAAAGCCAAATTGAATGCAATAACTATTGGATATGTGGTGTATGATAATGAAGTAGTGAAAGGTACACTTATAATCCACTCTAATGTAAAAAATGTTTTATTTGATTCTGGATCCACCCACTCTTTTATTTATAAAGAATTTTATAAGAGTATCATTTTATTATATCAATAATTAGATGTTGAGTTAGCTATGAAAAATCATAATGTCACAATGGCTGTATCACAAGTTTATAATTATTCTCTTCTTAAAATTTGTGGGAAATTGCTTCCTGCAAATCTTATAATCCTTCCTTCAGTTGAATTCTATATGATTATTAACATGGATTGGATTTATCTATATATAGCTCATATCAATTTCCAAGGAATGGAATTCACATTTCATATTCCAAATGAATCTATTATTATCTATCAATAAAGGGATAAATATGAACTTCTATTAGAAATTACTTCCATCTTATGGTTCTTAATTCCTATAAAAGAAGGTTATCTATCTCATATGGTTAGGGAGAAACTCACCATTAATAATACACCTAATGTACGAGAGTTTTTTATGTTTTTCGGAAGAATTTATAGGTCTTCCACCTAATCGTGAGGTTCAGTTTTAAATAGAACTCTTACTGGGTTCTATGCCTATATCAAATACTTCTTATATAATAGACCCAATTGAGTTGCAGTAATTGAAGAAGCAACTCCAAGAGAATATTGAAAAGGGATTCATACACCCTAGTGTGTCACCTTTGGGTTCACCTGTTCTATTTTTAAGAAGAAAGATATATCAATTAGACTCTACATTGATTATTGATAACTTAACAAGATCACTATCAGGAAAAAATATCATATTCCCCGTATTGATGGCTTATTTGACCAACTATGTGGAGAGAAATAATTTTCCAAGATTTATCTTCATTTTGGAAATCATCAGTTAAGGTTCAGGAAGAAGGATATACCCAAGATGGAACTCCATACAAGGTATGGACACTGTGAATTTATACTGATTCCTTTTGGTCTTACTAATTCCCCTGCTATCTTCAAGGATTTAATGAATAGATTATTTAGAGACTATTTTTGATAAGTTTGTGGTAGTATTTATAGATGATATTCTTTTATATTCATAGATAAAGGAAGAACTTTATGATCACTAGAGGATTTTACTTAAGACTATGATAAAGGATAATCTTTATGAAAAAATTTACCAATTGTGAATTTTGGCTTCAGAATGTTTCATTTTTTGGTCATATAATCTCAAGAGAGGGGATATTTATTGATCTATCAAATAAAAAAGTTATTGAATGTTTTTCTAGACCAACAATGACAACTTAAATCCGAAGTTTTCTTGGTTTGGATAGATTATATTGAAATTTTTTGAAATATTTATCATGATTATCCAATACACACATCAAGTTGAATCGAAATGGATTTAAGTTCACATGTATTAAAGAATATGAATAAAATTTCAAGAAGTTGAAAATAAGGTTAGTTAGTGCACCCGTTCTCACACCTTCATATAGTGGAAAAAGGTTTATGATCTATATTGATGCATCCAATAAGGGGTTAGGATGTTTTCTCATGAAAAATGATATATTGATAGCTTATGCCTCGAGGTAATTGAAAATCCATGAGAAAATTTACCCAACTCATGATTTGGAGTTAGCTACGGTAATATTTGAATTAGAGATATAGAGGCATTATCTTTATAGAGAAAGGTGTGATATATATACTAATAATAAAAGTTTAAAGTATATTTTCACTCAAAATAAGATGAATATGTGCCAAATGATATGGTTGGATTTGATTGAAGATTTAAAATGAACAATAAATTACCACCCTAGGAAAGTGAACAAAGTGGTGGATGCTTTGAGTCAAAAGGACCATGTTATCCTATCTATGATGAGGATCACAAAATATCCAATATTTATGGATTTTCAAAGGATGAATCTGGAAATCATAAAGGAAGGGGATAAATCTAATCTTTCTCAAATGAATGTTCAACCATCTATACACGTGAAGATTAAGGAGGTGTAAAAGGAAGATATATAACTACAAAAGAAAGTAAGAAATGTTCTTTGGTTAAACATTTATTATGATGGAATAATAAGGTTCAATAACTATATTTTATTCCTCCCATACCATAATTAAATAAGGATATATTTGGATGAGGCACATAGTTATCATTCTCTATTCATCCTGGAAGTACAAAGGTGTATAAGTACATGAAAGAGTATTTCTAGTGGGATGAAATAAAGAAATATATTTCAGAATATGTTTCTTAATCCTTTGTTTGTCGACAAGTTAAGGTTAAGAGATAAAAGAATGAGGGGATGTTACAACCATTACCCATACGAGAATAGAAATGGGAAAACATCACCCTGGACTTTGTTTTTAGACATCCAAAACATATAAAGGTCATAATTTTATATGGGTTATAGTTCATTTCCTTATAAATTCAGAACACTTCCTTGCTATTAGAGAATATTTCTCTCTTTATTAGCTTTCTAGGATATATATAATGGAAGTGGTAATATTTCATGGAGTACCACTTTCTATTATATCTGATTGGGATCTAAGGTTTACCTTGAAGTTCTAAAGATTTCTTCAGTGGGCTCTAGATACAGAGTTAAGTTTCATCACTATTTATCATCCTCAGACATATGATTAGTTTGAGAGGAAAATTCAAACTCTAGAAGACATGTTTAAAGCTTGATCTATGTATTTCAATGTTGGCTGGTATTAACACCTACCTTTTGTAGAATTTTATTACAGCAATAACTTTCACTCCAGTATTCAGATTAATCCTTATGAATTCCTCTATGGTAAGAAGTTTAAGACTCCATCATTCTAGAATTAAGTTAGGGAAATAAATTTTTTGGGATGTGATCTTATTGAGGAAATGAAAAGAATGTTAGGTCTATTCAACAACACATAAGAGAATCTCAGAGTCAACAAAAATGTTATGATAAAAATAAATTAAAAGATCTATAGTTTGAAGTGGGTAACAAGGTATTTCTCTAAATATATCCCTGTAATAGAGTGATTATATTTGAAAAGAAGGGAAATCTAATCCCTAGGTTTATCAGTCCTTTTGAAATTATAGATCATGTTGGGAAGACAGCCTATTGATTGGAACTTCCATAGATTCTATCTCAAGTTAATGATGTATTTTATTCATATCTATTAAGAAATTACATACCTGGTACTTCACATGTAATAAAATTAGAAGGAATATTCTAGATCATGATCATTATTATACAGAACAACTGATATATATTTTGTATCATAGAGATAAAGTTATACGAAATAAGACCACTTGCTTAGTTGAAGTTTTATGGTAGAACCACCAATTTGAAGAAGCTATGTGGGAACATGAGGATGTGATGAAGTAGAGATATCCTCATCTATTTGTATACAAGTGACAAATTTCAAGGTCAAATTTTATTTTAAGGGAGGTAGAATGTAACACCCAAATATTTTTAAGAAATATTTTTCTTTAAAAAAATTTAATTCTTAAATAGGTTGTGTTACATGAAATCGTGAGTTTAAAAAAACCACAAGATGATATTTGTATAAAATGATCATTATAACCTAGCTGTTAAATTTTCAAGAATAAATAATAATAACTAACTTATGAAATATAATGCTCCAATTCAATATGAATTTATTTTTAATTGCTTAGAAAATAATCACACAATTTTTAGTAAAATCACTTTATACATCTTATTCAAAAAATATTTTTTCTTATTCTATAAAATGGATTTGGAAAAAAGAATTTAATTTTTGAATTCAGAATGTCAGAATTATCTTAAAATTATTTCTTTATGAAAACATTTATTTTTTATGTAATAGTGAAAATACTATTTTTTATTGAAGACTGTATTTTTTAAAATATTTACAAGTTAAAATTATGTTTTGGATTAGTTTTATATTTTATTTAGTTAATATTTTATTTAAAATAAACCAATTATGTTTTTTAAATGATTTTATACACTAACTTATTATGAAAACATTTTATGTTTTAAAAAGGCATTTTTTCAAAAAACAGTTTTTTCATGACAATTTACCAGTTTTATATTAAATTAAATTTTGCAACTTCTATGCTTTTAATTTTGAAAAATTTATGTAAAATTTGGATTCATAAGTTCTAAATTTATTAATTAGGTCCCCTGTATTTTTTTGATCAATATTAATAGTAACCATGGAAAATTTTATTACTGTGGTAAAGGGTAAATTAGGTAGTTTAGGTCAAAAATAAAATTATAAATACTATAAAAATACCCTAAAAAATACCAAAAATTTTATTATATGAGTTAAATTATACCCTTAACACTTAAGTATCTAAATTAAGTCATTTAATGGACACTTGTCCATGGAAATGACTTATATAATATTTAAATTAAAGAATGACACAAAATGTCATTTTATTTATCATTAATATCTCTTATGTCTCAACATGGAAACAAATGTGCAAATCCCCAACCCCATAAGCCTAGAGTCATTTCATTTTTTCAATACATTGGCATGATTACAAGGAATCAATCCCCAAAGGACTGATCGATTTAGCAGTCTTGGAAAATATATTACAAACATGAATATTACATTACACTTTAAAACATAAAACACAGGATAAATAATCCTTTGAGAACACCATTATTCCCTTAGATTAATCCTGTATATCAATCACAATACACTTCTTGGAATCCTGGGAAAATAAAACATAAGAAAGGGGTGAGCTTAGATGCTTAGTATAGGTAAATAATTTAGTGGAATCTATAAACTTTTAATGAAAAATGTGTAATTAAAAAACAACAACCTTTTAAATATAAACATGAACATTATATGGAAAAAATAAATCAAACATCACCATATAAACATGCACATGGATATTCTACTAGTTGAATAATCACATATAATAACTAATTTCATATTGATGGAATGCCTAATGTTGGACAACATTATCACATAGTCAAGGCCTTGTACTAATACTACAAATAACAATTTTGTCAAGGCCTTGTTCCAAGACACTAATTTGTCTCGTGAGACCTACCGATGCATTTAGGGACTATATTTGGTCCCACTCATCACTTACTAAGTCCACTATATTCCCCATATGAAAATGTTGAAACATAACATAAACATTCGTATTAAAACGAGGATACAAAATTTCAATACTTCAACCATAAACCATGAAGGGTATAAAAATATCACATACACAGTCAAACATATCATAAATCATTAAATACAATATGGAAGATTTTATTATAATAAATCAACCTCAATCAAGAATAATATCCATTAAAGGATGTTAACATAGTTGAAAATGATCAGAAAAAAATTTTAAGAAAAATATCCCTTGTAACACCTCAGGTAAATAAAGAATATGACATTTTTATATTTATCCATATTTGTGAATAAAATTTTAATATTAATTTAAATGGAACTCTATGCTCGATGGAGTACCCAATACTCAACGACGAGTTTCTTTGAAATCTTACGTTGCACTCTAATAATAAAATAATATTATTTTAAATGGTAATTAGCGCCTAGCCATTGAATTAGCGGGAATGAATAGAAATAACTAAAATATAATTATACATGTTTGTTAAATGTTTTTACATTTATCCAATAAAATATAAAAGCTTAAAATAAGAAAAGAATTCAATTTTAGGCATAGATACTCTAATATTCACTAAAAGGTCGACTTATCGCCTTTTGATGGAGAACCCTCTTTAAATATATTTTTGGTCAATATTATACATTCTATTAGACCAAGTAAAATTCTTCTTTAGAATAAGGACATCAAAATTTACTTTGTGTAAATTTTTGGTATTTTTCCGATAAAGTTCATTTTTTAATGAATAGTGAAAAATCTTGTATTTTAATTATTAACCTCTTTTTAATATAATTTATTTATATGATTAGATTATCTTTTGAATTGGTTTTAAAGTCCAATTATAATATATTTTTACCATTTAATCCAATTTTAGTCATTGGAATTAATTTCACTTTGAAATTAGACTTAAACTAGTGTCAATCTTTTGATATATATTGTTTCATAAAAACGCGCTATTTGTTTTGACAACGGGAATTAATTATTAAATAAATTAATTAAACTTATATGTTTTGAATTTTTTAAAATATATATCATTTTTGAATTCGGAATATCAAATATATCTTAGGATGAATTTTTGGTATTTTTCTCAAAAACTTTAATTTTTGATGAATAGTGAAACCACTAAGTGGTAGTTAAAAAACTGATTTTTCGTTTAAATGAAACTTTACCACTTCTGTGATTTGAATTTCAAGAATCCATCATACATGGTTGTCATTAGGATGTAAAATATCATTCAATGGGATTAAAATAATTTTTTGGTGAATAGTAACTTTTAATTTTTATTAATCGTGATTAAAGGTAATTAGTGTAATTTAAGTAAAGATAATGTTATAATAATATTAAATGACCTTGACACATGTAATACCATTATTTGATGAGTCATGGCCGACCAATACAATCCATGGGTCAACTTGGGGACCCCATGGAGCCACTTTGGCAGAAAAATGACATTAATAACTTTTTATTTAAAGTTAAAATTAAAATGTCACAAACATGTATTATTTTACTAAAACAATTTTTACATGGGGTTATACAAGTCTTATTTTTGACTATAAATATTAATTAGAAATATAAAAATATTTCCTACATCATGATATTTTTTTATAATTTTTAGACATTAAATAAATTAAATTATTTATGACACCATGATAATGCAGCGATTACCTCATTATTTAACGATTTAAATAAAATGAAAAGATAATGTAAAATCTGAGACCTACACTTTTCAAAAACTTATTTTATGTGTTTATTTAGAACTATTATCACCTTATCCTAGAAATATATAATTGTGGGACCTTTTATATCCGAAAATCATTTTATAATAATGTTACTTTTCAAGACTTTCCAAGAGTGCCCCTCCTCTCCTCTTATAAAAGGCCCCCACCTCTACCTCCTTACCCACACCTCTCAAGCCATTGGATCAGCCAACCCCTACCCATTTCATCTCTCCAAATCCATATCTTCACTCTATAAGCCTTCCCTTTGGTATAAATATCTTCAAGAAACCCTTTTGGTTTAAACCAAGAAAAGTTACCCGATTTAAAGGTAATGTCTTCACTTGTGTTCTTTTGTTTTATTTTGCTTCTAAAACCCCCTAAACTATTTTTATTCCTTTATTTTGTAAAAAAAACAGTATCTTAAATATACTAGGATGTTTTTATGATAAATATTGGAGCTAAACTTACACACACCTTCATCTAATGGTTAAAGAACATATTGTTTCTGTGGATGTCGAATTACTGCCCCACAAAATGATGATTGTTCAATCTTCTCTTAACACCTTTCATGGTAGCCATAATGATGTAACTGTATGTAATATATGATATATATGGTATTTATGTTTTCTATATTCTTCTGAATTTTATATTTAAAACATACCTTTATGTTTTGCATGTTGTGCAAATGCAATAGTTTCATACGAGGAAGTGTGGACTACCGCCCCCTCAAGTGATGTGACTCGTTCATGCAATACATGGAATGTATAAAGAATGAAACTAATGAACATATGTGACCTATATAACATATATATTATACTGGAATTATAATATCTATATCTCTCATTTATTTTTAATTCCATTAATATGACAAAGAAATGAAAGTAGCGTTCATGCGTACGTACGGCCTACCGTCTCCATGAACGGTGCATTTCATTTATTTTTATCTAAAAATGTTATGGAATATTATAAAATGAATATGTACAGGATATATATTATATTTTAAATCATTAATACTATTATGAAGATGATTTACTTATAACAACATGGACAATCATTTTCAAACAAGTTCATTTTTGACTCATGTACCGAACATCGACAAAAATATCTGATATGAACTCGCATTATTAACCAATTATTATGAAACTATAATATGTGACATTAATTGAATAATAAAATTTAAAGTATTACCTTAAGAAATTATAAATTGACCAAAGTTTATTATTCAGTAATATAAAGAAATAAACAAGACAAGTCGGACTTAAGGTAAGGGATCCTACCTCTCTCTTTCTATTTAAGTAATCTTTTTTATGTAACTTACTTTAAGATCCTCTTTCTTATGTTGGGGGATGTTCTTTTATATTACTCTTACTATAATTTATATGTTCATATGATGATATACCATGTTTTATTTCATCAATCCATTTTTGGAAGTTTTGTGTGGCGCCGTTAGGCTGCCGAATTATCATAAGGGGATTTTCATCACACTTTTTATTCTCATGATATTCATGCGACATTTGCCACTATTTCCTTTTGTGTGGTGTATTTACTACCCATTATTTTACTATTTGTATAATATACTCTCATTTATGGGTATTTACATCTTCATTTTATGACCCTTCTTTCATGGGGTGTATGTTTCGAAAGTTGCCCAAATCGGTAAAGGAACCTTTCACACTCCTTTTTTTTAAGACTTATTTTGTTATGTCTTTTAATTTACATATTTTTATGTTGGGATATGTTATTATATATACTTATTGATTTAAATTTTATGTCCAAGTGATGATATACAATTTTCTCTCTCATCTACTAATTCTATCAATTTTAAAGTGACGCTGTTAGGCTGTCTAATTTTACCAAGGGAACTTCTTAACCCAATTTTGATTTCTTTTGGTTAAACATGTAGTTATTGAATATTTCATCCTTTGAATATGTGTTAATGACCTTGGATTTTTCTACACTTAATATCCACTTATATTGGGTGTATTTATATTTGTCACACATAATTATGAGATTGATTTATCCTTAATTTTAAGGATACCTTCTTTATAAGGGATTTCATCTCATTTTACATTTCTATTGAGACTTAATTGTTGTTATGCACCAATTCACTCTTATTTGGTGTATATACTGTCCTTTGACATATTATATCATGAATCACTTTATTCTCATGATGTTATAAAGTTCTGATTAAATGTTATTCGGAAATTATATGTATTCAAGAGTCTCTCATTTTGTTAAAAACTCTTTAACAAAAATATCATTCTTAAATGTTTTAATGATTTATCATTCTTTAATGTCCATGTTTTAAAAATGGTTTTGAGTATTTATTTATATGGACATTAACGTTTTAAAATTATAATTCCATTAAAAGCTTCAAAGTGGTATGGGACACTTTGATTCAAAAATCCTTTTTTAAATGGTTTTTGAAAATGGATTGATTATTTAAATATCTTGAAATTACTTCTTGTGATTTCAAATGAAATGTTATTGGTGAAATTTTTATATTTGAAATATTTTATGTGTTATGATGGTACTTGGACATTTGACGGGTGGTTACGTGATAAATCATATGACGGGTGGTGTCGTGAATACCAGGACTGGTGGTTACGTTATAACCTCCAATGTAGTGGGTATGGAAGTCGGTCGTATGGCTATTCCATTTAGGTATATGTGTGGAAGTCAACTATATGGTTATTACATTTAAGTATGTTTATGTCCCAAGTTACCTTTATAAGTTATGTGTTCTTTATATGGGTTTTATGGTAATCTTTTGGTCACAAAAGGGTAAGTAATGGTCTTTTATTCAGTGAGGAGTATTTACTACTTCTTAAAGGTGAAATGTATTACTTTGATAAAGTATTCATGGTTTACTTGTTGTTTTGAAAAACTAACAGTTTTCCTTCTTTGTGTATCCCTTACTGGGCTTTTTATGCTTATCCCAAGTTTTTTTTTTAAATGTTTTCTACATGACTTAAATATGAATAGGGTCAAGGATGGGATCAAGGAAAGACATGCTATCTAAAACATGGAACTAGACAAGTTTTTTTTAAGAGTTTTTATTTTATGGAAACTTAGTAGAAGTTTCTACCTTGTAATCTTTTGAGGTGTAATAGTTATGTCCTAATTCTCTAAAACTCTTAACCTGAAAAGATCCTCTATGTGAATTATTCATTTAATTCATTATTATATAATGTTTTAAGTCCAGGTCCTTATAGTTGGTATCAGAGTCTGGTTTAGACAACTTTAGAGATTACGAGTTTTCGTTAGACACATGGTTAGTCCCTATATCTATTATTTCAGTTAAATCCTTGTTTTATAACTTTTTTCAGGTCAAGTAAAGTCGGTCACGAATGGAAGGAGGAGGATCTCAAACAAAATTCCTATCACTTCCTGATGACATGCTTGCAATAATTATTGCAAAGTCATGTTCAGGTGATTGTGAAACTTTTTCTAGCATACAACTCACTTGCAAGCAGTTGTTTGATATATCAAACACCTCCACTATACCTCGTTATCATCGTGTATCATGGGTTGTATTTAGACAAATACGATTTTCACAATATTCTCATATTTTCAAGAAAGGTAAATATTATCAAGGTATTTTCAAATATTTTACCTTATCACAAGATTTTGAATCGTATTATGATTTTAAAAATGGTGCTGAAGAAGGAGACACTTGCGCAACCTATTTATATTTTCTTTTAAAATGTAGTCTCTTAGCACATACTTATGGTATTTTAAAAGGACCAATAATCAAAAGTTTCAACTCAAATTTTGTCCGACTATTTTATATAAATCATGTTTTATCAGATGTTTTGGAATTATATGCCATACATGATTATTTTCCAAAACTGTTTTTCTGTGAACACCCATATGACCCATGTTGTACAAGGTGTATTTGGATATAGGAAGCAAATGATTTTGAAGGATCTCTAAATCATTATTGTAATGCATGGAACTTCTACCTACGTGAACAAGATGACGATGAAATCGAGTGGATGTCATGATCAAGGTATGCTGTTATTTATTTTTGGAATTATTTTATTTTATCTTATGGTGGTGAAATAAGACTTCAAGAATTAAGATGTTGAGATCGTAATGAATTTGGATGAAAATGAGAGGTATAAAGAAACCATTGAGGTTAAAAATGTTAGGGTTATTTTTGGAGTTTTATAAAAAGGACAACCCGTAGGATGGGCGACAACCCGTCGCATCTGGTAAGGCTGTAGGAATCAAACCCACAACTGAAGGGTGACAAGGGTGCATCGCCTACCACTGGACTACGTGAAGTACCCGGTTAGTATGACTTATTATTTTTATTTAGATGATTTTATGAATCAAGAATAAGTTGATTTTGGGTTATCTAGTAAATTATTGACCTATCATGGAGGATATAAGATTAGGTTAATTACTTTTCAATATGATACTTTAAGAGCAACTGATGTTATTTGGAGATAAGTATTAATTTGTACCTTGGAAGACTATGTGATTAAATCCTTAAAATGTTTTGGTTTCAGTCTTAGTTTGGTTTACTTTGAAGAATTTTTTGGAAAAATTGTTTATCGAATGGTCTTTGTTGAACTTTGGGTTTTTTTGGACAAATTTTGGAGATTAAGAATAGATTTTCTTTTTATAAAGGATTATCAATTTAGGGTATTATATGATCTCGTACTAATAAATTTGGTTATGGTTTTTGTCTAAAGACATGGGAAATATATAGCTCTCTTTTGTGGATTAGGTGATTCTCTAGAAGTTGATTATAGTACTCTTAATGTGATCACGTCTTCCTAAATACTCGTCTTTTGGAGAAAATGTGAGTTTGTGTAAGAAATCTAGTAAAAGTTGAAAGTCAACATGAAAAGTAAGTATATTTCATTATGATTTAGTTAAGATCATAAATAAATTCCTCAATGAAAAGTAACTTAAAACTAAAATGTTGTCTGTTAACTTTTCCTACTGGGGAATCAAATACCGTTTAACCTATCAAAATTTTGTGATTTTCTAGTGGATAACTTTCTCCTAATAATGTTTTCTATCACTCTCCATCAGAACATGACCCTTTGTTTTTTCTTCCATATCCATGTTTTCCTACATGGAATCCTAGTATGGGTTAACTAGAGTGACCTCTGTACTTCTCTTTATTTCTTTTAAAGTTATTGTTTTACCAACTCTTGTTCTGATGTGGGACTTTCAATGAAGTTTCCAAGCCCAATTTTAAAATTGCGAGGACATAATTCCCAAAAGGGGGGAAGGATGTAACACCCCAGGTAAATAAAGAATATGATATTTTTATATTTATCCATATTTTTGAATAAAATGTTAATATTAATTTAAAGGGAACAGCATGCTCGATGGGGTACCCAATACGCAACAACGAGTTTCTTTGAAATCTTACGTTGCACTCTAATAATAAAATAATATTATTTTAAATGGTAGTTAGCGCATAGCCGTTGTATTGGCGGGAATGAATATAAATAACTAAAATATGATTATATATGTTTGTTAAATGTTTTTACATTTATCCAATAAAATATAAAGGCTTAAAATAAGAAAATAATTCAATTTTAGGCATAGATACTCTAATATTCACTAAAAGGTCGACTTATTGCCTTTTGATGGTGAACCCTCACTAAATATATTTTTGGTCACTCTTATACATTCTATTGGACCAAATAAAACTCTTATTTAGAATCGGGACCTAAAAATTTACTTTGTGTAAATTTTTGGTATTTTTTCGATAAAGTTCATTTTTTAATGAATAGTGAAAATGTTGTATTTTAATTCAAAACCACTTTTTAATCTAATTTATTTATATGATTAGATTATCTTTTGAATTGGTTTTAAAGTCCAATTATAATATATTTTTACCATTTAATCCAATAGTTGTCATTGGAATTAATTTCACTTTGAAATTAGACTTAAACAAGTGTTAATCTTTTGATATATATTGTTTCATAAAAACACGCTATTTGTTTTGACAATGGGAATTAATTATTAAATTAATTAATGCAACTTATATGTTTTTAATTTTTTTAAATATACATCATTTTTTAATTCGGAATATCAAATATAGCTTAGGGTGAATTTTTGGTATTTTTCTGAAAAATTTCAATTTTTGATGAATAGTGAAACCACTAAGTGGTAGTTAAAAAACTGATTTTTCATTTAAATGAAACTTTACCACTTCTGTGATTTGAATTTCAAAAATACGACATACATGGTTGTCATTAGGATGTAAAATTTGGTTCAATGGGATTAAAATAATTTTTTGGTGAATAGTAACTTTTAAGTTTTATTAATCGCGATTAAAGGTAATTTGTGTAATTTAAGGTAAAGATAATGTTATAATAATATGAAATGACGTTGACACATGTCCTAACCTTATTGGATGATTCATGGCCGACCAAGACAATCCATGGGTCAACTTGGGGACCCCATGGAGCCACTTTGGTAGGAAAATGACATTAATAACTTTTTATTTAAAGTTAAAATTAAAATATCACAAACATGTATTGTTTTACTAAAACAATTTTTACATGGGGTTATACAAGTCATATTTTTTACTATAAATATTAATTATAAATATAAAAATATTTCCTACATCATGATATTTTTTTATAATTTTTATACATTAAATGAATTAAATTATTTATGACACCCTGATGATGCAGCGATTACCTCATTATTTAACGATTTAAATAAAATGAAAAGATAATGCAAAATCTAAGCCCTAAACTTGTCAAAAACCTATTGGATGTGTTTATTTATAACTATTATCACCTTATCCTAGAAATATATAATTTTGGAATCTTTTATATCCGAAAATCATTTTATAATAATGTTACTTTTCAAGACTTTCCAAGAGTGCCCCTCCTCTCCTCTTATAAAAGGCTCCCACCTCTACCACCTTCCCCACACCTCTCCAGCCATTGTCTCGTCCAACCCATACCCATTTAATCTCTAAACATCCCTCTATTCATCCTATAAGCCTTACCTTTGTCATAAAGTTCTTCAAGAAACCCTTTTGGTTCAAACCAAGAAGAGTTACCCGATTTAAAGGTAATGTCTTCACTTGTGTTCTTTTGTTTTATTTTGCTTCTCCAACCCCCTAAACTCTTTTTATTCCTTTATTTTGTAACAAAACCAGTTTTTTCAATATTCTAGTATGTTTTTATGAGAAATATTCGATCTACACTTACACACACCTTCGTCTGAGGCTTAAATAACATACTATTTCTGTGGATGGCGAATTACTGCCTCACGAAACGATGATTGTTCAATCTTCTCTTAACACCTTTCATGGTGGCCATTATGATGTCATAGTATTTTATATATGATATATATGGTATTTATGTTTTCTTATGATTCTGTATTTTATATTTAAAACATACCTTTATGCTTTGTATGTTGTACAAATGCGATAATTTCATATGAGGAAGCGTGGACTACCGCCCCCTCAAGTGATGTGACTCGTACATTTAATACATGGAATGTATAAATAATGAAATTAATGAACATATGTGACCTATATAACATATATATTATACTGTAATTATAATATATATATCTCTCATTTATTTTTAATTCCATTAATATGATAAAGAAATGAAAGTAGTGTTCATGAGTACATACGGCCTACCGTCTCCATGAACAGTGCATTTCATTTCTTTTTATATCTAAATGTTATGGAATAGTATAAAATAAATATTTAATGGATATATATTATATTTAAATCATTAATACTATTCTATAGATGATTTACTTATAACAACATCGACAATCATTTTCAAACAAGTTCATTTTTGACTCATGTACCGAACATCGACAAAAACATCTGATATGAACTCACATTATTAACCAATTATTATAAAATTATAATATGTGACATGAATTGAATAATAAAATTTAAAGTAGGACCTTAAAAAATTATAAATTGACCAAATTTTATTATTCAGGAATATAAAGAAACGAACAAGACAAGTCAGACTTAAGATAAGAGATCATACCTCTCTCTTTCTTTTTAAGTACTCTTTTTTATGTAACTTACTTTAAGATCCTATTTCTTATGTTGGGGGATGTTATTTTATATTATTATTACTTTAATTTCTATGTTAATATGATTGGAGACCATATTTTATTTCATCAATCCATTTTTGGAAGTTTTGTGTGGCGCCGTTAGGCTGCCGAATTTTCATAAGGGGATTTTCATCACACTTTTTATTCCTGTGAGATTCATGCGACATTTTCCACTATTTTCTTTTGTTTGGTGTATGTACTGCCCATTATTTTACTATTTGTATAATATAATCTCATTTATGGGTATTTACATCTTTATTGAATGATCCTTCTTTCATGGGGTGTACGTTTCGAAAGTTTCCCAAATCGGTAAGGGAACCTTTCACACTCCTTTTTTAAGACTTATTTTGTTATGTCTTTTAATTTACATATTTTTATGTTGGGATATGTTCTAACATATCCTTATTGATGTAAATTTTATTTCCAAGTGATGAGATACCATTTTCTCTCTCATCAACAAATTTTATTAATTTTAAAGTGACGTCGTTAGGCTGTCGAATTTTACCAAGGGAACTTCTTAACCCAATTTCGATTTCTTTGGGTTCAACATGTAGTTATTGAATATGTCATACTTTGAATATGTGTGAATGACCTTTGATTGTTTTACACTTAATATCCACTTATATTGGGTGTATTTATATTTGTCACACATAATTATGAGATTGATTTATCCTTAATTTTAAGGATACCTTCTTTATAAGGGATTTCATCTTATTTTATATTTCTATTGAGACTTTATTGTTGATATGCACCAATTCACTCTTATATGGTGTATATACTATCCTTTAATATATTATATCATGAATCACTTTATTCTCATGATGTTATAAAGTTCTGATTAAATGTTATTCCGAAATTATGTGTACTCAAGAGTCTCTCATTTTGTTAAAAACTATTTAACAAAAATATCATTCTTAATGTTTTACAGATTTATCATTATTTAATTTCCATGTTTTAAAAATGGTTTTGAGTATTTATTTATATGGACATTAACTTTTTAAAATTATAATTCCTTTTAAAGCTTCAAAGTGGTATGGGACACTTTGATTCAAAAATCCTTTTTTTAAATGGTTGTTGAAAATGGATTGATTATTTCAATATCTTGAAATTACTTCTTGTGATTGAAAATGAAATGTTATTAGTGAATTTTTATATTTGAAATATTTTATGTGTTATGATGGTACTTGGACATTTGATGGGTGGTTACGTGATAAACCATATGATGGGTGGTGTCGTGAATACCAGGACGGGTGGTTACGCTATAACCTCCAATGCATTGGGTATAGAAGTTTGTCGTATGGCTATTCCATTTAGTGATATGTGTGGAAGTTGACCATATGGTTATTCCATTTAAGTATTTTTATGTCCCAAGTTACCTTTATAAGTTATGTGTTCTTTATATGGGTTTTATGGTAATCTTTTGGTTACAAAGGGGTAAGTAATGGTCTTTTATTCAGTGAAGAGTATTTACTACTTCTTAAAGGTGAAAAGTATTACTTTGATAAAGTATTCATGGTTTACTTGTTGTTTTGAAAAACTAACAGTTTTCCTTCTTTGTGTATCCCTTACTGAGCTTTTTATGATCATCCCAAGTTTTTTTTTTTGAAATGTTTTCCATAGGACTTAAAGATGAATAGGGTCAAGGATGGGATCAAGGAAAGACATGCTATCTAAAACATAGAACTAGACATGTTTTTTTAATATTTTTTATTTTATGGAAACTTAGTAGAAGTTTCTACCTTGTAATCTTTTGAGATGTAATAGTTATGTCCTAATTCTCTAAAATTCTAAACCTGAAAAGATCCTCTATGTGAATTATTCATTTAATTCATGATTATGTAATGTTTTAAGGCTGGGACCTTATATACCTTTTGTCAAATCATTTAAAAGTCACACATTTATAAAGGAATTCATTTAAAATATATTTTTAAATCAAAGTGTCCCATACCACTTTTAAACTTTTGAAAGGAAGTAACATTTTGAAACCATCATGTCCATATAAATAAATCCTTAAAACTATTTTGAAAATTTGGCCATTAATGAGAAATATTTAGAAGAATAAATATTTAAAAGATTTAAAATGATTTTTTAGTTAAAATGTACCATAAAATAATAATTTTGAAAAATTATTTTATGAAACATGGACATGGGCAAAAAATATGTCCCATAAAATACTTACACATAAACAACCTCAGATAATAATGAGATTGAGGAATTAACCATTACCTTGTACTTCCCTTTTGTCAAGGGTACGTTTAACCTTCTGTATAATGACCATAGTATGTTAATAATTTATACCAAAACCATATTAATATTTATGATATCATATATGATTCATTTATGACTTTATACTACCCATATAATAATAATTTCCATGTTAAATTAATATTTTGGGTAATAATCACTTTCTTTATCATATGTGTTTTAACTTGATATTATTGATCGTATCACTTAGATCATGATTTAAATGCTTCCAGAATATAAAACATGATTAAAATATCATATATATTTAGAATATAAATATGTATAATAGATAGATATATGAAATGGAAAACATTGTTTATGAAGATGGTAGGTCGTACGTACGCATAAACGTTGTTTCTGTTTTCATATCGTATTGAACGGAACTAAGTGAATAAGATATATGTAAATACATACATACATGTATATATATATATATATCTAGTAAAATTATTATGTCATATATTACATAATTATTAATAATATATATTTTATAACTATCGTTGAATGGTGAACATGGAAATGAATCTCATCTCATCATGGAGACGATAAGTCGTACGTACATATGAGCGACGATATCATTTCCTTAATTATTAAAAGGTATAGAATTGGATGGTATATTAATTTTAAAGAAACATTATCATGTTATTTTCATTATTTATATACATATTACTCATCATTATATCCATCCAAATAACATAGTGTTGAATAACAAATTACACCACGGCGTGGAGACAGTAAGCCATACGTACGCACGCATGTTGATATTATCATTCATAGGATGGATAGAATAATGAATATGGTTATACCATATTTATAATACCATAATATTATTTTTAAGGTACTAGAGTTATTATATTGGTATGGAAATAACAAATAAAGAGAAAGTGGAAGAAGAATTGAACTTTGAAAGAGGTGATAAAATAATTACTTCTTCTTTAGGTGTTTCCATTTGATTTGAAAAAAAAGGGCTCCTTATGGTGGCTCTCTACTCAAAGGAATTCCATTAGGTTGAATTGAGGGAAGTTTTGAAGAGATTTGGGTAGGTTTTGGCTGATCCAAAAGGCTTTGGAGGTGTGAATTTAAGAGAAGGGAAAGTACCCTTTTGTAAGAGAGGTGAGGGGCACTTTAGGAAAATCTTGAAATATTATTTTATTATAAAATTATTTTCGGTTTATAAGAGATAAAAATGGATTTATTTTGAGTATAAGATGGGTATGGGTCTAAATAATTTAAACCAATAGGTTTTATACAAGTTTAGGTCACCATATTAACCTTATATTTTAGATTTAACCCTTAGTTAAATAGTTTATCTTTTTCCATGTCTACTTGTATTTTTATATTACATGGTTAATAAAATGCCAAGAGAACCTAAATAGGGTCATTAATTACATATCTAACCTTATCTATGTCATTTTTCAGAACTATATATTTTTAGGTATATTATATCATTTAATATTATAGTATCTTTTTAAAAAACTCATTTATGTCAATTTTGACACTATTTAGTATTTGGTTTTTTTGAAAGTCATAACATCATGATTACTTCAAAAAAATACATTGAATCAAGAATAACATTTCATATTCACCTAGAAAATTCATTGATCGCATCCAAAGTTTCAATTTATATTTATTTTAATACTTATAATATTAATTATTTTAATCATTCATTAATAAGGTAATTACTACATCATCATTGTGTCAAATATAAATTTAATTATTAAATGTATAAAAATTTTAAATAAAATATCACGATGTAGAAAATATTTTTAAATTTTTAATGAATATTTTTTGTCGAATTTATCTTATGTATAATTCTATATTAAAAATGTTTTAGTTAATAATTTAACACTTTTAACACTTCTTTAAATAAAATATAATAAATGTCTTAATCTAACCCAAATGGATAAAAAGGATCATAATTTTTTCCTAAGGTTGATTTTGGTCGAAATAAACTTATCCAATAGAATTATGACATGTTTTAGGGTAATTTTAATATCATTTTTACCATTAATTACCCTATTTACTTTTAACTGTGGTAAATAAAATTCAAAAGTTACTATTCTCCAAAAATTATTTTCAACTTATTGAACCACGTTTTACTTACTGATTTCAATTGTGTCTCTCTGATTTTTGAAATTCAATTCACTGAAGTGTTAAAATTAAGTTTTATGCAAATTTTCAAATGTGCCTAGAAGGTGGGTAAAAGACATTAAAAAGTTCAACAAAATTTTATATATCAAATATTACTATAAAATGACTCCAATTAATTAAATTAGACTAATATAGGTATTATTTATCAATTTTTACTTTAATATAAATTTAAATAAATAATTATTATTATTTAAATAAAAGTCAGTTTTAAACAATAACATAGTGTTTTTCACTATTCATCAAAAATTGAAAGTTTTCAGAAAAATATCAAAAAATCACCCTAATCTGATTTTGATAATCATAATTCAAAATGAAGTCTATTTTACCAAATTAAAAACATATAAGTTTCATTAATTAATTTAAAATTAATTCCCATTGTCAAAACCAAACAGTGATTTTTTTAAAAAGTAAAAACTATCAAAAGATTGACATATGTTTATGTCCAATTTAACTGCGAAATTACTTATAATTACCTAAATTATATTAAATGATAAAAATATAATCTAATTATACTTTAAAACCAGTCAAATTCATAATTTAACACTATAAATTATTTTTATTTAAAAAAAGTTGTTTTCAATTAAAATTTAATATTTTTCCCTATTCATCGAAATATGAAAGTTATCATAAAAGTACCAAAAATTTATCCAAACTAAATTTTTATGTCCCACTTCTAAGGAAAAATTTTATTTTTTCAAATTGAATATATAAAAGTTTCAAATATTGGATTTACAAAGGGTTTTCCATTAAAAGGCGGTAAAATTGCATTTTCTAAAAAATACTTCTTTTATCTGAAAAATTAAATTTATCCTTATATTATGTCTAATAAACACAAAATTTTAATATTAAAATTATATAGGATATATATAAAATTTAAAATGTGGTTAATACTATTAATAACTGCTTTTTGAATGGCTAGTTTGGTAAGTAGTGGTACGCTCGAACTCAATGTTGCATGTGGCGCAAGCTATTGAATTACTTTAAAGAGATAAAGTACTATGAAATCCTAGGGTGTTACATTATCCCCTCCTTCAATAAATTGCATCCTCACAATTTGAAATTGTTCTTTGAAAATAAATGATTAAAAATAAGAAATACCTTTTTGAAAAACCCACATCAGAAATAGGGTTAATAAGAGGGAAATAGAAATGAAAATTTCACCACCAAATTATGATCTCAAATAGGAGAACATTAGTGGAAATTAGAGACACATAATTGGTGGAAAAACATAAATATTTATAGGGAGTGATTGAGGTCATCAATCACAAATAAGTAAACATTAAATGGAATATTGAGGTCCTTGAATCCATAAGTTTGTAATGATTTAAATATCATCAGTTCAACAAAACATAAGGTATTAGGATAAAAAAAATTTGTTTTGAGATACCTTCCCTAGAGTTTAAGAATTAATTTCTTCATAGAATAAGAGAAAAAAATACTTTACAAGTAGATTTCTATCCTTCAACTAACTTCTACCATAAACTTATATTTCACTCTAAAAGATAATAGAATTCAAAAATATTCTATTTATCCTAATTGTATAGGGTTTCAAAAAAATGAATTTATAATTCATCTATCATATCATTTAAAAAAACTAAATTATACAAACCAGGACATCACGTAGGCCAGTGGTAGGTGATGCACCACTTTTTCCCTTCGGTTGCGGGTTCAAGTCTTGCGGCCTTGTCGGACATGAATGGTTGTCACCCAACCTCTGGGTTATCCATTTTATAATAATCCAAAGATAATCTTATGAAATTTTTTAATCTTAAAAAATAGTATCCAATGCCCAAATTAATTTATTCCAACATTTAGACTTATCCAAAATACTTCTATCTAAACCCATAGTCCAAAATTTATAAGGAAGGTAAACATATTAAAGATCTCTTTTTCCACATAATAACATGTGAATACCTTAATCGTGTGTCTCTTAAAATGTGGTAATAAAATTAATTACTAGAAAACCATATTTAAATAGGTATATACTTACTTATTCCTTCTGTAAAATATAGAATACAGGATATACTCCTTATGTCCAAAAATGTTTTAAACTCCAACAATGATTGAATAAACAAACAATTAATTAGTTTCAAGGTAGTCAAGAATATCTAATATAATTTTTCCAAATCAATCATTTCTTATTCTTAAATCATTATCTCAATTTCGGAAACATATTAAGGATTATATTTCCCCCAACCATATATTTTACAAAATGTTTAACATGAAACTTTTTCACTTTACATGGTACCATAAAATCTCAAATATTTAATGAAAATGTACTCCAGTACAATCCTTATATACTTTATAATTCTTATAACTTGTACATCATTAATTAAATACTCAAATGACACAATTCTATAATAAAAACTTAATAACACTAATCATTCCTCTTCATTTGTATTAGTATCATAACTTGATTATTACCAAATAGCATCATTTGAGGTATACTCTGATGATTGGGACATTGATTCACATAGTTTCCCAACTCCTTATAGATGAAGCATTGTATATTTGAAACATTTTTATTACACTTTCAATCACGTACCCAGTGTCCTATTTCTCCACACTTGTAACAGACTCTTATTCTCTTCAAGCATTTACCAAGGTGATTCTTTCCACAGTTATCACATATGGAAAAATACTTCTTTCCCTTCTTCCCTTTATCCATATTTCTCTATAACATCTTCTTCTTCTCTAGCTTCCCTTCAAATCCATATGACTCATTGTAACGACCCAAATCTTTTAAATGGAAATTCCCTTCTTATATTTATGTCATAAAATCACATGAAATCACAACATAATGAACTATTAAGTGATAAGTGACCTTTAAACATAAGTTTGTCACTTCTGTGTTTGGAATTTTTAAAATCCGGTATACACGGTTGTGTTCAAGAATTTTTTTGGAGTCTAATAAAACAAAAATAATTTTTAGTGAATAGTAACCTACCATAATGAATAGTAACAAACCCTTATGAATAGTGATATACCCTAATGAATAGTAACCTCACCTATGGTGGTATAAAAATACTATTCAAGTTGGAAGTACGATATACCTATATTTTAGAATGAGTTAATGAATGTTTTTAAACTGGTTTTTGATAATAAATTATTATTTTAATTAAATATTAAAATAATCAAATTTGAAAAAAAAAATTGAAAAATGGACTTCATTTTTGGATTCTACACGTCAAAAAATGGTTGGGGTAAATTTTTTTGATTTTTCTGAAATACTTAAATTTTTTATGAATAGTAGAATCCGATAATTCACAATAAATGCTAAATATTTTATTAATTGAGTCATCGATGATGTTCTGCTGATGTAATCTCACTTGGTTCTAATTCACATGACCCATTTACTATTCTTGGTCATGTAATATTTACTATTCCTTGTCTTGGGAAGAAATAATAAATTAATTGTTATAATATCATGAAATCCCTCCTCTCCTCCACTATAAAACCCCCCTTCACTCCCTCTTCTCTCTACTCCTCTCAAGCTCCAAGACTTCTATAAATTCTTCCCAAACATCTCCCCAAGGTCCTCCCTTACGTCTAAAAGCTCTCAGTATCCTCAAAATACCAAAACCTCACCCCTTAAGTGGTTCTCAAAGGAGGAAGTCTCAAGAGGTGAATTCTTCTTCCCAAATTTCTTCTTTTCTTTTAAGTTCTTTTCTTTTTAATTTATTTCCTCACCTCCCTTCATCATAATAGTATGATAAATCCAATAGCATACATGTACTATAATTTCTTCATACTAGTGGTAAATTTCATTATCATCTCTCCTTTCCCCACCCTTTTATTTGAAAGAAATGAAAGCACCGTTTGAGATGTGCTAATTTAGCACATTCAAGGACAATAGTATATCAATTTTTGTTATTATCTTTAATTCTAGTCATGAAACCATTTGTGAACCAAATTATTATATATTTAATATATCCTATTTTTTTGTTCTATAATCTTTTGGTACAAATGGAATTAAGTTATAATGAAAAACACATTCTTTGTAACCAAATCCACCGATTAACAAAAACGGTTATCACTAAGGTTATATATATAATAATTCAACATCACTATAAGTAACCTAATTAAAATTAAAACCATCTAATCTCCCGGATATTAACTAAATAATGTAACTTCAATTCTGGACATCCACTTTCATCTTTCATATAATCCAAACTTGAATATAAGTGAACCAATCTTTTAAATCCAAGTAAACAAACGAGCCCGAACAATGAAATTGAACCTTATAACTAATCAAAAAGGATTTGAATGAAGTAAAAAGGGTTATAATAAATCAATTACATATATACTAGGTTCTTTACTTATGAATTAATAATCCTAATTTGTTTATTCAGGTCATTAATAACAAGTGGGGAACACCACCGGATTTGAGGTAAGGGATCCTCTCCTTTTCTCTCTTAATCAAGATTGTCCTCTATACTATGCCTTTATATGTGTACTAGAAAATGATGGGGTATGTTTAAGAACCTCCCCCATAATTCCTTCTGGATTTATAAGTGATTAGAAACCCCATTTCTCTCTCATAAATTCCTCTTGGTCACACCCGACACCATGCTGATAAAATCGTAAAGAATTCTACCCGAACCTTCTTTGTTCTTCAAGTTGCCTTATCCTTCTTTCAAAGTGGTTCTATATTATCGATATATGTGAGTATTATAACTTCTGGCTAGTTGTACAATATTATTATATCAAGACCCTTTCATCACATTCTTTCTGATATATACATGATTTTAAAAAATTCCCTCCTTAGAACTTTTCGATAAGCCAACCTGTTTTAAGGGGACTTCCCGAATTTTTACCCAAATTTTAAGTACACTATATCCTCTGTTTTAAGACACCATTGTCTTTTTAAATTCAGTATTTTTATTATAAAAACCTTCTTGTTTCAATTCTGGTTTTATATAAAAGAATGTCCTCTTTTCTATTTGAAAATCTATAGAGTGTTTTCCTTATAACCGCACAAAAATGTTTTAATGCTAATGTTTCTAAAATACTTATTTTTATGTTGTCACTTATATTTGACACCAATTACCATGTTATATGCCTATTTTACCCTATTAATGTCCATGTATGTTCTAATCCCTTCCTTTCATGGACACTTTCTTGATACGCCCATTGGATATGTTTTATGTCATGATTGTGGTACCCAATTCTTTCCATGGGTAACCTTATGTTTATGTATGGTTGATTATGTATGATTATTTATGTGTAAAGATTATTTATGTGGAAATAATATTCATGAATATGTTGAGATGGGTTCACCCAGATAGCTCTTCAATGCATTGGGTAAGGATAAGTCTCATGAGGTGCGATGTGAAACGGGATTGCCGGTTAGCCATGACCCGTACTGAAATGGGAAATGGGATTGGTGGTTAGCCTTGACCCATACTAAAGATATGATTTATGATTCTTCCACATTTATATGATTCCATGTTTATATTATCCCATTCTTATATTAAATGATTTCATAAGTTTCATGCTTTGGATATCATTATGTCATGCCTCCTAACTCATGTGCTTGAGATGTATCCTTGTGTTCATTCCTTTACTGGGCTTTTTAGCTCATCCCTTTGTTCATGTGTTCCCCAAGGTACCCTATGCAGATGTAAGATATCAAAGGAAGTTAAAATATCTTTATAGAGATTAAATATAGATGTTTTTTTGTCCCATGTTTTATGTTATATGTACCTAGTCTTCCAAGACACTAGACTTAACGATCCTTGGCTTGTACTCTGATGATTAATTATGCTTAAAATCATGAAATGTTTTATGTAAAAGGCTTGGGTCACTATAGTTGGTATTATAGGGAGTTTGGTCTAGTTATTTTTGGAGATTAGGAATAGAGAACCTTAGTGAGAACCTTAAGGATGAGACTAAGTATAAGAAAATAGTCCTAAATTTTGGTGAGTATAGAGTAAGTGGATTATCAAGAAAATACATCCCTGTCAGGATACGAGCAGGTAGAGGCGGCTCTGGCACAGATGTATCTAGGGGTAAAACATGAAAACACCGTTTTGAGATAGACTCGAATGGGAACTGGTGCACGATAACGGGCCTTTCTACACTCTTGGTTACGACACTCCTGGGGGATATGCTTTGGTAGATTCATGAGCTTAGTACAAACTGTTATTAAGGGACAAAAAGAATCCCATAATAATATAAGTTAAGAAATAGATTGAGGACAACCTAGATATAAACCTAAGGAATCACAAGTTAGGATGTACTTCTTCTTTATAAGTTTATCCTTTAATGTTCAAAGTTTCATTTTTATGGTCAATAGTTAAGTATTCAAGACCTCTAATTATATATTCTTTTTCTTAGTTAATAGAGGGAAATATAATAACACGTTCCAACAACCAATGTGATAGGCAATGTGATGATTTCCCTAATGACATGCCTGATGTGATGGAAGTGGGTGCTCAAAACTTCATGGAAGTACTTGCTTAGTTGGCTCGAGTTATGAATAATAACTTAAATCAAGTGGAACATCCCCCTCCCCCAAGGAAAGATCAAGTTTCCATAGAATCCTTCATGTGGCAAAGGCCTCCCATGTTTAACGGGTCTTCTGATCCCCTCCTTGCAGAACAATGGACTAACTCCATTGAAAGATATTATTCATCCTTCAATGCTCGGAAGAAGAGAAGGTGGTACTGGCGGTCTATCGTTTTGATGGGGAAGCTGATCAGTGGTGGAAACTGATCAAGAATACAAAGTCCCAAGATTAAATTGATTCCATAGATTAGGAGGAATTCAAGAGGATGTTTTTCAACAAATATTTTCCTCGAACCCTCCATCTCAAGAGAGAAAGAGAGTTCCTTGGACTCAAGCAGAAGGAAGATGAGTCCATCGGGGAGTATGAAGCAAACATTAAAAGGCTTGCAAGGTATGCCTCTATCTTTTTCATGAACACCAAAATAAAGGTGGATCACTTCTTTAGAGGACTAAAGCCGAGTCTACGAAAAGTGTTGGAAATTCGAGACTTCGACAGCTATGAGGATATTTTCCATTGTTCCCTCAAGGTTGAAATGGAGATTGGAGACTCTCAATGGTCTCATGGACCCAGTGACAAGAAGCGTAAGATGGAAAACAACATGGGTGGTCCATTAAACAAATCCCATGAGGGAAAGAATCCCAACTTTCCCCTTTGAAAAAATTGTGGGAAGAAGCATCTTGGTAACTGTTTGAAGGGAACCAAGAATTGATTCAAATGTAGAAATTTTTTTCATCTGGCCAAGAACTGCCGAAGGGATATGAAAAATCCCACTAAGGTTGAAGAATAATGGAAGGTTCAGATCAACACTCATCCTACAGTGCAGTGTTTTAACTACAAGGATCTTGGGCATTATGCGAACAATTACCCTAAGTCGAGGGTTGTTGGAGGCAATCAACAGCAACCTCCAAGGCAACAAGGAAGGTCTTATGATATCACTACTGATGAGGTGGATCTGGAAAACAATGTGGTGATAGGTATGCTTGTTATTCATTCAAGAATAGCGAATGTACTATTTGATTCTGGTTCTACGCATTCTTTCATATCTTGAAAGTTTAGTAGAACTATTCAAACACCACCTCAAAATTTGGAGGAAAAGTTATCTGTGAGAATAGAAAATGGGTAAATTATTGCATCCATGGTTTATAACTCTTCCCTGATTAATGTTTGTAGACTAAACCTCCTAGAAAATCTTATCATACTTCCTTTAGTGGAGTTGGATGATATCTTGGGCATGGATTGGCTATCTTTGTACAAGGCCAACATCAAATTCCGAGAAAGGGATACTACTCTTCACATCCTGAAGCATCCACCGATTCTTTTCAAGTGCAAGGAGGAAGATGAATCTCTTTTAGAATCTTCATCTCGAGTTTGGATATTTCTTCTTTATGAGCATGCATACCTAGCTCAAATGATTGAGACAAAGGAGAGAATCATGCTTGAAGACATGCCCATCATGAGGGATTACACTGATGTATTCCCCGAAGAGTTGTCTGGTCTTCCTCTTGACCGAGAGGTTGAGTTCCCAATTGAACTTATCTCTGCCAATCTCAAAGAAACCTTATAGAATGGCCACTGTAGAGCTGGAAGAGCTGAAGAAGTAGTTACAGGAGAATATGGAGTAGGGTTTTATACACCCGAGTGCTTCACCATGGGGTGCTTCAGTCCTTTTCATCAAGAAGAAGGATGGATCAATGTGCCTCTACATTGATTATTGTGATTTCAATAAAATCACTATAAAGAATAAGTATCCCCTTATACGGATAGATGACTTGTTCGATCAGCTTTGTGGGGCCAGTTATTTCTCTAAGGTAGACCTTCGGTCGGGATATCACCGACTAAAGGTGAGGAAGGAAGATATTCCTAAGACTGCCTTTCGAATGAGGTATGGACACTATGAGTTCATAGTGATGCCCTTCAGACTCACTAATGATCTAGCATTTTCCTAGATTTAATGAATAGAGTCTTTAGAGATTACCTCGACAAATTTGTGGTGGTCTTTATTGATGATATTCTGATATACTCTAAGAGAAAGGAGGAACATGAAGAGAATTTGGAAACTGTGTTAAATACTTTGTGAAGGGATAAGTTGTATGAAAAGTATAGTAAATGTGAATTTTGGATAGAGGAAGTATCATTCTTGGGGAATATTATCACTAGGAAAGGTATATATACGGACCCTTCTAAGACGAAGGCAATTGAAGAGTGGTCGAGGCCAACTTCTGTAACGGTGATCCGCAGCTTTTTAGGTCTAGCTGGGTATTATCAAAGATTCATGAAGAACTTTTCACGATTGTCAAACCTAATGACCAATCTGACATAGAAGGGAGTAAATTTCATCCGGACACAAGAATGTGAAGACTGTTTCAAGTAGTTGAAAAAGAGGCTTATCACTGCGCCGGTACTCACACTCCCTTCAAGTGGAGAACTCTTTGTGCTGTATAGTGATTCTTATAAGAAAGTCTTAGGCTATGTGCTAATGAAAAATGATAAAGTGGTAGCCTATGCCTCAAGGCAGCTGAAAATCCATGAGCAAAACTATACCACGCAAGATCTGGAGTTCGCGGTTGTGATCTTTGCGTCGAAAATCTGGCAGCATTATCTCTATGGGGAAAAATGTGAGATATATACTGACCACAAGATTATCAAATATATATTCACACAGATTAATATGTTCCAATGAATATGGATAGATCTCATCAAGGATTATGACTTATCAATCCACTACCATCCCAGTAAGGCAAACAAGGTGGCAAATTCTCTAAGTAGAAAGGATCCTGTATCTTTATTAATGATGAGAATTGAAAAGGATCTAATATTCTTATATTTGAAAAGGATGGACATGATAATCATTAAGGGAGTAACATCATCAATCCTTTCTCAAATGATTACTCAACCATACCTCATGGATAAAATAAAGGTTTCTCAAATAAAGGATGTGGAAATTCAGTAAAGGGCAGAAGCTGTTAAAAATAGGAAATCCTCCAATTTCAAAATTAATGAGGAAGGAGTTGTAAGATTTGGGACATGATTATGCATACCATAAAATCCAGAGATAAAGAAGAAGCTATGGAATGATGCACATAGCTCAACCATCTCTATCCATCCTAGGAGTACCAAAATGTACTGTGATCTCCGAGAACACTTTTAGTGGGATAACATGAAGAAGGAGATTGTGGAATATATATCAAGGTTCTTGGTATGTCAACAAGTTAAAGATAAGCAAAAAAAGTCCAAAGGTATGATGCAACCATTATTTATACCCATGTGGAAATAGGAAAATGTTACTATGGACTTTGTCATGGGTCTCCCGAAGACATCGAAGGGAAATAATGTGATATGGATTGTGGTTGACCGACTCACCAAGACATCCTATTTCATCTCTATTTGGGAAGATATCTCACTTGAATAACTTGAAAAGTTATATGTGAATGAATTGGTGAGACTGCATGGTGTTCCACTCTCAATTGTATCCGACCATGATCTGAGATTCACCTCATAGTTTTGAAAAAATCTTCAGCATGCTCTGAGCACTGAACTGAACTTCAGTACGGCCTATCATCCTCAAATTGATTTCCAGTCTAAGAAAACTATTCAGACACTGGAAGACATGTTGAGAGCGTGTTCTATAGAATTCAAAGGAGGATGGTACCAACATCTTCCACTAGTTGAATTCTCATACAACAATATTTTCCACTCGGGCATCCAAATGGCACCATATGAAGCCCTTTATGGGAAAAGGTGCATAACACTGGCATGTTGGGATGAAGTTGGTGAGCGTAAGCTGATACGACCTGAAATGGTCAAAGAAATGGTGGAGAAGGTGAAAATCATTCAGCAGCATATCAAGGAAGCCCAAAGTCGACAAAAGATTTATGCAGATAATCATCAATTTGACCTTGAGTTCAAAGTTGGATACATGGTATTTCAATGCATATCTCCATGGAAGAAGGTCATGAGGTTTGGGAAGAAAGGGAAGTTAAGTCCCAGGTACATCGGCCACTTCGAGATCCTTGATCAAGTCGGAGTTGTGGCCTATCAACTGGCACTTCCACCTACCATGTCGAAAGTACATGATGTCTTTCATGTATCCCTCTTGAATAAGTACATACTTGATCCCTCACATGTACTAAACTCAGAGGTGGTGCAGTTGAAAGATGATCTCTCCTATAAGGAGCAGCCAGTAAAGATTATGGATCGGAGAGATAAGGTTCTACACAACAAGACAACCCATCTTGTCAAAGTGTTGTGGAGGAACCATAAGTTTGAGGAATCAACATGGGAATTGGAGGAAGAAATTAAGGAAAATTACCCACACCTTTTTTTGGCTTAGTATGTAAAACGAAATTTCAAGGGAGAAATTTCATAAGGGGGGAAGAATGTAACGACCCAAAGTTTTTCAATGGAAATTACCTTCTTATATTTATGTCATAAAATCACATGAAAGCACAACATAATGAACTACTAAGTTATAAGTGACCTTTAAACATAAGTTTGTCACTTCTGTGTTTGGAATTTCGAAAATTTGGCATACACGGTTGTGTTCAAGATGTTTTTTGGAATATAATAAAACAAAAAAAAATTGGGGAATAGTAACCTACCCTAATGAATAGTAACATACCCTTATGAATAGTGATATACCCTAATGAATATTAACCTCACCAATGGTGGTATAAAAATAATATTCAATTTGGAAGTACGATATACCTATATTTTAGAATAAGTTAATGAATGTTTTAAAACTGGTTTTTGATAATAAATTATTATTTTAATTAAATATTAAAATAATCAAATTTATAAAATTATTTTTGAAAAATGGACTTCATTTTTGGATTCTACATGTCTAAAAATGGTTGGGGAAATTTTTTGGGATTTTTCTGAAATACTTGAATTTTTTATGAATAGTAGAATCTGATAATTCACAATAAATGCTAAATATTGGATTAATAGAGTAATTGATGATGTTATGCTGATTTAAGCCCACCTGGTTAGAATTAACATGACTCATTTGCTATTATTGTTCATGGAATACTTACTATTCATTGTCTTGGGAAGAAATAATAAATTAATGATTATAATATCATGAAATCCCTCCTCTCATCCACTATAAAAACCCCCCTTCACTCCCTCTTCTTTCCACTTCTCTCAAGCTCCAAGACTTCCCTAAATTCTGCCCAAACCTCTCCCCAAGGTCCTCCCCTACGTCCAAAAGCTATCAGACTCCTCAAAATACCAAAACCTCTCCCCTTAAGAGGTTCTCAAAGGAGGAAGTCTCAAGAGGTGAATTCCTCTTCCCAAATTTCTTCTTTTCTTTTAAGTTCTTTTCTTTTTAATTTCTTTCCTAACCTCCCTTCACCATAATATTATGATAAATCCATTAGAATACATGTAATGTAATTTCTTCATGCTAGTGGTAAATTTCATTATCTTCTCTCCTTTCCCCACCCTTTTATTTGAAAGAAATGAAAGCATTGTTTGAGATGTGCTAATTTAGCACATTCAAGGACAACGGTTTATCAATTTTTGTTATTATCTTTAATTCTGGTCATGAAACCATTTTTGAAACAGATTATTATATATTTAATATATCATATTTTTTGGTTCTGTAATATTTTGGTACAAATGGAATTAAGTTATAATGAAAAAGACATTCTTTGTAACCAAATCCACCAATTAACAAAAACAGTTATCACTAAGGTTATATATATAATAATTTTAAATCACTCTAAGTAACCTAATTAAAATTAAAACCATATAATCTCCTGGATATGAACTAAATAATGTAACTTCAATTCTGGACAACCACTTTAATCTTGAATATGATCCAAACATGAATATAAGTGAACCAATCTTTTAAATCCAAGTAAACAAACGAGCCTGAACAATGAAATTGAACCTTATAACTAATCAAAAAGGATTTTAATGAACTAAAAAGGGTTATAGTAAATCAATTACATATAGAATATTTTATGGACATATTAATTAGTAATCCTAATTTGTTTATTCAGGTCATTAATAACAAGTGAGGAACACCACCGGATTTGAGGTAAGGGATCCTCTACTTTTCTCTCTTAATCAAGATTGTCCTCTATACTATGCATTTATATGTGTGCTAGAAAATTATGGGGTATGTTTAAGAACCTCCCCCATAATTCCTTCTAGATTTATAAGTGATGAGAAACCCCCATTTCTCTCTCATCAATCCCTCTTGGTCACACCTGACACCATGCCGATAAAATCGTAACGAATTCTACCTGAACCTTCTTTGTTCTTCGGGTTGCCTTATCTTTCTTTCAAAGTGGTTCTATATTATCTATCTATGTGAGTCTTATGACTTCTGGTTATTTATACAAGATTATTATATCAATACCCTTTCATCACATTCTTTCAGAGATATACATGATTTTGAAAGATTCCCTCCTTAGAACTTTCTGATAAGCCAACCTGTTTTAAGGGGACTTCCCGAATTTTTACCCAAATTTGAAGTACATTCTATACTCTATTTTAAGACACCATTGTCTTTTTAAATTCAGTATTTTTATTATGAAAACATTATTGGTTAAATTCTGGTTTTATATAAAATAACTTCATCTTTTCTATTTGAAAATCTCTAGAGTGTTTTCCTTAAAACCGCACAAAAATGTTTTATTGCTAATGTTTCTAAAATACTTTTTTTTATGTTGTCACTTATATTTGACACCACTTACCATGTTATATTCCTATTTTACCCTATTAATGTCCATGTATGTTCTAATTCCTTCCTTTTATTGACACTTTCATGATACGCCCATTGGATATGTTTTATGTCATGATTGTGGTACCCAATTCCTTCCATGGGTAACCTAATGTTTATATATAGTTGATTATGTATGATTATTTATGTGGAAAGATTATTTTTGTGGCAAGAATAGTCATGAATATGTTGATATGGGTGTGCCCAGATAGTGATCCAATGCATTGGGTAAGGATAAGTCTCATGAGATGCGATGTGAAAAGGGATTGGCGGTTAGCCTTGACCCGTACTAAAATGGGAAACGGGATTAGCAGTTAGCCTTGACACATACTAAAGATATGATTTATGATTCTACCACACTTATATGATTCCATGTTTATATGATCCCATGTTTATATTAAATGGTTTCATAAGTTTCATGCTTTGGATATCATTATGTCATGCCTCCTAACTCATGTGCTTGAGATGTATCCTTATGTTCATTCCTTTACTGGGCTTTTTAGCTCATCCCTTTGTTCATGTGTTCCCTAGGGTACCATATGCAGATGTAAGAGCTCAAAGGAAGTTAAAAGCTCTTTATGGAGATTAAATAAAGAAGTTTCTTTTTGTCCCATGTTTTATGTTATATGTACCTAGTCTTCCAAGACACTAGACTTAATGATCCTTGGCTTGTACTCTGATGATTAATTATTCTTAAAATCATGAAATGTTTTATGCAAAAGGCTTGGGTCGCTATACTCATAGAATTATTTACTTATATTATTAACACATGATACTATTTATTCATATGATGAGAATACATATGAGACTATTTATTTTCTAAATGATGGCGTAAGACCATGAATGATATAATCCTTATTACTCTTTGGATCATGCGTATTGATGGAGTTCTCATTTCTTCTACTGGTCACCTTTTCTAAATAAAGAAATACACTAGGTTAGATCATATCATAATGTATAATCTAGAAACTACAAAAATAATCAACATTAATTGAATAATTTCACATTTCTAGTCACATAATAATAAAAATGGTTTATATGCTGACATATTTACTCATAAATCCTTCATAATGTCTTGTAAAGAAAATGTAAATTATTCTAAGCATATCCCCCAGGAGTGTCGTAACCAAGAGTGCAGTAAGGCCCATTGTCATGTACCAAGATACCTAGGGTCAAGCCTGAAACTCCATGTCAAATTTTTCACTCCCAGGTACATATGTGCCAGATCTGCCTCTACCTGCTCATATCCAGACAAGGATGTATTTCTAGTAAAACTCACAAAATCTCTATATTACCAAAATTATATGAATTTCTTCTATACCAATCCTCAAATTCTATATTACGGTAATGTTCTCTAATTAGAGTTTTTTTAAATATAGTTTTCAAGGTTATTGTTAAACTTCCTCTGATACCAAATGTAACACCCCCATACCAGAAGCCTGGAGTCAGTGCATTTTTTAATACATTGGCTTGATTATAAGGAATCAAGTCCCGAAGGACTAATCGGTTTAGTAGTCTTAGAAAATATATTACATACATGAATGTTACATTAAACTTTATAACATAAAACATAGAATAAATAATCCTTTGAGAAAACCATTATTCCTTTAGATTAACCCTACATATCAATCCCAATACACTTCTTAGAATCCTGGAAAAATAAAACATAACAAAGGGGTGAGCTTAGATGCTCAGTACGGGTAAATAATTTAGTGGAAGATATAAACTTTTAATGAAAGATGTGTAATAAAAAATCAACAAAATTTTAAACATAAAAATAAACATAATATAGAAAAAATAAATCAAACATCACCATATAAACATGCACATGTATATTCAACTAGTCGAATAATCACATGTAATAACCAATTTCATATTGAGGCCTAACGCCGGACATCATTACAACATAGTCAAGGCCTCATGCCAAGACTACAGATAAAAAAAATTTCAAGGCCTTGTGCCAAGACATTAATTTGTCTTATGAGACCTACAGATGCATCGAGGTGCTATAGTGGGCCACACCCATCACTTACTAAGTCAAATGCATTCCTCATATGAAAATGTTGAAACATAACATAAATATTCATATTAAAACTAGCATATGAAATTTCAATACTTCAACCATAAACCATGAAGGGTATAAAAATAGCACATACATAGTCAAACATATCCTAACTTATTCAATAAAATATGTAATATTTTATTATAATAAATCAACCTCAATCAAGAATAATATCCAGTAAAGGGTGTTGACAAAGTTGAAAATGATCAGTAAAACGCTTTGAGAGAAATATCCCTTTTTGTCAAATAATTTAAAAGTCACACATTTATAAAGGAAGTCATTTAAAATATATTTTTTAATCAAAGTGTCTCATACCACTTTGAAACTTTTAGAAGGAATTAACATTTTAAAACAATCATGTCTATATAAATAAATTTGTAAAACTATTTTGAAAATATGGACATTAATGAGAAATATTTTGATGAATAAATATTGAAAACATTTAAAATGATTTTTTAGTTAGGGATAACATTAAAAGAATAATTTTAAAAAGTATTTTATGAAACATGGACATGGATAATAAATATGTCCCATAAAATACTTACACATAAACAATCTTGGATAATAATGAGATTGAGGAACCTTTTACTTCCCTTTGGTAGAGGGTACGTTTAACCTCCTATATAATGACCATAGTATGTTATTAAATTATAACATAACCATATTAATATTTATGATATCATACATGATTCATTTATGACATTATACTACCCATATATTAATAATTTCCATGTTAAATTAATATTTTGGGTAATAATCGCATTCTTTATCGTACGTGTTTTAACTTGTTATTCTTGATCGTATCACTTAGATCATGATTTAAATACTTCCAGAATATAAAACATGATTTATATATTATATATATTTAGAATATAAATGTTTATAATAGATAGATATATGAAATAGAAAACCCCGTTTATGGAGATGGTAGGCTGAACGTACGCATAAATGTTGTTTCCATTTTCATATCATATTGAACGGAACTAAGTGAATAAGATATATGTAAATAGATAAATTCATATATATATATATATTTATTTATTTATTTATTTATAGTATAATTATTATGTCATATATTACATACTTATTAATAATATATATTTTTATAATTATCATTGAATGTTGAACATGGAAATGAATCTCATCGCATCATGGAGACGGTAAGCCGTACATACACACAAGTGACGATATCATTTCCTTAATGATTAAAAGGTGTGGAATTGGATGGTATATTAATTGTAAAGAAACATCACCATGTTACTTTAATTATTTATATACTTATTAATCATCATTATATCCATCCAAATAACATGGTGTTGAATAACAAATTGCACCACGCTGTGGAGACGGTAAGCCGTACGTACGCACGCATGGTGACATTATCATTCATAGGATGGATAGAATAATGAATATGGTTGTACCATATTTATAATATCATCATAGTATTTATAAGGTACTGGAGTTATTATATTGGTATGGAAATAACAAAGAAAGTGTAAGTGGAAGAATAATAGAACTTTGAAAGAGGTGATAAAATAATTACCTCTTCTTTGGGTGTTTCCTTTTGATTTGAACAAAAGGGATCCTTAGTTTGGATTTATGCTCAAGGTAAGTCCTCTAGGTTTAATTTAGGGAAGTTGGGAGGAGATTTGGGCAGTTTTTGATCGATCCAAAAGGCTTTTTAGTTGTGAATTTAAGAAAAGGGTAAGTACCCTTTTATAAGAGAGGTGAGAGGCACTTTAAAAAACTTGAAATATTATATTATTATAAAATTATTTTCAGTTTCCAATAGCTCAAAATGGATTTATTTTTAGTATAATGTTTTTATGGGTGTAAATACTTTCAACCAATATGTTTTATACAAGTTTAGGTCACTATATTAACCTTATCTTTTAGATTTAACCCTGAGTTAAATAGTTTAACTTTTACAATGTCTTCTTGTATTTTTATATTACATGGTTAATAAAATGCTAATATAACATAAATTGGATCATTAATTTCATATCTAACCTTATCTAAGTCATTTGGATGAACTATATATTTTTAGGGATATTATATCATTTAATAATATAGAATTTGTTTTAAAAACTCATTTATGTCAATTTTGACACTATTTAGTATTTGGTTTTTGTGAAAGTCATAACATCGTGATTACTTGGAAAAAAATGCATTGAATCAACCCTAAAATGTCATATTCACCTATAAAATTCATGTATTTCATCAAAATTTTCAATTGACATTTATTTTAATACTTATAATATCAATTATTTTAATCATTCATTAATATGGTAACTACTACATCATCATTGTTTCATATATAAAATTAATTATTAAATGTCTAAAACATATAAATAAAATAAAATAATGTAGGAAATATTTTTATATTTCTAATGAATATTTATAGTCGAATTTATCTTATTTATAACTCTATATTAAAAAAAATTTATTTAATAAAATTTTAATTTAACACTTTTAACATTTCTATAAATAAAATATAATAAATGTATTAATCTAACCCAAATGGATCAAAAAGGATCTTAAATTTTTCCTAAGGTTGATTTTGGTTGAAATGAACTTATCCAATAGAATTAGAACATGTGTTAGGATAATTATAATATCATTTTTAGCATTAATTACCCTATTTACTTTTAACCGTTGTAAATAAAATTCAAAAGTCACTATTCACCAAAAATTATTTTCATCTTATTGAACCACATTTTACTTACTTATTTCAACCATGTCTCTATGATTTTTGAAATTCAATTCACAGAATCGGTAAAATTACGTTTTATGCAAATTTGCAAATGTGCCAAGAAGGTGGGTAAAAGACGTTAAAAAGTTCAAAAAAATTATATATCTAATCTTATTATAAAATGACTCCAATTAATTACATTGGAATAATATAGGTATTATGTATATATTTTTACTTTAAAATAAATTTAAATAAAAAATTATTATTATTTAAATAAAAGTCGATTTTAAACAATAACACAGTGTTTTTAACTATTCATCAAAAATTGAAAGTTTTCCGAAAATTATGAAAAAATTACCCTAAACTAATTTTGATAATCTGAATTAAAAAATGAATTCTATTTTACCAAATTAAAAATATAGAATTTTCATTAATTTATTTAAAATTAATTCTTGTTGTCAAAACCAAAAAGAGGTTTTTTTAAAAAGTAAAAACTATCAAAAGATTAACATGTGTTTATGTCCAATTTAAATGTGAAATTACTTATAATGACCTAAATTATATTAAATGATAAAAATATAAACTAATTATACTTTAAAACCACTCAAATTTAGAATTTAACACTATAAATTAATTTGATTAAAAAAAGTTGTTTTCAATTAAAATTTAGTATTTTTCACTATTCATCAAAATATGAATGTTATCAAAAAAGTACCAAAAATTTATCCAAACTAAATTTCTATGTCCCTATTCTAAAGAAGAATTTTATTTTGTCAAATAAAATATATTAATGTGTCAAATATTGTATTTACAAAGGGTTCTCCATTAAAAGGTGGTATAATTGCATTTTCTGAAAAATACTTCTTTTATCTGAAAAATTGAATTTATCCTTATATTATTTCTAAGAAACACAAAATTTGAATGTTAAAATTATATAAGATATATATAAAATTCAAAATGCGGTTAATACTATTCATAACCGCTTTTTTAATGGCTAGTTTGGTAAGTCGTGGTGCACTCGAACTCAGTGTTGCGTGCAGCGCAAGCTATTTAATTACTTTAAAGAGATAACAAACTATGAAATCATAGGATGTTACAAAATGATTGTTATGAATGAATATCTTCAATTTTTATCTTAATAAATTTATTTACATAAAATAAATTTAATTTTTACATTTTAAGCCACTTGTATGAAATTATGATATTTATAATATTTTATTTAATAAAAATTTAAAGATTTCACAATCATATTTTAAATAATATATAATTTATAATATAGGTATAAACAATAGATATATTAAAATATAAATATTATTATGAAATATAAATTATATATATTCATCATAGTAATTTATTTTTAATTTTTTTTGAATGCAAAAGTCTATTAAATAATTAAACTCTAATCTAGTAATTATTTTACTAATGGAAATATCAAAAAAATATAGAAATAAATATAAAAATAAATATATTTTGATATAATTAATGTATAAAACTAATTTTTTAGATAAACTTGAACTTTTAAAGATATAATAAAATATTTTTTTGAATTTAACTTATTATTTTTATATTTTTAAAATTCAAATAAATAAATACTCTCAAAATTGACACTTGTTATTTTATCAAAATAATGTTTTATTAAATTGTTTAAAAATAAAAAAAATATCTTTAAAAATACCAAATAATTATAATATGGTCTAAAATGTTATAAATGTTTCTTTTATGGTCTAATTTACATCTCATAAGTATAAATTACAACCTTTTAATATTAAAATATTTGTTACCTTAGTTAAAATTAAAATTGGTTAAGGGTTAATCAAAATGATATGATTTAAAAAAATACCAAAACATGTCAAAAATATATTGTTTTATGATATTACAACTTTAACTCATCTTTTATTAAAATACATGACATTTTTAAGGTATTTTTATTGATATTGAATTTACTATAAATTAATATTTTCAAAAAATCCAAAAGTTCCCCTCACCTCAATTATAAAAGGGAACCTCATTCCTCACTTATTCACATAACTTTTAGGCTTCAAGATCGACCATAACCTACCCATTTCCCTTCTCAACTTACCTATTAATATTATATAGGTTCTGGTATTCTCGAAAGACCAACTCTAGTGTCCCTAAGAGGGGGTCTAAAGTGAGCTTGCCAAAGAAGAGGTAATCTCCTTTACCGACACTTTCAAGATTATCTCTTCTTATAATTCTTCTTAATGTGTTGTTTCTATTTTAAAGTAACAAATAAATTATCACCTATATGTTTAAATTTTATTATGTTTATGGAAAAACTATATTCCACCTTTTATCCATCCTATAAAAAATGAAAGTATCACATGTCCGTACATACTGCTTATCGTCTCCACATCATGGTGTAATATATTTTTTCATAATCACTTTATTTTTATTGGTATAATGATCGAAATAATATATATATATATATAACATGATATTTATTCTCTAAAAATATATATATCATCCACTTCCTTACCTTTTTACCATTAAGGAAATGATACCATTGCTCGTGCGTAAGTACGGTCCACGGTCTCCCTGATGCGATGCGATTCATTTTTCATATTCCCTATTCAATAATAATTATATAAATGTATATAATAAATAAATATGATATATATTTTACCTTAACATAATTCTATAAAAGATAAAACTATATCATATGAATAAAAATCGGGACTTATACAACTAAACATGCATAAGAAAATGAAGTAGTTAACACCCAAAATAAGATTAATAATAAAATATTATTAACAAATGGATGATAATATGATCATATATGATATAATAAATATGAATATAGTTATTTAATAATTTAATAAAATTATTTAATCCATTATACAGGATCTTTTGATATGTATGAAGTAAATCAATCCTAATGTAAGGGTTAATTTCACAATCTCATTATTTTTTTGGATTGTTTATAAGTAAGTATTTACTAGGAAAAATGTATCATCTAGGTCCACGTTTCTTAAAAAATCCAAAATATTTTTACTATTATTATACAATTTTTTAAATTCATTTTTACACATATATGAATTTTTACTAAACAGTATGAAATGATTCTTTTTTTCATATTCTTAATGAGGTACTTTGAGAATTTTCTGACAAAAGTATGAGGAGAATGTTTTATTTTAACTTATACGGCATAAACAGATTTTTGTGATTTCATTATTCCTTGATGACTTGAAGCTTCATTTATAATATAACAAAGTTATTTTCAAATAAAATTTTTTATTTTAAAATTATATGACATTTTAATAAAAGAAAAAGTTTTCAAAACATAAAGGATATTTTTCTAAAGAATTGTTTTCATGTGTTCTATCAAAATTATTTTCTATCAATAATAAAATTATTTGATGTTACTTATACTTTAATGGGGATATTTTTTTCAAGTATATTATCCCTGTTATTATTATGGTTGTTTTATGTTTATTATGGAATGATATTTATGAAATCCATTTCTTTTTTATGGTTTATGTTATGATTTAATGATGTTTATGAAAGCCATTTCATTCCATGGGTTCTGATATGATGAATGATTTGTGTTCTTATGGAATACATATGTATGGTTTTCATTATATTATGGGTGGGACCAATTTCTCCCTCTAATTAATTGGATAAATATTTATATCTCATGAGATAGATAGAACTGAAATAGGAAATGATCTCGGTTCAGTAATACAGGGTTAGAATGGGAAGAAAACCTGATTTAGTAACACAGGGCTGGAATGAGGAGTGAAATCAGTTTAGTAAATGAATTATGATGGTCTTGGAAATGATCCTTGACTAATATTTAAATTATTTTCTATGATTATGTGTGTGCCAAAATTTTATGTCTTATGTTATGATCTCATGAAATATGTTCTTTATGAACTTCTATGATTTGTCCAATGACATGAAATCATGATCTTTTATATGCAGAATATAATTTTCAAATGTTTTTCTTACGTTATTATGTCCCATTATTATGATATGATTGATGTTTCCCTTATTTAACCTTACTGATAATTTGATCTCACCCTTCATTATTTTTCATTTCCTTGGGATATGAAGAATGGTATTAGGTAATATGTGTCAAAAGGGGGATCTAATTATGAAGGAATAAGTGGGAGATGATGTAGATGTAACATCCCAGGTAAATAAAGAATATAAAATTTTAATATTTATTAATATTTTTTAATTAAATATTAATTTTAATTTAAATAGGATTTTATGTTTTATGGTGTACCCAACATGCAACAATGGGTTTCTCTGAAATCTCATGTTGCACACGATGTTGAGCCATACTAAAAAAAAATAATATAATATTATTATTTTAAATAGTAGTTAATGTTTAGTCTTTTTACTAGAGATAATGAACAAAACAAAATATATTATGATTAAACTTTTTTTAAAAATTTCTTTATATTTATCCAATAATTTTAGAGGCTTAAAATGAGAATGAATCAAATTTTAAGCATTAAAATACTCTAATGATTTTAAAAGGTCAGTTTATCGCTTTATAATGGAAAACCCTTTTTAAATATAGTTTTCTCACTTTTATATGTTCCAATTTACAAAATAAAATTTTTCTTTAGAATCGGGACATTATAATTTAGTTGGGGTACATTTTTGGTATTTCTCTAATAATGTTCATTATTTAATGAATAGTGAAAAATACTACATTTTAAGTCAAAACTATCTTTTCATTAGATTTATTTATATGGATATATTATCTTTTTAATTGGTATTAAAGTGTAATTATATTATATTTTTACCATTTTATCCAATTTTTGTCATTATAGGTAATTTCACTTTTAAATTGGATATAAATACAAGTCAATCTTTTGGTAGTTTTTACTTCTTAAAAACATGTTTTTTGGTTTTGACAACAGAAATTAATTTTAAATTAATTTCTATAAATTATATGTTTTGAATATGAAAAAAATGGATTTTATATTTGGAATCAGGAGGTCCAAATTTTTTAAAAATGTACCTTTTATTTTTAGACATTATTAATAGTAACTTTAGTAAATATTTTATTTTCCATGGTTAAAGGGTAAATCTGGTAAATAAGGGTAAAAATTTATATTATAATAATATTAAATTATCCTAACACATGTTATAACCCTATATAATGATATATTTTCGACCATGGGAATCCTTCGGTTGATTTTAGGACCCCATGTAGCCACTAGTGTGTGAAAATTAAATTTAATTACATTGAATTTAAAGTTAAGGAACATATAACATAAACATATATCTTTTACTAAAAAAAATTATATGGGGTTATATAAGTGATTTATTATACTATAAATAGTAATTCTAAAGATAAAAATATTTCCTAAATCATGGTATTTTATTTATAATTTTTAGATGTTAAATAAATAAATTTAATTATAACACAATTATGATGCAGTGATTGCTTCATTAATAAAGGATTCAAATAAATGATATTAAAAATGTTAAAATAAATTTAATTTGGTCATTTTATGTCATCCACCAATTTTAAGGATTATATTTACATTTTATATTTGTATTAATGAAATTTTTTCGAATCAATCAAGTTGTTATGGATTTTTCAAAAAAGTTATGATATGAATAGTGTAAAAATTGACATAATTCATATTTTAAAATATAAAATATTTTATTAAATATTATAAAATTTCAAAAAAATATATGATTATTCCAAATATTGATCATAATTCTAAAATTTTATTATTGACTCTTTAATTGGATATTTTTTTTATGTTTTGGTAACTATTTTGATTCACAAAGTGTTAAATTCTTAATAAAATGGTAAGAGTAAAAAAGGATTAAATAAAAAAGATAAGGATTAAAAAATATGTAAAACTTCTCCAATTATTATTGGATGATTTTATTTAGACTTATATTCATCTTATATTCTAATTAAATTAGTATTTTACCTTTTGAAACCGAAAAAAAATATTGTAATAAAATAATACTTTTAAACTTTCCTAAAGATCCCCTCCTCCCTCTTATAAAATGCCACCACCTATGAACCATTACACATACCTATAAAGCCACTTGGATCGTCAAAAAGCTTCTCCGAGAATATTCCAACATCTCCCACTTCCTCCTAGAATCTTTCCCATAGGTATAAGGCAATTCAAGAAATCATTTTTCCTCAAATCAAAGAGAGTTACACGTTTTAAGAGGTAGTGTCTTCTCTAAAATTCCTTTCCATTATTCTACTTATTCACTCCATATTCTATTATTTTTATTTGATTACATAATAAAAATATTATCCTAAATATACTAGGATTTTTTTATGAGAAGTATTCAAACTAAACTTACACACACCTCTATCTAATGGATTTAGAACATACTGTTTCTGTGGACAATGAACTACTGCCTCACGAAATGATGATTGTTCAATTTTTCCGTACCACCTCTCATGGTAGCCATTATGATGGAACTATATTTATATGTGATATATATTATTTTTATATTGTCTCTATTCTTTTGTATTTTTTATTTATAGCATACCTTTATGGTTTCCATAATGGGTAATACGATAATTTCATTTGAGGAAGTACGGACTACCGCCCCCTCAAAGTGATATGACTCGTTCATGACATACATGGAACATATAAAGAATGAAATTAATAAAATTATGTAATGTATATAAAATATTCTATTATACTGTAAATATAATATACTAATGTATCATTTTTTTCATTCCTTTAAATATGAAAAAGAAATGAAAGTAGAATTCATGCGTACGTACGGCTTACCATCTCCATAAACGGTGCATTTCATTTCTTATATCCAAATGTTATGGAATATTCTAAATACATATATACTGGATATATATCATATATATTATATCAAAATCATTAATATCATTCTATATATAATGGACTTTTGACCACATGGAAAATTTGTAATTATAAAAAGTTCATTTTTTACTCAAGTGCCAAATATTGGTAAAATGACCGATATTAACTTAAATAATTATGTAATGTTTATAATGTGGTAATAAGTGATATAAAAGTAATAATGAACTTTAAAAAGTTTCTAAATCAAGTATAAATTAACTTAATTTTATTATTCAAGAAGAGCAAGGAACATACATGACGAGTCAGACTCAATGTAAGGGACTTCATCTCAATCTCATTTCATTGAGATATATTTTGATTTATACATGACTTTATTTTATACAGTGTATAAACCCCTTTAACTTTTAATTTCATTCAAAGGGAATCTTTTTTTCTACGTATAATTTTACTAAATGACAAAGGGAATGTTTCTTTTTAACGTATGTAGTGACAATGACCTTTCTAACACCGCGAGCATTATTTGATATTTAGTTTCCTTAACAAGTCATAATGTTTTTAAAAGGAAAATAAATACCATATATCCTTTTTATCTATTTTGGTATTGAAAATGGGTTTGATAATGCATTGATTATTTCAATATATTGAACTTATATATTGTGATTACAATGTGGAAATGTTATCTTTCATTTATGTGTTGTGATTATGTTATGGTTCTTGGGCATTTTTTACACGTACGGGTGGTTTCATGATAAACCTAGGGCAGGTGATCTCGAGATAGCTCTCCAATGAATTGGGTAAAATGACAGAGGTAAATTTTAATGTTTCTCCTAATATATTTAGAGAATATACCATGATGGGTATTCCAAATGTAACTTCCTATGTAGTTGTGAAAGCTACAATGTAAGTATGATATGGATACCACAAGTTACCTTTATGATTTATGATTTCTATGTCTTATTCATAAATCTTATGATTTCATGAGGTATGTTAAAGATCTTATGTTTTGTATTTATTGATGTACTAATGTTTTATTTCTTTATTTTATAACCCTTACTGAGCTTTTTATGCTCATCCTATGTTTTGAAATTTTTTTCATAGGGTATAAGGAAGGGTAAGAGAAAGGAATAATTCAAGAAAATTTATATCAAGAAAAAAAAATTGTTTTCTTTTAAGAGTTTTTATTTTATGAAAAAAATCATACTGTGTAGAAATTTATATTTTTTAATATTTGAGATGTAATGTAATAGTTATGTCCTAATTTTCTAAAACTCTAAACCTGAAAATATCCTTAATGTTAATTCTTAATTTAACTCAAGATAAAGTAATGTTTTAAGTCTGGGGCCTTAGAGTAGATTTTTTATGAACCAATTGTTTCTGTTTCCTAGTTTTTGAATACACTAAACTTATATGGTCATGGAATGATTTTATTTATGTTATTTAAGGAATATTATTCAATTTGGAAGCAATATCTATGTATGAAAAGTATGTTCTGTTATAAACACACCATATCTATTAGTGGGGAAAATATCCATATTTCACTAATAAATGATTCCTTTATAAAATTTATATAACCACTTAATTATTTAGGTAGTTCATCATCTCAATCATATCATATATTACTCTTGGATAGTTAAGCGGATAACTCTTTTCCCTAATCCATCATTTAGATAAATTCAAATTTATTCATCTAGTAACCTAATCCTATTAGGGTCTCCTGACTATGTGTAATATAAATAAAACACCAATAAAGGAAACATAATCCCATTAGGGTTTCCCATTAATTTATTTTCTTATTTAGGATAATCCAAGGGAACCCAACTATGGAATTACCAAATTTGTTAGATGATTTAGGTCATGATAAGTGTTTTTTGGGAAGGTATCTAACACTTGGTGTCTTAAAAGGGGATTTAATCTCACTATATTTTTTTATATATTAATTTTACATGTATGGAAGATTAAAATGATTTATTTTATAATTTTATTCCCCCCACTAGTATAATATTTTCAAACCATATTTATGTGTAACTCTTTACACAACTCAAGGACAAGTTATAGTTAACGTAAAATAAAACTATATAAATTACCATACATAGCATGTAACTCCTTAGATTCATGTATGAAAATTTATAGAAGAAGTTTAACTAATTAAACTAAATAATATACACACTCGTAATATAAAAACTATATATATTAATAAAATAGATAATTAACTAAATAAATGAATAATTCATAAATTTAGATATGAGGTAATAATTTATAAACAATTCATAAATATAGATAATTATAAACACTTCATAATTTATCTATTGATTATGTGAATTCCATAATTACATTAATATAAACACTTTATATTTATTTTTAAAATATTAAATCCTCCACATAATTCATTATATGGAATTTCACTTTATATGATATTGCAAAAAATATAAACTTCTTATATTTCAATTTTATTATGTAAACAATTTACATAATATAAATATCACATGTTAAATATTATTTAAACCTAGATTAAATCAATTATCAAAAAAACTTTTGATATGGTTAAAAAAATTCTCAAATAATGCCTTTAATTTGAAAAAATAAAATTAAAAAATTATGAAAAATTCATAATATTAAATATAAACTCATTTATATTTTTTCCTTGTTTTATAATTTATAAACACTTTCTAAACTAAACATATAATTTCAATATAAAAATTATATATATAAATTATAATCCATGACATATAATTTAAAAATGGTTCATTGATGTTAATAATTAAAATGATGGGACATTTATTTAATTAAATATTCCAAAAACATGTAATTAATTAATTAAAAAATTTATAATTAATTGATTTTTTAAAAACTTTATAAATTAATAAATATCCCAAGATAACTTTCATCCATAATTTATAAAAAAACTTATAAATTATATAATTAAATTCATAATTTAAATATATAATAGTCTAATTATTCTATTATATCGCATGCAATGATATATACATATCATAAGAGGTATTTAGTAAGGTTGTTGGATTTGGTTCCCTAGAACCAACTACTTTATACTTTTGATTTCCTATATATTTAAAAACGAAAATATTAATAAAAATCTTATCATATGATGATTTTTATTCTACATAACATTAATGTGATAATGGCCTTAGAGTATTTATCGCATTGAAAAGTTATAGTTGTTTTTTTCTATAATGAGAACCTTGAAGTTATATGAAAAAATTATTAAATACACTTTCTATGGATAGATGAAATCTATTTTATAGGACACAAATTATGTAGGTTATCAGGTGTAGGGGGTGTATAATAAATTGAAAATTATTTTCATAAAGCTGTCACTTTTTAATCTCTAAGAGGGAAGGTTATGAGAATAGTCCTGCCTATAGGAATTCCACATGTTTTATGTGTCATTGGATATTCCTATATGTGGATATGTGTATTTGTCCTTATACATTATATTATTATTAATGTATATCATGAGTCTCTCACTTAAATTCATTGAAGAACCCCATGATTACATATACTTTCAGTGAGGTAGGGTACATTTTGTGCACCAAAATTGATAAGAAATTAATTAATAAGGAAAGAAATGATTTGTCCCTTCTGAGTTAATGGAACCCTTTAATTAGAATGGGATTGTTTCATTAATTTTGTAGCCATTATATTTTTATTAATTAGTTCATTTTTAGAAACTCTAAGAAATATATTTCAATCATATGGGTTGATGAAATAAGTATGAAACCTACTTGATGAGATATTGAGACAAAGGGATTATATTACATGATTAGTGTTTGTATAATATTATTATCATTGCAACATTAATAACTTTATCTATGGGTTTCTTGACATGTTACTAGATATTGATATTATAATTTAGGCCAGTTGTCCCAATTTTATTAAGAAAGGGGCCTAAAGGTTCACACATTAAGTATATACAAAACCTCAATTAAATTATATTTGAATTTAATATTTGAATAAATATTATTCTCAAATTTTGAGGAATAATTATTATTATGATTATATTGATAGAGTTATTATTTATTGAATGAATAATATAGTGATATTTATTTTTTTTAAATAGTTATTATTAAAAGTTTCATAATTTCCATAGATGATTGACATACCAAGTTAAAGGGTCCAGAAGAAATGATATATTTCATATCATTTAAATAAATAAATTATATTTAAATATTCATGAATTTTTCAAGTTTTTATGAAATAATAATATTTATTTTATTGTTTTTAAGCATAGGGTTTTACATAGAATCAAGCTATTGATTAAGGTATTTTTTGAAATAACAATTCTCTAACCTAAGTATATAAATCATATTATATTGTTTCTTTGGGTATGGATTTTTTGTGCACACCATCTCTCTCAAGAGAATTATCTCAATCCAAGAGAAAAAATTCTCTAAAACATTTTCAATAATAGATAGCATCGTTTATCCTAATCTTTCTCAATTCCATAAGATAATTATATAGATTTCTTCTAGTCTAGAATGAATTATAGTAGCAATCAACAGGAATGAAGAAAGGTGATTTCTCTTTAGTTCTAGCATACAAAGATCCATCTACGACATTATGATGTTCATAAATCACATATAAATATAACTAGAGGGACTCTTTACTTGAATCCTATCATCATAATGATAGTATAATCAAACTAGGTTTGATCAATAAATAACTTCAACAGAGAAAGAATTCCAAGATAAGAGGGAATTCTTATTTTTAAATTAATTATAAATTGTATGTGAAAGATCAGGTCTTAAGGATTGTAGTGTTTATATCCATCTAGTTCTGAGGATAAATTGAAAGAAACCAATGAAAATCTATTTTTGGGCATTGTATATTCTACTTATGCTATTCCCCAAAACCTTTAAGTGGTATCAGAGTTGTCACAAGTTAATTTACAATTAATTAATAATTATTAATTGAATGATGAATTTATTATTATTTTTTCATTTCTAGATTATTCATTATTAATATGAATGTAGAGATAATATTATTGTTCACATTCATAAGGAAAATAAAAGATTAATAATGCTTGAATATATCATTCATAGGTACTATAGATTATGGTTGGATAACATGGATGGATGGATTGTAGCTAAAATGTATATGCTATGTACCCAAGTTCATTGCCCAAGGACGAGTTTTGAAAATCATGGCATGTTATGTGGGAGAACAATACATGATATCATTATATGATTCATATTTACTGGGCAGATGGAATGCGGCTTGATGGGTTTCATGGTGTGTAGCTAGAGAACATGTCGTGTAACCCCACACAATTTATCCCTATGATACTCATATATTCCATGTGGTCAAAGTACATGTAATATAATTAGTATATGATAAATAGTGACTTCCCTCTAAGAAACATGGGATAGATGTAATTACACGACATGTAGCTAGTATAACCACTATGTAATATATAAATATTCACATGGAATACACACTGAGTCCCTAGGTGTGTGATGTGGACAGCCACGAAATAGAGTACATACAATGTAGTGGATTGTACATGTCGTGTAACTAGTACCTATCCACATAGAGTATAATTTGAGTTAGTTTATAACCATGGGAATTAATTATATGAAATAGAAACTAATTATAACATTAAACCAAATTATATAGTGTATATATTTTGTACATGTTGTGTTATAAGGTTTTTTAGATTATTAAATTTTTAATTAATTATTTTCTAGTGTTATTTTGGGACTACACATCATGTATGTTCATTGTACACACCATATACTTTATGGGAATTAGAAACAGTACACTATATGTATATTAATGTTACTTTGTGTTTCATAAATGTCTTGTATACTACCTATATTAACTCATGGAACTACATGACATTTAATATCCAACACTCCATGTATGATACAGGGTATGTAAGTATACAGAATACAGCAAGGACCGCAAATGTCATAGTCATATTCCAAGAAAGTTCTAATACACACTACGTAGATGGGGACATGTCATGTTTCCTCTAGTATATTATGTGTTAAAATTCAATGTACAATTTTATATTGACTAGAAGTGTATAATTCATGACCCTTGTCAGTAAACATCATATACATATTAATTTTAAATTAAATTGACTTATTTAATTTATTTAAAATTATATAATATAGGAATATTCTGGACTATTTATAGAAACAATTAAGATAAAATAATTTATTAATTTAGAAATTTAGAAATTTTTTCTTAATATAGAAAAAATTAAAATGATTGCTAATTAGTTTTAAGTTTATAATTGTTGTATTCATGGATGACTATGAGCTTCATTGACCTGTATATGTGTCAAATTTCTTTTAATTTAAATATAATTACATGGATTTTTGTGATAATTATTACTAAATTAAAATAAATATCTTTTTATCATCCCCTCCTCTTATTATGTATGGTTCTGTTTGTCCATGATTTCTTTTATGTAACCACATTCCCATGGTCCCCCTCACATGCGTCAAGTGGAGGAGGTTCAAGGTAAATCGAAGTTGAAACCAACTAATGAGATACATAAGTGTATATATGGGATGTTTCAACTCAAACCAAGGTTGGTTCAAGGAGTTATTTTCTTATTTCAAGGTTTATTTTATCATTTTCTTGATAAACTAACCAATAAGAAAGCCCATGATCATTCCACATATATTTATTTTATTTTTATCCAGTGCATGGTTATCTATTTATTTTTATTTGATGTTTAAATGAAATCACCTAAAATAAATAATTTAACAATAATTTAAAATAGAATAAAATAAAAGTATTATGCACAAATTATTTTATCATGACATTGTTAATTAATTATGTAAAATCCATATAATATTAACAAGCATGTAAAAGGATAAAATAAAAAATAATTATGCATAAGATAAAAATCCATCAAATAAAATATCAAGTTGGAATTTCCTACCATTACTTAAGATAAAATTAAATCATAGTTCAAAGTTCTTTTTTGTACTAAGTCAAGGTGATTTCAATTATCAGGAATTTTTAGTTAAAGTTTTAGGTTGACTTAGCCGTGTTCACATTAGGGGTTGAATGCTCATGCAAGACTTGGTGTAACTATGAGGAAAGTGTTGAGGAAATCCAAGTTCAGGATATTAGGATTGGGGAGTCCACTCAATGGATTAAGGAGCTATGATTTAATATAATTGTAAAGACATGCCTACCTAAATACCTTTGAATAATTTACCCAATATTACTCAAGATTATCAGGGAAATATGAATTTTTACCCCTATAATATCTATCCAACAGGATATTATAAATCCAATGGAGAGGTCCATTTGAATTTGATAAAATAGTGGGAAACTAAAAATAAAATTTATTACTTCACATTTTAGTAATCATGATAATTTATTAATACCTACTTTTATTTTGTTTTAGAAAATGGAAAGTAACGCGGTCTCAACTTTATCATTGTGATCCATATGAGAGAAAGAGAACCTCTTAACTAGAAGTAACTTCCAAGAGTGTTATAGGGTCTTTTCTGTCATACTATGCCTAGAGTAGAAGTATTACATACTAGATTCCTCAATTCCTGATGTTCCTTCTAAATGGGAATGTGAGGAATATATCTCCTTATACCTAAAATACATGGATGATATGGTAGATTTTTGGTATTTTATGTTATCATCCATGAATTCTAGAAGCTATAAAAATATGGATGTATACACCATGTTTTATAAACTTCATGATCACTATTAGGAAAAGGATATGCATGATCAGTATGAGATTTCAAAGTCACTAATTACATGAAATATTAGAGAAGTTAAACTAGTCAAGGTGATTAATTATATTGAACATTTGGACGTCTTAGGTTTTAAGCTACCCGGTGAGTTATGCACCAACCTCATAAATTCTTCACTCCCTTAGATATTCTCAAGTTTTATTTTGAATTATAATATGAAAAATATTGTGAAGTCACACCCAGATCTTATTACACTAATTTTCCAAGAAGAAAAGGATATGAGGTATTAAAAATCATCAGTCCTTATACTAAATAAGAGGAAGAGCAAAGAAAAGGGACCTAAGACTCATTCTAAGTCTAAGTATTCTTTTTAACACCTTAATAAGTGAATAAATATCCAAATATAGGATAAGGAACAAGAAGCTGAATGTTTTTCATGTGGAAAGAATATCCACTAGAAGAATAATTGCATTATGGTGAGGAAGCAAGGGGAAGCTTCAGGTGTGTTTTTTATTGAATGAAATTTATTTATATCTACTAGTTGGGTATTATAAATATCTCATAGTGATCACATTTATATCCAATTATAGGAAACAAGTGGAATCATAAAGGTTTACATGGGTGAGGTGTATCTCTAAGCTGCCAATAGAGTGTGATTAGCTACCTTGTCTATACGAGACTACCACCTTGATTTTCCGATGGGGATGATTATGGTCTTAAAGAACTACTATTATATCTTTAGTGTTACCAAAAACATTATATTTGTGTCCAATTTAAGTATGGATGGATTTGTGTTAATTTTTTGGAATAAAAATTACTTTTTTTATAAAGATAAAATTTGTTATGGTATGACACATCTTAATAACAGTTTTTATATACTAGAATATAAAAACCTAGTTTTGGACATTGATAATTAATCAAGTTATCATGAATCATTTTACACTCATTTTTGGCATCACAAACTTGGTCATGTAAGTGATAAGTTCTTGAAAAATCTATTTAAAGATAGGTATTTAGATTCTTTGGAACTAAAACAACTTGGAATCTATCATACTTGTTTAAAAAATTAATGAACCTCCATTTGGTGGAAATCATGAAAGGTCCACATCGATTCTTGAATTGTTTTATACATATGTGTGTGGAGATTATCCTGTTAAATATTTAGGTGGATATTATTATTGAATTTATTTTACGAAAAACTTGAGTAGATATGGATACATCAAATTAATTAGATATAAGTCTAAATTCACAGATAAATTTAATCTTCTCATGAATAAAGTATAGAATAGAATTTTTAATAAGATAAAGAAACTTAAAATGGATAAACATAAAGAATATCTTAACCAATGGTTCATAAACAACCTAATGGATTTTGGAATCCTATCTCAACTCACTCCTATTTATATGCCATAGTGGACTGGTGTTAGTAAAAGGAGGAACTAAACCATATTGAACATAGTGAAGTTGATGATGAGTAATGTAGATAGTACATTATACTTTGGGGATATACATTATAGAATATGGTATATTAACTAAAATTTGTGCCAACTAAAGTGAAATATTGGATTCTATTCAAGATTTCGAGTAGAAAGAAACTTGGTTTTATCACATACTCATGTATGGGGTTATGAATAATTTATTAAGGATGCCTCTAGAAACAAGATAGAAAATTGGGGTATGAAGTGTATCTTTATTGGATATCAAAAGGAACCAAGGGGGAATTATATATAAAACCCCTCAGATAAGAAGGTAATAGTGGAAAGATAATCCATATTCTTTTAGAGGGATCCAATCTCTAAATTAAATTGTGGGAGCAAGATTGAATCTAATGAAGTTAATGCTTAAGATACATGAGAGTAGTCAGAGGAAAAAATTCCACAAATCCTAATGTAATAGATTGTTCCAAAGACACAAGTATTATATAGGAGATCCGGAGAGGTTAGATAACTAGAGGGATAAGGTTTTCTAGTCACCAAGGGTAGTGAATCATTATTATTTGATGATGATGAACCTATTTCCTATAAGGAATGAGTAAACAACTCATAAGTTTCAAGATGATAAAAATCCTTGAATTATGTGATGGATTCCATGTACCAGAAATATATTTGGGTTCTAGTTGATCCACCAAATATATATAAAATATTTTTTATAAATGGATATTCAAGAAGAAAATTGAAATGGTAAGTAAAGTTTATTCTTACAGGGCATGGATAGTGGCTAAAGGGTTTATGTAGCATCAAGGAATATACTATGATGAAACTTTTTCACCATTTTCTATATTTAAATCCATAAAAATTATACATTCCATACCAGATTTCCATGATTATAAAATTTGGTAAATTGATGCCAAAAAAATTCCTTAATGTAAACCTTATGTAAAATTCTTATATGGAACAACCTGAGGGGTTTTTGAATCCAAGAGTTTCTAATAAGGTGTGAAAGTTTTGGAGATATATTTATAGATTGAAGAAATCATCCTGATCATGGAACATTTTCTTTAATGAATCCATAAGATTTTTTGTTTCATAAAGAATAAATGTGATCCTTGTATATACAAGTGGTTTAATGGGTGTGTGTTCATTTTTTCAAGTATTATATATTGATGACAAATAACTAATTTTAAATGAGATACTAGTCTTATAATCAGTTGATATGTGGTTAAATACCTGATTCTACATGAAGTACTTAGGTGAAACAACATAAATTCTAGGGATTGAGATCATTCATGTAGATATAAGGGGATTATTATACTAGGTTAGGGTACATACATTGATAAGATACTGAATAAACTCGTTATGGAACAATCTAGGAAGGGATTGTTACTAATGTAACATGGAATACATCTCTCTAAGAAAATGTGCCCCTATACATAATAGGATAGATATAGGATAACCAATATTACTTACGTATCAACTATAGGATCAGTCATGTATGTCATGACATGTACTAGGCATGATGTTTCCAGCACCTTGAGCATGATAAATATCAAGAAAACTAGGATACTATCATTGGATAGTAGTTAAGACTATCTTAAATTATCTTATATGTACTAAGGATATGTTTCTAGTTTCTAGAGGATATGAGGAGATAATTATCAGGGTATATACATATTCTAGTTTCTAAATAGATCAAGATGATATAAAATTATAGTTAGGATATTTATTCATCCTCAATAGAGTAGAATGAGCTAGAAGAGCTCAAAGAAACTAGTGGTTGATGATTCTATAGTATATTTTATGTATATTACAACTTCTAATGAAGATAAAGAATAAATATAAAACTTTATTGAGGATATTTATATGGTTTATAGTAGTAAAATCCTATCATATTATATTGTGATAATACTATATAAGTGTCCCTTTCTAAGAATCTAAGTTCATATCAATAGATGAAGAATATACTTTAGAATTATCACATTTTGAGGGATTTTTCTTAGAGGGATTAGTTCATAGAAATCAGATTATCCATAGAGGAGAACGTGTTTAACCCATTAACTAAATATTAATCTTATTAGAATAATTAATATCATGTGAGAGTTATTGGTCTCAAATTCATTAGTATATGTATCTAGTGAAAGTGGTAGTTTGTGGGATTTAGTTACCTAGAATCAACTAATTTGTACTTTTTATTACCTATATTTCAAATACTTGAATGTTAATAAATATATAATCACATGATGAGTGTTATTTAATGTAACATTTATGTGATAATACCCTTAGAATATTTGTTTCATTGAAAGGTTATACCAATTTCCTATTATAATGAGAACCATGAAGTGCTATGAAAATATTATTAAATATAAGTTCTATGGTCAGATAAATCTATCTAATGGGATATAGATGATGTATGATATTAAGTATAGGGGTATTATAAGACATTGGGACTTCTTCTCATAAAGTTTTAACTATGTAATATCTAATATAGGAGGTTATGAGAATAGACCACCCATATAAATTCAACATTTAATATGTTCCATTGAATATTCCTATCTGAATACATGTGTATTAGTACTTATAATTGATATTATTATTAATTTATATCATAACTCATTGATTTATATATATTTATGAAAACTATGATAACATATTCTTGTAGAAAGGTAGGGTATGTTGGGTGCATCACAAGTGATATGACATTAATAACTAATCCAAGAAAGGATTTTTTCCTTCTGATTTAATAGAATTAAACATCTCAGTCCATTTGATTGGAATGGAACTATCTAATTAATTCCATGGTCTTGGAATTTTTATCAACAAGTTTATTTCAAGAAATTCAAATAATCGTATATCAAGTGTATGGGTTGATGAAATAATTATGAAACTTTATTGATGAGATATTGAGACAAATGGATAATAATATATAGTGAGAATTAATAGGAGGTTATTTTCTTTACAATAGTAATGTCTTTATCTATGGGTTCCTTGATAAGTTATTATATGTTAATCTTGGACTTTAGGCTAGTTACCTTAATTACACTAAGAAAGAGACTCATAGGTTTTCACACTAAGTGTATCCAAAACCTCTATAAAATTATATTTTAATTTAATATTAGAATAAATATTATTCTCAATTTCCAAGGAATAATAATTATTATGGTTATGTTGATCACATTATTATTTATTTAATGGATAATGTAGTGATATTTATTTTATTATTTAATTATTTATTATTCATGGTTTGTTAATTTCTTATTAGGACTGATGATCCAGGTTAAAGGGTGAAAAATAAATGATATATTTAATTTCATTTAAATAAATAAAAAATATTTGATGATCTTGAGATTTGAAAATTCCAAGTAAATAATAATAATAATTAGAAATATTTTTGTTCGATGTGGGGTTTTACATAGAATTAAGATATTGGATAAGAGATTTTGTGAAATATCTAATTCTCTAGCCTAAGTATATATATTTTTTATATTATTTCCTAGGGTATGGATTTTTTGTGCACAACATATCTCTCTAGATAATTCTATCAAAACTAGATAGAACTTTTTCTATAACACTCTCAAGAATGGAGAGGATAGATCCTCCTACTCCCTATCAAGTACCCAATTGAACTAGATAGATTCTTTATAATCTAAAAGTAATTCTAATAATTATTGAATGGAATGATGCAAGGCAATTAGTCTTTTTCACTATCATGAAAAGATCAATTTGTGATGTTCCAAGGGTTTTTAGGGAACATGTGGATAAAAATAGAGGTATTATACCCTTGAATCCTTTCATCATAATGACAGTACAATTAAAATGGGTTTGATTGATCAATAATATCAATGAAGGAAAAATTTTAAGAAAATAGGTCATTATTATTTATAAATTAATTATAAATTATATGTGAAAGATCCTATCTCAAATTTTGGTGTTTCTTTTCATCTAGTTCAAATGATAAATATTATGAAACCAACAAAAAACCATTTTTGGACATAGTCCTAACCAATTTTATTGAACCCTATAACATTCAAAGGTTATGACACTTAAATACTTTATAACTATCAGCCATATTTTATTACTGATAATGATTGGATGTGACTTTGTGTTGTGTATGCATAGGAATAGAATGATAACACTGAAAATAATACATTATAAATTTCACCTATGTAGAATAAACTCATGACATCCTATAACCTACATAGAAATAAATAGATATAGAATGAGTTGTGTACCATTAACTCGGCATATCAGTAATCGTAGATTATGGATAACTATGCATAACGGTAATCTTTCATGGATTGTTTCTACATCATATTAAACCTATGAAATAACCTTTTCATATAAATAAATTATCACCTATGATGATCATAGCCTATTGTATATGAGCCATATAAGATTAATCATGTGTGGTGCACCCAATATAGAAATAACTCATCACCTTAATGTCACTGCTTACAATATGATAATAACTATGATAATTTAAGAACATCAAGATATCACATAATATGATATATCATATATCATATTTTTTACATGATACTTTGTTTAGTGTAACTTCTTTTGTGACATCATACACTATGAATGTGCAATATCATATGCTATTATATAATTAAAACTGAATGATTTGAACTGAGTCACGGCGTATGATATCCCATATTATATGGCATGACTTAATCATAGCCTATGATATTTTATATTATATTTCCTTCCGAAGAATAAAACATTTATTGTAGTTAATGATAGAAATTATGATATTAAATAATATCATAATTCTTTATTTTAAACAAAAAATTGAGAATCAAAGAACATAGAAAGGCTCTAATACCACATATGGGTTTCATAGGGTCAATTAACTCTTAATAGAGGTATTATAACCAATCAGAAACCCTTAATCCTAAGATCTATTATTCTCAATAACTAAAACAATGATAAACATAAAACTAAGAACATTTTTTTGTACCTTACACATTCAATAATTTCTACGTTCATCTTTGATCATTATTAATAAAGATCATTCAAGGGAAGCCATCGGACTCCACGGGCTGCACTGAATCACCCATCACATGGGAAATACCCTCCTCTAATCCATAATATTTCAGTATATCATGGTTATTAAAGTAGTATAAGTAATATATCTTTGATCATGGGACATAATCAATAGGAAGAAAATGTAGGCTCAATTGATCACCATATCATAGTGATAACCTCCTTATATAACCCTTAGGGATAAACCTTAGTGATCATACATTAACTTATATATTACAAAACATATTAGTTAATGCTACAACCAAACATGAATTGATCTTATAAATGAACTCTAGAATCAACTGTGTGTTTTATCTTATGAAATTAATTGTTTAATGATATCTAGTGAAAGTGATTTAAACATTTAAACATTAAATATTCTATTGACTTAAATGAATTATATATTAGAATCCATGAAATATGATATGTTTGTATCACAATATACAATATTCCATGGTATTTCCATATGATATAGTCATGTCCTACCTTATGATTGTATGATGGAAGTAGTATGTTACCTTATAACATTCCATATGATATGATTATATCATCTCATATGATATAGTCCTCGTACATCACATACACATGGGGTTTAGAGAATATCTCATTCACTAAAAATGTTATTGAATCCCAAAAATATTGTTAGTCACATGAATTATTGGTTTGTTTATTTATGGCCTTCCAAATTATCATCAAGGTAGATAATTATGGTTTTATTGTATTTCAATTTACATTAAGATGATCTGAAATGTAATTATTATTAATATGTTTTTTGTAAAAAAAATACACTTATATATCACTTATATTTTGGATGAATCACATGAAGATGGGTTATGTTGGTTTTTTTATAACTATTCAAGTGTTCCCTTTTCTTATTCCAAAGCATCCCCTTTTCAGGTTTTAGGGATTTTGGAATAGGTAAGATCTCCCCATTTACTTTTAAAGTTTCATTTTTAATTATCGACCCTTAATATATCAAAGATCACTACTATAAAAAACACTAATTGAGTTGGGGTTTGTAGATGTAATTTTAGTAGTGAGAAATAATTAAGTTGGGCCTTATCATTAACATTTCAAATTATTTCATATCATTTTTATAAATTTCGACACCTACATGTTACAATTGTGTATAATTTTATATAACTTTGGGTTATTTTGAGTTTTTTGGTGTTTTTTAACTTTTATTTTAAAATTTAGAAAGTTTTTATATGTTTCAAGATCACTGTATAGACTCTAAACACTTAGGAGAAACCATGTATATGATCTTTATGTGAGGTTCCTAGTTTATTCCTGTGTAGCATGGTTAATATTCATGATTTATAGTAAACCATGTAGATGAATATTAAATTCATGAGGAACCATACAGATGACTTTTACATAGGGGTTTTCTCTGGTGGCTTACACATGGTTTTTGGAAACTTCATGGGAAAACTATGTGATGGGGTGAAACTTGATTCTAGTTAAAGATACATGGTTGGTTCACGGTTTAGAAAATTTTGCATGAAAACCGTTCAAGTTACCTAGATTCATTAAAAATTGAGTTTCTAATTATGCCCCTCTTTGATTCTAGGGTGTTTTAGACCTATTTTTCTCCTCTCTCATTTGGTCAACCCAAGGACATTTTCAATGGATCTCTTTCATTCTCCACCTTTGATTTACATCCTCCTCTTTATGGATTCTCGGTGGTTTAGGAATGTGATTCTTATCTTTTCCCTTAATTTTTATCTCCCCTCCTACATTTCTCTATTTACCCTTTTTTTCTTTCCTCCCATGAACCCTAATCATTTTGAAATCTATATAGTGGGTTTTGGTTAATTTAACCATAGGTTTTTGGTTTTTTAGGGATTATAGAGGGTGATTTCTTCCTTGGTTAAATTTCTTCCATCAAAGGTGAATTGTTTTTACTTAAATTGAGGTAGGTGTTTTTATGAAATTACTTTATTTAATATGTCATGAAATTATTTAGTGTTTATAAAAAAATTTATTATGATGACATGTATATATATAATACCCTTATTTAAGGGTTTTAAAATTATTCAACATTTTATATACTAAGAATGTAGTATTTTTAATAAATTTTTATTATTTGTTTTGAATTAAAATGATATGTATGTAAAGTGTTTGTGAAAATTCCCAAGAGGTGATTTAAAATTAATTTGAGGATTAAATGAAGGTCTTTGGCATTTTTTGGTTTCTAAAGAATATAAACCATATTTTAAGGGTCTATTATCAAATAGAAAATTATTTAAAAGTGACTTATAAGGGAGAAAATCGTATTTTTAAAGTATTAATTTATGATTAGATTTAAAAGAATGTTTTATAACATGGTTTTATATATTGAACTTAAAGACTAATTTGTCATATGATAAAAGGATTCCTTGATGTGTGACAAGGATGGTTAATGGCTTGGAATACCAAGTATATTTTAAAGGCAAGGTTTTCATGTTATAAATAAGTTTTATTGATGTCTTTATCACCCTATTATGAGCCACTTTATATTATGACTTGTGTAGGATTTTACCCCATTTTGATATGTTATATATTTATTATTATTTTATGCTTTCATGATGTGAAAAGTGGATATTTCTTGAGAGGGTATTTAAGGTGAGATGATATCTACTTGATATGATATATTATCGATGCATATTGTTCATTGATGATTCACTAGTTTTCTCACCTCTATTTTATTGATTTCATGAAAACCATAAGAAAAAAAGTAAAAGGTTAGGTTGAGTGTTATTCTAGTGTAGTTTGTATGCTGACTATTTACCTAGAAATGATTATGCTCTCTCTAGGTAGTTTGGCCCTATTATACCTAGTGATCTAATATAATGGGTTTTTTTATAATAATAAGAGATCTCCTAAGATGGATTTTCTATCAGGTTCACATAGGTTAGATAGTGTTATGATATTCTAGGTCCAAAATAATATTATTTTGGGCCCTAGTGGGTTACCCATAATGATTGTTCCTTTATTGAGGACTCTAAGGGATTACCACCTTATAATTTGTTTTAACCCCTCATTATTTTGTTAGTTTTGTGGCACCATTTATTTATAGTTGTTTATTTTTTTATGCTTCTTTGAGACTATGATTCTTATATGAGATTATATTATCTTTATGTCCTTGTATTTTTCACTTTCAAATTTTTTATGAAAGTGATTTTGATAGAATGATTTTAAAGAAAAAAATAAATTTTGTTTTATTTTTAATAAATTCAAAATATTGGTTTTAAATACCCAAAAGTTTTTTTGGTTTCTAAATGATTTTAAATCTTGGTTTTGTTTACTTTGAAATTTTTTATTTTATTTCTATCATGGTGTTTTTTCATGGAATTGTAATATTTGGTTCCATAGAACCAACTTTTATGTACTTAATTATTACAAGTATTCATGTATTTGAATATTAATGGAAGTTATTATCACATCATAATTTTTATTCTACATTACATTGCATGTGATAATATCCTAAGTTTACTTATTGCACTAAAAGGTTATAGTAGTTCACCGCTATGATAATAACAAAGAACTATCGTGGTACTATTCTTAAATATATATTCTATATCCAGATGTTATCATTTTATGAGACACAAATGATACATGATATCAAGGGTGGAGACTAATAGTACTTGCACATGAGCCTCATCCTAGTTGGTGAGGAATCCTTAAGTTCATTCAGGTGACCCAGGATCAAATCCAAGTGAAGGAATTTTTTCCGAGGGTGTTGTAGCGGGAACTATAGCAGTATTGTAGCAGGTACTATAGCATCTACTGTTTGTCACTATAGCAGCCGTGACTATTCCCCCGTTTGGGCCTTCAGGGAACCAATTTGGTCCCTGAGTCCTTTAATTCCTTTGGGCCACCCAGGACTTCGGTTCAGTAAGGCCTTCAGGCCACCTCAAGTCCTTTGGGCCACCTTAAGTGCAGATACAAACCAGACAACCTACAAGGAACAAGATTCAGAAGAAGGATGAGCAAGGAGATTTCACCATAGAAGAAGCTAAATAGATTGAAAGAATAAGAGGGTATGGAACCTACCATTGGGAAAAGCTTGTGCATGCACAGGAAAGCTTAGCCGAATATCCATGCGAAGGTGGAGAGTTGATTTCACGATGAAGATGCTGGACAGGAGTAGTTCCAAGTAGTTAGTCTGGGTTGTATGTATTGTTTGAAGCCTACGGGAAATAAATTACTCTAAGGCCTATGGGCCATGTAATACTTATGCCTACAGGCCTTTTAAGGGTTCCACCTCACCCCTTGAAAGGTATATTACAAAATAAATAAATAAATGAAGGCCTTTAGGCCATTGGAGAGAGACTCATAGGACTTTGAGACACTTTATCATGGTGTATGCCCTTAGTAATCTTCAATGCATGAGATTATGAGAACATAACCCACCAATAGGAAATCCACATTTTTATGTGTCATTGGATATTACTATATAAATATATGTGTAATGATATTTAGACTTTAATATTATTACTAATTCATTTCATGATTCATCTAATTTAATTTATTGATGAAAATAATGATGACATATGCTCGTGACGAAGTATGATATGTTGGGTGCATCATGACTAACATTGTGTTAATGAATAATGTGAGAAATTATTTATCCCTTATCTTATTAAATGAAATTTTATATCTTAGTACCTTTAATGGGAATTTAATTTCTTGATTAATTCCATGTACATGGTGATGTTTTTGAAAAGTTCATTTTAGGAGAGTCAAAGAATGATACAAAGAGCATACAACTTGATGACACTAGTATGCAGCCTGGTTGATTATATATATTGAGATAATGTGATTATATTACATGGTGTATGTTTCTAGGAGTTTACATGTCATTGTGAAATTAAATTATTTCTCTATGGGATCTTTGACATGTTGTTAGATGCTAAACTTGGACTTTAGGAAGTGTATCCTAATTCCACTACAAAAGGGGCCTAGAGGGTTGAACATTAAGTGTATTCAAAACCACATTTAAATTCCATTTGAATTTAACATGTTGGATAAATATTATTTTCATATGTGGTTTAATAATTATTCATGTTGGAATGATCAAAAATATTCAATCACTGGTTATTTGAGAGAATATATATGTGATTTATATGTTTAATAAATATTGATTCATCATGTAATTAATTATTTAGTTAAGTGAATGTAAAATATTTATTTATTATGGTTTATTCACAAGGTAACAAAATATTTATATATTTATTTACATGAATATTTAATAAATAGTTATTCACTAATTCAGTGAATATGATATTTATATATTTATTGGTGAATAATGAAATGGTGTAAATTTAATTAAATAAATTTTCATTATTTAAGGACCGGTAAATATTGAGGAACATTGGAAGACCGAGTTTTATGGTCCAGTAAGAAATATAATATTAAATATTATTTGAAAATAAATATTAATTTATTTATTCAATAAAATAATATTTATGTTATCTATGATTTTGATGCATGTGAAGTAAATAATAATGATAATATTATTATTTAAACATGGGGTTCATTGAGAATTAAGAAAATAATAAGGTCTCTTGATCAATTATTTATTTTTAAACCCTAATACTATATAAACTTGGTTAAGAAATTTTGTGTAATCCCTAGATCCATTTCATTATTATACACATCAACTTGTAGAGAAAATTCCCTCACTATCTATATATCTCTCCCCTAAAACACTATAAAAAACACAAATCAATTCTCCTTGATGTGAGACAAAATTTTCAGCATTATTTTCCTCATATTCTTTGAAAATACCCCTAATTTAACCCAATTATTGGGTAAAATAACAATTTTTTGTGACCCTTGTGAATCTTAGACTTCATTTTTTTAATGGTTTACCTAATTTTTTTTAATCTATGTAAAGAGTGGTGATTCCAAAAAAATTAAATCTTATCCTACACTAGAAACAAAAATGTATGTGCTTTATAGAGCATAAAAAATGGAAAAGGAATGGAGTGACCATGAACTTTATTCTTATTATGGATCCAATAATTGAAGCATTGGTAAAGTAATGAATCTACTAGGAAATCCCTTTTTACAGTCAATCTAGCTATTTAACTAATGATAAATAAATAGAGCTACCACATGATAAATGAAATCGACCGTGGGACAAAAAAGTTTCTACCACCACATAAATTTGATAAAGGAGAGTGACTATAACTTATTTTACATCAACCATCACAAAATAAAAAAAGAAAAAACATGTATCTATTATACAAAAAAATATTCCTCACTCTGTATCATGATCGATTAACATGATCAACCACGCCACCTTATCATGCTTTTCGTAGACCTAAATTGTCTAAGATTGGTGGAATGAAGGTGAAATTACTTGGTATATGAGTCACAGTTATACACTGATTGGACTCGATATCTTCACTGACCAAAAATGAGATCTAGCCCAGTACTCTACGATTGAAATCACCTTGCACGCACCACTAAATATTTTAAATTCTACTCCACTATAATCGATATCACAACTTGACACCACCAGACCCACGTGGAGAAAAACTGAGATCCCATATTAGGATTTAGGATCAAGATTATAGCAATATAGTCTTAACAAACAAGGATATTTCATCATTTTAAATGAATATTAAGTATATTAAAAAATTTCATGTTTGGGGACCATAATAGTTTAGTTTATCTGGAAACATGTAACACATTCTTCTAATTTTCTTAAAGATCTTCAACATCTCCCATAAAGATCTCCTCCTTTAGTACTCCTACTTAAAACCTTTCTTCATAAACTAGGTAAATTAAATATAAGAAAGGGTAATATCATATGCTCGATAAGGGTAAAAATAAAGGAGATATGTAAGAATAACATACACATAAGGGTATGAGAACTTGAGCATAACATTTGAATATCATACCCAACATATCAAAGATCATAATCATGAGTCATGGTATAAAGATTGGAAATTCATAAGACATGAATCATAATATAATCAAAAAACATGAGTCATGAGAGAATAAAATTTTTATAATACATTTACTTGTGTTATACACATCATATTATAACATTGTGAACATATATAAATAGAAGTAGGTTCACTCGTTAAGTTGTGGACATGAAATCAATCCATCACATAAACTTATGGACATGAAACCAGGTCTACATATAACATTATGAACATGTAATTAGGTTCAAGAATAACATTTTGAACATGTAATTAGGTTCACGCATAAACTTATGGACATGAAACTGGGTCCATGCATAACAGTTTGGACATGTAATCAGGTTCACGCAAAATATTGTGAACATATAATCTGGTTCACGCATAAACATATAGACATGGAACCAGGTCCATGCATAACATTTTGAACATGTAATCAGGTTCACGCATAACATTTTTAACATGTAATAAGTTTCACTCATAACATTGTGAACATGTAATGAAGTTCACGCATAACATATATACTCATGAGTCATCCATCATTACCCAATGCATAGGAGGCAGATATAGGTCCCACCCTTTACATAATGAAATAATACATATTTGTGCCACAAGACCATAAACATTCATCATATCATAACACGTGAAATGAAATTGTAATCTTAAACATTTCATCTTATGATAACATATGGAGAAGAGATAGGTTTGATAATCATTTCATCATAAAATAACCCATGAATGGAAGCGGGTTTCATAAACTTTTTATCATTTTATAACCCATTGAAGATAAGTAGGTTTCAATAAAAACATGAAAACTTAAACATAAACCATTAATAGAAATAATTATAATGGTGTAATTATATAATATCCTCAATAAATCATAAACTATATCAAAGGATTTTATCTTAGTTGGATAAGGATTTTGAAAGATAACTTGGAGAATTTCTTAAGAAAAATAACTTTTTAAGTCATAAAACATAATTAAAAATCCTTTTCTTTTAAAACCACTTTTAAAACTTATAAAATAAAATTTTAAAACATTTCTTGATGAAAATATCCTTTCATATTTCAAAAACTCTTTTTAAATAATAAATTATTTTGAAAACCTTTTTCTTTGAAAATAACCTTGAAAACTTATAAAGCCTTGAAATCCATTTTAAACAATTTTTCAAACATAAAACATTTTTAAAATCCTTTTACTTTAAAATAATATTAAAATCTAATTTAACCAAATTTCAAAATATTTTTAGAAAACATTTTTTTTTGAATAAAATATATTTCCTACTGAAGAGCGAAATAAGGTCTGATTTTCTTAAAAACATTTTCTTAATTATCATAAGTACCAAAGAGTGGGAAAGTGGTAAACTTGAATTAAGATAACATTAATTACTAGAGTATAATAAAATTCATGTCATTTATTGAGATATGTATCATAAGATCTCATCAATAGAAGCATAATCATAAATAATCTCAATAAACAATGAGATTGTAGCAATAAACTCTTACCACTTTGGTAAATTTGAATAAAAATACTCATGTAATAACAAAATTAAATGAAGATTAAAATATCATTAATATAATTATATTTATGATATAACATTTAAAAGGTAATTATATACACGTTTTAAAATAATGTAGGTGCATAACATAACTTGTGTCACAAAAAATGCAAATAGAGACAAAAATACCTTATAAATTTAGTAATTTTTGAACCGTAATCCCCATGAAATAGAGAAAATAAAAATGAATTTAAAATATCCATGAATTTAAGGATAATAATATTATAATACATTCATGATCAGTATATACACCACACAAAATAAATGAGTGGAGAATAAGACATAAGTCTCGTAAAAATAAAAGTGAGACTAAAATCCTCTTACTACTTGAGTAACTTTGGAATCATGAGATTCATGAAAGAATAAAATTAATTTAAACTTTTAATATCATTAAATAAATTAAATTCATGATATAACATTTCATAGGGATGTATATACACCACACAATAATAATTAGTGGTGAATATAGACTATATCACACATAAATAAAACTGGGATTAGAAAATCCTTAACATAAGTCTTGACTTTATTCATACACATTAAAACCTCTTGTATAATAAATATAAGTTTATTATACATCCAAAAAATAACTATATTCTTATATATCATAAAATATATTATTTTATTATAACTTTATATTACCCAATTATTAATAATTTCATGCTAAAGTTACGTTTTTGGAAATAACCGCTTTGTTTTTTGTATACATTTTGACTTGTTATTATTGATCCACTTATTATATCATGGTTTAATTATTTAAAAAATGTAAAAAATGATATAAATATCATATATATTCAGTATATAAGTATTTATAATAATTAATAAAATGTAGAAATATAAAATTAAATACATTGTTCATGGATATGGTAGTTCGTATGTACGCATGAACATTGTTTCCATTTTATTGTCATATTTTTTAAGAAAGAAAAGTAAATGATATATATATATATATATATATATATTATCTTTATAGTATAATTATTATTTCATTTATAATATATATTTTTATTAAACATTCCCTTAATTCATTTTATGTAAAGCATGAATGAATCACATCACTTTGAGGAGGCGATAGTCCACATATCCACCAAAAAAATTATCATATTCCCAAAAAATGGAAAGCATAATGATATGTGTTATATAATAATTCCAAAATCATAAATATAATATATATAATATAAAAACATTAAGTACATCATTATTCCCAACCTTGATAGGTGGTAATGGAATAACGAATGACATCAGTCCGTGTGGCAGTTGTCTGTCGTACACTGAAATAATGATTATGTATCTTGTTTTATAGAAGTGTGTGTAAGTTTAGGTTTTAAACATAACATAAAAACATATAAGTATATTTATTATAATAATTATGTTACCTCTTCTTTGGTTAAATCCTTTTGGTTTTCACCAAAGGGATTCCTTTGTTGGATTTCTTCCCAAATTGAGTATTCTAGGATGAATTAAGTGTAGTTTGGATCTTATTTTTTCAATGTTTTAATTATCCAAAGGTCTTTAGTGGAGTGAATAAGTGAGGGGTTTGAGTTCCCTTTTATAGTGGAGGAAGAGTTGCAATCTTGTAAATATAAAAAGGTAAACACTATTAAGAGGTCTCCCTTACATCATGTGCCTATAATAATGGTAAATTTTAGATAAAATAGGTTACATGATTAAAATATGGCTATAAAATTTCTTCTAGAAATATTTCTAGGTTATTTTACCTCTTAAGTTAAACTTTAACCAATGAGTAAACTTTTTTTACCTAAATCGTTGTAATTAATTTTAATGAATTTCACTAATATTTTTTGTCAAAAAATAAGTTGACACTAATAGACTATAGATTATTATTATTCCAAATATGAAATCCATTTTTACATAATCTAAATATAAAAGTGGTAGAAATTAATTTAATATTAATTATGCAAATGGGATGAGACAATGAGTTTTTAAAGTGAAAATATTCAAAAGTTTGAAATGTTTTTATATCCAATTTCAATGTGAAATTGATTAAAATGACATAAATTATATTAATATATGTGTAATTGATCTAAATATACTTTAAAAACAAATAAAAAATATAATTTAACTGTATAAATAAATTATAAGAAAAGTTAGTTTTTAATTATAATTCATTAATTTCACTATTCATCAAAAAATGAAACTCCATAGAAAAATACAAAGAATTCACACAAAGTAAATTTTGATGTTAATATTTCAAAAATTAATTTTATTTTTTAAAATAAAAATTATATAAGTTTCAAAAAATAATTTTAAAACAAGCCATCCATAAAAAGGTGGTAAAACAACCTTTTAGAATAATACAACATTTTAAGCATAAAACTAGATTTGTTCTTATTTTATGTCTATAAAAATTATTGGATGGATTTAAAAACATTTTTTTGAATTTATAATATATAAATTTTATTAATATATATCACTAATATTGATTAATTTAATTTATTAAGATAAAATTCCATTGTGAGCATAAAAATAGTTTTTTCATAAAATCACTTCCTTTATATGAAATTGGATTTTATTTTCATTTATAAATAATTTATAACCAAAAAAACATTTTATAAACATGTGTACACTATTGTATCATAATTTAGTTAATCTTATTCATATATTCTATTCCAAAAACTAGATGATAACCTTAATAATATTTTAATAATAAGTTTAATAGTATATTGTAGTTCGGTAAAACTTGATCTTGGGTGTAATGTAAGATATTGAAGGAACTCAACATTGTGTATAACACAAGCCAAGTATAGTGTTGCATGTACTGAAAGCTAATCTCAGTGTCACATTTAGTGAAATATTAACTTTTTGTTATGTATAAAACAAGAATAACATAGTGTAGCGTGCAATACAAACCATCAAAGAAAATTAATTTATTTGAAAAAATAATAATTCATAAAAACTTGGGGTATTACATTCTACCCCCTTAAAATGAATTTCACTCTTGGAATTATTTTGTGTTATCAAAATTTTAATACTTGAATGTCTCATTCATAGAAACCCAAATCATAAAAATCAATACTAAAACTTCCTTTAAAAAGGGAAATTTGGAAACATAACGGTTACCCAAAGTAACTCATAACTAGGTTTATACATAGGATAACATAGGTGAAAAGTCAAAACATGGACATGGAAGATAAATTTAACTATCAAGTTATAATGGAGAGTGATAGAGAATATTATTAGGAGAAATTTAGTGATCCAAAATCTATAAACCAAATAGGATTGAAAACATTCATTGATATCATCAAAAATGATGATAATGGGACTACATTTTATTTCAAGTCCCTTTTCCTAAATATGATTATTTTTCATGAGAGGATATACTTACTTGATTTCAGCATAATCTCACCCTTTTTCCCTTGATCAATTTATACTTCATCTCTTATTCCAGGAAATATAGGTGAATTTTTTCTTCCTAAATCATTATCAGATCATGAGATCCATAAATAGGATGATAGGTCATTCCTTCATCCTTCATCATAATAAAATGGTTAGCACATGTTATCAGATATGAATAAATCCCCATATAGAGAGAAAATACTTTAATATCTAAAACCTCATATGAATTTTAACATAAAACATTCTATAAATGGTTAACCTTATAACCATTATAAAATATGAAAGTCCAAAACTTTAGAAATAAGGTCACCAAATTTCTCAAAAATAGCTTATCATTGATCCCCCATATATCATAAAGTAGATATTGGTTTTCACATAACAAACATTTTAATACCATTATCATTTCTTTACTATAAACATGTTTTTTTACACCCCTTAGGAAGGTAAAAATATTATGAATAAGTATTTTGGATATTTCAAAGTATCAAAAATAAGCTAAAGGAAGTAAGAGACATAAAGTGAAAGGGACCTACATGGGACACCTATGTCGAGGACCTATGCAGAATACCTCCACATCTAAAAAACCAATGCATGTTCTGCTCATATAGCACATTGTGAAGCCCCTTCACTACAGACCTACATTGTAGAGTTGCATAGAAGAACGACACAGAAATGTGATTTCTATACCCCTGCATAGAGGAGTTTCGCTGAAGAGATACATGGTCGACCTATGCTAAAAAAATCTTTTGGACCTTCCCCTTTTCTTTCCTGTAAATAGGACCCTTGGGCTCCCCAATTGAGGATTGAAAACGTTTGAATAATTCTTAAATCTCCCATTTCATTTCTCTTTTACTCAAGTCCCCCAAATTTTCTCATATATCTCTCCAAAACACAAGATAAAAGAGAATTAGTTGTGATAAGAAAGTTTGAAATACTTTTAGTGTTTGAAACAAAAAACATCTGATTAAGGACCCTTATTTCATAAAGAATAAGCTAACTATGTAAGGACTATTTTTTTGAGGACCTATGAGAGGCTCTTCCAAAGACATCTAAGGAGACTCAAGGTGTTTATATTTAAATATTACCCTGGTGTTATCTTCTTTTTAGTCCTTTTTTTAAGATTTTATAGGATTATTTATCCTGTTTTAATCATTTTTTAGTTATTACTAGGACCTATGTGGCACACCTATGTGACATACCTATAAAATAGAGCTATGCTGCATAGTTACGCCTAGGACCTATGCATATCACCTTTTAAACCCTCTTAAAAGACACTTATGGTAGGGTATCTCCTTTATTGGTTCCCTTATCTGAAAGGGACTAATTTGAAGCCTCCAACAAAAATCTATGAACATATCAAACCTTTGAAAAATCCATATTAGTGTGTCTTCCATTTGGGTTTGTATATCTACAGTTAGAGGTTTCCCACATTCATCTTCTAAGGGAGTCGGGATCCTTGGGATGTTTGTAGGTTTGTATATCTATAGTCACATGGATCCTTACCCTATAGATAGTGTTGGGAAGTTCTGAGTCTTGGATTCCGGGGATGGGACTTTGTCCTCCCCTTTTCATCTCTAAGATCCTGAGCCTCTATTTCTTAATAGGGAGAGTGAGGGTCACACTTGATTTTCCATTAAATAAAGGAAAATTCCCCCTCCTATCTTGGGACCCATCCTAGGGAATTTCTCATGGAGTAACCCCCTAGTCTTTTGGGCCAAACCCAATGACCTTCACTTTCATTTCACATTGAAGGGTTCATTGCTCACACCCTCACCCACTGTCACCTCAGATTATTTCGTTGTAATCATGGCCTCTTCCATCTGCAGAAGAGAAAGTGTGTGGTTTGTTGAATCTTTCACATATTCTTGTTTCTCACACTGATCATGAATCAATTGGGCTTAGAGATTTGTGATTATTACAACATCCACACGATCCAATTCAACTCTTGAACTATGAGAACTCTGATTCCCACCATAATTGGGATACATAGGAAGCCTTCACCCAGGGCCTGATCTCACTGGATATCCTCTTCAAGAATACAACCCTAATTCCCTTAATCTTGGAATCATTATTAGGATTAAGTCTCAAATTAATCCCCCCCCCCCCAAAGATCCATGAGTTAATAAATTTTTCATAGAACTTGTTACAAGGGAATCCTCTTTAGGAGTAATCCCCAACCTACTTCTCTCAAAGGGTCATACACCCCTGTGATATTTACCAAACTACGTGGGCTTTGATTCCTATATGAGTGGGATACATAGGAAGCCTCCCTAAGGTTCAAACCCAACACTCAAAATCAACCATGTTCTTCTTGGTATATATTCCCATCAGGTTCTAATCCAACTTGGAAACTCATATACTTTCCAAGTTCCTTGGGCTGCTTAGGCATAAGTCCCACATCAAGCATTGACTAAGCACCTTCCGCTTAGATGTCCTTACCATGTGACATTAAATTGTACAGTTAGGTCCTTATCGCACAACCTTAAAAGTTATGATGTGTCTCATTAAGTGGCACAAAACTACAAGATTTTTTATTCCTTTCACAAAGATATGTAGGTATCCTATTTATGGGTATGATCCCAACATCAAAACAAACTTCTGTCTCCCTAGATGACAATAAATTTCAGAGTGACCCACTGAGTGGATTAAAAACTAGAATCATCGTAACAATAGCTAAAATAATATTGAAATAATATATGAGAGGATACCATTGATGGAGAACCTTGAATACACATAGATATCTCCATTAATGAAGAATCTCAAATACATATGGATGATTCAAAATTTCACACATACTAACAATTGATTTCATATTTCAAGGGAAGCCTACATTATAATCGGTAAATTATTAAATATTAATGAATATATCTTAAATATATAAGAGATACTAGGAGTAGGCAATAATTCTCCCCAAAATGGTGTGATGAGGCCGACCTCCCATCCTCTCAACAAATGTGAGTTCTTAAGTATCGTAGATCCAAACCTAATGAATGCTTGCCTTTGGAAATTAGGTCCCTTTGGATACAGAACCTTTGGATTTTTTGGTTCCATAAATATATACAATGGAAACCATCCATAAGTATTGATTCCTAACCATTACACACATTCTGGGGGAAAACAAAAGAAACTGGTGAACCTGACATGAATCTTTAACCAAGTTGATAGTGTTACCCATCTGTCAGGCCCCTATCAATTGATAAAGTAGGGCCAGACAAGGGAATAAATCATGCATGTGTTCATATAAAAGTTTTTTCTTTAATTTATTTCATTATTGTTATTTTTCATATATATAGGCACTTTTTTTAGAACTCCCTTCATTCCAAATGGTTTCCTTCAAGTTTGCACCGATGAATACCCTTGTTGCTACTCAAGATGGATCCTCATCCCCTTGAAGGATGTCATCACTAACTCATCATCTTCAATGTTGGGTCTCCAATGCATTAGTCTGAGATTACCGTAAACTAGGTACTATCCCTACCTTGGAGGTTTCCCAACAAGCCTTCAAAATCAATAATAACCCCTAGTTGTCCTGTCAACGGCGACCAGTGGTTCAGAAGAAAATGGTGCCAACCACAATCTTCAACCATTTCAGGAGTTTAACCCTGAAACACAATCACCAATCCCTTCCTTATTCTAGGGGGTTAGACCAATAGGTCACCCATGGCCTTATCCTAAAGTCATAGGGTTCCTTACCAAGGGATCCTACCAACAATCACTGCTACCAACGTCGTGCGGTAGAAAACCCTTAACATGATGAGGGTGTTATATTTGGTTGTTCAGACCAGGTCCCTAAGACCCAGGCACACAATACAAACTTCCAAGGACAATATCCAGCCAACAAGGAGTATGTTCCTACCTTTTCCCCCTTTGAATAAGTCTATCAACCCAACTTGGTGGCAAATAATGAACGGACACATACACTCGTCCGCCTTAATTCCGCTAGCCAGTAGACTCGTCTAGAAGTTCCCAACCAATCCTTCTATTCAAATATGGTAGAGTACCATGAGTAGTCACACAAACCTTCTTAAAAACTATCATCCAGTCAGTAGACTCATATGGATGCATTCAAGGAAGCTCTCCAATCAAATATGGTGGAAACTTGTAAGCAGGAACATACACCTGTTTGCACTCACCAATCCTGCCATCAGTCTCATCTGTCATTATTGAAAGAAGTTTGCGGACTATACTTGGTGGAAAACAACCAATAGGCACGTAAAACTTCCATCATCCATCAAGCCTACCAATAGTCTTGTTTGGTATCACCCAAATAAGTCATCCTAAAAGCTTTGATGAAAAACCTGGGACGGACTCAATTATCTTCCCCCACACATGAGTACTGTCAATATCCAATAATAAGAATGGGAGGATAAAAGTGGATACATATACCTAATCCAGATATATAATGCACATATATTCTCATTCCTTCCACTGAATTCACTAAACACATTTTATTAATGGTGAAAGGAAAGACACAAATTCCTTCTCATATCCTAGAATCTTGGAAAAATATCATAATGGAAACTTCAGCAGTACCAAAGGGACGGACACATAATTTTTTCTCCACACCTGGGATGACCCATCAGCATTCCATCCCAGATCAGATACATACTTCTTTTCCATTATAGGAGGGTTATGGGGCATACTCCCCCATATCATACGGACAATGATATCGGGAACATACACCCTTTCCAATTGGAGATAATCAGTCTATTCGGATGGCCACTCCAAGGCAGGAACATACACCTACCCATGATAACCACTTCTCCCAGCAAGTGGCCCCAATTACATTTAATAGAACATCTAATAATAAGTCTCACCAAGCACAGTTGGAAAATCAAGAGTTGATCTGCAATCTGGATCTTTTTAATGTTGGATTTCTTGAAGACCTCAGACATTTATCTATTGCAGCTCAATATCCTACCCTACCATTTCCAAATTATGGGATTAGTAATAGTAATTCTGAAGTTCCTCATTAGATACGTCATCATGACGGCTTACTTCATGACAATTTTTTCAATTTAGAGAACCTATCTATGGATGAGAGTCCCAAAAATCATCTGTGTGGCTAGAAAACCGAGGAGAAAGTGAATTTATCCCTTGATATAATCCACCATGGTGGTCCTACCCATAATGGAATTCCCTGCGAAAGTTCTCTCCATAGTATTGTTTCGCATTGTCAAGATAATTATCCAATTGATAATGTAGTGATGAGAAATCCCACTTATCTTGAGGCACTTTCCAACATAAGGCCAGTTATGTCTAACACCTTATTACTAATAAGTGAAATACTTTCTCAACCAGAAGATAGCACAAGGATATGGTCATTCTCTAAACCTCCCTTGGGTCATTTGCCTTCTAATATGGCAGAGGAAAAAACAATTGATCCTATTTCTCGTGATAAAACAATTGAGAAGCATCCACTCTGGTGGGACCAGGTTGAGAAACCTCTCAAAAAATATGAGGAGGATATGTTGAATATGAGAAAACAACTGGATGAGGGTGAAATACCAGTCATGTTCTGGCCTTTGGCAACCTCTCAATACAACATTCTAGAATTGATGGCAGAATATTGAATTCATGATATATGCCTCAACATATGGAATAATATTCATCATCTGAAATCCAAAGTATTATCATATGATGAATATCAAAGTCATTTAAAGGTAATATAAGGGTTATGGTGCCAAATTGATTTTGCATCTCCCCAGGTTTCCAAACATCTAAAGGTTGAGAAGAAACAAGTTTCTCTTTAATGTGCATGCCTCAATGCATTACATAAGTTGTGACAATTGATTACAGAAACCCCATATAGTGTTCATATCAGAGGATGGGGTGTACATGGAGCATTTCATTTCACTGCACTCCAAAATAGTCAAATCCCACCGAAAGTGGTCTCATGCAATGTTATTTCCACAGGTCAGCTACAACAAATAAATTCTATTTATAACCGAAGAAATGATCAGCAAGAACATGACTCGATCAATTTTCACTAAAGTCAGGTCTAAATAGAGCAATATATCAAGATACTTTTTCATAAAGAATATAAGAACATTATGTAGGCCTCCTTCTTAGAGGATTTTATCCATAAAATTTTTAAAATGTATGAAATAGCACAATAATTTTCTAAAATAATAGATTTAAGTGGTTTTCGGATAATGCACCCATCCAATGTTCAGATTAAAATTCATAAAATCAGAAGAGTAGTTGCACTAATATCAGACATAGAAATTTAGGACCCACCCCAGCATGTAGGGATGGGGGATTTTTTAACCCAACCTTTGGATTCAACAAGCAGAGCCCAAAAGATTGAAAAAGAAGAATAGGAACAGTCATGGCCTATAGGGCTTAGGGATTTTTCAAATTTACAATCCCCTCCTTAGCGGAAGTCAGTTTTCTCCCAATTATGGAAGAATCCACAAAGTGAATGCATAACAGAACTATCCAGGGATTCCCTTCAGATTACTATTCATCAAACAGTTCCCAAGAAATCAGTGCATAAGAGAACAAAGTCTCATGGAGGGAACAGAAAGAGACAATCTTACAAAGATACTGACATAATTCCATCAATGCATTATGCGTCATTTAATTTCATTAATTCCATTATGGGAGATCCTCTAGAAAATGAGTCTAGTTTAGGGGAGTCATAGGATGAAGTTCTTATTCATAATGTGGTACACACCAAAGAAAATTAAGGAGGTGTGCGTACCTAAAATCAGATACTTACCCAGAATCTAGGTATTCTCTCAAGTAACCAACTCCCACCTCTTCAAAAGGTATCTAACAAGGGAAAAGTTAAAGTTTAGATCATGTCTCACTTTTCAGCTAGAGAAGGTCAATCTCTTTCACTTGAAGAAATATTTTCCCTACAAGAGGAGATGATGAAGGAGTTAAAAAGACTCAATGCAGAGTTACTCTAAAGTATCATTCCTGCCAATCATGCTCTACAAGAAGATCCTCAGATTGCACATCCAGTAGGGGATCCCTAGCAAAGAGGGTTTGTTTAAACTACAGATGTGGATAATGAATTCCTTCCATTGGGTACACAGTCATAACAGGATCAAACATATCCTTACAGGCTTGTCCCCATGGGCTATCCAAGACAAATACCAGCAACGCCACCACCAGTGGTTTTTTCAGTCATTGTGCTCGTTCAAGCTCTAGATTCTATACCTGTACAAGTCCTAGTTCATCCAAATATTCCCCAAATTCTTATGAATACAATTTAGGCAATAACAAATCAATTGGAATTTATGGAAGAACGGTACGACCAATACAACTTGAAAATAAATCTCCTACTCTGAATGGGTAGATCTGATCCCTCTCCACCAAAAATTGTGAGTACCACATTTCTAATCTTTAATGGTTTGGGAAATCTGGAGCATCACTTAACACATTTTTTTCTCACTATGATCCCGTGAAGGGGACCCCTCAACAATAATAAGCAGTAAAGCTCATATGTTTTGTGCAATCATTTTAGGGTTCATCCTCCATCTACTATACAAGTTTGCAGTCTTGATCAATTATTGGATGATAAGACCTCAATCAAAAATTTCGTTTCCAATTCATCTCAACTCTATTGAAGAAAATATTTTTTGATCTTACAAACTGTAAACAAAGGGAGAATGAAAGGGTTTCAGATTTCATTGTTCGATGGAAAGTATTAACATATTGCTTAAATCTACCACTCCCTTAATAAGTGTTGCTTCCAATATGTGTGGAAAATCTCCGTGATGAGTTATGCACACCACTAATACCTATGAAATTCATAGGAGGTTTTTGTTACCTTTCTTCAATCACCCAATAAGTGGAGAATTCCATTGAGTAAAACAATGCTAAATCTAATGTAATCCCATAAGATCTGAGAAATAGAACAGGAAAAGAAGAGGTTGTTATAGTTACACTCAATAAAGCACTTGTAACTACTTCTACTTAAAAACTTTCATCATACCATAAGGCTCCATCTCATGAGCATCAATAGAAATTACCACCTTGTCAAGAAGATTAAAAAGATAAAAAACGAATATAGTTTGAGTAATTAAAGAACAAAGTCTATTCTTTTCAGAATGAACAGGTTTCGTGGTTACTTCATTTCATATTTGGAAAACAATTTAGTTCATTTTCTAAGTCTATAGAAACTGAATAAAGAAGGAGACGAAGATATCCCAAATTATCTCCCCTTTCATCAAATTTTGGGTTACCCCATTTAGGAGTGTTTTGTTTTCAAAGGTCTCCTAAAAAATGGTGGAATATGGAAAATTGAAACTAAAAATTTTATTAGCCCAAGTAGCATGTGTTACTGCTACCAATCTAGAGGAAGAAGGCGGATGGCAGGAAGTCAAAATTAAAAATGCGTAGAAGTATAATGATTGGATGGTCAAGAAAATGATCAATAGAATTCATGTCATTTTATAAACACAATTGAAATAACCAATTGTACCTCCGGCCACTTCCACTATAGAAAATCCATCATCATAAAAAGATCAGTCCTCCAAAGTTCAATCCTTAAAGAAGTAACATAGTCAGAAAGATAAAGAGTAGTTAAGAGAAGATGAGATCGTGTCAAGACCAAATTTGTCCTTGACTTTGGTAGATTTCATGCCAATTATATCAAAATCATAGGAACCTCCCCGCAAAATGGAACAATAAGAACTGATGTGTCAAGCAGAATCTTCAATAGATGAGGAATTGATCTTTGATTTCATTAACGTTATCCTCTTAATAAACCCCTATGTAAATGATGATTCTAGTTATGAACCTTAATTCCTTATATATGATTTAGGAACTAGGGGAAGAATTTAAATTAGAGGATACAGGGGAATGCGTGGATATGTTAGAGGTCGCTATTTCAACTACACCCATGCCTAAACCATTATGCGGCAAAAACTCATGGGAGAGCCCTTTAGTGGGCTAAATAAGAACAAGGGAACTCTCCCACACATGATAGGATCATCCCTGACATTATAATATTGGAAGATTGATTAGAGGCTATACCACCACTATCTTGGTAGGTAGGTAGACCTAGTCAGTCTAATCTACCTAGAGCATAAGTATTTCCAGCTTCTACCCTGACACATGGTACATCTAAATTAGGAGAATCAACTTCAAAGGAACCTATAAAACCACATCTTTATGCTAGAAAATGTAGGCCTTTGGAACAAAATTATGATGTTTTGAGACAACTAGATCATGTACCATTCAAGTTATCAATCCTGGATGCTTCGAATCTATCAAAAGATCCTCGAGAAGCACTTATTGAGGATTTTTCAAGTCCTCAAGAGTTTGAAACCGAGGTTGTTGCTGTTTAGATGTACTGTATAGATAATGATCCTATAAAATGTCATGAATTTATATCTTTCACAGATCAAAATGATGATGATGTTTTACATGGACGCATCAGGCCCTGGTATTTATCTGTAAAGGTTAATGATACATAAATTCAATGATCTTTTATTGATAATGACTCAAGAGTCAACCTCATTTCCATCTGTACACTTCATCGATTGGTTCTCACTGAATCTTACTTATCTACCTCAACATTGATGTTTAAAGGTTATGAAAAGAATGAAAAAGAACATCTAGGTGAGATTACACTCAGAACTCAGTTTGGGGATCTTGTATCTAATTCAGATTTCATGGTTTTCCCACAGGACACAGCTTTCAACATTCTTCTTGGAAAGCTGTGGCTACATAAACATGTGGCCATTACTTCTTCATACCACCAATGTATCAAGTATTTCTTCAATGGTATAATTGGTAAATTTCATAGTGACAATACTCCATTCAAAATGTGTGAATCTCATTATATTGAGGCAGAGTTCTATCACACAAAGGGAACAAGTTTCGTGGAAAAAGATATAACAAGAATCAATGCTCTGAATAGTCTGAAAAATATCCCAAATAACCCATTAAAACATCTCAATGTATATTATGTGTTTCCTATCAATCAAATTGAAATGATAGACCCAAATACAAGCACTCATCCAGTGACTTCCATAATATCAGTTGTGGTAATCGATCCTAATAGTATGGGAGAAATTGTTGATTTACCAACCAGTGGTGAAATCTTAAATGGTGATGTCTTCATTTCATCCACCCAACTTTAGTAATTATTTGATTCATAATCCAGGATATAAGAATTTATCGCATTAATAAAAAAAAATAGGGATGATGATTCCCAATATTTCATTTTCACTTCAATACTCTAGGAAGACCCTTCATCATTAGTAGGATCCGAAATGGTTACTTCTTCTTCAAGATATCCAAATACTGACTCCTCCGCTTGATTTGAGTGTATTTTTTTATAACCTACCCTTCAAGTAGAAATAGAATAAGTGACACGTGAGGAAAACGAAGAAGGAGAAGAGGAGGAAGATCTCAAGGACACCCCTAGAGCATTCGAGGAAGGTGTCTCTACTACTGTGGATGAACTTAGATAAATAAATATAGGTACATAAGAAGATCCATGCTCAACTCTAATTAGTGTTTCCATGACCTCCAAAGAGAAAGAGGTGTACACTCAATTTTTAAAGAGACACCGAGATGTGTTCATTTGGAACTATATAGGAATTTCAGGCCATGATCCCAATGTGGACACTCATCATTTGAGTTTTCCATAAGAGTATCAGGGATTTAATTAGGCAGTAAGAAGAACGCACCTAACTCACACCTCCAAAATTGAAGTTGAAGTTGACAAGATTATCAAAGCTAACTTTATCAGGGAGGTTAAATATCTCAAATAGATGGAAAACTTTGTCCAAATGAAAAATAATAATAGGAAAATCATAGTTTTCATTTATTTTAGAGATCTTAACTAGCATTGTCCCAAGGATGACTTTCTGATTCCAATCATAGAACCTTTGATTGATGCAACAGTTGGATACGAAGCTCTCTCCTTCATGGATGGCTACTCTGGGTATAAAAAAATTTGAATGGCCCTAGAAGATGAAGAATATACATCTTTCAGAGCCCATCAAGGAATATTTTTCTATCAGCTAATTCCCTTTGGCTTGAAGAATGCTAGTGTGACATATCAAGGTGAAATGCACCATATTTTCAAAATCTTCTTGGGGAAATTAATTTAATGCTATGTAGATGATCTAGTGGTTAATTGCAAACAATGTTCGGATCACTTAGATAATCTATAGACCATATTCAGCAAGATTCGGCAACATAATTTAAAAATGAACCCCTTAAAATGTGCTATCAGGGTAACCTTGGGAAAATTTCTTAGTTTTTTGGTATGCCATCATGGTATCGAAGTTCATCCTAAGAAGACTAAGTTCATCCTTGGTATGTCACCTCCTCAAAATTTAAAATAATTGAGAGGAATTCAAGCAAACTTGGCCTATATCTGACGCTTCATATCCAATTTTGAAGGCAAGTGTTTTTCCTTCAGCAAATTAATGAATAAAGGGGTCACATATCAGTGGAAAAATGACTACCAAGAAGCATTTTATATCCTCATTAAATACCTCTTGAACCCACAAATATTAAATCCACATGTTGAAGGAAATACACTCATTCTTTATGTGATAGCCTTGGAGCGATCACTGGGAATCTTCCTTGCACAAAATAATTATTTTTGGAATGAAAATAACCTTTAGTATCTTAGTTGAACCATGATCAATACAGATACTCAATATTTATATATTGATAAAATCTACCTAGCATTAATCTTTCTAGTTTAGAAATTGTGTCACTATTCCGTCATCCTATTCTTACAGGACGTTTGGTAAGGTGGTTGGTTATTCGGAAATAGTTCGATATACGGTTTGTACCTCAGAAAGTAGTAAAAGGCCAAGATGTATAAGATTTACTTACTTAACACCCTTCTATGGAAGAGACGGTATTGAATACTGAATTTCTTGATGAATAAATATTCTATATTCAAGAAAGTCCCCAAATATGGGAAATGTACTTTGATGGTGCTTCCAGAAGTCCAACAATGAAGAGAATGGAAGACACTAAACTCAACAAAGTTGAATTAGGAATTGTGTTTATCTCCCCAGAGAAGGAATTATTTCCATATTCCTTTCTGTTATCAGAAGGTGGTACCAACAATGAAGTAGAATATCAATATATCATTGCATGCCTGAAATTATCACTCTAAGTACATGTGGACTACCTAGAGGTGAAAGTCGATTCAGAATTGATAATCAAAAAAATAAATAAGGATTACGCCATAAGAAAAAAAAGAACTAATTCCCCTGTGTGGTTATGTTCAAGGGTTAATGGTGGAATTTCCCTCAAATCCAACATTGTCTTATGTCCTGAGGTCACAAAATTCCCAAGTGGAATCATTAGTAAATGTAACCACAACCCTGATAGATCCAAATCAGGATGAAACAATCCTTAGCATTGCTCATCGTCATGTAGTTTCACCTTTTGTTCAAATAACAACAGATGAAATCAATGAAATTAGTCCCATTTATGATCCATATGGTCATACCATGGGATGGATGATACCCATTATGTAATACCTCCAAAATGGGGTACTTCTATTGGACAAAACTAAAAGAAAACAAATCTAGTGATGAGCAGTTAATTTCACTATTTATGATGTTCCAGGTCATCAGAAGACCATTTCTAGAAGAGGCTTCAGCAGAATTCTTTTCAAATGCATTGATGGGGATGAAATTGTGGCTATCATGAAATTAGTACATATAGGAGTACGTGGTGCACACAAGTCTAGGTATAGGATTTCTTATCAAATCTAAAGTCTTGGATACTTTTGGCCTTCAATGATACAATATTTAACAGATTTCACTAAGAAGTTTTATCCTTTCCAAGTACATTCCAACTTCATTCATTAATCCCCAGAGTTTCTACATATAGCTAAATACTCATATCCATTTTCTCTATGGAGAGTGGATGTGGTAGGACCTTATCCTCCAGCTACGGCTAAGCAGTTTAAGTATATTCTTACTGTTACTGATTTCTTCTTCCAATGGGATGAGTCAATAACTCTCAAAGAATTTGGGGACAAAAACATTGTTAGCTTTGTTAAAGATAATATAATAACCAGATTTGGTGTCCCTCATACCATATTTATGGACAACGTCACCAATTTCTATTCTGTTGAGGTAAAAAAGTTATATCAGGAGCACAATATCAAATCCAACCATTCATTTCACTATCATTCAATGAATAATGGATAGATAGGGGCTTTCAAAAAGACCCTAAAAAATATACTCTAGATAATGGTGGATAAAGATAAGAAATCTCGACCTGATAAACTTTTTCATGCTTTATGGGCTTATCGGACTACTACCTATACTTCAACACGGGAAACTCCATACTCATTGGTATATGGAATAGAAGTAGTTTTTCCTATTGAAATTAAATTTCATTCACTTCGAGTTTCCATCTGTGATTAGTTATCTACATATGAGCATTCTTAGAAGCAATTTGATGAGCTGTAATAATTAGAAAAAAAATAGATTGCATACTTTGCATCATTTGGAAGTCTATCGTAACATAATAGCAAGATATTTTAACAAGAAATTTTTCCTCTGCTCATTTCTTCAAGGAGAATTGGTATTAGTCCTCAGTACTATAATGATACCAAGAAAGAAGCCTCCCAAGCTTGATCCAAAGTGGGAAGAACTTTATTCCATACATAAGGTCTACTATAATGAAGCTTATTCCCTAATCTCAATGGATAGAGAACTTATTACAACTCCAACCAATGCAAGATTCTTGAATAAGTACTTTGTGTAATCACACAGAGTAATGTCCTAGTTTCAAGACATTAAACCGCATAACAACCATATGTGTCCATGTTGCATGACATTAAAATTAACAGTATATTTTCATTGTCATGTAATGTTAAACTGCATGACATAATTTATCCTCACTACATGACATTAAATTTTGCGGTAAATGTCTTCTTCATTTGAAGTTAATAAATCCCCTAAGATACTGAAAATTGGAATTCCTTGTGGTTATTTAAAAAAACGAGTAGCTTCCATGTACAATAATTATATACATAATTTCTACTTATTATTGTAACATGAGTTCCATTTCTCCCTATGTTTAAATCAGATCTACATAGAAGCCTCATTTCAAGAACTATGTGTGGCTTGATTCTCATTTCAATGGAATACGTAGAGACTCATAGATCTCCGGTCTTGGGCTCATCTACAACCATAAAGAAATTTATTTCCCTTTTTCCTATTGTATATGAACTCAATATATACAGAGTACTCTTCCATGATACATGGTTTGATCTTCATACCATCTTGTATCTTAAGTTTAACCATTATTCTAGAATGTGTTAAAAGACCCCATCTCTCACATCAAACTCAATTGGTGTGGGGAACAATTTTATCAAGAACTATATTTTGATTTATTTTCATTTCAATGGGATATGTAGAGATTCCAAGATATCCAATATTGGGCTTAGCCACAACAACAACAACAAAATCCCTCTTCCCCGTGTCAAAACTTGATTGATATAGGGAATAATCTCAAGAACTACGTGTGGCTTGATTCTTGCTTCAGCAAGATATGTAGTGATTCTTGGGTCCTATATCCTAGCTCAACCACCATATAATTATCATACCCTTATCCTTCATTTGTTATACCTTTGTGTCACAGAGGATACCTTTTACCACTTTTTTTTCTCACACTGAGCACAGCTCATGTGAGCTTAGAAATTGGGTAAGGAACTTATCTTCGTAAATAAGGTATTTCAATTCCTATTTTGGGTTACATGTCCTTATCTCTTGAAAATAAACTACATGATCTCCTTTAAAAAAACTAATGTGTGTTTTGGTTCTCATTTTTATGAGATACATAGTCATTTCACATCAGTTCACCTTCTTCCTCACACTAAGATGCTAAACTGCATGGGAATTGATTTGATTCTCAAACATATGAGATATGTAGCAATGTCTAGACATTAAAATATTAGACCTATACACATCATCATTTAGTTTATACCTTTATTCTCTTATGTTTTAATTAGATAAATATGAGGAGATTCAATATGTGTTTCCATCTTATATATGAACCCGTATTCAAAAAACCCCTATTATCCCTCACTTGGGAGTTTGATTAGAGTGAGGGAACATTTATTTAAGAACTATGTGTGGCTTAATTATTGCTTCAGAAAGATACGTAGTGACACATGGGTCATGTTCTCTAGTCCAGCCGCATTATTCCTTTTTATGTCAGAACCACTTCACATCTTCACCACATGACGATAAATTGTGCGGACCTAAAAGAACTATTTGTGGCTTTATTTTCATTCTAATGAGATACGTAGTGATGTCTGAACTTTCAATCCTAATCCCAAATGCAGCATTATGTGAAAAATATTCTTCTTTCTCATGTACGAGTTCGATCTACATGAGAATATTCAAATACTATTTATATCAAAGCCCCTAATTTCCTTACCGCATGACTTTAAACTTCATAGTACCCAAAGAACTACATATGGATTTATTCTCATCCTATTGAGATACGTAGTGAAAACTAAGACTTAGATCCTAGTTCCAGCTATGGGATAAAATAAAATTCCCTATCTCCCACATACAATTAAAAAAATCCATGTATGAACCCTTTATTTTGGGTCCTCTCCTTATAGATCCCACTAAAAAAACAAGATATATTCCCTTTATACATATGAGTCAGATCTATGTAAGGGACTAAAAACTCATGTCCAATGTTGATTCAAATATTTTTTTCCTTTAAATTGAACATCTCACCTTTCACATTTCACACTATTAATCTTGAATAATTTCAAATCTTTATAATATTTTTTCAGTTTCTAGTGGAAGAATTTATGATACTTGAGAACTCTTTTTCCTAACTATGTAGTAGGTGCCCCTAGGTGGTCTTGTATAAAATTGGCCTACATAATGGTCTTGTCAGCCAAAGGATGCCACTATTTGTCTATGCAGCATATTACCCAATTTTCCCTACATAATACAGCCCTCATAATGGGTTTTTTCAAACAGTGCTAACTTTTTTCTTGGTAAAATCATCATTTTTCCCCTTCAAATATTGTTGACAATATATAGGAATCCGTATTTTGAAGCAAGCATCCATTGTATATTTTTTCCATATCCCTTCTCTTGACCTGAAAGCCTCCAAGACCATGGTTTACACATTTTCCCATTCCACGTGTTCAAAGAATATTGAAATAACCATGCATCATATGATAACATATCATTCATTGTTTCCATGATATTATGGTGCTAGTCATATGACCTAAAACTATAGTCACCATACTCCCAACGTTTAGGCCAGACCTTTGTAGAGAACCAATTCCTCTTTTTCTTTGGAAATCATGATTGGAAATACTTTTTCTATGTTAAGGAACTTTTCTCCATAAACCAAACTCTATGATTTGGGAAAATATTAATCTCCATAAACTTACTTCAGCTTTTAGTAATATAATTTCTAATACCCAAGAGCTTGTTTCCCCTGAATATGTAGTATGTACCCCTAGGTAGCCTTGCATAATTCTCCTACATAATAGGCATGTCAACCGAAAGATTTCACTATTTGTTTATGTAGCATATTCCCCAGTTGTCCCTATATAATATAGCCCCCATAACAGGTTCGTCAAATAATGGTAACTTCATTCTTGGAAAATACATCCACTAATTCCTTTATCCCTTTTCTCATGCCATTATCTGTATCGTGAAATTCCCAAATCACATTTTAAAATTCATCATTTCCATACCTTAACATGATAGTATGTTTCTAGAAAAAATTTCAAGAAATTGGATTCTCATAAACCTTTGGTCAAAGCTAAAGACCTTAAATTAAATTCCTCCAATGTCCTTACTGCATGACTTGAAACTACACAACATAATGTCATTGTTTCATGAATTTAAACTGTATATCAGAATATCAGAAAACCCATTTCTGACAAATATACCCTCCTTTGTACACAAAATTAATGTAGGAGTAGTTCATCATTCATAGTCTATATCAGCATGGATGATCCCTTTTATTCTCAAATACATTTCCTTGGAAAAGCCACCCACTGTGGTCTTGAGACATCCAAATTTTTACCCTCTTTGTTTATCAATAATAGAATTTTAGAATTATTGAGATATATTTGGTCTGACTATGCAATACATGCCCATAGGTGGCCTTATATAAGTTACCTACATAACAAGCCTATCAGTCAAAAGATGCCACTTTTTTTCTATACATCATATGCCCTATTTATCCCTGCATAATATATCCCCCATAATGGGTTTTTCAAATAGTGGTAACATTGTTCTCAGAGGATACCTTCTCTACTATGATACTTCAAATTCTAGATTAGGTAACCATAAAAAAAAATCAAATCATGACTCAAGATTTCCCTTGGAAGTATCTAAGAAAATATTGGGACATTTCTATCCATCAGTCTTTGATTAAATTTTAATCTCAAAATTCATGATCAAATCTATTCGACCTAAAACAGTAGCTTTATTAGTCTGACATGCATGACTTTAAACAGACTACTAAAAAAGACACATCACTCACCAGGTTGAAAACCCACAAAGGACACTTTGGACAAAAGTTGAGTCTTGGCTCACTAGACCTACACTTTATATTGTTTAGGAAATATCAAGTAATAAAATTTCAAAAGACACAAATTTTGTGGGGTTTTCCATATAACCCTAGAAATAGTCAAAATATGATCACTAGGCCCCTTGGATTAGATAAAATTTAAAGTAACCCCATCCCTATGAATGTAATTATGATTATCTAACATAAAAATTTCATGTTATGAAAATCAGCTTTGATTTTGCAATTATAGAAAGAAAGTTTGGATGAGGAAATATATATGATTGGAGATAAAATCATTTTTATTTTTATGGAAAAATTGGAGGAACATCCATATAATGAAGTCTCTCTATCATATATTACAAAAATATTTTATCTTGAATTATTATTTTTTGAATAGCCACATGGGACTTATCAATCGCTCGCTAAAGATCAATTAGTTGAGCATTTTCAGCCTCCTCATCCTAACAAAGTGTGTCTTTGACAGTTGCAATGGTAGTTGTCCATTCTAATTGGGATTTTCCAAATGATTTGTTTATTTGATCAAGCCTATTTTGGATAGCATCCATTTTTTTGATGATGTGTCATTTCCATCATTGTCTCCTTAATTTTATGATTGAATTAAGTTAACTTTTTACTATAGTTGACTTTTACCTTAGATACTACAGCTCAAAAATTCTCAACATTGATAATCAATTTAGCCTCTAAAAGATCTTGCTATAATTTATGTTCCATCTCCCACTGTTGAACAATTTATTTCACCGCATTGTAAAATGGGTAGTAATCAAATCCAAAAAATCCTATTACACTGAATAATGTTATAAGTTGGCCAAAATACGAGAGAATCTCATCCAAAGGTTTCTTAGATATTAGATCCCAAATGAATTTCCATGTTTTTTTACATGAAATAATAAGAGCATACTACAGCTCTAAATCTGAATCGGAATCACTACCATGAGGCAGAACATATTCTAGAATCAAATCACTCAGGGAGGTGCTTGGATCTACTCCTTTAGAAGTATCAGATGCTCTATATTCTATTGTTGGTTGATCCATCACTGAAACTTCACCTTTAGACTCAATCATGGGAATTGATAGTCCTAAATGGTGGATTATAATGATTGTTAGCTTCAAAATTATAGTAAGAACAAAGCATTATTAAGACATTCAATGACATTTACCCGGTAAAAAGTTGACTTCTTGGGTAGATTCCTCCTCAGTATTACTAATTTTAGTGGTTTGAGTAAGTACTTCTTAGGGAGGATCATTCTCCTTATCTTTTCCAGTCTCCATAACCATAGTCTCTGGAGCATCTCCTGATGTTGGATTTTCAGTTGGGGTCTCTTCAACGTTAGCATAAGAAGGATATAGTGGGATGCCTTGTTCATGAAGGACCTTCACAACATTTTCTATAGATAAATTTGGATAAATTGAGTTTTAATATGAAGTATCATATAAAAGAATTATTATGCATGACAAATGCAAGAATGAGAACTTATGTCCTTTAAATTATTCATGGAAGTCCCCAAACTTCTTTTTGGAACCTGGAATATCAATGTTTGGATTAATGGATTCCATAATTTTAGTGTATATGGTTTTATATGTTATATAATCCTTGCCACTTAAGGTATCCAAAAAATGTTGTTTGATGCCCAAATTGGCTCTGTTGACATTTTTCTGTAAATTCATCAACTAGTGAAATGTCATTAGGTATTTCCAAGTCAAGATCAGCATCGGTGTCTACTTTAGATTTCCCAAGATCCTCGTTCCTTCCTTCTAGAGCAATAGGAATATCAATATTGATTATCATGGGATCCATCAGCATGGGAAATTAATCTGAGATATTATGGATAAAATAATGTTAGAAACAACATGTGATACCTAAAATAAATGCATTTGATATTACTATGACCCGTTTCAATCTCTAAAGAAAAAGAGGTAGAAGCAGCCATGTCCCTTGGTGCTTTGTCGGTTAAGGTAACAGGTTTATCAGTAAGAATTTTTACTCCTCCTAGAGTTTCCTTCTCATTCCTTGAAGGACCAGTTTTTAATCCCTTAAGAGAATAAAGAGATTTAGATCCTATGAGAAGATAAACTTGGTCGCCAAGATGAATCAAGCAAGTCATAATACTATAGGAAAGAATGAACGCTCACTTTTTTGATATACCCTTCAGATCAATCTCAATTCTCTCTTGTGTTTATTTTTATAAGATAGTGGCGATATTTAAATACTCTAATTAGTAGTAGAACCCTGAGTTAGAGGCTGAGGATTTCTCATCGCCATCATCTCCATCATGGTTTTCCCTCTTAGAGAAAGTCTAGGAGACCTGAGGGTTTTATCCAATGTATCAATAGGGGTGCCCATGGGTCCATATTTTGGTTACTCAAGAACCTTTCCAGAGGTTCCTTCCATAATTTCAAGCTTCAAAAGGCAGTCTCATCAAGATTAATGATAGTGAATGATGAAGTAGAATTGAAAAAAAAAAGGGAAATACATTCTCAGTATTAACATAAATGTATCATTCCTATTTAGGGTGAACAATTACCCCTTCACATATCCCTTGATCCATCATATTAGATACTAATTTTGAGGCTGGGACTTGTTCATTGGTTTCATATATAATGGTCTCCAGCTATGCAATATGCTCTCATACTTTAGCAAGATTACTATATAGATGAAAATCATAAGGTTCAATAATATCACCCACATCTGGTATTCAAAGGCCATATTGGAGGATTTCCCATGCATCCCTGAGTTCACGAGTCAAGCTTTCCTAGTATTGAATAGCTAAAGGCCTCACATAATTCTCTTTTGATATGGTTGGATGCAGAGAAAAATCAACACCCTCTAATTGGAATGCCTCTTCAGGCCTCTCTTCTTCTTTATAGGAATCAACGGATGGGATGGTAATCTCTTTTTTATGACAGTGAGTAGATCACCTTGGTTCTAGAGGTATTGTTTTCTTATCCTTATTCTTCTTGGTGGATCTTTTGAGGAGATGTTTTGAAGATTCTGAAGATTCTGAAGCCTCTATATCATCTTGGTATTTAGACCTTTTACCATGATTGCTATGAAAAATGGTTGTCATGGCCACTACCTGATATATTACTTTTGTTAAATCCCCTTGAGGGTATAAATAATCCCAAGCTTTGACATATCCAACCTCTAATTCAATTGATGCATCTGATGTAGGTAATGTAATTGATAATTTGGATGTCTCTAAAGCCATCAGAATCCACAATTTTCAGGATACTATTGGATTTTTCTCACGCCTAACATATGCGGGAGGAAAAGTGGTTGATTGTTTAAGACATTTGAACTAGAGAGAAAACCTATAAGGGACATAATCCTCACATACAATTTCACCATAAATCCTGGTCGATAACATGCTATCCATGAATTCCATCATATAGGCCCTTATCTCGTAATTATCTTCCTTACCATCTACAAAAAAATTTCCAATTGGTGGGTTGCCAAAAGGAAAGAAGCTTAATTCTCTAAATGCATTCAGTTCCCTCAGAACTTCATCAGATTTTAGGTTCAAAGAACTAATCCTAGATACTTTCTATAAAAATAGGGTAAATCAACCATTGGAGACTCTAACTGAATTCAACACTGAATATGAACAAAAGTGTGCTGCAATCTAGCCCCAAAACACTTGAAATGGTCCTACAAGTCTAAATGGATCCTTCCCATTGTACAAATTCAGTAGAGAATGATAGATTATTTCTAATACAGAGGTTTAAAACCCAATATATTTCCCCTCTACCAACTTGGCTGCAATAACAAAATTATCTGGCCTTACACCGTCGCTGGACTCACAGACTAGAAGCAATTAAATGCTTAGCCACATGTCAAGGAAGCCAGTTAAGAGTACCTTTTCATCAATATTAGACTTGACTTTATAACCCCAGTGCTTATAGTCACCTATCTTTAATTTGGGCCAGTATGTGCCTGAAATACCCTGATTATTCGTAGTTTGGAAAATGGTAGGACGTCTACAGGTAGGACCTTTCTCTTTCTTTGGTTCTAAAAAAGCTGATATCCATACTCTTTCATGAATATTATCTCTATATCTAAGATATTTATTTTCTTTCAGCAATTTATTTTCTATTTTGAATAATTCATGAGCCAATGGTGGAATCCTGGTAACATCACCCCATGTTGTTACTAGTGGAATGAATTCATCATACATCTCCTCAAGAATGGGAGCCCCAAGATATATGGTAGATATCCCATAGACTAATTCCAACCTCACCATGCATCAAGTGGAAAAAAATTTGTGGACTCCATCAGCTCAGCAATTTAGGAATGAAGTTATTTTTTTAGGCATAAGTTTCTCCTATCCAGACAGCTTCATAAATATGAACATCTGTTAGTTATTTCTTAAATTCTACACAAGTTGGTATACCTAAAATGCCCACATCCATTCAGATTTAACTCCTCTAGAATGAAGGTCTCAGTCTTGCTTTCAACCATTAGACGGATCTGTTTTTGAAGCATGAAAGGTTGAATCATAACAATGCATCCATTGCTCTATAACATTATATTTTATATCAGGGGTAAAACCACTATGGTGTTGGATACATCCAAAATGGATTGTTCCCTCATGAACATGCATACCCACTATGTGGGAATCTTTCACAATCCCATGTATATACAATGGTAGATAGTGGCTTTGTGGATATTAACTTTGGTATGGAATCAAGCCTTTCAACAACCCAGGGAGGGTACACTCAACAATTTTGTAATAGTCTGATCCAAAAAATTTCATCATTTAGTTCTAATGAAATTTAGCTTCCTCAGTTGTAGTCATTAAGTGAGCCATTTCCTGCAAAATAATTACCAAATTTTCCCCATTAAGTTGGAATTTTTACTTAAGAAAGTTCAAATTTTAACTTAAAGGAATTTAAGAATTTAGAAAAGGAAAATCTCTATGTAGCTCCTTTGATGAGATCATTTGTAAAGGTTATTTGACAAAGATACTAGCGTTAGTCCTTTGATGAAGTCCTTCCATGTAGCTCCATCACTCAAATGGTTTTACCTTAAGAAATTTTCAAGGGACCTGTGCGAGATCACAATGCGGTAAATCTAGATGAATGAAGTATATAATGAGAGCACAAAAATCTGATATTCTAGGTGAATAAAATCGCAAAGGAACAAGGGTATTTATAGAAACCTCTAGCCTACACCACCAACCTGCGTGACATTTCTACGTTGTAGGCCAGCACGACATCACTACACCATAGACCCGCATGACATAGCTATGCTACTGACCTGTACGACATAGCTATGCTGCAGACATGCGTGGTTCAGAATTAACTCTCTATAATATTTTCCCCATAATCTTGCCTCAGGACTCAACCCTCTTTTCAATTAGATCCAATCATTAGGGGGATTTTTTTGACACTCCTTAGGAAGGAAAAAAGATTATGAATAATTCATTTGGATATTTCAATGTATCAAAAATAAGCTAAAGGAAGTAAAAGACATAAAGTGCAAGGGACCTACGTGGGACATTGACGTCGGGGACCTACGCAGCATACCTCCACAACTAGAAAACTAGTGTACGTTCTGCTCATACATCCCAGCACTCAACCCCTATGACATAGACCTATACTATAGATCTATACAGAAGAACTACATAGAAATATAATTTATGTACCCCTAGCAGAGGAGTTGTGCTGAAGAGCAATGCGTCCAACCTATGCCAAAAAACTCCTTTTGACCATCCCCCTTCCTTTACTATAAATAAAACCCTTGGGATCCCCATTTAAGGACTGAAAAAGTTAGAAGAACTCTTAAAGCTACCATTGTGTCGATATTTTTCTCAAGTCCCCCAAATTTTCTTAGGTAGCTCTCTAAAACATGAGAGAAGAGAGAATTAGATGGGATAAGCAAGTTTGTAATCCTCTCAGAGTTTGAAACACAAAAAATTTGATTATGGAACCTTCTTTCATAAAGAAGAAGCTACCCATGCAAGGCTTATTCCTTTGAGGACCTACATGAGGCTCTTCCAAAGACATCAAAGGATACCCAGGGTCTTTAGATTTAAATCTCACCCAAGTGTTGTCTTCTTGGTAGTCCTTTTTTTAAGATTTCATGGGATTAGTTCTCCTATTTTAAGCATTTTTTCAGTCATTACTAGGACCAGTGCGACACACCTACGTGACATACCTCTATGGTAGAGCTACGCTACATAAATACGCCTAGGACCAATGCATATCACCTTGTAAACCCTCTTCAAAGCCACTTATGGCATGGTATCTCTTTACATGGTTACCTTATCTAAAAGGGACTAAGTTGTAGCCTCCACAAAAACCTCCTAACTTATCAAACCTTTTGGAAAGTCATATCAGTGTGTCTCCCTTTTTTTTGTATATCTATAGTCAGAGGTTTCTCACGTTTTTATTCTAAGGGAGTTAGGATCCTTAGGATGTTTATAGGTTTTTATATCTACATTCAGATGGATCCTTACCCTAGATATAGTGTTGAGAAGTTCCCATTCTTGGATTCCAGGGATGGGACTCTCTAATCCCCTTTTAGTCTCTAAGATTTGGAGCTACTGGTTTCTAATAGGGAGAGTGAGGGTCACACTTGATTTTCCATTCAATAAAGGAAAAGTCTCCCTCCTCTCTTGGGACCCATCCTAGGGAATCCCTCCTGGAGTAAGCCCCTAGTCTTTCAGGCTAGACCCAATGACCTTCAATTTAATTTCACATTGAAGGGTTTATTTCTCCATTCCCTCACCCACTGTCACCTCGACTTATTTTTCCATAGGTCCATCCTCTTCCATCAGTGGAAGAGAAAGTGTGTTGTTTTTTGAATCTTTCACATCCTCATGTTTCTCACACCGAGCATGACTCATGTGGGATTAGAGATTTGTGATGATTAAAATATCCACACAATCCACTTCAACTCTTGAACTATGATAACTTTGATTCCCATAATAATTGGGATATGTAGGAAGCCTTTACCTAGGGCCTAATCTCACTGGATATACTCTTCATGAATCCAACCCTAATTCCCTTAATATGGGAATCCTCCTTAGGAGTAAGCCCCAAATTAATCCCCCCTAAATCTCCATGAATTAAGAAATCTCTCATGGAACTTGTTATAAGGGAATACTATTTAGAAGTAATCCACAACATATTTCTCTCAAAGGTTTATACAACAATGTGAGATTTACTGAACTGCATGGGATTTGATTCCCATCTGAGTGGGATATATAGGAAGCCTCCCTAATGTTCAACCCCAAAACATTAAATCATCCATGTTCTTCTTGTGCTATATTCCCAATAGGGTTTAATCTAACTTGGAAACTCAAATCCTTTCCAAGTTCCTTGGTATTCTTAGGCATAATTCCCACACCAAGCTTTGACTAAGCATTTTCCACTAAAATGTCCTTACCACGTGACATTAAACTGTATGGTTAGGTCCTAATCATGTGACCTTAAAAGGTATAATGTGTCCCATTAAGCGGCACCAAACTTTAAGGTTTTTTATTCCTTTCACAAGAATATGTAGGTATCCCATTTATGGGTAAAATACCAATATCAAAACAAATTTTTGTATCCCTAGATGAAAATATATTATAGAGTGCCCCACTGAGTGGCTTAAAAACCAGCATCATCGTAACAACGGATAAAAATATCTAAATAGTATATGAGAGGATACCATTGATAGAGAACCTTGAATACATACTGATATATCCATTAATGAAGAACCTCAAATACAAACGGATGATTTTAAATTTAACACATGATAATAATTGATTTCAAATTTCAAGGGAAACCAATGTTATACTTAGTAAATTAATAAGGATTCATGAATATATCTTAAATCTATAAGAGAGTCCCAGAGTATGCAATAATTCCCCCTAAAAGGGTGTGATGAGCCTGACCTCTTATCCTATCGACCAATGTGAGTTCTTAAGTATTGTGGGTACAAACCTAATGAATGTATGCCTTTGTAAAGCAGGTACATTTGGATATAGAAACATTGGATGTTTCCAGTTCCATAAATAAATCTGATGGAAACCATCTGGAAGTAGTGATTCCTAACAAGTACACATGTTACGGGGGGACAGTGGTAATTACCATAAATCATTATTGAAAAAATACATTCTTTATTATTCCAAATATTATTGGATACATTCCTTAAATCCAAAGAAGTTGTAAACTCCATCCATGATAACATAAATCACTTTATCAACAAATCCTTAATCAGTTCCAAGGTAATCAGTACCTTTAAATTTACTTATTCAAATTCAAAATATATTTATCCAAACATCATTATCTCAACATTAGAAACATATTAAGGGTTATCTATCCCTTAATCGTGTGTTTCCCATGAATATCACCTTGCTATTAAATCACTTTTCTAGTCCATTTGAACCATTCAACATATTTTTGTAGATCCTTAGCAAAAAATATAAACTGAACAATCCTTAAATATTTCACAATTCATAATTCTTGAATCCAAATACATAAAAAAACAATATTAAACCACTTCATCCTTAATCCATTAACATGGCTACCTCATAAAATTACTTAATACCTCTTTCCTTTCACATTTCACCTATAGTATCATCAGTAGTAGAAATATAACCATTACCCATACCACCTTGATAATTTTATTCAGGATCTTTCCACTTAGGACATCAATTTTCATAATTACCCTTCATTCAATATTTAAATCATTCAACAGTCGATTATTTCTTAAGGAGGCCATTATTCTCATTCCTTGTGTTAAACAAACTTTTCATTCTCCCTTTATAGTTACTTGCTTTGTATTCTTCTTTTCCATATTCAAAACATCTTCATGTTCTTCTAATAAATTCACTTGGGTGCTTCTTTCCACATTTTTAACATAAAGGAAATTGAATATTCTTTCCTTCATAGTCTCCATTACCTGAACTCTTAAAGGACTCCTTCATTATCTTCTTTGGTGAGTTTGAGATTTGCTTAAGGTACACGTTTTTAATCATGTCATATGAAAACTGATTATGCATGATCACAATTTCCTTCACTCCAGTGATCATCCCATTTGACTGATCATCAGCATATTTTCCATTACATTCAACGTTAACAAAGTTTCTTCTAGTTCTCACCATTGACTAAAACCATAAATCATAGTGTGATCAACACTTATCATAGCATAAAAACACATAATTATGATAAAACAGTTATAATATGTCTAAATTATGACACCTTACTTAATCTATGACACCTTAGGTTCATCCTAGGTCATTCATAGTCATTTTATATATAAATTCTTTGTGATGGTTCATAAAGAGTTTGTGAATTTCCTAATCATATCCCTTGGGAGTGTCAAACAAATTGTGAAGAAATGCTCGTTATCATACACCAGTTCCCAATTAAGTCTAGATCAATATGATGTTTTCGAGGTTGTTACCCTAATGTACATTTGTTCCAGATCCACATCCACTTGTATTATCCAGATAGGGATGTATTTCTAGGAAACCTCTTTTTCTATACTATACCAAAATTCTAGGACATTTTCCTAAACTTTTATTCATCCTTAGACTTATCCTTAGATATATCCCTATATATATCCTTAGAAATATCCCTAGTGATATTACTAAATTTTTCTCATTCTAGTTTCCAAAGGTTAACTAAACCTTTCCTTTGATACCAACTATAGCGACTCGGGCTTAACATACATGGATATTACATCATTTTATATGAATATTCATCACATTATAAAAGTGAATTCCTAAGGACCATAATAGTTTAATTTATTTGGAAACTTGAAACACATTCTTCTAATTTGGTGAAATATCTTCAACATCACACATAAAGATATTCTACTTTAGTACTCCTACTTAAAACTTTTCTTCATAACTTGGGGAAAGGAAACATAAGAAAGGGTTAGCTAAAATTCATAGTAAGGGTAAAAATAAATGATATAAATAATAATAACATGGATATAATGGTATGATAATATGAGCATAACATTTGAATATCATACCTTGCATATCAAAGATCATAATCATGAGTCATGGAATAAAGATTGGAAATTCATAAGAAATGAATCAAAAGATAATCAGAGAATGTTATCCATGAGAGAATAAAATTTTCATAAGGAAAATACTTGTGACATACACATCATATTATAACATTGTGAACATGTATAAATAGAAACAAGTTCACTCATTAAGTTAAGGACATGAAATCTGGACCTCGCATAAACTTATGGACATGCAATCAGGTCCACGCATAACATTTTCAACATGTAATTAGTTTCACACATAGCATTTTGAATATGTAATCAGGTTTATTCATAAAATTATGGACATGCAATGAGGTCTTTTCGTAACATTTTGAACATGTAATCAGGTCCATGCATAACATTGTGAACATGAAATTAGGTTTATGCATAAAATTAGGGATATGAAACCAGGTCCATGCATAACATTTTGAACATGTAATCAGGTTCATGAATAATATTGTGAAAACATAATAAGATTCAATCATAACATTTTAACATGTAATGAGGTTCACTCATGACATATATACTAATGATTCGTCCATCATTACCCAATGTATTTGAGGGAGATATAGGTCCCACTCATCACAAAATGAAATTATACATATGTGTTACATAAGATCATAAAAATTCATCATATCATAACCTAATAAATGAAATGGGTATCATAAAAATTTCATCCTATTATAACCTATGGGTAAGACATAGGTTTCATAATCATTTCATCATAAAATAACCTATGAAAGGAAGTGAGTTTCAAAAATATTTTATCATAGTATAACCCATGGAATAGAAACAATTTTCATGAACAACTTTCCAACGTAAAAATAAACCATTCAGATAAATAATGATAATTTTTTCCTTAGATCATATCCCCAGTAAATCATAAACTATATCTAAGTATTTCATCTTAGATGGAGAATGATTTTGAAAGATAACTTGGATAATTTCTTAAGAAAAATAACTTTTTAAAGAATAAAACATTTTTAAAAATCCTTTTATTTTAAAAATAATTTGAAAACATATAAAATAATATTTAAAATAATTTAAAAAAATCATAATTAAAATATAATTTCTTCTTTAAAAAACACATTTTAAATTATAAAACTTTTTTAAAACTTTTTTCTTTGAAAATATCCTTGAAAACATATAAAGGAATCCTTAAAACCCATTTTAAACACTTTTTAAAACATAAAAAAATTAAAATCCTTTTTCATTGAAAGTGATCTTAAAATATATTTTAAAAATATTTTGAAAACATTTTTAGAAAACATTTTTTTGAATAAAATAGATTTCTGACTAAAGAGAGAAATAAGGTCTATTTTTCTTAAAAACATTTTCTTAATTATCTTAAGAACCAAGAAGTGATAAAATGGTACCATTACATGAATATATCATGAATAACCATAGTATGATAAAATTAATTAGATTTCTTTATATATGTATCATAATATCTCATCAAAGGATTTATAATCATAAACAATATCGATAAATGGTGAGATTGTAGCAATAAACTCTTACCAATTTGATAAATTTGAATCAAAATCCACATAGATGAATAAAATTACATGAACATTAAAATATCATGAAAATAATTATATTCTTGACACAACATGTAAAATGTAATTATATACACCTTTTAAAAGAATGTAGGTGCATAATATAACATGTGTCTCAAAGAACTCAAATTGAGATAAAATCGCATTACTGATTTGGTAACATTTGAACCGTAATCCCCATGAAAGAGATATCATAAAATGAATATTAAAATACCCATAAATTTAAGGATATTAATCTTATATTACATTCATGGTCATTATATATACCAAATAAAAGAAATAAGTGGTGAATAATGCATAAGTCTTGTAGAAATAAAAGTGAGACTAGAAATCCCCTTACTACTTGAGTAACTTTTGAATCGTGATATACATGAAAGAATAAAATCAATTGAAACTTTTAATGTCATGAAATAAATTAAATTCATGATATATCATGTCATATGGTAGTATATACACCACATAATAAGAATAAGTGGTGAATATAACATATATCTCACAAAAATAAAAGTGAGACGAGAAAACTCTTACCTTGAGTCTTGAATTTATTCCTACACATTCGAACCACATGTATAATAAATATAAGTTTATTATAAATCTACCATAGAAACATATTCCTATATATAATACCATATATTATTTAATTATGGATTTATATTACCTATTTATTAACAATTTCATGTTAAAGTTATGTTTTGGGTTATAATTGCTTTGTTTTTTTTATATGTTCTGACTTGTTATTCTTAATCCACTTACTTAGATCATGATTTAATTATTTAAAGAATTTAAAACATGATATAAATATAATATATATTCTTTTTATAATTATTTATAATAATCTATAAAATATAAAAATATAAAATGAAATATGTCATTCATGGAGACGGTTGGTCGTACGTATATATGAACGTTGTTTCCATTTTCTTGTCATATTTTTAACAAGAAATAAAATTAAATGATATATATATATATATATATTATCTTTAAAATATAATTATTTTTTTATTTATATCACATGTTTTTATTAAACTCATTCTTAATATATTCCATGTAAAGTGTGAACGAATCACATCGCCTTGAGGAGGTGGTAGTCCACACATCCAAAAACAAAGTTATCGCATTCTTGAAAAATGGAAAGAATAAAGATATGTGTTATATAAAATTTTAAGAATCATAAATATCATATATATAATATAAAAACAGTAATTTCATCATTATTTCCATCCTTTAGATGTGGTAATGTAATAATGAACAACATCGGTTTGTGAGGCGGTAATTTGCCGTACACATGAACGGTGAATGTGTATCCCATTTGACGGAAGTGGGTGAGAGTGTAGGTTATACCCTTAACATAAAAACATATCAGTATATTTATTATAATTATTATATTATATAATCATGTAATAAGAATAAATTAGGGGTGTGTAAATAAATAAATAAAAGAGTTCTTATTGATGGATGTTACATCTTCTTTGGGTAACTCCTTTTAGTTTGCACCAAATGGCATCCTTGGTTGGATTTCTGCCCAAAATTAGGGTTATAATATGAATTGAGAGAATTTATGAGATTATTTGGGCTGGTTTTTAATAATAAAAATGACTTGAGAGGTGTGAATATGTGAGGGGGTGAGTGCCCTTTTATAGTGGAGGAAGAGTGGCATTCTTGTAAATACAAAAAGGTAAACACTATTGAGAGCTCTCTCTTATATCATGTGCCTCCAATAATGTTCCATTTTCTATAAAAGAGGTTAAATAGTCAAAATATGTCCATAAAATTTCTTTTTTACATGTTTCTAGGTTATTTTCCTCCTTAAGTTAAAGTTTGACCACTAAGTAAACTTACTTTTACCTAAATCGTTGTAATTAATTTTAATGACTTCACTAATTTCTGTGGTAAAAAACTAAGTTGAACTTAATATAAATTATAAATTATTCTGATTAAAAATATTTAATAAATTTTTCAAAATTATAAAAATATAATTGGTAGAAAATAATTTAATATTAATCTTGTTGATGGGACGAGACAACGGGTTTTTAAAGTGAAAATTTTCAAAAGTTTGAAATATTTTTATATCCAATTTCAATGGGAAATTGATTCCAATGACCTAAATTGAATTAATAGATTTATAATTTATCTAAATATAATTTAAAACCAAATAAAAATATAATTTAAATATCTAAATAAATTCAAATAAAAATCAGTTCTCAATTAAAATTCATTATTTTTTCACTATTCATCAAAAAAATGAAACTCCTCAGAAAAATACAAAAAATTATCCCAAAGTAAATTTTGATATTCATATTTTAAAAATGAATTTTATTTTGTAAAATAAAAATTATATAATTGTAAAACATTATCTTTAAAATGAGTCTTCCATAAAAAGGCGATAAAACTGCCTTTTAGAATAATAGAGCTTTTTATGCCTAAAATTGGATTTGTTCTTATTTATGTATATAAAACTTATTATATGGATGTAAAAATATTTGGTTTAATTTATAATATATAAATTTAATTAATATCAATCACTAATAGTGATTAATTTAATATATTAATATAAAATGCTATTGTGGGCATAAAAATAGTTTTTCATAAAATCACTTCCTTTATATTAAATTGATTTTTATTTTCATTTATAATTAATTGATAACAAAATAATTCATTTTATATAAATGTGTAAACTATAGTATCATAATTTAATTAATCTTATTCATGTCATCCATTCTAGTGGCTAGCTTATAACTATAATTATATTTTAATAATAATTTTAATAGTATATTATAGTTCGGTAAAATTCAATTTTGGATGTAATAAAAGTTATCGAAGGAACTCAACATTGTGTATAACATAATACAAACATAGTGTTGCATGTTCCAAAAGATAATCTAATTTTTTCATGTAGTGTAAGATTAACTTGTTATTTCATATAAAGCAAGAATAAATTTGTGTAGCATGCAATATAATCCATCAAATAAATTTAATTTATTCAAAAATAATAATTCATAAAAACTTAGGGTGTTACATTCTACCCCCATTAAAATTAATTTCACCCTCTAAGTTAATTTGGGTTATCAAAAGTTTAATACTTTAAATTTTATTTCATAGAATCCCATATCATAAAATTGAATACTAAAACATCCTTTAAAAAGGGAAAGTTATAAACATAACATTTTCCCCAAAGTAACTCATAAGTAGGTTTCCACATAGAAGAACATAGGTAGAAAGTGAAAACATGGAAATAGAATATAAATTTAACTATCAAGTTCTAATGGATATTAGTATAGAACATGGTTAGGAGAATGTTAATGGTCGCAAATCCATAAAACAAAGAGGCTTTAAAAATTTCATTGATATTATCAAAAATAATGATATTTGGATAACATTTTATTCCAAGACCCTTTTTATAAAGTTAAATAATTTTCATGAGAAGATATACTTACTTGATTTTAGAACAATCTCACCATTTTTATGCCTTTATCAATTTCTAATTCATCTCTTATTTTATTAAATGATGATGAATTTTTCATTCCTAAAGAATTATCATATCAAGGTCCCCATAAATAGAATGATAGTTCATTACATCTATCTTTATGATAAAAAAATAATTATAAAATGTTATCCAATATGCATAAATCCTCATATGGAGATATAATACGTTCATATATAAAACCTTATCTTAATTTTAACATAATCCATTCCATAAATGGTTAACCTTAAAACCCTTCTGAAAGATGAAAGTACAAAACTTTAGAAATAATCTCACTAAATTTCTCAAAAACATCTTAGCATTGATCCCCTATATATCATGAAGTAGATCTTGGTTGTAACATACCAAACATATGACTACCATCATCATGTATTATCTGGAAACATGGTAATTACCAAAAATCATTATTGAAAACATACATTATTTATTATTCCAAATATTATTGGATACATTCCTTAAATCTAAAAAAGTTTTAAACTCCATCCATGATATCATAAATCACTTTGTCAAAAAATCTATAATCAGTTCTAAGGTGATTAGATTCATCCAATTTACTTATTCATATCCAACATATCCTTATCCAAACAACATTATCTCAACATTAGGAACACATTAAGGGTTATCTTTCCCTTGATCTTGTGTTTCCCATGAATATAACCTTTATATTAAATAAATTTTATATTCAATTGGAACCATTCAATATATTTTTTTAAATCCTCAGTAAAAAACATAAACTGAACAGTCCTTATATATTTCACAATTTATAATTTTTTAATCCAAATACATAAACACTTATATTAAACAACTTCATCCTTAAGACATTAATAAGGATACATCATCCTATTACTTAATACCTATTTACTTTCACATTTCACCTATAGTCTCATTACCATCAACAATATAACCATTACTCATACCACCTTATTGATTCTCTTAGAGATCATTCAACATAGGATATAAATTTTCATAATGCTACTTCATTCCACATTTAAATAATTTAACCATCGATGATGTATTTGGGAGGACATTATTCTCATTCATTGAATTAACCAAACTTTTCATTTTCCCTTTACAGTTTCTTACTTTGTGTACTTCTTTTCCACAGTCAAAACATCTTCTTGTTCCTCTAAGACATTCACTTAGGTGATTCTTTCCAAATTCTCAACATAATGTAAACTAAATCTTTTTTACTCAATGGTCTCTATTACCTAAACTCTAATCTAACTCCTTCCTTATCTTTTTTTTTGAGTCCAAGATTTGGTTAAGGTGCACATTGTTAATCATGTTCTATGAAAGATGATTAAGAGTTATCACAACATACTTAACTCTAATGATCATCCAATTTGACTACTCATCATAAAATTGTCCGTCACATTCAATATTAACCCAGTTCCTTCCGGTTCCCTCCATTGACTAAAACTAGAAAGCATAGTGTGAGCAACACTTATCATAGTGTAAAACCACATAATCATGAAAAATCACTTATAAGATATCTAAATTATGACAGCTTCTTTAATATATGACACCTTAGGTTTATCCTAGGTAATTTATAGTCATCTTTTATTTAAATCCTTCATGATGATTCATGAAGAGATTGTGAATTTCCAAATCATATCCCCTGAGAGTGTCAAACCAAGTGTGCAGTAAGGCCCATTATCATGCCCCAATTCTAAATTGAGTCTAGATCAATATGGTGTTTTGGGTTTGTTACCCCTATGTACATTTGTTCCATATCCACATCCACTTTTATTGTCCAGATAGGGATATATTTCTTGGAAACCACTTTCTCTATCCTTTACCAAAATTCTAGGATATTTTCATAAACTTTTACTCATCCTTAGACATATCTTTAGAGACATAACTAAATATATCCTTAGAAATATCCCTAAGTATATCATTAAAGTTTCCGCATTCTAGTATCCAAAGGTTGAATAAAATTTTCCTTTGATAACAACTATAGTGACTCAAGATTAATATACATGGATATTACATCATTTTAGATGAATATTCAGAACATTTTAAAATTACATACCCAAGGACCGTAATAGTTTAGTGCCTTTGGAAACTTGGAACACATTATTCCATTTTGGTGAAAGATCTTCAACATCTCCCATAAATATCTTCCCCTTTAGTACTCATACCTAAAACGTTTCTTCATAACCAAGGGAAAAGGAACATAAGAAAGGGTGAACTCAGATTATTAGTAAGGGTAAAAATAAAGGATATAGGTAATCATAACATGAACATAATGGTATAGTAACATGAGCATAATATTTTAATATCATACCCTACATATCAAATATCATAATCATGAATGATGGCATAAAGATTGTAAGTTCATAAGAAATTAATCATAAGATAATCAAATAACATGAGTCATGAGAGAATAAAATTTTCATAATACAGACTTATGGCATACACATCATATTATAACATTGTGAACTTTTATAAATAGAAATAGGTTCACTCATTAAGTTAAGTATATGAAATCGGGTCCTTGCATAAGATTATAGAGATGAAATCGGGTCCATGCATAACATTATAAACATGTAATAGGTCCACAGATAACATTATGAACATGTAAGTAGGTTCACACATAAACTTATAGAGATGAAACCAGGTACATGCATAACATTTTGAATATGTAATCAGGATCATTCATAACATTATAAATATGTAATCAGATTTACGCATAAACTTATATACATGAAACTAGGTCCATGCATAACATTGTGAACATGTGATTAGGTTCATGCATAACATTGTGAACACATAATAGGGTACACTCATAACATTGTGAATATGTAATCAGGTTCATGTATAATATATATACTCATGACTTGTCCATCATTAACCAAAGAATTTGAGGGAGATATAGGTCCCACCCATCACATAATGAAATCATATGTATATGTTCCACAAGATTATAAACATTCATCATATAAAAACCCATTTCATCTTATCATAGACTTTTTGGAAGAGACGTGTTTTATAATCATTTCATCATAAAATAACCTGTGAAAGGAATTGGGTTTTAAGAACATTTTATCAAGGTATAACCCATGGAAGAGAAACAGGTTTAATAAACAACCTAACAACATAAACATAAACCATTCAAATAAATAATGATAATTTTTTCCTTAGATAATATCCCCAATAAATAATAAACTATATCAAAGGATGTTATCTTATATGAATAATTATTTTCAAAATAACTTGGAGTATTTCTTAAGGGAAATAAATTTTTAAGGCATAAATTTTTTAAAAAATATTCATTTCTTTTAAAACCAATTTGAAAATTTATAAAATAATATTTTAAAATCATTTAAAACATTTCTTGAGAAAAAATTACTTTCCTATTTCAAAAACTCTTATTAAATCATAAAACATTTTGAAAACCTTTTTCTTTGAAAATAACCTTAAAATGTATAAAGGAATCCTTGAAAACTATTTTAAAAACATTTTAAAACATAAAAAAATTAAAATACTTTCCCTTGAAAATTATATTAAAATATAATTTAAAATTATTTTGAAAAAATATTTAGGAAACATTTTTCTTAATAAAACGGATTTCTTACTAAAGAGAGAAATAAATTATGATTTTATTTAAAATAAATTCTTAATTATATTAATTACCAAAGATTGTGAAAATGGAACCATTATATAAATATATAATTAATAAACATAGTATAAAATAATTCATTAGATATAATGGGAGATGTATTATAATATCTCATCAATGGAAGCATAATAATAAACAATCCCGATAAACGATGATATTGTAGCAATAAACTCTTACAAATTTGGTAACTTTAAATCAAAATACCCATGAAAGTATAACATTAAATAAATATTAAAATTTCATTAAAAGAACTATATTAATTATATAACATGTAAAAGGTAATTATATACACCTTGTAAAATAATGTAGGTGCATATCATATCATGTGTCTCAAAGAAAGAAAATTAAGACAAAATTACCTTACTGATTTGGTAAATTTTGAACCATAATACCCATGAAAGAGGGATCATAAAATAGATATGAAAATATGAATAAATTTAAGGATAATAATATTATAATACATTCATATATATTATATACACCACACAAAAGAAACAAGTGGTGAATAAGTTATAAGTCTCGCAGAAATAAAAGTGAGAATAGAAATCCCCTTACTACTTGAGTAACTTTTGAATTGTGAGATCCAAATAAAATCAATTGAAACTTTTAATATCATGAAATAAATTAAAATCATGATATAACATGTAATATGATAGTATATACACCACAAAACAAGAATAAGTGGTGAATATAGCATATATCTCATAGAAATAAAAGTGATACGAAAAAACCTTTACCTTCATAAATGTTCAAAAATATTGTATAATAAGAATAAGTTTATTATATATCTAACATAGAATCATATTATTATATATCATACCATATATGATTTTATTATGACTTTATATTACTCATTTATTAACAATTTCATGTTAAAGTTACATTTTGGGTAATAATCGCTTTGTTTTTTGTATATGTTTTGAATTTTTATTCTTGATCCACTTGCTTAGATCATGATTTACTTATTTATATAATGTAAAAAATAATATAAATATCATATATATTCAGTATATAAGTATTTCTAATAATCTATAAAATATATAAATATGAAATGAAATACACTGTTCATGGAGACGGTAGGTCGTACGTACACATGAACGTTGTTTCCATTATCTTGACATATTGTTAAAGAAAAATAAATGATATATATATATATATTATATTTATAGTATAATTATTATTTAATTTATATCACATGTTTTTATTAATCCCATCAATAACGCCCCAACCTCAGAATCTTGGAGCTGGTGCATTATTACGTTGCATTAGCACTATTACAAAGAACAAAATCCAGAAATACCATTCAGTTTAGCAGTCTTGGAAATAAAAATTACAAAAATGGTTTCCATAATACATTAGTAAAATTTTGAATACAAACATGATACATATAAAAAAATAAAATGTGTCCTTAAATGCTTATTCCAAGATTTCCTCTTCATAACCTAGGGAAAGAAACATAATATGGGTGAGCACAAATGCTTAGTAAGGGTAAGTAAAGAGGAATAAATAATGAATAAATTGAAGTAAATTAACATGGAAAGGTAAATAACTGATAACACATGCCATTTAATAACTAGATAAGGCAATGTCAATATGGAAATGTAAGAAATTGGAAACATGTGCCATTAAATAAATGGACTAAAAGAGAAACTAATCCATAGATATGTCAACGTAATTAATAGTTGAATTCTTAATAAAGGGAATATTTATTTTCTAGACGTCATGTTTCCTAGACACATGATACCTTTACTGTCAAAATATATTTTAAACTATTTGGCCAATGAATTCTCCTCAAGATACTACCAATGCATTGAGGGGCTTTGATTCACCAGTCACCAACCCTTAGGGCTTTCCTTAAACAGTCCCCAACCCATGTATTTCATGTCCAAATAATTCTTAATATATCAAATAAATAATGTTACTTATCAAATATAACTATTTAATAAAGAATATGGATTTATCAATAATACCTCATAGGAGGTTAAGTACAATAAGTGTTGTTAACATTAAAACATTCTTGAGGAAAAATAATATTTAAACATTCTGATGTGTCACATACCACATTGAAAAATTTAAATCATAATTCCTCTTAAATTAAATGAAACATATAATATCATGAGAAGAATTGTATTCTTGATATAACATTTCAATGGGCATTATATACACCAAATAAAATTGAATTGGTGTATAAGAAAAGTAAGTCTCAATGGAACGTAAATTGAGATGAAATCCCTTACCTTATCCTTAATTTTTGTTGTGTGGTCTTTATCCTCATGTATAGTAGTTTAAAATATGTTACTAAATAATACCATAACCAAAATCATGTTTATAATATCATATATAAACTTATTACAATATTTTATTACCCTTTTGTTAACACTCTTTCATTATTTTAACTGTTTCAGGTGTTAATTGCCTAGTTTTCTCAAGTATGTTTTGACTTGTTATTTGTTGTTCTTATTGAATATATAATTATTCCATAATCTCCATAATGTAAACCATGACTAAAATATCATATATATTCAATAAATATGCATTTATAATAGTCCATATCATTTGGATATTAGAAATTAAGTGCATCATTCATAGAGATGGTAGGTCATACGTACGCATGAACGCTACTTTAATTTCTTTGTTGAATTAAAAGAATTAAAACTAAATTATATATATGTATATTATAATTTCCAGTATCATTTGTATGTTATATATGTTTCATAGGTTTATTATATCCAACCTTTATATGATCCATGTATGGCATGAACGAGTCATATCCCTTTGAGGGGGCGGTTGTCCACACTTCCTCAAATGAAATTATCATATTTACACATGATGGAAGCATAAAGTGTTGGATTTGGTTCCATATAAACCAATTTATTTGTAAATTATGATAAAAATGTATTCATTGGATTAATTTTAATAAAATACTTATCACGTCATGGTTGTTCTTCTCTATGACATAGAATGTGACAATATCCTAAGAATAGTTATCGCATTAAAAAGGACATAGCAGATCCCTAGTATGATGAGAACCTAGAAGTGACATTACGCTATTCTTGAATATATTTTCTATGTCTGGATGATATTATTTTAAGGGAAAAAATGATACAGGCTATCAGGGGTGGGGACTCATGAAACTTTGAGGCACCTTCTCATGGTGTGCGCCCTTGGTAATATCTACGAGGATATTATGAGAACAAGACCAGTGAGTAAGAAATACGCATTCATAAGTGTCATTGGATGTTCCTATCTCCAGATGTGTGTATTATTACTTAGACATTAATATAATTATTAATGGGTACTATGACTCGTACACTTATATTTATTGACAAAAACCATGATGACAGATGTTTGTGGTGAGGTAGGATATGTTGAGTATGTCACGAGTAATATTGCATTAATGAATAATGCGAGAAAGGATTATTCAATTATAAGGTAGTAGATATCTCAGGCCCTTTGATAGAAATGATATAGCTTAACTAAATACATGGACATGGTGTTCTATAGGAAGGTTAAATTTCGAGAAGTTAAAGAATGAGAAATCAAGCACATGGGTTGATGTCACTTGCATAAAACCAAATTGATTGGAGATATCAGAAAAAAAAAGGATTATATTACATAGTAATCATTCATATGAGATGACATTTAATTGTGAAATCAACTTATTTCTATTGGATGGTTGGACCCATTGTTATACAGTAATCTTGGACTTTAGGTAAGTCCGCCTAATGCTAACGAGAAAGAGGCCTAGAGGTTCACACACTAAGTGTAGCCAATATCTCAGTTGAATAATTTATTTATTTAACAAGTTGAATAAATATTATTCCCAGTTGTGGTTTAATAATTATTCAAGTATGTCTGATCGCATTTATTTAATCGCTAGTTATTTGATAGAATATATTGTGGATAGAATATATATTTATCATTGAATAATTCAGTTATATTTATTTAATAAATAAATAATCATTATTCAGGGCACGATAAATATTGAGGAGGATTGGCAGACCAAGTTATGGGTTTGGTGAAAAATAATATTAAATATTATTTGGTTAAATAATATTTACATATAACGTGAAATTTAATCACATGTCATGAAAATAATAGCATTGCTATTTTTATTTTACAAGGGGTTTCACATGGAATAACAAATTAAGTAACGGCACCCATGTTAATTATTTATTATTACCTGTTGAATTAAATTCCTCATTATGTTATTATTATAAATATTAGCCAAGGGGTCATTTGATCGGATAACCAACCTTTGCGTGCACAACATCCTTGGATAAAATCTCTTGAGCCTAGATAACTCTTCCCTCTCCAAGAACGCTCTCAAGAATGAGATAGATCCTCCTCCACTGGATCAAGTAGAAAACTTTGGAAGCAATTCTCAAGGCGATCGAAGGCGGACATCACAAGCGCAAGGATCTTCCGTGCTAGCACCCAAAGACTCCTTAAGTGATGTCTAGAGATATGTGGAGCATGTGTGGATAAACTCTAGAGGATTTATATCCTTGTATTCTATATCATAATGAATCTGTACCTCAGACCCATGGTCGAACGCATCAACGAAGAATGAATCCCCTTGGAGGTAATTATATAATTTAATTAAATTAATTGTAAACAAAATATGTTGATCCTCTCTTCTCATTTCCAGTTTCCCTCTTTTGTATTTTCTCTTTGATTCAATTCTGTGTATACTGGTGTTCATCATCGTAGTGATCCCAGATTAATTATCGATTATGACAATTTTCAAAGTTGGGTACACGCCCATCACGCGCTTCCGCTGAGCCCAAAACCTAGATAAAGGTATGTTATAAATAAAAATTACATAATCACAAATACATTATAAATGAAATATATATTTTATATAAATATATTATCTATCATAATGGCCACCATGAGAGGTGGTAAGGAAAGTTTAACAATCATCATTTCATAAGGTAGTAGTACGTTGTACACAGAAATAGTATGTTCGTTACCCATTAGATAGATGTGTGTGTAAGTGCAGGTTAAAATATTAACATAAAACATCCTAGTATATTAAGGATATTGTTTTTGTTATGTGATCGTAGAATAAGAATATTATAGGGATTGGAGACTGTAAATGAAATTAGAAAGCATGAGAGAATGTGTTACCTCTAAATCAGGTAACTTCATTTGGTTTATACCAAAAGGATTTATTGGAAATATTTATTCCAAAAGGTATGCTTATAGGTATAGGGGAGGTATTTTGGGATACTATTCAGGAAGTTATTGGTAGAACTTAGGTGGTTTTAGATGTGTTGGTAATGGGGAGAGTCGGTGGCCTTTTATATGGGAGGGGGAGTGGCACTTTTATAAATACCAAATAGTATTCAATAATGGGTGGTCTATCTTACTTAAAGTTCCTAAAAAATGAAAAAATAATGGATTAAAGTATAATAATGGTCTATAAAAACATCAAAAATATAAAAACATTTGAATTTTAATAGTTTGGTATCTTAACTTCTAAGATTCCCAAATTTTATCATATTGGTTTTTATTAAATCATCTAGTTTTTTAATTTAATTAATTTAACCATTAAGAATAAATTAAAGTGAGATTTGTTATAAAATATAGATACACTGAATTATTAATATTATATCTAATTTATAAAATTAAAATCCTATTTTTTTGTAAATTAATTTTAAAATAAGTGCATGTGACGCACTAAAACGATGCTTGAACCCGAACCGTGTTAACAACATATTTACATAATATGGTTCAATATGTTAATTATAAAAGATCAATTGGTCCATTAATATATAATATTTAATATTTATTAACAATAAAAAAATCACATGTCAGAATATAGTATTTTTATTAGTTTTAAATCATTTAATAAGATTCATTTATTGTAAAATAACAATAATGTCAATTTTGACATTATTTATTCAATGTTAATTTTAAAATATAAATATTATATTGGAATTAAAATATATTAGGTTTAAATGTTTTTAACATGATATATTCGTATAAAAAAATAAATAAAATAATTCAATCAATTAAATTCACTTTTAATATTTATAGTATCATTTATTTTAGTTAATTGTTAATTAAATAATCATTATGTTGGCATATCTTAAGCATTTTAAGTAACTAAATCATCTATAAAAAATTATTGGAAAATTATTATGATAAAGATAAACTATTTATCTTACAAAATGGTATGTATAAATGAAAATATGAAATTTTTTGTATGTCTAAAAATTTTATAAATGTTAAACGTAAGGAAAACTCTCATTTAGTCTTTTTCCTTAACCTTTTATAAAGGGAAATTTCATTTATTAATATCCTAATAACCATATATTTAGAACCAAGTGGGTAAATGGTCAAATTATTGGCATCCAATTGATTTTGGATAAGTTTCCAAGTCATTTTGGTCCTTAATATTAAGGTTTAGTCCCTTGTTAAGCTTAATCATACCTTAATCAGCGTAATCAATTTTAATCACATTCACTAAAAATCTTGGTAAAAAAATTAAGTTAGTCTTATTAGATCATAAATATCATTATAATTACATATTTGTATATCATATTTTTAAAATTCAAATCACATAAGTGAGAAAATTAAGATTAACTTTAATCCCACATATGGGGTGAAATAATGGGTTTTTATAGTAGAAAAACGTTCAAAAGTTTGTTAAGTTTTTATATTAAATTTGAAATTAAAATTAATTATAATGAACTTAATTGTATAAATTTATGTATAATTTATCTAATTTGACTCTAAAACAAATCTAAAATATAATTTTTAATTATTAATTATTTAAACGAAAAGGCTATTTTTAAGTAAATTGTAGTAATTTTCACTATTCATCAAAAAATAAAGTTTCTCAGAAAAATACCAAAAATTTACCATAAGATAATTTCAAAATTATGAATTCAAAAATTATGTTTACTATTAAAAATTAAATTTATAAAATTATAAAATTTTATTTTTAAAAATAGGTTCACCATTAATATGTGGTAAAACTCAATCTCATGTGTAACACAAGTTAATTCAGTGTTGTATGTAGCATAAGTTTAACATTGTATATAAATAATTCCAAAAACAAAAATTATATTTATTCTAAAAGGAAAATATTGTAAATTATTGGGGTGTAACATTCTCCCCGCCTTAATTAAATTTTATCCTCGTAATTTAAACCTAAACTCAGTAATCTCAGGATTGAAAATAAAATATTTTTGAAAGACCCACATCGTAGAAAGGGTTAATATCATATTTTATTAATAAGAGAGAAAGGAAAGTAAAAAATGTCATGTATCAAGGTTCCCCAATAGAAGAACATGGGTGTAAAATTGAATCATGGATGCGAAATAAAAATCTAACCATCAAGTTTTTATGGAGAGTGCTAGAAAATATGTTCAAATGAAAGTTTTTTACCAAAAAACCATAAACCATAGTTGTGAATAAATTTCATTGATGTCATCAAAAATGATGATAATAAGACAGTATTTTTGTTCCCAAAACCATTGTTTCTATAGTTAATAGATTATTTCACTATATAATAATATAAGTAAATATATGTTTCTATTAACATAATCTTTTCCTTTGATTATGCCTCGAACTATTTCTACTTCATCTCTTAGCAGATGATACAACATATAGTGAATTAATACATTACCCTCTAAAATCTCATCCAATGATTGTATTAAACCATTTTATAAACACTTAGCTTTTCTAACAGATCATAATGAAATCACTTCTGAATTAAATTCATTAAAATTCCAAAGTGAACTTATTATTGGACTTTAATCAACATGAATCTACTCTAAATTTTCACATCCCAAACATTTGAATAACTTCATCATGTATCCTCTTGGAATTTGATAATAAATCTAATCACTATAAAACCTTATTGGAAACATGCATTCTTCCTTATTCCTTAAGTAAGTCAAATGTTATTGAATATATTTCTTAAATCCAATAGTGTTGTAAACTCCATCAATGATATTATAGACCACTTGTTGAAAAGTCATTAATCGGTGCCAAGGTAATCAGAACTTATCTAAATAAATAATTTACTCATCATTATCTCACCATCAGGAACAAATTAATGGTTGTCATTCCCTCAATAATGTGTTTTCCAAAAAAATAACTTTCTACTGAATATCTTTTCTTAGTACCATTCAATATATGGTCTCAAATCCTTGATGAAAAAGTACTCCAGTGTAATCCTCATATATTACATAATTCTTATAACAAGAACATTGCTAATAAAATACTCAAATTAAATAATTCTTGAACTAGAATATTAATCATTCCTCTTCATATGTGATAGTATCATAACTTCATCACTATCCAATAGCATAATTTGGGGTATATTCCTTTGATGCTTGGGAAATTGATTCACATAGTGTCCCATATTCTTATAATGGAAGCATTGAACATTGGAAACCTTTTTCTTACCCTTGAAATCATGAACTTGGTATCATTTTTCTCCACAATTATAACAAACTCTCATTCCCTTCAAGCATTTACCAAGGTGATTCTTTCTATAGTTATCACATGTGGGAAAACCATTCTTCCCCTCCTTCTCTTTTTCCATCTTTTTCTCTACCATCCTATTTTTCCCTTTAAATCTATAGGTTTCTGATAATTCTTTAATTATCTTGTTAAAAAATGATATTATTTCCTAATATGATGAGATTACTTGGGAGATTATCTCCCTTTGAAATGATGCCTTAAGACCACGAAAGATATAATCCTTCTTACTCTTTAAATCATGTGACTTGGTGGAGTTCTCATTCCTTCTACTATGTGACATTTATAAACATTTCCATATACTAGATTATCTAATAAAATTATGAACTTCCTATAACTATAAAAATAGTAATGCACATAAAAAAATTTTATGAATCATAAATCATAAAATCATAAACATTGGTTACTTTGAGGGCATAAATCCTTCATAATGGTAGGAAAATAAAATATAAATTACCCTAAGAATATCCCTAGGGAGTTTCAAACTAGGTGTGAAGTAAGGCCCATTATTGTGTACCAGGTTACCCCAAGTCAAGCCCAGAACACCTTGTTGAATTTATTACTCCTAGGTACATTTGTGCCAAAACCATGTCCACTTGTAGTATCCAGACAGGGATGTATTACTTGGAATATCCACATAATCTCAACTTTACCAAAATTTTATTATGTTCTTGTATACTTATCCTCAATTTATATCATATGTTTGTTCTCCTGAATCTAGGTTTTCTAAATCTAGTTTCCAAGGTTGCTTCTAAAATTCCTTTGATACCAATTGTAACACCTCGACCCTAGAATCCTAGAGTCAGTGCATTATTAAATTACATTTTCATTGTTACAAGGAAGAAAATCCTGAAGGATTGTTCAGTTTACCACTCTTGAAAATCCAAATTACATAAATGATACCCATAATACATTGGAAAAATGGGAAATAAAAACATGATACATTTAAATAAAATAAACTTCATCCGTGAATGCTTATTCAAAGATTCATTTTTCATAACCTGTGGAAAGAAACATAATAAGGGTGATCTCCAATGCTCGGTAAGGGTAAGTAAAGCAGAAGAAATAATGAATTTATGGAATTAAACTAACGTGGAAAGGTAAATAACTAATAAAAAATTTCATTTCATAACTATATAAGGTAATTTCAATATAAAAAAGGTAATAAACTGGAAACAAATGCTATTAAATCAATGTACTGAAATTGAAACTCATTCATAGATATGTTGAAACAAAATATCATGGATAATTAATAGCTGAATTCTCAATAAAGGGAATGCTTATTTTTTAGACATCATGTTTCCCTAGAACAAGATAGATTTACCATCAAAATAAATTTTAAACTATTTGTCCAACTAATTCACCTCAAGAGACTATTGATGTGTCAAGGGGATTTTATTCACTGGTCCCCGACCCATAAGGCTTTCCTTAAACAGTCCCCAACCCATGTATTGAATGTCTAAATCATTCCTCATATATCAAATAAATAGTTTTCTTAGTAAAATGTAAATATTTAATAAATAATGTGGATTTATCAACAAAACCTTATAGGAGGTTAAGTACAACAAGGGTTTTTGACATTAAAACATTCTTGAGGAAAAATAATATTTAAAATTTCAATGTGTACCATACCACATTGAAACATTTAAATAATACTTCCTATTGAATTAAATGAAACTTATAATATCATGATAATAATTTTATTCATGATATAACATTTTAATGGGTAGTATATACACCAAATAAAAGTGAATTGGTGCATAAGAAAATTAAGTCTCAATGGAACATAAATTGAGAAGAAATATCTTACCTTATCCTTACTTTTTGTTGTGTGGTATTTATCCTCCTGTATAGTGGTTAAAAATATGTTACTAAATAATACCAAAAAAACTCATGTTTATAATATCATACATTAACTTATTATAATATTTTATTACCTGTTTCTTAACACTCTTTCATTATTTTAACTGTTTTTGGGTGTTAATTGCCTACTTTTCTTAAGTATGTTTTGACTTGTTATTTGTTGTTATTATTAAATATATCATTGTTTCATAATATAAAAAATTTAAACCATGACTAAATTATAATATATTTTCATTAAATATGTATTTATAATATTCCATATCATTTGGATATTAGAAATGAAGTGCACAGTTCATGGAGACGGTAGGTCATACGTACGCATGAATGCTACTTTCATTTTTTTTGTTAAATTAAATGAATTAAAAATAAATGGTACATGTGTATATTATAATTTCCATTATTATATTTATGTTATATATGTTTCATAGGTTTATTATAACCAACCTTTATACATTACATGTATGGAATAAAGGAGTCATATCACTTTGAGGGGGCGGTAGTCCACACTTCCTCAAACGAAATTATTGTATTTACACATGATGGAAGCATAAAGGTATGTTATAAATAAAAATTATAGGATCATAAATAAATTATAAATTAAATATATATATTATATAAATATAGTGTCCATCATAATTTCCACTATGAGAGGCGGTAAGGAAAGTTTAAAAATCATCATTTCGTGAGGCAGTAGTTCGTCGTACACTGAAACAGTATGTTTGTAACCCATTTGATGGAGGTGTGTGTAAGTGTAGGTAGAAATATTAATATAAAAACATCCTAATATATTAATGATATTGGTGTTTTTGTGTAATTATATAATAATAATATTATAGGGAGTGGATAATGGAAATGAAATTCGAAAGCATGAGAGAAGGTGTTACCTCTTAATCGGGTAACTTCTTTTATTTTATACCAAAATGATTTATTAGAAAGATTTGTGCCAAAAGATATGCTTCTAGGTTTATGGTAGGGATGTTGGGAGACTATTTGGTCAGGTATCTTCTAAAATTATTTGGTTTTATATGTGTTTGTAATGGGGAGATGTGGTGGCCTTTTATAGGGAGGGGTGGCACTTTTGTAAATACTAAATGATATTCAATAATGGGTGGTCTATATTACCTAATGTTCCTAAAAAATTGAAAAATAATGGATTAAAGGAGAATAATGGTCCATAAAAACTTCATTCACATAAAAATAGGTGCCTTTTAATAATTTGGTTCCTTAACTTTTAAAATTCCCAAATTTTATCATTTTGGTTTTTATTAAAGCATCTAGTTTTCTAATCTAATTAATTTAACCATTAAGATTAAATTAAAGTGAGATATATTAGAATATATAGAGAAACTGAATTATTAATATTATATATAATTTATAAAACTAAAATCCCATTTGTTTTTTAAATTAATTTTAAAACAAGTGCATGTGACGGGCTAAAACGCTTCTTGAACCCAGATAATGTTAACAACATATTTACATAATATGGGTCAATATGATAATTATAAAAGATTAATTGGTCCATTAATAGATAATATTTAATATTTATTAACACTTAAAATTAACTTTTCAAAATTTAGGATTTTATTATTTTTAAATCATTTAATAATATTCATTTATTGTAAAATAACAATAATGTCAATTTTGACATTATTAATTTAATATTAACATTAAAATATAAATATTATATTAGAATTGAAATATATTAGTTTTTCATGGGTTTAAAATGATATATTAATATAAAAAAATAAATAAATACAACAATTCAATCAATCAACTTCACTTTTAATATTGATAGTATCATTTATTTTAGTTAATTATTAATTAAATAGTCACTATGTTGGCATTTCTTAAGCATTTTAAGTAACTAAATCATATCTGAAAATTATTGATAAATTATTATGATAAAAATAAACTATTTATCTTAAAAAATAGTATGTATAAACTCAAATATTATGTTTTTTACATATCTCAAAATTTTATAAATGTTAAACATAAGGAAAATTCCCTTTTTATATTTTTCCTTAACCTTTTATATAGGGAACTTTCATTTATTAATATCCCAATAAGCATATATTTCAAACCAAGTGGGTACATGGTCAAATTATTGGTATACAATGGCTTTTGGATAAGTTTCCAAGTCATTTTGTTCCTTAATATTAAGGTTTAGTCTCTTATTAAGCTTAATAATACCTTAATCAATGTAATTAATTTTAATCACATTCACTAATCATTTTGGTAAAAAAATTAAGTTGATCTTATCAGAAAAAAATTCCTGCTAATTACATCCATGTATGTCATATTTTCAAAATTCAAATCACAAAAGTGGGAAAATTAAGAATAACACTAATCCCGCAGACGGGGTGAAATAACGGGTTTTTATAGTAGAAAAACGTCAAAAAGTTTGTTAAGTTTTTATATTAAATTTGAAAGTATAATTAATTATAATGAAATTAATTGAATATATTTATGTATAATTGATCTAATTTGACTTGAAAACAAATCTAAAATATAATTTATCATTAATAATTATTTAAACTAAAAGGTTTTTTAACTAAATTGCAGTAATTTTCACTATTCGCCAACAAATGAAGTTTCTCAGAAATATCCCAAAAAATTACCATAAGATAATTTAAACATTATGAATTAAAAAATAGTGTTTATTTTTTAAAATAAAATTTTTAAAATTTTAAAATTAATTTTTAAAAATAGGTTCTTCATTAACAGACGGTAAAACTCAATCTCACATGTAACACAAGTTAATTTAGTGACGTATGTAGCGTAAGTTTAACATTGTGTATAAAGAATGACAACAAAAAAATTATATTTATTCTTAAAGGGAAATATTGTATATTGTTAGGGTGTAACATTCGCTCCACCTTAATTAAATTTCATCCTTGTAATTTAAACATGAACTCAGTAATCTCAGGATTGAAAAAATATATATTTTTGAAAGACCCTCATCATAAAAAGGGTTAATATCATATTTTATTAATAAAAGATAAAGGAAAGTAAAAAAGGTCACGTATCTAGGTTCCCTATTAGGAGAACATAGGTGTTAAATTGAAGCATGGATGCGAAAGAAAAATCTAACCATCAAGTTTTTATAGAGAGTGCTGGAGAACATGTTCAAATGAAAGTTTTAGACCACAAAACCATAAACCATAAGTGTGGATAAATTTCATTAATATCATAAAAAATGATAATAATAGGAAAATATTTTTGTTTCCAAAACCATTTTTTCTATAGTTAAGGGATTATTTTAATGTATAAGAATATAAGTAAATATATGTTTCTATAAACATAATCTTTTCCTTTGACTATACCTTGTACTATTTCTACTTCATCTCTTAGAACATGATACAACATATAGTAAATTAATATATTACCCTCTAAAATCTCATCCAAATATCATCTTAAACCATTTTATAAATAGTAAACTTTTCTAACAGATCATAATGTAATCACTTCATAATGAAAGTCATTAAACTTCCAAAGTGTACTTATTATTAGCCTTTAATAAATATGAATCTTATCTAAATTTTCACATTCCAAACATGTGAATAATTTCATTATGTATCCTCTTGTAATTTGGTAATAAATCTAATCACCATAAAACCTTATTGGAAACAAGCATTCTTCTTTATTTTTTAAGTAAGTCACATGTTATTGAACACATTCCTTAAATCCAATAGTGTTGTAAACTCCATCAATGATATCATATAACACTTGTTGAAAATTCAATAATTAGTTACAAGGTAATCATCACTTATCCAAATAAATCATTTCCTCGTCATTATCTCAACATCAAGAACAAATTAAGGTTTTTACTTCCATCAATAATGTGTTTTCCAAAAAAAATAACTTTCTAATGAATTTTTTTTCTTGGTACCATTCAACATATTGTCTCAAATCCTTGATAAAAAAGTAGTGCAGTCCAATCCTCATATATTACATAATTCTTATAACAAGCACATTTTTAATAAAATACTCAAATGAAATAATTCTTGAATAATCATATTAATCATACCTCTTCATCTGTGGAAGTATCATAACTTCATCACTATCCAATAGTATCATTTGGGGTATATTCCTTTGATACTTGGGACATTCATTCACATAGTGTCCAATATTCTTATAATGGAAGTGTTGAACATTGGAAACCTTTTTCTTACCCTTTTAATCATTAACTTATTGTCCTTTTTCTCCACAATTATAATAAACTCTCATTTCCTTCAAGATTTTACCAGGTTAATTCTTTTAATAGTTATCACATGTGGAAAATCCCTTCTTTCCCTCCTTATCTTTATCTATATTTTTCTCTACCATCCTATTCTTAACTTTAAATCCATAGTTTTCTGATAATTCTTTAATTATATTTTTAACAAATGATACTATTTACTCATATGATGAGATTACTTGGGATATTATCTCCCTTTGAAATGATGTCTTAAGACCATGAAAGATATAATCCTTTACTCTTTGCATCGTATGACTTGGTGGAGTTCTCAATCCTTCTAGCAAGTGTCATTTCTAAACATTTCCATATACTGGATTATCTCATAAAATTATGAACTTCCTATAACTCTAAACATGGTAATGCACATAACATAATTTTATGCTTCATAAATCCCAAAATTGTAAACATTAGTTACTTTGGGGGCATAAATCCTTCATAATGGTAGGAAAATAAAATGTGAATTATTCTACGTGTATCCCCAGGGAGTGCAAAACTAGGTGCATAGTAAGGCCCATTGTTGTATACAAATTTACCCCAAGTCAAGCCCAAAACACCTTGTTGTATTTGTTACTTATAGGTACATTTGTGACAGAACCATGTCTACTTGTAGTATCTAGATAGGGAAGTATTTCTAAGAATACCCACATAATCTAAACCTTACCAAAATTCTAGGATGTTCTTGTATACTTATCCTCAATGTATATCATATGGTTATTCTCCCTAATCTAGGTTTTCTAAATATAGTTTAAAAGGTTTTTTCTAAAATTCCTTTGATACCAATTCTAACACCCCAACCCCAGAAGCCTGGATCCGGTGCATTATTAAATTTTATTTTCATTCTTACAAGGAAGAAAATACCGAAGGACCATTCAGTTTAGCACTCTTGAAAATCCAGATTACATAAATGATACCCATAATACATTGGGAAAATAGTAAATTCAAACATGATACATAGAAAGAAAATAAACCACATCCTTGAATGCTTATTCAAAGATTTATTCTTTATAACCTGGGGAAAGAAACATAATAAGGGTGATCTCAAATGCTCAGTAAGGGTAATTAAAGTAGAATAAATAATGAATCAATGGAATTAAACTAACATGTAAAGGTAAATAAATAATAACACATGCCATTTCATAACTATATAAGGTAATGTCAATATGGAAAGGTAGGAAACTGGAAACACATTCTATTAAATCAATGGACTGAAAGTGAAACTAATCCAGATACGTCGACGCAAAATATCAAATAATTAATAGCTAAATTATCAATAAAGGGAATGCTTATTTTTCAGACATCATGTATCCCAGGAACATGATAAATTTACCATCAAAATACAGTTCAAACTATTTGGACAACTAATTCTCCTCAAGAGACTACTGATGCATCGAGGGGCTTTCATTCACTATTCCTTGACCCATAGGGCTTTCCTTAAATGGTCCCCAACCCATGTACTTCATGTCCAAATCATTCCTCATATATCAAATAAATAATTTTCTTTATCAAATATACATATTGGATAAATAATATGTATTTATCAATAATACCTTATATTAGGTTAAGTGCAACAAAGGTTATTGACATAAAACATTCTTGAGGAAAAATAATATTTAAACATTCCAATGTGTACCATACCACATTGAAACATTTAAATCATAATTCCTCTTGAATTAAATTAAACTTATAATATCATGATAAGAATTTTATTCTTGATATAACATGTCAATGGTCAGTATATACACCAAATAAAAGTGAATTGGTGCATAAGAAAAGTAGGTATCAATGGAACATAAATTGAGAAGAAATCTCTTACCTTATCCTTACTTTTTGTTGTGTTGTATTTATTCTCCTGTATATTAGTTTAAAATATTTTACTAATTAATAATAGAAAAAAATCATGTTTATTATATTATATATTAACTTATTACAAAATTTTATTACCTGTTTGTTAACACTCTTTCATTATTTTAACTGTTTCGGGTGTTAATTACCTAGTTTTCTCAAGTATTTTTTGACGTGTTATTTGTTGTTATTATTAAATATATCATTGTTTAATAATCTCTAGAATGTAAAAAATGACTAAATTATCATATATATTCAGTAAATATGTATTTATAATAGTCCATATCATTTGGATATTAGAAATGAAGTGCATCGTTCATGGAGATGGTAGGTCGTACGTACGCATGAACGCTACTTTCATTTTTTTATCGAATTAAAAGAATTAAAAATAAATGATACATATGTATATTATAATTTCCAGTATCATATGTATTTTATATATATTTCATAGTTTTATTATAACCAACCTTTATACATTCTAGGTATGGAATAAACGAGTCATATCGCTTTGAGGGGGCGGTAGTCCACACTTCCTCAAATGAAATTATCATACTTACACTTGATGGAAGCATAAAGGTATGTTATAAATAAAAATTACAGGATCATAAATAAATTATAAATGAAATATATATTTTTTATAAATATAGTTCCATCATAATGTCCACCAAGATAGGCGTTAGGGAAAGTTTAACAATCATCATTTTGTCCGGCAGTAGTTCGTCGTACACAGAAACAGTATGTTTGTTACCCATTAAATGGAGGTGTGTCTAAGTTTAGGTCGAAATATTAATATAAAAACATCCTAGTATATTAATGGTACTGGTGTTTTTATTTTATTATATAATAATAATATTATAGGTAGTGGATAATGGAAATGATATTAGAAAGCATGAGAGAAGGCATTGCCTCTTAATTGGGTAACTTCTTTTAGTTTATACCAAAAGGATTTATTGGAAAGATTCATGCCCAAAGTAATACTAATAGGTTGAGGGTAGAGATGTTGGGAGACTATTTGGTTAGGTATTGGCCGAAATTATGTGGTTTTAGAGGTGTTAGTAATGGGGAGAGGTGGTGGCCTTTTATAGGGAAGGGGGAGTGGCACTTTTGTAAATACCAAATGGTATTAAATAATGGGTGGTATATCTTACCAAAAGTTCCTCAAAAATGGACAAATAATGGATTAAATGAGAAAAATGGTCTATAAAAACCTCATCCACATAAAAATAGGTGAATTTTAATAATTTGGTTCCTTAACTTCTAAGATTCCCAAATTTTATCATTTTGGTTTTTATTAAAGCATCTGATTTTCTAGTTTAATTAATTTAACCATTAATATTAAATTAAAGTTATAATTATTATAAAATAAAGATAAATTGAATTATTAATATTATATCTAATTTATGAAATTAAAATCCCAATTTTTTTGTAAATTAATTTTAAAACAAGCGCATGTGATGGGCTAAAACGTTGTTTGAACCCGGACAGTATTAACAACGTATTTATATAATATGGGTCAATATGTTAATTATAAAAGATTAATTGCTACATTAATATATCAAATATAATATTTATTAAAACTTAAAAATCACTTGGCAAAGTGTAATATTTTTATTAATTTAAAATCATTTAATAATATTCATTTATTGTAAAAAAACAATAATGTTAATTATGACATCATTTATTTAATGTTAATGTTAAAATATAAATATTTTATTGGAATTCAAATATATTAGTTTTACATAGTTTTAACATGATATATTCATATAGAAAAATAAATAAATACAATAATTCAATCAATAAACTTCACTTTTAATATTTATAGTATCATTTATTTTAGTTAATTATTAATTAAATAATCACTATGTTGGCATTTCTTAAGCATTTTAAGTAACTAAATCATCTCTAAATTTTTTTGATAAATTATTATGACAAAAATAAACTACTTATCTTACAAAATGGTATGTATAAACTAAAATATGATTTTTATTTGCATATCTCAAAATTTTATAAATGTTAAACGTAAGGAAAGTTCCCTTTTTGTCTTTTTTCCTTAACCTTTTATATAGGGAACTTTCATTTATTAATATCCCAATAACCATATATTTCAAACCAATGGTCAAATTATTGGTAGAAAGTGGCTTTTGTACAAGTTTCCAAGTCATTTTGTTCCTTAATATTAAGTTTTAATCCCTTATTAAGCTTAATCATACCTTAATCAAGTAATTAATTTTAATCACATTCACTAATCATTTTGGTCAAAAAATTAATTTTATATTATCAGACAAATAATATCATATTAATTACATCCTTTTATTTCATATTTTCAAAATAAAAATCACAGAAGTTGGAAAATTAATATTAACGTTAATCCAGCAGATGGGGCAAAATAATGGGTTTTTATAATAGAAAAACGTCTAAAAGTTTGTTAAGCTTTTATATTAAATTTTAAATTATAATTAATTATAATAAAGTTAATTGTATAAATTGATGCATAATTGATCTAATGTGAATATAAAACAAATATAAAATATAATTTATCATTAATAATTATTTTAACAAAAATGTTGTTTTTAACTAAATTGCGGTAATTTTCACTATTCATCAAAAAAAGAGTCTCTCAAAAAAATCCCAAAAAAATTACCATAAGATAATTTAAAGATTATAAATTAAAAAATTGTGTTTATTTTTAAAAATAAAATTTATAAAATTTTCAAAATTTAGTTTTAAAAATAGGTTCTTCATTAACAGATGGTAAAACTCAATCTCGCGTGTAACACAAGTTAATTCAGTGTCGTATGTAGCGTAAGTTTAAAATTGTGTATAAAGAATGTCAACAAAAAAATTATATTTATTATAAAAGGAAAATTTTGTAAATTCTTGGGGTGTAACATTCTCCCCACCTTAATTAAATTTCATCCTCTCAATTTAAACCTGAACTCAGTAATCTAAGGATTGAAAAAAATATATTTTTGAAAGACCCACATCGTAAAAAGGGTTATTATAATATTTTATTAATAAGAGAGAAAGAAAAGTAAAAAGGTCACATATCTAGTTTCCCCAGTAGGAGAACATAGGTTTCAAATTGAAACATGGATGCAGAAGAAAAATCTAATCGCCAAGTTTTTATGGAGAGTTCTAGAGAACATATTCAAATGAAAGTTTTTTACCACAAAACAATAAACCATAGGTGTGAATAAATTTCATTGATATCATCAAAAATGATGATAATATGACAATATTTTTTTCCAAAACCATTTTTTCTATAGTTATGGGATTATTTCATTGTATAAGAATATAAGTAAATATACATTTCTATAAACATAATCTTTTCCTTTGATTATGCCTCGAACTATTTCAACTTCATCTCTTACCACATGATACAACATATAATGAATTAATACATTAACCTATAAAATCTCATCCAATGATCATATTAAACCATATTATAAACATTTAACTTTTCTAACAGATCATAATGTAATCACTTCTGAATGAAATTCATTGGACTTCCAAAGTGAACTTATTATTAGCCTTTAATCAACATGAATCTGCTATAAATTTTTATTTTCCAAACATGTGAATAACTTCATCATGTATCCTCTTGGAATTTGGTAATAAATCTAATCACCATAAAAATTTATTGAAAACATGCATTCTTACTTATTCCTTAAGTAAGTCACGTGTTATTGAATATATTTCTTAAATCCAATAGTGTTGTAAACTCCATAAATGATATCATAGACCACTTGTAGAAAATTCAATAATAAGTTCCAAGGTAATCATAACTTATCCAAATAAATCATTTCCTCATCATTATCTAAACATTAGGAACAAATTAAGGGGTTTCCTTACCTCAATAATGTGTTTTCCAAAAACATTTAACTTTCTACTAAATATCTTTTCTTGGTACCATTCAACATATGGTCTCAAATCCTTGATGAAAAAGTATTGTAGTACAATCCTCATATATTACATAATTATTATAACAAACACATTTCTAATAAAATACTCAAATGAAATAATTATTGAACAAGTATATTAATCATTCCTCTTCATTTCTGGTAGTATCGTAACTTCATCACTATCCAATAGCATCATTTGGGGTATTTTTCTTTGATTCTTGAGACATTGATTCACATAGTGTCCCATCTCCTAATAGTGGAAGCATTGAACATTGGAAACATTTTTATTACCCTTGCAATCATGAGCTTGGTTTCCTTTTTCTCCAAAATTATAATAAACTCTCATTCCCTTCAATCATTTACCATGGTGATTATTTCCATAGTTATCACATGTGGGAAAACCCTTCTTTCCCTCCTATTTATCCTTCTTTTTCTCTGGCATCATATTCTTCCCTTTAAATCCATAGGTTTTTGAGAATTATTTACTTATCTTGTTAACAAATGATACTATTTACTCATATGATGAGAGTACATGGGAGATTATCTCCCTTTGAAATGATTTCTTAAGACCATAAAAGATATAATCCTTCTTTCTCTTTGCATCATGTGACTTGGTGGAGTTCTTATTACTTCTACTAGGTTCCATTTCTAAACATTTCCATATACTATATTAGCTCATAAAATTATAAACTTCCTATAACTCTAAACATGGTAATGCACATAATATAAGTTTATGCATCATAAATCCCAAAATCATAGACATTTGTTACTTTAGGGGCATAAATCCTTCATAATGGTAGGAAAATAAAATGTGAATTATCCTAAGTATGTCCCTAGGGAGTGTCAAACTAGGTGTGTATTAAGGCCAGATTTTGTGTACCAGGTTACCCCGAGTCAATCCTGGAACACCTTGTTGGATTTATTACTCCTAGGTACATTTGTGCGAGAACTATGTCCACATGTAGTATCCAAACAAATATGTAGTTCTCATAATACCCACATAATCTCAACCTTACCAAATTCTAGGATGTTCTTGTATACTTATCCTCAATGTATATCATATGGTTTTTCTCCCTAATCTAGGTTTTCTAAATCTAGTTTTCAAGGTTACTGCTAAACTTCCATTGATACCAATTGTAACACCCTGACCCCAGAATCCTGGAGGGAGTTCATTATTAAATTACATTTTCATTATTAAAAGAAATAAAATCTCAAAGAACCATTCATTTTAACACTCTTGAAAATCTAGATTACATAAATGATAACCATAACACATTTGGAAAATATGAAATGCAAACATGATACATAGAAAGAAAATAAACTACATCCATGAATGCTTATTCAAAGATTTATTCTTCATAACCTAGGTAAATAAACATAATATGGTTAATCTCAAATTCTCAGTAAGGGTAAGTAAAGTGAAATAAATAATGAATCAATGGAATTAAACAAACATGGAAAGGTAAATGACTAATAACACATTCCATTTCATAACTATATAAGGAAATGTCAATATGTAAATGTAAGAAACCGGAAACACGTTCTATTAAATCAATGGACTGAAAGTGAAACTCATCGATAGATATGTCGACACAAAATATCTTGGATAATTAATAGCTGAATTATCAATAAAGAGAATGCCTTTTTTGTTAGACATCATGTTTCCTAGTAACATGATACATTTACCGAAAAAATAAATTTTAAACTATTTGGACAACTAATTCACCCCAAGAGACTACCGATGTGTCGAGGGGCTTTCATTCACTGGTCCCAGGCCCGTAGGGCTTTCCTTAAATGCTCCTCAACCCATGTATTGAATGTCTAAATAATTCCTTATATATAAAATAAATAATTTTCTTTATCAAATATACATATTGAATAAAGACTATGGATTTATTAGTAATAACTTAGAGGAGGTTAATTACAACAAGGGTTGTTGACATTAAAACATTCTTGAGAAAAAATAATATTTAAACATTCCAATGTGTATCATACCACATTGAAACATTTAAATCATATTTCCTATAGAATTAAATGAAACTTATGATATAATGAGAATAATTTTATTCATGATATAACAAGTCAATGGTAAGTATATACACCAAATAAAAGTGAATTGGTGCATAATAAAAGTAAGTCTCAATGGAACATAAATTAAGAAGAAATCTCTTACCTTATCCTTAATTTTTGTTGTGTGGTATTTATCCTCATATATAACGGTTTAAAATATGTTACTAACTAATACCAGAACAAAATCATGTTTATTATATCATATATTAACTTATTAAAATATTTTATTACCCGTTTGTTAACACTCTTTCGTTATTTTAACTATTTTTTGTGTTAATTTCCTAGTTTTCTCAAGTATGTTTTGACTTGTTATTTGTTGTTATTATTAAATATATCATTGTTTCATAATCTCAAGAATTCAAAAAAAATACTAAATTATCATATATATTCTGTACATATGTATTTAGAATATTCCATAGCATTTGGAGATTAGAAATGAAGTGCACCGTTCATGGAGACGGTAGGTCGTACATACGCATGAACACTACTTTCATTTTTTAATTAATTAAAAGAATTAAAAATAAATTATACATATATATATTATAATTTCCAGTATCATATTTATGTTATATATGTTTCATATTTTTATTATAACCAACCTTTATACATTCCATGTATGGAAAAAACGAGTCATATCGCTTTGAGGGGCGGTAGTCTACACTTCCTCAAATTAAATTATTGTATTTACACATGATGGAAGCATAAAGGTGTGTTATAAATAAAAATTAAAGGATAATAAATACATTATAAATAAAATATATATTTTATATAAATATAGTTTCCATCATAATGGTCACCATGAGAGGCGGTAGGGAAAGTTTAACAATCATCGTTTCGTGAGGCAGTAGTTTGTCATACAATGAAACAGTATGTTTGTTACCCATTATTTGGAAGTGTGTGTAAGTGTGGGTATAAATATTAATATAAAAACATCCTAGTATTTTAATTATAATGGTTTTTTTATGTAATTATAGAATAATAAGATTATATGGATTGGATAATGGAAATGAAATTAGAAAGCATGAGAGAAGGTGTTATCTCTTAATCGGGTAACTTCTTTTAGTTTGTACCAAAAGGATTTATTATAAATATTTATGCCCAAAGGGATGATTATAGGTTGAGTTTAGGGATGTTGGGAGACTATTTGGTTAGGGATTTGATGAAATTATGTGGTTTTAGAGGTGTTATTAATGGGGAGAAGTGGTGGCCTTTTATAGGGAAGGGGGAGTGACACTTTTGTAAATACCAAATGGTATTCAATAATGGGTGGTCTATATTACCTAAAGTTCCTCCAAAATGGACAAATAATGTATTAAAGGAGAATAATGGTCGATAAAAACCTCATCCACATAAAAATAGGTTCATTTTAATAATTTGGTTCCTTAACTTCTAATATTCCCAAATTTTATCATTTTGGTTTTTATTAAAACATCTAGTTTTCTAATCTAATTAATTTAACCATTAATATAAAATTAAAGTAAAATTTATTAGAAAATATATATACACTTAATTATTAATATTATATATAATTTATAAAATTAAAATCTCATTTTTTTGTAAATTAATTTTAAAACAAGCGCATGTGACGGGCTAAAACGATGCTTAAACCCAGACAGTGTTAACATCGTATTTACAGAATATGGGTCAATATGTTAATTATAAAAGATGAATTGGTCCATTAATAGATAATATTTAATATTTATTAACATTTAAAAATTACTTGACAAAATTTAGGATTTTTATTAATTTTAAATCATTTAATGAGATTCATTTATTATAAAATAAAAATAATGTCAATTTTAACATTATTTATTTAATGTTAATGTTAAAATATAAATATTATATTGGAATTAAAATATATTAGTTTTACATGGTTTTAACATGATATATTAATATAAAAAAATAAATAAATACAATAATTCAATCAATCAACTTCACTTTTAATATTTATAGTATCATTTATTTTAGTTAATTAATAATTAAATAATCATTATGTTGGCATTTCTTAAGAATTTTAAGTAACTAAATCATCTCTAAAAACTATTGATAAATTATTATTATAAAAATAAACTTTTTATCTTAAAAATCGGTATGTATAAACAAAAATATTATGTTTTGTGCATATCTCAAAATTTTATAAATGTTAAACGTAAGGAAAGTTCCATTTTTGTCTTTTTCCTTAACCTTTTATATAGGGAACTTTCATTTATTAATATCCCAATAAATATATATTTAGAACCAAGTGGGGACATGGAAAAATTATTGGTAGAAAATGGATTTTGTACAAGTTTACAAGTCATTTTGTTCCTTAATATTAAGTTTTACTCCCTAATTAAGCTTAATCATACCTTAATCAACGTAATTAATTTTAATCACATTCACTAATCATTTTGGTCAAAAAATTATGTTGATATTTTCAGAAAAAAATATCACACTAGTTACATTTTTTATTTAAGATTTTTCAAATTCAAATCACATAAGTGGGAAAATTAAGATTAATGTTAATCCCATAGACAGGGCGAAATAACAGGTTTTTATAGTAGAAAATCGTCTAAAAGTTTGTTATGTTTTTATATTAAATTTGAAATTGAAATTAATTATAATGAAATTAATTGTATAAATTGATATATAATTGATCTAATGTGACTTGAAAACAAATCTAAAATATTATTTATCATTAATAATTATTTAAATGAAGAGGTTGTTTTAAATAAATTGCAGTAATTTTCACTATTCATCAAAAAATGAATTTTCTTAGAAGAATCCCAAAAAATTACCATATTCTATTTTAAAAATTGTGAATTAAAAAAAATTATTTTTTAAAATAAAATTTATAAAATTTTAAAATTTAGTTTTAAAAATAGGTTATCCATTAACAGACAATAAAACCCAATCTCGTGTGTAACACAAGTTAATTCAGTGTCGTATGTGGCGTAAGTTTAACATTGTGTATAAAGAATGAAAACAAAAAATATATATGTATTCTAAAATGAAAATATTTTGAATTATTGGGGTTTCTCACTATCCTTAATATATTCCATGTAAAGAATGAATGAATCACATCGCTTTGAGGAGGCAGTAATTTACACATCCACAAAAGAAGTTATCGTATTCCCACAAAATGGAAGTCATGAAAATATGTGTTATATAATAATTAAATAAACATAAATATCTTTTATATAATATAAAAACATTAATTCCATCAGTATTACCAATCTTTATAGGTGTTAATGGAAGAACGAATGGCATCAATTCACGAGGCAGTAGTCCGCCATACAAATGAACAACGAATTCATATCTCAATTGATGAAAGTGTGTATGATTGTAGGTAATAACATTAACATAAAAAACATATAATTATATTGAGGATAATGAGGTTGTTATATAATCATGGAATAAAAATAATGGATGGGGTGGTGAAAGAAATAAAACGGGAGTTCTTATTGAAGGATGTTACCTCTTCTTTGGGTAACTCCTTTTGGTTTCCACTAAAGGGATTAATTGGTTGTATTTATGCCCAATATTAAGATTATAGTATTAATGGGGGGAATTTTAGAGCTTAATTTGGATGGTTTTTTATTATCTAAATGGGTTTAGAGGTGTGAAGAAGTGAGGGGGTGAGTGTCCTTTTATAGTGGAGGAGGAGTGGCATTCTTGTAAATACAAAAAGGTAAACACTATTGAGAGGTCTCTCTTACATCATGTGCCTCCAATAATGGTCCACCGTCTATAAAATAGGATTAATGGTATAAATATGGATAGAAAATAACTTTTTTAGATGTGTCTAAGTTATTTTCCCCCTTAAGTTAAAGTGTAACCACTAATTAAACTTGTTGTTACCTTAATCTCTATAATTAATTTTAATGACTTTGACTAATATTTTTTTGTCAAAAACTAATTGGACCTTAATAGACAATATAAATTTTGTTTCTTAAAAATATGGAATCAATTTTTCCAAATTCTAAACACAAAAGTGGCATAAATTAATTTAAAATTAAACCTATAGATGGGATGAAACAATAGGTTTTTAAAGTGAAAATGTTCAAAAGTTTGAAATGTTTTTATATCAAATTTCAACGTAAATTTGGTTACAATGACTTAAATTGGATTAAAATATGTATAATTTATATTTATATACTTTAAAACCAAATAAATATATGATTTAAATATATAAATAAATTAGAAGAAAGGTATATTTTTATTTAAAATTCATTATTTTTCACTTTTCATAATAATACATATTTTTATGCCTAAAACTGGATTTTTTCTTATTTTATTTATATAAAAATTATTAGATGAATATCAAAATATTTGTTTAAATTTATAATATATAAATTTCATTAATATATCTCACTAATAGTGATTTTTTAATTTATAAATATAAAATTTCTTTATGGGCATAAAAATAGTTTTTTCATAAAATCACTTCATTTATATTAAATTGGTTTTTATTTTCATTTCTAATTAATTTATAAATAAATAATTAATTTTATAAACATGTGTAAACTATAATTTTTTAATTTAGTTAGACTTATTTATATCTTCCATTCCAACAACTAGATGATAAATATAATAATATTTTAATAATAATTTTAATAGTGTATTATAGTTCGGTAAAACTTGGTCTTGCATGTAATACAAGATATCAAAGGAGCTAAACATTATGTCTAACGCAAGTCAGACATAGTGTTGTGTATATTGCAAGATAATATAATTGGTGTGTGTAATGAAATATTAACTTGGTGTTGTGTATAAATAGAGAATAACTTGGTGTAGCCTGCTATGAAATCCACCAAATAAATTTAATTTATTTAAAAAATAATAATTCATAAAAAATCAGGGTTTTACAAAGAATCTCTATTTTTCATACTTACACCATCACTTATAGACCCAACCTCCACCAGTTTTTCTTTTCATGCACGTGTCTTCTAGAGTAGATGGGCATAGGTAGATCTGGAAATATGTCGAGTGGCTTTCAAACTAGAAATTCACATAGATATGTTCATATGAGCATACCATTTGAGAAGTTAAAATCACTACGGAAAAATAGATACATGGAGAGTAAGAAATCCAAATATAATCAAGATCATTGGAAAAATAACTCTGTTAGAGATTGTGGTTCCAATGATTCAAAATGGTTGGTATTTTTCAGCTGATGATGGAATAATCTTAGTTACAAATGCTCTCAATACAACATGATAGAGAAAAAAAATAGATCATGACATAATCATGGGTGAAAGTAGTGAAATTAAGCACTATTCAGATCCATTCCCACCAACCTAAGGCCCAAGTAATTTTAATCCCTGGAGAATGATTTAAGTCCATAGTCCAATCACGTGAAAAACCACACATGACACTTACATATTCTATTGAAGGTGTGTAAAAATTAATTAACTCTCCAAAAAGAAGTATGGATATTGATAGTGGGAAGTACGTGAACCAATAAGGGATGATTCTTGTTGCACATAAAAATCAATGTGGCCCTCAATTCTAGACACATGTTGATTATCCAACAAGTAACAATTCATAGCTTGGTGCTAGAAATAAAGAAACATTCTGAAATATTTGAAATGTGTGAGGTGCTTCAACATACATCGAGAAGAACCAAGCATTCTTCTTTAAATTTCACACTATTTCACTATGCTAGAGAGAGGTTGGATCACACTCACTCATGCTCAGAGGATTTCTTCTACTCACTCACTTCTCACCATTATCTCTTGTTTTATTTTTATTTATCATTATAATAACTCTAATAATGTAATGGTAGGATATTTTTTGTCTCTTTAAGAAGAATTCCCTCATTACCCCTGTTGATGAATTCTAATTGATCGATTTTAATATTAATTTCTCTATTGACCTTAATGGTTTTAGTTAGTCAAAGGTTTCTTCTAGTTTTAGATTTTAATTTCTTCTACTCGTTATCAGGATTGTACACACAATCCACTCAGAATTAAATCAATGCATGCGTTAACAATTAGTGAGATAATTAAATTATGATTGGAGATATCCAATCATTATGATAGGTAATGATAGAGGTTATAGTTATCATTGTATTTCTTCATCCAAACTAAAATACCCAGATAATATTAATCAATGATATTTAAATTTATTAGAGGAATAATATAGAATAATTGAATAATTATTCAATAGAAGAATGGTATAATGTTCTAAGGTGAGACTATTATTCTTTAAATTGATTTTCAAACCAACCATTTACACACAATTCTTTTAAAAAACTAAACCTAGTAACCAAGATTTCAACACATGCAACATTGTCTTCTTCGAAGACAACCCGAGTCCCACTATACTACATTTTTATTAGGTTCAAAAATCATTTTGTTGTGTGCGCTAAGACAAATGCACATAAAAACTAGTTCCATTTCTGGGGATTCTAGTGTTTTTGTTTAATTTTTTTAAAATGTTTTCTAATGAACAGATCCAGTTCTTCTAGTCTCATTGGTTTTGATCCTGGGGTTAAGATAACTATACTCATTAAACTCATAAATCTAGAAATAACTGAATAAGAGGAAAGAGATCTTGTCACCATTCCATTGGATAAATTTCCATCCTTAGTCTCATCCTACAAAAATTTTACATTAGGAAGTGAAAAAATGGAAGATGATATTTCTCAATTCAATAGGACTTTGAGGATAATGTATGCACCAAATTTCAAAATTAATAACCGAATGTTACAATAAAATTATCAAAAAGACTGTGGACTCAAAAATGGAATGGTTGGAATACTACCTAAGTTTCATGTATTATCTATTAAATACCTCAACATGAATATGATAACATTCAAAGAAGTATTAAATGGATTTAGAACCAAAGGAGTCACTGAGGTTCAAATTATCTAGAAGTATTTACCCTTTTATCTTGAAGGGGGGTCTAAGGAGTGGATCTATAACCTACAACCTGGAAAAGCCTCCTCATGGGAAAAGCTATATAGAACCTTCCTCTAGAAACTCTTCCCTACTTTAAGAAGTTCTCAACTTAGGTAGAAGATATACAGATTCAAACATGAAACTATGGAAACTCTCTATGATTTTTTGGAAAGATTCAAGAAACTAACCACATTCTTACCACACCATCCATATGAAGAACATAATTTATTCGTATTATTTTACCAAGGATTGATGGAAAATGATCAGAACTTACTGGATGATTCTTTAGTAGAAGCACTAATTGATAAGTCTCAAATTGAATTTAGAGAACTAATCAATATAATCTCCCAAAATTACCAACAATTTAGCATAATAACTTCAAATACTGGAGTACATGATGTAAAGATTTCAAAATCACCTTTATTATAAAATAAAAGTGAATAACTAACATCACTTGTGAGATAGATAATTGTGAAAAAGTAAAGGATTCATCACCCACCACACCCCCAAGGGTCTACCAACTCTACTATCCTCGAGATCATTTCACTGATGGATTACATCAAGTTCAAGGGACTCATAGTTGTGATTCCATAATATAGAGGAAATTCTAGAACAATCTAAGTGTCAATCAAGGATTTAAATATTTTTCCACCAATCAATTTAGTGCTAGGAGACAATAACGATAAAGACCACTATTCCAACAAGCATTCCAAAAGGCTCATCAATAGCCTTATTAAGCCCCTCTATTTTAGACACATGTTTTCCAACCATCTATAAGTTACCAATAAGTACAAGCACCAGATACTTTAATGAAGTACATATTGGTAATATAATCTCAAAATAGTCAATATACCACTCTCACCACACGTGGATTAAAGCTGAAGGAATTAAAAGGATAATTTGTCATGTTCATGAACACCCTCAATAATATGGTAAATCATGGCTCGAGTAAGATTCCTACCAAACCAATTCCTAACTCTAAATGAAATGTTAATTATATTACATTAATGAGTGGAAAGGAGCTATAAAATAATGAATTAACACCCCTAGAGACTGAAGCTGGAAGTGAATAGTAATAAGCACCTAATGAATTTTACCAATAAAAAGCACATGAGGATGAAGTAGTAAAGTCTCCATAAAATAAATAAAAATGGAAATATAAGATGGAAGATCCATAAAAACCCCCCACATACCTTCTTTGTAAGGATGTAATAACCCAATAAAACTATGAAAGAAACATTGCAACATGAGATTATAGAACTATTCAAGAAAGTGGAGATCAATATCCCTTTGCTGGAATCCATTCACAAAATTCCAAGGTATAAAAAAATCATTAAAGTAATTTGAAGTGGTAAAATGAGATTAAAAGGAAATGAATAGTTAAGGTTGTGTAATAATTTCTCTACTCTTGTTACCCCTAAATTCCCCCAAAAAAACCAAGACCTAGGTAGTTTCATTATCCCATGCACAATTAGTAAGCTTACTTGTTTCAATGCATTGAGTGATTTATAGATTCAATTAATGTTATTCCTTATTCAATTTACTCTTCTCTACATATTTTAGAACTAAAATCCACACATGTGGTTATGAAACTAGCCAATCGAACCACTGTCTACCCGGTATGTGTTCTTGAAGATGTATTGGTATGTGTACAAGGTTTCTCATTCCCTAATGACTTCTATATTCTCAACATGGAAGAAGGAAAATTTAAAGATTACTATCAAATCATTATAGGTAAAATATTCCTCAATACTACTAAAACCATCATTAATTTCAATGAAGTCATCCCTTTTATGAATTTTGGTGAGGAATTAGTGGATTTCAACATCCTTGGTTCAATGAACCACCCACATGAAGAGCATTCTGTTTTTACATTAAAACATTTTGAATTACCTTGTTCTTCTAGGGATAAAATTGAAATTTTTTATAATATAATCAAATTAGGAGTAGCTTTAGAAATTCCCAACCTAATTGATGAATTTATTTTTGTGAATGAAATTAATCTAGAGATAGTTTCAAGTGTTGAATAATTTTAAGAAATTAATGAGAATTATTTTGATGAGCTACTCAAATATTCTACTAATATTTATACCTTACATGTGTAGGTTTCCAGTATGGAGAACTCTGAACTAAAATCATCATTAGAAACCCCCTTGAACCAGAACTTAAGTTTCTTCCATCAAACTTAAAATATGTATTTTTAAAAGAAAATGAGAAACTACCAATCATAATTTCAAATAATTTAGATTCTAGAAAAGAACAAAAACTACTGAAAATAATTAAAAACAATGTTTTGGTCATAGGTTATACATTAGGGGATATCCTAGGGATTATCCCGACCACTTGCATGCATATTATTTTACTGGAAAATGAATCCAAAATAGTGATACATCCCCAAAGGAGGCTCAACTTGACCCTTCTTGAAGTATTAAAAAAATTGGTAGAAATAATTTTAGGAGTTATAATAATCTACCCCATCTCAAACTTTATATGGGTGAGTCCCATTCAATTTTTTCCAAAGAAAAATGGTTACACAATTGTGAAAAGTGAAAACAATGAGTTAGTACCCACAAGGATACAAAAAAGATGGACTTTTTTCATAGATTATAGAAGATTGAACTATGAGACTAGAAAATACTACATCCTCATACCCTTTGTGGACTAAATTTTAGAAAGGATAGTTGAGAAAGGACATTATTGTTTCCTTGATAGATTTTATAGGTATTTTTAAGATCTAATAGCTCTATGTGACCAAGAAGAGACAAAATTCACATGTCCCTTAAGTACATTTTCCTAATGAATTATTTCTTTAAATTTTTTCAATTCACCTATTACCTTTTAGTATTTCATGGAAAGTATTTTATCAGACCTAATTTAGAGTTTCCTTGAGGTATTTCTGGATGAATTTACTATGTATAGGACTTGTTTTTAAATCTATCTGGAGAGTTTGGAAAAAGTTTTAAAAATATGTATTCTGAAAACTTTGGTTTTAAATTTTAGAAAGTGACATTTTATAGTAGAAAAGGGAAATGTTTTGGTCTATTTAATTTATAAATATGTTATTTAAGTTATCAAATATAAAGTTTATATTATTTCAACACTTCCTTACCCCATTGTTGTTAGAAAAATTAGATCATTTCTAGGATAGGTAGGATTTTATAGAAGGTTTATTATAGACTTTAGAAAAATTAATTTTCCCCTAACTAACCTACTCAATAAGGAAACTGATTTTCTTTTTGATGATTCATGGAGGAAAACTTTTCAAAAAATAAAAAGAGTTCTTGAACACTTCCCCCATTATCTATCCACCAGACTAAAGTTACCCCTTTGATATTCAGTGTAATGCTTCCAACATAGATGTAGGGGTTGTTCTTTATAAAAAGACTAATAGACTTACACAATTGATATCCTACATTTCACAGACCATAGAATCTACCCATATTAACTACACAACAATAGAGAAGGAGTTTTTGTCTAATGTTGTAGCTTTATAAAAATTTCATTCTTATCTTTTAGTGATTAAAGTAACTATTTATTATGATCATGTATCCTTGAGATATCCCATAAAGAAAACTATTGAAAATCCCAAAATAGTGATATGGATATTTTTATTGTAAAATTTTTTCCTGGAGATTAAGAAAAAAATGGTTGTGAAAATATAGTGGCAGGCCACATGAACTAGCTGCCTCACACTACCAAGGTATAACCAATCCTCAAGACCCATCTGGATGATTCATTCCCTAGTGAGAAACTGAAAAACCTCATCCAAGTGACCTGCTACACTGATCTAGTGAAATTTCTAGTTATAAAAAGGTACCCTTCTTTTCTAAACATCAAACTATTAAATTGAAATCTAAATCAAAATATTATGTTTAGGATGATCCATATTTATGGAAAATTCATAAAGACCAATTCATTAGAAGGTGCATCCCTAAAGATTAAATGAACTCTATTACTTTGTTATTTTATACACTTTTATGTAGAGGCCATTTTGTACCTCAAAGAATCAATAGAAAAATTTTAGAAGCTATAGTGTTTTGGCCATAAATTTTTAAAAATTCACATTATTTTTTTAAAAATTGCCCCAAAATCTAGTTCATTAGTGGAATTTCCAAAAATACATGAAATGAGACAAAAACCTTTTATTTTCTATGAGATATTTAATGTATGGGTAATTGACTTGATGAGACCATTCCCAATATCATTTGTATTTTCCTAAATTTTATTATCAACAGACTATGTTTCTAAGTGGATTGAAGAAAAAGCTACTCGAACTAATGATTCAAACACTATGATTGAGTTTCTAAAATCAAACATTTTTTATAGTTTTGGAATACCTCAAACTATAATTAGTGAACGAGGAACCCGCTTTTGGAACAATAACATGGCAGCCCTCATGAATAAATATGGAGTGCACCATAAAACATCCATTGCCTACCACCAATAGAAAAACAGACTGAATGAGGTGTCCAATAGAGAAGTTAAAATAATTTTAGAGAAAAAAATGTAGCCTAACCATACATATTGGAGTAAGAAATTAGAGGATGAACTATGGTAATATAGAACTACATAAAAAACCCTTAGGTATGTCACCATATATGATTGTTTATAGTAAACATTATCACTTGAATATCGATCTAAACAAAAAGCCTGCTAGGATGTCAAAAATAGAGAACCTAGAGTTCGGGAAGGATATATAATAAAGGTAGTTGTAAATGATAGAGCTTGAGGGGATAATAAGATAGGAATATGATAACTCACTATTGTATAAGAAGAAAAATAAATCTTCAAATGAAAAATTGATAGCAAAAAGGGAATTACAAGTTAGATAAAAGTGTTGTTGTTTTATCAAAGGATGAATATTTTCCCAGTTAATATTAATTCTAAATGTATTGGTCCATATATAGTAACTAACACATTTTATTTTAGTGTGGTTGAAATTGAAGGATTAGGTTCAAAACAGCCATTCAACATGAGCAACCAATAACTAAAGAAGTACCAAGAGGATTTTTATAAATAACCTATATAGGATTATGGACTCCTCCCTATTGGTAATAAATAGAGAACTTCCAGTTTGCCTATTTCCTCTACATTTTTTTTGACACATAATTTCAATGTTGACTTTCCTAAAATTTGCATGTTACACTAAACTGGAATAGTGTTTGAAAAACAAATTGGGGATAGGGAAATTTATTCTTATAATGTAAATATCATTATTTCTATTTTACATTTAACTATGAAAAAAATCATTCTAGTTGAAAATATTGTAAATACCATTTTTCTATTTTAAATTTAGTTTCTATCTTTTTAAAAAACACACAAAAAGAAAAATTTATGTGATCTATTTTAGGAACATTACAAAATTGTAAATAGTTTTCTTTCCTTTGTTTTTCAAACTTTATTTTAACTAAATTGGAAAATTCAATGTAATTTTTTAACTTCAAATGATTATGATGATATTGATCATATTATTAAAGCTTTAAAGATCAGATGATTACTGAAATTTTTTTTTTTCTTTGGGTGTGATTTTCAAACATTTTCATGATTTCTACTGAAAATTGAAATCCCAAACCACTATTAATTGTCACTAAATTTTATTCCTAGATTTAGAAGATTGTAATCCATTTTTACATCATATTTCTAATATTGTCACTTCTTGAGAGAATATTGGTATTTTTTATAAACTATAACTTCTTCCTATTCTCTCTCAAATCATTGGTACTCATGAGGTACCTTCAATATATTTTAGGAATTCAATTAAAAATCCCCATTTTATTATTTTAAACCTAACTTGAACGTTGATCCTATTTAATCCCATAGGTAACCATGAATGGAATTAAAGGTTTAATAAATATTAGAATATGTATTATCTCTTACCTACCCTTGATCTAAAATAAACTTTCATGATTAATTCTAGTCTAAGTTTGGGGGAATGGGGCTTCCATGTGTTTTTATATAAGAATAATTTAATGCTAAGGGATCTATGAGAGGTGTGATACATCATTTTGGGGTATCTGAGAGAGAGAAATGGTCATTAGTCACCTACTGTACATTCCATTTTTATCATCCTATTATCCTATAAAAATGTGTAAAAGGGGGGTGAGTTTCAAACTATCATTGTTCTTATCTGAGTGATTCATGACCCTATTCAATGAAAATGGCATGATAATTATTAATTATGTGAAAACTATCAACTCATTTACCCTAATAAATAGAAAAATAATAAATAAATAAATGTACATATCAAAAAAAGAGAAGATTAGGATGAAACACTTTTTGGATTCATTTCATGACTTATTCTCAGTATACAAAAGAGTAAATTGAGGAGTGTATGTCACATATTGTATAGATGGGATTGAGAGAGTATTATTCTATTCTTTTCTTTATTAATTATAATTTTTGTTTCAATAGTAAAACCTTCCTATTTATATCAATGTGTTTTTTAACACTTTCTCACCAACCTCAATGCCACTGAACAACCTTTTCAAAGACCACAAGATTGATTATATTTTTCATGAATCATAGTGTGTAGAGATGATAATTTTCCCAAGAATATGGTAAATAATCATTTCCCAAGTATGAGAATAACTCCACATAAATACATTACCTTGAGTGAAGTGTGGTAGTGTATCACATGTGTGGTAAGTCACAGAATGTTTTTGGATGAATTTTGAAGGTTGAATTTTTTGTGAATAGGATAATTTCATGCCTTTGAAATTGAACACATGTATGAATCGTGATATCATTTTTTATGGAAGAACCCAAAAAAAATTACCTCACTTTCTTCTTGATAGTTTGGTATTTTTTGTGAGAATTCCATTTTTATTTCATTGATTTATTTTTCTTTTAAATTAAAATTTCATTGAAAAAACTATTTTGAATTTTGGAAATCTATAAATACTTTAATAAATTTAAATTCAATGATAGTATTTTTTAGGAATGAAATTTTCCAAGTGTGGGGGAGTCATGTGAGCTAAAATGTTCAACATTTTTTGTCTGCTATTCTTTGAAAATACCCCTAATTTTACCCAATTCTCAGGAAAAATAACAATTTTTGTGACCCTTGAGAATCTTGGACTTAATTTTTTAATGGTTTAACTAATTATTTTTTATATATAAAAAGAGTGATTATTCTAAAAAAATTGAATATTATCTTTCATGGAAAACAAAAAGGTTTTTTCTTTGCAGATCATCAAAAAATAGAAAAGGAATGGAGTGACTATAAACTTTATTCTTATAGTCAATCCAATCATTGAATAAATAGAAAAAGAATAAATCGACCATGAAATCCCTTCTTAAATTAAATACAACCACTGATAAAATTATAAAGGGATATAGCTTCCATGTGACTAAGGCAATAAAATTTGGGACAAAAACATTTTTACCACTATAGAAATTTGAAAAGGGGAGTGATCAAGATTTATCTTACAACGACCTTCATAGAACCAAAAAAATAGAGCAGGCATGGACCTTCCCTCCAAAAAAACATCCACACCCCATCTCATGGTCAATCAACCCAATTGAACGTGCCACCTTCTTAGGACCTCCAAAGACATAAACTATATAATATTGTTATGAGGAAGGTAACCCACCTTTCTAGGGGATTCATAGTTGTACACTTATTGGACTTGAGCTCTGAAAAAACCACAATTGAGATACATATAGATACTCCATGATTGAAATAACCTTTCTCGAACCACTAAATATTTCAAATTCCACTCTACTGAGAAAGAAATTGCCACCCAGTGCCACCAAAGATGCGCATTGGAAAACCAAGCTCCCATCTTAGGATTTGGGATTAAGCGGATCTTTTTTCCCTCATATGCTATCATTGTAGACCCAACATCTAAATGTTGTTAATTTCATATGACCATACACTATAAAATATGATCAGATCTAGATCTATAAAGAAAAATGAGCAGCATCTAAACTAGAAATCCTCACTAACGTGTTCATATGAGTGTGTCGTTTGAGAAGCTCAACTCACTACTAAATAAATAGATGAATAGAGAGCATGAAACATAAATTTAATCAAACTCACTATAAAAATAACTCTAATGAAGATTAAAAAACTAATGATTCAAAATGGTTCAGATTATCCTATTGATGATGGAATGATTTTAGTTTCAGATGCTCTCATTGCAGCATGAAAGAGAAAAAAATAAATCATGATGTAATCATGGGGGAAAGTAGTAAAATTCGTCATTGTCCTGATCCAAGCCCATCAAAAAAAGGCCCAATTTTATTTAATACTAATAGAATGATTTAATTACATATTAAAATCATGTGAAACCCCACACATGACACTTCCATCTTCTATTGAAGGTATGGAGCAGTGAATTAACTCTCTAAAAAGAAGTACGAAACTTGATCATGGGAAGAGCGTGAACCAGTTAGGAAATATTCTTATTTCATATAAAAATAATTGAATCCCTTTATTTTGTACACATGTTGATCATATAATAAGTAATAATTCATAGCTCAATGCTAGATATAAAGGAACATCCCTAAGTATTTGAAATACATGAGGTGCTTCGACTCATTTTGAGAATCCCTGAGCATCTATCTTTAAATTTTTCACTATTTTACTACACTAGAGAGAGGTTGGATCACACTCTCTTACTCTCAGAGGATATCTTATACTTTCACTCACTACTCACTATTTTCTCTCGTTTTATTTTTATTTCTCATTGTAATAACTTTGATGATGGCATGCTAGGCCATTTTTGGTCACGCCAAGTAGAATCCCCTCATTTTGTTATTGATGAATTCTTATCGGTCAATTTTCATATTAATTACTCTATATATATTTATGGTTTTAATTATTTATTAGTTTCTTATATTTTTAGCTTTTAATTTCTTTTACATATTATTAGGATTGCACACACAGGTCACTCAGACATAAATCATTGCATGTCATAGCAAGTAGTGATATAATTCAAGGGTGGTCGAATATATATAATCATCAAGGTATGTAAGGATAAGGGATATAGTTATAATTGTATTTCTCTATCCAAACCAAAATAACTATATAAGAGTAATCGATGAGATTTAAATTGATTAAATGAATAATAGAGAACAATTGAATAATGATTTAATAGTAGAATGGGGGAATGGTCTAAGGTGATACCACTACTATATAAATTTATTTTAAAACCAACCAATTTCACCCATTGTTTTCAATAAACCAAACCCAGTAAACATGATTTAAATACACCCACAACACTACCTTATATGGAGACAACCTGAGACCCACTCTACAGTATTTTTCTCTAGTTCAAAAACTATTTTGCTGAGTTCCCCATGATGGGTGTGCATCACTCCTCTTCCACTATAGAGAATCCATTATCCCATGAAGGATTCGGTTGTGAACAACATTGATTATCACAAGATATGGATTCATCTATTCTAGAACTTAGATAAATCTATGGTGATAATCAATGGTTTTCAGAGCACATGTGGATCACTTCTAGAGGGAATCTTCCCTTGATTCCTCTTATACAATGATGGTACGACAAGAGTGTCTATCAATTCATCGATATTGAAGAAAAAATTCAATGAAACATAATTCTTTAATTATATAAATTAATTATAAATTATATGTAAAAATATTATCTCTTCTTAGTTCTGGGTTCTTGTCAATTAATATTCGTATTTATCCTGATAGTCATGAAAATTCTCCATCGTGTACATCATGGATTATTTATGGATTATGAAAAAATATATTTGTTGTCCATGCCTCCACTGGTCCTTCCACTATTCCCAAAACTTTCAAGTGGTATTAGATGGATCACATAATAATTTATAATTATTTATTATTTTTTGATCGATTATATGCAATTTTTTTGGTGTTTCACTTTTAATTTATTCATTCTTTAATAAAAAATTTAATTAACATGTTTTTGATATATTAATTATATTTATTAAAATTTAATATCATCCTAAATGGATTAATAATAGATAAAAAATGATCAGAGATTCTATCATGAGATACTGAGTATTTTATCTGATCGACACGATTACACAATGTGTAACCAAAATACACACCATATACCCAAGTTTGCTACACATGGATGTGTCGTGGGATACATGAAATGATGAGAAATAATAACACATAGATCATTTAATGCACACCATGTGTTTATCTAGTCATTCTAGCACATGGTTTTTCATACCACACAATATATAGCTAGTGTACACATTGTGTAGTTTGTATGTTTTAGTGGTGAAATTCACACTAATCATGTGGTCAAAAACACAAAATCATGTCGCATGAGACTAAAATATTATATCATTAATGAGAGATATTGTGTTTAGATATCAGACACACTATTTGACTCATTATTCCTCACATATGAAGAACAAACCAATCCTACCAGCAAGTTACATAGACACACAAAAACCAGAACATGCGGTGTGTAGCTTATTAGAACACGTCACGTAACCTAGATGAGATACATGTCGAACACCTAGGTGTTTAACCTGGATACACTAAAAGTGAAAAATGAAATGTGTAGCTCGTTAGTACACATCGTGTAGTCACCCAATAAAGAACATAATTAAATTGCATAAAAAATAATTAATTATAGTATTAAAAACCTAATTATACTGTTTGTATATGATGTGTTGATTATGTAATAAAGGGTTTCAGATTTAATAAATGATTAATTGATTCCATGTAATTTTCTATAATTAATGGTCAAGCAATTTATTTTCCATATTGTATTTATAATGGGAATCTATAAAATACTTTAGATGGTTATTAAGAAAATGGGTATTAATTAATTAATTAATTAATTGAAGTGTGTTTATCTTAATAATAAAGAAATAATTTAATTGAATACAAGATAGTGTACTGTTGTGTATTTGTAGTAGATACATGGATGACAATGATCTTATAACAACCTGTTTATGTGATTGGTTTAGTTAATTTATTATTACATGATTTTTTAATAATTTATTAGATTAAAAAATGGATTTTGAGTCATTCCTCTCCTCTCATTATGTAAGGGCCTTTATGATCACAATTTCTATTATGTAAACCCCTTTAACCAGTCCTTTGGTTCCCTTCACATGAGTGTGAGTAAAATTATGTAATAGACGGAGCTCCTAGGTGAGTAGAGGTGGTTAAAGTTTAGAGCTGAGGTGAAACCAATCCAAGAGGTATATAGGAGCATTGGTGGAATGTTGAAACTCAAAACAAGCATGGTTCTAGGATTTAATTCCCTTAAAATTTGGTTTATCATTCACTGGATAAAATAACCATTAGATAAGCTCATGGTCATTTCACTTTGTTTATTTTATTTGTTTCAATTTCATAGTTAATTATTTATATATTTTTAAATCATTAAACTAATTAATTAACAATAATTAAAGATAAAATTAAAATAAATATTATAATATGTGTAAACTTTATCTAGACATGGTTAATCACTTAGGTAAAATATATGTAATATTAATAATCATGTAACAAGATAAAATGAGTAGTTTACATATAAAGATAAAAAAATCTCAAATTAAATATTAAGTTAGTATAGTATTCCAGTAAATCAGTTAATATTGAACCATAGTTCAAAGAGCATGATAGAACTAAGTTGAGCAATATTCAATTATCAAGGAATTTTAACTTGAGTTCTTAGGTTAACTTAACTTAGTTCACATCAGGATTTGACTACCCAACTAGGACTTGGTGTAACTAAGAGTAAAAGCATTGAGGAAATTCTTAAATAGGTTTTTAGGATTAGGGAGTCCCATAAATAAATCAAGGAGCTACAAGTTAATGTAGTTGAAAATTTATGCCTTCCTAAAACCCTTTAAATAAAATTTTAGGCCCAAGTCTGAGTAATTAGAAGGGGTATATGGATCCTTGATACTATAATATACATACGATAAGATATTATGAAACTAATGGAGATGACTATTTGGTTTTTGATAAGTGTGAGAATAATAAATTTAAGATTTATTATCTAATTTATTAATCTAAATAAAGTACTAAAATTATGATCATATTTAATATAGAAATGGAAACCCATATGACTTTGACTATATCATTGTGATCCATTCTTGAGAAGGATTACCTTATCACTTACTTCAATTTCCATGAATGGTATAGGAATTTATGCATTATATAATCCATGAATGGAAATTATATGTGCTAGAAAACTTGATTCTTGAGGACCCTGGAAAAGAGGCTAGTGAGGATGAACTATCTCTCTATATGAAACATTTGGATGATTCCATAGATATCCAATGTTTAATGCCTTATTTTCTATATAGTAAGCTTTTAAAGTAACATTAGGATATGTATTTGTATAGAATTTTGTCTCACCTTTATGTTTTTTATCAAAATAAGGCAAGATAAGAGAGATATGAGATCTTTAATTCACTATTCACATGAAAACATTAAGAGACGGTGGCAGTTGGGAATCATATAGTCAAGATGATTGGATACATAGAGCACTTTTACATCTTGGTATTTAAGATCCTTGATAAGATGTTCATAGATCTCATTTTGTCCTCATTTTCTAAGAGCTTATTTAATTTCATTGTTAATTATAATATGATAAATAGCAATAAGTGTCTCTCAAAACTCCCTACATTGATTCACCAAGTTGATAAAGACATGTGGTGTGAAAATCTTGTCTTCCTTATGGTGAATAATAAAAGGAATAATAAGGAGGGTTATAAGACTCATTCAAAGTATAAGGCTCCTAAGAACTATCCTTATAATAAAAAGAAGAATTAAATACATGAAAATAACAAGTATGTAGTATGTTTTCCATATGGAAAGTTAGGCCACTAGAATAAGAATTGCACCCGGTTAAATAAGTAAGGGGAAGATTTTGGTGCATTTTTTATTGAGTGAAATATTTATATATCTATACATTGGGTATTAGATACAGCTTTTGGTGCTCACATCTTTATTTAAATATAGGAACCAAGTAGATTTCAAAATATTTCTAGAGGAGCAGTGGATTTATGGGCTACCAATGGTGTGAGGCTAGATGCTCTAGCCATGGGAGAAAACCACCTTTTGTTTCTAACTAGGATGGTCTTGGTTTTAAAAGATTTTTATTATGTGCCAATTGTTACCAAAAAATAATTTCTACATCATTCCTAGATCCAGATTTTTTTATTTTTCAAGTTTGGAAATAAATGTTTTTTCTTTTATAAATACATCATATGTTATGGTATAGAATATTTAAATAATAGTATGTATGTATTAGATTATGAAAAGAAAGGATTGGAAATTGATAATGAATCAAGTTTTCATGACTCATTTCACAACCAATCATGGAATCATTATCTTGGTCATGTAAATGAGAATTGTTTGACAAAGATCTATCAAGATGGTTACTTAGACTCTTTTGTGCTAAAACTACTTGAAAAATTTCATGCTTGTTTACAAGGGAAAATGACCAATCCACCTTTTGGTGTACAAGGTCAAAGAGTTGAAAAGCTTATACAATTGGTACACACTAATGTGTATGGACCATTTCTAGAAAAATATATAGTTGGGTATTCTTACTTCATTACTTTTACTTATGATTCAAGTAGAGATGGATATGTCTATTTAATGAGGTATAATTCAAAATATTTAGATAAATTCAAAGAATTATAGAATGAAGTAGATAATAAAATTTGTATGAAGATAAATAAGATTTAATATAACAGATGTTGTGGGTATCTTAAATAATAATTCATTGACTTTCTATGGGAGTGTGGGATTTTATCCCAAATCACTCCTCCTTATACATTATAATGGAATGGGGTTAGTAAAAGGAGTAATTGTACCTTTCTTGACATGGTAAGGTTAGTGATGAGCCATGAAAGTCTTCCATTATACTTTTGGGGGTATTAATTACACACTATATCATACACACTAAATCGTGTACCAACTAAAACAAAAAGTGTTATTCCTTTAAAGTTATGGAGTGGAAATAATCATGTTTTGTTATATATCCATGCATGGGATTGTGAGGAATTTGTTAAGGCCAACTATGGAAACAAACTAAAATCCTAAGGTATGAAGTGTATATTTATAGGGTATCCTAAGGAAATAAGGTGATACTATCTATACAAACCCTCATACGATAAGGTGATTTTTGTAATAAAATCAATTTTTCTTGAGATATATCACACTATCAAGAAGAATAGTGGGACCAAGATTGAATTTTATGAAGTTGAAGCTCAGGATACACAAGATTTGGTGCAGTAACAGATTCTATAGGTCCTCATGGAAGATGTTGTTCTTGAAACACAAGTACTACATAGGAGCACCATAGAGGTTAGAAAAACAAAAATATATGGTTTTATAGTCATTGAATGGTGGATAATTATTAGTTTACAATAATGATCCCATTAATTATAAGAAGAAAGTAGAGATATTAGAAGCTGTAAGATGAAAAAAGATATGAATTATGAGATGGATTCCATGTATCAAAAAAAATTGGATTCTGGTTGATCTTCTTGTTAATGTATTGAATGTTGGGTTCAAATATATATTTAAGAAAAAATAAAACACAAAAGTTAAAGTGGGAAACTATAAATCAAGGATAATGGATAAAGGGTTTAAATAGCATAAAGGCATTGAATATGATGAAACCTTTTTTCTATTTTCTATGATTAGATCAATTAAAATTATAACTTCCATAGTATCCCTCCATGACTATGAAATTTAGCATATGTATTTCAAAATAGATTTCTTTAATGGAAACCTTCAGGAAGAAACCTATATGACATAACCTGAATGGTTTGTGACTCTAAGAAATTCTAATAAGATATAAAAAATATAGAGATCAATTTATGGGTTAAAATAGGCATCTGGGTCATGGAACATTTTGTTTGATTAATCCATAAGATATTTTGGTTTCATAAAGAATGAATTTAATCCATTTATTTACAATAAGTTTAGTGGGAGTGTGTTTGTATTCCTAGTAGTATATGTTGATTATATATTACTTATTGAAAATGAAATACCAAACTTCTATTCAGTTAAGTAATGGTTAAACAAGTGTTTCACCATTAAGGACTTTGGTGAAGAAATATATATCCTTGGAATCAAGATCATATGTGATAGATCCATAAGGATGTTTAGACTAATTAAAAGTACATACATTGTCTAGATACTAAATATATTTATTATGGAACAATTCAAGTGGGGATTAGTTCCAATATCGCATGGTATATATCTATTCAATAAAATGTGTCCTTAGACACAATTAGATATAGATATAGATAGAGAGAGGATGAATAATATCTCATATGCATCCACAGTAGGATCTATCATGTATGTCATGTTATGTACTAGTATTGATGTTACCTATGCTTTAAGAATGGTAGGTAGATATCAAGATGGTCTAGGAGAACAACATTGGTCTGTTATTAAAGTTATACTTATTTATAAAAGGCATAATAAGGATATGTTCTTGGTATATGGAGGATATGATAAACTATTAATCATAGGATATATTGATTTTAGTTTTCAAATAGATCAGAATGATCTGAAGTCATGGTTAGGATATGTCTTCAGTCTCAACAGATGATTTGTGAGTTGAAATATTTTAAATTAGTTAGTTGTCACCTATTTTATAACATATTTAGAGTATATAATGGCTTTAGATTAAGCTAAATAAGTGGTTTAGATTTAGAAAAATCTAATAGATTTATATAGTTTCTAGTAGTAGAGATCCTATCACATTGTATTTTGATAATACTACAGTGGTGGATCTCACAAAGGATCCAAATTGGATGAAGCACATACTCAATAAATATCACCTCTTGAGGTATTTTTCTTCAAGGGTTGAAGCCATTTTGAGAATATTTTCTATAGAAAAAGCATAGAAAACCCCTTTATAAAATCCTTATCTCAGTAGAAGCATGAATATTATGTGAGATTTAGTGAACTAAAAGTTGTTAGAAATTGTCTCTAGTGAAAGTGGTGGAATGTTAGAGTTGGTTCCCTAGAACTAACTTCTGATTAATTTATGGTTAATTGTATTAATTTATTTTAATATTAATAAAATTTATTATCACATTATTATTATTATTCTATGTGACATTGTATGTGATAATTATCTAAATTTACTTGTCGCACCAAAAGTTCATAGCAGTTCCCCACTTTGATGAGAACCTATAAGTGCCACAATAGTACTCTTAAATATATGTTTTATAGTTATAAGATTTCATTTTATGGAACATAATTTTTATAGTCTCTCATAGATATAGACTCATAGGACTTTGAGACACTTTCTCATGGTGTATATCTTTGGTAATCTTCAATACATGCGATTATGAGAACATAACCCACTGATAGAAAATCATCATTTATATTTTTCATTGTATATTCCTATTTTCATACATGTGTAATGATACTTAGACATTAATATTATTATTAATCCATTTCATGAGTCATGTACTTTTATGTATTCATGAAAACTATGATAACATATACTCAAGGCGAAGTAAGAAACATTAGGTGCATCACAGATAACTTTGTGTTAATGAATAATGAAAGAAAATATTTTTCCCTCCTATTCTTTAATGGAAGTTGGTATCTCATTCACTTTTATGGGAATTGAACTATTTGATTAATTCTATGTCCATTGCACTATTTTCAGAAAGTTCATTTCTGAAAAGTCAAAGAAAGAGACATCAAGTATATAGTTTGATGACACCGGTATAAAACTTGCTTGATTAGAGATATCAAGATAAAGGGGTTATATTATATAGTGTATGTTCATAGGAAGTTACATTTTATTTTCACATTAACTTGTTTATTTATGGTATACTTAGCATATTTGTAGATGCTAACCTTGAAGTTTAATAAGTGTATCTTATTGTCGCTGAGAAAGGGGCCTAGAGGGTCACACGCTAAGTGTATTTAGAACCTTAGTTAAATTTCATATGAATTTAATATGTTGGATAAATATTATTTCCATGTGTGGTTTAATAATTATTCTTGTTGGATTGATCACAAATATTCAAACACCAAGGAGAATGTGTATATGAGTTGGATATTTAATAAATATTTATTCACCATGTTATTAATTATTTAATTATGTGAATATAAAATATTTATTTATTCTAGTTTATTCACATGGTAATAATATATTTATATATTTATGATGGTTCTGAATGAAATAGAAGTGCCTGGTGGTCCTATTTCCAACTTAACTTTTGTTAGATTCAATGGATCATCTGCAATGTACATGATGTGAACACCATGACCAATGAAAATTTTCTGAATAATATTGAAAAATATTTTTTTCTATAACCAATAGAGATGCTCTTTTAAAATTAATTTATATTTAATTTAATAGCATGAAGAAATACTCGATCTTGTTTTCTTTCATTGATGTGGGTGTTGATCAACTGAAGTCCATTTGGTTTTATTTTCATTGTTTTGATGAGGGAAAAAAGTAAATCCTCTCCAAGGATGATCCACATGTGATCATTTAATATAATAATGTCACTAATGGTACTCCAAATTCTAAAATGATGGTACCGATCATCTTATGTTGCTCCCTTGATTGCATCCACAATCTCTGCGGTATGGAAGGATTATCTCTTGATCTCTACAACTTGAGAGGAATGAAATTGGAAGAGAGAATCTCTAGGGATTGAGAGAAAACCCTAGAGATGTTCTTGTTGAGATAGTATTCTCTAGAGAGGAGAATTTTGTGCACAACACCAACTTCTCACAATTCTTATAATTATCTATTTATAAAATCAGGGTTAGGATTTCATATTATTTAATTTCATAAAAGACCTTAATAATATGTTAAACCCAAAAGAAACCTTATATAATGTAAAATAATATTATTATTATTTTACTCCATGGTGTCCAATATCCATCACAATTATAAATATTATATATGGTCTGGTAAATAAATATTTATCATTAGACCAATAACTAGGTATGCTCTCCCTTTATAATATTTGTCACGAACCGAATATGGTCACCATCAAAACCAGCACCAAACCCAGACCATTTCAAATCACTAAGGGAGTTATTTATCCCCATTGACTGTAAAAAGTTCCCAAGTATCATAAATATTGGTTTTGGAATGATTTACTCGAGTATGGATGCATAAAACAACCAAAAAACAATCAATAAACTGAATCTGAAAATTCATTCCAAACAATCCTTAAATAAAATTTAGAATAGAATACATGGGTCTAAACATGACACAATATATCCAAAGATATATAAAATTAGAATCAAAACATCTCAAGGAACTCCACACGACAAGGGGTTATCACCCACGAGCCATCTCTACAACACCGCACCATAGAAGGAAACTAACAACCCAAATTGCCACCACCCAAGGCCTTACCTTTACCTATGTCAAACATGATAAAGTCTAATTAAATGTAGGAGGTTTAATTAGGGTGTGATAATAATCCCAATAGTATATCACCCAAAATACTTCATATGGTAATCATTACAAGATAAAAAGCATGCAAGTTTTAATAAATAAGAAATGGTGGCAATAATTTCTAAAGAATAAAACTTTTAAAAGTAAATAGTTTTCAAAGGATGATTTAAAAGGATTAAAACATTTCAATAAAACATGTAAGGTACTTAATTTTCCATCCAAACGCACCATAATTCAATGATAAATATGAAAGAGTCAATGAGCACTAATCTTGGGAACATCCCTAGGCACTAGTTAGTTTCGGGCCCCATATACCTCGTATCTCAGTGTAAAGTAACCACAAAAATATCTATTCTCATGCATGGTCCACTAATAGGAAACATAATCATAACCTAGTTGTCCTAAATAATCATCATTGTAGTTTTTTTATTGTTTTCAATGTCCAATTTTCTAAGTGAAACAGGGATAAAACCACTCCGGATCACTAGCATACTAGTACATGTCCGCCCACCTAGATACCCGGGTTTCCCTCCTTATGATCAAAAAATTTCCACATGTTATAAAATTAAATTTTCATATAAAAATCACAATTTATGGTCATACACACTCAAAATAGTATCTACACATGCTTTTCACCATTTATATAACTCAATAAACCATTTAGAATTTTTATAAAACATTTTCAAGGAATATAACCAAACTTTGCACTTAAAATCCATATAAAAGACCTCTTTGAAAACCAAATTCACACCAATATCAACAAAAACCAGAATTTTAATTAGAAAAACATTTTAATAAGACCCTCCCATGAATTATAAAACAACCTCAAATGGTACAACATGGAATGCACATTTAAAACACCCATTTTCACACAAAAAAGGAACTTAAAAATAAATTGCTTAACAAAATCCAACAAAAAAAATTTCACATAAATAAAAATGATGGAGGAGTAGTCTAAAAATAGAAATCAAGTAATGCTAACTCATATGGTAGTTCTTACACATGGAATCATAAACTAGTGTCAAAAATACAAAATCCTTGTGCGAAAGTTCAACCGCACCACCACCACACCACAAGGGTGAAATCAAACCTAAAACCAAAATATTAGACCAATAAACCCAATATCAAACCCTCGGTGTTCGATCTCCCGTGGCGAGGGTGTTCCAGTTTTCTCCGGCATCGGGGTGGTGCTCCGGCTCTTCTGCGTCGTGGGGTCGAGTTTCAGTGCGGCGTCGCGGCTGCGGTCCTCCAATGCGGCGAGGGGGTTCCCGTTCCTATGCATCGGGGTCGTGGTTCAGCTTTCTGCGAAGGTAAGGTCTAGATTTGTTTTGGGGTCTTGTTTGTGCAGCGAAGGGGATCCAGATCCAGTGCATTGGGGTGGTGTTCTGCCCGTTCTGTGTTGGTGGGGGCGTGATAAGGGTGTCTTGGGGTCTTGGTTCATGCGCCGTGGGGCTGTGCTCTGGTGGCCGAGGTTGTGAAGGCCTTTCCACAGCAGTGGGGTCTTGCTCTGGATGCGCTCGGGGCTGCGAACATCTTCTGCAGAGGCCATGGAGTCCATTCATTCTTCCGTGGTGTGGATTGTACTCTGGACCTCTTGCGTAGGGGTTGCAATTCTGATCCTTGGTGAACTGGTTTCCCTTGGTGAACAGGCTGGTTTCTGTCGGCGAGGGGTTCTTTGGATGGTCTATTGTGGTCTCTGCGTGATGGTTGGAGGGCGGCGATGGGAATTTTGCGAGATGTCTGTTTGGTGATGACGAAGTTTTCGCAGTGGGTTGAGCCGTGTGGTTTGCATCGGTTGTTTTGGAGTGTTTTGTTGTATGCTTGAATGTTTCGGCTTTCAAAGGTGGGAGGTTTGTGATTCCAGACTCGACTTCATGAGTTGACTTCAAAGGAGGGTTTAGAGCTGGCAGTTCATCCTTGCAGTGTTTTTTGGATTTGGTTGTTTGAGAGGGTATGGAGCCAGCCATCGGATCGGGCCTCAGCTTTGACTGAGGACACTTGCTTGCCGAATCACATTGCAATGATGGAGAGCTTCTTCACGTTCACATGCTGGGGAGGAGCAGTTCTCTGTTGTCATTCTGGTTTTTACTCTTTCATCATTCGAGTGTGAATGTCCTATGTCCATGATGTCATTGGGTTTCCACCCCCTTAATCCCTTAAAAGGGGGTCTTATCTTATAATAAAAAAAATTGAAGGCCTTCGGGCCGTTGGATGGATGTGAATCTAAAAGCAGTAAAAACTGATATGGAGGTTCAAATAAGGATGAGGAGGTCAAGTGGAAACTAAAATGGGGTAAAAGAGTAAAAATGAAGAAGTTGTGAAAGAAACAAATTACCTTTTCAAATCTAAATGATTTGAGAAATCCTGAGAAATTTTTCCCTAATCCGCGGTGAAGATGAGCTCCAAATAGGAAGAAACAAATATTGGGGGCACCTAGGGTTAGTTATCTCAAGTGATATGTGTAATCACCGAAAAAAATTGAAAAATTAATGAGATATGAAATAAATGAATTATTGTTTTTAAAACAAGAAATGGGATCATGGGTTGGCCAAAAACCCGAATAAATCTCCCAAATACACCATGATAATGAATTCCTAAGGGGTAAAAATAGATATGGTAGTTTTAATAGGTCATGTGAGGACATTTTAGAAGTATAATGGGTGAAAATATTGAAAAATGAAGGAGTTATAAAAGAAATAAAAAATTATTTTTAAATCTGGAAATGGGCTCACGGTTGGGCCCAAATATTGAAAACCCACCCTTTCCTCAAAAAATGCATGGTAAACCCCCATAAAAAAATAAATAATGGAAATTACATGAAAATACCTTTAAAATAAGTCATTTATGTGAAAATTCTCCCCATCATAAAAACTTTCCACCCTTGGAAAGTCAGCTTGAAGCATGATCAGATAAGAGAAACGAAAACTGCTCTTTGACCCAAGACTTCCACTCCCATGTCCCATGATCGTCAGTCCCACATTTATAGAGGACACAAACCAGAGGTATAGTCTTCACTTGAATCAATTGTTCTCAAGAGTCCACAATATGCACTGTTCACTCAACCACAGATAGATTGGGCTCTATATCCAACTCCTCCCAATTCAGTATATGGGACGGATCCGGGTTGTACTTCTTCAGTTGTGGGACATGGAAGATGTCATGGATAGATTTCAACTGAGAAGAAAAGGATAACTTGTATTACACCTTTAAAATTCTCTCAGTAATCTTATAATGTCCAACATACCTTAACATTAGCTTTCCCTGCTTTCCCAAACGGCGATGACCCAAATGAGGGGCCACTTTCAAAAACACTTGATCACCCACCGAAAACTCTAGGTATTGACGCCTTTGATCAGCATATGATTTCTGGTGAATCTGAGCTATCAATAAATGTTTCCTGATCAATGTGATATTCTCATAAGTATCCTTCACAAGACTCGTCCCCAATATTGAGGTCTCACCTACCTCATTCCAACACAATGGGGACTGACAAAGACAACCATAGAGTGCCTAAAAGGGAGCCATTTGGTTTTAGGATTGGTAACTTTTATTATAAGAAAACTCAACCAATCCCAAATAGATATCCCAAGAACCTCCAAAGTCCAAAACACATTCACAGAGCATGTCCTCCAAAATATGATTTGCCCGATCTGTCTAACCATCTGTTTAAGGATGGTATGTTGTGCTCATTTTAATCTGAGACCTCAAGGCCTTTTAAAGGCCTTACCAAAACCAAGAAGTTAAACGAGGGTCTCTACCTAAGACAATTTCAGATGGAACACCATGAAGCCTTACCACCTCCTGAAGATATAATCATCCCAACTCATCCACTTTAGCTATATCCTTGATCGGAATGAAGTGGGATAATTTGGTCAGACAATCAATTACTACCCATATGGCATTCTTACCATAGGGTGTATGAGGTAGGCCAATAGTGAAATCCATGGAAACCTCATCCCACTTCCAGGTAGGAATGGGTAGAGGCTAGAGAAAAATAGAGGTCCTTTGATGATCCACTTTCACCCACTGACATGTATAGAATCTCAACAAAAATTCAGCTATGTGTCGTCTCATACCTGGCCACCAGAATTTTTGATGCACATCATAAAACATCTTGGCGGCACCATGATGGACAGTCCACTAAGACTGGTGGCTATCATGTATCACCACCTTCCGCAGAGATAAAGGCACCACTATGATGCCTTTGAAACACAAGATACTCTCAAAAGATGAATACCAATCAGAATATGTCTCCCAATTATGAAGAAACTGCCCCGACTGCTGAAAAAGATCATCAATGGGTTGTTCTCGCTGAATCAACTCTAAGAGAGAATGATCCAACTGAATTCTCACCAAGAAAGAACCTATACTGTTCTACTTGTTCTACACATGCATCTAAGAAAAGATCCCCATAAAATTCCACTCATCATTGGAATTACTCAAGGCTTTCACTGGTACTTTTCTACTCAAAGCATCTTCCACCACATTTCCCTTGATCAAGGTATAGATAATGTCAAAGTTAAACCCCTACAAGTACTTGATTCAGCAGTGCTGTCTCAAATTGAGATCTTTCTATAAGAAGATATAGGCCAAGATTTTGTGATCAGAGTAGACCAAAAACTTCTCCCCAAAGAGTTAGTGATGCCAAGTCTTCAAATCATGCATCACAGCTGCTAGCTCCAAGTCATGAGTCAAGTAATTATTTCCATGTGGTTGGAGTTGGTGGGAGCCATACCCCACCATTTGATCATCTTGTATAAGTACACACCCAAGACTCATACCTAAATCATCACAATAAACCATATATCCCTTTCTAGATTCTAGAAAGATCAACATGGGGAAGTATTTAACCACCTCTTCAGCTCCTCGAAGTATGCCTGACATTTTGGGGCCCAAACAAACTTCACCCCCTTCCGGTTGAGCGTGGTCATGGGTGAAGCAAGCTGAGAGAAATCTCAAACAAACTACCTGTAGTAACCAGTCAGGCTGAGGAAACTCCTGATCTCGAACATGTTCTTCAGCTACTTCCATGACATAACTACACTGATCTTCTTGGGGTCCATTGAAACCCCCTTCTTCGAGATCACATGCCCTAGAAACTTCACCTATCTGATCCAGGAAGTGAACTAGGACAACTTTTCAGAAAGGTGATGCTCTCACAAGGTACCTAACACGATATGTAAATGATGATCAAGCACCTACTCAGATCTAGAGAAAACTAGGATATCATCCACAACTACCACAACAAAAGAGTCAAGATATTGGTGGAACACACTATTAATGAGTTCTATAAAGATAGCTAGAGAATTGGTTAATCTGAAGGGCATGATGAAGTACTCAAAGTGTTTGTACCTACTTCGGAAGGCTCTCTTCAGGATATCTGCCTCTTTCACCCTAAGTTGGTGGTAACCTAAATGCAAGTATATTTTAGAAAACCAATTTGAACCCTTCAACTGATCAAGCAAGTAATCTATTCAGGTAAAAGGATATTTTTTCTTGATAGTTACCTTATTCATCTTCTGATAATCAATACACAACTAGAGGGATCTGTCAGCCTTCTCCACAAATAGAACAGAAGCGGCCCAAGGAGAGACAATCGAGTGAATGAATCCTTTGGATTCTAAATCATCCATTTGTATCTCTAATTCCCTTGGCTCGGTGGGGGAAATATGATATGAGGAAAGAGATATCAGCTATGTTACCAGCACCAAATCGATCGATAACTCCACATCCTGCTCCATAGGCAATCTTGAAAAATCATTTGGGAATACCTCCAAAAACTCATCCACTACATGAGGTAGTCCACCTTCAAGAGCACAAACACTGTCCTTTAGAATGAGAGAAGATAACTGGAAGACAAGATTCCCCAACTCTGGGAGTGGAGGTCATACACGACCCGACCGAGGATCTCAATCCCCCTGGAAAACCTAACGACTCCCATTAGGTGCCATGAAACTGACCTGTCACCTATAATAATCGATATGATCTTAAAAGTGTACCATAAAATCCATGCCAAGTATCACATAAAAGATATCCATATCTAATACTAGTAGTTCCCACTCCATCTAAACCCCTGACACAGAAAGTGCACACGACAGGCACCTGAGACCCTGCTCTTTCTTTCCCAGCGGCATCACCAAATCCATCACAAAAGACAAAAGCTTGGTTGAAAAAGTTAGTGTGTTCACAATGCGGACAGAGATGAATGAAATAGAATCATCAGTATCAAAAGGAGTAGTAGCTATAGAAGATGCAATCAAGATGATACCTCTAACTGTTGAAGGCCTTATATCCAATCCCGATGGTGCCTGCTCCACTGTATGAAGATGCCTACTATCTACATGAGAATAGCCACTCTCCTGTGGATCTGCCCTGAACTGGATCTACCCAGAAGACAATCTGACCCTGCCTCCATGGCCAACAAACTGATATCCCCCCATCCTCGATGGCTTTGACTGGGCTGGAACTCCCCTAGAAGCCACTAAACCTTCCCTACTCTAGAGTGGATGTTCCATCCTACAAAAACGTTGTAATTGTCTCATACCTCCACATTGATAACAGGTCTTCGAAGGAGATTTTCATGCTAGTCAGATCTGTCCTAGCCTCCTACAGTGGTGTCACACGATGTACCTTACATCAGAATCTATAAATGAAAACTGCCTTGAAGGTTGGCCTGAGCTGCCACCTCCCTTCTTCCCTTACTCCTCTCGCTTCCTTTTCTTATCTGAAGAACTGACACTATCCAATATTGATATTTTCCTAGAGAAACCATCCCTCCATTTTCAGTTTATCTCCACCATACAAGCTCTATCAACCACTTCAGTATAGGTTTTTAGCTTGAACAGGAAGACCTGGGAATAAATCTCTAGCTGCAAACCCCTCTCAAACTTCTGGGCCTTCATTTTCTCATTGGAGACCATTTTTAGAGAATACTAGACCAACTCAGAAAAATGGTTGGAATACTCCATCACTGAAATATCCCCTTAAACAAGTTCCATGAACTCTCAATATTGAGCATATTCCAAAACTTCAGGGAATTACTAGTCGTTGAAGATAACCTTGAAGTCCTTCCAGCTCATCTGCTTGTGTTTCCCAGCTTGAAGCACTAATTCCCACCACCTACATCTGGAACCCTATAATAGGAAAGAGGAAAATTTCACCCTGATCTCATCAGGTGTTTATAGTAACTCAAACATGTGGTTGATCTTTTCAAGCCACTCCTCCACTTCCTGGGGTTATGTGCTTCCTCAGAAAGTAAGAGGCTTGTTCTTTAGGAACTCCTGGGCTCTGTCATTTTTTGGACTAGATTACTCTTATCTAATTAGAGAAGGGGCAGGCACAGGAGTCACTCCTTGTACTAGAGCCTAAATAACATGGACTATAGCTTCCACCAACCTCTGATCAAGCGGTGAGGGAGAAATCTCTCCAGCTTCCTCCTATGGGTGCGTGTGAGCTCTCTAAGGAGGCATGTTGCTGCAAAAGGCAATAGTCACAAGAGAAAAAATCAGTACAATAGTTTTGAAAAATTTCATCAATAACATCAAATATAAATAATCCAAACACATTACAATAATAAAATAAACAACTACTTCACCCCCACCTAATGTCCACGTGCAGTCTGTAGCCCACACATCTCACCTGGAAGTGAAGTCAAACAAACAATTCCAACATCCTATGGTGACTCAAGGTCTTTCATGAGAGGTGAAGTCTAGACACCATACTCATGACCAAAACTTTGAGCCTCAATAGTCCTAGCTCTTTTCTATCCTGACTCATCCTAAAATTATAATATGACCCAAAAACATTAACCTTCTTTTGATACCATTTTTTCACTAACTGAATCTGGTCACCATAAAAACCAGAACCAAACACAGCCCATGTCAAGGCCCTAAGGGCATTACATATCCCCATGGGCTGGAACAAGTGCCTGGGTATCATAAATATTAGTTTGGGAATGATTTACCTGAGTATGGATACATAAAACGACCAAAGATAATCAATAAACCAAATCTGAAATTCATGCCAAACAAGCCTCAAATAAAATTAAGAACTAAATAAATGGATCTAAACATGACACAATAGGTCCAAATATACATAAAATTAGCATCAAAATATCACACGTAACTCTACATGACAAGGGGTCATCACCCATGATCCATCTCCACGACACCGCACCATGGAAGGAAACTAACAACCCAAACCGCCACCACCCAAGGCCTTGCCTTTACCTGTGTCAAACACGATCAATTCTACTTACACCCAAGGGGTGTAAGTATTGTTTCACCCTAATACCAATTTTATATCTCCCAAAATACTCTATATGGTAATTATTATAAGATAAAAACCATGCAAGTTTTAATAAACAAGAAATGGTGGCAATAATTTCTAAAGAATGAAACTTTTAAAAGTAAAAATTTTTCAAAGGATGAAAAAATTTCAATAAAACATCTAAGATGCTTAATTTTCTATCCAAACACACCACAATCCAATGATAAATATGAAATAGTCAATGAGCACAAATCTTGGGAACATCCCTAGGTATTAGTTAGTTTTGGGCCCCATGTACCTCGTATCTCGGTGTAAAGTAACCACAACACTATCTTTTCTCATGCACGAGCCACTAGTAGGGAATATACCCATAACCTATTGGTACCTAATAATCATAATTATAGTTTTGTTAGTGTTGTAAAAGTCCAAATTTCTAAGTGAAACAGTGACAAACCCACTCCGGATCACTAGTATACTAGTTCACATCCGCCCACCTAGATACCTGGGTTTACCCCTTTGTGCTCAAACAATTTCCACAAGTTACCAAATTAAATTTTCATATAAAAACACAATTTATTGTCATAAAAACTCAAAACAATAGCTACACATTCTTTACACCATTTATATAACTCAATAAACCATTTAGAATTTCCATAAAACATTTTCAAAGAATATAACCAAACTTTGCACTTAAAATCCATCTAAAAGCCCTATTTGAAAACCAAATGCACACTAATATCACCCAAAACCATAATTGGTAGTAGAAAAACATTTTAATAAGACCATACCATGAATTATAATACAACCCCGAATGGTACAACATTAAATGCACATTTAAAACACCAATTCTCACACAAAAATGGAACTTAAAAATAAATTGCTTAAAAAATGACACAAAAAATAATTTTTGAAGCAAGAAAAATGATGGAAGATTAGTCTAAAAATATAAATAAATTAAGGCTAACTCATCTAGTAGTGCCTACACATGTAATCACCTACCACAAGTGTCAAAAACACCAAATATTTGTGTGAAAGTTCAACTACACCACCGCCGCACCTCAAGGGTGTTAAATCAAACCTAAAACAACAAGATTAGACCAAAAATCCAATATAAAACCATAGGTTATAATACCTACTTTCTAGAAATTATTAACTTCAAGAAAAATTGAAGAAACCCTAAGCAAATGAGAGGAGGAAGGAAGGAGACCCGCTTACTTGAGAGATTTTGGAGAAATCTCCCCAAATACACCAATAGGTGAATATTCAAGCATCCAAAACTAATATAGAGGTTTTCATAAGGCTGAGTAGGTCAAGTGGGAACTGAAATGGGGGAAAATAGTAAAAAATTTAGGAGTTATGAAAGAAACAAATTACATTTTCAAATCTAGACGATTTGAGAAAGCCTGAGAAATTTTTCCCTAATCCATGGTGAAGATGAGCTCCAAAGAAGGATAAATGAACATTGGGGGCGAGGTTAGGGTAAGTGGGCTCTAGTTAGAGGTTTAATCACTAAAAAAAATTAAAAATTAATGAGATATGAAAGAAATTAATTATTTTAAAAAAATAGGAAATGGGCTCACAGGTTGGCCCAAATCCTAGATAAATCTCTCAAATACACCATGATAATGAATTCCTAAGGGGTCCAAATGGATATGGTAGTGTTAATAGGTCAAGGGAGTCTAAGTGGGAAGTTTAATGGGTTAAAAATGTTGAAAATGAAGGAGTTATAAAATAAACAACATTTATTTTTAAATTTAAAAATGGGCTCATGGTTTGGCCCAAATCTTGAAAACTCACCCTTTCCTCCAAAAATGCATAGGAAACCGCCACAAAAAAAAGAAAGAATATAAATTGCAAGAAAAATACCTTTAAAATAATTCATGTATGTGACAATATTTATTGAATTTTTGAATAAATATTACAAATAAATATTATATTCATTGTCTGGAGAATAAATTATTTATTTTAATAGTCACATAATTAAATAAATTATTTATTAATGAATAATTATTTATTTCCCTAAGAATAACAAGAGATAAATATTATACATTAAATAAATAAATAAATATTATATTAATAGTCTGGGGAATAAAATATTTATTTTTATATTCACATAATTAAATTATTTATTTATTTATTAATATTTATTTATTTATTACCTTATGAATAATAAGAGATAAATAAATATTATATATATTTATGTAATTAAACAAATAACTTGGAATAAATATTTATTTAATATTTGCGATCATTTAATAAATCCTGAATAAATATTACTTATCAATCTGAAGAATAATATTTATTCCAACTGTTAACATATAAATAGCATTTAACTGAGATCAAAGTAAACACTTTGTGTGTGACCCTTGAGGCCTCTTCCTCAGTGGAATTATGTGGGCTTTCTTACAGTCTAAGATTACTATTTAGCAAAGTTTTAAGGCACCCATAGAGTAAGAAGATGTGTTACAATGACAACAGTAACATACGAACACTCACAGTGTAATATAATCCCTTTTTCGTTCTATCTCATCAAGCAGGTTGCATAGCCACGTCATCAAATTATATTCTTGATACATATTTATTTGACTATCTTAAATAAACTCATTGTTACACCATGGCTATGGAATTTAATGTGAAAGTTTTGTTTCAATCAAAGGGTCAAGATATAGACTTCTATAAATATGGAAGGGACAAATATTCACTCAACTTATTCACTAATAAAACATCATTCGTGATGCACCCAACATGGCCAACATCTCCATGAACTTTCTTGTCATACTTTATGGAAATATATCAAAGTGTGCAAGTCATTACATGTATTAATAATAATATTAAAGTTTTAGAACATTTATACATGCTTTCAGATAGGAATATCTGATGACACATAAACATGTGGAATTCATACAGGCGGGTATGTTCTCATAATCTCTTGTATTAGAGATTACCAAGTGAAAAAATTATGAGATAAATCACCATTTACTTATGAGTAATCGTACCTGATAGTAAACATACTATGTTTCCCATCATATAATTTTATTCGACCATAGAATAATATTTAAGAATATCATCATGAAACTTCAAGTTTCTCATCATAGCAGGGAACTACTATGACCTTTTTGATGTGATAGATATTCTAAGACATTATCACACAAATATTATATATAATAGAAATAAAAATGTGATGAGGTGTTGATATTAAAATCCATGAATACATAGGAAATCTAAAGTACAAAGAATTTGGTTTTAGGGTACCGACTTTAATAGACTCCCACTAGAACTAGATCCAATTGCTAACAACTAACTAATTATCACATGTTAAACATGCTTATACTAAGTATGGATATAGATTTTGGGCCTACCATGTTTATGTGACTAGGTTTGGTAAAGCCACGTGTTTTTGTAGAGAATTTTTTTACTATAAAATCACTACCTTGAGAAAATCCCTCAAGTAGTGATATAACTAAGTATCATCCTATTGTTCCCTTAATAGAATCCTAACATCTTGATTAAGTCCATAGTAAAAGATTATCATAATAATGATAAAGAAATTACTTTTATTATAACCCAAAATAGGAACATGATACTGTTAAACCACTTCTTAAGCTACATCAGAAGCTATAATATACTCTAATATTGTAGATATGGCATCCATTAACTATAATAATTTTGTCTTGAATATTAACTTAGCCTTACTATGATACTAGATCATATTAAACTAAATAAATAAAAGTGTTTGATTCCATTAATCATTTGTATTATCACTTCTCTAAACACCAGGAACTCATCTAATTCTACTTTTCCAAGTACTTTCGGATAGTTCTAACTACAAGTTGATGTAGTTATATTGGATCTATTTGATATTAACATACTATTAATCATGTATAAATAATATATAACATAAATACATATAATGTAATATTAGATAAATTTCTAGCACTTAATATTGTGAAATTATTTTAATCTCAATAATATCTTTTTATTCCCATGCATGTTCTATTGGAAGGATTATATGCCAAAAACAATTCGATCTTGAATTATTTTAACTTTGATTTTTTAATATATTGTTAATATATGTACTATGACTAGATTAATCAAACATATGGATCTATTTTGTAGAACTTGGTCCCTATAACATGGTTACTACTTTAAGTCATTCTTGGAGAAATTCATTCCTTAGCCCTAAAAGAATGGTATGACATAACATTTTTTTCAATATGTTGTCAACATATCTATATTGGAAACTTATAATTCTCCCACTAACCTATTAGAGACACATATAACTTATTTGTTTCCAAATTAATATTTTATGATCACTATGCATGATTTATCCATAAAATAATTTATGTAATCTACATATCTTATTGGAAATTATTAATGTCACCAACCATTTCTAGTTATGTATTATAGACATATACCATAAAATATTCTTTTGGTTGCATCATATAGATATATTTTATAAGGTTTCCTTCAAATGAGGTGGTCTTGACAATCAATATCCCAATATGATGATCATAAAATTATACTTTGACAAGTAGAATTTAAAAGTATTTTAGTCATGATGATTGGTATATGGGTTTTTTCACCACCACCACCAAACTACGTTTTTGTATTTTCCAAATAAAATAACTTTATGTTTAAGTGAGAACCAAACAAGGCATAACAAGAGGCAGCATTCCCAAGGGGATCCACCATTGTAGGCACAAGCCAGACCAACCCCAAACAGGTGGCCTGAGGATGAAATCAACCATCTGCCTCAGGTCAAACCATGACAAACAAAAATGCACAAAACATACGAGAACACAAAAAGAACAGCAGTCATAGAAAGCCCAAATAAAATCTGCACAAGGATCATGATGTTAATATCCTTAGTGGCTATAAAATTATTAACTAAAATACACCTAGTTTTTGACGTTTTTTTGTAACTAAAGCCAAATTTTAACAAATATTTTTTAACAAATACTTATGGTTGTGTCCTAATATATTATTATTATATCAAAATTTATATGATATCCATTAGTCAATATAGTTGTCATATGGTTAGTTATTTCACTTCTATTTTAAAAATATTTCATGGAAGAAATTATGGAAGATTTAAAATATATATAAGACTCTTCATTGATATTCATTTTACTACCATCAATATATTAATGTATATAAGGAAATGTGATTTTTGGAATGATTTTACTCTACATGTATGACCAATGATTATTTAGATGAGTTTTTCTCTAACAAGACAACTTATAGGTTCCATTATCTTTACCAAGTGTGATCATTTACTCCATTGGTATTTTCTAGAATTTATTAAGGAATATCATGAAGTATATGAATTTATCTCAAGATTTAGAATAATTCTATGGCATTATTGAACTAAATCTAAAATATTTGTGGCATACCTTTATTTCTAAATGTTTATTTATCTAAAACATGATAAGTAGTTTGTTAGTATAGTTACTATCTTAGATCAATATATAATAAAACATTTTTATAGGTATAAATGTGTCAACTAATTTCAGTTTTATTTGATAAATAATTATCTTTCCATAATCAGGTAAGAGTCTTATATTTTATATTCACCATTCATTGCAATGGATATCTATGATCCAAGGGTTATTGAACCATTAGTTTAGTATAAAGTACCATAATAACATTTATTCCAACTGTGAAAAATGTATCATTTTGTCTATCTAGAAAATGAGATAAATATTTTTGGTAACACTCATTATAAACTTTAATCAATCCATTATAGAAATTTAGAAGTTGTTTCATCTTGTTACTGACATAGGAATAACCCTTTCTCAACATTTGGGAGAATTCACCCTACTTTTTATAATATTTCTAAAAAATTAATTCTTAAATGAGAATATATGTAAAAAAATATTATATTTAATGCCCAAGAATTCTAATGGAAATATTATATTCAATGATGAATTTTCTATAAGTTTATAACTAATTATGCTTTAATTTATTGCAATTATTCCAAAAAATATTTCTTTCCATATGATAAGTAAATAGACTTATGTTCACTAACTTCCCTTTGAATCCTTTATCTGTTTGAAATATGTTGTAAGGACATAATTTTCTTTAAAACTTCATGTGATTTATAACCTTTTCTTTCATTCTTGTCACCATAAGGATTGAGGAAATAATTTTCAACCAAACCTTATTTTTATGGGTGAAGTGTAGAAAAGAAAAGGATTTATGAGTGGTTTCTCCATACTTTTCATCCAGACTTGGATAAATAAGGAGATCCTTGGTGGTAAGGATGATAATATGAGATTCATGGATAATATCTTCAATACTACAAAAATGGCCTATATCAGCGCTAAAAAATGGCTTTAACAGCGCTAAAAAAGCACTGTAAAGCTCAGCGCTAATATAGGGGGGGTCCCTTTTATCAGCGCTTTTAAAAAGTGCTGATAAAGGTCAAAAAAATAAAAAAAATTAAATATAATACGGGGGGAGTGCTTTTATCAGCACTTCACAACCCCTTTATCAGTGCTAGGAGGTCTCTCGTGCGCTGCCCTTCCCGCGCAGCCTCATACACGCGCACCCCCTTCTCTTCCACCCAAACTCAAACCTGGGACCTCCCCCCTTTCGCTGCTGCACCTTTACCACTATGTCATTTCATTTTGTTCTCTATTTAGTGATATATCTATATATATATAGTTATATTTATTCATATATCGATTCATATATTGATATAGATTCATATTAATATAAATATATTTATTCATATATTAGTATATATATATTAATTCATATATTAATATATTTATATATATTTTTAGTTATAATTTTTTATACATATATTTATTTGTATATTAATATATACATATAAGATTAGTTTTAAATACATTTACAAAAAAATATGTTTTTTATGTGTGTTTATAAATAAATAAATACATGCATACATACATAGATATATACAACACACATACATATATATATACAACACACAGAGACACACACACACACAAACACATTTATATTTACGAATAAATACATATATATGTGTATTTGAAAAGCCATAGAATGCATATATAAGATTAGTTTTAAATGCATTTATGAAAAAAAATATGTTTTTGATGTGTGTTTATAAGTAAGTAAATAAATAAATACATATATACATATATATAACACACAGACACACACATAGACACCCACACACACACAGACACATATATATTTATGAATAAATACATATATATGTGTATTTGAAAAGCCATAAAATTTTAAAACGACCATAACATATAATCTAGAATTCTGTTTCAACACCACAACCAGTCAAATCGAATAAAATGAAACAATCTTCGATATGATATGTGGTATAGGCCTAACGGACATCTGTATCAAAAGTTATACTTGTTTGAATGTTAAAAAATTGGGGTATCCCGACTAAAAACTCAGTTTTAGAGGCCTTCTGGGCCTTTTTTGGGCTTGAAAAATGTGACAGAGGCTTCTCCTAGATCACAAGCGCATAGAGCTCGTCACAGGATTCAATTTGATATGCTGAAGAGCTCAAACGGACACCCGGATCAAAAGTTACGGCCGTTTGAAGTTTGAGTTACATTTTCAATATATTTTAGATCTTTTATTAATTGTTTTGATTTTTTGTGTCCTCAAATTGTTATTAAATAATTTTTAATCGATAATAATTAGAAAATTATTGATTAATAATATTTTTTTTAATATTTTGAAGCCATTTTCACTAAATTTCTTATATATTAAATGTAATAGTCTATTTATATGTATCTATAACATATTTAAAAAATATATATTGTATTTATATCAATATAAATATACTTATATAACAAAATATTATTTTTCATGAAAAAATATTTTTTTTTGAAACTCAACATTTATCAGCGCTCGGTAAAAGCGCTGATAAATCCCCCCTTTATCAGCGCTACTAAAAGAAGCACTGATAAAGGGGTAGCGCTTCCCTTGACAGTTTTTAGCGTAGTGCTTATTCAAATGGAATCTTAACTTTAAATAATGTACTTTAAAACTTGAAGACATGATTACAAGCTAAACACCCCTTTTCCAGTTTACACTAAAATAATGTAGTGAGAATCTCATTTATCTTTAAACATTTCTTTCTTCTTATAAAGAGATAGATGAAAATATATAATGGAGGAATCACCCTCCATATATCTTTTTCATGATTCTTTTTCCACCTATTCCTAGTTGGAAGATGATCATATTTATATAATTCTAACACTTATTATAATTTTTTTGATAGTAAAGAAGTGTAAAACATCCATGACACTCTAGGAAATCTGTTCCTATGAGGACATAACCTGAGTTAAGTAATGATCGAAGTTTTTTTATAGTTTCACTTTATATTTTTTATAATGACTAAAATAAACATATTAGTACTTTAATTTATTATAAAATAAGTGAGATGAAATAATTTTATTATTTTTATTAAGTCTTCCACTATTTTATCAAGTCTTAAAGGCCCTTACCATTGAACTCAGAATGTCTTATAGTGAGGAAACTCTAGTGTAAAGTATCCATATTTTCCTTTTTATGATCCAGACTATGGCCATGAAAACCATAAGAATCTATTTAGGTAGGCAGTATTTCAAACCTTGGGCCTTCACTTCCATGTTTTGTTGAGTGTACTCTCCAATAATAAAATCCTAACTTGTATTTCCTCAACACTTGTATCCAAATTTTTATTGAACAAAATATGACCTCTAAACTTAATATAAGTTTTATTAAGTTAACCCATCATCTTAGTTAAGACTCCCTGATAATTAAAAGTGCCTCTGACTATGGCTTGAACCAACACTTTAACTATGGTTTGTCTTAATTCAGATAATGGAAGGTGTGATAACTTAATATTAACTTGAGAGTTTTTTTATTATGAATAAACTTTCTTATTTTATCTCTTACATTTATTTTTAGTATTAATTTGATTTTACTTTAGTGATTAACCATGTACTAATAAAATATTTACACATAATATTTTTATCTTAAGTCCATATTTGCATATTAAACCATTTATTTATGTGATCATAGTCTTGCATCCATAAAATAAATAATGAAATAGACAAAATAAAATAAATAAACCATGGCATGATCCTAATATTTAAATAGAATTTTTTTTATTGTGAAGACAACAATCAAACCATTAAACCAATGGAAAACTCCTTTGAGTTGGTTTGGGCTTGAGTTTATAGTATTTCACCTATGTCGTGTATATATCCTTAGTTTGGTTTCACCTCAGCTCTATATCGAACCAACTCTATGGACCTGGGAGCTTCATCCTTACAATTATCTTACTTCACTTTTAGGTGAAGGGAACAAGAAAGTAGGCTTACATAAAAGAAACTTTGGTCATGTAGGATCATCCATAATAAGGAGGTAGGTACAACTCACATGCCATCAATTTAATTTAATAAAATAATTACAAAACCTCATGCAATAAATAAATAAAATGAAACCATGCACATTTACAGGTTGGTCTAAGATCATGATCATCCACAAGTGCAATGAATGCACATTTTATATATTCGATTGCATTCAATTTGATTCATTTATTTTGATTCATTATTTTATTAAGATAAAATGTATATAAATTAATCTAATTTATTATCTGGTTAACCAATTAATTAATTTTATATTAATCTCAATCCAATTTTTCTTAGAGATACCCATCCATTGTAATTTTAAATAAATTAAATAAATAAATTTTATTTAAAATTAATTAAATATTTATCTTGTACTTGGAGGAAAAAAGGTGTGTACTCATCTAAACTAATTGACATGGTCCTTGTTGTATATAGGTCACTTGTTTGACATATTGTGCACGCGACATGTGACATAGGCGTATACTATCAAATAAAATACACACAAAACACATGATAATTATGATGTGCATACCGATTTAATGTCACAGAGTATACAAAATATAATGATTATGCCAGAACTATAGTTTATTATTTTATGTAGAATTAATTAATAATTTAATATAATATAAAGCATATCAACTAGTGTATACTGTCAAATTAATGACACATAGACTCTCATTTATGAGGTTTAATGGAGTAATTAATTAATTTTCTTTTTGTATAAATTAATTTACATGGTGTAAAACCAGACTTGGCATGTATTCCGCGTAAATGGGTACAAATTAATTGTTCCAAAAGGATTTAATTATACCACATGAGAATTAACTATGGGGAAAGTGAATTAATTACACTTTATGTAAATTAATTACACCACGTGTGTATTAATCACATCATGTGTGTATTAATTAACTTGTGTGTGAATTAATTACCTAGTATGTCAATTAATTACATCATGTATCAAATAATTACACTTCGTGTGAATTAATTACATGGTGTGAAAATGAAATACACCATGTGTAAATTAATTACATCATGTGTATATTAATTTCACCACATGTGTATTAATTTCACCATGTGTAAATTAATTATACCATCATGATTTAATTAATTACTCTACGTCTTTTGATCACATGACTAGTACATTATGTGGGTTACATAGAATGTTTTCAAGTTGCATGTCGTGTAACCCTATAACCACGTGTAACCTTCATATGGTTATTCAGATATTCTTTATTTATTTTTAATCAGTTCTGGGTTATATTAATGAGAAATTAAGAGAAGAATAACAAATATTTACAATCATATTAAAAGAAAAAATTTCTTGAAATGAAAACAAACTTTTAAAATCATAAATGATCACTAATTAATAAATAATTATAAATTTACCATGACCATTATAATACCACTAGATGGTTATGGATGCAATAGAAGTGCCTCGTGGTCCTATTATCAACTCAGTTTTGGTTGGTTTCAATAGATCATCCGCAATGTACATGACTTGAATTCCATGACCAATGAAATTTTTCAAAGAATATTGACAAATATTTTTTTTCAGAACCAAGAGAGAGGATTTTTCACATTAATTTATAATTAATTTAATAGTATGAATAAATACATCGATCTTACATTATTTCTTCAATGTATTGATTGTTCGGAAGTTATTTGGTTGTATTTTCATTGCATTGATGATGGACCAAAGTAGATCCCATGTAGTAATGATCCACACATGTTCATTTGATCTAGGAACATCACTTATGGTACTCTCAGTCTTAGAATAGTAATACGGATCATCTTACGATGATCTCTTGATCGCAACCACAATTTCTTTGGTATGAAAGGGCCATCTTTTAATCTATCCATCTTGAGAGGAATAAAGGAGGAAGATAGAATATCTTGAACTTGAGAGAAAACCCTAGAGACATTCTCATTGAGATATTATTCTTTAGGGAGGAGAATATTGTGCACAACACCAACTTCTCACAATTCTAATAATTGTATATTTATAATCCCAGGGTTAGGGTTTCATATTAATTAATTTCACAAAGCCCCTTAATAATATGTTAAAACCCATAAAAATATAATTCCATGTAAAATGATATTATTATTATTTTATTTCATTGAATGCGCTAACCACACAAAGATAAATATTATTTACAGTATGGTAAATAAATATTTATCACTAAAACAATAACTAGGTTTACTCATCCTCATTGATATTTATTTAATTTTTGAATAAATATCATAAATAAATATTATATTCATAGTCTATATAATAAAATATTTATTTAAATATTCACATAATTAAATAAATTATTTATTAATAAATAATTATTTATTACCTTGTGAATAATAAGAGATTAATAGTATACATTCAATAAATAAGTAAATATTACATTCATGGTCCGGTGAATAAAATATTTATTTTGATATTCCTATAATTAAATAATATATTAATGAAAAAATAATTATTTATTACCTTGTGAATAACAAGAGATAAATAAATATTATATATATTCACATAATTAAATAATTACCTTGCAAATAAATATTTATTTAATATTTACAATCATTTAATAAATCTTGAATAAATGTTACTTCTTGGTATGGATAATAATATTTATTCAAATAGTTAAAATATAAATAATATTTCATAGAGATGAAGGGAAACACTTTGTGTGTTACCCTCTAGGCCTCTTCCTCGGTGGAATTAGGTGGGATTATCTAAAGTACAAGATTATTATTTGGAAATGGGTCAAGGCACTCATAGAGGAAGAGGATATATTAGAAATAGCAACAACCACATATGAACAATTGTTTTTTAATATAATCCCTTTGTCATGACATATCATCAAGTAGGTTTCACACATGTGTCATCAACATATATGCTTGATATGCCTTTCTTTAATTATCTGAAATAAACTCATCATTACACCATAACCATGAAATTTAATGTGATGGTTCCATTTCAATTAAAGGGATGAGATATCAACTTTCGTAAATATGGAAGGGACAAATCCTTCATTGAATTATTCATTAATAACACATCATTCATGATTCACCCAATATACCCAAATTCACCATTAATTGTCTTTCCATGCTTTACAAAAATACATCAAAGTGTGTTAGTCATGAAATTCATTAATAATAATCTTAAATTCTAAGGACTATTAAACATGCTTGTTGATAGGAATATCCAATAACATATAAGCATGAAGAATTCCTACAAGTGGATCTATTCCCATAATCTTCTATCTTGGAGAATACAAAGTGAAAACTTTATAAGATAAAGCCCCATATGCTTATGAGTATATACACTTGATAGTCAATATATTATGTGTTTCATCATAGAATATTATCTTATTTTAGAAAAATATTTAAGATTATTGTTATGACACTTCAAGGTTCTCTTCATAGTGGGGAACTACTATGACCTTTTCAATGCAATAGATATTCTAAAGAATTATCACATTAACGTTATACAGAAAAACAATCAATATGTGATAATGTATTAATATTAAAATCCATAAGTATATAGAAAATATAAAGTACAAAGTAGGTGTTTATAGTGAACCAGCTACAACAATTTAGTTGTGTGAATATTTTATAAATATTTATTCACTAATTCGATGAATATGATATTTATATATTTATTAGTTAATAATGCAATGGTATTTATTTAATTAAATAAATATTCATGATTCAAGGACTGATAAATATTGAGAAGGATTGGAGAACCAAGTTTTATGGCCTGAAGAAAAATTTCATATTAAATATTATTTGAATAAATATTAATTTATTTATTTAAGAAAATAATATTTATTTTATCTGTGATTTTAGATAACTTCAAGAAAATAATAATGTTATTATTATTATTTAGACATGGGTTTCATTAAGAATTAAGAAAATAATAAGGGTCTTTGCACAGTTATTTATTTTTTAACACTAGCACTATATAAACATGGTAATAATATTTGGTGCAAGCTCAAGATTTATTCCATTATTTTTTCCAATGAGTTATAGAAAGCATTCTCTCAAGACCTATAGAGAACTCCCCTAGAATAATCTGAAGAATGAAAATCAATTGTCCTATTCTACTAGAGATAATATATTCTCCCTTAAAGGATTCAGTTATAATCAACATTGATCATCACAAGATATATATTTATTTATGTTAGTGCATAGATAATTATACGGTGATGATTGGAGGTTCATGGAGCATATGTGAATCACCACTAGAGGGGATCTACCATTGATTCCTCTGACACAATTATGGTATGATAATATTGGTCTACTAATTCATCTATATCGAATAAAAAACTCAATTGAAGTTTATTCTTTAATTGAATAAATTAATTATTAATTATAGGTGAAAAGATCTTCTCTTCTTGGTTCTAAGTTATTGTTGATTAATCTACATATTAATTTTATTGGTCATGATTATTATTCATCATGTACATCGTGGATTATCCATGGATTTTGGAAAAAATACATGTTATCCATGCATCCATTGGCACTTCTACTGCACCTGAAACCATCACCTATTGTGATCCCCTTTTGTGTTATTACTGTGTAAGATTTTACCCCTTTTAGAGATGTGAAATATGTATTATTATTTTATATTTGCATGATGTAAAAAAGGTGATATCTCTTTATAGGGTGTTTTAGATGAGATAAGATGTACTTGATATGATATACTATTGATTTGTGTGGTGTGTTTATGATTCACATGTTTTCTCACCTTCATTTGATTGATTCCATAGATACCCTAGGTAACTAAGTAAAAGGTCTAGATGGGTAATATTCTAGTGTTTTTTATATTATGACTAGTTTCCTAGACAATATTGTGCTCTCTCCAAAGATTTTTCCCCTGTTAGACTTAGTGAGATAACAAAATTGGGTTATCTGGTGAGACTGGGAGAGCTCCTAACATTGATTTTCTTCTAGGTTCATATAGGTTGGCTGGTATTCTATGATGTTAGGTCCATGATCATATTACATTAATTCATAGTGGGTTAACCATGACGTGTATTCCTTGATTGATAATTCTAAGAGATTCATGTCTTATACTTATTTGTGTCCCCTCATTTGATTGTTGGTTTTGTAGCACCATTACTTTGTAGTTGTTTATTTTGTTATGCTTCTTTGAGATTATGATTCCTGCATGAGATTATATTTTCTTTTTTTCATGGTTTTATTTACTTTCAATTTTTTTATGAAATCATTTTTCAAATAAATAATTTAATGGAAAGAATAAATTTTGTTTTATTTTTAATAAATCCAAAATCTTGGTTTTAATGATCTGAAAGAGGTTTTGGTTTCCAAAATGGTTTTAATCCCATGGGTTGATCAAAATGTGTTTTAAAATAATTTTTTAATGGGAATAAGAACTCATTTTGTTTTGTTTTCAAATTATGAATACCATTCTTCATGTTTTTAAAGGATTTATTTAAAGTGGTGGTTCCACCCTTATTTGTGTGTAAAGGGAGGAAATTTTATAAAATGGGGAAAGCATCTTACTTGTTTTTTTACATTTCTATTTATGAACTATTTTATAAAAGGAATTTCATAGACTCATTAGTGGAATCCTAATAAGCATATTTATCTTAGTAGGATATCATTTTGGTAGTCCAATTATGGACATTGTGAATGTAGTGAGTTATCGTGGGTTACATGGAGATATTTGAGTGGTGGATCAGGTTTATTTATTTGTGGGATGTTTATATATCAATTAATTCGGCCAGTTGTATTTAGTATTATGATTCTCATTTGTATTTGCTTCTGTTGTATGTTATAAAAAACATGTTGTTTTTTTGTTATTGTGTATATTCCTGGATGAGATTAATCACTTTTATTTATCATGTCTTATTGGATGTTTCTTTGGTTTATGCCATATTTGACCATTAATTTACTTAAAAGTGTTTCTTTACTATGCATGGTAGTAAAATTTATGGACATACCATCCCATATTCTTGATATTTTCTACTACTTTGTTGTCATTGTTCGAGTTTGAAATTGTTTCTATCAGTTATAGTGTGGTACTTTGACACTAGTCGTTGGCTTAGGGTGATCGGGAACATGCCCCAAGACTTGTGGTAGATCAGCTTGGGTGACATGTCTATTTAAGTTGGGATAGTTTGTTACATAAATAATATTTTAAAAAAAAACATAATCAATTAAATAAAACAAAATATTTACACTAAATCATTAAAAATAAAATTTTCAAGAAAATTCTATTTTAGGTAGGAAAACCAAATTTAAAAAATAAAAATTCCAAATGGATAAATTTTATTGTGTATTTAATTTAAAAATAATATTTATTGTTGCTCAAACATTTTTAGCCCAGTCTTCCTATATTATTCTAGACATAAACAAAAATCTCCAAGATGAAAATGAAACACCTCTAACTTAAAGTCACAAATTGATATTATGTTAAAAAATCATATTTGATTTTATTACAATTTTAGAACATAAAATTATAGATAAACCTATTTTTTAAACTTATTTATCATAATGTTGGAGTGTTTTTAAACTCTAAATTTAATTTTATAATAAATAAGTTTATTAAATATATTTATGAGTAAAAAACATATGTATTTTTTATTATTTAAAAATGGAAGGATCATTCTCTTCGTCTTTTAGATCCAACACATGAGCTCTTATGAGGTTCCATCTTAAAACTAATTAATGATAAGTGAAACAATCCATTCAAGGTTATATTCTAGACACATCGATTTGATTTTTCAATCAAAAATCCTTCCCTCAAACCAAAGACCACACATGTGAGCCTTACCTTTGCGGATAATTCCCCTGATCCAAACATGGATCCACACACTTTAATTGAGTCATCATTATTCATCTCAATGTCAAACTAGAGTATTATATCTACATCACACCTATAATAAAACATGTCCATAAGGAGGCCATTTAGGCCCAACACATAATCCCTTTTGAGGTTTCAACCCAAACCTTTTAGGTCCAACACATGATCCCTTTTGAGGTTTCATCCTAAAATCAATTAGTAATAAGAGTAATACTTCATATTAAATTATGTATTAACATTAATTTATGATTTACATGCATTTGATTTAGTGTGGACAATTAAATACAATATATGAATGAATTAATGCTTCAAATTCCACATAATAATAAAACAATACATTGATTCTTTGCATTTCACACATTTAGGGATATTAAATATTAGAATTTTATTGAATGGAACAAGATGGTTTAGTTCTGTCATTTTGGAAAATAAAAGGTCCCTAATCTCACCTGGTAAAGTCTATATGGACTGATGTACCATTCATTGGTTGTGTGTATTATTTTCCTTGATAACTTACTAGTAAGAGACTAGTACACCTTCATTTATTTACTTTCTTCTTTGAATTCTTCTGCAAAGACTTAAAGGAAGAATCACTATGGACCCGACACAAGTTTCAAGTACATGTATTTTAGTATTGTCAATTATTTTATTTAACATATCATAATTTTATGTCTATGATTTATTTCAATTGGGATAAAATCTAAAATGTTTTATTTTAATTTTCTTTCAATTATTATCAAAGGGAAGTTTTTTATATATAAACTTATGATTTTTTATTATTATTACTATTATTATTTGGTTTTTCCAATACATTTAAACAAATATTTTCTCCCATTTATTTTGTTTTTTTAAAGGTTGAGGGACAAGCCCTCTTTATTAAACAAAAAACAAGAAAACCTCTTTTAAACTGGGAGAAGAGGGAATCCATTTCAATAAAGGGAAAAACCTCTTATTTTGTTTAACTGTCATAACATATGCATAATTTCGTAATATTTTGTATAATTTTGTACTCACCTATCATGGAAAAAATTATGAAAATTTGTTTATAATATATATATTTCATTAATAATAAATGTATCCTATAAATATATTATTATTAATGTAATTTTTTTATAAATATGATATTTTTTTCAATTATGTCAAATACCCTATTGGTGTTTGATTTTGTCTGACATAAAATGTGTACATCGTATCATTGTATATAAATTTTTTATTTATTATTATTCAAGACCCTTATGAGGAATCATAAAAGGTAAATATATTTTTTAAAAGTCATGTCAGTTGTGTATATAGAATCATTTATTTTGATTGCATAAGTAATTATTCATTTTTTAAACGATTCTTTCGTAATTTTAATGACAGCGTCATTGCTTACTTCAATCAAAACTTTTAATGGGAATAATTATGAGGGCTATAAACAATCTTTTTATATTTATTTATCCATCACAAATATGGATTTGTCTTTGAGAGAAGAACAACCTCTTTTTATTACTAATGAATCCACTGCAGATCAAAAGGCTTATTATAAAAAATGGGAGCACTCTAACTGGGTGTGTTTAATGGTGATGAAATATATAATGGAGAATTCTATTCGATAAAGGATTTTAGAGAAAACTAATGAAAAATATTTTTTTTAAATCTATCGGAGAAAATTTTAAAATGTCTGATAAGGTGAAAAAATCCCAGTATCTCTCTTTGATTGAAAAGACCAAGTATGATGGAATTATTGGGGTGTGAGAACACATAATGATAATTGTGATTTTTTTGACAAGTATAAGTCTTTAAAGGTTAATCTTGGGGATAGTTAAATAATCTGGAAAGTTTTATAAAATCTTCCTCCTAAATTTTTGCTAGTATTGGTGCGTGTAGTGGAAGCCAGTGGGCTGGGGATTTAAAAAATTTCATCACCAAAGTGACTGAACCATGTAATCTCTTGTGATCCAATCCCTAGTAAGGTTTAAGGATATCACATGAAAAATCGAAGCACAAAATAAAAAATAGAAATAATACCTCATTCAGATCGGAGCGTGCTTGACAACAGCTCATCCCCATTGATTGTTGCTCAAATTATATGAGGTTGAACCCCTCTAGATCATCTATACACACTTCAAAAATTCATGTGTATGTAGAACATTGAATTATGGGTGCTATCATAGAGCTCTAATGATTCCTTTAACATTGTTATTATCACCTCGATCCCACCCCTTCAATCCATGAAAGTATTCTTGGATCAAACGCTCGGACAATAAATTTCTCTCTCTAAGAAGTGAGAGGATAGAGAGGCTCTCTATCCATTGGAATGAATAGTATTGGATTGATTTTTTCTCTTCTTCTTATATAGTGGGAGCTCAAATACCTGGAAAGGGTTCCCCAACCCCTAAAAATAAAACTCCCACTAAATATGTAGTAAATAAAACATTATAATGAACTAACTATATCATAATGTCATTTATATTTTTATCACATAATTATAATATATTAAATATATTACTTGATAAACTAGATTCATTAACTCTACTCATAATTCCTACTAATATTGAATGAATTTTGAATATTTAAATAATATTTGTTCATATAATATTTTTCCATGTATTCACATAATACCTTATGAATACTTTAAATAAATTCAATCCAATTATTCTATACTTTAATAATATTGAATTTATTTATTCATCAATGATCGATAATACTTGGACAACTCTTAGACCTCATAGTGGTACCCACCATATCCTATACACTTATTTATCAGAATAGGGTAGACTCTTGAATACGCTACTGTGTGTCACCCTATAGGCCTTTATATCAATATCAGTAAATATTATTCATAGAACAAGAGCGGAGTTAGTAACTCATCAAGGACCCTAAAGAGATAAGTAATAGTCATAACAATGACAACCATCCTATGAACACACACTATGTAATATAATCTCTTTGGCTCACGATATCTCATAAAGTAGGACACACACTTGTGTCGTCATCCTTTCTTTTCTTTACTATTTGTTGACCTTACTGGATATACTTGTGTTCTTCTACCATGACTATGGATTTATTGAATGTATTACCATCCTAATCAACTAGGATTGAGATATCACTTCCTCAACTCAAAAGTGAAAAATTCTATCTTGATCATTCAACTAATGTCATACCACCAATGACACACCCAACACAAGCTACCTCACTGCAACTTCAATGTCATGGTTTTTTTCTTACATCAATGTATGTGATCAAATAGAACACATTGATAATTATCTCAAATAAAGATACTAATACACTTGTTTATAGATGAGATCAACCAATGGCACCCATAACATGTGGTGTTCCCATTGGTGGGTGTCCTCATGATCTCACCTACCAGAGATCACCAAGTGTGAACTTCATGAGAAGAAGTCTCAATGATTATGAGCCTCCAACACATGATAGTCAAACATCAATTGTGTCCAGTTTGTATGATGTATCTAGAACATAGGAAATATATTTAATATTAATGTCATATTATCTTAGGGTTCTCATTATATCCTGGGAACTGATATAACATTTTGATATGACATGTAATCTATGTAAATTATCATATAAATAGTGGATACCGAAATATCAATACTATCATGGTAAGAATACATCATTTATAACTCACTATATTTATGATATGGTAATCAAAAGGTACTATTAAATTTGGTTCTACGGAACCCACTTTTATAACACTTTAACTTACACTAGATCCAACTTTATAATGAACCTTGTAATCTCTAACATGATAAGATCATGTTTCCACTAAGTTATGTCTTTATTTATGGGCCTACCACATCTATGTTGTGTGTCTATTCTGCTATTTGCAACCTCACCTTCTTGAGTAAGACTCCTCAAGAGATGTAAACCCTGAGTATATATCATTTTCCCCACTATCTAAACTTGACATCTTTGCTAGTACTGGTATAATAATTATCATCATGTTAAAACTTTACTTACTAGGAGTGATTCCAAGAACTAAAACAAATCATTTCATATTTTACACCACTTCTTTATTTACATCAGAAGCCACAACACAATCGATATTTGTAGATATGGATACCACTAGCTTGAATGATCTTCTCTTGTTCATTACCTTAGCTTGTCTGCAACATTGGATCATATTGATATATAGGAAGACTAGTTTGTGTCCCCTTATAACTAGACTCCCTTCCGATCCAAATACTAGGTACATATCCTATGTACTCCTTCAAGTACAATTTGATAGTTTTGAATGCTACCCTTTCAATTCTCTTAGATATAACTGATATTTTCCAACCATTAAGTATATTTTTGAAATATCAGATATAGTACATAACATGGAATATGTGATAGATCTATAGTTGGAACTTATGAAATTTTACTCACCTCTTTAATATCCTCTTATACCCCATGCATGTCTTCTTGGAGAGATTTATGTAATGTGACATTGGTAACAATTTTTTCTCAAATTGTTCCAACTTGTATTTTTAAATACCTTGTTAGTATGTGTAATTTTGATTAGGTCTAAGAAATTTTTAGACTTACCTCAGTAGATCTTGTTCACTAAATCTTTGGTTGCTACTTTAAGTCAATCTATGGAGATTAAATTTCATTCTGGTCTTAACTACTATAAGACCAATAGTTATTTTCCATATGTTACCAAAAATATTTTACTTAGAAATCCATGGTGCTTCCATTAACCTCTTGAAAACACATGTAAAAATTCATTCCAAATGAATATTCTATGATCTCATTGCTTAATTTAATCCCAAATTATATTTTAGTAACTTTTACCCCTTATTGGCATTCTTTGGTGTCATCGTCCCTTTTTAGCCATGGTTTAATCCTTCCTACATAGTATATGTATTTGGAATAATCCACTTTCCAAAAGATCTTGTGGAACTTGTTCCTATGTCAACTATTTGTGCATTTATGGAATTGACTAAACCCAAGTCAATTTTACTCCCACTATCTCAAATAGAGATGTAAAACCTTTTATATAAATACAGTCTATAATTTGACTGTCACTTTTTTATCTTAGGGATTTAAGTAATATCCTTATAAAACTTTAGGATAACTACTTTAGATGCACATTATGTTTTTATTGATGCAAGTTTGTTTATATCATTAACAAACACTTTGCATATAAACACATGTTCTTATGACATAATAGATTTGTATCATACTATAAATCATATGATATCTATATTTCTTGATAGTTGACATATAGTTATGGGATAATGCCTCTATTTTCATAGCATGTCTCGAAAATAATGGGAGTCACTACAATGCATATATGTCTCAACATTTATGCTCATTTTACTTACATCGTGACTCTAATGTGTATAAGGAAATGTGCATTTAGAAATTAATCCACACTATATTTTCTTGATTAATGTTTTCATTTAAAAATCATCATTGATCCTCCTTATTAGAATCATATTTTTGATGTAGATAAGGTAACGTGCATTTGGGAATTACTCCAAGCTACATTATCTTGATCAATGAATTTTTGGTCAAGATATTCTTTGTTATACCATCATGAATCAACTCATATATTCTAACCATGCATATACCATACTTCACTATTACATTCATTAAAACACTTAAAGGAATCTTATGAAGAATAGTTATCACTATATTACCCTTGGAACAGTTCACACTCTCTAGATGAACTTATTCTGAAAGCTTTGTGTCTTACCTTTATTTCTAAAGGTTTTTTTCAAATTAAATAAGTATATACATCTATAATACCTAAGGTGTTCAGCTTCATATAGTCTAAATACCATACTGGGTATATTCTTAATGTCTACTTTTAGTTTTACTTGACAAAGAGTTATCTTGACAGGACTGGGTATCAGAGTCTTTCATTTATATTCATTAGTTATTAACAATTATTCAAGCATCATTGAACCTTTTATTGAGTATAAGACACCATAAACAACATTCATTACTAAACAATAATAATGTCACCTTGTGTCTAATGAACACATGAGATAAATGTTTTCGTTATACTCAATAAAAAATCAATTATAACCATTTGTCTTAGAAATTTGAAGTTGTGTACTTCTCTCTACTGACATAGGAATCACCCTTTATCAGCTTCTTACAGAACACACCTTACTTTTTGTAACATTTATATACTTACTTAGTTACAATATTTAAATACACATACATGATAGTCATATTATATTTAATACCCAATAAGTACAACATAAACATTACTTACAATTGATGGATATACCTAAAGAAGAAGTTATTACTTATTTCTTTAATTTATTTCATAGAAATTAAACTTCCATAGATTTATTTCACGATATGCGGAGTAAATAACCTCCTGTATAATGACCAACCTCTTTTCATTGAAGGATATTGTGAAGGTGCCTTTTGGTGTCAAACTTTCCATTGACCTTTTTGCCTTGCCTTTCAACTTGTTCACTATGAGAACTTAAGACTTTAATTAAGTTTTTAATTTAATTAGTGATCCATACCTAAAAGGTAATGAAGCATTTTTCTCCATACTAGTTGTGTTGTGATCTTAACCAAAACTAGAGTATATGGGTGAAAATGATATAAGAATGGAATGTATTGAAGGATCATGGTCCATATTTTAATTTACACATATCCAATGTAATTATCACTCATTATTATCTCACTTCACTTTCTCATTTCAAGGATCACAGAGATGAGACAACATGTGAAATCATTCATGTCTGATGTTATATCCACAACTCACATTGGACATTGATGATAACATTATGACATAACCATCATATATGTCATATATAAGTCTCCTATAATATTTTTTCTCACCCTCACATCATGAGGTGTCTTGATAGGTATTGGGGACTCCAGAACCTTGAATTTTCTATATCATAGTACTTTGCACAAGTACCAATACTACTCTTAGAAACTCATGTTAGTTTGGTCATGTTCTTTTTCCAATAGTTATCACAGTGCATTTGTGGTATTAATTGCCATTTTTTCTACAAAAAATAAAATATAGAAGATTAGTACTTTTATCTTGATTACTGATTAAACATTACCAATTAATTTAATTATCAAATGTTTCTCACTATTTTATCGAACTCTAGAAACCCTCTATACTAGAATCAGAATACTTTGTCACTTGAATATTTTAGTGGCAAGGATACTTGAAACATCTCATCATAGTCTATAATATATGGTTATGCCAATACTCAAAGAGTTCAAGGTAGGTGTTTGACTGGAAAAATGCATTAACTCGCAACTCCTTGATCTATTCAGTAAATTCTAGGCTTCTAAAATCATAAACTTGAATTAATCAATTATTACCTCTAAAGATAAAATAAGTTTGTTATGGGTGATTCTTTGTTGTCATCATTAGTTAAGTCAACATATCGCTCCCATGAGAACTCCTCAGTAGTAGGAGACACTGTAAACTAGGGTTTATGAGCACCTCGTATACCTGGTTTTATTCAAATTCAAATGACAGAAGACATTTTTGGATTAATATTTCTTTGAGGATTTTTTATATTTTGTATAAATACAATAATTTTCTATTAAATATATTCATTCTATGTTGTCGTACTCACAAATGAGCATGCATTAATAGAATACATTCATCAATTCTTTATGCATTTTTTCCTTTTATTATTTTATGTATTCCCATAGTAAACATACACATATATAAAATAATAAACAATGCATAAAGGGAAAAACATTACCCGATTGGTCTTGAGAATCTAATATTGGTTGATCCATTTAAATTCAATGAATCAACTGTGACCTGGGGGTATCATACCTAAGTCACATCTTGAATCATGATGAGATTCACCCCCGGTCCAGTGTTTTCACTTCTTATCTGGTATACTGCCTCATCTTGGTATGATTCATGTCTTACATCATCATTTTCAATAGTACAAATGTACTCGCACGCTGGCGAGGGGGTCTAGGGAAGTTCAAATTACATATAGTAATAAAATGATGGATGTGTATGCCCTTATACATATTTAAATAAAGAAGATGATGTTAAAACCATTGAAAAAATAAATTAAATATTACAAACATCACACACGTTTGTAACAAATAATTATATAAAATAAAACTAGACATGCACGATCGATGCTCAAGACTAGTTTATGGGTAAATTAAATGTATGATGACATTAAAATGTAATAAATTTATACTCAAGGGAATTATATAAATTAAATGAATTATTTAAATTCAAATAATTTTATTTTGTTCAGTCATATGATTAATTTAATTTTTATACCAACATTAAATTAATAATTTTTAAATAATAAACTTATTATTATTTTGAAACAAAAAAATTAATTAAATTAATTTTTTATTATATTAAAATTATCTCAGGCTCTAGAACTCAGCACAAGGTCATTTCGTGTTGGGTCAACCACACACGTGCATGTTTTAGGTCGAGAAAACCCTGTGCATGGCTGTTCTAGGTCTTGAAAACCCACTCTGGGTCATTCTGGGTCAGCCAGACCCACTATAGGGTTGTTGCAGGTCGAATCAGACAAAAAATACATGCGGTCAGCCAATCGAAGTTGGTGTATCACCAGATGTGATGGTTCAGGCAGGTGGGATCTAGCGAGGTCACGTGTAGTGATACCTTGCTCGGCATCGATGTGTCAAGGATTGGCTGACAGGAATTAGGATCGAGAGGAGAGGTGAGCCGGTGTGGGATTGGAAGCTGCTGCTAGCCTTGTGTAGTAGGATCAATGAGGGAAACTGAGGGAGGCACCATCAGTGATAGGCTCACCATGCAGCGATGGGAGGGCAGCGTTTGATGGTAGGGATAGGCGGTGGCATGCAGTGGGGCGATCATGGGTGGTTGTGTGAGCCAGAGGAAGCTTCCAAAGGAGGTGGTAGCAACCGGCGCATCGAGTGGGATCTGGTGTCAATGGGTTTGTGGGCCCAGATGCAGTGACGACGACTCATGGTTAGCCACAAAAAAAGAGGTGGTGCTGGTGAAGAGGGGTAGGAGGGGGTGGCTAGACAACATCCTTAAGAAGCTTCAAAATCTGTAAAAAAAATTGTTCTACTAGTAAGCTCAACTGAAAACCCCATTTCAAAAATAGTATCTTGTGGAAGATGCCCCCATTGTACCCCCTTTTGTCAAAATCATTTTTTTCAGTTTGTTTTGTCTTGTGCAGGTCATGCCACCCCCATTAATCGATACCCCTTTTAACACCAATTTTTATTTGTTTTTAGATGACTAAATCACCCACCCATAATAATTGTGTTTTTTCCATTAACCAATAATTCTAACAAACTATTGAATAGGCTGATAATTATTTTTTTATTTTTTTTATTATTCCACAAACGGAGTGGAATTATTGCTTATCGGCTGGAACTGTTTTGGCCACCGGTATTCAACTGGAACCTAGCTGAAAAACAAGGGGTGACCGGAAGCACCATCGGACACCAGAATCGAGTAAAATAAAATATATTAAAATATATTTTTTCATATTTTAATGCCCTAAAAACTATAAATTATCTATATTAACATTTTTGGATGGTCATATCTTGGTCACCCGAGATCAGATCGACGTGCGATAAATTTTTTTGGGACCAAATTAACACTATCTGCTTAATTTAAGGTATTTTTTTTAATTTTTCCTTGGCTTATAAAATTCACACAATCATTCAGATATCAATTTTTGGTAGATAGGTGCATAGAAGAAGCCATTGGGCCAAGGATTTAAAAAATTTCTTCACTAGATTAATGAAACTTCTTCGTCTCTAGTGATCCGAGCCCTGATAAGGTCTGAGGATCTCATGTAAAAAAATTAAAGAATAAAATAAAAATAGGAATGAATACCTTGTTCAGATCAAATTGTGCTTGCCTGTAGCTCATCACTGGTGACCATTGTTTGAAGGATCCAAGTTTGAACTCCTCTAGATCATCTACACACACTTCAAGAATCTTTGCATGCATCGATCATCAAATTAAAGGTGATTGCGTGGAGCTTTGATGATTCCTTCAACATCACGATGATCACCTCAATCACACCCCTTCGATCTGCAAAAGCATTATTAGATTAAATGCTCATATAGTGACTTTCTCTCTCTATAAAGCAATATGAGAGAGATGATATCAATCTGTTGGAATTAATAGTCTTGGATTGATTCTATCTCTTATGCTTATGTAGTGGGAGGCTCAAATACATGGAAAGGGGTCCTTGGCCCCCCAGAATAAAATGTCCACTAAATAAGTAATAAATGAAATGTTATGATGAACTAACTGCATCATAATGTCATTTATATTTTTATCACATAATCATAATATAATAAATATATTATGTGATAAATTTGATTCATTAACTTGACTCATAAATCCCACTAATATTAAATAAACCTTGAGTATTAAAATAATATTTGTTCGTATAATATTTTTTTTCATGTATTCACTTAATAACTTGTGAATACTTTAGATAAATTCAACCAAATTATTCTATACTCAAATAATAATGAATTTGTTTATTCATCGATGATCTATAATACTTGGACAAATCTCGAATCCCGTGGTGGGGGACACCATGTCCTATACACATATTCATCATAATAGGGAATAATCTTGAATACGCTATTGTGTGTGACCCTCTAGGACCTTATCTTGATAGCAGTGAATACTATTCACAAACCAGAAGTGGATTCTAACAATCCATCAAGGCCCCTAAAGATATAAGTAATAGTCATAGAAATGACAACTATCCTAAGAAAACACACTGTATAATATAATCTCTTTGTCTTGTGATATCTCATAAAGCAAGACGCGCACTTGGGTCATCGTCCTTTATTTTCTTTACTATATGGTTATCTTAGTGAATGGACTTACCTTATTCTTCCATGGTCTTATAATTAGTTAAGGTACTATCATCCTGGTCAATTAGTCTTAAGATACCAGTTCCTCAAACTCATAAGTGAAAAATTATATCTTGATCATTTAGCCAATGTCATACCACCAATGACACACCCAACATAAGCTACCTCACCAGGAATTTAATGTCATGGTTTTTTCCTTGCATAAAAGTTTGCGATCAAATGGAACACATTGATAATGATCTTAATTCAGGAGACCAATACACATTTTTTTAGATAAGAACAACCAATGACACTCGAAACTTGTGGTGTTCCTATTGTTGGGCATGTACTCTTTATCTCACCCACCAGATATCACCAAGTGTAAACTTTATGAGAATAAGACTCAACTCTCATGAGCCCCCAACACCTGATAGTTAGATATCAACTATGTGTAGTCAGTATGATGTATCTAGACCATAGGGTATATGTTTAAGATTAATGTCATAGTATCTCAAGACTCTCATTATAGCTTGGGAACTACTATAACCTTTTGATACGACATGTAATCTATGGTCACTAACATATAAAAAGTGGGTACAAAAATATCAACACTATCATGGTAAGAATACATTATGTATTTCTCACTATATTCTTGATATGGTAATCAAAAATTACTATTCATATTGGGTCTAGGGAACCCCTTTTACAATAATTTGATGTTCTAAAAACCTTATATAATACTCAAAAGTATGAGTGGAGTATTAATGAAATGATTTCAATATTCACTTAGGAATAAGTATCTATAAAGAAAGATATGCCTCATCACATTCAATTCACAAGTACATCATCTACTTTCAAGGATGTGGAAAATGGTCACAATGGAAAATCACACAGAAATAGTGATTGTAATAAGGAATCAAAGAAGGATTTTTTTCAAATGAAATTGCAATTACTATAAAAAGTACAGCCATAAACTAAATGATTGTTATATTCTTAAAAAGAAGAATTATAATCAAGGTACACTCTGGGATTTTTCTTGTTTTGAATCAAATATAGTTGATATTCCTCCCAATACCTAGTGGATATATTAAGGAGTAACAATTCATCTTGTTAATTCTCTCCAAGTGTTCACAAGAATGATGAAACCAAATAAAGTCGAGTCAAGGATGATTATGGGTGATGAAGCTAAATATTCAATGGAGGAGATAGGGGTGGTATATTTAAAACTACCTTTTGGGCATATTCTTTTGTTGAATAATGTTTTCCATATACCTTCAATGAGAAGAAATTTGATCCCAATTTCAGTTTTGTAGCATTGTGGCTATGGTTTTAAGTTTGGAGATAAGAAACATGAAATTACTTTTAATTCGATCATTGTTGGTTATGGTGTATTTTGAAATTATTTGTATATTTTAGGTATGCATAAAATGTTTATAAATTTTGTTATTGAAATTAATCATAGAGGAATTGATGAAAGATCATATATGTTGTGGCATAAGTGTTTGGGACATATTAATAAACCTAGAATTGAAAGATTAATTAGAGATGTAATTCTTCCTCACTTGAATTTTTCATATTTAAATACATGTGTCGACCACATGAAAGGAAGTTTATTGCCAAAGTAAGAAACAAAATAATTGATAGATCTGATGATTTTTTAGTTTTGATTCATACTGATATATGCAGGCCCATTACAGCTTCTCTCAAGGGTGGATATAAATATTTCATCACTTTTATCGATGAATTCTTTAGATTTGGTGGGTAGATATTCTTCATGATAAATCTAGTTTCTTGGATTCTTTTAAATTATTCAAAGTTTCTATAGAATTGAAGACTGGGAAAAGGATCAAATGCATAATATCAAATAGAGGGGGAGAATATTATGGAAGATATGTTGAATCTGTTCAAAAACCAGGACCTTTTACTAGGTTTCTCAATGAATACAGATTGAAGCCCAATATATTATGCCGTATACTCCTGAATAGAATGGAGTTACTGAAAGATTAAATCATACACTCCTTGATATGGTAATATGCATGTTGATTCATTCCACTTCACCTGATTTTTTATGGGGAGATGCTTTGAAAATAGTCATTTATATTTTGAATCGGGTACCTAGAAAATTTGTATCCATAACTCCTTATGTGTTGATAACTGGAAAGAAACCTAGTCTAAAACATTTTCATATATGGGGTTATAAAGTAGAAATAAGGACATATAATCATTTGTTAAAGAATATTGATCCTAAAACTATAATTTGTTTCTTTATTGGTTATTGTATAGGTTCCATAGGTAGTCCATTTTATTATCCTTATCACTCCATGAGTAATTGAATATGATTGTTCTATATTTTTTTGAGAATGAAATGAACAATATTGGTCATTCTCCATGTTTTGTGAATTTTATAGAGGATCATATTATAGTTCCTATACCACCTACTTCATTTCAGAATGATGTTTTGATTCTTATTAATCAAGATACAACTCTTGAAGAAGGTAGAGTTATTTCACCATCTTCAAATGGACATGATCTTAATAATGTGGGTGATAAAATTCCATTAAGGATATCTTAAAGGGTTTATAAACCTTCTATATCTAATGAATATATTGTATATCTTCAAGAGCATGAGTTTTATTTAAATGATGTGGATGATCCTAGAACTTTTAAAGATGCAATTTTTTGCTCTCATGTTTTGGTTAAATGCAATGCACAATGAGTTAGACTTTATAACTTATAATAGTGTATGGGATCTTGTTGATCTACTAGATAATTGAAAACCTGTTGAATGAAAATCAGTATTTAAAACAAAACAAGATCTATATGGGAATGTTGAAAGGTACTATAACAACCCGGACTCTAGTAACCCAGATCCAATGGTTACTTTATTATATTGGCATAGATACAAGGTTTATAATCCCTAATGACTTATCAGTTTAGTAGTTTTTTAGAATTGGATACATACATTATAACCATTTTACATTGGGAATATAATATAAAACATAATAATAGAAAATTGTTGGTATCCTTAAAAATCATTAAAAGAATTCATATTCATATCCTGGGGAAAGGATAAAAAGCAAGGGTGATTACAAATGATCATTTATGTACAATAGAATATATCATGATTAGATAATCCATGATCAATATGAGAAGGTAAATAAAAATAAACATGTCATTTAATCAATAACTTGAGCATGAAATGCATCCATGGAAAATACCAAAGAAAAAATCTCATGGATAATAATAATCGAATACTTAATGAAGCAAATGATTAATATTGAACATCATTATATTAGACATCATGATATCTATACCATCAAAACCTTGCACCATGATAGTTTAAAACTATGGGTAAAAACTCATTTAATTTGTCCAACTCATTTGACTCATGAGATCAGTTTAAGCATCGAGGGGCAATATAATTTCGGACCTCATCTATCACTGCATGTATAATGCATTCTTCATATATCAAATGATCAATTTAATTCATGAACAATATGTTTTATCAATAAATTTTTGTATTGAATAAAGAATACATAATATCGGTATTTCCTCAGTCAATCAAATAACTTTCAAAGTAAAACACTGTATGTAAAAGTGATATATGGTTTAAGCAATAAGAACATCCATGATAAATAATATGGGTATTTAATAGGAATACAATGTCTAATTATCATAATAAATTAAATATTTCATGATAAAATAATTACCACAAAATTAATAATATACAATAGATGATCATCGGTTCACTGAAAATATAGATTTTGTAATAAAATCATCTGAAGAGTAAAGGAGATGAAATCAAAAATATTAGAATAAGATTTCGTTTGATATTTTTCTTTGTAAAACCATTGAAAAATGTTTAGAAGAATCTAAATTTCATAAAATAGTTACGATGGTGGGGAAATATGTTATCACCGTATATGTTAAAAAACATTCCTTTTAACTTTTTGTAAAGAAAGTCAAAATTTTCCATTTTAGAAAATATGAGAAAGATTCATTTCAAACCCTTTTTAAAATTCAAGTATAACTTAAAATGTCCTTGATAAATCATTTTAGTAAATAAAATTAATTTTTTAAAATAATTTTAAAAAACATGGACATGTAAGAAAAATATATCCGATTAAAATCTAAATAAAATTGGTTTTTCTTTTAAACAATTCTTTACTTGATTCAAGTACCAAAAAGGGGAAAGATTGGAATAAAATATGTAAAATCCTTAAATATATAGTGTATAAGAAAATTATTGGAGCTTATTAAGGATAAATGATAATATTTCTTCAGTGAAAAAGAAGTAATCATAAAAGAAAGTGAGATTGTGAAATAGATTATTACCTCTTTATAACTTTTAAATTACAACCCCTTGAAATAATAAACTTGAATTGAAACATTAATCATAATTAATAAATATTTATTCATATTAAATACATCAAAGTGGTAGTATATACACCACATAAAAGTGAATAGGTTTGTAATAACAAATACGTCTCAATGAAATGTAAATTGAGATAAAATTCATTACCTCACGCTTCCCTTTAGTTAAAAATTATTTAACCTCTTTCATAATAGTTTTAAACATGTTATTAATCTATATAAAAACCATATTCATATTTATAATATCATGTATGATCCTCTTATAACATCTTATCACTCGTTTATTAATAATATTTCATTATTACCATTGTTTTAGGTGTCAACTACATTGTTTTCTCATGCATGTTTTTTCATGGTATTTGTGGTTCTTGTGTATAGGATATAGTTACATCATCTCAAGAATTATATAAATGTTATAAATATCATATTTACACATTATATACGTTCTTATAATCATTCTTGAAAGTTGGACATGGAAAATTAATTACATCGCTTCGTGGAGATGGTAGGTCGTACGTACGCACGCGTGATGTTATTATTTCCTTAATGGATGAAAGGAAAAGTGATTGGATGATATATTAAATTTATATAATAAATATAATTTCATAATTATCATATATATTCATTATTTCTATCATTATGGCTATCCATGCGAGTCGGTGATAGAAAAAAAATTACATCAGTTCACGGGGCGGTAGTCTGTCGTACACACAAGCGATGGTTTTGTTTCACATTTGATGGAGAAGGAGATGGATAAATATTATTTTATCAACATAATAATATATCATTATATTTTATATACTATTGTTATTATATTTTAATTTTTAAGACATAAATTAAGGTAGTAAAAAAATAAGTAAAAAGGAAAGAGTTGGGCGAAGACAATTACCTTCGCTTAGAAGAACCTCCTTTGGATCTCTTATTAAGGACCTTAAGGTTGGTATTTTGGAAAAAAAGAACCTCTAAAATATGGATAATTATGTTTGGGATAGATTTTGGTAGGTTTTTATTGATTTAAATGGCTTTATAGGTGTGAATAAGTGAGGGGAGGAGGTGCCCTTTTATAATTGAGGTGAGTGCCACAATTATAATTTTTCAAAAATTTTCAATAATTTCATGTCACTTTATTGAACATATGGCTCCAAAATGGATCATAATATAAGGTTACAGGGATAAGTTCTAAATAAAATCAAAAAATTGGGTTTAAGTAAATTTTTAGGTTATTTTGACCGTTATCTTTTTAAATTAACCCCAGGTAAACTTGTTTTTACCTTAACCACGGTAATTAGTTTTTACTGTTTTTATTATTCATTATAACCAAAAATTAAGTTGATATTATTACCTGACATTAATTATTTTGATTTTTGATATTTGATATATTTTATAAAATTCAATTTATAGAAGCAGTATAATTTAATTTAAAAATAAACCCGCAAAACATGTCGAAAAACATTTTTTTTCAAGAAATGCATTTTTCAAGCATAAAATGATCCTATATTAACTATTTGTCCAGTAATAATCATTAGATGGATTTAAATTCATATAGTTGGATATATAATCTATAAATTTAATTTAAACCACTCATCATTAAATATTATTTTAATTAATTAAAATGGATAAACATTATGCCCTTTAAAAAAAATAGTTTTCCAAAGAAAAAAATAGTTTTCTAAAATTAATTCTAGGCTTATTTTGATCATGTAAGTCCAAAATCAATATTCATCCTATCAAATTATAAATTTTTTGCCATGAAATATTAAAATGTTCATTTTGTTATAGTTTTATTAAAATAAAATGTTCACCTAATATAATTGAAGCTCAGGTGTTACAGGTACAGAGCCAGATTATTATCAAAGGGATATAATCAAAGAGAGGGTATTGATTATAAAGAGACTTTTTCACCAGTTTCTACTGAGATGAATTTCATGTTGTCATGGAATTGGTAGCTCATTTTGGTTTTCAAATCGAAGAAATCCATTTATAGGTTAAGATAGGCTTCAAGACATTGGTATTTGAAATTTGATAAAGTTATAACTTCCTTTGGTTTTGAAGAAAATTCTTCAAATCAGTGCATTTATCTTAAAAGTAATGGGAGCAATTTTATTAGTCTTGTTTTGTATGTTGACGACATACTTCTTAGTAGTAATTGTGTTAAACTTTTGACTGAGACAAAATAAATGTTAACCACTTTGATATGAATGTCCTTGATGATGCTTTTGTTGTTTCAAGCGTCCAAATTCATTGTGACAAGTCGTGTGGTATTCTTGGGTTGTCTCGAAGAGGATATATTGAAAAGTCCCTTAAGAGGTTTAACATGAAATCTTGCTCCACTTGTGTTGCACCTATTTTGAATGGTGATAAACTTTCAAAAGATCAATGTAGTCGAAATGATAAAGAAAGAATGAGATGAAAAATGCCTCATATGCTTCCATAATTGGAAGCTTAGCATGTTGTCAACTTTGCACTCATCCTGATATTGCTTTTGTTGTTAATGCTTTGGGGAGATACTTGAGCGATCTGTGATTCAATCACTGAAATTTTTTCAAGAAGACCTTAAGTTATTTGCAGGGCACTAAAGAATATATGTTGATCTATAAGAAGTTCGATCAATTTTAGGTCAATGGTTACTCTGGCTCTGATTTTTCTAGGTGCTTTGATGATCGAAAATCTTCTTATGGATTTGCTTTTATGATGGCTGGAGGAGCTATATCGTGGAAAAGTGTCAAACAAACACTTATAGTTACTTCTGCCATGGAAGTAGAGTATGTTGCTTGTTATGAAGCAACTTGTCAAGGTATGTGGCTTAAAAACTTGATTTTTGGATTTCATATTGTTGAAAGCATTTCAAGTCCACTTGTCATATATTGAGACAATGCTGTTGCGGTACATTTCTCTAAAAAAAATAGAAGTTCTTTTGGTTCGAAACATTTTTAATATAAAGTAATTATTTTTTAGAGAGAAAATTCTAGAGTCTCATACTTGAATTGGACATTTTTTTATGGAGAATATGTTGGCAAATCCACTAACCAAAGGCTTGGCCATGGGAGTATTTTATAGTCATGTTTTTAATATGAGTTTGGTTAAGACTTTTGATGTTTTGGGTTAGCGGGAGTTTGAAATTCTCTATAAATGTATTTGTTATTAAAGAGATATCTATGCAATGACATATTTTGAACCATATATCTCAAAATGCATTTTGTGATGCTTGAAAAGTTATTGGAATTACTGATTTGGTTTAATTATGCAATTCTTTATCCTTTTTTGGGTTGTATGAGCATTGATGCTTTCTATAAATAATGTCCCTATTGGGTATTATTTTTGTAGTATTAATATGTCATATTTTGCATTGTAATGTGTTTTGTGTTAATTGATACACTTAGATGTTAAATCATTAATTAATGCAATCAAAGTGAGAGAATGTTAAATTATGGATTGACATTAATTTATGATTTACGTGCACTTGATTAGTGTGGTCAATTAAATGTAATATATGAATGCATTATGCTTCATATTTCACACATTTAAATATATTAATTTTTGACATTTAATTGAATAAAACATGATGGTTTGGTTCATTCATTTTGCCATGAAAGGTCCCTAATCACACCCGATGGAATCTGTATTAACTGATGTACCATCTATTGGTTGTGTGTAGTATTTTTCTTGACGACTCATTGATAAGAGACCAATACATTTTCTTCTAGAACATCACGAAGGAAGAAGCACTATGGACCCGACACAATCATGACGTTCAAGTATATTTTTTTATTGTTAATTATATTATTTAACATATTATAATATTATGTCTAATATCCATTTTAATCGAGATAAAATCTAAAATGTTTATTTGGGACTTGTATGTCACATCAACCCATTTAGTACATTTGAAAATGAGGCACACACTCCCTTTATTATTAATATCAAAATGGGTTCTTCTTAAAGTTTCTCCCTTTCCCCTTGTTCTGGCGCTGCTCTCCGTTTCTTCCTTTCCAGTCGCCGATCTTCTTCCCCGATAGTCTGTCGTCGATGGCGTCCGTGGTTCCGGACCACCTGACTCGGGAGCAGTACGTGTACCTGGCGAAACTGTCGGAGCAGGCTGAGCGGTACGAAGAGATGGTGCGGTTCATGGAGAAGCTCGTGGTGGGCCCCGCTTCCGCCTCCGAGCTCACCATGGAGGAGCGCAACCTCCTCTCCGTTGCCTACAAGAACGTAATCGGCTCCCTCCGGGCCGCCTGGCGGATCGTCTCATCCATCGAGCAGAAGGAGGAGGCTCGGAAGAACGAGGATCACGTCGTCCTCGTAAAGGACTACAGATCCAGAGTGGAGTCCGAGCTCTCAGGGGTCTGCGCCGGCATCCTGAAGCTCCTCGACTCGCACCTCATACCATCCTCCTCCTCGAGCGAGTCCAAGGTGTTTTATCTGAAGATGAAAGGAGATTATCACAGGTACCTTGCCGAGTTCAAGGCTGGGGACCGGCGTGAAGAGGCTGCTGATGATACTATGCGCGCATACAAGGCTGCTCACGTGCCTATACCATCGGATTTTCCCCTTTTCTTTTGTGTTTTGAGCATCTGACGTTGTTTATGTCCCTAATAGATTATCATTTTATTTTGGGCTTATTTTCGTCTTCTTGAAGGATATTGCCCTAAAAGACCTTGCACCTACGCATCCGATTAGGCTGGGATTGGCGCTCAATTTCTCTGTTTTCTACTACGAGATTCTTAATTCGTCAGATAAGGCCTGCAGCATGGCCAAGCAGGTGTGTCCTTAATTACAATTTTCATCGTTCTTCGATTTAGTTTGGTTTCTGGGAAGTGAAGAAGAGTGAAAGGAGATGGAACAGTTCTCTGTAATCAGTTGTTAGGATAGAGAGAAAAGAAAATTGAATATTTTGCTGAAATTTTCAAATTCGGGTTGGGTTTAGAGGAATTGTAGTTGTCTGGAACTTCTGTTGTAATGATGGGGAGAGGGTAGACTCTTCTGAAAGGTATCTGTTTTGATTCACCTCCAAAATCTCTATGTTTTTCTGGGTTTTACTTTCCTGTCAAGCTGATTTGTTGACTTTATGGTTGGTGTTTACTATTCAAAAGTTCTGGTTTGGTTGTTCATGGGCGCCCACCTGCTCAATGTTAAGGATTTTCAGAAGTATTGGGCCGGTTGTACATTGGAACCCGCTTGCAAAGAAAAGGAATTTGTGAAAATTGCGTGGCACTAAGTGCTTGCAGCGCTCATCTCTTATGACAAGCGGTTTGAAAAAATAAGTGGTTTTCTGAAAAAACTTCTGTTGAATTATTTTGAATTCCTGAAGAAAACCACTTAAATAAATGGAAGAAAAACAGTATTTTGATAAGCAATTTGGAAATAATTATACATGAGTACTTTTCACTCACGATATGCTGTATAGTGTGGATTTCTTTGTTTGTTTCAGGCCCACAATGATGGATTGGTGCACTATAATTTACAGTTCTACCAGTCTTAGCACCAAGCTCTTAATTCTTTTTATTGCAAACTTTTTAACACAAAGGGGGTCTAGGTGGAATCTGTTGTAAATTCATGCTTTTATCACATGACTGCTGCCATTAACTGTTGTACCGGCATGTTTTTAGTTTGTATTCCAAGGCATTAAGGTTGAAAAAACTTTTCTGTTTTCATTTTTTAAAAATATATTACAAAGTATGCTAGAAAATGTTTTGGAGAATGAGGGAAAAACAATAAAGCATATGAGTTACCTCTTCATTCTTTTTCATTTTATTGGAAAGATGAAAGTAATTTTTTTCTTTGATTTATAAAAACCTTTCATTTTTATTTTCTAGAAAATGGTTTCTATTTATATAATCCAAATACATTTTTGAAGTGAAGACAGTAAATGTTTCCCAAAACCAAAGACATCAAAATAGTTTTTTATTTTCTCCTATCCTTGGCCATTGTGTGCATACAGAGGTTTCACCTCCTGTTTGCTTTTGAAACAGCACTTCTCTAATGAGCCGATTCATTTTGAGTTCACTTATCATTTATGATAAGGTTTTAAAGAAACAATTGACATTTGTTTCATTTTTTAAATGATTATACTTAAATTTATGTAGAAAATTGTGGCATAAAAGCATTTTTTTAGTAAACACTTGTGAAGCATTTTTCTGTAAACGCTTAATATAAGCAATAAGCATCACAAACATTTTTTATAAGTTTATCAAATGAAAACTTTTAACAATTTTCAAATTTGTGTTCATTTTGCATCATGTTTTGATTTGATTTGATTGGATTTGTTTACTACTTCAACTGAATGTTTGTTGAACTGTAACATTTTTTTTAAAAATAGGGATGCTTAGGGCTGGATCTGTCATGATTCACCAAGATTACTTGCAACTCATTTCAGATTCATGTGAAAGTAATTCACCTTGGTCTCAGTGGCTATCAAATCTGAGTTTATTTTTATCTCTTCACATCCTGCACAAAATGTGTACTGAATCTAACAAAATTTTATAGTGTGAGGGGGGGGGGGGATTTCTCTGGGGATTCATTTGGGTGAAATTCATCCTTTTTTTTTTCATGAGAAATTCCTTTATCAATCAATGTTTTTTTTACATAAAGAAAAAAAGAGCAGAAAATCTTAGATCAGTACCCTCTACAGGTTGCTGCTGTTGTCTCCTTCCTCTAACAATGACAATTCCCTTGCCTATTTTCCGATATTAGAAGCGAAGTCACCTCAGTGGTCATTTAATGTAGTTTCAATTTGCATTATATTCAAGTCTAATCGGATTGATTTATGATTCACACCGTATTGGTATTTTTTGAACAGCACTATCCTTGTTTTAACCCCTCATTGACACGGTTACCGTTTTTAGGTGCCAAGTTGTCTTTTTATATAATTCTTGTTAATTATATTTTTATATTTTTTAACATATTTTACCAGAAAGGTTTCCCTCCTGCCAAACGTGGCCTCGATGATTGGGTATTCTCATTAGTGAGTAAAATTTCCGTAGTTCTGGTTTTGTCAACCCTTAATTTCAGATGAGTTTTTTTGATGGTTTGGAAGTGTTGATGATTGATCTTTCATGCCAGTGGTTGCTTCTCTTTTATGACATGTCAGTCCTTGATCAATGTTTATGCTGCGTTTGGTTAATAAATGAAAGCATGTTTTGTTTTTACTTTTCAAAAATATTTTACAAAATGTGTTTGATTGTGTAAATGCAAATCAATTTTTGAAAAATAAAAATGAAAATAAGAGTTTTTTTTTTTTAAAACAAGTATTACCATTTTTCCATGAAAATGAAAAACGTTTTTAGGAGTAACCCACCTACTTTCTTATCTCCTCCTAACTAGATCTTAGTATTTCTTAATTAAGAACATGTAGGGTATGATCACATAACCTTTTCTCTCACCACCTTTGGTTGAGTTTGGCATTATTTATTGAAAAATGTTTATAACACATTATTTATGATCAATGGGTTGGAAAAAAGTAATGCTTGCATAATTTTATGAAAAACAAATTTTACTTTAATTTATGAAGGAAAAAGTTTTTTTATTAATCAATCTTGCAACATTTTTATTAAAACAATTAAAAAAATATTTTCTGAAGACTTTAGGGGGATCCAAAGTCTTCTAACATACATGGCTTGTCAGGTTCGGGTGGGGTTTTTACCTTCATAATTGGGAAAATTTCATTCTCCGACCCGATTTATTTATTAATTGAGTCTTAAAAAGAAAGCCTGAAACCTGTTTTTTTTAAAATTGGCCGACCCAAAGCCTAACCTGTTTATGAATTGGGCCTTAAAATGCAATTATATTAAATAAAAGAAATATAATAACCATGATTTTAAATTAATAAATACATAAAATTATGATAACATATCATCATCAAGCAAGCCGGGTCATGAGCAGGGTCACCAATTGTGGCTCGAGCTTGACCCGGTTTTTAAAAATGATCCATTTTTTATTCAGACCAAAAAATTTAGGTCTAAATAATATATATTTGTTTTGGGTAGGGCTTATCGGGCCCGGGTTTCCGAGCTCATGTACAGCTCTATATTAGAGGGTGGTCCAAAGGTCTCACATTAGAGTGGTGGCTCAAAGTCCTTGCATTTGAAGTGATGATCTAAAGACATTACAATATTTAAGGATGATTCGGAGATTAAACATTTTTCAGCGAATGACCCGAAACCGCAACTGTGTCGTTTTTAGATTGGGTCCACTTCCACTAGAAGAAGATCCGGAGATGAAACTTTTCTGCTTATAATTCAATGACAACTCCACAACAGTTCCACAACAGTTCTATAACGTTATCTGTAAACAGTGATCTTGAGAGTTGTATTTGGACCCTGGATTTATTGTATGTCAATCTCCTTTTCTAACCAACTAAGCTGGGGGGATTAACATTTACTAAAACACTTATTATAAATGGAAATCGTTAATCTTTTATTGTGTGTGCAGGCATTTGAAGAGGCCATAGCCGAGCTGGACACGTTGGGGGAAGAATCCTACAAGGATAGTACTCTTATTATGCAACTCTTGAGGGACAACCTCACTCTCTGGACTTCAGATATGCAGGTCCGTTGCAAACCTGCAAATAGTTAATTTTGAACCTTGATTCTGTTTTTTCCTTCAATTTAATTTTGATAAACCAAACAGGCCCTTGACTGGATCAAATCTGAGCAGTGTTTTGCTTCTGTGTAGGACCAGTTGGATGAGTCATGACAGGGAAGATGGGTTTCATTGGGGGGAGGTGGGCTTCAAATGTCATTTCTTATGCCCTGATCATTATAGCTATTTGAAAGGGGCATGTATTAAAGTTAAACCTGTGTATAAATCTGTGGTGGGTTTATGTATTTGTAAGTGGTGTAGGTCAGTGGACGGGTCAGGGATGATATGGCTTGTTTAATTGTACTCAAGTGAGGTGAGTGTGTTGATCTTGTTCTCTATTTCCTATTTCCTGTCTTCTATAGGGATGTTGCTGGGCATTGGTATTAAACATAGAAGGCATATGACTATGATCAGCAAATATCACAGGACATTAGAGGCCAATATCTGGAACAAAGTTGATAATTTTATTATAAGACCATTCTCCCTCAGTGCAAATAGGATGGACATTGAGACTGATTGTAATGTAGTATGAGATTTATTCAAGACGGACCAAAGTTAGGGTTCTAACATTAAGACTTGGGATGAGTCATGGCTGATGGAATTGTTTTTTCCCTGCAATCAGTTATTTTTTTTTTCATTAAGTGATCATATGCTTTGCTACGGCCATGATATCTTCCTTCTTGGAAGATGAGTATTACCAATCCTTTTGGGCTCTCTTCATGAGAGGACTGGTGTCCCAAAATTTACCCTAAGCTTCACTTGACCTTAAATATTGGGGGTTTGGCTTGAAAAGTCACGACTTGACATCATAGTCACGCTGTGAAACTTGGTGCCCTAGTTTTTTTAAATGTTAAAAGTAGGCTTTCTCTCCCTTATTTCTTCACGCAGGCGGGACACGCATGGGAGGGTTCGATTGACACCTTTCTCCCTCTGTTGTCCGTCCTTAGCGATTTCGGGTGTGATTGGTCGATGTTGGTGGGTAAGATCTTCCTCCCTCTTTTCGTGTTGTTTTCCCCTGTCAATTTAATTTTGGGAGTTTTTGTTTTAGGGTTTTTCGTTGATTCCATCGGAGTATGGTGAAATCGTCTGTTTCTGATGGGGTTTCACTTAGCTTATGAAGAGGGGATCTCGAGATGACATTTGTCTACTTCCACGCGATGTTTCGTTGAGGTAGGTTGCCTTTTGAAATTTTCAAAGGGTTATTGCCCTAAATTTAATTTTATCGGACTGTTGAATCGGCAATATAATTGGGGCTTTTGTGCCGGAATGTGTTGGGAGGGACCACACCCTGTTGCTGATGGTTTCGACACGGCAGGATAACTCAGTGAGTTAACCGACAATATGCCGAGTTTGAATTTAATTAATTATAATTGCTACAATTAATTAATTATTGTTGTTAGTGTGAGTTAGGAGCTCAGGGCTTTGAGACGGGTTTGGTTGATCAGGGGCGAGGCTGGACGAGCTTGGCAGACCTTAACAGTTGTTGTCGGCCCTTGACATCAAAGTGGAAAAGCTCCGAACGAGGTAGGAAGTCTCGCGTACTTGCCCTATGACATTTACTTTTATTTTGTGATGCATGCGGATGCTCTGGCACGTCACTGAGAGGGCATTCCCTTGGTTGATTTAAATTGTAATGGATTGTTGTAATTAAATTTAAAGTATCTATTGTAAGAAGTGAACGCAAGGGGTCATGAACAACCTCATGTGCTAGCTTGATGCCTCGACCATCAATGGTCGTGATCGGGATCTTGAGACACTGGTGGCTTCCAGACATCTTGTGAGGTGAAACTGGACCATGAGACCATTAGCCCATGTATAGGGGCTTGATAGATTAGAGGACTCACTTTTGGACTTTGGGCTGTTCAGGCTTGCTGAGACAAGAATGGGATGAACGACCTTTTCTTGTATAACGTGTCAAGGCCTTGGTGGACAGACCGTAGGCTGATCGAGACCAGGTTGGGTGAGTGGACCGACCTAGAGTGATCTTGAGGATCAAGATGGGTTGTGGGTCATCTCTTGACTGACGCCCATGTGGCGAGACCCTGTGTAGCTGGTAAGGTCGTGCTACCCTAACGATGACGTCATGGGACGCGATATCCCTAAGCGTCGACTGATGATATGAGACTTAGTTGGGATGTGAGAGTGCCTTTGTATATTGAGACTGAGGAAACCCATTGGGTACCCTGTTGGCAGACCAACTCTGAGTGGGTACATTTAACAATGGATCGAGAGGATTGTGGGTGTCACATTAGAACCTGGATCGATGATTGAGCATGTTTAGGCCGTGACAAGTAAGGTCGCACTCTGGGGAGTCCGACTGTGGTTGTCTGGCGGGTTGGGCATATGGCCACTCGCTTTTATGTTTCCCTTGTTATGCTATAATGCTTATAGAGCTTGTGTCCGGTTATGCTGTGATATTTATAGGATTTGTGCCCGGTTATGTTGTAATGCTTATAGGGTTTGTGCCTGACTATGTTGTAATGCTTATAGGGCTTGTGTCCGGTTATGATGTAATTCTTATAGGGCTTGTGCTTGGTTACGTTGAAATGCTTACAGAGCTTGTGCCCGAATGTGGAATCTCCCTCAGGGGAGGACATTGAGATGCTTACAGGGTGTACGCTCGAATGGAACACCCCCTCAGGGGAGTTTTGTAATGCTTTGTAGGTTATGCCATGGGCGAGAGAACTCCCTTAGTGGGAGGTTTGTGATACTAAGTTTGGGGCTACTCCGGAGGTGGAGCTTGGGTTATGGTTATAGTTGTCATGTTTCCGTGACGTGTTCATAGACACTCTGACATCGAGCCAGAGTAGGTAGTGTGGTGGTTTTTATTTCCTCGGTTATTTGTTTATTTTAGCTGAGCATCTCACATGCAAATCTCATTGTATATGATGGTTGATACGGGTCCACATTGGTGGTGCCCTACTAAGTTTTGTACTAACCCCTTGCTCGGGCCGCCACTGCACTTGAGTACCTGAGCAGATGTTCACTTGGTTGCAAACATAGGTTAGGCTAAGACCCGTGATAGCGTGGTTGAGTAGGATAACTTGGTTGGTATCAGGAGACTGGATGAGGTTCAGATCAGAGATGCAGTAGAGCACTTTTGTTTTATTTCTTTTATTCTGGTATGTATCCATGATCGGTCTAGTGTGCAGACTGTTGTATGTATAGAATGACTGTTTAGGCATTTACTCCATTTTTTGTATTCTTGCTTTCATATTGTTGGGAACATTGAGAGCTGCAGTGATATAATGACTTGCAGATGAAAAAAAGAAAAAAAAAATAAAAGAACGAGAATAAGACCACAACATAGTGGTTTACGTGATCCAGGAAGTGATCCCCATGTTCATGGAGAAACATAAATTTGACCATGTTCGTGAGTAGAAGGAGATTTCCAAAGTTTTAGACACAAAAGCCGGAGCTCGAATGCGCTAATAAAGAAGAGGATGCAATTGTGCCACCGACTGCACAATAAGTCCACTTTGTTACAGTGTTCGTTGGATGAAAGTCTGTGGAGTTATAGTACAGTTGTCTCCAAAGTTTGAGGTGATATAGTAACCATGCCAAAGTCTACATTACTACAGTGTCCTATTGGTGTCGTCTGGTCAGCTATGCTACAGTGAGCTAGAGTTACTATAGTGTTTAAAATTTTGACCGGCGACCAAAGCCCCCCCTGGACCATTGAGTAGGGGCGTGTTGCCCCCTCGCGACCCCAAACAACCTCATTGCGAAGGTCAAACCACGAGAGTTGCAGTATGATGTGCAGTCTAAGTTACTAGCATTCAACCCAACTTCATCCAAATGGATCAAGATACACCATTCCAACAATTTCCCACTTGGAGCCTGACCTGCTATGTTGACTTGCTTCGATGCTACCGACATAAACTTACCTAAATTGAGCTCCTCCTCTTTATCATTCACCAGTGTTTGCTTCCATTTAAAGTTTTTATTTGAAGTTGACGATTCATGAAAGATAAGTTGTTTTCCCTCCCGTGCTCCCATAGTGTTCTCCCATATTTCGCCTCTCACCCTCTTTTTTTTAACTGAATATGTTTCATTCGAGCATGAAATACCGGGTTCTTTGCAAGATGTATGACACTCTTAACTGTCATAGTGTAATACATTTTCCTATCGCTTTCTACCCAGTTCATTTAAGAAGTTCTTCAGTCAAACCATATGATTGTCAACTTTTGTTTTAACGATGTATTCTGCCTTTGTGGCGGATAAAGCCATCACCTTATGCAATTGTGATATCTTGCTTATTGTAGTTCCTTTATAGGTAAATACATAACCTGTGGTACTCCTGTTGTCGACATCACCTCTAATGTTAGCATCCACATACACCTGTAATGACTTTCCTTTCTCGAAGCATATAGACACTTCCTTGCTTCCCTTCAGGTATCTCAATATCCACTTCACAACTTCCCAGTGTTTCTTTTCAGGGTTGTTTCGACCCGATTCGGTCGTACCAGGGCAGACGAAATGGTCTGACGAACAGTAACCAATTGTCTGTTATTATGAAGGGTTCCACGCCAGGTACGATGTCCTCAGATGGTCTCCAACAGATTTATTCGTGGAGCCAGAAACACCCAATATCCATGGTATCCATGATTCATGGACTTGGTTTCCAAAGCCAGATGCTCGTTGGATGACGATTTGGCGAATGACACTTAAGGACTTCATCGATCGAGAGGATGAGAGGTCGGGCTCATCACACCCTTTTGGGGGGAATTATTGCATACTCTGGGACTCTCTTATAGATTTAAGCAATGTTTATATGTTCATGAATCTTTGGTTTTTTCCCAAACATGTGTTTGCGGGTTACCCCTAGGTTACAAGATTAACCATATATACCCACGGGTCGGGAATTACTGAGACAACGCTAGTTTAAGCCGTATGATGAAGCGTTATGGAGTTTATCGTTATCCAGGGGGGACAGAAGTTGTTTCGCTGTCGGGATCAAACCCATAAGATGAGCTTCCTACGTATCCTTGTGAGAGGAATCAAAACCCACGTAGTTCGGTGTCACTTAACTGGACACACCACTTTTTAAGGTCATGTGAAGAGGATCCATCCATGCAGTTTAATGTCATGCGGCTAAGACGTCTAGGCGGAAGATGCCTAGTCAAGATATCGTGTGAGACTTACATTGAAGCGGTCTAGGACGCTCAGGAGATACATGGTCTCCTGGGTGGACATGGCCCTACAAGGGATATGGCCCGATGAACACTAGGGTGATTTGGGTGCTGAGTTTGGACCTCAAGGAGGCTTCCTACGTATCCCAGTTAGTTGGGTATCAAAGCCCTCGTAGTTCAGTTTAAGTTGAGACTTACCGTAAAGGAGGCCTTGTTTGTGGGGGGCATCACTGAGGCTTAACCTTTGAAAAGGATCCCCTTTGAGCTCGGGTCTCTAGACATGCGCCCTACGTATCCTGTTTGAGGCAGGAATCAGAGTTCTCGTAGTTCATTTGGGTGGGGCTTACGCGTGGAAGCTGCCCACTTGAGTTCGGGCTTTCAGACGTGCGTCCTACGTATCCTGGTTAGAGTAGGAATTAGAGTTCTCGCAGTTCATTTGGGTGGGGCTTACGCGTGGAAGCTGCCCATTTGAGAAGACATGGTCGAGGCTTACACCGTAGAGGAGACCTTTCTTGAAAGAGTCACGTCAGGGCTTATTCCTGAAAAGGATGTCCTAGTGAGACAGGGGGAATTCTTATTAAGACTGACTTTTAAGGAGAATGTCTCTTGAGCTTGGGCATTAGGTAGGTGTCCTACGTATCCTGGTTAGAGTAGGAATCCGAGTTCTTGTAGTTCAATTAAGTTGGGGCTTTATACCGTATAAGAGGCCCATGCTTTGGGGTTATGTGGACGTCATGATCACCACCAACCTCTAAGCCCACATGAGTCATGATCGGTGTGAGAAACAAGATGAGAGAGTGAATCTGAAGATCGTACGTCCCCCCATCATCTATTGATAGATGGTACTGGAACCCAAGGGGAGAGGGGGGGGGGGGAGCTTTGAATGTGTCGATTTCTTCTCTCATGTTGATATCCAGGATAGTCACGTTTGGAAATCTATCCGAACATGTCCCAGACCGAGCTTGAGAGGAGCAAGAGCACCACCTCCCATGGGAAGGTTAGAGACTTACCTCAGGAGGAGTGCCCTGTTGAATATCATATGGGGTTATACTACAATTTAAAGTCATATAGCTTGGACGATGATTAATTGGAGGATAATCATGTTGATATGTTTCGAAATGCCTCGAACATGAGAGGGAAGGAACATGTAAACCATGATTTTGGAGGATCTCAGATCAGGAGAAATGATACGAGGCATGAAAGCCATTATGGTGTACAGAGGTAGGAAAGACCTCTCTTGAGGACGAATTTGTCTCTGGTTGACATACCTTTTTTGTGGGCAACGTATGCAGAGCCGCTGGGGCATTGTGTGCATAGTCAAATAGAGGTGTCCTCAGGACACCGACCTTCCATTTTTGATGGTCGGGGATGTTTATGATGATCCAAAATCACTCGGTATACTTAGTTTAAAGTCATATAGCTTGGACGATGACATCACAGTTTCATTTCGTGTTATAGGGACTAGTTGATGTTATTCATTTATTCACAACTTTTTGTATACCCCCTTTAGTAAATTTCATGTAAAAGTGCATAATTGGTGTAAGATACTCATGTTTTAATACTAAATATAAGTTTTGAGCATTATTTGAAGTAGTCAAATTGAATCAGTTTACTATTTTAATTATAACTCTCACCATACTGATCCAAATTGCATGGTTCTTGTTTTATAGACTTCCTCATTCAATATCAAACAATTCATTAGAAGAGATCTTGGGCCAATTCAGTCATTTGAAGGGTCATATGGACCATACAAAAAGGCCCACAAAATCTGTAAAGAAAATGGACCAGTCATGAAGATTGAATTACTAAGCTCAATTCAGAAGTCCAAAATCTTTGATTCTCCTCCAAAGGTCAGGGGACAATGCAATTCATCTTGAATAAAAATTTCAATGCCCAACTCCACAATAAAGGGGCTCAACTGGTGAATTTAAATCCAGCCCACCATTCTGTCTGGGAATTGAAATCAACACACCATTATTGTTTTTTCTCCTGATATATACATCCATTCGAGCTGATATTTTTTAGTGTGAAAGAGAAGTTATAGTCGACTAACTTTGTTGAAGAAAGTGTTCGAATTTGAGAGCATCTTCCTGTTCAAAAACCTATTCACATTATGACATTCAGAAAAGTGTTATGAAAATGGACAGGTGCAAATTGTTTAGTAAAATAGCTATATCTTTGGCTCCAAAAGACCAATGACCGCCAAATTTTGAGGGATGGCAGTACACATCAATATCTACAACTTGAAAGAAGAGAATATCTCAAGATTCAGTTGTCTGTATGGCCAAATTGGCGTGCCAAGTGAAGGGGCAGATTTGGAATGCAAACAGTCCACCACCTTGGGCTATAAATGCATCTCCCTCTCCTCCTTGCATGAGGTTGACAATTCAGAATAGAGGAGGATCAATTGGCATGATCAAGGCTCTGTCAAAAGCTTGGGAGGATATGCCAAACTCAAGTTTTCACTTGAGATATCCTTCATCCTCTCTTTGATTTCATTTACTTTTGTGTTTTTCTTCATTTGTAAACTCGTAAGTGTTTGTTTTTGTAATTCTCTTTTAATGCAAGTTTATTCTTCATATTCTATTTTAATCATCCACCATTTGTTATAAAAATATTAATACTCTTAAAATAGTTTAAATCTTGTTGAATACCCTTCCCTTCTTTCGCATTCTCATTCAATCTAAAGTCTGTTTTTAATTCTCGTCACCGTTCTTGTGTGTGTTCGACGCATAACTCTTTTCTTATCCTTTTTTTTCTTCTCTTATTAATTCATCATTATAAATATAATAAAACAGATTACTAATCGTCTCAATGACTGAGTAAATATTTCATTAGGGTGAGTCAAAATTTAGGGTTGTTAAGTGATTGAGAGTATTTGCTCTATGAATATTTTTCAAATTAACATTGTGTATGTTGGACTTAACATGTCATGGATTAATGACTTGTTTTGTTTAACGTGTGGTGTTCATGGATTATGGGAACCATAAATACATTACCATAAACAAGCTCTGATTAAGATAGAACCCTAAGTTAATTTAAAGCTTGGATTAAAGCCTTAACACTTGGAAATTTCAATCAATGTCATCTTGTAAAGTGAGTGTTAATTTAATGCAATATAAAGCAAAACTCAAGGATATCGTAAGCTTAACTCACTAATGATGAACTCACCCCAATATTTATTAAATTGTTAAATCAATCAATTATTTCAATTAAGCTATGCAAACTAACTCCCCCCAATCAAAATACAATCAACTAAAAATAATTGACTATTAACAAGTATAATCGCTGAGGATTCGACCTGAGTGCTATTATACACATTAGTAGAGCACCAGAATCTTGAACAGTCGATATGCGACAATCAACCGCACTTCACTAATACCATATAGTTTAATGTCATGTGGTCAAGATGATTTGGGGTTTTGTAGTTTAAGGTCATACGGTGAGGACCACTTGTTGGAGAATCCACAATTAACTGTAAGATAATCTAGATGGGATGTTTTGACATGCCTCGAATATGAGAGGGAAGGAATGTGTAAACCATAATTTTAGGGATTCTCGGATCATGAGAAATAATATGGGGCATGAAAGCCATTGGGCGTACGAAAGTAGGAAAAACCTCTCATGAGGACGGATATGTCTCTGGTTGACAAACCTTTTTTTGTGGGCAACATATGCAAAGCCATCGGAGCATTGTGTGCATAGTCAAGCAGAGGTGTCCCCAGGACATTGACCTTCCATTTCTGATGGTCATGGAGGTTTATGAAGATCCGAGATTGCCCAGGACACATAGTTTGATGAATGGAAATGATGTGTCCAAGGATGTAAGAAACATTCAGATCACGATTGTCCACGAAATTCTGGATCAACCTGGCATAGGAGGCAGATGATGGGGTTTTAGGAGCATCATGAGGAGTAGGTCGACTCATGGTATTGAAGGGACAGATGTCGAGGCGGTATAAGGGCGCAACAAAAAATGTCTTTGACCTGACTCGAAAAGTTCATGGTGCAACTCTCCCACGGTATGAACCAATGGGTGCAGAAGGTTTTCCGCATATGGAGCTGGCTGCGTAGGAGCTGGTCGCATACTGTCGGCCGCATAGGAACGTTCGCGTACTGTCGTCTGCATAGGGTCATCTGCGAACTGTAGTCCGTATAGGAGCATCCGCGAACTGTCATCCATGAAGGAATGGCCGTGTACCGCTTCCCGCAAAGGGCTGACCGCGTATGATGGTCCGCGAACTATCATCTGCGTAGGGGTCGTCCGCGAACTGTAGTCCGCATAGGGGTCTTCCTTGAACTGTTTTTTTATTCATTCGTGAGGTCATAAAATGACGCCTCATTTCCGCGAACGACACTGCCTCCTGCGGAGGGTCTTCCACATACGGTTCCCGAGATAGTGTTCCACGAACTGATGCCGCATTTGGTTTGCGGGATGGAGTTCCATGAACTGCTACCACATATGGTTCATGGGATGGAGTTCCATGAACTGCTACCGCATATGGTTCGTGGGAGGGAGTTCCGCGAACTGCTTTGGGCACATGAGAGATTTCTCCCACACCCTTTTTATCTTTCACTACTGGAAAATGGACTTATCCCCACGGTTTTACCCAAAACCGTGGGGATAAACCCCCCCAATACCCACAGTTTTGGAAAACCGTGGGTATATGTGACTTTTCAAGACCTATACCCACGGTTTTCCAAAACCGTGGGTATAGGGGGGTCTATCCCCACAGTTTTGGAAAACCGTGGGGATAGGTCCTGAAAAGTCACCTATACCCACGGTTTCCCAAAACCATGGGTATAGGGGTATCTATCCCCACGGTTTTGGGGAAAACCGTGGGGATAGGTCTGGGCTAAAATACCTATACCCACAGTTATGAAAAACCGTGGGTATATGTCACTTTTTGTGTGCACGTGATTTTTTTTTTCACGGGAAGGAAATTTTTTTTAGCGGGAACCTTATACCCACGGTTCTTCCCTCTATACCCATAATTTTTATAACTATATTTAACTAAATATATATATATATACATATAGGTGATGTTAGGGTAGTGGTTAGACGCGGTGTTTGCAGCGAAGAGGTTGCGGGATCAAAACTCGGCGCCTGCATTATTTTAGGACCTATACCCACGGTTTTGAAACCGTGGGTAAAAGTCGTTGACACCGTGACAATTGGCTATGTTTCGGTGACACGGTGGCAGGACACCTATACCCACGGTTTTTCAAAACCGTGGGTATAGGCTGGGGACCTATACCGACGCCGTTCCAGCCCACGGTTCCCAAAACCGTGGGTATAGGCTATACCCACGGTTTTGGGGGCTATACCCACGGTTTTGAACCGTGGGTATAGGGTGTTTTTTCAGTAGTGTTTCCTCGTGCTTTGTCCCTTTTTTGCCCGCTCTTGAGAGTCCTTTTCTGCTCTCCTTTGGGGTTTATTTATAGAGGAGTTGAGGCGCTGGATCGATGGGCCGTGTAACACCTTTTGCGGAAGCCCACAGTGGACTTAGTCATTAGGGGGCTTCATTTGCAGGGGCTGGCGATGCCATATCATCCTGTAGACTACTTAGTTCGTGGGGGATCTTGTATGCGGGGGCGAAATTCTTCGCCTCCATTTCGCTAACGGCGCGGTTCCCAGGAGCCGATGCTGTCGTCTTCGTTCCGCGAACCATTTGGTTCGCGGACGGCTTTGTGCAGCCGCAAACTGTCACACGGAGCGACGGTCTGTGAACTGGTTTTACGATTCGCGGCGCCTCTCCTTCCCTTTACCAAATTTGGTTTCTTCGACATTTTTCTTTGAATATTCTTTAGTACTTTATTTCTATTCTTCGTTGAGTTTGATGGAATTTTCTTCATCTTGAATCACTACTACAAACAGGGCTTCTAATAGCGCTAAAAACCGCCTTTAACAGCGCTAAAAAAACACTGTTAATCTCGGCGAAAATAAAGGGGGGTCCCCTTTATCAGCGCACAAAATAGCGCTGATAAATGGATAATATATCAACGCTAAAAATAGCGCTTATAAATACTACCTTTATCAGCGCTATTTTTAACGCTGATATATTATCCATTTATCAGCACTGATAAAGGCCAAATTGCCTGTGCAAACCCAGAATCTGCACACATGAGACAACACCTGCACACACAGCACAAACAACACCTACACACAAAGCACAGAAGAACAAAAATGCTATATACATTTACTTGTAATCATGAATACAAAACAACACACTGCTATATACATTTCAAACAATGTTTAATTTGGTTACAATTACAATTATCCAACAAACAGTTAAAAAACATTGATGTTTCATCCTTTTTGCATCCATGATCCGCTCTAAAAAATTATCGTCCATGGTATTAGTTGCCGAACAAAGCATTCGAACTCAGGAACAAAATTTCACCTATATAAGAAAACAAATATTATGTTAGTAATACAATAATGAAATAAATTAAACATTAATATGAAAGAATACATTAATAAAATGTCAATTGTTACCTGTTACAACCTTTACATGTCCATATTTCCTTGGATTGAATTAATATTTTAGAAGATGCTCAACATGATTAATTGACTTATAAATATTGTTTTGTATTTCTCAGTTTTAGAGAGGGTCTGATGAGAACCTACACAATTAGATAGACGATGATCATACCAGTTCACTTTTCTTTTGATATCCTAGTTCTTTAGTGTGATTAGCCAAACCCCCCTCCCTCCCCTCCCTGAGACAGCCCCCTGGACAGCTCCCTCCCTACCGCTGGACAACCCCCCCCACTCCACCTGCAGCCCCCGTCCCTCCTCCTGGACAACCCCCCCTTGCAGCCCCCTCCCTACCCCTGGACAACCCCCTCCCTACCCCTGGACAACCCCCTTGCAGCCCCCTCCCTTTCCTTGGACATCCCCCTTCCCACCTCCTGGACAACCCCCCTCTCTCCTAGACACCCCCTCCCCCCCTAAACACCCCTCCCTCCCCACCCCTAGACAACCCCCTCTATACCCCTAGACAACCCCCCCTTGCAGCCCCCCTCCCTTTCCCTGGACAACCCCCGTCCCGCCTCCTGGACAGCCCCCCCTCCTCTCCTGGACAACCCCCTCCCCTCCCGAACACCCCCTCCTTCTTGGACAACCCCCCTCCCCTCCCCAAGACAACCTCCTTAGACAGCCCCCTCTCTACCCCTGGACAACCCCCTCCCTCCCACCACTCCACCTGCAACCCCCCTCCCTCCTCCTGGACAACCCCCTCCCTCCCCTTGCAGCCCCCTCCCTTTCCCTGGATAACCCCCTCCCCTCCTGGACAACCCCTCCACTCCCGGACACCCCCTCCTTCCTGGACAACCCCCTCCCTCCCCTCCCCGAGACAACCCCCCTGGACAGAACAAAAACATATTGTTCTGCAAATCTATAGTGAACTTGAACCAGTAAAAACCAAATGATATCTTTGGACAATGAAAGAAAATCAATTGCAAATCTATCAATGACAATAGTAACAATAATAATAATAGATTTTAGTGGGTATGACCAAATGAACATATTGTCATAAAAAACTTTTCTGTTACAAAAAGAGGAGGAAACCTTTAGAATTAAGCCATTGTATCCAAAATGGAAGCTTTCATGTTGCACCAGCAGCGGTGGGATCAAGAGCAGTGCATGTGGGAACATGAGTTGACAGAGCAAGCAGAATACTGAAAACACACCACCAACATGCTGCGCAGCATGGAGAAAGTGTCGCAACAAGAGGGGGAGCGACTTACATTGGCGATGAGAATGACTGAGACGCAGGCAAAGGAAGACGATCAGTTGATGCTGGCTATGGAGGAGACTGACACGTTCTGACAGAGGTGGAAACAGGGAGATGAATGAGAGAGATGCGATCGGGATGCCGATCGCATCTTTAGCAGCAAATGCGACTGAAACTGAGCAAGAGGAGCCGTCTACACTTTGTTTGCCACGAGACCACGTGCGGCAGTCAGAAAGTATGGTGAAACTGGAGAAGCACGCATCTGGACTCGAAGAAACTGCGACAAACAACGCTTGGTCAACAGTGATCATGGAGGATATATCACAAAGGTGAGAACAACATGGAGAACGCGATCACAGTTGCATGCGATGAGAACCAAGTTGCCCAAGGAATTGAAAAACCTTAGTTCGATGGAAGGGAACTGAGGAGATGGGACACATGAGTGGAAACATGCGAGAACTTAGCCATAAAAGATGTTTGCACTGCCATTCAGACTGCGACTAATTATGAATCAGTGCTGTTTAATCCAGTGGTACCGTATGACGTTCTTGTTCGGAGGCAAAAACCCCATTGATGGAACCACACCATCACTCTTGAGACAGTGAACTGTAACAACTTCTTATTTTAAGCACCTAGGTGAAACTTTTGGAAAAAGCATGGCACAAAATGCATGGCTTCTACAACCTACATTTGAGTGAATTTCAGTCTTATCTTTTGGGCTTTTAGTCATGTCTTTGATGGACTAAATGAAGATATTAAAGTCTATTTAAAGGCAACATGGTGATCTTGTTAAAGGCTCAAAATAGTATTTTATCATGTTTTCTGATCTACCTTGACGCTCCGGTTAACATCAATGTCCCCTCCCTACCCCTGGACAACACCCCCCTCCCTCCCCTTGCCGCCCTCTCCCTTTCCCTGGACAGCCCCTTTCCCACCTCCTGGACAGCCCCCCTCCTCTCCCGGACAACCCCTCCCCTCCCGGACACCCCCTCCTTCCTGGACAACCCCCTCCCTTCCCTCCCCGAGACAACCCCCCTAGACAACCCCCTCTCTACCCCTGGACAACCCCCCTCCCCTTGCAGCCCCCTCCCTCCCACCACTCCACTTGCAACCCCCTCCCTCCTCCTGGACAACCCCCTCCCTCCCCTTGCAGCCCCCTCCCTTTCCTTGGACAACCCCCTTCCCACCCCCTGGACAACCCCCTCCCCTCCTGGACAACCCCTCCTCCCCTCCTAGACACCCCCCACCCACCCTCCCACCTGGACACCCCCTCCCTCCTGGACACCCCTCCCTCCTAGTTCTTTAGTGTATACCCATTAATAACCTTCTTTATCCAACTATATTTTCATCATCTATTTGATAATGGAATAAATATTATTCATACACCATCATTCAATAATATGAATTATAAAATCATATATATTTTGAAGAGATACAGTTCAACAAATCAAGGAAAAACACCAAACAAAAAATATATTGGAGGAATAGGAACGGAATTTCACACAAATCTAATGTGAGAAAGGTAAATGATGCATATGTTGGGTCTTTATGACATTAAATAAGATATATTGGGCCTCAAATTGAACTGGAATATAATTCTTGGGCCTTTACATGGGCTTGGAATTGGTTTGGTTGGTTGGAACTTTTGATGCCTCACTACGGACCCACTTCAGGTTACTCTATAAGTGATCTACCCATTGTATATTATTAGTATTGAATGGAATTGAATGGATCTTTGTCTGGACACCCCCTCCCTCCTGGACACACCCCCTCCCTCCCCTCATAGACACCCAACTCATGGACACCCCCCCTGGACACCCCCTCCCTTTTGGACACCCCCACTCCTGGACACCCCTGGACAACCCCCTCCCCTCCTGGACACCCCACCCACCCTCACACCTGGACACCCCCTCCCTCCTGGACACACCCCCTCCTGGACGCCCCCCACTCCTGGACACCCCCTCCCTCCCGGACATCCCCCACCCACATCTAAAGGAAACTAAAATTAGAAAATTGAAAATCCAAAATATTGGTTCCCATCAAGCTTTTAAGATGCTCGTGAGTGGACTGAATGACTATGCATTGGTCGACTTCCACACCATCAACAAGTGTAGTCCAATGAGTTATGTTTTACTAGAAAGACAAATCATTTCTAAAACCATTCTTCATAACCTAAGGATATAAAACATAATAAAGGGTGATCATATATGCTCAATAAGTGTAAACAAGGGAGATATCAATGATCATATATGGATAACATTAGTAGGAATTCACCTTCATCCTATTTGTGTACAATCTTCCATCGGGTATGCTGCCCATTCGTTTCTAAACACATCTATATCATCTTGTGAATATGAGTTTTTGCGACAGTCATGGTAGTACTAAAAAAATATAAATACACAAAGGATTAATAAATATTTTAAATGAACTCGTAATTATTTTCGAAAATACCTCGTCAGGGATGCTAGTTTGTTGGTGAAATACGATCTCTTTCATAAATTTACAAATATAATAACCACAGTCCTTTCCGCTTGTTTGTTTTGGACACTGTAGAAATATCGACAAAAATAAGTAATTTGTTTTGATATGTGTTTGGATAGTGCAATGTTATTATATATACCAGGATACTTTTCCAGTTGTAGATCTTGTAGACGTTCTTATCCTTAGGCCCTGGATTCATTCCATGTAGTAGACGATATTGATGCACCGCCCTATCATAACAGAATCCTCATTAAAAGATAACATAAATTATATAACTAGATTGATGCGTCGGAAAGTAAGTTAGCGGAATTTCAGCCGCCAAATGAACAGTTAAATGATATACACGGCGTGTAGTCATGAAGTACACGCCGTGTAGTTTCTTTTTTTGCGTTAAAACGGGCAGTAGCCTCGTTTTGAGGCAGAACCTCTTATTTTGGCCGGGTTTTGAGAACCAAGCCGACCAGACATTGTTTCTTCTCCCGATCGTTCGTCCGAAGTCGGATACGAACTCCGATTGATGCGTTGGAACCCCCTCGGAAAGGCCTCAATTCATCTTTGGCCGTTTTGTTTGATTTTCGTTCTAAAATGAGTTATAGGTGTTTGAACGGTATTGAATATTTTATAGATTTACCGTGTTTTAGACCGAATTGGCAGTTGTTACCGGATGAGTAGCGTCATACAAGTCTCAGGTAGGTGGTGCATACTTCATTTTGTGTTTTCGCGGTTGTTTGAGTGACGCGACCTTCGTTGCGTTTTTGGGTATTTTGAGCGGGACCCATTTTATCTGCTGTTTCATATTGAATTGCTTGTTGGACCTATGAGATGCCTTTGGGTATGCCCTGTTACCAGTTTGCGTGAGCAGGGCCGGGTGAGGGGCCGTAGCTCATTGGGGGCATTTTGGCCGGGGGATGCCAAAATGGTTAAAATTGAGTTATATTGTTATGAACTGTTTAGTTTAATTTATTAAAGCCTGATAAATTGTTAGAGGCATTTAAGACCTCAGTGCTGGTATGAGACAACACCTTGCATAGTGTAATTCAACTGTTTAGTTGTTTTGCCTGATTATGTTTTCTGTTTAAATATGTTATATATATAATTGCTGAATTGCATCTGCTGGACCCTTTGGGTTGTGTTGGGCTTGGCCCGGTTACGTTTGAGTGATGCTGATCACAGGTTGGGCTTGACCCGAGTTACTTTGGGTGGTTTTGATCACGGGATTGGGCGTTATGGACGTCGGCTTGAGGCAATACGACTGTCAGGTTGGGCATGACCCGGGTTACTAGGATAGCGATGCCATCAGACTTGAGCGGCATGGTCGCAGGGACACGAGATGTCAGATGTTTTGGTGGCTTAGGTACTATTTAGTGATTACCGCTCACCCATGACTTTGAGTAGTGTGCACACAGAGATACTCCGTGATGAGGTGGTTTTGACCACTCGTGTGGGTAGAGGCCCCCGTAGTTGCAGTTAGGTATTTTGGTTGGGGGTGCTTGCCGTAGAAAGCCACGTGGGAGGTGAGGAGCCTTCAGGGGATATCATTGAGACTATCGGGTTGGGGGCTGAGACTCGTCGTGATTTGAGGGCAGACATCGCTATTCCTCCAGGTTATACTTGAGCGTGCCTTCGGGACGTCGGTACTTTAGACACGAGGTGTCAGGAGGCACATGGTGCTGAGTTACTATCCTTGGGCGTGCCTTCGGGACGTCGATACTTGAGACACGAGCTGTCAGGTGACACATGGTGCCGGGTTACACGATAGAGATTTCGGCGTTGGCCGAAGTAGGTGATACTCCATGGTGGCTGTTGAGCACCAGTGGAGTTTGTGTTTATTCGTACATTGTATTGTTTATCGCTTTCCTTAGAAATGCATGACTGCTTAAACACTTATATTTGGTATGCACCGTTGGGTGGTATCCTACTGAGATTTGTCTCACACCCTACACGGGCCCTTCGGGACGCATACAGACTTTATGGATTTACGTGCAGGAAAGATGCCAGCTTCAGGAGCTGAGCTGCGTTAATTGTGGCATGAAGATGATATGGACCTTGAGGTTTGACCTAGCTGAGGTTACTTGGTTTATTTTTCTTTACTTGTATCAGCATGCTCCCTTGTTTGTAACTACTGTTGGTTAGCCATTGACGCCCTTTTTTATATTCAGATGAGTATGACCTGCTCTGGATGCATGTTTTACTGTTCAGTTGTAGTTACATGTTATCAGCATGCTGTTGTGTTTATTTTCGCTGCTGTTGTTATATTTACTGTTTCCGCTGTTTATCTATATTGAGTATGCTTCCGCTCTGCGGGTCTGGTTCGAGTCTGCTGAGTCTTTCATTCCGCTGCATATTTATTATTATTCTCGGACCAGTACCCTTATTATAATCCTCCGAGAGGGTATAACCTCCCCACTATACCTAACAAACCCTCGCTGCTAGTCGGAAACCTTTGGCGTTCGGGGAGGTGTGCCTAAGGTAGTAACACTCGACCCGTTTGGCACTGTTCGGGTGGATGGTCGGGACCGGGTCGTTACAATACTAATCGATCGTAACATTCGTTTGACATCGTATGTTCGGCTTGAGAGTTCATTATCTTCTGGGAGCATGTCATTCATGAGAGCAAGTAGTTCTGTAAAACTGGCGTCACTTCACCCGTTGCCTGCTTTCAAATTATACAGCTTCAGTACGGCTGAAAATGCTGTATATTTAGTGCAACCAGCATATAATGACGTTTTTGCACAACTCTTTAATTTCTCAAACAATTTTGGACAATCACGAAGTTCATCTTCAACTGTTCTTGTCATTTCCTCAATACGATCTCCATCATCATTCACATCTGTAATCACATCCTCCATACTACCGTCTTCACTGTTCACGCTTGTAATCATATTAGATGATCCATAAAACGCTGTGTTATCCGAGCCACTACCTACATTCGTTTTTTCCTCATGTTTATTCTAACATGTATAACTTCGATCTATTCCGTGACAGATCAGATGTTCTTCCAACTCCTCTGGACTAATTTTTCTTGAATAACAACAGCGTAAACATGGACAAAATATTTGAGAAGGGTCACATGCATGATCTTCTGCAAACTTGATAAACTCTTTCACGCCATCTTCATACTCGTTTGTCAACCGATTGACATTCATCCATTCTTTATTCATATTCATCGTCTTTATGGGTTCGAACTCGAACTTGCCTAATATTATGTTTTAATTAATCAAGTAGCATTGTTTGAGTTTTATAAAAAAAAATCATGGTACAAATGCCTCTACAATGAACCATCATCGGATACAATTTAACTGTTACTCTAACCTCACTGACTCTATGTCCACAAATTTCATCTCCAAATTATAAAATATAAAAATAAACACATCACATGTGGTTATAAAGGCCATACAGGTGTGATTGTAAACATAACCAGTATGATGCCCTAAAAAAAACAATGTAAGTACTTCAACTCTATCTATATACGGGGGACTGTGCCCTGTCTTTTGTATATCTCCATGGAGTACCTAAAACCTATACATGGAGGACTCTTCACCGAAACATGGGGGAGTATCGTACTCCATATTTTCTCCAAACATCTCACTTGTCACTTGTCAACTCTCAAGCAGAGTGAAGATAATTAAAATATCCAAACCACATCGTGTGCAATTTCCAATGATTGAGGGATTCATACTATGGTGTACATGAGAAGATATTTATAATGGGCTACTCATACATGAAATACTATCATCTAAGTGAAAAATAAATAATAATAATGAAAATAACATAACACACAATTTGTTCAATGGATACACAATGTGTAGGGTTCTCAGTCAAGGTTGGTTGTATACTACCATTTCTAAACTCATGTGAAATCCATATACATGGTGTGTCCAGTAGGGTGAACATCGTGTATGGATAAGATACCTGATTTAATCTGACATATATCAAATTAATTCCAAGTTAGTCTTACAAAGACTGCATGATGCCTTTAAAAATACATGACATATATAACAACTTGAGCTAAAGTCGCGTACTTTAGATACATACTGAGTCACCTCATCGGCTATGCATTACATTTTTGTGGAATACACAGTGTGTAGTCCTTACATGACCACTAGGGGTGTATAGTCTATACACATCAAGTTTCTATGGTATCTATACATGGTGTGAGTGAAGTAAAACACATATCACGTGGTTCTGCCATTATTTCATGGCATGTACATGGTTTCATGCTGAAGTATATGTCTTGGAGATACATTGTGTGTGACCTAGGTTCACATGACATGTAACATTTAAAATGAAACTTATTCCATGTTTGAGTCAGAAGATGAGTCATGTGGTGTAAATTTTGGAGATAAATGTCGTGTGGCATTAAAATCTATATGAAACCCATGTATGGTGAGCATGTTCCATTTAACAAGACTACATACCATGTATTTTAAAAATATATAGAATATGAAAAACATCATCTTCACACCATAAAGTGTCTCATAGAGTCCTTTAGAAGTGATTTTCTAGGATTCAGTGGAATTGCACTAGTAACAAAGTGGTGGTGCCATTAAAATGAGTAAAGTTTGGATTGATATTCAATGGTGGAAAAACTACAACATGGAAAACAAATGACATAACAATCATGCCAACAACCGCAACACCATACAAAAACATAATCGTGCTCACAATCGCAACACCATACAAACCAAACAATCACAATTTCAGATTTTCAAAGCATCCCTTATTCAATTTTGTTTGTTAATTCTGGGGTTATCACAAAAGTTTTATCATCCTGGGGTGTTCATTCATAAGTCAAGTTACCAATTTTTATATTCAAATGTTCTACATGAACCAACCAACATGCAATTCATTTAGTGCGCAAACAAGGGCCACCAATGACCACAATTTTCAGCGGGGTGTTTAGCCCGTACGTTTCACATTATAACCATCAATATCAAACAGTAATAACACGCGAACAAGAGGAAACCAATGAGTAACAGGAGAAAACTCACCGCGAAGGTGTCGTTCAACATACGACAGAGGTGCGTTCATGGCAGAGGAGAGGCGCACAACAGAGGAGATTTCCAACTGAAAAGAAAACATAAAATAGCGGAAACCCATGAGAATAAAATAATCTAAAACCGAGTACACCATTTACCACATCCCACAAACCCCAAGAACTCACTAAAACCAAAATCAACCCACACCATGGTTAAACACACTTTAAGATAACAAGAAATTATAGAACCCACCTTCAATAGAACGAGTTCAACAGACTTTCAAAATATAAAAGATGAACATACAATGAAAACAAGGTTGAAACAAGTAAACTTTAGATATTTCATTCCTTTTGCTAAAACTAGGACCCTGGCCAAGGTTTCATACACCGGAGGCAGCGACAAGATGGATCACCAAAATTAACTGTCCTAAAAGTGAAATACCCAAGATGGATCACCAAAATTGTCCCCATTAAGAAAAATAACAGGTAGAATAGGGTCCACATTAACTTTAGTGACCTTAATTGACATTTCCAAAGGATGATTTCCCATTACTGTTCAAAGAAATCTCGACTGATGCAACTAATAGTTTCTAAGCCCTTTCTATCATTGACAGGTACTTGGGGTAAATCAAATCAAGATGGACCTTGGAGATGAAGAAGTTACAACTGAGGCAGCCGTGGAGGAGGCAGCGGTGCCGGAGGCAGTGACGGCGGAGGTAGCAGCGACGGAGGCAGTGACGACGAAGGAGGATGACGGTCGCGGCGGAGGAAAACCCAACGGTGGCGGTAGAGGAAGAGGAGGAGGAGGAGGAGGAGGAGGAGGAGAGGTCGCGGCGGAAGAGGGGCCTGGTTCAGCTTCCATGAAAGCTTGACCGCGTGCGTGAGAGGAGGGCCTGTTAGGGTTACTAAATAAAAACCGCTATAATATTTATCAGCGCTTGTTAAAACCGCTGATAAATGTATGTTTTATCAGCGCTAAAATAAAATCACTGATAAAATATACCTTTATCAGCACTTTTTTAGCGCTGAAAAAGATATACCTTTATCAGCGCTAAAAAGACGCTGATAAAATTCCTATTTATCAGCGCTAAAATTAAAGCGCTGATAAAACATACCTTTATCAGTGCTTTTAACGAGCGCTTATAAAGGTTCCAGCGGTTTTTATTTAATAATTTATTTGTATTCTTATATATTTATTTAAAATGGCATATAAGATAAATATATATCTATTTATTAATAATTATAACAATAAAGAGTATATTTATAAATATTGGTATATAATTGTTAATCTATACAAAAAAACATTATTTTTGATTATAAATATTATAATTTTAAATAAATTAAGAATAAAAACCTTTACTAGCGCTAAAAAAAGCGTTGATAAAGGGTACACCATTATCAGCGCTAAAAAAAGAACTGATAAAAGTGTACCCTTTATCAACGCTTATTTTAGCGCTGATAAAGGGTAGATTTATCAGCGCTTTTAACTAGCGCTGATAAAAGAATACCCTTTTATCAACGCTTTTTGTTTAGCACTGATAAAGGGCAGCGCTTCCCTTGCCCTGTTTTGTGGTAGTGAATGCAGAATTTTCGAGACCCTAGAAGGGTTATGCATATACCTGCTCACAACTCCCACCGCATGATCAATATCAGGCCATGTACAGATCGTGACATATATCAGGCTTCCAACAGCTGATGCATATGAAACTCTTTCCATGTACTCAACCTTTTCTGCTGTCTTCGGTGCTTGCTCTTTTGAGAGTTTGAAATGGATTTCTAGGATAATAGAAAATGACTTTTCTTTCAATATACTGAATTTGCTCAGAACCTTTCCAACATAGTCAGTATGTGATAACCTAAAGGTCCTTCCTACGCGACCTCTCTTGATCTTCATTCCTAAAAATTTGTCTGCTTCTCCAAGTTCTTTCATCTCGAACTCCTCATCTAGCTACCCTCTTAGATCATCAATCCTCTGTATATATGATCCTACAATGATCATGCCATCCATATACAGAAGCAGTATAATGTATCCATCACCAAAAGACTTGAAGTAACATCATTGATCCATGCCACACCGTCTGTGTGCATTTTTAGTTACGAATGCATCAAACTTTTTGTTCCACTGCCTGAGTGTTTGCTTTAACCCATATAAGCTCTTCAAGAGTTTGCACACCAGATCTTTCTTCCCCGACTCAATGTATCCCTCTAACTGTTGCATACAATGACCCTCCTCTAGATCTCCATGAAGGAAAGTTGTCTTCACATCAAGCTGCTCAAGATGCAAGTCTTTTGATACAACAATATGAAGAACCACTCAGATGGTGGTAAGCTTTACTACAGGTGAATTTTTTTAGTGAACTCTGCACCTTCCTTCTCTTGAAATCCTTTCGCTAGAAGTCTTGCCTTGTACCTTCTCTTACCATCATGTTCTTCCTTGACACGATACACTAATTTTCTCTGTAATGCTTTCTTTCTTTGTGACAAATGCGTCAGCTCCCAAGTATTGTTATAACGCAATGAAGAAATCTCCTACTTCATAACCGACTCCCACTTGTTCGACTCCTTCAACTGCATTGCTTCTTCAAAACATTCTGGTTCTCCACTATCAGTCAGTAATAGATAATGTAAGGACGGTGAATACCTCTGCACATGTCTTCTCACCTTTATTGATCTTCTCAACTCTACTTGTGGAGTTGACTCCATTGGTTTTAGTGTCACATGCTCAGACACACTTTCAAGTTCCACTTTCTCATGACACTCTGATTCTTTATTCCCATTATCAACTTTAGATGCATGCCGATCCTTATACATGACACCTTCATTAAATACAACGTTCTGACTTCTGATGATCATCATGTTCTTATCATACCAAAAGCGATAACCAAACTCCTCAGCAGCATAGCCAATAAAGAAAAATGATTTAGATCTAGCATCAAGCTTGTCCCCTTGCATCAACATTTATATGTACATATGTCAAACAACCAAAGGCTCATAAATGTGGGAGTTTTACCTCCTTTCCATAATAGATCTCCTCAGGCAGACGTTCTCCCATTGGTACAGATGAACTTCTATTGACCAGATATGCTACCATGCTTACTGCCTCTGTCCAAAAAGTCTTGGGTAACCCCGAGTGTAACCTCATACTCATGACACATTCATTCATGGTCTTGTTCTTCCTTTCAGCTACACCATTCTATTGTGGTGTACCTGGAAGAGTCTTCTCCCACCAAATTCTATTATTAGCAAAAAATTCTATGAACTCATTACTGCCATACTCTCTACCATTGTTTGACCTCAAACATTTCAGTTTTGATCCCGACTCATTCTCCACCACAGTCTTCCACTTTCGAAACATGTTAAACACATCATATTTTCTTTTTAGAAATTAAACCCATACCATGTTGAGTCATCGATAAATGTCACATAATATTGTGACCCTCTAAGAGAATGTACTGGTGCATGCCCCCAAACATCAGTATGCACCAGCTCCAACTTCATGGCCTTCAGTGTTCTACCTCCTTTTCCAAAGGATACCTTCTTCTGCTTTCTAAAGATACAATCTTCACACAAGAAAACTTCCATCGACTTTAGTTTTAGTAACATTCCTTTTGTTGTTAGCACCTTCATCCCCTTCTCACTCATGTGTCCTAGCCTGCAGTGCCACAACAATGAATCTTTGAAGGAATTTATTGATGTAATCACATCTATGCAAGTTTCTGTCATGTTGTATAGGGTTTTATTTTTTACTCCCCAAGCTATGACCAATAACTCCCTTGGTATTCTTCTATGCACCACCATTGAATGTGGTACTAAAACCTGAATCATTAAGTCGCCCAACAAAAATAAGATTTCTTCTCAGTTCAGGGATGTACCTTCCATTCTCCAGAACCAGCTAACTCACACTTTTAGTTTTAATCCATGCATCTCTCTTCCCCACAATCTGCAAGGGTTCATAATCAATAAGATGTACCTTACCAAAATTTTTAGAGACAATTGTTTTGGAAACCTTTCTCCGACGTGGAATGAAAAGATGCACCTGAATCTAAAATCTAAGACTCTATAGGGGTATCCATGCCCAACAACAACACACAATCTGTTCCTTCAGCCGCCGTGTTTGTAGTATTGGTTTTAGACACCTTCCATTTTCTTAGCACTCTTTGATGTGTCATTTCTTCCCGCAAATCTGGTAGGTAGGACCACTCCCATTTGCCTTGTCTTGACTCTTTCCCCTCGATTTTGATCACCCTCTTCGATTATCTCACTGCACATATATGTCTCTTCCTTCCATGTTCAGAGCAGAACCAAAGAATCTGCATGATTCTATTCTTTGAAATCCTCACCGAGGATCTGGTCTCACGCATCCTTTAGAACTGGTTGTGTATTCTCTGAAGAACTGCTTACAACTATTACAGTTGCTTCCCAATTGTCAGGTAATGAAGACAACAAATCCAATGCACATACCTCGTCATCAAGCGTAATTCCCACCAATGTCAACTGGCTTGTGATGGTTTTGAATTCGCTGACGTGATCAACAACAATCTTCTCTTCAATCATTTTCAGATTGAACCGTCGTCACATTAGGTACACTTTGTTTGATGTAGAAGACTTCTTGTACATATTCACGAGAGCTTTCATCAACCCAACCATTGTCTTCTCTTCTCTGATGTCGATCACCACATTTTTGGCCATTGTAAAGCGCACAACACTCAAAACCTATCGATCCAGTAGCTCCTACTCTGTTTGCTCCATATCTATTGGTTTTACACCCAGAAGCGGCAAATGCATTTTTTTTGATAATTATAATCTTTAATCTACATCCTCTAGTAGTTGAAATCAGTTCTTTCAAAGCGATCAATTTTCACCTTGCCTTATTCTATAGCCAACGTTTAATTCGAGAAAATCGAAACACAATCTTTCGAACTCAACCTCTAATACCGGTTGTTGTGGAAACGCCAGGAGTTGTAGCGGCAGAATGACTTGTAGATAAAGAAAAAAAGAACAAAAGAACGAGAATAAGATCACATGATACAATGATTTACGTGGTTTGAGAAGTGATCACTACATCCACAGAGAGGTAGAAATTTCACTATTTTTGGGAGCATAATTACAAGTAGATTTTCAGAGTTTCAGACACACACATAAACTCGATCTTTCGAACTCAACCTCTTGAGAGACCATCGTTTGTATGCCAAATTATCAAAGTGTGATTTTTAGATATAAGTGGTATGCTTTCTTGGCCATATAATTTCTGAAAAAGGTGTTTCTGTTGATCCAAAAAAGATGGAATCTGTTATCTCTTGAAAATCACTGAAGAATGTCTTTGAGATACAGAGCTTTCTTGGTCTATCTGGTTATTATCAACACTTTGTTCGTGACTTTTCACAGTTAGCCTCGCTAATGAAAACTTTGAAAAAGAAGAATTTTCCATTCTAATGGACTGAGGAATGCTAGAAATCTTTTATGGAGTTGAAAGTTCACCTTACATCAACACCTATCTTGATACTGCCAGAATCGAGACAAGGGCACATGGTGTACTGTGATGCTTCAGAATCTGGGTTGGGATGCATTCTCATGCAGGAAGACCATGTAGTTGCTTATAGATCAAGGAAGTTGAGGGTGCATGAGAAGAATTACCCAACACACAATTTGGAATTAGCTAATGTGGTTCATGTTTTGAAGACTTGACATCACTATCTCTTTGTGGAGAAATTTATTGTGCTCACAAATCATAAGAGCTTGAAACATATTTTCTCACAACGAGATTTGAATATGAGGCGATAGAGATGAATGAAGTATCTCCAAATGTTCAACTTTGACTTGATGTATACACCGGGTAAATAAAATATGATGGAAGATGCATTAAGCAGAAAATCATATGCTCAGTTGAAAAAAGAAGCCTCACATGATTGGTAGTTTATGATGGTCCTAGCTGACATGCATGTGGAATTTGAAGACCGATGTGATGTTGTGGTTTTCTTCTTAGTTTTAGTGGTTCTTGATTTGATGAAGATCGTAAAGGAGTCATAGACATCTGATGCAGAATGTGTTGCATTGAGTTCAAAACTCAATGGCGGGGAGACCATTGAGGGTTGAAAACTGGATGGAAGTTCAGTTTTGTGGTTTCGAGATCGGATGGTTGTACCTATGGCTTTTTAGGAGCAACTTCTTCATGATTACCACCTTTCGAGATGAGATGTTCATCTTGGAATACAAAAGACGTATAAGTCTTTGAAAGCACAGTTCTGGTGGAAGAGTATGAAATGGAAGGTGGCTGAGTTTGTTTTAAAGTGATTAACTTGTCAGCAAGTTAAGACAAAGCATCAACGACCAACATGTAGTTGTAGTCCTTACCTATTCCAGTGTAGAAATGGGAGCATATAGCTAAGGATTTTGTTACAGGTCTCCCAAGAACAGTTCGGAAACACGATGCCATATGATTGATAGTGGACTGAATTACCAAGTCGGCTCATTTCATCCATATTTGTGAAATTCATTCGGTGGAGGATCTTTCCAAGATCTATATCCAAGAAGTGGTAAAAAGACATGACATACTAGTTTCAATTGTATCAGACAAAGATCCAAGGTTCACGTTTCATTTTTAGAAATCCTTACAGAAAGCTCTTGAGACTTAGTTGACTATGAGTACAACGTATCACCCTTGGACGAATGGACAATCTGAAAGGACGATATAAATGTTGGAAGACATGTTGTAGGCTTGTGCAATGGATTTTGGTGGCTCATGGGAAGAGTACATACCCTTAGTGGAGTTCTCATATAACAATAATTATCAGGCCTTGATACATATGACTTTATTTGAAGCATTGTATGAGTGTCCTTGTCGTTCTCCACTTTGTTGGGTAAAAACAGGTGATATTTCACTAGTTGGGTCGAGCCTTGTCCAAGAAACAATAAAGAAGATTCAGTTGATCAGGAAACAGATGGAGATGACTCATAGTTGTTAGAAATCGTATGCAGATCATCATCAATGACCACTGTCGTTTGCGGTGAGTGATCATGCGTTCTTACAGATTTCTCCAAGGTTTGTACATCATCGTTTTGGAAAGAAGGGAAAATTGTCTTCTCGATACATAATCCATTTTGAGATACTGGAACGGGTTGGAGAGGTGGCATATCGGTTGGCCTTGCCACCACGGTTCAGTACGGTACACAATGTGTTTCATGTGTCTCAATTGAAAAAGTACCAGCCTGATCAGATGGGATCACATTGACCTAGAGCTGGATGCTTTGTTGGTACATATCCTGGTGCAGATTGTGGATAGTCAAGAGAAAGTCTTACGCGAAAAAAGCATCAGAATAGTGTGGGTTTTGTGACAACATGGTCAGATTTAGGAAGAGACTTGAGAACACGAGAAGAAAATGAAAGAACAATGATTGAAACTCTTTTAGGTCAACGATGGTTTTCTACTTTTCGGGGACAAAATGAACAATGGTGGGGAGAATGTAGCATACTCGATTTCTAGTATGTAACCCTCTCTTTATGCTTTTTATGTATATAAAGTATAAGGGTGAAAGCTGAGAGAGTTTGGAGAAATTTTTGAGTTTTTGGGTCTTTCCTACAGGTTCACAGGTGGTGCATGATTTGTGAAAATTGTGAAATACTTATAGGAAACCATGCACAGTGAGACATGGGATAAAGGGGAGGCGCACGGGCTGCACACGATTTTTCCAAACCGTGCGGAAGCCTAGGAGAAATCGTGCAGTGTGGTGCAAATGTTAGACAGAGAGATTCAGCACAGTCGGCACACAGTTTGGAATCCGTGCGAGCCAACCATGCAAGGTTATTCTTAAGACAAAAGCAGGAGCACGGTTTGTGCATGATTTATCTAACTGTGCGACTAAACCGTGAGCATGGTCAAACTTAGATCCTTAAAAAGTGGATCCAGGCATGTTTAAGGTTTTAACCACTTGTTTTTGCCCCAAAACAGTGCTAACTTGGGATTTCAGTCTCTCAAAGGTTGGAGAACCTCTCCCAAGTGAATTGGAAGTGATCTGGAGCCATCCCTTGGTGCGTTGAAGCCCAATTTTTACGGTAAGGCTCCACTATTCATCATTCTTGATGTGTTTCTTATATCTACTTCTTTTTTTTCTCTCGGTTTATTAGATCTACGCTTGCTGTGGGTAGATCTAAGGTTTTGGATACTAAATAAGTTTAGATTTGTCTTGGTTCTTGGTAGGGAAAGAGATCTAAGATGGGTTCATGGAGATTCAACCTGTTTTTGTGACGTTATTCATGCCGTTTATCGTTTTCGCCAAAACTCTTGAGGTGAGTGGTTTCACTCTCGACTCCTCTTACTAGAATTGATTGGATTAGTTTCAAATTGATTTAATCATTTGAAATTGATTGTGAAATCTTGGTGAAAAGCATGATATAAATCCTCTAGTGATGATTTATGGTTTTTGGTGAATTTGTGGAATTTTTGTGAATTGTTGTGCGAAGTGATTTATTTTTTTGATTTTGAAATGGTAATTTTAAAATATGTCTTTGTTGGATTTTTGAAATGTTTTTTTTGGATAAATGTTTTCAATAAATAGATTGTTTTATTGAAATGGTTTTGGCTTATTGGAATTGGAATAGTTTTTGGGCATACTTGGGTGTGTGTTCATATTTCATTTACGAAGTTTGGTTGAAATATGACTTTGTATTTAGTGCAAAAGGTGTAATGACACATGAAAAATAATTACCTTGTGATGACATGGTATATCGACAAGAGACCGATCATGAGTATGAAACTGTCATAATGAAACATGCATAGTTGGTATTTTAGTTGTGTGAAATAAAATGGTTATGCCAAATGGAGTTTGTGGAATAGTTTTAAAAGTATGGTTTGGTTGCTTTCTTGAACAATGACTTCCGTTGGAAAATTATTTGTTATGGTACTTGTTTATATTTAGTTATAAACTATTTTGGAAGTTGTTTTACATAAACTGTTTTGGAAGTTGTTTATATTTAGATATAAACTCTTTTAGATATTGTTTTATATAAATTGTTTTATATAAATGTTGCTAACTCTTCTATCCTAGTGGTGTGAGTAAGGAAGTCACTGGGGAAAACCTACTGAGTTTTAGTACTCACCCCTACTTTGTCACTTTGGTACTTTTTCAGATGTTATCTATCGGGACATGGACACAGGTAAAGTATCACACGTCTTTAGCACTACTTCGTGATACTTGGGCTGTTTGGTGAAGTTGGAGCATGAATCTTGTGGCGCATAAGTAGCATCCTCCCACCTCCTCAAGCCAATGAGGAGGAGGGATGTTACATGTAACGACCCAATATTTTTTTGGAAATTCCTTTCTTATAAATATGTCACAATCACATTAAATCACAACATAATTAACTACTAAGTGCTATGTGACCCTTAAAACATAAGTTGTCACTTCTGTGATGTGAATTTCAAAAATTTGACATACACAGTTGCGATCAGTAAGTTATTTGGAGTCCAATAAGAAAAACTTAATTTTTAGTGAATAGTAACCTACCCTTATGAATAGTAACATACCCTTATGAATAGTGGTATAGCCTAATGCATAGTAACCTTACCTATAATAGTATATAAATAATATTTAAGTGTAAGTACGATATACCTATGCTTTAAAATACGTAAACAAATGTTTTAAAACTGTTGTTTTTAGAATAAATTATGATTTTAATTAAATATTAAATTAATAATATTTAGAAAATTATTTTTGAAAAATGGACTTCATTTCTGGATTCTACACGTCGAAAAATGGTTGGGGTAAATTTTTGGGATTTTTATGAAATACTTGAATTTTTGATGAATAGTAAAATACCATAATTTACAAAATAAGCTAAATAAACTAATTATAGAGTCATGCATGATGTTCTGCTGATGTAAGCCCAATTGGTTCGGGTTCACATGATAAAATTACTATTCTTGGTCATGGAATACTTACTATTCCTTGTCTTGTGGGGAAATAATAAATTAATGAATTTTATATTAAGAAATCCCCTCTCTCCTCCACTATAAAAACCCTCTTCTCACTCCCCCTTCCATTCACTCCTCTAAAACCTTGTGCCTTCTCCAAATTCTGTCCAAATACCTTCCCAACCCCCCCCACATCCAGCAAGCCTTGGTCTCATAAAAAGACCAAAACCTCTCCTTAAGGAGGTTCTCAATGAAGTTTGGTTTAAGAGGTAAATTCCTCTTTTCAATTCTTTTTCTTTCCTTTCAAGTTCATTTGTTTTCTTTTTCTATTACCTTTTCTTATCCAAATTTTGTGATGACTCCAGTAACTTATATGTACTGGAATGTTGTCATGATAGTGGAATAAGTTATCACCATCTCCCCCTTTTTACTTTCTTTTATACTAGTAGTAAGAACACCATCTGAGATGTGTCAATTTTCCACATTCAAGGACGATGAACTTTTGATTTCTATTATCATTCTCAATTATGGTCATGAAACCATTCTTGTTATGGTTGAACCTGATTATTATATATAATATAACCTATTTAAGATTATTTAATCCCTTTGTACAAATGGTATTAAGTTATAAAGAAAAATGAGTTTGTTGTAATCAAAACCCACAAATTTGCCGAAACAATTATCATTAAAGTTCTATATAATAATTCATCCTTTTTCCATGTAACCAAGTTATATAAATGACCAATAACACCTATTTATGTTCATAAATAATATATAATCTCAATTCTGGAGATTTACATCCATTTCACATACTTAAAAACAAGTGAATCGAAGATGAAAATAAAGAAAATGAACACTCCGGAGCGATGGAATTCAATACAATAACTTATCAATAAGAACATAAATGAACTAACCAGAATTATGATAAACTAAATACATGTCTAATAGGTTCTTAAATAAGTTATCAATAAGTATAATTTCATATTCCAGGAGCTTAATTTCAAGAGAGGAACACGTTTGGAGTTGAGGTAAGGGTTTTTCTACATGAACTTCCATTTTCATTCGGGTTACTTTCATTGTCGAATTACCTCAATGAAATTCTTATGTATTCTTACGTACTACCAATAAATTCTGTTTGGGTATTATATATATGTACACCAACCAGAACCCTTCCTTATTTTATGGATAGTTACACGTTTTAAAAGGAACTTTCAAAATTGATTTCAAAATTGATTTCAAAATTGATTTCAAAATACAAACCCGATTCAAGGGAATATCTCAAATTCTTACTTATTTTCAAGGGTAATCTCTAATCTGTTTTTGGAAACCATTATATTTATAAAATCACTCATTTTATTATGAAAATAATATCTTACTTCACTTCTGGTTTTATAAAAATATTTTTACAAAAGAACTCTTCTTTTCAAATAAAAGAGTATTTATCTCAAAATTGCTAAATGATTTTATAAGTGTATTTTCGTTTGATTCAACACTCTTGTTGTTTCTTATGTATTATTGGGTTTAATAATTTATGAAGTCATCTACCATATTTTATTTAATGGTTTATGACTAACTCTATTATGGATGAATTATCCTAAAACCATTCTCCATATTACTCGGAATGGTTAGTGTTTTATGTTTAATGATTGAGGTAAGTTAGTTACATTTAATATGATAGTTTCAATATGAATGTATATGTTGTTTATGCTTATCTCATATCATATGAGGAATGCATTGGACTTATTATGTGATGGGTGGGGCCCACTATAGCCCCTCGATGCATCAGTAGGTCTCATGAGACAAACTATGATCTTAACACAAGACCTTGACAAATTAATTATTTATGGTCCTAGCACGAGGCATGGATGGTATGGTTATGATTTCCGACATATGCACTTCCCTCATTATGATGCGAGTATTTGAAGTTCATGTGGTTATTCGACTAGTAGAATACTCATGATTATGTTTTATTATGACATTATTTACTTGGCTCATATTCATGCCATAATGTGTACAAGTTTATTATTAAAGACACGTGTTTTCAATTATTTACCATGTCTTATGTTTATGCTATCTTCTGCTGTTTTGTTTACCCTTACTGAGCATTTGAGCTCACCCCTTCCTTATGTTTCATTTTCTCAGGGTATGAAGAAGTAAATTATGAGTGACTTTCAACCATAATCTAGGAGGCCTGAATGTTTTGAATAGAATAATTTAATGTTTTTCCTTTCAATATGTAAACTTGAACTTATGTATGTATCTTGTTTCCAATAATACTAAACTACTCAATCTTTTGGGATGCTTATTCCTTTTTTTATATACCAATGTAATCAAATAAGGCACCGACTCCGGGCAACTGGGGTCAGGTCCTTACATTACAGGTGGCAAAGTTGCATGGAGTACCATTATCTATTGTATCTAATCGGGATCTGAGGTTTATCTCAATGTTATGACAAAGTCTTTAACAAGCTCTAGATAGAAAATTGAGTTTTAATATCGCTTATCATCTTTAGAAAGATGGTCAGTTTGAGAGGAATATTCAAACTCTATAAGACTTTTTGAGAGCTTTCTCTATGAATTTCAAAGATGGTTGAGATCAACACCTTTCTTTAGTGGAATTTTCTTACAATAATAGCTTTCATTCAAGTATTCAGATGGATCCTTATGAAGCTATATATTTCAAGATGTGTAGAACTCCAAAGTATTGTAATGAAGTTGGTGAAAGAATGTTATTGGGACCCGATCAAGACAAGGAAGTGACAGAGAATGTTAGAGTCATTCAATAACACATAAGGGAAACTCAGAGTTGATAAAAGAGTTATAATGACACTCATCGATGAAATCTAGAGTTTGATGTTGGTGGGAAGGTATTTTTGTGAATTTCTCCATGAAGAAGGTTATGATATTTGGAAATAAGGGGAAGCTTAGATCTAGATTTATTACTCCCTTCAAAATTCTTGATCGCATCGAGACGATAGCTAATCACTTAGCGCTTCCACCAAATCCCTCTCAAGTTCGTGATGTGTTCCATGTATCTCTCCTATAGAAGTACATACTTGATCCTTCACATGTACTCAACTCAGTTGATGTACAATTAGAGCATGATCTTTCCTACGAGTAACAACCGGTAGAAATATTGGATCGTAGATATAAAGTGATATAGAATAAGATTAGTCACATGGTTAAAGTTCTCTGGAGGAATCAGAAATTTGAAGAAGTTACTTGGGAACCCGTGGATGTAATGAAACTGGGATATGATCATTTGTTTAGATCTAAGTAACAAAATTTTAAGGGTGAAATATTTTTTAAGGGGGATAGAATATAACACCCCAAGATTTTAATATATATTTCACTTCAAATAATTTTTTTGATAGCTTGCGATACATACAACCCTGAGTCTAAATAAACTGTAATATAGTATATCGTTATAAACTAGTCATTAAATTGGTGAGTATGAATATGACTAACTAAATTATGAAAAATGAATGTATAAAATAAATCTACTGATTATCAATTTATTATAAATGGAAATAAAAATCATTTGAAAGTAAAAGAGTTTTTTCTTCTTCTGAAAACAGTTTTTATGCACAAAACTTGTTTTTATATAAAAAAATTAAATTAAATGGTTAATGATTGTAATTTAATGTATATGTTACATATACAATCAAATGTTTTAACATACATCTAATGTTTTTGTTAGGCATGAGATAAGAATAAATCTAGTTTTATGCTTAAAAATGTATTTTTCTAAAAAGCAATTTTCATTGCGTTTTGCACACTTATTTTAAAATTAAAAATTTCCACTTACAGGTATTGAATTTTATAAAATGGATTTCATATTTGGAGTCAATAGGTTCAAATTCAGTAAAGATTTACCTTTTATTTTTAGGAATTATGAATAGTAATCATGGTAAAATTTATTACCGCGGTAAAGGGTAAATCTTTTAACCTAGGTTAAAACTAAGTGTTAAGGTCACCATTTCTCATATAAATTCTTACTGGATGAAGGTAATTGAATCCTTATCACCTTAGGATTGAAATTTAATTGTTTATGGGACATTTTTCCATGAAAATGATCTATATAACATTTAAAACAAAGAAAAATAAAAAATGTTACCCTCTTACTTTTAAATACATCTTATGTGTTCACATAGGGACAAAGGAAAGTGGTGAGAAAATCTAGATTGATATTTTGAGAATAATTAAATTATTTTCATGATAGTTTATTTATAGTTTTTAGGTATTATATAATTACCTTAAATACTTACATAGCACTGACATAATATTTATTCAATTAATGAAAAAATAAAATAAATGATTTTAAAAATATTTAAAGTAATACAAGTTAGGTGATTTATTGTGATCCAGAATTTTTTAGATAAATATAACATATTAGGGATATGTGAAAGGTTTATATTATAATTTAAACTTTTTTGATGTAAAGTCAAATTGAATGAATAATTTCAAAAATGACAATAATGATATTTTATTAAAATAATATTTTATTAAATTATTTAAAATACATTAAAATCTTTAAAGAGGAAAAGGGGGATAATATATAGTCTAAAATGTCATCCCTTGTCCATTTATGATCCAATTTTTACCTTATAAGTAAAATTATAACCCTTTAGGAGTGAAAAAGCCGTTACTACGGTTAAGGTTAAAATAGACTAACTAATGGGTTAAACCAAAAAATAAGGTTTAAAATACCACTTAAACTTGTCCAAATTTTATTTATTGATGAGATTTCAACCATATCCTACCTTATATTCAAATATATGTCCATTTGGAATCATATGGGTTGAAAATGACTTGGTTATATTTTAATCTTTTTAATAATTCCAAGTGTGTCTATAACATCCCGTTACCGATATGAAAGGTATGCCCTTAACCTTATCATGAATTTTCATTTTTGTTGATTGGGTGGGGTTGAGAATGAATTGAGAGGATACTTATAATGGTGAAATCAGAGATTTGTTGGACTCTCGGCTTTAACTGACCTTTTCTGCAGACTGTTGGAGGGTTACATGCTATTTAACTGGGTTACACGACAGGTAATGGTTTCTAGAGGTAAGTCGTGAAAGGCTTCACACTATGAAGTTTACACGACGTGAAGATCCTTTACATGTCATGAATGAATCAAAGATTGGTTTTTAATTCAGTGCATTGATTTTTAAATCAAGGCGACGTGTTTTTCGGTGGTTTCAGATATTAACTATTTCCTGACATGTAGTGGGATTACACGTCATGTAATACCCCGACTACATTTTTTTAAATGGGAAGCACAACTGAGATCTCCTTTCCCCTCCCCTCCAGTTTTATTTTTATCAACCCAAAGCCTTCCCCAAGCGATTTTGGAGCTTTCCAACCCTTATAGATCCTCTTATTTGGTGTTCGATCATCATTGAGCTTGCGGTGTGATTCCCGGGTAAGCTTTCTCCCTCATTCTTTGTCTGTATCTCTTTCTACTCCTTTTGGATTTCAATACATTATCTTGAGATTAATGGGTCTATGCTCTGTATTATTGGATCTTGTCTTTAGGTTTTGTTTCGAGGTCTTCTACACATTTATTGTCGTTGACGTGTGTTGTTGCGAGTGTTGGGTTTCGGGAAAAGGTATGTGATTCCATCCTATTTAGCTAAATTGATTAACTTTTAATTTTCTTGATTTATTTCTTAAATTAAATTTCTCAAACTTACTATCAATTAATTCAATAATAAAATCCAATTCCATTAAATTGGGATATTTGAAATGGTTTTGGCATGAGAATTGGGAAATCCCCCAATTCCATTGAATTGGGAAAACCCCCAATTCCATTGAATTGGGGTGTGTTTATGGAAATTTGTTGATTTAGATTGTTTAATTTAAATTGGAGTTTTGTTGGAAAATAATTTAATTAAATTGTTTAATTTAATTTTGGAAATGAATTGTGAGATTGATAGAATTGGTTTTGAATGGATTTCAAACTTGTGAAAATAGATTAAAAAGTTTTGATAGAAAACCAATGGTTTTATCTTGTTAAAGAGGTTTGTTTTTGATAAAAACCCTTTTTGGTTTTAAATGGAAAATTGGCATTGAAATGGAATATTGAGATTTAATTTTATTTTAAGCAGTGTTAAAATAAATTGCCCATCATCGATTGCATAAGAGCACATGCAAGCCTTAGATAGTTGGTGAATTATTTGGACACACTCGATGCCATTACAACGTTCTAAAACATACATGCAGTGGGTCACACACCTAATGGGATAGTGATGAGTCTTCTTTTTCCGGTGTTAGGGGGATGTGTGTATACACATATTGTTGAGATCACTTAGAGAGTACAAAGTCCTATAGCCTGAAACTTTCGTACCTATTTGGCAGATGACCATGTTGGTCGCTTGTTTTATATTTGAGATATAAATGTATGAAAATGTTGTAAAACTACTTTACATGCCTTCTAAATTTATATAAAATATTTTTTATAAATTTTTTATTTAATCTATTGTTTTAGAAACATTTCATCACTTGTAAATCCTTTTATTAAAGTATTTTTCCATCATTTGAACTGTATAGCACGATTTATTTAAATATGCTTTGAAAATGCCAAACCTGTTTATTTTAAAAATTAAAATCATTTCTTTTCTGTTATGGAATCCTTAGTGAGACCCTATTGGGCTTTTTAGCTCACACCGTACTTGTGCCTTTGGGTATTTGTAGTTTATCTCCTTCCAGATTCGAGAAAGGGGAAAGAATCTCTTAGAGGTCGATCCAGCTGTTGAACCTAGGACGTGGTGAGTTGTATCCTTAGGGGGTATTTTCCTTTGTTTTTGTACTTGGGTTGTAGTACTTTGATCTTTGATGCCTTGTTGTATTCTGGTACATTACTCCCAGTGGAGTTTCTTTTGTATGCATGTTGACATGCTTATCTTGCTTCTGCTATGTTTTTGTGGAAAATCTATTCCCACTTGCATGGTGTATGATGCTAGGTTCTAGTCACCGACCCATGAGGATCAAGAATTCCTTTTAGGCTATGTCAAGGTTGTATCAGTTATTGGGTTACTAGGGCACCCGAGCTGATTCGCGATAGTGTCATTTCCCTTTCTTATAAAAGGACACCCCTTCCTTCTCTTTTTTACACCACATTGAGAAACATAACTTGACCAAGACCTACCCATTTTTCTTCTAAAAATTAGTATCCATGTTCTAAAGGTGTTTTTTCCTGAAAATACCAACCCTAGGTTTCATAAGAAAGGATCTAAAGGTGGTCTCTTGAAGAAGAGGTAATCATCTTACCCGACCTCTTCTAATATATTTATTCTTTTACCTACTCTAAATTTGTGATATTTATCATAAAATAAAAACTTCAGTATACTAAAAATACTAAAATGTTATTATGATTATGAAAACACAATTATCCACCATCTTTTCCATCAATTGGAAAGTGAATGTATTGCTTGTGCATACATACAACTTACCACCTCCACATAGTGATACAATTCATTTTTTCTCACCATATTTTTATAGATGAGTATTATGTTGAGTTTAATGTTTATATATGATAATGATGACGTAATTATACTTATGGAATTATAATATCATATCTACCTTCTTACCTTCCAATCTGTTGGAAAATGATAACGTCACTCGTATGTACGTGTGGACTACCACCTCTATGAAGTAATGTGATCCATTTTTCATTTCCATTTTATATAGATGGTAATAATAATAGATTTAATGAATATATATGATTTATTTATTACAATAATGATTATTTAAAGGTGAATTATTATTTACTTTTCTTTCATTCAATCCATTGAAAAGTGAAAATAACGTTCATGCATACGTATGACCTACTATTTACTTGAACGATGTAATTAATTTTTCTATATATATCTTTTATGGATTACTCTAAATAAAAATTTAATGAATATATATGATATTTATTCCATGGTTAACAATCTTAATATTATGGAACCATGATACAAGAAAAAGTATTGAAACTACCAAACCAACACATACATGAAAAGCGAAACAGTTATTACCCACAACAATGATTTTAATAAGTTTTTTTTTTCAATAAACAAGTGATACAAGATTATAAGTAAATCATATATGGTATGATATATATGAGTATGGTTCTATAATATATTTATAATAAATCTATATTTATTATACAGGAGTTTTGAACACATACAAAAGAAGTTGAATCTTAGGTAAGAGTTTATTTCACAGTCTCATCATTATTCAGGATTGTTTATGTTTAAGTCTCCGCTAATATAATTATTTGATCTTTATATATTAAACCCAATATATTTTCTTCTCCTATGGTTATTTATATAAATTAAAAGTTTTCCTTTAATTTTTCTCTCTATAAGTACTCAAGATATTGAAATAATGTTTTTAAGAAAAACCAACCATGTTTTTCTACTGAGTTAGGAATCTTTCTCTTCCACATCTATATTTCCTTAAAGTGTCTAAAATATGTTTTTAAAATTATCCAATGATTTATTAAATACTTTTTTACCCATTTTTTACTTTTTAAAAAATGATTTTAAAGGAATCTTCTTGTTTTTTGAATGAGGTATATTTTGACCTTTTTACAAAAGTGTGAAAGGAATGTTTTTTAACTTATACGGTATAAATTTTTTTTACTCCATCATGAACACTCATTTATTTAATAATTAATCTACAAGTTTACATGGTTCTTTTCAAATAAAATGTTTCCTTAATATTTGGTAAGTTTTTAGATTTTAAATAAGCGTTTCAAAGTGAAAAAGGGTTTTTCCTCATGGAATTTTCCAGTGATATTTTGCAATTATTTTCTTCTATGTCAACATAATTTGTTGAATATTATGCTTCAATAAGGTTATAATATTATGATACCATCCACCATATTTCTATGGATGGTTAATGACCGACTTGATTGGGGAAATTATTGATATTCCATATGTTAGTTCTTCTAATATAGTTAGTTATTGATTTTTAAGGTATGTTGATTAAGTTATGTTGTTTATCCATATGATGAATTCATTGGAGTTATTATTTGATGAGTGGGGATTATAATTAAATAGCCCCCGATTCATCATTAGTTCTCATGAGACAAACAAGATTGAGTATTTGACCGAGGCCTTAACCATTTATGTTGATTTGTTGGCATGAGGCCTTGATGATATTTTTAGATGTCTTGGAACAAAGCCTCAATAGTAAGTTTTAGATGTCCAACATTATGCATTTAATCATTATGAAATCAGTTATTGATGTTCATGAGTTTATTTGAATAGTTTTTATATCCATGGATAAATATTAAACTCATGTTATTATTTATATGGAATTATTTAATCATCATTTATTCATGTCATATTATTCACGCCTTATTTAGCTTCCACTATATGAATTCTCTTACTGAGCATTTGAGATCACTCATTTCTTATGTTTTATTTATCTAGAATACTAGGAAATGTTTTATGATTGATAGGAAGGGATATGATAGAGGGATTAAATATGATCCCAAAGAAAATAATGTGTTGTATTTTATAATTTCAAATGTAATGTGAGATTCAGGTATGTATCTAGTTTACCAAGACTACTAAACTATTCAGTCCTTTGGGATGAAATTGCTTGTATTTAGTATCAATGTGATAATGTAACCATCATCTTTGAGCTACTAGGGTTGAGGTCTTTACATCCCATATCCTCCCCATAATCATGACATGAAGTGGGCATCATGGTTTGAAATGATCATTGAGGAAACTCAATGAGGCCGAACTACCTCCTGCATGCATAAGCATCCCAAACACTCTATCAAACTCTACTCTCAGATGGTTAGAAAGTGTAATAACTTGGTGAGTCAGTCTATGATCAATTAGATAGCATCATGACCTTTCACTATTCATATAAGCATCATCATGAGGACCACAAAGATACCATTGTATTTCCACTTCCATATGGGAACTGCGACCTTCACCTATTGATAGGTGAGGTGTCGAGAGAAAAACTCAGAAACACACCACAACATCCTTGGCTACCCAAACCAATGTCTAATGATCCTAGTACATCCTCACCTCTGTTGGATGTACTAATAAGGGAAACCATGAACCCTCCTCTCTCATAGCATGATTGGTGACATCGTACATCCTAAAACAAGGATGATTGCTCCCCACCTTTAGAGAATCTATCAGGAACATGTCCAATGTATATCTAGTCATGAAAGATCTCATAAACGATATACCCAAGTTGTGGCCCCCTTCAACACTGAAGAAGTGGAGGGGAAATAACCATCGACTAGAGATACTTTGCACCATCCTCATCCTTAAGGGTCAATGGTTAAGAGATCAACCACTCCATCACCTTGATCCCCAACAATGAATGGAAAACCTTGCTGTGAGAATTTATTACCACAACCATATCCTCGTGTGGCCCTCAAGTTAGAAATAACTTAAACCTTTTTTGGGTCCACTATCACTCCCATTTTTGAGAGGAAATATCCTAATAATTCAACCTCTTGAATCCATAACTGATACTTCAAGAGTTTCCCATAGAGTTGGTACTCTCAGATCACGTCTAGAACCATCCTCAAGTGTCTTGTGTGATCCACCTCTGGCGTTGAGTACACAATGATTTCATTAATGAATACTTTTATGAACCAGTACTTGAAGGGTTTAAGGACTCGGTTCAAAAGTCTCAAAAACATCACTGGGGTGTTCAACATGCCAGAAGGTATCACCAAGAACTCGAAGCAACCACAATGACCTTAGTAATCCACATTCGACACATCCTCCCCTTGAACCTGGAGCTGATGATAATCCATCATGAGGTCAACTTTTGAGAACCACTTCACCCCTAACCACTGGTCAAAGAAGTCATTGATTCTTGGGGGTGGATATTCCTCCCCAATAGTCACGTATTTCAAGCAACGTTAATCCACACCTAGCATCAAGATCTCATCTACCTTCTGGGTGAACAATATTGGGCTACCCAGGGAAACACACTTGGTTTAACCAAGACCCTACTCTGTAAATTTCTTCAACCACACCTTTAGCTCTTATAGATACACGAGGTCATCTGATACGCTAGTAAAAATATTGGTATATCCCTAGTGCATGTCCATGTGGAAAACAAACTTTTGATGGGGTGGTAAACCTGACACATCATCCGGAAATATTTCCTTGTACTCCTCTAACACTGTAGGAAATTGAAAGCTCATAGCATCCACTACTTGAAGGTTCATACTTTCCAACTGATAAGATATTGATTGCATCCTCTTTCACATGAGCTCATCATACTTTTCCTGGGATCCCTTCTCACCAAAGAAGGAAAATTCCATCCCACTAACTCTGATACACTACAACCCTCATTGGTAGCAGTCAAGCTAAGCATGGAAAGTAGGAAACCAATCCATACTGAGGAAAACATTGTAGGGACTCTCCTCCTACTACATAAATATTCCATCTCTCTCTCTCTATCCCTCTCTCTCCTCCCAGAGTCACATGACACTGTCGGTAGAAGCATGTGATCACAGATCCTCCTTTACAGGAGCATCCAAACACAAGGGTCAAGCAAAAGGGATCCACTAAAACCCACTAGATCTCATAAAAGGGATGAATTTAGAGACAAGGGTTGTGATTTTGTGCTAAAATTGAAACTGGAGAAGATAAGACACTGGTCATACCTTGAAACACACCTAGAGCCCCCAGATCTTAAGCCCCCACTACATGAATCTATCCTTTTCCCTATCCACCTGTTCTCTATATCCAAGGCCTTCTCTAATAGCTTAGCACAAAAAAATGACCTCAAACATACAATTCAAAGGCGATCATTCAACACACCTCGACAATATCCTCTTTAGGTATCACAGACTTGCCCACATGGTTTTAAATCATGTCACAATAACACGTCTTGGTGGGGGAAATGTCTCTTTTCCTTGAATGTTCAAAGCTACATACAATGTCACCAACACGTGGCTCTACCGATTCCTTGCATCAACCTAGAGAAGTATCACTACTAGGAACACCATCTAGAGGGGTCCTAACCAAGTAGGACAGTTGCACCATAAGCTTAATCTAGTCCTATACTACCCAAGAAGGGTATTTAACCCACTATGAAACTTGGAAAATCTATATCTACAAAACTCATGATGGACACTCAACATAGGTGCATCATTTTTTGGTACCATCAAAACTAGGTGACACTCTACGAAGAAGACTAGTTATAAGCACAACCATATGATTGGTCAAGGTCCAAACAAGCCAAAAAGATCAGACCACCACCTTGATCCAATACTCCACTACCGGAGGGTTTGGATCATGGGAAAACCTGAGTGGTATCTATCTCTAAAACTCATACAACATGCTAAACCTGTGCACACTATCATTTTGGCCCACTGTAGCCATCCACTACTCAGCAAGCATAAAATCATCCACCTAGACCATTGGAGGTGGGTCCATGAACCACTCATTGAGATAAAGCACTACTCTATTCTCGTCTATATGCTCATCTATATGGGACACCTCAATAATAGGTCCTTGAACCGAGGCCTCATCGCTCAACTGGTCATTATCACGACATTGTCTCTAAATCCTAGCTAGATGTCATCATGGAGGCATCTTGAAAATTTTCAGGATGTACCATAGTCAAAGAGCATATATGGGGAGCTAACTCAAGAAGGAAATGAAAGCCATAACCCATTTCTATATAATTTTTATACCAATTTTTCCCTTTAACCAATGCCCACATGTGCCGAGTTAATCAAGTAGGTTATCAAAGTCCTGGTGAATGGATACATTGGCCGTCGTACTAACACTAGATTCCATCACCTAAGAGACGAACTCGAGACACCACAACACTATTTCCCTAGTTCCCAAAGCAAACCTTATAGTTAGATAATCTCTAAACTTTGATCCTAATACGACCACCTATGATACCACTCTATCACAACACGACCCACTAGGGCCCACCTAGCTGACAGTAAGTCAAGTGAGATAATCCAAGCTCGCCACCAATATTCTAGGGACTAAAAACTAGCACTGAGTAGTCATATCACATACATGAGAGACCTTATCCTAAAGTACCTACACACACACATGCATATCCATACACCATTATAAATATAGAAAGGTAAAAACCTCATATAGTACATGCATGCATAACATCTATCTCGCATCATAGTACAACAAGAAGTCTAACAAAAGTTTAAAGGGATAAATACAAGCCCACCAAAACTAAAAAAACCCAACCTGTTGACAACATGGGGGAAGATACCTGAAAGTAACTCCTAGATCCATCTAAGGTCCATTTAACATAACTAAGCTCCAACTAAGCTCCACCTACTTTGAGTTCACATAGGACTCCATGGAATGTACTATCGTTTGCGTAAGACACGATATGTTTGGGAAGATCCCATGCATGATTGATTATATACATAACTAGTAGGACACCCCAAAATCACCAAACACAAATCATAAAGAGAGAGTAGTCATCTCATCACAGTGAAGGTATGTCAATCAAAATACGAGACAACAACAACAATAATAACCCATATATGCTAAAAAATAATCCCAAATGAAGTGACAAAGGGGATCTCCATATAGATCTAAAGGTCTACCTTCGATGCCTAGCACCATATGCAACCTCACTAGAATCTGATTGGTGGGGCCCGCTCCTTGCCATTATGCTCCATAGCCAAGGGAGCACTAACTCCCTTGGAGGATGTGATTTCCACTAGAGATCAAAGATGGGGGAGTACCACTTCGTAGATAAAGGACCCCCGACCTATTGTAGTATGGGGGAGTATCGAATCTACCTGTGTAAACAGTATAGGGGACCCATGCCCTAGTGCGACAGGGGAGTATCAAACCCTAAATATCTCTGATGATCAAACCCAATCACTAACACTAGTCAAAAATTGTTAAAATAAGTTCCAAGCTCTAACACCTCATACTTCATCTCTCATGCCAAAATGAAGGCCACCATCGCATCCTACTTAGAAAACTACTCAGGAAGGAATATTACAAGATCAAATCTGAGTCCCAAATAAGGAGATACACAAGGTGGAAGATCAAGGGTTACAACTTTTCCTAAATGGAGTACATGAAATATCCTATGGGGTACATGGTGTGTCTCTCTAAGTTTGGAACTGCCCTTGTCTTTTTGTCTCCCATGGCATGTCTTCCTCCAGATACAAGATGTGTCCACAAGGGTACACAAAGTGTAGATTCTGGCTGACACTCAGCATGCTGTCTGGTCTATCCCATTTATTATGGATTATTCCCATGTACTTAGGCTATGACCATGTGCTCTAGACATGCCTAAGTACTTATTTAAGTACATGGTGTGCACACCACATCACACGATGTGTAGGGGCAGGGATGACACTCGACATGTGACACCCTCCAAAGCCCATATACCTTCCAAAGTACACAACATGTGATCCTACCACATATGGAATGTGAAGTCACATGGTCTTATAGGAATGTACTTCCTATACACGCTGAACCATTTTGGTTACATGACCTTTGATCCCACTACACGACGTATGGGGTAACATGGCCTCCTAGGTGTGTACTTCCTATACACGTCAAGCCGTCTGACTAAGGGTCACACGACATGTGATATTTAACTAACTGTGAACCCTAGCCGCTGCTCTGGGGGAGACTACATGGAATGTGTTCCTCTAAATGACATGACATGTAGTTCGAGATTTTATAGAAATTCAAGAAAGTCTCACATGTCTCTTCCCGCACCACTATTACCACTGATTCCACCCTGAATTACACTGAGGAACTCAGATCTGGGGATGACCATGGAAGATCTATCACTAGTGACCAGATTTTGGCCACCCTTCACCTCAAGAATCATCCATTATCGCTCCGCATGGAAAAAACGCCAATCCCATGAACCGACATCCTCTGATCCATCACTAGATCATCTTTCATCGTCATTGAACCTCAATCACACAATATATCTTGAAACCAAACCCATAGTATCGATCTTTTGAGTCAAAGAATAGTTTCAAAATGATCGATTATTGTGTATTTGTTGAACCACCGACCAAAGAAATACCAGTGATGAACATTTGAAGAATGGTGGGAGAAATGCACAAAACACAGCAAGAGGAACAAACCTCAGCCACTGTTTAGGTTGGCCTCAATCTATTGTCTTTAGAATGATGAACAGAGAACAATAATCAAGGATTAACCAAATAAATATCAATTCCAAATCCTAGTAAGATAAAATCCATACCCGTAAACAAAGATCAACCCTTAAATAAATTTGTTAGAAGGATTGATTCACATTCGACATGGGATAAACAACAATGATAAATCCATACAAAATAAATGCCCTTCCTTGAGTTTAAATCAATCAATGATGAAGAATAGTTCTACACCACTATCATTGGTGAGCTCCACAAACTTTATTAGTAAAGAAAAACTCCTTGGTACTGATTTTTGATCCATGATCCGGTCGTCGTTTTCCAAATATCTCTTATAATACCTCTTTCCAAATACCTAGGGTTATGTAGATAACCCTATTATTTTTCCATAATTGGGTTTTTTATATAGAGAGAGTTAGGTCATGAAAAATAATAACTAATAAATTAATAATTTAATTTATTTAATTATCATTTTCCTAAGACTGTACTTAATCCAAACACCCGATGCACATAAAGGTTATGTTGCGCCTAGGGTAAACCCATATTTTAGATTTAATGATGGTATCAAATTTTCTATCTGATATTTCATTTGGGAGTTATTCCATTATTTCACAAAAACTACACGTACATGAAGTATTATATTTAATATTTTTAATATATCCGCATCAAGACTCTCTGAGCCCCAAAATCTCTTGATGACTCAATTCTTAGATTCGAAAATATTATTTAAAATATTCCAAATTCTTATAAGAAAAAACATATTCATTACAATTTTAGTTCATAGACACATCATATGAATATGTGTAGATAAAACATTGATTGTTAAAAGAGTTTTAGAATCGGCTTAAGAATCACTGATTCCAAGCGGTTTCCATTGGATTTATTCATGGAACCAGAAACACCCAATAGTTATTTATCCAAAAGGGATCTTCTTTCCAAAGACAGGCATTCATTAAGTTTTAACTTTACGATACTTAAGAACATTCATTGGTCGAGAGTATGAGAGGTTGGACTCATCACACCCTTTTGGGGGGAAATATTGTCTACTCTAGGACTCTCTTTATAAATTTAAGATATATTCATGAATACTTATTAATTTACTAAGTATAACATAAGTTTCCCTTTGAATTTTAAATCACTTATTAACATGTGTAAAATTTAGAATCACTCATATATATTCGAGGTTCTTCATTAATGAAGATATCCATATGTATTTGAGGTTCTCCATCAATGGTATCCTCTCATATACTACTTAGAGATTCTTTTAATCATAATTATGATGATACTGGTCTTTCATCCACTCAGTGGGGCACTCTAGAATTTATTATCATCTAGGGAGACAAAGGTTCGCTTTGATATTGGGATCATACCCATAAAATGGGATACCTATGTATCCTTGTTAAAGGAATCAGAACCCTCGTAGTTCAGTCTCACTTAATGGGACACATCATACTTTTTAAATTCATGTGATAAGGACCAATAAGCGAAAGTTTCTTAGTCAAAGTTTGGTGTGGGACTTATGCCTAAGCAGCCCAAGGAACTTGGAAAGAATATGGGTTTCCAAGTAAGATTATACCCTGTTAGGAATATGGCCCAAGGAGAATAGGGTTGATTTGAAGTGTTGGGTTTGAACCTCAAGGAGGCTTCCTACGTATCCCATTTGGATAGGAATCAAAGACCACATAGTTCAATGAGTCTCATAGAAGAGTATAGTCATTTGAGAGAAATGAGCTTGGGCTTACATCCTGAAAATGATGCCTTGATGATTTGGGGTTTTTAATTTGGGGTTTATTCCTAAGGAGGATGCCTAGATTAGGGGAATTAGGGTTGGATTTCTTAAAGAGGATATCCAGTGAGCTCAGGCCCTGAGAAGGATTCCCACGTATCCCAATTATGATAGGAATCAGAGTTCTTGTAGTTCATTCATTGTGTTTGGGATTATGCATAAGAGCTGACCATTAGAGGGTATATGATTGGGTAAACCCTTTTGGAAGGGCACTCTTTTGAGCTTGGGCCTTCAAGAAGGATTCCTACGTATCCTGGTTTGAAAAGGAATTCGATTTCTCATAGTTCAAGAATTTGTGAAAATGTTGTAATCATGACAAATCTCTAAGCCCACGTGAGTCATGATCGGTGTGAGAAACAAGAGGATGTCAAAGATTCAACAAAGGCACCCACAATTTTCCTCCTCCACTAGTGGAAGAGGGCATGCCTATGACGAACAGGGTGGATGAGGTCGAGTCGACCCAAGAAGAGGGAGAGGTGAAAAGCCTTCCCTCTATTCACTTTACATTGGACAAGGGTCTAATGTAAGGAAGGAGTGACGGTGAAGGAAGTAGAGAGGAGAAATACTGAAACCTATTACTTGAAAGGTTAGAGGCTTACATTGAGATGGATGCCCTAAAATTGATCCTAGTAGGGGAGGGATACTTTTCTTTTTATTTCATGGAAAATAAAGTGTGAACCATACCTTCCCTACTAGTGACCTGAGGTTCTGGGTATTAGAGATGATAAGGGGATGTCAGAACCCAAACCCCAATCCTCCAAACCGAGAATTACCCAACACTGTTCATGGGAGAAAGGTCCATGTGATTGTGAATATACAAACCCACAAACACTCCATGAATCCTAACCCCATTTTGAAACAAATGTAGGAAACCTATGAATGCAGAAATACAAACCCAAATAGGAGACATGTAGATGTGCCTTTCCCAAAGGTTTGATAAGTCAGGAGGTTTTGGTGTAGGTCTCAATAGAGTCCCTTTCAGAAAAGGGAGCCAATGAAGAAGAAGTCTTTCCATGAATGTATTTGAGGAGGGCTTGATGGCTTGTAGACTGAATAGAGCAGGTTAATCAAATAGGGGAACCCAAGTAGGTATTTTCATGCAAGTATGGGTTCAGAAGTAAGCTTGGGAGACCTGATTTTCACTTAATAGATGAACAACCTGGATGCTAATACATGAGCAAGACTTGACTTAATCCTTCAAGAGTATTCACAGGTATTCCTATAAGTGGGGCACTCAAGTTTCTGTGAAAGGAATATGTGGTGCGTAAGTGTTTCTAATTTAGGGAGGTTAGACACTTTAGGTGCGCAAGTGTTATGAATTTCAAAAACTAAAAGGACTTAAGTCCTATGATACTCCTTCAAATACTCCTCTCTAGGTGTTAAAGAACTACCTTGAAAGTTTCAGAAGACTTGGGAGAAGCACCAGGGTGACCGAATTAGCAATTGGGATTCATGTAAATTTATCCAATTTCATTTCACCCAGGGTTCTATTGAAACATGGAAGATAATTCTATGTTGATCGAAACTCTCTATTAATTTATCTTCTCTCCAGTTTCCTTTGAGGGGGAGGTGGTAACATACCTTTATGAAGAAGAGGTGCCATCCAAAAATTCAATGATTATAGTGGCTATTGGATATTGTCAAAGGTAAAAATCCATTGGTTGTTTATGAGGGAAATTAATCAAACTCACTTCTAATGAAGATTGAATGCTTAGAAAATGAGGTATACTATTTTATAGGTTTTCTTGTTTCATATTATCGATTCTTCTTCTAGTTGACCTTGGAATTGATTTCACGTATTCTTCCACTTTTAATGGGCATAAATATGTCCCATAAAACCCATGAATGGTATTAGAGCATAGGGTATTGATGAATCGATAAGATGTAGTTTGGTTTTGAAAACCCAAAATGGCTTCATCCTCAAAACTGTAGTGTAATCTCTAGACTATTTTATGGAATGATATGTTTTTCCAAGAGAGGTGATGTGATCTAAATGAAAATTTATATTTCTATTCATGAAACATCATGGTCTAAATGAAAATTACCATTTTTATTCTAACTAAAAAATAGAGCGTCATATTTGATGTCACTATTGGATCGTAAGAGTTATGATGGCTATAATAGGGGGTGAATTGTAGTTTAAAAATTTAAACTAAGATAAAATAAAAAAATTTTAGTAAAAAAATCAGACTTAGAATTCATCCAATGACCAGAGTGTCTATATAGAATCTAGAAATCACCTGATAAAGCAATTTAGTTAATCGGACTTACAAATAGCCTGATAAAACTATCATTAAAAAGATTAGTAAAAACAATTTTCTAATATAAATGCACACTATAATGTAATTTTTTAGAAAAAAAGAAAAAAAATCTTATAATAAATTAAGAATGACTTAAAAGCTTTATAAAATAATTTTACTCTTTAACCATAAGAGTTATGGAAGTCATAAATCCTGAATTAAGACATCCACAGTTTTACACCTAACTATAAAGGTCTATTTTCTACACTAGGAAATATCTCGATACAACGATCGAAATATATCTATCTTCCAATCCTTTGGAAGACCCTGATACAATGATCGGTATGACTCTGTCTTCCTAGCCCTAGAATCCCTCGATCTGATGGATCAGATTCACCTGTCTTTCTATACCCAGAAGCCCTTGATCTAAACATGATCAGACACACCTAATACAAAAGAAATTATAGTTCGAAGGATTTTACAATTCCTCACTCGAAATCCTTAGAACACAACTCTCTAAGAAATTAAAAAGTGTATAAATGAGATGTTTAGGAAAATAAAAATCGTAGACGTGTTGAGTTGAAAATGCATCATCTCTTATCTCCTCAAATTCACTCATATTTATAAGCATTTCTCTAATGATAATATTTCCATGATTCTTGAAGTTGGTTGCAATGACCTTAGATGATCTTCACTTGGCAACTCAACAAAATATTTCCATCTGATGTTGTTTTGATTAGCACCATTATAATGAAAGATTACATCTGATAGAAACAATTCCAATTAATTTGATTATTAAAATTGGTCAGTTAGATGAACTATACTATTGTTTTTCAATCTGATGAATTGAAAAAAGGTTAGTCTGATGGATCATATCTTTTTTTAGTTCGATGTTTATGAATTTGGCTAGTATAATAGATAGAACGCTTAGTCTAACCCCTGGAAAAAACAGTAGTCATTCCGATACACCAGACACATTGTTAGTTTGATGGATTAGATTGAATAATAAATGTTTATATTCGTTTTTCATTAGAATCATTTCTAAGTTTAGTGGAAAAGTATTTTTTCTAAAAAAAATTCTAAAACACTAGGGATGTATAAATTTAGTCAAATAGTGTTTTAATGAAAGTATTATTTTTTTGATTTTCAAAACTAAAGACATAAAAAATAGAAAGTATAACTTTCAACTCAACAATATCCCTCTTTTTTGAAATCACAAGACACAACAATTAAAATAAAAAACTATTAACTTTGAAAAACTTACAACCCTATGTTCTTTTATGAAATTCAAAGATAATATTTATAGAAATATTTTCTCTTATCATATCTTAATTCCATATAAGTTGATGACTTCTCTTTATTCAAAAATTATAATTTTATAGGAAATATTACTTCAGATTATCCCCCTTAAACAATTATCTCACTTATATAGATCTCTATACCTTTGGATAAAATTTTCACTTTTAAAAAAATTCTCCCAAAAATCTCTCCCTTGTGGAAAAAAAATATCCCATGGGACTATTCCTTCCATTTTTAAACAAAATCCCCCTTTTTATTTTTAAAAAGGAATTGGGAAAGTAATATAATATTCTAAAATGTTATAAAAACAATATACGAAACAATTTTTTTGAATTAAATATTCATCCAAGATATATGAAAAACTGAAAATTTATCCAAAAATAATTGGAAAACATTTAGACAAAAGATATTTGGATAAAAAGTTATTCAAAAAAAAATTTCATTCAAAAGTTTGAATTACATAGAGTTCAGTAAAAATGTTCATTCTTATTAAATAACTTCTTGACAATGGCCTTTATCTTATTTAAATATTCCTTATCCTTCTCAAAATTAATAGCTGTATATTCATGTTTTTTGATCCTTTCCTCCATATCTAAAAGCCTTTGATTTTTTGTCTTCAAAGTTAGGACCTCTTTACTGATCTTCTTATTTTATTACTTCAATCTAAGAAACTCTTATTTGAATGAAAAAAACTTGATATTATTTTATTTGAGTTTCTGAATCTATTCTCTCAATTATTTGACTTCCTTATTCTGATTATCTACCATATCTCTGAACTATTCAAAAAACTTCACTCTATCTAATACATCAGTTGATAACTTGTTTAATGAATCAACAATGTCTATAGAAAGTTTTTTGAATTTTAAAAACTAATCATCATGATACTTCAAATCACTATCAACCTGATTTGACCATCTCACCATCTAATTTAATCTTCTATTGTTTTCCTTGGTCTCGCCTTTGAAAGTTTTGATTTTGGACTCATTCTAAACTACTTATTCTTTCAACACTTTCACTGATTCTGATTTTTCATTTAGTCTATTTTGAATTTTCTTACACCTTGATTATATATTAGGAAGATATGGTATCAATTTAGTTAATTGTTTCAAAGTCTAATAAATATAATCAATACCCTTCTATGCTTCTGTGGACAAAGAGTTTGATTACTCTGATGAAGCATCTGAAATACAAGGGCAATAAGGTCCAACATCATACTTATTTTCTACTTAATATTTTTCTTCCTCTGAAACTTTTACAATGTCAATATATATATCTATTTTAGCTTTGTACAAAATCTTAGTATGTGAATATTGAGCTTCCTCTTCTTCTTTTGATGATGATTTTAATTCAACTGAAACATCTAGCACAATATTTTTATCTGGTTGGGATGATATCAAAGTTGATGTTGAGGATGAATACGATGAAATTTTTTCTTCATTTATTTCTTACACTATTTTTTCTTCTTCTTATTATTATACTTATTATTCTTGCTCTTCTAGTTCTCTTTCCAACTGCATCACAGTTATTAGAACTCCTTTACCAAAATTTTGTACTGATTTTGGTTTCTTCTTCTCAACTGACTTTGTATCTATTTTTGGAACCAATTAAATGACTGACTTTTGAACTTGAACTTCTTAAACCAATGATTTACCTTTTACTTTATCCATGGATGAAGTCACTATATAAGTTTCAACAAAATCTAACCTGATAGAAGGAAGTGTTTGATCGGCACGAGGAATAGTTTCATACCCCGGAACTAGTTAAATAATAGATAAAGGAGATAATGAAATCAGTAGACCCTCTAATGCACTTTTAAATCCTTTAGGTAACCTTTCCATCATTCTTGCCTCAGTAAACCTCTTCGTTTGTTTTTTCTTTTTCTCATCCTCTTTCAACGCATCAACTGTTTGGATCTTTAATGCCAAAGTTTCAACTTTATCTAGTTCAAAGATGGGATCCCTTGGTTTATTTTTTTTATAATCCACAAGCTTCTTAAAATCCTCATTTGAAATTATTTTGTTTCTTATGATTTTTTGGTGGTGAATACTCATCCTTCCTCTTTTCTTTCATCACCACTTTTTCTTTGACTGGTTCTGCATCATACATGACTTTCTTCTTTTTATCCATAAATTTTGTCAACTTAGAATTGAAAACTAATTTCATCTTTTCCATTTTTCCTCTCCAATGAGAGAAATATTTTATCTAAAAGCATATTAATGATTCTTGATTTGTAAAACTTCCATATATTTCACCAACATCTTGTTAATGAAACAAGGAAAAATGACAATTTTAGATTTTGTTAACGCCTTTTTAATTGATTTAATAGAAAGGAAAACAAACTTAAACAAAATTATCTACCCCATATTCACAAGATTGTCTAAGATAAAAATGTATTGGAATTTGAGAGTATCTCTATATCCTTTCCTCAGTATTAATTATCCTTCCACCCATAAGGTAACTACTCTTACACACAGAGTCAAATGAAAAACTTTTATAACTTTTTATGAGGAGGTAAACAAAGAGGCCTCTAATTTTTATTTATTAAAACTCCCAATCTTCTCAAGAATCTTGTGTGAAGGAAGATATGCTTCCCCTTCCTAGGGAACTTCCATTAATTCAACAACTTATTGACCAGTTAACTTGAAACTATCACTAAAAATGGTAAAAAAATCACATCTGAATCACCTTCTATAGTGAATTCTTATGAGGAATATAATTCTCTTACTATTTATGGGTAGTGTCTGTCAAAATCTTATTTTTGAACAAAAATATTTTCCTAACCTTTAAAAGTAATAACCTTTTTAAGAAGAGAATCATATTTTTAATACCAGGGTATCTCAATCATCCTTTCTCTAACAACTTATCTTTTTACAAAGTCTTCTGCAGAGGCCATCTGATTCAAAATAGCACTGGATCTTAGATTGTAGAATCTGAAAAGACAAATGGAAAAGTATCAAACTGAGTAATAAAAAGGGTGTTGAGGGTCGAGATAAAAATACTGAAAACCGACGTAGGACATAGGTACCCCACCCTTATATATAGGCACATAATCAACAATTCATATTCTAGAAAATCCAACAGCTCATATTGAAAACCCTTTTTTGATCCAAAGATTGAGATTTAATCCATGATTAATCTAAACAAAATTCTGAACTCTTAAAGTTTTTTAAGAAAACTCCTCATCAGTGTAAACAATAATTTGATTTGAGAAACTTTTATCTTTGTAAAAAATGAATGTTTATAAAGCTAAAAAAATATGAACAAAAACATGATTAAACTAAAATAACGAATAATTACAAAAAAAATGTTTAAAATAATAACTTTTGAATTAAAAATGTTCTCTTTGTATGAGTGACATGTTCTTGGTTTTTTTAAAAGAATTTGATTTTGATAAAATTTATAACAAACTTATTGTTTGAGAATTTTTTTTGAAAGAATTATGAATTCAAAAAAAAAAACTTTTCTTAATATTTTTTATTCCGAAAAAACATTTATTATATATTTTGATTCCAAAAAAGAAAAAATTAGAAAAAAATCTATTTTTTTAGGGAAAAAATTTATTGAATTTATTTTAGAAAAAAATGTACTCCACTATTGAGGAGTTAATCAATGTAAGGATATTTTTAAACATGAAGTAGATATGAATGATCATTTGATATTGACCATTCCTATATTCTGTTTAATATATTTAAATCTATCAAAACATTTTTGGTTTAGTAAAAATATCTACAAGTTATTCTTGTATTATGATGAATTATAAAATGATATCCCCTTTCAGTGTGTGATCTTGAGAGAAATAGTGTCTTATATCTACGTGTTTAATTCATGAGTGATGTGATAGGTTTTTACTTAATACAATGGAACTTGTGTTATCACACAATATTTGAGTTTTAGTAAAACTCATGCCATAGTGAGTGTGTGTTGCATCCACAATACTTGAGCAAAAAAACTTATAGCTTCCACATATTGATATTTTCTAGTAGAAAGCACTATTGAGTGTTGTTTCTTATGAGAACAAAAAACCAATTCATCACCTAAGAAATGATAAGTTCTGGAATTACTTTTTCTATCCATTCTATATCCAAAAAAATCAACCTATGAAAAACTTTTTAACTAAAAAATCATTTCCAGAAGAGTAAAATAAACCTAAATCCATAGTTCCTTCAAGGTAATGAAAAATTCATTTTACGTCTTTAAGATGGTACAATTTTGTATTTACTTGATATCTTGCACATAATCATACTGAAAATATTAAATCTGAATGACTAGCTATTAAGAAAGGTAAACATCCAATCATAACTCTAAATATTTTTTGATGAACTGGTTTCCCAACTTCATCAATATCTAAAGTATTTAAGGTTCCAATAGGAGTAATAATAATTTTAGTTTTTTCATACCCAAATTTATTGTGTAGATATTTTATATACTTATGTCGAGATATAAAAGTTCCTTCTGGTTTTTTTGAAATTTGAAAACCTAGAAAATATTTCAACTCACCCATCATACTCATTTCAAACTCAGACTTCATAATATCTACAAAGGAATCTATTAATGTTTTTTGAGTTTATTAAAATATAATTTCATCAAAATATATTTTAAAAGTAAAAATATTTTTATTGACTTCTTTTATAAAAAGAGTTGGATCTGTAGCTCCCTTAACAAAGTTGTTTTGTAACAAAAATCTAGTTAACCTATCATTCCAGGTTCTATGAGCTTGTTTAAGTCCATAAAGTGACTTGGTATGTTTAAAAACATGTTTTGGATGATTTTTATTTTAAAAACCAGGGGTTTGTTCTATATAAACTTCTTCCTAAATCTACCCACCAAGGAAAGAACACTTCACATCCATTTGAAATAGTTTTAAATTTAAGAATACTGCATATGATAGAAGTATATGAATGGCCTCAAGTATAGCTACTGATTCATATGTTTCTTCATATTCTATACCCTCTTATTTATTATATCCCTTAGCAAAAATTCTTGCTTTATTTTTGACCATTATTCCATTTTCATCACATTTGTTTCAAAAAACCATTTTACTACAATATAAAAGTATCTTTAGGTCATTCAACCAAAGTCCAAACTTGATTTATTTTGAATTAATTAAGTTTATCTTTCATGGATTTTATCCAATCCACATAACCTAAAGCCTTATCATGAGTCTTAGGATCAAACTAAGATAAAAAATCTAAATGTTCAATTTCATTTCTCAAAGAATTTATAGTTCTAACTAGTTGATCTACATCACCTATGATATTATCACTAGGATGCTTCCTAAGAAAAAACTAATTTCTTGTATTTTAAAAACTATATTATTCAATAATAGGTTGAAATAATTATTGAGGTATAACTTCAGAAATATATCCTTTAGTTTTTCTCTCATGAGAAAAACTTTCCAACATAGGTTGAAAATTCATTTTAGAAAAAACATCTGAAGATGTAATTTGAGGTTTTTTAAAAACAAAAGGATTGGTTTCATCAAATTTAACATGTACTGCATCTTCAACAATACTTATATTTTTATTAAAAACTCTACAGGACTTACTAGTTGTAGAATAACCTAAAAATATTCGTTTATCCAATTTTAGAGAAAATTTATGTAAGTTATGTTTAGTATTCATAATCAATAATTTGAATCCAAAAACTTTGAAGTAAGAAAATTTTGGTCTCCTTCCATCCCATAACTCATAAAGAGTTTTATTAATAAAAGTTCTTATTAAAAAAAAATATATTATAATAGGTACTACTATATACTTCAGCCCAAATTTTTTTAGCAACTAAGTATTCAATTAACATGTTCCTATTAATCTCTTAAAGAATTATATTTCTTATTTCAACCACACCATTTTTCTGTGGAGTTCTAGGTGCTGAAAAGTTATGTATAATATCCTTTTTACTATAAAATGTTTCAAAATATGAATTTACAAATTATACACCATGATCACTAAAAATAGTTATCAAGGAGAGTCTTTTCTAATTTTTAACTCTGGCTACAAATTTTTTTAAAAAAATAAAGGCTTCATACTTTTTTTCTAGAAAATAGACCCAAGTATATCTAGTTTAATCATAAAATAAAACATATACATAGTATTTTCCACCAATAATTCCAGTTTGTGTAGGACCAAAAAAGTCCATGTGCACTAACTCTAAAGCATCATAAGTTGATACTTCACTTATAGTTTTAAAACTTGACTTATGTTGCTTACCATATTGACAAAGATCACAGACTTTAGAAGTATCAAACCTATGTTTCTATAGATCCTTAATTAGTCATTTCTTATACAACATAACTAAAGTTATGAGATTAAAATGTCCTAACCTTCTATTCTATAACAAAGATTGGTCTTCTATTTCACTAAGGTAAGGTAGATCTTGGATTTTAAGTTCTTATAAGTTTAATGTGTAGAAATTTTCATGTTGATTGGCAGAAAGAATAAACTCATCTTTTGAACTATGAAAAATACATTTATCATTATAGAAGTTCACAAGATAAAATTCATCACATAATTGTCTCATGCTAATAAATAAAACATTTGAAATTAAATCTTTACCAAGAAGAACAATGTTACATGTACTGATAGTTTCTCTTTGAGAATTATCTCTGAAAGTGAATTTTATAATTTTCATCTTTGTAATATTCTTAAAGAAATATTTGTTACCAATCATATGAATTGAAAAATCACTATCCATGAACCATTTTTTGTTGGTACATTATTTATTTTACTGAAAAAAAGCATCAGTACTTCAGATTCCAAACCTTATTGGGTCTGGTATTATCAGAAAATAAAATTTTAGGTATCCAAATTTTTTTAACTTTGTTAAGTTGAGAAAATAAAATTTCTTTTAAAAAATAGGCTTTATGAAAGCCTGCAGATTGAAATTTATTTAAATATATTTTTTCTTATAGTTTCCACCACTTTTGTACTTAGTAAAAAATGGATCAATTTTCAGAACAAAGTAGTTACTACTAAAAACAGGTTTTTTAGTAAAAACCATTATGAAAATATCTTTATGAGGTATAATTTTTTATAAATTTTATCAAATTTTTCCCTTATAGAGGTAAAATTATACAAAAGTTTCTTAAAACTATAAATTTAATATTTTAATTTAACAACTATGTTTTTATCATCAGTAGTATCTTTATTCAAAAAATGTTTTACAATCTCTCTTTTTAAACTTTTTTTCTTAAAAGTTGATTTCTCAAGATCTTTTAAAAGACTATATTTTTTAAAATTAGATTTATCAAGATCTTTAGAAATATATGATATCTCAGTAGTAAGATTATAAATTCTTGAATTTTCCTTTATAAGTTTTTCTTGAGAATTATCAAGTTTTTTTAGAAATTTTAAAATTTTAATTTTCTAGTAATTTAGAAAATCTAGATATTTCTTCAAAACTAGGTAAAATATTATCCTCTTCAGTTGAGGAATATTATTCATAAATATATATAGAATTATTCTCATCATTTCTATCAGGGTAAATTTCATTCAATATAATATTAGTAAGAGATTCAACAATAGTTACCTTAATGATAATAAATTTGTTCACCTTTGGTATTTATTTATAGAAACCAATATTCTTATATCCTATAATCCCATTATATGATGAATCCTATGAAGAATTATCTCCTCCACTAGCACTCCATGCATTTGAATCTTTTAGAGACTTCTTTCTATTATTCTTGTAGTGATTTTTTGAATTGCTGTCATAATTTCTTTCTTTCTTATCCTCCCTTTTTATCTTAGGATAATCTGGTCTTATATGTCATGTTTTCTTACAGTAATAAAGTATAACCTCATAATAATATTTTTTATCACATTTATCCTTATTAATTTTCTTATATCTATATTTAAAGTCTTTATTTTCAAAAATTTTGTTCATCCTTCTCACAAGATCATCCAATTTACTCTCAAACTTTTCTGATGAACTACTATTAGACTGAACAACAACTTTCTCATTTCTGGAAGATTTCATAACTTTTTTAGATGATTGAGCTTTAATAGAAACTTTATAAGTTGTTGGAAAAGAAACTCATCTATTCTTATTTTTATTCTTCTCTACATCTCTTTTTAGTCAACCTTCATACTGCATAAGGGTTCTAATAAGATCATCTAGAGTAAGTCTTTTAATCATTGTATCATCCAAAGTAGTTCTTTTGGATTCACATTCATTTGGAATAATTTCAATAATTTTCTCAACTAAAATACCATCATCAAGATCTTTCTCTCTAAGGGATTGTAAAATATTTATGATATTCATAAACCTTTGGTGAATCTTAACAACTGAATTTCTAGGTAGAAAATCAAAATCTTGATAATCGACATGATGCTTAGATCTTCTTGTTTCAATAAATTTAGATGTTCTAAAACGTGTTAATTCTAAATTATTCCAAATACTATTAGAATATTTATATAAATAAACATGACTATAAAAAAATAAAAAATAAAATAAAAAGAAACATGACTATATATATTTTGAGTCATAGAACATAATAGAGTATTCCTTAATCTATAATTCAACTGATACTCTAACTTTTCCTAATTAGTAAAGGTAGTAACATCCTTATCTGGAATATTATAATTACTAATAAGAAAAAAAAAATTATCCACACTATTATTGATAAAAAAAGTCTTTATTTGGTATCTACAATACTCATAATCATTCCCATAAAAACTAGGTGGTCTACTCGGATTCGTATTTTCAAGGGTTCCAACATTTAACCCTACCATCTTAAAAAATAGAATCTCTTTTCTAAAAAACACTTTAGTTTAAAAGAAATTTATAAACAAGAAGTTTATAACAAAACTTAATAAAATTTTAATAGATAATAAAAGTAAAAACTTAGCAAGTATAGTAGTAGAACCTTCTTCGATATCAATTGTTGGATCATAATAGTTATGATGGCTATAAGAGGGGGGGGGGGGGTGAATTGTAGTTTAAAAATTTAAACAAAAAAAAAAACCTCTTTAGTCAAAAATATCATACTTAGAATTCTTCCAATGACTAGAGTGTCTATATCGAATCCAGAAATCATCTGATAAAGCAGTTTAGTTAATCAACCTAACAAATAGCTTGATAAAACTATTATTAGAAATATTAGTAAAAAAATTCTAATATAAATACACAAAAAACTGTAAAATTTTAATAAAAAGTAAAACCAAATATTATAATAAATTAAGACTAAATTACAAGATTTATTAAAGAATTATACTCTTTAAACATAAGAGTTAAGGAAGTTAGAAATCCTGACTTAAGATATCCACAAATTTACACCTAACTGTAAAGGTATGTCTTTCCACACTAGGAAATCCATCAATATGATGATTGGAGTGTCTTTATTTTCTAATCCTCTGTAATCCCTTGACATGATGATCAGAATGACTCCATCTTCCTAACCCTAGAAGCTCTCAATCTGATGGATCAGATTCATCTATATTCCTATCCTTGGTAGCCCTCGATCTAAACACGACCAGACACACCGAATACAAAATAAATTATAGTTATATGGATTTTACAATTCCTCACTCGGAATCCTTAGAAAAAAACTCTATAAGAAATTACCAATTGTAATAATGATATGTTTAGGCAGAGAAAAATCTCTGATATGTTGAGTTGAAAATGAATTAGCTCCCATATCCTCCAATACACTTCTATTTTTAGAATTCCTCTAATGGTCATATTTTTGTGATTCTTGGAGTTGGTTACAATGAAATCAGATCATCTTCACTTGAAATCTCATAAAAAATTTTCCATTTTATTTGATTTTGATTACCACCATTACAATTCTATTAAATATTATGTACAATGGAAATAATTCCAATTACTCCAATTATAATCTTTGGGAATTTTGATGATCTATGATATTGTTTTTAAATTTTATGGAATAAAAAAAGTTTAGTCCAATGGATTAGATCTATTTTATGTCCAATGGTTGTGATTTTAGTTAGTCTGATAGACATAGCACTTAGTCTAACCACTAAAAAAAACATTAGTCAGTCTGATGGACCAAACACATTGTTAGTTTGATGGATCAGATTGAATAATAAAATTTTATATTTGTTTTATATTAGAATCATTTATACATTAGATGGAAAAGTATGTTTTCTATATAAACATTCTAAAACACTTGGTATGTATAAAATTTGTGAAATAGTGTTTTAATGAAAGTGTTAAAGTATTTGTTATTTTCAAAACTATAGAAATGAAAAGTAGAAATTATAACTTTCAAATCAACAGTCACCATGATGCCACCATGATGTGGTTTATTGATTTCTATGCCATTTTTGGAACCACCATGGTGACCATGCACATCTTGGTGGGTATTAACAAGCCATTTTGGTTCTTGGAGAGACTAATGAACTAAAATGGCATGTGACACTAAAACATAATTCCTTTTTATAGTCAAAAATGGTATCCAAAATAGTTTGGAATTTCATTGCCCTTTGTGAGACCAAGAGACCAAAATGAGCTATGGCATTTCATTATGATGTGGTTTGAGGAGAGTCATTCAAAGTCTAAAATGGGTTGGATAACTTCACCATTCCATGGTGGGAATCTATGGTGTATATGGAAACTTTAAAAATGGGTTTTAACAAAAACCATTTTCGTAGGGGGCCCATGCTGAATCCATGTGACTTTAGACTATATTAAAAGTAATTTTAGTAATTTTTTTGTCTAAAGTTATTATATCTCATGTTAAATAGTTAAATTGTTCATATATTTGTGAAATTATTATTTAAATATTAATTTATATAATTTTTTATATGATATTAATATTGAATGATTTAGTTTAAATTATTTAAACCGCTTCTTATAAATTGTCATACCATATACGAGTTATAGTCTAGGTACAATGATATAAGATTTAGTTTTCTTCTACCTTGATTTCAATTTTTTATGGAGTTATGAGATTAAATTTAGAGGTTAATTATAATTTAAATGTAGAGAACCAAATTTTTTCCTTATCAAGACTTAGCTCAATTTTGTGATTCAAAGTCTTAGGACCTCCATAGGTGTAAAACCATAAATTTACCCTAGCAGATGAATTCATATTTTTTTGATGGTTTTATTAATCTCAGTGTATAATGTTTACCTCTTGGTTGAGTTTTGGTACATTTTTTAGAAAAAATAATTTTAAGGGATATTTAAATAAATAATTATCACATTGTTGAATATGGTAATATATCCTGAATAATAGCTCTTTTGGAAATTTCAATATCGTGATTGTGTTCTAAATTGGGTTTTTACCCTAGGAGTAGTGTAAACCTTATTCTCATCTATGGTCCCCAGGGTCATACCGTCATGAGTGGAAATTAATTAATTAAATTAATTAATTTATTATGTTAGAAAAACATAATTATCAATATATATTCTCCCTTAATATCTCTCTCCCAATGAAGATGGTGTGAATATGTTCATTACCAATTATTGATCCAATCAAGTGGTAGAGCTTGAATTTTTTTATTTGATTCATTCTTTGTGACTTCTGAGTCTTGAATTATTATTCTTGAATTATTATCTTCATTCACAAGTCCTCATAATGTATTTACCTACATTATCATTAAACATCACAATTTCCTCCCTGTGCTGTTCATCTTTGATGGTATCGTGTATAAGGGATAGTGGTTGGGTGATCCCACCAGCCATTAAACCCTTTATACATTTACACTTTCTTTACCCCTTTCTTTAATCGTTCACCATCAGTTGTCTCTAAGGATGGTAGTTTGATGGTATTGGACCATGAAGGTCAATGAGTGGTCAGTGGGTGTGCAAACCCTTTGTCAGATCCTGAAATTGATGTGAAGGTTGGTATAAGGGTACTGTGGTGTAGCTTAGCCATGCAGTGGGTGATGGTTAGTCATCAGAGGCATAAAAGTGAAATATCTCAGAGGATAGTGACAGTATGAGGCATTGAAAGAACATGAAAATGAATTATGGGTAGTTTTTGTGTGCGATGAATGATAATAAAATGGTCACTAAAGGCGTTTCGATGATAAAAGAGGCCCTTGGTGGTGATTCTGGTGCAATCAGAGGTGAGAGTAGTGATAAAGATATGAAAAACTAAGGAAAACTGTAATCTGGGTGAAAAATACAACTACCTGACATATAATTCAGGAAATAACACACTATATAGGGTCTTGGTACATGGTAATAGGGGTTTGATAATTTATTAGTATCACATGACATGTATATTGGATACACACTCTATGTAGTTTTAGATTATGCGACTTGGGGCGTGGAAGAGTACACGCTTAGCCACTTTGTTTGGAATCCATAGCATGTATTTTAAGTACACATCATGTTCAATCTACACAATAAATACACGACCTAATGGTACATTCCTTGATTGATCTCCAAGGACCAAACACTTTGTGTCCTTGGAGACATGCCGTGTAGTCAGTGAATATATGACTCAGGCATTGAGCATCACACACCGAGTAACTTTCTGGTCTCACATGCCATGTATTATTGTGGACATGTTTTTAGTCTATATAGGAATAACATGGAACTCCTTACACACATGTAAAATTAATCATGGACCTCTTGTCCATAAATTCCATGTACCCTATGGGAAATATTGTGTAGTTTTAATTCACATTCCATGTGAAGGTAAGTACATACTAAACTTCTCCCGAATGTACACCCCTAAAGTATATATCGTTTACTTTTCCATCCATGGTGGTTTTTCATATCTCCTTGCCTAGGAATCAGATTTGGACATGTGAGCAGTCTATCCTGATCATTTTTCTGTATAAAACTTGATGATACTTCCTTATTTTGAATCATAGGTGAGGCATGAGGTGGATCAAGAAGTTTATTCCTCTTAGATCTATAGGGTCTACAATTGGGATCAGGTGTGAATTTTGGTGTGGACACAGTTTTAAGAAATCCTTTGGCTATGCACTAATGATAGGGCACAAGTCCCTCACACTTTTCCCAAAGTTTAATATTTCTCAAACCACTCATGACATGAGTCCTCTAGCTCAGGCATGGGATTAATACTCCCATGGAACCAAAAAGGTGTGGGTACATCATATGATTGACAAAGTTAGGAACTCCCCCATTTACATGGGACATGGGTCTTTTATTTAGGGATTTTGGAACTCCCTTGTTCTATGTGGTTCACTCGATGAGGCATGGTTCCTTTATTACAGATTCTATGAGGTATGTGGATTATAAATGGTTGATAAGTTTTGATAGTAGGGGTTAGAACTACCTTGATTTATGACTATCCTTGGACATAGTGTAGGTTCCCTAACATGTTTATAGAATGATGACTTGGTAAATTATGGATAGTAAGGTATTTTACCCCCTTAAATGATTCACATACTCTAGAAAGGAGTGGGCCCCACTTTTTTTGTTTTTCAATAGAAATGTATAAGTTGTAAAGGTTGAGATATTAAGATACTTCGAGCCCTAGGACTCCTTAGGAACCCCTTTGCTGCCTTCGAGATGAACTTATAGTTAGAATATTAATTTTATACTTAGTGAGACCTTTTTTTACTCTAATAATCCCTAGTTGTTTATCAGATATGATCCTGTATGGATTGTATATGTAATGACTTGGAATTCCTCATTCCCCTGATACTTCTAGTTATAGATCATAACTAGTTTGTTATGCCTCATGTTACACTTCTGTTCTAGAGTTTGGGTTGAATTGTTTATTTGTCTTTACTTTGTGGTTTCAACGTATCCTGATGAGTATGTTTATACTCACCCATATACAGACTTCATCCCCACACATGTTGTGTAGGTGCATACAATACAAAATTCAAAGATGTTCTTGGTGGACATAGATCTGGTACAACTTGTTCAAAGCTAACAATTATTGGTGGTTAGTGGAGCTCAGTAGTCCATGATTGTGGTAGTGACCGTTATAGTCATAGATCAATCTAGGGGTCCTTATATAGAGAATAATCTATCCCTTTTCCTGTGTTCTCTAGGTTTTGATACCTTTTCATATATACATTTCCTATAGTGTTTTGCTTATTTGGTGATGAACTTATTATGTGATGTGTCATGCATGCGTTGTATATTGTTTTTCTATTTATATATTACTACTAGTGTAGTTGGTAATTTTATGAATTGGAGATATGTGTATATTTTTGGTTGATATAGGATAAGGACTCCCATATTGTGTGATATTCCTAATCAGTGCTTGTTACCAACCCATGACCTACTAGATGCGAGCCTGAGGTGACACAATCAGGTTACTACCAATCTGGGTGGGCCCCAGTTGGTCAGGTCATGTCATAGTGGTATCAGAGTGATTTAGTCCTAGTGATGGATTTTGGATTTATCAGTCATGTGAGGATGTGTTTGGGAATTTAGGGAAACTATATCAAGGGGTTTGTAGTTCATTTTTCATATAAGGGAACTTAGTGTTGGTGCGACGACCTACATATCCATTCGACAGGACCCTGCCAATCTATTGATCAACTAGAAACTATAAGAAACAATTTTCATGGTATAATCAAGATGGTATATTCATCATATAGTGTTCATTTATAATTTTTTATATTCTTATAGTTTCAACTCATCTAGATATAGATAGCTTGTATTTAGAGGTAGGTTCATGACAATCCCATTCCTATAGTTGGGTCTCTCTCCACTTATCAATTGAGTGATTGGGTATTGATCCTAAGACTTGGTTGAGAAATATCCCTACCTAAATGTATCAAGAAATTTATATCCACTTTTTTATTAGTACAAACTTTCTTGTAGACCATATGGTAATTTCTATTAAGCTAGGTGAAACTATTCATGAGATGACAATGTGTCACAAATCGGCCTGGATACCTTGGTACCCTGACACCTGAGTTGATCTGGACATAGTCCTAAGGGAATCCTCGATCTGTATAGGTTGATGACTAGAACCTGGCATCATATAATCCAACAGTGGGAACAATTTTTCCATATAAACAATAGAAGTGAAAAATACATATCATTATGATCAAATAAAAATTACAAAGGAAACAATACCATATGTCAAAAAGTTGTAATAAAACCCAAAAAAGTACATCAACAAGTACAAAAAAACTAACAATATAAACAACCTAAGTACCAATAGACAAAACACACTAAGACCAAATGATCAACAAAAATAGCCACACCAAGTTGCACTTTCTACTTGCTTGAACCTAACAGAAGGAAATCTACAAATACCCAAAGGCAAAGGTAGAGTGTGAGCTAAAATCCCAGTAGGGTCTCAACAAGTGTTCCATAATAAGATTCCAAAATAAATAAACCAAATAATGCTTTCAATTTTAAAAAAAATAGGAATTTCAGTATAATTTCATATTTAAAACAATACATGCTTTTCATTTCAATTGATGGAAACATTTAAAATAATTAATTAAGTAAATATTTTTTATAAAATAGTTTATATAAATCACTGGGAATGAGTAAAGTAGTTTTAGAATCAATGTAATATACATTTAAGTAATCACAGTATGAAACATGGTCATGTGCCCTATGATATGATAGTTCCAAGTTATAGGATCATCACACACTCAATTCTGTGATCATGAAAATGTGCACACACATCCATTGGGATCAATTTGAAAAAAATCCATCAACTTCCGACTAGGGATAAGATCCCCTGAACTATGTTTATGTTAGAGTTGTAAAGATTCAATACATTTTTAGGGAATTACCATCCTAGTAGGTTTGTCCCAAATAACCCAATAACTACCCATGCTCGCATGTTCTCAATCAATTAATCAATAATGGGAAAATTATTTCAAAATAGTTTAAAATACAATCACCCCTTTTCCAATTTCTATATTCCAATTTCAATTTAAAAAAAATACATATGTTTTTAATCAATTAATTCATTTTCAAGATAAAACCAATAATAGGTTCTTATCAAATCAATTTAATCCATTTTTTTAAAAATCAATATCAAATCAGTTTCAAAATTCCATCAATTTCAAATCACACCCCAAATTTCCATTTTTATTAGAATTGGGGGTTTTCATAAAATTCATGAAAATACAATTTCAAATTCCAATTCACACCAAATTGGGCTTTCATAATTTAATTGAAATAAATATAAATAAATCAAGGAAATCAAGGGTTTATTAAATAGAAGATCTCAATGGAACCACCTACCTTTATTATGGTGATCATGCAACACAACACTGACAATGGGATTTTCCAACAAAGAATGATGGAAACAGAGATAAAGGAATCTAACATAGGTTCAAGATCTAAAAAAAGGAGTTTATATCCATCAAACATGTGATGATCTAACAAAACCTATGGAGGAAATACTGAGAGAGTGGGAGAGAAGGAATGGGATAAGATCACATATTTGAGAGGAATTGAATGAGTTTTTTTGAACTTAGATATGACTAGGAAGGAGTTTGGAGGATCCAAAATCACCTCTAAGGATCCTATAGGGAAGAATAATTATAGTTAGGGTCAAATGTGTTTTTTAATAACTTAAATTAGGGGGTTCATAATTTTAAAATTAATTTTTATAATTAAAAAATTCCGCACGCACGGTTTTCTGGGGGGGGCACAGTTTCTCATACCGTGTACCCTAACCATGCACCCCTCCAATGGGGTGCCTGATTTATACTAGTTGGGTGTATAGTTTGGAAAACCATGTGCCAATTGTGCATTACCCACTATCTTGGGGGTGCATAGTTTTTACTGGAGGGGTGCATGGTTTGGGAAAACTGTGCACCAACCATGAACAACCCAAAAAATTCCCAAAATCTTTAAATTTTCACCTGAAGAAACTTGAGATGAACCCAAACCAAAGAATGATAAAAAATATGGTTGTTGAGTACCGGAAAATAGTAACAGGATGTTACAAGATCCCCATCATAGAAACTTTCTATCCCCATAAATCTTATCAAGAAGTCTCCATGTAAAAGGTATCATCCTCCCATGAAATACCTTGGTTTTAGAATCAACTATCCCAACTGGATGCTCAGTCATGGATAAATCAAGTTCAGCATCAAGATCACTCTATCTCATAACATGATATAGATTATAATGATACTTTCGTAGCTGTGATACATGAACAAAATTATGTATCAATGTCAACAATGAAAAAATTTATAAATGATAATTCACTTTCCCCATATTCTCAAAAACCTCAAAAGGTCCCAAAAAACAAAGAGAAATATTCACTTTCCTCCTAATCCATCGATGAACAAAACGAGGTGAAAATTTCAAGAACACCTAATCACTAAATGAAAATTCTAATGGTCTAGGATGATGATAATTATAATAATTATAATGGATTTCTCCCATAAACATTCTCTGATGAATCAACTAATTTTTTTTTTCATATCTTGGACCAAGCTCGGTCCAACCATGGAACTTTCACCGATCTTTGAACAACACAATGAATATTTACAAGGCCAACCATATAAGAATATATATCAAAAGGATCTATTATAATCATGGAATGGTAACTATTATTATTAAAAAAACCAACCATTCCCAAATGTTCATCCCAAGATCCACCAAAAATCAAGAGAAGAGACATGAAGCATATCCTCAAGAATCTGTATAGCCCTCTTTATCTTCCCATCCATCTATGGTTGGTATGATGTACTGAAACAAACCTGAGATACCATTGATTCCTAAAGGCATATCCAAAATTAATAAATAAAAAAGGATCCCTATCAATGACTATAACATATGGAACTCCATGTAAATGAACATTCTCTCTGACATAGATATTTCCCAGCTCCTCAACTTTGGTTGTATCACAAATGGGTATAAAGTGAGCCGATTTGGTTAGCCGCTTGATCACAACTCATATCACATTATTCCTTATCTGGGTACATGGAAACCAAAACACAAAGTCCATATAGATCTCATCCCACTTCCAAGTCGGAACTAGAAGTGGCTGAAGAAAACCTAAAGGTCTCTGATTCTCAGCCTTGACCAATTGGAAAGTATAGTAATGAGAGAAAAAACAAGTAATCTCCTATCTCATAATTGGCCACCAGAATCATCACCACATTTCATAAAACATATTCATGTTTCTTGGGTGAACTGTCCACTGGGGACTATGAAAACCCCCATCACACCTTTCCTTACCTCTAACAGAACAACAAAATGATTCTGAAAACATAGAAACATAGAATACTCTCCATAGAGAATGAAAACCCAACAATGGTATCCCCACCATAAAGAGAGTATCTAATGATACAAAATTCATTATCAAGATGATTTTTATGAAGAATCATCTTTATAAGAGTGGATATCAACTGAAAAAATGGCCAAGAAAAGAGCCATCAAGTTCCATTATTTTGATGATTCTTTCACTTCCAGAGTCAGAAGTTTCATTCCTAGAGAATCTGCAATGACATTTCCTTTCCTTGGGGGTATAAGAGATGTCAAAATTAAAGTATTTTAGGTACTCCACCCAATTTCTATGCCTATGATTCAAATATTTTTTAGATAATATGTAACTTAGGATCTTGTGGTTGGAAAACAAGATAAAAATTTCTCTAAAAAATTAATACCACCAACTCTTAAGTGCATACATCACAACCATGATTTCAAGGTAATGGGTCAGGTAATTCTTCTTGTATGGCCTAATCTACTGAGATCAATAAGTAATGATGTGATCACCCTACATAAGAACATAACCCAAACCTAAACCTAATGCATCATAGAAGACCACATAGCCCTGCCCAACCTCTGGAAGATTAAACACCAGTGCAGTAGTCAAAATACATTTCATCTCAAGAAAAGAACTATGAAATTTATCATCCCAAGAAATATTCACTGCCTTCCAAGTGAGAGAGATAATAGGATAATCCAAATTCGATAAATTCTTTACAAACTAGTGATAATATCCATCTAAAACCAAGAATCTCCAATTCTAAAAAACATTCAGTAGTTTCTCCCATGTCATTGAAACTTTCACCTTCTTAGGATGAATTAAAATACCATGTTCCAATACCACATGTCCCAATAACTTCAATTCCTGAATCCAGAAATCACATTTTGATATATTGTCATAAATTTGATGATTTCTAAAAAATTCAAAAACTACTCTTAGATAATGCACATGACCCTCTTCAAACATAGAGTAAAATAGGTTGTCATCCAAAAATACCACCATGAAAGTTTTAATATACTCATGGAAGATCCTATTCATAAAATCCATAAAGATTTAAGGAGAATTATTTAGAACAAATGGCATGAAAAGATACTCATAATGGTCATACCTGCTCTGAAAGGCAATTTACTTGAATGTCATATTTTTTTATTCTCAACTAGCGATAACCAGACCGAAGATCAATCTTTAAAAATCACTTCTTCCCTTTAAAATACTAAAAGAGATCCTCAATACAAGGAAAAAAATAATTTTTATTTACCATAACTCAATTGAGTTTCCAATAATAAACACATAGACAAAGTGTTCCATCAAATTTCTTATTAAGGAGAATAGGTGCTGCCCAAGGTGACACACTCGGGTGTATAAATTATTTCTTTAAAAGATCATCCAAATAAGTCTTAATCTCTTTAATTTTACCCAGTTCAATGCAGTAAGAGGGAATAAATAATGGTTGAGTACTAATAAATAAATAAATATAAAACTATACCTATATTACTGGTGGAAAACTAGAGAAGTCAAAAGGAAAATTTTTAGGAAACTCAATGAAAACTAGAGGGATATCATCACTAAAGGATTATCACTCCAAGATAATAGAAAATACTGATATTTATTTGCCCAAATATTGATAAGAAGGTTTGAATATACTCGACCTCAGGTCACATTCTCCTTGAAAGATATGACACACCCCATTAGGTGCAGTAAAGAAGACCAATCAAAGATAGCAGTCAATTCAAGATTTACTAAAAATGATCAAATATATAATGAATATTACATCAAGAGGTTTAATTTAGAGAACCAAAAAATACCAAGTAAGATCAATCTCTTATAAAGAGAAGGTACAAGTAGGACAACTAAGACCCTTCACTCTCTTCATTCTGAGGGGTGTAGTAATATCCATCACATAAGAGAAAATATCTATATAAATATTTAGCAGATTCATAATATAAGTTGAAATGAATGAATGAGATGAACCAGTATCAAATAAAGTAGTAACTACAGATGAATATATGGTAATGGAATCTCTCATAGTTGCTGGACATGTATCTAATTCCTCTATAGACTCTTCCACTGTGTGAAGAATTTTTATTTCAGATGTCTATGGATGAAACCCCATTTTTTATGAAGCACCTAATTTATCTATAGTAATTTTAGGAGATAATGATATTGTGATGCTATGTGGTGAAGAGAATATATAGCATAACTTCTGAAAGTGATCTGAACATCCACATGAGCTATATATCTTGGGTTCCTCATTGCAAACTCAATTTGAATTTCTTATCTTTCCATACTATAAGAAAGTAAAAGGTCTTATTATAGGAATCATATAAGTTCTATAAGAACACTTTTTTAAGGAACTACCATGATTTTCATCATGATTCCTCTTTCTTTTAAAGGAAATTACTGAATTTTCATTGGGAGAAAATAGAACTCCCATCAACCCTAAATTACCAGCCAAATCAAGATCAACCATCAATTACCTATCAAACAAATTTGCATAATAATAAATATTTGACAAGAAAATATGAGAAAAAATATCATATCAAAGTCCCATATCGAACCTCCAAGTCTTCATATTCTCATTTGATACAATTTCAGGTGAAAACTGTACAAGATCAGCAAAGTGATTGTCATTTTCTTTCATAGTCATGAAAGCCTTCCCGACTTTGAAAAAATCACTAGAATTATCCAACACCATTGAATTTGGATAAAAATAGTTGTTGAAAATAACTTTAAAGTACTTCCACTCTAATATCTTATGCTTCTTATCTATCACCATCATGTACCACCATCTTCTTCTAGGTCCTTATAGCTTGAAGGTGGCACATTTCACCTTAATCTCATTAGGAGTCTCTATGAACTCGAACAAAAGCTCAAACTTACTCAACAAATCCTCAAAATCTTGAGGATTATTAGATCCTTGGAACACTGGTGTTTTCTGGTGAAGGAACTCTTGATCATGTCTTTGGAATCCATCCTTTCATAGTTTTACAACTGGATCCTAAATGATAATGGGTGCAGGTGCCTATCCCATAGCTTGGACAACACAAGCAATAACCACAAATAGATTTTGATCCATAAGAGTATTTTATCACTATGGTTCATCTAAAGATTCCTCTTGGATCCTATTCACACGTATTCTTAGAGGCATGATGCTACACAACATTAGAAAAAAATAAATAAGGCACCAGAAGATTAGTCATATCAACACTCAAAAAAGAGAAATAGGGAAATTAATCCCCTCAGGTAGATAAACATGATTTTGATATCAACCTATCCAAATAAAAAGCATGAAAAATATTAGAATTAATCCTCAAGATATATTTCCCAAACTACCCATGGTGACTTAAGGCTTATTGAGATGAGATATGGATAGGAAATCACTTGTAACTGCCTTCTATGTCTTGAAAATATTTCTCAACTGCATACTAACATCAAGGAAAGATGCTCAACCTGCACCTCTAATACCACTTTTTCATGAACCATCCTAGATACCTTGGGACCCTAAAACTCGACCTAATATTGACATGGAACAAAGAGAATTCTTGATCCCCATGGATTGGTGAATAACACCTAATATCATATAATTTATAAGTGGGAATGATTTTTCCACATAAACAATAGAATAGATAGATACATATCATTATTCTCAAAGAAAAATCCCATAGGAAATAGTACCAGATTTTAGACAGGTATAAAAAACCAAAAATAGTACATCAATAAGTACTCAAAAACTAACAAGATAAAAAACCCAAGTCCCAACGGACACAACAATCAAAGACTAAATGATCAACAACAACCTCCACCTTCAAGTTTCACTTTCCCCTTTCTCAATCCTGGAATAAGTAAATCTAAAAATCCCCCAAGTAAAAGGTAGGGTGTTAGATAAAATCCTAGTAGGGTCTCACTGAGTGTTCCATAATAAGATTCCACAATAAATAAACCAAATCATGATTTCAATTTCAAATAAAATAGAAATGGAATTACAATTTCATATTTAAAAGAAAACATGATTTTAATTTCATTTGATGGAAACATTTTAAACAAGTTCTTAAGAAAACATTTTATATAAAATAGTTTATATAAATCACTAGGCTTGAGTAAAGAAGTTTCCAAATCAATGGAATATACATCAAAGTAATCACAATAAGAAACATGGTCATCTAACCTGTAGTATAATATTTTTAAGTTATAGGATCCTCACAAACTCATTTCTGTGATCACAACAATGTGTACACACATCCTTCAGGCCAAAGACAAAAATTACCCATCAACATTTCACTAGGGATAAGACCCTCCGAGCTATGTTTATGTTAGAGTTGTAAAGAATCTATCCATTTCTAGGGCATTACCATCTGAGCATGTTTGTCCCAAATAAACCACTAACTACCTAGGTTTGCATGTGCTCAATCAATCAGTCAACAATGGTCAATTTATTTTAAAATAGTATAAAATACAATTACCCCATTTCCAATTTCCATATTCGAATTTCAATTTAAAAACTAATACATGAGTTTTAATCAATTCATGCATTTTTCAAGTTAAAAATAATCATAGGTTCTTATCAAATCAATTTAATAATTTTTTTTAAATAAATATCAAATTAGTTTCACAATTCCATCAATTTCAAATCACACCCCAAATTTCCAATTCCCTTATTATTAGGGGTTTTTACCAAAATTTATGGAAATCCAATTTCAAATTCCTATTAAAAAAACGATTTTTCATAATTTAATTGAAATCATTCTAAATCAATCAAAAAAATAAAGGGTTTATTAAATGGAAAATATCAACATAACCACCTACATTTATCACATAAGTCACACAACACAACACCCATAACATGATATTCTAATGAAGAATAATGAAAATGGTGATCAATGAATCTAAACTAGGTTCAAGATCCAAAACAACATAGTTTAGATCCATAAAACATGTGATGATCTAACAAACCCTATGGAAGAAAAGAGAGAGTGGGAGAGAAGGAATGCAAGAAGATCACATACCATAGTGGAATCAAACAAGGTTCTATATGCTTCAATTTTCCTAGGAATGGGTTTAGAGGAGCCAAAATCACCTCTAGGGAGCCTCTAAGGAAGATGAATTCGAGTTAAGATCGAGTGGGATCATTAGCCACTTAAAATGAGGGGTTCAAGTTTTTAAAATTAATTTTCAGAATTAAAAAATTCTACAAACACTGTTTCATAGAGGTGGCCACACAGTTTCCCAAACTGTGCGCCCTAACCATGCACCCCTATAATGGGAAGCATGGTTTTTCCTAGGTGGGTGAATGGTTTTGGAAAACTTGCACCAACTATGCATTCCCCACTATACAGTGTAATAATCATTCTTAGAAAATAATCTCAATATTCCAGGTTCCCATGTGTCAAGTATTTAATGGGGGTGATCCAACTGATGCCGGCTGAGCATCTAATCACAATATATATATATATATATAATAATAATTCACAATAGGCATCACCCCGAGTCACTCTAAGGACTGATCTCATGCCACATAACAAATGGAACACAAAGATTCCAACCTGAGTCACTCTAATAATGGATTGAAATGATTCAAATATGAGTAAATCCCATCCATTATATAAACATACTAGGCATGAGAACATCTAAAGGAGGTTTTCCATAATAAAAAATTTCACCATTTTCACAGAGTTTCTAAATGGTCCATTAAGCATTTCATAAAACTAGAATTCATCAATGGTACAAAATACAATTTTCATAAAGAGATTAAAACACACCATTTTCAATATCTAAACATTTAAATAAACCCCTTAAAACATTCAGGTTACACACTCAAAACACAACCGTTTTTATAAAAATGCCAAACGGTCTATTCACCGGCAGATCATGCCAAATCACATTTAAAAACAAAACTCGTTACTTTATAAATTCAAAAAAAACTTTTGAAACCATTTAATGGATCCAAAATAACATTTCAAATTCTTCCAATATATTTATAAATCCAAAAAATCCATTTATATCACAAACAACCCATAAAATCCAACCAGACAATTTATTGAACACATGACATGCAATATTTAACAAAACAATTTCATTTAACACTAAAAAGGTATAAAACACCCATTTCCACTCCATAAATTTATTTAAGCTACTGAACCATGTTCAAAATACCACAAATAATGTGTGTAAGCTAACAAATCATCTTAACAACCATGCGGTGTGCAAAATATTAAGAAAACAACATGATTTTCCATAAAACAAACCATTAACCGCAACTTTTCACACACAAAAATTTATCCAAGGCTCATATATCATTATTTAGAATATAAAAATGATGCAAAAACCATGAAATCAAAGATTCTGAAATCATAAAGGCATGTTCTTGGGAAACCTACCTCAAATCCATGGAGGAATGGAAACACACACCCAAAAACCTTCCACGAGGGATCATAAACACTAAATCTATGATGATAAACCCTAAATGAACAAAACCCCCATAAAAAATCATGGGGAAAATAAAACCCTAGGTCGATCATGACTAGGGGAGAATAGATAACCAAGAGAAAATTAAGGAAGAGGGAAGGGAGAGGATAAAGGAGAAGATAAATACCTTGGGAAAGTAGCCCCACCTTGAGGGTTTCTTATTTCAACATCAAAGGAGGAGGAGGAAGGGATTGGGAACCATGGGAGATCCCTCCCTAAGTATGGACACACCAGGAGATACAATATTGGGTAGATTCGGGTCTAAAATCATTAGGGGTTAGTTTAGGGATTTTATAATTTTTTTTAATTCTAGGAAGTGCCATAAGGTTAGTTCACACAGTTTATTAAACTGTGAACCAAACCGTGTGACATACATAGGAGTTACTGCACATTTTCTCCTAAGTGACCGCACACACATATTCTATTCATGTGGTAGGTTTTATGCATTCCACATAGTTAACTAGGTTTGGCAATACAATTTATCAAACCATGCGCCAAACCGTGCACAAGCCCTTTTCAAGACAAAATTCTATGTTTTATCTATAAACTCCAAAAATAACCAAGGACCAACCATGAGAGAAATATTAGACAAAGAAAACACTTCAAAACCAAACACCCATCACACCTAGAACCTGAGAAAATACTGGGATCCCAAGAAAACCAGATCAAAACCCAAACATGAAAAATTGGGTGTGACAATTCTCCCCACCATTAATGCTTTCCATCCTCAGAAATCCATAACACATTCCAGCAAGTTGATCAATAGATAAGGATTCCACATCAACATGATCCAACCTCTTAAACAATGAACATTTCACTCACAAAAAATAGAATTTAAGCCTCTTCCCCGAAACAAAACAACAACCCACAACTACATCCTTAGAATCAATAGAATGATTAAGCCTTTACATCCACAACCAAGACAAGAACTAGATTGTTGGTACTTATCCCAAAGTTCCCAATGATCTCCCAAACTAAAGAGCACTCACAAATTCAAAAGATTTAAAATAAGTCCATAATAGACTCCCCACTGTTAGAGAACAAATAACATTCAAGAACATCTTAGGGGAAAACTCAACAAGACCCAAAGTGGGTCTCCCCACCATTAAGAACCAACTAAAAATGACCAAAAGAGAATTCAACATGAACCAAGAAACATGAATCTTCCATATAGGCTAACCCAAAACTCCCTTATAATGACCTATCATCCCAGGTCAAGAAGAATACAACACATACATTGAAACTACCCACTCCTGAACAGGGGGGTAAATATGATCCAAAAACCCCTTCACAAAACAAAAATCCCCACCACTCAGGGTGGGGAGGTAAGGGAACTAATGATTTCACTATTAAAACTGGGACTGACAACCATCCACCACTATTTACAACATGAGAGGAAAAACAAAGCATTGAGAAACCACAATAAAAACAGTAAAACTGCCCCACTGTAATGGTGGAGGAACGAACCTAGCCAAACTCCATAAAACCTTTGGGATTCCTGACTATGCGCCAGTTTTACTCCAGGACCTGTGACTAGAACTATGATTAATGAAGCATCTAATACCTCGCAGCCAGAACTACTAATCCCAATCCAGATCATGCATCACAAGATCATATAAAAGAGAAAGATTGGAAATTTCTAGAATAGAAACCACAATTCCATTGAAAATAGGAGTTCACAAAAAGACCCACAACATCCCTTACATTGGAAGGAAACATAAAAAAAGAAACTTTAAATAAATTTCAAAAAACACATAACTTCTTAGAATTTCTTCCATAACGTTTTCTAGCAATGCCTTGTTATAATAACTACAAGTAACCCAAGTGTCCACAAGCATAGAAAGTCTTAAGATTACTTGGAAACAATGGCCTCTTATGACCCAACATTCCACACTGATAGTATAGAAAAACCCCATTCCCATAAGAGGTTGATGAAAGATCTCGAGACCTTTTTATTCCATAACCCGCTCCATCAACTTTCAACTGCTTTCTTATCTCCTTTCCAGAATATTCATCGCTGCTCTTTGGAATTGAAGTAGGGAGGACTACTTCTATCACTCATGAAATCATGGCTTCAATGTAAAAATATTGCCTCAACACATCAAAAAACGAAGTTAGATTGAGATTTAACACCTTTTAATGAAAATCAGAATAGATCCCATCCTTGAAACACCAAGCCTTTAGGGATTCATCTCCAGTATACCCTGAATCATAAGGGACTAGACCCACAAAGTGATGAAAGTACTCCAACACTGGCCTATCACCCTATTGAAATCATCCCATATCTATACCCTTTCTCACCCTTTCTCTCTTAAATAAATACTGATTAATGAAAAAATATTTAAAGAAATACCAAGTAAGATCTTCACGGGCTTGTTCCGAGACACCGACTTCCACCACTTCTACGGTGAACCATCAAGCATGAAAGTTGAAAAATTAACCTTCAAAAACTCTGGAAACTCGATGAGGCTAAAGTTCCTTTCAATCTTTCACATCCAATATTTTGTTACGGAAGGGTTTTCTTGACCATAAAATATAGGTGGATGTAACTTCTAGAACTCAAGAATAAAATCCTTAGGTTGATCAATTACACTACGATCACCCATCGAAGCTCCATGGGGACAACTGTAGTATAGGAAAAATCCAAGAACTAAATCAAGGCCAACTCAACAACAAAAATACTCAAGAACAAACACCACATAGGTGACAAGGTTTTAACATAATAAAACAAGCCACTATAACATCAAAACTTTATTTTTGAAAACATATTTAATTTAAAAAAACTTGGTAGGTTGATCACTTTTCTTTGGTATTCCTTAGAGTCTCACTCACATGCATGTTTTCATGCCACCCCGTACATTCATCCTCCATGCCACACTTGGAATCCATTCACATTCCCATATACCACCATGCATGTAAGAACCCATAATAACACCAAGGATAATATAAAACATTCTCATTTCTTAAAAAAAATCATTCAAACCATTTCAAAAATCATAAACCTTCCCAAGTAACACTAACCACCAAGTCAGAACCGTCTTCATATTCAAACATCAAACCATTATACTATACTTGAAAATTAAATCCCATAGTTTTCAATCAAGATTCCATTTTAGTTTTATAAAAACATTTTCAATCACCTCAACAAACCTCATTTCATCAAACCCTTTGATTAAAAACCCACTCCTATTTATTTAAAACAACTTACAAGAGGTCATTTTATAAAAACTAATTTTCCTAAGATCTTTCACAAATTAAATTATGAAAATACTTTATCCTATTTTTTGAAATCTAGCTATTACCATTAAAAACTCATTTTCACAATTCCAACACAACAGCTTTTCAAAATATTTTTTTTTCAGAATTCATAGGAGACCCAAAGAGACCTACAAGGGGAACTAGCGTCGGTGGGTGACTTGGCCATATGGTTGGTGGCCATATACCAAGAACACTAGCAACATGGAGAGACTTTTAGGACCATAACCTCAGCTCCACATGGTTTTTTAGGTCCCACGAGGTCACAGAGACCACCAACCCGACTCCCCTTTCATATCCCAACCACTAAACAATCCCTAAAGACCAAGAAATTAACAAAATCGAACATCCTTTGGAAACCCGAGGATCAGAAAGAGTAAGAGTTTGTGATGATCTTCCCACACCTACCCCTAAAGTCCTGAAAATCCTACACTATTTGTCAGGACATCCCCAAGTAACAAAGGGTGCTATGAAATTTAAGGTCCGCTAAGAGATAACCTCCTTTGATACCATTTTGTCACGAACTAACCCAGGTCGACCTTGAACCAGTCACCCAAGACGATCCGTGGCAAGGCCCGAAGGGCATTCCCGATCCTCACAGGCTGAAAAATAGTGATGGGAATCAACAAATTATAACAAGGGAATGATTTATCCCAATAAATAATAAATAAAAAAACAACATAATGAAACCAAATAACCCAATATGTAAATAAAAATGATCTAAAAATCTTTTATATACAATCTAAAAATATACAAAAACTGAAAAAGGATCAAACAGACAAGAATACAACACTATATCCATGTGACCTCACTGGTCACTCTCTAACACAATGATCACACACTACCCGAGGAGACTGAACACAAGCTAAATCCTGCACAAGGGCTAAAAATAGAAAAGAACTATAAGCACGATTATTAAAACTCAGTAGGATATCCTGATAATCTATTCCCAAAGCACTTCCTTTAAAATAAAAGAAGCATCAATTTCAAGTTTGAACTAAAATATATGAAAGTATGCTTTTATATGCATTTTACTTAAAAAAAAAAGTACAACTCATTGGCCTTACTCATTTCTAAAACTAGATTCATTTTATTAGTGTTCCATTATCATTTTCAAGGGGAAAGTGATGTCTATATTTTTCAGCTTTCACAAAGAGGGTAAAACACTTGAAAACAATTTTCATAAACCTTATTAAAATCAACCCATAAATTTCCAAGAAAAAAATTACACAAGAAATCACTATAGTAATCACAAAACAAGGTCAATGTAAATATACATACAAGTATCACATTCATTTCTGCAAGCAACTAAAATCCAATAGACATGGGTGAACCTAGGATATTAAGAATAATTCAAAAGACACTAATACCAAAGACCCCATATATGGTAGCATGCCATACACGTTGAAATCAAAATGCTCAATATTCTCATCCACCCTTTCTCAGGATAGGTTGAGGGAAAATCCCATACCAATAAACCTAATATATCCACCTACTATGGGCCATTGGTCAGTACCGTAACCTACTAGTACAACAATCATTATTAGAAAATTCCTTCAATATGAAAATTTCCCATGTATCGAGTATTTAATGGGGGTAATCCAACTAATTCTATTTGATCATCCAATCACAACATATATATAATAATATTTCACAACAGGCATCACCCTGAGTCACTCTAAGGACTAATCTCATGCCACATAATAAAAGGAACAAAAATATTCCAACCCAAGGCACTTTAATAATGGATCACAAGGATTCCAAAGTGAGTAAATCCCATCCATTATATACACATACTAGGTATGAGAACATCTAAAGGAGGTTTTCCAGAATAAACACTTTCTCCATTTTTACAAAGTTTCCAAACAGGACTTTAAACATTTCACAAAACTTGCATTCATCAGCAGTACAAAATCCACTTTTTGTAAGTATGTTCAAACACACAATTTTTAGTATCTGAAAATTTAAATAAACCACTTAAAAAATTCAGTTTACACACTCAAAATGCAACCATTTTTATAAAAATTCCAAATGGGCCATTCATCGGAAGCTTATGCCAAATCAAATTTAAAACCAAAACTCATTACTTTGTAAAGACAAAAACCACTTTAGAAACAATTTAAGGGATCAGAAATAACATTTCACATGCTTCAAATATATTTATAAATCCAAAAAAATCCATTTATATCACAAACAACCCATAAAATATAACCAGGTAATTTATTGAACACATGACAGGAAATATTTAACAAAACAATTTCATTTAACACCCAAAAGGTATAAAACAACCATTTTTATGCCATAAATTTATTTAAGCTACTGATCCATGCTAAAAATACCACAAACCATGTGAAAAAGATAACAAATCATTTTAACAACCATGCACTGTGCAAAATATTAACAAAATAACAAGATTTTCCATAAAACAAACCATTAACTGCTACTTTGAACACCCAAAAATTTATCCAAGGCTCATATATCATTATTCATAATATAAAAATTATTTGAAAACCATGAAATCAAATATTATTAAATTATAAAGGAAAGTTCCTGGAAAACCTACCTTAAATCCTTGGCGTAATGGAAATAGAAACTCAAAAACCTTCTATATGGGTTTATAAACACTAAATCTATGAAGACCAGCACTAAAGGAACAAAAACCCCTAAAAAAATCATTGGAAAAAACCCTAGGTTGATCATTACTATGGTAGAAGAGATAACCAAGAGAAAATGAAAGAAGAGGGAAGGGAGAGGATAAAGAAGAAGTGAAATACCTTGGGAAAGCATCCCCATCTTGAGGGTTTCTTAGATCTACATCAAAGGAGGAGGAGGAAGGTCTTGGGAACCATGTGAGATCTCTCCACATGTCTGGATACACAAGTAGAAACAATCTTGGGAAGATTTGGGTCTAAAATCCTGAGGGGGTAGTTTAAGGATTTTTTTAAAATTTTTAATTCTGGGTAGTGCCAGTTAGTCCGCACGGTTTATTAAACCATGATCCAAATCATGCGGTAGAAATAATAATGACCACACAGTTTCTTCTAAGTGACCGAATTACCATGCACCAACAATGTGATAGGTTTTATACCTACCACACAATTACTTGGGTTTGGCCGCACAGTTTATCAAATTGTACGCACGCCTTTTTCAAGCCAAAATTCTATGTTTTCTCCAGAAACTCCCAAAAAAACAAGGACCAACCATGAGGGAAAGATTAAAAAAATAAAACACTTCAAACACCAACACTCGTCACACCCAAAACTTGAGAAAAGATTGGAATCCCAAGAGAACCAGATCAAAACCCAAACTTAAAAAACTGGGTGTGACAAAAACTTAATCCTTATCTAGAGGGATAAATGTGTGACCTTGCAGGCCTTAACAACATTGACACAAAATATTAAATTTATATTTCATAGATGTTAGTAAAGATAGTCATTTAGCAAAGCATTAATGCTACTTAAGCTACTAAGGGGTTTGATGTGATCTCCGTCAAACATACTCATATCTATATACAAATATTTCCACCACTAGATTTATTATATACATCATATGTACACTTATATAATTCTTTTTCCCATGACATAAAGTTACCACTAGGCATGGATCATGTCATTTTTTATATTCATCTCATATTTTCTTGATTTTCTTGAAAAAAAGACTAACTAAGTTGATGAATACATCTCATATCATTCATCTAACAGTTGAGTGCATCACATGCCCCACATCAAAGTAGTTGTACACATTATATGTGACTCAAATAAGAATACCCATGCCTTTTATCAGTCTTATTCAATCAAGGGATAAATTTATTTTCTTGTAATACATATGGAAAAATCCCATCTTGGTTTCACTTATACTAATGACATTATCAATAACTTACTCAACTAACCTACTATCAACTATGTTCATATGTTGACTTTCATAAGTAGAGTATAAAATTATAAAGGTTATATTTCTAGGTATTTCACTAACCTCAGGTAAGATGGATTTATAATAAGTATACACCACTTAGTATATCTATGACTTCATAACATTCCATGAGATATAGTTTAGCATGTCAATCCAAGTAATAAGTCTCTACTTATTACCTCCTGAATCTATTATTTGTATCTCATATAAATACCTTTTTAATTATTACAAGAATCTATTAAATATATTCTTAACATATCATCACAACCCATAATACTCTACAATGATCATAATTTAGGGATAACTTAAAGTTTATACTTTATGGGGATATATATCATTCAAATGTTCATGTAAAGTAAATTGAGAACACATGAATGAATGATAAATGAAGATTGAATTTATTAAAATTACATGATATGTTTATAACAATTAAAACCAATCTCTTAATATACATATATTAAACATGAATCTAATTTTATTTCCACAGTAATGATTTTTGAACATTACATCTATATGTAATTCCTATAAAATCCCAATGTTTCCATCTTATTAAATAGTCACACTAACCTATTAGTGAGTAACATTTATGAATAAATAAAGTTTGAATAAAAATTATAATTAGGAATCACATTCCTAACATTAAACTCTTTGAACATATTAAAAATCCTTGACTTTAAAACATCAAATGTTATGATATTATCTTCTTTTGTTTACTTAAAACAATTTCTAAGTATATAAATATCATCCTTAAAACCCTTTCCATCAAATTTATCCCTTTAAATATTTTTTAAATAATGTAACTATTTATATTATCACTATACCAGAACACCCTAAACTCTTTTAGTATAGAGTGACATTCACTTTATTTTGGTGAACACATGTAACCATTTACATTTCTCTCTACCATTATTTCCTAAAACTTTTAGGAAATAAATTTAATTTAAATTTGTAAATAAGAAGTCATAACACTAATATTCAATTTATAACACAAACTAAATGTTTGTATTTACATTTTATTTACTTTCATACCCTAAAAATTATTTAAGGATCCCAAGTATAATTACCTTTTACACAATAACTAAATATAAATCTTTATATTTATTTATCATCACATATCCTAAAAATTTTAGGGCATTAAGTGAAGAATCAATTTTAATCATAGACCGGTATAATATTTTATTTTTTAAATTTAAACTTATCAAAGTTCAAACATACTTCCACTAGATTCTTAGACACTATATTCTCTTAGGAATATCTTTTTAAGACATAGCACAAACTACTTTGTGTTTTAGGAAATTACACTTATTTCTTTTTATTGGTAATATTTATCAAATAATCTATTTTTTCCATATATCATATGGTATTCTATGTTCTTGGATCATTTTCCTTTGAAAATAAGTCTTCATTAAAACATTTTACTCATAGGAGGTAGGAATATGTTTCCTATATTTTAATAAACCGGATAAATTTTTATCCTCTATAAAACACTTTTATCCATTTCTTATTCCAAAAATATTATATAATTTATAGGAATTTAACACGTATCAATAAAATAATCCCATTAATTAAAAATATTCAATTTTTATATAAATTTAAATAATAAAAAATACACATCATTTTAAAAAATTCCTCTATAGATTCAATTCATTCATGAAACAAACCACTTGCTTCATTACTTAAAGCTCCATTGTTCAATTATTCACTTATCCTTTTGAACTCTTTTATATTTAAAAAATTATTAAAATATATAGTTGGTATCATATACCCATAAAAATCAAATAATTTAATTCTATAATATTCATACTTGGTGTAGTTTCTCTATTCGGTTTCTTATGTCATTTTTGGTATTAAGAACAATTACTCCTCCAATGGCCATTCTGGACACAATGGTACCACTATCCTTCTTGTTGTTTGAAGTAATTAGTGGTGTTAAATATTCATGAACAATTTTCTGACCTATATTTCCATAACATTTACCTTTATTTTTCTATACCATCATAATGGTACTTGATCTAGGACCACCCATATCCTGCTCATCAATCCTTAAAATATTAAGGCGATTAAGTAAAGGTTCGTAAAATTTATTCATATTGTAGTTAAATAAAAACTACCAAAAACTTTCTGTAGGTGATTGGGAATGAAATATGTGGTATGATCTAGCTTAAGAGGTGAAACATATGTCTATAAATCATTAAAATAACCAATCATATTGAGTACATGGGTGGATACTAAGTTTCATTCCACCATTTTACTTTGAATAAGATATTTTGAAACTTCATACATTTCATGTATTGATTGTTCTTTATGGATTATATTTAAGTTGTCTATAAATTTGTAAGCATACAATGTCTTATGTTTTTTTTAAACTTAGGTTCCATGGTAACAAGAACAAGTATCAAAACCTCTATTGAGTCCTTTAACAGATTATTGTAGACATCTAGCTCTGTTTGTGAAAAATCCTTCCCAATGGGTTTCAATGTAAGTAGATACTCTAGTACATATAAATTTCTCATCTTCCTTGATAAATATTATCAAGTTTCTATACCAATCAAGAAAGTTAATTCCAATCAATTTTTCTTTTCCAAATACATATCTCAAGTTTAAAGTGGAAGATTATGCCATTATACACAACACAAAATTTTATCAGATGAATATCATGTCTTATATCTTTTTATTAAGGAATTTTCATGATATTTCTCCCACAAAAATGATGACCCCAAACATTATATCCATTTAGTAAGCTAAGATCCATATTTCATCGTGACTTACACCAAGTATCACATAAATAATCCATGACTATTTAGTAGGGAAACATCCTAGTCATAATGATTATGATTCATGGATAATTGAGTGTATAACTCTATCCAAATATATCATATGTATTCAATAAAATATATTCCTATAGTATTCTAAAATTTAGGGTTTCCCATCTAAGTGTAACCCAAATAAAACACCAAGAATAAGTAAACAAAGGACAATCAATGGGTACTCGTTCTGAGCTCGAAAATACCCGACAAGAAAATTTAGAGTAACTTATAGCTCCATTTTCCTTACACAAGAGAATATAGGGGTAATCATGATAAGCTCTACAATACTAGGTAGAATGATCAAGGTTCTAATAGTTTCTATCTTTGAAGGAATATCACACTTCATATTTGGGGACTTTTTCTTTTAAAGTCTCACTAATTTATTATACATCATATGCATATCAAATTAAAAATAATCACATCTTATGTAATTATTATATTTTAATGTTTTATTACCTTTATATATATATATATTATTCTAAAAATTTAATTTTTAGAATCCTTATTCTAACCATAAAATTAATGTGTTCACACCACATTAATCTGTAACTCTTTACAAAACCCACATTATGTGTCACTCACCAAAAAATAGAAGTTAAAACATATTAATACATATCCAAATGAATCATATGAATAATTTAAATTAAATTTTTTCATAAAGGAATAAATTTACACGATATTAATAATCTTCACATGAGTAAACCCATAACGATAGATAGAAAACCCCATTCAAATTTCTAGATAAGGTATAAACCTCCAGGCTGGTAGACAGTCCAACCCTAAGTCCCTCTACCCAGGGAGACTTTACTCAAGAGATAATTCAATTCATGATATCTCTAACACTGAATATGAAAAAAATATTCTCAAAAACTAAATTCAATATAAAAACATCAATTAAAAATTTAGATCAAGGTATATGAAAACTAAATTCCATAGAGTCGTACCTAGAATGTAATGTAAGGATCTATCTTGTAGAAGTAGTTTATCAGTTAAACTAAAGTATACACATTCATAATATAAAAAATTTATAACTATGAAAAAATTAGGGAATAAACATTAAATAAATGAACAATTCAAATATTTAAACATGAGATAATAATTTATGAATAATTCATAAATAAAAGATAATTATAAAACCTTTTATAAATTAGCTAACATTATAGAAATTATATGATTTTGAATATAAAATATTTTATAATCAACTCAATATGAACTTTTTCATATTATTTATTATATGAAATTTCAGTTTATTATTTAAAAATTTGATCAAATTAAAAATAAAAATATTTTGAGGTATGTTAAATAATATATATAAATAATGTCCCATTTTAATTTAAATATTTTTAAATCAATTAATTATGAAAAATTCATAATTATTAATATTAACACCTTTTATATTTTGACTATATTTATGATATTTATAAAATATTTTATAAATAACAAAAAATCATTTTATTTTATTTATTAAAACAAAGAGCGAGGTCATAAAGAAACACATAGGCAGAAAAAACCAAAAACTAGGGAACTATGGGGGCCTAAAATAGTACAAACCAAGGGCATCTTCCCAGAAAAGGCCAACACATTCTGAGGAAAGACTTCCCAAGTTAGAGAAAATAATATGAGGCTTATCATACCACTTTTTTGCCTTCACTCCTTGTGTGTAGAAAAGCCACACCATAGAGAATATGTTATTTGCACCTTCGGATGTGGCAATCAACCTACTAGGGGGTAGTTTCTTTTCCTTGTATGGAGTTATAAATCACTGTAGAGTCCGTTTTGATCATGGAAAGAGGTAAAAAATTATTTTAATACCCTTTATTATGATTTATAAATTTTATTCAAATTAATTTTAATAGGAAATTCTTAATATTAACACTTTAAAATTACATTAATATCTATAATAAATATTTCAAAAACATTTAATCGAATATCCATAAACATTTTATAGCTAATTAATTTATAAAACCCCCTTTATAAATTTTCAAAGAATTCTATAAAACCTTTTCATTATTCATAAACATTTTATAAATAATCTAATTTAATTATTAATTATATTTTATTTATAAATAAACTATTTTATTTACCAAAACATTTTTGATAATTACTCAAAAAAATACCCCCTTTAAATTTGAACAACTTCAAATTAATTATTTATGAATGATTCATAATTTCAAATATATACTTCATTACATTTCATTATTAATTTATAATTTATAACCTTTTATAAAACACCCCTTATGATTCTTAAATCAACATTTTATTTTAGATCACAAGGTATACCAAATAATTTGGTAAAAGTTATTTTAAATATTAATATTTAATATTTTGAATATTTTGGTAATAAATGTTTCAAAAAAATATTTATAATTAATTATAAAAAAATTATAATTAATTAATTTTTAACCATTTATAAATTAAAATATTCTAAAAATAGCATCTACTATTATTTATAAACATTTTTTGAACCATGGATAGTTAAAATATTTATCAATTAAACATTAAATTTTTATAATTAATTAATTAATTAAACAATTTATAAATTTTTATAAATATTTTAAAATATCTTTTCCATTATTTAAAAATTTTTATAAATAATATAATTTAATTCATAATTTAATTCTATTTATTAAAATAAACAATTTATTTATTTTCATAAATAAGGGTAATAAATATAAAATTTTTATATTTGATAATGGATATTACAATTTTTTTATTAATCCTTGATCATTAATGTTATTCCCATTTTATAAATTATTTTATAAACATGAATAATATAAATAATTAAATAAACATTTTATTTAATTATTAAATATAAATATGAATTTTCATATTTATTTCCTTGCTTGAAATATATCATTTTATAACTTGTAAAATAGGTTCCTCATAAAATAATAAAATGAAAACGTTGAATCGTCAAAGGAAGCCTACCCTTTGATATCACTATTGGGTTTTCCTTGTCCATCATATGGACATGGCGGTGTAAACAAAACCCAAATATACATGATCTGTATTTGAAAGAATCAATGTGAAATAAATGAAGAACAAAATTGCATACCTAGATAACCAATACAATAATATCCAAGAAGTTGTCTTGATGAATATCACTGGAGTACCATGTTTCACTCACCTGTTATCATGAAATATGTAGATCCTTACTAGAGAAAGAGGTCTTTAATGAGATTCCTTCATGGAAGAGATGAGACCTAATGGTACCTACCTAGGTATGGAATATTTACCCATTGCTAATACTATGCAATAACATGAAGTTGGGTGAATGAGGAAAGGTCCACCATCAATGAGGATAACCTCAGGTGGAGAAATCTAAGACTACCCTCAAGAAATGATAGTAAGTTACCCATTAAGTGGTAAGTACAACTTCATGCATTATATGAGTGGATGAGGATTCACTTCCTATGAATGTGGAAGAATGAAATAATGCTTCTAAAGGGTATCTCATGTATGTCCCTCGACGGGAGGATAATATATGCATCATCATATATTCTAGAGATGACATTCAAGTGTTGTTGAGTAGAATGATGGACACCCTTGCAATATTTACAGGATATATAGACTGAAATTTTCATTGCATCAGTTAATGAATATGCCTATTAGTTGCTTAGGGAATTTACCCAGTCTTACCATGAGAGTACCAGATCATCAATAAATTCTCATAGTATGAGTTCTAGATTCATGCATAAATGGTTATATTTTATGATGTTGCAGCCAGGATGGTTGATGAGATCATAGTGGCACAATAATGGCATGGTGGATGAAACCCTTGGTTGGGGATTCCATGTCAGGTTGATATAGGTGGAACTTGAACAAATAGCTTCAACGTGGTTAATAATTATTGGGAGAGGTAGATGTTTCTCAAATTTGAATGACAGTGGTGGCCCCACACTCTTCCTTTATGCGAGAGAGGCCCAAATTGGTGATTTTTATTTAGTGGTATCGTGTGTTTTGATGTTCTCAGGTTATAGACCTGAAGGATTTTTCTAAATGTGGGGATCCCATCGTTCCCTTACCCAAGAAGATAATGGGTTTCAATTGGTTTTTATATTAAATATCATGATAGACACCCTGAGTGAAGGGTAACCTAGTGGATCATGAAATTCTATGTGGCATGTTTAATGAATCTTTGTGGGTCTTACCATCTCATGAAAAATATTGTTATGAGGTAGAGGAGGAGGTTTTATTTGGATGTCATGGTTCCTGGTTTCTTGTGTTTTGAAAAGTGTTATCTTGGTATTTGAAGTTGATAGAGCAGAATCATATGAATGGCCATGAACATACCCTTTAGAATGTGGTTTATTAGGCCACCCAATAGGTGGTGGTGTAATGCTGAGTAGTTTTTATAAACTAGTGTTATTTCCTGATGTACCTTGAGATAATGACATTGGTTCCTATGTCTTGTTTCCAGGGATGACAACAAAGTAGGGAAAAACCATAGAGAGTATGACACCTTATGTATTTTCTAGATTTTATGTGGAATGTTTTTGAAGGCTCAATAGATTAGATGGTTTATTATCATATGATAGTCATCTAGAACACTATTTAAAGGTAGTGATCTTAATGTTCCCATGAGAGGAAAATTTGGATTCAAGGTGGATTCTGATGACTCATGGATCCACTTGGACCCTTATGGTAGGATGAAATTTGTATGAGAAAAGGTTTTAAGTGTAAAATCCTATAAATAATCACATAAATTAGGTGCATGTATTCTAAGTGTTTACCTTGTAATGGGATAGAACTAATAGCTTTGGTGAGGAAATAGTATATTCCCTTTCTGGGTGGTTTTGTACCTAGTTGACTTAGATTTTAGACCTCCTAAGATGAAGGAAGTGAATGTGAGGGTGGATTGTCTTTCCACACAATATTTCTTTTTTTTCCTAGTTTATTCATTCTAGTTGTTTTATTTTCGATGAAGTAAAGTTTTACAGTTGGGGAGGATGTAGTGAATCATATTTCCATTAGACTAAGATTTAACTCAATTTTGAGATTGAGAAATCTGGGACCCTACAAGGGTAAAATGGTAAATTTAACCTTGTAGATAACCTCAAAAAAATATTATAATAGTTTAATTATTCTATAGATGTGGTGTTTACCCTTGGGATGAGATTTGGTGATATTTGTATCATAATATATTTTAAAGGATATTTAAATATTTATTATTTGAAAAAATAATTATCCTATAAGTGTGGATGATAATATATCATAATGGGAGTTTAGATAGAAATTATGATACCATGGATACATATGAAATATGGGATTTACCTCAAGATAATTGTGAACCTTGTTTGCAATCGGGGTCCCAGGGTTGGATTTTCATGGGTGGAAATGAATTAATTAAAAATTTTAATTGATTAAATAATTATGGCCAAAAAAACTAACAATCAATATATATGCTATATTAATCTCTCTTACTAGGGTTAGCCACTATAAAACCTATCTTAAGAGATAGGGTGAGATGGAGATCATCAGAGAACTAGAGATCTAAAGAGATAACCAACATATTATTCATCATCAACAAACTCGCTAAAGAGGTAGAGCTTGTTGTTTTATATTTGAACAATTATTCCTAATTTCTGAGTATTAAATGATTATTATTCAATTATTGTCTGTGTTCGTAAGTACCCATAATTTATTTACCTACTTGTTTTTTAATTTACTCCCCATGTTCTTTATCGTTGGTGGACTCACGTAAAATGGATGCTAAAAAATGGTCTCACTGGCCATCAAACCCTTAATACCTCTCCACTTTCTATACCTATTTCTTTGAGTTCTCACTACCGACTATTTCTAAGGATGATATTTTGATGATATAGGACCAAGAAGGTGAATATGTGATCAATGGTCATTCAGAACCCATTTTGGATAGAGGCAATGATATGTGAGTTGGCATAGGGATATAGTGGGGTGATTCAGGCATGAAACAAGAGACTATGGGTTGCTAGAGGCATGAAGATGTGAGTTCCTAGAGGGGAGAAATGGTGAAGGACATCATAGGTGATTTATAATCAATTTTAGGTAATATTTTCTATGAATAATGACTAGAAAATGGTCATCAAAGGTGTGTAAATGAAAAATGAGACCCTTAGAGGTTATTTGAGTGTAATTAGAGGCAAGAATAGTGACAATGATGTGAACCAAGAGGAAATTCGGAATATGGGTGAAGAAAACAACTACACGACATGTAGTTCAAGAAATCACATGTTTTATAGGGTCTAAATATGTGGAGATAGGGTGTAAATTTTTTAGGTATAACATGATTTGTATCTTGGACACACACACTATGTAGGTCAAGACTACATGTACTAGAGTGCAGTAGAGTACACTCCCAACCACCATTTTTGGAATACATGTCATGTAGTTATAGTAAATTCCATGTTCAGAATAAATGACATATGAAAGAACCAACGATACACATCTAGAGAAACCTAAACAATCCACATGCCATGTTTCCTCAGAGACATATCATATAGTCATGAACTACATGAATCAAGAATATAATGGTACACGTCGAGTAACTTATTAGTTTTATATGATATATATTACCATGGAAATACTGTATAGTCTATATAGGAATAATTATGAATTAATTCTACATATATAAGATAAATTATAGACCTATCAACTATACAAACCATGTACCCTATGATACATTCCATGTAGGTTGACTTCACATTCCAAGTGAAGGGTAGTAAATGAACAAACTTATCTTGAGGGATTACACACCATGTAACCCTAGAGTACATGCTATGTACTTTTATATCCTTTGTAAATTTTTTTATATCCTTGCAAGAGACTCATATTTGGACATGAAAGTTTTCTATCTTGAGTGTTTTTCCATATATAACACGATGGTACTTCCCTCTTTGGAATCAGAGTTGATACATTAGAAAATTTGTGATGTTTTGTTATCTTAGATCCTTAGGGATGATGATTGGGATTGAGTATGATATTCAGAGTGAAAAAAATGTTAGGAACTCCCCTAGTGATGTGCTAATGACATAGAATGGGTCCCCCCGTATTCTTCTTGGGTCACATGTCCTCTAAATTGGGCATGGAATTGGTACTCCCTTAGCCCCGATAAGGAATAGGTACCTTGTATGACTGATAGAGTAAGGAACCCCCACTTACATAGGGAAAATGTTCTTTATTCATGGAGTTTGGTACTCCCCCATTTGACATGATTCACTTGATGAGACACGGGTCCTCCATTATAGAATTTTTGAGGCACATGGGTTACACATGGCTTGGTAGTTATGATATAGGGGTTATAACTCCCTTGACTAATAACTATTCTTAGACAAGGTGTGGGTTCCCTATTGTGTTTCTGGAATAATAAATCAATAAATTATGGATATTAAGGTGTAATAATCCCTCAACCGATACACATACTTCAGTGAGGAGAGGGTTCCTCATTTTTTATTTTCTAGTGTAAATTTAAAAGTTGGAAAGGTTTAATAGTTTGTATACTTAAAGCCTTGTGAATCTTCAAGAACCACTTGGTTTTCTTCAATATGTGAATTATAGTTGGTCTATTAATTTCATATAGATTGATCCATTTTGGTACCTCAATAATCGCTAGTTTCTCATTAGATAAAATCCTTTATGGATGGGAACTGTGATGATTGAGACTTTTCTATGTCATGAAGACTTCTAGTTATAGAGTATATGTAGTTTCTTTATCTTATCTTGAGTTACACTTTTGTTTTTCACTTTGAGATGACTTGTTTCTTTATATTTACTTTTTGGTTTTGAGGTATCCTATTTAGTATGTTTATACTCACTCTACACGGGCTTCATGATCACATGAGTTGTGTCCATGCAGAAAATTTATAGTTTAGAGATGGTTTTAGTGGACATGGAGTTGGTGTGACTTTTTCTAAGCCAATGGTTAATAGTTCTTAGTGAATCTTGGTGGTTCGTGATGATGGCGGTGGCTACTGTAGTCATAGACCAATTTAGGAGTTCTTTTAACAAGGAGGATCTATCCCTTTTACCATGTTCATTGGGTTTAGAGGATTCTTTAGATGTATAGTTCCTATGATGTTTTCCATATGTGATGATGCACTTACAATTTCATTTCTCATGCATAAATTGTATACAATTTGTTTGTTATATATATATATATCACTATTGTCTTGGGTTATTTTTTATATTGAAGAGATGTGTGAGGTGACCCAATCTAAACATCTATGCATCATACAATAATTTTAAGGTTTAAAAAGTATATCTCACAAATGATATGTCTTTAGATATTATCTATATAAATAATTTATTCTATAATACTTGTGAACATTTATATATAATCAAACCATTATAGACCCCCTTATAGACATCTCATATTTTATACTCATCTTCATAACTTAGGGAATGGAAACATAAGAAAATGGTGTTCTTAAACACTTAACAATGGAAATATTATTAAAAAATCAAAATGGTTCATATCATAAACATGTGAAGAAACATGAGAAAAGTATAAACATATTATAAAAAAATCATGAATATATAAGTGATAGTTTTAAAGCTTTGTAGAGCATTAAAGATCATTTTCATTGGAACAAAAGATCATAGAAAGGCCATTAAGGAAGCATAATTGTAATGACTCAAAATTTTATCAATGATATTTTCTTATTATGTTTATTTCATATAGTATAGATCACATAAAATCAATTAACACAATAAAAACTTTAAAAATGAATAATTAATGAAATAAGATTTATTTCTAGAAGTTAAAGAACCTATACCGATGAAATAGTAACATGACCTTAGGAATAGTAATGCGACCCTTATGAATAGTAAACCAGCCAACCTCACTGATGAAATTATAAATAAAATTTATCCATCCTATAAATGAAAATATGATATAATTATATCATAGTATAAGTAAATAAATATTTTAAAATTTTCTAATTAAGTGTTGGTATTTTTGTGAGTCATAAATATTTAATTAATATTTTATAATTAATAAAATGATTAAAAAGAAAAATTATTTTTCATAAAATTTATTCATAAATCAATATTTTTTTGTCTTATGATTTTAAGATAATTTAATGATACCTTATTTAATTTTTCAGAGTGTTATAAAATCAGTTATAATTTTAAAAATTGTATTTTTTGAGTAAATAATGATTTTAATTTAAAAATAAATTTATCATATTTATAAAATTATTTTCATATAATGGAATTCATTTTTTAACTCTACACATAGAAAAATAGTTAGGGTGAATTTTTTGGATTTTTCTAAAATACTTGAATTTTTGGTGAATAATAAAATATGATAATTTATTATAAATGATAAATACATGATTTATTGAGTCATAAGTGATGTTTGGATGATGTATGAACCCTTGATTTAAACCCACATTCATTTATTACCATATTTTGTCATAATAATCATCACTATTTATTATCTTGAGCAACATAATAAAATAATGAATAAAATAATGAGAAATCACCCCTCTCCTCCACTATAAATACCACACATCACTGCCACTTCTACTCACACATTCCAATCCTTGAGACTTGTCAAATTTCTGCCCAATACTATTCCCAAATATCTTCCCCATGTCGAGGAGCTCTTGGTCTAATCAAAAGACCAAAACCAGTCCCATTAAGGAGGTTCTCAAGGAGGAGTATCCATGAGGTAAAATCCTCTTCCATTTCCTTTTAGTTTCTTTTCAAGTTCTTTTCTTTTATTATTCTCTCATCACCTCCTCTATTCAAATAATCATGATAACTCCATTATAATATATATATTGGAATTATATCATGTTAATGCAACATCATTCATAAAACTCCTCTCTTAATCTCTCTCAATCTCTCTCTTTTATTTTAAAAACGAAATCATCGTCCGTGAGGTGCCGATTTACAACCTTCAGGGATGAAAAATTTTTGTTCTTCAATTTATCCTTAAAAAATGGTAATGAAGCCATTTTATGGTTAAAAAATACTATAATATATGTATTAAAACCATTTTTATGTCCTGAAAGTAAAATATTTACATAATACAAAATGATATAACAAAATGAGTTTGTTATGATCAATAACCACCATAATAATGTAAATGATTATCACTAAATGTATTATCTAATGATTCATCCTCATACCATATAAAAAAATGATATATATAAACATTTAAAATTAATAATTTTAATTAATATCATATAAATTCAATTTTTGAAAATTATACCCATTCCACATGAACTTCCATACTCATATATAACTATACTGATTGTGGAAACCAAGGAAACGAACACTCCCAAGAAATAAAGTTATATCTTATAACTCATAAATTTTCCATAAATGAATTTAATAAAATTATAATAAATAAAATAAATGTATATATGGTTTTTAATTAATTAATTAATGGATTTAATTTGATTATCCATGATTTTAAGGTCAAGTGCATAACACATTCAGACATAAGATAAGGGTTTTCTTCATGAACCTCCATTTTCATTCAGGTTACACTTCCTTTCTCTATACACCAATGTAATTATTCATTTTATATATAATTATTTTAAATTATGATTATATGTTCCAAACTCATGTATTATGATCATTTCATCTTTAATTTGTGAAAAAATACATGTTTTACAAGGCCCCCTTCTCAATTCTTTCTGATACGCAAACCCGATTAAATGGAACATCTCGATTTCTTACCCATTTTAAAGCACCATACATAATATTTTTTAAGACACAATTATTTTTATAAAATCAATAATTTTTTCAAGAAAAAATATATTTGTTCATTACTAGTTTTATACAAACAATTATAAAAAATAAAAATGATTTTTACAAAAGAACTATTCTTTTCAAAGTAAAAGAGGTATTTATCTCAAGAATTCCTTGACAATTTTATAAGAGTATTTTCATTTATTTCAACTAATATTATTGAATTTTATGCTTTATTGAGATTTATATATTATTATTGTGATCTACCATATGTTATTAAATGGTTTATGATAGGTTTGAATATGGATGTCCTACCTTGATACCATTCACCATGCTACTCAGATTGGTTAGTGATTATGATTACATATTGGAGAAAGTTATTTACATTTCATATGTTCATATTGTTTATGTTTACCCACATTCATATTATGAATGAATTGGAATCAGCAAGTGACAGGTGGGGCCTTCTATAACCCCTCAATACATCATTAGGCCACACGAGACAAAATAGAATTGGGTTTTGGCTGAGGCCTTACCCTAGTATTTTTAGACTTCTTGGATGGGGACTTGATGATATGTTTCAGATATACGACATTATGAATTCCCTCATTATGAAATTAGTAATTGATAAAACTTGTGATATTTTAATAGTATAATATCCATGATTAAGGTTCATTCTCTTATGATCAGTTATATGGATTTACTTTTTTAGCTTTCATTCCTGCCATCTGATGCTCAATTTTATTTTTAATGGCATGTGTTTTTAGTTATTCATCATGTTAAATGATTATATTTATGATAACTTACACTATATTACATTCCCTTATTGATCATCTAAGATCAACCCTTTCTTATGTTTTATTTTTCCTTAGGATGTGAAGATGAATATTTTTATGAATAACTTGCCGGAATAATCTAAGAGTTTATGGGTGTTTCCAATGGAGTTGAAATGTTGTTTTTTACATTCAAGTCACAATGTAAATATTATGTTTGTATCTAGTTTTCTAAAACTACTAAACTATTCAATACTTTAGGATGAATCATCCTTGTAAACATACTAATGTATTAATATAAGGCACCATCTCTGAGTAATTGGGATCAGGGTCTTTACAGTCAGTATTAGAGGAAGTTTAGTAGAAACCTTAGAAACTAAATTTAGGAAACATAGATTAGGGAACATAACCCTAAGATAGACTTTGAGGATAAAAATAGAAGAACATATTAGAATTTTTTAAGGTATATATTATGTGGAAATTCATATCAATACATCCCTTTCTGGATACTACAAGTGGATGTGGTTCTGACACAGATATACCTAGGGGTAAAAACTCTAACAAGGTGTCTCAAACCTAAATTGAGGTAAAATGGTGCATGAAAATGAGCCTTATTGCGCACCTAGTTTTAAACTCATGGGAGATATTATTAGGATAATTCAAATTTTATTTAAAAACCATTATGAAGTATTTAAAAGTAAATATGTTCTCAAAGAAACCATGTTTATTATTATGAGATTATCTATGCATAAAAATTCAATTTATGTCAAGTATTTTGCTAGTTCGAGACTATACATTCCAATTCATAACCTAATATAGTGTATTACATTATTTAGAAATTGAGACTATTGTATGGAATAAAAAAAATATCAACACACGTATCCCACATGTGGATTTCCCTCTTATATAAGATAATGATGTTGGTATCGAATTTGTGATTGGTGATGAAAAACTTATAACTATACTGGGAAAGCTGACTTAGGTTATGGAAAATAACCGTACTTGTATGGAGAATTGTTATCTACAACATGGAGGAGAAATATTAGACCACTTTATGCAACATCAACCTCAATCATTCAATGGGACTACAAACCCATTTGTAGTTGAGAAGTGGATAAGTTCTTTAGAGAAGATATTTCTCACTTTGGGAAGCAATGAAAGGGAGAATTTTTTCATGACAATTTATCATCTACTGGGTGATTAAGATCAATGGTGGTCACTAATTCAAAACAAAAAATGAGAAGGAAGAAATTAAAAATATGGAATTAAGGGATTTAAAAAAAAATTTCTTAGAAAAATATTTTCCCCATGAACAATGAGTGGATATGGAAAATAAATTCTTGAATCTGAGGAAAAAGGAGGATGAAAATGTTTCCAAGTATGAATCCAAATTTACAAGGTTATAAAGTTTCTCCACTTACTACATACATAATCGAAGGAGTAATATTGGTTGATTATTTGATGGTTTACAACTATTCCTCTTAAGGGCACTAGTCTCCCAAAATTTCTCATTATACAAAAAATATAGTCTCATGTGATATCAAGATAGAAAAATAATTCTCTAAGTATTATGTCTTTAAGGGAAAGAAATATAATAAGAGGGTTGTGGACGAAACAATGGATAAATGGAAGAATAAAAAAGGGAATTTTATAACATGTGATACATGTGGAAGGAGACACCCCGAAGCCTGCTTAAAAGGAAAATGAGTTTGTTAAAAGTGTGGAGAAAAAGGCCACCAATATTGTGATTATAAGGGAAAGAAATAATATAACAATATTCAATGATACAATTATAGGGATATGATACAGTGTGAAAATTATTTTCCCAAGAATCAAGGAAAATTTCCTCAGAAAAGGATATGGGAGGAAGGACAAGCTTATTCAATCACAACTCTTGGGGTTTATGTTACTAATGATATGGTGGCAGGTACATTAATAATTTCCTCAAACTTAGCCAATGATTTATTTTATTCTGGATCATCATATTCCTTTATATATTCCCATTTTAAATTAAAAATTAGCTATTTTCAATTCTCCTTAGGAAGGGAGTTGTCAGTCAAAACCCCTAAGGGAAGTCTCATTGAAATAAAGATGTGTCAGGAAGTTCCCATTATGGCATATAAACATGATTTATCTGCTAATTTTATCTTCATAACTATGGTTAAATTTTACATAATCCTTTAAAAGGAATGAATTTAAAGATATGATGTGAAAATATATTTCAAGAAGAAGGAAATTTCAATTTTTGAGAATGACGTAGAGTACCTTAATTTTAGAGTAGAAACCTCTCCATCTGATTCTTATCTAGATCCACCACAGTATCTCTTCTGAATGAAATTTTTGAGGAGGAAGAGAAAAAAATATCTATGGGTTAGGAAATAAATCTTCAAATTGAGGATATACCTATTGTGTAGGAATACATTGATGTATTTTTAGAGGATTTACCTAGACATCCTATGTAGTGGGAAATTGAGTTTTCTATTGATTTAATTCTCAGTGCAAGGCCTATATAAAATAATCCTTATAGAATGGCCATAGTGGAATTAGTAGAACTTAAGAAACAACTAGAGGAATGGAGTGATAAATGATTTATCTACCCTAGTGTTTCTCTAAGGAGATCCCCTGTTCTCTTTGTCAAGAAGAAAGATGGATCCATGTGGCTGTACATTGAATATAGAGAAATCAATGCTATTATGATAAAGAAAAAATATCCCCTACATCATATAGATGATTTATTCAATTAAATTCATAGATCTCAATATTTTTCAAATATTGATCTTAGATCTAAATATCATCAGTTGTGTTTATAGAAGGAATATATTCCAACGACAACATTTCGAACTAGGTATAAGCATTATGAGTTTACAGTAATGCCATTTGGACTGATAAATGCATGCTCCATTTTCATGGATATAATGAACATAGTTTTCAAGGAATATCTTGATGATTTTTTGTGGTATTTATTGATGATATGTTGTCATACTAAAAAACTATAAAGACCATGTGAATCACTTTCATATTATTTTGAAGACTCTTAGAATAAATGAATTATATGAGATGTTTAGGAAGTGTGAATTTTTGCTTCAATCAATTTATTTTATTTGATATATTGTCTTAAAGTATTTAATATCAGTGATACTTAGAAGAAAAAGGAAGTCCAAAAATAGATTATGCTAATGAATATAACTAAGGTATGTAGTTTTATTGGTTTAGTAGGTTATTATCAGTTTTTTTTAGAACTTCTCCCAATTAGCTAACTTATTAACCAAGATTACTCATAAAGTGGTTAAGTTTGTATGAAAAAAATAATATGAAGAATTTTTTTAATAATTAAATTTGATATTAGTGAATGATCCAATGTTGACTCTACCATCGAGAAATGGAGGATTTGTGATTTATAGTGATGCGTCAAAGAATGGACCCGGGTGTGTCCTTATGAAAAATGATAGGGTTATTGCCTATGCATCATGGTAGTTAAAAATTCATGAACATAACTATCCAACTCATTATCTTGAGTTAGAAGCTATAGCCTTTTCTCTAAAGATATGGAGACAATATCACTATGGTGAACAATGTAATATATATAAGGATCACAAGAGTTTGAAATAAACATTCTCACAGAAAGAACTCAACATGATGTAAATGAGATGGCTCGAGCTACTCAAGGATTTCAATTGTTCAATACACTACCACCATGGGAAGAAGAATAAGGTAGAAGAGTCATTAAGAAAGAAGGATCACATAGTTTTGAGCAAAATTAGGATTGATAAGGACCTTGTTTACATGGATATAGAAAAAATGGATATACTAATTATTAAGGAAGGTGATACGTCATTACTTTTTCAACTGGTTTCTTAACCATATTTATTAGAAAGAATGAAAATTTATCAGTGTGATGATAAGAGTCTTCAAAAGAATATTAAAGATGTGAATGATGGGAAGTTTCTATACTTCATGTGTGAGGATGGAATTATGAAATTTGGGAGGAGGATATGTGTTCCCTCTATACCCAAGCAAAAAAGGGAGTTATTGGATGATTCCAATAGCTCAAATTTCTCTATACACCATGGTAGCACTAATATATATAGAGATCTGAAGAAACATTTTTGGTGAGATAATATGAAGCAGGAAATTACTGATTATGTATCAAGATGTTTAGTCTGTCAATAGGTGAAGGTTGAAAGACAATATCCTAGAGGTGTCATGAAATCTCTACCTATTTCTACATGGAAATGGGATGACATAACTATGGATTTTTTCACTGGAAAAACAAAAACTCCAAGAAATAATGATGCAATATGGGTGATTGTTGATTGACTTACCAAATCTACACATTTCCTCTCTATAAGGGAGAATTTTCTACTAGAGTGCATTAAACAAATTTATATTAATGAAGTAGTAAGACTTCATTGAGAATCTCTTTCTATTCTGTCTGATTTTGATCCATGATTTACATAAAAATTATGGAAAATTATTATGAAATATTTAGATACTGAGCATTTTTTGAGTACTACTTATCACCATCAAACTGACAGGCAGTGTGAAAGGACCATTCAAACATTAGAAGATATATTGAGATCATGATCCCTCAACTTTCAAGGTATGTGGGATAATTATTTACCTTTGGTATATTTTACCTACAACAATAGTTTCCATTCAAGGATTCAAATGAAACCATATAAAGCATTGTATAGAAAGAGATGTCGTACAACAACATGTTGGGATGAAGTTGGTGAAAGGAATCTTGTAGGCCTAGTGCTTGTAGAGGAAACAATAGTGAAGGTAAAGACCATTCAAAACCATATCAAAGTAGCTCAAAGTAATAAAAATATCTATGATGATAATCAAAGGAAGGATTTGGAATTTCAAGTGGGAGATCACGTTTTCTTAAAATTATCTCCCTAGATGGGTGTTATAAGATTTGGGAAGAAAGGGAAACTGATACCCAAGTACATTGGTCCTTTTGAATTACTAGAGAGAATCAGATCTATGGATAATCATTTATGTAACGCCCCGACCCCAGCTACCCAGAGCCGGTGCATTACTTCGTAACATTGGCATGATCACAAAAGATCAAGTCTCTAAAGACCGATTAGTTTAGTAGCCTTGGAAACACTAGATACATTCATAAGTCTTTCATTACATCAAAAAGTAAACAAACTACAATAACATGGTCTTCATAGTCCACAATCATATCCCTTTCTGACTACCCCTGCAGGTCACTCATAAATTACTCCTTCACATCCTGGAAAAATATTAAAACATTGAAAGGGGTGAGCTCAGATGCTCAGTAAGGTTAACAATATAGCAGAAGATTTCATAAATAAACATAAACATTTAAGGCGATGTATAACTAAAACAAAAGCCTTTTAAACTTGAACTTCAACATAATATGGCAAAAGTAAAATGAGATAATGCCATTCACTTCTTCACATGGATATTACACTGGTCGAATAATCACATGCAATATCAATAACCACTTTCATAATGATGGAATGCATAATGCCAGACTATCATAACCACGTAGTCAAGGCCTCGTGCCAAGACCACAAATAAGATTTTGTCAAGGCCTTGTGCCAAGACACTAGTTTGTCTCATGAGACCTGCCGATGCATCGAGGAGCTATAGCGGGCTCCACCCGTCACTTATTAAGTCCAATTCATTCCTCATATGAATAGGTTTAAACATATCATAAACCATAACATAATCGTATCACATAAAACATGCATAAAGGAAACATAACATTTCCACATTTCAATCACAAGATATAAATACAACACATTGATATAATAAAAACGCTTTCAAAACCATTTTCAATACCAAAATAAAAGAAAGTTAAAACTTTGTATTTATTTTTCATTAAAAAAATGATGGCTTGTAGAGGAAGCCGAAACTCAAATAATGGTCACAGCGGCGGAGAATTCGTTGTCGCCGCATAAGTACGGAAAGAAAAACATTCCCTTTTTGTCGTTTAGTAAAACGCTTCGTATAAAAAAGATTCCTTTTGAATAAACGTAAAAGTCAAAGGGATTTATACACCGTATAAAAGAAAGTTTTGTATAAAACCAAATATGCCTCAATGAAAGGGGATTGAGACGAAGTCCTTAAAAAGATCATTTTTTTAAATAAAGTACATCTATAATGTGTATTCACTATAAGTACACATAAATAATGTACAAATACAAGATAGGACATAATAATATCATGACATAATTTGAAAGTAGGAGATTAACCCAAAGAATAGAAATTGGGTTAAGAAGTTCCCTTACAAATAAAATAGATCTATTATGTGTATTCACTATAGATACACATAAAAAAAGTACAAATACAAGATAGGACATAATAATATCATGACGTAATTTGAAAGTAGGAGATTAACCCAAAGAATTGAAGTTGGGTTAAGAAGTTCCCTTAAAAATAAAATAGATCTATTATGTGTATTCACTATAGATACACATAAAAAAAGTACAAATACAAGATAGGACATAATAATATCATGACGTAATTTGAAAGTAGGAGATTAACCCAAAGAATTGAAGTTGGGTTAAGAAGTTCCCTTACCTCATGTCCGACTTGACTCAACCGTTCTTTAACCTCCTCAATAATAAACTAGAGTTAATATCTACCTTATTAAGAACCATTTTCAATTTCATTATCCTTTTTATATCACTTATTACAATGTTATGAACGTTATGTAATTATTTAAGTTAATAACGGTCGTTTTGTCGATCTTTGGTACTTGTGTCAACAATAACCTTCTTATAATTACAAGTTGTTCATGTTGTGAAATATCCATTATATCCAGAATTATATTCAGGATGTAGATATCATATATATCATATATATCCAGTATATACATTCATTCATAATATTACGTAACATTTAGAGGTAAGAAATGAAATGCACCGTTCATGGAGACGGTAAGCCGTACGTACGCATGAACGCTACTTTCATTTCTATTTCGTATTTAATGTAATGAAATCATAATTATATAAAGGTATAATATATTTCCAGTATAATATCATATATAATATCATTTACTCCATCCTTTATACATCCCACATATGGCATTAACGATTCACATCACTTTGAGGGGGCGGTAGTTCGCACTTCCTAAAATGAAATTATCGCGTTTTACCCATAATGGAAATCATAAAGTATGCCATAAATGAGAAATATAGAAGCATAAGTAAAACATAAACATATTATATATCATATATAAAAATAGTGACATCTTAATGGCCACCTTTGAAGGTGTTATATGAGTGTTGAACAATCATCGTTTCGTGAGGCAGAAATTCGCCATCCACAGAAACCGTATGTTCTTTAACCATTAGATGTAGGTGTGTGTAAGTGCAGCTAGAATCCTTCTTATAACAACATCCTAGTATATTGAGGATACTGGTGTTTTTACAAAAGAAATGAATAAAAAGAGTTTAGGGGGTTGGAGAAGAAAAATAAAACAAAACAACATTAGAGAAGACATTACTTCAAAATCGGGTAACTCTTTTTGATTTGAGCCAAAGGCTTCCTTGAGAAGAGTTCTGCCCAAAGTGAGGCTTCTAGGAGTAAGAGGGGGATGTTGGTAGAGTATTTGGGCAGAGGTTGGCCTAGCCAAATGGCTTGAAGGTGTGAATAAGGTGTGAGAGGTGGGGGCCTTTTATAAGTGGAGAGGAGGGGCTCTTTTGGAAAGATTGAAATGTTACATTATTACACAATGCTTTTCGGATTCTAAAGGTCCCACACTTATATAATTCGTGGCTAAGGTGATAAGGGTTCTAAATATACCCATCCAATAGTCTTTGGACAAGTTTAAGCCTTGTATTTTACATTATCTTTTCATTTTATTAAAATCGTTAAATAATGAGGTCATCGCTGCATCATAATGATGTCATAAATAATTTACTTTATTTAATGTCTAAAAATTATAAAAAAAATACTATGATGTAGGAAATCTTTTTATATTTCTAATTAATATTTATAGTCAAAATTTGGACTTGTGTAACCCCACTTAAAAACTGTTTTAGTAGAACAACTCATGTTTGTGTCAATTTAATTTTAACATTAAATAAATATATATTAATGTCATTTTCCAACCAAAGTGGCTCCATGGGGTCCCCAAGTTGACCCATGGGTTGTATTGGTCGGCCATGACTCATAAAATAGGAGTATGACAAGTGTCAAGCTCATCTCATATTATTAAAACATTATTTGTACCTTAAACTACACTAATTACCTCTAATCGCGATTAAGAACTTAAAAGTTACTATTCACCAAAAAATTATTTTAATCTTATTGAACCAAATTTTACTTCTTAATGACAACCATTTATGTAGGATTTTTGAAAATCAAATCATAGAAGTGGTAATATTTCATTTAAACGAAAAATCAGTTATTTAACTACCACTTAGTGGTTTCACTATTCATCAAAAATTAAAGTTTTTCAGAACAATGCCAAAATTTCACCCTAAGCTATAATTGATATTCCGAATTCAAAAATGTTGTCTATTTTACAAAATTACAAACATATAAGTTGCATTAATTAATTTTATAATTAATTCCCGCTGTCACAATAAATAGCGTGTTTTTAAGAAACAATTTATATCAAAAGATTGGCAATTGTTTATGTCCAATTTCAATGTTAAATTAATTCTAATGACCACCATTGGATAAAATGGTAAAAATATATTCTAATTATAATTTAAGGCCAATAAATAGTATAATTTATCACAATAAATTATTTTGATTAAAAAATTTGTTTTAAGTATTTTTCACTATTCATAAAAATTTTGAAGTTTTCCGAAAATTACAAAAAATTCAACATAGGCTAATTTCAATATTAGGAATACAAAAATGAAGTCCATTTTGAAATATAAAATTTCTATAATTTTAAAAAGTGGTTATTACTATTCATAACAGCTACTTTGATTAGTCGCGGTGTTTTAGAACTCGAAGTTGCGTACAATGCAAGCTATTGCATTATTGAATGAGAAGCGTATCGTGGAAGCTCGGGGTGTTACATTCTCCCCTCCTTCAATAAATTGCGTCCTCGCAATTTGAAATTTTTCTTTGAAAATAAAAGGTTGAAAAGAGAAAATACCTTTGAGGAAAACCCACATCGGAAATAAGGTTAATAAATATATAACATTAAAAGAAAGCAAGATAAGTACAATGGTCACCCGATATAGCCCATTCTAGGATTCTATGAAAATATGGATATGGAAGAGAAACAAACCATCAAGGTCTGATGGAGAGTTATAGAAAACAGGATTAGGAGAAAGTTTAACCACAATAAAATCCCAAACTTGTGATTGGTTAAACGGTCATTGAATCCCCAGTTGGAAAAGTTAACCGACAACATTTTTGTTTTAAGTTACCTTTTATAATGTTGATGAATTTATTTAGGAGATTTACTAAGAACGTAAGGGAATATACATACTTGTTATGTATACTTTCATTCGTTAATAAATTTTTACCACAAACCCAACTTTTACTCCAAATGGTAACGGAACTCAAAAATATTCTATTTATCCTAATTGTATAAGGTTCCATATGTTAACACATACCATTTAGATTAGTAAAACTATTTTGTAATAACCAGGGACTTCCTGTAGGCTAGTGGTAGGAAATAAAGGCTTGTCGCACTATGGTTGTGGGTTCGATTCCTGCAGCTTTGTCCGACGCGACGGGTTATGCCCTACCCTGCAGGTTGTCCTTTTCCTAAAACTATAGTATTATAATATTCCAAAAATAATCTTCAGAAATGCTTTAACCTTAAACAATACTATCTAAAGATCAACTTAATCCATTCCAACCTTTATAGTTATCCAAAATACTACTGTCCAACTCACAGTCCAAATTTTATAAGGAAGGTAAACATAATGAAGATCCTTTTTTCCACGTAACAACATGTGAACACCTTCATCATGTATTCTTTTTAAACATACTGAATTACCATGATCCCTTATTCCTTATAGAATACTAGATATACTACTTCTATCCAAAAATGTATACAAAACATCAATCAGTTTCAAGGAAGTTAAGAATATCCAATATAATTTATCCAAATCAATCACGTCTTATTCCAAAATCACAATCTCAGTATCAGAACCATATTATGGTTTATCTTTCTCTAAACCATATATTTTCCAAAAATTTAACCTACTGTAGAGTCACTTTTCTTGGTTCCACACAATCTCAAGTCCTTGATGAAATAGTACTGCAGTACAATCCTTATATACTCCATAATTATTATAACCAGTACATCATTGATACAACACTCAAATTACAAAATTCTTTAATAACAACATAAGAACTCTAATCATTACTCCTCATATTTGGTAGTATCATAACTTGATTATTATCCAATAACATCATTTGGGGCATACTCTGATGATTTGGACATTGGTTTGCGTAGTGTCCCCAATCCTTGCAGAAGAAGCATTGTACATTTGAAACCGGTTTCTTACCCTTGCAGTCACGCACTTTGTGTCCTTTTTCTCTACACTTATAACAAACTCCCATTCCCCTTAGGAAAGTTCCATGATGTTTCTTCCCACAATTACCACATATTGGAAAATTCTTCTTTCCCCTCATCCCTTTATCTATCATTCTCTCTTCCATCCCTTTCGTCTCTTGCTTCGCTTCAAAGCCATAGGACTCAGAGAATTCTTTACTTATCTTGTTAACACATGATACTATTTCTTCATATGTTGAGAACACATGGGAGACTATTTCCCTTCGAAATGTTGGATTAATACCGTGAAAGATACGATCCTTCTTACTCTTTGGATCATATGTATTGCTGGAGTTCACATTCCTTCTACTGGGCGCCATTTCTATACAATGACATAAACTAGGTTAGTTTATGAATTACAATGAATAATTCCAAACTTTTAAAATACTTAATGTAAATTGAATGGTTTATGGATATAATCCATAATCATAAGAATGTTTTCTTTGAGAAAGTATATACTCATAAACCCTACATAATGGTTTGTAAAGAAAATGGGGATTATCCTAAGCAAATCCCTCGGGAGTGTCGTAACCAAGAGTGCAGCAAGGCCCGTTGTCGTGCACCAGTTCCCGTTTGAGTCTAGCTCAAAGCGGTGTTTTTGGGTTTTACCCCTAGGTACATCAGTTCCAGAGCCGCCTCTACTTGCTCGTATACAGACAGGGATGTATTGCTCGGAAAACTCACAAAATCTCTACAATAACAAAATTCTAGGAAGTTATTCTATACTAATCCTCAAAGTCTATCTTCGGGCTATGTGCTCTAATCAGAGTTTATCTAAATCTAGCTTCTAAGGTTAGTACTAAACTGCCTCTGATACCAACTGTAACGCCCCGACCCCAGCTACCCAGAGCCGGTGCATTACTTCGTAACATTGGCATGATCACAAAAGATCAAGTCTCGAAAGACCGATTAGTTTAGTAGCCTTGGAAACACTAGATACATTCATAAGTCTTTCATTACATCAAAAAGTAAACAAACTACAATAACATGGTCTTCATAGTCCACAATCATATCCCTTTCTGACTACCCCTGCAGGTCACTCATAAATTACTCCTTCACATCCTGGAAAAATATTAAAACATTGAAAGGGGTGAGCTCAGATGCTCAGTAAGGTTAACAATATAGCGGAAGCTTTCATAAATAAACATAAACATTTAAGGCGATGTATAACTAAAACAAAAGCCTTTTAAACTTGAACTTCAACATAATATGGCAAAAGTAAAATGAGATAATGCCATTCACTTCTTCACATGGATATTCTACTGGTCGAATAATCACATGCAATATCAATAACCACTTTCATAATGATGGAATGCATAATGCCAGACTATCATAACCACGTAGTCAAGGCCTCGTGCCAAGACCACAAATAAGATTTTGTCAAGGCCTTGTGCCAAGACACTAGTTTGTCTCATGAGACCTGCCGATGCATCGAGGAGCTGTAGCGGGCTCCACCCGTCACTTATTAAGTCCAATGCATTCCTCATATGAATAGGTTTAAACATATCATAAACCATAACATAATCGTATCACATAAAACATGCATAAAGGAAACATAACATTTCCACATTTCAATCACAAGATATAAATACAACACATTGATATAATAAAAACGCTTTCAAAAACATTTTCAATACCAAAATAAAAGAAAGTTAAAACTTTGTATTTATTTTTCATTAAAAAAATGATGGCTTGTAGAGGAAGCCGAAACTCAAATAATGGTCACAGCGGCAGAGAATTCGTTGTCGCCGCATAAGTACGGAAAGAAAAACATTCCCTTTTTGTCGTTTAGTAAAACGCTTCGTATAAAAAAGATTCCTTTTGAATAAACGTAAAAGTCAAAGGGGTTTATACACCGTATAAAAGAAAGTTTTGTATAAAACCAAATATGCCTCAATGAAAGGGGATTGAGACGAAGTCCTTAAAAATATCATTTTTTTAAATAAAGTACATCTATAATGTGTATTCACTATAAGTACACATAAATAATATACAAATAAAAGATAGGACATAATAATATCATGACATAATTTGAAAGTAGGAGATTAACCCAAAGAATAGAAATTGGGTTAAGAAGTTCCCTTACAAATAAAATAGATCTATTATGTGTATTCACTATAGATACACATAAAAAAGTACAAATACAAGATAGGACATAATAATATCATGACGTAATTTGAAAGTAGGAGATTAAACCAAATAATTGAAGTTGGGTTAAGAAGTTCCCTTACAAATAAAATAGATCTATTATGTGTATTCACTATAGATACACATAAAAAAAGTACAAATACAAGATAGGACATAATAATATCATGACGTAATTTGAAAGTAGTAGATTAACCCAAAGAATTGAAGTTGGGGTAAGAAGTTCCCTTACCTCATGTCCAACTTGACTCAACCATTCTTTAACCTCCTGAATAATAAACTAGAGTTAATATCTAACTTATTAAGAACCATTTTCAATTTCATTATCCTTTTTATATCACTTAATACAATGTTATGAACATTATGTAATTATTTAAGTTAATAACGGTCGTTTTGTCGATCTTTGGTACTTGTGTCAACAATAACCTTCTTATAATTACAAGTTGGTCATGTTGTGAAATATTCATTATATCCAGAATTATATTCAGGATGTAGATATCATATATATCATATATATCCAGTATATACATTCATTCATAATATTACGTAACATTTAGAGGTAAGAAATGAAATGCACCGTTCATGGAGACGGTAAGCCGTACGTACGCATGAACGCTACTTTCATTTCTATTTCGTATTTAATGTAATGAAATCATAATTATATAAAGGTATAATATAGTTCCAGTATAATATCATATATAATATCATTTACTACATCCTTTATAAATCCCACATATGGCATTAACGATTCACATCACTTTGAGGGGGCGGTAGTCCGCACTTCCTAAAATGAAATTATCACGTTTTACCCATAATGGAAATCATAAATTATGCCATAAATGAGAAATACAGAAGAATAAGTAAAACATAAACATATTATATATCATATATAAAAATAGGGACATCTTAATGGCCACCTTTGAAGGTGTTATATGAGTGTTGAACAATCATCGTTTCGTGAGGCAGAAATTCGCCATCCACAGAAACCGTATGTTCTTTAACCATTAGATGTAGGTGTGTGTAAGTGTAGCTCGAATCTTTCTTATAACAACATACTAGTATATTGAGGATACTGGTGTTGTTACAAAAGAAATGAATAAAAATAGTTTATGGGGTTGGATAAGAAAAATAAAACAAAACAACATTAGAGAAGACATTACCTCAAAATCGGGTAACTCTTTTTGATTTGAGCCAAAGGCTTCCTTGGGAAGAGTTATGACCAAATTGAGGCTTCTAGGAGTAATAGGGGGATGTTGGGAGAGTATTTGGTCAGTGGTTGGCCGAGCCAAATGGCTTGAAGGTGTGAATAAGGTGGGAGAGGTGGGGGCCTTTTATAAGTGGAGAGGAGGGGCTCTTTTGGAAAGATTGAAATGTTACATTATTACACAATGCTTTTCGGATTCTAAAGGTCCCACACTTATATAATTAGTGGATAAGGTGATAAGGGTTCGAAATATACCCATCCAATAGTCTTTGGACAAGTGTAAGCCTTGGATTTTACATTATCTTTTCATTTTATTAAAATCGTTAAATAATGAGGTCATCGCTGCATCATAATGATGTCATAAATAATTTACTTTATTTAATGTCTAAAAATTATAAAAAAAATACTATGATGTAGGAAATCTTTTTATCTTTCTAATGAATATTTATAGTCAAAATTTGTACTTGTGTAACCCCACTTAAAAACTGTTTTAGTAGAACAACTCATGTTTGTGTCAATTTAATTTTAACATTAAATAAATATATATTAATGTCATTTTCCAACCAAAGTGGCTCCATGGGGTCCCCAAGTTGACCCATGGGTTGTATTAGTCGGACATGACTCATCCAATAGGAGTATGACAAGTTTCAAGCTCATCTCATATTATTAAAACATTATTTGTACCTTAAACTACACTAATTACCTCTAATCGCGATTAAGAACTTAAAAGTTACTATTCACCAAAAAATTATTTTAATCTTATTGAACCACATTTTACTTCTTAATGAAAACCATGTATGTCGGATTTTTGAAAATCAAATCACAGAAGTGGTAATATTTCATTTAAACGAAAAATCAGTTATTTAACTACCACTTAGTGGTTTCACTATTCATCAAAAATTGAAGTTTTTCAGAACAATGCCAAAATTTCACCCTAAGATATAATTGATATTCCGAATTCAAAAATGATGTCGATTTTAAAAAATTCTAAACATATAAGTTGCATTAATTAATTTTATAATTAATTCCCGCTGTCACAACAAATAGCGTGTTTTTAAGAAACAATTTATATCAAAAGATTGGCAATTGTTTATGTCCAATTTCAATGTTAAATTAATTATAATGACCACCATTGGATAAAATGGTAAAAATATATTCTAATTATACTTTAAGGCCACTAAATAGTATAATTTATCACAATAAATTATTTTGATTAAAAAATTTGTTTTAAGTATTTTTCACTATTCATAAAAATTTTGAAGTTCTCCGAAAATTACAAAAAATTCAACATAGGCTAATTTCAATATTAGGAATAAAAAAATGAAGTCCATTTTGAAATATAAAATTTATATAATTTTAAAAAGTGGTTATTACTATTCATAACAGCTACTTTGATTAGTCGCGGTGTTTTAGAACTCGAAGTTGCGTACAATGCAAGCTATTGCATTATTGAATGAGAAGCGTATCGTGGAAGCTCGGGGTGTTACAATTTAGTAATGCCACCTAGACTTTATAAGGTACACAATGTGTTCCACATCTCCTTTGTAAGAAAGTACAAGCAAGACCTAAAACATGTACTAACTTTTGAAAAAATATAATTAGAACATGACTTATCTTATTGTGAAGAGCCTATCTAAATTACAGACACTAAATAATAGGTGTTGAGGAATCAGAAGATCTGAATGGTAAATGTAATTTGGAAAAATCATAAAATTAAAGAGGCGATGTGGGAGCCTGAGGAGATTATGATGAAGAACCACCTAGATCTTTTTATAGGGAGACAATCTGAAAATTTTGAGGATGAAATTTTTGTAGGAGGGGAGAATGTAATGAACCAAAATTATATCAATGACATTTTACTTGTTATGTTTATTTTATATAGTATAGATCACATAAAATCACTTATATAACACAATAAAAACTTTAAAAATTAAGAATTAATGAAATAAGAGGTATTTCTTGAGGTTAAAGAACCTATACAGATGAAATAGTAACATGACCTTAGGAATAGTAATGTGACCCTTATGAATAGTAAACCAACCAATAGAATAGTAACCTCACCAATAAAATTATAAATAAAATTTATCTATCATATAAATGAAAATATGATATAATTATATCATAGTATAAGTAAATAAATATTTTAAAAATTACTAATTAAGTGTTGGTATTTTTGTGAGTCATAAATATTTAATTATAATTTTGTAATTAATAAAATAATTTAAATGAAAAATTAATTTTCATAAAACTTATTAATAAATAAATATTTTTTATATTATTATTTTAGGATAAATTAATGAGAACTTAGTTAATTTTTCAGAGTGTTATAAAATTAGTTATAATTTTAAAAACTTTATTTTTTGAGTAAATAATGAATATAATTAAAAATTAAATTTATCATATTTATAAAATTATTTTCATAAAATGGAGCTGATTATTTTTATTCTACACATTGAAAAATGGTTAGGGTATTTTTTTTGGATTTTTCTAATATACTTGAATTTTTGGTGAATAGTAAAATATGATAATTTACGATAAATGATAAATACATGATTTATTGAGTCATAGGTGATGTTTTATTTATGTAAGAACCCTTTTTTATAACTCACATGAATTTATTACTGTATTTTTGTCACAATAATCAACACTATTTCCTATCTTAAGCAAAATAATAAAATAATTAATAAAATAATGAGAAATCACCTCTATCCTCCACTATAAATACCACCCCTCACTACCACTTATCATCACACCTTTCAACATTTGATCCCTTTAAAATTTTTGCCCAATACTCTTCCCAAACCTCCCCCACATACAGGAGCTCTTGGTCTCATTAAAATACCAAAACCAATCCCCTTAAGGAGGTTCTCAAGGAGGAGTATTCAATAGGTAAAATCCACTTCTTTTTTCCTTTCAGTTTCTTTTCAAGTTCTTTTCTTTTATTATTATCTCCTCACCTAATCTATAAAAATGATAGTGATAAATCTAGTATCATATATATAATATAATGATAAAATTTTAATGAAATATTCTTCATCAAACTACTCTCTCTCTCTCTTTTATTTTAAAAATGAAATCATCGTCTATGAGTTGCTGATTTACAACCTTCGTGGATGATGAATTTTAATTCTTCAATTTATCCTTCAAGGCTAGTAATTTAACAATTTTTATGGTTAAAAAAGACTATAATATATTTATTAAAACCTTATTATGTTTTGGAAGTAACATATTTACATAATACTAAATTATAAAACAAAATGAGTTCATTATGATCAATAATCGCCATAATAATGTAAACAATTATCACTCAATGTCTTATATAATGATTCATACTAATACCATATAACAAAATGATATATATATATATATATATATATATATATATATAACCATTTTAACTTATAGATATTCATTAATAACATATAAATTTAATTCTGGATAATTATACCCATTCCACATGAACTTCCATACTCATATATAACTATACTAATCATGAAAATTAAGGAAACGAATACTCCCAAGAAATAAAATTATATCTTATAACTCATAAAAAAGACCATAAATGAACTTAATAAAATTATAATTAATAAAATAAATGCATATAAGGTTTTTAATTAATTAATTAATGTATTTAATTTGATTATCTAAGATACTAAGGTCTAGTGCAAAATAAATTCAGACATAAGGTAAGGGTATTCTTCCCGAACCTCCATTTTCATTCAAGTTATGATTCTTTCCTCTATAAACCAATTCAATTATTCATTATTTTTATATAATTATTATAAATTCTTATTATTTATTCCACACTAATTTATTCTGATCATTTCATCTTTCTTTTGTAGAAAAATACATGTTTACAAGGTCCCCTTCTCAATTATTTTCGATACGCAAGGATGATTAAAGGGAACATCTCATTTTTTACCCATTTTCAAGTACCACCCATAATATTTTTTAATACACCACTATTTTTCTAAAATAACTATTTTTCCTGAAAAAATATATTTTTTATTACTGGTTTTATAGAAGCAATTATGAAAAATAAAAATGATTTTTTCAAAAGAACCCTTCTTTGAAAAGTATAATACGTCTTTCTCTGAAGAATTACCGAATGATTTAGTGTATTTTCATATATTTAAACTCCTATAACTTAATTTTATGATTTATTTATATTTATATCTTATTATTTTCATCTACCATATTTTATTAAATGGTTCATGACCGGTTTGACTGTGGATGTGCTATCTTGATACCATTCACCATGCTACTCAGATTGGTTAGTGATTATGATTACAGATTGGGGAACGTTATTTACATTTCCTATGTTCATGTTATTTATGTTTATATACATTAATATGAGAAATTAATTGAACTTATCAAGTGTTGTATGGGTCCCACTATAGCCTCTCGATACATAAGTAGGTCTCATGAGACAAAAAAATTAGGTTTTGGCCGAGGCCTTACCCTAGTATTTTCAAACGTCTTGTATGAGGCCTTGATGATATGTTTCAGATGTTCAAAATTATGAATTCCCTCATTATGAAATTAGTAATCGATAAACCATGTGATATTTGACTAGTATAATAACCCTGATTAAGTTTTTTTATCTTATGATAAGTTATATGGCTTTATTTTCATAGCTTTCATTCCTTCCATCTTATGATCAAGTTTACTTTTAAAGGCACGTGTTTTTAGTTATTCATCATGCCTAATTTTTATGATTATGAAAACTTCTACTATATTACTTACCCTCACTGAGCATTTTATCTCACCCCTTTCTTATGTTTTATTTTTCCACAAGATGTAGAGATGAATATTATTATGAATGTCTTTCTGGAATAATCTAAGAGTTTATTGGTGTTTCTAATGGAGTTGCAATGTTATTTTTTATTTCAAGATGTAATTTAAATATTATGTTTGTATTTGGTTTTCCAAAACTTCTACACCATTAGGTCCTTTGGGATGTGACATCCTTGTAAACATACCAATGTACTAATATAAGGCACCGACATCAGGTAATTGGGGTCAGGGTCTTTACAATAACCATTCTGAAATGTATTAACTATATATAATTTTAATCATGAACCCTGAGATAATAACATAAGAATGTGAAATACCTTTAGAAATGTGGAGAAAATATAACAATAATACAATATCACATTATGATCAAACCCATCATGCTCATGATTTAAGTTGTAACCAAACCCATCATTCACATTCTTCATTATCTTGTGAGATATAAAAATTTAAACAATGCACTAGATGGTGATATTGAACCACACCCATCAATCATCCATACATATACTTTCCATAGGAAACCAATAATTCATTATATCATAAAGAACCCAAGAAAAGAAAATGGTATTCATAAAATTTACAAATGGTATCACCTCAATTGACATCATAAACTTAATTGGTTGATAAAAAAATCAATCAACCAAAAGGATTATTTCATAAGTGTAATTATATGGTGATTCATAAAATTTAACTCCATAGAAAATATATACCTTGGAGATAATATATAAATAGAAGTGAAATTGTAAGAAGAGTGTAAAACATTCCTTAACATTTACATAAAAAGACATTGTTACAAATCTCTTTAAAAAAACCCATTTTTTGAAAAGGTGTTGCAAAGAATTTTTAAAATATTAAATTTAATGGAATTTTAAAGTGGATCACTGAGAATTTTCAATCCAAAAATGTGGAGCATAGGAAAAAAATACATACATAAAATTAAATTACTATTTTATATTTTAAAATACCATTGTTGAAACCCACATCATTAAAAAGAATAATAAAAATATAACTTAAAAATAAGTAAAGATAAATATGAAGGTATCCAAATATAAAACATTTTTTTATTTCAAATTAAGAAAATGAAACATTTTTCGAAATAAATAATATGAATATGGAAGAGAAAAAATCAGTTTAAAAGTGATAAAAATTATTCTTAATGATGTTGCATTTTTATGAAGGAAGAATTTATTAATGAAAGAATAATTGAATTAAAAATTGGTTTTACCCAAATTAAAATACGTAATTATAATATAAAAAATATCATATAGTATAAATAACTGTTCATATAAGACTATAATCAAAGAGGAATGAGTATGACTTAAAGGAGTTTGACTCAAGAACACCCTTACGACTTTGATTACTTTTTTAATAAAAATGAATTGAAAGAGATAACTTGAAATATATTTGTAAAAAACATTAATTTTAGGAAAATTATGCTAAAATATATCCATTAGGTATAATATATACCCCCAAAAAGAAAATAAGTGGTGAAAATGACATACGTCTCAAAGATAGGTAGTTGAGAGAAGGAAAACCCTTACCATGTATTACCACTTAGTCAAACTCACTCTAACCTCATATATAATAAACACAAATATATCAATAAATTATTTAAAAAGATTATTAATATATATTAACTTTTATTAACTTCCTTTATAACAATTTATTATAAATATATTAGTCAATTATAGTTTATTTTCAGTACAATTGTTAGTAATTTGGATTGCTTATTTTATACAAGTTTTGCAATAGAGATATCAATTATTATTTATTGATACAATTTTTATCATTACAAGATTACATAGTATTGCTGAATCATTATATTTAAATGATTTAAAAATTCCCATTTTCATTTGGTGGAAGACATAAATATGGTTTAAAAATATGAAATTCATGTTGATCTTATTTTAGTGTTTTTTAAGAACCAAAGGTAATATTTTAATACCTATTTTAAATGTTAATATTTAATTTATAGAATATTAATCATGTAATAAGTATATTTTTTTATTTATTAAGTCCATTTTTATAACCATCCATATAAGGCGATGATGAAAAATGAAATACTTCACTTCACGGTGGTTTTAGTACGCACGTAAAAACGAGCAATATTTTTATTTTCCACAGAACATGAGTAAATTATAAAATGGTTTATCTTTTTAGAATATATATATTTTTAAAAATATAATATTTATTTATTAAATAAATTATTATAATCATCCATGTTATGTGGGGATGAAAAATAAAACACGTCGTTCATGGAGGCGATAGTCCACACGTAACATGAACAACATTTTATTTCTTTTTCAATGGATGAGATGAGAATAGATAATGATTGTTCTATTAATACAATAACATTTAATTATACTACTGATAAATATTTATTTATATTAGTATGGTTTTAATAGGGTTATAGGAGAAATATACTGTATAAAAAATCTAAGGGAGTGATTAGTACCCATGTTGAGAACTTGAAACTTCTCTTAGAGGAATTCTTGGAAAGGGAGGATTTTGGGATTCCTCTTGGAATAGGGGGATGAAAAATATGGAATAAGAATCTAGGGGGATTAAAATGGTTATATTCTTACAATTTAATATTGAATTATTGGTGTATCTTGAGGTTGGTGGAATTGATCTCCTTTTATAGGTGAAAAGGTGGGTCTTTTACTTAGAAACTTATGTTAGGTAAGGGGTAAGAATGGAATTTCATGAAATATAGATGAGTTAGGTGGGGAAATTTTTGTGATAAATGTAGTTATTATTTCCACACCTAAAAAAGGTTTTATATAAGGTCTATTTTTCATATTTATTTAGTAAAATTTAAGCCCCCTTAAGTTACCCATTTTTATCCTTAGTAACCTTGATTAAATATCAACCATGGTAATTATTTTTTAATAAAAATATAAGATGACCATTCCCAATTTTTTATGTTTTTAATATAAATTTGGATTAAATTTAATCTAATTAAATTTTTAAATATGATAAAATTAACTCTTAAATTTAAATATATAATATATAGAAAATTTTCTTTCATAAAAATGACCTTTTTAAATATTGACTATTATTATTATTATTTCATATTAATTACTAATTAAATTAGTGTTAACCTAATATTCATATAAAACATAAGATATTTAGTTTCTCAAAAAAAATTATATTTCATAAAAGGGAATTGTTTACTAAAATACATTTTAAGCAGAAACTGATTTTAATAGTTATTTCGATATATTAATTAAATTTTACCAATATATTTGTATTAAGAGGTTAATTTATTTTTATTTAAAAGTATAAATGAAAAACATATAAACATAATTGTGTTATGGTTTAATAAATTGATAACTATGTGTCTATATCATCCTAACTTCTATTTACATAACCCCTTAAGATCTCCTTGTAGGACATAAATAAAAGATATGTTTTAGTGGTCTTGATAGGTGTCAATTAAACTAGAATTAATCTCATAGTGATTTATATGAGATTAAACTTCTACCAAAAATGTTTTCACTCAATCCATACTTTTCAATGTTCAACTTGGGTTTGATCTAGGGAAAACCCTAGTGAATCCACCTCTTTCCAAAGTTCAGATAAATGAGTTTCATAAGGAATAATTCTACTACTTGATGATATTTATTCTCCATTATACATAAATTTTGTAATGTATTTAATAATATTTATACATGAAAATTTAACAAATATATTGTAATAATCATATTTAGTAATTTTATTTTCTTAATGTTTCAAAGTTTTTTATTTTAGTTTGGTGTTTCATGTGTGATAAGATATACAACACAATATTTATTTAAGGATAAATATTCAATAAAATCCTAGGTTGTTACATTATAAACCCTTAAAATAATTTCATCCTAGAAATTCCATCACTTAGATAAAAACAAGTGAGGGTAATTTTGTCTCATTACATCCCTAGGTCCCCACAAATATTTTTCAAACTTATGATTATTCCATAAAACTTTAACTATATGGGTGATTTTATTATATAGAACCTTATCTCTTCAATCTAGGACATCCATTTGTTATTCCTTATACAAGAGATCATGTTACAACTACACAACTTCTGAGTTCATTACATGTGATTAATCTGGTATTTACTTCATCAAAAGTTATATATAGAATAAATCATAAATCTATAAGAGGTTTGGATGGAGTGATAAATGATAATATATATCATCAACATGATCAAGGATTTCAAAGTGACTAATATACCTTGGGATCATCTTCCCTTTATCCTAAAATATCATAACCCAATTATAAAGAAATATCCAAACTAACACTTGTCACCAACTTCAAACTCTAGATCCCATTGAAAATTATCTTTATAGATATTATGTTTACTTTGTTCTAATTTAATAATACATTTAATGGTTTGAAACTTCTATAGGATTTATTGGACAAGTCCAAGTCCCTTTAGCTTCCTCTATTCAACTTCATCATAGCATGTTTAAGTCCTACACCTCATCCTATACAATGTATCATATTGTTCCATTTGAATGCTATATTGAAAACTGGTGTTACATGATAAATATACTAGGGGGGGGTGTTGATACCATAATCCTTGGAAACCCATCAAAAAAGATATCATTATATCCTCTAGAGTTTTAATTGTCCTTTTAGACTAACCATTGGCCTGAGGGTGATAAGAAGTGATAAAGCTCAAATATATCTCAAATGATTATCAAATATTTCTTTATAACTTTGAGTTGAACCTCAAATATCGATCAGATACAATGTATAGTGGTACTCTATGAAACCTTATCACTTTATATATATATATATATATATATATCTTGGTGAGTTAGGCAATAAAGAAATCTTATTTTATGGAAATAAAATTCACTTAATTTATAATGTGATCAACTAAAATCCAAATGGAATTTTGGACTTTATGTGTCCTAGGAAGTACCATTATGAAATCCATGGTAATATTTTCCCATTTCCATACTAGTATGGGTAATGGTTACATCATCCCCTAATAATTTTTTCATTCAAAATTAAATTTATTGCATACCAAGAATTGAGATATTTACTTTGCAATCTCCCTCTCCATGTCATACCAAAGAGGTTTTTATTTATATCTTTCTATATATTTATGTTTCCTGGATCTATAGATAAGTATGGGATATGTACATCATAAAAAAATTCACTCTTTAGTGTTAGTTTTAATGGGACACATATCTAGGTTCTTAACCTTATAAGTCCATATTTATTAAATCTAGACTCCAAAATACCCACTAAAATTTTATATAACTACAAAATATCTTTATGGACTTATTTTACCTTCATATGGATGGATTATTGAGCAATCATTTGGGAAAGATAAGATTTATCCCCTTCCCTTATGAGTTCAAGATTCATCCTTTGAAAATCCATGAGTATGGGATCTTTTCCAATCCTTTTCATGGATAAGTTAACATGATATTTCCTACTTATAGAATCAACCACCTTGTTTTCCTTCTTTGGGTGGTAATATATTGAGCAGTCATCATATTTGATCAACTCCAACCATCCCATTTAGAACATGTCTAACTAATTCTGTGTGAATATATATTTCAAAATCTTATGATGAATATATCCACCAAAATTTTCACTATAGAGATTTTATTTAAAAATTTCTAATGAAAAGATCACTTATTCCAGCTCCATATTATATGTTGGGTAATATCCATCATGAATAACTAATTAACATGAGATATAAGAAATTAACTTATCATCTATCATGAGGATGAATCCTGGGCCCTTCTTCAAAGAAACATTGTACATTAGAAACCCTTACCCACTACAGGGTAATGTAAGTATATGTACAATATAGAACCTATTATATAGTTCCTTGAAACCTTCCTCACATTATTCAATCCAAAGTATCTTCAACCAATTTTGTGTTAACTTTTTTAGTGGATTTTATATCTATGATAAATTTATTGAAAAGAATCAATGGTATCCAACTAACTCAAGAAAACTATGGATCTCAATTATAGTGGTAGATATGAGATATTATTTAATAATATCTATCTTTTAAGGATCTACACATATGACTTTGTATTTTATTACATGACCTATGAATGATACTTTTTGAAACCACAATTCACACTTTCTAAATTTGGCATAAGGTTTCTCATTTTTCAAGGTCTTCAACACAATTCTCAAATGGTCTTTATGATTTTCCTTGATCTTGAAATATATGATAATATAATCTATGAAGACAAAAAAAATTGAGCAAGTTAGTCTTTAAATATTCTATGAATTAGATATATGAATATAGAAAAGGAATTTATATGTCTGAATAGAATCACTATAAATTCATAGTGTCCATACCTTGTACTAAAAGTTGCATTGGAAATATACCCTCTTTTAACTATTAATTGATGATATCCAAATGAATAGTCAATCTTCAAAAGTATTGGTATAATATTATTTTATCAAGTACATCATAAATGTGGGGTATAAGATACTTCTTCTTGATTGTGATTTTATTAATTTCATGTTAATCAATAAAAAATTCATTGATCCATCCTTATTATTAACAAAGAGGATTGTTTTACCCTAGGATGAAGCACTGGGGAATATAAAAATCTTTTCTAGATTCTCTTTTACCCACTTATTAAATTATTCTAATTCAATGAGAGGCATTCTATATATACTCTTTAAAATAGGCATGGATCTAGGTACGAGTTCAATAAAAAACTCAACCTCACACTTTGGGGTATGATGATATAGTTCAACCAGAAAAACATCAATATATTCCCATAAAATTGGCATGTCATTAATTTTGACTTCATCCTTAATCATTTTATCTATGAGTCCCTCATTATTGGGTATCAAGACCCATATTATATAATTTTATTCTAAAGGGAGTTAATAATCATCCTTGCATTGATATTGGATAACATGATGATTTGGGATATGAAATGAGATTTCCTTATCCTGATAATTAAAATGTTCTCAATATAGGGAAATCCAATCCATAGCCAATGTTACATTAAATTAAACCAAGGGAATAGAAACTATACTTATAGAAAGTATCTCCCTAAAAACCTTTACTGGAGAAGAGTTATATATCTTGGATGCAATCATTATGATATCGAGAGCTTTCATAGATAGTTCAATATCCAATGTTTGAGGTGGTGAATCAATATTCTTAGAAAACTTATATGATATGAAAGAATTAAAATAACTAGAATAAAATAAGGAATTCACAAATATAGAGTGGAGAATAAGTGTACCTTTCACCACTTAATTATCATGATCCACCTCATTAGTAGTGATTTTATAAGTTATTCCTTGTTCCCACAATTTAGGTGGTTGCTAGTGTCTATTATATTTATTATCTATGGGGTTAGGGAGTTAATTTTCATAATGACCAAACTCCCTAAATTTGAAGAATTTAATTATGGGTGACTCAGTAGTTGGGACCTTCTTCTCCTATATCATGTTAATAATCCTATTATAATTACTTCTATAGTTCTGAGATTGATGGCCCAATTTAACACACTTAAAATTATTATATATTCCCTTGAGTAAATTACCCAGATGATTCCCCCCAAATTTTTAATATGTAGGTAGCTGGAATTTATTTCCCCCATGAAACTCATCATCGGAGCTGTTAGGACCACTTTCTGTATGAATATTGTATTTTACATCAATATTTTTCAATGCTGGTAAAAATGAAAAATATTATGAAGAATAACTCCAAAGTTGGTGGAGAATGTATTTCAGATGATTGATTGTACAAATCCTAAGTTCAAAGAGCTTGTCTCAAAGGAGACACATTGTTTACAACAATGTAGAATGGTGAAGTATCATCCATATTAGGATTTGAAAATTTTAGGGTGATCATGAAAAAAGAATGATTTATGTAATTATCATGAAGGAATTAAAATAGAAGATGAATGGAAGAGATAATGCTGATAAGATGATACCAGTCATATTTAGTGTTTATTGGAATGATAGATGTTGCTGGAAGGCAGGAAAGTTGTAGTACCTCCCTTGGATAATATGATGATGCTGAAACTGATCACTCAAAGGATATATATCATAGTGAAATGAGTTCTTCATAAATCATATGATATTAAAGAAGCATTATGTTCTTTCCAAAGTATATTTGAAGGTGACACTATTTCCTAATATATTCCAAATTTTAGAAAAGGTAGGTGTGAAAAAATCAGGATTGTACGTGAAAGATTGGTCATGTGGAAAATATTATTTTGGATTTTTGCGTGCAAGAAAAGTTTCAATACCAGTATAGAAAAATGGGGAAAAGGAAAGGGATGCGTGAAAAATTCATGTGGTGCATGCAATTACGCATAAAATTGGAATGTGTGCAAAATAAGTTTGCGTGAAATATGGAATGCAGTTTGGAATTTTGTGAGAAAGTGGTATTTCTGGATTAGAACTCTGAAAAATGGAAAAGGCATGATGTGTGTGAAAAGTTCAATGGTGTGCATGAAATGATGATGTTTCACGTAAAAGGTTTGCATACTGCGGAAAGGTTTTTCGTGTAGGGTTCAGAAAAATATATAAATAAGAGGTTCCCACCTACATTAAGATAGGATTTATACTTAGAGAAATATTAAGATTTGGTTCATGAAAAAGAGTAGTTTCACGTAAAAATAAGTTTTCACATAAAAAGGAGAGGTTGCGTTAAAAAATTAGGCTGAATGTAAAAAGAAATTTATGTGTAAAATTTTACATTCCAAAGGTGGATATTTGTGTGAAAGCAAAGAAAATTATGCGCAATACACCCAAAAGGTTCTGAGAACAATTTGGGGTCTCATAAGCCTTCAAAAAGTGCTATGTACTCTTAAAGTGTCTCTTGAGGATGGAGAACCGCACCCTCTGTGTGAAGAAGAAACCATGAACACATGACCGGTTTTCTCAAACCCTCGCTTTGTTTCATGAAGGAGATCCCGTAGGTACAAAATTGGTGAATAATCAACCTTGTCATGCTTTGCAAATATAGATTCACGAACCGTCCCTGGTTCTGTGAAGAAGGATCACATGTCCTCTGTGTGAAGAAGAAGACCTATGGAGCTCTCTGCTCACTCGAAGGTGAACACTCTCTAGTTGCACGATTTATATACACTGTTTTTAGAGGTTTTTTTGTTTGTATGAAGAAAATCAAAATGTGTAACCAAAATCATATCTACACAAAAAAAGAAGGAATTATACTGATACACTTAGGTGTTGGTATTGATAATTTAATAAATAGATTAAGACACGACTACACTATTTCATATTATACTCTTTCAAACAGAAGGAAGATAATAAGAAGAATAACAGAGATTTCCAAACTGAATATTGATAATTATTCAAGGATTATATTGAATATCAAGTTTTTAAGGTGATAGGTATTTTAAGTGAATCAATTCAAGACTTCGATGCAAGTAGTGTCTCGTACTGAATAGAGACAAGGCATTCAATGAAAATCTATTGAAGTGACATTCAAGTCAATAAATTGAGTTAGAATTATCTCAAGGAAGTGAGTTAGGTGGAGTCCGCAGAAGTAATTCATGGGACACAATGATCTATCCTTGAACCATTGTAAAGGAAGTGTGCTTGGAACAAATTAACTGTGATAGAACCTTATAATCCAAAAAACTAGTGAAGATTAGTGGATTTAGGTATGACTGACAACCTGTCGGCGTATTCTCCTTGGATGTAGCCCTTAGTGGTGAACTAAGTAAATGTGTTGTGTTGTCCTTCTACATGTGAATGTTTTAATTACTGCACATATCCATCATACAGGTTTAAACAAGTTCCTACCAACATGGGAACAAGATCTAGAAAAGAAGAGAAAAAGTTGTCACCCTGATTCACCCCCTCTTAGGGTGGTATAGGGTCCTTCAATTGATATCAGAGGGAAAGGTTCAAGTATTTTGGATAATCTAAAATAATTTTATCTAGTGGAGGATTTAAGTTTTCTTTCCTATGTCAACAATGAAGTAAAGTTTTGTTGAAGATTTAGTTACTCATGAACATAAGTCTATATCCAGAAAGACCTTCACAAACAGGAAAAAGAATGTGAAGAAGCAATTGAAGAAGTCCCTCTTATCTAAAGAATAGGTAGTATATGGTTCTACATGTAATTCCAATATTACAGAAATATCAGACTTGGAAATTAAAGAGCAGGTGGCTCAGGTAACCACTAAAAATAAGGATTCCAGTCTAAGTGGTAATGATGATCAAAATCTTATCTCACATGAGCTTGCAAGTGATCAAGAGAAATTAAAAACCTATATTTATGATATTCCTTAAGAAAGAGTTTTTTCTATTTGTAGAATATTTCAATGTATGTAGGTTGAGATCACTTGACTAGAAATAGAAGCTCATAATGTGGAAAAGGTCTTAGTAGGGAAAATTTCATAATGTTTAAAGCTCTCTAGATAGATTGAAGTATTTGAAAAGAAAGAAGGGGTCAATAAGACTCTAAAAAAAGTTCCATGAACGTGAAGTTGAGCTGAAGAGGATAAATGAATTCAAGAGTTTATATTTGGAAGAAACTTCTTATAAATTCAAGGAATTTTACTCTTTGTTACAAAACAAAGTTAAGTTGCATGAAGTTGATGTTGAAAGAATAAAGGAAGATTGTGAAGAGAATACGACTATGATTGAAAACAAGAAAGTCATCATCAATATGATATATCTAGAATTGGAAGCTCAGTTGACCAATCTTGAGAAGACACATATTGAGCTTCCACAAAAGAAGGAAACAATAGCTATTGGAACTCAATATTCACTGGAGGATTCTACTATCAAAATACCTCCAACATATGATAAGAAGATCATGGCTTCACTCAATGATCTATCACAAGTAACTGAGAATGTAAAGGAACTATCCATACCATCTTGTACTAATATTCCTAAAGCTATCTCTTCATAAAGTTTAGGGTGGAAGATAAATTCTAAACAAGTATGGATGAGGAAAGGTGATGAGATACCTACCACCATGGCTAGTGTGGATAGGAAGGAAAAGAAGTTGGAATATGGTTCCCCACAAAGTGAAAAAAAAATCAAGAATAATGACCAATAACCTTATCTAGAAGATATCAAGAAGTCAAGATTTGTGGTCCAATGTTGGTGCTATAATAGGTTTGGGCATTGTGCATTAGATTTTTGTTACAATCCTCAAAATAAAAAAGCACAAATTAATCCCATCTCAAATGGGATCAATCTAGAGAAGAATAAGCAACATCCACAGGTCCAGAAACATTAGTATATTGCAAACAGATTTGGAATACTTTAAAAAATATGTGATGTATGAAATGGGAGTGGTCACAAGGTTAGTATATACTCATCTCAACATGTATTCATTGTTGATAAGAAGAGAATACCTATAATTCCATCTAAGTTTGAAGCAAATACCTTGGGAAGAAACCAGAAGAATATTGTGAACAAAAATTTCCCCAAGAAGATATCAAGTAGGGAATATGAGAAGAACCTAGATTTTAGATCCATGAAATTAAAGGGAAATTTACCCAATAGAGAAAATAAGAGGGATGACACTCATATAAACCTGTTTGAAATATCCAAACCTGCTGCAACAGTTCCAAATGACATGTTGGTCATCTGGCTAGAATATTTGGAAAGAATGAGGAAAATTGAAAATGCACAAGCCAAGGGTGGTGATAAAGGAAAAGAAAAACTTTCACATGTTGAAGATAAAGTAAATAATATATTGCAAACCAAAAGAAACACATGTGTTATAGAAGTTCTGTGTGAGAGATTTATGAAATCTGGTCACATTGAAAAAGTTTGTCTAAACTTAATACCAGAGAAAGAAACAGTTATTAAGAGAATTAATAATGTATCTTCCATGATGGATATTAATAATAAGAACAATTATTCACACAAATAAGAAGAGAATGTGAAGAGATCCATTCCACATCAGCACAAATCAAAAAATATTTCCAGATATGTGAGAATGAAGATTGGAGTAAATAGAGTAACTTGGTTGAGAAATTAATATCAACCATACAGCTCATATCAATGAAGTAAGGAGGATCCACCTCATTCCCTTAAATATCTTTTGTATCGTATTTGTGTTTCTAATATAGAGAATTTGAGGTGAATCAATCTCTTATGGGGAGAACCTGAGAAGTAGTGAATGCTGTCAGCTCTTGATAGAAAAGATAAAGAAGTTTCTATAATTGGAAGATTCTTAAATTGATATTCAAATATTAATATGGTGAAGGATCACCCTTGATGAAGATGATGAGGAGTGTTTCCCTTGAGGGGGAGAAAAATGAAGAATTTTCAAGAGTTATTATTTCAATCAGTATCAACTTTAGTTGGCATCAAATTCAATTACTCTAGAAATTTATTGAAGAACATGTCATTGGAAAAGGCATGTTATATCTCAATCTCTCATCCTTGGTTTCTAAAAATAAATACCATTTTACAAAGGGAGAGTAACTGAATTAACCAGTGACATTATAATAATGGAAGTTCCCCAAGGTCACTTATCCTACTGATTGCACTTTAATGTTTTTGATGTGTTTGTTGAAGTGAGTGTAGGAGTTTCAAGTTGATTATTCCATATCACATTTAATATCTTCATCCTAGAATGAAAGTGGAATACCCTTGAAGACAAAGTACATGAATTATCATCTCATGAGGTATCATGATAAATTAATAATGGATAACTTTGTTGCTTAAATTAAATCATCTTGTTTTCTAAAACGAGAATTACTCAATTAGAATTAGAGTGAGATGATTGATGACACATTTCTTATGAATGAAATCATACCATTTTCCCATGGAATTTTTATTTCTTGTAAATAAGGGGGAGATAAAGTGTAATGAAAGTTTGAAAGGTGGAGAGAAAGGAAACGATTAAGGAGAGAGAGAATATTCTCATTTTGAAATTGACACATTCATTTGAGGACAAATCTAAGTTATTGAAAAAAAAATACAAAGAGAGATATTATTGGGACCACTTTTTGTATAAAGATTGTATTTGTTGTCAAAAGTTTTCAATGATGGTCAAATTAAAAAAGAATACGAAGAGGAACTCCAAAGTTAGTGGAGAATGTAATTCAAACGATTGATTGTACAATCCTATGTTCAAAGATCTTGTTTCAAAGGTGACACATTTTTTACAACAATCTAGAATGGTGAAGTATCATCCATTAGAGGATTTTAAGATTTGAGGGCGATCATGCAAAAATAAAGATTCATGTAATTATCATGAAGGAGTTAAAAGAGAAGATGAATGGAAGAGATAAAGATGAGAAGATGATACCAATCATATTCAGTGTTTCTTGGAACGATTGATATTGCTGGAAGGTAGGGAAGTTGTAGTACCTTACTTTGTCACGACCTGTCCTCAGGGCCCGTGCCGTGACTACCCCAAGCCCGCCTTCCATAGGCCAGGGGCTGACGACTAGCACCAAAGGCGTAAATCCCGATAATTGGGCAGGCATTGCCTTTATAAAAGTAAACAAACACCACGAAGTACAAGCGGAAGTAAAACACTATGTACAAAAGAAAGTGCTGAAAAGTAAAAAGGGCCAGAATACAAACCCAACTGAAAAGTACAGCTATAACTGAAAGGAAATACAACAGAAAAGATAAATAGATGGAAGAATAGAAGCAGCTCCTAGGTCGTCCACCGCAGATCCTACCTGAAGGGTAGGTACAAATAGCGCAGCTCCTAGATCTTCCACCACGGATCCTACCTGAAGGGTAGGTACAGATAGCACAACTCCTGGATTGTCCACCACAGATCCTACCTGAAGGGTAGGTACAGATAGACTCCACAACACTCTCGCCCGTCAACCTCCTCCGAGTATCGTCACGTCGTGAAGTCCACCTCCGGATACTGACTTGTTGGAGATCCACCTCTGGGTACCGTCCAGTCCTTGAACACTCGGCCTCTGTCAGCGCTACCCGTCATCTGCAACCAACACAATGAGGTGCGGGCATAGCCCGTGCAGGGGTGAGTATAACGATACTCAGTAGGGACCCCGAGACCCTCAATGTCTCACTAAATCCAACAAGGATAACCACAAAGAAAGATCTCAACAGATAACCTCTACTTAGGTATATGCCCATACATATACCTAAGTTATCAAGTAACCCATCTCAATCATGAGGAAACACTAAGATTATGAAATCAACGGATAACCACTACCCAGGTATATTCCCATACATATACCTAAGTAATCAAGTGACCCATCTCAATCATGAGGTAAACAGAAAGGTCATAGACTCATCTCAAACCCGGATTTTCTTTTATCTTAACCGTAACTACTGAAGAGCCCTGTCTCTGAGACTGGCACTAGTTTCCAACTTTCCCACTTCTAACCTTCACTAACTGCATCCATTCAGCAAAATAATTCTCAACCATAAAGGTCCTTTCTAGCACTCTCGAATAAGTAGGAATTCATAGAGAAAAGGTGCTGGATCGGATATCCTTAAACACACCATGCTTAGAGGTCCGAGCTCTATATCACCCATCGAAACGTATTCATCGAGTACCCGGAATGATCGGTACTCCTCGATGAATTCTTAGCTACCGACACATCGTCCTTCCAAAGCTGTATAAGCTCTAGAAAACTTTCAGCCACCTGCTCAAGCCAATCCTCAGCCACCTATGAGTCAGGTTTGCCTCGGAACTTGAGGGTATCTGATGTTGGAACATGTGTAAAGATGTAAGCCTACATGTGTCACCTACCGGTACCGCTAGTTGTAACTGCTGACCAACAGGTAGTGATGTATAACTGACACACTACCTGAAGTAACTACCTCAGGTATCGGTCCACGTACCGAAGCCTCATCACTAAGCGAACCATCCTCACGGTCATTCACTAGAAAAAACTAGTAGCCAAGTCCAACATCCACTCTACTAATGCCTCATCTAGGCGGAAAACTCTAGCAATTGCCTCCAGCCGGTGCTCTGCTATCCGGGAATATGCCTCGCCTCGTAACCTCGGAGGCCTCTACTGCTGGAACTCATGCAACGCGCTTTGCCAGTGTGCACAGTTCGCTAGTATGGCTGGTGGCATCTGCTACCCAACAGGTGGTGGTGCTGCTGGTACACCACCCGAGGGTGCCAACATAGAAAGATGGCCCTGCACCGGAGCCTCATCGCTTGGTGGGCCGCCATCAAGTACAATCTTAGAACTCCAACTAACTGTCTGTGTGGAGACATCTTGAACAGATGCGACACGGTCAAAATTTTATACCTGGTGAGATGACCTGGTTTGAGCTGACTTTAAAACTTTTGAAATCACACACGCAATTAGTGTTTTCGTGCACAAAGTCGGAAATCAGTAGTCAGGGTCCTGGTGTACGGATACGTCGGCCGCCGCATCAACACTGGACTCCCTGAACTGAAGACCACACTCGGTACCCTTAACACTATTTCTTCACAGAAAAGAAAATATCAGAGTTATAAGTCCTGCAGCAGAACCGACTCCTTTGATACCAATTTGTCACGACCCGTCCTCGGGGCCCATGCCGTGACTACCCCAAGCCCGCCTTCCATAGGCCAGGGGCTGACGACTAGCACCAAAGGCGTAAATCCCGATAACTGGGAAGGCATTGCCTTTATAAAAGTAAATAAACACCACAGAGTACAAGTGGAAGTAAAACACTAAGTACAAAAGAAAGTGCTGAAAAGTAAAAAGGGCCAGAATACAAACCCAACTGAAAAGTACAGCTACAACTGAAAGGAAATACAACAGAAAAGACAAACAGTTGGAAGAATAGAATCTGCTCCTGGGTCATCCACCTCGGATCCTACCTGAAGGGTAGGTATAGATAGCGCAACTCCTAGATCATCCACCACGGATCCTACCTGAAGGGTAGGTACAGATAGCGCAGCTCCTGGATCGTCCACCACGGATCCTACCTGAAGGATAGGTACAGATAGCCTCCACAATGATCTCGCCCGTCAACCTCCTTCGAGTATCATCACGTCGTGAAGTCCACCTCCAGATACTGACTCGTCGGAGATCCACCTCCGGGTACCGTCCAGTCCTCGAACACTAGGCCTCTATCAGCGCTTCCCGTCGTCTGCAACCAACACAACGAGGTGTGGGCATAGACCGTACATGGGTGAGTATAACGATACTCAGTAGGGACCCCGAGACCCTCAAGGTCACACTAAATCCAACAAGGATAACCACAAAGAAAGATCTCAACAGATAACCTCTACTTAGGTATATGCCCATACATATACCTAAGTTATCAAGTAACCCATCTCAATCATGAGAAAACACTAAGATTATGAAATAAATGGATAACCAATACCTAGGTATATGCCCATACATATACCTAAGTTATCAAGTGACCCATATTAATCATGAGGTAAACACAAAGGTCATAGACTCAGCTCAAACTAGGATTTTCATTTATCGAAACCGTAACTGCTGAAGAGCCCCGTCTCTGTCGAGTACAATGATCCTGTCATGACTCCGAGGTACTGCTCACTAACCTAAGACTGCTGAGGTACTTCTCCTGTCAAGTACTGTGGTTCATCCACCCAAACACAGTAGTGCTTCCCGCCGGGGTCTGCCACCCAAACACAGTAGTGCATTCCCCCTAATAACCTGCAGAGGTACTCTCCGGATGAGTACCGCGGGTCTGCACCCAAAATTAGTAGTGATCCATCCGTCATGGGTCTGCACCCAAACAAAGTAGTTCTCTGTCCACTGGGCTAGTCGACTCACTCCAAGTCGAGTCAGTCAAGCAGTCGTCAGGTCTCAGCCAGCTACACGGTCTCCATACTCCGTACACTCATCTCTGGGAGGGTCCGCTCCACGAGCTACAGGTCGATACTACAATTATCACAAAGTACCATGAAGAAGTATCTCAAAGGACCGCCTCGTTATAGGGGCTCAACATAACAGACGACGCGTCAATCGGGCGCCCGGTCTGTGATTTATTAGCCTTTTCGTCCCAGGGGTTCGGTTGGATTCATGTGCGAACCAACCCGGACGTATCTCAACTGTACCCCAAAATCTCATAGGGTATACTCATAGGGACCGATTCTCAATGTGATCACCAACGCCGCTGACGATTCGTCAAACGGACGTCCGGTCTGAAAGTTATCAGCTTTTCCGTTCTAGGGGCCCGGTTGGATTTCAGGTACAATCCAACCCGGACACTATCCAACTACATCCAAATCTCAGGAGAAGTATGTCAAAAGTTCCTTCTCATCAAGAGTAATCCAACAAGGTCGACGACACGTCAATCGGACGTCCGGAGCTCAAGTTATAAGCGTTTCCACTCCGAGGGCCCGGTTGGTTTCGGGTTCGAACCAACCCGGCCATACCCAAAGTTCTCCGAAACCTTGAGTGTAATATACCGAAAAAACCATCTCGATCCGAGGATCACATCGCAACTGAAGGTGCGTCGATCGAAGGTCTGTAGCCCAAGTTATGGGCGTTTGAACAAAAACTATCCGAAAATAGGGGGTTCGGGCCCGGTCCGACCCGGCCCGAGACCCCCTGGGTCAGCCCAAACCGGGTCGACCCGACCCGGGTCCGGGTCCGGCCCACTAGGGAGTGGCCCGGCAGGCCGGCCGTGACTCGGCACTGGCCGAGCGGAACACAAGGGGCACAACCCCTTGTTGTAACCGGCGGCGCCAGCTAGCGCCGCCCTGCCTCCCGGATCCTGCGTGACCGCGGGGTCCGGCTCCTCGCTGCTGCAGCTGTGCGGCGGCGGGTTTTCTTCCAGCGGCACGCTGGGGCGCCACCGCCTCCAGGCGGCCGGACGGCTCTGGCCGCCGCCTCTAGTCATCGGCGCCGCCGCGTCTCCCCCTTCCGTGCATCGCTGTATCCTCATTCAAAGCCCGAAAATTAAAATGATCGCATATTCACGATCCTCGGGTCGAGAGCTCCACGTCTATATGTCGCGCTCAACAGAATATTGTGTTTCCAGCGTCGATAAATATTTGGCCGCCTCCTTCCGTGAGCCATTGCGGCTTCGTTCCAAGCCCAAAAAATTTAATGATTGCATATTTGTGATCCTTGCATCGAAGGATTCACATCCATATATTGCGCCCAACAAAACTCTGTGTTTCCAGCATCAATAAATATTTGGACTCCTTCTTTCGCGAGCCATTGAGGCTTCGTTCCAAGCCCGAAAAATTAAACGATCTCATATTTGTGATCCTTTCATCAAGGGCTTCACATCCATATATTGCGCTCAACAAAACTCCGTGTTTCCAGCGTCAATAAATATTTGGCATTGAAGAACGCACGAAGAACACATAAAGAATAAAAAGAAAAAGGAGCATGGTTTATGTGCAGGACGATGATCATGTTCATTTGGTCATCATCATCGTGAATTTAGGATATGAAGAATCAATAAAACGAATTAAAACATATATAAAAACCCCTACCTTGATAATGAGTTGATGTTCGAAGAGCGTCGCGGAAAGCGGCATCACAGGGCGTGGTTCCGTAGACGTCGACAGAGAGCGTCTGAGGAGATGTCATCTTCTCTTTATCACAGAGAGAAGAGGATGATTATGTGTCGTTGGAGAACTCCCGCGTCGGTGTCTCTTCCCTTGTCACGAAGGAGAAAGGGAATGGATATACCGGATTCACTGAGTCGTTCTTCGTTGATGAGATGACGTTCTTCGCGGAAGGATTGAAGCTCTTTGCGGGAGGATGAAGTTATTCCCCAGAGAAAAGAGTTCTATCTCCCCAATCTCCTCACACAACAACCGACCCTCTCAAATAAAATAAGACTTATCTCATTTTATTACATCAAGCCAAGCATTTCAATTTTTAAAAATCAAACACATAACTCACTTAATTAATTAAGTGAGTTTCCATGATTAAAGAAGAGAGAGGGGGAGGTGAGTGGTCTCACATTAAAGGGGGGTTATGGAGTTAAGGAATTTGAAAAGGTGGGGGCTCATGTGGACCCCACCTCACCCTTAATCCTCTCATGGGAAGTTAACAACCAGTGGGTCCCACTCCAACTCCCACACCTAGGATCTAACACTTAGAAAAGAGAAATTAAGTTGAGACACAACTTTATTTCACTTGAACCGCTTAGTGAAGAAATAAAAATAAAACAATTATATTTTTATTCCCCACTCTTTTTTTATATCAACACCCGAACAATCGAACCTTCAGAAAAGGTGTTCCTAAGCAATTACCGGCGTTTCGGTTCCATTGGTTCCCTCAGATTTCAATTCCGAGCACCAGTTCAAAAGTTAGAAAAACCCGCTCGTTCGTTCACTGAACGTACCCGAGGAAAACTTCGGAAATTGATTCCGGGCACACCGGGCCTCAGAATCAGGTGCCGTCAAAAATTTAATTCTTGTAAAATACCAAATAAATTAAGAAAAAATTTTTCTTGAAATTTCCAGGTCTTTACATACTTGGATAATTTGATGAGGTTGAAACCGATCGCTCAAAGGATATATATCATAGTGTAACGAGTTATTCATAAAATAACATGACAGTAAAGGAGAATTATGTTCTTTCCAAATTATATTTAAAGGTGACACTATTTCCTAATATTTTCCAAATTTTGGAAAAGGAAGGTGTGCCAAAAATCAGGTTTGTGCGTGAAAGATTGGTCATGTGCACAATGTTGTTTTGGATTTTTGTGAATAAGAAAAGTTCCAATACCAATACACGAAAATGTGGCAAAGGAAAAGTCTATGTGAAAAATTCATGTGGTGTATGAAATTACGTATAAAATTAGAATGTGTGCAAAATAATTTTTCATGCAATATATAATGAAGTTTGTAATTTTGTGTGAAAGTGGTATTTCAAGATCAGAACTCCAAAAAATGGAAAAGGCACGATGTGTGTGAAAAATTCAATGGTGTGCACGAAATGATGATGCTGTGCATAAACGGTTTGCGTGATGGAGAAAGGTTTTTCACATAGGGGTCAGCAATGCCTATAAATAAGAGGTAACCCAACTACATTAAGATAGGATCAAAACTTAGAGAAATCCTAAGCTCTGGTGCGTAAAAAAGAGTAGTTTCACATAAAAATAAGGTTTCATGTAAAAAGGAAAGGTTTCATGGAAAAATTAGGCTGCATGTAAAAAGGAAGTTGCGCGTAAAATTTTATGCGCCAAAGGCGGATCTTTGTGAGGAAGAAAAGAAAATTACACATGATACACCCAAATGGTTACATGAAAAATTTGGGGTCTCATAAGCCTTCAACAAGTGATATGCACTCTTATAGCGTCTCACGAGGAAGGAGAACTGCACCCTCTGTGCGGAGAAGAAACCATGAACACATGACTGGTTTTCTCAAACCCTCACTTTGTTTCATAAAGGAGTTCCCGTAGGTACACAACTAGTGAATACTCACCCTTTTCAGGCTTTGCAAAGACAGATCCATGAACCATCCCTAGTTCTGTGAAGAAGGATCATGCGTCCTCTATGTGAAGAAGAAGACCTATGGAGATCTCTGCTTGCATGAAGGTGAACACTATCTTGTTGCATGATTTATATGAACTGTTTGTAGGGGTGTTGTTGTTTGTATGAAGAAGAGCCATATATGTAACCAAACTCATATCTGCACAAAGGAAGAATGAATTATACTGATACACTCAGTTGTTGGTATTGATAATTGAAGAAAGTGATTAAGACATGGATGCACTGTTTCATATTATACTATGTTAAAGAAAAGGAAGATATGAAGAAGAATAAAATAGAGTTCCAAACTGAAGGTTGATAATTATTCAAGTACTGTATTTAATATCAAGTTTTTAAGGTGACAGGTCTTTCAAGTGCATCAATTCAAGACTTCGATGCAAGAAATGTCTCATGCTCAATAGAGAAAGAGTTCAATGCAAATGTATTGAAGACAACTTCAAGTTGATAAACTGATTTATAATTCCCTCAAGGTAGTGAGCTAGGGGGAGACAACAGAAGTAATCTGAGGGACACAGTGAGATATCCCTAAACCATTGTAAAGAAAGTTTCTCTAGAACATAGTGACTATGACCAAACCCTGTTATCCACAAACTAGTGATGATTAGTGGATTTATATATGACCTAAAACCTATTGGCTTATGATCCTTGGATGTATCCCTTATTGTTGAACCAAGTAAAAGTGTTGTATTTTCCTTTTGCATGTGAATGTTTTAATTAATGCACATATCCATCATATAGGTTTAAACAAGTTCCTTCCAAAGCAGGAACAAGAACCAGTAAAGAAGATAAATAGTTGGCACCCCGATTCACCCCCTCTCAGGGTGGTCTAGGGTTCTTCAGGAGCTTCCATGATAGTCCAATTTCCTTTTATTTTCTACAAAATAATGAGAGTCCCCTGATTCCATCTTCAACGTAGGTATACATTAAAAAATATCTTCATATATTTCAATGTTTTTGATAGATTTTACCTTTTTGATGACTTAGTTTTAATCCAATAAATAAATGATCAATTTTACTTTTAGTGTTAGTGATAAAACTAGTGGTTCACCTCATGAGTCGTGTGAAGTATGACTCATAAGTTCCAATATATTCATCCTCATTTTGTTTCAACTCTGAGAATTATCGCTCAATTTTTATGTGAAGAATTTTAGGAAAATATTTAGTGAATAATTTTTTCTCAAACCCATCATATCTCATAGAGTCTACTTCATCGTTTTTCATCATATTATTAATGAGAGTTTAAAGTTGGTCAACCTCACCTTCTAAATGATAGACAACCAAAATGACCATCTTAGGATCTAAGTAATAGAGAATAGAAAGTATCTTCTCTATCACATTGGTCCATATCTTGGAAATAAGTGTATCGGAATACACACTAAAGGAGGTTAGGAATTTTCAGAAGAAGGATTTGATATAAAGTTTCTCATTCCTTAGTAATTTTCAGAGCTCAACATGGTTCATATTATTTTTCAAATCTTGTGAAAACTGGGTGAGTGTCACAAACCAAACTGAGTCAACCCTAAATCGGTCACCTGATCCAGCCCATGTCATCCCTGAGGCATATTCCTGATCACCCTAGGGTGGTGAAAAGAACCAAGGGATTCAATGAGATACAGTGGGAATGAATTTTCATGGTATAAATAAAAAAGCAGGAAAAATATAAATAAACATCCCAAAATCAATAAAATAACCAATGATAACACATAACATAAATTAAAAATCAAACCAATCTGGAACGGATGACTGAACATGTCTCCGTGTGACCTTATGGGTCACTCACCGAAACCAAAACCCAACGCATCCCATGGAAAATGATACCAAGTTGTAACCTGAACCTGAGGATAAAAATAAGAATAGAATTATAGGAGAGAGTATTAAAAATCAGTAGGCATTACCAAGTAAACTATTCCTAGTGAATTTACTTTAAATAAAATATTCATTTAATTTTAGTTTGAAATAAAATATATAAACATAGGGATTTTATATATTTCTTTTTAAAAAAAAGAACAGTACATTTTCATTATTGATAAAAACACGTCTTTCTAAAAATGGGAGGCTTAGGAATTTTGGAAAGAGAGAAAAAAGGTTAATTTGAAAATAGAGAACGAAGTGTGAAACATATCTCAAAAAATTTATCATAAAACATTTTAAAACTAAAAACTCATATGTACCAAGAGACACATCAAAGTTGGGTAACTAAAATAATGTTAAAAAAATAAGGGCAATAGAAAAAAATACATGAGTATCCAAATCAAACAAGGAACCTAAATTATTCTCTATAGATAAATAAGTTCCAGTGAATACGAGGATACCTAGGAGCTTAGGAAAAAATGTAGAACATACTGTGACCAGATCTATCCCATTAGTTCTTTTAATGCAATCAAATAGCCCTCATTCTCGATCATACCCTAAATGGCATAACCAATTAGAATAATCCCAAATTAGAGAAAATCCATACTAAGGGCCATTATAAAGAGAGTAATGATAAACTAGTGTAGTAAGGATTCTAAGATAATCCAATAGCTATGATAGGCTCCCATTTTATGTCTATGATGGGGTGAGCTAATAAAATCCAATCAATCAACCATATATATAATAACCACAAACCACCACATGAGTAAAAAACAAGCACCCCCTGAATCACCCCAAGGGATATCCCCTTGCCTTACAACCAACAACATATATGGGAAGTTTCATTCCAAGGACCTACCATTCCCTTTAGCATTCAATAAGGAAAGATATATATCCCAAATTAAGTTTTCCAAGGAAAAACCTTCTTTGAAAGTTCCAATTAGAATTCCAGTATTCTTTAGGTTTTAAACCATTTTAAAAAATAGCCAAGAACACCACTTATAAATCCAAAATACATTTAGAAACCCATTTGGAAAACCCAAATCATATTTTAGTGAACAAAACACATTTAAAAAGGCCAACTGGGCATTTTAAAAAGTACTTGGTGTATGAATCTAAAAGAAACAATTTTATACAATTAAATTTAAGAATAATTCACTTGATTTCATAATTAATAATTATTATAAATATCAAAAATCAATAATTAATATTAAAATGAGGTGTAGAAATCAAGAAATCCATGTTTCTTAATTTTAATGGCCAAATAAAAAAGGGAAACCTACCTCAAAAATAAATGTGCTTGGTTAATGGTAACTAAAAATGTATTCATGTAGTCCAAATAGGAAAGACCACCCACAAGTAACCTTAACAAGAGAAAACCCCTAATTTAGAACCAAAGATATATGAACCCTAGACCAAAGAGACTAAGGGAGAAAAGGAACCATGAAGAAAAAGAAAGAAGAAGATGAAGAATAAAGGAAGATATTACCTTGGGAAATTACCCCCAAAACTCAAAATTTTGATCTGAAACACCCAAGAATAAAGATAAAAGACAAAGAAAAAAAATGATAAACCAAAATAAAAGAGAAAAAAATTAGGGTGTGAAAATTATCCCCACCATAAAATTTCCCCCCATAAATCCACAACACTTCTAGTTTATCAAGTAGAAAGAAAAAGGTTCACACTGTCACACAATTTGAATCCTCAACAAGAAGAACACCTTGAGCACCATTGGGATAAGACCTTTATTCCTATAAAAAACCATTGAACTTAAACCACTTATCAAAGGATGAAAAAAATCTCAAACCAAAAACGAAATACCTTATAAAAACCATAGTTGTTAGGTATAATCTAAGATCCCAACATTCTCTAAAGGAGAAGGGAGATTCAGAGTAAAAAAAACTTAGGAGGACCTGAGATAACTTCTGGAGACCTTCCTAATGGAAAGAGAAGAAAAATGACTGGGTAGAAATACAACTTTACTTTTTAAGGATGTGGGAGGATAGGGTGGGCTCCCCACCATATCAGAACTAACCAAATACTAGATAACAACACTAGTCCAACATCGACCTTCCAAACTAGAATAACCATAAAAAATACTAGAAATAACCAAGTGATATAAACAAGACATACAATGAAACACGCTTCTAATACAAGACAAAAAAATTAATTTTTTCCCAAAATATTTTTTCAATAAAATAGAGATTCCCAAATGATACACAACAATCCATTTTCATTTCAAACAAAATATGACACCACATTTTATGAACACTACAAAAAAATAAATAATTACATCAAAATAAACTTTGAACTGAACCAAGATCAACACTCTAATCCTGAAAATGGATTGGGGGGGTCTTCTGATGTGTTGGCCTAGTTCTACATAGATTCCTATAAACACCCTATAAAAACCATCTCAAGTTACCCAAGTGTCTATGGGTATGGCATGTTTTTGGTGCTTCAAGAGAAGACATATTATTATGATCTTACTTTCCACATTGATGACAAACTAGGGTCATGCACCTCAAAGAAGCTGAAGAAATACTATAATTCCTTTTAATTCTAACACTAGAAGAAACAAATTTAGGCCGATTTTTCTTATCTCTACTAGAATTCCCTTCACCACTTTCAAAGACTAGAGGAGGATTGATTGCTTCAATCACTTCTGCTAACACTTCCTCAACTAGAACATCTTGTCTCTCCACATCAACAAAGGAGGTTAGACTGAATTATGATACCCTTTAATGAAGGTTAGGATAAATCAAATTCTCAAAATGTCAGGTTTTCAAACAATCTTCCTCATATAACTTTGGGATATAAGGAAATAGATCCAAAAAATGAAAAAATAATTATAACACTGAAAAATGGCCTTTATAAAGTAATTACATCTTCATTTCCTTCACCACCTTATCATCCTCATAGAAGTACTATCGAATGAATGAAGCCTTGAATAGTTCCTATGAGAGGTATTCTAGAGTCTTGTTTATAGTGATTGACTTTCACCACTTACAACTCATACCTTTAAGTATAACGGTAGAAAATTTAACTTTTAGAGATGTTGGAAAATCAAGGAAACTGAAGACCCTTTTACTTTTTTCACACCCACTCTTGATCTAATAAAGGAATTGTATAACCATAAAAGGGAGGAGGGTTTAACTTCCAAAAATCAAGGATAAAGTGTTTAGGTTAATCAATTGGAGGATCCACTAATGGTGAACCACCCACAGCTACACCAAAAATATACATTGAATCATTGGTGGGGGAGTACTCTAAGTAACAAGAAAAAAAATCAATAAAAACTAAATCATCATTGAGAACTCATCACAATTAAATACAAAAAATAAAAATAAACTAACCCACACATTCCAAAAAACTTTTTCAGGAATATTACTAACCACCATTTTAAAAACCATTTCCAAATTCCACACTCCAATCCATTTCATTCTACAAAAAATCCATTGAATTTCATCAAGAAATATAACTCTTTTTACCACTAAAACTTCTTCTAATTTTAAAATAATCCTAATTTTATCAAATTTTACTTAATTAAAAACCAACCTTATCAAAATTCAATTTATTTAGAAACCATTTTCTAATAATTTATTTAAAATAAATATGAAAAATCATTCATCATTTCTAAAAAAAACATCACCATTTGAAATATGATTTTACAATCCAAAACAAGGTTTTTGAATCAATTTTTAAATTATAAAGACTAAATATAAATTTATATATGGGAATAGTGATAATGGGTGACTTTTCCATATGGTTTGAGGCCATATCCCAATCACACTATTTCCATGGAGAGTCATTCAGGAGCACATACCTAAGATACACATAGCCTTCCAGACCCTACAATATCACTAGTAACCACTGGTTAAACTCCCATTTCATTCCTAAATGATAACTAACATCAAAATATAAAAAATTATACCATAAATTCCTATAGAAACCCAAGGTTTGATATAGAAATTGTTTGTGAAAAACTCCCTCATATCTAAAACCCAAAATTTGACAGTTCGACTCCATCCACCTTGACATATCAAATAATAAAGGGAAATATTAAAGGTAAATACTTTAAAGAACCAATGATTTGATACCATTTTTTCATTAAAAAACTCAGGTCAACCCTGAAATGGTCACCTGAGCTAGACTGTTACATCCCCAAGGCGAGTACTTAATCAACCTAGGGTGGCGAAAGTACCAAGGGAATCATTAAGAGATAATGAGATTTTTTTTCCTAATATAAATAAATAAAGTCAATAGAGATATAAATTAGAAGACCAACATAAATAAAATAACCAATGTGAACACAGAACATAAAATAAAAATAAAACCAAACTGAACCCGATGTCTATATAGGTCTTCATGTGATCCCACAGGTCACTCCCTGAACCCAAACCCCAATGTCACCCATGATGAATAAGACCAAGCTGGAACCTATATGTAAGGATAAAAATAAGACTGAAAGTATAGGCATGAGTATTAAAACCCAACAGGCATGACAAATTAAACTATTCCTAGTGAATTTCCTTTAAATAAAATATTCATTTGCTATTAATTTTAAATAAAATATATAAAAAAAGTTTTTCATATATTTATTTTTTAAAACAAATAACACTCAATTTCCCTCTTTGATTAAAATAGATCTTACTAAAAAGGGGAGGCTAGGGAATTTTAGAAAGAGAGAAAGAGGATAAATTTGAAAATAGAGAAGGAAGTGTGAAAAATTTCTCAAAATATTTATCATAAAACATTTCAAAACCAAAAACTCATATTTGCTGAGAGACACATCATACACATGTAACCTGAATAATGTAAAAAAACAAGGGTAATGGGAAAATAGTACATGAGAAACCAAATCAGATGAGGCACCTAAATTATCTACCACCGATAAATTAGTGATGCAGAACATAGAGATACCTAGGAGGTCAAGAAAAAAAAATATAGAACATAATATTACCCAAAACATTCCTATTATCGTGCCCGATGAAATCAAACTACCCTCACACTCAGTTGTAACCTACCTGGACTAACTGGGGGGCATAATCCCAAAGTAGAGAAAATCCATACTAAGGGCCACTAGCCAGTACATAATCCTAAACTAGTACAACAATCATTATCAGATAATCCATTATCTATTCAAGGTTCCCATGTCATATCTAGAATGGGGGTGAGCCAACAAAATTCAAACAATCGACCATATATGTAATAAGCACAAACCACCACATGAGTCACAAACCAAGAATCACCCCCAAATAACCCCAAGGGATATCCCCTTTCCTTAAAACCAATAATATAAAAGTAAGTCCCATACAAAGGACCTCTCATTCCTTTAGAAGTCATCAAGGAAAGAGATACATCCTAAGGGGAGTTTTTGAAATAAAACCCTTTTTTTGAAAGTGACAACCAGTCCTAAAGTATTCTTGATGTGTAAAATAATTTCCAAAAAGTTCGAGGAGCACCACTTATAAATCCCAAATCCATTTAGAAACCCATTTGGAAAACCCGAATCACCTTTTAGAGACCAAAACACATTTACAAAGGCCAACCATGCATTTTGACAAGCACTTTATGTGCAAAGATCAAATATACTATATTATACAATTAAAATTAATAGGGATTAACTTTATTTAATACTTAATAATTATTATAAATATCAAATATCACTAATTAACATTAAAAAAAAGGTGAAAACATCAAGAAATATATGTTTCATAAATTCAAAGGCCACATGAAAAAAGGGAAACCGACCTCAAACTCAAGGCACTTGGTTAGCAGTAACTCAAACTGGCTTTATGGAGGTCTAAAGAGTCAAGAACACCCAAAAGGAACCTTATAAAGAGAAGACCCATAATTTATAACTAAAGATACATGAACTATATAATAAAGAGACCATGGGAGAATAGGAACCAAAAAGAAAGAAATAAGAAGGAAGTGGAAGAAGAAAAAAGAGATCACCTTGAGAAATTACCCCAAAAACTCAAAATTTTGATCCAAAACACCCAATACTCAATAGAAAAGGGAAAGAAAAAATTATAAACCAAAATAAAAGAGAAATATAAAAATTATGGTGTGACAATGAGCATTTAAATGAAGTTTTATACTATAAACCTCATCATATTTGCTTCATTTGGAAAGTCACTACATTTCCCATCACATCCATTATTGACATAGTTCCTTATTTCTCTATTAATCACTTTAATAAAGTAATGTTAGATATAAGAATACATAAATTAGTAAATATATATACATAAAACTATGGAATTAAAATAAATAACTCATAAATGGGGTGGATACCCTAACTCATGAATTTCTATGTTTGAATCTTCGATATCCATTTTCATTTTCCTATTATAATATTCTAACTTAACTAGTTACATTATATATTCAAACCCTTCCTATTGTTTAGTAAATATAATTAAAATTAACATAATCATAACCCCTAGGGGTGTCAAACCATGCGTGTAGTGAGGCCTTATTGTTATGAACTGAGTAAGATTAAGTTAATAACCAACCAACCTTTTTAGGGATATTACCCTTAGGTGCATCTATGATGAGCCTGCATCCACTTACTTATATCCAAATGAGGATGTAATTTTTTATAAACCACACAATATTTACTTTACTAAAATTTCTGGATATTATCCCATAATTAGACTTATACATGGGGTTTTTACTAACATTTTATCATCATAATACCTAAAATAACTAAACCTCACTCTAATAACAACTGTGGAAAACCAAGATAAACATCCATGTATTATGAAATAATTATATTATTTAAATAATATATCTTAAAAAAGATCACACAACACGAGGACCTAAAGGTTTAGTGTATTTGGATATTATCTACATAAAAAACTCATTTTACAATATTTGTGAATATTTATCTATAATAACACCATTATAGACCTAATTTTAGACATCTCATATGTTATACTCATCTTCATAACCCGGGGAATGGAAACATAAGAAAGGGGTGAGCTCAAACACTCTTCAAGGGAAACCATATCAACAAATCATAATGGTTTAGATCATAAACATGTAAGAAAACATGATTTGGGGATAAACATACGATTAAAATGATCAAAAATATATAAGTGGAAATCATAAAACTTTTTAGAGCATTAATGATCATTTTCATATGAAAATAAGATCATATAATGGTCATTAAGGAAGAATAACAGTCATGAAATGGATTAAAAGTATGTAATATTAATCATGAACCATGGGAGCATAACATAAGAATGCATAATACCTTTTAAATGTTGCACAAACAAAAGAATAGTAAGACATCACATTGTGTTCAAAATAATCATACCCATGCATTAAATTGTGAACAAACCCATCCTTTCCAAATATTATGTTGTGAGAAAACCTATCATTCCCACACTTTAGGTTGTGACCAATCCCATCATGAACACACATAATTATATCATGAGATATAAAACATTATCCAATGAATTTGAGGGATATATAAGACCCCACCGATCCATCACCCATACATATTTTTTACAAAAAAATAAATCATTCATTATATGTAAGGACTCAGCTTTAAACATTACATAATCTTGAATTATGTCAAGAATTAACATTGAGGATATTTTTAGGTTTAGAGTTTTAGAGAATTAGGCCATAACTATTACATAAAAACTTGAATATTACATGTAGACACTACTACCTGGTATCAATTTTTCATAAAATAAAAACTCTTGAAAAAAAGACACGTCTAGTTCCATGTTTTAGACAACATGACTTTTCCTTGATCTCATCCTTGACCCTATTCATATTTATGTCCTATGAAAAACATTTAAAAACATGGGATGAACATAAAAATCTCAGTAAGGGTTATAAAATAATGAAAAGAAACATTATCCCATCAATAAATACAAATCGATGAAACCATACTTTTCGATCATAACATACCTCATGTAATAATAAGATTTATGAATAACATACAAAAATGATAAATCATAAAGGTAACTTATGACATTCATAAAATACTTAGATTGTAGCCATCACAGCTACACAGGGAGTCAAATTTGCAATACCCATCACAGTATATTCTCTAAATCTCTTAGGAGAAAAATTAACATTTACCTCTGTCACGTTACCCAATGCATTGGAGAGAAATCTCGGGCTCACCCTCCCTAGGTTTATCATGGAACTACCCGTATACGTAAACAATGACCAATAACCATAACATAAACATAACACATAACACAAGTATAAATGAAAGATAACATTTCCACATTTCAATATATCAAATCAAGATATTGAAATAAACAATGCTTTATCAAACCATTTTCAAAACCATTTAAAACATTTAATAAAGAGTTTTTTGAATCAAAGTGTCCCATACCACTTTGAAACTTTTAAATAAATTATCATTTGAAAACATTAATTTCCATATAAATAAATCCTTAAAACCATTTTGAAAACATGGACATTAATGATAAATATTTATAATAATAAATCTATAAACCATTTAAAATGATATTTTAGTTAAAGAGTTTTTAACAAAATGAGAGACTCTTGAATACAAATAATTAAGGAATAACATTGAATCAGAACTTTATAATACCATGATAATAAAGGTATTCATGATATAATATTACAAAGGACAGTATATACACCGTATAAAATTGAATTGGTGCATAATGACAATTATGTCTCAATGAAATGTAAATTCAGATGAAATCCCTTATAAAAATTGTATCCTTATATTAAGGATAAATCAATTACATAATAATGTGTGAAAAATATAAATAAATTAAATATGATTGGATATTAAGTGTAAATCAATAATAGTAAATTCACACATGTTCTTTTTAAGACAAAACCAATGACTTGGATGTTTAACTCAATGAATAGAAATTCAGTTAAAATTACTCTTATCAAGTTCATATCGATGACTTGAGAATTTATCAATGGAGTGATTATGTGTATCAAAAGTATATACAAAAAAAGGGGAGTATAAATTACAACATAAATAAATAAATAGTAATTCCACACATAATCCTAGTGTGAAATAAATAAGAATTATAATATTAACCCAAGGAATGGAAATTGGGTTAAAAGGTTCCCTTACCAATTTGGTAACTTACGAAACATACAACCCATGAAAGAAGGATCATAAAATGAAGATGTAAATACCCATAAATTGAATTATATTACACAATGAATACACTAATGGGAAGTACATACACCACAAAAAAGTAAATAGTGACAAATATAGCATTAATCTCACAAGAATAAAAAGTGAGATAAAAATCCCTTACCACGTTGTAATCAATCAAGTCGTATGATCAAAAGTTAAAAACCACCAAATGATTCGCCGAATAACATGAATATAAATATGATCATGATAATATATTTCAAATGTCAGTACACAATACACCACATGCAATAAATTAGTGGCGAACAATGAAAATCTCACAGAATTAAAAGTGAGATAAGAAACCCCTTAACTTGTGTCTGACTTGACTTGTTTGTTCCTTGTTATTACTGAATAATAAACTTAAGTTAATTTATAATTGATTAAGAACAATTTTTAAAGTTTATTATTCCTTTTATATCACTTATTACCATGTTATAAACATTATGTAATCATTTAAGTTAATAATGGTCGTTTTGTCGATATTTGGTACTTGAGTAAAAAATGAACACCTTATAATTACAAGTTGTCCATGTAGTCAAGAGTACATTATCTTCAGAATGATATTCATGATTTAGATATAATATATATCATATATATCCAGTATATATATATATATATATATATGTATTTATAACATTTGAATATAAGAAATGAAATGCACCGTTCATGGAGATGGTAAGCCGTATGTACGCACAAACGCTAATTTCAATTCTATTTCGTATTTTAATTGAATGAAAACTTAATGATAAATATTTATATTATAATTAAAGTATAATATAATATATAATTTTAATAACTCCATCCTTTATAAGTCCCACATATGGTATGAACAAGTCAAATCACTTTGAGGGGGCGGTGGTCCGCACTTCCTCAAATGAAATTATCACGTTTACTAATAATGGAAACCATTAGGTATGCTATAAATTTAAAATAAAGAAGCATAAAGAAAATATAAACATAATATATATCATATATAAATATAGTGCCATCATAATGGCCACCATAATAGGTGTTAGGAGATAATTGAACAATTATTATTTCGTGAGGTGTTAGTTTCTCATCTACAGAAACAGTATGTTCTTTACCCATTAGATGGAGGTGTGTGTAAGTGTAGTTAAAATAATTATCATAAAAACATAATAGTATATTGAGGGTACTGGTTTTATTATAAAATAAAGTAATAAAAAGAGTTTAGGGGTTGGATAAGTAAAATAAAAGAAAATAATTTAAGAGAAACTGTTACCTTTAATTTGGGTAACTCACTTTGGTTTGAACCAAAAAGACTTCTTGAATTGACTTCATCCTAAGGTAGAATTCTAGGAGGAATAGAGGGATATTGAGAGATTATTTGGGTAGGGGTTGGATGATCCAAAGGGCTTGATAGGTGTGAGTAATGAGTTAGAAGTGAGGGCTTCTTATAAGGGGGAGGAGGGGTTCTTTAGGTAAGTGTGAAAATATTATTTTATTATATAATGATTTTCAGTTTCTAAAGGTCCAAAACTCATTAAAGTAGAAGATAAGATGACTCATGGTTGAAAAAAATTCACCCAATAAGAATTGGATAGGTTTTGGATGTTATTTTAATATTTATAATCTTATTAATTTAAATCATTTATTAATGAGGTGAATACTGCATCATTATTGTGTCATAAATAATTTAATTTATTTGATGTCTAAAAATTATAAATAAATACCATGATGTAGGAAATATTTTTAGATTTCCAAATAATATTTATAGTCTAAAAGATAACTTATATAACCATATTTAAAAATTAATTTACTAAAATATATTTGTTTATGTCATTTTTGTCTTTACTTTAAATTAATTAATCTAAAGTGTCATTATTACTCCCAAGTGGCTCCATGGGATCCCAAAATTAACCCAAGGATGCCCATGGTCGGCCATGACTCATCCAATAAGGTTAGGACAAGTGTTAAGGTAATTTTGTATTATTATAATATACATTTTACCTTGAATTATCCTATTTACCTTTAACCGCGGTGAATAAAAGTCAAAAGTTACTATTCACCATAAAATTATTTTCATCTTATTGAACCAAATTTTACTTACTAATAACAACCATGTATGTCGGATTTTTAAAATTCAATTCATAGAAGTGGTAAAATTTTATTTAAATGAAAAAGTCAGTTTTTTTAACTACTACTTAGTGGTTTCACTATTCATAAAAAATTGAAGTTTTTTAGAAAAAAACTAAAAATTCAGTCTAAGCTATATTTGATATTCTGAATTCAAAAATAATGTCTATTTTACAAAATTTAAAACATAGAAGTTTCATTAATTAATTTAAAATTAATTCCCGTTGTCAAAACAAATAGCGTGTTTTTAAGAACAATATCTGTCAAAAGATTGATACTTGTTTATGTCCAATTTCAAAGTGAAACTAATTCCAATGAACACCATTGGATTAAATGGTAAAAATATAATCCAATTAAACTTTAAAACCAATTAAAAATATAATATAACCATATAAATAAATTATATTAAAAGACAGTTTTGAATTAAAATACAGTATTTTTCACTATTCATCAAAAAATGAATTTAATCAGAAAGATACCAAAATTTTACCCAAAGTAAATTTTGATGTCCCGATTCTAAATAAGAATTTTATTTTTTCTAATGGAACATATAAAAGTGACCAAAACTAGATTTAATGAGGGTTTACCATCAAAAGGTAGTAAATCGACCTTTTATTGAATACTAGAGTATTCATGCTTATTGGTCAGAGTGGATATTCAAGAGGGGGGTGAATTGAGTTCCAATTAAAATTTCTGTTAAAACATTTATGGTTAAGAAAACCCCCAATTTTAAAAATGACCCAGTTAATTAAGGTAATAGAAATGTAAATGTTCAATTGGTCAACATGTTTCTCAAAGGGTGATTAATCCTCAGATGAATTAGTATAGAACACCAATTTAACTCTTGAAACAAGTTTACTGAATTAAAAAAATACACACACTAACCAAAATTAACTATCAAAGTGTAGCAAAAAACAGTTTTATGTTTTTTCAAATATAAGCAGCGGATAAAATCAAAATAGAGTATATGAATATTTGCACAATAATGTAAACAGAAGGTTCAGTCTCAAGAAGAGACCTAATCCTCTCCACTTGGTGATCACCTACCACCAAGCAATTTATATTAAAACTTGATACACCGCCTGTATCGGGCCTTACAATAGTTTTCACAAACTATCCAGGGAACACACCCTCTACCACAGTTCTTCTTGGGAAAGACAAACAAAACAGACCACACACGGTCTCTTCCACAATTATATGTGGGAAACATAGATAAGTTGAAGTTTGATGTGAGGATAGTTAATATCCTCCAGTTCAAGAACATGAGATAGTGTGTGATACAAAAAGACAAACACACTTCTCAAAGATATAAAATAAAGAAACAAAATAGAGAATTTATGATGAAAAAGAGTTCAGAAGACTCTATGTGTTTTCAGTTCAGCTCTTAACTCCTTAGAATGATAAATGTTGAAGTTCGAGTTAATCTCTGGAAGTTGTTTCCAAAATAGAGTGTTGCAACTCCATGTTCAAGCTTTCAGTGTTCTGCTTCTGATGTTGATCAATATTTGATGAAACACAGAAGGCAAGAATGATTTTATCCTAGAATGATCTTTGTGATGCTTATGGGTTCAGGATCTTAGTGCTGGATGGTTTGACATTTTGATCTGGAAATTAAAAGCTCTATCACACTTCTCATGAAACCCTTTCTTTGTGTTCATGTATATGTTAACCTACTTGTTTTTATCCCCTTTATCCTTCTTATTTCTTTCTCTTCCCTTTTTATATTTGAGGTCCGACAATGGGAATGACTAGATCACGTGCATGCTTTCTCGTACCTTGTATTGTCCACAATATTGTCTCCTGAAATGTTTACAATCAACATTAATTAATGTCAGAGCATTTAATTTATCAAATATGACCATTAGAATAATATTGAGAAATTGAAAAATTATGGAAGAGTAAGCATTAGTAGACTGGTAACAGTAGCCTTTATATCGGTAGGCTTCAATTGTAATCTCCAACTGTAACCTTCCAACGGTAGCTTTGTATCGATAGTCTTGTAACTGTGACTATGTAACTGTAACCTTGTAACTGTGACCTTATAACTATGACCTTATAACTGTGACCTTATAACTATGACCTTATAACTTTGACCTTATAATTGTGACCTTATAAATGTGACCTCGTAATGACAACCTCAATAACCTTGTAGCGGTGACCTCGTAATGGTAACCTTCTAGTGGCAACCTTGTATAGGTGACCTTGTATCGGTGACCTTGTAATGGTAGGCTTGTAGCTGTGACCTTGTAGTGGTATTCTTGTAGTTGTGACCTTATAGTGGTATCCTTATAATGATGACCTCTGTAACTGTGACCTTTGTAATGGTAACCAATTGGTTGTGACCTTGTAACGGTAACCATATAACGGTGACCTATGTACTTGATAAATTATGTACTGTAAGGTTAATTAATCAAGTAGTGAGATTGAGAGTATCTGAATATTATTCTATAGGAATTGGAAATATGAGTGAAACATAATTTGCATATAATGGTTCTCACTTAAATGAAAACAAGATTTGGGATTATCAAAATATGATTTGGGATTATCAAAACAGGTGAGTCCAACAATTTCCCCCTTTTTGAATGTTAAACATGTCTGCTAATTTCATCAGTGATGTGAGCATAAAATAATATCATATAAAAACTTATAAGCACATCTCCAAACATGGGAAATATGTTCTCCCCCTTTGTGATTAACAAAAAGCACAGATAACAAAAAGAGAGAATAGAATGTTTGTATGAATAAGTAGTAGTACACAAAACACAGAGAGTACATAGATCCCTATCAACTAAGATAGTCTACATTAAATCCACATCAAAGATATCCATTGGAGATTTATCTTTGGGAGTAGAGGATGCAGGTGCTGAAGGTGGAGGGATAGGACGAGGGATGGCAGTGAATAGGGTAGGAGGAGAAACCACTGAGGCATCACCAGACCAATAGTGAGTAGATCTTTGAGTAATCACGGGGGTTAAACTTCTGATGGCCTGTGCAGGAGTCATTAAAGGAGCAACACTTGTGGAACCTGAATCAGCTAAAGAAGTAGGCAAAGTAAGAGGAACTATGATTGGAGTGCAGTCCACATGGAGGAAAGTCAACATAAGATTCTTGAAGTCCATAATGATACTGCCACCTCTCTGTATAGTAGAAATAAAATCATCCTTATTCTCCATGAATTTATACAAATAAGGAGTCAATTCTCTATGTCTTATAACCTCACCCTTAAAGGCCTAAGTGATAGGTGGGATCCTTAAGTTTTGTAACAACAACTTGAAGTGACCATCCATTTGATGCTTAGTGTAAAATCATTTGTAGTAGAAATCAACTTAATCCTTGATGTCCTTTTGATCCTAAGTAGCTTCCCTTAAATAGTTTCCCACAAGATTATGAATTTACCTGGTGATATAAATGACCTGAGAGTTTGAGGTATTGTTACTAGAGAACTTTTAAACTTCTTCTCTGAAAATGGTCCTGAAATATTCAATGTCAATTGGAGGAGAAGATGAAGTGGAAGCAGATGCAGTTAGAGGAGCCAGAGAAAAATCCACTGTTTCCTTGAAAGATTTGGTCAAGCCACTGATTAGTCTTTTGACATCATCATATTTTTCTTTCACATGTGTTTCCATATATTTCTTAAAATCTTCAAAAACTATAACCATTTTCTGAACTATACTTTTGACAAAATCGAGGTCTCTATCCACCTGAGCCCTTGAAGCCATGTAAGCATCTAAGGCAGCGATAGACTATTTCACTGAATCTATAGATTCTGCCAAAGTTCTTACCTAATTATAAAATTCCTTGAACTCATGTATCATAGCTAAATGAGAGGAAGAGACTATCCTTTCAACTACAGATGTCAATATTTCTTGATTTTGAGCTATTTTTCTCGCTGCCTTAGTGTTTTGTTCATCAATATACCTCTTCATTTCTGATTTCAAAGAATCAAGGTCTGCCTTTCTCATATAGTCTTCAGGGAAATAGGTTTATGGAGGGAAAAAAGTGAGATTTGGTACTAAAGGTATTCTATTTTTCCTCTTATCTTCTGATTCATCATAGTCTAGACCCAACACCATGAATCCAGTGTCTTCAAATCAGCCTTCAATCTCATGTTGAATAGAAACTAAGCCTATAAAAGCAGGTTCCTCCCCCTCAATCTGAGCAATCTCCTGATCGGCCACATTCATTTCCTCCAGACCTCCTTGATCAACTGCAACATTATGAAGGTTCACTTCCACTTCCACCTCATAATTTTCAACTACTTCCAATACGGTTCCAGCTTCAACTGAATCAACAGCTTCTTCTTCTGCTCCACTTTCTACCCTTTCTGTATGTCATATTAAAAGACTAAGACTTAGACATTCCACTTAAATTTCAGCAGAAACTATCTCAAGTTCAGAATTACTTGATTCAAAACCCTCATCCTCATCTGAGGTATCTCTAACTTCTCTTAAAACAATTTCATCCCCTTCTTCTTCACTGGTCTCCTTATCACTGTCCCTTAGGACAACTTACCTTATGGGAAATATCTTTGGTGGGCTAGGCTCACCAAAGGATATAGTAGTTTCATGAGGATTGGAGGGAAGGTCAGGGTCACTCCTATCATCTATAGGTGATTCCTCTCTTTCTTGCACAACAACTTCTTCTTCTTTATCTGAGTAGGCAGGCTCTGCTTCATCGGGCTTAAGACCAGGGTCTCTTTTATTCTTAGGCCTAGTAGGATGAGTCACAAGATTAAACTCTTCATACACCTTAGCCTCATCATTCACCCATCTCTTTAGCCATGGATTCCAGTTAATATTCATCAGTTTGCAAATCACTTTGGTGATGCAATGGCTATCTTGCACAACAACAATTTCTTCCTTATCTCCAACAACTCCTTTCACTTTCAACATAAGGGATATCAACTTGGCATGGAATAGAGCATTGAATTTAGAACTAGGCTTGATCATATCTTCCAACTGAGCCATCAAAAACCTACACAGGTTGATCTTATGTCCATGCTTCAACAAATATAGTATGAAAATGTCCTGATACTTAAAAACAGTGAAGTACCCTCTCCTAGGACTTATCACATGCTGAACAAATTTAAAAATCAGCTTATCCTCTATTTCCATCTCAGCAGAAATGACTTTACTAGGAATTCCATTCCCTGTCAATTTAGCTAGAGATTCTTCATAGCAAAAGAACTCACTATTGGGAGGCACCACTTTTGAGTAATAGTCATAAATTCCTTCATGAGGAATCCTTAAACAATCACCCCACTCAGTAGAGGAGAAGCTTATATTTGCTCCATTTACTCTGGAAGTAATTTGATGCTCATCCTCAGACTACTCAAAATCTAGATACTCATAAAAATACTTCACTAACTTAGAGTAATATGGTCCATTGTTATTTGAAAAACATTCAACCCAACCCTAATATTCTAGTGACTTAAGTACTAAAGATTGACTAGAAAGCATCCACTCTGAACTTAATTCATTTTCAGTGACTATATCCCTCTTGGATAGATGCGGGTTCAGTACCTTTTCCACTGTCTGGCTTCTGCTACTCAATTTAGCTATGGGTCTCTTAGGATCAGGTGTGTCTCCTTTATCACTGACTAGAGGCCTCTTCAATCTAGCCATTAATCCGGATCAGTTCGAGGTTTCAACGGAGGTTTAGGTTTTGAGATTTTAGAGCAAGAGGTTTGAGAGAGGGTTTGATGTGGATAGAAATGTGGTATGTGTTTTAATTTTATCATTTAGGGATTGAAAAATAAAATAGATAAAATAAATAAATAATAGTAGAAAAATGTTTCAGATTCTGATTGAGAGCACATAAAATAAAAAGTCCCGGACTTCGAATGTCTATCGGTAAGAAGGTATCTGTAAGATCTAACGATGATGTCCTAACAGTGAGGTCCTAACAATGAGGTTCTAACAATGAGGTTCTAATGGTGAGGTTCTAACGGTGAGGTTCTAACGGTGAGGTTCTAACAATGAAGTTCTAACAGCAAGGTTCTAACAGTGAGGTTCTAACAGTGAGGTTCTAACAGTGAGATTCTAACAGTGAGGTTCTAACAGTGAGGTTCTAACAGTGAGGTTCTAACAGTGAGGTTCTAATAGTGAGGTTCTAATAGTGAGGTTCTAACAGTGAGGTTCTAATGGTGAGGTTCTAACATTTAACAATTTATCATACCTAACTCATGTCTAATGTAATTTAACCTCTCAGAATTCAAATGATTTGTGAATATATCAGACAATTGGTGTTCAGTACCAATGAATTCAAGAGTGATATCACCTTTTTGAAAATGATCTCTCAAGAAGTGATGTCTTACATCAATATTCTTTGTTATAGCATGAGATACTAGATTCTTAGAGATGTTAATATCACTTGTGTTGTCATAGTTTATAGAGACATGCTTGAATTTATATCCATAGTCTAGTAAAGTGTGTTTCATCCACAGAATTTGAGCACAAAAACTACTAGAAGCTATATATTCAGCCAAGAAAGTGGATAATGCAACAGAATTATGTTTCTTACTACACCATGATACTAGTGACTTTCCTAAAATGTGACATGTTCCAGAGGTAATTTTTCTGTCTAACTTGCAACTAGAAAATTCAGCATCCAAATAACTTATTAAATCAAACGGTTGTCCTCTTGGATTAAATAGTATTAAATTTATAGTATACTTGAGATATTTAAAAATACTTTTGACAAAATTTAAGTGATACTCTTTGGAATTAGCTTGAAATAGAGCACACATACATACACTGAACATAATATCAGGTCTGCTAGCTGTAAGGTAGAGCAGACTTCCTATCATACCTCTGTAGTTGGTTTGATCCACTGGTTCACCAGTTTCATCAGCATCCAACTTACAAGTGGTACTCATAGGTGTATCACTACCTTTACTACTATCCAAACCAAAACGTTTTAAAAGATCCTTAGTATATTTACTTTTATTTAAAATAATACCATTTTTATTTTGAAAAATCTGAAATCCAAGGAAAAATTTAAGTTCTCAAATTAAACTCATTTCAAATTCATCTTGCATCATTTTAGGAAAATCAGTACATAAATAATTTTTAGAAGATCTAAAAATTATATCATCCACATAAATTTGTACTATCAAAACATCTTTGGAAATCCTTTTAATAAAAAAAGTAGGATCAACTATCCCTTTTGTAAATCCTCTTGAAATAAGAAAAGAACTAATTCTGTCATACCAAGCTCTTAGATCTTGATTTAGACCATATAAGGCTTTAGACAGTTTAAAAAAATGATTTTGGAAAATGGGGATTTGTAAATCCAAGGGGTTGTTCAACGAATACATCTTCAATTATATATCCATTTAGAAATGAAATTTTTACATCCATTTGATAAAGTTTTAAATTCAGATGAGATGCATAAGCAAGTAGTATCCTAATGAATTTTATTCTATCTATAGGAGAAAAGGTTTCCTCATAGTCTATACCTTCTTCTTGAGTATATCCTTGTGAAACTAATCTAGACTTGTTTCTAACTATATTTCCAGACTCATCAACTTTGTTCCTAAAAACCCATTTAGTGCCTATTGTCAAAGTTTCCTTAGGTCTGTCCACTAATTCCCAAACTTTGTTTCTTTCAAACTGATTTAATTCTCCTTGCATATCCATTACCCAAAATTCATCATTGATTGAATCATTGATATTTTTAGGTTCAAGCTGTGAAATAAAATCTTTATGTTCAACCTGGTTTCTCAAATAATCTCTAGTTTGTGTCCCTCAATTTAAATCACCTACTATAGCATCTAAAAGATGATTCTTGAGAGTTCTAATACCTCTAGAAAGAGTTGAACTGGACTCCTCATGATTGTCTATTGGTTCAGACTCGACAGGTGCAGATTCTGAAAGATTCCTAGAACTGGTCACTTTTATAGGGGATTCACTATCATTATCATTAAGTTTTAGAATTGACATATCTTCCTCAAGATATTCAAGAGAGGTTTTGGATTCATGTGGATCAGTCTCATCAAATTTGACATGAACTGACTCTTCCACACATTTGGTTTTCTTATTGAATACTCTATAGGCTTTACTCGAGATTGAGTAACCTAGGTATATTACTTCATCACTATTGGAGGCAAACTTGTCAATATTGTACTTAGTGTTAAGGATAAAGACTTTGCAACCATAAACTATGAATTAGTTAACCTTAGGATTCATATTGTTCCAAAGTTCATAAGGGGTATTCTTAAGAATTAGTCTAACCAAGACTCCATTTATAATATAACAAGTTGCATTCTTGAAGGGTTCTATTCCTTCTTTCTACTACACCATTCTGTTGAGGTGTCCTAGGGGTAGAGAAATTGTGACTATAGCCATTGTGTGAGAAATATGATTCAAACTCTTGATTCTCAAACTCATGACCATGATCACTTCTCAAGGTTTTGATTCAAAGTCCACTAAGATTTTCTATAGACTTGAAGTATTTGATAAAGTAATAACCAACTTCACTTTTGTGAGTAAGAAAGTATACCCAAGTGTACCTAGAAAAATCATCTACAAGAACATAAACATAGTGCTTCCCATTTAAACTTTAAACTCTTGATGATCCAAACTAATCCATGTGAACCAACTCAAGTGGTTGAGAAGTAGAAACTTCTTTCCTTGGTTTGAAAGAAACTTTGTGTTGTTTTCCCTTTTGACAATGATTACACACTTTGTTAAGAGGGAATTCCAATTTAGGTAGGTCTCTAACCAAACCTTTCCTAGTCAGTTTTCTAAGTGAGTGCACATTATAGAGTCCTAGTCTTATGTGCCACAACCAAGATTCCTTATGAAACACATTTAAACAAGAAAAATTTTACTTATCTAGAGAATCTAAATCAATATCATATACATTCTCATTTTCAGAGCAGTAAATATTAAATCATTTTTAGAATTAAAAACATTACATGCATCATTTTTAAACTTAAAATTAAAACCATCATCATACAACTGAGAAATACTTAGCATATTTTATTTTAACCCATCAACAAAAAGTACTTTTTAAATTAATACAGTATTAGGGTTACCAATTTGGCCTAAGCTGGTGATTTTCCCTTTATCATTATCATCTAATGTGACATATACACCATCAACCTTAATCAGACTTTTGAAACATGAATAGTCTCCTATCATATGTCTTAAACATCCACTATCCAAGTACCATAGAGCTCTACAGGAACTCTTTAGACAATTTTCCTTAGATGTTTCTGTCATGAAGCACAAGTTGGCATGATTGTTCCATCCACTATCAGAAGCATCAGATCCACCGAATCTATCTTTTGAAGCACTCCAGGTAGATTTCATAGCCTTTTTATAACATTTTCCCTTATCTTCATATTTATTCCTAAATTTTAGCTTGGGGCAGTCTTCCTTTACATGACCTTTTCATTTTAACTCATAAAAGATTATTTCATTTGAGTTGTCATTCCATTTTCTGTCTTTCTTCCATTGTCCTTTACTATCATACTTTCCCTTGTAGCATGAATTCCTAAAGAATCTCTTCTTTTGGTAGAATTTTTTGAATCTTCTAGCAAGATGATCCATCTCCTCATCACTGTCTGAGTCTTCACATGTGGAGGTGTCTACAGGAGATAAAAAATTTTCTTTATCCTTGTTCTTTGATGTAGTAGTCTTGAATGATACAGATTTCTTCCTTGGTTCTTCATTGACTTCTTGATTCACCTTAAGTTCTTCTTCATACATCATAATCATTCCAATTTGTTCCTTCACTGGTAGTTTTCCTATGTCACAAGATTCTCAGATAGAAACAGAAGTCCATCTCCATCTGTCAGGTAGGCATCGAAGTAGTCTCATAATCTAGTCCTTTCTATCCACTAGTTTCCCAAGCAGACTCATAGTGTTTACTATCTCATTGAACCTGAGATACATGTCATAAATGAGTTTACCAGGCTTTATTTTAAAGTTATCATATTTAATAGAGTAATTATTTAATCTCATTTCTTTAACATTGGTTGTTCCTTCATGAGAAATATCTAAAGTATCCCAAATTTCATATGCCGTTTTACAAGAATATATTCTACTAAATTCCTCATCACCTAGAGAACAATAAAAAGAATTCATTTCTTTATAGTTATTGTTATATGTGGATTTAGTCAACTGAGACCATGTGTCTCTAGCAGTAGCAGGTAATGTATGTTGTTCTTTAATTATGTCCCAGATTTCAGGTCCCATGATCTCTAGATACATTTTCATTTTTAATTTCCACTGAGCATAGTTATTTCCATTAAAGAAAGGTGGCATGTTAGTAGCAGTACCCTCAACTCTAGTTTCTATAGTTACTTAGACTTTAAAAAAACTGAAAATTTAGATATGATAGAAATTTTAAGATCTTTAAGGTACAACTAAAATCACAGTTTAAAAGAATTTTTAGACTAGAAAATAAATTCCTATGATACCAAATGTTGGTCAGAGTGGATACTCAAGAGGGGGAAGAATTGAGTTCTAATTAAAATTTCTGTTAAAAACTTTATGGTTACGAAAACCCCCAATTTTAAAAATGGCCCAGTTAATTAAGGTATTAGAAATGTAAATTTTCAATTGGTCAATAGGTTTCTCAAAGGGTGATTAATCCCCAGATAAATCAGTGTAGAACACCAATTCAACTTTTGAAACATGTTTACTGAATTAAAAAATACACACACTAACCAAAATTAACTATCAAAGTGTAAGAAAAAACAGTTTTATGTTTTAGAAAATATAAACAGCGAATAAAATCAAAATAGAGTATATGAATATTTGTACAATAATGTAAACAAAAGGTTCAGTCTCAAGCCAAGACCTAATCCTTTCCACTTGGTGATCACCTACCACCAAGTAGTTTATATTAAAACTTGATACACAACCTATATCGGGCCTTACAATAGTTTTCACAAACTGTCTAGGGAATACACCCTCTACCACAATTCTTTGTAAGAAAGACAAACAAAACAAACCACACACGGTCTCTTCCACAGTTATACGTGGGAAACACATATAAGGTGAATTTTGATGTGAGGATAGTTAATATCCTCCAGTTCAAGCACATAAGACAACATGTGATACAAACAGACACACACACTTCTCAAAGATATAAAATAAATAAACACAATAGATCTGTTATGATGAAAAAGAGTTTATAAGACTCTATGTGTTTGCAGTTCATCTCTTGACTCCTTGTAATGAGAAATGTTGAAGTTAGAGTCAATCTCTGGAAGTTGTTTCCAAACAGAGTGTTGCAACTCTAGGTTTAAGCTTTCAGTGTTCTTCTTCTAATGTTGATCAAGATTTGATGAATCACAGAAGGCAGGAATGAGTTTATCCCATAATGATCTTCATGATTCTTGTGGGTTCAGGATCTTAGTGCTGGATGGTTCAACTTTTTAATCTAGAAAGTAAAAGCTATATCACACTTCTCATGCAACCCTTTCTTTGTGTTTGCGTATATGTTACCCTACTTGTTTTTATCCTCTGCATCCTTCTTATTTCATGGTCTTCCCTTTTTATATTTGAGGTCCGATAATGGGAATGAGTAGATCATGTGCATGCTTTCTCGTACCTCATACTATCCATGGTATTGTCTCCTGAAACGTTTACAATCAGCATTAATTAATGTCAGAGCATTTAATTTATCAAATATGACCGTTAGAATAATATTGAGAAATTTAAAAAGTATGGAAGAGTAAGCATCAGTAGACTGGTAACGTTAGCCTTTATATCGGTAGGCTTCAATTGTAATATCCAACTGTAACCTTCCAACGGTAGCTTTGTATCGGTAACCTTGTAACTGTGACTATGTAATGATAACCTTGTAACTGTGACCTAATAACTGTGACCTTATAACTGTGAATTTATAACTGTGACCGCGTAATAGCAACCTTGGTAACCTTTTAGTGGTGACCTCGTAACGGTAACCTTATAGCGGTAACCTTGTATAGGTGACCTTGTATTGGTGACCTTGTAACGGTAGGCTTGTAGCTGTGACCTTGTAGTGGTAGGCTTGTAGCTGTGACCTTGTTGTGGTATCCTTATAATAGTGACCTCTATAACTATGACCTTTGTAACTGTAACCAATTCGTTGTGACCTTGTAAGGGTAACCATATAACGGTGACATCTGTACTTGATAAATTTTTCACTGTAAGCTTAATCAATTAAGCAGTGAGGTTGAGAGTATATGAATATTATTCTATAGGAATAAGAAATAAGAGTGAAACATAATTATCATAGAATGGTTCTCACTTAAATGAAAACAAGATTTGGGATTATCAAAATCTTATTTGGGATTATCAAAACAGGTTAGTCCAACAATGCTTAAAATTGAATTATTTTCTTATTTTAAGCCTCTAAATTTTATTGTATAAATGTAAAAACATTTAAAAAACATGTATAATCATATTTTAGTTAGTTATGTTCATTCCTACCAATACAAGGTCTAGGTGTTAACTACCATTTAAAATAATAATATTATATTATTAGTGTGCAACGTAAGATTTCAAAGAAATCCATTATTGTATACCGGGTACCCCATTGAACATAGCGTCCCCTTTAAAGTAGAATTAATATTTAATTCACAAATATTAATAAATATAAAAACTTCATATTTTTTATTTACTTGTCATGTTACATCCTTTCCCCCTTTTGGGAATTGCGTCCTCGCAATTTTAAAACTAGGCCTGGAAACTTCATTAAAATCCCCACATCAGAAAAGAGTCAGTAAAACTATCACTTTAAAATAAATAAAGCGAAGTACAATGGTCACCCAAGATAAACCATACTAGGATTCCATGTAGGAAAACCTGGATATGGAAGAAATAAGAAACGATCAAGTTCTGATGGAGAGTGATAGAAAACATGATTAGGAGAAAGTTAACCACCAGAAAATCACAAACATGTGATGGGTTAAATTATCTTTGATTCCCCAGTAGGAAAAGTTAACATAAAAAGTTTTTGTTTTAAGTTACTTTTCATAAATTTTAGGAATTCATTTATGAGCTTAACTAAAAATATAATGAAACATACTTACTTTTCATGTGGACTTTCATCCTTTACTAAATTCCAACTACAAACTCATTTTTTTCTTCAAACGATGAGTATTCAAGATGACTTATTCACATTGAAAGAGATATAATTAATGTCTAGAGAATCACATAATCTAAAAAAGATAAAATATATATTTCCCCTTTATTTATACATCAACCAAAACCAAAATTGGTTAGTATAAGATCAGATAATCCCCAAAAAGGATAATCTTTTACAAAAATAAAAATTACTCTTAATCTCCAAAATTTTGTCAAACAATACCCAAAGTTCAATAAATACCATTCAATAAAAAATTGTCCATAAAATTTTTCAATTTAATCCAAAATAGGATTGAAACCCAAATATCAAAAGGATTTAATCACATAGTCTTCCAAGATAAATTATAACATTTATCTCCAAATAACATCAGTTACTCTTAAAGTCTCATATTAAAAAGTAATTAACCTAGTCAAATATTCTCCATGATAGGTTAATAATTTCCATAGATAACTCAAAATCAACTTATTATTGACTCATAAAATCATATAACTAAAAATAATTAGTCATAACAACCAGGGACTTCACGTAGTCTAGTGGTAGGCAATAAATCCCAGTCGCACTTTGGTTGTGGGTTCGATTCCCACAGCTTTGTTCGACGCGACGGGTTGTCATGTGGTCTGTGTGTTTTCCTTTTTCAAAAACTATATAATTTTATAACATTCCCAAAACGATATAAATTCATCAAAAATAACCATAACATATTTTAACCACAAAGTTTATCTAATAACTTTTATTTTGCATCCCAAAATGTATTAACCTGTAATTGCCTCAAATTCAAGGATCATATAAACCCAAATGGTTATTTATAACTATATCCACAAAATAAAAGATAATTATTACTTGAATAAAATTTTAATATATCAAACTTCAAGGTTACACATACTATAAAAACTTTTCTAATGTAATCCCATCATCAAAATAGCCTTAATACTTTTAAGAATTTCACCATCCTAAAATCTACCATAACACTTGAATCCCTTATATGTTGACTTCTTACTAATTCAATGTTCTTCATGATCCATTAACCATTCCTTTCCAAATTATTCTGAAATAATTCTTTCCTACAAATAAAATCATGAATCATATCCTAAGATTCAATAATATCAAAACATATGTTTAGAAATAATCCATACATTTCATTGGTTATTATCAGTTTCTTCATCCTCAATTGGAATGGCATTAGGTATTGATAAAACTATATTTGTACGATCCTAGTGATCCCATTCCCAAAACTTCTTCATAGGAAAAATGTTTGTATAATGACCATGCACACCACATTTAAAACATTCAATTGACCCCTCAGACAGAACTTATTTCCCTTTCCTAGAGTCAACTTGATGCTTTATTTTTCCATAGCAGGTTCTTCCTTTATGACCTTTATTTACACATCTATAGCATCTTCCCATCCCTTTGAAGAATTTTCCTAAGTGTTCCTTTCCACATCCTTGACACATAGGTTTTTGAACATACTTACCTTTATGATTATTACCTGAACTTTCATAGGGATTTGTTTCTCGCATATACGGTGACTTATAAAAATCACCAAGGTTCAGGTGGTCAATCATGACTCCATATAGTTGGTTGAGAATAACCACAAGAGTTATTATTGTAGATCCCATTTCATTTAGTTTCTTATTCAGAAAACCATCACAGTTTTATTCATATACACTATTACTTTGGTGCCTGCTAGATCAAGCCATTTACTAAAACCAAAAAGGTAAGTGTGAGTATATCAGTAAAATAATCATATAATATCTTATGAGGAGGGTAAATACTAAGATATACTTATTCACGCTATCTTAAACTCATTCAATTTATCTAAAATAACTATGAATCTTTATAAAATCCTAACCATTATGGTAATGTCACTTATGCTTAAAGAACACCCTGACCTCTAAAGTTATATAAACCGACCTCTCATACCAACTGTAAGTACCCAACCTTAAACATTACATAATCTTGAATTATGTCAAGAATTCAAATTGAGGATCTTTTAAGTTTTAGAGTTTTAGAGAATTAGGACATAAATATTACATGAAAACTTGAATATTACATGCATACACTACTACCCAGTATCCATTTTTCATAAAATAAAAACACTTGAAAAAAGACATGTCTAGTTCCATGTTTTAGACAACATGAATTTTCCTTGATCTCATATTTTACCCTATTCATATTTATATCCTATGAAAAACATTTCAAAACTTGGTATGATCATAAAAATCTCGGTAAGGGTTATAAAATAATGAAAATAAACATTATCCCATCAATAAATAAAAATCAATGAATCCATACTTTTCGATCATAACATATATCATGAAATCATAAGATTTATGAATAACATACAGAAATCATAAATCATAAAGGTAACTTATGGAATTCATAACATACTTACATTATAGCTATAACAACTACATAGGAAGTCACATTTGGAATACCAATCACAGTATATTCCCTAAATCTCTTAGGAGAAACATTAACGTTTACCTCCGTCATGTTACCCAATGCATTAGAGAGCTATCTCGAGCTCTCCCGCCTTAGGTTTATCACGGAACCACCCGTATATGTAAAAAATTCCCAATAACCATAACATAACCATAACACATAACACAAGTATAAAGGAAAGATAACATTTCCACATTCCAATATATCAAATCAAGATATTGAAAAAAACAATGCTTTATCAAACCATTTTCAAAAAAATTTAAAACATTTAATAAAGAGATTTTTGAATCAAAGTGTCCCATACCACTTTGAAACTTTTAAATAAATTATCATTTGAAAACATTAATTTCCATATAAATAAATACTTAAAACCATTTTGAAAAAATGTACATTAATGATAAATATTTAGAAGAATAAATCTTTAAAACATTTGAAATGATATTTTAGTTAAAGAGTTTTTAATAAAATGAGAGACTCTTGAATACAAATAATTGAGGAATAAAATTGAATCATAACTTTATAATATCATGAGAATAAAGGGATTCATGATATAATATTCCAAAGGAAATTATATACACCTTATAAAATTTAATTGGTGTATATTGACAATGATGTCTCAATGAAATGTAAACTGATACAAAACCCCTTATAAAAATTGTATCCTTAGATTAAGGATAAATCAATTATATAATAATATGTGACAAATATAAATACACTCAATATGATTATATATTCAGTGTAAATCAATCATAGTAAATTCAGACATGTTATTTTTAATAAAAAACCAATGACTTGGATGTTTAACTTAATGAATAGAAATTGAGTTAAAATTACTCTTATCAAGTTCATATCAATGACTTGAGAATTTATCAATGGAGTGATTATGTGTATCAAAAGTATATCCACACAAAGGGGAGTTGAAATTACAACATAAATAAATAAATAGTGATCCCACACATCATCATATCATGACATAATTAAGAATTATAAGATTAACCCAAGGAATGGAAATTGGGTTAAAAGGTTCCCTTACCGATTTGGTAACTTACGAAACATACAACCCATGAAAGAAGGATCATAAAATGAAGATGTAAATACCCATAAATTGAATTATATTACACAATGAATAAACTCATGGGTAGTACATACACCACACAAAATAAAATAGTGGTAAATATAGCATGAATCTCACGGGAATAAAAAGTGAGATGAAAATCCCTTACCACGTTGTAATCAATCGAGTCGTATGAACAAAAGTTAAAAACCACCAAATGATTCACATAATAACATGAATATAAATATTTTCATGATAATATATATCAAATGGAAGTACAAAATACACCACATGCAATAAATTAGTGGCTAACAATGGAAATATCATAGAATTAAAGGTGAGATAAGAAACCCCTTAACTCATGTCCGACTTGACTTGTTTGTTACTTTTTATTCCTGAATAATAAACTTAAGTTATTTTATACTTTATTAAGAACCACTTTTAAAGTTTATTATTCCTTTTATATCACTTATTACCATGTTATAAATATTATGTAATCATTTAAGTTAATAATGGTCGTTCTGTCGATATTTGGTACTTGAGTCAGAAATGAACACCTTATAATTACAATTTGTCCATGTGGTAAAGAGTCCATTATCTTCAGAATGATATTAATGATTTATATATCATATATATCATATATATCCAGTATATATATGTATTTATAACATTTTGAGATAAGAAATGAAATGCACCATTCATGGAGACGGTAAGTCGTATGTACGCATGAACGCTACTTTCATTTCTATTTCATATATTAATTGAATGAAAAATTAATGATATATAGTTATATTATAATTCCAGTATAATATAACATATAATTTTAATAATTCCATCCTTTATACATCCCACATATGGTATGAACGAGTCAAATCACTTTGAGGGGGCGGTAGTCCGCACTTCCTCAAATGAAATTATCGCATTTACTCATAATGGAAACCATTAGGTATGATATAAATTAAAAATAAATAAGTATAAAGAAAACATAAACATAATATATATCACATATAAATACAGTTCCATAATAATGGCCACCATAATAGGTGGTAGGAGATAATTGAACAATCATCGTTTCGTGAGGCGTTAGTTTCTCATCCACAGAAACAATATATTCTTTACCCATTAGATGGATGTGTGTGTAAGTGTAGTTCAAATAATTCCCATAAAAAATAATTTTATATTGAGGATACTGGTTTTTTTATAAAATAAAGGAATAAAAAGTGTTTATTATTTGGAGAAGTAAAATAAAAGAATATAATTTAAGAGAAACTGTTACCTTTAATTCGGGTAACTCTCTTTGGTTTGAACCAAAAAGACTTCTTGAAGTGCCTTCTACCTAAGGTAAGTCTTCTAGGAGGAAGATGGAGATATTGATAGATTATTTGGGCATGGATTGGAAGATCCAAAGGGCTTGAGAGGTGTGAGTAATGGGTTATAAGTGAGGGCTTTTTATAAGGGGAGGAGGGGTTCTTTAGGAAAGTGTGAAAATATTATTTTATTATATAATGATTTTCGGCTTCTAAAGGTCCAAAACTCATTAAGATCGAAGATAAGATGACTCATGGTCAAAATAAATTCATCAAATAATAATTTTATAGGTTTTTAATGTTATTTTAATATTTATAATCTTATTTATTTAAATCATTTATTAATGAGGTAAATACTGCATCATTATTGTGTCATAAATAATTTAATTTATTTGATGTCTAAAAATTATAAAAAAAATACCATGATGTAGAAATGTTTTTTATCTTTCCAAATAATATTTATAGTCTGAAATATAACTTATATAACCTAATTTAAAAATTAATTTACTAAAAGATATTTGTTTATGTCATTTTTGTATTTACTTTAAATTAATTAATCTAAAGTGTCATTATTACTCCCAAGTGGCTCTATGGGGTCCCAAAATCGACCCAAGGATTCCCATGGTCGGCCATGACTCAACCAATAAGGTTAAGACAAGTGTTAAGGTAATTTTGTTTTACTATAATATACATTTTACCTTGAATTACCCTATTTACCTTTAACTACGGTGTATAAAAGTCAAAAGTTACTATTCACCAAAAAATTATTTTCATCTTATTGAAGAAAATTTTACTTACTAATAACAACCATGTATGTCGAATTTTCAAAATTCAATTCACAGAAGTGGTAGAATTTCATTTAAATGAAAAATTCGGTTTTTAACTACTACTTAGTGGTTTCACTATTCATTGAAAATTGAAGTTTTTCAGTAGAAAACCAAAAATTCAGCCTAAGATATATTTGATATTCCAAATTCAAAAATGGTGTCTATTTTAGAAAATTTAAGACATATAATTTTCTTTAATTAATTTAAAATTAATTCTCGTTGTCAAAACAAAAAACGTGTTTTTAAGAAACAATATCTGTCAAAAGATTGACACTTGTTTATGTCCAATTTCAAAGTGAAATTAATTACAAAGATCAACATTGGATTAAATGGTAAAAATATAATCTAATTAAACTTTAAAACCAATTAAAAAGATAATATAACCATATAAATAAATTATATTAAAAGGCAGTTTTGAATTAAAATACAGTATTTTTCACTATTCATGAAAAAATGAATTTTATCAGAAAAATTCCAAAATTTTACCTGAAGTAAATTTTAATGTCCCGATTCTAAAGAAGAATTTGATTTTGTCAAATGGAACATATAAAAGTGACCAAAACTATATTTAATGAGGGTTCACCATCAAAAGGCTGTAAAACAACCTTTTAGTGAATATTAGAGTATTCATTCCTAAAATCAAATTCTTTTCTTATTTTAAGCCTTTAAATTTTATTGGATAAATGTAAAAACATTTAACAAACATGTATAATCATATTTTATTTAGTTATGTTCATTCCCACCAATACAAGGTCTAGGCATTAACTACCATTTAAAATAATAATATTATATTATTAATGTGCAATGTAAGATTTCAAAGAAACCCATTGTTGCGTATCAGGTATTCCATTGAACATAATGTCCCCTTTAAAGTATAATTAATATTTAATTCACAAATATTAATAAATATGAAAACTTTATAATTTTTATTTACCTGGGATGTTACATTATAACATAATGAATCCATGGAAATAAAATGGGTTTCGTGACATTTTTAAATGACATTACCTTAATTGGTATCATGATCTTAACTTGTTGATACCTAAAATTAAATTTCCCAAAAGGATTTTTTAATAAGTGTGATTAGTGTTTGATTCATAAAAAATAAATCCATATGAAATATATACCATGGATATAATAAGGAAAATTGAAGTGAAATAATAATAAGAGTATTAGAAAACACTCCTTAACATTACCATAAAAAGACATAGTTACACATCACTTTCAAACAAAATCCATTATTGAAAAGGTGATGTAAATAAATTTTAAAAAATTATTTTAAATGGAATTTCCAACATTGGATCCTTGAGAATGTTCATTCTAAAAATGTGGAGCGAATGGTAAAAATACGTACATAAAATGAAATTTCATTTAATATTTTAAAATAAATTTTTTGGAACCCACATCATTAAAAAGAATAATAAAAAATCAAATTTAAAAGTGGTAAATAGAAATATGAATATAACTAGAGATAAAACATATTTTGATTTAAAATTAAGGAAAATAAAACTTTTGTGGAAATAAAAAATATGGATATGGAATCCATTTAAAATTGATAAAAATTATTCTTAATAATGTTGCAATTTTTTGAAGGAATAATTTCATCAAGAAAGAAAAATTGAGTTAAAATATAGAATTAGAATATATTAATATCATATGGTATAAATAACTATTTATATAATACTATTGTTAATGAGGAAAGAGTATGACTTAAAGGAAGGATTCTGAGTCAGGAACACCCCTACAACTTTGGTAACTTTTGAATCAAAATACATTAAAGGAGAGAACATGAAATTTATTTTTAAAAAAATTTAATGTTAAGTAAAATTATGATAAAATATATTCATATTAATTAATATAAACTATAAAAAATGGTAAAAATTACATATATCTCAGAGAAAGGTAGTTGAGATAAGGAAAACCCTTACCTTGTATTCCTACTTAAAAACTCCTCTAAAATACTATATAATAAACATAAATATATTAATAAGTTATTTAATAAACTTATTCATATACATTAACTTTTATACACTTCATTTTTAATCATTTATTACAAATATATTAGTTAGTTATTGCTTATTTTCATCATTGGGTGTTAGTAATTTTGATTATTTATTTTGGAAAAGTTTTATAATGGTAATGAAGATTATCATTTATTTATAAAAATTTAATAATGAAAAAATTATTCAAGATAGTATAATATTTTTTTTAATTATTTATGAAGTCCCATTTTTATTTTGTGAAAGACGTGGATATAACCTACGAAGATGGAAACCATGATGAACTTGTTTCAATGATTTTTAATGAACAAAAGGTGGAATTTTAATAACTAGTTTAAATGTTAATATTATCTTTAAATAATCTTAATGATGACGTAAATATAACTTTTATTCATTAAATCCATTTTTATAACTATGTATATAATGTGGTAATGAAGAAATATGTCGCGTCATGGAGGTGGTATTCTGCACGTAAACACAAGCGACATTTTCATTTTCAATTGAATGAGAGGAAGGTATAAAATGGGTAATATTTTAATAATGATAATCATGTTATAAATATTTTATTTATTATTTAAGTAGTTTCTTAGAATCATCCAAGTAGGGTGGTAATGAAAAACAAAATACATCATTCATGGAGGTGGTAGTTTGCACCTAACACAAACAACATTTTCATTTTTTCCAATAGATGAAAGGGGAATAGATAATGTTTGTTCCATAAATATGATAAAATTTAAGTATAATAATTATATTTATTCTATTATATTGTTTTATTTTTAATAGGTTTATATAATAATGATAGAGAATAAAAAAGTTTAGGAAGTGATTAGTACTCACGTTTAAAACTTGGATCTTCTATTGGAGAACATCTTGGAATGGGAGGATTTAGGGATTCTTGTTGAAAGAGGGGATATAAAATGATTAATATGATTCTAGGTAAAGTAAAATGGGAATATGTTTAATTTAATTTCTAATGATAGGTGTTTATTGAGGTGGATGGAAGTGAGATTCTTTTATTGGTGAAACATAGATACTTTTCCTTGGAAACTTATGTTAGGTAAGGGGTAAATTGGAATTGCATGAAGTATAGGTGAGTTAGGTTGGTAAATGTTGGTGATACATATTTCCATGACTTAAAAAACTAAAAAATATTTTCTAGAAGGTCTAAGTGTCATGTTAATTTAGTAAAATTTGATCCATATTAAGTTACCCATTTTTACCCTTATCAACCTTTATTAAATATTAACTACATTAATTATTTTTTTTACTAAAAACATAATATAGTACCTATTATAAAATTTCAATGTTTTAAATTATAATTTGGAATCCATGTAATTTAATTCACTTTCTAAATATGATAAAATTAATTTTTAAATTAAAACATATAATATATATAAAATTCATTTTTTTAGAAAATGAATTTTTAAATATTAAAAATTATAATTATTATATCATTATAATTTGTAATTAAATTAGTGTTAATATATTATTCATAATAAACATAATATATTTAGTTTCTTAAAAAAATGTATAGATCATAAAAGGGTAATTTTTAGTAAAATAGTTTTGTAAGTTCAAAATCAACTTGTTAGTTATTTTTCTATATTAATATAATTTTACCAATACATTTTTATTAAGAGTAATATTTCTTTTTATTTAAAATTATAAATGAAAAATGCATTAAAATAATAATGTTATGATTTAATACATTGAAAACTAATTTTTTATACCATCATAACTTCTAATTATATAACCCATCAAGATCTCCATTTAAGACATAAGGATATTATATTCCACTGTGGTCATTGTGGGTGGAGATTCAGCTAGGATAAATATTTTAGTGATTTTTACAAGCTTAAACTTCTCTCATAAATGATTTTTCTCAATTTGTAATTGTTGAATTTCATATTGGTATTATTCTAGGGAAAACATTAGTGAAGCCACCTCCTTTCTATATTTAGAAAAATGAGCTTAATAAGGAAGGATTACACTACTTAATTTTATTACTTATCCTTTATATATAAATTGCCTAATGTGGTTACTAATATTTATACCTGCTAATTTAATGAATATTTTATTATGTTCATATTTAGTAATTTTATTTTATTACGATGTCACTCTTTTTTTTCTTTAGTTTGGTGTTGCGGTGAGACAATCTGTATAACATAATATTTATTTAATGAAAAATATTCACTAAAATCATGGGTCATTACACTGTATCTATTATAGGATGATATAGGCTAAGGCCTCCCATAATATGTGATATTACTAATCAATTCTAGTAAATAACCTCTATCCCATTGGAGGCAGGCATGGGCTAACACACTCAACTTACTGCTGACTTGGGTGAGGCCTCGGTGTGTCGAGTCATGTCATTAAATATATTAGTTGTTAGAGTTATGATGTAATTAAGGTCTCTCTTGAGTAAAGAACCATGTTTTTAAGTAATCTAGGTTGTAATATTTACTATACTAGAGTATTATCCTTTTTCAAAAAAATGAGAGTTTGATAATTATTTCTTCATGTTCAATTTTGTGGAGTTTTTTAGTTTCATATGATTCTAAACCTATATATAAAAGGATTTCATGTACCATAAACATGAGATGAATTTGGATACATGTAAATATATTTGAATTCTACTTTTGGGTTAGTAAATTAAATCGTAAGTTGTGTAAAGAGTTACACACAACATGGGTTGAACATATTAATTTGATGGAAGAAATAAAGATCTTAAAAATAAATCACTATAAGAATGAATATATACAGGTATTTCATGATATGTAAAGATTTCATGGGATAAAATAGTTATTTATGATGTTTATAGTATGAATATGATACTGGAAGGACTACAAAACTACCTTAAAAACCAAGTTTGTGATTCCTTCCAAATAGAATACATGTCAATACCTCGATCATCCAACATAGTAGTTTCATGCTAAATCTTAGTGACTATAGACAATATTTGGTAAGACACAGAGAAAAAGGATAAAACTAAGATTTAGGTAACTAAATCCCTTTATAAGATTTGGGTGATACTAAATTGGGAAACCTTATGAGATATGATACAATAGAAATAGAATTTAGTTTATCCATGTGTTAGATTTGATAAAAGGTTTTTCTACTCTACTATCCAAGTATCATATGTGATATGATTGCCATGATGTCCTACCTAAATAGCTATGTTTTGAGATAAACACTAAAGGGAATTAAAAACATAGTGAAATATGGATCTTGGTTCACTCAAGGTAATGATATATGGGATGTAAGATTTTAAGGAATTCAAAATTTTAAAATAATTCAAATATGATTCCATGTGTAAAGACTCATTCGTGCATACTACTTGCATGAAATATGATCCCATACATTCGATGATGAATTTTGTTTCCCATTACCTATTTAAAATATATTTACTTTATTGTAAAGTTTACTATATTGGATCTCACTTAGGGTTTGGTTAAATTTGATTTTAGAATAGGTTTTACTGTTATGTTTTCTTTTATTTTAATTATATTATAAATATTTTAATTAAAAGTGTTATCCATTTCTTCCTCTTTCATCTATGATTTTTATATATTATTTCTACTATGATATTTAATTTCCATGATAGTGAGTAACTAACCCAAGGGACTCTCGGGGGATGAATCTAATGATGAAACATAGTCCATTCACATTCATTTTTAAATTTTTCATATATTTGTATGGTTAATCAGAGGATGTAAAGTAGTGAAGAAAGGTGATAGTGTTTCCTCACTATAGTTTTCTTAGGGTTTACTTCTTCTTTTCACTATTTTTTATCCATTTACCCATCAAGGAATACGATGGAGCCTTTATGGTGATAAATGGGTGAGATTGTATACCAATAGGGAAATATAGAGTGAACTCTTGATTGGGGATACCTATAGCTTTCCATCCTAGGAGTATTTTGATATGTAGTGTACTGGATTATTAATAGGTACACTGTATATTCACAACTAGTGTAGAAGAGGATAACCACACATATAATGGAGTGTTGTTAAGTATCTATGAAACTAACAAAGTGGTAATGAAGGTTCACTTTGGGTAATTCTATTGAGAGTATTTCCTTTCTTCAATCTTTATTCTATCCACATTATATAATGCATCTTTACTTTAAAATATTTAGGGGATCTCCTGAGTGGTAATACCCTATAATCCTGTATAAAAAACATAGGTTAAAATCTTAGTAGGGAATAATTTGTGTCTCTATAACTATATTATATAACCATAACAGTGTGGGTACTATAGAAGGTACTGTAGTAGCGATACTATTCATTTAATTTGGTATTTCAGGCTATGTATTTGTCCCTTTAGGTCATCAGGCCTCTAGTATATCCATAGTGGACCTATGGGATTTTTATAAGAGAGAATTATAGTTTAGTGGAGTGCAAGATGATGAAGGGATGATCAACTAGAGTTGGTTATACATGGAAGGGATATCAGTAGAGTTACTAAGCCTAAAATTGTTTAATTATCCTATGAGGGGTGAAAATGGTGGACCATAGATATGAATTCAGGGAGATGAGATGGGGGAGGATAATATAAAGGGAAAAAAAGGTGATGTTATATATATACATTCTAGGGTAAACTTGTCAAGGCTTATATTACTTTAGGACTCTAGGAAATGTATCCTAAAGGTATTTTCTACCCTAGCATCATTTCCATGTATTATGTGATTTAGATCCATGAAAGAATTCTCACTCAACCCAGTTAAAAAGGGTATTATCCTAAAATAGTAAAAAATTCAAGGCCTTCGGGTTAGGGACAAGTTTACTTTACTGTTAGTATTATATTATTCAAACCCCCATTCCCATTATTTTCATAAAACAATAGAAATACCAAAAATATTATAAGTGAATAAAGTAGCAAGTGATTAAGATAAATGATTATCAAGATATGATTCTAGATAACAACTATACTATTCTAGGAAAGAAAATATTTATTTTTTGTATACCTTGATATGGGTGTGTCAAAAACTTAACAAAGTTTCCATGGAGTTGATTGAATCACTCACTATTTATTTTCATCTTATAAGTATTTTGTTTCTTTCACATTAAAAATATATATAAAAAAGGCATCATATTTTACTTCACTCTCACCATTAGTAAAAATATAAAGATATTTACAATGAAATTATAAGGGGTGTGACAATCAAACTATGGAGATAAGTCATATAATGATATCATTAAGGAAATGAAGGAGGACCTCAAGAAACCTTTTTTTAGAAACCTTTTCCATGGATCCTAAATAATTATCACACTACTTTATCTAGTTCCATTAATACATGGTCATGGAACAAAAAGAGTTCATTCCTACCACATTTGAAGAAGCTATTATGGAGGTGGAAATTGAATTGAACAAACCTTCTTGCTCACAAAATTCAACAATAATTATATTGAATTTTCTAGAAGATCCAACACATAAAGATTAAAAGTTGAAATGAGTGGACTTGACACCAGATTCTATTATTTGTTATATTATATTATCATCAAATCTAATTCACTACCCTCATTTTATTATTTCAGAATCATAGACAATGCTTTTCCTAGAGGATGATGAGGATTAAGAAATAAATGAGTATTTACTAGTGGAAATTCTTGAAAAAATAATGCTGTAAGATTATATGATTTAAAGGGAAAATTTTTATATTAATTCCTCTTGTTTTAATTTTCTTCAATTTTAACTTTGAATTGAATTTTCCTTTGATGAATATTTTAATGCATCCAATAATGAGACGACCCTAGATGAACAAGAGTAGGTCATACATACCATGGATTAAGTAGAAGAGGACTCATATTTTATCCCACCCGTACCATGAAAGTTATACTTACTCACGACGGGGATGTATTTTCATTTTGATTCAAATTACTCCTTAATAACTTTTTTTTTAAAATAAAAAAACACTTTTTTAGAAGTTTAATTATTTTTAATATGGTTGTTATAGTTTTTTTCTAGGTAGTTTTATGTTCTGATGGACTAAATTTTAATTAATTAAAAAGTGATCTACCTAATGTTCTGTACCTTAGTGGAACTTGTGGACCATTGTAATGGAATTCTTTGCTACAATTATATACTTATGAAAAGACAATTAAGCTAATACCAATGATATTATTACCAAACTCAAAGAACATGGAATGATACCATTTAATTTTTTATGTCATATTCTATAAATTCATGTCACTACTTTGAGTATTATAAGATAATGAGATGGAACATATTCAATCATCTTGAATCTATACATAATCTTATTTCCATAATGTGGTTTAGATTTTATTTTTCTTTAATTAGTATTAATTATAGATTATTTTTATATGAAGACTATTCTAAAAGATTTTAGTTTTCCTTTTCAAATCCTTGTACTTATGATCCTACATTATTGATGGAGTTTTGGGGATAGGAACTTATTTTATTCTGACCATTAAGATCGACAAGAATCCAGGGGATGAGTATGCTACTCTTAACATGTGTTGATGAAGTACTAGTAAAGAATATATATATATATATATATATATATATCATTAGATCAAATAGGAGATAATGGATAGAGTGTCCTAATATTGACCATGGTGCTGAAAGAATTTCTATGGGAACTTGTTACCTTTTTATAGTCTTATCGATGAATCTCATGGTGTAGATCTTGTTACTTCAGACTGTGGTTATCGAGGGAGTTTTGGGTTTGGTACTAGGATATTGTGGATCAGTTCTATAGATCCTCCTGTCACTTTGGATAAAATCAAAGGGTTTAATTGGAATTGGTTTGTTAATAAAATCCTTTAAGGGGTTGTCAAATTGTTATATGATACTCTATGTTTTGTTTTTATTTACACTGTATTTAATTTTCATTTACATTGATAGTTTGGATTTTTTGTTTTTTAATAGTTACATACTTAATGAGGTGAGAATTTTATATTGAATTTGAGAATACAATTTTTCTCCCCTCTTTCATTTTCTATACTTACCTCATTATAAGAAAATATTTGGTATTATATCATAATCTTTATTTTATTAAAAATCATGTGTTTCATTACATTAACATATTAAAGAGAGTGGATCTATTTATTTTATGTTATAGTAGGAGTTATAATTGGAAGCATTGAAAACTTGAATTATAATAGACTGCCAATATTTTATGGTGGAGATTATGAATACTGGAATGGCCTCATGAAAAAACTTGTGATTAATATTTGAGTTGAGAACTATCTCATGCTTACCAGATGTTTCAATATTTCGAATAGATATGTTTAAACTTTTAATAGAGTTGAGAGACCTAAATTTAAACATAATTTATGTATACAGAATACATTAATTTATATTATTCTACTGAATATATACAATTAATAACCATTATAAAGAATAGTATATATAATATGGAAATATTTAGTGATTACTCACTTTAGAAGTTCAAAAGTTCTAGAGACTAAGAGAGTTATTCTTTGAATAGATTATCAATCATTCAATTTATTACCTAGATAATCAATAGGACAAATGAATAAATGATTCAGAAAAATTGTTAATAATATTCAATGACTTGAATAACAATAATTATCAAATGATCAATTGGTTGATAAGATCATTTGATTTTTTTGGAAAGAATGGGAACCAAATATACTAATGATACTAAGAATATAACCAATATTATTCTTGATGATTTGATTGAAACTATCATGAAACATAAGATCAGACTTAAAAGAGATTGTAAAAATGAAATAAAGGATAATGGTGTTTAATTTAATTCAAATTATAGATCTCTAACTACAAGAAATAATATCACTAGGTTGAGTAATACAAAGAATTTTTCTAAAGTTTAGATGAAAGTGGACCAGAACTCACAGAGGAAGAATTTTTATATATAGATAGAAGAATGTTAAAGAGAAGTAATTTATGATGTGATCATCAAAAATATAAAAATGATATATATGATAAGAAATATTAAATATATATTATTTCTTATAAATGTAAAAAAACCATTCATATTAGATAAGAATGATCTAAGTTGAAAATTAAAGATAAGAAATCTATGAGACATTTAAATAGGAAAGAGAAGAATGTTTTAATAGTTTTTTTTGATAATTTTTGGAGTGTGAGTGAGGTATCATTTAATTTTTATAGTTTAATAGAATATAATAATTATAACAACATCAATTGAAAAATAAGAGTGTTTTATGAATATATTCATAAGAGTATAAAATGTATTATGGATAAGGAAAATTATGGTTTATTAGAGTTATATTTGAGATATCATTTTTCATTTTTATAAAAAATTATAAAATTTTAATCGTATGTTGATAATAGTGATTATGAATGTATTAAGAAATAGTTATATGAGTAAACAAGTAGGTATGATCATGTATCCAAGATAAATGAAGTGAATGATAAACTTAGTTCTGAGTTGATTGAATCATAAAGAAAGTTTCTATACTATCTTCTAAATAAAATGGAAAAAATATTATTACTTCATAGAAATATAAGAATGAATCAATTAAAATAAATTCAAAAGTAAAAAATTTAAATAAATTACTTTTAAAATTTACCATCAAAACAAAAATATTTTATAATATTGATGAAAAACTATTGAATAAAATTAAAATTTCAATACTGTTTTACAAATTCAACAGAATGTTACACTATCAGTGAAATTACCTTATAATGATAAGTGTTCCATTTTCCACTAAATTCTAGAGGGTTTAATTTTAAAGAAAAAATGTTCTCTGAATAGAGTAAAATCCTTTAGAACACATAAAAAATTTATCTAAAAATATATTGTGGAAATTGAGAACCATAGAGTTGAAATATTTTGGGTTCCCAAAGATTGTTCACAAATATTATTATATTAAAGAATGTCCATATTTCTTGAACATAAATTTTTTTTATATGAAGTCACTATGTATTAGAAGATGAATTATAATATCTGATACCTAGTAACTTTTCAAAATTTGAATTTTTTAATTTAAAATTAAAATTTTATAGATAAGTGGAGTCTTATTTTTATCCAAATTTCATGCAATAAAATATTACATTATGATTATATTGATATAATATAAGGAGATAGTTTTAAATATACCCTCCAGAACCATCTTCAATGGTAGAATATCAAGACATATCAAAGGAATATATCTTATAGGAAATGTATTAACGTTTTATTCTTATATTAAATTTATTTCTATAGTATTTTAATTTTCATTTATTTTATTTCTTTTTTAAAGTTTCATAAGGTAACTAACTTATGAGTCCCAGTAGACTATGCAGACCCCTAGGGGGTCGAATAAGGTGTTACCTTTTTACCAAGTTTTACTTTCAATTTGATTTATTGTCTCTAAAATTTTAAACTCTATCCAATTTAAGAGATATAAATATTTTTATGCACACTCAATACTTACCTTGAAATGAAATGCATAGTAAATAAAATGACAACATATATGGTTTTTATAGGGTTTATCTTCAATGAGGGAACCTACTCCTTACCATGTTTAACTTTGTAGAGAATAAATTTTTTATTATTACTTTAATTTTAAGTGATTAAAAGTGAAATTATAAGTTTCACACAATGGTTTATAAGGTATGATCCACTTACCTAATTTAGTATTTTTTATATAGGAACCACCTATTATTCAATGGAATTGTTTATAATAGCACCACTGGTTCCTCAAGAGTTCTTAAACTATTCAAACATGTCTTAAACTACTAATATATAATAAAAAAAACTTCATCCACATTTTAATTATTCTTATTATGATAATATTTAAGATTATTTAATCATGTGTAAAATCATTTACACATGAATACAATCTCCTTTATTCTTAGAAAGGGTTTTGATAATAAGATATGGAATAGAAGAAACACAACCATTCCATTCTCCTCAATCTTCCTCTTCTATAATACTCAAGAAATCCTGATTGTATTAAATAATTCCTATGATACATGTAGGTGTTATCTTCTCATTTTGTTCAGTATAAAATAATTTATTAGCTACAAAAAATATATCTAGAATTATAGTGTCAAGAGTTCTTCACATCCAGCATTCTTTTTAAACTACACTGATATATATTTATGATGTAACAGAAATATTTCCTCCCTTATTTTAGCGGAAAATATACTCCCATTAATACATACTTAAACTCATTTAACACCTATTTTTTAAACTCCATTTAAAACATGGATTCTTTAGTGTCTTTAATTTTTTATTCATGCGGTTATTAGAATACCACAACCTCATCAAATCCTCAAATAAGGCTTCTAATAGTTTTTTCATCATTTTAAATCCTTATAAAGGTTCAAGTATTCTCACACAACCTAGAACTCGTTTTTGTATTTAAATTACCATAAATCCTCTATTTTATATTACTTTATCATGATTTCATATCCAGATTAAATATTTTCATGACTTCTCATTTATTTTCTCCATCATGAAATATAAACCACATATTTAATCTCTTTAGATTGTGTAAGGAGATTTTTTATTAATATCACATGAATAGAACATGAATGATACAAATTTCATGGAAATGATTTCATAATTAGCATAAAATTTGATGATACAACATAGAATCATCCCATGATTTTTGATATACCACTCTCATTTCACATGCATGTATGAGAATATGAATTTATGGAAATTATGAAACCAAAAATATTCATGGAATGAAGCACTTTTAGAAACCAGTGCTCAACTCAAATGGTTCCACAACTTGAGATCCTTAGGAATGTAAGTAATTTGTAATATCCTACACTGATTTTATATTTATCATTTTAATTTATGTTATTTTTTCCTAATGGGTCATATGTATGCTAATTTTCATCTTGATCATCAGATAATTCAACTTTACTTTATATGAAATAACACTCCATATAAGCATGAATTCATTTCCACATTCAATGTTCAATCTTCATTTGTATAATCAATCATCAAATCTTGAGATTAGTCATCTGACCAAGTGAATATCATAGTCGATCCATATTTCATCATGAAGTTATTTATCACAAATAGTAGTTCCACTATTTCTATATGGATAAAAATTCTTCCCTTTATATAGTCAGTTTGTACGATGGATTCATCATAATCCATGATAGGTCATTGATTCTCAAGCAATCGATCTCACCTATGATCACTCATCCAAAAACTATGGTCGATCGAATCACCATCACTCAGAGGATTATTCTTATGGTTGGTTGATAGTAATTTGTTTGATCCTCATATCCTTCATGTGGTCAATCATTCTCATGGTAGGTTCTTCTCACTTCATACAGTTGATCAGATTCTATCCTATAATTGGTGTACTAAGGGTAGGTCATAGTATTGTCTATCTGAACTCAAATTCATGGTTGATTATCTTATACCAATATGATCAATGATAAATCACGGTAGGCTGAGTCCTTATTCAAACTTATCTAACTAATATTCAGCATTTAGTCAAGTGACCTTGGTTGTGTGGTTGATCACACCTCAGAGTTCTTGTGTTTAGTTGATCTTAAATGGTTGTTCAGATTTAGAACTCATGGTAGGTTTATATAGTTTATAGAATAAGTATCATCTTGTTCCAGGTTATGAGAGGAATAAGAAAATGATACACAAGGAGGCACTTGGTTATTTAAGTATACTTTTAAAGTGGAGGAAAAATTATGATCATAAGGAGAATCCTACATCGAACTTTCAAACACCTTCATGCTTCCTTATATACCTTGATTTTGCATCAAACCCTTGATTCCATGGTTTTGTTGATGGATCCTAACACACTCACACAACATTTTACATGTTTCCACACCTCCATATATGGATAATCTCTCATCTACCTATGAATTATCACCCACTTACACCTATGTACTCATGCCTATTCATGCATAAAATAAATCTGCATTTGATCTACCTCTACTTTCCTCATGAGTTAGATGGTTGTTTTGGGATAGATGGATGTCTTGGTCATAGTACTTAACCCAAATTTTTTGTATAACTCAACAAACACATAATAATTATTAAAAATAAGTGTAATACTTCAATTCCTTCTCAACATCCCATTTTTTTAATATTCTCTAAATAAGTATCTTAAATTCTCAATATTCATCCATCTTGATGATTATTCATTCACACACATCATATGATGGTTTCTTCATGTGTCGTAAACAATGTTTCTTATTAAAATATCATAGAAACATGTATTGGACATTAATATCAACTTAAAAGTCATCAAAATTAAAGGTTTCTCCTTGAACCTATTCATCCAGTTATACTATGTAGCAGCCACCAATTTTCCTTTCCAACATATTTATGTATCATCAAGAGATATTAAATGATATTAAAATATTTTTTTTCCATTCATGTATGGATAAAAATCACACACTTTCAACCCATATTGACAACTTATTGAATCTCATTTTAAACTTTCTTACTAAAAAAAATACAACCTTTAACATGGGCTCTTCATGACTTAAGTCTTAAGAAACTCAAAATTAATTTTTTTAAAGAGACATGTCATCATCATTTTAAAGGAAATATTTATAAACTATTGGATAAAAATTATATCATTGGTCACTTTTACAACCTATATAAATGGATTTATAACTAGATATGGATGTTTACATTTAAAGAAATATTTTTCAATCTAAAAATTCATATTATGTTTCCTTTTTCACCATTTTATGATAGTGTTATGGATACTTTTGGAGAAATTTCAACAAGGGAGATTCTATGGGAAAGGTTTATTGATTGAGTTTGGTATAATCAACATGATTCGCTATTGAAGGATGTTATTAAATTTTAAATATATGAGATCATTACACTATTGGATGAGGAACATCAATTTTTATACCCCTGTATTGTCTATGAGTTCTATTTTTCTATAGTTTTTTATGACACTGATGGATAGAAGAAGAAGAAATTTTCTATATGAAATCATATTTTTACCCTTAATCATAGAGAATTTATGAAATTTATAGGTCTTTCAGGATGAGATTCAATGTTTTTATCGAATAAAATTTCATATGTTTTAGGATCATTTTTTAAAAGATCACTAGATATTCTCTTCCTTATAAAAAAGTTCTAAAGATAACTCATTTACAACCAGAAGTAGAATCATATTTCTATAGAATCAAGGATTCCTTTCAATAAGGAAGGGTAATAAGGATACAATTAATATACAAGATTTCAATGTACTTGAATTCCATAATGACATGATGAAATTAAATATTTTAAATTTTATTTATGAGAACATAGAGGCCATATGCCATGAGATGGAGAAATTGAAAATTATAACTTACTCTTGGAAAACTAATTAAATAATTTTAAATATTTTAGATATAAATGGAGTTTCTAATCTCTATACTCCAAATAGATTTAATAAAAACAATATTAATAAAAAATACATTCCATGTAGGAAATTAGTTTATGATTATTTGAAGAAAAGATTCATTGAAAAATAATTTAAAGTTTCTCTTATATATTCTAATAATAGGAAGAATGCAGAGAAGAATTGGATGATAATTGGGAATATTTAAGATTCTACAAAATCACCCAAGTTACAAATGAAGAAGTCATCTGAGAAGAGAAAATAATCAAAATATGTTTGAGTAGATAAATTCCCCAAGAGGAAGAAAAATAATGAATCATATGATGAGAAGATATAAAAACTCGATATAAAAACTCTTTAAATAATATACCAATTTATAGAAAGAAAGCGCTAATAAAATTAGGAGGAAGACTCAAGAAAAAGGAGTCTAGGAATCCTTCCATTAGTTAAACCAAGGTAAAAGCTAAGTCTTTGAAGATAATTTCTCCCAATGAACTTTATTAGAGGTAAATAAAATCAGATATTTTTTAAAGGTTAAAAAATCTCAGGCTTTAATAGTTTATCTACGCCCTTTTAACTTATGATACATAATTATTGAAGAGAAATCTATGAATAAAAGGATTGATTTCTTGGAATTAACTATTGAAAAGGAGAAAGGTAAAGTAAAAGAAGTTATTAACAAGTCCTCTAAATATCATTCTACACCACATTTGGAAAGAGGTGAAGCCACTAAATAGCTTGCTTAGGTGGATGATTCAGTATAAATAGTAAAAACTAATTTAGAGGTAGTTGATAAATATGTAGAAAGAATTTAATGGGAGTCCTCTATGAAGGAATATTCAGTCCATACATCTTCAATTTCATCATCTTAAAATTCATCCAGTTCATTGAAGTTATATACTTCATTAGGTGATGAATCCTAGAAAAAATCATCCACTTATAATGATGATAAAACTCAAAGTATAAATCACTAGAAGTTGATTCTAAACCATCAATAGTTAATAAATAAAAAACATCAAAAGTTATGGAAAAAACTTTTGAGATTTATTTCAAGAATGGAATTGACATTGATAAATTTGAAGAAGGTATAAATGAAGTTATAGTAGAGGCAGATGAGATTCAATCAAGAGATTTTCCTATCAAAATTATGAATATTACTTTTTGATAGTCTTAATGACCAATAGATAAATTGGAAGATAGATTAGGAGGAGTTTAATCAAAAAGTTCATCATCAAAATCTAGCATCAGATTGTAAAGAATGAAATAACATATGAATGTTTTTTTGAATAGATTAACTAGTTGATTAACTTGCCTACATTCTTACTAAAATTTGAATGTAGATAAAGCTAGATGATATTGTAAAGACTCATAAATTATGTGGAATTTTTTTTCTTAAATACATGGAAATTTTATGAGTCTGCAAAAATTGACGATGCATGATTCCGAGGCTTGGTGTGCCCAAAATCAATTTCTGAAGTTTTGTTCGGGTAAGTTCAGTAAACGTATGAGCGGGTTTTTATAAATTTTGAATAGGTTCTCAGAATTGAAATCCGAGGACACCGATGAACTCGCAGCGCCAATATTCACTTAAGAATACTATCACTTCGTTGACAGTGGGCCAAGAATAAAAGATAATTTTGGGGGTTTTTTAGAGATTGAATTAAATAAAAATAAAGTGTGCGGCTTTATTTTTATTTGATGGTTAAAATCTCCTCATGGAAGTTGGAGGTGGGACCACCATACCTTAACCTCCCATGGGAGGTTATGGTGGTGGGGCCCACACAAACCTAACCTCCCACGAGTGGTTATTATGTGGGGAGCAAACGTGGAGAAACTCCCCTATTAATGGTGGGAGTGGAAAACCTCTCAACTTCCCTCATTAATGTGGGAGAGTTTCTCCACACCCTACCTTCTTTATGGTGCCACCTTCCCTTTAATTAAATTTTGCCAACTCCCCTAATTAACTTGTGCCAATCCTCCACATTAATTAGGTGGAGCCAATTAATTTATTTCACAATTTTGAATTATGTACCAACGAAATAATAGATAAACATATCTATTGTTATTTTTCTATGGCATCTTGGTGGAAACTTGGGAGAAGAGGGAAGAACTCTCCCAATGAAGAACGAAGAACACCGACCTTATTCAACTTCTTTATTGGAGCTTCTACCGACATGGGACGTCTTCAACCGACCTACCCTCCACATCGTTGTCAACGTGCCGATGTAGCTCGAGATTGGAAGCGTGCAGCAGACGCAATGAACGACGATCTTATTCGTCTACTTTTTGCTACTCCCTCAATGAATGATGAACAAAGGTAGGGGGTTTTTACTTATTGATGCTTTCCTTGAATCTTCTTCAATGGTTGGAAAGGAATTGTTTGTGGATGAGTAGTTGTTCATCTTCTTACTTCTTGATGAGCCAATTGATACCACCCTAAACATGGTGCGGGACAAACCAACATGGCCCGACCCCTCCACTGTTGTTTTTTATGATCATATTTGGCATGGTGATGAGGCGGTGGAACAAAGAAGGCAATGATGACAAAGGCCGTTCTACCCACGGCCTCTGCAAACCATGACACCCCCTACAACGCTCTGATGCTCCGGGCCAAACCGCGGTCCTTCGGCTAAGACACCCCGGCCGCACCACTGTTGACCCACCTGGTGCCCTGCCCGGCCACCCATCGGCCCACCTGGTGCTCCACCCGACCACCCATCAGCCCACCTGGTGCCCTGCCTGGCCGCCTTCCGGCCTGGCCGTGCCCTGACCAACCGCCCGCCGGCCCACATGCAGGCCTGCCCGACTGCTTCCCAGCCTGCTCGGCCGCCTCCTGTGCGCCCGACCGAACTACGCTGGCCTGCGCGCCCCGCGCGCCCCATGCTACACATGGAACCCCTCACGGTGCCCTGGACAAACCGGTCCAGTCGCGCCGGGCCGCGCCATTGTGACGCTTCAGGCCGAACTGGTCCCGAGCTTGGGCTGAACCTCCCACACGGCCTGCTGTGTTGGGCCCAGCAGGCCAGACCGAACCTAACAGGTTGGCTCGTCCAATGGGCTGGACCAGACCCAACAGGTCTGACCGGGTTAACCCAGACTAGGTCAGCCTAGACTGGATCAGATTGGGTTGGTCTGATCGGGTCAGACCGGACCCAGGCCCTCTACCGACCCTTTACTTTCTTTGGCCATATCTTTGGCACCAGACGTCTGTTTGAAGAACCTTCAATGAAACTGGTTTTCTTCGAGCGCGACAGACCCTTTGAGTGTACCCCACTGGAGTTCGGGGTAATATTGAGATACGGTCAGGTTGGACCATGCACAAATCCAATCAGGCCCCCGAGACTAAAAGGCTAATAACTCACAGACCGGGAGTCTGATTGACGCGCCGTCTGTTGCGATGAGACCCCTATGATGTGGCAGACCTTTGAGATAATTCTACGTGAAACTTCAGGATAGTTGGAGCATAGACCAATATCTTGTGGAGTGGATCCTCCCAGAGATGAGCGAACATAGCGCATAGACATAGTAGCTGGCTGAGACCTAACGAATACTGATCAATTCAACTCGGAGTGACTCGACTAGCCCAGTGGGGAGTGCCTTGGTGTCGCGGAAGACCGACATTAGGGAGAGCCTCTATGTGATGTGGTAGACCCACGGTACTTGACAGGAGGAGTACCTCAGCAGGCTATGAGGGAGAACACCTCTGTGTGACAAGGCAAACCCATGGTGGGGAGCGCCTCTATGTGACGCGGTAGACCCATGGTACTCGACAGGAGGAGTACCACAGCACACTACTACAAATATGGCCTTTATCAGTACTAGAAAAGTGTATTAACAGCGCTAAAAAAAGCAATGTTAATCGAGGCAAAGATAGGGGGGTCCGTTTTATCAGCACTCAAAAAAGCGTTGATAAATACACCTTTTATCATCGCTAAAAAAAGCATTGATAAAAGATCCCTTTTATCAGTGCCAAAAAAAGCACTGATAAAAGAAGAAAACAAATAAAAAAAATAAAATAATTATATAATGGGAGGGTGGAGCTTTTAATAGTGCTGTAACCCCCCTTTATCAGTGCTAGATGAAGCCTCACACTCTCCTTCCTGCGCGTTTCCCTTTTGCACATCCCCCACATGCGGGTACCTTTTTGCTTCTACCTAAACTAAAACCCGCGGCCTCCCCCTTGCACGCCTCCACCTTTACCACTAAACCATTTCATTTTTTCTCTATTTAATGATGTATCTATTTATTTATATATATAGTTATATTTATTCATATATTAATATAGATTCATATTAATATAAATATATTTAGTTATATTAATACATATATTTAGTTATATTAATACATATATATTTATTCATATATTAATATATTTATATTTAATCACATATTAATATATATATATATAGTTATATTTATTCGTATATTAATAAAGATTCATATTAATATAAATATATTTAGTTATATTAATACATATATATTTATTCATATATTAGTATATATATATATTCATTCTTATATTAATATATATTTATATTTATTTATATATATATATTTAGTTAAATTTTTTTATCCATATATATATTTGTATAGTAATATATATTTATAAGATTAGTTTTAAATATATTTATAAAATATGTTTTTTATGTGTGTTTATAAATAAATAAATAATTACATACATACATATATACAATACACACACACACACACACATATTTACGAATAAATACATATATATGTGTATTTGAAAAGCCATAGAATGTTAAAATGACCATAAATTCTAATCTAGAAGCACTTTTTAACTCCACAACCAGTCAAATCGAAGAAAATAAAACAATATTTGATATTATATGTGGTACAGGCCTAACGGACCTTCAGATCAGAAGTTATAACTGTTTGAATGTTAACAAATCGGGGTTCCCCGACTAAAAACTTAGTTTTGGAGGAATTATGGGCCTTTTTTAGGCTTGAAAAATGTGACAGAAGGTTCCCTTGAGTCACTAGTGCTTAGAGCTCGTCGCAGGCTTTGATTTGATATGCTATAGAGCTCAAACTAACACCCGGATCAAAAGTTAGGGCTGTTTGAAGTTTGAGTTACATTTTCAACTTATTTTAGATCTTTTATTATTATTTTTTTGATTTTTTGTGTCTTCAAATTGTTATTAAATGATTATTAATCGATTATAGTTAGAAAATTATTAATTAACAATATTTTTTAAAATATTTTAAATCCATTTTCACTAAATTTATTATATGTTAAATTTAATTGTTTATTTATACTTATCTAAAACATATTTAAAAAATATATATTATATTTATATCAATATATATATACTCATAAAAATATATTTTTTTCATGAATTTTTTTTGAAACATAAAATTTATCAGTGTTAGGAAAAAGCGCTGATAAATCCCCCCTTTATCAGCGCTACTAAAAAAAGTGCTGATAAAAGGGTACCCTTTAACAATGATAAAAAAAAGTGCTGATAAAGGGTCACTTTTAACAGTGAATTTTTTAGTGCTGTTAAAAGTTCCCCTTTATCAGCCCTTTTTTTGTAGCACTGATAAAGCCTCCCCCTTTATCAGCACTTTTTTTAGCACTTTTGAAACCCAGTTTTGTGGTAGTGGCAGTCCAAGGTTAGTGGGAAGCGGCTCCGTGTGATGCGGCAGACCCACTATAATCGATAGAGGAGGAGTTCTCTAGCAGGCGAGGTTTCGACAGTGTGACTGGGGATGTTACTTGAAACTACCCCTAGAATAAAATCCTGGTTTGAGGTAATTCAGTAACTTTTGTGTTTACCTCATGATTGAGATGGATTACTTGATAACTTAGGTATATGTATGGGCATATACCTAAGTGAGGTTATCTGTTGAATTCATACTTTGTGGTTTATCCTTGTTGGATTTTGTGATACCTTGAGGGTCTCGAGGTCCCTACTGAGTATATTTATACTCACCCCTGTACGGGCTATGCCCACACCTCATTGTATTGGATGCAGACGATGGATATCATTGACTGAGGCTGAGTGTACTAGGACTGGACAGTACCAGGAGGTGGACCACACAGTGTGACGATACACAGAGGAGACAGACAGACGTGGAGTGCTGTGGAGGCTATTTGTACCTACCCTTCAGGTAGGAATTCCTGGTGGACGATCCGGTAGCTGTTTACCTTTCTTCAGTTGTACTTATTTTTCAATTGTTCTTGTACTTTCCTGTTGGGCTTGTATTTTGGCCCCTTTACTTTTAAGCACTCTATGTATATAGTTTTACTTAGTGTTTTTCTTCTAGCTTGTACTCTGTTATGTACGTTTTTAGGATATAAAGGAAATGCCTTCCTAGTTTTAGGGAATTACACATTTGGTGCTAGTCTCCAGCCCCTAGCCTATAGAAGTTGGGCTTGGGGTAGTCATGACATAGGCCTCGGGGGACAGGTCGTGACAAATTGGTATCAGAGGAATCGGTTCTATCACAGAACTTAGGACTCCAATATTTTCTAGAAAGCAGTAGTGTTGAGGGTACTAAGTGTGGTTTTCAGTTTAGGGAATCCAGTGTTGGTGCGACGGCTGATGTATCCATACATCAGGACCCTGACTACTGATTTCCAACTTAGTGCACGAAAACACTGATTGCATGTGTGTTTTCAAAAGTTTTCGTTAAGTCACCTCAACCAGGTCAGCTCACTAGGTATAATCTTTTGACCGTGTTGCATATGTTTCTTTTTAAATGCCTCCGCACATACATCTAGCTAGAGTCCCAGGAGTTGTACACCTAGATATCCCACCAAGCAACGAGCCCTTGGTGTAGGGCCCTTTTCCAGCGGAGGTACTAGCGGTACTACTTCCCGTTGGGCCACCAATGCCACCATCCCTAGTAGCAGACGATGCACGCCGCTTGAGTGCGTTTCATGAGTTCTAGCGCCAGAGGCCACCCAAGTTCAGGGGAGAGACAGACCCATAGGGGGCTGAGGATTGGCTGGAGGCTGTGGTGAGAGTTTTCCTACTGGAAGGGACACCAGCCGACTTCATGGTGATTCTTGCTGCTAGCCTTCTATAGGAAACAACGGGAAGATAGTGGAGCCGGATGCTCCAGGTGCATGACGAGGTGAAACTTCTCTAGGCAGACTTTGAGAACCTTTTTCGAGCGGAGTTTGTCCCAGCCAACATACGTGCAGTGCAAATACATGAGCTACTTAACATGCTGTAGGGCAACATGACGGTGGCACAGTACTCAGCGAGGTTCACCGACCTCTCACGCTACTCCACTGATATGGTATGGGACCTATTATTCAGGGCCCGGACCATCGAGAAGGGGCTCAAGTGAGAGATCAGAGCTTTGATGATCCCACTCAGCATCCTGATGCAGGCAAGGGTGCTAGAGAGAGCCCTCTTAGTGGAGAGTTTCCTTGCTGAGCAGTCTCCAGCAGCGAGACCTACCACTAGTCGACATGTAGCGGAGTCTTCTGCAGCTGGAGGTAGATAGATGTCGCAGAGGTCCAAGAGGACCAGACCCATGGGTGGATGACTGCATGACTCAGAATTAGTTGTGCAGGGAACCCGGGGTAGAGGCATACATGCCGGGAGTGGGTAGTGTTACTCATGCGGTGGCCAGGGTCACATGGATCGTGACTATCCAACCCACCATTCAGATGATCAGCAGACGTTCGAAGGACCGCCCAGTCAGAGACAAATATTTGATCGAGGAGGTTCGCAGGGAGCAGGTGGATGTGGAAGAGGAGCTGGTCATGCAGCTGGCGGTGGACGACATTTCAAGGTGTTACCGCTACCACCACCAGGAGGTCCACCCTGACCGCATGGAGCAGGTGGACATGGGAAAGCTCAGATCCAGGCAGCTGAGGATTATGATCACGATGCTCCAGAGATGATTCGAGGTACGATCTGTGTCTACTCCACCATAGCTGAAGTTCTTATAGGCAGAGGTGCCAATCACTCTTTCATTTCCACTGCCCTTGTTCGGAGCTCAAAGATTCTGATGGAGCCGTTGGATTGATCCTTACGACTAGATATTCCTATGGGAGAAGACTCGACAATTACGCACTGGTGCCGACAGTGTGAGTTTACTCTAGGAGGCGAGAGCTTCGGCTGTGATCTCCTAGTAGCAGCATCGAGGCCTTACGACGTCATCTTGGGTATGGACTGGTTATCTACAGTCCATGCTCAGATCGACTATATTAGGTGAAAAGTGCGGTGTGTCCTCAAGATAGGACCAAGTTTACCTTTATCGGCGAGAAGGGAGCCTTTACAGCATATGACAGACTTACTCAGAGGAGGGTGAAACCAGCATTCATAATTTGTCCTTCCTTACCCTCAGAGCAGTTGATGTGGAGAGTCTGAGCTATCCTGTAGTGGTGGACCAATACACGAATATTTTCCCTGAAGATGTTCCAGGACTTCCTCCTCACAGAGAGGTGGACTTCTACATTGACCTATACCCCGGGATGACATCGATATCTACACCAGCATATCGGATGGCTCCCGCTGAGATTTGTGAGCTGCAGGTATAGCTAGAGGACTTGTAGGGGAATGGATTCATTCGGACCAATGTTTCTACCTGGGCAGCCCTGATTCTGTTTTCCAAGAAGGTGGATGGAAGCTTGAGGCTTTGTATCGACTACCGTTGCCTGAACCAGGTGACTGTGAAGAACAAGTACCCAATTCTGAGGATTGATGACCTCTTTGATTAGCTTAAGGTAGCACGGTGGTTCTCGAAAATAGACCTTAGATCAGGCTATCACCAGCTCAGAGTTCGAGATGAGTATGTGCATAAGACGACCTTCAGATTTCAGTACGACCACTACGAGTTCTTGGTTATTCCATTCGGCGTAACCAATGCTCCATCAGTGTTCATGGGACTCATGAAAAGGATCTTCCAGCCATACCTCGATCGCTTTGTCATAATCTTCAATGATGACATTCTGATATACTCGACTACTGAGGAGGAGCATGCCTACCATTTGTAGGTAGTATTGGACATACTTCGAGAGCACCATATTTATGGTAAGCTCTCGAAGTGCCAGTTTTGGATCCAAGAGGTTCACTTTTTTAGACACGTCATCTTAGAGGCTGTAGTTGCAGTGGATCCAGTGAAGATTGAGGCAGTACTTTCTTGGGAGCCACCCGAGAGTGTGATGGAGGTATGAATTTTCATAGGTTTGGATGGATACCACCATAGATTCATTCCAGACTTCTCCAGAGTTGCAGCACCACTATCAACCTTAATGAACAAGGGGAAACCCTTCATGTTGTCGGAGAGATACCAGTAGATCTTTCAGGAGCTGAGGCAGAGGCTGAATAGTGCCCCCATCTTGAGGCTTCTAGAAGAAGGCATAGGGTATGTAGTATACTAAGACGCATCGGGGACCATACTCGGGTGTGTCCTGATGCAGGAGCGAGCAGTGATCGCATATGGTTCTCGATAGCTGATACAACACAATCAGAACTACACTACCCATGACCTGGAGTTAGCAGCAGTGGTCTTCACCTTGAAGATGTGGTGACACTATCTGATGGGTGAACATTTTACCGTGTACTCCAATCACAAGAGTATCAGGTATATCTTCTCTCAGAAGGACCTGAACTTGAGACCGTGGCGATGGCTTGAGTTACTCTAGGAATATGACTTAGAAATAGTCTATACTTATTTAAAGGGGAACATTGTTGCAAATGAACTTAGCATAAGATCTAGTATACAGATTCTAGGCAAAGCAACGGAGAAACTGGCTGCTTTTCAGATTTCCTTTGTGGATAGAGATAGAGCAGCTTTCCTTCAGTCCCTTACAGTCACTCCCCCACTTCATCAGCAAGTCAGTGAGGCACATCATGGGGATGCTGACTGCGAGGAACAACGTGCTCAGATATCCACAGGGTAGACACCTAATGGATTTTCTGAAGTTGGGGAGCACGTCATCCTCTTCAGACGATGCACTATGGTACCCGTGTCACTTCAGGAGGAAGTGTTGAGGGAGTTCCACACACCCCATCTACAGGTACATCCAGGAGTGATGAAGATGTATCAGGACCTTCGACGACAGCACTGGTGGCCAGGTATGAAGAAGGTAGTAGCAGAGTTTGTCTCTCGATTCCTCACTTTTCAGCAAGTTAAGGCAGATCACTAGGTCCCAGTAGGCTTAGTTCAACCTTTAGAGGTCCCAAAGTGGAAGTGGGATGATATATCCATGGACTTCATAATGAGTCTTCCACGTAAATCCAGGGGTCACGACGCGATTTGGGTGATTATTGATCGACTCACCAAGTTGGACCACTTCCTACCGATTAGAGAGCAGGGTTCAGTAGAGAGCTTGGGATGCCTCTACGTGCATGAGATTGTGTGGCTACATGGAGTACCTTCGACGATTGTCTCTGATCGTGATGCACGGATTACTTCCAAGTTATGGAAGGGGTTGCAGGATGCTTTCGGGATGCAGCTTCATCTAAGCACCACCTTCCTTCCTCAGATGGATGGTCAAACTGAGTAGACTATTCAGACCCTCGAGGACATTCTATGTGCTTGTGTCCTTGAATTCGGTCGTAGATGGGAGGACCACTTACCTTTGGTGGAGTTTTTATATAACAACAGCTATCACTCCACCATAGGGATGACACCTTTTGAGGCGTTATATGAGCGACCTTTCATATCACCCTTGTGCTGGACTGACCCTGGGGAGTCAGCACTATTGGGACCAGAGATGGTATGAGCTATCACGAAGAAGGTGCAGATCATCCATGATTGGATGAAGACTACACAGAGTAGACATAAGTCGTATGCTGATAGTAGACGGAGACCTCTAGAGTTCGAGGATAGCGACCACATATTTCTATGGATCTCACCTTGATGAGGTCTATAGAGATTTGGCCGAGGTGGAAAGTTATCTCCAAGGTTCATCAGACCTTTCCAGGTCCTCATCAGAGTTGGTGAGGTGGCTTACCGCTTATCTCTTCCACCTCAGTTGCACCGGGTGCACGAGGTCTTCCATGTATCCCAGCTGAGGAGATACGTGCATGAACCTTATCACATAATCGACCATGGAGAGATGGACATTGATGATGGGGAGACTTTCATAGAGGTTTCAGTGGAGATTGAGGATCGATAGGAGTGGGTCCTATGTGGGCGGTCGATACCACTGGTGCGCGTTCGCTAGAAGCACTGAAATCTCTAGGATAGCACATGGGAGCGGGAGACTCAAATGCGTGCTCAGAACCCCCACTTGTTCCCTTAGTTTGAATTGTAGCTTATGGGGACGTAAATCCATGAGGTGGGGAGAATGTAAAGACCTATAAATTTTGTGGAATTTTTTTCTTAAATACATGGAAATTTTACGAGTCTGCGAAAATTGATGGCACATGATTCTGAGACCCGGTGTGCTTGGAATCAATTTCTGAAGTTTTTTTCGGGTATGTTCAGTAAACATATGAGAAGTTTTTTTATAACTTTTGAACCGGTGCTCAGAATTGAAATCTGAGGACACCGTTGAACTCGCAACACCGATATTCGCTTAAGAAGACTATCACTTCCATGATAGTGGGTAGAGAATAAAAGATAGTTTTTGGGGTTTTTTTAGAGATTGAATTAAATAAAAATAAAGTGTGTGGCTTTATTTTTATTTGATGATTAAAATACCCTCATGGAAGTTGGAGGTGGGACCACCACACCTTAACCTCCCATGAGAGGTTATGGTGGTGGGGCCCACCCGAACCTAACCTCCCGCGAGAGGTTATGACATGGGGACCACATGTGGAGAAACTCCCCAATTAATGGCGGTAGTGTAAAACCTCTCAACTTCCATAATTAATGAGGGAGAGTTTCTCCACACCCTCCCTCCTTTATGGTGACAACTTCCCTTTAATTAAATTATGCCAACTCCCCTAATTAACTTGTGCCAATCTTCCAAATTAATTATGAAGATCCAATTAATTTATTTCACCATTTTGAATTCTATTCCAACGAAATAATAAATAAACCTATCTATTATTATTTTTCTTTGGCATCTTGGTGGAAAATTGGGAGAAGAGAGAAGAACTCTCCCAATGAAGAATGAAGAATGCCGACCTTCTTCGACTTCTTCCTCAGAGCTTCTACCAATGTGGGACATATTCAACCGACCTACCCTCCGCATCATCGTCAATGAGTCGACATAGCTCGGGATTGGAAGTGTGCAACAAACTCAACGAATGACGATCTTCTTCATCTACTTTTCGCAACTCCATCAACAAACGATGAATGACGAACAAACGTAGGGGGTTTTTAATTGTTGATGCTTTCCTTGAATCTTCTTCAATGGTTGGAAAGGAATTGTTTGTGAGTGAGTTGTTGTTCATACTCTTACTTCTTAATGAGCCAATTGATACCACCCTAAACATGGAGGGTTCGGGCCAAACCAACATGGCCCGACCCCTCCGCCATTCTTGTTTGTGATCATCTTCGGTATGGTGATGAAGGAACGGAACGATGAAGGTGGCAACGACAAAGGCCACACTACCCGCGACTTCCGCAAACCGCACCGCCCCCACGACACTCCGGTGCTTCGAGCTGAACTGCGGCCCTCCGACCGAGCCACCCCGGCCGCACCGCCGCCAGCTCGCCTGGTGCGCTTCCCAGCTGCCCGCCGACCCACCTGGAGCCCTACCCAGCCACCCGTCGGCCCGCTTGGCGCCCTTCATGGCCACCCTCCAGCCCCTCTGGCACCCTTCCCAATCGCCTGTCGGCCTGGTCGCACCCTGCCCGGCCGCCCGTCGGCCTGCCTGCCAGCCTGCCCGGCTGCCTCCCGGCCTGCTTGACCGCCTCCCATGCGCCCAACCAAACTGCACTGGCCCGCATGCCCCACGCGCCCTGTTCCGCCCATAGGCCCCCTCACAGTGCCCTGGCCAAACCAGCCCAGTCGCACCCTCTGAACCGAGCCGGGCCGATCCATGCCCTCGCGACGCTTTCGGCCGAACTGGCCCCGTGCCCAGGCTGAATTGCCCATGCGGCCTGCTGGGCTGGGGCCAGCGGGCCGGGACGAATCTAAGAGGTTGGCTCATCCAATGGGTCAGGAAAGACCCAACAGGTCTGACCGGGTCAACCTAGACTGGGTCGGATTGGGTCGGTCCAATCGGGTGGGACCGAACCCAGGCCCTCTACTGAACCTTTACTTTCTTTGGCCATATCTTTGGCACCGAACGTCCGTTTGACGAACCGTCAGTGATGCTGGTTTTCATTGAGCGCGCTGGTCCCTTTGAGTATACCCCACTGGATTTTGGGGTAATGTTGTGATACGGTTAGGTTGTATTGTGCACAAATCCAATTGGGCCCCTGGGACTAAAAGGCTAATAACTCACAGACCGGGCATCCGATTAACGCGTCGTCTATTGCGTTGAGACCCCTATGACATGGCAGAACTTTGAGATACTTATACATGGGACTTAAAGACAGTTGGAGAATCTAGGAATAGCTTGTGGAATAGATCCTCCTGGAGACGAGTGAGCATAACGCAGAGACCTAGTAGCTGGCTGAGACCTGACGACTGCTGACCGATTCGACTCAGAGTGACTCGACTAGCCCAGTGGGGAGCACCTTGGTGTCACAGCGGACCCATGGTGGGGAGTGCCTCTGTGTAATGCAGCAGACCCACGATACTCGACATGAGGAGTACCTCAGCAAGCTACGAGGGGGAGCGTCTCTGTGTGACGCGACATACCCATGGTGGGGAGCGCCTCTGTGTGATGTGGTAGACCCACGGTACTCGACCTGAGGAGTACCCAAGCAGTCCAAGGTTAGTGGGAAGCACCTCTATGTGACGCGGCAGACCCAATGTACTTGATAGAGGTTGATTTCTCCAGCAGCTGAGGTTTCGACAGTATGACTGGGGATATTACTTGATACTAACTGTAGAATAAAATCCTGGTTTGAGCTAAGTCAGTAACTTTTGTGTTTACCTCATGATTGAGATGGATTACTTGATAACTTAGGTATATGTATAGGCAGATACCTAAGTGAGGTTATCTGTTGAATTCATACTTTGTTGTTTATCCTTGTTGGATTTTGTGAGACCTTGAGGGTCTCGGGGTCCCTATTGAGTATCATTATACTCACCCCTACATGGGCTATGCCCGCACCTCGTTGTGTTAGATGCAGACGATGGACAACGTTGATCGAGAATGAGTGTACCAAGAATGGATGGTACCCAGAGGTGGACCACGTGGAGTGATGGTACACGGAGGAGACAGACAAATGTGGAGTGCTGTGGAGGCTATCTGTACCTACCCTTTAGGCAGGACTTCCCAGTAGACGATCCAGTAGCTATTTACCTTTCTTCAATTGTACTTGTTTTTCAGTTGTTCTTGTACTTTCCTATTGGGATTATATTTCAGCCCCTTTACTTTTCATCACTCTATGTATACATTTTTACTTAGTGTTTTGCTTCCAGCTTGTACTCTATTGTGTACATTTTTAGGATATAATGGAAATGCCTTCCTAGTTTTATGTAATTATGCCTTTGGTGATAGTTGCCAGCCCCTGGCCTATGGAAGGCAGGCTTGGGGTAGTCATGACACGGGACCTGGGGGACGGGTCGTGATAGCTATATCATTATTTGAATTATCAGTTTTATAAGAATCAGAAGTAGTTCTTAGATGATAAAGTTGAACTAAATGTGGGTTTAGAGGATTTCAAAGAAGTGTATGACATACACTTCTGAAACATAAATATAACAGAAAATTATCAGAAGTATTTGGATGCAAGAATAAAATTTATTAAAGAGGAAGATATATCCCTTAAAAATAATTTGAATAGGTCAATTTTTTTTGATCAAATAGAACCAAAAAATAAAATATCAATACTAGAAAATAGAAGAGATCAATAAGAATATAAAATATTAGAAAAATGAATTTGATTACCAGAATATGGGACTGAAGAAAATTCAAAATATGGTTTCCAAATATAGAAATAAAAACTAAATTTACAATTTATGTCTATATTATCATAATTTAAATTCTAATATTTAATGTTTTATTTTTTTATTTTTTTTTGTTAAATTTTATCATGGATGGTTATCCATATATTATTTATCTATCAATGATTGAATTTACTTTTATATTCATTTTTTAAAAGGGGGGATTTTGATTACTTCATGAAATTTATACTCATAGAAAGTTTTTTTATAATTACTTAACTTGGATTATTTTTCTATTTTTAATAAGGAGGATACTTAGTTGATTTTATAGTTAATGAATGTATTACCTTTATTTTCATGATTCTATATGTATTTCCCTAAAAATATATATTTTTTCTAAATGGGAGATAATGGTTTTGTGTTTTTATTATTTTAGTAAATAAATTATCTTCCATGCATATTCAAAGTAGGAAAAATTAAACAATGATGAGATATTAGAAAAATGTGGGATAATTTAAATACTTTAAATTTTATACTTAAAGAGTTAATCCAATCGAAGTTATATGGTGTAAAATATATGGAAATTACAAGAAGTTTTTCATTTTACTTATTTGTTATAATTTATATATCTCTTTTTAAATTTCCATGTTATTATAATTTTTTATTATATGGTTCTTTTTGAAAATAACAATGTGGATTAAATGAATAAATGGTAAATTTTCCTTAAAAAAAGAAGTTATTATGGTGTTATAATGTGTTTATTGAAGTTTTATTAAAAAAGAGAACTAGAACACAATTTTTTTTAATGATAAACTCTAGAGGAATTCAATAAGAAGTTAAAAAAGTATGTTTTTAAATTTCAATTCAAACTTATCTATTAATTTCATGTCTCTCAATTATAAAAAGGGGGAGATTAATGAGTGAAAATATTTCTATGTTTCCTTTATTTTGAAAATTACAATAACATTTCTTAGAAGTTGAATTAATTTGAATTTGGTTGTTATATTTTTTAATTTGTCTAGTTTTATGTTTTGATGAACTAAATTATGATGAACTAAAAATTAATCAAATTAATGTCTGGTACTTTAACAAAACTTTTTTAGTGTTTTAATTGTGTGTTGTGCTATATTACTATACTCATTAGAAGACAACAAAGATACTTTTGATGTTGTTTTAATTGAACCTAAAGAATGTGGAATGAGACCTTTGATGTTTATTATAATTAGATCTATAAATTATTACCTCTTATTCAAGGAATAAAAGATAACAAACAGAAACATATTCAATCATCTTGAAGTTTTGTATAATCTTGTTTCTATTTATAACTTTTGGTTGTACTTTCTTTCAATTATTTTTTATAATATATTCTATTTATGGAAGGATCTTTATAAAAGATCCAAGTTTTCCTATTATAGTTGTTATAATCCCAATACTATCTGATCGATGAGGTATCAAGTATAGAAACCTATTTTATTCCAATATTTAATAATGATGAGAAACCATAGGATGAGTTTGATACTTTTGAAGTATACTAAAAAAGTTTTGGTGCTGATTGATATCGATCATCAGATAAAATAGGATATTGGGGATATGGAATCCTTATATCAATCATGGTGTAAAAGATGTTTTTGTAAGAACTTATTATATTTAAAAAATAGTGTTGTTGAATCTATTTTTATGGAGATTGTTATCTTCTGAATGTAGTTTTTGAGGAACTACGGGGTGTGGAACTAAGATACCTAGGATTCAATTCATAGACCCTCCTTCCAATTTGGATAAAAAATAAGGGTTCATCAAATTTAAATAAAATTTGTAATAATATCCTTTAAGCATAATTCAGATAATTATATGATACTCCATGTTTTATTTTAATTTATATTTCATTTATTTTGTATTTACTCTGATAGTTTTAAAGTTTTATATTCTAAATGTTTACTTACTAGAGTGGATGATTTTTTTATCGACTTTATGACTAAAATTTAACCCTTTTTTATAGATTCCATAATTAAATATTTTTTGGACAACATTGAAATATTTTATTCATGGTAACCTCTATGATCCATGTAAAGTGACGTACACTAGAATAAATAACATGTGTTGGTTTATATCATTGAAACATCACCCACCAATAGATTTTTATAATAACTAGAACTGTATCACTAATGAAAGTAAAAACCCAGTACCCACTTGGGGTGTTAAACCAATCCCTATACCTTTTCCTTTATCTTTATTTTATATTATTTTTCTTTCAATAAATCTCAAATGTTTTTTTATTTCTTTCTTTTGAGATTATTTGAAGTAAACTACTTATAGTTTAACATGGGTTTCTATTTTAAATAAATTTAGTTTTTTTTCATTCATTATCTTTGGTTTATCTACCTTATTATTTTAATTTTTTTTGAGATAAAATAATGGTTAGCTAAATTTAAGTATGGGGGAGTGTTAATCTTATTCATAGTTTTTTAAATTATTTCTTTGTGCTTTTTTTATTTTTAAGAACATTTGAACTTTAAGGTATATTTATTATCATTTCACCCTTGAAATAATTTTAAGATTTTTTTTCTTTATTTTTATGAAATATGTTTTTATATGATTTTTGATTTGGAAACCTTTTTCCTAAACATTTATTTTAAATAATTTTTATGAGTTTGAACATTTTTTGATATCCATACCCATGAAACAATTCACCCAAATTTTTTTTCCTATATTATGAGGTATTATAAATGTTTTCAACATATTTTTTATATTACCCTCAATTTCTTGAGAGAAACTTGGATTTTGTGTGCAATCCAAAACTTATGATTATTATTCATTCAAATATTTAGAGTTCATGATTTTATTTGATATGATTGATGAATTTATCTCAAAATACACATTTTTTACCTGTGTATTACCCTTTATATAAACCCTTGTTTATACTTTTTAAATTAAAATATCTTCTTATAGTTGTAAGAAACATTATTAACCTATTTTAAATTACCTACATTCATTCTTAATATTTTTTCATATATGCTTCATGTTTGTGCGTTGGAAAAGGTCCTTTCATGTGTATCCTTTGGGAAGAAGATCATTTTTGGGTGATGTGAGGAGGATATCAATATTTTAGGAAATAAAGAATAGGTACTTTGTCATTATAATCATTTGTGTTCCATTCATATAATCCTTTTCTATTAAAAAAATAAAAAATTGAAAAAAGAACAAAAAATTAACATGAGGTTGAATTATTCATTATACTTTATCATGTGACTCATGTCCTAAAATATAAAGGGAATGAATTTTCATTCATTCATTACTTTCATTTATCATCTCATATTCTATGGAAATAAATTTAAAATAAAATAAAAGGGGGGATAAATAAGATGAAATCATATATTACCTTTACTGTTTAACTCATAGAAAAATGTGAAAATAAGGGGTGGTGGTTGTGGTGGTTGTGTATATGTTTTGAAGGGAATTTAGTGACATATATTTACTGTGTTTCACTTTAATATTCATGAAATGGTATTTTATAGTTTATCCTTATCTTTTCAACATTTAATTTTAAAATGTTTTTACTCACTGAATCTTAGCCAAAAAATCACCTTGAAAAAGACCTCATAATTAGAAATGGTTTTATGTATCAAAATGTGGAGAGATGAATGTTTTCACAAGAATATAGTGCTACATGAATATTATAATTAAGAGAATAAATATATATTGAACTTCTCTTGAGTGAATAGTGAATTGAACCTTTATGTGAGGTATGTTGTGATTAGGTCATGGATGGTTTTTTGAGATTGAAAAATATAAATATAAGAGAAGTAAATGAAAGTATTTTTTTCAAATATGAGATACATTGAATTCTATTTTGGAAAATATATTGGTAATTCCATTATTTTTTATTGTTGAATAGATTTTATATGAATATTTTATTATTTGTTGGGAGTTAAATATTTGAGAATGGAGGAGTTAGTAAAGCTCAAATGTTCATTAATTAACTTAGATATCTTATGATTTTCATACCATAGTTTTGATATTTTAAGGGAAATTATCAAATTTTTGGTATATATGAATAATTTAGAGTTTATTGTTAAAATGGTTTAACTCATGGTTTTTACTTGTTTTTATTAATTCTAGAATTAATCAGGAAATCTAGTATTTTATTTTTTTAAATATTTTTTAGGTAAAGGAAGTTAACTATATGAATGGAATATGAAGGGAGAATGTAAGGGTAATTTTTTAAGAATCTATATATAAGGGAGAAAATTATGATAATCTAAAAAATATAAGTCATTCTAGATTCCTACCTAATAAATTTTCACATTACAGTATTATCCTGAATTTCTTATGGGTAATCCTGACATTGTAATGGTGATCCTAAATTTCATGAGGGTAATCCTAAAATCATAAGGGTTATCCATAATGTTTTAGGGGTAATATTGAAATAATAAGGTTTATCCTATAATTTTTAAGGGTCAACACTATCCATTCCTATATTTCAAAATATTATTTTGACCATGTGAATTAAAATTCGAAGAAAGTTTTAAAGAAAACAATACCAATGATAAAGGGGGATATTTTAATGGATTCAAGATTCATATTTTATGGAATATTTTGAAGACTTTTAAATTAAAAATAATTAAAATCCACTACCACATAGGATGATGTCACCCATACAAATTTCATTCATAGAATATGATCCCATTTAGTAAATGATGTCATCTGTTTACCAATGCCTATTTAAAAAATATTTATTATATTGTATAGAGGACTCTATTTGAATCTCATTGAGGGTTCATTTCTATCTGATTTTAAAATAGGGTTTACTACCCTATTTTATTTTTTTATAATAATATATTATATATTTTACTGAAGTGTTCTTTATTTATTCCCCTATATTCTAAAATTTTTATTTTTTATTTTTTACTATGATATTTAATCTTCACGATGGTGAAAAAATAACTCAAGGGAACACCTAAGGGAATAATATGATGATAGACTAGAGTCCTTGAATATTTATTTTTAAATGTTTCTTATCTTATCAAGATTATTTCAAGGATGGAAAGTAGTAAGAAAATATAAATACGTGTCCTTACTATAGTTTTGTTAGGTATTACTACTTCATTTTCACTATTTTACCTCCCCTAACTCATTAGGGAATATGATGGAGCCTTGATAATGTTTAATGGGTGTGATTGCATACCAGTAATGTAAGATAGAGGGTACTAATTGAGGATACATTTGGATTGATAAACAAGGGGAAATGGATGTGTAGTGTGCTTAGAAACTTTTTAGAACACTTTATATTGAATACTAGGGAATAAGAGTATGGAAAAAAATATATGATGGAGAGTGATAATTAAGTAGGTATGAAACTAGAAATGTGGAATTGATGATTCACTTAGGGTGATTCTCTTGTAATAATTTCCTTTCTTCCAACATTATTCTATTTTTATTCTATATTACATGTTTAGATTACTATTATCATTCTATTATCTAGACCCCCATTCCATTAGTTTTTATAAATTATTAAAAATATTAAAAATTTAATAAGTGAATAATGTAATGTGTGATTTTCACAAATGATTCTCAAGAGAGACAACCCTAATCAACCATTATGTTCTTCTAGGAGAATAAATTATTCTTTTGTATGCCTTGAAATAGGTGTGTATACACACTTTTCTTGTGGATGGCCCTAGTTTAATCCCTAAAAATGATGCTAATTTTTTGACATAACCATAAAAATGTATACAAAAATAAATATTTATTTTCCTAGCACAACCCTATGGATGACCAGGGTCATCTCTACTGAGGAGCCTTTGAACCAATCAATTTATACTCAATTAATTTATTATATTTATTGGTATTTTTAACATTTTATGAAAACCAAGGTAATGGGGGTTTGGATAATAGGATACTAGTATTAAAGTAAACATGAAACACATAATGTATATAAAATGATGTTAGAAGAAAGTAAATACTCCCAAGAGAATTACCTTGAGTGATACTTGATTACCTTTTTATTAGTTTCATACCTACTCAATGATCTCACTCCATCATATTTTTGGTCATCCTATTATTACTTGGTTGTGATTTTAGAAGGTACCTAATAATGACCAAGTATATTACACATCCACCACTTCCTTGGTTAGTAAGCTAAATGACCCAAAATCGAGATCACCTTCTATCCCACCTTCTTAGTATAATACAATACCCATTCAGAACCATCAAGGCTCCATCGTATACCCTAATGATTGAAGGGAGGGTAAATAGTACAGAATAATAAGTTAACCCTAAGACAACTACAATGTGGACACATTTCACCCTTTCCCCAATACTGTCCATCCTTGGAATAACCATAAGAAAATAAAAAATATTTAAAAATGAATGTCCAAGGATACTAGTTTATCAGAATATTTCCCCCCAAGGGATCCAATATATTAGTTATTAATCATAATAAATATTAGATATCATGCTATAAAGATTAGATAAAAATTGTATAAGAGACATAAATAAATAGAGAATAGTTTTTATTAAAATATATAGAATATGATTACATTAAAAGGAATTAGTGCAATAAGAAAATTTCTAAAATCTATTATAATTTAACCCTTAGAGAGAGCCAAAGGGATTCCCCTTTATAATAGAAGAAATACATTTTAAATATGAAATGGTAAATAATAGGCATCATCAATAGTATGGGATCATATTCCATGCATGAATCATGTTCTAATGTGTAACACCCCAAGGTTTTGAAAATAAATATAGAATGCAATTTTATAATCTATCCTCTTCTATGTTTTGAATTTCAAGAAATGGTCATCTAGATTTGTGTTCAGTAAGTCATTTGGAGTCTGATAGAACAAACTTGGTTTTTGGTGAATAGTAACATACCCTTATGAATAGTAATATTAATAGTAATATGACCTCATGAATAGTAAATAATAATATTATTTTATTTTATTAAGGCAATAGGATAATGGGATTTTAATTAATTTTCCAATGTCACATAAAACTAATTGCACTTCAAGATTGTTTTTTTTCAAATTAACTGTGACCTTATTTAAAAATTAAATTAATAATATTTAGAAAATTATTTTTGAAAAATGGATTTCACTTTTTAATTCTACACGTTGAAAAATAGTAGGGGTGAATTTTTGGTATTTTTCTAAAATACTTGAATTTTTCATGACTAGTGAAAAATACAGTTTCACGTATTCAGTAGTTTAATGACATCATAATGAAATAATAAGTAAAATAAAAGGATGGTCGACTTTTTTATAGTAACATATGTCATGAGGTGTCCCAAGTGGCTAAAACCATGGGCAAATACTATGGGAAAGCCCATGGTTTGGCAAAAACCATCAATGAGGTGTCCCTTTGAAATTATTAAAATATTACCTCTCTTTTTCTATAAATACCCACTCATACATTCGTTTTCATTAATTAAAAATCCATCATCCTAGAAGATCTGGTGTTTTTACCTCTCTAAGAGTTTTCCCAAGGTGTCCTTAATCCCCCAAGGTTCCAACCTTAAAGATCTAGGAGTTATTCTATAAGGTAAGGGAATCCTCCATTCTCTTCTTTAAGTCAACAATTCTTTTATGTTATCTCTTTGGTTTCCCATTATATTATGTTGGGGTTTGATTTTATGTATTCTTATTGCTGTAATTTTGATTTAAATATGATGAGGTACCCTCTTGATCTCATCATTTCATTTTATGAAATATTAAGCGACACTGTTAGGCTGCCGAATTTTCATAAGGGATCTCTCACCTTTTCTCTTATTTTCAGGATCATCTCTATTATTTTTCTCTCCTCAAATACTCTATAAAAATGATCATGATAACTCTAGTATCATATATATACTGGAATTATATCATGTGAATGGAAGAACCATAATAAATATTCTTACTCCCTCCCTTTGATTTTTATAAACGAAATCAACGTCCATGAGGTTCCAATTTATAGCCTTCGTGGACGACAAAGTTTCGTTCTATAATTTCTTCTTAATTACTAGTCATGAAACCATATTTATAGTTTAACAAGACTATAATATATGTATTATAACATAATTAATATTCATTAACCAGAATATGTACATATAATTAAGTTATATGACAAAACTAGTTCATAATAATCCAAATACCGCCAAATAATCGAAGTGGTTCTCATCTAATGATTCATCCTAATTCCATGTAACAAAATGATATAAATGATAATTAAAAATTATTTATGTTAATAAATAATATATAATTCCAATACTAGAGATTTATAACCATTCCACATGAACTCCATTACATAAAAACAATTAAACCGAATGTGAAAATAAAGGAATCGAACACTCCAGAACGACGAAATTCAATACAATAACTTATCAATAAAGACATAAATGAAATAACAAGAATAATAGTAAACTAAATAAATGTCTAATAGGTTATGAAATAATTTATTAACAATTATAATTTCATATTCCAGGATCTTAAGTTCGAGAGAAGAACACATTTGGAGTTAAGGTAAGGGGTTTTCACCTAAACTTCCATTTCCATTCAGGTTACTTTCATTGTCTAATTAACTCAATTAAATTCTTATGTATTATTATGTACTCATAATATATTATATGTGAGTATCATATATATGTTTAAAAATCACAACCCTTCCTTATTTTATGGATAGTTACATGTTTTAAAAGGAAATTTCAAAATTGTTTCCAAAATAGAAGCCTGATTCAATGGAATTTCTCCAATTCATATCTATTTACAAGGGCACTCTATAAACTGTTTTTGGAAACCATTATATTTTTAAAAATACTCATTTTATTATGAAAATACTAACTTACTTCACTTCTGATTTTATACAAATATTTTCCAAAAGAACTCTTCTTTTCAAAATAAAAGAGTATTTATCTCAAAATTGCTTAATGATTTCATAAGAGTATTTTCGTTCAATGATCTTATTGATTCCAAGGTATTATTGGGTTTAATAATTTATGAAGTCATATACCTTTTTTTAATGGTTTATGAATAAATTTATTGTGTATGATCTATCCGAAAACCATTCATCATATTATTCTAAATGGTTAGTGTTTATGTTCAATAATTGATGAAAGTTAGTTACATTTCATATGATAGTTTCAATATGAATGTATATGTTGTTTATATTGATACCCACTCATATGAGGAATACATTGGACTTATTATGTGATAGGTGGGGCCCACTATATCCCCTTGATGCATCAGAAGGTCTCATGAGACAAATAGACGTGGAATTGGTCGAGGCCTTTCCCAATGTGATATGGATTTTGGATGAGGCCTTAATCACTAGATGTCTTGGCCGAGGCCATGAAAAAATGATTCCGAATGTCCGGAATATGCACTTCCCTCATTATGATTCTAGTAATTGAAGTTCATGTGGTTATTCGACTATTAGAATACCCATGACTATGTTTTATTAAAGCATTATTTATTCAGCTCATATTTCTGCCATAATGTGTTTAAGTTCATTATTAAAGGTGTGTGTTTTCAATTATTCACCATGTCTAAAGTTTATATTATCTTCTCTTGTATTGCTTACTTTTACTGAGTGTTTGAGATCACCCCTTTATTATGTTTCATTTTCTTAGTACATGAAGAAGTAAATTATGAGTGAAATGCAAGCATAATCTAGGAGACTTGATGTTGCAAGTGGAATAATTTAGTGTCATTTTCCCTTTCCATATGTAAAGTTGAAATTATGTATGTAACTTGTTTCCAATAATACTAAACTATTCGATCCTTTGGGATTCATATTCCTTGTATGTATTCCAACATAATCAAATAAGGCACTGTCTCTAGGCAACTGGGGTCAGGTTCTTATAGTTGGTATTAGAGGAAGTTTAGTAGAATAGTTGGAAAATAGATTTAGAAAATATATAATTAGGGAAGAGTACCTAAGTTAGTCTTTGAGGATAAACGTACAAGAACGTCCTGGTATTTTGGTAAGGAATAGATTATGTGGATTATTCAAGCAATACATCTCTATATGGATACGAGCAGGTGGAGGCGGCTCTGGCACAAATGTATCTAGGGGTAAAACCCAAAAACACCACTTTGAGCTAGACTCAGACGGGAACTGGTGCATGACAACGGGCCTTGCTGCACTCTTGGTTACGACACTCCTAGGGGATAAACTTAGGATGATTCACATTTTCTTTACAAGCCATTATGAAGGAGTTTAATGTAAATATTCCTCAAATAAACCACATTTGTGAATATGGGAATATCCATTCGTAGGATCTCAATTTTTTCTAAGTATTTTGTATAGTTAAGATTATACATTATGAATCATATCTTAATCTAGTGTATGACATTATCTAGATATGGCACCTAGTGGACGAAATGGAAATCGCCTAAATGCACGTGTCCCCTGTAGATATTTTCCTCCGATGCAAGATAATGATGTTGGATCTGGTGCTGTGACTGGTGCTGAGCAACTCATAACTATACTGGGACAACTTACTCAGGTTATGAATAATAACCTTACCCGTATGGAGCATCTAGATCCACAACATGGAAGAGCCATTCTTGATCACTTTATGTGACAACAACCTCCATCATTTAATAGGAATACAAAACCATTTGTAGCAGAGCAGTGGATATGTTCCCTTGAGAAGATATTTCTTGCTTTGGGATGTAATGAAAGAGAGAAGGTTGTTATGGAAATATATCATCTATCAGGAGATGAAGATCAGTGGTAGTCTTTAATCCAAAACACAAAAGAGGAGGAAGAGATAGAAGAGATGGAATGGAGGGATTTTAAAGAAATCTTCCTAGAAAAATATTTTCCTCATGAGCAGCGAGCAGATATGGAGAGACAATTCTTGAACCTGAGGCAGAAGGAGGATGAAAATGTTTCCAAGTATGAAGAAAACTTCACAAGGTTATCAAGACATACTGTGGACTAAATACGAAATCCAAGGAGAAAAATTGACCGATTCTTTGATGGCCTAAAGCCATTCCTCTGGCGGGTACTGGTCTCCCAAAGTTTTTCATCATATGAGGATATAGTTTCATGTGCCATCAAGACAGAAAAATAATTCTCTAAGTCTTACGACTTTAAGGGAAAGCAAGAAAAGAAGAGGGCTACTGAAAACCCTGGGAAAGGAAATAATGAAATGGGGAAGAAGGGAAGAGTCGAATTTCCACCATGTGACAATTGTGGAAGGAAACACCCTGGTGCATGCTTAAAAGAAAAAGGAGTATGTTACAAATGTGGTCAAAAGGCCATCTTTCTGGTGATTGTAAAGGGAAGAAGGAATCCAATTATGTTCAATGCTATAATTGTCGAGAGATGGGACACTATGCTAATGAGTGTCCAAAACTTCAAGGAAATATGCAACAGAAAAGGCCAAGGGATCAGGGACAAGCTTATGCAATCAAAACTACAGAGGTTGAAGTTCCTAATGACATGGTGGCAGGTACTTTAATTGTTTCCTCAAGTTTATCCAATGCTTTATTTGATTCTGGATCATCAAATTGTTTCATATCTTCCCAGTTTTCTAATAAAATTAGATATTTCCAATTTGATTTAATAAGGGAGTTGTCGGTAAAAACTCCTAAGGGAAGTATCATGGCTACAAAGTTCTATCAATCAGTGCCCATTAAGGTATATAAATGTTCTTTATCTTCTGATCTCATTGTCATACCCATGAGTGAGTTTGATATAATCCTTGGTATGGATTGGCTTTCGGATCATGATGCAAAAATTTATTGTAAGAAGATGGAGGTTACGATTTTTGATGATGATGATAATAAACACCTTATCTTTAGAGCAGAATCATCACCACATAATTCTTATCTAGATCCACCCCCAGTAGCTCAACTAAATTCAATTATTGGGGAGGAAGAGAATGAAATAATTGTGGGTGAGGAAAGGAATGTTCAAATAGGGGATGTACCTATTGTGAGAGAATATGTTGATGTGTTTCTAGAAGATTTACCCGAACATCCTCCAGAATGAGAAATTGAGTTTTCCATTGATTTAATTCCTGGTTCAAGGCCCATATCGAAGACCCCTTATAGAATGGCCACTATGGAATTAGTGTAGCTAAAGAAACAACTAGAGGAATTGAGTAATAAGGGATTTATTCACCTTAGTTTTTCTCCATGGGGAGCCCCTGTCCTTTTTGTTAAGAAGAAAGATGGATCTATGAGGTTATGTATCGACTATAAGAAGATCAATGCTATAACAATAAAGAACAAGTATCCTCTACCTCGCATTGATGATTTATTTGACCAACTGCATGGAGATCAATACTTTTCGAAGATTGATCTTCTATCTGGATATCATCAGTTGCATGTGAGTAATAAAGATATTCCAATGACAGCATTTCAGACTAGGTATGGGCATTACGAGTTTACAGTAATGCCTTTTGGATTGACTAATGCACCCTCTGTATTTATGGATCTAATGAACAAAGTTTTCATGGAACATCTCGATGATTTTTTAGTGGTATTCATTGATGATATCTTGGTATACTCCAAAAGATGTGAAGATCATGAAAATCACTTGCGCTTTATCTTGAAGACTCTTAGAAGACATGAATTATATGGGAAGTTTAGCAAGTATGAATTCTAGATTCTGGAGATTTCTTTTCTTGGTCATATTTTCTCTAAGGATAGAATCCTAGTTGATCCTGCAAAGACAAAGGCAATACAAGATTGGCCCATGCTAACAAACATAACTGAGGTACGCAGTTTTATTGGCTTAGAAGGTTATTATCGACGTTTCGTACAGAATTTTGCCCGACTGGCTAACCCGCTAACGAAGCTCATGCGTAAAGGGGTTAAATTTGTTTGGAAAAAAGATTTTAAAGAATGTTTCAAATAACTGAAGAGAAGATTAGTCAATACTCCTATATTGACTCTACCATTGGGGAATAAAGGGTTTTTTATTTATAGTGATGCTTCAAATAAAGGACTTGGTTGTGTCCTTATGAAAAATGAAAGGGTTATTGCTTATGCATCACTACAGCTAAAAATTCATGAGAAAACCATATTACTCATGATCTTGAGTTAGCTGCAGTAATATTTTCTTTGAAGATATGGATACATTATCTCTATAGTGAAAAATGTGATATTTATACTGATCACAAGAGTTTGAAGTATATTTTCTCACAGAAAGAACTGAACATGAGGAAAAGGAGATGGATTGAACTACTCAAGGATTATGATTTCATGATACACTACCACCCAGGGAAGGAAAATAAGGTAGCTGATGATTTGAGTAGAAAGGATCATGGAGTTTTGAACTGGATGAGGGTTAAAAGGGATCCTATTTTCATGGATCTAGTAAATATGGATATGGGAATAACCCTGGAAGGTGAAACATCAATGCTTTATCAAATGGTTGCAAAACCATCTTTACTAGAAAGGATAAAAAGTTCTCAGGCTGATGATGAGGAGTTTCAAAAGAAGATTAAAGCTGTGAATGATGGGAGATTGAGTGACTTCTTATATGAAGATGGAATTTTGAAATTTCGGAAGAGATTGTGTGTTCCTGATATACCTGATCTAAAAAGGGAATTTTTGGATGATGCTCCTAGTTCTAATTTCTCTATACACCATGGTATCACTAAGATGTATAGAGACTTGAAGGAACATTTTTGGTGGGAAAACACGAAGAGAGAGATTGCTGATTTTGTGTCAAGATGTATGCTTTTTCAATAAGTGAAAGCTGGAAGGCAACATACTGGAGGATTATTGCAACCTCTTCCCATACCTGAGTGAAAATGGGATAATATCATGATGGACTTTGTCTTGGGACTTCCAAAGACTGTTAGAAGGAACAATGCAATATGGGTCATTGTTGATCGTCTTACCAAGTAAGCACATTTTATTACTATAAGAGAAGATCTACCACTTGAAATTCTAGCAAGAATATATATTAATGAAGTTATGAGACTTCATGGAGTACCCCTATCGATTGTTTCTGATCGTGATCCATGTTTTAAATCAAGATTCTGGAAAAGTCTTCAGAAGGCCCTAGATACCGATCTTCGTTTGAGCACTGCCTACCACCTACAAACTGATGGACAATCAGAATGGACTATTAAAACATTGGAAGACATGTTGAGGTCTTGCTAACTTGATTTTCAAGGAATTTTGGATCAGTATTTACCTCTGGTGGAATTTTCCTACAACAATAGATTCCATTCAAGTATTCATATGGCACCCTATGAAGCATTATATGGGAAGATATGTCATACACCAACATGCTGGGATGATGTTGGTGAAAGGTAGCTCGTGGGACCAAAACCTGTTGAAGAAAAAATGGAGAAGGTTAAGATCATACAGAACCATATCAAAATAGCTCAAAGTAGGCAGAAGAGATATGTTGACAACTGAAGGAAGGATTTGGAATTTTAGGTAGGAGATTATGTTTTCTTGAAGGTATCTCCATGGAAGGGAGTTATAAGTTTCGGTAAGAAAGGTAAATTGATTCCCAGGTACATCAGACCTTTTGAAATTCTAGACCGAATTGCAGCCATAGATTACCATTTGGCAATGCCGCCAGTATCTCCAAGGTTCACAATGTGTTCCACGTGTCAATGTTAAGAAAGTACATACCAGACCCAACACATGTACTCACATATGAAGATGTGGAACTTGAGCCCGATATTTCTTACTGTGAATAACCTATCAAGATTCTTGATACTAGAGAACAAGTTTGAGAAATCAAACGACTCGTCTGGTGAAGGTTATATGGAGGAACCATAAGAGGGAGGAAGCAACATGGGAGCCTGAGGAGCTTATGTTAAAGACATACCTGAATATTTTTAGGTAATATTCTATGAATTTCGAGGATGAAATTTTTGTAAGGAGGGGAGAATGTAACAAACCAAGGTTTTGAAAATAAATATATAATGCAATTTTATAATCTATCCTCTTTTATGTTTTGAATTTCAAGAAATGGTCATCTAGAGTTGTGTTCAGTAAGTCATTTGGAGTCTGATAGAACAAACTTGATTTTTGGTGAATAGTAACATACCCTTATGAATATTAATATGAATAGTAATATGACCTCATGAATAGTGAATAATAATAATATTTTATTTTCTTAAGGCAATAGGATAATGGGATTTTAATTAATTTTCCAATGTCACATAAAACTAATTTCACTTCAAGATTGTTATTTTTCGAATTAACTGTGACCTTATTTAAAAATTAAATTAATAATATTTAGAAAATTATTTTTGAAAAATGGATTTCACTTTTGAATTCTACATGTCGAAAAATATTAGGGGTGAATTTTTGGGATTTTTCTAAAATACTTGAATTTTTCAGGAATAGTGAAAAATACAGTTTCACGTATTCAGTAGTTTAATGACATCATAATGAAATAATAATTAAAATAAAAGGATGGTCTACTTTTGTAAAGTAACATATGTCATGAGGTGTCCCAAGTGGCTAAAACTATGGGAAAATACTATGGGAAAGCCCATGGTTTGGCAAAAACCACCAATGAGGTGTTCCTTTGAAATTATTAAAAAATTACCTCTCTTTTTCTATAAATACCCATTCATCCATTAATTTTCATTCATTCCAAATCCCTCATCCTTGAAGCTCTGGTGTTTTTACCTTTCTAAGATTCCTCCCAAGGTTTCCTTAAGCCCCAAGGTTCCAACATTCAAGATCTAGGAGTTATTCTACAAGGTAAGGGAATCCTTCATTCTCTTCTTTAAGTCAACACTTCTTTTATGTTATCTCTTTGATTTCCCATTATATTATGTTGGGGTTTGATTTTATGTATTCTTCTTGATTTCATTTGGATTTAAATATGATGAGGTACCCTATGGATCTCATCATTTCATTTTATGAAATATTAAGCGACGCTGTTAGGCTGCCGAATTTTCATAAGGGATCTCTCACCTTTTCTCTTATTTTCAAGATCATCTCTATTATTTTTCTCTCCTCACATCCTCTATAAAAATGATCATGATAACTCCAGTATCATATATATACTATAATTATATAATGTGGATGGAAGATCCATAATAAATATTCTTACTCCCTCCCTTTGATTTTTATAAATGAAATCAACGTCCATGAGGTTCCAATTTATAGCCTTCATGGACGACGAAGCTTCGTTCTACAATTTCTTCTTAATTACTGGTCATGAAACCATATTCATGGTTGAAACAGACTATAATATATGTATTATAACATAATTAATATTCATGAACCATAATATGTACATATAATTAAGTTATATGATAAAACTAGTTCATAATAATCCAAATACCGCCAAATAATCGAAGTGGTTCTCATCTAATGATTCATACTCATTCCATGTAACCAAATGATAGAAATTATCATTAAAAATTATTTATGTTCATAAATATTATATAATTCCAATACTCAAGATTTATAACCATTCCACATTAACTCCATTACATAAAAACAAGTGAACCGAATGTGAAAATAAAGGAATCAAACACTCCAGAACGACGAAATTCAATACAATAACTTATCAATAAAGACATAAATGAACTAACAAGAATAATGGTAAACTAAATACATGTATAATAGGTTATGAAATAAGTTATTAAAAAGTATAATTTCATATTCCAGGAGCTTAAGTTCAAGAGAAGAACACATTTGGAGTTAAGGTAAGGGGTTTGCACCCGAACTTCCATTTCCATTCTTGTTACTTTCATTGTATAATTACCTCAATGAAATTCTTATGTATTGTTATGTACTCATCATATATTCTATGTGAGTATCATATATATGTTTAAAAATCATAACACTTCCTCATTTTATGGATAGTTACACGTTTTAAAAGGAAATTTCAAAATTGTTTCCAAAATAGAAGCCCGATTCAAGGGAATTTCTCCAATTCATATCTATTTACAAGGGCACTCTATAAACTGTTTTTGGAAACCATTATATTTCTAAAAATACTCATTTTATTATGAAAATACTATCTTACTTAACTTATGATTTTATACAAATATTTTCCAAAAGAACTCTTCTTTTCAAAATAAAAGAGTATTTATCTCAAAATTGCTTAATGATTACATAAGAGTATTTTCGTTCAATGATCTTATTGATTACATGATATTATTTGGTTTAATCATTTATGAAGTCATATACCATATTTTATTTAATGGTTTATTACTAACTTTATTGTGGATGATCTATCCTAAAACCATTCATCATATTATTCCGAATGGTTAGTGTTTAAGTTCAATAATTGGTGAAAATTAGTTACATTTCATATGATAGTTTCAATATGAATGTATATGTTGTTTATATTGATCCCCACTCATATGAGGAATGAATTGGACTTATTATGTGATGGATGGGGCCCACTATAGCCCCTCGATGCATCGGTAGGTCTTATGAGACAAATAGATGTGGAATTGGATGAGGCCTTTCCCAATGTGATATGGATTTTGGCCGAGGCCTTAATCACTAGATGTCTTGGCCGAGGCCATGAAAAAATGATTCAGAATGTCCGGAATATGCACTTCCCTCATTATGATGCTAGTATTTGAAGTTCGTGTGGTTATTCGACTAGTAGAATACCCATGATTATGTTTTATTATGGAATTATTTATTCAGCTCATATTTCTGCCATAATGTGTTTAAGTTCATTATTAAAGGCGTGTGTTTTCAATTATTCACCATGTCTAAAGTTTATATTATCTTCCGATGTATTTCTTACTCTTACTGAGTGTTTGAGATCACCCCTTTATTATGTTTCATTTTCTCAGGACATGAAGAGGTAAATTATGAGTGACATGCAAGCATAATCTAAGAGACTTGATGTTGCAAGTGGAATAATTTAGTGTCATTTTCCCTTTCCATATGTAAAGTTGAACTTATGTATGTAACTTGTTTCCAATAATACTAAACTACTCAGTTCTTTGGGATTCGTATTACTTGTATGTATACCAACATAATAAATTAGGCACCGGCTTTGGGCAACTGGGGTCGGGTTCTTACATAATGAGATCATCCCATGTAAAAACAAATTTAAATACTTTTATAATTTTAAAATATTCAAAATATTCTATAAAATACTATTCTTAAATCCCTTATAACCCATACTTTTATATTCTATATTATTTAATTTAAATATTCCTTTTAATTCAATGAATTTATTCAAGATAATAATTGGAAATATTTGAGTGATTTAAAGTTCAATGATAGATTCCAGGTTGAAAAAAGTATCTTTTGTGTGTTATGGTGTAATGTAAATTTGTTGCGATGAGGAACTCTTTAGGTATCTAATTTTAATAGGAAATAACTCTTATATTTTATAGGGTATATTATAATAACCTTTATGTTTTGGAAAAAAACCACTCTTATGTTTTTATGGTTTTCTGAATTTCCTCAATGTTCCAGCCCTTATAAAATGCAGGTTTACCCTTACGATTTTAGGATTAACCTTTTGAAATTCATGATGAACATTTTGATTTCTAGATTACCCTTATTAGATTTAGGATTTCATGGGACTTTGATAAATTCTTATATGGAGAGCCTAAATGACTCTTATAATTTGATGTCTTCTAGATGTTCTCCCTTCAGTAAAATTTCTTCAAAAGTGAACCTTACGTTCAACCTTGATAGCATATTCATAAGGGTAATTTAATTTACTTAAAAATACAAAAGTAAAAAAAATATAAGAATCGATTTTATAATTAATTATATAATTAATAAAAATAATTAAAAAGTAAGAGTTAATTCATTTTTACAAAAAACTTTGAATTATTCCTATAAAATAAAAATGTGATAATTACCCTTAAAATTTAAAAATACTGGGATTAAAATAAATAAATATCCATGTAAAATAATGAAAATTTGAGATCTATCAATATGAACTATAAATTAATTATATATTAGTATCTAATGATGATAAGTTTTTTCAAAGATAAACATTCCAAGTATATGAATATAAATATTGTAGAAATTAATTTCTCTAAATATGACTCATGGGTATTTTATATCAGGTGTGCATCACACATTTATACTAATAAACATAGACCCATAAATATGACATAATTTATAAAAGGTGAAGTATATATATGTGTTAGTAATGGGGAAAGAGTTTTTTCATTGTAGGTCAACACTTATGATACAAGTCTTCTGAATGGAATAATTATAGAATTAGAAAATTGTTAATATGTTCTGACCATAAATAGAAATTTGATTTCTATAGATTCTCTATACAAGATGGTATTTTCATTCATTATTAAGAAAAAGAGTTGTTCTATATATATATGAATAAATTTTTTTATAGAATTGGTAATATGGTCAATTATTTATACACTCATGATATAGATAATCTTATATATAACATTCAAGATAAGAAGGTAAAAGTTTATTTTAACACCACTTATCTTTATCATTGTATCCTTATATATATAAATGAGAAGCATATCCAAATAATACATAGATATGGGCCACTTTATTCATTCCATTATAAATCTTTTGATATATGAGAATCTTATATATTAGAAAAAATGACTATAGAACCTTTTAGTTGAAAATGTGAGAGGTTTGGTGGAATATTCAATCTTATAAATTGCGATGTATGTGGACCAATGAGTACTCAAGAAAGTGGTGGTTATAGGCACTTCATAAACTTTAATTTTTATTATAATCAGTATGGTTATGTGTTTTTCATGAGACTCAAGTTCAAAAACTTTGAAAAGTTCAACATTTTCAAAAATGAAGTACATAATAAAATGAAAAACATATTAATATTATTTAATCAATCAAGGTGGTGAATATTTAATATTATAATTCATTGATCATTTGAGAGATTTTTGAGTTATTCCATAACTAAATAGTATAGTTATTACATTACTCAATCCTCTTAGAATAACATAATGGAATGGTGTGTCTGAGAGGAGAAATCATACCTTATTAGATATGGTTCAATCGATGATGAGTTAGTGAGACCTTCGCATATCATTATAGGGATATGATTTGGAAACTTCTATATTTATACTTATCCAATTTCCATATAAAGTAGTCATTAAGTAACTTTATAAGATATGGATAGAGATGAATACCAATTTTTCCTTCATAAAGATCTTGGATTATGACGAATACATATAATGTTTATCTTTTAAACAAATTTAGCCTAAATTATAAAAGTGATTATTTATTATCTATCATAAGGAAACTATGAGATATTATATCTATAATTACTCTAAGAATAAAGTGTTTGTTTTCTTATTATAGTGTTTTAGTTGATAAGAAACACATAATTAGACTTGTGAGTGGGATGAAAATTAATCTTAGAAAATTCCAAGACCACTTAAAAAGAATTGTTCATGAGATGGAAAAAGAGCCAATTCCTCAAAGGGTTTTTAATGAAGAACTGAATGAAGTTACAAAAGAAACTTTAAGGTTTTATAGGAATCATAAGAATCCTAAGAGATGTGGATTTTGTTATAGAAAATAATTATGATGTTATATTCATAGATAATGAACCTAATACCTACTAAGAGTCTATTGAGAGTTATGATTATGAGAAATGGTTATAATCCATTAAATAAAAGAAGAAATCCACATACACTAGGAAATATTTAAACTTAGTGTATTCACATGAAGAGGTGATACTTATAGGGTACAAGTTGGTCTTCTATATGAAAACTAAAAAGGATAGTAGAGTGCATACTTATAAATCTTTCTTGGTGGAAAATGGTTATAAATAAACTAATCATATTGAATATGAATAGAAATTTTAAATAATTATGATGGTAAAGTCCATTTAGATATTACTTGACATACAATATTATTATGATTATAAGATATATCAAATGGATGTCAAAATCACTTTTTTTAATCAAAATTTATACAAGGATTCCAATATGACACAACTCAAAGATTTTAATGTTCTAAATAAGTTTGATAAGGTTTATAGGCTAAAATGGTATATTTATGGATTAAATAAAGCTTCTCATAGTTGGAAGATTTAATTTTATGATGGAATCAATGAGTTTGGTTCCATAAAAAATGTGGAATATTATTATATATACAATCAGGTTAGTGGGAGTGTTTTTGGTATTTATGATATTATTTATTAGCGACATATTAATTTTTATAAATAATATCCTAAATTTACATTCTATAAATATTTGGGTTGAAAAGTTATTCTTGCTAAAATATATGGGAAAATTTTTTTTGATAGAGTAAATAGGTTGCTTGGACTAAGTCAAAACACATACACTGGTAAAGTGATAAAATAGTTTAGCGTAAAATGATATGACCAGTTAGGAACTATTTGAATATTGTAATATTCTAGAATAAAAATTTAACAAACTTAAAGATAAATACAAAATTTTAAAGAAGCATTATTATTTTTCTACTCATTTTAAAACTAATTTCTCTATCGAAAAAGATAATCAAAATAAATTTTTGAAGGAGGATAATTAACTTTAAATTTATAATGATAAATTGATGAAATATTTTGATGATTTAATAATGGTATAAAAACTCGAAATCATATTCTTGGTAATAAAAACACTCCTAAATATACTTCAGAAATTGGTTACCAATATTGACAAAGAAAAATCTATAAGAATAGGTTTATACTTAGCTCCAGTTCGACTAGTTCTTATAATAATTCTTATTATATTGAACATAATAATGTTTTTATTTCTAAAATTATAATGAATAATTATAGGAAACCTATTAAGAAATTATGTATTTATAAATATCTTATTAATAGCACTTCTATACCCAAGAATATATAGGTACAAAAATCATTTATGTTTTAAACATTAATATAAGAAAATTTATTGAAGAGTACTAGTAAGACCCTATGGTATATGTACAATTGATTTTTTAGACACATGACCAGGGACTACTCAAATTCCAAGAACCTAATCAAAGTAAATGGTGGAAATGTCACTTTTGTTGATAATTATAAAGAAAAAATAATTATACTTGGTCAAATTGATAACTATAATACTATTTTAATTTATAAAGTATTATTTATAAATAGATTAAAATCCAAAAATACTATACTTTAGTGGTAAAGGTTCTCTATTATAATTTAAAAGAACAAGGATCAAATATGGGTAGGGGTGGAATTTTTGAGTTATTGTAGTAGTACTTTAGTAGTCACTATAGTGGGTGCTACAACAGTTACTATAGCTGCAGATCTATTCACCCGATTTGGGATGACATGACAATGATTTGGGAATTCAGGTCATATAGCCTTGTGAACCAAATTCCTTTAGGAAATAGGTCCTCAGGGCCACCACAAAGAAATAAGTGACACAAAAAGTGACCAATTGATTAGTGAAGTGCATCAGGTAGGCATTGTAGCTTGCCTTCAGGAAGTATCGCCAAGAGGGAAACTTAAAAGAAACATAAGTGAATTGGAACATATATTATATCCCTATAAGTACTTATTAAATAGGGGTTCTCTTTAATGACATTGAAAAGAGTTTCATAGTACGATGGTTATTAGTATAAGGGAAGACACATCATGGGAATGGTGATGACCAGACATACGAAGTAACACATATTGGAGGAAGCATGGCATGGAGACATGCATGCATTTCTAGGTGGGTATCTTTAAAGAGTGATGGGTTCACTAGAACCTATAATCTAGACCACTACCCATTTGCAGGTTTAAATATTGGTGCTCTGTCAGGTCTTCATGGTGGGGTAATGTAATACAACGACTGATGGTGGGGGGGGGGTGTCACAGTGAGAAGACTGGGATCATGATGTGAAGCTTAGATACTCTACTTGGGACTTCAGAACATAGGTCATTTAATCCATCACATATTTTAATGGTCCTTCAATATAGTATTACTTTGAGTCATGTAAGGGTTACCTCTAAACCCTATTGAAAATAGGTCTATCTTTCCTTTAAAAAAGCGGGTGTTTCTCCTACCTATTTAGTTTTTTAGATAGATTTAAATAAAATATTCTTAGAATCACATAGTTATGTGAAGATGGTTATCATGTTAACTTTGAGAATAATTCCTGTAATGTTTTTGATTATAATAATGTTTTAATGTTTAATACTTTTTGTAAAGATAATGTATATGTTGTATATTTGAATTCATTATTTTCTAAAACAATTTTCTATTTAAGTGCCTTTAAAATAATATTGGATTTGGAATAGGAGACTAGACCATTGAAATATATTCTATATAAGGAATATATCAAGGAAAGGATTAGTAAATGATATACCTAAACTATAATTACCAATATACAAAGTTTGTAATACCTATCAAAAAGGGAAGCGATACTAAATCTCTTTCAAACCAAAGAAAAAAGTTTCAACTTCTCAACCCTTAGAGTTAGTTCACATGGATTGTTTTTAGAATTTATAGAGTTTATAGTTTATTGGGAAAAATTATTCTTATGTTATAATGGATGATTATTCATAATATACATGGGTGTTTTTCCTTTCTCATAAAAGTGAATCTCTTTCCTATTTTTCGGAATATGATAAATCAATATAAAATCCAAGTGGAATTATAATTAAAACTATAGGAAGTGATCATGGTTGTGAGTTTGAAAATTGAGAGTTTGAGTCATTATGTTCTTGAAATGGTTATAATCATATATTTTATACTCATAGGACCCCGCAATAGAATGACATAGTAGAAAGAATAAATAGAACCCTTTAAGAAATTTCCAAAACCATGCTCAATGAGTATGACCTTATTTTTTATTTTTGGGAAGAAGATATGAGTATATATTTATATATCATTAATAAAGTTCTAATTAGAATACTTTTAATGAAAACCACATATGTGTTATGGAATGTTATAAACCCAAATGTTAATTAATTTAGAGTTTTTGGTTTTAATATCTTTATAATCAATACAAAAGAGGATTTAGAAAAAAAATTATCTAAGAGTGAGGAAGGAATTTACATTGGATACTCTATATCTAGCAAATCATACAAGGTATTAAATAAAATAAATAAGATTTTATAATATCATTTATGTGTCAAATATGATGAGACATATCCACATGAACGTAACAATACTTTAGAAAACCATGAGGATGACCTTTCAAATTTATACATCAATTCCATATCAAATGATAATATTATAAAACCTATTAAAAAAGTATCCAGTACTGATGAATTATTTAAACCCAAACCTATAGATGAGAATAAATCTTAAAATACTTTAATTTATATAGTTATAAGTACACATGGATACTATTCCTTAGATTCCTTTGTAGGAGACCTAAATAAAGGAACTCAGGCAAGATCTTCTCTATGAAATCAAATCGAACATTGAGATTTTTTTATCATATCTTGAACCTAAGAATATCACCTAAGAAATTGATGATGAATTATGGGTAATATAAATAAAATAAGATAATAATCAATTTGATAGAAATATAGTATGGGAACAAGTAGAAAGACCTAAGGACTACATAACTATTATCACCAAATGGGAGTCTAGAAACAAGGTTTATGAGTCAGGAACTATAATTTGAAATAAATCTAGCTTGGTTTCACAAGGATATAATCCAGAAGAAGGTATTGACTATGGGGAAACCATTACACCAATATCTATACTTTAACCCATCAAAATTTTACTTTTCCACAAAACATATTTGGATTTCAAATTATATAAAATGGATTTCAAGAGTGATTTATCAAATGGTTATATAACTGTGTATGTTTTTTCATAAAAACACCATGGATTTCAAAACCCTCACATTCTAAATAATATATTTAAATTAAAAAAAATCTTTAAATGGTTTAAAATAAGCTCCTATATCTTGGTAGTAAATCATGTGCATAGAATTTTAAACCCCCCAAAAATTAGATTAAAAATTATCAAACCCTTGTACTATATCCCTAAACTCTGTATCTCAACCCTAAATTGATTTCTCTTGTTTTTGGCAGTTCCCAGACAAATTATAAGGAATTATAACCTCCGTTCAAGACCAATAGAATCCTAGATTGAATATATGCACCTTTCCTAGTAATATATTATCTTCCAAATTAGTTTACCCTATCTCTCCAATATTTCTATCATCATTTAAACTTTTTTCCTCCATTAGAATTGGATCTAGATCTAGGTTTTTATAGATCTAATCCGTTTGATCTTGAATCTAGGTTTTAGATCTAGATATTATTCTTAACCATGTTCTTGAACATTCCACTTCAATTAGGGATTTCCATTAGCGAGAATTCATCATCAATCTTTAGGTAGGTGATCTAAATTAATTCTGTCACGACCCGCCCTCGGGGTCCGTGCCGTGACTACCCCAAGCCCGCCTTCCATAGGCCAGGGGCTGGCGACTAGCACCAAGGCGTAAATCCCGGTAAAAAGGGAAGGCATTGCCTTTGAAAAGTAAACACACACCACAGAGTAAACAAGCGGAAAGTAAACACTAAGCAAGCAGAGTACAACTGAAAGTGCGGAAAAGTAAATGGGCCAGTATACAAACCCAAACTGAAAGTAAAGTACAACTCAAAAAGGGAAAAACAGCAACTGAAAAGTAAAAGCCGCTACTCCGAGCTGTCCACTGGAAATACCACCTGAAGGGTGGGTACAGATAGCTCCTCTGCTCCACGGGTCCCACCATCCGCTCCGTGCACGTCTCACCCAGTGGTCCACCTCCGGGTACCGTCCCGCTCTGCAAGCCTCAGCTAAGGTCAACGCTGTCCGTTGTCTGCAACCAACACAACGTAGTGCGGGCAAACCCCGTGCAGGGGTGAGTATAAGCTACTCAGTAGGGACCCCGAGACCCCAGAAGGTCTCTCAAATCCACAAAGGATAAATCACGAAGAAAAGTAAAATCACGAAGTATCAACCGACATTGCTTAGGTATATGCCCATACATATACCTAAGTCATCAATTCTAATACGCTCCAACCTCCGAGCCCAAGTACTACTCAGTCCACGCAGGAAAGTATACGTATTCCACATAGGAAAGCAAATCATAATCCACACAGGATTGCACAACACAATCCACACAGGAAAGCAACAGGATTCAGCTCACACAGGTATACTTCTTCAAGGACGAAAAAGATGATCACTGATCCATCTAAGTCGTCAGACCCACGAAGGATCGATAGGTAACTAACCCCCGCAGAAGACCCACACAGGATCGGGCTCACACAGAACCTGTAGGCGCTGGCTCACACAGAACCGCTGAGCGCAAGGACCCACACAGGATCGGGCCCACACAGGACCTGTAGCACTGATCCACGTAGGATCGCTGAGTGCTGTAGTCGTCGTCGTCGAATCCACACAGGATCTCTGTACTGTCGTCGTCGAATCCACACAGGATCTCTGTACTGTCGTCGTCGCAGTCACAGTAGCAGTCGTAGCAGTAGAACAGTCGCAGCCAGCACTAGGGTTCCCGCACACAGCAAACTCGTACGGAGGGTCCGCTCCACGAGCCGAGAGGCTGATACATCAACTGTCACGAAGACCGAAGTTGATGTATCCAAAAGTTCCGTAACGTCAACAGGAACTCAACGTAACAGACGGCGCGTCGATCGGACGCCCGGTCTGAGAGTTATTGGCATTTTCGTCTCCGGGGCCCGGTTGATTTTTAAGGCAAAACCAACCCGACCGCACTCCACCTGCGTCCAAACCTCGGGCGGAGTATGCCAAAAGATCCGTCTCACTAAGAGGAACACAACGCGACTGACGGCGCGTCAATCGGACGTCCGTAGCTCAAGATATGAGCGTTTCCGCTCCGAAGGCCCGGTTGGTTTCGTGAACGAACCAACCCGGCCGAACTCAAAGTTAACCGAAACCTTGAGTGCGATATACCGAAACGACCGTCTCGATCCAAGGATCGCGTTTCCGCAGACGGTTCGTCATTCGGAGGTCCTAGGCTCAAGTTATGAGCCAAAAACCAAAACTGGTTCGAAACGGGGGGGTCCGGGTCCGGGCCGACCCGGCCCGACCCCCCCCTGGGCGGCGCGGTGGCGGGCGGCGGCAGCCGGCGGTGGCGGACGGCGGCGGCGGGCGGCGGCGCGGCGGCGCGGCGGCGGGCCGCGGTGGCGGCGGCGGCGGGCCGCGGTGGCGGCGGCGGCGGGCCGCGGCGGCGGCGCCAGGCGCCGCACGTGGGAGGCACGCGGGGGCTAAGCCCCGCGTTTTGTCAAGGCGGCACGGCCTTGTGCCGTGCCTTGCAACAAACGGCCCCCGCAAGTGGGGGCCGGCTGGAACGAACCGGGGGGTCTGTTGCCCCCCCCTCCTTTAATGAACCGCCCCCCCTCATTAAGAGGGGGGTTTGTTAAACCAGCCGGGGGATTTTATCCCCCGGTTTGTGACATCCGGCCGGCCAGCTGGCCGGCCGGTTTTTACCAACGGGACCGGAAATTCCGGTCCCGCCCTCGACTTCCGACGCCGGCGGCCCGGCCGCCGGTCTTTCCTTCCGCCGCGGCCCGGAACCGGCCGCGGTCTCCTCGTCCCGCCGCGGCCCGGAACCGGCCGCGGTCTTCTCGTCCCGCCGCGGCCCGGAACCGGCCGCGGTCTTCTCGTCCCGCCGCGGCCCGGAACCGGCCGCGGCGTTCGTCATCCGGCGCGGTGCGACGGCACCGCGTCCCTTCGCCGTGCTTTGATATTATTCAACGCGGCGCGACGGCGTCGTGTTCTTGTTGTTACTTCCAAGGTGCGTGCGACGGCATCGCGTAAGATATTCGCACGTTCATCCGCGTGGTGCGACGGCACCACGCCACTTGCTTTCCTCCGCAAAATAATTAAACAAGAACGATGGAGGGGGGTTTGGCCGTGTTCGTGCGGTCCGGCCCCCCTCTCGTTAAAAAAATAATAACGCAACTTAAAACATTTAAAAGTCTCAAGTTTGACATGCGAAAACCAGGATCAAGAAACGGAATAAATAAATATTGAATCAACAACCCCTACCTCGGGTTTAAGATTCAAAGGTTCGGCTACGCTCCGCGGAAGACGGCGTCGCGGAGGTCGGGTGTCGCGGTCGACGTTCGTCAAATCCGTTGACGAAGTGTTATGCCCGAAGAGACACGACGTTGGCGGATCTTCGTTTTCCGACGAAGAAGGTCCGAGGAGGAAGAAGAGGTCCGAAGATACCGGGTCGCCGAGTCGATGATCCTTGACGAAGTGTTGTCGTTCTTCGTTGAGGATGAAGACGTTCTTTGCCGGAGAAGATGAAGAGGAGCTCTCAAAAGCTCACAAGGGAATAAACCAACAACCCATAAACAAATAAGATTACATCTTATTTTATTAACACATAACTCAAAAGAATTTCAAGTGTTTGAAATTCAAAAGAGTTAACTCCCAAAATTAATTAAGAGTAACATAGGCTAATTAATTAGGGGTTAAGTACGTTGAGAGAATTTGAAAAGTAAAGGGGGTTCGTGTGGGCCCCACCACACTTAATCCTCCCAAGGGAGGTTAAGTGGGTGTGGGTCCCACTTCCAACCTCCTTTGATAGGTTTTTAAATAAGTTAAAATAAAATTTGTCTTACACAAATTTTATTTAACTTAACTGAAAAACCCCAAAACGTAACTTTCAACCCGCAACAAACGCAACTCCCGATAAGGTCTCATTAAGCGAATATCGGCGCTGCGAGTTCATCGGTGCCCTCAGATTTCAATTCCGAGCACCGGATCAAAAGTTAGGAACTCCCGCTCGTTCGTTCACTGAACGTACCCGAGCCAAACTTCGGAAATTAATTCCGGGCACTCCGGGCCTCGGAATCAGGTGCCGTCTGAAACCGCGCTCTTGTAAAATTCTAAAGAAAATTAATAAAAAATTTCCCTTGAATTTTACGGGTCTTTACATTACTCCCACCTCAGGGCTTTACGTCCCCGTAAAGATACAACAAAAACTAGGGAAACAGAAGAGGGTACTGAGCACGCATCTGAGCCTCCCGCTCCCATGTGCTCTCCTGGAGATTCCCGTGCTGCCATCTGATGCGCACAAGAGGAATCGATCGCCCACGCAGGACCCGCTCCTGTCGATCCTCTATCTCCACCGGGACTTCCGCAAAAGTCGCCCCATCGTCCACGTCCAGCTCCCCAAAGTCGATGATGTGCGTCGGGTCGTGCACGTATCTCCTCAGCTGAGATACGTGGAAGACGTCGTGCACCCGGTGCAACTGAGGTGGTAGAGCCAGGCGATAAGCCACCTCGCCAATCCTGCTGAGAAACTGGAAGGGTCCGATGAAGCGCGGAGATAACTTGCCGCCTCGGCCAAATCTCCGAATACCACGTCGAGGTGAGACCCGCAAGAAGACGTGGTCGTCACCCTCGAACTCCAGTGGCCTCCGCCTCCTGTCAGCGTATGACTTCTGCCGGCTCTGAGCTGTCCTCATCCGCTCCTAGATGACCTGGACCTTCTCTGTCGTGGCCTGGACCATCTCCGGTCCCATCAGAGCTGTAAGATTTCTCCTTTGCCGAAAAGAGAAATCTGGTCTCATCCCCTGGATGAACCACATTCTTTGCCTAAAACAGTCAATCCTAACATGGATGATACTAATCCATACCAAGGATGACGTCGTAAGGCCTCGACGCTACTACTAAGAGATCCAACCGTTACTCTCGCCTCCAAGGGTTGAGTCACACTGTCGGCATCAGTGTGTGGTAACTGGGTCTCCTCCAGTAGATGTCTCACAAGTGAGGGTCAAGTCAACAGCCAAAACTGGAACCTCTTAGTAACATTACGATAGAGGACAGGAACGAAAACATCACAAGGTATGCGTCTTTTATTATTGCAGCTCATAATACAAGACGCTACACAAAAGCAACAAGGTACCAGAAGTACAAAGGATGTATCCACTAGTTCTGCTCCTGTCCATCGGCTCCCAGAGCTCCATGATCGAAGGCCTCGGCTGCCTGAAGCTGAGCTCTCCCCTGCGGTCGGGGTGGACCTCCTGGTGGTGGTGGTGGTAGAGCCTCAAAGCGTCGTCCACCACCTGCTGCTTGGCCAGCTCCTCTGCCTCGTCCGCCTCCTCCCTGCAGACCGCCACGGTCGAACCTCTGCCTCTGCCTAGGTGGTTCCTCAACCGTCTGCTGCTCCTCCGCATGGCGGGTCGGGCAGTCACGAGCCATGTGGCCTTGCCCGCCGCATGAATAGCACTGTCTTCCTCTCGAAAGACTGGCTCCGCGTTGTGTGCCCTGCACTGCTGAGCCAGTTCCCTGAGGTCTGGTTTGTCTGGACCCCTGAGTCATTCGTCGACTGCCTGTTGCAGATGACTCTGCCACGTGCCGCCCTGCGGTGGGTCGCTGTGCTGGTGTAGACTCAGCAAGGAAGCTCTCGATCAGGAGGGCCCGCTCCAGTACTCCTGTCTGAGTCGGTATACTGAGGGAGATCAGCGATGCCCTGATCTCGTGTCTCAAACCCTGCTCGAAGGTCCGGGCCCGGAAGAATGGGTCCCGTACCATGTCGGTCGAGTAGCGCGAGAGATCGGTGAATCTCGCCGAGTACTGAGCGACCGTCATGCTGCCCTGCCGCAGCTGTAGAAGCTCCTGGATGCGCACCGCTCGGAGGGTGGCCGGGACGAACTCAGAGCGGAAGAGGCTCTCGAAGTCCGTCCAGAGAAGAGATGCATCATCGTGCACCTGGAGCATCAGGCTCCACCATCGTCCTGCTGCTGCGTGTAGTAGGCTCGCAGCGAGGATCACCATGAGGTCTGCTGGTGTCCTCACTAGCCTAAACACTCAAACCACTGCCTCCAGCCAGTCCTCTGCTGCCTGGGGATCCGTCTCCCCGCGAAACCTGGGCGGTCGCTGGCGCTGAAACTCATGCAGTGCGCTGAGGCGACGTGCATCGTCAGCGTCTGGTACCGGTAGCATCGGTGGCTCGGCGGGTAAAGCTACCGCCAGTGCCACTACTGAAAAAGGGCCCTGCACCGAGGCCTCGTCGCTCGGTGGGCTGTCGTCTCGCTCGACTCTCGGAACCCTAGCTGGCTGCCGTCGTGGGGCCATCCTGAAAAGGAAACAGGTGTGCCACGGTCAGAACAGTATACCTGGTGAGCTGATATAAGTAATCACAAAGAAAACTTGAGACTTTCATAAAGCAGATCAGTATACCCGGTGAGCTGACACAAGTAATCACAAAGAAAACTTTGAAACACACACGCAATCAATGTTTTCGTGCATTAAGTCGGAAATCAGAAGTCAGGGTCCTGGTGTACGGATACGTCGGCCGCCGCACCAACACTGGACTCCCTGGACTGATAACCACACTCAATACGCTAAACATTATTGCTTCACATAGAAAAGATCAGAGTTCGCGGTAGAACCGAACTGCCTCTGATACCAATTTGTCACGACCCGCCCTCGGGGTCCGTGCCGTGACTACCCCAAGCCCGCCTTCCATAGGCCAGGGGCTGGCGACTAGCACCAAGGAGTAAATCCCGGTAAAAAGGGAAGGCATTGCCTTTGAAAAGTAAACACACACCACAGAGTAAACAAGCGGAAAGTAAACACTAAGCAAGCAGAGTATAACTGAAAGTGCGGAAAAGTAAATGGGCCAGTATACAAACCCAAACTGAAAGTAAAGTACAACTCAAAAAGGGAAAAACAGCAACTGAAAAGTAAAAGCCGCTACTCCGAGCTGTCCACTGGAAATCCCACCTGAAGGGTGGGTACAGATAGCTCCTCTGCTCCACGGGTCCCACCGTCCGCTCCGTGCACGTCTCACCCAGTGGTCCACCTCCGGGTACCGTCCCGCTCTGCAAGCCTCAGCTAAGGTCAACGCTGTCCGTCGTCTGCAACCAACACAACGTAGTGCGGGCAAAGCCCGTGCAGGGGTGAGTATAAGCTACTCAGTAGGGACCCCGAGACCCCAGAAGGTCTCTCAAATCCACAAAGGATAAATCACGAAGAAAAGTAAAATCACGAAGTATCAACCGACATTGCTTAGGTATATGCCCATACATATACCTAAGTCATCAATTCTAATACGCTCCAACCTCCGAGCCCAAGTACTACTCAGTCCACGCAGGAAAGTATACGTATTCCACATAGGAAAGCAAATCATAATCCACACAGGATTGCACAACACAATCCACACAGGAAAGCAACAGGATTCAGCTCACACATGTATACTTCTTCAAGGACGAAAAAGATGATCACTGATCCATCTAAGTCGTCAGACCCACGAAGGATCGATAGGTAACTAACCCCCGCAGAAGACCCACACAGGATCGGGCTCACACAGAACCTGTAGGCGCTGGCTCACACAGAACCGCTGAGCGCAAGGACCCACACAGGATCGGGCCCACACAGGACCTGTAGCACTGATCCACGTAGGATCGCTGAGTGCTGTAGTCGTCGTCGTCGAATCCACACAGGATCTCTGTACTGTCGTCGTCGCAGTCACAGTAGCAGTCGTAGCAGTAGAACAGTCGCAGCCAGCACTAGGGTTCCCGCACACAGCAAACTCGTACGGAGGGTCCGCTCCACGAGCCGAGAGGCTGATACATCAACTGTCACGAAGACCGAAGTTGATGTATCCAAAAGTTCCGTAACGTCAACAGGAACTCAACGTAACAGACGGCGCGTCGATCGGACGCCCGGTCTGAGAGTTATTGGCATTTTCGTCTCCGGGGCCCGGTTGGTTTTTAAGGCAAAACCAACCCGACCGCACTCCACCTGCGTCCAAACCTCGGGCGGAGTATGCCAAAAGATCCGTCTCACTAAGAGGAACACAACGCGACTGACGGCGCGTCAATCGGACGTCCGTAGCTCAAGATATGAGCGTTTCCGCTCCGAAGGCCCGGTTGGTTTCGTGAACGAACCAACCCGGCCGAACTCAAAGTTAACCGAAACCTTGAGTGCGATATACCGAAACGACCGTCTCGATCCAAGGATCGCGTTGCCGCAGACGGTTCGTCATTCGGAGGTCCGAGGCTCAAGTTATGAGCCAAAAACCAAAACTGGTTCGAAACGGGGGGGTCCGGGTCCGGGCCGACCCGGCCCGACCCCCCCCTGGGCGGCGCGGTGGCGGGCGGCGGCGGCGGGCGGCGGCGCGGCGGCGCGGCGGGCCGCGGCGGCGGCGCCAGGCGCCGCACGTGGGAGGCACGCGGGGGCTAAGCCCCGCGTTTTGTCAAGGCGGCACGGCCTTGTGCCGTGCCTTGCAACAAACGGCCCCCGCAAGTGGGGGCCGGCTGGAACGAACCGGGGGGGCTTTTGCCCCCCCCTCCTTTAATGAACCGCCCCCCCTCATTAAGAGGGGGGTTTGTTAAACCAGCCGGGGGATTTATTCCCCCGGTTTGTGACATCCGGCCGGCCAGCTGGCCGGCCAGTTTTTACCAACGGGACCGGAAATTCAGGTCCCACCCTCGACTTCCGACGCCGGCGGCCCGGCCGCCGGTCTTTCCTTCCGCCGCGGCCCGGAACCGGCCGCGGTCTCCTCGTCCCGCCGCGGCCCGGAACCGGCCGCGGTCTTCTCGTCCCGCCGCGGCCCGGAACCGGCCGCGATCTTCTCGTCCCGCCGCGGCCCGGAACCGGCCGCGGCGTTCGTCATCCGGCGCGGTGCGACGGCACCGCGTCCCTTCGCCGTGCTTTGATATTATTCAACGCGGCGCGACGGCGTCGTGTTCTTGTTGTTACTTCCAATGTGCGTGCGACGACATCGCGTAAGATATTCGCACGTTCATCCGCGTGGTGCGACGGCACCACGCCACTTGCTTTCCTCCGCAAAATAATTAAACAAGAACGATGGAGGGGGGTTCGGCCGTGTTCGTGCGGTCCGGCCCCCCTCTCGTTAAAAAAATAATAACGCAACTTAAAACATTTAAAAGTATCAAGTTTGACATGCGAAAACCAGGATCAAGAAACGGAATAAATAAATATTGAATCAACAACCCCTACCTCGGGTTTAAGATTCAAAGGTTCGGCTACGCTCCGCGGAAGACGGCGTCGCGGAGGTCGGGTGTCGCGGTCGACGTTCGTCAAATCCGTTGACGAAGTGTTATGCCCGAAGAGACACGACGTTGGCGGATCTTCGTTTTCCGACGAAGAAGGTCCGAGGAGGAAGAAGAGGTCCGAAGATACCGGGTCGCCGAGTCGATGATCCTTGACGAAGTGTTGTCGTTCTTCGTTGAGGATGAAGACGTTCTTCGCCGGAGAAGATGAAGAGGAGCTCTCAAAAGCTCACAAGGGAATAAACCAACAACCCATAAACAAATAAGATTACATCTTATTTTATTAACACATAACTCAAAAGAATTTCAAATGTTTGAAATTCAAAAGAGTTAACTCCCAAAATTAATTAAGAGTAACATAGGCTAATTAATTAGGGGTTAAGTACGTTGAGAGAATTTGAAAAGTAAAGGGGGTTCGTGTGGGCCCCACCACACTTAATCCTCCCAAGGGAGGTTAAGTGGGTGTGGGTCCCACTTCCAACCTCCTTTGATAGGTTTTTAAATAAGTTAAAATAAAATTTGTCTTACACAAATTTTATTTAACTTAACTGAAAAACCCCAAAACGTAACTTTCAACCCGCAACAAACGCAACTCCCGATAAGGTCTCATTAAGCGAATATCGGCGCTGCGAGTTCATCGGTGCCCTCGGATTTCAATTCCGAGCACCGGATCAAAAGTTAGGAACTCCCGCTCGTTCGTTCACTGAACGTACCCGAGCCAAACTTCGGAAATTAATTCCGGGCACTCCGGGCCTCGGAATCAGGTGCCGTCTGAAACCGCGCTCTTGTAAAATTCTAAAGAAAATTAAGAAAAAATTTCCCTTGAATTTTATGGGTCTTTACAAATTCCTATAATCTTGAATTCCAATTGTGTGTATGTGTTGTGGAATTTCAATTAGATCGATTGAAAATTCAATCTTGAATTGAATAAATTAATTTATTAGTTAATTTATGGAATCATAAAATTTATTAATTGAGTTTCCATGAGAATATGAGATGAGTTGAACTTAGAAAATTTTATTTGTGTAATTGTAATTATGCAATTGGTGGAAATATATTAATTAATTGGTTAATTAATTAATGGAATATTGTGAACATGGAATTTATGGGAAATTGAGATTGTGTAATTAGTCAATTAATGTGATAGAAATTAATTGAAAATAGGGATTATGAAATGTTTGACTTAAACTTAATGGGTTAATGGGTTATATGAATTGAATATTGCAACATGGGTTAATGGTGAATTTCTTATATTATTTCATGTGATTAAAGTATTAAACCATTATTTTTTGTGATAAATTATAATGGTATACATGATGTGAAATGTTGATGAATGATTTAATGACGATTAACCATAATAATAGTGATATATATGTTTAATTTATATATGAGTGTGGGATAGAGAAACTTGCTTAAAAATTCCACTTGTGTGATTAATTGATAATCATGTGTGGGACATGGACTGCAGTTTCAAAATCCCATAGTGATAATGAGTGTGGGATGTAGACTACTACTTCAAAATACCACTTTTGAAATTTATTGATAAACATGTTTGGGACATGGACTGCTGCTTCAGAATCCCATACTAATAATGAGTGTAGGATATGAATCGCTGCTTCAAAAGCTCATGGGGTCATAGCCATGAAATTCAAGGCCCAAAATGTTGGTGTTGGACTATGGTTCCAATTGTCTATAATATGAAATTAATTTAAATGATTAATTATAACCATATAATTGTGTTATTTTATATCAATTTGGGGTATTTTAGACTCTGGCATGGGTCGAAGAAGGTATTGATGGGTTGGGTGTCCTCAGGAACCTAGGGGGTTTTGTGGTAAAATAAAGAAGTGTTAAATAAATATAAATTGTTTACTTTATTGATAGTAATTTTATCCTTTATAAAACCACATACACTGTTATTTACTAAAGATAGTTTTAGAATCCTTTTGTAGTGGTATACTGAGTTTTACTCACACCCTTCTCATGGTGCCTCATCTGTACCCAAATAGACTTCATGTTTGTAGGATAGGATAAGGGAAAGAGCCCCATGTTAGATAGTTTTGTCAGGATGGAGCATGGATATGGGAACCAAACATGATTCAGGACCCTCTTGGTAGTTTTTAGTGTCTTTATTTATTTTGGGTTTTTCAAATTGATACTTGACACATATTTGGAAATACATATTTACTGTTTAGTTTTGGATATTGTATTCCTTGTTTGGATATCATGTGGTACTAGATTGTATTGGTTATTAATTATATCATTTTTTTATTCTTATTTATTTCCATTATTGTGCTACTTTGATAAAGAGGTTATAGTCTCTCCGTGATCAATATTATACTGTCACTACTATTCAGAAGTTTCTAGAATACAGGGAGGCATGCCTGAGGTCATGTGGTCAACCGGCTTAGGGAACCGGTGTGTGGAACCCGGGTGGGGATGTTACAAAGTAGTATCGAAGGAGTTTTTTTTATGTTTTATTTTATATTAATATTTGGGAAATGGAGAAAGGTGACTTGGATGAGTTAGGTATTGGGTAATATCTCATTAATGGGACTAGAGAACCCATGTATGAGGGTAAAATCCAAGTACCCAATGTGGGATTATTGTTATTGATATGTGTTGTTACAATTGTATGTTATTTCACCTTTGGTGATGAACTTGTTGTGTAATTTGATTATTGTTTCTAATATTTTTATGATATTTGAGTCATGTCTTAATATAGCACTAGAGTTAGTACAAATACATCATTGTATGCACTGAAGATTTATTGTGACATGCATCATTTTAGGAACACATGAGAAAAGAAGGATTTGGGTAAGTTGTTAAATGAAAATCTTTTCTTTGCTTGTGAAATTTAATTAAAAAGGTGACTAATATGAAATTGATTTTTTTAAAATGATAAAAAATGTGTGAAATGGGTGACTAATGAGAAACTTGAATAATTATAATGTGTTTACCCTTGGTTATCCATGATCTAGATGTAGGATGGTTAATGGTAGTGATAGTACCTCAGTTTTGACCGTGTGGTGGGATTTGGGGGAATGACTTGTTATGGATTATTGTGAATCCCTATTACATAAATGGGATAAAGTTATGTCATGTTTACTAGGATGTGTGTTTGGAATTATAGATATATGCCTCCATGATGACACTTTTTGAGAGGATGACAGGAGGTTATGGATGGAAATGATCCATCGATAGTGAAACATGAGGCACACGTATTACTGGGTGAGGAAGTCGGAGAGTAGTTCCATTAGAAATTTTATTTCTTAGTGAAGTTTATAGAAAGAGTCCCAGGGAATGCTGTGAAAATCATGTCTGATCAGACATGGGAGTTTCATCTATATCAGCCTTTGAAGTTTATCAGAGAGGGTGGACCTAAGGTAGAGGAGTTCTGGATTGAGTCCATACAGACTGTACTTGACTTATTAGAGAATCTTGACGAGAATATAGTAAAATTGAGTACTTATATGTTACATGGTCAAGAAAAGAATTGATGGGACATCTAGAATCAGGATAGATAGTTGGATAGTATGGAGTGGATGGAATTTTAGGAGAAGTTTTTAGAGAACTAATACCCTGAGACACTCAAATTGGAGAGAGAACCTGATTTTAGGTAGTTGAATCAGGGATCATATCTGTTATAGACTATGATGAACACTTTAAATATTTTCAGTGATTTGTTTCATCATTGGAGGAATATTAGGAAACCACATAAGAGAAGTTTCTAGATGGGGTTTAATGTGAAATTAAGTCCCAGGTGAATAACTTCAGGCTGGAGATGTCTTTGGAAGTGGTGAATCGAGATCTAATTTCCAAGGGAAACTTGAAGGAGGCTTCTGATAGAGGATATGTGACTTCTACTAGATGGTTAAGAGGAAATAATTATGAGATAATGAAGTTTAATTATGAGAATGTTGACTAGATTAGTGTAAAGAATAGTGTCTAGGGGGAAGGATCAGTTATACAGGACCTTACATGGGTGACCTGTCACCCGTGCAGTAGGTCATGTCACTTTTGTAGACAATACCCAACCACCAATAGAGTGATAATCTTGTGGAAGGATGGGACATCTATAGAGTCTCTATAGGAACCTATGATATATGGGTAATGATGGAGCATCTAGGAATAATCAAAGTGGGGAAGGGGATCTTCTACACCATATCAGTCTAGAAGAAAGAGTTCCACTAGAAATTATGGTAAAGGTAGTATACTAGGTGATTTTGGGAAAGAGTGCCTATATTAATAGGGTAGTGTAGCTCATGGGAATCAGACACATCAGAAGGAAGAGGGGAAAAGCTATTTCATGAAGTTCATCCTACACTTGTGGATAGAAAGGCTGGACCATAAATAGTTAGAGGCACTATTCTTGTCGCCTCTAGGATAGATAGTGACTTATTTTATACTAATTCCTCTCATTATTTTATATATTCACAACTTATGAATGTATTGAGCCTAGTGGTAGAGTTTTTGAGTGGGGTGATAATTATAGATACACCATTAGGAGTACAATCGAGATACATATTCTTGTGCAAGGTATGTTCTCTCGAATTTTGGGAGTATCATTTTATTTTAGATCTCTACATTATAGATATTTTTGTCTTTGACCTAATTATGGGTATGGACTGGTTAGTATCATACTAATCCAACATTTATTTTTCCCATATGAGAGTGACTTTTACATTTCCTAAGGGTGAAAAATATATTCACCATGGATAATGGGATATATAGGTAGGTCGTGCATGGTCTATTCATTAATAACTAGGGGAGATCATCGCCCAGAATTCTATTCTATTGCTAGATGATGGGGGTGTGAAATAGGATGTATTTCCACTCGTAAAAGACAGGTTCCAAGATGTGTTTCATGATGACATATCTAGGATTCCTCCTAAGAGAGATGTGGAATTTAGGATTGAGCTCATGCATCAGGTTATGATAATTTTTATTCCACCATATAGAATGGACCTAACAGAGCTTCAAGAGATTAAGAATTAATTGGAATACTAATGGATAAGGGGTTTACAAAATCGAGTACGTCACCTTGGAGTTATTCAGTTTTGTTTTCTAATAAGGCTGAAAGGATTCTATGCTTATATGTTGATTACAGAAAGTTGAAATAGATGACTATGAAGAACTAGTATCCTCTTCAATGTATCAATGATCTCTTTGAACAGTTGAGGGGGGGCTTGTATTTTCTACAAGATTGACTTGAGATAAGGGTATCATCAGTTGAGGTTTTGAACTTAGGATATACCTAGGACTACTTTTAGAAGTAGGTATGGCCTTTATGAGTTCATCATGATGTTTTTTGGGTTGAAAAACTCTTCTGTAGTGTTTATGGACTTGAAAAAAAGAATATTCCACCTGAACCTAGATCAGTTTTTGGTAGTTTTTGTGGATTATAACTTGGTGTACTCCATGAATCATGAAGATCATGCCCAACATCTTGAAATTTTCCAGAGTATAATGAGAGAGTATCAAATATATTCCAAGATATCTAAGTTTTATTTTTGTATTGACCAGGTACACTTCTTGGGTCACATCGTCTTAGAAGTATGTGTTTTAGTGGACCCAAAGAAGGTACGAGAAGTTGTTTCTTGGTAGAAGCCCAAGAATGTTTTTGATATCTATAGATTTTTGAGGTTATAAGAACATTACATTATCTTAATTCAAAACTTCTCTTAATTAGAAACACCTATTTCATGATTTAACAAGAAGGGGATACAGTTTTAATGGTTTGGAGCATGTGAGAATACTTTCTAGGAGGTAAAGAAGCATATGATGATGGAACCAATCTTGATTCTACTTAATCTAGGTGAGGAATATACCATGTTTTGTGAAAATTATGGGATTGGTATAGGAGTATTGTAGATTTAGGGAGATCATGTTTTGTTGTATGGGTTTTAGTAGTTGAGGCCACATGAATAGAATTTCCCTATGAATGACCTCAAGTTAAAAGTATTAGTTTATTCTTAAATCTGTTGGTGGAATTATATGTTGGAAAAAACATGCACTATGTGTACTAATCATAATAGATTAAAGTACATATTTTCTCAACAATATTTTAATATATGACATTGGATATGTATTGTGTATATGAATTCATTCTACATTGATCTATCATATACTCATGGGATGGGAAATAACTTTGATGATGATTTAAGTAGGAAAACTTAGACTCAGGCGGTTCACGAGTCTATTGTTGAGTGGAAGATGATGAATTTACTGACTGAGATGTATATTTTGGTTCAACAGAGCCATGACAATATGAATATCGCTTCATTTTTAGTAGAGTATACACTTTTTATATAGATTAGAGACTTGCGGTATGAGGACCCAAAATGTATGGTTTTTAGGGAAAGCCTTGAAGGTTGGGAGTCACCTTCATATTGGACCATAGATGAGTATGATATAATATATGTTAGGAATCATGTTATTGTGATTATGATTATGAGAGAGGAGATGATGTGTGAATTTCATTCCTCTAAGTGGTTAGTGTATCCAGGTGTGACTAAAATGTTCTGAGACCTATGATAACAGTTTTGGTGTCCTAGCATGAAAAAGGAGATAGTAGGGTTCATGACATGATGTTACACCTATCAACAGGTGAAGACCAAGCATCAAAGGACTGGTGGATTACTATATCCATTTCCAATTTTGGAATAGAAGTGGGATTATGTTACTATGATATTTTTGGTGGGTCTCCCAAATTTTCCTCAGAAGAATGAATTTATTTGGGTGATTGTGGACTGTTTGAAAAAAGTATCATATTTCTTGACTATACAAGAGACTTTCCTAGTGGATTCGTTGGGAGACTTATACGTTTGAGAGATAGTCCATCTATACAGGGTGAAAGAGGTTATAGTTTCAAACAATGACTCATTATTTAATTTTTGCTTCTAGCAGGGCTTAAAAAAGGCGTTTGGTACACAAGTTTTACTATGACATTCCACCCATAGATAGATAGGAAGTTGGAATGTACTATACATGTGCTTGGGATATGCTTTGGGAGTGTGCCCTACACTTTTGTAGGTCTTTGGAGAAGAACCTAGAATTGGTGGAGTTATCCTATAATAATAGTTATTAGTGAACTATTCATATGGAACTATATGAGTATCTTTATGGTAGGCCATATAGATCACCTCTATATTAGATAGAGGTGAGTGAGTTAGAGTTTTTGGGACATAGTCTCATACCAGAGACATCATAATAGTTTCATTTGAGTCAAAAACATATTACTATGAAACATATTAGATATAAGTCCTATTTTTATAGATGTTGATAATCCATAGAGTTTATAGAGGGGGATCGTGTGTTCATTCGGGGGTAACCTAGGTTGGTTTAACATAGGGCTCAGAGATATAGAAAGTTAACACTCGGATTTTTTGGACTGTTTGAAGTTGTAGAGGGAATCAGGCCAGTGGAATACTGATTGGATCTTCCATAGAGGTATAATGATATTAATGATTCTTTTTACGTGTCACAACTTCTACAGTATCACCCTGACCTTTTTCATCCAATTTATATGGATGATATTGAGCTTGAGATTGATGCATCCTTTGAGGAGAATCTGAAATGTGTGTTGGATAGTAGTGAAAAAGTACTTCTAGAAAAATACCATGATGATAGTTCATGTATTTTGGTAGCATGCAAATTTTCAAGAGGAAACATGGGAGAGAGAAGTGTATATGCGAGCCCAATGGCCATATCTTTTTAGCACATAATCTTATAGAGATTCTTGGGAGTACAACTCAGGGACAAGATATTATAAATTGGAGAGATTATAAGATCTCGACCTTTTATGGGGATTTCTTGAGATCATATAAAAGTACTCTTTTTACTTTTTTGAGAATATCTTGTTTGTGTTTTACCTTGGGAATTTTTTTGGGAAAAATTGGTTAATTTTTGGAAAAGGAGGGGCAGTGCATGGTTGTCGCATGGTTTGACCAAACTGTGCACCCAATCCAGAAAACCATGTGAACCAAAACTGAGGGAATTCACATGGATGGAGCATGGTTTTTCAAACCAGGTCCCTTCTAGTAGTAATTGTGTGACTCCCTAAGGAGAGGCACATGGTTAGGAAAAAACATGCACCCCAAGTAGGAAACCATGCACATGGAATTTTAAAACCCTAAAAATTAGATTAAAAAATCTTGGACCCCCATCTTATAAACCCAAACACCCAAGATTTACCCTAAACCTATATGTATAATTTTTGGAGGTTCCCAGATGAATTCCAAGTCATTACAACCTCCATTATTGACGAATCAAAGCCTAGATTCAAGATCTGCACCTCTCCCAGTAAGAGATTCTCATCCCTATTAGTTTCCCCTCTCTCTCTTATATTTCTCACATAATTTGAAGGTATTTTTTACTTTATTAGAAGTGGATCTAGATAAATGTTTTGATAGATATAATCCATTTGATCTTGGATCTAGGTTTCAGATCTAGATCTTGTTTTTCACCGTGTTCTTGATCATTTTGATTCAAATGGAAATTTATGTTTGTGAGTGTTCATCATCAATATTTAAGTTGGTGGTATAACAAAACTAGAAAAAATCCTATTGACACGGTTCAAAACTATGGTAATAGGTCCAAAAAATATGGCCATAGCCTACGACCACAGTTTCGGGCAACTGTGGCCACTATCGTCATGGAAGTAGGTCCCAACCTACTACCACAATTTTGAAAACCATGTCATTAGGCCTAAAAACCCACCACTGTGGTAGTTGAACTATATTCACAATTTAAACCGTGGCTATAGGAAGCTATTTTCACAATTTTAACTGTGGAAATAGCCTAAATACAAAATGTCACCAGCGAGTTTCGATCCTTGTACCTCCTCTTTATGAACCATCATTCTTACCACTACACCATACGATACTTTGGATATATATATATATATATTATGATATATATATATATATATATATATTAATATAATCCATGGAAATAACCTCAAAATCGTGGTGGTAGGTCTTCCCGTCAAATTTTTGGTGAGAATGTTTTTCCCATGGAAGCATGAGAACCCTATTGACACAGTTTTTCAAAAATGTGGATATAGGCTATAGAAAATTTTGGCCTATAGACACGGTTTTAAAACCCTGGATATAAGCCAAAAAAAATTGGATATATCCACAACCTATAGCCATGGTTTTCAAAACCGTTGTAATAGGCCATGGAAAAACAGCCTATAGCCACGGTTTTAAAACCGTGGCTATAGCCACATATATCCATAGTTCTAAAACTGTGGCTATAGGTCCATGGTAGTGGACTCATTTTCTAGTAGTTTAAATTCAATTCCCATAGTCTTAAATTCCAATCACATGTATGTGTTTCGAATTTCAATTGGAATGTTTGAAAATTGAATCTTGAATTGAATAAATTAATTGATTAATTAATATATGGAATCATTAAATTGATTAATTGAGTTTCTATGTGAATATGAGATGATTTGTACTTGGGAAATTTTATTTGGGTAATTTTTATTATGAAATTGGTGGAATTAGATTAATTAGTTGGTTAATTAATTATTTAATAGAATACTGTGAATATGGAATTCATTGGAAATTGAGATTGTATAATTGGTTAATTAATGTGATATGAATTAATTGAGAATGGGGATTATGAGATGGTTGAGTTGACCTTAATGGTTTAATGGGTTATATGAATTTAAAATTTCAACATGGGTTAATGGTGAATTGATTATATTATTTCATGTGATTAAAATATTGAACCATGAATTATTGTGATAAATTATAACGTTATACATGATGTGAAATGCTGATGAATGGGTTAAGGATGATTAACCATAATAACTTTGATATATGTGATATGTGTGTTTAATTGATATATGAGTGTGGGAAATATATTGATGCTTCAAAATACTACTTGTGTGATTAATTGATAAATGTGTGTGGGACACGAACTACTAATTCAAAATCCCACAATGATAATGAGTGCGGGACACATACTACTACTTTAAAATATTATTTATGTGATTAATTGATAAAATTGCATTGGAAATGGACTGTTGCTTCAAAACACTATAGTGGTAATGAGTGCATGACACATAATACTGCTTTAAAACCCCTCGGTGTCCTAGCCATGAAATTCTAGGCCCAAAATGCTAGCATTGGTCTATGGTTCCAATTGGACGTAATATGAAATAAATTGAAATGATTAATGACAACCATGTAATTGTGATATGTTATATCCCTTGGTGATAGTTTAGACTCAGGAATTAGCCAATGTAGGTATTTATGGTTTTGGTGTCCTTAGGAACCAGAGGATTTTCTAGTTAAATAAATAATAATTAAATAAATGTAAACCATTTACTTTATTTCTTGTAATTTTATCCTTTAGAAAACTGCATACAGTATTATTTATTGGATATTATTTTATATTTCATTGGTGTTGGAATAATGATTTGTACTCACTCCATAATTGGGTTTCCTGATCTATACCTGAATATACTTCATGTTTGGAGGATAGGATAAGGGAAATATCCCTATGTTAGATGGCTGAATTGGGATGGAGCATTGATGAGGGAACCAAACATGATTTGGGACCCACTTTGGAGTTATAAGTGTATTTATTTATTTTGGGGTTTTCATATTAACACTTGAAACATATTTGGTATGACATATCTACTGTTTAGTTTTGGATATTTTATTCCCTATTTGGTCATCATGTGGTACCAGATTGGCTTGGTTATTGGTTATATCATTTGGTTATTATTATCTATTTCTACTCTTGTGATAATTTTATAAAGAGGGTATAGTATCCCCATGATCTATATTAGACACTCGTTACTAGTCGGCATCCTCTAGTGTACAAGGAGACACACCTAAAGTCATGTGGTCAACCAGCATGGGGTATCCATATGTAGAACCCGAGTAAGGTTGTTATAACCTGTAAATTTGATCCTGATGAAATTGGAAAACTAGTTGATCAAACCACTTATAGTGGTATGATTTGGAGTCTAATATAATTAACTAATATCTAACCAAATATTATGTTCAATGAGTTAATGGGTGCATGTTTTAAATTAAACCCAAAATAATCTCATTTTATTACTGTGAAAAGAATTTTCAAATACCTTAAAAATACAACCAACTTAGGATTTTTTACCCTATAGAACATGCATTTTAACTAATTATTTATTAGAATACTATTTTTTTGGTTGTAAGTAAGATAGAAAAATCACCTCTATAATATTTCACCTTTTGGTAAAATCTTTAGTTTTGTGGTGTAGTATGAAAAATATTCTATTGAATTATCTACTATTGAAGATGAGTAAAAAATTATTGGTAGTTACTATGAAATTATTTTGTGGATAAAACATATATTATTGGATTATGAATATTAGTTTTTATATTTCCCTATAAATTGTGACAATAAAAGTTCAATAAATATCTCTAAAAATCTAGTATCAAATTATAGAATAAATCATATTGATATATGACATCACTTTTTGAGAGATAATTTTCAAAAAGAGATATAGATATACAATTCAATGGTATATAACATTATCTTCCTAACATTTTTAAAAAATCATTTGACTAGTGAGAGAATTAATTATATCAAATGTGAATTAAGTATGATTAATTTTAGTTAATTTTTTTTAATAACCTTTTATTATTTTGTTTAATATTTTACATTATATGTTTATAACATGTTTTATTTAGATATTTATTTTATTATATCATATGGAAATACATTAAATATGATTTTCCATAACATGTTACTGTATAAATAAATCCCTAAATGATTTAAGTGTGAAATCCTAGTTAAATCTTCACACTCATTCGAAACTTGAACCAAACCATCTTTCTCGAACTATTCCTTAAACCCCCTAGAACCTGAGTTACAATTCTCATCATTCTCAGTCTAGATGAATAGAACAATTAGAGATTACATTACCAAATAATCTAAGAGATCCAAATCCAACTCAAGAAAGTCTAAGAATATTTTGAAGCCTCACCTTGTTTTTTGTGAAGTTATAGCTGAAAGAGAAGTAGATATTTAATGGTTCAATACTACCCATTAATTTATATGGAGAGTAGTTTTATATCATAACTTGAAAAGTTTTTTTAAGATTAAGATCAACCTTTCTATCCATTCCTGGTTAGTGAGTTTTATCTAATCATGGGTTTTGAAACTAGTGAATATAAAGAAGTTATTCGAACATTTATTGGTGGTCAAGAATGTGAGTTCACATCAACCTTATGGGTTAAATATCTAAGAGTCCTACATATTGAAGAATATGTGGAAAATTAGTTCTCATATCTAGTAAACCATCCCCATTTTGAGATTGGTAATGCCTTGGAAGAACTAATGAATGACAGAAAATTCAAAAGGCTTTTTGTGAGTGAGATAATTATAGAGTGTAGAATCCTAATATTGTTTATTGTGCACTGTATCTTCCAAATGAAGGGATATTTATGTTCTATTAGATATGGATATTTTTTTCTATATTTGATAGTTCATGGTATCCATATCATATTGACTCATTTCTTAATAATACATATGAAAGAGTAGGCAAAGGTATTATTTAGATTTAACACACTTCCTTACCCTAAGTTCATTTATATCCTATTGGAATAAAAGGGATTTGTTCCTATAGTATTTTAAGGTACTATAGTCCCAAATGGTGTTTGTTTAAATAAAAATACATGTAATAGAATAAAAATTAGTCAGAATCCATGAAAAAAGAGGTGGGTAGATGATGAGTAGAAAATATATGAAAGTTCCAATCCTGTTTCTCATCCAACTAAGAAAAGATATATAAATGATCATAGTTTGGAACTATATGAAATATTTGAATCCAATTACTCCTCCAATGAACAAGAATCTAAATATCTTATCAATTTAGATGAATAATCTAGAAGTTATTTTGAGGAAATTTCAAAAAGAACTATAGTTTAAGTTCCTATTGTAAAAGAAAATATATAGGAAGAATAACCTCCTAATGTTGATGTTCCTAAACCTTATGATATTTAAGTTGATGTTGAAAAAGGTAATGGAGTTTATTTTTTAGATTAACCTATTATAGAAGGATGTGTAGCTATGAAGGATGTGATAATTCCTAGATCCATGTTGTTTAGATCAGTTCTCACAAAATCTGAAAGTAATAAGGATATGAATCCTACACTAGTGGAGAATACACCTATGTTTTAGATTTGGAGAGCTCTAATTTTTTATTCTTCTCCTTTCAATGAATAAAATTATCCAAAAAATCCATTATTTTATATAGTTATGTATACTCCATTAGTTGTTGATGATAAAGATGATGCTGATCTAATTTATAAGAAGGTTAATTAAAAAGAAGGAAATAAAGATGACAATGATAAAGATAATGGTGATTCAACAAATCCAGAAGGCACTACTCTTGTTGTGATAAAATAAAAACCTATTGTTCTAAAGAAAAACTAAACTTATTCTCTAGTAAATCTAATTAGAATTGGGTATCATGAAGATTTCTTAAAGATCATGGATACTCCACCCTCTGAAAAATTTGTTCCTAAAGTTCCCTTCCAAGAAGAACTTATCTATGAATATTATCCAAGTATATAAGTTGTGTCTATATAATATTATGTGAAAGAATCTAAGGACTCATTAAAATAGGTTAAAAAATATCCTAAAATATTTTCACCTAAAGGGTATCCATGGAAAAAACCATAGAATTTTAGTTGTCATCCATATGATCTAAGAGATGATCCTTTTCATGAGATTGGTTCTACTCAAGCTAGAAATTTTCCATATTAAGAAGTTGGATAGCCTTATGAGTATTCTATGGTACTAACCTTTGAATATATTATTGATTTTAAGAATTAAATTTTTAATCTGTTAAATTATATTTTATTGGGTATTAGTTTTTCAAATAATATGGACCATGAGGAATATGTTACTTGTACTACTCAAAAATTTATTTCCCATATTCATTCAATTTTTTTTATGAAAACATATCATATGCACCAAAAATTTTGTTCATTTAGATGGGAATTTTTTTCAAGTAATATGGTATCCCTATAAGAATATCTATCTAATATAATGGATACTATGAATATAAGGCATCTTGAAGTGGTTAAAAATCCTACTCAACCTTTAAACTCTACTTTTGAATCTCCTATTTCAACTTCAGTTGATGAAAATTTGATTTGAATTTTAATTCATATAGAAATTATTATTGAACTTGAAAATGTGATGGGTATCAGAAATCAAGTCCAAATAGACATTACTGCTCATAGTAAAAAGAAATTTTATTTTCTTAATGATGAGAACATAAAGAATTCCAATGACAAATGTATAATCATTAATTACATCAAGTATTATCTATAAAAAAAATATAATAAGTTAGATCTTAAAACTGATATCTTGTATTTGGTCATAACTTTAAAAATTCCACCTATGCCTGATAATTTCAAAGATATCATAGAGAATTTATTGGTAATGAATCCTCTGTTAAATCAGTTAATATCATAGATAGAAGAGTTTATTCAAGTAATAGATCATGGAACAATAATGTTTTCTAATATCACAAGGATATTAGAACCTTATATGTATGTTTTAAATCCTCTCATGTTGGAACCTCCTACTTTACTAGTGCCTTAATTTTCTTCAGTTTCATCTCTTACTTTAGTATCAGTTTCTACACCTCTACATGGCCTGTACCTATAAAAGGACCTTTTAGTCTCTCTCTTTCCCAAGTTATCAGTCACATAATGCCAGTTTCAAAAGGAATCTCCATTCCAAAACCTTATACTATTCATCTATATTCTCTTTATCCTAATATTGGTAAAGTAAAGGACCCTTCCATTACCAAGGATTCAGATTCTGATAATAATTTGATAGTGATTTTGTAAAACTTTTTCATCTTTAATGGAATATCAACTTGATTTTATGTTATTTACTTTTAGTTTATTTCATTAAATTTTATTTTACACTCTAACCCTTTATGAATTATTTTTGATAATACCAAAGGAGGAGTAAAAGGTATAATACATTATTTAAATTTTTTTCAATGAATATTTAATCCGTGATTTATTATCATAAAAAAGGGGGACATTTTTGGTTTAGTCTAGTAATTACTTGTTTTAATAAAAAAATCATGTTTATGTCCATTCTAATCTATTATATTTTTTTGTAAAAGAAAAATAATTCTCACTAAATTTTTATATATCTGGAAATGACCACACAATATAAAAAATAGACCATAGTATGATCTGATCGATTGTGATGAGTTTATGAAAAAGTCAAGAAACCATATAATATAATCAAGGGAAAATTTGCTATTATCCAATCAACTAATGAAGAGAGATCATGCTTTTACAAAGTCATAAATCAACTGAATGAATATCTGATCAACCATAGAAAAAATTAAAATGAACTAAATGATTATAAAGTTAGTTTGATCAATATCATGAGTAACCTATCGACCAAAAAGCTAGTTGGACCGATCACATGAGAAAACTACCAACCAAAAATCTCATTGAATCAACCTCATGAATTAACTATCCAATTAAAATATATTTGGATTGATTAGATGAGAAACTTATCAAACTCAAAGAAAATTCATAGAAACTGTGTTGATGAATCACTAATTATAGAATAAATCATAAGAATAAAAAGATGAACCGCTACAAAAAGATCAACTGTAAGAAAAAATGATCGACTGTACGATACAAAAATTTAAAGTGAATAACACATGATGAAATGAATACTAACGTAGAAAAATAAAATGACCATCAGTTATGATGTGGAAAATTTAAATCTACCATAACTAAAGGTTTTTATTATAATATTATTTTTTATATACTAATATATCCACTTTTCTAGAAAGAATTTAATTCCAATCATAAGCATTTAATGACCTTGTATTTATTTATAAAATATAAGGATCATCATGGTGATTTCTCACTGTATATTTTTTAGATAAGATCTTTTTAAAGGGAAAAAAATTATGAAGAAATGGGTGAAGACATAAAAATTTAATAAGAAATATTTACAAGAGCACACATACTTTTCTAACTATACAAAAAATAAGACAAAATAATGATCTATTTTTGAGAAGTGTTTATAAAACTATTATTGAAATCAATAGATGCATAAAATAACATTAAAACCTATTTTATAATATTTTTCAAATCAATAGAAAACAAAAAGAAGAGAAGAAACACCTAAAGAATAATAGAGAAACATACTCTCATCCATTGATTTCTTATATTTCTCTTACTTTGTTTTATTTACTTTCTAGATTTCTATATGTATTTTATTTTTAAATATTAATAATTATATTCTGAGATTTACTAAATAGTGTAAGAAACTATCTCACACTCTTTCTATCTTACTTATCTATTATCCCACAAAGAACTATGGAAGAGGCTGATTTTCCTAGATTGCTTGTGTGAAGTTGTTTTATTTTATTTCTCCCATGTATATCTATGGAAGAGGATCTAGATATCCTTGTGTGCTATTGTGTAAAAATTGATCCAATTCATAGATCAAGTTTATGTTAAAATAAAATACTTTTCAATGGTTGATTTCCATGTGTATGGGATTATGTCTCAGATTAAGGTAGAACCCCTTGTTTAAATTCCATTGTGTATTTATTTGTTTTACCCTATTTTCAAAACATATCTATATCTATTTTTAAAACTTATTTATAGAACCTTACCTTTGTAGTTAATTATAATTTTTGTTTTATATAAAGTGTTATATTAAGTAACTTACTTTTAAAAGTTAAAATTTTTCTTTTAAATATATTTTAACTAAGACTTGATCTTACTTTTGAGAGTCTATTTGAAAAATAAAATTATATATCTCTATAGTTTTGATTAATTGGGAAAATTTTATAAATTGTGGGATTTAAATTTAAAAAAAAAATTAACATAAATTTTATTGGAAACTCAATTGACCCTCGATCTTGAGTTTTCCACTCCGACCAACAGGGTTAATACAAAAAAGAATGTAGTAGATACATTAACAATGACATTAACATAGTAAAAGAATACAAGGTCATGTGTAGTCTTTAGTTATTAGATAATGGGGTATTGGATGTAATGATTGTTTTCAATGAGATTTTATCATGGTTTTATAATAAAGTCTTCCTTATTTATTATTCATTCATGTGTGCTACATATATTACATGAATGGTATAATGATAAAATCCCCTCAAAGTATGAATTCGAGTTTTCCCTAAATTATGATCATCATAGAGTATTTTATGATGAGATGACATGTTAATATTATAATGAGTATAATCCAATGTATGATATAGATTAAATTCATGTGATAATAATTGGAGACTTATTGTCTAGATTGATCAATAAAAGTATATCAAATTCAATTTTATACAGTCATTGATATACTTAGGGGAATATACAAAATATGAATCCTAGTTACCTGAGGTTGAACATATAATTAGAACATTAACTATTATACTTTGATACCTTTCTTAAAACAAATAGGACAATATAATACGATGGTGGTTGGGTATATGAATAATCATGTCATCAGTTGAGTTTAACTGAATAATATTTGTGATTTTGTATGATAATTATTAAATTTAGGACCCTAATTGAATTAAAATAATGAAATTAATGTTTATGATTATCCGAGTGACATTTTTTTTCATAACTAATTAGATGAATAAAATTAAATTCATTCATTCAAATTGGTTAGTCTATTTTAGAGAATCATGAATGCTTGAGATGAACTATACTAGATTAACATTTCCCATTTATATTGGCCACTCAATGTATTGGAAAATGGTTTTATATAATAATTCATATGATTTATAGAGATACATATTATGGAAGACATATTCATATGAAGATAGGAGTGTGTTTGATCATGATCATTCCACACCCTTTTATAGCTTGATTTGAAATGCGGTTTTTATAAAGGCCACTCTTTGATTACAATTATGAATTGGGGAATTCATAATTGTTGTTAATGATATCAAGGCTCAAAGAATTATAAATAAAGTCTTTTATTGAGGATTAATTTTGGTACAAAGTGTTTATCTAAAATATGAGATAAGTATTGATAATCATGTCTAATGGAGTTCAGATAGATTTATAAATAGTTGTCAAGTTTTTCATAAAGTTAGTGAGGAATTTAGTGCAAGTGATAGATTGTTGTATTTTTTGAATTAAAGCATTGACCATGGAATGGTCAATGTCACTACTTTCTGTCTTTATTGAGGTATACAATACCACATCATGGTGTATATGAATACTTGTATATTATATCATTTAGTTGGACCTAAAAAAGTGATTATTGTGATTTTTTGGGTTCATAGACCCATAGTATGATGATTTATAGATAAAAAATTAATTTTTAATGGATTTTAATAATTGATTTAATGAATGAGGTGGAATCCAAAAGGGGTTTTTCCATTTCAAAATTTATGAAATATTATAACTCTAGGAGGACACTTCATTCAATATAGGAGGAATATAAAATAGAGTGTCTTAGGCCTCATTAGAATATAGGAGATCATTCTCAGTTGGAAAAAAATCTCTCTTTATTTCTCTTCTCTCTATTTCCCTTCAAGGGGTAGGTTTTTTAGTTTAAAGATATGATAAATGTTTTTTGGATAAATTATACATATATTTTAGAGGGGTTATTCTAGGTGTATGTTATTGAAACCAAACTAATTTATAGGTAATAGAACTAATTATTTTCAAAATTGGAAGATGGAGTGAAAGTCTAAAATAGAGTATGTAAGAATAGTAGAGGCAACCAAATCTGAAATATAGAAGTGTGGAAAATATGATGAATTTTATAGGAATGAATGTAATATATCGATGAGATTAACTCATCTTTTTTCAAATTCTATATAAGAAACATAATGGGTTATACGATAATAAAATAGTTTTATTTAACTATTCGTTGAGGATCTAAAGTTGTGGTGGTGTGGTTGTGACTATTCTTGACTTAATTGAGGGACAATTTTGAAGATCAAAAGTTGGAGGAACCCATTAAACCAACTAGGATTTTCTACAAATAAACTGGTGGGGTCACTTATTCAATGAACTTTTAACCTGTCACTTTATCATCCGTTAATAATAAATAGTATCAGTGTTTATCCCATGGAGTAGGACTACGTCCGAACCACATAAATTCATTTTTTGTTCCATGTTGGTGTGGGTTATTTATACTTCCACTTATGTGTATGTTTTTAAGCTTCAATCATGAGATAAATGTGATCCAATATGAGATGTTTTAGCTTAGTTCCCTAAAATGGACATTGAAATTGGGTGCTACAAGTTTCAGAATGTTCGGGTCTTATTTTGAAAGTGAGGCTATGGAATAGAGTACCAGAACATGGTGGGTTTGACACAACAAGAGTTATCAAATATTGGAATTATAAATTTGGATATGTTCTTTCCTTTTAATTTTTTTCATTTTTGAAAGACTTTAATACTTAGTAAGAATGAAATTAGAAGAAGGAAAGGTCAATATTGAAAATCTTAATGGATCATACTTTTTTTCTTGAGAATTTATATTGAAGATTATATATATCAAAATAATCATAAGATTCTATTAAAGGGGATAAAATTATAAACATAGTATAAAATTAAATGAGGACTTGAATAGAAATCACTCGAGGTAGTTAGAATAGTGTTGGAATAGAATTCAACCTTCAACATCCAAGAGGTGAAGTAAAATAAAAAAATTATATCTAAACCTTTATACATGAATGATAATCCTATAAAAATGAACAAGTTTTTTCTAATTTGTATAATCTTTAGCCTAAATATGGTGTAAGGAAAGTCAGTGGATGATTATTTCAATGACATCAACTACACTCGAATCCAACTAGAATTGGTAGGTGTGAATTTTGGAGGACTAGACTGGGTATTGATTATTATATCATAAATTTTAAAATAATAGGATGCAATGTTTTATTCCATGAATAATTCATGTGGTGTGGTTGAATTATTTTTTTCAGATGGTTTTGATCTTTTTATGAATAAAGAGATTAGATGGAAGTAATTCTAGAGTTATGCTAGAATGTCCTTTAGTATGGATGATATGGGATTTTTCAATTGAATGGGAAATAAAAGTTAGAATAATTAGAAGAATAAAATATAAAGGATCAAATGTAAATATATAGGTCATAGACCTGTATACATGCATTATAGAAAAATAGGTAACTTAAACAATGATTGAAGATAATATAAGGTAATTATTGAAGATTCACTTTTTGAAGTCCTTCTACAAATACTATAAATGAGAGTGAAAAAATATTGTTTCTTTGTATTACTAGTTCATTGGAGTCTTGGATCATTTATTCTATGGATCCATTTCACTCAAAATCCAAGAGGTGGATTATATATAATTATTTCATGGGAATATTTCGAATGGTACATCCGACAAATGCTGAAAACATTGACATAGTTGGAAATGGGGATATGAGTGTCCAAACTAAGAGCTAATAAATGTTGAAGCTTCTAAGGGTATCACACATCTAGGATTAAATAAGAATTTAATATCTTTTGGGAACCTAAATAATATAGGATTCTATAAAGTTTTTATAGGAGTGTGTAAGACAACATTCATCTCTATGGTAGTGAAAAAATGAGTGAAATATTAAATATTTTATCTTAATGGGAATTTAGAAGATGAAATTATTATTGGAACAAAAATTTCTATAACATAAAAGTTATTGTATGATCATCTAGGAAACATGGGTGAGAAAGGGATGAAAGTTCTAACTATAAGGGGAATGCTAAAACTTGATCATGTAGAGTATAAAACATGAAAATAGTGTATCCTATGAATGTAGTGGAAGTTTTATTTCATTACGAATGGTAAAATAACATAGAATTAGAAATTAGAAATAGTATATTATAATGTTTTTGGGAAAACTCTAGTTTGTTCTCATAGAGGTTTATTGAATTTTTGCATCTTCATTAATCATGCGACATAGAAGCAGTGTGTTCTCTTTCTTAAGAAAAAGTCTAATGTTTTAAGAACCTTAATTAAATGGAAATCCATGGTGGAAAAGGATTTGATTTTAAATCTTAAGTTCTTGAGGTATAATAATAGTAAGGAATATGATACCAGGTAGTTACAATGGTTTTTTTTTGGAATAAAGGATTATGTTTTGATAAGACAGTTCCAAAAAAATAAGAAACAATGGTGTGGTGGAGTAGATAAATCCACTGCTATATGGGATATCCCCAACCATGATAATTTAATTTGAATTTTGTTAAGAAGTTTTTGGGATTTTTTTAATTTTTCAGAATAAATTTTATATATAAGTCTATACACACTACCAAGGAAAGATATTCTAGAATATTTAATGACTAAAAAAGGTTAATGTGTCCCTCCTTAAAGTTTTTGGATGCATTTACTATATATATTATTATAGTTGAAAAACTGATAAATTTGAAGCAAAGTCTAAATAATATTTATTTTTGGGTTATGAAAATAAAGAATTTGTATTTTGGGAATGGGATAATGATTGTCAGAAGGTCAGTATAAGCTTAAATCTTCACTTAAATAAAGGTATTTGATAGAAGGATCCAAATTTGGTGGAATATCTAAGAATAAGTAATTATTAGATAATTCCATGGTTGATTTGAATGAATGTCTAAATTTTTTGGAAGATTATGAATCACCCATTTTTTTGAATAACATGATATACAGAAAGGTGGAATTTTAGATAGAGGCTAGATTTGGAAGGTTCATCCAAGGAAAAAAGAATAAAAAAGATCAGGGAGTCTAGAATCTCATTGAAGATTTTCAGAAGATAAAGTTCTAAACTGAGAACAAACTAAGGAGTTAAGGTGATCTATTTGTGTAAAAATACTAGTTTAAAGGTTTAGATATGACTTGAATTATCTACTTATTAAGGATGGTTGAGAGAATGAATTAATGGAATAAAATATAAGTCTCAATTTCTCAAAATAGTGGGATTTAATACTAAAATAGGAGATAGAATAGTACATTCCTTTTTAATATGGGATATTATAGAACTATCATGATCCAACCCATTGAGGATATCCTGGCTAGAGATAAGTTGAGTATGAAACCCCAAGCCCACCTCCAATAGGATATGATATGTCTACTAGTGCTGAGTTGGCATATCACATAGATTGGAAGCGTTATCCTAAAGTACCTACACATACACACATCTCCATACACTATTATAATGCAGAAAATATAGACAACTGATACTGTAAATGCATGAATATCAACTAATCCCACATCAGAGTATGACAAAGAGTATGAAAAAGAAAAGGCCCAAATATAAGACCACTATAACTAGAAAAGGATCCCAACCTATTAATAAAAAGTGGGGTTCTATTAAGATTAAACTCTTAGAACCATACATGGTATGTCTAGAATAACTAATACCCACCTACTACTGGTTCTCCTAGGAATCCATCAAAAGGAAGTTCGTCTACATAAGGTATGACACATGCATGAAGAGTCTATGTGGGGTGAATGTAGACATACTCAGTAAGATACCCTGAAATCACAAAACACAAAACCTCAAAGTGGGAGTCATCTATAAATTGAAATTAAAAGAGGATAAACAAGAAAACCCATATATGATCAAATGAATAATAAAATTCTTAAAGGTCATGCCCACACTACTGACCGATGATTCTACTAGAGGCTCAAAGGTAACATTCATTAACGAATTCTCACTCATCAGGTATCACTATACTAATAGAACTCATATGAGATGTAATAATATTTGATACTATCCATGAAGAAGAATGAATGAACATAGAGGTCTCATTAAAGATACTCACTTAATTAGACCACACCTCATCAGAAGACAACTGATGTAAATACACAAATAGGGGGTCACACCCAAGGCCTATTGAGGACACCTAACCCAATCCAAGTTAACCCACTAGGAAGGAGATCACATGAAATGGATATCAAAAACAATATACTTGACCCAACCTAGATAATAATGTTAGTGGATCACACCACAAGACACACAAAGGGATACCTAACTCTATCCAGAACTATCCTATATAGAGGATCTATCATCCCATACCTAGTATGGGATAATCAATAGTACCCTCTTAGGGATGGACCAAAATAATTCACCAGTACTAATATGGTTTGAGTTAAATCACCTATGGTAATACTAAAGTTGGTCTAAGGAGAACAAGGGCTCTAACTTGCCCTAGAAGGAGTACATGACATGTACAATTGGGTATATAGTGTGTCTCACTAAGTCTGGTACTACCCATGAACTACTGTCTCACATGGAATGTTCTTCTACCTACACAACGTGTTGTTATAACACATGGAATGTAGAGTTTGGGCCGACACTCTACATGTTCCTCCATCCCATGACCATAAATGTTTTGAAGTATATGAGGTGCATCCTGACACACATGACATGTGGGGTCACATAGATTCCTAGTGTGTATACTCCCTATAAACATTGAGAAATAAAGATAAAGATTACATGATATGTGGATCCCCCATTAAGTATCTAATTTTTACTCTCTATGTAACTCCTAACTGAAACATAGAGGGGTCAACACGATATGAGTTCTTATGAACAATACACCATTTATATCAGGATTTAATAAAAATTTCTGTCTGTCACACATGTCTCATCTATTTCATCATATCTCCCTATTCCACCATGATTCATGGTCATAAAACTCATAATTTCATTGAACAAACCCACAATATCACTAGTGGTTGAATTCTATCCACCCTTTGCTCAGAAAATGCCTCCTCATCAGCCCACTAAATTCCTATATTCCATATCCTGCATAGCTGAAAACTACTAATCCAACATTAGGATTCCATCATCATTATATAAAATCATCCATTTACAAACTACACATTATTGATTATGTAACAACTATACATGGATCTTGAGAAACACATATCAAACTGGGTTCTAAGATAAATTCAAGTCACTGACCAAAAGAAATATCGACGATGAAAGAATAATAGAGGTATAAAACCATAAAAAAAGTGAGAATGAATATTGATTGTTTTTTTGACCATCATTGATGAAAAATAAATATTGAATAAGGATAGAAAAAAAATCAAATAAAAAAATTAAATATCAAATTCTTAATTCTTGTAAGATAATTAAAGAAAAAAAATCAAAAATATCAATATGTGAATTAGTTTCTAAATAATTAATTCACGTTCATCATTGAACTCAAGTAATAAGGAATATAATCCAAAAAAACAAAAAACTACTTCAGGTTGGATCAATAATTTGATAAGAATACACCCAAAAGGGTTGAATTTTAAGAATCCATTACATTCATCATTAGATATAAGAATTCCTACTTTCAATCGTTATCAATTCTCCCCGTGACATCACTCATACAATGGTACTCTCAATACTCTTAATATACCAAGGTTATGTGGATAACTCTATAGATTTTATATAATGAAGATTATATTGGAATGATCTTAGGTTAAAAAAAATGTTAGATAGTTAATAAATAAATAATTTAATTACTTTAATTTATTTATTTGTTCCACTAGAGATTCCATTGTATCGAAACACCTGACACCAACAAGAATTATATCCCAACTAAGAAAAAACCCATGTTATGGATTTATTGGGGTCTAGTTTTTCCCATATAAGATACTATTCATAGTTTATTCCATTATTTTTTAAAAACTATGAATGCATGAAATAATTTATTTAATAGTTTTAATATATCAACACTAAGGATACATAGGCCCCAAAAATCTGCACCAACTCTACACCTAACTCTGAAAAAATAATTTTAAATATTTCAAGGTTTAAAAAATAAATTTTTATGTCCCTATATTATCCCCAAATTTAAGGATTTACAACCTGAAAAGTGAAACACTCTCCCACATTGGGTCTTCTCTCACCGATCCTCAATCATTACTAGAGACCTTGAAAAGTTAATGTTGGTCGGAGTAGTTTAATCAATAGGGGAGGGGTGAACTGAGTAACTATAAAAATTCCTGTTAAAAGAATATTATTTTCAAAAGAAATGGTTTCCCCAAAAATAGATACAGACTAGTTAATCAAGGTTATACTGTTATAAGAGTTTGACTTTTTAAACAGATTCTTAGAAGATTGATTAATTCTCAGTAATCTTAATTTGTATTATTAACATTACTTTTGAGGTTATCCTACCATGACACACCAGTTATAACTTCTTTCCAAGACTAACTATCAAAGTGAAATTTGTGATTTCTGAATTATGCAATAGAGCATTAAAATAGAGAAGACTAAATTTAAACAGCACAACGGATATGAAACAAGTGGTTGAGTATCAAGCTGAGACCTAATCTACTCCACTTGGTGATCACCTGCCACCAAGAAATTTATATAAATAATCTTTGATCCACACCCTAGATTGGGGTTAACAACAGTACACATACTGTTCAGGTCACACAGGGACCTCTTCCATAGTTTTCGTGGGTAAAAAATAATAATAACCAGGCCACATAGGGACCTCTTCCACAGTTTTCATGGGTAAAAAAAAGTATAAAGAGTTTGGTGTAAGGATTTCAGTATCCTCTAGTTCAACTCAGGAGTCAGTGTGTGTCAAAACAGATAGGGGCACACATTTCTCATAATGTAAATAAAAATATGATCACAGTCAAGCAAGAATATAGAGATGAGGTTAGAATACTCTTGTGTGATGTCAATATAGATCTGGACTTCTTTGGTTTGAATCAGATAAAGCTTTGAGTCCTTATTTGGAAGTTGTGTGAAAAACAGAGTGTTGTGATTCAGATAGTGTTCTTCACGAGTTTTGATAATGCAAAGATATTCTCTGGATTCCAGTGTACTTCGTATGTTCTTCAGTAGAGTCAGATTGCATGCATGTAATAATGCTTCCTTTTGAAAATATTTTCTTCTCGGTCATGTTCATAGGCTTGTTTTTCGTTTTGTATCGCTCTGTGTTGTTCTTGGGCACACTTAGCTCTTTATCTTCGAATGCATCAGTTTTAAATGACAGGTTCTATGTGTTCTTCACCTCATACCTCGTACTGTCTGATGATATGTCTACAAAGAAACATTAATTATGTCAGTGCATTAAAGGCATCAAATATGACTGTTAGAAATTAAATTGAAAGACAACAAAATAGTTTAAGAAACAGTGTCACAATAAGTTATGAAAATGGTGTCTTCTTCACACAGTGTCTGAGTGTCACAGTATCTCATTTATAGTGTCTTGTTCACAATTTCTTGTTCATAGTGTCTTGTTTACGGTGTCTTGTTTATGGTGTCTGGATTCATGGTGTCTTGCTTCACGGTGTCTTGTTCACAGTGCCTTGTTCACAGTGTCTTGTTCACGGTGTCTTGTTTACGGTGTCTGGCTTCACAGGGTCTTGCTTCACAGTGTCTTGTTCACAGTTTCTTGCTTCACGGTGTCTTGCTTCATAGTGTCTTGCTTCATGGTGTCTTGTACTTAGGCAAATAACTGTACTCAGACTTAAATAGTGATATGCATGAAATGGATTGAGCTTAACCATTATAAAGAATGAGAGAACTTGAAACATAAATACACATGATTGGATATAATTTATAGGATGAATTCGAAGATTCTCTATAAGGTATTTGAAGTGTTTGGTCATATTATACTTGGATAAAATTCAGTTGAAATAGAAATATAATTTCTTAGAAATCTCCTGCTGGACATCATTTGCAATCTTGGAGTGAATTTGTACAAGGTCAAGAACTCTATCACTGTTCTTGATGACTTCAGATAAAAAAGCCACATTAAAGACAATGAAAACATTCTGAATCTATTCTTTGACTATAGATATGAGAAAAGTAATATCCAAGGAAGGTGTAGAGGATTTACTAGAGGTATTAGAAGCTTTGATGGCTATTGTCAGATATTTGAGCTGATTTAGTACCTTTTGAAGACAACCAGTGCACTCATCAATGAGTTTATTAAGGTTCACCACAAGATCTTTCTTCTCCTTCACATCTATTTGTGCATTTCCGAAACATTTTCATTGAAGGATTCCAGATAAGGCTGAATATGAGACACAAAATCTTGAGGGATTTGAGAAATAGTGGGTGCTAGAGGAGCAGTAACAGGCTTTGATCTCGAATGCAGCTCTTTCTGCATGTCTTCAACCATGCTTCTCAGGGTTGTGACTTCATTAATGATAATATTATTTAAAACTCGTACTTCTTGAATATCATGGAGCATCTTAGGTTATATCTGCCAAATAATCATTTCCAATAATAGTGAGGCATGTCTCTTACTTAAATTTTTCACAGGACGAGGTTGGGAGTTCATAAATTTCTCAATGCTAGATAAGAGAGTATCTCCAAATTCCTTCAGATCATCCTCACTGACAAAGGAAGGCTGTTCAGATAAAGGTTCAGGTGTATGAATTGGTACAGGGTCAGGTTCAGGTTCAGGTTCCTTCTCAGGTGAAAAGTTTGTGAATGATTTCAACTGAAATAGGGAAGAAAGATCAAGCCTAGTTGCAGTAACCTTCTGAGACTCATTCACATCATAGAAACTAGGAAATTTGCACTAAGTGTCCATAGGACTTGACTCAGTTGGATGTGAGGCTTCATCATATTCAAGATTTGGGGTTTGATCCCCCTCAACAGGTGCTACCTTCTCAGGACTGAAAGGCTTAGGAGCTTGGTCTAAATCTACAGAATCAGCTCTAAGTTCCCCATTAATTTCTTATCTAGAAAGCTGAAAGGCCAGCTCCATCCTTTCTTCAGCAGAGGGTATGATTTCAGGAACAGATTGTTCCCTAGGGAGTTCTTCCATATTTGCTTCTTGCACAACAGGGAGTTCTTCTACTGTAGGCTCTTCCATGGCTTACTTCTCAGATTCTATGACAACTTATTCTTTTTCAGCCTTGGGTTGGATTTTTATATTGACATCGTCTCTAGGGGAAAAAACTTCTTCTTCAAGAACAACATGAGGAACAATAGCCCTTTCTTCCTAAATAATAACTGCTTCCCTATATGGTAATTTAGCCTCTTCTTCCTCTTCTTCTTAATACTCAACAAGTTCATCTGGTTCCAAACCAGGATCAAAAATGTCTTTCGGCCTTGATGGATAATCCACAGGATTAAACTTCTCATAAACCTTATCATTTTCTTCCACCCATTCCTTTTTCCAAGGATTCTAGTTTATCTTCATTCTCTTGATGGTAGATTTATATAGACAATACTCACAGTCCATAAGCACTTCTTCATTAGGTCCAACTATGCCTTTTTCAAAAAGCATGGATGATATCAGCTGAGAGTAGAGCAGAGAAGTAGACTTGGATGTAACTTTGATCAACTCACACATATGGTGAATGAAGTACTTGCATAGGTTGATCTTATGTCCATTTTTCATAAGGTGAATCAAAAACACATCTTGATATTTTAACACAGCAAAATCACCTTTTCTAGGACTAACCAAAATTTGAACAAACTTAAACAGAATCCTTGTTTCTCCATCTAGTTCTGCAGTGATGGCCCTTCTCTTGGTTCCATTTCCGATTAGGGTTTTCAGATCATCATCTAGATCAAATAAATTGGTTGAAGGTAGAGGTTGTCTTTGATAATCCTCACATATACCTTCATGAGGTATCCTAAGGCATGAAGCCCATAACCTCGAAAATAAGGAGCATCTTTGGCCATTAACCCATCTCCTCACAACATAACTTTCACCATACTCAAAAGAGAACTATACGTACTGGTAGAACTGATCCACTAACCTAGGATAGATGGTTCTATTCTCCCTTGAGAACCACTCTAACCAGCCTTGTTCTTTTAGAACTTTCAAGACCATAGATTTTCTAGATAAAAGCCATTTGGGGCAAATTTCTTTCTTAGCTATAACACTGCAATTTACCAGATTCAGATTTAAAGGTCCTCCAGGTGTTAGCTTAGGTGAAATCTTCTTCTTCTTTAGGTTGCGCTTCTTAGGTGTGGATGAAGACAGACGTTTCATTCTTGGCATACATTGAAGGTTATAGAGAGAGAGAGATATAGTTACAAGGTTGAAAGGGTTCTAAACGAGTGAATATGATAAAGCCCGAGTGAAGAACCGAGTGAAACTTTTTGTTTTATCATTTAAGAATGCCAAACGTCACAAAAATAAAAACATGGGAAAATGAAAGAGGTGAAATAATAATTACCATGATACGGGTTTAAAGAAAAACATAAAGAATTTTTACGGTGAGACAGTGAGTGGTCGTTACGGTGAGACAGTGAGTGGTCATCACGGTGAGACAATGAGTGGTCATCACGGTGAGACAGTAAATTTCAGAACGTAAGTAAAAAGTACTAACGGTGAGACCGTAAATATAAGAGACAGTAACTGTGAAACCGTAATCATGAAACAGTAAAGTATAACATAGTAAAATTTCGAACAATACGACAAGTAAGATATCTATTTGAGATTTATCATGCCAAGATCATGTATTATGTAGTCTATTATCTCATAATTTAATGGTTTAGTGAATATATCAGAAATTTGATATTCAATACTAATGAATTCCATAGTTATATCACCTTTTTGATAATGATCTCTCAAAAAGTGATGTCTTACATCAATATGTTTTTTCCTAGAATGTGAAATATGATTTTTTGATATGTTAATAGAACTTGTGTTGTCACAATTTTTTGGTACATGTATGAATTGATATCCAAAATCTAGTAATGTGTATTTCATCCAAAAAATTTGTGCACAACAACTGCCAACAACAATGTATTCAACTTCTGCAGTAGATAATGCAACATAATTTTGTTTCTTACTAAACCATGATAATATTGACTTGCCTAAAAGGTGACATGTTACAAAGGTTCTCTTTCTATCTAACTTACATCCACCGAAGTCAGCATCAGAATAACTAACTAGTTCAAATGAATGTCCTTTAGGATAGAACAGTCCTAGATTGGGTGTATGCTTGAGGTATTTGAAAATTCTCTTTACAACATTTAAATGATATTCATTAAGATTTTCTTGAAAATGAGCACCCATACACACACTAAACATAATGTCCGGACGACTAGAAGTTAAGTAGAGTAAACTTCCAATCATTCCTCTATAAGTGGTTTGATCAACAGATTTTCCATCTTTATCAAGATCCAACTTACAATTGGTACTCATGGGAGTGTCACTCTTTTAGTGATATCCAATCCAAAACGTTTTAGAAGATCTCTAGTGTATTTATTTTGAGTTAAAAAAATTCCATCATTATTTTGAAATATTTGAAAATTAAGAAAGAATTTTAGTTTACCCATTAAACTCATTTCAAATTTGTTTTGCATCATTTTAGAGAAATCAATACTTAATGATTTTTTTGAAGATCCAAAAATAATATCATCTACATAGATTTGAACAAATAAAACATCATTAGAAATTCGTTTTATAAAGAGGGTAGGATCAACTATTCCTTTTTTAAAACCTTTGTAAATAAGAAAAGTACTCAATATGTCATACCAAGATCTTGTAGATTGATTTAAACCATATAAAGGTTTTGATAGTTTGAAAATATGATTGGGAAAATGAGGATTTGTAAATGCAGGGGGTTGTTTAACAAAGATATCCTCAACTATATACCCATTTAGGAATTCAATCTTAACATCCATTTGATATAGTTTGAAATTCAGATGTGTAGCATAAGTAAGTAGGATTATGATGGCTTCAAGTTTGGATACTGGTGCAAAGGTCTCCTCATAGTAAATTCCTTTTTCTTGACTATAGCCTTGTGTAACTAATCTAGCCTTGTTCCTAACTATATTTCCAGCTTCATCTACCTTATTTCTAAACACCCATTTAGTGCCTATGGTGAATGTGTCCTTGGGTCTTTCAATAAGTTTCCAAACTTTGTTTCTTTCAAACTGATTAAGTTATTATTTAATATCCATTACCCAAAATTCATCATTGATGGCATCATCAATGTTTTTAGGTTCAAGTTGTGACAAGAAGACTTGATGTTCAACCTGATTTCTAAGAGAAGCTCTAGTTTGTGTTCCTTTCTCTAAGTCTCCTACAACAACATATAAGGGATGATTTTTAAGGGTTTTAACCTTTCTAGAAAAAGTGGGACTATTGATTTTAGGTTCATCAAAAGATTCAGGTTCATTATGACTCGATTGTAGGGAATTTCCAGAATTGGATGTTTTCACAGATTCTTTCACAGAGTAATTTGATGATTTTGAGTTGATGTTCAGATTTGATACATCATCCGCCATATTTTCTAGGATGGTTCTAGGATCATGTGGATCTGTTTCATCAAACTTGATATGAACAGATTCTTCCACACATTTAGTTCTCTTATTGAATACTCTATAAGATTTACTTATTATTGAGTAACCTAGGAAAACTACTTCATCACTTTTGGATGCAAATTTGTCAAGATTACCCTTAGTTTTGAGAATAAAGACTTTGCAACCAAAAACTCTAAAGTAATTAACCTTAGGATTCCTATTGTTCCAGAGTTCATACGAGGTCTTTTTGAGAATTGGTCTAATCAAGACTCTATTGATTATGTAGCATGCTGTATTAACAGCTTCAGCCCAAAAGTAAATAGGTAAGTCATATTCACTAAGCATTGTTCTAGAAATTTCTTGTAGGGTTCTATTTCTTCTTTTTACAACACCATTCTACTGAGGTGTTCTAGGGGAAGAGAAATTGTGACTATAACCATTTTGTGAGAAAAAGGATTCAAACTCTTGATTTTCAAACTCACGTCCATGATCACTTCTTAAAGATTTAATTTTAAGGCCAATAAGATTTTCTACAGACTTGTAATACTTAGTAAAATAAGAGCAGGCTTCACTTTTGTGAGCCATGAAGAAGGTCTAGGTATATCTAGGAAAATCATCAACCAGAACATAAACATAGTGCTTCCCATTTAAACTAGAAACTCTAGATGGTCCAAACAAATCCATGTGAACCAATTTGAGTGGTTGAGAAGTAGAAACTTATTTCTTTATTTTGAAATAGATTTTGTGTTGTTTTCCCTTTTGATAAGGATTGCATACTTTGTCATGTGGAAACTCAAGTTTGGGTAAGTCTTTAACTAGGACTTTTCTAGTTAGCTTTCTAAGGAAGTGAACATTACAGTGTCCTAGTATCCTATTCTAGAGCCAAGATTATTTATGAAATACACTTAAACATGAAGCATTTTGAGAAGCTAAAGAATCTAAATTAACAGAATAAAAGTTTTCATTCCTTGATGCAGAAAATACTAATTCATCTTTAGAATTAAATACATTACAGGAATAATTTTCAAATTTAACATGATATCCATCATCACATAATTGTGAGATACTGAGCAGATTATATTTTAATCCATTAACAAATAGTACTTTAGAAATTAAAATCGAATTAGTGTTACCAATCTGGCCTAAGACAATGATTTTCCCTTTGGCATTGTCACCAAATGTGACATGTCCTCTGTTTAATTTTATCAGGTTCTTGAAGCATGAGTAGTCTCCTGTCATGTGCCTTGAACATCTACTATCCAAGTACCATATATTTTTACAGGAGCTCTTTAAGTAGATTTCCTATAACATGATCAATCAAAGATAGATTTTGGTACCCATACTCATTTGGGTCTAGTAACATTAGTAATAAGTTCTTTATAAACCCATATTTTTCTCATAGGTTTCCTATAAGCATTATGTAAAGTATTTGAAAAATAAACTATATTTAGTCCAAAAAAACTTGAAACAGTATAATATGTATCATGACTTTAACTATTTGAGTTTTGTCTAGAACTGGGAACAAAACAATATGTTCTAGACTTTGAAACAAAATTCGTTCTACTAAGGTTTCTTTTACCAGGTTGATAACCAATTCCAGTATTGTATTTAAGGGTAATTTGTTTTCCCAGAATTTGGGTAAGGGTATTTTTCCCATTAGTAAACTTTTCTAAGTCACGTTTTAATTTCTCATTAGACATTTTTAATTAATTTTTTTCTTTGAGCTGTTGATAATTTTTCTCTTTTTTAGTTTTAATTTCAGATTTAACATTTATAGTGAGAGCATGTTGTTTCTTCAAAGATTTATATTTATCTTTTAATTCATTTCATGTCTCTTCAAGCATGTTATAGTATTCAAACATTTCCTCATTATTCATATTTTCAGAGTCACTTTACTCTTCAGAAAAATATGAATTATGTACAGAAGAGTTCAGTGTTACCTCATATGTTTTTTTTCATAAAACACATATTGTCTTTGTTATCCTGTTCATCATGTGATGACTCTGAGTCACTAAAACTATCCTCATAGGCACTCTAGGTTGCTTTCATTTCCTTTTTGTACTTATTTCCCTTGTCCTCATATTTCTTCATATACTTGAGCTTTGGACATTCATCCTTTATATATCCTTTGCGCTTACATTCATAGCATACAATTTCATCAAATTTTTCACTACTTTTACAGTCCTTTTTTCAGTTTCCTTTTAGATCATACTTTCCCTTGAAGTTAGGATTTCTGAAAAATTTCTTCTTTTTGTAAATTTTTTTGAATATTTTGGCCAGTTGAGCCATCTCTTCATCATTGTCAGGTGATGATTGTTTAGTGGTGGAACTTTTTATAGAAGCTTCCAGTTTCCCTTTGTCTTTGTGCTTCGAGGAGGTGGTCTTGAATGCTACAGATTTCCTCTTTGGTTCATCCTCCTATTCTTTGTTGACTTTCATCTCTTCCTCATACATCATCGGTTTTCCAATGTGTTTTTTACTAGTAGCTTGCTGATGTAGCACGATTATCTAATAGAGATAGAGTTTCCCCTCCATCTGTCAGGTAGACATCTAAGGATTCTCATGATCTATTCTTTGGCAGTGACTTATCTTCCAAGAGAAATCATTGTGTTGAAAATCTCATTGAACCTGAGATACATGTCAGAAATAGGATCATCAGGTTTCATTTTAAAATTATCATATTTTATAGTATAAGTATTAATTATCATTTCCTTTACACTAGATGTGACTTCATGTGAGACATACAAGGTATCCAAATTTCATGGAAATTTTTACAAGCAAAAATCCTATTAAATTATTCATCTCTTAAGGAACAGTACAAAGCATTCATGGCTTTGCAATTGTTATTGTAGGCAATTTTGGTAGGTTCATCCCATGTAATTCTATCAGTCACAGGAAGTTTGTATTCATCTATAATGGATGACAAAATTTCAAAACTCATACTCTCTAGATGCATTTTAATTTTAATTTTCCATTGAGAATAGTTAGTTCCATTAAATAATGGTGGTCTGTTGGTTGCAACACCTTACAATCTATTATCCATACTAACATATTACTTTAAAAGATCTAGAAATTTAAAATTAATAAGAATTTATAGAACTTTAAAGTACAACTACAATCACAGTTGAGTAATATTACACAAATTCCTAATAAATAAACCTCTGATACCAAATGTTGGTTGGAGTAGTTTACTCAAGAGGGGAGGGGTGAATTGAGTAACTATAAAAATTTCTATTAAAAGAATATTATTTTCAAAAGAAATGGTTTCCCCAAAAAATAGATACAACCCAGTTAATCAAGGTTATACTGTTATAAGAGTTTGAATTTTTAAAATTCTTCTTAGAATATTGATTAATACTCAGTAATATTAATTTGTATTATTAATATTACTTTTGAAGTTATCCTACTAAGAAAAACCAGTTATAACTTATTTCCAAGACTAACTATCAAAGTAAAATTTGTGATTTCTGAATTATTCAATAGAGCAGTAAAATGGAGAAGACTAAATTTAAACATCACAGCAGATATGAAACAAGTGGTTTATTCTCAAGTCGAGACCTAATCCACTCCACTTGGTGATAACCTACCAACAAGTAGTTTATATAAATAAACTTTGATCCACACCCTAGATCGGGGTTAACAAAAGTACACATACTATCCAGGTCACATAGGATCCTCTTCCATAGTTTTCATGGGTAAACAAAAATAATAACCAGGACACACAGGTACCTATTCCATAGTTTTCGTGGGTAAAAAAAAGTATAAAGTGTTTGGTGTAAGGATTTCAGTATCCCCCCATTCAGCTCAGGAGTCAGTGTGTGTCAAAACAGACAGGAGAACACACTACTCATAATGTAAATAAAAATATGACCACAGTCGAGCAAAAATATAGATATGAGGTTAGAATGCTCTTGTGTGATGTCAATGCAGCTCTGGACTTATTTGGATTGAAGTAGATGAAGATTTGAGTCATTCTTTGGAAGTTGTGTGAAAAACAGTGTCGTGATTCAGATTGCGTTCTTCATGAGTTTTGATAATGCGAATATGTTCTATGGATTCTAGTGTACTTCGTATGTTCTTCAGCAGAGTCAAATTGCATGCATGTAACAATGCTTCCTTTTGAAAATATGTTCTTTGCGGTTGTGCTCATAGGCTTGTTTTTTGTTTTGTATCGCTCTGTGTTGTTCTTGGGAACACTTCTCTCTTTATCTTCAAATGTATGAGTTTTAGCTGAAATGTTCCATGTGTTTTTCACCTCATATCTCATACTGTCCGATGATATTTCTACAAAGAAACATTAATTATGTCAGTGCATTAAAGGCATAAAATATAACCGTTAGAAATTAAATTGAAAGATGACAAAATAGTTTAAGAAGCTGTGTCACAGTAAATTATGAAAATGGTGTCTACTTCACACGGTATCTGGGTGTCACGATATCTCATTTACATTGTCTTGTTCACAGTTTCTTGTTCACGGTGTCTTGTTCATGATATCTTGTTTACAGTGTCTGGCTTCATAGTGTCTTGCTTCACAGTGTCTTGTTCACAGTGTCTTGTTCACGGTGTCTTGTTTACGGTGTCTGGCTTCACGATGTCTTGCTTCATGGTGTCTTGTTCATGGTGTCTTTCTTCACATTGTCTTGCTTCACGGTTTCTTGCTTCACGATGTCTTGTACATAGGAAAATAACTATACTCAGACTTAAATAGTGATATGCATGAAATGGATTGAGCTTAACTATTATAAATCATGAGAGAACTTGAACATAAATACACATGATTGGATATAATTTATAGGATCTAACTAGATTGAATAAGATTTGTGATCATTAAAACATGATTAATACATGAGGAGTCCAACAATTAACTCTATCTTTAATGTCTAGATCACCATGGATGATAAAATGTGATAGATCATGAACATATATCCTTAGATACAACATGTTGAATACATCATGTACTTTGTATAAATGAAATGTTTGGGATAAGAGGTATAACTCCCCACCAACCCTATACAGTATCTGGAAAGAGCCATTGAATCTCAGAGATAGCTTGCCACATCATCCAAATCTCTACAATCCTCATTGAGGTGATAACTTTAAGAAAAAATGGTTTCCCTTATTGAAATAAAAATTCCTCTTTTATCAGTCCATATAGATGTTTTTATGGCTCTAAGAATTCCTCACCCACCCCTATATGATCTACACCTTCTCTACCATATCTTTACCAAAATTTGTTCCTATAAGCACTGCCTCACTTGGCCAACCCAACATAGCGGTGACATATAGAGTTTACCTTACAAGAACTATAATAGTTTCATAACAATGGTGTAATGGTAAATTATATTATAAACAAACTCCACCAAGGGTAGTTGATCCTCCCAGTTACTACCAAAATCTAACTTTCAAGCTTGAATCATGTCCTCCAGAACCAGACTGGTCTACTTTGTCTAACCATTTTTCTGGAGGTGTAATGTTGTGATCACCCTAAAATGGGTCCCCAAAACCTCCTATAAACCTATAAAAAAATAGAATATAAAATGAGTTTTATAGTTAAAAAAATCAAGGGTATTCAATGAATTTGGAATATCTCTCACATATATAGGCATTGAAACTCTCCAATTAACTCTTCTCTCAGATGGATAGGAAGTGGTCGATTTGTTGAGTCGATCTATGATCAACTAGATTGTGTCATGCCCTCTATATGATCATATAATTCTTATCACAAAACTTATGGAGATATAATCATATATACCCTAATATTTTATGAAATATTTTTTTTCTGATAGGTTGCGTTACACACAACATTGAGTTTTAATGAACATCGATAAATTATTAATATTATTATTTAAATAAGACCATTATAACTGAGCTGTTAAAATTAGAAGTATGAATAGAAATAAACACTTTTTAAATGTTAAGTATTATTTTTTTATATAAATAAATCTTATTTGTAAAAAAAGAACTTAATTCTTAGTAAATTCTTTATATTATTTGAAAGAATTATATCTCAAAAAAAATATTTTTATTGGTTTTTATAAACAAATAATAAAAGTTATTTTTACACATTTAGAAAATTTATTTGAAAAATAAAAATTATTTTTAAAATATAAATATCAAAATTATATTTTATTAAATTTTTTATAATTTTCTGAAAAGATTATTTTTTTTGATGAATAGTAAAAAATTACTGATTTTTATTAAAATCTGCCTTTTCATTTAAAGAATTTACTAGATAAATTTTATTTTAATATGGTTTTAGAAGTAAAATTAGTAAAATTATATATTTATTAATCCAATTTAGACAATTTAAGTCGATATCATATTGAATTTTTATATTAAAACTATATATACTTTTGAAAAATTTCTCTTTGGAAAACCTCTTTTTTCCTTACGTATGTAGGTTTAATTTTAAATTAAAGTTTTACACTTATGTGAATGGAATTTAAAAAAAAGGATCCCATATTTATAATTATAATAATAAATATTATATAAAAATTTCAACTTAAATTTTGGTCAAAATAAATAGTGAAAATAGTAAAAATTATTTCCCGCGGTTAATGTTAAAATGAGTTTACTTGGGGTTAAAATAAAAATATAAGGGGTAAAATGACATATAAACTTTTTAAAAACACATTTTATGAATTTATTTTAACCTTATAACCTTAATTTTATATAATACACCATTTTGAGCATTTTAGAATGTAAAAAATGTGGGTACAAATTGTTATTTTCAAAAATTCCATGTGTGCCCACTCCCCCAAAATAAAAAGCCATCCTTTATCCTCTCATATTCACACTTTAAATACCATTTTTAAGCCAATTAATACTTAAATATATTCTTTAATTACATCACCACATACTATAGGAATTATTTTTATTAGTACACCCTCCCAAAAAGGATTTAGGTATAAATCTAAAGAGGTTCATCGTAGAAAAGGGAAATTATTAAACTTTTGTTTTTGTTTTATTTATTCTTCAACCTCATTAAAATATTATTAAACTATAATAATATAATAAAATAGTATATTCCATTTAATTATATGTTATTATATTAATTTCGTGAGCTACATCTATCTCCTATTCTATCAAATGGGAAAGGAAACCATCAACTGTGTTTACGATGAACTACCGCCTCACAAACTGATGTTATTTGTTTCCACCACCAGCTCTCATAGCTAGATATAATGATGAATTTAACATATTTATATGATATTTATGATTCTATTATACATATGTAATCATAATATCACATATAACTTCTTACTTTACATTTCATGGGAATATGATAACGTCGCTCATGTGTACGGCGAGACTACCACCTCATGAAGCTATGTGATCCTTTATTCACTTACAATTTATGTGGAAAGTAATAAGGAAAGGTTTAATGAAAACACACACACACACACACACACATATATATATATATATTTAAGGTACTAGGTTCTAAAGAGTAAGATAGTGGGTTGGGTATTTAAAAATTTCCATCATTGGGAAGACGTAACTTTTCATCTCTGGTGATCTGATCCCTAATATAGTCCGAAGATATTATGTGAATTATTAAAAACATAGAAATTAAATATAACATGTACCTCATTATGAATTGAAGAACTAATTATTACAACTCATTTATGGTGAATGTTTCTTGAAGGATATAAAGTCGAACCCCTCTAAGTCATCCACCCATGCTCTAAGAATCTGTGTGCATGTTGTTCAGTGAATTCTGGGTTCTAGAGCAGAGGTTCAATGATCTATTTGTCTTCGTGACGATCACCACAATTTTCTGCCTTCAATCTGAAAAGGTGTAATTATATCGACTCTCAAAGAAATAATCACTCTCTTTAGAAGGTGGTATGAGAGAGAGGCTCTTATTTCATTGGCATTAACAACACACATGAAATAATCCTCTCTTGTACTTATATAATTGGACAATAAAAATACTCGAAAGGGTTCACTGACCCCTAGAAATAAAACACTAACTAAATTAAAAATATATAAATAATTGTTATGAACTAAACTATGTCATATATTTTATTTATATTTTATCACATACATGTAATATATATATATATATATATTAAATATATTACATGATAAAATTAGTTCATTTAACTCAAATAGTAATTCCCACTAATATTAAATGAATTAGTAATATTAAAATAATATTCATTCATATAATTCTCATATTCACTAAATACCTTGTGAATAATTTTAATAAATAATTTTAATGAAATTATTCCTTAATTTAATAACAATGAATTTATTTATTTATCACTAATTGATGAATTAGACAACTCTCAGACCCCATGTTGGGGCCCACCATGTCCAACATACCTATTCACCAAAAAAGGGTATGTCCTTAAATACTATATTGTGTGTGACCCTCTAGGAACTTGTCTCGATAGTAGTGAATCCTATTCACAGAACAAGAGAAGAGTCTAGCAATCAATCAAGTCCCATAAAGAGATAAGGAATAGTTATGATAATAAAAACCAACCTAGGAACACATACTGTGTAATATAATTTCTTTGTCTTTAGATATATCATAAAGAAGGATACACACTTATGTCATTGTCTTTTTTTCTTTATTACTTGTTCATTTGACTAGATGAATTTACCTTTGACTACCTTGGACAAATATTTATGAAGGTACTACCATCCCGATCAACTAGTCCTAAGATGTATTACTTCCTCACCTCAAAAGTTAAAAATTATATCTTGATCATTAATCCGATTTAATACCAACAATAATTCACCCAACAAAATATACCTTAGTAAAATTTCATTATCATGATTTTTGAATGGGATAAAAGTACGCGATCAAATTGAACACATTGATTATGATATCAAGTTAGAAGACCAATACACATTTCCATAGACAAGAACATCCAATAACACTTGAAACATGTGCTGTTCCTCTTGGTGGGTCTGTCCTCATGATCTCAGCAAACAAATATCACCAAGTGCGAACTTCATGAGGAGTATCAATTCTTATGATCTCCCAACACTTGATAGTAAGAAACCAACTATGTCCAATTAGTGTGATGTATCTAGAATATAGGGAATATGTTTAAGATTACTGTCATAGTATATATAGTTTCTCATTATATCCCAATATCTGCTAAAACCTTTTGATACCACAATTAATTTATGGACATTACCATTAATTAGTGGATGCATAAATTTCTACACTATAATGGTAAGAGTACATCATTCATATCTTACTATATCCCTGATATAGTATTGAAAAGTACTATTTAGTTGGGTCTAGGGAACCCACTATCAAAACACTCCCACTTACACTAGAGACAACCTTCTAAAATTCCATGTTAGCTATCACATTATTAAGATCATGTTCCTACTAAGTTAGGAGTTTAGTTGCTGGGTCTGCCACATCTTCGCTGGATAACTATTCTTCTATGTTCAACCTCACCTTCTTGAGTAAAAATTCTCAAGAGATGAAAAACCTGAGTATGTTACTTTTTTCCCACTATCATAACATAAAATATTGGATGTTAAAAGTAATATAATTGTCATAATGATAAAACTTTACTTACTAGGTGTGATTATAAGAACTAGAACAAATCATTTCATTAAATACACTGCTTCTTAGCTTCCATAGTAGCTACAACGAATTCAGTATTTGCAGATATGACCACCACTAGAAGAATGATATTACCTTGATTATTACATTAAAATAAATATGATATTATATCAAATTGATCTATGGAATACTAGTATGTGTACCCCCAAAAAATAGCATCCCTTATTCTCCATATACCAGGTATATATCCTTTGTACTTACTATAGTACTATTGAATAGTTATAACTGCTTCCCTTACAGTTCTCCTAGATATAACTGATATTTTCTTATCTTAAAGTTTATGTTGGCAATATCATGTCTTTTATATATCATGTAATATGTGATTGATCCATCAAATAATAATATGGAATTCAACTCACCACCTTAATCATATCCTATGTTCCATAAATGTATACTTGGAGATATTTATGCCATGTGACACTAGAAACCATTCTTTCTAAAATAGTTCCAACTTGTGTTTTTAAATACTATGTCAGTATATATATGATTTAATAGGTCTGAGAAACCATTATATCTACCACAATATATCATGTTCCATGGAACTTAGGTTTATACTTTAATTCAATCACTGATAGTTACTTTCATCTTGGCCTTAACTAATTGAAAGACCAATAATTTTTTCACATATTTTTTGAAATATATTTTACTATAAAACAATAGAACAACTACTAACCTCTAGTATACATATGGAAAAGATTTATTCCAATTGAATATTCTATGATCTTGTTCATTACATTAATCATTAACTGAATTTTACTAACTTGAACCCCTTATTGGCATTCTATGGTGTCACCATTAATTTCTGGTTGCATTGTATAGACACCTTCTATTAAAGTTACTCTTAACATCTAATTTCCAATTAAATGATCATATAAAGTAGCTATAAAAAATAAAATTCTAATGAATTTAGGCATAATTAATTGGTGTTACCAATCTAGACTTATTGATATCACTTTTGTAGCATCCATGTATCATGTCATTTGAATACCCACCACAATATTCAAAATAATAAGCCCCTTTTATTTGATACATGGAATTCAATGTTGAATTTTAATTTATGTTGTCAATTCTATGTAATTTTCATATACTATATACTTGTAGAAATTATTATTCTCAATGAATACTATATCACTAACTATGGTGAACATAAAACCATCACCATGGTTTTATCTTTCCTACATAGTATGTGTGTTTGTAAGATACATCTTCCACAAGATATTGTGGAACTTATTCCAATGCCAAATATTCATGAATCTCAAGAATTGACTTAAACCAATTCAATATAACCCTCAATATATCGAATAGATATATTAAACCTTTTATTGAAATATAGTCTATGACATGAATATATCTTTTCTATCATAGTTATTATTATATTATCTTGGAAAACTTTAGGATTATTACTATAGATGAACTTTTTGTTTTACTAGATGTAAGTTTGTTTATATATTCAAAAAAATATTTGAATATAAACACATTTTCTTATAAAATAATGGATTTTTATTATAATATAACTCATATGATATCCATTTTTTATTATAGTTGGATATGGTTATGGTATATCACTATTATTTGTGAAGCATGTCTTGAAATATAATGGAAGTTTTGAAATATATATATATATATCAACATTTATACTCCTTATAATTACATCATGAATGTTATGTGTAAATGTATATGTGAATTTAGGAATTGATCCAAACTATATATTGTTGATCAATGTTAACATGTAAGACTCATCATCGATCCTACTTATTAAAATCATATCCCTAATGTTGATAAGGTAATGTGTGTTTAGGAATTAATTCACACTATATTATATTGATCGATGAATTATTGGTCAAGATATTCTTTGGAATTCCATATTAAAGCAAATCATATGTTATTACCATGTATATACCATAATTCACCTTCTCATTCCTTAATAAACATGTAAAGTAATATAATGAAGTATATTTACTACTATTTTACCCTAGGAATAGTTCACGCTCTCTTGCGGAACTAATTATAAAAGCCATGTGGATTACCTTTATCTCCAAAGGTTTATTTTTTCAAAAATAAATATTTATATACATCAATAATACCTATGTTTTTTTTATCTCCACTGAGTCTAAATACCATACTAGGTATATCCTTGACATTTTACTTTAGTTTTACTTGATAAAGAATTATCTTTCCACAAATTGGTATATAAGTCTATCATTTTAAATTCATTTCATATTTCCAATGATCCAAGTATTAATAAAATGTTATTTGAGTGTTAGAAACCATAAAAAAATTTATTCATGAAATGGAATAATGCATCGTTGTGTCCAAAGGACATGTGTGATTAATGTTTTAGTTATACTTAAAAGAATTTTTACTATAATCATTTACTTGGAAATTAAAAATTATGTGTTTCTCACCCTTGACTTAAGAATCAACATTTATCATAAATTAAGAGAATATAAATTAATTCTTGTCATGTTTTTATACTTACATGGTTACTGTATTTTGATAAACATAGGTGATAAGAATATTTTATTTACTATAGAAGAAGTATGTCAAAAACAATACTTAAAGTTAATTAATGTACCTAAAAAATAAGTGATTAATTTCTTAGTAGAGAGGGCCTAGGTGCATCACTGTGAAGACTATTACCTCATTAATAGAGTGTAACATAACAAAAATACAATAATAGTTCAATAACAGAAGCAGTAAACCATACAATATAAATAAACAGCGGAATATTAATAGTATAAAAAGCTATAAATTATGTCATATTATATATGGTGATACATGTCACATGTTTCCAATAAAAAAACCAAAACAGGTACACAATAGTCATATATAATACATGTCCCAAAAGTAAAAAAGGCCAAAATAATTCCAAAAGCATCATAAGTCTCAACATGGTCCCATGCTCTCCTGCTCCTAAGAAGCATATCTAGTACATGTATGAGGAAACTTTCCCTTATCGATATTTTCAGTCATATAATCTGTTTGGGTCCAAAAAGGTGACACAAATAGGGTGTAAGATATAATCCTAGTAGGAAACCACACAAGGTCTATTCCAATCTTCTAGTGAATATATATAAAAAGCATGTAGGTAGTATAAAAATAAACAAGGAAGTACTCAAAGGTAAACATCCATCTCATTTAAACAATTCCATTTAACAATTCAATCTCCTTGAATTTATATGTCTCAAGATCCAGATCAATCCTAACATCCCATGTATAGTCAATAGCACAAACATATTCCTAAACATGCAATTTATAAAAATAAGAGTCAAGATAGAATCCAATCTTGTTTTTTTTGTATTGGAAGAGGGTTCATATAGTCTTTAATTATTAATTTAACTTGGAACTTGAACCCATCCCTAAAATTCCTAAGATGGAATTTAGGTATCTCTCAAGTTATGATATCAAATTATTCCCATCATTTAAATTACTATGCTTTAATTCAAGTATCTTCTATGTAAGATATCCACCAACAACCTATAAGACCATCTTGATGAACCTCTAAAAAACCCGATATTGCTTTAGGTGAGGTATAGAGTCCTTTCAATCAAGTTCACCCTTGACAGTCCTATAGAGATCCTGAGAATCACCCATGAAATAAATAGTCAATTACCTTTTTGAGTCCATCTATGTAATCCTTCATTTGGATCCATGATTCACTTGCCATATAAATCAAGGTTTAGGCCATTGATTCCATCCATGGAATCCTTAAACTCGATCCGTGATTCTCCCAAGGCATAAATAGGTTCAGCTAATTGAGTCTATCCACGAAATCCTTTAACTGGATCCATGATTCACCAAAGTAATAAATAGGTTTAGTCCATTGAGTCCTTCCATGGAATCCTTTAATTGGATTCTTTAGTTGCCCATGGATATTAAGTATTTCATCAATCCAATTCCATTTAAACTTTTAATTTAACATTCCAAGGTCAAAACAATGATCATTCAATATAAATCACACCTCAAGAGGTGTTATAAGTAATTGGAAAACCTTATAATGCTTGGCCTTTCCAATTACTCATGTGGGAATTTTTAATATCGAAAGCATCACATGTATAACAAGCTATTACATGGATTAGTTATCATTTATCTCACATGAGAAAAAAACATTCAAGGAAATTAAATTCAAGTAAACCAATTCATGGAATTGCCTCTATTTACTCACATGGGCAAGGCTAAAAAATTCAAACAAGATTAATCAAGAAATGGAATATTAAGGCCAAGGAGTCTTCATAATTAAAGGTAAATTTTTATTAATCAAGAAGATAAACCACTAGAAAAGGACCACTCAAAGACCAAAGATACAGGGACTAGGGAGGCCTGAAGTAATAGAGGCCAACTTAATTTCTTCTAATAAAGTTCACCCCTTCTAGATTCAAAAATAGAGAGATGGTAAATCAAGTGACACTAGGTCCTTTATCCCCAATAGCCATGGATGTTAGATGGTCCACTACCTTGTTCCCCTCCCTCCAATAATGGATCACCAGAGTATTGTTGTTGAGAATGTATTTTCATTTTTTGATGGTGTAAACAATTGAACATGGAGTAGAACCTTTTCCATTCATGGAGTCGTGTATGATCTTAGAGTTAGTACCAACTTGGGAGAGAGCAATATTATCCTGTTCACATAACTGCAAGCCCGTGAGCATTGCTTTGGATTCCTCTTGGATTGACTTCCCTTGTCCATAGTGTGCATAAAATTCAAGAAGGACACTTCCCCTATAGTTCTGAACAATTCCTCCACCAAGAATGATCCCCCCTTTCAAGAATTATCCATGTTAAGCTTGAAACCTAAAACTAAAGGATTCCACCACACCAACTGTCCACTAGACCCCCATTTCTTGGAATGTCCATGGATTCACTACTCTACAAACATCTCAGTGAGGTCACCTCATTCTAGTTGCTAATATATCTAACCAATTAATAAATTTTCTTTACATATTAATTCACATGCGACATCCCATACAAGGGGAATAAGGCATGCCCCACATGCATCTAAGGGTCAATCCATAAAATGGTTCCTTTAAATCAACACCAAAGGGGTGATTTAAATTCAAGGTCTACAACCTATAAAAATTCTAAATAACCCCTTACACTAATCAGGTCATACCTATCAATTCTAGTAGTCAATTTTAATTTAGGTGACGCCTATAAATTGGGTCTGTGGAATGATGGTATATATAAATAACCCAACTATTAATGAAATTTTCAAGACCACCTACCTTAGGTTCGTTCTAGATATATCATCTAGTATCAGGTCTTGATTCATCTAAGATTAGGAGAAATATGAAGAATGGAAGAAGAATGAGAAATTAGGTCATATGATCCTAAATCCAAATAGAACATCCCATAGCTATAAAAATAAGAATGAGTAAAATGGGATTAAGGCCTTACCATTATGGATCTGATGAGATAGACCGTGCTTGAATTAGAGCTCGAACATATGATCTACCTCAAATCCAAGGATAGATAAAGGTGATATATTTTCCAAGGTTTAACTTTGTTGTATGTAGAAATGAAATTGATATATAGGGTTTTAATATATTTTTAATTTAATTAAAATTATTAACATTTCTAAAAAAAGAGGACTTATGGTTTATAAAACCATGAACAAACAGTGTATGGTTTCCTATAATCTTGGGGCATAGAGAATTATTTAACCACATGGTTTACTAACCATGAAAAAACCATGTGAAGGTACACTGTCAAAATATGTTAAAAATTTATACCTGGCTGCATGGTCATGCGACCCTACCCGCATGGTTTACCAAACCGTGTGGCCTCCTCTTTTCACCGAAAACTAGTGTTCTGGGCTCTGGATCAGCCACAAACACCCCAATCCCTCTATTAACTCAACAAGAATTCATATTTAGGCATATTTAAGAAACTAAATTGAGAATTTATGGGAAAAAAGAAATACATACCTCAAAAGAAGAATTGAGTTCCTATAAACATCCTCCATAAAGAAATTTATCCCTGAATTTCCCTTCCAAGGGTGGTGATGCATGATCTGAGAATACCTCCAAACACTATGACCATACATCAACATATCACTCCAAGGTATCATCATATACTTGGATGTGCTTCCATAGAACACATACTAATGGAAAATACCGTCCTTAGAGAACCTTCATGCTATGATCCGTAATTCATATAGGATGATCCTCAAAGGATGTATCTACCTATAGCTCAACATAATTGTGTTGAAATGCCTGAGATAGGTCTGAATTGTAACTTCAGAGCAGAGAAACCAAGAAGGTTTCATACATATCTTATTACCTCTGAGGTAACTTCAAACTATAGGCTACCAGCCCGACTCTGTCTCGAATTTCGAATTGCCTGACATATCTCAGTGAAAATTTACCCTATCTCATAATCCTCTTATGTCCCAGCCTCAATGAAACATGAATAAAAACCCGATCACCAACCTCAAACTCTAAAGGTCTTTTGTGGCAATCAACATATGATTTTTGATGAAACTGTGCAATATCCTTCCACTTCCGAATCAACTACACCTACTCTATGGTCTCTTGAGCAAGATGAGGTCCCAGTATAGCTTCCTCTCCTACCTCCATCAAACATAAGGGTGATTGTCATGGCCTATCTCACAAAGCCTCATATGTTTCCATATGATTAATATCTTTAAAGATATTGTTGTAGATGAATTAAACTAAGGGTATATGTCTCCCCCAAGAACCCCTGATGTCCAAGAATCATACTCACAACATGTCCTCAAGTACTTGAATCATGTGCTCTGACTAGCCATATTTCTGGGGGTGGTATGAAGTTCTTATAAGAACATGATTACCCAGCACCCTCTCTATACCTTTATATAATTGTGAAGTAAAAAAAGTGTCCCTATCTAAAATGATAGAATGTGGAACCCCATGAAACTGTACTATCTCACATATATACAATTTCCCATGCTCATAAACTAAAAATGTCTCCTAGATAAGTAGGAAGTGAGAGACCTTAATGAGCCTATAAAAACAACCCATACACTATCATTACCTTGAGGAAACCATGGTAAAGTTTTCATGAAATCTAGTACGACATCATTCCACTTCCACTTAGGAATGGGTAGATGCTGTAAAATTCCAACTGGTCGGTGGTGTTCTGTCTTCCACCTATTGAAAGGTGGAACAACTCATGAAAAAACCAACTACATCTCTTTTCATACCCGACCACCAATATTGACGATATAAATCTCGATACATCTTGGTGACACCTAAGTGCATTTCCCAAGATGAAGCATGAAAATAAAAAAATAAACTCCTCACACATGTATGATGAAATCCATACACAACCATGTACTCATAGGATCTCATCATCACCTATGTTCCATACATGAGGAGGTTCCTCACCTTCCACACTCTCCTGTAGAACTAGGCCTTTTGAGTTTGATAGTTGCCTCATCCTCACTCTATCTAGTAGGGTATAGGTAACAACTAAATATTAAAGGAAATTATTCCCCTAACTATCATTCACCACCAAGTGAATCTCATATAACAAATCCATAATCTACCACTCGCTACTAGCCTACTGCACCATCTGTATCTGAGTCCTCCTACTTAGTGCATCGACAACTTCATTGACTTTTCGAGGTGTGTAGGAGATATAGAAGTCGAATGACTAAAGTTTTTAAACCCACCTTCACTATCTCATATTCAAATCAAAATATATAAATATATATTTGATTCTTTTTTGGTTCATGTACAACACCAAATTCTCTCCTACTAAGTAATGTTTCTAAAAACGCAATGTGTGAACAACTGCAGCTAACTCGAGATCATGCATCAGGTAATTCCTCTCATGTGGCCTCAACTTCTGAGACCCATACATGACGAATCTACCCCCTGTATAAAAACTACTCCCAAATTGATACCTGATGCATCTTATTACAATGTGTAACTCCTTCCTAGATATGGAAGAATCAATATCAACACTAAATTCAATCTCTCTTTCAAATCCTAAAAGGACATCTCACATGAATATGATAATACATACTTCACACCCTTCATAGTCAAGCCTATCAATGGTGCTGCTAAGCATGTGAAGTTATGTATGAAACATCTGTAGTAACCCGCCAGACCTAATACACATTTCACCTCAAAGACATTTTTGGGATTATCTTTAAAAACTACAGGTGTCACATTCTATAGGTCCACTAATACTCCTGTCTCTAAGATGATGTGACTAAAGAAGTGAATATGATCCATCTAGAAGTGGCACTTTGTGAGCATATCATATAATTGATTCTCTCTCAGTGTATTCAAAATGATCTCAATATGGGTGCATGGTTAGGTTGATACTGAGAACACACTAATATGTCATCCATAAAACCCCCAAAAAATGAAACTAGGTATGGATAGAACACTCAATTCATCAGTTCCATGAAGACTGTTGGTGGATTTGTGAGACCGAATGACATAAAAAAATACTCACATAGACCATAAATGATCCAGAAGACTATGTGAGGTATGTATGATGGTCAAAAACACACCTGATGATAATCGAATCTCAAATCAATCTTTGGGAAGACCCAAGCTCCTCAGATCTAGTTAAATAGATCATCTATCTATGGTAGAGTATACCATTTGAAATTATGGTAATCCACACATAGCCAAAGGGTACCTTCTTCGTTTTTTCAAAAAGGACCAGGGAACCCCATAAAGAAGTACTTGATCAGATGAAACCTTTTTCCAATAAATCCTCTAGCTGCCTATCGAGCTCTTATAACTCCATCATAGCCATATTTTAAAGAAGAATGGATAACGGTGCATCTCCTATCAATAGTTTGATAGAGAAATATACCTCTCTCACTAGAGGTAATCTTCAAAATTCATCCGAGAAGATATCCCTGAAATAATTAACCACTAGAGGGAAATCAGTATGATGTGTCCCCGGATCATACAAATATAAACTCGCAATATGGACTATCATCCCACCCATGCCAAAATGCTCGGGTCCAGCTTGGATCACCTTGACATCCCATTCTCCCATGTGAATGTAATGTTCTCCCTTTGGTGATGTAAATATCAAACTTAAGTGATAAAAGTTAATTAATACATGAAAGGTAACCAACCATTCCATCTTGAGAATTATATTAAATCCTATCATGTTGAGGATGAAGAGGTCCTATATGAAGCGACACCCAAAAATCACAAGGGGAACTCCCTACACTATCATACACTCTCCTTTATAATTCCTAAAAGAGTTTCAAGAGTCATGATTTCATCAGAAGACTAAACTGTAACACCCACAGTACGTTTCCCTTTGAATAATACAATAGCTTGCATTGTACGCAACTTCGAGATTCAAACACATCGTGGCCAATCAAACTAGCAGTTATGAATATTAATTCCCAATTTTTGAAATTTATAAATTTTATCTTTCAAAATAGACTTCATTTTTGGATTCATAATATCAAAATTAGCTTAGGGTGAATTTTTGGTATTTTTCTGAAAACTTTCAATTTTTGATAAATAGTGAAAAACACTGAGTTATTGTTTAAAACGGACTATTTATTTAAATAATTATTTATTTTATTTAAATTTATTTTAGGTAAAAATATATACATAATACATATATAGGTTCAATTTAATTCATTGGAGTCATTTTATAATGAGTTTAGATATATAAAATTTTATCGAAATTTTTACCGTCTTTTACCCACCTCCTAGGAGCATTTCCGAATTTGTATAAAACTTAATTTTACCACTTCTGTGAGTTGAATTTCAAAAATATAAGAGAAAAAGTTGATATCAGTAAGTAAAATGTGGTTCAATAAGATTAAAATATTTTATGGTGAATAGTAACTTTTTTACTTTTATTTACCACGGTTAAAAGTAAATAGGGTAATTAAGGGTAAAAATGATATTATTATTACCCTAAAACATGCACTAATTCTATTGGATAAGTATAATTCGAAAAAAAACCTTATAAATAAAATATGAACCTCTTTGGTCCACTTGGTTTAGATTAGGACATTTATTATTATTTTATTTAAAGAAGAGTTAAAAGAGTTAAATTCGAAGTTTAATAACTAAACCATTTTTAATATAGGGTTAAACACAATATAAATTTGACTATAAATATTAATTATAAATATAAAAATATTTCCTACATAATGGTATTTTATTTATAATTTTTAGACATTAAATAATTAAATTTATTTATGACACAATGATGATGCAGTAATTACCATATTAATGAAAGATTAAAATAATTGATATTATAAATATCCAAATAAATCTAATTTTAGACTTTTAATGAATTAAAATAATTTTCAAGGTTAATATTACATGTTAGGGTTGATTAAATGTATTTATTTTAAAGTAATAAAGTTGTTAGGACTTAAAAAAAATCAATTATTAAATAATGTCAAAATTGACATAAATGAGTTTTTAAAACAAATACAATATTATTGGTTTATATAATAATCCTAAAAATATAATGTTAGACCAAAAGACTTATATAATGATTGGTGTATAATTAATTAACTACTTGGGGTTCTCTTGGAAGTTTATATTAAGTTTATTAATCAAATAATATAAAAATACAAAGAGACATGGTTAATGTCAAACTATTTAACTAAGAGTTAAATCTAAAGAATAAGGTTAATATAGTGACCCAAACCTACCTAAAACCAATTAGTTGAGAGGTTTTAGACCCCTACCCACCTTATCCTTTAAATAATTTATTTTTGAGCCATTATAAATCGAAAATTATTTTATTATAAAATAATATTTCAGTCTTTTCCTAAGTTTCCCCTCACCTCTCTTATAAAAGGACACTTCCCCTTCTCTCAATTTTACACCTTCAAAGCCATTTGTCTCAGCCAAAACCTGCCCCAATATCCTCCCAACTGTCATCTATTAATTCTAGAGGCCTTACTTTAGTCATAAATCCAACCTAAGTAGCCATTTTTACCAAATCAAAAGGAAGAACCCGAAGAAGAGGTAAATGTTTCATCACCTCTTTCAAGTTCTTTTCTTCTTCCACTTCCTCTTTCTTTGTTGTTTACATTATAAAATAATAACTCTAGTATCTTATATATAATGTGATGTTATTATAAAAAATGGTACAACCATATTAATTATTCTATCCATCCTATAAATGAAAAAGTCACCATACGTGCGTACGTACGGATTACCGTCTCCACGTCGTGGTGTAGTTTGTTATTCAAACACTTCATCATTTGGATGGGTATAATAATGAGTATAAATGATTTAAATAATAAATATAATATGATAATGATAATTTATATATGATATACCATCCAATTATATATTATTTTAATATCAAAATAATGATATTGTCACTCGTGCGTACGTACGGATTACCGTCTCCACGAACGCGATGAGATTCATTCCTCATTGTTTCCATTCAAGAATAATTTTCATTTTATGATTAAAAATAATGTCTAAAGACTTAATATAATTCTTAATATGAATAATATACATCCCATACTGAACAAACATTACTTACATAACAAAGCATATAAAGGAAAACGAATCAGTTAACACCCGAAACAATGATACTACTGAAATATATTTAACAAAGCAATATTAGAAGATCACATATGATATAATATTTATGTATATAGTTATTGTATAATTTAATAAAAATGATTTAACTATTATACTGGAGGTTAATGTACCCTCAACCAAGGAAAAGTACAAGTTAAGGGTTAATTTCACAATCTCTTTATTATCTGAGGTTGTTTTTACTTAAGTATCTAGTGGGACTTCTTTATCATCCACATACATGTTTCTTAAAAATGTATTGAATTTTTTTAATATTTACTAGACTATAGGTTAAATTAATTTATATCATTTTTTTAATTTTTATAAAATGGTTTGAAAGGAATATTTTCTTCATTTTCCAAACAAGGTACCTTATGAATTTTTCAATAAAATTAAGGTAAGAATGTTTTTTTAACTTATACGGAGGGTGCGGCTTTTTTCTACCATTATAACATTATTGAAGCTTCCCTTAAAATATTATAATAATATTTTCAAAATAAATGTTTTCTTTTATAATTATATGACTTTTAAATGATTTCCAAATAGAAAGGGATATTTCTCTAAAAAATGTTTTGATTTTATCTATGTCAACATCCTTTGATGAATTTTATGGTTAATTGAAGTTGAATTATTATGATACAAAACTTCCATATTGTATTAAAGGTTTTGTGATATGTTTGACTATGGATGTGTTATTTTCACACCATTCATGGTTTATGGAGAAAGTATTGACATTTCCTATGCTAGTTTTACTACGAATTTTTATGTTATATTTGAACTTTTTTATATGAGGAATGCATTGGACTTAGTAAGTGATGGGTGGATCCCCATATAGCTCCTCGATGCATTAGTAGATCTCATGAGACAAACTAGTGTCTTGGCACAAGGCCTTGAAAAAAATATTATTTGTAGTCTTAGCATAAGGCCTTGACTATGTGGTTATAAATTCTGGCATTATGCATTCCATCATTATGAAAGTATCTATTGATATTGCATGTGATTATTAGACTAGTATAATATCCATGTGAATAAGTAAATGGAATTATTTTATTTTATCTTTGCCATATTATTTTGAAGTTCAAGTTTAAAAGGCTTTTTTTCTAGTCTTACATTGCCTTAAATGTTTATGATTTTTTTTGAAAGTTTTTGCAATATTTTTATCCTTACTAAGCATCTGAGCTCACACCTTTCTATGTTTTATTTTTCCCAGGATGCGAAGAAGTATATTATGACTGACCTATAGGGATAGCCTATGGGATATTAGTGTGGCCTATGGAGACTATGTTGTTTTAGTTTTTTTATTTTATAATGTAATGTAAAACTTATGAATGTATATAGTATTTCCAAGGCTACTAAACTAATCAGTTTTTTGAGACTTGATCTTTTGTGATCATGCCAATGCAATGTAATAATACACCGACTCTGGGTAACTAGGGTTGGGGCGTTACATGAACACTGAGCTCAAATATCTCCACAATGGGTAAAAATATAATGATATTTGAAGAAACTATATGAAAGATTGCAGAATATAAAGTGGAGACTAATAGAATAGTACCTCTAACAGTAGATGGTCGAGGATCCTTCTCCTTGTGGGTTTTCTGCTCTATATATTCCTGACCTGTATCATGACCCTGTGACACTGCATGGATACCCTAAGCTGATGGAACCTATTGTCACTATGAACCTGGGTTTTGGATACCCTGACCAAAACCACCACCACCGCCTGTTCGGTCAGCTGTACCCCAGATCCCTGCATAATGATAAGATGCTAACCCTACTCCAAAACATGGAGTCGGTGCATACCCTCTATCACTGGCTGTTGGTTGAAATGTTCTGTAGAATCACTATACATGGCCCATCTTTCCACAATCTCAGCACTTAATTGGGTCTGTCAAACACTGTGTCCTTGCATGTACTAGCCTACCACACTGGTAGCACCTCACATGACTACCTGAATGTGTGGTTTGATTGCTAATATCATAGTGCGGATGCTCTAGACAACGCTTCCTACAACTAGTTTAATTTGCACCAGATCAAGATTCTAAACCACCATAGGTCACACCCCAACCTCTCTTAGGTTAAAATTTGTGATCAGAACCTAATTCACTATTATAGAAATGGTATTTAGTCAAAATAAATTCAACTACAATTGGATGTTATACCTAAGACCATCCTTGAATTTCCTGGTTATAGATATTTCATCACCCAACAGAATAGGTGTGAAGTGTTGGAGATCTATAAAATGGGTTGAATAATCCATAACTGACAACATTCCCTACTCCAGATGTAAGAACTCTTAGGAACTATCATCCCTCTAAGTCCCATGATATAAATAATCATAGAAGGACATATGGAAATCCCTCCAAGACATCTCCCGATGATGATCAGTCTGAGTGATAACATCCCACCATCTCTTGGTGTAGTCATGTATCATATATATAGAGAGCTTTAGCCTCATCTTAGGAGGTGTATATAAGTGCTCAAAGATATAAAACATGGCCTCTAGCCATCAATCCATATATTTTGGTCCACCATCCCATGAAAAAGTGGATGGAGAATACTATTGAAACTTAGATGTCAACTCTTCCATAGTCGAGGTAGGCCATGGTGCTCCCTGAATAGTCTGCATGAACTACATAAATTATTCATGGAACCATGTTATAGAACCAGTTTCTGGCACAAATCCTGGTGGCACAACAGGCACAACTGAAGGATCTACTGGTAGCCCATGGCCTACCACCTCTAGAGTATGATCATCACCACCCTCTTGGCATACCACTTGAGGTCTTCATGGTGGCATGGATGTAAATTTACAAACACATGCCTCAGTTCATGATAATTATCAATTTTTTCATCTCAAAATCAAATATATTTAAGTAGAGAAGGTAAAAGCCTTCCTATATAAGAAAACAACCTTATGCCTACTTCACGAGTGAGGTCTATACGACATACATATCAGATAAGAGAGAGAGATACTACCATACTCCCAATACCAAGGTCGGGTCTGGTCACATTCTCTACTAAAAATAACTCAAGTCAACCTATCATTTTACTTGAATTCATTTTAAATTTATTTTACATATTCATTCTCATTTTCCATTTTAATTCATGATTATTCCCATGTATATCACAATTCAATTTAGAATGTTAAACCATGGTTCACCAAATTATGATCCATGAGGGCCCATACTCCCTAAGGACCAAAGCTTTACATTCATCCAATATATACCACAACATATCACAATATACCTATCACAACAGTAGACATATCTATCACAACATATAATACAACTTGTAATAGTAATGTTCCCTAAATGGCATGAAAAAATGAATGGAATGTGATTTCTAGAAAATGTCTAATATGATGCATGAAATGGCATACCCTCATCTCATCACATTTCAACCAAAATAGAACCCATAATCATATCAATAATAATAGAAAAAAATCAAGTGTGTCACCCAATGGGGAAATCAAATCAACTATAACAGAGAAAATCCAGAAAACAAAAATTCAATTCGAGGAAATTTGGTTTTTTCCTATACATGGGTTATCTATTACTAGGAAAAACTCATTACCAAATTCATATTACTTCCTATAACTTTCAATTTTCAATAAATATTAAGGAAAAATGAAAAAGAACCATTATATTATACCACTTGGTAAAGTCCCAGTTCTGGATGTCACTAAAAGGTGCTCCGTACCTGATTGACCACATGTCTTCAAGCACATCTCCTCAAATGACATAGGATACCGCCTAGTAGTGAGGGACTAGGTGTGTTAGTGGGGGGACTATGGCTTCATTCACAGAGTTTAATACAATATAAATACCAAAAAATATCAATATAGGAAGTAGTAAACCTTACAACATAAATAAATAGCAGAAGAAAAATAGTGTAAACAAATCCAAAAGTCATTTCATATAAAAGACGATGATACATGTCACATGTTTATAATAAAAAATCCAAAACAGGTACACAAAAGTCCTATAAAATACATGTCCCAAAAATAAAAAAGGATAAAAGAATCCCAATATCATCGTAAGTCTCATCTTGGTCTCATGCTCTCCTACACCTAACCACCATATAAAGTACCTGTATTAGGCCACTTTACCTTATTGAAACCTATAATAATATATTTTTTTGGGTATAAAAAGGTGACCCAAATAGGGTATGAGATATAATCCTAGTAGGAAACTACCCAAGGTTTGTTCCAACCGGCCAGTGAATATATATAACAAGTGTGCAGACTAAATAACAATAAACAAAGAAAGTACTAAATGTTAAAAATTCATTTCATTTAAAAAATTCCATTTAGAAATTAAATCTCAATAAATTTATATGTCTTGATATTTGGATCAATCCGAAAGCCCCCTGTGCAGTGAATGACACAAAATTATGCCTAAAAATTCTATCTATAAAGATACGAGTCAAGACCGAATCTAATCTTGTGCTTAGGCTTGGAAAATGGTTCATATAGTCTTTTATTATTAATTAAACATGGAACCTAAACCCATCCATGATATTCCTAAGATAAAAGTCCGGTATCGCTTCAGGTATGATACCAAATTGTGCCCGTACTTGACATTCCTAAGTTGGAATTCAAGTACCTCCTAGGTATGATATCCACCAACACCCTTCAAGCCCATCCTGATGATCCTCTCAGGAACCTGATATCTCTCTAGGTGAGGTATAAAGTTCTTCCAATCAAGTCCTTCATCGGATGTCCTATAGGGATCCTAAGTATCACCCATGTTATAAATAATCAATTTCCTTTTTGGGACCGTCCATGGAATCCTTCATATGGATCCATGATTCGCTTGGCATATAAATCATGGTTCAGGCTATTGAGTCTATCCATAGAACCCTTCAACTTGATCCATGATTCACCCAAGGAATAAATAGGTTTATTAAATTGACTCTATCTATGGAATCCTTCAAATGGATCCATGATTCACCCAAGGGATAAATAGGTTTAGGCCATTGATTCCTTCCTTGGCATCCTTCAATTGGATCCATGATCCACCCATGGCTATTAAGCATTTCATCAATACAATTCCATCTAAACATTTCATTTAATATGCCAAGGTCAAAACCAAGAGTATTCAATATCAATAACACCTCAAGAGGTGTTCTATGACATTGGAAAACCACTTAAGTCTTGAAATTTCTAATTAATCACATGGGAATTTTAAATATTACAATCATCACTTTCATAACAAGCTATTATATGGCTTAGTTATCATTTATCTCACATGGGAAAAATAAAATTTAAGGAAATTTAAGAAAATTAAACCAATTAATGGAATAAAATCTATTTACTTACATGGGAAAGGCTAAAAAAGGCAAATAAGCTTAATCAAGAAATGAAATATTAAGGCCAAGGGGTCAAGTCATTCATCCCATGATTTTAACTAATCTCTTTTACAATTCAATTCATAAACCAATTAATCAATTTGACTTACATATTAGTTCACATGTGACATCCCAAACAAGGGAAAAAGGCATTCCTAATAGGCATCCAAGGGTAAATCCATCAAATGGTCCCTTTAAACCAACACCCAAGGGGTAATTTAGATTTAAGGTCTACAACCAATAACACGCATAAATAATTCCCTTTAACTGAGTAGGTCATACCTATCAATTTCAATTTAAGGGATTCCTAGAAATTGGGCATATAGAATAATGTTATATATAAATAGCCTTACAATTAAAAAAAGGCATGAGACCACCTAATTTATGTTCATTATAGATAGCTCTTCTAGTATCAGGTCCTAATTTAGAATAGATTAAATGAAATATGGAGAACAGACATAGAAAGAGAAATTAGGGAATATGAGCCTAAATCCAAATAGAACAGATGATATCCAAAATAAAGGAGAATGTCTAAAAAAGAATTAAGGCCTTACCATTATAGATTTGATGAGAAATAATGCACTTGAATTGGATTTTAGATGGATGATATGCCTAAAATACAATAATAGACAAAGTTGAGAGCTTTTACAAGGTTGAAATTTGATGTACATTGGAATGAAATAAATATTTAGGGTTTTAATAGATTTTTAATTTAAATAAAATTAATAAAATGGAAAAAAATACAAGTTTGCATAGTTTATGCACACAATTTAGAAAAATGTGCACCAGATATACATAGTTCCCTGTAGGATTGGGGCATAGCGAACAGTTTACCCACACAATGTACTAACTAGGTGAAAACCATGCGAAAAGCCACTATTAGAATCTACTGAAAATAAAAACATGGTCGCACGATCATTATTCCCTACCTACATGGTTTACCAAACAGTGTGGCCTCCTCTTTTCATTGAAAACTTGTGTTTTGGGCTTGAGAACACCCCCATACACCCACAAGCCCTCTAGGACCTCAATAGACATTCATGTTAGGCCATATTTAAGAAAATAAACTAAAAAATTATCGGAAAAAGGAATTTTTACCTTAAATAAGAACTAGTTTCTTACATAATACCTATCTATTTAAAGGATGTTGTGAAGGTGCCTTTGGTGTCTCTCTTTCTATTGGCCTTATCACCTTTTCTTTCAAATTATTCTCCATAAGAACTAATGATTAATATTTATTTAATGTTCTAATTTACTTGGAGAACCTTACCTAAAAGGTAATGAAGCATTTAATCCATATTATTTTTCATTAATCTTAAACAAAACTGGAGTAATTTGGTGAAAAATATGAATGAATGGGATATCTTGAAAGATCATTATTTCCCTTTCATATTTATACATAACCAGTGTAATTGTTTCCAATTCACATCTCGCTTCACTTTCTCATTATAATCTCTTCAGAGATGAGATGACATGTAAAGTATTCCATGTACCGATGTTGTATCCTTAACTCACATTGGACATTGATGAAAAAATTATGACATAACCGTCATAGGATTAACACATGAGTTTCCTATAAGTATTTTTAAACCCTTGTTTTCTAAGTTGGCTTAACAGGTATTGGGGAAACCTATATATTGAATTTATTATATTGTAGTATTGTGCTCAAGCACCAGTACTACACTTAGAAATTCATGCTAATTTGGACATTTAATTTTTCCAATATTATCTTAGTGTTTCTTGTGGTATTTCATTCCTTTTTCTACAAAAAATAAATCTTTTAGATTAATACTTTTTCTTGATTACTGATTTGTAAATTATTGATTAATTAATTAAATTATTAAATGTTACTGACTATTTTATCAAATTCTAGGAACCCTATGTCCTAGAAATGATATATTCTATAACTTGAGTATTATAGTGGAACAGATCCTTGAACCATCCCTCATAGTCTACAAACTATGACTAGGCCACTAATATGAGAGTTCAATGTAGGCGTTTGACTAGACAACCACATTAACTAAAGGTTTCTTGATCTATTGATTGAAGTTCCAACTTCTAAAATAACAAACTTGATTTAATAAATTCTTACCTATAAAGTTTCAACATTATATCTATGGATACTCCGCTGCTGCCAACTTCAATTAAGTTAACCCATTATTCTCATAAGAACTCCCTAATAGTAGGAGGTACCATCAAATATGACTGACTGAGAATCCAAAAAATCTGGTTGTGTTCAAATTCGAATGATGGAAGACATTTTAAACTTAATATTTCTTTGAGTATTTTATTATTTCTGTTGATGAATATAATATGTTTCGGTTAATATGTTAATACTATGTTTTCAATCTCAAAAATAACCATTAATAGAAAAACATCCATCAATTATTTATGCATTTTTTTTCTTTTTATTATTTCATGTGTTTCCCGTTGTCATGAAAATACATAGAATAATAAAAAAATTCATAAAGGAAATAAAAATTTACCTGATCAATCTTGAGCATCTAAAACTGGTTGATCCATTTAAACTCAACGGATCAACCACCACATAGGGGTATCATACCAGTTCCATTGTTTGACTCATGATGCAACTTTTCCCCCCATCCACTATGTTTACATCTTGTCTAAATTTTTCCTCATCATGGTGGGGTCCAAGCTTGCAACATCATCATCATAGTATACAAATACTTTCATGTAGGTGAGATGGTTTCATGAGTACAATTCACATACAGATTATGATATACACATAGACCTCTATACATATTGTGTAAAAGGGATGATGCACATACCACTATAAAAACTAACTAATTATTTACAATCATCGCACGTAGATAATAAATAATTAAATTAAATAAACTAGACATTCACAGGTTAGTTAATTTTTTAAGATCGACCAGTAGGTAAAATAAAAACGTGATAAAAATTAAATTGTAATAATTTAAGTACGAGGGCTTTAATTAAATTAAATGAATTATTTAAATTCAAATAATTTAATTCTATTCAGTCCAGTATTAATTTAATTTTAATTTCAAATATTAAATTAATTAATTAATTTAATTTAACACTAAAATTTAATTGAAAATTTATTGGAGTATTAGAATATTAATTTTTAAACCAAAATTAATTTTTAATTAATTTATTTTAATAATAAAATTAAATTAATTAATTTTGAATAAATAAATTATTCATGGGTTCCAAAACCCTCATCCAGATTAGAAAAAAACCGTGTAGGCCCCTTCCGGGCTGTACAGACCCTATGATGGGGTGTTCTGGGATAGAAAGATTTTCCTTGACCCATTTTGGGCTGGCAAGACCGATTGAGGCCCGTGTAGTTCCATACCAAGCGAGAAAAACCTGATTGGGTCCAATTTGAGTAGATCCATGCTAGAAAGGGTGATTTGTGGGGTACCTCATGCTTAGGGTGGTCGGAGGCCATGTAGTAGTTGAATTTGACTAGGGTGGTGCTGCACCGCCCATATCTGCCCAATCTAGGCATGACATCGTGGGGTGGCTAGCCAAGTGAGCCTGTCCAAGGGGCTGTGGTGAGGTGATGGTGGAGGAGCACATGCGGCAGGCCATGATTAAACCAGGGGAGGAGCCCCATGTATAAGGGTCGCTGGTGGAGTCCAAAATGTACGACAGGTAGTGGTCAGAGTAAGCAAGATCTGTGGAGGCTGGATTTACTTCGCTAGAGGGTGGTGAAAGTGGGCCGCCATCTGGTCTGGATCTTGATAGAGGAGGAGGCTACTATTCCAAGTCCACGTGCTTTAGGTGGCAGCCGATATCAGGATTAGGGTGGAATAACATGGGAGGGGGTCAGGCAGAGCGATGTCAAAGGAAGAGGGGGTCACGGTGGACCGAATCTCCCAGGTATTCTTCAATAGGAGGAGGGGCAGCAGCTATTGGGCCACCAAATGAGGGAGGCAAAGATGCTGTGCTGCTAGGAGTTGCAATAGGGAGAAGGAGACAATATCCAAATCACCGACCAGTAGGGAGGATGAGGCTAAAGGTGGTCAGCTGGGGTGGCCTGACTATATGACCAGGGGAGGTGTGATGAGGAAGGGTGCAATTGACAAGCTGGGACCACCCTCCTTATTTTTTTAAAAGTTTGTTTTCCTTTAAATGTTTTCCCTATGAAGACCCAATAATAAAACATGGCCGGAAAACACTATTCTAGCCACAATGTTCGACATGAATAGTTTGGGTTAACCATAATCCATAAAAATCACCTCCAACTATTGAAATAAAGTGTAATAACATATAAAAAATATATGTTTTAAAATTTTAATAACTAAAATAAAACTGAAAATGATATATAATTTTTTTTGGATGACCATAACTCGGTCATCCGAGATCAGATCACAGTGCGGTTAGATCCGTTTGGACCGATTTAATAAAATCTAGTTAATTTTAATGAATCTTAATTTTTTTCTTGGATTAAATAATTTACATGATCCCTATGATACTAATAAAAGGTACCGAGGCATGCAACATAAGTCAGTGGATCAAGGATTTAAAATTTTTCACTGTTGGTATAATGTAACTTGTCATCTTTGGCGATTCTAACCCCAATATGGTTGGTGGATATCATGTGAATTATTCAAAGCATAAATATTAAATATAACATGTAACTCATTCTGAATAGAAGCGCACATGAATGAAGCTTGTAGTTGGTGACTGTTTCTCAAAGGATCTAAGGCAGAACCCCTATAGACCGTCCACACACATTCCAAAAAACTAGGCACACATCATTTGTCAAATTCTTGGTGTTAGCACACAGCTCTGATGATCTCTTTGATGTTTCAATGATCCCCATGATACCTTGCCTTTGATCTGTGAAGGTGTACTTAGATCGTTGCTCGGAGAGAGTCTCTATCCCTAGAAAGTGGGAGGAGAGGGAGGATCTCATTTCATTATCATGAACAACACACAATAAATGATCCTCTCTCCTGCTTATATAGTGGGATGACCAAAATACCCGGAAGGGTTCCCCAACCCCTATAAATAAAACACCCACTAAATAAGAAATATATAAACAATTATAATGAACCAAACCGCATCATAAATATTATTTATATTTCATCACATAATTTTAATATATATATTAAATATATTATGTTCTAGGACCAAGTCATTTAACTCAACTTGTAATTCCAGCTAATATTATGTGAACCTCGAATATTAAAATAATATTCGTTTGTATAATATTTTTCTCATATTCACTAAATAATTTGTGAATACTTTTAATAAATAAATTCAACCCAATTATTCCTTACTTGAATAATAATGAATTTATTTATTTATGGGTGATCATTGACTTGGAAAACTCTTAGACCCCATAGTGGGGACCACCATGTCCAATATACCTATTCACCAGAATAGGGAAGGTTCATGAATATAGTATTGTGTGTGAACCTCTAAGATCTTTTTCAATAGAATTGAACAGTATTCACGTACCAAGAGTGGAGTCTAGAAACCTATCAAGATCACTAAAGAGATAAGGAATAGTTATAACAACGACAAAAAACCTGTAAACATTTACTGTGTAATATAATATCATTATCTTTAGATATCTCATAAAGCATGATGCACACTTATGTCATCATCCATTATTGCTTTACTGTTTGTTGATCTAACTGAATAGATTTATCTTTGACTTCCTTGGACAAGGATTTATGAAGGTACTACCATCCTGATCAACCAATCCTAAGATTCATTACTTTCTCAACTCAGAAGATAAAGTTTTTATCTCAGTCATTCATCAAATGTCATACCACTAATGACACACCTAACACAATATACCTTTCCATGATTTCATTATCATGTTTTTTGCCTTATATCAAAGTATGTGATAAAATGGAACACATTGATAATAATCTCATGTTCATAGACCAATAAATATTTCCATAGATATGAACATCCAATGACACCAGAAACATGTGTTGTTCCTATTGGCGGGTCTGTCCTCAAGATATCACCTACCAAAGATCACAAAGTGTGAACTTCATGAGAAAAAGTCTCAATGCTTATGAGCCCCAAACACCTGATAGTCATACATCAACTATGTTTAGTTTTTATGATGTATCTAGACCATAAGACATATGTTTAAGATTAATTTCATAGTATATTGAGGTTCTGATTATGAACTGGTATCTTCTGTAACAATTTTATAGGAAAATTAATCTATGGACATTACTATTAAATAGTAGACGCAAAAATGAATATACTATAATGGTAAGAGTATATCTTGCATATCTAACTCTATCCATGATATGGTAATGGAAAATTAATATTTAGTTGGGTCTAGGGAACACACTATTACAACATATATGACATAAAAATGATCATGTAAAGGTAATATATTATTTACCTTTTTTTCATTCTTTGAGAAAATGAAAACAACATTCATGTGTACATATGACCAATGTATCTATAAACAGTGTAATTAATTTTCTATATCTAAATTAAATGGATTACTATAAATGATTATATAATGAATATATATAATATTTATATCATAGATAAAATTCTATATATTATGGAACCATGATCAAAATTAAAGGACCGAATATAAACAATCAAAACATACACAAAAAACAAATCAATTATTACTTGAAATGTGATTTTAAAAAAGAATTATTATTAAATAGGTAAAATAAGGCCAAAATTAAATCATATATGGTATTATATACATAAATATGATTCTGGAATATATGTATAGTAAAATTATATTAATTATATAGGAGTTTCAAATGTTTATGAAGGAGTTAGACACTTAAGGTAAGATATTTTTTTCTCAATTTGTCTTCTTTGAAACATAAGTTATGTTATGTACCTATCTTATTTTATGAGGTGTATATATAGCCCCTTTGACATATAACATCATTAATTTATTTATTCTTATGATAATTTAAGTTTCATTTAATGTTATTCTTTATGGGTCATATAATTCAATATTACTTACGTGGTAAGGATTTTATGATACAATCTTATCGTTTATCAGGATTATTTATGTTTATTCTTCCAAAAATGAAATCTTATAACCATATCTCAAGAAACTCATGAATATTATTATTATATATTTATTTCATGAAAATAAATGTTTTCTCTTCATTTTCTTCTCTTTACATACTCTAGAGTTTAGAACAATATTTTTAAGCAAAATCAAATTTATATCTCTCTTCGGTCAAAAATTATTTTTCTTCCATATACATGTTTTCAAACAAAATTAAATAATGTTTTTAATATGATCCAAATATTTTTTAAATACATTTTTACTATTTTATGGATTTTTAAAAATTATTTTGAAAGGAATATTCATGTCGTTTTCCAAAAAAAATCTGTTTTACTTTTACAAAAAATGTGAAATGAATCTTTGTTTTAATGTGTATGACAAGAAATGAATTTTTAAACTATTTTGACCACACAATGTTTTAAAAATTAAATTATAAGTTTAAAAGGTTACTTTCAATGAAAATTAATTTGATAATGTTTTATAAATTTTTAGTTTTAAAAGAAAATTTATTTTCAGAGTGAAAAGGTTATTTTCCTCAAGAAATGTTCCAAGAGATATGTCAAAATCATATTCTATCTTAGAAAAAATAATTTTATATTAATTATGATTTAATAGAGATATGATACAATGATAATATTCATGTTATTTCTGTCACGACCCGACCTTACCTAGGCTAGAGCAGCAACTACCCCAGGCCCACCTCCATAGGCCAGGGGCTGGCGACCAGCGTCGAAGGCTAAACAACTCGGGGAGGCCTTTGCCTAAGTAACTGTACACACACAAATGCAGCACACTCAATGCAGAAGTGCAGAGTAAAAGGAAAAGTAAAGTACCAACTACTATTAATAAACCACAAAGTGAATTGACCATTAACAGTACAAAGAAAGTGCTGAAAGTAAACTAAAAAGAAAAGGGAAAAAACACACGACCAACCAGAAAAGTGACACAACCCGACAACAGGTAAACAAACGAAAAACATCTGGAAGGGTCCCCCACCTGGAACCCGACTCCGACCACTGCACACGGTCCAAGCTCCCGAAATCCTAAGCTCCACTGAAGTCACGAACAACCTGTCCATGGTATGCAAGGGCACACCAAGTGAGGGCAAAGCCCAAGCAGGGGTGAGTATAAAAATACTCAGTAGGATGCCCCGAAGGCTCTAGGGAGCAACAAAGGATGTACTGAAGAGGTGAGCAGTAGATCGAACAGGGAAAAGTAAAGGAGTACAACCGAGAGTGAAGTAAAGAGTACATCTCAACCCAATAAGAGGAAAGAAGTAGACTCGTCCTAACACAAGGATCTAGAAATGGTGAAAAGATGAACTTCTCGTAGAGTCTTCGCTACATATAGTAGGAGAGTAGACTTTTCTAACCTTGAGAAGCTAGACACGGAAAGCACATGGAATACCCCATGCGTCTTCACCTCTCCTGGAAGGAGAGTAACCAAAACCCAAGAAGTGGGTACCAGAACAAGGTATATACATATCCGTATTCTCAAACAAGAAACCCACATGTGATCGTAAGGGGATCTCCATCTCATATCTCAGCCTAAGAAAGTGAGTAGCCAACAGTCCCAGAAGTAAACACCATCGATCCCCAGCATCCCGCAAGTCTTCCCCAAACTGCAAGTTAAGGGGCTAAAATCACCGCACCTTGACACTATCCGCTTTGGGCGGCACTGACTCACCCACTCGGTTTTAGGTCACGTCACAAGAATGTGTCTCGATGGGGAAAGAGCCCCTCGTACTTGAGAGTTCTGGGTTAAGTCAAACCACACCTCGTCACTGTCACATAGTCAAGAGGTCTATTTAAAGTCAAAGTTGCACATCACTGACCCATACAAACAAGGGTTCTGCTCTGGTAGTCACGAAGTAAAGCCACCAACTAGCCTAGTAGAAAGGAATGAGTCTGAAATGACAACAGGTGACCCACTGCCCATCCCTGCTGGAGGGTAATTCATAATAAGATATCGGGTGACCCACTGCTCAGCCCTGCTGGAGGGTAAACCCTAATACATCATCAGGAGACCCACTGCACATCCCTGCAGGAGGGTAGACCTAGAATAAGTCGACTGGCATCCCACTGCCCAGCCCTGCTGGAGGGTAGACCCTCAAGAGTCGTCGGGTGACCCACTTCCTAGTCACTGCTGGAGGGTAGACCCTAAGAGTGTCGGGTGACCCACTGCCCAGTCTCTGCTGGAGGGTAGACCCTAGAAGTCAGTGATCAACCCACTACCCAGACTCTACTGGAGGGTAAACCCGAAACTGCTCTGGCCATCCCTACTGGATGATACAACACTGGCCAACAGAACTCGGAGTGGGTATCGCGCAGCCACCCAAATCCAAAAAAAAACCAAGGGAAACCACTCAACCCTGCTAGTCTAAACCATCAGGAATAGGAGAACCCTCTTTGTCATGAGAGGTCAAAGGTACGCAAAGTAGAACATGACACACAAATGGGGCCCACACAACGTGTGGCCCCAGATCATCTCCCAACTAAGTACAAACATTCTCAGGAGCATACTACATCATGTACCTCCAAGCATTACCGTATACTCCGAGATTATACCACATCTCTAGCCCAAAGGCTATCATGCACACGAAACCCAACGTCCACGCGAAGGGCAAAAACGTGATTTACCAACCTGATTCCTCCACAACTCTAGCATGGCCAACCACATCTCTTCAAACATCAACTCGACTCACACGGGGGTGAACACGATCACACGCCAAGGGTTTGCTTCCGAACACAGCAAGAAGAACCATCATCGGAGTACCTTTCATGCTTCCACATTAAATGAGACCTCGAAAGAGACTCCACACATCCAAACAGATCGCACCGTTGTAATCCTCGTGAAAAAACACGCGAGATAGACTGTTTACTCTCCCTAAATGGACACCCGATGGAAAATCCATCCAACACCACTTTAAGCCCGAATGGCGTCCCGTGGTCCCGAGCCTCGGCCCCGAAAACAGTCGGGCGCATCGCACCATTGCGATACCCTCAGAAAAGCATGTCAAATTGACTGCTCGCTCACTTGGAACAGATACCCGGTGAAGACGATGTATTTCACCACACCGCACACGACCAGTGCTTCGTGGGACCCACATCCCAGTCCTGAAGTGCAACGAACAGATCAAACCATTGAGATCCTCTCAGAAAAGTTCACAAGATCAATTGTTCGCTTGTCCTAAATGGATACCCGGTAGAGTAGCTGAAATTCACCGTCAACACCCAAAATGGGCCCCATGGGGTCCACACCTTGATCTTGGTTTAAGTGCTCGAAATCAGTCTTGAAATGTCTGCCTCAACATCAGGGTCGCGATGCCGCTGACGGCGCGTCAATCGAATTTCGAATGCAGACATACAATCCGATTCAAGATTCCCTCAAATAATAATAATTATATTATTATTATTATACTTGGGCATTCCAGGTAACCGATCCATGTGCACGAATTAAGTATCCAAGATTGGACTCAAAATGACCGTCTCAAGGTCACGGACACGCTGCCATAGACGACACATTAATCAGACACTCCATGTAGAAGTTATGTCCGAATCAGCACTTGAAAATAATAATAAAATTATTATTTTTAGGGCGTTTTGATGACCCGCTCCACAAGTCAGCAAAAGGTATCCAACACTGGTCTTAAAAACACCATATCGAAGATAGAGTTACACTGCCGCTGACGGCACATGCATTGGGCGCCGCATGGGGAAGTTACACCCAATTAAATGTTTTAATAATTATAATATTATTATAATTATTGAAAATCATTTTTTTATAATTTTTTTTTTCAAAACTTCCTTTCATTCTTGGTGGAACTTCTCTCTCCAATTAGAGAAGAATCCACTAGTCTCCCCACGCTGGTCAAGTCCTCCTTTTGTTTTTGTTTTTGTTTTTTTATCCTATCATCTTCCTCCCCAATCTCACGCCCTCCCTGGAAACCCTATCACGCAAGCTCAACTGCGCCGCACTGCCCTCGCCTGGGCTCACCCTGAGCCACCACCGCACACCAGTCCGCCGCTGCCCCTGGTCCACTACAGAACCGGCCTCGCCTGAGCTGCTTCCTGGGAGCCTGTGAGCTGCTGCGAGCCGCCGCACACCGTCGCTCGGACCACCGCTCGACCCTAGGCTGGCCGCCGCGAGTCGCTACCACCTTCACCGTGCTTCTTTTGTGCAGATCCGTGGTTAAATCCTCGATTTCATCTTGATTCAATTACCAAGATGTGTTGGTAGAAATTTGCATGTCAATAATCTGTTGGGTTTAGATATTGCTGAACCAAAATCGAGGACGATTGCAAGTAGTATGGAGGAAGAAAAAGTAAGAAAACACAAATTTGAATAGATTGCTGACCATGTTCATTTGGGTTCGTCGAGACTCAAGAAAGGGAGGAAGTGAGTTAAATATTTATCATACAATTTCCATTTCAATATAAACAATAACAAAATTTATTCATAGTTGGGAATAAGAAATCCACAAATAAAAGACCTACCTGTAGGGCGTAGCTCGAAGCTTCACCGCACGATCCGCGCCTTGCCACCGCCGCTCCCATCTTGATCGGAGGAGGAGGAGGATGGTGGGAGGAGTTATTTGGAGAGTAAGATGTTGAGGAAGAGAGTAGGTTTGGCCTAGGGGAGGAAATGACGGGAAAGGGAGGACTTAAGTAAAAAAAAGAATAAATTTACCTTTAATTAATTAAAACTCAACCCAAATTAAAACCGCGCATGAAACCCCAAAAACAGTGAAAGTTATGTCGTGCCTAGGGTAAACACCACCTCCCAAGCACAACGGTGGTCTCAAAATTTTAATCTGATCCTCTGTTTGAAAGATATAAAATCTAACGCCCGAGACCACTTAATTATGAAAACGCCCCTGGTGGCGTTTTCCATAGAAGGCTCGCGCCCGCGAAGCTTACACTCCTCCTAGGATAAACGACACACTCCTGACACAATAGTGCTCTCAGTTTTCCCTTATGAGCTACCGTTTAGGAGTTACTTGAGTTTAACAATTAAATGAATAAATTAATTATTTAATTTATCTGTTCCATGCTCTGATAGCGAGCGAGGGGTCCAAACATCCTGCACCGACATGTTTTATGTCTTTCCTAGGGTAAATACCCCATTCCAGACCCATCCGTACACTCAAAATTCTGATCTGAAACTCCATTTAGGAGTTATCCCATTTATTTGGCGTTTCCAGTGTGAATACACTGAAAACATAATTTCGGCCACTCCGGGGCTCGGAATCGCACACCGTCTGAAGGTGCAGCTCTGGAATAATATCAAGAATATTCCAAAGTCTTTCGCAGCAAAATCTGGATTCTTACATAATTCCCTCCTTCAAGCTTTTAATCCCCGAAAAGCAAAACCAAGGACCAACTCAGGGTACTAAGCCCACACCTGGCTCTCCCGTACCCAGAAGAACTCTTGCACAGTTCTGCGCCACCCCACACAGACCAAAGGATTTGATATTTTCACGTGAGGTCTAACCTAACCGATGACGTGCATAGGAGCACGCACACTTCTTCTCGGGTGAGTCACATGGAAGACATCATGCACCTACTCTAGATTTTGGGGTTAGGTCAAGGCGGTAGGGAACCTCGCCATCCCTTCGCACGGTCTCAAACGGCCCAAAGGCTCTTGGGGGTAGCTCACCTCCCCGATCGAACCTCTACGTCGCATGTCGCAACTGGAATCATCACCCTCACCTAGAACAAGGCCCGGTTATTCCCTCCATCAGAATATCCATATGGTGGAACACCTAAGGATATCTGGTCGCGCAAGGTTTCACAGTCGATGTCTCGCAACCAAGACTCTCTTACACGCTCGGAAAGTGATGGAGTCGACACCATTGACTAAAGAGAAAGGTCATACAGCTTTTACCTTACCAACACAGGGTTACACCGACACCCTGTGCCACCCTGGTAACAACCCAAGCAAGGTGAAGGGAGAAAAGAATTTCATAGACATAGTCTAACAATTCTACTACAAAAAGTAGAATACCCATAGAGCATACCTCTTATCACCTCATGCTCTGTAGGATCGTAGACATCCAAAGCTCACAGATGTCCACGGTCCCAACTGTCAGCTCCCAGAGCCAGACGTGGACCGCTTAGTGGTGATGGGAAGACCTCGTAAGGTCATCCCCCACTACTAGATACTCCCGCTCCTCTCATAGCACCACCTCTCTGGGTACCACTCTGATCACGGCGCTGCCTCCATCGTGGTGGTGCACCTGCTACCTGTCCAGCACTCTCAGCATTCCTGGTCAGGCAGTCTCACGCCAGGTGACCTCGATCGTCGAAAACATAGCACCGACTCTCTTTGGGCTGCACTGGTGCCCTCCGGCACCACTGTGGTGTATGAACACGCCCCTGAGTCCGGTTTTTAGAAAGCCACCTGCGTTGAGTTTCTTCTTGATGATGCCCTCTAGCTGCGACAGACGTCTCAGCTCCATCATGCCTACTGCCACCATCAACTCCAATGCATGACAGGAAGCTCTCTATCACCAGCACCTGCTCTAGCACCCCGACATAAGTGGGAATGCCCAAGGGTACTATGATAGTACGAATCTCTCGGCAGAGACCCTGCTCAAACTTCTCTCTTGGAAGTTGCCGTCATGGACCATGTCCAAGTAAAAGCGTGCACGGTCTGCGAAACTAGCCGTGTACTCGGCCACAGTCATCCCTCCTTGCTGAAACTGTAGGAGATCCTGAATCCGAAAGGAGTGTAAGAAGGAGGGGAAAAATCATCATGAAACAACAACTGAAAGCCGCCCCACGAAAGTGATGACTCTTCGAGAAACTGAGTCACCAGACTCCACCAATGCCAAGCTACTCCGTGGAAAAGGCTGCCAGCCAAAGCCACCCTCTGATATGTCGGCGTCTATACAAGACTGAAAAGGCGAACCACTGTCTCTAGCCAAACCTTTGCTGCATGAGGGTTTGGCTCACCATATATCCTTAGTGGTCTCTACCAATGGAACTCACGGTGCATGCTCAACCTGCGCTGAAGCTCAGTCTGCTCTGCTGAAGTTGTCTGCTGCTCACCAGGTGGGGGTGATACTACCAGCCCACCCAGAGAAAGGGGCTCGCATGATGGGTCCTGTACAGGGGCCTCATAGCTCACAGGGTCGTCGTCACGAACCAAAGCTGGTATCCTAGATGGCTGTCTTCGCAGAGACATCCTGAATATTTTCAAGGAGTGATGCAATCAGATGACCATATATGTATATAACAATAACAAAAATGGGGAGCTGACTCAAGTAGGATAGTCAAAGACTCATTCCTATGTGATGCACAAACCCATTTCCCTGCAATGAGTGTCTCAACATGCCGAGTCGACAAGTGGGTTATCAGGGTCTTGGTGAATGGATACGTCGGCCGCTGCACTATCACTGGACTCCCTGGCCTGAGAGACGCTCTCGAGACACATTAACACTATTGCCCTAAATCCCAACAAATTCCTTTTTAGGGACATCCGAACAACGTCCCAAGGAACTAACTACCTCTGATACCACTTTGTCACGACCCGACCCTACCCAAGCTCGAGCCGCAACTACCCCAGGCCCGCCTCCATAGGCCAGGGGCTGGCGACCAGCGCCAAAGGCTAAAAAACTTAGGGAGGCCTTTGCCTAAGTACCTGTACACACACACACAACACACTCAATGCAGAAGTGCATAGTAAAAGTAAAAGTAAAGTACCAACTACTATAAATAAACCACAAATTGCATCAACCTCTAACAGTACAAAGAAAGTGCTAAAAGTAAATTGAAAAGAAAAGGGAAAAAACACGCGCCCAACCAGAAAATTGTCATAACCCGGCAATAGGTAAACAAAATAAAAACAGCTGGAAGGGTCCCCCACCTAGAACCCGACTCCAACCACCGCACACAGTCCAATCTCCTGAACTCCTAAGCTCCACTGAAGTCACAACCAACCTGTCCGTCGTCTGCAAGGGCACACCAAGTGCGGGAAAAGCACAAGTAGGGGTGAGTATAAAAATACTCAATAGGATGCCCCGAAGTCTCACGGGAGAAACAAAGGAGGTACTAAAGAGTTGAGAAGTAGATCAAGCAGGGAAAAGTAAATGAGTACAACTGAGAGTGCAGTAAAGAGTACAACTCAACCCAAAAAGAGGAAAGAAGTAGACTCGTCCTAACACGAGGAGCTAGAAACGGTGAGAAGATGAGATTCTCATCAAGTCTTCGCTACCTATAGTAGGATATTAGACTCATCCCACCACGAGAAGATAGACATGGAAAGCACGTGGAATACCCCGCGCGTCTTCACCTCTCCTGGAAGAAGAGTAACCAAAACCCAAGAAGTGGGTACCAGAATAAGGTATATACATATCCGTATGCTCAAACAAGAAACCCGAACGTGATCTTAAGGGGATATCCATCTCATAGCTCATCCCAATAAAGTGAGTAGCCAACAGTCCCAGAATTAAACACCATCGATGTCCAGCATCCCAGACGTCTGCCCCAAACTGCAAGTCAAGGGGCTCAAATCGCCGCACCTTGACACTATCCACTTTTGGCGACACTGACTCGCCCGCACGGTTTTAGGTCGCGTCACAAGAATGCATCTCGGTGGGGAAAGTGCCCCTCGTGTAACACCCCGACCCTAGTTACCCAGAGTCGGTGCATTATTGCATAACATTGGAATGATCACAAAAGATCAAGTCTCAAAAGACCGATTAGTTTAGTAGTCTTGGAAACACTAGATACATTCATAAGTCTTACATTACATCATAAAGTGAAAAATCACAATAACATAGTCTCCATAGTCCACAATTCTATCCCCTTCAGACTATCCCTGTAGGTCAGTCATAAAATATTTCATCACATCCTGGGAAAAATAAAACATTGAAAGGGGTGATCTCAGATGCTCACTAAGGATAACAATATAGCAGAAGATTTTATAAATAAACATTAACATTTAAAGAAATGTATAACTAAAACAAAAGCCTTTTAAACTTGAACTTCAGCATAATATGTAAAAAATAAAATGAAATAATGCCATTTAGTTATTCACATGGATATTCTACAAGTCGAATAATCACACGCAATATCAATAACCACTTTCATAATGATGGAATTCATAATGAAAGACAATCATAACCTCGTAGCCAAGGCCTCGTTCCAAGACTACAAATAAAATTTTGTCAAGGACTCATGCCAAGACACTATTTTGTCTCATGAGACCTGCCGATGCATCGAGGAACTATAGCGGGATCCACCCATCATTTATTAAGTCCAATGCATTCCTCATATGAACAGGTTTAAACATATCATAAACTATAACATAATTGTATCACATAAAACATGCATAATGGAAACATAACATTTCCACATTTCAAACATAAGATATCAATACAACACATTGATATAATAAAAAAAAACTTTCAAAACAATTTTCAAAACCAAAATAAAATAAAATTAAAACTTGGTATTTATTTTTCATTTAAAAAAATTATGGCTCGTAGAGGATTCCGAAACTCAAATAATGGTCACGGTGGCGGAGAAGTCGTTGTCGCCGCATACGTACGACAACAGAAAACATTCCTTTTTGTCGTTTAGTAAAACGATTCGTATAAAAAATATTCCTTTTGAATAAACGTAAAATTCAAAGGGGTTTATACATAGTATAAAAGAAATTTGTGTATAAAACAAAATATACCTCAATGAATGGATATTGAGACGAAGTCCCTTACAAAGATCATTTTTAAATAAAGTAGATCTATTATGTGTATTCACTATAAGTACACATAAATAAAGTAATAATAAAATATAGGACCTAATAATATCATAACATAATTTGAAAGTAGGAGATTAACCCAAGAAACAGGAATTGGGTTAAGAAGTTCCCTTACCTCGTGTCCGACTTGACTCAATCGTTCTTTAATCTCCAGAATAATAAACTAGAGTTAATTTATATTTTATTAAGAACCTTTTTTAATTTTCATTATTCCTTTTATATCACTTATTACCATGTTATGAACATTATGTAATTATTTAAGTTAATAACGGTCATTTTGTCGATCTTTGCTACTTGAGTCAAAAATAAAATTCTTATAATTACAAGTTGTTCATTTGGTGAAATATCTATTATATCCAGAATTATATTCATGATTTAGATATCATATATATCATATATATCCAGTATATACATTCATTCATAATATTACGTTACATTTAGAGGTAAGAAATGAAATGCACCGTTCATGGAGACGGTAAGCTGTACGTACGCATGAACGATACTTTCATTTATATTTCGTATTTAATGGAATGAAATCATAATGATATAAAGTTATATTATAATTATAGTATAATATAATATATAATATCATTTACTCCATCCTTTATACATCCCACATATGGCATTAACGATTCAAATCACTTTGAGGGGGCGGTAGTCCGCACTTCCTAAAATGAAATTATTGCGTTTACCCATAATGGAAATCATAATGGTATGACATAAATGAAAAATAAAGAATCATAAGGAAAACAAAAACATAATATATATCATATATAAAAATAGTGTCATTATAATGGCCACCATGAGAGGTGTTAAAAGAAGATTGAACAATCATCGTTTCGTGAGACAATAATTCACCACCCACAGAAACAGTATTTTATTTAACCATTAGACGAAGGTGTGTGTAAGTTTAAATAAAATACTTCTCATAAAAACATACAAGTATATTTAATATACTTGTGTTGTTACAAAATAAAGTAATAAAAATATTTTAGGGGGTTGGAGAAGCAAAATAAAACAAAAGAACATAAGACAAGACATTACCTTAAAATCAGGTAACTCTTTTTGATTTGAGCCAAAGGCTTCCTTGGGAAGACTTCTGACCAAAGTGAGGCTTCTAGGAGTAAGATAGAGACGTTGGGAGAGTATTTGGTCAGTGGTTGGCCGAGCCAAATAGCTTGAAGGTGTGAATAAGGTGGTAGAGGTGGGATCCTTTTATAAGAGGAGAGGAGGGGCACTCTTGGAAAGTCATGAAATGTTACATTATTATGAAGTGATTTTCGGATTTCAAAGGTCCCAAAATTATATATTTAGAGGATAAGGTGATAAGGGTTCGAAATATACTCATACAATAGGTTTTTTATAAGTTTAAGTCTTAGATTTTACATTATCTTTTCATTTTATTTAAATCGTTAATTAATGAGGTAATCGCTAAATCATCATAGTGTCATTAAAAATTTAATTTATTTAATGTCTAAAAATTATAAAAAAATTACCATGATGTAGGAAATCGTTTTAGATTTCCAATGAATATTTATAGTCAAAGAGTTAACTTATATAACCCCATGTAAGAATTGTTTTTTTAAAACAACACATGTTTGCGACAATTTTATTTTTACTTTAAATAAAAGTTATTAATGTAATTTTCTTACCCAAGTGGCTCCATGGGGTCCCCAAGTTGACCCATGGATTTTCTTGGTCATACATGACTCATAAAATAAGGGTAGGACAAGTTTAATTATATTTTCATATTTTTATAATATCATTTTTACCTTAAATTTCACTAATTACCTTTAATCGCGATTAATGAAACTTAAAAGTTACTATTCACCAAAAAATTATTTTAATCCAATTGAACCTTATTTTACTTCCTAATGACAACCATGTATGTCAGATTTTTGAAAATCAAATCACAAAAGTGGTAATGTTTCATTTAATCGAAAAATCAGTTTTTTAACTACCACTTAGTGGTTTCACTATTCATCAAAAATTGAAGTTTTTCAGAAAAATGCCAAAATTTCACCCTAAGATATAATTGATATTACAAATTCAAAAATGATTTCTATTTTAAAAAATTCCAAACAAATAAGTTTAATTAATTAATTTTATAATTAATTCCCGCTGTCACAACAAATAGCGTGTTTTTAAGAAATAATATATATCAAAAGATTGACAATTGTTTATGTCCAATTTCAAAGTGAAATTAATTATAATGACCACAATTAGTTAAAATGGTAAAAATATATTCTAATTATAATTTAAAATCACTCAATAGTATAATTTATCACTATAAAATATTTTGATTAAAAAAGTTGTTTTTAAGTATTTTTCACTATTCATAAAAAATTGGAAGTTCTCAAAAAAATACAAAAAATTCAACATAGGCTAATTTCGATATTCCGAATCCAAAAATGAAGTCCATTTTGAAATATAAAATATATATAATTTCAAAGATTAGGTATTACTATTCAAAATGGCTATTTTTATTGGTCGTGGTGTGTTAGAATCCCAAACTTGCGTACAATACAAGTTATTACATTATTGAAAGAGAAGCATGTCATGGAAGCTCGGGGTGTTACATTATCCCCTCTGTCAATAAATTACATCCTTGAAATTTCAATTTTTTTTTGAAAATAAAAGGTTGAAAATAGAAAATACCATTGTGGAAAACCCTCATCAGAAATAAGGTTAATAAAATTTAGCCTTAATAAGAGGGAAAGGGAAATGAAAAAGTCACCACCAAATTATGATCTCGATAAGGAGAAAATTGGTGGAAATTAGAGACATATAATTGGGGGAAAACGTAAATATTTGTAGGGAGTGATTGAGTACATAAATCACAAACAAGTGTAAAATTAAGGGCCTCATAGCCTTCAATCTATGTTGATTTAAAATATTATCAGTTCAACAAGACATAAGGTATTAGGATAACACATTTTTTTTAATATCCCTTTAATGAAGTTTATTAATTAATTTATTCATAGAATAAGAGATAGTTATATATATATTTATGCTTGACAAGTAGAGTTTCAACCATCAACTAATTTCTACCACAAACTCATCTTTCACTCCAAAAGGTAATGGAACTCAAAAATATTCTATTTATCATAATTGTATAAGGTTCCAAATATTAACACATACCATTTAGATTAGGAATTTTTTTTTGTAATAACCAGGGACTTCCTGTAGGATAGTGGTAGGTAATAAAGGCCTGTCACACTATGGTTGTGGGTTCGATTCCTGCAGCTTTATCCGACGTAACAGGTTATCCCCCGACCTGCAGGTTGTCCTTTTCCTAAAACTATAGTATTATAATATTCCAAAAATAATCTTCAGAAATGTTTAACCTTAAACAATACTATCAAAGGTTAAACTTAATCCATTCTAACCTTTATAGTTATCCAAAATACCTCTATCTAGACTTTCTCTAAAAGGTCTCTAAATTAAAAAATCAATTGTAACATCAGATTCCCCAAACAAGGTAAATTTTCTCTTATTGTCACATACTAAAAATATGATTACCTTAATTATATTAAAACATTAATGAGAACAACAAGTACTACAGTACAATCCTTATATATATATCACATTATTCTTTTAACCATAATATAGTTCTTGAGTCCAAAAACACAAATACAATAATTATTCCACTTCAACTGTAGTAACAACATAAGCTTGTCCTTTATCCCTTGGACTTTTCTAGGGTAAGTTTCCTTGACACTTATGAAATTCATTTGCATAATGCCCCATTTCTCTACAATTGTAGCATTCAACATTAATAGCCTCTTTATTTCCCTTGCAATCATGTGCCTGGTGACCTTTTTCTCCACATTTATAACAAACTCCCATTCCTTTTAGGCATGTACCAGGGTGATTATTCCCACAATTATCACATAATGGAAAATCCTTCTTTCCCTTTTTCCCTTTATTTGTCTCTTGTTCCACCGTTCTCTTCTTCTCTTTCTTTACTTTGTTGTCATAAGACTTAGAGAATTCCTTTTCTGTCTTGATTGCACACGAGACTATATCTTCGTATGATGAGAAATATTGTGAGACTAAGTCTCGATGGAGAAATGGTTTTAACCCATCAAAGAAATGATTAATCTTACTTCTTGGGTTACGTATATAATCTGCAGCATACCTTGCTAACCTTGTAAAGTTGCCCTCATACTTTGCGACATTCTCATCCTCCTTTTGTCTCAGACTCAGAAATTGCCTTTCCATATCTGCTCGATGGTCACGAGGAAAGTATTTTTCTAAAAAAATCTATTTGAACTCCCTCCATTCCATATTTGATACTTCATCATCTTCCTTTGTGTTTTGAATCAATGAACACCATTGATCGGCATCTCCAGTGAGGTGGTAAACTGCTATGAAAACCTTCTCCCTTTCGCTACTCCCCAAGGCGTGAGATATTTTCTCTAAGGAGTTTATCCATTGCTCAGCTAATAATGGATTTTTAATTCCATTGAATGTTGGTGGTTGTTCCCTCATGAAGTAGTCTAACATTGATCCTCCACGTTGCAGATCAGGGTGCTCCATACGAGTAAGGTTATTATTCATAACCTGAGGGAGTTATCCCAGTATGGTGATAAGTTGATCAGCACCAATTGTATCTCCAGCTCCACAATAATTATCTTGATCAGGAGGGAAATCCCTACATGGAGTGTGTGCATTGATACGGTTTCCATTCCTTCCACTAGGCTCCATTTCTAAACAATGTCATAAACTATATTAGTTTATGAATCAAAATACGTAATTCCATACTTGTAAAAAACTTAACATAAATTTGACAGTTTATGGATACAATCCATAATCATAAAAATGTTTTCTTTGAGAAGTATATACTCATAAACCCTTCATAATGGTTGGTAAAGAAAATGAGAATTATCCTAAGCATATCCCCCAGGAGTGTTGTAACCAAGAGTGCAGTAAGGCCCATTGTCGTGCACCAGTTCCCGTCCGAGTCTAGCTCAAAGCGGTGTTTTCGGGTTTTACCCCTAGGTACATCTGTGCCAGAGACGCCTCTACATGCTCGTATCCAGACAAGGATGTATTGCTCAGAAAACTCACAAAAATCTATATAATAACAAAATTCTAGGAAGTTCTTTTATACTAATACTGAAAGTCTATCTTTGGGCTATGTGCTCTAATCAGAGTTTATCTAAATCTATCTTCTAAGGTTACTACTAAACTGCCTCTGATACCAACTGTAACGCCCTGACCCCAGTTACCCAGAGTCAGTGCATTATTTCATAACATTGGCATGATCACAAAAGATCAAGTCTCAAAAAACCGATTAGTTTAGTAATCTTAGAAACACTAGATACATTCATAAGTCTTACATTACATCATAAAGTGAAAAATCACAATAACATAGTCTCGATAGTCCGCACTTCTATCCCCTTCAGACTATCCCTATAGGCCAGTCATAAAACATTTCATCACATCCTGGGAAAAATAAAACATTGAAAGGGGTGATCTCAGATGCTCAGTAAGGATAACAATATAGCGGAAGATTTCATAAATAAACATTAACATTTAAGGCAATGTATAACTAAAACAAAATCCTTTTAAACTTGAACTTCAGAATAATATGGCAAAAATATAATGAAATAATTCCATTTACTTATTCACATGGATATTTTACTAGTCGAATAATCACATGCAATATCAATAACCACTTTCATAATGATGGAATGCATAATGCCAAACTATCATAACCACGTAGCCAAGGACTCGTGCCAAGACTACAAATAAGATTTTGTCAAGGCCTCATGCCAAGACACTAGTTTGTCTCATGAGACCTGTCGATGCATCGATGAGCTATAACGGCCTCCACCCGTCACTTATTAAGTCCAATGCATTCCTCATATAAACTGGTTTAAACATATCATAAACCATAACATAATTGTATCACATAAAACATGCATAAAGGAAACATAACATTTCCACATTTCGATCACAAGATATCAGTAAAACACATTAATATAATAAAAAAACACTTTCAAAACCATTTTAAAAACCAAAATAAAAGAAAATTAAAACTTGGTATTTATTTTTCATTTAAAAAAATTATGTCTTGTAGAGGAAGCTGAAAATCAAATAATGGTCACGGCAGAGGAGAAGTCGTTGTCGCCGCATACGTACAACAAAAAAACATTCCTTTTTGTCGTTTAGTAAAACACTTCGTATAAAAAGGTTTCCTTTTGAATAAACATAAAAGTCAAAGGGGTTTATACACCGTACAAAAGAAATTTGTGTATAAAACAAAATATGCCTAAATGAATGGAGACTGAGACGAAGTCCCTTACAAAGATAATTTTTAATTAAAATATATATATTATGTGTATTCACTATAAGTAAACATAAATAAAGTACAAATACAATATAGGAAATAATAATATCATGACATAATTTGAAAGTAGAAGATTAACCCAAAGAACGAGAATTGGGTTAAGAAGTTCCCTTACCTCGTGTCCGACTTGACTCGATCGTTCTTTAATATCCTGAATAATAAACAAGAGTTAATTTATATTTTCTTAAGAACCTTTTTCATGTTCTTTATTCCTTTTATATCACTTATTACCATGTTATGAACATTATGTAATTATTTAAGTTCATAACGGTCATTTTGTCGATCATTGGTACTTGAGTCAAAAATAAACTTCTTATAATTACAAGTTGTTCATGTGGTAAAATAAACATTATATCTAGAATTATATTCATGATGTAGATATCATATATATCATATATATCCAGTATATATATTCATTCATAATATCACATAACATTTATAGGTAAGAAATGAAATGCACCGTTCGTGGAGACGGTAAGCCGTACGTACGCATGAATGCTACTTTCATTTATATTTCGTATTTAATGGAATGAAATCATAATGATATAAAGGTATATTATAATTCCAGTATAATATAATATATAATATCATTTACCCCATCCTTTATACATTCCACATATGGCATTAACGATTCAAATCACTTTGAGGGGGCGGTAGTCCGCACTTCCTAAAATGAAATTATCGCGTTTACCCATAATGGAAATCATAAAGGTATGCCATAAATGAAAAATACAGAATCATAAGGAAAAAAACATAATACATATCATATATAAAAATAGTGTCATTATAATGGCCACCATGCGAGGTGTTAAAAGAAGATTGAACAATCATCGTTTCGTGAGGCAGTAATTCGCCACCCACAAAAACAGTATGTTCTTTAACCATTAGACGAAGGTGTGTGTAAGTGTAAAGAAAATCCTTCTCCTAAAAACATTAAAGTATATTTAGGATACTGGTTTTGTTACAAAATAAAGTAATAATAAGATTTTAAGGGGTTGTAGAAGAAAAATAAAACAAAAGAACACAAGACAAGACATTACCTTAAAATCGGGTAACTCTTATTGATTTGAGCCAAAGGCTTCCTTGGGAAGACTTCTGACCGAAGGGAGGATTCTAGGAGTAATAGAGAGAATTTGGAAGAGTATTTGGTCAGAGTTTGGCTGAGACAAATGTCTTGAAGGTGTGAATAAGGTGGTAGAGGTAGGGGCCTTTTATAAGAGGAGAGGAGGGGCACTCTTGGAAAGTCATGAAATGTTACATTATTATGAAGTGATTTTCGGATTTCAAAGGTCCCAAAATTATATATTTCGAGGATAAGGTGATAAGGGTTCGAAATATACTCATACAATAGGTTTTTAACAAGTATAATTCTTAGATTTTACATTATATTTTCATTTTATTTAAATCGTTAATTGATGTGGTAATCGATGCATCATCATGGTGTCATTAAAAATTTAATTTATTTAATGTCTAAAAATTATAAAAAAAATTTACCATGATGTAGGAATTATTTTTATATTTACAATGAATATTTATAGTCGAAATGTTAACTTATATAACCCCATGTAATAATTGTTTTAGTAAAACAACACATGTTTGTGACAATTTTATTTTTACTTTAAATAAAAGTTATTAATGTCATTTTCTTACCCAAGTGGCTCCATGGGGTCCCCAAGTTGACCCATAGATTTTCTTAGCCGGAAATGACTCATCCAATAAGGGTAGTACAAGTGTAAGGGTATTTTAATATTTTTATAATATCATTTTTACCTTAAATTTCACTAATTACCTTTAATCACGATTAATTACACTTAAAAGTTACTATTCACCAAAAAATTATTTTAATCCCATTTAACCGTATTTTACTTCCTAATGACAACCATGTATGTCGGAATTTTGAAAATCAAATCAAATAAGTGGCAATGTTTCATTTAAACGAAAAATCAGTTTTTTAACTACCACTTAGTGGTTTCACTATTCATCAAAAATTGAAGTTTTTCAGAACAATGCCAAAATTTAACCCTAAGCTATAATTGATATTCTGAATTCAAAAATGATGTCTATTTTAAAAAATTCCAAACATATAAGTTTCATTAATTAATTTTATAATTAATTCCCGCTGTCACAACAAATAGCGTGTTTTTAAAAACAATATATGTCAAAAGATTGACAATTGTTTATGTCCAATTTCAAAGTGAAATTAATTATAATGACCACCATTGGATAAAATGGTAAAAATATATTCTAATTATACTTTAAAACCACTCAATATTATAATTTATCACTATAAATTATTTTTATTAAAAAAGTTGTTTTTAAGTATTTTTCAGTATTCATAAAAAATTGGAAGTACTCAGAAAAATACCAAAAATTCAACATAGGCTAATTTCGATATTCCGAATTCAAAAATAAAGTCCATTTTGAAATATAAAATATATATAATTTCAAAGAGTGAGTATTACTATACATAATGGCTATTTTGATTGGTCGCGGTGTGTTAGAATCTCAAACTTGCATACAATACAAGCTATTGCATTATTGAAAGAGAAGCGTATCGTGGAAGCTCAGGGTGTTACACCTCGTACTTTAGAATTCTGGGTTAAGTCAAACCACACCTCATCACTGTCACACAGTCAATAGGTCTGCTCAAAGTCAAAGTTGTCACATCACTGACCCGTACAAACAAGGGTCCCGCTCTGGTATTCACGAAGTAAAGCCACAGACTAGCCTAGTAAAAAGGACTGGGTCTGAGATGCCAACGGGTGACCCACTGCCCAGCCCTGCTGGAGTGTAATTCATAATAAGATATTGGGTGACCCATTGCCCAGCCCTGCTGGAGGGTACACCTAGAAGAAGTCAACAGGCGTCCCACTGCTCAGCCCTGCTGGAGGGTAGACCTAGAACAAGACGACGAGAGACCCACTGCCTAGCCCTACTAGAGGGTAGACCCTCAAGAGTCATCGGGTGACCCACTGCCCAGTCTCTGCTGGAGGGTAGACCCTAAGAGTTTCGGGTGACCCACTACCCAGTCTCTGCTGGAGGGTAGACCCTAGAAGTCAGTGAGCAACCCACTGCCCACACTCTGCTGGAGGGTAAACCTAGAACTGCTCTGGCCATCCCTACCGGATGATACAACACTGGCCAACAGAACTCAGAGTGGGTATCGCGTAACCACCCAACTCCAAAAAAACCAGCGGAAACCACTCAACCCTGCTAGTCTAAACCATTATGAACAAGAGGACCCTCTATTTCGCAAGAGGTCAAAGGTACATAAATTAGAACACGACACACAAATGGGGTCCACATAACGTGTGTCCCCAGCTCATCTCCCAACCAAGCACAAATGTTCTCAGGCACATACTACATCATGTACCTACAAGCATTCCTGTATACTCCCAGAGTATACAACATCTGTAGCCCAAAGGCTATCATGCACATGACACCCAACATCCATGCGAAGGGAAAAAATGTAATTTGCCAACCTGGTTCCTCCATGAATCTAGCATGGCCAACCACATCTCTTCAAACATCAACTCCACTTGCACGGAAGTGAACGTGATCACACGCCAAGGGTTTGCTTCCGAACACAGCAAGAATAACGGTCATCGGAGCACCTTTCATGCTTCCACATTAAATGAGACCTTGAAAGGGACTATGCACATCCAAATGGATTGTACAGTTGAAATCCTTGCGAAAAACACGCGAGATAGACTATTTACTCGCCCCAACACGGACACCCGACGGAAAAGCCATCCAACATCGCTTTATGCCTCAATGGCGTCCCATGGTCCCGAGCCTCGGCCCCGAAAACAGTCAGGCGCATCACACTGTTGTGATCCCCTCAGAAAAAAATGTCAAATTTACTACTCGCTTGCTTGGAACAGATACCCGGTGAAGAAAATGCATTTCTCCACACCGCACACGAGCGGTGCTTCGTGGGACCCACATCCCGATCCCGAAGCACAATGAACGGATCACACCATTGCAATCCTCTCGGAAAATCACACAAGATCGATTGTTCGCTTGTCCTAAACCGATACCCGGTGGAGTAGCTGAAATTCACCATCAACGCCCAAAATGGGCCCCGTGGGGTCCACACCTTGATATTGGTTTAAGTTCTCTAGATCTGTCTCGAAATGTCTGCCTCAACTTCAGGGTCACGATGCCTCTGACGGAATGTCAATCGGATGTCGAATGCAGACGTACAGTCCGATACAAGATTCCCTCAAATAATAATAATTATATTATTATTATTATACTTGGGAATTATGGGTAAATGAGCCATGATCCCGAATTAAGTATCCAAGATTGGACTCAAAATTACCGTCTCAAGGTCATGGACACGCTGCCATAGGCGACACGTTAATCGGACGCTCCATGTAGAAGTTACGTCCGAATAAACGCTTGAAAATAATAATAAAATTATTATTTTTAGGGCATTTTGATGACCCGCTCCACAAGTCAGTGAAAGGTATCCAACATTGGTCTTAAAGATACCATATCGAAGATAGAGTTACACTGCCACTGACGACACATGCCTTGGGTGCCACACGGGGAAGTTACGACCAATTAAATGTTTTAATAATTATAACATTATTATAATTATTAAAAATCATTTATTTATAATGTTTTTTTTTCAAAACTTCCATTCATTCTCAGTGGAACTTCTCTCTCCAATTGGAGGAGAATCCACTAGTCTCCCAATGCAGTTCAAGTCCTTCTTTTGTTTTTGTTTTTTTATCCTATCATCTTCCTCCCCAATCTCACGCCCTCCCTGGAAACCCTATCACGCAAGCTCAACTGCACCTCACTGCCCTTTCCTGGGCTCACCCTGAGCCGCCGCTGCCCCTGGTCCACTACAAAACTGGCCTCACCTAAGCTATCGCCTGGGAGCCTGTGATCCACCACACACAATCGCTCGGACCACTGCTCGACCCTAGGCTGGCCGCAGCGAGCCGCTACCACCTTCACCGTGATTCTGTTGTGCGGATCCGTGGTTAAAACCCTCGATTTCATCTTGATTCAATTACCAAGACGTGTTGGTAGAAATTTTCGTGTCAACAATCTGTTGGGTTTAGATATTGTTGAACCTAAATCGAGGACGATTGCAAGTAGTATGGAGGAAGAAAAAGTACGAAAACACAAATTTGAATCGATTGCTGAATATGTTCGTTTGGGTTCGTTGAAACTCAAGAAAGGGATGAAGTGAGTTAAATATTTATCATACAATTTCCATTTCAATATAAAAAATAACAAAATTTATTCAAATTTGGGAATAAGAAATCCATAAATAAAAGACCTACCTGCAGGGCGTAGCTCGAAGCTTCACCGCACGATCCGCGCCTTGCCGCCGCCACTACCATCTTGATAGGAGGAGGAGGAGGATGATGGGATGAGTTATTTGGAGAGGAAGATGTTGAGGAAGAGAGGAGGTTTGTCCTGGGGGAAGAAATGAGGGGAAAGGGAGGACTTAAGTAAAAAAAACGAATAAATTTACCTTTAATTAATTAAAACTCAACCCAAATTAAAACCGCGTCTGAAACCCCAAACACAGTGAAAGTTACATCGTGCCTAGGGTAAACACCACCTCCCGAGCACAATGGTGGTCTCAGAATTTTAATCTGATCCTCTGTTCGAAAGATATAAAATCCAACTCCCGATACCACTTAATTATGAAAACTCCCCTGGTGGCGTTTTCCACAGAAGGCCTGCGCCCATGAAACTTACACCCCTCCTAGGGTAAACGGAATGCTCCGGATACAATGGTGCCCTCAGTTTTCCCATACGAGATACCTTTTAGGAGTTACTTGAGTTTAACCATTAAACTAATAAATTAATTATTTAATTTATCTATTATACGCTCCGATAGCGAGCGAGGGGTCCAAACGTCCCACGCCAACATGTTTTATGTCGTTACTAGAGTAAAAACCCCATTTCAGACCCATCCATACACTCATACTTCTGATCCGAAACTCAATTTAGGAGTTATCCCATTTATTTGGCATTTCTAGTGTGAACGTACTGAAAACATAATTTTGGCCACTCCGGGGCTCGAAATCTCACGCCATCTGAAGGCGCTGCTCTGGAATAATATCAAGAATATTCCAAAGTCTTTCACCGAAAAAACCAAGTTCTTAAAATTTCTTGGTATGGTTTATATTTATGATGATAAAATCCTTATGAAACTCATTTCTATTCCACAAGATATACAATGATAAAATGATTATGAAACCCACTTATTTTTAAATAGGTTATGATTTGATGGAATGATGAAATGATTATGATGAAAATTTATTTTAAAAAGGTTATTCTATAATTAAATGTTTATTAAACACATTTATTTTAATGGGTTCTGATATGATGAAATTTTTATGACCTTTTAGTACATGTATGTATGATTTTCATTATGTGATGGATGAGACATATATCTCCCTCCAATGAATTGAGTAAATATTGATATCTTTATTGGATTTTAATGTACAAGAGGGGGGGGGGTGAATTTTAGGTTTAAATTTTTTCATTTTTAACCTTAAAAAAAACTTAGTTTGATAATGTTAAACAAATTGTATTCACAAAACATCTTAATTATATAAATGGTAATCAAAATTGGTCCTTGGGTTCGATAATAAAAATATCATAATCAAGTAGATTCTGATATGTAAGTCCATAGGTCATAATAAGAAAATTGATTCTATCATAACAACGTATAGAATTGTAATCAGTAATCATGATAATGTAATAAGAGTTTAATCTTATTCACAGAAGAAAATTATTTAATCATAATATACAAAACAATATTATAATCATGATGGTTATGATATATAATAGTAATATGAAAAGTATTGTAATCAGGATTCAGTATGATAATATAATTCAAAATAGAAATGTGAATATAAAATTTATCACTTTTTTATTACATGTAGTGGAAAAAATAAACTTATAGTAAACAGGAAATACAAAGTATTACAATTATTTTAACCCAAAGAGAAGGGTATCCTATAACCTAGGTAAAAGGTACCTTGTTTTATACTTACAAGAAATTCTATATTTTCCTTTCCAAGGAAGTCCCTCAATGTAATGATTAGTCTGTATATCTATCCTCATGAGTCCTCAATATGATGATCAGATTAAATTTGTTTCACTATCCCTAAGAACCCTCAAACGTATTTTCACAATTTGTAATGAATCAGATTTTCTCTAGTTTTATTTTTATGAATTAATTGGGAAAATTCCAAGACTAGGATATGAGACGGTGTGAGATTTTGAGGCCCGATGTGCCCGGAATGATGTGGTGAAAAATGTTATGTTTTTAATAAAACACATAGATGATTTCTTATTTAAATACGAATAACTTATAAATTTGTTCCCAGATCTGAAATCTGAGGGCACCGTTGTGTCCTGAGCAGTGACTTTACCTTTGGCGGGGCCTAACATTGATCAGCACGGGTTAACTGTGAATGTTAGAAATTGGATGTAAACGTCATTAAAATATTTTACTAAAAATATTTTTTTGACGTCATATTGGTTTATTTTAATTAATGACTATTTTCAGGAATCTAGTGTTATCACCATAACCCTAGAAAATTTTCTAAGGTAAGGATATATAAACCTCTCTGACAAATGCTGACAGATCAAGTATCGATGACGACACGAAACCCCATCCTTTGTCAATGGCTGATCCAACCATGACGTATGATGTTGATCTCCTTGTGATTTACTTTTCCCTATTATATTCAAAAAATGAATATAGACCAACTCACAAATAGGTTGATCTGTGGTTCATTCATTCTTGTGGGATAGATACATTTTTTGTGGGGATTGAAGGGATGATAAATCATTGTGAATATCAGTTTATTGTTATTAGTTAAACCTTCTAACATGAAAAAATCATGTCTAACATGAATAAGGCCAAGATCCATCCATTGGGACATTCACATGCTTGTATCTTTCCCCCAATATCTTTCATTCTTTGTTCCTTTTTCTTTGTGAAAAATGATCAGAGGATCATTGTTCCTTCAATCCCCGATATAATGATCTGAGACTGGGGATCTAAAACCACAACGATATCACAAAGATGCGATGGTGAAGACACGGCACAAATCACCCGAGGTAGCAGGTTTTGATAGCATGAGGTGGTGGCACATGATAGTGGATAGAGCATTGGCTATGGCCAGATCTGGGTGGAGGGTGTGATGAACAGAAAGGCTGCTGATGGAATGTCTAGTAGTAGAGGAAACAATAACCCGAAAGGGGAATCCGGGCTAGGTGGGGCGCAATAAGAATGAGGTACTGGTAGGGTGGATGGTGATGGTGTAAAGATACGGTTTAGGCAGGACCACATCAGAGGAGGCCCGTGATGACAAATGTTGTGAGCGGTGACCCGAGGCTATGGCAGGAGGCTGCAAGGAAAACAACTAGGATGCCACTTGAATCCGCATCAGACGAAGGACCCCATGGAGATGCGGGCCACATGACTAGGTGGAAGCAATAATATGGGCATGTGAAACATAGTTCGATGTCATGCTGATTGGGGGAGCCGACTGGCCACACGGTTGGGCGACCACGTGGACTAGAGGGAAATGACTAGGGTGAGCCGCATCCGACGAATCAAAACCATCCCACACAATGCGGGCCTAGTTGGAGAATCAGGCCACTCTGAAATCCCAGTAGGCATGACCTCATGGCCCAGACCAAATAGGTCAGAACCGGACCAAACCAAACCCTTTTTACTAAATTGATCATATCTTTCAACTGGAGCATCCATTTGACAAGACGTCTACAGAATTAGGACCCTTGTTATGAGATAGTACTTTTGAGATACTCTAGGTGATATTTTTTTTGGAATTTTGAAAATAGCCTAATGGATTGAGGAGTAGGTGCTCCCGGAACGAGCACATTACGAGCAGAATCCTGTGGCTGGTTGTGACTATGTGATCTTGGTGACTATGTGATCTGTGTGACTATGTGATCTTGGTGAATAGGTGATCTTTCTGAGTATGTGATCTTGGTGACTACATGACTTGGGGGCTTCATGATCCATCAAGTCACCATGCACCATCGATTCTTCGTGCGCCATCTTTGGCTCGGGTTCCATCGCCGCTTCGGGCGCCACTGAGCCTCTGTGCACCATTGATGCTCCATGAACCATCGATGATCCATATAACATAAACAATTCTAGTGTTATAGAGACTGATATATATATGGACTAAAACTAAAAATCATTCTCTTCGTGCTTTAGAATTATACCTGTGTGAGATGACAGTATTGACTATACTTTGTGTGTTTCCTTTGTGGTGTACTTTGCATGTTTCCTTTGTGGTGTACTATGTATGTTTTATTTGTGGTGTAATTCATGTGTTTTATTTGTGGTATACTTCATATATTTCTTAGTGGTATTTCATTTTTGGTTTCGGGGTGTCCTATTGAGTATTATTTTACTCACCCACAAACAGGCTTTGCCTTGATGTGTTGTGTCATGTGCATATGATCAATGCTTTGATGGAGTCCTAGCTGGACTAGGGCCAGGTGGTTCTTAAAGTGATCAGAAAGATGTGTGGTTCAAATAAACATTTAGAAAACTACCCTACACCTACCATTTAGGTAGGGTTTTCTACATATGAGCTTCAAGAACTTCAGTATTCACTTGGAAGACTCTTTCTTTTGGTGGGCTTGTATTCTGGCCCTGTTTACTTTCTATTTTTCCTACCGTCATAATTTATGGTTGGTATCTTAGTATATCCACTATTTTTTTACTTAATGTTTTTAATTTTTATCATTATTTGGTCTTGGAGATGTTTTCATGTGTATAAGTACTTAGAAAAACTCCTCCCTTTTGTGGGATATGCCTAATCAGTGCTAGTCTCCAGCCCCTGTACTATCGAAGGTGGGCTTGGGGTAGTCATGGTAGATGAACATCCAAGATGGGTCATAAAAAAGTGGTATTAGAGGATTTCGGTTATACCTAAATAACAAAGAGTCTGTGAGATTGGTTTGGAGAAACTATGTTAAGTGTTTTGAGTTTGGCTTTTAGACCAGGGACTCTAGTGTTGGTATGGCAGCCGACGTATCCACGCACTAGGACTCTAAATTCTACTTTTTGACTTAGTACATGAAAAAACTAGTTATAGGCATAATATATGGTACTTGAATCATATAGGATTAAGTGTCTTATCATGTCCTTCGTGAGTTAGTGTTAGCTCACCAGGTATACTCTATTTACTATGGTACTTATTGATCAATTTCAGGATGCCCCTACATAGACAGCCATCCAGGATTATAATGTGTGACCATGAGGATGAACCCCCCTAGAAATGAGGCATCATTACATTGTCTAATATTGGAGTTATCCCCTCTGGGAGGTGTACCAATGATACCACCACCCAGAGAGCAGTAGTTACTACCAACACTACCGATAGTGGATGCACGTAGGCTGAGTGTGTTTCATGAGTTACAGAGGTAGAAAAATCCCAGGTTTAGGGGCGAGACAAACCCCCATGAAGCTGAGGATTGTTTGGAGGTGGTTACATGTGTCTTCTGACTAGTGAGGATGCCTCTTGATTAGATGGTAGTCCTAGTCATGAGTCTTCTCCAGGACTCAATTGGGAGATGGTGGAGCTTAGTGATTTAGATTCATGAGGAGATGACCCTCACTTGGACAGAATTTGAGTATATATTAAGGGATGAGTTTTTTCTAGTTACATTACGTTTCATGCATATATAGGAGATACTACATTTTCACCAGGGCATTCAGATAATAGTGGAGTACTCATTGAGATTTACATATCTTTCTCACTATTCCATGAATATGGTTTGAGACCCATTCTTTAGGCCCAAAACCTTCAAACATGGATACAATGGGAGATCAAGGAATCCAAGATATCCCTTAATATACCTACATATTATGGGATACTAGAGAGATACCTGCTAGTGGAGATCTTTTTGGTGGAGCAAGCACTAGTAGTGGGAGCTACTAGCAGGCTCCAGGAAGCTGAGTCTTCAGTGGTGGGTAGCCGATAGTAGATAAAGAGACCTAAGAGGGTCAAACACTTTAGGGGATGACCCTAGGATACAGGATCAATGGTGTGGGGATCCCAGGGCAGAGTAAGTCAGCTGAAAGAAATTTTGTATTACTTGTGTGTTAATCAGGGACACATGGCTAGAGATTGCTCGAATTACCATACGGATGATCAAAATATGGTCGAGGGACCACCGAGGCAGACGAGGAGGTAGTATAAGAGTGGTCCATAGGGTGGTGGGTGTGGAAGAGGAGCAGGTTAGGCAACATGAGGTGGGTTGAAACATCCCGGTTCCGAAATCCACCCAGAGGCGCCCCGTACCCGGTTGGTCACATGGCCTCAAGCGTATTTACTCAAAATCTAGAGGCTTCCAACTAGTAGTGAGGGCCTTGGGTGTGATAGTGGGGAAACTATGCCCTAATTGGAAGAATACATAGCGGAAGTAAACAAACATGCAATAGCAAAAGCAGTAACTATCCAACAATAATACACAAGTAAACAAAGGAAGACTAAAACAATAAACCACTAGAGCACATATGTATATATGAAATGATGCATGATACAAATATAGGAAAATAGCCAAACAGGTCACAATTCTGGAAATATAAACAGTACCAAAACAAGTACAAAATAAAAGACAAAAATCTCCTCAGCATCACAATCCTAATCTTGGTCCCTTGCTCTCTTGCTCCAAGCAATCAAGTACCAAAAGTCGAAGGGTGCTTGCCCTTGTTTATACCTGCAACAACATAGTCTGTTTGGGCCCAAAATCATGACCCAAATAGGGTTTGAGACTAAATCTCAATAGGCAACCTCTCGAAGATCTATGCCTCATAGTTAGTGATCATATGGCAGGTAATAGTACAGTAAGAAGTAAACAGTAACAATAAATAGTAGGCAGTAATCAGTAATAGTAAACAACAAGCAGTAACCAGTAACAGTAATAGTAACAGTAAATAGCAGGCAGTAAACAGCTAGTCACAACAATGAACCCTCTGGGAAGTACTCACATCCAACCCCTTTGGTCCTATCCAAGAAGTACCAACAACCCTCTAGGCAGTGCACTTAGCCTAATCCCTCTGGTTTGGTCATACAAAGTTATAATATTCTCTGGGGAAGCTCGCTCCGTCAATTCCCCTTATAGTCTAGGTTAGTCAGGGACTCTCTAAGGATGATCACATGGTCTAACCCTCTTATATCCCCAAGGTCTAGAAACTCTACGAGGAAGCTCGCTCGGTCAATTCCTCCTATATTCTCAGGTATACCACAAACTCTCTAAGGAAGCTCACTCAGTCAATTCCTTCTCTAGCATGGAAAGGTTTTAAATAAAATCAAACAAGTAAAGACTCTCTGAGGAAGCTCACTCGGTCTACCCTTTTATAGTCTATAATATCCAAGACTCTCTGGGAATCTCACTCAGTCTATCCCCTGTAGTCTATAATAACCAAGACACTCGGAGGAACCTCACTCGATCTACCCTCCGGTAGTCTACAATATCCAAGACTCTCTGGGAAGCTCACTCGGTCTATCCCTTATAGTCTATAGCACCAGGTTCTCACATTCCCATGCCAGTCAGTGCATAATACTACTAGAAGGACAAAGTAAACCTATAGAGCTACTTGTCTAACCATTCTACAGAACATCATCATGTCAAGAATATTATTCCATCCTATAGTCACAAGGCATGGAAAAACGGTATAAAGGCTAAAGGCTAACAAAACCAAAAGTCATAACAAGAAAAATTCATGTGAAAAACATCCAAGCATAGAAATTATCCTCAAACATGATCAAATTACCTCTACAAAATCATACAAGCAAGGTAGGAAAACAATAGGGGTAAAACGGTAAACACGCAATACCCCGTTCAAGGGTATTGGTGGAATTTGCACATAAAACTCCAGGACTTCGAAAGGTAAGGCACAAACCACCTACCTTGATGTTAGGAGATCAATATACTTTAACCATAATGATTGATTCTCCTTAGAAAGACATAGATCTATGAAAATGCACAAAACGTTCAACCCACTATATCTTGAGAAAGAGGGAAAATCAAGGAATGAAACTCAAGAGGAAGGAAGATCTCACCGCTGCGGTTCCAACTCAATCGACGATGGTTGATTCGGAAAAAAGATGGAGGATTGGGGGCTTGGGGGATGTTCACGGCCGTATGGGGCGGTCCCGGTCAAAGAACCTGGAGAAGAAGATGTTTCCATCAGTTAGGCATGACCCCAGTCTGTTTAATGAAAAAAAAGAAACTACACATCATGTACTTATGGGGTACACAACATTTAATTATATTTTCCGTACTCCGCTTTAAGTAGAATCTACATCATCCTTACACACCGTGTGTGTGGCCTGGACACGACCAGCACACGGCCTGACATGACATCAAAGTACACGACATGTAATTATAAAGTACATGATGTGTACTCTGAAATTTACAGATTTTCCTATTTTTCTCAAAAACAACCAGAAAAGGAAAAACATAATTGAAACGAAGATCCGGGTTCTTACAAAATTCCCCCCTTAAAGAAATTCATCCCCGAATTTCCCTAGTAAGGCATAGAAGAAGAAACCACAAACAGCTCCTGCCACTGCGATCGCACATCAGCCTCCCTCTCCCATGTCTCGTCCTGTACTCGCCCATGCTGCCATAACACCTCTACCAGTGGAACAGACCAACCATGAAGAACCTTTGTATTGCGATCGACAATCCAAATAGGATGCTCCTCAAACAACACATTCGCTTCAAGCTCAACCTCCTCAGGTTGAAATACATGAGACAGGTCTGAAAAGTAATTCCAGAGTTGAGAAACGTGGAAGACGCCATGCATAGCCCGGTACCTATGAGGTAACTACAACCGATAGGCAACAAGACCAACTATCTCTAACACCTCAATAGGCCCGACGTACCATGGTGAAATCTTACCTTTCTCCGAATCCTCTTGTGTCCCAACCTCGGTGCGACATGCAGGAAAAGCTGATCCTCAACCTCGAACTCCAGAGGTCATCTCCACTGATCAGCATAAGACTTCTGTCGAGACTGTGTTGTACCCATCCTATTCCGAATCAATTCAATCTACTCTGAGGTCTCCTGAACAAGATGAGGTCCCAGCAAAGCTGCCTCTCCTGCCTCTAGCCAGAACAAAGGTGACCAGTATGGCCTACCGTACAAATCATCGTAAGGTTCCATCTGAATAGTCACTTGAGAAACTATTGTTATAGGAAAACTACACTAGAGGAATATGCTTCTACCAAAACTGCCAAAGTCTAGAATACATGATCGTAGTATATCCTCAAGCACTTGGATCGTACGTTGGGACTGGCCATCTGTCTGGGGATGGTATGCTGTACTCAAAAGTACCTATGTACCCAAAGCCTTCTGAAACCCCTTCCAGAACCGAGAAGTAAAACACACATCCCTGTCTAAAACAATGGAGTGTGGAACTCCATGCAGAAGTATAATATCTTAGATTTACAACCATCCCAAATCATCAACACTGAAGGTCTCCTTAATCGATAAGAAATGAGAAACCTTCATAAGCCTGTCAATGAAAACCCAAACACCATCAATCCCTTGAGGTGACCTTGGTAACCCAGTCACGAAGTCCATCGCGACATCGTTCCACTTCCACTCAGGAATGGGCTACTACTGAAAAATCCCAACTGTTTGCTAATGCTTTTCTTTCACCTGCTGACAAGTAGAACATATCATGATCAAACCAACAACATCTATATTCATACTTGGCCACCAGTACTGGTGGTTTGGATCATGATACATCTTGGTGATGCCAGGATGAACTTCCCAAATAGAGGAATGAAAATCCCGCATCAGATCCTCATGTAGGTCTAGTAGAACCCATAAGCATCCCTAGAAATGAAAGATATCATCCTCTACCACTGTCCATCCAGGAGGAGGGTCCCCTCCTGACACACCCTCCCGTAGGACTAGGGCTTCTGAATCTGATAGCTGCCTCATCCGTACCCGATCAAGAAGTGTAGAGGTAACAACTACATAAGATAGAAAGGTCTGTCCTTGTCTGTTGTGCACCTCTAAATGAATCTCAGAGAACAGATCCATAAGCTGCCACTAAATGCTAGCCTCATGAACTGCCTGAATTTGAGTTCTCCTTCCCAACGCATTATCCACTGCGTTGCCCTTTCCCAGCATATAGGCAAGCTCAAAGTCGAAGGACTAATGATACTCGACCCACCTACACTATCTCAGATTCAAATCACGCTGAGTGAAGATGTATTTGAGACTCTTGTGGTCATAGAAAAACACAATGTTCTATCCCAGAAGATAATGTCTCCAACATCGTAAGGCATGAACAAAAACTGCTAACTCCAGATCGTGCGTTGGATAATTCCTCTCATGTGGCCTTAACTGCCAAGACCCGTAAGCAATGACTCCGTCTCCTTTCATAAGCACCGCTCCCAATCCGACACCTGAATCATCATAGTAGATTGTATTTCTCTTTCATGGATCTATCAAGACTAGTATCAATGCTGTCGTCAACCTCCCTTTTATCTCTTGAAATGCTGTCTCACAAGAATATGACCGTAAGAACTTCACCCCTTTCTTGGTCAGACCTATCAGTGGTGCTGTTAAGCGTGAAAATTCCAGTATGAAACTCTTGAAGTATCCATCCAGCCCTAGAGAACTCTACACCTCAAAGAAATTCTTTGGCTTCTCCTAGGAAACTACAAATCTCACTTTCTATGGGTCTACTGATACTCCTGTCTCTGAGATAATGTGACACAAGAAGTGAATCTGATCCATCCAAAAGTGAAATTTCAATAGCTTATCATATAACTAATGATCTCTCAGTGTAATCAGAATGATCTCAAGATGGGTAGCATGGTTGTTTCGAGTGTGAGAGTGCACCAAGATGTCGTCCACAAAAACCACCACGAAGGAATCCAAGTACGGATGGAACACTTGGTTCATCAGTGCCATAAAAACTGCTGGCACATTCGTGAGACCGAATGACATGACTGTATACTCGTATAGACCATAACTGATCTTGAAGGTTGTAAGAAATATATCTGATGGACTAATGTGAAACTGTTGATAGCTGGATCTCAAGTCAAACTTCAAGAACACTCGGGCTCCTCGAAGCTGATCGAAGAGGTCCTCGATCCTCGGCAAAGGATATCGGTTCTTGACCGTCAACTGGTTCAACTTCTGATAATCCACGCAAAGCCTAAGGATGATGTCTTCCTTCTTCACAAAAAAGACAGGCGAACCCCAAGGAGAAGTACTGGGTCGGATGAAACCCTTTTCCTACAACTCATCCAACTACTTATTGAGCTCCTGCAACTCAGGTGTAGCCGTTCTATAAGGAGGAATGGACACCGGTGCCACTCCTGGAACGTGCTCAATAGAAAATTATACCTCACGCTCTAGAGGAAAACCTGAAAAGTCCTCTAGAAATACATCCCTAAAATGATCCACCATTGGAGGAAATTCTAATTGTGATGTCCCCTGGTCATCCAGATAAAGACCGGAAATCTGGGCTGTAGCTCCTCCTAGCCCATGATGCTCTGGTATAGCTCTACTTGCTTGTACATCCCACTTGCCTCTATGGAGAAAATATCCACCCTCTGGTGATACAAAACTCACCCTGAGGTGATAGAAATCAACGACTGCCTGGAAGGGAACTAACCAGTCCATACCGAGAATGACATCATAGCCTGTCATCTCTATGACATAGTGGTCCCATAAGAAGTGACACCCTGAAACCTCAAGAGGGAACTCTCTGCACTAACATATGCTAGAAATCCTTGTTCCCAACGGTGTATCAAGAGTCAACATATTGGCAGACAAAAAGATACAGATCCCAAGGCACTCCACAACAGTTACAGAGATGAAGCTATGTGAAGCACCAGTATCGAAAAGAGCAGAAGATAAAACAGAGGATACTAAGATCATACCTCGAACTGTAGAAGGTCCGAGATACTTCTCTTGATGGGTCTGCTCCATAGAAAAATTTTGTCCTGTACCGCGACCCTGCGCCCCTGGCTGACCACTCTGAGCTGATCCACTCTGGTGTTGCTTGTAACCTGGTGACTGACCACCACGACCGCGACCTCCACCTCGGCCTGAATGGCTGGAAGAACTCCAGTTTCTTGACTGGTGAGACACTGGCAATATATCTCATGTACACAGGGTCATAGAAGAACCCCTACCCCTTGCTGTAGTCAAGAAGATCTGACAAAAACACTGAAGATTACCCATCTTGCCGCAAGATTGACACTCCCTCGGGTCTCTCTGAAACTAAGGCCTAGTATGATCGCTCCTACCACACTGGTAGCATACAACCTAGCTACCAGAAGATGCACTCCACCGACTCTAGTCGCCTTGAGACAGATCCCTGCGACGCTTCCTACTATCAGAAGGAGGAACACTAGTTCTGGAGGTTGAACTGCCCTGGATCACTGCTCCAGAATCTCTCAGATTGCGCTCAGTGATCAGTGCCTAGTTGACGATCGAGGATATCAAAGTCAACCTGAAGATATTCACCTAGGAACAGATCTCCTACCTAATACTATCCTAAAACATCCTATCAAGGAACAACTCATCACCTGCTGGAATAGGCATGAAGCGCTACAACTTGGTAAAACGAGATGAGTACTCCATAATAGAAAGAGTACCCTTCTCGAGACTCATAAACTCCCGGGATCGGTTGGCCCTCAAGGTCTCTGGATAGAAGTAGTCGTAAAAGATGTGCCGAAACTCATCCCAAGTCATCCCCTACTGGAGTCCTGACTACGAGATCACCTCCCACCACCTCTTGGTGGTGTCTCAAAGCATATAAGTAGCAAGCTTTACCCTTTTCTCTAGAGGTATCTCCATATGCCTGAAGATCGTCAACGTGGCCTCTAGCCACGAATCTGCAGCCTGGGGTCCTCCATCCCCTGAGAAAGTAGGAGGATGATGCTGCTGGAAAACCTGCATCAACTCGGCCATCAACGGGGCAGGAGGTAGCGCTCCCTGAAAGGTCTCCATCATCCTCAGGAAGTCCTCCCTGAACTGCGCATCAGCACCTGCAATGGGTATAACTGCTTGTGCCAAGGCTGACACAACAGGAGGATCTATAGGAGGTTCCTGATCGACCATATCCGGTGTCTGATCACCATCTGGTAGCTGATGTATGACCAGAAGACGTCTTGAAAGCATAGCTCTGAAATATCAAAATTACACCTTAGATCAGGATTTATCAAGGACAGAGAAAACAAGAGTACAAAACGGGAACAGGAGGAAGAAACGTTCAAGTTTACAAAACATGACTACACATCATGTATAAAGCTACACAGTGTGTTCTCTTAAGCCATTCATATGGGCGTGTACCTCTTCCACCTTTGGTCATGTAACACCCCAGACTACATGGCGCGTTTTCCCCACACACGACATGTACTCCATCTCTATCCCCTGCCCGAGTCTCTTTACACGGCTAACTCACACTGTCCTTTTAACCCTAGACTACACGGCGTGTTCACTATGGACACAACGTGTACTAGACAAGGTTCTAGTGACCCATGTTGTTAGTTACACGGCTTGCTACACGGCTGACCCTACACGGCCTGTTTCGAACAAACATGACGTGTATAGGAAAGATAACACCATCCCGTGTTGTTCGTGACACGGCTGGGTACCTAGGAAAATACCACATGGCGTGTTCATACAAAACACGATGTGTTATGTATGAGATTCCCTGACTCGTGTTGTTAGTGACATGTCTGGGTACACAACTCACTACTACATGGCATGTAACTACCGTACACGGCATTTTCCTGAAAACTTTTTCACCACCCCGTGTTTCTTCTCACATAGTCAGTAACACAGTTTAAAACTACACTGTGTGTAATCAAGTACACGCCATGTATTCTGGGTTTTTCCAGGCAGTAGCTCAGAAACTGCACCGAAGCCTATAAAGCACTGAAAAACAAGCATGAAGTTTCCAAATTCGGATCCACGAGGGCCCATAATCCCCACGAATCAAAGCTTGGAATCTCCTACATATCGTATACAAGGGAAAAAAGTCAATAATCCACCATGTTCTGATTCATGAGGGCCCATAACACCTCATGAACCAAGATTTGGCATTCATTTAAGCAAGGTACAATAAAAAAATTCCTCTATCAAACTGTAGGGATTCTATCAAGAATCTATCACAACAATACGCATAATGTACACAACATAAATCACAACAACATTCAATCGCTAATGCACCCTAGATGACATGACAAGAATGCATGGCATGTGATTTCTAACCAGTGCCTATATGATGCATGAGATGGCATAACCTTATCTCATCGGGCTGTGATAGAAATAGAACTGCTATAACAAAAAAGGTAACAACACAAAGCGTGTGAATAACTCTGGGTGAAATCATATCAACCATAAAATCTCAAACCAGAAAAACTACAATAACGAGGTAGATTGGATTTTCCCTGTACACGAGTTAGCTACTCCTGGGGATAGCTTATTACCCAGAACTTAATCCATCCTATCCCTATCTAAGGTCTCCAAACAGTAAATCAAGAGAAAATAATTCCTCTGATACCACTTTGTAACATCCCGGTTCCAGAAGCCACCCAGAGGCGACCCGTACCCAGTTGGTCACATGGCCTCAAGCGCATTTCCCCAAATGCCAGAGGCTGCCGACTAGCAGTGAGGGCCTTGGGTGTGATAGTGGGGAAACTATGCCCTCATCGGAAGAGTACATAGCGGAACTAAACAAACATACAATAGCGAAAGCAGTAACTATCAAACAAAAATTCACAAGTAAAAATCAGAAGACTAAAACAATAAAATACTAGAGAACATATGTATATATGAAATGATTCACAATACATATCTAGGAAAACATCCAAATAGGTCACAATGCTGGAATTACAAATAGTATCAAAACAAGTACAAAAGAAAAGATAAACAGCTCCTCAGCATCGCAAGCCTAAGCTTGGTCCCATGCTCTCCTGCTCCAAGAAATCAAGTACTAGAAGTCGAAGGGCGCTTCCCTTGTCTATACCTGCAACAACATAGTCTGTTTGGGCCCAAAATCATGACCCAAATAGGGTGTGAGACTAAATACCAGTAGGCAACCACCCGAATATCAATGCCTCACAGTCAGTGAGCATGTGGAAGGTAATAGTACAGTAAGTAGTAAACAGTAACAGTAAATAGAAGGTAGTAATCAGTAATAGTAAACAGCAGGCAGTAACCAGTAATAGTGACAGTAATAGTAAACAGCAGGCAGTAAATAGCTAGTCACAACAACGAACCCTCTGTGAAGTACTTGCAGCCAACCCCTCTGGTTCTATCCAAGAAGTACCAATAACCCTCTGGGCAGTGCACTTAGCCTAACCCCTCTGGTTTGGTCATATGAAATTGTAAGACTCTCTGGGGAAACTCGCTCAGTCAATTCCCCTTATAGTCTAGGGTAGTCATGGACTCTCTAAGGAAGATCACGCGGTCTAACCCTCTTATTTCCCCAAGGTCTAGAAACTCTCTGAGGAAGCTCACTCGGTCGATTCCTCCTATAGTCTTAGGTATACCGCAAACTCTCTAAGGAAGCTCACTCAGTCAATTCCTTCTCTAGCCTGGAAAGGTTTTAAAGAAAATAAAATAAGTAAAGACTCTCTGAGGAAGCTCACTAGGTCTACCCTCCTATAGTATATAATATCCAAGACTCTATGGGAAGCTCACTCGATCTATCCCCTATAGTCTATAATAACCAGGACTCTCTGAGGAAGCTCACTCGGTCTACCCTCCTGTAGTCTACAATATCCAAGAATCTCTGGGAATCTCACTTGGTCTATCCCTTATAGTCTATAGCACCAGGTTCTCACAGTCCCGTGCTGGTAAGTGCATAATACTACTATAAGGCCAATGTAAACCTATAGATCTACTTGTCTAACCATTCTATAGAACATCAGCATGTCAAGAATATTATTCCATCCTACAGTCACAAGGCATGGGAAACCAGTATAAAGGCTAAAGGATAACAAAACCAAAAGTTATAACAAGAACAAGGCATGGGAAAAACATCCAAGCATAGAAATTATCCTCAAACATGATCAAATTACCTCTACACAAGCATACAAGCAAGGCAGGAAAACAATAGGGGAAAAACGGTAAACACGCAATACCTCGTTCAAGGGTATTGGTGGAATTTGCACATAAAACTCAAGGAATTCAAAAGATAAGGCACAAACCACCTACCTTGATGTTAGGAGATCAATATACTTTAACCAAGAAGATTGATTCTCCTTAAAACATCGAAGATCTAAAAAAATGTACAAAATGTTCAACCCAAAATATCTTGAGAAAGATGGGAAATCATGGAATGAAACTCAAGAGGAAGGAAGAGCACACAACTGCGGTTCCAACGCAATCGACGGTGGTCGATTCGGCAAATAGACGGAGGATCAGGGGCTTGGAGGACGTTTGCGGTCATACGGGGCGCTCCTGGTTGAAGAACCTGGATAAGAAGATGTTTCTGTCGGTTAGGCACGACCCCGGTCCGTTTAATGAAAAAAAGAAACTACACGGCGTGTACTTATGGGGTACATGACATGTACATAGCTTTTCTGTACTCCGCTTTAAGTGGCCTCCACATCGTCCTTACACACTGTGTGTGTGGCCCAGACATGGCCAACACACGGCCTGGCACGACATCAAAGTACACGGCGTGTAATTATAAAGTACATGCCGTGTACTCTGGAAATTTCCAGATTTTCCTCTTTTTCTCAAAAATGAACTGAAAATGAAAAACATAACTGAAATGAAGATCTGGGTTCTTACATGGGTAGAGGTTTTCAGTACTACTACCACCACCCCCAGGTGGTCCACCATGGGATCGAAGGCCTTGAGGTGGCTCGAAGGCCTTAAAGGTGTCCCAAAAGCCCTACTGAACCGAAGGCCTGGGTGGCCCGAAAGACTTAAGGACTCCAATCCCAAACTGGTGGCCTGAGGTGAATAGTTCCAACTGTTACAGAAGGTCAGTTCTAGATTCGGGAGGTCCACCTTCCAGGACAAGTCATTTCAGAGGTTGGAGTTGCAGTAGATCCGATGAATATTAAATCGGTTCTTGCTTTCAAGCCACCCAGGAGTGTTACTAAGGTGAGGAGTTTCTTGGTCTTAGCTAGGTACTATCGGAGGTTTGTACCCAAATTTTCCAGAATAGAAACACCCTTGATTCCCTTGACACAGAAGGGTAATCCTTTCATGTGGACAGAGAAGTGCCATTAGTGCTTTCAGGAGCTAAGAAAGAGATTGAAGAGCACCCCCATATTGAGATTACCAGAGGAGGGTATTGAGTATGTGGTGTTTTTTTGGTGAATAATGGACCAATATTGGCTGTTTCCTAATGTAGGGGCAAGTGGTAATTACCTATGGTTCACACCACTTGAGGTAGCATGAGCAGAACTATGCAACTCATAATCTTGAGCTAGTAGCGGTAGTATTCTCATTGAAGATGTGGTGACACTACCTAATGGGTGAACAATTTACAGTCTATTCTGACCATAAGAGTCTTAAGTATATATTCTCTTAGAAGGATCTGAACTGGATATAGAGATGATGGCTAGAGTTCCTTTAGGAATATAACTTTTTGAATGTCTATACTCATTGGAAGGGGAATGTAGTGGAAGATTCTCTCAGCAGGAGATATATCTTACGATTACTGTGTGAGGCGTTTGAGAAGTTGCCCGCATTGTAGATATCCTTTTTGGATGGAGATAGAGAAGCTTACCTCCAGTCGATGTTTGTCACCCCTAAACTCTTACATTGATTCAGGGAGGCATAACTTAGAGACATCGACTATGAGAATTTACATGTTCAGATGTCCAAAGGGCATGCCCCTAATGGATATTTTAAAAGTGGGGAGAACATCGTTCTCCTCAGAGGGAGTATAGTTGTTCCAGTGATGTTTTAGGTGGATGTCTTGATAGAGTTCCATAATTCCCCTTTAGCGGAATATCTAGGAGTGGAAAAGATGTATCAGGATATCTGACATTATTTCTGGTTGCTGGGGGCACTACGGCAAAAAAGGCATTTAGCGGCGGTTTTTTTCGTTTCGCGGCGGTTTAAACCGCCGCCAAATCGATTGGCGGCGGTTTTCAAAAACCGCCGCTAAGTTGTGCGTCGGGAAACTATTCACGGTGGTTTTCAAAACCGTCGGAACGTTTCGCGGTGGTTTTTTAGCGGCGGTTTAAACCGCCGCTAAATGATTCAGCGGGAGGTTTTTTTTTTAATTTTATATTTATTTATTTATTTATTTATCCATGCATGCATCTCCCATGCCCATGCACATGCATGCCCATGCAATATAAATAAATCCTGCGTCTGGTGAGATTTGAACCCCAAACCTCTTGCATATTTTCCAAAGACTTTACCACTCCAGCAAGCTCGCCATGTGGTTAATAAACAGAAATTAATATACTTATATATATTAATTGAAAAAACAAATAATACATAAATAATAGATATAAACTCGATAATAATAAATAATAAATAATAAATAATAAATAATAAATAATAAATAATAAATAATAAATAATAAATAATAAATAATAAATAATAAATAATAAATAATAAATAATAAATAATAAATAATAAATAATAAATAAATTTAAACAATAAATAATAAATAATAAATAAATATAAATAATAAAAAATAAATATAGATAAATAATAAATAATAAAGAATAAAGAATAAAGAATAAAGAATAAAGAATAAAGAATAAATAATAAATAATAAATAATAAATAATAAATAATAAATAATAAACAATAAACAATAAATAATAAACAATAAATAATAAATAATAAATAATAAATAATAAATAATAAATAATAAATAATAAATAATAAATAATAAATAATAAATAATAAATAATAAATAATAAATAATAAATAAATTTAAACAATAAATAATAAATAATAAATAATAAATAATAAATAATAAATAATAAATAATAAATAAAAAATAAAAAAAAATAAATAAAAAATAGTAAATAATAAATAATAAATAATAAACAATAAATAATAAATAATAAATAATAAATAATAAATAATAAATAAAGATAAATAATAAATAATAAATAATAAATAATAAATAATAAATAATAAATAATAAATAATAAATTGTAAATTATAAATAATAAATAAATATAAATAATAAATAATAAATAATAAATAATAAATAATAAATAATAAATAATAAATAACAAATAACAAATAATAAATAATAAATAATAAATAATAAATAATAAATAACAAATAATAAATAATAAATAATAAATAATAAATAACAAATAATAAATAATAAATAATAAATAACAAATAATAAATAATAAATAATAAATAAAGATAAATAATAAATAATAAATAATAAATAATAAATAATAAATAATAAATAATAAATAATAAATAATAAATTATAAATAATAAATAGTAAATAATAAATAATAAATAATAAATAATAAATAATAAATAATAAATAATAAATAATAAATAATAAATAAAGATAAATAATAAATAATAAATAATAAATAATGAATAATAAATAATAAATAATAAATTGTAAATTATAAATAAGAAATGATAAATAAATATAAATAATAAATAATAAATAATAAACAATAAATAATAAATAATAAATAATAAATAATAAATAACAAATAATAAATAATAAATAAAAAAATAATAAATAATAAATAATAAATAATAAATAATAAATAATAAATAATAAATAATAAATAATAAATAATAAATAATACATAATAAATAATAAATAATAAATAATAAATAATAAATAACAAATAATAAATAATAAATAATAAATAACTAATAATAAATAATAAATAATAAATAATAAATAATAAATGATAAGTAAATATAAATAATAAATAATAAATAATAAATAATTATAAATAATAAATAAATAGAAATAATAAATAATAAATAATAAATAAATATAAATAATAAATAAATATAAATAATAAATAAATATAAATAATAAATAATAAATAATAAATAATAAATAATAAATAATAAATAATAAATAATAAATAATAAATAATAAATAATAAATAATAAATAATAAATAATAAATAATAAATAATAAATAATAAATAAATAATAATAAATAATAAATAATAAATAATAAATAACAAATAATAAATAATAAATAATAAATAAAGTAGTAAATAATAAATAATAAATAATAAATAATAAATAATAAATAATAAATAATAAATAATAAATAATAAATATCAAATAACAAATAATAAATAATAAATAATAAATAATAAATAATAAATAATAAATAATAAATAATAAATAATAAATAATAAATAATAAATAACAAATAACAAATAATAAATAATAAATAACAGATAATAAATAATAAATAATAAATAATAAATAATAAATAATAAATAAATATAAATAATAAATAATAAATAATAAATAATAATAAATAATAAATAAATAGAAATAATAAATAATAAATAATAAATAAATATAAATAATAAATAAATATAAATATAAATAATAAATAATAAATAATAAATAATAAATAATAAATAATAAATAATAAATAATAAATAATAAATAATAAATAATAAATAATAAATAAATATAAATAACAAATAATAGATAAATATAAATAATAAATAATAAATAAATATAAATAATAAATAAATATAAATAATAAATAATAAATAATAAATAATAAATAAATATAAATGATAAATAAATATAAATAAGAAATAATAAATAAGAAATAATAAATAATAAATAAGAAATAATAAATAAATATAAATAACAAATAATAAATAAATATAAATAATAAATAATAAATAAATATAAATAATAAATAATAAATAATAAATAAATATAAATAATAAATAATAAATAATAAATAATAAATAAATATAAATGATAAATAAATATAAATATAAATAATAAATAAATAAATAAATAAATATAAATGATAAATAAATATAAATAATAAATAATAAATCATAAATAATAAATAAATATAAATATAAATAATAGATAATAAAAAATAAAAAATAAAAAATAAATAATAAATAACCAGTTACAAATAATATATAATAAATAAATTAAAGTATATTATAAATAATAAATAATAAATAATAAAGGAAACACATGAAAAAGTATGAAAAGACGTGATAAGGGATGAAAAATCATGAAAATGCATGAAAAAGGATGGAGAAGCATATGAAGAATGAGGTATTAGAAAGAATGAGAACGCATGAAAACTCGTGACAACTCTGGAAAACTCCTTAATAATTCAACATAATCATCATAATAACCCACAAAAAACCATTGATAAAGATAACAAGTCATGGAAACCCAAATAAACAGTAATAAATGGAGCTACCGTTAAAACACGTCAAAACGGTCATAAAGAGACAAAAACATTGGACTCACATTAACGAAGATAACTTAAGATCTGAGAGTCCGTTTTAGATCCGCGACCTGTCAAATCAAAGATCCCGAAACGATCTTAAACCTGAAAGGTGAAAGAGTCCGAATGGACAGACGGATCGGAAGTTACGACCATTTAAAAAAAAGCTGACGGGGAACGGGCGCTAGAAACGAGGCATTGAAAAACATAACAAACCCGATACCCACTAAAAAGGCCATAACATATGATCTATGAGTGCATGTGGGCGCCACAACCAGTCAAACTGAAGCTCATGGAATGAGCTATGATCTGGAAGGTGGAGGAGGCCGAATTGACACGCGGATCGAAAGTTAGGTCCTTTTGAAGACAAGTTCAACGGGACACCGGTGACGGAAACGGGGTTTTGGAGGCCTTCGGAGGGGTTTTTGGGGTTGAAAAACCCGACAGAAGCTTGCTTCTTTCGAACTAGTGCTTAGCTCTCTTCGCTGGATTCGATTTGATATGTGGTAGAGCCCAAACGGACACCCGGAGCGAAAGTTATGGCCATTTGAAGTTGGAGAAATTTTTTCAACTTTTTTATAACTCTAATATCGTCCACACCTTAGAACTTCTCATGGTTTTGATTATATGTGCCTCTATATCTTTTCATGAGCTTCGATTTGACTGGTCGTGGCACTTCAACGGACGCCCGGATCAAAAGTTATGATCGTTTTAGTGTTTTCGGGGTTTCTCACGTTTTTTTATTTTTTTCATTTTATTTCACGGTGGTTTTACCGAAACCGCCGCTATTTCGCGGCGGTTTTTTAAAAAACCGCCGCTAATCCTTGAATAAAATAAAAAAAAAAATAAAAAAAAATAATTTAAAAAAATAATTTTTTTTTGCCGTTTAGCGGCGGTTTTTTCGAGGCGGTTTTTAAAACCGCCGCGAAATGCCAGCCCGAAACGCATTTCGCGGCGGTTTTTAAAACCGCCGCTAAACGGCGGTTTTCTCATAGTGGGGTGAAGAAGGCAATTGTAGACTTTGTTTCTCGATTCCTCACTTTCCAAAAAGTGAAGGTTGATCACCAGGTTCTAGCGGGATTAACCCAACCACTTTAGGTGAGAGAGTGGAAGTGGTATGAGGTATCGGTAGACTTTATGATAGGTTTACCATGCACATCCAGGGGGAACAATACCATCTAGGGGATCATTGACTGACCTACCAAGTAAGCCAACTTCCTATTGATCTGTGAGCAGAGTTTAGTCAAGAGTTTGGGATGCATCTACATGCAGAAGATAGTTCAACTCCATGGAGTCCCATAAATGATAGTATCAAATCACAATACCCTCTTTAAATCCTTATTATGGAAGGGATTACATGAGGTATTTGGGAATTAGTTGTGCTTGGGCATGATGTTTCATCCCCATGTGGATGGATATATGGAGAGAAACATCCAGGTTATACAGTACATGCTATGTGCTTGCATCCTAGACTTTGGATGTAGTTGGGAGGACCACCTACCTCTGGTAGAGTTTGCATATAACAAAAACTACCACTCCACCATTGGTATGACACTGTTTGAGGCCTTGTACAGGTGACCATGCAGGTCACCACTATGCTAGACTTACCCAGGAGAGTCAACTCTCATGGGTCCAGAGTTGGTATGGGATACCACTGATAAGGTGCATATCATCCAAGATTAGATGAGGACTACATAGATCTGAAAAAAGTTGTATGATGACGGAATATGGAGATCTATAGAGTTCAAGGAGGGAGACCATGTGTTCCTTCATGTCTCACCTCTATGGGTATTGAAAATATTTGATCGGGGAGACAAGTTATATCTAAGTTACATCAACCCTTTTTAGATTCTGAGTAGTGTTAACGAGGTGGAGTACCACCTAGCTCTACCCCCACAGTTTCACCGGGTGCATGATTTCTTCCACGTGTCACAGCTGAGGAGGTACGTGCATGATCCATTGCACATCATCAACTGTGGTGAGATGGACATTGACAATGGGGTGACATTTGTGGAGTACCCAATGGAGATCAAGGATTGACATGAGTAGATCCTTCATGTGTGATCGATTCCTCTAGTGTGTGTTCAATGACAACATGGGAATCTCTTAGAGATAACTTGGGAGTAGGAGGCTCAGATTTATGCTCATTATCCTCATATTTTTGTTTAGTAGACCTTGTTTTGGATTTTGGAGATGTAAATACCTGTGGTGGATAAAATTTAATGAATCATATTTTCTTTGGTTTTATTTTTATAAATTATTTGGAAAAATTCCAAGACCAAGAACTAAGATGACATGAGATTCTGAGGCCATCTTCCCCCAAAACGATGTAGTAAAAAATGTTATGTTTTTAATAAAGTGTGCATGAAATTTCTTATTTAAATGAGAATAAATTCTAAATGGGTGCCCGATTCAAAAACCATAGGGCACCATTACGTCCAGAGAAGTGACTTTACCTTAGGTGAGGCCAAACATGGATCTTCACATGTCGAATTTGAAAGTTAGAAATTGGAAATAACCGCCATTAAAATATTTTACTAATAATATTTTATTTGACACTGCATTGGTTTATTTTAATTAAGGATTATTTTCAAGAATCCATGGTTATCTCCATAACCCTAGAAATTCCTATGAGGTAAGGAGATAGAAACCTCTCCGATGAACGATGACAAACATTGACAGATCGAGGATCGATGATGACATAGAACCCCATTCTTCATCAACAACTGATCCATACTCAAGTTAGGGTGTTGATTTATTTATGATTTCTATTCCCCTCTTATATTAAAAGGATTAATATGGAATAACCCATGAATAGGTTGATCAGTGGTTTCTTTCATTCTATTGGGATAGATAAATTTCTTACGGGGATTAAAGGGATGACAAATCTTTGCGAATATCAGTTGATTGTTCTTCGTTAAACCTTCTAAAATGAAAATATAAAGGCCGACATGAACAAGGCCAAGATCTTTCCAGTAGTTCATTCATGTGTTTGTATATTTATCCCAATCTCTTGTATTACTCATTCCTCATTCATTTAAAAAATGATCATAGAATCATTGCACCTTAGATAAGTGGCACAATGATATGAGAACGGGGATCCGAAACCTCAAAAACATTACAAATATGTGAAAAATAAGGCATGATGTGAATTTCCCGAGGTAGTGGGTTATAGTGGCGTGAGGCAGTGGCACATGATGGCAGCCAGAGCAGTAGCTCCGACCAGATCAGGGTGGAGGGTGCGGAGAACAACATGGTCACTAGTGTGGCGACTAATGGTGAAGGAAACACTAGCCCGACATGGGAATTATGGCTAGGTAGGGCATGGTAGGAACATTCCATTGACAGAGGTGGAGATATGTGGTATAGGTGGGACCACATCAGAGGACACCTGTGGTGGTGGAGGCCATGAGTAGTGAGTAGTGGCTGCGGTAGGAGGTCACAACAGCGGTTTCTAGGAAACAGATTAGATCCCTATCGGATGGAGGACCGTATGGTGAGATAGTCTGGGCCTATTTGGGTCATCCCAGACTGACCGGGTTGGGTTGAATCACCCAAATAGGTTCGTGCCAGGTCGGGCCCAGATCAAACCATACCATTTTTACTAATTTAACTGTATCTTTCAAACGAAGTGTCTGTTTGACGAGTTTTCTATAGTGTTAGGACCCTTGCGATGATAAGTCACTTTTTAAATACTATATGTGAGTTTTTGTGGAATTTGTAATATAGTTTAATGGATCGAGGTTTAGTTGCTCCAATAATGAGCATTCTTTGAGCAGAATCCTATGATTTGCTGTAACTATGTGATCTTGGTGACTTTGTTATCTTGGTGACTATGTAACTTGGGGTCTAACTGACCCATCAATGTTTCGTGTGCCATTGATGCTTTGTGTGCCATCAACACTCTATGTGACATCGATGCCCAGAGAGATATCACCACTCCAGGAACCACTGACGCTCCATGCACCATCGATTCCCTATGCCCCATCTATGTTCCATGTATTGTTGGAACTTCTAGTGTCATAGAGACTGAGAGATATATGGACAAAAACTGGAAGTTCTTATCTTCATGATTTAGACTTATACATGTTTGAAATGATCGTATTGACTGTACTTCATGTGTTTTCTTTGTGTTATACCTCACATGTTTCCTTTGTGGTGTAATTCATGTGTTTCCTTTGTGGTATACTTTGTGTATTTCTTTGTGGTATTTATTTTTTGGTTTTAGGGTGTCCTTTTGAGTATTGTTTTACTCACCCCTATATGGGATTTTCCTGCACATGTCATGTATTGTGCAAAAGATCTACACTTTGATGAAGTACTGTATGGACCAGGGCCTGGTGGTGCTTAAAGTTATCCGATATAAGTGTGGTGCTCCTACAGCTTCAGACATCTTCCCTAAACCTATCCTTCAGGTAGGGTTTTCATCGGATGAGCATTAAGAACTTGTGCATTAACATGGAAGACTATTTATTTTGATGGATTTGTATTTTGGCCCTTTTTACTTTCCAGTTTTCCTATTTTCATACTCTATGGTGGGTATCTTAGTTCATGCATGCATTTTTTTACTTAGTGTTTATACTTGTCAATATTCTTTGGGCTTGTAGATGTGTTCATGTGGATAGGTACTTAGGAAAATGCCCCCATTTCTAGGATATTCCTACTCAGTTCTAGTTACCAGCCCCTGGTCTATTGAAGGAGGGAATGGGGTAGTCATGACATGGGACCCTCTAGGATAGTTCATGACACGACCAGACATACAAAATGAAAATCAAAGATTCTAAGAAATTTCAAGGATAAGAACAAGTAATTCAGGCTTTGAATCTTCAGAGATCTTGCACATTATCAAAAATAAACTCACATCATCCAGCTCCAATATCTTCAAATTAACTAATATTTATAGGTGAAGATCCAACAATAATATTTCTTCAATATTATCACAATGAATTGGAAACCTGTCAATGAAGAATTGAAAAATACCGAAATCCCGACGTCATTTTGTTTTACAACATTACAATGTAAAAATTATTCCTTATATCATGAATAAGTATTATGAGTGTGATAATAAACTTTAATTGTCATTATAATATATTATATGTGTATTTATATGATATTTATCATCACTATTTTTAGTCCAAATATGAATATTTTTTTAGTAAGAAATTCTAGATTGAAAACCTTATTATAGATCTGATAATGAAGAATATGATATTTGATCATATTCAAGCTCAGTACTATAATAATAATAAAAAAATAAGTTTATTTTCATTTTTTATAAGAACATAAGGTAATTATGGTAAAATAAATATGTTTTCTCATTAAAAAATGTTAAAAAACTTATGAACATGAAAAGTTAGTAATGTAATTAGAAAGATAACATTTGTGATTTCCAAAACAAAAGGAATGAAAAATTAATAAGTTTATCTTTTGACTTAACAATATCATGAGATAAATAGGACTATTATAGAGAGTGAACCCATTTTAGTAAGGGAAATTTTCAAAAATAAGAGTATTGGGAGTAAATATTTCCTACTATGATGGTTTTGGGAGTGAACCCATTCCATTATGACAGTTTTGGGAAAGAGCCTTGGCTAGTAAGTAAATTATTTTATATGCTTATGTGTATGCAAAAAATATTCATATTATTCCAATGATATAATCTTTTGGATATTCTTCTTTGATTATTTTATGAATCATGTCTTATGAACTACCAATATTTAAGACATGAATCAAGTTTATGATCAATGATATACATGGTATGGTTTTTAAATCTCAATATCATGTTATCATACCCTTATAGTCATTTTATTTTTATATGATCATTGATATATCCCTTTTTTATCCTCATTGAGCATCTTAGATCACCCGATCATAAGTTTCCTTTTACTAGGATATGAATAAAGTTACTATGTATGATATTTCTTAGAAGGGTGATATTTATAGAGAGCATAGTGGTAGAATACATAACTCACTTATGAACTAGTTGTTTATGTTTTCATGTTTCCAAAGGCACTATACCTAAAATATTATAACATAGATCATTATGTTTTGTAATGAATATTCATTTATTAAGATGTAATAACAATTAATGAGAAGTCAACATCTTTATAGTCAGTATCAGAGGAAGGTTTAGTTAACCTTTTAAAACTACGCTGAGAATACTTTAGTGGGAACCCTAGGTATATGTCTAAATATATTCCTGAGGATATGTCTAAGTAAAATCCTAAGGATGAGTGAAAGTATAGGAAAATGTGTGGGAATATTGGTAAAGGATAAAGAAAGTGGTTTCAAAGAAATTACATCCCAATTTTGATTCTAAAAGTAGATGTGGCTCTAGAACAAAGGTACCTTGGAGAAATAACTCTGAAAAGGGTGTATTTAGATAGAATTTATTATCACTTGGTGCCTACAAATGAGCCTTATTACACACCTAGTTTGACACTCCTGGGGGACATGATTTTGAAATTTACAAACTCTTTATAAACCATCATAAAGGATTTAAATAATAACCATGAATAACATAATATAAGCCTAAGGTTCCATAGATTGAAAATAAAGTGTCATGATTTAGATATCATATAAGTGGATTTATATATTAATTTGGTTCCCCTATATGATTATTATATATTAAAATATATTTTTTAGTTTTAGTTAATTGATGGAAATAAAAGGGACCATGTTAATGCTGAGTGCGATAAAAAATAAAATGATTATCCTCATGAGTAACCGAATTTTATGGGATCTAGAATGAAATATATATATTTTTTCTCATAAAAATTTCTCAATCCATGAATCATGCTGAACTTTCAAATTATCAATGGAGGGATCAATGTTCTATTGAGTTATTTATGAGGTAATTGCGATATTATTTTAGTGGTTATGCTGATCCCCTAGTTAATGAGAAATGGATCAGTACCATTGAAAATATATTTTATGTTATAATGTTTATAGAGAATAAAAAATTAATTTTGGATGTGTATCATTGGGAAGGAGAAATAGATCAATGGTGGATACTTATCAAGAATATAATTCAAAAATATAAAATTGAATATATGGAATGAGATGATTTTAATAACTTATTTTTTCCATAAGTACCTTACTAATATTCTTTACATGAAAATAGAGAAGGAATTCCTTGAGTTGAAATATAAGGATGATGAATTTTTTGGTACCAATAAGATAAATTTTACAAGAAATTTGATGTATGATTCTGGTATTATCATAAAAAATGAGAGTAAGGTTGATTGATTTATTAGTGTCTTAACACTAATTATCCGAAGATCATTGGACATAAGGGACTTCAGTATCTATGGGGAAATCATTTATTGTTCTATCAAAGTTGAAATGGAGATTGGGGTTTCCCATCAATCACATGGTTTTGATAAGAAAATAAAAATGAAATCCAAATGAAACTCTAAAAACTATAGTGAAAAAATATTATATTTCATTCATGTTAAAAGTGTGTAAGTAAATATAGATGAAATTATATTAAGGGGACCATTAAATGTTTTAAGTGTGGGAAAAAAGGTCTTTTAGAAATTGATTTCTGAAGCGATGGGAAGAAGTTAGCTAATTATATGAATAAAGAGAAAGCTCCAAAGAATACACCACCCACACTCCAATTTTTCAAATGAAAGGAGTATGGTAATTGTGCTAACTAGTGACTAAACCCAATGGTTAATTATGATGATAAATTTCAACAACCTATTAATTTGATAGAAAAAGGGAAATCTCATGCAATCACCATTTCTGATGATGGGTGTGATAATGAAGTGGTCAAATTTACACTTACCATCCACTCTAGAATTTCTAATGTTTTATTTAAATATGAATCTACCCAATCTTTTATATCTAAATAATTTTATAAGGGTATCAATGTACCACCTCAATTATTATATGTTGAATTATCAGTGAAAACCCCTATTGGAATGATGATTTCATCTCAAGTCTATGATTTTTCTCTAGTTGAATTTTGTGGGAATGTGCTTCCCCCAAATATTGTTGTTATCCATATGGTTGAATTTGATTTTATCTTAATAATAGATTATATTTCTCTACATAAATCCCACATAAACTTTCAAGGATGGGAAGTCACTTTTGATATTCCAAACAAACCTGTGATCATCTATTAGTGTGATGATAAATGTGAAATTATGAGGGAAATCACAACCATTATATTGGTCTTAATTACTATTCAAAAGAATAATTTATCCAAGATGGTTGGGGAGAAACTTTATATCGATGATATTTCTATTGTGTGGGAGTTTTTTGATGAATTTACTGAAGAGTTTCATAGTCTTCTACCAAATCATGATGTTTAATTTTCAATATAACTCATACATAATTACACACTGATTTCAAAGAATCCATAGAGAATTGACATAATATAGTTGTATGAATTGAATAAAAAACTCCAAGAGAACCTTAAAAAGGGATTCATACATTGATTAAGAAGTGTGATTTGTTAGTAGATTCATGTAAAATACAATAAAGGAGCACTGATAAGCGGTGAATTAGATACTTTGGTATCTCAAAGGTTATAAAGAAATGGAATTATATTTTAGAATAGATGATCTATTCTAAGGGTATATTGATGTGGAAATTAGAGTAGATACAGAAACATGGAGAAGTACTATGAGATTTTTTTATACCTATGGAGGAACTTATAAAAGCCAAAGACTATAATTTTTAGTTATACTATCTACTATAAAGGAAGAATATGTTGACATAATAGAATACGTGAAGGAGAGGATCTAGTTGAAGGGTTTTTTAAAGGAATAGAACAGAACATTATTATTTGATAGTCAGAGTGCGATCTATCTTGTAAAGAATATATTATTTTACTCATGAAAAAAAATATTTAGTTTAAGTATCGCTTTATCTATAAACTTGTGAAGATGTGGTGATAGAGCTATAGAACATAAATGAAAGTTATAATTAGGATAAGATACAAATAAATGTTAAATACCAAGAAAGTATGAGGTAGTGTTGTGCCTTAGTGGGACTTGGGTGATAATGAAGAAATGTGAGGATTCTCACGGACTATTTTTATGGAATAAATAAGTAAGGAAGGATAGAGTTTTTCTAATGTATCCCACAGAATTAGTGGTGAAGCTAAGAAAATAATTATCTAGTGGGAGTTTTTTAGGTTGAAGTCATGATAAATGTTTTCTATAAAAAATAAATATATAACCTAAAGGATTTATTTAAAAAGTTTTCTATAGAAATAGATACAGACATAGGTTGTATAACTTAGGATGTGTGGAAGAAAAAGCTAAATTAGAAGAAGAATAAGTTAGCATAGGTGAAAAATCAAAGACAACCATATCCAAATGATGAATGTGAAAAATATGTAGATGAATTTAATAATAATAACTCTAATAGATGCATAAGATTTAATCAATGGTTATTCAAGGATATATATGAAACATCATAGGGATATGAAAGAACAAATGGTTTTCTTTCACTATTCCTCAGGGATGATAGGTTGAGGTGGAACAATTGTTGGTGGACTTGATTTAATGGAGGGATGATGGCGAAGATTGAAAGGTGATAAAACCTCTTCAAACAGATACAATTATATATAAATATATGGGTGGGGTCACTTGTTATATGAAATTATAACATTTCAATTTATATTTTTTATTAACATATATAATTAATGTTTCTCCCATGGAGTAGGATTAAGTACAAACCATGTAAATCCAATCATTTTTCTTTGTTGGTGTGAATCGTTTATTCTTCCAATAATTGTGCATTGAAAAAGTTTTTCTTAGGTTATCAAGGTGATTTGGAATGAGAAATTGGATTTTAGTTCCCATATCTAGATCTTGACATCAAGTGATTCTAGTTTTAGAATGTTTGTACCTTATTTCTTATATGAGGTTTCAGAAGGGAGTTCTAAAACATGTGGGGTTGACACAAAAATAGATAACACACCTTTATAAATAATATGTCTTATTAAAAAATATAGCGATTATTGTTCCTAGTAGGTACTTTTAGAGTCAAGATAATTTTTTTTCTGAGGGAACTTGATCAATCTCACTTATGATGATGATTTAAAGCTTAGATATTATGGTACACCATTTTATAGTTTTTCTTATTCCAGATTATTGATTCCTTACTTAGTCAATCTTGGAATAAATTTTAGGTATTATTCCAATAATAATTTTAAAATATATGCCCCATGAAACCCATCACATGTCCCATGGATCAAACTTAGATAGTGTTTAATATTAACAGTAGGTTGGTCATAGATGGATATTTGGGATACTCTTGATGATGATATGTATCTAGGGTGATTGTTTTTAGAGTTTACAATTTTTTTATCATATGATCAAGAAGAATTATTAATGTAAGACGATTCACACTTATCATAAGATCACTTTGGGAAATAACATAGGATTATTCATGTCAATTTTCTAGTAATTTACTCAATAATGGATGAAGATAGGTGTTTAATACTATTAAAACCAAGTGTAAAATTGGATAAGGGGAACGAGGGGTACCTATGAAAAATTTCACTAACATAATAAATTTATCAAGTTTATTGGGTGATCATAGAGAAATAACTCTCTAATCTTCCAAAGAATTAAAAATGAATTAGGTAATTTAAATGTCTAAGAAATAAAATCTCAAAACCAACTATAGCTCAAAGATGATTATAAAAAAGGTATGGGTGTTATAAAATTCTATGAATATAGCTTTGTGATATCTCATATATTGAGAGGGTGATCATATTTTATTTTGTGCACTAAATAACATACCATGGAATGGTGAAAGTATCTGTACCATGGTTTGTGTTTACATGTGGTATTCGATACCATGTTGTGGTGCATGAAAAGAATGATACATGATATCATTTAGTCGAATATTCCATGATAATTATTAGGCTTAATTACATCTACTGACACATCATATAATAATGCATATATAAATATATAATTGTTAAAGGTGTTTAATAATTAGAGGAATCAATGAGGTGTAATCCAATTTTTTTGGCTATTTCAAAATTCTTGAGACATTATAAATTTCAAGAGTATCCTTCATTCAATGAAAGAGGCCCATATAAGGGAGATTCATGTGACTTATTTGACATATGAGAGACTATACACTATTATTTGAAACTCTATACATTAATTGTAACATCCAAAGTAAATAAAGAATAAGACATTTTCCATAATTATTCATATTTGTGAATTAAATATTAACTTTAATTTAAAGGGGTTGATACGCTCGGTGCGTACTCGATACGCAACAATGGGTTTCTTCGAAATCTTACGTTGCATACTAATAATATAATATTATTATTTTAAATGGTAGTAAACGCCTAGCCTTTGTATTGGCAAGAATGAATAGAACTAACTACAATATTAGTATACATGTTTTTGAAATGTTTTTATATTTATCCAATAAAATTTAGAGGCTTAAAATGTGAATGAATCTAATTTTAGGCATAATTTACCTTAAAAGGTTTATTTACCCCTTTTGATGGAGAACCCTCTTTAAATATAGTTATAGTAAATTTTTATGTTCTATTTGACCAAATAAAATTCTTTTTTAGATTAGGGACATAAAAATTTACTTTGGGTAAATTTTGGGTATTTTTTGATAAAATTCCTTTTTTATGAATAGTGAAAAATACTGTATTTTTAATTCAAAAGTTCCTTTTAATATAATTTATTTATATGGTTAGATTATATTTTTAATTTGTTTTAAAGTGTAATTATATTATTTTTTTACCATTTAATCCAATGTTGGTCATTGGAATTAATTTCACATTAAAATAGGATATAAATAAGTATCAATATTTTGATAGTGATTGTTTCTTTAAAACACACTATTTGTTTTGATAACTAGAATTAATTAATGCAACATATATGTTTTTAATTTGGTAAAATAGACATCATTTTTTAATTCAGAATATCAAATATATCTTAGGCTGAATTTTTGGTAGTTTTCTGAAAAACTTCAATTTTTGATGAATAGTGAAACCACTAAGTAGTAGTTAAAAACTGAAGTTTTATTTAAATGAAATTTTAACGCTTTTGTGTATTGAATTTTAAAAATCTGACATAAAAGGTTGTTATTATTAAGTAAAATGTGGTTCAATAAGATGCAAATATTTTTTTTGTGAATAGTAACATTTGACCTTTATTTACCGCGGTTAAAGGTAAATAGTGTAATTCAAGGTAAAAAGAATATTAGAATAATAAAAAATTACATTAACACTTTTACTAACATTATTTTTTGAGTCATTTACAACCATGGGTATCTTTGGGTCGATTTTGGGACCCCATGGAGCCACATGGGAGTGATAATGACACTTTATTTTAATTAACTTAAAGTTAAAGAAAAAATGACATAAACAAATATCTTTTGGTAAATTAATTTTTATAAGGAGTTATATAAGTTAAGGTTTTGACTATAAATATGAATTGGTAAGATAAAAATATTTCCTACATTATTTTATTTATTTTATAATTTTTAGACATCAAATAAATTAAATTATTTATGACTCAATAACGATGAAGTATTTACCTCATTAATAAACGATTTAAATAAATAAGATTATAAATATTAAACAAATATCTAAAATTTTTCCAATTCTTATTGGATTATTTTATTTATAAGTTTATTCATCTTATATTTATCTTTATTGAGTTTTGGATCTTTAGAAACCGAATATAGGTTTATAATAAAATAATATTTGCAAACTTTCCTAAAGAGCCCCTCCTCCCCCTTATAGAAATCCATCACTTGTAACTCATTCCTCACACCAATGAAGAACCTTATATCATCCAAACCATACCCAAATAAGCTCTAAAGATCTCTATACTACTACTAGAAGCATTAACTTGGGCAGAAGGCACTTCAAGAAGTCCTTTTGGTTCAAACCAAAGAGAGTTACCCAAATTAAAAGTAACAGTTTCTCTTAACTTCTTTTCATATATTTTACTTCTACAAACCCTAAACTCTTTTTATTAATTTATTTTATAAAAACACCAGTATCATAAATATACTAGTATGTTTTTATGAGAAGGTTTCTAAATTAACTTACACACACCTCCATCTAATCGTTGAAGAACATACCGTTGCTGTGGAAGACAAACTAACGCCTCACGAAATGATGATTGTTAGATTATATCCTACCACCTCTCATGGTTTACATTAAGATGAAACTATATTTATATATTATATATATTATGTTTATGGTTTTTTATGTTTCTGTATATTTCTTTTATAACATACCTTTACGATTTTAATTATGAGTAAATGCGATAATTTCATTTGAGGAAGTGCGGATTACCGCCCCCTCAAAGTGATTTGACTCGTTAATTCCATATGTGGGATGTATAAAGGATGGAGTTAATGATATTATATATGATATTTTACTGGAATTATAATATATTTATGTATAATTATTTTTCAATTCCTTTAAAATAATAAATAGAAATGAAAGTTTCGTTCATGCGTATGTACAACTTACCGTCTCCATGAACGGTGTGTTTCATTTATTATCTCAAAATTTTATGTACTATTATAAATACATGTATATACAGGATATATATGATATATATGATATCTAAATCCTGAATATCATTCTGTATATAGTGAACTTTTTACCATGTGAACAACTTGTAATTATAAGAAGTCTATTTTTGATTTAAGTACCAAATATCAACAAAATGAACATTATTAACTTAAATGATTACATAATGTTTATAAAACGGTAATAAGTAATATAAAAGGAATAATAAACTTGAAAAAGGTTCTTAAGATAGTAGAAATTAACTTTAGTTTATTATTCAGGAGATTAAAGAACAAACGAGTCAAGTCGGACATGAGGTAAGGGAATTCATCTCAATCTCCTTTCATTGAGGCATATTTTGTTTTAATACAAGATTTTCCTTTATACGCTGTATAAACACCTTTTAATTTTCATTTCATTCAAAGGGAATCTTTTTTCTATGAAGCGTTTTACTAAATTACAAAAAAAAAGAATGTTTCTTTTTAACGTATGCAGTGACAACAACCTTTCCGCCGCCACGAGTATTATTTGATCTTTGGCTTCCTTAACAAGACATAATGTTTTTAAAAGGAAAATAAATACCATATAATATTTTATGTATTTTGGTATTGAAAATGGTTTTGATAATGGATTTTTATGTCAATATATTTAAATGATATATTGTGATTGAAATGTGGAAATGTTATCTTTCCTTTATGTTTGTTTTATGTGTTACGAATATGTTATGGTTCTTGTGTATTGTTACATATAAGAGTGGTTCCATGATAAACCTAGGTTAGGTGAGCTTGAGACAGCTCTCCAATGCATTAGATAATGTGATAGAGGTAAACGCGAATGTTTCTCCTAAGAGATTTAGGGAATATACTATGATGGGTATTCCAACGTAACTCCCTATGTAGCTGTGATAGCTACAATGTAAGTATGATATGAATGCCACAAGTTACCTTTATGATTTATGTTTTCTATGTGTTATTCATAAATCTTATGATTTCATGAGGTATGTTAAAGAGCTTGTGTTATGTATGAAATGATGAACTACCATTTTGTTCCTTTGTTTTATAACCCTTATTGAGATTTTTATGCTCATCCCAAGTTTTGATTTTTTTTTCACATGACCTAATGATGAATAGGGTCAAGGATGGGATCAAGGAAAAGTTATGCTGTCTAAAACATGGGACTATACATGACTCTTTTTTTCAAGAGTTTTTATTTTATAAAAAAATGAAAACTGAGTAGAAGTGTCTACCTTGTAATTTTTCAGATGTAATGTAGTAGTTATGGCCTAATTGTCTAAAACTCTAAACCTGAGAATATCCTGAATGCGAATTATTCATTTAATTAAATATTATTTAATGTTTAAGGCCGAATCCTTATAGTTGGTATTAGAGGTCAGTTTAGATAACTTTAGGAGTTAGGGTATTGTTAAATTAATATCCAAAAATTAATTTATGTTAATATTGAAATGATATAGAATTTATAGATTACCATGTTGCTTCGACTAAGATATTTCTATGTTCAGAATGGTTTTCCACAGAGGAAATAGGGTAGCTATGTTGGGATGACATCAGGAGGAAGACAACCTTCCAAATCAGCAACCTGAGATGGTCGGAATCAGAACTGAACAATTTTTTGCAGTGATGGAACAATTGACTTAGGATATACATGATGGTGGTATCCATGCATGAGATCAACCAGATCAACCACATAGGAACATGTTAGTAGTGGATCACTTCATGAGGAAAAATCCCCCATCGTTCAGAAGATCAAATGACCCTTTGTTAGCAAAAGAGAGGATTAATGCACTAGAGAAAATTTTCGATGTTATGGGGTGTTCAGAAAATCAAAAGGTTAGTCTCGTTGTTTACCGTTTTGAAGGTAAGCTGATCAGTGGTGGTCGATGGTGAAAAATATCCAGGATAGTGAGAATATTGATGCTCTTGATTGGGAGTAATTCAAAGTTATATTTCTTGAGAAATATTTTACTAAGGTGTTTTGTATTAGGATGGAAAAACAATTCCTAGAATTGAGGCATGAGAATGATTTAGTGGATACTTATGATGCGATACTCACTCAACTGGCAAGGTATACTCCAAATTTCATATGAGATCTTGATAGTAAAATCAACCATTTTTACTCAGTATTAAAGACAAATTATCTAAGGGCTTTAGCTTCTCATGAGTTCAAAAGTTATGAAAAAATTGTTCGTTGTGCAGAGAAGGCAGAAATGGAGTTTACGGATGATCAGGTGTTCTTTAACAAACAACCGAATAAGAGGTCGAGGTGGCAGATGAAAGGGAATAACTCTTTAAAAAAGTCTGATGGTAAGAAACTTAAGTTTTCAGTTTGTGAAAATTGTGGTAGAAAGCATGATGGGGAATGTATTTTGAATTATGGTAAGTGCTACCGATGTGGTAAAATGGGACATAAGGCTCATAATTGCACAGAAAAAATCTGGTTAATGGTAAGACAAAATCTTATTTATAGTCAATAAAATATTTTAAGTGCAATGAAATGGGTCATTATGTAAATGAGTGTTAAATAAACAACTCAAATTAGGGAAAGAAGCTAGGCTACAAGAAGAAAGGGGTGGTGAAGTCCTTTGTAACTACTTCAGTAGATGTTGGGCTATCAAATGAAGTAGTATTAGGTACACTTTTTGTTTGTTCAGATTATTCCAATGTGTTGTTTGATTCAGGGTCTACACACTCTTTCATTTCTGAGTGGTTTTCATGTAAATTGTAAATTCCATATCAAGATATGAATCCTGAACTTATGGTAAAAACAATAGGAGGAAATGTTGTGACAAAAAGAAATTATAAGAACCTTCCTATCCTTGTGTGCGGAAATAATCTTCCTGAAATCCTTATTGTTTTGCCTCTAATAGAGTTTGATGTTATTTTGGGTATAGATTGGCTTTATGTTTATTATGATAAGATTGAATACAGAGCTAAATAGGTTTATTTTTAGAAATATTTTCAGTTTGTGTACAAGAATGAACTCTTACTTTTGATAACATATCAGGAAGCTAAGAAACTAGTAAAATACGGAAATGAATGTTACCTTGCACATCTTTTTGAAAACAAAAGAACTATTCAGATTGATGATGTGCCAGTGGTAAATGAGTTCCTTGAAGTTTTTCTTGATGAATTTCCTAGTATTATATCTGATAGGGAAGTTGAATTTACTGTTGACTTAGTTCCTGATGCCAAGACAATTTCAAAACCCCCTCATCGAATATCTAAAATTGAAATTTTAGAGTTAAAGAATCAATTTTAGGAGTTATTAGATAAAGGTTTCATTTGACCTAGCACATCACCTTGGGGTACTACTATCTTGTTTGTTAAAAAGAAAGATGGTTCAATGAGACTTTTCATTGATTATAGTGCATTTAATAACATCACTGTTAAGAACAAGTATCCTTCGATCATATCTATGATTTGTTTGATCTGCTCCAGGGAGCTCAGACTTTCTCAAAGATTGATTTAAGTTCGGGGTACCATCAGTTGAAATTAAAGGAAGTAGATATTATGAAGACCACATTTCATACTAGATATGGTCATTATGAATTTTTAGTTATGCATTTTGGTTTAATCAATGCACCTGCTGTATTCATGGATCTTATGAATATAATTTTCCGTGAGTTCTTAGATATGTTTGTGGTTGTGTTCATTGATGATATTTTGGTTTTTTCTAAAAGTAAAGAGGAGCATAAAATTCATTTAATGGTTTTCTTAAAAACCTTAAAAGAAAAGAAACTATTTGAGAAATTTAGCAAGTGTGAGTTTTGGTTACAAATTTTTTTTCCATGGTCACAAAGTTTCAAAAAAATGTCATAATTGTTGATCCTGCTAAAAAAAAAGTGGTTGAAGAATGGACAAGACCCTCAAATATAACCAAGATTTTTAGTTTTCTTGGTTTGGAAGGTTATTACCAGAGGCTTGTTGAGAATTTTTCATGGTTATCTAGTCTAATGATTAAGTTAACTTGAAAAGGTGTTATGTTAATTTGTACAAGATAATGTGATGATTTTTTTTAGGAATTGAAAAGAATATTGGAGAATGCTCCAGTTTTGGCACTCCCTTCCAGAAATGGTGAGTTTGTTATGTACAATGATGCTTCGTTGAAAGGACTTGGTTGTGTCCTTATGTAGAATGATTAGTTAATTGCTTATGCTTCACGTCAGTTGAAACCTCATGAGTTAAATTACCCTACACATGATTTGGAATTAGCTGTTGTTGTTTTTGCTTTAAAAATTTGGAGGCATCATTTGTTTGGATTAAAATGTTAAATATATACTAACCACAAAATCTTGAATTATATATTCACTCATATAGAATTGAACATGATAAAGAGGATATGTCTAGAATTAATCAAGGATTATGATTGCACAATCCTTTACCATCTGGGAAAATAAAATAAAGTTCCTGATTCTTTGAGTCGAAAAAGTAATGCATCATTAACCATGCTATATTTGGAACAAGATCCTTTGGTTTTTGATTTGATAAAATTTGGAATAGAAGTTGTTGGTGCAGGAAATTCTTCTGTTTTGTTTCAGGTGTCAGTGAAATCATCTATATTAGACAGAATTAAGTAAGTGCAGAGGAAAGACAGTGAGTTAAAGAAAAAGGTAGATTTGGTTCAGAATGGTAAGTTTCATGAATTTAACGTTGATAATGATTGTATTTTGAGGGTTGGGAAGAGATTATGTGTTCCTTGGGATTCACAGTTGAAGAATGAGTTGTTATGTGAAGCTCATAGTTCTTCGTTTTCAGTTCATCCTGGAAGTACTATGATGTACAGAGATCTTCATGAGTATTACTGATGGGATGGAATAAAAAGAGATATTTCTGATTTTACACTGAAGTGTTTGAATTGTCAGAAGGATAAAGCAGAGCGACAGTTACTGAAAGGGATGCTTCAGTCCTTATCGGTGCTAGAGTGGAAATGGGAAAATATATCCCTAGACTTTATTATAGTATTAATGAAGACATCTCAAGGTAATAATGTAATCTAGGTTATTGTTGATCAGTTGACTAAATACTCTAATTTACTTCCTCTTCGAGATACTTTGTCTCTAGATCAAATTTCTCGGTTGTATGTCAAAGAGATAGTTAGGTTGCATGGAGTTCCCCTATCCATTATATCTGATCGTGATCCTAGGTTTACTTCTAACTTTTGTAAAGACCTTCAAAAGTCATTGGGTACTAAATTAAATTTTAGTACAACTTTTCTTCCACAATCAGATGGGCAGTCAGAACGAACAATTCAGACCTTGGAGGATATGCTATGTGCTTGTTCACTAGATTACCATGGAATTTAGGACCAACATATTTCTTTGGATGAATTTTCTTATAATAATAGTTTTCATTCCAGTATGCAGATGGATCCATTTGAATAATTATATGGAAAGCGGTGTTGAACTGCATGTTTTTGGGATGAATTAGGTGAAAGGATGCTGATGGGACCAGAATTGGTAGAAGAGATGGTAGAAAAGGTTCAGTTGATTCAGAATCATATGAGAACAGATCAGAGAAGGTAGAAAAGTTATGTGGATAAAGGAGGAAGGGTATTTCTTTTGAGGTATGTGATCATGTCTTTCTCAAAGTTTTTCCATGGAAAAGTTTTATGCCTTTTGGTAAGAAGGAAAAGTTGAGTCCGTGGTTCATTGGACCATATGAAACCTGGAGAAAGTTGGATCAGTTTCTTATAGATTGGCTTTACCTCTAAATTTATCCTAGGTACACAATGTTTTTCATGTTTCAATATTATGAAAGTATATGCCAAATCCATCTCATGTTTTAAGTCTAGAGGTAGTTCAGTTGGAAGAGAATCTATATTATGAGGAACAACCAGTCCAGATTCTTGACCGTAGAGAGAAAGTGTTGAAGAATAAGGTAATTCACAAGGTAAAGGTTTTGTGGAAAAACCATATGGCTGAAAAGGCAACATGGTAATCTGAAAATTCTATGAGGGATAAATACCACCACTTATTTGATAAGTGAATAAAATTGCGAGGACACAATTATCAAAAGGGGGGAATGATGTAACATCCCAAGTAAATAAATAATATGATATTTTTCAAAATTATTCATATTTTTAAATTAAATATTAACTTTACTTTAAAGGGGTTTATATGCTCGCTGGCATACCTGATACACAACAATGAGTTTCTTTGAAATCTGACGTTGCACACTAATAATATAATATTATTATTTTAAATGGTAGTTAACGCCTAGTCGTTGTATTGGAGGGAATGAATATAACTAACTAAAATATGATTATACATATTTGTTAAATGTTTTTACATTTATCCAATAAAATTTAGAGGCCTAAAATGTGAATGAATCTAATATTAAGCATAATTTACCTTAAAAAGGTTGTTTTACCACCTTTTGATGGGGAACCCTCTTTAAATATAGTTATAGTCATTTTATATGTTCTATTTGACCAAATAAAATTATTTTTTATATTCGGGACATCAAAATTTACTTTGGGTAAATTTTTGGTATTTTTCTTATAAAATTCATTTTTTATGAATAGTGAAAAATAATGTATTTTTAATTCAAAAGTGCATTTTAATATAATATATTTATATGTTTAGATTATATTTTTAATTGGTTTTAAAGTGTAATTATGTTATGTTTTTACCATTTAATCCAATGTTGGTCATTCGAATTAATTTCACTTTGAAATTGGACATAAACAAGTATCAATATTTTGATAGTTATTGTTTCTTGAAAACATTCTATTTGTTTTGATAAAGGAAATTAATTTTAAATTAATTAATACAACATCTATGTTTTGAATTTGGTTTAATAGAAATAATTTTTTAATTCATAATATCAAATATATCTCAGTCTGAATTTTTGGTAGTTTTCTGAAAAACTTCAATTTTTGATGAATAGTGAAAACACTAAGTAGTAGTTAAAAAATGAAATTTTCATTTAAATGAAATTTTACCACTTTTGTGAATTTAATTTCAAAAATCTGACATACATGGTTGTTATTAGTAAGTAAAATTTGGTTCAATAAGATGAAAATAATTTTTTCGGAATAAAAACTTTTGACTTTTATTGACCGTGGTTTAAGGTAAATAGGGTAATTCAAGGTAAAACGAATATTATAATAATAAAAAATTACTTTAACACTTTTCATAACCTTATTGGTTGAGTAATTTACAACCATGAGAATTTTGGAGTCGATTTTGGGACCCCATGGGACCACTTGGGAGTGATAATGACACTTTATTTTAATTAACTTAAAGTAAAGGGAAAAATGACATAAAAAAATATCTTTTAGTAAATTAATTTTTACAAGGGGTTGTATAAGTTATTGTTTCGACTATAAATATTAATTGTAAATATAAAAGTATTTCATAAATTATGGTATTTATTTTTCAATTTTTAGACATCAAATAAATTAAATTATTTATAACACAATAACGATGCAGTATTTACCTCATTAATAAATGATTTAAATAAATAAGATTATAAATATTAAAAAAATATACAAAACTTGTCCAATTATTATTGGATTATTTTATCTGAAACTTTAGTCATGTTATATTCATCTGTAATTAGTTTTGGATATTTATAAACTGAAGATAGGTTTATAATAAAATAATATTTTCAAACTTTCCTAAAGAGTCCCTCCCCCCCTTATAAAAAGACATCACTTATAACTCATACCTAACACCTCTAAATTTATTTGGATCATACATACCCTACACAAATAATCTCTCAATATCCCTCTACTCCTCCTAGAAGCCTTAACTTAGGCATAAGACACTTCAAGAAGTCCTTTTGGTTCAAACCAAAGGGAGTTACCCAAATTAAAGGTAACAATTTCTCTTAACATCTTTTCATTTATTTTACTTTACATCCACTAAACTCTTTTTATTCTTTTATTTTATAACAAAAACAGTATTTAAAATATAATAGGATGTTTTTATGAGAAGGATTCAAAATTTACATACACACACCTCCATCTAATGGGTGAATAACATACTGTTTCAGTGGATGAAAAACTAACGCCTCACGAAACGATGATTGTTCGATTGTCTCCTACAGCCTCCCATGGTGGCCATTAAGATGAAAATATATTTATATAAGATATATATTATGTTTATGTTTTATTTATGCTTATGTATTTTTCTTTTATATCATACCTTTATGGTTTACATTATGGGTAAACGCGATAATTTCATTTGAGGAAGTGCAGACTACCGCCCCCTCAAAGTGATAGGACTCGTTAATTCCATATGTGGGACATATAAAGGATGGATTTAATGATATTATATATGATATAATACTTTAATTATAATATATTTATGTATCATTATGTTTTAATTCCATTAAAATAAGAAATAGAAATGAAAGTAGTGTTCATGCGTACGTACGACTTACCGTCTCCATGAACGGTGCATTTCATTTCTTATCTCCAAATATTATGTAATATTATAAATACATTTATATACTAAATATATATGATATATATGATATCTAAATCATGAATATAATTTTTTATATAATGAAATTTTGACCATGTGAAAAACTTTTAATTATAAGAAGTCCATTTTTGAGGCAAGTACCAAATATCAACAAAACGAACGCTATTAACTTAAATGATTATATAATGTTTATAACATGGTAATAAGTGATATAAAATGAATAATAAAATTTAAAAATTTTCTTAATCAAGTGAAAATTAACTTTAGTTTATTATTCATGAGATTAAAGAACAGACTAGTCAAGTTGGACACAAGGTAAGGGACTTCGTCTCAATCTCCTTTCATTGAGGCAAATTTTGTTTTAATACACGATTTTCTTATATAAGCTGTATAAACACCTTTGAATTTTTATTTAATTCAAAGGGAATCCTATTTATATGAAGAGTTTTACTAAAAGACAAAAAAATGTTTCTTTTTAACGTAAGCGGTAACAACGACCTTTCTGTCGCCGCGAGTATTATTTGATCTTTGGCTTCCTTAACAAGCTGTAATGTTTTTAAAAGGAAAATAAATACCATATAATCTTTTACGTATTTTGGTATTGAAAATGATTTTGATAATGGATTTGTTATGTCAATATATTTAAATTATATATTGTGATTGAAATGTGGAAATGTTATCTTTCCTTTATGTTTGTTTTATGTGTTACAAATATGTTATGGTTCTTGGGAATTATTATGTATATGGGTGGTTCCCTGATAAACCTAGGGTGGTTGAGCCCGAGATATATCTTAAATTCAATGGGTAATGTGACAGAGGTAAATGTGAATATTTCTCCTAATAGATTTAGGGAATATACTGTGATGGGTATTCCAACGTAATTCCCTATGTAGCTGTGATAGCTACAATGTAAGTATGATATGAATGCCACAAGTTACCTTTATGATTTATGTTTTCTATGTGTTATTCATAAATCTTATGATTTCATGAGGTATGTTAAAGAGATTATGTTATGTATGCAATGACGAACTAATGTTTTCTTTCTTTGTTTTATAACCCTTACTGAGCTTTTTATGCTCATCCCAAGTTTTGAAATTTTTTTCACCGGACCTAAAGATGAATAAGGTCAATGATGGGATCAAGGAAAAGTCATGCTATCTAAAACATGGGACTAGACATGAATCCTTTTTTCAAGAGTGTTTATTTTATAAAAAAATGGAAACAGAGTAGAAATGTCTACCTTGTAATTTTTGAGATGTAATGTAATTATTATGGCCTAATTATCTAAAACTCTAAACCTAAAAAGATTCTCAATGTGAATTATTCATTTAATTCAATATTATGTAATGTTTAAGGCCGGGTACTTATATTAATATTCTCCCCACTTTCTTTCAAGGAGGAGGTTATGACACACTATAATGGAGAAGTGATCCTATCAAATTGTTTAGTGATTCTAGTGGATGGTGGATACCGTTGAGTGAATAAAAAAATTGGTCGTTATAGGGGGAACTCGATTTGAATCACTTCCGAATGAAGATATAAATTTTGAATAGTGATATTTTTTATATAATGGGTTTTTTACTTCTTCCATACAATTCCTCTCTCAGATGATATTGAAATGGATTTTATAAATTCATTAATTTTAACTGAATATAGTGATATTCCATCAAACCCCTCAATGGTATCATAGAATAGTGTCACGACCCATCCCCGGGGCTCGTGACGTGACTACCCCAAGCCCATCTTCCATAGGCCAGGGGCTGGCAACTAGCACCAAAGGCGTAATTCCCTAAAACTGGGAAGGCATTGAATTTATAACCTGTAAACACACACACAAGCAAGCACACAGCTGAACGAAACACCAAGTAAACTGTAAAAAAGAGTGCTGAAATTAAAAGGGTCCAGAATAAAAGCCTAAATAGAAAGTACAAGTACAACAGTGATACAATACAACTAAAAGATAAGGGGAGACAACTATTGGATCGTCCTCCAAGGTTCCTACCTAAAGGGTAGGTACAGATTGCCTCCTTAGCACTCCACGTCCATCCGTCTCCTCCGTGTATCAACTCATCATAAGGTCCACCTCCAGGTACTGTCCAGACCTGGTACTCTTAGCCTCAGTCAGTGATATCCATCATCTGCATCTAACACAACAAGGTACGGGCATAGACCATTTAGGGGTGAGTATAATGGTACTTAGTAGGGACCCCAAGACCCTTAAGGTTTCACAAAAATCCACCAAGGATAAACCACAAATAATGAAATCAATAGATAACCCTACTTATGTATGTGCCCAAGCATATACCTAAGTTATCAAGTGATCCATATCAATCATGAGAAAAAATAGAAAAACTGACTTAGCTCAAACCAGGATTTTATTCTAGGGGTAGTCTCAAGTAACATCCCCAGTCACATTGTCGAAACCTCGATTGCTGGAGAACTCCTCCTCTATCGAGTACAGTGGGCCTTCCTCAACACCAAGAGCACTTCCCAATAACCTTGGACTGCTGAGGTACTCCTCCCGTTGAGTACCATGGATCTTCCATGTCACCAAGCGCACTCCCCACTTTGGGTCTGCCGCATCACCAAGCGTGCTCCCCCTCGTAGCCTACTAAGGTAATCCTCCTGTCGAGTACTGTGGGTCTTCCATGACACCAAGTCACTCCCCACTATGGGTGTACCAAGACACCAAGGCACTCCCCACTGGGCTAGTCGAGTTACTCCGAGTCATAACAGTTAGTTGTCGTCAGGTCTCAGCCAGCTACTAGGTCTCTCCACTATGCTCACTCATATCTAGGAGGATGCACTCCATGAGCCACTGGTTGATACTCCAACTATCACGAAGTCCCACTAAGAGGTATCTCAAAGGTCCTCTATGTCATAAGGGGTCTCAATGCAATAGATGACACGTCAAACGGATGCCCGGTCTGTTAGGTATTAGCCTTTTAGTCCCAGGGGCCTGGTTGGATTCGTGCTCGATCCAACCTGACCGTTTCACATATAAATCTAAAACTCTAGTGGAGTATTCTCAAAGGGACTATCTCACTCCAAGATTTCGTGCACCGCTAACTGTTCGTAAAACAGACGTCCCGTGCCAAAGATATTTTCAAAAGAAAGTAAACTGGGTCGTTGTGGGCCTGAGTCCGGTCTGACCCTGTCGGACCGACCCGGCCCGATCTGGCATGGGTCGAACTGGTTCAGGTCAAACCGGCCCAACCCGCTAGGTCAGGCCCGACCCATGATGCGGACCGGTCTACTGGGAGGTCTTATAGGCCGTGAGGTCCGTGAGGGGTCATGGATCCCACTGGTTCCACGGGGAGGCTCGGCCGTGGGAAAGTTGTAAGGACGCGAGGTCGATTCGGCTGGGGCGCCATGGGGGCATGAGGTTAATTCAACCAGGGCACCACAGGGGCACAGGGATGGTTTGGCTGGGGCGCCGTGAGGGTGTGGGATGGTTCGACCGGGGCACCGAGAGGGGTGCAGGCCGGCTCGGCTGGGGCGTCGCAAGGGGCGCGGGGCCAGTTCGGCCGGAGTGCCGCGGGGGCGCGGGCTAGTTTGGCCAGGGCATCATGCGGGGCATGGGACGGTTCAGCCAGGGCACCGCGAGGGGTGTAGTCTGGCTCAGGTGGCTAGTGGGTGGTCACGAGCTAGGGTGGCTTGGAGGGTTGGTGGCGGCGTGGTCGGTTTGGCCGGCGGGTGGCGCGGCTGGTGGGTGGCACGACCTGGGTGGCTCGGCTGGAGGGTGGCACGGTTGGCGGGCGGCACGGCCGGTTTGACCTGGGGTGGGGCGGGGTCGCAGTGGCTGCGGTTGGTGGTGTCGTTTCCTTCATCGCCTTTGTTTATTCTAAAGAACCCCAGAAAGAAGAACGATGGAGGGGGGTCAGGCCATGTTAGTTTGGCCCACACCCTCCGCGTTAGAGTGGTAGAAGTGTCTAAACATTAATCATTAATCAAGAATGAGGATATTAATCAAGAAGCTTCAAGAATTTAATAACCATCCCTACCTCGTATTGTTCATTGACGGCGATGAGGGAAGGTCGTTCGTCGAAGACGTTCCACATCAGTTGCCTCCACAAGGTGCTTCTGAGGAAGAAGTCGAAGACGTTCCTCACCGACATTCTTTATGGAGGAAGCGTTATTTGTTGGAGAAGCTTTCTCCTAATTCCACCCAAATATAAAGTGGTTCCAAAATAATATATTAATCCATCTATTATTTTGTTGGAAGGAATTCAAAAAGATAAATTAATTATGGTGGGTGGCATAATTAAAGGATGAGGGTTGGCACGATAATTAATTAAAGGGGGTGGTGGAACCATTATGTTGGGAGATCAAGAGGTTTCTCCCCACTTAATAGGGAGTTTCAAGAGGTTTTAACCTCAGGTGGTCCCCACCACCACTTCCTCTCATGGGAGGTTAGTTCAGGTGGTACCCACCATGATAACCTATCATGGGAGGTATAGTTCGGGTGGTCCCTACCTGAAATATTCACATGGAATCTCTAAATAAAATAAAATGAAGTTTATTTTATTTTATTACTTCCATGAAAAACCCAAAAACTAACTTTCACCTTTGACCAACTGCCGTCGAGGTGAAAGTCTTCTTAAGTGAATATCGGTATTGTGATTTCAACAGTGTCCTCCGATTTTAATTCTAAGCACCGGTTCAAAAGTTAGAAAAACCCGCTCGCACGTATACTAAACATACCTGAAAAAAAGTTCAGAAATTTATTTCGGGCACTCCAGGCCTCGGAATCACATGCCGTCAATTTTTACAGACTCATAAAATTCCCATATATTTAAAAAAAAATTACATGGAAATTCCGGGTCTTTAAAAATAGTCCAATAATGAATCATTTAGATGAAGTTTAGTTTAGAAAACCAAATTTTTCATCTTCCTAAGAAACATTATATTTCCCCTTAAAAACACTTATTATGATTCTTCATTCTTCTAGTCCATGACACTTATTATGAATAATTCATGGAAATCCAATTTTAACATGTTTATTAAAAATTTAAATTCATTTTTATTAAAATAATTTTCTATCTATGAGAAATTTATCCATTAAATAAAATACTTATATTTTTTGAAATTACACTTTTAGCATATAAAATTAAAAACTTGTTTTATTTATCATTATTTTTATTTTAAAAGTTATGTGCATAACTATATTACTATTCATTGATCAATATAATTTTTATTAATTATTAATTATATTATTATTAAATTTATTAATAAATTTAATTGTACACTTATATAATGGTAACATTAATATTAAAATAGTCATATTATAATAATTATATTCACAACGGTTAAATTCCCAATGGTCAAATTATAATAGTCACATTTTCTCTTATATATACAATTCATTATAATACTTAAAATTATTCTTATAATTCTCCCAGATCTTATAAAATGTATATTTCAATGTTTATTAATTTCTTTCAAATATCAATGTATCTTATGTACTTGTTATTCTTTTTCAAGAATGATTCACCAGAGTGAAAGATTAAGGTGATGCCCCATATCTTTACTTATTTTATGGTACTTTTCTTATCCATTATAACAAATTCAATTTCTTAGTTTTTTGTTTTGTTAATCTATTTTGTATAATTATGAGGAAAATAATAAAATGAACTTTGTGAAATATTTTTTATGATGAAATGACTATTTTGGAAGAATCATAGGTATTATAAAAGTTGGGTTCCCATGGATAGGCATATGTAATGAATGTTATGTATGGGTAACCTTAATAGTGTTAGGTGGCCATATTCAACTAAAATATTTGAGCTACAATTGGATGAGAAACTGTAATAGGATTAGAATACTAGAGAAATAAATTTTATTTTTTTCCATATGATGGATTTTAGAAAAGGTTTTTCCACTCAACTATCTAATATTAACATGTGAAATGATTAATATGACAGTATCCAGGTGATTAAATAAATGATAATGTGACCCAAAACTTATATACATATTGATCTTGGATAATAAAATATAATGATGTAAGGGGTCATCAATTTAGTGGGAGTAATTTCATCAAAAGATGTTGAATGAAAATTAAATTTTTATTATTAAAACACTTTTGTGGAAAATGTAAGAAACCATTAAATCAACCATAGAAAGAGATAATATAACAATTGAAAGAAAGATCAAGCCTACCAGAATTGATCTCACTAGACAATTTCCAAGATATATTGGCTACTTGAGTTTTTGGTTCATCCAACAGCAGATCTTAAAATTCTATGGCTATCTTGTCCCATGTTTGTATGTATTCCTCACGGATGATCTTACCATTATTGAAGCCCCCAATAGGAATCATATCCTGCTTGTCGATCTAAGAATATTGATCCTCATTGTGGGTCACCCTCAAAGATGTCCCCATAATTTTAGAGGCTTCATCCTATGATGAATTGAGTATTATAACCTGATAAACCACTTATTCTTCCAAAATCATAATAAATTACAAGGATTTCTTGCACACCTCATTTGACTTCCATTTTTGACAAGTTATGTCATTGGCTATCTACATGTCTTTAAAATTCTTTGCTGAACGTGTCTCAATTGGAAGTGGCAGAAATGAACAATACTTCCTCACTTTACACATTCTCTTCTAGTTCATAACACTCCTTGGACTCAGAGGCCTCTCTCCCAGACCCTCACCCTCTACATCACATGAACTGGACTCACTCCTATGCCCATCCAAAGAGGCCCTTCCCAACTCATCCTCAAGCTCTTGCACTGGTTCAAAACTATTATTGAGGGAAATGTATTCCACATTCCTATGAGAAATTTACCTGATCAAGTCCATACCTTCTAACTACATGCTTAAATAGAATCATTATGAGTACATGTATATGAATGTTATAAGTCAATTTATCAAATTTTTTACTTATGGGTATTAGATACCGAGAATGAATTTTAAATTTTTTCAGATAAACATAGGTTCAAAAATAGAAGAGTATTTAAAAATGGTAAATTATATCTACATATTGGTAAAGATGAAATAGTTTCTACAATATAATTCAATAATTATGATCTAAGTCTTCCTAGTGGATTAGTTATAGAATTAAAAGAATATATTTTTTACTTTAATAGATATAAATTTGACATCTATATCTTTTTTAAACAAGAAAGGGTTTTTTTCATTATTAAGAATAATAATTGTTATATATATAAGAACAAAATATTATTTATCATTGTGAATATGAATACTAGTTTATGTATTCTATACATGGATAATCTGATATAAAACATTCAAAATAATAAGGTCAATATTGATACTAACACCACTTATCTTTGACGTTGTTTCCTTGAGATTATTAAGGATAAACACATCCAAAGACTCTATAAAGATGTACTGTTGGGATTATTTTATTGTGAGTCATTTTGTATATTAAAATTAGGTTTATTATGGAAAATGACCAAATAACCTTTTAATAGAAAATGTGAAAGGGATAAATACTATTTTATATTATAAATAATGATGTATGTAAACCAATGTGTACACAAGTAAGTGGTGTATATCAATACTTTATAAACTTTAATGATGAGTTTAGATGGCATGGTTATGAAATTCTCATGATACACATGTTTAAAAACTTCTAAAAGTTCATGGTTTTCAAAATTGAAGTAAAAAATAAATTTGGTAAAAGTATGAAGTTTCTTTAATCAGATTGAGGTGGTGAATACATGATCTAGGATTTCATTGATCATATATCAGAGAAGATTAATTATACCCTATTGGATATGGTTCAATTTGTGATAATCTATTGTGAACTCCCTATATCATTATGGGGATATTCTCTAGAAATATTTTCATTCATCTTAATAAAATTCCTTCTAAACCATTAACTAATACACTATATAAGATATGGTATGGGGGGAATCCCAATTTATATTTTTTTGGATTTAATGTTATAAATTATACAACTAAAATTTTGTTTATAAAAACTTAACCATAAATTGGAAAAGAGGATTTTTATTGGTTATTCGAAAGAGGTAATGGTATATTATATCTATAGTGCTACTAATAAAAAAGTGTTTGTAGCTTGAACTAGTATATTTATTGAGAAGTAATAAAAAATAAATATTTCAAAAAAATAAAAAATTGAACCTAAATAAGTTTAGGACTAACAAATAGTAAGTGTTCCTAATATGGAAAGTGATTCGATTATTAAAGATTCATGGAAGAAGAATGAACTCAAGTTACATAAGAACTTAAAAGGTATAATATTATTTGTGACACCACCCATGTAATCATTTTCTATTATTTTCTATTATTTTATGTTATTTTTGGGTAATATAATGCTATGAAAGTTTTATGGTTTTAATTTGGAAATTTTAAAGTATTTACTTTGTTTCATGGTTAGTGTGTGATAGTAGAAACTGTGCAGGTATCCATGTTGTTTTCTATACTTTTTTAAAGTGTGGTTTTTCACGGCCGATTCATTCTTACTCAAATAATATAAAAATTACCAAGAAACTATGTGACTAAATTTTTTATTTTGGGAGAGACACATAACTATCATATTATTAAGAAAAATAAGAAACCAAAGCATATGGGTGTTTAGTGCTTGTCTAGTGAAAGTCACACATTTAGAAAATGGTTTGGAAAAATATGTGGTTAAAACATGCATCTTCCCTAAATCCAATTAAAAATTTAATTTTTCTAAATAACCCTATTCAATTTTTAGTGTTTAGTCCACTATTTTTCTATCAAATTCATACAACTGAATCCTAATATCTCAAGGGAGAGTTTCATTCCTCATTATTATATTATTTTTTTCCTCTTCTTCAAGGTTTCCAAGTAATTTTTTTAAGGAAATACCTTATCCTATTATTTCCATCATCACCGATTCCATCTTCATTATCCCTTAATTGTTATATATCCCTTAGAACCTTAATAATTTCGAAAGATTTATTTAGGGTTTGTTTTAATCTAATCTTGGGGTTTTGGTTATTCATGTCTTGTATAGGGTGGTTCATTTGATGGTATAAATTTCTCCATTGATGGTGTTTTACTTTTTCTTGGAACAAGGAAAGTATTTTGATGTCATTACTTTATTTTATCAATTAATAATATGATTGAGTTTTATGAATTATTTTTTAATTAAATTATCCCTATGTGTGATGTCATATATGGCTTTATAAAGTTGTTTTCAATGGAATTAAGGCTTGGCATAAAAGGGTTTCATTCTTGAACTAAATGTTTTTTTAAACAACGTGATTTTATATTCTAAGAAATGGTGAATTTAATAAGAATCTATTTATATTAATTTTGAAGGAGAATGTGGGTATTAGGAATTGGTCTGATTTTTTAAAGAGGGAAAGTCATATTTAAAAGTATTGTTTTGGAGAATCACATGTGCTGGATTTCAAAGTGATTTACAAATAAAGTTTTGAAAGGGAATAAGATGTGTTTTACTTGAATATTTTTAAAGTGTGATTTAAATGTTTTTCTTTTAATGAATATAATATGAATTGAATTAACAGTTCTAATTTTGATAAATTACTATTTTCACCTTATAAAATAAATGGATCAATCTTTGTGAAACCCTAATTATGGCCCCTTGTTCTTTTTCCTCCATTTTATGGGATGTATTTTATTATGCGGTGTTTGCATTATGTGAAAATTTAATATTTTGTGAGAGGGTGTGTAATAACCTAGGTAATGATAAAATAAATAATTTTAATTTATCAATAATATTCATCAATAATATTTTATAAATTTATATTCATTATAATAATATTAGGTAATTTTTTAGTCAAAATAAAAAAAGAATTATTTCAAACCAAATTGGAGTTTCTGGCATTATTTGGTTTTATTTAAATATATATTTTATAAATTTCATATTTTTTTATTAAAAAAAGGTATAAATTTAAAATTTAGAATTTCAAAATTATCTTAGTATGAAATTTTTATAATTTTTTCGAATAACTTGATTTTTTGAATGAATAGTAAAAAATATCATTTTTATTGAAATTTTTATTTTCATCTCAAGTATTTACAAAGTAAAATTATATTTTGGATTATTTTTAAAATTTAATTAGTTATCTTTTATTAAAAATAATCTAATAAATTTCATTGTAATCAAAATTATATTTGAGTTTGGTATAAAATAATTTCATGCTTAAAAAAGTTTTTTTGGAAAATAACTTTTCATCATGTTTTAAAGGTTTAATTTTAAATTAATTAATAGAAATTAAATTAATTAAATGTGAAAAAATTTATTTAATATATTTAATCATAATAATTAATATAATTTAATTAGGTTACTAAAATTTTTAGTTATAGTGAAAAATAAAAGTATTAAACTTCAGTTACAATGATTAAGGTCGAAACTAGTTTATTGGAGGTTAAAATTAAGAGATAAGGGTTAAAATTACTTAAAAACCTGAAATTATCCTATTGTATGAGTGGTTTAAAAATTAATATCTTTTAAATTATTCAAACAATGTATTTTAAAACATTATTTTGAATTTTGTAACCCAAGAATGACTTTTGAAAATTTAGGTTATATTTTATTCAAATTTAAAACTATTTTTGGGTCATTGAATTTAATGGAATGGTTGGATGAATAAATTAGGAGTTAGATTAATTAAAAAAACTTAAATTATTAATTTTTTTTAATTATTTAACCCAAAAAAATTATGTAAACCAATTTATTACTTGATTTTAATGTAAAATAATTTTTATTCTTAAATCAGTTATTTTACTAAAAACTATTTTCCCTGAATTTTTCATTCTTAAATTAAAATTAATTTATTAGAAATTTAGAATTTGAACCTGATAAAATCTATTAAAAATTTTTAATCATTATTTACAATTTTTTTGGAAGGATACTTTTATTTTTGGTCATATAATTACATTATCATGGTAATTGTTTTTGTTTCTATGGTTAAGGTTAAAATGAGTTTAAAGTGGTTTAACTACAAGATTGGGAATAAAATGTTTCCAAAACTAATCAAAATGTGAATGGATTAGATTATTTTGAATCTATAACATATTATATTATAATTTATCATTCCTTGGTTTCACTTTAAATGATTATGATATGTATATTATTTAATCTTATAAGTAATTCCAAGTTTGTCCTTTCCTTTACTTATAAATGGCCACCTACTCTCATCCATTTTTAACTCATTTTTATCACTCTATTTTGTAAAATACATACCATAATACCTTCCATAAATCTATATATAATCCATATAGGCCCTAGTATTATCTTAAAACCAACCTAGTAAGGCTTTAGATATAAACCTAAAGAGGTTGTATGAAGAATATGTATAGTTATCAACCAATAATTTTCATTTTATTTCTTCTTATACCTACTTAAAATGTTCTTCAACCATGTTGAAATAATAAAATAAGCATCTTATGTATAATGAGATGTTATTATCTTAACATAGTAACCTATATATATCTCATCTTCCATCAAATGGGAAATTAAACCATTATTCATGTGTTCGGTGGACTACCACATCGTAAATCGATGTAATTAATTTTCTATCACTGACTATCATGAATATTTATAATGATGATTTTATTATATATATATATATATATATATTATATTCATGAAGTTATTATAATTCAATAAATATAATATATCCTCTATTTAATTTAAAGCTTAACAAAGAGGGGTCACGCAACACATGCAATTAATAAAATTAATTATTTAGGGATACTGAAAAATAGAACAATTTCATTGGCACACCCAAGGGGTATCCAAAAATGTTGAAAAAATTTAAACAAGATAGATAATATCAAATAGGGGTTCAATATTCAATCCAATATTTTTAATTTAATTAGAAAATTAAAATTGAACATCGCCGATAGGTACCGATGGGAGGCACAACATGAGATTTAAAAGACGTAATGAAATGAAGGGAAATAAATTAGACTCCCTACCTTATAAAAATTGAGGATAATATGATTCATAATGATATTTTATTTGACCTAAAATGGAATAAAATTACTGATTTTAGAAAAGAACATAATTTTGGGTAAAAAAATTCTACAACAGATTGCGTAATGGATAGTGGATGAGATCCAATGTTTCTTGGTGTGTAACATTATCCTTATTGGGATATTTACTGCACACCTAACGATGAAGAAAATAGATTATAAATTGAGTTGTAACAGGTATTCTAAGGAGGATAGAAGGAAGAGGAGGCACATCTCAAGTGGGGCATTATAGGGGGGTGACACACCTAAGGGAGAGGGAGGAGATAATAGAGAAAAAGAAAAGAAAATAAAGAAAGAAAAGAGAAAAAGATTATAAAAAGAAAAATAAGAAAGTAAGTAAAAATAGAAAAAAGGTAAAAATAATATGAAATAAATAAAATAAAAGGTAAGGGAAAGGGAAAAAAATAAAATTATAAAAATGGGATAATTCCCATTTAAATTATTTTTTTACTTTTCTCATAACCCCCTTTTTATTTTATTTTCAATTTTTTTCCATTTTTATTTTACTTTTATTTTATTAAATTTATTTCTATTCATTTTTAATTTATTTTTATTATTTTTAACCTAAACTCTGCACTAGGCGCAAAGTAATATTTTACATAAAACCTACGAAATTAATTAAATAATTTTAATAGCTATCCAGGACCCACAAAAGGGTGCGCATGCGCGCGACCTAGGTATATTTATGGATTTGGAATAAAAATATAAATGATCCATTCCTTGATTAAAGTTGAGATACTACAATTGATGTTATAAATTTATTTTTAATTAAATTATGTGTATATGTGACATTCTATATTTAATTAAATTTTTTCAATGGAATTACGACATAGAATATAGGGATTTACTTCTTGAAATTTACGTTTTAATTTTTGAAATGCATGTTTTTATATCCAAAGTAATGGTGAATTTACTATCAATATATTCTGATTAATTTTTCTATAGAATATTGGTATTGGGACTTGGTTTTATTTTTAATGAATAAAATTGATGTTTAAAAGTAGTTTTTTTTTGAAAATCATGTCTATTGGATTTCTAAGTAATTTCTCAAGAATTTTTTAAAATAGAAAATGGTTTAGTTTCTTTGATGATTTCAAAAGGGTGTTTTAAATGTCTAGTTTCAAAGAAATAGAAAATTAATGGGATTCCTAAGTCAAATTTTGATAAATTATGATTCTAAACCCTATAAAATAAATGGGTTTTTTTGAATCCTTCATTTCTACCTCTAGGATCATTCCTCCCTTTTATGGGTTGTATTTTTTTCTATAGTGTTTTTATGACGTGAAAACAAGATATTTTTTAGAGTGTGTTTGTGGTGATATGAGTTATATTTATTTTGTTTTATTGATTAATATATTGATATTGGATTGGTTGTTTTCTCACCTCTTTTGGTTGATGTTATAGGGATCATATGAATCTAGTAGATGACCTGTATGAGTGAACTACTGGTTTAGGCCCATGGATAATATGAGATCTTAATATAGATGGTGTGTTAAGGATTATACGCGCTCACAAGATATATTATATACCTTGGGGAGTCTAATTAGGCTACTGGGATTATAGACAAGATCATTATGGTCTTACTAGGGTTCCAATCACCAGTTCAAATTTATATTACATTAGGACTAAGGGATTAACCCATAATGATTGTTTCTGATTATTGATTCTCCATAAGTGGTTTCCCTTTCCTTAGGTTATTAATTTTCCTTACTATTTTTTTCTTGTGGGACCATATTAACCTTTTATGTTTTTTTCCTATGAAATAGTTTTCAAAAGTGATCTTGGAAAGCTATTTTAAATGAATTTCAAAATGGTTTGTTTTATGTTTTGAAATTCATGAATGGTTTTAAATGGGATAAATAATTTTTTTGTCTTTACATGAAAATCAAATAATCATATCTTGGGTTTTAAATTGTTTTTCAAGAAAATAAATGATTTTTCCTAAATAATATAAAGTATGGTGATTGATTATTTTATTATTTATAAGGATATGAAAAGACCTTACCTTCTAATGTATTTCAAATTAGTGTTAATGTTATGTGTTATAAAAGGAACTATAAGGAATCCTTTATGATATCCTACTAGGATTGTTAGATCACTTCATAAATATATAACCATGTATGTGTGCACATAGTATTCATATTCTAAACAAGTGATAAGTTTCATATCTCATATTGTATTATTTCTCTTGGTCCATTAATGGTGAGTTAGGTTTTCACATGCAACTGTGGATCACATTGAGATGTTTTTTGGTATGTCATTGGTTTTGGATTTTTTGGGTCATCATTGTAATTTTACAATTCAAAATTCTTTTTATTTTAATTTAGTTCTTTTTATTAGTTCATATTATGTATTTATTTTGGATAATGTTAACATATTGGTGTAAATGCGTTTGACCATGACTTTGTATGTTATGAATAATTTAGAACATTTATTTATTTGTTTCTTCTTATATTAGTTTTCATGGATGTATAATGTTTGGATGTTCCATGGAAAATTCCATAGGTTCCTAGTTTAGGTTGAATCTGGATGGTATTTTTTTGGTTTATTAGGATCTTGAGAGATATGAATTTATTATGAAAAATTATGATGAAGTATTTTTCATAGATGATGAAATTATTATAATTTGAGAGGCATTTTTTTGAGTTTGAGAAATGGTTCGAATCAATGAAAATTGATATGGAATATATTTACACTAACCAAGTATGGATGTTGGTGTAAGAAACCACATCTATATGGGTTGTAAAATTCATGAGGTAATTTTCATTTTATTTTTAATGAATAGTTATATTGGATCCAAGGATCAGAATAAGATTACAATGGTTTAAAAAACACAAAGGGGTGTTTTTGGATGTGGATAAAGTCTCAGTTGATGACCGATGGGTATGGGAGGAAGCTAGAGGAAGGATAGAGTGGTCGACCTACTTTTGAAGTCTACTAGAGGGGTTTGACACCGTGAATAATTCATCCACAACATGAATAGTTGAGATAAGGAAAAAATAATACCTAAAGATTCTTGTTGTAAAGATGAAGTCCATTTCATGAAAACACATTTTAGGGTTTTATCAAAGGGTATTCCCCCATTTTACTTGGCACTTCAGACACTCAGGAGATTCCAATGGTTAGAGCTCCAACCATATTTAGTTCTCCTTCATCAAGTTGATTTTGGAATTATTTTTGGTTTTTAAAAAAATGGTGATTCCACTAGAGAATGGTGAAATCAAACATTTTTTATAGGGATTTTGTGAAGCTAAGCTAAAGGCTATTCTGAGACAACATACTCCTCTCTCAAGTCATTTTTTTGATGTGAGGTATGTTTATTAGTGAATTAATTTGGGGGGTTTTGATGATTTTGGAAAAATTTAGATGGTGAATCAAGTTTATAAACATGAGATTTAACATGAAGTAGTTTCATGTGCGATTCAAGAATGTAATGCACCCTGTTGATGAAAATTTTAGTGAGATTGGATAACCTGGAATCCAAGAACATTGGTTGTGGATGGTGGTGCTGAGACGACCATGTATGGGCTCAGAAAATATTGTAATTTTAGTTTCTAGGCTATGTATTAAATTTTATAAGCTTTAATATGAAGAAAGTGGTTCTAGTACTATCCTTATGGAATTTTGAATTATGTTTATATGATTATGGTTGTGCGGCGTCACCAGTAGGGTGATGGACCCTATTATTTATATTAATGTTTTAATTTTTATTTAAATTGTTAATTTAAATTCAATTGATAAATTATATGAGAACCTAAATTTAAAGTTATAAAAATCCTCGGATAATGAGGACCTTGGGAACTGGCTTGACATCTTGGCTGTGAATGGTAGAGGCTTAGGCTGAGAGGATACCTAGACACCTAGACACCTAGACACCTCAAAGAGGGTATGTGATGATACAAGATATTGATATCCTTGATAGGATGATTTAGGATCCTTTAGATGTGTTTATCCTTGGTGGATCAACTATAGGTATAATGGACATGGGTAGGGTGAGTTGACTAGTAGAGAGTGACCCAATACATACTGATGGGTATTAAGCCATCTCTAAAGAGTATCACTAGCATGGAATACCCCAAAGGGTTTTTAGTCTATGATATGAATTAGACAATGTCGTAGGATGGGAAACCCTTTGGGTGTCGAGTGTAGGACTGGAAGAATAGTTATGATTGAGGATACTGAGTTGGATTCCTCCTCTGTGGTGATCAACTTGAATATCCTCATGGGTTCCCCATCATGGGATGACCCAGAGCGAGAGTATGTGGATATGGTTAGAGAGGTTAGTGAGTGTAACCATATAACCCACACTAAACAAGTGTGCTCGTGGGGATATGGACTATGAAAATGGCCTTAGGTGTTTTTAAAAATTATATCTTTTATTATACCTTCACTTATCAATTTTTATGCAGCTATAGACACCTAGATATACTTTTCAAGACCCAAACAAAGACTCGATGTGACTATGGTATGGTTATTCCCAAAGGAACTTCTTGGTATCCATCCATGGGCCTCATGTGATATTGATGTGATATAGAATGGATAATATGACATCAATATGGATTACTGTTTTTTATTGGGATCTATTGGTTGAGATATGTGAAGAATTCATGGGACATTATGATTAGACCTCAGGTATATATGGGATTCACTAAACACCATGAGTCTTTAGGATACCTATCCTATCTAGGATCCATCCATACAAGCTTAGGGAATAGTTTTCACTATTATTATTATTATTTTATTATGATAATGACATACATAGGTTAGCCTAGGATATGACTGGTCGAGCTTGATGAAATTATATGTTTTTGATTGGGATTCAAAAGATGACTAGGATCCAATTGTTTGGTACGGTGGAAAGGGGATAAATTCTGATTTAGTGATTTCCTAGGATTCTAGGAATAGTCATCGATCCATTTATTATGCCCGAAGTTTAGAGAAATTCCCAAGAGTCTTGGGATCTGGTCATTGAGATGTTAATGATGAGTTATTATCTATTTGATATTGAGTATTGGGGATTCTTGGGTTACACCCTAGGATATTATATTCATATAGAGGCATGGTCATAATGAAATTCTCCATGGAACCCTGAAACTGGCCCAAGTATACATGGTTGATAAGGGTCCCAGTACTGAGGATTGATAATGATTTATTTTTTTATTTTCCTATAGTTTTTTATTATTTATAGATTATCACATCACTGGCACATATCAATTCATTTCTGGTTTATTATGGTACCACATTGGCGGTTCCCTACTAAGTTAGGTGACCACACCCTGATCAAGCTTCCATTATACTAGAGTACCTAATAAGATGTTCACTTGGTTTAGGTACATGATGGGTAGAGGCATAGGGTTTTATGTTTGAGTTGGATCAGCTTGATTTAGACATGATATTGGGATGAGGAATAACTCATAATTATAGAATATCTATTTCTTTTCTTTTATTTTTTTCCTTATTTTCTTTATTTATGTGATAGGGACAGTAGGTGATCTAGTCTGTATGACTATATGCATGTTCTTCCCCCATATCATTATTGTTGGAATGTTCTATTTTTTATTCTATAATGTTTATGTTATCTGTATGATACTCAATGAATTTTTATTTTACTTCACAATCTGATATAGGTGGTATAGTCTCCCCATAGTACCTCCATAGACTTCTGTTTTTAGCCTTTGGCATATGAGGAGGTGTACCTGAGGTCTTATGGATCACCAGGAAGAGGAACCAGTAGAGTGGCCTCTAAAACATGATATTACAAAGTGTAATAAGATTGTTTTATTTTGTTTTATTATTTAGGATATTATAGTTAGGATACATAGGAATGTGGCTGATCCTATAATGTATATCAGGCTGGTGCATCATGAACATCTATTTAGGTAGGATATCCAGGTTTGTAGGGATTCATGATTTATATTCTTGGTTTTTAGTATTAAAATTATAAATGATTTACTCCTTGAGTGGGATACATGGATGTGTGATGATTTTATGATTTATATTGGATTATTTACCCTTTTTATATTGGAAAGTGACTAGTTATGGATTTTACTCTCATCCCATAATAACAACTGGTGTATTGTGCATCATGATTAGGTATGTTGGATCCCCTTAACATATTTTCATTCTGGTGTGTTATTTATATCACCAATTATAGGTTTAACTTTATAAGGTGTTAGTAACTTCTTATACAATGTTTTCCTATATAATATTCTGATGACATTACACTGAGTTTCACCAACATGTATATATGATTCCCTTTGATGGAAGGTCATGTGGATATATGGTGAGATGATCATGGATGATGATAATTAAGTCCCTTGGTGTATGAGATATGTAGTGACCCTGGTAGGTTGGTAAGGCACATGATTACTTATAAAAAAAATCCTTTTGTGTGTCATTAGTATTTCAGTTTGGTTACTTAAATTTTTTGTAACAACCTATGTGGTATTTTACCATATATATTGAAATGAAAATAAACTTAACCAAGCCATTGTTTATATTTCCTTAGGTAAGGATCATCTGGGATGATTCCATTGGGTATGGAAGTGTTGACTGATGAGTTGTAATTCTCTATGGATAATCCCTTAGGTGGATACTCTATGATAATTGATGCCCTAATGGGTTTATTTTTTGGAAAAATTATCCCAATAGAGGTGTATATAAGACTTGTGAGTGGGTGGTTTGGAATATGGAACTGTGATAATTTTAATACGGGTGCATGGATGAATCCCCATGATATGTAAGCACTATAAGTTTTGAATTATGCTTGGTAGTTAGACCCAGAGACCTTTGGTTTAGATTCAGACTTTGGCGAGTCTGTGGTGGGTATGATTGAGGGTAACCTATGAGAGGTGTTGGCATGTTCTTCTAAGTTTCCTAGAGATAAAAAATATTATTTAGTTTCCTTGAGATCATACTAATTAATTAGAGGTTCTATAGTGGATATGGTATTGGCATGATGATACCTTCAGTTCATGAGAAAGAACCTTGAGTGCTTTGGTATCAAGTTTGGTTTCAGAGGGTAGGAATATTTGGGTTCCTAGGAAAATTATTTCAGGTTTTGATTTAGAATAAATGTGTAAGAAAGGTTATGCACTTGGGTTTTAGTACAATATCAGATGGTGGATAAGTGTATGGTTGTCTTGATGAGTTGACATGCCATGGAGTATGGTCAACTAGGTTTGGAAATACAACTCATTGGGGTGTGAGTCTGGTTTTCTATGGTTTGGAGATACTGGGTCATACATTTATTCATTTTTAAATGAGAATATTGTATTTCATGTGATGGTTATAAGAAATAATATCTAGGTTTTAATAGATAATGGTTATGTATGAGTCAAGGGATTATGGGTTATAACAGGATGTGTTGAGTGTGTATCAGAAGCACCCACACATATTATTTATTATAGAACCTATTGAAGTGGTGATTGAGGAGTGGTATATGTTAATCCATGTGGTGGGAATTTTACCATATTCCATTTGAGTTTGTGACCCTTGTTATGATTAGAATGTTAGCATTTATCATGGATGGAATCCCCATGAGTGGGGAAGAAGTTCTAGTTTATATTTCATGTTGGTGCTCTGGTATGAGTGGAAGAACCAAATTTTTTTATTACATATTTTAATAAATAGAGCATGTTCCATGGATACAAAATCCCAATACATAAGGTTCATCGGTGTGATAGCATTGATCATTAGATGGTCGAGGTGGTTCTTGGATACTAATGCGTAAGTGAATCCAACCACATATGGTTCCTAGGTAAATGCTAGATATGAGATTAAAATGATCTAATATATGGATTTGGTGCATTGGTGTTGGGGTCAAGATGATCTTAGTGTGACCTGAGGGTGATTCATGGGGTGATCCACAATTCGTGAAATGTTTTAGGGGGGTGAATCTTGATTTCATGATATTGTTTAAGGGGTGAACCGGTTTATTGACATTTTTTAGAGGGTGAATCCCTATTTCATTGCATATTTTATGGGGTGAATCATGTGATGAAATATTTGGAGACATATTTCAAGGGGTGAAACATGTTATGAAAATTAGTTAAGGTTATTTATTGGGAAAAAATTATTAGGATCCATGGAAAGATGATGTTGTGGTTTGGGGCTTGAGGGAGACCTTTTAAATAGGGGTCATTAATAGAAATGTTGGGTTAGAGGCATGTGTTTCTTATGAGGATGTGTTGGTAGTTATATATGAGTGGTATTGGAGGAAGTTATGTGGAGGAGTTTTGAATATTGCTTGTGCCTGAGGCTAAATATGTTAGAGGGATATCATGATGGGAACATCATATGGGATGTGGTTAGTGAGTCGATTTACCATTGGAAAAGTGTTTTGGTGGGATGTTCCAATGGTGGGGAGGACCAGGATTCATAATCAACCATAATGAGATAATGATTATAGTGGGGAGTTCCATAGGCCAAATGATGAATTGGAAAGACAATGGGGGGGGGGGGGGGGTCTTGAGAGACATGGGTGTGGTGATCTTCATCTCTATGTTAGAAATGGGTAGTAAGAAAGAGGCTCAAATTATATTCAAATGTGTGTTTGGTGTTCCAAATTGATAAACTATAGCATGTTGTGAGTTTGAGGATCAATAACCCTAGGTTTATCAGAAGTTAGTGACCCATTATGTTTAGGTTCATTATTTGGATGATTGATGAGATTTATCAAGGATGAGATGTTTCATGATTGAGATTTTTCAAGAACCTACATCCACATGGGTTGGAAAATTATTGAGGAAATTTGAATTTATATTTTAGTGGATGGTTTGTTTTTAGAATATGGTCTTGGAATTAGATTATGTTATTTTAGACAACCCAAAGGAGTGTTTTTAGATGAGGTTCAATGATTGGGTGATGTAATAGGGGTCCAAGAGGAAGCTAGAGGAAGGATGGAGTTATTGAGGAGATTTCATAGGCTAATGCAAGGGTTTTATGTTATGGATAGTGAATTCATAGTGTGAATGGTCAATAAAAGGGAAGCCCTCCCAAATATTTAGGGTGTGAACCTGAAGTTCATAATAAGAAAACATGTATTAGGGTTTTTTATGTGGGCCCCCCTCTTCTTTTCTTTAGACTTCAGGCACACACATGAGGCTAATGACAAAGGCTTCTACCTCTATTCTCCTCTCACTAATTCATGGAAATTTATAAGGAGATTTCATGGAGGGCGAAAAGTAAAATATTATTCATATAATTTATCTCTTATTTCTTCTTAAACATTAATATTTTTTAATTGTTTTGTTTTTGTTTGAAAATAGAGATTCTAATAAAGACTAGTGAAATTGCCCAATTTTTTATGGGGATTTCATGCATCCTAGCTAGGAGATGTCCCAAGATGACTTCTTCCTATCTCTGTTCATCATTTGACACGGATGGAGCCTATAAAATGGGGATGATCTCAGGAGGGGGGTGGTCAGAGATTCAAGGGGAGGAGTGGTGCCGGCATTCTCTTGCTCCTTTGGGAGAGGGAAGACCATCCAGGCAGAAGCTCGTTCCCTTTACATAGGGCTCACTGTATTCTCTAAAGAGAAGGTTGATAAATCTGAAGTGGAGGTGGACTCTCTAGTCCTTATTGAAGCGCTAAAAGGTAATCATCCCACACCTTGGAAAATTGAATATATCGTCAGAAGATGTCATGTGATGCTTAGACAGAACACTATCTTACCCCACACCTGGCGAGAGGGGAACAAGGTGGCTGATTTCTTGGCTTCCATGGAAGACCATAGGTCAATGAATGTGCGTATTATCCAGACTAGTATCTTAAAGCTAGAATGCGTCAATCTTATCAGAGGGGATGCCCTTGGTTTGCATTACTATAGACCCCCGTAGCTGATGTATTGGGTTTTTTCTTCTCCTTAATAAAAATTTACTTTGAATGGAATGGAATGTTCATCATTTGATATGTGAAACATTTATTGATAAATTTATTTGGGAATTTTAGTGATTTTGGGTTAACTTGGATGTTGAATCGGGTTTTTAAGTTGGATATTTTGTGTGTATAAGTTTTGGGTGTATTTCGAGAGTGGATCGTACCCCATTACTAGCGATTTCATCATGAGGGGATGAATTGATTCCTAGGAATATAGAAAGTGGATAGTGGTTCCGAAACAACCTTATATAGGATTGGATGAGATTGTCTAGTGATTTATTAGGATGAGGATTAAGTTGGAAAATCCCCAAAATGAGGTAGGTGGTTAGGGTACCAGACCTATGGATTTATGAATTACGTTAATATGAATGTGGGTGTGAGTTATATCTAGTAGGGTGATGGGTACAATTATTATTAATGTGATTAATTTAATTCAAATAGTTATTCAAAAATAAATTGATAAATTTTATGATAATCTCATGTTAAATAGACAAAGTTGCAACGCCACTAAGGACCTTGGGTATTAACATGATGTCTTGGTTGGAAATGGATGAGGCTTGGATAAAAATAATACCCAAAAAACAGGAAACCTCCAGTATGGGGTGTGAGGTTACTTGAGATGGATGACCCTAGTAGGCCATGTGAGGACCCTTGAGACATTTTTAGCCTTGGTGGATTGGCCATAGGTAAAATGGACATGGGTTGGGTGAGTTAACTAGTAGGCATTGATCCGATTCCTAGATATCTGACTTAAAACATCTATTGAGACTATTTAAAACATGGTGTAACCATAATAACATCATGATATTACTTGGACAATGCTGTAGGATGGGATGTCCTCCGAGCGTTGGGTATAGGCCCGATAGATCGGTTGTGATCAAGGATCCCGAGTGGGATGACTCCTCTATATTGATGACCTAGGGGACCCCCTTGGGTGCCATATCATGAGAGAAAATTGAGAGGGTGTATTTGGATATGGGTAGAGAGGGTAGTGGGAATCACCTTAGAACTTTCATTGAACAAGTGAGCCTGTGGGGCTATGAACTATGGTAATGGAATTAGAAATTCATCCAACCCTAATGTTTAATTATACTTTCACTTATCTATTTTTATTCTGCTATAGACACCCATACATGATTCCTAGGAATCAACCAATGATCCTAATATGATGATGTTATAGTGTATTCTCGAAGGTAATTTCAGGACACTTCCTTGATCCACATGTGATGTTGATGTGATATGACTTAGATAAGATGAAATCATTATGGATGCTTGGTGTGACATGGGATCTAGCATATGAGACACATGAAGAATTACAGGGACACTGATATTTGACCACAAATATATATGGGATTATGTTAGGTCAAAAAATGGGCTAGATACCACAAGATTGGGGTGAATCAGGGTATGAATATTCCTTTAAAAATTCTTACTGCCCCACTGGATCTTGACCTCTTTGTTATGAGGGTCACTTTATTTGATATTATGTGTTTATTCAGATATTATTATTTTATTATTTATATGATAGTGATACAGTGAAATAAAAACAAGAAATCAATCACAAAAACACACATATTTTACATGGTTCACCTTCACTGGGATATATCCAAGGAGTATACAATGACAATGTGCCGATGTACTAAATATATTAAGGCTCACTGCCAAAATATTTTTTTGGGATATATCAATACTATGACTAGGCTCACTACCTTGAAAAAGTTTAGGTTCATATCACTACATTACCAAGGGTCACTCCTTAAGTCTCTTTCTCTATCTCACTAATGGTGGAAAAGATCAATTTATTCCTCTTCCTTTCCTCAATGCTCTTGGAAAGGTTCCACACATAGTTTATGGACTTGTAGGTCCCTTCATTATCACTAATGAATGAATCCTAAATTGTAGATAGATTCTTTTTTTATGTTCCACTTTCATTCACTTGATGAATTCCAATTTAACATATATTTACTGGGAAGTATCTTTCTGAACACTTTCACGATGCTCATTTCCTTTATGAAGCTCACTTCTTTCACAAAGCTCTAATAACATTCACGAAGAAACATACTTTCATGAAGATCACTTAGCATTCACAAAGAACCAAACTTTTAGTTGGATTTTTATATACTTATATAAATAAATTACATTCATGATTCTCAATATTTTTTGTTTGTGTTTATAGTCTTTACAAACCACATTCCTTTATGAACGTTTTCTCATGGAAAAACATCACCAGCCACCATCGTGAATATGAAGCCTTAAGATCTTCATTAATTCTCACTCCTTTTATGAAGTGGGTAGAGGAATATTTTTAGGTGCTTATTTTGATTCCAAAATATTATATCCACTTTATCACCATTTCAATATTCCCCCTATCTCATGAAGCTCTAGGAAAATTCTCTGTTCATGAAGCTCCTCGTAATCATATAGATCACCGTCAAATTTTTTGAACCTTTGTGAAACCGCATTCATGATCAAAAATATTTGTGAAACTCATGGATTTTCCATATTTTAATGATTCCTTCAAGAAAATTCAACTTTTTTGATGATAGAAATCCTATAAATTTTGGACCCAAAAAATTTGGAAAACACTAGGAAATGACGTCACCAAATGTACACAATTTTCTATACTGATTCCATGGAATCCATTCCTTTTCCTTGGATATTTTTCAACATTCCTAGTTAAAAATATATATATACTCCATAACATACCATGGAAACCCACTTTTTTTTTTAAGAAAAAGAAACCCAAAAATCATTTATTGTTACCTTGGGGGATTTTTTCCCAACAGATTCCCTATATTCCACTATAAACTAAGATACCTTGCCTATCTAGGATCCATCCATATAGGATTGAAATTTTTTAATCACTTTTATTTTTCATTAATTATGATTATTATATTCATATAATAACCCTAGTATTGGGAAGTATGATCTTGATGACATCATATGTTCTTGATAGGGATGCATGGGATCTAGCTATTTAGCATGGTGACATGGGTATGACTTCAGATTCAATGATTTCCTAGGATTTCAGGAATTTTCATTGAGGCGTTTATTATACCTAGAGTTTGGATAGATGACTAAAATGTTTGGAATCTATCCATGGATCCATAAATGATTGTTTTTTTATTTTTATAGAATAAAAATTGGAGATGATTATGAAACAACCTAGGAATAGGTATTAAAATGGAGGCACGATCATCCTAATGTGCCCAAAGACACTCCGACACTAGCTGAAGCTAGTATGGTCAATTAGGGTCTTATACCAGAGGATCAAAAGTGATTTTTTTATTTTATTATTGTAGTTATTTATTTTTTCTAGTTGTGAATGTAATATACACAAATAACTGTATTGATGGTTTAGTATGAGACCACATTAGTGGACCCCTAACGAGTTATGTACTCACACCCTAATTGGGATGCCATTGCACTAGAGTACCCTAGAAGGTGTTCACTTGGTTTTAGGTAAATGTTAGGAAGTGTCCCAAAGTTGTGAATTAGAGCTAGGGAAGCTAAATTTGGACAAGATATTGGGATTAGGTATGTCTTATAATTTTATGAGATCTATTGCTTTTATTTTATTTTATTTTCCTTATTCACTTCGATTATGTGATCGACTGAATGGCTGATCGAGTTTGTATGACTGTATGCATGTTCCAGCACATAATATTTTTGTTTTGATGTTCTATTTATCTATAAACTCTGATGGTTATGCACGGTGTATGATAATTAGTGATTTTATATTTGATTAAAATATATGATAACGAGATTATACTCTCCCCATAGAACCTCCATAGATCTCCACTGCTAGTCGGTAGCCTCTAGAATATAAGGAGGCACAACTAAGGTCTTGTGGTGAACCAAGGTGGGGAAATAGTAAAGCAACCTCTAGATAGGGATTCCACACTTTTTAGATTCAATTGAATATATAATATACATTACGTGAATGTGGGGGTTACTATCATAAAATCTACATCTAATATATAATGTTTACTAACAAATCTCATATGGTAGTATGGGATTATAAAAAAATCATTTTATTAACTATGAAGAAACCTTTTGACTAGTTTAAATGATAAATTATATTTATATATTGCTTGAATTTATGACTCATAATGATTATGAGATATATCAAATAGATGTTAAAAATCACTTTTATTAATGGGAAGTTAGGTGAGGATTTGTACATGATAAAACTAGAAGGTTTTAAAGTTCAAAATGTGTCTACTGAGGTTTTAAAGTTATAAAAATGAATTTATGGATTGGAATAAGCTTATTAGAGTTGAAAAATACAGTTTAATGATCCAATAAAATAGTTTAGTTCCATCAAGAACCTGAATTATTCTTGGGTATACATGTATTTTAGTGGGAGTGTTATGATATTTTTGATATTTTATATGGATGGTATACTTGTGATCTAAAATGATATCCAACCCTTAAATTCCATGAAGATATGGTTAGGAAAATTCTTCTTGATTAAATTCATTGGTGTCACATCTTAATTATAAGATATAAATATATATAGATATAGATTAATGAGGTTTCTTAAATAGATCCGACACACATATAATGGTAAAGTGATAAAACAATTTAGCATAGATAACTCAAAGAAGTGGAATTAGACAGTGTTTCAGGGCATGGGTATTAGGATGATTCAAATCCTTTTATAGAGTTAAATTAGAAGGGTAGGATTTATAATGTGACTACCATAGGATCTATAATATATTCCATGTTATGTATTAGATCTGACGTCACTTATAATTTGATCATAATAAGTAGATACTATTCAAATCCAAGAGAGATTCACTATATTAATATCAATAATATTCTTAAATTATTAATAAAAATTAAGAATATGTTCTTTATATTTAGAGGTGTGAGTGATATCATTGTAAATGGGTTCACTTATGATAGTTTAAAAATTTTCAAGGATGATATGATATCTCAATCTAGTTTCATATTTTTCCTCAATTTTGGAGGTATCATTTGAAAAGTTCCAAACAATCCACCATATAGGACTCTACAATGAAGGATGGGTATATCACTACATCATATGTTTTGAAGGTAGTAGTTTGAATCAATAACTTCATTACTAAAATTTGGTTAGTTCTCAACATTTTATGACCAATTGAGATTTATTGTGATAATAATGGAGCTATTTCTTAGGATATAGATCCATGGTCTCACCAAATGACCAAATATATCCTTTGTAAATACAACCTTATTCAAGAGATCATTGATAAGGGTGATGTAATGATAATATGGGATTCAATAGAGAATAATATAGTAGATCTTTTGAAAAATAAATTAACAAAACAAAATCACAAGGTTCATGTAAAGTCTCTAGGTATTATATATTTAATATCCCTGCCAATCTCACACTGATGAGTAACTGGGTCGATGGTGCTATGTGACCTTAGGCGTGCCTCATCATATGAGAGAGGTTTCCAATTAATAGTAGGGGTATAAGGTGGTAATATGAGGAGAATATACTCTCTATATCAGAGAGTGAAATAATTATGAAATAACCAAGCATCATACAAAATGGAAGATGATTATATTATTATGTATATATAAAACATACCACAATAACAATATGAAAATATGGAAACATACATAAAATCATAAAGACTTAATCATCCACTAGGATAATCACATAATAAAATAAATAAAAAAATAAAATACAAAGGATTCATTACATCTCCAATCCATATGTCACCCAAGCTCTATGTATATACCTGATCTATCCTTCTTGTTCAATCATGGGCCTCATCCTTACTTGTTCTTTCAACCAAGTGAGATCCTTCTTAAGTAATCAAGTGTAATGGAATCCCAATTAGGGTGTGAGTACAAAAATCAGTATGGAATCACCAACCCGGTACCATACATACCAACAATGCAGTGATATATGCATGTGAAATGATCTAAATAATAAATAAAAACTACTAAACATAAATAAATAACCACCATTGATCTTTAAGTATGAGACCCTAATCAACCATATCTGATTACTCATGTTTCAATGTGTCTCTAAACAAATCATGATGCCCATTACAGCCTTATAACTACCTAAGGGTCTTTCACCCCTATATATAGAGATAATTACCAAGGGGATAAACTCACCCTGATATAAAATGATAATCACCCAATGGATAAACTCATCATAATATAAAATATAATAACCTGAGTAATATCCATCCTAGTATCAAAACCTAGGCAATTCCCCATTATAGTATGAAATGGTTCCTAGAATATGATCACTAATAGTATGAGAGACTCAACCACACCTGCTAAAGACCCCAAAATCTCCAATAACACTCACATGGATTGACCTATCTTCTACCCAGAACCAATGTAATACCAGATTCAAATCTATGGTATCCCCACCCATAGTATAATGGTCCTCTACATTAGGAAATTATTATTTAATAGATCAAACCTACCTATTAGGGGAGTTTTCTTTAGTATCACAGAACTCCCTACTAAAGGAGTTTTCTTTAATCTCATAGACCTCCATACAAGGGGATTTTTATTTAGTATCACAAAACTCCCTAGTTGGAGAGTTTTATTTTATATCACATACCCTACTACAAGGGGGATTTTATTTGGTATCAAATTCCCCCTACTAGGTTATTATCATTAATATCATAGACCTCCCTGCAAGGAGAGTTTTCTTTCGTATCACATACCTCTCTACTAGGGGAGTTTTCTTTAATATAACACCTGCCTACAATGGGATTTTTCTTTAGTATCACATCCCTCCCTACTAGCATATTTTTCTTTCCAATCAAAAAAACCACTACCTACATGGTGTTTTCAATCTCAAATAACAAATTTAATAAAAATAAGGGTTGGATGGAAACCTATACACATCATCACTATCCTCAACCCATTGACTCACATGCATTGTATAATTTCTAAGGTGACACCCATAACCATATCTATAAATGTCTCACACACTATACTGGGGTAAAATATAAATCAAGGAACCTAATAAGGTCCTCTAAGTCATAAAATACAAAATAAAACCCACATAAGGTTCTTTAAGTCCCCACATAACATGGGAACCCTACTTGGGTCCCCACAATCATGCAATATCAAAGGTACCTTGCTTGGGTCCTTTGTTAATAAAAATAGTTCCTAGTGCCAAAACCCATCACCTAGGGGTATAACATTCCCTATATGAGTCTCGAAGATCCAAAGACATTAAGATATCTTAAGGGTCCTCACATATGCAACCCGAGCCACTCCAATCAATTCATGATACACGTAAACATCGATGTGGCTAATGGTTCATAAAAAAGGGACACTATAACACACTAAACCTAGAAACACCTCTCAAGGGGTTCAATGTTTATTAGATATCCTTAAATTACTCAAAACCTTTTCCATTTACAAATGTGGTGCTGAGGTAGTGTCCTAGGGTTTATAGTTTCACCTGAAACCTTGTAGTGTATATATATATGCATCTTAATTTAATTAGATCAATAATATAATTAATAAAATAATTAAAAAATTCAATTTTTTCAATTAAAAATTTATTTAACCTTAATAAATATCACCCAAGGTGGAGATAATATATGCTACATTCAACTAACAAAACCATAAAACATAAGAAATATAAAAAAGGACCACTTATGTTATTTTATGAACCATTCTCTTTTAATTTATAATATTACTGTTGCTATATAGGCCCTCCAAGCATCATCAAATCCAGTTCATGTTCCAACCTCTATCAATAAATCACCCGAGGCCCTAAATCTCACCAAATTACCAAAAATAAATTATTACAACAATTATAATTAATTTTAAAAATTCAATCAAAATATTTATAATGTTGAAATTATCACCTAGCGCTTATGCCACACTAAAAGCACTCCCAAAGACTCCTAATGGGATTTTCACATACCCCTGAACCTAACAAAGTAAAAATCCCCACCAAATGAAATCACTATGATATCCAATTAAATTTAAATATCATGCTAAAATATTAGAAAATTAACCACAGAGATATGCGTCACCAAAACAGTGTGTGATGATGAGCATATATTTTCTCGAGACATCCTCAAGGTTGGATTCATGAAATCCCCATCATATTGAGATGATTACACCATGATATAGTGATATTTTATACGAAACCTAACCCATATAAAACCAAAATTAATGAATAATTGAGGGGAATATGAATTGAGGTCACCAAAGGGATATATATACCTCTAATCACTAAAAATTAAAATCTAAAACACCTCAAAATGGAGGGTAACTAAGCGGGTAAGGGAGCGAGAATGATTCTACATACACAAGAAAATGGATGGGGATAAGTAGTGGATACCACCTAAAATTTTAGGGGGTGGGGGTGGAATAATTGTAATTCTTCACACTAAAAATCCAACTAGATAGACAATGCCTTTAGGCAGTGGCTCCTACCACTACCAGACACCAAATACTAGGTCGGAAAAGGCCATTAGCTAGTCGGTGGACCATGCAAGACTTACTAGTACACAAGCCTAGGAACTAGATGGTTGGTGGCTTCAAGATATAGTCTCGACAACCCAACATCCTCTGGTGTTCTCCCACTACCATTTGAATCCTTTTGACCTATATTTTAGGTTCAAAAACACTTGTTTGAGGTGTTCAAAATCCCATAATTATATTTTGAACCCCAATTAAAACCATTTCATGTAAAAAAACAAAAAATTCAAATTCATTCTAGAATTTTTTGCCTGAATGGACGAGGGGTATTAAAAAATCCCCACCACAACACTTATAATCCTCGAGAAGTCCTGGTGACCATGAAATTATACATCCCAACCTATACTAGTATCTAATTTATTAATAACTCACCATGATCCACATTTAAGCAATAAATGGACTCTAAAACTCCATCTCTAAATATAAGGTGTCAATCCATAAAATCCCAAGACAATGATTTAAATCAACATAAATGGATCATTGATAAAAAATTTAACCTATATTGTCCGCTTTGGGACATGATTGTGTCATCATCCAGTTAGTTATCTAGCCTATGGTGCTTCCTACCATACAACATAACCCATAACGGCCAATTTCAAGCCATGGTACCTCATAACATTATAGTTTTCTAATGAAACTATGAACCAAATAATCACAATGTGATAGACATGCTATCCAACTCACTATACATGATCAAACATGAAAACACCAGTGATACACTGGCATAACTCTTCATTTTTTTACTTTCTAACTAAATTTAACAAATTTATGTCCCTTATACAGAAAACTAGAACATGCCAAATTTTCCCAAAGAAGCCTAGGAAAACATCAAAATGTATCCAACATCTCCTGAAAGATGCACCAAATGTGATTTATAGATCACTACATTTGAGTACATATTAGATCGATAGTAATACCTCTTCTATCTGACTTCCCTTGAAAACCCTCATTTACAAGCACCAACATGATATTGATGCACCCAATCATGATACCCTAAATCATAAAGTAATCCCATGACCATCTAAATATTCTCACTGAAACCCAAACCAAAATTCTAGTAAAATTTCATAGTTAAATTCTAAACTAATCAAATCCGCCATCATGATCTGCCACACCTCAGGCACCGATGCATTCTTAATCCAACACATGATTGGATCACCTCACGTCTATAATAACCCCAACACCAATTTCAAACTCTATCCTATATCATACCTAGGGTTACATCTAGTATTCTTTGAGGAATCCAAATAAACCCATATCCATTTACTCACAGGTGTCCCAATTCCAAAATTATCATCCAATTACAGGTTTCACTCACTCATGACCCCACTTGCATAGGGAATATTACCATTAATGAAATCCTAATCCCAATTATAGAAGTTTCATTTCCATCATATCACTAGATCTAATTCCTAACTATCATTTTCTAATCCCATCAATCATTGAACAATTCCATCCCACTCATATTGAATTCCCCTCATAAAACTCCAATTAAATTTCCCCTTTCACCTATCATCAACCACTAGGGTCCCACCCTACAACAACTGATGGTGAACTCACTACTATACAATATCCCACATACCACCCCTAGAGATAAACCTCAACATTTCTCCACTGTTAAACATGTGTATCACTCATCTCAAGACATGCTCACAAAACAGATCAACCCTTGATGATTATATCATTGTTTAACATAGATAAACCATGGAACTACAACTGATAATTCTCAATTTATCATCAACCATGAAGGGATTTAAAGGGAGGTCGGTTGTCACCTATCAACCATTCAAGGTTCTAGTTCTCTGCTAATGTGTATAGTAGCACTCGGGTCAAATCATGAATGATGATACTTTTTAATAGTTGGTTGTATTTAGTTGATTGTATTTTTATTAGAGGGGTTTGTTTGTAAACTTATGAAATAATTTATGGATGATGTTTGATTTAAAAAATTGATAAAGATTGTGGTGAGTTTATTATTGGGGATTTAAGCTTATGATATCCTTGATCTTTTCTTTATATTATATTAAATTAAAACCCACATCACAATATGACTTTGATTTGAATTCCCAAGTGTTAAAGATTAAATCCAAGAGGTAACTTATCTTAGGGTTCTAATAATTACCATTAATTATTTATGGTAGTGTATTTTTGGTTCCAATAATCCATGGAATCCATATATTAAACAAAACATGTCATTAATCCATGACATATAAAGTTCAACATACACAATATTTGTCATGACTCGCCCTCACCAAAAGAAGGGAAGGGTCATCAGATTGCCATGCCCTTCCTTCATTAAGTTGAAGGAGAGATAATGACCCCCGAGACCCGCCTTCAATAGGTTCCGGAGTGGCGACTAGCACCAAGGGTATAGAAATTTCTCACAAATGGAAGGCATCACCCCTTTTTGTTTTATAGGATCTGGAGGTAAGATGATGAAACTCAACAACACCAAGATAAAAGAAAAGTAACTCCAAAAGTAGACCATTCCCACATGAAAGTTACAAAAGTAAAAGCCACAAAGTACAAAAGGTGACTCCAAGGGTAAGTACCAAAGAAGAAAAGAAGCAACTGAAACTACCCCAAAGGTCCAAGCTAGTATGGTCCTGCGTGATCCCTGAAGTCCTCCTGGAATCCTGAAAGCAGTTTTATATATGTAGGGTCAGCATACAAGTACACTCAGTAGGGAAAACCAAAGACTCTCGTGCACAAGTGGGGGAACGTACTAAAGTCCCGTGAGAAAAAGGAGTAAACCAGACACATATCAAGATAAATTATCCACCCAAGCCTAACCAAGGTACACTCCTCAAATAACGCAAGTCGAGTAATATATATAATCAGAGCACATCAATGTTTGGGTACCCAACGCCACTTTTCCACTGGTTATTGAGACATCCTACGCATCGTACCAATCCAGCCATTCTCACCATAGTCCCACTGCCACACCCGCCCGCACACACCAGGGCTACAACCACATACAGTCCCACTTCCGAATCCCGCATGCAAACACCTGGGCCACAACAACCACCACCACAACCGAAGACACCTGGGCTAGAAAATCCACTGCCACACCTGAAGACACCTGGGCCTCATCCCGAAGACACTTGGGAAACCACCTGTCATACACACCTGGCCAACCACCACAATACCCCGACTGAAGGTTCTTGGGATAATAATGGACCTCAGGCCATCACAGCCTGCCCGAATATACTTGGGATATCCGGGAAAGGGATCCTAAAAGGAGCTAATAACCACCCACTAATAATAGTGTTAGAAAAAACACCCTCCCCCAAAAAATGGGGGTGTTCAGCACTAAGTGCTCAACTTGGGTGGGGCGCGAATAAGAAACACAAAACTAGAATATATACATAGGTAACAAGCACTCACCCAAAGTTAGTTTTTTTCTTCAGACAACCTATAGGTCACAACAACGCTCAAGTCCGAATCACAACTCTCGCCAACAAAACCCATTTGTCCCATTCTTGTTTTCATATTCAGTAATAATGTTCAAATAAGTTTATGCACTACTGGGAAACTAACACCATAAGCATAACCAAGGAAAAGAAACCATCCAAACGTCAAATAAGTATCCATACCCAGTTCTCTTGTAAAGTCACAACAACAAAGGAAAAGTGAGAACCCTTGAATCCTGGAACTATACAACCCCGAGACACTGCCCCGTGCCCCCTCCCCCAAAAAGGGTTTTCATCAATATAGGATCCCACCCCAATTCGTGATATAAACAAGGTAACCACCTGGTCTCAAAACTCACACACTGAATCCATAACAACAGGGGATCCCATCCCCAATTTCACAACCACTGAGAGTATAAAAACAGGGGATCCCATCCCCTCCCACATCTCCAGCAATCATCCTGAAAAAAAAGAAACAACCAAACCACTACCACCGACACAAGGTAGGGCCACACCTATATTTTCAGATTTAGAATATTTAACACCATCCATTATTTCAAATTCCGTGTGTTTTAACCAGGAGTTATCACAGAAGGGTTGATCCTGGTGCTTTCAATTTATTCAGCCCGGTATACATGATTAACCAATTTACTTTTCACAGCAGGAGTTTATAATTACAAAACAAGCCATTTAAAACATCACGAGGGGTTCATTAGTGCACAGACAACGACCACCAACGACCTCAATTTTCATAATGCATAAGACAAAACAACTCAGAAAGATGATTTTAATATAACAACATCGACAATCACAAACCCCCATTTCATTCTTTATAGGATTCGTTCATTATATTTAATTAGGTCTGGTTTATCCAATTCTACAGAATCAAAATCACACCCACCCCGCATGATACACCAAAGAGAGAGGCGAAGGAGAAATTCCCTACTTGTTGATCGACGATCGACACTTAGGTCGGGGGTGGAACTTCATGGATAATGATGTGGCTTGCTCGATGAACCATAAGCTATTCGTGAAAAGCCGTGATCAAGGAAAAAAAGAAACCATGGCTAACCCTTAGTTTATAAGAGCCGTAGATGGTTGAGATGAGAATACCAAACTGCGTAAGGAGCGGGGGCCATGGGTTGACCACGCGGTTGGGCAGTTACACACGGTGATATTAAGGTGTTATTTAATATCCCCCATTGAGGAGGTTTCAGGAATTAATTACGGCCCTTAAGTGGTTTTAAAAGGAGTAAAAGAATTAATTTACTTCAAAACTTACGTTGCGGGAGCGGAAAAGTCAGGTACTCGGCGAGGGGACAGGGTGCCACCGTCACGGTGTCACCCTCACGGTGCCACCATCACGGTTCCACCGTCACGGTGTCACCCTCACGGTGCCACCGTCACGGTCCCACCGTCCCGGTGTCACCCTCACGGTGCCACCCTCACGGTGCCACCGTCACGGTGCCACCGTCACCGTGTCATCCTCACGGTGCCACTGTCACGGTGCCACCACCACGGTCTCACCCTCATGGTGCCACCGTCACGGTTCCACCATCACGGTGTCACCATCATGGTCTCACCCTCACGGTGCCACCGTCACGGTTCCACCGTGGCCGGTGTCACCCTCACGGTGCCATTAGTTTGGTGGAGCCTCACTTTTGGCAATGTAATGGGTGAGGAGGGTCTGGGACATTACATTAGATACCTCTTAAACGATTCTTTTCCTTGAGAATCAAAACAAACCAAGAGGGAAAGAGAGTGTCCAAACAACCACCTCGAAAGATACCTCTTAGAAGTGAACCCATGCTAACTAAAACCACTTTCCTGACAAGAACCAAGAAACATACCATGCCAAACTGCCCAGACATGTGGGTTGGGGAGTCTCCTCCCCCATGTCAAGATATTATCCGCTTTGGGCGGCACTGACTCGCCTGCATGGGTTTAATCGAATCCACCTTAATGCGTCTTGATTAGGGGGTGGGTTCTCTCCTCCCCCATAGCCAGGGCTTTTCACACACATTCAGTGGAAAGAAAACCAATACTTTTCATAGCCAAAAAGACAAAACATTCTACCACAATAGGTACAACAAGGAACAAGACTCAAATCAACTCGGGGTACTGGGTAAACATATGTGCTTCCCTCTCCCATGTACTCTCCTCAAGCCCACCATGTCTCTACAACACACGAACCAAGGGAATGGTTCGCCCATGAAGCACCTTCTCCTTGCGATCCTCGATCATCACTGGTCTCTCCACAAAGGTCACGTCGTCCTCGATGTCCAGATCACCCCAATCAAGGACGTGTGAATCGTCATGCAGATACCGAAGGAGCTGGGACACATGAAAGACATCATGTATCCTCAGTAGCGGTGGTGGTAATGCTAGCTGATAATCCACTTTGCCGACCCGCCGCAACACTTCGAAGGGTCCGATGAACCTGGGATAAATCTTACTCCCCTTGCCGAACCTCCACTGCCCACGCCGAGGGGAGACCTTCAAGAACACGTGGTCTCCAACCTAAAACTCCAAGGGCCTCCTCCTGGTATCGACATATGACTTCTGTCGGTCCTTGGCCACCTTCATCCTTTCTCGTATGAGCTGAACCTTCTCTATCATGCTTTGCACCACCTCTGGGCCAAGGATGCCTGCCTCTCCCACTTCGGCCCAACACATAGGTGAACGGCATGGCCTCCTGTACAAGGCTTCAAACGGGGCGATACCGATGGTAGAGTGATAGATATTATTGTAGGTGAACTCTACCAGGGGCAAGTGTCGCACCCATGATCCTCCGGAGTCCAGAACAAATGCCCGCAGCATATCCTCCAAGGTATGGATGGTGCGCTCTGTTTCTCCATCTGTCTGGGGATGGAAACCAGTGATGAGGCGTAACGGTGTGCCAAAAGCATGCTGCAATCATTTCTAGACCCATGAGGTAAACCATGCATCCCTATCTGAGACTATAGACCTCGGAACTCCATGAAACTGCACCACCTCATCCACATACTTTTATGCCAAATCATCCACAGTATTCGACTCCCTGATCGCTAGAAAGTGGGCCTGTTTCATTAACCGGCCCACTAACACCCAGATGGTGTCGTATGCCCCATGGACCTTGGGGAGTCCCAGGATGAAATCCATCTATATTTCATCCCACTTCCACTCGGGGACATTTAGAGATTGCAGTAGGCCACCTGGAACTCGGTGTTCATCCTTCACTTGCTGACACACTAAGCACTTGGCCACAAACTCTGCCACTTCTCGCTTCACTCCGGGCCACCAAAACTATCCCTTAAGTCCCTGGTACATCTTGGATAATCCTGGGTGTACCGGTAGGGGTGAGTTATGGAACTCACTGATAACCTTTCCGCGCATCACTCCTGGAACAAACAACCTTTTCTGGAAAGGCATCCGGTTCTAACCATCCTCTGTCCATCCTTCCGGAGCATTTCCCTGGTCAACTCGATCACACATCACTTCGCACTCCGTGTCTCCCCACTGAGACTCCTCCACCTGCTGAAATAGAGATGACTTCACTATCATCTGATATAGGCAACCTCTACCACCATCCATCCTCGCATCCAGGTGTAAGGCAGCCAACTCCTCCATCACTTTCCAGGCGTCCGCCGACTCTCGGACCGCATCCTTATGCATCCTCCTGCTCAAGGCATCAGCCACTAGATTTCCCTTTCCCTCAGTATAAGAGATCTCGAAGTCATAATCCTGGAGGAACTCCACCCATCTTCACTGTCACAAGTTTAAGTCCCACTGGGAGAAGATATACCTCAAGATTTTGTGATCCGGGAAGACCACAAAGCATTCTCCGATGATGTAGTTCCACCATAACTTTAGCGCAAAAACGACCGCTGCAAGCTCAAGGTCGTGGGTGACATAATTACTCTCATGAGGGCGTAGCTGCCTAGACCCATAAGAGATCACCCCTTGTCGTTGAATTAACAAACATCCCAGGCCCTGTCCTGAAGTATAATAGAACACCTCATAGGCCACCCCTTCTTCTGGTAATCTCAGCACTGGGGAACTAACCAACTTCTCCTCCAGATAGTTGAAGGCTGACTCGCACTGCTCACTCCACACGAAGGCCTGGTCTTTCTTGGTCAGGGATATCAAAGGGGCTACTACTCGACAGAAGTTGGGTATGAATCTCCGATAGTAACCTGCTAGCCTGAGGAAACTTCGGACCTCTACCACATTCTTGGGTGCTACCCAAGAAACAACTGCCTCAACCATTGATGGGTCCACCACCACCCCCCGCTCGGACACCACGTGTCTGAGGAAGTGCACTTCTCGTGTCCAGAACTTGCATTTTGACAACTTACCATAGAGCTGGTGCTATCGAAGGACCTCCAAAACCATCCTTAGGTGCTCTGCATGGTCCTCCTATGATCTTGAATAGATCAGGATGTCGTCGATGAACACAACTATGAACCGATCCAGGTAATCCTGGAAGATGGAGTTCATAAGCCCCATGAACACAGCCAGGGCATTAGTAACACCGAAGGGAACGAATATGAACTCAAAGTGTCCATATCTGCACCTGAAGGCCGTCTTCGGGATGTCACTCTACTTCACTCCCAGCTGGTGGTACCCAGACCGCAGGTCGATCTTTGAGAACCATCCTTCCCCTTTCAGCTAGTTAAAAAGATCTTCTATCCTCGGAAGAGGGTAGAGATTCTTGATCATCACTTGATTCAGCCTCCTGTAGTCTATGAACAACCTGAGACCACCATCTACCTTCTTTGCGAACAAGACTAGAGCACCCCACGGTGACACACTCGGCCGAACATAACCCCTCTTCATCAGATCATCAATCTGAATCCGCAACTCCCGTAGCTCTGAAGGTGCTATCCGGTAAGGAGCCATCAAGATCGGACAAGTGCCGGGCTGTAGGTCTATCCCGAACTCGATATCACGTCAAGGGGGTAGAGTCATCACCTCCTCCGGAAAGATGTCCATAAACTCACGGACAAACTCTGGCATCCCCACAATCTCAGCATCTACTGACTCTACTGACAGCTCGGCTAACAAGGAGAGGAGGGGTTCCTCTCGCCTGATACCCTTCTGACCGCTTCGCTCACCGGTGAAGGTAACACGCCGGCCGCCCAAGTCTGAGAACACAACCCTTCTTTGGAAACAGTCGATGATAGAGCACACAGAGTATAGCCAGTCGATGCCAAGGATGAAATCATATGGCTATGTCTATAGCAGAAGAAGATCCCTAACTGACTGATGTGGCCCTATCATCAGTCTACATCCTCGACAAAAAAACAACAAGTCGGTCTGACCTCCAACTGGTGTGCTCAACACCAGGGGCATTGGAAGTCTCTCAGAATCTATACCCAAAGCACGGGCTATACTTGGTGCAACAAAGGAGTGGGAAGCTCCAGTATCAAAAAAAGCATACGAAAGAGTGCTAAAAAAACTGATTGTACCTTGAACAACCTCCGACCCTACTGGAACTGCTGAATTTGTGGCGTGCAACTGTCCATGCCCGAATCCTCTGCCCCTCGGCTGTCGGCCACCTCCCCGACCATGCCCTGGTCGAGGTCCCTGAGGAGATCCCTGAGGATGGCCTCCTCCTCCTACGTGTGCCCTCAGAGGAGTGGGAGCTCGCTGTCCCAGCTACTGCTGCTGGAAAGGTCTGGCTAGAAGCTGTTGTTGGGGCGGGTGGTGGGGCTGTCCACCACCACCGTACTGTACCCGGTCCGGGCACTGACTCTGGAGATGTCCAGGGCTCCCACAGATAAAGCACCGCGGATCTGGGCCCGAGGAAAAGGGGCGAGGACTAGGGGATCGAAACTGAAACTGTTGTGACCTGCTCCCTGCAGGTCGGAACCTGGAGGGTCCTGATGCTGGAGGTCTGGTGCTGACAGCCTTCCCCTTTGATGGTCCCAACTGGATCCCCTCTGGTGACACTCCTCCTAGATCATGCATCCTCTTTACCACTTCGGCCTTCTTCTGGACCTCTAAGTACGTCGGAAGGGTAAAGGGGGTAACAACATACTGGAGGGAGGGGCGGAGCGCCTCCTCCAAACATCTTTCCCTAGACTCCTCGTCGAGAAAGAGGTCTGAAGAAAAATGTAGGAGGTCCTTGAACTTGATCCCAAGATCTCTCATGGACATACTCCCCTGTTGGAGGGAGATTAGCTCCTGTCTCTTTCCCACCTTCATCGTCGAAGAGAGGAATTCCGCCCGGAACTCCCTCTTGAAATCATCCCACGCCACCTCAGACTCTCTCCTCTCCCTCAGGTAAAGAGTCCACCACGGACGCGCCACTCCTCGCATCTGGCTGACGGCCAGAGGAACCCAATACTCGGTCGGGGCCCGAATCAGGTCGAAAGCTATCACTAGCTCCTCTATCCAGCCTTCCGTCTTCATGTCAGAGGTGCTGCCCTCATACTTCTCAAGGGTCTGTCACTAGAAGGCCCAGAGAGTCCTCTTCCACTGGTCATCCTCCTCTTCTCGGTCATCTCTCTACCGATCGTCCAAAGTAGTCTGTGGGGCCTCGATCGTCTGTACCACACACAGTCTCCTTCTAGGTGCCATAGCTGCAAGGTAAATAAGAAATTCCTAAGCCCAAGTAGTGAAGAATATTGTCTTTAAAAATTCTTAAACTTTTCGTTTATTCTTGATTCCCAAAACACCCCAGAAACACGAGAACACAAGTCATTATGATTCATGTACCTTTACTAGGGTCTCTACCCTCCAATCAGCGTGGCATCACTTGGTCATTCGGTAGGTCCAGAGTCCTTGCGTCGAATCACAGGGGGCCTTAAAATCCCGTGTCCTAGCTGGTCTTCCCTGGCCTAATTCATGCACCGAGGTCACCCAACACTGTTTCCCTACCATCCCATGCAATCCTCAATGTGAATAACTCCAGGATCCATCCTATCTCTCAAAAACCTCCCTCTAATACCATTCTGTCATGACCTGCCTTCACTAAAAGGAGGGAAGGGTCAGTAGATTGCTAGGCCCTTCCTTATTTAAGTTGAAGGAGAGATAATGACCCCTGAGACCCACCTTCCATAGGTCCCGGAGTGGCGACTAGCACCAAGGGTATAGAAATTTATCACAAATGGAAGGCATTACCCCTTTTTGTTTTATAGGATCGGGAGGTAAGATGATGAAACTCAACAACACCAAGATAAAAGAAAAGTAAAGCCAAAAGTAGACCATTCCCACATGCATGTTCCAAAAGTAAAAGCCACAAAGTACAAAAGGTGACTCCAAGGGTAAGTACCAAAGAAGAAAAGCTGCAACTGCAACTGCCCCAAAGGTCCGAGCTAGTATGGTCCTGTGTGATCCCCGAAGTCCTCTAGGAAACCTGAAAGCAGTTTTATATACGTAGGGTGAGCATACAAGTACACTCAGTAGGGAAAACCAAAGACTCTCGTGCACAAGTGGGGGAACGTACTAAAGTCCCGTGAGAAAAAGGAGTAAACCAAACACCTATCAAGGTAAATTATCCACCCAAGACTCACCAAGGCACACTCCCCAAATAATGCAAGTCAAGTAGTATATATAATCAGAGCACATCGATGTTTGGGTACCCCACGCCACTTTCCCACTGGTTATTGAGACATCCTACGCATCAGACCAATCCCGCCATTCTCACTGCAGTCCCACTGCCACACCCGCCCACACACACCTGGTCTACAACCACACGCAGTCCCACTGCCGAATCCCGCCCGCAAACACCTGGGCCACAACAACCACCACCACACCCGAAGACACCTGGGCTAGAAAATCCACTGCCACGCCCGAAGACACCTGTGCCTCATCCCGAAGACACTTGGGAAAACACCTGCCACACAGACCTGGCCAACCACCACACTACCCCGCCCGAAGGTTCTCGGGCTAATAATGGACCTCAGGCCGTCACAGCCTGCCCAAAGATACTTGGGCTATCCGGGAAAGGGAGTAGAAAAGGAGCTAATAACCAGCCACTAATAATAGTGCTGGAAAAAACACCCTCCCCCATGAAATGGGGGTGTTCGACACTAAGTGCTCAACTTGGGTGGGGCGCGAATAAGAAACAAAAAACTACAATATATACATAGGTAACAAGCACTCACCCAAAGTTAGGTTTTTTCTTTAGACAGCCTACAGATCACAACAGTGCTTAAGTCCGAGTCACAACTCTCGCCAAAAAAACCCATTTGTCCCATTCTTGTTTTCATGTTTAGTAATAATGTTCAAATAATTTTATGCACTACTAGAAAACTAACAACATAAGCATAACCAAGGAAAACAAACCATCCAAACGTCAACTAAGTATCCATACCCGGTTGTCTTGTAAAGTCACAACAATAAAGGAAAAGTGAGAACCCTCGAATCCTGGAACCAAACAACCCCGAGACACTTCCCCGTGTCCCCTACCCCAAAAAGTTTTTTCATCAATAGAGGATCCCACCCCAATTCATGATATAAACAAGGTAACCACCCGGTCTCAAAAGTGACACACTAAATCCATAACAACAGGGGATCCCATCCCCAATTTCACAACCACTGAGAGTATAAAAACAGGGGATCCCATCCCCTCCCACATCTCCAACAATCAGCCCAAAAAAAGAAACAACCAAACCAATACCACCGACACAAGGCAGGGCAACGCCTGTATTTTCAGATTTATAATATTTAACACACTCCATGATTTTAAATTCCGTGTGTTTTAACTGGGAGTTATCACAGAAGGGTTGATCCTGGTGCTTTCAATTTATTCAGCCCGGTATACGTGATTAACCAATTTACTTTTCATAGCAGGAGTTTATAATTAAAAAAAATCCATTTAAAACACCACGAGGGGTTCATTAATTCACAGACAATGACCACCAACAACCTCGATTTTCAGAATGCGTAATCCAGCACAACTCAGAAAGATGATTTTAATATAAAAACATCAACGCTCATAGTCCCCCCCTTCATTATTTATAAGATTTTCTCATTATCTTTAATTAGGTCTGGTTTATCCAATTCTACCGAATCAAAAGCATGCCCACCCCGCATGATACACCAAAGAGAGAGGCGAAGGAGAAATTCCCTACTTGTTGATTGACGATCGACGCTTAGGCCGGGGGTGGAACTTCACAGATAATGATGCGGATTTCCCAATGCACCAGAATCTATTCATGAAAAGCCGCGATCGAGGAGAAAAAGAAACCACGTCTAACCCTTAGTTTATAAGATCCGCGGATGGTTGAGATGAGAATGACAAACCGCGTAAGGAGCAGGGGTCGTGGGTTGACCACACGGTTGGGAAGTTACACACGATGATATTAAGGTGTTATTTAATATCCCCCATTGGGGAGGTTTTAGGAATTAATTATGGGCCTTAAGTGGTTTTAAAAGGAGTAAAAGAATTAATTTACGTCAAAACTTATGTTGCGGGAGCGTAAAAGTCAGGTACTCAGCGAGGGGACACGGTGCCACCGTCACGGTGTCACCCTCATAGTGCCACCATCACAGTTCCACCATTATGGTGTCACTTTCATGGTGGCACCCTCACGGTGCCACCGTCACGGTGCCACCCTCACGGTGCCACCGTCATGACGTCACCCTCATGGTGCCACACCGTCACGGTGCCACCGTCACAGTCTTACCCTCACGGTGCCACCGTCACGGTTCCACCATGGACGGTGTCACCCTCATGATATCACCCTCATGGTGCCACCGTCACGGTTCCACCGTGTCCAGTGTCACCCTCATGGTGCCATTATTTTGGTGGAGCCTCACTTTTGGCAAAGTAATGGGCCAGGAGGGTTCAGGCCATTACAATATTAACTCAATGAATACTCATCGAGAAAAAGATCTCAATCACTTAATATCCACAAATTACAACTCACCCCAATGGTAGATTTACTCATCCATTTAAATGACTTTCAATCTAGTTAAATATGTTTAAGGTGACGAATTACAAATAAAGTTAAAAGAAGAGGATAATAAAAGAGTAGTGCATCAAACACACACATGATTGTTGAAGAGAGTTAAAAAAAGACATTATATTAAATGAGGAAGAAAAATAAGGGAAGGAGTTTTAACTTGATTTAAACCATTTTAATAACATTAATATTAAACTACATAAGTTGGATAATAATAAGAGATATTTAAGAAGAAACTTTCATTAAAATAGAATTACAAAAAAAGACTTCCAATATTACAACAATAAAGAACACAAAGTAAATGAAAAAAAGAGAGGAAGGGTCTATCAAATGAAAACATGAGTATGGAAGGTCCTACCAAGCCTTGGGAAATTATTTTATCATTCCAATATATGCTCATCTCTTCTGAAATTCCAAATTTTTTTAAATAAATGAGGGAGGATGTAATTATAGCCCAAGGAGTTGGACTGTTTTCATTCCAAATATGTCTCTCCACTTGTCTCACCGGTTTTACCATTCATACCTCTTAATATAGAGATATTTTCTTCTTCAAAGTTGTATATAATAATTTTTTCCAACTTCTCTCCAAATTTTGTTCCATTTGGACTTATGGAACCAAATTTATGGTAGTTGGAGTAAACAATTGTAATCTATCCATTTCAATCTAGACATTTTAGAAGGAAGAAATGTGAATGGGTTTTTGAATAGGAAGATGCCCTCAAATAAAAACAGTTTCTTCTATCAAGTTTTCCAAACATATATTAGATTTCACACTGAAAAATTACAGATTTATTTTAATACTATATCATGATAAATGTCATGAATATTGTCCGGATTTTATTTCCCATCCATAATGGTGGGATGGACTTCAAAGCATCAGTTGGGCATCTTTATTTTGTAGTTGGAACATCAAATTTATATCCAGGATTAATTTGGATAATCAAGAACATATGATGGAGTTTCATAAAATATGGGCTACATGATTTATACCAGTAACACAATCATCATGGCTGGCCCAGTTTCTTCACAGATTCTTTAGGTCATCTTGTGTAGACAATATGACCCTCCACATGGAAGATTTGGCCAAAGGTTCCTTCTAATTAAATGTTTTAATTTTATTAAGGAACTCTAAAAAATAATAATCATGAAAATATTATAAGTATGGTGATAGTTATTATTAAAAAATTAAACAGATTTCAATCCAAATGAATTCAAATAGTGCTCTAAAATCATATTTAATATTTAAACATTAATATTTCACACAAATTATGAACATTTCATATAAAATTAGTAAAGGAAGTATATAATAAATTATGAAAATATTAATAACATCAGGTACATTACCCATTCCATATAATATTTAGGATCCATGATCACAAGCATCACATAAAATTCCATTAGTCCTCGACTCACACACGACTAATCTTCGATTTAAAAAACAATTCATGAATTCCCATGCATGAATAACATGAATAATATCAAAATAATTTGATAAAAATAGGCATAATCCCCCTAAATCTCAATCATATAATTTGAATCAGGATCCCACAATTCAAACCACATGAAAACTAAGTTTTCACACATAAACCACTGAACATTATCTATGGAATATTAATCCTACCTAACCAGAGAACCCTTGGTTATCCTATTAAAACTCAAGAAATTTACTTGTGAAATGGTCAAACTCATGATAAAACACTTCCAGATAATCATTCCAACAGTATGAGAATCTAACTATTCTCTAAAACTGGAAGTATATCAAAAACCAAGGAGTCTAGAAACTAAACCATACCTTCCCTCAAAACCCAACTTCATACTATAGCTCTATCACTAAAAGTGCTCCATCATAGAAGTACCATGCACTGAAGAACCTAAATGTTCATTCCCTATTTAAGAAAAAACACAAAATTATACCAAATCCTCACTCTTGGTTTTCCCTCACATATCAGAATTCATTCATCGATAATGATCAAATATCAAGTTTTCTAAGCTGTTTCTAAATAACTGGGACCTACCATTTAACCTATAGGTTATAACCCCCATGAAAAAAACATATAATAAACCTATAAGATACCATTTTAGACACCATTATATCTATAAATCTCACACCCACTCTAGGGTATCACACACATAAGAAAACATCTCTCTAACCAATCCACCCAAAATGGCACTGATTCTCATGATCATCCACACACAGGATTTCCCCCTCAAGAATCATGCAATCATACTCATATAATCGACATCTACCTATGAAGGTCCATATTCAAGGAAACATGGCCATTGGATTGGTTAAGTGGAGTTATATTTAACTCTATATGATAAATCATATAGGTTGCTATTGAAATGTTAAATAATTGAACCTATAAAATAACAACCACACCCAAGGGGTTCATCATCAAGGAATCAAATGCATATATCAATATACCCAGACTCTATATGTACCTTACTAGATGGACTATACCATGATCACAATTGATCATATCTCTATATAATCCATATAAACTTACACCACAAGGAAATGAACATATATTTAGGTCAAATAGAGTATAATTTCACAAAAAAACTTATATGGGAAAACACCAAACAAGATATTGTTGAAAATTTAAACACTTGAACCTATATCATTATTGATAAAAATCAAAATATTAGGCCTAAATGTCATGTGAATCTCACATTCCTACTCATGATTCATGAGACACACCTTTCCCTGATAGGTTGAGAATAAAATCATAAAATAAAGCATAATAACAAATCCAAGCATCCTATGACTCACACGAGGTGAAAATTTGATATCATTAACATCACATATCAAGAAAAAAATACCAAACCTTGGATAACATAGAATTAATATCAGAATTGGTGTTCTTGATACACTAACCCAATATCCATTACAAGATCCGAAACATTACTATATATCTTAGATACTATATCTTAAATAGTAATACAAATAAAACCCCCTTAAAAATCAGTTTTGAATGTCTGTCTAGGATCACTCTAAATAGTAATCAAATTGTTGGTTCTTTGTTATCTAAGGAACACATCCTAATATTCTATAGGCTATAAACTAATAGTAGGGGTATAATGTGATATTATGAGTATAATATACCCTCTACGTAATATTTCCTAATAATCATGAAATAAATAAGAATTGTACAAAAAAAAAGATGAACATAGTACATAGAATAAATAAAACATACAACAATAATAATATAAAAATACAAAAACATATATAAAATCATACATACATTATATCTCCATGGGATGATCAATATAAAAAATAAAAAAGAGAAATAAAATACAAAGGATCCACTAAAACTTTGATCCATACCTTATCCTAATATCCATGTACACGTATGAGCTATCATTATCAGTCAATCTTAATCATCATACCGAACTCTAATTGAAAAAAAGTGAGAGTATACCTGGGTACCCAAGTGTAATGGTAGCTTGATAAGGGTTTGAATTAAAAACTCAGTAGGGAAACACTGATATGGTCCAATACAAAACAATAATATAGGTATATGTGCATGTGGCATTCTATAAATAAGAAATATAAAATACTAAACATAAATAAATAATCATCATAGATCCTCAGGTCTGAAACCTTGATCGATCATACCTTCTTCGACCTGTGCCGAAGTGTCTAGGGGAATGTCATGATAACTGTGAAAACCACATGACGAATCACGAGTATTTCACATTAGTATACAGTGATAATGACCTGGGGGAAAAATTACCCTAATATTGAGTGATAATGTCCTAGGACTAAACTCACCCTGATATATAGTATGACGACCATAGTAAGTTCAAACTTGGTATAAAAACCCAGGAAATTACCTATCCTAATATGAAATGGTTCCCAGTATATAATCCTAATAGTGTAGAAGACTCAACCACATATTCCCAAGGCTGAACCATATAGTAACCCAACTTGGATCCCTCTAGTCATGCTATAGAAAATGCACCATACTTTGGTCATTTACTAATACAACTCATGAATAGGGTAAAAAACGATCACTCGAGGGTAAAAAATTATCCACCCTATTATCAATGAGCCAATTACACTAAGTTATCTTAAATTACCACACATAGCCAACTTGGGTTTCTCCAGTCAAGTCATTCCACACCTCTACAAAGAGGTGGCTAAAAGCTCCTATATAAGGGACCCTATTTCACAATAATCTCGGTCACACCTCTCAAGGGTTTAAAATATTATAAAGAATAATTTAATTACTCAAAACCATAGACATTAGTAGAAGAGGTACCAACCCATCAGCCTGGGGTCTATAGTGGCCCTAGAAACATTGCGTAGTCAATGTATATGAATCATAAAATAATTTAATTGATAGTTTAATTAATATACTAATTACTCAATTTAATTTATTCATTTAAAAATCTATTTAACTTTATGGTCAATCACCTCAAGTGGTTAGACCACAATCCACATACTAGTATGTAATAAATAAACTATAGTAAATATAATAAGGAGTAACTACCATATTTAAAGAAACTTTCTCATTTAATTCGCATCCTAGAAGCTTATTTCTAGGCCTACCAAGTGTAATCCAAGTCCTTACATGTTCTACTATCCATACATAACTCACCTAAGGCCCTAAATCACACCAACCAACCCAAAATCAATTATTACAAAAAATTATAATTAATTTAAACAATTTAATAAAAATACTCATAATGCCTAAATTCTCACATGGGGAGTTTTCCGCACTAAAACCATGTGCAATAAAACCTGAAAGGTTCATTACAAACCCTCATACCTAACCAAAGAAATATCTATAATCATAATGAAATAACTATCCAATTAGATTCAATTTTCAAGAAAAAACTTTTAAAATTCACCACGATGATAAGAAGATGTTGTCTCGGGATTTCCTTAAGCTAAGCTGCATGAAACACCTATCATATTAGGATTATTCCACCATTATATAGTAGAATAGTTCTAGAATCCTAACCTGGAGAGGAGAAAAATTATATTATAATTTTGGGGAAGATGAACGGAAGTCACTGAAGGGAGTTTCATACCTTAAATCAGTAGGTATTATCTTCCAAAATGAAACAAAATGTAGCGAGACCAATGGAAAAAGGGAAGGGAATGACCTTTTCTATATGAAAAAATATTATATGGGGGATTCCCAATAACAACATATTTGTGTCTGTGGTGGGTGGGGGGGAGAGTGATTGTAATTATATAACCTAAAAAACCCACCAGATAGTTGGTGGGACCTTTAGGGCTTGACAAGCCACTAACTAAAAGCTATATCCCAGATTACCTGGGATTCCTTCAGTGTTATATTGCTAGTCCTCACCACTTTTAAAACTCTATTCCTTGTTCAAATAGACCCATTTGTGATGTTTATATTATCATAATTATATTATAATCCCCAATTGAAAATATGTTATATCAACCAATCTAAAATTAAAATTCCTTCTATAATTTTTAACCTATACAAAATATGGGAATTACAAGATGCATGAGAGACAAGATGTAATTATTATTTTCAATGAGGTTATATCATAGTTTTATAAAAAATAATATCTATTATCATTCATTAATTTGTGATTCATATATTATATTAATATTGTAATGATAAAACCCCCATAATGTTTTACTTTGAGTTGTACCTAATTGATGAGAATCTTAGATTATTATGGGTTATAATGTTATATAATGATTAGTATTAGTATAATATAGTGTGTGTTTTATATAGTACACAGAGTATACTCATGAAATAATAATTTGATACATATTATCTGGAATGACATGTAGAACCCTATCACTTGGAATGTCATATGGCCATTGATATAATTAGGGGTGTATAATTATTATTAATCCCTATTAATAGAGATTAGAAAGATAATTAACATATGAACAATCATAATTTGACACCTTTTTATGCCATCCTTGAGGTTTATCTAATTAGGAGTAGTTGGATATTACTTCGATCATGTCATTACTTTTGGTTAACCAATTTATCCTTTTTATAACAAGTGTGATATTTAGAACCATGATTGAATTAAAATGAGAAAATCCAAATACATGATTAGTTTAGTGACATATTATGTTCTCAACTAATTTGATGAATGTTATGTAATGTATTCATTCAAATTGGTTAGTTTATTTTAGATAACCATGAATATATGAGATATACTATATTATATAGATATGTTCCATGTCTAGTGGTCACTAAATGTATTAGAAAAATGGATTATATTTTCATGCATATGACTTATAAGATATATATTGTGATGGACATGTTCATATGAAGATATGAGTGTGCTTGATTAAGATCATGTTGGACTCTTGAGAAACAATGTCATTTTTTCAGTGTCTTCTCATTTCATATAATTATAGATTATGGAATTAATAGTTTCTCTCAATGATAAAAAGGCCTATAGGGTCACACATAATTTTATAAAATAATGATTTATTTTGTTATAATGTATTTGAATAAAATATATGATACTTTACGATATTCATATAAAAAGGTGTCTGGATGGATACACAAAAGGGTTGAAAGGATATGTATAAAGTCTACGAATATTTATAGAAAGTGGGAGATTATTGTATTTTGTGCACTAATACACAAACCATAGTGAAATGAAGGTATCCATAATATAGTCAGTGTTTACATGCGGTTTTTGATACCACATCATAGTGTATGATAATAATAATATACGATATAACCCAATATACTATTTAATGTTTATTATTATGTTTAATTTGGTTTATTAACACATAATTTCCCTATTTATATATAAATTATTAAATAATAACACAGTTTAAAAATTATAGGAATCAGTGAGGTAGAATCTAAATGGATTGGTCATTTCAAACCATTTGAGACATTATGAATTTTAGGAGGATCCTTAATTTGATAAATGAGCCCTATATAAAGGAGATTTCATGGATATCATTTGACACACAATATATTATACTCTATTGGTTTAAAATATTTTAATAATAATCTTCACATTTTCCTTCTAGGAGGAGATGTATGCACCTCATTGTAAAGAATAGGTCTTAACAAATTATTCAGTGATTCTGGAGGCCATTGGATACTATAGAGGGAAAGAACCCATTAGTTTTTACTAATGTAACTTACTGAGACCCACGAAGCATTAATATCAAAATATTGGATAAGTTATTCCATTTTATGGTTTTTATTATTTCATATATCCAATTGCTCTCTTGGTCTATATTGGAATTGGTTTAATTCCTTCTTTAATTGCAACTAAATACTGTTACATCCCATGAAACCCATCAAATACATCATATTTTTTTTGGATTAAGGTGTTTATCTACTAGGGAATTCCTTTGAAACCTTTATTAATTTGGTGTTTACTTTACACAAACATGTGAAAAAAATAAATATAAGACACATGGGTACCTCAAAGAGAGGTTCTAAAAAAATGTTGTGTTTATGCGGCATTGGTCAAGTGTAAGTAATAAATCCTAAGAAATATCATATCAAGATTTAGATAATTTTATGAAAATATATTTTTATAGAGAATAAAATTTATTTTGAATACATTTTTTATTTTTCTATGATGTGATTTTATTTATTGTATTGTTGTTAGGTGTATTGATTTATTATCACATATAGTTATTTTCAATGACCATACTAAGATAATAGTAGTTCATGTTACTTTTTATATTTTTGTGTAAGGTATTATAGATTATCATAGTGGTTTATTGAATAAAATATAATGGGATATTAGAGTTTCTAGTACATAATAATATATGAAATATTCATTTTGGAGAGATTTTATGATATATCTTTCTAATCTTACATATCCTATGTTTTGATGATTTAAAGAGTCATTTTTTACTAATAATTTCAATTCAAGTGAATGATAGGTTATTTAATAAGTTTATCCAGTATTTATAAATTATTATTATTATTATTTTATTAGTTATTATTCAATATGTTAAAGGATCTTTTTGAAGTAAAAAATACTATGTGAAACGAGATAATATTACTTAATCAGTTCAACTTATAACCTACCCTTACATGAAGAAAATTTACTAAGTATAAATCCTTACATAAATGATGGTTATTCTTATATATTAATTTATAGTTTGGATTTATTATTACATAAATAAATCATCCATGTAAAAATTCTTATATAGCTAGAGTTTATTTTTATTTGGGTTTCCCAAATTACAATTTGTTTTTACGTGATAGTTTTTCTACAAAGTATAATATGTTACACAACAAGTTATATTTATGGTTTAATATTAAAAGGATAGGGATTTATTATTGTATGAGTTCACATATTAGTTTATTTATATGAATAATTGAGAATGATGAATTTTTTCTCACATAAGAAATATATTTCATGATTTATATTTTTTGAAGACTTGTAATAAATTTATTCATATAAAGATTGAATTTTTGAATATTTTCACTAATTTATTCAGTTAATGATTTTGAGAAAATATTTAATTTTAAAAGGGTTTTAGAAATGTATAAATTTTAGTAAAGTAAAACTGAGTTATTATTGAAGATATTATCATGGAAGATTGAAGCACCTATAATAGCTAGAATTGTCACTTGATTTTAAGGAGAAGACCAAGGAGGGTGTTGAATCAAATTAATTAAATCTTAATTATTTTTTAAAATTATAATTATGGTAATGTAGATTAATATAAAGTCTTATAATAAAAATAAATTCCATACATTAAATAAAATACCATACATTATACTTATGGAATTATGTTATATATAATTATCAAAACTAGAATGTATTTACAGGTATGAATAATGAACTGGTGATTTAAATATAATCTTATTTTTTAAAATTAATCTACACAAAGGAGATATTTTATTTTATTATTTTTTCAATACTCCCAATTATTTTATTTATATTATATATGTATGATACATAACATGCATGGAGGTTCACACCTATTTAATTTTTGTTAAACTTTATTTTTATGGATTTTGAAGTGGTCTTGAGTGTATGGGGAGATTTGGTGATGTTCTAAGGGATTGGGGAATGAAATGATGAGAAAAGAGTTAAAATACTGTGCAACACATGGTTAGAGCATGTTTATAAAAAACTATGTCCCTGGCTAGGAAAAGAGTTTGGCTAGAACCCCTTTCGGACAAAGGCTGGCATACGGTCACCACATGGTTTGCGTAACCGTGTAGGTTCTCCTAAGATATTTTGTGTCTTGGATCTTCTTAGTCAAATGGATCCGCATGATTGGTGTACAGTTTGGATAACCGTGTGGCCAAACTATTGTGATCCTTAAAAAGTGGGAAATTCCCATTTTTCCATCATAATATTATTTCTTTCTCACCTAAATTTCCCCCCATTCGACCCCTATATATAGAGTGATGAAACATCACCCATACTCCTTCATGGGTGATCCTCCTTTTATTATTAGGATTTTGAGGTGATGTGGGGTATGAATCCAAGCTCTTAGTAAGTCTATGACTCTGTTTCCTCACATTTTCTGGAAGAGTCTTGGTGGGTGGTTTCCTCTCATTAAAAAACCATTAGACCCTCAATTTTAAATTAACTTATATGTTATATATTTTACTTTTTTTTGGGTTCTAATCAAGAGATATGTTTAAGAAAATTCTTTTCTATGAGCATGAGGTAGTTTGTCTTAAATATTTTTCTTATAGACTCTTTATTATATATGTGTTTGTGGTTCTGCCAATGTATTAAATTGATTATTTTTTATGTATTTAACTATGGAAAGTGAATTGGGACTTATATTTAGTCATAATAAAATAAAAGGATCCTTTTGGGTTTGTTGATGATGTAAGACCGAATGTAGGGATGCCCTTGGGGTATGCCAAACCCATAAAAATGGAGAAATGAGTTAGTAAATGTCAAGATAGGGTAATTATGTAAATGAATGGTTTGTGTAGTTTATTTGGGTATGTGGGATTGGTTAATAGGGTAGTATGGATGATTGAATGTTGGTATTGTGAGCTCTTATGGGTTTTTTTATAATGGTTTAAAAGTTTTGTTCTCAGTTTTGACCCGACCATGGTCATCAATGAAGAAATAAATGTTTTGAAAGTGAGTAATGTTTTGAAAGGAGGTGTTAACCAAAAAATTATTTGAAAATTGGTTCTTATTAGTAAATTTTAAATGATTATTTGAAATAGGGGTTTGGTCACTTTATTGTGAAGAATTATTAATGATTGTTTGATAATAGGAATGGGAGAATGGGGGCATGTTTTAGTCTTTACTCAAAGAGGAAGAACCATATTTTAAAGGGTGGATTCAAGATGATTTTAAAGGAATAAATCGATTTTTTTTAATATCATGGACTTGTGAAATGAATTTGATGTTAATTTTTTTTCTCGTGGATAATATATCATAAGGAGGTGTTTGGAATAATGGTGTATGTGTTAATTGGTTAAGCCTTGCATGTTGTATTTATATAACGAATTATGATTGTAAAATAAAAAGGTGTTTAATGTTTATGGTGTGTGTTTGGTAAATGTGTTATGGTTAAAGAAGCATGTGAACACTGATTAGTGGTATATGGGGTATTGACTTAATGTTTTACACCCATAAGTTGGGGTGGACTAAGGCTCTAAAACCCACCCCTATAATGTATTGGTTAGGGAGTCAAACTAAGGATCTATGCCACGAATGGTTTTATTTGATGAGAATACCTAGAATGAGGATACAATGTAAGTTATATGTAATGTTTGATTGTGATTTTTAAATGAGGCTCTATACTTCCAAACATGTGAACATGGTATAGTTTTGGATGATAGACTAAGGATTTATGATATCCAAACAGACGGACATGGCTTGGTTACCATACTGAGGATCCAAGGTATGTTGACAAACTATGATTAGTTAATTCACTTGGGATTAAAAAATTTATAACCCCTTATACCTTGGATTTGGTATATGATGTGACTGAAGTTAGTTTAGTTAGTTGGTTACCCCTTGAGAACATAATGAATAAAATGGTTACTTGTAAGTTTCTAAAACATGAGACAAATTTATATACTTTTAGTTTCCTTGTTTATTTGTTCAATTTTCTTATCTACATAAACTACTATATATATTGTATCTTAATTTAGGAACTATTGGTGGCGGTCTACTGAGTTGTACTCCCACCCTGCTCCAGACACCATGACACATGGGTACCTGAGAAGATGCTATTTTTTTTGGATACAAGTTCAAGATAGGGACCTGGTGTTTGATTGTTCATGGGATGATGAGTTGGAGAATGAGAGGTTAGGATCAGGTTTGGACTTTGGTCCATGTTCAGGATCTTTTTGGTTTTGGTTCAACACATTTTAATTATATGAATTCCTGACATGTAGAGTCTACATATCATTGTTATATTAGGTATTCCTTTGTTATAGTTAGAATTTATCTCATGTTGTCCATTTATTTGTTCTTGCACATTATCATATCTTTGGTATTATTTTTGTGGTGTAGTTAATCTAATAAATAGGTATATTTTCCCAAAAATTTCTCTGTAGACCCACTCTACTAGTTAGTAGCCTCTGGCATATGAGGAGGCATGCCTGAGGTTATGTGACAACACAACTTGGGGAACCAGATATAGTGGCAAACAAGCTGGAGATGTTATAATATATTTTGAATATTTAAATCAAAATTGGTTTATCTGACTTAAGTATTGATTCAATAGTTGAAGTGGTGAACCATGAACCACTCGTTCTACTATATCAATGACATATCTGATCATGAAAATTATATTTTTATTACCCCTTGTTTAACTTAGCTTTGAATTTTATAAAATTTATATAATAATATTGATGATTGAAAAATATAATTAAAATAATGTGTAATAAATATATTATAAAATTCAAAATCTATATTAATTTTTTTATAAATATTAAATTCATATTATTTTGTTTATTAAATTTTTATCATTATGGACTAGGTTACGATACCAATTGTAGTTTGGGACTAATTTAAAATTTAGCCACAATTTTAAAATTGGTATAATTATTATTCATTATAAAAAATTATATTCAATTATATAAATTATATTTATTTATTTTTTTGGTGAAAAATAATTAATTTATCCACATATTTTTCTAAATTTGATACATGATACCACCACGACCAAATAATATATTCAAAATCAAAAATTCTTGAAGGGATGATAAATAAGAAGTGAATTGCTATTTTTTTTGGTCGAGGGAGATTTTTTTGAATTTGGAGTTTAATAGATAATATGAAATTAAACCTAGAGGTTCTATGAATATATAATTATTAAATTATATGGTCCTAGACAAATAGAATCAATATTATATATAATATCTGACTTTAAAGTAGTTGGATTTTTTTAGTTCGAAACTTGAAATGTAGGATCACAATATAGCCATTTAGAGTTCATTATATTTCTTTAATTTTATTCATCATTATTATACTATTTTACTTTAATGATATGAATTTTTATTATCTTTACTTTATTATTACCACTTATTTTTATTCCATATGCTATAATAGATCCAAATAGGTTACGCCAAATTTTGTTTCCCTATACGTGGAATGATATAAGTCGTCAAAGATTATCGTGACCGGATCTTAGATATTGTGATAAAACATTCATAAGGAAATGATAAGGGTGACTTGAGAAATATTCTAGGTTTTCAAATAGTTTGATCAATTATTTCAATTTATATTAATCTATAATTTATTGAAAAATCCTTATTATGATATGTTTTTATACTTGAATGATGCGATTAACATGTGTTATAATTGATTCTATTTTCCAATTAATATCCATTTTGAAATTATAATATGTCATTTGAGGATATTACTTTCTATGTGTGACTAGTCAAATTGTGGTGATGTTTAATGAGTGTGAGTCCTAAGGTAAACAATGTCAATGGTTCACATCAATCATGAGGTATGGTATAACTTAATTGTATTTTATATTTAAATAGATACTCATGGTTTTTTAGTATAATATAAGTTACTAAATATATAGATGAAGATACTTATGTAATTTTAGGGAACAACCTAGATCATATATTACAATAAAAACTATAAATCATGGCTCTTATAGTTTAGCTAAAAGTTTAATGTTGTCCCAAATATGGAATCTTCAAGTGGGGGGGGGGGGTGCTGGATTGAAGTTTAAACAAACTTATAAATTTTCCCCCTCAAAACAATGTGTATTTTTGTTGTTATAAATTCTAAACTATCAAAATAAAATAAAATAAATGTAATAGAAAAAAACTATATAGAATTGTTTGATGTAAACAAACCAAATGAAATGAGAATAAGTAAAAAATGACAAAAACACAAAATATTTCAAGATGAAAACCCCTAAAACAATTTTATAGAAATTATATTAATGGATATAAAGAGTTAAAAGTTAATAGATTTCATCACTATTAATCCAAATAAATATAAGTAATAGTACCTAGATCCAAAGGAACCAAGTTTTGATTCGGGTACAATTATCTCTTTGGAACAAACTAAAAATCCCCACTTTATATTTTAGTTAAAGTGATTTTGTTATATTCATAATGTTTTTGAAGTTAATGGTTCAAAATAATCTATCCAAAACACATGAATCATAAATTAAATTTTCCTAAATAGAACTTGAACAAAAAATTTAAGTGAACAAAAGTATAATATGCTCTGTATTGTGATTTCAAAACAAATAAAGTCAAAGAAGTCCTTTAGTAAATTAACCCACAATGTACCTCTTTTTTTAAATCACAATATAAGTAAGAATAGGTAATTTTGAATGAAATGAAAATAAAAAAACTCTTTTTTACTTATAAAAACCCATGAGTATGTTCCAAAGAACTAATATCCACCCTCTTAGAGAAAACTCAACTTATAAAAACATTTATACCCTATGTAAAATAAAATGTTCAAAACAATATTTATCCAAATTCTCCAATTTCTCATGGTTTATGATTTTCAAAAATAAAAACATCAAAATAAGAAACATATAGAGTTACATAAAAAAATTAATAAATTTAAACAAGTAATTCCATAAATTAGAAAATTTTACATGGAAATTTTGAATTTATTCCCTCATTTGAGTTTTGTGGATTTATTATTTAAGTCCCTTCAACATCTCCTCTTTATTTTTCATCATTTTATTATTTTATTTTTATATTCAATTAAACTAATTTAATTCCTTATTCAAGGATAGATTATGATACAGAAGATAATTTATGTGAATATTCCACTCCTTAATATATTTATTCATCCATCTGTTGTTCTATAACTATTGATGAAATTTTGATTTATTGTTTAACATGTAAGTTTTTAACTCCACTTAAAATTCTGAAATCTATTTCTTTTACTATGAGATATAAAAATATAACCTTCGATCATGAAAAATAATAATCCAAGAATTATTTTATGGTAAAATAGATATGACTATAGGCATTCTGCCATATGTTCTATAAGTAATGACAAATGATCCTCAAAACTATCCATCCTAGAATATTCTTTAGGATCTAAACTTTCCTTTGATAAGTTTTCTGGCTCAGATTCAACACCCTCATCTATCATTTTATCTTTTAACATGTTTTCATCTCTTATGTAATATTCAAAATATCAAGTATATTGTATGATAATAGGTCTTCTTAACCTTATTTAACATCATATTCTTTATGGTTTTTCATTTTTATAAAATTATCTCTCTTAGACCTTAATAGATTGACTAGATTTACATGCTCAAGAGATTCTTACAATATTTATTTCAGTAATTTATTTACATCATCAAAAGTTGAATTAATATTCTAGGGGTTTTTTTCTAAAGAACATTTATGTTTATAATAGTTATAAGTTTTGATATTTTCTATAGAAGGTGAAACCCATACTCCATTCGGGGTAAAATTCACAGAAATAACTCATCTTGTAAAATATTTTGGCTAACCTTCTCTCTATCCTTTATCTAGAGGAAGTAGTTATAGGGATTAATATTATGGTTGAAAATAAAACTTTTTAAGTTTACTCTTTCATTTTCTTAAAGTTGTCTTCAAAAAAATCCAATTTCTTCCTTGATGTTCTTATAACTTATTGATCAGATTCTTTTACAGTCACTAGTGGTATAATGGTTTTGATTGATTCATATTTTAAAAAAATGTTTTCCTATTATTTTATTTATTTTGGTTGAATTGTTGTTCTCTAAAATCTTTAACTTAATTTTTTTAAAACTAAAATAAAACCTTTTTAGAATTATTCTCTTTAATGTTTCCCTTAGATTCATCAGATTTCATCTATAAATCCTCTCCATACTTCTCATTCAGCCTCCTATATTTATCATCAAGAATTTTTTAAAATATTAATTTCTTTTACATTAGGGATTTTGTGGATATAAATTATTCAACCTCCTTATACTTATTTTATTTTCTATTAGATTTAATCTTCTTAGAAATACTCTTACCTAAATTATTATATACTTCCAAAAGTTCAAATTCTACTCCTTTATCAATAAATTTATTCTCCACATAATCATATAATAATTTAATTTTAGTAGTCGTCTCACTATTTAAAGGATTATTCTTTAACCTTTCATGTTATTTAAAATATTTTATCCCTTTCCTCTTTAAAAATTTATTCAAAATATGATTCAATATTTTTAAATATGAAATAATATTTTGCTTCCCCTATCCAGTACAAATAATATCTACATAATTCTAGATAAATTTTATAATGTTAAATTTTATTTTTACAAAAATATAATATGGGATAAAAATATTATGAATCTATTTCATCTTTTATCATTAGGAGAAATCATTGAATCCATTGAAGTAAAATCATAGATTCTGGACCATGGTACACTATCTTATAAACTTTTGGCTCACAAAAAATAGGTTATTAATTGGTCTTTCCTTATTGACCATTCCAAAAACTTATAGAAGCATGTGTATATTAATTAAGATTATATTTCTAGGGATAAACTGATATATTCTTGAAAATTTTTCATATTCAGGAAAAAATCACATTCTTGAATTATAAAGTAAAATCTATTTTGACTATTTATTCTCTAATAATAATTGATGATTTTTTTTTTCAAACAATATTTGGATAAGAAAAGTATAATTTATTACTTGAAAATGTGATCCGAACCCAAAATTAAAATTTAATAATTTTGTTTATTAGTGATTCATGATTATTATACCAATACATTTCAATCAATTTTTTTTGTACCATCACCCTGGTTGTAATCTCATTAAATGATTCCATGAAAATTTATACGTTATGCAAAGAGATTCAGATGTTATGATACAAAAATAGAAATATTTTATAATAAATAAGGGATAAGAGGTCAAGGGGTATAAGAGAATTTTTATAGAAGTGAAATATGATCTTCAGTTGTTGTTCTCAATGAAAATAATGGTAAAAACCATTTTCTTCAAAAAATAGAAATGTAAAATCTATTAAAAAAAATAAATTCTTCATTTCAAAAAAATAAATAAAGTTAGCTAACTTCAATGATAAAAAATAAAAACAAATATATAAAATAAAATGGAAATAAGATAACAATTATTCAACATTGCATATGATAAGAATAAAATAAATACCCTTCTAAAAGTTACCTTTACATACACACACTAACGATATTTTACCTAAGAATATGTCTTCTAAATGTTTTATTTAAAAAAACATTTATCTTTCGTATAAAAATTATTGAAAACATATAATCTTTATATATAAATGTTAACAAAAACAATTAAACCTTTATTAAAGATAAAAAATAAGCAACAAATCTTATATAGTAATAAAAAGAAAAAATAATTTTACATAGTTTTTTTAAAATGGATTAAATCATATACAAAACTTTATAAAATAATCACACACAAAATTATATTTTGTTTAAAATACTATTACTAATATTTTCTTCCAGAAATAAAATTTAATAATTTGATACAAATAATTTCATGGGTATGGAAATGTTAATAAACTAGAATTTTAGAACCCAAATCTACCAAATTCTTTGATTTGGAAAAAGTGATAGTTATTTAAAAATAAAAGCATTAAAATTTCTGAATAACTGCACCTTATTTAAGTAAAATTTATTTTTCTAGTGAACCCTAACATTTTTTATAAAAAGTTTAACTCTTTGGAAAAAAACATTCAGTTTAGAAATACGATTTACCAAGAGATGTAAAAAAATATTGAATATTTACAAGGTAGTTTAAACTTTACCTAAAGATTACCAAAATTCTTCCATTTAGAAGTAAAATTGAAAACCAACTTCTTAATAATTTAAAATTTAGACTTATGTTTTACAACCTCATTTTGATTATATATATAAAAAAATAGTTTTTACATTAATCGTGAAATAAAATATTAGAAATTTCACTTTTATATTTAACAATCAATACCATAGACCCAATTTATTATAAATCATTAGGTAGGTATATTCAAATTCCATCATATATTCCTTCATTCCATTATATGATGGAGAAAATTTTGCCTCATCATCTAAAGAATAAATATTTGAAGAATACAAAGTCAAATTCATTAAAGAATCAATAATAACCTTATCTATATAACTCTTCTCATTTCTATTAATATTGTTCTAAAGAGTTGTTATCTTCATACAATCACCATTGTATGAAGAACTATTATAAGTAAGATCTTTACTAAAATTAAAAGTGTCAATTTCCTACAAAACTTTATTTCCTTGATGTTTCATTGATCTTCTATCCATGATTTCTTTCTTCTTTAATTTCAGAAATTTAGGTTTGATATGTCTTATATTTTTACACTTAGAACAGATAACATCTGAAAAATCTAATCTATTTATTAAATTTTAATCTATATCTTTTCTCTCACTTAAAAAATTATCGTTTTGAATGTTTTATATCTAAAAATCTATCTTAGAAATTTTGAAAACTCTCATTCAATAATTTATTTCTCACTATCATCTGAATAATGTTTAGAATGCTTTTAAATATTGTCCTTAGATATAGTAGCACCAAAAGTAGTAATAGTAACAACAAATCTATTATAATATAAATTTAAATTATTTTCATATTATATCAATGTTCCAATAAAATAATTAAAGTTTAACATAGTAAAATAATATGTATCATATATTATTCCCACTTTGTGTGTTTTGTATTTATTATAAATAAGCTAGAATTATAAAAGGATCTTGAAACTAATATGAATGCAAAAATAAAGCAGAGTTAGAGTAAATAAGAACTTGAAAGTGTAGAAATATAATATCACAAGAATTGTGTCACTATGTAGTAAGCAAATATTTTATAGAGGATGCATATTGGATGTTTTTGTGATGTTTCTTGAAAAATGAAGGAGATCCTTCCATGGATACATCGAGAGTGTCATATAACATTGAAGGAAAAAGTGTATGAAGAGTTAAGGTAGTTACATGGATCTTGACAATTTTTAATTAACATCATCTTTATCTTTTTGAATAAGGAATTTAAGTTCCATACATATGTGTTGGATGATGTTTTAAACATAAAATTAGAGAATAAGAATAAAGAGTTTATAGATCTAGAAGTGGGCATTGTTATTTTTTTGACTCTTATTGTCAATGAATAAATCATATTCCAACATTTATGAAATCATGTGAGGTAAATGAATTTTGATGAATTTTGATGATTGGTGATATTTTATTAATATTAAAATAAAATGACTGTTGATGTTGAAGTGATGTTTTTAAAATTTAAGGGAATTTGGAAGCTACCAACTGGTGGGGAGTTTGGATAATTGGAATTTAATTAATAAAATCTACTTGAATTGAATATTAACCCATCCAAAGGATTTCGAGATTCAAGGATACCAAAAATTATTTATAAAAGTTTTTGCATTATGTTTTAATGTCGATTTTATGTGTTTTAGAAATCCCAGAGCTAAGTTAAAAGGTTTTGATTAATGTTAAAGTCAACTAGAATTACAAGTATCTATATAATGGTTATCTAGAAATTACACTATTCAAGTAATGGTAACTCAAAAATAATTATAGTTATATAAATGTTATCTTAAAAGTAAAGGAACCATGTTATGATAAATATGAAGCTATGTAAAGGTCTTTTTTCCTTAAAGGTAATCTATACAACCGTAAGGGTCATATGAAATTATGTAAAGGTATTAATGCTCTACATAAGGGTAATGATAAAGTTCAGTGATCTATGTAATGGTTTTCCTAGAACTATTTATAGGTCATCCATGGCTATGTAATAGTATAATTAAGGGTGATCAACTATATTTGGAATGATAAATTGAAAACTTCATAAGGGTTATGACTTGTAAAGATTATAGAAAGAAAAATTATGAGAGGATTCTCTAAAAAAAATAATTCTACATGATGAATTCATAATGGAAATAATAATCATGATAATAATTATCTTGATTCATGTTTTCATTGTGATGTAATTAGAAGAAATATTCATGGGGAGATCCCACATCATGAATTCATTTTTCATGAACACTAATGAATTCATACATATATTAATAATAATTTTAAAATTCCTGTGAATGTGGATAATGTAGAATATTTTATAGAAATTATAATAAAATATGAAGAATATATTTTTAATGAGAAATACACATGATATTTCTGAATTCTTCCATTCTGGTGCATACATAAGATGCAGTTTGTGTAGAGGTTTTAAAAAGGTTAAATTTAATAGTAAGTCTTTAGGTTGTTTTAATTAAATTTAAATAATGAAAATTAAAATCTTTAGAAAGGTCAATGGTTACAGAAGCTAATATTATAGGAAATTATAATTAACAAGAATAATGGTAATAAAAAGTAAAATATTCATGTGGTATTGTCAATATTAAGAATATGGAATTATAAAAAGAGAAAAACTGACACTATATTAAATATATATATTGTAGGTCAAATATGCGTAGGTGTGGTTCAAAAATATTATTTAAGAGAGGAATTTTTTGTATCAATAATAGGTTAGGTCCCATATAGTTTAGAGATGGAAAATACTTTGAGTATTGAAGAACATAAATAAGAGAACCGACACTGCCAATTCTAAATAATTTAGTTTTCTAAGATAGGGAAGGAAGAGAAAAATGATCCAATAAAAAGTTGTGGAGCTGAATAATATATAAGTGAAAAATATAAAATAAAAAGATAATTGTGTATATAAATTTTCATATAGAGAATAGAAATAGGAATTATTAGCTACCGGTTTTCTATTATGAAGAGGAAGAGGAAGATGTGCACACAGTTGTGTTTACAAACAATGAAAAAAGTGTATCCTTGTGTGAAAAAAATGCCGCATTCAGATTTACAACTATGAAGGAGAACAAGAAGGTGTAAAATATTTTACATATAACATAATCAGTGGTTTTTATTTTATGCTACTGTATATGTAAGAAGAAAAATAAGTCAAGGAGACACATTGATGACAAGGTGGGACCTATTAGTAGAGGATCTTCTTTTTATTAACCAGCATATCATTGTAAGGTGGGGGAGGCACCTTTTTATGGGAGGAACTTAAGCACAATCAAGAGACAATAATGAAATGGAAGTACAAGGATATACACTGTTTAATATAGCTCCAAGGTTTATCACTAGTGGGTATTTTGATAACAAATTGTTTCTCATTTTCCCTAAGGATTAACCTTTATTGTTGAAAGGAAAAACTTGTCAATTTCTATGCACTTTGTGTGTTTGTGTTCAGTTATATTGTAAGAAGGAAAAAATGTGATAAGATTGAATCATATAAATATTCACATAAGAATGGTAGAGGTAAATAGAAAATGGTAAAATTATAAATTTGATTAAAAGTGAACAACATCGATTCATCCCTCAGTGTTGTTCATTTCCCAAACCAGTGATCTCATTATTAATTGTAGTTCTTTTTGACTCCTACTTCTTTGGAATAAAGTTAGTTATTTTTAACTAACTTAGGATCTATATTTTTTTCACACTAAAATATTATAATCTATTCACAATAGTCATAAACCATTAATGCATCTATGAAATGATCTTTTTAGGTATAAAATCAAAATACCAATAATATTCTCTTATTATACCTCTCTTAGTCCCAAGAACCATATATGTTCTGAAATGTATAATTTATAGTTTCTTCCAAAAACCATAATTATTTTTACAAGAATAAATTTTACTATATATATATATATATATATTATATTTTACAGTATATAAAAGTTTTCATTGGACTCTAAAATTAAACTAGAACTTAGATTTATCCTCATGAATAATGTTCTGAATCAGTTTCTCTCAAATCTTGATTTCTCCTATCAGCATGAGATAATTATCAAATTCAGTATTAATAACATAATTTTATATCATTTATCACAAATATTCATAATCATAACCATTAAATACCAATTCCTGATTCAAACTAAAGTACTCTAAGGACCTAACTAGTAAAACACCATCAATAGAAAATATTTTATCTACTATACATAAGTTTAAGGAAATAAATTCATGGAAATGGTATGATATTTTTTTATCATAGATATGAAATCATTAGTGGGTGGGGGTGGGGGTTTAATTAAATATTAAAAAAACTTACAAATTTTTCCAGTCAAAATAATGTTTTTTGGAAGTTATAAATCCAAATTGTTAGAGAAAAATAATAATAAATGAAGGAAATAGAAATTGATTAGAGGTTGTGAACAATAAAAGGTAAAAAAACCAAATGGAATGAGAGAAAATATATAATTAAATAATTAAGTGTATTGATATATTATAATATATAAAATACTTTAAAAATTTCTATTAAAGGATATAAAAATTTCTAGTCAGTGTAACTCTTCTCTTTTAGTCAAATGTAGTGGATGTATTAATAAATAGATCCTAAGGAACTGAGATAAAATAATATGAAATATCCTTGATCTAAAATATAAAATAATATAAGTCTTTTCCTTTCAAAATAAATCAACCACAATAATATCCATTCTTTATTTCCTCATCGATCAAATGATCAACATCATGTCTAATGAAGGAACTTCATCTGACTATAAGTCAAGAAGCATAGATTTCTATACCCAAAATCTATTTAATGACACATATCAGAATAAAATTATTATAATAAAAAATATTATAGATTTTATTATAAATCCTTTTCAATTGAAATATTTAAGAACTCTATAAAAAACTCATTCATATGGATGCTCTCAATCATAGAGGTAGTGAAAAACTATAGAATGAATGTGTTTTAAGTCTCTATTCCTTGAATCCTCTATCTCTATTTATTTCTATTTTCATAACAAACTCACAAAATGTAAACACCATGGAATTCAAGTACATTTTTCACTTATTTATAAACCTAAAATCACTCACTCAACTTTCAGGTTGAATTGATTTTGGTTACTTCATAATTTTATGGAAGTTTATGGTTCAAAATAAACTAATTGAAACATATAAATTAGAAGTTAAATATATATTAATATAACTTAAATAATAAATTCAAATTAACACAAGTATAGAAGAAAGTTTATTAATATTTTTAAAATAAAAGATATATTGGATATCATTTAGGAAATTTCTCAACTTTTATTAGCCTGGGTGGTCAGGGAATAATAGTTTCCTTTGTAATTTTTTTAAAAATATAACCTAAAACCCATTTTATTTATAATTTAGGTCACTGAAGACTTATTGCATGTATAAAACATTTCTTTTTAATTGATGGATTTTTTTTTCATAATTATATGGGTTTCTATTCTCCCATGTTAATTTAATAATTATATAGATTTTATTATTCATCATGTATTTTATTATAGTGAGACCAAATACTTTCATGGTTTATTTTCTTTTATTTTAAAGATGAATAAGAAGACATAAAAATAGTTATGAGTAATACACACTCATATTTTCTTTATAAATCATCATAGATCAACATAATATGAGTATTTTTATTTTTATTTTTTAAGCATTTCCTTTTCAAAATAATAATAGATTTCATTTTAGTAGGGGTAATGATGAGGTTTTAGGGATCATATAATAATATTTAGGAGTGAAAAAATTCTTAAAAAGGTCAATATATATATTAGAATTTGGTATTATAAAAATATCATAAAATAGAGAATACCAATATTTTTGATGCGGTGGTGTCCATTCACTTTCATCATGGGAGAATTCTTAATAGGGATCACTGTATTAGTAGATGAAAATACCATCTCTCTAAGGGTGGTACACCGAATAAAGGATCCATGTTTGTAAATTGAGGACTCCCACACTCCAAAGGGATTCTAGAGACTTATTTGAGAAAGGATGAATAATATATTAGTAATGATAGGATATTATAGAAATATTAACATGAAACTAATGATCATAATCACTAATTATATTTTCATAAACAGTAGAGGGAACCCATTCAATTATATATCCACCCACGATTCATCTATATTAATGTAGAACATGTTTGAATATATCGGTTATAATAAAATTCCACAAATTAATCAAATCCTATATATGAATACATTAATTTTTTAATTATTATTTTAAAATATTTTCATACATTTTAAATGAATTAATAATAGACAGAAACCCCATTGAAGAATTAACCAAATCCATGCACCCTCATGTTACATTGTATGTAATCAGTCTGCTTTGGGTGAAATGTAGTTTTAGTATAATACATTAGGATATATTGTATGGTAATGTATTCTTATGTAATATGTATCAAATTAAAATAATTTAATTTCACATCAAAAAATCACTCAATTTCACTAAAATTCCTAAGGAAATAATGAAAAATTAACAAATATTTGGTAATCCATCCAAAATATTTTAGATATGGTGTCATAAATATATACACATTTTATAACAAACATTTTTTCTAAAATTATATCCTTATATACATGATTAATATTTTTACCCTATGTTCTCTATCAGTGTTGATGAAATATATGAAATCCCTATTTCATTGATGTACTCAAAGAGAAGCCTCTAGAAAACCATCAGTTCTACTCAATCTACTAAGTGGTCTGGTGTGATCATCATGAAAGATATTCATATCTCCATACCAACACGTACAATATAATTTGGTTCATATATATAATATGTACACCCATATAATAATCTTTTATAGGATATTGAGTGAACAAAACTCATCGAAAATATCAATTTTGAATAGGCCAAATCATTTTTATCGATTCTATAGAAATGAAAGATCAGGTTGATGAATACATCACATCAAATTCATCTAATTGATAACAACATCACATCTCCCTCATTTAGGTATCTGAACACACCAAAATTGATCCGACTAATCATGTACATGCATTTCCTAAATATAATTCAATAAAGGATATATCTCTTAACATTTCATATATGTGTACAAATTATATCTTAGATTTGATTCAATAAAATACATGATTCAAAATATACAAAAACACCCCTGATTAGCTAATTAAATTTTTACTTGAATAAGGTATCAAAGTATGAAGGTTATCATACAAGATATCATACCAACCATAGGTAATAAGGATTGATAATAAGAATACAACTCTAAATATATCAGTGACTATATAACATTGTATGTGATATAATTTAGTGATATAGTCTAAGTAATAAGTCTTTACTTGTTACCTGAAGAATCTATTATTTATATATCACATATTACCCTTTTAATGTGTATTATAGTCAATTCAAGATAAAATTAACATATCATCACATCCCATTATACTCAATGATGAACACCAGTTAGGGACAAGTGAAAGTTATACATTTATAGGATATTATCATTCAACCATTTATATAATGTAAATTACAGCACACATGAAAGAATAGTAAATATATATTTCCTTTATTATAATTACATGATACTTTTAAAATCATTAAAACCAATATCTCACTTGTTTTATACCTAGATATTCTATATGACACTCATTTTTTACTGTGTTAGTTCTTTCATCTATTCATTACATCTATATGTAATTCTTTTCACATATTTATGTGACCATATGATAAAATATTCCCACTAAAACCTTTATTGAGTAATATATATGAAGCAAAAAATTTTGAATAATATTAATAGTTAGGAATGATATTCCTAATGATCAACTCATTAAACACATTCAAAATACTTTTCTTCATAACATTAAATGATAACTTCTACTATCTGATTAAATTTCATTACAATCTTAGAATCATCATCAAGTCATTAAAAATATAACTATTTACTAATTGTAATATGGATTATTTAAGATTAACATCAATATTTTTCTTTAAATATTTTGATAAATAATGTAATAATTTACATTATTACTTTACCACCATATCCTAAACTATTTTTAGATAAAGTGATATCCACTTTTTTATGGGACCTAATGTAACATTTTGATAACTCTATACTTACATACACTAATAAATTTTTAGGATATCATGTGTAATTTACTTTATAATTTGACTGATATAATCCTTTAAAGAACAATGATATTATAATTCTATAGTAACTAAATGTAACTCTTTATATTTTTCTTTACTATCACACTTCCTAAAAATTTTATGATATAAGTTAAAATTTTGGTACCAAATCTTGAGAAAGACGGATTTTTTTTTCAATATATCACTTAAATTTTTGGAATGCAATGAAATATTCTTTAGGATAAAGTTGAAAAAATTATGGTTGGATTATGTTTTGGGAAGTATTTGAAAAACCTAAAAAAGACATGGTGATGTAGAGTTCACCCTAGAAATGATGTTAATTTTGATAATAGAATGGTGACAAAGATTTTAGGGGATTCACTTATAGTATATTTAGGATTTTTTAGAATGTGGGATTTTAAGATAGAAAATTTTTCATTCTGTATAACATATGGTTAGTTGATGTACGACACAACTTGACATATGATATAATTGATGCAAGGTTGGTTGAAATATGGTATAACATAATGTAGGTTATAATCTATGTAAGTTTGTTAAAAATATTATAGAATTGACATTAGGTTGGTCTATGTGTAGTAAGATCTACTTTTGGTATAGTCGATGTAAGGTTGATACTGAAGTACAGTTCATCTGAGACTTTTCAAAAAAAAAATATTATCGATACAGACCTATAGTACGTACTAACCGGCACAAATCATATTAAGGACATTATAAAAAATCTAGACATGAAGAAATTTTTTTTTTCATGAATGTAAGCATAGATAATACATTACTAACATGATCAATGTAGAGTTATAAGGAGCTGAAGTAGATTTGAGGGTACTTGATGTAGAGTTCCTTTGTATTTTTGAAAAAATTGAATCATGGGAGGCTACGATCCAGAAGGCTGTTGTAACACATTAAAATGTAGAGGAATTTCTAGACATATTTTATCCTTATAAGAAATAATTAATAAAACATTCAAAAATAGTTACGAATTAATGATATTTTCGAGAATATCTTGTTTCAATATCAAAGTAGATCAATTATGATATTTTAGGAAATAAAATCTATGATATTTTTGGAATTTAAACCTTATGATCTATGATGATATAGAATTAAAATTGAGTTTTTATTATGGTGAATTTAACACACATGTATAAATTCATGGATATAAATATTTTTTAAAGGTTCCATGTCAAAAGTATAATAAAAACTGAAGAATAATTTGAACATGAATTTATGGAAAAAGTTCCCAAGGAAATATTAGAGTTTACTTAACATTCTCTAAGAGACCTTAAATAATTTTTTGGAGAGAAAAAATTTAGTGATAACATAAAAATAAATATAGATTCCAAAGATAAAAATAATGAGATTATGTTTCATTAGACACCTATTTTTCAAAGAAAAAGAAATGGTGAAAAATGGTAAAACCCTTACTCCATAGATAATTTTTATGAGGGTTTTTAAGCCACCTACATGTTGTATTGTGTTTCTATCATTGTATTGAACAATGCGCGAGAGATAAATAGAAGGAATCACACCTGATATTGGAAGTGATCCATTCTTAATGGCCCATAAATTCCCAATAAATAGATTTATGATCATGGTAAATCAACACAACATTTGTGTGTGCTCCTTAGAATAATCCATTTGGGTTGACGAATTAAAATCAATATTTCCATCATTTATTCCTCAAAAATATGGTTTTCATATGTATATGATTAATTTATAGGTTCATAATTCTTCTATTTACTTGGGATAAATATACTATAAGGAAAAAAATATGGTTACACCCTAATTCACCCATTCTATCCTTGGTCATGTCAGATCTGGTTGAAACAAGTAGTATTTTAGGCATAGGTTTTAAAGTCAAATATTTCTTCCAGAATTTATTCATCATGGATAATTTCATGAATACTATAGTATTCTACTTATTTTTTATGGTAATTATATAATATGGAATAATAATATGAAATATCCTCCTATATATATTATTTTACAAGTTTTTATAACTAAAACTGATAGAGAAATTTTTAGTGATGCATCAAGAATATTAATGGATGAAGAAGACAAGAAGTTTTTTGTTTCAGATATAAAGGACAATAATACCTTTTTATTTATTTATATTATTATATATATATGGATGTGATGAGATTTTCTATTTCAAAATATATATGTGATATTTTGGGAGGAATCTATAAAATATATAACATAGTAAAGGCGTGTATGTTTTAATTTATATATAAAAGGATTGATGAATTAAAAATGTATTTTTGTGAGAGAGTTTATAGCTAGTTTACTCACATTAATTATGTTTTTGGATCCATAAGAGGTATTTGAGATGTTTTAATTATGTAATAATTGTGTAATAAATTTTAAGGAGACTCACACCTCTTTATTATCCAAAGGTATCAGCCTTGGAATAAAGAAATCTTATTGGTATATCACTTGATGATCTACATAGTAATATAGTGTCTTATGAAATGATGGTTAAAACTATGAGAATAAAAAAATGTTGGTAAATAAATGGTCTTTAAATATACAAAAAAACTAAACATCACCAATGAAGGAGAGAATTAATAGTATTTTGATGATGAAATATCTCTATTATTATTATAAAATTATAGAGGAAAATGATGATTTTATGAAAAAAAGACTATTTCTTTATTTTATTGTAGAAAATTTGGGCACATATTAGTAAAATTTCCTAAAATATAAAATTGTGAATAAGAAGAAAATAAACTCATAAATAATCCAAAAAACTTTTTTCGTCTATAGACATACTTCAAGAAAGGGGGATCCTCTTTAAATAAGTTCCAAAGAAGTTGCCTCATGATATAAGAGGATATGGATAATGAATATTTTCTATAGTAATATGAAACTAAATTTTTATTTTATGATGAAGATTCCATGATGTATATAGTTAAAGAAGATAGGCCTAAAAAATAATAAAATGATGATCCTAAGGAAGTTATGGACATCATGGTAAAATTATAAGGATCTCTTGAGGAGATTAATGATTAGAAAAAAAACTAGAGTAATGTGTTCTTAGATAAATGAATCTTTAGAATACGTTGATTATCCTATGGTTGAAATTGATCAACATTAAAATTTTATTTAAGTATTAAAAATAATTCATTCTAGTATTGAAAAATTTATTAATTACAAATTAAAGTTCAAAGACAACGTTAAAGAGATGAAATACCTAAATATGTTTTGAAAGGAAAGGTGAAAATTATTGAATCCCTCTAAGAATAAGTGGTTACTCTAAAAGGAATACTATGAAAATCCTCTGATGAAAAACTTTTAATAAGGTCCAATCAAGGATAAACTTGTGTTCAAAAATTATAGAAGATCCATGACCATGATTCATGGGTAAAATTAGTGTAGTTTTAAGGATGAAACTAAAATAGCTAAATAAAATTATTTTGAAAAGTAATGGGAATTATAAAGTTGAAAGAAAATATAATTTCTCAAGATTTGATCATTCATTTAGAAATTACTCAAGGTTATAAGACATGTAGAGTGATGGAAATAAAAAAATATTTATACTTATAAATGTAAATTCTATTGAAATTTTTATATAATTTCTTATTATCTTGAATTAAAATGATATTTTTAATAAAAAAATCTATATTTTTATTATAAGAGTAATATTCCTTAAACTTCATCACATAGGGATAATTCATTTTATGTATATTTATTTAAATGAACTAACTTTTAGAAAAAAACCATATAAGTTGGAATGTATAATATAAATGGAAAAAGTAGTCAAATATGTAATATTATCATTCATTTTGTATAATTAAAAGGTATTATCCATTAGAGGATGATGTTGAGTGTAACAAATTTATTCATGAAGAAATAAAACATGAAGCAACCTCTCACACTCTAACTTACTGTGGGTTATCCAACAAGGAATGGAATGTGAGGGGAAAATATTATCTATATGAAGTTCCCCTAAAAAGTTATAGGAATTAAGAAAGTAGATCATGGATTCTTGATATGCAGAGTAGATACTATAATATTTAATTAATTAGATAAATATAAGTCTTGTGGAAAATAAATTAATGAGGAGCTAGATTAGATTGAAAAAAATCAAACATGGGAGTTAGTGGATAAACCTAATAATAAAAATGTCATTTGGACTAATTAGGTTTTAAAAAATATTGATGATAATGGAAAGGTTGTTTGGAATTAATCCAGTTTTTATATGGTTATGTTTAGATTAAATCATTAGATGTAGAATTTTTTTTCTTTATAATCATGGGTTGAGTCAATATAGATATTTCTAGAAGTGTCTATACAGATGGGCTAGAAATTTTTTCAAATGGATATTAAATATTATTTATTAAATAGATTTCTATATGAAGAGATACAAATGGAATAACCCATAGGGTTCTTAATTAGTGAAGATGGAAATATGATGCGTTGATTGGAAAATGTACTATATGGTTTTAATAAGAACAAAATTATTTTCAATAGTGGATTGAATCATATGTGAATCAAATTAAGTTCAAGAGAGGTAGTGCCGATCACAATTTGTAACGAAAGCTTAATTTGAAGGGAAATTCATAGTTTTGGTGTATGTGTATGAGATTATATTTGTATGAAGAAAGAAATAGTTGGTACATTAGTTTACTAATTTAATAAAGTTGTAATTTAAAATTTCAATGATAGGTGAACACACATATTTTCATTATTTAAATGTAGTTCAGAGAGAAAGGTGAAAATTTATTTCACCGGATAAATATGAAGGTGATATTATTAGGATTTTTTGTATATATGATTCCAATCTAACACTAAATCCTATAGTAGTTGGGTCCAAAATTATAAAGAGTGAATAAAGAAAGGAAATGGATCCTATTATTTAAAAAATCATTGGAAGTTTATTTTACCTCATAAAAACTCACCCTAATATTGATTTTAATAAAAGTTTGGTATCACAGTTTCAAATAAATTTTAAATAAGAAAACACAAAGATAGTAAAAAGGAAAATGAGTTATATCTAGGGAAAAATCAACAACGTATTTTTATTCAAAACACAAAAATAATATGAGAGTTCAACCTTCTCAAATTCTTACTAAGCATTAAATATAGTCGATAGAAAATCCACTAGTGGGGGTTCTTTATTTTTTGGAAAAAAAATGTATAAGATGGTTGATTGACAAAACTTAGAGTAATTTACTAAGTATAGAATAATTATAACATATAGATATCCAAAAAAAATGTGCTTAACTATAATAAATGATGAAAAAATTAGAAGATTCTGGAGAGAATGTTCAGAAGCTTATTTCTATATACTATGAAGACAAGATTTCTATTAAGCTTACCAAAATTCTATTTCATCAATCTCAAACTAAGAATATATAAATCAAATATAATTTCATTAAAGATAAAGTGGATCTTTGGATTATATAGATAGAATATATTAGAAATTACCAATAAGATGTTGATATCTTGGCCAAGACTTTCCCTATATAGCTACTTGAGAAGTATATGTTGGACCTTTGTGTTTAACCACATCCTCCACACTAAATATTTTTGGAATAAACTCCCCTATTTCTGATGTATATCTTATTTAACTTGGTATAGAGTTATTTTTGTACAAGAATAGGTGTTGTCGATCATATTTTTATATATGTAGATGTGAGTGAGGGAGAGATCTTAAAGTTTTAAAAGGATAATATTTTGAAATATTTGTATTCATTAATATAATATATTATTTCTTATATTTAGACTAATATTCAATAGGATTAGTTTAATATCCCAATATTTCTAAAAGAATTTCAATATTTGATATCATATAAAAAATAGAACACTGAGCATAATAGAACTGTGAAATTTTATTATATGACCATTATAACATAGGAATTAAATTAGAAGAGATGAATATAATTAAATAATTTTTTAAATATATTTTTTTATTTTCTAATCAATAAAAATTTATTTATTAATTCTTAGTAAATAAGAACTTATTTTTTTAGTAAAGTCATTTTATTCTTCAAAAATATGTTTTCTTTCAAAATGAATTTTTGTTGAATATTATAATTTTTTTTAACTTTCATAAACTTAATATGATTAAAGAAATATCATTTTTGAATTCATCATATCAAAATTATCTTTGGGTGAAATTTTGTTATTTTTCTGAAATGATTGATTTTTCTGTGAATAGTGAAAATACTAATTATTATTGAAAAGTATATTTTATTTTAAATTATTTACTAAATAAAATTATTTTTTTTATTATTATTAAAATTTAATTAGTTAATTATTATTTAAAATAACAAAATTATATTTTTAATGAATTTTATACCAGAATGTACTATAAAAAAATTTATATAGGAAGGGATTTTTTTTGAAAAAAAAATGTTTCATTATGTTTTGAGAGTTTAATTTTAAATTAAATTCTTCCAATTATGTATTTTTAATTTTGAAAAGTGGATTCCATATTTATAATTATTGTATCTAAAATTTTAAAATAATTCCCTTTTATTTTCTGTCATTATTAATAGTGACCTCAATAATTTTGATACCATTGTAAAAGCGTAAATCGAGTAATTAAGGGTTAAAAATAATTTGATACGGACTATAAATGACCTTAAAATTTTTCTTAATTTTATATTACGAGTCCATTTCATCCATACTCATACAATATTCGGTTATATGGCCTTTTTTTCTATTTGAATGTGATTATATCTTTTATAATATTTTATTTAAATAAAAGTTAAAAATTTAAAACTCTTGATTTTAATAAATATAATAGTTTTTAGAATAACGTTAACTAGAGGATATGTTTTATTATAAATATTAATTTTAAGTATAAATGATATATAGTCATCATAGAAATTTATTTTTAATTTTTATTGAATGAATAATTACCCTGGAAATTTACACAACGTTGATGCAATAATTATTCAATTAATAAAAAATAAAATAAATTATATTAAAAATTTTCAAATTAATATAATTTTAGATAATTAATGAGAAAAATTAATTTTATAGATGAAAATGACATGTTATGAATGTATTAATTTTTTTAATTTTACTTTTTTTCTTGATGTTATTAAAATCAAAGTAATGAATAGTTGAGAAAATTGACATTAATAATATATTATGTTAAATACTATTTTATGAAATGATATAAATTTAATAAAAATATTATATTTTTTCAAGTGAATAGGATGCATTTTATAATATCAACCATGATATATTTATGGGTTTTATTTCAATTTATAGTAACTATATTGACCCTTAAAAGGTTAACATCATTGTTATCATGATAAGTCTAAAAGGGGTTAAAACCAAAATATAAATGTGAAAACGTAGTCAAAACTTGTATTATTTTTATATGATGAGATTATCTCTACCCATAATTATCCAATATTTTAATTAAATTAGTTTAGATCCATTTATAATTAAAAATTAATTCATATTAATTTAATATTTTGAGAAATTCAAAGAGTGCCCCTCCTCTCTCTTATAAAATGGAATCTCTTCTTCCCTTCACATAATATTACAAAAAACTTTTGGTTCAATAAATTTATACAAAAATTACATCCTAAAATATATCCCCATGTTCTATATTCCTTATTTTTGGAAAAATACCAACCATGTTGGTCTCATTGTATTAAGTAAAGAAGGTTGTCCAAAAAAGATATATCATTCTCAACTGAGTGTTTCTATTTTATTTATTCTCCAACCTCCTTAAATTCATCCTTATCCATAATTATAAAATAAATTAAGTATAATTAATTTAATAATATGTTATTATGTTAATTTTGAAGCCTATATCCATCTCCAACATCCATAAAATGGGAAAGGTATTCATTGTTCGTGTGTACGGTGGGATACCCTTTCATGGACTGATGTAATTCATTTTCTATCACCAACTCTCACAACTAGTTATAATGATGGAATTATGGTTTATATATTATATTAATAATTTTTTTAAATTATTGACATATAATATATCATTTAATTTCTTACCTTTCTATTCATTGATGAAGGATAACTTCATTCATGTAAACGTGTGGACTACCACATCCAAGAAGCGATGTGATCCGTTTTTCATCACCACATCACCTAAATGATATATATAAGAATATTTTAAGAATTACTGTGATAATTATGATATAATTATAATTATTTAAAGATAAAATAATACTTACCTTCTTTTTATAATGATCATTGAAAAATGGAAACTTTACTCATGTGTGTGTACAGACTACCATCTCCATGATTTTAATGAAAATTATTTTTATAACCAAATTTAAAGGTTATATTTAAAATTTTAAATGTTTTATAAAAATTATAAATATTTCATTATTATTATTCTAGATGTTATAGAAAAATGAACCATTGTTTCTATAGTCAACATACCGAAGTTGTTTTGAAAATTAAAAACTAAACATCCTCAAAATACCTAACATGGACATAACTAACTAAGAAATTAAATATATCATTAAAATAGATGAAATAAGTATTTTAATTATATGTTATTAAACCTAGAAATTTTTATTAAGATATAAAATAATTTATTTGAGTTTATTATATAGGATTTAAAGGACATACATGGAAGGTCTATACTCGAGGTAAGATATTTTCTTCTCAATTTTATTTATCTGAGACACATACCATATTCAAAACATGCTTCTTTTATGTGGTGTATATAATGAACATGAATGTATTTTATGAGTCTTATTATGAAATTTAATGATATTTACATATAAATTTAATTTTTTTTCTTTCACGAGGCTTATACATCAAATGATTTCAAAACGGTAATGGTTTTATATTACAATATCATTTTTATTATGATTAATTATGATTAAGTATCTAATGATAAAATATTATGATCAATCTCTCAATATACTCGTGAATTTTATTCACTTATGGTTATTTCATGAAAATAATTTTTTTCCCTATCATTTTCCTCACCTTATGTACACATGAGACTGAAAGTATTTTTCAATAAAAATCAACTTCATTTCTATCCTTGGTCAATAAACCTTTTTATTCCATATTCATGTTTTATAAAAATATTTAAAGATGTTTTTACTATTATAATATGATTTTCAAATTTATTTTTACCCATGTTTTAATTTTCACAAAACAATTTGAATGGAATATATATTTTAATTTTCTAAATGAGGTACTTTATGAGTTTTCTGATAAAATTATGGAAGGAATGTTTTTTAACTTATACGGTATAAATATATTTTACCGTCATCTTGAATATTTCTTTATTTGAATATTCATTTAAAATTATAAAAGGTTCATTTCAAATAATTATTTTTCTTTTATAAGTGCATAGATCTTTAAATATGTGATTTCAAAAATGGAAATTTTTTTTTTAAGAAAGATTTAATGATATTCTAATGGAATTTATATTCATCAAAGGCAAAAAACCTTGATTTCACTTACCATTTACTAGGTATATGATATAGGAATTCTATACTTATTCTTTCTCTGGGTGGTTTGAGTTTATGATGAAAATATGTTTATTAAAGCCATTTATTTTAAAAATTTATACAATGAATAAATAACGAGATGTTAATGAAACCCATTTCTTTTACATGGGTTATGCTATGACGAAATGTTTATGAGACCCATTCATTTTCATTGGTTAAGGTATACTTAATGTTTTATGATCTTATGGAACACATATGTATTATTTTTATTATTTGATGAGTGGGACCTATATCTCCTTACAATGAATTGGGTAATGATTCATATATAATGAGAAAATAAGACTGGAATAGGGAGTAAAATCTATTTATTAAGGGAATTTTTCCACTATGATTATATTGGGAGTGATACTTTACTACTATAAAGGTTTTGGGAGTGAACCCATTCCACTATGATAGTATTGGTAATGAGCCCTGGATATATAGGAAATGATTTTATATGCTTATGTATATTCCAAAAATTTATGTCTTATGCCAATGTTATGCTCTCATAGTTCATGCTCATTTATTCATTTATGATTCATGTCTTATGAAATAAAAGGTTTTATGTTATGATTTAAGATTTTGATATATGATATGTATAATATTATTTTAAAATGTTATACTCATGTTCTAATTACTTTTATGTTTGTATTATTCTTAAGTGATCATTGATATATCCATTTTTACCCCTACTGATTATCTAATCTCACACTTTTTTATGTTTTTTTACCCAATGTTATGAAGAATGATGATAAATTATTTGTGTTTTGAAATTTTTCTTATGTGATAAATTTTATAGGAGATTTTTAAGACTAAACATGGAATATAAAAAATTTGGTATAGTGGGAGATAATATTGATCTTTATGAACAAGTTTCTTATAAATCAAAATTGTTAAGAGTTTAACTTAATTTTATTGAACTATAATCCTAAAAGGTCCTTGGGTATGTAAGTGATATAATATTTCCTTTCTTATTTTATATGTTTTGGAATGAAAAATGGAGGCCACATTTATCAGAATCAAATCAAAAAATGTAAAGTTTATATTTTTTTCATTATATATAGGAGTGCGGATCTGGGGCCGCCATAATTGGTATCAGAGTAGGGTTTAAATAAAATTATATGTTATATTGTTTTTATGTGATGTTATCTTAAGGGTTATGAATACCATTATAGGTTTACAAGTTTAAGGTTGATCATATGTTCAAAGTATTAGACACCCCTTTTGATATTTTTATAGGGACTAATTATATTTTGGGAGATGGTTTTTCAGGTTCGGGTATATGAAACACTTAGGTTTAATATAAAGTATTATGTGAGTAGTCATGTTTGAATTATATTTTTTAATAATATAGGATATTAATGTAGATTTACTGTTATTTTTAGAGATTATATGGTTATGGAAAATACCTTTTTTGGTATATGAGTTTATAAGTGACTAATGTTATTTAGAGATAAATGTGAAATTTATATTAGGAGAAGATGTGATAAAATCCTTTTGATTTTTGGTTTCATGTTTATTTAGGAATACTTAAATAATTGTAAAGAAAATTATTTATGGAAATATTTACATTGAGATTTGGGTATTTATGTTGGGTTTTGAAGAGTAATTTATTATTTATTTTTATTAAGGGTTTTTCATTTTTGGGAATTATATTACCTTGTAAAAACTATAATGGTTTTATTTGATTTATAAATACAAGTGATAAGACCTATTATCCTTTTTTATAAGTATATGATCTAATGGATGTTTTCATGCATAAAAAAAATTTCATTTCAAATACTCATTGTTTGCAGAAAAATTTTAGACTCTTATGGACATTGACTTAAGGATGAAATAATACATATCAAGTATATAAATTTCATTATGTTCTCATTATATATGTAAAAAAATTACTAAACTTCAGGAAAAGGACCTTGAAATAAAAAATTTATTTTTTTACTTTTCTTACCAAGAAATTGTGGTCTTTTAACCCATAATAGGTTTATAGTTTAATGATGGTTAACTTTCCCATGACTGTATTATCTATCAATCTCTATAAATACTTCATTTTTATTTTTCTATTTAATGTCCATGTTTTCAATTCCAATTAATTTTATCCTTTTCAAAAACCTAGTTTTGGGTTATTTTAGATGAATTTCAAACTTCCCTTCCTTTATTTTCAAATGTAAGTTTTATTACCCTTTTTTATGATGTGAGATTTCAAAGAATGTATATTGAAAATTCAAAAACCTGGTTACCAAGACCGATTTAAAATTTAGAGGACATAATTTATTAAATAGCATGGGGGGAGAATATAATATCCCACTATTTTAAAAATTAATACTATGTTTTATAGTGTACAAAATATGCATCAATGAGTATAATTAGACTACATATTATTATTATATGACCATTATAACTTAGCCATTAAATTGGTGGGTATGAATAAGATTATTTTTTTGAAATATATATGTAAAATTTTCTAATAAATACAATTTTTTTATTAATTATTATAAAACAAGAACTAATTTTTTAGTAGAGGTATTTTATTCCTAAAAAATATGTTTTCTTTAAAACTAATTTATAATTTTTTTATGAGTAAATATTATAATTAATATTTGGAAATATATAATTTTATTTTTATGAAATAAATATATATTTTTAAGTCATAATATCAAAATTACCATTGGGTGAAATTTTTGGTATTTTTATGAAAAGATCTATTTTTTGGTGAATAGTAAAAAATACTGATTTTTATTGAAATATTTATTTTATTTTAAAGTATTTATAAAGTATAGTTATATTTTGGAATATTTTTAATATTTAAATAGTTATATTTTGTTTAATATAATCTAATTATGGGTTTTAAATTAATTTTATACTTTAATTCAGTATAAAAACATTTTATATTTAAAAAAGACATTTTTTTTCTGAGAAACCATTTTTTAATTTTTCTTTTCCAATTAAATATTAAATCAAATTCTACCACTTTGTGTTTTTAATTTTTAGGGATTAGATATTTCAAATCATTGGCTCCAAATTTGGAAAATATTTCCTTTTTATTTTTAGCCACTATGAATAGTAAACTTAGTAAATTTGTTACCACTGTAAAAGGGTAAATCAGGTAATTAAGGGTTAAAAATAATATGATATGGACTATTAAATGACCAAAAAAACTTGTATTAATTTTTTTATATGATTAAATTTTAACCAAAATCATAAAATATTTGGTTTTATGGAATTTTTTTCTATTTGAATGTTATTATTACCTTTATAATATATTATTCAATTAAAAGTTAAAAATGTCATACTCATTTTTTTAATAACTATAATATTTTTAGAATAGGTTAAAAATAGGATATTTATGGTTATAAATATTATTTTTAATTATAAATGATTTAAATTTATCTAGGTAATTTATTTGTATTTTTTTTACGAAAAAATAATTACCTCAAAAATTTACACAATGGTTACACAACAATTATTCAATTAATAAAAAACCAAATAAATGATATTAAAAATTTCAAAAATAATATAATTTGTAATAATTATTATGATCCAAGATTTTTAAAAATTAAAATGACATATCAGGGTTGATTGTTTTTTGAATTTTACTTGTTTTGTTCATGTAATTAAAATCAATGTATGGAATAGTTATAAAAACTGACATTAATAATATTTTATAATAAATAAAATTTTATTAAATGATATTAAATTAATAAAAATATTATATTCATACAGGAGATTAGGATATTATTTATAAGATCATCAATGGTCCATTTATGGGTTGTTTTTCCATTTATAGTAACTATATTGACCTTCAAAAAGTAAACATCCTTGTTATCACTATAAGTGTAAAGGGGTTAATGAGGGTTTAAAACCTAAATATTAGGGTACAAATATAGTAAAAACAATTGTAATTTTTATTAGATGAAATAATTTTGATCTATAATCATCATATATTTTGAATAAATCAGTTTGGAACCATTTGAAATTGAAATTTAATTTATATTAATTAAATATTTTGTGAAATTCCAACTGTACCCCTCCCCTCTCTTATAAAAGTGAATATCTTATTACCTTTTCTTCAAATTTCAAAACCAATTTTGATTATATATATTCTACCCAAATACCTTCCTAACATACCTACCCATTTTTATGGGCCTTAGTTGTGGAAGAATACCAACCTTAGTGGTCTTAATGTATTATGGAAATGAGGTTTTATAAAGAGGAGGTATCATTCTTAACCTAGTATTTATATTTTATTTATTTTTCCAAATCCATAAAATATTAAATAACTAAGATTATATAAACACATAAGTATATTAAATATACTAATATGTTATTATGTTGATTTAATAATCTATATTGATGTCTAACCTCCATCAAATGGGAAAGGAATTCATCATTTGTTTGTACGAAAAACTACCATCTCACGGACCGATGTAATTTTTTCCATCACCACCCTCACTATTTGTTATACATAAGGAATTAATATTTATATATTATATTCATTAAATATTTTTAATTCTAACAATTTAATATATTATTTAATTTCTTACCTTTACATTCACTAAAAAATGATAACACCGTTCAGGTGTATGTCTGGATTACGACCTCAACGAAGCGACATGATTCTGTTTTCACCACCACATCACATGGATGATAGATATTATTATATTTAAATAAATAATATGATTCTTATGAAATAATAATATTTCTATAAATATAAAATTATTATTATGTTCTTTTCATAATGATAATTGAAAAATGGAAACGTTACTCAAGCATACGTACAGACTACCGTCTCCATGATTGTAATGTTGTTTGTTTTCCATAAACATATTTAATGGTTGGATTTAAAATAATAATTGATACATAAAAGTGATAATAATTTCATTATTATTATTCAATTTAATATTTAGAAATTACCCATTTTTTTCATGGTCAATACGCCATAGCTTTTTTTAAAATTAAGAACCAAACATCCTCAAAATACCCGAAGTGGACTTAAATAACTAAGAAATTAAATATGTCATTAAAATAAATTAAATGAATGGTTTATGTAAAAGGGAGTAAAACTAGATATTTATCTTAATAAATAAAATAACTGATATAATTTTATTATACAAGAGTTAAAATACATTCATGGAAAGTCTAAATTCGAGGTAGAAGATTTTAATCTCACTTTTATTTCTGTGAGACACATGCCATATTAACAATTTAATTCTTATATGTAGTATATATACCACTCATTAATGTATATTATGATCTTATTATGAAATTTATGGATATTTACATATCCATATAAGGTTCTTTCTTTCACAAGGCTTACAATTCAAATGTTTCCATAGCGGTAAGAGTTTTGTGTTATAATCTCATTTTTATCAGGGTTGTTTATGATTAAGTTTATAATGACAAAATAATATGATATTACTAACAATATACTAATTAATTTTATTCTCTTATAATTATTCCTTGAAACTCATGTTTCACATTCTTTTTCCACACCTTATTTACTCAAGATACTGAAAATATTTTTTTAATGAAAATAAAATCCATTTCTCTCTTTAGTCGAAGAACTATTTTATTTCATATCCATGTTCCCTAAAAATGTTTTAAATAATTTATTTAATATTATCCTATTATTTTTAAATTCATTTTTACCCAGTTATGATTCTTTAAAAAATAGTCTAAAAGGAATCTTTTTTTCCTCATTTTCCAAATGAGACACTTTATGACTTTTGTAATAAAATTATGAAAGAAACATTTTTTTAACTTATACGACATGAATAAATTTTCCTGCTATCATGAATAACTTATACTATAAAGATTACATTATAAGTTTAAAATGTTATTTACATAAAAGAATATTTATTTTATAAATTCTTAGTTTTTTTAAGTTATTTATTTCAAAAATAAAAATGTTATTTTCTTTAATAATGTTTTAATGAGATTTTAAGGATATTTATATTCATCAAAGAAAAAAAATCCTTTATTTAACTTATGATTTTCTAGCCATATGATCCAAGTATAAAATCCTTATTCTTTATATATATTGATTTTATGGTGAGAATATGTTTATGAAACACATTTATTTTCCATGGGGTATGTTTTGATGAAATATATATGAAACCCATTAAATTTTCATGGGCTATTATAGGATGAATGCTATATGATATTTTAGAACAAATATTTATGATTTTTATTAAGTTATGGGTGGGACCTATATCTACCTCTAGTGCATTAGGTAAATATTGACATCACATGAGATAAACAAGACTAAAATGGGTAGTGAAACCAGTTCAGTAAAAGGATTTTTCACTATAATAGTCTTGGGAGTGAACCTTAACTAATAATATGGTTTCAAGAGTGAAACCAATCCACTATTATAGTCTTATAAAAGTGACTTTAATACTAAGGAAATGATTTTATATAAATATATGTATGATATAAACTTACGTCTTATGCCAATGTTATGACATCATATCTCATGTTCTTTGATTCCTTTATGATTCATGTCTTATACACCATAATGGTTTATTCCATGTATCAAGGTTCTAATCTATGATATGTAGGGTGTGATTTTAAAATATTATGATCATGTTCTCATACCCTTAGGTTAATGTTATACTCAAGTGATCATTTATATCTCCCTTATTTACCCTTATTGAGAATCAAATACCAATCTTTATTATGTTTCCTTTTCCCTAGGTTATGAAGAAAGATTCTAAATTATTTGTGTTTAGAATGTTTTATTATGTGAATAAATTTATGGGAGATGTTGAATTCTTAAGATAGAATGTGAAAAATTGTGTATCGTTGGAGATTATGTTGATCTTTATGGACCATTTTTATGAACTCAAGTTGTTAAAAGTTTTCCCTAACTCTCTAAAACTCTAAATCTAAAAGTTCCCTAGTTATGTAATTGATCCAATATTTCCTTTGGTGTAATATTTTTTGGAAGGTAAACATTGGATCACATTTATTAGTATCAAATCCAAAGATTTAAAGTTTATATTTTTAGGACAGGATCCATGAGTATGGGTCTCGAACAATCATACTTAGAGAATGTGTTGACGATACACAACTTAAGTTCTAGTTTGTGTGGTATATGATTCTCACAATTGGGAATTACCCTCTAATGAATTTTATTATCAAATGGGGAGAGTAATTATAATTATTAGACTCTAAGGTGTTTGGAAAATTCTCTTTTGGGTTGACTATATTTAGGGGAACTTTGTGGCTATTTTCATCATTATGAGGAAGATTGAAAAAAATATGAATGGAGAGAATGTTGGAACCAAATATTTTGAAATTTTTATTTTTTTGAATATATCATTTGGAGTTTTGAAATTTGGTGAAGTAGGGTTTGGGGTAACGTTGAATACATTGTAGTAGGATCTTATTTTGGGTTAAATTTGAGAAATATAGAAAAGGCTTGGTATGTAACACCCCAGGTAAATAAAGAATATGACATTTTCATATTTATCCATATTTTTGAATAAAATATTAATATGGCTTTAAAGGGGACGCTATGCTCGATGACGTACCCAACACGCAACAATGAGTTTCTTGGGAATCTTACATTGCACCCTAATAATAAAATAATATTATTTTAAATGGCAGTTAACATGTAGCCGTTGTATTGGTGGGAATGGATAGAAATAACTAAAATATGATTATATATGTTTTTAAATGTTTTTACATTTATCCAATAAAAGATAAAGGCTTAAAATACGGAAAGAATTCAATTTTAGGCGTATATGCCCTAGTTTTCACTAAAGGTTCACTTATCGCCTTTTGATGGCGAACCATCATTAAATATTGTTTTGTTCCATATTATACATTCTATTGGACCAAATAAAACTCTTCTTAATAATTGGGACATAAAAGTTTACTTTGTGTAAATTTTTGGTATCTTTTCGATAAAGTTCATTTTTTTAATGAATAGTGTAAAATGTTGTATTTTAATTCAAAACCACTTTTTAATCTAATTTATTTATATGATTAGATTATCTTTTGAATTGGTTTTAAAGTGAAATTAGAATATGTTTTTACCATTAAATCCAATAGTGGTCGTTGGAATTAATTTCACTTTGAAATCAGACTTAAACTAGTGTCAATCTTTTGATACTTATTGTTTCATAAAAACACGCTATTTGCTCTGACAGCGGGAATTAATTATTAAATTAATTAATGTGACTTATATGATTTTAATTTTGTAAAATAGACTTCATTTTTGAATTTGTAATAACAAATATAGCTTAGGGTGATTTTTTGGGATTTTTCTGAAAAAATTCAATTTTTGATGAATAGTGAAACCACTAAGTGGTACTTATAAAAACTGATTTTCTGTTTAAATGAAAATTTTCCATATTTGTGTTTTGAATTTCAAAAATCCTACATACATGGTTTTCATTAAGAAGTAAAATGTGGTTCAATGGGATAAAAATAATTTTTTTGGTGAATAGTAACTTATTAAGTTTTTAATCGCGATTAGAGGTAATTAGTGTAGTTTATGGTAAGAATAATGTTTTAATAAAATGAAATGACCTATAAACATGTCCTACCCTCATTGGATGTGTCATGGCCGACCAAGACAATCCATGGGTCAACTTGGGGACCCCACGGAGCCACTTTGGTTGCAAAATGACATAAATATCTTTCTATTTAATGTTAAATTAAAAATGACACAAACATGAGTGTTTTACTAAAACAATTTTTACATGGGGTTATACAAGTCATATTTTTGACTATAAATAGTCATTGTAAAGATAAAAATATTTTCTACATCATAGTATTTTTTTATAATTTTTATACATTAAATGAATTAAATTATTTATGACATCATGATGATGCAGCGATGATCTCATTATTTAACGATTTAAATAAAATGGAAAGATAATGTAATATCTAAGACCTAAACATGTCTAAAACCTATTTTATGAGTGTATTTAGAACCCTTATCACCTTATCCTCGAAATAAATCAATGTGGGACCTTTAAAATCCGAAACTCTTTTGGAAATAAAGTAACATTTTGTAACTTTACAAGAGTGCCCCTCCTCTCCTCTTATAAAAGGCCCCCAACTCTACCTCCTTACCCACACTCCCAAAGCCTTTGGCTCGGATAAACCCTGAAAATTTTGTCTCTACACTTCCCTCTCTTACTCCTTGAAGGGTCACTTTGGGAAGAAGTCTTCCCAAGGAAGCCTTTGTGCTCAAACCAAAGGGAGTTACCCGATTTTAAGGTAATGTCTTCACTTGTGTCCTTTTGTTTTATTTTGCTTCCCCAACCACCTAAAATCTTTTTATTCATTTATTTTGTAACAAATACAGTATCTTCAATATACTAGGATGTTGTTATAAGAAGGATTCGAGCTACACTTACACAAACCTACATCTAATGGTTAAAGAACATACTGTTTCCGTGGATGATGAATTTCTGCCTCCCGAAACGATGATTGTTCAACATTCTTCTAACAACTTCAAAGGTGGCCATTAAGATGACACTATATTTATATATGATATCTAATATGTTTATGTTTTACTTAAGATTCTGTATTTTTTATTTATGCCGTACATTTATGGTTTCCATTATGGGTAAACGCGATATCTTCATTTAAGGAAGTGCGGACTACCGCCCCCTCAAAGTGATTTGATTCGTTAATACCATATGTGGTACGTATAAAGGATATATTTAATTATATTACATATGATACCATTCTGGAATTAAAATACTATTATGTATCATTATGTTTTAATTCCCTTAAATATGAAATATAAATGGAAGTAGCGTTCATGCGTACGTACGACTTACCGTCTCCATGAACGGTACATTTCATTTCTTATCTCAAAATGTTATGTAATATTATAAGTACATATATATAACGGATATATATGTAATATATTACATATAAATTATGTATATCATTCTGGAATTATAACATATATATATCTCTCTCATTTTTATTTAATTCCATTAATATGACAAAAAAATGAAAGTAGCATTCATGCGTACGTACGACCTACCGTCTCCATGAACGGTGCTTTTCATTTTTTATCTCCAAATAATATGGAATAGTATAAAATGAATATTTAATGGATATATATGATATTTTAATCATTAATACTATTCTGGAAATTATTTACTTATAACTACATGGGCAATCTTTTTTCAAACAAGTTCATTTTTGACTCATGTACCAAACATCGGCAAAAACATCTGATATGAACTAACATTATTAAAAAATTATTATAACATTATAATATGTGATATTAACTGAATAATAATATCTAAAGGAGGTACTTAGGCAATTATTAATTGACCAAAGTTTATTATTCAGGAATATAAAGAAACGAACAACATAAGTTGGACTTGAGGTAAGGGATCCTACTCCACTATTTCTTTTTAAGTACACTCTTTTTTGTCATTCCTTATAAGATCATCTTTCTTGTTATTGGGATGTTCTTTTATATTAATCTTACTGTAATTTTTATGTTCATATGATGAGAGACCCTATTCTCTCTCATCAATCCATTTTGGATGTTTTGAGTGGTGCCGTTAGGCTGCCAAATTTACATAAGAGATCTAACCTCTCTCTTTCTCTTTAAGTACTCTCCTTTATGTCAATTATTTTAAAATCCTCTTTGTTATGATGGGGGATGTTCTTTTATATTCATATTTATGTAAATTTTATTGTAATGTGATGAGATATCCTATTTGATCTCATCAATTCATTTTTGGAAGTTTTAAGTAGCGCCGTTAGGCTGCTGAGTTTTCGTAAGGGATTTTTCATCTCACTCTTATTCCTGTGAGATTTATTCTACATTTTCCACAATTTCCTTTGAGTGGTGTATGTACTTCCCATTATTTTACTCATTGTGTATAACACTTTTATTTTATTAGTATTTACATCAATGTTGTATTGTCCTTCTTTCACGGGGTGCATGTCTCGAAAGATACCCATGTCGGTAAGGGAACCTTTCACCCTCCTCTTTTTAAAAGACTTCTTTTGTTGGGTCTTTTAATAAACATACTTTTATTTTGGGATATGTTCTCATATATCCTTATTGATGTAAATTTTATGTCCAAGTGATGAGATACCCTTTTTATCTCTCATCAACTCATTTTCTGAATTTTGTGGTGATGCCGTTAGGCTGTCAAATTTTTGCAAGGGAACTTCTTAACCCAAATTTGATTCTTTGGGATAATCTTGTACTCCTTGAATATGTCATTCTATGAATATGTGTGAATAACCTCTTATTGTTTTACACTTAATATCCACTTATATTGGGTGTATTCATTTGTCACACATAATTATGTAATTGATTTATCCTTAAACCAAGGATACCGTCTTTGTATGGGACTTCATCTCAATCTCCTTTCATTGAGGCATATTTTGTTTTATACACAGCCTTCTTTTATACGATGTATAAACCCCTTTGACTTTTACGTTTATCCAAAAGGAATCTTTTTATACGAAGCGTTTTACTAAATCACAAAAGGGAATGTTTTTGTCGTACGTATGCGACGACAACGACTTCTCCGCCGCCGTGACCATTATTTGAGTTTCGGCTTCCTCTACAAGCCATACCTTCCTTTTAAAAGAAAAATAAATACCATGTTTTACTTTTCTTTTATTTTGGTATTGGAAAAGGTTTGCATAATGTATTTATATCAATTTGTTGTATTGATATCTTTTTATTGATAGGTGGAAATGTTATGTTTCCTTTATGCATGTTTTATGTGATAAGATTATGTTATGGTTCTTGGGAATTGTTATGAAGACGGGTGGTTCCGTGATGAACTAAGGGCGGGTGAGCCCGATATAGCTCTCAAATGCATTGGGTAATGTGAAGGAGTGAAGAGTTAAGGTTTCTTCGAAGAGATTTAGGGAATATACTGTGGTGGGTATTCCAAACGTAACCAAGAGGGTTACTCCCTACATAAGAATGTTATGAATGCCTCAAGTTACCTTTTATGTCTTATGATATTTATGATTTATTCATGATTTGATGAGGTATGTTAAAGTGCCTATGTTTTATGGGTAAAGTATGATTTCATTCTTATGTATATATGAACTCATGTTTCCTTTCCATATTTTTATAACCCTTACTGAGCTTTTTATGCTCATCCCAAGTTTTTGAAATGTTTTTCAAAGGTCAAGGGAAAGATACATAATGTGATGATAGTGTCAAGGATGTGTCAAGAAAGAATCCATGTTTTATTTTAAATATGTTTCCGTTGATGGGAAGAATGAATACTGTCTTTTATGTAACCACTTTGTTTAAATGTGGAATGTAATGCAAGTTTCATGATCTAATTCTATAAAACTCTAAACCTGAAAAGATCCTCAATGTGTAATCTTGTAATAACTCAAGATTAAGTAGTCTGGAGCCTTATAGTTGGTATCAATGTCCGGTTTAGATATCTTTAGAGGTTAGGGTATTCTTTAAGCATAAGTGGCTTTACCATAATGGTTAGGATTTCAAAAAGAGTCCTAGTTTTAGATAAAGTGAATGAGAAAGTATAGCTTAGTGTTTATATTCCTCATTAGTATATGATGTTTTTTTTGATATACTCACAATGACCTTTTTGGTTTTAGTAAATGGATGGATCTAGAAGGCACCAAAGTAACAGTGGATGTGAAGGAAACTGTGAAAGTTTTTTGAGCAAGCAACTGAATGATATGGGAGATGCAATGAGAACTCTTTTGATTATCCTCAACCAACTATCTGGAGTCATGATTGACCACCTAAACCTTGGTGATTTCTCTAAGGCATCATATATGTGAGAAACAAATCCCTACGAAAGTACAGGTAATAATCATAAAGGTAAGTGTGTTCAAAAACCTATGTGTCAAAGATGTGGAAAGAAACACCTAGGAAAATGTTTCAAAGGGACAGAAATATGCTATAGATGTGGAAATGAAGGTCATAAAGCAAGAACCTTCCATGGAAAAAGGAAGAATCCATTTGACTTGAGGAAAGGGAAAGAAGTTCTTTCTGAGGGATCAATTGAATGTTTTAAATGTGGTGTGCATGGTCATTATGCAAACACATGTCCTATGAAGATGTTTCGTGAATGGGATCACCAAGAGCACACAAATGTTCGTTTACCAATACCTAATGCCATTCCGATTGAGGATGAAGAAACTGACAATTACCAATAAAAGGTATGTATTATTTTATGACTATTGTTTTCCTATTTTGGAATCTTAGGATATGATTCATGATTTTTTTTGTAGGAAAGAGGTATTTCGGAAGAAGTTGGAAAGGAATGGTTAATGGATCATGAAGAATGTTGAATGAGTAAGATGTCAACATATAAGGGCTTCAAGAGTTATGGTGAAATTCTTAAGAGTATTAAGTCTCTTTTGATGATGGGGTTACATTAGAAGACTTTTTATATTTTGTGTAACTCATATGTTTAATATATGAAAATTTTATTCAAGGAATAATTATCTTTTCTTTTGTGGACATCGTTATAAAGATCCATTTGGGTTTATATGATCCTTAATTTTGAGGTAATTATGGGTTACTATATGTTATGATTGAAGTGAAAGGCATGAGATTAAATTGAGATTAAATTATGTTATGGTTATTTTTAATGATTTATCCCTTTTTGGGGAATGATTTTAGAATTATATTGTTTTGGAAAAAGGACAACACGCAGAACGTGTGACTACCCGTCACGTTGGACAAAGCTGCGGGAATCAAACCCACAACCAAAGTGCGACTGGTATTTATCACCTACCACTGTACTACGTGAAGTCCCTGGTTAGTTTGACTGATTCGTTTTAGTTATATGATTGTATGAATTAAGAGTAAGTTGATTTTGGGTTATTTATGAAAATGATTAACCTATCATGGAGGATATGTGATTAGGTTAATTACTTTTCAATACGAGACTCTAGGAGCAACTGATGTTGTTTGGAGATAAATGTTACGATTTAACTTGGAAGACTATGTGACTAAATCCTTCAAATATTTGGGTTTCAATCTTATATTGGTTTAATTTGAAGAATTTTATGGGCAAATTTTTTATCGGATGGTCCTCGTTGAACTTTGGTTTTTGTTGGACAAATTTTGGAGATTTAGCATAGATTTTCTTTTTAAAGGGTTATCCTTTTCTGGATTATCTGACCTTATACTAACCTTTTTGGTTTTGGTTTTGGTTAAAGCCTAAATAAATGGGAAGTATATAGTTCTCTTTGGTGGATTAGGTGATTCTCTAGAAGTTGATTATAGTACTCTTAATGCGAAGAAGTCTCCCTAAATACTCATCTTTTGGAAAAAAATATGAGTTTGATTAAGGAATATAGTAAAAGTTGAAAGTCAACATGATAAGTGATTATGTTTTCTTATGAATAAATTCCTCAATAAAAAGTAACTTAAAACAAAAATGTTGTCTATTAACTTTTCCTACTGGGGAATCGAATACCGTTTAACCCATCACAAGTTTGTGATTTTCTTATGGCTAACTTTCTCCTAGACATGTTTACTATCACTCTCCCTAAAGAACATGACCCTTTTCTTTTTATTCCATGTCCATGTTTTTATACATGTAATCCTAGTATGGGTTAACTCGGGTGACCTCTATACTTATCTTCCTTTATTTTAAAGTGATTGTTTTACCGACTCTTGTTCCGATGTGGGACTTTCAAGGATGTTTCCAAGCTCAATTTTAAAAATTGCGAGGACACAATTCCCAAAAGGGGGGAAGAATGTAACACCCCAGGTAAATAAAGAATATGACATTTTCATATTTATCCATATTTCTGAATAAAATATTAATATGACTTTAAAGGGGATTCTATGCTCGATGGCGTACCCAACATGCAACAACGAGTTTCTTGGGAATCTTACGTTGCACTCTAATAATAAAATAATATTATTTTAAATGGTAGTTAACATGTAGCCGTTGTATTGGCGGTAATGGAGAGAAATAACTAAAATATGATTATATTTGTTTTTAAATGTTTTTACATTTATCCAATAAAAGATAAAGGCTTAAAATACAGAAAGAATTCAATTTTAGGCGTATATGCCCTAGTTTTCACTAAAGGTTCACTTATCACCTTTTGATGGCGAACCATCATTAAATATAGTTTTTTTCACTCTTATACATTCTATTGGACCAAATAAAACTCTTCTTAAGAATTGGGACATCAAAATTTACTTTGTGTAAATTTTTGGTATCTTTCCAATAAAGTTAATTTTTTTTAATGAATAGTGTAAAATGTTGTATTTTAATTCAAAACCTATTTTTAATATAATTTATTTATATGATTATATTATCTTTTGAATTGGTTTTAAAGTGAAATTAGAATATATTTTTACCATTAAATCCAATAGTGGTCGTTGGAATTAATTTCACTTTGAAATCAGACTTAAACTAGTGTCAATCTTTTGATACTTATTGTTTCATAAAAACACGCTATTTGCTCTGACAGTGGGAATTAATTATTAAATTAATTAATGTGACTTATATGTTTTGAATTTTGTAAAATAGACTTCATTTTTGAATTCTGAATATCAAATATAGCTTAGGGTGAATTTTTGGGATTTTTCTGAAAAACTTCAATTTTTGATGAATAGTGAAACCACTAAGTGGTACTTATAAAAACTGATTTTTACATTTAAATGAAATTTTGATATCTTTGTGTTTTGAATTTCAAAAATCTGACATACATGGTTGTCATTAAGAAGTAAAATTTGGTTCAATGGGATAAAAATAATTTTTTGGTAAATAGTAACTTATTAAGTTTTTAATCGTGATTAGAGGTAATTAGTGTACTTTATGGTAAGAATAATGTTTTAATAAAATGAAATGACCTAGAAACATGTCATACCCTCATTGGATGTGTCATGGCCGACCAATAAAATCCATGGGTCAACTTGGGGACCCCATGGAGCCACTTTGGTTGGAAAATGACATAAATATCTCTTTATTTAATGTTAAAGTAAAAATGACACAAACATGAGTGTTTTACTAAAACAATTTTTACATGGGGTTATACAAGTCATATGTTTGACTATAAATATTCATTGGAAAGCTAAAAAGATTTCCTACATCATATTAGTTTTTATATAATTTTTAAACATTAAATAAATTAAATTATTTATGACATCATGATGATGCAGTGATTACCTCATTATTTAACGATTTAAATAAAATGGAAAGATAATGTAATATCTAAGACCTACACATGTCCAAAACCTATTGGATGACTGGATTTATAACTCTTATCACCTTATCCTCTAAATAAATCAATGTGGGACCTTTAAAATCCGAAACTCTTTTGAAAATAAAGTAACATTTTGTAACTTTACAAGAGTGCCCCTCCTCTCCTCTTATAAAAGGCCCCCACCTCAACCTCCTTACCCACACTCCCAAAGCCTTTGGCGCAGCCAAACCCTACCCATTTTGTCTCTCCACTTCCCTATCTTACTCCTTAAAGCTTCACTTTTGGCATAAGTCTTCCCAAGGAAGCCTTTGAGCTCAAACCAAAGGGAGTTACCCGATTTTAAGGTAATGTCTTCACTTGTGTCCTTTTGTTTTATTTTTCTTCTCCAACCCCTAGAATCTTTTTATTAATTTATTTTGTAACAAATACAGTATCTTCAATATACTAGGATGTTGTTATAAGAAGGATTCGAGCTACACTTACACACACCTACATCTAATGGTTAAAGAACATACTGTTTCCGTGGATGGCGAATTTCTGCCTCCCGAAACGATGATTGTTCAACATTATTCTAACACTTTCAAAGGCGTCCATTAAGATGAAACTATATTTATATATGATATCTAATATGTTTATGTTTTACTTAAGCTTCTGTATTTTTCATTTATGGCGTACCTTTATGGTTTCCATTATGGGTAAACGCGATATCTTCATTTAAAGAAGTGTGGACTACCGCCCCCTTCAAAGTGATTTGATTCGTTAATACCATATGTGGTACGTATAAAGGATGTATTTAATGATATTATATATGATACCATACTGGAATTAAAATACTATTATGTATCATTATTTTTTAATTCCATTAAATATGAAATAGAAATGGAAGTAGCGTTCATGCGTACGTACGGCTTACCGTCTCCATGAACAGTACATTTCATTTCTTATCTCAAAATGTTATGTAATATTATAAGTACATATATATAATGGATATATATTTAATATATTACATCTAAATTATGTATATAATTCTGGAATTATAACATATATATATATCTCCCTCATTTTGTTTTAATTCCATTAATATGAAAAAAAATGAAAGTAGCGTTCATGCGTATGTACGACCTACCGTCTCCATGAACGGTGTTTTTTGTTTTTTATCTCCAAATGATATGGAATAGTATAAAATGAATATTTACTGGATATATATGATATTTTAATCATTAATACTATTTTGGAAATTATTTATTTATAACTACATGGGAAATCTTTTTTCAAACAAGTTCATTTTTGACTCATGTACCAAACATCGGCAAAAACGTCTGATATGAACTGACATTATTAAACAATTATTATAACATTATAATATGTGATATGAACTGAATAATAATATCTAAAGGAGGAAATTAGGTAATTATTAATTATCCAAAGTTTATTATTCAGGAATATAAAGAAACGAACAAGACAAGCTGGACTTGAGGTAAGGGATCCTAATCCACTCTTTCTTTTTAAGTACACTCTTTTATGTCATTCCTTATAAGCTCATATTTATTGTTATTGGGATGTTATTTGATATTAATCTTACTATAATTTTTATGTTAATATTATGAGAGACCCTATTATCTCTCATCAATCCATTTTTGAAGTTTTGAGTGGCACCGTTAGGCTGCCGAATTTTCCTAAGTGATATAACCTCTCTCTTTCTATTTAAGTACTCTCCTTTATGTCACTTCTTTTAAGCTCCTCTTTGTTATGATGGGGGATGTTATTTTATATTCATCTTTCTGTACATTTTATTGTAATGTGATGAGATACCCTATTTGATCTCATCAATCCATTTTTGGAAGTTTTAAGTGGCACCGTTAGGCTGCCGAGTTTTCGTAAGGGATTTTTCATCTCACTCTTATTCCCGTGAGATTTATGCTACATTTGCCACAATTTCCTTTGAGTGGTGTATGTACTTCCCATTATTTTACTCATTGTGTATAATAATTTCATTTATGAGTATTTACATCAATGTTGTATTGTCCTTCTTTCACGGGGTGCATGTCTCGAAAGATACACATGTCGGTAAGGGAACCTTTCACCCTCCTCTTTTTAAAAGACTTCTTTTGTTGGGTCTTTTAATTTACATATTGTTATGTTGGGATATGTTTTAATATATTTTTATTGATGTAAATTTTATGTCCAAGTGATAAGATACCCTTTTTATCTCTCATCAACTCATTTTCTGAATTTTGTGGTGACGCCATTAGGCTGTCATATTTTTGCAAGGGAACTTCTTAACCCAAATTTGATTCTTTGGGATAATATTTTACTCCTTGAATATGTAATTCTATGAATATGTGTGAATAACCTCTTATTGTTTTACACTTAATATCCACTTATATTGGGTGTATTCATTTGTCACACATAATTATGTAATTGATTTATCCTTAAACCAAGGATACCGTCTTTGTATGGGACTTCGTCTCAATCTCCTTTCATTGAGGAATATTTTGTTTTATACACAACCTTTTTTTATATGGTGTATAAAACCCTTTGACTTTTATGTTTATCCAAAAGTAATCTTTTTATACGAAGCGTTTTACTAAATGACAAAAGGGAATGTTTTTGTCGTACGTATGCGGCAACACCGACTTCTCTACCGCTGTGACCATTATTTGAGTTTCAGCTTCCTCTACAAGCCATACCTTCCTTTTAAAAGAAAAATAAATACCATGTTTTACTTTTCTTTTATTTTGGTATTGGAAAAGGTTTTCATAATGTATTTATATCAATGTGTTGTATTGATATCTTATTATTGAAAGGTGGAAATGTTATGTTTCCTTTATGCATGTTTTATGTGATAAGATTATGTTATGGTTCTTGGGCATTGTTATGAAGACGGGTGGTTCTATGATAAACTAAGGGCGGGTGAGCCCAATATAGCTGTCCAATGCATTGGGTAACACGAAGGAGTGAAACTTTAAGGTTTATCCGAAGAGATTTAGGGAATATACTATGGTGGGTATTCCAAACGTAACCAAGAGGGTTACTCCTTACGTAAGAATGTTATGAATGCCTCAAGTTACCTTTTATGTCTTATGATTTCTATGATTTATTCATGATTTGATGAGGTATGTTAAAGTGAATTTGTTTTATGGGTAAATTATGATTTCATTCTTACGTATATATGAACTCATGTTTCCTTTCCATATTTTTATAACCCTTACTGTGCTTTTTATGCTCATCCCATGTTTTTGAAATGTTTTTCACAGGTCAAGGGAAAGGTAAATGATGTGATGATAGTGTCAAGGATGTGTTAATAAAGAATCCATGTTTTATTTTAAATATGTTTCCGTTGATGGGAAGAATGAATACTGTCTTTTATGTAACCACTTTGTTTAAATGTGGAATGTAATGCAAGTTTCATGATCTAATTCTCTAAAACTCTAAACTTGAAAATATCCTCAATGTGTAATCTTGTAATAACTCAAGATTAAGTAAGGTTTAATGCTGGGGCCTTATATGGCAACATAGAGTTCAACATATAAATGGTTTGAATTCTTAAGAAGTCATGGTGATATAGAGTTCAAGGGATTCATGTGTAATATATTTTGGAATTTTTTAAATTTGGGAGCTGAATATAGTGTAAAGTTAATTATGGATAACATAAGGTTACTAGATGTATGGTAAAACTTAATAGTGGTTATAATCATCATAAAGTTTATTGATATGTAACACAATTGATTCAAGGTTGGTGGATGTGTGGTAAAAATTGGTGTTGGGTACATTTGATGTAATGTTGAGACCAAAATTGAGTTCATCTGGGCTTTGTGAAAAAATATGGAGTTAAATATGATTCTTAATGTATACTAGCTCACATAGAGTATATTTGAGACTTTAAGAAATATATGGAGATGGATCTAGCATAGGGTTAATGCATGAGAAAATAGATTATATGTTGGTTGATGTTATAGATATATAGTTGGATGGATCCGATGTAGAGTTGATGGTACTCAATGTAGATTTGTTTTTCCTTTATGAAAAAATTAAATTGTGGGAATATATGATATGAAAATTCTCTTTGACATATCAGTATGGATAGGGATTTTATGACATATTTTTTAATCATATTAAGTTATTAATAAATTAGTCAAATAAAATTATGAAATTAGGATATTTTTAATGAGATCACGATCCATGATCAAAGTAAAACCATAGAAATATTATTACAAATAAATGTTTGATATTTTTTGAATTTAAAGAACATGATCTATGTAGATTTTATACCAAAAATTTTCAAGGAGTATTTAATTTTCAATACATCACAAGTAACTACATGCAGATATATATTTTTGGATGTTCCTATATAAATTTTATGAGAAAAACTAATGAATAATTTTGATCCAAATATATGGAGAAATTAACCAGAGAAATCTCAAAGTTTCCAAAATAGCCTATGAGAGACCTTAAATGATGTTTTTATGGACATGTAAGATATATATATAACACAATAGGGTAAAAATATTAAAAACTATAATTTTAAGTTAAAAATAAAGGGGGGAAATTTCATTGAATTTTTTTTTAAAATAAGAAGAAGAAGATGAGAAGAATGACAACACACTTGATGTTCTAGTGTTTTCATGATGGTTTTGTAAGAAATATAAGTGTTTCACTGTATTTATTTCCTTATATTAAATAATTCATAAGAGTATAGGAGGAGGAATTACTCCTTCGATTGGTATTGAGACCATCTTAATGTTTTGTAACAACCTCTAAAAAGAGTGGTACACCCCTATAAAATCAACAAAATGTTGGTGTTTTCTCCTTGGATTATCTTATTTGGGTGAATGAAGTAAAATCAAGACATCCATAATTTATTACTATTAATTTTTTTTGTGTGTTCATGATTTTTTTACATACTCATACTACTTCTATTAACTCTGTAGAAATATCCTTGTAGGAAAAAATATGTCCACACCCTCATTCAACCTCCCCTATTAGTGTGTGTCAGATTATGGTTGCAATAGAAAATCATCATAACTTCAGATTGGTATAAAACATTTTTATAACATGGAAATTCTCTAAGTTCAAATATATTCCCACTATCCTCTTATTCATTATATAATTTTCATAATATCTTTTTAAGATTCAACATAAACTATTTTGTGTTTAGGAAATAGCATTTATTTTCCTTTAATAGGAATAATTAACAAAAAAATATTATTTACATGTGAAATATGATATTCTATGTGTTAGGAGTATATTTCATTTGAAAAAATACATTATGAAAATATAACTATAATGGGTGGTGAGAAAAGATTCCCTTACATTTTAATAAACATCTGGGTAAACACTTTTTCAGGGATAAAACGTTTTTATCCATATATTATTATAAAAACATGTTATATAATGCAATGAATCATAAACCATTTGAATATAATAAATCATATAATTTTTTATAAATGCTTTATTAATTAAAAATATCTCTTATAATATATGATAAATGAGAGGAAGACATGCATAATTTTCTTAGATTTATCAGATCTTGACACATTATTTTATATTCAAATACTTGTGGTAGAAACTTCTTGCTTCATCTCCTAGATGTAAAATGTAAAAATTACCAATTATTTCTTTTCATTTAGCTTTGGTATTTTTAAACAAACACATAAATTGTACATTCATCATCAAATACCCTTAAAAATTAAATAATTTATTTATATAACACTAAAAATTGATGGGGACATTCTATGATGTATCTTATACTCCTTAATGTATTATATACAATAACATATTTTGGAATTATTACTCTTTATTCTTGATAACTCTTGGTTTCATTGAAGTTATCTAGCTTCCTGAAGAAAAATTTTTATACTTTTCTAACTAATGTTTCTTCTTCTAGTTTAAAATTTTTTCCACTTGTACTATTTATATAATAAAAAAACTTATAAATCATATTCCTAGTTTATCTATTCCAAAAAACTTTGATAATTTGAAGTTAAATTTTCTTGAAAACATTCATATTTTTGGAAAATTTTTATAGATGAAAAAAGAATGCATTCCTTAACTAGAATAATCCTCAAAGAAACTTATATTCTAAAAGAGTCATTGGTATACCAAATAAAATTTAATATATGATTAGAGACTAAATAACTTCGGTTTATTTAGTATTAAATTCCCTTAAAACCTCAATTGAACCATTTAATGATTCCATAAGCATATAAATTGATTGGTTAAACAATTCCAACACTTGGTTACTTAAGAAAAAACAACTTTAAAACATAATACATTTTCTTAAGAAATATTCTTAAGCTACTATTCTTAGGAATTAATTACATTAATCTTATCTTTATTAAAGGATTAATTTAAAATAAAAGTTTGATGATGATGATATTATTATCTATTGAAGATAATGTTATTATATGAGTATCATGTTTTATATATTTTCGTCAAATAATTTGACTAAAAGTGATCCCACAAAAATTATTTTTTGCACATCATACCCAATTGGTGAGTCAAGATCCATATTTCACTAAATAAAAGGTCTAATTTGGATTTCCTCTCATCACTTAGTTATTTAGGTTAGAAGTAATCTTAATAAAAATAATTTATATTTTTGTGTATTTGAGTGGAAAAATATTTATCAAAATCCATCATATGGATATAATCAACTATATTCATCTAGTATCTTAAATATTAGGTTTTCTTAGTTAATTGTGATCCAAAATAAGAACTAAGAATATCCTAACACATGAAAATTTGGGGGAAAATTGATTTAGAATAAAATAACCATGGATGATATAGTTTCACATATTTATTTTGTTCCTCACACAAGATAATATATGGTATGCCTAGATTGAAAAACCTATTCAGTGGGATGAGTAGTGTATTGAAAAATTCTACTTTGGAAGGAATCTCACACTTATAAATTTAGGGTTTTTTCTGTTTTAATTCTCACCAATTTATTGAATCTCATGAAATATTTATCTTTTCATATTTTATGCATTTTTATATGAAAGATTCTAATGAATTAGTATTGGAATACATATCTCACCAACTAAATTAATCTGTTTAGACCAAATGAATATGTGACTCTACCCAACCCATAAGTTTGTGTTACTTACCTAAAAAAAGTTTATGTATATTCATACATATTCGAAATAATCATATGCATTTGGTATATTAACTTTTCATGAAAAGTCATCGAGTTATATGAGATTTAAAAAATATACATGAGTAATCTTTGAGTGACAAATAACTAACCCATTCAACTTTTTAGATATGTCACAATCCACTAGGATGGTGGGAAGCCCATACCCGACTCCATCTCCTTGGGGAGAAATTACTTCAGATAGGTTTCATTTCATGATATCTATAATACACAATATAAGAAAAATATATTCAACAACTATTCTTAGTCTCATAACTTTGAAAACAAACCGAGGCCTAGGTAAATAAAATATACATTTTCTGGAGTCATAAATAGAATGTAATTAAAGGCTCTATCTCCTAAAAGAAATTTTAATATAAATTTATAAATAAAAATTAGTCATATTCTATAAAAAATTTATAAACATGAATCAATAAAGGAAAAATTATTAATAAATTAATATTTAAAATATTTAAACATGAGATAAAGATTTATGAAAAAATTATAAATTAAATATAATTATAAAAACATTATAATTTAGATAATATTATATACATTCCATAATCTTGCATATAAATACTTTACCTCATCTTTAAATAAGAAATCCTTCATATTTTACATTATGTAGAATTTATATATTATATTTTATGAATTTTTTTTATAATTCAATTTATGTTATGTAAACAATGTATATAATATAAATATCACATTTTTTAATTATTTAAACCTTTGATAAAATAAATGATCAATTTTTTTATGTGGTTTAATAAGTATTTTAAAGAAGGACCCTTTTAATTTTAATAATTAAAATTAATTAATTATGGAAAACTAATAATTATAACTATTAACTTCTTTATATTTTTTCCTTATTTATGTAATTTATAAACTATTTATGAATTACCGTTATGATATTTTAATCAACAATTTATTTCTATATTATAAGTTATGTTTTATAATTGGTAATTTTTTTCATATATTAACATTTAATATTTTAAAATATTTTAATTAAAAAACGATTCATAGAAATTTAATTAATTATTTATCAACTTATTTATTATTATTTAATTTTTAAATTATTTTAGAAATTAAAATATTTCCAAAATACCTATTAATTTTATTTATAAACACTTTATAATACATATAAATTTTTAAAAAGATATTCTTAATAAATTATAAGCATACTTATCAAAATATCACTTTTTTATTTTTTATTTTCTCGAACACAATACCTATTATATATAAGTGTATTTTGGATGAATATTACACATAACAATTCTGTGTAAGGCAACTCCATATTGCAAAATTTTCTATTTAATGGTAATATATAAAATAAATTTGACATGAGATTTATGGGAGATGAGTGGGTGATTATGTGATGGTAACATTTTATGATACATGGTAATGCATTTATGATTAAATTTTATTTAAAACTAGTGATTCACACACAATTATTCCTTGAAGAACCATGCTATGATATAACTAATGGGTCCTATAGGATCATATGATGATATTTTGAAGTGAAAAATAAATCCAAAAATAGGCTGATCAATATTTAATTGAGTATAATAATATGATGATCTTTGTAGGATCATCTCATGATCTTTATCTGTGGAAAAAAACCTAAAAACAGTTTGATATATCTTTAAGAAACAAAAGTTCTAAAAATTTCATAAAATATATCATACCTATATCATGAATGAATTGGTCTCCATATTACTTCTTTAAGAGATAATGCTTGATAAGGATAACTAGATCAACAGATGAAATCCTCCAAACTCTGAGGGTGGTACACCAACCAAAGGATCTAAATTTGTAACTTGAGAACTCTCGTATGCCGAAGGGGTTATAGAACCTTCATTGAGAAATGATGAACATCATACCAATATAAAAAGTAACTTATTGAAATATTTTCATGAAACTAATGATCGAAATCACCAATAATCGACTCATGAACATGAGAGGGAAATCAATGCCTTATATATGCACCCAAGATGCATATGTATTAATGTATAATGCGTTCAACCATATCAGGTATCATAAAATTCTACCCACGAACCATGTTATATTTATGAATATATTGATATTATTCAATGATTATTTGTAATGATTTTAATCCTTTAAATATAAATTAATAAAATATATAAACTTATTGTGAGAATAAACTGAATTCATACAACCTCAGGTTTCATCGCATGCAACTGGGTGACATTGGGTGGGATATAGTTTTAGTCTAATACTTATGGATATTTTGAATTAAAATATATTATGAGGTAATATGAATCACAAAAATATAATTTAAGTTCACATAAATAATATTACACATGTCTAAATGTTGTATAAACTAAAAATTCAAACCCTTTCCCCACATGATCAAACCATTTGTTATAATTTTATAAAACAAACCTAAATAACATAATTCATTTTTTATATATGATTTTACCATTTTCTTGTACATGAGTATGATGAAGATCCCTTAAAATTAACAAACAAATAATTTCCTCCTCGAATAGTCCATAAGTTTTATGAATCATCTTATACTTAGAGCGTATCCTCTCATTATCCCTAACTTCTACAAACTAGGTGTTAAAGGATAAGAGGGAATAAGTGTAGAGACCCAAAGCTTTAAGTACATAGAAATTACATTACTTTTTCGAAATACTTAATACATAACAAAAACAGACACCAAAGGACCGTAATAGTTTCGTGTCTTTGGAAACTTGGAACATAATCTTCTAATCATGGTGAAAGATCTTCAAAATCTCCCATAAAGATCTTCCCCTTTGGTTTCCTTACCTAAAACCTTTCTTTATATCATGGGGAAAAGAAAACATAAAAAGGGTGGGCTCAAATGCTCAATAAGGGTAAATATAGAGTACATAAAACAATCCATAAACATTTGAATGAAAAAACATAAACATAAAATCTAAACATCAAAATCTTAAGCAAAGACATATATCTTGGAAGTACGTAGAACATATATCATAATGGAACATAAATCATGAAAAAATAGCATGGGATGAAAACATGTAATTGTGGCAAATTGTTAAGCACTTGATATGATTTCCATAGTAGCCAAGGCATTTCTTCCAAGACCATCTTAGTGGACAAAGTCCCTTTCTGAATTGAGTTCACTCCTTGTTCCAGTCCTATATCAATAAACTGGAATTACATACCATTCCATCCATGTCTATATCATGAGATATAAATCTTTACCCAATGCATTGGAGGGAGATATAGGTCCCACCCACCTCATAAGGAAATCATTCTTACTTGTGCCACAAAATAAACTTAAAACATTCATCATAACCCAATGAATAAAATGGGTTTCATAAACATCATCCCATCATCACATAATCCATATAAAACAAATTGATATTTCATCATAAGAAAAGTAAAACCATGTAAATCATAGATAAATTATACCTAAATCATACATATATTAAATAATGTCATCTTAGATGGAAAATGGGTTTGATAAAACACTTGAAATGAATTCTTGAGGAAAATATCCTTTCTTCTTCAAAATCATTTTCCTTTCACAAAATGTCATGAAATTATAAAAGAAAAGGATTTTGTTGAAAATATTTATGAAATATTGTAGATTAATCTTCATGAAAATAAGGCATTATAATACCGTAAAAATCCATTCATGCCGTATAAGTTAAAAAACATTATTCTTGTACTTTTATCGGAAAAGTCAAAAAGTACCTCGTATGGTGAAAAAAAGAAAGATTCCTTACACACCATGTAGTAAAAGTCAAAAATGGGTAAAAAGGACTTTACACATACATGAAACCATTTTTTGAAAATAGGTACATGGATGATAAATAAAACCCTAGTAAATAATTACGAATAAACAATCTCGGATAAAAATGAGATTGGAAAAGTTATCCCTCACCTTATGTCCAATATGATTTGTATATATCTGAACCTCCTGTATAATGATTTAAATAATGTCATTTAATTATTAAAGAATAATATTTATTGTTATGATATCATATATGGTTCACATATGACTTTATATTACCTGTTCTTTTGTAAATTCCATGTTAAAGCAGCATTTTGGTAAAATCGTTTCATTTATCGTACGTGTTTTGACTTTTTGTTCTTGATATTATTACTTATATCCTGATTTAATTAATTCCAGAATGTAAAAAATGATTTAAATATAATATAAATTCATCATATACATATATATATGATAGATCGATAAATGGAATGAAATACACCATTCATGGAGACGGTAAGCCGTACGTATGCATGAACGCTGATTTTGTTTCCTTATTGAATTGAATGGAATTAAGTAGATGAAATAAATAAATATATATACATAAATCCAGTTTAATTATTATGTCATATATTTCATGATTACTTATTATATATACTTTATAATTATTATTTAATTGTTAACATGGAAAATGAATCTCATCACGTCGTTGAGCCAGTAATCCGTACGTATGCACGAGTGATGATATCGATCCCATATTTATTGAATGGTATTTGAGTGGATGATATAATATAATAGAATCAGTATGATGTTATAATAATTATATATAGTTATTATTTACACCATTATACCCATCCAAGTAAGGTGGTGGTGGAAAAACTGATTACACCATGGCTTGGAGACGGTATTCCGTACGTACGCACGCGTGGTGATTTTGTTTTCCGTAGGATGGATAGAGGGTGAAATAGGGTTGTTTAATATTTATAATAACATATCACTATATAATTAATACTTATTTTATTACTTTATAATGAGAAAACTAAAGAAGAGGTTGTAGAAGAAGAAAGACACTTGAAAGGTTCGGTAGAAGAGATTACCTCTTCCTCGACGCACCTCCTTTAAGCATCTTATTAGGGAACTAGAGATAGTATTTTGATAAGACCAGAACCTCTATGATATAAATAGAGAGGTTTAGAAGAGGAATTGGAAGGGGTTGTCCGAGCTTCAATTCTCAAAAGGCTGTGAAGAGAAGAGGGATGGGGTTCCCTTTTTATAAGGGAGGAGAGGGGCACCTTTGGAAAAACTTTAAATATTATTTTATAATAAAGTAATATTAGGCTTATAATGGCTCCAAAGTGACTTATTTCAAAGATAAGGTGGGTAGGGGTCGAAATAATCTCAACCAATATGTTTTATACAAGTTTAGGCCACTATTTTAACATTATCATTTAGATTTAACTCTAAGTTAAATAATTAAACTTTTACCGTGTCTTCATGTTTTCTTAAACTATATGGTTAATAAACTTACTATAACAAGACAAACGAACCCCAAGTGGTTCATTATTAATATATATAAAATTATATAAGTCATTTTGATGAACCGTAGATTTTTAGGAATATAATAACAATTAATAATATAATATATTATTTTTAAAACTATTTTATGTCAATTTTGACACTATTTGGTAATTGATTTTTGTAAAAATCATAACAACATGATTAGTTAGAAAAACGTTAATTGAATCAATAATAACATGTCATATTAACCTAGAAAATTAGCTTAATTCATAAAAAGTCTCAAATTACATTTATTTGGGTATTTATAACATCAATTATGTTAATATTTCATTAATAAGGTAATTACTGCATCATCATTATGTCATATATAAATTAAATTATTTAATGTCTAAAAATTATAAATAAAATACCATTATGTAGGAAATCTTCTTATATTTCCAATAAATATTTTTAGTCAAATTTATCTTAGGTATAACCCTATATTAAAAATGTTTTAGTTATTAAACTTTGATTTTAACTATTTTAACTCTTCTTTAAATAAAATAATAATAAGTGTCCTAATCTAATCCAAGTGTACCTAAAGGGTAATATTTTATTCCTAAGGTTTTTTTGTCGAATTATACTTATTAAATAGAATTAGTATATGTTTTAGGGTAATAATAATATCATTTTTACCCTTAATTACCCTATTTACTTGTAATCGTGGTAAATAAAAGTAAAAAGTTACTATTCACCCATTATTATTTTTATCTTATTGAACCAAATTTTACTCCTTGATATTAACCATGTCTCTCATATTTTCAAAATTCCACTCACAGAAGCGGTAAAATTATATTTTATGTAAGTTTGCAAAAAGCTTCTAGGTGGTAGGTAAAAGACGGTGAAAAGTTCAATAAAATTTTTATATATCGAAAATTATTATAAAATGACTCCAATAAATTAAATTGAACTTATATAGGTATTATGTATCAATTTATGCCTAAAATAAATTTAAATAAAATAAATAGTTATTTAAATAAAAAATCGGTTTTGAATAGTAACCCAATGATTTCACTATTCATCAAAAATTGAAAGTTTTCAGAAAAATACCTAAAATTCACCCTAGGATAATTTTGATATTCCGAATCCAAAAATGAAGTCCATTTTAAAAAATAAAATTTAAAAAAGTGGGTATTACTATTCATAATTGCTAGTTTATATAATATTTTAATAACATATCGTTGTTTAGTGAAACTCGGTATTGCATACAACACACGCTATCGTGGAAGGTCACGATTGTGTGTAAAACAAGACAAGTAAGGGTTGCGTGTAGTGAAAGATTCCTTTGTTGTTGTGTATAATATAATCGAACCATATTTCATTTATACATTGAATATATATATATGTATATACACTCAATGTTGCGTTGAATAACTTCTATCAAACAAACTTGAAATTTTGTGTAACACGAGCCAAGAATAGTGTTTCATATACAGTGTTGTGTATATAACAAGCTAATTTTGGTGTCACGTACAACATAAGACATAAATGAAATTAAAAAGAATAATTCTCATAAAATCTTGGGTTGTTACATTTTACCCCCATTAAAATGAATTTCTCTCTTGAAATTCGTCGGGGTTATAAATGATTTACTACTTGAAAGTTTCTTTCATAGAAACCCACATCGTAAAAAGAAATACCAAAACATAACTTTAAAACACTAAAGTATGAAATGTAACAGTTAACCAAATTAACTCATCATTGGGTTTCCACATAGGAGAACATAGGTGAAAATATAGATATGGAAGAGAAATCTAACTATCAAGTTCTGATGGAGAGTGGAAAAGAACATGTCTATAAAAAAGAAATTAATCACAAAGACATAAATTTGTGATTATCTAAGGTGCCATCTGATTTATTGGGTATGAGGTTACTAGGCCAACGTTTTCAGTTTTCAAGATCATTCCCCTAATGCTGAAGAATTTTTGAATTAAAAGAAATACTTACTTTATCTTGGTAAAATCTCACCGTTGTTTATGCCTTGAACAATTTCCACTTCATCTCTTAAAGAAATGAAGTTGAATTTGTCATTCATGAAGTGTTAGCAGATTATACTATAGAATGATAGGTCATTCCATTTGTTTCTATCGTAAAAAGTTTATCACAATTTATTAAATATACATAAGTCCATCTATCTTGAGATTAATCATATATGGTTGCTAAAATGGACTTATACTTCATCTATAATAGCGCTTAATAAAATAAAACTAGTTTTTACTAACCAGGGACTTCCTGTAGGCCAGTGGTATACGATAAAGGCCTGTCGTACTTTAGTTGTGGGTTTGATTCCCACAGCCTTGTCCGACGCGATGGGTTGTCGCTCATCCTATGGGTTGTCCTTTGTCTAAAACTATACTATTATAAAATTCTAGAAATAATATCGAAAAACAAGTTCTATATTTAAATAATACTATCTTATGTCCAGCATAATCCATTCCAATCTTTAGGCTTATCCAAAATACATCTGTCCAATCTCATAGTATAATGAAAATGATTACTAGAGAGGTCATATACCAAACTTGTGAATACCATCATTTATCTCCCATATATCATAAGATATATCTTTTTGGTTATATTCCAAACATGTGAATACCTTAATCATGTATTATTTTTAAACATGATTTACAATAGAACCTTAGCAAAAACATGAATGCTGTCAAAAGTTAACTCATTCCACATACCAAAATCCCAAAATTTATATATACTCAAACCATGATATCACTTTGTCCTTATATCAGTCATGATCTCATCAATTCTATAAAACATATCATTATCTCATTATCCCTTCATTAATCACATATCATCTACCTTCCAAAAATATATGAATTAACCTTTCATGGTTACCGGTACTATTCGACATATACTTTCAAATACTTTAGGAAAAACAATAGTGTAACAATCCTTAGATGTGTCTTTATTCTATAGTACCATTACCTATACAACATAAATCTTGATAAACATAAATCATTCCACTACCTTCTTAAACCATTGACCAAGCTTCAACACTTATTTCATCTCATATATCATTTGTAGTCTCCTCATCATCATACATATAAATACTACCCGTATGACCATGCTGATTCTCTTCATGAGATTTTCCCTTAGGGAATTGGTTTGCATAATGCCCATACATTCCACATTTAAATCATCTTATCAGTGTTGATGTCATAGAAATACCATTATCCTTCTCCATGGTGTTAACTGAACCTTTTCCTTTGCACTTACTATATTTGGTCCCTTCTTTTCCGCACCCAAAGAATCTTCCAGTTCCTTTGAAACATTTTCCTTGATGCCTCTTACCACAAGATTTACATGAGAGAAATTGAACTTGCTTTCCTCTATGATCATCATGAAACTCCATCTTTCTCTTATTAGCTGAGTTAGAAAACTTCCCAAAGTTGAGATTATTGATCATATTATGAGATTGCTAATTAGGCATAATAACGATGTTTGGAATTCCAAATCCCGTTTCATTTTGTTGCTCATAAATAATATCATTCCGTTGTCCATCATATACTCCATTATCGTGAATCTTCCTGTTTCCATCCATTTTCTAAAACCCAAAAAGAATAGTGTGAGAGGAAAAAATAATGCTAGGGAAAACAACATAATAAAGGGGGAGTACCGTCAATATCTAACATCTTAGGTTAAATTATAAGATCATTACCGTAATTCTAGGACTATAACCTATACATATAATTATCCTTAGGGAAATCCCTAGACATACCTTAGAAATATCTCTAGGGATTTCACTGAAGTTTCCACATCCTAGTTTCCAAAGGTTAACTAAAACTTTTCCTCTGATACCAACTTTAGAGACCCAAAGCTTGACTTACATAGACATTACATTACTTTTGAGGAATAATTAATACATAACAAAAACAGACACCAAAGGATCGTAATATTTTCGCGTCTTTGGAAAAATGGAACATAATATTATAATCATGGTGAAAAATCTTCAACATCTCCCATAAAGATATTTCAATTTTGTTTTCTTACCTAAAACCATTCTTTTATATCCTGGGGAAAGGAAAACATAAAAAGGGTGGGATCAAATGCTCCGTAAGGGTAAACATAGAGAACATAAAACAATCCATAAACATTTGAATGAAAAAACTTGAACATAAAATCTAAACATCAAAATCATGATCAAAGACATATATCATGGAAGTATGTAAGACATATATCATAATGGAACAGCAATCATGACAAAATATCATGGGAAGAAAACATGTAATTGTGGAAAACCATTAAGCAATTGATATGATTTCCATAGTAGCCAAGGCATTGCTTCCAAGACCATCTTAGTGGACAAAGTCCCTTTCTGAATCGAGTTCACTCCTCGTTCCTGCCCTGTATCACTGAACCAGATTAACGTACCATTCCATCCATGTCTATCTCATGAGATATAAATATTTACCCAATGCATTGGAGGGATATATCAGTCCCACCCATCTCATAATGAAATCATTCTTACTTGTTCCACAAAATAAACTTAAAACATTCATCATAACCCAAAGAATAAAATGGGGTTCATAAACATCATACCATCATCACATAATCCATATAAAACAAATGGATATTTCATCATCAAAAAAGTGAAACCATGTAAATAATAGAGAACTTATACTTGAAACATACACATATGAAATAATGTCATCTTATATGGAAAACGGTTTTGATAAAACACTTAAAATGTATTCTTGAGGAAAATATCCTTTCTTCTTCAAAATAATTTTCTTTTCGAAAAATGTCATGCAATTTTAAAAGAAAAGGATTTTGTTGAAAATATTCATGAAATATTTTAGAGTAATCTTTATGAAAATAAGGTGTTATAAAACTGTAAAAATCCTTTCATGTCGTATAAGTTAAAAGAAAACAATCTTCTCGTACTTTTACTGGAAAAGTCAAAAAGTACCTCATATGGTGAAAAAAGAATGATTCCTTACACACCATGTAGTAAAAGTAAAAAATGGGTAAAAAGGACTTTAAACATACATGAAACCATTTTTAGAAAATAGGGACATGGATGATAAATATAACCCCAGTAAATACTTACGAATAAACAATATTGGATAAAAACGAGATTGGAAAAGTTATCCCTTACCTTATGTCTGATATGATTCGTATGTATCCGAACCTACTCTATAATTATTTAAATGATTTCATTGAATTATTACATAATCATATTAATTGTTATGATATCATATATGGTTCACTTATGACTTTATATTACCTGTTATTTTGTAAATTCCATGTTAAAACAACATTTTGGTAAAATCGTTTCATTTATCATACGTGTTTCAACTTTTTGTGCTTGATATTATTACTTATATAATTATTTAATTAATTAAGAAATGTAAAACATGATTTATATATATTATATATTCATCATAAACATATATATATGATAGATCAATAAATTGAATGAAATACACCGTTCATGGAGACAGTAGGCCGTACGTACGCTTGAACGCTGTTTTCGTTTCCTTATTGAATTGAATGGAATTAAGTAGATGGAATATATATATATATATACATAAATAAAGTATAAATATTATGTCATATATTTCATGATGACTTATTATATATACTTTATAATTATTCTTGAATTTTTAATATGGAAAATGAATCTCATCGCGTCATGGAGACGGTAATCCATACATATGCAAGAGCGATGATATCATTCCCATATTTATTGAATGGTATTGGAGTGGATGATATAATATCATATAATCAGTATGATGTTATAATAATTATATATAGATATTCTTTACACTATTATACCCATCCAAGTAAGGTGGTGGTGGAAAAACTGATTACACCACGACATAAAGATGGTATTCCGTATGTACGCACGCGCGATGATTTCATTTTCCGTAGGATGGATAGAAAGAGAAATAGGGTTATTTAATATTTATAATAACATATAAGTATATAATTAATACTGATGTTATTAATTTATAATGAAACAACTAAAGAAGAGGAAGTAGAAGAAGAAAGAATCTTGAAAGAGTCGGTAGAAGAGATTACCTCTTCCTCGACGCACCTCCTTTAAATTTCTTCTTAGGGAACTAGAGTTAGTATTTTGAGAAGACCAGAACCTATATGATATAAATATAGAGTTTTAGAATAGTAATTATAAGCGGTAGGCCGAGCTTCAAGGCTCAAAAGGGTGTGAAGAGAAGAGGGAAGGGGTGCCCTTTTTATAAGGGAGGAGAGGGGCACCTTTGAAAAATCATAAAATATTATTTTATAATAAAGTCATATTCGGTTTATAATGGCTAAAAAGTGACTTATTTGGAAGATAAAGTGGGGATGGGTCTTAATCCTCTCAAACAAGAGGATTTAGATAGGTTTAGGTTACTATTTTAATCTTATCATTTAGATTTAACTTTATGTTAAATAATTTAACTTTTACCGTGTCTTCTTGTTTTCTTACACTATATTGTAAATAAACTTAATATGAGAATCAAAATGAACCCCAAGTGGTTAATTATTAATATATATAACCTTATCTCTGTTATTTGGCCGAAAATTATATTTTTCGGAATATAAAAACAATTAAAAATATAATATTCGTTTTAAAAACTATTTTATGTCAAATTTAACACTATTTGGTAATTGATTTTTGTGAAAATCATAAAAACATGATTAATTTGAAAAAAGTTAATTGAATCAATAATAACATGTCATATTAACCTATAAAATTAGTGGAATTAATAAAAAGTCTAAAATTACATTTATTTGGGTATTTAAAACATCAATTATGTTAATATTTCATTAATAAGGTAATTACTTCATCATCATTATGTCATATATAAATTAAATTATTTATTGTCTAAAAATTATAAATAAAATTCCATTATGTATGAAATAGTTTTATATTTCTAATGAATATTTATAGTCGAATTTATCTTAGGTATAACCTAATATTTAAAATGTTTTAGTTATTAAACTTTGATTTTAGATATTTTAACTCTTCTTTAAATAAAATAATAATAAGTTTCCTAATCTAATCCAAGTGGACCTAAAGGGTAATATTTTATTACTAAGGTTTTTTTGGTCCAATTACACTTATCCAATAGAATTAAGAGATGTTTTAGGGTAATAATAATATCATTTTTACCCTTAATTACTCTATTTTCTTTTAACCATGGTAAATAAAAGTAAAAAGTTACTATTCACCAAAATTATTTTTATCTTATTGAACCACATTTTACTCTTTGATATTAACCGTGTCTCTCGGATTTTCGAAATTCCACTCACAGAAGTGGTAAAATTAAGTTTTATGTAAGTTTGCAAAAAGCTCATAGGAGGTAGGTAAAAGACGCTGAAAAGTTCAATAAAATTTTTATATATCTAAAATTATTATAAAATGACTCCAATGAATTGCATTGAACATATATAGGTATTATGTATCAATTTTTTCCTAAAATAAATTTAAATAAAATAAATTATTATTTTAATAAAAAGTCGGTCTTTAAATAGTAACCCAGTGTTTTCACTATTCATCAAAAATGGAAAGTTTTAAGAAAAATACCAAAAATTCACCCTAGGCTAATTTTGATATTCCGAATCCAAAAATGAAGTCCATTTTAAAAAATAAAATTTCAAAAAGTGGGTATTAATATTCATAACGGCTAGTTTATATAATATTTTAATAAAATATCGTTGTTTAGTGAAACTCGGTATTGCGTACAACACACGCTGTCGTGGAAGGTCGTGATTGCATGTAAAGAAAGCCAAGTCCGGCTTGCATGTAGTGAAATATTACTTTGTTGTTGTGTATAATATAATCCAACCGTATTTCATTTATACATTGAATATATATATATGTACACTCAATGTCGCATAGAATAACTTCTATCAAACGAACTTTAAATTTTGTGTAACACGAGCCAAGAATAGTGTTGCGTATACGATGTTGTGTATAGAACAAGCTAATTTTGGTGTCGCGTACAACACAAGACATAAATGAAATTAAAATTAATAATTCTCATAAAATCTTGGGTTGTTACAATAAGAGACATGACTTTGAATTACATATGTGCACACATAAACACACTATTGAATAGCGTAACACCCAAAGTTTTTATGGGCCATTTTTTCAAATTAATTTAAATTTTCATTTTTATCTTGCAATGCACTAAGCCAAACATTCCTTTCACACTAAACTATCTTGTCGTATATTACATGCAACACGAAGTTAGCATAAGATACACACAACACTGAGTATGGATTTTGTTCAATTCTTAAAATAACTATGTTGGGATTATGTTATATGTAACACAAAAATAAGCTTGCATAACATGCAACACTTACTTGTATTCCATTACACGCAAGAGTGACCTTCCTCGATAGCTTGCGTTGTATGAAATACCGAGTTTCACTAAACAATTATATATTATTAAAATATTATTATTTAATGGGATATAAACTAGACTTTATGAATATTATTAACATAATTTTGAAATTTATATTACATTAAAATTCATATTATGTATTCTCTAGAACACGATATACAAACAAATTCAATTTTTTCAATAAAAGAAATTTTTTTCAAAAAACACAGTTTTTCCACCTTTTGATAGCACACAAATTTTAAATATATTTTTTTAAACTTTAATATATTCTATTTGGAAAAAATAATTTTCTTATTTAGAATAGGGAAAAAAAATTTAATTTGGTTTATTTTTTGGTATTTTTATGATAAAATTCATATTTTAAGGAACAATGATAAATATTTTGTTTTAATTCAAAACTGTTTTTTCATCTAATTTATTTATATAGTTAGATTATATTTTTAATTTTTTTTAAAGTTTAATTGGATTATTTTTTATCATTTAATAAAATTTTGGTCATTTTAATTAATTTTACATTTAAATTGGACATAAAAACATGTCAATCTTTTGATAGTTTTCTACTCCTTAAAAACCAGCTTTCTGGTTTTAACAATGATAATTAATTTTAAATTAATTTCTGACAATTATGTGTTTTGAATTTAGAAAAATTGATTCCATATTTGGAATCATAATGTCTAAATTGTTTAAATATATTCCTTTTATTTTTGGACATTATGAATAGTAACTTCAGTAATTATTTTTATTTACCACGGTTAAAGTATAAATTAGGTAAATAAGGGTAATCAAATATTATTATAATAATATAAAACTATTCTAAACATGCCATAATCCCATTGTATGAGATATTTACGACCATGATCATCCTTGAGTCTATTGGAATACCCCATGGATCCACATGGGTGTGATAATGACCTTTTAAAATGTTTAATTTAAATTAAAGAGAAATATACATAAACATATATATTTTACTAAAACATTTTTAATATTGGGTTATATAACTTATTTATTTGACTATAAATAGTATTTAGGAATATAAAACATTTTACTACTTCATTGTATTTTATTTATAATTTCTAGACAATAAATAAATAAATTTATTTATGACACAATGTGATGTAGTGATTACTTTATTAATGAAAGATTCAAATAAATGATATTATAAGTATTACAATAAATATAATTTTAACATTTTGATTCCATAAAATAATTTTTTCGATCAAAATGACATGTTATATTTGATTTAATGTAGTTTTTTATAATTAATTATGTTTTTATGACTTTAAGAAAAATCAATTACTAAATAGTGTCAAAATTGACATAAATGAGTTTTTAAAATAAATATTATTTTATTAAATAATATAATAGTCCTAAAAATATAACATTTGGGAAAATAAATTATATAATGTTAAAAATTTCATTAATAAGCTACTTTTGGTTCTATTTTCATTTTATAGTAACTATAGTAACCATATATTATAAAAAAACAAGAAGACATGGTAAGAGTTAATGTTTTTAACTAAGGGTTAAAGCTACATGATAAGATTAATTTTGTGGCCTAAAATTATCTAAAACCTACTTTTTGAGAGGATTTAGACCCATAATCATCTTTTAATTTACATTTATCACCCTCTAACTATTAAAAATCAAAAATTATTTTATAATAAAATAATATTTCAAAACATTCCTAAAATGTACCTTCTTCCTCTTTTAAAAGGCCACCAACTCTACCCACTTACTAACACCTTTAAATCCCCTTGTATCATCCAAATTAGGCTCAAGTAATCTCCCAAAATCACTCCATTACTTCTTTAGGACACACTTTGGGTATAAATCCATCTTAAGAAGAGCTTTTGTGAAAATAAAAAGGAGATACTCGAGAAAAGAGGTAATTGTTTTATCACCTCTTTCAAAATTATTTTCTTATTAAACTTCATCTTATTATGTTTTAACAATAATAATGTAATAAATATAGTATCTTATAAATTATGAAATGTTATTATAATTATGTTACAACCTTATAACTCATTTTATCCATCCTACAAATAATAATATCACCATGCGTGCGTACGTACAGTTTAACGTCTCCACGCCGTGGTGTAATTTATTATTCTAAAATACTTAATATGGAAGGGTATAATGATGAGTATAATGGATTTAATTAATGAATATAAAATTATAATTATTCTTTATAATTAATAAACCATAAAATTCTATACCATTTAACTATTAAGTGAATGATATCGTCGCTTGTGCGTACGTAAGACTTACCGTCTCAACAACGTGATGAGATTCATTTTCTAGGTTAACCATTCAAGAACGATTATAAAGTATATATAATAAATAATCATGAAATATATGACATAAAAATTATAATTTATTAATATATATATATATATATATTTCATTTACTTTCTTTCATTCAATTCAATAAGGAAACAGAAACATCGTTCATGCGTACGTACAACCTCCCATCTCCATGAATGGTGTATAATATTTCATTTATCTATATATTATATATATTTATATACTTAATATTTATGATATATAAATTATGTTTTACATTTTGGAAGTAAGTAAATCACTATATAAGTAATAAGATCAAGAATAACAATTCAAAACACGTACGATATATAAAATGATTATTACCCAAAACATTTCTTTAACCTGGAATTGATAAATTAATAGGTATTATAAAGTCATAAGTGAATAATATATGATATCATAGATATTATTATGGTTATATTACAAGTAAATAATATGTTTAAACCCACTATACAGGAGTATCAGATGCAAATAGAAGAAATTGGACCTAGGGTAAAGCATAATTTTACAATCTCATTATTATCCGAGATTGTTTATATGTAAGTATTTACTGGGGTATATTTATCATCCATGTCCAGGATTCATAAGTATGTAATATTATTTATATTATTATATAGTTTTTTAAAGTTAATTTTACTCTTTGGTGAATTTTTATTGAACAGTATTAAAGGAATATTTTTTCATTATTCGATTCGAGGTGCTTTTTGACTTTTCTAAAAAAATGTATGAGGAGAATGTTTTATTTAACTTATACAGCATGAATTTTTTTTACACAATCATAAAAACTTATTTCCATGAATATTACTTTATAATATTTCAAGTTTATTTTCAATTAAATTCTTTACTTTTAAAATTTCATGACATTTTGTGAAAATAAAATGTTTTTGAAGAAGAAAGGATATTTTCCTCAAGAATTAAGTTCAAGTGTTTTATGAAAATTATTTTCCATATAAGATGATGATATTTAAATTGGGTTATGTTTCTATACCTATAATTAATATTATTTTACTATTTTAATTATGGAATTATATTTTATATGGACTAGGTTAGTATGAAATTATGTTTATGAAACCAATTTTATTTATTAGGTTATGCTATGATGAATGATTTATATTTTTGTCCCACATGTAAGAATGATTTCATTATGAGATAGGTGGGAACAATATCTACCTCCAATGAATTGGGTTAAAATTTATATCTCAGGAGATAAACATTACTGGAATGGAAAGAAAATACAGTTTAGTAATACATGGCTGTAACGAAAAGTAAATTTAGTTCAATAATACATGGCTTGAATGACAAGTAAACCTAGTTTAGTAATAGACATTGTCCACTATGATGGTCTTGGAATCAATTACTTGGATACTATGTAAATCATATTATGTACTTATTTTTTTCCACAATTCCATGTTTTATGCCAAAGCTATTTTTTCATGGTTAATGTTCCTTTATGATCTATGCATTACATACTACCAAGACTTATTTCAGGACCCATGATTTTGATATTTATACTTTGTGTTCATGTTTTTAGATTATTATGTTTATGTTTTGTTTCATGTTATCAATGTTTACACTTAATGAGAATTTAAGCTCAACCTTTTTATGTTTTATTTTCCATAGGATATAATGAAATGTTTTAGGTAGGAAAAAATGGGAAGATCTTTATGGGAGATTTTAAAGATCTTTCACCAAGATATAAGATTATGTTTCAAGTTTCAAAAGACATTAAGCTAATATAGTATTTGGGAATATATTTATGTAATGGATAAAGTATTCCACAAAATAAATTTTATTTCCAAGTTCGTAATGCTTGGTTTTTTAGAAATAGTATTTATATACAACAATTTTTAAGGATTCAACAACATTACATAGCCTCTAAGGATGATCATTGGACTCCTAATCATTATTTTTTTTTAATACATAGATTAAATATTTCATAAACATTTTATAACAATATAAATCTCTATAACCTATGATTAAACATCCAATTGATTGATTAATGTTTCAATAATTAATATGAATGTTTGAAAATTATTAACACTCTATTAAAATAATTTTTTACCAAATACAATAGTAGTTTATGTGGATGGTGATCAAATTCATGTGTTTTATCATAATACAAGCTTCCATGTATATATAATAGAATAAAACCATGAATTGGAGACTTTCAACATGTCATTATTTCTTTTAGCACAAACCTCAATGTGATGACCTTTGTCACATTATGAAGTTTTTATGGAAATTTAGTGCAATATCCTTTTTTCACTAATGATTTATAGATTTAATACATTATCAACTTATGTCACATCATATTCAATGACTTGTAAAACGATATTCGATACTAATTTTGAATATATTCCAAAAATCCTTTTTCAAAACCAATAATTTTTATCTATATGTTTTTTTTAAAAACATTATAACACAAGTTATCTTAGTTCACCCAACCACTAATAATGATCCCACATGACCTTATAGTGTTGAAATCCACTTTTAATTATTTAATATATAATTGAATGAAAGGAGAAACCTAAAAAATAATGTCAATTTCATAGAAACTAAAAATTGATATGTTTTGATCTCCATAAAATACTTATATCTTTATACCTATTTACACAAGATGTATCACTTACAACATACATAATCAAATAACCCCTTTATCTAATTCATAAAGTGACCATTTTACATGGAATATAAGAGTCTTTTGTAACCTCTCATTCATTCTTGATTTTTTGGGAAAAGACTACATAAGACTTTGAAAAATTGACCTTGTTGGGACTCCTCCAAAGCTTACTATAGGTTAACGATTAACCAATGACACTCAAATTAAATAATCCACAAGTTGATGACTAAAACCATGGGAATATCATCATATATATATGTAAGGTTTTACCCTTCATAAATGAAAAAGTCACACAATTGGATAAATATAAATGTAAAACCCATCCTCAATATATGAATAATGAATTACAATGCATGAAATTACATATAAATTCAAAACATAAAAGGAAAAAAAACATATGTTCTATCAAATATTTCATACCTTAAGAATGGTATATAATAATCCACCTTGCCCGACAGATCTTTTATGTCCAGAACTAATGTCTTTGACACAACTATAGACTCTATCAAGATAATCTAAGAAATGTTTTTCTACAAATCAGAGGTGATTATATAAATATATTCACTTGGTTCCTCATCAAAACTCTCATTTATATTAGTGAAAGAAACATTATTATTCATATATTTATATAATAAAAAAATAGTAAACTAACAAACATCATATAAAGCTAGCCATTTATCTTATACCATTCTATACTATATAAAAAACTCACTTACTGAACCAAAAAAATATTCCCACCACATACAATTATGCATCCTAAACAAAAAAACAACCAACACTCATCTTTATCCAAGGAAAAAAAAATTTCCATCCTCATAGACCTCACTGCAATATTCTCAAAACGATATACACCTATGTGGACCTCAGAAATATAAAAATACTATCAATAAGCTATCCACCCATAGATAACATGGTAAATATACAAATAAACATCCACATCAGAACTATCTACCCTTAGAGAACTCATTATTATCTCATCAATTCTAAAAAGTAGCTATCCACATGTAATAGACATTCTAATAATAACACAATTAATAAGTATATTTCCACATGTGGGGAACTCTGTAAGCACAAATATATCAATTAGTAACTATCTATATATAGGAAAAATTATAAGATAGAATACATATCTTTTGGTTGGGTCATTTTACACCATTAAATCTAAATGGTAGTCTAAGTTTCTACCCATAGATACTCTACCCATCACAACCTGCATTGATTGGGAAATTATCCACCCTCAATGACTCTCACTATATTAATAGTTGTCCAACCTCAGTGAATTTATCCTCCTCATCCTGCTTCATTACCACCACATCACATATCCAACATGGACATACATATCATAAAAAATATAATTAATTCAATCCATTATATCAACCTCAACATCATCATCATCAGTATCACTAACATTATTACAATAGTGAACTATAACAAATTAGTGAAAACCTTTACAAAACTAACACATTATTAAAATGATTGAAGCACCAACCATCCATTTAGTCTCCCACATTGAATGAAATATATACAAAGGTAATATGGAATATAATTAACCCACATATATATAACATTATCCCACCTAGGTTAATTATAAATTAGATCATATGGAGTATAATCACACCACATCACTAACATTTTTCATATCTAGGGAATATACAATCTCTAAGACATATTTTATAGTCATATATAATCAATAATTTACTTTTAATAGTCTCTATATTAATTAAATCCTTTCAAATACCTAAATATCCTATCACATAATATAGATTCATAAATTCATACTATTACACAATCCTTGTGTTGATATGGCATGACACTCATATAAATTACCACCTCTACACTGAGAAACTATCACATGTAAAAATTTTGTTGATGGTGTAACAAACCCATCCATTTTGGCACACCCACATGAAATTTTTTGAACTACTCATATATAAGGCCTGTTTAACAATTGGAATGATTTTTTATAACTTTAATGATGTTGGAATTAAACCATGTTGAATTGGTACCCCCATGTAAAATTTTTAAAAAACCGTTATATCACCAATTTTTGACTTTCCACTAACATATTACTATTATTTGATAAAAATTTATCACTAGAACTCTATAAAAATAACAAAAAATCCATCTTATTAAATTTTAAACATCAAATTCACCAAAATAAAATTTTATAATATTTCCCCCCTTTCAAAAATATTTCCAAAGTTATTTATAAACCAATATCAACACAAATTACCATCATGGAAAATATACCAAATAATTCCTAGTTATCATATTCGGAAATGGATACCAATTGTTGGTGCCAAAATGTTAGAAGAAAAGAAAGAAGATAAAGAGGCCCCATGGATGGATTCGTGAATCCTCTTCATGGAGTCCCCCCAGGAAACACGCCTGCTGTGAAGCAAAGGAGGCGGTAACCTCTACAAATTTGCCTGAGGTTCACGAGCCCACTATGAATAAAAGGAGGCAGTACCATCCGTGAACGCCCCAAACGTTCGTGAGCCCGCCGCGAAGCAAAGGAGGTGGTACCCTCTATGAACTCCCCTGACAATCTTGAGACCGCCATGAAGCAAAAGAAGTGGTACCCTCTACAAATACCCCTAATGTTCAAAATCCCACCGCAAAGAAAAGGAGGCGGTACCCACTGCGAATGACCCTGACATTCGTGATCCCACCACGAAGCAAAGGAGGCGGACCCTCCGTGAATGCCCATGATGTTCACGAGCCTATCGCGAAGAAAAGAGGTGGTACCCTCCATGAATGCCCCTGAGGTTCACGAGCCCACCACGAAGCAAAGGAGGTGGTACCCTCCATGAATACCCCTGACATTCATGAGCCCTCCACGAAGAAAAAGAGGTCGTACCCTCCATGAACACCCCTAACGTTCACGAGCCCACCACGAATCAAAGGAGGCGGTACCCTCTGAGAACGCCCCTGACGTTCGTGACCCGCCTCAAAGAAACCCAATATCTCTTCGCACCGTGTAAGCTCTGCTTCATGGTTCTTCTTGCCTATACATACCGTGCTCCCCTTGAGCCCTCGGGGACAGACAATCTGACCTTTCGGCTTCTCAGCTCCCAAATCACGAATCATCCTTTTCTCTACGAATCATGAGTTACGTGAGGTATTTTTTCTTCTCATGGGGCCTCTGCATAGTCTCATTTTGATCCCCTCTTCCGAGAGGGATGCCTTTCATGGAGCCTAAGGGCTTCACGAAGGAAGGGGATCCCCAAGGGGACTCGGGTTGTCGTGGGGCATTTATGCTTCGCGAAACACCCCTCATGTAAATGAGATCCACATGCCATGGCAAGGTCACTGTACTTCGTGAAGCACATTGCTTCATCACACTTTGCTTTGCAAAGCACCTGTGCTCTGTCAGGAAGTGCATTGCGAATACCTTTCCACTTCGCGAAGCACCTCCCACTTGCACCTCCTCCCCATGATAAGGCTAAGGCGCCCCACTTCGCGAAGCACATCCCTTCGCAAGTGCCCTCCACCATGCAGATCAACCGAGGTCCACAAGGCCCCTACCTATGGACCCCTCTGCTTGGAAATTCCTTCTCCCATGAGACCCTCTAGGCTTGAACGATGTGACTTCAATGTCCCCTAGATGATATCGCCCATAGAATTGCTCCACCTAATGCTTCTTCACATAGGTACGATAATGGATATTGCTTCTTTGCATAGCCACACTAACGTGGACCCCTCGATGGTTCGCTCTGCGACCCCCCCTTTAGTACGACATTTCTGGTACCTTCCCTCCCATAAGGAGTAGAGGGTACTGGTTATGTATGTCCCAGGGGTTCAGAGAAAACCCACCTCGTCCGAGATGCAGGACATTAAAATTACAAGCACCCTCATCCTCAACACATGAAGTTAAACTGTGACATCACCCCATGCCTCTCATTTGGGGTGCCCCCACCTTGGACATTCTCCATGCCCATTGGTGTCCACAGGGGATGATATCCTCCTTCTGGGAGTGGCGTTTGTCCTCGGGGAAGGGAAGCCACCTTGATATAAGCCCCTAACAATTCTTGCAGGATGCAGAGCCCCCCTGATCCCTCCTTTTATCTTTGGTCCCCAAGGCCAGTGGAGGACATGATAAAGAACAGACCCCCTACTCTATTCCTGGGTGCCAAATCCCTCTCCCTCTAGGATTTTTTCCCTCGGGCCTCCATCCTAGAGTAAGTCCTAGCACCGTGGGATGCCCAACGCGTAAGCCCCTCTTCACTTCCCACGGATGCAACCTTCACGACAAGATCATCAGGTCCCTGCAACCCCTGGTTTCTCACACTGAGCATGACTCCCGTGATATTAGAGTGAGCACCAACCATGACACACCTTGGGCCGCCTTAGAGCGTGAGCCCCAAACGCCCCCGTCCCACATGGCGTTAAACTATAAACCCAAACTATGGGTACTTTGATCCATGTCAAGACATGGTACGTAGGAAGCCTCCATGAGGTTCAAGACCACCACCCACCTGGACCAAGGTCCTTATTCACGTCAATTATCCAACACTCCCCCATCCTGCATGACGTTAAACTGTATCCTAATCCAGCGGTAAGCCATTGTGATCCCACCATCCAGTTGTTCCGACACCCCTTCACGTCGGTTCAATAACCCATTTCCAACCCTAACTATGGGGACTTTGATCTTTTCTAAGGCATGGTACGTAGGAAGCCTTACGAGGTTCAATCCCAACATCTATCGGACCAAGTTCCATGTTCACGTCAGTTCACCGACATCCATTCTGAACTACATTGTCATTTATCCATGTCAAGGCATGGTACGTAGGAAGCCTCCATGAGGTTCAAGCCCACCACCAGTGGACCCCTGCGTTCACCTTTATGTCGGTTCACTGACAAAACCCTCCCAAACTACGTTGAATTTGATCCATGATAAGGAATTGTATGTAGGAAGCCTCACAAGGTTAAAGCCCAACACCCATCGAACCAAGGTCCATCTTCACATCGGTTCACTGGCACCCACCCGAACTACGAGATCTTTGATACATGCTAAGGTATGGTACGTAGGAAGCCTCATGAGGTTCAAGCCCACCACCTGGTTATTCCAATCTCCTTCATGTCGGCTCAACAATGCCCGAGAAGCCTAGAGTGTAATCCCCACACATCCATTCTCGAACTATGAGGACTTTGATCCATGCTAAGGCATGGTACGTAGGAAGTCTCTTCGAGGCTAAAGACCAAAACCATCATCCATACTGATTCTTACCCAGGCCACCACATCCCAGTGAGATCATGCCACCTCATTCCCCCTCAATAGAATTCGGGAAGCTGCCCACATGCTACTCCCAATATCGGTGTTCCCTCAAGGGGGATCTTCAATCTGATCCACTCTAGCTAGTGTTCTGATCAGACTGATCTGTCTCTGCTGTACATTAAACGTTTTGCATACCCCGTGTTAGACACATGAAGATGAGGAAAACCTCAGATACATGCCAATGGAATATGATTCTCCGCACTCGATGTGGGATGCCCTGGTCTTCCGCGCCCTCGAGAAGCCCTATAATAAGGGACAAAAGACAGACATGCCAATTCCCCAGCGTCCAGACATGCCAGTGTTTCCCAGTGTGACTACTCTCCTAACTGAAGGTTGCTGCCCCGACTGGACCCCTTGGAATGTCCTGACATAATCAGCATAATTAACTGGTGTCCATAAAAATATGGCGCTGGGAATAGTTTCACTAATAACGTATTAAATCTATGAGGGAGACACAGACTAGGTGACGAGTTCCGAGGAGGAATCCACAGAAGGAAGAACCGACATCCCATCATCCCATTTAGATCAAGGAGAAAACATCCATGAACAAGGGGTGAATGACACCCACCTTTGGAAAGTCGGAATGCGGGGTAACAAAAAGTCGTGCCTGTTGCACTCAAGTAGACGGATGCGTGTGCCCTGGAGAAAGCATCAGAAATAGAAATGGTGAACCCAACGTGAAGTTATTCTCCTCAATGTAGAGATTAGTAGTGCTTGAGACATCAGTAGAGTGACGTGTCACCGGATCCAGATATCCGGCGCCGGGCCCTGCCAAGAAAATAGTAGGCCTGGCGTGAAATTCCCCAGATGTTGGGGAAGTCAAAAAGTTGGGATTCTTGGTCTGCGAAGTTGTCAGCATGGATACCTATTACCGTCCATGGAATATGGAATGGCGCTGGGGCACTGGATATCGATTTATTTTTCAGTCAGTACTACTGAGCTGATCTCTCTGCCTTCAGAAGCCCAGTTGCTGCATTCAGAACCCGATCACCTCCTGCCCACTGACACAAGGGTAGGGGCAATCTCAACACGACAACACCGTGTGGTTCTGCCTCTTATATGACGGCCTCGACTGCCGTGACTACTGGGTTCCCACACCCCCTCTCCTCATCAGATATTATCCAATGGAGGGTAATCAATGACCTTGTACGTAGGTACAAGGAGGAGGGGGTCATCCTTATGAGGACACGACCTACCTAGATTTAGAGGCATCTATGCCTCACCATCAATTCTGCCCCTGAGGGCTGCGCAGGGAGCCACTGCTCCCCAATCCAACCATCAATTGTTTAGGGGGCCTATCCCCGGAATGCCTCAACGACTCCATGCCCTACTCCGATGAGGTAGGGGATGTTTGGGACAGCCCTTCCAAAGTTCCATCCCATGGGTTCCCAGCGAGGGCCCTCACGAGGCCACGCCAGCACTTCCACCCAGTTCCCCGAGCTGAAGAGCAGGTAGAATACCTACCTACACCCCCGGTACCAGCCTGACTGACCTGAAGCCAGCATCAGGAACATGCCAAGGAGGGCACCCACTAAGGGGAGTAAAATTTAATGGTTACTATGGCCCGAGTCACTGCTGATGTGCATCATCAACCCCTGTATACGCTGAGCTAGGGCAGCTATATGCCCGACCTTGATCGAGGCCCCAACCACCCCACGGGTAGGTTAGGTCGAATCTACTGGTTGCAGGCACAGGCAGTGGCCACTGCGGACTAACCCACAGCAATGCCACCCACCACATGGGCCCTCCCCATACAACCACCATGGAGGATGTGTGCCTTTCCCGCTCCCAGGCCTGGCTCGGTTGTATGCCCCATGCCACCTTCGACCCGAAAGAGGGCCTTCCCTATGGTAGCAACACCTCATATGGGAGTCTCTCCCGTGATCATTACACTGGATATGGAGCCATCCCTTCTTCCACAGACTGCCGAGGTAGGGAAAATGAGACAAAGGAATGAAAATATGTTTTATTTGTGGAAAATTAGGGAATAAAACAACTAATTCATGAGGAAAAATGAAGGGGTTAATGGAGGGAAATAAAGTATACACAATGGTACCTTTTATATTTCAATATATTATCTGTGGATAACATGGGGATTATTAGAGTTAACGCCCTAATCTAAGGGATAACTTCTAGACCAAGTAAGGTTATATAATATGATAATAATTTAAGTGGAATGATTGAAGTGTCTATGTAGTTGGATTAAATAATTATTATTTAGTAGTACTTTGTTAATGATATTATAGTTATAAGAATCATGAAAAAATAAGGATTGTTCTATAGTAGTTTTTCATTAAGAATTTGCAATGATATATTGAATGGTACCAATAACCTAGAAAAGTGATTTAGTGGTAAGGTAATATTTTTTTAAATCACATGATTATTGGATATATAACCCTTATAATGTGATTTATGTTGAGATAATAATGTTTAGCTGGTATAAAAAGTATATTTATATTGATAATGTAAATTGAATTGTATTGGTGGCCTTGAAATTTATTAGTGATTTGATAAAAAATTATTTAAGTTGTCCTTTATGAATTTTATTTAATTTACGGATTTGTGGAATATATTCAATAGTCTTTGATTTTATTCAAGGAATAACGATAAAGTTATTTTTTGGAAGTATATATGTTTTCATTTAGGTTTTATGATGATTCTAGTTATTACAATGATTTAGAAGAAGACATAATCAAGGTATTCAAATGTTTGGTGTGTGACATAATAAGATACATTATTTTGTTTAGGGATTAAATCTAAGTTGATTTTAGAAATTATGTGACCTATTTTTTAAAAATTTTAGGGTTTAATTCCCGTTAATCATGATTTTATGTGTTTTTGAATTTAGATATTTATGGATATAATTATTTAGATATTTGGGTATTATTACTGAAATCTTTGATAATAATCTTTGAAATGATAATTTATTCATACTAGTTATCCTAGGATATATAAACCAATTTTTGTTTCAGTAACTAAATATAGATAGAGGGAATAGTTTTTATCCTATTATAGATCATATGATCTATAATATGTTTATTTTAATGTTTCAAGCAAGAAAATAAATTTATATTTTTCATTCATCATTGGAATATAGTATAGAAATAAGTGGAAACTAATTAAAACATAAAAAAGATGAAATTATGTTTATGGATTTTATGAAATTAATTTAGTATATTTTCTCATATTCCATTTTAAAGGAATTCCTAAACTCTAGGAAAATAGAACTTGAAAATTATTTTTTTTCTTTTTATAATTATTCCTAATGAATTTATGGTCTTTTCACCTAAGACTGATTTATGGTTTTAGGGTAATTAACATTTCCATGACTATGTCATCTATCACTCATAATTATTATTTGGAAATTATCTGTCTCCACTTTTCATTATTTTAACTTCCTACTAATGATCTGCTTATCTGAGAATCTGATTATGTGTTATTTTAGGAAACCTTTTTTTCCTACATCGCCTTTTCAAAGGAAGATTTATTATCATTTTTTAGGATGTGGACTTATAAATATAGAATTTTAAAATATTAAACCTTTCATTCCTATAGTAAAAATTATGGGGATGAAATTTATAATGGCGGTGATAATTTAACACCCCAAAAATTTAATTGAAAAGAATACTATTCTCAATATATTTCTTAACACAAAACATTGAGCTTTAAGTGAACTACGATATAAAATAAAAGTATTTTATTAATGTGAATATTATAACCAAGATTCTAAATTAAAAGTATGAATAAGAAAAAAGATTATAAAAAATTATATATAAAGGATTTATATAATTTTTATGTAATTATTAATGAAAAATAAATAATTACTCAATTTTCAATGAAGTTATTTTATGATTTGACAATATGTTATCTTAAAAAATATTTTTTTATTTAATTTTATGAATTAAAATTACCACTAATTATTAGGAATTATATTTTAGGCAATTAATATAATTTTTTAAATTAGTATGTCAAAATTAGAAGTGGGGGATTTTTTTGGATTTCTTCTAAAAAGCTTTATTTTGTATTGAGTAGTGAAAAATAACTATTTTTGTAAAACTGTCATTTATTTTCAACAAATCAAGTTATTAGAAATCCAAATTATGTTCTTATTTTGTTTTAAATTAAAATAAGTATCCATAAATTATAAAAAAACAAATTAATTATATATGAGTCATTATTATGCTCGATTTTGGTATAAGCTCATTTTTGAACTTAAAAACACATTTTCTAAAAAATATTTTTATGTGTACAATGTGTTTTTATCTTAATTAATTAAGTAAATTATTATTCATTAATTATATTAATAAAATTTTGATAATATATAATAAATTAAATATGTTAATATCCACTTAATAGTTTTTTTCTATGAAATGAATGAATGTAAATTCAATTTTATGTTTAAAATGATTTTTTATAAAAATAGGTTTTAATTCATTTTTTGAGCGCTTATTTAAAGATAATTTCTACACATTATAGAAATTAAAATTAGTAAAATTGATTCAATATTTTACTTATAATAATTAATATAATATAATATATTCTACTAAATTTTCTATCATAATGAAGAGTTAAAAAAGTCAAATTTTATTATGATGGTTAAGGTTAAAATAAGTATATTAGGACAGACCTAAACTAAGAGAAAAGGGTATGAATGTCACCAATTTTTTATAATTATTATTATTTGAATATTTTTCCTTCTTATATTATACTGGATTCTAATTTTTTTTCATTTTAATCTGTTTCTACAAGAAAGTGACCTAAAACTATTGAAATCTTTTAAATAATTCCATGCATATATATTAAATAATACATACCCCAAAACCATATAATATAGAATATATTAATTATAAATCTTTTTTATTCCCCTAAGTCCATCCTAAGAAGGATTAATGTTTAATCCAAATGTGGTCTCTCAAAGAAGAGGTATAAATCTCAACCGAGCTCGTTCAATTTTAATTATTATTATAAATCCATTAAAAATGGTGTATTAATTAAAAAATGATGAATCTTGTATCCTGAATATACTGAGATTACATTATGATTATGGAACCACCATTTAACACGTCTTTTCTTTTAAATGGGGAATGAATGTATCACTCGTTTGTGTGTGAGGACTACCACATGTACTTAACGATATAATTCATTTTCCTTCACCATATTTCATGGTTGATTATTAATATATATGTATTGTTTATATATGATATTTATGAAATAATTATGTTTTTTAATTATAATATATTATATACCTTCTTACAATCTCATATGTTGGAAAATGATAATGCTTATCTTGCATGTGTATGAACTATCACCTCCACACAATGATGTGATTATTTTTTTCATTTAAAATTTAAATAGATGGTAATAAGGATATATTTAATGAATATATATGATATGTATTAAATAATAAGTATTATTTAATGGTGAATTTTTATTTACATTTCTTTCATTCCATACATCGAAAAGTGGAAACGCCACTCATGCGTACGTACGACCTACCATCTCCATGAAGTGATGTAATTAATTTTTCATCCCCAAATTATAAGAATGGTTATAAAAGTTTATATAATAATAAAATATGAAATTATTACATGATTAAAATTATAGATATTATATAAAAATGATCAAATTGAAATGAACATAACTACCAAACTGAAACATGGAAAAAAAATGAAATGGTTATCACTCATAAATAAGGATTTTAATAAGGAATTATTTATAAATGAGTTATAGAATATTATAAGTGGATAATATATGATATTATAATCATGCGAATGGTTATTTTATATAATTATATTAAATATAAATTATTTATACTAGATTTTTAGTGATTTTGAATCAAGTCAGACGTAAGGTAAGGGTTATTCATTTAAATACTATTTAGTTATGACTTGTTTGAAGTTATGAAAATAATTATGTTTAAGAGGTGTATATGAATACCATTTGAATTATTATATAATTTATACTTATTAAATCAGGGTATTTAAAATCACAATTTAAATTATTTAATCCAATTGGATTTGATTCGAATGTTATCAAAGTGTTAAGGGCTTCTTGTCTCAAATTGTGTTCTTTGGAAAAAATGTTATATTATAAAACTATAATAAATTATGAGGTGTGTATACATACCCTTTTATATTTTTTAAAATGAATATAATTATTTACATGTTATTTAATGTTTCTATTGATGTTATTTCTTTCATGGGACCCACAACTTAAAAGTTACAAAAGCAGTAAGGGTTTTAAATTACAAACTCATTTTTATATAGATTTTTTAGGCTTAAATTTATAATGATGAAATTATATTATAAATGTATAAAAAATAATATTTATTTTATTATACTATTGTTATTTATAGAAATTATATGATTTCATTTCATTTTTATCTCTTATTACTCAAAATTATGAAAGAATGTTTTCAATAAAATCCAACTTTGTTTTTCTATTTGACCTGAAATGTTATTTTCTTCCATGTCCATATTTTTTATAATTTTTTAAAGAATGTTTTTTATATTATCCAATTATTAATTAATCTCACCTTTACCCGTGTTTTAATTTCTATACAATGTTTTAAAATTAATCTTCATGTCATTTTCCATGTAAAGTTCTTTTTACCAATAGTCTAAACAGAATATTTGTTTTAAAATATGCTGTAAGAATGAATTTTCCCACCATCATGAATAATATTTTATTTGAATATTACATTAAAATTTTCAATGTTTATTTTAAATAATTTTTTTCTATCATTATTTTGAAATTTTTTAGATTTTTTATAAGTGATTTCAAAATTAAAAGTGTATTTTCCTCAAGAAATATTCCAGTTTTCTTTTAAGGAATTTTTTCTTCCATGATAACATTATTTGATGTTACTTATGATTCAATTGGGATATGATGATATGAAACCATCCTTATTCATTGTATATATGTTTTATTATTATGATGATTAAATAATTATGAAACGCCTTTTTTTCTTAGGGTTAATAAATTATGAAATACTAAATGTTGTAATGATCTTGTGGTATATATATGAATAGATCATGATTATGTGAAGAGTGGGTTTGTTATATACCAATAAAAAATTGGGTAAAGATTAATGTTTTATGAGATAATAGGGTATATAAGAGTTTATCCCAATCCCAAAAAGAGGAAATTAAAGGTTATCCTAATCCCAAAGAAGGTACACAGATTATTAAATCAATCATAATTTGTGATGAATATCTTGGTGGGCAGCCTTGAAATAATATTTTTATGAATATGATTATGCCACCATTTATTCTTCTCTTTTATAACATGATCTTATACTAATTTTATTATCTCATGTATCATGTTTTTTTCCTTTGTGATTTTTTTCCTATGAACTACTAATATTTATTCCATGACTCAAAATTTAGATTTAGACATCATTGGGGTAAGGTTTTAAAATATAAATCTCATTTTCTCATACCCATATTATAATGTTATTATTAAAAATCATCATTGATTGAAATATCCACAGTTCAGCCTTACTGGTCATTTTATATCACCCATTCTTATATCTCATTTCCACAAGATATAAATAAAGGTTTTATGTAGGGTAAGAATAAGAAGTGTGCTTTGTGAGAATAACTTTGTGGGAGATGATATTAATCTTTTATATACCAGTTTTTTATGTATCTATGTTTCCAAAAAAAGAAAAATTTATGGTTATGGAATGTATCTTAATAATATATAATGAATATTCATATAATAAGATGTAATATTCATATATTAATGGTTTGGGTCACCTTAGGTTACCCCCTTAAAAGATCCCTAACTACCTTTTGATGTCTGGATTCAAATACATTTGAATTTAAAAATGATGATATCTCAGCTTCTCGTCATTTCTATAATAAGGATAAAAACACATAAACTATATAAAACATAAACCAAAATCCCATAAAAAATATTTCCCCTTATTTTCTCAACAACAACCCTTACTACCTATTAATACAAAGAGGCTCATATAAGAAATATTACCTGAGAAAATGCTAAAACTAATCCCATCCAATTATAAAAACATCACAATTTTATAATCATCGATTCCACCATAGATGATCTAACCCTCATAACAAGAACAAATATAAGGGAACATAGAAACCATCTTAACCTCTCATAACCAACACCAAGATCAAGGATATATATATATAGAGATATGTGTGTATTCATATATATATATATATACACACACACACATTAGGAATATCTAACCTCATTACCACATCAATAAAAACTCCAAACACATCTAAACATCACCCCTACCCACATAGAGAACCACCCTAATAATAACAAAAACATTATCATCATAACCTATAATTACATGATTCATGAATTTACTATTTCTATGACACTCAAAATGTAATGACACGTGAATTTATAGAATATTTTTTTAGTATAAATTTGATTTTTTGAGCTCCAGAGTATAATTTTTCTTAGAATTGGGATTAAATCATAATACTATATGTTAAAAAATCTACAGAATATGTTTTTTTATGTTTTCAATTGTTCTGGTGTTAAGAAAGGGATTCAAGAGGGTGTTGGAGGGGTTAGTCCAAGTGTGGGGTATATATTTTTTAAGAGGTGGATTTTTATTATGTGATTGGGTTGAGACACATTATGATGAAGGGATTGTCAAGGATTAAATCATATTTAAGGGGGAACCATAATGTAAAGGATGGGATACCGACTATATGAAGTAGGTCATTCCATGTCCCTTAATTATCATGGCATGGATTATTTCGAGTGTGAGATTTAAAGTGATGAAGGTTTGGATGTGTGTATGTAACGCTCATGAGAAGTCACACCATGGTCCAAGGCATTATTAAATGATGATAAATCTTATGTATTGGGTTTTTGGTAAAGAAAAATATCTTATTTATGAAGGATACACCTTGTAATAGGGAATCATGATATGGATGTGTAAATACATACTTATCATTTAGAAAAACCTCACACATTCCTTTGTGAAATTTTACACAAGGAAGTATTTTCACATAGTGACCCATGGATCATACTGTAATGGAATTACCATGGGGAGAAATCATAGTGTGGGTCTAAAAGGACACATTGTGAGATGTTATTCCACTATATGAATGGATAAGGATATATCACGAATTCATGGGCCTTAAGTTCTTTAGTTCATTCTAAAATAGGTGCATCACACTCTGACTAGAATGGTAATGACACAAGGAATTAATGTGGGGGTGGTGTTTCATTGTGGCCCTTGGCTCATTACATAACCAATCCTTAGGTTAGGGTATCACACCACGATTATTAGGTTCATATAATGACAAAACCTTTTTCTTGTTTTTAAGGATATGTTTAAGCCTATATTTTTTTCAGTCAACCCCCTTTCATAATTTTTTTTCAAGTGGCCATTCAGGGGGGCCATTTTGGTTATATCAACCCTCCCTCTTTCCTCTCTTGGTTTATATTTGATGATGGGATGTACATTGGGTTTTATATGTAATTTAATATCAATTCAGTAGATACACAAGCTTTAAGTACATGGAAATTACATTTATATTGCAGAATACTTAATTCAATACAAAAAAAAGATTCTCAAAGATCATATTAGTTAAGTGTCTTTGAAAACTCAAAATAAAATATTCTAATCATGGTGAAAGATATTCAATATCTCCCATAAAGATACTATAGTGACCCATAATTTACATACATGTTTAATACTTCAATATTTAAGCATACTTATTACAACATATAACAAAACCATGAAAGGACCATATAGGTATACTATCATTAAAAACTGGGAAACATAAACATCTGGTTCATAAAGCATCTACACTGTCTCCCATTTATTTATTCATATCTATAGTCCCTTTTTGGCATATCTTACTTAATAACCTTCTTCCTGAACTGGGGAAAGAAAACATACAAAAGGGTGAGCTCAAATGCTCAGTAAGGGTAAACAAAAGAAATATCAATCACATCAATTTCATAAGAACATAATATTTTGGAAATCTTACCCTGCAAAAGAGATCATAATTTCATAACATGGGATAAATCATGGCAGTGAAATGTAATCCCAATAATCATAAATTAAAACATGAAACTTTGGGTCATACACACATAATCATAGAGAATCATTTCTTATTAGTCAAGACTCATTGACAAGACTATCTTAGTGGACAAAGTCCATTTTTGAACCGAGTTCACTCCTCGTTTCAGTCCTGTTTCACTGAACCGGTTTAACCTGCCATTCCAGCCATGTCTATCTCATGAGATATAACATCTTTACCCAATTTATTGGAGGGAGATATAGGTACCACCCATCTCATAATGATACCATTATTATGTGTGCCACAAAATCATAAACCATACATCATAGCATAACCCATGTAATAAAAATGGGAATCTTAAACATCGTGATATCATAAATCAATTCATACAAGATAAAGAAATTCATAAAAATATTTCCATCACAACATAATCAAATCAATGTAATAATAGGGATAGAAAAATAACCCTATATTATCTTATATGGAAAATAATTTTGATAAAACACTTGAACTCCATTCTTGAGGAAAATATCCTTTTTACTTCAATTTTTGTTCCTTTCTTAACATGTCATAAAATTTTAATCTAAAAGAAGTTGATTAAAAATAAAAATGAAAAATTGTAAAGGAATATTCTTGGAAATAATGTTTTAAAAATCCATTCATGCCGTATAAGTAAAAAAAACATTCTTCTTGTACTTTTGTCGGAAAAGTAAAAAAGTACCTCGTACGAAAAATGACAAAAGATTCCTTTGATGTCATTTACTAAAAACTCACAGAAGGGTAAAATTGGATTTAAACAATTTTAGGAGGATATAAATAATATTAAATATTGAGGAAACATGGATGTGGAGGATAAATATTCCCCAGTAAATTCTGAAGTATAAACAATCTCAAATGAAAATTGAGATTGGGAGATTGTCCCTTACCTTAGGTCCGATTTGCTTCGTAAGTGTCCGAAACTCCTGTATAATGATTTAAATAATGTTATTGAATTATTCCAGAATCATAATTATTGTTCTGATATCATATATGGTCATATTTTTAGATTCTTATAAGTAATATTTCATTACTACTTGTTATTCGGGTGTTTATTACTTTTTGTTCTTATATGTGTTTTTTTGAATAAATTCTTATTCTTCTCTTTAGGTTATAGATACCTCATTTCCAAAATGTTATTAGTGTACTATATATCATATTTATTCATTCAATTTATTTATATAATAATTATGCAATGAATATCATTTAGAACGAATCACATCACATTGTGGGGACGATATTCCATACGTACACACGAGCGATGATATCGTTCCAATGATCGTGGAATTGTATTGGAGTGTATGTATAATATTGCAGAATCAATAACACTTTAAAATAATCATATATAGTTATTTATTTGCACCATTATACCCATCCAAGTAAGGTGGTGATGGAAAATAGATTACACCACGGCGTGGAGACGGTATTCCGTACATACGCACCCGCGGTGATTTCGTTTTCCGTAGGATGGATAGATGGTGAAATATAGTTGTTTCATACTTATAATAACATATCAGTATATGAGTGATAATGATGTTATTAATTCATAATTAAAAAACTAAAGAATAATAAGTGGAAGAAGAAATAAATTTGAAAGAATCGGTAACAAACATTACCTCTTCTTTGAAGCGCCTCTTTGAGACCTCATCTTAGGGCACTAAAATTGGTCTTTGAAGAATACCAGGACCTCTAAGATGTTTCTAGGGAATTTGGGAAGTGAAATTTGTAGGTATTGGCCAAGATTTAAGGCTCAAATTGGTGTGAGGAGGAGAGGGAGGAGGTGCCCTTTTTTAAGGGAGGAGAGGGGCACCTTTGGAAATATAAGAAATATTAGTTTATATTAAATCCCAACCCCTCTTAAAAACTACAAAAATGACTAATATACGAATATTAGATGAGATAGGGTTGTAATATAATCAAACAATAAAATTTATACATGTTAGAAATTTATTTTAAACATTATCAACTTGATTTATCCTAATTTATCAATTTAATTTTATTTGGGGTAATAATATTCTAAATTTTAAATTATTATAAATAATTACATATGTGTTGTGAATTTTCCATAATTTGAAACTTTATAAAATTTTAGACCATATAAATTTTAATTTATAATTTATAATTTTTTTTGTGATTTTAAACAATTTTATAATATGTTATTTTTATAAAATAACAATAGTGTCAATTTTGACACTATTCATTTATTTGAATTTAAATAAAATATATACAGAAGATATGTTCAAAATAAAATATTTAATAGATTCATAAAATGTAATATATATCTATAAAATTAGTTGATAACATTAAATAGTTCATATAATATTTATTTTAATATTCTTAAAACCATTTATATGATATTTTAATTAATAAAATAATTTCAACATCACTATTGTGTCATAATTAATGATAATTATTTAATCCCTAAAAATTATAAATAAATTCCTATGATGTAGATAATTGTATTATATTTCTTGAGACTATTCATTTTTGAAGTTTCATTAAGTTTATCACTAAATTAAAATTATTATACTTATAATATTTAGGAAAGTGACATGTTGTCACATTCTTTGGTTTTAATAATAATTAAATTATTTTCATGGAAAAAAGTCCATTAAATGAATCTAATCCGACCCTTAGGTGATATGGGTCAACTTTTATTCACCCAATAGGATTTTATCAGGTGTTAGGGTAATTTTATAATCTTATATTTACCCTTAATTACCAGATTTACCATTAACTATGGTAAATAAAATTTACCGTAGTTACTATTCATATTGCCCAAAAATAAAAAGTAGCCTATTAACATAATTTGGACCCACTGATTCCAAATATGGAATCCATTTTTAAAAATTAAAAACATATAATTTTTAGTAATTAATTTAAAATAAATCCCATTATTAAGAAAACGGGTTTTAGAAGTTAAAACATTGCCAAAGATTGAAATGTTTTTACCTATGAATTCAATGTGATCTTAATGATAATGAAATAAATTATATTAAATGGTAAAAATATATTCTATTTATACTTTAAAACCATTAAGTATTATAATTTAACCATATAAAGTATCTCAATGAAAAAGTTGTTTTTAATTAAAAATTAGCGTATTTTTACTATTCATCAAAATATGAAAGTTATGAGAAAAATATCAAAAATTTATCCAAAGTAAATTTTTATATCATGATTCAAAAGACGAATTTTATTTTGTAAAATTGAACTTATAAACATGTCATAAACTAGATTTAATGTGGGTGTGCCATCAAAAGGTGGAAAAACTGCATTTTTTGAAAAATACTTATTTTACCCGAAAAATTTATTTTGTTCTCTTACCATGTTCTAGAAAATGTGTAAGATGAATAATAAAATTCAAAATGTAGTTAATACCATTCATAACGGCTAGTTAATAATAATATATCATTGTTTAGTGAAACCCGATATTGTGTACTACACACGCTGTCGAGGAAGGCCGCGATTGCGTGTAATGCAAGCCAAGTCCGTATTGTGTGCTGTGAAAGATTCCTTTGGTGTTACGTATAACATAAGAAAAAAAAATATTTCTCATAAAATATCAGGGTGTTATAGATATTCCCCTTTATTTCCTACCTAAAACATTTCTTTATATAATGGGGAAAATAAAATATAGAAAGGGTGGTACAAATGATCATTAAAGGTAAACATAGAGAACAAAAAACAAACCATAAACATTTGAACATAAAAACATGAACATAAAATTTGAACATAAAAATATTGAGCAATGACATAAATCTTGGTAGTACATTAGACATGGATCACAAATGAACATTAACCATGAATTAATAACATTGGCATAAAACATGTAATTGTGGAAAACTAATAAGAACATATTACAATTTCCATAGTAGCCAAGGCATTGCTTCCAAGACCATCATAGTGGATGAAGTCCATTACTGAACCAGGTTTACCTTCCATTCTATACCTATATTACAAAACTGATTTTATTTTCTATTTCAGCCATGTTTATATCATGAGATATCAATATTTACCTAATGCATTAGAAGTAGATTTAGGTTCCACCCATCTTATTTCTAAATAATTCTTACATGTGATGCAAAAAATATAAATCATTTATCATAGCATAACCCATGAAATAAAATAGGTTTATTAAACATCATGTCATCATAAAATAATGCATATAAGATAAATAAACATCAAAAAAATAATTCCATCATAAAATCAATCAAAACAATGAAATAATAGGGATAGAAACATAAAACTATTTCATCTTAGAAGGAAAAATAATTTTGATAAAATATTTGGATTCAATTCTTGAGTAAAATATCCTTTTTTTCATCAAAAATGTTTTCTTTTCTCAAAATGTCATAAAATTTTAAAATTAAATAAGTTAATTGAAAATAAAAATGAAATAGTGTACAAGATTATTCATGGAAATAATGCATTAAGATGACGTAAAAATCCGTTCATTCCATATAAGTTAAAAAAACATTATCCTTGTACTTTTATCAGAAAAGTCAGAAAAGTACCTCGTATGGTAAACAAAAGAAAGATTACTTCCATACAATGTAGTAAAAGTCAAAAATGGGTAAAAATAAATTTTAAAATACATAGAATAATATTAAAAATTTTATGAATTTTTTTTAAATAAACATGGACATGGATGATAAATATATCCCTAGAAAAATCTTATGTATAAACAATCTCAGATAAAAATGAGGTTGCAAAGTTATCCCTTACCTTAGGTCGGATTTCTTCTGTATGTGTATGAAACTATTGTATAGTGGGTTTAAACAGATTATTAACTTGTAATATAGCTGTAATAATATTTATGATATCATATATGATTCACTTATGACTTTAAATTACCGGTTCATTTGTCAATTCCATGTTAAAGCAACATTTTGGGTAATAATAGTTTCATTTATCGTACGTGTTTTGACTTGTTATTCTTTATATGATTACATAGATCATGATTTATGTACTTCTAGAATGTAAAAAATGATTTATATATATCTTATATATTCAGAATATAAATATATATGTAATAGATAGATAGATGAAATATAATAAATTGTTCTTGGGGACAGTAGGCTGTCTGTACGCAGGAACACTATTTTCATTTATTTATTAAATTAAATGGAAGTAAATGGCACACACACACACACACAGATATATATATATAGAAATAAATTCAATATCATTTTTATATCATATATTTCATGATTATTTATTATATATACTTTATAATCATTCTTGAATGGTTAACATGGATAATGAATATCATCACATTGTGGAGACGGTAAGCCGTACGTATGCATGAGCGATGATATGGTTCCCATAATTGTTGAACGGTATTGAAGTTGATGGTGTATAATATATAATTATTATTATCATGTTATAATAATCATATATAGTTATTATTTCCATCATTATACCCATCCAACTAAGGTGGCAGTGAAAAATAGATTACACCACGACGTGGAGACGATAATCCGTACATACACACGTGTGGTGATTTAGTTTTTCTTAGGATGGATAGAAGGAGAAATAGGGTTGTTTCATATTTATAATAACAAATCAGTATATTATTGTTACCGATGTTATTAATTTATAATTAAACAACTAAATAATAGGATGTAGAAGAATAAATAAATTTGAAAGAATTGGTAGAAGAGATTACCTATTCCTTGACGTACCTCATTATAATTTCCTCTTAGGGCACTAGAGTTGGTATTTTGAGAAGACCAAAACCTCTATAATATAACTAGGAAAGTTTAGAAGAGAAATGGGCAGGGGTTGGCCAAGATTCAAGGCTCAAAATGGATTAGATAGGAGAGGGAGGAAGGTCCCTTTTATAAAATAGGAGAGGGGCACTTTAGGAAAGTTCCAAAATATTAATTTATTATAAATTAAATTTCGAAATAGAATAGTCCAAATACTATTTAATTATAAGATAATATGATGTTTTTTTATAATAACTATCATCCAATAATATTTTTACAAGTTTTTATATTTTGTTATCCTTATCTTTTTGGTTTTACCCTTATTTTACCCTTTTTAATCATATCGTGATATCATGTTATTTACACATTGTGAGTTAATGTAATTACCATATCATGTAAAACGACACACAAAAAGTAATTTATGATGTATTTGGACTTATATTAACTATTTTTATTAATATTCTATTTTTTGAAATTTAATACCAATTAATAAACTATTTTTTTTTTATATTATGAATTGTGTCAATTTTGGACACTATTTATACTTGACTTTTTTCTTAAAATTCATAATAACCAGATTAATTCAAAAATAAGGCATTAATTCAAAGATAATATGTAAATATAAACCATAAAATTCGTGTATGACATCAAAAAAACCAAATTATATATTTTTGAATATTTATAAATTCATTTATTTGAAACCTTTATTAATGAAGCAATCACTGCATCATCATTATGTCATAATTAAATTTATTTATTTAATGTCAAAAAATTACAAATAAAATATCATGACGTATAAAATCTTTTTAGATTTCTAATTAATATTTATAGTAAAAACTATCACTTATATAACCCCATATAAATATTTTTTAGTAAAAGATATATGTTTAGGTGATATTTTCCTTAACATTAAATTAAAAGCAATTAAATGTCATTTTCACATAAAGGTGGCTCCACGGGGTCCCAAAATCGACTAAAGGATGAAAACGGTTGGACATGTATCATCCATTTGGTTTAAGACATGTTTTAGGGTAATTATAATATTATTGTTTACCCTTATTACCAGATTTAGCCTTTCACCATGGTAAAAAAATAATTATTGAAGTTACTATTCATAATGTATAAAAATAAAATTTACCTATTTACACAATTTGGACCTCCTAATTCCAAATTTAAAATCCATTTTTGTAAATTCAAAATAGAGAAGTTTCAATAATTAATTTAAAATTAATCCTGTTGAGAAAATAGGTTTTAAAAGATAAAACATTGCAAAAGATTGTAATGTTTTTACCTATGAATTCAATCTAAAATTAATGATAATGATATAAATTATATTAAATGTTAAATATATATTCTATTTATACTTTTAAACCATTAAATAATATATTTTAACCATATAAATTATTTTTATGAAAAAAGTTGTTTTCAATTAAAATTTTGCGTATTTTCACTATTCATTAAAATATGAAAGTTATCAAAAAAATATCTAAAATTTATACAAAGTAAATTTTTATCTCCCAATTACAAATAATAATCTTATATTTTCAAAGATAACTTATAAAATTGTCAAAAACTAGATTTAATATGGGTGTTCCATCAAAATGCGTTAAAACTGCATTTTTTTTGAAAAATACTTCTTTTATTTGAAAAATTGATTTTATTTTCATATCTTGTTTAAGGTGAATTATAATGTTATATAAAATTAAAAATATGGTTAATAATATTCATAATTTCTATTTTATGTAATATTTTAATAATATATTGTTGTTTAGTGAAACTCGGTATTGTGTACCATGAAAGCTATCAAGGAAGGTCGCTCCTATGCAATCCATGTCAGTGTTGCATGTAGTGAAAGCTTCCTTTGGTGTTGTGTATAAAATAATACAAATTTAGATCATTTATACATTTAAAAAAATATCTATACTTAGTGTTGTGTGAAATGAATTCTATCAAAATATTTGAAATTGTGTTCAACACAAGCCAAGAATAGTTTTGCGTATACTACAAGCTAATATGATGTTTCATATAGTGAAAGATAATCTTTCTATAGTCTAAAACACAAGAAACAAATGAAATTAAAAAAATATATCTTATAAAATCTTGGAGTGTTACATTATACCCCCCTTAAAATTAATTTCACCCTTGAAAGTTTTTGGGGTTTTAAATGATTTACTACTTGAAATTTTCTATCATGGAAACCAACATCTTAAAAAGGGATACTAAGACATAATTTTAAAAAGGAATGTTAGAAATGTAATGGTTACCCAAATTAACTCATCATTGGGTTTTCACATTGGAGAACATAGTTGGGAAGTGAAAACATGAAAATGGAAGAGAAATCTAATGATGATGTTCTGATGGATAGTGATAGATAATAAGGTTTGGAGAAAGATAAATACTAGAAATCCATAAATCTACGATGATTTAAGGGACCATCAGATTCATCAGATAAGAATGTACTAGGATAATTTTTTGGGTTTTTAAGATTTTTTCCCTAAAGTTGAAGAATTTTTCACAAATTCTTGATTGATTTTGGTACAATTTCACTGTTATTCATGACTGGAAAAATTTCCACTTCATTTATTATTTAAAGAAATGAAGTCAAATTTGTCATTCTTTAAGTGTTATTAGATCATGCAATAGAATAATAGGTCATTCCATTTGTCTCTATTAGAAAAAGGTTACCACAAGTTATTAAATATACATAAGTCCATCTTTGGTGAGATTAATTTTATATGGTTCCAAAAATGGACTTATACTTCATCTATCATACCTCTTAATAAAATAAAACTAATTTTTACTAATCAGGGACTTCCTATAGGCCAGTGGTAGGAGATATAATCCTGTCACACTTCGGTTGTGGGTTTGATTCCCACAACCTTATCTGACACGACGTGTTGTCTCCCATCCTACGAGTTGTCCTTTTTCTAGAACTATACTATTATAAAAATCCATAAATAATATAAATAATGTTATAGACATAAACAATACTATCTGATGTCCAACATAATCCATTCCTACCTTTAGGATTATCCAAAACACTTCTTTCCAATCTCACAGTACAAAGGAAAAAATTACCAAAAAGGTCATATAAAATGCATGTGAATACCATCAATTTTCCCCAATATGTCCCATGATATATCCTATTGTTCACATTCAAAACATTTGAAGGAATTCGTCATACATTCTATTGAAATATGAAAATAAAAAAAATTACAATTTAACCTTACTGAAAATATGAATTCTATCAAAATTTACTCTTTCAATACACCAAATATACCCAAAATTCTATATACTCAAACCATGATATCAATTTTTCCTTTTATCAACCATGAGATCATTAATACTAGAAAACATATTATTTTATCCTTATCCCTTCATTATGCACATATCATCTACCTTCAAAAAATATCTGAATATATTTTCATGGTTACTGGTACCATTCAACATATTTTTTCAAATACTAAAGGAAAAATAATAGTGTAATAATCCTTAGATGTTTCTTTATTCCATAGTTCCATTAAATTACTTATAAAACATTTCTATTGATAAACATAAAATCATTCCACTACCTTATTAAACCACTGACCGAGATTCATAGTTTTATTCCTAAATACGTCTTTCGTCTCATAGGTCATTCGTAGTATCTTCATCATCATCAACATAAATACTTCCCATATGAAAATTCTGATTTGCTTCATGATATTTTCCCTTAGATCATCGATTTGAATAATGCCTGTACATTCACATTTAAAACATTTAACCATTATTGATGTCCTAGTAATACAATTATCCTTATCCATTGTGTTAACAAAAACTTTTCCTTTGTAATTACTGTCTTTGTGTTCTTATTTTTTAGACCTAAATTATCTTCTAGTTCCTTGGAAAAATTCCCCTTGATGTCTCTTCCCACATGATTTACATGAGGATAATTGAATTTTATTTCCTCTATGATCACCATGAAACTCCATCCTTCTTTTATTAGATGCCTCAGGAAAATCACCAATGTTGAGATTATTGATCATATTATGAGATTTATATTTAAGAATAATAAGGATGTTTCTCCTTCCAACTCCCATTTCATTTTGTTTCCAAAAAATAATATCATTCCATTGTCCATCATATTCTCTATTAACATGAATCCTCCTTTTTCCAACCATTTTATAAAACCCAAAAAGAATAGTGTGAGGAAAAAATCATACTAGGAAAACAACATAGTCAAGGGGGATTACCTTAAATCTCTAACATCTTAGGTTTAATTCTAGGTTATTCATGATCATTAACATAATTTTAGGACTATAGACTATACTTATACTTAACCTTAGGGACATCCCTAGACATACCTTAAAAATATCTCTAGGGATCTCACTAACGTTTTTGGACCCCAGTTTCCAAAGGATGACTAAACCTTTTCTATGATACCAACTATAGAGAACCAAGCATAACGTACATGGTAATTACATTTATTTTTCAGAAAACTTAATAAAAGATAGAAAAAGATGCCCAAAGACTATATTAGTTTAGTGTCTTTGGAAACTCAGAACAAAATATTCTAATCATGGTGAAAGATCTTCAACATCTCCCATAAAAATATTCCCCTTATGTTTTCCTACCTAAAACCATTTGTTATATCCAAGGGAAAAGAAAACATAGAAAGAGTGATTTAAAATGCTCAGTAAGGGTAAAGATGGACAACATAAAACATACCATGAACATTTGAACATAAAAACATGAACATAAATTTTAAACATTTAAATCTTGAGAAATGAAATAAATCTGGGAAGTACGTAAGGCATGGATCATAAAAGAAAATTAAAGATGATAGAATATCATTGGAATAAAACATGTAATTATGGAAAACTAATAAGAAAATATTAAGATTTTCATAGCAGCTAAATAATTGCTTCCAAGAAAAAAATAGTGGACGAAGTCCATTACTGAACCGAGTTTACTTGCCTTTCCAGCATTATATTACTGAACCATATTTACATTCCATTCCAGAAATGTCTATCTCATGAGATATAAATCTTTACCAAGCGAATTAGAGGGAGATATAGGTCCCACCCATTTCATATCAAAATCATTATTACATGTTCTATAAAAACATAAATCATTCATCATATCATAACCTAAGAAATAAAATGGGATTCTTAAAAATAATGTCATCACAACATAATCCATATAAGATTAATGGAAATCATTAATATAATTAAATCAAATAATCAATCAAAATAGAGATATAATAGGGATAGAAACAAAACCCTATTTCCTTTTAGATGGAAAAATAATTTTGATAAAACACTTGAACTCAGTTCTTGAGGAAAATATCTTTTCTTATTCCAAAATGTTTTCATTTATCGAAATGTCAGGAAATTTTAAAAGAAATTTAGTTAAATGAAAATAAAAATGAAACTGTGTAGAGGATTATTTATGGAAATAAGGAATTAAGAAGATGTAAAAATCTGTTCATGCCGTATAAGTTAAAAAATACATTCTCCATGTACTTTTATAGGAAAAGTCAAAAAGTATCTCATATGGTAAACAAAAGAATGATTCCTTCCATACTATGTAGTAAAAGTAAAAAATGGGTAAAAATGACTTTAAAAATAAATAGAATAATATTAAAAATTTTATGAAAACATTTTTATAAAACATGGACATGGATTATATATATATTCCCAGAAAATACTTACGTATAAACAATATCAGATAAAAATGAGTTTGCAATGTTACCCCTTATCTTAGGTCCAATTTCTTCTCTATGTGTTCAAAAATTCTTTATAGGGGGTTTAAAAATATTATTAACTTGTAACAGTACCATAATATTATTTATGATATCATAAATGATCCCCTTAAGACTTTAAATTACATGTTCATTTGTCAATTCAATGTTAAAGCAACATTTTGGGTAATAATCGTTTCATTTATCGTATGTGTTTTGACTTGTTATTTTTCATATTATTACATAGATCATGATTTGATTACTTATAGAATGTAAAAATTTATTTATATATATATTATTTATTCAGTATATAAATATATATATAATAGAAAGGTAGATAAAATGGAATAGACTGTTTATGGAGATGATAGGCCGTACGTACGCATGAATGCTGTTTTCGTTTCCTTATTAAATTGATTGGAAGTCTGTAAATGATATATATATATATATATATATAATTAAATCCAGTATAATTATTATGTAATATACTTCATGATTATTTATTATACATACTTCATAATAATTCTTGAATGGTTAACATGTGGAATGAATCTCATCTTGTTGTGGATACAGTAAGTCGTACGTACGCACGAGCGATAATATCATTCCCATAATTTTTAAATGATTTTTAAGTGGATGGTGTATAATATCTCATAATTATTATCTTGTTGTAATAATAATATATAGATATTATTTTCTACCATTATACCCATCCATGTAATGTGGCGGTGAAAAACAGATTACACCACGGTGTCGAGACGGTAATCCGTACGTATGCACACGTGATGATTTCATTTTTCACAGGATGGATATAAGGTTAAATAGAGTTGTTTAATATTTATAATAAATATTAATATATGAGTGATAATGATGTTATTACTTCATAATGAAAAAACTAAAGAAGAAAAAGTATATAAATAAATAAATTTGAATGAATCGGTATAAGATATTACCTCTTCCTTGACCGGCCTCCTTTAAATTTCTTCCTAGGGAACTAGTGTTGGATTTTTAAGAAGAATAAAACCTATAGAATGTAACTATTAATGTTTAGAAGAGAAATGGGTTGGTTTTGGCCGAACTTTAAGGCTCAAAATGGATTGAAGAGGAGAGGGAGGAGGTGCCCTTTTATAAGAGAGGAGAGGGGCACTTTAGGAAACTTCCAAAATATTAATTTATTATAAATTAAATTTCTATTTAAAATAGTCCAAATATTATTTAATTCTAATATAATGTGATGTTTTTTCTAATATCCATCATCCAATAATTTTTTGACATGATTTTTATATTTTTATCCTTATCTTTTTGGTTTTATCCATATTTTACCCTTTTTAATCTTACCATGATATCATGTTATTTACAAATTGTGGGTTAATGTAATTACCATATCATGTCAAAAGACCCAAAAAAAGTTATTTATAACATATTTGGACTTATATTAACCATTTTTACGAATATTATATTTTTAGGAATTTAATAACATTTAATAAACTATTTTATGTTTTAAGTTATGAATTGTGTCAATATTGGACACTATTCATACTTGACATTTTTAAAAATTAATAAAAACATAATTTCTTTGAAAATAATGTATTAAAGCAAATATAATATGTCAATATCATCCAAAAAATTCTTTCATGACATCAAAATAACCAAATTACAATTTTTTAATGTTTATAAATTCATTTATTTGAATCCTTTATTAATAAAGAAATCACTGCACCATCCCTATTTCATAATTAAATTATTTATTTAATGTCTAAAAATTAAAAATAAAATATGATTATGTAGAAAATATTTTGATATTTCTAATTAATATTTATTGTCAAAAATATCACTTATATAAATCCATATAAAAATTGTTTTATTAAAAGATATATGTTTAGGTTATATTTTTCTTAACATTCAATTAAATGTAATTAAATGTCATTTTCCCTTACAAGTGTCTCCATTGGGTCCCAAAATCGACCCAAGTATTCCCATGGTTGTAAATTTACCTTACACTAGATTTAGGACATATGTTAGGGTAATTATAATATTATTTTTTCCCTTATTTATCAGATTTATCCTTTAATCATGAAAAATAGAATATTTACTGAAGTTACCATTCATAATGTCTATAAATAAAATTTACCTATTTACACAATTTGGACCTTATAATTCCAAATATATAATCTATTTATAAAAATTGAAAACATAGAAGTTTTAGTAATTAATATAAAATTAATCTCGTTATTGAGAAAACGAGTTTTAAAAGTTAAAACATTGGCAAATATTAAAATGTTTTAACCTATGAATTCAATGTAAAATTAATGATAATGACATACATTAAATTAAATGGTAAAAATATATTATATTTATTCTTTAAAACCATTCATTAATATATTTTATCCATATAAATTATTTTGATGAAAAAAAGTTGTTTTCAATTAAAATTTAGCACATTTTTACTATTCATCAAAATATGAAAGTTATCAGAAAAATGTCGAAAAATTATTCAGAGTAAAATTTTTTATGCCCTGATTCCAAATAATAAGCATATATTTTCAAATATAACTTATAAAACTGTCAAAAACTGGATTTAAAATTGGTGCACCATCAAAAGTCTTTAAAACTGCATTTTTTTTAAAAATACTTTTTTTATCCGAAGAATTGATTTTTATCACATATCATGTGTAAGATGAATTCTTATGTTATATAAAATTAAAAATGTGGTTAATAATATTCATAATGAATAGTTTATATATTATTTTAATAATATATCATTGTTTAGTGGAACTCAGTATTGCGTACCACACAAGCTATCAAGGAAGGTTGCTCTTGCGCAAGCCATGTCATTATTGTGTGTAGTGAAAGCTTTATTTGGTGTTATGTATAACAAAATAGAAATTTATTTCATTTATAAATTGAAAGAAAATCTATACTCATTGTTATATGAAATGAATTCTATCAAAAGAACTTGACATTGTGTGCAACACAAGCCAATAATAGTGTTGCGTATACTACAAGCTAATACGATGTTGTATATAGAACAAGCTAATCTTGATGTACTATACAACACAAGACATCAATGAAATTAAAAAGAATCTATATCATAAAATCTCAGGGTGTTACAAATTTCATCCCTCTAATATCTTTTATTATTATTTTCCATCATTTTCCTCTGATTGGTGAGGATTTAGGTGAGGATTTGATACTTATTACACTAAATCATGTGATGATGATTTTAAGTGGTTCAGCTAGTGGATGTATTAGAATGGATAACACATATTATCTTCCATTGTTTTAGTTGAGTTAGGTTACTAGATGAATTTATTTATGGTTTTTTATTAAATTGGATCAAATTAGAGATTTATTGGATCCTATATGATAATTATTTTTATTGGGAGGGTGTAAAGGGTATTCCATGAACCTCCCATGTATCAGTTCATGATATTACAACAACTTGACACTACTTGATGAGTTTTTATTGTTATAGATCTTTGGTTTAATGGGTAAAATAATTTTAAATTATTTATAATTAATTCATGGGGGTTGTGGTTTGAGATAAGGGGTTGGATGATGGTGTGGATTGGAATGGGTTTGGTTGAGTATGAGAAGAGCTTAGATAAGGATGGTAACTACTTATTTGAGGTAGGTTATCCCTATAATACAGAACCATAATCATTTTTACATGTGATAGTTCATGCCTAGTTTAATATATCAGTTTAGTTAGAATGGGAAAGGACCTAGAGTTACCTAGGTGAATGAGTTAGGTGGTTTAGATCATTTTTGGATTATATTGGGGTTCGAGTGATTGTTGTAGAAATGGAATCAACAAGTAACTATGTCACCAAGGAAAAAATATTCCATTATAGTTATGATAGGATTGTGTTATATATCAAGGATGAAATGAGATGTGGATAGAATATTATTTTACATAAGGATTTTTTGGAATGTTTGAGAGGTTGATTACTAGGGATGAAGAGTGAGTAAATAATTTGTAACATTATTTTTTGCGAATACCTCTTTATGTTTTATTTGAGTTGGTGTGTTATATAACCAGGATAAGTTCTCTAGAGCTTGATGCAATGTTTCATTGATTTTTTCCACCAAATTATAGGCTTGGGATCTCTCTTAAATTATATGTGAGATAAGTTCTAAGTTTGTTATATGGTAATTTTTATAATGGATTGGAATATTGTTTTCATGTGTCTTGGTATGAGTAAATTGATATGGTCTTTAGTTAGATTGATCATTATGTTGATGGGATAATTTATAAAGACCCATGATTTTTTGGACTCTGAAATTCAATAGAAATTCTAATTTTTTTCTTTCAAAATATCATGAAGGTAAAATAGTATTTTTTTCCATAGAATATTTTCTTAGAAAACTTTTTTGACTAGTAATTTTGTCCGAGAATAAGGTGTTTACCCAGGTTCAAGAGTTTTATAAAAATTCGAGTCATTATATGTTTTGTAAAATAATCAATATTTAATATTTAATTAATTAAAAATTAATTTATTTAGACAAATTTTATCATAAATATATTTTAAATGGATTATATGATTGAAATTCCATCTCTAATATTGATTCTATAAAGGGGGTTTTCCCAGTAGAGGTATAAAGTCATGTCGAGCATAGGGGATAGACCCATGCCACTATTTTTTAATTTTCTTTTATTTTTACACTATTATTTCTTCCCATCCCTTGTATTCTAACCTAAAACAGTTGTGGTCTTACTCCTTAAAAGATATATATTTAAAAAAAGAGGTAGATAAAGATAGATAAAGAGAGAAGAAATAAGAGATGTGTCACAGTAGAACTTGTGAGGATCCAGATCATCGTGCAACTACTATAGATCTTGGAAATGTGAAAAGATTTGGTAGAATCCACCCAAAGGTTGTTATTTTATTTTTTTAAACATAAATCCACATATATTTATCTTATAATAGTTTTAAATCTCTATTATGATTGATATGGACCCCTAGTGGGTTGATCTATTCTTAATTAGGATAAAATAGGTTTTTGGGATGATTTTAGGGGTTCCTGTTCAGGTAATCCTGATCACATGATTTGTGGTTCTATAAATAGACACCATTAACTATTACTATTTAGGGAAGGTGATATTTTAGAATTATACGACATGAAATTAGAGTACACACCATGTACTAGTTCTTGGACATGTCTCCAAGAATATTTACAGATTGGATTTTTGGAATTACACATCATTTACCACAAGTAGATGCTTCGTAGTCATACTCACCCATGTAGATGAGTACATAGCCAAACAACCCGTGTAGTGGAACTTGACTATTTAGGATAAATTTCCAAATCATGTGTGGGTTACACTCAATGTATAAGTATGTTTCTAGGTGAAGACACATGTCCATGCCATGTGAAGTACATGAGAAGGTACCCTGGGTAGGGTACACACCATGTACAAGTTTTAAATGCCTCATACTCTTGTGTTATATAAAATGTCTGAGTAAATTAAATGTCTAGGAGAGTCTTTGAGAGTAAATTATATGTAATTGGCTATACATTCCATTTACATCTCCTTTTATAGCCTTTTGAGGGATTATCATGTTCTTATTCCTCGATGTCAGAATTGGAGGTATACGTAGTCTATTTTGAGTTTTTTTCCATGATGACCCTAATTGTGGAAATATTGTTGTAATTTGAGGAATCCTAAGAGATTTATTGGGGTGAGAGACCAATTATTGATAGGTTCTTTCTCCAGAAAAAGGTTTCTATTATCACATGAGGGAGATGAATAGTATGATATCCAGTTAAGATTCTTATAAAGTGGTTAGTGGGATTGGAATGTGTACGACAAGTTCTTTATATGAAATATCTTATGGGAGTCCCTAGTTAGTAGGACTGAGACATGACATGATGATACTGATTGGTTTTATGTTTAGGGAAAACTAGAGTGAGAACTTGAATTGATATAGGCCATGAGATATCTTCATTCACCAATTCTTATATACCATTTTCTATGAGTTAGTCTCCTATGAAAGATGTTCCCTTCTAGAATAGGAGGCTGTGAGATGTCAGGGATTGGGTTTTGGGATGTATTACCCTTAGATATTAGTTATTCTCAGGATCTCATGTTGTATTCCCCTACATATGTACTATTTTTTAGGATCTCATGTAGGTTTCCTCTATATACATATTTCTTTTGAGGATACCATGTAGGATGAATCAAATTACCTACTACTTCTAAGGACACTATATAGGAGTCCTATGATGACCCTTTTCAAGGATCCCAAATGGGATTCCTCTCTAGTTTTGTAACCTGAGGGACCCTGTGGGTTCTCTTGTGTTTGTTCAACCATGGCCTAGTGCATTATTAGTTTGGTTAGATATAGTAACAAGTGTCACCTTATAACCCATACTAAAATAGTGAGATTGAGGGACTATGATAGTAGTGATGGGTTTATGCATTTTCCACCTTAAAAATTTAGTTATGCTCTTACATGGTTACTCTAAATGAAATAATGATTTCTAGATGTTCTTCCTAGTTTTTGGCAGATGAGGCCTATGCAATGTATGATGATGATACCCATATGTACTTCTTGGGATCTAGATTATGATCCCTTTCAATTGACTATAAAATTTTTGGGCTGCCAATAGGTAATTATTGGGATCCTAATGTTGATACTTATTGATAAAATACTATTTATTGGGATTCTCAGATTTATATCATAGGATCCAGATTTTGAACCTTACTGATTGAAAGTTTTCAGAAATGGAATCCCTTATAATTATTTTAATGTGATTATACTTGGCATTTCTCAATTGTGGAGATGGAATTCCCTAAAGGACATATAATTCCTTAGATAAGATTAAGATTTGTGAACATGGAATTCTATATTGGATATGGAATTCCTCATTTATAATGAATTATATTGTTCCTTGAATGATACAAGGATTCCTTATACATAATACCTTGGATGGGCTCATAGGATACATGAAATTATATTTTTCCATGATATATACATGGATTATTTATATAGAATAACATGTATGTTCTCATAGGATACATTAAATTATATTGTCCCTTGAGATATACATGGATTCCTGAAAAGGAATGCCTTTGAAGGGAATATAAGATACCTGGAATTATATTATTCCTTGAGTGAAATATATATTTATGATACAGAATGAATTGTATAGGTTCATAAGATACATTGAATTATATTACACCTTGAGAGATACTTGGGTTTTGACTCAAAATGCATTGGATATAAGGCCCCATCCTTAAACCATACTTAATCTTGAGTTATTACAAGATTACACATTGAGGATCTTTTTGGGTTTAGAGTTTTAGAGAATTAGATCGTAAAACTTGCCTTACATTCCACAGATAAACAAAGTGGTTACATAAAGATAGTATTCTTCATTTCCATCAATGGAAACACATTTAAAATAAAACATGGATTATTTCTTGACACATACTTGACTCTATCATCTTATCATGTACCTTTCCCTTGACCTGTGAAAAACATTTCAAAAACATGGGATGAGCATAAAAAGTCAGTATGGGTTATAAAAAAACAATGGAAAGGAAACATGAGTTCATATATACATAAGAATGAAATCATAATTTACCCATAAAACATAGGCACTTTAACATACCTCATAAAATCATGAATAAATCATATAAATCATAAGACATAAAGGTAACTTGAGGCATTCATAACATTCTTACGTAGGGAGTAACCCTCTTGGTAACGTTTGGAATACCCATCACAGTATATTCCCTAAAATCTCTTCAGAGAAACCTTAACGTTTCACTCCTTCGCGTTACCCAATGCATTGGAGAGCTATAACGGGCTCACCCGCCCTTAGTTTATCACGGAACCACCCGTCTTCATAATAATGCCCAAGAACCATAACATAATCATATCACATAAAACATGCATAATGGAAACATAAAATTTCCACATTTCAATCACGAGATATCAATACAACACATTGATATAAAAACATTATGAAAACCATTTTCAATACTAAAATAAAAGAAAAGTAAAACATGGTATTTATTTTTCTTTTAAAAAGAAGGTATGGCTTGTAGAGGAAGCCGAAACTCAAATAACGGTCACGACGGCGGAGAAGTCGTTGTCGCCGCATATGTACGAAAAAAACATTCCCTTTTGTCGTTTAGTAAACGCTTCGTATAAAAAAGATTCCTTTTGAATAAACATAATAGTCAAAGGGGTTTATACACCGTATAAAAGAAAGTTGTGTATAAAATAAAATATGCCTCAACGAAAGGAGATTGAGACGAAGTCCCATACCTCGTATCCGACTTGACCCGACCGTTCTTTAATCTCCTGAATAATAAACTTGAGTTAATCTCTACTTTCTTATGAATCTTTTTCAAGTTCATTATTCCTTTTATACCATGTTATGAACATCATGTAATCAGTTAAGCTTATAATGTTTATCTTGTCGGTATTTGGTTCTTAAGTCAAAAATAGACTTCTTACACTTACATGTTGTTAATTTGGTCAAAGGTTCATTATATCCAGAATGGTATTCATGATGTAGATATCATATATGTCATATATATCCAGTACATATATGCATTTATAATATTACATCACATTTATAGGTAAGAAATGAAATGCACCGTTCATGGAGACGGTAAGCCGTACGTACGCATGAACGCTACTTCCATTTCTATTTCATATTTTCTGTAATGGAATCATAATGATATAAGAGTATATTATAATTCCAGTATAATAACATATATAATATAATTAACTTTATCCTTTACACATCCCACATATGGTATTAACGAATCAAATCACTTTTAGGGGGCGGTAGTCCGCACTTCCTAAAATGAAGATATCGTGTTTTACCCATAATGGAAACCATAAAGGTATGCCAAAAATGAGAAAAACAGAAGCTTGAGGAAAACATAAACATATTATATATCATATATAAAAATAGTGACATCATAATGGCCACCTTTGAAGGTGTTAAATGAGTGTTGAACAATCATCGTTTCGGGAGGCAGAATTTCGCCATCCACGGAAACCGTATGTTCTTTAACCATTTGATGTAGTTGTGTGAGAGTGTAGCTCAAATAAATCTTATAACAACATCCTAGTATATTGAAGATACTGGTGTTGTTACAAAGGAAGTAAATAAAAAGATTTTAGGGGGTTGGAGAAGCAAAATAAAACAAATGAACATGAGAGAATGAATTACCTTTAAAAGTGTAACTCCTTTTGAGTTGAGCCTAAAGGCTTCCTTTGAAAGGATTCTGCCCAAAGGGAATCCTCTAGGATGAGGAGAGGGATGTGGAGAGAGTAAATGGGTAGGGGTTGGCCGAGCCAAAGGCTTGAGGAGTGTGTGAAATTAGGTAGAGGTGGGGGCCTTTTATAAGAGGAGAGGAGGGGCACTTTTGGAAAGTAAAGAAATATTACTTTATTTGAAAATGTGTTTAGGTTTTAAAAGGTCCCACATTGATATAATTCGTGGATAAGGTGATAAGGCTTCGAAATACACTCATACAATAAGTTTTGGACATGTGTAGTTCATAGATTTTACATTACCTTTCCATTTTATTTAAATCGTCAAATAATGATGTCATCGCTGCATCATTATTATGTCATAAATAATTTAATTTATTTAATGTCTAAAAATCATAAAAAAAATACTATGATGTAGGAAATCTTTTTAGCTTTCCAATGACTATTTATAATCAAAATTATGATCTTTATAACCCCATGTAAATTTTTTTTTCGTAAAACATCTCTTGTTTGTGTCATTTTTACTTTAACATTTAATAAAAAGTTATTTATGTCATTTCCAAACCAAAGTGTCTCCATGGGGTCCCCAAGTTGACCCATGGCTTGTCTGGGTTGGCCATGACACAACCAATAAGTTTGGGACATGTGTATAGGTCATTTCCTATTATTAAAGCATTATTTATACCTTAAAATACCCTAATTACCACTAATCGCGATTAAGAACTTAATAAGTTACTATTCACCAAAAAATTATTTTAATCTCATTGAACCACATTTTACTTCTTAATGACAACCATGTATGTCGGATTTTTAAAATTCAATACACATTAGTGGTAAACTTTCATTTAACTGAAAAATCAGTTTGCTTGATTACCACTTAGTGGTTTCACTATTCATCAAAAATTGAAGTTTTTCAGAAAATTACCAAAAATTCACCCTAAGCTATATTTGATATTCCGAATTCAAAAATGAAGTCTATTTTACAAAATTAAAATCATATAAGTTGCATTAATTAATTTAATAATTAATTCCCGCTGCCAGAGCAAATAGCGTGTTTTTACAAAACAATAAGTATCAAAAGATTGACACCAGTTTAAGTCTAATTTCAAAGTGAAATTGATTCCAATGACCACCATTGGATAAAATGGTTAAAATATATTCTAATTTCACTTCAAAATCAATTCAAAACATAATCTAATCATATAAATAAATTAGATTAAAAAGTAGCTTTGATATAAAATGCAGTATTTTTCACTATTCATTAAAAAATGAACATTGTCAGAAAAATACCAAAAATTCACACAAGGTAAATTTTGATGTCCCAATCATAAAGGATAAGTTTATTTTGACAAACATAGTTTAGAAAATTGTCAAAATATAGATTCAAAAATGGTTTGCCATCAAAAGGCACTAAAACAATTTTTTAAGAATATTAGTGTATTCCATGCATAAGATTGTATTTATTTTCATTTTAAGCCTCTATAACACTATCTTAATCATTAATAGACATAGATAAAAATATCTATTATTCATTACTTACTTGGGATGTTACATCCTTCCCCCCTTTAGAAAATTGCGTCCCCGCAATTTATTTACTTATCGAATAAATGGGGGTACTTATCCCTCATTGCATTTTCAGATTCCCATGTTGCCTCTTCAATAATGTGGTTTTTCCACAAAAGCTTTTACCTGCTTAATCACCTTATTCCGTAACACTTTCTCCCTGTGGTCAAGAATCTGGATCGGTTGTTCCTCATAAGATAGGTTCTCTTCCAGCTGAACTACCTCTGGACTCATAACATGAGATGGATCTGGCATATACTTTCTCAACATCGAAACGTGAAAAACATTGTGTACCTGAGATAAACTCGGAGGTAAAGCCACTCGGTATGCAACTGATCCAACTCTCTCCAGAATTTCGTATGGTCCAATGAACCTTGGACTCAATTTTCCTTTCTTACCAAATCTCATCACACTTTTCCAAGGAGAAACCTTGAGAAAAACATGATCACCTACCTCGAAAGATAGATCCTTCCTCCGGTTATCCGCATAACTCTTCTGCCTGCTCTGAGCTGTTCTCATGTGTTTCTGAATTAGCTGAACTTTTTCTGCCATCTCTTCTACCAATTCTGGTCCCATCAACTTCCTTTCACCCACTTCATCCCAGAAAGCTGGAGTTCGACACCGCTTCCCATATAATGCCTGAAATGGTGCCATCTGTATACTGGAATGAAAACTGTTATTATATGAAAACTCAACCAAAGAAATATGTTGGTCCCAACTTCCCTGATAATCCATAGAACAAGATCGTAGCATATCCTCCAAGGTCTGAATTGTTCGTTCTGACTGCCCATCTGATTGAGGATGAAAAGCTGTACTAAAATTTAATTCAGTACCCAACGACTTATGAAGGCCTTTCCAAAAGTTAGAAGTAAACCTGGGATCACGATCTGATACAATGGAGAGAGGAACTCCATGTAACCTGACTATCTCTTTAAGATACAAACGGGAAAGTTGATCAAGAGAGAAAGTATCTCTTATAGAAAGGAAATGAGCAGATTTGGTCAAGCGATCAACAATAACCCAGATTGCATTATTACCTCGAGATTTCTTCGGTAATCCAACAACAAAGTCCATGGATATATTCTCCCATTTCCACTCTGGCACTGGTAAAGGCTGAAGCATACCTTTCGGTAACTGTCGCTCTGCTTTAACCTGCTGACAAGTCAAACACTTCACAGTAAAATCAGCAATATCTCTTTTCATTCCATCCCACCAGTAATACTCCCGCAGATCTCTATACATCTTAGTACTGCCCGGATGAACTGAAAACGGAGAACTATGAGCTTCACATAACAACTCTCTCTTCAAATGTGAATCACAAGGCACACACAATCTCTTCCCAAATCTCAAAACACAATCACTATCAATGTTGAATTCAGGCAACTTACCTTTCTGAACCAGCTCTACCTTTTTCTGCAACTCACTGTCTTGCTTCTGTGCTTTCTTTATTCTATCTGATAGAGAAGATCTCACTGATACCTGAAACAAAACAGAATGACTTCCTGCACCAACAACTTCTATGCCAAAGTTCATCAAATCCTTAACCAAAGGATCACGTTCCAAACGCAACATTGTTAATGAAGCATTACTTTTTCGACTCAAAGCATCAGCCACTTTATTTGCTTTTCTCGGATGGTAATGAATTGTACAATCATAATCCTTGATTAATTCTATCCATCTCCTCTGTCTCATGTTTAACTATTTCTGAGTGAATATATACTTTAATCTTTTGTGATTAGTATATATTTCACACTTTACTCCATACAAATGATGCCTCCAAATTTTTAAAGCAAAAACAACAGCAGCTAATTCCAAATCATGTGTAGGGTAATTTACCTCATGAGTTTTCAACTGTCGTGAAGCATAAGCAATTACCTGATCATTCTGCATTAGGACGCAACCAAGTCCTTTCAATGAAGCATCACTGTATATAACAAACTCACCATTCCTAGAAGGTAGTGCCAAAACTGGAGCATTCACCAATCTTCTTTTCAATTCCTGAAAACAATCATCACATTCTTTTGTCCAGATAAACTTAACACCCTTCCGAGTAAGCTTAGTCATTGGACTAGATAACCGTGAAAAATTTCTAACAAACCTTCGGTAATAGCCCGCCAAACCAAGGAAGCTACGAATATCGATTACATTTGTGGGTCTTGGACATTCTTCCACAACTTTTGTTTTTGCAGGATCAACAGTTATTCCATCTTTAGAAACAATGTGACCAAGGAAAGAAATTTGTTGCAACCAAAACTCACACTTGCTGAATTTCCCATACAATTTATTTTCTTTTAAGGTTTGCAAGATAACCCTTAAATGTTTTTCATGCTCCTCTTTACTTTTAGAAAACACCAAAATATCATCAATGAAAACCACCACAAACTTATCCAAGAACTCATGGAAAATTCTATTCATTAAGTCCATGAATACAACAGGTGCATTGGTTAGCCCAAAAGGCATTACTACAAATTCATAATGGCCATATCTCGTACGGAATGCGGTCTTCGGAATATCTGCCTCCTTTACCTTCAGCTGATGGTACCCCGATCTCAAGTCAATCTTTGAAAGAAACTGAGCTCCCTGGAGCTGATCAAACAAATCATCGATATGAGGCAAAGGATATTTGTTCTTAACAGTGATATTATTCAAGGCTCTATAATCAATGCAAAGTCTCATAGAACCATCTTTCTTTTTAACAAATAAAACAGGAGCACCCCATGGTGATGTGCAAGGTCTAATGAAACCTTTCCTTAATAAATATTTCAATTGCTCCTTCAACTCTAAAAGTTCAATTTGTGCCATTCGATAAGGGGGTTTTGAAATTGTCTTAGCATCAGGAACTAAGTCAACAGTAAACTCAACTTCCCGATCTGGTATTATTCCAGGAAACTCATCAGGAAAAACATCAGGATACTCATTTACCACTGGCACATCATTAATCTGAACAGTTCCTTTATTTTCAACGACGTTTGCAAGGTAACATTCATTTCCATCTTTTACAAGTTTCTCGGCCTCTTGATATGTTATCAAAAGTAAGGGTTCATTCTTGTAAACAAACTGAAAGTCTTTCTGAAAAGAAACTTCTTTAGCTCTACAGTCAATCTTAGCATGGTAAATAGAGAGCCAATCCATACCCAGGATAACGTCAAACTCTACTAGAGGTAGAACAATAAGGTTTGCAAGTAGGTTCTTTCCACAGATAAGGATAGGAAGATTCTTATAAATTCTTTTTGCCTCGACACTTCCCCCAGGTGTTTTTACCAAAAGTTCAAGAGTCATTTCTTGAGATGGTATTCCCATTTTACTAGAAAAGGTTTCAGAGATGAAAGAATGTGTAGACCCCGAATCAAACAACACACTGGCATAATCTGAAAAAACAAACAAAGTACCTGATACCACTTCATTTGATGGCCCGACATCTGCTGAAGTAGTTGCAAAGGATTTCACCACCCCTTTCTGCTTGTATTCTAACTGCTTCCCATCACTCAAGCTCCTTGTCAGACACTCGTTTGCATAGTGACCCATCTCATTGCACTTATAAAATTTCACTAACTGTAAATCAAATTTGTTCTTACCTTCACCTTGATCCTTTTCAGTGCAATCACGAGCCTTATGTCCCATCATACCACATTGGTAGCACTTCCCAGAATTCAGAAGACATTCCCCAGCATGCCTTTTGCCACATTTATCACAAACTGGAAACTTAGTTTTCTTACCATCAGACTTTTTTGAAGAATTCTTACCTTTCTCCTGCCACCTCGGTCTCTTCTTTTGCTGGTTGTTATAGAAAACATGGTCATCGGCAAACTCCATTTCCACCTTCTCAGCACATCGAACAAGCTTTTCATAACTTTTAAACTCACGAGAAGCTAATACCCTTCGATACTTTGGCTTTAATCCTGAGTAAAAACGATTGATTTTACTATCAAGGTCCCGGATAAAATTTGGAGCATACCTTGCCAATCGAGTGAACCTTTCTTCGTAGGCAGCCACTGAGTCTTCCTCTTGCCTCAATTCCAGGAATTGCTTTTCCATCCTAAGTAGAACAGCCTTAGGAAAATACTTCTCAAGAAACATACCTTTGAATTCATCCCAGTCAAGAGCATCAATCTCCTCGGCATCCCTGATATTTTTAACCATAGACCACCACTGATCTGCTTCACCCTCCAAACGGTAAATAACAAGACTAACCTTTTGATTGTCTGAACAACCCATGACATCAAAAATCTTCTCCAGTGCTTTAATCCACCCTTCAGCTAGCACATGGTCAGATGATCCTCTGAATGATGGTGGATGTTGCCTCATGAAATGTTCCACCACAGACATGTTCCTCTGCGGTTGATCTGGCTGATCTCGTGCATGGATACCACCGCCATTTATCACTTGAGTCAACTGCGCCATTACTGTAACAAACTGTTCAGTTCCAATTCGGACCATTTCTGGATGCTGATTCGGAAGGTTATTTCCTTCTTTATGCCTTCCTAGCACTACTTCCTTGTTTCCTCTGCGGAAAACCATTCTGAACAAACATGTCTTAGATGAAGCAACATGGTAATCTTTAAATGCTATATCATTTCAAAAAAAAAATATTTTTGGATAATCATTTAATAGAATTCTAACTCCTAAAGTTATATAAACCGACCTCTGATACCAACTATAAGGCCCCAGCCTTAAACCATACTTAATCTTGAGTTATTACAAGATTACACATTGAGGATCTTTTCGGGTTTAGAGTTTTAGAGAATTAGATCATAAAACTTGCCTTACATTCCACATATAAACAAAGTGGTTACATAAAGATAGTATTCTTCATTTCCATCAATGGAAACACATTTAAAATAAAACATGGATTATTTCTTGACACATCCTTGACTCTATCATCTTATCATGTACCTTTCCCTTGACCTGTGAAAAACATTTCAAAAACTTGGGATGAGCATAAAAACTCAGTATGGGTTATAAAAAAAACAATGGAAAGGAAACATGAGTTCATATATACATAAGAATGAAATCATACTTTACCCATAAAACATAGGCACTTTAACATACCTCATAAAATCATGAATAAATCATAGAAATCATAAGACATAAAGGTAACTTGAGGCATTCATAACATTCTTACGTAGGGAGTAACCCTCTTGGTTACGTTTGGAATATCCATCACAGTATATTCCCTAAAATCTCTTCGGAGAAACCTTAACGTTTCACTCTTTCGCGTTACCCAATGCATTGGAGAGCTATAACGGGCTCACCCGCCCTTAGTTTATCACGGAACCACCCGTCTTCATAATAATGCCCAAGAACCATAACATAATCATATCACATAAAAAATGCATAATGGAAACATAAAATTTCCACATTTCAATCACGAGATATCAATACAACATATTGATATAAAAACATTATGAAAACCATTTTCAATACTAAAATAAAAGAAAAGTAAAACATGGTATTTATTTTTCTTTTAAAAAGAAGGTATGGCTTGTAGAGGAAGCCGAAACTCAAATAACGGTCACGACGGCGGAGAAGTCGTTGTCGCCGCATACGTACGACAAAAACATTCCCTTTTGTCATTTAGCAAACGCTTCGTATAAAAACAATTCCTTTTGAATAAACATAAAAGTCAAAGGGGTTTATACACCGTATAAAAGAAAGTTGTGTATAAAATAAAATATGCCTCAACGAAAGGAGATTGAGACGAAGTCCCATACCTCGTATCCGACTTGACCCGACCGTTCTTTAATCTCCTGAATAATAAACTTGAGTTAATCTCTACTTTCTTATGAATCTTTTTCAAGTTCATTATTCCTTTTATACCATGTTATGAACATCATGTAATCAGTTAAGCTTATAATGTTTATCTTGTCGGTATTTGGTTCTTAAGTCAAAAATAGACTTCTTACACTTACATGTTGTTAATTTGGTCAAAGGTTCATTATATCCAGAATGGTATTCATGATGTAGATATCATATATGTCATATATATCCAGTAGATACATGAATTTATAATATTACATCACATTTATAGGTAAGAAATGAAATGCACCGTTCATGGAGACGGTAAGCCGTACGTACGCATGAACGCTACTTCCATTTCTATTTCATATTTTCTGGAATTGAATCATAATGATATAAGAGTATATTATAATTCCAGTATAATAACATATATAATATCATTAACTTTATCCTGTACACATCCCACATATGGTATTAACGAATCAAATCACTTTTAGGGGGCGGTAGTCCACACTTCCTAAAATGAAGATATCGTGTTTTACCCATAATGGAAACCATAAAGGTATGCCCAAAATGAGAAAAACAGAAGCTTAAGGAAAAAATAAAAATATTATATATCATATATAAAAATAGTGACATCATAATGGCCACCTTTGAAGGTGTTAAATGAGTGTTGAACAACCATCGTTTCGGGAGGCAGAATTTCGCCATCCACGGAAACCGTATGTTCTTTAACCATTTGAGGTAGTTGTGTGAGAGTTTAGCTCAAATAAATCTTATAAAAACATCCTAGTATATTGAAGATACTGGTGTTGTTACAAAGGAAGTAAATAAAAAGAGTTTAGGGGGTTGGAGAAGCAAAATAAAACAAATGAACATGAGAGAATGAATTACCTTTAAAAGTGTAACTCCTTTTGAGTTGAGCCTAAAGGCTTACTTTGAAAGGATTCTGCCCAAAGGTAATCCTCTAGGATGAGGAGAGGGATGTGGAGAGAGTAAATGGGCAGGGGTTGGCCGAGCCAAAGGCTTGAGGAGTGTGTGAAATGAGGTAGAGGTGGGGGCCTTTTATAAGAGGAGAGGAGGGGCACTTTTGGAAAGTAAAGAAATATTACTTTATTTGAAAATGTGTTTCGGTTTTAAAAGGTCCCAAATTGATATAATTAGTGGATAAGGTGATAAGGCTTCGAAATAAACTCATCCAATAAGTTTTGGACATGTGTAGTTCATAGATTTTACATTATCTTTCCATTTTATTTAAATCGTCAAATAATGATGTCATCGCTGCATCATTATTATGTCATAAATAATTTTATTTATTTAATGTCTAAAAATCATAAAAAAATACTATGATGTAGGAAATATTTTTAGCTTTCCAATTACTATTTATAATCAAAAATCTGATCTTTATAACCCCATGTAAAAATTGCTTTCGTAAAACATCTCTTGTTTGTGTCATTTTTACTTTAACATTTAATAAAAAGTTATTTATGTCATTTCCAAACCAAAGTGTCTCCATGGGGTCACCAAGTTGACCCATGGCTTGTCTTGGTCGGCCATGACACAACCAATAAGGTTGGGACATGTGTATAGGTAATTTCCTATTATTAAAGCATTATTTATACCTTAAACTACCCTAATTACCACTAATCGCGATTAAGAACTTAATAAGTTACTATTCACCAAAAAATTATTTTAATCTCATTGAACCACATTTTACTTCTTAATGACAACCATGTATGTCAGATTTTCAAAATTCAATACACATTAGTGGTAAACTTTCATTTAACTGAAAAATCAGTTTGCTTGATTACCACTTAGTGGTTTCACTATTCATCAAAAATTGAAGTTTTTCAGAAAATTACCAAAAATTCACCCTAAGCTATATTTGATATTACGAATTCAAAAATGAAGTCTATTTTACAAAATTCAAATCATATAAGTCGTATTAATTAATTTAATAATTAATTCCCGCTGCCAGAGCAAATAGCGTGTTTTTACAAAACAATAAGTATCAAAAGATTGACACCAGTTTAAGTCTAATTTCAAAGTGAAATTGATTCCAATGACCACCATTGGATAAAATGGTAAAAATATATTCTAATTTCACTTCAAAACCAATTCAAAACATAATCTAATCATATAAATAAATTAGATTAAAAAGCAGTTTTGATGTAAAATGCAGTATTTTTCACTATTCATTAAAAAATGAACATTGTCAGAAAAATACCAAAAATTCACACAAGGTAAATTTTGATGTCCCAATCATAAAGGATAAGTTTATTTTGACAAACATAGTTTATAAAATTGTCAAAATATAGATTCAAAAATGGTTTGCCATCAAAAGGCACTAAAACAATTTTTTAAGAATATTAGTGTATTCCATGCATAAGATTGTATTTATTTTCATTTTAAGCCTCTATAACACTATCTTAATCATTAATAGACATAGATAAAAATATCTATTATTCATTACTTACTTGGGATGTTACATTGTATGTTCTCATAGGATAAATAGAATTATTTTTATTCTTATTTATCATTGTATATAGGTTCCACGGTTACATACCTTGGATCTCAATTTATTTTATATAAATTATAATACTCAGAGAAATTTCTAATGCTGGAAAAAGGACGGATTTTAGATCATGATTTTAACACAATGATATTTGATTATTTTTTAAAATAATTTTAATTTATTTGATATCTTATGCTACACGTAACATTGAGTTTTAACAAAATGAGACATATAACTAAATTATTATTATTTAATATGATTATTATCGCCTAGCTATTGGAATACAAATATGAACATAGTTAATGAAATTATGAAAATATATGGTTTAAATATGTATATTTAATTAATTATTTGGCGACTAATTAATTATAAATGAAAATAAGGGTCATTTGAAAATAAAGGAAATATTTTTCTTGAAAAATAATTTTTCACGCACAAACAAGTTTTACAACAATAAATTTAAAAAATAACTTTTGGTGAATTATTTTAATGAAATATATATATTATATATTAATTTAAATGTTTAATATTCATATTATGTGTTTTATATATAATATGTAATAATAAATCCAATTATATACTTAAAAACTATATTTCTATAGAATAATTTTGTCGCATTTTGCGCACTTACTTTAAAATTAATTTTTGGAAATTTTAAAATATATATTTGAAGAAATGAAGTTAATTTTTGAAATCATAATTACCAAATTACATTGGGGTGAATTTTTTATAATTTTCTTAAAAGATAAAATTTTCAATGAATAGTGAAGAATACATGTTTTTATTAATACTTTTCTTTTCATTTAATTCATTTAAAAACATAAAAATTATTTTAAAATTTTATTAAAAGTAGAATTATTTAAATTATATATTTATTAATACAATTTATTTCAGGGGAATCAATTTCATACTGCATTTTGATATGATTTTTTTAAAATTAGAAAGATTTTATCTTTGGAAAACGGATTTTTAGTCACATCTATTAGTTTAATAGTAAATTAACATTTTCCAATTAAGTGAATTTAATTTAGAAAAAATGGATTCCATATTTTGAATAATAGTAATTAACATTATATAATTAGTTGAACTTAATTTTTTATGGAAACAAATAGAAAAAATAATAAAAATTAGTTACCCTGATTATGATAAAACAGATTTACCGGGGTTTAAAATAAAAAGATAAGGGTATAAATGCCCAAAAAACATGTCTAAAATATATTTTATGGAAATATTTAGACCTTATCATGTAAAAGGTTCAATAATGGTCAATTTATATCCTTTTGGTATGTGAAAAATGTTGGTACATCTGTTTCTTTATAAAATTTACATATATGCCACTCACCTCACTTATAAAAGTCTATCCACTGTCCTCTCGACTTCACACCCTAAATGAATTTTTATTAGAAAATTAATACCCAAATATATTCTTTAATTCTATACTTATTATATGGATCCATTATTTTTTACATAGATCAAACTAAAAATTATATTGGCACTTACTTAAGGAAGTTGTTCCAAAAAGAGGTATCATGGTTAACTGAGCATCTTTATTTTATTCCCTCTTCCACCTCATTAAAACATTATTAAATTATTATTATATAATAAAAAAAGATTATATCATATACTTATATTTTATTATGTTAGTTTTATAACCTAAATCCATATCCTCTTAGATTAAATAGGATAAAAAATAATCATTATTGTGTACGACAGACTGACACCTTGCGAACTAATGTTATTCATTTTCTATCACCACCTCTCACAGACAGATATAATTCAAGATTGAATATATATATATATATATGATATTTATGATATTATTATACCATTTTAATAATAATAAAACATATATCGTCTTACCTACCAACCCGTTGTAATATAATAATATTGCTATTGTGTACGACGGACGACCGCCTCACAAACTGATGTTATGTGTATTTCATTTAAATTTTCATTAGATGATATTAAAGATAAATTAAATTAATAAATATTTTATTTGTAAATTATTTATAGTTTTTAAATTATAACATCACATATTCTATCCAACTTTCCATTCCATGTGGGATATGACAACGTCGTTTTTGTGTATGACAGACTACCTCCACATTAAGCGATGTGATTCAATTTTCACTAAAATTTTTAATGTAAGGTAATTATGATAAATTTAATGATTATATGTGATATATATGACATAAAAGTTTAAAAAATTAATTTTATTTCATTCTATAATGACCAATAAATTTTTTAAATATTCCTTTATATTTTTTCAAGGTTATATTTAGATAAATTTATCTTAAAAATTATTTATGTTTTAAATAGTTTTTTTTAAATTTGAAAGGATATTTTCCTCAAGAAATGTTTTAAATAATATTTAATTATTTATTTATAAGTTTTAAAGGTTATATTAGAAGAAAATGTTTTTGAAAATGTTTTATGTTTTAAAAAGTGTTATTAAAAGTGAAAAAGATATTTTCCTCAATAAAATGTTTTAAATAATATTTAACGATTCCTTTATTATATTCCAAGGTTGTCATGAAATAAAATTATTTTGTAATTTTTTTATGTTTTAAAAAGTTTTTTTCAAAGTGGAAATACTATTTTGCTCAAGAAATTTTCTAATTTATATTTCAAAATAATTTTCCATATAAGATTTCATCCTTGGATGTTACTTATTCTTTAATGGGGTATATTATCTAGGGATACCATTATTATCCTTTCTTCGAGTGGTTTATGTTTATAATGAAAAGATGTTTATAAAAACCATTTATTTTACATTGTTTATGATTTAATGACATGAATTTTTTTTATTTTGATATGATGCAATGTTTATGAAACCCAATTATTTTATTATATTTTGATATGATGATTTTTTATGATCTTTTGTCACACATATGTATGATTTTTCTTTGGTGATGGGTGGGACCAATATCTCCCTCTAATTAATTGGGTAATGATTAATTATCTATGAGGTCAGAGGGCATATGGGAGGTTATCACAATCTTGACAATACTGTACATAAGAGGCTATCCTAATCCTAAAGTGGGTACACTGGTGGTTAACCCAATCATAATATGTTATTAATTTCATAGTGTGTAGCCTTTATATAAAATTTTCAATGGTTATGGGTTTTCCAAAACTCTATGAGTTATTCTAATGTTATTATCTCATGGAATATGTTATTTGATCCCATTATTATGCAAATCAAATGAATTTCCAATATTTATTTCATGACTCAAGATTATTTTCATTGATATGCAATGTATTCTTTTCAAATGTTATCATTATCTTATAATACCCTTATAGTCACTTTATGTTAATGTATCTCACATGTTCCCTTACAGAGCATTTGAGATTACCCTTTCTTATGTTTATTTTATATATGTTATGATTATAGGTATTACCTGTGATATGTATAATAAGGGTTCTAGTAATGAGTAACTAAGTTGGAGATGATATTGAATTCTTATGAACTAGTTGTTTATGTTTTAAGGTTCCAAAAGCACTATACCTTTATAATATTGAAGCACATGTTTGTGTAATGTTATAAATATTCATCTAAAAATATAATATCTATATATGAGAAGTTTTTGTCTCTATAGGGATCATAGACCTAAGCATAGATGGTGGATCTATTTTATTTATTTATTTCAATTGTGTATTGGATAGGCTTTGCAAATTCAATGTGCATAAACTTATAGCAATGGATTATAGGTTCACCATTAAGAGTGGGCTATTGAGATTTATTTTTCACCCCCTGTACATTAGCCATAGATTTTGTGAAGACCTTATGTATGCTTTAATGTTAAGCATAGATGTATGATGGATAGGGTTGAGGCCTATTGTTTCATGATAGAGTACAAATACTTGAGTGAATTTTTACGATCTGGATAGAGCATATCAATAGTGTCAAGAAGACCATGTATGTGGTTCACATTAGATTTAGTAGTAAATTCATGAAATTTTATTTTTGTTTCTTTCATTTACTCAAGCATGTGGGATTTTCCTAGTTAGAAATATACTATTGTATATACGACATAGTTATTTTTGTATTTACTATATTCCATCATTTATTGAATCCAATTTTATATTTATTGAATTTAGACTCTAATTATTTTATATTATGGATTATTTTTGGTTATTTTTGAAGGGTTTTACTCTGATTTTAGTGAATAGTCTTCTAATAGACATAGAATATTCCCTCAATGGTAGTCAGAATATTCTGGAATATGAGGAGGTGTGATTGAGGCATAATCACCAACCAGTCCACTGAATATTTTTAGAGTGACCTGAGTTGGGGTGTGACATAATTAAAAGATGATATAGATTAAACACTTTAATATATGGTTAAATTATGACCTATAAGCTATGAGATCATCATCAGGTGTTTTTTGTGGGTTAATATCAATGAGTAGAGATTAGGTTGGTTTTATAGAACTTAGAATATTCCCTTAAGGGTGATCTGATAATTCTGATGGGTTTAGTATATCATGATTATGTGATTGAGATGGTAATGAAAATATTAGATTATAAGGATATCATGGTATGTTATGTACTAAAGGTATGAGAAGATATCAGTGAGATAGTTCCTAGTAATGTGCGACATAATAAAAACATGGGATATATTGTGATGCTACATTTGTTATTACATGTGTGTAACTGCCATTTTTTATACATGATGAAGATATTAGACACTTAGACTCACTTTGAGTGAGAGGGTGTTGACACAGAAGGACCTATGTTATATGAAATGGTCTAGGATGTCTATATTTGGCCTCCCCATGAGTGATATGGTGTTCTGATGAACCACCCAGAGAGATATATTATAGTCATGGATGTGTATGTTTGTTCTCTCTTTATGTGATGGGATACTAGAATATACCATCATGAGTGATAAGATATAATCTTGGATTTGGATTCTTATCCTATCTCTGAGTGAGAGGATGTTTATATAAACCACCTTAAAATGTAAGTTTAGTCATGTAGGTGGAATTTAGCCTCACCGAAAGTAAGAGGGTGTAAGTATAGAAAAAAAATAGTGATAGGGTGTTGTTATATGATGTAGATGTTTATCATCACCCTAAGTGATATGGTGCTGGAAAATACCCCCTTGAGTGAGAGGGTAATGGTACCAGATAAATGTTGGGTCAAAATTTGTGTGATATGGTGTTGTTCATGATGTGACATGGATCCTATTTCTTAGCCTTTATTTGAGTGGAATTATGATTGCATGGACCACCCTCAGTGGAGGGTATTTGTACAAATTATGGTTATGGGACCCTACCCTAAGTGAGCGGGTAGAGGTAAATGGTCATTATGATGTGTCTAAGGTTTGATATAGTCCATACCTTAAGTGTGAGGGTAGTGTTCAAGGCATGTTTTGACAAATTACCCTGAATCCTTAGGTATGGGTCATGATATATGAAACTCTAGTGAATATTCCAATGATTGATTTTAGAATGGGTGTTACAAAGTGTAATCAAAGTATATTTCTAATTGGCACACTATTTTAGATATGCTATACTTTGGATAGTAATTTTTTCAAATACTATGATGGTCTTTTGGATGGTGAGTGAGGAATAAATTCCTAGTGGGAAGTCCAGGTTACCATGGTTATGGGATTTCTGTTCTTTATTTTTGTAGTTATAGTTGAGATATTTATTTCGGTATGATGTATTTATTTGAGACAATTATTATTTCTTTTTAACTATTATCCCATAGTGGCATGAGGAGTGAATACATGTGTCATATATGGAATATAAAATTCATATGAAATTTGTATTTTCATTTTTGGTTGATTTTATGGATGATAAATGGTTTAATTGTTAAAGTCCTCAATAATAAATTATACTGTGTTTTTTTATTAACTTGTTTGTGGAGTTTTACTCGGTTGTACTATGGTTTTAAATAAATATTGGTTTTATGATGATAGTTCTTGTGGATTTAATTGTGGGATGTTCTATGATATTCAATATATATCCCCTCAATGAAATGGTTTTATAGTAACCCTTGGTGGGTTGTTTTAGGCATTGGATGTGTTGTTGATGGTTCCATATATTTGAGGTAGGCCTGGGAGATTATTGAGAGTGGGAATATGTTTCCTTGATGAGCTAGATAAATTGAAAGGGTTGAAAAAAGGCAAGCGTAATATTAATACTAATGATAAAAATATCTTTATTTTATATCATTTCCATAATTTAAACATCCACATAGCATGGATAACCTTTTGGTTTAGTGTCTTTGAGGGCTAGTAACATAAAAAACATATTTTACAAACATGTGAACCTTTAAATATAATTAAACTCTTATATACCCATTTATAACTTTCTCATAAGTTATATTGATCATCATAACCAAGTTAATGGATAAATAATAATGGGGTGAGCTCAAACACCTATTAAGGTAAAACATTTCATCAAGGATTAAATCATAATAATATGAGAAAACATGAGAAAGAGAGAAATTTATTATTAAAAATAACATGGGAATACAATATTTTTCCATAAATAATGATGGAAATACATGTAATATAAAATAAAAATCATGTACCATGGAATAAGAGTGTAAAATAAGTATTGGAACAAGGCATAAGAAAGTGATATAATAAGATTATGAAATGTAAACATGGAGAACTAATATAAATCATGACATCATAATCATAGGTCAAGGACCACATCAAAGACCATCATCACATAGTTGAAAAACTCCAATAGTTTATTATGTTCACTCCCAAATTTTTTACAAGAAATCTCATAAGATAGAATTGTTTCCCAATATATTTGAGGGTCTTGTAATTCCAGACCCTTCCATCACAAAATATAGGGTGCTAAGGCATAACACCAATGGCCCATATATGGTATCTCATGAGATAGAAACATTACCTAATGCATGGGAGTATTATATAATTATATTCCTTCCCATAGCATAATTAAAACCATAATATGTACTTTTATATTTGTTCTATATAAGAAAAAATAAACCATTCTCAAAGCATATGCCTATAATAACCCTTAAGAAAGATGTGGGTTGCATAATCTTATATCATTGAATAATCGAAGGGTATATCATAATTATTACAAAGATAATAATGAATTAAATCATTTTGGTTGGTCATATTTTAATAAATAAACATAGGTCTTGAATATTGAGTTAAAATATATGAATATTCACGATAAAGATCAAAGATAAGTAAGAAAACAAATGAACTCTATTGGTGACACTTTTGGAAATGATCCTAAGATGATTTAAGTAAGGAAATATATTATCATTTACCTTTATAATATAATTTAACTGATTTGGTATTACATAAAATAATGAGTTATTTGAAAATATATTCAGAGTTAAAAACATTTAATAGAGGCGACACTTATTGTGAAATAAGAAATCAAAAAGTCCCCTTTGGTTGAGTTTACTTAAAAGTGGGAATTTCAAAGGTATCTAAAAATAGTATTAACCCTAAAAAATAAAGGTATAGTAAAATAGGTATATATATTTAAGAAATATATCTAAAACATATGGATTAAATAAAATATAATAATATAGAGAAAATGGAGAAAAATAAATAGAATGAGTAAGCAAAACAATATGTGGGTGGGTTAAAAATATCCATTTTTATGTATTTAAATTCCTTTTATTGAAACCCAAAATCATTAAAATGTTAGTAAAAATTATTATAAAAATATAAGAAGGTAAATATGGGGGTCACTTGAGATAACACCTAATTAGGTTTCCAATTCAAAAGGATAACATTGATGATAATGGAAATTATGGACACGGTGGGGAAATCATCATTAAAGTGGATGGGAATTATTCTTAACAATGATAGATTTTGAGAAAGGAATTAATCAAGGTAAAAATATTTAATTAAAAGGGAATTCTCCCCTAAGTGGTTAAAAAATAAATATGGAATAATATCTTTTTATAGAAGGGAATTAATATTGGAATAAATAAGATACAAATAAATATGTTTAACATAACTAAGGAAGTGGAGTTAATAGTAACAATTACATCATCATTATCACTAGAAATACAAAACCATAAATTTATTAAATGAGATGGATTTTTAAAGATTCTATATTTTGTGAAAATTATATTATAAATGAATCCATGAAAAATACATATTTTACAAAAAGAAACAAGTGGTGAATATGATTTATATCTCAATAAAACCAAATTGAGATAAAAAAATTACTATTTATCCTGATTTCCTAAAATTCACTCAAACATACTATATAAAAAATATACCTTTTTTAATAACTCATTTAAAGAACTTATTCATAACTATTACCATTTATAATCTTCATTTATAATCATTCATTTTGATATTATCTATTTTCAATATTTTGACTGAGTAATCTTAATTTTTTTAAATTAGTTTCATGATATGATTATTGGTATTCATTCTTCTCCCAAAGTTGATAATTATGAGACCAATCAAGGCACTATAATTGATTGTTTATAATTATTTATAGAAATATAATTTCATTCTTATGGGAGTTTCCATTTAAATCCTTGAAGATGAACTCATTAACAAGCATGTTTGTGTGATTCTTAACAAACGAGGGATGATATATTAGTAAATGAGTTTAATTTGAGTTTTACCATTCAAAAAACAAAATAAAAATTTTATATACTTATTTATATAATATATTATTAGTATTAATGTCTTAATAGTCATCCATGATATTATTTTATATCATTTTTCACGTGGGTGATCAAACCGCCCCATAAGAACATACCATAATTTTAATAGACGATTATAAATATGATTAATAGTAATATCATTAGAATAGAAGAAGAATTATATTATTTAGTATTTATCAGTGCAATATATTTTATTTACAATTAATTATAATAATAATAAAAATTTATATAATTATATTACATATAAATAAGATATTAATTTCCTCATAACATGCTTGTTTTAGATGGTTAAATTTATAATGATTGTTTATTGTTCATGTTATTAATAGGTTGTAAAATTTTTCTTAAAAAACATGATCATTTCATAAACATCATATTTAGTAATTAAAATCATTCTTATAAAAAACCATTAAATGTTTTAATGAAAAATGAACATGTTACTTCTTGGAGGTGGTAATCCGCAAAAACACACAATTAACATTTTCATTTTTACTTCAAGGAAATGATGTAGTTGGTTAATTATAATCCCCTTATAAAAATAAAATTCATTATATAATAAATAATAATGTCACTATATTTTAATTTTAAAATTAAAATTGAATAATTAAGATATAAAGATGTAAATTTAGGAAAATAAAGAGTATTCATGTTGAGAACATTGAATTTTCCTTGGGGGATTCCATGAAAATGGGGGGATTAGGATAACTCCTTATGACCAGAAGCTTATAGAAGTTAAAGAGGATTTGAGGTGAAAAGAAAATGTTAAGGTTTCAATAGGAAAATTAAAATTTTTGAGACCCATGATGGGGTGGTGGAAGTCCACATTTATATGTGGTGAGAATGAAATTTAGGTAAATACCGTTTACTTTAGAATAATTTCATTACATTATTCATGGATAAAGGCTCCAAAAAATAAAAAACAATGGAGTGAGTGTGTGTGTGTTTGATTGTAATTATACACTTAAGAACCTAATATAAATACTTATGAATATTTATAAAATATGTATAAATATACAAAAATATTCATAAATATATATAAATATCAATGCATAGATTCAATTATATAATTTTAAATAAAAATTGATAAATACATAAAAATTATAATTAAAAATAAAAAAATCTATAGAAATAGATACATATATATATATAATAGATAATAAATCACCAAAATAGGTAAACCCAAAATAATTTTAACATTATAAATTTCATAGTATTTTAAATCCTTGTAATAAAATCATAGAAGACATAAAAACCTCACGATGACACTCTTAAAGAAATTTGAAATCTCTTTGAATGTAAAAAATCATGGTATTTAAACAAAAAAAATAATTTTTGGAGGCCTTTAGAGACAATTGAGATCAAAAAATAGATATAAGGGTTTTCAAAAGTATAGAGGAAGTATATCTTTTCACAAGCTCCGATTCCATATATGGCATAGTTAAGGTGGCAACCCCGATAAAAAAATATGGTCATTTGAAGTTGAAATTCGAATTTTAAAATTTCTTAAAACTATAAAAATAGAATACTATTAATTATTTTCAAATTATTATCTAACGTAGTCATAGTTCAATTCATAAAATTTGATTTGACTGGTTGTGGAGGTAAAATAGACACATATATCAAAATTTAATGTCATTTGATGCTGATTTCTAATTTTCAACTTATCCAAGAATTAATTTATGTTTCAAATAACTATTAACTAATAATTATAAATAAGTAATAATTAAAAAATTATAAATAATTAAAATTTTAAAAAAATAAATTAAAAAAATAAATTAAAAAATAAAATAGTATATATAATATATAATAATATATAATAATATTTGATAATTAAATATTAAAAATTTATATTTTTTTATTAATTGAGGAGTGTTATTTTAAAAACTGCTGATAATCAGTGGTGGTGTATTAAAAAATACCCCTAAAATTAAATTTAATTATTTTATAGAAAATAAAAAATCTTATTTAGTAATAGTTTTATAAAAAAACTCTAATAAAAATAAATGAAATAAAATAAAAATAACATTTAGTGGATATTTTACAAAGAACAGCTAAAACCACCACAATTTTTGTGAAATATTTAGTAGTGAATTTTAAAAACTATTGCTAAAAAACCACCACTAAATCCCCTTTTTATATAGTGATTTAATATATATTTTATCATTAAAAATGTTTTATTAGTTTTAATGCTATCCTTAGTTCTTGATATAATGATAAATGTTATGAATTTAGGAAATGCTGTATTTTTCACTATTCACCTATAAAAATTATTACTAAAAATATAAAAAATCCACTTTAGAATAATATTGATAAGTGGTATTCAAAAATGGTGTCAAATTTTTAAAATTAAATTCATAAAATTTGTAAATGTATATTTTAAATTAATTTTTAAAATATAAAGATAAATTGTTATTATTAAAAAAACTTTTATAATAATTTTGTGTTCTCAATATTATTTCATAAAAATTTCCAATTTAAAGAATGTTAATGTTTAGTTATTATATATTATCATAATAATCATTTAAAAGTGGTAAATTTTAATGTATTAATAATTTTAACAGTTATATAAGAATTAATAATCCTTTTAAATATTAAATCATATTAACTATATATCCTCTAAATGTTAGATTTTTTGATTTGTTAATATCCACTTATTTAATCAGTGTTTTATTTTTATTATAATTTTGTTTGATAATATCCATAAATTATTTTATAAATCTTTTTAGTTTGGTGTTGTGTATAAAGCAATCTATCAAAAAAAATATTTTTATTTAATGGAATGATATATTATAACATCTTTGGGCGTTTCATTATCCACCATAAATAAATTATATCCTTGAAATTTTAAAACTCATAAAATTAGATTAATTTACATTGGGAATTCCAAATTTACCATATAATGGAAGTTGATCATGGGTTTATTTATTATTTGAAGTGAGATTTCCCTATACACAACTCGATGATAGACCTATGTAAAAATAGACAATCCATTCATAATATGATCCTTAAGAGTGAATAATTGATAAATCCATAGGAAGTAACTTTCTAGGAACATCGAAGAATATTCTTATACTACATATATAATAATTATACCGCAAAATTGTTTTATTTATAAATTAATATTTAGAAGGTTAAAAATTACACAATATAAGGGATACAAAAATCTAGAGTGAAGAATCACTTTATACTTCAATTGTTTTTATTGCATAATTTATTTATCCACTTGGTCTAAGTGGTTATTGGTGTCGACTATCATCTTAATCCCCTGGATTATTGCATTTGTTTTAATAGTTTTGTAATTACTGACATAACAAAAATCAAATTTCTTGTGGATCCTTAGGGAGAAAATAATTTTTCCCTATCATGTTAACATAACTCTTACTTTTTTCTAGAAAAATTATTGATCAATTACCTCCTTTACAACAGATAAAACATATTCTAGTTTCTTTCATACATTCCACTAAGTGCCTATTCCCACATTTTTACGTGATTGAAATTGAATATTCTTTCCTTCATTAAACTTTTTAACCAAACACCAATGATACACCATCCTTATATTATTTATTTTTTTGGGATTCCAACCTTGTACATGTTTTTAATCATTTTTTTGATATATGGTTTGTCATAGTCATAAGGTTTGTCACTCCAACACTTATTAAGATTGGTTTTTTGTTGAGGTAGTCATCACTTCGTCCCTCACACCCATGTTTATTTTTGGTTCCATCCATTACTAAAACCAATAAGGTTTAACATGAGTAATTAAAATAATAATATAATTATTGTAAAAGATATCATGAGAACTCAACCTCTAAATGTATTATTCTTGAAAACCATCAAATAATATTTCATTTAAACATAAATCATTCTCAATTTAATCCTGGTTTATTTTGGATCAGATTTCTTATAATACATAACCTAATTACTTAACCAAATTCCTTAAAGAAAATGTGATTAACCAAAACATATGGAAAATGAGTGTCAAACTAGATGTGTATTTATTCTTCTTTCCCATACACGAAGTGATGATCTAGTTATACCCAATACACCTTTTTAGGTTTATATACCCAAGTTACATCCATTCTAGGTTATGAATCCACCTGTATTATCTAGAATGGGATGTCATTTCTAGGAAAGAGAAATATTTAAAATTTTTTAAAAATATAAATATGTTATCATATACCTAGAATTATCTATTATACCTATCCATTGGGTTTTTTTCTAAATTTATCAATACTAAACCCCCATATTAATATACTATTAATAAAAAACACCTAAACAATCCTCTGATTCCAATTAAGAATACCCACACTAATCATATCTTTATTTTACATCATAACCATAATTTAAAAATTATATCTCACAATAATATCACATAGCTCAGAGAAACTTTTGTTTTAGGGTCTTTGAGGAATAGTTATATAGGGAACTTATTTTATGAATTTTTGAACCTTTATTTGTAAGATAGATCTTCTAGACCCCCTTAGAGGACATTCTCAAAAGTAATAATTATCTTCAAAACATGGGGAAGGAAACCATAATAAAGGGGTGTTCTCAAACACTTAGAAAATGAAAACATATCTATATGAGTTTGATCATAAGTATAGGAGAAAAATGAGCAGGGGATTAATTTATTATGAAATTGATTATGGGAAAATAATGTTTTACCATAAAACATAAAGTAAAGACATGTGATCTTAAATGAAAAACATGACCCATGAAATAAGAGTGTGAGATAATCATGAGAACATGGAATAAGGAAATGGTATTATAAGATCATGGAAGCATAAACATGTGAAGACAAAATAAAGCATGGAATCACAAAAATAGGGTTAGGTTCTCTCTCAAGACCATAACCACATAATAGAAAATTTCTTATACTATATTAGGTTCACTCCCTAACCCATACATGTCATGTCATGAGATGAAAATGTTACCCAATGCATTTGGGGGATATATATTTCCAGTTCTTCTCATCACATAAAAAAGTGTGTATAGGTTGACTGCCCATCCACCAAACATGGTGTCTCATGATATGAAAGCATTACCCAATGTATTAGAGGGATATATAATTCTTGGGCCTCCTACCAGATAATTAAAATCATAATATAAACTTTCATATATATTCTATGTAAGAAAAATAAACTATCGACAAAGAATAATCATTATAAATCCATATGAAAGATGTTGGTTTCATAATATTGTCTCAAAAAAAAAACTTAAGGCTATATCATATGGATTCCCAAAAGGAGATGGAATTAAATAATTTTGGATGTCAATATTTTTTAATGGAACATATTTTATGAATATTTATTTCTAATATAGAAAAATTTATAGGAAGGATCAATGTGAATTAAGTATAAAAATGAACCACATAGGTGACACTTTTCGAAGTGAGTAAATCATATTTTAAGGATAAAAATAGATTATTATTTCCCTTTAGAATATAACTGAAATAATATGGTCTTAAAAAATAATGATTTTTTTAGAAACTATTCATAGTGAATTTATTTTCATAAAGGTGAACATTTTCATGAAATAAGGAAACAAAAAGTTCCATAAAGTTGGGTTTAGTTAAAAGTAGGAATTTAAAGGGAACATAAGACATATATTTACCCCAACCATGAAATCTATAGTAAAATATTTATATTTTTAAGTAATATAAATATATAATATATAATATATACATGGGAATAAAATATGTAAAAGGGGGAAAAATAAAGGGAACATGTAACCCAAAAAGTAATGAGGTTGGTTTTAGAACATCACATTTTTATGTTCAAAATGGATTTTAATGAAACCCCACATCATAAAAACATTTGTAAAAAATTATTTAGAATTTATAACAAGGTAAATAGGAGGTTCATATAAGATAAAACATAATTATATTTTCAATTTAAAAGGATAATATTTACAATAATGTAAATTTTAGACAATGAGGGGAAACCATCGTTAAAGAGGGTATGAATTATTCTCAATAATGATATACATTTTGAAGAAAAATCCATAACATTAAAAATTATTTAATTAAAAGGGAATAAAAACATATAGTAATATAAATAAACATGGAATAAAATCTCAGTGTGGAATCCAAACAATTTTTGAAGAAATTAGTTCGAAAGGAATCATTTGAAATCAATGAAGTTAGTGGGGTTAATAATAATCATTACATCATCATTATCTTTGAAATTGGAATCCCATAAATGTATAACATTATATAGATTTTAAAATACCCTATATTTCATGAAAATTGGTATATAAATAAATCCATGTCTAATATATACACTATAAAAAGAAACAAGTGGTAAATATGATTCATATTTTACTGTAAATTTAAATTTTTATTTGAAAAAAAACTTTTAAGTGGAAATTGGGAAACTAAAAAAATAATGCAAACACCAGATGTCAAAAAACATAATAAATAACCCAGAAATTATAGAAAAATTTAAAATAATATGAATAATTCACCAAATATAAGCTCTATTCTATTGAGGTTACCTTTATGTTTATATCATCCTTGATGAGATCATTGAAGTTGTAGGACATTTTTTTCCAAGTTTGAATGTACTCCAACAAACTTAATTCTCCATCATTGAATTTTTATTTAAAAATATGATCCTTTTTATTAATAAATAATCTTAATATTCCGTGATATTAATTCAATGTTATATTTCAAATATTTTGGTGGAATCATCCTTTGAAAGTTTTTTCAATAAAGACTCCTCCAGAATCTCTTCCTTAGAATGTAGGAGAATATACAAGGAATTTTCATTATCAACTTCCTCCTAAAATGCTTCCTTCATAAAACTTAATATGATTTAATATTCTCATTTGAATCATCTTCCTAATCAGTTTGATCTTCCTCAATATTATCACAAATATATATTTTTCTCTTCTATAATTTCTCATTTTGAACCACACCGATTTCAGGTGCCAATGTCACCAATCTTACCTCTATCTTATTGTGATTTTCTTTATAGAAGGATTTATTATCCATTGGTTTTGATAAATTTGAGTAATAATTACACTATCTTGTTATTTTTAGTTTGATGTGAGTATCCTGATCACAATATAAAAAAGATTGGGAAATCAATTCATTATAACTAAAATCTAGTTATACCTGGAACTTGGAACCAACCTTCTTTCTTTTACACCTTGGAATGAATGTCCACCACACTTATAAATTAAGTACATACTCATCATTTTCATCAAAGTATTTTAACCAATTATGGAGATGGATTGAGGAAGGGGGATCCTAGAACTTATAAGACACCTGCATTAGAGAGACTATTTCATCTAAACTAGAAAAATCCTAGAATCTCAAATCCACCATATTTTTTTCCACAAAATAATAAATAATACAACTAGAAACACCAACCTATATAATTAAAATATAGTTTTTTTATAAATAACTAAAATTACCACAACTTATAGTTCCAAGTCCTATTATCACTAAAACAACAATATAAAGATCCTGCGATTTACAACATTTTTAGCAGACATAGTTTGATTATAGGTGGAACCAATAGTAGAGGATCTCGGAACAACCTCTCATATAGCCTACAAAGCTATCTTGAAACCTTCCAAGTGTTCCTTGAACCAAAAAATTCTATAAACCTTAGTTCTTATGGTAGTGGTCTCACCCATTATAAGACATTATGCTTTTTTTGTAAACTACATAACTTGAGTTACCATCATGGATGTCTGTCTAGAAATAAAAATTCTCTATGATCCAATGGACATAAGGATCATGAGCCAAATATTTATAAGATGAAAAATAGTCAACACAAGACTCATGCATACCTACTATTTCGAATGAATATCCCATTTTATCATGATATAGATAAAATACAATGATGACTTGAAGATATAAAATTAACATAAATATATAGATAAATTGGGTTTAAGAGACAACATATAGGATTATAAATACATAATAAGTGACACAACATGTTTCCAATCTACCAAATATTCCCTAAATTTTAAAATAGAAGAGGTAGGATGGGAAGATAAATCCATATCACTATAAGAAAAATATTATATTTTTTATTAAAATTAAAAAAATTAAAATGAGATTAGCATAAACCTATAAGAGAACATGGAGAACTCTTCTAGGATGATATTAGTTCATCTCCAGAATGAAATCAAATTAAAAAATCTTGGGGGTCCAAAATCTCTACAATATCTATTTCTACAAACCCATAAATAAAAAATGAACCCATTTATGAAATAAAATGAGGATATACCCTTACTAAAGTGTTACACTAATGAGAGAATCAACTGAAAATAATAATTCATTAATTCCAAAGGGGAAATTGGAATCCATGTAGCACCGTCATCATGTGATGAAACTTTATGGAAAACATAAATGTTAGAAAATTTTGAGAGAATAATAGGTTTTTTAAGGGGGGATGTTATAAGATGTGAAGGAGGATCTATAATGGACCCACCCCCCTAAGGGAGGGAGGGTTACAGGTTATAACATTCCACCTATTCCATTTTGAAATAATTTTTAGAGATATCCTTATCTAATTTAATTCATATCTCAATGAAACAAATTGAGATAAATAACCCCTAACTGTTATCTTAATTTAGTCAAACATGATCTAACATCCTTAAATGAATAATATAACAAAATTAATCACTCATTCTTAAACCTTGTTTCATAACCATCATCATTTATACTCACCATTTACAATTATTCATTTAGTTATTTTCTATTTTAAATATTGGGTATGGGTAATCATGATTGTCTTAAACTAGTTTCAAAATATAATTGTTGGTATTTAATAATCCCTAAAAGGTTAAAAATTATGATACTATTAAAGGTAATAGAATTTATTATTGATAATAATTTATAAATATATAATATAATTATATTTGGAGTTTTAGTTATGATCCTTGAAGATGAACTCGATGACATTCTTGTTTTAGGGGTTCTTAACAAAGAAGCAGTGGTATCCTAGTGAATGCATTTAATTTCTTGTGTTACCATTTTAGAAAAATAAAAATATAATTTTATTATTTATATCATATATTTTTAGAAGTTAGGTTTTCATTATCACCCTTGATATAATTTTATAGCATTGTTCATGTTGGTTGTCAAACTACCCCAAACAATAACTTACCATAATTTTAAAGGATTGTTATGAAGTGGATTAGTTTTAATATCACTATAAAAGAAGATAAATGATATTTTTTAGTATCTATTAGTTTTATATATCATAATTTTAATGAATTATAATTATAATATAATTAATATAAATCAATTATATAGAATGAAGAGATCATTTTCTTCTTAGTGTGGTTTTGAGACAGTTAAAATAATAATGATAGTTTATTTTTCATATTATTAATATTTTTTCCAATTTTTCTTACCATAAAATTAATAATTTCATTAAAATAATATTTATTATTTATACCTATTATTATAACCATCCATGAAAGTAGAAAATGAAAATGAAACATGTTTCTTTATGGAGGCTGTAGTCTGCACAAATATATGATTGTCATTGTAATTTTTCCCAAAGGGAAAGGAAGAAGGGTGGTTAATGATATTTAACATAGAATAATAAAATTAAGTATAAAAGAATAATTATATCAACATATAGTAATGTAAACATTATAATTAAAAAGTCTGATAGAAAGGAAGAAACTTTAAGAAATGAATGAGTACTCATGTTGAGAACTTTGATTTTTTTTGGAAGATTCAATGAATATAGAGGGATTAAGCTAATTATATGTGACTAAAAAATTATATAAGTGAATGAGGATTAAGTGATAATGAAAAAAATTATGTTTTCAATTTTAAACCAATTTTTTTGAGAAACTTGGATTGGTGCTAAAAGTCTACTTTTATAAGTGGTGAGATTAAATATTTTGTAAATATGTTTTACTTAACAATCATTTAAATATATTATTCGATGATATATGCTCGAAAATGAAAATTAATGGATTTGGGAAGGTTATAAGGTCTATAATCACTATAAAACCCATTTTTTCTCACGTTTTAACCATGTTTTATCCTTTTTCTTGAGGTTAAACTCCATTTACCCTGATTCACCCTTACCATGGTAACTTCATTTTTACCATAGAAAATTAATATTAATCACCAAATTTAAACTCAAATTATTTAATTTTTTATAATTTTAATCTAAAAAATCTAAATAATTTTATAAAATAAATATTTTAGGTTTTAGAGAGGTCAACTTTTATATTATCACTCATAACGTGCAATAACCCATTTTTAAAAAATGTGTATTTTTAAGATTAAAATTTATATGCAAAAACAAATTATCTATGAATATTATTTTAATGAAAAAAAATTAGTCTTTTATAAGACAAATAAATATTATGTTTCTTTTAAAGTAATCAAAAACCAAATTTTACCAAAAAATATTTTATAAAAAGAAAAGACCAAAAATAATTTTTATTTGAAAATAGTTCTTATGTTCTTAAGTTTTTTATAAATTCATAATATTATTTTAAAAAATATATTTTTTATTCTTTAGTAATTATTTTATCAGGAATTTTTTTATAAGTTTTTATATAATAATTACCTCTTGATATTGCCATAAATGTTGTGATTTCAGTAAAAATTGTGTTATTCACGATCCACCAAAAAAATGATTCAAACAAAAAAAATCAAAAAATCACCCTAAGATAATATATATTCTTATAATTAAAAACTTCTATTAATTTTTTATAATTAATAGTCATAAATTTATAGATTTTTCTTTTAATTGAAAATTCAAAATATAAATAAAAACTACTTTAATTGAAAAATATTTTTCTTAAACATTATGTGTTCTCAATATTATTTCATAATAATTTCTAATTTAAATAATTTTAATATTGAAAGATTATATATTATCATAATGATTTTTTAAAACTATAAATTATAAATTTATTAATAATTATATAGTTATTTGAGAATGGGAAATCCTTTTCAATATTAAATCAAATTAATTATACAACTATAAATATAATTATTTTAAAATAGATAATTTTTTTTACTATAGGTTATATTATTCTTATAATTTTATTGAAAATATCAATTTAATATATTTCATATTGTTTTAGTTCGATGTTGCATAAATAGAAAGCATTCGAACAAATTATATTTATGTAATGGAAATATTTATAGTAAAATATTAGTGTGTTACATGTAATTATTTGGTATTTTTATAGGAAAATATCTTGGGGTTATTCATGTATTTTAATCGAGTTTGGATGGTGGGATCAGTATGATGGATACCATATTGGTTTTGGGTGTGGGTTTCTATGGGTTAGTGGATAGTGATCCCATATAGTCAAATCTTGAAAAGATAGTGTGTGTGTTGATTATTGAGGTTTTATAATGATGATCAAGTAGTGGGTGATCATGTGGTAGGCCTTAGAATGAGTGAGATACCTTGGGAATGTTGAAAGTAAAGCATTGAGAGTACTTATGATATTATATGTGTTAACATGAAAGGGAATCATGGTCTACTGTTTAGGCATGTGAGATTAAGATTGATGATGTTTGAATTATGGGAGGATGAGTTGGGTTATATGACTGAGTGATATTAAATTGGATTTCCATTTTTTTCATACAAGAATTGAGGGATAGTGGAATAAGAACCAGTGAAAATTTTCTTAGAGGTTCACTCTACCTTGTAAATAGAGAGTAATGGTTTTTTATCTTTTTTGAAAAAAACCTTGATGTGTGAATGAAAGTGTGCAGTGGATACTCATAGTGACTATTTGGTTTATAGATATATGTAATGATCCATGTGATATCTAATTTTTATAAAAATATTATTAGTTTAGTGATTGTTGTATTCCATACCATTTAGTTCATAAGAGACATGATATAGGTTGTGGGACTTGTGGGGGGGGGGGGGGTGGTTGGAGCTTGATCACACTTGGGGTGTGATCAAGATAAAGATGTTTATTCTTTAGTTCCAATGTGGGTTAATAAATGTAAAATTTTATAATTTTATTATAGTCATGGTGGACTAGGGTTCTGATGTGAGTTAGAGACACCTCTATATAGTAATAGTAGACATTGGTGGTGGATAAAAGTTTCATGGTATAGTCTATCCGATCTTGTTCTGTGATATGTATTTTTAAGGATGGGATGAGCATGGCTGAGGAAGGGAGTCACACATTATATTTTGTAACCTATTTGGAACTATGATCAAGGACTAGTGTAAGGTAATCCATATGATGGGGAGTGCACAATTAGTTTTTTTAGTATGTGACCCTCATTATCGCTTAATTTTATTGAATTTCAAGGATGATGTTATTAATGATATATGAATAGGTAGTGATTTGTGTATTTTGTTGGCACTCTAATATGAGAGGGTGGTAATATCTTGTCCTTATATTTTTAATGTATGTAGTTGGTTTTTTAACGATATTGAATTTTAGTTCATTAGGGAAAATAATTTGATGATGGTTGAGATAAGAATGCGATGTTTGTGTACATGAAAACTTTATTTTATCTGCTTCCTTAAAGAATTTTATATTTTGGAATCAGATATGGTGTTGTTCAGAGTTTAGTTGTTTTTATCAGGCTTGGGATATGATTTTATAGTAAATGAGGATGATTCAATTCAAAGATACACCAATGCGCATATTATATCTTGATTTTGGATTGGGTTGGATGAGGATTCAACTATTAAATCACATTGAATGATGGGTTTTGATTTTTTTTGGAATTTTGGATGATTCTGTAATGCCTATGGTAATTAAAGAAACATGACAGGGATAGGTGATGATGTTTCCATGTGTGAAGCAGGTCATTTTCAAGAAACATTGGTTATAGGAGGATGAAATGGTAGTTTGTTTTCATATAATTTGATTTGGTGAGGTGGAAACCACACTAGAAATGTAAATTTTCATGTGAAAAACTTGTTCCAAGGATCATAAGGGTAGTTACCAAAGAAAATATAGCGTATCTGATATTATATCATGGATGGTGGAAACACAACTGATTAAATTTAGAATCATGGACATAGAGTGGAATGGAATCCTGATCTAGGGATTAGAAAGTATGAGTTGATTCTAAGTGCTTCTCATTGATGAGAAACCTTAGGGTGGTGAGTTTTTAATTCAATATGATTTTGGAGTCATTATTTTAAATGAAAATTATAATTCTTGAGTTTGATTGTATGGTCTATTTTTTGAGTTGGTATTCAAATCATAATCCAGGGAGTTGGAAATTCTCTAGAATTTTTTTATATATTCTTGAGGGTTTTGGTGGTATCTGAGGGAATCTAAAGGATGTTAGAGGAGTCATCCATAGTGTGGGGTAGTGATTTTTTTGTAGGTGGATAATCATTCAATGATTGGTTAGGGTCATTACATGCGGAGGGAATGATAGAGTATCATGCCACAACCAATGGGGAACCATGAAATGAAGGGTGAAATGAAAAATGTAGGAATAAGGTCACACCTTGAGAAATGTGAGTCATGAAATTATATATATATTTTGAGAGATTTAATGTGTTAAAGTTATGAGAGTTCATAATTAAGGTTAGGAGAAGTCATGCTATGGACTAGAGAATCACATCATTATGATAACCCATATACATAATGTTTTTTTGGAAGAGGAAAATATCTTATATGTGAAGGCCATGTCATAGAAGAGGGCATCAGATTGTGAAGGTTCATATACTTATATATTATATAAAAAAACTTACATATAACTTTTTGAAATTTTATGATTGGTTGTTTGATCATGATGTCACCCACGTGTTATAATATGAAGGCATTACCAAGGGGAGGAATCATAGTGTGGATCATGAAGGTCATTAAATGATAGGGGAGGCTATGTCATGAATGTATAATGTTATAAAATAAAGGAATGGACTTGAGTTATTTGGTTCTTCTTAGAAGATGTCTTCTAATCCATGACCAAAAGGGTCACTCCATAAGGGGAAAAACTATGGGGGTGTTTGTTTTCTATGACCCATTAGTTTTCTCCATAACCAAAACCTATGTTGGGACATCATTCCATGATGTTCTGGTTCACCCCATGAAGTTTATATTTTCTTGTTTTTTCCATTTTAGATTTATGTTGTATAGCCATGGAGAGATGGAGATCCACCCTCCCCATTTCTTCTCTTGGAACCCCTTGATGATGGGTGGTTCTTGAGTGTTTCCTTTGCATTTTTGGAATGTTTTTACCTCTTATCAAATTCATTATTAACCCAATTCATTTCCATATGGTTTATGATGATTTAGGGTAGGGTTGCTTACTGATTCCACTAAATAATGGTTATTTCATGAATATATGATGGGGTATTCGTGTGGTTTGTCTAGTGGATGTCTCAAAATTATGAATTAATAATAACTATCATTGTTTTAGTTATATTAGGTTTCTAATAAATTTATTTATTAGTTTTAACTAAATAGAATGAAATTAGTGATTGACTCAGTGTTAGTTGATAGGGTTTTTATCAAGATAGTGCAGAGGGTGTTCTATTGGCCTCTCATGTTCCATTACATGAGGTTATAATGAGTAGAATCCACTTGATGTGTTTTTCTACCTCTTTAGTTTAATGTGTAATTTAATTATATTTTTTTATAATTAATTATTGGGTGCTTTGGTTTGGGATAATGTCTTTGAAGTTGTAATTTCTTGGCGTAGTCTTGACCGAGGATGTGTGGAGCTTTAAAAAAGATGACAACTCCATGTTTGTGTTAGGTGACCCTATAATACTGAACCACATGAATTTTTATATATAATTGTAAATTAATTCAAAAAAATTCATGTTTAATTTGAATGATTAGGCACTAAGATCACCCTATGTAAAGAATTTAGTTGGCACAAATCCTTTTTGGTTTGGAGTGAATAATCTAGTGATTGTTATGTAAATGGAGTTTCTCAATTACTATGTATCAAAGTATTAAAGAAATTCTTGGGTTTGAGATAAGATACAGATAAAATTGGTTGGTCTCTTAGGGAATGTTTGTTAGTCATGAGAGTATGAGTTCTAGGAATGATCAGTGAGATTTCCATTCTTCATATGCTTGGTTGAGAATACCATCTTGAGGGTAGATTTGAGTTACTGTGTGTGATATAAATAAAAAAAAATTTATGAGGATATATGTGGAATATCAAGGAGGGTTTTCATATGATTATGGGATTAAAATCTCTCATAATGGAGATGTGAGATGGAACCTGAGTATAGATTGGGTAATTTTCATGATGAATTAACATTGAATTTCTAAAGGGTTTTGTGCGAGTATCTTAGTACAAACTATGGTTTGTGAGATTGGAACATTGATGGGATAATTATAAGTGGATATGGGGAAAACTCTTGATTATAGGTTTAGGGAGGGCCTATGGTATCTGAGATCACTATAGGATGTTTGGTATAAGTTATTATTAATTAGTTGAGTTCATGTTCGGGTTAGTGAATCTAATAGACATTCTCACACGTGATATTGGAATATTGATGGGTTCAACACATAATAATTTTTGATCAAGATGGTATTGAAAAGATTAACCTATAATGTTCACTGGGTATGTGAATTTTTGGGAGTATAATAGGATATAAAAGATCTTGTTCTTGGTTATGTGAGAAATAATGATCATGCAGGATGGAAAACAACTAAATGATTGTTTAAAAATGTATGTGGTAGAATATATATGTGATTGATAGTGATTTTGGTTTCTTAGACTCACCTTGAATGGAGGGGGGGTGATGGAAGGAACTAAGTTGAGATAAAGTGTGTGGTTTAGAATGAGAATGATTAGCCTCACCCCAAGTGAGAGTTTGCTGGTGTGGACCACGCTGAGTGATTAGGTATGTTATAGGATATAGATGTTTTTATTCAATTTGAGTAATACGAGGTTATAATAGACTACCCTAAGTGATATGATATGGTATAGAATATTGGTTCTTTGATTCACCTTGAGAAGGAGGGTACTATAATGGAATTATCTAAGTGATAGGTTTAGACTTGGATGTGGATGAGCAGTAACACCATGAGTTAGATGATACTGGTTTGTACCTCCTGAATTTATAGGGTATTGGATGTGGATTTGGATGTTTGGGATCACCCTAAGTGAGAGTGTGATGTCATTTACCACCCTGAGTGAGAGGGTATTGGTCAAGGATGGATGATATCACTCATATTGTGTGTTAGGATAGTCATCATGATATGAATAGGGACTTGATACTAGGTCTCACATTGAGTATGAGGGTGCTGGAATAGACCACCTAGAGTGAGAGGGTATTGATATAAGATGTGGCACTAGGACCCTACACTAAGTGAGAAGGTAAAGGTCTAGTGTTTTTATTCTATGAATGAGATTTGAAATTGTTCTTACATTGAGTGATACGGTAGTGGTTAGGTCAAAATATAACACCTTTTTTTGAATAAGAGGGTATGGTTTGGGATTTTTGGATTTTTTTGAGTTATTCTATGGGTTGGGATTTCTAGAATGGGGAAACATATCCTTCTGGTGTTGGATGAGATATGTATGTTTTTGGTGTCATGGTGGATTGGTTAGCACACTATGTCCTAATGTGTATACTTGTGTGTAGTTATATTTCCATTTTTTTATTTTCCACATTCATATACATGTATAAAATGGAATATATTAGGGGAACATTTTTGAGACCCTATTGATATGTATTTATCACACCCTCCATGGGAAGCATAATGAATGTAAAGACTTTATGTTTTCTTGTAGGTCGGGAACATGTTTTGTAGTTGTTCAGGATAGAGTACCATGAGAAGGATTGATGTCAGCTTTAATGTGAGGCTTGAGAATGTTATTAAATCCCCCTTATTCATTTTGTTTACTATTTATTATTTATGAGATTGGCCTAGTTGGTGATATATTTGGATGTATGATTGTATGATTTCATATTAATTTGTTATATAAAGTTGATTATGTATACTCTAATTTTCTATTATGGATATGGTTTAGTTGTTTACTTATTATTGATGGTTATTATATAAAGGGAATAGTTTTCCCAATTTATTAATTCGATCCTTTCCACTATTAGAAAACAATCACTGTATGTGAAGGCATGTTTGAGGGCTTTTGGTGACCCTATATACAATACTAATGGTTGGTTTTAGCCAGATAATTACACTACAATTAGTATACAATTACCTTAATATTTATCTTTATGTTTGATAGTGTTTACATAGATCAAGGGCCCATTCTAGGTCATTTTGTGTCTTTGAAATATTTCTCAAATTATTTTTAAAAAATACTATTATTTTTTAACACATGTAATCGTCATTAATGCTTACCCAAAGTTTTATCTAAAAAAATGGGCATGATATCATTATATAAAACCTTTCCCCCACTATGAATCCAACTATATTGGAAACTAGTTATAATGCGATCATCGACACCCACCCTCATTAGGGCATGGATTGGAGACTAACAACAAGGGTATATCATCACACACATATGGAAGGAATTACGCATTAAAAATAAAATATCCAATTTACTGGGATCAATATAAATTTAAAATCAATCTTCAAAATATTAATAATTAATTAAAATGAATATATTTTCATATGAAGAAAAACTATAAAATACAAAAAAGAAAAAAGGTATACTAATTCCATTATATGTTAATTGAGGTATATCATAATCCACCCCCACAAAAAAAATTCTATTTATAGATATAAGGTCAACATACACTACTTAGTTTCAAAAATCTATAATTGTTATTGTTTTGTTTTTTTGTTTTCTATATGTTCTTTTTAATTTTTAGTTTTTTAATGTTATTTTATAAAATTATTGTTATTTTGGGAATAATTTTTTTATATAAAGTGTTCATGCATGTATTTTCCTATATTAAAGATATAATATAAATTTTTAAATCTTTAGAGATGATTTATTGGTGTTAGTATGTATGTTTATGTTATGTAGTAGGTTATAGACAAATGAATAGACGGTTAAGATATTTTTATAAAATTCACATTTTGGGGATGAGATTACTTTTTGGAAAAATGTATTGTGCATTGGAAACCTTAAATATAACTGCCCAATTAATGTTGTCTTATACCTTCAACTTAAAATGTTTCAGGGTGATAATTTAATTTAAAATAAACCCTTGAGAATCCTTCAATGAAAACATAATATGGATAATGTGAACTTAAGGATATTTTTGGGCTAATTTAGCCTAACATCATGTCTTTAGATTATGTAATTAGACTAATTAAAAATATTTTTTTGATTAAATTATACCCCCAATGGATAATGAATTAGATTATTGGGACTACACACAAACCAAAGCATAATGCAGGGGAAATGATCAAGAGTTAATTACTGAACACATTATCTCATAGAAGAGAACACAAGATTAATTCAAGACTAAATATAGCGTAAGGGATTTATGAATGTTAGAAATTGAGTAAAAGGAATAATAATTTTGACACTTTTTGGTAGAAAATGAAGAAAAATAAATATGATGATATACTGGGACTCAAATGGAATCCTACATCACATTTCCAATCTATGCCCATACAAACATGGCCTACATCATACCCAGATCATACTTGTGTACCACAACATAATTCTAATACATAACACATGTTTTTTCATCACACTAATGGAATAAAAAGGGAATGAAACTGAGACTAAATTTCCATTATATCATAATTATTGGTTGAAATGTAGTATCCTTTGTCTATAATTGATAAATAGTGATGAAATTTAAAAAATAGATAAAATTTTACTTTTTAAGTATTAAATGCATTCCAAAAGTTTTCATACAGACCCAAAAAGCATGAGATAAATTATAAATGATTAACGATGATGGAATAAAGGTAAACGAAGCATTGGGTTCCATTGATAAATGTTGTTTCCATGATGATCACATGTATATCTAGTGGGGACTATGGGATTCCCCATACAAAACTTTCTAACAAAATCAAGAAATGAATCAACAAAATGTATAAATGGGAACTAATAAAAGGGACAGATAAGGAGTTCAATTTGGGAAAGGGTAGTGTATCTTAAATGAAGGAATAATTTTTTTATTCCATTTGTTATGATTATAACACTCAATATTTACCCGGTGTGATCATGTAAAGTGAAAAGTAATTGCAAATAAAATATCCCATGCACACAAAAGAAAGTTTGTAATTCCAAGGTGGAGTTTGAGAAAGAGGAGGATATCCAATATATTTAAGATAAATCCATTAAATTATGATAATTTAATAATATATATCAGAGAAATTTTTTCTTACTCTTTCTATTTTGATTATTTTATTATAATTAAGAGGGTATAAAAGATATAGTGAGTTCTGAGTGAGGTGTAGTTGTTCATCATTAATAAATTATTGAATACATAAAAATATATTTGTCTTATTATTATATTCTTAATAATTATCTATATTGATCACTCAGTATATGATCCCAGTGGAATTGTATAATGGAAATAAGTGGAAATCAAACGTATGAACTTGAAGTTGGACATTGTTCTCTAAAGCATCATAGTGTCCTAACAAGCTAAGTAACATATAAATCATGAAATATAATGAAATTAATTCTCTTGTAGTGATTAGTATATGAAACCTTAAATGGACCTTTTATTACTCTAAGAAGATAACGATTTCCTTAAGAAAGATATTGGAATTATTGAGTGAGTGTGTTAAGGAAATATGATAAATTTAAGTAGTTGATGCATGAAAAAAATGAACCAATCACATCAACCTAATTATTTACCTTATTTTAAACTACTATAATATTAATTACTATTATACTTATATATTTCAAATATGTCCTTGATAAAAATTATATTGTTTTATTATATTAAACGATGTAGAATACACCTCTATAATCTATACATGATCATCACAAGTAAACATTAATTTAAAATTACTTTTGTATTCCCTAAGGATATGTCCCAAGGGTAATTCCCATTAATTTTTTATATCTCCTGATAAAATTCTTTGGAGACTGTGTATCTTAAACAATGAATTTATCAATCAATAACATTAGACACTTTTTCTAGTGATGAAAATACAATCTAATTTTTATGTTTAAATTATAGATAGAAAAAATATAATATAAAATGATACATAATTTTTAAAGACTCATAATTGATATTGATTTACACTAATATTCACTTACATATACAAATATTTTATATATTAGGGAACATTCACACTAGGAGTTGAGTAAAAACAAGAATCATATTATACCAAATATAGAAATAATTTTACATTATATTAATGATATAAAAATCAAAGAAATGGATGAATCTATCATTTTATAGTGAAAAAAATAGAGAATATTCACAACATCATATAGTGATTATACATAATGAGTAAAGGCCAATTAATATGGGATATTTAAAGGTACCTTGTGTCTTTGGAAACCCTTTATGAATTACATTGAAACTAAGTTCTTGGAATCATGGGTTGAAATAATATCATATAAACATTTAATAGTATTCAAATGATTGAAATGTGATGATTCTCTATCTTTCATTAAGGAGTTTTTTTCATTTATCAAGTACATTCCTCTCAACCGGGTGAAAGTGTACAAGTTGAGAATGAGTTGTTTACCCTAGTTTCTTAAGGTTCATGAAAATACATGGTTACTACAATAATAGAAGAACTCAATTAAACAATGGGATTATATCAATAATAAATTTATCAATATATTATATCCAAAATTGAGAATAATGTATCTTAGTTAATGAATTTTATTTCACTTAGAAATTTTAATAGGATTTCTTAGGGAATGGTAGAGGTTCATGTGTTACTATGAACAATTTCATCATTATCAATTGCATTATTGTATTTGGATTAAAATATGTTGTGAAAGGATTAAATATTTATTATTTACCTTACTGGTTATCATAGTAGAAGGTCACTATGGTTATAAGATATCTGACAGGATCAAAAATTTCAAAATCATGCTTATTGCTAATTCTTAATAAAGACAAATTAGATGGAGAAGATCCAGTTTCAATAATGTGGAAATAAATAATGATTTCATTACACAGAATACTAATATAAAATTTTTGATAAAGTTTTCATTCACAATAACACAATGAGAAAGGGAGAAATTAATTTATTTTGTAATATTTGGCAATAATGATCTTAACTCATTGTATTATGTTGAAATTCCTGATTAATAATCATCACTATCTCAAGTAGTGGAGGTAGGATAGATATAAAATTATGAGATACAATCCATAATAATGATACATTTTCCAATATAAACAATCCAATAAAGAATAATTAGAAAAATATATCTTGGAAGGTGTTAGGAAATTTCAAAAAAAGAGGGAAATATGAGTTTCACGGAACTCAAAAATTAATCTACCATGTATGGAAAAACTAAGTAGATCATGGTACCTGAGCTTTGATTCTTTTGAAAATATATTCATGGATAGTGAATATCCATAAATAACATAGGTAAATTAAATGGAACCAATTAAAGATGAATAACATTATTATGAGCACAAAATCGATCTTATAATGTATTGATCAGCTTATATAAGGGGAACTAGGATAAAATATATAATCTATAAATGTATTTTGGATAAATTTCTAAGAAAAAAACACTGATAGAAAAAGGGAGATCTCCTAACACTACTGAGAAAAATAATAGAGAAGGATTTATGATAATTACATCTATAAGATTCAATAATATCAAGAGAATGGATATATTAAATCATATAAAACCAAAATATATAGTTAAAAATGATAATAAAATTGACTACCCAAAGGAGAAAAATGATAGTGAGAATCAAATAGAAAAAAATGGAATCTTGATTTTTTGTAAACAATTAAGAAAATAATTGAAATACACTATATGAGAGTCATGATCAAGCATTTTAACATTGGTATAAATGATCCAAGAAAAATTTAACTTTTAATTTAAAGACATAGAAAACTGTAAAAGTATAAATAATTGTATTTTATGAGTTTCATTCAGATATTCCATAACATCAAGTTGATATTCCAATTATATAGGCACTTATTAAAATTCTATACTATATGAAATTTTTAAATAATATCATCACAAAAATATCTTGACGAATTTTCCAAAATAATAGTCATTAAATTATATAGGATATAATTTATGAAATATACAATAAAATATGAAGGATTCAGGGAGCTTAAGAATGCTATGTGATTTTGAAGGAAAATAGAATTTTACGTTCTTAGTGGATTTGGGATAAAGTAACCACTTGATTATCATTAATATTTATAAGAAACATGGAACTTGAAAGCATAATCCTAGTACTATGGAATTATAATCGGTTGATACACCACTTAAATACCCATAATTTGTGATTGTGGACCAATTGGTTTGAGTGGAAGAACTTATCCTAATAATTGATTTCTTATTGTTAGTTATGGAAAGTGATAAATTGTTACCTATTTTATTGGGAATACCATTTCTAAATACCATGGGAGCTCTAATCCATGTTACCTAAGGGAAAATGAGCATTCTAATGAAATATTAAATAGATATTATCATTGTGTTCCAAGATATGAAGAATCCATATGACTTAAATGATTATTTTTCAGTATATGATTTTAATTAGGAGGTGAAAAATGAATTTCAAATCCAATATAAATATGAGTGGTCAAAAAAGGATAAAACTTCTGAAAAAGTATCCAAAAAAGACATGAATTTTGTGGAATATTATATAATTGATGGATAAATATATGAAAAATTATTATTTGAGAAGTTTCAATTAGATTTTAATAATGACATATAGAATGAATGACAATTTGTACAATGATAATCAAATCTACAATTTATGGTATTGAATAAAAGGTTAAAATATAATTATTTTTTTGAAAGGGAGACCCCTCCTATTATTATCTCATCTATATTATGATATTATCATAAATTAAGCCTACTTAATGTGATAATAATTCATAATAATTCAATTTATAGACTATAAAAGACATCAAGAAAACTAATTGAACCACCTACATGCATAATATGCTTATGAAGGATATGGTTAGGACAAATATTGAGTGTCCAAGAAGGATCAACCCAAATATAAAGGAGGATATAAAGGCTAAAGTTATCAATATTTTTGAATTATGGACCACATACTCTATTTATGATAATGTTTATGTGGGCCCTATTCTGGTGATTCCTAAGAAGGGTTTCGTTGGTATGATCACAAATGATAAGGATAAGATAATTTTAATAATGTATATAATTTGTTGAATAGTATATATAGACTATAAGAATCTAAACATGAATGTATGGTAACAACTTTTACCACTTTTATTCATTTACCAAATTATTGTATGTCTAGATGGATACTCTCATTATTTATTTTGGATTATTATTCATGTTATAAATATGTGAAAATTGACCCTTCTAAGAATAAGATGAAAACATTAACCTATCCTTTTGGATAATTTTATTTACATATTTTAATTTGAACTATATAAATAATCTACCACATTTGGGATATTCTTGATGTAAATTTTCATAGATATGGTAAAGAAGATTATAGAAGTTTTCATGGTTGATTATTCAGTAATTGTTATGATTTTTAAAGATTGATTGGAAAAATTTTCAATGGTTCTAGATAAATGTGTAAAGAAAATTGTTTTACTCAATTGGAATAAATTATAATTCATGGTTAGAGAAAGAATTATATTGAGCCATAGAATATCCGAGGTTGGTATTGAGGTGGAATGTCCAAAATAGTGGTAATATCATCACTACTATCCCTAACATTAGTTAATATAGTATAAAGTTTCATTATAAATGATGGGTTTTATATAATGTTTATAATTTTTTTAAAATAATAATAGAAAATCTTAATCATTAATGTAAAAATGATACTATGTTTATTTTGATAGTAATTAACTTGATGTTTTCAATAGATTAATGAATGAAATATTTTTAGAACCCTTTATCACAACACCATATTTTTAATTTCCTTTTTATATATTGTGGGATCTTAATGATTTTTCTTTGGGATATATTATTGGATAGAAAAATAGAAAGGAAGAAACATATTACATACTATACAAGTATGTTGTTTAATAGTGAATAAATCAATTATGATACCATATAGAAGTATAAGTTATTAATTGTGTATGATATTTATAAGTTTATGAAATATCTCATTAGAAGAAAGATGATCATTTCTACTAACCACTCAACATTGAATTATTTATTATTAAATAAGGAAGCTAATACAAATCTATTTAGATGGTTCTTTCTTATATAGTAATTTAATTTTTAGATTAAATAAATAAGGTAGTTGATAATCAAGTTATGAACCACTTATCCAAATTATAGGACTTAAAAAAGGATCCTATAAAACCTATCAAGGGAGTGTTTCTAGATTAACAATTATTTTATCACACAACCAAGGGATTTACAAGACATTTTGATATTCTAAATTACTTATTTACATGAAAAAATCCATATGGGATGACATGGAATTTAGAGAAGAGGTTTGAGTTATATGTGAAAACCTACTTATGGTAATATATATTTCCATACAAAAAAGGGCCAATGTAATTCATAGAAGATTTTTTTAGAGGTAGAGGAGCAATCTATTATGAATCACTACCACACACTACTACGTGGGAGAAATCATGGAAACCTTAAACAACCTAATGAAGTGATCCGAAGAGGATTTTATTATAATAATATTTTTATTTATTCTTATAGTCTATTAAAAACTATGTAAATTATTAAAGGATTGGAAAATAAAAAGAAGGAAATAGATACCTCTAACTAGACTTACTGAAGTTGAAAATTTTTATTCCTTGGGGCATAATTTTATGATAAAAATTTTAATATCTATGTGGAATGAGTATATATTTGTGGTTTTATACTATGGATCTAAATAAGATGAATCCATTTAATTTTTAGAAAACTTAGGGTCATATTTAGTGAATTTTTTAGGTAAAAATATCTTTTATAAATATGAATTTATTAGGGATATTATAAATTATAATGGTGTGAACTTTCAGAATTATTAATCTAGAGTTTTGAGGATTAATAATGATTCAATAATAATACTAAAATAATTTATGATCCACAAATCTATAGAAATATTTAATTTATAATAAAATATTTTAAGAGAATTTTATAGAAGATAGTGAGTAACTCAAGAATATATTGGACTTCTATGCAATAATAAGTCCATTGAAAAAACTAAACTCCTTTAAAAACACTCATGGGTATGTATCCCTAAATAATTTTTTTGGGAATACATGTTATTTACTAGTAGATATTGAATAATGTTTTTAAGGTTTTGATGGATTTAAACTTGTATTACATGAGTGTTGCTGATAAAATGATTTTTAATATTAAAAAACAAAAAACAATATAAAATAATCTTATGAGATTTACCAAAATTATGAAACATAAGGATAAATTATTTCATGAAGGGTTTATTCAAAAAATGCTTTTCAATGAAATATAACTAGTTTTTATTCAAATATTGGATAAAGCAATTTCTAGGAAAACTTTAGTGTAGATGGTCTAGAACTTTAAAGGTTTTGTAGGTAAATCATAATGGAGCTATGAATATTTATAGATATATCAGATATTCATTCACTATGAATGGATTAAGTCCAAAGTTTTACTTTTTAGGAGGTAAGTTAGAGAAATACACACACATGTAGATTTAAGATTGATATTAAAGAACTAAGGCAGATGAATATAAACCAATAACTCTTTGGAGTGAACCCAGTTTTTTTTTTACTTTTTGTTGTTTTTTTTATTTTGAATAAAAATAATTTCAACTATTAAATGTGTAACATACATTTTATAGGATGTATAGAAGAATAAAATTCAAGAATAAAGGAAATACAAACAATAAACAAGGAAAGATATCATGGAATGGGAGTATTATAATTACCCTTTATGTTTCATTAATGATTACTATTATATCATATTTCTAATTTCTTATATATATCCATAATGATACTTCAATAATAATCAAATGTGGGGGAGTGTGGTGTATGTATTATTTGAGTTCACACTTTATAATTTTTTCATCAATTTTATAGGAAATAAATCAAACAGAAAAAAATGTTTTTTACCTATAAAATTGATCAATAATGTTTAAAAGGAAATAATTTAGAGGGTATATCATTTTAATTTTATACATTTGAATTATATACTTGAATTTGGGTGAATTTTATTTTGTTGATAATTTAAACATTAGGGACCCAACACAAAAGTTATCAAAATAATTTCTTTTAATAGTAGTAAAATTGGTAGCTAAGATCCAACTAAACATCTCTAAGATAATTATACATATAGTCTGTGTGTGTGTGTGTAAAAAATCAGGGCCATACATAATAGTGAAATTTCATTTTGAGATACTATATCCATTATCTTGTTTCCATTCTATAGTGGTCACAAATGTCCTCCAGTGATGTTAACTAAAAGTGTATTTTTAGTTCTATATTATTCAACCTCATATAATAATTAAAAATCACATTCTATGGATTAATAAAATAAAAATGTGTGTCTATTATTGTAAAAAAATTAACGGGTAGTGAGGGGAACATTGAACCCAAAAGAAGAAGCGGTAATTAAATTAAAACATTGTCATTTAAGTAGAATCACAGATGTGTTAATCTAAACAATGGATGTAAAACATAAAGGATAGGGTTCATGGTGTTTCATTTTTGAATCAAAATTCAACCTAATTTTATTCACTTATACATTAATAACCCATGAATTAGACTTTATATGATTTAAGGTATTTTCCAAACATATAGTGAAAAATTACTTGAAGAAAAGTAATCACTCAAGTGTGGTTGATTATGTTTTGTGTCATTCTGTGCATTTTTAGTATCTTAATTTTATATTGTATAATTATATCTTCTTTAGAAATAAAATATACACATGAAGTTTTTTTCCATGTAATTTAATTCATTTAAGCTATAAATTGAATTTTAACATGGTTGGGGATGATTTAATTATGTTAGGATATATGTGGATACATGGTAGTTGGCTATGGATGATGGATTAGAAAGAAAATATAATTGTATATAATTCAAATTGTTGGTTGAGATTACATTGGGTTATAATGTATGATGTTTTAAGAACCTTGAGGGTACATCTCATACTAATGTATTGTTATTAATTTATGGTAAAAGGAATCTAGGTAGTAACATAATGTCATAAAAAATGTTTAGAAACCATCAGTTCCAACCTGATGTGGTGGAAGTGATATTGAGAGTACTCCAAGGCTAAAAAATCCACAAATTATGTCTTATGAGTATATTTTCTTGAAAATGAAATCTCTTTTTCATCATTAAAAGAGTAAGTTAGTTCTAAAATAGATGACATGTTAACTTACTGGGATTATTCCAGCCACAACATAATGTGGGGGAAATTCCTAGGAGTCTATTGGTACCAACACTATCTCATAAAATCATAAACAAGATATGTTAAAAACAAAACATAGCATGAAGAACCAATTCATGTTATGAATTTGAGGAAATGTAATAGGCATTGTGACAATTTATTTGGTAGGAATTAGAAAAGATAGTGTAATGAAGATATTCCAACAATCTAATGGAATCTTGTTACATATTATAATGATTCACCCACACTAATATGACTTGTATCATGCCATAAGCACGATTAAATTATCGAACATAATTCTTGGTTGCAATGCATGTTAAATCAGTAATCCAATGTAACCTATAGGGAATGAAATTGAAGATAAAATTTTAATATAATGTAATTCTAGGAAGCAATATAGGATCCATTATATCTGAATGACACTAAGGGTTCCAATTTCATAAAAACCTATAATTCAACCTATGAAGTACCTATTATATTCTATAATTTTTCATATGGTGTTATACACATGATATTAATCATAAATGATTATTGAGGAAGTAAAGGAAATAAGGTATTGGGATCCATTGATCTTGATAGATTTTATGGGGAGAAAATTCATATCTTATAGGGACTAAGGGAATCACTAGACAAAACTGTGAAAACATATCCTAAAATCCATTAAAAAAATTGATAAATATAAACAATTATTATGGAGATATAAGGAGGTCCACATGGGTAGGGGTAATGGAGTATAACTGAAGGATTGAAATATCTTCTAATTTATGTTATGATCTTAACACTCATTACCTATGTGGAGGGATTTTGAAAAGGTAAAAGGAAGTACTAAGAGGAGATACAATGAAAATAAATGGGAGTTTGTCATGTTGGGTGGGTGGGGTGGGGAGTTCAACAATGAAGAGTAGGTTTAGAATCTAGAAGATAATGACATTGTAAGAAGATTATTTACTAATCACTCTTAGAGAACCATTTTCTTAATCATTCTATTTTGATTATATTAGCATAATCAAGTATAGATAATACACGTAGTGGTGTATGGGTGATATGTAGTTTTGTGTTATCCACTGAAAAAATTCTCTGATTAGAGGGAGTTTTTTAATATTATAAGGGGTTATAACCCATTCTTCACACATTAGAGGCGGTTACCCATAACCACCGATAATGTTCCCACCACATTATATTAGAGGCAGTTTTCGTTAAGTAGAGGTAAACATTCTTTCAACTTGTGGTTGTTAGATTAGAGGGGGTTATAACCTCCACTAATTTCACCAGAAAATATCAGATTAGCAGGGGTTTTAACCCCCACTAATATCTAATTAATTTTATAGGTGGTTCTAAACCAATTCAAATGGAGTCATAATCTCTATTTTAATGGAGTTTCTGAACCACTTATAATTGAGAACAATATTAGAGGCGGTTTTTTAAACCTCCTCTAATAAATGATAAATTTTTAATAATTATTTTTTGAATACCTCTGCCCCGTCCTATGCCTCATATCTCCAATTCCAATGTGCCCCTCCAATTACCCATGGGCCTTCCCATACTATCCAATTCCCCTATACCCCCATCAAATTCCCACCTCCATAATTATGCACCCTCTAATTCCCCCATGATCGCCTTCCCATTAAGTGCCTTACCTCCAATTCTCATGTAAGTCGCACCCCCATGCATTGCCTCCAATTCCCCTGTGAAGTTTTGCCACCATGTCTCGCCTCCACAATTACATCTTCGCTGACCCTCATAAAATTTTCTTATTGTGGGTTCCGAACATAGGACCTCTATACTAAGAGTCCAATGCATCCACCACTAAAGCAATCACATTTTTGTCAATTTAAGTACAAAATAAATTGATATGTATATATATATATATAATAAAGCTTATTTTAATAAATAATATTTGATTAAAGATTTAAATAAATATAAATATAATATATATATATAAATATATATAGATTAATATATACAATATTATGTTATGTATTTATTTATTTATATTATAATAGATTTATATTATATTCAATTTATACATTTATATAAACTATATATTTTATATGTTTATTTACATACATTTGAGTAAATATATTTTATAATTCTATTCATGTTATGTATACACACATAATTTATATATTTATAAATACATTTATGTAAATTATTTAAATACTTAAATACATATTCATATATTATGCACATGATTAATAATCATATATATATATAATTATTTATTTAATATATTTATAAAATTTATTTAAAAATATATTTATATAATTTATTTCAAAACATATATTTATTATTATGTGCATTAATATATATTTATTTCTATAAATTGTATAATATTATATATAATTAATATATAATTAATATTATATGAAATACATATATACGAAATACAATTTTAACAAATATTTATGTTATATATAATTGATATAATATGAAATAAAATATATTCAAATAATTTATATAGAATACAATTTATACAAATATTTAATATGAAACAAAATTTATTGAAGTATTTATATAATTTAATATGAAATACAATTTTAAATTATTTATAATTAATTTGTATATTATATATATTTAAAATTAAATAAAATATAATTTTTAAAAAATATTTATATGTTGTATTTCAATACATATATTTAATATTATGGACATTAATATATATTTAGTTGAATAAATATAATTGTTTAATATTATACACATTAATATACATGTATTTCAATAAATATAATAGTATAATAATGTGCACATTAATATGTATTTATTTGTATAAATTTTATATCATAAAATATTAATTATATATAATACAAAAGCCTAAACATGTTATTTAAAAATATATTTATTATTATAATAATATAAATTACAAAAACTACAAGCTTGAGTTTTTATATGATATTTTTTAAATAAATTATATATATGTAAATATTTATATAATATGTTTATGATTTTATATTATATATAATTAATATTATATGAAATACAATTCATAGAAATACATATATATAAATTCACATAAAATTATAAAATTATAATTATGTATTCATATAAACACAATTAAATACATTCATATAATTGAAAAAAATATAATATAATTAAATGATATATATAAATATATATTTACTAAATATATTTATAATTTATATGGTATACTTAAATATATATAAAATAATTATTTAATATATTTAAATTCATATATTATAAAATATTTATAATATAATATATAGAATATAAATATAAATATAAATATAAATATAAATATAAATATATATTTATTTAATTCTTCTTATATTATAATTAATATTATACATAATATAATATAAATTTATTTATACATAAATATACAAAAAATATATTTAATATAATATATTTATAATTAAAATAATAATGTAAATGTATAGTGTTTATAAAACCATATATAAATTTTATATATTTTAATAAATATATTTATAATTACATTTATATTATGTATAAAAAATATTTATATATGTATACAATTTTGTTAATATGTATAAGTATTAATTTAATGTATTTATATAATGTCTTTATATATATGTTTATAATGAATTTAAACACATTTATATAATGTGTTTATGTAACACACACACACAAACACACACATATATGATAAAATTTGAATTTATGAGATTTATTTTAAAAAATAAATAAAAATTTAGAGGATGTTAAAAACTCTTTAATCAAAGGGATTAGTGGTGGTGCATGAACCCCCTCTAATGTCATAACTTAGCAGGGGTTCAAAACCCCATCTAATGTCATATTTTTGTGGGGGTTCACAACCCTATCTAATTTCATAAATTAGAAGGGGTTCAAAGCCCCCTCTAATCTCACGGATTAGCGTAAGTTCATAAACCCACTATAATTTAAGAGATTATTTGGGGTAGTGAACCCCCATGATTTGATTTTAAAAACCAATTTCCATTAAATATATATATATATCCTCTAATATCAAAACAAATCATATATATTTATAGTGCCTCTAAAATCCAACCAAACAAAAATGGGCCACTAATTATTAAATTAGTGTTGGGTTTGAAACATTTTCCACCAAAATCCAACCAAATATTACAAAACAAAATGCTTAAACATTTATAGGGTGTTGTAAACCCCCAATAAATTTGATTATATTAGTGGGTTGGGCATAACCCCCTCTAACATTAATTTAGAGGGGGTTGTGCATAACCCCCTCAAAAAAACATCCACTAATCTGCTGTTTTTAATAGTGATCAATGTATACATGAAATAATTATATTTTTATGTATTTATTTATTATTATCTTAATTATTTGATATATTTACCACCTAGTGAAAAATATTAGGATAATTTTATAATGGATAAAAAGTTAGGGAAACCCATGCAGTAGATTTATGGACTTAGTTCTATGAAGTAGGAGAATGTCCTAAGAGGCTGAGGAATACCCAATCCATAATCCATAATTAACTTAATCATCTTATTTTTATTATAATAGAAACCATTATGGGAATCTATTATTACACTAAGAAGCTAGTGAGTACCATGGGGGGGGGGGGGGGGTTCATAGAAATATTGAGTGAGTGAATCTAATGATTTTAAGAATATCAAGCTATATCAAACTAGTGTTAAATGATGATAGTAACCCTAACTACATAAAGGCAGTGAAATACATTTTCATATAAGTAGTTATATGAATGAATTGTGTCATGAGTTACTATATGTCACTATAATTAAATTTAGTGAAAATGAACACTTGGTAATGATAATGATATCAACATTATAAGATGGTAAGACCTTATGATAAGAAAATGAACTGATCCGAACAACCTATTGATTCTTATTATTGAAAACAACTGAAATATTAATTCCAAATGTTCTTATATATTTTTAATCCATCCTTTCTATTGATCAGATGTCATTATTCTAGTACATACTGAAAAAAACCCCATAAAACATTTTATGTGAACACCATATGTAAACTTGAACTCTGAATAGATTCTGTCTGTCTTGAGGACATGACTTGTGGGTAACTCTTAGTAATATGATTCATCACCTAGTACACTTATGAGGAGTATGTGTAAATACCACTACACTATTTTAAAACAATTAAACAACGCCAATTATATCAAAATAGCGAAAAAATATTTTTTATAAAGAACGTGTTAGTGTAAGTCATCCAACCATTACAATTCCATACCATATAATCACTTCAGTTTTCAAACCACAAAACTATTATTACCACATATCATTATGTAACCAAAATGGGGAATCAAAAACCACTCAACCATATATAGAAACTAATAATTTTTATAACCATCCAGATCTCACTATAATATTCTCTAATAGTTTTCTACCCATATATACCTCACTAAAAGGAAGCTCGCTAAGTATCTATCCACCATTTTGGAACTTTCTATAATCACATAACTTCTAATAAGTATCTATCCATATATATAGAATTTACTATACATAAATCCATCAATAAATAACTGTCCACCTGATGGAAGATTGCTAAGATGTCATCCAAATCAATTGGTTGGTTCACTGTCTTCCCACAAGCATTATCACTAGTTATTCAGGTGTCCACCCTCAAGGACTCTCCCAACCACAACCCTTATTAATTGGAAAACTTTCGATCTCATAGTACTTTTTTTTATTACATAGTTCCCACCCTTATGGATTATCCACTTCTAAAAAAATATCTTTATATAAAAATCACATATCTATAATGATTACCCATATCATTCTTCTATCATTACTACAAATCACATTATTAACCTTAATAACAATATTATTAATACAGTGTAATATCATGAACTAGTTAAAACCTTTAAAATATAATAAAATTAATAAATGGCTTTAAACCCCCACTATCTATTCATTCACTAAAATAGGCTAACTCATATATGAAGGTCTAATGTAATACAAAAATACCACATAGATATACTATAATACCTCTATGTTATATCACAATTATAATATTAATGAGCATAACCACACCACATCACTAACATTCCTCATATCCTGAGTGCAAAAAATCTCCATAAGATATTATTTAGTCATATAGAACTCGAAATTTACTGCATATAGTATATATAGAAACTAACTCTCTCACATACCAAAGTATCCCATCACATAAGAGAGAATCATGAATTAATAAATTTATATAACATCCCATGTTGATATGGAATGATACCTATGTACCTCACTACCCCCAATCAAATAAACCATCACTTGATTTTTTTTAGAAATTGGAATAAACCCGTAACATTTTGGCACATTCTTATGCTAAATTATTAACCATACCTCTATGAGGTTTGTATATGACTTGATAGAGTTTAATATAACTTTATAGAAATTGGAATTCCATTATATAGAATTGGAACCCAAAGATAAATTAAAAAAAAACTAAACCATTATATTTTTTCTATTCCACACTTACTTATCACTATTACTTACTGAAAATTATAACCAAAACTCATATATATAATAAAATATCCAAAAAATTATATTTTTCCTACTAATTTCACTAAAAACTAAATTTCATGAAATTTACCATTTTATAAATACTTTCACTATTATTTATAAACAAGTATCAACATCAAATTATGCCATAAAGAACTTATCAAACAATTCATAGTTATCATGTTCAATAATTAACCCAAATTCATTAATATCATATTTATATCCATCATTATTCATTTTCCTGATAAAAAAAATTCATCATCAACTCAAACAATTTATAACATAAAATCATTAATTTTACATATCTTGTTATCTTCAAATTTTTTATTTATATTTAATTTTTCTTACCATGAAAAAATTAACAATAATTTTTTATAATTCATAATATTTCATATTATATTATTCAAATAATTTATTACTATTAATTCCCATACTCTAATATCCCTATATAATAGTTCCCAATTACAATCCACCAATTCTTATATGATTTCAAATATTCAAATAGAATATTAATCCCACTAGTTTAATATTCCAAATCACCCTAAAATATCTTTTCCAACATTAACCTACTTGCATAACTGAAAATAAAAATTCTTTTATCATAGAATTTAATTCGTATACATTTCTACATTTCAATTCCAACATCTATAAATTTCAATATAATATACTATAACACAATATATTTAATTTAAATTATTCATTAAGAATAATAATTCCAATTATGTAACCTTAATTAATCACCTTTCCAATTATTCCTTTCAACAGATAACAATCATATCCATATTCATATTTATTTTTTGAATTATAATATATCATGAAATAATTTTCATGAATTATTATATGATTTATAGCCCTCATGGATGGAAAAGTTATGGTAATTTACAAGGATTAAATACATAAGATAATTTTAAGTCAAACCCTATCATCCCACAATCAATGCAATAATTTTATCCTTTTATGATAATCATTGACAGTTTATTAAGAATTAAATTCCATGTTCATCTCTTTTCATTTTGATCAACCATGCCACAAAAATTCTAATAAATCTCTTTCTAAATAGAACTAGTAGAATATATTATTTCCCACTCATGTTAGTGGTTAAGAATACATTCTAATTAAAAAATCCATCATGGACAATCATAAATACACATTCATTATTCTATTACTTTCCATTTTGTTTCTCCCATAAAATATAACCATAATTATTTAAAATTTCCATGTCAAATATAATCATAAAATATATAAGTTAAAAATTTATTTTAATATATCCATATCACCACCATCAAAAATCACACTATAAATTTAATACAAATAACTCAATTAAAAATAACTATTTAATTAAATAAATAATATTAATATTCTAAAAACATGTTAAATATTCCAAAAAACCAACCATACTAGGAAATTATCTAATCATGATTAAATAATAAAAACAATATCTTGAATCCAATGTAATGTTCAAACTTTAATTCAAATAATTAAAAAATCATTATTTTAACATTTTCCACTAAAATTCTATAAAATATTTCAAACTCCCAAAATATTAAATTCTAGGTCTCTATGAAAACAGATGAACTCATCTTATGTCATTCATCTAAAAAGATGAGAACATAAATTATAAATAAACTAGATACATATACACATCACATCACACTTATCTTGGAATGGAAATACACTTTTATAGTCATTCTAAATTAATGACCTAAACGTTATTCATCTTATAAAAAATGGAAAATTTCTAATCTAGATTAATAAAAACCTACAACATAATTAAAATTATACGCAATAACCCTCTTATTATATTAGTGAGAAGGTATGAAAACACGGATTTTATATCATTTTACACAATTATATATTACAAATTATAATTTAAACATTGTCCTAGAACTTAAATGTTTATTGTCATTGGAATTTAGTTACATATCCATATTATTAAATAATATAGTATACATTTCATTTAATTTTTTTTTCAAACATGATGACCTACTATACATATCAATATTTATATTAATTATCCAAGGAAAAATAAGAAAAATATGAGCACATATACTTATCATGTTAAAAAAATAGGGAATATCAATAAAGGATAAGGTGAAATATAATTGAATGAACATATGAAATCCAGGACCATAATATATTATATAAGAGTAAAAAAATCAAAATAGAATGATTATTGGATAACCAATAGTGAGAAATATATATAAAATTAAATTTATAATAGGTTATGAATGATAAAAATACATAATCATAATATATCATACACATATTTCAAGGATGACCACTAAAAAATTCATATCCTAATGTATAAAGCTAACCACCTATGTCTGATTATTCATTTGGCTGAGATAACCATTAATGTACTATTACATAATAATATTTAGATATATACATCTTTACCCAATTAATTAGAGGGATATAATATTTTGGCCCCATCAATCACAGAAATATATCCATAAACATGTGTTCCCCATGAACATGAAAACAATCATAGATCCATAAAATGTCATAATATAATTAATCATTGAAAATAAAATCTATTACATTACAATTTTCCCAAGGTATAAAAATAAATCATCTAGGGAAATAAATTAAATGATACAATAAATGTTTATACATCGTAAAACATAATAAATATTAATTTATTTTAACATAAATGGTTATTTATAGAGAAGAAAATTACTTTATTGGAAGATAATAAATTATATAAAAATAAAGAAAAATATCTTTTGTTTTTTGATTTTTTATAAATAATTAATATTTAAATAAATATTTTTAAAATATGTATAAAGTAAATAGAACTTAAATTAAAGAATATATAATAAAAAAATAAATGAATATAAATAAATAAATATGATAAAGTGGTAAGAGATAGACACCTTGTGAAAAATGTAATGAAAGAGAGAGAAAAAGATTCTATTCCCATATTTTTAAGTAAAATTCAACCAAAAATACATTATAAATTCAAATAAATATAAAAAAGTATATATAATACATTCATGAAAACACATAAATAACATGGACATTTGGGATAAGCCCAAATAAAAAAGATATGGTAAAAAAACCCCATATCTTTACTATTGACTTCTTAAAAAGTGTTCAAAATCCATATGTAATTTAAAAAATATTAATATTCAAGCTAAAAAACTAATTATATTCATAAACTTTTATATTAATAAATTATATTCATTTATAATATATATATATATTTATAGTTTATTTTTTTATTGGATGCTAATAGTTCCAATTGTTCCATTCTTTTTTTGGTGTGGTTGTCTAAATAATTACTTATTTTTCAAGATATAATAATATTTATAATATTTATATAAGTGATATATATATGTTTTATGTATTTATGGGGCCTCAAAATTTTTTCATTGATGGTGTGATTTTGATTTTTAATGAATTTTTTACGATTATTTCATTTTTTTATATATATAAAAGCGGTTGATTTTAATAATGAATATATTATATTATAAAACCATTATTGAATTGAAAACATAAAATAATATTATCACTAATACCATATATAACTAATTTTTATGTTTTTATTTTCATCTATGAAGATAATTTTACAGCATATTCTATTGAGGTTGTTAAACTATCCAAAACATGAATATTCCAAAATTAATGAATGAGTATTAATATAAAGTGATTTTATTATAATTTTATTAGTATAAAAGTACAATAATTTTATTGATCTATTATAAAAGTGGTAAATTAAATCTAAGAATAATTTATATTTGAAGATAAAATAAAAATAAAAAAAATGAATCATTATTTATAAAGAACGTTGATTTTCCTCTTGGAAGACTTTCTTGATTAGATGAATTAGGATTTATTCATGGATCCATATTATTATATTATAGAGATATGATAAGGAAGTATTAAATATTATAAAGATAAACAAATAGTAAAATTTGTTGGGAATTGATAGATAAGGGGTTATTTTATTGATGTGTTTGATGATATATTTGAAAATACACATTGCATAATGGGTAAACAAAGTAAATTTGAAGAAGAAGTGAAAAAAATAAAAAAGGTGATATTGTTCATTAAATACTCATCAAAATAGACTTATGGCATTTTTTTAATGATTTTTAAAGAATTTATATATAAATTTTAGCATATTTACTATATTTACTATTTAATCTTGCATTTATCTATTCACCATAAGTTTATTAATAAAATATGATATTGAACTTATAACCTATTTTTTTATTAATTATAAATATTATATATATTTTTTAAAAGTAAAAATTTTAATTTTAAAAATTTTAGTTTTAAAGAAAAATATTTAATCCCTAAAAAAATTATTTTTAGTGTATTTTTTATATTTTAAGGTATTACTATTTTTTTGTTTATTAGCATTTCATAATTTATACATGGGAAATATTTATCTCTTTTAATTTTTAATATTATATCTTCAAAAAAGAAATTTCATCTTAAATTTTTATTTTTGTTGAATATGTTATTTAACACTTGGAAATTATTTAAGGAAAATTCATACTAAAATATGAGATATTACATTACCCATACTTAAATTTCATAAATTAAATTTTTATACTCATATAAAATATATAAGTGTAATTTTATTTCATTATATGTTCATGTTTTCATGTAGATTCAACATAATTATGAATTTTCCATAGAAAATTGATAAGGTGGGTGGCCGTTTTTCATAGTAATTCATATCTGTGACCCAAGATGTCACGACCCGTCCTCGGGGCCCGTGCCGTGACTACCCCAAGCCCGCCTTCCATAGGCCAGGGGCTAGCGACTAGAACCAAGGCGTAAATCCCGGTAAAAAGGGAAGGCATTGCCTTTGTAAAGTAAACAAGCACCATAGAGTAAGCAAGCGGAAAAGTAAACACTAAGTAAAAACAGAGTACAAATGAAGTGCGGAAAAGTAAATGGGCCAGTATACAAACCCAACTGAATGTAAAGTACAACTCGAAAGGGAAAGCAACAACTGTAAAGTAAAAGCCGCTACATCGAGCTGTCTACTGGAAATCCCACCTAAAGGGTGGGTACAGATAGCTCCAATGATCCTCGGGTCCCACCGTCCACTCCAAGCACGTCCCACCCAGTGGTCCACCTCCAGGTACCGTCCTGCTCTGCAAGCCTCAGCCACGATCAACGCTGTCCGTCGTCTGCAACCAACACAACATAGTGCGGGCATAGCCCATGCAGGGGTGAGTATAACGATACTCAGTAGGGACCCCGAGACCCTCAAGGTCTCACTAAAACCAACAAGGATAACCACAAGAAGATCTCAACAGATAACCTCTACTTAGATATATGCCCATACATATACCTAAGTTATCAAGTAACCCATCTCAATCATGAGGCAAACACAAGGTCAAAAGTCTCAGCTCAAACCAGGATTTTCATCATCGAAACCGTAACTGCTGAAGAGCTCCATCTCTGGAGTGTACAATGGTCCTGTCACAACTCCGAGGTACTGCCCACTAACTTAATACTGCGGTAGTACTCCACCTATCGAGTATTGCGGGCCAACCGCTACCACCAAGCGCTCCTATGTGCCGCTACAACCAAGCGCACCACTGTCGTGGGTCTGCCGCTACAACCAAGCGCTCCCATGTGCCGCTACAACCAAGTGCACCTCTGTCGTGGGTTTGCCGCTACAACCAAGCACTCCGATGTGCCGCTACAACCAAGCGCACCTCTGTCGTGGGTCTGCCACTACAACCAAGCGCTCCCACGTGCCGCTACAACCAAGCGCACCTCTGTCGTGGGTCTGCCGCTATAACCAAGCGCACCTCTGTCGTGGGTCTGCCGCTACAACCAAGCGCTCCCATGTGCCGCTACAACCAAGCGCACCTCTGTCGTGGGTCTTCCGCTACAACCAAGCGCTCTCATGTGCCGCTACAACCAAGCGCATCTCTATAACACACCGAGTCGTTCGATCAGCAGTCGTCAGGTCTCAGTCAGTTACACGGTCTCCGTGCTCCGCCCACTCGTCTCCGGGAGGGTCCGGTCCACGAGCTACTGGTCGATACTCCAAGTATCACAAATTCCCGCAAGAAAGTATCTCAAAGGACCACCTCGTCATAGGGGTCTCAATGCAACAGACGACGCGTCAATCGGACGCTCGGTCTGTGAGTTATTATCCTTTTCGTCCCAGGGGCCCGGTTGGTTTCATGTGCGAACCAATCTGTCCGTAACTCAACTATACCCCGAACACTCATAGGGTATACTCATAGGGACCGTTTTTCAACGTGATCACCAACGCCGCTGACGGTTCGTCAAACGGACGTCTGGTCTGAAAGATATCAGCTTTTCCGTTCCAGGGGCCCGGTTGGATTTCAGTGCGATCCAACCTAGCCACTATCCATCTGCATCCAAAACTCGGGCGGAGGATGCCAAAAGTTCCATCTCATCAAGAGGAAAGCAACAAGACAGACGGCGCGTCAATCGGACGCCCGGTCTGTGATTTATTGGCTTTTTCGTTCCAGGAGCCCGGTTGGATTCGTGAGCGAACCAACCCGACCGCACTCCGACGGCATCCCAACCTCGAGTGGAGTAAGCCAAAAGATCCGTCTCACTTAGAGGAATTCAACAAAGCTGACGGCACACCAATCGGACGTCCGTAGCTCAGGATATGAGCGTTTCCGCTCCGAGGGCCCGGTTGGTTTCGTGTACGAACCAACCCGGCCGAACCCAAAGTATTCCGAAACCTTGAGTGCGATATACCGAAACGACCGTCTCGATCCAAGGGTCACGTTGCCGTAGATGTCTCGTCAAACGGAGGCCCGTAGCGCAAATTACTGGCATTTGACCTAAAGCGGTCCGAAAAACGGGGGGGGGGGGGGGGGTCCGGGTCCGGGCCGACCCGGCCCGACCCCCCCTGGTCGGCCCGAACCGGGTCGACCCGACCCGGGTCCGACCCGACCCGGGTCCGACCCGGTTGGCCCGGACCGGCTCGGCTCGGCCGAGCGGCCGACACGGGGGGAACCGCCGCCCCGCGTGACAACCCCGCGGCACCCGCGGGGTGCCGCCCTGGACACCCGCGGGGCGCCATGTGACAACCCCACGGCACCCGCGGGGTGCCGCCCTGGACACCCGCGGGTCGCCGCGGGGTGTCGCCCTGGACACCCGTGGGGCGCCGCGTGACAACCCCGCGGCACCCGGGGGGTGTCGGCCAGACACCCGCGGGGCGCCACGTGCCAACCCCGCGGCACCCGCGGGGTGTCGCCCTGGACACCCGCGGGGCGCCGCGTGACAACCCCGCGGCACCCGCGGGGTGTCGGCCAGACACCCGCGGGGTGTCACGGGACAACCCCGCGACACCTGCGGGGTGTCGCCCTGGACACCCGCGGGGCGTCGCGTGACAACCCCGGCACCCGCGGGGTGTCAGCCAGACACCCGCGGGTTGTCACGTAACAACCCCGCGGCACCCGCGGGGTGTCACCCTGGACACCCAGGCGCGCCGGACCCGCGCGGCCGCGGGTCCACGGGCGCCGCCGCCTCCGGCCGCTGACGCCGCCGCGCCGGCGACCCGCGCCGCCGGCCGCCGAATTCGCTCCGGTGGCCCGTTTTCCTTCCCGTTTGTGCCGTTGCTCCTCCCGGGACTCGTCCTTCACTGCGGAAACATCAAACATCCGTTGCGGCACGTTCCGTCATCGCCCGTCAAATACGCACAAAACGAAGAATGACGGAGGGTCGTCGGGCCGTGTTCGTTTGGCCCGCACCCTCCGCGTTAGATATAATCAACGGGAGAAAATAAAATGTTCAACACATGAACCAAAAATTTTAATAAAATAAAATTGTTTCTTTGATTCCGGTTCTTTAATTTTTAAAGAATGTTCACGGGAATATAAGGAGGGGTATTTCCAAAATATAAAATCCCTACCTAGCTGGACGTCGCGCGTGAGCGTTCTTCGCAGAAATTGCTTGTCGTGGAAGGTGGAGATCGTCGCGTCGTCACGGAAGGGCTTCACGTCGTCGTGGAACACGGTGTTGAGTCGGCGAACTCAAGAAGCCAATCGAAGATCCGTCGCGGAGGAAGAGACGTCGTAGAAGAACGTTGTCGGCGTCGCGGATCACGGCGTCGCGTTGTCGATTTCCGGGTTCGGCGTTCTTCGCGTTCTTCGTGTTCTTCGTGAAGGAGGCTGAAGGTTCAAGGATCCTTTCTCAATGAGTAATCCTCCAAAAGAAAAAGGTTGGTCTTATTTTATTATTATGCCAACACACGAAAAAGGGTATGTAACGACCCATCAATTCGTTGAATTAATTCAAAAAAAGAAACAGCTCATTTAATTTACGAAATAAACCGCCCAATTAAATGGTATGTTAAGAATTTAGAAAACGCGTCAGTTGACTTTCATAATGACGGGTTTTCGCAGGTGCGTTACTTAGCGGAAAGAAACGGCGGGGCTCGTGCGGGCCCCACCTCACAAATATCCTACAAAGGGGGTAGGATATTTCTGGATAGAATCCTATCCGGTTCAACTCAGTTCAAGCCGCCTTTAAGTGGCTTCAAGTGGCTTCCAAGTGGCTTAAGTGAAATAAAATAAAGTTGTCAAAAAAAATTATTTTATTTCTTAACTTTAAGCCCGAAAATTAAAAACCGCACCCGAGCAAACGCAACTCTGGAAGAGGCGTTTCTGAGCGAAAACCGGCGCTGCGATTTCATCGGTGCCCTCAGAATTTGATTCCGGGCACCGGTTCAAAAGTTAGAAAAACACGCTCGTCCATTCACTAAACGTACCCGAGCCAAACTTCAGAAAATGATTCCGGGCACACCAGGCCTCGGAATCAGGTGCCATCAGAAACTGCGCTCTTGTAAAATTCCAAAGAAAATTAAGAAAAAAAATTTCCTTGAAATTTACGGGTCTTTACACAAGAGCACCACTAGTTATTCCTTATAAGAAAAATAATGATATATTGAAACCATTTTGATTTGATTCATATTTTTTATTAAAAATATTTATGTTAAAGATCATAATGTAAATATGTATTGATAATAGAATCTTGGAAGCTGTTTGGAGTACCCGATTCTATTAATGAGAATATAGTTGGATTTTACAAGAAAGGTGTCACAATATGTTAATGTTATGTTCCATGGAGTATATTGATCATTGAATATTTTATCTATTGGAAGAATTTCATAAAGTTAAATATTGATTTCTATCTAACGTTTTCTCTTATAGAGAAGAAAGATATTACCAGAATAATATACTTGTTTGATATTTAAGGATCTAATGTTAGTTGAGGCAGTGAAAGATCTGTTCAAATACTCTAAGGAATATTTATATATTATATAAAATTTATGAATATACTTCCTATTATTTAATTTTATATGAATATATTCAAAATTATTTTTGAAAGAATATATTTTAGGAAAATAATTTGATCTAGGTTCTATATATTATAGAGTTGTAGGTAGTATAATATTTGACAAGAGAATCTATATGTAATTGTCACATAGAGCTGTAGAATTCTAGAAAAATAGGAAAGGACTAAATACATGATGATTTCTAAGGGTATATCTATGATACATAATATGATTAATAATTATAAAATTTAGTAATGGAAAAACCATTATGGATCATATGGATGGTATTTTAGAGCATCACCAATAAAATGTAATATTTTTTCCATGTGAAATTTAGCAAATTATGATTTCATAGAGTGACAAAGAAAATAATGTGATTGATATATATTGTTTTTTGATCAAATATATAATATTTTGATTGATATATAATATATTATATTAGTATGTAAGGTTTTTTAGATCATTTTTAGTAAAGTGATGGAGCCACTAAAAGAAGTAATGTACTTGAAGATTACTACTATGATACTTAAGATATTTTATATATATCGTTTATAGTTAAATGAAATAAAAATACTCTGGGGGTTTAAAATATTATGATTATAAGATATTATTTAGTGTTATTAATATCTTATTGAAATATTATAATCACGATTCAATCCATTTTATAATGATCGTTGATGAATATTAATTGTTTGTGTCTTGAATAAGAGGACCACATCTCAATACATTGTCAACGAAGAATAACTACCAGAGATATATAATTTTTTAAATTGAGAAGAGGATATTCACTCCATTATAGAGTTGAGTTTGAGAGAAAGAGAGTGTTATAAAAAATATTGACACTAAATTTGTATTCAATTAAATCTAAGAACAAAACATGAAAGTGATGATAAAATGATTCAGTTCATGAAAATAGATTCCACAAAATAGCCTTTAAAAAGGGAAACGAATCCCCCATCATGATAACTCCATTCACATTGTGATAATTTTTCTACATGTTTACATGTAGATACAAAATTAATATGTTGTGTTTTTTTGGAGGAATAAATAAAAGATTTGATAATTTTGTATATCTCATGGAGATTAAATACCATGTCTAATGAAGATATTTTTAGTAATCAGTTTTAATTATTTTTAAAGATAAAAAACGATGGAGAATTAAAGTGATGAGATGAAGTGTTTTAATATTCAATGCATGAAAATAGTATTATTGGTATATTCTAATCATATAAAAATAGATTAAATAGAAGAAGGTATCATCAAAATTGAGAGAGTGAGAAAAACACTTCTTATATGATAATAAATATTATGCACGTTCATGCTAGAGAGAGATCCAATGATTTATGTGGGAAGATCATCATGTGAATTGAATAAGAAGAAGAGGAGAAAAGAGAGAATCTAATGATATTAATATTGGACATATCAAGCATTTTAGAACTAAGATAAAGAAATCATATGATCAATATATCATTTATATAGATTGAAAAGTGAGATAATCATAAAATATTGATATTCTAGAGGCATCCCTTGGCGATTGATACATATTGAGGAAGAAGATCAGATTTTGTTAATTCTACATAGAATCTAACAACATTTATTTTCATTATTCAAAATAAGATATTAAAATCATTAATTTTATAGTAATAATAATTTAGTTCTTGAGTTTGAAGTATCAAGTTGGTGCTTTAATTATACCTAGTAGGTTTTATGAGTTCAATATCAAGGATACACCCTTGGTTGAATGTTATTTTGATAATAAAGGAGATATCATGTGTGTACGGGATAACAACCACCATATAATAGGAATAAATTTATCTATATTTTAGGATAACATCATTGAAAAATCCACGTGTTCTCTTATTGTTTTCTCTAATGATTACTACTACATACATACATACCGAGGTATGATAAAAGAGTGAGATATTTATTCAACAAATAAGTGAAAAGGTAAAGAGCTGAAAATGTTCTAATTGGTAATAAGTCACTCATATAAATTCAACCCCTAATTATGTAGTTTTATAGATTTCATTAAGACAAAAATTAGTATCATATTTATGGTTTCACCTATAATTTCATTCATAATAGTTTAAAATATTTAAATATTTAAATTTTTGTTTTTCTCATTCAAAGTATTGATGATGTAAAGACTAAAATGAGATGTATTTATGGCCTATCACAATTCTATATATTCAAATACTCAAGAAAATATAAGGAAGAAAGAGATGAAGTGTTTGAAGAAGACATCCCACTTATACAAAGAGGATGTAAAAAAAGTTTTCACTTATTGAAATAATAATAAACTCATACTTACCATGGATGGAGAAAATTTAGTGGAAAAACTAAATATAAGAAGTTTCTTAAAACAGTTACCTTATGCAGTACAATATATTTACATAATGTTGATGTAATAAAAATTTCATTCCAGAACTATACTATAGAAGATCCAAGTACAAATGGGAAAGATCGTATATCATAAGAACTCAATGTTGATTTATATGTTATCATAAGGAATACATTTTAGAATATTCCAAAATATATTTCTATTTGTATTTTTTTCGCTTTAAAAGATTTAAATGAGGAGATCATCTGCCTTTAAGAAGAATTTAAAAAGAGGGAGAAAGCACTGGAATGAAAAATAATGTTGTGAAAAATTATCATAAATCAAGTTAATTCCAAGAGTGATATAATTATGGAGAAACAAGAAAAGTAATCCAAAGTTATGATGGATTTAGTTGATGAAATTATATAGAAATATGATTCTATAAAAAGGTATGGGTAAAATTACATACATCTGTGGGAAAAAAGGATTTAATTTATGTCAAGAATGCACAATTTGATATCAAATTTTATATTTTTTAATTATTTATTATTGTTTTAGTTTTTTCAATTTCATTGAAAAAAGTAATGAAAAATGGTTTAGTTTTTTTGTGTTTTATTTCAAGAAGATAGAAGATTATTAGTATTCAGTTGGATAGATTCTATGTGATTATATGAAAATCTATAAGTCCTCATAGTTCACTTAGAAAATTTATATGTCCCTAAGGATCTAAGAAGGTAAGACTTGGGCACAAAGGGAGAGGATAATAAAATCAATATGAAAAAAACATAACGAGGAAAGAAAATTTCTAAAATACAGAAGTTGAACCAATAATCTAGAAGGTAAAATATTAATCTAGATGATGAACCTCAACAATCGTGTCGGTGAAACTATATAATTTAGAAGGTAAATTTCAGTTTTCTATATGGATAGATTAATCCCATAAGGTTAATATGATAAACTCAAAATGTAAACTCTTACTATCCAAAATTAATATTGTCTAAAAAATCACAAAAGAAATTAAATATGGTGGCAGAAAAGGTAAAATATGAGAAAAATACATAGTGATTTTTTGAGAACTTTGTTGGATAAATAATATATGTTTTCTAGATTTTAAAATATTGAATATTAAAATAAAACATGAAAATGCCTATAATTATCATGAAATATTTAAATATTTAAAATTCCAAAAAGATTATGCAATTAAATAAATTTTATGGGATTATGAACATCATTTCATAAATAACTAGATAAAACTGTGATATCAACTATTTGGGGAGAAATTAAACTCAAAGCTACATCATTAAATGAAAATATCACAGAATTTGAATGAAGAGATTGAGTGTGATGATGATACAATATAATTAAATTCATATAATCAAATTCAAATCTTTGTGAAGTGATTCATGCTATTTTTTTCAAGTGTCTAAATATTTTTAACTAGAGAGTTCAGAATTATTTTGATGCAATGAAGTGTTTTATATTACGAGAAGGAAGAATAAGATGAAGAGATATTACAGTAGTAGTAAAATGAAATGAGCTAATAATTATTTGTTTTTTGTAGAATTTAAAAATAAATTATTTTTTTGTATATATTTTTTAGTGATCGAAGAAGTAGTTTACCAAAAAGAAGAGAATTTTTTTTCAAGAATCACATGGAATACAATTGTTTTTCGATGAGTAGAATATTAAATGATCATGATGTATTATATAAAGCTTAATTTATAGAGGAAATATAAAGGATCTATAACTATGATTTTATTATTATAATTCCCTATAATCATATCTAGAAATTACTATTAAAACATATTTTAATGAATAATTATTGAGAATTATTTAATATGGGAAGCATATTAATTTAGAGTCTGTATCATTGAAATTAAAATACATTTAGAGTTAAACATAATATAAAGTCAGGGATCAATAAATCTAAAAAAATATGAAATAAACTATTTATTCTACATGGTAATATTAATTAGAATAAAATCAACTAAATATATATTTGTTGAGGATTTATGACCATTAAATTTTAATAAAATATATCTAGGTCAAATCCCTTGAAGTTGTTGACATATTCTGATCAGTTTAGCTTGAAGTATTATGAAAAAGATCTTCAATCTTTGTTAATTAAACCTAGATATTTAGGTGATCTTTCTTATCTATTCTGATCATATTATTTATAATGATATGTTGTATGTATGAGATACATTGTATGTGAAGATAAACCCACCATATGCATTGTATCTTGGTGTCACACTTATTATGGAAATATTTTGTTTAGGACAAAAATCAACTATAGGAAAGAGTGGGACCTCATATTGAGGATAAACAATGAAAAAATTAGGTGTTCATAATGTTATTTTATTTTTTATTAATATAGTAGGGTTAAGGGTTTATATTTAGTAAACCATGTCTTTACTCAAAATAGGGGTTTATTTTTTAAATAAAAGAAAATATAATTAAAGAAAGAACGATTGATTTATCCCCATTTCTTAGCGGTTATCCCACTCTTGGGGCACATAAACTAGTATCAGAAAAAGAAGGTTCCCTCTCTAAGATCCACTAGTAGTGTGATATTAATAAAATAAACTCAATGAATATAATGGATGTGTCTATATTAAATTGAAATAATTTTAATGGATGAAAAAATAGAATAATTACTTATTTATTATCTATTTTTATTAAGGTTTTAAATGAATTATCTTTGGGATTTATATATATTTAAAGAGTGGTAAAAATGTTATTTTTTGATAATAGAAATCTTAAGGTTGATGTTAAGACTATGAATTCCATTATTATGTCTCTTTTTGAAAAGGATTTAATATAATTAATGTGACTAAAAACTTAAAAATAATTATGGAAAAAACATGAGAGAAACTATGAGGAAGATGTTTAAGTAAAATATGATTAATTATAAATTTATGGAAAAAGTTTTGAGGATATAAAATTTGATAAATATGAAATAATTGATAAAACATTCACAAGATTAAACGATATTTTAAGCAATATAAGAGTAATTTCTAAAAAACCAGATGATTCTATCAATATAAAAATGATTATGAGATACTTCTCATATAGGTTTGATCCAAAAATTTTTATCTCTAGTAGTTAGATAGAACCTCACCATATATTAGTTATAAAGTATTATCATGGAATATTAAATGACAAATACACCTTCATTCAAGAAGAAAACTAAATAAGAGATGGATTTTGAATTCATGTGAAATATTAATTAAATAAAAGATAAACCTAAAAAATTTAGTGAATCTAATGATAAAGATGATATGAATTAATATTTTAGGATAATCATGCCTCTTATTTCTAGAAACATCATAAAATTAAAGAAAAAATATAATATAAAACCTCCCTGTAATTATTTTTGTTGTGGTAGGGTAAGATATTTTACTACAAATTATCCACAAAAGAAATGTGGAAAGAATTATATTAATGAATAAGATAAGAAATATTAAAATAATAGAAGTTGTAAGAACTCCAAAATACTAACCAAATTAGGTTAGACCAATAAGGTGTTTCCAAGAATAAATTTATTTTTTTGTGTAAATATGTGGATAAATAAACTTCTTACAATTAGAAATTATTATATAAAGTTCCTAATTAATTTAAAATAATATGGAACATATTAATAGATTTTAAATTATCTTAATAAATGAAGGTAAATGATATGAAGTAGCCTATATGGAGTATATGCTCTAACATAGTGGGATTATTTCATTAAGTAGAATACTAATCTCAAGAAGGGAATAAAACTCTTAATTAAAGGAGATGATATGTAATATAGAGACAATAGAGTGCCTCCCATAATAAAAACTAAACTTATTGATGAGATCAATAAATTTAAGGTGAAAGATACAAAATATGAGTAAATCAAAGAATATCTTGAAGTAAAACTAGTTTTAAAAGATGATAAACATGGAATTATATAATCAAATCACATGGAACCTTAGAATTAGATATAGAAGATAAACGTAACCTTAAAAAATTATTGGAGTCAAATATGAAATATCTAATGTTTATAAGATAATAGGCACAATAAATAAAATTAATGCTTTTCCTAAAAAATCATAAAATTTTCGTTCTATTTTTTAATAAAAATAATGGTTATAATTTAAATTTTGGAAAATATATGATATAATTAATATTGAAAAAATATATCTTAAATCTATCAATGAAATAAAGAAGTTTAGAAGATCATATTTTAACACCCTGAACCAGATTCCACTGAACTGGTGCCCCATTTTGGTGTGGAACATGACATTAAGCACCCCTCCCCATACTATAGAGTCTTGTCACTAGCAAAGAGGGTCTACCATGATACTGTGGGGAGAATATCCCTCTATTCAGAGTGACAATAATACGAGAATAATATAAAACATATAACCCATTATATATGAACATTGAAAATTAAACAATGTAAGAATAAATAAATAAACCAACATTACAATGCTACAAAAATAATGGGTATACTATATAAGACCCGAATCCATCATGGTGGATAATATACCAGGAAAAAATAGAACCAAAATAAAAGGGCACTAAAACTAATCCCGAAAAAAGTTCTATGTAATGATGGTTTTGGACATCCTTACTCCACTCCTAGCATGCTAAGAAAATCATCATGTAATATACACTTTCCCTCAACCCATAACTTTTAAATAGATAGTATTATTCTCAGGTACCCAAGGGCCATGCTGGTTCAATTAGGGTATAAGAAAAAAATAGTAGGACACCACCAAAAATATCCATAAAATAATCAGTCCATATAAAAAGTTCATATATCAGTTATACAGATAATATATGACCACATAACAAAATAAATAGATAAATAAATAAGATGTAACCTCCAATCTGGGGCTCCTTAGTGAAACCTAAGCGTAGCTATACTAACTTTGGATAGTTCCAGATAACTCTGATTAGGGTGATGAATCTCTTAAATCATGTTAGTTCTAGGTTACATAACAAAGGAAACAATATCCATGGAAACATAAGGGAATCCATTAGGGCGACATAGAGCATTCCCATCTCATTATGTAATCTAGAATCGATGAAATTCATCAATGGAATTATTCTTTGTATAATCCAAGTGATCCACAGAATCTGAACTTGTCATTATCTTAACCAAATATAATGAACCATGATTCCAAGGAATTTAGAGTATCATCCCTAATTGGAATGTAGGTCCACACCAATGGAATTCTATATCGTATAATCAATATGATTTTGGGGAGCTCTCTTTGTGGAATTTATACTCATTAATTGACATGCAATCCAAGTTATCTCATAAAATTTCTTTACTTTTGACATCATTTTTATATGAATCCCACCTTCTTCATCTTTAATTATTAAAAAAAATATTTTAATGTGTTTGATGATTTATATTAATTAGTTTAAAGTTATAATCTTGAAGTTAAATTATTATACTCTTTTTAAATCATTGAATAATTATTGACAGACCTATTAAACTTATATAGTGATGTTCTAGAAATTTTGGTGGTAAGGAATGATCCTTGAAGAAATTATAAGTATTTGAGAACCATTAGAAAGTATTGGATAGATAATGTAATGCCACCAGATAACCTATGGCATGCATGAAATCCTCCCGAACAATAGATGTCCAAGGTCCAGACGATAGAGGAGTACGAGATCCCTAGTGATGAATTCAGTATCTCTAAAACCAGAAATAGTATACCATCTACCTATTAAAGAAGCCCTAACTACATGGTGAAATATTATCGTTCACAAGAAATTCTAGGATATCCACTGACTACCCAGTGGAGGATACCTACTATCGAGTGGTCCTGAGGTTTATCATCCATGAGTGCATTCATTTTTTTTCAAAAATACCACAAATATAGTCTGGTTGAGATTTAACCCTCCCAATTAATTTCAGACGGTTTCAAAATCTTTTAAAGGATATAAATAATTCCATTGGGTGCCTTGAAAAAATAAATTCACTTTCCATGAAAACAATAATGTTCTATGATATTCAATTTATCTCAATGTTTTCTCAATTCCTATATTCACCCTCTTCCATTCAATAGAGTGAACTTATTATAAAATTATTCCCACTCTAATATATTTCTTATTTTATCATAGTTCTTCATCTTATCTTTTTGAGAGAATCAAGACCTTTTCTAAATCATATTTCTTCTAGTTATACTCTACATATTTATACAATTATTTTATTTTGGTTATCAATATTATTTAAATGGAGGGACTTAGTTTTATTTCAAAAACCACTAAAAGACATGATACTACTTTTCTTGGAGGTTCCTATCTACAACTGTAAAAAATATAGGGTGATTGTATTCTGGTTTCTTTCTATAACCTTTAAAAATAAAGTGTGTCTTTGTATCTTGGACACCATTAAAGAGAAGTAATTAATTAAATAAACCCCTAAGTAATTGGGGTAGGAGACATAGGATTTAATAAAATAACTTTATCTGATGTCCTATATTAAATAGTGTTTATTTTATAAATTTTCACATTATCTATTTATTGTCATTGAATTTATAATTTCATTTTTAAATATGTTTAATGACTCAAAATTATGACACATTATTCATAATAAAAATATAAGATAAATAAACCCTTGATAATATTTCTTATTTTGGATAATATGTTAATGAAATTAATTCCTTGAATTTTTATTTAGAAAAAATGGATTTAACTATATTTCTGCATGAAAGAATACTAATGAAATATAAGACTCTTATAAGTAACCCATGATGGAATGAACAAATACAAATATATAATATTTGATATGTTTAAAAATGATTTTGATAGTTTTTCTATAAATCATAAAGAATCTATTTCTATAATGTTTTCTAGATTCACTAACATGTTTAATGGTTTAAATGTTATTTTCAATTATATTTATACAAAGAAATTAGTCAATAAAATCATTTTGTTTTTACCATATAATTTAGCACCCAAATAAACTACAATCCAAGAATCTAATGACATAAAAAATATATTGGTTGAGGAGCTCATCAGATCTCCTATGAAATATGAGATATTAATGAAAAGACAAGACAAATATAAGAAAATAAAAGTAAAAAAACTAAAAATAAAATTTCATTTGATAAAATCAATGATGAAAGATCCATGAGTTAAATTGAGATTAATTATCTTTCTCAGAAGATGAACATGTACAAGAAAAATAAATTATCTGCTCAATGCTTCAATTTTTTTAGAAATTGATGTTTCTTCAATTAAAAAAAAATAGAAACATCAAACCAAAATTTCTTTTGAACAAGATGAGGTATAAAGACAAGTATAAAATGAAGAAATCACTTAAATTATTAACTTTGAGTGCTAATGATGGTAGATCCGATGATGTAGATGGGTTCGTTGATGAGCCAGATGATGAATGGTAGGAGGTTTAACAAAGACGATAGTGATTCAATTAGATGGCAGGATAGAATCATGATTTTTTGGTCAACATCGGTGGGAATCCTTAGTGGTGGGATCTCTAATGGGTGTTGGTCGTTTGAAATCTCAAGCGTTGATGGAAGCAGACTCCCCAGTTAGAGGCATTTGTGATGAAAAAACAAACACAAGTTCTAATAAATGTGGTTCATGGAAAAGAATAACACACAAAATATTCTTTTATATTATTATAATGAGAGGGTATTTATTCTTCCATCGGGACCTCATACTATGCAATTCTTTATGTGGCATTACATGCAGATCAACCTTATAGGTTGGGTGATTTTGACATTTATGTGAAAAATATCATCATAGGGTGGGTCTAATCTTTGTATTTGGGCCTTCTTAGCCATGTATTAGTCATAAGTACCTCATGGATTTTAGACCATGTATGGTCCTAAAAATATTAAAAAATCTGTAAAATCAAGGAAAATAATTAATGTCCTTTGGTCTTGGGAGTCACTTATCGAGGAACGTGATGAGTTTAATACTCCAATTTCATAGTATCATTTTCCTTCTTCTTTATTATTTTATACTTATTCGACCTTATATTTATGCTACAAATATCTTCTATATACTAGACATAGACTTCAAATTGGTTTTTTTGAAATTTTTTCAAAATTTTAAAAATATAAAAAGAAACACAACATGCTTGTTTTATTAAAAGATAAAATTTTAAAAAATAATGGTGATTTGATTTTTAAACTAAAAGATATAAAAAATAATAAAAATTTGTAATATCGAATTAATGATCATAAAAATAATCATTATCAATTAACCCACGGGGACTAAAATCTAAATATTATTTTGGGATCCTTAAATTTTGTTTAAAGTAACTTTTTAATTTATTTTTGAAAAGAATCTAGTTTTAAAAAATATTCTAAAAATGATACTTTTGTAAAGGGAAATTATACGAATAAATTTTATAATTATTGTCATAAATTTGGGAATATTTTTTATGAATGAAATTTTAAAAATTATAGATACGGTAGACCTAACATTATTCATCTCTCATTTCACATTTTAATGGAAGAAGTAATTCTAAACAAGTATGGGTTCCTAAATATTTATTATCTAATATGACTTGACCCAAGAAATGGGTACCAAAATAATTTGTCTCTTAATATTTTTTAGGAAAATGTTATTACAAGAAAAACCTAATAAGATACATGGTATATGAATAATGGGTGCTCGAGGAATATGTGTGGTGGTCATTTATAATTCAATCATCTTAAATAATTTTATTAAAGACATGTCACATTTGGAGATGAATAAAAAGGTAAAATTACTAGTATTGTTATGATTGGTTTCTCTAGATCTAAATTAATTTAATATTTTTTATTTTTTAATGACTGGAAGAATAATTTTCAATGTATTATTCAATTATGTTATAATAGTTTTAAAATTATTTTTAGAAATACATTTTGTATAATTTTTAATTTGAAATGAAATATTTTATTTAACACATTCAACTTAAAAAATGTTTATATTATATATTTAAAATTCCTTACAAGTCAAAATGTTATGTTTTTAAATTCACATGATAATGAATCTTGGATCGGGAATCAATTCCTAGGTCATTGTATCATTCAGTGTTTTTATGATCAATTGTAACCGATAACGATGTTTTTGAACCTTTCCAACTAGAAAAGAAACAAAAATATACCTGTACATATAAAAAGGATTATTCCTCTCATAAATTCTTAGAACTAGTTCAAATTGATCTTTTTGAACTAATTCATGTTTCTATTATTAGAGGTAAATCTTAACCAATTGTCATTGTTGATCGTTATACTAAATTTATGTGGGTTTTCTTTATAGCTTATACAAATAAGGATTGTAAAGTTATTATAAACTTTTCTAAGAAATTTGAAAATGGAAATGGCTATAAAATCATATGAGTTAAATTGATCATGGGGGATAATTTGATAAAAAATACATTTATGAATTTTTTATACCTTAAGGTTATCCTCACCCCATCTATATTCCAAGAACACCTCAAAAAATGGGTTTACTAATGACAAAATAAGACCCTTTATGAAATGTCTAGGAATTTCATGAATGAGTTTAGATTCTTTATATTTTTGTTCTGAGGAGTTAAATACCTCCTTCAATATCCTTTTCCATTTCCCCATAATATCCCACCCTTATGAACTTTGGAAAAGATAAATTTCCAAAGTTGTATTCTATAAATTTTTTGGATGTAAATGCATTATCCCCAATACCAAGGATAATATAAGAAAATTTGAAACCAAATCAATTGAAGATAAATTTCTTAGGAATTAAACAAAAAGTAAAGACTAAGAGTATTAAATAATAGGACCAATATCTTAGAAGAGTATATTCATGTCAAATTTAATGACAATATTCCAAAAATTAATCATTAAATTGATTATGATGTTGAACAAGAAAGTTAGACCTTACCTAATCCTCAATCTTCTAATGCAATTGAAAATGTTCAATAATCACTTCCACTCATTTAAAAAAGTCTTGGGTTTAATCCAAAAACCATCTCAATAATAATGTTTTTGGGGAATTATAATATAGAACTCATAGAAGAACATCGGTCTGAATTGAGGTTGAATATCATGATTTTCTCTCCTAACATAAACTTCAAACCCTTGATGTTTCTCTAAATAATGATAATTAAAAATACCTAAAATGTAATAGTTATTGAAAAAATTTCAATGTAATAACATTTTTACTCTTGTAGAAAGACATAATAATCGTCCAACAATTGGAACCAAATGGGTATTTCAAAATAAACTCAATGAACAAGGAATTATCACAAGTAACAATGATAGAATGTTTTCTAAAGACTGTAATCAAGAATAAGGTATTGATTATAATGAAAGAATTGAAAATATTTCACAAATAGAATCCATTAGAATCAAATTTTCATTCACCAGTAATTTTGATTTTAATATTTTTCAAATGGATGTAAAAATTTATTTTTTAAATGGTTTTATCTTTGAAAATGTTTTCGTAGAATAACCACTATATTTTGAAAATTCAATTTTTTTGAATAATGTTTTAACATATCTAAGGATCTTTACGGTTTAAAATAATCCCCTAACACTAAGTATGAAAGGCTAAAAAAATTCCACTAATCGACTAATTTTAAAATTAGAAAATGAAATTCCTCAATTGTTTTTATTTTTTTAATTGATTTAATAATTATTCAGATATATGTTGATGATATCATTTTAATCTCAACTAAATAAACTATTTTTAATGGATTTTCAAAGATAAAGAATAAATAGTTTGAAATGAGTTTTATGTGATAAATCAAATTCTTCCTTGGATTTAAACATTCCAAAAATTCCATTGAAACTTTTCTAAACCAAATTAATTAAAATACTAAATATTAAAAGTTGTTTGGTATATATCATAATAAGGAAATTATTACACCCATGAGTAAAAATTGTAAGCTAACATTGGATAAAGCTTGAAAACCTGTTGAGAACAAACTTTATAGAAGTATTATTGGAAGTATACTTTAACTCACTATAAACTGACCGAATATCATGTTTAGTGTATGATTTTTTTTAATAAAATTAAAATTAATCTCATCTAAATAAAATCAAGATATTTTTTAGATATTTAAAAATATATATAAATTTTAGATTATTTTATCATAAAGAAACATGATTTGAACTTACTTGTTTGAATGATTTTGATTTTGGAGGATGGAAAATTTGTAGGAGAAGAACTAGTTGGAATTTGCACCTACTAAGAAAATCCATTTTCTCAGGTATTAGAAAGAATAAAAAATCTACTACTATTTCTATAGTAAAATCGAAAATCATAACTGTTGGGTGTTTTAAAACCCAAATTATATGGATAAAACATACTCTCTTAGACATCGGGCTTATATATAATCAAATACCTATCAAGAATGAAAACACTAGTGTGACCAGTATCCCTAAAAACCCTATCCAATAATATCACCCTAAGAACATTGATTTTAAACACCATTTTCTTTGAGATCAATTTCTTAATGGTGATGTAATTATTTTTTTTGATTGCAAATTTTCAATATATTCATACAATCCCTTACTCTTGATAAATTTTACTTTATTAATAAAGATTTTGGTATTATCATGTTTTGATACTTATATATTAGTCTTGGAAATCTTATGAAATTTTCATTTCTATTTCAATAATTCTTTTAAATTGTTTTAAAAAATTAATTAAGTCATAATTGGTTTTCAATCATAAATACGATTTCAATGATCTAATAATCTTGGTAAAGTTATAGTGAAACTCCAATAAAAAATATTCATATCTATATACAAAGAATTTAATTTGGTTATATCATAGTGGAATATATATTTTATAATCTAAAAAAAAAATTGTTGGATTTTTAATTTGATCCTCACCTATGGAATGAGTAGTGAGTCTTTACATCACACCTGGTTTGACATTCCTAGGGGATTCTATATGGTTTATTTACATAATCTTTAAAAAACCTTAATCATTGTATTAATTTTCATAAAATATTTAATTTATCCTTATATTTTTTAGTTATTTATTTTAGGGTAGATAACATTGTTAATATTGGAATCATCTTAAAATAGAATCCCATTTTCTAATTTGTTTTAAAAATTTTATTTCACTCTTGATACTTTTTAAAAATATTTTGAATGTTTTATTTATCTCCTAAGTATAATTTTAATATATTATTGTCTTATCTTATCTATGTATTTAATGTTAATGTATCTTTTAATTTTTTAGTTTTTTAAAGTTTCATAACTTTTTTCATCTCTCCTGAATGATCATTAATGATGATACAAATAGTCTTAAATTTTTTTTCTTCTTTATACTATTAATGAATCTATAAATCCTTTTTTATAATTTAAAAATAGAAATTTTTTTACTATTATCATAATGGAGAGAATTTTTTTTTGATTCAAAGGGGTAAAATTATGGATATGTAAATAAATAAGTATAGAGATAATTAATTCTATTTATATGTCTTAAAAATTATCTTGCGTATGAATATTATAATGCTGAAAATATTTTTAAAACATATATTTCAATTTTTTATTTTCTTTTTCTTATTTTATCATTTTATTAATGTATTTTGTGATTATGAAATTGGGGTAGATTATTATGATTATGAATTTATTCAATTTTAATAAATAGAATCATAATGTAAAGAGTCTAATGATATATTTCAAGTGGTTTGTATTTATAATATAAATTACATCTTATTAGATTATTTTATTAGTCCTAAAATAATTTTTTATAGACATATTAAACTCAGAGAGTGCAGTTATAAGATCTTTCAGAGGTAAGGAAGTAGTTTGGAAGGCCTCTAAGGTATTTGAGAAATAGTATCCATCATCAACTAGCCATTGTATATCCACCAGATAATTGATGTTTGGATAGAATCCCAAGAAACATTATAATTCCATAAACTATATGATGGTGGAGCACCAATCATTCAGTGATGAAGGAAGTGGCTCTTGATCTTGGAGGAGTCCATAAACTACCTATTGGAGGAGCACCGACTACCCAATATATGATTTCAATGCACATAAAGTTCCATAAAGTCTATAGAATACCCAATAGAGGCTATTGGCTATCTAGTTTTGTCATGGTTTCTCTTCTAGGAGTGAATTTATTATGCTCAAAAGACAAAAAATGTGGTATTCGTCAACTTAAAATAACCTAGATAATTCCATAAGGTTCCCTATGTTTTTAAAGGCTATAAATAGACTCACTAGGTGCCCTTTTGAAGCATCTTCAGTTACCTTAACAATGAAAGCGTGATATGATATCAAATTTCTCTCAGAGTTCTATAAGAGAAATTTCTTCCATCCAAGAGTGTGATATTATTGTAAAATTATTCTTAATTTACATATTTCTCATTATCTCTTAGTTATTATTCTAATCTATTTGAGGGAATTATTATCATGCCTAAATGATATTTCCTCCAACAATACTCTCCATTTTCATATTCTAATTCTTTTTTAGTGCTCACCACCATTTAAATCATATAAATGAGTTTCATTCTGAAACATCTAAAAGGTAAGGTATTAATTATATTCGAGGTTTCTAGATATAATTATTATAAATATATGTCCAATTTTATTCTGATATCTGGTAATAACCTTTAAAATTTAATGGTGTTTTGGAATATTGGATACCATTTAATCCAAGAGAATAATACAATAAAACCTTATGAAATTTTGGTAGTATATATAAAGGTTCATAAAAAAATTATACAAAAACATTTATCAAATTATGTTCTTTATTTTAATCTTTTTTTACTTATCTTTTTTATTTTCATCATGCTTATACCTTTATTTTTCAACAGGCTTAATTGCCAAATTTATGAATGTTTAATTCTTATTTTATTCCAATTTTTTAATATTTTTTAAATGTTACATTTTACTTAATAATTTATTTCATTTTTTCATTTTATATTTCAAATGTATAATTTTTTTATGAGTTTCATCAATCTTGTAAAAATTAGTTTTTGAACATTGACACTTGCTTTAATTGTTATTGGGAAATTCACTCCTATTTTTATTTTACTATACCCAAACCTACACAATGAATCTAATGAGTCATCATCCCATGTAATTCTAGCGATTACCCTAATAATATAAAAACTCACTCAAGGCATAACACCCATTACATGTCCAAACCCAATATAAGGGATGACACTATAGGAATTTTGACCATAACAATAATTCACACATGAATTATAACTTACCAAACACCATAAAAATTATTAGAGGCCAGATAATTATTAAATATAATATTAAATATCATAAAATTATTATCCCTTTTCCAAGTAATAATTAAATAGAATATCATTCACAATATATTGGGGAAAAACCTTATAGGTTTCTTGTTGACACTTTATTTAACCAACACCAACAATTAATAATTCATTTGTAATAAAAAGTTAACATTTCCATTTATAACATTAAATGTATACATTATACCCATGAATTTTCTTTCCACGTTACATCAAGGTCATCCCATAATATCATATCATTTTAGAAATCCTGAACAAGATTTTACAACACAAAGGTAACCATTTAAATTCATATAATTTCCTTTACTGTTTGGAAAGGATCTTCTCAAAATATAAAAGGGATCCACTATTACACTTTATTAACTCTATTAAGAAAAATATAATATAAATTTATATCACAACTTACCTTTCCATTATATTAATAACAAAGGTCAAAACAATTTTACTATTCAATTCTCACAACCTACCAAGTCCAAATCAAAGGCCCTACCCATTCCTAATATATCGATGGTTTGGAAATTCCATTATAAAACCATCATTGAAAATTATAACTTCTCATTAACCATTAAATTTAGATAATAATCACTCACCCCAATACCTTTCATGATGAAAACTAAAATAAGGTCATTCATTATGGAATTATTATTTTTATATAGTTCAAGGCATGTTATAAAAAGTCATTCTAGTAAGACAAAAACAATTTAAAACATTTAATTAAACTAATTTCAAGAGAAGACATGTTTGAATTGATATCATCACACATACACTCAAAAGAATAAAGAGACAATGAGTTAGGTTTATGGACCACAAAACTCATCCTTAGGGAATCCCACAGATTCAATATCATCTACTAGTTCATTCTAAATCAAAAGAAAATGATAAAACATAAAATTTTCTTGAACATTGGAAATGTTAGCAAAAACAATATAAAAATCACTTAAGAGCATAATAAAATAAAAATATAGGAATTAAGAGTCATAAATGTACCACATGATCTCAAATTCATCTAATTACACTTGATTTTAAAAATGGATAATGAGTATCCATCCAATAAGAGATGGGAGGGATGGAGGAGCATACAAGGGGATACCACCCAATTTGGTGGGAAAATCCAATATAAAATTAAATGAGTGCAGCATAAGTGAATTAATGGAGAGGATCCCACATAAAAAGCCTCATCGTGGCCATCGGCTAGTCGGTGCCCCAATGTCTAGCCCATGGTAGCTCAACAACCATCTTGTGATCCCAACCTACCTCTCCAGATTCAACCAAAGCCACTGATATAATGTCCCTAACTCTAGTAATATAGATCAGGTGATTAATTTATAACATTAAAACTAGATATAATGAATCACATCCCAAAGGACCGAATGATTTAGTAGTTAGGGTAAACAAGATACATACTTGAATATAGAATATAGGATTGAAATATTACGTAGATTCTCAATATAAAAGTGGGGGGTGAATTGTATATTTTAAAAATTACTTTTGAACTTTTAAAGATGATATAAAACATTCTTGTTGTTTAGCAATGTTAAACAAGGTAAATTCACAAGAACTCTTAGTTCTAAAAATTTTCTAGATTCTGGAAATATGGTTCCAGAAATGAAACTTATGGGAACTTTACATGGACAAAAATTCTACATTAAAATGTATAGAATCATACTAATCAGAGTATACAAGTATAAGAAAGTATAAAATAGTTATACTTTCCTTAATAATCAAAATGAAGCTGAAAAAAACTTTAAAAAATACTAGTAACAAGTATAGAATCTTTAAACCCAATGTGTAGGGTATCCAACAACCTTGGATAACTGTCCCTTGATTTATAATTTCAAGAATGTCTGTCTTACCCACACTAGGGTAAGCCCTCGATAGGAATATCAGAGTCTATATTTCTATCCGTACAAGCCCTTGAATTTCAAGGAAGTTGGAACCTACATATTCCTTATCAGGGAAGTCCTCGAACATTTAGGTAGTTGAAACCTCTGTCTTCCTATCGCCAGAAGCCCTCGATTGTACAAAACAACAATCAGAGTCACCCAAGGCAAGCACAACAAGATGTTCAATATGCACAAATAATGAGAGTCTCTCTCTCTATAAGTCACTCTACAACATGTAATCTCTATATTGACCAAAGTGTATATTGTGTCTTGAGCTCATCCAAATGGGCTCCAATTTATAGGCATTCTCCCAACAGTCGACTCCCTCATCCAACAGTCATATTGTTCCTTGAATTTCAGAGGGACCTATACACATGTCACTCAAAAAACGGTTAGTTAGAAAAAGAAAGCACGACATCATTTTATAACTATAACAAGAGTAAGTAAAATATGCTTTCTCAACCAAATATTTTTTTGATGTTTCAGGAAAAATAATGTTCGAAGACTAAATTACATGGATATTCAGATTATGTTTTTCAAGGAATTAAAAATTAGAATTATATAGACTTCGGAGTATGATTTATAAGGATATCTATGTATGAATTATAAGGAATTCATTGTTTTAATTATAAGGTTTTTGGAGTTTGAATTTCAGAGAATTCTGATTCTGAATTCTAAGGAATTCGGTACCGGAATTCTGAGGAATTCCGTGTCTGAATTCTGAGGAATTCAGTTTCTGAATTCTGAGGAATTCAAAGTAGGTGTTTCAGAGAATTTGGTGTTTGAATTTTGAGGAATTAGGAGTCTGAATTCAGAGCCTAAAAACCGAATAATCTATATCTAAGTAATTATTGGATTTCTAGGATTTAGATTTAAAATCTATTTTCACACTTTAGAAATAAAAAGAGTCAGAAATTAAATCATGAACAATGAAAAAAAAGGTAAGGAGAAAATTTCCTTGAGAAAGGAAAATTTACTTAAAGATAAATCTTAAGTGAAATAAAATTTTCTTTGAGATAGAGTGTTTGTGATTTTCAAAACAAAAAAAAATGGAAAATTCATAAAAAAACCTTACTGACTCACCAATCTACTAATTTTTGGAAAGCACAAACATCCTTACTAAAAAGAATCTAAGGACATTGAAATTTTATGGACATGAAAATAAAAACTTATCTCCCTTTACTTATGGATCATAGTGAATATGACTAACTATCCCTTAGGCTTTGGAATCACTAAGGATCATATTCTTGATTTCATGAATGATATTTTTCATTTTCTTATATTCAAAAATCATCATTGATAAGAACATTCCTCTAGGTGAACTCCCCCTTACTTAGATAATCTTATTCTTTACATTGAAATATTTTTAGCATTCCTTTGTCCCCCTTTGTGATTTTCAAAAATGAAATAGAGGGAATGGAAAAATTTGTACCTGAAACATTAGTTCTAAACAAAAAAATAGATAACAACAAAAAGTTCATTAAGATTGGAAGTATTTGTACAATGAGGAAAATACAACAAAATATCAGACTATAATTAAATTATCCCTCTTTCTACTTCGACATCAGCTTCTTCACAATATTTTATAGCTTCATAAGCTCTTTGTGGTCCTCCTCTGCTCGCTTAAGAAAATGATCCTCGTCTTCACTTTTCTTCTCTAAGGCTTGAATTTTCTCTTCCTAAGCCTTAAGAATGTCTGCCTAACCTTTCAAGAGTTTTTCTTGTTTAACAAGATTCTCTTTAATCTACATTCTATGATCTCTTTCCCTTTTAAAATTCATGGCCACAGAGTTCATCTTTCCATTCAAATCCTTAACTTTATGCTTCCGAGTTTTCTATTCAAGGCTTAACTTTTACTCAAAAATATTTTAAAGACCTTTAATCTTCCTATCATCGATATCAAAAGAATCTTTGACATTATCATAAAATTCTTCAAAAATTACAATTTCTTCAATAACCTTCTTTGACCAGCTTGTTATCTTCTTGAAAGATCTTCTATGTGCCTCAAAACCAATGAGGAAGGTCTTGAAGTCTACCTCTAGTACAATATATTTATCCATAACCATGGAAACTAATTCTTACTTCTGGTTTATGGTATGCTGAAGTATTTGGAATCTTGAATCTATGCTGGGAAATAATGGAATTGTACCTAATAGCTTCTTCAATAACTAGACAAAAAAATTATATCCATGGGAAGATGATTCTGAATCCAAATTTTTGGTTAGTAATGATTCTTTTTCTATATACTTAGCATTCCTTTTTGATAAAAGACTAACATCTTTCTTCTTCACTACAAATTTACTCAGTGTATCTACAACCACCTAATTTTCCTTATCTGTTCTCAAAATGATATCTTTTTCTTTAGGTGAGTTATGCTCACTATTAGATATCTGAATAATCTTTTCTTCCTCAAAATGTTCTTTTTATGCATCCTCCACTAGATATTCCAGATAAATAATGTCATGATTATGTCTTTCATCATCTATTGGATTTTCATTTCTTCTTCACCTTTATCATCTTTTCCTAGTGTAGCAATTTCGAGGATTAATCTTGAGAAGTCTGGATTGATAGTTTTACATATGGACTTTCCTTATCATGGTATTCTTCGACTTAATTTATGATATCATCAGATTCATTCCCTTTTTCTTCCACCTCATATTCTTCTACTATTTTTTCTTCCAATTCCTGAGAAATTTCTTCTTCCTTAATCGATTTTTTAATCACCACTTTCTTCCTTGGAGTCTCTGGTAAAGGTTCTATCAAAAATAATTCTGGTACTATAATTTTTTCAGAGGATCATTCAGTAGCCTTGATAAGTGATTGAACGATTTCAGCTTCTGATAATTTCTTTCATTGTTTCTTTTATTTTTCATCCTTTTCAAGAATATCAGCAGTCCTTTTCTTTATTTTTTTTGCTTATGAAGGGTCCAAGGCAAACATAGGCTCCCCTTCCTTCCAGTTTTTCTTATCCTCTATCCACTTAACCAATCCTTCATCAGGATAAGATTTTTTTCTTCTTTGTATTTGGAGGTGCTGACTGAGTTTTCTTGGCCACAGGAGTTTTTGTTTTCTCTTCCATCCCCTTATCCTTTCTCTTCCTTCCTCCTTTCTTAGAGGCTTCAGCCACTTCCTGATTCATTGACAAATCATGTAATTTCTCTTCAAAAAGATCATATAATTGTATGTATTCACTAGAAAATCTGATTTTCATTCTCCTTAAGGTTTCATCACTTATCAATATAACTTTGTAATTTCTCGGCATGGAACTGCATTGGATTTGGAATGACTAAAGGAAAAGAACAATAATCATCGAAAGAATGGTCGGATACATAATAATATAAGAATTTATATTTCCATTCTTAATATTCTCAATCATTACCAAGATATACTTAACAAAGTTTATCTTCCTTAGATTCAAAAATAAATCCAAAACATAGATGTCACTTTTCTTCAAAGTATTCTTATCCACTTTCCTTGGAATTAAAATCCTTGAACCCATAATTCAAGAATCCAAAAATTTGTATAAAGATGAATGATCTTCAGATTATTCACTCCTTTCATGCAAAGACATTTTATTGGATTCTCCTTGTTTAAATATCCTAATTCATTAGGTAACATGTGAGTACAAAACTCTGCTTCCCCTTCATAATAAATACCAATCAGACTTACAAACTTGTTGTGTGAAAGAGATTAAGTCTTTCCAAAACACTTGAATGAAAATTTATCTTTCCCTCCTTCATTGAAAAAACTATGTATTTTAGAGAACTCTACCATCAATTCTTGATACACTAGATTCTGTGTCTTTGGATTTGAAATACAAAGGCTCTCCCAACCATTCAACTTAATATTTTTGGAAACAACAGAGTCATACTTTTTGAGGAATTTATGATCAACTAACCTCTCTCGGTATATCTGCCATTTAGAGATTTCCTTAAACATTGACATTTATTTCTGAAGAGAAGCATCCGTAGATATCTAGAACTTAGTAAACTTTTGGAGATTTAGAATGACCTTAAAATATAGTGGTAGAGATTCAGCATGTAAAATATTGAAAAACTGATGTGGGACAACCATCGGGGGTGGGCTTTATATAAGTGATTTTGGAGATGGTTTAACATATATAGTTGATCCAACATTTGTAAAACTTATGATCAAACTTGATGTTTGAGATGATAACCAAAAAAGTATTTTGAATGATTCTGTTCTTTTGAGGTTTTTAAGAAAAAAATTCAGATTTATGAAAAATAAATATGAAAAAGTTTCTTAAACAAGATAAAAATACCAATTAGTAAAAAGATGATTAAAAAAACTAAAGAAAGAAAACATATCTTCCGTATTTCTTGGAAAATTATTCTTAATGAAGAAAAATTATTCTTGAATATCTTTAGATTCTGATAATTTTTATTACAAAAAATTCAGACTACAAAAAATTTGACTATGAAAAAAAAATTGACTACAAAAATATTTTGACTATGAAAAACAAATTTTCCCACGAAATTTTTTTTAACTAAGAAGAAAATGTACTCCCCATATGAAAAAGAGTTTCTTAATATAAGGAGAAAGGTTTCAACAAGAAGTTAATATAGAAGATTAACTTATGGTTATCATTCCAAACTTATGTTTTATATATTCAAATCTATCATAGGGTAAGGATTTTGGGAAAATATCAGAAATTTGTCTTCCGTTCTGATAAATTAAAGAATGATATATTCTTTTTGTGTGTGATAGCTAAGAACGTTATGCCTAATATATTTGTGTTTTGCACGAGAGTGATGTGCATGGTTTTTAATTAATGTAATGGTACTAGTATTATCCCACGATATTTTTGTTTTGGAAAAACTCATACCATAGTCTGTGATTGTGTGTTGCATCCACAATACTTGATCACAACAACTTCCATCTAATACATATTCAGATTAAGCTATGTAAAGTGCTACTGAGTGTTTCTTTTTACATGAACAAGAAACTAATGAGTCTCCTAAGAAATGAAAATTTCCAGATGAACTTTCCCTACCCATTCTATATCCTCCAAAGTCAGCATCCGAAAAACATTTAAAAAAAATCATTTCTAGAAGTATAGAAGAGTCCAAAATCCATGGTTCCCTTTAAGTAGAGAAAAATCCTTTTAACTGCCTTTAAATGAGTTTCCTTATATTAGATTAATATCTTTCACACAAGCGTACTGAAAACATTAAGTCTGGATGACTAGCTGTCAAGTAATGTAGACTTCCGATCAAACCTCTAGATGATGTTTGATCTACTGGTTTCCTAGATTCATCAAGATCAAGTGAATTTGAAGTACAAATGGGAGTAATTATACTCTTAGTGTTTCCATACTCATAATTTTAAGAATATATTTAATATAATTATGTTGAGATATATAGATTCCTTTTGATTTTTGAGAAATTTGAAAACTAAGGAAAAATGTTAACACACCCACCAAACTCATTTCAAAATCAAATTTCATTAGATTCTCAAAGGAATCCACTAACGATTTCTGATTTTAACCAAATATTATGTCATAAATATAGATTTGAAAAATAAATTTTTTTTCTTATCTTTCTTTATAAAAAGGGTTGGATCTGCATTTCACTTAACACAATTGTTTGGTAACAAAAACCCTGTAAGTCTATCATACCAAGCTCTAGGGTCTTTTTTACATCCATATAATGCTTTGGAAAGTTTTAAAACATGTTTCAGATGTTTTGTATCTTCAAAAACAGTAGGTTTCTCAACAAAAAATTCCTCTTGGAAATAACCATTAAGGAAAGCACATTTAACAACCATTTAAAAAAGTTTAATGTTGAAGAATGCTGTAAAGTCAAGTAGAATATGAATGAATTCAAGTCTAGATACTGGAGCATATGTTTCTTCATAGTCTAATACTTATTGTGTATTATATCCTTTAGCAACCAATATATATTTATTTCCTACTATGATTCCATTTTCATCACACATATTTTAGAAAACCCATTTTACTCCAATAACAGATGTTTCCTTAGATATTTCAACCAACGTACAGACCGTATTCCTTTCGAATTCATTTAGCTCATCTTGCATAGATTTTATCCAATCATAATAACATAAAGCTTCATCAGTGATTTTTGGTTATAATTGGGAAAGTAATGATAGATGTTCTACTTCATTTCATAGAGAACTTCTAGTCCATACTGGTTGATTTACATCACCAATGATACTATCACTGGGCTGATTCTTAAGAAACAACTTATTTGGGTTTTGTGAAAACTGTTCATCAACATATGGTGGGAAATATTCTAGGATAAATGCTTTAGAAACATTTTCTTGGAAATTTTCCTTATCATAAAGATCTTCTATCAAGGGTGACAAATCAATTTTTGAAAACACATTCAAAGATGAAGGTTGAGGATGTTTAAAAACTAAGGGATTAGTTTCATGAAATTTAACATGTACTGTTTCTTCAACAATAAAAGTATTCTTATTGAAAAATCTATAATCCTTAGAGGTTGTGGAGTAGCCGAAGAAAATTCCTTCATCATATTTTGGTGCGAATTTGTCTAGATTATCTTTGGTATCCAGAATAAATACTTTTCAACCAAAAACCTTGAAGTAGGAAAGTCTAGGTTTTCTACCATTCCATAACTCATAAGGATTTTAATTAAGAAAATGTCTAATAAAAACATGATTTATAGTATAACAAGAAGTACTTACAGATTCAGCCCAAATTTTTTTGGCAACTGAATATTCACTCAACATGGTTCTTGTTATCTCTAGAATAATTCTGTTTCTTCTTTCAACAAAACCATTTTGTTGAGGAGTTATTGGTGCTGAGAAGTTATAAGTATTTCCTTTTCTACTCCAAAAAGTTTTAAAATCAGAAATTTGAAATTCTCCTCCATGATCACTATCGATAGTTATTAATGGAAGATTTTTATCATTTTTAACTAGGTCTCTAAAGATTTTGAAATAAGAAAAGGCTTCAAATTTATTTCCTAGAAAATAGACCAATGTAAATATAGTGTAATCATAAACTAATAAAAATACATAATATTTTCCTCCAATTATTCCAGTTTGTGTTGGAAAAAAATATCTATATGAACCAATTTTAATGAATCAGTGGTTAAGACTTCACTGTATAATTTAAAACATGATTTATCTAGCTTTATATATTGACAAGGATCACAAACTTCTGAAGAATGAAAGCTATGCTCTGGTAGATCTTTAACTAGTCTTTTCTTGGAGATTTTTCATATTTTCCTAAGGTTACAATGTCTTAACCTTCTATTCCATAACCAAGAATGATCTTATATTGCACTAAGACAAGGTATATCTTGGCTCATAAGGTCTTCTATTTTTATATTATAAACATTATCTTTCCTTTGGGAAGAAAGAATAAACTCTTCTTTAGAATTGTGTAACAAAAACTTATTATTCCAAAAATTCACAAGGTAAATTTCATCACATAATTGACTTATGCTAATAAGGTTGTTCTTAAGACCCTTAATGAATAAAACATTTGAAATCCATGTTTTTCTAATAAGAAAAATATTACCTCTACCAATAATTTTACCCTGATAATTATCTTCGAATGTTACTTTTCCTCCTTTATTCTTGATAATCTTTTCAGAGATGTTTTTGTTACCAGTCATGTTTTGGGAACATCCACTATCCATGTACCATGTATTTCTGTTTGTACTATCTTTAATTTCCTGAAAATAAGAGTGTTATACTTTTGGAAGCCAAAATTTCTTTGATCTGGAAACTTCATAAAGTAATATTTTAGAAATCTACATTTTCTTTAAAAAATAATCTTTGTGATAACCAAAAGACCGAGTTTTGTTTAAGGAACGATTTTTCCCAATTCCCACCACACTGACACTTAGTGCAGAATGGAGTACTTTGAGGTACAAAATAATTTTTACTGAAAATATGTTTTGAATGAGTATAACCAAATCCGGAATTATTCCTTAGATGTCAAATATGGGAATACATCTTATCAAAATTTTCCTTACCTAAGGTAAACTTTGACAGAAACTTCCTCATAGAAAATATTTCAGACTTCAGTCTAATAACTATATTTTTATCCACAAAAACAATAGTTTTTACACTAGAGTTAGTCTCTAAAACATTTTTCTTAGAAATTAGGTTTTCTAGATCCTTAGAATGTTTATGCTTCTTAGAATTAACTTCCTTAAGGGTTCATAAAATACTTCTAAAATCATACATTTTCTTTTAAAAAACTTTAGAAAGATCTGATACTTCTTTTGTAAGAAAAAAAATTCTATAATTTTCTTTATCAAGCTTTTTCTTGACTTTAGAATTTTCATTCTCAAAGAGCTTAGAAAACCTAGACACTTATTCATAAGTAGGTAAATTATTATATTCATCAAAAGAAGATTCTTCATCTAAGGATTCATAATATTCACTATCACTATGATTATCATTAAAGGATACATTAGTTATCGATTCATCATTGTGTACCTTCTCTATTAAAAAAAGATTTTCAATAGGTAACTTCACAAGTAAACCATGATTCTTTTAACCAGAAGATTCATACTCTGAGGATTCATCAGATGAGGCTCCACCAATGGAACTCTAGGGGTCATTAGCTTTCAAAACATTCTTAGCTCTAGCTTTGTAATAATTCTTTCTATTCCTCTCAGAATTATTTTCCTTTCTATATTTTCTCTTAAGAATTGGACAATCTGGCCTTATATGCCCTGCTATTTTGCATTCATAACAAGTGATTTCTGATTCTTTCATGTACTTTCTTTATTTATTTCTTCTTATATCTATACTAAAAGTCTTTCTTCCCAGATATTTTGTTCATCCTTTGGGAATTATTATCTAGTTCATTCTCAGAATGTTCACTTTCACTTGATTCAGATAAAACAGTGACCTTCTTAGATTTTGATCTAGTAACCCTTTCATGAGTCTTACCTTTTGTATGATTTGAAGTAGTTTTAAAAGAAACACTTCCATTTCTACTCTTCTTCTTAATATTTTCAATATCTCTCTTAATTTTAGTTTCATGTTTAAGAAGGGTTCCAGATATCTCATCAAGAGAAATCTGAGTAACTTTTCAATTTTCATCTATATCTGTCCTATTTGGTTCCCATTAATTAGGAATTATGTATATAATCATGTCTAAAAGATATTAATCATCCAAACCTTTCTCACTCATTGATTGTAAGTTTTTGACAATAGTCATGAATCTTCTTTGTACCTTACATATAGGTTCTCTATAAATAAAACCAGAAACCATGATACTCAGCTATAAGCATAGTTCTCTAGTTTCGATAACTTTGGAAGTTCCAAAGTGTGTAACCTTCAATTTATTCTAGATATAATTTGTATCATCATATGAAGAAATTTGTCTATATATATTCCTGGTCATGGAACACAACAATGTATTACGTACCTTGTAGTTTAGTTGATATTCTAACTTTTCTTGATTAGTAAAAGTTCTGACTTCCTTATCAGGAATCATGTAATCTCCAGTAAGTATAAAAAAGTTGTCCACTCTAGTGTTGATAAAAAAAGTCTTCATACAATCTATCATATATTTATAATCATTCCCATTAAGTATAGGTGGCCTAGTAGGATTAAGATTGTCAATTGAACCAACTTTCATTCCTGTCATCTAAAAGAAAATATTTTTCCACAAAAACTTGTTAACAATAAAAGTTTGTAAACAAGGATAAAAATCCTAAGAAAGGATAATATAGAATAATGAAAAATTGAGCAAGAAAAATTATATGTGAATATTATCATTTTAGAGACATCCTCTGATACCAATAGTATGATCAAAATATGTTGTAGATTCTCAATATACAATAGGGGGGTGAATTGTATATTTTAAAAATTCGTTTTAATCTTTTAAAGATGGTATAAAACTTTATATTGTTTGACAATGTTAAACAAGGTAAATTCACAAGAAATATTAGTTCTAAAAACTTTTTAAATTCTAGAAATATGGTTCCAGAAATGAAATTTAAGAGAAGTTTACAAGCACAAAGATTCTACCTTAAAGCATATAAAATATTACTAATCTGAGTATACAAGTATAAGAAAGTATAAGATAGTTATACTTTCCTTAATAATCAAAATGCTGCGGAAAAAAAACTTGAAACAATACAAGTAATGAGAATAGAATCTTTCAACCAAAAGAGTTGGGTATACAACAATGTGTAATCTATAGATTGATCAATGTGTATATTGTGTCTTGAGCTCATTCAAATGAGCTTCTATTTATAGGCATTTTCCCAACGGTCAGCTCCCTCTACCAACAAACATATTTTTCCTTGAATTTCAGAGGGACCTGTAAACGTGTCACTCAGAAAATAGTTAGTTAGAAAGATAATGCATGACATTGATTTATAACTATAACAAGAGTAAGTAAAATGTGGTTTCTCAAACAAATATATTTTTTAGAGTCTAAAGAAAAATAATATTCGGAGTCTAAATTATATGGATATTTTGATTCTGTTTTTGAAGGTATTCAGAATCAGAATTATATAGACATTAGAGTATGAATTTTAAGGAAATCGAAGTCAGAATTCTATGGAATTCGGAGTTTAAATTATAAGGAATTTGGAGTTTGAATTATAATGAATTCAGAACCCGAATTCTGAGGATTTTAGAGTCTGAATTTAAAAGAATTTGGAGTTTGAATTATAAGGAATTTAGAGTCAGAATTCTGAGGAATTGAGAGTCTGAATTTTAGAGAATTCAGAGTCTGAATTTTTAGGAATTCGAAGTCCGAATTCTGAGGAATTCAGAGTCCGAATTCTAAGGAATTTGGTGTCTAAATTGCATAGAATTTGAACTTTGAATTCAGAGCATAAAAAAATACTCTATATATAATTATTTATAGGATTCTGAGGTTTTAGATATGAAACTGATTTTTACACCATAGAAATAAAAAGAGTTAGAAACTAAATCATTAACATTCAAAACAAAGGTAAGAAGAAAATTTCCTTGAGGAAGGAAAATTTCCTTAAAAAAATATACAGGGAAATAATTTTTTTGAGATAGAGTGATTGTGATTTCAAAATCATAATGGAATGGAAAAGACATAAGGAAACCTTACTGACTCAGCATATAATTCTATTGAAAAAAATAAAATGAAAAACCAAGTTAAAGTAAATATTCTTCATCCATGAAATAATTCCAATATTCTTACTCCATATCATAGGGAAACAAGAAAAATTAAATGTTTTCTCATATTACTAGTAAGGGTTACATACAATTGAATATTTCATGAGTAAAAAATTCATAATCAATATAAAAAAGTAAATAATTGAAAACCCATTCCATTTTATCAATTAATTAATCATAGAGAATAATATGGTAGGAATAAATGAATATAAAATGATTCCGTATAAATAATAAAATTATATTGAAACATATCCATGGATATCATAACTATTCATTTAATCATGTGGAAATCAATAAATAATATCATAGTTGGGGAAGTCATAATTCCAAAAAATCATAAACTTACCGTGAATGCCTCATTCAAAGACATCTTATATAAATGGTAAAGGCCTCATCCAAATACCCAAAGTAGTTTGTATCATGATACCTACTGATGCATCAAGGTGACATAGCTGTCCCAACCCAACACATACTAATTATAATGCATTTATTATATGTATAAGGTGAATAAAAGTTCAATACATAATCAACATAAACATTTATATTGAAAAACTGGCTTAAAAATGTTAATATTTACTCTAATCAAATAGATCATAAACTATCAAGAGAAATAATAATGATGGAATTATTAGAAAATATACAAAGTTAAGTATAATTAAAATAATGGGTTTTTGTCATTTATGGATAGGATTACCATAAAAAACTATTTTGAACATTATTGAAGAAAATTCACTTTTAACATTAAATTTCACTTTTAAAAATTAAGAATTTCTTGAACATATAGGAAATTTTTTATTAGAAAATAATAGTGGATATATTTGAATTATGTTTCAAATAATTTAGTAGTCATGATTATGGGAAGTTAAATTCCTGCAAAGTATGTTAAAAAATATTCCTTTCATGTTTTTGGTAAAAATTTAAAAAGTACATCTTTTGGAAAATGAAAAGAATTCTCCATTAAACCAATTTTTAAAAATTAAAACATGGGTAAATATTTATTTAATTAAATATCATAAAATATTGAAAACATATATTAAAAACATTTTAGGTAAAATTTGGATATGGAAGGAAAAGGCTCTCAATCGAATAGAAAACAAAGTTGGTCTTCTTTAAAATTATTATTTCTACGACTTAAGTAGTTAAAAGATGATAATGAAAAGAAAATATATAATTTTAAAAAATAATAAAGGAAGAAGAAAAAATTTGGTTTTAATATGGAAAGATCAAATAATTACCCCATCAAATATTTAAATATAAATAATCCCAAATAATGATGATATTATGAAATAAACCCTTACCAATTTGGTAACTTTTGAATCATACCACAATTAAATAAATAAAATAAAAGAAAACTTTAAATACTATTATAATAAAGGTAATAATGATATATCATATAAATGGGGTTGTATATACACCACATTAAATGAAAGTTTGTGAAGATGGAATATTTCTCACAGAAATAAATGTTAGATGATAAAACCATTACAAAGATCATAACATTGAAGTGAGAATTAATCAATTAAGGGATTACATATTAAAAATTTAAATCCACTAAATAAAATTAAAATAAATAATAAAATAATAAGATATCATTACATTGATAATCTTGTAAAAAAATTTACAATGAATAAGTAATACATGTGAATGAAAAGTAATTGAGTTATGAAACCCCTTCACTATTGAAACATTCAATTATAATTCCATTTGAAGAAATAATTCACATTGAAACATAAAATACCATGAATTATTAACTATTCATGATTTAAAATGTTAGATTGTTATTATATACACCATATAAAAGAAATAAGGTGCATAATATTAAAATATTCCTCAATGATGGGAAATTGAGATGAAATCCATTACCTCAGGTTCGACACATCACATATGTTAATTATAATCAAGAATAATAAAGTTATATTAATTATTTAATTTATTTATAACCTTTTTAGGTTTATTATTTATTTTATTTTATTTAATACAATGTTACATTGAATTACTTAATGTATTATATTTATATTGGACGTTTTGATGATATTTGGCTTATAATTCCAAAATGACTTCTGTGTGTTGAAAGTGGTAAAAAGGTCATTATTTCATTATCTACTGAATAATAATCATGAAATAATTATAATTTTTATACATAAATTATAATTTTAAAACCAAACATACATTAATGTTATGGAAAATGAATTGCGCTATAATCACAGGGATTATATGTTGTATGTTTGCATGAGTAATGTTTCTATTTTCAACGATCATAATAGAAAGATGTTAACTATTATTTTACCTTTATATAATAATAATTATACTATAAATACAATATTTTTTCTTTATATAAAAACATATATATAATCTCTATTACATGGTGATGAAAAATGAATCACATCACTTTAGGAAGGTGGAAGTAAACACGTACACACGAATGATGTTATAATTTTTCAATGAATTTAATGGTAAGAAAATAATTGATATATTGTATTTGTAGAGTTATAAATAAGTCATGAATATCATATATATACATTAAATAAAATACAATCACCATCCATAAGAGGTGGTGATGTAAAATGAATTACATTGGTTCGTGAGGTGGTCGTTCGCCATACACACAAATGATGGATACTTTTCGCATTTGATAGAGGTTAATGATGGATATAAATTACACCATTAACATAATAAAATATTTTTGTATGAAATATAAGTATTTTATAACATCCCTGATCTGAGAACCCTATATTTGGGGCTATAATCATAATCTTTACATTTATGGCTTTGATAATAATGTCAGGGACCCAATTTTCACCATCTAGAACATATAACCATAGAAGGAAAAATTGGTTCAAATACATAACCAATGAAATTTTAGGATTTTGGGTTAATATAATTAAGAAAAATTCTTACATAAACAATTATAATGGCTTATGAAGATACTACTTCCCCCAAAATAGCCATCTTTTCATATTCAATACTAGGCCATCATCACTATCCATGTAAAACCCTTAGAGACATAATTCATTTAAGATCATTATTCATAAACTAGGGAAAAGGAAACCTAAGAGGTGAGCTCAAATATTCAGTAAGAGTAAACACATGGATTAAAAATTGAATGTTATGAGTGAGAATAAGATGATCCTAAGAGTACGTGGACTTAATCAAAGTGCATGACCACAAAAAATGAATATTCATACCTAACAGTACCTAGATCATAAATCACGAATTATGTAATAAATATTTAACAAAATAAAGATTCATAAGAATAAATAAACATAATACATGTGATTCTAATCTTGATTAATGGAAACATTAAAACCCCATAATAATAATAATGAAAACGTGTTACTATGTTGGAACACTACCTTCATAAAATAATTTTAGAACACTTACATAACCTGTACAAATAGAATAACCACATGTTAGACTTCCATACCGAATGAATTTTAGAGTTATCTTGGCATACCCATTGTTTAAGTTATACCAGGATCAATTATAATCCATAATGGTGACCAAATATTCATATAATAAATTTCAAATAATAAATATATCATTAAAGAACACAGAGCTTTCATTTTATCATAAAAACCATATACAAAATCATTATCCATTTTATAAGTTTATTAAACATTGTAAAATAAATGGTATCCAAGGAAATCTCTTAAATTAATCATATTCCCTATAGAGATATAATAAGGATGACATTATATCAAAAAACCCCATTCAAGGAAATGTAACATCAAGGGTTATTGATGTTGATGATTTGAAATACCATTAAAAGACCATTAAAATTTATTGATGATAATAACCCTTTCAATTTTATTAAAATCAAAGGATTTCATCTTAGATGGAAAATGTTTTTGAAAATCACTTAAAACATTTCTTGTGTAAAATATCCTTTCCATTTTGAAAATAAATATTTAAAATTAAAATCTTATAAAAAATAAAAGATTTAATTTTATTTGAAAATAAATTTTAAACCTAAAAACTAACCTATAAAACATTAAGTGGTCATGATGGTGGGATAATCCGTTCATGTTGTAAATGTTAAAAATAAACATTCTTTTCAAACATTTTGTAAAGGGAATCAAAATTAATACTTTTTAAAATGTTTGGAAATTTTACTTCTATGAAACCTTGTAATATACAGTCAAATATCATTAAAAATATATTTAGGAAATACTTTTTGTTTATAAAAGAACATTTTTTTTACCATTTTTGAAAACATGGATATGGAAGAGAAATATTCCTCATATAAAATAATGATACCAGATATGTATCACTTACAATCAAATTTCTTGATATCTTTTCAATATATAAGGCAAAAAATGTGAATTAAACACATGAACCATATTTATAACCATAGTATAATAAAATAGAGGTTTTAATGAAAATAATATCATATTATTTACTCCCAAATAACCCACAACATAAATCGTCTAAAAAAGAAACATGATTATATCATAATTCCTTTGCAACTTTGGTAACTCATTAATTATAAGACACAAAAAATAATAAATCCAAATGAAAATTTAAATATCATGAACATAACGATGTTGATGATATAATATATCCTAATGGAAAGTATATACACCTTCTAGAAGGATATATTTACATAACATAACATAAATCCTAAACAAAACAATTTGTGACCAACAACCCTCACAATGATCATAACATTGATGTGATTATTAACCAATGAATTAATTACATGTGTAAAATGTAATTTCACAAAAATAAGTGTAAATAAAACATAATATAATAAAAATTCATTACACCCATAATATTATAATATCAATTATGATGAAGAAGTAATTTAAGCCAATTAAAATAAATCAAGTTATAAAATTCAATTCCACTTGGAAATATTCTTGTCAAATCATCTTGAGTGAAATAATTCAAATTAAAACATAAAATTACATGATTTATTATGTATTAATTAAATAAAATATAATATGGGAATTATATAAAATATATAAATTAAATCAGGTGTATAACTTTAAAATATGGCTCAATGAAAGAAAATTTAGGTGAAATCCCTTTCTACTTTGATAATCATTGGATAAAAACCATAATAAAGGGAGAACATCATATGGATTTATAAATCAAAATAATTATCATGAAAATGATTATAAAATAAATTCAAAATATTTATATACACAAGACCAAAAGATAAGTTGAAAATATTACATATGACTCATAGAAATAAAAAGTGATATGAAAATCCCTTACATCAAGTTAGACTTTCCATGAATATCCTTTAAATCTTGTATAAAAAGTTTGTATCAATTATTTGATTTATTTAAGGAATTTTATAGGTTTAATACCCAAAAATTAAATAATTTATTTTCTATATTTTTAATAAAAAATTTAAATCATTAATTAGTTAATTCCACGTTCGATGTTTTGAGGATATTCAGTATGTTGTTCCAAAATAGCTTCGGTGTTTTGATTAGGTCAAAGTGGTCATAATTTAAATATCGACATAATAATAATCATGAAATATTTATCACATTTTTACAAAAATTACAATATTAAGACTAATATTGTTATATTTGTATGAGAAATTAATATGTTTCAATCAGGGATACAATATGTCATACATACGAACGAGCAACGCTTACATTTTCCAACGATCATTATGGATATGAGGTAAGTAATATTTTATATTTTTAGAATTATTATCATATCATAAATATCATATTATTTTATTAAATATACATATATAAATATATATATCATCCATGTCATATGGTGATTAATATAGAATCACATCACTTTGTGGAGGGGATAATCCACACATATGCACAAACGACGATATCATTTTTCAGTTATTAGAAAGGTAAGAAAGAAAATAATATATTATTTTTTAATAATGATAAATATTTAATTAATTTAAAAATAATTATTTATATATCATATATATTCATTAAATTTAACTTTATTATAATATTTTTAAAGTGTTAGTGAAAAATGAGTCACAACACTTCCCATGGTGGAAGTCCTCTGTACAGAAAAATGATGTTATTGTATCACCCCAAAAATTGAAAGTAAGAATTTATATTTGATATAATAATTTATAAATTATAATTATGTTACATATACAAAATATATAATTTCAATACATCATTATGAAATGATTTTGAGAGGTGATAATGAAAAACAAATGACATTGTTTAGCAAGGCTGTAGTCTGTCGTACACATGAATGATGATTTTGTTTCCCATTTGATTGAAACGAAGATTGATTTAGGTTGTTCAATTTACACAATGAAATCTAATTTTATATAAGACAATAATTTTATTATATAATAAAAACATAATAAAATTTTACTGTGTTGGAAGAATAAATAATATAAAAATGCTCGGTTAAGAATGATACATATTCTTCAGATAACATCAGTATGTTTTTACAAAAAGCCCTAGTCAGAAGGATCTTTGAACAAATAATTGGATATATTCTATGGGGATGAAAATAAGGAAATGATGTTTTAGGTATATTTTTATACAAAATTATTTTAAAGTGTGTAGAGGAGATGAGAGGGGGTGACCTTTTATAAGAAAGAGAGAGGATACACTTGGGAGTTCTAAAAAGAAAAGGCCTACCCACATTTTTGAAAGTAAAAATCGTTAAATAATGGAAAATAAGAAATAAATATAAATTATATGTTCTAAATTTCTCCATTAAATAGATTTTCGAAATGTTTTTATATCTTTTTAACCCTTATATTGTTAGTTTAACCCCATATAACCCATTTTGACCTTAACCGTGGAATCAAATTTCAACTATTTTTAGTGTTATCTTTTTAGAATGATAAATTTGTTATGAATAAAATAAAAATTTAATATTTGTATCACATATATTCATAAATTTATCCTTATCACATTCAAAGTAAATAATTAGTGAAAAATGATTTACATTTATTTGTAAGGTGGTAGTATGTTGTATATGTGATATAATAATTATAAGAGTGTAATTATCTTTAAAATATCATATATATACTTTAAATCTATAATTATGTATATCATTATGAGGTTATTATAGAAAATTAATTACATTGGTCGATGAGGTGGTAGTCCTCCCTATATACGAACTATGGTTTCCTTTACCATTTAATGAAATATGGGATGAATGTAGGTTATGAAATAAACATAATAACACAACTGTATATGGGATAATTGTGTTTATTATATCATCATAATTGAATAATATTTTTATTAGCTTAAAGAAGAAATAAAATTATAATTCTCGGTTAAGCATGATACATCTACTTCAGACAACCACCTTAGGTTAGCATAAAAATCATTATTGTGATGGATTTATGATAAAAAAACATATCTAGGTCTTTGAGTTGAATGTAATAAATGAAATTAGGTATTTATTTTTTAGATAAATGTATTTTAATGTGTGAATATTAAAGGATAGGGTGTTCCCTTTTATAAGTGGGGGAGAGTACACACCTTGAATTTTTGAAAAGAAAAAGATGTACCTATGTTATCCCATGAAAAATGTTAAAAAGTAGACCACTATCGATCATTTTATGTGATAATTTGGTGTTATGACCATAAAATATATTTAAGAGAAGTTTTGAGGTTATTTAAACACTCATATTTTTAGTTTAACTTCTGATAAATTCCTTTTTACCTTAACCATGGTAAAATATTTTTACAGTTTTTACAATTTATTATGACCAAAAACTAAGTTAAAATCATTAGATAATATAAATTATGATTATTATAAATATGTAATAATTTTTTATAAAATTAATTACATATTAATGTTATAATTTTCTTTACAATAAATCTCACAGGTGAGATGGAAAAGTTATTTATCAAGAAATGTATTTTTCAAGCAAAAGATGATTCAATATTAACATTATGACCAATAATAATAATTCTATGAATATAAATTAATATTTATTTTTATATAATATTAAAATATCATTTAAAGCATTCATAATTAGTGGTTTTAAAATTAATTAAATAGGGAAACATTATGCAAGTTTAAAAAGTTTTCTCAAAAAACATGTCTTAGACTAGAAAATAAACTTATACTAAAATATTTCATAAAGATGATTCAAATGTAATTAATTGAAAATAATAATAATAAATACAAATTATTTAAATTTAAATCAAATAAAAATCATAATCACTCTTATAAATAATTTAATTTATTTTAAAAAATGATAGTTTTACAAAAATCAGTATTTTTCATTATTCACAGAAAAGTCAATATTTTCCATAAGATAACAAAATATAAACCTAAATTAATTTTGATATTTTGATTTCAAAAATTAATTAAATTTTGGAAACTATATTTTTTTAATTTTCAATTTTTTAATAATATTTACTCATATATAGAAATAGAAATCCTTTTTGAAGAATTTTTTTAGTAATATAAAATTACATTACTAAAAATTGGTGGATTATTACAATGAATTTAAGAATAAATTTATATTTTTTTGATATATATATATATATAGATATATTTCATAAATTAATTAATATTATTCATATATTCCAATTTAACAATTTTGTTATAATGGAAATATTTAAAATAATATTATTTCATGGTTTGTTTATGCTCGGTGTTGCGTGCCTTTTATATTATTAAGAATATAATCCCTTTTCAAATATCAGTGTGTTTCATTCTACCCACTTTAATTACATTCTTCCTTAAAATTTTAAATTCAAATTGATAATTAATTTCATGAAATTTTCAAATACTATTATTGGAAACCCACATTGTATAAAGGGTTAACAAAACATCAACTTTAAAAGGGAGAATGAAAAATACAAAGGTCATCTGGAATAACACAAAATAGGTTTCCATGTAGGAAAAAATTAGTGGGTGGTGAATATTTAAACAAATAAGAAAGGTTTAAATAATTATATAGAGTGGTAGAGATAATTGATCATAATAAATAGAATTATCTAGAAAATTTAACAACCATAAATCCATAAATACACGATGAGTGAAAAGACCACCTGTTCATCAGAAATGGTGGTAATGGGATAAAACTATTTTTTGAAGATCCATTTCATATATTTGAGGAATTAATTTACCATATATAGTGAAAAAATTATGTAATATATTTACCTGACATGTATAATTTCATCCTTTAATGAATTCCCACCTCAATAAAATATTTTTTTTAAACAGAGAGTAATTGAAATGAATTTTTAATGTCTAAAAATCTATGATAAACCTTTAAAGGATCCCATAACCAAAAATGGGTAAAAAAATATTTCTCCCATCTTTATACAATAATATCAAACATAAAAATTTTCACATGGTAAAATAATTCCCAAAAACAACTAACTTTCATATGATGAAAACATACATTAATCTCTAAAATTCAATAGTAATAAAAAAAGATCAAAGTAAACAATTCTATAAAAAATATCCTTAAAAATATTTAAAATAATATTGAAAAGGATTTAATCCCAATTATTATAATTTTTTGTTCACATATTCTTCTAAGATAAATATATCTTTTATCTCTAAAACATGCTAATAATTTCCACAAATAAGGTGAATAACCATAAAGACACATTAAAATCAAACATACTTCCAAAAGATAATTAAACCTTTATTCCTCCAATAAAATCACATAATGTTCTGTATTCATTAATCATATAATGTTTCTAAAAAATAATTAGCTTCTTCATTTTTCACATAGTCACCAAATCTATTTTAAATACCATGATCAAATATATCATATGTTCCAAATTGTAATAAACCATAATTACATCAACAAAGATACGATAAATAGTAAAGGTAAAAAAAAACCATTAAACATATTTCCAAAAAGTTAATATTATTATTCCTTAAATAATACATCACATTAAACCTAGGGGATACATATACCTCTACCCAATAAAAATTATCCCAAAATTTCATTAATCACCTCAAAATTTCATAATTAAACACCTTAAAAGGCGTGTATAAGACCATGAAAATACGATTAACCTTAAACTTTTAAACCCATAATGTAATCTATAACTCCTAAAGAAACATCAAATGAAAACATTATAGTCTTAAATTCTTTATAAACCTTTACTTTGATATCTACTATAACATCCATGAGCCCAAAATCTAGGATTTGGTGCTAAAATCATAAAATTTACATTTATGGATTCGATAATGATTAAGGTGACCCAAATTTTTCTATCCAAATCATAAAACATAAAAAGGATAAATTGGATTACTTATATACCCAAGGAACTTTTTGGTCTTGATTTATAGATAATTAGGAAAAAATCATATATAAACAATACCCATAACTTATTAGGATATTCTTTTCACCATTAAACCAAGATTTTAATATTCTATATTATGTCATTATCATCATTCATATGAAACCATTTGAAATATAATTCATTTAACATCATTATTTATAACCTTATGAAATTGAAACATAATATGGGTGAGCTCGAATGCACAGTAAGGACAATGATAATTTTGATCCATTGAAAGTTATTATTGAGAATAAGATGATCATAATGGTATGATGACATAATAAAAGTGAGTGATAATAAAATTATAATATTCATATAAAAAAAATCTTATATCATAAATCACGAATTAAGGAATAATGCTTTAACAATGGAAAGAGTTATAAGAATCAATAATAACGAGACATGCAAATCCAATCTTGATGAATGAAGCATTAAAATCCCATAGAAATAATAAATAAAACATATTGGTATCTTGGAATATTATCTTTAAATAACCCGTAAATAACACTTAAAAATTGAATAACTATATAGTTGAATTCCATACCCAATTCATTGGAGGTCTATCTGGGTGAACCAATCATATAAGCTATATCAGGCTCACCTATGAGCTATATTGTAGCTCAAACCACCATATAAACAATTTCCAAAAACCAATACATGAATATAGAACATATATTTTTAATTTCATCATAAAAATATTATAAAAAACTTTTATCCATTTCATAACTTCATTAACCCCTAGAAAAGAAATGGGTTGCATGACAATCTCTTGATATAATCATAATCCATCCTGAAAAAGAGTTACGATTGCATTATGTAAACATAACATAGTAGATCATAATTAACATCATGGTTTGTTGATATTAAATACCATTAAATAATAATTAAAAACAATTCTCAATAAAAACAACCTTTTCACTTTGATTAGCATCAAAGTATGTCATCTTAGATAGAAAATGATTTTAAAAGATCACTTGGAACATTTCTTAAGGAAAATATCCTTTCCATTTTGAATAATATTATTTAAAATATAAATCATTCCAAAAAATTAATTAAATAATTTTATTTTAAAATAATCATTTAAAATTAAAAATAAATCATTAAAACATCTGGTGGTCTTAATAGTGGGACAATTCGTTCATGTTGTAAATTTTAAAAATAAATATTTATTTTAATTATTTTGTAAAGGGAGTGAAAATGACTAATTTGGAAAGCATTAAGAAACTTTTATATTAAACCCATTTAATAGATGGTAAAATATCCTATAAAATATCTTTAGGAAATCATTTTTTTCAAGAAAATTACATTTTTCAATTTTTTTAGAAAACATGGATATGGATGAGAAATATTCCTAGTCTAAAAGAAAGATACAAGATCAATATCACTTATAAACAACATTATTGATATTTCATCAATCAATAAGGGATTAAAGGTAAATTAATCATTTGAAACACATTCAAAATAAAATAATAAGAAAATATATGTGTTTTAAGAAAATAATACTCTATTATTTCTTCCCAAAAAACCTTAAACATAAATAGTCTCGAAATGAATAGAGATTGTATCATAAAGTTGCTTCCACTTTGGTAACTCCTTAATAGAAAATAAAATAAAAGAATAATTTCAAATGAAACTTTAAATATCATGAAAATATGTATATTAATGATATAAAGTACCCAAATAAAAAATATATACACCTTATAAAATAATATAGGTGTATAATATAATATATGTCCCAAAGAAGACAATTTGAGACCAGTAACACTTAAAATGATCATAAAATTGAAGTGGTAATTAATAAATGAATAGATTATGCATAATAAATGTAACTACATGTAAAAAATGTGTAAATAAAATATAATATAGTAATAACTCATTACAAACATAATATTAGAATATAAAATATGACGAAGAAGTAATTTAACCCAACAAAAATAAACGGGGTTATGAAATTCTTTACCACATGGTAACTTTCAAGTAAAATATCCTTGAATGAAATAATCAAAATTAAAACTCAAAATAACATTATGTTTAAGGTATTCAAGATATAAAATGTAAAAGGGTATATATATATATACCATATAAATGATATTTTGATTATATCATTAAAATATTTCTAAATGAAGGAAAATTAAGATGAAGTCCCTTACTGCTTTAGTAATCCAAGGATCAAAAACACATAAAATGGAGAACCAAATATGTATGTGAAAATACAAATTATTTAAAAAAAATGATTATAATATTAATAAATAGGAATTATATAAACCAAAAAATATAATATTTAGTGATTATAACGTATGTATCGTAGAAATAAATGTGGGATGAAAATCTATTTCCTTGAGTACAAACTTTCCATGTATGACCTTTAACTCCTATATAAAAAGATTATATCAATCATATTATTTATTAAGAAACTTATTCAGGTTTAATACCTTATACATAATTCCTTTATTTTGTTTCTTTTTAGTGGCATATTTAAATACGTAATCTATTAAGTCTAGCTTGGGTGTTTTGAGGAGGTTTAGTTCGTTGTTTCAAAATGGATTCAGTGTTTCGACCATGTAAAAGTGGTCATTATTTCAAATATATAGAATAATATTCAAGAATTATTTATCATATTTATACATAAATTATAAATTTAAAACAAATCATGAAATATGGTTATGAAAATGATCTAAGTTGCAATCATGGAGACATTAGGCTGTACATACGAATGAGTAACATTTCCCTTTTTCAATGATCATTATAGAAAAGAGGTAAGTAATATTTTATATTTCATAATGATAATAATATCATAAGTACCATATTATTTATTTAAATATAATTTTATATATTATCCATGTGATGTGGTGATGAAGAAAATATCACATCTCTTCATGGAGGCGGTAGTCCACATGTACAACATTATAATTTTTTAGTGAATGTAAAGATAAGAAATAAAATGATATATTATATTTTCATAATGATATATATATCATTAATATCATAATTATTCCTTATATATCACATATATTAATTATCATTATCCTTATTACCTTTTATGTAAAGCATTAGTTAAAAATTAATTACATCACTTCACGATGTTGCAATCCACCAAACACACGAGTGATATTATCGTATCCCCCAAAAAATGGAAACTAAGAAGTTATATGTGATATAATAATTATAAAAGTATAAATAAGGTAAGAATATAATATATATTCTTTAAATCCATCATTATAAAAATCCATGAGAGGTGATTATTAAAAATTAATGACATCAGTTCATGAGGTGGTATTCCGCTGTACACACAAATGATAATATTGTTTTCCATTTGATGGAAGAGGAGATAGATTTAAATTATTACATTAATGTAATAAAGTATAATTATTTGGATTTTATTAGTGTTATTATATCATAAAAATTAAATGATATTTTTATAGAGTTGGAAGAAGAAATAAAATAAAAAAACTCGATTAAGAGCAATGCCTCTTCTTCAGAGAACCTATTTAAGTAAGAACCAAAATCATTATATCAATGGATTTTTGATAAAAAATGGAACTCTATGTTATGGGGATGGAATTAAGAAAGGTATTTTGTTAGGTATTGGTTGATAAAAAGGTATTTTAATATGTGAAGTGGAGAGGAGGGAGGGTGGCTTTTTATAAGTGGAGGAAAGGATACACATGGAATTTTTGAAAAGAAATAGATGTACCCACATTTCTCACAATACAAATGGATAAAAAATAGATCAATAATTAAAATAATAAATTATAATATCTATATATTTATATAAAATAGATTTTATACTAGTTAATAGGTTATTTTAAACCTTACCATTTATGTTTAACCCCATAGTAAACCTTAATTGCAGAAATATTTTTTATTGTTTTCCCTAATAATTTTGAAAAATAATTACGTTTAACTTATTATATAATATAAATTATTCTTATTAAAAATATGTAATCAATTTTAAAAAATTAAATTCATATAATTAAAAAAATTTAATTTAAATATAAAACCTATAGTTGTTATAAAAAATTGGGGTTTTATAAAATGTATTATTTTAAGAATATAATGATTTTATACTAACTATATGACTATTAATAGTATTTTAATGATTTAAAATTAATATTAATTGATATATTTTAACATCCCCAATCCGGTAGCCACTATATATGGTGTGCTATGCTGGGTGGCCAAATGACCTCATGTATGCCTCCCCATACACCAGAGGCTGCCGACTATCAATTAGGGTCTAATCTGTTATGCGGGGAGACTATGAACTCTTTATTTGAGTAATCCCCAATAGATAACAATAATAAATAATTCAAACATTATAAAAAATGATCGTTCATTACCAAACATATTCCAAAATAGGATACTAGCCCACAATAAAATAGTAAATGTTTTATGACATGTACCACAATACTAATTGTAAGGATAACATAAAATGAATACAACTATTGAATACTCAAAATGGATCCCAAATCCGGATTTATTTTCATCATAAATGCACATATCATGGAAGAATCAACCATCTAGAATAATGACATTTCCCTTATCCTGACCTACAACCATGATATTTTCTTGAGTATACAATGGACTCCCAAGAAGGTTGTGAGTAAAACTCATTAGGCCACCACCAACGATGTCTAAAAAATATATTGTCTAAATTGATAATGTATGAAAGTATTAACAAAAATTAAGGTAAACAATGGTTAAATCAGGTGATATTAGTTACTAAGATTCCCTTAAACTATTTTTATCATTTATCCCAAGGGGTAGAAAATTTCATCATTTTGTTTTTGGCCTATGAAAAAAAATTCACAAGGGAAAGAATCGAGTTCCCTGCATCACATGGGAATTAAATTACATAATCACTCGTAAAACATACCTTAGAGACCTGGTCTTGGTAGTCTCATCACGTACAATCTTTAGGGGAATAGATCTTAAACCAGACTCCCTAACCCATGCATAAAGAAGGGAATCGGGTTTAGAACCTCAATATAACCTTACCTAAGGCCATCGACCCTCAATTAAAATACCCCACACATACCACCAAGCCATGTTAACATGTTTCTTTAATAATTTACTACATATAAAAATTCAAAATATCATACTCATTTAACATAAATACAATTTAAAATTCATATTTTAGTTAACACATAAAACGTATTCATTACATATCCCATTAACCAGTTTTCCATTTATAATTCATCACTCATTAACACATTAACTTCATACCAAGTTACCATAAATACATGCTATCAATTAAACACAATTAAATAAATTTAATTTCATAATTAATGTTAAAAAATGAAAGAGAAATCTCAAGATTTTCTTTAAAAAACCCCTGTTAACCTGAGAAACATAAATATCATAGGTTTTATCTCATAGACCATTAAAATTCACATTTAATTAACCAAAACCCATGTTCATGAATACAAAACACCCCATGCCTCTTTCCATGTATAGTCATCATCAGTGCATCCCATGAGGATCCATAGGGGTTAAAAACATTATTTAACCATACAATTTATCATCACTCACTATGTGTATGAAAAGTAAAATAAGAAAGAACTAATATCACAACCAAAAACATATAAATCCCCATCAATTATCTACGGTATAACTTGTATAACTTCTACCTCAGTTCCAAAGACAACCACACACTAAACCTTTTCCTTTTATTTGGATTTTATCACCATTCATACCCAAACATAAGATTCACTACAGAAACAGGGTTTTAGGTATTAAGATGAAGAAGAACAATTACACAAGACCAAATGTAGAAAAACTAAGGTAGAGGAGTATAAGAATCACTTGATGCTTCGATTCACAACGAATGAAGATCCAAACAACTTAGAAATGAGGGAGATCATCCATTTAGAATCATGGGGGATTTTGTTTCATCACTCTTGATGATAGAGAAAAAATAAGGGAGAAAATATGGTGAGGTATCTTAATTCATGAGGGGGTAAAATGGTAAATTTACCCAACTTTAATGAGGTTTAGAGTTTAGTCACAAGATTAACTAAACCATGTTCCCACTGTGCTCCCCTATCTATTGAAGATGGGGCGAGGTCAAAAACTTCCCTGGGGAGCTTGTATAGTTTGAAAAACTATGTGATGACCGTGTATGATGGCTCTATCCAAGACCGAACAGTTTGGACTTACCCAATGCATGGTTTTCCTAAACCATGAAAACCACCTATATGAAAGAAAAGTTGGGGTGAGCGACTGATACTATCAAAGGATGTCCCATATCATAAAATTTATGCACCTTATAATTTATCATCCTCAAGTCGCACTCCCAAGTATCATTGAGCTTCCAAAGTAAAGAGATCATGACACTAAGCTTTTATATTTATCTCCCTCTCCCAAGTTTCTTCTTGAAAATTACCATGAATCTATAAAACTCTAACCAAAGGCACAATCATGCCCCAAAAGATATTATCACTACCATCTAAAATATGAACCATATTCTCCTTGAAGGGAACATTAGCTAAAAGCTCAGCATCATGAACATAAAACACATGATAGGGGTTAGGGTGATACTTCCAATGATGTGACACCTAAAAAAAATTGTGCATTCCACTATACTACTTTGGGAGAGAAAATCAGTACCCCACCAGTCTGATCCTATCCACAATAAAAAAAAGACCCACTTAACAAGGTGCTAACTTACCATATTTTTGAATCTTATGGTGAACCAATTGTGGCGACACACATAGGAACACACGATCACCCTCATAAGATCAAGAGGTTGACGACACTGATACACAAATGAATTATTACTACTTTGATCCACATCCATATTCTATCAAATCAGATGATCTTATTCTAACATATCCTATACGTGACTTGATCCCAAAAAAATTTATTTCCCCATGTCTATCCAACATAACACCAATCTACATAGCCTATCGTAGAACAGCTCATATGGTTACATATTAAATGTATCCTGGTAAATATTATTATAGGGAAACTCAAAAAGTTCCATGTTTCTCTCCCATGATCAACCAATGTCTTAGACATATTCCCCCATCATGTACTCTAGTACTTTAATAGTAATATCGTACTACCCGTATATCTATGGATGGAAAAACATTCACAAAAACCCCTAGGTACCAAGTGACTTCTTTAACCCTTTCTAAAAGCGTGAAGTAAAAATCAGATCACAATCCAAAACAATGGTCTGTGCTACCTCATGAAACCACACAATCATTTTAAAGTAAAATTATCCCAATTGGTCAATAGTGAATGTCTCTTGAATTGATAATAAATGTTCCAACAAGGTCAATCAATTCACAACTACAGAGATTACATCATTCTTATGAGGCACCCTAAAAATATACAAAAAAAAATCCACCATCACATCATCCCGTTTCCATTATGGAATGGGAATAGGATGTAACAAATCACCCAGTCACTGAAACTTTCCCTTAACCTAATGATAATTATAACATCAATTCATAAAACTAGTAACTTCTTTATTTGTACATGGCCATCAATACTATCTATGAAGATCATGCTATTTTTTTAAAAAAGGAATCCAAAATACTTCGAAGCATGGAACTCACATATCAACGATTCCCACATAAAATTAGGCATGAAAAAATGACCACAAACATAAATTATCCCATCATCATCTATGATCCAACTTGAAGTTGAATACCCATCTTCAGGACAATACCATTTGGCCATACACTATGGATACTCATATTTCCTCTCCCTGATCTTGTTTATAATGGTGGAATCAATTTCCAATAATGATAGGGGAATACACCAAGGGGAATATTACCATTTCCCTCCTGAACCTATTGATGCATCTTTATAAATAAAACCATAATCCTCCACTTAGAACTGGATTCGTGAATTACCTGGTTCCATATTTATGACTCAAAGTGTCCAAAACATAGTTTGGATTTCACACCATGTATACTTGCTTGAAATCAAATTAATTCATATACATAGACCATATTCACCACATAATATTAATATTAAAATTGGATAATATGTACATAGATATTTTATGATTTCTATACACATGAAAACTCTATCACAACAAATAATTCATCCAACCATTTAAGGTATAAACCACAATATCCAATTCAAGATCGTTCATGGGTTGATTTCACTCAATATACCTCAATTTTAATGACCCATATGCCACAAAATGATCCTATTAAATCAATGATCCTTCAATATCAATACCCAAAAAATCATCAAATAAAGTACCATCCTTACCTGGCATGGGTATGATAAAAAATGAGAGTAGTTGTTAACAACTAATTTAACTATTAGAAAACATTCTCAAATTCCCCTAACCATTCAAACTGTATCGACTTCTTTGTCAAGTCTGAGAGTAGTTATTATAAGTGGTAAATGTATTTAATGAACCTTCAACTATAGCCTTTCAAACCTTGAAATATTTATACATCAAAAATATTATTGGGATTCTCTTAAGATACAAAATATTTCACTCTCTCTAGGTCAAAAAACACACCTTCCTCAGAGATGATGTAACCCATGAAATGTACCCTATTAATATAGAAATGACACTTGGATAGCTAGCCATATAGCCTAATCTATATTAGTATACTCAAGATGATGTAAATATGTTTTTCATGATCATCATGAGTCTTGGAGAACACTAATATTTCATCAAAAAATATAACTACAAATTTTTCTAGGTATAGGTGAATGATTTGGATAATCAGGGATATTAAAATTTATATCACATTAGTCAACATGAAAAAAACCTGATAGACTCATAAAAACCAAACCTAATCCTAAAGAATGTTTATGAAATATCAGAAGTTCTCACCCTCATATGAGGGTACCCTAATCTCAAATCAATCATGAAGAACACCTAAAAACCTCTCAAAATGATAAAAAAGTTCATCAATTCATGGAAGGGGGCATCAGTTCTTAACTGTCATCTGATTCAAATTATGGTTGTCGATGCACAACTGTAATATCCTACCAACCTTCTTAGAGAAAAAAAATATGATCCCCAAGGTGATGTACTCGGATGAATAAACACCATATTCTTTAATACCTCCAAAAGAGTTTTGTGTTCTTAGAGTTCCCTTGACACCATTCTATATGGAGGGATAGAAATAGGGTTTGATCTAGGAAACAACTCAATTACGAACTCTGAATCTCTCTTAGGTGGTTATATTGATAATTTCTAAATAAACACATCCTTAAACTAATACAAAAAATGAGGAAAGAAAATACACTCCAATTATTCATCATAAATAACAAGAAAACCCACTTGGGCTATAAGATAATCCAACTACTATTAACGGAACCTACATGGTTTTCCAAAATATTTCACCTTCCAAAGTTCACATAAGTGTATCCCTCAAAAGAAGTGAATTAAAGCCTACAATGGTAATATTAAATATGATCCTTATACAACACAATCAAATCCATCCTTATAAAAAGATAATAACCTGATATTTTCCATACAAACAAGTTCCACAACAAATAGTTCCTACCTACCTCAAGGGTACACTCATTAAATTTATAGATATTTTCTACTCACAACCCTAATGGTGTATCAATCAACATAACTGCACACATATGTATCATATCTAGGCCCCACAAAATCATAATTTTCACAGATAAAAAATAATGAGAGGCCCAGATGTCAAATAAAGCACTAGGAAGCCTGAATGATTTGAGAATCGTACCTAGAACTATTGATGGTCTATCATCACTGCCTCTAGATGCAGGATGAACTACATAATGCTAACCTATCCCTTTTCCCAGAGTTATACTCAGAGTTTTTAGTGTTTTACTACCATTTTTATCTAGATTCTCCCATCCTAGAGAACCACATCTTCCCCTCGACTGGTAAAACTAGAGGAACTCCAACTGACTACCCATTAAGGGGTAACTGACCTTCTATATTCACTCTACTTCGACCATGATCCTCCATCAATTCCCATTTTTTGAGGGTTCCTATAGAACCCCTTCACATTCCCCATCCTTTGGCATGCTCGACAGTATTGGTTGGAAGCACTAACCACACATGTGTCCCGACCTGCCACACTGATTGAAAAACACATGGTCACAACCCTGAATGGATGGTCCTCTTCTCTGACCACTCTATAAACCACCACCCTAGTAATGAATCTCTAAATAAAACTTCCTACCATTAGAAGTCATACTACTAGAGTTTCCAAATGAAACAACATGTCCACTATTAGAAGCCTCCATTAAGTTCCCTTCTGAAATAAGGTCCTGATCCACCACCTCATCAAACCTATTTAAATTAAATATGTTCATGTGAAACTTGATATAATTTATAATTCAATCCAATACATTTCTCATCATCATTTCATCATCCCATTTAAATACTGGAACAAAGCATTTCAAGCTGGTGAAGTGGCCTTCATAATCCATCACTAACAAAGTTCTCAGGTTCAATCTCATAAACTCCTCAACTATTTACTATATCAAGGTATTTGGATAGAAATTTTTCAGAAACTTTTCCTTTAAGTATTTACAAACCATACAATATATCTAATCAGTCTGAAACAAAATATCCCACTATCACTTTTCTAGTCCCTACACCATAAAAGATGAGCAATTGACTCTAATCTCAGGTGGAGCCTCCATGTGATCAAAAGTCGGATGGATGGACTCAATCTAGAACTCTTTTTCATTGGGTCCACCCTCTCCAGAAAAAGTTATTGGGTGTTGCAACTGAAACAATATTTTCAGATAAAAAATACCTGACATGAACCAACCTGGTTCCCATTCCCTCATCTATATAAAGTGACCAAACTTCCCTTAAAATTGACCCTACCCTCTATTATCTGGGATCAATGGGGTCTCTTGATCAACCAACAGGGTAGAATTCTGAGCAATATTCTCATGTAACCTAACGAAAACACATCTTGATGGTGTAACATTTCTACAATGTCAAACACACATCTTAGAGAACATAACATAAAACTTCCCTAGTTGGAACAAAATAAGTGTAAAGACACTGACCCCAGTATCTCGGAGGCGCATAACATAATTAAATTGGTATCATAAAATAAAATGTTTTATCCCAATTTTACAAATAGTTTATTAGATTTGGAAAACCATATAAATACATACATTTTACAAAATAACTTGAAAGAAAAAACAACATAGGAATTCCATTGGAAGCATCTATAAAATCATAGATCATCCCTGCAATTTATTCATAATAAAATCTTCATATCTTAGGGAAAAATATAAAATATTAAATGGGTCAGATAAGAATTTCTTTAAGGGTATGAAACACATCAAAAGATATCATAAATAATAAGGCAAGTTCAATAACTAAACACACATGTTCTTATATCATAATCTTGATAAGAATATGGAAGGAGGGAAAACTGATTAAAGAATTTCATATATAATTAAATGAGAAAGAAACATATCCATTAATAGTATACAAGTTGAATAATCATATGAGTTATCAATTAAAAATATATTAATGAGAGAATTAATAATGGTAGAAATATGAAACATAACATCGATGCCTCGACTGAGATATCTGAAAATAAATGGTTACGTTCTTGGCTAAATCCATATGAGAAAATAAATGTGTAAGGCCTTAGCCAAGTCCACATATGTTTTTTCTCATAAGACCTACCAATGCATCAAGGATCTATAGTTTCCCCCTAAAATTACATAATAATTCTAATTAATTCCTCATATGAATGGGATTAATCATAAACAATATATATATATACCAAATCAAAATAACTTTCCCCAATTTGAAAACATTAACACTATCCATTATGATTAGTATGGTGAATGGTGTCAACATAGCACATCCACAGTCAAAATGATCATGATAAATTTAATAAAATATTGTAGATGATAATAATAAGATATAATTCTCAATAGATCATAGATAAAAATACTCAAATAAAATCATTAAGGAATTTTTTATAGAAATACCCTTTTCACTTTTCAAAGAGGAGTTCAATTGGGGAAAAATTATTTGTATTTGTAATAATTATTTATATAAAACTAGAAATGAACAAATATATATTTTCATGTAAAATTTAGAGATTTTATAAAAATAATGGTGTCTTAAGATGGATTTTGGATGCCACTTGAAAATGCATAAGAAATCAGAAAGTTCCCTTTAATAAGATTTTCTTATCGGGATGAATTGAGAAGGGAACCCTATAAAACCTGTATTTCACTTAAAAGAAAGATGAAATGATCTGAATAAAATATTTTGGAACATCTAAAAATATTTTATAATAATTATATAAAAATAATTTATAATTAAATTGGGGTAAATAGAATGAAAGCGTAATGCGAATGAAAAATAGAGGTTTAGTTATAATCTTATACCTCATGTATGAAAGTGTTTAGCACATGGTCTTAATGTCTTGGATAATAAAATTATATTGATTAATAATTTAATTCAAAACTATTTAAACATGTTTTTTATTTATTTTAATCTTATTTATTTAATCTATGGTCTTTTTTATGTGTTATAAGATAATTTTTTTTCGGGATTGTTCCTTTCTTGGTTTTCGTGATCGGTTTACTTTTACATGCATATAAAAGATCATGAGAAATGAAATTAGCTTTTCAGAATATAAATTATATTTTATTAATGATATTAAATAATATTAAATGTTTATATAAATTATTTTGTTATTTGGGTGTTGATGAGTAATTTGATAAGACATTAGTGATAATCATTCAGATTATGTTTTTCATTTTTTCAATTATCACAAACTATTTTTGTTTAATTAATTAGTAACATGTATATATAATAGTTACAAAACATTATATAATATTAAATACATATATTATTAATTTTCTAACCATAAATGTTTTTATAGTACGACTTGAAGACATAATTTCAAAAAAAAACACATTATCCATGAAGGCGGTAAATCGTCACCTCATAGACGACATTTTCATATTTAAAATAAAAGGAAAAGGAGGAGAGAATTGATGGTGGATTTTTCATTCACATAATAACATTATCATATATAAAATATCATGGGTTTATTATGTCACTTTGAACAAGGTAGGTGATATAAGTATAAGATAATAAATTAAATTGTTTTTTTAAAGAACGAAATGGGATTTTACCTCTTGAATTCCTCTCCTTGAGAACCTCCTTATAGAAATTTGAAATGGTACTTTTGGGTGAGACCATAAAGACCAAAATCTGGGGAATAGGATTGGGAGATTAAATGGGAATAATATAATCAATATTCAAGGCTTTTGGGGTGTAAGGATAAATGACACTTAGGGGTGGTATTTATAGTGGAGGAGAGGGGAGTTTTTTTGAATATTTTATTTATTAGTTTGTTATTTTTTTGTCGAGACTATGAATAGTTTGATAGTTATCACTAAGTATAATAAAATATTTAATGTGAGTTATATATTATGGTGATTATATCATCAATGACTCATGGAATAATTCATTTTACTTATAATTTATTTATACCATAAATTACTGTATTTTACAATTCACCAAAATTAATGTTTTTTAGAATAATCTTAAAAAATATCCCTAACCATTTTTCAAAATATTGAATTCAAAAATAAACTATATTTTATGAAAATACATTTTTAAATACGAGAAATTTAATTTTTAATTAAAATCACCATTTATTCAAAAATACCGATTTTAAAATTATAACAAATTTTATAACACATTGAAAAATTAATTAGGGTATCATAAAATTATCTTATAACACACTATAAAACAATATATTAATTTATGAATGAATTTTATGAAAATAAATTTTCTTTTAAAATAATATATTAATTATAAAACAGTAAATAAACATTTGCTCTTACAAAAATACCGACACTTAGTTAATCATTTTTGAAACATTTATCTACTTATTCTATGATATAAATATATCAGATTTTTATTTATAAGTTACAAAAGTTTTATTTATACTTTTATAGGTGAATTCAATATTTTATTGTTCACATTACTCTTCCTACTGGTCACATTAATATTCCTACGATTATATTTAATAGTATATTATGTTTTTTACATTAGGTGTTGTGTGAAGCATAAAATATCAAAGAATATACATTTTAAAAGAGGCACACTAAAAAATATTGGGTTGTTACCTTATCACCACTTTCAAAAAAAAATTTACCTGAAATTTCCTTAATTTTACCTCATAAAAAGATTTCGGTAGTTTTTTATCATAATTTTCTCTGGTTCCCAAGTCACCTCATTGATTTTTTTATTTTTTCAAATGACCTATACTAGCCAGGTCATCCAAAAACCAAACACCTTATCTCTAGTGTCTAGAATCTTGATAGGCACTTTATAGTATTATAAATTAGATTCCAATTATATTTTTTCAGAAGTGAGGTAATGTGTTAGGTCTTGCATGTACTTCCTTGACAAAGAGATGTGGAAAACATTTTTTACATTATAAAGGCTAGGTGGCATTTCCAAATAATAAGCCACATCTTAAACTGAAACTAGGATTTCAAAATTCCCAATATACTTATGGATCAGTTTCCCTTACTTTCCTAATATTATAAAATCCTTCTATAGAGATAGCTTCAAGAAGACACGATATCCTATATGAAACTCAAAATCATTCCTCCAATTTTCGACATAGATCTTTTGAATACTTTTAGCTTCTTTGATATGGGTTTTAATAATATCCACCTTTTCTATTATTTCCTCCAAAATCTCTAGGTCTACAATCTTCATTTCACCAACTTCATCTCAACAAGTATGTGTATGCCATCTATTTCCATACAATGCTTTATATGGTTCCATTTGTATACTTGGATAGAATTTTTTATTGAATGAAATATCTACCAAAGGTAAATACTGATCCCACATACCTTGAATGTGAAGTGATCATGATCTCAACATGTCTTAAAATGTTTTAATGGTCCTTTCAGATTTCCCTCTAGTTTGAGGGTGATAATATGCACCCAATAAAGCTATGTGTCTAAATATTTTTAAAGACTTTTATAGATTATTAATGTAAATCATAGATCATGATCAGACATAGTAGAATTTGGTTCTTAGTATTAAAAATTAATTAATATAGAGACTAGTAATGATCTATAGTGGAAAATAATCTATTATAGTGTGGAAATGTGAAAATTTGGTAAGTAGATCACAATTACCCATATTGTAACATTATTTCATGGAGTTTTTCATAATCCAATAACAAAATCCATAGTAATTTCATCCCATTTACATGTTGAAATAGGTAAAGGTTTATTAAATCCTCAAGGAAGTAGTATTTTGGCTTTCACTAGTTAACATACTAGATATCTTGATACATAATCTACAATTTTTCACTTCATATTTTCCCACATGAAATATTTCCATAAATATATATTCATCTTAGTGCTACTTGGATTTAATGAGATATTTGAGCAATGGGTATAATCCAATAACATTTTTTTAGTTTCGATATATAGGGAGAAAAAAGTATCTTCCCATATTTTACAATTCCATCCTCAAACACCATTTCTTTCAACTTCCCATCATTTAAAGCTTTAATTTTCCTTTGAAACTTCTCACCATCAGACTGAGTCATTTTAATACTTTCTAATAAATATAGTTGAGAAACCAATTGAAAAAGTAATTATGTTTCACTTTCATTGATAATTCCCATATCCATATTTTCTAGATCAATGTATACAAGGTACTTGTCGATCATAATCATATTTGTAACTCCATGATCGTTCCTGATCAATGCATATAAATCCTTATTTTCCTTCCCTTGGTTATAGTGTGTTGAAAAATCATAGTCTTTGAGTATATCGAGCCATATCCTTGGCCTCATGTTGAGTTCTTTAGGTGATAAGATATATTTGAAGCACTTGTGATCTATATATATCTTACATCATTCACTATAGAGATTTTGTCTCCATATCATTAGAGAAAAGATTACAATCACTAACTCAAGATCTTATGTTGGATAGTTCTATTCATGAGTTTTTAACTACCTTTATTTATTAAAAACAAATCAATCATTTTGCATAAGGATACAACCAATTCATTTGATTGATACATCACTATAAATAAAAAATACACCATTTTATGATGGTAGATTCAAGATCAGATCATTTACTACTCTCCTATTCAATTCATCAAAATATTATTTACATTATTTTTTCCATATGAACTTAGCCCATTTCAGAGTAAGCTTGGTTAATGAGTAATATAATCGGGAAACATTCTGAATGAAATTCTGATAGTAACCTGCTAAACCAATGAAACTACATACCGCTATTATGTTAATTGTTGTAGGATATTCCTGAATTTACTTTGTGTTCATTGGATTGACTAAGATTACATCCTGGGAGATAATAGGGAAAAGAAAATAAAGAGTTAAAAGAAAAAATTTACACACTATAAAATTCCCATATAACTCTTTTCTTCTCATAGTATTCAGAAAAAATCACAAGTAGTTATCATAGTCCTCATAGATTTTGAAATATATCAATATATCATCAATAAATACCAAAAAAATTGTGAAGATATTACTTGAACACTCTATTAATTAGATCTATAAAAATAGAGAGTGAATTAGTTAGTCCAAATAACATTACTGTAAAATTTTAATGTCTATACCTAGTTTGAAATGAATATTTGGAATATATTCCTTCCTCACATGCAATTTATGATATCAAATTCAGAGGTCAATCTTTAAAAAATCTTTATCTCCTTTTAGTTGTTCAAATAAATAATCAATGTGAGGCAGAAGATACTTCTTATTTACTATAATAGCCTTGATTTCTCTATAGTTAATGCACAACCCCATGGATCCATATTTCTTATTGAAAAAAGATAATGGAGGCTCTCCATAAAGAAACACTAGGTAAAATAAATCCCTTATCACTTAGTTACTCTAGTTGTTTCTCCAGATCCCCTAATTCCAATGTGGCCATTCTATAAGGTGTATTTGATATAGTTTTTACACCATGAATTAAATAATTAGAGAACTAAACTTTTTACTATTGAGAATGTCCATGTAAATCCTTTGGAAATACATAAATGAATTCTTTCACAATAGGTAAATACTAAATTTGATAATTTCATTCTTTATACATTGATGGTATCTTCTATTCTTCCCAAATAATTTCATTTAGAAGAGCTACTATAGTGGATCCAAAACTGAATTAGATGATGAATTCTCCCCTCTAGATATGTGAAATTTAATACCTTCATTAAGAATCAGAATTTCTCTCATTTTTCAATAAAATTTTGATTTATATTTATAATTCCAGTGCATACCAAGTGTTATTGAAAAATCAACCATATTCATAATGATAAAATCATAAATTAGAGCACGTTTATCTGTCATGATAGGAACTTCTCAACACATATTTTGTTGCAATAAGTTTTCCACTAAGATTTACCATATAAAACTTCCTTATTATGGTGAATTGGAAATATATAGTTTTTATGAAAACAATGATGATATAATGAACGCGATGATATAGAATCCAATAATGCTTTAGCTAAATTTGAGTAGATGATAAAAGTACCTTCCACCACATCATTTATAACTTAAACCTCACCTACTGTGATGGAATAGGCTTCTCCTTGACCTCGTGGAAATTTATGAGGAAGGTTTCCTTGAATCTTAGAACACTCATTTGAATAGTGTCCCATTTCCCTACAATTGCAGCATTGATAATTGGTAGCTTATTTATTTCCCTTTTAGTCATGATCTTGATGGCCTTTCTCACCACACATGTAGAAAATTCCTTTTCCTTTTAATAAGGAAACAAATCATTTCCTTCCATAAGTATTACACGCTGAAAAAAAAATATTTTTTATTCTTCAGTTTATCTATTTGTTACTCTACCAGACTCTAATTCTAATTTTTCCCCTAAAGTCATAAGAAATAAAGAATTATTGTTCTATCTTGATATCATATGAGACTATCTCTTCATGGGATGATAAATTTTGATTGACCAATTACATTAGGGAGAATGATTGTAAACCATCAATGAATTGATCAATCTTTCTCTTTTCATTATGTATGTAGTCCTTGACATTACATTCTATCCTTATAATGTTGGATTCATACATAAAAACCTTTTCATATTCTTTTTGTTTTATAATCAAGAATTTTCTCTCCATATCCACTCGATATTTGTGTGGGAAATATTTTATAGAATTTTTTTCTTAAAATCCTTTCATTCCATATTGCCAATTTCTTCCATCTATTTTGTGTTTTGAATTAATGTACACCACTAATCTATATCCCCATATAGATGATAAAATTCCATGATGAACTTTCCATTTCATTAATTCCCAAAGTCATAAAATATTTTCTAAGTAACTTATCCATCACTCAACTATAAATGAGTTGTTAGTCCCAGTAAATGTCAGGTGATATTGTCACATAATGTGTTATAACTTTGCTCCTCCATATTGTGGATCAAGATTCTCCATATGGGTAAGGTTATTGTTCTTAACCCAAGTTAGATTTCCCACTATAGTTATTAGTTTCCCAGCTCCAGTTGCAGCTCTGGCTCCAACATAATTATCTTTTATAGGTTAGAAATACCTACATGGAATACACGTGTTGATATAGTTTCCATTACTTACACTTGGTTCCATTTATAAACAACATAAGACACTAAATTTGGTTATGAATAATAGTGCATAATTTCAAACTTTCAAGACTTGTTACATAAATTGAAAAATTTATGCATAACTAATATCATTATCATAAACATGGTTTCTTTGGGGACATATTTTATCTTAAAAACTTTATAATGTCCTTCAAATAAAATATGAATTATCCTATGAATATCCACTGTTAGTGTTAAACCAGGTGTTCTATAAGACCCATTGCCGTGTACCTAGTTATGTTGAGTCATAATCAACACACCTTTTCAATGTTTTTACCCTTAGATAAATCTGTTCCATAACCATGTCATACTGTAGTATCTAGAAAAGGATGTATTTATATGAAAAAATAAATGATATATACCATTAAAAAATTATAGGATGATCTTAAATTATTGTCCTCAATTCTTGTCTCATGTATATATTCCTGAATATATGTTTTCTAGTTTCTAAGTTTTCCATCAAACATCTTCTAATACCAACTGTAAAGACCCCAACCCTAGTATCCCAGAGCCAGTGCCTTAATTAATTACTTTGGTATAATAAACACTAAATTCAAATCCTTAAGGACTAAATATTTTAGTTAATTTGAAAAAAATAAATATATAAGTCTTACATTACAACTTGAAAGGAAAAACAACATATAAACTCCATTGGAAATATCCACAAACACCAAGATGTCCCATGCAAGTCATTTAAAATAAACATCTTCGCATCCTGGGGAAAAATAAAACATAATAATTGGGTGAGATCATATTCTCTGTAAGGTTAAGAAATACATAGTAATTTTTCCTAAAATAGGCATATCGAATCACTAAAAAAACATACTATTAAATCATAGTCTTGAGTATAATATGGTAGGAGTAAAAACTGATTAAATAATTCCATAAATAATTACATGAGAAAGAAACTTAACCATGGATATTATATAAGTAAATCAATTACCTGAATTGTTAATTATTATTATCATATATACAAAATTCATAATGACAGACATATAAAACATACCATCAAGGCCCCATCCAAGACATATAAAAATAAATGGTTATGGCCTTAGCCAAATCCATATTTTAAAATAAACGTAAAATGCCTCAGCCAGGTCCATATTTGTTTTTGACTCATGAGACCTACTGATGCATCATGGGGATATAGAGGGACCATAACTTCACTTAATAAGTCCAATGAATTCCTTATATGAATGGGGTGAAACATAAACTACACATACATATGAAATGTAAATAATATTCCCCAATATGTAAACATAATAACTAACCCTTCTTAGTAGTATAGTGAATGGTGTCAAGTTATAACATCCACAGTAAAAAATATCAATTTTTTGAATAAAATATGTTATATGGTAATAATTATATATCAATTTAAGTAAATCATATATGAAACTAATATAATAAAATCATTGAAGAATTCTTGAGGGAAATGCTTGTTTTTTTACTTTGCATAGAAGAGATCTTTTGAAAAAAACAATACTTTTTTTCATAATTGTTTATATAAAACTATAAATGAAAAAATATAATTTTTCATGAAAAAATTATTGATTTTAGAAAAAAATTCTCTATAAATGAGATTAGGTATGGTACATGAAAATGGGTGAGAAGTTAGGAAGTTCCTTTTATTCAAGTTTTCTTATCTAGAAGAATTTAAAAGGAATCCTTGTAAAATACGTATTTCCCATAAAATAAAGATGAAATGATTTGGATATTTTAGTTTTGAAAGTATAAACATAATTTATAAAAATTATATAAGAATAATTAAAAATTAAATTGGGGTAAATAGAGAGAAAGCATAACCAGAATGAAAAATAGAGGTTCAGGTAGAATCCCTTACCTTTTGTCCGAAAGTGTTCTGCAACTACCCTTGATTTCCCGGAAAATGAAATTATATTCACAAATAATTTAATTTAGAACCTATTAAACATTTATTTTTTATTATAATTTCATTATATTCATTTATGGTTTTTTTGTTTACTTATAAGATTAAATTCCGCTGTTCAAGAGTGTTCTTTTCCTTAGTTTTCATGATGAGTTAAATTTTATACGCATATGGAAGATCATGTAAAACACAATTAGTTGTCTAAAATTGAAATTATATTTTATTAATTCTATTATATAATATTACATATTTATATAAATCATTTGGTCATTTGTGGTGGGGATGAATCGTTTGATAAGAAGTTAGTGAAAATCGTTTAGATTATTTTGTCTGGATTTCAATCATCGTAAACTAGTTTTGTTTTATTGATTAATATTATGTATATATAATATTTCTAGAAAGTTAGATAAGATTTAATACTTATATTATAATTTGGTTTAACCATAAATTTTTTTATGGAATGACGTGAATGTGGAATTAAAAAATTATAACATGTCATCCACAAAGGTGGTAAATCCGCACATCACATATGAAGATTTCAGGTTTAAAATAAAAGGAAAATGAGAAGAGAATTGATGAATGATTTTACATTGACAAAATAAAATTGTAGTATATAAAAGATAATATATTTATCATGCCAATTTTTATAGGGGAGAGGAGGGAAGGATAATAAAATAAAATAAAACTAAAAGAACGAAAGTGGATTTTATCTCTTGAATTCTGCTATTTTAGAAAATCCTTAATGAACATTGAAATGGTCTTTTGGATAAGACTGTAAAGACCATAAAATAGTGGAGTGGTTTGGGAGTGTAAATGGTATGAATATAAATAAGATTCAATGTTTTTAATATTTTATGAGAAAGGGTGGTGAGGGGTTATATTTATAGTGGAGAAGAGGGGTGTTTTTTAAATATTTTATTCATTTTTTTATTATTTTATCTCAAGAATGTAAATAGTTTGATAATTATCACTAAATATATTAAAATAATTAATGGAAGTTATATATTATAGTGATTACATCACTAATTACTCAAGTAATATTGCATTTAACTTATATATTATTTATACAGTAAATTACCCTATTTAACTATTCACTATAAAATTTATTTATTTTAGAAAAAATATAAAAAATAAAAAATAAAAAATAACCATTTTTTGAGATTTATAATATAAAAATGAACTCAAATTTTTTAAAATAATTTTCTAAATATGATAAATTTAATTTTTTAATAAAATCACCATTTATTCAAAAATTACTGATTTTAAATTAATAACTGAATTTATAAAATTTGAAAAATTAATTAATGTCTCAACAGTTATTATATAATCATTATATGAAAAAATATTAATTTATGAATATATTTTTTGAAATTATATTTTTTTAGAAAATTAAATTAATTATAGAACTGTAAATAAATATTTACTCTTACAAGAATACCAACACACAATTTATCATTTTTAAAATATTTACTTATTTATTCCATGTTATAAATATACTATATTTTCTTTTATAAGTTACCCAAGTTTTACCTATGAAATATTATGTGTAGTTACTATTCTATTAGTCATATTACTATTCCTAATGCTCACATTTCTATTCCAATGGTCATATTTAGTAGTATATTGCGATTTTAAATTCTGTGTTTCATGAAGCATAAACTATCAAAGATGATAAATTTTAAGAGGAATTCTATAAAATCAGGGGGTGTTACAATAAGGATCTATACTAGCCATAGAAAAATCATTTTAAAAACACTATCCTAATGAATATAGTCCAACCTCTTACTCTACCCTATACTATCTCTACTATGGGGAATGGTTAACTAAGGTAAAACAACTCATATAACCATACCAGTTTGTTAGTCACTCATATTTTTCCACTTCATCTTTCTGTACAAAAATATTTATCTTTTTTAGAACCTTCCCATATTTTTATCTTATTACAACCAAAATTTTAACCAATTTATAAGTTCCCATTAGGAACTATTTTATTTTTTTCCTTTTTCCCTTTTAACCATTCTTTCACAGTCTTACTACTAGTCCATTTGAATCATATTTATTAGGCGTAGTTTCCATTTAGTTTTCACAAGAAAAACAATTCATTCTATCCCTCTCATCCCATAATTCTTCCCCATGTGTGTCTACCATGATTCATTTCACATATATCCTTAAGTGCCTAAAATTATGTATGTGTGAACAACCCTATTCTACTATGATGATGACAAAAATATCACACACTAGTCACATCTCACAATAAGTGTGTCACCGAAGGTGAAATATCATCCAAACATAAAAATAATAAAAAAGAACCACAATCCCAACCTAGGTACTTGGGTTTTTCCTTTACAAGGGTCAGCTACTCCGACATAATGTTTTGTTAACAATGCCCGACACATCAGGGTCTCTCATATACCTTTCCCAAATAATTAAACAACAGAAAAAGAGAATTTATTGATACAAAATTGTAATGTCCTTAATATTGTAGCCACAAAATATGGTTCCCCGACCTAGGGAACCACATGACCTTAGACACACCTCCCTATATGGTAGAGGCTGTCGACTAGTCATGAGGGTTTAATGTGTTATATAAGGATATTATACCCTACTTATAAGAGTAAGACACAATATATATAATAATTTGAAATAAATAAAACAATATAACCAATAAACACACATTAAGAAACATTTTTAAAAACAGGTACTAGATGAAAAACAAATAGTAAATATGTTATGACATGTTTATTAGTGACAAGTGTAAGGAAAAACTAAAATGAAGTCATTTTAAGATCCCCAAAAATAGATCCTAACTCTAGGTCAAGATTCCTCTTCTATGAACATCCCATGGTTGACTCAACCATCTAGCCAAGATCACTTTACCTTGTCCTGATTGAAAACCAAGAAGTCTACTTTGGTACCCAATTATAGCTTGAGCAGGGTGTAGGTACAACTCAGTAGGCCACCACCAATGGTGTATAAAAAATATCTACTCTAAATATATAGTTTATTCATGTAAAAAATAATCAGAAAGATAAAAATTTTGTTAAACTATGTTCCATTAGATAAAAAACTTCACTTAAACTATTTCTATTATTTATCCCATTGATTAATCATTCTCATTAATTTGTCTTCATCCAATTATGGAAAAATAAAAAATTCATAAGGGAAATAATCAAGTTCTATGCATCACAAGGTAATTAAATTACACAATAACTTATAACACATACCTTAGAACCCCGATCCAGGTAGTCTAACCTGACCCATGGGTGGAGATCCTCAAGTACAATACCTCAAATATACCACATATATATGTTTACTTTATTATTTAATATTTTAACACATATAAAATTTTTAAAATCATACTCATTGAATAGACATACTTATACAATTCATAGTTTTTTCAACACAAAAATAATCTTCATGTTGCAACCCATTAACATGTTTACCATTTAAAATTCATGAACCATTAACACATTAAAATCATACCAAAATCCCCCTTATGACGTGCTATCAATTAAAATAAATTATATAAATTTAATTTCAAAATTCATGTTAACAAATAAAATAAAAAAGTCATAGATTTTATTTTATAAACTTATGTTAATATGATAATCATAACTATCATAGCTTTCATCTCATAAGCCTTCAACTTCATATTCAATTACACGAAACACATGTTCAAAAATATGGAAAACCCCATGGACGGAATATTTACTAGCCTTTATAAGCTTAGTTATTCCCAATAGGATCAATTGATGTTTAAATTATCATTTAATAAACCAATTTATCATCCCCACTCTGGGAATCAAAATCACAATAAGAAGGAGCCAATAACACTAACACATGCACATAAAACCACATAATGACCATGGGATATAACTTACAGGACACATACCTTTATTTTTAAGATAAAAACACACTAAACCTTAGCCTTTTATTTGTATTCAATCACCCTTAAAATCTTCAAGCTAATATCCTATGGAAAAATGGTTTAAGGTCTTAATAAGAAGAAGAACAACTACAGAAGCTATAATCCAGAACAATAAAGGAAGAGGATTGTTAGACATACCCAAAGAATTGATTCAGAACCAAAGGTACTATGAATGGATTATAAATGAGCGATATCAACCCTTGAGAATCTTGGGGGATTTTAGTTCATCACTCTTTCTGGAGGTAGAATAGGGGAGAAAATCAGGTAAGGTTTCATAAAATATGAGGGGGGTGGAAAATTTACCAACAGTTTAATGAGGCACACAGTTTGGCCACACAATTAGCTAAATCATGTACTAACAATGTAGTACCATCTATCCAAGACGGATCCTGTTTTCATGGTTTCGTGGGGGGAACACAGTTTGACAAACAATGCGGTGACCATACGAGATGGATCTATCTAATCCCGCATAATTGGGCCTTCCCCCTTGCAAGGATTTCTTAAAGCATGCACCCAACCTCTAAGAATTAACATTTGGGGTTAATGAATACTAATAACCACGTGACAATAGTGAAACATAAAATGGATATCCAATTTCTCCCCTATTTCATTTCTTAAACCCCCATGAGACCCCCGAGACTACTCATACCCTCAAAAAACATTCCTTTAACAAAAAATAGACTTAAAAAACATAAATAAGTTCATAAATAAAATTATTTATAGGATATTAGATATAAAATATATACATTACATTTAAATCATTACTCATTAGGGGTTTTTTAGTTCATTTTAAAAAGAAAAACAATATTCTCTTTAAAATAGTATTCAGAAAAACCTCATTTTAAATAATAAATAAACTTATACTAAAATATAGAATAAAGAATATTAAAATGTAATTAATTGGATTAAATATAACTATATAATTATTATGTTACTTGAAATAATATTCAAAGCATAATTGTAATTTTAAATTACTTAATTTATTTGAATGTAATGAATGTTTTACAAAAAATATCTATTTTTCACTATTCACTGAAAAATAAATAGTTTCAATAAAATAATAAAATTTATCCTAAGTTAATTTTGATTTGATTATTTCAAAATATAATTTAGTTTCATAAAATTTATATTTTCTGTTTTATACAAATTAATTATAATATTTATTCTTTAAAATAAATAAAAATCATTTTGATAAAAATGTATTTTTGAAAAATAATATTTATTTTCTAAAAATTGATTGATTATTTACCAATAATTTATCAATAAATTTATATTTAATTGGATATATATATATATATATATATATATATAAAATTAAATAATACTAAACATTCCCACTAATTTATCAGATATGTTCTAAAGGTCATATTTAAAATAATATAATTTCATGGTTTGTTTAAGTTAAGTGCTATGTGTATTGTACACTATCAAGGATAGATTATTTTTTTAAAATATCAGGGTGTTACATATTTTATTATTAAATTACTTTTAAAGAATATTTTAAGGAGGTGTAAGAGAATATAAAAAAAATTCTCAGTTATGAAGTGAATATCTTCTTCATACAACCTCTATTAGTTTGCTAATTGTTTTTTACTATAAGGATTTTCTAATAAAACCAAGGCCTCTTGGTTGTCTTAAAAAAGGTTACAAATATATTTTTATAGGTATTTTATGAAACAAAATAGTTTTTAGGTTTTATGAAAAGTTTCTAGAAAGTTACATTATATATACGAGGGGAGGGGTACTCATTAAATTTCTTTATGATCTAAAATAATAGAAATTATTTCCCATGAAAAAATCAGTCCAAAATAATATGTTTTGATGATATAATGATTAATTGTCTATATAATATCATACAGTTTAATTTTGAAAATTTTATGTTCATTTTTATTCATACCATGTGGTTATAACCCATCTTAAAAGAAAGACAAGAGCGAGTCCTTTATGGACGACATGATCCATTGCACATAAACCTCTATTTACCAATTTACCCTTACCATGGTGATAATTATTTACTATTGTTACTTTTCATAATGAAAAAAAATAAAAGGGGCTTATATACCAAATTTAGACCTCCTAATTAAAAATATTCAATTCATTTTTAAATAATCAAATATTATATGTTTCAAAATTTAATATAAAATCAATCTTGAAAAACATGATGAAAAGTGGTTTTTTTTAGAAAAAAACATTTTTAGTATAAAAATGATTTTATACCACATTCATTTATAGAATTAATTTAACGAAATATAGTAGTATTATATTTAATAAACATGAACTAATTAAATTTTAAAAATAATCCAAAATTGAATATTACTTTGTAAACACAATAAAATGAAATACATTTATTAATAAAAATTATTATTTTCAATATTCATTGAAAAATAAAACATTTTAAAAATATAATATTTTTACTATAAGATAATTTTGATACGATAATTTAAAAATTTATATCAGCTCACATAAATAAATAGAATATCCACTCACCTAAATAAATAGAAATATTTTTTTTTCACGAATCATATTTTTTAGACATAAAATGATATTACCAAAATGTGAATCCTTATTTCCTGATAATTAATCAATAAACATTTATTGAGTATGAACTTTATACATATAATTCATAATTATATTAATTCTATTCATACCAACCAATTCATTTTCTAGGTTATAATTTTATATTTATATATTAACATTACATGGTTCATTTAGGTTTAGTGTTGTGTGTCGTATATGCTATCAAACATAGTTTTATTTTTAAAATATTGGCATGTTATATTCTTCCCTATTAAAAAAATAAAATCCACATATTTTTATGTTGAGATTTGTAATCAATGGTTTTATATTTAAAAATATACTTTTTGAAATCCCATATCATAAAAATGGTTAATAAAACATCCTCTTAAAAAGAGAGAAAAAGAAAGTACAAAGGTCATCCTAAAAAGTACATATTAGGTTTACAAATAAGAAAAAATTAATGAGAATTAAAAATATGGTCATGGAAGAAAAAAATAATTTCCAAAATATTTATTCAGATTGTATAGAATATTGTTCATAAGAAAGTGAATGATCCTAAGAAAGTTAATGACCGCACAATCACAAATGAAGGATGTTTGAATAATAAAACATATTAATTGAAAATAAATGAAATTTGGAATTTTTTTTCAAAGATATTTTTTCTCGAGTTAAGGAATTAATTTCTCATATATACTAAGGATAAACTGATATATAATTAAACGACATGTATAATTTCATGCATTAATAAATTTCCATCACAATCTATTCTTTTTCTCTAAATGGTGAGTATCAAAGATGATTTTTATTCCCCATGAAGTAAAATAATCTTTTAATAGTTCATAAAATTAAAAAAAAGGATACAAAAACATTTCTCTTATCTTTATAAATTAACAAAAACCAAAATGGTTAGCACAAGTTAATATAATTTCAAAAATGAATAAACCTTCATATGAATAAATAAATAAATAAAATCAAAATCCTCAATCGTAACACCCAAGGTCCAACAAAGATCATTCCATAAATTACTAACCTTAAAATTCTTCAAAATATTCCATTACATGTTTCAAATCTAAATATTAGAAATATTTTATCACATAATCATATGATATTAATTTAAAATTTATCACCATAAAACATTAGTCACTCATAAAATCATATAACCAAAAATTTATATTTCCTAATCATATAATCTCTAAAATACACCAACCATTTCCCTAAATAACCTGAATCACAAAAAAGACACAGTGAACTCAAATATTCTTCCAAAACATGATTCAATATTTTCCCCACAAATAAAATCCCATAATATTCTCTTTACCTTAATCATATAATGTTCCCAAAAATTATAGTAATCATCTTCTGAAATAATATTAATCACTTAATAGCGAAGTAAATTTTCAAGCCTATGGATATATATTTGATAAATCATATATTCCTGAGTTTTAATAACCCAAAATTAACTTATCATCAAAGAACATATAAACCCTATAGTTTATCAATACCTTTAAAAATATGTCCATAAAATATAAAATAACAATTTCTCAAATAACATTTTCACTAAAACATATACTGAACTAAGGGTTTTATTCCACAAAATATATCACAAAATGTATAATTATGTCAAAATCCCTTCCCTAAAATCATAAAATGGGTTTATATTACATTATAATTATGATTAACCTTATATTTATTAATTTCATAAACTCTAGACATATTATTGTTTTCCATAGGTTCAATTCTCTCATTCATTGGAATGGTTCATAAAAAATGTAAATTAACCCAAAAATATCCCCCAAGAGTGTCGATCTAGGTGCATAGTAAGGGCATAATAACCATGTACGACAATGATTTCTGAAATATAACTATTTTTGGGTTATTACCCATAGATGAATATATTACAAAACCACTTCCACTTATTGTTCTTAGATAAATATTTATTGCTAGGAAAACCAAAAAACCGCTCTTTTACAAAAAAATATATGATATTATCCAATAATTTGACATATCTTCAAGGTTTTTCATAGGGTTATTTTCTAAAAGGTGTTTTTTCCTAAATATAATTCCAAAGGTTTCCGTAAAATGTTATTTGATACCAACTGTACACCCCCCGACCCTAGTAGCTCAGAGCTGGTGGTAACATTATTACATTGGCACTAGATATAATAGATCACATCCTAAAATTCCAAATAATATTTTAGTATTTCAGAACTTGATACATACATTAATCTAATATTAAATTTCAAAACATAAAATACAAAACTTAGTGAATGTAAATATTTAGAATCTATAAAGTCATTCAAATATGACTTCTTCATATCATGGTAAAATAAAACAAAATTAGGGTGACAATAGATACTCATTAAGGGTTATATAAAGTGGAATCCATCTTGAGTAAATATATAATAATAAATATGTAAATGTAAATAATTGAAATCAGATGTCAAATATTTAATAACATGAGCATGAATAATTATATGGTATAAATAAATGAATATCAAATGATTCCATATAAATAATTAAATGATCTTGAAACTTATCCATAGATATCATAATTATTCAAATAATCACATGAAAATCCATAAATAATATCATAATAAAGGAATTAATAATTCCAAACATCTCCAACTTATGGAAAATGCCTCGTTCCAAGTCATATTACATAAATGGGTAAAGACTCAACCAAATACCCAAACTAGTTTGTCTCGTGATACCTACTAATGCATTGATGGGATATAATGGTCTCCTCATATCACTTAATAATTCAAATTAATTCATTATAAGAATGGGGTGAATTAAAATTCAAAAGATAATAAATATAAACATTCATATTGAAAGACTAGCATATGAAATATTAAAATTTCCTATGATCAAACTAATCATAAAAAATTGAATGAAAGAATAAGAATGGAATAATTACAACTAATTATCAGTGGATCATAAGTAAAATAAAATGTAATAGTCATTGATGAATAAGAATAAGATAAAAATATCATTAAAACACTCTTAAGAAAAATAAAAATTTCACTATGAAAGTTACTTTAGAAGAATTTAAGAATATAGATAAAAACATTTTCTTTGAAAAGAATTTTGGAAACATTTAAAGGAATCATAAAATCACTAATTGGTAATTATTAAGTTAAATTTGGTTAATGGTTAGTATGTTAAAAAAAATATACCTTTCATGTTTCTAGAAAAAATTCAAAAAGAACCTCATTCAGAAAATGATAAGAATATTCATTTTATAGAATTTTTCTAAAATTAGAAAATGCGTAAAAATTTCTTTAATAAATAATTTTATAATACTAAAAAAATTATTTAGAACATTTTATGAAAAATATATACATGGAATAAAAATATTTTCAATCAAATAGAAAAATTAATATATTGTCCTTTAAAAAATTATTTTAATATCTTGAGTATTTATAGAAGGAAAATGATAATAATTTTTATAATTTTCAAATAATTACTAGAGTAGAAGAAAATTGATTGGTTTTAAGATATAAATATCTAATAATTTTCCCCAATGGATTCATAAACATAAAAAATCTTCAATAATGATGGGATTGTGAAATAAACCCTTACCACTTTGGTAAAATATATATCATAACCCCAATGAAGGAAATTATTTAAAATGAAACTTTAAGTACCATGAATATAATTTTAAAAATGATATATCATATAAAAGGGGTAGTATATACACCATATAAAATGAATAAGTGGTGAATATATCATATGTCTAATTGAAACTAATGTGAGACAAGAAAACCCATAAAAGATCATATCATTAATGTGTGAATTAATTTATGAAGTGATTACATGTAAAAAAATTAAAATCCATATAAATAATGTGGAAATGAAACCTAAAATAACTAGAAGTAATTAAACAGTTAATCTTGGAATTAAAAATACAATGAAAAATTAATATAACCCATTGAAAAGAAATTGAGTTATGGAACCCCTTACCACTTGGTAAAATTCAAGTAAAATCATATTGAATGAAATAATTAGAAATTAAACATACAATACCATGAAGTATGAAGGATTCATTAAATGAAATTAAAAAGTTTCATTATATATGTGACGCCCTGAAAAACCAAAGGAAGAACATTACATTTGATAGCATGTGTGACAATCAACACAAAGTGCGTTAGGTAATATAATATCTGGATACATTATAATATATTTACTATTTGAAATATATTCTATGTAATTCAATGCATGAAACAATGAGTTAGAGTGCATTACAAGCAAGAGAAACCTTCCATGATAGCTTGTGTAGTGTGAATAACCGAGTTTCACCAAATAACTATATATTATTAAAATATTATTATTTAATATAATGAAATATAAACTAGCCATTACGAATATTGTTAACTATATTTTGAAATTAAATGGTATATATATATATGAAACAAATTCATGGGTAACCAATTAATGATAAATGAAAATAAGAATCAATTGGATATAAAAAATATTATTATTTTTATGATTCCAAATAAGTTTTATCTTAATAAAAATAATTAATTTAAAATATTAAATAATTTTAATAAAATATATGTGTTATATAATAAAGAAAATATTTTTTACATTCATCCATTATCTTTGATATGAATAAGATAAGAATAAACCATATCTTACACATAAAAACCTATATTTTTTTGATAAAGGAATTTTTATCGCCATTTAATAGAGAACCTATTTTAAGCTCCAATTTTAACATTTTTATAAGTTATTTTGGATAAAATAAACCTTTTCATAGGAATTGGGACATCAAAACTTACTTTAGATGAATTTTTTTTTATAAGTTCCACATTTTAATTAATAGTAAAAATTACTATTTTTTAATTCAAAACGTCATTTTCATATAATTATTTTGTATAAATAAATTATCCTTTTAATTCGGTTTAAATAATAATTACATAAATAATTTATCATTTAATACAATTTTGGTCATTTGAATCAATTTCACAATGAAATATAATATAAAAACTACGTGTACTTTTGAACGTTCCACTTAAAAACCCATTTTCTTATTCCGTCAACGAGACAAATTTTTATTAATTTCTGCCAATTAAGTGTATTGAATTTGGAAAAATAGATTCCATATTTGGATTCATAAGGTATATTTTTTTTAAAAATAGATCCATTCTATTTTTGGACATTATGAATAATATATTTGGTAATTATCTTTATTACCATAGTTAAAATGTAAATTAGTAAAATAAAGGTAAAATTAATATTATAAAAATATAAAAATACCCTAACAATTTTCCTAACCTTATTGGATGAGTCATGGATGTCCCATAAAATTCTTGGTCTGTATTCTTGGCCATTTTATTCCACTTGGGTGTGATTAAGATATTTATATCATTTAATTTTAAGTAAAGTCAAAAATATCCTCAACATGTCTATTATTAGTAAAATAATTTTTATATTGGGATATATAAGTGATATAATCAACTATAAATGTTAATTATAAATATAATTATATAACATATATCATTTTGTTTTATTTTTAGGTTTTAAACATCATATAATTAAATTTATTTATGACACAATGATGATGTAATAATAGATTAATTAATAAAAGAATCAAATAATTATATTATAAATTTTAAAATAAATATTATTTGTAATATTTCATGCCATAAACGAATTTTCTGGATTACTTTGACATTTTAGGATTGATTTATTATATTTTTTTGAATTAATCAAGTTTTTATAAATTTTTAAGAATGTCTAGTATGAATAGTGTAAAAAATTGACATAATTCATAACCTAAAATATAAAACAGTTTATTAAATGTTATAAAATTTCTAAAAATATATATTTTTGAAAAAATGTTTAGTATAAGTCAAAATTTTTCATAAATTTCACTTTTATGGTATTTTTACATGTTATATTAATTACATTAACAGAGATAATGTAAATAACGTGATATCACAGTTAGATTAAAAAGGGGAAAATAAGGTTTAATCCAAAAAGATATGGACTAAAAAATATTCAAAACTTTTCTAATTTTAATTTGATTGTTTATATTCTACCAAAAATAATCTTATATTATAAATAAATGTGTTTTGGACCCTTTTTAACTTAAATTGAATTTATAGTAATTTAATATTTTAGAGTTTCCAATTGGTCCCCTCCCCCACCCTATAAAAAAGAACCCACACTTATCTAATACCCACACCTCAAGAACAATTTGGTTCAGCCATGATCTATAAAAAAATCTTTCAAAAATACCTCCCCTCATCCTAGAATCCTTCATTAGGTAAAAAAGCCTCCCAAGGATGCCTTTTGGTATAACCAAAAGAAGTTACCTGATTAAGAGGTAACACCTTCTCTCATGTTTTTTAGATTCGTTTCCATTATCAACTCCCTATATTATTATTATTATAATATTAAATATAAAAAATTATCATAAATATACTATTTTTTTATTATAATTTTTCTATCTACACTTATAGACACCACAATCTAATGGGTAATGAACATACTATTTTTGTGTAAGGTGAACTATTGCCTTACAAAACGACGATTGTTCAATTTTACCATACCACCTCTCACAGTGGATATAATTAAAAAACATATATTTATATACTATATATATTATATTTAAATTTTATCCATTATTATTTAATTATTATTTAGATCATACCTCTATTCTTTCCATGTTGTGTAAATATGATAATTTCATTTGGTAAAGTGTGAACTATCGCCCCCTCAAGGCTATATGACTCATTCATTCCATACATGGAACATATAAATGATGATGTTAATAAAACAATGTAACATATATAACATATATATTATAATATTTCCATAATATAAGTATATATTATTTAGTTTTCATTCTTTTAATACTACAATGAATTGAACGTAGCATTCATGCGTACGTACGACCTACTGTCTCAATGAACAGTGCACTTCATTTATAATATCCATATATTTTTAACTATTATAAATACCTATGTAATGAGTATATAAGATAATAATATAGTGATTATTATTTTTTAGAAATTATATAATAAAAAAATTGACCATTTTTTACCTAACAAAGTTGATTTCAATACATTGACAGAATTTGGTTGAAACACCCGATGTAAAATTGATTGTTTAAATAGTTGTACAGAACATGGTAATAAGATAAATAAAAGTAATTATAAACATTATAAATTTTATTAATAGTGTATAAAATTAAGATAAGTTTATTATACATGATTTTAAAGGATGGTCACCTGAAAGGAAACTCAAGGTGACGATTCTCAGATCAGTTTTTACATCATTGAGATAAATGTCATAATAATAACTTAATTCTTATTTTTGGTGTACTTACATACCATTTTGATATATTATATCATGAATTAATTTATATTCATGGTATTTAGATGTTTCATTTTATGATTATCACTTTTGGATCTTTCCAATCATGTGTAAGGGATTTCATCTGAATTTCATTTCGTTGAGGCATACTGTATTGTTATGCACCTAGTTTATTTTATATGTTGTATATATTGATATTTACATTCTATATCCTGAATCTCATAACTGTATTGATATTATAACCATCATTCAATATTAATCCTTCATGATTTTATGATTTAAAATGTTTCAAAGTGGAATGGAAAACTTTGGGAATTTTAAATATTATTTTCTTCAAGACTAATCCTTATGATATCTCAATGAAATTTCCATTTGAGGAAATTATATAACCATTAGTCATTATAAATGTTAATTATTATTTGTTATTCAAGACCTTTTTTATGTATTTATACAATCCTTATTATTTTTTGGATAGTTTATTATTGATTTTTCCAAGGATAGTATTCACATTCATTTCCTCAATTTATTTGTGAGTCCGCTTGAAATATTTAAACTCAGATGACCATCAAACATTGAATTTACCTTATTATCCATTTAATTTTCCATGGATATTAAAATTTCATAAAACTTATACCATTTTATATATGGTTCCTAAATTGATAGTTATTTGATTAATTGGGGAATTATTGATAGATCTATATTACTCATTTAATATGGTTATTTGATAAGTCATATAATTTAATTTTTTTATTCAAAATGTGAAATGCTTTGGACTAGAAATGACATGTAGAGACTAGACATTTTATAGCTCTTAAGTACATTGATAGGTTATCATGAGATAAATAATTGCACAAATGGGTTTTTTAACCTTAGTTTTAAACTGTTTTGTGAACGGTCTTGATGGTAATAGGTCCTCATATTACTTAGACGTGATGCCCATTAAGAAATCATTTCCTATATAGTGGATTCAGTTATTATTCATCCATGAGATTTTGCGTTGACCAATCTATGGATACATTTAATTTTAGTTCATTAATTAATGGAGTGTGTTTTATTTTCATACCTAACCATATTTATTTTTCCTTATATTGTTATTTTAATGTAATGAATTTCCAGTTATTATCTTTCCTTATTGTTAATCTAGATAATAAATATTTTTTGGATTACATGGTATGTGTGTTCAGATATTTACTATTTCATAATCATTATTATCATTGATTTGTTATTTCTTCCTATATATTTTACCCTTACTAAGAATTTTATCACAACCTTATTATGTTTCCTTCCCAAAGAATCCAAGAAGTGTACCATGAAAGATATGAATGAATATACTAGATAGATTAGAGATTATCCTTGATGTTTTTCTTTTAGAAAAAATATATATTTTAATTAGTGTATTAATTTTAAATACAATGCTCATTTATGTATCTGGTTTTCCAAAACTACTAAACTAATCATTTCATCAGGGCGTGATTCCTTGAAATCATGCCAATGTAATTGATAGTAGATATCGACTTTAGGATATCTAGGGTTTGGTGGATACAGTTAGTATCAGAGGATGTTTAATAGAAACCTTGGGATCTATATTTAGGAAAACATTGGTTAGATAACTTAATCCTAAGATATAATTTGAGGATATGCATATAAGAACACGCAAGAATTTTAGTAAAGTATATATATTTTTAGGTATTCCTTGATATACATCACTATTTGGATAATAAAAGCGAAAATGGTTCTAGAACAAATTTTTCGTGGAGTAACAACTACAACAGGGTGTTCCAGACACGACTTGGGGTAACCTGGTACATGATAATGAGCCTTACTGCTCACCTGGTTCCGGAATTATGAAGAATATTCTTAGGATAATCCACAATTTTTTACAAACCATTATAAGGGATTTAAATATATAATGATTTAAAATAACACAGGTTAAACGCATAGAGTTTTATATTGAATATATTGTTTCATGATTGCAAATAATACAAATGATATTATGTAGGACCTATGTTGAAATAAAATGGATGAATTATTGAGGTTGTATTGGAAACCTTTTTTGAAAGTATATTAGAGATTAACCTAATATCAATGATGTACGTCATATTTTTTTTGAAAATTATATTAATTTGGTTCTATAAATGGAAAAACTATAAGCTGGGTGACAACCAATCAAATCCGAAAAGGTTGTAGGTCTTGAACTAAGGACCGAAGGATGATAAGGGTTTTACACCGACCATTGACCTACACAATTCCCTTGTTAATTTTTCACTATTTTTAGTTAAACAATTTCCCAAATAAATGTTTATTATGATCTAACGGTATCACTTTTGAGGATTTGTGATTAATTTACTAACCATATTAGTTTTGGAATATAGGTAAGGACAAATAGTTATACTTTTCACTATTATGATTCTTTCAATGTATCTTTTAGTGCTTTAAGCATAAAAAAATTCTTTTTTTTGGTAATTAATTTTTGGTAGTAAAAGGATAAATTAGAATTTGATCAAAACACAACCAAATGTTAGGATTGTTCAAATGAAATATAATCCTATCAAGTAATAATATTTCTTTATATTCTTGGTTAGTAAAATAATCACTCAACATTAGGAAAATTATAAAAAAATGTATTGTACTAATACCTTAATTTCAATTGATCCAATGGTCTTACAAATCAACTCATATTTTTGGATTTGAGGCCCTAAACATTCCATTGATAAATCAATTGTTTTTGAATGATGACCTTATTCCCTGCCTATAAATATTTACGCTTTTCCGCCAAGTATATATCTTTACTTACCACTAATGTTCTCCTACTTAGAGACCTTATTACATGGCTGTCCTTGTGATATTTTTAATTTCCATACACTATTTTCTAGAGGATGTTTTATGAAAAATTATTCTAATTTAGGATTTTAACATAGTATGTATCAAACAACATATTAAAAATATCATGTTTAAAATGTGAGGAAATAATTTAATTAAGGTGGGGAAAATGTGACACCCTAAAAAACTAAAGGAATATACTTGTATTAGATATCATGTATGACAAACAATAACAAATGAATATGGTGATATAATATCCAGATAAATTATTATATATTTACTATTTAAAATATATTCATTTTAATTCAATGCACACAACACTGAGTTAGAGTGCATTACACGAAAGAGTGTCCTTTCTCGATAGTGAGCGTAGCATGGAAGGATGAGTTTCACTAAACAACGATATATTATTTAAATATTATTATTTAATATAATGATATATAATCGAGCTGTTATGAATTTTATTCTCTAACTTTTGAAAATATATATTTTAGATAAATATAAAATGAATTCATGGGTAACCAATTAATGATAAATGATAATAATAATCAATAGGATATAAAAAGAAATATTTTTAATTTTATTATTCCAAAGGAGTGTTATCTTAATAAAAATAATTAATTTACATTAGTAAATTATTTAATTAATTATATATATTATATACTAAAATAAATATTTTTCATTTTCATAAATTATGTTTTATATTCATAAGATAAGAATAAACACAATTTTATATATGAAAACCTATATTTTTTAATAAAGGAAATTTTAACTCTTAGTAATGAATAAATTATTTTAAGTCCCAATTTTTACTCTTTTATAAGTTATTTTGTGTCAAATAAACTTATTATTGGGAATCGTGACACAAAAATTTACTTTTATTGAATTTTGGTATTTTTATGATAAATTTAATATTTTAATGAATAGTAAAAAATAATGCGTTTTAATTCAAAATTTCCTTTTTGTCTAATTTATTTATATAGTTAGAATATCACTTTAATTAGTCTTAAAGTATAATTAAATATTTATTTTTTATCATTTAATACAATTTTGGTCATTTTAGTCAATTTCATAATGAAACTAAATATAAAAAATCTGTGAACTTTTGAACATTTAACTTAAAAAACATGTTTTCTTATTCCATAAATGGGATTAAATTTTAATTAATTTATTCAAATTAGGTGTTTTTAATTTATAAAAATTGATTCAATATTTGTAATCTGAAGGTAAAAATTGTGAAAATAGGTTCCTTTTATTTTTAGACATTATGAATACTAACTTTGTTAATTTTTTTTATTACAACTGTTAAAAGGTAAGTAAGGTAAATAAAGGTAAAAATAATATTATAATAATATAAAACTACCAAAATTATTTTTCTAGCCTTATTTAATAAGTTTTGTATAATCAATACAACCATTGGTCCTAAATATTTCCTTTTTGATGCCACTTGGGTGCGATTAAGGCATTTATAACATTTAATTTTAAGTAAAGGAAAAATATCATAAACATGCCTATTATTATTGAAAAAACATTTATATGGGTATATATAAGAGACTTATTCTACTATAAATAGTAATTAGGAATATAAAAATATTACCAACATCATGGTATTTTATTTATTATTTTTAAACATTATATAGTGAAATTTATTTATGACACATTGCTGATTTAGTAATAGATTTGTTAATGAATGAGTCAAATTTATGATATTGTAAATATTAAGATAAATATTATGTTAATTATTTTATTCTACACAATAATTTTATGGATGAACATGACATTTTATAATTGATTTAATGTATTTATTTTAAGGAATCATGTTGTTATGATTTTTTTAAAAAGTCAAGTATGAATAGTATTAAAAATTGACTTAATTCATAACCTAAAATATAAAATAGTTTATTAAATGTCATAAAATTTATAAAAATAATATATTTGACCAAATATTTATGATAATTCAAAATATTTCATAAATGAAACTTTTTATGGTCATTCGACTTGTTATGGTAAATATACTCACACACAAAGTGTAAATAACATGATATCATGATAAGATTAAAAAGGGAAAAATAAGGGTTAAACAAAAATGATAATGATTAAAAATATATTAAAAACATGTATAATTTTAATTTTATTTTTTTTATTAGACCCAAAAATTATATTATATTAAAAATAAATTAGTTTGGGACCATTTGGAATTGAAATGAAATTTAAATTAATTTAATATTTTAAGAGTTTTCAAGGTTGCCCCTCGCCTCTCCTAAAAATAGGTACACACTCTTCTCTAATAATAACACATCAAGAACCATTTGTATCATCAAGATCTACCAATTTTTTTTTCGAAAAAACCATCCTCTCATCCTACAGTCATTTCTTAGGAAAGAATGTCTCCCATGGAAGCCTTCTGATATAACCAAAAGAAGTTACCAGATTAAGAGGTAACACCTTCTTTCATAATTTTTAGTTTCATTTACATTATCCACTTCCTATACTATTCTTATTATATTAAGAGATATAAAAAAATATTCTAAATATACTTGGATGTTTTTCAATGTTTTCAATCTACAATTATGCACACCTCAATCTAATGGGTAACAAAGATACTGATTTTGTGTACAGTGGACTACTACCTCAAAAAAAGATGTTTGTTCAATTTCCCCTACCCCCTACCATGGTGTCCATAATTATTGAAAATATATTTACATATGATATATATTAAATTTATATTGTCTTCGTTATTCTAGATTTTTTTAATAATACCTTTATGCTTTACATGTTGTGTAAATACGATAATTTCGTTTGGGGAGGTGTGGACTATCACCCATTCAAAGCGATATGACTCATTCATTCCATACATGTAACATAAAAAAGGATTTCAATAAACATATGTATCATATATAACATAGATATTATACTATAATTACAATATAAATATTTATATTTTAGTTTTCATTCTTTTAAGACAATAATGAAATGAAAGTAGCATTCATGCGTATGTACGACTTACCATCCCCATAAATAATGCAGTTCATTTATAATCTCCAAATATGAAGAACTATTATAAATACATATTTATTGATTATATATAAAAATAATATAATTATTATTATTTTGGAGAAATTATATAATGACCAATTGGACCGCAGTTGACTTAACAGAGTTCATTTTTATACATTAAGAGAATTTGGATGAACCACCCGACCTAAAATTAATTGTTCAAGTAGTTGTAAAAAAATGGTAATAAGTGAAATAAATATAATTATAAACATTAAAAAGGTTCCTAATCAATTATAAAATTAATATAATTTTATTATACAGGAACATAAAAGACATTCACCTGAACAGAAACTCAAGGTAAGGATTCACATCTCACTTTTTACATCCATGAGATAAATGTTATCACAAGTTATTTATTTTATGTGTTGTTACTATTTCCCATTTTTATGTATTATATCATGAATTCGTTTATATTAATGTTATTAAGATGTTTCATTTGATTATTATCACTTTTGGATCTTTAGATTCATGTGTAAGGGATTTTGTCTCAATTTCATTTCATTGAGGAATATTGTATTATTATGCACATAGTTTATTTTATAAGGTGTATATATTTCCATTGAAATTGTGTATCATGAATATCATTACTCTCATGATATTATAAAAATAATTCAATATTAATCCATCCTGAGGTTATTATTTAAAATGTTTCGAAGTTGTATGATGTTTAAATATTATTGTCCTCAAGACTAATCCTAATGATCTTTTAAGGGAATTTCCATTCGAGGAAATTATATAACCATTTATCAATAAACATTTTCATTAATATATGGTTATTCATGATAATTTTAATGTATTTATACCATCCTTATTCTTTCTCTATATGGTTTATTATTTATTTGACCAAGGATAGTATTCACGTTCATTTCCCTAATTTATTTTTTAGACCTCTTGAAATATTTTATCTCATATGACCATGAAACATTGAATTTCCCTTATTATCCATTTTATTTTTCATGGATATTAATATTTCCTGAACTATATACCATTTTTCATACAATTCCAACATTGAAAGTTATTTGATTAATTGGGGAATTATATATAGATCCATATTACTCATTCAATACGGGTTTTTGATAAGGCATATTATTTATTTTGGTTATTCAATATGAGAAATGACTTGGATGAGAAATTAAGGGTAGAGTCTAGAATTTATATAAATCCTGAATGAATTGAATGGTTTTTGTGAGATAAATAATTGTTCAAATGGGTTTCTATAATTTTTTTATACCATCCTGTGATGGGTCTTGATGGAAATGGGTCCTCATGTTCCCTAGTCATGAAATCTGTTAAGAAAGAACTATCCCTTATAGTAGTTTCAATTATTATTAATCCATGAGATTTTGTGTCAAAATATCTATGGGTTCATTTCATTTTTGTTAATTAATTAATCTATTGGGTTTTATATTCATACCATGCCATATTTATTTTTTCTTATCTAGTATTTTGAATGGAATATATTTTCAGTTATTACCTTTCTATATTCTTTATCCAGATACTTGAGAGTTTTTTTTATTACATGGTATGTGTAGTCAATTATTGAATATGCCTTAATTATTACTCTCATTGATTCATTTTTTCTTATTCTATATTTTAACCTTATTGAGCAATTGAGTGCACCCTTATTATATTTGTTTCCCCATGAATTCAAGAAGCCTATTATGAAAGATATACATGAATATACTAGATGGATTAGATATTATCCTTGATGTTTGTATTTCCGAATATATATATATATATATATATATATTGAAATTAGTGTATTCATTTGTGATACACTACTCATTTATGTATATGGTTTAAGAAGTCTACTAAATTGATCGGTACTTTAGGGATTAATTCCTTATAATCATGATAATGTAATTGATAGTAGACACCTGCTTTAGGTTATCTGGGGTCAGGTCACTAAAATATACATAATATAAATGAAATTAGGTTCATAATATATAAATATTAATTAATGAAGAAAAATTGATACGAAACCCATTAACTGAGGTATGAATCATTACATAAGTTCTCTATCTTCATGAATAATAAATTTATGTTAATTATATAATTTCTTAATAACCATTACAAGTTTTTTATTCCTTTTGTTTAATTTCTTACGATAATTTTGAAGTTATTTGTTTCCCTAGGAGGTTTGCTGATCATGATTTTGAATTTTGAATCAATTGCTAATTTATCCTATGTGGTTTTTTTTAACTCGGTGATTTGGTAATCTCGTGTATGGTCTGGTTCCCACTCACCCAAAATGAAGTTTTCAAAAATAAAAAAATAAAATTTTCTATAGTATTCAGCTCATAAGTCCAAAATGGATTTGTGAGGTTGAATATTATCATTATGTCTATATTTTACCATATCTAAAATAATAATAATGACATAATTATAATTTTTGTGCTTTACATCAGTGTGTGAGGAGGTACTCCGTCGTACACTTGAACGATGGATTCCATTCCCACTTTTTGGAGGTTGGGGAAGGATATAAATTATTTCATTTACATAATAACATATTTTTTATGGAGGATACTAATTTAATTAATTAAAATTTTTTAAAAAATATTTTACATCGGTTGATGAATAAATAAAACAAAAATTATTTATTAAGAATGATACATCTTCTTCAGACAACCTATTTAGGTTTACACTAAAAGGATTCCAAGTAGGGGTTTTTAATAAAACCAAGGTCTATAAAAAATGTTAAGGTAGATAATTAAGGTATTTTTAGGGATTATGTGAACATTTTTTTTGAAGTTTGAATTAATGGTAAGAAGGGGTTCCATCTAATAAATGAGTGGAGGGGAACACATGGAATTTACTTAAGTTTAAAATTAATATAAATAATTTCCCATGAAAAATGGAACAAAAATAATATAATTAATATATAATATGGGGTGATTATAAATATTATCATCCAATAAAATTTATACAAGTATAGGTAATGTTTTAACCTGTATCATTTGGGTTTTACGTGTGTTAACCGGTTTTTGATGATTACTACATTAACAAATATTTTTACTATTTATTGGTCAAGATAGAATTATAAAAGGAAACTATTCCAATAAATTTACCATTGTATATATTTTAAACAATATAAAAAAAACTTGGCCAAATATTGGTTTTTAGGAATTTTAAATCATTTAATAAAATAATATTTATTATAAAATACCATTAATGTAAATTTTGAAACAATTTATTTAATATGGATTCAAAAACATCATGGAATAAAAGTAATTAGAATAAAATTCATTAAAATATCACTAATATTTTATATTTATAAATAAAATTCATAGAACATAATAATTCATTCAGATTATAAAACTTTTAATGTTTTTAGATTTATTTATTATATTTTTCTACTAATTGAAAAAATATTATTCTAGCACTGTGTAAGAATTTAATGTAAATATATCATTAATAAAGATTATAAAAAATATAAAATAATAAAGAACCATTTATATTTACAATTAAATTTTATAACTATTCATAAATTGATTTTATCACAATCAGAAAATATAATAGTTATTAAAATATAGAAAGAGAATTTTTTTATCTTTTACTTAAATATTATAAAGGACAAAACAAAAAAACATGAAAAAATATGTCTATATATTATAGAATAGGATGTACATGGACAAACTAAACTCATATAATAAGACACAGTCATGTTTTATGGATAATTGTTCATCCTTATCATATTATTTTTAACCCTAATTACATGTTTTTTCCATATTGTGATGGTTCTTATTTATTATGGTTACTATTCATAATAACCAAAATAAGAGGTATATACGTACAAAATTTATTTCAGAAATTAAAAATATTTAATTCATTTTCCAATATTAAATTCATTTAATTTGAAAAAAATTACTTAATATTAAACCAACAATATTCAGAGAAAAGTTTTTTTTCTTCAGAAAAATGCCTTTTATGTATATAGATGTTTTTAAACCACATTGACATATAAAATTCATCAAAATAATTATAATTGGATTATATTTAAGGAAAATAAAATAATAAAATTTTAAAACTAATCCAAAATATAATATTACATTGTAAAATATTTAAAATAAAATATATTTTTCAGTAAAATTCATTATTTTAACTATTCATTTAAAAACAATCTTTTCAAAAAAATTTAAAAAAATTACCATAATAAAATTTTGATATATGGATTTCAATAATGATATATGTTTTTATAAAATACCATATTAGAAAGTGGTGGAAATTAAATTTATGTCCTCTCATAAAAAGAAATAAAAATCATTTTTGAAGGAAACAATTTTTTGAAATATAAAATGATTTTACCAAAAATTGAATGAGTTTTTATGAAGAATTAATCAATACATTTGAATTGAGTAGGACCACTATACTTATATTTCATAATGTGGTGAATACTATTCATACTCTCTAATTTAATCCCAAGGTTATAACGATCATATTTTAATATTAACATTTCATTGTTGGTTTAGGATTGTTATTGCATATGGTACACGCTATCAAATATAATATGATTTTTAAAATCTCAATATATTAAAATCAACTAGAAGGTAGTGCTGAAACATCATGATACACTCCCATATCTAATCTTGATATTCTAGTTCACTCCTACAACTACTTTTTCTACCCTTAGATCATCATTCCATGCGTAATTACACACATTTTAGGTATCCTGACCTTTAAATTGTACTCCAAAAGTCTAATTAAGAAACTATACCCTCCACCAAACCAAAATGAAACTCTCTCCTCAAAATTAACATTCCGTTAGGGATATGGTTATATAAAACACCCCATCATTGCATTTATCATTCTTAATAATTCATGATGTTCATCCTACAACATCACCCAACCAACACTAGTTTCCAATTTGGTGCAAACTAACCATGTTCCTTTCCCAGAGGCCAAACATGCTTACAATGTAGAGTGAAAAAAAGAAACATGTTTACTCATAAATAATACAACAAAACCACATAATTTCAAGATAATTAGATGATTCTTGTTGATATTGTCCATAATAAGACATGATCATGTTTCTGTCCAAATACTCACAAGGACTACGGTGATCTTAAAAACATGACTTAGATTATAAACAAAAATTATGACACACAATTACTCCCACTAGAATAATTTCTTACCAATACACCAATACATGTTTTTCAATGCATTTGGTACCACCATGAAAGAACCATACCTGACCGTATACGAGAGCCATAACCTAATAATGGTTCTCATTATCATTTAAAAAATCCAAACCAAAATGGACGGGCATACACCATCTAAGAACAACCCAAACACACCATATTTTCTTCTAAAATTAACGATAAACACCCAATGTTTTTCATTCATATATAATACGATATAAACTATGAATTTTTTAACTCCCCACATATAAACACACATGAGAACAAGTGTAAGTCCTCCTCTATCTAATATACCTTGAAATAGTTTGGACCCAACCAGCTATGTGCTATCAAAACTCCCTACCATGATACCATTATCATTAAGGGCATACTGGGATCATCTCAACCAGACACTGAGGTCTAACCCCATCCATCCAATGCAATACCACGGTCATAATTCAGACCATATATAGTAATCAATATTCTCTTACCCAAGAACTAGGGTCCCTCCACACAAAACCAAGATTGGATCACTACTCTATCATGATCTCGAAATAAATGCTCATACCTCACCTATAACTAAGAGGATATTTTACTCTATAACTCCCTATAGAAAGTAGGTCACATTGTATGAACAAACAAGTCAACATCTAGGACCATCATGACCATATAAAGACTGATCCCACACATCAATAATCCTTTTGGAATAAGGGTCACCCGCCCATAACTAACATGATAATCTCTACCATAGAAGTATCCCTGTAATCATTCCATTGGGTCAAAATCCCAATATTATCATAAATTATCCCATATTCTACTAAACATAAGATTCTAATGTGGACAAACTCCCTAATACCCAAGCACCACTCCAAACATCAATGAAGTCCATTCCTGACTTATAGAACACCATCCACAGCACTCATTTAAACTCATCCAAAGAAAGGGACACAAATTAAAATGATTATGGTGGGATCTTCAAAAGATTATTTTTTAACACTAGCCCTATATTTATAACCCCTAATGGGTTTTGTATTTACCACACACACTTTTCTCTTCTCTACCCACACCCACCATCATATCAAGGCCTATCCAGGATTGATCTCTTTGATTGACCAAACCTTGAGAAACTATATCCATAATGAATTATCATGGTCATCCTAATTTATATCGAAGATTTCCATTTTCAAACCCAAAAATTGGTAGGCATACCACACTTACCAATGCACTCATCCTTGATCCTTCAAATAAAAAATGCCTCACACTCCCACACCAACCAATGACATATCCCAATTCATGCTCCCACGATTCATGCCACAACCAATTAAATATCAGACACATAAAACAATTTCCAATACTAGGCATAATTCAACCATACATAACCCAAAGTACACTCTCCTCTTCAAAATTGAGAACTTCAATTATAAAAAGGTCCTATACAAGACCAGACACCAACTAGCATTTTTTCGAAACTTGAAACATAAAACCCAACTTGTAACAAGCTACTAGAAGTATATCCCAAACATGTAATTGAGTGGAACATAAATGATCAAACCCTATATCTATATTATTGTTATGGATAATTTTCACACCAAGTTCTTTCATGTTAAAAATCATTCAAGGAATCAATGCACTAATGCAACACACCTAGTTTCTTATCATGATCATCGATCCCGGACTAAAACAAACCACCATGATTCTATCTAGACAATGGGTGCTTAGTCTCACACATCCAGTCCTTATCAAAACCCAGGGGTCAAATACCCCACTCTAACTGATTCAAAAAAACCAACTCACCATCCCATGAAATAATCTCTACTGCATAGAAAAAGAACATTCACATGACATGGTTATGCATCCATTGGACCCCTACCTTCAAAACCATACTTTAAACAAGGATCTAGTACCTTAGGTTCCCATATAGAAAAAATAATTCCCATTCATTCCTCAAAACCCCCATAGGGAGTCAACATATGCAAGCCATCTCATACCCGACCTAAAAACATTGTCCCAAGGCACATCATGAACCCAAAACTTATCTTAATCATGCACTCATGCTTCTACTCTCAAAGGAAATAAAAAAAATCTCAATACCTACCATAAGTTACATTCACACATCACATAAAACTAACTCACTGACATGATTCACTCTCAAGGATCACTTGGCCTTACCACTTAGCCATTAACACAAAAGTTCAAAAACCACATAGTTTCTTAACCATGGGAAAAACTCCACTATTACTATATCAAGTTCATCAAAAATCTTTCATGCCAAATTTCCAACTCAATTTCTATTACCATGACACAAACCCAACCCACCCCACTTATTTTTAGTTTCGACATAAATCATAGTGGTCCCAAGCCACCAATACACATCAAGAAGACTTTCTTAAATAGTTTATCTCTCTGGCCCCAACCATTCCCAAAATCTGGTCAACTCTAAAAAACCCAATTTATAAAACACCATAGATTCTATCGTAATACATAACATAATAACCTCACAATTTGGGAATTCGTAGTATCTACCCGCTAACCATACTACAGGTCAAACAATGCACACCAAGCCTCTAATTCACCTCATCCATTTAATTTTTATCACTTCAAAACGTTATATTTTAAATAATTTTTATTACTTAAAGTCTATATCATAGGTTTTTTAAATATTTTTTATTCAACAGTTATGAAAGATAATTTAGGATATGTTTCTTACAGAAGCTTAATTTTAAACACCCATAATATTCTATATAATTCATATTTCTATGGGATTTTCATTATCACAAGGCCATAAATATCACATTTTCAAACTAATTTACATTAATTTAATTCTATAATTTGCATTCAATCCTTTTGGGGTTCATCAATATTATCTACCAATTCTAATGGACTAATTATATTGGTCTTTATTAACAACCTATAAAGGAAAACCCTTTATAGGTTTCTTACTAAAACTTTATTTAATCAAGATCATCATTCATCCTTTTATATATTCCTATACATCAAGGAATTATCCTAGTAATTACAAGAGTTGGATGCCACCATAGTATTATATAAAAAAACAATATAAAATGATACACTTCTTTAAATAACCACCAATATTTCACTAGTTAATAAACATAAACCATGGGTAGATATAAACTAAATTAATAAAAACATAATCTATTATAAATATCAGGAAAAAACATAACAATCATAGTGAGAAGAAAGATGATAAAAAAAATCCTATGTTCCTAGTATAATACATGAACACATTCACCCACTCTTTATATACCTTGATAAATGAAAAGATACCATAATTAATAACATCAAAAATCAAGTGCCTTACCTAAGATGAAAATAGAATAAAACTATATCGAATAATTATAAGAAAAAAAAATCACATCCTTGTAAACATGGGTATGCCTTCTAAGATGGGTTTATAACTTCTAGTCATTATATAATTACCATGTTCCAATATATTCGAAGTCTCATGCCTACCTTGGAAAATAATAATTCCAAACAAAGACAACTATGACACCATTTTTAATTCCTTGAACCAAATTCCAGTGAACGTGTTCCCTGGGTTAGTGTTACTCATGGAATCAAACACACCTCCTTGTAAACTAGATTCTACTAACTAATAGTGAGGGTATAACATAATAATTTTGGATAAATATATCCTCATATCAAACTCAAAATACTAGCTGAATAATAAAAAAAATAACCCCAACTAGATAAGAATTGAAAATAAAATATGGAAAGTGCTAATAAATAAATAAACATCACAATGATATAACAATAATGAGTATACCATAAAATAATATAATACCTCATGAAGTATCATAAATAAGGATAAAAACACAATCAAAATAAAATATAACAAAAACTCACCCTAAACTAGTCTCAAATAACGTCCCATCCCAAATCCAAAATAGGCTCCTAACATTCCATGAAAAAAATCTAGAAACATGACCATTCCATCAACATATAATAAGAATGATGTTAGTATTATACTTGGGTACCCAATTGAAATTATGAAATAAGAAGGGTGTGAGTACAAATCAGTAGTCCACCACCAATAGAGTATATAAAATAACATTTCCATATAACAAGTGTATGGATAATTATTAATAATGACATATCCTCACATTAAAAATAAATAGAAAACTAAATAAACTAGAACCTTATATCCTAGGCTCCATGGTGACACAAGAGGTTGGTCCTACCTTCTTTGGGAAGTTGTAGAAAACATTAATCATGGTGATGGATCTCATAAGTCACGATGGTTCAAAGGTTCACAACCAAGGAAACCATAACATTTAAAACATTAGGGAATCCATGTGGGCTCCACTAGACTTTCTGATCTCATCATGAAATCAAGAATCTATGAAATTCATCCATGGAATTATTATCAAAATAAACCAAGTTAATCTAATGAATCCAACCTTATAATTAACTAGACTATATCCATGTAATCATTATTTAAGGAATTTCGAGTATCTAACATGACTAGAATATGGGTCCACATCCATGGAATTCTATATGATATAATTAAGTTGAATATGGGTCCCTCATACAAAAACATTCACAAGGGTTCCTTAAGGGAATAAAAGATATTAATTAATGGTATTAAATATCTAAGAAATTACTGAAATCCATGAAGGAGAAAACTAGAAACATTTTCAATGATCAATCAGGGATAAATATAAGGTATCTCAATGTATTTATTAGCTTTGGACATCCTTGAATCTAATATATAGTCCTATAATGGAATTAAACCAATTCCCCTAATGGTATCCTTGATTAATCAATTCATTACACCCATTTGATGTCCAAAACTGAACCTAAGGGATGAAACACTAGGAATTCCACCAATAATAATCATTCAAACATGAAATCAAACTTAATAAACAACACAACTATTTTTAGGGCCCATTTAATTATATAATTTTTCTTGTAATCTCATAAAATAATTATCCCTTTTCTCAAGTCCTAATTTAGTAGTATTCCATTCACATGAAATATGGGAAAAAGCCTTATAGGTTTCTTACTATCACTCTATTTAACCAACAACATCAATTAACAATTCATTTCAAATCACAATTTCAAAATTCTCTTTATAACATTTGATACCTACATCATACCCATGTATTTAAAATTTTCTTTACATTAGGGTTTTCATATAATCTCAAATAATTTATTAAATATTAATAATGATTTTACAATAATGTGTAAAGCATTAAAATTCACACATTTCCATTCAATTATAGGGATGGTTTTTTTGAAATTATATAAGGGATCCTATTCTAAGTTTTATTAACTCCATAAAAACATGGCACATAAATTTTGATCAACACTTAACCTAATATTTGGTTTATTAGAAAGATAAAAAATCTCTTTAGAATTAAATTCTCCTAGTCCACTAGGTCTATTTGAAAGGTTCAACCCATTCCCAATATATAGATAGTTGTGAAATTCTATTTCATAAATAAATTATCAAATTATAACTTCTAATAAACCTTTAAATTTAAGTAACCATTTATCACCACAATCAAATTACTTGTAAAAAACCATTTATGGTAATTCCTATTGGAATTAACAATCTTATATGGTTCATGATATTTTAAAAAATGGGCATTAAACTAAGTAGAACTCAATTTAAAACATTTAATTGAACTGAGGTCAGGACAAGACATGGTCTTCTTGAACATATCACACATACACTCAGAAAAATGGAAATACTATGGGTTAGGTTTATAGAAAACCTAATTCATTCTTAGGGATGTCCACATGTCCGATATTGGTCATTGGTTTGTGTTGAATTATAAGAAAATTGGAATCCATAAAAAAAACATGAAAATAGGAAATATTAGTTGAAACAAGGAGAAAAACACATTATAATTGAAGAAAAACAAATTAAAGAATGAGGATTCATATACATATTTTTATCAGAAAAAAACATATGATATCTCTTTAATAAATCACTCAATTAGAGAGATCCATAAAATATGAGAGTATAGAATGGGTGGTGTGTACATAGGGCTATTGGCCATTTGGGTGTCCAAAATCCCACATAAGAAGAGAAGGGGGTGGCTTAAGGGACAATACTATACTTCCACCACTTTAAAAGAATAATGGAGTCCACCAGTGAGCTGATGGTCTTGTGGCTAGCTGATAATGACTCTCCATCTAGTCGATGATCCCACCAGCCATTTTTAACTACTTAAAAGGTCACTGACATGTTGATTTCCCTGTTCCATCTAGATGGTGGTGCTACAACGTCATGTTATAGGCCAGAATCTAGTCAGGAAGTCCTAGTTTACTCATGTTACTCATCCTACCTCCCTTCAAAATTCATTCCACATGTTATTATACACATTTAATATATTTAAACATTTTAATTATTCTCATGAATCCTGGTTCAAAAAACAACTACTACACTAAATCAAAATTCATTTTTATCCTAAATTTTTTAAATTCTCATACAGAAAAAGTAATTAAATAAACTCTTCAATAACACTTATCATCTGGAAGATCATCTATGTCAAGGAATGATCAGGATTCAATCTAAATACTATTCAGGCCCATATTTCTCCCAATAATAGGACTTAGTTTTTGAAAGAAATTCTTGATTCATGGTGCCACCCACTGATATAATTTTCTACCAAAACACCATTATAAAATTTTTATAATGCACTTAATTGAATTCAAAAACACCACACATGATCGCACACAAGAACCCTGGAATAACACTGGTTATCATCCTCATTTCAAAATCGTAACCAAAATAGAAAGGCCTCATTATTCTGAGAACTACCCAAACATAGTGGATTTTCCTTGTAAATACCTAAAAAATACAAAAAATTTCCATTTCAACCAATATGAAATACCAGATGTTTTTATCAACACAACACATCTATGTATACATGAAAAGTGGTAATATATCCTTTAGACAGAAAACCTCAAAATTTCTCTACCTTAATAGCTGAATCACCTTTCAAAACTCCTCAACATGACACCATTACCTCTAGATTCATCCCATTGTGTTCTCCAAAACCCAATGAGGTCAATCCTAATCCTTCCAGTGAAATACCATGGTCAAAATGATGGTCATATTCACTATAAATTATTATCTTTCCCATGAACCACCATTCCAACTCACGGAATCAATCTTAGTTCACCATTTTGTACTAATCTAGAAATAGTTTCTCAGATCCCATTTGACACCCAAGTAGATTTTCCACTACTATTATATATGGATTTCTAGTTACATCAGTTGTATAATTCCACTGACATCTTTTCCATAATGAAATATAAATACCAGTCCCACACATTAAAAAGTGTTCTCACATGAGGGTCACCTTCCCAAGAATAACAAGACGCTACCCCCATTGGAGCGTCAATTTCATTATACCACTGGTTCAAAATCCTTATATTAACATCACACATCCCATATTTCATTAACCATAATGGTTAGATATTACCAAAATACCTCATACATGAGGTACTATTCAAACAAAAATGATATCTATTCCTAAATCATGAAACGACATCCTTAGTACTCACAAAATCTCCTTTGAAGTGCGGCTCACACCATTAACTATAACACCCTGAAACCTTGATCCCCTGTATCCAGTGCAAAAAATCATAAAATTTATATTGTATATTTTATACTGATGAATGTGACCCAGTTTTTAGCATAAAAAACTTACAACATCCAAAGGAATATTGCATCAATTATTTACCCAATTACCCTTTTTTTAGAGTTTTAGAGAATTAGGAAAAACTTTTATATAAAAAATACCCATAACTTCAAGAGAGTATCTTTATCAATATACCTAGACTCTCTTATTTCATAATAAATAATCATCATTATCCATATAAAATCTCTCTAAACATATTTCATTTAATATCATTATTGATAACCTGGGGAAGAGGATACAAAAGAAGGGTGATATAAAAGGACAAATATTGGTAAACATAATAGTTAAACATTAAATGTCATCAGTGAGAATAAAAATAGAATAAGTGAATGATGACATAATAAAAGTGAATGATTATAAAATAAGAAAATTCATACCCACAAATATCTAGATTATCAATCATGAATCATGGAATCAGGCTTTAAAAAAGAAAATATTCATAAGAATAAATAATCAAGAGCCTTAGTATATCAATCTTTATCAAAGTAATCATTAAAACCCATAAAAATTATAAATAAAAAGTGTTGGTATATTTTATAAATATCTTCAAGGAACCCTTACAGAACCATTATAAATAAATTAACAATAAAATCAACTTCTTTACCCAATTCATTGGAGTGTTATCTAGGCGCAACCAATATATAAGCTATGTCAGTCTTATCCATGGGTATTTAGGAACTCAAATTGTATAAAACATTTCCATGAAACATAACATTAATAAATTATATATAGCTTTAATTTTAACAAAAAACTATTAGAAATGTCTATTATTCATTTCATAACATAATCAACCCAGTGAAAAGTAACAAGTAATTTGAAAATACTGTAATCTATCCATATAAATAATAAGGATGGTGTCAATACAACATATCCCCTGTGTAGTATTATTATTATCAATGGATATTAACATTGATTAATTAAAATTACAATAAAATATAATTAAGATCAATGTTGATAAAAATACCAATTCCACTATGAAAAAAAATAAAAATAAAAATTCACAAACTATGGTGAAAAATGATTTCATTTGAGTTTTTTTAAAACTAAAATGTAAACTTTAAGGAAAATAATGTACATGATAGTTGGAAAATACATTCATGTTGTAAAAGATAAAATAAATATTATTTTTAGACAATTTGTAAAGGGAGTTAAAAGGGAGAAATTTAAAAATGGTCAAAAAATCAATTTTTTTAAAACCTTTTATAAGAAGGAAACAAATAGTGTAAATAGTTTTAGGAAATATTTTTTGTATATAAAAGATATATTTTTTAATTAATTTAGCAAAAATGTATTTGGAAGAAAAAGATTCCGGATCTACAAGACGGTACAAGATCAATATCACATACAAACAATATTCTTGATGTTTGTTTAATAAATAATCTAGGAAATGGAAACAAAATAATTGAAAAAAACCAAAATCATAAAAGATTAAAATATATATTTTCAATAAAACAATATAACATTATTTACTATGGAATAAACTTTAATATATAAAATATTGAATGTGGAGGAGATTGTAATATAGATAGATGAGAAACCCCCAAAATGATCATAATATTGAAGTGAAAATTAATAAATGAATAGATTATGTGTATCAAATATATATAAACATAAAAAAATTATTGATAAAACATAATAAATGAAAAATTAATTACATAAATATTCATATAATATCAAAGACAATGAATATGTAATATAACCCAAAGAAAATAAATTGAGTTATGAAATTCTTTACAACTTGGTAATTTTCATACGAAATCCCATTAGATGAAATAATTAGAATTTAAAATTAAAACGACATGTTATATTAAGGATTTATGATTTTACATTTAAACTAGAAATTATATAAACCATATAAAACAAATTAGGTACATAAAATTAAAATATACCTCAATGAATAAAAATTGAGACGAAGTCCCTTAAAAATTTGGTAATATCTTGATCAAAACCCCATTAAAGGGTGAACCTCCATATATATTATTAAATCCAATTAATTTTCATGAAAATTATTATATATTACAATCTTGTGTGGTATATTCACCAAACAATTAAATAAGTTGTTAATATGGAATATGTCTCATAGAATTAAAAGTGAGTTGAAAATATCATACCTCAGGTCTAGAATTTCCATGTATATCCTTTATGTAACATCCCAGGTAAATAATGAATATTAAATGTTTATGTATAATAATATTTGTGAATAAAATATTAATATTACTTAAAAGGGGATTCTATGTTTGATGGCGTACCCAATACGCAAAAACGAGTTTCTTTGAAATTGTATGTTGCATGCTGATAATAAAATAATATTATTGTAAATGGTAGTAAACTACTAGCCTATGTAATGGAAGGAATGAATAGAACTAACTAAAAAGTGATTATATATGCTTGTCAAATATTTTTACAATAAATTTTAGAGGATTAAAATGCGAATGAATCCAATTTTAAGCGTAGATATTCTAATATTCTTGAAAAGGTCATTTAACCACCTTTTGATGGAGAAACCTTTTTGAATCCACTTTTTGACAATTTTATATCTTATATTGGACCAAATAAAATCCTTCTTTAGAATTGGGAAATCAAAATTTACTTTGTTTATTTTTTTTTATTTGTTTTCGATAAAGTTCAATTTTAATGAATACGTGAAAACTGTTGTATTTTAATTAAAATCATATTTTTAATCTAATTTATTTATATGATTAGATCATCTATTGAATTGGTTTTAAAGTGAAATTAGAATATATTTTTACCATTTAATCTAATGGTGGTCATTGGAATTAATTTCACTTTGAATTTTGTCTTAAACTAGTGTCAATATTTTAAAAGATATTGTTTCTTAAAAACATGCTATTTGTTTTGACAACGGGAATTAATTATTAAATTAATTAAATAAAATTATATGTTTTGAATTTATTAAAACATACATCATTTTTGAATTTGTAATATCAAATATATCTTAGGGTGATTTTTTTGTATTTTTATGAAAAACTTCAATTTCTAATGAATAGTGAAACTACTAAGTAGTAGTTAAAAAATTGATTTTTTTGTTTAAATGAAACATTAACACTTCTGTGATTTGATTTTCAAAAATCCTACATACATGGTTTTCATTATTAAGTAAAATGTGGTTCAATGGGATGAAAATAATTTTTTGGTGAAAAGAAACTTTTATGTTTCATTAATCACGAATAAAGGTAATTAGTGTAAACTTTAAGGTAAAAATAATGTTACAATATTAAGAAATTACCTTGAATCATGTCCTACCCTTATTTTATGAGTCATAGACGACCAAGAAAATCCATGGGTCAACATGGGGACCCCATGGAGCCACTTAGGTAAGAAAATGAAATTAATAACTTTTTATTTAAAGATAAAATAAAAATGTCACAAACATGTATTGTTTTACTGAAACAATTTTTACATGGGGTTATACAAGTAATTTTTTTGACCCTATATATTCAATATAAAGATAAAAATATTTCCTACATCATGATATTTTTTTATAATTTTTATACATCAACTAAATAAATTTATTTTTGACACCATGATGATGAAGTGATTACCTCATTAATGAAGTATTTAAATAAAATGAAATGGTAAGGTAAAATCTAAGACTTACAGTTGTCCAACACCTATTTTATGGGTGGATTTATAACCCTTATCACCTTAGCCTCGAAATATATCTTTTTGGGACCTTTTAAATCCGAAAATAATTTTATAATATAGTAACATTTTATAACATTCCAAGAGTTCCCCTCCTCCCTATTATAAAAGGCACCCACATCTACCCCCTTACCCACACCAATAAAGCCATTGGATCGACCAAAATATTCTAATTGTATCTCTCCACATACCTCTCTTCATCTTAGAATCCTTACCTTAGGCAGAAGGCTCTTCACGAAACCCTTTTGGTTCAAACCAAGAGGAGTTACCCGATTTAGAGGTAATGTTCTCTCTTATGTTCTTTTGTTTCATTTTGCTTCTCCAACCCCATAAAATATTTTTATTCCTTTATTTTTTAACAACACCAGTATATTAACTATACTAAATTGTTTTTATGAGAAGTATTCTAGCTACACTGACACACACCCCTGTCAAATGGTTAAAGAATATACTGTTTCTGTGGATGGGGAATTTTTTGCCTCACGAAATGATGATTGTTCAATGTTCTTCTAACACCTTTCATGGTGGCCATTAAGATGTCACTATATCTATATATGGTATATATTATGTTTATTTTTTCCATATTCTTATGTATTTTTCATTTACGGTATACCTTTATGGTTTCCATTATGGGTAAACACGATATCTTCATTTTAGGAAGTGCGGACTACCGCCCCCTCATAGTGATTTGATTAATTTATTCTATATGTGGGATGAATAAAGGATGGATTTAATGATATTATATCTGATATTATACAAGAATTATATTATACCTCTATATCATTATGATTTCATTCCATTAAATACTAAATAGAAATGAAAGTAGCGTTCATGCGTATGTACGGCTTACCATCTCTATGAACGGTGCATTTCATTTATTACCTCTAAATGTTATGTAATATTATAAATGCATGTATATAATGGATATATATGATATATATTATATATAAATCATGAATGTAATTCTGGATATATTTTATATTTTACCACATGAACAAATTTTAATTAAAAGAAGTTTATTTTATTTACTCAAGTACCAATGATCGAAAAAACGACCGTTATTAACTTAATTAATTACATAATGTTCATAAAATAGTAATAAGTGAAATAAAAGTAATAATGAACCAAAAAAAGTTTTTACGAAAGTATAAATTAACTCTAGTTTGTTATTCAGGAGATTAATGAACGATCGAGTCAAGTCGGACACGAGGTAAGGGATCCTACCTCTCTCTTTCTTTTTAAGTACTCTCTTTTATGTCATTTATTTTAAGCTCATATTTCTTATGTTTGGGGATGTTATTTTATATTAATCATTCTGTAATTTTTATGTTCATATTATGAGAGACCCTATTTGATCTCATAAATCCATTTTTGTAAGTTTTAAGTGGCGCTGTTAGACTATCGAGTTTTCGTAAGGGATTTTTCATCTCACTTTTATTCCCAGGAGATTTATGATACATTTTCCACCACTTCCTTTGAGTGGTGTATGTAACTCACATTATTCTACTATTTTTGTTATATAATTTCATTTATGTTTATTTACATCAATGTTGTATAGTCCTTCTTTCATGGGGTGTACATTTCTAAAGTTACCCAAGCCGGTAAGGGCACATTTCACCCTCCTACTTTTAAAAGACTTCTTTTTGTTTTGTCTTTTAAATTACATCTTCTTATGTTGGAATATGTTATTATATATCGTTATTGCTGTAAATTTTATGTCCAAGTGATGAGATACCCTTTTTCTCTCTCATCAACCCTTTTTCTAAAATTTTATGTGATGCCATTAGGATATCGAATTTTTGCAAGGGAACTTCTTAACCCAATTCCAATTCTTTGGGTTAAACCTATAATTCCTTATTATGTCTTTCAACGAATATGTTTGGATGAAATATGATTGTTTTACATTGAGTATCCACTTATATTTAGTGTATTTAAAATTTTTAAAACATAATTATGTCATTTCTTTATCCTTTCTCTAATGGCATGATCCTTTATTGGGATTACATCTCAATATCTTCCCATTGATACATTTCATAATGATATTCACCTTTATTATTTTATAAAGTGTATATACAGCTCCTTTGACTTTACATATCAATATTATGTCCATACTAATGTCATTTAAATGTTTTGAAAATGGTCTAATTTCATGTGGCTTATAATTTAAATGTTCAAAATAGAAAAAGACTCTTTTATTAAAACATTGTTTTAATTGGTTTTAAAAATTTATTCTTTTAAAAATTTATCATCCATGTACATGTTTTAAAAATGATTTTAAGGATTTATTTATATGGACATGAATGTTTTAAAACCCTTTCAAATGTTTTGAAGTGGTATGGGACACTTTGATTCTAAAATCTCTTTTAAATGTCTTCATTTAATATTTTCAAAGTATAAAGGGATTTTTCTCTCATAGAGTTTTAATGATTTTATTAGATGTTTTTATTCATGATAATATCATGATGTTATCTCTTGTGTTTGAAATGTGGAAATGTTATGTTTACTTTATGCATGTTTTATGTGATACGATTATGTTATGGTTCTCGGGCATTGTTTATGAATACTGGTGGTTTTGTGATAATATAAGGGTGGATGAGCCCGTGATAGCTCTCCAATGCATTGGGTAATGTGAAGGAGTTAAACTCTAAGGTTTCTCCGAAGAGATTTAGGGAATATACTGTGGTGGGTATTCCAAACGTAACCATGAGGGTTACTCCCTACGTAAGAATGTTATGAATGCCTCAAGTTACCTTTATGTCTTATGATTTCTATGTGTTATTCATAAATCTTATGATTTCATGAGGTATGTTTAAGTGCTTATGTTTTATGAGTAAAGTATTATTTCATTCATTCTTATGTATACAGGGACTAATGTTTTCATTCTGTATTTTTATATTCCTTACTGAGCCTTTTTTTCTCATCCCAAGTTTTTTCGAAATGTTTTCCACAAGACTTAAAGTGGAATACAGTCAAGGATGGGATCAAGGAAATGTCATGACGTCTAAAAAATGGAACTAGACATGACACTTTTATTCAAGAGTTTATATTTTGTGAAAAAATGGAAAGTGAGTAGATGTGTCTACTGTATAATCTTTGAGATGTAATAGTTATGTCCTAATTCTCTAAAACTCTAAACCTGAAAAGATCCTCAATGTGAATTATTCATTTAATTCAAGATTATGTAATGTACTAAGGCCGGGTCCTTATAGTTGTTATCAAAGGCCAGTTTAGATAACTTTAGAGGTTAGGGTATTCTCTAATCATAAGTGACATTACCATAATGGTTAGGAGTTTATAAAGAGTAATAGTTTTAGATAAAGTGAATGAGTAATTATATCATAGTATTATATGATGATTCTAATGATATACTCACACTGACCTTTTTGGTTTTAGTAAATTGATGGATATAGCAGGCACCAAAGTAACAGTGGATGTGAAGAAAACTGTGACGGTTTTCTGAATGAACAACTAAATGATATGGGAGCTGCAATGAGAACTCTTGTGGTTTTTCTCAACCAAATATCAGGAGTCATGATTATCCACTTGAACCATGGAGAATTATCTTATGCATCATGTACTAGATAAACAACTTGATGTGGAAGTTCGGGTAATAATTATAAAGGTAACCATTAGGGTTTATATGATCCATACCTTTGAGGTAATTATGGGTTACTATATGTTATGATGTGAGGCATGAGATAAATTTGAAGTTAAATTATGTTATGGTTATTTTTGATGATTTTATCTTCTTTTGGGGAATTTTGTAAGAATTATATTGTTTTAGAAAGAGGAAAACATGTAGGTCATGGGACAAACCGTCATGTCCGACAAAGCTGCGGGAATTGAACCCACAACCAAAGTGAGACTGTTATTTATCGCCTACCACTGGACTATGTGAAGTCCCCAGTTAGTGAGACTAATTCTTTTTAGTCAGATGATTTTATGAATCAAGAATAAGATGATTTTGGGAATTTATGTTTTCTCAAAGTGATATACTTAGTATAGGAAAATGATTTGGTTACTAAGTGATAAAGGTTTTTGGGAAATATGTTCTCTCTTTTGAAGAAACATTATATCCATAAGGAAGATAGAATACTATGGGATTTCAATTGTGGAATAATGGTTGAAATTTTAGTTTGTAAGAATCTATTTTTTTATTGTGGACGTATGAAGATTTGGTTTATTTATGAAAATGATTAACCTATAATGGAAAATATGTGATTAGGTTAATTACTTTTCAATACATGACTTTAAGAGCAACTGATGTTATTTGGAGATTAATTTTCAGATTTATCTTGGAAGACTATGTGATTAAGTCATTCATAGATTTGGGTTTAATTCTTTGTTTGGATTACTTTGAATAATTTTATGGATAGCTTCTTATTGAATGTTCTTTGATGAACTTTGGGTTTTGTTGGACTAATTTTAGAGATTAAGAGTAGTATTTCTTTTTATAAAGGATTACCCTTTTTGGGTATTATCTAATCTCGTACTAACAATTTTGGTTTTGGTTTTGGTCTAAAGACAAGGGAAATATATAGTTCACTTTTATGGATTTGGTGATTATCTATAAGTTGATTATAGAACTCTTAATTTGAACAAGTCATCCTAAATACTTGTCTTTTGGAGAAAATATGAGTTTGTGTAAGAAATCTAATAAGAGATGAAAGTCTACATGACAAGTAAGTATGTTTCCTTAGGATTTAGTTAAGCTCATAAATAAATGCCTCAATGAAAAGTAACTTAAAACAAAAATTTTGTCTGTTAACTTTTCCTACTGGGGAATCAAATACCGTTTAACCCATCACAAGTTTGTAATTTTCTTGTGGTTAACTTTCTCCTAATCATGTTTTCTATAACTCTCCATCAGAACATGACCCTTTGTTTTATCTTACATTTCCATGGTTTCCTACATGTAATCATAGTATGGGTTATCTTGGGTGACCTTTGTACTTCCCTTTCTTTCTTTTAAAGTGATAGTTTAATTGAATCCTTTTCCGATGTGGAGCTTTCAATAAAGTTTCCAAGCCCAATTTTAATATTGCGAGGATGCAATTCCCAAAATGGGGGAAGGATGTAACATCCTAGGTAAATAATGAATATGAAATGTTCATGTATATTAATATTTGCGAATAAAATATTAATATTACTTAAAAGGGTATGCTATGTTCGATGGCATACCCAATATGAAAAAACGAGTTTCTTTGAAATCATATGTTGCACGCTGATAATAAAATAATATTATTGTAAATGGTAGTAAAATCCTAGCTGATGTAATAGGTGGAATGAACAGAACTAAATAAAAAGTGATCATATATGCTTGTCAAATATTTTTACAACAAATGTTAGATGATTAAAATTCTAATGAATAAAATTTTAAGCGTAGATATTCTAATATTATTTAAAAGGTCGATTAACTGCCTTTTAATGGCGAACCCTTTTTAAATCCACTTTTTACAATTTTATATGTTATATTGGACCAAATAAAATCCTTCTTTAGAATTATGACATCAAAATTTACTTTGTGTATGTTTTTGTTATTTTTTCCGATAAAGTTCATTTTTAATGAATAAATGAAATATGTTGTATTTTAATTCAAACCCTCTTTTTAATATAATTTATTTATATGATTATATCATATTTTGAATTGGTTTTAAAGTTTAATTAGAATATATTTTTATCATTTAATATAATGGTGGTCATTGGAATTAATTTTACAGTGAAATTGGTCTAAAACTAGTGTCAATCTTTTAAAAGATATTATTTTTTAAAAACACGCTATTTGTTTTGACAACAGGAATTAATTATTAAATGAATTAATGAAACTTATATGTTTTGAATTTTGTAAAACATACATCATTTTTTAATTAGGAATATCAAATATAGATTAGGGTGAATTTTTTGTATTTTTTTGAAAAACTTCAATTTTGATGAATAGTGAAACCACTAAGTGGTAGTTAAAAAACTGATTTTTCGTTTAAATGAAACTTTAACACATCTGGGATTCGATTTTAAAAAATCTGACATAAATGGTTGTCATTATTATGTAAAATGTGGTTCAATGGGATGAAAATAATTATTTGGTGAAAAGTAACTTTTAGGTTTTATTAATCGCGATTAAAGGTAATTAGTGTAATTTAACGAAAAAATAATGTTATAATAGTATGAAATTACTTTGAAACATGTCTTACCCATATTTTATGAGTCTTGGAGGACCAATAAAATCCATGGGTAAACGTGGGGACCCCATGGATCCACTTGGGTAAGAAAATGACATTAATAACTTTTTATTTAAAATTAAAATAAAAATGTCACAAACAAGTGTTATTTTACTAAAACAATTTTTACATGGGGTTATACAAGTCATATATTTTACTATAAATATTCATTAGAAATATAAAAATATTTCCTACATCATGATATTTTTTTATAATTTTTATACATTAAATAAATAAATTTATTTATGACACCTTGATGATGCAGTGATTACCTCATTAATGAAGGATTTAAATAAAATGAAATGATAAGGTAAAATCTAAGACTTACACTTTTCCAAAGCCTATTGGATGGGTGGATTTAGAACCCTTATCACCATATCCTCTAAATATATCTTTTTGGGACCTTTAAAATTTGAAAATAATTTCATAATAAAGTAACATTTTATAACATTCCAAGAGTGCCCCTCCTCCCTCTTATAAAAGGTTCCCACCTCTACCCCCTTACCCACAACTATAAAGCCTTTGGATCGACCAAAATTGGCTAATTTTATCTCTCTACATCCCTCTCTTTATCCTAGAAGCCTTAACTTAGGCAGAAAGCTCTTCATGAAACCCTTTTGGTTCAAACCAAGAGGAGTTACCCGATTTAAATGTAATGTTCTCTCTTATGTTCTTTTGTTTTATTTTACTTCTACAACCCCATAAACTATTTTTATTTTTTTATTTTGTAAAAAACCAGTATTTTCAATATAATATGATGTTTTTATGAGAAGTATTCGAGCTACACTTACACAGACCTCCGTCTAATGCTTAAAGAACATACTGTTTCTGTGGATGGCGAATTTCTACCTCACAAAACGATGATTGTTCTATATTCTTCTAACACCTTTCATGGTGGCCATTAAGATGTTACTATATTTATATATGGTATATATTATGTTTATATTTTCCATATGATTCTTTATTTTACATTTATGGCAAACCTTTATGGTTTCCATTATGGGTAGATGCGATATCTTCATTTTAGGAAGTGCGGACTACCGCCCCCTCAAAGAGATTTGATTCATTGATGCCATATTTGGAACGTATAAAGGATGGAGTTAATGATATTATATATGATATTATACTAGAATTATAATATACCATTATATCATTATGATTTCATTCCATTAAATACTAAATAGAAATAAAGTAGTGTTCATGCGTACGTATGGCTTACTGTCTCCATGAACGGTGCATTTCATTTCTTACCTATAAATGTTATGTAATATTATAAATGCATGTATATACTGGATATATATGATATATATGATATCTACATCATTAATATAATTCTGTATATAAAATATATTTTACCACATGAACAACTTGTAATTATAAGAAGTTTAATTTTTTTACTCAAGTACCAATGATCGACAAAACTACCGTTATTAACTTCATTAATTACATAATGTTCATAAAATGGTAATAAGGGATATAAAAGGAATAATGAACTTGAAAAAGGTTCTTAAGCAAGTATAAATTAACTCTAGTTTATTATTCAGGTGATTAAATAACGATCGAGTCAAGTCAGACACGAGGTAAGGGATCCTACCTCTCTCTTTCTTTTTATGTACCCTCTTTTATGTCATTTCTTTTAAGCTAATATATCTTATTTTTGGGGATGTTATTTTATTTTCCTCATTCTTTAATTTTTATGTTCATATTATGAGAGACCCTATTTGATCTCATAAATGCATTTTTGGAAGTTTTAAGTGGCACTGTTAGGCTGCCGAGTTTTCGTAAGGGAATTTTCATCTCACATTTATTCTCGTGAGATTTATGCTACATTTTCCACCATTTCCTTTGAGTGTTGTATGTAATTCCCATTATTCAACTCTTAGTTTAATATAATTTCGTTTATGGGTATTAAAATCAATTTTTTATAGTCCTACTTTCATGGGGTGTAGGTTTTGAAAGTTACCCAAGTAGGTAAGGGAACCATTCACCCTTCTATTTTTAAAAGACTTCCTTTTGTTTTGTCTTTTGAATTACATATTCTTATGTTGGGATATGTTCTTATATATCCTTATTCCTATAATTTTTATGTCCAAGTGTTGAGATACCCTTTATCTCTCTCATCAACCCTTTTTCTAAAATTTTATGTGACGCCATTAGGTTATCAAATTTTTGCAAGGGAACTTCTTAACACAATTCCAATTCTTTGGGTTAAACCTCTAATTCTTGATTATGTCGTGATATGAATATATGTGGATGACATATGATTGTTTTACACTAAGTATCCACTTATATTTAGTGTATTTTTATTTGTCACACATAATTATGTCATTTCTTTATCCTTTCCCTAATGGCATGATCCTTGATTGGGATTACATCTCAATTTCTTCTCATTAAGATATTTCTTAATGATATGAACTTTTATTCTTTTATAAAGTGTATATACAGCCCCTTTTACTTTCCATATACATATTATGTCTATACTAAAGTCATTTAAATGTTTTGATAATGGTCTAATTTCATGTGGCTTATAATTTAAATGTTCAAAATGGAAAAGGACTCTTTTATTAAAACATTGTTTTAATTGGTTTTAAATATTTATTCTTTTAAAAATTTATCATCCATGTCCATGTTTTAAAAATGGTTTTAAGGATTTATTTATATGGACATGAATGTTTTAAAACCCTTTCAAAAGTTTCGATGTGGTATGGGACACTTTGATTCTAAAATATCTTTTAAATGTCTTCTTTTACTATTTTCTAAGTATAAAGGGATTTTTCTCTCATAGGGTTTTAATGATTTTATTTGATTTTTTTATTTATGATAATATCGTGATGTGATCTCTTGTGTTTGAAATGTGGAAATGTTATATTTACTTTATTCATGTTTTATGTGATACGATTATGTTATGGTTTTGGGAATTGTAAATGAATACGGGTGGTTCCATGATAAACTAAGGGCGGGTGAGCCCGTAATAGATCTCCAATGCATTCGGTAACATGAAGGAGTTAAACGCTAAGGTTTCTCTGAAGAGATTTATGGAATATACTGTGGTGGGTATTCCAAATGTAACCATGAGGGTTACTCCCTATGTAAGAATGTTATGAATGCCTCAAGTTACATTTATGTCTTATGATTTCTATGTGTTCTTAATAATTATTATGATTTCATGAGGTATGTTGAAGTGCTTATGTTTTATGAGTAAAGTATGATTTCATTAAATATTATTTATACATGGACTAATGTTTTAATTCCGTATTTTTATATTCCTTACTGAACTTTTTATGCTCATCCCAAGGTTTTTTGAAATGTTTTCCATAGGACTAAAAGTGGAATATGGCCAAGGATGGTATCAAGGAAATGTAATGATGTCTAAAAATGGAACTAGACACGACACTTTTGTTCAAGAGTTTATATTTTGTGAAAAAAATGTAAACTGAGTAGATGTGTCTACTGTGTAATCTTTGAGATGTAATAGTTATGTCTTAATTCTCTAAAACTCTAAACCTAAAAAGATCCTCAATGTAAATTATTCATTTAATTCAATATTATGTAATTTACTAAGGCCGGGTCCTTATACTTTAACTCATGTATAATTAGATTTTATCAACTATTTTTTTCTTCATTAAAATTTTTAGACATAATAACTTAAAAATAAATAAACAATTTTATTTATTTTTAATAACATATTTAAATACTTAATCAATTAAGTCCACATTGGCTATCTTGAGGACATTTATTCCATTGTTTAAAAATGACAACTATGTGTTGAATGAGTCAAAGTGGTAACTTTTTAAACATATCCATAATAATAATAATAATGAAATAATTATAAAACTAATAAATAAATTATAATTTTAATATCATGCATGAATAATGGTCATGAAAAATGAACTACGTGGTGATCATAGAGATGGTAGGTTTTATGTATCTATGCGTAATGTTTATATTTTTCAATGATCATTATTTTGATTAGTTAAGTATTATTTTATCATAAAATATTTATAAAACTACCATTGATATCATATTATTTATTAATATAACCTCATATATATCATAAAAGTAATATGTTGATGAAAAAAATAATAACTTCTCTTCATGGAGGCTATAGTCAACACTTACAGACGAACAACAATATCATTTATCAGTGAGGGGAAAAGAAAGAAAAAAGATATATTATGTTTTATTAATTATAAATATTTAATGAATATAATAATTAATTTTTATTTATTTCATATATATTCATTAATTTTTTTTCCATTACCTTCATTGAAAATCATTTGTGAAAAAAGAATCAAGTTGCTTCATCAGGCAGTAATCTGCCGTACCCACGAGCGATGTTATCTTATCCCCCCAAAAATGAAAAATAAGAAGGTATATGTGATATCATAATTAAATAATAATTATTATGTTTAAAATAACATATTTATAAAACTTAAATAAATTATTTTTTAAATCCTTGTGAGGATATGATAGAAAAAAATTATATTTTTCTGTGAGGCGGTAGTCCGTTATACACACGAACTATGGTTTCATATCCCATTTGATAAAAGAGGGGATGTATATAGGCTATGAAATTTAAAAAATAAAATATTAGTAAATTTTATATACTGTTTATATTATATAATAATAATTTAATACTATGAAATTGGAAGAAGAAATAAAATTAAAATTCTCGGTTAAACACATGATCTCTTCTTCAGAAACCGCATTCAGTTAGCCCCAAAAGCATTCATATGATTGATTTTTAATCAAAAAAGGATTATAAGTTGAGATTATGGAATTAAAAAAGTTATTTATTCTGGTAATGGATGATCCAAATGGATTTCATAGTGTAAATAAGAGAGGATAGGGTGTGACCTTTAATAAATGAGGGAGATGACACACTTTATATTTTTGGAAAGAAAATGGCGTACCCATGTTTTTTACATGTAAAAAGGTTCAAAAATGAAAAATTATATAAAATTATATGATATATGGTATAAATATTTCCATAAAATATATTTTAGACATGTTTTTATGTTATTTTAGCCCTTATATTTTTAGTTTAAACCTCTGATAATTTTTTTTATCATAATCACATTTAAATAGTTTTACCATTTTCACTATACAATATGTCAAAATGTCTAGTTAAAATTATTATATAATATAAACAATTAATTTTATAAATATATAATACAATAAAAAAACACATTCATAGAGGTGTCTGAATTTAATTTAAAATAAAACCCACAGATGTGACAAAAAATCTTTTTTTCAACAAATGTATTTTTCAAGCATAAGATTATTTTATATTAGATCTGTGAAAAGTAGTCATAAATATATGAAATTAAAATTCTATTTATAGATATATAATTTATAAATTTAGTTGAAATTATTACTCATTAAAGGGTTTTAAACTAATTAAATTGTTGAAACAATACTCTCTTTAAAATATTTCTCAAATAAAACACGTTTTTAAATCGAAAAATAAACTTTTATAAAAATACACTACAAATATGATTCAAATATAATAACGTATATTAAATATAAATAAAAAATAATTATGTTACTTGAAGTCGTATTCAACACATAAATGGACGTATAAATTACCTAATTTATTCAAAATAAAGACATTTTTACAAAAAAAAATATTATTTTTTACTATTCACGGAAAAATCCATATTTTAAGAAAAATAAAAAAATTTAAAACCATATTAATTTATATATGATGATTTAAAAAATTTATTTCCTTATATTCAATACATTTTATAAAATCTATAAAAAATAATAATAATTTTTTCTCAAAAAAAAAATAAATAAAAAACATTTTTGGAGAAAACAATTTCTTGAATAATAATATTAATTTATTATAAATTGATCTATTTTTAGTAATAATTTATTAATAAATTTATATTAATTCAGAAATATATATATTATATAATTTAATTTATACTTTTCATACTTACTAATTTTACTTAAATTTTATAATGATACTATTTAAAATAATATTATTTCATGGTTAATTTATGCTCGGTGTTGCATGTGTTGTATGCAATAAAGAAAAGATTCATTTTTTTTAAATTTTAGGGTGTTACATTATACCCTATAATAAATTGTTTTCTCAAAATTTTATCATGATATTAATAATTAATGGTTTGAAATTTTTAAAGACTATTGTTGAAAATCCACATCGTATAATGGGTTAATAAAAATTCCACTTGAGAAAAGAGAAATGGAAGTATAAAGGTCATATGGAATAACAAATAAATACATTTATAAGTAGGAATAAATTAGTTTGTGGTGAATATTTGAACATATAATAAAATAATAAATAATTTTGTAAAGTGATCGAGGTCATTGATCAGAAGAAATTTAATGTTCTAGAAAATTTAATGACCACAAATACAAAAATATTTGGTGAGTGAAAAGGCCATTAGTTCCATAGAAAAGATGGTACTATTATACCTTTTTTTCAATATCTATTTCCTAGAGTTGAGGAATTCCCTTTACTTGTTGAATGAAAATATTGTGAAATATACTTCCTTGACCAGTAGAATATCAAAATTTAATCAATTTCAACCACAATATCATCTTTTTCAGAAAAAAAAATATTTTTCTAGATTAATTTGGAATACTTAAATAACTAAAATAAAATCTTAAAGGATAACATACCCATAAAATTATTCACAAATATTCCTTTTATTTTTAGACATTAATAAGAACCAAAATGGTTAGCACATGGTAAAAAAATTACCAATATGAATAAACCTTCATATGATTAGAAAAATAATTTAATATCTAAAATTAAATAGTAAAACAAAAAGTTCAAAATAAATCATTCCATAAATAACTGGACACTAAAATATTTATGAATAATACCAATACCCAATGATTATAATGATTTGGCTATATACCATTCTAATAAAATTTTACATTTATCTCCAAAATAGGATATTAATTTCCATAAATAACTAGAATCACTATATATACACATTAAAATAATATATTATTATGTTTCATCAAGAAAATATATGACCCACCCAAATGATAAGAACCAAATGGTTTGAGAGGAACTGGAAAATTTATCCCTTTTTATCCTATGAAGGAGATGCATTAGTTAAGTGATTTCATCTCAGGTTCACCATTTTTATTTCATCTAGAAGGATATATGTAGATCAACCATATTGAAAGGAAAACATGGTGGGACTATTTTTTTAAATAGGGTTTAATGTTTTAAAAATCATTCGTATTAGGTTCACTATTCATGTTTATATTCCACATAAAATCCCAATAGTTACTGCATCAATAACTGAATATAGAACCACTTTCCATGGGAAGGTATTCAATTTGTGTTTCTGACCTAATGGAACTTTGTAACTCACATTATTTGAGAGGATGGGAGTTTGGGCACATCAAATACTTTTGGTGGTAATTTTTTCCTACTCGGGGGTTCTATTATAGATTTAAGATATGTTCAAGAATGAATTTCTAAACCTGATATGGGATGAGTTACCATAAAAAATGATCAAGTATATAATCATTCCATGTGTAATGAAGGGAATATTAATGAGTACATATGTATGTATATGAGGTTCTTTATCTAGCTCCCATAAATGTATAGTTTCTTCTATATTAAAGACATATAACTAGGCAATAATTAATTTACTGTCATCCAGGGAGGTGGTTAATATTACTAGGATGAGATTGATCCGTTATAATGAATCCTATGATTCCTATCTAAAATAAGAATAAAAACCCACATATTTTTTTTAAACCCATGCAGTTCAAAATCATGAGAAAATGACACATATGGGGAACTTTGGCACCATATATTTTTGGTCTGACCTTGGGGAGGTGTCCTATATATCAAATTTATAACATGAATTATAGTAATCATAGCTATATCACACCTTTGGGACATTTATTGAGTTAGATTCCCTTATATGGGAATAGTTATATAATGACAATAGTCAAGGATCACACATTAAGGTTTCCCTATAGGGTGTTGAATCATGATGCAAATGACATGACCCTTGCAAATCTCTAAGACAAAGTGATTAATGCTTGGCATGCGAAACAAGGGATGAAATGTAATCCGTCTCACTACATATGGATGTGAGAATTATGTGTTGAGGCATCCCTTTGAATGATTAATATGGAGCTCGGGCCTTAGAAATGCATCCATCAAATCCTAGGTATAGAAATAATCAGATACATCATTGCTCAGTTGATTAGGATTGTACATTGAGGGTTCCCTCTCAATCCACTGGTGGATGGGGAAAAATGATCAACCTATGGGAGTGATTGAGTCCCAAAGGTTGGAAAGTTAGAGACATGGAGGGAATTACAATGAATTTTATTCCTGTTTTAGATTAGGTATTAGGAAGGCATCTTATATATCCTTATTATGGAAGGAATCACATTTCTTGCAGTTCAATTGATAATGTCTTACAAGGTAAGGTTTACATTATAAATTCATCCGACAATGTTATAATTTCTCAGGATTTTTGCTTAACAATGCTTGATTGCTTTCCTAACACATTTTAGGATGTCTGGATATGTCCTAGTTACTTAGAATACATTCTTGAAGACAATAAAATGATCAATTTTACTTGTTTAGAGCATGTTAGATGACTTGAATGAAATTTCTTGAGGTAAATGTATAATTGAGGATAAAATTTCTGGAGGGTGTTACAGGATCTAGTAAAGGCATTGCAAGATCAAGGATGACTTGTCTGGAGGTTGTTTCCTAACATGATTGACATATCTAGAGTGTGTCACATGATTTTTCTGACTTTCCTAGAGGAATTCACATGATAAACACTAGAATGTCCTTTTGGAATCATGAGAACTACTTGAAATGTCCTGGTGTCCTTGTGAGTCCCAGCTAACAAGTCATGGTGTTGTTACATAATTTGGGGAAACTTTTCTAGAGGCCATCACAAGGTTTGGATGAAAAACCACAGGACTACATGAGACTTGGGTGTAATTCTTATAAGGTGTTGTGTGACATTATTGACATGTTGAAGGGACATCTCATGATAAAAATACAATGTGGAGGGAGAATCACATGATTTGGGTGACATCTCCCACTGATGTCACGTGATTAGGGTGAGTTATGTGAAGCACCTAAGGATTAGTGTAAATATTCTAAACATAAGTATTTTGAATTTTAAGACACTATTATATCCTTTATTGAATAGGTGCCTTAGTTTTGTCCTGGGTTATCTTATTTTTGGGTTCTCTTGTCCCAGCCAACATACAAGGCCTCCTTCACATAATATGACTAACACGCCATATTCCCTTCACATGATTTAAAGAGTGATCAAAATAAGTGACTATGAATAATTAGAAATTCATTAATTATGTCATCATATTTTTCCTTGAGGGATACCTTTTCAATCTCATGAAAGGACCCAATGAGAAATCCTCTCATGTGCTTTTGTGTGAGATTGATCATGGTTGTATTTTTTTTGTGCTGAGGGGGAGTAATTTGTAATCACTTCTTCCCTTATTATAAAATATCTTGACAAACACATTTCTCATGAATTTGTGATAGAGTCTATGGAGGGTTTGGGTATTACGTGATTCATTATATCCTTTCATAGTTCATCTAGGGGGCGTCACATGATTTTCTGTGATTGCAAGAATGTCCCATAATTACCCATTTATTGTTCCTCAGCTTATCAAAGTGATTTTTAATCACCATGTGGACATTTCAAGGAGATTTTATAAGGTTAGGCCGAAATATGTAAGAGTTTTCTTGAGATTAGGATGCCCATGGAACAAATTTCGCATGATTGAAGATGAATCATTTTCAGTTATCCATGAGACAAAAGTGAGTTGACAGGGGTCATTTGTGGGGCCAAAGAATCTTGTCAATAGGGCTTCTATGGGATCATGATGACATGTTGAGGTGACCTCTAAGGGATCAAGGGTGATTTCTCGGGTTGCATAAAAACTTTTTTATGATGATCAATGTATATTCACTTCACATAAAGCTTCCATATTTTCCCCTTTTCATTTTCTTCTTTATTATACAAGGGAATGAGATCTCACAGAGTTATAGAAGCATTTTCATGATAAACCTTTATACTTTTCAATGGATCCAGATAGGTAACACAACACTTAATAGAAATGTATGACACCCTTCACATGTTAAAGATGATATATCAACTTTATCTTGCATGACAAGGTGTACATGACTCCAAGGACTTGATGGGGTATTGCGGACTGTATGAGTGCATCACAAGTAGATAAACTACCACATAAGGTCTCTCTATTATGTATATTTTTCCAAATTATTTTACAATGGTTTTGGACATATTTTAGGCAGTTTTCATTTTGAAAATTCCCACAGAACATAAAAACACATCCAACAGTCTCTACATGATTAGCAAGAGCCTTGGAAACCTTCTCAAGAACAAGTAGGTTTGTCTAAAAGGGATCTGTGAGATCTCAAGCACATCCCGAACTATGAATAAATCATTCATATGAACTTCCTATGCCCATATACTTTCCTTTCCCTTTAATGGTTACAATATTTACATGTTCTAGCCACTTTTTCATCCTTTTCATTATGGAGAAAATAATACCAATGATTTGTGTTTTTAATACCTTATCGATTTACGGATTTTAATTTATTGGGAATAACCCCCCACCCATGAGTGACATTCATTGGGACAATGAACCAGTTATGAGGAATGTAAATTCCCACAAATTCATTGGGGATGCCACCAAATGATATCATGTGAAATATTTGGTCTTCTAGGTGTCCATTATTATTCCATGGTGGGACTGTATGAATTCTCACTCACCAACTACTACAACTGTCCATAACTCTTTCAATATTCTCTCTTCATGTGTTCCCTTCAAAAAAAACATCCACAAGAACTCATCTTGATACCTATCTATAAGACCTTTTGGTAAGAAATTCTTTGTGAGATCTGTTCATGAAACCTAATTTACATTATAACTTGCTCAAATCAACCCTAAATACATCATTTTTAATTTATATAACCATTCGATATGGCTGTATTTTAGGTTTTTTGTGATCCACTAATTCAGTCGCATGATCTCTTGACTATTATATGGTTTGTGTGACCATATCTGGGTTAAGTAATCATGAGTCATATGAAGGGTTATGCAGTTGCGATATGTACTATTGTTTATGTGGTCTTCTAGATCTCCATGGTTAATGTGGTTTGTGAGACATGTATAGGGACATACAATTACAAATTCTCTTATGGGTCATGTGATTTTCATGATACTTTTGTGATCATTCAACTATTTATGATGATATTTTTTTCATTTATCTGACATAAGACACATAAATTTGTTCATATAGAATCCAAATCTAATCAATTTTCCCATAAAAGTTCAATAAAATAGGCTAAAGTAGTGATAGATTTCCTTAATTTTATCATAGGAAGTGTGGTTTCAACCCATCTTCATGTTATTAAGTCATTATAGATAAGTCCACTAAACCAAATGAGAGTTATCCTTGGGGAATATTCCCTTTTAGACTTATTTCCTCTCCATGGGTTTGGTTTTACCAATGAGACATCCATTCCTTCACCAAAATAATAAATAATACACCCACCTAGATTATAATAACCCTTTACAACTTTTGGGTGAACATATCCCAGATAAGTAATTTTATTAACATGGGGGAATGCACATATGGGCATATATTGAAACATATACCCATATACATTGATTGAAACCATAGAGAAATTACTTCAGATATCCATATTTACTATTCAATAATGAAAAATTCTATCACCAGCCAAAAGATTGGCTGGGTTCCCAACAAGGGCTTCTGATCATGGGGAAATATTAGAATGGATTGGGGAAAGCCCTTATGGGTGCAATATATCACATGTGAGTTTTTCATGGAGTTGAAGTAGATCAAAATGTATGAGGCCATATGGATCTCAAAAATATTTTCCAAATGAAATAAAGGCTTGATTTTAGACTTGTTCGATCCCTTGAGTATAGTCACCCACAAATTTTTCACCTTATTTATGGAGAGGACATTGATAAGATCTATGAAACACCCTTATTAGGAGGGATTTATGATTTTTTTTCTCATCCAAGTCCTACGTGATACGATGTGGAGAATACCCATCCTCTTCCATGCTATTAATGAATGGATGTTATAAATTTATATGATGTTGTCTAGATTTATTCTCATTAATTATGTGCGTTATATTTCATTTATGTAATGATTCCTTAACTATCAATGATACCCACCCTTTATATAATATCAAGTAAACTTGAATGCCTAGATTTGAATGTTTATATCCTAATAGATTCTCTCCAGAAATGCTCATGAATTCCATAAAACATGTGATTTATCATTAATGTATTTGATCTATTTATATTGATATTTCCTAATTCACAAAAATATAATTTTGGTAAAATATATGTATCGAAGAGTGTATTCTTTATCATTTGCTGAAGATTGTGGAATATGCGATCTTAGCATAATTTTTGCTAAGGAAATATGGTGGGACCTAATAGATATATATATTTCCATTAATATTGCACTAATTTTTTTCTAATATTAATATAGGGGAATAATTAGAGGGATTGGACTTGGGTATTTCTCATGATAAAATCCTATGGATTTTTGGCATGATAGATTTTGTGTATTTTTCTGATGATGCAAACTAAATCGTTGTTGGGATGTAGTTTAGGGTCTTTTAGCTTGGAACTTATATTTATGGAAGTATAATGTCTTTTATCTCTAACTTTCTATTGTTCGTAACATGTCATTCATGAAGTATAATTATCTTTGCAGTTTAACATCAAGTTGTAAGGACATCTGATCATGTTGTTGAGTGTATCAAATTAAATGTTTAGTTTTTACATGAATTTTTGCAGTATAGCAGGAAACCTAGGTTATATATTGACGAAGCCATTAATATTTAATTTAAAAATATAGGTTTGATTATAAATAATTGTAATGGGAATCTATAAAATTTGGTATTTATTGATTTGTGATGGAAACATATAAATTAAAGTGATTTGAGAAAGCAGAAATTGAGAGATTCAATTAAGCGTGATAAACCTGAGGAATCTCATTATTCTCATCATTCATCGCTTCAAGAGATAGGATTATGATGTTTTAATATATGGGTTTTAACACCTAGAACCGTAATTTTATTATGTTTAAACTAGGATACCTCCTTGGGTTTAGTTGAAAAAACACAATCATTCACCAGATACCACTAATGATTGTGTGATTTGTGTTGAACTTTATAACTGAAACTCACCAAGGAAACAAACAGAGAATTCGATGTGTGGTCTAGGTTTGTATGTTATTTCTTTGTAATACCATGAAATAAATGTAATTTTCATTGATAGTATTTATTAGAGTTCAATTTACCAATATGATCCAAATTAACACCAAAATTAAAAGAGAAAAGAAGAAATAGTGAATGGTGTGTGAAACACCACATGAAAGGGTAACCCCAAACATGATCATATGGGTTGATATTAACATAACGATACATAAATAAATTAAATAGGAAATATATGATTATGAAAAAAACATAAAAACTAAAATTAAACATATCATTGAAAGTAATACAAATATGAATGTTGGGATTACATCACATTCCTCCCTAGGTGATCACAAGGGGATTAAAAATCCATGGGAGGGGATGAAGAAGAAAATATATAATAAGAACATCCCATAGCCTCCAGAACTTCTAGGGATTATGGGAAGACTCTATTTGGACTAAAAAATTGTAGCACTTTTCGTTTTGGTTGATCTTTTAAATGGGGTGCCCAATGGGCCAATTTATAGGCCAACTGGGAAGTATTTTTAGGCACCCTGATTTTTAGAGTCTTCTTTGTACATGGTTTTCTGAAATAAAAAAGACTTTAATTACATTGAAAAAAACTAAAAAGATGTTTAGAGACAACTTTTATATCTCCATGTTACATTTGGCGGCCATATATTTTTCTTAATATGAGATATTTCAAAAATAATGAGGAAAGGTTTTGACCCCATGCAGATTCATTTTATTGGACCAATCAGTTCTGATGAGCCTCTTAATGGATAAATTAGGCCAGGGTTTCTTCAATAAAGTTTTATACGATAGAGATATGGATTGGCTGGATAACTTTCAGCCCATTTGGATTCACTAATTTCTTGGATAATTCAAGGTAGTGGACATGTGTTTAAGGGATTCCATGCAATTTGGCACATTTTCTTTCTGCATAATCATGAGCTCTCCAAATTACCTCCAACATCAATGAAATCATCAATAGAGTGAAATTTTTATTTTTAATAATGAAAATAACAACAATATTTAATCAATCATGATTTAAAATTTGTTATTATAATTTTAATTTTTAAAACCAAACCAGTTTAATACATTGGTATAAGTGTGAAATAAAACAGAGATTTATGGTATGATCACACCCCCAAACCTAAACACATTCACTCTTGAGAAAAGTATAATATAATAATCATTTACCATTCCTAAATCAAAGGAATGAAAACATCCAATATTCTTTTTATATGAAATAAATCATGTCTTATTTATGGAATCATTTTTTCTATCATTTTTCTTCTCTAACATTCAAATTTGTTCAACTTAATTTGATCACCAATGAAACATTCCACAACCTACCTCACCAATAAATTTACCCTCTTCACTAAATGAACATATTAAAGTGGATTTATGATATTTTCCCAAAGTTCATGTCATCTTACCATATTCTTGATAATATTCTACGTTCTCTATCGGTAGAAACTAGTGTGTTACACAAGATGACTTTGAACAGATTATTCTGAGGTTCATGGTTAGTATGATTTATTGTTTAAAAAATGAGGAAAAAATAAAAGTTTTTAAAATATTATATATAAAACATGTAAAAATTCACCGTGTTATCAAAATTAATATACACACTCCACCCCTCACAAAGTGTATCGCCTCTAACTCATTATCCCCTTTGACCAATTTTATGGGTCACAACCAAGAAGTGAATAATAATGAGTAAACATCCTCTTTTATCTATTTTTTTCTGTTTTTTATGTACATATCTATATATTTTTTTATATTTGATTCTTTGGAGATAAATACAGAAACATGTGTAAAATTAATGATGCAATATGGCTTGTGAACCCACTATCTAAGGAAAATGTAGGGACCCTTTATATCAACACATAACAGTGATTCCCTCTCTAGAATTCAAATGGAAACACCCTCTCACCCACACCTACATAAAATAAAACAAGAATATAAATAAAGGATGGGTAGGTAGGGATAAAGTATCTTTTAATTTGGCTACCTAAATGACATTTTATGGCCTCTATGGAATAATAATGGAAAAATGTCAAGGTAGTCGAAAATAGAGGTTAATTTTATAAAGGGATTTTTAATAAACAAATTCCAATACAATGAATATAGAAAACCAAAATAATATGAATTCAAATAGAATAATGGAATTTTCTAGTTTTTACATGACTTGAGACTCTCAAGAAAGTGATTAAATGGAAGAATATGCAATAAAGTTCTTAGAATGTATCTCAGGAAAGAGATTAAAATATTTGTCCATGTTAATGAAGCATGAGATTCAAAATTACATTAAAAACCTATGAATTATTTGAAAATAAAAATCCAATAAAAAGATTCCATATCAATATTCAATTGAAAAACAATTTTCCAAAAAAATGAAAATTTACAAATAATCGAATCAAGCATGAAAAATTATTTTGGATATTCTTTTAAAGTTCAATGTTTATCCAAAAATGGAAAATAAAAAAAGAAATAAAAAATGGAATTTTTTTGTTTGTTTTTTGTTTTTTTTGTAATCCTAACTATGAAATTTCACCCTCCCCCACACCTAAAAATTAAATTTACCTCAATGAAAATATTTTAAATAAATAATCAAGTAAATAAAGATAGTGATAAGGGAAAACATACTATGTGGTGCACATGTGGCATCTATCATATGGACTTCCACCATGAGATGCTTTCGAAAATCCTCATATAATTTGTTTGAGCCACATTCCATTTAAATTAATCCTCTATCCACTATTCTCATGAAAAACCTATATAGAACCAAAATGGTAAACATTAGTAATAGTATAAGGATAGAGCCAGTAGGAATGAAACATACCCAGGTGGAGATTTATCCTAAAATTATCCAAGAGTACCTTCTCACCAATATAATTTATTTTTTGATGAATCATACCATCATGGATATACTTTTTCCTGACATTTTAGATTTTTGAGTTCTCATATAAATCACGTCTAATTTCTTCAAAATCCTGAATCTGTAACTTTTTATGCTCACATATTTCTTAGAGATTCATATTACAATATTTAACAACCGAATATTAATGATGGTATACCTCTATTGGGAGGTGAAAATCCTTTCCATACACAATACTACATGGAAATATTCCGATTGGGGTTTTAAAAGAAGTATGGTACACCCAATGTTCATCATCCAAGTGAAAACTCCAATCTTTTCTATTGGGTTGTATAGTTTTTTCTAAGATTCACTTGATTTCTTAATTTGAGATTTTTGTTTTCCTATTAGTTGGGGAGTGATATGAAGTGGAGTCTTTATGAACAAACACAAAATTTTGAAGAAAATTTTTCATGTTACTATTTCAAAAATGTAAACCCTGATTACTAATGACAAATCTTGGTAAACCAAACCTACTGAAAATTTGGGACCTCACAAAATTGACAACCACCGATAGTCATCAATCCTAGTGGCCTTTTCTTCCACCCATTTAGATACATAGTCCATATTCCATAAGATATAAACAAAGACAAATGAATTAGGAAAAGTCCTAATGTGTCGAAGTTCTCACAAAATTACATGGGTTGTCGGGGCATTTCATTCCTCTTAGAGGTATTCCTTGTGAATTGATATAAAGTACATGACTTACAAAACTGATAAAAATCTCTATAATTTTTTTTCTAATAAATTCATGATTCAAGGAACTTTTGAGCTATACGTTGTGATCCAATGTGACCCCCATAATACAAAGTGTGACAGAAGGTCAAAACAGAGGTGAACTCATGGCTAGGGGCACACCAATAAAAAACTTGGTCAATATAATTTCTACACAAATATGGTTTATCCCAAATGTACCATCGATAATAATGCTTATGTCTATGATATTTTGAAGTACAAAAATTAGTAGGGACCCTAGATGTTTCTATAATATTCACAATGTTCCCATACCAGGGGTTAAAGTTCCAAACATCACAAAGGTTCTCACAAGGGATGGATTATCCAATGGAAAGGGTTGAGTCAACATGATGGTCCAGTGGTTGGGAAATACTAATAATGTGGTCCCCTATCTCATTTTCCACTCCTCTCTTATCTCTATTCTCATGTTCAAACTCCCGAAGGAGGAGCATCCATCGAATAAAGAAAGGATTAGTTTTAGTTTTCATTAGGGGAGAATGAAGGGCGACATGATCAGAAAAGACAATTGTTTTTGACCTAAAAAGATATGAATGGAATTTTTCTAGGTAAAAAAATATAAATAAGTTATTTTTCAGTGGTTTTGTAGTTTTCTTAGAAATGATAAAGGGTAAGTGACGCATATAAAATGACATGATGAGACTTCTCAATGCTTTATGATAGAATTTCCCCAAATTCAAAGTTATAGGAATCACATATGAGTTCTTAGGGGAGATAACACCATGGTGGGTGGATGAAGCGAGGTAAAATGAGACTAATTTATATTTAATTTAATGAATCATAACATTTTGTATAAAAAAAAATCAGATTCATTTTTCAATAATTGAGACAAGGGAAGTGAAATCTTATTACTGTCTTTAATGAATCTGCAATAGAAAACAGTATGAACCAAGAAAGATCTCACCTTATGAACACATTCTTGATATGGAAGGGTTGAAATTAATAAATTTTTTTATTTATCCACTTCAATTAACTCTTTTGAAATAACAATCCCATGAACTATGTCGTTATCAACCATGAAATGGCATTTCTAATAATTCAATATGAGATATTTTTCAATGAAATAATGGAGTAAATAACCTAGTTGTTTAAAACATTCATCAACGTAAGTTCTATAAACCATGAAATATTCCATAAAAACATTCATGAAATTTTCTAAGTACATAGAAAAAATAATTAATATACATCGCTGAAAAGTACCAGGAGCATTACACAGACCAAAAGGCATCCTTCTATAAAAAAAATATGAACAAGGGATATGTTAATGTTGTATTTTATTGATACTCATGGGATATATGGATTCGAAAATAACCTGAACAATCATCGAGGAAAAAATAATGGCACTTACCAGACAATATTTCTAACATCTGGTCAATGAAAGGTAGAGGAAAGTGGTCCTTTCACATGGCTTGATTCAGCCAACAATAGTCAATACAGATTCACCATTTCTTTTCACATGTGTTGGAACCAATTCATTCCTTTCCTTAGAAACAACTATTATTTAAAATTTTTAGGCATAATTTGAAATGGGATAACCCATTTACCATTAGATATTGGATAAGTGATCCTAGAATCAAGCAATTTACTGACTTCAAATTTTACCACATCAAGGAGAGTAGGATTTAGCTAGTTTTGAAATTGACTTACGGTATTATAATAATCATCCAAAAGTTTATGGTGCATACCAATAGATGGGATAATCAACCGAATATATTCCAAATTCATTCCTATCTTCTTTTTATACCCTCTCAAAAGGTCAAGAAATTTTGATTCCTACAGTAGAGAGAGGTTATTGGAAATAATGACTAGAAATTGGTCAACACCCACAAGATAAGAGTATTTTAAATTATATGGAAGTGGATTTGTTTCCAAAACCAGTGGGTTTTGGATTTATGTAGGGGATTTATGTGTACTTGGGTCTATAAAACTTTAATTCTACTCATGATTTTTCTATAAGGATAGAAAATCAATTGAAATGAGATTTTCATAATCATTTAAGGTCATGGGTACCTTAAGATGAACACACTAATCAATTAAAAAAAATAAAATTCTTATGAAGACACAAAACACTGAAAACATGAATCAAAACTCAAATCATCCAAGGGTGAAGAAGAGGAAAATGAATTTGAATATGGGTCGAGGAGAGAATTGTGTGTGTATGTGTTGTTTGAGAGCACTTCCATTGAATAGGTAGGAATATTAGAGTGATCTTCAACAGGGTGTTTCATAGCATCAAGAATGCTAAAACTTACATTTTCTCCACCAAAATTCATGGATAGTGTACCGTTGTGAACATTTATTATCATATTTTCTATTTTAAGGAATGGCCTCCCAAGTATGATAAGATCATGTCCTTGGGTTTTGGTATCCTCCATCTCAAGAATATAGAAGTCATTGGGGATGATGATATTCCTAAGTTTTACAAGGACTTCCTTGACCACTCCTGATGGGTGTGTTGTGCTCCAATTGGCAAGTTCCACTATGATTCATGTCGGTTGAATCTCTACAACTTGAAAATAACTGTACATAGTGTAAGGATTTACATTAATTGAAACACCTAAACCTAGAATGTCATCTGAAAATAATGTCCCCCTATGGTTTAAGGTATCTTGAATGTTCTTGGATCCTTGAATATGGTTGGAATTACTGGTTGAATCAAGGCCGATACATTATTTCCCTGGTAGACTCTTATTCCCCTTCAGCCTTCTTCTATGGGTGAAAATTTCTTTATGAATTTGGAATATCATGTGATTTGATTAAATACATCCAATAAAGTAAAGTTAAATTATACCTTTTTAAATGTATCCATTAAATAATTTTCAATCTTATTATCAACAAATTTGATAAATTCAGAGAGTCTTTACAGTAACACATAAGGAATGGTTTATTTGGTTGAATCCTCAATGATAAATTGTCAATCATTTTTGTTTATTTTTTCAACATTAAAATATTTTAGGGATAGGTAAAAATAGTTTTCAAGATGGGGACATACCTTTTGGGAAGAATAATTTGAATAAGAAACATACTTTTCACTATGAAGTGTGTTTTGAACAAACATTACCTTCATATTTTGGATTGAAAATAGGTTGGGAAGTCAATTTTCCAGAACATTGAATATTTTTCTCAATTATGGTGTTCTCCAATTGTCCCACTTGAGTTTGTAGGTCTTTAATAGCCGATTGTGTGGATTATTGAAACTATAGGTTCTTGGTTTCCATTTAGTTTACCATGTCATCAAGGACTGGTTCATATCTATGTGGAGGAGGAGGATTGTTTCAAGAATTTGAGGGATAAAATGATTTCATACCTTGTACTTACTAACAAAAATAATTCTTGGGGTAGGTCGGGTTTCATCCTTGTTGGTAATATGGTTGAAATTTCCACCTGGGGTTTGGATTTGGCCTAAATGGTACTTTTTTTAAGGGTGGTGCTTTCTAAAAAGGACTCCCTAGGAATAATACTACACAAGACTCAGATGAACCCTGAAGTTGTGGGCACTGGTCAGAAAAATGAGTGTTATCCAAACAAATACAATAATGTACTGGAATAGAAGAAGAGTGTGAGTTTCCTTATGCTTGAGCTAATTACCTTATAAGGGTATGAATCTCATCATGTTTATTATCTACTTTTTTTCGAGGGATGAATGGATTACCTACTGAACTAATCAGGTTAGTGTAATTGCTCGTGAAACAAATTGGTGTTTATTTTGAGCCATAAGGGCTATTAAATCACGAGTGACAAATGGTGTTTTATCAACTAGGGATCCACCATATGTAGCACTTATCATTCCAGGATCCATGAAGATAGTCCCTCATTGAATTATTGAATTAGAAATTGTTCACTAAATTGGTGGTGGGGGAAACTTGAGCAGTTTTTTTAGTATCTCCAAATATTCATGAAGGGTATCTTATTGTGAATAACAAATGAAAAAAATTTCTTTTCCAATTGATTTAGTTCCAGAGGTATGAATGAAATTATCTATAAATAGTTTTTTAAGGTCACTCCAATCCCCAATTCTGGTAGGCATATAGTATATCCAGTCTTTGGCTACCCCATCTAGGGAGAAAGGAAAGGCCATTAACTTAATGAGATACTCATATACATTTAGGGGTTTTATTGTGGAGCATAGTATGTGAAACTCTTTGAGATGTTTGTGAGGGTCCTCACCGAGAAGACCATGTAATTTTGGAAGTAGGTGTATGAGGCCTGATCTCAAATAAAAGTGGGATTCATCCTTAGGTATTAGATATATACAGGTTCGTACTCCACATTTGGGGTGGCCAGTTCTTTTAAGACCAGGTTATTTGTATCCATGTTCCCTTGGGTTCGATTTAGTTCATTGTTTTTCTTGTTTGGGATCACTTGATGTTGCACAAGGGGTTCCTCACTATTACTTGATTTTTCTGCTCTATATGACCTAATTTTTGAGTGAATTATCTTTTCTATTTCTAGGAAAAATTCACGAATTTTTTCTTTTCTGATCGTGTCATGAAAATAAGTTGTGTTGTTTGATTATTTTTTGATTTTATTTATTTTTTTGATTTAATATAGATAAAATAAAATAACTTAAGAAAGGGTAATGGAGAAAATAAAATATAATGTTATACTATAGAATGAGATAGAGATAGAGAGAGGAAAAATCAAACACAAAAAATAAACACAAGAGGAAAAAAATACAAAAAATGGATGTGAAGATATTGAAAAAAGTACTAATTAAGAAAAAAAATAAAAAAAATAAAAAAAAATAAAAAAATGGTCTTTGATCCTCGAAAACCGTGCCAAAGTTTTATCATGTTTTCGTGCGCATCAAACTAAATGATTAGTTTTTACTGGGATTTCTGCAGTATAGCAGGAACTCTAGGTCATATCTCAATAGTGCTTCAAATCATTAATTTAAAAATAATTTTTTGATTATGAAAAAGGGTAATGTAATTCTATGAAATTAGGATTTTTTTTGATTTATGAGGAAATTATATAAAACAATGCGACATCAGAATGCAGAAATTGACAGATTTGATTAAGCATGATCAACCTGGGAAATATCATGATATTGATCCTTCATTGCTTCAAGATATAGTGTTATGATTTTCTAATACCTGGTTTCTAACATGTAGAACAATAATTTTTCGTGTTTAAGAAAGGATTCATCCTATTGATTTTTTCAAAAACACACTACAATCCACTGGGTACCGCTGATGATTGAGTGATTTGTGTTCGACTTCATTACCTAAACTCACTAAGAAAACATATAAAGAACATATTATGTTGTCCAGGTTGGTATATTATTTATTTTTGATACCATGACATAAATTTACTTGGACATGAGAGTGTCTATGAGAGTTCAATTTACCAATATGAACCATAGAAACACCGTAATTAAATGATAAAGGAAGAAATGGTGAACGGTGTGTGAAACCTCACATGAAAGGGTACACGGAAACATGATAATATGAGTTTATCATGACATACCTATAAATAAATCTATTAAATTAGAATATAGGATAAATAAAAAAATTCAACCAAAAATTAAATTATCATTCAAAATAATATAAACACGAAACTCGAGATTACATCACATTCCTCACCGGGTGATAATGAGGGGTTTAGAAATACATGGGAGGGTAGGAATAATAATATTTTTAAGTATCATTTCTTATAGCCTCCATATCTTATAGGTATGATGATAAAACAAATTTGGGACTCCGAAATGGCATTACCTTGCCTCCTAGTCGAACATCCAAATTGGGTGCTGAAGGTTCCAATTTATAGGCAAAGTGGGAAGTAGTTTTGTGAACCCTGATTACTAGAATCCTCTTGGTCCAAGGTTTTTAGGGGTTAGATTGTATTAAGTTAATTTTAAAAAAATAAAAAGTTTTTGGAAGAACTTTTTTATATCTCTATGAAAACTTTTGTGGCGAGATTTTTTTTATAAAAAAAGATATTTTCAAAATAATGAGGAAATTTTTTTACCCCATTAAGATTCAATTTTTTTGGATAGATCAGTTCAGATTTTCATTTTAATAGTCGAATTGGGATTGGTTTCTTCATGACTATTTTATCATAGATATATATGTATCATATAAAAAAATTTCATCCTATTTGGATAAACATATTTCTTGGATCATGAGAAAAAATTGACATGTGTTCATGGGCTTCCATGAAATTTGGCCCATTTTCCTTCCACATTGTTACAGGATCTCAAAATCAACTTCAACTTCTATGAAATCATCAAAAAAGTGAAATTTACCTTTTTAATATTGAAAAAAACAACATTATTTATTCAATCATGAATTGAAATTTGTTATTATAATTTTAACATTCAATACAAAACCAGTTTAATACAGTGGTTTAAGGGTGAATTAAAATAGTGAATTTTAGTATGATGGACATCTTCTTTCCATTTTTTCTTCATGCGGTAAGAACATAGATATGATTTATATTTTAAAGTTTTGATTTCATGACACCAAATACTATGTAGTTTAATGTATTTCTACCAAGACTTTTTTAGTTTATTTTTTTCAGAATGTCATTAGTGAATATATAATATGGGGTATACATGCCACGAATGACCCAAAACACCCTAGGGGGATGACTTCTATTTTGGTGTTGCTGGGGATCATGAGTAATTGAGTTCCTTTATTGAAATAACTAGATTCGTTTTATTGGTTGGTCAAAAAACTTATGTTTCGATAACATTACCAAACAGAGGTTTCCCCACTCTTTTCCAGGGGCCATGAATGATTAATGGGGGTAATAGTTTTTGGGGGGAAATCATAGAGAAGATGAGTCTACCTAGATAGTTTTAGTATGGTTTGAGTAAGTCATAACCAAAATGTTTTAGTTGAGGAGTATGGAATAATGAAGACATTCTATGGATGATCTATAACACTCTAATGTGTTGGGTCCTTCCATAGTGGTACCTAAGATAACAATGAGTGAAATTAATTTCCTTAAAGGATGGGATGCCTCTGGTAAGTAGGAAAAAGATCTTTTGAATCAATGGAATGGAAATATAGTGGTTTTACTACCCTTTTATGGGGTATATGAAATATTTTAGAAAACTCAAAAATTTGGATGTTGAAGTTGGGTATGGAGTGAATGATTATCAAAGAAGGATTTTTGATACCTATAGAAAATTGGATATTTAATTATGAATAATAGGACCTATTGCCTATGGTTTTGGGTAATGATTTATGGTAATTCAAAAGATTCAGGAAAGGAGTGTCACATTCCTACGTTGAGAAAGTGTATAAAACACAGTGATTTAACATTGAGGATGTCAGATCTAATTGAATATTCTTGTAACTTGAATTGTAAATCATTGTATAAAGTGTGTGGGAAATTAGGATGGAATGGGAAAATTGTTATTGTAATGGATCAGAGCACTCCATGGTGTTGAGTTCGTCCATGGCGATGTCAGGCTCAAAAGAACTAGAAATCCCATTTTTAAGGAAATAGTGTATTTGGTTAAAGAGCATAGGATCATATGTAAGAAACATAGGCATACACATATATTAAAATAATGTGTCTCTTTATGCTGGGTATCATTTTTCAAGGGCTATGTAAGGTTTTAGAAGTTTGAGGTGCTCAAATCAACAAATTGGATTTGTATAATAAGTTATATTCCATAAGGATTAAAGCACCCAAAAATTTATGCTGCAGCCGAGTTAAAACATAATCATGGTCATGAGATGTGAAAAATAATTACACTAAAATTTTCAAGGAATAGGGGGTCTAGTGAGAATAGATCATCTTTTTCTAGGGATAAAAAGTAGGCCCAATGATATTTATACCTCATTTATCTATGCCATATTGTTTACCAAAAATCTGGTGATGAAGAGTTTAGCAAGTGGAGACATGAATTTTTCTTAGGATTACTTTTCTGGGTTTTCAACATAACAAGTTTTATGTCTCATTCCAAAGGAGTTTAAGGTCTTGTGATTTGAACCATAAAAGGATAGAGTTTAAGGTCATACATATTTGACCAAAATGAAATAATTTTAAGGTCATGAAACACACATGCCTATTATGAGGGGAATGTTTCACAAGAGACCAATAAAGATACCCATGCTAAAGAGTAATTAAATATCATTATGAGTGGGAGATGAAATTGTTTTAAATAATGGATCAAGGTACTCGGGTTATGAGTAATGATATGGGATAATCATATAGGGGATGGACTAGAAAACCCAAAAGTACTGAGTTCAACCAAAGTTATATTAGGAAAATAAGGATAAGAAAACCTTTTATATATGGAGAAAATGTCTCTTGTTGGTTGGTCTAAATCCTTATACATCGATTATAGGGTAAAAAAGAGAGATATTTTTTTTGTTCCAATGTTCATGAAATGTTTGTAAAAACTCGAGGTTATGAAGACATGAAGTCTAATTTATTGGCTCAGGGTATTAACAGATGGTAGATGCACCCCATACTCTGGTTGATCAGTGTCAATCCCTCACATTCCTTTGATATGGAATTATACTGGTTGATGTACTTCACATTTTTATGTCATTTAGTGGGGATGCATTTTTCATGTAGTTTTAAAGTCATAACACCATGATATTTTCCTTATAGTTTAACATAATGTAGGATTTGTTTTTCATTATATATTTCTATCTTATATACAGTTAGGGGTGTATTTTTATCATGATGATGTTTTAGATAAACCCAGGATCAGAGATATGAGCATTTCAATATATCCTATGATGCCAGGAATCAAGACATAATTACTTCTCATATGATTGTTCCTAGTGAAGGTCGAACCCATATGTATAGTGGGGGGGGGGTTAATTTTTCTATTTTATTAGGGTTGGACCCAAGAATCAGAGATCCAACTATCATTGAGTATCCCGTGGTAATATTAATCAATCCATAATTAGTTCTCGAATAAGAAATGATCTACACTGGTCTTACCCATAAGTAGAGGGGGAATTGTTCTCATTAATTGTTATAGCTACAACCATGATTTTAGATCCAGATGTGATGACATATCATGTGGTTAAAATAATAAATCCACATGTAGTTCTTTAATGGGAAACTCTCCACATAGTTCTGAACAATATGTAGAGGAAGGAATTGTTCTCATTGATAGTTGTGACTAGACCTTGGATTTGAGATCTGGGTATCACTATATATCCTATGGGGATCAGAATAGAGCCACACATAGTTCTTGAAAAACCATCTAGATTAATATCAAGTAAGATGGAAGTGGTCTCCTGAACATGAAAAGGCAATATTGTGACTGGACCTAATGCTAGAGGCTTGGGTGTCAATGCATATCCAACAATGGTAGGGATGAAGAAAAATGAAGTTCATGAATAGAGGTGTGGTCCGATGCCAAAACAAAGTGTAATGTTTCTCTTGGGTGGGATCTACAGTAATGAGTAGTTTTGTGTCATACAATATACATTATCCATGAAATTTAACATTTTGTGTAAAGAAAGTAGATAATGATTTTTAATATCTTTCATACAGAACTATGCTACCCCTATCATGAGTTGATATGTATCAATAATTCATGGAATCACTTAAAAAAATTCTTAAGCTCATGTGATCCATGCTTGGTTTGAGAAATAGGGAATATATTAGGATACCCCCATGAAATTAAGGAAATTGGAGAAAGGACATGGATATTTTCTATCATGTGGTGACTGGACAATGGCTTAGGTTCTAGGAATCCTTACGTATCTTATTGGAATGAGAATCAAGACTGTATATAGTTCTGAAAAATAAATGCAGTTAGTTTCAAGTGGTAAGGATATCACCTGCGTAGTTTAATTTTATGTGTCAAGGACTTAGGTTATTTGATGTTAATGAATGGGAATATTGGATATCAATGCATTTTTACATCATGTAGGGATGGAAAAGGATACCTGATGTGAAAAAGAAATAATGTAGTTGGATCTAAGTCCAAAGGATTGGGTATCACTATGTATCTTGCAGGGGTAGGAGTTATGCTGTATGTAGTTCTTTAATGTGAAGATTCCCTAAGGGGACCTGACATTCAACATAGGAATTTTGGAATTTATTTATCCTTTTCACATATCTAGATCATATTTGATGAATCATTATTGATAAGATTCTTCCCATTCTATTTAATTTCATATGTTTAGGACTCCTTCTATGTAGTTTAATGTCATGTGGTCATGAAGTGTTCTATGTAGTTTGACATCATGTAATCCTGAAAACTTTTTGTTGTTTAGCATCATGAGACTAGAAAGAGTTTGTGCACTTTAATGTGATGAGACCAGAATGATTGGTTATGTGTAGTTTTAAGTCTTTTTTCCTGGACTTCATACATACAATTTGACCCCATGTTGTTATGATGTGGTCTATATAGTTCAATGTCATATGTTGAGGTCATGGGAGTCTTTGAAGACCAAAATAAATTTTTTTATTAATAATCCTTGCATTGGTAGGGGTGTGACACACTACATATCCATTTTTCATTTTGAGTATACTTTTATGGGAATGAAATTGTGTATGATATAAGGCCCTTCCCATTTGGGTTCTATCTCTAAAGTATTTTTCCCTAAAATAATTGGGGTTTTGTGAGGCAACACCAGTTCTCCTTGAAGGAATGCACAGAGGTGAACCTTTTTATTATAGTCTTGTGTGATCCAACTATAATGGATTTCAAGGTTCAAAATGTAAAAGATTTTTAACATAAAGTCTTTCTTATTCGTACAACCTCGTTTTCAATTTCGCATTATCCAAGAGGTTTCCACATGTAGCTATTCGAAGCAAGGACAAGTAGACATCTATGGGTAAAACTACCTCAGTTCCCACAACTAAAAAACTATCCTTTAATAGGATTAGAAATATAATTAGTTCTAGAAAAGTATTGAAAACGTTTTCAAAATTAAAAGCCCAAGAATTTTATCATTGCTTAAAAAGTATTGATAAATGGGTCATGTATCATTGCTAAAAAAGCGCTGACAAAGGGGTAATTTTCAGCACTAAAAAGTTTCTGATAAATTATAACTTTATCAGTGCATTTCAAAGAACCGATAAAATACCCATTTATCTGTACTTTTATTTAGTTACTCTAAAGGAACCCATTATCATCACTTTTTAAAGCGTTGATAAATGGAGATACTACAATATGATTTTACAACACACTATAGAATCATAACAGTGTGCTGTAATAGGACACGACAACAACAAAAACACACCTGAAACACATCAGATATCACCAAAAACAATTCCCAAAACATAATTTAAATAAAATGAAATTTACAACACAAATACTAGAAAAAAATAGATTATAGACATTTAAAACACTTGTTTATACAATTACATAAATAAAAATTATTATATAAATTCAAAAACAATCCTAACTATTAATGTTACCATGATTTCCATTGACTTTATTTGTTGAACTACCAACATTACATGAGTATTTTTGAACAAACCACCTTAACTCGAAAAAATGAATCTACTTATATAAGAAATAAATTATTATGAGTAATAATAAAAGGAAATAAATTAAACATAAATATGAAATAATACATTAATTATTAGAACAATGATTTTAATTTGAAAATATCAAGATTACCATTGTGATTGAGTAGTGGAGGGAACTTGAAAGAATATGATAAATGGTAACAATATTGGAGTGAAAGGTTTCGTTAGAGAAAAATTCTGTAGATTTTTTGGTGTGGGAAACGATGAATGATGAAGAAAGCTCCAAAACAAAAACAAATGAATCCAACTATATAAGAAAAAATTATTACATGAGTAATTCTAAAAAGAAATAAATTAATCATACATATAAACATTACATTAATTCTATGGATAATGATTTATTGTGAAATCATAAATATTACCTCTGGAATTGTGCAGAGGTAGAGTCATTACTCTTCATACAAAGTTAGTGGAAGTAACATGAAATAATGTGATAAATGCACCACTATAGGGGTGAAAATATTTTATTGGAGAAGGAGAATTATGGTTGGACAGAGCACCCAAACTCATATAAAAGAATCCACCTGTATATGAAAACAATTATTATGTGAGTAATACTGAAAATAAATAAATTAAACATACATATGAAACGATAACTTAATTATTTGGACACAAATTTTACTATGAAAGGATAAATATTACATATGTAATCGTGTAGAGGAAGCGTTGTTTCTCTTCTTTAAAATGTAGTGGAGGTAATATAAAATAAAGTGATAAATGCACCACTACAGGGGTGAATAGTTTTTAAGGGAGAAAGAGCATGAATATTTCACAAAGCACCCCAAATCGAACAAAATAATAGACTTATATAAGAAAACAATTATTATATGAGTAATACTAAAAATAAATAATTTAAACACACATAAGAAATAATAAAATAATTCTATGTACAATGATTTTACTATAAAAACATCAACATTACATTTGTAATTAAGAAGAGGCAGTGTTGTTGCTCTTCCAATAAAGGTAGTGTAGGTAATGTGAAATAAAGTGATAAATGAACCATTTTATGGGTGACACAGTTTTAGGGGAGAATGATCATGAAAGTTGGATAGATCACCCTAAATAGAACAAAATAATCCACCAGTATAAGAAAAAATTGTTATGTGAGTAATACTAAAAATAAATAAATTATACATAAAAACGTAATAATAAATTAATTCTCTGGTCAATGATTTTATTGTGAAAACAACAAGAATAACTCTTTGATTTTGAAGATAAAAAGAAAACATCATTTCTCTTCTTGAAAAGGAAAGACACATGGACATAAAACTTCTAAAATAAACAAACTCTGTATGAAATAATGAAAATTAAATCAATGTTATATTATATATTTTTTTTTTCAGTAAAATAGATAAATTATATCATAACATTACCTTTGAATCTATCCAAAGGGGTTTCAACAATATAGTTTGTTATTTAGAGGGACTGGTAACATCATCATGTGCATAATAAATTTTCTTCATGAGTAGCCAAAAATTTAATTTAGATTATTTAAATATAGTAGAGAATATATAATATTTTGAGAAAAACATAATATATTAAATAACGCTTTTAACATATCATTGAACTCAATTTTTTAAATGTTTCAAGTATTTGGATCTGTATTCTAGAATCCAAATCCCTTATTTTTAGACCCCACTAATGTAAAATACAATGTATATATTGGAAACAACATGAACTAATTGTGATAACCCATGGAAATGGATATCCTGTTTGAATTTCCATATGCCTCAACATTTGTTTTAGTATCTAGTAGGAAAATCATCCAATTATTTCTTTTTGAATTTGAGACATATATTCCTTGAACTTATTGTGATGCCATTATGAATAGATCATCTTTTTTCCCTTCTATACTGAAATTCACCTTCACATATCCCATTTCATCACCATTTACTCCATTGATATTGTCAACACCTTTACAAAAGAAAAAGAGGCACTTTAAATGATGTGTAATCCAACTCATATATCTATTTGATAATGCCAAAATATGAAATATTTTCATAAATTGTATTTATATCCTTAGAACCAGATTTGTACATTGCTTCAGTCACAAGTGTAACACTACTATTTTTCATCACACTTAATTCATCATGTTCCACTGTATAGAACATATAACCATTGATTACAAACCCAATATAAGATATGACATTTTAATTTGATATTCTAGCTTGAAAATGAATCCATTCAACAATTGACTTTTTATTTTCATATTACTCCTTATAAATTTGATCCTTGAACCATTCTATAAACTGTTAATTTTGTGTATCTGATATCCATCTTTCTTCCATTTATGGGTATAAATATCTAAGTATTTTCATGCGGGCTTTAATGTATGGATCAACATCTTCACTATTATGTAATATGTATTAATGTTCATTCTCACATTCTATCATGGTGATTGTAACAAAATATCTTCTAGAAATACCTTCACCCATAAGGCGTTCACTATGATAAGAATTTGGGAGACTGATGCTTTCAACATCTGATAGGTAATCTGTATAGAATTCAATAGCTTCTTAAATTATATATAGTTGTGCAATACAACCTTCTTCCCAACTTCAATTCATGAAAACCCTTTCAAAATCATCATATACCATTCAATGGGGTACATCCAAATGTAATGGATAAGACCACATAGTTGAATGTCTATGACCTAGTGAACCATCAAGTTGACCATTATATAAAAAATGACGGTGGGAAGAACAATTATAATTAAAATAATATGATTCAAATCCCCTTATTCATGATTTGAAACTTCACTGGGACTACAACTTTACGGGATATAGCTTTGAAAATGAAACATAGTCTGTTTAATGCATGACAAACATTTTGAGTTTGAATGCAATGGAAAGAAACATGCATTAATTATTGCATCAAAAAATGGCAGTCCTGTGATTTTAGTCCTTATAACTTCAGATTAGTCATTAACATGACATTATTGTTTTTGATGAATATCCCTATGGTACTTTTACACTTAAAAGGAAAAGGTAAAATTGAAAATTTTTCTATCTGGATAGAGTATAAGCTACTAGAGGAAGAAAAGTCCGCTTTTTACCCTTCACTGGTGCTAACTCTTCCCTTATCCCAATTTCAATCAAGTCAAATCTATCATTGATGCCATCATTCTTTTTTAGAGAAAAATTTAGTAGCGTGACAATAACACTGTCAAATATTTTTTTTCTACATGCATGCCATCAAGAAAATGTATGACATAAAAATAATTCCAATACAGTAATTCAACAAAAACTGTTCTCTTATTCAAACCTAATTTTTAAGGTTTTTCAAAAATAGTTTACCAAAAATGTTTCAATATTGTTTAATTTTCTAAACTTTTCTCACACATTGCTAGAGAAAGTGTTGTAACTTGTTTGATATTCCAATCAAATGATGTCATCTAGGATCAATATTTATGTCATTAAGGTAAAAAATTTAGTTACATAAAAACACAGTCTTTAAGTATTGTTTCAATTGAATTGAGTATGTGAATTTTTAACAAATATGACACCCCAAAAATACTTTAATGATATAGTATGATAAATTTTCATAAGTGGGGAAGTCATTTATCATTCCACACTATATGTAAATCAATGAGAATTATTCCCATATATGATAATCATGCATTGTAACACCTATATCCCACATCAATTTCAGATCTTCGATCAATGGAGCCAAATAGACATCAATATCATTACTGGGTTTCTTTGGTCCAGATATAAGTAGATAAAACATAAGGTTTTTTCACTTCAGGAATAACCATGGAGAAAATTTATAATTTACCAACATGAAGGGTCATGTACTATGAGTACTACTCTATAAACCAAAATGATATATTCAATATTTAGATAACACAGGATGAATGTTTTTTAGATCATCCCCCAATTCGTGAAATTCGTAATCAATTTTCATCCACTGATGAAAATCTGCTAGATGACGTTGGTTACAATATTTAATTATTAAATATAAATTTCATATTAATTGTCATATGGTTTACTGAAATCCATATAGTCTTCTAAAATGTGGAATGATTGGAATAAACCATAAATATTTTGAAGGAAGTGATTCATTTTTCTAGTATTTATCTGTGCCATGGTTAGGGCATTTGATGAGTGATTCATGGTCCTTATGAAATATAATGAAATCATTTAGACAAGAATGTATATTTTAGAGATCATGGACATTGAACATAACATTTTTAGCATTAAATGTTCAATATTGAAGTTCATTTTCTTTTAGTGGCATATCTTTCAGAAGACTAAGTAATTCTATAAAGATGGTGTCACTCTTTCTATAGCCATATTTCAAATTATATAACTTTAATAATGCTGTGTATTTAGCACAACCAGTATAAAATGGTTTCTTGTAAGAATTATTTAACTCCTTAACCAAATTTGAAAAATCCCAAAGGTCATCTTCAATTTCGGTGGTCATTATTTCCATACGATCTCCATCTTATTTTACAAAGGTATTCATATCACATGATTCATAAACCATAGTATCATCCCAATCGATGTACACAATCATTTTTCCCCTTGTTTAGTCCAACATTTATAGCTTTTATATATTCCATGACAAACGAAATATTCTTCCAACTCTTATGGAGTAATTTTTCTTGAATAACAAAAATGTAAACATGGATTGAGGATTTTAAAAGGGTCATCTATATGTTCTCTTGAAAACATGAATAAATCTTTAACACCATATTTATATTCATTTGTCAAATGATTGTTTTGAATCTATATTTGTCTCATATCCATACTATTGGGATCATAAAATATTAATTTTATAAAATATATAAATAAATACGCATAAGATATTCATTATCAAAAGTAAAAGTTATAGGAAATTATAATAATGGGAATAAGGATAATTTCTACTAGAATATCTGAGTGCCTAAATATTCGAAATCCAATAACATGAAATTTTGGAATTTGATGAAATAGTGGTTGATAAAATAAGATAGTAAATGATATTATCACTAAAAGTTATTGGTGTAAATCGGGAGATGGATAGTTTAATGACCCTAGCCTGAATTACCCAAAAAAACCAAGGTCAGATCATCTTATGTCCTCTAATACACCTCAAAGTAGATAAATGATGGCTTAAATATTGATTGTAATTGCTCATAAATGATAGGTTCCCCACCAAATAGAAACAATTAGTACTAGAGGTTGAACAGAATTCTAGCATGACCCTTGGGGTCAATGGGCATGTAGACCCAACATCATCATTACCTGATATAGGAATAAATATTAGACAAAAAACTATATAAATAAAAGATGCAATTGATATATAGACATATATACATGTCACACTGCTAAAAAACTCACCCAATTATAGTTTATAAGCAATATAAAATAGATAAAACCAGATACTCAAACATAATGTGAACTAAAAGAACCATAATGATTCAAAAATTTAAGGCTTGATGTGATAAAACCTCATGTTCTTAATTGGTGATGGCCCCTTTGAATCTTATCCTTAAGTAAAATAAGGACCATAGTGAATTGTTAGCGGAACTAGGTTCAATAAAACCAATAACCAATAGAGAAACATACATCACTCCACTAACATGGTTCTTAAAAAATAGCATCTAAAGATTCAGGTCCATTGAGGTGTCCATGAAAGGTTTCGGTAAATATATAAACATCAGGGAACCCATAATGTGACTCAAATCAGAAGCTAATAAACAAAAATATACATAAAAATTTATACACATTTACATACATATATGAAAAATTTATTTAGTAAGAAGATATAAAACATAGTATTAAAATAACAATGAATAAATCCATGGTTCAATGTTATATATATAAAAAATATAATGCATCTGTAGTCAATACAATCAACAAACCAAAATTCATTCACTAAACAATAGATCAAAAAAAAATCATAAAAAATATATCTTAAACAATGGATCATAAACAAATTGTTGAAGAAGAAATAAAAAATGAAATAAAAAATACACAAATAAAATCGGAAGGACAACCATGCTTGGATGAAGAAAATCTTGGACCCACCTCAGATATCAGGTTACATGTTTAGTGGTAGTCAAGTGGTGTGATTATACCTTTGATTCACGAAGGAGGATTTCTAGAAATGGGTGGCTTCTGTAGAAAGCTTCAATATCACAATGAGTTCGCAAATAGTTTGGGTTTTAAAAATAGACCGGGTCACTTTTATCAGTGCTTACCAATAAGCGCTGATAAATATCACTTTCATTAGTGATAATTACATAATTGCTAAAATATTAATTTGTATCAATGCTTATTTATTGATGATAAAACCAATATTTATCATTGATAAACTTATAGCACTGATAAATGTTCATTTTATTAGTGATTTGTTTAGCACTGATTAAAAATTCATCTATATTAGCTTAAAAAATGCATTGATAAAGATTATTCTATCAGTATTTATTACTGAAGTGATGTAAATGGATTTATAATTAATATTATAATTGAAAACTTTAAATATTTATAAATGATTAATAAATAAATATAAATATAAATATAGTAAGTGTATTCCTTTATACATATATTTATTATAATTTTATAATTATTTAATTATATTAATATTTTCAAAAAATAATATTTATATCACTATATATATTTATATAATTATACAAATATATATTTAATAAATATATATAAAAATAAACATAGAAAATATATTAATTATTTAACTAAATTTATTATAAATTTAATAATTATATAAATATAAGAATTTATTTATTTATAATTATATAAACACTTTTTAAAAAGTATTTATTTATTTATAATTATAAATATATAATTTTTTAAATATACTGAATGTACATTTACAAATATATTTATTTATATACACTTTTCTAAAAATATGTTTATAGAATTATTAATGAATATATAATTTTGATGGCATGCATATATGTACAAAATGAGTAAAATTTAATAAATTAAGCATATAGGTACACTTTAACAGTACTTAAAAAATGAATATGTTCTATTTCTGTGCATATTGTATATATAAAAATTCATTAATTACTTCTATATGAAATCAATATAACACACATTTGATTAATATTAAATTGAAAAATCAATTGAAATTCAATTTTATGTTGAGTTCTATGCAATTAGTCCTCATTTTTAATTCATATTATTTTTAATTTCATACCATTAATCAGTAAATATATGAAAATTTAAGGTGAAGCACATAAATATTTTTTAATTTATAAATCAAATTTATATACATTAATATATATATATATATATTTAATATATACAATTTAATGACATTAATTATTAGAATTATCTAAAAAATAAATGTTTTAATATTTAATAATGTATAATCAATCAATTCATTTTTATCAGTACTTAATGGATTAATAAAATTTTTAATAATTATTTAATAAAGAATTTTTTTAAATTTATTTAATTATTTCATTTTATCAGTGCTAAAAATGAGTCGATGAAAAAAATATTTATCCGTGCTAAACATAAAGTACTCATAAAGCGTACCCTTTATCAGCGCTAAAGATAAATCACTAATAAAAGGATAAATTTATCAGCGCTAATAAATATACCATTGATCATAATTTTCTTATTAAATTGATAAATAATAGTTCTATTAAAGGCATGTTTTATAGTAGTGTCCATATACTAGGGAATAATGAAATTCTTGTGTAGTAGTATGTGTGGTGGTATGGTAGGACCAAAAATAATGGAGGATATTTTCTGGCCATGAATTCTTGTATTTATTCACCATATTATGGAATATATTTTATAGAGTCTTATTTAAGGACTCACTCTATCCATTTTCCACTGCATAGTTGCAGGATGGGTGATTGGACTCAATTTTTCACTATTGGTATAATTTCTTTAACTTTGTAAAATAGAAGTTTGGGTTGTTTCCCATCAATATGTTGTGAGGGTCTCTGAACGTGGGATGATATGGGACTTCACGAAGTTGATGATATTATTTGTCCCAAATTTATTACAGGGTATTTCATTAGCCTACTTGAAAAAGAAATCGATAGTATAAAGGAAGCACTTAGACTACTTAGTTGTGGATGGGGGATATGTCCCCACAACATCCATTCCCCTTGGAGGATAATTCTAGTAATATTTAGGTATAAGTCTATATTTTGGGGGTTGTTGGATGAACATTTCATAAATCTAGAATGCATGAAATTTCATAGTGTATTCAATGAAGTTAGGTATCATGTTTTTCTTATAGTAATCCATTTTTGCGTTTTAGTGGGAGAGCCTAGTCCTAGACTGATGAACGCCACAGGAGACTATACGAGCTTCTTCCATTATAGAGAGAATATATCAATATGAAATGAATCTGAGGAGTATTTCATCGAAGCCTCACTAGTGGGGGGATTTTTTCTCATTTGGCCCAACCGAAAGGGTAATGTTTAGTTCTCGACATCAAATTTATTTCCTTTTTTCTTGATCTTCAAGAATAATCACATTTTGGATATAACCAATTATGGACCCCATCCATCCAAGTGGGATATCGATTCATCATAATATAGGGCATTTTTAACTGAAATGATATCTTCTATGCCATAGGTGATGATCACTAAGACCACTCTAAAGGGTGTGATGTAGAAGATCACTTCCTCTGGACTATGGTCAATCAAGATTACAGATGAATTATCCCATTCATTAGCAAGATGATTTTATTATCGAGGAACATGAAAAAATATGGGTTAAAAAGGGGTAATTTTTCATTATTCCCATGAAATAGTTAATGTTAGGGGCCAAATCTTCCTTTTTTGATGGAATATTACCCATTGATCTAGTTTATCACTTGCTCCAAATAAACTTTTATGTTTAGGTAGGATATTTGTAACTATAGGGAAAATTTCATTCTATTGATGATGGATTGGTATTTTGCCTCATTATTTGTATAACGTTTGTATTACAATAAATGTTATGGAATAACTTCTTTATCCAATGAAACAAATACATTTCATAATCCACCCGATTAAGCTTCTATTTCTCCAGTTTCATACTGTATGGGCTTTGGGAGGAATTCTTAAAATACACTTCCCATTTTTTGAGAGTGTTAAAGGATTATAAAAACGCTTTTTCTATAATCACAGTGTCCACTGGTGTAATTTCTAAAGAGGGATGTGGCCAGAGTAAAATATATAGTGCCTCCCCTTTCACAAAATTTAGTGACACAAACTAAATGTAATATTTCCACATAATAACCACCCATTGGGCATACACCTAGTCAACATGGGGAATCCATGTATGTAATTGAGTGGCCCAACACAAGAGGCCAAGTGAACTTTATAGTGTTGTAAGAAATTCTTTATATTTTTTCACTATAATTACAAGTGAAAGACAATTATTCTTGAAATCAGAATATATGTTATCAATTACATGAATTTTTTAGTTGAGGTATTAGTGACTATTATCATTTCCCACATCATTTTCTAAGTGCTGTGGGCTCTATGAAATCTTTCCATGGTGGCCACATATAATAAGAGTGACGTTCCATCCAATAATAGCATTAGGCCTAATGGGTGTAGCAGGTACCACTTGAGACTCTTGAAGGCTTTTTGGTTGTCTCCATCCCATTGATTGGAGACTCTATTATTCATTATATTACAAAAATGGAGATATTTTTCAGACATCATGATAATGAAACACTAGATGTGGGTGAGATTCCTTGGGAACCCCTCAGTTCATTGATATTTTAAGGGAGGGTGGCATTTCCAAGATTGTGTTTGTATTTCCAAGGTCAACCTTAACACCCCATTGGCATAAAAAATCCCAGTAAATTCCTTAATGTTACACTAAAATTTAGTTTTAGTGGATTCATATTAATTCTGTGATTTTAGTTACTGGCAAGGACAATTTTACGATCCATGAAGTGATCAAATTAATTTTGATATTTGAACATTAGGTCAGTGACTCAACAAGCAGATATTCATCCCAAGAAGGTATTAAAGGCATGATGCATGACATGTTTATAATTATCAACAATTTTCTTTAATCTAAAGGGCTTGAAAATATAGAAAAATATACCCATGGGTTCACTGAAGGTAGTGCCTTCCTCATCTTCAGGGGCCATTTTTATCTAATTTTACCACGATTACCATCCATAAAGGAGAGGTCTTGGAAGCTAGAAATTGCATCAATCAAGATTTATTTATCCAGGAATAGGATTTTATCTTTTTGGTAGTGTTTATTAAGGTCTTTGAAATTAATTAATGCCCTAATATTCTAATAATATTTCTTTATGGGGATGATGTTGGAGAGCCATCTCGGGTATTCCACTTCTTAGAAAAAGTAGGAATTGAACAATTTTTCAACATCTTCATCTACATTAGTATCATGAGAAGTGTAAAACCTCCTGGATACTTAATTGAAACCTTATTGGTCAATATGTAAGATGAGATAGTGTGTATCCACATCTGGATTTTTTCTAGACATTTCAGTATATTTTCAAGTGAATAGGTACCAATGTTTCCTTATAAATACTATGTATATCTATTGTTCTTCAAGAGTCATTTTGACACTAATTAGAGTATACCAAAAGTACTATTTTGTTCCTATATTTAACTACTTGAGATCATCAAGGGTGGGGGAGAATCATTACTCAAATGTAAGAGGGGCCTTCGAGAGACTACCCTCTTCTTTTTCCGCCTCTATGTCCATGTAGACATTTTTAGATGAAGTCAGAAATATGAGGCTATCTCTTCCACTATCGAGATGAGAGAAGAAATGTGAACACAAATTTTCATCCCATACTTCAATATTCATTTTAGAGAGATTGCAGAGATAATTTTATTTTACACCATCATTATGGAATGAATAATCTTAGACAACTATGATTGAATGTTTTTCCTCAACTATATTTATAGGTACAACATAATTACTATCAATCATACTCCAAGGATTTTCAAGTGTGGCCCCAAGTCATTGGGGGATGAAACCTGTATATTGTCATTAACCATCGGTTATTGGACGTTTATTTTATAGAAACACACCTCAATTTATGTGAATTATCAGGATTAAAAGGGAGAAATGTCTCCATATAATATGTTGAAATTTCCAAGAATGGGGTATTTCAAACAATGATGGAATGTTAAAGATACCAACATCTGGATGTGGAGCTAGGGCCTTATGAGAAATATATTTTATATGGTTTTTATTGGATAAATATTAACTCATCGATATATCTGAGATCCCCAAATGGATCTTTCATCTCAATATTCCCATAAGGACTTTTATCATGCTTATAAAACCCTTGAATGGTTACCTTTGTGGGATATAAACCCCCTTCACTATATCCCAAATGTTAGAGGGTATGAATCAGGAAGAGGTTGATCCCAAAAAAAATTCATTCAAAGACCTTGGGATGTTGACATTATCAATTATACCTAATACATATAGGGGTATGATGTGTCCAAGGATAACCTCTTTTTGATCCAAGTTTATGAATGTGATTATGACATAGAATTAAAATGGAATATTATCCACTAAAAAATATCAGTAACAGAGACTTATGTGTTGAAATCTAGTGGGATATGGAAGGATTTATCAAGTGCATCCCTGAGTTTTTTTGAATGATGGAGTGAATCCAGGATTGAGATTTTGTTTGGAACAACTTCCATCTATATCCGAATGTCATAATTTTAGGCTAGAGGTTGGTACATCACGAGGTGGGATTGACCATTATTATGAAGTTCAAGAGATGATGCATTTGGGGTAGAAAATATAGGTTCTCGTGGAAAAGTTGAGGGATAATCTTCTACTAGTAGCATAGATTATTCTATCGTTTTTTGTTATGTGATGATTAGATAATCACACCCCTGCTAGGCGGTCATGTAATATGACTATGTGTAGAAGACTTCTAGAGGGTTTTTTAAATTCTCTATATCTCTATTAGACCTACTGAAGTAGTTTTCCATGGGTCTCATCTTCATATATATCCACTATGTTGATGTGTACACAATATTAGGTCTGACTAAGCTCATGATATCCCCTATATCCTTAACTCCTTCACCTTTAACATCTGACTCCCTGATGAGGCATGGGGAACAAATACTCAGAGAAATATTCATCATCAGATAAGGGGTAAGAAAAGTTTATAACATTAATAAAACCAAATAAGAGATATTCATTCGATGATGGATCCATTTTTTGGGGTGGTTCATCTGCTTCAGATGTTCTAGGCATGATTTTTGAAAGAGTCATAGATTGTGTTAGCGATGAAGATGAATCTTCCTCTTATATCTCTTCCCATGTGTGATAGTTGAATCCACCTTATGGAGGCTTATTCGAGGTCACCTACTAAGGTGATGGAACCATTATGGGACTTCAAAGAAATTCTCTTAGGGTGGCATGCTATCGGCCCATTTTCATTAAAGTCATCTAGTTGTAGAAATTCTTCCCATAAATGGACACAACATTTTTGTAATCACTTTTTTCTTATGATTGTGAAACATTTATATAGGTCACCTATCTAGGGGAGTTATAATACATCACCTTTCAAAAATTTACCATTCTTTGGTGGCTAGATTTTAAGACAAATAAATCCTAGATTCAGTGACCCACCCTTCTATATAAAGGTTTGTAGTCAGGAAAATTTTTGAGGTCAGCCTCATTGGGATTCCTAGGCTGTGGAATCTTGAGAAGTTTTTTTTCATGGATGAGAGGAAACAACTTGGTACTTTTTAATTATAAAATGGGTATGTTTTATTAATCCATTAATCAAATACTTGGAGACCATGATCTCTTTTTACTTTTTTATGTGGAATATATTGTTGTTTCTACTTCTAGATAGAAGGCTTTGGGATGTTTGCGACCTGACTGTGTGCTTAAATGGGAACTAGTTTTAGTTTAAGAATAAAAAAGAAAATGTATTCCTTGCTGAGTCTTTTACACAATGATGAGGGAATGAGTTTATAATTTTTTTGGGTCCACATAATGTAGTCTTCCAAATTTTTCCACATTTATGAAAAAAAAATAAACCATGATATTTAATTGGGATCAGAGGTTTTTGCAGCTCATCCCAAATATTTTCAGCACAAAGCACCAACAATCGATACTATGAAATATAAATTCAGAGTGAGTAGGTCAAAACTTTCCATATTTATATGAATGAAGACTCCATATCTTTTTCATGTGGCTTACAGTTTTTCTAGAAAAAAAATATCATTTTCCTCAGCATGGATATGAACTAGTAAAGGGATTGATGACAAAGGTCTTCCCATCGTTCAATGGATCCTACTAGAAGATTGTTGTACCAAACAAATGCAGGCCCTATTGGAGTATGTAAAAAATGCCTTATCTTAATCACCACATACTAATGAAAAGGGCCAATCACCAGAAAAAATTAGGATATGTAGTGCATGAGATATTTTTTAAGGTCTCCCACACCGTCAATGGTGGAGAATGTAATATTTTCAAAATTGGGAGGAGAAAAAGATCCATACTCCAATTTAAAGAATTGATTCTTCTCAAGATGCAAAGGTCGTCATTTCCCTTCAATATATTACATATGAGTATCTAGGGACTCAATATAATTGAGATTCTATGAAGTTATTACTGTCTGATCCACCTCATATCTATAGGGAGTGGTTGGGTAATGATGAGGTGGACCCATTTTAATTTTTTTAATTATTAATCCATTATAAGATAGAATGATATCCTTGTAGTGGGATATACTCTCACCTTAATTGAGGGAAGTCATGGTAAATATCGACTTACTCATTTATGTAGAATATATTATTGGATTAGAGGCTGTTTTTTTTATCCGATACTAACCTTACAGGTAGATCATATCTTTCTAGATGTATGGGAGGAGTGATATTCATCTCTACATTTAAGGCAATACCTAGTGGAAATGCTCCTCCAATTATCTCCCCATTGTGTTGTCTGGAAGTTTGTAACTCATTCTCATATTATTACAACATACATTATGTGGAAGTAATATCATCTCTTATGGGTCATGAGTGGGATATGACCACTTCTTTCTTGTTTTTCCTTGTAAATGTTCCACCATAGAGGTAGAAACTCGATATTCAGAGGTTCCACATTTTGGATTCTCCTCTAGTTCTCGGTACATGAAGCCTTAGTGGAAGCATCCAGATATTCCACTATGGGTATATTTTTCATTTTTCATCCCTCTGCATCTTTTTCTCGATCCAAATTATATATTTTATTGATAGTGATGATATTCACAATGGTTTATTAGGAAAAGGTTTTTGTGTAATTCATCTCATCACTATAGGTTGGTTTTTCATATCTTGCATTAGGGTCATTTCTCAAACCCTTTTCCATAGTGGGCTGTTTTTGATTTTGACCCTTATAGGTATTTATTTCCTTCTCTATACATTCTTCCCTTCTCAAACTATGAACGATAAAATTTCATGATTTTTATGGTCAGGTTTGTTGAATGGTCCCTGAATAGAAAAGGTACATCTTATTGTTGGAGGAACAAATTTGAAGCCTACCATCGATGTTTACCTCCTAAAATGGAGAACATTTATTCCCTTTGTGGTGATGATAATGATAAAAATTACCCCATCCCTATGGGTTGGGGAATATTTAGGGCCATAATGGGAATTTTGGATCAGGTTGTTGAGGATTTGATGATTCTAGTCAAGAATTTGATGACTCATGGGATGGGTGTTGAGATATAAATTACACCAGCCTAGCAGTATGGGGTTGATCTAGAACCACCATTGATTTCCCCAGGATGCTCTCAGGGGATGAGGAACCTATTTATGGTGATTGAGATGTATGTTTTTGCATCATAGTGGGAGAGGGTTGATTCGAAGCTGATGCTGATATGTACTTAATCCTGTAAGGAATTGTCAATTGGAGGGATATAGGAAATGGTAGATATTACCCTATTTTGGTGGGAGGGGTTCACTATAGGATTTCCCCTATGGTAGATACTACTAAAATATGTTTCATATGGATAAAATTTACTCATTTGTGAGATCAGTGAAATGACATCCCAGGAAGGGAGCTAGTTTCTATGGGAAATTGTTGGGATGATCAAATCTTCAGCTTACATGTCTAAAATGAGTTCTCATTGCATTGAGGGGACTAGTTGAAATACCTATTGGCTATTCTATCCCTAAGTTCATGATTTATTATCACCGTTGATGTGGGGGGATTCCATTGTAGTGACCAACTTTCTATCACATTTCAGGGTCCCATGATTTTTCAAAGGCCATGAAGTTATCAGAGGATGTATCTGGAGAGATATTCTATTCCAAGGGTGAGTTAAAGTTAAAAACTCTATAAATTCCTTATTCTTAAATATTAATACATAAAGAGGGTGTTTATATTTTCTTTCCAAAGAGTTGTTATGCATTGGAAACAACTGTGTTTTTAGATTTGTGCGGTTCTTTTTCAGTTTTGTGTCTTAGGCCATGGAGAAAATATCCATGTCTAGCTAAAAACAGATTATCTGAATGGTATAAAGGTAACCCTCAAATACTATATTAGGGAGGTGTCTATACTTCTATATATGATTAATTTTAAATATATTTTTTATAGACAAATCATGGAATCATTCTCTATCTCATCTAGGATATCATTTGTAGAAGATAAAGGGGCTAGAACATGGTGGGGAGGTTGTTTCCTTCCAATTATCTTCATGTGTTAGTGTTTGATTCCTCATAATCAAACTTACACACCTCCATCAGATCAGAACATATAAGGTACTTCTCAAGGATTCCTTCTAACCAGAGGGGAGTGTTGTTGGATGTTGATGGAGAACTATATACTATTGACCATGATGTTTCAAGAACCTATCTATATGAAGGCAGCATAGTTTTTATCACTTATCTATATGAAGGTGTATAGGATCGGGAAATAATCCCATGTTTATGGGAGATATCACCACATAGATATTTTCCATGGAGGATGTCTGGATTAGAGCCATTGTGATCTATATCTACACTACCAAGAGAAGGAATATCATGGTAATGATCACATCCTTATTTGGCAAAAGAGTCAGATGACCCTGGGGGTGTTTATATCATCTATCAAATAACCTGAAGAACACTGGAACTATGCATATATAGAATATGATCCTCATTTTTTATTATTAATAGAATATACTGGCATGAATTTTTGATTTATATAAGGATATAATCCTGTTTTATGACAGCTTCTAGATTATGTTGATAACTATATGGTGCTATTAGAGAATCAACATACGATTGAGAAGATTTTGGAATATGCCAACAAGCATATATATCATTATCAAGAACATGAGCCAGTTTGTGCGTGGTTTCCAGAATATTCCGGTCAATATTGGCTCAAGATGGGATTTGATCCCTTTTGAAATATGCATTCCCCAACATAATATGTTGAAGGACCTCCAAATTTGGATGAGGGTCATGAAACTCATCCTATATAGACTCAAAAGAATTATTTCAGAGTTATTCATTGGTGTAAGTAGGGATATGATCCTAGCTTTTGCGAGATATTAGAATATTCCAACAAGCTATACTAATAGGAATACAAGCCTTTCTTGAGGCATGTTCTGCTGTCATTTGGTGAGAGTTAGTAAAAAAGTTATATGAGAATGATCCTAAGACTTTGAAGTTTGAATATTCTTGAAAAATGTCACACTCTGACTTGGTGACCCCTATTCACAATGGGGATATGATCATGATCTCTATCCATTCAAGTACTTCACCATAAATTTTAGATAAGAATATATGCATATCCTGAGGCATTTTCCACTCCCACTTGGAGAGCCTCAATGAGAACAAGGATATGAGTTTAATTCCGAGCCTTTAGAGTATGCCATTGGCCTTTCATGATATGAATGTAACCTTGTTTTGAGGAATGTTCTATACTCACTTGATGTGCCCCATTAAGAATAAAAATATTATCCCAGTTCAGTGCCACGTACTTTACTATAATATGCTGATAATAATGTAGGATATGATCAAGAATGTGTGATTTCTATAGAGAAACCATTTTTTAATACTACCTAGAGTGTTATTCTACCCTTGATATAGGGATTGGAATATGAGTATGTCCATATATCTTTACCAATGTTAAAATATGATGGAAGATTTATTTAGTTGTTTCTAAGATGTAGTGAAAATTTTGAAAAGTGTACACAAGAATGTAAGCGTGGAAGTTTTCTATCTCCACTATATAATAGAATATATCTTCAATTAAAGAAGGGATTTGATCCTACTTATTTCATCATTATTCCACTATAATATTCTGATGGACTTCATTCAGGGGGGTAGGGATATGCACCTCCTCCATGTTTACTGCAAGAATATGCCCATAGACTTCTTCTGAGTGAGCAGGGATATGAACCTGCATGATGGATATCACTAGAATTTACCACTGGGAATCATTATTGGGAGTGGGTATTTGATCCCACTCACAGTTATACAAATCCTTATTCTCCCCATTTGTATTCCTTTTTCTCTATGCATGGGTTTTGGAGGTGGAAATGTGTCAGGTGGTGCCCTCATCAGCTAATTAAGGGGAACCGATAAAATGAAACTGGTGAAAATGATTGAAAAGAGAAATCCTTGAAGGCTCTTAAACCAAATGATAGTTTTATTTGAATCATTGATCCTATTTCTTAGATACTAATGTTGGAAATTGTATCTCTCTAAGGATAATATTTTTGTAGTGGTTGGATGTGGCAATGAGTTCCACTGGATTTACTGTAGCTTTATTTGGACGATGAAGACTCATCATTTTCAATGTTTTGATACCCTCATTGGAAGCCTCAAGGGTATGGATCATACCATCTAAATGGTATTCCAAGTATATAGAAATATTCAATAGAAAATTACGGTGTTTTGTGGGAGTGGTCATTCTACAACACGTAGGGGTTGCATCTGTAGCTAGTTTTTGAGAACAGTCACTGGATGAAGACAAGGTCTTGGGTCAGGTGTTGTTTGTGAGAGATATATCTAAATTAATGAATATTATAAGGAAAAGTACATTTATTAGTGCATCATCGTATGCATGATACATGACCAATCAGATATGCATGGGTAAAACAAATATCATTTCTTATTCACACATCAACCAATTTCATTACATGGAATTATCATAGTGAAGATGAACCTATTTCATGAGAACTGAAATATAAAGGATCATCTAATCAATTTTATTTTTTAAACAATTTATTTCACGCTCCCTACTTTTTTATTGGGTAAGATTTGAAAAAAATGGATTGATGCATGGTAAACTGATCATTTTTTGTTTGATAGATTCACATTGGTTTCAACATTTTTGTTTCATCCAAAAAATATAGGACCCACCTATATAGATGGAATGAAATGGTATAATGGTAATCGAGTAATATATTATTTATATCTTATGAAGTAGATGTCCTAGTTTAGTGATTTCATGTCAGGTTCACCATTTTGGTTTCATAAGGAATGATATATACTGGCCACCCATATGTTAGGGAAAAGATGGTCTGACAGTTTAATTATAGGGGGTTTAATGTTTGGATAATCATTCATATTGGGTTCACAATTCATGTTTACATTTCATATAAATTCCTAGGAGTTCCCACATCTATAACCAAGTACATAACTTATTTCCATAGGCATGTAATCAATTAGTGTTTCAGACACAATGGATCTTAGGAACTCACATTGGTTGATAGGATGAGAGGACGGGCTCCTCAGACCCTTTTGGGGTGATTTTTACTACTTTAGGACACTCTTTTAGATTTATGGTATGTCTGAGAATATTTTCATAATACCAATTTGGGACAAACTAACCTAATTGAATTATAATGTATTAAATCCTTCCTTGTGTAAAGGAGGCCCTATTAACGAGTCCATTTTTATGTATTCATATTTTTTCATACATTTCCCATTAATGGGTATATGACTCTATATTGAAGCCATATAACCATGAACATAGAAATTTTATATCATCTAGGGTGGTGGTTAATATTCTTAGGATGGGATTGAGATATTATGAGGTTTCTTTCATATCCTATTTACAACAGGAATCTAAAACTACATAATTCAGTAAACACATATAGTTTAAATTCATGAAGAAATGATATATATGGGGGAACATAAGAACTAGGTACTTGAGATCAATCCATGAGGAGGCTTCATACATATCTTGGTTATAGTAGTAACCAGAGTCATCATAGTTTGATCACACCCTTGGGAATTTCTCTAAGGTGGATTCCTTTATATGGGATTAATTATATCATGCCACTCACTAGGGCTCACACACTAAGGTTATCCTATATGATTGAGATTCATGATGTGAATAATATGACCATTAGAAATCTATAAGACCAGATGAGTCATTATTGATGTGAGAAACAAGGGATAGAAATTTACCAATCTCACTACATACACTACTACAAAATAAGACAGTAATAATATTAAAATTTTCCATTATTCGTGCTAGAAAAGTGCTGACTACTAGAGCATGATTAAAAGAACTAGGAATTTAGAAATGCTATAAAAATGATGATAAAGGACTCATAACTGGCCCATTTTTCAGTAATTTTAGATGAAATGATAAAGGGTCATATTGCAGTGTGTTGTAATGGCACACTGTATCACCAGTGCAGTGTGCTTTAATAGCACACTACAACACCATAAAAAACACTAGAATATTGAAAATTAATGTAAAAATATTTAATTTAAATGAAATAAAATTTACAATAAAAATGAAATAAGAAACAATATATTATATAAATTTAAAATATTTTTTATACAATTACACGAGTTTGTAAAAATTATTTCATACATTGAAAAACATTAATGTTACTTTATCTTTTTCCTCTGACCCCAACTCATGCAATTTCCAAAAAAACAACCCCTGATCTAGAAACAAAGTGAACCTATATAATAAAATAGTTCTTATATTAGTAATAATATAAAGAAATAAATTAAATATATATTTATAGTATTAAACTAAACATTGAGTCATGTAAGGACCACTGTGTATCTGATTGAGTTTCAGTTTATTATTGAATGGCACATTATTTCTTATTCATATTCAAGAATAATATCTATGAAAATGAACAAAATATGTATTATAAAAAAATTATAAATAAGTTAATTAATTAATAGTAGATAGAATGATGAGAGAACAATAATGACATTTTTTCTTGGTTTTGATGATATGATGTGCATTTTAAAATAAAATGAAACATATATTGAAAAGACACATTCGGACTCATACAGGTCACATTGTGAATAAAATTGAGGTGTAACTAATTTATACACTTCCCAAATGAGTTCGGGATAATTTTAAAAAAGCATAAAAACAATCCAAATTCATTTAATAGGTTTTTAGTATGCCACTTGTCGTTTTTACAAAAATGTTATTTTAAACTGGAAACAAGCACATTAAGTCATACCAGTAAAATTGTGTATAGTTTTGAAATGATAATGATTCCAACACATCAAATAAGACTTATAAATTATTTTATTAAATTATAAATACAGTTATAGCATGTTTTCTTGGGTTCCATTGAGTGAATTTTTTTTAAATAAAATGTCAATTTTAAACTGATAACAAACACTTTGTGACATACTGGGAAAATCATATGTCAGATTTAGGTGTGTCTAATTAATAAAAAAAATACTTAGGTATCATTTAATTAGATTATCAAAATAATCCAAATGCCTTTTCATATTTTTTATAGGTCAATTTCTTTTTTTACAAAAAATAATATAATTTTTAAATAAAAACACACACTTGGAGTCATACCGGTCACACCATGAATCAGATTAAGGTGAGGCTGATTCATACACATCTAAAATGACTTATGTATTATTTTAATAAAGTATAAAATCAATATAAATGTGTTTTATTGGTTTTTATTATTTTACTTATCTTTTTTACTAATATTTAATTTTAAACTGGAAACACATACTTTGAGTCATACCAATCATATCATGTATTTGTTTGATGTGAGAATAATTCCTACACATAATAAATTAATTTTGAATCATTTCACTAAATTATCATCCAAATTGGAGTGTGTTATATCCATTTTTAGTGAGTGAAATTTTTATAATTAAATTTTAATTTTAAATTGATAACAAACTCTTCAAGTCATAATGAGCACATCATGTATCAAATTAAGGTCCATCTAATTACTACAGATAAAAAATGACTCATGGATTATTTTCATAAATTATTAAACAAACCAACTGTGTTTTTATGAGTTTAGAGTATGTCAGTCGTCTTTTTAAATAAAATTAATGTCAATTATAAATAAAAAGATGAACTTAGAGTCATACTGGTAACACCTTGCATTAGATTGGGGGTGATTCTAATTCTTGAACATCCCAAATTACACATGGACCATTTTTACTAAAGTATCAAAACAAAATTAATGAGTTTTATTAGTTTTTAGTATATCACTTGTCTTTTTTTTACTAAAACATCATTTTAAACAAGAAACACACACTTTGAGTCATACTAGTCACATCATGTATCAGTTTTATGTAAGAATAATTAATACACATCACAAATGACTTATAATTTTTTTTCCAAAATTATCTAGAAAATATGAAAATGTTTTCATTGTTTTTAGTGAGTGGATTTTTTTTAATAAAATGTCAATTTTAAAATGATAATGGAATCTTTGAGACATATCAAGATCATCGTGTATCATAATAAGGTGACACAGATTCCTATACAATAAAAAATGACTTATAAAATATTTTTATAAAATATCAAAACAATCAGAATGCATTTTCTTGGTTTTGAGTTGACCAATTTTCTTTTTCACTAAAATTAAAACCAATTTTAATGAAAAAGAAACCCTCAGAGTAATACCGACCACACCTCACATTTGAATGAGGTATGAATGAATCCTACACATCCCAAACAACCAATTGATCATTTTACTAAATTATAGAACAATTTGATTGTGTTTGCTCTATTTTTATTATTTCACTTATCTTATTTACTAAAATTTACTTTTATACTTGAAAGAAACACATTGAGTCATTATTATCACAATTTATGTTTGTTTTATATGATATAAATTCCTAAAACTTAAAAATTAATTATGATCCATTTTCTTAAATTACAAAGACCATACAACCACTTTTTCTTGGTTTTTAGTATTCTATTTTTATTTTTTTCTAAAATAAATGTCAATCACAAATGAAAATCTATAGTTAGAGCCTTATCAGTCACATCGTGCTTCATATTGATGTTATTCTGATTACTAAATGTTTAAAGTGCCTTAAAGATTGTTGTTTATAATTATCAAAACAATCTTAATTTATTTATTGGGTTTTCAGTATGTGATATGTTCTTTGAACTAAAATTTCAATTATAAACTAAAATGGTATAGTCTGATTCATACTGAGAACACTCTGTATCATATTGAGGTGAATAAGATTGAGTGTGTGATATGTTTTTTCATTAAAATATATGAGAAAATCTGGAAAATTGTGAACATGTTCAATTCTGATGGAATAGATACTCTATCCTCCCTAAAACACATCTTGTTCCAGGTATCATGGGGTTTCCTCTTCCATTAGAATAGAACATGTTATCTATATTATGGATTTTTTTAGATAGTTGAATGAAAAATATGAATTTCCAAAATATCTATGAAAATAAATAAATGAGTATTAGATAAAATTTATTGGAAAATTTACGGACAAAAAATAGATAAAATGATGGAAAAATTAATTAAATTGGTTGTAAGAATTCAATCTCTCATGATAGTTGTTTAAATTCTTATCCTATTTCCTTATTTTCATTATCTCAGTTGAATCCCCAAAGTCCAATCTCTTACAAGAATGATTATAATTGAACAAACCACCCCAAATTTTAAAAAATAATCCACATATATAAGACATCAATTTTTTATAAGAGAAATACTTAAAAAAATAAATTTATCGAAAATATGAAATATTAAATTATATTTATGGAAAATGATTTTACATTGAAAAAATCAATATTGTCTCTTTTATTGAGAATATATATCACCATTTATCTTATTATAAAGGAATTAGGGGAAACTGAAGGAAATTGATAAATGCAAACACATTAGGGGTGAAAAGGTTTTTAGGGAGAAGTATTATGTGGAAGTTTTGGTGTATAACAGAATAAAATATGAACAAAAATATTCTCAAATAAATAAAATCCACATAGAATAAGGAAAATTAAATAAACATATCATTATATGTTTTTAGTAAATTAGATAATGTATATCACAATATTTATTTTACATCTTCCCAATGGGTTTCCTTCATTATAATTTGTTCTTTTATAGGATTGGTAACATCATTATCTGTGGAATACATTGTCCACATGGGTAGTCAAACATTTAATTTAGATTATTGTAATACACCAAAGAATAGATAATATTATAAGGAAGAACATAGAGTATTAAAGAACACTATTACCTTCTAATTAAACTCTCTATTTTTTAATGATTTTATAGATTCGGATCCTCTATAGAGAACTTAAATCCCTTATTTTTGGTCACCTTTAATGTACAATAAATTGTCTACATTGTTCTAGAAATGAATAAATTTTGATCTCCCAATGAAAGGGTCATCCTAGATTTAATTTTCATTTTACCCTATAGTTTTTTAGTAACTAGAAATAAAATAGAACAATTATTGTTTATTAGATCTGAGATATAAAATATTTCAACTTCTTGTGATGAAATTACGAGTGGATCGTTATTTCCACATATACACTTAAATTCATCATCATGAAGCCCATTTCATCAAATTTCACTACACACCTATTGTCAACCCATTTTCAATGTAATATCAGCACTTGAAATATTCATAATTAAACTCATAAATGTGTTCGATAATTCCAAAATATGACATATTTTCATAAATTGGATTTTGGTCCCTAAAACAAGATATGTTCATCAATTCATCCACAAGCATGACTTCACTATTTTTATTAAACTACAACAATCATGTTCATTTTTATATAATGTATAAACATTGATTAAAAAACTAGTATAAGATATAACAATTTCATCTTGTCCTTTGGATATCCATCAATGTTGTTAGACAATTGAATTTGGATTTTTAGATTACTCCTTATAAATATGATCTCAAAAACATCCTATAAACTAAAGATTATGTGTATTTGATATCCATCCATCCGTCCTTGACAGATTCAAATATCTAAGAATTACTTTATTGGATTCAACATATGGACGAAAATCTTCACTGTTTTGTAAAATGAAAATATATGGTTGCTCCCATTCAATGATGGTAATTGTAACATCATCTCCTACAAAAATCCCTTCACCCATAAGGTGTATGCTATAATATGACTTTGGGAGAATGATGCTATCAACATCTGATAGGTAATCGACACATAATTAAACTGCTTCTACAACAATATATCATTCTGTAATACAACCCAATGTCTGACTTAGACTCTTGAAACACCCTTTAAAAATCTTCACATACCATTTAATGGTTCACATCCATTTTCAATGGATAAGACCACGTAGTTGATCCTTTATAACCAAGTGAAGCATCATGTGGACTAAAATACTAATGAATTTTGGTAGGAGGAATATATATAATTCAAATAATAGGACTGTAAACTCCATATTCATGATTGGAAACTGCATCTTGTCTATAACATTACTACATATAGATTTGAAAAAGAAGAATATTCTTATTAATGTATGTCATACATTTTTAGGAAGAGTTCAAAAAAAGAAACCAAAATTAAATATTACCCAAAAAAATGAAAACTGTTTGAATTTAGTCCCTGTAACATCAAATTAGTCATTGACATGAAATTACTGAAATTTTATGAATACCCATATTGAAATTTTTAACAATTATGGAAAAGAAAAAATTGAAATTTTCATATCTAGAGAGAGTCTAGGCTATTAAAGGAATACAATTCCACCCTTTACCCTTCACTAGTTCCAAATATTCTATTATATACATGTCAATCATGTCCAACCAAGAATTTATGCCATATTTCATTTTTCTAGGAATATTTAGAAAATTTCAAATAACACTATCAAATAAATATTTTTCTATATGCATGACATCAAGAAAATTTATGGCATACCAAATAATTCCAATATGGTAATTAAATGAAAATTGGTCACTTCTTCCAACCTGATTTCATAAGGTTTCTGGAAAATGCTTTATAAAAAACAGTGTCAATATATTTTATTTTTATTGAACAATTAATCACCCATTAATGGAGATGTAGTAGTACATTGTTTGGTATTTCCGTATAATATTGTCATCTAGGATCAATATTTATATGGTCGAGGTAAAACTTTTGTATGTACTAAAAACACTTTCTCCATGGAATGTATAAACAGAACTGATGGTGTTCATTCTTTACAAAAGGGGACACCCCAAAATTCCTTTAATGTTATAGCATGACAAATTTCCAAAATCAAGAAAGTAATCTATTATCACATAAAACATGGCCCTAAATGTGAATTATTCAGTTCAATGAGAATCATACTTTGTAATAATTGAATCCCACATCAATTTTAGATCTTTGATCAATGGATCAAAATTGGAATCAATATCATTACCATGTTTTTTTGGTCCTTATATAATATGAGATAACATAATGTATTTGCACATATTATATAACCATGATGAAATTTTATAATTTATCAACATGATGGGCTATGTACAGTGACTAAAACTTTTTTCAAGAAAATGAATTATTCTATTTTTAGATAACTCAAGGCAAATGTTTTTTTGGATTATTTCAAAATTCAGGATAATTGTAATTATTTTTCTTTCACAGAGGATAATTTAATAGATGAACTAGGTTCATATATTGATGTCATGTATCCACATTCCTTGTAAATTTTCTTGTGGTTCCCTGATATATATAGTTCTTTAAACCATGTAATTATATGAATGTACCATATATATTTTTAAGGACATGAATCATTTCTCTTATGTAGATCCACCCCACACCTAAGGAATTTTAGGAGTTATTCATGGTCCTTGTGAAATAAATAAAATCATTTAGAAAAGTATGAGTTATTTTGAGATCATTCCCTTTAAATGTAACATTATTTTAGTATTATATTTTTGAAAAGAATACCATTTATTTCTACTAACATATCATTTTGGAGACTAGGTAGTTCTATAAAGCTGGTGTCACTTCACTCGCTACAAGCATTCAAATTATATAAAATCAACAAAATTTATAATGTTGTGTATTTAGTATAACCGGTATTCAATGGTCTCTTAGAACAACTATTTAATTTCTCAAAAAACTTTGGACAATCACGAAGGTCATTTTCAATTTCCCCCATGCCATCTCTATCATAATTTACACAGGTATTCATATCGAATGATTCATAAAACAAAAAATCATCCCAATCAGTGTGAAAGTTCATTTTTTCCATGTTTAGTCTAACATTTATAGCTCTGATCTATTTTGTGATGAATCAAATTTTCTTAAAAATATTTCAGACTAATTTGTCTTCAATAACAACAACATAAACACATATAAAGGATTTGAGATAGTTTGAATATATTATCTATTGCAAACACAAAAAACTCTTCAACTCTATATTCATAGTAATTTTCCAATTGATTAGTGTGCAGTTTTTTCATATTTATATCCCTCCAATTAGACTTATAAAATTTTAATTTTTATAACAAATAAATAAATATACATAAGATAGTCATTATGAAAGGTGGAAGTTAATGATATTATAATAATGGAAACCCAACATTTGATTGTTTCAAATAATTTTAGTATTATTATAATGAAATGGGTAATTGAATTTATTAAAATAGTCACTCCACTATGGTAGGTTTTATCTTATGAATTCATCCAAAAGTTAAAGTTATAGAAAACATTAATCCACATTACCTTCATCTTCTAAAAAATGATTGTTTAATTTTTGTTTCTTGAGACCCAAACCCCATCACCTATATACATTCACCTATGTTGAATGAAATAATCTATGAAGTAGTCATCCCATAATGGCTACTGGTGATCATTTTGGATGACTACTGATCAGATTTTTTCGTGAATCATAGAAGAGATGGGGGATGTGTCTCAAGAAATCATGTTCAATAATAACTGTTCAAGAGACAAAGCAGATAAGGATCAAACCAATATTTTCTTATCATAAACAGAGGGTTAGAATTTTTCCGATATCATATTACTAAGAGAACTCAAAATTATACAAAAACAATTAAATATGTTTTTTCCTATAAAAATTAATAATAAATCATATAAAATAATGCACATAGAAACTAATGCCTTTTTTGAATCTACAGTTGTATACTTTTCTAAGAATAAAATTTAAAATATAATTATAATATAATTTTTACTCATAGATATTGATCTAGTGGTTTATATAGATAAGATATAATGGAAGAGAATAACTATGACATTTGAGTCAAACCTAAATGGGGAACAAGACCTAGAATTACGAATCATCCATATCAATTTATATAAAGACTAATTGTCTTAAAAATATGTTGTGCTCTAGAAAGAATCATTTAATGATGAAATTGATTCTGCTATGAAAAATAATACCAGAATATTTAAAATTTTCTAAAATATTCATATCATATTGGTTGTAAATATATATTTATAAGGATTTTTGAATCCAAATATAACATTAAGGTTTTTAAAGATTTTTTATTAGTCAATGATTTCAAAAAAATTAATAGATTGATTATTTTGATACGTATAATAATTTAGTTAAAATTATGATAATAAAGATATTATTTCCATTTAAATTTGATAAACTATTTGTGTGTTCATTAAACAATGATTTAAACTCTATTAATAAATGAAAATTTAAATAATGAAATTTAAATGGAATTATTTGATGGATTAATATATAATATATTTTAATTAACTTTTTTAAATTAAAAAAATTACTTATGATCTTAAATAAACACATAAACAATATGAGAAGTATGCTTCTATTATTTTATCAAATTGATTTTTTACATAATAATGTTGTTAAGTGTGATTTTTTAATTTTAATAAAATAATAATAAGTTATTTTTTGTGTCTATGTTGATGACATATCAATTTTCTTAAAAACATGATTAGTATTTTGAAGATAAAGAAATATTTATCCACCAGGATTAAAATAAGAATAATTGGAATAATAGATACAATAAAAATTATTAAAGTAAAACTACAAAGTGTGGGTTATTATTTAGGTCGATCTCATTATATTGTGAATATATTGAATAAATTTGATCTTATTGATTTCGAAGATGAAAATACTCCATTGGAATCTAGTGTTAATTTTTTTTAATAAAAACTTAGTCGTATCACAATATGAACATTCTAGTGAAATGTTTTATTTAATGTATGTGATTTAATATAGTAAATAAAATATCATATTTTGGGTTTCTCAAATGCATTTGTATTCTATTAATGCTAGAATGGATCATTAAAAATATATAATTAGAATCCATTTACACATAAAGAAGCCTAAAAATCATGTTCATTTTATAATGATTATCTGACTACATTAAGTATGCACTAATTCATGTTTAAATTACATCATGTGATATTATTAATCCCAATTTTGATGAATATTTACTGTTAGTTATTGTTTCTTTTTTTAGGGGAAAATAAAAAGGAATTTCACATTTTACATTTGAGTCAGAATTAAATTCTTCAACAAATTCAATAATAGTAAAAAAATGAATCATAAACTTATTAATGGAATTAATGTTATATAATATTCCAATGCCACTTATTTCTATTAAATATATAACTGAATAGAGAATGCCAAAATTTTATTGCTTAATGTATATTGTAAAGCTTAAACATATTACCTTCGAACATAATATTTAAGACAATTATTATAAAATTGAACCATAATGTTTTTTTGTAAAATAATGTGAGAAACATGTATATCAATTTAAAAAATATTTATCAAGGGATATTTCTGGACATATTAATAGATTTATTTTAAAAAAAACCCATAAAATGAACTATTTAATAAAAACTATGATCATATGCCAGTGATATAATCATCCCTATATCTTTCACCAAGCTACCCAAGGGTTATAATGACATGTAAGTGGAGGTGAAAAATAAAATATTACACATCTAAATAAAATAAAAAAAATATTAAAATAGATCAACAAACATAAACCCACTTGCACCTTTGAACACAATTTAATGAATAACCCCCTTCATAATGACATAAACAATATAATGTTATAAATTGTAACACCCCAGGTAAATAAATAATATGACATTTTCATATTTATTCATATTTGTGAATAAAATATTAATATTTCTTTAAAGGGGACATTATGCTTGAGGGCGTACCCAACACGCAACAACGAGTTTCTTGGGAATCTTACGTTGCACTCTAATAATAAAATTATATTCTTTTAAATGGTAGTTAACATGTAGCCGTTGTATTGGCGGGAATGGATAGAAATAACTAAAATATTATTATTTATGTTTTTAAATATTTTTACATTTATCCAATAAAAGATAAAGGCATAAAATACAGAAAGAAGTCAATTTTAGGCGTATATGCCATAGTTTTCACTAAAGGTTCACTTATCACCTTTTGATGGAGAACTGTCATTAAATATAGTTTTGATCACTCTTATACATTCTTTTGGACCAAATAAAACTCTTCTTAATAATTGGGACATCGAAATTTACCTTGGGTTAATTTTTTGTATCTTTCTGATAAAGTTCATTTTTTAATGAATAGTGTAAAATGTTGTATTTTAAATTCAAAACCTCTTTTTAATCTAATTTATTTATATGATTAGATTATCTTTTGAATTGGTCTTAATGTGCAATATGAATATATTTTTACCATTTAATCCAATGGTGGTCATTGGAATCAATTTCACTTTGAAATTAGACTTAAACTGGTGCCAATCTTTTGATACTTATTGTTTTATAAAAACACGCTATTTGCTTTGACAACGGGAATTAATTATTAAATTAATTAATGTGACTTATATTTTTTGAATTTTGTAAAATAGGCTTCATTTTTGAATTCGGAATATCAAATATAGCTTAGGGTGAATTTTTGGTAATTTTCTGAAAAACTTTAATTTTTGATGAATAGTGAAACCACTAAGTGGTAATCAAGCAAACTGATTTTTCAGTTAAATGAAAGTTTACCAATAATGTGTATTGAATTTTGAAAATCCGACATACGTGGTTTTAATTAGTATGTAAAATGTGGTTCAATGGGATGAAAATAATTTTTTGGTGAATAGTATCTTTTTTCATTAATCGCGATTAGAGGTAATTAGTGTAATTTAAGGTAAAAATGATATTATAAAAATGTGAAAACACCATGACACTTGTCCTACCCTCATTTGTTGTGTAATGTCCAACCAAGACAAGCCATGGGTCAACTTGGGGACCCCATGGATCCACTTTGGTTGGGAAATGACATAAATAACTTTTTATTTAATGTAAAAGTAAAAATGACACAAACATAATATGTTTTACGAAAACAATTTTTACATGGGGTTATAAAGATTAGATTTTTGATTATAAATAGTCATTGGAAATCAAAAAATATTTCCTACATCATAGTATTTTTTTATAATTTTTAGACTTTAAATAAATTAAATTATTTATGACATCATGATGATGCAACGATGACCTGATTAATGAACAATTTAAATAAAATGAAACGATAATATAAAATCTAAGACCTACACTTGTCCAAAAACTATTGGATGGTAATATTTATAAGCCTTATCATCTTATCCCCGAATTATATAAACGTGGGACCTTTTAAAACCGAAACACATTTTCAAATAACGTAATATTTCTTACTTTCCAAAAGTGCCCCTCCTCTCCTCTTATAAAAGGCCCCCACCTCTACCTCATTTCACACACTCCTCAAGCCTTTGGCACGGCCAACCCCGGCCCATTTACTCTATCCACATACCTATCCTCATCCTAGAGGATTCCATTTGGGCAGAAGCCTTTCAAAGGAAGCCTTTAAGCTCAAATCAAAAGGAGTTACACTTTTAAAGGTAATTCATTCTCTCATGTTCATTTGTTTTATTTTGCATCTCCAACCCCCTAAAATCTTTTTATTTTCTTATTTTGTAACAAAAACAGTATCTCAAATATACTAGGATGTTGTTATAAGATTTATTCGAGCTACACTCTTACACAACTACATAAAATGGTTAAATAACATACGGTTTCCGTGGATGGTGAAATTCTGCCTCCCGAAACGATGATTGTTCAATACTCATTTAACACCTTAAAAGGTGGACATTATGATGTAACTATTTTTATATATGATATATAATATGTTTATGTTTTACTTAAGCTTATGTATTTTCATTTTTTTCATACCTTTATGGTTTCCATTGTGGGTAAACACGATAATTTCATTTTAGGAAGTGCGGACTACCACCCCTCAAAGTGATTTGATTCGTTAATGCCATACGTGGGACGTATAAAGGATGGATTTAAAGTTATTATATATGATGTTATACTAGAATTATAATATACCTCTATATCATTATTGTTTCTTTCCATTAAAGTATGAGATAGAAATGAAAGTAGCGTTCATGCGTACATACGGCTTACCGTCTCCATGAACGGTGCATTTCATTTCTTACCTCTAAATGATTATGTAATATTATAAATACATGTATATGCTGGATATATATGATATATATGATATCAAAATCATGAATATCATTCTGGATATAATGAACCTTTGACCACACAAACAACATGTAATTGTAAGAAGTCCATTTTCGACTAAAGAACCAAATATTGAAAAAACAAACATTATTAACTTAAATGATTACATAATGTTTATAACATTGAAATAAGTGATATAAAAGGAATAATGAACTTTAATAAGGTTCATAAGAAAGTATAAATTAACTCAAATTTATTATTTAGGACGTTAAAGAATGATCGAGTCAAACCGGACCCGAGGTAAGGGATCCTACACCTCTCTTTCTTTTTAAGTACACTCTTTTATGTCATTCCTTTTAAGCTCATCTTTCTTATGATTGGGAAGTTATTTTATATTACTCCCAATGTACTTATTATGTTCATTTGATGAGAGACCCTATTTCCTCTCATCATTCCATTTTGGAAGTTTTAAGTGGCGCCGTTAGGCTGCCGAGTTTTCTTATGAAATTTTTCATCTCACTTTTATTCCTATGAGATTTATGCTACATTTGCCACAATTTCATTTGAGTGGTTTATGTACTTCCAATTATTACACTCCTTTTGTAATATAATTCCATTTATGGGTATTTAAATATTCATTGTATGACACTTCTTCGATGGGGTGTACTTTTCAAAAGTTAGCCAAGTCGGTAAGGGAACCTTTCACCCTCCTTTTTTTAAAAGACTTCATTTGTTATGTCTTTTAATTCACATACTATTATGTTGGGATATGTTCTTCTATATCTTGATTTATGTAAATTTTATTTCCAAGTGATGATATTCCCTTTTTATCTCTCATCAACTCATTTTCTGAATTTTTGAAGTGACGCCGTTAGGCTGTCGAATTTTACCAAGGGAACGTTTTAACCCAATTTCGATTTCTTTGGGTTCAACTTGTAGTTATTGAATATGTCATCCTTTGGATATATGTGAATGAACTTTTATTGTTTTACAATTAATATCCAATTATATTGGGTGTATTTATTTTTGACACACATAATTTTGATATTGATTTATCCTTAATTTAAGGATACCTTCCTTATAAGGGATTTCATCACATTTTACATCCCTATTGATACTTCATTTTTTTTATGCACCAATTCAATCTTATATGGTTTATATACTGTAATTTGGAATATTATATCATGAATCCATTTATTCTCATGATATTATAAAGTTCTGATTAAATGTTATTCCTCAATTATTGTATTCAAGTGTCTCTAATTTTGGTAAAAACCCTTTGACCAAAATATCACTTTAAATGTTTTAATGACTTGTTCTTATTAATATCCATCTTTCCAAAATGGTTTTAAGGATTTACTTATATGGATATTAATGTTTTAAAATGTTAAAATCTTTAAGGTGGTATGGGACACTTTGATTCAAAATTCACCTTATTAAATGTTTTAAATGGTTTTGGAAATGGTTTCTTTTTGTATGGATTCATTATTTCAAAATACAAAAATGTTATATTGAGATTGAAATGTGGAAATGTTTTGTTTCCTTTATGTATGTTTTATGTGATACGTTTATGTTATGGTTCTTGGGCATTGTTATGAAAACAGGTGGTTCCGTGATAAACTAAGGGCGAGTGAGCCCGATATAGCTCTCCAATGCATTGGGTAACGCGAAGGAGTGAAACGTTAAGGTTTCTCTGAAGAGATTTAGGGAATATACTGTGATGGGTATTACAAACATAACCAATAGGGTTACTCCCTACGTAATAATGTTATGAATGCCTCAAGTTACCTTTTATGTCTTATGATTTCGATGATTTATTCATGATTTGATGAGGTATGTTAAAGTGCCTATGTTTTATGGGTAAAGTATGATTTCATTATTATGTATATATGAACTCATGTTTCCTTTCCATATTTTTTATAACCCTTACTGAGCTTTTTATGCTCATCCCAAGTTTTTGAAATGTTTTTCACAGGTCAAGGGAAAGATACATGATGTGATGATAGTGTCAAGGATGTGTCAAGAAAGAATCTGTGTTTTATTTTAATTATGTTTCCGTTGATGGGAAGAATGAATATTGTCTTTTATGTAACCACTTTGCTTAAATGTGGAATGTAATGAATGTTTCATGATCTAATTCTCTAAAACTCTAAACCTAAAAAGATCCTCAATGTGTAATCTTGTAATAACTCAAGATTATGTAAGGTTTAAGGCTGGGGCCTTATAGTTGATATCATAGGTCGGTTTAGACAACTTTAGGGATTAAAAGTTCTTGTGAGACACATGATTAGTCCCTATATTTATTATTTCAGTTAAATCCTTGTTTTATAACTTTTTTTCAGGTCAAGTAAAGTCGGTTACGAATGGAAGGAGAAGGATCTCAAATGACATTCCTATCTCTTCCTGATGACATGCTTGCAATAATTATTGCAAAGTCATCTTCGGATGATTGTGAAACTTTTTCTAGCATACAAATCACTTGCAAGCAGTTGTTTGAGATATCAAACACCTCCACTATACCTTGTTATCATCGTGGATCATGGGTTGTTTTTAGACAAATATTATTTTCACAATATTCTCATATTTTCAAGAAAGGTAAATATTATCAATGTATTTTCAAATATTTTACCTTATCACAAGAATTTGAAGCATATTATGATTTTAAAAATGGTGCTGAGGAAGGAGACCCTTGCGCAACCTATTTATATTTGCTTTTAAAATATATTCTCACGTCACATACTTATGGTATTTTAAAAGGACCAATAATAGAAAGTTTCAACTCAATTTCGGTCCGACAATTTATTAGAAATCATGTTTTATCAGATGTTTTGGAATTATACGTCATACATGATTATTTTCCAAAACTGTTTTTCTGTGAACACCCATATGACCCATGTTGTACGAGGTGTATTTGGATGGAGGAAGAAAATTATTTTGAAGGATCTCTAAATCATTGTTGTAATGCATGGGACTTATACCTACGTGAGCAAGATGACGATGAAACCGAGTGGACGCCATGATCAAGGTATGATGTTATTCATTTTGGGAATCGTTTTATTTTATCTTATGGTGGTGAAATAAGACTTCAAGAATTAAGATTTTGAGATTCGAACGAATTTGGATGAACATTAAAGGTATAAGGAAACTATTGAGGTTAAAACATGTTAGGGTTATTTTTGGAGTTTTATAAAAAGGACAACATGCAAACCGTGTGACAACCCGTCGCGTCGGACAAAGATGCAGGAATCGAACCCACAACCAAAGTGCGACTGGTATTTATCGCCTACCACTGGACTACGTGAAGTCCCTGGTTAGTTTGACTGATTCTTTTTAGTTAGATGATTTTTTGAATTAAGAATAAGTTGATTTTGGGTTATCTGTGGATATTTATTAACCTATCATGGGGGATATGTGATTAGGTTAATTACTTTTCAATACCAGACATTAAGAGCAACTGATGTTGTTTGGAGATAAATGTTATGATTTAACTTGGAAGATTATGTGACTAAAACCTTCAAATATTTGGGTTTCAATATTAGATTGGTTTACTTTGAATAATTTTATGGAAAAATTGTTTATAGGATGGTCCTCGTTGAACTTTGGGTTTTGTTGGAAAAAATTTGGAGATTAAGCATAGATTTTCTTTTTAATGGGTTATTCTTTTCTGGATTATCTGACCTTGTACTAACATTTTTGGTTTTGGTTTTGGTTAAAACCTAAAGACATGGGAAGTATATAGTTCTCTTTGGTGGATTAGTTGATTCTCTATAAGTTGATTATAGTACTCTTTATGCGAACAAGTCTCCCTAAAAACTAGTCTTTTGGGAAAAAAATATATGAGTTTGATTAAGGAATCTATTTAAAGTTGAAATTCAACATGATAAGTGATTATGTTTCCCTATGAATAAATTACACAATAAAAAGTAACTTAAAACAAAAATGTTTTCTATTAACTTTTCCTACTGGGGAATCGAATACCGTTTAACCCATCCCAAGTTTGTGATTTTCTTGTGGTTAACTTTATCCTAAACATGTTTTCTATCACTCTCCATCAGAACATGACCCTATGTTTTCTCCTCCATGTCCATATTTTTCTACATGGAATCCTAGTATGGGTTAACTCGGGTGACCTTTGTACCTATCTTTCTTTTTTTTAAAGTGACTGTTTTACCGACTCTTGTTCCGATGTGGGACTTTCATGGATGTGTCCAAGCTCAATTTTAAAAATTGCGAGGACGCAATTTCCAAAAGGGGGGAAGGATGTAACACCCCAGGTAAATAAAGAATATGAAATTTTCATATTTATTCATATTTGTGAATAAAATATTAATATGTCTTTAAAGGGGACGCCAAGCTCGAGGGCATACCCAACACGCAACAACGAGTTTCTTGGGAATCTTACGTTGCACTCTAATAATAAAATTATATTATTTTTAATGGTAGTTAACATGTAGCCGTTGTATTGGCGGGAATGGATAGAAATAACTAAAATATGATTATATATGTTTTTAAATATTTTTACATTTATCCAATAAAAGATAAAGGCATAAAATACAGAAAGAATTCAATTTTAGGCGTATATGCCCTAGTTTTCACTAAAGGTTTACTTATCGCCTTTTGATGGAGAACCGTCATTAAATATAGTTTTGATCACTCTTATACATTCTTTTGGACCAAATAAAACTCTTGTTAAGAATTGGGACATTGAAATTTACCTTGGGTTAATTTTTTGTATCTTTCTGATAAAGTTCATTTTTTAATGAATAGTGTAAAATGTTGTATTTTAAATTCAAAAACTCTTTTTAATCTCATTTATTTATATGATTAGATTATCTTTTGAATTGTTCTTAATGTGTAATCTGAATATATTTTTACCATTTAATCCAATGGTGGTCATTGGAATCAATTTCACTTTGAAATTAGACTTAAACTGGTGTCAATCTTTTGATACTAATTGTTTTATAAAAACACGCTATTTGCTCTGACAACGGGAATTAATTATTAAATTAATTAATATGACTTATATGTTTTGAATTTTTTAAAATAGACTTCATTTTTGAATTCGGAATATCAAATATAGCTTAGGGTGAGTTTTTGGTAATTTTCTGAAAAACTCCAATTTTTGATGAATAGTGAAACCACTAAGTGGTAATCAAGCAAACTGATTTTTCAGTTAAATGAAAGTTTACCACTAATGTGTATTGAATTATTAAAATCCGACATACATGGTTGTCATTAGTATGTCAAATGTGGTTCAATGGGATGAAAATAACTTTTTGGTGAATAGTAACTTTTTTTCATTAATCGTGATTAGAGGTAATTAGTGTAATTTAAGGTAAAAATGATATTTTAAAAATGTGAAAACACCATGAAACTTGTCCTAAACTCATTGGTTGTGTCATGGAAGACCAATACAAGCCATGGGTCTTCTTGGGGACCCCATGGATCCACTTTGGTTGGGAAATGACATAAATAACTTTTTATTTAATGTAAAAGTAAAAATGACACAAACATAATATGTTTTACGAAAACAAGTTTTACATGGGGTTATAAAGATCAGATTTTTGATTATAAATAGTCATTGGAAATAAAAAAAGATTTCCCAAATCATAGTATTTTTTTATAATTTTTAGACTTTAAATAAATTAAATTATTTATGAAATCATGATGATGCAACGATGACCTCATTAATGAACAGTTTAAATAAAATGAAACGATAATATAAAATCTAAGACCTACACTTGTCCAAAAACTATTGGATGGGAATATTTCGAAGCCTTATCATCTTATCCACGAATTATATCAATGTGGGACCTTTTAAAACCGAAACAAATTTTCAAATAAAGTAATATTTCTTACTTTCCAAAAGTGCCCCTCCTCTCCTCTTATAAAAGGCCCCAACCTCTACCTCATTTCACACACTCCTGAAGCCTTTGGCTCGGCCGACCCCTGCCCATTTACTCTCTCCACATCTCTCTCCTCATCCTAGAGGATTATCTTTGGGAATAATCCTTTCAAAGGATGCCTTTAGGCTCAAATAAATAGAAGTTACACTTTTAAAGGTAATTCATTCTCTCATGTTCATTTGTTTTATTTTACTTCTATAACCCCCTAAACACTTTTTATTTACTTCTTTTGTAACAAAAACAGTATATTAAATATACTAGGATGTTGTTATAAGATTTATTCGAGCTAAACTCTCACACATCTACATCAAATGGTTAAAGAACATACGGTTTCCGTGGATGGTGAAATTCTGCCTCCCGAAATGGTGATTGTTCAATACTCATTTAACACCTTCAAAGGTGGCCATTACGATGTAACTATTTTCATATATGATATATAATATGTTTATGTTTTACTTAAGCTTCTGTATTTTCATTTGTTTCATACCTTTATGGTTTCCATTGTGGGTAAACACGATAATTTCATTTTAGGAAGTGCGGACTACTGCCCCCTCAAAGTGATTTGATTCGTTAATGCCATATGTGGGATGTATAAAGGATGGATTTAAAGTTATTATATATGATGTTATAATGGAATTATAATATACCTCTATATCATTATTGTTTTTTTCCATTAATGTATGAGATAGAAATGAAAGTAGCGTTCATGCGTACATATGGCTTACCGTCTCCATGAACGGTGCATTTCATTTCTTACCTCTAAATGATTATGTAATATTATAAATACATGTATATGATGGATATATATGATATATATGATATCCAAATCATGAATATCATTCTGGATATAATGAACCTTTGACCACGCAAACAACAAGTAATTGTAAGAAGTCCATTTTCGACTAAAGAACCAAATATTGAAAAAACAAACATTATTAGCTTAAATGATTGCATAATGTTTATAACATTGAAATAAGTGATATAAAAGGAATAATGAACTTTAAGAAGGTTCATAAGAAAGTATAAATTAACTCAAATTTATTATTCAGGACGTTAAAGAACGATCGAGTCAAGTCGGACCCCAGGTAATGGATCCTACACCTCTCTTTCTTTTTAAGTACACTCTTTTATGTCATTCCTTTTAAGATCATATTTCTTATGATTGGGAAGTTATTTTATATTAATACCACTATACTTATTATTTTCATATGATGAGAGACCCTATTTCCACTCATCAATCCATTTTGGAAGTTTTAAGTGGCGCCGTTAGGCAGCCGAGTTTTCGTAAGGGATTTTTCATCTCACTTTTATTCCTGTGAGATTTATACTACATTTGCCACAATTTCATTTGAGTGGTTTATGTACTGACCATTATTACACTCCTTTTGTAATATAATTCCATTTATGGGTATTTACATATTCATTGTATGACACTTCTTCAATTGGGTGTACTTTTCGAAAGTTACCCAAGTCGGTAAGGGAACCTTTCACCCTCCTTTTTTTAAAAGACTTCATTTGTTATGTCTTTTAATTCACATACTATTATGTTGGGATATGTTCTTCTATATCCTGACTGATGTAAATTTTATTTCCAAGTGATGAGATTCCCTTTTTATCTCTCATCAACTCATTTTCTGAATTTTTGAAGTGACGCCGTTAGGCTGTCGAATTTTACCAAGGGAACGTTTTAACCCAATTTCGATTTCTTTGGGTTCAACTTGTAGTTATTGAATATGTCATCCTTTGAATATGTGTGAATGAACTTTTATTGTTTTACACTTAATATCCAATTATATTGGGTGTATTTATTTTTGGGACACATAATTTTGATATTGATTTATCCTTAATTTAAGGATACCTTCCTTATAAGGGATTTCATCACATTTTACATCCCTATTGAGACTTCATTGTTGTTATGCACCAATTCACTCTTATATGGTGTATATACTATCCTTTGGAATATTATATCATGAATTCATTTATTCTCATGATATTATAAATTTCTGATTAAATGTTATTCCTCAATTATTGTATTCAAGTGTCTCTAATTTTGGTAAAAACCCTTTGACCAAAATATCGCTTTAAATGTTTTAATGACTTGTTCTTATTAATATCCATGTTTTCAAAATGGTTTTAAGGATTTAAATATATGGATATTAATGGTTTAAAATGTTAAAAGCTTCAAGGTGGTATGGGACACTTTGATTCAAAATTCTCCTTATTAAATGTTTTAAATGGTTTTGGAAATGGTTTCTTTTTGTATGGATTCATTATTTCAAAATACTAAAATGTTATATTGTGATTGAAATGTGGAAATGTTTTGTTTCCATTATGCATGTTTTATGTGATACGTTTATGTTATGGTTCTTGGGCATTGTTATGAAAACAGGTGGTTCCATGATAAAATAAGGGCAGGTGATCCCTATATAGCTCTCCAATGCATTGGGTAACGCAAAGGAGTGAAACGTTAAGGTTTTTTCTGAAGAGATTTAGGGAATATACTGTGATGGGTATTCCAAACGTAACCAAGAGGGTTACTCCCTACGTAAGAATGTTATGAATGCCTCAAGTTACCTTTTATGTCTTATGATTTCGATGATTTATTCATGATTTGATGAGGTATGTTAAAGTGCCTATGTTTTATGGGTAAAGTATGATTTCATTATTATGTATATATGAACTCATGTTTCCTTTCCATATTTTTTATAACACTTACTGAGCTTTTTATGCTCATCCCAAGTTTTTGAAATTTTTTTCACAGGTCAAGGGAAAGGTACATGATGTGATGATAGTGTCAAGGATGTGTCAAGAAAGAATCCGTGTTTTATTTTAATTATGTTTCCGTTGATGGGAAGAATGAATATTGTCTTTTATGTAACCACTTTGTTTAAATGTGGAATGTAATGAAAGTTTCATGATCTAATTCTCTAAAACTCTAAACCTAAAAAGATCCTCAATGTGTAATCTTGTAATAACTCAAGATTATGTAAGGTTTAAGGCTGGGGCCTTATATAAATGACACATGATTAATCCATATTAAATTAACAAAAAAAAATTATCTTATAAATAAAAAATGGGATTAACTTAAAAGGTGTATATAACACAAAATATTATTCTTATAGAAAATCATATCAAAAATATCTCAATACCTTTGAAAATATGATAAAGTACATAAAAAATTCTATTTTAAAACCATCCAAATTATTTAAATCAATTAAAGGAAAAAAATTCTTCAATATTATTTTATAATGTTTAAAAAATCCTAGAAAATAGACAAAAAATGCATGATTCATAGAAATACATGATGAAAATATAATAATAAATCATTATAAATCATGATAAATCATTACAAAAAATATATTTTTAATTATTCAATAAAAACCATGGGGGAAATTTTAACAAACACTTTTTGTGCATTATTTTCGGGGAAGGAAGTTCAGAACATTTAAACATACTAAAACATCCTCTGATGATAATGAAAAATGAAGAAAAAACTTATAAATCCTTAACCCCATCATGCATAAATATAATATAATTTACATCAAATTAAAACATTGATTTAAAATATGAAATAATTAAGGGTTTCATGTTTAAAGAAATGTGAATGGATCCACTTAACAAAATTGATGAAATCTGTGTGTGGAAGTCCTAATACACTACAAGGAAGAAAGAAAGTCACTTAAAGGGTCAATAAAAAACAAAAAATCCTAGAACCCTCCAATTAAAAATTCATTATAGAATAGAAAAAAATGATGGAAAATGAATAGAATAAGATAATAAAAAAAATGAAAAAAAAAATCACCAAACTAGAAGTCAATAAGTTTGAAGGAGGATAAAAATTAACATACCTTGGATTGAAGGTTTGATTGTGGGAGAGAATGTGAAGATATCGCTAAATCTTGGATTTGTTTGAGCCTTAGATTCATTCAATCCTTGGATTCAAGCATTGAATTTTCTAGAGCCTTGATTCCAGCCTTGATTCGTGCTTGGATTCAATGAGGATGAGTTCCTGAAGGTGTTGGCTTGAAAATCATCAGATATCACAACTTGTTAAGGTTCTTTAAATAGACCAGGGAAACTTTTATCAGTACTTCCAAAAATGAACTAATAAATATATCTTTTATCAATGCTAAATTAATAAGTCCTCATAAAATAATCTTTATCATCACTTCCAAAAAATCACTAAAAACGATTTCATTTAATAGTGCTAAATTAATAAGCACTGATAAAAAATAATCTTTAACATCACTTTTTAAGTTTCGATAATGATGAAGATTACCCATGCTAAAAAAGTGCTAAGAAAATCCATCATTATGAGCCCTAAAGTTTTAGCATTGATAAAGAAGTATTTTATCACCACTTTTTTATGGTTGATAAATCTCTACCATTATCAGTGCTAAAACTTTAGCACTGCTAAAGGATTTATAATTAAAATTTTAAATAAAATTCTGGAAAATAAATTTATATAATTATATAGATTTTTATTATTATTTTATAAATATATAAATATATAATAATATATTTATAATTACATGAATACTTTTAAAAAAATATTTTTTATTTATAATTATAAATTTATAATTTTATAAATATCATTAATATAAATATGTTTGTAAAAATATTTAAATTATTTATTTATAATTATAAATATAAATATATATATATCATTATATATATTTATATAATTTTATACATATTTAATATATATACATATATAATTTTAGTAAATATATTCATTATTTATATATATTTATTATAATTTTTAATTATAAATTATTTTACATCATTATATATTTTTATATAATTATACATATATATATAATAAATGATAATTTATATAAATATAAATATAGAAAATATATTCATTATTTAAAATATATTTATTATAATGTTATAATTATCTAAATATATAATCAATTATTTATAATTTTATAAATAATTTTTCTAAAAAATAATGTTTATATATTTATATATTTATATAATTATGTATAATTATATATATATATATATGTTTGATAAATAAATATAAATATAAATATAAATATATTAAATATATTCATTATTTAAACAAATTTATTGAAAATTTATAATTATTTATATATATATAATTATATAAATACCTTTTTAAAAAATAATATTTATTTATTTATAATTATAATTTTATAAATTTATAAATATAGTAAATAGACATTGATAATTATATTTATTTATAAATATTTACATATTAAATTTTAACATTATTAATGAATATATATTCATAAAAATATGCATGTTAAAAATGCGTGAAATTGAATAAATAAAAATGTACACACTCTGAAAATACTCAAAATGGATATGTTTAATTAGTTAAATTTTAATTATAAAAAAATATTGATTTATATCGAAATAAATTTGAATAAATATTGAAAATATTAAAACATATTAAATAAAAAAATATAAAAAAATAATAAAAAATGATTTTTTTAAAAATAATAATTAATTCCTAAGTTTAATAATATTAAAAATAAATAAATGAAATTTTTGATTAAAGACATAATATATTAAATGTATTATGATATAATAAAAATTTAAAATGAATACTAAAATTCGAATAAATTACATAAGTATTAAGTGTATGTGTTTCAATATAAGATTTCATTAATTATGTTAAGATTTGTGTATGTGTGCCGTATATAAAAATGAATTAATTAAATATATGTATGTGAAATCAATGTAACATAAGTTTGATATGTTAAATTCAAAAATCAAATGATATTCAATTAAGTCCATTACTCGATGTAATTAGTGAGAATTTTAATTAAAATGAATTTTTAATTATAAACCATTATTCACTAAATATATGACTTATTTAATTTAAATCATAAATAATTTAAATTATATAAATCATATTTTTGGAAATATTATAATATATATATATATATAAATATTTTTGAATATATTTTTATGTTAAATGTATTAATTAATAATTATGTATAAAAACCATTAAAAAGAAATAATACCTTAATATATTTTTAATTATTACATTTTATTCATTTTCTATATTTATATTTAATATATATTATTTATTAATTTTTATAATTTTATATATATACATATATTAAAATTAATCATTATTATTAATAATTTTTTCATTAATAATTTTTTAATAATTATCTAATTTATGAATATATATATATTTTTTAATTGTTACAATTTATTCATTTTTTATTTTATCTTAATTATTAAAATTATTCATTTTTAATTTTATTGTTTAATTAGCAATGTTTATTTATTTTATATATCTTTATTTAATATATAATATTTATTAATATTTATAATATATATATATATATTAAATTTAATCATTTAATCAATAATTATTTAATTAGTAAAATGTTTAATGTTCTATTGAATCTACTCTTCTTTAATTTTTATTTGTTTAATTATTTCATTTTATTCATTTTACATATCTATATAATTATTATATAATATTTATTAGTATTTATAATTTATGTACTTGTATATTATATTTTTTTCATTTTATTCAATAATTATTTAATTAATAAATTATTAGTTAATTTATCATGAATTTTTATTTATTTAATTATTTTATTTTATTTGGGACCTTTATATGTGCTAAAAATGAACTGATAAAGGATACCCTTTATCTGTGCTAAAAATAAAGCACTGATAAAGGTTAGCCTTTATCAGAGAAAAAAATAAAGCCCTAGTAAAGGGTTCCATTTATTAGTACTTTTTTAGAACTGATAAACTCTAGCACTATTAAAGCCCTATTTTATAGTAGCGACATGGATGTGGGAACTATGTGTCGAGGCATCCCTTTGGATTCTTAATATGTATCTCGAGCCATAGGAAGGCATCCTACGTATCTTGAGTACGAAAGGAATTAGAGTCAACATAGATCATTTTATGAAGGTTTACACACTGAGGTTTCCACTCAATCAGTAGGCGGAAAAAGAATAATGACCAGCCCATAGGATTAATTGGGTCTAGATGGTTATAATTGTAGAGACATGGTGGGACATACACTGAGGTGTATTCCCATTTGAGATTGGTCTTTAGGAAGGCTTCCTACATATCCTGGTTATGAAAGGAATCAAAGTTATTGTAGTTTAATGGATAAGGGCTTACACACTAAGGTTTCCCTTATATATTAACCAGAAAAGATTATTATGTTATGAGATTCCTACTCAACACGACTTGATAGTCTTCCTGGAAGTTCTGATTGTCTTCCTGACATGTCTGAGAATGCCTGGAAATGTCCTGGTTTCATAGAGGACATGACTAAAGACAATTGTATGATCTGGGTGACTTATCTAGAGGACATCACATAACATGAATGACATGTATATATGGAATCATAAGATTAAGTATGACATGTATGGAGTGTGTGACATGATATGGATGAATTTTTTGGAGGGAATCATGAGAAAATGGATGACTTGTCTGGAAGGTGTCGCATGATATTAATGATATGTTTGGAGGATGCCTCCTGATCTAGATGACTTGTCTAGAGGACCTCACATGACAAAGGCTATCATGTCTTTGAGGAATTGTGAGGACAGATTTACATTTCATGTTATCATCGTGAGACCTAGTTGACATATCCTGGTGTCTCCACATGATTTGGAAAAAAATTTCTAGAGGCCATCACATGGTTTCACTGGTAATCTTGAAGGACTTCGTGAGACATTGTTGTCATGACCAGAGGTTATTTAATGGCTTTACTGACATAAACAATGGACAGTTCATGATCCAAATTGCATATTGAGGGGGAATCACATTATTTTAGTGACATGTCATGGACCAGTCACATGATCAGGTAGAGTTATGAAAAATATATGAGGACTAGTGTAAATGTTCTTCACATAATTATCCAATATTTTATTCTTTATTCCATCCATTATTTCATATTCACCTCATGTTTTTCTAGTGTTATATTATTTTCAGTTTAATTTGACCCATCCAACACGAAATATCTCCTTTAATTAATCTAGATGAAATGTAGGAATCCATTTGCATGATATATAGTGGGATCACATGAAGATACTATGAATATTGCAAAATCCATTAAATCATTCATTGAGTTGTACCTGGTATAAGACCTTTGTGATCACATGACTAGAATCACTGAGATATCATCCCCCGTGCTCTCATGTGCGATCGATCATGGATTCAATTTTTTTTGATGAGGGCATAGGATTTATAGGCATCACCACCCCAGTTATACGGTATGTACCTCATAGATTTGGGATGGAGTCGATAGAGTGTTTTGGCATTAGGCACTTCATGAGATCCTTCCATAGGTTATCCAAGTGGAATCACGTGATTTTCAGTGACTGTAAGAATGTCCCTCCTACTTCCCATTTGTTGGTCCTCATCAAACTAAATGGATTTTTCCTAATCATGTGTACATATCAAGGAAATTTTATAAGGTCAATAGAATATATCTAAGAGTCATCATGAAATTGTGATTCCCATGGAAAGGATTTCACGTAGTCGAAGATGACTCTTCTGGGGTTCTCTGTCTAACAAAGTTGACTTGTGTATGGTCATCCGCGTGGATGAGGAATATTTTCAAGAGGGATTCCATGGGATCTCGTGGACATGTTGAGGGGGCCTTCATGGGATCCATTATGATCACTTATGGTGTGTAACCCATTTCACATGATGATCAAAAAAATTTCCCTATAAAATAAGATTCAGTATTGTCCCTTTTTATTTCATTATTTATTCTCCAAGGATTGGATACCTCATGTAGTTGTGCAAGTTTTGTCAAATAAAATCACCCTCCTTGTATGTGACGAATCCCATAACCAATAATGGGTATCATAGTGATGCATGATCATTGTCATGGGAGAACCTTCTTATTGTCTATGGAGCTATAGAGGTTGTGCACAATGGAATGTAAATGTACGAGACCCTTCACATAATGGAGATGACATATCCAAATGATATTTCATGATAAGTAGAAAGTTTCACAAAGGAATTTTTGAGGTCTTGTAGATAGTATGATCATGTCAAAAGAAGTTTAATGAAAACTTAATGTCTCCCCCTTATGCATAATTTTCCTCTTTATTTTATAGGGGGTTTAGTTGATTGTTTGGAAACCACTAATTTAAAAATTTGTATGGTGAAAATGAACTCATCTGAAAACATATGCATGATCAATTAGTGTCTTGGATACCTTTTCTTGTATAATAAGGATTGTCAAAAGGGTATCTGAATGATCTCATGTAGATCATGTACTATGCATGACCCATTCACATGACCTTCTGAAGGTCATGTGATAATGTTTCCTTTTGGAGGTAATGTGATCTTTGTTTTTTGGATGCCTTATCTTCCTTTTCTTTGAAATGAATATAATACAATGCTTTAGATATTTTTTATCTTATAGATTTTTCATTTCTCATTTGGAAGACATCAATAAATTCCAAAATAAAAGTAGACCTATATTACTTAAATAAAATCCAATAATGTTATTTTTTTCATTAATCATAAATTGTTCCCCAAAATACTGAACTAATTAATTAGTCACATAGTCACCAAATCTATTTTTAATACCATGGTAAGCTATATCATATATTCCCAAATTTTAATAATGCATAATTTCCTCATCAATGATATGATAAACCCTAAAGGTGACCAATACCATTAAACTTATATCCAAAAAAGTAATGGTATTATTACTAAAAAACCTCACATTTAAACTAGGGGTTACATATACCTCAACTTAATAAAATGTCTACCAAAAATTCATTAATCACCTAACATTTTCATTAAATAAATCCTCAATAAGGGTTTATAAGAAGTTGAACATATGATAAACCATAAAATTTTAAACCCATGATGGAATATATAACTCTTAATATAACTTCACATGAAAACATCATAATCTCTAAAGTTATCTAAACCTTTCCTTTGATATCATCTATAATAACCCTGAACCCGCACTCCTGGATCCAATGATAAAACATAAAAATTTATTTATTTTTATTAATATCATTGTACATGACCCAATTGTTGGAATCCTAAGCACATAACATGAAAAAGAATATTGGATCACTTATATACCCAATTACACTTTTGATTTAGAGTTTTGGAGAATTAGGAAAAACTCATATATAAACAATAGCCATGACATATAGAGAGTATCTTTCCCACTGTACCTAGATTTTATTATTCCATACTAATTCATCAACATAATACACATGATACTTCTTTAGACATAATTTATTTAACATCATTCTTGATATCGTGGGACAGAGAAAACAAAATAAGCATGAGCTCAAATTCTTAGTAAGGGTAAATGTAGTCATTAATAATTTAATGTCATCAGTGAGTATAAGAAGTGAATAAGGGCATGGTGAAATAATAAAAGTAAATGAGAATAACATAAAAATATTCATACCCATAAATACCTGAATAATCAATCATGAAATATGTAATAAGGCATTAACAAAAGAAAAATTCATAAGAATCAATAATCATGATCCATATGACATCAATCATGAAAACATAAATCATTAAAACCCATAGAAATAAAAAGAAAAAGAAAAAGTACTGGTATATTGGAACATTATATTTATAAAACCCTTATAGAACCCATATAAATGGAAGAAATGTACAATAGACTTATATACCCAATGTATTGGAATGCTATCTGGGGTCTCCCATCGTATAATATATGTCATTATTAATAGTTATATGTGGTTTCACTGATTATATAAACAATTTTGGAGATCCATAACATGAATAATGTACCTAGAGCTTAGATTTCATTATAAAACACTTATAAACAATTATTATAATTTTTATTACTTGATTAAACTTAAGAAAATAAATTTTTTCCGTGAAACTATCACAATCCAACCAAAGAAAAAATAAGGATTGTGTCAATAAATCATATCCCTAATGGAGTGTATGTAAGATAAATAGTGACTGACTTAAACTTTTCTTTAATAAGTATGCTATTTATTTTATTATTTGATCTGGTTAAGCTATTAGGATTCTATCATTTACCTTAAAAGTGTTAGAAAATAAAAATTTATATTGGAAATAACTGTAAAATATCATCAAACCCATTCTTGAAGAAAATATCATTCTAATGTTGAAAATAACTTTTAATAATATAAATTCCATAATATTATGAATAATAAATTTCATTGAAAATATCCTTGGAAACAAAAAAAGAACATTTTATTGAAAAAATTGATACAATGACAAGAAAATCTGTTCTTGTTGTAAATACTAAAATAATAATTATTTACATTCATTTTTAAAGGGTGTTAAAAGAAAACCTTTAGAAAAAAGTTAATAATTTTTTTTAATTATTTTAAAATTAGGAAAAATGTGACAACCTGATATTTTATGATAATTATTCTTTTCAATTGATTTGATCTCATGTGTTTTATGCTACAACAAGATTATCTTGTGCTATACACCACACTGTATTAGCTTGAAGTATACGCAACACTATTCTTAGATTATGTTACACACAATCTCAAGTTCATTTTATAATAGTCATTCTACGAAACGTTGAGTGTATATATATATATATATATTCAATGTATAAATGAAATATGGTTGTATTATGTTATAAAAAACAAAAAAATAACTCTTGCACTACACGCAACCCTGACTTGGCTTGCATTACACGCAATCACGACCTTCCTCGATAGCGTGTGTTGTACGCAATATCAGGTTTCACTAAACAACAATATATGGTTATAATATTATTATGAACTAGATGTTATGAATAGTATTAAATAAATATTTAATTTTATAACATTATTATTCATCTTAAAAAATTTATAGAACATGGTATAAGAACAAAATAAATATTTCGGGTAAAATAAGTATTTTAAAATAAATGCACTTTTGCCACCTTTTGATGGCGCACCCACCTTAAATCTAGTTTTTGACATGTTTATAATTTCAATTTGACAAAATAAAATTTTCTTCAGAATCAGGAAATAAAAATTTACTTTGGATAAATTTTTCATATTATTCCGATAACTTTCATATTTTAATGAATAGTAAAAATACGCTATATTTTAATTAAAAACAACTTTTTCATCGTAATAACTTATGTGGATAAATTATAATATTTAATGGTTTTAAAGTATAAATAGAATATATTTTTACCATTTAATATAATTTATGTCATTAACATTGATTTTACATTGAATTCCTAGGATAAATAAATTCAATCTTTTGCAATGTTTTAAACAAAAACCCATTTTCTTTCGACAACAAGATTAATTTTAATTTAATTTCTCAAACTTCTTTGTATTGAATTTGGAAAAATAGATTCCATATTTGGAATCAGTGGGTCCAAATTATATTAATAGACTACTTTTTTTTGGACTTTTGAATAGTAACAACAATAAATTTTATTTACCCTAGTAAACGGTAAATTGGGTAATTATGGGTAAATATAATATTATAAAATTATCCTAATACATGTATTAATAAAATTGGATGCTTATATTTCATCCTAAGTCATATTTGGGTCGAAATGGAATCCATTAGAACCCATTTGGAGGTGATTAAGACCATTAGTTTATTTTATTTAAAGGAAAGTGAAATATGTCTCACTCAACTTTAATAATTAAAGTATTTTTAATATAAGTTTATACAGAATATAAATTCGGTTATAAGTACTCATTTGAAAGATAAAATGTTTTTATTTATCATTGTAATTTATTTGTAATTTTTAATATTTATTTAATTACATTATTGTCTTATACATTAATGATGCAGAAATTATTTATTTAGTGAGAAATCAATAATATAGTTTTTATTGAAATAGTAATACATATCAAAAGGCCCAAAAATCTGAACAAAACTTATTATTAGTGTATATATAAACCCTAATCATCCACTTGCCGAATTGTGGACCATTTGGATCCTTATTAAGGCGATTATAACACTTATAATATTTTATTTTTAATGATTCCAAAGTTGTCACCTTCATAATTTATTAAAGATAACTATTTACATATTGTTATTTTAAGATGATAAATTTGAGTAAAATTATTATTATAAAATTGTTGACATTTATATTCGTCAAATTATTTTTTTTTTAATTTTTATGCAACAAATAAGTATATTAAATAATTATACAAACATGTTGTACTAATTATTTTATTAAGACATATACCAAATAAATGGTTTTAAAAATATTAAAATAAATATTATATGAACTATTTAATGTACTCCAATAATTTTCTATATTAATATGACATGTTATAAACTTTTTAAATATTTTATTTTGAATATATCATTTGTGTGGATTTAATTTAAATTCAAATAAATAGATAGTGTCAAAATTGACACTATTGTTATTTTATAAAAATAACATATTATTAAATTGTTTAAAAATCACAAAAAATATTTAAAAACTATAAATTGAAATTTATATAGTCTAAAATATCATAAATTATCTACTTATGGATAATTTACAGCACATAATCAATTATTTATAACAATTTAAAATTTAGAATCTTATTACCACAAATAAAATTTAATAGATTAAATAAGGATAAATCAAGTTGATAATGTTTAAAATAAATTCCCTACATGTCTAAATTTTATTGATTGATGATATTACAACCCTATCTCATCTAATCGTCAAATTGAGTCATTTTTGAGGTTTTTATCTGGGGTTTAAATTTACATGAAACTAATATTTTTGAGGATTCCAAAGGCGCCCCTCTCTTCCCTTATAAAAGGGAACCTCCTCCCTCTCCTACTTACACCAATTTGAGCCTTGATGCTTGGCCAAACCCTTCAAATTTCACTTACCCACTTCTTTAGAAACCTACTAGAGGTACTAGTCTTCTCAAAAGACCAACTGTAGTGCCCTAAAGGGAAAATTTAAAGGAGGCACTTCGAGAAAGATGTCATACCTTCTACCGTTTTCTTCAAGTTCCATTCTTCTTCTACTCCTTCTTCTTTAGTTGTTTTATTATGAAGTAATAACATAAGTATATATAATATACTGATATGTTATTATAAATATTAAACAACCCTATTTCACCTTCTATCCATCCTACGGAAAACAAAATCACCGCACGTGCATACGTACAGAATACCGTCTCCACGCCGTGGTGTAATATGTTTTTCCACCAAAACCTTACATGGATGGGTATAACAGTGTAACAAATAAATATATATGGTTTTATAACATCATACTGATTCTTATATATTATACCATCCACTCCAATTCTATTTAGTAATAATGGAAACGATATCATCGCTCGTGCGTACGTACGGATTACCGTCTCCACAACGTGATGAGATTAATTCTCCATGTTAACCATTCATGAATGATTATAAAGTATACATAACGAATAATAAAGAAATATATGACATAATAATTACACTGGATTTATGTATATATATATGTATGTCATCTACTTAATTCCATTCAATTCAATAAGGAAACGAAAACAGCGTTCATGCGTACGTACGACCTAATGTCTCCATGAACGATGTATTTCATTCCATTTATCGATCTATCATATATATATATATATATGTATATTCGGATTATATATTATATATAAATCATGTTTCAAATTATGGAATTTTTTAAATCAGTATATAAGTAATAATATCAAGAACAACAAGTTGAAACACGTACGATAAATGATATGATTTTTCCCAAAATGCTGCTTTAACATGGAATTTACAAAAGAACGGGTAATATAAAGTCATAAGTGTACCATATATGATATCATAACAATGAATATGATTCTATAATAAGTAAATGACATTATTTAATTCATTATACAATAGGTTCAGACATGTACCAAGCTTATCGGACCTAAGGTAAGGGATAACTTTTCCAATCTCGTTCTTATCCGAGATTGTTTATTCTTAAGTATTTACGGGGGTTATTGTTCTCATCCATGACCATGTTTACTAAAAATTGTTTCATGTATGTTTAATGTCCTTTTTTCCCTTTTTTGACTTTTACTACATGGTATGTATGGAATCATTCTTTTACGATGTACTTTTTGACTTTTTCGGCAAAAGTACGAGAAGAATGTTTTTTAACTTATACGGCACGAACAGATTTTTACGTTTTTGTAAAGCCTTATTTTCATTAAGATTCCACCAAAATATTTCATTAATATTTTAAACAAAATACTTTTCTTTTAAAATTGCATTAAATTTGGTCAAAATAAAATGATTTTGAAGAAGAAAAGATATTTTCTTCAAGAATTCATTACAAGTGTTTTATCAAAACCATTTTTCATCTAAGATGACATTATTTCATATGTGTATGTTTCAAGTATCATGTCTCTATGATTTACATGGTTTCAATTTTCCTATTATGAAATGATATCCATTTCTTTTATATGGATTATGGGATGATGGGATGATTTTTATGAAACCCATTTTATTCGTTGGGTTATTATGAATAATGTATGTTTATCTTGTGGCACAAGTAAGAATGATTTCATTATGAGATGGGTGGGACATATATATCCCTCCAATTTATTGGGTAAAGATTTAAATCTCATGAGATCGACATGGATGGAACGGTATGTTAATCCGGTTCAGTGTTACAGGACTGAAACGTGGAGTGAACTCGATTCAGAAAGGGACTTTGTCCACTAAGATGGTCTTGGCAGCAATGCTTTGGCTACTATGGAAATCATAACATGTGCTGAATGGTTTCCACAATTACATGTTTTATTCCCATTATATTTTATCATTATTGATGTTCCATTATGATATATGCCTTATGTACTTCCCCGATTTATGTCTTTGCTCAAGATTTTGATGTTTAAATTTCATGTTCAAGTTTTTGCTTTCAAATGTTTATGGATTGTTTTATGTTCACTATGTTTTCCCTTACTGATCATTTGATCTCACCATTTATATGTTTATTTCCCCAGGATATAAGGAATGGTTTTAGGTAAGAAAAAAAGGGAAGATATTTATGGGAGATGTTGAGGATCTTTCACCAAGATTAGAAGATTATGTTCCGAGTTTCCAAAGGAACTAAACTATTACGGTTGTTTGGTGTCTGTTTTTGTTATGTATTATGTATTCCGCAGAAGTAATGTAATGTCCATGTACATCATGTTTCGAGTATCTATAGTTGGTATCAGAGGAAAGGTTTAGTCAACCTTTGGAAACTAGGATGTGAAAATGTTAGTGAGATCCCTAGATTTATTTCTAAGGTATGTCTAGGGATGTCCCTAAGGATAAGTATGTGTATAGAATATAGTCCTAGAACTAAGGTAATGATCATAGAATTAAAATAAAGATGTTATATATTTAGGGTACTCCCCCGTTACTATGTTGTTTTCCATAGCATGATTTTTTCCTCTCACACTATTCTTTTTGGGTTTTAGAAAATGGCTGGAAACAGGAAGATTCAAGATAATGGAGGATATGATGGACAATGGAATGATATTCTTCATAGGAAACCAAATGAAATGTGATTTGGAAGTCCAAACATCGTTATTATGCCTAATCAGCAATCTCATAATATGATCAATAATATCAACTTTGGTAAGTTTCCCGACTCAGCTAATAAGAGAAAGATGGAGTTTCATGATGATAATAGAGGAAAGAAAGTTCAATTTCCCTAATGTAAATCATGTGGGAAGAGGCATCAGAGAGATTATTTCAAAGGAACTGGAAGATGCTTTGGATGGGGAAGAGAAGGAAACAAAGCTAGTAAGTGCAAAGAAAAAGGTTCAGTTAACACCATGGACAAGGATAATGGTATTTCTACGACATCAACAATGATTAGGTGTTTTAAACGTGGAATTTATGGGCATTATGAAAACCAATACCCTAAAGGAAAATATCATGAAGAGAATCAGCATGGTTATATGAGTAGTATTTATGTGGATGATGATGAAGAGAATACAAATGAAATATGAGATGAAAGAAATTATGAAGCTCATTCAGTGGTTTAAGAAATTAGTGGAATGATTGTATGATTATAAGGAATAATGTATGGTACTATGGAATAAAGAATCATCTAAGGATTGTTACACTATTGTTTTTCCTAAAGTATTTGGAAGTATATGTTGAATGGTACCGGTAACCATGGAAGCTTATTCAGATATTTTTTGGAAATTAGATGATATGCGCATAATTAAGGGACAAGAAGATAATGAGATGTTTGATTGTATTCATGATCTCATGATTGATATAAGGACTAAGTGATATTATGGTCTGATTATAAAGATTTTTTGGGATTTCTGTATGTGGAAGGAGTTACCTTTTGACAATATTCATGTTTTCACTAAGTTTCTATAGTAATTTAGGTTTCAAGAGAATATATGATTACGTTATTCATGTGTTTGGAATGCAAAAAAAAAGATATATCTTATGATATATGTGAGATAAATGATTGTATTCACATTCTTGGTAGACAACCTTTCCGGTAATTGTTTTCTTTATACTATGAGCTTGGACCGAAGTATTTTAAATAAGCCTAAAGATTGGAATGGATTATGTTGGACATAAGTTAGTATTGTTTAAGGATAGAAATTTTTTCGATATTATTGATGGGATGTTATAGTAATGTAGTTTTAGAAAAAGGACAACCTGCAAGACGGGAGACAACCCATCGTGTCGGACAAGGCTGTGAAAATCGAACCCACAACCGATATGCGACATGCCTTTATTGCCTACCACTGGCATACAGGATGTCCCTGGTTAGTATAAATTAGTTTCAATTTTTTTAAGTGGTATGAGATATGAAGTATAAGTCCATTTTAGGAACCATATACGATTAGTCGACTTATGAATATTTAATAACATTTCCTAACCTTTTGTTTGAGACAGATGGAATGACCCGTCATTCTATCACATGATCTGCTAACACTTCATGAATAACAAATTCAACTTCATTTCTTTAAGGGATGAAGTTTAAATTGTTCAATTCATGAACAATAGTGAGATTGTACCAAAATCATGTAAGTATTTCTTTTAATTCATCAACATTAGTGAAATGATCTTGAAAACCAAAAATGTTTTCCTAGTGCCCTTATATCCGATGAATCAGATGCTATATTAAATCATCATAAATCTATGACTTTGTGATTGTTGGATTTTTCATAGACATGTTCTCTACCACTCACTATCAGAACATGATGGTTAGATTTCTCTTCCATATCCATATTTTCACGTATGTTCTCCTATGTGGAAACCCAGTGATTAGTTTATTTGGGTAATCGTTATGTTTCATACTTTAGTTTTTTAAAGTTAAGTTTTGTTATTTCATTTTATTATGTGTGTTGTAATTAAAGAAACTTTGAAGTAGAAAACCATGTATAACCCCGACGAATTTCAAGGGCGAAATTCATTTTAAGGGGGGTAGAATGTAACAATCCGATATTTTATGATAAGTATTCTTTTTTATTTATTTGATTTCATGTTTTGTATGCTACAACAATATTATCTTGTGCTATACACCACACTATATTATCTTGAAGTATACACAACACTATTCTTAGATTGTGTTACACACAATCTCAAGTTTGTTTTATAATAGTCATTCTACACAACATTGAGTGTGTATATATATATATTCAATGTATAAAAGAAATATGGTTGGATTATGTTATTAAGAAAAACAAATAAGTTTTCCACTACACGCAACCCTGACTTGTCTTGCATTACACGCAATCACGACCTTCCTCGATAGCGTGTGTTGTACGCAAAACCGGGTTTCACTAAACAACAATATATGGTTATAATATTATTATGAACTAGCTGTTATGAATAGTATTAAATAAAATTTTAATTTTATAACATTATTATTTATCTTACACATTTTATATAACATGGCATAAGAACAAAATAAATTTTTCAGGTAAAATAAGTATTTTTCAAAAAATGCAGTTTTGCGGCCTTTTGATGGTGCACCCACTTTAAATCTAGTTTTTGAAATGTTTATAAGTTCAATTTGAAAAAATAAAATTCTTATTTGTAATCAGGAAATAATAATTTACTTTGGATAAAATTTTCATAGTATTCTGATAACTTTCATATTTTAATGAATAGTAAAAACACGCTATATTTTAATTAAAAACAACTTTTTTCATCGTAATAACTTATGTGGTTAAATTATAATATTGAATGGTTTTAAATTATAAGTCGAATATATTTTTACCATTTAATATAATTTATGTCATTAGCATTGATTTTACATTGAATTCGTAGGATTAATAAATTCAATCTTTTGCAATGTTTTAAATAGAAACCTGTTTTCTTTCGACAACGGGATTAATTTTAATTTAATTTCTGCATCTTCTGTGTATTGAATTTGAAAAAATGGATTCCATATTTGGAAATAGTGGGTCCAAATTATATTAATAGACTACATTTTATTTTTGGGCTTTATGAATAGTAACAACGGTAAATTTTATTTACCATAGTAAACAGTAAATTGGGTAATTAAGGGTAAATATAATATTATAAAATTATTCTAATACTTGTCTTAATACAATTTGATGCTTATATTTCATCCTAAGTCATATTTGGGTTGAAATGGAATCCATTATAACCCACTTGGAGGTGATTAAGACCTTTAGTTTATTTTATTTAAAGGAAAGTGAAATATGTCTCACTCAACTTTAATAATGAAAGTATTTTTAATTTAAGTTTATACAGAATATAAATTCGGTTATAAATACACATTTGAAAGATAAAATATTTTTCTTTATCATGGTAATTTATTTGTAATTTTTAATATTTATTTAATTACCTTATTATCTTATACATTAATGATGCAGAAATTATTTATTTAGCAAAAAATCAATAATATAGTTTTTATTGAAATAGTAATAAATATCAAAAGGCCCAAAAATCTACACAAAACTTATTATTAGTGTATATATAAACCATAATCATCCACTGGCCGAATTGTTGACCATTTGGATCCTTATTAAGGCGATTATAACACTTATAATATTTTATTTTAAATGATTCCAAAGTTGTCACCTTCATAATTTAATAAAAATATCAATTTACATGTTTTTATTTTAAAATGATAAATTCTAGTGAAATTATTATTATAAAATCATTGATATTTATCTTCATTAAAGGATTTTATTTTTAATTTTTATGCAACATATAAGTATATTAAATAATTATACAAAAATGTAGTACTAATTATTTTATTAAGATATATACCAAATAAATGGTTTTAAAAATATTAAAATAAATATTATATGACCTATTTAATGTACTAAACTAATTTATAGATTAATATGACATGTTAGGAACCTATTAAATATTTTAGTTTGAATATATAATTTTTGTGGATTTAATTTAAATTCAAATAAATGGATAGTGTCAAAATTGACACTATTGTTATTTTATAAAAATAACATATTTTTGAATTGTTTACAAATCACGAAAACATTTAAAAACTATAAAATGAAATTTATATAGTAGAAAATGTCATAAATTATCTAATTATGGATAATTTACAGCACATAAGTAATTATTTATAACAATTTAAAATTTAGAATCTTATTACCACAAATAAAAGTTAATAGATTAAATAAGGATAAATCAAGTTGATAATGTTTAAAATAAATTCCCTACATGTATAAATTTTATTGGTTGATTATATTACAACCCTATATCAAATAATCTTATAATTGAGTCATTTTTGGGGGTTTTATGTGGGTTTTAAATTTATATTAAACTAATGTTTTTGAGGATTCCAATGGTGCCCCTCTCTTCCATTATAAAAGGGAACCTCCTCCCTCTCATCCTTACACCACCTTGAGCCTTCGAGCTCAGACAACCCCTTCCCATTTCCCTTTCCCACTTCCTTATAAACCTACTAGAGGTACTGGTCTTCTCAAAAGACCAACTCTAGTGCCCTAAAGATAAATTTTAATGGAGGCGCTTCGAGAAAGAGGTAATACCTTCAACGTCTTCTTCAAGTTCCATTCTCCTTATAATCCCTCTTATTTAGTTATTTCATTATGAAGTAATAACATCAGTACTTATCATATACTGATATGTTGTTATAAATATGAAACAACCCTATTTCACCTTCTATCCATCCAACGGAAAAAAAATCATTGTGCGTGCGTACGTATGGAATACCGTCTCCACGTCGTGGTGTAATCTGTTTTTCAACCAACACCTTACATGGATGGGTATAATGGTTTAAAAAAATAAATATATATGCTTATTATAACATCATATTGATTCTGATATATTATACCATCAACTCCAATTCTATTCAGTAATTATTGGAACGATATCATCGCTCGTGCGTACGTACGGATTACCGTCTCCACGACATGATGAGATTCATTCTCCATGTTAACCATTCATGAATGATTATAAAGTATACATAATGAATAATAATGAAATATATGAAATAATAATGATAATTTATTTATGTATATATATATATGTATTTCATCTACGTAATTCCATTCAATTCAATAAGGAAACGAAAACAACGTTCATGCGTACGTACGGCCTACCGTCTCCATGAACGATGTATTTCATTCCATTCATCGATCTATCATATATATGTATATACTGAATATATATTATGTATAAATCATGTCTTACATTCTGGAATTTTTTAAATCAGTATATAAGTAATAATATCAAGAACAACAAGTCGAAACACGTATGATAAATGAAATGATTTTACCCAAAATGCTGCTTTAACATGTAATTTACATAAGAATGGGTAATATAAAGTCATAAGTGAACCATATATGATATAATAACAATGAATATGATTCTATAATAAGTCAATGACATTATTTAAATCATTATACAGGAGGTTTGGACACGTACAAAGCTTATCAGACCTAAGTTAATGGATAACTTTTCCAATATCGTTCTTATCTGAGATTGTTTATTCGTAAGTATTTACTGGGGTTATTGTTCTCATCCATTTCCATGTTTCATAAAAATGGTTTCATGTATTTTTAATGTTTTTTTACCCATTTTTTACTTTTAATACATGGTATGTATGGAATCTTTCTTTTACGAGGTACTTTTTGAATTTTCCGGCAAATGTACGAGCAGAATGTTTTTTTAACATATACGGCACGAACATATTTTTACGGTTTTGTAAAGTATTATTTTGATGAAGCTTCCTCCTAAATATTTCATGAATATTTTCAACAAAATCCTTTTCTTTTAAAATTGCATGACATTTGGTGAAATGAAAATGATTTTGAAGAAGAAAGGATATTTTCCTCAAGAATTCATTTCAAGTGTTTTATCAAAACCATTTTTCATCTAAGATGACATTATTTCATATGTGTATGTTTCAAGTATCATGTCCTTATGATTTACATGGTTTCACTTTTCCTATTATGAAATGATATCCATTTATTTTATATGGATTATGAGATGATGAGATGATGTTTATGAAACCCATTTTATTCGTTGGGTTATTATGAATAATGGATGTTTATTTTGTGGCACAAGTAAGAATGATTTCATTATGAGATGGGTGGGACATATATATCACTCTAATGCATTGGGTAAAGATTTATATCTCATGAGATAGATATGGCTGGAACATTAAGTTAATCCGGTTCAGTGTTACAGGACTGCAACGAGGAGTGAACTCGATTCAGAAAGGGACTTTGTCAACTAAGATAGTCTTGGCATCAATGCCTTGGCTACTATGGAAATCATAACATGTGACGAATGGTTTCCACAATTAAATGTTTTATTCCCATTATATTTTATCATAATTGTTGTTCCACAATGATATATTCCTTATGTACTTCCACGATTTATGTCTTTGCTCAAGATTTTGATGTTTAAATTTCATGTTCAAGTTTTTGCTTTCAAATGTATATGGATTGTTTTATGTTCACTATGTTTTCCCTTACTGAGCATTTGAGCTCACCATTTATATGTTTTCTTTTCCCCAGGATATAAGGAATGGTTTTAGGTAAGAAAAAAAGGGAAGATCATTATGGGAGATGTTGAGGATCTTTCACCAGGATTAGAAGATTATGTTACGAGTTTACAAAGGCAATAAACTATTACGGTCCTTTGGTGTCTGCTTTTGTTATGTATTAAGTATTCCTCAAAAGTAATGTAATGTCCATGTACGTCAAGTTTCAGTTCTCTACAAAAAATATTGAGTAAAATAGAATTATTAAATATTTTATGTTTAGAAATGAAATTTTATTAAAATAATTTTTGAATATAGGGATATGTAAGTGAAGGATTACCGATGTAAATTAAGGTACAAGATCAGTATCACCTACAAAAAACTTTATTGATGTTTTTAAAATCAATAAGGGAGGAAATGAAAACAAAAAATTTGAAACACATTTGAAAAAAGTGATGAATAGAATTGATGTGGTTCATGAAAAAAATGTAACATCCCAAGTAATTAATTATTTATTGATTTTCATATCTCTTTCGATTTATTAATTAGATAGTGTTTTAGAGGCTTAAAATGTGAATAAATCCAATATTAAGCATAGAATTCTCTAATATTTATTAAAAGATTGTTTTACCTCCTTTTGATGGTGAACCATTTTTAAATATATATTTTGACAATCTTGTAAGCTCTATTTGTAAAAATAAACTTATTCATTAGAGTCAGGACATTGAAATTTACTTTGGATAAATTTTAGGTATTTTTCTGACAATGTTCATTTTTTAATGAATAGTGAAAAATACTGCATTTTACTTCAAAACTACTTTTTCATCTAATTTAATTATGTGGCTAGATAATATTTTAAAATGGTTTCAAGTGTAATTAGAATATATTCTTACCATTTAATCCAATGGTGGTCATTATAATTAATTTCACTTTGAAATTGGACATAAACAATTGCGAATCTTTTGATAGATATTATTTCTTAAAAACAAGCAATTTGTTTTGACAACATGAATTATTTTTAAATTAATTACTATAATTTATGTGTTTAGAATTTGGTAAAATGGATACCATATTTGGTATCATAAGGTCCGAATTATGTAATTAATACCTTTTTTATGGACATTATTAATAGTAACGATGACAATTATCTTTAATTATCGTGATTAATTTGTAATCAGGTAGTTTAGGGTAATAAAATAATATAATAATAATATAAAATAACCCTAAATTGTGTGAAAATATTTTTCTTCAGTCATGTCCACTATGGGATGCCTTGTGACAAACTTTGGGACCCCATGAAATCACTTTTGTGTGATAGTGACTTTTTATCATTTTATTTTTAAAGAAAGGAAAATATAACAAAAGTATGTAACACCTAAGTAAAAAAAATTTAATTTTGTCTAAATAAATGATATCTTAGACTATAAATATTCATTGGAAATATAATCAGATTTTATACATCAAGTTATTTTTTATATAATTTTTTGACATTAAATAAATAAATTAATTTATGACACCATGATGATGTAGTGATTACCTCATTAATGAACGATTTAAATAAAATGAAAAGATAATGTTAAATCTAAGACATAAACCTATCAAAAACCTGTTGTATGGATCTATTTCGAATCCTTGTCACCTTATCCTTGAAATATATCATTTTGGAACCATTAAATTCTGAAAATCATTTTATAATAAAATAACATTTCATGACTTTCCAAGATTACCCCTCCGCCCTCTTATAAAAGGCCCCCACCTCTACCCCCTTACCCACACCTATAAAACCATTGGATCAGCCAAACACTGATCATTTTATCTATCCACATCCCTATTTTAATCATAGAAGCCTTACCATAGGCATAAAGCTCTTCAAAAAACCCTTTTGGTTCAAACCAAGGGGAGTTACCTGATTTAAAGGAATTGTCTTCTCTTAGGTTCTTTTGTTTTATTTTGCTTCTATAACTACCTAAACTCTTTTTGTTCCATTATTTTGTAACAAAAATATTATCTTCAATATAATAGGATGTTTTTATGAGAAGTATTTTATTTACACTTACACACAATCCCGTCTAATGGTTAAAGAACATACTGTTTCTGTGGGTGGCGAATTACTACCTCATGAAACGATGATTTTTCAATCTTCTTTTAACACCTCTCATGGTGTCCATTAAGATGTCACTATATTTATATATGATATATTTTATTTTTATTTTTTCCTGATGCTTCCATATTTTTTCATTTATGGCATACCTTTATGGTTTCCATTATGGGTAAATGTGATAATTTCATTTTAGGAAGTGCGGACTACCGGCCCCTCAAAGTGATTTGATTCATTGATACCACATGTGGGATGTATAAAGGATGGAGATTGTGATATTATGTCACGCCCCCCTCCCACCAAAGATTCCCCTATTGAGCTGGCAATGGATAAAGGGAGATAATGTACCCCAGAGTCCCGCCTCTAGTAGGCCTTGGGGTGGTGACTAGCACCAAGGGTATGAGTTTTTTTTAAAAATATGGGAGGCATTACCCTTTTCATTTTTAAAGATCGAGAAATATGACAATTCAACCACCAAAAAGGAAAAGATCAAGTGTATTGAAATAATCCCAAACCAAACCCACATGCATGATTAACAAATTTTATAACAAGGTACAAGTACAAGAAATCTCAAAGTACAATACCAAAAGAAAACAAGAGTACATCAACAACAACAACTCCAACTGTCCGACTAGTAGGGTCCCACACGACCCTGGTAGTCCTCCTGGAAACCTGAAAGTAAACGTAGGGTGAGCATACAAGTATACTCATTCGGGAAAACTAAAGCTCTCGTGCACAAGTGGGGATACATCATAACGTCCCGTGAGAACTACAGAAGAAACCTAGCAAGGAAATTCTATCCCCCCAACCTCACCAGCCACACTCACCAAAACCAAAATCACAACAGGTAGTAGTATATAAGAACAAGATTATTGGGTACCCCGCACCATTTCCCTTTAGTTAGCTGCTCTTCCTAACGACGAACGTCCAGACGCTGCCACACTCTCTTCACCCGCACACACCTGGGCCTCACAAACCACACATCCCGCCCGCACACACCTGGGCCCCACAACCACATATCCCACCCGCACACACCTGGGCCTCACAACCACGCATCCCTCCTGCACACATCTGGGCCTCACAACCACGTATACTGCCCGCACACACCTGGTCCTCATCTCGAAGATTCTTGGGAAACAGTAGAACCTGCCCGAAGAGTCTTGGGCTAAAACCACCCCAATAGAAACCTACCCGAAGAGTCTTAGGTGTATGGTCACCTTAAGCCATCACAGCCCAGGGGAGAAGGAGCAGGAAAGAGCTAGTAACTAAGGGAAAAAACACCATCTCCCATAAAATGGGAGTGTTCAGCACTAAGTGCTCAACATGGGTGGGGTGCGATAAAACACAATATATATATATATATATATATATATATATATATACTAAACCCACATCCCAACCTATGGATTCTAAAAAGAGAAACTGAGCACGTTCCTCAAAACTGCTACTACGAAGCATGTATACAACAAACAATCCCAACCCCATTTAGGTTTTCACATTTCAGTAGAATTAGTTTATTTATTTCCTTAACTACTGGGAAAATATCCACAACCAACCACATCAATCTTTCGTAAGAATATCCCTACCATCCACAAATCAAGTTAGAAAAAAAACACAAGAAACACAACCAAACCCTTGTTATCAACCAACCAACCCCATTGATTATTAAACCCGTTCCATTACCATGACCCACAATTCATTAACTCTTACACTTTTTATTTAATATTCACAACCCATCCCTTTAATACCATTTATCATAGCCCCACTGCCCATTACCAACACAACATTCACACCAACCCACAACCAAGTCAACCGCAGCCCCGCTGCTCACCCTATCCACAACAACCCACAAAACACTCCCTTCACATGCCACGTAACCAAGCCAACACCCACATGTTCATTATTCCTGTTTTGTATAACCGGGGTGATCAAACAAGGGTTCCAGATTTTAAACAGCCAACTCTACGTGATTAACCAAGTTCCACATTCCACAAAGTTTCTATCCATAAGAAAATCTAGAAGGAGAGGGAAAAATTTAATTGCACAAGAAAAGGCCCCCAACGACTGTGATTTTCAGTAAGCATAAGCTCATTCAATTAATAACATAATATCATAGGATATAAAGTAACAGCAATCAAAACTTCCCAGCCCCGTTATATAAGCCAGTTATTATCATTATTTAATGGTTTAACTATTTTTCGTGAAAACAAAGAATACCCACCCTGCATGATGCACAAATTAGAGAGACTAAGGTAAGATCCCTACCTCAACAGGTTACGATCACAACACTCCCCCGGATCAACTTTAGAAGACGTCCTTCGGCATCTGTCACTTCCGTCAAGTCCTAAAAACAACCTCCTTTGGTGGAATTCAGAAAGGAAAGGTTGAAGGAAAGACAACAGATCCAAGCTCGGAAGTTCTGCCTCGTCGTTACGATCCCGTGGCCACTGACGGATCATAAATCTAAGCTCGGATGAAGATGTTATGGAAGAAAGAGCCTTTGAGTCTCTTGAAAGAGCTCTGCTCAGAGGAGAGGGGAGGAGAGGGGTGAGTTGAAAGGAGGAGGGGACCCCTCCTTTTATAGGCGAGAAATGAAAAAGTACACGGTGTGTACTTTATTGTACACGGCGTGTACTCGGTTATTTCACACGGTCTCCACGCGGCTTCCAACACGGCTCCACGGCCATTGACTGGTCAACACACGGTTTGAGGGTAACGCAAACGCGGGGCGGGACTACATGGTGTGTAGTTTGGACACACGGCGTGTACCCATTTATTTCATACGGCAAGGACATGGCTCCAACACGGCACATGACCGTTGAATGGTAACACGTACGCGGGGAAGGACTACCTGGTGTGTAGTATTGGACACATGGTGTGCACCCACTATTCCACACAGCAAGGACACAGCCTTCAACACAGGGTATACCTGGAAAGGGGTTACATTGCGTGTCCTCAAACTACATGGCGTGTAGTTTCAAAATTCTGGAATGTGTGGGAAAAGTCCATTTTACCCTTCAGAACACTTCTTGACCATCTTTTTGACAAAGGAATGGGCCGGAGAGGTCCAGACCATTACATCAGATACCTCTTAAAACATTCTCGTCCCCTATAATTCAAAACCAACCCAGAGGAACCCAACAAGATACCAATTAGGGCTCTTGTTATAATAGGAACCCAACCACCAACCCTAATTATAGGTGTTAGGAATTCCTTCTCCCATGTCGAGATATTATCCGATTTAGGCGGCACTGACTCGCCTACATGGGTTTAATCGCATCCTCATTAATGTTTCTCAATTAAGAATCGGGTCTTCCCACTTCTATACATTAGGATTTTTCAACTCACACTGCCCCCAACACCGCACAACCCACACACTACCCGAACACATGGTTTGGAGAAAATTTCTTTTCTTATGTCAAGATATTATCCACTTTAGGCGATACAGACTCGCCTGCACGGGTTCAATCGCATCCGAATTAATGCATCTCGATTAAGGATCAAGTTTTTCCCTTCCCCACATGCCCGGACATGTTACACGCTCCCAGAGAAAAAGGAAACAAAATGTCTCACAGCTGACAAGCCACGCATTCCATATATCAAAGGTACATAGTACAACATCAACACAAAGCTCAGAAGAACAAGGGAAAAACACAAGTCAAAACAAATCCAGGTACTGAGTGTGCATATGGGTCTCCCGCTCCCAAGTGCTCTCCTCGAGGCCGCCATGCCTCCACAACACACAAACCAACGGAATGGTTCGTTCACGGAGCACTTTCTCTTTACAATCCTCGAATCTGACAGGTCGTTCCTCAAAGGTCGCGTCGTCTCCCCTATCTAACTCTCCCCAGTTGATAACGTGAGAGTCATCATGTAAGTACTGATGAAGCCGGGAGACGTGGAAGACGTCATGAACCTTCACCAACTGAGGTGGTACGGCCAGCTGATATGCCACCTCACCGACTCGCCTTAGCACCTCAAAAGGTCTGATGAACCTAGGTGAGAGCTTGATCCCTTTCCCAAACCTCCTCTGCCTCCATCGAGGGGAAACCTTTCAGAACACATGATCCCCCACCTTGAACTCCAAGGGCCTCCTCCGACGATTAACATAAGACTTGTGTCGGTCCTGAGCTGCTTTCATCCTCTCACGTACAAGCTGGACTTTCTCTGTGGTGCTCTGTACTACCTCTGGCCCAAGAGCACCTGTCTCACCAACCTCTGCCCTGAAAATGGGTGAATGACATGGCATTCCATACGAAGCCTCAAAATGTGCCAGGCTAATAATAGAGTGGAAGATGTTGTTGTAGTCAAACTCTACTAAAGGCAAGTGTCGTACCCATGATCCTCCGAAATCCGGAATGCATGCTCGCAGCATGTCCTCCAATGTCGGGATAGTCCGCTCCATCTGCCCATAAGTCTGGGGGTGGAAAGCAGTGCTAAGGCATAGATGGGTGCCAAAAGCATGCTGTAACCCCCTCCAGACTCATGAGGTAAACTGAGTATCCCGATCTGATACGATATTCTTTGGGACTCCATGAAACCGCACAACCTCGTCTACGTACCTCTGTGCTAAGGTACTCACTGGGCCTGACTCCTTAATTGCTAAGAAGTGAGATGATTTCGTCAGAAAATCCACCACTACCCAGATAGTATCATAACCTCCCTGAGCATTGGGTAGTCCTGTGATAAAGTCCATCGAGATGTCATCCCACTTCCACTCAGGGACATCTAAATGATGCAACAAACCACTGGGAACACGGTGTTCAGCCTTCACTTGTTGACACACTAAGAATTTAGCCACAAACTCTGCCATTGCCCGTTTCATCCCGGGCCACCAAAACTGTTCCCTCAGGCCTCAGTACATTTTTGAAACTCTTGGATGTACCGCCAAGGCTGAGCTATGGAACTCACAGAGAAATCGCTCACGAATTGCCTCTAGAACAAAAAACCTTCCATGGAAAACCATCCGATGTCAGCTATCCTCTGACCATCCTTCTGGAGCGTTCCCCTGATCAAAACAATCCTGCATCACTTCCGCCTCAAAGTCCCCCCACTGAGACTTTTCCACCTACTGCAACAAGGAGGACTGCACCATCATCTGAAACAAATAGCCTCTAACATCCTATACCCTTGCATCCAAGTGCAAGGCAGCCAACTCTCCCATCGCTTTCCAAGCATCAGCAGATTCCCGAACCACTTCCTGATGCGACTTCCTGCTCTGGGCATCAGCCACAACGTTTCCCTTACCTTCAGTGTAAGAGATCTCAAATTCATAGTCTTGGAGAAACTCAAACCATCTCCGCTGCCATATGTTTAGGTCACGCTGGCAGAAGATATAACACAAGATCTTATGATCTATGAAGACCACAAAGCGCTCCCCAAAAAGGTAATGTCGCCAAAACTTCAATGCGAACACTACTGCTGCATGCTCCAGGTCATGAGTGGCATAGTTACACTCATTAGGGCGCAACGGCCTAGACCCATAACAGATCAAACCCTTCTTCTGCATCAGCACACAACCCATACCAAGGCCAGAAGCATCACAAAACACCTCATACAAAAACCCTTCCTCTAGAAACCTGAGTATGGGAGCACTGACCAACTTCTACTTCAGTTAGTCAAAAGATTTCTGGAACTTCTCACTCCATATAAAGACCTGGTTCATCCTTGTCAATGATGTCAATGGAGCAATAACTTGAGAGAAGTCCGAAACGAACCTCCGATAGTAACCTGCTAACCACGGGAAACTACGAACATTTACCATGCTCTTGGGTGCTACCCAAGAAAGAACTGCCTCCACCTTCGACGGGTCCACTAACATTCCATGCTGAGACACCACGTGCCCAAGGAAGTGTACTTCTCGTGTCAAGAACTTACACTTCGACAGTTTCCCATAAAGATGGTGGTGTCGAAGGACTTCCAAGACTGCCTTGAGATGCTCAATGTGCTCCTCCTCTGATCTTGAGTAGATCAGGATGTCATCGATAAACACAATGACGAACCGGTCCAGAAACTCTTGGAAGACAATGTTCATAAGTCCCATGAACACAGCTAGTACATTCTTAACTCCAAACGACATCACTACAATCTCAAAGTGCTCATACCTGCACCTGAAAGCCGTCTTCGAGATGTCATTGTCATTCACCCTCAGCTGATGATATCCCAATCATAGATCAATCTTAGAAAACCAACCTGCTCCCCTCAGCTGGTCAATGAGATCATCTATCCTTGGAAGGGGGTAACGGTTCCTGACCGTTACCTTGTTCAACCTTCAGTAGTCTTTGTATAGCCTGAGACCACCATCTTCCTTCTTCATGAACAAAACTGGAGCACCCCATGGCGACACACTGGGTTGAACAAAACCCTTCTCCATCAGATCGTCAATCTGAATCCGCAACTCCCGCAACTCCAAAGGTGCCATCCGATAAGGGGCCATCGAAATCGGACGAGCAGCAGGCTGTAAGTCTATCCCGAACTCAATGTCACGTCGGGGGGGGGGGGGGGGGGGGGTAGAGTCACAACCTCCTAAGGAAAAACATCGAGGAACTCCCCAAAAACCTCTAGGACATCCATCATCTGTGTATCAGCTGGAACCACTGATAACCCACCTAACAAGGAAAGGAGGGGCTCCACACTCTGGCTTCCTGCCTGATAGCTCCTCTCGCCAACAAAAGATACATGCTTCTCATCCCTGTCAGAGAACATGACTCTTCTCTAGAAGCAGTTGATAACGCTACTAACAAAAAACAACCCATCGATTCCTAGGATGGCATCGTATGGATGCATTTGTAATAGAAGGAGGTCCCCACTAGATCGATGTGGTCCCAACGTCATCCCACATCCTCGGCAAACACAAGATACGTTGGTCTGGCCTCCAACTTGTGTAATCAGTACCAGTGGTATGGAAAGTCTCTCTACGTCTAGTCCCAAAGCATGGGCTAGACCAGGTGCATGAAAGGAGTGAAAAGCTCTCGAATCGAACCAAGTAGAAACAAGAGTGCTGAACAAACAAATTGTACCTCGTACCACCTCTGGTCCTGCTGGAGCTGTCAACTCTGCTGCGTGCAACTGTCCACGCCCAGCTCCTCTGCCTCTTTGATGTCGTCCACCTCCCCGACCATGCCCTGGTCGAGGTCCCTGAGGAGCACCCTGAGGTCGGCCTCCCCCCACAAGGTCTTCCCTTGGAGGATCATGGTTCTGCTGCTGCTAGAAGGGCCTCTCCGGAAACTGGTACTGATGAGGTGGGCGCTGAACCTACCCACCTCCACCGTACTGAGATCGGGTCAAGCACTGACTTTGAACGTGAATGAAACCTCCACAATAAAAACACTTCGGTCCTGGGCTAGTGAAAAAGGGACGAGGACCCGAAGATCTGAACTCGAACTACGGGGGCCTACTCCCCACTGGCCTGAACCTGAAAGGTCCTGTCGCAAGAGACCTACTGCTGACTGCCTTCCCCTTCGACAAGCCTAGCTGAAACCCCTCACGTGGTGCACCTCCCAGTGAGTGAATCCTCTCTACAACCTCTTCCTTCTTCTGCACCTCCATGTATGTCGGAAGGGTGAGGGGGGTGACAGCATACTAGAGCTAAGGACGAACCGCCTCCTCTAAACGTATCACCCGAGACTCCTCATCCGGAAAGAGATCCTGAGCAAAGAGCAGAAGATCCTTGAACTTGATCCCCATCTCTCGTACTGACATACTTCCCTGCTGAAGGGAGAGTAACTCCTGCCACTTCTCCACCTTGATCATGGAATAAAGGAATTCCTATCAGAATTCCTTCTCAAAGTCAGCCCATGGATCCTCTTCCTCTACCCTCTCTTCGAGGTAGAGCATCCACCACTGTCGCACCGCACCTCTCAGCTGACTGACTGATAGGGGAACCCAGTACTCCCTTGGAGCACGGATCAAGGAAAAAGTGATCCCCAACTCCTCAAGCCACCCATCCATCTATGTATCCGAAGTACTACCCTCATACTTCTTGAGGGTCTGCTGCTGGAAAGAACGAAAAGTCTTCTGCCACTGGCTATCTTCCTCCTCTCGGTTAATCCTCAACTGATCGACCGCCTGAATCTGCTGGGCCTCGGCTGTCTGATCCACCCAGGGACGACGTCCAGGTGCCATAGCTATACGGTAAACAAGGATCTCCTAATCCCAAGTAGTAAGGAAAACCTCAAGGTTTTGTTTTTATCATTTTATTCCAATTTATTTCCCAGAACACCCAAATCATGTAAAAAAAATCATAATGATGCATGTACCATCCCTACGGTCTCTACCCTATAATCAATGTAGCCTCACTTGGTCATTCGGTAGGCTCAGAGTCCTTGCATAGGATCACGGGGGGCCCTAAAATCCCGTGTCTTAGCCGGTCTTCCCTGGCCTATGTCATGCACCAAGATTAACTAACATTGTCGCCCTACCATCCCATGCAATCCTTACTGTGCCTAACTCCAGACTCCATCCTATCTCTCAACCATCACCTTTGATACCATTCTGTCATGACCCCCTCCCACCAAAGATGCCCCTCTTGAGCTGGAAATGGTTAAAGCGAGATAATGACCCCTGAGTCCCGCCTCCAGTAGGCCCCGGGGTGGCGACTAGCACCAAGGGTATGAGTTTATTTTTACAAATATGGGAGGAATTACCCTTTTTATTTTTAAAGATCGGGAAATAGGACAAGTCAACCACCAAAAAGGAAAAGATCAATTGTATAGAAATAAACCCAAACCCAACCCACATGCATGTTTAACAAATTTTATAACAAGGTACAAGTCCAAGAATGCTCAAAGTACAATACCAAAAGAAAACAAGAGTACAACAACTGCAAAAACTCCAACTACCCGACTAGTAGGGTCCCGCACGACCCTGGTAGTCCTCCTGGAAACCTGAAAGTAAACGTAGGGTGAGCATACAAGTATACTCAATAGGAAAACCTAAAGCTCTCGTGCACAAGTGGGGATACATCCTAATGTCCCGTGAGAACAACATAAGAAACCTAGCAAGGAAATTCTATCCACCCAACCTCACCAGCCACACTCACCAAAACCACAATCACAACAGGTAGTAGTATATAAGAACAAGAGAATTGGGTACCCCGCACCATTTCCCTTAGGTTAGCTACTCTCCCTAACGATGAAAGTACTGACGCTGCCACACTCTCTCCGCCCACACACACCTGGGCCTCACAAACCACACATCCCGCCCGCACACACCTGGGCCTCAAAACCACGGATCCCGCCCGCACACACCTGGGCCTCACAAACATGCATCTCGCCCACACACACCTGGGCCTCACAAACACGTATCCCACCTGCACACACCTGGGCCTCATCCCGAAGATTCTTGGGAAACAATATAACCCACCCAAAGAGTCTTGGGATAAAACCACCCCAATCAAAACCTACCCGAATAGTCTTAGGTGTAAGGTTTCCTCAAGCCATCACATCCTAGGGGAGGAGCAGCAGGAAGGAGATAGTAACTAAGGGAAAAACACCATCTCCCATAAAAATGGAGTGTTTGGCACTAAGTGCTCAACATGGGTGGGGTGAGATAAAACACAAAAGATGCAGATATATATATATATATATATATATATATATATATATAAAACAACCCAACCTATGGATTCTAAAAAGAGAAACTGAGCACGTGCCTCGGCACTGCTACTACGAAGCATGCACACAACAAACAATCCCAACCCCATTTAGGTTTTCATGTTTCAGCAGAATTAGTTTATTTAGTTCCTTAACTACGGGGAAACTATACACAACCCACCACATCAATTATTCGTAAACATATCCATGCCATCCACAAATCAAGTTAGAAAAAAAAACACAAGCAACACAACCAATCCCTTCTTATCAACCAACCAACCCCATTGATTATTAAACCCGTTCCATTTCCATGACCCACCATCCATTAACTCTTCCACTTGTTATATAATATTCACAACCCATCCCTTTAATACCATTTATCGCAGCCCCACTACCTGTTACCAATAGGACATTCACACCAACCCATAACCAAGTCAACCGCAGCCTCGCTGCTCACCCTATCCACAACAACCCACAAAACACTCCCTTCACATGCCACGTAACCAATCCAACACCGACATGTTAATTATTCTAGTTTTGTTTAACCAGGGTGATCACACAAGGGTTCCAGATTTTAAACAGCCAACATTACGTGATTAACCAATTTTCACATTCCACAAAGTTTCCATCCATAAGAAAATCGTGAAGGAGAGGGCAACATTTAATTGCGCAAGAAAAGGACCCCAATGACCGTGATTTTTAGTAGGCAGAAGCTCATTCAATTCATAACATAATATCACTGGATATAAAGTAACAGTAATCACAACTTCCCATCCTTATTATATAAGCCAGTTATTATCTTTATTTAAGGGTTTAACTATTTCTTGTGAAAACAAGAGAATACCCACCCCACTTGATTCACAAATTAGAGAGACGAAGGTAAGATCCCTACCTCAACAGGTTCCGATCGCAATGCTCCTCTGGATCAACTTTAGAAGACGTATGTTGGCGTCCTTAACATCCGTCAAGTCCTGGAAAAACCTCCTTGGGTGGAAGTCAGAAAGGAAAGGCCGAATGAAAGACAACGGATCCAAGCTCAGATGTTCTGGCTCGTTGTTACAATCCCGTGGACGCTAATGGATCATAAATCAGAGCTCGGACGAATAAGTTATGGAAGAAAGAGTCTTCGAGTCTCTTGGGAGAGCACTGCTCAGAGGAGAGGGGAGGAGAGGGGTGAGTTGAAAGGAGGAGGGGACCCCTCCTTTTATAGGCAAGAAAAGAAAAAGTACACGACATGTACTTTATTGTACACGATGTGTACTCGGTTATTTCACACAGTCTCCACGCGGCTTCCAACACGGCTCTGTGGTTGTTGACTGGTCAACACACGGTTTGAGGGTAACGCATATGCAGGTAGGGACTACAGGGTGTGTAGTTTGGACACACGGCGTGTACCCATTTATTGCACACGGCAGGGACACGGCTCCAACACGGCAGATGACCGTTTACTGGTAATGCGTACGTGGGAAAAGACTACACGACTTGTAGTATTAGACACATGGCGTGAACCCACTATTCCACATAGCAAGGACACGACCTTCAATACAGGGTATAACTAGAAAGGGGGTATAGGGCGTGTACTCAAACTACACGGCATGTAGTTTCAAAATTCTGGAATGCATGGGAAAAGTCCATTTTACCCTTCAGAACACTTCTTGACCTTCTTTTTGACAAAGGAATGGGCCTAAGAGGTCCAGGCCATTACATATTATATATTATATTATACTTGATTTATAATATACCTTTATATCATTATGATTTCATTCCATTAAATACGAAATAAAAATTAATGTAGCGTTCATGCGTACCTACAGCTTACAGTCTCCATGATTGGTGCATTTCATTTCCTACCTATAAATGTTATGTAATATTATAAATGCATGTATATACTGGATATATATTATATATATGATATATACATCATGAATATAATTATGGAGATAATGAGTATTTTACCACATGAACAACTAGTAATTATAATAAGTTTTTTTTTGACTCAAGTACCAAGGATCGACAAAACGAGTGTTATTAACTTAAATGATTACATAATGTTTATATCATGGTAATAAGTGATATAAAAGAATAATTAACTTGAAAAAGGTTCTCAAGCAAGTATAAATTAAATCTCGTTTATTATTCAGGTGATTAAATAACGACTGAGTCAAGTCGGACAAGATGTAAGGGACTTCATCTCAATCTCCTTTCATTGAGGCATATCTTCTTTTATACACAACTATATTTTATATAGTGTATAAAAACCTTTGACTTTTAATTTTATTCAAAAGGAATATTTTTATACGAATCATTTTACTAAACGACAAACAGGAATGTTATTGTCTTACGTATGCGGTGACAATGACTTCTTTGCCTCCGTGACAATTATTTGTGTTTCAACTTCCTCTACAAGCCATAAATTTTTTAAATGAAAAATAAATACCATGTTTTACTTTTCTTTTATTTTGGAATTTAAAATGGTTCTGGTAATGTTTTTATTATATAAATTTGTTTTTGATATCTTGAGATTGAAATGTGGAAATGTTATGTTTCATTTATGCATGTTTTATGTGATACGATTATGTTATGGTTCTTGAGAATTGTTTATGAAGATGGGTTGTTTTATGATAATATAAGGGTGGGTGAGCCTATGATAGCTCTCCAATGCATTGGGTAACACGAAGGGGTTAAACGCTAAGGTTTATCTAAAGAGATTTAGGGAATATACTATAATGGGTATTTCAAACGAAACCATGAGGGTTACTCCCTACATAAGAATGTTATGAATGCCTCAAGTTACCTTTATGTATTATGATATCTATGAGTTATTCATTAATATTATGATTTCATGAGGTATGTTAAAGTGCTTATGTTTTATAAGTAAAGTAGGATTTCATTGATTCTCATGTATATATAGACTAATGCTTTCATTCTGAATTTTTTATATCCCTTACTGAGCTTTTTATGCTCATTTGAAGTTTTTGAAATGTATTTCACATGTCAAGGGAAATGTACATGATGTGATGATAGTGTCGAGGAAGTGTCAAGAGAGAAGCCATGTTTTATTTTAAATATGTTTCCTTTGATGGAAAAAATGAATAGTGTCTTTAATGTAACCACCTTGTTTAAATGTGGAATGTAATTCATGATTTTTGATCTAATTATATAAGACTATAAACCTGAAAAGATCTTCAATGGGTATTCTTGAAATAACTCAATATTAAGTGATGTTTAAGACTGGGGCCTTATAGTTGGTATCACAGGTCAGTTTAGATAACTTTATTATTTAGAATTCTATTAAATGATTATCCAAAAATATTTTTTTATGGTCAAATTGAAATGATATAGAATTTGAAGATTACCATGTGGCTTCATCTAAGACATGTTTTTTCAGAATGGTTTTTCACAGAGGAAATAGGTAAATAGTGATTGGAAGGCATACAAGAGGAAATGACCTTCCAAATCAGCATCCTGAGATGATCGGAATAGGAACTGAATAGTTTGTTGCAGTAATGGCACAGTTGACTCAAGTAATAAATGGTGGTGGTATCCATGCAAGAGATCTGCCAGATCAACCGGAGAGGAACATATCAGTGGTGGAGCATTTCATGAAGCAACATCCCCCATCCTTCAGAGGATCATATGACCCTATGCTAGCTGAAGGGTGGATTAAAGCACTGGAGAAGATTTTCGATGTCATGGGGTGTTCAGAAAATCAAAAGGTTAGTCTTGTTGTTTACTATTTGGAGGGTGAAGTAGATCAGTTGTGGTCGATGGTTAAAAATATCTGGGACACTAATGAGATTGATGCTCTTGATTGGGATGAATTCAAAGGTATGTTTCTTGAGAAATATTTTCCTAAGGATGTTTGACATAGGATGGAAAAATAATTCTTGGAATTGAGGAAATAGGACAACTCAGTGGATGCTTATGAAGAAAGGTTCACTCGATTGGCAAGGTCTGCTCCAAATTTTATCTGAGACCTTGATAGTAAAATCAAACATTTTTACTTAGGATTAAAGTACAAATATCAAAGGGCATTAGCTTTTGTTGAGTTCAAAAGTTATGAAAAGCTTTTTATATGTGTTGAGAAGGTGGAAATGGAGTTTTCTAATGATCAAGTGATCTATAACAACCAACATATGAAGAGACTGCGGTGGTAGGATAAAGGGAAGAATCCTTCAAAAAGGTCTGATGGTAAGACAACTAAGTTTTCAGTTTGTGATAAATGTGGTAAAAAACATGCTGGTGAATGTATTATGAATTTTGGAAAGTGCTACTGATGTGGTAAGATGGGTCCTAAGGCTCTTTATTGCTCTAGAAAAGATCAGGGGATGGTAAGAACAAATTTGATTTATAGTTAGTGAAATGTTTCATGTTTAATGAGATGGGTCATTATGCAAATGAGTGTTCGACAATGAACTTGAATGATGGGAAGCATTCATACTACAAGAAGAAGGGTGTGGTGAAATCCTTTGCAACTACTTTAGTAGATGTTGGGCCATCAAATGTAGTGGTATCAGGTATATTGTTTGTTTTTTCCGATTATGCCAATGTGTTGTTTGATTCAGGGTCTACACATTCTTTAATTTCTGAAAAAAATTCTAGGAAATTGGGAATTCCATCTCAAGAAATGACACCTGAACTTGTGGTAAAAAACCTGGGGTAAATTTTGAGGAAAAAATAATTTATAAGAATCTTTTTATCCTTATCCGTGGAAAGAACCTACTTTCAAACCTTATTAGTTTACCTCTAGTAGAGTTTAATGTTATCCTGAGTATGAATTGGCTCTCTGTTTACCCTACTAAGATTGATTGTAGAGCTAAAGAAGTTTCTTTTCAGAAAGACTTTCAGTTTGTGTACAAGAATGAACCCTTACTTTTGATAACATATCAAGAGGCTGAGATACTAGTAAAATATGGAATTGAATGTTACCTTGCACATATTATTGAAAACAAAGGAACCGACAAGATTAATGATGTGCCATTGGTGAATGAGTATCCTGATGTTTTTCCCAAGGATTTTCCTAGAATAATACTAGATCAAGAAGTTGAATTTACTATTGACTTAGTTCCTGATGCTAAGCCAATTTCAAAACCCCCTTATTTAATTGAACAAATTGAACTTTTAGAGTTGAAGGAGCAATTGAATGATTTATTAGAGAAAGGTTTCATTCGACCTAGCACATGACCATGGGGTTCTTCTGTCTTAATTTTTAAAAATAAATATGGTTTAATGAGACTTTTCATTGATTATATAGCCTTGAATAACATCACTATTAAGAGCAAATATCCTTTTCCTCATATCGATGATCTGTTTGATCTGCTCCAGGGAGCTCTGTATTTTTCATAGATTGACTTGAGATCGGGGTACAATTAGATGAAGGTAAAGGAAGCAGATGTTCCGAGGACCACATTTCGTACAAGATATGGACATTATTAATTTTTAGTTATGCCTTTAGGGATAACCAATTCACCTACTGTATTCATGTACCTTATGAATAGAATTTTCCATTAGTTTTGGATAAATTTGTGTTTGTTTGCATTGATGATATTATGGTGTTTTCTAAAAGTAGAGAGGAGCATGAATGTCATTTAAGGGTTATTTTTCAAACCATGAAAGAAAAGAAATTGTATGGTAAATTCAGCATGTGTGAGTTTTGGTTGAAAAAAATTTATTTCCATGGTCTCATTATTTCTAATGATGGAATAACTGTTGATCCGGCAAAAACAATGGTTGTTGAAGAATGGCCAAGACCCAAAAATGTAACATAGATTCGTAGTTTTCTTGGTTTCGCAGGTTATTACTGAAGATTTTTTAAAAAAAATTCATGGTTATCTAGTCCAATGACTACGTTAACTCGAAAAAGAGTTAAGTTTATCTGGAAAAAGATTGTGATGATTGTTTTCAGGAATTGAAAAGAAGATTGGTGAATGCTTCAGTTTTGGAAGTATCTTTCAGGAATTGTGAGTTTGTTATCTACAGTGATGCTTCATTAAAAGGACTTGGTTGCGTCCTAATGCAGAATGATCAGGTAATTGCTTATGCTTCACATCAGTTGAAAACTCATGAGATAAATTACCCTACACATGATGTTACACCCCAGGTAAATAAATAATATAAATTTTTCGTATTTTTCCATATTTTTGAATAAAATATTAATATTACTTTAAAAGGGAATGCTATGCTCGATGACGTACCCAATACGCAACAACGAGTTTCTTTGAAATCTTACATTGCAATCTAATAATAAAATAATATTATTTTAAATGGTAGTTAACGCCTAGCCGTTGTAATGGTGGGAATGAATGGAACTAACTACAAAATGATTATATATATATTTCAAATATTTTTACTTTTATCCAATAAATTTTAGAGGCTTAAAATGCAAAGAATCCAATTTTAAGCATTAATCTTCTAATATTCTTTAAAAGGTCGATTAATCACCTTTTGATGGAGAACCCCTCTTAAATACTTTTTTAGAAACTTTTATATGTTATATTTGACAAAATAAAATTCTCTTTAGAATCGGGACATCAAAATTTACTTTGTATAAATTTTTGGTATTTTTCCGATAAAGTTCATTTTTTAATTGATAGTGAAAAATGTTGTATTTTAATTCAAAACTTATTTTTAATATAATTTATTTATATGATTAGATTATCTTTTGAATTGGTTTTAAAGTGAAATTAGAATATATGTTTACTATTTAATCCAATAGTGGTCATTGGAATTGATTTTACTTTGATATTGGACTTAAACTAGTGTCAATCTTTTAATAGATACTGTTTCTTAAAAACACGCTATTTGTTTTGACTGCGGGAATTAATTATTAAATTAATTAATGCAAATTAGATTTTTTTAATTTTGTAAAATAGTCATCATTTTTTAATTCGGAATATCAAATACAGCTTAGGGTGAATTTTTGATACTTTTCTGAAAAACTTCAATTTTTGATGAATAGTGAAACCACTAAGTGGTAGTTTAAAAACTGATTTTTCATTTAAATGAAACATTACCACTTATATGATTTGAATTTAAAAAATCCAACACACATGGTTTTCATTAGGATGTAAAATGTGGTTCCATGGGATTAAAATAATTTTTGGTGAAGAGTAACTTTTAAGTTTTATTAATCGCAATTAAAGGTAATTATTGTAATTTAAGGTTAAAATAATGTTTTAATAATAAGAAATGGCCTTGAAACATGTCCTATATTTATTTTATGAGTCATGGCCGACCAAGAAAATCCATGGGTCAACTTGGGGACCCCATGGAGCCACTTTGTTAGGAAAATGACATTAATACCTTTGTATTTAAAGTTAAAATTAAAATGTCACAAACATGTGTTGTTTTAATAAAAAAAAATTTACATAGGGTTATACAAGTCATATTTTTGACTATAAATATTAATTAGAAAGATAAAATGATTTCATACATCATGATATTTTTTTTATAATTTTTAAAAACTAAATAAATTAAATTATTTATGACACCATGATGATGGAGTGATTACCTCATTATTTAATGATTTAAATAAATTGAAAAGATAATGTAAAATATAAGACCTAAACTTGCCAAAAACCTATTGGATGGTTGTATTTAGAACTCTTATCACCTTATCCTATAAATATATAATTTTGGGACCTTGAAAATCCGAAAATCATTTTATAATAATGTAAAAGTTTATAACTTTCCAAGAGTGCCCCTCCTCTCCTCTTATCAAAGGCCCCCACCTCTACCACCTTACCCACACCTATCAAGCCTTTGGCTCGGCCATCCCCTGACCATTTTGTCTCTCCAAATCCCTATATTACTCCTAGAAGCCTCAATTTTGGAATAATTCTTTCCACGGAAGCCTTTGATCTCAAATCAAAAAGAGTTACCCGATTTAAAGGTAAAGTCTTCCCTAGTGTTCTTTTGTTTTATTTTTCTTCTCCAACCCCCTAAAATCTTTTTATTTATTTATTTTGTAACTACAACAGTATATTAAATATACTAGGATGTTTTTATGAGGAGTTTTAGAGCTACACTAACACACACCTCCGTCTAATGTTTAAAGAACATACTGTTTTCTTGGATGGCGAATTACTGACTCATGAGACGATGATTGTTCTATCTTCTCATACCACCTCTAATGGAGTCCATTATGATGGAACTATATTTATTTATGATATATAATATATTTATTTCCTCTATATGATTCTTTATTTTATAATTAATACATACCTTTATGCTTTTCATGTTGTGCAAATACGAGAATTTCATTTGAGGAAGTGTGGACTACCGCCCCCTCAAGTGATGTGACTCGTTCATGCAATACATGGAATGTATAAAGAATGAAATTGATGAACATATGTGATATATATAAAATATATATAATACTGGAATTATAATATATATATATATCTCTCATCTAGTTTTAATTCCATTAATGTTCCAAAGAAATGAAAGTAGCGTTCATGCGTACGTACGGCTTACCGTCTCCATGAACGATACATTTCATTTCTTATCTCCAAATGTTATGTACTATTATAAGTACATATATATAATGAATATATATGTAATATATTACACCTAAAATATGGATATCATTCTATAATTATAAGATATATCTCTCATTTAGTTTTAATTCCATTAATATGACAAAAAAAAATGAAAGTAGCGTTCATGCGTACGTACGTCCTACCGTCTCCATGAACGGAGATTTTCATTTTTTATCTCCAAATGATATGGAATAGTATAAAATTAATATGTACTAGAAATATATAATATTTTAATAATTAATACAATTATGGAAATGATTTACTACATGCGAAATCATTTTTAAACAAGTTCATTTTTGACTCATGTACCAAACATCAACAAAAACGTCTGATATAAACTAATGTTACTTCTTCTAAGCTCATCTTTCTTATGATGGGGGATGCTATTTTATATTACTATAACTGTAATTTATATGTTAATATTATGAGATACCCTATTTTATCTCATAAATCTATTTTTTTATGTTTTATGTGGTGCCCTTAGGCTGCCGAATTTTCATAAGGGGATTTTCATGTCACTTTTTATTCCTGTGAGATTCATGCAACATTGGCCACTATTTACTTTTGTGTGGTGTATGTGATGCCCATTATTTTCCTATTTGTATAATATACTCTCATTTATGGGTAGTTACATCTTCATTGTATGACCCTTCTTTCATGGGGTGTACGTTTCGAAAGTTTCCCAAATCGATAAGGGAACCTTTCACCCTCCACTTTTTAAAACACGTCTTTTGTTATTTACATGTTTTTATGTTGGGATAAGTTATTCTATATCCTTATTGATGTATATTTTATGTCCAAGTGATGAGATATCATTTTCTCTCTCATCAACTAATTTTATGAATTTTAATGTGACATCATTAGGCTGTCGAATTTTACCAAGGGAACTTCTTAACCCAATTTAGATTTCTTTGGGTTCACCATGTAGTTATTGAATATGTCATCATTTGAATATGTGTGAATGAACTTTGATTGTTTTACACTTAATATCCACTTATATTGGGTGTATTTATATTTGTCACACATAATTATGAGATTGATTTATCCTTAATTTAAGGATACCCTTTTTATAAGGGATTTCATCTCATTTTAAATTTCTATTGAGACTTCATTGTTGTTATGCACCAATTCACTCTTATATGGTGTATATACTATCCCTTGGAATATTATATCATGAATCCATTTATTCTCATGATATTATAATGTTTTGATTAAATGTTATTCCTCAATTATGGTATTCAAGTGTCTCTCATTTTGTTAAAACCCCTTTAACTAAAATATCGTTTTAAATTTTTAATGATTTATTCATATAAATACTTCTCATTAATATCCATGTTTTCAAAATGGTTTTAAGGGTTTATTTATATGGATATTAATGGTTTAAAATGTTAAAAACATCAATGTGGTATGGGACACTTTGATTCAAAGATCTCTTTATTAAATGTTTTTAAATGGTTTTGATAATGGTATTTAGAATGGATTCATTATCTTAAAATGTTATATTGTTATTGCTTTGTGGGAATGTTATCTTTCCTTTATTATTAAGTTATGTGCTATGACTATGTTATGGTTCTTGGGAATTGTTTATGAAGATGGGTGGTTCTGTGATAAACTAAGGGCGGGTGAGCCTAATATAGCTCTCCAATACAATGGGTAACGCGATGGGGTTAAACGTTAAGGTTTCTCCAAAGAGATTTAGGGAATTTACTATGATGGGTATTCCAAAAGTAACCATGGGGGTTACTCCCTACGTAAGAATGTTATGAATGCCTCAAGTTACCTATATGTATTATGATTTCTATGAGTTATTCATAAATCATATGATTTCATGAGGTATGTTAAATTGCTTATGTTTTATGAGTAAAGTATTATTTCTTTGATTCTTATGTATACATGGACTACTGTTTTCTTTCCGTATTGTTATAACCCTTAATAAGCTTTTTATGCTCATCCCAAGTTTTTTTAAAAATGTATTTCACAGGACATAAAGTTGAATAGGGTCAAGGATGGGATAAAGGAAATTTCAGGCTGTCTAAAACAAGGAACTAGACATGACTCTTTTGTTCAAGAGTTTTTATTTTGTAAAAAAATGGAAGCTGAGTAGATGTTTCCACTTTGTAATCTTTGAGATTTAATAGTTATGTCCTAATTCTCTAAAACTATAAACCTGAAAAGATCCTCAATGTGAATTATTCATTTAATTCAATATTAAGTAAGGTTTATGGTTGGGGCCTTATAGTTGGTATTAGATGTCAGTTTAGATAACTTTAGAAGTTAGAGTATTCTTTAAGCATAAGTGACATTACCATAATGGCTAGGGTTCCAGAAAGAGTCATAGTTTTTAGATAAAGTGAATGATTAATTATATCTTAGTGTTTATCTTCCTCATTAGTACATGATGATTTTGTTGATATACTCCCCCTGAATTTTTTTTGTTTTAGTAAATGGATGGATCTTGCAGGCACCAATGTGACAATGGGTTTGAAGGAAACTGTGGTGGTTCTCTGGTTAAGAGACTAGATGAAATCTGGGATTCAATGAGAAATCTTGTGGTTATTCTAAACCAACTATCAGGAGTCATGATCAACCATTTGAACCTTGGTGAGTTCTCTAATGCATCATGTATGAGAGAACCAACTCAACGTGGAAGTTCAGGTAATAATGATAAAGTTAACCATTAGGGTTTATATGATCCTTACTTTTGAGGTAATTATGGGCTAATATATGTTATGATGGAATATGAACGACATGAGATGAACATGAGGTTAAATTATGTTCTGGTTATTTTTGATGATTTTATATCTTTTTGGGGAATGATTTGAGAATTATATAATTTTGGAAAAAGGACAACATGCAGACCGTGTGATAACCCGTCGCGTCAGACAAAGATGCGGGAATCGAACCCACAACCAAAGTGCGACTGGTATTTATCGCCTACCACTAGACTATGTGAAGTCCCTGGTTAGTTTGACTATTTATTTTTAGTTATATTATTTTATGAATCAAGAGTAAGTTTATTTTGGGTTATCTATGGAAATGATTAACCTATCATGGAGGATATGTGATTAGGTTAATTGCTTTTCAATATGAGACTTTAAGAGAAACTGATGTTGTTTGGAGATAAATGTTACGATTTAACTTAGAATACTATGTGGTTAAATCCTTAAAATATTTGGGTTTCAATCTTAGTTTGGTTTAATTTTGGTCTTCGTTGAACTTTGGGTCTTGTTGGACAAATTTTGGAGATTAAGAATAGATTTCCTTTTTATAAAGGATTATCCTTTTTGGGTATTATCTGATATCATACTAACCTTTTTGGTTTTAGTTTTGGTTAAGGTCTAAATACATGGGAAATATATATTTCTCTTTTGTGGATTAGGTGATTCAATAGAGTTTCGTTATAGTTCTCTTAATGTGAACAAGTCATCATAAATACTCATCTTTTGGAGAAAATATGAGTTCGTGTAAGAAGTCTAGTAAAACTTGAAAGTCAACATGACAAGTAAGTATGTTTCCTTATGTTTTAGTTAAGCTCATAAATAAATTCCCCAATGAAAAGTAACTTAAAACAAAAATGTTTTCGGTTAATTTTTCCTACTGGGGAATAAAATACCATTTAACCATTCACAAGTTTGTGATTTTCTTGTGGTTAACTTTCTCCTAAACATGTTTTAGATCAGTCTCCATCAAAACACGACCCTTTGTTTTCTCCTCCATGTCCATGTTTTTCTACATGGAATCCTAGTATGGGTTAAATACTGTGACCTTTGTAATTATCTTTTTTTTAAAGTGATAGTTTTACTGACTCTTGTTCCGATGTAGGATTTTCAATGAAGTTTCCAAACCCAATTTTAAAATTGCGATGATGCAATTCCCAAAAGGGGGGAAGGATGTAACACCCCAGGTAAATAAAGAATTTGAAATTTTCATATTTTTCTACATTTGGGAATAAAATATTAATATTACTTTAAAAGGGAATGCAATGCTCGATGGCGAACCCAATACGCAACAACAGGTTTCTTTGAAATCTTACGTTGCACTCTAATAATAAAATAATATTATTTTAAATGGTAGTTAATGCCTAGCCATTGTAATGGTGGGAATGAACAGAACTAACTACAAAATGATAATATATGTTTTTCAAATATTTTTACTTTTATCCAATAAATGTTAGAGGCTTAAAATGAAAATGAATCCAATTTTAAGCATTAATCTTCTAATATTCTTTAAAAGGTTGATTAACCACCTTATGATGGAGAACCCCTCTTAAATTCTTTTTTAGACAATTTTATATGTTATATTTGGAAAAATAAAATTCTTTTTAGAATCAGGACATCAAAATTTACTTTGTATCAATTTTTTGTATTTTTCCGATAAAGTTCATTTTTTAATGAATAGTGAAAAATGTTGGGTTTTAATTCAAAACCACTTTTTAATATAATTTATTTATATGATTAGATTATCTTTTGAATTGGTTTTAAAGTGAAATTAGAATATATTTTTACTATTTAATCCAATAGTGGTCATTTGAATTTATTTTACTTTGAAATTGGACTTAAACTAGTGTCAATCTTTTAATAGATATTGTTTCTTAAAAACACGCTATTTGTTTCGACAGCGGGAATTAATTATTAAATTAATTAATGGAACTGATATGTTTTTAATTTTTTAAAATAGACATCATTTTTGAATTTATAATATCAAATATAGCTTAGGGTGAATTTTTGGTATTTTTCTGAAAAACTTCAATTTTTGATGAATAGTGAAATCACTAAGTGGTAGTTTAAAAACTGATTTTTCATTTAAGTGAAACTTTACCACTTCTATGATTTGAATTTAAAAAATCCTACACACATGGTTTTTTAGGATGTAAAATTTGGTTCAATAAGATTAAAATAATTTTTGGTGAATAGTAACTTTTATGTTTTATTAATCGTGATTAAAGGTAATTAGTGTAATTTAAGGTTAAAATAATGTTTTAATAATATGAAATGGCCTTGAAACATGTCCTATCTTTATTTTATGATTCATGGATGACAAATACAATCCATGGGTCAACTTGGGGACCCCATGAAGCCACTTCGGTAGGAAAATGACATTAATACCTTTTTATTTAAAGTTAAAATTAAAATGTCACAAACATGTGTTGTTTTACTAAAACAATTTTTACATAGGGTTATAAAATTCATATTTTTGACTATAAATATTCATTAGAAATATACAATTATTTCCTACATCATGATAGTTTTTTTTATAATTTTTAGAAATTAAATAAATTAAATTATTTATGACACCTTGATGATGCAGTGATTACCTCATTATTTAATGATTTAAATAAAATGAAAAGATAATGTAAAATATAAGACGTAAACTTCTAAAAAACCTATTGGATGAGAGGATTTAGATCTCTTATCACCTTATCCTATAAATATATAATTTTGGGACCTTTAAAATCCGAAAAGCATTTTATAATAAAGTAAAAGTTTATAACTTTCCATGAGTGCCCCTCTTCTCCTCTTATAAAGGGCCCCCACCTCTACCAACTTACCCACACCTCTCAAGCCTTTGGATCGGCCATCCCCTGACCATTTTGTCTCTACATATCCCTCTCTTACTCCTAGAAGCCTCAATTTTGGAATAATGCTTTCCAAGGAAGCCTTTGAGCTCAAATCAAAAAGAGTTATCCGATTTAAAGGTAAAGTCTTCCCTAGTGTTCTTTTGTTTTATTTTTCTTCTCCATCCCCCTAAACTATTTTTATTTATTTCTTTTGTAACAACACCAGTATCTTAAATATACTAGGATGTTTTTTTGAGGAGGTTTCTAGCTACACTAACACCCACCTCCGTCTAATGGTTAAAGAACATACTGTTTCCGTGGATGGTGAATTACTGCCTCACGAGACGATGATTGTTCTATCTTCTCATAACACCTCTCATGGTGGCCATTATTATTGCACTATATTTATTTATGATATATATTATATTTATTTCCTCTATATGCTTATTTATTTTATAATTAATACAAACCTTTATGCTTTACATGTTGTGCAAATGCGATAATTTCATTTGAGGAAGTGTGGACTACCGCCCCCTCAAGTGATGTGACTTGTTTATGCAATACATGGAATGTATAAAGAATGAAATTGATGAACTTATTTGATATATATAACATATATATTATACTTTAATTATAATATATATATATATATATCTCATATAGTTTTATTTCCATTAATGTTCCAAAGAAATGAATGTAGCGTTCATGCGTACGTACGGCTTACCGTCTCCATGAATGGTACATTTCATTTCTTATCTCGAAATGTTATGTACTATTATAAGTACATATATATAAGGGATATATATGTCATATACTACATCTAAATTATGGATATAATTCTGGAATTATAATATATATATATCTCTCATTTAGTTTTAATTCCATTAATATGACAAAAAAATGAAAGTAGCGTTCATGCGTACATATGGCCTACCGTCTCCATGAACGGTGCATTTCATTTTTTATCTCAAAATGTTATTTAACAGAATAAAATGAATATTTACTGGATATATATGATATTTCAATCATTAATACATTTCTGGAAATGATTTACTACATTGGAAATCATTTTCAAACAAGTTCATTTTTGACTCATGTACCAAACATCGACAAAAACATATGATATGAACTAACATTATTAAACAATTATTATAACATTATAATATGTGATATAAACTGAATAATAATACTTAAAAGAGGTCCTTAAGAAGTTATTAATTGACCAAAGTTTATTATTCAGGAATATAATGAAACGAACAAGACAAGTCAGACTTGAGGTAATGGATCCAACCTCTCTCTTTCTTTTTAAGTACTCTCTTTTATGTCACTTCTTCTAATCTCATATTTCTTATGTTGGGGGATGTTATTTTATATTACTATTACTGTAATTTATATTTTAATATGATTAGAGACCCTATTTTATCTCATCATCCTATTTTTGGAAGTTTTATGTGGTGACGTTAGACTGCCGAATTTTCATAAGGGGATTTTCATGTCACTTTTTATTCCTGTGATATTCGTGCTACATTGGCCACTATTTATATTTGTGTGCTGTATGTACTGAAAATTATTTTACTATTTGTATAATATAATCTTATTTATGTGTAGTTACATATTCATTGTATGACCCTTCTTTCATGGGGTGTACGTTTCGGAAGTTGCCCAAATCGGTAAGGGAACCTTTCACCCTCCTCTTTTTAAAATACTTCTTTTGTTATTTACATCTTTTTATGTTGGGATATGTTCTTATATATCCTTATTGATGTAAATTTTATGTCCAAGTGATGAGATCCTATTTTCTCTCTCATCAACTAATTTTATGAATTTTAATGTGACGTCGTTAGGCTGTCGAATTTTACCAAGGGAACTTTTTAACCCAATTTTGATTTCTTTGGGTTCAACATGTAGTTATTGAATATGTCATCATTTGAATATGTGTGAGTGAACATTGATTTTTTTACACTTAATATCCACTTATATTTGGTGTATTTATATTTTTCACACATAATTATGAGATTGATTTATCCTCAATTTAAGGATACCTTCTTTATAAGGGATTTCATCTCATTTTACATTTCTATTGAGTCTTCATTGTTGTTATGAACCAATTCACTCTTATATGGTGTATATACTGTCCTTGGGAATATTATATCTTGAATCCATGTATTCTCATGATATTATAATTTTTTGATTAAATGTTATTCCTCAATTATGGTATTCAAGTGTCTCTCATTTTGTTAAAAACCCTTTAAATAAAATATCATTCTAAATGTTTTAATGATTTATTCTTATAAATATTTCTCATTAATATCCATGTTTTCAAAATGGTTTTAAGGATTTATTTATATGGATATTAATGGTTTAAAATGTTAAAAGCTTCAAAGTGGTAATGGACACTTTGATTCAAATATATCTTTATTAAATGTTTTTAAGTGGTTTTTAAAATGGTTTTTAAAATGGATTCATTATCTTAAAATGTTATATTGTTATTTCTATGTGAGAATGTTATCTTTCCTTTATGCTTAAGTTATGTGCTATGATTATGTTATTTTTCTTGGTCATTTTTTATGAAGATGGGTGGTTCCGTGATAAACTAAGGGCATGTGAGCCTGATATAGCTCTCCAATTAATTGGGTAACATGAAGGGGTTAAATGTTAAGGTTTCTATGAAGAGATTTAGGGAATATACTGTGATGGGTATTCCAAACATAACCATGAGGGTTACTCCCTACGTAAGAATGTTTTGAATGCCTCAAGTTACATTTATATATTATGATTTCGATGAGTTATTCATAAATCCTATGATTTCATGAGTTATGTTAAATTGATTATGTTTTAGGAGTAAAGTATGATTTCATTGATTCTTATGTATACATGGACAAATTCTTTCTTTCCGTATTGTTATAAACCTTACTAAGCTTTTTATGCTCATCCCAAGATTTTTTTTTTGAAATGTATTTCACAGGACATAAAGTTGAATAGGGTCAAGGATGGGATCAAGGAAATGTCAGGCTGTCTAAAACAAGGAACTAGACATGACTCTTTTGTTCAAGAGTTTTTATTTTGTGAAAAAAATGGAAGCTGAGTAGATGTTTATACTTTGTAATCTTTGAGATGTAATAGTTATGTCCTAATTATCTAAAACTCTAAACTTCAAAATATCCTCAATGTGAATTATTAATTTAATTCAATATTAAGTAAGGTTTAAGGCTGGGGCCTTATACAAGATTTGGAATTAGTCGCTGTTGTTTTCACTTTAAAAATTTGGAGGCATCATTTATATGGAGTAAAGTGTGAAATATATACCGATCCCAAAATTTTAATGTATATATTCACTCAGAAATAATTGAACATTAGATAGAGGAGATGGCTAGAATTAATCAAGGATTATGATTGTATAATTCATTACCATCCGGGAAAAGAAAATAAAGTGGCTGATGCTTTGATTCGAAAAAGTAATGCTTCATTAACCTTGTTATGTTTGGAACATGATCCTTTGGTTAAGGATTTGATGAAATTTGGCATATAAGTTGTTGAGGTAGGATGTTATTCTATTTTGTTTCAGGTATCAGTGAAATCTTCTCTAACAGAAATAATTAAGCAAGATCAGAAGCAAGACAGTGAGTTGCAAAAAAAAGGTAGAGCTGGTTCAGAAGTGTATGTTACCTTAATTCAACATTAATAATGATTTTGTTTTGATATTTGGGAAGAGATTGTGTGTGACTTGTGATTCATAGTTGAAGAGAGAGTTTTTATGTGAAGCTCATAGTTCTCCATTTCTGTCCATCCTAGCAGTACACAGATGTACAGAGATCTTTAGGAGTATTACTGGTGGGATCGAATGAAAAGAGATATATTTCTAATTTTACTATGAAGTGTTTGACTTGTCAAAAGGATAAAGTGGGGCGACAGTTACCGAAAGGGATGCTTCTGCCTTTACCAGTGCCAGAGTGGAAATGGGAGAATATATCCATGGACTTTGTTGTGGGATTTCCGAAGACACCACTAGGTAATAATGCAATCTGGGTTATTGTTGATCACTTGACTAAATATTCTCATTTACTTTATATACGAGATACTTTTTATCTATATCAACATTCTCATTTGTATCTTAAAGAGATAGTCATGTTACATGGATTTCCCCAATCCATTGTATCTCATCGTGATCCCAGGTTTACTTCTTTCTTTTGGAAAGGCTTTCAGAAGTCGTTTGGTACTGAATTACATTTTAGTACCGCTTTTCATCCTCAATCAGATGGACAGTCAGAATGAACAATTCAGACATTGGAGGATATGCTACATGCTTGTTCTATGGATTATCAGGGAAATTGGGACCAATATCTTTCCTTGGTTGAATTTTCATATAATAAAGGTTTTCATTCAAGTATACAGATGGCACCATTTGAGGCATTGTATGGGAAGCAGTGTCAAACTCTAGATTTTTGGGATAAAGTGGGTGAAAGGTAGTTTGTGGGACCATAATTGGTAGAATATTTAGTAGAAAAAGATCGGATGATACAGAAACACATGAGAACAGCTCAGAGTAGGCAGAAAAGTTATACGAACAACCGGGGGAAGGATCTCTCTTTTGAGATAGGTGACCATGTCTTCCTCAAAGTTTCACCACGGAAAAGTGTGGTGCGATTTGGTATGAAAGGAAAGATTATTACAAGGTTCCATGGACCATATGAAATTCTGGAGATAGTTGGATCAGTTGCATACTGAGTGGATTTATCTTCAATTTTATCTCAGGTACACAATATTTTTCATGTTTCAATGTTAAGGAAGTACATGCCAGATCCATCTCATGTTTGGAGTCCAGAAGTAGTTCAGATGGAAGAGAATATATCATATGAGGAACAACCGATCTAGATTCTTGACCATAGGGAGCAAGTATTGCGTAATAAGGTGATTCATCATGTAATGATTTTTTTGGAAAAACCACATGATTGAAGAGGCAACATGGGAATCTGAAAATGTAATGAGGGATAAATACCCCCCACTTATTCGATATGTAAATAAATTGTGGGGATGCAACTTCGTAAAGTGGGGAAGGATGTAACATCCCAAGTAAGTAAAAAATTATGGATTTTCATATCTATGTCTATTGATGAATTAGATAGTGTTTTAGAGGCTTAAAATGAGAATAAATCCAATCTTAAGCAATGGATTCTCTAATATTTTTTAAAAGATTGTTTTACTGCCTTTTTATAGCGAACCATTTTTAAATATATATTTTGACAGGTTTATAAGATCTATTTGTAAAAATAAACTTATTCTTTGGAGTCAGGACATTGAAATTTGCTTTGAATAAATTTTTGGTATTTTTTTGACCATGTTCATTTTTAATGAATAGTGAAAAATACTGCATTTTACTTCAAAACTTTTCTTCATCTAATTTAATTATATGGTTATATTATCTTTTTAATTGGGTTTTAAGTGTAATTAGAATATATTTTTACTATTTAATCCGATGTTTGTCATTATAAACAATTTCACTTTGAAATTGGACATAAACAATTGACAATCTTTTGATAGATACTGTTTCTTAAAAACACACAATTTGTTTTGACAACGGAAATTATTTTTTAATTAATTAATGAAATTTATGAGTTGTGAATTTGGTTAAATGGATTCCATATTTGGAATAATAAGGTCCAAATTTTGTAATTAATAACTTTTTTTGGACATTATGAATAGTAACAATGACAATTATCTTCAATTATCGTGATTATTTAGTAATGGGGTAGTTAAGGGTAATAAAATAATATCATAATAAATAAAATGAACCCAAATTGTATCCAAATAATTTTTTTGAGTCATGGTTGACCATGGGATTCCTTGTTCCAATATTTGGGACCCCAAGGAATCACTTCTGTGTGATAGTGACATTTTATCATTTTATTTTTAAAGATAGGAAAATATAACAAAAGAATGTAACACCTAAGTAAAACAATTTTAATTTTTTCTAAATAAATTATCTCTTAGACAATATATAGTCATTGTAATGATAAAAATACTTCCTATATCATGGTATTTTTTTATAATTTTTATACATTAAATAAATAAATTTATTTATGACACCATGATGATTTAGGGATTACCTCATTAATGAATGATTTAAATAAAATGAAAAGATAATGTAAAATATAAGACTTACACTTTTCAAAAACCTATTGTATGGGTGGATTCAAAACCCTTATCACCTTATCCTAGAAATATATCATTGTGGGACCTTTGAAATCTGAAAATTATTTTATAATAATGTAATATTTCATGACTTTCCAAGAGTGCCTCTCCTCCCTCTTATAAAAGGCCCCCACCTCTACCCCCTTACCCACACATATCAAGCCATTGGATCGGCCAAAATCTGCTTATTTTATCTCTCCACATCCCTCTCTTCATCATATAAGACTTTCCTTTGGCAGAAAGCTCTTTAAGAAACCCTTTTGGTTCAAACCAAAGGGTGTTACCCGATTTAAATGTAATGTCTTCTCTTATGTTCTTTTGTTTCATTTTGCTTCCTTATCCCCCTAAACTATTTTTATTACATTATTTTTTAAAAACAGTAGTCTATTAAATATACTAGGATGTTGTTATGAGAATTATTTGATCTACACTTACACACACTCCCATATAATGGTTAAAGAACATATTGTTTATCTGGGTGGAAAATTACTGCCTCATGAAATGATGATTGTTCAGTCTTCTTTTAACACCTATCATGGTGGCCGTTAAGATGTCACTATATTTATATATGTTATATGTTATGTTTATTTTTTCCATATTCTTCTGTATTTTTTCATTTATGGGATACATTTATGGTTTCCATTGTGGGTAAACACAATAATTTAATTTTAGGAAGTTCCGACTACCGCCCCCTTAAAGTGATTTGATTCTTTAATACCACATGTGGTAGGTATAAAGTATGGAGTTAATGATATTATATATGATATTATATTGGATTATAATATACCTTAATATCATTAAGATTTCATTCCATTAAATACGAAATAGAAATGAAAGTAGTGTTTACGCGTACGTACGACTTACCATCTCCATGAACGGTACATTTCATTTCTTACCTCTAAATGTTATGTAATATTATAAATGCATGTATATACTGGATATATATGATATATATGATATATATGATATCTAAATCATGAATATAATTCTATATATAATGCATATTTTACCACATGAACAACTTGTAAATATTAGAAGTTTATTTTTGACTCAAGTACCAAGGATTGACAAAATGACCATTATTAACATAAATGATTACATAATGTTCATAACATGGTAATAATTGATATAAAAGAATAATTAACTTTAAAAAGGTTCTTAATAAAGTGTAAATTAACTCTAGTTTATTATTCAGGAGATTAATGAATGATCGAGTCAAGTCAGACATGAGGGAAGGGACTTCGTCTAAATCTCCTTTCATTGAGGCAAATTTTGTTTTATACACAACTTTCTTTTATACAGTGTATAAACCCCTTTGACTTTTAATTTTGTTCAAAAGGATTATTTTTATACGAATCATTTTACTAAATGTAAAAATGGAATGTTTTTCTCTTACGTATGCGGCGACAATGAATCTTCCTATCCTTATCCGTGGAAATAACCTACTTGCAAACCTTATTGTTTTACCTCTAGTAGAGTTTGATGTTATCATGGGTATGGATAGGCTCTCTGTTTACCATGATAAGATTGATTAGAGAGCTAAAGAAGTTTATTTTCAGAAATAATTTCAGTTTGTGTACAAGAATGAACCCTTGCTGTTGATAACATATCAAGAGGCTGAGAAACTTGTAAAACATGGAAATAAATGTTACCTTGCACATATTTTTGAAAAAAAGGACCCATTAAGATTAATGTTGTGCTAGTGGTGAATGAGTATCCTGATGTTTTTCCAGACGAGTTGCGTAGAATAATACCAGACTGGGGAGTTGAATTTACTGTTGACTTAGTTCTTGATGCTAAGACAGTTTCAAAACCCCCTTATCGAATGGCTCAAATTGAACTTTTAGAGTCGAATGAGCAATTTCATGATTTATTAGAGAAAGGTTTCATTCGACCCAGCACATCACCATGGGGTGGTCCTGTCTTATTTGTTAAAAAGAAATATGGTTCAATGAGACTTTTCATTGATTATAGAGCCTTGAATAACTTCACTATTATGAACAAATATCATTTGACTCATATAAATGATTTGTATGATTAGCTCCAGGGAGCTCAATATTTTTCAAAGATTGACATGAGATCGGGGTGCCATCAGTTGAAGGTAAAGGAAGCAAATGTTCTGAAGATCGAGTTTCATAAAAGATATGGACATTATGAATTTTTATTTATGCATTTTGGGATAACCAATGCACCTTTTGTATTCATGGACCTTATGAATAGAATTTTCCATGAGTTCTTGGATATGTTTGTGGTTGTTTTAATTGATGATATTTTGGTGTGTTCTAAAATTAAAGAGGAGCATGAAAGTCATTTAAGGGTTATTTTTCAAACCTTAAAGAAAATAAATTGTATGGGAAATTCAGAAATTGTGAGTTTCAGTTGCAACAAATTTCTTTCCTAGGTCACATTGTTTCTAAAGATGTAATAACTATTTATCCTGTAAAAACAATGGTTTTTGAAGAATGGCCAAGAACCAAAAATGTAATCGAGATTCATAGTTTTCTTGGTTTGGAAGGATATTACTAAAGGTTTGTTAAAATCTTTTCATGGTTATCTAGTCCAATGACTAAGTTAACTCTAAAAGATGTTAAGTTTATCTGGAAAGAAGAATGTGATGATTGTTTTCAGGAATTGAAAAGAAGATTGGTGAATGCTCCAGTTTTGACACTATCTTCCAGGAATGGTGAGTTTTTTATCTACAGTGATGCTTCATTAAAAGGGATTGGTTGTGTCCTAATACAGAATGATCAGTTAATTTATTATGCTTCACTTCAGTTGAAAACTCATGAGATAAATTACCCTACACATGATTTGGAATTAGCCACTGTTGTTTTCCCTTAAAATATTTGGAGGCATCATTTGTATAGAGTAAAGTGTGAAATATATACCAATCACAAAATTTTAAAGTATATATTAACTCAGAAATAATTGAACATGAGACACTGGATATGGCTAGAATTAATCAAGGATTATGATTGTACAATTCATTACCATCCTAGAAAACAAAATAAAGTGGCATATGCTTTAAGTCGAAAAAGTAATGCTTCATTAACTATGTTAAGTTTGGAACATGATTATTTGGTTAAGGATTTGATGAAATCTGTCATAGAAGTTGTTGGTATAAGATTTTCTTATGTTTTGTTTTAGGTATCAGTAAAATCTCCTCTAATAGATAGAATTAAGAAAGCTCAAAAGCAAGACAGTGAGTTTCAAAAAAGGTAGAGCTGTTTCAGAAGGGTATGTTACCTGAATTCAACATTGATAATTATTATGTTTTGAGATTTGGGAAGAGATTGTGTGTGCCTTGTGATTCACACTTTAAGAGATAGTTTTTATGTGATGCTCATAGTTCTCCGTTTTCAGTTTATCCTAGTAGTACTAAGATGTTTATAGATTTTCGGGAGTATTACTGGTGGGATGGAATGAAAAGAGATATTGCTGATTTTACTGTGAAGTGTTTGACTTTTCAACAGTTTAAAGTATGGAGGAAGTTATCGTAAGGTATGCTACAACCTTTACCAGTGCTAGAGTTGAAATGGGAGAATATATCTATGGACTTCATTGTGGGATTGCCGAAGACACCTCTAGGTAATAATGCAATATGGGTTATTGTTGATCGCTTGACTAAATCTGCACATTTCCTTGCTATACAAGATAATTTTTTTCTAGTTCCAATATCTCATTTGTATCATAATGAGATAGTCATGTTACATAGAGTTTCCCTCTCCATTTTATCTGACTGTGATCCCAGGATTACTTTTATCTTTTGGAAAGGCCTTTATAAGTCGTTGGGTACTGCATTAAATTTTAGTACAGATTTTCATCCTCAATCAGATGGGCAGTCAGAATGAAAAAATCATACATTAGAGGATATGATATGAGCTTGTTCGATGGATTATTAGGGAAGTTGGGACCAACATCTTTCTTTTGTTGAATTTTCTTATAATAACAGTTTTCATTCCAGTATACAGATGGAACCACTTGAGGCATTATATGGGAAGCGTTGTCGAACTCCAACTTTTTGGGATGAAGTGGGTGAAAGGAAGTTAATGGGACCAGAATTGGTAGAAGAGTTGGCATAGAAAGTTTATTTGACACAGAAACACATGATAATAGCTCAGAGCAGGAAGAAAAGTTTTGCGGACAACAGGAGGAAGGATCTCCCTTTTGAGGTAGGTGAATATGTCTTCCTCAAAGTTTCACCATGGAAAAGTGTGATGCAATTTGGTAAGAAAGGAAAGACGAGTCCAAGGTTCATTGGACGATATAAAATTCCGGAGAGAGTTGGATCAGTTGCATACCGAGTGGCTTTACCTCTAAGTTTATCTCAGGTACACAATGTTTTTCATGTTTCAATGTTATGGAAGTACATGCCAGATCCATATCATGTTTTGAGTCCAGAGGTAGTTCAACTGGAAGAGAATCTATCTTAATAGGAACAAACATGCCATATTCTTGACCACAGGGAGCAAGTATTGCGGAATAAGGTGATTCATCAAGTAAATGTTTTTTTGTAAAAACAAAGTTATTGAAGAGGCAACATGGGAATCTGCAAATGCAATGAGAGATAAATACCCCACTAATTTGATAAGTAAATAAATTACAGGGATGAAATTTCCTAAAGGGGGAAATGATGTAACATCCCAAGTAAGTAAAGAATTATTTATTTTCATATCTATGTCTATTTATGTATTAGATAGTGTTTTAGAGGCTTAAAATGAGAATAAATCCAATCTTAAGCATAAAATTCTCTAATATTTTTTAAAAGAATGTTTTACAGTCATTTGATGGTGAACCATTTTTAAATCTATATTTTGACAATATTGTAAGATCTATTTGTAAAAATAAACTTATTCATTAGAGTCGATAAATTGAAATTTACTTTGGATAAATTTTGGTTATTTTTCTGACAATGTTTATTTTTTAATGAATAGTGAAAAATACTGCATTTTACTTCAAAACTGATATTTCATCTAATATAATTATATCGCTAGATTATCTTTTTAATTTTTTTTCAAGTGTAATTCGAATATATTTTTACCATTTAATCCAATTGTGTTCATTAGAATTAATTTCCATTTGAAATTGGACATAAATAATTTTCAATCTTTTGATTGATACTATTTCTTAAAAACACACAATTTGTTTTGACAACGAGAATTATTTTTAAATTAATTACTACAATTTATGTTTTTGGAATTTGGTGAAATTTATTCCATATTTGGAATCATAAGGTCTAAATTATGTAATTAAGACCTTTTTGTTTTTGGTCATTATGAATAATAACGACGGCAATTATATTTAATTATCGTGATTAATTAGTAATCGGGTAGTTAAGGGTAATAAAATAATATCATAATAATATAAAATGACCCAAAATTGTTTCCAATTCCTATTTATGAGTCATGGCCGACCATGGGATGCCTTGTTCCAGACTTTGGGACCCCATGGAATTATTTTTGTGTGATAATGACATTTTATCATTTTATTTTTAAAGGAAAATATAACAAAAGTATGTAACACCTAAGTAAAAAAAATTTAATTTTGTCTAAAAAAATGATCTCTTAGACTATAAATAGTCATTGGAAAAGTAATAATATTTCCAATGGCATGGTATTTTTTTATAATTTTTAGACATTATATAAATAAATTTATTTATCACACCACGATGATGTAGTGATTACCACATTAATGAACGATTTAAATAAAATGAAAAGATAATGTAAAATCTATGATTTAACTTGTCGAAAACCTATTGTATTGGTGTATTTCTAACCCTTATCTCCAAATCCTTGAAATATATCATTGTAGAACCTTTAAAATATTAAATGCATTTTATAATAAAGTAACATTTTGTTACTTTCCTAGAGTGCCCCTCTTCCCTCTTATAAAAGGCCCCGAACTCTACCCCCTTACCCACACCTCTCAAGCCGTTGGCTCGGCCAAAATCTGCTCATTTTATCTCTAACAATCCCTCTCTTCATCAAAGAATCCTTACCTTAGGTATAAAACTCTTCAAGAAACCCTTTTGGATCAAACCTAGTGGAGTTACTCGATTTAAAGGTAATGTATTCTCTTATGTTCTTTTGTTTTATTTTTATTCTCCAACCCCCTAAAATCATTTTATGAATTTATTTTGTAACAAAAACATTATATTAAATATAATAGGATGTTTTTATGAGAAATATTTGATTTACACTTACATACACTCCTGTCTAATGGTTAAATAACACTCTGTTTCTATGGGTGGCGAATTACTACCTCACGAAATGATGATTGTTCATTCTTCTTTTAACACCTCTCATGGTGGCCATTAAGATGTCACTATATTTATATATGATATATTTTATGTTTATGTTTTCCTTATGCTCCTATATTTTTTCATTTATGTCATACCTTTATGGTTTCTATTATGGGTAAACGCGATAATTTCATTTTAGGAAGTGCGGACTACCGCCCCCTCAAATTTATTTGATTCATTAATACCACATGTGGGACGTATAAAGGATGGAGTTAATGATATTATATGTGATATTAAACTAGAAATATAATATAACTTTATATCATTATGATTTTATTCCATTAAATACGAAATAGAAATGAAAGTAGCGTTCATCCGTACGTACGACTTACCGTCTCCACGAATGGTGCATTTCATTTCTTACCTCTAAATGTTATGTAATATTATAAATTAATGTATATACTAGATATATATAATATATATGATATATATATAATGAATATAATTCTAGAGATAATGGATATTTTACCACATGAACAACTTGTAATTATAAGAATTTTATTTTTGAATCAAGTACCAAGGATTGAAAAAACAACCGTTATTAACATAAATGATTAAATAATGTTCATAACATGGTAATAAGTGTTATAAAATAAAAATGAACTTGAAAAAGGTTCTTAAGAAAGCAGAAATTAACACTAGTTTATTATTCAGGAGATTAAATAACGATCGAGTCAAGTCGGACATGAGCTAAGGGACATCGTCTCAATCTCATTTCATTGAGGCATATTTTGTTTTATACACAAAATTATTTTATAAGGTGTATAAATCCCTTTGACTTTGACTTTTATTCAAAAGAAATATTTTAATATGATGTGTTTTACTAAAGTACAAAAAAGAATGTTTTTGTCTTATGTATGCGGTGACAACGACTTCTCCGCCGCCGTGGCCACTATTTGAGTTTCAGCTTCCTCTACAAGCCATAACATTTTTAAATTAAAAATAAATAAAATGTTTTAATTTTCTTTTATTTTGGTATTTAAAATGGTTTTGATAATGTTTTGATTATGTCAATATGTTTCTGATATATTGTGATTGAAATGTGGAAATGTTATATTTTCTTTTAAGCATGTTTTATATGATACGATTATGTTACAGTTCTTGGGCATTGTTTATGAAGACGAGTGGTTCCATGATAAACTAAGGGAGGGTGAGCCTGTGATAGATCTCTAATTCATTGGGTAGCACGAAGGGGTTAAATGCTAAGTATTCTTTGAAGAGGTTTAGGGAATATACTGTAATCGGTATTCCAAACGTAACCATGAGGGTTAGTCCCTACGTAATAATGTTATGAATGCCTCAAGTTACCTTTATGTATTATGATTTCTATTAGTTATTCATGAATCTTATGATTTAATGAGGTATTCTAAAGTGATTATGTTTTATGAGTAAAGTATGATTTATTTTATTCTTATGTATATATGGAATAATGCTTTCATTCTGTATTTTTTATATCCTTTACTAAGCTTTTTATGCTCATCCCATGTTTTTGAAATGTTTATCATAGGTTAAGGGAAAGGTACATGATGTTATGATAGTGTCGAGGAAGTTTCACGATAGAATCCATAATTTATTTTAAATATGTTTCCTTTGATGAAAAAAATGAATACTCTCTTTGATGTAACCACCTTGTTTAAATGTGGAATGTAATGCATGATTTTTGATCTAATTCTCTAAAACTCTAAACCTAAAACGATCCTCAATTTGTATTCTTGAAATAACTCAAGATTAATTAATGTTTAAGGCTGGGGCCTTATAAACTAGACCACATTATTTCCTCCAAAATATCCTTAAAGGGGATTGTAACATAAATCATTTTCCACTTTGGTAAATCTTATATCATAAGAATCAAGAATGAATAAAATTATATAAAAATTAAATGTAATGAGAATAATGATATCCATAATATAATATATCAAATTGGTATCATGTACACCTCATAAAATAATATATTATTATAACACAACATAAGTCCAAAAATATCCAATTTGAGTCAAATAAACCTTAAAATGATCATAAAATTGAGGTGAGAATCAATAAATGAATTTATTATGTGTATAAAATGTTAATAAACATTAAAAAATTACATAAAAAATATAATCAAATTTAATTACAATAATAATATTATAATATCAAATACAATAAAAATTTAATATAACAATGAAAAGAAAGAGAGTTATGAAACTTTTTACCACTTGATAATTTTAAATTCAAATACCCTTGTATAAAATAATTAAAATTTAGACATAAAATGCCATTATTTTTGAAGTACTAAATATATAAAACTTAAAATTGTAATTTTATGCACCATATAAAATAAATTGTGTTTAAAACATTAAAATGTCCCTTAATGAAGAAAAAATGAAAGGATGTCTTTTATTGCTTTTGTAATCCCATGATCAAAATCAAATTAAATAAAAAACCTCATAAATATTATAAAATCACAATAATTTTCATGAAATAGATCATAAAATATATTCATTGGTAGTATATACACCAAAACATAATATAAGTTGTGAATATTTCATATGTCTCACAGAAGGAAAAGTGAGATGAAAATTCTTTACCTTGAGTCCATACATTCCATGTATTTACGTTAAATCCTATATAATAAGAATATATAAAATATTTTATTTTTTAAAAAAATTAAAGGTTTGAAAAATTATACATAATTAGGTAATTTATTTTATTTTTAAGGACATATTTAAATACCTAATCAATTAATTCCACATTGGGTGTTTTGAGGACATTCAGTTCATTATTTCAAAAAACAATTCAGTGTGATGACCAGGTCAAAGTGGTCATTAATTCAAAATATCCAAAATAATAATAATTATAAATTATCATTTTATAAATAAATTTCAATTTTAAAATAATACATGAATAATGGGTTTTAAAAATTAACTACGTTATGATTATGGAAATGGTTGGCTTTATGTACGCATTAGTAATGTTTCCATTTTTCAATGACCATTAGGGAAGTAAGGTAAGTATATTTTTTTATTTAAATAATTATAATATTATCATAAATATTATATTATTTATTTATATTCAACTATATATTTCATACATGTGATGCAGTGATGAAAAAATAATCACATTACTTTGTGGAGGTGGTAGTCCACACGTATGCATGAACGACATGATCATTTTTAGTGTGAGGAAAGGTAAGAATGAAAAAGATATGATATATTTAAATAATTATAATTATTACATAAATATCATAACTATTTCATTTTTATATCACATATATTCTTTAATTTTATCGTTATTACCCTTCATGTAAATAACAATGAAAAGATGAATCACATCGCTTCATGATGCTGTAGTCCACCGTACATAAGAGAGACATTGTTGTATCCACCATGTAATGGAAATTAATAAGGTATATGTGATATAATAATTAAATGAGTATAAATATGTTTCAAATATAATATATATTATTTAAATCCATAATTATGTACAACCTTGCACCGGGATAATTGAAAATGAACTACATCAGTCCATGAGGATGTAATCTACCATACACTCATATGCTAGTTTCATTTCCCATTTGATGAATGATGGGATTTATATATGTCATGGAATTAAAATAATAAAATATAAGAATATTTTATATACATTTTTTATTATATTATCATTGTTGAAAAATATTTTAAAGATATTGAAGATGAAATAAAATTAAAATTCTTGGTTAAGCATGATATATCTTCTTCGGAAAACCTCCTTTGGTTAGCACAAAAATCCATCTTTTGATATATTTTTTTATCAAATTAAGGGATATTGTTTTTTTGAGGGAATTAAGTAATCCGTTTTGGTAGTTATTTTCCAATTTCAATGGATTTCATAGTGTGAATAAGAGAGGATAGGGTATGACATTTTATAAGTGGGGGGGGGGGGGGATGACACACATGGAATTACTGAAAAGAAGAAGATGTTCTCATGTATTTAACACGAAAGAAATAAATAATTGAACATTTATAATACTTATATGAGATAAGGTCTACATATTTTCATAAAATATTTTTATTTAAATATTTAGGTTATTTTAACCCCTATATTTATAGTTCACCTCAAATAAATCATTTTTTACCTTTACATCGGTAAAATGTTTTTAATGTTGTCTATATTGATAATTAAAAAATAATTTTAACATATTATATATTATAATTTAATATTATTACATATATGTAATATATTTTACCAAGTTAAATCCATATTATTGGAACAAATTAATTTAAAATAAATCCCGCAATCACGATTAGAAAGTTTTTTTTTAATGAAATGCAATTTTCTAACAAAAGATGATTTATATTAACTCTATGATTGGTAATAATCAAATTTAAATTTAAATTAATATTTATAGACATATAATTTATAAATTTATTTAAATTATTATAAATAATGGTTTGTTATTGTTAATTAAATTGTATAAACATCATTCACATTAAAACAATTTATAGAAAGAACCCTTTTTTAAAACAAAAAATAAAATGATAATAATATATATTATAAAGATGATTAAAATGTAAATAAATAATTTAAATATAAATAAATAATTATTATCTAACTTGATATCATATTCAACACATAAATATATTTTTAAATTACTTAATTTATTGAAAATAAATGATATTTTTATAAAAAAATGTATTATACATTTTTAACTGAAATATCAATATTGTTCAAAAAATAAAAACATTAACCCTAAGAAATTTTTTTATTATGATTCAAAAAATTAATTTTATTTTATACACAAAATTTTCTAAAATCTCTAGAAATCGTTTATATTTTTACTCACAAAAATAAATATAAATTGTTTCTGATGAAAAAAAATCTAAAGAATAAAATAACATTCCTAAAAATAGATTGATGATTTACTAAGAATTAATCAATAAATTTATTTTGAGTAGGATATATATATATATATATATATTAAATTAATTAATAATATTCATTACCACCAATTTAATCGATATGTTATAAAAGTCATATTTAAAATAATATTATTTCATGTTTTGTTTAAGCTCGATGTTGCTTGTCTTGAATTGTATCGAGAATAGATTTCCTTTAAAAAAAATTTAGGATGTTAAATATAGATATTATTTTGGGATACCCACAAAATTTGTTTATTAAAAATACACCCCATGAATCCCCCATGGTGGGTCCTGTATTTTTTCACACCTGTATCTCTCCTCCAGCGCTACACCGATCATCCCGTCATGGAATAACCATGATTGATCTCTTTAATAAAAAAAACATAGTAAACTACGAAAATAATAAATTATAAAGGCAATAAATGATCATATTTCACATGATGTATCGCTGAACCAAAACTATAGAGACACCATGCTTACTAACAGAAAAAGACTTAATCCCATGAATACAAACAGGTGTACACTTCTGAACAGACTGATAACATTACCCAACTCAAACTCCCATGAGTCGAATCAGATCCAAAATAGGATCCTAGGAGTTAAATAATGACTAAAAATATTTTTAGGTAAACATTAATTATCATGGATTAATCTTTGTCCACCACTTTAAATTTAGGTACTTAAATTGTTCCAACATCCAACACAAAACCTCAAACCAACTAGTGTAACATCCTATATTCTTAAGTAATGTTTCCTTTAAAATATAATGAATCATGTTTTGTTTTATAATGTTTAGGTATATATTATTTATAATGGGGGTATCCTAATTAATGTTTTTAGTGGTTTTATTCTTATATTTATACATAATGGATAAAAAAAGGCCACTAACTAGTTAATGGTGTGAAACCTCCATCCAGTGAGAAGCCACTGGCTAGTCGATGGCTGAGGAAGAATGGATGACATTATACCAAGAACACCATCCAAATACTGCCTATACTCAAGCTATCATGTGTTCCCTAGATTCATCCAACATTAAGGGTTTCTCATATTTTTACTCCATTACCATTAATAGTATAATCGTCGGCAAAATCTGTCCTTAATGCGACTTGAACCTCTCAGAGAGATCTCCCTAAGTACCCTAAGTGTCCCCTTTATCTACTATTGGATTATTGAAGTCTAGATCAACCCAGGGTGCTAAATATGGTCATTTAAATCCATCATAAACAAAATTATCCTTATTTATTTTGAATCTTTCATATATCTAATCCATATTTCCAATATATGTGGATATCCACCTTCACCTGATGGATAATTTATGATGGATTATTAGTTCTGATTAGATTGTGAAATTTGTGGAATATATTTGATCGATCCTATGTCTATTATTGATGAAAAATTACTTTATTTATTGTAATGGATATTCCATGACTGATAATGATCTAACCCTATAATTACATTCCTAGTGGGTTTATGTTGATGGATTTGGTCTAGTTATAGTATGTGATGGTGCATGGGTGTCACCTGGGTGTTGTTCCATAGAAGAACATATGTATTGGAATTTTCATGATAAAATTAGGATTTCATTACCATCTTGGACATTATATATGGAATTATTATCAATTATTTTCTTTTGTGTGGGCCTAGTGTTGATACCCTTTCATGATAGGCATGCTTTACAAGATTTGTGTGGATAGTAAGACACCTTGTTGGTTTTAGATTGTGTGATACCATATATATCATTTATTAGTCATATAATATTTCTCTCTATATGGAATTAATTGTTGATATATATATATTGATATGATATTCCTTATATGTGTATATGTACATAGTCGGTGGAATCATTGTTTTAGGGTTCAAGATGATAGGTGGACCTAATGGAATTAACTCACTCCATAGAAGGGGAATGCAGATGAAATTAATCCTTAGTGATATTTTTTGTAGGATAGTTAGAACCTTATTTGGGCATGTTTTTATCCTAATGGAATTACATAGACCATTGGAAGAGTGTCCATATATACTGGTATGGTCTACCAATGGGGAATGTCCTTACATATGAGAGAGTCCATTATTCAAGAATTATAAGCATGTGTTACATCATTGGTTAGAATTTAACCACGAGTAATGGGTATGAATTTAAATTAAATGAGGGTGTGGATATGTTCCTTAATGTAGGGTATGGGATCACATGTCACACACACACCCACACACATACCTATTGAGTGATTATTTATTTAATTGAATGCTTTGATTTTTTACAAATTATGAGTAATATATATCTATTATCCATTGTTGTGATATACATGATATGCAATTAGTTAGTTAGACATGTATATTATATTATGTTTGTTATATATATAATTATGAATAATATATTGGTATAGAAGAATAATAATGAGCCTTCAGTAGAACTTAGTGGTTTATACCCTCTATTCATGTATCTACTAGGATAGGTCATCCTATATAAATAGCATATGTGGGACTTATAACCTCTTATGTTTTCCTAACCATAAATTAGTTATAGGAATTATAAATGTTTATTTGGAATTTTAGAAAAATTCACTCTACGAGACACCAGAATGATCCAGCTAGTGAGGACGCACCAGTTCCAATATATGTTATAGAAGAGGATATACCCAAGAATAAATCTACACCTGATCTACTGGTTTAGGTGATAAACATACCCTGACATGGATTATCCTTGTTTTCACATGATTAAGGTTCAGGGGCATAGAAGACTATGATTTACTAATCCTGAGAATTTTATATTCATCATCCTCCATCATTATAAGGAACTTATGGTCCTAATGAATTTGATGAATATAATAAATTCATTTATTGAATCAGTTACTGGGTTATGAATCCTTGGTATAAGAGGGTAAATTTGGATACATTTATTTTTAAGGAAATCTCCAAGAGATACCTATAATTATTAGATAGGAAGGATTGCATAATGGTCTTACTTGTGATTCCTTGAAAGAGATCTTAATTGAGGATCTCTTTCTCAACATGATGAATCTAGACTAAGATTATAAGTTTATGGAGTATTAGTAGGGGACCATATTAGTTTATATAGACTTATCTGTCGTTATATATTTTTTGTTATTCCCTAAAATTTTGGTTATCAATGAGGTAAAAAAGTTTTGGATGTTATATATTAGACTTCATCCAGATATTAGATGTTTGGGTATGGGTTTTACCATGATGATATATATAGGTACTTCACAAGTCCCTTAATTTTGAGAAGGGGACAGAGGATGACATGATCATAAGTTTTACTCCATCTCATTGTTCTTTTATAAATAGTCTTTACATCTATAAAATGAGTTCCTCTTCTGGTAGTAAGAAGAGGAAGGCTAAGAAGGTACAATATGCTAATAGAAAGGGGAGAATTCTAGGGATTCTTCCACTCTTTATATGGGTGGAGGTGTGACTAGGTGCTACAACAATGTAAAAATGGTGAATTTTATTACATCATGTGAGAAGTAACTTATGAAATGTCACTGATGTGGAAGAATGTTTTACCCTAAATTCTTTTTTTGTATGATTCCATTCACAGATTCATGGAGTACATGTTAGGGTATAGTCAGGGGCCCTTAATAACAGAAACATGCACTGAATATTTTTGGGGATTAAGAGAGTTATGCACCATATAGGCATGGTAATACTATGGAGATGGGTAGGATTTAAGTGCTATACATGTTTATATCTCATAATGGAGATGAAATCTCTTCATTTTTAGGTAAAATATTGAGTACCTATTCACTATCTACTACACTGTTTGATACATGAGCTTCCCATTCTATCATATCTTCTCCCATTATTGCTGTTATAGATTTACCATTATGTTATCTTCTATGTTACTCTCTCTTAACAAACTTTTTTGGAAACAAAATACCACATATATTGATTTAATTAATATACTAAAATTACTTCTGTAACGTCCCGGTTCTGGGTGCCACTCTATGGGTGCCTCGAACCTGGTTTTCCACCTGACCTCAAGCGTGTTTCCCTAAATGCTAGAGGCTGTCGACTAACAGCGAGGGCCTAGGTCTGATAGTGTGGAAACTATGCCCTCATTTGTCAAAGGGTGACACAGTGGAATATGATATAAACATACATCAATAGCGGAAGAAGTAAACCATACACAACTGAAATAAACAACTGCATCAGATATAACCAACCCGTAAAAAATGACGCAACATGCCTTAAATCTCAGAAAATAGCCAGAACATGTTACACTGCAATACAGTACAATACAGAGTACAAGTACAGGAATGCAAAACAGAACATCCTGCGGCATAGCGAGCATGGGCTCGGTCCCATGCCCTCTTACACTTCAGCTGCAATCAAGTACCTGTATAAGGACCTTTTCCCTTATCTACACCTGCAGAAACGTAATTTGTTTGGGCCGAAAAGCATGGCCCAAATAGGTTGTGAGAAATATATCTCAATAGGCACCCACCAAAGTCCCATGCCCAACTGTGTGTAGACATGCAACAACAGTGTGCAGTAGTAAATGCAATAACTAAGCAGTACTCAAAAGAGACTAAATTAACAATTATATTGCCATTTAATGATTCATTTAATTCATTTAATATAAGAAAATTGCACAGTGAATTTCTAAGTAAACAGACAACATCCTCAGACAAACCAATTCTCACCCTCAGGTAATTAGAATCCAACCCACAGGTAATCATAATCTCGCCCTCAGACATAACAGAATTCTCACCCTTAGACATATGATGTTTCACCCTTAGGCACAGAAGTCAAGCTTTAAGGCACGAAAGGTTGCCCGTAGGTGAAATAGAACGTCGCCCTCGGGCTAATACAATCACTCCCTCAGGGTATATCAAACACCACCCTTAGGCACATGTAATTGGGTCATGTCCATCATATAAACATGCAATTTAAATACAATTCTTCTCAAGGAAAAAGTAATGCATAATCAAACATGGCGTACCCTCGGGTATCTTGGCCAAACAGATAAATAGAGAACGCACCCCCTGGGATAGTCCTGGATCCAAGCAGCTATCCCAAACAGCATTTTAATATCACATTTAATTACCTATTCAATTATACATATTTAAAATAGCCACGACCTTAGCCACACGACACCCCAATATGGGTTCGTAGTTCAAAAACACACAAAATACACGACAGTTGGAAAATAAACACCAAGACACCTACCTTTAACACCCACGAACAATATACGCGAACGACGATCCTCGATTCCTCCTAGAATGATGTAGATCTGAGGTGAAAGAAAACTCACTTGAAGCCAAATAACTCCAATTAGGGGAAGACTTTGTAAGAACTGTTTAAGGAGAGTGGAGGGCTTACCTGTGCAGTTCCAATGAGATAATCTGAGGTGGAAACGGATTCTGAACGTGTGCTCGATGGATCTACGAAGTTCTGGCATTCCTCTCTCGATATCTCTTCCCATTCTAAGCCTTCCCTGTGAACAGGGGAGGCTACAACCCATTTTATGTGAAAAAAATTACACGGTGTGTACTTCCGAGTACACGGCGTGTACTTCCAATTTTTTTAATTGTTTATCTGGTGGATTCCCGCCAGCGTGGCATTGTTCATCTTACAACATGACTACACGACATTTCTCCTTGAGTACACGGCGTGTTCAGTCACACAGCTGGCCACTTCCTTATAATGTGAATGGCTTTAGATTTCGTACAGTCGATCGAGAAGTGGGTTTGAAAACATAAAATACTGGTATATTTACATTTTCTGAAGTGGGATAATATGGAAAGATTCTTGATATTATTGAATTAATCTACCACGAGAATTTTTCTATTGTTTTATTCAAATGCAAATGGGTCGATATTATCAAAGGTGTTAAAATATATTCATTGCAATATACTTCTATGAACTTTTCTCGCTTGATGGATGTTGGTGATCATGAAATGAATGATCCATATATCTAAGTATCGCATGAAAAAATCGTATATTAAGTGAATGATGTTGTGGATGAATAGTGGAGTATAGTTACTCACGTAATAAAAAGATATTTGTATGATATGTGTAACGACCCGAAATTTTTTTAAATAAATTTTGTTTCCCAATTTTATGTGTTATTGTTATACTCAACAAAAAATTTTATTTGATAAACATGATTATAATTAAAATGAGATCAGTGGGTTTTGACTATTATATAACCATCGGTCAATATGACCGCTGTGAACAAAATGTTTTGATTATTGTCTCTAAATATAAGTAATCTTGGTTAATTATTATAGAAAGAAGATTCGATGGCCTCACCTAGTAGTCTTGGACCGATCGAAGCCCATCTAACAGAGCTTGGGAAGGAGGTAGCACCATTGGGCTTTGCTCTGGATCAAATCCAAGCCGAACTTCATCATGTGAAGCTGGAACGGAATTGCCTTCATGAGAAGTTCAAACTGATAGAAATTACTACTCGGGCAATGTTGACTGAGCCGCCCCAAGCTTCTATCACCCTAGCACACCTTACTCTTAGGTCCTATGCTGGTATTATAAGGGGCTATGTAACGAGACCGTAACTACCTTGTGTAATCCTTGTTTTAAATAAAAATTGGGATTTCTTCTTATGATGAAGTTTATGAATTTTGAAATGACCGGATAAATATAGTATGCATATTTTTGATGAATTTTAGAAAAAGGATATTTTAAAAATGTTTATGTAAACCTTAAATAATTAAAAATGTGTAATGATTTTCAAAAAATGGTCTTCTACAATTATGTTCAGTACTAAATTTAGAGTCTAATAAGATCAACTTTATTTTTAATGAATAGTAAATTATGAATAGTGATTTTATGATTAGGATTAGTAATATGACCAAATGGATTAGTAATCTCACTTAAAGAAAGTTTTAAAATAATCTAGGCACCTTGATTAAGTAATGTGATTCAATAAAATAGTTAAATAATAGTTTCATTAATTATTATTCAAGTATTAGTTTTTTCGGGTGAATAGTGTTTTTTAATTAAAAATTTAATTAAAAATAATTAGAAAATTATTTTTATAAAAATTACTTTATTTTTGAACTTTGAGCATCGATATTATGTTATGGTAATTTTTGGGGTTTTTTCTGAAAAAATGAATTTTCGATGAATAGTGTTTTTATTTAAAAATTAAATGAAAAATATTTAGAAAATTATTTTTATAAAATGGATTTCATTTTTGAAATCAGAGCATTGATATTTGGTTAATGTGAAATTTTGGGATTTTTCTGAGAAAGTTGAATTTTCAGTGAATAGTAAAAATACAGTTTTAGGGTTTCGGTATGTTTAATGACATCATAACGGTGTCATGATGATGTCATGAGATCTTTTGAGGGTTGGCCGGCCAAGGGTGATGAATTATTGTTTTGGGGGCCCCATGTGGCCTAACTACATGATAAATGACGAGGGAGATCACATGGGTTTGAGAAAAGCACATGTGAGGTGTCCCTTGGCCATTAATGCCTTGTCCCCTCACTTTCCCTATAAATACCAAGCCCTCCTCTCATCCATTCGACTCCCAACTCATTCCCAACGAATTTATGGTCTCCTTACCTCCCAAGGAGTCCTCCCAAGGTGCCCCCAAGCCCTCAAGGTCCCAACATTTGAGGTTTAAGAGTTACATTTTAAGGTAAGGGATCCGACCCCTCTCTTTCTTTTCAAGTAATCTCTTTTATGTCATTTATTTTATACTCCATGTTCTTATGTTGGAGGATGTTATTTTATATTCATCCTACTGCCTATTTCATGTTCATATGATGGGAGACCCCCTTGCTTTCATAAATTCGTTTTAAGAATGTTTAAGTGGTGTCGTTAGGCTGCCGAATTTTTAAGGGATTCTTTCACCTTCCTCGTTTTCAAGTTCTATTTTCATTCAAGTCTTTCATGTTCCTTTTTATTATGTTGGGGTATGATCTCTAAATTATCATACTGATCTTTTATGATCATATGATGAGAGACCCCATTTGATCGCTTCAATTCAGTATTTTGAAGTTTTAAGTAGCGTCGTTAGGCTGCCGAATTTTTAAGTAGTTCTTCACCCTTCTCGTTTTGAAGTTCTACTTTCATGTCAATTATTTCAAGTTCCTTTTTGTTATATTGGGGTATGATCTCTATATATATCATACTGGACTCTTATGTTCATATGATGAGAGACCCCGTTTGATCTCTTCAATTCAATATTTTGATGTTTTAAGTGGCGCCGTTAGGCTGCCGAATTTTTTTAAGTAGTTCTTCACCCTTCTCGTTTTGAAGTTCTACTTTCATGTCAATTATTTCAAGTTCCTTTTTGTTATATTGGGGTATGATCTCTATATATATCATACTGTACTCTTATGTTCATATTATTAGAGACCCCATTTGATCTCTTCAATTCAGTATTTTGATGTTTTAAGTGGCGCCGTTAGGCTGCCAAATTTTTAAGTGGTTCTTCACCCTTCTCATTTTGAAGTTCTACTTTCATGTCAATTCTTTCATGTTCCTTTTTGTTATGTTGGGGAATTATCTCTATATCTATCATAATGATCTCTTATGATCATATGATGAGGGACCCTATTTGATCTTGTCAAATCATTTTCTTTTGAAGTTAAGTGACGCCGTAAGGCTGCCGAATTTTCATAAGAGAAATCTATTTTTTTTTTCGTTCCATGTTTTTCATTTAAAATGGTATGTCCCTAAAATTTCATTACCATGTCCATATTTCCTTATTATTATTTCACCCTACTGTTTTATGGATCATTTATGAAAGGGTGACCCATGTCCCCTCTCATTTCCATGTTTTCTAAAACCCCAAAACTTAGCCGTTATGCTGCAGAATTTTCCCCTCAAAATGTCTCTCTCTTTTCTCAAAAATTATTTTATGTTATAAAGTGAATACTCAAAGCTCTTATTTCTACAAGGGTATTCACATATATATCAAAATGTTCCATTTTAAATTCTAGGATTTACATACATGAGACCCGCTTTCCCTTTCCGTGGGTTTAAAGTGATGTAAAGATCATGTCTTTAAAGCAGTTTTTAAAACGTTATGATTATGAAATGAAACCCATTTATTTTATGCTATGTGGGTTATTTATGAAATTTTTGATGATGATATATGTGGATCACATGATAATAAAGGCAAATTTAAGGGTGCGCCCTGATAGCACTCCAATGCATTGGGTAATGATGTAACCACTAGAGATTACAATTTTCACGATACCTTGGTGAATAACCTTGGTAATTTTAAAATGACACCTTGGGGATGGACCTTGGTGATATGTTCATGATTGTCTATGTTAAATGATGTAGCCACATCTTCAAGTTATTAAAAAGTTTTATTTTTATTATGATATGCCTCATGATTTCATTTTCATGCCTTAAAGTTCTTTTTATGACTTTATTGATGTATCTCAAGTTCATATGTAAAATGTTTCACTTGTTTCCCTTGTTGGGCCTTCTGCTCACCCTTCCTTTTGATGTATGTCCCCAGGTTATGGGATGAAGTAATGAGCCTAGGGTGAACATGAGGAGAATCCTTTCAAGTGTTTAAGAAGAATGTTTTTTTTCATGTTTTATGTTCCTTGTTTCCAAGACACTAAACCTTAAAGATCCTCAGTTCCGTGTAATGGAATGAAAAGTTATGTTATAAAAAGACGGGATGCTATAGTTGGTATCAAAGGATGGTTTAGTTATTTGTGGAAATTAGGATATAAAAACTTTAGGAAGAACCCTATAGAAAAGCTTAAATATAGGAAAACTTACTGGTATTTTGGTAAGTATTGAGTAAGTGGTTTATCAAACAAATACATCCCTGTCTGGATACGAGCAGGTAGAGGCGGCTCTGGCACAGATGTACATAGGGGTAAAACCCGAAAACACCGCTTTGAGCTAGACTCGAACGGGAACTGGTACACGACAACGGGCCTTGCTGCACTCTTGGTTACGACACTCCCGGGGGATATGCTTTGGTAAAATCATAAGCTTAGTATGAACCATTGTTAAAGGAACAAAGATAAAATAAAATGAAGATTCACATAAGAATATATGATCATGGATAACCTAGATGAGAACCTAGGGGATCACAAGTTAGGGTATACTTTTCAACTACAAGTTATCCTTATATGTTTTAAGTTTCTTTTCTTGATTATTGGCTAAGTATTTAAGCCCCTAATTATAGTTTATTTTCTTAGTTAATGGCGGGAAATGGAAGAACATGTCTCAACAACCAATGTGATAGGAAATTCTACGATCGCCGTATTAAGATGACAGAGATGATTAGAGGATTAAAATATGATTTTTATTTTGGAAGACGTTCACTATTTCGGGGACCCTATATGATCGAGGTAAATAGATTACAACGGTATTTTCATTGAGGAGTAAGGTTGACTTATATTTTGAAGAATCGATGAATTTAAGGTGGACTTATAGTAATTTAGGTTACTTATGAGAATGATTAACCTATCTTGGGTAAAATATGTTTAGGTTAGCTACTTTTGTTATAAGATGTTAGGAGTGGTTGATGTTGTTTGGAGATGAACAATGAAGTATATTTTGGAAGACTATGTTATCAAATATTTCTTGTATTTGGGTTTCAATCTTAGTTTGGTTTGTTTTGAGGAATTTTAAGGACCGTTATTTAGGGAATGGTCTATGATGAAATTTGGGTAGTACCATGGAACTTTGATGATTTAAAAGTAGTTTCCATTCTTATGGGATTCTTTCTTTTTGAAGAGTTGTTTTACCTTAACCTTTCTGTTTTTGGGATAATGTTTACAGATAGAAGAAATAGATAGTTAATCTTTTGTAGATTATGTGATTCTATAGAAGATGATTCTTGTGCTTTTATGAGACCAAGTGTTTTTGAATTCTCATCATTTGGAGAAAAGATTAGTGTTGGTAGGGACTTGTTAAAGGATGAAACTCTACTTGAAGGTAGGTATATTTTCTTATGTTTTTGTTCTATGTAGTAAATGAAATCCTCAAAATTATGAAAAGAAACGTAAAACAAAAATGTTGTTGGTTTACGTTTCCTACTAGGTAATCAAATACCGTTTACACACATCATAAGTTTGGGATTTTCTCATGGTTAACTTTCTCCTAATCATGTTCTCTATCACTCTCCCTCAGAACTTGACCCTTTGTTTTCTCCCCCATGTCCATGTTTTCCTACATGGAACCCTAGTGTGGGTTAACTCGGGTGACCTTTGTACTTCCCTTTCTTTATTTTAAAGTAATAGTTTTACTGACTCCTTTTCCGATGTGGGACTTTCAATGAAATTTCAAAACCCAATTTTAAAATTGCGAGGACGCAATTTCTTAAGGGGGGAAGATTGTAACGACCCGAAATTTTTTTAAATAAATTTTGTTTCCCAATTTTATGTGTTATTGTTATACTCAACAAAAAATTTTTATTTGATAAACATGATTATAATTAAAATGAGATCAGTGGGTTTTGACTATTATATAACCATTGGTCAATATGACCGCTGTGAACAAAATGTTTTGATTATTGTCTCTAAATATAAGTAATCTTGGTTAATTATTATAGAAAGAAGATTCGATGGCCTCACCTAGTAGTCTTGGACCGATCGAAGCCCATCTAACAGAGCTTGGGATGGAGGTAGCACCATTGGGCTTTGCTCTGGATCAAATCCAAGCCGAACTTCATCATGTGAAGCTGGAACGGAATCGCCTTCGTGAGAAGTTCAAACTGATAGAAATTACTACTCGGGCAATGTTGACTGAGCCGCCCCAAGCTTCTATCACCCTAGCACACCTTACTCTTAGGTCCTATGCTGGTATTATAAGTGGCTATGTAACGAGACCGTAACTACCTTGTGTAATCCTTGTTTTAAATAAAAATTGGGATTTCTTCTTATGAAGAAGTTTATGAATTTTGAAATGACCGGATAAATATAGTATGCATATTTTTGATGAATTTTAGAAAAAGGATATTTTAAAAATGTTTATGTAAACCTTAAATAATTAAAAATGTGTAATGATTTTCGAAAAATGGTCTTCTACAATTATGTTCAGTACTAAATTTAGAGTCTAATAAGATCAACTTGATTTTTGATGAATAGTAAATTATGAATAGTGATTTTATGATTAGGATTAGTAATATGACCAAATGGATTAGTAATCTCACTTAAAGAAAGTTTTAAAATAATCTAGGCACCTTGATTAAGTAATGTGATTCAATAAAATAGTGAAATAACAGTTTCATTAATTATTATTCAAGTATTAGTTTTTTCGGGTGAATAGTGTTTTTTAATTAAAAATTTAATTAAAAATAATTAGAAAATTATTTTTATAAAAATGACTTTATTTTTGAACTCAGAGCATCGATATTATGTTATGGTAATTTTTGGGGTTTTTTCTGAAAAAATGAATTTTCGATGAATAGTGTTTTTATTTAAAAATTAAATTAAAAATATTTAGAAAATTATTTTTATAAAATGGATTTCATTTTTGAAATCAGAGCATTGATATTTGGTTAATGTGAAATTTTGGGATTTTTCTGAGAAAGTTGAATTTTCAGTGAATAGTAAAAATACAGTTTTAGGGTTTCGGTATGTTTAATGACATCATAACGGTGTCATGATGATGTAATGAGATCTTTTGAGGGTTGGCCGGCCAAGGGTGATGAATTATTGTTTTGGGGGCCCCATGTGGCCTAACTCCATGATAAATGACAAGGGAGATCACATGGGTTTGAGAAAAGCACATGTGAGGTGTCCCTTGGCCATTAATGCCTTGCCCCCTCACTTTCCCTATAAATACCAAGCCCTCCTCTCATCCATTCGACTCCCAACTCATTCCCAACGAATTTATGGTCTCATTACCTCCCAAGGAGTCCTCCCAAGGTGCCCCCAAGCCCTCAAGGTCCCAACCTTTGAGGTTTAAGAGTTACATTTTAAGGTAAGGGATCCGACCCCTATCTTTCTTTTCAAGTAATCTCTTTTATGTCATTTCTTTTATACTCCATGTTCTTATGTTGCAGGATGTTATTTTATATTAATCCTACTGCCTATTTCATGTTCATATGATGGGAGACCCCCCTTGCTCTCATCAATTCGTTTTAAGAATGTTTAAGTGGTGTCGTTAGGCTGCCGAATTTTTAAGGGATTCTTTCACCTTCCTCGTTTTCAAGTTCTATTTTCATTCAAGTCTTTCATGTTCCTTTTTATTATGTGGGGTATGATATCTAAATTATCATACTGATATTTTATGATCATATGATGAGAGACCCCATTTGATCGCTTCAATTCAGTATTTTGAAGTTTTAAGTAGCGTCGTTAGGCTGCCGAATTTTTAAGTAGTTCTTCACCCTTCTCGTTTTGAAGTTCTACTTTCATGTCAATTATTTCAAGTTCCTTTTTGTTATATTGGGGTATGATCTCTATATATATCATACTGGACTCTTATGTTCATATGATGAGAGACCCCGTTTGATCTCTTCAATTCAGTATTTTGATGTTTTAAGTGGCGCCGTTAGGCTGCCGAATTTTTTTAAGTAGTTCTTCACCCTTCTCGTTTTGAAGTTCTACTTTCATGTCAATTATTTCAAGTTCCTTTTTGTTATATTGGGGTATGATCTCTATATATATCATACTGGACTCTTATGTTCATATTATGAGAGACCCCATTTGATCTCTTCAATTCAGTATTTTGATGTTTTAAGTGGCGCCGTTAGGCTGCCGAATTTTTAAGTGGTTCTTCACCCTTCTCATTTTGAAGTTCTACATTCATGTCAATTCTTTCATGTTCCTTTTTGTTATGTTGGGGAATTATCTCTATATCTATCATAATTATCTCTTATTATCATATGATGAGGGACCCTATTTGATCTTGTCAAATCATTTTCTTTTGAAGTTAAGTGACGCCGTAAGGCTGCCGAATTTTCATAAGAGAAATCTAATTTTTTTTTCCTTCCATGTTTTTCATTTAAAATGGTATGTCCCTAAAATTTCATTACCATGTCCATATTTCCTTATTATTATTTCACCCTACTGTTTTATGGATCATTTATGAAAGGGTGACCCATGTCCCCTCTCATTTCAATGTTTTCTAAAACCCCAAAACTTAGCCGTTATGCTGCAGAATTTTCCCCTCAAAATGTCTCTCTCTTTTCTCAAAAATTATTTTATGTTATAAAGTGAATACTCAAAGCTCTTATTTCTACAAGGGTATTCACATATATATCAAAATGTTCCATTTTAAATTCTGGGATTTACATACATGAGACCCGCTTTCCCTTTCCGTGGGTTTAAAGTGATGTAAAGATCATGTCTTTAAAGCAGTTTTTAAAACGTTATGATTATGAAATGAAACCCATTTATTTTATGCTATGTGGGTTATTTATGAAATGTTTGATGATGATATATGTGGATCACATGATAATAAAGGCAAATTTAAGGGTGCGCCCTGATAGCACTCCAATGCATTGGGTAATGATGTAACCACTAGAGATTACAATTTTCACGATACCTTGGTGAATAACCTTGGTAATTTTAAAATGACACCTTGGGGATGGACCTTGGTGATATGTTCATGATTGTCTATGTTAAATGATGTAGCCACATCTTCAAGTTATTAAAAAGTTTTATTTTTATTATGATATGCCTCATGATTTCATTTTCATGCATTAAAGTTCTTTTCATGACTTTATTGATGTATCTCAAGTTCATATGTAAAATGTTTCACTTGTTTCCCTTGCTGGGCCTTCTGCTCACCCTTCCTTTTGATGTATGTCCCCAGGTTATGGGATGAAGTAATGAGCCTAGGGTGAACATGAGGAGAATCCATTCAAGTGTTTAAGAAGAATGTTTTTTTTCATGTTTTATGTTCCTTGTTTCCAAGACACTAAACCTTAAAGATCCTCAGTTCCGTGTAATGGAATGAAAAGTTATGTTATAAAAAGACGGGATGCTATAATATGGGTGATGATGTGGAATATTTGACCTCTAAAATTGAATGTAATCAACAACAGGAGGAGGAATTATTTGTCCATCATGATATTGAAAATATTATCCTTGTAGGGATGAATGAAGTCGATGAAGCAATGCAGCAAGAAACTGATATGATTTAAGGGGAAAATGATTGTATGTGAAATTATTTATTCATCCAGCAACCACTTGTTTCATTTTTGTAGTCATTCATTTTCATTGTTAGATATATTTTTTTTGTTAGTACTGGGAATCTGTTATCTTTTTTAATTTTTTTTTCTGCATAATGTTTTTGAAATATATATTCTGAACATAATTTTGTTTGATTAAATGAAAGGAATGCCAAGGAGGAAGTGGTATACTACTTTATCTAGTTCTGCGATGAATGATGATCCATCTAGCTCCCTCTCCACGGCATCTGAGCACCAGCTGCCTACACCCTCACACCATCTCCCCCTGCACCATCTCTCACACCATCCAAGGGTGTCCCATTAGTGGCAAAGTCATCAACTCCCCCTTCAGGTGCCTCAATATTTGGGCAACAACATGCCCCTTCTAGTTCATTCTGGACATATTGGAGGGTGACATTCATAGGTATAATTTTTAATTAAATATATTTATTGCATTTTGTTTATACTAATTGTTTGATCATTGAAGATGAAAAAAATGAAACCGTGGAGAAACACTTAAAAAGTTCATATGTTTGGAATATGAATGGCCTGAAGATAGTCATTCCATTTGATTCTTATGGTGTCCCTACAGATGATGTCGCGAGGTTACTTGGCTAGAGTATATGCCAGCTGGCAGCGAACCCATTTCCCTTTCTATTTCATATGATGATTGGATACATATGCCTCAAAACTAGAAAAATGATGCTTTTGATTCTCAAATAAAGTAAATTTTATTACATTATGGTTTAATTGAATGTCATGTTACAAATATGTTCAAAATTAATTGTTGTATACAGTTGTTCTTCCACTTTACCATTGCTGATGTGATAGCACGGAAGTGGACATTGAAAAATTATGGTAAAAAATGGAAAAATTTCAAATGGAGATTGTGGTGTGATATCAACGATACATCATTGACTTTGGAACAAATGTTTGAGAAGCTACTCAGTGGGGTACCGAAAGTGAAGTGGAATGTTTTTGTTGACAGACATCATGATGAGAAGCGGATGGTATTGAAATATATATTATTATATTATCCTCATTTTACATTTATACATGTATTTGAAGAGGATATGACATTGGATACATTACTGTTAAATTTAATTTTATTTATTTCAGGATCTCTCTAGACAGAATGCATCAAACTGGGCAAGGCAAGTCATCCCTCACACCGCAGGCTCAAAAAGATTTTCAAGAAAATGAATGTCATTGGTAATATTTTAATTAGTTTAAATATTTATAAGAAAATATTTTCTGTTTAATATATTTAATTTTTTATATCTTTTCTCAATGTAGTCACAAAGTTTAGGGAACAATGCATCCCAAACTAAACTGTGGTTGTATGTTCACAAAAAATCAGATGGTTGTTTTATTAATGAGCCTGCCAAAGAAGTTGGGGTATGAAGTCAATTTTTTATTATAATAACATAATATCAGTTTTTACTATGTTAATATGTATTGATATTTGATTTATAGTAAAAAAATTAAAGAACTATGAGATTCCAATCCTGGGTAGTCCTACTCAGTCTCCCAGGATGACCCGGTTACAAAATTCCATGGTAAGGAGCATCCTAGTAGAGTGCGCGAGATGAGTTTGGGACCCGTACCATCTGAGGTCTTTGGCAGGCCACCAGGGATTCCAACTACATCTACTCTTGGTTATAGTCAGCCCGTACCTGATGATGCTCAGAGGGATATTTCTTCTCTACGAGGCACAATTCAAGAACAGGGGGCTCATATATCTGCTATGTAGAAAGCGTTGACTGATTTATATCAGCAGATGAGCAGATATGCCCCCAGTGGTAGTGCATCGAGTGGTGGTGAGTAGGTAAATCAAAAAAAGTAATAATAATTTTTTTTGAAAACTGTTATTGGTTTTATGTTTTATTATAAATATACAACAATATTTAATTTTCAATATAATGTTCTTAAAGGTTTCAGCAGGATGTGGAGATAGAGGTCGAGAGGGTGATGATGCATCATCAATCCATGTGTAGTTGTACTATTGATGTGTTGAATAAATATGAGAATGGTTGGTTTGTATATATAACATTTTTGGAACATAGTTGCCACCAAAAAGTTCAATGTCCTAACATTTTATTGATTTCTCATGTTTCCTTTTATGTATTTTATTGATTTCTGATGTTTCTTTTTTATGTCTTGATTTCTCGAGTGTGGTATAAATCATTCCAATTAAGCATGTATTTGAATTGGTAGTAGAGATTTTGGATGACTAATGAGTGATCCTTTTGTTATTTTGTTCTGGTTATATAAATTGGATCTTGGTGGGTAGTATAGAGACCAAACATAAGAGGATTATGAGAATGTGGTTTAACCTATTCATTTGATACTAATCATATACTAATAAGGTTGTCTTTTTAATATGGTTGGGAACCATGTTTTTCCTATATAATTGTAATATGTTGAATAATTTCACGCCAACTTTATCTGCTGAGGATCTTATGTCCATAGGGTGATTCAAGGGTGGGATGGTATACACCGTCAAATTGTAGTTCAATGGTTTTTGTCTGATTACAGTTACTATGATATCAACAAGGCCCTTACAATTACTGAGATATCAACAAGGCCCTTATTACTCTAACAAGGCCCAATGTACGAATGGTGTGAAACTGTTTAATTATACCATAAGAGTGGGAAGTCCAACTCCGCCCTCTCTATCAGCAATTTATACTCTCTAAAATACTATCCCCATATCAGATCCATTAACCTCAAGCACTAAAACCCATAAGAAACATGATGAGGTGCACACCTATATTTGGAAGCACATACATTTGGTGTAGAAGTGTGAAATTTTGAAATAGTTTGAAACCATCTCATCCAAGATATCAATCCTTGAGGCTCTCTATCCCTCAAAACATCTTAGTGAGACAATTTTTGGGTCCCTCTAGGGTCACCAATAGATACATATATAAGTCACAATGCCCATTTTTTATTAATGAAAAACCACTCCAGCTGAATTTCATGAGACTATATCATTCAAATAATAAGATCGACAATAACATATTTAGGAATATATCATACACTTGTATGTTTTATGAATAATTGAAAATTTCAAAATTCTATGGTATCTAGTTGAAAATTAATCTTATTTATTTATGAATAATTCAAAATTTTGGGTATAATTAGGATGATTTATCATTGATAAAGATGACCATTCATGTTTATGATAAGAGCGAGTGAGGCCCCTTATATAGATCAACCTGAAATCCAAAACTAGTGAACTAGTGTCCAATGATGAGTTAATGGAAATTTGGTTGGACATTACATTTCTGTCTCTATCATAAATCAATTTATGTAGTTCAATTTTTTTGGCTGATTACAATTACTGAGATATCAACAAGGCCCTTAAAATTATTGAGATATCAAAAATTCCCTTATTACACCAACAAGGCCCAATGTACGGTGTATCTAGTATAATGCAGAGGTTATAAGAGTTTCGGTCACATCTTGCACATCTTCCAATCTTTTCCACCAGTTCCTCCTAGGGGGATAAGTTCTTCAAACATTCCACATTATTATGTGGGTCCTTTTAATTTTTAGTAGGGATGTAGCTATAATACCACATAATGCTAAGGACAAGGTGGTAGTTGACATAGTTGATACTGGACTCAGGAATTAATGTGCATGAAATGTGATCCCACTCAAAATAGTCAGGTTGTAGCATAGATCCATGGTATGGGAAAACTAAATGACGTTCAACATATGATAGGGAGCATAATTAAAATCCATCTATTGTTTGAGGTACTATTCTAGTAACCTCTACTATAGATTCTACATTATTTGACACAAGTGCATCACACAATGTTATATTTGCTACATTTCTATATATTCTGGTCCTTGATATAGTGTATTTATGTGTCATTAAGAATTATTAAACCTCATTGGTTATTCGATAAATGATTTCTCACCGATGGAATTATTTTCCCCATCAGATAAGAAATTTTTTATATATAGAATTCATTCTTTCCAATCATGTAAATGTATGATGTAATTATTGCAATGGATTTCATGCTTCCCTATAGATCCATTATTGATTATAATCACAATAGAATTATGTTCAAAAAACCATATGGAGGTCAAAATATCTAAAGGGGATAATTGGATTTCCATGCATATCGAGAAGGACACCATCATCGGGGTCCAAGTAGAGTGAAAACCAAACTTTTAAGTGCTTTGTTAGATAATCAGGGGTTTCAACCAGTTATTTTCCATCTTATGGCCAATTTTTTGTATTATGTCTCTTGTTTCATCATGTTGGGGATTCCATGAATGATATAGTTCGAAATAACATTTTATTTGTTTGTATGATGTCTCCTATTCCATTTTCTTGGTTGGTTTTTTTTCAGGGCAGTGGTGTAGTAGAAGCAGAACTGCATTTTTTTTATGGTCAGCATTTAGCAGTGGTTTTAACCTCGGCTAATTGTTTACTAATAATACATTAGTGGTGGTTAAAACTACTGCTAAGCATAAGAGATATTTTACTAAGAGGTAGTTATAACCACCGCTACATCACGCCTGCATTTTGCAGTAGTTTTAACCGCCGCCAAAGATATAGAGACCCAAGATTGACGTACTTAGACATTACATTACTTTTTTGGAATACTTAATACATAGAAAAAACAGACACACAAGGACCATAATAGTTTAGTGTCTTTGGAAACTCGGAATATAATCTTCTAATCATGGTGAAAGATCTTCAACATCTCCCATAATGATCTCCCCCTTTTGTTTTCTTACCAAAAACCTTTCTTTAAATCCTGGGAAAAAGAAAAAATATAAAGGGTGAGCTCAAATGTTCAATAAGGGTATGCATCGAGAAAATAAAACAAATAGTATACATTTGAACTAAAAAAACATGAACATAATGTTTATACATCAAAATCTTGAGATATGACATAAAACATGGCAGTACGTAAGGCATAGATCATAATGAAACATTAATCATGATAAAATAGAATGGAAATAAAACATGTAATTGCGGAAATCCATTAAGAACATGAAATGATTTATATAGTAGCAAAGGCATTGCTGCCAAGACCATCTTAGTGGACAATGTCCCTTTCTGAATCGAGTTCAGTCCTCGTTCCAGTCCTGTATCACTAAACCGGATTAACTTACCATTTCAGCCATGTCTATCTCATGAGATATAAATCTTTACCCAATGAATTGGAGGGAGATATAGGTCCCACCCATCTCATAATGAAATCATTCTTACTTGTGCCACAAAAATAAACTTAAAACATTCATCATAACCCAATGAATAAAAAGGGTTTCATAAACATCATCCCATCATAACATAATCCATATAAAACAAATGGATATTTCATTATAAGAAAAGTGAAACCATGTAAATCATAGATACATTATACTTGACACATACACATATGAAATAATTTCATCTTATATGGAAAATGGTTTTGATAAAACACTTGAAATGAATTATTGAGGAAAAGATCCTTTCTTCTTCAAAATCATTTTCTTTTCTCAAAATGACATGAAATTTTAAAAGAAAAGTATTTTGTTGAAAATAGTCATAAAATATTGTAGAGTAAGATTCAGGAAAATGAGGTGTTATGAAACTGTAAAAATTTGTTCACGCCGTATAAGTAAAAAATAACATTCTTCTTGTAATTTTTTCGGAAAATTCAAAAAGTTCCCCATGTGGTAAAAAAAAGTAAGATTCCTTTCATAACATCAGGTAAATTTAAAAAATGGGTAAAAAGTATTTTAAAAATACATGAAAACATTTTTAAAAAAAATAGGCATGGATGATAACAATAACCCCAGTAAATACTTATGAATAACAATCTCTGATAAGAAATAGATTGGAATAGTTATCACTTATCTTAGGTCTGATATGCTTCATATGTATCTAATCCTCTTGTATAATGATTTAAATAATGTCATTGACATATTAAGAATCATATTCATTATTATGATATCATATATGGTTCACTTATGACTTTATATTACCCGTTCTTTTGTAAATTCCATGTTAAAGGAGCATTTTAGGTAAAATCGTTTCATTTATTGTACGTGTTTCGACATGTTGTTCTTGATATTATTACTTATATTTTGATTTACATAATTCCAGAATATAAAACATGATTTATATATAATATATATTCACTATATAAATATATATGATAGATCTATAAATGGAATGAAATACACCGTTCATGGAGACCATAGGCCATACGTACACATGAACGTTGTTTTCGTTTCCTTCTTTAATTAAATGAATCTCATCGGGTTCGTGGAGACGGTAGTCCGTACGTATACACAAGAGATGATATCATTCCCATGATCGTCGAATTTTATTGAAGTGTTTGTATAATATTTAAGAATCAATATAACTTTACAATAATCATATATAGTTATTTATTTATACCATTATACCCATCCATGTATGGTGGTGGTGGAAAACAGATTACACCACGGTGTGGAGATGGTATTCCGTACGTACGCACGCACGGTGATTTCATTTTCTGTAGGATGGATAGAAGATGAAATTGGGTTTTCTAATATTTATAATAACATATAAGTATATTAGTGATACTGTTTTTATTAATTTATAACGAAACAAATAAATAAGAAGAAGTAGAAGAAGAAATAAATTGGAAAGAATCAGTAAAAGATATTACCTCTTCTTTGGCGCGCCTCTTCTTAACCACCTCTAAAGGCACTAGGGTTGGTCTTTTGAGGAGACCATAACCTCTATAATGTTTCTAGGGAATATGAGAATGGAAATGGTCAGGGTTTGGCTGAGCATCTAGGCTCAAAAGGGTGTGAAGAGAAGAGGGAAGGGGTGCCCTTTTTATAAGGGAGGAGAGGGGCACCTTTGGAAAAACATAAATTATTATTAATAAAGTCATATTAGGTTTATAATAGCTCCAAATTGATTTATTTAGAAGATAAAGTGGGGATGGGTCGAAATACTCTCATCAAATAGGTTTTAGACATGTTTAGGTTACTATTTGAACCTTATCATTTAGATTTTACTCTAAGTTAAATAATTTAACTTTTACCGTGTCATTTTGTTTTCTTACACTATATGGTTTATAAACTTAAAATAAAAAGACAAACGAACCCCAAGTGGTTTATTATTAATATATATAACCTTATCTAAGTCATTTGGCCCAATAATAGATTTTTTGGAATTGAATAACAATTAATAATATAATATTTTTTTAAAAACTATTTTATGTCAATTTTGACACTATTTGGTAATTGATTTTTGTGAAAATAATAACAACATGATTAGTTATAAAAACAAATTAATTATATTAATAATAACATGTAATATTAACATATAAAATTAGTGTAATTCCTAAAACGTCTCAAATTACATTTTTTTGGGTATTTATAACATCAATTTTGTTAATATTTCATTAATAAGGTAATTACTGCATCATCATTGTGTCTTAAATAAATTAAATTATATAAAATCTTAAAATTATAAATAAAATACCATTATGTAGGAAATATTTTTATATTTCTAATTAATATTTACAGTCGAATTTATCTTATGTATAACCCTATATTATAATTTTTTACTTATTAAACATTGATTTTAACTCTTTTAACTCGTCTTTTAATTAAATAATAATAAGTGTCCTAATCTAATCCAAGTGGACCTAATGGGTAATATTTTCTTTCTAAGTTTGTTTTTGGTCGAATTAATCTTATCCAATAGAATTACGAAATGTGTTAGGGTAGTAATAATATCATTTTTACCCTTAATTACCCAATTTACTTTTAACTGTGGTAAAAAACAAAAAAAGTTACTATTCACCAAAATTTATTTTTATTATATTGAACCAAATTTTACTTCTAGATATTAACTGTGTCTCTCATATTTTCAAAATTCAACTCACAGAAGCGGAAAAATTACGTTTTATGTAAATTTGCAAATGCCCCTAGGAGGTGGGTAAAAGACAGTGAAATGTTCAATAAAAATTTTATATATCTAAAATTATTATAAAATGACTCCAATGATTTACATTGAACATATATAAGTATTATGTATCTAGTTTGACTGAAAATAAATTTAAATAAAATAAATTATTTTTTAAATAAAAAGTCGGTTTTAACCAATAACACAATGTTTTCACTATTCATAAAAAATTTAATGTTTTCAAAAAAATACCAAAAATTCACCCTATGATAATTTCGATATTCCGAATCCAAAAATGAAGTCCATTTTGAAAAATAAAATTTATAAAAATTCAAAAAGTGGGTATTACTATTCATAACGGCTAGTTTATATAATATTTTAATAACATATCTATGTTTAGTAAAACTCGGTATTGCGTACCACACACGCTATCGTTGAAGGTCACGATTGTATGTAATGCAATCCAGTTCTGGGTTGCGTGTAGTGCAAGATTCCTTTGTTGTTGCATATAATAGAATCCAACCATATTTCATTTATACATTGAATATATATATATACATTCAATGTTGCGTAGAATAACTTCAATCAAACGAAATTGAAATTGTGTGTAACACGATCCAAGAATAGTGTTGTGTATACAACAAGATAATACGGTGTTTCATATAGCGCAATTTAGTCTTGGTGTAGCATACAACAGAAGACATAAAATAAATTAAAAAGAATACTTCTCATAAAATCTAGGGGTGTTACATTCTACCCCCCTTAAAATGAATTTTTCCCTAGAAATTCTTCGGGGTTGTAAATCGTTTAATACTTGAAAGTTTCATTCATAGACAGTCACATTGTAAAAAGGAATACTAATAATCATTTTAAAAAGGAATGTTAGAAACAAAATGGATACCCAAAGTAACTCATCACTTGGGTTCCCAGATAAGAGTATATAGATGAAAATTTGGATATGGAAGAGAAATCTAACTACCAAGTTCTTATTGGGAGTGGTAGAGAACATGGATATGAAAAAGACAAAAATTGCAAAGCCGTAAATTGGTAATGATATAAGGTAGCATCTGACTCATCAGATATGAGAGTACTTGGACAACATTTTTGGTTTCCAAGATCATTTCCCTAACATCGATGAACTTTTACATAAAGATAAATACTTACTTGATTTCTGTGTAATATCATCGTTGGTTATTCCATGAACAATTTCCAATTCATCTCTATTTAATGAAATGAAGCTGAAATTTTCATTCATGATGTGTCAGCAGATCATGCGATAGAATGATAAGTCATCCCATCTGTTTATATCGCAAAAAGGTTAGAATATGTTATTAAATATACATAAGTCCATCTATTAATGATTCCAAAAATGGACTTATACTTCATATATCATACTGCTTAATAAAATAAAACTAGTTCCTACTAACCAGAGACTTTTTGTAGGCCAGTGGTAGGCAATAAAGGCCTGTCACACATCAGTGTTGGGTTCGATTCCCACAACCTTTTCCAACATGATAGGTTGTCACCCATCGTACAGGTTTTCCTTTTTCTAAAACTACATTATTATAACATTACATCAATAATATCGAAATATTTCTAGCCTTAATCAATATTAACTTATGTCAAACATAATCCATTCCAATCTTTTGGCTTATCCAAAATAAATCTATCCAAGCTCATTGTATAATGAAAACAATTACTAGAAATGTCATCTGCTGAGCATGTGAATAACATCATTTATCCCCTATATATCATATGATATATCTTGTTGGTCAAATTAGAAACATGTGAATACCATAATAATGTATTATCTTGAAAAATGAATACCCATTGAACATTAGTGTAAACATCAATGCTATAAAAATTTAACACCTTCAACATATCAAAATCCCAAAAATTCTATATACTCAATCCATGACATAACTTTTTCCTTATACCAGTCATGATATCATTTCATTTTTTCTTTATCACTTCACAATGAACATATCTTCTTCTTTCCAAAAAAATTTCAATCACATTTCACGGTTACCAGTAGCATATAATTATTGAAAACCAATACATAGATATTCCAAAACTCCACGATACCATAAATGAGATTCCATGATACTGTTTTGAAATCCCATTACATAAAGACTTAATCATTACACAACATCATTTTCATACTCAACATCACAAATAGTGATCGCATGTGGCTTCCCTTTATCCTTTTCCTTAATAGGTTTCTCACGTTGATCATCATTAACCCTTGGATTAGGGCATTGATTAGCATAATTCGCCATTTACTTGAACTTGAAGCATTGAAGTGTTGGTGGTGCGTTCTCTAAAGTATTTTCATTATTCACATCATTAGAAACCATTTTTTCCATTACGTCAACACTCAGATCCTCGATAACCTTCTTTTTCACACTTAAAACATTTTCTAGTCCCCTTAAGACAATCTCCACCATGCTTCTTTCCACACTTTGAGCATAAAGAAACATTAATCTTCCTTTTACCATTATTTTGAGATTTATCCTTGAACTCCATCATTAGTTTCTTGTCAAAACCAAGAAATAGATATGTTACACCAACATCCATTTATACCTTGATAGCACAATGCACAATTTCATCATAGCTATTGAGGTCCCTTATAGCTAATTCCCTTCAAAGACTTGGTTTTAAGCTTCAAAATAATCGAACAACTTTACTTCCAGGTTGGATGATAAAGCCAGATTCATTCCTTGAAAATAATGAAAAATTCACTTCGTATATACCAAAAGATTCATCATCTTTCAACTTAAGCTCAAGGAACTCCTTTTCCATCTTTGTTCGAAGAATATGAGGGAAGTACTTACTGAAAAACAAGTTATTGACTCGTCCCATTCCATGGATTCAATTTCATATTGGGGCCTTGTATTGTTATTTTGAGTCCACCATTGATCTCCTTCACCTTCTAAATGGAAAATAGCCAGAATGAATTTTTCATGTTTCGAACAGCGAAGAATGGAAAATATCTTTTCAATGGTACAGATCCATTTTTCTGCAACTAGTGGATCAGAAGACCCACTGAAAGAAGGTGGACGTTGCCTCATTAAGGACTCAATAGAATATTGTTCCCTTACCTGCTTATTCAGACGTCCAGAATGATTCATAGCTTGTGAAAGTATAGAATTGATATTTTTCACTCCAAATCCCATCACATTTGGTTGTTCTGGAGGACAGTCACTGGATTTCCCATTACATTGACCAACACGGTTCCTTCAGGTTCTAGCCATCGTCTAAAACCCAAAAAGAACAGTGTGAGAGGAAAAAATCATGCTAGGAAAACAACATAATAGATGTGGAGTACCCTCAATATATAACATCTTAGGTTTAATTATAATATCATTACCTTAATTCTAGGACTATAACCTATACATATACTTATCATTAGGGACATCCCAAAACATACCTTAGAAAAATATCTAGGGATCTCACTAAAATTTTCACATCCTAGTTTCCAAAGGTTAATCAAACTTTCCTCTGATACCAACTGTAGTGAACCAAGCTTGACATACATAGAAATTACATTACTTTTGAGGAATACATAATACATAACAAAAACAGACACACAAGGACCCTAATAGTTTAGTGTCTTTGGAAACTCAGAATATAATCTTCTAATCGTGGTGAAAGATCTTCAACATCTCCCATAAAGATCTTCCCATTTTTTTCTTACCTAAAACATTTCTTTAAATAATGGGGAAAATAAAACATATAAATGGTGAGATAAAATTCTCATTAAGGGTATGCATGGAGAAAATAAAACAAATAATACACATTCGAACTAAGAAAACAAGAACACAACATTTAAACATCAAAATCATGAGAAATGACATAAAACATGGTAGTACGTAAGGAATAGATCATAATGAAACATTAATCATGATAAAATAGCATGGGAATAAAACATGTAATTGTGGAAAACCATTAATCACATGTTATGATATCTATAGTAGCCAAGGCATTGCTGCCAAGACCATCTTAGTGGAAAAAGTCCCTTTCGGAATCGACTTCAGTCCTCGTTCCAGTCTTGTATCACTGAACTGGATTAACTTACCATGTCAGCCATGTCTATCTTATGAGATATAAATCTTTACTCAATGCATTTGAGGTAGATATAGGTCCCACCCATCTCATAATGAAATCATTCTTACTTGTTCCACAAAACAAACTTAAAACATTCATCATAACCCAAAGAATAAAATGGGTTTCATAAACATCATCCCATCATCGCATAATCCATATAAAAAATGGATATTTCATCATAAGAAAAGTGAAAGCATTTAAATAATAGAGACATTATACTTGAAACATATACATATGAAATAGTGTCATCTTAAATGGAAAATGGTTTTGATGAAACACTTGAAATGAATTCTTGAGAAAATATCCTTTCTTCTTCAAAATCATTTTCTTTTCACAAAATGCCAAGAAATTTTAAAAGAAAAGTATTTTGTTGAAAATATTAATAAAATATTGTAGAGTAAGATTCATGAAAATTGGGCATTAAGAAACCGTAAAAATTCTTTCACGCCGTATAAGTTAAAAGTAACATTTTTCTTGTACTTTTTTCGGAAAAGTAAAAATGTTCCTCATGTGGTAAAAAAACTAAGATTACTTTCATAACATGAGTTAAATTTAAAAAATGGATAAAAAGGACTTTAAAAATAAATGAAAACAATTTTATAAATCGTGGGCATGGATGATATCAATAACCCCAGTAAATACATACGAATAACAATCTCGGATAAGAAGGAGATTGGAATAGTTATCCCCTACCTTAGGTCTGATATTCTTTGTACGTATCTGAAACTCTTGTATAATGATTTAAATAATTTAATTTACTTATTAAAGAATCATATTCATTGTTATGATATCTTATATGGTTCACTTATGACTTTATATTACCTGTTATTTTGTAAATTCCATGTTAAAACAACATTTTGGGTAAAATTGTTTCATTTATCGTACGTGTTTTGACATTTTGTTCATGATATTGTCCATTATATCCTGATTTACATAACTGCCGAATGTAAAAAATGATTTATATATAATATATATTCAGTATATAAATATATATGCTAGGTCGATAAATGGAATGAAATACACCGTTCATGGAGACGGTAGGCCGTGCGTACGCATGAACACTGTTTTTGTTTCCTTATTGAATTAAATGGAATTAAGTAAATGAAACATATATGTAAATAAATTCAGTATAATTATTATGTAATATATTTCATGATTATTTATTATATATATATTTCATAATCATACATTAATGGTTAATCATGGAAAATGAATCTCATCGGCTTCGTGGAGACGGTAGTCCGTACGTACGCACGAGCGATGATATCATTCCCAGGATCATGGAATTGTATTGAAGTGTATGTATAATATTTCAGAATCTATACCACATTACAATAATCACATATAGTTATTTATTTACACCATTATACCCATCCACGTAAGGTGGTGGTGGAAAAAAGATTACACCACGGCGTGGAGACGGTATTACGTACGTACGTACGCACGCGTGGTGATTTCGTCTTCCGTAGGATGGATAGAAGATGAAATTGGGTTGTTTCATATTTATAACAACATATCCATATATGAGTGATACTTATTTATTAATTTATGATGAAACAAATAAATAAGAAGAAGTATAAGAAGAAATAAATTGGAAAGAATTGGTAAATGATATTAAATCTTCTTTGATGCGCCTTTTCTTATCCTCTCATTAAGGCACTAGGGATGGTCTTTTGAGGAGACCAAAACCTCTATAATGTTTCTAGGGAATATGAGAAGTGAAATGGGCAGGGGTTGGCCGAGATTAATGGGTAAAAAGGGTGTGAAGAGAAGAGGGAAGGGGTACACATTTTATAAGGGAGGAGAGGGGATCCTTTTGAAAAACATAAAATATTATTTTATAATAAAGTCATATTAGGTTTATAATAGCTCCAAATTACTTTTTTTCTAATCTAAATTTGTGATGGGTCGAAATCCACTAAGCCAATAGGTTTTAGACAAGTTTAGGTTACTATTTTAACCTTATCATTTTGATTAACTCTAAGTAAAATAATTTAACTTTTACCGTGTGTTTTTTTTCTTACACTATATGATTAATAAACATACTATAAAAAGACAAAAGAACCCCATGTGTTTTATTTTTAATATATATAACCTTATCTACGTCATTTGGCTGAACCTTAGATTTTTAGGAATATAATAACTATTAATAATATAATATTTGTTTTAAATACTATTTTATGTCAATTTTGACACTATTTGGCAATTGATTTTTTTGAAATCCATAACAAAATGATTAGTTAGAAAAAAATTAATTAAAAAAATACTAACTAGTCATATTAACATATAAAATTAGTGGAATTCATAAAAATTCTCAAATTACATTTATTTGGGTATTTATTACATCAATTATGTTAATATTTCATTAATAAGATAATTATTGAATCATCATTGTGTCATAAATAAATCACCTTATTTAAAGTCTAAAAATTATAAATAAACTACCATTATGTAAGATTGATTTTTATCTTTATAATGAATATTTATAGTCGAATTTATCTTTTTGATACCACTATATTAAAAATGTTTTACTTATTAAACATTGATTTTAACTCTTCTAACTCTTCTTTTAATTAAATAATAATAAGTGTTCTAATCTAATGAAAATGGACCTAAAGGGTTATATTTTCTTCATAAGGTGGTTTTTGGTCGAATAAAACTTATCTAATAGAATTATGACATGTGTTAGGGTAATAATAATATCATTTTTACCCTTAATTACCCTATTTACTTTTAACTGCGGTAAAAAAAGTAAAATGTTACTATTACCAAAAATTATTTTTATCTTTTTGAACAGAATTTTAATCCTTAATATTAACCATGTCTCTCTGATTTCTGAAATTCAACTCACAGAAGTGGTAAAATTAAGTTTTATGTAAATTTGCAAATGCTCCTAGGAGGTGGGTAAAAGACGGTAAAAGTTCAATAAAATTTTTATATATCTAAAATTATTAGAAAATGACTCCAATGAATTACATTGAACTTATATAAGTATTATATATCTAGTTTGACCTAAAATAAATTTAAATAAAATAATTTATTATTTAAATAAAAAGTCGGTTTTAACCAATAACTCAGTGTTTTTACTAGTCATCAAAAATTGAATGTTTTCAGAAAAATACCAAGAAATCACCCTAGGCTAATTTAGATATTCCGAATCCAAAAATGATGTCTATTTTGAAAAACAAAATTTATAAAATTTCAAAAAGTGGGTATTACTATTCATAACAGCTAGTTTATATAATATTTTAATAACATATTTATGTTTAGTGAAACTTTGTATTGTGTACAACACACGCTATCGTTGAAGGTCTCGATTGCATGTAATGCAATCCAAGTCAGGGTTGCATGTAGTGAAAAATTCCTTTATTGTTGCATATAATAGAATCCAACTATATTTCATTTATAAATTGAACATATATATATATATATACACTCAATGTTGCATATAATAACTTCTATCAAACAAACTTGAAATTGTGTGTAACACGATCCAAGAATAGTGTTGCGTATACTACAAGCTAATACGGTGTTGTGTATATCGCAGTATAGTCTTGGTGTATCATACAAGAAAAGACATCAAATAAATGAAAAGAATACTTCTAATAAAAGCTCGGGGTGTTACAGCAGAGACGTAACACATGCCTGAATTTCGCGGCGGTTTTTACCGCCGATAATGAAATAAAATCTGTTGCCCGTAAAACCGCCTCTAAATTTATGAAAACTGCCTTGAAATGAGGCACCTATGACTCTTTCCTTAAACCACAGCGAAATGAAGAAAACTGCCGCTAATAGATTGTCGATAGCCAGTTTAGTGGCGGTTTAAACAGCCGCTATATGAAAAAAACTAGCCTCTAATTGGAAGTTTTCTTATAGTGATCCATTTACTAAAACCAAAAATGTCAGTGAGAGTATATTAAAAAAATCATCATGTACTAATGAGAAAGATAAACCCTAAGATATAATTATCCAAGTTATCTCAAACTCATTCCAAATTTCAAAAATATCAATGACTTCATCTGATATACTAACCATTGTGGTTATACACAACTTGTCACTTATGCACACTCTAACCTCTAAAGTTATCTAAACTGACCTCTGATACCAATTATAAGGACCCGGACATAAAACATTACATAATCTTGAATTAAGGGAATAATTCACATTGAGGATATTTTCAGGTTTAGAGTTTTAGAGAATTAAGACATAACTATTACATCTCAAAAGATTACAAAGTAGACACTACTACTATAACCAATTTTTCACAACAAAAAAAATCATTAATTGGAACAAGAGTTATTTCAATGATATAAATCTTCTTGAATACTTCCTTTATCATAACCTCCCTTATAACCTATGAAAAATATTTCAACAACTTGGGATGAGCATAAAGATCTCAGTAAGGGTTATAACATAATGAAAGGAAACATTAACGTGTCGATAAATACAAATCAATGAACCCATAACATTCAACCATAACATACCTTCTGAAATCATGATATTTATGTATAAAATATATAAATAATAATATATTAATGTAACTTGAGGCATCAATAACATTCTTAAATAGGGAGTAACCCTCATGGTTACGTTTAGTATACCCATCACAGTATATTCTCTAAATATCTTCGGAGAAACCTTGGAGTTTAACTACCTAGCGTTACCCAATGAATTGGGGAGCTATCTCAGGCTCACCCTCCCTTAGTTTATCACGGAACCACCCGATTTCATAAACATTTCTCAAGAAACATAAAATAATTGTATCACATAAAACATGCATAAAGGAAACATCACAAGATATCAATAAAACACATCGATATAATCAAAACAATTTAAAAACCATAATCAATTCCAAAATACCTAAAAGATTATATGGTATTTATTTTCCTTTTAAAAACATTACATCTTGTTAAGGAAGCCAAAGATAAAATTATACTCACAGTGGAGGAAAGGTCCTTGTCACCGCGTACATCAAAAAGAAACATACGTTTTGTCATTTAGTAAAACTCTTTGTAGAGAAAATATTCTTTTTGAATAAAAGTAAAAGTAAAAGGGGTTTATACACCATATAAAAGAATGTTGTGTCTAAAACAAAAAATACGTCAAAATAAGTAGATTTAGTTGAAGTCCCATTCAAAGATGATATCCTTAGATTAAGGATAAATAAAATACATAATTTATGTGTGAAAAATATAAATACACCCAATATAAGTGGATATTAAGTGTAAAAAAATCAGAGTCATTCACACATTTTCATAGAATGACATATTCAAGGAGTACAATTTTAACCCAAAGGATTGAAATTGAGCTAAGAAGTTCCCCTGCAAGAATTTGACAGCCTAAAGACATCACTTTAAAATTCACCAAATGAGTTGATGAGAGAGAAAATGGTATCTCATCACTTGGAAATAAAAATTATATAAATAAGGATATAGAAGAACACATCCCAGCATTATAAGATGTAAATTAAAAGACATAATAAAAGAAGTCTTTTAATAAGAGGAGGATGAAAGGTTCCTTTACAGATTTGGGTAATTTTTGAAACGTACACCCCATGAAAGAAGGTTCATAAAATGTAGATGTAATTACCCATAAATTAAAGTATATTAAACAATGAATACTATCATGGGCAGTACATACACCACCCAAAATGAAATAGTGCCAAATGTAGCATGAATCTCACGGGAAAAAAAGTGAGATAAAAACCCCTTACCTCATCGCGATCAATCGAGTCGTATGACCAAAAGATAATATACAGCAATTGAATCACATAATACCATGAATATAAATATAATCATGATAATATATATCAAATGGAAGTTCAAAATACACCACATGAAAAAAATAAGTGGCGAACAATAGAAATCTCACGGAATTAAAAGTGAGCTATGAAATCCTTTACGAAAATTCAGCAGCCTAACAGCGCCACTTAAAACATCCAAAAAATGGATTGTTGAGATCAAATAGGATTTATCATCAAATTAACATAAAATTTACAGTAATAGAAATATAAGATAACATCCCCCAACATAAGAAATATGAGCCTAAATGAAATGACATAAAAGAGAGAACTTAAAAATAAAGAGAGAGGTATGATCCCTTACCTCAAGTCTAACTTGTCTTGTTCATTTCTTTATATTCCTGAATAATAAACTTTTGTCAATTAATAATTTCTTAAGGAACTCCATTAAATTTTATTATTCAAGTCATATAAAATATTATAATGTTATGATAATTAGTTAATTATGTGAGTTCATATCAGACGTTTTTTTCGATGTTCGGTACATGAGTAAAAAATGAACTTGTTTGAAAAGAATTGTCCATGCTGTTATAAGTACACAATCTAAAAAATATTATTAATGATTTAAATATCATATATATCCATTATATATTCATTTAATACTATTACATAACATTTGGAGATAAAAATGAAATGCACAATTCATGGAGATGGTAGGTCGTACGTACGCATGAACGCTACTCTCATTTCTTTGTCATATTAATGGAATTAAAACTAAATGAGAGATATATATATTATAATTACATAATTATATTCAGAATTTAGATGTAATATATATAATATATATTCATTATATATATGTACTTATAATAGTACATAACATTTGGAGATAAGAAATGAAATGTACGGTTCATGGAGACGGTAAGACGTACATACACATGAACGATACTTACATTTCTATTTGATACTTTAATGTAATGAAAATGTAATGATACATAGGTATATTATAATTAAGGAATAATATCATATATAATATCATTTAATCCATCTTTTATACATCCCACATATGTCATTAACAATTCAAATCACTTTGAGGGGGCGGTAGGCCGCACTTCCTAAAATGAAATTATCGCGTTTACCCAATTCGGAAACCATAAAGGTATGGAATAAATGGAAAATAAAGAAGCATAAAGAAAACATAAACATAATATATTATCATATATAAATATAGTGACATATTAATGTCCACCATGAGAGGTGTTAAATGAATATTGAGCAATCATCGTTTCGTGAGGTAGTAATTCGCCACCCACAGAAACAGTATGTTATTTAACCATTAGACGGAGGTGTGTATGAGTGTATCTCGAATAATTATCATAAAAATATACTAGTATATTTAAGATACTAGTGTTGTTACAATATAAAGTAATAAAAAGAGTTTAGGGGGTTGTAGAAGCAAAATAAAACAAAAGAACATAAGAGAAGACATTACCTTCAAATCGGATAAACCTTTTTTATTTGAGCCCAAAGGCTTCCTTGGAAAGGCTTCTGCCCAAAGTGAGGCTTCTAGGAGTAAGAGAGGGATGTGGAGAGACAATATTTTCAGAGTTTGGAAGAGCCCAGTTATTTAGAGGTGTGGGTAAGGGGTTATAGGTTGGGGCATTTTATAAGAGGGAGGATGGTCACTTTTGGTATGTCTTGGAAAGTTACTTTATTATAAAATGGGTTTCAGATTTTAAAGGTCCCACAATGATATATTTCGAGGATAAGGTGATAAGGGTTCTAAATACACCAATACAATATGTTTTAGAAAATTTTATGTCATATATGTTACCTTATCTTTTCATTTTATTTAAATAATTAATTAATGAGTTAATCACTACATCATCATGGTGTCATAAATAAATTTATTTATTTAAGGACTAAAAATTATAAAAAAATACCATGATGTAGGAAATATTTTTTTCTTTCCAATGAATTTTTTATAGTTTAAGAGATCATTTGTGTAGTGTAGCGACCTGCCCTCGGGGCCCGTGTCCTGACTACCGCAAGCCCGCCTTCCAGAGGCCAGGGGCTGACAACTAGCACCAAGGCGTAAATCCCGGTAAAAAGGGAAGACATTGCCTTTGTAAAGTAAACAAACACCACAGAGAAAGCAAGCAGAAGTAAACACTAAGTAAAAATTGGGTACAACATTAAGTGCAGAAAGGTAAGTGGGCCAGAATACAAACCCAAACTGAAAATAAAGTACAACTAGAAAGGGGAAACAACAACTGAAAAGTAAAGCCATAGCCTCCAGCCATCCACTAGAAGTCCCACCTGAAGGTTTGGTACAGATAGCCTCCACAGCTCCTCAGGTCCAGCCATCTGCTTCGATTACATCCCGCCCTGTGGTCCACCTCCAGGTATCGTCCTACTCCACAAGCCTCAACCACGATCTGCACTGTCCGTCGTCTGCAACCATCACAACGTAGTGCGGGCATAGCCCGTGAATGGGTGAGTATAAGATACTCAGTAGGGACCCCGAGACCCTCGAAGGTCATCCATAATCCACAAAGGATAATCCAAAAAGGAAAGATACAATAATGAAGTAACATCCGACACAATTTAGGTATATGCCCATACATATTCCTAAGTCACCAATTCCCATTTCGGATCCAACATCTGAGCCCAAATTCGATCACGTCCACACAGGATAGCATAACACAATCCACATAGTAAAGAAAGTCAAGATTCATCTCACACAGGTATACTTCTTCGTATGACGATAGAGATGATCAGATGTAGCCACTGATTCATCTAAGATATCGGACCCACACAGGATCGATAGGTACTAACCCCCGCAATGACCCACAAAGGATCGATAGGTACTAACCCCCGCAATGACCCACAAAGGATCGATAGGTAACTAACCCCTGCAATGACCCACTCAGGATCGGACCCACACAGGATCTGTAGGTGCTGGCCCACACAGGACCGCTGAGTGCTGACCCACAAATGATCTGACCCACACAAGATCGGTTGCACTGATCCACGTAGGATTGTTGAGTGTTTTAGTCGTCGCCGTCGAATCCACGAAGGATTTCTGTACAGTCATCATCGTCGTCGCAGTCGCAGCCTGCTCTAGGGTTCTCGCACACAGCAAGCTCATTCGGGAGGGTCCGATCCACGAGCCGAGGGCTGATACATCAACTGACACGTAGTCTGGAGTTTATGTATCCAAATTTTCCATATCGTCAACAGGTACTCAACGTCACAGACGGTGCGTCAATCGGACGCCCGGTCTGAGAGTTATTGGCTTTTTTGTCCCAAGGGCCCAGTTGGTTTTGAAGTCAAAACCAACCTGACCATACTCCAACTACGTCCAAACATTGAGTGGAGTAATCCAAATGGTCCTTCTCACTAAGAGGAATCCAACAAAGTCGACAACACATCAATCGGACATCCATAGCTCAAGTTATAAGCGTTTCCGCTCTGAGGCCCCGGTTGGTTTCGTGTACGAACCCACCAGGCCGAACTCAAAATACTCTGAAACCTTGGGTGTAGTATACCAAAAAGACCATCTCGATCCAAGGTTCGCTACGCAACTGAAGGTGCGTCGATCGAAGGTCCTTAGCCCATGTTATGAGCAACAGACCGAAACCGTCCGAAAATGGGGGTTTCGGGCCCGGACAGATCCAGCCCGAGACCCCCCTGGGTCGGCCCGACCCGGGTCCGAGTCCGACTCGGCGGGGTGCGGCCCGACCCAGTGCGGCCCGGCGCGGGCCGAGCGGGTCGACTCGGCACTGGCCGAGCGGCCGCGCGAAAGGGGGAGCGGCCCCCTTTGATCAAATCGCGGCCCTGCTTGGGGTCGCCCTTGCCAACAGACGCGGCCGAGCACCGCGTCCCGCCCCCCTCAGTCCTGTGCGGTATCGGGACCAATGGCCCTTCCCGGCGGCGCGCCGGCAGAGTTTTCCGCAGACCACCGGACGCGCTCCGGTGGTCCGTTTTGCCAGCCGTCTTCGCCAGCGGTCCTCCCGGGATCGGCTCTTCAATGCGAAGACTTCACAACGCCCATGCAACCTGCTTCATCATTATCTGCCAATCCACACACCAAGAACGAAGAGACGATGGGTTCGGACTTGTTCGTTGGTCCGAACCCTCTATGTTAGCGGTTTAAAAAGTCTTCCGACAATTTTTAACACATGTCGATGATATAAATCACATAGATTTAATTGAACAAAAAACCCTACCTCAAGCAACGTCGAGCGAGGGTTCGTCGCGGAATTGCGCTTCGTGGAGGAAGGCGTCACAGAAGGGGGATCGTCGCATCGCGGAGAAAGGATTCGTCGGTGTCGCGTCATCGATCTCCGAGGATCCCGCGTTCTTGTCGACCTTCGTCGGAGGTCAGCATTTTTTGCGTTATTCGCGTTCTTCGCATTCTTTGCGTTCTTCGCGTTCTTTGCGATGAAGGAGGAACTTCACGGCTTGAGATAATTCTCCCAATTCCTCTTGCACACGCCACCTCTAATAAAATAAGAATTGTCTTATTTTATTAACACAAGCCAACGTTTGAATTTCAAAAATAGAAACAATCAATTAATTGAATTAATTGAGGAGTTTAAACCACCCAATTAATGAGGCGTTTATTATCCTGAATAAACGCAAGGGATGACTTCATTAGAAAGGGGGGTGCGGGTGCGTTACTTAATTAAAGGAGGGCGGTTGAAAAAGTTGAATGAAACGGTGGGGGTTCATGTGGGCCCCACATCACAAGTATCCTACCAATGGGTAGGATATTGTGGGTCCCACATCATCCACTTAACTTAAGTAAAGCAAAATAAAATAAAAATCGGTTGCACAATTTTTATTTTATTCCTTAAATTGACCCCAAAAATTAAAAACCACACCCGAGCTAATGCAACATCGGAAGAGGTCTTTCTAAGTAATTACCAGTGCTACGATTCCATCGGTGCCCTCGGAATTCGATTCCGAGCATGGGTTCAAAAGATAGAAAAAACCGCTTGTTCGTTCACTGAACGTACCCCAGCTAAACTATGGAAAATGATTCCGGGAACACCGGGCCTCGGAATCAGGTGCCGTCAGAAACTTCGTGCTTGTAAAATTCCGAAGAAAATTAAGAAAAAAAATTTCCTTGAATTTTATGGGTCTTTACATCACTCCCACATCAGGGCTTTACATCCCCGTAATGATACATAATAAACTAGGGAATCAAATGTGGGTACTGAGCACGCATCTGAGCCTCCCGCTCCCATGTGCTCTCATGGAGGTTCCTGTGCTGCCATCTGATGTGCACTAGAGGAATCGATCATCCACGTAGGACTCGCTCCTATCGATCCTCGATCTCCACTGCGACCTCCGCAAATGTCGACCCATCATCAATGTCTAGCTCCCCATGGTCAATGATATGTGTCGGGTCGTGCACGTATCTCCTCAGCTGAGATACGTGGAAGACGTCGTGCACTCGGTGCAACTATGTTGGTAGAGCCAGGCGATAATCCACCTCGCCAATCCTACTGAGGACCTAGAATGGTCTGATGAAGCGTAGAGGAAACTTGCCTCCTCGGCCAAGTCACCGTAATCCACGTCGAGGTGAGACCTGCAAGAAGACGTGGTCCCCATCCTCGAACTCTAGTGGCCTCCGCCTCCTATCAGCATAAGACTTCTACCAGCTCTGACCTATCCTCATCTGCTCCTGGATGACCTGGACCTTCTCTATCGTGGCCTGTATGATCTCTGGTCCCACAAGTGCTGACTCCCCAGGGTCTGTCCAACACAGAAGTGATCTGAAAGGTCGATCATACAATGCCTCGTAAGGTTCCATCCCGATGGTGGAGTGGTAGCTGTTGTTGTACGCGAACTCCACCAAGGGTAGGTGGTCCTCCCAGCTACGACCAAAGTTGAGGACACATGCGCGGAGCATGTCCTCGAGAGTCTAAATGGTCCTCTCCATCTGACCATCTGTCTGAGGGTGAAAGGTGGTACTCAGACATAGCTGCGTCCTGAACGCCTCCTACAACCCCTTCCAGAGCCGGGAAGTAAAGAGAGAATCTCGATCAGAGACTATAGATGATGGCACACCGTGAAGCCATACAATCTCCTAAACATAGAGATGTCCCATGCTCTCCACTGAGCCCTGCTCTTTGATGGGTATGAAGTGAGCCGACTTGGTGAGTCGGTCGACAATCACCCAAATAGAGTCATGACCTCTGGAAGTGTGTTGATGTCCAGTCATGAAGTCCATAGATATCCCATCCCACTTCCACTTCGGGACCTCTAAGGGATGTACCAAGCATGCTGGTACCTAGTGCTCTGCCTTCACCTGATGGTAGGTGAGGCATCGAGAAAGGAACTCTGCCACAGCCTTCTTCATGCCCGACCATCAGTGCTGTCGTCTGAGATCCTGGTACATCTTCACCACTCTAGGATGTACCGCCAAAGGGGAAGTGTGAAACTATCTCATCACCCCCCCCGTAAAGAAACTGGTACCAATGTACGTCCTCTAAAAAGGACGTCGTGATCTCCTCCTAAAGAGAAACCATCAGGTGCCTATCCTAAGGATATCTGCGCACGCCGCGTCTCAATGTCAGAGTCCCCACATTGTGCCTCTCTGACCTGCTACAACAGTGGAGGAGTAACTGTGAGTGACTGAAGGAAGGCTGCCCCGTCTCTATCGACGAAGGATATTTGAAAAGTGGCTAACTGCTTTGTCACCTCCCCAAGTAGCTGAATGCTCATCCTCCTGCTAAGGGCATCAGCTACTACGTTCCCCTTTACAGGAGTATAGACTATATCAAATTCATAGTCCGGGAGGAACTCGAGCCACCACCACTATCTCAAGTTTAGGTCCTTCTATGAGAAGATGTACCTGAGACTCTGATGGTCAGAATAGACTGTAAAGTGCTCACCCATTAGATAGTGTTGCCACATCTTCAGAGTAAACACCACTGCTACTAAATCCCGGTCATGGGAAGAGTAGTTATGCTCATGCTGCCTCAACTGATGTGATCTATAGGTGATCATCGCCCGCTCCTGCATCAGGACACATCCGAGTCCGGTCCCTGATGCATCGTAGTAAATTACGTACCCTACTCCCTCCTCCGGAAACCTCAAGATAGGCACGCTGGTCAATCTCTGTCTCAGTTCCTGGAAGCTCTTCTGACATCTTTCTGACCACACAAAGGGTTTTCCATTCTTCGTCAAAGCTGATATTGGTGCCACAACTCTAGAGAAGTCTGGCACAAATCTCTGATAGTACCCAGCTAGTCCCAAGAAACATCACACCTCCATCATGCTCCTGGGTGGTTCCAAGCTGGCAATTCCTCGATCTTCACATGATCCACCACAAATCCCACCTCAGAGATGACGTTCCCCAAGAAGTAGACCTCACATAACCAGAACTGACACTTTGAGAGCTTTCCATAAAGCTGGTTCTCTCGGAGTGTGTCTATTACAACCCGTAAGTGGTAGGTGTGCTGCTCCTCAGTGGTCGAGTATATCAAAATTTCATCGATGAAGACTACAACAAATCGATCGAGGTATGGCTGAATAATACTGTTCATGAGTCCCATGAAAACTGCTGGAGCATTGGTTACGCTGAATGGCATAACCAAGTACTCATAGTGGCCATACCGACATCTGAAGGTCGTCTTCTACACTTCCTCGTCCCGAACTCTGAGCTGATGATAGCCTGACCTGAGGTCTATCTTCGAGAACCACCATGATCCTTTCAGCTGATCGAATAGGTCATCAATACTTAGTAGTAGATACTTGTTCCTCACAGTCACCTGGTTCAGGCGACGATAGTCGACACAAAGTCGCAAGCTCCCCTCCGCCGTCTTGGCGAACAATATCGGGGAAGCCCAGGGTGAAACACTGGGTCGGATGAATCCCTTTCCCTGAAAGTCCTCCAACTCTACCCGTAGCTCTCGAATCTTAGCGGGGGCCATCCGATATGCTGGAGTGGATATCAGGTTTGTCACGGGGTACAAATAAAAATAATAGTCTACCTCTCTGCGAGGAGGTAGTCCTAGAACGTCCTTGGGGAAAACGTCCGCATACTAATCCTCCACTACATGAAAACTAGGACTCCACACGTCAACTAAACCTAGGATGAGTCTAGCCAACTGATGAGTGATGGGCTGTCCTCTCCTCTGCGAGAGTCCATCTTGTGCTAAGAAGGCTCCCTTCTCGCAGGTGAAGGTGAACCAGCTCTCGTCGGTGCATACACATCGCACCTTGTTCCTAACACAATCAATCTGAGAATGTACTGTAGATAACCAATCCAAGACCAAGATTACGTCGTAAGGCCTCAACGCCACTACAAGAAGATCCCAGCCGAAGATCTCGCCTCCTAGAGTAAGCTCACTTTCCGGAACCAGTGTGTAATCATCGAGTCTGCTCTCGTAGGAGTCTCTATCCATAAGGATCGAGCCAACGGCTCTGTCGGAATCTCCAAGCTCCGAACAAGGTCAGCGGCTATGAAAGAATGACTCACTCCTGTGTTTATAAGAACTGCATTAGGGGTTGAATAGACACATATAGTACATCGAATCATCTCGGGCGCGCCGTGGTTGTAGGCCTCCGCTGCTTGGAGCTGTGCCTGTCTCTGCCCGCCAGCTCCCGGTGGTCGGGGTGGGCCTCCTGGTGGTGCTGGTGGTAGAGACTCAAAGTGTCTCCCACCACTTGCTGCTTGGTCCACTCCTCTTCCTCATCCACTTGCTCTTTGCGGACCGCCATGGTCGACCCTTTGCCTTTGCCTGTGTGGCCCCTCAACCGTTTGCTGCTCCTCGGTACGGCGGGCCGGGTAGTCACGAGCCATGTGGCCCTGCCCGCCGCATGCGTAGTACTGTATGCCTCTCGAAAGATTGTCTCTGCGCTGAGTGCCCCGCACCTCTGAGCCAGTGTCCTGAGGTCATCTGCCTGAGGGTCTGGTCTTCCTGGACCCATGATTCATCCTTCAACTGCCTACTGCAGAAGACTCTGCTACGTGCTGCCCTGCGGTAGGTCTCGCTGCTGATGTAGGCTCAGCAAGGAAGCTATCGATGAGAAGGGATCACTCCAGTACCCCTGCCTGTGTCGGAATGATGAGGGAGATCAGCAATTCCCAGATCTCATGCCTCAATCCATACTCAAAGGTTCTGCCCTGGAAGAATGGGTCCCATACCATATCCGTCGAGTAGCATGAGAGATTTATAAATCTTGCCGAGTACTGGGCGACCGTCAAGCTGCCCTCCTGTAGGTGTTGAAGCTCCTGGATGCACACCGTACAAAGGGTGGGTTGGACGGACTCTGAGCGGAAGAGGCTCTCAAAGTTCATCCAGAGGAGAGATGCCTCGTCGTGTACATGGAGAATCAAGCTCCACCATCTTCCTATTGTCGCGTGTAGGAGGCTCGCTGCAAGGATCACCATGAGGTCCGCTAATGTCCTCACTAACCTGAAAAGACATACAACTACCTCCATCCAATCATCGGCTGCCTGAGGGTTCGTATCCCCGCGGAAGCTGGGTGGTCACTGATGCTGAAACTCGTTCAGTTCACTAAGGCGACATGCATTGTCAGCAGCTGGGGCTGGAAGCATCGCTGGCTCGGTGAGTAGAGGTACCGCCAGTGCCTCTGCTATCAAAGGGCCCTGTACCGAGGCCTCGTCACTCGGTGGGCTATCGTCACGTACAATGCTCGGAACCCTAGCTGGCTGCCGTCGTAGGTCCATCCTGAAAAGAAACAGGTTCACCACGATCAAACAGTATACCTGGTGAGCTGACACAAAGTAATCAAAAAGAAAAATTGACACACACATGAAATCAATGTTTTCATGCATTAAGTCGGAAATCAGGAGTCAGGGTCCTGGTGTACGGATATGTTGGCCCCTGCACCAACACTGGACTCCCTGGAATGATAACCACACTCAGTACTCTTAACAGTATTGCTTCACAAAGAAATATATCAAAGTACAATGTTCTACGGTAGAATCAAACTCCTCTGATACCAATTTTTCACGACCCGTCCACGGGGCCCGTGCCGTGACTACCCCAAGCCCGCCTTCCATAGGCTAGGGGCTGGTGACTAGAACCAAGGCGTAAATCCCAGTAAAAATGGAAGGCATTTCCTTTTTAAAGTAAACAAACACCACAGAGCAAGCAAGAGGAAGTAAACACTAAGTAAAAAATGGGTACAACAGTAAGTGAGGAAAAGTAAGTGGGCCAGAATACAAACCCAAACTGAAAATAAAGTACAACTGGAAAGGGGAAACATCAACTGAAAAGTAAACCCGTAGCCTCGAGCTGTCCACTGGATGTCCCACCTGAAGGGTGGGTACAGATAGCCTCCGCAGCTCCTCGGGTCCAGCCATCCGCTCCGAGTACTTCCCGCCCAGTGGTCCACCTCCAAGTACCGTCCTACTTCGCAAGCGTCAACCATGATCAGCGATGTCCGTCGTCTGCATCCAACACAATGTAGTGCGGGCATATCCCCTGTAGGGGTGAGTATAAGCTACTCAGTAGGGACCCCAAGACCCCCGAAGGTCTACCATAATCCACAAAGGATAATCCACAAAGGAAATATACAATCACGAATAACATCCGACACTACTTGGGTATATGCCCATATATATACCTAAGTCACCAATTCTCAGTTCGGCTCCAGCATCCATGCCCAAATTCGATCACGTCCACATAGGATAACACAACACAATCCACATAGGAAAGCAAGTCAGGATTCAGTTCACACACGTATACTTCTTTGGAAGATGATAGAGATGATCAGATGTAGTCACTGATTCATCTAAGCCGTCAGACCCACACAGGATCGATAGGTACTAACCCTTGCAATGGACCACAACAGATCGATAGGTACAAACCCCCGCAATGACCCACAAAGGATCGATATGTAACTAACCCCCGCAATGACCCACACAGGATCGGACCCACACAGGATCTGTAGGTGCTGGCCCACAAAGGACCGCTGAACGCTGACCCACACAGGATCTGACCCACACAGGATCGGTAGCACTGCTCCATGTAGGATCGCTGAGTGCTGTAGTCATCGCCGTCGAATCCACGGAGGATTTCAATACAGTCGTCATCGTCATCGCAGTCGCAACCAGCTCTAGGGTTCCCGCACACAGCAAGCTCGTTCGGGAGGGTCCGCTCCACGAGCTGAGGTGCAGATACATCAACTGACATTCAGTCCAGAGTTGATGTATCCAAAAGTTCCTTATCGTCAACAGGAACTCAACGTCACAGACGGCGCATCAATCGGACGCTCGGTCTGAGAGTTATTGGTTTTTTCGTTCTAGGGGCCCGGTTGGTTTTTAAGTCAAAACCAACCCGACCGTACACCAACTATGTCCAAACCTCGAGCGGAGTATGCCAAAAGGTCTGTCTCACTAAGAGGAATCCAACAAAGTGGACGACACATCAATTGGAAATCTGGAACTCAAGTTATAAGCGTTTCTGCTCTGAGGGCAAGGTTTGTTTCGTGTACGAACCAACCAGACCGAACTCAATGTACTCCAAAACATTGAGTGTAGTATACCGAAACGACCGTCTCGATCCAAGGATCTCTATTCAACTGACGGTGCATTGATCGGAGGTCCGCAGCCCATGTTATGGGCAATAGACTGAAACAGTCTGAAAATGGGGGTTTCGGGCCCGGACCGACCCGGCCTGAGACCCCCCTAGGTCGGCCCGAATTGGGTCTGACCCGGCGGGGCGTGGCCCAGCCCGGTGCGACCGGTCTGGCCCAGGGCGGCCCGGCGCCAGCCGAGCAGGTCGGCTCGGTGCTAGCCGAGTGGCATCGCGAAAGGGGGCACCGCCCCCATTGATGAATCTGCGGCCCCGCGTGGGGGTCACCCTTGCCAACGAACGCGTCCGAGCGTCGCGTCCCGCCTCCCTCGGTCCCGCGCGGTTTCAGGACCAGCGGCCTGCCGCCTCGACTTCTGTCACGACGGCCCTTCCCAGTGGCGTTCCGGGCGCCGCCGTGCCGGCAGAGTTTTCCGCCGACCACCAGACACGCTCCAGTGGTCCATTTTGCCTGTCGTCTTCACCAGCGGTCCTCCCGGGATCGACTCTTCATTGCGAAGACTTCACAATGCCCGTGCGGCCTGCTTCATCGTCGTCCGCCAATCCACACACCAAGAATGAAGAGATGGTGGGTTCGGACTTGTTCGTTGGTCCGCACCCACCGTGTTAGCGGTTTAAAAAGGCTTCCGACAATTTTTATACACCTGACGATGATATAAATCCCATAGATTTAATTGAACCGAAGCCCCCACCTCAAGCGTTGTCGAGCGAGGGTTCATCGCAGAATTTCTCATCGCAGGAGAAGGCGTCACAGAAGTTGGATCGTCGCGTCACGGAGAAAGGTTTCATCGGTGTCATGTCGTCGATCTCGGAGGATTCGATGTTCTTGTCGACCTTCGTCGGAGGTCGGCGTTCTTCGCATTATTTGCGTTCTTCGGGTTCTTCGAATTCTTCATGTTCTTCGCGTTTTTCGCAAGGAAGGAGGAACTTTACGGCTTGAGAGAATTATCTCAATTCCTCTCGCACAGCCCACCTCTAATAAAATAATAATTGTCTTATTTTATTAACACAAGCCAACGTTTGAATTTAAAAAAAAGAAACAATCAATTAATTGAATTATTTGAGGAGTTTAAGCATTCCAATTAATGAGGCGTTTATTATCCCGAATAAACGCAAGGGTTGAATTCATTAAAAAGGGGGGTGCGTGTGCGTCACTTAATTAAAGGAGGGGGGTTGAAAAAGTTGAAAGAAATGGTGGGGGGTCGTGTGGGCCCCACCTAACAGATATCCTACCAATGGGTAGGATATTTTGAGTCCCACATCATCCACATAACTTAAGTTAAGAAAAATAAAATAAAAATCGGTTGCACCACTTTTATTTTATTCATTAACTTAACCCCAAAAATTAAAAACCACACCCGAGAAAATGCAACTCCGGAAGCGGTGTTTCTAAGAAATTACCAGCACTGCGATTCTATCGGTGCCCTCAAAATTTGATTCCGAGCACCGGTTAAAAAGTTAAAAAAACCCACTCGTTCGTTCACGGAACGTACCCGAGCTAAACATCAGAAAATGATTCCGGGAACACAGGGCCTCAGAATCAGGTGCCGTCAGAAACTACGTGCTTGTAAAATTCCAAAGAACATTAAGAAAAGAAATTTCATTGATTTTTATGGGTCATTATATATAGAAAAAATTAAAATTGTTTTAGTTAGGTGTTACATACTTTTGTTATATTTTCCTTTCTTTAAATATAAAAATGATAAAATGTCACTATCACCCAAAATTGATTTCATGGGGTCCTTAAGTTGGAAAAAGGCATACCATGGTTTTCCATGACACAACCAATATCATCAAGACACATGTTGGGGTCATTTTATATTATTATGATACTATTTTATTACCCTTAACTACCCGATCACTAATTAATCACAATAATTAAACATAATTACCGTTGTTACTATTTATAATGTCCAAAAACAAAAGTGACATAATTACATAATTTGACCTTCTGATTACATATATGGAATCCATTTTACCAAATTCCAAACATAGAAATTGAAGTAATTAATTTAAAAAATAATTCCTGTTGTGAGAACTAAAGACGGGTTTTTAAGAAGTAAAATCTATCAAAAGATTGATTTGTTTTTACATCCAATTTAAAAGTGATATTACATCCATTGAACAAAATTGTATTAAATGATAAAAACATAATTAAATTACAACTTAAAACCAATTAAAATGACAATATAACTATACGAATAAACTGGATGAAAATGTAGTTTTGATTTAAAATGTTGTATTTTTCACTATTCATTAAAAAAATGAACATTATCAGAAAAATAGAAAAAAATAGATCTAAGATAAATTTTTTATTCCAAATTAAAAAATTATTTCCATATTAACAAACTCAAAACATATATGTTTCATTTATAAATTATATAGTTAATTCCTGCTGTCAAAACATATAGCGTGTTTTTAAGAAACAACATCTATCAAAAGATTGACACTTGTTTATGTCCGTTTTCAAAGTGAAATAAATTATAATGACCACCATGGGATTAAATGTTAAAAATATGTTCTAAATAATCTTTAGAACTAGTTAAAAAGATAATATAACCTTAGAAATAAATTAGATTAAAAGAAGGTTTTGAATTAAAATACAACATTTTAAAAAAATGAAATTTATTGGAAAAATACCAATAATTTACCTAAAGTAAATTTTGATGTCTTGATTCAAAAAAAGGATTTTATTTTCCAAATATAACATATAAAAGTGACAAAAATTAGATTTAAAAAGGGTTCACCGAAAAAGGATGATAATCAGCCTTTTAAAGAATATTAGAATATTTATTCTAAAATTATATTCATTTGCATTTTAAGCCTCTATTATTTATTGGATAAATGTAAAAGTATTTAACAAACATATATAATGAATGTTTAGTTAGTTATGTTCATTCCTACCATTACATATCCTAGGAGTTTACTTCCATTTACAATAATATTATTATATTATTAGTGTGCAACGTAAGATTTCAAAGAAACTCGTTGTTGTGTACAGGGTACACCGTCGAACATAGCATCCCCTTTAAATTAATATCAATATTTTATTCAAAAATATTAATAAATATGAAAATGAAATATTATTCACTTAACTGGGATTTTAAAAAATATTTCACAAAATTATGCGGTGTTACAATTCTTGGGTAAGACCTTCCCTTGATAAATGGGGTGGAGATGTTCCCTATTGGTTTAATAATTATTTTATAAAAATTTGGATGAAGATATAGAGCATGAAATTAATAATTAAATTGATTGCATTTGATATTAATTGAGAATGGCGTTGAAGTGGTTATGGATGGGGTTCATGGTGTCTTTGTTAGTGTATGGTCTCTTAGTACATGTTCGGTTGTATTATAATGTGTGAAATTAATTTTTCATCATGTCATAAACCACTTTATAAATGTAAATTTTCTTTAGGATGAAGTAATGGGGTCGAACTAAGTTATACTCATACCCTTCATGAGTATCTTGGGGAATGAAAACACTTTATGATTAGGGATCCAGAGAAGGGAAATGGTCATGTATCAGATTGTAAAGGATCTTAGTATTGGGAAATGGAAATTGTATTAAGATTAACTCTGGATGGTTTCCAAAAAAAAATATTTATTATTATTTATAGTTTCACTATTACAATTGTTGACATTACACATTGGGGGTCCTATAGATTGTATATGTATGACATGGAAGAAATTCTGTTATAGAACAATGATTTGTGCTATCTTTTACTAAGTAGTTTTTTCGGATTATGTTTTTATTATTGTATTTTAGTGATGGATATGATAAATAAGGGTATAGTATCCCAATGTTACATTAGACCCTCACTCCATGTATGAAGGCAGTTGTGTATGGGGAGGAAAAAATGAGGTAATGTGACACTTCATCTTATACCCGATGACTCATGTTGGGGAATTACAACTAGAATCGTTCCAAAGCTATACAAGTGTATAACCCCTCACACGAAGATGACTGAAGAAAATACCAAACTCAATTGGTCAAGGGAAATTTTTTATCATACACTATACCCTCAAATTTGAAATAAATAATGGGTACCCTATGTGATTTAATGTTTAATACCATTCAAGGAATGAATACCCCTATAAAGCATACTCAGTTGCACCTCATCGATAGTAATACAATACCCAAGATGAAAACCTAGATCCATATAGTCAACTATTGATCACTCTTAAACCATTATATCATAACGAAACCCATGGATAACATACCCCACTACAATAAATTCTAGAAACCTAATTCATTATATCAGAGTCCTGCACCACTTCATACTAGAAGCACATCCACACGATTTTTTCATGAATCCACATGATCATTCACTTTAAAACCACCCTATATACAAGGAACTGTTACCATAGGTTCTCATGTAGAAAAAATAATAATTTCATGAATTCCTCTAAACCCCCTATAGGTGTCAACATAAAGAGTACATCCAATACATTATCCAAAATATATTATCCCAAGGTACTTCCCAAATATATAACATTACATAAGAATTCACTCATTCTTCTCTCTTCAAAGAATCAAAACTAGAAAAATCCCTAACATGGATTACTATCACATGTCACATGAAACTAAATCATTGAACAGAAGTGTAACAACCTGAGATTTTATGAGAAATATTTTTTTTATGTCTTATGTTATACAAAAGACCAAAGGAATCTTTCACAGCACACAATACGGACTTGGCTTGCATTACACAAAATCACGACCTTCCTTGATAGCGTGTGTAGTACGCAATACCGCGTTTCACTAAACAACGATATATTATTATGAACGAGACATTATGAATAGTATTAACTACATATTGAAGTTTATTATTCATCTAAAAATTTTTCTAGAACATTGTAAGAGAGAAAAATAAATTTTTCGCGTAAAATAAGTATTTTTCAAAAAATGCAGTTTTGCAACCTTTTGATGGTGCACCCACATTAAATAACTTTATTGACATGTTTATAAGTTCAATTTGACAAAATAAAATTCTACTTTGGAATCAGGATATAAAAATTAACTTTGGATAAAAATTTTATATTTTTCTGATAACTTTCATATTTTGATGAATAGTAAAAATACGCTAATTTAAAATTAAAAACAACAATTTTCATTGAGATAATTTATATGGTAAAATTATAATATTGAATGATTTTAAAGTATAAATAGAATATAATTTTACCATTTAATATAATTTATGTCATTAGAATTAATTTCACATTCAATTCATAGGTAAAAACATTTCAATCTTTGGCAATGTTTTAACTTCTAAAACCCGTTTTCTTAACAACGAGATTTATTTTAAATTAATTAATGAAAATTATATGTTTTGAATTTTGAAAAATTTATTCCATATTTGGAATCAGTGGGTCCAAATTATGTTAATAGTCTACTTTTTATTTTTGTGCATTATGAATAGTAACTACGGTAAATTTTATTTACCATAGTTAAATGTAAATCGGGTAATTAAGGGTAAATATAAGATTATAAAATTACCCTAACACCTGCCAAAATCTTATTGGGTGACTAAAAGAAGACCCATATCACCTAAGGATCAGATTGGATTCATTTAATGGAATTTCTTCCATGAAAATAATTTAATTATTTTTAAAACCAAAGAATGTGACAACATGTCACTTCCTTATATCTTATAAGTATAATAATTTTACATTAGTGATAATCTTAATGAAACTTCAAAGATAAATAGTCTCGATAAATATAATACAATTATATACATCATAGAAATTTATTTTGAATTTTTAGGGATTAAATAATTATAATTAATTATGACACAATAGTGATGTTGAAATTATTTTATTAATTAAAATATCAAATAAATAGTATTAAAAATATTAAAATTAATATTATATGAACTATTTAATGTGATCCACTAATTTTATAGATACATATGACATTTCATGAATCTATTAATTCTTTTATTTTGAACATATCTTCTGTATATATTTTATTTAAATTCAAATAAATGAATAATGTTAAAATTGACACTATTGTGATTTTATAAAAATAAAATATTATAAAATTCATTAAAAATCACAAAAATATTTAAAAATTATAAATTAAAGTTTATATGGTCGAAAATGTCATAATGTGTCAAATTATAGAAAATTCACAACACATATGTAATTATTTATAATAATTTAAAATTTAGAATATTATTACCACAAATAAAATTAAATTGATAAATAAGGAAAAATCAAGTTGATAATGTTTAAAATAAATTCATAACATGTATAAATTTATTGTTTTATGATATTAAAACCCTATATCATCTAAACTTCGGATATGAGTCATTTTGGAAGTTTTTAAGTGGGGTTGGGATATAAGATAAACTAATATTTCTTATATTTCCAAAGGTTCCCCTCTCCTCCCTTATAAAAGGGAACCTACTCCCTATCCTCCTCACACCAATTTGAGCCTTCAAGATCTAACAATCCCTACCCATTTCACTTCCCTACTTCCCTAGAAACATCCTAGAGGTCCTGGTCTTCTTCAATGACCAATTGTAGTGCCCTAAGAGGAGGTCTCGAAGAGGCGCTTCAAAGAAGAGGTAATGTCCGTTACCGATTCTTTCAAATTTATTTCTTCTTCCACTTATTATTATTTAGTTGTTTCATTATTAATTAATAACATCCGAACAACTCATTTACTGATATGTTATTATAAGTATGAAACAACCCTATTTCACAATCTATCCATCCTACGGAAAACGAAATCACCGCGCGTGCGTACATACGGAATACCGTCTCCACGCCCTGGTGTAATCTATTTTCCATCACCACCTTACTTGGATGGGTATAATGGTGAAAATAAATAACTATATATGATTATTTTAAAGTGGTATTGATTCTGAAATAGTATACATACACTCCAATACAATTCCACGATCATGGGAACGATATCATCGCTCGTGCGTACGTACGGAATACCGTCTCCACGATGTGATGCGATTCGTTCTACATGATATTCATTTCATAATGATAATATAAATGAATTAAATGAAAAAATATGATATATATATTACACTAATAGCATTCTGGAAATGAGGTATCTATAACGTAAATATAAGAATAATAATTTATTCGACAAAACATGCATAAGAAAAAAAAGTAATAAACACCCGAATAACAAGTAATAATGAAATATTACTAATAAGAAGCTAAGAATACGACCATATATGACATCATAACAATAAGTATGATTTTTTGATATGTCAATAACATTATTTAAATCATTATACAGGAGGTTTGGACATTTACAAAGAAAATCGGACCTAAGGTAAGGAACAATCTCGCAATCTCAATTTTCATCCGAGATTGTTTATACTTCAGAATTTACTTGGGAATATTTATCATCCACATCCATATTTCCAAAATATGTAATATTATTTATATCCTTCTACAATTATTTAAATCCAATTTTACCCTTCAGTGAGTTTTTAGTAAATGATAAGAAAGGAATCTTTTGTCATTTTTCGTACGAGGTACTTTTTTACTTTTCCAACAAAAGTAAGAGAAGAATACTTTTTTAACTTATACGGACTGAAAGAATTTTTAAAACATTATTTCCAAGAATCTTCCTTTACAAGTTTTCAAGTATATTTTTAATCATCTTCTTTTACTTTAAAATTTTATGACATGTTAAGAAAAGAAAAATGTCTTTAAAGTAGAAAGGATATTTTCCTCAAGAATGGAGTTCAAGAGTTTTATAAAAATTATTTTCATCTAAGATAATATAGGGTTATGTTTATATCCCTATTATTACATTGATTTTATTATGTTGTGATGGAAATTTTTTTATGAATTCCTTTATCTTATATGAATTGTCTTATGATATCACGATGTTTAACATTCCCATTTTTATTACATGGGTTATGCTATGATGTATGGTTTATGATTTTGTGGCACACATAAGAATGGTATCATTATGAGATGGGTGGGACCTATATCTCCCTCCAATTCATTGGGTAAAGATTTTATATCTCATGAGAGAGACATGGCTGGAACGACAGGTTAAACTGTTTCAGTGAAACAGGACTGAAAGGAGGAGTGAACTTAGTTCAGAAATGGACTTTCTCCACTAAGATAGTCTTGGCAATGATTCTTGACTAATAAGAAATTATTATCTATGATTATGTGTGTATTCAACAAATTTTCATATTTTATGTTAAGATTATTGGGATTACATTTCACTACCATGATTTATCCCATGTTATGAAATTATGATCACTTTTGCAGGGTAAGATTTCCAAAATGTTATGTTATTATGAATTTTATGTGATTGATATTTATTTTGTTTACCCTTAATGAGTATTTGAGATCACCCTTTTGTATGTTTTCTTTCCCCAGGTCAGGAAGAAGGTTATTAAGTAATATATGCCAAAAAGGGACTATAGATATGATGAAATAAATGGGAGACAATGTAGATGCTTTATGAACCAGTTGTTTATGTTTCCCAGTTTCTAATGACACTATACCTATACGGTCGTTTCATGGTTTTGTTATATGTTGTAATAAGTATGCTTCAATTTTAAAATATTAACCATGTATGTAAAGTATGGGTTGCTATAGTTGGTATCAGAGGAAAGGTATAGTCAACCTTTGGAAACTAGGATGTGAAAGCCTTAGTAAGAAACCTAAGGATATGTCTAAGCATAGAACACAATCTTATTGTTTTAGAAATGGCCATGAACAACCTATGATAAGACCTTAAGTTTGAAATTTTATTCTTGATTATGTGGTTTTCCTATTATAATTAGTGTTTCCCACACTATTCTTCTTGGTTTTAGTCAATGGATGGACCCTGAAGGAACTGTGTTAATGCAAAATGCGACGGGAAATGCAATGATTGTCCCCCTGAGCAATCAAAGGTTATAGGAGCTGGAATGTAAAATCTTGTAGCCATGCTCACACATCTTTCTCAAACTATGAATCATGCAGGACTACCAAATGAGCAAAGGAAGGAGCAACATTCTGTTGAATCCTTCATGAGGCAGCGTCTACCTTCATTCAGTGGGTCTTCCAATCCATTAGTGACTGAACAATAGATCAGTACCACTGAAAAGATATTTTCAGTTCTTCAATTTTCTGAACATGATAAAGTCATCTTATTAGTGTATCGTTTGGAAGGTGATGCTGATAAATGGGGTAATCTTATTAAGAATACCTGAAAAATGGATGAAATTGAGTCCATGGAATGGGACGAGTTCAAGAACTTATTTTTCAATATGTATTTCCCTCATATTCTTCGAACAAAGATGGAGAAGAGGTTTCTTGAACTGAAGCAAAAGGATGATGAATCCATTGGTACCGACGAAGCAAATTTTACAAGACTTGCAAGGTACGCTTCTGGAATTATTATCCAACCTAAGAGTAAGATCGACCGATTCTTTAGTGGCTTAAAACCAAGTCTTCGAAGGGTGTTAGCCATAAGGGACATCAATAGCTACGAGGAAATTGTTAGATGTGCTCTCAAGGTTGAGATGGAGATTGGTGTAACCCATCAGTCACATGGGTTTGATAAGAAGACGAAAATGGAATTCAAAGGAAAATCTAAAGACCACACTGAAAAGAAGATGAGTTTTCCCTTATGCTCAAAGTGTGGAAAGAAACATGGACGAAATTTTCTTAAGGGGTTAAGCAAATGTTATAAGTGTGGAAAAGAAGGCCATCAAGAAATTGAACATCGAAATAATGGGAAGAAGATGTCTAATGATGCAAACAAAGGACGGGATACACAGAATGAACCTACTACACTTCAATGTTTCAAGTACAAGGAGATGGGTAATTATGACAATCAATGCCATAATCCAAGGGTTGATGATGATGATCGACGTCAACAAAATCTTAAGGCCAAAGACAAAGGAAAGTCACATCCAATTACTATCGGCGATGTGGAGTACGACAATGAAGTGGTGAGAGGTACACATACCATCCACTCTAAAGTAGAAAATGTTATATTTGATTCTGGATCCACCCACACTTTTATTTCTGAAGAATTTTCTATGGGTATCGCTATATTACCTCAACAAATAGATGTGGATTTGGATGTGACAACTCCTAATGGAACAATAGTCCCATCAAAAGTTTACAATTCTTATCTAATTTATGTTTGTGGGAAAGTGATTCCTACAAATCTTGTGATCCTTCCTATAATGGATTTTGATGTGATTCTTGGCATGGATTGGATTTCTTTATATGGATCTCATATAAATTTCCAAAGAAGGGAAGTCACATTTCATTTTCCAGATCAATCTATGATCGTCTATCGATGAAAGGATGAACATAACCTTCCAGTGGAAATTTCTTCTATCTTATGGGTCTTGATTACACTAAATGAAGGTTATTTATCTCAAATGGTTGGAGAGAAACTCACGATTAATAATATTCCCATTGTATGGGATTTTGATGATGTCTTTCTGATGGAATTTCTAGGTCTTCCACCTAATCGTGAAGTTGAGTTTTCAATAGAACTCATAGCCGGTGCTTTTCCTATTTCCAAGACACCTTATAGAATGGCCTCAATTGAGTTGTAGGAATTGAAAAAACAACTCCAAGAGAATCTTGATAAAGGATTCATACGCCCTAGTGCGTCACCTTGGGGAGAACCTATTCTGTTTGTTAAGAAGAAAAATGGATCAATGAGACTCTGCATTGATTATCGAGAACTTAACAAGATCACTATCAAGAAAAACTATTCTCTCCCACGCATTGATGACCTATTTGACCAACTACATGGAGATCAATACTTTTCCAAGATTGATCTTCATTCAGGGTATCATCAATTAAGGGTCAAAAGGGAGGATATACCAAAGACAGATTTCCGTACAAGGCATGGACACTATGAATTTATAGTGATGCCATTTGGTCTTACTAATGCGCCTGCTATCTTCATGGATCTGATGAATAGAGTCTTTAGAGACCATCTTGATCAGTTTTTGGTAGTCTTTATAAATGATATTATTGTCTATTCAAAGTGGAAGGAAGAACATGAACATCACTTGAGAATTGTATTAAAGACCCAAAGAAAGGAGAATATTTATTCCAAATTTACCAAGTGTGAATTTTGGCTTAAAAAAGTCTCATTTTTGTGTCACATAATCTCAAAAGAGGGGATATCTGTGGATCCAGCAAAAACAGAGGTTATCAAAAGATGGTCGAGACCAACAACAGTAACTGAGATCCAAAGTTTTCTTGGTTTGGTTGGATATTACCGACGTTTTGTGAAATATTTTTCAATGTTATCTAACCCACTCACCAAGTTGACTCGAAAAGGACTTAAGTTTTTTTGGACAGAGGAATGTGAACAGAATTTCTAAGAGCTAAAAAGTAGGTTAGCCAGTGCACCTGTTCTCACACTACCATGCAGTGGAGAATGTTTTTTGATCTACAGTAATGCATCTAAGAAGGGACTGGGGTGTGTTCTCATAAAAAAGGATATGGTGATAGCTTATGCCTCACAATAGTTGAAAATACATGAGAAAAATTACCCAACTCATGATGTGGAGTTAGATACGGTAATCTTTGCATTAAAGATTTGGAGGCATTACCTTTATGGTGAAAGGCGTGATATTTATAGTGACCATAAAAGTTTAAAGTATATTTCCACACAAAAGGAGATGAATATGCGTCAAAGAAGATGGTTGGAGATGATTAAGGATTACGACTGCTCAATTCATTACGACCCTGGGAATGAAAACAAGATAGCAGACACATTAAGTCGACAAGACCATGATAGCTTATCCATGATGAGGATCACAAAAGATCCAATATTTATGGATTCAGAAAGGATGGATCTTAGAATTTTAATGGAAGGGGAGAAATCATATATTTCTCAAATGAATGTTCAACCATCTATTCATGTGATGATTAAAGAGGCACAGAAAAAAGATGTCGAGTTACAAAAGAAGGTGAGAAATGTTCATGAAGTTTACCTTGATTGTGATGGGATAATAAATTTCAGGAATCGGGTTTGTGTTCCTCCTGTCCCCGAATTAATGAAGGAGATGCTGGATGAGGCTCATAGTTCATTATTCTCTATTCATCCTGGAAGAACAAAGATGTATAAGGACCTGAAAGAGTTCTTCGGGTGGGATGGCTTGAAAAGAGATGTTTCTGAATATGTCTCCTGATGCTTGGTTTGTCAGCAAGTTAAAACTGAGAGACAGAAGTCTAAGGGGATGTTACAACCATTACCCATACCATAATAGAAATGGGAAAACATCACAATGGACTTTTTCACTAAACTTCCTTAAACATCCAAAGGCAATAATGCTATCTGGGTCATAGTTGATCATCTTAAAAAGTCTGCACACTTCATTACTATTAGAGAGGATTTCTCTCTAGATCAGCTTTCCAGGATATATGTAAAGGAAGTGGTAAGATTTCATGGAGTATCACTTTCTATTATATCAGATTGGGATCCGAAGTTTTCCTCAAAGTTTGGCTGAGGTCATCAGCATACTCCGGATACAGAGTTCAGTTTCTGTACTGCTTATCATCCTCAGAAAGACGGTCAGTCTGAGAGGAAAATTCAAATTCTACAAGATATGTTGAGTGCCTTATCTATAGATTTCAAAGGTGGTTGGGATCAACACCTACGTTTGGTGGAATTTTCTTATAATAATAGATTTCACTCCAGTATTTAGATGGCTCCTTATGAAGCTATCTATGGAAAGAAATGCAGGACTCCAACTTGCTGGGATGAAGTTGGTGAGAGAAATCTATTAGGACCTGATATTGTTGATGAAATGGAATAAAATGTCAGATCTATTCAACAACACCTAAGAGAAGCTCAGAGTCGACAAAAAAGTTATGCCAAAAACCGAAGAAAAGACCTAGAGTTTGAAGTGGGTGATAAAGTGTTCTTACGAATATCTCCCTGGAAGAGGGTCATGAGATTTGGAAAGTAGGTAAAGTTGAGCCCTAGATATATCAGGCCTTTTGAAATTTGGGATCGTGTTGGGAAGGTAGCTTACCGATTGGCACTTCCACCGAATCTCTCTAAAGATCACGATGTGTTCCATGTATCTCACCTGAGAAAGTACATACCTGATCCTTCACATGTACTCAGCTCAGAAGTTGTACCGCTGGAGAAAGATCTTTCTTATAAAGAATAACCGATAGAGATTCTGCATCATAGCGAAAAAATATTACGGAACAAGACCACTCGCTTGGTGAATGTTTTATAGAGGAACAACCAATTAGAAGAAGCTACATGGGAACTTGAGGATATGATGAGGGAGAGGTATGCTCATCTGTTTGTAATGAAGTGACGAATTTCGAGGGAGAAATTCATTTTAAGGGGGGTAGAATGTAAGACCCTGATATTTTATGGGAAATATTTTTTTTATGTCTTATGTTATACGAAACACCAATGAAATATTTCACAGTACACAATACGGACTTGGCTTGCATTACACGCAATCAAAACCTTCCTAGATAGCATGTGTAGTACACAATACCGAGTTTCACTAAACAACGATATATTATTATGAACTAGCCGTTATGAATATTATTAACTACATTTTGAATTTTATTATTCATCTTACACATTTTCTAGAACATGGTAAGAGAATAAAATAAATTTTTCTGGTAAAATAAGTATTTTTCAAAAAATGTTGTTTTGCCACCTTTTGAGGGCACACCCACATTAAATATAGTTTTTCACATGTTTATAAGTTCAATTTTACAAAATAAAATTCTTCTTTTGAATCAGGATATGAAAATTTTCTTTGGATTAATATTTTATATTTTTCTGATAACTTTTTAAATTTGATGAATAGGAAAAATACGCTAATTTTAATCAAAAACAACTTTTTTATTGAGATAATTTATATGGTTAAATTATAATATTTAATGGGTTTAAAGTATAAATAGAATATATTTTTACCATTTAATATAATGTAAGTCATTATCATTAATTTCACATTGAATTCATCGGTAAAAACATTTCAATCTTTGGCAATGTTTTAACTTCTAAAACCCATTTTCTTAAAAACGAGATTTATTTTAAATTAATTACACCAAATTATATGTTTTCAATTTTGGAAAATGGATTCCATATTTTGAATCAGTGGGTCCAAATTTTTTTAATAGGCTACTTTTTATTTTTGGGCATTATGAATAGTAACTACGGTAAATTTTATTTACCATAGTTAAAGGTAATTTGGGTAATTAAGGGTAAATATAAGATTATAAAGTTACCCTAAAACCTAAGAAAATCCTATTGGGTGACTAAAAGTAGACCCATATCACCTATGGGTCGGATTAGATTCATTTAATGGTCTTTTGTCCATGAAAATAATTAAATTATTATTAAAACCAAAGAATGTGACAACATGTAACTTTATTAAATCTTATAAGTATAATAATTTTAATTTAGTGATAAACTTAATGAAACTTCGAACATGAATATTATATAGAAATATAATACAATTATCTACATCATAGGAATTTATTTAGAATTTTTAGGGATTAAATAATTATCATTAATTATGACATAATAGTGATGTTGAAATTATTTTATTAATTAAAATATCAAATAAATGGTTTTTAAAATATTAAAATAAATATTATATGAACTATTTAATGTTCTACACTAATTTTATTGATACATATGAGATTTTATGATTCTAATAAAGATTTTATTTTGAACATATCTTTTGTATATATTTTATTTAAATTCAAATAAATTAATTGTGTAAAAATTGACACTATTGTTATTTTGAAAAAATAACATATTATAAAATTGTTTAAAAATCACAAAAATATTTAAAAATTATAAATTCAAATTTATATTGTCTAGAATTTCATAAAGTGTCAAATTATGGAAAATTCACAACACATATGTAATTATTTATAATAATTTTAAATTTAGAATTTTATTACCACAAATAAAATTAAATTGATAAGTAAGGATAAAACAATTTGATAATGTTTAAAATAAATTCATAACATGTCTAAATTTTATTGGTTGATTATATTACAACCCAGATCATCTGAGCTTATGATATGAGTAATTTTGGAAGTTTTTATGAGGGGTTAGGATTTAATATAAACTAATATTTCTTATATTTCAAAAGGTGCCCATCTCCTCCATTATAAAAGGGCACCTCCTCCCTCTCCTCCTCAATCCAATTTGAGCTGTAAATATTGGCCAATCCCTGCCCATTTCACTTCCACAATTCCCTAGAAACATAATAGAGGTCCTAGTCTTCTTCAACGACCAATTGTAGTGCCCTAAGAGGAGGTCTCAAAGAGGCACTTCAAAGAAGAGGTAATGTCTGTTACCGATTCTTTGAACTTTATTTCTTCTCCAACTTCTTCTTCTTTAGTTGTTTAATTATGAATTAATAACATCAGTATCACTCATATACTGATATGTTATTATATGTATTTAACAACCCTATTTCACCTTCTATCCATCCTACGGAAAAAGAAATCACCGCGCGTGCGTACGTACGGAATACCGTCTTCACGCCATAGTGTAATCTATTTTCCATCACCACCTTACATGGATGGGTATAATAGTGCAAATAAATAACTATATATGATTATTGTAAAGTGTTATTGATTCTTAAATAGTATACATATACTCCAATATAATTCCACGATCATGGGAACGATATCATCGCTCGTGCGTACGTACGGAATACCATCTCCATGATGTGATGTGATTCGTACTACATGATCTTCATTTCATAATGATTATATAAATGAATTTAATTAATAAATATGATATATAGAACACTAATACCATTATGGAAATGAGGTATCTATAACCTAAAGATAAGAATAAGAATTTATTCGACAAAACATGCATAAGAACAGAAAGTAATAAACACCCGAATAACACGTATTAATGAATTATTACTAATAAGAAGATAAGAATATGACCATATATGATATAATAACAATAAGTATGATTCTGTAATAAGTCAATAACATTATTTAAATCATTATACAGGAGGTTCGGAAACTTACGAAGCAAATCAGACCTAAGGTAAGGACCAATCTCGCAATCTCAATTTTCATCCGAGATTGTTTATACATCAGAATTTACTGGGGAATATTTATCATCCAGATCCATGTTTTCTCAGTATGTAATATTATTTATATCCTCCTAAAATTATATAAATCCAATTTTACACTTCGGTGAGTTTTTTTAAATGATATGATAGGAATCTTTTGTCGTTTTTCGTACGAGGTACTTTTTGACTTTTCGGACAAAAGTACGAGAAGAATGCATTTTTTAACTTATACGGCATGAATGGATTTTTAAAACATTACTTCCAAGAATATTACTTTACAAGTTTTCAAGGTTATTTTTAATCAACTTCTTTTAGTTTAAAATTGTATGACATGTTACGAAAAGAAAAAAGTTTTTGAAGTAGAAAGGATATTTTCCCCAAGAATGGAGTTCAAGTGTTTTATCAAAATTACTTTCCATATAATATAATATAGGGTTCTGTTTCTATCCCTATTATTAAATTGATTTTATTATGTTCTGATGGAAATATTTTTATGAATTCCTTTATCTTATATCAATTGTTTTATGATATCACGATGTTTAAGATTCCCATTTTTTTTACATGGGTTATGCTGTGATGTATGGTTTATGATTTTGTGGCACACATAAGAATTTTATCATTATGAGTTGGGTGGGACCTATATATCCCTCCAATTCTTTGGGTGAAGATTTTATATCTCATGAGATAAACATGGCTGGAACGGCAGGTTAAAGCAGTTCAGTGAAACAAGACTGAAACGAGGAGTGAACTCAGTTCAGAAATGGACTTTGTCCACTAAGATAGTCTTGGAAATGAGTCTTGAATAATAAGAAATGATTATATATGATTATATGTGTATGCCACAAAGTATCAGTTTTTATGTTATGATTATCGGGATTACATTTTTCTTCCATGATTTATCCCATGTTACGAAATTATGATCTCTTTTCCAGGGTAAGATTTCCAAAATGTTATTTTCTTATGAATTTGGTGTGACTGATATTTCTTTTGTTTACCCCTACTGAGCATTTGAGCTCAGCCTTTTGTATGTTTTCTTTCCCTAGGCTAGGATAAAGGTTATTAAGTTAGATATGTCAAAAAGGGACTATAGATATGATGAAATAAATGGGAGACAGTGTAGATGTTTTATGAACCAGTTGTTTATGTTTCCTAGTCTCTAAAGACACTATACCTATACAGTCCTTTCATGGTTATGTTATATGTTGTAATAATTATGCTTCAATTTTGAAACATTAACCATGTATGTAATGTATGGGTCGCTATAATAAGTGTCATGACTAGTCCCACCATGGCCCACCAACCCGATGGTATGAGAAGTGTGACACCCCAATCCCATCTCTAATAAATCAGGGGATAGAGATAAAAAATAAGTAGAAATATCACTCACATGGGATGCCATATCTTAATTACCATTATCCACACTCACATCTCCAAGACCATAAAATAATAAAATGTAAAAAAACTGATACAAAAAATTCATGAATAACACATATTCCCTACGAATGTAAGAAAAAATTATTGGAAAGCATAAAAGGAGACAAATAACATCCCATAATAACTAAAAATATAAAATAATATTCTCAGAATGAGGGGACTGCAATCAAATGAAAAAAATGTAAGAACCTCGGTCCATCAGGGCCAAACTATGATCAAATTTCCCCAATCATCCAAGGTATCTATAAATGTTTTTCATCAACATTATATGCAACACGTTCATGAAGATCCCATTCAAGTGTGAGTATAGAAATACCTAGTAGGACACCTTAAAATCACTTAAAATAAAACATCTAGAGTAGTCACATAATCTATAGATAGTTATGTAAATAAAAATTAGAGACATAACCATAAATAATAGTAACCAAAATATACTCAAGGGACTCTAAGTCTCAATATTTCTCCAATACTACTTTACCCATGATTCTACTGGAGGCTTTAGTGGAATGATCATTTAAGAGAATCCCCTCCCCAAGTTATGTAGTCACTGATGAAAGTATTCCATGATTTCATTCTCATAATACATCACTATGGAAAATCACATAAGAAAATATGAGTAATTTTCCAATATATATAATAAATCCGGCTAAACCTCATAGAAAATAATATATATTGATACATAGATTAGGGGTCACACTCAGAGATCATGGGGGACACCTCAAACCCAATCTGGAATAACCCTCTAAGTGTGAGATCAACACCCATGAAATTTGGTCATTCTAATTCCATGAACCCTACCAAGGGAATACGATATGATATAGGATTCCATCTTAAGAAATCGGTGAGATTTACTAACTTCATCCCAGACTATGATCATACAGAGGTTACAATCCTATGATAAGGATATGATGCCACATAATACCCTTATAGGAATATACCAAGGGAACACACTTAACTGATACAAGACCATCATCACTAAAAGAAGAATCCCAATTTCATCACATCATATTTTTTATTTTATGAAAAACTAAATGTTACCTTCACATTATATAAGGAAAACTTCTCTGTATGGACTACTTCTGGCCCTAAATATAATTCCTAAAAAAGCCTAACAAATGCATAAGGACCATTATGAGTCTGATGTTTCTAAAACGTAAATTCACAAATATTTGTTATGAAATATCTATTAATATATAATAGAAT